>JAVQMF010000054.1:44397500-49397500 GCA_032878935.1 Erythrophleum fordii
ATTTTGCTTTTGTCACAAGCGTTACCTTACTTTTATTCAGCTGCTGCTAATTACCTAATTGCTGCGGTTGCCCTGTCGAACTTGAGAAATTTAACTAGATACGTCTCTCATCTTGTACAAGGTTTTTATGTCAATCGTTTTCTGGGATGCTGACAACGTGACAAGGGTCTTGACGATATTGGAAGATCGGTTCATTGTCTGTCAAGTTTAAAAATCTTTTTGGGTGTTGTGAGTAAGCTTGAAGGAAGCTAGCTTGTGGTTGATGGGTCACTTTCAAATTTCTGCACATGTTATTTCGCAGATTATTCTACTTCCTATATTGCGCCTTCATTATAAGATATGATGAGCAATGATTGATGGTTAACTGGTTAGTTCTATAATTTTCCATTCTAATGTTATTTCATTTGCGGGTTGGTTACAACAAGGCAACGAATTTGCCATGGAAAAACGGGCTGCGGGTTCATGTATAGTGATGCCCATTTTATAATCAATGAAGTGGAAAAAGTTATTGAAATGGAAATTTTTTGAACCTCTGGTTATTTGCATTTGAATTTTGCAGAAAAAGAAATCCCCTTCTCTTTGACTAACATTTTTTTTTTGGGATTGATTTTGCATCATTTTAATTTTTTTTGTAAACATGTTCACATTAATGAACCCATGAAACTTATCATTGATCAAGAAACAACTAAACATCACATTTGCACCTATTATGATTTAATTAAACCGAATTTAGATATTTATTTACTTGATAGATGCAATTAATTTTTCAGTAGACTACCTTGATGTAGTTTATATAAATATGTCATTTTTCTTATTAATTTTCCTTTGGAATAATAACTTTTCCGTCTTTAAGGTCATAAATTTTAAAACTTTTTAATGTTAAAGCTTAACTTGCCGTTAAATATTGATGTCATTCGGAAAGATTGACTGGGGCCCAATTTTTATGGTATAGGTAACTTGTTATATATTATGAACTTACATAAGAATCATCATATGCCACAGGTGACTCAACGCTATGTTGGAGATCCAAGATCCATGATGAGAGAGAGATCAAGTCATTGTCAAATTGAATATGGTAGTCCCATTAATTATAACACTCTGGCAATAGGATTAAGAACTCGTCTCATATGCGAAGCTTTGGCATTTATAAAATAAATCAGTACTTCTATATAGATGTTAATAGACAACGATATGAGACGTGTCGTGTCAATAAAATATGCATGAAAAAAAAAGAGGTCATAGCAAAATTTGAAGAAAAATGACATAATTCTCATATATTTTGAAATAAAAGAAGCTCTGAAGTTCTTGTTTAGTCAAGAAGGCATTCAATGGGAAGGAGGGAATGAAAGAAACGAAAAGTAAGAGCTAGCCGCTACGAATTCATCTGTGTGATTCAACCTGGTCACCCCCTATCCTACTTCGACTTTACCTGCAATTGAAACGGAAAAAGGAGAAAAATGAGAGCCAATCGAAAAATAAAGCCAACATAGCAAAACTGATTCACAATTATCCCAACCAGCATATTGTTTCTAGGTCATAATTACTAGTTATACAGTACATAAACCAATAAAACATATGCTTTATTATGCAAAAGCAGCCAACAAGGCACTTTCTACAATATTTGACTGAAAGCCAAAGGCATACTATGTCTTCCGAATCTCCTGATTAAAAATTTTGAAATTTCTAGCAAACCACTTCAGGAAAATCCAATTTGAAAGCTGACCTGAAGTACAATTCTCCAAAAATCTTGGTTGATGGAAATTATACAGTATACAGAAGGAGAGTTCAGATCATCATTCAATTTTCTTAGAGATTAAACATAACAAATGTTTTGCTTTAACTATCATCAATTGATACTAATTTATGACGATAAAAGATCTAACGACAACATTCTAACCCTCCCCTCCCCCTCTCATGTGCTTGATAGGAGCGAAAATTATGAACGATACCAGGACGTTATTCTCATTTATATACATGTCAACTGAGCTAAAAAATTCCAATTTGTAGCTATTAGATTCCACTCCGACGGGACTCCTTGAAGAATTGCTGAGACAGATTCACCTAGTTTTTAATTCTTCCTACTTAATCTCATATAAATTGATGCGCTTGGTCCCTTTTCGTCACCCAAAGTTCTTGCTGCATTTAACCCCTATCGTATAAAATTGACCCCTCAACGACCATCAAAGGCCCTGGAGATTAAAGACGTATATGAAACAAACACTTGACTGAAAGTATATTTATCCTAAAGCTACGCCAGCATCTCCAACTAAAAATAGATCGTGCTAACATTCTTCCTCAACCCTCTAAACCATAAGTCGCAAACCTAGTTTACCAATTTTTCTTAGGGAATATTATACATTAGCATGCGCATGCTTGACAAGAATCGAAACATTACCTAACCAGAGCCAACAATAATGTTGTTAATCGGGATGAAAATCAACTTCACGAAAAACCCGACAAATCCCATTACGACGAAACCAATAGCCGTACGGGCGGCTACTTTTGTGAACTCTGCAACAAAATTCGACGATTTGAAGATGCCCAGATATCAAAACACAGTGATTAAAAAAAAAAAAAAAAAAGGAGTAGAATATTAAGGGCGATAAATACCCTTGCGATCAGGCTTGTGGCAGCGCTTGACAAGGCGAGCACTGTCCTTGGCAAACTCCCTGAGAGGATCGACGACGGAGTCTATGGCATCCATTCTCCCAAATAGTAGCAGATCTGAAAGTAGAGGCAGAAGAAATAGGAACTCTGCTTTTATATAGGATTAGGAACCGAAGAATGATTCGGACACGTTTTCTGGTATTTATTTATTTTGGTTTTCTGCTCCCCATCTCGTATGGAACTATCGATGGAGGTCAAAGAACACGAACTCCCAACAACTGCACATTCGGGGATCAGCACGGTGTATTTATTAAATTATTTTGATCGGTGTAAATTTTATTTTATTTTTCTAATTTTAATTTTTTTATTTCAAAAGAAATAAAATACAACCAAAAAAACACTGTTAGCTAAAAACAAAATTAGTGATTTATATGGAAACCTAAAAAAAATTAGAATCAACACAGTTTAAATTAAATTTAAATAGTCTATAAAAGAACACAAATATAAAAAAAAAAAATCGGGGTTCGAAGGTCAAAACTGGAAGGCCATTTAGTCTGATTGACCAAAAAGTCCTTACAGCCCTCGCTCCTCAACTGTATTAAATTAAGGAAAAAAAATTAGTAATACTTTGGTTGGTAAAATAATGTTTATGAGAATGAGAATGATAATAAAAATAAAAACAAATTTTAATGAAATTATATTTAGTATGATATAAAAAAAATAAAAATATTTTTTTATTTTTATGTTTGACTTAATAAAAATAATGTAAGATTAAAAAGATGTGTTAAATAAATGATTATAATATTTTTTGTTATTCATTTTAAAAAATACTTTTAATTACCAATAATAGGAAAAAAGCATAGAAATGTTTATTTTACTCTTTTAATTTAAAAAATATTTTTATTTTTGTGCTTTAGACATAGTTCTTTGTATTAACCCTTATAACATAACATAAATATATCAAAATTTAAGTTTCTATTAAATAGAAAAGAATATTAAAATATTTATATTTTAAAGTTGTTAAAAGTATTTTTCTTACTATTAAAAAAATTTAAAATTATTAAAAATTTCAAGACGAAATATAAATAAAAATCAAGGACAGTTCAATCACTCATCCTATCATTCTCACAAACTAATCAACATTCCATACTTTGAAGCATTCCATTTTTCCAAGTGCGTAGTGATTTTTAACAATGGACTTTCCATTCCCACGTGTGCAATGATCTTTTTGCTGACCAAATAATGCATTATTTGAAGTTCTGCATGCTTTTGTTATGAAAATTTTTAATTAAAATATGATAAGTATATAATTTTTATAAATAATTATATATATATTTAATTAAATTATAAACTTATTATATTTTTATTAGAAAGTCAAATAATAAAGATACAAAAAGTTGATCTAAGCCTAGTCCCTCAATTAATAACTATCATGCACCATTTTTTAAAATATAAATTAGTTTTGTTATATACTTTGAAGAATAAATAAAAAGATAGATGAAAATTATCTCCTAGGACTAATGTATTAGTTAAATTGTGTGGAGTAATTTAACAAAAATTTAAATACCCTAGGTTAAAAATGTGCCTTTAAGATAAGAATTTAGTTTCGATAAAATTTAAAAATATCTCTCAATATAATTAAAAAAACTCAAGTTAATCCGATAGTAAGAAATGATAAGATTTTAAAACGTAACTGAAGTCAAAGACATTAAAAGTTTTACTAATTTGATATTAAGATAAACTATAAACCATTAAAAAAATACGTATCATCTTTATAGTTTTTTTCCCTCCCGGAAAGAATAAACTATAAAGATGATGTGAACTTTTATATTCATGTCTCCAAACTCAAATTAAATACCATGTTATTCATAATATAGTCGAACCATATTAGTATTGATCTTGAGAAAAATATTTGATCATTTTTGTACTGTTTTTCAACAAACTGCAAAAGTTATTCCTAAAACAACCATGAACATTACTTTTAGAGTGAGAGTCTCATTGAATAGAAATTTTAAATATATACTTTAAAAGTGTTTTTTTGCCCCTTTTATGACTTTATACAGATATGTTGTATTTGGATACGGCAATTACAGGCCTACTATAAAATCAACAATTATGAACATGTGCATTTGTATTGATAATGTAAATAAGAATGGTCAATAATTAATTTGAGTGGCTGAGCAACACTAACCAGTGGATACGCTAAGGAAAACTTGCTTGTGCAAAATAAATCTCACAACACCGGTAGTCAAAACTGAAAATGATAATTCTAGTTTACAAACTTAACGACTATAAATGAACAATTAAGGGTGTTTATTGGCCCGATATATCTTAGGGGCTCGCCCTAGCCTGATCTAATTGGGCCGGGTTGGGTCAAAAATACAAATAGATAAAACTTTAAACAAAATTATATTAAATCAGGCCGAATCACAAGCGAAGCATATTCTGTCCAACTTGCTCTAATAAGTTACTTTTTTTTTAATTATTAACATTTTGCCACCTTATATATATATATATATATATATATATATATATATATATAATTCTTATTTTATCTGATTTTCTTTACATATTATAATTTTTATTATCTATGTAAACTTTTCTTATTTCTTAATTATTTTCATCATTAATGTGTATGTTTACTGGTATTTCTTTTGTTAAATAATAAAAATACACATATTTACTTAAGGTTAATTATGCTAGTATAGTTTATATTTTGTTTGACAATACTAGATTATTTTTTTTATTATTGATAAAAATATAAAAATTCTAAAAATTTATTATTTTGAAATATATATTTATGAGTCTGTAAAATGATATATTTATATTACAAGTATTAATTCATTAAAAAAAAAATTCGAGTTGCTCTAAATCGCCTTAGAATCGGGCTTGTTCAGGGCAGGCTGAGCCATGGGTATAAAAATAAGCTCGATATTTTAATCGGGTAGGGTATCGGGCCGACTAAATGTCTGGCCTGAGCTTGCCCATGTATAGTCTTATGAACAATACAGCTATAGATGCCAACACTAAGGTACATAAAATATTATTAATGTAACATAAAAGGTATTATAATTTTTTTGTAATATTTATTATATTTTTATAATTATTATTTAACAATACTTATGTAATTTTTATCACTAAAAAAAAGAAAATTATTTTTTATCCATTTTATTTGTTTTTTTATTCTTTTTCTCTTTGTATACCTAATATTATATCAAAATAAACATACCTTTAAAAAGCATGAACGACAGACAAAACAACCAGTCACATAGGATGCTTCCTAGGAAAAACCGGTCTTATCAAACAGGATGCTGCATGGCTTAGGCACAACAGGCTCAATGTTCAATTATGAAAATCAGTATACTACATATTTTTACAATCAATCATATTGTTCATGGATTATAAATAGTGCAGCTCTATGTTTCGAATTATGTGCCATTGCTCCTTTTTTTCCCCTCTTAAAATCCTTTTTTTTTTTAATTTGAAAAAGTTTGCACAGGTATACAGGACTCAAGACTACTTTGTACTTAAAACAGTTAAATCATGATGTTGTTCATTTGCTGAATCAAGTTAACAGGTTTGTAATGTCATCCCGTAAAAATTAATAGTTAACAAAGCATTTCTAAATCACAAGCAATCAAAAATTCCAAGCACAAGGCCACCATCTTCATAACCCCAAGAGGCAACAGTGCATCATCCGCAATTTTTGTCGCTCAACTGCAGAGAACAGAAAGGAAATCTCAAATGGCATCAGAACCATTTTTGGTCAGGAAAGAACTACAAAGGCTAGTTGAACGCATTTCAGAATGAAATATTGAGTTAGTACTTCCACTTTTAAACTTTCTAAATTGATATAGCCAATGCATGAAAAAATGTGTCATAAAAGCAACTCCACGTGTTGTAGCAGAGGCACAAATGATCAACCAGTTGATTATAGTTACTCATGCAGTACATCAGATTACTCCCCGCAAAGTTGCATTTCACATGTGTTCATGGGAAAACAAATATCAAATTTTCCAAGAGATGTATGTTGGTGGAGTAACAGACGATTGGTATTCCATGAAGGAAAGATTAAGACACATTAATGCAGCAACTTCAGTTTAAGTTGAAGCCAATATTGTGATCTGAAATATAATCCATCATTTACGCCCCCCAAAAAGATACCGGTGAGCTATAACTTTCGGTTCACAGCATTTGAATAATAATGTCGTGCAAATTTAAGCTAATGTCACCATTTTTTTTTGGGGAATAGAAACTAGCATTCAAAGTTCAAACCAACATGGTTACTAGAAATTTAAGAGACTCTATCCAGTTACTAGAACTTCTGCGTCAAGAAGGAAATTGTAAAGGGTAAAAATAGAAAGGAATGACATATATGCTGTTTATATGGTTGCTAAATTGAAAGGACCAATGCGGACTAAATGTTACTCTATACACCCAGCCACACTAAGGTGCAACAAAAATAATAACCAAACATTATTGAGAAATTTTACAAACGGAATAAATCTATAAATAATTTATGACTTGAGGTGCTCCAACTCCAACATAGTTCACCCATTTAATGGAATGACTGTTTATGTTACCAGATGCAACCAAGGACTGTCGTCACCAATAACACCAACAATAAATCAAGAAGCCCCATAGTCCTAGTCCTAAATTTTTGTTATACCCAATTAATGAACCTAACAACCTTTACATGTATATATCTTTTAAGGTCCAGAGACGCATTATTTTGATCTCTCTCCTCTTCAGATTTGGGGTCGTAGGAATGGAAACAAGTTCAATAGCGAAATCAGATTACTTTCTGTCCTCATCTCTTCCCTGACTGACGAAAATAACAACATAAAAAAGGTTTGGGGGGTGGGAGAGATAACATTTCTCAACTGCCAAAACACGAGTATGAACTGAAACACATTTCAGAAGTGTGAATATAAGGGAGGGAAAAGAACATTTCACATTTCCAATAACAAGAATCTGTAAATTCAACTAATCAGATGTTTTCTTCCTTTGTGAAAGACATTGACTTGCATGCAAAGTCTCTCTTCGACAAAATAATAATAATAATAATAATTCTGAGTTCAACTGTTCTAGTCTAATCACAAACTTGCTAACTCTAAATTTAGGCGTCTCATCTTTATTAGTAGTCAAACAACAAATTTATCCTCAGCATAAACATCTCCTGAAAAGTATATTTCAATTCTGAAAATGACTCTAGAGCCTAAAGGTATGCAAATGGTGCGTGTAAAATCTTTCCAGAAACTTTTTGACATGAACCTCCAGCTTAGTAAATAATTCATAAAAAAGCAATCAAAATAACTGGTAATTCATTTATGATATGTCTTATGATGCTTAGCAAGTAGATTAACAATGCCAATATGTCAAATTAGCATTTCAAATAAATACAGAGCTTCCCCCTTAATAAGATCATTGTATTTACATATTACATTTCTCCTAAGCTTCTCAGGAATCTCACCATTAAGTTATTGGGAAAAAAAAATCTTATAAATTTTATCAACTATACTTTCAATCTAAAACATCTCTTCTAATCTGACTATTGCAGTTTATACATTGTACGAAACAACTGATCATGCTGGTAAAGCTGAAACTGCAGAAGCCTTTCACAATCAAAGGCCTTTCAAGCTCATTAAAACTATTGACTTTAATCCTTCTGTTCTAACCAAAATTTTCTGATTGTGGAACCAACTGGCACCAAGTTATATATGAAGAGCTAAGGTAGCAAAAATAATGGCCAGCATCAGCAATCATTTATTCTCAAGGACCTAATATATCGTAGAGCAGGTGGTGAGATCCGTTTGACTAAGAAAGGAAAAGAATAGAAGACATTTGGAGAAAAACACTAAAAGCGAATATCTTTTTAAGAAACAAATAAAGATCCACAAGCGAGCGGTTCAATATAAAGCATGAACAATAAAGTAAGATTTATGAAATTTCATGAATACGCTTATAGCGACGCATATGTTCAAAACACCTGACTTCTATATAGATCATTCCCATATGCTCCCACTAGTGTAATGACTTTTCAGAGTGAAGCCCTTACGAGTCCCTTCCTATTATGGCGATGCTTTCCTAATTCTCACCACTGATTGAAGTTTCGCCCTAAACTACCACAATTACGTGGTAATGGATGATATACATGCAGCAAGGGGGAAGCCAATGGCTTACACAAGACTCAAACATGATATCAAGCTCCTAATGCGTCACAGAAGACTCGGGTGGCCCTAAAGTTCCACAATCCTATATAATCCCAGATAAACAATATCCCATTTTGAGTAGTTTACAGAAGTTATTAGGTTCAAAGTTCAAACTTTGCCATGTACCATAACGAAAAAGAAAATATCTGTCACTTCACGGATAAACATGCAACAGTACTCTAATTTCATCCCAAATTTTATTTCCAAAATGTAAAAAAGTATTCTAGGAACGGTAAAAATATAAGGTAGCTCCTCCTAAACAACGTACCAAGTGAAATAATCCAAAAAGGAAAACCGTTAAGAAGAAAAACGCGCAAAATTTTGTCCCCAAGTCTCAGTTCTAAATACCAAAGCTACTCATTTGTGGAATTTGGAAGGACCGGAAGGGCAAGCTCCTACCTCTGACCATCAAGATTGCCCTGTCCACTATTCCCGCCGCTACCGTATGATCCATCCTCAGCGGTCTGCCACACCGACTGCCATGCCTGCGACGGTGGCTGCACGTACACTCCGGTGGGATCCACCGCCGGCCGTCCAATAATCAAGCCTCCAGGAGGGCCAGCAGGTTGGCCCATGGGAGGATAATAGTAAGGAACACCGCTGGCTGTGGTCCCCACAATGCCACCAAGGCCAGCCTCGTCCTTGATCTCATCTCTGGGCACAATATCGACCAAGAAATCGAAGATGTCAGTCCTGGTGATGGCAGCAGCTATGTCGTTCTTCTGGAGTGTCCTCCTCTTATTCTCCTCGGCGTGGAGCCAAGATCGTATAGTGAGCTCAAGGATGAAAAGCTCACAGGCCTTGGCGAACAAAATGGGTGCCTCGGCGGAGATCATGCGGACGTCCTCGTCGGCCTTCATGATCTTCTTAATTCGAGCAAGAGGGAGCTGGTGGTTCTTGAAATCGTTGACATGCTCGATTTCTTGGCGCTGATAAGACCAGAACATCTGAAGCTGCTGCTGTTGCTGTTGGAGAAGGTGGTGGAAAGGAGGAGGAGCAGGGGGTTGAGGTGGGTATGAGGAGGATTGGGCTTGCTGGTTGTTCTCCATGGGTGATGGATTCTCAGGAATTGGCCAAATGGGTATCTTCTCTTTCGAGGGTTTGATCAAAGGGCGAGCGAGAATTCGGGGGATTTGTGATTTTGTGCAGTGCGTATGCGCGAGAGACACAAACCGAAACGTATTGATATTGGAATGTGATGCCCAGATGGATGGGATAAGGCACAACCCAGATGACCGGATCTCTCTCTTTTGGGCGTTTCTGATTATTTTATCCTCTTCCCTCCCTTCCGAGTTCCAGCTCTTTTGTATTCTTTATCACCCTAATTTTTACCCTTCTACTTGTAATTTTTATTTTTTGAGAAGATAATATACCGATTCAATTTAAACTTTAAAATCTAACTTACAACACCTTGTCCGCTTATCCATCATAATATATATTCATAAGAATTTTCTGCAAAGACCAAAATGAAAAATCTGTTACTTATTATTTCGTTTACTTATAAAAAAGACATTTTTTTGGTAACAAATTTATGGAGGAAAACAACGTAATTTATCATGTTCAATATTTTATTATACATTGAACTAGTCAGTCTTTGATGAAATAATTGTAAACAAATCATTATATTGATTTTTTTTTTCGCATGCAAAATCATTAAGTATGCTGATACTTGATAGATGATGAAAGATAATTTTCTTTAATTACATAAGATTGACTTTTCTGTTAATAACTGCCTATGGTTGGATAGTTTTAATGACTAAATTATGAGTTTGCTGATAGTCTTCTTTATTAGTAGGCAGACCAAACGAGTTATTAATAGCAAGATCAAAGCAGAGAGAATGAAACTTCATCAATCATCATCATGCTGTCAACGAGATGTAAGTCAGATGGGGTATAAAATTTGACCAGATGGAAAGATACGGTCAATTCAGGATTTCGTTCCAAGAGTCATAATCCAGAATATAAATAATTAATTACATATACACGACTTCAGTCGATGTAGATACAAATTTGTTGCATAAATATGGATAAATTAAAGTTATTAAATAATTTTGTAAATAGAAAAGTTAAACAATTTAGTTTATTAAATATTCTATAATAAATTTACGTCTGAAAATAGCTTGTTCAACAAGCTCATGCCAAAAAAAGAAAAAAAAAAAAAACTTGACTCTCAAAAAACTAAGATAATTCATGTAGCATTTTAAACTTTCTTCATGCTAAAGAAGTAGCTCAGATTATCCTCGAAGGAAACTCCAACCTTTACTGCAAAACTGCAGCGCAACCTATATACAGCAAAAATAACAAAAGCCGCTAAATCATTCTCAAAAATTCGAGGAGCCATATCCATATTCTTATTTTTATGACTAGAAACATAAAGCAAAACAAAATATAAACATAAAATCCTGGACTGATTTATATTGAATTGTTAATTGTAAGCTATGGATTTGGTGAGATTTATATCAGCTATCTTCGCTGCTTTCAGACTATAAATGGAAGAAAGAAGAAACTCTTTGTAAGCCAGAGCAAGAAGAGGTAACGCTAAAAAACTACTTGCCACTTCACAGCTCTCTCTTTTCCCTTGCACGTTTCCGCTTATATACAATCAAATTCTCTAGCCTACTTTCCTTCTTTTTCATTGCTTCAGCTACCGCTTTCCTTGAAATATCTTCTACAGAATCTTCTTCCTTAATTGTTTGGAACGTCTTAACCACCTGATTTTCCCCGGAGTTCTGCCTATGCCCCACCCTATCTTCTGAAGTTTTTTCAACTGTCATTTCTGTTTCCTGCTTTGGAGTTTCTGTTACTACCTGAAGAAGTTCCATAGGTGTAGCTGCAGGATCAAGCTCCAAGCAACCCCTAGGAGCAATATGACCTTCTTGACCAGTAAGCAAGTATGAAGGTACTTGGTGTGATAAACGAAACATTTCAGCCCTGGGAATATTCCTGATATTTCTAGGATCTGCATGCTGGCAGAATACTGTCTTGAAACCAGCAACTTTAACAAGTGGAGCAACATTCACACCTCGTTCCTCATTGTAGTCTTCAAGCACTTCGACCATGTCATATTTATGTATGATTTCATCTGGAGTCAGTTCATTCCAATCAAGAGACCAGTTCCTATATAAAGCCCAAACATCCCCCTTCTTTGGATATATATGTACAACCCCTCTTAAACCTTTCTTCCACTTAACCCTATGAGAAAAGGAATTAATAGAGCCATTAAATTCATGCTTGCCTATTCGGAAATCGCCGCTGGTCTTGGGGAAGCCAGAACCAACCCACTTTATTGGTGCTAGTTCATCATTGCTTTTAGAGTTAAGCCAACTAATCTTCATTTTCAATGGTTTTACAGAGATTACATCATGGATCAAAGCATAGTAACGGGGCATGCCATCATCATCGTCATAAACAGCCCACACCTGATTCTCATTGAAGGCTTTTTCAGTGCGTTCATTGTCAAAAACATGAAAGTCTGGGTCTGGAACACTCATGGACAAAGTATCAATTGCCTCAGAAACAAGAATGTCGGCATCAGCAGAGGAAGACTTTTTGCCCCTGGTCTCAGAATCAACAAGTTCTTGAAATTCTTCTACACCAGATTTTACACCATTCTTAGTCCTTTCTTTGTCCTTGTCTTTTACTTTCTTGCAAGTATTCCTTGACTTGTCTAAATTCCTTAATAAAGAAGCAACTCTTGATTCGTTAAGCTTTATACAAATGTCCTTCCTAGCCATGTCCATCAACATGTTCCTTATCTGCAGCTGTGGCATGTCCCTCATTCCATTACGTTTGTAGTTTCCAGCAGCATTAACTCTTCCTGTCTCAGAACCACCCTTCTGAGATCCATGCTCATCATCCAAGCTTATTCCTTCATTTCGAGATGCCATTACTGCTTCCATCTCTCTTCTGTCACTATCCACTCTACGTTCATCTATGTGCCTTTTTTTCCTTGGCCTGTCTCTTTTCAGAACAGAATTGGAACCAAAACAAGAGGATTGAAAAACTGAACCAGCAGCAGTTGTCTTAACAGCTTGAGTTTTCCCAAAATGGGCCTCCTCCATCATGACAGGAAGTGTTGTATCTTCATGCCCTCTCTTCAAATGTTCAGACGACTCCCTAAAATCATTAGAAGCTTTACCAGAAAATGAAGCTGATGTTGGAACACTGGAAATACCACCTGGCATAGAGAAAGGACCTGATCCATATATTCTTTCAGATGAGTTCATAGCAAAACTTGGCATCATTCTTCCTGAAACATAGAAGTTTCTTTCCATGTTGGATTTCTCCTGCTGCATTGGAGGAATTCTTGAAGAGGATGAAGTATTCCTGTATATAGATGGGGGCGGCGCCTGAAAAGCTAAAAAGAGCTTACGGCAGTGAGGGCATATAAGATTGCAGTTCAGATAAACTGTATGGTATTCAAACTGTGTCCTGCAAGAACTGCACATGGTCCAAAATGTCTGTTTTGGTGTCACAGGAGGTATATGAGTAGGATTGGGATAAGCAGCACTCCTGGGGTCTCTATCTTTCCAATTAGCAGTATTGAAGAAATTAAAGAAACCATTCCGACCAGCTGGTACAGAAGGCTTTCCATCTGGAGTTTCTTCATATATATCCCTAGAATAGTGGTTTTGGTCATAGAAGATCCTCTTTGCTTTGTCTGACAGCAAATTCCATGCCTGAGAGATTAGTTTAAAAGCCCCATCCGCACATACTGATTTGTTTTTATCAGGGTGTAGAGTTAGAGCCAGTTTCCTATAACGTCTTCGAATGGTTTCATTATCAGCCAAGGGGTCCACTCCAAGAACCCTGTACCAATCAATTTCCCCATTTATTCTTCTTTCAGCAGAGACATAAACCTCAAGGGTTGCCAGCAGTTGAGGCAGACCATCAAGATTAGGATACAAGTTTTGAGCCTTTAAGGCAAATTTTTTTGCACCAGCAAGGTCCATCTCTAAAATCTTCTTCTCGGCAAGCCCTTTAGCCTTTATGGCATCCTCTTTATTGCATTCCATGCTTGCTACTTTATTTCTCCAAATGACTGCTAATTACTCTTTCTTAATTCCTTCTTTGGAAGTATACACCAGGGTGATATCAATGAGGACTTGACAACCGATATTTGCATGCGCAACACGACAAATTCATGTGCACGGTTAAGGTGCTTCTCTCAATTATAGAATCCTAATAAAACAAATAATTAGTCCAAAATGACAGAACTACTTTAGCAACAAGCCAACAAAGGAAAGAGAAAACAAACAGATAACGGTAGAATGATCTTATTATTGATGAACTAGCGCAAATAACGATAAAATAACAGAAATAATGATTACCGAACACCCAAATTCTATTCAGTGTGGTCCATTAACTCCCAAAGTTTAATAACACATTATTTAATTACCAAATGATCAAGTGATCCACAAATTCAACATACTCAAGTATCGAACTCCTGAAATAAGAATAACAGATTTCATGGTATGAGGTTCCCAATAGATTTTCACATCCTCAGTCTTCACTATCATCCCCAATTAACCATAGAACAACCAAACCCTTTCTGATTAAACAAAACGATTAGTTTACGTTTTATTGGCAGGGAAAATCAGGAAGCATTACAAATTTGCAAAATGCAAGACTAGACAGCAGTTACAATTGTTGTTCTTAGTATTTGGGAAACAAGACTCGGGATATTTCTCGTAGAAGTAAATTCTCGCATAGACAGCTCAACAAAATGAAAAACAACCACGAAAAAGGATGAAAAAAACACTCTCATTCAAATTTTAAGACCTTAAACATATATTCTGAGAGCCTCAAAAGAAGCAAAATCACTTTCTTGAGGTCGAAGTTCCAACAGGTTTAGACAACAACAAAGATTATACATTCAATGTGCCCCAATTTTAGTAGCTTTGACTTAAAACCCTAGCTTCTACCCATTATCAGCAAACTTCATAACGGAGAAGCAATAATAGCCACCATATCCCATTATAGCAGAATGAGAATTTTCGGGTGGATACGAAAATTTACCTATAGGCAGATAATTGATTCGCAGCACCGCCATTGATGAGCTTTTAATCAATTTTGATTTCGCCCTCCGTTACAACACCCAGATCAACCCCACAAAGAAGGAATCCTGATTTCGGTGCCCTTTTGGTAAAAATATTTTTCTAAGCCTCACCAAGAAGAGGCCACCCTGAAAATAAGCTATAAAATAACCAGGATTTTTCCTTGTATTTAAATGAAGGCATGGCCTTTTATTATTTATGGTTTTTTGGTCAGGGTCAAAACACCTAACTATGGTTAGATTTTTACTCAGGGTGATAGCATTTATTTATTTATTATATTAATAAATGATAATATCCTATATATAAGGCAGTTTTAATTATTGGAGATTTTAAAGGGTACAAAATTTAATGCCTCTATTTTATTTAAAAATTATACTATCTTAAATAGATAAGTTATATCAAATTGCAATTAAGCAAACCATTTAAAAATTATAAAATTTATCTATTCCGTCCCCTTAATATTTTCCTTGCTCGTTATGACATATTAATATTATACAATGTGTTATGTGTGTGCTCCCTCTATCTGTCTATCACATGTTGTTTGATCCCAATATGAATCAAAAGTTAAAAAAACAATGTTCATTCATCTTGAGATTGGAAAAGAACTGCTTCGCTGTATTCCTGTAATCATTTTCCTGATAATTTTGTTTGCAGATTGCCAGAAAATATGTTTCCCAACTCATACAGATTGCAAACTATTTACGGTTAAAATTGAAATGGCAGTTTCAAATTGAATGTGGGCATTGTGTTTACAGACCGTTAACTGCTCTCCATTCATTCATATGGAGTACATTCACACTTCCTTATAAGGCTTGTTAAGCATAGAGCTTCTGACATGCAGGTACTAGTATTGCTTCTGATATGCCAAGAAAGTTGAGCACATGTATATAACTCAATGTCCTTGTATGGATACTCACAATATTTGCTCAAAGCAAATAAGCCGTCTGTTAGGATTCCTCAGTCCGGAAAAAGTAACTCCAAGTCCTTGTACAGATTACGCGAATAAGATAATTTATATAATGCTTGGTAAGAATACTGACCAGATCCTGATGTACATGTAAATATTGCAAAATTTCAAGCAATAACTGAAAAATAGAAATACATAAATGATTCACAAATCCTCCACAACCATAGACAGAAATGATATTTTTTCAAATGGAATTAAATCCAACTCGAAGACAGGGCAATCTTGGTTGAAATAAAATACATTGCGTTATCCAGATTCCAGACTCCAGCTGTCTAATACCGAGGTTGTATGAACCCAAGCAGACCCTTCAGTACCGTAAGCTGCTGGATTTGTATCATGCTTTTAAGGTGTTTCTACAAGAAAGATTCTTAAATAAGTCTACTAAAGACAGAATGATTAAGCTAATATGAACGAATTTGTAAATATAAAAAACTTATTTTTCAGTAAGATCCACCTTATATATTTGCAATTAACTTCATTTGAGTGATCAGGAAATAACGTCACCAGGATTCTGCTATTTGGTCTCACTTTCTTTCAGATACTGTAACGGAGTAACTTATGTAAAACATAACAAAGATGGATTGCCATTTGCCAACATACATGATAGGTTATTGAATCGCATAATCAATTAGTAGCATCTTGCTCCACGCTTGACCAGCTCATTGTTAACAAAAAGGGCTCTCTCTGCCTCTTCGCAAATGAAATGTGAGAACTTAGTAATACCAGTAGTCTAACAACTAGCACTTCCTGTGAAAGTTGGGCATAAACCATTCCAGGTGCTATAAACGACAATCAGATTCAGAGAAGTTGCCACAATGCAAAGTTGTGTCCTGATAATTTCCCGAAAGGTAGAAAGTGGAACTTTCTACTAGTAAGCCCGACTGCCCGAGCAAGGCATGACAAGTTTGGCTCTGAAGTCTGTGTTTGGGAGCACCTTGTTTCTGTGCATAATAACAGTTACAGCAATGATGCATGAGAAGAAAAGAGAACAGTGGGATTGTAGAAGGCTTGAGATCTCTTCAAGGCAAATTTTCTGGTAAAATAGCATGCAACACGAGTGAAAGGATTCACACTGGCACTAATAAATTAGCTACATACCAACAAATAAGATACTTATTATATAATTAAAACGTGTCAACCATCTCAACGTCGACCGCATAGCGCAGTGGATTAGCGCGTCTGACTTCGGATCAGAAGGTCGTGGGTTCGACTCCCACTGTGGTCGATTTGTCCGTTTTATACAAATATTATTTAAATTAATTATTTTTTAACGAAACAGCAATTTTCCATTTTATTGTCTGCAAATTATTTAAATTAAACATTTAAATAAAAAACAGTGTAACAAACACACAAGTTTACTTGATAATTTATACCATAATATGTGGTGACATAGTTTTAAGCGGACTACAATTACAGAAATGAGAGAATAGTGTCACATTCAAAACAAAGGCCATTCTCTTTCATGAGCTGCACACATATGTTAAACATGGCTAACTTCCCTCTCAGGTTAGAGACCTGCCATAAAGTTGAGCGTAGATCCTCTTCGTCCGATGAACTACAATCAAGCTCAAAACCATTCCAAACAGGCAAGCTCCTGCTAAGATGCCACAGGTCATGGAATAGCATATCTTTCCTTCACAAACAAGCAACTCATTCCCATTGTTTGGCTTAGCTTGCTGCTCTGCATAGTAGTCGTATATAGTGCTTGCTATCAAACCAGAAAGAATCAGAGAGCCAGATGGGGTAGCAAGTGTGAGAAAATTGTAGAGAGCCCCGAAATTCTTCAACCCAAATAGCTCTGAAGCTGCAGCTGGGCCAATGGCCCAGTGGGCTCCGTACCCAAGCCCACTCAATATGGTCACCACGTATAGTTGCCCACTCCAACCCATCGCATAATATGACATTCCTACTATCATTATCACCTGAACCACCGCCAACGCAACTAGTCTTGGGTATGCGAAATGTCTGTTCAAAATATCAAACTTCGTAAATACATCATTTACGAGTTTATTACGCTTTATCACACTTTTCCCCTTGAATTATTATAAAATTCTTAATTTGTAAGTCTTTCAATTTGTTTCTAATCAATTTAGTCTCTTTATTTGTTAAAGCGATGTTGCTAACTTACTCCAATAACATGTTTGCGTTATCGGTATATAATCAAGTGGCTATGCTTAGTATTAAAAGAATTGCAAAAAGCTCATGAATTTAATGACTATACTGCTTCATTTCTGGCTTTCTTGAATACTTAGATTGAGATACTTCATTTATTTAACTACGTAAGTATTCTGTTAGCCCGTGATTGAAAGTTTTGAAAAGAGAAGATTTGCCTAGTTATTAACGAGGTGGGATGGAGTGATGTAAAATGAGATGACAGAGCCAACCCATTTTATTAACTAGAAGTGAAATGGGTGAAATGAGATATATATATATATATATATATATATACACTTTACCTCCACTAGTTAAGTGTGTTTGGTTGGAGGTTTTTGTAAGAAAAGAAAAGAGAAGAAAGGGAAAGAGGCCAAATTTGTCTTCCCTCCAAATTAGGAGGTTTTAGAAGAGAGGGAAGGAGGGGAGGGATAAGATATTTTTTAAGATTTAATTTATTTTTTTATTTTTTTATTTTTTTAATATATTAATATTTAATAAAAATTAAGATAATTTTTTATTAAAAATTAAAAATTAAAAAATTAAAATTTATAATTTTTTTAAAAAATTATTGATATAACTAATTTTTTTATAAAAAATAAAATTAAAATAATAGAAAGAGTAAATTTGTCCAAATATAATTATCTCTCCTCCCTTCCTCTTTCTTTTTAAACTAAACAATAATCTCTCTTTCCCTTCTCTTCCCTCTTTTTCAATTAAATAAAACTCATTAAACCCCTTGCCCAAACGGAACCTTAGAAGTTATAATATCATTTATGGATAAATAAAGCATATTATTCTTGTGATGTGAAATCTTTAATAAAATAAACACTCACAGACAAAAACAAAATCAAACAGAACAAGTGGAGAAAGTTAAATATGCAACCCGTCCCAAATTTTTCAACTTGGATTGGTTTAAAAACTAGGTACCCCGTTAATTCTAAATTTCCAATCAATAATTGGATACTCATCTTACCCTATCTTGCTTCTAACCTATGTTTTCAATCCAAGTCCTTAGGTCAGGTCAGTAAAAAAGATTAAATAAAAATTTTATAATTTTTTAACGACGAAATAAAATTGAGTCGAAGTGAAAAGAGTGAAAAAGAGTTCGCACCTTACTACGACCTCCGAGAAGTAACCCCCACCAACGCGACCAAGGAAGTTAAATATGCTGACCATGGATACGTATACGTTTGCATTGTTATGTCCCAACGATTGGCAAATCTGACCCATATTGTTTATAATTGCCAAACCCGTTCCAGACCCCAGAACCAGAGAGAAGAAGATAAGCCATAGATCAGGCTTAATCATTGCTTGCATCAAGGTGAAATCTTCTCCTATTTGGGGCCCATTTTTCTGTTTCATTTTCTTCACTGATTCTGTCACTGCTTGCAAAATCTTAGGTTGCAATTGAACAACTTGCCTTGTTCCCTCCACTAATGAATTTGCCTCTTGTTTGTGAGGCTTTTCGTCTGCAACTTCACCAACAACAGTCTCATTCTCATTTGCTGGCATTGCTGGGTCAACAAGAAGGGTCTCCTCCTCGTCTGGAGTTTTGGGTTTTGAGAAGAAAACTAGGAAAATAGGAACTATAATGGGAAGCAATATGAGAATGATAAGAATAACCCCAAATAATTTGATGGTGCTCTGGTTCAAGTCCATCACATTTTGCAGCATCAAAACCCCCATCAGATAAGAAGCCAACAGGAGGCAGACACAGTAGATGAACAAGAAGCTTGAACCTTCATAGGGTCTGGCTTGTTTGTGACTATGGATGGGTCTTATGATGAAGGAGAGAGATAGGGAAACCATGGAAGGCCCAACTGCTATAATGAAAATGAGAGAGGCCTGATCAGGAGTGTTGAAGATAGCAACAATTTGAGTCATAATTGCACCACTTAACCCAACAAAGCCCTTCAATATTCCCACCACGGGTCCTCTGTTTTCTGGGAAGTTTTTCACGCACGAAACTAGAGTAGCTGTGTTGTAATATGTAGATGCGTTTGTTCCAACAAATATACAAATACACAACTGCAAATCAACACCTGGTTAACACATGCCTTTAACGTACTTTACTTCTAATTAAACTCAATACCTCACTCTGAGAATGAATGAATAATCAAGCTTCTCACGGCTGTTTCTTATACGTTAAATCCTATCAACAGGACAAGAGAAAGGGGGAACGAGTGAACTCTAACTTATCTTTTCTTAGATTTTGTTGCGAAGAACTTGATTATACTAATTTGACAAGAAGCTTGATATCGCTAAAAGTCAAGTTGTCCATTAGCATTCGTCAAAATTATTACGCGAAGAAAAGACATCATTTTAAGCTTTTTCTTATGTTGTCATGTCACTGGGGCCATCCTTCGTGACCCGAGGCCAAGACATGATAAGTGTGAGATATTTTGTTTTAAAAGTAACCAAAGGTGTAAGATATTTTGTCTTTTTGGTCATAAGTGTGAGGTATTTAGAAGTATCCCAACAACTTCCTTTTGACGAATAAAACTTTCTAATGGGAAACCCGTTCATTATTGGTCATTGTAAGACGAAAGGGATGAAAGGAACTGCAACTTATTTTATACTGTGAAACATAGGGGAAAGAAGGTTTTCTTTTCTTTAAATCTCCTAAAAGTCCTCTTATCCTGAGCAAATGAGCGTGAAGCAATAATTGTGGAGGGGAATATTTCATAGAATATTCTAAAAACAGAAGGATGAAGTTGAGTAGGGAGAAATTAAGAGGGAAACAAAAGAAGTAAAGAAATGAATGATAAAGTAGAGTGACTGACCGCCCAGAGTGGGAAAGAGGGGATCCTTTGGGTGATAGCAAGCCAAAGCAGGGAGTAGCCAACAAAATTCTGAAGAGCCCCAACGATTAAAACTCGAGAAATTGGGGAAACCTGACTGATTTGGCCAGCAACAAATCCAATATTGTCACCCAAGTCCTTGGCCACAGCTAACACAGCCAACTGCCTCTGGTTGTAACCCATGGTGGCCTTGATGGCTGGAGATATGCTCCCAAACATGTAAGCCATCCCTGCAAATGACTGAACCCACATCGCACACACAAACACCACCCATCTCTCCCCTATAAACCCCTTCCATTTCTCACCCGTCATCGCTCTCTCTCTGTCTCTCTTCTCTTCTCACACACCGATCTCTGATTATCTTCTCTCTGCTATCACTCTAGTGCTACGTGAGAGCTTGACTCGCTCATCATGCTTCGCTTCCCTATATTTATATATGGTGGGACGCAGTTGTGAAATATCTGGGAACACGTGGTAGTACTATTACAGTCAACGACTTTACTTTTTCAGCTGATCAAATCTACGTAAACCAACGTGGAACTAGGAAAAAAAAATTACAAATTTATATATCATTATTTGATCATTTATATCTTATAAATATTCAATTTTTTTTAATATGATTTTTTCATAAAGTAGCTACTTTGCTCATCCCTTTTTGTTCTTACCACAGAAATTTTGTAGGCCAAAAACATCATGTTCTTTAATATTTGGGAGATGCTTTGAAAGTATCGGCCGTTTGGGATGACTAAGGGAAATTGGAGAAAAAAGAAAATTTATGTATAATATTTATTTTATTTTTATAGTTATTATTCAACTATTATTTAGTATTATTTATTAATCATTATTTAATCATTAAAAATAAAAATATTAAAATTATTTTTTAAAAAAATTAGTTTATTTTTATTTTTATTTCTATTCTTAATTTTTCGCATATGAAAATTGAATTTGGAGATAGTAATATTGTGCTTTCAATAGAAGATATTTCATGGAATTCATAATATCTTTTCTGCTGATGAGTTGATAGAACAGATATTTAAGGCGTTGGGAAATATCACGAGGTGGGTCTTTAGTCTTTATATTTTACGTGGCGTTTTCATAGTATTTGAAAACGATATCGATGTCCTTCGACAATTTTTAGGAAGAAGAAACACAAATCTGTAGTATTCATACTGCCTGATCAATGTTGAAGGGCATTCATTAACTGTTTATATATATATATATCATGACTCCTCATAATTTAAGTAACAATAATTATTATCCTGTCACAACACAAACAAATTAATTATACCACACAGATCCCAGCAACAAGGAAAAAAAAATCACGTAAGCAAGATGGCAATCTTAATATACATGGTGTATCACTTGGGTTGTGAACTAACCAGTAAAAATAGGGTCTTGATTTGACATTCTCAAGATTCTCCATCTAGTCCACTACTTGTTAAAATCAGATGTTGATTATGCTCTTTTACCATGTGCTTCACCTGCCTCCAAAGTATACTTGCTAGAGAGGTTATCAAGCAGTGTCATTTGTAGAATCACTTATTCATTTAAAAAAGGCAAACAAAACTATGGAAAGGGCCAGCTTGTGTACATCAACGACAACAGAATTTCCCAGTCTGCTCTTGTCTGCTCATTCTTACAGCTTTCTTGTCACGTAGAAACATATATATATATATTTAAAATCTCTTTATCATTAGTTCAGAAAGTTCTCACCTTTCAAACATATAAAAGCAAAACCATATATATATATATATATATATATGGACCAAAATGTGACCGTCAAAATCCTGTTAAAACTAACGGCTTGTATCACCCAATTATTGCCCAAATTTCTCCTCAAGCCAGACATGGAGGAGGAGAGGTTGATTCCAATGGGGGATTTCACGATGAATCTGTTTGTGGCTTGTTGCCATGGCCGTCAGTATTGACATAATTTTAAATGGTCCAATTTAGTCCATAATTTAAAGGTTTTTTTTTTTCACTTATAAAAAGTTTATGTATCAATTTTATCATTATATCGTAGTTTGTAAAAATAAAATATACTTTTCCCTAAATTTATTTTGGAAAAAACATATATGTGTGAAAAATTAATTTCATGAACAAAAATAAATTAAAAAAATTTACAATATATATCAAATGTTAGAAAAATCAAATAATGTTTTTGAATATATATATATATAGTATAATTTAATCAATGCTGGAAAGAGTTAAGTGTAATTATAACCCGCATGACATTGGCCAATTGAAGTGAATTTGATATTTTCTGTAGGATCCTGTAACTTAATTAACTTAGCGCGGCGCAGGAAAATCTGGTGAAAACAACATGAAAAATGTAGAAGAAAAGACAGAGTAATGCCTCTGCGGTTGAGTTTGAGCAGTCAGCTGCCAAGGCGATGAATAAAGCTACACAACACACATACTAAGAGAAAATATAGTAACAGAGGCCCTTGGCTACACATGAAGAAATCAATCAGAGAGCTAATCCAACAAGAAGAAGCAACATCATTCCATGGAATCAAAACCTGGAGCATACCAGCCCAACTGATCACTAATTTGCTTGAGTCTTCCTTCTTGACCCTTGGAATCTCCTAAAGCTGTAGTGAAAGGGTACACATAAGTTACTTTGGTAGCCATACACCTGTAAGTAACCACATCTCTTTTCACTAGAAACTCAAGTACATCTCTGCCAAATCCCCCATCAACCTCAGCTTGTAGATATTGGCCTGCACATTCACTTTTAGTTATCAGTGAAGTCATGACTTCAAAGTAAATTCGATACTATCACACTATTAACACAGGTTGCGTTAAGTTTCTGTTTGCATTACCATATGGAGTGTCTTCCACAGGCTGGAATTTCACATTTTTCTGGGTCTTCTGGATTGCTTCACGCAATTTCTGGGGGAAAAAGAAAAAGGAAGTGCGAGGACATGTGACCACTCAGGAATACTGACTAACATAATCCAAATGCGAACAAGTATAGATTGAGATAATGGAAATATAGGATAGTTTTAAAGTACCTGAATTGCATTATCCGACGAATTTTCAGGAATCAACCAAGGAAATGCAAATGATGAGGACTTCGGATTCGTTGATATACAAGCCGGATTAATCGACGGGCAAGGTAAAATTTTTCTGCCAACAACAGAATACTCAGAAAATATTGGAAATAAACCAAGAAATTATCAAAAGTACAAGGATGATTGGAGAACAGAATTCATTCCTATATGAAAAACAAGTATATAAAGTGAATATCTACTTCAAAATTGAGGCTGAGAAAACATGTATGAAATTGACATACCCATTTTCTAGTCCAAGCTGCAAGTTCTTGGATTGAGAAAAAGGAGTGGTGAGAGAGATTGGAGGGG
The DNA here is from genome assembly GCA_032878935.1 of Erythrophleum fordii. NCBI lineage: Eukaryota > Viridiplantae > Streptophyta > Magnoliopsida > Fabales > Fabaceae > Erythrophleum > Erythrophleum fordii. The sequence continues at coordinate 44,421,663 of JAVQMF010000054.1, forward strand.
AGTGAGAATTGAGGGAAGGGATTGCGGAAGCAGGTAATGGAGAGGTTAAGGTTACAGCAACGATCAAAGAGACGAGATTAGGGAGGATTATGGGTCTAGGGTTTTGATGGTGGGATTTCAATTTTGTAGTTGGTAGTTGGGGAATTGTGTTTGAGGTAGAACGAGGAAGAGTTGGAAGAAGACAACCAATCAAGCTCATGTTTTCTGAGGTCCTTTATCCATTTCAATCCGGGGCCTCTATCGCCTTTGCTCTCCCATACTTCCTTCTACTTTCCAGTTACAAACACGGCAAAATTTGTAGAATGGGTCCTGACCAAAGGGTTATAAACATGAGTTACTTCAAGTTTTTCAGTCATTGTTGGATAATATGTTTAAAATTATAATAAAATAAGTGGAGATTTAATTTAAAAGATTATTCTAAAAAAATATGCATCGTTAAAAGAGGCAAAAAAAAAAAAAAAACTATTTTATGGATGACAGGAAGTTTAAGGAGCGTAGACTACCAAATAAAACTATTGATTGGACAGAAAATTTGAACTTTTGCGCATATAATATAACAATAAAATATCGCTACAAAAAATGAGAGATTTGTGTTTGATAAAATTATTTAATAAATATCTTTTTAATATTATTATATTTGATAAATCTTTTGAAAAAATATTTTTAGTGTCAAATTACCAAAAATACATATTTAGATTTGAGTAAGGACTAAGTTTGGTGAAAAAAAGATAAGGTGATAATTAATAATTCTAAGTATTTGGTTTTTAAGAAAAAAATTATTTTTTATTTTTTAATTAGAAGCCTCAATTTTCTACTCCATTCATTCCCACAGTAAAAAAGAAAAATAAAATTACTACTTTTTAGATTTTTTTTTAACAAAAGCTTGGCTAAACATTTTATTTTCTACCTTCTTCAAAAGCTAGGCCAAACAATTAATTTGAATCCCTTTAGCATAGTAAAATCTTAATGTAATGTTTGAATGGGGAGAAAATTAGAGAAAAAAGAAATTTAGAGGAGAAAATTAGAGTTTTCCCTTATTTGGATTGGAGAGAAAATGAAGAAGAAGAGAAAAATTGAAAAGAAAATCATAGTGAGTTCCATCCAAAAATTTTCTCTTTGAATATAGAGAGATTCTAAAGATAAAATTGTGGCTAATGTAATCTATTTTTTATTTTCCCAAATTACTCTTCACACAAATACTTTATGTCTCCGTCCTCGATAAACAGAACATACGGCACTAGTTTTCATTCTTCCATTTTTTTGCAGAATTCCTCGTTTTGGCTCGATGCAAATACATTTCAATTTTCTCCATCGAGCTTCACAGTGTCGTCTAGTATCTCTTCTTCTTCCATGTCATCTTTCATTCAATACATCTAAAAGAAATTTTACTATTGTTTCTGTATTGTTTAGATACAGTTGTTTGATTATTTCAAAATTTCCTCCAATTATTGTAATTTTTTTTTTGAAGACTGACATATTTGAAAACACAAATTTGATCTACAGATAGGAAAAAAAAAGGTCTAGTGTGAAATTCTAAGGGAAAATTTTTTAATTTTATATTCTGTTTCTGCACACCTATGTTGACATGCATAGGTGGGTGAAATAAGAAAGATTTTACCAATCAACGAATGGTTATATATATATACTTAAACGGACATGCGTATGTATTGTTGTCATCATATTATATACTTATGGGTCTTCCTCATCCTCTTCAGCTTCATATTTCTGTCTATTAGGTTGCTAAGATTCAAAGATAGTATATTAAGGTTATAATTTCTTTTTTTTTTCTTATTCCTTCTCCCAGATTTTGTTGTAAAATTTGAGACAATCAATTTTCGCCTGTCCAAAACAAGAGACTTACAATAAGCTTCTATTTTATTTTCACATCCACATTTACCTTTAACTAATATAGCTTAATTAAAGTGTTAAGATGAATTGTTGGTAGATTTATAAGTATCTACCTAACAATATTTGTAGACTTTGTTGCAAAATTTTTGAAGGAAATTGACAAAATGGGAAACACCATTAAAGTATCTGAAACATTGGTGGTTGTAGCCTCCTTTAAGTATTTGAAGTGCCATAAAAGGGGAGACATTATTTTCCTTGCAAAATTTTAAGTCACTATCTATGTCTTTGTCTCTCATGACCAATCTTTTCTAGTTAACATAATTGTTCAATAGATGATACGATTGATCCTTTTTAGTAAATTTGTATATACTTATTTGCAAATTATTTTCTTTATCTTCTTTTCATAAAGTATGTCATTACATACTTTACATAATTTTCAATAAATGAACAATTATAATAATATGGAATTCAAAAAGGATGTGGAAAAAGATATTTATAATTTCGACTCTAAAGTCAAGCAATTGATTAATTTTGAAATAACAAATAAAGGTTCAAACTTGAACCATTTAATAGAAGATTTAGAAAGACATAAACGTACATGTGTTGTATGTCTTATTTGTTTGATTCTACGTACAATCTATTAGTTGGAAGAGATGTCAACTCTATTTTATGAACTTATAAGTGTTAGCAAAATTAATTGATATAACATTAAAAAATAGTTGATGATATGGCTACAAGATGAAAAAAATTGCTATAATGTTCTTCACATAGGCCCACAAGCATTTAAGGAGTTATGTGAAAAAATTTAAAACACTGGAAGAATTAAATATTAACGTTAGGTTACAGTTAAGAAATAGGTTATGAAATTCCTCCACATATTAGCCCATAATGTAAAAAAATAGAATAATGTGCTTTTATTTCTATCGATTGGTGGAAACTATCAGCCGCCATTTTCATAATATTTTATAAGTGGTTGTTTCACTTGAGGTTAAGTTTCTTTTGCAGCCTTCCTGATCAAAGGTTCTTTTCCAAATTTTCAACAACAGTAAATTCTACCCATATTTTAAGGTATGTAATTATATTTATACCCATATACTTATGAATAAAATAAATGATCTATAATTCCATAACATATATATATTACTTCTAACCAATTTTAAATGATAGGATTGCATAAAAGCTATAGATGGAACTCATGTTTAAGCAAAAGTACTTAGAGAAAAAACTGCTCGATTTCGAGGACGAAAGGATTACCCTATACAAAATGTTTTTGTTGTATGTTCACTTGATATGAAATTCACCTATGTCTTCGCTAGTTGAGAAGGAATAGTTTTAGTTTTAAGAATTTTAAAAAATGCTTTATTAAGAGAAGATAATCTTATAATTCCTCTGTCACACCCAAAAATGCGACCGCGTGGCGCCTTTAAAAAGAAATCAAATATTAAAAGTGTAAAAAGATAAGAAGAAATAGAGTACAAATAGATAGGGTTCAGGAGTCGCCACCGAAGTTTTAATTTTTGAAAAGGCAAAACTTTGGGAAAAGCCTTTTTGTGAGAAAAATGACCTGCGAATCAGAAAATGGATTCAGGAGTCGATTGTGAATGGGGAAGGTGTTAGGCACCCCACTACACCCGTTCTTAAGAACGGTTACCTTAAGTTAGTTGTGCAAAATTATATGGCCTTTAGTCTATTCTAATTCTCCCTAACAAATCACATGCAAAGAACAGAAGAAAAAATTTTAAGGAAATAAAATTTAAGAGAAGAAAGAAAATTAAAAGCAAAACAAAAAGGAATTCAGAGAATAAAATAAAGAAAAAGGAATAAAATAAAAGAAATTAAGGAAATAAAATTAAGAGAAGATGTTTATTTACAAGGACGGACTTGACCTAAGATGAGAGTCTAAGGCCTACGTACCCTTATGAGGGATTAAAGTCCACGTAGTTCGGCTGGAAATTGTATTTGTTAGTTGGTATTTATTTGTTTGTTTTATGTTTTGTTTTTGTCTTTTTCCCTTTTTTTGTTCTTATTTTTGTTGTTTTTCCTTTTTGCATGTTCTTTCTTTTTAAAAATTTCCTTATATTTAATTTTGTTGTTTGGATATTGTTTTTTTTATTTATTTGAAAAGACAAAGAAAATAAATTACTTTTTTCTTTAACAAGTTTTGAAATTGGTTGATGTGTTTTAATTTGATAAAGGAAAATTTTGTAATTATTTTTTTGCTTTTCATTCATTTTCATTTCATTTTTCGTTATTTTTTATTACTTTTTTTTTTTTTTTTTTTTTTTTTTTCTCTTTTTGTTGTTACTTTTTGTTGTTTTCTATTTTTTCTATTTTCATTTCTTTTTGGTTTTGTTATTGTTTTTTTTCTTTTGTTTTTCTATTTGTTCTTTTTTTAGGTTAATTTTTATTTTGTGTTCTATTTTGTTTTTTTTTCTTTCTTTTTGTTTTTAGTTCTGTTTGTTTTTGTTGTTTTTTTTGTTGTTTTGTTTTTTTTAGTTATTTATTTTTTTCCTTGTTTTTTCATTTTTTTTGTTTTCTTCTTTATATCTTATTTTTTATGACATTAAAAAAAATATTTTCATCTTTCCTCTTTTCTTTAAAGATTTTTTTTATTATTATTATTAAATTTTAATTTTTGTTTCTCATTGTTGATTGATTTTTTTTATTTTTCCACTTTTGTTAGATTTTATTCTTTACACATTTTTTTGTCCCTTTTTTTTATTGTTATATATATTTATGTAAACAAGAAAGATTTTTTTTTTTGAGTTTATGAAATATATTCTTATTAAAAAGTACCTAAGCTTTAGAAAAGTTCAATTCCTACTTATTGTTATCTTTTTTTAATATATATATATTTTGAAAATATTTTTGGGTTTTCTTTTCATCCTTTTATTTTTACTCCTTACTTTTTCCCAAAAAACAATCTCTAAAGGAAAATTTATCTTTGAATCTTTAGAACATTATTTTTCAAACATTTGCAAAATAACGTTAGGAAAGAAGTAGGCAAGTATTTGAAGCTCAATTTAATTTTTAGTAAAAAGCTTTTCAATCCTCTTTTCTTTTTTTTCATTCTTCTTTTTGTTAAAAATTTTCTTTAAGGAACTATTGCCGAAGGCCATTGAAACCCAAAACATTAAATGTAAATTCAAAGCTCAAAAGGTACCAAGGAAGCTTATTGCCACACATGGCCCTTTGGTCTATTCCTATGTGCCTAAGGGGATATGAAATCCCACACGGCAATTCTAAAGAGAAAATAAAAACTAAATTAAAACAAAAACATTCACGAGCTTGCAACATTTGTTTTGATTGTGTGTGCTTGTGTCTAGCCAGCTAAACAACATGCCTTAATACATTTCAGGTATAAGAAAACAAACTCAAACCAATTGACTCTGCTACGCTATCCAATCCGGTTCATCTGCTACCGCGCAATCATCTGTTCAATCTTTGCTCCATTCTCGGTAAGTCTCCTCAATCGTTTAACATCCTCAAGCAAGACTCATGCAAAAGAGATAAAAAGGATGGGGGTTTAAATTCTAGGCCATTACTTATTTTTCCAAAAATGATCAATGGATCAATGTTTGAACATACTCCACATGTGACAAAACTTTTTTAATTTCAATCAGACCAATAGCCATGTTACTGTGAACATAATGAAAACTTTAGAACAACAGCTAATGAACATATGTAAAATTCATAGTAACATGGACACACTTGTTCTATTAATTTCTTAGCAGGGTCAGATTACAGATCAAGGAAGATTTCTAATCAAATGTGCTTAGCCATTAACCACAATCCATTCCCAAACATATGACGAAATACTTGAAAATTAATCTGAACATTTAGTACAAACCAGCCACAAATTTCTCAAACTTAGCCAGATACAATCCCAAATTATTTGACTCTAACATCATAACCCATTCAAAACCATCAGAACCACAAGGCGAAATTCCCTCTCACTCAAGACATATAGCGAGACAAGCTAGTTAATACCTTCTTGTGCACGACAGGATGCCACATTTTATCAAAGATTGGGTGCAAACGTTATTAACAAAAAGGGAGATTCACACAGACACCTGGGCCATCATCTCATTCGAAAGAAAATGCATCAAGAATCAAAACTACATCTACAAATCCAATAACAAAACTTTCTAATTCCATGCCTTGAATTTCAAAACCACATGAATTGCACCATTTAGGCAGAAAGCAAAACTGAGGCATATATCAGAGCAACCTAATCATGAGCTACCACAATCAAATACATCAAACACTTTAACCCAACACCCGAGATTCAAGGAACATGATTTCTCAAATTAACGAGACCTTAACTAAGTGACCTAAAGAAACTCAGATCTCAGCACCAAAATAATTGTGTTAGGCCATACTCGAAGCACAGGAGATGGGAACCCTAACACTCAAAAACAAAAAATGTGTGTGGCTCCATTCTTTCAAAATCGAAAATGGAAAACCTATGAAATATATCCCTAGATCCCTTGAAGTGAATTTGATAGCTCATTTGAAACAGACAACCAAACCCGGGAAGTATGGTCTTTTAGACTAATTAGACAAACAAATGACAATCCAAACCGCATGAATTGGGAACTCAAATAATCAGCACTCAACATTAATCGAATCAAGACAAAAAACTTCGAATTTCAGCACCCGGTTCCATGGTTTCAGAATCGAAAATGGAGAGCATGAGAACATACCTTTCGAACTCCCGCTTCAACATTCAAAAAGTCCAATGGTTTCTTTCCTTGATCAAATCCCATTAACACTGAGTCACCCAATCTGTACTCGAGCCTAGTTCGTGTCCCTCACTCGGAGTCCTCCCTTGCTTTCACTCGGTCTCCATCTCGATTTTCCCTTAATCCGAAAACTTCACAGACTTCCTCTCCAGGAAAGACAAGAAAACCTAGAAAAAAAAAAAAGAAACCCCTCAATCTCTCTGTTCTCCTTCTCCTATTTTCGACCTCTTCACAATCTTTCCTCTCGAAGCCAACCAGAGCCTCTTCCTCTCCCCTGGTTCTCTTGCGACCTCTTCTCTGAAGCCAACTCTCTCTCTCTTTTTTTTCTAATTTCTTCCCTCTTTCGATTTCTCTCCCCCAACCCCTCTGCTTCGCATGCCTTCACGCGTTTCTGGTGAACCCCATCGAATCTCCTCCCCCTCTGTTCCTTCTCGTCTCGCGTCTGTTCGTTTTTCCTTTCTCCTTAATTTAATTTTTTTTCGGTCTCTCCCCTCGATTCTGAATCCCCTCCTCCTCGATTCAGAATCCCCTTCTCTGTTTCTTCTCCTTTGTGCCTCCCCCTCTGTGTTTTCATCCCTCCTCTCTTTTTTTTTGTCCCTCTCCTCTCCTGCTGCCTCTTTTCTGTTTGTTTCTCCCTCACCTCTGTCCCTTCTCCTCTCTCACGTCTCTCCCTTCTCGCCTCTGTTTCTCTCCTCTACTCCCTTTTGTCCGTCCGCCTCCTTCTCCCATGTCTCTCTATCTCGCCTCTCTTCGTTTCTTTTTCGTGTGTGTCTGCCCGAGGATAGAATCCAGGTGGGGACCAAGGGGACCACCAGGTAGGGTTCAACAACAGGGGGATGGTTTTGGGCCTTTTCTCCTGGCCGGGTTCCATGAAACAGATCCATGCATACAGGGCTTTCATATCGGGTAGGAGAATCAGGAGGTCCAGGGTTTGTGGGCTTCCCAAGTTGGAGAGTTTGAAAAGTCATTGGGCTAAAGGAATGGGCCTTCTTTTTTTTTTTTTTAGTTTAGTTTGTTTTACTTTATTTATTTATTATATTTTTTTTCTTTGACTTTTTTTGATTCAGTCTTAAAAATGTTGGGCTCCTTCCTTGGGCTTTCTTTTTTTATTTATCTTTTTGTTCCAATTTTGGGGTTAATGGACCTTTACCTTGTTTTATATTTATATTTAATTTTATTTTTGGGTTCTTTCCCTTTTAATTAATTTTTTTTTTGCTTATTGGGTTAAAATGACCTATTTGATTTTTTGTCTTTTTTTTTTGTTTTCTATTTGTTTTTTTATTTTTATATATATTATTTTCAATTTGATTTTGTTATTATTTTTGGAGCTTGCTTGGACAAAATACGGTGTTCACATCCTCAAGTTAATATGCAACTATAAATTCATAATTTATAGTACTAGGTCCAGAAGTTTTTTTTTTTTGGGTCACTAATCAATAATTTCATTTCTAACAAAAATTTTATCTTGGGGATGCTACCTTTCCACTTATGCATCATCTACTGATACTTTATAGAGGAGTTCATTATCACTTGAAGAAATATTTAACACAATTACCACAAAATGAGAAAGAAATTTTCAACCATCGACATGTCTCATTTCAAAGTGTCATTGAAAGAATATTTGAAGTTCTAAAGAAAAAATTTCTGATCATAGCTAGTAGCACTAACCCACATTATTCCTTTCAAACCATAATTGATATTATGATAGCTTATTGCATATTACACTTTTTTTTTATGGGTGTAGATCTTGATGAGAATCTAATTGCTGATGTTGATCATGAACTATTACTTAATGACTTTGATAACATTTAAGACTATTCTATACATAATTAAGAGGAAGACTATAAACAATGATCAAATTTAAGAGATAGTATAGCAAGCCAGATGTGGAATGACTACCATCATGAATTATGATTTGATATACAATAATTTAATATTTCAATTAGTGCTTTGTTTTATGATGTATAATAATATTGTTTGAATTGTTCAAGTATTTGATCAATAAAATTTTTTGTTATATTTCAAATAATTTGGTCAATTATAAAAGTAGATGAATTGGACTATTTCTTGTGAATATTGTATTCTTTATATTGTTTGAGATTTCATATTGTTTCATTTCATGTAGAAGCATTTAGTGAAAAGACAATTTGCGATAATCACCTAAAATAGATGAAACTTTTATTGATGCTTCATTAGAAAGGATGATGAAAGGAAACCGCCCTGATTGGATGTTTACAACATTTGCATATGACAATGTATTGCAAGCTCTTAGGAATTCTTTTAGGTCGCACATTACAAAGCAACATTTGAAAAATAGAAAAAAGACATTGTCACAATGATTTAAAGAACTTTATGATTTATTTAATGGATTGAGTGGATTTTTGTGGAGTCCTATCACAAAGATGTCTGAAGCTGAAAGTCAAATTTGAAATGACTTGATTGAGGTAATTTGAACTTATTGATGTTAATTAATTTGATGTGCTTGTTAATTAATATTTTGATAGCTTTGTTTAGAATTTTCTTTCATTTACATTTGTTTATAACATATAAATTTGCACATTTATTTTATGTTTATAGAAAAAATCACAAGAAAAAAAGTAGATGAGTGCATATATGTTGCATTATGATAAGCTATATGAGTTGTTTGGTTCAGATGGGGCAATAAGAAAATATGTTGAGAGTGTTAAAGATAAACTGAAACGATGGCAAAAGGAATGCATTAATTTAAATGACTCATTTGAAAGAATAACAATGAATGAAATAATGAGTGAAGGTGATTTCAATTGGAGGTATGAGACCACAAACTCAACAGCTAATATGGATTCTTTTAATCTAACATGTGGTAACTCAAACTAATCAACTAGAACTACATCTTCTAAAGGATAAAAGCATAAGCCAGCGATGAATGATACTATTGAAGAAAGGTATGAAAAAATTACATTAGGAATCCAGCTGATATCATGAGAGATGGTAATTCTCTACACGATAAATCTATTTCATTATTTGAAAAGCAAGTTATTGTTGCTGATAAACAAGCTAAGATTATTGAAAAAGGCCTTGTAATGCTTGAGAAAAGTAGGCCTCGTCATTATAGTATAGAGGAAGTATGGGCAAAACTTGATCAAATTAGAGTAATTGAAGATTACAAGCTAAAATATAATTTTTTTTTATGCAATGGAAAAAAGAGCAAGTGAACTTTCTTAATGGTTCCACATCATTTGTGATTGCAAACATTGATTAAGATGATGAATGATGCTAGAATTTCTTACAAAAAATGGTAGTAGAATGGTTCTTAGATTTTCTTGTTAAGGTACTAAGACTTTTTGTGATGATATTTGTAGTATGGTTACATTTTGGTAATGTTGGACAAATATTTAAGTACTAGGATATTTAGTTGCACCAATGTAGGTCGTTTTTTGTGTAGCATATAATGGATTTTTCTGGGGTGATGTTTGCTAATGAAGTTTATATGAGAGACAGTGATTGCTTTTTTATTTGTTGGATGATTGTAAATGACATGTTCAATGGTGTAGTTTGGGAATGAAATTTTAATCATTTGTAATATGGATATCTTTTAAAATATTTGTGCTATATGTCTGTTACGATTAACACCAACATTTAAGAGTTCAAGATTCTTTAAAATTGTAACAATATGATATAAAAATTTCAAGAGAATTTTACTTCATGTAATTATTATATTTTTCTCATATGCAAAATTAACTTATATAGATCATGTATAAATTTTTAGAAAAAAAAATAAAATATACATTCCTAGAAAAAAAAAAGAAAAAAATTATCTGCAGTCAAACACTATCCTACCAAATTGTAGTCGAACAGTGGTTTGACTGCGTTGCAATTGGAACCATCAGGCCAAATGTCGGTCAAATGGGAGTTTGACTACATTGTAGTTGAAACCATTTAACTGCAGATGTTTTTGACTGCTTGGTAGTCGAGCTGTGTCTAGTCGGACGGTTCCAACTACCATGCAGTTGAAAAAGCCATCGGACCATCTTTTGGGTGATGAAGCTATTTTTTTCACTTTTTTTCTTACAAATCTATACATTTTTTCCTCCTTTTTTATTGCTAAGAATTTACATTATTTTATTTTTCCTCAAAGTTTATACATGCTTTTTTTTTTCCCCTTTTCTTTCCCATAAATGTACACATTCTATTTAGATTTTTGATCCCATTTCTCTTTTGTACTTTATAACATGTTTAACTATATTTTTTTGCACACGATCTATATAATTCAATTTTACATCTGAGAAAAATACAATAGCTACATGAAGCAAAATTTTCTTGAAATCTAGATGCCATATTATTGCAATTTTACGAAACCTTCAACTCTCAAATGTTGGTGTCAATTGCTATATTTATGTTCAAATGATATTCGTATACCATATTGACACTACCTTATATGTTTTTTATCCATGCATATAATTGCTTATATTAATCCATATAATATTTTATGTTACAGTAATGTATATCTAACTAGATGGTATTCCATATAAATTCGTATCTAGCATATGTATATACATAAATATATATATATGCTAATTACAAAATATATATTCACTAGTTATATATATATACTCGCACACGCACTCATACTTATATATTTTTAGGGGATGAACTATATAATATGTACTACAGTGATATATAAATATATATGTATAGATATATATTTTTTTACAATATTAAAAAATATTAGCCTGATATATTTACATTTGTTTATTACAACAAATTTTATAAAAACACCTAACCCTCCTCCTCCTCAATATCACCATCTTCATCATTATTATTTCTTTTACATCAATCATGAGACACACTTGATGTTTGCTGGGATGACTTACATTTACCCACTAATTGTGCATAATTGTTACGAGTTAACTCTTATAGTTGTGATTGGAGCTTTTCAATTTGCCTTTGTTACTCTTGAAATTAAGTCTGATATGATTGTGTTGAAATATTAATGAATTTATTTTGTATCATATTTTGTATATAGTTTGAATGAGGATACATTGGCAATTGACTTGACGATACTTCTTAGTTATAGGTGTATCTTGTCTTAAAATCTCTTAAAATTTTACAAAACATATTATCAAGTCTATAAACTGCGCATTTATTTTTCCCACCAACAGCTTTAACAAGTAAGTTTAAATCATATGCATTATCACTTGAAGTCTCTGCAATATTTTTTTGCTTCAAATAGTCATCCTACCAATATGAGTTCAAGTAATTAATATAAAAATAAATAAATATTTATATATATCATACACGTATCCAAATAATTTTTTATTTTTCATTTACCTAAGTATTAGTAGATTTATGTTTATGTATTTTTAAATAAATTTTTGAAAATGAAGGATCTCTTCTAAGTTCACCAAGCTACATAACAAAATAAGAAATGATTACGTAGAATGATATATGAAAAATATGAAATAAATGTATTAACTGCATACCAATCTTTTAACATGTTCTTCTATAAACATGGAGTCTCCTGTGTGCAAAGAAGTATTGAACTATGAAGTAGAGGCATGATTCTTCTTTTTTTGCTCATTATTAGACTTCACTGTTCCAATGCTCATAAAGTTCTTTCCAGATTGATTTTTTAATCCATTCTGGTCTTTTTTGTTTTTCACGGACATGTCCAATCATATTCTTTAAATGATTTTTTACTCAATTTTTTCAATTTTGCCAAACATCATGATGATGCCCCAATTTCAAATAATAGTATTTCTTCCAAAGCATAACACACACAAAACAATGGATGCTCAACTTATGAATAATTAATTAGTATTTTAATCTCAAAAAGATGAGTAAAAAGTCAACTTGAAATTCATAAAACCATAATTATTGATATTCTGACAGAATTTTGCTGTAATAATTTCATGATCTATCATATTTATTCTTAAAAATTGCAATAATGTATGTACAAACATCTTTATTATTTATGTAAACCTATAAAAATAAGGAGTGAAGAGAAAAATCATTACTAATTTTAAATATAAGGATAATATTATCTAAGGATATATAGTTAAAGTAAAATTATAAACCTTGTGCCATCAGGCTTAATTAGTTGGAAAGGATTCATCTTGGTCATTAGATTGTTCATCATGCAGACCATGTGACTCCTCTTGAATGTTAGGCGAAACTGGTTGTGAGTTTTCTTAAGTATTAGATGATTCTTGTTAAGTGAGATTCCTTCGTGTCTTTCGCCCTCTTCTAAATAATATTCTGCAATGAAATATAACACCATGCTAATGACAAATATAAATTCTATGAAATAGAATTGCAAGTAGGTCAGCATAGATAATAGAATATTCATATTCCACATATATGGTTATAAATATAAAATGATAAACTCTCCTTCTTATCTTATCAACTTTGTGAGTGTCGAGATGAATAATAAAGATTTGGAGAATGTGTTACGGTTGAGTAGAGTGTTATAATGATGAGAGAGTTATGGAAGGCCAAGTTTAACTATGGAGGAATATATATATACACACATACACACTTATACATACATATATGTATATGTGGGTATGATTGTACATGGAGGAAAGAAACATGCGAGTCCAACTTACACAAGGATAAATATGAAGATACAAATAAAAGTATTCCTACATATTCTTATCTAAGTAAAAAGACAAGAGATAAGGTGCGAAAAGAATCCATGAGTTGACATATAATTTATTATCTAATATGCAATGGCCATGTTATCACGATGGAACATGCATAATGCTATGGCTATCTTACCATGATGGAACATGCATAGGTCATAGGGAATATAAATTTTATTTCACCATATCATTGGAAGAGAAGTAGATATGTTAAAAAAAAAAACAAGTGGTCTATTTTATGTTACCCCAATTACAATACAATTACATAAAACTTGTCCAAAAAGTATACATCTTTTTTCCATGACCTTGTCCACTAATTTTAGTAATGTTTTTTTTTTCAAACTTAAAGCTCTATTCTTTAGGTGATATTCAAAAAGTTGACATTGCATGTCAAGTATTTAGGTCTCATTGGCCTGCATTTACATCTGGAAATCCTTTAACCTCTAATCAATAACGAGATGTAAGTGATCTTGTAGATATATGGCATTTATCGCACTTGGATATGAGAATAAGTTTTTTTTTTACTATAATTATTGTCAAAGATTGGATCTTCTTCTATTTCATGTGTAACACTTCCTAAACCATACACGGAGCCTATACTTTTTTCGCTCAAATAGCTACTATCCATAGAGCAACTTTATTTGCCAATGAAAAATTTTGTGCACTGGCTACATTTGCAGTTGTAGTTTTAAGTCTTGCATACTCGCTCTTAAACAAAAAAAATCTTAGATATTATATAGTAGTGATATATATATATGTAAAAAGATTTAATAAAAGAATTAAGAAGCATGACATTTACAAAAATATTTTTGAATTTTTTGTCAACCCAAACACCAAATATTGGTTTTTGATAGGTTCGAACATGGAGTTCTACTAGAATTATAGGCCTACCTAATTCTTCGATTAAAGTTGTAGCATGTTCTGTAAATGAAATATTACTACCAATGTGGAGTGATGAGCTGTGGAGAGAATTTGAAGCTCTATTCTTCTTGGCACATTCACTTCTCTATTTAAATTCCACATTGTTTCAACCAACACATAAATCATTCCAAATTTGCTTATTAATCCATGTAGGTCGCTTTCATTTATCTCGAACATAGCAGATCAAATCTTTTAAGCGATTTCTTATTCAATCTTTAAAGTTTTTATGAATTTAAGAATGAGCTTCTATTGTCTAAACATAATATTTCTATCCAGTATACACAAAAATATCTATAAACCCCTATGCTTAAATACAGTAGGCGTAACAAAGTTGGTAGCACATATGAAATTGAAATTTACCTAAAAATCTTTAAACCATAATTGTTTGACTAATTTAGGAACTTCTTTCTATGAATTATAAAGCCCAAGGTAATTATGTTTTATCACTGATATTATATATTCAACAACATCATTTCTATTGGATGTAAACCCGGTCAATGCATATAACAAAATTATGATTAAACTAATTATATTTAAATATTTAACTTAGAATATATACCCTATTTTATCAACTGGGTAAATAAGTTGTTTCCCTATATCAACTATTTCTCGAATTTTGGAATACAAAATTGCTTCATAAGTTTTTTTATCCATCTACACAAAAAATAACATTAGAAGAAGATGAAAGAAGTATGCTAAACATACATTCTTAATATCAAATAATTATACAAATATACAACCTACTATATTTTCATTAATAAAAGTGAGCGTCTTGATGAAATATCACCTATACATGCATGATGTATTAGTTGAATGAAGAAGCACATAAGCACCTGTAGCTCAAATGCATCATGTTATTTTGTCTTCAGCTTCACGTAAGTTGCCATGTCACAGTAATAGCAAATGCCTTGCACCTATTTCACGCCACTTCCACTGCAACTTTTAGAGTGCATGGCCCAAGGTCCTCCCCTCATCCACTGTTATCCATCTAGAGTCATATGATAAAACTTTTATCACTTTTCATTGCAAATCACTGCATATTAAGTCATACCATGGGAGAAGGACAAAGTGCTTTCATGTCTCCATGTGAAATCATACCATCGTCTTCACATGAAGCTTAGATCATGTCATAGGATAAGGACAAACTATCTTTGAATCCAAATCAAGACAAACCAAGGGAAAAGGTCAAGTTGGTATTCACATAAAGCTTTAAAAGAATAATTTTGTTTACTTATACTAATATATCAATTTTTTAGCTATTGTTTGGCAAAAAGATAATTGTTTATGTGTGTATGTATATATATATATATATATATATATTATATTCACATGTAATTTATAAATTATCTTCGACTTTGATTATTTTTAAATGTAACTTAGCTAGAATAATTAGTTATATGTAATAATCTTTTTAATGTCAGTGAATGTTAAATTCATATAGAATTAGTTATTTAATTAATTGATCTAAAACTAATAAATTTAATTAAAATATACCTTTTTCTTTTAAATTTAATAGAATAATTAGTTATATGTATTATTTTTTTAATCTCAGTTTAACATTAATTTTATATAAAATTTGTCCTTTAATTAATTGTTCCAAAACTAATAAACATATTTAAAACATATATATATATATATATATACAAATTTAAAAGAGTTAATTTATAAATAGAATATAACATTTTTTCTTTAAAATATCTTTGTTATTGTCAAAAAATTACTAATTTGACAATAAAGACAATATTCTCCAAAGAAAATTAATAAACTTTTTTCTTTTGAGTTTTCTCTCATCACATTTAAACATATGGAGAAAAAAATGTTTTTTTTTTTACTTTTCACTTCCCTCTATTTTCTACCAGCTTTTTTTTCCCTTCATTTTTCTCTTCCCCAATCTAAACAAACTATAAGGGTTTCATCAATACAACATCCTAGGCTATACCTCTTAAATAACGAAGTTGAGATATTTTTTTTAACTTTTTTTTTTAAAACAGCTTGGATTGAAAAATTTATTCCAACTACATGTATAATATATACCATTTTAATTATTTTGGTAAATTATAATAACTTGCTTTAAAATTTGATTAAATTATATCTAATATGTCTTTTATTTCAAGACTTTTATTTTCACTTTTTTAACATTTTAGTATATATTATGAAAACTTTTATTGTAATTTATTTTTTATTAAAGAAGTTAATTTTTAAATAACATGAAATTATTATTTTTTTATTAATATGATAAAAATGAAAATAATTAAATTGATATTAAACTCAATTTAAAATTATGATCTTATTTTTTAATAATAAAGAAGGTAGATCAGTAATTTTCAGCTTTTAAATAATTACATTTGGAGACGGACTTCAAGTCTGAATGGTTAATAAATTTATTTTCAAATTTATCTGACTTCGCTCGCGCTCTTCGATTCCTACTGTTGACGTCAATCTTTTTCGCTTAAATATTATGTTTTGTCTTAAATTTCAATCAGGATATTAGGGTTTCAAAATTTGTCAATCTTCAATCTCCAGATTAAGCCACTGTTTACTATAATGGCGCTTGCTACTGTGTTGTCCAACAATCAGGCAGAAATTTTGATCTAACACTGCTACTGAATCACTGTGTCCTAGCAGTTAGGAACTCAGGGTATGGAAGAACAGTCCGTAAACGGCATGATATCTAACCCCAAAACGACGCAAGAGCTGGCAATGGAGGGCCAGAAGTACCTGGAAGAAACCATAGAGTACGCTTTCCAGATCCTTTCTTCCATGAACGACGAGCTCTGCAACCCCTCCTTGTGGTGCACCTCTCCCATGTCTTCGACATCCGCTAATTTGGTTCCTAACGGGCCATCGTCCCACTCTTCAAACGGTGCCATTAGTGGTGATGCCCCTTCTGATAACTCCATCCAACACGCGGAGAGTAGTGTTGGCGCCGGTACTGGAGGGGCTCTTGAAGAAGCTCGGTTTCGCTATAAGAATTCTGTTGCGGCACTTCGAGCCATTCTCACCGCAATTCCCAACTCTCAGAAGGTAATGTTTTGATCTGTTTGCTCTCTTCTGAAATTTTTTGCACTAAAACTCACTATGTTTAAGGTTTGTTATTAATTCTTGACGTTCGTGTATCTTGTTAGGAAATTTATTATCAGTGGGTTGATGAATTTGTATGTGCTTGAAGCAATCAACTGTATTAAACTGAACTGTGACAAAGGGCAAGAGCAAGACCAAATTTTTGGCAAATAAATTAGTGTAATTACGATTGGTGTAGGTACATCTCTGGCTGGGTAAAAGACAATGTAATTCAAATCCTTTGCCCCAAGGAACTATAAACATCTGCGTTAAGACATTCAGTAAAGTGATTTTCTGCTCTCTCTCTCTCCCTCTCTCTCTCTCTCTCTCTCTCTCTCTATATATATATATTATCATAGACTTTGAGGAATTAGAATTGATGTTGTTGCTTGAGGTGATGGAATCATTTCCTTAGTTTTTCTTCATTTTAACACAATATTCTCTGTAAGAATGAAATATTTTCTTAAGGATCTTAGACTTGGTAATCAAAGAAAATTATAGGCACTACTATGTTTCAGTCATTGGCAGCCAATCTTGATTTTTGGTTCTCTCTCTGTTTATTTTTATTGTGCTGTCTCTAAATTCGTATACGTGATGTGAGTATGAGCTTTTGAACTATTATAGTGTCTAGTGAGGTGTTTGTTTTTCCCTGTGAAACTAAATCAGCTGTTACAATAGGCAAAAGCATTTGACAGTGGTTCAGCTGCTAGCCCTGCGGATCAAACTGACATTGAGAAGTTGGAAGAACGAGCCTCTAGGCTAAGAAAGGTAGGTTTGTGATAAGGTTTTAATTAATAGTTTAAACCTCAATCTCTATGCTTGTTCGTGTTCTTTATAAAGCCTAAACGTTGGAATTGTCGTTTTGGCCTTAGGGCACAGGTTTTAGTTTTTTGGAATTTGAAAATAACTTGATTTTTGTAAAATTATGTTCGCCAATGGCTAGCATCAAGAAAATATTATTATGGGTTTAAAGTTATTTCTGAAATAGTTTAGTTTTGGCGAACGTTTTTATTGCTTTTGAATTTGAGACAAAGTTATTGTGTTCAACTTCCGCTGAACTTCTGTTTATAAATATAGGAGCTTGCCAACAAGAACATGCACCTGAAGATTCTCATAGATCAACTGCGGGATCTTATCACTGATATATCCACATGGCAAAGTCCTTGTTCAATCTGAAATTTAAGATGAATACTTTTATAACCCTTGAAGTTGCTATAGTTGATCTCAATAGGTTATGATTTACATCCCTGAAACTATAGTTTGAGAAGTGAGGGTATGGAATGATATGTAAATGCTCGTCCAATGTGCATAGCTTTGTCGAATTGTATAAGTAACCATATAATGGAATCCTTCAGTTGATTGGTGTTAAATAGGAAAGTAGTTATAACACGTGCTTTTATGCTTAATAGGGAAATTTTCTTCTGGTTTATAAAGGCAATAATTGAAGGATAAGGGAGGGGACAGGTATATTGCTCCGAGATATTCATTTTCACTTTTTCCTGCTAATTTGTAAATTGAAGTTACCCTCGTGTATGCAATAGCCAATTATGTAATCTTCTAGAATTGCTAATAGGTAGTCTATTAATCCGTTTTTAACGTGTTAAGATTCAAGAATCGCCAAAATAACTTGCAGTCTCAGTCTCCCGGTCTAAGATTATCAAGTTGAGGTCGCTAATCGTTTCTATACCTTATTTCAAAAATCAAGAGATGCTTTGGCTTTTCCGTGAACAGGCATGCACTCTTCTAATATCATTTCACCTCAAGGAGTCTAACAAACAACCTGTAATTAAATACAAAGATAACCAAGATGCTACAATAGATTTAATTGAGTATTTTGTTGTTCTGGGGGATCATACTTTCAGTTGTGAATTGAAGATCTAGTTGTGAGGGACGATCTCATATCTACAATGGCAGAGTCGTCTGCCCCTAACTGGATGGCCTCTTTGCTGGCTCTGATGAATCTTGAAACGGCTCCCCTCACGTAGTGATGAGCTTCCTTTACACTCATCTTCTTGCTCATTTCGTCTGGGAAACTGCTTAAGAAGTGGTCGCCGTTTAGAACAGCAGCCAATTGGACTACCTCACCTTGAAACTCTGATAGCCCACCGTCCTCTTTTGCTTCGCTGCTCCTTAGAGGCCTCACCTCCGGCAAAGTCACTACAACACACGTTAATACTGTGATTCACTAGGCTCAAATTTGGAGACCCAGGTTCTCATTTATGCTTGCTGTCTGCTAATAATTTAACATTCCGATTAATGTTACCAAGTCATTGAATATTTCGTACTTACTTTAGATCGGACATAATAATATTTAGAATGTTCATTCCTTCTATAGTACCACTTATGATACGCGTGGTAAAACTTTGTCCGCTACATTACCGTGTTGATAAGAAAGAATGACATCCCTCATCCCTCATCCCTCTTTTCCAGCTAGACTAACTCTCCTTTCTTTGTCATAGTTTAGAGGTCATTCGTCTATATTTGTCAAATTTGATTTGATACGAATTCAATTAGTTGAGATGAAAGTGGGGAATAGATACCTGGGCAATCCGTTCTGGGTGAAGTTAAGTCCCCAACAACATGCTCAAATGTGCCAGCCCATGCATCTCTGTGAGTCAAGAAGTTGGATGAAAGGTTGAACATCTTCTTTATGGTGGCTGGGATGGAAGAGTGCTCAAATTCGGAGTTTTCAGCAGGTCCTTTGGGGCTACTTATCACTGTAAAATTAGATCAACAAGTAAATTTAGTAGACATAAGAACCCAAATGATTAAGTAACGCAAAGTCATTTTAACCGCATTACTCAAAATAGCATCTGCGACGTACTCCACTCATGAGTCAAAACGCCAGAGAAAAGACAAGCACTCATGCTTTCGAAAGTTAACCAATTATATGCAAATTTCAAGTCAAAGCTATCTGACAAAGTAAAGGTATCGGGCTATCAGTTAACAAAAAGTACAATGGTCCTGGAAAACTAAATTTAATGTCCTATAGAATAAAAAGCTGAGATTGTCTTCATAAGGCAGTTTAGCCACAATTATCTGACCTTTCTGTCACCCTAAGCATATGTAAAATGACTTTGACTGAACAATAGAAGTTGAGAAAATATAAAACTAATGAGGAATTAAGCTTACCAATCCCTTTCTTGATCCAGGGAGAGACCATAATTGTTGGTACCCGAACACCTAATCTATCAAACTTGAAGAAATACGGAGCAGGTCCTGTGTTCCCATCTGGACTAGGAATATTAACAAAAGGAGTCTTGACATGATCATAAAACCCACCATGCTCATCATATGTAATCACCAGAAGAGTTTCGTTCCACTGAGGGCTTGCTCTTAGTGTCTCGTACACCTCCTTGATCAGTATTTGTCCATTTGCCACATCATGGGAAGGATGGTCATCATTCGCAGGTAACCCCTTTAAATCGAAGTACCTAGGCTCAATCACAGTCAATGGTGGAAGCTTCCCGTTTCTGGCATCTTTCTTGAATTTCAAGTCATACTGATGGTACTTGCATATGTATTTCAACTTCCTTAAATTTCTGTAGAACAAGGTATTTGGAATGTTCTGGTAATAGATTCCAAAGTCCAATCCATTCTCGTGTAAAGAGTCAAAGATGGTTTTCTGAGGATACCCTTGAGCCAATTGCTTCTTGATATGGCTTGTTGAACCGTGGGAAGTAGCAGAGTACACAAAGAGCCTATTGGGTTGGGTTGGACCTGGAATTGAAGAAAACCACCTATCAAACACTGCAAATTCGCGAACCAAAGCGGCATAAACGGGCACGGATTCGGGTCGAAACCCTTTCATGACCGTCTGAGAGAGGTTCGGAGACATTGAGGATGCTTGTTCTACAAATCCAGACATGGAAGGAAGGGAACCAGAGCCGAACACTTGCTGCTCTACTGCTTCAAAAGAATGACCCGGATCCGGATCCACGAACTCTGCATCATCCTTGAAACAAATCGATTCATGGGTCGGGTTTTTGGTAGAAACGGGGTTGCATTCTCGTCCGGTGACTCCATTGATTAATGGGTTGATGGCTTTCTTCATCCATCCCAGCATGTGATCGAAGGACCTGTTTTCCATAACCAAAACTACGATGGTTTTGATGGGTTGTGAAGCTGCAATATGATATGATTGGAACACACATGACAGAATGAGAAAGCACAAGAACATTGAGGGGCAAAAATGTGGTGATATGGGTTCGGTTCTTCCTCCCATTCTTGCTCACAAAAATGAGTCTTCTAGCAAAATGGGTTTTGCTCTCTGTAATGTTGAATTCCGGAAGAAGTTTACTGGACAAATAGAAGCTTTCATCCAATCATCCGAAGATATTTTCCAGATTACTGTGTTTGGATGTAGAGACTAGACAGAAGCATCTGGTTTCGTGGGAATATGGGATAGTGCGCTTTAGCCTTAGCTTACCTTTGGTGGTGCCTACAGAAAAGGTAAAGCAATTAATGGTGTGAGAATGAATGAAAGCGTTTGTTTTTATTTTATTTTTTTCATTTTTTACAGCAGGCAGCTAAGTCAATCCGCGAAGTGGGATCACCGATTACAGATTCATGTGAAGCACACAATGTGGGCTTTTTATCTCTTGCAGAGAATCTCTTTTTAAAAGACAAAAAAGGAACAACGAAGGACCCGATTTTCAATAGCAAAGATATTTTAGGTAAACCTGTTTTTTCTCCACATGATGATTTAGGTCTGACGTGAGTTGGGTTCACAAGACGAAAAGAACAAAATATGATGTGGATTATGAGAACATTTTCGAGGAATTAATTTGAAGGACATGAATCTTGTTTGGGGGGGGGGTGGTCACAAATTTTAAATCTTTCCAGCCATTTCACATGGTCGTTTTCTTACGGCTTGAGGAATGAATGCATTTTTCAGGGTTTGAAATGCAAAATATTTCAATTTAGTGATGGGATTTTTGGGAAGACCCTTCAAAATAAAATGAAGAGTCTGCTTTTAATATATTATAATTGAGAAATTCTCAAAACGGCTATGGAAACTGGCAACATGGGCGCGTTTTGAGGGGGATAATGGAAGGCTCGCTCCACTAATTTCTGTAATCTGTTCCCCTTCTGTCAAATTGGCGGCAATTGAATACAGAATATGCATAAGGGGATGCATGTGAAAGATTGAAAATAAATAAATAAATATATATATATATATATTCTCATGAAATTTTGAGCATCTTTTAGATTCACCTATCTGGGATTTCATCCATGGCTAACATGACATAGCTCGCTCTACAAGTTAAAGTGCGTAAGGTGATTAAGAAGGGAAATCTTTTTAAAGAAATTCAATATATAAAATTTAATTAAGTTAGATTAACTATGAATGAATATATAACTATGTTAAAAATATTTTTATGAGATTTATTTTTAATATTTATAATTCATTTTGTTTTTTATAAATCAAATGCATCCAAAAATCTGCTTGAGACAGAAGTCCGTGCAGAGAACCAACGTCCAAATTTGGTCCTTCTCAAATTTAACTACCAATCCACGTCATCCTGTCGGTGCCTGGTCCAGGTCAAATAATACAGTGAAAAAAAAGGCAATAATTAAGGGTTGGGATGATAAACTTTAAAATTTATTGATTTTAATATAAATTTATATTCTACAAGTATAATCAACATTTATTAAATGTTTTGGTTTGCCTGTGTTTGGTTAAAAAAATATAAAAAATTGCCCCGGGGGGGAAGGGAACTTGGTAGTGGGATTTGTTCATCTCCTACTTCCTAGCTCATAGCGAGTTAATTAGTTAGATTTTATTTTTCAAACAATCAGACTAATTAATAATTTTTGTCAAATTAGATAAGTATACATAAAAAAAATTCTATAAAAAAAAAAAAAATATATATATATATATATTGATTTAATCCATTAATGAGTTATTTTTACGGAAAACAGAAAAGAATAAGATCTTATTTTGATATCTTATAAATGGTGTAATTTTTAATTTATTCCTTCATAAAATTATTTTTTTAATTTAATCCTTTACAGATAAGATATTTTTAAATTTAATCTCTCATAAAATTATCTTTTTAATTTAATTCCTCATAAATAAAATTAATCAATAATATTCTTTTATTAAATTAAAAAAATCCATAAATGAAGAATTATTATTAATAATAATTTTATTTATGAAAGATTAAATTAAAAAAATATTTATATATAAAAGCTTAAATTAAAAAATAATTATATAAAAAACTAAATTAGAAAACTCCTCATATATAAAGAATGAAAATAAAGTTTTACTCAACCAGAAAAGAAGAGAATAAGACCACACACCGACGAGGATATTGGTGGACTCGCAATGTAGTCACCAGCCTCTGGCCCAGATGGAATGCCTAATATACAAAAAAGTAAAAATAGGGTAAAATTTTAAATTATACAAATTTTTTATTTTAAAAATTGATATTTTTTAAATTAAAAAATATGTCTGTTCTTACAATAAAAGATAAACTACTATTATATCTATTCTTAACTAAAATGGCTTTATACCAATTGTATACATATAATATAACAAATATTAAATAAATGTTTAATCAAATAAAAATGACTATCTTTTGGATTTAGAATAAATTAAATATATAATTTTTAACACAAAAATAACATTGAAATAGAAGAAATTATATTTTTAATAAAAAATTAATATTATTTTTAAAAATATTTTAATTTAAAAAATTATATATTTTTTATAATTAAAAAACGGTGTAATTTCAACATTATTTACCCTTGAGAGGATTAAAATGACGCAATGCATTCTAGACCGGGCAGTGCAATAATAAGGTTGAACTTCTGTCGTGTAAGCGCATGTATTTTTACAAAATTTCGGGACATACACATTGGCAGTCGGCCAAACATCAAAAAAAGAATGGCAAAATGCCAACAAGCAAACAAAAAATGTGTTACTTGAAAATATTTGAACTTTCTTGTATTGACTTGGTCTGTACATTCTTTTTATCTTTTGTGGATAGATTAAGTCTGTATAAGAATTTTTCAATAAGTTTGACCCTCAATTTGGAGTTTGGAGTCAAAACGCACCACTCCTGCTGTCGTTTAAACTCGCTTCAAGTATGTGAACAAGCATAAGACAGTGAGAATTGCAGCTCCAGCAGCTACGGCACCATATGCTGAGTTCCATCTATCTGAATGAGCATAATCCACACTTCCCGCGCTGTTTTTTCTCCCACCACTTACAACTACTGAGTAGTCTAAATGCAATATCAATGCCTACAAAATTCATCACTCGAAAGTCAAATAGTATTGGTTTTGCTATTCCATTTTTAAACTTCAGTGAACCCCATTTTACAATGAAAATACCCATCAATCTTTCTAGCTCTAAATAAAAACTTCTTTCATAGTCACACATTTGTGCCTCCAAGCTTAAAGATCTGCCATACCTTCAAACCAGCCATCCTTGCATGGTCAACAGCTGAAGCAAGATCATTGTCTGAAGCCATTACGATTTGATCATGATCTTCATCTTCATACTACAAACAACAAATTTGAGCAGCTTGCCTTAAAAATGCAGAAGCATTAACTCAACCTGGAGACTATAAATAAATATAACATTTTAAAGAAGCATACCAGAATTAGTGGCAGGTTGTATGGGTCAATGTCATTGACTCTCTGGATAATTGAAGTGATAACCTCTGCCAAGCTCAGAGTATCTGAACTTGCAACCAACCACATCAAAATCATTCAACCCCTAACTTTTTACTAATACGGAATTAAATTTAGACTTGAAATCCAGTCGTATAGAAGACCTCTTAGCTCATTAACTCAAAAACACACAGAAGTGTTTACTTATCACTATAGTCCTACTCTGTTATGAATGCTAATGACGACACAAAATTAGTTAAAGCTGTTAACCACGTGGAGGAGGATACAGGCTTCATGGGGAATAACGGTCCAGCAATATATGTGGAGAAAGAAGTGGTGTGTAAGAGTGATCGTGTGAGGAAGCCTACGTGAAAAGTGAGGGATTTTTAAGGACAGAGAAAGGAGAAGGATGGGGTGTAGATTGTGTGAATTCTCTTCTCTAAATATTGCTTTTGTGTCTCCCTTTCTTTGGAAGTTCCTTCTGATGAAATTTCTCTTCTTGAGGGAATGACTCTGGTTACCTTGTGAAAAATAAAACAACCAGAGGGATATTTCATACTTGCTGTCTTGTCTAGTACTTTTTTGTGTTCATGATTTTTGGTTTATAACATTTGATGCTCTCATTGAGCTACTGATGGCGGAAAATACATGTTTGAAGGATTTAGCAGCTGAGGTAAAAAACGAATTGTTGAAACTATCAATAGCAAAGAGGCAATCAGTAATGCCCACTTTGATCGTCTCGAACTCTCTGTCGATTCGGTGAACAAGACCATGGATACCATTGCTCAGAGTTTAGGGCGCCTTACGCTACATTCGTTTTTCAGTAGCCAGAACTCAAGCCACGATGTTCCTCAATCGTCTAATCCTTCATATCAACCCTTTCAAGTACGTATTGTTAAATTGGATTTTCCCAAGTTTGATGGGTCAGATCCTTTAGTGGTTGTTAGGACAGAGCAATTCTTCCACTATTATGACCCTACTGATAGAGAGTTACTATTGCTGCTATCCCTATGGAGGGTCCAATCATTTCGTGATTTGCTACCTACTTGGCATGCATTAACATCTGCGATTGAGACTCAGTTTGGTCCTTCCCAATTTGATTGTCCTCATGCTCAATTATTTTAGTTGCTTCAGTCCGACTCTGTTACCTCTTATTATCAGGAATTCAGTGCACTAGCAAACTGTGTAGACGGTCTCAGTGAGGATGCTTTACTAGATTGTTTTCTTAGTGGCCTGAAACCAGACATTAAACGTGACATATTAGCTCAATTCCCTTTAAATTTACCGAAAGCAGTTTCTCTGGCTCGTCTTTTTGAAGAAAAATATATTCTACCTCATACCTTTTTTAAGCCCAAACCACCTCTCATTCCTCCACTTCCATCCACTACCAAAAGTGTCTTACAATCCCTTGACATTACTATCATGGCTCCTTCCAAATCCTCTTTGCCTCCCTTGTTGCCTACACCTTCCTCCAAGCCCCTAAATCCTGTTAAGATCCAATTACGACGTGATAAGGGTCTTTGTTATACGTGGGATGAAATGTTACATGGAATCATAAATGTCCCAGTAGGCATTATTTTATCCTCCAATTGGATGATGATATGAAAGTTGAACCCTTGCCTCCCTACTCGTCTGAAGCTTCACCTTCAGATGACACAGCTCCATGCATTTATCATTACCTCTTTAATAATGCATTTAATGGAGCAGTTGGTGTAGCTACTCTTCGATTTAAAGGACTTTTGGGTCCTTTTGAAGTACTAGTCTTGTTGGATCGTGGAAGTTCATACAATTTTGTCAAACCTGGCCTTGCCAAGTCTTTAAAGCTTCCAATTGAACCTGCTTCTGATTTTAAAGTCTTAGTTGGCAATGATCACCATCTTATAGTTGAAGGGTTCATTCAACAGCTGTACTTGAAGACTCAGGATCATACTATTGTCTCCCCTGCTTCCCTATTGCCCATTTCGGGTGCTGATGTAGCTTTAGGTGCTTCGTGGTTAGCCACCTTAGGTCCTTATGTGGCCGATTATAGTACTTCTACCTTTAAATTTTATTTAAATGGAAAATTTGTGACATTGTATGGTAATCGATCTCCAATAGCCACTCAAGCTCAATTTCACCAAATCAAGAGGATGCAGTCAACCGACGCTATATCATTTTACACCTTGTAAATGCAATTTCCTGATCCTGCTACACCTCAAGGGTTAGATCTTCCTAGCTCCATGGCCCCAGACCTGGTGAAGCTCCCCAGTCAATTTCAAACAGTGTTTTCTAACCCTCACAGGTTGCCATCATTTAGATTTCATAACCATGCAATTCCATTACTTGAAGGAACTTCCTTTGTGAAAGTTAAAGCGTACAGATACCCCTTTAACCACAAGACTGAGACTAAGAACAATATAGCTCAAATGCTTAGTGAAAGTATCATACAGCATAGTACAAGCCCTTTTTCATCACCTGCCTTGCTTGTTTTAATTAAAAAAAAAAAAGAGAGAAGATGGCACATGAAGGTTTTGCACTGACTACTGTGCTTTTAATTCTGTTACTATCAAAGATAGTTTCCCTATCCCTATGATTGATGAGCTTCTTGATAAATTGTACGGTGCTGCCTATTTTACCAAATTGGATTTGTGCTGAGATTATCATCAAATTTTAGTCAGACCTAAGGATCGCTATAAGACAGCTTTTTGCACACATCAATGATACTATGAATGGCTTGTAATGTCCTTAGGGCTTACTAACACACTTGCCACTTTTCAAGCATTAATAAACCATGTTTTTCAACCACTTCTACGCAAATTTATTCTTTTTTTTTTCAATGATATATTGGTTTATAGTCACTTTTGGGGGAAACATCTTCATCATTTGAAAGAAGTCCTCCAACTCCACCAACATCAGTTGTTTGCTAAACTCTCTAAGTGCTCTTTTGGCCAGCAACGTGTGGAGTATCTTGGTCATGTAGTTTCTGCTCAAGGGGTTGAAATGGATAGTCCTAAGGCGCAAGCAATTTTGGCGTGGCCACTTACTACTACTACTATCAAGCAACTCAAAGGTTTCTTAGGCCTCATGGATTACTATCAGAAGTTTATTAAAAGATATACAACCTTGGCTGCTCCCCTTACTCAACTCATTCAAAAAGATTCCTTTCTTCAGTCTTCAACTGCACAAAAAGCTTTTTGCTCCTTAAAACAAGCTGTAACCATAGCACCCGTGTTAGTATTACCCAATTTCAGCATTCCTTTTGTGTTAGAAACTGATGTATCAGGCGTTGGTATTGGAGGGTTCCTCAGTCAAGATGGCCACACAATTGCTTGTTTCTCTTAGAAGTTTTCGAAATCATGACAATCTAAGTCTACTTATGCACGGGCAATGTTTGCAATCACAGAGTCTTCGGCCAAGTTCAAACATTATTTATTAGGCTACCCTTTTGTTATCAGGACCTATCAGAAAAGTTTACAAGCTTTAACCTCTCAAGTCATTCAAACGCTTGAGCAGCAGAAGTGGTTGCCCAAGTTAATGCTATTCAATTTTAAAATTGAATATAAGCCTGGCACTGAAAACAAAGTTGTTGATGCCTTATCCCGTTCTATTCATATGGCACTTTCTACCCCACAATTTGCCATCCTAGATGATATCAAGGTCTAGCTACTTTGTCGTTGTCAACGCGTTATTTAACATCTTTCTACTTCTTCAAGCTCAGCTCCCCATTACACGCTTAGGGATGGCTTATTGTTTTGGAAGAATAGGTTGGTGATTCCAGCCAATGCCACTTAAATAGAAAATTCCTCGAGAATTTCATATTTCCACCATCGATGGTCATGCTGGTCATTTGAGAACTCATGCTAGAATAGCTTCTCAATTTTATTAGAAAGGCCTTCATTAGGATATAAGGCACGTCATCAACCATTGTATGATTTGTCAACAAGCTAAGACCTCCAACTTACACCCTGTGGATTTGCTTCAACCCCTACCTATCCCATATTAGATTTGGGAGGATGTTTCTATGGATTTCATTACTCATCTTTCTTTTTCACAGGGCTTCACTATCCTCATGGTTGTGGTTCATCGTTTGTCCAAATACGCACATTTTGGTGCTCTCAAACCTTCCTTTAGTAGTGCTCAAGTGGCTACCAAGCTTGTTGACATGGGGTCCCTCGCACCATCGTCTCTGACCGTGACAAAGTCTTCACTAGCAATTTTTGGAAACATCTCTTTAAGGTACCACCCTTTGTATGACTGCCTCTTACCACCCTGAATTAGATGACCAGCTTGAGATCACCAATAAGTGTTTGGAGATGTATCAGAGATGCTTTGTCCATGCTAATCCGAAGCTCTAGGTCAAGTGCCTTCCTTGGGTGAAATTTTGGTTCAACACCTCTTGTCACACTGCTATAGGTATGACTCCATTTTTGGCAGTATATGGTCAACATCCCCCTGCCATCCTCAAGTATTCACCTGCCCAAGATGATAACAAAGGTGTTAAGCAAGCTCTTTTATCTAGAGATGCCATCCTTCTTCAGCTTAAACATCATTTGGCAAAGGCTTGAATTCGAAGGAAGCTTATTACTGACAAGGAATGAACAGAACTTGAATTTCAAATTGGTGATTTAGTTTTTGAGAAACTTCAACCTTGTCGCCAACATTCAGTTGCCTTGCGGAAGAATCACAAGCTCAGCTTAAGATATTTTGGCCCATTTCCTATCATTGAGAAGATTAATTCAGTTGCCTATAAATTCTTACTCTTTCCCACAGCCAAAATACATCTTGTCTTTCGCATTTCACTTCTTAAGAAATGTGTTGGTAATCCTGATTCTCAATATATTCCAGTTCCACTCATCATTTCTAAAGCAGGACCAATGTTACAACCTCTTGGTATATTACAACACCGCACTGTTCTTAAAACCAATAACTGGGTACCCCAAGTTTTGGTACATTGGGATGTACTTGATATTCAGGAGGCTACCTCGGAAGACCTCACTTCTTTTTAGCATCAATTCCCTACTGGGGGAGGAAATGTTATGAATGCTAATGACGACACAAAATTAGTTAAAGCTGTTAACCACACGGAGGAGGATGTGGGCTTCATGGGGAATAATAGTCTCGCAATATGCATGGAGAAAGAAGTGGTGAGTAGGAGTGATCGTGTGAGGAAGCCTACGTGGAAAGTGAGGGATTTTTAAGGACAGAGAAGGGAGAAGGAGGGGGTGTGGATTGTGTGAATTCTCTTCTTCTCTGAATGTTGCTTCTGCATTTTTCTTTCTTTGCAAGTTCCTTCTAATGTAATTCCTCTTCATGAGGAAATGAATTTGATTAGCGACAATAGAAAATTCAGTGCAATAGTTGTGATAAATAAAACAACCAGAGGGATATTTCATACTTGTTGACTTGCCTAGTACTTCTTTGTGTTTCTGATTTTTGGTTCATAACATACTCTTGCCCTTGTAGGGCAACATTGAATTAAAAATATAATGACCGATGCAGATTAATGCATCAATATGAATCCTGTCATATTCAAGTGAAGCTTATGAAAGGAGCACGAACCATAAACATAGAAGGTAAATACCGTCATCTACATGCTGTCAAAGATAAGTAGCATACCGCATGTGAATCTATGCTTTCGGCCATTCTTATCTTGTAATTTGAAGGAAAACGCATTCGGCATCCTGGTCGAGGGTTGACCAATAGATCTCGCGGTTTCTCCTACCTCGGAAGTCATCTTCAAAGAACTGCCACTGTTATGCCATTAATAATGCATGAGTACATTAACAAATTGAGATTATTTCTACTTGCAACATCAATGCATATATAAAACCTTCGTGACTCATCATCGTCATCATCAATATTCGAAGTTAAGGCCATGGTCGATTCCCAAAAGTTTTGAATTATTGAGTTGGCTGCTTCATTGTTCAAGTGGGCAGTGTTTCCAACCTGATTAGTAGAGAAAATGAAACAGTCAATACAAATTTGTCAAAAAATATTACATCTCAAAAAATAACAGTTTTCGTATCATAGTGTCTGTAAATTCAACATTAACTGTTGAAGAATAGTTTGGTTAAGAAGTTGAGTTAGTTAGGTTATACTCATTCAGCATGTTGATTCTAAAAAACAAACAGCAGATATCATAACCGAGTCTATCTCAAGCTCTCAATTCAATTTCTAAACCCTTGTTTACTCCTATATATTGACCATTCATGTTAAAGAGCGCTAGATATACTCATTCCCTCATTTTCTGTTTCTCCCCCTCTCAATCATTTCATTAACATCAACATTACTCCCAATCCAGTAGGTAACACTGACATTTTTTTTTTTTGGAAAAGTAGTTAAATTAATTACATATCCTATAAAGTTATGCCTAAAAAGTAATAATATGAAAAAGAGAAAATTATAGTATAACATATCTGAACCACAGTCCAAGAGAAAAAAGATACAAGATCTAAAATTAACGTTATAAACAGGCACCAAATCACTGAGAAACAAGCCTCAAGTTTTAACGAGTCAGGAATCTAATGATTCATGAAAGGGAAACAGGAAGTACCAGAATCTCAAAACTCTTTCCAGCATGCTTTATGTATTAGTAGATGACTAGATGTGGAGGTTGCAGGAGGAAAAAAGATAAGAATTAAGCAAAGAAAAAGGTTGTGCCTTCATTTACTTTTTCTTCTCTTTATAGAGAAATATATATATATAGATATATATAAATCATCATGTCGTTAAATTTTTAGCATGACATATCATTTCCTTTCTCTTCTTTATGTCCAGTTTTATGCTTTATGAAATGAAACAAAGAAAATGTGAATTAGTCATTTTGGGTTAAATATTTTATGTAGCTAAAACAATTAGCGTGCATAGGTAGCATTATTTTGATAGGTTTATGACCAGATTGAAGACTGCTTATATAATTGCGTAAGTACCCATACAAGTTGAGATATCGACACTTGAACAGTATATAAATGGCAGACTGAAACCTTTATCTAATATTAGCAAAAAACCAAATCAAGGACAAGAAAATTTACTACTTGGGCTGACGGGAGCGTTGTAAAAGCTATACATACATAGAGCCACTTGTATATCCCATTTCAAGCAACTTGGATTTCACAGACACTGAAAGAAATTAACAGCAGTGGGTATAGTGGAGTCTAATACATCTGACTTACCGTTGCAACGGCAAAATGAGTGATATGAATCACATCGACCACAGCAACTACACTGCCATCTGTTTTCAACCAACCTAATCAGAAACCATATCGATGCATAAAACTTCCCCTTCCGGGGGGGGGGGGGGGGGGGGGGGGGAGGGGGCGCATTATATCAATACATTACCTCTATCAAGCACAGGAAGATGTAAAAATTTTCCATCATGCATAGTGTGAAGTGCATCAACAATTGGTGTATCAACTGTTGCACATTCTGGATTTGGGGTCATGACCTGTAGATTGTATTGTATTCCCATTAAGAAGGGGAGAGAGAGAGAGAGGAAAACAAGAAAAAGGGTGAACATCCAGAATGGCCACTTTTTCTTCGATTACGTAGTAAGGAAAATATCGTCCCAAACATTACGAGATGTTTCAACATCTAACGATGGAAAAGGCTAACAAAATAAGTTGTCTCCTCAAAAGATTGTCCATATGAAAGGAAAAAGTACCGTTTCAACAAGAGTTGAGTCCGGGGGAAAATTTTGTGCAATTACCCGCATCAAGATATCCTTCGAACTGGAATTTTACGTAGATTATATCCCATTAAAATTAATCAAAGGATGCATAATGACAATAAAAATCTAACATTGTGAAACTGGGAAGCTGGGACAAAAAGTCAAATTGAAGATACTGAAAAGAAAAAAAGAGCGACGGATGGCAATTTCACTGGAAGAATAATTACGTAAGGATGCCGCAAGGTTTGCCGTCAACCGTTACGACTGCAGAGCTTGCACCAATTTCAAGCATCTTCTTTGTTGTTGTCAAAACTGATTCTGTTGGTGAAACTGTTGCGAGCCTGAAGAGTGTTACTATCCATTAGAAGAACTAGGATGGTAATCCAAACATGCACACATATTATTAGACATATAGCTTTCTCTTCAATTCAAATAAAAGAAGGTATTACCTACTTTGGAAACTCAGAAATGATTGTAGACAATGAAGGTTTGAATATCCTCTCTCGAAGAGTCTCAATGAATGCATTGGAGCCTGCACAATGACCTAATTAACATGAAATAGAATACAGTCTGTACTTAGTAGCTAATCAGATATCACAACCTAACTGCAACGTGCAAGTATGCCCTGAACAGAAATCCAAGAGCTAGGCATGCAAATAGTAGAATACTCAACCAACCGGAAGCCAGCGTTCCCCATTGTTTTTCGATACCTTCAACAGCTGCTGCGATTGCTTTTCCTTTCTCGGTTGCCCTTTCCAATCGAGCAATAGCATCATACAAACACTTTGCTATGTCAAGTAAAGCAATAACTTCTCCATTGTTCACCACAGGTAAATGCCTGAATCTCCCTGTGACATGTATAGGCCTTGTAGTCAAAAACCAAGAAACAAAATAGCAACTGGCATTGAAAGACGTATGTGCCTCCTTGTATACTACCAACCTTGCACCATCTTTTGGAGGGCTTCCACGGCAAGAGTATCAGCAAGGACAAATGTCGGATTCCTTGTCATAACCTTGGAAACAGGTGTGTCTTCAAGATTAATCTCCCGAGCAATAACTCTTTTTGCTATATCCTTTAACAGCAAAAAAACATAGAAAGTTATGTGCGTTAAAACAAATAAATCCAGGTAAAGATTCAAACTTCTCTTGCTCTTGTTGTTAACGAATCAAGGGAGGGAAAAGACCGGGGTCATACCTTGTCCGTGAGGATTCCACAAAGTAAAGCATTAGAATCTGTTAGTAATAGAGCAATTACTTTACGGGCAGCCATCAGACGGCAAGCTTCATCCACAGTTGTTGTTTCAGGTAATGTCAAGGCCTTTGAAAGCCGTAGTGATTTTACTGTTCTCTCTCCCGTTAATCCCCTAATCCAAGTCCAAAGCAAACAAAGGTATCATCGCATGATTTAAATTAATTAAACCTTCACTAAAATGAAGAAAGAAAGAAAAAAAAATGTGATTTTACGTTTATAATACTTTTATTTTTAATGATTAAATAATAATTAATAAATAATATTAAATAATAATTGTAAAGACAAAATTAACATTTTATCAAATTTTTCCTCTCCGGTCCATTTTTCCTCCTCGTACCAAACGCCCCCTTATATTCTCATTTACGTATGCAGGAGCTGTCCCTAATGTGCTTGAAGTAACTCTATATGAAAGCTTTCATTTTACCAACTCCTTTAATTATGAGTCTCTTTCCAAGGTGAAGACCATTCAAGCATGTCTGCTCAAGCTCTTAGACAACGACTAATTTGTCATAAAATATGCGACCCCATGATATGCAGGACTCTATTTAGATTAGATAGCATTGCATCATCTTTTATCTCTATCGCTGATGATTCAGTCAAGTCCTTTAAAGGGACAACGACTAATAGCATGTTTGAAAGTACAGTAAAAAATCATGTTGACATAGAAGCATCAAATTAAAACTTAGTGAAAAATGTGATTTTGAAGAGAGGAAACGCGTTTCTAAACACGCTATAAAACAACAAGGCAGAAGCGCGTCCCAAATCTCCAGTTATTTAGCTCAAGCACCTCTAAGGCAACCAAGAGTCTTGATAATATGAGATATTAGTTTGCAATATCTGCTTGATAAGATTTCTTGGAGAGTGAGATATAAAAAATAAATGAAAGCATCGTATGGCAATATAGTGAGAGATTTCAATCACGCGAAAAATTATGACTAGAGTCTGATCCAAAACTAGCACAACATCAAGGACCTTTATTAATATCATTGTAAACTAATCAATTTGACTAGATTTTGTAAAGCCACATTTGTTTAATGTTGACATTCTGAAATACCGACCTTTGCAATTATGGCATACAACAACCCGAATATCTGTTTCTACATATGATGAGTGCAAAGTTACAACTGACAGCTAAGAATGGCTATAATAATATTTCAGATTATAATAATGATTTTTCGGAATGTCACTTTTTATTATTATCTTTTTTGTTTTTTTCCCCCCTTTTAGCATTGAAGACAAGGAACAGAAGATAATAACGGGATATACGTTTTTTTTAGAAAGAAAGATTTCGATTCTGATACATTTCCTGCCAAACAGAGAGAAAAAGAAGGGAGAGGTAACAATAGGAATCAATTCAACGTAGACCATCTCTTCGAAGAACCACAAGCGCAGACTACGGCACCATACAGTAATAAAAAAAAACAACTGAAGAACGTACTTTGGTGGGCGCGAAGGCGAAATAGACTTTCGAGCAAGGGACTCAGGAAATCCATTCTCGTTGGGTTTCTTCTTTGCCTGCCCAATGTTGGACGTAGACTGACTCTTTCGAAAGGAATTTCCTAGACTTGGCATCTTCGCTAATTTATCAACACAATTCGATCCAATCGCTGCAACCAAAGCAACATTATATCGTCAAACATCTTTCTCCTTCCTTTCTTCTTTTCTCTCTACGTAGCACCAAAAATAAAGGTACCATTACACGGGAAAAAATAGGTCTGCCTTTATATTCTCTTTTTTATCGATCTTGGTACAATTCCTTCGTAAGTAAAATTCTAATTATCATTAAAATTTGAAACTTACCCAAAAGGTACGATCCCCAGTTTATGCACCGAAGAAAGAGATTAAATATTTATGATGAAAATTCTAACTTCAAACGTGCACAAATTGGATCGGATAATGGACAGTGGCGATTGGGAATCTTGTCGCGCCGGGGAGGCTCAACGACGAGCCGGCGAGCGGGAAAGAGGAGAGAGAGCGAGCGAGTGCGGGAAGATGACCCTGAGAAATGGGGTATGACAAATTTAAAGCCCTTATAGTGGAGCCAATAGCAGTCGTCCACGTCGGCCATCTTGGTCAGAAATAACTCTAAATTCAGCATTCACGAGACGCAAGGTGAATTTGTCATTTGTTACCGAAGCTTGTGGCATCCAACCTCTCAAAATTCTAACCTGAGGCTTTGTTTTGTTGGGCAAATTTTTCTTTTTAATAATAGAGTAATTATTATCAACAAGTATGCAGAACCGTTTGGTACGGAAAATAAAATAAAAAATAATTTTAATACATCTAAATAATGGTTAATAAAAAACATTAAATAATAATTATAAAAATATAATAAAAGTCACATGTAAATTTTTCTTTTCCACTTACTATCCTTAATCATATCAAATGGGGAGTAATTGGTATCATTTTACTATCGTCTAAAACTAATTTTTAAATAAATGATAACTGTAATATATTATAACTAGAAAGCCATGAATGGGCAATTGAAAAAAGACTATGGAATTCATGTAAAGTTTCGTGGGTCTCACAGAAAAGGGAAAAAAAAAAAAAGAGAATATCACAGTAACAAGTAATAAAATTTTCTACAATATATATATATATATGATTATTTCTCAAAATATCAATAAAAATAATATATTCTCAACCTTACTTGTACTTGGAGGGCCGCTCTTTGGTTCAGTTGATCCATTTCTTCAATCGAAAGAAAAACGAAGGGGCTTTGCGTAAGAATGTTGTTCAAAATATTCAAAGTATCCAATTCTCATATATATACCCCCAAGGCATTGAGATAACAAAGAAGTAGGTTTGAAAGAACATTGAGCGCGTGTTATAAAATGAGAGAGATGGTGTGGAATTGAAGGGTTGCATGCATATGTGAGAGCAGAGGAAGTAGTACAGAGAAGAGAAGAGCCATGTTGGATTGGGCGCCAGTTATAGTTGGGTTATTGCTATTCATACTTCTGTCCCCTGGGCTGCTGTTCCAGATACCAGGAAACACACGCCTTATGGAATTTGGCAGCTTTCACACCAATGGGAAGGCCATACTGGTTCACACCCTCATTTTCTTTGTGGTTTTCACCATTCTCATTTTGGCTATTGGCATCCATATTCACACTGGCTCCCATTCATGATGATTATGATTATGATTATGCTAACTTGCAGTGTTTCAGGTTAATTTCTCAGTTTCTTCATTCATTTGCTGGTCATTGTAGTTATGTAACTAATGGATCCTCAACTAAACAACGCTAGTTTGAATTTGTCTTCCTATTTTTATTGTGTCCACTAGGTCCACTGTTATCTTTCCATAGTTTCCTGCATTTTATGCTAAAACTACACATATCTATGAAATTAACGTTCAAGTTCGGATGCTGAAATTGATGATGGGCCATAAAAAGTTGGAAATTTCTTTCTTTTCTTTTTTCTTTAATCTATTGGGCATATAGGGATAGACAAAATATTCAAACCCTATGAATATTTGCAAATTTTGTTCCTTTAGCATTAGGTATGACAATTAAAAAATGAGTCTCCGTTTGATAATTTTTCTTGATATTATAAAGGTTCAAGTTTCAATTTGACCTGTATGATATTCAATTTATCCTAGACTTGTAGTGCCTCTATACATATACATACATACATAAATATATATATATATATATATATATGAAAAAAAATCACCGACACTTCTGTGTGTTTTGAATATTAATGGTTACTTGAGATATTGTATTTTTTGTTGTTGAGATTTTATATAAACCAACTCATATAAATAAGTCTCAAATGAAGAAAAATATTTTCATATCAAAAATTTTTTAAATAAATAAATTTGGGTCTAAACATTTAGAGATTGAATAGAAAAAAAAAATTGAATTTGAGTTTGTTACATACTAGATTGTGTGTGTATACAAATTGTAGTATTTTTCTTTATACACATTCATTCATAAATGAGTCATTATAATAGAGGATCTCTTTTTTCTTTAATTAACCAAATACTAAGGCTATATTTGAGAGTTTATGAAGGAATAGAATGGAACGGAATGGAGTGGAATTTAACAAAACATACCATTGTTTGAGAGTTTTACAGAGAGATAGAATGATTTCATTTGATCATTATTTGGGAGTTATTATAAAATGAATGGAATGGAATGGATAAAAATTATTTTTTTCCAATGTTACTCTTATAAATTGCTTTAAATAAAAAATGTGAATAAATTTTGTGAATATACTATACGGTGCAATATAACAATGTGCATGTGAGAGAAAGATTGAAGATATATGGTGCAATATAATAATTTGAAACAGTGACAAAACCACGCAACAAATAATAACAATAAAAGTATATTTTTTTGTAAATCACAAGAATTGTAAAAGAAAATATATCTGGTCAAATGCACAATACAGGAGGATATGAGATTGTACGAGTCAATTCAACGAGATGATGCTACCAAGGTGGGATGATAATTATGATGGGGAGAAAATAAAAGAAAGGAGGGAGATGTAGAAGAAATAAATGGATAAGAGGAAGAAGAGAGAGAGAGATGCAGATATTTTGAAGATATTTTTTATTATTCAATACTAGATTCTAAACTAATACAAATGTAAAGACTTATATTTATAGAAGTTTAATTCTAATCCTAATGAAATATAATTTCTAATAATAAAAGATAAATATATAAAATCCTAATCCTATTAAAAGTCACATACTTAATTTTAAAATAATTTAAAAACTAACAAAAAGATAAAAAAATATTTTATTTGCTTTTCTAGAATTAATATTTTCTAAAATTAATAATTTAAATATATTTATACTTAGATTTTTATAATTTTGTATCAGTTAAATAAGATTAGGATAATCTTGTAATTTAAATATTTAAATTTAGCCATTTCATCCCCATTCCACTCACTCTTAAAAAAAACTTTCAAATAATAATTTAACTTTTAAATTCATTCTATTCCACCCCATTCTCCCCTAAAATAAACTCCCAAACATACCTTAAATAAAACGTCTATCTATACACTACACTTTTTTTTTTTTACTGTGTGTGTTCATACAATACAAATCACATTTAAATACCCATTCATCTCCAGACCCAAGCCCTTTATCTTCAATAGGGCCCATATTTTATTGATTTGATTCCCACGTTATCAAGGGGAAAAAAATAGAAAGGGAATATATAATTTATTAAATTTTTTAATTAAAATATAATAAATATATAATTTTAAATAATAATATAAAAAATATATAATTTAATTTTAAATTATATAATTATATATAAAAATTATATATTTATCATATTATTATTAAAAAATTATATAATTATCTTATTTTTATTAGGCATACGTTTTTCTTTTGGAAAAAAACGTCAAATCAAGCTAAGCTGGAACTTGGAAATGGACGGTTACACTGGAATTTAGTTGATCAATTTAAAAAAAATAAAAAGTTGTAAATTCCAAAAAGGTTTTTGAAATTTGGGAACTTCATCCCCTTGAGTAGGGGTGGGGAGTATCAGAGCCGTTGAAGTCACACAGAAGACGTTGACACGTTTTGCGAGCACTCTTGACCTCACGTGTCACGCTAAAGTTCCTCTCCCTCCTAATAATCGATGCCCTTGTCGGTTTATGTCTCCCACGTCAAGACTCTCCAACTACGGAACCCCACGACTCCTGCTTTTCAGATCAGATCTTTCCTTCCCAAAGCTACTCCAAAGTATACCTTCTTTTTCTCTGCTTGATCCCCTGATCTATTCTGTCGCTGTGTCTAAAAGCTGAAAGAAAATGGCAGATTGGGGTCCAGTGGTGATTGCAGTGGTGCTGTTTGTGCTGTTGAGCCCAGGTCTTCTGTTTCAGATTCCGGCAGGAGGCAGGATCGTTGAGTTCGGGAACATGCATACTAGTGGCGCTTCTATTCTCGTTCACGCCATCATCTACTTCGGCCTCATCACCATCTTTCTCATCGCCATTGGCGTTCACATCTACACTGGCTAGTTAACTATACTTGCTGTTCGGTATAAACTTTTAAGAATCAAGAATTTAAGATTGCATATGTTCAATCTGCTACTATTATCACGTCTCCTTCATCTCAATGGAAGGAGGGTTTGTTTGTTTGTATGTATGTATGCTTGCTGGATTTGGATGCTTGTCCTTCTCATTATCTTTCGCTGCTTTCAATTTTATTTTCCCCAAATGGGCATATCTCCCATCCAACCCTAAGTCTTATTTGGTTCAAAGGAGGGGAGGGGAGGGATTTTAATAAAGGGATGGGGGATATATTGTTTGGTCAAAGGGGGAAGGGAGGGAAAATAATAATATATAGACTATTTTATCTTTAAGTAATAATAATATAATTAATTATTTTTTTATTTTTAAAAATTTAATATTTTTACTATCAAATTAAATAAATATTAAAAATTATTTATAATTATAATTATTTAAAAAAATTTGTAAATAAATAAAATTAATTAAATAATTATTTCAACAAATACATAATTTAATATATTTTATTTTATGAAATTAAAATGTATCTGAGTTAGGAATATTGACATATTTATTTTTTTTTAATATGATAATATACCAGTGTTAATTGGTAAGTTAAAATTTTTTTTAATTATATTTATAAAAATTTTATAAAATATAAAATTAATAATCAAGATAAGGGTATTTTAGTCTTTTTTTTAATTTTTTCTCCCAATCCCTTCAAATTAGAGGGAGAGGAGAAGAGGGGGGAGAGGAGAAGAGGGGAGGGGAGGGGAAGTTCCTCTCGAAAAGCACATGCCAAACAAGGGGAGGGGAGGGGTTCTCTCTCCTCAAACCAAACAAAGGGAAGGGAGGGGTTCCCTCTCCTCAAACCAAACAAGGCCTTAAGGGCTTGTTTGGTTCAAAGGAGGGGAGGGGAGGGAAGGGGAGAGGAGGGAAGGGAAAATATATTGTTTGGTTCAGGAGGGGAGATAAAATACTAATATGGAGATCATTTTATCCTTATATATTTTAAAAGTAATGATAATACTATTAATTATTTTTTTATTTTTAAAAATTTAATATTGTCAACCGTTAAATTAAATAAATGTAAAAAATTATATATAATTATAATTATTTTAAAAAAATTTGTAAACAAATAAAATTAACTAAATAATTATTTCAATAAATATATAATTTAACATGTTTTATTTTAAATTAAAATGCATTTGAGTTGAAAATATTAGTATGTTTATTTTTTTCTCAATATGGTAATATACCCGTGTTAACTGGTACATTGAAATTTCTCCTCAACCATACCTATAAAAATTTTATGAAATATAGAATTAATAATTAAGATAGGAGGTATTTTAGTCATTGTCCTAACTTTCACTCCCAATCTCCTCAAATTGGAAGGATAAGAGAGGAGGGGAGGGGAGGGGAGGGGAGGGAAGAGAAAATTTCATTAAACTTTCCCTCCCCTCCAAAATTGCAAACTAAACAAGGGGAGGGGAGAAGAATCCCTCCTTTCTCCTCCCCTCAAACCAAACAAGGGATAAGGCTCCGTTTGGTTCTATGTAAGGGAGGGGAGGGGAGAGGTTTTAATGAATTTTGTTTGGTTGGAAGGGAGAGGAGGGTCAGTGTTTGGTTTAGTTTGGAGGGGAGGGGATGGGAGGAGAGGGGAACCAAATTTGTCTCCTCTCCAAGTTGGGGGTTTGGAAGGGAGAGGAGGGGTGGGATATTTTTAGAATTTTAATTTATTTTTTTACTCCTTTTAATTTTTTAATTTTTTAATATTTAATAAAAATTAAGATAATTTTTTTATCAGAAATTAAAAATAAAAAATAAAAAATTTATAATTTTTTAAAAAATTATTAATATAAATAATTTTTTTATAAAAAAAATTAAAATAATATAAAATAAATTTGTTCAAATATTACCTTCCCTCCCCTCTTGTTCTCTACTAAACCAAATAATAATCTCCCATTTCTTCTCCTTTCTTCCCTTTCAACCAAACAAAACTCATTAAAATCCCTTTCCTCCCCTCTCCTCCATTTACTTCCCCTACATTGAACCAAACGGAGTTTAAAAATAAAAATAAAAAATGAAAAAAGAAAGCGGAAGGAAGAAGGGAATCGAATAATATATTGTTTAGTGGCATTATGCTTTGCTTCAAGACGGTGGGTCTAATTTCAGTGTTGATGAAAATTGTTCGTTATATTGGCGTTATACTGCTCTGCTTTTCTGAACTTTTGATTCTCCTTTTCAATGTCGGGTGTCTGGTTATAGATGATTTAGGCGGAGTGCGTTTTTCATTTAGGGGACATACAATTTGAGTTTAAGATACGCGCAGGCATAATTGAAGTTAAATTATGCTAGTTACGAAGTACGGGGCCTGCATTAGTTATCATCATTAGTCATCAAACTAGAACCACCTGAGTATGTATCATGTATGCATATGAAGAAGCATGCTGTAATATCGTCATTGTGGCGCATGTAACTTCCTCAGATTTACCTCGATAAATTCACCACATATTGAATAATAGATTGAGATTTGCAACAAATGAAGGAAAACCAGGATATATCAATTTTGTGCACCTCTGGTGATGTTTTGTTTGACCGTCAAAAGGGGACTGTATGTAATTATGTAAACGAGTAACGTAGAGAAATATATTCAAGGACTAAATACATATTTTGGGGACGATATTGTATATTTATTCTCTTTTTTTTTTTTTCATAATTATGGTCAAAGTATATTCTTTTGCTCGATTTATTTTTTATCTTGACGATTTTAAGGGTATATGTTTCTCCTTCAAACAATTGTAAAGGTATATTTTTTTACATTAGTCT
The DNA here is from genome assembly GCA_032878935.1 of Erythrophleum fordii. Lineage (NCBI taxonomy): Eukaryota > Viridiplantae > Streptophyta > Magnoliopsida > Fabales > Fabaceae > Erythrophleum > Erythrophleum fordii. The sequence continues at coordinate 44,464,176 of JAVQMF010000054.1, forward strand.
AGTACCTAAAGTATCCTCTAAAAAAAAATGAAATTGAAGTTATTAGAAAGAAATGTGATCTCTTCTAATTAATCGAGTTCTTATTTGGGCATGGCTTATTTTTAAGTTAAAATATACATTTGATTCCGAAATATGACCCCGTAATTTTCTTTTGTTCTTTTATTTTATTTCAATTTAATTTTTTAATTGTATTGATAGTTTTACTTTTGTAATTTTACTTTATTTTATTCTAATATAATTTCTCATTTTATATTAATTTTAATTTTTATTTTTATTCAAATGTTTCATTCTCTTTAACACTACTAATTTGTGTAATAAAAAAAATTGTAATTTATTTTTGGTTTAACTTTGATAATTACTAATAGTCATAATATCATTTTCCATTACTATCTAAACATTGCCTTTTCCAAATTGTATGGGTTATTGTCTTTTTTTATCTATTATCATGCTACTATACTAGTCTAATTAATGTTTTCATTTTCTTTTAATTAATTGTCACCATCAATGTTTTTAAAATTAGATTGATCATTGAAATGATAAAGACATTAATTTAAGATTCATTGACTGAATCGTAATTGAATCAGTAACAATTATATATTTATATATTAATATCTAAAATTTAGTATAATAAATAATAATAAGTAAATATTAATAAAATTTGAAATATTTTATTTCTAAATAGATATAAAATAAGTTAAATATAATATAATATTTAAATTCAATTAAATTTTTAATTTTAAAATTTGAATTTAAATAATTTATCTATTAATAAATATAATTATTAAATATTAATTTGCTAAAACAAGTATTAAAATTAAAATATTATAAAAATTAATTATTTAATATATTAATTTTTTATTATTATATTTCAAAAAAAATCTGGATAACAAAATTTAATTAGTTATAGAATATTTGAACATAACATTAAAAAAAATTAATAATTGATAAATGTTTAAGTTAAATGTTATAAATTTTAAAGGAAATATTATAAATATATTTATATAATATTATATACAATTTCAACGAAGAAGGTAAGATGGCACAATGGTTAGAGCCTAGAAGCATTCTTGAAGGTTCCACTCTTTTAAGACTACTTTTATTGAAAAAACACAAGCAACTATTTGAATACTTAATATATATATATATATATTTGAACATATACTTTGATCTGGCTTTGCAGGACTGGTGGCAACTAAATGTTTTGGACGCACGAGACATTCCAAATTTTTCAAGGCAAACTGATCCAAGCTGGTCAAACACAATTTTTGACATATTTTAAAAGAATATTGTTCAAGGGGGGTTTTCAGATCAGATTAGAGTCGATTTTTAGTCCAATTAGTTGAATCAGTCAGCCCGATTTTAAATACCCTAGTCTCTATCACATTATTTTATATTTACAAGAAGTAATGCATTATGATAGAAAAAATATATTTATTATAACAAATAAATTTAAGTTGGCAAAGATTTATTAAAGTTAAGGCATCAAAAAGTAATACATAAATTTTTTATTAAATATTTTAATTTGAAGACATTAAAAAAAACATTTTAATATCGTTTTTAAAATTAAAAGATTAAATTAGAATAAAATAAAATTAAGTAAAAAAAGTTGAAATTTAAAATAAAATAAAATAATCAAAATAAAATCAAATAAAATTAAGAAAAAGTAAATTTTAAAATATAGTTAATGTATCATATTCAAACAAACTAAAATTAAAAGATAAGAGTAAATTTTTAAATAAAATTGAATAATTAAACTTGCAATTTTGCTTTATTTTTATGTTTCTATTGACATTTAGGCTATATTTAGTATATGAGAATGATTTTTATATGAATGAAAATGAAATAAAATCTTATAACCTTAATTAGGTTTAATATGACATAAAAAATGAAAATATTATTCTATTTATATATTTAATTTGATGAATATAATATAGAAAATTAAGGAAAGATGAACAAATAATTATAATATTCATTGTGTAAAAAATGTTAAAATATTTTATTTGTTATTTAATTCGTTGAAAAAATTTTAAAATGCTCTTAATAAAGAAATATTATAATATTTTTTTTATATATATTTTTAACTTGTACAAAATATTTTAAAAAATATTAATATATTGTTAATAAAAACAATCTAGATTCTCTTTTACATGGAATGTTATTACGTTGATGGAAGATAAATCAAGGAATGTGTGCTCAATAAATTCTCACTCTCTTTTCTCGTCTTATCCCATAGCTAGTCTTTATTTCTCTTTAACAGGATAACATTTTGCATATGAGAAGATCAATTTTGTAATAAAAATCATTAAAGTGCTTGTTTTTGTAATCTTGAAATAAATAATGTCAATATTTTATTTTTTTAATTCATTTTAAAAATATTTTTGCTTTTGCAAAATATTATTTTTAAATTATCATTAATAGAAAAAAGTATTAAAATATATAATATGGATTGGTAATAGAAACAAGGGCATTTCAGTATTTTGCTTCTGGATTCCCACAAATGACCACCAATTCCATAAAATTTCTTATGAAATGATCATTTCCAGCAAATAAAATTTTTACACGATTCTTTTTCCCTTTTCTTTTTCGACTCTCGATTCTTACATACCAAATGTAGCATTACTTTTGACTTAAACCCATGGCCCAGCGGCAATCGCATTCAGTTCGTCAAGAAGTTGGAAATGCCGTGGCTAAATTGTACTCTTTTGATATGTATTTAGTTAATTTTAAAAATATATCAGACATCATATTTTTAATGGCCGTGATAATTATAGAAGCTTTGACAAACTTTTGAATAGATTCCTAAGAAATGGCAATTCGTGAATCTATCAGGATGTATTGTCGGGGATCAATTTTGGTCGACACTTAATTGGATGACTTCGACTTCATGAGGTCTGCTTGTCAACCACGCATAGCGATGCTCCAATCACAAAATTTAAAAGCCTCCAAATAATGTTATTTGAATGATTATGTAATTATTTTTGTATAAAACTACTGTAATTTGTTAACGTTGTTATAAAACATAAACATGAAACTTACTATGAATTTTCACGTCATCTATATTTTTTTAATAAGGAAAACATTTTATAAGACCCAAGCATACAAGTATAAACACATCATCGAAAAATAAGTATTAAAACAATCGGCAACCACATATTTATAATTTTGTTGTAAAAGGGAATTACCTGAAAGCGAGAATGGGCTAAAAATGCATAGGTGTTTATGAGCACTCTAAATTTTTGGGAAGGGTATGGTAACACTTACAAAACTAATCGTGCGGCAGAGAAAACATTTCTTATTTGGCCTCAAATGTTAACATGATTCAATCCCAGCAACAGTTATATATATATATATATATATAATTTAATTAATAAGTTGATTTAATTAGTTGTTAAGGGGAAAAAACTCAAAAAGGGTTTGGAAGGTTTATCATCGACAAGAAGGTCCGGATCATAATGAGTGAGACACATGAATTCAAAGGAAGAAGATTAGTAGTGCGGGGTCGCGTCAGGTAGAGGCAGGATGTCGTTTGTGCGATTGTGCTGAATTAATTATACTATGCTGTGCAGCCCCAACGTGTCAAGCTTTGATTTATCTCCCTCACAAATTTCACCGACTATTTTATTAAATTTTTTAAGTACAAAAATAACGTTAATATTGCAACCCTTTATCCAAGCACATATGTATATATAACATAATTGGTTTTTCCGGAAAAAAATTAATTATCATATAATAATAAATGAAAAATAAAAAATTCTTTGGCAGTGAATTTTTTTAATTAAAATATAATAAATATATAATTTTCTTAATAATATGGCAATTAAAATGATATATATATATAGATAAATATATAATTTTTTAATTAAATTATACACTTATCATATTATTATTAAAAAATTATATTTATTATATTCTAATTTCAGAACTTGACAGCAAAATTCCAAAAAGGAAGTGTATTAGTCATTTATTTATCTAAATATAATATTAGAAAAAAATTTATACATAAAATCATTTGGTACATAAAATAAAAAATGATTATCTTATACTAGAGAATAAAAAATAATAATTTTGAGGATAAAAATAATTTTTGTATTTATACTTTAAAAAAATAATAAAAAATAGTGAAATTGTATTAATTAATAATTAATTACAAAAATATAATAGATATTATATAAAATTAATAAAAATAAATCATCTTTCCTGCAACTCAAGTGTTATATTTTTTGTTATTATATTATATTATATTTGCATATCAAGTATAAAAAGGAGGGATGGGAAGTGCGGAGAAGATGAAAAGAAGAGGAGATGGGGAGAGGGAAAGTGGAGGTGAAGAGAATAGAGAACCCAGCGAGAAGGCAGGTAAGCTTCTCAAAGAGGAGAAATGGGCTGATGAAGAAGGCCTTTGAGCTCTCCATCTTATGCGACGCTGAGGTTGCTCTTCTCGTCTTCTCTCCCTCTGGAAAGCCTTACCATTTTGCCAGCCACGAGTATATATATAATTACTTTTATTTCAACTTCCACCTATGCTCTCTCTCTCTCTCTCTCTCTCTCTCTCTCTCTCTCTCTCTCTATATATATATATATATATATAATTTCTGCAACACTTACAATAATGATGATGGTGCAGCATGCATAGGACTATTTGGAAGTATCGTTGTGAAGTAGGACTACCTGACTCAAATATCTATGGCTTCAGACCCGTGGAGGTGTTCTGTTTCTTTTCTTTTCCTTGTCTCAGAATTCATTATTACTATGGAGACTTGGATTCTTTAAATTGCTAGCTGTTTCTATAGCATCTTTTGTTAGACTTTTAGTCCTCCTTTTAATGGTTTTTCATCTCTAATATTCAAGAAGCTAGCTATTAATTAAACAATGATGAAATCGGGTAAGCACTGAATATAAAGAGAGCTAAAATTTGGGTCTATAAATTTTTCACTTGATTTATTGACTACTTGTGTTGATGAATGTGTCTGATGGTGTTAAAAGACTTGGAGGAGTGAAATAGATGAACTAAGGAGAACAGTTGGCAACTTGGAGGAAAGACTAAGGTATGTGTTTTGGCTAAGGCACGCAACTTTCATGTACTCTGTGTGTGTGTGTGTGTGTGTCATAACCTTCAGTATCTCATCACTGATCTTCTTCTCAGGCATTTAGCAGCGGAGGATCTGTCAGGGTTGGGCATGAAAGAATTGAAACAACTAGAGCGACAGTTGAAGACTGGGGTTGAACGCATCATCTCTAAAAAGGTAATCAACTTAATTAGAAGTGTAACAGATGTTAGCCTATACCTGATTTGTTTTTGCTGGACAGAGACGCCTCAATGCAGACAACATAAACACGCTTAAAAGAAGGGTAAGATTATGAGGAAAACTGGCACGGACTTTAATCACTGATCATATCATAGAATATATATGAATGAAGAAACATTAATATATGCTTGTGTTTAGATGCAGGTTAGAGACCTGCAGGAGGAAAACACTCGTCTTCAGAAAAGAGTGAGCCTCCTGAATATTCATAAACACTTTTTTTTTGGGGTCCCTTTCTTGAGGTTTTGATAATGCCCATAATAATCTGAGACATTCGATTCTATCTAATTGAAGTTGCACGTATTGGAAGATGCGAGTAGGAGTTTCAAAGCTTCGGAAGTATGGGCATCCGATGTTTTTCGAAGGTAAGCCCACATATATAAGCTTTAATGTCCATTCCCAGGGGACATATATATATATATATATATATATATGTGCGCGCGCGCGCTTATGATTATAGACATATATATATATATATATATATATCTAAAATCGCCATAGTTTTCAATTTATATATATAGTTATTAGTGCATCTCAGCATACCCTGAGTTGATTTTTGCAGGGTTGTTGAAGACGGAGATCAACGTTAAAAAGGATCGACATATATACAATCCACTTATATATAGCTTCATTGCTGTGGTTATGCAAACCATCACGGAAAAATGATCCCCATATTGACTTTTTCTTCTCAGGTCTGGAAGATGTATCAATTAATGTGCCGAGGAAGAGTTTGTAGCAATTTGTCGTTAAGGAGAGATGTGTAATATAATCCCTCAAATCAGAATAAAATATTTAGTTACAGAATAATGCTTCAGGTAGGTTACCCATAAGTCACGTACGTCCAACTTTTGTCGTTCCCCCACCATTTCTACCACTTCAATTCCCTGTATACTCACGGTTTATACTCCTGTAGTTATGTTAGCTCTTTGAATTTTTCAATGTTTTAAAATTTGTCTTTAAACTGGCCAAATCACAGGATTATAATTTATTGGTTTAATCGTGATTAAATGAATAATAATTATATATATAAATATATTAAAATTTTAAGATAATAAATATTAATAAATTTTGAAATATATTATAGCTAATTATATGTAAAAATAAATCAAACATAACATAATTTTTAATTTTTAATTTGTTTAAAGTATATTTACATAATTTAAATACAAATTATATAAATTTTATTTTTATTTCTCATCTATTATATTAAAATTCTGCAATTATAAATAACATAATGATGGTAGTTTAATGAAAAATATATTATTTTTGCTAAAATAAAATCATAATAAAAGTTATATATTAATTATTGTATATTATAATTAAAAGTGCTTTTTAACTTGTGGAAGAGGTATGCCAAACATGCTGAAGGGTCACTGGTTCAAGCCATCAAAAAATTCAAACCGGTTTATCCAATAACCTTATCGATTGTAAATTCATCTAGATCTAAGAGCTAATTGAATTAGATCAAATATTGGTTTTCAATTCAATTGGTTGAATTGGTTGGTCCAATCTAATTTTTAAAATAGCAATAATAATTAAAAAAAAAAAAGACCAAAACACCAAATTTGTATTTCAGATTTAATTTGCTGTCATCATTATGTTTGCTTGCATTAAATAGTTCAAAATAGTAATTTGTCGCAATCCATTTTATATTCTTCTTGTGCATATTCAATACACTTTGTAAAATTTTAAGAGGAGTTTTGTGTAAGATTTTCTATTTAATCTTAAATTAAAATTGTCCAAAATAAACCAGAGGTTTATCTAATAAGAATATAATACTGGAAATCTAGGCTAAATTATTGTAAGTATCTAAAATAATAAATTAATAAAAGTTTGAGTAAATTAATGATATATTTTTAAAAATCACTCTCCTTTTTTATTTATTCTTTTAAAGATAATTTTTTTTAATTTAATTTAAAAAATTTCTAATAAAAATAGTCTTTTTGTTATTCAGAGTTCCCAGTTAGTTAATAGATTTGCTAGTGTTTCATAAGCAAGCATTCATTTCTCAAAATGACATCATTTTATAGACACTTGGCTATGTAAAATATGTTTAAAATGATGCTGTTCTTGGAAAAATGTCACATTTGGGCAAATCTAGGTCATGAGTAGATAGATATATGGTGTCTCATTTATGTCACTTTGGAAATTTAATAAGTGACTATGAATTTTGTCTAACTGAGAAGAAAGTGAATTTTTAAGAACTAAATCTTTTTGTTTTTTGGCATAGAGAAAATTTACTTTTTTGTTTTGGGCCTGAAAAAAATTTGACTATTAAACTGGGTTAGATAAAAAGTTAGGGCGTTATACTGTTAGAGCTCTGTTAGGCTGGTATGGCATCTGCTATTTCTGATTACAGGCTTTGGTATTGGGCTAGAGGCCCATATGGTTGATTAATCTTTCAAGCCCACACACAGGATCCTTCATTGTCGTACTGCTTCAATTTCTACTCTCTTCGAGCTGTCTCTCATGGCGACTCTAGGACGCTTGTCCAGAAGAGCTCTATCAACTGCACTTGCAGCAAAACATCATCTGCAACCACAGATATTATGTCGTGCTCTCGCAACAGAGGCCACAAAGGAGATAACGCCTTCGCCAGATCGAGTGAAATGGGACTACAGAGGTCAGAGGAAGATAATCCCATTGGGGCAGTGGATCCCTAAAGTCGCCGTCGACGCTTACGTGGCGCCCAACGTGGTTCTTGCAGGCCAAGTTACCGTTTGCGATGGAGCCTCTGTATGGCCAGGCTCAGTCCTTCGGGGCGATCTTAACAAGATCACTGTGGGGTTCTGCTCCAATGTTCAGGAGCGCTGTGTTATTCACGCGGCTTGGTCTTCTCCCACAGGTTTGTCCTATTTGTTTTGGTTGTTAGTATCTTTTAGAATTAGGTTCTTATTCCTATTTCAACTGCTATATTTTCCCATGCCCTTGCATTCTGTTTGGTTGCTGAGGAAGAGGAAATGTGACGTCAAAGAGGAAATCCTGTTTCTGCACGTTGGAATCTGAATGTGTTTATTTATTTATTTATTTATTGGTCTTCTCATAAAATCTAATATGACTATGTATGAAATTCCTAAAATTCATATCAATAGAAAGGGGAAATCTAAAATTAAATTAAAAAAATGAAAGGGAAAAAAATTTATCGGAAGTCTATTATAGACTATAGTTAGGCCTATGGCTGTCTAGATTCTATTTTAAGTGAAATGGTTATAAAGAATCCAGAGGCAGGTTTAGTATCTTGTTTACATTCTATGTTGAAAGCACTGCTTGACAATTCTCAAGGACTTTATAGTTGCTGCTTCTAGGGCTGGTACCCTGAGCTTTCTTTCCATAGTTCTGGTTGCTTTGTGTTGTTTACATCACTTTGCCTTAATTGCAAGCTGAACTGTCCATGGATGGATATGGAGTGACCTTAATGTCAAGGGCCATGTTATGTACTTCTAAAAAATAAAATTAAAATGCAGTATGGTTGATTATTTTACTATTTATTTTATTCTTGGATTTTATCATTTTACCCCTGCTATTCCTGGTTTAGGTTCAAAGGTTTAGTTTTGTAGGTTAGAATTTTATAAGTTACCTGCATTTATTGTGTTGCTCATCCTCTAAATAGTTACTGAGCCTGTAATAGAATTTTTGTCACTAAATCTCACACTGTTCTTTTCTTCAATTCCGTTGTTTTTGGAGCCACCACTACACTGTTACCTGAGAGATAATATTCAGTCACTTGCGGGCACTATTGTAATATATTTTTTTCAGATAGTTAACTCCTTTTTGTATTATAATTTATTTAGGGGAAGGGGATTTCAATGCAAATACCTGTTTGATTTGATTATTTTACTTCAAAGCCATTAATCTTAAGATGGCTTCAGTGGTATTCTTAATTTAATAGTTACCCCATTTCTTTTTGTCAGCAGTGGACAGATACCCTAGCTTGAGACATTTATTTGGGTAATTTTGTTTTGAAAAGATTATGAGCCTTTTGTTTTATACTATTATAGTTTTCAATCATTGCATTCTCTCCAATCTGTTTAAATGATAAAGGTTGGCACATTGTAGTGGTATGGCTGTCGGGAACGGTACTAAAGTAGTTGCAATCTGCCAGTATTGTTCTCCCATTATCTATTCAAATTTCTCTTTAAACTCGTAGCGCCCCCCCCCCCCCTCTTTCTTTTTTCTCTTTGTTAACATTGTTAGTCAAAACTTTATTGTTCCTAGGAAGTTTGCTTGATCTTATGTTCCAATATGTGATTTTCCCTAAAACAAGCTTCCTGTGTCTCTTTTCCATTTAGTTTTACCATTATTACTTGATTTTCTCCTGGAAAATATTATATGCATGCTTAAAATACAAAAGGAAGAAATTGGAAGTAACATTTACCATGACCTATCTACTGTTATTAGGTGGATTAGTAATCAGCACACTTTTTTGCAGGTGTTTCTGTTATTGGTTTTCATGGATTTGCATTTAGTTTTCAAATCTTACTCGAGATCCTTGATAAAATGCAAATGGGATATACTTAATTATGATTAATCACGAATGAAAGTATGCTTATTTATTGTATATGAAACCTTCTATAAATCAGGCCTGCCAGCTGAGTCTTTGATAGAGAGGTTTGTGACAATTGGTGCATACAGCCTCTTGAGGTCCTGCACAATTGAGCCAGAGTGCATTATTGGGCAGCATTCCATTCTGATGGAAGGCTCATTAGTGGAGACACACTCAATCCTTGAAGCTGGGTCAGTAGTTCCCCCAGGGAGGCGAATTCCTTCAGGTGAACTTTGGGCAGGAAATCCAGCTAGGTTTATAAGGACTTTGACCCATGAAGAAACCTTAGAAATCCCCAAACTTGCGGTTGCAATAAATGATCTTAGCAAAGAGCATTTCTCAGAGTTCCTTCCTTATTCCACAGTATATTTGGAGGTTGAGAAGTTTAAGAAGTCCTTGGGCATATCTATTTGAGATGCTCTGTTGTCTTTCTTCAATCCATCTGTTAGTTGGAATTTTGCTTCTAAGGAAATAAGAATCCAAACAAAGAGCAAGCTTTTGTGTTTCTTGTTTTGTATTCCTTTCCGAAAGTGTTGTGTTGTATAATCAACCGGAGTAATTGTCAAGGGATATATTTAAATACTATGCCCATTACTATTTGTGAAAGCTTGTTTCTATCCAATTTTGTGCCGTGTGCCCAATTTGTCTGAAACACAAAAGGAGCACTAAATAGCGACGAATTAAGATATGCTTGGCCAATATCTTTCAACTGACATAGGACGATAACTGTTAATTGATCAGCTTTTTACTGTCCACTACATGACTTATGTTAGTATGCATGTGTTCGAGTTAAAATAAGTTGTAACCCTTATTCCCTTTTGTGAGTCAATTTTTGTTCCTGTGTAAATTGCAATTGCAATTTTGATTTTATTTTGATTATCTTCAATGCTTCACCTACTCTCGAGTTTACTTTATTTTCAGCAGTGACTCCAGAGCACTAGCCATTTAACTAGTCGATCTAAAACTAGAAGACGTCATGTATTATATAGAAATATCTAAAGAATGCATACTAACAATATCTAATTGGCAATATCATCATATCTTGTTCTCTCTGAATAGCTCACTCATTCTGTCTCCATGCATCTCCCCAAACCCAACGTGAACCATGGTTATTATTTGAGAAAATGAATGAGTATCAACCACGTATGTATTCCAGGCATTCATTTTCGTGTTTCATAATTAAAATACTTTATATGAAAAATAAAACAAATAAAATCATTTGTGTAATTATATTAATAACATTAATTCAAAAGCAAATGAGGTCTCTCAAATAGATTTATAATGAATTAGATTTAAATATAATTTTTTTATATTTTTATTATTAGATTCTTCAATTAAATTATAATATTTGCAAAAAGAATTAGTAAAAAATTCAATTATATGATGCGGAGTTATAAAAAATTTTATACTTGTCTACAAAAATTATACATGTATGATGTTATTATTAAAAAAAATAACATAATTATTATATTTTAATTAAAAAACTTGATAGCAATATATATGAAAAAGTATGTATAATTTTTTTTTTTTTCATTTGGAAAGGGTGTGGAGGCAGTGAAACTGGTGGAAGATATATGAGTTTTCATAAATTAAGGATCATTCAAGGTGATATGTCAATATATGGAGTGGTTATTTGATATATATATCACAACCAATGTGGTTTTTTTTTTTTTTTTTAAAAAAGTCGAATATTTAACCTACCAACATGGAGGGACCTCCCCTTGGTCCAAGGGCAAGAGGCCTCTTCCGCTCAGAATATCAAAGATAGCATACACTTCGTTTTAACTTTAATTGCTGCCCTTGTTGTCAAAATTAACTCAGTGAATTAATCTTTGTGATATTTAAACACATAAACAAACGAGGATGGCGACATCAATGGCTCATCTTCGGATCTAAAAGAGCCAATTATCAGCATTTTTTTTAATGCCAATTTGGCTCAGTTGCTGATAAAAGTTAAATACTATAATACTATAATGGGAGCACTACAGATCATTTTGTGATATTGAATAATGCTAAGACTCCACTATTCTTAAGTAAGCTGGAACACTACTAATTAGTGTGGGGATAGTGGTTAGTGCTAGGGTCTAATGTCGTGCAAATGGTACATCATTGTAAAAACTTACTATTTAAGGGAAATGTGAGGTTAAGATAAGGTTAAGATATAATTCTTTATAAAACAAAATAAAAACTACGCATATAAAACTTCCTGTGTTATAAAATAATATGGATGGTCAAATCGTTATAGGCTAATGATTATTCCTTTTTCTTCTTAGAGGAAAGGAAGAGAGAGAGAGAGAGAGAGAGAGGGGGGGGGGGGGGAGTTAGGTTTGCATAATTAATGTTACCTGGCAGAGTGGTGGAAGCATAATGAAAAACGAACCATATAGGCAAGCTAGCGAGGGAGGAAGCCCTTTTGTGGGCTTGATATAGTCATCAACCACAATAATCTTGTGGGAACTAATTTAAACTTACACAATAATTAAAGCACATCTCAATCAACAATGCAAAATTTTCCTCTATATATTACTATGATTTCTTCTCTTAGATAGTAAGCCAGTTGAGGCCATGTTCTTCCATAACGCCAGAGCCTGCCATGATATAGCCAGAAAGAAAAAGCCTAAGTTGTGGAACCATCACACACATTCACACACACACACACACACACACAGAAAGGTAATGATTTTTTTTTTCCTTGTTGTTTCTTTTTTTATTTTTTGGGGAGAGGGAGAGGGAGATAGAGATGTTGGGACAGCTCAATGAAATGAAATCTCCCAAGGAGTTGGGTCCTTTAATTTGATTGAGCCGTGCCAATATCAAAGATCTCTTCCTTGGGATGAACTTAGATAATTTAATGTTGTGGGGCATTCATCAATCACCGTGCATTCAATTTGTAAGGCATTCATCAATCACCATGCATTCAATTACTCTTCTAATGTTGACAAAAGTTTGTATTTTAACTCAGTAAATGTGATTTAATGATGAAAATTTTAAGTAATTTGCATGAAATTTTAAATTCAAAATTTCATGAATTACACACACACACACACACACACACACACACACACATAAAAGTACTCCTTGGCTCTTCTCAGCATGCGTTGCATGGGGTTAGGATATGCTACCAATATTATAGACTTGTAGCACCATCGTCAATTTCTCTCGTTCTACTTCGTAAAAGCTATTTATATGTAAATGCGAAATAAATGTTATTTAGAGTTGCTAACATGGTTTAATTTGGCAAAGGCCAAGTAGAAGATCAACGTATTCTCCCTGAGGTGCTTTGCAAGCAGGTCCTCAAAATCCTCGCCAACGTTAGAAAAATATCAGCGTCTTATTTTTTTTTATAGGTTAAAAAATAAATTACATAGAAATTTCTTGAATTTTGTTGAAATTACATAAATCTACCTTTTATTTTCAAAATATATACAAACTCCCTTAAAATAAAAAATTATCTTAGATTTTAATACAATTTTAAATTTTTTTACTAAAATACCTTCCATTGAAATTTTTTTATTAAAAAAATATATTTAAATTAATAGAAAATATTTTAGTTAAATTTTTTTAAATTGAACTAAAGTGTAAAATTACTCTATTTTTTAAAAATAGAAGAGAGATAATATGTAACTTTTAAAAAAAATATGTAAATACTTTCATAAAAGCATATGAAGACATTCTTGTTGGTTCATGCATGCTCGTCCTTCTATCATCATTACTTCTGAATATTAGCCTCCAGCGAACGGCAAGTGGTAATTATAGGATTTCAAACGACATTAGCTGGACACGATGAGACAAACCTGGTCCAGCAGAATGATTTGAGTAAAAATCCTAACAATGATGTGCTCAACGGTATTTTTATGGAAAGGGAATCAAAAATCCAAACAATGATGTGCTCAAAAAGGTATTTTTATGGCAAAGGGAATCTCCAATTACAATATTGGAAGAATTGATCTAGGGGCAGACTACAATAATATATTCTACCTCAGTAAGAACGCACTCGCTCCTCAGAGAAAGTAATATTTTCTTGGGTTCTGACCGTAAGAGAAAGCTCAAAGTATGACTTCTAGAGGTTTCATATGTCAGGACATATAGACAAGACAGTAAAGGGCCAAAAGCTAAAGCAGTTAACCTCAAGAACTCGGAAGAAATTTCTGTAACAAAATCCCATCAATGGAAAAATGAATTGATTGCATCCTGTTGAGTGTTGACCTTCTCACTATTGGAACTTCGGCTTCTGATAACAAAGCATACCAGATGTATATAAAAGGGAACTTATTTCATAACCATGTATTAACGATATTATATCCCATCTATATTTGTCGCTGGCCAGGATTCTGCACCAACTCACTAAAAAGCATGGTTGAATCATATACATGCTCAAGACCACTTACATGACAAACCAAAAGTGATTAATACAGTTTGCAGAAAGCATGCATTAGATGGTCAGATCCATGTCTATGGCAGAAGATAAAACATCAACGTCTCAGAAATGTCATATTGAAAATCATGAGCAGCATCCAATATTACAGTGATGGAGTATAAGACATCAATAGATACACACTGCTGTAAACATGAACACAGCAACTAATAGAGCTTTCTCCTTTACATTGACCATTCAAAGTGTAAAAAGAACGGGCCAATTCCCCACCACAGAATATTCCTGACAATGGTACTCCTGGGAAATTCTCCGAGAATGGGGAGCTATCAACATTAAGATGTCCAAAGAATGATTCGCCACGACCGTAACAAGCAAAAATAAACCCCCCAAACACACCAGTAGCATTGCCCTCCTCACCATTGAGATTCTTAGAATTTGCTTCACGCTTAATCTTTTTAAGCTCATCAGACACCTTAGCACATGAGGCTAATGCTGTGTTACAATCTGAGTGGTAGAACTGAAAGATATCTCCAGTTTTTAAGCCAGTCCCGTCAACATACAAATACTCTTCATCACCTCTGTACAAAACAAGAGACCATAAACTTTTCTGCTTTGGTTACAAAAGCAGGAAGATCATGCATGAATGCTTTTTTTTTTTGGTTTCCTGCAGAGTTTAAATTCAGAGTAGCAATTCTAGTTGCACTAACCCTAAATGACAATTTAGGAATTAGTCCCAAACGCTCAAAAATCAAAACATCACTGAGTCTAAAATCCAATCCTCAATATATTTGAATGTTGTACCAATCCCATCATGGTTTATCTATTCAGCACATGATTCCCCAAAAGGCTTAAACAAATTTTAAAACTAATATTAAAAAATCTGAAACTGAGTAAGTTTGTGTATTTTAGACAACTCACTAGATGTTTCTTAATCCAATTATTATATATTATTATGCCATAAGCAACTGTAGAGCATCGCCTCTTACCTAAGCTGGTTAAGCCAAATGAATGAGGTAAAAGTAGTGAAGTCGATGAAGTAAACGGATCAAAAATGTAGCCCACTGATCAGGCAATTGCAACAAAATTTTCTATTGTTCTTTTGCCCTTTTTTACTTCTGATTTTTTTTTTTTTCAAAAGTCCTTAGACAAGTATTAATATCAATGAGATAGAGAAGACCAACAAAAGGGTTCCATAGCATACTCCACAACTCCATGAAAAGCAATAGATGTCCTTTGTCTCGGCTTCTCTGATCCAATGGAGAGTTTTCTTTGCTTAAATACTCCAATGTACAAATCAGGAAACTCAATATGATTTGCCAGCTGCCACATTTTTTTGAAGTTCAAAAAGATGTACAAATAGAAAGAAAAGATAGAAGAAAATAACAGATGTAAACACAAGTTTATATCAAAGTTATCTTCAAATCACTTCAAACAAACATTAAGGCTTCCCAACCGAAGCAGAGTAACAGATAGCATCATCATATTTTATCTTCCTCTTTCCCTCAAAACAATGAAACATAAAAAATTTAATAATCAAGTCAATCATTAGTTTTTCCTTCACGACCAGTGTCAATAGGAGATTAGTCAGTGTTATAATTTAAGAAAGATATGCCGACGTGAGAGAAGATAAAAAGCAGCAACAGATCACTAAATCCCTGTCTGATGTAATAGCATATGCATCCTTGGCACTATACAAGTCTATTTGTTTTCCACCTAATGATGTGGTTGCTTTCAATTACCTCCAAATAGAAGTTTCAAAATCATTTTTGAACCACTACAATATCACCCTAGGGAAGCTGTAGAGAAGCAAATGACCAAAAAAAAGACCACCATACAATTGCTACCAATCATCCTCATTCAATTTGAGTTAATAATTGGGACTTTAGGGACAGCAATTTTGTCGAACTTGCTACCCACAAAACATCTCCAAAACAGACTAACAGAAAAGAAGACACAGTACAAACAAGTTAATTGGCATGAGAAGTTCCATATATGTCATCATACAGCAATAAAAGAAAACAAAAATTAGGTGGAAGGTCATATGCAATTTTGTGCCATTAAACAACAACATTAACAGCATCAATAATGAAAGAAGTGATCAGTTAAAAATTCATTAACAGGGAAGCATTCAATATCAACTATCTTTATTTACTTACTTATGTTTACTGCATTTAAACTTCAAAGTAATCTTAAGCCCCTGATTGCATTGGTCTTATTGATTATTGGAAAGAAAACAAAATAAATGACTGCATGAAAAGTTTAGTGCTGTTCTGTGATTAATGTAAGGAACTTTTAGTTCATCAAAGAAACAGAACAACAAAAAACTCCAAAAGCATTATGCACCTCATTGTTAACATCATTTAGTATTCTTTGACCGTCAAGAATTTCCTGTTGCCCTTCCCTCCTGGCTGTCAGCCATGTAGAACTGTCAGTGCTGCTTGTTTTAACTGAAACTGTCTTGTATTTGTCACCCACAGGTGAAACACCATTTGACAATGCAACATGGAACTTAATTTCCCCTGTAGCTTTAATTAATCCATAGCACAGATAACTGATAAGTCAAATAAATGAAAAAATAAAATAGAAGACTTAATTAGTGCCTTATAGCACTAGAACCAATCACAGTGGTAACATGATCTATCTCACAGATTCTATTTCTAAACATGAACTAGCATACAGAAGTAGCACAGAAGCAAGATAAAGAGACATAAAAAGCAACATGCACAGTACAATTTTTTAAACAAAAAAAAAATGCACAATAGATTTTAAAGAAGGCAACGTGCAACACAATCACATTTGGCGTATACTTTCCTTTGAGAGAGCAAAGAGAGAGCAAACATGTCTAGTCTCAAGAAATAAGAGAACCACTTTCCCCATTAATGAAAAAATGGCATGAACTGCAGCAATTGTATAAATTGTACTGCACATTGGCAGAAAGAGCTACCAAAAAGATAACAAGAAGTACCAGAAGATCTGTCCCTATCCTGAGCAAAGACAAGAGCAACAGCTTCTAAGTTAGCACGAGCATTTCTAGAGTCATTTCCACTTCTGTATTTAATGCAGCCTCTCTCATCACCTACAATGAATGTGTCCTTCGGCATGGCATAATCTGCATAAAAACCTTTACCATCAACAAAGACTAGACAAGTACAAGCCGGAAGCAGAGAGGCATATATTGAAGTTATTACAGTTCTCACTTCTTGGTTACAAAACTAATGCAAAAATACACAGTTGTTCCATCTACAATCAAGTATCAAATCCAATTTTATGTATCCCACACGATGAGATGTTGTAATGAAAAATATTATAAGGAAAGCAGTCAATGATATTTTTAATATTGATCTGTCATGAAGTACAATGTTAAGTGTTTGTAAACTCTAAATAATCATTTAGTTCCATCTTCTCTGATCACCATTTAGTTCCATCTTCTCTGATCACACTCTAATTTTGAGAAGATAAGTTCTACTGACCAAAGCAACAAAATGCCTGACAATTTTGCCTTATACAGTAAAAACTAAGTTTGAATATGAGCAAAAGCGTAGTGTACGATGTGTATAATAATATGCACATACAAAAAGACACTTACCCAACTTCTCCATAACTGGTTTCATGTCACTACTTCCTTCCTGTGCACCCAAATCAGTGTTAGCAACACTACCAAGAATGATATAAATGAAGAAAAAGAAAAATTAAATCAAATAAAATGAATAATTGATAAATAAGTGACTACCAGCTACTTACTCCAAACAACAGGATCCCCAGAGGGAATGAGCATCCGGAGACAGATGCTGAATACTCCTTGATATCCACTACAAACTTGTCAATGGCTGACTCTCGAGGTGTCTGGTATGACAAAGGCTTAGCAACATTAACAATTTGAACAGCATCAATGCCAATATTATCTTAATTCAATCCTGAATGGATAGGTCATTCATTTTCAAGATGGCCTAACAATACAGACTGCATCTACAACAATCAGAATAGGAAAGGTGAAATTTGACAGAGCACGACACATATCTTGGAGTGCAAACCTCAACGCCTTAAAGAGAAAATTTATTACCTTTGACGGTCGAACTAGTGGTATAGCATCGACTTTTAATCCTGGAAAAAAACCAATGGTTATAACTATGCCTTTTCTAGCATATGCTTCGTCACTGAAGCCACTGAAGAGAGCATCCCATTTGACCTACATAAATAATTATGGGTCTACACTTGAGTTTACCAAACTGCTAATATAAAAATTAACAAAGATTGATAGATATTGAACCTCTTTAAGTTCATCAGTAAAAGAATCCCTTCCAATAATACCATTAGCCACAGAAACAATGATGGGAACCAAGCATCCCAGTTTCTTTGTAATCTGCACAGTAGACCTTAAGGTCAATGGCTTAATACAAACAATGCTTGGACTTAGAAAAGAAGGAGGGAGTAATTCCATACAAGCTTTAGAGTCACTGGTAGTTCAAATCCACTTCCAACATTCACAATGGCAAAATGTGGACGGATGGGCTCAGACAGAATCTTGTCAAAAACCTCTTTCAAAGCATCCTGTTTGAATGTACAATAATTACCAACAGTAACAAGCAAGTTGGAAGATCTTACAATAAGTTCGGAAAAACTCGAAAGAGCTAAAAATCCGTGAGAAAAAGAACGGTGCTTATTATCAAAGTGAGGCAAACACAACTAAGGTTTCATTATCTCAATATAAACAAGATAAATTTAACATAAAAACCATCTAATCAAAGCAATAAAACTATCTTTCATAATTGATGATGAATTTCTATGATTCGGAAACCAATAAAATTGATTTGGTCTTTAAGATTCCACCATGGTTGCCCATTTAAGTTGGCTTTCTCCTAGCTTCCTAGCCCCAGGCAAACAGTGCAATATCGACATCACCGAGTATGCCGGAATGCCTTGATCCCGGTAGATATGACTTAAACATGAGAAAAAGGTCATCCCAAAAGACCAGCCTAACCTATTAGGTGGGAGTGCCTCATGACCTAAGTCACATCTTATATATTCATTTTTAACCAACGCAGAACATATAAAAAAACCTAAGTATCAATTTCTGATTTTTCATTGCTTATTTGCCCCCGATTGTGTTCTCGGGTACCATGTTTGGCCCCCCCCGCCGGGGGGGGGGGGGGAGTGATTGGAAACCATCAAACAGCGTTTGATTGCCTAGAAATGTAGAAATATTACAATTTGATAATGGAACATAATTTAAGCTGCGGAATTTTCATTTCTTCCTTACTGCGAGTTTGTCAGAAAACGTGAAATGCAAAGGACCAGAGACGTGGGGCAAAGGAACTTACAGGCAAAGAAGGTTTGAGAGAAAGAGCAGAGGCGAGCTTAGGACGAGAAAGGACGCGATTGCAGATACGATTCCATGATTTGCTAACGCAAGCTGCTGAAGCGAAGGATTGCGCAGGAAGTCTACTCAGAATTTTGTGGAGGATGTCCTCGTTCATCCCATCATAACCCGAAAAACTCATTTGCGCATCGCTTGCCTTAGCTTTGGTTCTGGCCATCAACGATGACGTTGTCTTCTCCATGGAGTCCTGCTTACCTGACTTCTGGTAAACACCAATACGCGTACCCATATGAGATACTAACGGATACGTGTATCGTACTTCAATATTTTTTTTCTAAACAGTTGTTTCCTGTCTGATATATTTTGAAATTTTTCATAACGCACTAATATATTTTGAAATATGTTGAAATAAATCTATAACAACGCAAGACTTTATAAAAAAATTTAGTAATATAAATAGAAATAAAAGTTAATATTTAATGTAAATTAAAAAATTAAATTTTAGATTATTTTATGCTTTTATTTATAACTTATTATATATATTATATTTAAAATACTTGTTTAAAATTTAATTTTTTACATGTTATTTATTTTTTTCATTTGTTAATTGATTATATATATATATATATATGTATATATAACTTAAAATTTTAAAAATGGTTATATCTTGTACCCAATACTCATTTTCATGGAAGTTTTTTAGCCTGATTTTCAGTCTCCGATTCCTATCAGAAGTCGGCGGTGAATGATCAAAGCATATGGGCTGCGGTCCCGGGCTTAAGGCCCATTGTTTTGGCCCAAAATGTTCACAGATACCTACTCTACCCAAACCCAGCAAAAAACAAAAGGAATATTTGATCCCAAAAAGAAAAGAATAAACAAAATAAATAAAACATCAAAAGAGTGAAAATTCCGCCCCAAAAAAATGTTGACATATAAAAATCGTGATTATATATGAAGATATATGTTTGGCATACTATCAAATGCCTTCATTACTATTTTTAATATGCTATGATTTTTTACCTCTTTAATTCCACACCGTTTTGCCAGTTTGATTGGAGGAAATCTTGCTTTATGGAGTGAGAATGGAAAAATGACCTGTTTGATTTTTCGTTTTTAAAATAATTTTATGTTTTTAAAAATAAAAAAATTTTGATCATGTATTTTTAATAAAATATTTTATAAAACATAAAAATAAAATTACATTTTCAGAAATAAAAAAATTAAAATATTTTTTAGATATTTTATTAACTTTTATTCTATAGAATTAAAAAAAAACAACGATTTTTTAAAATAACAATTCAAACAATATTTTTTATTTTTTTACTTTTAAAATTTATTTTAAAAAAATAAAACCAGAACATAATCAAACAATATCACATTTTCTTGTTCGGTTGACAGATTTGTTCTCTCATTCCATTTCATTTTTTACCTCATTTCCACAAATCCAGTCTTCCAAATTCCATCCAAATTTTGAAGGATTGATAGAGCATTCCCGGAATGGGATGAGATGTTATGGGTTTGCCCTTATCATCATTTCATTGCTTCTCTGTTGCAAAATAAGATTGATATTTGTTTGCAATTGTGCTACGTGACGCTACATCTGAAGTTTTTAACATTCTCTTTTTGTTATTGGTAATTCAAAAATTATCTTCTTGAATTACGAAATTATTATTTTATATTATTATTGGTAATTAAAAATAATTAATTTATTATTATCTTATTATTAGTAATTTAAAAAAATGTTTTTATAAATTAAAAAATTAACAACAAATATATGTTTGCATTAAAATATAATGACTGATCATCTTTCATTTTCACTCTTACATTATTTTCATCTAAACTAAATATGAAACTACAATAGAACAGTTATTAATATTTATAAATATAAAACTCTTACATTGTTTCCATCAATACTTTTTTTCATTCCCATTATCATTTTTATTCACATTCTCATTTTCATTAATTTAAAAAATTATTTGGTGCATCATAGTTTTAAAGAAGTTTAAAATCTTATTTAATATATTTTATATAGAAATATTTTATAAATAATATTAATCACATATTTCCTTGCAAAGCCACCGATAACAACCTTCAAAAATAGTTATTCAACGAAAAAGTTAACTCATAAAGCGAACAATTTATTCACCCATTTTTTTAAAAAAATAAAAAGTATATAGTGTAGTGATTACAATATTAGTTAGTGTTATTTAAATATGAAATAATTATTAAAATGATGAATTTAAACAAATATATTGATAGAGTTAGAAGTTTGACATTATCCGTAATGATTCACTCTTCTCCGTTTGTTTTTTCGTAAGAAATTGAAGTAAAGATTTAGATCGGTGGAAAACATTTGATAAAATAAACATAAAAAGTTTTTGTTAAAAAGAAAATTTCAGTAAAACAAATAGAGCACGAAAAAGGATCAATATCCTTTACAGTTGGAAGATTCTGCAATTAAAGGAAATTCAACAAAGGAGGATGAAGTGAGTAGATATAATTTAAAATAAAAAAAAAAAATCAAAACACACTCTATATCTGTCTCAACTTTAAAATTGCAGAGAAATTCTAACAATAGAGGATCCATACTCCATTAAAAAAAAAAAAAAAAGAGCGATTAAAGTGGAGAATCCGCATTTTGGATACCAAATGTTGTTGTCATAGGTACTGAGGGAATGTATCTTCAATAAGCACAATATTTAGGGAGAATTATTTTCTAAAATAATCAGCATATCAGATGTTTCATGAGAAATTATTCTTAAAAAAAGCGATCATAAATCATAATATTGACTTAATTTAATGAGAATTCCTGAATATATTTTAAAATAACACTTTAAAAGTGTGCTTAGATCACTTTTTCATGTTGGATGGAATTTCCAAGTAGAATCGTCAAAAGGCTAAAACAAAGCACCCATTAATAAAAGTTCCACACACATTATTGCAAGCCCTAATGGAATTATTCGATTATCGGGTAAATCCTTGTACTTTGTACAAATTTAGAAAAAAAAAAAAAACGGCATGCAGATAAAGGTAGAATCACAATTTAAACGACTTATGAACAATAATAAATGATAAGATTTCCTTCTGATGTTTCGTATATACATAAATATAAAGGACCAAATTCTAAAATAGATACCACCAATATATTATTTAAAAAAAAAAAAAAGGAAATGAACGGCACAAATCCTAGGCTACATGTAAATCCCCGAAGGTTAATATTTGTGATCCGCTAGTGGGGAAGCAGGAATATAAGACATGGCCAAATAAACAGCACTAGAGGCATGAAGAGAGCAATGAGTAGAGCTTTGTTCTTGAGATTGTGTTTGTGTAATAAGCCTTGAAGTGGCACGCCCAATTTCCCCTTTGCAGAATGATCCAGCTATTGGAACCCCAGGAAAGTTGTGAGTGAATGGGATCATATCAACATTTGCCTCTCCAAAATATGACTTCCCACGAAAACGACAAGAGAATATTAAACCCCCAAACACACCACTCTTATTATTATTAGCTTCCAATTCACCTCTTAAGTTACTACTTGTTTTTATCTTCAAGATCTTGAGATTGTCGTAGGCTATGGCTCTGGTGGCACGTGCAGTTTCCATATCTGTATGGTAGAATATAGAGGAATCTCCAGGTTTGATGCCTACCCCATCAACGGTAAAGTGGACATCTTCTCCCCTGTTTCAATATCACAATCAGCGTTTTTTTATGCATGAAGGACGATGAGAAGGCCTTACAATATTAAGCCAATGTCAAATTCTTTGCATTATTATTATAAGATATAAAGGAGAATCATTATATGTATCAGTATCCGCAAATTAATTACACGTCTTGCGCTGTAAGTCGATAGAAGACCAAGGATTCTGCCGATCATCTTCGTTGGGTGGCAGCAACGTACAATTCAAAATAGGGATCATTCGTCTGCGAGCACCATGACATGTTTATTTTAATAGAAGATTTAGATTATAAAAAATATTATTGCTTTGTGAAATATTGTCAATATTGATATAACATACCGTTTCAAAAGCAGTCTCAGCGACAGCGTCGAAATTCAAAATGACGTGACATCCATTCTAGCGGAGAAAACAGACCATTCTTGAGATGGATTCACTCCTACAATAATCACCTCGAATCGTGGCCCAAATGGCATTAAACCCCCAGCCAGTATCACATGGAACTCTGTTTCTCCTACGTCTGATCAATTTATAACCCAGACCACCGTATGCAGATGAATGCGATGAGTCTTCGTACGTATATTATATTATTGAACAATAATATACAATCAACATTAATCACGTTTCATAGGAATTAGCTAATTAAAATGTTTATGAAAAAGAAAACGAATTGTACCAGCAGACTTGTCTTTGTCCTTAGCAAACACCAGAGCAACAGCGTCCAGTATGTATGAATCCGCAGAAGTTATTGGGTAATACAGACTGTTGATCAGAAAGCAACCACCAGCATCTCCAACAATGACTGTTTCCTTTGGCATAGCATTATCTGCCACATACACACACAAACACACTCACACACACACACACACACACACACACACACATATATATATATATAGCACCCCTGATCAGATCTATATATATGTAAATAATAATAATAATAATAATAATAATAACTGTAATTAAATTGCATTGCAAGATAAAAGGAAATTGTGATATATACCCATTTTGGCAACAACGGAATTCATATCACTCTTACGATCCCAGAAAAAAGACCATGCGAGGAATCATCAGTGGCAGAATATGTAGAAGATAGAAAGTTGTTGAAGAACAAATTAACACTCAACTCCAAACATCATGATGACAGCGGGGAATTCATAACCAGAAGCGGCGGCTGTGTGAGCCTTAATATCGGTTACAAATTTGTCGATCTTGTCAACATCAGGATCCTGTAATTACCACACAGAAAAATAAATATTCAACTCAATTCTCCGCGTAATAATGACGTTAATTTACTCTTTTTTTTATTTTACACGAAACGAAAATAATATAATATATATAATTATTTAAAGAAAAAGAAAGGGGAAAATTTGGGAACATGTAACTAGGTACCTCGCGGATGAAATAAGGGTATAGCATCAACTTTGAGTGCAGGTACAAATCCAGGAGCCAACTTGGAGAATATGCGTGTGTATCAAGAGGAGAAGAGAAAAAGTGGAATCTCACTTCGCTCAAATAAATAAATGAAGGTCTAAGAGTATAAATATTAAAATGCTCTTTATGAAAGAAGAAAATAGGCTTAGGAGGAGGCGCATACAAAAAGTTGAACTAACATAGTTGAATTTAGTTGAAATCTGTCAATTTTTTTCTGCGTACGAAAATATACGCGGTGTTAGATATTTTTTATTGTTGCCAAAAATTATTTTTTGAAAACATTAACATCATTAAACATGGTCCAATATCTCGCTATACTTGTGCTTATAAATATCGAGGTTGAACACCATATTCAATGCACTACAGTTGTAGATATATTCGAACTATTTTCTCCTCTTCCTTTCTGACATTTCTCTTCATCTTGAATTTTCCTTTTTGCTGTTCTGCTTGCTTGCGACTCTGCAAACAAATTCGTTTATTAATCTTAGGAAGTGACATCTTGTGACGGAATAACTCCCAAGAATAGTGTCTTTGCACATAGCTCAGATTATTTTTATTCTAATGAATTTTTAGTTTACAGCTTACATTCTACTGCCACATACGTTGCTCTCACGAGGATGATTAGAACCATAATCAAAGTACTCCCATTTCACTTGCGTTACCCCCCCCCCCCCCCAACAAAATTTTTACTTTCTTATTCTTTGTCAAAGGTGATATGCAACTCATTAAGAAATAAACGAAATTATATATATATATATACTTCTCGGAGTTCATCTGTGGGAGCATCCTTGCCTATCACCCCATGGCAAATATGAATAACCAAAGGAACTCTAGCTTCCAGTCTTCAAGTAATTTGAATTATCATATACCATTATTCAAACCAAATTAAGAAATAAGAGCAATCAAAACCTTATTTTATACATTAAAAAAAAAAGAGTAAAAGAAATATATAGCTACACCTATAAACAAATATATGAGCGAATCTCAAGCCAAATTGTTCACTGATGAAAATTATAGCAAAGGGGGGACGAATTGGCTCGCTCAGAACCTTGTCAAAAACCTCTGCCACTGCATTCTGTCGACCACCACATTACCATAACAAATGAATATAGAGGAATTATACTTTCTGATCTTTAAAAGATATATAAGAGTAAAAAACTCTTGAATAATAATTATATTACAGTAATGGTGATGGAAATAATTGGTTGTAAGAAGCGCATACAATAAGGGAGGGATTGAGCGAGAGAGCTGAGGCGAGCTTGGGACGGCAAAGGATTTGGCTGCAAAGACGGTGCCAAGTTTTGCTGAGGCAAGCCGCAGCTGCGAACGATAAAGCTCGTAGACTCGCCAGAATGTTGAGTATGATGCCATCGTTGAACCCATTCATCATTCCATTATCTGCATGGTCTTGGTGAAGTGTTCAGCTAGTTCATATAGAAAATGGAGTGGCAAGCGGTGTGGTTGTATCCTGAGAATTCATGTTGGGTTTAACCGTCAGCATGAAACGCTTCCAACTTCAATTGCCACTTCAATAAAACTCCTCAACTTCAGATTTTGATGGATACTCTTTGATAATTTGGATAATGTTGAATGGGTGGTTTTTGGTGTTTTCCTGGCAGGTGGATTTTGCATGTTTGACCTCACCGTTTGTTTTTTTTAAGGTAAGACAGTGAATTTGATCCAAAAAAATTCAAATATTTTTTCATAAAAAAATGTCTGTTATTTGTGATGATAAATTAATGTTTTCCTAAAGTTTTTTGTAGTTGAGTTTGTTTAAATTCTATATATTACCGGTTATTCATATTGAGGCAATAAATTAGATATGATTAATTATTTGACCTATGTCAGGTTAAATCTTAGGCATATATTGATATTGGACATGCTTTTTAAAAATAGGATCTCATATGCATTAGATTAATTAAAGAGAGACCGTAATATGAGATAAGTTCTCCTTTAGAAATAGTTAGAGATTTATAATAAATTTATAAAAAAAAATTTATATGTAATTTCTTATATGTTTGATATTATGTTTATTAATTAAAACATGACAAAAATATAATTTTTTAATAATAACATGAAAAATTTATAATTTTTACAAAAGTATATAGTTTCCCAATTAAATCATATGCTTGTTTTGTTACTATTAAAAAATTATATACTTATCACATATTTTAATTAAAATTTTAATTGCAAAGTAAGGACCTATACCCAAATCTAATCATAATTTTATTAATGTATCTTCATTTAATAATTTAAAATTTCAAGTTAAAGTGATGTTTGATTGAAATGTTATTTTTGTGAAAAAATGTTGCTGAATAATATTCTAATTTTTTTTTGGGATAAAATTGTGGTAATTGCCATTTAGTGAAGACGATTAATAAATTCTGTAATAAGCAATTGTGAATATTCAAAATTATAAAAACATATTTTTAATATATATCTATCAACATGCGTC
Organism: Erythrophleum fordii; assembly: GCA_032878935.1. NCBI lineage: Eukaryota > Viridiplantae > Streptophyta > Magnoliopsida > Fabales > Fabaceae > Erythrophleum > Erythrophleum fordii. Next base: position 44,491,280 of record JAVQMF010000054.1, read on the forward strand.
TTTCTAGGATTGACAGTAGTTGATATGAACTCAAGTTAAAAGTATCATCTATATTTTTTTCTCATCGTTACGTAATACTAAAAAAAAAAACTTGTAAATTCAGAGTAATAAATTGGTAATCTTAAACTTGTTCGACCTATTGATTGATAAATATATTGCTTATCTTCTTTATTTTTTTGTTCACTTGTACAATTTCAGTGATTATATGAGAGTTTTCTGTTATGAAGAAAGATGTCTCAACATTTGAAGATAAGTTGACAACGATAAAACACACTTTTTCAATCCCAGTTCAAGATTGCCATTCACCAATATATATTGCCGAAAGCACATTCTTTTGTTCGTCATGCTTCAATTTTATTTTCTCACCCCCCAGGAAAATACTGTACCTTTTTTCTTTCTGAATGTATTTGAAAATTTTAACCATGACACATTTTCTCCCATTGGCCATTTGGTTGGTTTAAAATGGATATAAAAGATTTTTAATTTGGGCTACATATACAGGTAATATAAATGAATGTATATAGAGTGTTAAAGATACCCCATGGACCGGGAATTATCTGCTTCAATGCTGGCTTTACTTTGGGCCTTAAACATTGTCTTCGGTTGCAGGTGGTGCTGTTTGGGATTCAATCTGTTTTTTGCCCTTGACAAGATACTCAAATTTGGGGACCCAAACATACTGTTGCCTCAAAATGTGTCGATGTAAGAGAAGTACTTCGGTTGGTGTCCAGACATCCTCCTCAAAACTTCGAAACATGGCTAGGTCAAACATGCAGGTTTTGTAAGCCCAGTGTTTAAAAATATGCATGCGCAAATTACAAGAGGAAAACCAAAAAATTAACCTCCAATATCAAGTCCCTTGTTCATTGGCACCAAAAAAAAAAAAAAAAAGGAATCCCTTGTTCAAATGGATTATTTATTTGGTACAAAGAAACGATATTGCCGTAGATTGCAATCTTTTTTAATTTTTTCTTAAACTCGTATTAATAATGAACAAATGTAACTTTTTATAATTAATTTTGTTGATCTATTAGTAAAGGTTGGGAACAATTAATAATTTTGTGCTATAAAATGACCCAAAAAAAAAAACAAAGGTTTTGTATTCAAAGTGACTCAATGGAAAACCTTAAGATTGGTGGATAATGAGGGACCCAACGTCTTTGTTGCTAGCAAGAGAGAAGTACACAATTTAAATTGGGGAGAATTATAATAAAAGACTAAGAAGTAAATAAATTTATTTTTAAGGGCCTGTTATCATTTGTTTTAGGATGATTATCACTGAATTTAGCAATAATCAGTTGAATCTAGTGGCAAAGGTCTTTAAAAATAAATTTTTTCACTTAGTCCTTAATCGTAATTTTCCCTTTAAACTGTCCACATCATTACTAAATAATCTAGATTTCAATTTGATTTTTTATTATCATTTTTTTAAAATTTGTAATTGAGAAATTGTTTTCATTCGGTCTCTGATTTCATTTAAAAAGGAAATAATCAAAATAACCCCAAAAACACTAGATCATCAAAATTATATTTGGATGGTCTTGCTCACGCCATGTCATAGTAGCACCCTTTGCTGTTGTTTTCATAGCAACAAAGGATCTGAGTGCAAATAACTAATGGATCGTTATGGGAGATGTGCACATTTGAAGAAAAATACTATCCAACCAACATATATCTTGAAAAACCAGGTATTTCTTAATTCTTTTTTTTATTTATTTTTAAACATCTTTACAATTACACATTCCAATCTTTTACTTTGTAGTGGACAGCACATTTCTCTATGTTGTTATTTTTGTAAGTTAGTCAGATTCTTAAATTATTAAGTGATGGCCTAGTGGTTGTTGTTGATAGTGAGATGTGCATGTAATTTAGTAAGTAGTCTCAAGTTTTAATTCTTGTTTTGTCATATACCTAAGTCATTTAAAATTAGCCTTAAGTGAAAAGGGTGATATGATATAAATAATCTCAAAAGCTTAAAACTTTTGAAGTAAAAAAAAATGACAAGTGTTTTTTAAAGTTTTTTATATGATATATATATTACAAAATTTGTAGATTCTTTAAAATATAAGAAATTAACATAAACCTAAACCTAAATACTCATGCCATGTTTTTTATAAGAAACAAAAAAAAAATTCCATTTAACCATGCTGATGTCGAGTGTATAACATAGAAAGGATAAAGTATCTTAGCCCAACTTATGAATTTTGTATTGCTTAGTTCTTTAAATAAGATATAATAAACCTCCTCTCTTAGCGAGAAGAGTAATAAGGGTTTTTTGTAACCATGAATGTGTTGTTTATGCTTGGTATTAGGAGATTGTTTTTTAAGAATAGCATTCGAGTCTAAGGCCTTTTCCCTATTTTTTAGGGTTTATATCTGTATATAGTTAGGGATGAATGCTAGATGTCACTTAGTTTTAGGGTTTTGTGATATTTCTATGTTTTGTAAGCCTTAGTGAAATGGGTTGAATGGCTTTGGGCTTGTGGGAATTAGTATGCTTGTGAGACTCTTATAACACTTACCCCAAGTCTGCTAGTAAAGTCTCAAGTTAAGTAGGCTTAGAGTAGTATATTTTTAATCTTTCTATTTCAAATTCTTAGGTGGTTGTATCACCTGTGTCATCTTGGTAATGATTGGGATTTCTTAGTGAGAATGATTACAGTATCTTTCTTCAAAAAAAAAAAATTTACTTGCCCTATTAGGGTTTACTATAATGGCAAATTTTGCATAGGGCCTCGTTTTGCTCTATCTTTGGCTTGTTATGTGCATTTTGTGATGACTAAAGGGGATTTGGAGTCTTTATTAAAAGAATTTATCATCATTTCTTCCACTTATTCTTGCGAAAAGGTTTCCTTATCCCTTCTTGTACCAACTCTGATGTAGCATGGTATATGCACAAAGATAAACTATTTTACGGGTTTAAATTCCTTTCTTATCCTTTCATCACAATGGTTCTGGTTGAATTTGACTTCAACTTGTCATTAACGCAGTTGCTTTCATCTTATCACGATGATTATGAATTAATGACTTTCTAATTTAAGATTAAAAAGGAATATATTTAATATTAAATTAGGAAGGCAAAATACTTTTCTCTTTATTAATATGGTCAAATCCGTATTCAATCAAATAAAATAAAGAAAGTGTTTCAATTGCAAAATTTTTATTAATTTGAACCTCATTTTATGATTGATTTCGATTTCAAGGAAAAGTAAAAAATTGTAGAAAAATTTGAGAAAAGAGAGGGAAGCTGAAAAGTGAAAATGTAAGTGGAATAAGTCCTCTTGCTACAATTAGAACACAATTCACTGTAGCGAGGAAGGCACTTCGCCATAGTGAAGTCGTGATGTATAAAAATTCCAGGGAGCAACTTGCTATAGCTTAGCAGTAGTGAAAGCAGCAGAAATTTGGGAGCCTATGAGCTCTCGCCATAGCGAGAGTCACTCCTCGCCATAGAGAGATCGGCCTCTGAAACGCACAGCTTTGATTTACAAGCTAAAATAGATGAGAGGAAGCTAGGGCTTTAACATTCAGCGAGGGAGAAGTGTTCTGGCCGACTAGGAAAGGAGAAAAACACACAAAGGGTGTTGGGGAAGCTCCATACTGATCGGGGAATCATCAATTCTGTTCTTTATTCTTTCGATTAGGTGTTTTTACTACATTTTCCCTTCTAGTTAATGCATTTGTTGATATGTTTGCTGAGATTTTCTGCAGATTTCAAGTCATGAGTGGCTAAATCTTGTAACCCTTAAGGATTCTATAAACCTTTAATCTTTGAAGATTGTCTCCCTTATTATTATGTTAGATTATTGAAGATTTTAGTGTTTAATTTGAATTATGGTTTTATTCTATTGATTGGCCTCCTTTAGTTTGATTATAGATTTGATAATTAACCTTTAAAAGAAGAGAATTGCTTATAGACCATTGATTAAGTAACTTAGGATTAGACATAGTCTAATTTACATTTGAGGTAGAAATATACTTAGGGGCCCTAGGTAATCTAGATAAGGTCTGAGCGTAATTGAATATTAACTACTCATTCGAGACATCGAAGAGTCGAGTTGATATAGAGATTAAATGGATCGAAAGATATTTGTACCCAATTAGACCTTTGACTCTAAAGTTGACATTAAGCTAACTAATAAAAAAGGGGGATGATTGACATTGTGTAAATACGGGATTAGAATTCTTAAGGTGTCTTTAATTGCTTATTTTTTATTAAAATCATCTTTCATTATTGTTAATTGCATTTGAATTAATTTTCATAAAAACTCAATTAAAATTTGATTTGTTTAACTAAAATGAATATGAGAACTTTAATGCCTAGTCACCAATCGTACTGATTCTCTGAGGGAACGACCTTGATTCATCATGTACTACTCTTACGACCCATACACTTGCGGTGTCATTATTCTAGTGAGCATTATAAATTTTCTTCTATTGTGTGGGCAAGTTGTGTTACCTCTAAGCTTTTTAGTTTTTATTGCCTTTTATAATCTACAGTAGTGTTGTGGTGAGAATGAAGGTTGGTGGGAATTCATACCTCAAGTGGAAGGCCTTTTTAGGGCTCCTACTTCATCTAATAATTGGAAGTGTCATTTATTCCTAATAAAAGTTTTTGTTAGCTCTGGGCTTATTATAATTTGTTTATACCAAGGGTGGATAGACTTTACAACTTGGAAGTGTTTTTCAAATGCTTATTTTGCTAGTGAGATCAAAAGCTTGCATACTTTTGTGAAGCTATTTCTTAATGGTTTAGTTAGAATTTGTCAGCGTCTAAGTAGAAGTGGGGTTGGTGTTACCAAGTTTAATCTTGCTTTATTACCTTTTATTTTTGACTTACACCTAGAGGGTTTGAGTTTGGTATGTTATTCCCTCTTCCTTTTCTACTTTCTTTTTTATGTTGTTTTTGTAGGTATTTGCCACATATCTATATTTGAGTGACCATGTCCTAAATGGTTATTGCTTGTATATGTAGGTTGTCTTTTGGATATTACCTAACCATTTGTCTCCCTCCCTCTTACTTTTCTCAATGTCTTCTTTACTTTGAAGCAAATTTCTCTTAGTTATTTACATGGTGTATTGATTGACTTGTCGCTTCTACTTTATGCCTGATTAACATTATTTGCAAGCTAACATGTTATTACCTTATGCAGTATTACAAGACGACATGGATAGGCTCTCTCATCTAAAAGGTTTGACATAAGTGGCAACTTTCAATGGCCCAACTAAGGTAATTAACCATTCTCCGGTGAAGCCTAGGTAAGGTGTTGTTCTTACTACAATAATGTTAGGGACTCCTAGTGATAAGTAGCAAATCCATAAAGGTAAAGGTTCGACCATTAAGTTACCAAAGGATGATGATGACATTGATGAGATCTTACCACTTCTATTGCTACTATGTGCTCATCTTGCTTCTAACTATTGTCAAGAGGTTGATAGGGAGAAAATAATGTAACACCCCGAAATTAGTTAAGGTAGTAATCATGGATTTAGACTAATTAAAAATAATTATTATGAAATAATTAAGCAAGTTATGTGAATAGAAATTTATAGAAAAATAAATTATTAATATGAGTTTAAGATTCAATTGGGCTAGAAATTTTATCTAAGCTCATAATTAATTTAAGTATGTCATGGATAAAGATTAATTAAGGCCTAATATTTATTTATATGGACCCAAATATTAATAGACTCTATTTCAGCTTGGCCCAACTCTTATCTAACTCTTGTAACCCTAAAATCCATAACCCAAACTTAAACCCCAAACCCTTAGTAGTCCTTTCCACCATTTTGTAGAAACATAAAAAGCACAAGAAAATTCAAAAGTTTTGGAGAGAGGCTAGGATTCTTGGCAAAAATCCACCTTCTCAAATTAGTCAAGGTAATGGTTATATAACTTGATTCTCCCCTTTTCCTCTTTAATTTAATTTGATTGATTTTTCATTTAGAGTATTTTCACTTATACCTTAAATATGATATGGGTTATTTGGTGTTTTGTTAGAGAATTTTTAGAGGTTGAAGCTCAGAGGGATATTGGGTAAGTATAAACTCTTTATTTTGATGCATTTTTCTACTGGTTTAGGACCCCTATAGTTGATTTATAGTATGAGTATTAATTTTGTGTAAATTTACTTAGAATTTGAAGTGATATTATAAAGTTACTGGTGTGAGAACAATCAAATCCGAAATTGGAGACTTGTAATGGATAGGTAAGTATTCTTTAGATAGTCATTAGTATTTTAATTCTTTGGGCACCTATTTGTTGCTATAAATAATGATTTAGAGTAGTAATTTCTTGATACTATGATTATAGAGAGATTTTGGTACTATTGGTAACTTTTTAATTTGTCTACAGAGTGAGGTAACCAAAGTTAATGTTAAATTTTATACATATGTTTACTTTAATTTTATATTTACTGTACATGTATGATTTTGAAAATGCATAATGCATGGTTTTCTATTTGATATATTGTGCTTAGACCTTGTGAGTCCATAATGGAGTTGTGGTATGACTGCCACTCGTGTATTGTACTTCGATTGTGTATCGAGTTGTGATCAGACCCTTATATACACTAAGTCTAGGTTGTGCTCATTGGGGAGTTAGTGTCGTGAATGGGTCTCTTCCAGTATTAATGGCTTTGAACATGTAGATATGTGATTGTTAGCATGTGATAATAGTCACTGATAGTTTAATCGTTTCATTTGTTGATATAACTTGTACATTTTCTTATGTTTATCTGATTTCATACATATATGTTAATTAAATTAGAATATATGAATGGAATTTGCCTTTGATTATTGAAATTTGCATCTCATCCCGTTTCATAGGATAATACTTTTAGGTGAAGGTTTTTCTGGTAAGGATAAGGGAAAGTAAGTGGATGAACATCCATGAGCTGAGGCCTTGTATGAGAAAGCTACACTTAGATTGAGTTAACTTAGGATAGATGCTGATTTTATTGTTCTCTTGTATAGCATTATCATGTAATCATATTGTCAAGTGAAGGAATTTTATATTTTGATAATCCATGATGTATCTAATAGGGAGTTAGGCCTTATACAATCTAGTATATGATGTATGAACTTACAATATCTGATATGGAACCTTGTTGACTTAATGATATGGTTTACTATTTGGAAATATAATCATGTGATACATTAAATGTTGACTTAGACTAGTGAAGCATGGAACCTCAAATGGAATATATATTTAAATAAAAATGTTAGTAGTTTATGAACCCTTTGCTATCATTAATTCATGTACTTGCTGATATATGATAGCTGGATAGATGAGGATCCACACTTAAGTCTTGAATTAATAATGATAGGTAAGTTAGGTAAACTAGGTAAATGAAAGCTATTAGATCCTCACAAATTAAGGTAGAGTGGCCTTGGAGTGTTACTAGAGGGAGAGTTGGAGTATATAGGATGAAACTTAGGTAAAATGGTGCAGAAGGGGTTACATTGCAGCTAAAATGGGCTGAGTCGTGGCTAGGTATCAGGCAGAGGTAAGGAGCACCACGACACAAAACAAAAAAAAGCTACCTATTGAGGGTAATAGAGAGCAACCTCGTCACAGTACAAAATTTTTAACCACAGCATAAATTGACAAAATTAAGGGATAAGTGTTCCAATAGCTAGTTTCGTCGCATCATAGGTATAACTTGTCGCGGTGTGAATCGAAAAATTTTTTACAGCAGGTTCTAAGGTGTTTTTTTTGCCATGGAGAATCGCGAAAATGTGAATTGCAAAAAGGTGAATAGTAAGTCCCCAAAAGCACTCCGCCGTGCGCGAGGAAAACCCAAGCCATTGCGTAAGGGGCAAAATTTTAGTTTTGAGTTTTAGTGGCCACTTACGCCGGGGTAAGGAAGGTCCAAGTTGCGGTGAAGGTTCCCAAACTCTTATTTTTTACTTAAAAACCTTGAATTTCACTCTGTTACTGTTGTGCAATGACTTAAGAGTTTTTATATGAGGTTTTTGTAAGTTAAAATCAGTAGTAAGATAAATCAAAAGTCTTAAATAATAACTATGATTACTTGTGGATTTGATTAATTATAGTTGTTTAGCTAATGACCCTAATGATATCAAGGTTCAAATTTTCTCCACTTTCTTTTATTTTAATTAATCATAATGACTTTAGATCTTGATTTGTGATTACTAATCATGCTATTAAGCCTAATTACAATAATTAAGAATTAAAGTTGTTACAATAACGACCTTAAAGGTTAAGGTTTTTAGGTTGAAGAAGACCTATGAAAAAGCTTTATAGTAATAGAGATATGGAGATGGTTAAAATACAAGGCAACCTATGAATTGAAATTAAGGCCTATTATTTTTACCAAAAATGAGCTTGAAAATGAGTTGATGGTTGAGATCGAGGTAAGGAAAAAGGCTCATGCCTTTCATATGGAATGAGATTGAGGCCAAACTGAAAGCAAGTGTTGAGGCCAGCAATAATAAAACTTGTGATGATGGGTTCATAGTTGGCATGATCAAGGCAACTACAATTTGCCAAAAGTCGGGCTTCTTCTATGATGTTAGGAATAGTATTTTTTATATTATTGTTACACCGAGATGTAAGTATTGATAATAGCCTTTGCACTTTATTTGCTTATAATTGTAATTTAAGTTGTATACCTAGGCCCTTTGTTGTTTTTTCCTCTTATTCTTGTAGCTTTTTTCTCTTTCTCTATGTTATCTTGGGCTTTATTAAGGTTATGGGCCGAAAATCTTTATTGGAATAGTTGAGCCCCCTTTACCTATTGGTTTTTGTGTCTTGACACATGTTTTTTCCTTGCTTACTATGGCTTGCACGATTATCTTGGGTTTTTTTTTTTGCCCTTTTCCCCTTTTTACCCTTTCTGTAGAAAGGGATTTTGAAATTTTTTGTTGTAGTTCCCTTCTGGCATTGGTGTTGTAACTTAACATCCGAAAGGCTAGGGGCAATTGGTTTACCTATATAGTTAGGACTTATTTGCGAAAATGAAAAAGGTATGATTTTAATTTCTTTTTTTCCTTTTTGTAGCTTTATGACTTTCTATTTGTTGTAGTTATTGTTATTGGTTTGAACATATTGTTAGGAAATGACTTTCATTAAGGAATCTTTAGTTCTACTCTATCTTGTAACTGAGCTTAGTGTAGACAATGGTGAGTCTTATGATAACTGATAATTAGAATTTAAGTCACTTTTCACCTCAACTATGCATGCTTAAACTCATGTTCCAACAAGATCCATTCTATGTGTGCCTTCTACCTTTTAATTGCCCCCCTCGCGCCCAAAAAAAAAAGGAAAAAAATCCAAAAAGTATATAACACACACATCACATTTTGAACCTACATACTTATCAGTTTTGTTATAAGTGCCTTAGTCTAATATCTTTGAAAGTCTAACACAATTTACATTATTAGAGTAACCTTACATAATTTTAAAGAAGTCAACAACAATTGTTACAAATCTTTAACTACAAAAGAAAATTGAGACTTGATTTAAACAAAAATTTTGATAATATTCATCAGCTCTAACATTTGTTCATTTACTAGAAATATCATTGTATATTGACAATTACATATAGTCTTTTTTTTTTTACTCACAGTGAAAAGAATTTATTTCTAATATACGCTTTAATAATATATTTTCTTTTTACTTAAATTTCCTTAATTTTGTTTTGCTTGGCCAATCTATGAAAGGCTATGCAACTAAACTCTTGGCAAATATGTTGCATATGAATTTCTTTTTATTATAGCCAAGTGGGAATGAGCGCCACTTTAATTAAAATGTTTAATTTCTTATCATACACACACATATATAAAGGGAATGATCACATTGTAGAATAATATTTTTAAAATGTTTGTCCATCTTGTTTTTTTCTTTATTTTGTTTTTTTCCAAATTTTTTTATACCTTTTTTTAATTTGAACTAAATTATGTAATTAATATAGGTTTTATTTAATTGCATGAGACTTACATATAATTTATTGTGAAAAAACAACGCAATAAACATAAGCAAACGTGGCATTGAAATTATAAAGGACAAAGTAAAAAAGAGGGAAAGAAAGATTTGTGATTCCGATCCACAGAGCGACCTTATACAAATGTTAAACGGACAAACTTTACCAAACATGTAACCATCATGGAGGACAGGAAGAGGTTATAGTGGCATAAAGTGAGAACCACACACATTGGGTCATATTATATATTGGTTGCCTCCCTTTTTTTTCGCTATTTCATGATTTTTTTTTTCTTCCTATCCTACTGGTTTTGGTATATCAATAAACATATATGTTAGATCATATATGATTATTATAAATTTGTTTAAACTATACTCAAGGAAGAAGTTTTTGCTTGCGATGAATGCAAATACACCCAACAGTCGAGTTCATTCGTATGACAAACAACATGTAAGAATCCAATCCTTATATAAAGAGATATATGCATTTTACATAAGATATTAGTGAAACTTATAATTAAAAGGAGTTTGAATGTAATTTAATTTAACAAATCTTAAAGAAGACTTCTTCATAATAAATTTTGTTAATATATATGCCACAAATAGTAATCTGTACCATTTTCCCCCTCACATCTTTTTAGTAAACGTCATTTTTTAATTAGCAAAGTATGTGTGAATTGATTAAAAAAAGGCATATCTATTTTTGTACTGCAACAAAAGTATGCATAACGCAAAACAAGTTGACTCAAATAATAAAAAGAAATCAATAAAACATTCGCAATCATTCATAATTCCTACACTCACACCCATGTAGTCTTTACATCACACCAAAAGTGTTCAGACATAAATACTGTAGAATTAATTGGCCGATGTGAATTTAAGAATAAAGAAGAAAGAAAATCTCATACCATGTCATTGGTGTAAACGGAAAGTTGGATGGAGGGGATAGTACGTGTTTGGATTCTCATTTGAATCTCCCAAGTCACGTTTCGGAGGAAGCAAAGATAAGGAACTCTTACACAAACGTAATTTTGTAACAAAAATTCAAACACGCATATAGTGTTTTTGGGGACCATATTTCGCTCCATTAAGATAAAATATACTGAAATAGGATGTGATCGCAGTTCTAGATTAAAAATGGGTTCAGAATAAACAAGTGCTTATGATTTAAAAAGGAGGTCTATTCCCAATGAAAGGGAAGTGATGGAGGGGGTTGGTTCCCCTGGGATCCATCAGACCCTAAGTTATACATTGAGGGATGACAATGGTCACTCCCATTGTTAACCAGAACTGTAGTGTCCACAGACTCTTCCAAGCTGTGATCATGGAGGGTGAGGCCTAAAGGCTGCATAAGGGACATAGGTGCGTGCGTCTGTACCGGTGATGACAGAAGAGAGAGAGCACAAGGAGGAGACTCCTCCGCTGATAAAGGCCTGGCCGTCGCGCTCAGAAGTGTGTGGCACACAGAAGCAGATGCAAGAGATGGGTTTTGATAATATGTCGTCATTTCCTGCTTATTCCCTTGTTTATTAGAGGTGCTTGTTGTTTGAGAAGACCCAAGAAATAGCTGCTGCTGCTTATTATGAACCAGCTGTACTTGCTGCATCCTACCATCCCAACCAGGGTTCACCACAGCACTCGAAGGATATACATGTGAGCTCGATGACAAGGGTAACAACTGGCTACCTGAAATTCACACCAAATCATCAAACCAAGTACTTCCAAGATAATATCCTATATGGGGGTCCACTACTCAGATAATGTGATGGAAGCTAAGCTAACCTTGGTAACTCGACAAAAAACCAGCAGGTGCCGGTAGAGGCACTGGCTGGGGCTTTCTTCTCCGTCGGTTGTGCCCATCTAATCGCTTCCTGCAGCTTCTCTTTCCTTCATCAAATTCCTCCAGCGAATGGAACCTACACAAACATTCACAATTTAAAATCAAATGCACCCGAAACTAACAACTAAGAAGAAGTTATTGTATTGGTTTAGTCATTTTTCTTAGATTCCATGAAGAATTTTGTAGTTATTTTCCATGCACTTTAAGATGTATAAAGTGAAAAATTGGATGCGATAGCAGGAGGTAGGTTGATTTTTATTCTGGTAAAATTATCAAATTAGAATAGGTTCTGTGTACTGGGATTTTTGTTGCTCTCAGGAATTTTGCATAAAACCTCTCCTAAAAAGTAAGTCTAAGATGCTCATGGTGGAACAAAGCGAAAGAAGGTTATCACCTGGCGTACTTTCTTTCGGCAATTATTCTGAATGTCTTTAAAAAATCATAGCAAGAGTACTTGGGAAGCCACCGTGAATATTAATGGATCTAAATGCCTATTAACAAAAAATTAAGAGGGACCTGCTACACTGTTGGCAGAACCTTTGCTTGTGGCCGCCAATGGTGACCACAGGAGTCTTGGAATGGAGTTCGCACACCTTGTGACGCCTGTGATAGTCCCTACAATTACTAAGATCTGAATTGCACCCATCCACGAGGCACGACACCGTTTGGGTTCCGTTGTGAATTGTTCGAGCTCTCTTTGATGATCCTGAAGCAGCCGACGGTGCCGTTTTGGAGACTCCACCACCACCTGCAGCGGCATCTTTCCCCTTGGCCCCTGATGATTCAGTCCCAGAATTCCCAACCTGACCCAGCTTCAAATCAACACAAAATTCCCCTTTACTTCTATTCACTAATCCAAATCTTCTTGACTCATTATTATCAACTGTCTCTATGTTGGGTATGCCTCCTTCATCTAATTCCGTCAAATCCCAAGAAGCAGTCTTCAAATTCCAGTCCATCAAGATTGATTTTTATCTTTATCTCGTGTATGATATGAAGCTTCACAGTTGCATCCAAAGCAAGAGAAATATCAACCCGTTAACAACAGACTAGATGGTAAAAACCAGCACTCGATTATACTGAGACACTGGCCGAGAAAGAAAAATCTATATCATTAGAGGTTAACAGAGATCCAATTAAACTAGCAAGTGATATATATTATATATTAAATGGAAAAACTAGACGGCCAAAAGTAGGCACGCATTGGACATTTTTGGATACAAAACCGTTAATTTTATCAACTAATGACTAAAGGGGAAGCAGCGAAGAAGCAGAGTTCCAAGGAGCCGGCAATCCAGAAACGAGATGAGTCACTCTAGTCATAAATAAAACAAGCAACCAAAAGCTGTAAAATAAAAAATAATAGGAAGAGAGAAGAGAGTAACCGCAGAAAATTGCAGCAAAAGGAGGCTTAGTACCAAATGGAGTGGATAAACTAAGGAGAATTATCTTTCTTTTTCTTTATTTTATCAATAAAGATGAGAGAAGAGGGAATCCATTAAAATAAATAAATAAATAAATAAGCCATACCTGTTAGTTGCTCAGCAAGATGCAATTGTGGGTTTGTGCAGAGAGAGCGAATGGATAGCGTATTGAAAGGCAGAACCGGAGAGAGAGGGAATAGGAAGGAAGGGCAAAAAGGGGTTGGACATGACTATGTTATCACAGTTGAACTATATGGTTAAATATAATATTCTATATTTGCCATATGAGGGTTGTTCCCAGTACGTATAGGTTGAGATGGGAAGGAGAGAGATATATATACATAAAAGGACAGGTTGTTTGTTGCTTTCAACTTTACGAGTCAGGAAAAAGAAGTACAAGAATGGGATGCTCAAGACAAGGCATGTGGCATTTTGTTTCACATTTCATGGCATGTCTTTCCTTTGGGTTTCCTTTAATATATATATATAAATATATAAATATATATTTGTTTTAGAAGTATTATATTATTTGTTTATTTTTGCTTTTATATTATTTTTATCTTACTAAATATTAAAATAAAAATATTTTTAATTTTTTGTCATATCTAACAAATTGTAAATTATAGAATTTTATTCTATTTTTATTTTTATTTTTTTATTTATCAAACATAATTTTTTGAAATTTTTAAGAATATTTTACTAATTTTTTAAAAAATTGGGAATATAGAGGCCCACACTCACTTGAAATTTGAAAACCTAAAGGCTGGAGTTGGGAGCATAATGATGATGCGTGGTGGTAGGGCCAGAAAACCCCACAGCAGACGCCCACTCTGAACTAGGCCAAAACCATCATGTGATCATTTTTACTACATATCCAACTTTTATTGAGATTCCAATACTTGCTATTTATTTATCACTCTCACACAATGCAATTTTCATTTAAAAAACAAGTGGTGGCTAACATTTTCAGAAAATATGCTGAAAAGTATCTTTCCTTCTCGCACCACATGGGAAATAATATACTAATTTTTATCAAATGGTACTTCAAAATCTTTTTTCACAAATTTTATGGGGTAATAATTTTTTTCAATTTACAAGTCAAATATAAGATGTTGACAACAGAAGTAAAATAAAAGAGTTGAATTTTAACATTATGCTTATAGTAATTACAAAGACTAAAATTGATACGAGGGGAGTTATACATTTATTAAGAGGGTACTAGATGGTGAAAGCTAGGACGACGCATCAAGGGACGTGTAACATGAATGTGAAGGGTGGAATGGTAATAAGAAAAGAGAGGGAGGGGTGAAGTTGGGATGCTACAGAAAATAGAGACAAGGGCTTTAAAACTGCAACAACCAGAAGTCAGTGTGGCAGCTGTAATTGCTATTGTCAGTGGGACCAACTAAAGCTCCCTATTTCACTGCCATCAATCACTCTCTTTTAGCGTTCCACGTAATTCTGACCTCACTATTTTATATATATATATATATATACACACATATCTACATTCAACTTAAAAATTTTGTTTCATTAATAAAACAAATTTAAAATCAAATTCTTAATATTTCCAAAGTTTAATAGTTTAATTAGTTAAAAACAAAAAATGAAAAGATTCAAAACACCCAGCTTCTGCAATCGTGGACTAGATGCCAATTCGGATTGTTCTACTCATGTTTCTGTTTTGTCAAATCTAGAGCGTTAGATATTTAATTTTTATTAATTTTAATTATTATTTTTAAAATTAATAATTAAAAAATTATTTTTATTTTATATTCTACGTTTTTAGAAATAAAAATATATTAAAATGCAAAAAAATCGAATTTAAACAACTAAAATATGATCCCCACAACTTAAATAAGGAGAAACACCAAAATAAATAATAAATAAATAAAGTACCTAAGTTAGACTAGATGTAAGGGTTGCGCTCCTATATATGGAGCCATGTAGGCTGATCGAGATTCAAGACCTGGGAACAATACGAAACATCAACGCGTGATAAAATCAAATATCCTTGCTCTCTCAACGTTGGGCTTAAATTGGATTTTTTCACCGCAAAAATTAAATGAAAAGCAAGCATTTCATGTCCTTAAATTGGATCCTACATAGCCTTCCCAAGTATTCTTGAGAGAAGAATATGATATGTATAGACTCTACGTAGAGCAGTTTTTGTTGACCAAATTGATTTTCAATCGGGAAATAATACTGTCTCACTGTTAAAATAAATTTTAAGATTCGTGATGATCAAAAATATTTTATAAAAATAAGAGATTTTAAAGCAATAAGGGTTATCTTCTCTTGACTTGACCTGGGGACACTTTACAGTGCGGAAGAAAACATGGTGGTTGAGCGAATCATGCACTCCACGTTTATGTTTGCCCCCTAATGGAAAAGCCAATTCCCCATCTTCCCTGTAGAATGGAATCTCCACGCTTATGTTTCCTCCTTAGTTTAGGAGTAGGAAAATATTTGTGCAACTTCCTATGTACGTAGGAGTAATAGTGCTTTCACATAGATCAAGCAACTTAACTGAATGGTATGGATGAATGGAGACCAAGCAGCCACAAACTCTGGTTCAAGAGCTACCACTCCTCACATAAGGAATTACACTGTTTTCTGACAGAATTTAGATATTTATACACACGAATTTAGCCTCATTTATTTATTATATATATGTGAGTTTCAAGATTTTTAATTTGTCTCCTTTAATTTTTTGAAGCCTTCCAACATATGTTCTAATTTGCCTCCTAAAATTTCACCTCATATTATTTTTCTTGTTCCGTCCTTGAAGCAAGTACACATTGTCTTAACCAGAGAAGTCAGATAGTTTCATAATGTGTTGGATGGGGACCAACACTTATTCATACTACAGCCTAGTGTCATTCATTCATTCCCAATTCGTTGAAACAAAGCGCCTTCGTTTTTTTCTGTGTAGTTTGTGTCCCAGCACCCGTGTCTTCGCTTTGGGTCTGAATCTTTCGCATGCAACCCCCTCCCTTTCACCGAAATGGAATTTCTATGGTTATGTTTCAACTTCCAAGGAACATGATGCTCCGTGATCAACGTTTCCATGTGTCTCTGGGCTGAATTGGATTGTCTTCGATTATTGCATGGTACACGAGAGAGAGAGAGGGCGGACTCCACTTGAATAGAGTTCATGCAACTCTCCTTCTCTCAACAGAGCACTCCTTTTGGGCATTACATGGTACGTGTATGCAACTCGTGAAATTGCATCCATACATATGGGATCCACGCGCCGATGCAATCGCAGCCGTTGCATGGAGGTGGTACGCAAGAAATTTTCATCTTGGCATGTTACCCTGGCTCCTTCTTGTGTAATATAAACTACGGCTGCAACTCTTTGATGTTGTGACAGGGGGGCCAACAATGAGCCCATTAGAAGCCCAATATCATCGTAAATGGGCCAGTGACAATGGGCCCAATTTCTTAGTTTCAGTTAAAAATCCCATAAAATTCGGGCAATCACCTTAGCGGGAATTTTGCTAAGCATAGATGTATTCGGAGAATTCTGACTGGGAATTTGACTGCTGACTGGTGACTCTGCAAGCGGACTTGGTCAGTTTGCTGCTGTTGATTTTTGATGGACGGCGACGAGTTGACGGCGCAGGAGACCGCGTTGTATGACCGTCAGATTAGGGTATGGGGAGCTGATGCTCAAAGAAGGTATCTTTTTTATTTTTTATTTTTATTTTTATTTTTATTGTTTCTGTGTTTTGGGTTCATCTAGAGTTGTAACCCAAAATCAAATTTTGAAACTTCGTGTTCAGTGGTGTATAGAATGAAGGCCGGGTGGGTGTGTAAATGTTATTGGTGTATTTGTTATGTTGATTTCAATAATTGTTTGTGATTCTATTACTATAGACTCAGCAGAGCTCATGTCCTTGTCTATGGAATGAATGGAAATGCAGCTGAGGTAAGCCTGGTGCTGCTATTGTATCTCATCTCAAATTGAATCACCTAAAGAGTCATATAAATTGAAATGTCAGTTATTGTGTAATTGCTTTTTACACTTTTTTCCATCACATTCTTGTATACATGTTTAAGGAAGTTCTTGTGTTTCAGTTTTGCAAGAATATCGTTCTAGCTGGAGTTGGGAGTTTGACTTTAACTGATGATAGGGTAGCCGTTGAGGAAGCACTTCAAATTTTCTGATTCCTCCTCATGAGAATGTGAACAGTGGCAAGACTCTTGCTCAGCTTTGTTGTGATTCACTCAAAGACTTCAATCCTATGGTTCGTGTTTCAGTGGAAAAAGGTTTTCGTTCAGTTCTGTTCGGCATTGCTTTGAATGATTTATATTCTCATAACATCAATCATGTGGTTCTGGTCGTCTTTTATTCGTTTGACTACTACAGGTGATTTGTCAAGCTTTGGTGCAGAGTTCTTCAACAAATTCGACGTTGTAGTTCTCAGTTGTTGCTCACTTTCAGCTAAAGTACTATAGGAACTCTCCCCCTAAATAATTATCGTATTAAAATTTTTTCCCTTCTAACATCTTTTTTTTTCCCTCCCTTGCATTTATGCTTTGTAGAAACTGGCTAATGACAAATGCCGGACGCTGTCAAAACGCGTAGCATTTTATGCTGTTGACTGTAGAGATTCTTGTGTTGAAATTTTTGTCGATCTGCAGGACTATCATTACTCTAGTGGATCTAGTTTCGCACCACAATTCTCAGCTTTTTTGTGACTTGATTTTATCTAGAATGATGTATAGTGTCAGTCAGTGCCAATGCTATGATCATATCATAAACAATTCCAAAATTTTACGTGAGATGACACTGCAATATAATATTCTATTATGGTGAACAATGGTTATGCGCAATTGTTCCTGCAATTGTTAATATTACAATGGTAGAAAATTTAGCCCCAAAGAAAAATCTAGGGAATGGGAAAGCCATATGATAGTGATACTATTATTCTGCAACAACCAATAACTTTTTTAATGCTTCACTCTTCTTTGGCAGAAAAGACTGGAGGAAACTATTGAATGCCAACTGCAATATCCAAGTTTTGAGGTATGTCACTCACTCAACTCAGTCTTGGTTTGTTATACTCTCATTGCCAACTCTGCAATACTTTATTATACGTTAGAAGATCATCCATTTATGTTAGGATGATGATAAATTGCAACCTCAATTACTCCATTGTGCTTTAAGTGACCTCTTATGCTATATATGAATGGCACAGATATAACTAAAAGAAATTAACAGACCAGTTTTAACCTGAAGTTAATAGGTCTGATAATCTTCAGTAGGTGACACAGCTATTACTTGAATTAGATGCCCATTGGGTGACTATCTCTGCATAATTTGTTGATTTGGTGATCGTAAAATAATAACCCAGAGAATCTCTAGATATAACAGAAGTGTTCTCCTTTCTGATCCTTGACATGGTATGTCCTTTTGCATGTATAATTTGCCTACAAGATTCAAATATTTGAGGAATGCGCTAGTTTTAGAAAACAAAATGGACTTATGTGACGCATGAAACATATCGTACTTTGCCATCAAAGGTTTGTAGTTAAGAGATTCATCTGTTGGTCATGGGTGTCGTTTTTTGCTGCAGGAAGCAGTATCGGTTCCTTGGAGGTTACTTCCTAGAAAGATGTCAAAATTGTACTTTGCTATGAGAGGTATAGTAAGTTGTACAGTTTTAAATGCTCCGTATATTTCATTGGAAAATTTTTTTGTGGAAGAATTTACTGACAAAATATTTTTCTTGTTTTGTTTTGTCAGAAAAGAAAATTTTCCACTAACCTAAATTTTATTTAAAATTTTCAAGGAAATTTTTTTTAAAAAGAATAATTAAGGAAATAATTTTTAGTTTTACTTTACCCATTGCTATAAGATTACTACAGCTAGTGTCACTTACCAGGGGCCAACATTATCATCGAAGCCTGTCATGGACAACGTTTGGGTCCAAATACAATTTTTTCATAGAAAAATTTTTCTAGTAAAACAGACAATAACAGGAAATTTTTCGAAAAGTTTTCTTTTTCCAGTGAAACAGAGTATAACTAACATAAAACAAAGAGGAACTAGTGATCCAAATTAGTTCTATTCAAGGACAATTTCTTGTTAGTCCCTGCCAGTTTTTGTTATCTGTAATTTGAAAAATATTGTTCCATTTATTTATCTCTTGTGTATTTTCCTTTATGAGCTTGAGACTCGTCCAAGCATTAACATCAAATCGTCTCTATGGCAGTGATAGAAAAGTTTGAAGAGGCTGAAGGACGTAGTCCAAGAGAAGTTTCAACCACTGATATTCCTGTTGTCCTCAACCTCAAAAAGAAGCTCTGTACTGCACAGGTTTGCCACCTGAAATTTGTTCTGTATATTGTTTGAGCACTTTGTCTTGCCCATCTTCTCACTATGCTTTTCATGTTGACAGTCTCTCAGTGTATCTCATGTTCCTGATACACTTCTAGAGAGATTGGTATCAAACACAATAGAATTTCCACCAGTTTGTGCCATTATTGGGGGTATTCTTGGACAGGTACTCTAGGCAACCTTTTTACTCCTAACCAATCACATACATGTAACTGAAATGTCCAGTGAAATCAATCTGACAAGGCTGACTATTGTAACTTGATAGGAGGTTATCAAAGCAATATTCGGGAAAGGAGACCCCTTAAAAAATTTCTTCTTTTTTGACGCCTTGGATGGGAAGGGTATTATAGAAGACATTTCGGATTTAAACCCTGGAAGATGAATGACATCTCCGAGGAAGAACATAGAGAACAAGTAAATTTCAACATATTCTTTTTGCGAAATTAACCCCTTAAGTGGACATTGTTTTGCTGATTGACTGTAGTTTCTTAGCAGCAAATTTATCTAAGCTGTGACCATTCTGGATTGGAATTGTCACGTTAATGTTGACACTTAAATGTATCGCATGCTCAAGGCTAGTGTTTAAGATCATCTTATGCTTTCTTTTTTTTTGGATGGAAAAATATATTTTAATCCTTTAATTTTATTTGAAATTTTATTTTTATCCTTTAACTTTGTTTAATTTTAATTAATTTTTTTAATTTTATTTTAGGTTTTTTTTTCATTCTTTAACTTCATTTGTTTTTAATTTGGTTCCATAATTTTATTTTAAGTTTCATTTTTATCCCTTAATTTAATTTAGTTTCAGTTGGTCTCTTAATTTTACTTTATGTTTTACTTTCATCCGTTAATGTTATCATCAATCAATTTAGTTAATAGAAAAGTAAGACAGAATGAACTTTCAAATGTAAATTACTATGTTTCATGGGACTTATTCATATTAATAGACAAATGAAAGAGAAAAATAAATATTTGAATAGTTTTTATTTTATTTTAATTTAATCACTTAATTTTATTTCAAATTTTACTTTGATATTTTAATATTATTACCAATCAATTTAGTTTGTGGAAAAGTAAGAAATGAAACTTCCAAGTAGAAATTATTATGTTTCATGAGATTTACTCATAACAAAAGACAAATAAATAAATAAATAATAAAAGGAAAAATAAATATATAAGTACCTTTTGAAATTCAAGGCTAAAATAGAATAAAGGTTAATATAATATTTTAGTCCCTTAACTTTATTTATAGTTTCAAAATAGTCCCTTAAATTTAGAATGTTTTAAAATGATTTTCTAAATTTTCATTTTGTCTCGTAAAAAATCTTTTTTATAAGATCCATTAATTATATTAACATCCATTAACCTTTGTGCTGATAGGGCTACTGCAGGAATGATGATGTGGCTTATTACAATATTAGAAAGCTGCAAGAGAGAGTATTACGCTTTAAGGGAGAGACTACAATAGTAATGTTTTGCTATACGATCAAACCAATGCGAGAGAAAGTAGAACATTTAGAGGTGTCACCATTGAAGTCGCAAGCCACTGCTGCTGCGATGTAGTTTTGGTCTCGCACAAGCCACTGCCGTCGCAGATGCAATTTTGGTCTCGCATACATAAGGGGTGTTTTGATCAAGCAAGTGCACACAATCTACTGCCACCGCAAATAAAGTTTTGGTGCTGCGAAAATGGTTTGACGGAGCAAGTGCGTTTTGAATTTGATTTCATCTTTTTTTTTTTTTAAATTTTTGGGTTAAATATTGATTTAATGTTAATTCATTATTTAAAATATACGAAAAAATTTAGAAGGTGACCACATCAACATTAAAATTAGCAGCGTTAATTATTTTAACCAATTTTACTTAAAAGAACTTTTTATGAAACAATATGAAAATTTTAAAAGGTTATTTTGAAACACTTCAAAATTAAAGGACTATTTTAAAACAATAAATAAAGTTAAGGGACTAAGATGTTATTTTAACCTAGAATAAAATAATATAAAGCAATAAAAGTAAAATTTGAGATGAAGTTAAAGATTAAATTAAAATCAAATAAAATTAAAGAACAAAAATGAAACCTAAAATAAAGTTAAATCATCAAATTAAAATTAAATTAAACTAAAAATTAAAAGTAAACTTAAAAAAAATTGTGGGACTAAATTAAAGCTAAATAAAATTAAAAAATCAAAGTGAAATTGAAGATAAAGTTAAGAAACCAAAAGCATATTTTTGCCGTTTTTATTTTAGATATTCTTTTTCTTGTTTAGGAAATAGGATTTAAATATATCAAAAGAGGAAGCATTTGTAATTAAAAAAAAAATTATATATAATTTTTTAGATCCTTATTATAAGATATTCAATAAAAACATGATAAATGTATGATTTTTGTGAACAATTGAATGGTTTTTTAATTAAATCATATATTTATCATGTTTTTATTGAATAATTATACATTTATTATATTTTAATTAAAAATATAATAATAAAATATAAGATTTAGTCTTTATTTTTTTTTAAATCCCGTTTTAAAGAAAGAACGTTACAATTAAAGGTTGAATTAAAAGGAAACGTGATAACAATGGAAATGGATTTGCTCATGTTATAAATGATCATGTTTGTTCATGTTCTTCTAATAGGAGAAGTTATTCTTTCTCCAAAAAAAAAAATTAAAAAAAAAAAATGAAACTTGCAAGGGACATGAGAGAAAATGAGGGGATCAACTCCGATAACAACTAATAATATTGTGGATGCAAAAAGAGGAAAGCAGCAAGTGCATAGATAACGTTTATAATGATTATACATTTATATTTACAAATTAGAATCGCATTGATGCCCGTAGATAGATTTAGTTGAGATAAACCAACTGATACAAAATCTATTTTTTCTTTCTTTTTTTTAATTAAAAAAATGAAAGAATGTGATTTGTTATAATCCCGCTATAATCTCATCCCATTCAAAAAAAATTGAACCCCACTAATCTGATTTCATCCTTCAAACAACCCCCCTCCCCCCCCCCCCCAAAAGAAAAACAAAACCTAATGTGAGGAAGGAGAAAGAAGAAGCAAGGTCACCATGAAAAGCTTGGAAGCAAAAGGAAAAGAATCAAAAGAACTGGAGGAACTTTACAACAATTTGCAACGAGACTGGAACGCCTATAAGCAATCTAACCCAACAACATCACGCAGATGTTGTACAGACTCAAGCATAACCGTCAAAGTCATTAAACTGTTACACAATTCTCCTAGACAACTCATGTCTCAGCTTCAGGGCAGCACCAAAGAGATCATCGGAGAGCGAAGGAAGTTGAAGGGTCGGCGACTCTTTGAGGCTTTGGAGGGTGAAAGTGAAATGGGTCAAGACATGACTGACGTGATAAGGACATTGTCCTTTTGTTATTCTGAGGATGAAGTTAATGAAAACAAAGGGCCACCTCATTCATCTTCATCCTCATCGTCGTCTTCACCTTGTGTGTCCGGTAAAGAAGAGGCCAAGGTGAAGGAAGGAAAGGATTCAGTTTCAGTGGCAACAGTAGCAGGTAGGAGAACTAGGACTAATGGAGGAATGTACCTTGTAATGTTAGGTGGCTTTGCTATTGCTCTGCTTATATTTGCAATATGTATGCGATCGGCCACAAGTTTCGGTGGATATGAAGTGATTCTAGTCCCAACGTGAGGATGATCATAATGTGTAACTGCTATATGATGCAGGTAGACGTCTTAAGGAAGTTTATGATTTGATGCTTTTCTAGAACTTTTCATGCATCTTTTTTGTAAGACGAAATTTAAACAGGTACAATCAGCATCTAGTTCAGATATCATGTACATTCATTAGCATCTTGTTAATGTATAGAACATGTTTCTTGACATTGCAACCTCCAAAGATGCACCTGTAGTAATTTCTAAAGAGAGACCAAAAAAAAAAAGTTCAAATGAAGTAAGAATTCAAGGAAGTGCTTATGTAGCTATGTTGAGAGATAAGACTTATGTTACGACTTTTCTTTCTGAGGCTAGTACCCTCAAATGATATCCCTTTCATCTTAATCCCTGATAACAACCAGCAAGAAAACCAACTCGCTCAAGAGACACAATTCAATTGCAATGACTTAATTTGACAATATACCTAAGATCCTATGAATCTCAGCACAATAAACCTCTGGCAAGATACTCTTGATGCAATGGATCAAGGCCCAATATGGAACCTCCAGAATCCGGTTCAAAGATGGCGCTTTTGTTCAAACAAATGCAAAAGGCAGTTCTATTAGGACAGACTAGACCCAAAATGGCTAAATTCAGAAATGGACTCAAATGATTCGGACTATATTTCCAATCTATCTCCTAGTCATTCAATGTGAAGAGATTTGTTCTCCTTCACAGCTTATCATGGACCACTTTCTTAGGAATTTTATCAGCTTTGACAAAAGATGTAGCAGCTTCTACCTTCCCCAGTCCTTTTTACAGTTTGTAATTGGGATGTGACGATCTCTTGGTATCTCATGAGCGTTGTTATCACGGATGATGAAGTTCTACCATTAATAATATATTTATTTTCCCAATATGCTCTCTTGCTAAGCTTCTTTTCTCTTTTATGAAAATCTGTAGTCCTCTAGCCTGAATTATAGTTATCTCTTGTGGTGAAGGCAGCACCTTGAGTTAGGGGAGATATAAAAAAAAAAATTGTATCATTTAAAAAGTTTTTATTTTTATAATATATTATTTAAATAAAATATTTTCCTTCAAAATTTTAGATTAAATTAAATGAGATTAATTCACTAATAATATCTTGACTTCCTTCTAAATTTATAAACAAATTTCAATTTAATTAAGTAATATGCTAAGAATTATTCTTTATATTAATATTAATAATTGCACTACCTATACATAAAGATATAGTTCTATATTTATTTAGTACTCATGGAATACACAATAAGAATATGCTAAAAAAATACATCATCATTAATAGCATCATAATAATTCTATGAGCAGTTCATAATAGCATTTTAAAGGAAAAAGAAATTTATCTTATGAAGTATAAAAATTTATGACTATCAATTTATAATAATATATATCCACAGAGCATAATAAAAATAATTTTATCCAATAATATTTTAAAAATTTTTGCACTATTTTCAAAAACAATTGTTAGCTCAACTAAAAACAATATAATAATATTTGAATTTAGTTATATTCTACTTAATTATTATAGAACTACTAATTATAAAAATATATTGAAAGCATGCATTAATTAAATAAAAATTAAAAAAAATAGAAGAAATGTTAGGTAAGAGGTAACAGGGAGAGAGAGAGAAATCATTGTTTTGAAGAAAATAGGGAAAAGTGAGAGGAAATGAAATAAGAGGGAGAAAAATAAGAAGAAAAAAAAAGAACTGAAAAAAAAGAGTAAAAGAAATACATATAGATTTAACGAGTTTAATTTAAAAGTCAAATAATAAAAAAAATAAATATATATGTTTAATGAATTATGTAAATTTAATGAATTCAAAATTTTAAGAGATATAAGAAAATAATATTAAATTTAAATATTATACATATATATATATATATACAAACTTGCAAAATTAAAGGGGGATATCTGCCCCATCTCAATAACGTGGCCCCACTCCTAGTTATTTCACAATGGTTTCAATATGATCTACATTTGTTTGGAATGAGGATTCCGTGCATTTGAAAAAAAAAAAAAAAAGAAAACCTAGTTCATGCAATCTATTCTTGGTGCTTGATGTCATGATTTATTATCTCGTATATCTAATAAATCAAAAAAATCCATTATTCTTTTAGTTTTTCATGTCAAAAGTGACTAATAATAAGACTTTTTGGCTCTTCAGTTGGAGAAATTTATTTCAAAAAATGTGAAAAGAAATGGAAGCGATTCCACTTTCGTTGCCGCTGTATTGAATGCTCCGATCTGCTTTAGCTTTAGAAACTTCATACAGGCCTTTTTCTTGATGATTGTTTTTAGCTTTGACCAAACACCCCCCCCCCCCCCCCCCTCCTTCTTCTTTCTTTCTCTTTCCCAGGAAGAAGGAAAGCTACCTTTCGCAGAATTCCTTTCATTGATAGGGTTATTCAAGAATTTCCATTAAGATATATCCAACTAGCCTTTTTGTGAGAATTAAGGCCGCATAAATTAAGATAGGACAAAATATATGTAAAACTTTTTAAATATTAATTATCAAATTTTTTTAATTAAAAAAATAATATGTAAACAAAATTAAAAATTAATCTTGCAATGGTGAACTACGAAAAATATCCACCTGCTATTGATTAATTAAAAAAAACTAATATCAAACCTTTAAAATTTATAGCCGTGCCATGACCTGTAGACAGTAGACACAGTGCAAAAAGTAAATTTATTTTTAATCTTAGCTCAGTATAAATATCATGAATAATAGCTCTTCTATCGGCCATCCGGCCTAAACTGAATTTCATTTTTATCTTGTACTTTAAAATAAAAAATTCCTCTCAGCAGGTTCATTTCAACAGCTGCCATGGCGGGCGTGTGGACACACATTATGTGTTAATGTTTAATTCCAAGACTGATTATAAAGTATTTATATGACAATTGCCGCATAGACAATTACGCAGTCGAGTAAATCAAAATAATCTAATCAAGTTACTGCGCATCAGCTTTAAACTACTGTTTGCCATAAGGGTCGCACGATTTCCATTTTAATGTACAATGTACACAAGCTAAGAGTAACAGAGAGAGAGAGATTCTATAGAGACTGACAAAGAACCAACCGAGAATACTGTATAATTCCTCCACGACCATTTCTTTGTACAAATGAGAAGGGACCCTGATTAGAAAAGCATATACAGCAAGAGTTGAAGTGGCTTAAACCAATCCTTCAGCATCCACCCCTCAAGTCAGTTAAAGGGAAAAAGGTTAATTATAGCAATCTTCAACCAGAGAAGTTCATGCCACAAAAGGGATAACACTAGAAAATATCCAATCAGATCGAGCCTCAACCACCACTTCCAATTTAAAAATCTGAGAGACGGCAGTTTCTCTAACCTCAACCGTTCATCACGATTCCTTCTTGTCAAACCCGAAAAAGGAGCAATTCTGGAATGCATCCAGGCTGCTGGCTATCAGGCGATTCAAACCACTAAGACTATCACTTAAAATTAAATCTTCGCTATGGTACTTCGTTGATGGTATATCTAAATCCAATGGCCCCAAAGAATCAGGCTGCAACATGATAGAGACAAAAGATGAGTCTGTATTATGTACAAAAACCTCTCAAAACAAGGGTCAATAAAACAGTACCGATTAAAACGTTCAAAAATCACATAGACAAGTGCAATTTCTTTTCAATATAATACGACAGTTCAAATCTTCAAACCTTTATAGATTTTATTACTTTGATTAATAATTCACAGTGAGAGCACAATAAACTTGTAATACTTCGCTGTGATGAACTTATTTCTTGAAATTGCCAAGCAGCAGATGAACCTAAACCTAACAAGCTACAAAGAAGCCATGGATTTTTAACAGGGTGAAAACTGGAGTATTAAAAGAAACATACCCAATACATATCTGCTAGCCCACTGAAATCTTTTGCTGAATGATCCTGGAAATCTGCCTCGGATTCAAAACCATCTATAGGGTCTGTTTGAGCAAAATCATCCACAAGCCTTTCTTTTTCAGGTGACTGCTGCTGTAGAAAGTATGGAAGTTAAATCTTATTTCAATTTGCAATAAACTTTTACCAGTAGATTACCAAAACTATGAAATACTACCTTAACCAAATTCTCAGAGCACTCAAAGTTTCTCCCGGCAACCTGTTTGTGAGATTCTGTAGAGGTAATGGGAGATAAACAAGGACCATCTTCATGAGAAATAGGATCTTTTTTAAATAAAAATGCATCACATGTTTCTTCAGCATCCCAGATGGAAGATGTATGGGATGCCAAAGTTGGTTGATGTCTCATCTTGTCTTGATGCCGAGATATGTGAGCAGCAATGGCAGCATCAAAAGAATCACTGCTAAAAGGAATTTGCAGAAAACCACTACAATTTTCAGCAACAGGTGGATCAGTGCATTTATCTTCCAGATCCTCGGAAACTCCTGAAAGTAGGTCCCCCACACTTATGTTGGTAAGGCTATCAGCCCACTCACCAGCTGAAAATCCTGTTCCACTGCTTAGTCTCAACTCATCCTGAACACAAAAGAGAAGTTAAAGATCAAAAGAAAGATATTATAAATTTGGATGTTAGTAATGACAGATAATTCTGCCACTTCACAAACCAAATTACAAGAGTGAGTAATAAAAAAAGAGTAGAGCTATGATATAACAATCATAAAGAGAGGAAAAATTTAGCATGCTGAGGTATGAACATATGTTATTTCATCAGAGCCAACAAATACTGTCTCAAGACTCCTAACACAAACAAACCATGACTTGAACATATATTAAAATCATGAAGCAGAACTTATGATGTATAGCCCTAATTCCTCGTCTATGGATTTGCAATTCTTACTTTAAATTATATTTATTATATATCTGAACTAGTAGTCTAGTATGAACTACAAGTCCCACTTCAAGGCCCTGTGATGCACAAAGTGAGAATTTACAACAATACCTTTAAGAAAAATGAAAAACAAGGGAGAGAGAGAGAGAGCTACCATTTCATCTGCTTGTCTTGTCATAATTTCATCCTCAGCATCTGTTCCGTGTGATGATACATGGAGTGTAGAATCACCTGACTCCTTAATGCTTGGATTCCGGTAAATACTGTCATTTCTCACATTAGGCAAATCAGTTGTTGAAGTAGTGGTAAGAGGAAGATTTTTGGTCATGGATGTTCCTTGATCTTCACAGAGATCCAGGGCATAATTATTTGTTGATGTTGTAGGGAGAGACGGATCCACGATGTGACCCTTCACGTTGACCATGTTAATGTTGGACTGTCCAAGCATGCAGCTAGATGCAATAGGCACTTGATTATTTAGTGACCCAAGTTCAGCATGGGAAAACCATCCATACCTTCAACAAGAAATGTAAACATAGTCACAATCTAGTCAGTATCTGGTAAGGAAAAAGTTTGCCATGATAGGTTCACCAAAGCATAGTTTATAGGCTTCTCTCAGTGAAGACAAATATGGGTACTACTTCAAATGTTTGAACTTAATCCTTCACATTTGAGTATCTCAAAACTTCTCCATGAGAGTTTTATCTTTATTTCAACCTCCTCTTCAGAGAAACCAAAATGAGTAAAGTAACATAAATTGAAGTATATTCATGTGCATTGCATGTCTTACGTGCTACAGTTTAGTCACTTCAAATATAAAAAGAAGCCAAGAAGAAGGAAAACAATAAAGTGGTACCTCAAACGGAATATGGGCGGGCTTCCGATCATTCCATATACATCTCCTGCACTAACCGTAGATTCTTGTGTCCATCTCTGATAACTAGCCAAATTTTCTTTTTGAATATTATAAGGAAAAAGCATTAACTCTCCAATTGCTATGCTTGAATTACCCCATTTACGGTTTAGATGTTCTAAAATTGATGATATCTTTTTTCGAGTACTAAGAGTAAGCTCCAGGTATGGGTTGTGCTTATCCTACAGAGAAAATTGGGGGAAAAAAAAATCAATATAGAACATTCAAGAAGCAATTTTGAATTCTACAGTTAGACACTTGTTGGTTGTCTTTCATGCTCACCCTTTCCAAGGCTCTTCGAGTACAATCATCAATTGGGAATAACTGGAGCTTAAGTTTCATAATATTCTGTATGTTGTTATCAACAAAGTGATTTTGAGGAAGAGTGGGCAATGGGGGCAGAATATTACCAACAGGTTCAGAACATTTTTCTCCTGCAATAAAATGGAAGAATCAGTGTGAAGTCACAAATCTCTGGAATTTAAGTCCTTTTGGGAGCAAGGAACAGGTAAAACTACCAAGGGGATGACTACCCAGAATCTCTTGGTCATGTTCGACCTCTTTAACAGTGGCAGCTCGCTCCAAATGTTCTGCTGCATCAGCGACTAAAGAAACACCAGCAATTGCAGCCTTCTCCCATTTTTTATATGCAGCTGCTGTAACCATACCTGCTAACAATCCGTCACTAGAGAGCCATACAAAATTCCTTATTATGAAAAATAATAGAAAAATTTATCTCTGATGCTTTCCATCGGATATTGGATGATATTAATATGAAAGACAAAACTAGTATAAAGCAGATAAATCATAAATGTTAGAAAATACAATGGGAACAGAAAAAAAGAATCACCTGGTTTCTTTCGTTGCCTTGAAGATTTCATGGTAGTTGAATCTCCCTTAGTGTTACCACGGTTAACACCCATGTTTACATTGCGCTTCAATGATGCTTTTGAAGTTCCAAGGTTTTGAATGTTTTGACTATCAACAAGAACCAGTTTAACTGTTCGAGCATCGTTTCCCAATGCTCTACTTTGATTTGAGACAGTATTGGGAGCAGCAGGAGGACAATTTTCCCCCTGCAAAGGTCTCTTGCGTACATTCTTCTTCCGGTCTTTCAGAAGTTGGTGCTCCTTTATGGAAACAAATATAAGTAAGCTCCACCACAGACTTAAGATACAAATAACCAAAATTATAAAAAAATATAATATCTCCAGATGGTTAAAGATAGTTTTGACTAACCAATGCCTCAACAAATATTTTGAACCTTCGAGGCTTCAGGTGAAGCTTTGAGGCTTTGCAGCTATATTTTTCTAATAATGACCACCTGCAACAGAAACAAGAGAAATTGAGCAAAAAGCATCGATCGTTCTGCAGAAAAATTCCAATGTAAAAATTTTCCTAGAACAATACTCTGATTCTAACTAATAGGATTAATACAAAATGGTTAAAATAATAGCCCAAATGAATTCCCTTTTTAAGTCATATGCTCTAAAGCATATTCACCACAAAAGACATGTGATTAGTTTTGACATTTGAGTCATAGGATCCTCCATCATGTGTCCTTGATCTAGTTTAAAAAATTTAAATCTATTGTCAGGTACAAAAAGCCTCTACATCTTGCATATAAACAAGTATCAATATGGTAAACAAACAGTTACAGAGTAATTAAGCTTACCAGCGAAGCATTGCAGCATTTGTATCTTTAGAGTTTTTGGCATCCAAACACAATCCTGGTCCAAGAAGCTTGTTCATCCGTCTTACAAGCCTATAGTAATAATGCCTGACCTAATATCCAGCACCCCAAACCAAAAAAAAAAAAAGAAAGAGGTTGGGAAAGGAAAACAATTTAAGAAATTATTGACAATAAAATTCAAACACAATTTACTTGGGAAAAATCAAACGGGAAAAGTGAGCACTATGCCTGGTAATAGATACCTGATCCTTGTTTTTACTTTGCACTCGGCAAGTGATCTTCTCAAAATTCTACATTTAAAGATATTTTAATTAGCAAAAATTTTTATAACAAAAGAAGCAATCTCATAAGGGAAATATCAATTAATATAAATATACCTTGCCAACTTGTCGTAATGCAGTGAAGAAACTTTCTTCCTCTTGACGAGTCCAAGCAGCCCACTGCCTTGTTGGCTTTTTAGGAGCTATGAATGACAGGTAAGAATCGAACCATTTACTCCTCAAGTCTCAACAATCACAAGCATCAAAGCCTCTATGATAAGGAAAAATAATAATAAGACAGAAGTATGAAGGTTGACCTGGTTGCTGTGGCAAGACGGTACTTGTGGTGGATGAGGAAACACCAGGACCTCCATTTTGAATTGAGATAGTCTCTGGATGAAGGTGAGAATTAGAATCAAGGGCGATCTGTGCTGTAGACTGCATATTTTAGTATATGCGCATGCTGTATTTGGTAATGCTCCAATCAATCCTAAAAACTGCAAGTCCAGATTCAGCTGCCTGGGAAAATGGAGAGAGTAAGATATTAGGATGTCATAACTCAAGAATAAAAACTGTCTCAGCTGCAAGTAACAATCACAACTTGGGGGGACAGATCACAGCCAAGTCGTCTCACAACTGGAAGTGTCACAATTTAGCTTATAGCCACCAAAAAAATTGAAGCGTGATAACAAGTATAACTGACAATCAATTCATGCTCCTGATGGTTTTACATACACAGGCAATATTTGTGAACATGTAGAAAAACTCGATAAAATGAATCTATAAGCTAGAAGTCCGTAGGCAGATTCAAAATTAGTTAACAATTCATTGCACTTAATGTAAAGCTATCACAGATTCACAAATAAGAACAACCAAGTACTTGTGCAGGACTATCAGTTTTATACATAAAAGAAAAATCACGGTTAAATAACAAAAGACAATGAGAAATTGAGGAAGCCATATATGTAGAGCTATCAGTTGTGCTTCCGTTAAAAGAAAAAGAAAAGGTCAATAAATACCGCAAAAAATATAAACAACCTCGAACGATAACAGTATTTTACAGAAACCCTAAAACATCGTGGTCATCGCAGGTAACATACATTGAGAGTAATAAACAAAAGACAAGGGTTTCGATTTCGAGGTACAAACAAAACAATTAGTACAGGCATACAAACAATTAAATGATGAATAATAAAAATGAGAATTCTAAAACTACAATACCTGAGATTGAGCAAATCCCTTGAAACCACGCCGCGAACTTCAGATGTTAGGCAATCAATTAAGATCGGAGAGAATCTTCCGACAGACGTCTACAGTTGGAGAAGAAAGAAGAAATGGATTTACTTTTTTTTCCAGAAAATAAATGGAAAATAATAGATAATAGATTATTATCCGATTTCTTCAAAAGTAGAAAAAAGAAAGAATTTATTGCAGTTGGAAAGAGTAATAATTAATTCATAGTACCACGTACTTTGTTTTTCACCCAAGCTACAACTCTATAGTTTAGCGGGTAATAACTTGAAAAATGGGGTACGATATTTGCTTTAGGTTTTGCTATTAGAAAAAAAAAAGGTATATAAATTATAATTAGAGGATGAAATTTGTTAGGCTTACATTTCTATGTGCTTTAGTTGCATATTTGGGCCAATAACAAGTTCCAAATGTGCTAATAAAAAAATCAATTCATTTAATGTTATTGTGATCTCCTTTGAACATGGGAAAAATAAATAAGTAATCCTTTTTAATCAAACATTATTCTAATTTTAAAAATTATATACAATTTGTTATATTTTTATTATTAAATTTTTTAATCAAAATATGAAAAATATATATTATTTAATTATTTAATTAAATTGTAAATCGGTTATGTTTTTACTAAAAAATGATATATTTGTTATATTTTAATTGAATAAATTAATAATAAAAATATAAAAAATTATATCTAATTCTAATCTTTTAATTTCTAATATGTTTGGAAGAAAATTAGCAGGTTTGAGAGAAGGGAACCACAGATTACTTCGACTCAAAGAAGAATTTAAAAATGGAAGGAGGCTGCATAGAGAAAAGATGGTAGGAATAGTTGAAAGTATGGTGCAAACTGCCAAAAAAAAACAAAACCAGCTTGGGAAAGAATTTTGCGTTTGGTGTTAGTCAACCCAATCCAATCGGAGAACAACGTTGTAACTTCCACGAAGACGAGGGTTGACAATGTCTTATTGGGCCAAAATGTTGTCTTTCCAATTTGAAATCCTTGTCAGAAGATATTAGGTCTAATGTCCTGCTTTTCTGAAGTCAACTACGGTTGCGGACCCAAGATCAATTGAAAAGCGGATTCCCTTGGGCTTAAGGCCCATTCAAGATGATAATGAATTCCAATTGAGTAAAATTTTATTTTGATATTTTATAGATGGTGTATTTTTTTTTTAATTTAGTCATTTATAAATAATTTATTTTTTATTTAATTATTTATAAAATTAATTTATCAATTTAGCCTTTTACATTTAACTACTTCTCAATTTAGTTCATAGATAAAAATTTTATTAATAATTTTTTTATAAAATTAAAAAATACTTATATGTGATAGATTATTATTGATAGTAATTTTATTTATTAAAAATTGAATTAAAAAATATAGAGATTAAATTAAAAAAATAATTCTATAAAAATATAAATTAAAAAATATCTTATAAAAAATTAAATTAAAAAATATCCCATGTATATATAAGAATGTACTCCATTTGAGTAAAATATTACTTTGGTTCCTTGTATACGAACCGTGGAAGATAAGGTTTGGGTTGTTTGGATATATTAAGCAAAAGTCCATCTAGTGTCACTTAAATTTAATTTTAGTCCAATATTTCTTAATGATTCGGAAAAAAATTAATATTGCTCTTTTCTCTAACATTGTCAATTCTATTACTGTAAATATTTAATGTAACATCATACGTAATTTTACACATTAAATAAAATGCTAATATGATAACTTGGTGACCTATATTTTAAAAGAGGTTTAAAGAAGGCATGAATGAAATTAATGAAAATATGATATTCTATTTTTTTTTTAGCCTTAGATTGATTATAAGGAAAAACAAAGTAATGTAATTTACATCTAAGTTGGATTATGGCAGCTACGTCTATGTCTTATTTGGTTTGCAAAATCATATGTGATGTCACATTAGAAATTTTTATTAGTAGAGTTAAGAAAAATGAAGATACTGAACATTTTTTAAAAACTTTGCATACCATATTAAAATAAAACAAAGACTAAAATAAAATTTAAAGGAAATTTCAAGAACTAAAAATAGATTTTTTGCCTAAACATTAATGTATATTTGATGTGATGAAGTAAAGTTGGTTGCTACATTGGCACGTAGCATCGGACTTTTCAGGATATGTAAGATAACATGATACCCTATTTTATAATGTTCAAGATTTTCAAATTTAAAAAGACAATCTAATATTTTTCAAATAAATTAAAATGATATGTTTGATATTTTTTAAAAGTTAGAAAAGAAAATGTAAGATCTCATGAATTTTTAGATATATGAAGTATCATTTTGTAAACAATGTCATGTTCTTTCAATCTACTAAGTATGTTAAATATTAGTCTACTGATGTGTTTGAGTACATTGTTAGGGAATGCATGTACGTAGTTTTCTGTTCACAAGGAACGGAACGAAGCACCCAATTATACAATAGAGGATGGCGAATCAATACCTTTCCTTTCTGGGGGACATTATGAAATCAGAAAAGAATCAATACCAAAAAAGTTAAAAACACCTCATTTACGATGAAAAGGGAAAACTAGAACATCTAGATGCTTCAATCGCAAAGTCACTAGAACATCTAGACGCTTCGATCGCGAAGTCTAACCTTTTGGAAAGACATCAAAACAAGCATGCTCTCAAGTCAAAAAATTGATTTGATGGCTCAGCCCAAAGAAAAGGTTTCCATGGCAAGGGTGGATTCATCAAGAAAAGGACATGGCCCAACCACCATTGATGATAACAGCCGAATTTTGTGGCCTCTGCCTCTGGGCTCATGGGTGAGGCCCAATGTTCCTTCATTCATCTCTTTCTGTGACTCTGTTTCTCTGCATACTTCATATCTTTGAACCGTCTAACGTTGACCTGCTGGCTTTCCTTGTGTTCCCCAATACTAAAATGGCGGCACTGTGGGACACTGTTTGGAACTGCTCATCCACTACTATACTATCTAGCAGACAGCTTTGCCTACCGCACTTGGTGTGAATGAAAAAAAACACAGAGTCAATTTTCCATTGAAAAAAATCTCGTGTTCTTAGGGATGATGATATCAGACAAACCCACATGACGAAGCCAATGCGTTCTAAAGGGCCAAAGGCAGCATGCGTTTTTGTATTGGAATTAGAAAGACATGGCCCTACTGCAGAACTGGATCGACCACGTTGGATGTTTTTTTCCCGTAGACTAGATTCTCTGTTTTTTAATTGGACGATGATATCATGATTATCAATAAATATATGACACATGTAATGTGTTTTTTTTAATACAAATTTTGATAATAAAAATATAAAAACTGTACTTTTTTTTTTATTTTATCTTCCAGATTGCTCACAACCTAGGATTGTACTATCGGTGAGCCATATAAGCTTCCCAAGACAGGCTTATTCCTTGTAATTGGTTTCAAATTGATATATTTCTTCCCAGCTAAAAAAAAAAACCAAAATTCCAAATATATCTGCTAACAAATTTGGCTGTGGAAAGTAGTGTGGAAGGTAGCGACGCCTCTATCTATTTCAAACAGCCACCATTGCCCTCGACTACGTTAATATCAATACAGAATTTTTGTTGGATAAATTTTCATGACAAAGATGTATAGATATAGTAGGCCATGGTTAGAGGCACCATCACCTATAAATGACTCATTAATATTCCAACCAATACCAATAACACTATCCTACCTAATCCGAAGAATATTTAGTTGTAGTCAAAACAAACTTGAACCTCTGGTTTTGGAGTATCGCTTTCATACCCCAAGGTCACTCTCTAATAGGGATCTACAGTTACAAATTTGATTGCTGCTATCTAATAGCTGTTTGACAAACGGCAAGGCTGCATGTATAAGTCTCCCACGTCACTAATTAATGCTTCTGATACTTTTACCAACTTGTAGTATCGCTTTAATACCCCAAAACTAATAAACTCTAAACCCGAACGCCATGTATAGGCCTCGCATGCCGGGCTATATTTTTTTAAAATAAATATTTTATAAAATTATATTTTATTTTTTAAAAAAATATAATTTTTATATAAATACTTATAAAGTTATATTTTACTTCTAAAAAACTTTTTATATAAGTTTTTGTATAATAATTTTTTAAAATATATATATAATTAGGTTGAGTTTGATAAAATTAACTAATATAATTAGTTAGACAAAATTAATTAATATCATTGATTTTATGATCAGTCTAGTCTTTTTTTTTTTTTTAAGTTTGACTAGTATAACCAAATTAGTTATCTTGCTGAACCATGTGTGTAGCCCTGATTGCTTGTGTTCCATTTAGTTTTCTTTAACTAAATGTCTCTTCTTATACATATATTTTGTTGGAAAAACTAGTTTCTTCAAAATTATCTGATTTTGATCCCTCCCTCCTTTTAGGGCCGTTTGGTATATAGAAAATTAAGATAGAAATAAAAAATAAAAAAATAATTTTATAAATATAAAATATCGATAATACTCTTATTTTTAATAATTAAATAATTATTATTAGAGGATATTAAATAATAATTAAATAATAATTATAAAGATAAAATTATAATTTTTCATAACTTTCTTTCCCTTGTTCCTTTTTCTTTTCCCAGCTCCCTTACACACATGCTAAACAAGCCGTTGGTATTACATAAGATTAATAAGATATATATATATATATATATATATATATATATATATATATATATATATATAAGTAAAATTCTCTACCACTATTCATTATTGTTTATTACTGTTTACTTGCCACTGTTTAATGGCTGAAATTTATTATCTATATGAATATCAATCAATAAATATATCCACATATATTTGTAAATGTTGAATTTTGCACTGTTCATCTCTTGTTCATCGGTTAGATTTTTCCTCTCAATTTTTATTTTTTATAAGCTATCCTGAATTTTTTTTTTCAATTTACTGTTCATATGCTAGTTGATCCAAATCATAGCTCTATTGGGTGCTGTGTCTTTTTTCTTTTTTTTTGTCATTCTCTATTCTATCTCTTTGGTGAAACAATCATAGGTCTCATTATATCTTTTCTTTTTTTCCTTTGAAATCATATGCATCTTTTTCTGTTCTGAAATCACTCAAATGGCAAGGTCTCTTTTTCAATTTTCGGACTCTCTTTTGAATTTCAATTTTTAAATCTTTAAATCATATTCTTTCTCCCTCTCTCTCAAACACAAGTTCCCACCGTTTGACTTTTCTTCCTCCATTTTCTTTCTTCTTTTTAATATCCTAAGAAAATGAAAAAGTGTAATTTGAACCAATTTTCCATCTCGATCTTTCATACCGTCCAAACTTTTTCTTCATTCATTTTTGTTTTAGCTTTAATATCCTAAGAGAATAAAATAGTGCATTTCAATTTGTTATGCTTTCATATTTATACCAACAAAACCTGTGTTGTTTTTTTTTTTTAAATAGATTGACAAACCACTTTTCCTTAGGAACAAAACTCTTCCATCTCTGCTATGATGATTCACATTTTTTTTGTTTTATTGACCTTCAACAATTCTCTTTGATTGCATCTGTTTTGTGACCTTTGGCCCGCTATTTCTAATTCTAGTATGGTGGAGGAGTTGTAAAGAGGTTTAATATATAGGGAGAAATAGTATAAGACACTGCAACTAAAACAATTCATTTGATGGGTACTATATACAGTGTGTTTAATGAAACTATTATCATAAATCATAAGAGTTTTTAAAAAAGGTAATAGATACTACAATATATTACGATAACAGGATAATATAATTGTAATGATTTATTCATTTAGCAAATATCCTTAACATGCCCCTGCAAGATTATGGTGTTGTAGGTCACGCTAATCTTATCCTTGAGAACATGTAGATGCTAATGTGATAAAGGTTTAGTCAATGCATAGCAAGTTGGTTAGCAATGGAGATATGATAAACTCGAACTTGCCCTTGTTGAACTCTATCACGAATAAAGTGAATGTCAATAGCAAGGTGCTTCATTCGACTTTGCATAATAGGATTAAGGCTGAGTGTAATGGCACCCACC
The DNA here is from genome assembly GCA_032878935.1 of Erythrophleum fordii. Lineage (NCBI taxonomy): Eukaryota > Viridiplantae > Streptophyta > Magnoliopsida > Fabales > Fabaceae > Erythrophleum > Erythrophleum fordii. The sequence goes on from JAVQMF010000054.1 coordinate 44,529,470, forward strand.
TTGTCACGGAAAGATCACAGGAGAGGCTTGAAGCATGATACCTACCTCATTCAAGAGGGATTCGAGCCAAGCAAGTTTAAAGGTAGTCAAAGCGAGTGATTGATATTTAACCTCTGTCGATGACCAAGCAATCGTCTTCTGTTTGGAAGACTTCCAAGAGATGAGAGTGCCACCAAGATATACTAAATAGGCTGAAGTTGACTTTAAATCATCTTTGCAACCCCTTCAATCAGCATCAAAGAATGCCGTGAGAGTAGATGATAACACCTTGTTGATGTGAAGACCATGAAAGAAAATGCCTTTGAGATATTGAAAAAGACATCTAGCAGAAATCCAATGTGTCTGTGTCGACGTTTAGCAATGCCAATGTGTTCAGATGTGTAAGGAGGTGAGATGTAATAAGAGATATCATTAAGTGTCAAGTATGATTTAAGCTTATGAAATTCAATGCCACCATCAGTTTATAAAAGCATTAATAGTAGTGCTAAACTTGCTTTTAATTTAAGCATGAAATTGGGTAAACAACGCAACAACATCAGTTTTGCTTTTCATAGGAAAAAGCCACACATAATGAGTAAAGTGATCTATAAGTAATAAGTAATACTTATAACCATCAATGGAGATCACAAGGGATGAACCCTAAACATCAAAGAAAATCAACTCAAAAGGTTTATTTGAAGAAATAAAGGACAAGCCAAAAGGAAGTTTATGGCTTTTATTACATTGACATGAAAAACATAAAACATCTTTATTCAACTTGGACTAGAATAACTTATATTTCTACAAAATGAAGTGCAATATATGGCTATAATGATGACCCAGTCGAAAATGCCAGCGTGAAGTAATAACAGACTAGAAAGCTTTAGGTGTAGGCCAAGCTAATAGGTAGTATGTGACGACCCTTGTGACGACCCTAACTTCTAATTCCAGTAATTATGGTTAAATACACGATTAATAAATAATGATCAAGGTTTGGAGTCGTTACAATTAATTACATTAAGAAAATATGAAAAAATTTGAACCTTGATATTATTAGGGTTATCAACTAAATAACCATAAATGGGAGAATGCATAAAAAGAATTGCACTATCATCAGGGGTTTGTGATTCATCCATCTATCAATTTTAACACATAAAAACTACCCACAAGTGTTTTTATATCATTTCCTAACATTACCATTGAAGAAAATTGGGATTTCTAGGCTAAAGGTGGGAGTTTGGGGACCTACGCCGCGACTTAAAACATTCTCGCCGAGGCTAAATTAGGTACTAAAACTCAAAAATTAAGTTTTTCACTTTGTGTCACAGCCTCAACCTTCCATGTCACGGCTAAGTTGCCCTCAAAAATCATTGGATAATTTTCTCGAATTTCGTTGCGGCAAGTTGGACCTTCGCCGTGGCCAACCCACGTGGCGCTGCGGCAGAAATGCCTTTTGGGTTTTCTAACTCTTAATAATATTCTCTTCATACTATATTATAATAAAATCATATTGATATTGCTTAATTAGTGGGAAGAATTAGGTTCACTAATTTCTTTCTTTTGTACATGCTTTCCTGCCTAAACTTGTGGAAAAGAACAAGTAAAGCACTTAGACAATTAAGGGAGCTCATGATTTAGAGTTTTGAGTATTTATTGAATGATTTGCAATTATCATTATTTTTTACTTTATTGATAGATTTCTTTTTGCAATGTCTTTAATGTACCATAATAAAATGCTCAATCATTGGCTTACCCTATTTTTGTCAGTGATTTGTTATCTGACTAGAAAATTGGTGCTTCAAATGTTATAACAATCTTATTAAAGTTAAAACAGTCAATCAATGATAATATGTTAGGTTACTTATTGTTTTGTTCATAAATGAGTTTATTCCCCCCATTTTTTGGCTTCAAATGTTATAATAGTTCTATTGAAGTTATAGTAGTCGAATAATGATAATATGATGGGTTACTTATTGTTTTGTTCTCAAATGATTTTTTTTCCTTAATTTTTCTTTTTTTTTCAAAAACTAAAAGTATTAGAACCATAAGACCTCAAAAAAAAGTGGTGGAGTCTAAGAAATTGGAGTATAGTAAGGACAAGCCAACTAACAGAGTAAATTTTATGAAAATTTTTTCTTTAACTATCACGCTTACATTTATTCTATTTTTTATGTATCATATTCTTTGGTTGATTCAATTTGGTTTTGTACTTGTAGTTGCTGAGGCCATGTTTTCCAATTGTGAAGAACTTCTAGTAATTCCCATTTATAAAGATCTAGTAAGTGGACTTTTCTTCTGGTCATTGAATTTTTTTTTTTTTGCTATGAATTAATATTGATTCGAACACTATTATGTCCTTTTGGAGGTCTATGATTTTAGGTTCTTTTATTATGATCCTAGTGCTATATAGTTTTTAAATTATTATGAAATTCCTCTTGCTCTTTAAAGTCCACTTTGGCCTTTTTATTGATATTAATATATTTTTATGCTCATTGTGTAGCTTCTCTTCATACCATAATGTTTATCTAACTTTAAACCCTCATATTAATTACATGCAAGTTCTTTAGAGGGAAAGACAAAGGAAGTATCAATTTCTATAAAAAGGTTAAATCAATTGTTGGTAGCTTGCAAATATTTTCCATGTAACAATTCAAGTTGCATTATTTTGGATTCTTTTTTCAAATCCCTAATAATTTGCTATATTTTTCAATTAGCTTAAGTGGACATTTATAACTTGGCTAGGTAATTATCAATACTTAGCTTATATATATTGTTCATTTAGATTTATTTTAATAAAGTTTTACTTTTAAAGATTATATAGTTTTGTTACACTTGCTCATTAGATGTCATTTAGTCTTTAGTTTCAATGTTAATGACATGATGGTATGGTAAATAATGTGATAGCTTAAAATCCTCTCTTTGGCTTCCATTTTTTAAGGAAGGCAAATTTGATGTTTGGTTGTAAAAATAAAAGACAAGTGTCAAATGACTATTGATAAGTTTGTTCATCAATATTTATTTTAATAATGTTCTACTTTTAAAAATTATATACTCATTTGTTCCACTTGCTCATTGGATGTCATTTTAGTATTTAGATCCAATGATAATGATATGATGATATAGTAAATAATATGATAGTTTTTGTTTGTAATGCGAGGTATTTTTATGAATTTGCGATACTTAAAAACTTCTATTTCTATTTGCTTTAAGTGAATAATATGATAGTTTTGGTTCTTATTCAAGTAGATTAATTTTTTTTTAAATTTTGGCTATTATTTTTTCTAAGAAAAAATAGCCATTATACATAGCTTGCAATTATCTTTTCTTGAATCGATTGTTGCACAATTCAACCCTAATAAAGTATTACGATACTTTTTGGTTCCTTCAAGAAAAGATTTTGGTTGTACTCTTGGTTCAAGCAAACTTAATTTGCAAGGTGTAGTAGAAAAAGAAACTAGTTTAAAGAAAGAGCAGTGATTATCTTGCTGTTGGATATTAAGGTAAATGTGTTGTCATATTTGAAAGAGATGATAGAAAGAATGTGAGTAACATCTTTTTTTTTTTCAATCTCAAATTACTATCTTATTCTCATATTTATTATAACCAGACTGGACCAGCCGGTTCAATTGGTTTGATGGGGACCGAACCCTAGTCCAATCCAGAGAGCCCTTCAAATTGGCACTTTTAAGAATCGATCAACTTTGATTAAGAACCAATTTGACCAATCGGTTTGAGACTAAACCGATGCAAACAAACCGCATCGATTTTTTTTAGCAATTTTCCAATGCATGCTCCCACTTGGATTCTAACACAAGTACCCTTGCCTTTAAAACATATTAGTGCCATTTGACTTGTAATTCATTTCTAATTTATACAAGCAAATTTTTATATAAATAGGTTTATTAGTAGGTTGCTTCCAAAATATGAGTCCTTTCCTAGATTCGAACCCTTATACGCATCGACTTAAAAACGATCATCCACCAATTGAGTTGCAAAGCATGTTTAGTATATATATGCAAATTTTTATAAAAATAGGTTTTTAATTGGTTGTTTTCAAAATTCATTTTCCCATGCAACAAAGCATAACTCAAAGGAACATCATCTTAACTATTGTATCACCTTTTTTTTAGTTAGAATAATGCATACTATTATATAAATATAATTATAATATTTACTTTAAAATTTCTAATATTTAATTTAAATATTTATCAATTATCAATTTTTTACACTATATTCAAACTTTAAGGAATCAATTAAATTTTATTATACAAATTTTTTTTTAAAACTAATAATAAAAAAATTAATATATTAAATAGTTAGCTTTTATAATATCTTGATTTCAATATTTGTTTCAACATATTAATGTTTGATTATTATATTTATTAATAGATAAACTATTTTATGTTTAAATTTTAAAATTAAAGAGTCAACTAAATTTTAATATTATATTATATTTGATTTATTTTTATATATAATTAATAATAAAATATTTCAAAATTTATTAATATTTGTGTATAATCATTTATTATACTAAATTTTAATATATATATAATTACTATTAGTTTGATCAAGGTTCAACTTAGTTCACTGGTTCAATGATCGATTCGATTTTAAAAATATTGATCATCAACATTTTTAAAAACTTTTAGAGCAGTTGGATTCCACTCCTGCACGACATCTTAAATTTTAATATAAGTCAAAATTCTAAAGTCATCCACTCTTTAAAAATGTGGAATTTGAACAGAAGATTAATAAAGGGAGGTGGTTTTCTTTAATATAGTTTTTGTAATGTTAATGAGTGCTTAGTCATCCTCTTTTTTTTTTTTAAATATTTTATCTTTTATGTAATTTCCTTTAATGCAATTTTTGCAGTACTCAAAAGTGATTAATCATCTACTTTTATATTTTATTCTTTGTGCAATTTCTTTTAAATCTTATTCAAAATCATTTTGTTCACACACACACACATATTATTAGGTTAAGAACACCTCTTAAGCTTGATTAAAAAAAGATAACTCATTAAAAAATTAAATTTATTTTCTAATATCTAAAAGATGTTTAAATTATATAATATTTCATTTTCATTATAAAAATATACATAAAATTTTTTTAAAATGTTATTTTATTGTTATTTATTTTGTATAAAAATGATAAATTAATTTCATTCAAATAAAAAAAATTAATTATTTTATATTGGTTAAATATATATTTAATATTTATTTTATTATATAAATAAGAAATGCAAAGAAAATAAGTGAAACATAACTTAAGTTTTTAGGTCTTTCCTCAACTTCTATGCTCTTTTTAAACTTTTCATGATTTAATTGAACTTCTACCTTTACTTTTTTTAAATTTTCCTTCATTTTTAACTAAACTTTAGTGTTTTTTAAATCTTATCTAGAATCATTTTGTTTATATATATATATATATATATTCTAGTAAGTTCTTTAGTTTGATAAAAAATAGATAACTTATTAAAAAAATTAAAATTATTTTTTAATGTATAAAAGATGTTTAAATTATATAGCACTTTATTTTATTATAAAAATATACACAAAATTTTCTTAAAATAAAAAAAATAATCAAAATATATTTAAAGGCAATGTTATTTTTGATTAAAAATATAATTTATTAAACATTTATCTCTTAAATTTTTATTTTAATATTTTTTTTGCATTAAAAGGATAAATTTATTTTATTCAATTTTTTAAAAAATAATTATTATATATTGATCAAATGCATATTTAATATTCATTTTATTATATAAGTAATAAATGTAAAAAGAAACTAAAGATAATTCAAATATTTTTATTTCTCTTTATTTTTTCCATCTCTTCTCAACTTTTGCTATCTTTAACTTTTCATTGCTTCAATTTAATTTTAATTTAAAATTTTTTTAATTCTTTTGTGTCTCAACTGATTTTTTTTGTTTACTTTTCTTAATTTTTTCAAATAATCCGTACAAAACACAACTAGTATAATTTTAAAACTTTTAATTCGAGATATAGAATATGAAATTATGAATGAAAGGCAATACATGACTTTGTACGTCAAATCAGAAGGTCGCGTCGCCCTTTCATGCACTAAAATACATTCTCCCATTTACTTTATCTTATCATTTTTGGATCTGTCTCCAGAGCCTACAATGTCGCTTCCACTTAATTCCTCCTTAACCACTATATTCTCCTTCGTCCTGGACTCAACTTTATTGCCCACCTTTTGAAATTTCGTATGCCTCTTTTGTCATGTTTTAGGGGATACCTAATCGACAGTATTGTTGAATTATCACTGTTGAGGCACGGTTCTCCTTTTATTTCCCAAGGTGGATAGAAAAATAGTTAAAGGGGCTTTTATCATGTCAACCATATTTAAGTAAAACTGGACTTTGATAAAATAATATCAAATGAATATTTATATTCTAAGAGAAAGGCTTTTTAACTTAGCGCATCATTTGAAAGTAAGTTAATTTGACTGAATTGAAAATTTGCAATCTTACTCTTGCTCACTCTAGAAGTCTAAAACTATACTTCAGCAGATTGAAAAAAGTTCTTGAAAGAAAAAAGAAGACTATTTTTTGAGTTAAATTATACTTATGAAAAACAAAAACTTAAAATAGGAGACTAGAATAAACAAATATGGTATTAATTATATCCAATTTCAACTCCTTTCTTCTGGATAAAATTTTATCTAACCATAACGTGAATTTTAAGCGACATCGATCTATTCATGTGATCAATCGCCATTTGCCATGTGGGTAAAGAACCAAACGAATAAACAGAAACCTCACCACAAGAATCTCGAGGCAGTATTCTGGCTTGGCTACTTCCTTGCAACTATGTCAAATTGTTGTGTGCATCGTTCAAATGAAATGATACGTTCTCGTCGTTTTTGGATGAATTGTTGATTAGTGACGTAATTTGAACCAAGTAAAAAGCTGTAACGCGAACAAAATTCTTACCCCACTTTCTAATTTGTTTTTATATTCTAAGATTCAAAAATTAATTTGACGTGAAGGATATCACTTCCTCTCTTTCGATCATTTTTTTTATTAAATTAATCATCTCAATTTATTTTTAAATTGAGAGACCTGAATTCCAATTTGACACAAAAAAGCTCAGCTCAAAACAGTGGATAAGACTGCCGCGTGATAATCTGTACGTTAAAATGATATTTGTTCTTGAGGATTAGTTCATTACACAACGAAACTAATTATTATATATTATTATCCGACACTCATGATGCTGAGAACCTTAATCCTAGTTAGGTACATCGACCAAGATAAGGTTCTAATGCTTTCGTTATAATTAATTTAATTATACCCTTTGAACCATCGCCGTGATGAAAAACACCCACAACAAATTATTAATAAATTTATTTTGCATAATAAAAATTTATTAGTATTTAATGTTGTAAATAAATACTATACTAACACAGAAAATATGCAAACTTTGATTCTTATCGGATTCCTTTTCATGGATGCTTTTAAAAAGGCATGAATAGATAAAGTGGAGATAACGGTATCCTATATAATGAAGCAGGATGATAAACCGTGCATGTGATTCGCGTATTGTATCACACACTGCTTTAATTGGAATTAGCGATTAGTGATAAAAGTAACGAGGCACATGGTACGCCTGCCCAACTTGTAATTTGGCCTGCGTACGTAACGGTTTGACAAGGCCTGTCTGCATCTACGAGCCCTATATTTGTGATCATTATAAGAAAAGTTACAAATAAAGAATATAAATTAAAGATATTTGGATTAAAGAATTTTAAATTTTAAAATTATCTTAAAAAATTAATAATTAAAAATTTTAATTTAGGATTATAAATTGTATCTTTTTTTAATTTAAATTTTTCATTATAAGTTTTTTAAAATTTATAAGATTTTATACAAATGTTTTTAATTTGAAATTCTTAACTATTTTTTTTTATTTTAGAAGCACAAAATGCACACACGTTTAAAGATTAGGTCTTGATTTGTACGACTAGTTTTACGTGTATAAATTAAACTTTGATTATTAAGTGTATATATATATTTTATATATGCAAAAATTTATCTCATTTCAATCTTAGGGTCCTTGTTAATTTCACAGATTGATTTGCTATTTTCAATTTAGAAACCAATAAATAAGTAAACACCTTAGATTTAGATGTAATTTTTTTATGTTTTTATTACCAAAATTTATCAATTAAAATATAACAAATACATAATTTTTTAATCAAAATATAATAAATGTATAATTTAGTTAAATGACCATACACTTGCTTGATTGCAGCCATTTTGCTCGTTGAGAATGGAAGCGATGCCCACCATCCTTGCCACAATGGCTATGTGGACCTCCTGCTTGTTGCCATTTGGGGTATGGCACGCTCACGTTTTGTTTAATTGTTATTTGCCTTGTTTGCTTGGGTTTTCGCCCTTTTGTTTATAAATAAATATATATATATATATATATTATTACCATTAAAAATTATATATATATATATAATATTTTAATTAACAAATTTAATAACAAAAGTATAAAAGATTATTGATAAGGATATATTTGGTTGTTCAAATGGTAAGTAAAAGAGAAAAAAAGGAATAAAATGAATCTATCATGATCACCATATCTTTACTTAAAAAAATAAAAAGAGATGATCATTATTAAATAATAATAATAATATAATAATTACTACAAAATCATTACCTTGCGTTGTCCTTTGCATTTTTTGCAACCATGCATATCGATTGAGTTTATCCCATAAATAAATCAAGTTCATTTGTATTTTCCTTTCTATGATTGCAATGCGACGGCTAAGCAGTAACGATGAAATCAAAGACTATGATGACTGGCCAGTACTGGCCAAACATGTGGCAGGAATACGTGCCTCTTTTGCCTTGTTCGAGCTTATGGGGCCATCCAATTGTGGACTTCATTTTCTAAGGAATTGCTTGGACCGTAGCCTGAAAGTTCCATAACTCATTGCCTCCTTTTTTCATACGTCTGTTTTGCTTCATGCTAAAAATTCATCAACACCATTTGTTTGTGTTGTCTGACTAGAGAGTAGAGAGTAGAGACAATCCAATGGCAAACAAAACTCCCAACGTTTTCGGATATGTTAAAAAAAAAAAAACTAAAATCAGAATATTAATTAACAAAATAATAAAATTTATTATATCTTTATTATTAAGTTCTCTAATTAAAATATTATATATATATATATATATGATTTTTAGAATTTGACATCACATGATTGAATTTTTTTAAAAAAATTTACACATACTATACTTTTATTAAAAAGAATACATTTAAGTCTAGTTCTTAATTTTATTTTGATTCGAGATTTTGAAAAAATGAATTTTTTGTCTTTAAAAAATATATGACCGATCCTTGAGTTTTAAAAAGATAAATTTAGCTCTTAAAAATTATTGGCTGTTTATTTATTAGTCTTTACTCAGTAATAAAAATAAAATAAAAGAAATATATATGCTTTGAAGATTCGTCAATAACAGGTAACAAATTTTCAAAGACTAAATAAGTTAATTTTAATATTTATAGATTAAACCGTTAAACGTGGAGGAACTTAAAATTTTCTGAATTATTTGATGGATTGATTGCCCAGAGGAAAAAGTTTACAGTGTTCGATATTAATATTATATTGGAAGCAAACGTGGGAATGTGGAATTAGACTTGTTTGTTTTTTTATTTTAAAAACCGTGCCGTTAAATTCAAATGTGTGAAGTATAAGGTAAAGAGGCAAGAGGGACTAGAAGGAGGTGGAAAGTCGAGAACGTCCTTGGAAATGCAGAAACAGTGAAACACCAAATACACCATGTAACCAGAGGGCAACATGTGTCTGAACTAGGTCGCACGTGCCTCTCAGAAGACGCCACGTCATGTTATGATGAGGATGATGATAGTGGTGTGAGCGGCTCTAGATCTCATCTCATGGCTCTCACCCCGTAGAGATAGAAACTGAACTTTTTTACTTTATACTTTTATAGGCGCAGAGAGAGAGAGAGAGTACCCACACCAGACTGACCTTCATAAGAGAAAGAGAGGCCAACGAAATAAGAGAGAAAATTACAGGAAAAAGTAGCGGAAGCAGCTCTGCGAAGCTTATCCAGCTAGAGTAAACCAATGGGAGAGGTCTTCAACAATCTTCTCTTCTCTTTCTCAAATCCTTCATTCCATTGTCTTTATATTGCTTCTCGCTTTTCTTGGTTCTTCTTCTTCTCATTCTTATTTTTTTTTTTTTTAAATTCAGGAAGAAAAGAAACCAGAGGAAACGAAAATGGAGAAGAAACAAGAGGAACAGAAGAAGGCAGAAGAGGGGAAGAAAGAAGGGAAAGAGAAAGCCAAACAGCAGGAAAAATCGGTTGAGGAGAAGAAGGACGAGAAAAAACCGGATGAATCGAAAGATGCCGGTGACGGCAAAGAATCCAAAGAACAAGCTCCGCCGCCGCCGGAAATTGTTCTTAAAGTGTACATGCATTGCGAAGGTTGTGCTCGGAAGGTTCGTCGGTCGCTTAAAGGATTCCAAGGTGAGGTGTTATGAGTTATCCGATAGATTAATTACGTACCCATGTTTGATTGATTGAAGATTAGAAGGCGTTCTGTGAATATGTTTGTGGATGTTTTTGAGTTTAGGGGTTGAAGATGTTATCACGGATTGTAAGACTCACAAGGTGGTCGTCAAAGGAGAAAAGGCAGATCCTCTTAAAGTTTTGGAGAGAGTACAGAGGAAGAGCCATGGACAGGTGGAGCTTCTTTCTCCGATCCCAAAACCGCCGGCGGAGGAGGAGAAGAAACCCGAAGAGAAAGAGAAGCCAAAGCCAGAGGAGAAGAAAGAAGAGGTTTTTTATTCACATTTCGCCCCCTTTATTTTGATATCCTTTCATTTTCTTTGTTCTTGACAGGGAGTAACTTTTCTGTGTTTTAATTCTGTTTTATGTCAAGCAGCCTCAGATTGTCACAGTTGTTCTGAAAGTTCACATGCATTGCGAAGCTTGCGCACAGGAAATTAAGAGACGCATACAGAGAATGAAGGGTGTGTGAAAAGTCGTCATCTTTTTCGTTTCTGTTCATTTTCAACTACTTCTTTTGTTCATAATTTTTTTCGCTCGTTCATGCAATTTAAGTAACAGTCCTCTGGAATTTAGATTATTTTCATTGCTGTGCTTCAAATTTAATTAATGAAATATTATAGATTACAATCATGAGATTGCAGTGGAAGAGGTCCTGTTGAGGCCAAATTTTATGATATTTAATCTAATTTAATAATGCATTGAATATAAAAAATGAGTACCATCATTGTGTGCAGGAGTGGAATCGGCGGAACCGGACCTAAAGAGCTCGCAGGTGAGCGTGAAGGGCGTGTTTGAAGCTGCGAAGTTGGTTGAATACGTGTACAAACGCACAGGGAAGCAGGCGGTGATAGTGAAGCAAGAGCTTGCAGAGAAGAAAGAGAAAGCAGAGGAAGGAGGGAAAGAGAAGAAGAAAGTGGAAGAAGGGGAGAAAGAGAAGGAAGGAGAGGAGAAGACGGAGAAGAAAGAAGGAGGGGAAGGAGGTACAGAAACAGAAGAGACGAACGCAGTGGAGTTGAAGAAGAACGAATACTACTATTATCCTCCGAGGTATGCCATGGAGATGTACGCATACCCGCCTCAGATCTTCAGCGATGAGAATCCAAATGCCTGCTCTGTTATGTAAAAAATGAGAAATGAGAGGGGTAATATGGGAATTAGGGAGAATTGTGAAATTGGGGTGATTTCCCTGCACTATCTGTCCTGCATTACATGTGGCCCCTGTACTTTTTCTTCTGTTATAGAAGTATAATCTACAGATCATCTGTAGAGTTTTTGTTAGACTAGTACTTTCTGTTTAGCCTATCTATAAATGAAAATATAATTAACCACATTCTACACCTTTTATATTTTACTTTAATACGCTACATTTTTACTGTTTAAAGTACATGATTTTTTATTTTGTTTCAGTTTAGTGGGTCTATTCTATGCCTTTGTGGAAGACGAAGTTGAAGTTTCCATACCTGAACTGTTTTGTGTGAGACGATTGAGATTTGGGTGGGGCATGGTGAGTTAGGAACCTTTCAAATGACTTAGCGGTTGGCAACTTCTCGCATAATGATAATGATTTTAGAAGAGAAAACAACCTGAATCCCTATAAATGCGTTTGGTTTAGTCGGTTTCAAAAAAGAATGATAAGGTTAGGAACTAAACAATGCGATAATAGAGCTTTGCGGCGTGAGGTGCAGAGTAGAAGTATATTCGATTTATAAATATACATTTTTAGTGAATCGTATTTCTAATATGTTTATTTTATAAGATTTATCTAAGAGCGCAAATTATTTGTTTTCTTGCAATGCTATAAGCAAAGAGTTATAGGCCAAATTTAAATATTAAAGAAAATGGGTGTGGGAAATACCAGAAAGGCTCAACCATCTGTGTGATTATTGTATGACTATTTCTTGGGCAAGTGTTTGGATTGCCTGCGTCTGCGTGTCCATCTCCCTCTGTTTGTTTCTGACTTCTACCATGGAATCGCACGTACAGTGGCTTTTTCTCTCTTAAATTTTACTCAGGATTCATAGTTTTCACCTAAAATTCTCGAAAATGCCCACTTTTTAGAAGACCACACCCTAACTTAAGTTCTGAAAATGAAGTAATAGAGAGGGTGGTTCATTTAGGTGGTTCTTCTTTTCCTAGGTAGGAAATCACTCGGCAATGAGCAGCTGAAAAGCACAGATGAGGGAATTGATTGTGATTTTGGGAAATCTCATGACTCAAAAGCATCGTCGATTGTTTCTGGGTCGTCTTAGTTACTGTAAGTTGTAACAAATCTCACCCCTAGGCCCCATTTTCGAATGCCATTCTCCGTATAGGCTATAACATTCACTGTTTGCAGAACATAGGTCTAGTTGCCATTGGCAAGTATGTTATTCTGGGTCCTACATTACATGCTTTTTGTTTTACCCACTTCTGTATTGGAATCTCTACTTGTCTGTTTAATTTGTTCTACTTTTGCCAAGTTGGGCGACAATGCCCTGTGACTTTATCGCAATAACAAGGGCTAAAGAGAAAATCTCAACTTGAATTTCGTCAATTTTAATGGCTTTTCAAGAAAAGACTTGAAAGTTGAAAGGATCTCATTAAATAAAAAATAAAAACAAAGAAAAACTCCGTTTGCTTTGCAAACATCACTTATGTAATATATATATTATATTCTTATACTTGTTATATTTATTAAATTATTTTTTAAAAAATATGAATAAAATAATTATTTTTTATTTTATTTATCTTTACATATCTATATTTTATATTTTCTTTAATGTTGTACTCCTTCCGGTCTAATATATAGGACACTTTCTAGAAGGTTTGCTTGGTCCAAAATATAAGGTACCATATAATATTTTGTATTGACTTTTTAAAAATGTTCTTTTTCTTTTTTTAAAAGAAATGTTAGTTTAATTTTTTTTTTCTCTCTCTTTTGTAAATAAAAGTAAAAGTAAAAAAAAAAGCGATAAATTTAAAGAGTTTGAGACAATTAAGTAATTTTATTAAACTACGTGAAGTAGTTGAAAGTGTCTTATAATATGGACTGGAGGGAATATCTTTTAACCAAATATATTCAAAGAAAAAATGAAAACAAGAAATAATAAAGCCTCCGAGGTCTGACAAAGTCGCTGGCAGTAAAAGTGGAAATAGGTCATAGTGGGCTCATGAGTAGACCAAATAATACAGGTAGGACTCATACTACATAATGGCTCGGATATTAGCACATGCAATGCTTTGTTGGTGTTCGTGTGTGTCGAAAGTTGCTTTTGGAGAGTTGTGCCACTGTCAACAACGCCATTTAACACATTACTCAATTATGCAACCATGTACTATATTCATTATTATGGACATGCCTCTCTTAATCACTCAAAGTTCTTCTTCAAATGGGTTTGGGTCTGAAGATTCCATCTCACATGCTAAATTCATGGTTCCAGGTTAGAGAGCTTTGCCTTTTGTATTTTGTTTGCGATCTAGTTATGTTTAGTAAACAGTATTCAACCCATATGGCTTTTTTTTTTAATTAAATAAAATAAACTCTAAACTCCCATGAACTTTTGTAGACCATTTAAAAAATTTCAGGCGCTTGAGGGAGCATTCAAAAGATGAATACACTTTGTTAGCTTTATCTATATACAAAGATTGAACTTGCTTTTTGTCACTCTCCATCAAAAGCCTTACTTTTGTTTTTGCTCAAATACATTATATATATATATATATATATATGATCGATCAGTAATTAAATAAAAATTTATTATGAAAAAAGTTTTAAAAATACTTAATCATATATTCTTGCCTATTCAAGTGCAAAGAATGTCCATTTCAGGTAAATGCTTTATAAAGAAGATAACACAGAAAAATTATTTTGGGCAGCGATTGTGGACAATGATGTATGAGAGGAGATAGGTGCAGAAGGTGGCGTAAAGAGATTTGTCGTGTGTTTTCCAATATGCATAAATGAAGAGCATGGGGACAATTTCTAGATATAAAGCATACTTCAAACAATATTGTTTCGAGCTGGTAAGCTTTGATATGCAAAATTACAAAACCCATGCCATGCATGATGCATTGATCCTCCTCCATTTCAGAAACGTCCTTTTCTCTACTCTCTCTCTCTCTACGTTTTTTTAAAAATAAAACTAAATACTGATTTGGTATAAAACATCTTTTCATGAAATACCTAACAGATAGGAGAAATATAGTAGATAGGATGAGGAAGGTGAAGGAATAAAGCAAGGTGTTGGGTAGGCTTTACAGCCACTGCACCAACACGCTCATTTTCATAAAACCTATCTCTTTCCTTTCTCCCCCGAGAGTTTCCCCGCTTCAACTACTTGCTCTTCTTGATCACTCCTATTCTAATCCCTGCAATCCCCATTCTCCATACTTCCGAACATTTTCCTTCCCACTTTTATCGCTTATATGTCTACTCAGTACTCACTACTCTCTTCCCTTCCCCTTCCTCTTCTCATATTGCCTCTCCTTGTTTTCTTGAAAAATATATGAACATCTTTGGAAATTACTCAATATCGAAAATGTTATTTTTATTGTAAAAATTTTCTTAGATAAGTCATGTGAGAAGAGATGATTTATTTGAAGTGTTAAAGGTGCACATTTCATATCAACTTGGTACGGGAGAATAAATAGTTCTCTCAAGTATTAGACTGAAAATTTTAAACTTAAATAATAAAGATAGAGAACATATCTCTTTAGTCGCTTGAGATTGAAGCTCTATATAATAAATCCAGTTATTAAACTAATGAAACTGTGTTCTAAAATAACTATGACTCTAAAAATCTAAAAAAAATGGAAAAGTTTATCCTGTCAAAAAATCAACTTCTTGATAACATTAGTGTTACGTGATTGAGATATGTACATCATATTTTTATTAAAAGAGGCTTCTAGCGAGTATGTAACGACGATACACTTCATCAAGTGGGCCCCTGCGACGAAGCCAAGTTGGCTGCGGGAACGAGTGACGCCTCTAGAATATTCCATTCCCCACTACATTACATATCCCTCACCACTCTCATTGCCTTTATTTATTTATTTATTTTGGATCTTTTACTGCCTGCTTTCTTATTATTCATCATCATATTACCATTGAATCAGCAGCAACAGCCCCACCTTATGCCTCTTTCCACTTTTCTTTTTATTTTTCTTTTTCCAACTTTACTCAACTAACAAAATAACCTTTTTCTGGGCCCAAACCCTACCTAAACCCAATACCCAATCGAACAAAAAATTCAACCACATGAGCAGATCTGGTTATTATACAAGCTTTCCGTTTCAGAATCGGAGGTTCTCCTGTTCAATTTATACGAAAATGCACTTATTTTTAATTATTTAGTAAATCTGCAAGTTTAAAAAATTGGGAGCAGGAGGAGTTATGGGAATCAAGTGGTGACACCAGAGCTGTACCTTATATTACAAATCCAATATTATGGGTTGCACACTATGAATTTGCCAACCATTTGGTTCTATAAATCGCATACTATTATTATTATTATTATTATTACTACAAGAATCTGGGATTGTATTCAATTTGATACTATGGTTACCCATTTGTATGCAGCTTAAGAAACAAACAAAATGGGACAGAAACTGATGAAAAGCAAATTAGAGGTAAAAGGAAGGTTCGTTGACGTATATGAAAATATTCGCCCACACTTTCGTAGCCTTTACCAAGAGGATTGTACTCAAAAAAGGCAGTGAATGAATGTACGCAACAGTTTTGATTATTCGATTTTTAGTCGTTCTTGAAATGACTCAGATTTATGTCATATTTCAGAGAGGAAGGGCTGAAACTTCAAAGTAATATTATTCGATTTTAGTCAGTTTTCAGTGACATTAGTAGGGACTAACCCGGAAAGTATTCAATACCAACTTTTCAGGACAAGACAACAAGGCTCTATGTAAAGACTTCAACCTATGGCGGGATCATGTTTATAACAGTGGGAATATTACTGTGGGGGAAGGTGTGATTCAAGTGGTGGGAATATTAAAATACAGACGATGTGGCTAATGGTTGGAAGGTGCCTGTGGAAGCGTGAAATGCACAATAAAATCAGGGTACGAACCTGTTTAAAAAATAAGAGAGTAGGGTAACGATGAATCTAATAATTGGGATTTGGGAGAGAGCAATATATTATGGTTAAACTTAAAATGATGAGAGAGCAGAAAGGAATGGCCGTGGAGATGCAATTATCAATCATTTCAATGTCACATGTCTAATCAAAGTATGGTTGGATGAGAATGCAAGGAAGTCTCTTTCTGATTAAAAATAATAATAGTTAAAGTGTTATTACTATTTTCTATTACAGTGTAAGTCATTAATAGTTTAGTTCATTCTCCACTTCTGTATAAAAGAAATCAGTCCCAGCATAAATTGATTACCCACTTTGACCAGATACGCAACGCTAAGGTAATCTTGAATTCTTCGCACTCCCTACTCATTACTCCAAGCTATATATTTGGACCTTTCGAATGCAAAAGATGGACAGGTTCCAAAAGAAATGACATGTTATAGGAAGTTTCTTCTTATTCTCACATGCCTTTTCACTTAATCTATTATTTTGTATTTATTGTCCAAATGTGTAAAATAAATTTAAAGAAAGACAGCAAGGGAAAAAAGAAGAAGAAGAAGAAATAGATAAAGAGAAAAAGAGAAATCCACTTCTCTTATCTTCTCTTTATCTTACTTAATTTTCTGTAATATTGTGGGGATCCAGTTTTCGTTTCAATCCAATAATACTTTCGTTTCTGGTTGGGTTAGCCTTAAAGCTCCTTGGATTAATTAATGGAGAATGACGCCGATAATTTATAACAAACTAGGGCTCTTACAAGCACAGGCTAGTTAAGGCTGCTTGAAATGTAATAGGGCCTGTGATGGGCCATTTAGAAACTATGAGAAAAAAAAAAAAGTGATGATGTGGCATGGTTCAATATTTTGGAGTAAAATGAGGTTTCTATTAATAAATTTGTAGATTAGAACTAAATTAGTAATACTGTGGCATTTATGATTATGTTCCTCGTACTTTACAGCAATTCCTGCTTTCTGATAAGCCTTCTTGCTGGAATGACCAATGTTAATGATTTATTTCTCTCGAATTTCATAAAATAGGATGACATAGATTAAAGGCATGTTTTATTAATTTTAAAATAAAATATTTTTTAAAATAAATTTTAAAAACAAAAAAATTTAAGAATTTATTTGAATTATTATTCTAAAAAGTAATTATTTTTTTATTTTTTTTTAATTTTACACGACAAAAGTTAGAAAACATTTAAAATATGTTTTATTTTTTTTTGTATCTGACAACAAAATTCTATTTTTTTGTTTTACAAAATTTTTATTAAAAACATATTATCAAATAAGTTTTTTTATTTTTAAAAACAAAAAAATTGTTGTAAAAACAAGATACTAAATAAAATCTAAATTTGGTTGCAATTTTTCAAGGATAAGGATGCTTTAGAGATTTTAATTGTAAAGTTTTCATAAAGTTTAAAGAAAGAATAATAAAGAAATAAAAGTGTGTGTAAAACTTTGTTTTTATTATTATTATTTTTCAAACTCTATAAACTTTACAACAAAAAAATTTTAGATTATCTAAACTCATTTTTTTACCGTTGGCGATAATAGTATAGAAAATATTTTGATGTTAATATTTATATATTATTTGTTTTTAAAGTCATGATCAAACTCTCTTATCTTAATAAAGAGTTACTAAAATAACTCATTTATTTCCCTATTAAATTACCTCAATCCATTTGTTACTCTGTATCTTCCAAGGTTGAAACCCTCAAACACGGAACATTTTTGGTGGTTGAAAACATCAGTAATTTTAGTTGATCAACTTCAACCTCCTCCATTCCTTTTATTTGAGCGTGAAACATCCATCGTTGCGCTCGTGCATTCCTTCATTTATATTATTTCACATAGGAAAAAAAAATTTATATCGTTCAACTACTTGCCATTTTCAATTCAGACTGCTAAAGAAAGAGAAGTCTACTTCTTAATTAACAGATCTTATCAACGTGAAATTATTTACAAATAACAACAATAAAATTATCAGTTCATCGCAAAATATCACTAATCACCTCTCATCGACGGGTACAAGGTCTAATTTTTCAAAATCAAATTAAGACAGAGAAAAAGGAAAGACATCGAAACTAGGAAGCGCAGTAGAAATCACAACACATGGGGGTTACTTTTGGCCATGGAATTAAATCACTTGTGTCTGTGTTTCAAATTCCATTCAGTTCTGGCTCGAACAACCTCTTTTTTATCACCTTGAAGACGAAGCAGGTGGGTGTATTGAAGGCCTGGTTTTCTGTTGATGGAGTTATTATTGGAGTCACCAATCACTCTTGCCGTTGGACTCGTCAACGACTCCAACAAATTCGATTGCCTGCACTCATGTCTATACTCCAAAGTCATGCTCGTCATATAATAATCTTCCAAAACCTTGATTGGCACACTCTGCAACATGTGTTCCAAATCATTAGTTTGGTACCCTTTCTGTTCCTCAAAAATCAATATCTTATAATTTGATCTGTACCTCTAAAATCCATCCAATGTATTTCACATTGTTCACATGCTGGTTAGCATCCATGTCGTTCCACCTTGGCTAATTAAATTTCATGCACATAAAAGTAGCACTTAGTACAATCATTTGAATTTGAATAAGGAAATCGTATTTATAAATGAGTTATTAAACTTACTGCCAATCCGGATCGAATTCTCTCAGCAGTATCATCGTTGAGCTTGTCAATCTTTTCACAGTCAGTTTGTTCAGTGGCAATGGAACCCCTATTGAGGTAGAAGGGAACAACCTCTTGTCTCACTTCTTCAGGTATCTTTGACAATTTTCTTGTTTCTCTGTTCATGATCACCCATGTGCTACACCAAGAACGAAATTTTTTAACCATTAGTTAGTCATTATACATAAGTCCGATGTATTTGTAATTTCTTGGCCCATCATACAACAAATAAGGATGAAATGAAATATTGGACCTTGTTGCTCTCGTTATGATCTCTTTGGTGTAGTGATCTCTGATTATCCAATCTCTGCGCATTCCATTCTTTCCGGCTGCATCAACCCATGTATCAACCTCAATCACATCTCCCCTGCCACATTCACCAATCAGTTTTGAAAACATAAGCCATTACACGCACACACATATTTCATTGTATGGTCATCATCATTACCAGCTGCTATATCTCCGCACTTGAACTTGAATGCGGGTAACAACCCATATGAGTTTCCTGATGCTCATCTCCCGGGTCGCTCCGAATCCGTTTCCTCCAATCCCAGAGCTCGTCACATGATTCAGAGCAGTCTCCTGAACCATTTCATAACTAGCTCATAAAAACTCTTTTGTTTGTTCTGATTCCATTTATTCTTCATTTATTATAGCAAGTAAGCAAAAGATAATTCAAAAAATAAACGTATAATTTCACACATATTGGACACTTAATCACATATAAAGTGACATATGATATTTCAAATTTTATAGTGTCGCTGTGTTTTGTGTCTAGGTAAATATTGAATAATAGCGGTGTTGCATTTTTTGAACTGGGTATGCTTATGCCACAAAATGGAGTAGAATGGGATTGAAAGGAAGGTTGAGCTATAAATATGACAGGTGTTAAGCTAACCTGAAGGAAATTCATGAGTGTCTCCATAGTGGCAGTTTTGTCTGGTCCAATTTCATATGACTTGATCACGAAAATCTGCCTATACACGAACTTGTTCTCCACAAACCTTCCATGCAGGCTAGTAATGAGAGCTGCATCTGCTGCGCTTTCATTTGCTAAATTTCCGGCTGCAACAGTCTCCTCTGCCACATGTTTTCCGTTCACCTTTTTTCCATTGATGGTGTCCAATTTCCGAGGAAGACTAGGAGCACTTGCAGTTATCAATGAAAATCTTCGTTTATTACTTAATGAGAGTGTTTTTCCTGAAGAATAAGAACCCAGCTGCAAAATATCTCCATTTTCCTTCTCTAATTTCCTGCTCAGTTTTCGAGAAAAAGTTAACCTTAGGTGGCCCGTGGCTGCCATGGACGTCATTGCTTGCTAATTAATTAACAACCCAGCCACAAGGGAATTGAGAAAACGAGAAGAATATATAACTCAACTGTGGAGAAATGAAAGTGATGTTCATATAAACGTAGCTCATGTATCTTGTGGAGTGGGGCAAATGATTTTTTCAAAGATTAATAAAATATAGGTGTAACTACTCGTTGAGAAAGATTAGAAAGGATGCCAGCTTAAATAAGACGGAAAATAAAATATAAAGGAGCAAAGAGGAAGCTTTGTGCTTGTAATATATTGGTGAAATTTTAGCATTTGAGGAGGGCATCATGTGAGGGAAGTAAGGAGACGCCTACATCGCTAGCTTGCACGCAAAAATAGAAGGCATTATGTGGGTGGGTGTTGATTTGTATGGGCTCTATCTCACGTAAGTTTCTAATTTATATGTATAGACACTGGAAATCATGGTGTAGCGTGCTTGTGCTACAAAAAAGGAACACCTCTAACTCTTAAAAAATAAAATTAAGGGTAGTTCAAAAGTGGAAGAAAAGTAAGAGATAGCAAAAAAATAAACAAAGGGTAAAGTTTGTTTAGGTTATCTGTATCTAAACTTTATTCCACATCAAATTGGTTTTCATCCCCAAGAAATAATACATAAACATCTAAGCAACGCGTGGACTTAATCATCATTGGGCTTGCACATGTGAATCCAATTATTAGATGGGCTTTCTACCAGAGAACGAAAACCGGTCCGTGGTCAATAAACAACAGAAGAGTCCATGTGGCGACACGTGTCACCGACCCGATTTGTCGGGGAGCGTGAACACGTGGCTTGTACTTTCGGCAAAGAACCTTGACGTTAAAATAAGGATTAATTAACGTAAAATATGTAATGAGATGATGAGGGTGAAGGACACGTCAAAGGCAGAATCCGATACTTGCTCTTCTCTTCCCACGTGGCCTCCTCCCTGTCCGTTGATATAAATTCCCACCCCCACTCGTTACGTTGCGCTCGAACGTTTTTCCAACTCGCAGAACCGTTACTGATCACCACTTCACTTTACTCTTTGATAAATCGCTTTTCTCTGTATTAACTTCATTGTATTCGGTTACGACCGAGATGGCCAAGTTCTGGACCCTGATCACCCAGCTTCATTCTCTTGCTGGGTATGCAACCTTTTCCCTCTATTAATTTTTTATTTTGGTTTCTTTAAGTTTTCATTCTGATTGCTTTATTCTTTATCGTTCAAAATCTCGAAATTAAACACCTTACTCCAAATATCTTGTGTTAAATTTGCAGGCCGGTGTTGACGTTATTGTATCCTTTGTAAGGATAAAAAAAAATCCTATAACTTTGCCTTAATTTCCTGCTCCATATATATAAATTCATGGGTGGGTGTGTTAATGCTTAGGTATGCATCGGTGGTAGCCATAGAAAGCACATCGAAGTTGGATGACGAGCAGTGGCTTGCTTATTGGATCCTATACTCCTTCCTCACCCTTACTGAAATGGTTCTACAGCCACTTCTAGAGTGGTCAGTCTCATTCAACGCTTAACTTGCTGTATAAATTTAAGATGACGTAGTAGAGGTTTTATTCTGACTTGTGAGTCATATGAAATATGCATGAATGAAAATGAAGGATACCATTTTGGTACGATGTGAAGCTACTGTTGGTGGCATGGCTGGTTCTGCCACAGTTCAAAGGGGCCGCATTCCTGTATGAAAGGTTTGTGAGAGAGCATATCAAGAAACATGTGACTGGGAGAGAGCACCACCACAAGTCACCCAACGGTGGCAAGGCCAAGAATAAGTTCGTGGATTTCATCACCCCCAAGAAAGTGAGTTCATGCATTTATGTTTTCAAACTCCAAAAATTTACACCATTTGAGATTTAAAACTTATTCATATTATTATGCATACAGGGGGATCAGGAGGCTTATTGAAGGAGCCATACAGTAATCTCAGTCTTCCCTCTTCTTCAGCTTCGCCTTTGCTTGGTTTTAATACTTTGTTGAATTTGTTAACCCTCCATCTATATCCTGTATCATGTAGTGCAATGTAATTTCCAACACACTCATGAATTGAATTCTAATCTCATTAGCTTCTTGCTGATCAATAACTCATGCCCAGACCACAGAGTGACTGAAACACAAGAAGATGGACTCAGTGTAGACAGTGTTTCCAATAAGCGAAGTCCACCTCCGCTGTTTTCTAGATATCTACATATCTGCTGCTCAACTTAATATACAAATTAAATATTATATTTTTATGACACATTTATGTTCGGTGCTATAAATTCGATATGTATACGACAAAAGAAACGTAAGATTAGATTAGAGTGCTTTTGTTTTCATTACAATTTCTTCCATAGATCCTATTGTCAAGGCGTGAAAGGTTGCAAGATTGGCTGCATCAAAACGCAGCTGAATTCAATCTGTCCGGTGATTTCAAAGAAAATTTTGGGGAAAACAAAAAAAGTCACTCCACGGTCCACATTGGTATCTGCGCAGGCGTGGAATTTCTTATAAAGTGGAAGACAAATCAACCATCCAATGAAAAAAAATTCTCCCAATCTCGAACTCTATCTATTTATTATATAATTACAATTGTATTACCATTAGTCCACTTGTGCTATCTTTGCAAGGGACGCAAGGGCTAGTTCCGCAAATCAGCAAAGCATGTGTTACTTTTTGAGTTTTTCCCCTCCTACCTCTCAATGTATTTGAAATTGTGAATTCGAGTACTGCCGCACTTAGCTTTATTCCTTAAACCTTTGGACTGTTCATACTTGGTGATGTGAAATTGAGAGAAAAGAAGAAAAAGAAGAAGAAAAGAAACATAAGAAAAAGCGAAATGCAAAAGGTAGGAACACAATTGAGTGCCATCCAGCCCGTTCTCGCAATAAAAGGAACGATACTCATGGGCCATACTCCAGAGGCCAAGAACGTACGCAAGGCATTAATTTAAGACATAATAAATCAATTTATTTATGTTAAAATAATACGTAAACAAAATTAATAAATACTTATACTGAATAAAATAATATCACTATAGTTTATGAGTTGGAAATTAAACAAACACCGGCACCATCGGATAAGCGTGCCAATACATTACTTCAATTCAAATTTAGTTGCATTACAAACGTGAATAAGAGTCATTCTCTCATGTTCTCATTTTGTTATTATGGAAGAATTAAACATGTTTCTCTCAAATTTACAGAAGCTCAAGCAAGTTTTATTCAAAATATATTAGCCATTTTATTTAGGAATATAACAAAAATGCATTTTGGCATAGCATCATTGGATTAAAAATATCAGTAGAACTTAGTACGTCGCTATTCTAATTTCTTATGTACTTATAAACCCATTTATAAAAATTTTGAACTTGATAGGTGCCCCCAAAAAAAAATATTCCATAAATTTTAAATTTTTTAAATTTATTGTATCCGAATATCTTATAGATGAATTTTCAAATACTTGAGAAAGCAACAAGATTTTAGAGTTTAGGAATGAGGAAACCTCACAATTTTCCTTTAGCAGAAGTAGTTTTCTGTTATAATATTTTGTTTTCAAACTAGAGGGTTCTGAATAAAATTGATCTTCTAAACTTTAAAGTTGTTTTCTCTTATACTTTTTTTGTCCATGGTCTTTGGTTCTCCTTTCTAGGAAGGGAGGGCCCCGATACCGACCATACAAATTTCTTTTTGGCAACTTTTGCAGGACACTATAAAATAAAATCGCCCCATTACATATCTGAAAGAGCCAGACTAATAAAGCTAATCACATGACTAAGCTATCAAGTAATTAATCCGACACTTGTTGCTGATATTATATTGTTTTCTTCCTCCTCAGGTCTAACTGATATTTATATTGTTTAATTTATAAAGCCAGAGCTTCCATTGCCATCTAGGCGATTGTCATTTACAAGGCTTCCTGTGATTTCTGTGCATTCTGTAGAAAAATCATGAAAGTTGTACTTTGCATGATTTGTGCTAACTTGGAAAACCCAACACTGTTGAACTCTTTACCGAAAATGAAAAGAAACCTGCATAGATTGTCTTCTTGTCAAGTCTGAAGTAGCTAATTAGATAACTCCCTCATCAATTGGCTTTGGGTTACTCTTAAAATTGAGTCTTCATCAGCTATTTTAATTTCTACGAACATAAGCATGTTTCTTCTCTGACATTGCCATGTACCCATATTCCCATAGCCACATTCAACTCTGTCCCACTCAACAATGAGCCTTCTGCTATAAGATAGATATCCAAAAGAAAAAGCTAAACAGTTCCTTTAACGAAATTCCATCTCACTTCTCTTCCAGTACGACCACAAAAGGAAAAGAGTGCAATTATCCTTCTTTTCTTAACGGCCGTGTTGTACTAAACAGATTATGGGGATGATATTGTTGGACACAGCATCAACGTCACATTGATGTCGGATCACAATCAGAGAATCAATTTGGAGTATTTTGGTTGATCGTCTTAGTTAGTGTGTTCACTCTAGAACAATGAGAAGAAAAATTTTAAATGAACATTGAAAAGCAAAACTGGACTGAATAGCTAGCAGAGATGGAGGGTAATTAATTAAAATTTCATAGGGAAAAAGGGCTATAAAACGCCACGCCACCATGTCCCGTGGCTTTATTAAAAGTTAGTAATGTCTTTCAAAAGAATAAATAGATAATAATTGATAGAGAAGCATGTGAATAATTTGACCAATCAAAACACCTTTCACCGATCTATATTAACATTTGGTATTTTCTCATGCTCTATGTTCAGTCTGATTAACTCTTCCCCTTATCCTCTAAACCCACCCCAAGAGCCTCTCTGAAAAAAGGAAAAAAAAAGGGTAACTTGAGCTCAATGGATCCTACCCAGATCAAGAAGATTCGAGCCATGAACAGATACGAGGGGCTTCAGTTTCTGGATAATTTGTATTTCTATTCCTTGACTACTTTGACTTGCATTCTGTTCTGTTGTATCCCTTTTTTTCTGCCTTACCTTTCTTCTCTGGTGATAGACTTTTTCATTGTGTGCGTCCCAGGTTTTGTTACAGTCTTGTTCAGCTCGAAGTTCTTATTCATCCTAGGTAACCTCATCATTGTTGTTCTTATAGTAAGCTCCAGAGTCTTTTCTTCAAAATCCTCTTCTTCAACTTCTGATGTTTGCTATGACGAGTTCATCAATAGTAGAACCGATAGACAAACCCAAAGGCCTCAAGTTCCAAGTTCTGAGTTCAACAAAGCTAGAAAAATGGAGGAACAAGTTGCAGAATATGTGGACATGAGATGGGAAGAAGTAGAAGAGGAGAATGTAGATGAAGAAGATGGTGAACTGTGTTTGGCTTCTGATTCTGATGAATTGAACAAAAGGGCTGATGATTTCATTGCGAGAGTGAACGAGCAGAGGAAGCTTGAGATTAGCCTTTTACAATGGGGCAGCTACTGAAGGATACAACTTACCAAGTGTTTGCCAACAATAGTGAGACTGAGTTTAGCAATAGTGGAAGAACAGCAAGCATTACTAATGCTCACTGGTAGAGTTCAACAAATTTTTTTTTGGTTTAGTTTCTGAGTCCATTTTGGATAGCAGGAAATAGGAATACGTATAGCATGGTGTGATCACGAATTTCTGATTTATGAATATGAAAGTGCTCGTCCAAAAAAAATACTTCGTTGATAAGAAAACTACGAACTTCCCACTAGTAAGTATCGAAGGTAAGTAAGTCATGTCATTTTTATAATCATTTAATTATTCGTCCAAAGTTCTTAAAGAAATATTCATGTGAATCCTTTGGCTTCTTTGAAGTTCCGAATCTCATCACTTTTCACGCAGGGATCTCAATTCCCTTGAACACTGTTAGTCTTTGCTTATCTCAAACATGGATTGACAGGATTCAAATGCAGATTTCACCAAACTCTTAGCTGCATTTGGTACAAAAATTTCTTTAAATTTTACATAATATTTAAACTTAAATAATTAAAAATATCATGTTTAGTGTAAATGTTTAAATATAAGTTTTAAAAAATATTTAGCTTTTTCAACATTTAGTTTTTCATAAAATGTAAACGACTTAATCTCAAATGTTCGTGACGACAAAATTGCACTTAAACTATCCTCTATTGCAACATCATCGGACAATACAATAGTCACCGCTATGTTTGCTCTGGACAAGATGCGTGTCGGGTACTTGGCATGCAATGGTGCCACACCTTGCCTTGCGACACTTTCCGTCAAGGTGTAACGCATGCTTCCATAGCCATAAAGTATAAACCTCAATTTTCAGGACAACATTCTCTTCTCAGTTCCGCTTTGCTTTGCTTTGCTTGTATATTTACTTGAAGTCGCCATGGGTCTTGTTCACAAGCTCCTGAACCTTGTAGTTCCTCCATTCACAATCTTCACAGTTTGCTTTTTCTTACGACCTTTTTGGACCTTCAATTTCTTCCTCTCTATCCTACGCTCCACCTTCAGGGAAAATGTGGCTGGTAAAGTCGTTGTCATTACAGGTGCTTCCTCCGGCATCGGCGAGGTAATCCACCCATATCCTTTTTGTCAACTTCAATCCTATATTGAATGATATTGCCAACAAGCTATTGTTGAATAAATTTGGGTGGTTGGCAAGTATGGCTATTCATCAGGCTTGGAGGTTTGGTGGACTCGGCTTCACCTAGTCAAACTAGGCTGAGTTGGATTAGATAAAAAATAAAATAAAATAAAAATTTATAGCCAAATCAAGCAGCGTCCTAAAGCCCATATTCGCTCCACTCCGTCAAAAAATTATTTTTTTAAATATAATTTTATAAATACTTATATTAAAATTTTAATTTTAATAAAGAATCAAATATAATTTTATAAAATTTATAAAAAATTATTTTTTATTGATTATTTTATAATTTTAATAACAAATCCCGGTTAACTTTAAAAGAAATATTGGTCTGAACAAGTCTAAAAAATATAAAAATGTTAAAAAAATAATTTTTATAAATATTTATATCAAAATATTTTTTTTAGATTTATTTTATAATTTTAATAATAATTTTTTTAAAAAAAATTGGGACACCTAGTATAAACCCAATTCTATTTGATATTAAATCAAGTCAAGCCAAACTTAGGTAATAGATTTTAATTTTAAAATTCATTTAAAATCGAATTGAACATTAATAGGTCAAGGTCTGGTCGGACTGATGAAAACCCCAACTTACCAATATGGTAAGGGAGGTGCTTGTCCAATAGTTTGTGGGCGGAGACAGAAGTCATTTTTTGAAGTGACAGAGAGCCTCTAAATGAAAACGGAGGCCAAAGGGAGATACCGTCCAGATTTAAATTTTTCTTATCTTGTTATTTTAATTTCTTTTAAAGAAATAAAACATAGAGAATAAAAATAGCTTTTCAATTATGAAAATTAAAAAATAAAAATAATTATTGATATTAAAAAATAAAAATTATTTAAATTAAATATGAATAATCCAAATCTTTATTGCTCCTTAAAAAAATGCAGACAAACCGAATTGGACAATAAATTTGAATCTTTGGATGTTATTTTTTATTCAAAATTAGAATAAAAAATAAACAAAAAAAAATTCTAATTGCACCTAATCCGAAACAGGAGGTCGTTACTGCGACTTCAAAACAATTACGTCTTCATCTAAAATATATAGATATTGGTGCTGATGTTTCCAAATTGAAGACTGTAGGCGACTTGTTGATTACGCTCTCGGTCATTTTGGAAGATGTTGAGTGTTGACGGTCTGTTTGGTTAATTGGATTATGAGTGATGTAATTATGACAGAAATATTAAGATGAAAGAGGTTGTGTTGCTTATATTTGATATAATTTCGAATATATTTATATTTAGTTAAATAAAAAGAATAAAATGAGAATATTTTTATATTTATATATTTAGTTAAATAAAAATAATAAAAGAATGGAATACATGACAGAGCAAATAATAAAAATATCTTGATTTAAAAAAATAAGATTAATTTATATATATATTTTTTTCTCTGGCTTTCGCGTGATCGAATCTAAACTTTCGCATTCACAAAACATTTTTTTTCTCTCCAGCTTTCGCGGGAATGGATATAAATAGCCATTCCTTTGGATTTCACGTTCACTGTTCCTGCAAACTTCCTCTAGCTTTCGCGTTCAAAACGAGTCCTTCCTCTACAAAATCAATAGTCCATCTCAATCCCTCGATCTCTCTTCTCTCCCACATCTTCTAGGTCCAAAGAAAAATCCCATAAAGCTTAGGTCATGAACCCACACTTTTTTTTTTGGGGCTTATCATCATCACTTGGAACTTAAACAATTTCGGAGGGAAGCAACCTTAAATTGACTACACGCATTCATGGAGGAAAACCAAACAACTGCGTATTCACTGAAATTTCTCAATAAAACCAGTAATAGAATCATGAAATAAATAGGACTCACATAACCATGGTATAAAGTAGAAGAAGAAAATAGGGTTCATTGATGTTATCAAATCAAATCAAAATTCTATATTCCCATTTTCATTTCTTTGCTAGAATCGGAGTAGAAACAAGACATGCAAATATTAATCCAATTTCACATTAAAACTTGGAGCACCATAGCAAATCTTAATTGGTATCGTTGGCAACAACTCTGGATCCTCCACCTTCCGGCAGCTCGCAAGAAGCATAAACATCAATGAAATTCCATTGCCCAAAGCATGATAGATTTAGAAAATCACACACCTATGAGCAGTTAAGAGGTGGATTTCCCACAAGGGTTTGTCTGTGCTGAGCCCAGAAGCGTCGTTGCAGAATTTTGCCTAGTAGTCTATCGATAAATCGTTAAAGATCTTGGTCGGCTTGAGAACCAGTGTGTTGGAGATCTTGGCCAGAGACGAGATGGGTGTCAATGATGTTTCCATTAGGGCTAAAAGATACTTTCCACATTTTGGCTGCAACATTTTGGCCCTCTCCTACTAATCATTGTGCTGCAGCCCATCCCATCAACTGAAGGGAATTGTATTAGACGCGCTGAACCAAACACGAAAGGCATAGGAGTGCATTGCGGTATCCCTCCGCTGTGCTGAATCAAATGGCATGTCACTAACTTCAAACGTCTCCCATGTTTTGATTTTGATTCTTCATCTTTCCTTTGTGCATTACATCTCCTTATCATTACTCCAAAGTTTGTTTCTTTGTTGGGTATTGTGGTCCATTTGGTAAATAATGCTGGCATTGTGACTGCCATTATGTTTGAAGAGGCAGACCTAAAATGATAACTCACGGTATTATTTATTTTATAGTTTTTTCTTCGGCAAATCTTTTTGTACATTTTCAACTATTTCTCTTAAGAATACACTATGCATAGCATGGGAGTTTATAGAGATTTTATGTTACAACAAATCTTAGAAATATATGATTTAGTTAC
This sequence comes from Erythrophleum fordii, assembly GCA_032878935.1. NCBI lineage: Eukaryota > Viridiplantae > Streptophyta > Magnoliopsida > Fabales > Fabaceae > Erythrophleum > Erythrophleum fordii. The sequence continues at coordinate 44,559,448 of JAVQMF010000054.1, forward strand.
TAAAAATTTTGAATTTATTATTTATTAATTTTTAGAACATATATGGATAAAGATTAAAGAAAAATGAATTAAAAATTTTTAAAACTTAATTATATATTTTTAATGATTAAATTATATATTTTTAAAATATAAGAAAAGATATTCAGGCACTATTTCTAAATTTAATTATTAAATCTAAATGCATATTTTTTTTAACAAAAATTTCATTAACCCACGATTCTCAGGTTAGTGTGTAGGCCAGGAACCCCAGCAAGGGAAGCATTTGGCGAGAGGGTTCTGGATGCCACTGAGGCCAAGAAGCTCGTGTATCCATCATCTATCCAAACTCCTCAGATCAAGACTGATTAGTCACCCCAAAAAATCACAAAACTCGCACTAAAGATAGAATTACTGCATGAGGCGCACGTAATGCTGCATCGATGATAGAGGGTTGACGATAGATGAGATAGAAGTTTGTGTTGGCCATATTCAGTTTTAGGTTTGAGGGGTGAAGAGAATGGATTTGATACAACATTTGCTGAATATAGCATTGATTCCATCAGCTTTCTTCGCGTTACTTTTGCTCTTACCTCCCTTCTAATTTTTCAAGTTTCTATTTTCTCCACTCATCAAAAGATCCAATCGCAATGAAACCCTTGCCGGCAAAGTTGTGCTCATTGGCGAGGTTTGCAATTATGTTCTCCATTCATCAACATTACACTCTTCCTAATATCTGTTCATTCTTCGAATACAAAGCGCCCTTTTGATTTTTGATCTTTAATTCCATTACATGTAATCTTACACTAGCTGAATGCAATTTGAATGAATGGTGTTTGTCAAAAGGCTTTGGCTTATGAGTATGCGAGAATAGGAGCTCATTTAGCCCTAGCAGCCAGGAGAGAGGATCGTCTGCATGTGGTTCTTGATAAAGCTCTTCTACTGGGTGCACCTAATGGTGTTATTATTCCCGCTGATGTTTCCAATATTCAAGACTCTCAGCGTTTTGTTGACGAGGTTGTCAACCATTCTGCTAAATGTAACTATTATTATATATATGATTTCATTTCTTTTAACTATGTCTGCAATCAGCTACTCCTGTTCTACTCCCAAAGAAAACAAATAACTAATTACTAGTGTACTTCAGCACCAGTGGATCATTTGGTGAACAAAGTTGGGATTAGTCAAGTCAAATTCTTTGAAAAATTCTCCATGAATTTCTCTGATTTGGCTCCAATCATGGTATTATATTACATATCTTGCATTTCTTGTGAAATTAATTAGAGATAATTTTGATGTTCATGTTCACTATACTTTTAAAATATTATCATTGCTAATGTTATATTGGACTTTGTGATGTGGTTTGGTAGGATATAAATTTTTGGGGTTTAATTCACAATTCCAACTTAAGTAAAAGTAGAGGGAAGATAGTTGTGATATCTTCAACAGTAGAATGGTTCCCCACACAAAGGTTGAGCTTCTACGATGTAAGATAGTTTTGATTTTTGAATATCATGTGTATTATAGGGAGGTTATAATTATGATGAGTTTCAGGCAAGCAAAGCAACAATGATAAGCTACTTTGAGGCATTGAGGGCTAAATTCGATCTAGATATTAGGATAACCATAGTGACTCCAAAGGTTATTAAGTTGTAAATGACAAATGATCAATATACATCACAAGTACCTTTAAATCCCAATGAAAATAAAACCAAAATACTTAAAATTTGTAATGCCAAAAATAAGCTAAACTAGTGTGATGGGTACCCCGAGCACCCATACGTGCAACATACTTATCTTAAAAGAAAGAAGACTGCTAATGTGGTGACCTTACAGGGGCAAAATGGGAAATTTAAGGGTAGCAGCAGCCTAATGAATTTTGCTGGGGACTAGACAATTGAAGGAAAGAGAATGTGAGAGAGAAATGAGGATTATAGGGGACGGAGTGTGTGAATTTGAGGCAAGGAAGATTTGGAAATGTGTGTAAGAGAGACTAGACTCTCGAATACTAGCTATTATCTTATTATTCTTTTTTTCCCCTACCATTAATGGCTTGTAATACTTTTGCTAGAGAGGAACATTCACTTTATTCACTTAATATGTAAATAATAGCAGAGTAAATTCCACCAAATTGGTATCAGAGCCAGTCACTTTCTAGAGAAATGGTCAACACTCAAAACGAAGGGAGAATGGAAAATCTAGAAAACTGAGTGGCTGGAGTTGAACAGAGCGTCATTAATTTGGAGAAGGAGGTGGCATTAATGAAAGACCTTTTTATCAAGGTTCTAAATGGAGTAAGTGGATGGCAGGTCAAAGAATAAAGATAGTAGCTACTAAAGCTACTTCACCCATGCATGTTGCACCTATGTCGAGTCCAATAAAGGTTATGGAGAGTAGCAACACAATGAAAAGAGATACTTATAGGTTTCGTAGATTGGATTCACCCCTATTTTCTGGAGATGACCTAATAGGATGAATTTTTTAGATGGAGTAATATTTCCATTTAAATGGGGTGGTTGAAAAAGAAAAATGGATGCAATGGCAATATGCTTAGAGGGAAGAGCTTTAAATTAGTTTCAATGGAAGGAAACATAACACCCAATGCACTTATGGTTTGAATTGAAGAAAGACCTTATAGTAAGATTCTATCATTCACTATGTGGGGATGCTCATGAAATATTGATGTTGCTAAAGTAAGAGGGAACTATAATGGACTATATAGAAAAGTTTGAGTTAATCATAGCCACTTTGAAGGAAGCCCCTGATGATGTATTAATTGAGGCATTCAAGAATAGGTTAAAAGATGAAATCAATGCAAATATTCGGATGCTTAGAACACATTCCTTAAAGAACTAATAGATATGGCCAAGAGAGTCAAAGATAGAAATTTTGTTTTATAACGTGCTAAAGAGTCAAGATGGAATAAAGGAGCCTGAGTTTATTCCATTGGTTCATGGGCAAGCTCTAAGGCCAATATCACCATGCCTTTAAGATTTTTAGAACTTTTGAAGAGCATTATTATTGTTGGCTCCAACAAGAGTCTAAATGTTAAAAGGGGACATGACTTAAGTCCATTAGTATTCTAATAACTTACTCCTCCAAGAGTAGCAACTCTAGTAGATAGACAAATATAGAGATAGAGAAAAAGAAAGAGCTAGGTTGTGCTTTAAATGCAACAAAAAATTTGGATCAAACCATAAATGTAAAAGGAAAGAGCTCTAAGTGCTGATATTGTTTAGGGTTAATAAAGATAGTGAAGGACTAAACATGGAAGAAGAGGAGATAACTGAACTAGTACAAGAGAACTAACATGAGGAAACAGCCATGGCATTATCTATAAATCCCATAGTCGGAATTACAAGGAATGAAATAATGAAACTAATGACTAAGATGAAGCATAGTGAGGTGTTAGTGTTAATTGATTGTAGTGCTGCTCATAATTTCATTGCTATTAAATTAGTAAAACAGCTTAGTATTCCCTAGATAGAAGTAATTTATTTTAAGTTTAGGTGGAGGATGGATACTATGTTTAAGGTGTTGAAATTTGTCACAACGTGATAATAGAAATGCAAAGCTTGAGAATGTAGCAAACATTTTTTCCCTTTGAATTAAGGAGGAGCCGATGTGGTACTTAGTGTGGATTGGTTGGAATCTCTACTGGAAGTTAGAATAGATTGAAAAAAGTCCATTCTTAAAATTAATATGGGGTGTAAATGGGTGTGTTTATATAGTGACCTTTCCTTATCCAAGACACTGGTCTCTTTAAAAACCATAATGCAATCTTTGAAAGGAAGAGAATAAGTTTTTTTTCTAATGGAATTTGGTGAGATGACCCTTAAAATACTGGTTGCACCTATTATGATACTATAAATTCAAACTTTGTTAGAGGAATTTCTTGTTGTCCATGAACTAGCATAAGGGCTATCACCCAACAAATTTAGAGATCATGCAATTTTACTCTAATCGAGAGAGTCATTGCCTAACATCAAGCCTTATAAGTACCCCATTCTCAAAAGGCCAAGATTGAATACTTAGTTAAGGAAATGTTAATAGTTAGAATCATAAGGCCAAGTTGTAGCCCATTTTCTAGTCCTGTGCTATGGGTAAAAAAGAAAGATAGAAGCTAGCAGTTTTGTGTTGATTATCAAGCATTAAACAAGATTATTATACCTGATAAGTTTCCTAGTCTAACCATTGGTGAGTTACTAGATGAACTTAGGGGAGCTATAATGTTTTTTAAATTAGATTTAAAATTTGGTTACCACGAGATCAGAATGAAACTAGGGGATAAACACAAGACAGCTTTTCAAACTCACAAGAGACATTATGAGTTCATGGGGATGCCTTTTAGTTTAACCAACGCTCCCTCAACTTTTCAATTTTTGATAAATGATATCTTTCGAGTGTATCTGAGAAAATTTATTTTAATATTTTTTTATGATATTCTAGCTTACAGTGGGAATTTCCAATCCTAATTGTTGTACCTTTAAGAGGCCTTTCATATACTTCAATAACTTCAGCTTGTTATTAACACTAAGAAGCATATGTTTGCCTAACAAAAACTAGAGTATATTAGCCATATTATATCGAGGAAAAGGGTACAAGCCAATCTTTTGAAAATTAATAATATGAAGTGGCCTATTTCAAAAAATTTGAAGGCTTTGTGAGGATTTTTAGGTCTCATAGGGTATTACCATAAGTTTGTGAAAGACTACAATAATGTTGCTACCCCCTTGACAGATTTACTTAAGAAGGATACATTTCATTGGAGTGAATTAACAAACAAGCTTTTAAAGTGTTAAAAATAGCCATGACTGCCACTTTAGTTTTGGCATTCCCCAATTTTTCACAACCTTTTGTTATAGAGGTTGACATTTCAGGTTATAGGATAAAGATAGTATTGATGCAATAAAGGCATTCCATTGCTTATCATAACCAGGTTTTGTACTAAAAATGCACTTATGTTTAATTTAGAAGTGAAAATTGATGGCTATTGTGTTGGTGATCAAGAAATGGAATCATTACCTTATAGACCACTCATTCATTATCAAAACTGATTAAAAGGCTCTTAAACATTTGTTGGAAAAATGAATGATTGATTTATACCAACAAAATTGGGTTTCTAAGCTTATCTATTATTATTTTATAATATAATATAAACATAAACTTAGGAGAGAAAATTTTATGGCTAATGCTTTATCAAGGGTTGAAATACTTGAATTGAATGCTTTTTTATTTTGGCAACTTGGAAATTGGGAGGAATAGGAAAAGGAAGTACACCAAGATCCTAAGTTATCCCCTATCATTCATTAAATCATAACAAGACAACCTACACTTTTGGAGTATGGCCTCAGACGTGGCTATTTATTGTATAAAAGGAAATTGGAGCTTCCAAAAAGGTCTAAAAGCATTTCACTTTTACTTTAAGAATTTCATGACTCTCTTATCAAAGGTCATTCGGCTTATTTAAGAACATATTAAAGATTGGTTGCTTTATATCACTGGGATGGTATGAAGAAGGATGTTCAATCCTATATTGCAAAATGTGATATTTGTTAGGGCAACAAATGCCAAGGTCTAAGTTTGGCAGGTAATCTATAACCCTTACCTATACCTCAACATGTTTGAGAAGACCTTAGCATGGATTTTATCACTAGTCTTCCTGGATCCCAAAAATATGATATAGTGATGGTAGTGGTAGATCGCTTCACTAAGTATGCCTACTTTTTACCTATGTCACACCTTTGTTTAGCAAGAGATATGGTGGCTTATTTCATCAAGAAGTGGTATATTTACATAGGTTTCCCAAATCCATTATATTAAATAGGGTAGTGCATTCATAAGCTTTTTTTTGGCGAGAACTGCTTAAGGAATTAGGGACTACTCTCCAATATAACTTTGGTTATCATCCTCAAACAAATGGCCAAATGAAGGTTTTCAATCACACTTTAAAAGACTTATCTTAGATGTTTTAACAGTGCTAAGCCTAGGCAATAGGCCACATGGGTAAATTGGACAAAGTATTAGTTCAACACTACCTCTAATAGATTTGTTAGCATAAATCCCTTTAAGGCTTTTTATAGTAAGGAACCACCCACTCTATTTAAGTTGGAGGATGACCCTTCTAGTGTGGAAGAGGTGAATGAGCAACTTAGGGCTAGAAATGTAGTTTTGGCTAAACTCAAGTTTAATTTGGAAATTTCTCAAATACAAAAGAAAACTAAGCAAATAAGCAAAGATGCGAAGTGCATTTTAAGGTGGGGGCATGGTATTTTTGAAGTTGTAGCCAATTTAAGTCTTTAGCTAAGAAGACTAATGAAAAATTAAGTTCTAGATATTATGGTTCTTACAAAATCTTATAGAAGTTTGGGACAGTAGCTTACAAACTAGAATTATCTCAAACAACTTAGATTCACCTAGTATTTCACATATCCCAGCTAAAACAATCTCTATATCCATTTGATTCTACCCGTGACATTCCCCCTTTTCTCATGAAGAAATGAAATAGCAAGTGCAACCTGAAGTCATATTGAAAACCCAACTCTTAACCAATAGTCACTCAGAAGTCTTTGTTAAATAGACTTACTTATTTGATTGTGATAGTACATGAGAGGACTATGCTACAATTAACTTCCAATTTATAAATTTCTACCTTAAGAACAAAGTGCATCTAATTGGAGGATAATAATGGGTACCCTAAGCACCCATACATGTAGCACACTTATCTTAAAAGAAAAAAATTGTTGATGTAGTAACCTCATAGGGATAAAACGGGAAATTTAAGGGTAGCAGCAGCCTAACAAATTCTAGTGGTGACTAAATAGTTGAAAGAAAGAGAATGTGATAGACAAAAAAGGATTATAGAGGATGGACTATGTGAATTTCAACGAAAATTTGGGTATCATGTGTGAGAGAGACTAGCCTCTCAAATGCTAACTATCATCTTATTATTCCTTGTTTTTTTTCCCTATCATTAATGGTTTGTAATATTTCTGCCATAGAGGAACATTCACCTTATTCGTTCAAGACATAAATAATAGTAGAGCAGATTCCACCATAATGAAAGAATAAGGCTTCTCAAGTTCTCATATTATTCTTTTTGTAATGACAGTTATCTTGAATTTTTTTTTTTGGGCAAAAAGCACTAAATTGTTAAGAATTTAATTGCATTATCTGCCAATACTCCTAGAATAGGTAGTTTATAGAAATTGTTAGGTAAACATAATCTATTAAAGGTAAGTATACTAAATTAATCTTAAATTAAGTATATTATAAGCAGGTCTTACAAAACAGTGTGCCTAAACATACTTAGATTATTGATAATTAGCTTGGCTTATTTGTGTCTTTTATACTCTTTTTCTAATCTATAGATATATCCTTCAATACAATTATTATATCACAATTTAACAAATACCTCTATCTTCAAGTTTAAAGTTTTCATGTTTTCATAGCAGTACCCTTATTAACTTCGTCTTTACTTTTACTAATGACTCACTTTGTCTGGTTGAAACCCATATTGTGACTAGCATTTGCTATTATAGAATAAATTGATTAAAAAAATGGAATAAGATACTCGATAAGGTATGAGTTCCAGCATTATAAACGTTTCCTCGTAGGATTAGATTACTTATTACTTAATATATGTAATAGTCTTCATGATTTTTTTAAAATTTAATATGACGTCATTGCTTTGATAGTGTCACATAAAGACTATACTTGTTGAATCTATAGGAAGTTGTATGGAGGCCATTGTAAACACCACTTGTCAAGGTGACATGTGTTTGATTGAGCCATCTTGGATTAGAATTGTGGTGTGGTTAAAGTGGTTGTTTCCTAGTATACTAGAGTGGTGTTTCCACTCTAGGTTAGTAAAAATGCTATTTGAGGTTGCAAAGGGAAATAACTAAGAATAAAGTAAATTTATTTAAAGTGTAAGATGTTGAACCTTTGAATGTGCTACTTGTTTTCTATGATTTGTACCATATTTTCCAATGTTAAGCCAGCCTAATGCGTTATTATTTTCCATAAAAATCATGGCCTATGCATTAAATGTTAATGTTAGCTTTTCATTAGTAAACATAACTAAGGCATGGTCTTGATGCATCAAAATGTAGAGAAATCTCTAAATTATAAGGGGGCAAATAAAGAAGCAAATCCTTTGTTAGCTATTTTTTTTTTTTTTTTTGAAGTAGATTTCTTAAAGGTTAAGATTTTTTTTTTTTAATTTTGAAGGAAGTAAATGCAAGATGAAGGCAATTTTCCAATTAGACACACGAGACTTAGTAACTTGAGAAACTTAACTGGCTTAGCTAGGCCAATTTTTTTTGAAAAAAAATGGGCCAAGTGCTAAGTTAGTTGTCCCGACCAGTCTAGCCTAACTTGATTTGTCCTCTGTTATTAAAATAAAAGACTTAGGAACTAAATTAAAAAAAAAATCTTTTTTAAAGGTTATTTTATGATTTCAGCCAACAATATTTAAATATGTTTTACAAATTATAAATAGTTAAGGGGTTCAAGGTTCTTGCTTGCCCCATCTTGAGTATAATTATCACATTTAAATAAGAGAAAATGAAATAAAAAATATGTATTTTTTGAATTTAAAAGCAAAAAACCTTAATTTGAGATAGTAAATGATCTTTTTTTTCTTTTGAAAAAAAAAATAGATAAGCATTGACAAGTTGGATTGGTCTCATCTCAAAAAAATACCTAAAATAAAAAAAATACTCAACGGATTATCAAAATCTAAGTTGTCGCAAATTTTCATTTCTATTACGTAAATCTTGAAAAATATATCAAAATGAATAATTGTGTCTAAAATGGTCGGATAAATACAAAGTTACAAATCTTCATATTTTTGAATTTTTTTTAAACTTGAATCTGGCCTAACTATCCAGTACAACCTGATCTAATGCCAAGTTAGGCCTTGAGCTCGAAATTTTGATCTCAACTTAAACGAGGCTAGGGTGAAACTTAACTCAACTCAACCTGTATACATCCCTATTTTCAACTTCTATCAAATAAAATAAGATTGTCTTTATCTTATATTTTATTTCTTTCAAAATAAAAAACATAAAAAATAGATAATTGAGATTTAAAAAAATTGAAATTTAGACTATTTTGATCTAATTTGGATAATTTATATTTCAATTTTTTTAATTTTTATTCTGATATTTTTTAATTTTAACAAAAGTAATTTATTTGATAAAAGTTAAAAAGCTATTTTTGTCTTATATTTTGTTTCATTCAAAAAAAAATTACAATAAAAATAGTAATTGAAATTAAAAAAATAAAATATTGACCTTACATATCAAATTTAATTTCAATGGTCTAAATATGTTTTAAAAGAAGTAGCACACTCCCTTTGAGGTAGCGGAGGATCTGCTTCTAGGCAAGCATGCATCATACTGCACATTTTTTCCATGTAAGTAATTGTCACTTTCCCACAATTGCTTCCGGAAAAGTTTTAATGGAATCATTTAAGCAATCAAAAGGTTTGGCCCATAGATTGTTACTAAACTTTCACTTTTAGTACATGCAATTAATATCATTTCTGCGTTAGGTAAAATGCAAATAAATTTCAAGCAATCTTCTTAAAATTATTTGAACAAAGCATTTATATGAGAAAAAAAATGCTTGTAAATGACTCTGCAAATTAGCCAAACAATTATGTCGTGTTATCTGGGACATAAATACTGAATAGTACTTACCTACATTGACTAATTTTAGCAGATAATTCTTGCTTCTCTCTTTTCTAGCTCTTCGTCATTATCATTCCAGAGTTTTGGAAGCAATGATTCCATTTTCCTCATTACGTCACAACTCACTCATAAGCATTAAGCAATGAGTTTCACTTACGACTTCCACAACATTGCATTGCCTCTAGTAACATTAATTCTCCTTCCCATTTTAATGGCACCTTTTCTCTTTTTCAAGCTACTTCTTTCTATGGAAAAATTGGTATGCACTGAGGATTTGGCCAGAAAGGTAGTGATAATCATAGATTCAGCCCCAAGAATTGGCGAGGCCTATGTTATTTCTTAGTTATTACATTTATACCTTGTTTTATTTCATTTTATGACTAATTAATTGTAATAGAGATACCTACAGGTCCTACTGATATATCTAAATAGAAAATAATAAACAAGGTATCCAAAGGTTACTCTATATTAACTAACTTCAGTAATAGTAATCTCTTTAATGACATAGAGCAAACAAACTAAGAAACTGGAATTACAGCACCACAGTGGTTAACAATATGAGATAAAAAAATTGTAGAAAGATAAACAAGAGGGAAAGACCACAAGAAGATATTAGAGAGAAGAGAATACAACCAATATTTTTTCCTCCCTCGCTCTTTGTCCATCTACCCATTATATGCTAATCCCCATTCAATCTTTGACCCTCAAAGGTACCTTTTTCGTGCGACCACTACGCCTAACCGTTTCTTGCAGTACTATACCCTGTGTTGGATCATGAATCACCTATCTCAACTCATTATTTTCTACGATTAGTGCCACTTGTATAGTCTCGGCCCCACTCCCTTTTCTTATAAGCATAACATTTCCCTCCCATCAAAACAAACCTTGTCCTCAAGGTTAAAAGCAGGATATTGCTTAGTAAAGGAGGAGAAATATTCCCATGTAACATCAATAATTCCATTCCATTTGATCAGAAGTTAAGGAACCCATGACCCATTAATTAAAATCTGACAAACATCTATAACATTAGCAGGCATGATCTGAGGTCCTTCTGGGAAATTGGTGAGGGGTAGCAGAATATTTTGAGCAGTAGGATCGTGTTCACATCATTTCAGCAAAGAAACATGAAAAACAAAATGTATTTTGGCCTTATGCAGTAACGCCAAATGATAAGCTATAGTCCTTATCCTCTCTTGAATCTTAAAGGGACCAAAAAAATCTCATTCCAAGTTTCTGATTCCTTTGCAACCTTAAAGAGGTCTGGCGATAAGGTTACAATTTAACAAACACATAATCCCCTACATTGAATTAAAGTTCAGTGCGGTGGCGATTTGCAAATCTTATCATTCTAGCCTGAGCTTTGTTGAGATGTTGCTTGCGAGTAGCAAGTATCTTATCCCACTATGCCAAATGCCTTAAAACTTTAAAAGGAGTATCATCCTGGATTGAACGAGGAATGATAGATGAGGGTTCCCTTCCATACACTATCCTAAAAGGTGTCATTTCTATGGCAATATAAAATGAGCTGTTATACCAAAACTCAACCTAAGGCAAAAATTCAACCCATAGACATGGTTAGTCAGTCATAAAACATTAGAGGTACACTTCTAAGCATTTATTGAGAGCTTCTGACTGCCTCATCAGTTTGGGGATAGTAAGATAAACTTATCTTCAATGTAGTGCCCTGCAACTTGAATATATGCTTCCAGAAGGCATTGTTGAATACTTTATCTCTATCAGACACAATGGAATGTGGAATTCCATGTAGTTTCACTATAGTCTACACAAAAGTTTCAGTAACTTGATTACAAAGAAATTAGTTTTGAAGGGAATGAAGTGAGCAAATTTTGAAAGGCAATCAATCACCACATAAATGATTGTACACCCCTTTGAAATTGGGAGACTAGTAATGAAATCCATTGAAATATCTTCCCATACTTGATTAGGAATTGGCAGTGGGCTAAGTAACCCTATTGGCTGTAATTAAGAGGTCTTAACCCTTTGACATACATGACATTTTTGAATAAATTCACAAATATCCCTCCTCATTCTTTTCTAGTGAAAATAAGTTGCTATCCGGGCAAATGTCCTAAGGACTCCGGCATGCCCTCCCATTGAAGATGAATGAAATTCCAATAAAATGTTCTTGATAATGTCCCATGCTTGTTTGGGAATTAACAGTCGTTGTGTCCACCAAAGTAAACCATCCTTCAACTGATGCTAAGGAAGGGAAATTGGATTTGCAATAAACTATTCAATAAGTTGCTGTAAGTGAGGCATTTGTGAGACCGACCTCTTAATTTCATCAAAAAAATTTGTTTGAGGCATAGAGATAGCCATATAGCAACTACGTGATAATGCATCTGCAGCCTTATTAGAAGCCCTAAGTTTATACTCTATGGAATAAGTGTATCCCATAAGTTTAGGTAGCCAATTTTCTTGTTTGTCTGTTTGGATTACTTGTTATGTTAGGTGTTTGAGGCTGTGATAATCTGTTCTTATAGTAAAAGGACGACCAAACAAGTGATAAAGGAATTTAGCTACTGCTTAAAAAATGGCATATAGTTCCCTGGCGTAAACTGATTGTTGTTGCATTCTAAGAGAAAGAGTTTCTTAGAGAAATAAGCAATGGGACACCCTTTTTAAGCCAACACAACCTCAATTCCTTGCCCAGATGCGTCAGTTTGTAACACAAAAGGTTTAGAAAATTCAAGTAATGATAATATCAGAGCCTCAGTTAAAGCCTTTTTCAGTTGATCAAAAGCAGATTGGGTTCTATCAGTCCAATGAAAATTGTCATGTTGTAGAAGGTCTGTTAAAGGACTAGCAATGGTGGTATACCTCTTGATGAATCGCCTATAGCACCTAGTTAAGTTAAGGAAGGCTCTCGCGTGACTTACTGTAATAGGTATTGTCCAATCTCTTACAGCCTACACCTTTGCTAGGTCCATCTCAACTCCTTATCCAGACACAATGTGTCCTAAATAGTCAATCTTAGTCTTACCAAAAGTACATTTAGACATCTAAGCATATGGACAATTTTGCTGTAGACATGATAATACAGAAGCTAAATGTTCCATATGGCAACTCTAAGTGGTGCTATATACCAAAATACTGTCCAAAAAAACTAGAACAAACTTTCTCAAGTAAGGTCAAAAAACGTCATGCATAAGAGCTTGAAAGGTGGTAGGGGCATTTCTTAATTTGAAAGGCATCACTAGCCATTCGTAGTGACCATGATGTGTTCGGAAAGCAGTCTTATTGTGATCTTCATGATGCACCACGATTTGGTGGTACCTTAATCTAAGATCTAACTTTGAGAAATACTGAGAGCCTCTGAGTTCATCCAATAATTCATCTACTGTGGGTATAGGATATGAATCTTTTATGGTGGCAACATTCAATGCTCTATAGTCCATGTAGAATTGCCACGTTCCATCTTTCTTTTTAACCAATATGATAGGAGCTGAGAAGAGACTTGTACTCGATTGTATAATGCCTTCTCCCAACATTTCTTCAACCAATCGCTCAATTTTAGCCTTTTGAGAAAAAAGGTATATTTAGGGTCTAACTTTTACTGCTGAAACTCCTTTTTACAAAGGAATTGAATGATCCTAAGACCGTGGAAAGGATAACCCATAAGGAACTTTGAATGCAGTAGCAAACCTTTTAAGTAACTCGGCCAAATCCGAAGGTAAGTGGTCTGGTAGCTCTGACAATTCATCTGAAGGTCCTTTTAACCCGAAAAAAGAAACCATATACATCTCATTTATAGCATCTATAGTTATCATATGCTGAAAATGGTGAAATGTAGCCATAATGGGGGTTGAAAACTAAATTCCCTATAGAGTCACTAATTTATCCCTTTCATAAAATTGGATATAAGCAAACAATAATCAGCCACATGTGGCATTAAAGTTGCTAACCACGAAGCTCCTATCCCAACATCATTACCAAAAACATCTAAGACATAAGCCGTAAATGTAATTATGTGCCTACTTATCTAAACTGGCAAGGAACGTACCACCCCCTCAGCTTATAAGAATTCTCCATTTCCCATCATTACTTATAACCCTCGTGCTAGTTTGATAGGGAGTTGCAAATGGCAAGCAATTCTCGGTTGTATAAAGCTATCCGAGCTTCCCCCATCCAAAAGAACCTTGACATGATTTCCCTAAATCAACTTGTTAAAACAGATAGTGGTTCCATTAGGGATTTCATTCATCATGTGCAACAACAAATGGTGATGAGTAACATTAGCCTCTGCAACATTAAACTCCTCTGTGTTTGCTTCCTCTACTACATCTTCTGTTTCTGACAAAAACAACATTAGTTGCCTATTCGGGTGAGCATTCACGGTTGTCAACCTAAGTAAATTTGGGGGTCGGTGGTAACAACGGAGGTAAAGGAGAAGAAGGTAACCCTAGTGAACGCTGTTCAATGGTTGTCAAACTAGGACCCGAGTTGCTCTTGGTGTTCACTGCAGGTGGCCTGTTTCAGATCCCACCCGAGGAGACTCCTATGGCATTTCACTCGTCGAATAATATAGCCAACTCGACAACCCTATTAAGAGACTTATACTGTGTTTGGATGGGGGAAGAGAAAAGTGAAGGAGGAGAAAAATGGAGGAAGAGAAAAGTTAGGAGAAAATTTTTTTTCCTTCTTACGCTTGGATAGAGAGAAAGAAAACGGAGAGAAAACTTATTAATTTATAAAATAATAAATTTTTATTGTATACTATTTATAATTTTATCATTAAATGAGGTATTTTTAAAAAATTATATTATTTCATGTGATTTAATTATTTTATATTATATATATATATATATATATATTTAAAAATAAATAAGATTAATAAATTTTAAAAAATAAATTTTAAAAATTACATTTATCATTTTTAAAAAATGAATAAGATTAATAAAATATTTTTCACATATAATAATATATTATTATATATTTTAATATTATATATTAAATAATATTATTTTTATATATAATAAATATTTTTAATTATTTTAATATATATTATATATATAAATATTAGTATATATATATATATATATATATATATGTTAATATATATGATATATTAAAAATATAATATATAAATATATATGTGTAAGGATGGGATGATTATCATCCCATGAATGGGTCTGACTCCCATTTGGTTGCAGGCAATTACGGTTGGCTATTTTTTTTTATTTTTTTGTAAAAAATTAATTTATTAATTTTAATATTAATTTTTTATAAAATATATTTATTATTAATTAATTCTTTAATAAAATTTTGAATAAATAATTATAATATTAATTATAAATTTTTTAAAATTAATTTTTTTTTCTTTACGATTGGTTTGGTTGTAATCAACCAACTTTTTGATAAAAATATAATGTATTAATTTTAATTTTAAAAAATATATTATCATTTTATATATATATATATATATAATTAATTTTATAATAAAATATTAATTGAATAATTATAATATTAATTAATTAATTAATTAATTAATTAAAATTTTAAAAAAAATTTGCTTTAATTATTCCTTTTGAGTTTACACTATTTTAGTCGAAAAATATTCTTCCGACTATAATATAATCGAAATGTGTCGTTGTCTATCGTTTTTCTTTCAAAATTTTTCCATTTGTGGAGAGAAAATTTTTCTGCGAGACTCGTTCACTTTTCGTCTTATGCGTCAACCAATACCACCAATTTTTTTTTTTCCTCCCCGCTCTTTGTCTATCTACCCATTATATGTTATTCCCCATTCGGTCTTTGAGCCTCAAAGGTACCTTTTTCATGTGACCACTGCGCCTAACCATTTCTTGCATTACTACACCCCGTGCACCACCGTGGTTAACAGTATGAGATAAAAAAATACCACGAGAAGATGGATCATGCGTCAAGAGTACCAAAAAAATGTAGAAAGATAAACAAGAGGGAAATACCACGAGAAGATATTAGAGAGAAGAGAATACAGCCTATCTCAACTCATTCTTTTCTGCTATTGGCGCCACCTATGTAATCTGCTATTGGTGCCACCTGTATAGTGTGGGTCCCACTCCCTTTTCTTATAAGCATAACATTAACCCTGCCCAAATCTTCTTTCGTTGGTTTTCTTTAAAATCAAGAGCAACTTGCTTATGAGTATGCTGAGCAAGGAGTAGTTCCATCTCTGGTTGACATTAGAGAGGATAATCTGATAGCAGTTGCCAATAAGGCCAGGTCTCTGGGTTCCCTACATGTTATCACAACCAGTGCCGATGTGTCCAAGGTTGAAGATTGTAAACGGTTTGTTGATAAAACTGTTAATTACTTTGGACGTTGTAAGTGTTACAGTCATCTTTTTAAGGTTGATTATTGCGTTATTTTCTTTTTTATTATGAATTTATGATTGAGGAAATTGATGTTACAGTGCATCACCTAGTAAACAATGCTGGATTTTGTAAGGTTGAGAAGGTGGAGGATGTCACGATGTTTCTGTAAATACTCCAGTTATGGTAAGCAATTCACGTTTCAAATGCAACTCGCCGCAAATTACATAACAAAAACAAACTAATACCGGATGATGTTACTATGTTAGTAATTATTGGTATAGATTTCTTAAGCTTCAGGAAATGAGTTCAAAATCAGTCTGTAAGTGCAACATTCATGTGATGTGGAAACATTCCATAAGGAATGATAAACTTGACATTTAGATAGAATCATTACATGAAAAAATAGGAAAAAAAAGAAGGAATTGGTGAGAGGTTATGTCTAGAACGCATTTTGATAATTTATTTTACGATCTGGGTAGGTAATTTATTGGTAAATAAACTGATAAAGATTAGAATTTGTAGCGTTCGTCTTGTCCTATTTATGTTTATTTTTATATAAGCTCAGAGTGTGTTAATTTAAAGGACGTAAATTTCAGGGGAGTTATTTATGGCACCCTATTTGCAATTCCACATCTGAAGAAGAGCAAAGGTAAGATCGTAGTGATTGCTTCAGGTTGTGGATGGCACCCTCTCCCAAGAATGAGTTTCTACAATGTCAAACTCAGACATTCTTTCTTCCTAACCATCATTTTTCCCAAATCATTGCTGCAATGAATGGGTTGTAAATAGTTAGGGTTGGATGGCGTGACTTCAGGCAAGCAAGGCAGCAATCATAAACTCCTCTGAGACTCTGAGAACCGAACTTGGTTGGACCATCGGCATTACAATCTTCACCCCAGGTCTCATCAACACAGACCTCGCAAAGAAAGCCATTACTTCAGAAGTCATCAAGTCCATTATTTTCTCATATTGTAGTGGAAATTAGTTAGGCTGTTCATAATTATAAATTATAACTGAATTAGCTCTTAAGTAATTGGACATGTGTGGAAGCAGGCTAGTCTGGGAATAATTCCAATGGGATCAGCAGTTGAATGTGCGAAAGCAGTTGTGAAGGGGGTGTGCAGGGGAGATATGTATGTGACAGAGCCTTCATGGGTGAAGGTGGGATTCCCTTGGAAGGTGCTTTTTCCAGAACTGGTGGACTGGGTTCATCTCCTGGTTTTTAAGATGTCTAACAACGCTTTTGGGAACAAGGAAAATTTATATTTATCAAAGAATTCAGAACAGAAGGCAGAGTAAAGGTTTGTTAATTTGCACCGATATGTTTATTTTGGACTGTAAATGAATTTTGCGGGTGTAATTATCAGTTATGAGCTATTATAATTTATGGTGATAATGTACAATGTAATTTGGGATATTTACCGCCCAGCGTGTATGGGACTTTCGTACACAAGTGTGATGGTGGAAAAATTGAAACCATTATGAAAACGATCAAAGAAAACATTGTCTTTCTCTCTCCGAAGCCAAATGGGGATAGATACAAAAACAAAAAGCAACCATATTCTAAATGTAAACCTGGATATGGTTTTCATGTAGCGCTACCACGTAGCCTGTACTCAAAAGTGCTACGTGTTACTTTCCATGCAAAGAGGCTACAAGCGAACCGCCATAGAAAAGCGTTCAACAGCGTAATAACTATTTTCTCAATCTTGTTCCATATCTCACTGCCTCTTGAGCCCACCATAGCCCTGTTTTTCGTTCGTCTCCCAGCCATGGATTCCGTTCATTGGATTTTGAACATTCTAGTTCCTACAATAGGCCTCGCTTTGTTGCTCTGCTTTTAGTCGCCGTATTGTTGAGAGCACGAATCCAATATTTATTTGGGCAAAATAAAATAACAGAAATTGCGTACTTGACAATGAATTCAGTGATGTGCTTGCTAGTATGATAAATAAAAGCGAAAGATCGCACAGCCTATTTTGCCTTTAAGGTTTCAAAATGGAGAAGGAGAAAGTGTTGGTATAATATATGATATGATGCTTGTATTAACTATCTTTTTATCTTTTTTATATGAGTCAATCTTATAATAAGAAATTATTGGCTATTAAAAGGATGTAGGTTGAAATCTTATTTAAATGGATAAGTATGTAATCTAATCTATCATAGATTATATATTTTTAAATAAAATTAATTTTTTTAAAATTTAATTATCAAATACAAAATTAATTATTTAAAGATAATATATATTATTATTTTATAATTAATTAATATTAATTTACATTAAATATTAATTTATAAACAAATTAATCTAACACGTATTTGTTATTGAAACTTTATAGTGAACTTCTTTAGTAAGAGGGATATTACCAAGAACTGAATCCTCTGAAATTCACCTCAGGTGAAGTGGAGAGAGAAAAAGAGAGGGAGGTGTGGGCCCCACTTCTGACATGTGGATCCCACATAATGTGGAGCTCACACCTCCCTCTCTTTTTCTCTCTCCACTTCACCTAAAGTAGATTTCAGAGTATCTGTTTCCATATATCCAAGTTTGCTTCAGTTCTGCTCACGCAATGTTCTTATTCGTCCTAGGCAACCTCATCATTGTTGTCCTTCTAGTATACTCCAGAGTAGTTTCTTCAAAATCCTCATTCTTCAACTTCTGATATTTACTATGAGTACATCAAGGGGACAATCAGCGGACAAACCCAACAGCCTCAAGTTCCAATTTTTGAGGTCATCAAAGCTAGAAAGATGGAGCCTTTTATAATGTGGTAGCTACCGAAGCGTACGGCTTACGAGAGTTTGCCAACAGGAGGGCGACAAAGTTTAGCAATAGCTTGAGTGCTCGCCGGTAGAGTTAACAAATTGAGATCCAAACTTTTTTTTTTTGGGTCAGTGGTTCTGAATCCATTTTGGTTAGGGCATATAAACTAAATAAATAAAAAATATCTCAATAAAAATTCACAACGAACATTTTATAATGTGTAATCAATCAAAATAGTAAATAAATTTCTTAATCTTGGTTGTATACGTTGTTTGATAAGTAACAGCTGTTTGCCTTATTTTGCCTCTTTGCAAAATGGTAAATACCAGTGAGGTGTGTGTTGCCCGTTACTATCGCATGAGCGCTTAAAATTTCCCACTTTTTGATTGCTCAGAATAGACGTTATGCGTGACATTTTTGGGCTTTCCCAATGTTTTTCCATAGATTTGTCCGACAACATTAAAAAAAAAGCAATTTTCAATCACACAAACAATTATTAACATGTTTGGATGAACTTTTGAAAAGAACAAATCATGATTTGTATGAAACAAATTATATTTTATAAGAAGCAACAAATAGTTGCTTTTACACAAACGTAATTTACAACTGGGTTTCCAAACACACCATATATCTCCATTGCCTATGATATTCATAAATTGCTTTGTCGTTATTGGGAGGCAAAGGTATTCAAAAGTTTAATTTGGTTCGGGCTCAAAATCAAATCAAATCTATCTAATCAGATTAATAGTTGGTTGAATCTTATCAATTTTAAATTCTCATCAGCTTGGTTCAGCACCTAGGTAATTTGATGAAAGATGGGTTTCTTGACAGACATTAAGGCATGCATGTACGGCGGAATTTTTAGTCCGATTCAGTTTGGTTTGATTTGCTTTATTTTTTTTTGTCCAAAAATAATTTTTTTAAAAAATTTTATTTTTTGTAATATATAAAATTTAATTTTTAATATATTGCATCTCTTAAAATTTTAATTAATAATAATTTTGAACTAATTTATTATTTTTATCTTTTTTTTGTTAAAAAAATGTTATACATCTACAAAAAAAAATTTTTTAAAAAAATAAAAAAAAAATAAGAGTAATATTTTATAATAAAATAGTATAGACAATTTATATATATTAGTCTTCTTGAAACATACAAAGAATATAAGTTTGATATACTCCCTCAGGTTCATATTATAATGTACTTTTAATTATTTTATATAATTTAATAAAACTACTTAACTACTTTAAACTCTTTAAATTTATCATTTTTTTTTCACTTTTGCCCTTATTTATGGAAGAGAGAGAAAAAAAAACTAAACCAACATTTCTTTTTTTAAAAAAAAAAAGAGAAACATTTTTAAAAAATCAGCAAACTATGGTAATTATTTGCTTAAAATACTTATTTGCAAAGCTTTAAGTGTGCAATGTAGAAGTCATGCCTTGTATAAAAGATGGCATGATATTTTATATTTTGAACCAAATAAACCTTTTAAAAAGTGTCTTATATATTAGACCGAAAGGAGTAAATTTAATTGATAAAAGATTCTATTAATCTTAAAAAAATTATTAAATTGTAATTAGTTATAAGTTTAATAATTTAATTTGATTTGATTAAATCAAATTAAATGTAAAAAATTGATAATTGAATTGATTTAATTAATTTTAAAATTATAAAAATTAAATGAAATTTGTTTTTAATTAATTTTATTTAATTTTTAATGATTTGATTTGATATGATTTGTTTCGTTGGAGGTATTTAGCCGTTTTATCACCACATCCTATAATATTCAAATATAAAATAAAATTGTCTTTTTTGGCCTGGCTTCATCCATGCTCAGCTAACTTCATATTGAAACTTGAATCTCTTCAAAACCTTCCAGCCAAGTTTCAGATAAAAGCAAGTAACAAATTTTAGCAACTTTTTTTGACCGCCAGAAATCTTTGTAGTAGTATGCAAATGCAAGATAAATTATTTTTCATCTGTTCTGTTTTCAAGATAAAGAAGCACATTAATCTGAAACCCACAAATCTGAAACTACTTTTGGAATAGATCGAGTAAATGATTGATTTCAATTGAAGTATTGAACAAAGTCAACTTACATGACTTAACTTGAATCAAATCTAGATAATTTGTACTCTACAACATAAGTTAATTCTTACATTGGCTTAACTTCAACGCTTCGTTTGAAAACAGAAACCATACTAGTTTTTTTATTTAATAGGCAGCATATACCACATTGCAAATAACATTCTACATAACTGATAGAAAATATTACTAGTCTTTATCTTGAACTTTCATATAAAACTAGAATGGTTATATTATATCAAATCAGTTTTCCAGATTTGTATTACCATAATTTGTATTGCTAGTCTTGCCAGGACCTGCGACACAATTATAAAAAGGCTTGAAAAGCAATGTGATTCTTCAGTCACTAATCAAGCCCAAATCAACAGCAATCAACAGTCAAGGCTAAATCGATAAAAGCTAAATCAAAAGCAGAGATTTTCAATCTACTCAGCAAATAAGAGATCTAAATGGAAGGCTCAAATCACCTTCAAACATGAACGAATCACCCTTAAGCAAAGCTTCAAACTCCAACCTTGTGAAGGGAAGATTGAAGCTCCCATGGCTGAATAATGATGATGCCCAAATCTAAATTTGCGAAATCTGAAGCTAAATTTTCACCTGCATCTGCATTTGGTCTGATTTTGTTTTCGATTGCATGTGTCGATTTTGAAATCTGAAGGTGCAAATTTGCATTTTTGTTTACGGCACTGGACGCTTGAAGTTGCTTCTTCAGTTTGAAAATCAAAAGTTGCGAAGATGTGGAGAGGTGCTGCGAAGATGCGGAGAGGCGCTGAAGGTCTGAAGAGGCACTGCGAAGATGCAGAGAGGCGCTGAAGTTGTGATATCAATTCTTTAACATTGGCTGCAAAAACGCTTCGTTTTGAGTTCATAATCACGTGTCCTTCTTTATGCCGCACGATAAATCTGGTTCCCATCCAAGGTGGCCTCTACTTCTAGAATTCCGCCAGAAATTTTGTCCTTAATTAAGGCCTTGTTTGGTTTGAGGGAAGGAGCTCCTCCCCTCCCCTTGTTTGGCATGTGTTTTTGGAGGGGAGGGGAGGGAAAGTTTAATGAAACTTTTCCTTCCCTCCTCTCCTCTCCTCTCCCTCCAATTTGGGGGGATTGGGAGGGAAAATTAGAAAAAAAATCAAAATGTCCTTATCTTGATTATTAATTTTATATTTTATAAAATTTTTATAAGTATGATTGAAGAAAAATTTTAACTTACCAATTAACACAAGTATATTGTCATATTGAGGAAAAAATAAACATGTCAATGTTCCTAACTCAAATACATTTTAATTTCATGAAATAAAATATAGTAAATTATATATTTGTTGAAATAATTATAATTATAAATAATTTTTGATATTTGTTTAATTTGGTGGGAAAAATATTAAAATTTTAAAAATAAAAAAATAATTAATTATATTATTATCACTTTTAAAATATATAAGGAATAAAATAGTCTATATATTATTATTTTCCCTCCCCTCCCTCCCTCCCCTCCTCTCCCCTTCATTAAAATCTCTTTACTTCCCTCCCTCCCTTCCATTAAAATCCCTCCCCTCCTTTGAACCAAACAAGGCCTAACTTGTCATTTTCGATCATATCAAAATCTAGAAATACGCTTTCGCGGATGAATTCTCGCGTGATGCGCCCGTGAAGCCACAGCAGGTTAAAACCCTGCATCAGATGCTACGAGAATTGCTGGAGGGGGGAGATATAGTATCTGTCGGCCATAGTCACTTTTAGGTTTTCAGTGTAAGAAGCATGGATTTGGTACAAGATTTGCTGAATATAACCCTTATTCCATCAACTTTCTTTGCGTTGCTTCTGCTTGTGCCTCCATTTTATGTGTTCAAGTTTTTATCTTCACTCATCAAAAGATGCAAACACAGTGAATCCGTGGCCGGCAAAGTTGTCCTCATCACCGGAGCCTCTTCAGGAATTGGCGAGGTCTGTTTCAGTATTCTCCATTCATCATCAACACTACACCTTCCAAAAAGTCTATTCTTTTTTCAAATATAAAGAGCCCCTTTTGATTTTTGATTCATATTCCAATATTACATGTAATCTTAATATGAAAAGGAATTGGCTTACGAGTATGCGAGGAGAGGGGCTTGTTTAGCCCTAGTAGCCAGAAGAGGAGATCGTCTACGTGCAGTTCTTGATAAAGCTCTGCTCCTGGGTGCACCAGATGCTATTATCATTCCAGCTGATGTTTCCAATATTCAAGACTCTCAGCGTTTCGTTGAGAAGGCCATTAACCATTTTGGCCAATGTAACTATAGTTATATATCTAGTATGATTCCATTATGGGTAAAGAAAACAAGGAAGAACTGATTATTATTGAACTTATGCAACAGTGGATCATTTGGTGAACAATGCTGGGATTATTCAAGCCAAATTGTTTGAAGAATTCTCCGAGAAATTATCCGATTTGGCTCCAATCATGGTACGTACTACCCTCCGTATTTTGCTTCACCTTGAATTTCTTCTGAAATTAATTAGAGGTAATTTTTTATGTTCATGTTTACTGCACTTGCGGAACATATATTATTGCTAATGTTGTATTGGACTTTGTGATGTTGGTTTGGTAGGACATAAATTTCTGGGGTTCAGTGTATGCTACACACTTCGCAGTTCCACACTTGAGAAAAAGTAGAGGAAAGATAGTTGCGATTTCTTCAGTGGCTGGATGTTACCCCACTCCAAGGTTGAGCTTCTACAATGTAAGACAGTTTTGATTTTTGAATTAGATAAAATTAAGTGATCTTCTTTTAAGTAGTTATCATCAAGTTTTTCAATTAAGTAACTTTTTTGAAATTATCATCGAGTAAAAAATTAATATCTGTGTCTTGTGTTTTCATTTAAGAACTTAATAACAAGAACCTAAAACTACACCAAAATTCTCGATATCAACTTTTACAATGTAAGATAATTTTGATTTTTGAATTGGGTCAAATTAGGTGAACCATTTTTTTATGGTTTTTATCAGGTTTTCCTATAAAAATAGGATATGTGAAGTTTTGTTTTTTTAATTGAATAAATCAATCATGTGACGCAAGGTGATAAAAAAATTCATTTCTCACATTGTTATTGGAAATTTAATAGCAAAGATCTAAAATTGACATTTAAATTTTATGGGGTGATCATAACTGTGATGAGTTTCAGGCAAGCAAAGCAGCGATGATAAGCTTCTTTGAGACATTGAGAGCTGAATTCGGTGCAGATATAGGGATAACCATAGTGACTCCTGGGTTTATTAAGTCAGAAATGACACCAGATCAGTTTCTATCACAGGTAGCCTTTAAATAATTCTCATTTTCTCAATACAAATAAAACTAGAATACTTGTATTGCCAACGATAAGCTGAGTAACTCAAAGATAAAGCATCTTCCCATATTCTTCTTTCTGCAACAACACTCTGTTATCTTGTCGAATTATTTAAAGAATTATCCTAACATGGAACTCATCACCTTAGCAGTCATCTTGTTTGATAGCACTATTGGAAACAGAGTACCTAATAACAAGATAAATGGGGTAAAATATGAAGTGGTAAAAGTAATAAACACAAAAATTAACGTGATTCAGCTTTTAACCTATGTCTATAGATAAAGCCAACAAATAAATTTTAACTTATAAAAATAAATGATGAATACAAATTAACTTGGTTGCACTCTAAGGCGGAACCAAAAATATGAAGTGAGGAGAGCAAGACCAATTAAGATATTTGATAAATTTTTTTAAAAAATTTACTAACAATATACTATATGAGAAAATGTTTCAAGTCTAACATCTAATATGTGTGTGTAATGACAAACTTGAAAGGACTATGAGATTTCCTGGTCTCTTGTTCCTTGACCATTGCAACACTTTAAACTCATTCCTCAGATACACCTAAAAATGTCTCTCAATATTTTTTTCACCAAGGTATTACTACTCTCACTACACATTCACATATGAGAAAATGCCTCAAGTCTCACATCTAATAAATAAATGTGTGTAATGACAAATTTGAAAGGACTATGAGATTTCCTGGTCTCTTGTTCCTTGACCATTGCAACACTTAAAACTCATTCCTCAGATACACCTAAAAATGTCTCTCAATATTTTTTTCACCAAGGTATTACTCTACTCTCACTACACATTCACATATGAGAAAATGCTTCAAGTCTCACATCTAATAAATAAACGTGTGTGTAATGACAAATTTGAAAGGACCATGACATCTTCTGATCTCTCATTCCTTCGCCGCTGTTACACTTAAAACTTATTCCTCGGATACACCTAAATATGTCTCTCAATATTTTTTTCACCAAGGTATCACTCTACTCTCGCTGCACATTCACATATGATAAAATGCTTCTGAGGAATGTACTATATGAGAAAATGTTTCAAATCTCACATCTAATAAATAAATATGTGTGTGTAATGACAAACTTGAAAGGATCATGACATCTCCTGGTCTCTCGTTCCTTCGCCACTGCTACACTTAAAACCCATTTCTCAGATACAGCTAAAAATGTCTCTCAATATTTTTTTCACCAGGGTATCACTCTAATCTCACTGCACATTCACATAGCAACTCTCAGTGCTGCACTTCTTGCTATACTTCTACAGATTATTGCCATGATTCCCATTTATAATGTGCAAGAGGCAAGGACATTAATTGCTCATCATGGCAATGCAATAGTGAAGTGTGTCAACAAAGTCAATAAGTGGGGTTGAAACTTTAAGGCACACGCAGAAAGTACCATTCTTACTGGTTGATATTGGAAGTTTCTGCTGCCTAGTGAAATTTCTTAACAAATCTGAATCAATATAAGATTCATAAATAGTCACTTCTGTGCTTCCAAGATTCACGGTAGGCATCATGAATAACTTTAATTTCTATCCATTGCGTTTGATAGATTCATGTGAAGACTCTGCCAGTTGAATCTACAGAAAGGTGTGCGAAGGCCATAGTAAACAGCACTTGTAGGGGTGACTTGTACCTGATTGAGCCATCTTGGATGAGAACTGGGATGTGGGTGAAGTGGTTTTTCGCTGCTGCACTGGAGTGGTGTTTCCACTTTCAGTTAGTGAAGTTCCCAGCTGAAGGTGCAAAGAGAAATAAGTGAAATAACTAGCAGAAGCATCAATGTCCAATGCTTATTCACTTCAGAATTTCAATTTGAGTTTTCGATTTTTACATTTGAATCAAAACTATGCTTGAGTATGTTTAGTGCATGTGCATGCAAATTTACTGTCATTCCTCATTTAGTAGCTGTCTAATGAAAATATATGAACAGCATCATGACAGTACTACGAGAAGCAAAGTTGTGGATATGTTTGAATTAAGAAAAAGAGAAATAAAAAGAGCATATTTAATACAATTGCAGTTAAAACCATGTATTGTTTGATAACAGTTATATCGTTGGTTTTATTCCCTGTTGCCTAACAAAATATTTCACAATATTAATTCATGTTTGACCATTGTGAATATGATTAGAATTAAAAGAGAAGTGATACGATTATTATTTATGTTTTATCACTTAATTTAATTTATATTTTAGCAAAAATTATATAATTTAATTTTAAATGTTGAATTCCAATTTTTAATGACAATTATTTGTCAAAATATGATACTGCTAAAATTTTTTATATTAGCAGAGTATAATAAATATTTATTTCCTGTAAGGTGTGAGTCTCTGTAGGCCATCTTGTAATATTTCTTTAACCTTCTTTATGTCTAGATTATCTGATTTTAATGTTTCTTTAATACTTATTGCCATCTTACCTTTACACCGTCTTATTTATTACTCACCTCTTTCCATCCCAACAGATCATTCCACACCCCAACCCACCCCACCCCCACAAAAAAACTCATGGATTTAAATGAGTTGATGCAAGATTTGCTTTCTGTTTTCTCCACCCATCAAAAGATCCAAACACAATGAATCCGTGGCTGATCACCGGAGCCTCTTCAAGAAATAGCGAGGTCTTTTTGAATATTTTCCAATCTATTCAATTCGTCAACACTACACTCTTCCAAAAGTCTTACTCTTTTTTCAAATATAAAGAGCCCCTTTTGGTTTTTGACATATATTCCAACATTACTTTTAATGGTGTTTATGAAAACTGAAATGGCTTTGGCTTTCGAGCATGCCAAAAGAAGACAGGATCGTCTACGTGCAATTCATGATAAAGCTCAACACCTGGGCGCACCAGATGCTACTATCGTTTTGACCAATGTAACTATAATTATATATAATATGATTCCATTGTGCAACAGCGGATCATTTGGTGAACAATGCTGGGATTATTCAAGCTTAATTGTTCCAAGAATTCTACGGGAAATTATCTGATTTGGCTCTAATCATGGTACAATATTATACCTAGTTCTTGCATTTTTCTGAAATTAATTAGAGAGACTTTTGATGTTTATGCTCACTGCACTTGCACAATATTATCATTGCCAATGTTATATTGAGTGATCGTGCTTTGGTGGGACAAATTTTTGGGGTTGAGTGTATGTTACACATTTCGCAGTTCACACGAGAGCAGAAGTAAAGGAAGGATAGTAGTGATATGTTCAACGGCAGAATGGGGTGATTTTTTAAATTAAATAAATATCAAATCTCAAAAATGAAATATGGAATACGCGGAGAGATTCCGAATCCAAAAACCTGACACTTACATCAATCATAACTTACACCTACTATTTAATTAATGACAAATAATATCTTCAATTTTAGACGTAAGTCCATCTTTTCGCTGTACACATTAGGTTTAGGGTTTATCTACAAATAATCAACTCAATCATATACGCCAAGGAGTTCCATTCTCAGCTAATAACAAATGTATATAGAAAGAATAGGAATCTTACCTATAATTTATAAAGTAGACTCTAAAATATAACATACACATAGATAGCAATAAATCATTAATACCATACAAATCGACTAATAGCCCTTCATTATCAACACTTCTAAGCTAAGACGGAAGAACGTTTAAATATAACTCTATTATCTGCAAAAAAATAAATAAATAAATAATAGAATGAATTGTGATACTCAATAAAAAAAAACATAATAACTAAAGGAATAAATAGACATAATATTTTTTTAATTAAAAATAGTTTCAGTGGAATATTGTTTAATAAAAGATTAAATAAAATTTAAAGTGTTATGTTTAAATAAAATAAAATTTTAATATTCAAGATAAAGAATTTCAATAACATAATGCCATGAAATTTATTAATATTATCATAATCAAAATAAACAAAGGTACATCAAACTTGTTTAACCGTAAATTCCAACATATTATATTTTAGTTGATTGATTTGTAGAGTATACGTGAAAAAGTTATCATATAATAAGAAATAAATCAAAATATATAAAAGAGTATTTTTGTTAGGATGGAATAATAATTATAATACAACATAATTAAAATCGAATGAGGATATACTTACTTATTTAAATAATTTATTCACTTACAAATTAATAAAAAGTGTAAACAAAACTATAAAAGGTTAATTCTTACACTTGAACAAAATAGAGCTGTTCAATGGTCTTGATGCTTGGCTGAAGCTGAAGCAAGGATGCTATGAGAATATCACAATCTAGTGCTGAGAACTAAAACAATATAGGAAGGAGGGCTGGAACGATAAACACTTGGACTTGGGCACACAGAACGGTGAAGTTCTAGAGCTGCAGGTGATTTCTCCCTAAGCTAGATCTCGAAAAAGAAAAGTAAGGAAAAATAAGGGGGGAAGCTTTGATCGTTCTTACAATATAGTGAATATCAAACTAGATAACGATCATCAGTGCGGATAGAAGCTAGAGGATAAGGGTTAAGGTTTACACTTTGAGATGCGGGCAAGGATCTTACATAATCGCGAAGCCAGAAACGAAAGTTTAGACGGGGAAAAAGATGAGCTGAAATGGAAGGTTTTCGGTGTGCCTCTCTTACTCTCTTGCAACCTGATGAACCAAGAACTAACGCGCCCTATTTGGTAAGACGATGGAAAGGGAAAGAGAAGTAAATTTAGTAGGCGAGATGTGTTTGGTACAAAGAAAGCTCCATGGAAAGGAAAACCTAGCTTCCATGACAGTTTTTGTCAATATGCACCGAATGTTTAGCACACTGTAGAGTCAAGACAATGAATTGTTCCTAATGCCTCTCGTGAACGTACAGAGATAAGAGGATTCTTTGCCTTTGTTGAATCTAACTATTATGCCACTCGTGAAATGTCCGTAAAGCCCCTCGTCACCGACAGTGACGAAGAGTGAAGGGTTTGAGGATTCTTCGTCTTTGTCAGGTCTAATTTTTGCAGTAGCGAGCAAGCCACAATGGGATGGAGCATTGGATTAATTTGAAGATGAAGGGGACGAGAAAATCACGGTTTTTTTAATCTTTGTTTGATACCAACGACAAAAAGAAGAACAAAAAGAGAACAAAACTAGAATTATTATTATTATTATTATAAAAAGAGAAAAAGTCATGGGCAATTTTTTTTTAAATTTCAAATAAGTATACAAGAAGAGATAATAAAAAAGATAATGTCATAACCCCAAGATTGAAGAGAGAATAAAATGAAATTGGGTAACTAATTTTAATTGTTAGATTAGAAATATCATAAGGATAATAGAGTTTAAGTTGAAAGGAAATAAGAGATCAAAGAAGAATTAATTTTTAGATTTTAGAAATGTAATTATAATTAATTAATTAATGTTATTATTATTAACCCTAATATAATTTATTTAATATTAAAATGTATTTAAATTTTTTTCTTTTTTGTCATTTTTTATTATTTATGTATTTTTTATTATTAATATTTTTATTTTCTTTTTCTTTGGGTTATTATATGTTGAAAAGAAATAATTAAAAATAAGTAAATGCTATAATTTAAAACTTAAAAATAATGTATTTACTTTCTTTATTAAAAATAATAATTTTGTTATTCTCTCCTTTTATCTTTCTATTCTTACATTATTTTTTTAATCTAAAGACCTTTTAGTTATTTATTTTTACTTACTTTTTATTTTATCACTATTTTCTTCTTATCCAACTAATTATAGAAAAATATTCTTTCTTTTTTTTTTTCTGTCATACCAAACAATGATATATCAGAGGAAGAAAACTTCAGCTACCACCGAGGAAGAGACCTGTATACAGTTGAATGGAAAAAAATTTGAAAGACTTATTGGTTACTAAGGAAAATACAAGGGTTAGCAAGCAATTTTATAGACTTGCAAATTGGTCCCTCCATCACTCTACAAGTCACGCTCAAAATGCTAGAAGAAAAGGGGGGGGAAAAAAACGGAGAAAAGACGAAATTCGAATAAAAAGTGGTATTCTCAAGCTAGAACATAGGTTAAGAGGATATAAGGTAACTACCACTAAAATTATGGTAAACTTAGGACTATCTCTCCCTCAAATAAAGTTTATCTTACACCCCACAAATTTAATTTGAATTAAATTGTTGTTGTCTTTGTTATTATTTTTAAGCTTTATTACTTAAGCTCTTAATTTTTGCGGCATTACAATGTTTTTATTAAAAAAAAATCTCACAATAGAAATCTACTAACTAGAACTGAGATTACTGCTTTTGAATATGTTGTGTGTTATCAGATGGTTATGAGGCAAGCAAAGCAGCAATTCGGTGCAAGTATTGGGATAACCATGGCGACTCCAGAGGTTATTAGTCAGAAATGATACAAGATTAGTTTCTATCATAGGTAGCATTAAATAATCTCAATCAAAATAAAACTAAAATACTTGTAAATTGTGATGACAAAAATAATCTGAACAAGATAAAGATAAAGGATTCTCAAGTTTTCTTCTTTCTGCAACAACACACTATTATCCTGAATTTATTATTTGCAACAACCAACCACCGATCTGGGTATTCTATGATCTGTTTTTTTTGGTTGGGGGGAGGGGGGGAGATCATGGCCTGTGCAATTAATGTTATAAATAGCTTTCACCGTCAGGCGTAAATGAAATACGGTCCTTATAGATCAATT
This sequence comes from Erythrophleum fordii, assembly GCA_032878935.1. Lineage (NCBI taxonomy): Eukaryota > Viridiplantae > Streptophyta > Magnoliopsida > Fabales > Fabaceae > Erythrophleum > Erythrophleum fordii. Next base: position 44,590,289 of record JAVQMF010000054.1, read on the forward strand.
TTCGAAATTATTAGGGTTTCCCGAATATGCAATTGTCACTTTATTTCAACTGCTTACACAAAAATTTCAATGGAACGTCTCTTATTTAGCACATCAATGAGAGCCATTTAACAGGAATCAATTACGTGAACAAAGGGTCTGGTCGACACACCATTAATAACATTACTGCATTAGGTAATAGGCAAATAAATTTCAAGCTTTCTTAAACTCCATTTGGTTCAACGGAGCAGAGGGGGAGGAGATTAATGGAGGAGATATGAGGGAGTTTAATGAATTTTATTTAGTTGGAAGGAAGGGGAAGAGAGAAAAAGAGAGATTATTATTTAGTTAAAAAAAAAAGAGGAGGGAAGAGGAGGAGAAATAATTATATTTGGATAAATTTATTATTATATTATTTTATTTTTATTTTTTATAAAAAAATTATTTATATTAATATTTTTTTTAAAAAAATATAAATTTTAATTTTTTTTATTTTTAATTTCTAATAAAAAATTATTTTAATTTTTATTAAATATTAATATATTAAATTATTAAAAAATAATAAAATAAATTATAATTTAAAAAATACCTACCCTCCCCTCTTTCCAAAACTTCTCAATTTAAATGGATAAAAAATTTGAGACAAATTTTCCGCCCTTCCCTTATTCTCCCTTCCAAATTTTGTCTGACCAAATATTTTATCCTCCTTCCCTCCTTTCCCTCTCCAAAAACACAATTTAAAATTATTTGAACATATCATTTATATACAAAAATGCTTGTAACTCCGCAAATCAGCCGAACAGTTATCTCTGTTATCTGGGACATAAATACTGAATATTTACTTACCCCCCTCTACTAATTATAGCAGGTACGCCCTGCTTCTCTCTTCTCCAGCTCTTCCTCATCATCGTTCCAAAGCTTTGGAAGCAGTGATTCCACTTTCCTCATTACATCACAACTCACTCATAGGCATTAAGCAAATGAGTTTCATTCACAAGTTCCTCAACATTGCGTTGCCTCTGGTAACATTAACTCTCGTCCCCATTTTCATGGTACCTTTTCTCTTTTTCAAGCTACTTCTTTCCATGAAAAAGTTGGTGTGCATCGAAAATCTGGCCGGAAAGGTAGTAATAATCACGGGTTCAGCCGCAGGAATTGGCGAGGTCTGTGTTATTTCTTAGTTATTGCATTTCTACCTTGTTGTATTTCATTTTACGACTAATTAACCCTGCCTGAATCCTCTTTCGTTTATATTTTCAAAATCAAAAGCAACTTGCTTATGAGTATGCTAAGCAAGGAGCAGTTCTGTCTTTGGTTGACATTAGAGAGGATAATCTGATAGCAGTTGCTGATAAGGCCAGGTCTTTGGGTTCCCCACACGTTATCACAATCGGTGCCGATGTGTCTAAGGTAGAAGATTGTAAACGGTTCGTTGATGAAACCGTTAATTACTTTGGACATTGTAAGTGTAACTTACTGTCTTATTTTAAGGCTAACTGCTAATAACTACCGTTTCTTATGCTGTTTTCTATGATTGATGGAATTGATGTTACAGTGGATCATCTAGTAAACAATGCTGGAACTGGTAGTATGGTTGAAAAGGTGGAGGATTGTCTCGATGTTTCTGTGCTACGTCCAGTTATGGTGAGAAATTAATGTTTCAAATGCAGCCTCGCAAAAGATTTCATGAGAAAAACTACATATGAAGCAAACTGATTCTGGATACTGTTAGTAATTGAAATAGATTTCTTAAGCTTCAGAATCAGTCTATAATTGCAACATTCATTTGATGTGGAAACATTTCATATGGAATGACAAACCTGACATTTAGATAAACTCATTAGCTCATAAAATAGGAAGAATAAAAGGAATGGGTGAGAGGTTGGTCATTTATTTTGCAAATGGGTAGGTAATTTGTTATAAATAAACTGATAATGTTATAAATAGAGGACCTAATAGCATGATAAATGGGGCATAACTAATAAGGTGGTAACAATAACGAACATAGAAATTAATGTGATTTGTCTTTTAGCCTATGTTTACGGGCAAAGGTGGCGAACAATTTTTCACTAATGAAATAAATATAAAGGTGGATTGGATACATACGGGATCCACATCCCAAACACAAGCAAAATATCACTCTACGCTAACACTACCCCTTCGCAAATCGCAGAGTACTCTCTGTCTAATCCACACCTTGCCTGTTCTTGCACTTCTTGCTTGTGTCTTCCAAATGGTTATAATTCTTGCTTATTTATAGCATGCAGGAAGGTTATAATAGTCAATACAAAAAAGTGTTAGTAATAGACACATTGTGATCAACCATTATATTTTGATTATAGAATTTGAGAATAAAAATATAAGAAAGTGCACGTAAATATAATTCTTAAATTAATTCTACAAGCAATCAATGTCTCCTAAGAGAAGTAAATCCAAGCCTCGCGTAATAGATAGAGATTATAATTTTTAGTGTTCTGTTTATACTTTGTTTATAAGTTGAGTGTATTATTTAATTTACAGGACGTAAATTTTTGGGGAGCAGTTTATGGCAGTCTGTTTGCAATTCCACATCTCAAAAGGAGTAGGGGCAAGATCGTAGTGATTGCTTCATTCGGTGGATGGTACCCTCTTCCAAGAATGAGTTTTTATAATGTGAGATTCAGATATTGATTCTTCCAAACTACCATTTTCTTTTTTGAAAAAAAAGAAATCATTAGTTGTCTTGTCACTTCAGGCAAGCAAGGCAGCGGTCATAAACTTCTTTGAGACTCTGAGAACTGAACTTGGTAGGGCAATTGGCATTACAATCGTCACACCTGGCTTCATCAAAACAGACCTCGCAAAGAAAGCCATTAATTCAGAGGTTATCAAGTCCTTTTTTTTTTCCCCCTTCACATTGTAGATGGAAATTAGTTAGGCTGTTTATAATTATGGTTATAATTATATTAGCTCTTTATGTAATTGGAATTTTGTGGAAGCAGGCCAGTCTGGGAATAATTCCAATGGGATCAGCAGTTGAATGTGCGAAAGCAGTTGTGAAGGGGGTGTGCAGGGGAGACATGTATGTAACAGAGCCTTCATGGGTGATGGTGGGATTCCCTTGGAAGGTGCTTTTTCCAGAAATGGTGGACTGGGTTCATCGCCTGGTTTTTAGGATATCTACCAATGCTTTTGGGAACAAGGAAAATCTGCATTTATCACAGAATTCACAACTTAAGGCAGAGTAAAAGTTTGTTAATTTGCACTCATATGGTTATTTTGGACTGTATATGTAATTTGGGGATGTAATTATCCGTTGTGAGTATGGCAATAATGCGCACTGTAATTTGGGATATTCATTATCCATGTATGGGACTTTCCTACACAAGTGTGATGGTGGAAAAATTGAAAACATTATGAAAACGATTAAAGACTTTGTCTTTCTCTTTCCAAAGCCAATGGAGACAGATACCGAAACAAAGGCAGTCACATATTTAAAAGCAGACCTGGATAGGCCTCTAATGTAGCACAACCACGTAGACAAACTGTACTCACAAGTGCTACGTGTCAAAGACTCTGGATGCAGAAAGGCTACGTTTTGGACCCGACCGCCATTGAAAAGGCGTTCGGCAATTACTATTTTCTCCATCCTTTTCCATATCTCACAAGCTCTCCAGCCCACCATTTCTTGTTTTTCCTTCTTCTCCTAGCCATGGATTCCATTCACCGGATTTTGAACCTTCTAGTTCCTCCAATAGGCCTCGTTTTGCTGCTCTGTTTTTGCCACTGTATCTGAAGAATGCACCTAGAGGGGGATGAATAGGTGTTCTTGCAGAAAATTAAAGAATTAAAGACAATTAAATCAATTATATATAAATATCAAATGATTTCAATAAAAGACTTGATAAAGAGTACTGGTGCGAAAACCTTGTAGTCAAATTAAGATCTTGTCGACAGGATCTTTTAAAAGATAACTGAAAAGTAAAGATCAAGGAGATAAAACAGGACCTTGTCGACAAGGTTTTAGCACAGAGACTGAAACAGAATAAAAAGCGAAGTAAAGGGAGAAAAACACCAGATATATCTTGGTTCGGTCCTCAAGACCTACGTCCAGTCCCCTTGATATACAACAAGGGATTTCTACTATAAAATCAGAATGTACACCCACAGAATCTAGATTTCCAAGCTCACCTAGAACTTTTATAATACTTGGATTTTACACAAGCTTACCCAAAAACTTACCACACTTGGGTTTTACACAAGCTTACCCAAAAACTTACTTTCCCCACACCTAAGAAAGATTTACAGAATAATGATATAATGATATGTTTAAAATCCTTATCAATAAAGGATTGCAATAAGCTCACTTTCAAAAGCTCTCACAAGCTAGATTTATCCAGAAACTAAGCTCAGAAAATCTAAGATGAGGAGAACAATATAAAATCATTTATCTCCTTTTTGCTTCTGTTCTCACTGTCTTTTTTGTTCTCTGGTGCTTTCTTTTTTTCTGTGTTCTGTGCTGTATATTCTGTATTTTCTGCACGAAACAGACCTCTTACATATATAAGCATACAAAAAATAGCCGTTGCTCCATCTCCCTCATTTTTTACCGTTTGAAATCAGTAGGACTTGAGTAGCAATGAGGAGCTGAACGTTTGGCATGTTTCCAGAGAAACAGAGGAGCTTTGGTCAACTAGCTCAGAACTTTTTTCACTAATATTTCTTTCTGTCAGAAGGTCCAGGAGAGTGGGTATTATTTCCTTCAGTCAGAATGTCCAGGAGAGTGGGTATATTTATGCTTTTGAGGAGTGAATAAAAAGAAAGAAGTTGACTTTAGAATAGAGCAGAAGCATGGTTACAGTAAGCAGACAGCTTTTAGCTTTTCAGAGCAGTAAAATCAGAGCTAAGCTTCCTTTTCTCTTTCCACAACTTTGCTTCTGTAACTCTTTATCTCTCTTGCTCTGTTTTTCTCTCTCTTTTCTTTTTACGACCTAGCCTCTGTAAACTTTGCTCAGATGAAGAGAAAAACTTGGATAGAGGGCTTACTGTATTAGTTTCCTGTGCTTCTTCATCCCCAACAATGATTTTTCTTTGCCTCTTTATTTCTTTTGCTCTTTCCATCTTTCTTACTCTTCTCTTCTTCTTTGCCAATAGCATGTTTGTCCATAGTCTTAAAGATAAGAACTTTTCTCTCTCTAAGTTGGTACTTATCTGCCTGATGAAACCGCTCACGGTTCTGTTCAAATATAAGGCACTGTTGACTCTTTGATTCTCCCTCAGGTCTTACACCTTCAGTTTCAAGTCCATTGGCATAGTCATTTTTCTGCGAGATGTACTCAACGATTAGCAATGGTCCTATTGAACATGTTGAAACATTTTCAGGATCAGTTTCTGGTATAGACACAGGATTTACTGGGGAATCATCAACTTTAAAACTTTAATGCTTGTATAAAATTTAACTTCAGAATTTTGTTATTATCAAAATAATTAAATTAAAATCTTGGAGCTAACAGTATCTGCTCTTCAAACTTTTCAGCCACATCAGAAGATCAATGTCCAGCGAGAATGTGGCCGGAGAATTAGTACTCATCACTGGCGCCTCCTCAGGCATAGGCGAGGTTCTTGCACTTACCAAGGTCAAATGTTTCGAAGCTTCAGCTCCATTATAATAAGTGATTTTTTTTTTGGGTTTTTGAGTTTTTTTTTTGGAAAAGCATCTAGCATATGAGTATGGTAGGAGGGGATCACGTCTAGCTCTTGTGCCTAGAAGAGAGAGTTGACTGAAAGATGCCGGCCAAGTCGGTGGGGTCCCCCAATGTGATCACCATCACAGCAGACGTTTCAAGAGTTGAAGACTGTAGACGGTTGGTTGATTTGACAGTGAACTACTTTGGACGATGTGGGCCAAATTTTTGCATTTTGCATATATGAATTCCATGTTTATGGGAATGCATTGTTAATTACTCAAACTTGACCTTTTTCTTTTTATCCCTTGTTTGATTTGAAGGGAGGGGAGGACTCCCCTTGTTTGATTTGTAATTTTGGAGGAGACCTCTCTTATCTCTTCAATTTAGAAGGATTAAGAGGAAAAGTTAAAAAAATGACTAAAATACCCCCTATCTTAATTATTAATTTTATATTTCATAAAATTTTTATAGGTATGGTTGAAGAAAAATTTCAATGTATCAATTAACACGGGTATATTACCATATTAAAAAAAAAGTAAACATGCTAATATTTTCAACTCAAATGTATTTTAATTTTATAAAATAAAACATGTTAAATTATATATTTGTTGAAATAATTATTTAGTTAATTTTATTTGTTTACAATTTTTTTTAAAATAATTATAATTATAAATAATTTCTGACATTTATTTAATTTGACGGTGACAATATTAAATTTTTAAAAATAAAAAAATAATTAACAGTATTATCATTACTTTTAAAATATATAAGAGTAAAATGGTGTACATATTATTATTTTTCCTCCCCTCCCCTCCTGAATCAAACAATATATCTCTCCTCCCCTCCCCTCCCTTCTATTAAAATCTCTCCCTTCCCTTCCCCTCCCCTCTCCTCCCCTCCCCTCCTTTGAACCAAACAAGGCCATAAAAAAAAACAAACGTTTGCAGTGGATCATCTGGTGAATAATGCTGGAATAGTTCCTGTCTGCTTGTTTGAGCACTCCGCTGATGTTACCAATTTTGTACCTGCAATGGTAATGATCAAAGCCTATAAATCAAAATTAATTGCAGAGTACAATGGGTTAGGCGGCTTAACTTTGAACATGTGAAATTCAGATCTTGCGAGCATGCAAACGAGAGGAAGTATCTAGCTTACTAAATAGTAAATACGTCTTTGGACTATAAAATTGATATTCTCTGTATTTAACAGGACATCAACTTCTGGGGTTCGGCGTACGCCACATATTTTGCTATTCCCCACCTAAGAAATAGCAAAGGTAAGATCATAGGCATAACTTCTTCAGCCGGATGGTTGCCTGCGCCAAGAATGATCTTCTACAATGTAAGAGACCTAATCAACAAACTAAAGCTTCCTTTAAAAATCCTGCTGTCATTAGTAACCAATTTATAGCTTACAATATCTTCAGGCAAGCAAAGCGGCAGTTATTAACCTATGAGTCTCTCAGAACTGAAATAGGAAAAGACATAGGAATAACAATAGTAACTCCAGGATTGATCGAGTCAGAAATAACCCAAGGCAAGTTCCTATCCAAGGACGGCCGAATCATTCTTAACCAGGAAATGAGAGATGTAAGCCAGCTTTTCGTTTCCGGGGTTGCAATTGCATACTAGTATTAGCTTCATATGACTGGAATGATTTGATGGCATTAGGTTCAAGTTGGTGCGATGCCCATAAGATCCGTCGCGGAAGCAGCAAAAGCAATTGTGAATAGCGCCTGCCGTGGAGACTCGTACCTGCCAGAGCCAGCATGGATTTGAACCACATTCTATTGGACGGCTTTTTGTCCTGAAATATTGGACCTGTTGAACAGGTGGCTACTAATCTCAGGGCCTTCAGAGAGAGATACAATTAGCAAGAAGCTCCTTCAACTAAGCGGCTAAAAAAAGATATCTATATCCCGAGTCAATCAGAGAACCCAAGCTCAAGCCCAACTAAAGCATATCTATTATCTGTTATCCACTCCGATAGAAGCCGTGTGATAAAAAGTGCAGTTCATCTCTCTCTCTCTCTCTCTCACACACACATACACACACCCCTCGTTGATAAGGTACAAATAATACGACTTATATATTGAGCTGTGTATTTTCCTTTTTTTGGTTTCTTTTTCTATTTGAATTTGAATTTTCTTCAGGGGTCACAGTGTCCAGCCCGAGAGTCCACTTTTGTTAAAGTACAATTTCTGACCAAGCAAACAATATTCAAAAGGGAAATTGATCTTTAAGATGCAATAGCTTAAACCTTTTTCGAGAAAGCGATTGCATAATAATGTTATACTGGTGGGTATTTTATTTGATAATGATAACAAGATCAGTGTAAGTATTCAAAATCTAATTAGTTAAAAAGCTGCGAAGCTAAAATCACTAACAGAACATGTACAGTAAAATTGATAAAATTATTTACATCTACGGATGCTGTATGTGTTCATGAACCATTAGACAGGACTAGACATCTCACCCTCCAGAATTAAAACCCTCCTACCATAGTATGACAACTGAAAAAATAATTATGATGAAAAGGTCGAAGGTTAACTCCTGCCTCTCACCTTCAGCATGTTAGATGGTCACCACCTGTACATATTAATGTCTTTCTCACTAATATAGGTCAGTTTTGGTAGAGTACGGAAAATAGTTATCGGTTTCATCTCCATCAAATACGCAAGGACTCCATTGCATGTGTGCTTGTCGTGATGGATTAAGAGGATAAACAGTTATTGGTTTCTGAGTCCAACTCTTCCTGATCAAATTATGAAGCGCTAACCATTAAGGGGACAATTCAATGGGATTTGGAGGACGATATTTTTGAGCTCGCGCAGGGAGAAGGGACTTCAGCCTTCTCAAAAGTAACCATGCATCAGATGGTGGACAGCCTTGGCTCATCTCAAGGGCGAGTGGAAGAGAAGACTTTCCATTTAACTCCACAAGCATTACTCCCTGGACAAAATACAGGGAGAAATGAATTAACAAAAAAGGGAAAAATGACCAAGCGAATCTTCAAACTAGATAAGTCGTATTACCTCAAAGTTTGCTAAAAAATATTGGAATTTACGCATAGTCTCCTTCATGTCTTGGACTATTTTCATGTCTTTAGAAGAAAGAGCAACAGTGACCTCCTCTGGAGAATAACCAATCCCTTTCTGAACAATCTAAAAACATAAATAAATGATAAAATTATCACTGTGAAGAAGATAATGTAGGGGTGTTCATGGGCGGGCAATCTAATGCCAATATCATAAAAGATCAAATATTCGAGCAGACTCACGTTGTGATCTATGAGGATCTCGGAAATAAGGCTACCATCATCAACGTATGCCTGAAGCTCATATGTTTTCCTCTGCTTATACTGGAATCCCTTTACACCAGTCAAAAAGCACTACAAAATGTTGCATTTGAAAATACAATATAGTAAAAACTCAGAAGAAAAAAGATAAGTGGTAGTATTATGACGTGCACTACAATAAGAGGAAAATTTCTTGGATGATTGGACATATAATCATATATTAAGAAACTTGCTCAACAGAAAATTCGTCCAAGAAGGAACAGTAGATAGTTTATACCTTAATTTTTCCCTGAACAAAAGGAGCTTTCTCCTTCATTGCAGCCCACTTGGCTGACAAACTAGCCAAGTATGTGAAAGGAATTTCCCGGTCTCCGAGCAGCATGAGCGGGTGGTCAGTGGCCTCATCCATATGGGCATTGTCAATATTTGAAACTCTGGAGGAGGATCCATTCACAAGAGCATTCTCTGTGATTATAGGAATTCTATCCCTGTTTGTCTCCTCAACATTTTGAGCAATAGGAGAGCATGAAGTAGCCACAAAATTCTGTCTTTTTATATGAATGGTATCATTATGTTCCTCCACATTTGACACTGTATAAGAAGATAGGTTCCCCGCAGAATTTTCCCCGTTTATGTTATCAGTATTTATATCCATCTCCTCTGCCATTGCAATGGTAGAAGAGAATTGGTTAGCTATAGAATCCCTATGTGTATCCACATGCATGGCTTCAGCAATTGAAACCATGTCAGGTATTGAATTGGAAACAGCATTCTGGGCACTAATGGCCAAAGTATCTTCTGCTGTTAAGCTGTGACCAGTGCCAAACAGGCTCAGGCTAGCATCTGCAGTTAGCACAGACATGGAAAACTTATGAGATGACAAACAACTTCATCCATACAAACCAAAACGTATTTGTCAGTAAGATTACGATATACCTTGATTGTTTGTCTGAATCAAACCAGTGCTTTGCACTGTAGAATTACTGCGCCCAAGATCATCAACTCCCCTTGATGGCCATGCAGCAAGAGTTGCTCTAGCTGCTAAAGGAGGAAGCACTCCATTTTTAGTTCTGCATCAGGATGATTAAGACAACTTAATCAACCAGCAAATTTGGGATTGAAAAATCCCTTTAAATTCCATAATAATTATGGCCATCAGACCTATAGATAAAACTAACATTCACCAACATCAAAATAAATAAAATTAAAGTATGCTCTGAAACAGCAATGGATCTGCAAATTTTCAGACAAGTCTTTATGTTACAGTAAATTCATATATTACAATTGTCCAGCAATTGTCAACTCTAAACATGACACTACGCAAGAATATAGAAATAACATGAAAGTTTCCAGTTTGCACTAATGTGGCATTCATCTTTATAGATATAACTCTCTGTTATATGCCTTAATCTAAATAATCCGATGCAACAAATTTACCTTTTTCCCCTAGGTGGCTTATTCAGTTCATCAACAAGCCGCTTTCGTGCTGCATCCAGCTGCTCAACCAATCCACCCAAGATTTCTATGGCCTCAGGGACCAGCATCAGAAGTCCACGGCATACATGTACATTACAGATGGCAACCTGAGAGTATAACAAAGATCCCTCAGTGTCATCCTTAAGTCCTGTGTGTTGTATAGATGGCAGAGGAATTGATAAAGCGATAGGAAAGGCACAAAAGAGAGAAAATTAAGAATGGATCACAGCTGATTTAATTGAGCCAATGCCATACACAAAAAACATCAGATTCATTAATACTAATACATCAAAAATTAACTATCTGCTTCATTTATTTTAGTTATTCAATTCACACAGATAAAACGTGCCAATCCAGGAAACACTAGCTAAATAGTCAGTAGAAAATAACCAATTTTCTTAGGCCAAAATACTGACATATATGAGGGAGAAGCATTATTTTGAGCATGGTTTGCACAATGATAGGATTAAAATACCTCTAGCTAAATCACATCACAGTCATGCATATGTATGCTATACAACAGTCAGACCTTAACAATCTCAATAAGTCAGCGTCACTCAAGGAGAATTTAGAAAACTGTTTTTCACAAGTGCAACAAATCTATATACTCAAATTAAAAAAAAGGGTGGCACCAGACAAAAAAACCTTTAAACCAGCAGGAGCACAAATTTCAAGAGCATGAATGGGCCTGTATTCCATTGCAAAGACCCTCTGAATGCCATCAGTCATAGACAACTTCAAGCACCTTTTAAGTCCAGGGGGTGCTTGTTGATATCTGCCTCGAAGTGGACAACTAAGATTAATTATTTCATCAACCTGCCAAATGCATGGGCATGTGAGTTTACGGTTTCCACAAATGAATTTGATAGCAATCAGCAGAAAATACATATCGTGATTAGTGACTGCTCCAGCAACCATCTAAACAAGAATGCTAGACCCACCGTCTGTCATTTAAGAAAATAATTTGGATCACAGCCACCTGCGATGCCATGGAAGTTCTGAGAAAGGGAACTCTCCTATGTAGGACTAAAAAAAAAATCATGATAGAAATTGTCGCGGCAGTCATTTTAACTCCTAAGCATTTGCGCAAGCATCAAAGTTACAGTTTCTTCTTACTCGAAACTACAACCCCGATAACTAGTACGTTTCAACGACAATATAAATTAAGAAATAATAAATGAATCAACATGATGTGAAATGCAAGATAGCATAGGTTTTCCTTATGTCGGTCAGCATTACAATAATTTAGATGTTATGAAAATAATATATCAATATAGAAAGAAAACTAAGGTCATTTAATCCATTCCCGAATGTAATCAAACGAAGAAGATAAGCAATTGCTTCTGTTTTGTCATAGAGAAATTAAATATAGAAAAAGATAGACGGTAATAACAAAGCCCCACCTGCAAAACATACGGACCGGGGAGATCAACCAGATGCATGGAATCCACATTTGCAGGAAGCACGCCGCTCCCACAGTAGCTCATATCAGAAGATAGGAATTGCTCGAAACACAACTTCGCCTTTGTAGTAACATCAAACCCAGCAAAGCCCCGAACGGAGCTCTCCAGTTCACGAATACAGCCATCTAGCCATTCTCTCCTCAAGCTCAACCCAAGGCGTCGAAGAGAATCGCTAATGGGACAACCTGAGCCCTCACCGGGATTTGAGTGGGAAGATGGTGGAATCACCTGAGGCCCGGGATTCTGATGCAGCGGAGGAGACGGTGGTAAGAGATTATCGGAGACGTCGATGAAATCGTCGTCGTCAGAGATTTCAAGAGGTTCAGCGGGGAATTGACTAGGGTTTGGAGGCTGGCGAGTGACAGCCTGTCGCTGGGGATGTAAATCAGCTTCCGTTTCAAGCTGAAGCGGCGGCCGCTCTGACGCTAATTCTGCATTCTCTTCGTCGTCGGAACAGTCCAGCCTAAGGCGGCGTATGAGCATTCTCCAATAATCGCAGCTTTTCGGAAAATTTGCCTCTTTACTTTCCCTCCGTTTTCAGAAATGGGAGGGAACGGTCATGTCTCAAATGTTTGCACTCTCCGTCTCCAACCTCGGACGCTGCAGGACCCTTTCTTTTTTTTAATTGAAGATTTTCTGCAATGTGGGCCTAGATGGGTTCTGCATACAACCCAATTCCTGAGAGAGAGAAAAAAAAACAAAAAAGTATGAATTATTTAAAAAGGAAAAAAAGAAAGAAGAATTGATTTGTTATCATATGTGCAACTGATGAAATTGTTATCATAGGAGAAATTCTTGTCACATGCATATAGATATAATGGCCAGAATTTATTTTGTGTAAACCGATATGTGGTCTTTCTCGTGGAGAATAAATTCGATTATTTGCACGTACACACATGCCTGGTGTACACCCCAAAAAAAAAAAAGTACAATAGACATATAAATTTAAATTTATTGGCGATAGATAATGGCACACCACACTTTTTACACCATATTTACCTCACTTTTCACATATATTCTTAAATAATGAGTTAAATGATTTTTTTGGGCCTTTTTAAGTCATATATTATTAAAAAAATAAAAAATACTATTAAGACATTCTTATTATACCATGTTTTACTTTTATTTTCAATATAAAAAATATTTTTCCTATTAGGGGTAACTTGCCCTCAATAGATATATATTATTTGGGGGACCTTGTCTTCAATGGGGAAGAGTTTCTTTTTTTTTTTTCTTTTTGATTCAGAAGTTGGGATGATATAGTTGGTGAAAATTTTAAATCAAAATAGGAAGATTGTATCAGAGAAATAGACTAATATAATGTCACAAACCTCTTACGCGACAATCCTTTGAGTTCAAAATACTAACTATTATACTTGTGGCACTAAACATTGATAGGTTAGAAAATAGTACATGTAACATTCAAACATGAATTGATATCATTTATTTTTATTACACTACTTATTATTTTTCACTTTATGTATTTATACTACCAATTATATTTTTAAATATTTTTTAAATCATTACTTTTTGAATTATTAGTTTTAAATGTTTTTTTAAATTTTTATTATTTCTTCACTTTATTATTTTCTTCTCATCACATAAAGTATTTTCAAATATTTAATCATCATATCTTATTTTCACCAATTCATAAACCAAGGCAATTATGTATTTGTTATTTTGTGACCTTTTTTTTTTCATATTACATTAAAACATGTATTTTTCTTCCCACACAACCAGAATGCAATCAGTGGGGTTAGAAAATAATTTTGCGCTATCACACACTATGCTCAAAAGTTAATACATAAAGATATTATAATTTTATCATTGGCCTGTCATTCAACTGCTCGTAACTTATTTTCAAAAAAAAAATTTAAATGCACTTAGTGCATGGTGTATTAAAAATAATCAATAATTAAAATTCAATTTGTACAAGTGTATGTTTATATACAATATAAGTAAAGTCTATATTTAAAATAAATTTTAATCATTGAATATATAAATAATATAACGTATCATGTAAAAATTGTTCTACCCTAAAGGTAAGTTGCTTTAAATTTATATTAAATAAAAGTCAAATGCATGAAATATATAGCATCTTGATGAATTAACTTTTGCTGACTGGGATTTTGAAATTTTATTTATTTTTTAGTAAATGTGGCTTAAAAAGCCTGTCTTTTTCTCTTATGATGTGATTCCTAGTTTCTACTTTTCTTTAATCGCGTATATGAAAATTGTGCGTATTGATGCGCAGGACGATATGTACTTATCCTTCCGTCTACCTAGTGGTAATATATTTTCAGTGGCATTCTTCCTTTCCATTTTCATTTATTTGTTGCGTATATTGTATTCTTATAGTAGTGTATTTGTGTGAGTTTCATACGTCATGTGATTCCAATAATGCTCATGCCTCCATATCTTGCTCATTTAATTAAGTATACAATAATTTAATGCAGATTCATATATATATATATATACACGCAGATTCATATATATCTCCATAATGGTAAGCTTTTCATTAATTTAATGCAGATCTTCTCTTCCGGGGTTAAGCCAATGGGGTAGCAACATGGATCTTTATTGCTGTTTATAAAAAGTGAAGAAGCAATTGTCGCATTTCATGTGTGGCTAACATTAGTGCCGAGAAGAAGGTATCAATGGAAGCAAAAGTGGTTAAGAAGTTGTGCTTGATGTTAATTGTTGTTATGGTGGCTATGTTGGTGTTGCTGGTCCGTACTGGGGAGTGTGCATTTGCGATCCCACTCAACCCATGCACGCTTCCTCAGTGCATTGCCGAATGCAAAAAGGTTCTGCAGGCCAAGTTTTTGAGTGCAAGCTGTGCAACTACTTCTGAGGGAAAGCTCTGCATCTGCTTAGGTTGAAATTGCCATATCATTGTGTGGCAAATCCTCTTTAATATCTCCATGAAATTGAGTGTTAATTTTGAATAAAGATATAAAATATGTGAGATGTTCTTCATTCAAGTACATTCCATGAAATTATGTCTATCTCTTTTCAAAATTAACATTGTTAATTTCGGAGAGAAATTAAGAGAATATAAATCCTATTGTTATGTTTATAAATACGCTATCTTTCTCTTCATAAAGGGATAAGTCTTCCCTTTCTTATGAATCCGTAAGTTATATAAGAACTCAGAAGTGTGCTTCTATATCATATGAAGAAGTCACAAGCTCATCTTCAACTTCTCGTGCTTGAAATCCTAGAAGCGATAATAAGAGTATCAAATGAACCCTTAAGCATCATGATGATAAGTATGGCTAGTCTCGTGTCTTTAATCTGCTGGGTCTTGGAATTTGGTCAAGTGTTTGTTTTACAAAAGGTAACTTTAAAAAAAAATTGGTGTTTGGTGCGGAAAATATTTTTTCGGTAGACATTTGTCAGGTGCAAGGCGATATTCAGTATAACGTTTACCAGTTCTTTTTTTTTTGTTTTTATTGGGGGTCAGGTAACATTTACTATTTTGGCATAACTAGTTAGCAACAAACATCTCCCTGATTGCCACATTCTTATAAATCAACTTCCCCTTCAAAAAGTATCTTGGTAAGGACTAGATCAAGACAATGAACTTCCCGTAGAATTGTTCGTGGGGTGTGTAAATGCCTATGAAACTACGCATTATGCAGGGTTAAGCAATTAGGGACCTATTTTATTCTATTCTAGTTTTAAGATTTTTAAGATAGATGTTTTTTAAAACAAATTTTGAAAAAAAAAGAACAAAAAAATTTATTTGAATTATTATTCTAAAAATTAAACCTAAGAACAAAAAATTTTAAAAACTTGTTTGAAGAAATTGTTTTTAGAATAAGTTTTAAGAATATAAAATAAAAAATAATTTGTTTGATTAACTTGTTTTATTTAACTAATATTAATATTATTTTTTATAAATATTTAATATCATATTGTATTAATGAACTAACAAAATGATAAAATTTGAATAGAATGATCAATAAATAGTATAAGAATAAATTTTTTTTTTTACCAGTGAAAGTAATAGTTAAATTTCAAATCGAAAATATTTTAAGTAAAGTTTCAACAATAACATTTATATAAGTAGCACAAGGTTGAATATAATTAGTAGAATTGTTATAATAAAACCACATTTGAGCTACAATATGATCATATTTTACTGTCATTCTTGCTGCACTTTTATCAAATAATCTTGACAAATTCTTTAGATTATAACTTGTACCTTCCACGCTTATATTCCCATTCAAATTTTTTACTGCTGAACTTGTGTTTTCAGTTAAATTCTCCACTTGGTTAGGATTCATATTCTCCCATTCCATAAACAACATATCATGTTGGCTCTACTTGCATATATAATTGTGAATTGCACAACATGCCACCACTATAAGACGTTATCTTGAAAACTTGTATAGTGGCATTAACTTTAGAATTGGAAATTGAGTTTTCAATACTCTAAAACACCGCTCAATCTTCATTCTTAATAAAGAATGACTAAAATTAAAGAGCTCTTTATAACTTGTAACTTGGTGGCTTCTACCTCAGTATTCTTGTGCATGATTTTTTTCCCTTTGTAGGGTGGAAGAAAACTACCAGTGTAAGGATATCCAGAATCCACAAGATAAAATGACCCTAAGGCAATAATAAGACATTGATTTAGAATATGACCAATGACATATAATAAACATTTTATTTAAAATTATACCTCTAGAAGGCTAAGGAAAATTTGCTTTAGGCTTAGTAATTGCATCTAACAAAACTTTCGCATCATCGGTACT
Organism: Erythrophleum fordii; assembly: GCA_032878935.1. Lineage (NCBI taxonomy): Eukaryota > Viridiplantae > Streptophyta > Magnoliopsida > Fabales > Fabaceae > Erythrophleum > Erythrophleum fordii. Next base: position 44,606,933 of record JAVQMF010000054.1, read on the forward strand.
ACCTTCTCAACCTTGAATAAACATAAATGAACATACTGAGGTCACATATACACATAACATTTTGTGTGATAATTGTTTTCTATCCTTTACATGATGCTTGCTTTTTAGAAGGTGTCTAAGCACTTATATGTGTACCATCAATTGCATCAACGCAATTTGGCATGAAGTGTGTGTGTATATATATATATATGATAAAGATAATGATAACATCAATTACAGGTCATTAATATCAATAATTAAGACTTATGCTAAATTAATGAAAATACATTATGTTATTTTTAACATGTCCAGACAACTCTGTTGTCTCTTGTTTTATGAGCTTTCTTCCCAATTGATATACTCATCTTAACACTTTCTTAAAATAGTATGAGACAATTAGGGTAGAATGTTGAAAACGATCTGCAAATACCCTTTGTCTAACATTATGGCCTATGATATATAAAGATATTGCAACTTTCTCCTCCAACTTCAAATCCTTGAATCTTTTAAATAATTTTTACTCCTTAACTCATTGCACAAACTAATAAAACATGCTTTTTTTTCCATTCGTAACAATTCATAACAAGTAGTTCTTGATCCTCTAAAGAGCTTATTAATAAATTCTTGACCTATTACTGCAGATGTACGAATTGAAATCTTATTTAGAAACTTACTTTCATACTCACATATTGTAACAACATACTATATTAACTCCAACTAGTCTCTGTTTAAGCTCGATTCCATATGATTTCTAAAGAACAAGTACAAACCGTGGCATTTTCATGCTATAAACGGGGTTCAAAAGCTCATATTTTGCCTCGTGGGTCCCGTGAACCCATCAATCACATTCTTTACTCAAACTCCATTTGTACAACTCATACATAGCATAAAACAATCCATAAACCACGGATATGGAGCCAAAAACCAAGAAAATGCAATTTCTCACATGGGCCCAAAAGTTAGATTTTTGACTCTAACTTTGGAAAATCATAACTAATTCTAAAAAAATGGGAATTCAAAACATAGCTTTCTGAAAAGCTCTAAGTATTAACTTTACACTAAAAATAATGTACAACTACAATCTCAGCGTTTGGACCATGTTTGACATAAAAAAAGAGACAGAGGTCCGGCTGTCCCTGGTACTGGTGCAACTTGCTGTCATGAGTTTCAAAAATTCATAACTAATTTCACAAAAATCCAATTTCTCACTATAGCGAACAAGTACATTCGTTATAGCTAGGCTATAGCTAGCAGACTTAGAAAAATTTCAAATTTTCGAAAATTTTCAATTTTTTTTTTTTTGGGTTGTTACACATATCATATCAATAAACATTAGTTCTTTGAACTCATTGTCTTCTTCATTTGACCTTGATAAAGATATAGATCCCTCAACTGATATAGATCCCTCAACCGAGGAGCTGCCATCTACGTCCATTGTGCATACAAATTAGTGAACTGTAGAATAGAAAACATGGACAAAAAATAAGAATAAAAATTGCACAATCCACTTTTGCATTATAATAAATAGTCACATCATATTATTTGAAAACATTAATCAACATAAAATACATAAGTATTCATGGCATTCGTAGTTCACCAAAAATTAACATAAAAATTACCACCAGGCATAGTTTATAACAAAAAGCGAGTTACCACCTAATATAAAAACTATTAACTTATATAAATCGCTTCAAGTTATCCAACCATGCCTTCCTCCTCTCTAAAGGCACAGCCATAAATAATTCCCTGTAAATGGCTTTAGTAAATTTATCTATTACTTTGACATAATCATTGTTAGGGACATCATCAATCTCATTAAGAGCAACAATACAACGGGTAACAGAATGGTCAGATGATGTGGTTCCAGCACTACTAGCTTCGACGCTCCTTGCCCTCCATCTCTCAGCCTTAGCAAGTTAAGCTTTAGCCCTTGTCTTAGATGCCTCAACCCATGCCTGAATTGCTTCCCCTATTTAAGTAAACCCATGTTCTTTCTTTTTCTTTCTATTAGAGACTTCAATAATGCGTTTTCCATTGCGAGTAACACGTTCAATTGTGTCTATGGAAACATCATCATCCCTATCAAGGTCTACATGAACTCCACCATTAACATATTCATTTTCAAGTTAAAAATCATATGAAGAATTAGATGGATCTTGTGTAGATGCATGATGAAATACACTTGTGGTAGTGCTTCTATTAAAAATTAAGCCTAATAATTTGTAATGTTCCAACCCATGCTTCTTGTATTATGCAGCTTCAAGATGTGCTTACAAAAATATACACAATAAATAATCTAAATATATAAACACTATCCAAGTCAAATAAAATTAAAATATTACATACCATAATATAATTCCTCCAAACCTCCTTTTCAATTGTAACTGTATTAGTTTTGACATCCCAACCAAATTTAATGTGTTATAGCAATTGAGAAAATTCTCTATGCTTCGTCTGTAACCTACTAAACTTTTACTTGATTTGTTTTAAATTAAAAAAGTATCCACACTTAGCATTCAAGTTTCCTAACAAGCTTTTCCACACTTTTGGTGTAAACACACCATTGTTCATATTTCCTTCAGTAACTTCTTCAACCATGATATCAATGTAGCATTTAATAACATGTTTTGGCTAAATTAAACTTTCTAAATGTTCTATTGTTCCACTAGTTGCCATCTATAATATATATAGTGTATTAGCAAAAAAAAAAATCATAATAAATTTAATTATAATAATTCAAAGGAGACTACAGTTGCTAATAAAACCACTTCAACAATCTAAATGATTTCTAATTGAAACAAAAGCCTATATGATTTAGTAACTATATTCAAAAGACAAATCCACCTCTTCCACTGAACAAATATAACTATTCAACAAGTAGGATTTCCTCTGTCATTGCAACACTATTTATTCCAAACTTGTTCCCAAGTAGCTGTAAGGAATGAATGGGTTGCTAGTTTCTCAAATGTATAATACTATAACACTCCATCATTGAATTGAAATAAAGCATACACAATACCAGTCCAGAGTATATCATAGGTACACAATACCAAAAGAAAAAAAGAATAATAAGAGTGTACTCCATAAAAAACATTTATACATTTTTTTTTTTTTGGATTTTGCAAACACTGACGTAAAATGCAAAAATAAAAATCTTGCAGTTGGTAATCGAAGGAGCTCATCAGTATATCATATAGGACTTGCAAATGGGAACCAAACAAGAATCGTAGACAAGGAAGCAAAAGGAAGTTTGGTGCCTATATGTTCCTTATATAGTGCGTGATAGACCTGAGATTAATAAGAGATTAACAAGCTCTACTTCAAGTGGTTGAAGGAGGACGAATGGGCTCATAGTGGCAATAGCAACCTTCTTGGGTAGTGGGTGACGGACACAATAGAGGTGGGGAGGATGAATGGAAAAATGCAGCAAGAGGCACTGGACGAAAAAATGCAACAAGAGGAAGAATGAAAAGAGATGACTGAATGGAAATATGCAACGGGAGGAGGAATGAAGAAGTCAGATGGAAGGACACAGCTAAATGAAAAAATGCAGTAGGAGGAAGAATGAATAAGACAAATGGCGAGGGTTACTTTTGTTGCTCATTTACAATATTGCCATTAATGAAAACTGTTATTCTTCACCTCCTTCGTCTCTTCTCTGCCATAAAATAGAAGTTACAAAACTATTAAAAATGTTTTGGTTTTTTAATTCTTTAGAACACAATTTTATTTTTGTGTTTTACAAAATATTTTATCAAACAGTTTTTTTGTTTTTAAATACAAAAAATTATTCTAAAACAGATATTCAAACAAGCCTTAGACTTATAAAGATCATGAGTTAGTATGTAGTAGAGGTTGTTTTTATTTTTTCCCTTAGCTTAAATTGAGGCTTACATGATCAAGGCATTACTGCATTAGTAACTAGGATAGTGTTGTATAAGTAGGATCTGAGTTGATTGGCTCAAGTCAATTCATAAGCAATGTAGTCCAACAGTAACATTGATATTAAAAATAAAAAGATAATTAGGGGAAAAATCTATTAAATTAGTTTGCAAAATAACTTTATTAAATACTAATCCAAGCGTCATTCAATCATTATATAAATTTCTTATGCTACATGTCTTTACTATTATTTTAAATTTTTAAGCAGTGTCAAGAAAGATACATGATTTTGCAAAAACTTCGCTAAAACAAGGGCGGCTTCCCCAACAAAAAGTTTATGAAGTTTTAAATCAAGATACAACTAGATAGTACCAATATGTAACATTGTCTGGTTACACTAAATATATGGTAGGATATAACAATTATACATGTATTCAATGGCCCTGATGTAAAATGCAAGTCCAATCATAAACCATAGAGAACCTAAAATACCCAATATCCATATACATACAAATCGATCTAAAATTTTGCAGAAGGATAATCTTTCCACATAAAGACCCCATCACTAAAATGTCATCTGTAACACATCAATCCAATCAATAATGAGAAAATTCTTTAGCTTTTCTATTTCAGTATGTTCATTTTCCATCAACAACTCCAATTTTTTGAATTATTTAATAGCCACATTGCCAAATAGGAAAAGAAACAATTCTTTAAGGAGGTATATGCCAGAGACCCTAACCAAACAATTTATAGACATAAAAAAACATGAACTTAGTTACCTATGCTTCAATTATAGTTACTATTAAATGTTTAATTCTGTTTACTGGAATTCTAGAGTAATAATTAGGAAGAGATTAAGGGAAGATTTGAAAAAAAATGTTTCTTATGATATATATTTTGATCTTGATTTACACAAAGGTCCAGAACACTTAGTTATAGAAAGGTTCTAACCCTTATGATAGTTGTAACGGAACAAACAAACTAAAACTAACTTCAACTAACTAATTTTAGTGGTTTATTACATATGACAATATTTCCCTTATTGGAAAGATTTTTTTGTTTGTTTCATCATGCTCTGCAATTGAATCACCATTATCTTCATTGTCTGTATTTTTTTCCAAAACAATAAAACTAACCATGCATTCCTCTGGTGTCAACACACTAAGTTTATATCATAATGGGGTGAAGCTAGCAACAAACAAAGGTTTCGTGAACATATCAACCACTTGATCACTTGATAGCACAAAATTTACCTGTATTTACCTTATTAGAACTTTCTTTCTGACAAAATGAAGATCTAACTTGACATGTTTAGCTTTTACATGAAGAATAGGATTTATTGCCATTGCTACAATACGAGTGTTATCACATCAGACAAAAGGAATACTAACAACCTTGACATGCATTTCTGTAAGCAAAAAATGTAACCACAGCAGTTCATTGACTGAATTAGCAAGACTTTTGTATTTTACTTTCGTAGATGAATAAGACACTGCTCCTTGCTTCTTTGAAGCCTAGACAATTGGATTTTCACCTAGATAAAGGCAATAGCCACTGGTTGATCTCTTATCATTTGCATTGCTCTCCCAATTAGCATCTGCATATGCTCTAAGTATGAGAGCAGTAGTAGGTTTAATAAGACCATGATGCTTGACAGCTTATTTATGTGTATCAAGTAGATGTTGTATATACTAATTGAACCTATTAACACAATAGGTAAGTTCTAGACGTGTATTACAAATGTATCGAAGAGGTCCAATGATACACTGATATAGTTTGTCATCCAACAAAATGTTGCCTTCATGTTTGGAGAGGTGTATGGTGGAAACCATAGGAGTAGGTAGAGGATTAGCTTTAGTTATCTTTGTTTTGTTTAGCAACTCCATAATAAATTTTCATTGAGAGAGAAGAATGCCATTAGGTAAATTATAAAACTCAACACCTATAAAAAAGGACAACATCTCGAGGTCTTTTATGGAAAAATGTTAGTCTATAGTGGTGATTAATTGCTAAGTTTCATTTCAATTGTTGTCAGTGATAATTAAATCATCCATATAGATAATGAGAAAGATAATGGCGGTGTGAAATTGCCAAATAAACAAGCAATTGTTTACTTGTCATGCTTGAAAGTTAAGATGACTAAGATAAGCTTTTAGTTTGATGAACCAAGCCCATAGAACTTGTTTGAGCCTACAAAGAGACTTATGGAGTTTATAAATAGCAATAGGAGAGCTCGAAGAGCTGAACTCTGGACCTAGAGGTTGCATCATATAAACTTCCTGATGGAGGTTCCCATTGAGAAAAGCATTACTAAAGTCAATCTGGTGAAACTACTATTGGTAAGTTGTGGCAAGGGTAAGTAAGACTCTCATGGTTTGGTGTTAAACAATAAAACTAAATGTTTTTGTGTAATCTAATCCTACCACTTGAAAGTAGCTTTTTGCCACCAACCGGGCTTTATACTGTACTACTGAACCATTAGCATTCTTTTTAATTTTAAATAACCATTTATACCTTATAGGTCTATCAAGTGGAAGAGAAACTAAGCTCTGGGTTTTGAATTTAACCAGAGCATTATATTCTTTCGTTATTGCTTGGCACCACTAGTGATAAGCTAGAGCTTCTTCAATGGTATTTGAGATCTTGTCATCAAGTAGAGTGTGTAGAAATGCTTTAGGTTTGAATATACTAGTTTTATATTGGGTAATCATTAGGTGAGTGGAAGAAATCACAACATTAGCTTGTGTTGGCGAATGTTGATGAATAGATGAGTTGGGGATTGCAGGAGATTGGAAGGAAAAAGACAAGGGGACTGAATTGGATAGTGGAACACAAGTGGAAATATGTGTTCATTGGTGAAGGTCTAAGGGAGAAGATTGTGGAGATTGTAAAAGAATAGAAGTGGAAGCAAAAGTGACAAAGTGAGACTGAGGAAAAGAACTTAAAAAGTGTGCTAGAGGTGGAACCAACCTAGAAAATTTAGATTGTGAAGTTCCTAGATGTGAAGTAAAGACTTGTAGAAGGGTTGAGGCAAACAAAAACACACTTTCATTAAATTTCACATGACGAGAGATATAATCTAATGAGGGATCTAAGTATCTATATCTTTTGTGATCTAAGTTGTAACCTAAAAAGACATATGATTTGGATTTGAATTCTAGTTTGTGTTTCTTATAGCTTTTAAGATATGGAAAACATTGACACTTGAACACTCAAAGAAAGCTATAATTTGGAATTATTAAAAGCTCATGATATGGAATATCTTTGAAGAGTGCTTTTGTTGGAAGTCTATTTATAAGAAGGCAACAGTGGAGAAAGCACTTGGCCAATGATGCAAAGACATGGAAGCTTGAGCCAACATAAACAGGCTAGCTTCAACAATGTGCTTATGTTTACATTCGATAAAGCCATTTTGTTTTAAAGTATAGGGACATGTGGACTTATGCTTGATACTAATGCACCTCCCTTTATTATTAGCCTAAAACTCAACGATCTTCTTATTAAATGATCACTCCATCTTATTTTAAATTGGATAAATGTTTACAATGCTTATGACTTTTTTCTGAAGAGGATACAACCAGATAAACCATTAGAATGCATTAATGAAGACTATATAAAAGTTGAAATCATTAAAAACAATTAGAGCAAGGCCTTAAATATCAGCAACCACAAGTTGTAAGGGAGAGGTGTACACAATAGAGGATGGAGAAAAAGGAAGTTTATGACTTTTAGCTAATTGACAAGATGAGCATAACTCAAGATTCTTATTCATTGTGATAGAGAGATTGCATTTATGGACAAGTTGTTTAATCACATCTACAGATGGATGACCTAGCCTACAATGCCATATATGCAATTTAGCAGCGAGAAGCATTATATTATGTAGAATAGGTCGCTAAGAATCTAGGTTGCTACACATAGCTTTTAAAGCTCCTACTAATGTTGGTTTCTTATATTGGTGATGTATCTAATTTGTAGCATAGGTGGCTTTATCATAACTTCGTTTAAATTGTGGTCCAACAATTTGGTATAGTTCCTCATGTTGAGTTCCTTGTAAAAGTAGCTCCTTGGTTTGTTTGTCCTTGACAAAATAGACATCATGATATATACCATTATCTCTAGTAAATTAAGAAACTGATAATAGATTCTTCACTATGCGAGGCACATATGATATTTGAGGAAACACTAATAAGGCAGAACATGTTAGTAAGAAGATTGACCAATCCTAACTACTAGCATGGCATGCCCATTTCCAACCACTACCTTACTTTATCCTTGGTAGGCTAAAGAGGTGATTGGATTATTATAGTTATTGGTCAAGTGATGTGAGGCCCTAGAGTTTGGATACCATGCTTCATCTGTGAGTCTATAGAAGTAGCTAATAAGGCTTGTGGAACATTAACAGGAACAGTGGAAGACATGTCAATTGCCATACGAGAAGGACTAAAGGCTGAGACATTATTAGAACATAGGGTAGCTTCAATGTTGTTCTAAGATAATGATATTAGTACCATGTCTTAAGGCTAATTAATTTGAAGATTATGATACGAGTTATCTGTACCATGAGCAAACACATTAGTGTGATTCATTATAAAAGTGAGATGAGAGGGCACAAAGTTGGAATTACTATAATAAATGTTAGTTGAATAATTGCCATGATGTGAAAAGGATGGAAAGTGATGGATTGTGTGCTGCATAATGGTTCATGACAAGTGAGACCTATGATAAAATGTTGGACTGATTATAAGACTATGTGAGGTTAGAATTAAGGCTTGTAGATGTATGATCAAATTTGTAGAAACATCTAAGTGCTGTGTGATCTATCTTGCCACAGATTTAACACTATGGCTTGCTAAAGTTGTTATATCTAGGGAAATGACCTCTGCCATGACTTGTGGAAAAGGACTATGAACATGGTCCATGAGAGGTGGGAGTAAATCTTGTATAGAATGCATCTTTATGCTCAAAATTGTTCCAGGTTTGAGATTCATCCTATCGCCAGTTAGTGTTGGAATGCTGGGCAACATTCACAAATGCTGCTTGTTGGGACACAAAACCTTTTTAACATGCTTTTACATCGAGTAACATAGAAGATATTATTCAAAGATCATAAGATGGCTGCCCGACATTGATGACTACAATGATAAACTCATATTTTGATGATAAGCTATTCAAGATATGAGAGATTTGTTGTCCTATTATAGCAAAATTATCACAAATTATCTTAGTAGATGTTAAATATTCTAGCATTGACATTTTTCCCTTTATTTGATTCCTCGATAGATTTTGATAATGCATAATCTTGGATATGGAATGTGTTGCAAAGAATTGGCATAGATGACTCCAGATTTCAGAAGTTGACTAATATCCTACAAGTTCTGGCAAAATTAAAGAACTTACAGATGAAATTAACCAAGAGGCTAACACAGGAGTCTCGTTGCTCATAGATGACATAGGCTGAATTCTCCATTTCTTGACCTTGTTCATTCTTGATCATGACAGGAGGAACTTCAATAGATCCATTAAGGTAAAGCTGAAGCTGCTTTACCATGAGCAAGACTTGTTGTTTCCAAAGAAGAAAATTATTGTCATCAAGTTGCATAGTAATCTTCTTGTTAGAGAAGATCTTCGAAGCTGTAGATGATCCAATAGCACCATGATTCTGAGGTTCAGAAGTACTGGATGACTGTGAAGCTATAGACATAGTGAAGAAGAAGATGAGCTAATCTCATAAGAGATATGGCTCTAATACCATACTGGAATTCTAGAGTAACAGTTAGAAAGAGATCAAGGGAAGATTTAAAGCAAAACGTTTCTTATGATATGCATTTTAATTTTGATTTACACATGGTTCCAGAATACTTATTTATATAAAAGGTTCTGACCCTTACGATAGTTGTAATAGAACAAACAAACTAAAACTAACTTCAACTGACTAATTTTAGTGGTTTATTACAAATGACGATATTCCTGATCAGCCAGCTGCTTCAAAAGCAATTGAGATGGCAACTCTTGATGATGGTGTGACTATTACATAAACCCTGGAGTCCCATAATTTCGGACCATTTAATGCCAAGCGTTTCTTGTAACACCCAAAAATTAATTAAGATGTTAATCGTAGATTTAGAGTAATTAAAAATAATTAATAGAGGATAATTGGGCAAGTTAGTGAATGAAAATTTTAGAGAGATAAATTGTTAACATGGGTTTGAGAATTAATTGGGATAGAAATTTCATCTAGGCCCAAATTAATAGATCATGATGAGAGGCTAATGGAGGCCCAATGAGTTAGGTGCAGATCCAAACCCTTGAGCTCTTCAAACTTGGCCCAAATCCTATTAAACTTCAGCAACCCAATGTATAAAACTGGCCCAAGAAAATCCTGCAGCCCAACACTTAAAAACTGGCCCAATAAAACTAAAAATCTAGAGCCCATTAGGAGTTGGATTTGGAGCAACCCATGACCCATCCCTTGACCCAACTTAACTCCACTAAAACTCTAAAAACTGACCAGCCACCTCCCACATTCTGCAAAACACAAATACACAAAGCAAATTCGGAGGTGATAGGGAGAGGCTAGGGTTCTTGGCATAATTCCACCTTTTCTCACATTTGAAGCAAGATTTAGTCAATGTAATAGTTATACAACTTAATCCCCTCATCTTTCTCTTTAATTTGGTCTGATTAGTTTTTCATTTGGAGTATTTTCATCATACCCAAAATCTGAAATGTGGGTGTTTAGGGATTTTCTTGATAAAATTCGTAAGTTGAGGTTAGGGCTGGTATTAGGTGAGTTTAAACCCCCCATTTTGATGCTTTCTTTGTTGGTTTGAGACCCCCATAGCTTATTTATATTATGGGTATTGATTTTGTACGAATTTGCTTAGGATTTTGGGTGGAATATTGAGATTTCTGATAGAGGACACTTTAATCCGAATTTAGGATTTGTGGTGGTTCGGTAAGTGTTCTTTAGGTAGTTATTAGCATTTAAATTTTGTGGGTACTTGTTGTAACTGTTAGTGATGAATTAGAGTAGTAATTATCTGATGCTATGATTATAGGGAGACTCTGTACCATTGGTGGCTGTTGCAAACTTGTCTACAAGTGAGGTAACCGGGGTTTGTATTAATTCCACGCATGTATCTGTTTAATTTCGTATTTGCTGTACATGAATGATTTGAAATGTTGAATAAATTGGTTGGCTATCTATTGTATGATGATTGGACTTTGTGAGTCTATGGTGGAGCTGTGGTGCGGCTGCCACTCGTGCATGTGCTACGATCGAGCACCGGGTTATGATCAAACCCCAGATGCACTGAGTCCTGATTGTGCTCAATGAGGAGTAGGTGCTGTGGATGGGCCTCTCCCGGTGTTAATGGCCTTTAACATGTGAAAATATAATTGCTAGTATGGGATAGTAATCATGATAGCCTAATTGCTTCATTTACTGATATGATTGATATGATTCGGATGTTGATTCTAATTCATGCTTATATACTAATTAAACTGGATTATATGGTGGAATTGCCTTGGTTACTGAGATTATTATCTCACCCTGTTTTATGGGATTACAATTTTAGGTGAAGGTTCCTCGGGTAAGAATAAGGGCGAGCAAGTGGATGAACATCCATGAGCTGAGGTCTAGTGTGGGGAGCTACACTTGGTCTGAGTAGAATAGGATAGATGCTAATTTTTATTAAGTCTTGTATAGCATCATCATGTATCTGTATTGCCAAGTGTAGGAGTCTGTATTTTGATAATATAATATGTACTTATTGAGGAGTAGGCCTTACTTTTAATTGGTAATTGATGTATGGATTTGTGTTATCTACACTGAGCCTTGTTGAATTTGATGTAGCTTATTATTGGAGATGTAATCTTGATATAAGTGATATTTATTGATAGTTCATGAACTCTTGTTATTGTTATTTTACAAATTGCTGATAAATGAACTTGCTGATATAGGGTAATTAGAGAAAAGAAATTGACCCTTGAGTCTTGAATTAGAGAGGAGAGATTAGCCGAATAAATTAGGCTAATGAAGGCTATTTGAACCCCACAATTAAGGTAAAGGAGCCCTAGAGTGAGATTGGAGGGAGAAAGGAGAGTATGAGTCCAGATTTTCGAAGTGTAGGACCAGAAGGCACTTCGCCGCAGCTAAAATAGAGTTGGCCGCGGCTAATAGAGGCAAAGTTGCCCAGAGAGAGTGCCAAAGAGGAATTCGCCGCGGTGAAATGTAAATTGGCCGCGGCGAAATGTGAGAGGTCAAATTGGGAGTCGTCTAGTGAGAAATTAGCCGCGGCAAATTAAGGAATTGGCCGCGGCGAACTTTAAGGAAAATGTCCCCGGCATTCCGGAGAGGAATTGGCCGCGGCCAATATCGAGAGGCGAGCGAGGAAGTTCCAGGAGGCTTCTTCGCCGCGGCAGCATGAAGGTTAGCCGCGGCGAAGGTCCAACTCGCCGCGGCGAAACTAGTGATAAAGAAAGAGGTAAAACAGAAAGGAATTGGCATGCTGAAACATTTATATTAACTAAAAAATCTTGGTTTTCCATATGTTAATTACAAAGGATGATCTAGAGTCATTAGAATGGATTATAACTGATGAGTAATAGATCCAAGGCTTATAAATGAATGTTTAATTCCCTTATGAATATAAGTGTATGTAATCGTATGATTGATGACTCTAATCACATTAAGGTTTTAATTTTTGCACATTTTCATGACTTATAGTAATTAATCACGTGTTTAACCTTAATTATGATGATAAGAAATTAGGGTCGTCACATTTCTTATCCAAAGGTGAACGTTGGAAACATTCATATAAAGAAACGGTTACAAGCTTTTCATTGATTTAATGCAGATATTCTATTCGGGGGTTAAGCCAATAGGGTATCAACATCCATCCTTATTTCTATCTATAAATAGTGTAGATGCAATTGTTGCATTTCATGTGTGGCTAAAATTAGTGCTAAGAAGAAGCTTTCAATGGAAGCAAAAGCAGTTAAGAATTTGTTCTTAGTGTTGATTGTTGGAGTTGCGGGTATTTTGGTGTTTGGGGTACAAACTAGGCAGTGTGCAATTGCGATCCCACTCAACCCAGGCACCCTACCTCAGTGCATTGCCGAATGCAAAAAGGTTCTGTAGGCCAAGTTTTTGAGTGCAAGTTGTGTAACTACTTCTAAGGGAAAGCTCTGCATATGCTTAGATTGAAATTCCCACGTCATTGTATCGCAAATTCCCATGTCTTCCCTTTCTTATGAATCTGTTGTTTATATAGGAATTTGAAAGTATACTTTTATATCACATGTAGAAGTCACGAGCTCAGCTTCGATGTCATGTGCTTGAAAATTAAAAGTTGTAATGACATAATGAATCTAGATCACCTCCCGTGTCTCTCCAACGCGCCCCCCATGTGTGAGATCCAGCCATCCAGATTTGCTTGATCTTGGAATTTGTACAAGTGTTTGTTTTACGAAAAATAACTTCCTAAAAAATTGTATCTGGTGTAGAAAATATTTTTCAATAAACATTTGTTTGGCACAAGGCGGTATTTCTGTTGGAGATTATGCCCGAGGCCAATTATTGTATTGCGAACATTGTTTTTGTTATGAAATAAGAGTTTTTTTTTATTACATTATTATATTATTTGCATGTTTATATATAATAATATCTATGGATAAATCTTTTTTTTTATTATCCAAAATGTCCCTAGTCAATCATCATTGTGGGAACAATGATAAATTAATACTAGTATGATTTTGATTGATTAAATGTTAATCATATATAATGATATAAATCAAAAATCATAGGCGTGTGTTAGAGAATAGGACGCTGGATAGACCCATCATAAGATAAGTTACATGGATTAGGTCATAAGTTTATCTCATATATAACCGTGTCATTGATCCCTTGGACCTGAGATCACCATAGATTCTTACATGAAGGACACTGTACTTTGGCATAGTCTAATGTTACCTTTAATCGGGTGATTATAAAGACTATGATCGGGTATAGTAGAATCCATGCAGAGGAAGATGAGTGGTCAAGATGGAATTTGTCCCTCTGATTAATAGAGAGATATCTCTGGGCCCCTCGATGAGTGTGACTGCGAAATGCATGATCATACTAAGATGGAAAGGGTTCTATCTTATAATCAGTTTGCTCGGAGATCGAGAAAGTTACGATCGAGCAAGTTGAGGATGACATTTCCATGCCTCATACTCAATCTAGATATCGTGTGACAAAAGGGATATGATAGGGTTGTAAGATAGGTTACATCGGATCACCGATTCCGTATGATTTGGGTAGTCACAATGTCTTACTAGAGGCCGCTTGTGACTTATGGGTCAAATAGTGCAGTTGGCCCACTGCCAACATCATATGAGCTTGCAGGGTCACACACAAGAACGGACCAACTCAGGCTAAAATGTTCATATTCATTAAATTAAAAATGTGTCTAGATTCAATGAATATCTAGGATGGAGGAATTATATATATATATATATATATATATATATGAATTAGTTTAAATTTGATTCTATTAGATAGATTTAAATTTAAACTAATCAGATAATTTAAATTTGATTCTATCAGATAGATTTAAATTTAAACTAATCAGATAATTTAAATTAAACTCTAGATATTGTTAGTTTAAATTTAAACTATAGGATAGATTTAAATTTAAACTAATAGATATATTCAATGATATATTTAATTAATTTTGATTAATTAAATATATCTAAAACCTTAGTCTATAAATAGGAGTTTCCATATCAGAAAAGATTTGTTAGAACTGCCTCCAAAAACCTTAGAGAGATAGGGACATTGTACGAACATTGTACAGAACTGTACGGAATTATACGGACAAGCTGCTAGCACACCGTTTGACTTGCTGAACCCCGTTCGTGTGGATACCAGTAGAGGGAGTTGATCTACGGTCAGTTCCTGTGATCCAGACAAAAAGTAAAACAACAAACTCAATCGACAGAAAAAGATAATTTTCTGAACCTATTCGGTTTAAGTGATTTTGACGGATCCTTAGTGAGAATCAGGATCACAATTTTAAACGTTTCCGCTGTGTGCCTCTTATGATTCCCAACAATTTCAATATGAGATTTACCTTACTTTTCTTTCCTGGTTAGATGAGATTTACGCTTAACCCCCAATTGCTGGAATCCTACAAAACGACTTCCCCTTCAAAGAGTATCTTCGTACAAACTAAGTCAAGATAATGAAACTCTCATAGAATTGTTCCAGAGATGTATAAACATTTATGAAACTCCGCCTTTTGCGTGGTTAAGTAATTTAGAATTTTGGAGATCATCAGTTAGTAAGTACTAGAGGCTGCTATTTTTTTCTTTTAAGCTTAAACTGAGGCTTAGTTGAGCATGAAAAATAATAACCAAGACAGCGTTGCACAAGCAAGACTTGAGTAGATTGGCTCAAGCCAATTCATAAGAAATGCGGGCCGACGAGAACATTAACATTTAAAAAACAAAGATAATTGGGTGAATAATTCTGTTAACTTAGTTTGCGAGAAACGTTGTTAAATAGTGATCCAAAATCTCATTGAGTCATCGTAGAAACTTCTTATGCTACATGTCTTATATTATTATTTTAATTTCCAGGCAGTGTCGAGAGATATATGTTTTTGCAAAACAACTTGGCCAAAACAGGGGCGGCTATCCCAACAAAAAGGTTAGGTTTTTCAATCAAGATGTAATTAGATAGTACCAGATCCAGAACCTTTTCTGAAAGTGGTCACGCTTGCCTTTTAACAAGGAAGCTAATTACTCTGCGTTATACAGTAGGATACAACTAATATTCATTGGCCCTGACGTACAATGCAAGTTCAATCGTAAACCACAGAGAACCTAAACCCAATATCAATATACATACAAACCGGTCTAAAATTTTGCAGAAGGATACTCTTTCCACCTAGAGATTCCAGCACTGAATGTCCTCTGTAACACATCAATCCGTTCAGTTAAAAGAGAATTCTTTAACTCTTCCATTTCAGTATGTTCCTTATCCATCAACAGGTCCAGTTCTTCGAAATGTTTAGTCTTGTGTTGCAATTTCTCAATCTACTTTGCCAAATAAGCAAAAAACAAGTAGTTAGTCCCCAAAATGACAATTCCTCAAGGAGATATATGCCAGAGACCCCAATTAAACAATTTCAAATCAAGTACCAAGAGTTGGAGACATAAAAAAACATGAACTTAGCTACCTGTGCTTCAATTATAGTCGCTACTAAATGTTCAATCTCTCTGTCCTCCTGATCAGCCAACAACTTTGCACGAGCAGCAGCTGCTCCAAGGGCAGTTGCAATGGCAGCTCTTATACGCAATGTCAAAGGTATATCATCCTTCTTTGGGGATCTGTCATGCATATCTGCAAAAGAAAGCTCTGATTAAAAGGATGCAGCAATAATCCATAACGAACTGAATAATATAAGATGTTCCCACCAAAAAAAAAACCTACATTAAGTTATTAAGTGAAAAGCAACATAACATAGAACAACGAAAGCAACTCCATCTATCTCTCATGTTAGGAGGATTCCTCGACCCAAAAACATGCAGCAACAGGACTCAAAATGTAGAAACTAAACTACATGGAAAAAGGAAGAAATTATTAACAGCTAGACATTCAATCAAATGCAGTGACATGAACAGCATAATATCCTTTCTTTTTTTAACCTTTTGTTGAAAAGAAATATCATTCTCATGATACAATTACAGATACCTGAATGAGCGGACCGCTCCATATCTGAACCTTCACCCTCAGGGATTCTGAAACAAATAACAAGATTTTATTCAGCAAAGGAACATTATAAGAGCAATTTAATTTTGCAAAATCTAAAGGATCAAACAACTGACAGATTAATTATATAAATAACCTTGCTGAATAACCATTCAGAGTGTTCATGCAAGATTGATTAGAAGCATAATCCTCATCAACATCAAATATCTCCCTGGGACACAAGTTCTCATCGCAAAGTGCCATAACAGCAGCATCAGCTGCGGCAGCTGTGATATGAGGGTCAACCACGGTAGAAATAAGTCCCACCTAATTATAAACAGCATTTACTCATTGTTATGCACAGAATAGATAATAAAACTCTCTACCGACAAGGGAAAATGCAACCACAGATTGGACAAACTCAAAAGTGTAATATATGAATATAAGCTCAAGATTATCTCCCACCTGTTTCATCAGTGAACTGCTAGAATCTGAGAGTGCAGGGGTAGCAACGCGCTGTCTTTTTGAAGGACTTTCCTTCACAACATCTCCATTTGTCTCACTTTCATTTTTGTGCTCAGGAATTTGATCCTCTGTCTTGGAAATTCCTTGGTGATCAGATGAAGATGACTGAACTTGCTTTGCACTGTTCACAATGCCTTTAGCACTATTACTATTACCATTTCTATGAGCAGAGCCCAACATGAACTCCCCAAAGGGCAGCTCAATGAGTTTTGAGATACAATCAAGTTTAGTCTTGGTTTGAACATTTTGAGCAACAAGTTCCCAGTCATCCCCATGTTTCAAAACAGATTCTAAAAGAAGTAGAATTTCTCCCTCAGTCCAGACAGCTTCATGTTTGCCACTATCTTCATTGGACTCGTTTAATTTAAAATCACCTGAAGACCTTTTCTCTCCATACTTCCCATTTTCAAAACATTTTGCACAAATGACGAAATTATCCTGTGGAGTTAGAAATAGAATAATTATCCACAAAAATGATTATTATAAATGAAAGTGAAATTGCAGATAAGAGAGAGATTAATCACGTATGACATACATTTACATATATTTGCACATATAACTTGAAGACAAACTCACTTTGTCTATTCCTTATTTGCGCTTCCTAACTCTTAATTTGTTCAATGTCTCTAAACCTTTAATGCATTGAAAAGTCATCACTGCAACTTAAACTTATGAGCTGTATTCTCTATCCTAATCCCCCTTCCAACCAAAGACAAAGCTCAGGTAGCCAAGTTTTCTATATCAATTCATATTTTTTGTCGACACCTTAGTCCTTCTCTCAGTATTACTAATTAAGCTTGAGCAAAATAATTCTGAAAGGGGAATTAGAACACAATAACTACGACATTAATTGTTTATGAACAACTAGAGAAAGAGGCGTCACATAAATAATAATTGCAAGACCTTTTTTTTCACAACGATTTGAACCTTGAAAGTATATTGAGGGACAAAAATAATAGAACCACAACTGCAGCAGCCAAATAAAGTACATGACCTGCGCAGCAATGTCAAATAAGAGTGGAACTTGCCAAGGCAAAAATCATTCAGAACAATATTACCTAAACCATAATTGCTATATGTATAAAAACATGACCCCAAAAGAATTAAAAAAAATGAAAAACTGAAATAGAAATTACCTGGGTACTTTTGTAGTGGCCAGAATCACATTTAATACTGCAAACCCCACAAGCCAACTGCGTCTGCCTCATCAAATCGCCGTAAACATCCGAGAATGATGCCAACGAGGGCAATTTGAAACCAGAGCCAACCGCATCCGCACTACTCTTAGAGTTAGGCACCGAAATGGGTTTCAATGAATTAGGCATTGCCACTACGCGAATTCCATTCGGGGCTCCTTCCTCAATCTTCACCTTGCACTTTTCATCATCCTCCACACTTAAATTTTCACCGCTATCAGTCGAAGGCGCACCATAGTTAATCAACCCCCACTTCTCCAAGAAAAGAAAAACCTTGTGAAGCAAACTGACATCTCCCACCAACGATTTTCGTACCTCGGTGAATGTAAGCCTCCTGGAAGGCTCTTCTCTGTATTTATTAATGATAAAATCTCTATACTCTTTATAGACCTTCGGCGTTCTTGATATTGAGGTTCCATCGAAAAATTCTTTCAAAGCTGTTTTCTCCGTTTCATGAATTTCATCCCACAGAAACCATCCTATGAAAATTATTTAATTAGTTTTAAAAGTCATCATCTCTTTTCATCGGCAAGGATAGAAACTAATAACGGAATGGGAACGAGCAGCTAGGGTTTTAGCTAATGGTGGCAGAATGATTAACAACGATGAAACTATGGTTTAAAGGGGAGAAGGGAGTGCAGATATAAGGAAGAGGAAGAATGCTTACTTGAGTGGCTTGGGATTGTATAGAGCTCGAGCTCTGAATCGTCGATGCCACTCGGGTTTGAACTCGGGTCTTGTGTGGCTTCCATATCCGGAGTCCAGGTCACCGAACCAAGATGATCTATTCTACTTTCCTAGTCTTTCGACAAAAACATTTGTTTCCAACGACGTAGTTTTAGGTACAGCATAACCTGGTCCTGATTCCGCATGTTTTCGCCCATCTTCCAATTTTTTAACTGAGTGCATGATATTAACAATGCTTGCCCCCAAAAATGTGCATATTAATAATCACGTTTGTCCTCCAAAAAATAGGTCTTTTTTCTAGAAGAAAAATGGAATAGTGAGGGTGGTATTGGCCCAATCCATATATCCCAAGTATGTCGTTTATATATATATATATATATATATATATATATATATATATATATATATATATTTTTTTTTTACTTTTTTTTTTTGTTAACATCTGATTTTTAAGGGCAAATATTTAAACAACTTGAATTTTTTTTATCTCAAAAAATCATTATGTAAAAAAGAAAAAGACAGAGGAGAGATAAGGGTCTGTTTGATTCTATTTTTGTTTTATTGTTTTCAAAACAAATGTTTTTTAAAACAAATTTTGAGAACAAAAAAATTAAAAAATTCGGTTGAATCATTATTCTGAAAAGTAGTTATTTTTTATTTTTTTCTTGATTTTATAGAACAAATGTTACAAAACAATTAAAATATGTTTTGATTTTTTTGTTTCCGAAAACAAAATTCTATTTTTTTGTTTAACAAAACACTTCATTAAAAACACATTATCAAATAAATTTTTTTATTTTTTTTATTTTTAAAAATAGAAAACTATTCTAAAAACAATTTACTAAATAGGTTCTAAGTCTCATTAGACTTTTTTTTCTCTCTCTCCAATAAATCTTTTTTGATATTGAAAAAGATCTACTAGCAATTTAAACACCTATGTAATGCACAGATATTTGGCTAATTTGATTTTATACTTAATCCATTTGAGACTCTTTATGTGTAAATATTGTCCATCTCTTTGTAATTACAATTGATGATTTAACTCAATAATATTTTAAATTAAATTATATTGACTTTTTTTAAGATTGGCTAAATTACCATCAATATTTTGTTTGTTTTAAAAATTACACTCAATTTTTTTAATATTAGATATATATATATATATTACAAAAATTTCAACTCTAATTTATTTTTTATTGATGAAGTTAATATTTTATACATTATACATTTATACGAAAGACAAATTATATATTTGTTTTTTTGTCATATTAAAAATAAAATCACAATCTCATAGTTAAACTTAATATCAATTTAATTATTTTTATTATTATATTAAGAGTCAAATCACTCTTTCAGGTTGCATATAAAATTAACTTTAATGGTAGAAAGTAATTTGGATGGTGATTTTTGCAATCTATAATAAAAGTTGGGAGCCAATCGTCATCTTTTTAAATAATAGAAGTATTAGGCATAAATTAACTAAACTTTAAGGAAAGCAAATGTAATTTACTAAATATTTTATTTTTTATTATGGCTCTAATCTACTTAACAAATACCATAAAGACAAACATATTAGAGTATATAGTAGAAAAAGATACGAGGTAAAAAGGATTTTGTCATTGAGAACTCATCACTTGAGGGCTTGAATTCTCTTTTATTAGACCTTTCTAAAATCTGTGTATATATTAATAAAATTTCTTATTAGCAAGTGATTAAATAAGAATTGAATTTACATAAATTAAAAATTCCTAATAGTTATATCTATGAATGGTGTCACTTCTTTTTTCTTTTGAAAAACAAACTTAATTACATAAACAATCACAAAGCCTATAAACACAAAGGTTATAGTAAGAGCAACTAATCTAAACTTCGAAGCCTCAGCTTAAACCTCAGAAACAACACCGAGAGAAAAATGAAAAATATGAAAACCAAGACATAATATACCTTCTTACTACTCATGTACGTCATGAGAACGAAGAGAAAATATATCTTGTTACAACACAAAGAGATCAAGTATTATTTAAGCAAAGATTTTTGCACTGCTTTATAAAGTGACAAATACCTTTTTTCTGTCCCTAAGTTTGAGATAAGTTCCAATTTCATCCCAAATATTTTCTCAATAACTGAGGATGTTAAAATTGTTAAGAGGGAATGCCGATGTGACAAAAAATATATCTTACATGACATCTATATTCCTACCATGACCACCTCATCCTTCTTAATCTAAATTATATTTTTTTCCCCTAAGTTTGAGATAAATTTCAATTTTATCCGAGATATTTTATTTATACAAATTTCATCATATATCTCTCTAAATTGTTTTAATATTTTATCAATGACTTATGATGCTAAATTTGTTAATAAAGAGTGTTAATATGATAAAAAAAAATACTTGACATCTATATTATCTAAAATGATCCCTACATGACTATGTCTAGCTTCTCTGCACTTATTAGAGGAACATGGATTTGAATGATCTATATTTAAAATTTTTTAAATATCCGTTATAATTCTTTTTTAAGTTGAAAGTTAAAAAAATTACTTTTATTGTAATTTTTGTTTGTACATAAATAAAAAGTTCAAAATTTAAGAAAACAAATAAAATATAGATTATTTAAAATGAAAGCAGCACCCTCTACTGTTCTAATAGAGAGTTTGCTTTCATTATGACTTCCTCATTTTTTATGATATTATTCTTCTTGTCTTAAAACTTTTATTAGTATGGATATTATAGTGTGTTTGGTTATGCGTTCACAGACTCTGAAATCACGTTTGCTTATCATCATTTTGCAAAAGCAACAAATTATTACTTTGTACAAAACGTAATTTAAAAAATCAAAAAATTTTTCCAAACATGCACGAAATCTTCAAAGAAAGCAATAAAACATCAAATAAAAACAGACCCCAAAATCCCGAACAATGCCAATCTCAAATAATGAGGAGGAAACCCATAACAAAAAATCAAACAAACAAAACAAAGAAACCCAAAAAATATAAGGGCAAGCATACATAAAAGGTGGAAAGGGGCTATTTGCTGTATCATCCACTCCCTTTCTATGTGCATATTATACATAACAATAAATTCGTGTGAGATATATATAGTAAAACATCATATTCGATGTCTTCAACCTTCCCCTTTCTTCCTCTATGTTAATATTGCTTGCTTTGTTTAGGGAAAAGTTCTGAAATTCCAAAACCACAATCCTCTGTCTTGTTCAATGTCATCCTTTGCAATTATTTCTCGATACATTTGGTTTTAGCTGTAAATTGTTAAATTAGCCTTTTATTTGAAGTCAAAAGGTTGCAATTTGTTCAACGAGATTGTAAAAAAAGAAAGAGAAAAAAATAATTAAGCCATTACTTGAAGAGAAAAAAATATTTTATTTTTTATTTAATTTTATGAAAAAAGAAATATTTGTAACTAAGATATTAAATCACTTTATTATTTTTTATTCAATTAAAACAGTTATCAAGAACATACTATATTAACAACAATATACATTTTATTTATTTTTGTTATTTATTTGTAATTAAATTATAAGAATACTTATATGATTTTGTTTCCATTTTGCTTATTGTTTTGGCAACATAGTAAAATTATAAACTGGAGGGATTATTACAAATAATACAAGAATTCAACAGTGTGTTGGGTTGTGTAGGACCTATAAAAATTTTTTATCAATTTTTTTTTTCCTTTCCTTCACGTTCTACTTTTAGTTGGACAGATTACATAGCCGCGAGGCACACGGATTTTCTTTTTTTATTGTACATACTAAACAAAAGAAAGATAAAATTCATCCTTCCTACCAAACATACCACAAATGTTTGCAGGGGTTCTCCTTTGATCCTCACCCATGTGGAGGAGGAGGAAGAAGATGGATAAGGTAGCTGTAACGGATCCACCTGGGTGACATAAATGCCGTATGCTATGCGTGTGTATATATATATTCGTCAAATCGGCATTTTTCTTAACAATTTTATTATCATGAATTGTTTGGAAAATATTAAAATATTTTAGAAGGATGCAGGATAAAATTGACATAAATATAATAATTGGGATGAAATTGAAACTTCCCCAAAACTTAAGGAATAAAAAAGAGTCTTTTTGCTGATTTATGAATTTTGTTATTTTAAAGTTTCATCATTTTGAATTGGGCCCTTTCTTCCAAACCATAGTTGGAGGCCTGTATTCTAATGAAGTCTCAAAAGCCCATTAGAAATGACCAAAACAAAAAAAGAAAGGCCCATGAGGCAGAAAAGGGAAGAGCGAGACAAGAAGATTCCAATCATGCAGAGGTGCGGGTCAGATCAGATCAGAGACAGAAGGGATCTTTAATATTGGTTTTGTTAATAAATGAAAAAATATCCATTTTCAGTTTGGTTTTAGTATTGCCGGGAGAAAAGAAGGTGAAGAGTGGGGGAGGCCCGCTCACAATTTTGGCATCAAATTTGAAACAGGTGGTCTTTGAGCGCGCCTCAGCTTTATTTCGTCCGCTCAGAATTTCACGATTCCCTCTCACTCACTCCCAAGTCAAAAGAATCGCTCCGATTTCTAGGGTTTCTTTCAATCCTAGGGTTTTCAGTTTCACTCTACTCTATTCACCACTGCTCACTTCCTCACTTGTTCCTCTTCATGGCTACGGAAACCCTAGAGGATAAGAATCCCCTGCAGGAACCTCGGGTCAAAGGCAAAGAAGATAATAAGGAGGGGGAAGTATCTAAAGGACAAGAGGAGAAGGGAATTTCCGACAAAGACGCCTTGGGAGAAGTTGGTAATTCTGAACACAGAAATGTCGAGGACAAAGGCCCAGAAAGCGAGAAAGTAGAAGCCACGACCGGGGAGAACAAGGAAGCAAATCAACAAGACGAGGTAGAGGTGGAGCGGCAAACAGAGAAGGATGAGGATGAGGACCATACAGGAGAGAAGGATGAGGAGCAAGAGGATGAGGACCATAAAGGAGAGACGGATGAGGAACAAGAGGATGAGCAAGGACAGGAGGAGGAGGAGGCGGAGGAAGCTGAAACTGGTGAGAAGCCCAAGTCCAAAGGTCGTCGTAAGGGAAGTTTAAAGGAGGGACAGAGTGAATCCAAGAAGCCGAAAAAAGAAAGAACCAGTAAACAAGTGTCAGAGAAAAAAGGAGGAAACGATCCTGCTACTCCAGCAAGTGAGAGGCCAACTAGGGAGAGGAAAACAGTCGAGCGGTACTCTATCCCCTCGCCTGGGAAGTTTGGGAGGTCTTCTGCCAGCAAAAGTTTGTTAATTGAAAAGGTATATATTTTTACCCTAAATGTTTTGGATACTTCCAAGTTTCTTCAGCGATATGTTATCCTCGGTTCTTGACGAATGAGGGCTGAAGTATTGGTTTTCATCATACCATCTCTTTGGCTTTCAGGGTCGTGGTACGCAGCTTAAGGACATTCCAAATGGTATGTTTGATTGTCGTTTGCACTTTATCATTTCCGCGTTGTGTTAAAATCGTATGTTTTGGTGATGCATTATACTTTTTCTGCATCAATTTGTTTGTATTCCCATCTTAAAAGAGTAATACCCGACTATCAAAACTGAAAAATTGAATATGACTTGCATACGAACTTTTAGATTTAGTAGTTGTGAGTATTTTTTGAAGCATCTCAAATTCAGGTGAGAAGTTCTTTAAATTTCTCTCATGGATTACTTGTTGAAAGGATCCCCCCTTTCTCTTCATTTATATTTCAGTATGTTATTCATAATAATGCATTTCTTTTCGGGATTTCATTGCATTTTACTTCTATAAGGTCTGCTGTTTCAATTTTTTTTTTAATATCATTAGTTATAGGGTTTTTAGATGTCAGTTTGCTCATCATGGTAGTAATTTGATGCAAGAATTTGTTGGTCTTGTTTCATGTTTTTCTAGGTTAATCAGTGAATGTAAAATAGATGAGCTCAAGTAAACCTGCTCTGAAAATGAAATTATGTGGCCATTGTATGGAGTTCTGTTTCCATTCAGTGCTGCTTAATTACAGTTCAAAAGCCTCTGTTGATTTTAGCAGAGGTGATTAAATAATTTATTGAACAAAATGTAGAGAAAGTTTTGAGCTTCATAATGTGTTATTTGTTGGATTAGATTTCTTATATCTTTGTTATCAAATTCTTTAATGAAAATTATTATGCGTAAAAGCTTTTTAGAAACCTAAACATGTGATGCTAAGTTGCAAGAAATACATACTTCTGTCATGTTATTATTAGAAAATCATATATTTGTCATGTTCTAATTAGAGAATCTGATAATAAAAATATAAGGAATTGCATCTAAGATTTTTCCTATTTGGTTCCTAATTCCTTGTCTACTCCTTGCTTTTGTTGAAGCTAAAATCTTGGACTCATTTAAAGCTTTGGTTGTTACTTGAAGATATATGGGTTCTGTAATGAAGCTTAAATTTGAATTCAGTATGATAACTTGTATGATTTTCAACATTCTTTACAGTTGTCTTGTTTTAATTGGAAAACTCATTTAAATGATACATTTGTTATGTTTTAATTGGAGAATCTGACAATAAAAATATAAGGAATTGCATCTAAGATTTTTCCTATTTGGTTCCTAATTCTTTATCTACTCCTTGCTTTTGTTGAAGCTAAAATCTTGGACTCATTTAAACCTTTGATTGTTACTTGAAGATATATGGCTTCTGTCATGAGGCTTACATTTGAATTCATTATGATGAATTGTATGATTTTCAACATTCTTCACATTTCAAATGAAAAGAGGAGCTGCAGTTTGTCACAATAGGTTTTTGTTTTGTGTGACTGGTTTACAGCTTTTTGCACTTTGCAAGAGGTAGTTTAATGTGATTGTATTTTGTTAAGCTGTTAGCTTCTTTTTCATTGTAAATATCTCTCTTCCAAATAATTACTGTGCATGCGTGGGTTATAGAACTATGCTTGCCTATATTGTTATGTTGGAAGGAATATATTTTGAACCATTGTGGGATATCATGAATTGATAATTTAGCAAGGGCTTGTCCTCAGGTACCTTATGTTGTAGGTCAAGATTTAGAGATGTCTCTGTAATCTGCGTTTAAGTTTTAGAAAAAGTTCAAACCCATTAGGGGTTGTCCTCTAGTTTGTTGAAGCTGATTTTAAATGGCAAATGGAACTGCACGCAGTATGGGCATGGCAACTTTTCAGCATTTTCTGTTCATCAGACTGGCTGCAAAATGTCTGATGGAAAATGAAAAATATTTTGCATGGCAGATATCCATGTCTTAAATTTTCTGAAGATATACTTTTCTCATTGGCAGAAGCATAATATCCTTATTTTATGTTTTTTAACTGTTTTATGCATTTCAAATTTGTGATGTTGGGTGCCAGATGTTGATTCGAATTTGGCGTTTATTGTTATGTCTTTTTGTTGGCCTTCTTAAAAATGATAAGTTGCATGAAGGTCTGATATTATTGGATTTTCTTTCATGATTGTCATACTGGCGAGATGGTTGATCTTTTAGCATGTTCTATGTATAGCCTAAAATTATGTCAGTTCTTGGCACGTTATTTACTAATTAAGTTATTTGCTTTTCATGAACTTAGTTTCTATAGCACCTTTTCCTAATCAAGTAATGTATATGTAGTGGCTTTCAAGTTGTCCAAGAGAAAACCTGATGACAACCTGCAGATACTTCATAGTATACTTTTCGGGAAGAAAGCAAAGGTGAAACACCAACTTAGTTTCCTGGATTGTTTGGGTTGCTTATAGTGGAAAATTCTGCTTTTCCTTCACCATGTTGTTTTTGTCACTTAATCATCTGTGAACTGTCTAAGCCTATGGTTGTTCCTTGAATGTTAGTGACATGCTTTCTTGTGCAGGCACAGACTTTAAAGAGGAATATTGGCCAGTTTTCTGGCTATGTGTGGGTTGAAAATGAGGTACAGTTCTGTTTACAAGCTGAACCACTGCTTGTTTTTCTTAACTCTGCAGATGAATCGTAATGAGTTTTATGTCTGTGATATATTTTCTTAAAAGGTTCGAATGTCTCAGGCTGTTACTAACTTGCAGCTGTGATAAATGTTTATATTAGGATAAACACAGAGCTAAGGTAAAGGAGAAGCTTGACAAATGTGTGAAAGAAAAGTTGGTGGACTTCTGTGATGTGCTTAATATTCCAATATCTAAGGGAAGTGTGAAGAAGGTGAATATTGTTTTAATAATATCTATCCTAGCTTGGTATGCAATCTGTTGGTATCTATTTCTTATTTAACGAGATTTGTTTCCAGGAGGAACTGTCTGCAAAGTTGTTGGAGTTCTTGGAGTCCCCACATGCTACAACTGATGTTCTCCTTGCTGACAAAGAGCAGGTTTAGTATTCTCTAATTTTAATTAGTTTGAACTTTTAGCTTGTGAGATTAGAGTTCTGAAGCTTGCTTTTGTGTTTCAGAAAGGTAAAAAGCGAAAGAGTAAGGCAACACCAAGCAAATCTTCTACGGAAGCATCTATTGAAACATCCACCAAGGTGTGTTGTCACATTGGATTCTAAGCTTGTTCTGACTTCCTGTATATTTGTTATTCATTAAGCTTGCTGTGAGTTCTCTTGCATCTATTTTAACTTGATTGTTAATATTTGATTCATCAAGGCAGGAATTAATTGTCTAGTTTTGGTGAAAACTCTCTTTCAAATCATTGGTTTTTTTTTTTTTAGTGTTGGGGTTTGATTTCAGTATAAGCTTTTAACATACAATCTTTACTATTCATCTGATCCTACTTGTTGGGGACAGTACTAAATTTTATTGTTTTTGGAGGTGAATTTTGAATTGAAATTTGTCATATTTAAGCTTTAGTTCCATCTGACATTGCCTTATCAGCATCTTAGATTCAGTATCATAGTAATTGAAATCATGCAGTTCAGGATTCAGAATGCATGAAATGCTTCAGTTCAAAGATGAAACAATACAAATTGCCTCTTGAATGGGAAAGCATGAGAATTGTCTGTATGAGTCACTGGAATCATGTGATTCGAGATAAAAAATGGCTATTCATGGCATTTGGGTGATTCAAAATTCCCTAGCTTGCTTATGTTCTATTTGGTTGTTTTATTAAAGCAGTGGGAATTCAAGGTCTTGGAATCTCAAGGGTATTTCAGCGACCCCCCTCTTTTTTTAATGCAAAGTGGAGATTTTAAATTTTTATACTCAAAGTTGAATCCTCTTTTAATTTATGAGCTTGTTTGTTGAAGTTTATTTCATATATCAAAAAGTTCATCTATTCCCAGTGTCTTCTGTTGAAGTCTTTTTGGGCTTCCAGAATTATAAATGTGGTAGTTTAAGGGAGTTAATTATTTGATTGTTGATAGTTGCTGCTAGTTAGCAATATAGAATGTGAACAGAACTTAGAGAATCATACTCTGAAGTCTATGTCTCATTTGAATAGAAGCAAATCATAAATAGGATTCATGCAAGTGGAGAGATCATTGGAACCCCAAAAGGAATACAATGAATGTTGAAAAAAAAGGAAAGCAAATAAAATATATTATCCACATTCCCTTTAAGCTGAGGAGTAGATGTTATGCATCTCCAGCTTGCATCTAAGTTCTTCAAATTTAATTCTAGATAGAGCCTTAGCTAACATATCAGCAACTTGGGTTTGAGTAGGGGTGTAGATCAGATTGAGTACCCTTGAATCCACCTTCTTTGATGAAGTGACAGTTAATCTCAATATGTTTATTCATGTCATGTTGAATAAGGTTCTTGGCTATACTATTAGCAGCCTTATTGTCACAAAGCACAATCATTGAATCTTGACATTTGGCCTTGTGTTTAGCAAGGTGCTTCAACAATAATCCTTCACAAATACCTTGAGCCAAGGCTTGGTATTTAGTATTAGCACTATTCCTAGCCATCACTGATTGCTTTTTACTCCTTCTTGTCACTAAGTTTCCCTAGATATAGGTACAATAACTAGATGTGGATCTTTTATTTGTGATAGACCCAACCTAGTTTGCATCACAATAAACTTCTATATTGCAACAATTACTTTTATGAAAGGAGATTCCCTTTCTAGGAGTCATTTTTAGATACCTCAATACTCTATAGGCAACATCAAGATGAATTTGACAACGTTTATTCATAAATTGATTAATGACTCCAATTGGAAAGTAGCTATCTGGTTGTGGGTTATATAGGTAAATAAGTTTACCTAACCAGTCTTTGAAATATCTGCCTATCAATAGGAGGGTTGTCTTGAGCAAACTTAGCTTGTAATCTGCCTCTATAGGAGTATTTATAGGATTAGATCTGATGGACCCCCTGTTTGTCGAGTGACAAACTGGGGGTCCATCAAGACTCTAACATCCTAGTTGTTGTAAGTAAATCAATTGTATATTTCCTTTGGGATATAAGGATGTCTTTGCTGACTCTTGCAACTTTCATTCCCAAAAAGTAACTTAATGGCCAGAGGTCTTTGATTTTGCATTCTTCAGCCAAGGCCATCTTTAGTTTGTTTATCTGAGCTGCGTAATTACTAGTAACAGTTATGTCATCCATGGAAACAATCAATACTGCAATTTATCCTGTAGCAGAGAATTTTATGAAGATAGTGCGATTAGCTTGTTCTTGGGAATATCCTTGCATCTTAACAGCCTTAGTGAACCTCTCAAATTAGGCTCTAGGTAATTGTTTGAGTCCGTAGAGAGACTTGTGTAATTTGTAGACTTGGCCACTACTAGTGTTCTCAAATCTTAGAGGACTAGACATGTGTACTTTTTCTTCAAGATCTCTATTTAGGAAAGTATTCTTAACATTTAGTTGATAGAGTGACTACTCAAGATTGATTGCAAGGGATATGAAGACTTTAATGGAATGACATTTTGCCATTGGAGCAAATGCCTCCTTATAATCTATTCCACATATCTGTTTGAACTCTTTAGACACTAGTCTTGCTTTCTACCTATTGATGCTAATGAGTTGTATTTGATGTTGAAGATTCATTTAGAACCCATTGGTTTTTTGGCTTGAGGTAACTCAACCGGCTCCTAAGTCCCATTTTTCTTGAGAGCACTTGTCTCTTCTTCCATAGCCTTCCTTTAATTTTCTTGCCTTAAGGCTTCATGAATATTCTAAGAAATTTTTCATCGGAAATATTGGCTTCAAAAACTTTGTAAGCTGATGATAATTTGTCATATGAAACGAAGTTTCCAATGTGCTTGACCTTGTACCCTTACTTAGTGCAATAGGAATATCTAAACATAGATTCTCATTCACACTTGGACTTGGGTCAAAGGTTATTGGGTTTTGCTCAAGAGTTGGTTCAGCTTCTACCTCATGGTTTTTTTCCTTGCTGAGTAAATCATGGTATCTTTGCTGTTACTGGTCATTTTCTTGTTGCTGTTCATTTTCCTTAGCGTCTTTATCTGTTTCAGCATTAACTTTGATTTCTGGGCCAGTGTTTATTTTGGGTTCAACTTCACCAAAATCAAGAATGCTAGCTGCAATCTTGGGTTCAACACAACACTAAATTGAACCGGATTGATTAGTTCACCTAGAGAACTGGCCCATGATTTGGTTTGGACAACCATGTAAACTAGTGTTTCAACTTGTCATTGCTGGTAAAAAGTCAGGTTTAATTGGTCAATTTTGGATGTAACCTGGTGCTGGCTCAGGGGTTGAACCAGTCCTTCCTTTGAAATTTCGCAAAATTGGCTGCCCATGGATTTGAACCTAGGCTTCTAAGTCTCCAAAACTTAACTTCACCAAGTTTCTTGCTTGAGTCTTGCCTAATATGTGCAATGTTTTATATAAAGATATTATTCCAATTGGTTTTCTAAACTTGGCAAGAATGGCAGCACACTTTGCACCACCTGGAGTTGAACCTAGGCCACAAAATCTCCCAAAAAAAAAAAAGCACTTCCACCACATATATAGAAGAGATGTTGTGTTATTAAGTGCATAGTTTTATATAAATATATTATTTTGGTTGGTTTTCTAAAACTTGGCAACATAGTTGTTAAATTATGACATTGGAAATCATATTTTTAAATCGTGAATCGTAAAACGTATTGAATTGTAAAATTTAGTAACAAGTGAAAAATAACATGAAATATAAAATATGACATGTATATCTTTGTAATATACATAAAATACTCAAAATAGTAAATCTAATCTAAAAATTAAGAAATGTACTCAAACATAAGTCATAGATAAGCTCATTAGTTATATAATTTGTAAGTAATTAATTCTTGATACAGTTTCAAGTAATAATAATCTTTACATTCTTTATAAGAGCCATAGCCAATACTTAACAATACAATATTGTCGTGCCAACTAAGTGTTTTCACATATTTTTAAATCACAAAGTTGTGCTATCTTACCATATTAGCTTGAATTGCACGATTCATGGTCAATTTACTCATTGATGCATATTGTTGGTTTTGTGACGTATTAGGAGTCAAATAGTGAATTGTACTATTTAGAACTACTTCTTATTCAATTATCAATTCATATTGTTGGTTTTGTGATTCATTACAAGTTATAAGATTCAGATCGTAAATTGTATAATTTTGATTATTATGTTTGGCACAACATAGATTTGGACTTGGGATCTTAAGAATACAGAATAGTGCCTTCTCCATGGAGCTATAGTCACATCAATCATAAACTGGTACTTTAATCAATTCAATTTTCAAAACATTGGGTAATAGGGTTGTCTCTCAAATAAGGTAATGGCCATTGAGACAAAATATTTTTTCAGACTTGGGGAGTAGCAAATGTAGCCCTTCTGAGAGGAGTACCCATCAAATATACACTTTGAGGCTTTTGTGTTTTTGGTGTCTTGAAGATGGACAAAGGCTGTGCATGGGGACACTTTGATGGGTATGTTTGTAATGATTTGAGTGGTGGGATAAGTTTGAAGGAGATAATTGCAAGGAGTTTGAAACCTAAGGACTTTTGGAGTCATTCTATTGATAAGATAGGTCAAGGTAAGGACAGCTTTACCCCCAAGTATTTCAGAAACATTCATGGTAAGCATAAGTGACCTAGCCACCTCTAGGATGTGTTTATTTTTTCTTTCAGCTATCCTGTTTTGTTGATGGGTGTGGATACATGAACTTTGGCGGTGGATCCCTTTTTTAGTAAGGTAGGTACTAAGATGAATTTATGTAATCCTTCCCATTGTCATTTCTCAACACTTTAATTTGGGTTTAAAATTGTGTATGGATCAGTTGATGAAATTTTTTTTCGTTTTCCCAAATAGATGATACCTTAGATTTTTCTTTCATAAAAAATACCCAAGTGACCTTAGTGTGATCATCAACAAAGGTGACAAACCACCTTGAAGCTAAGAGACCCTTAACCTTTGAAAAACCCTATACATCATTGTGAATGAAAGAAAAGGGTTGAGAGGGCTTATGAACATGTGCAGGATATTTGGCTTTGATGTGTTTAGCAAGTTGACAAGTTTCACACAAAATAGAAGTAAAATCTTTATTGAATAAATTGGGGTACATTCTTTTCATATATTGGAAATTAGGATGTCTTAATCTATTGTGAGAAAGCAACAAACTCAAATCACTGCTAGTGGTGAGACCATTCTTTTTTAAACTTGCTGAACCCATGAGGTAAAGGCCAACCACCTCTTTAGCATTGCCAATCATTCTCTTAAATGCCAAGTCCTGAAATTCACAGCTACCATTAAAGAAATCAGTTATGCAATTGTTGTCCATTACAAGCTTGCTAATAGATAACAAATTACAAGCAAGTTTTGGTACAAGCAGTGCATTTTTTAGTATGAGATTTTCTGATGGTGTGATCATACCAATACCAATCACGGGTCAAAGTTTCATCTGCAATTTTAACCTTCAACTGTGATTTGCATGGATTAAAATGACTAAATATTGCAAAATTATAGATCATGTGATCTAATGCTCTTGAAACTACAATCCATTGATCATCTTAATTTCCAATATGTGAAAAGAATGTATCTCAATTTATTCAATAAAGATTTTCATATATTGGAAATTGGAATGTCCTAATCCTTTGGGATTGAAGTTTGCATATTCTGCAATCATGTTAATGAGGATATTCTTCAAATTAATTTTACTTTCTTTTCATATACATTATGTGGTTCTAGAAACAAAAACAGAGTTCACAAGTTGGGAAAAAGCGTAAACAATCTTCTGAGTTTGAGGATGAGGATGATAAAGTTGAACCTTCAGATGCAAAAAATGAATCTCAGGAAGATGAAGATGTGTCAGTGCCAAATGATGAAAGTGATCAAGAGGAAAATAAATCAGAGGAAGAGGAAGATAAACCCAAGGCTCAGAAGCATCCTTCCAAAAAGATTGCAGAGAAGACTTCAGTCGGTAAAGCTGAAGATAGAGTCACACCTGTCAAGAAGACAGCCACTGCAAAGGCTTCCAGGATCTCTGAAAAAACGTCAAAAAAGTCAATTTCAAAGAGAGCAGCTTCTGAACATGACAGTGCTTCTGTTACCCCTTCTAAGTCAAAGCAATCTTCTTCCAAGAAGCAGAAAACTGCAAGGGAAAACCAGGATTCTAAAGGGAAAGCTGTAAGCAAAAGACAGTCAGACAAGTCCTCAAAGGTTTCCAATAAGGATCAAGGTACATTGACCACATTCTTCCCTCTTTACATATAATGTTGTCATCTATATTTCTTACTCTTATGCTGTTTGTCGTAGTTTATTGGCTGTGCAGTAATTACTTCGGGAACCTACCATCAATTTTTCATAGTCATCATTTTAATCTTCACAGGAGAGGCTTTTCTACTACTTGTAATTTTGTTATACATGTATAAGAAGTTACATAAAACAAATTTGTTATTTTATAAGGTTTTATCTATTTATTTATTTATTCATTTATTATTTTTGGGGTATGCCTCTGTATGCCTTTGTTTTTCCTGCTAATCCTCTTTTCTCTGATGCCATTTTTAGGAAAAGCCAAAAGTGGCAAGAAGGCCAAGGCAGAGCCTAGTAGGGAGGAGATGCATGTAGTAGTTGTTGATATTCTGAAGGAAGTAGATTTCAATACTGTAAGCGGTGTTCTTCTGTGCCATTATATTTTGGTTGAATAGTTGTTTGAGGTTCTTTAATTTTACAAGCTTGTAATATTTTGTACTTCCATTCATACAGGCGACTTTATCTGATATCCTTAGGCAACTTGGTATGACCTTTTCTATTGACTAAGTCCCTCTGCCCCGCCTTCCCCCTCCCCCTTCCCAAGGATAAATGATTTTTTGAACTCAGCTAAGTTCTAATGAAATTATGTCAGGTACCCACTTTGGCCTGGATTTAATGCATAGAAAAGCAGAGGTAAAAGATATAATAACAGATGTGATTAATAACATGTCTGATGAGGAAGATGAAGAGGAAGCTGAGAATGCTGGGGATGACGATGCAGATAAAGATGATGATGATGCTTGACTTTATTGGCAAATAATCTTTGACCCGTGCAGAACTTAGAGGCATTTGGATCATCTAAGCTAGATCGCATCTTCATAATTCTTCCAATTGTTTACAGATCATAAGCTACAGTAAATATTTGGTTGAGTTGTGATCTTTTTTCATGATAGATTCTCAGTTAGGTTGGTTTGTACCATATTAGATTAGTCCCTTCTGTAGTACTGATGTGAGCTTAGTTTTAATTCGTATATTGAAATATTTAATAGCTTGTTTATTCACCCGCCTGCAAAACATTGCTTTGTATTTTTGGCCACAATACTGCCTAGAAATTTAGATGAATTTGTAATGTTTTTGAGTTATAAAATAATCGGCTTCTATTTGTGACATGTAAAAAATTTTCATATTGTGCATCCATTAACTCCCAGCAATTGAAAATCCTCAGAACCATGTGAATTTAAGAGCTTAGAGTTGTGATGGATCCTGCACTAATAAATTTTTGGCCCTTGCAATTATCTTGATTACAAATTTGGTTTGTGAATTGGGTACTCAGATCTTGTGGTTTAACCTGGACATCGGAATATTTGATGTCATTTCTTTTCCTTCGCAGTTGAGTTTTTGGTTCATAATGTAGCCCTATATTTCCCTGATCCTGTGTTCTAATTAAATTGTTGATAGTGCTTCTCTACCGTATGCCTTTTTCGTCCTCCATTGTTTCCGACTCCATCTCAATAGTTTACGGTGCGTTCTGTAGCTTCTTATGCCCTTTTTATTTTTTATTTTTTTCTGTGCTGATTAATGCTGTGTTTTTCTAAGTAATAAAAGTGGCGCATTTTTTTCCTTAATTCTCAGTTGAAAATCATTGTATTTAAATTTGAGTGAGTTTACTCGAAATAGGTACAAGATTAAAAAAAAAAAAGAAATAATAATTTTTAATAATGAAAGTTTATAATAAGTTTTATTTTCTCTCTGAAAAATATTTAAATTATATGCGTTTTTTCTATTTAAAAAATTTATACTCTTTTTTTAAAATTAAAAAAAAAGTGTTTAATTGACTTTTTTGTAATAAAAAATGAGTTACAAATTTTTATTCTAAAAATTTAAGCTGGACTGCAATAATGCTATCATTATACTGGACTCATTCAAACGTTTCTGAAGTGACACTCTTGTTACGTTCGGTTACTTATATCCATTCAGTATCGTGTAAATATAAACAAACTAATATCCATTCATATTGGTTAACCCTCTATTACTGGAAGTTTCTGATGATTACGTCTGAACAAACTGCGCTACATATGTATGTGAAATTTAATTTCTTGCTCTTAGCACAGTGGATTACAATAATGGCAATCTAGCTGGAAAGAAAAACTGAAGATCTCACGTCTTCATAGTACATGATATAACCTTAATATTGCCTTCCCTGTAAATTCCAGTGCAAATTTTATATCTAATCATTAAAAAATAGTAGATATAATCATAAAGCAAGTCTGGGAAGCCAACAACACCAACCTACTCCACCATCCATGACTCACTTATCCTTCGCCACTGTCTCTGGCTGCGAATGTTTGGCTTCCTGCAGCAATCCACGTGATCTTTTGCGTATAAACTTTTGAATTGATCATCCATGTCTGTCCCTTTCATATTGCTATATTTGTTAACCAAAATATGAGGCCAAAGATTTTCCCTCCTCTCTTCCTTTATAACTTCTCCTACACTTGTACCAAATGCCTAAACAAATATCACTTCCTTCTACCTTTGTGTCCCACCAAATATTAGTACTGCATTACAGATTCACAGAGGTATATTTATATCTGAGCCAATTCTAAACAATATTGCCTTGGCATGCTTTTTAACTCTACTTTTTTTTTTTTGGTTGGTTGGTTCCACCAAGGTTCTAGCTTGATGGCAAATGCAAAAAGTTCTAACTTCGAGCTTGATGTTAAGCAAGGAGAACCAACTCTGGTTCCACCTGCAGAGGAAACAGAGAAGGGTCTCTACTTCCTTTCAAACCTTGACCAGAACATTGCAGTTCCAGTTCGCACCGTTTACTGTTTTAAATCTGCTTCCAGAGGGAACGAGGATGCAGCAAAGGTTATTAGAGATGCCTTGTCGAAGATTCTTGTTCCTTATTACCCTATGGCTGGCAAGTTAATTATCAGCCCAGAAGGAAAGTTGATAGTGGATTGTACAGGGGAGGGTGCAGTGTTTGTTGAGGCTGAAGCAAACAACGAGATAGAGGAATTAGGAGACATAACACAGCCTGATCCTTCAACTCTTGGGAAACTGGTTTATGGCGTCCCTGGTGCGAGGAACATACTTGAGATGCCTCTTATGGCCGTTCAGGTTTGACTTTATCAGTTGAACAGATATACTCTTCTTACCAATGAAGTTCCTTGAAGTTATATAAATGCAGGAAAAGTTTGATACGCTGTCACCATAACCCTTGTATTTGGATTAATCTCTTGGTACAATGATGTCCAAATATCATACATGTCATCCAAGTTTCTAGGCTTTTACGTATTTTATACTTCCAAAAATCATAGAAATTTTATATGACACCACTTTTAACTTTGTAAAATTTTTTAAAATACTATTTTTATTGTTTTTATAACAATTTTTATTTATTACATGCGTTTAGTGTAGTGTTATTTCACATGCAATGATATTTAAAATATTATAATATAAAATATCAAAGTTTGATATACTATAATAGTTAAGATGTCAATGTTTGAAATGGTATTTGAAAATTACTATAGAAAAAATATCATTAAAATTTTATAAAAATTAACAGAATTAAAAAGATATAATAAGAGACACTTAGAGTTTTTAAAGAATATGAGATACTATTCAAAATAATTTCATTTGATAATGTTGATATTTTGGATGATATTTGATATCTTAAATATCAATATACTAAATATAGATATCTTAGATATTAAGTAAAATCAAACTTTATGAAGATCAAAGTAACAATATGTCAAATACTTTTCAAATATGGATATCTTACATGCCATGGTTTTTAAACCATACCATGTGCATTCATAGTGTAGTTCATAAAGCCGAGCTGTTAAAAAGTTCAATTTTTGTTATCTTCTGCATATTTAGCTTTCTGATTCTGATCATAACAGCAGGGAGAAAATATTGCATTTCTTTATATATATTGTCAACAAATAAAATAACATAGCCCGAAGCTAACCATATGTTCCAGGTGACAAAATTCAAATGTGGAGGATTTACTTTGGGGCTAGCCATGAACCATTGTATGAAAGATGGACTGTGTGCTATGCAATTTGTAAATGCATGGAGTGAGACTGCAAGAGGCTTGGACCTAAAGATTCCACTATTTCTTGATCGTACCATACTCAAAGCACGCTATCCTCCTAAAATAGAGTTCCCACACCATGAATTTGCTGAGATTGAAGACATATCATATACCAGTAAACTCTATGAGGAAGAAGATATGCTCTACAAGTCCTTCTGTTTTGATCCAGAGAAGCTTGGGCTACTCAAGAAAAAGGCCATGGAAGATGGGGCTCTTGGGAAGTGCTCTGCTTTTGAAGCCCTCTCTGCTTTTGTGTGGAGAGCTCGAACTGAAGCCTTGAGGATGCATCCTGATCAGCAAACCAAGCTCCTCTTTGCTGTTGATGGACGGTCCAGATTTGTTCCCCCAGTACCAGAAGGGTACTTTGGAAATGCCATTGTGTTGACAAATTCAGTGTTTAGGGCAGGTGAGTTATTGAAGAACCCTCAATCATTCACAGTTGGGTTAATTCAAAAGGCAATTGATATGGTCACAGATAGCTACATGAGATCAGCTATAGACTATTTTGAAACAACCAGAGCTAGGCCTTCTTTAACAGCAACACTTTTGATTACAACTTGGACTAGGTTGTCTTTCCACACCACAGATTTTGGCTGGGGAGAACCTTTGTGTTCTGGGCCTGTGACCTTGCCAGAGAAAGAGGTCATTTTGTTCCTATCACATGGACAAGAGAGGAAGAACATCAATGTGCTTCTGGGTTTGCCTGCTTCTGCTATGAATATCTTTGAAGCTCTGATGCAATTATGAAAACTTTTGAACCATTGAATAATTTGCATTGATTGTGTTACATGTCCAATAAAGGTATTCAATTGTTTAATTAAGCCTATGTCCATCTGCTATAAATTAGTGTTCTGTTGTTGTCGTTGGGGGAATAATCTTATTCTCAAGTTTACTTGTTGAAATTGGGAAGGAGCATGAAGTATAATAGAGAGTGATGTTCCCTTCGCTTGGACTAATCCATTTGTATTCCTAATCTGTCCCCTCATGTTCTAGACTGCACGAAAATAAGATTAAATTAATATTTTGTTTCCTTTAAATAAAATAAAGTTGTTTGTTTATATCTCATAACTTCAGATATAAGTAGTATAAGGCTTTTTAAAGGTCACAGACTTCGAGATATTTAAAACTAAGTTTGAATAAATACCTAAAGTTTTCTCATATCTTTTAAAATTTTTTTATCAGTATATCTCTTATGATTATCTTGTCCAATATAAGTATACTTTACACTTGCCTCTTATGAGAATCCTGTATATCAAAAAATGTTGAAAAGAAAATAATCTGATAAAAAGTAATTCTTTTGTCCATAAATTTTTTGTCAAAGAGATTTTCCAGTAAAATCAAAAAAATTCTTAATCCTAACAGGCTAGCCCAAGAAGAAAGCTTAGATGAAAAGAGGCTATTAGGACAAACATACATAAAAAAAAATTCTGTTGACACTAATTTAAAAACTAGAATATATTATTTTGTATTAAGGAGACAAGGCATAGAATCTATTTCAAGAAGATTAAGGGATAAATGCAATCGGCATCTTCTTAATTACTTTTGTTTACATTGTATTTCTATTATTACCCCTAAACAGAGAAAGGAGATAGACCAAATCTGTCCACCTCTCCCTTTAGAATATTTTTAGGAACATTTAGATTTATGAATGACACTTGAAATATGTCTATTTGAAGAAGATCTCGTCAAATCAAAATATCTTAAAAAAGAGAAATAGAAACGAATGGGGGCTAATTATACTATTTAAACGTGTTAAAATAATCTCTTATTTTTCATTTCATATAATAAAGTTCTAAATTATTGTGTCCATTAATTCAATCATTGATTAAAAAATGGTTTTAAATTGTACTAAAATGACATTTTCATGTAATTATTAGCTTTGGCTTCGATAGTTATCAAATTTTTAAAAATCCTAGAAGTTATAAAGCAATTACCAAATTTAACAACAGTTAGAACTATTTCAACAATAATTAATGTTAATGTATTTAGTGTAATTATAAATTGTAAATTTTCATATTTTACATTTTTTTATTTTGTTTAAATTGACCCTTGATTTTAACGTATTCCATTAATAGTAGATTGATTAGGTTAGATCATTTCTTTTTTTTTTTTTTTGGTATTCAATCTCATAAAT
Organism: Erythrophleum fordii; assembly: GCA_032878935.1. NCBI lineage: Eukaryota > Viridiplantae > Streptophyta > Magnoliopsida > Fabales > Fabaceae > Erythrophleum > Erythrophleum fordii. Next base: position 44,646,780 of record JAVQMF010000054.1, read on the forward strand.
ATATAAACCTATATAAATTCAATAAAATATATACCAAAAAAAGTTTTTTTATCTCTTTTTTTTTCTAAAACTAATAAAGTAAATAATTTGACTAATCAACTTAGAACCAAGGATTAAGTTAGAATCAAATGTCTACCTAAATCAAATAGGAAAAAAAAGTATAAATTAGTGAAATTTACAATTTATAATTACAATAAATACATTAATAATTAAATTAAATTGACAAATTTAACCGTTTAGAACACTTATAAAGACAAAATAAAAATAAAGGATCATTTTAATACGGTTGATAAAAAAGTTATGTGAATTTAACCAAGAGACAAACTGGGGCTTTCGGTTCATTCGAATACTATTAATGACAACAGAAAATCCTGTATATAACCAAACATTGAAGAAAAAGAAAATCTAAGTACAAAAAAATATATATCTACAAGTGATTCAACTTAAGCATAAGAGCTCGAGGGGTCCTGAAAAGCTGGGGAGCCCAATTGTTTTTATTAGAACGCTGAGATAACGTGGGAGTGTGGAAAACGGAGGAATTAAAACCAGTGCTCTCCATCTCTGCCAATGCCTCACAGAAAAAATCAACATCGCAAGGAAGGCATATGGGGCCATGGTTATGAAACCCATATTCATTCTCAGCATGTTCTAGCAGGGTCTTGAACAATGGGTGATTGGCAAGCTCGATCTTGATCACGAATCTCTGCCTCTCTGGTCCAACGTAGACGCGAAAGCAACCCCGTGGAACCACTTTGCTTCTCTTCTTTTGCCTCTGTTTTTCTGATGTTATCTTGTGATTACGTAATATTCTGTAGCTGCCAGATCCATCTTCATGGCGTCGCCTGCAACGGCAATATTCACGCCAAACTCTCAGGCACATTCTCTTCACAGTCTCCATTCAAACACAAGCACGAGCGCGAGTAATAATAGATTTCAGAGACGAAACGATGCGTGCATGTGTGGGAGGAGAGAGTGGGAGAAAAAAAGAATCTGAGAGATATATAATTGAGAGGTTTCCATTTATATTTATAGGGACTTCGTTTCTCACAGCGGCGTTGACCTGTTCTTCTGTATTTGGTTTTTTCTTCTCACATTCATGGCTGCAGATGGATTTTGAATGTGTGTTCTGCAGCCAATAGTATGATGGCCCCACTCTCTGTATTTTTTTTTACGGGAAGTAGAATATAGGTGCATTAAAATTGTGAGTAAATTACTCTCTTTTAAGATATATATATATATATATATATAATTTCAATATCATATTTTGTTTTTAAAATATAAATTTAAACAATTAATTATTTTTATATTAATCAACAACATATATATGTTATATTATACAAATAATATATAAAAATATTTTAATCAAAACACGTATAATTATAATCAAAATATGAATAATTATAATTTATTTATTTTTTACTGTAAAAGACATTATGGTACATCTTTTGATTTAAAAGAAAAGATATATTCTTAAAATAAAAAATAACTATATAATTTAGATATCCTTTGAAAAAATGTTACTTAGCATTAAGTTTTTTTTTATTTTTAGCCATTATAAACGTATGAGGATTGAAAGTCAAATGTTTGGGTAGGAACTGGGCCGTCAGTCGTCACTTAAGCAGAAGAAGAAGAATAATCAACGAAAGAAGAGACGGCTCACGCCTGACAGTACAGTGACATTTCATTTTCCTCCCCTTGACACGTGGGTATTTTTAATTGGTCATCTATTCAATTTTATTCACATCAAGTCCCTTCTATTCCTGACCTTCTTAATTAGCCGGGATGTATTACAGATATTAATCACGTAATCTTTTTATTTGTAATTAAGATGAATTTACTTAATAGCTTTAAGGTTATGAGGTTTTTCTAACAATTATAATTAAGGAGATAATACAACTAAAGAGGTTTCAGTATCTCTTGGCCCATGGTTTCTTTCTGAAAGAGGTCCTTATGATTGGATGGGCTGCTACATATATTTTGAACTTTGAAAATTTCCGCGAGATTTGTTGTTTTCTTTTTTCTAAGCATCATTTTCATTATTGATTAATTAACTCGTCACTCGTCCCTTTCTTAAGATGAAGGTGAACTTCAAGCGTTAAAGTTATATATATATATATATATATATATATATAATTGTTGTTGGTCGTAATTGGGAAACATGTGATGCCAACAAAGACCCCCATGAATTTAAAACTCTGGATCTTAAATATACAATTAAATCCGAAAGTAAATGTGGATGTGCACACGAGCCCGTTTGTTTAGAATACGCAGGAATTTACGAGCACTTTCGGTTTTCTCATGATATAGACGCATAGAAAATTTCAGTTAAAACGCTATATTATATTGATCTGAGAGCGACGACCTAATAATGCGATTGTAATTAGATTATATAACTTCAACAGTAAATTATATATCTCTTTAATTTTATTAAAATTACATAGTTTTTTTAATTTTTGAAATATATAAATTTCTCATGAACCAAAAAATTCTTATACTTCATTTTAATTTTAAATTTTTTGATCAAAATACCCTTAATTAATTTTTTCAGTTTAATATATATATATATATATGCATATTTACGTTAATAAAAAGTATTTTAATTAAAAATTTAAAATTAAACTAAATTATAGCATAGCTTCTTATTATTAGAGAGATTTGTATATATTTTAAAACAGAAAGAAAGAGTTACGTAATTTCAATAAAACTCAATATAAATCTGTATAACTTACTCTAACTTTGATCAATTAAAAAAAAAAATTAACCATGTTTATTTTAACTTTTATCTGACTTTTCACTTTTCAATCAAAGGGAAATAAATATATAAATAGAGAAAGAAAAAACTATATTTAAAGATTTCAAGTTTAATATATCTATATTAAAGAATTTTAAATTTTAAAATTATCTTAAAGATATAAAAATAAAAAATTTAAACTACATAAAAAAAATTATAGATCAAGATCTCAAATTAAAATTTTTTGTTCTTGAATTTTTTAGAATAATTTTAAAATTTAATTCTTTTTAATATAAATATTTTAAAGTAAAATCCTCAAATGTAATTTTTTCGTAAAAATATATGTGTTGACAGCTTCTTTCTGCGGCAATGATTTATTGATAAGGATTATAATTTAGTTCCACCAACTATCAATTTTATATAATATTTATAATATTCTTATAATTATTATTTAATAGTATCTTATTACTTTTTATAAATTTTTAAAAATAAAAATACTAAAAATATTTGTATTATCAAATTCATGTTTTATTTATTTTTTAAAAATAATTTTTTTATTCTATATACCTAAGAAATTCTTAAAATGAGGAATGTGTTCCTAGACCACACGGTGATTGGCACACGGATAAGGCTAGGTTTGAACGTGAACAATCAAGTCACATGCGCACATGCGTAACGAGTTGTAATTTTACTCGAGTTTCTCTTTGTTTTTTCGTTGTTCCTTGGTCAAAAAGTCACATGCGTACATGGTATTATACAGGTCACTTTGAAGCTCATCAACATATATCAATTCATTTTTTATTTAAAATTTATTTTCAAAAATGAATTAATTTATTATCACATTATATATATATATATATATATATATATATATATATATATATATATATATATATATATATAGATTGGGTGTAATTCAAATTTTAGAAATAATAAAATTAAGGTCATAACGTTATAATTACTTTGTAGGTCTCAACTCCTCATAAGTTCAAAAATAGTTTAATTTGTATTGTTAAGATAAAAAAACTTATGGTTGAAAAATTTTAAATTCCGTTAAATTGCATACACTGTACTAAGTTAACAAATTAATCTAAACAATACAACTTTGCTGATAACAAATCATTTTGAGTAATGTGACTTAAATGAAAGAAGTATATTAATTTAATTGAAGTCATGATTAATTTATTCTTTTTTCTTAATATAAATAGGTCTCTATCGCATTTCACTAGACATAGTTTTTTGTAATTAACATTTTCTCTTAATTGCTTAACATATAAATTATTAAATAAATATTTACTATGTCTTATAGTTAAAATTATTGAAATGATTTTGAGAAATTAAAAGTGCCTTTGGGATTACTATGGCTTTTGCTTCAATAAAAAAAATTATGTTTGGTTAAATATTTTTATGATAATTCTTCTAGTATTTTTTTTGAAAAAATACAGTTGCGTTTCACAAGAATCTTGAGGGATACTTTTAAAAATAGTTATGGCCATTGTAAGTTTAATATATCTTAAAAAACCTTCTTATTTTAACTAAACTCTAGATATATTTTTATTATTAGATTTATATTATTTCCATTTATAGCCTTCATTTTTAATTTAACTTATTTATGTTTTCATTAGTTCTATACCAAAACACAAAATATCGTAATCCTTTTACAAATATTAGACACACAATTCTCATATGTTTATTTAATTTTTATCATTAAAAATATTCTCTATTATGGATCTCAACAATCGTGCACATTCCCACATAGAAGAAATCAAATCTCAATGAAAGTTTCTATTATTTTTAACAAAATCAATGCTATATAGTATTAATGCGTTTTATAGCAATGCACCACTACTAAGAACTAACAGAAGAGAAATCTAGAGTTGGATCTAGAGAGAAGAGAAAATCTAGATGGAGAATAATCTAATTCACACCTCTCTTGCATGTCATTATCCCATTTTATCCTTCCTTTCTCAATTTCCACGTGAGTTTTCTAACACGTGAATTACGCCTTGTTTTCATTATTGGCTACTCCTTTGTCACTTGAAATTTTCTTAGAATTAATAGATAGGATTGAATTTGTATAAGTGGGGTCCATGTGCAGTATAGGTGGAGTCCACGTGCAGAGTAAATTTTAACCGTTAAGTGTATAAATGATGTGGCGCACCAGATGTATATAAGAATTGCTCTTGTCACTTTGTCCACATCGTCTCTTGTGTTGGCATTGGCGTCCTTGTCATCGCCCATACAAAGGTGCTTTCTTGGCTCAAGTACGCATCAATTTCCAGAAAGCTTAAGCCAAAATGAAATATTATGCTGATCGCTAGCGTCATGACATTACTTTCTCCAAAGGTGATTTGGTGTTGGTAAAACCCCAACCGTATCATCAACATTCACTATGCTTACTTAAGCATTGCAAGTTGGGCATGCATTATTTCAGTCCTTTTCCAGTAGAGGAGAAAATTGGAAGTGCTGTTTACAGGCTTGCCCTGTCTTTGGAAACACGAATTCACCCTATTTTTCATGTATCCCTCCTAAAACCTTTTATGGGTGCTGCTTCAACACCGTACATGCCTTTGCCTCTGCGTACAGCTCCAAAAGGCTTTTTGCTACAACCTACGATAGTCCTTGCAGCTCGCACCATTTCGCAATTGTTGAGATCCATAACAAAGGTGCTTTCTTTGAGAGAAAGGGCAATAGCCGTGTTGCTTTCTTTTTAAAAGTATACACGCAAGTATACATACCATAATATTAATAGAGTAATGAATAGAGTATCATTTCTACGAAAATTTGTTGCTAAAATAATTGCTAAGTATTAAAATTGTGTACCTTAATCTAAATCAAGTCAACAATAAAAGGTGATATATAATTAAACTAAACTAAATACATAAAATATTAAAAAATAAATCAGAGAAACTATTTTAGATAAAATTGAAACGCAAAATGATTTGGGGTTATGACTTCCCTAATATTTCATATGAACTAATTACCTCTCCTCATCTTACTCTTAATGTCATTAATAGCCTAGAACTCTAATTTACTTATACTTAGTATCTTTCAAATTATATATAGGCATTCTGCTAACTAATTTATAATTCTTTATGCAATTAATTTAGAGGTTTAATAAAAAAATATATCCTAATATAACTATGTGAGGCCGATAGTTATATTCCTATCCTACAAGTAAATCAACCAACTCAAGATTACAAATTTCATGAATCCACACTATACAATCCATGGTCAAGTCCTAAAATCTTTTTTTCAAATTCATTTAGGTTACCAAAATTATTTAATGATTTCTACACACTTAGAAGTATAAAGCACAAGGATTGAGTAATTAAATCATACTATTAATTACAAATAAAGAGAGTAATTACAACATATTACAAGTTAGAGTTCATCACAATTTCAAATCAACAAGTTTAGCTCATAACTATAAGAAATAACAACATTAGAAACAAAACATAAACTAAATAGGCAAAGAAATACAAGGAAAAGCAAGGGAAGAAGAAAAAAACTACTTTAATCAGTGAATCTTCCTCAAACCCAAGTTTCTTCCAAAATGTTTAGAATGGCAACTTGATAGCCACTATTTTTGAGATAGATTTCACAAGTGTACAGATTATTTTTGTAGTATAGTGAATCAAGGTTGTCCCACAGAGAATTGAATTAGACTCAATTAAGCTTAAGGAAATTTGCTTTTGTTTAAATCAAGACAAGCTACTACCAATGTAAGGAATTAAAAGAAAATGAATTTAAAGTAGTACTGAATGTGAGATCATTCTAATGAGATTAATCACTAAATAGTATCTTAGGTTTCTATTCCCTTATTGACACAAATTGAGTTATTCGATTAATTGGTTAATTAACAATCTAAAAGTTAAGAAGATTAAATGAGTCCAAATGTCTCTTGAACCACTTAGACTTATATCATAATTAATTACAAACTTCTCTCACAATTAATTAGATCAATTATATTCAGTCCCTTTCACTACTTAGGGTTCTTGAACATATTTCTATACTTAAGAACAAAACTAGTATGACTTAATCCTAATCCTAAGTTGCTTAATCAATTGATTTATTGAGATTTCCCTCTTTCAAGAGCTAACCTTAACCCCCCAATTCCATAAAAAAGATAACCAAACTCTTAAATGAAGCACAAAAGATAAATTAAGCATTCAGATCATTAATTAATTCAATTTAACCTTGCAAAATATTTATTACATGACAATAGGTTCAAGTAAACTTAGGATCTAAGAGATCAAGCCACACATGGCTTTACACATCGCAAACACAACCAGAAATTTGGATAGATAAGGAGTCATGAAAGAAAAGATGGAGAATATGAGAAAACTTAGTGAAATTGCATTAATTCAGCCTCTAATTTTCAACCCAAGCTCATCCTCAAACTCTAGCTCATTGGTGTGTTTTTCTCTTCAGAACTTCTCCTCTAGGCTCAGAATGAGGAAACCCTAGCTGCTCATCGCATTTTTAGTCCACAAATCAAAGTTATACGTTTCAATAACCGATCTCACTATGGTGAGGGGTGTCTCTTGCTATAGCGAGAACTTATAGGTTCCAGATCCTTACTGATCTCACTACTACCCACGCTATAACTAGAAGCTCCTTGGATCTTGTATGAGTCACGAATTCACTACAGTGAGATGGCTTCCTCGCCATAGCAAGAAGGCAACCTAGTTATAGTTTCATTCTCATTGTAGCGAGGGAACTTGAATAGCTTGCTATTAAACTTTCAACTTCTTTTCTTTTTCTTATTCCATTCTAGTAGATCTCTACCTTTCTCTTGACATTAAAATCAAAATCAAATAAAGTTCAAACTAATAAAAGTATTGCAAATGATATATTTTATTTATTTTCTTTGATTGGATAAAAATTTATACAAGGTCACTCAAGAAATATGCAATTTGATTCTCTAATCTATCATAAAATACACTTTTTTTCTCTCTAAACTCAGGGAGTCATTATAGCCTTTCTCGAAGAAGTACTGAAAACCTTTTAAAACCTTAAAAACATGTGACTAAAAAACGATGCACTTTGTATTTTTTTTTCGAGCTGCAGCGATGGTCAAAAGCATTGCGGCACAAATAAATTTTTTGCTGCAGCAATCAAAAGTGCCGCGGCTCATTTTGCTTTTGTTTCTTAATGCGCTGCGACACTTAAATATCTCAGCACAGCGCGGTATTTTCTTTAATAGTGATTTTGAGTGCCATCTTTTTCTCTTTTGTCTTTTTTTTTTATCCTTTTCCAACAAATCTTCTCAATGCTTGTTGCTTTGCATGCCCAAACTTCTAAACTTCTTTATAATTGTAACCTTACAAAAAGATAAAATTCATCTAATTAATATTTATAATCTACTAGCAAAAGTTAAATAATTTAACAATCTAAAAATTTAGATAAAAACACAAAATATAATTTATATTTAAATATTTTAAAAATACAAAAAATTAACTCAAACCTAAAGAAATAAAACCAAAACTTATTAAATATTAACTTAACTAAATTCTATTAATTTTATGTATTAAAAATATAAAATAAAATCATTTATATGATAAGCCTCTTAAAATATTAAGAAAATCATGACAAATTAAAAACTTATCAAACTGACAACACTAGATTGAAGGAACTTTTTAACAATATGCAACAACTCAATGAACAAGTGGAAAGAATTGAAACAGATTCTAATGCAAAAATGGATGCGATGTAGACAACAATTGAAACAGTTACCAAAGCAATTGATGCCATGAATCGAACTAAAGAACGTTCGGTTTCCTCTACAGTGCCAGAAGAGTTGACTCCTGCATCAGGCTAGGCTTCAAGTGGATTCAATTTTCAATCGCTACAGATGAGACAGGTAAAACTCGATTTCCCTCGCTTTGATGGCACTGACTTGCTGAATTGGCTGTTTAAGGCAGAACAATTTTTTACTTGCTATGAGACACCAGATGCTCAACGGCTGACTATAATAGCTGTACACATGGAAGGAGCCGTAGTACCCTAGTTCCAAATGCTACAGAAGGCCAGGTTAATCCCAACATGGAATGCCTTGGCGCAAGCTATCAAAGAGCAATATGAACCCTCAATTGTTTAAGCTAACTCAAATGGATTCAGCCACCAACTATTACCAGCAATTTATGATACTTGCTAATCGAGTTGAAGGATTTACTAAAGATGCCCTTCTTGATTGCTTTATCAATGGATTGAAACCAAAAATCTAATGGGATGTAATGGCATAATCTTCGGCCTCTCTGTTGAAAGCGGTGGCGCTTGCAAGACTGTATGATGAAAAATGGTCCATGCTCTTAGTACTGACTAATCAATCAAGGGTGTAAATAACTCCTACTTTTCCTTCATTAAAAGCCACGAGCCAATCTAATGTGGGTGCAACTTCTATGCCAACTTCTTAGGTAAAACACAATGCCACATTACCAAGGATATGACCAACCCCAACTAGCAAACCTTCCTTGCCGGTTAGAAAAATTACTCTAGTTGAGATGCAACTACGCAAAGAGAAAAGTCTCTGCCATACATGTAACAAGAAATTTTCTCCAAGTCACTATTGTCCCAACAAGCAGTACATGATGTTACTTGGGGAAGAAGATGACGAAGTAGCGGGTGATGCTAGTTTGTAAGACTCATCAGGAGAACCTACTACTTTTCATCACTTATCTTTAAATGCTTACCAAGGATCCAATGGTGTGGCTACGATTCGATTTAACGGATTTATCACGGGAATTGAGGTGCACATACTACTAGATAGGGGAAGTTCTGATAACTTCATCCAGCCTCGTCTGGTACAACATTTGAATCTAACAGTGGATCCCACCCCTAATTTCAAAGTAATGGTCGAGAATGGTGACAAGTTACATTGCAAAAGAGTGGTACCTGAACTAGTTGTTACTATCAGTGGCCATACCCTCAGTTTCTTCGCTTTTGTACTTCAGGTTGCTGGCTCTAACATTGTTTTGAGGGCTTTATGGCTTGAGACCTTAGGAGCACATATCATAGATTATAGTAAATCGATGTTTCGATTATTTAATGGGCAACAATTCATTACTCTTCAGGGGTATAAAACCACTTAGGCCATTCAAGCTCAATACCAGCATCTCTTCATATTGCAACAAACAAATGCCATCTCGGAGTTCTCCATGTTGCAATTCACTAAATTCGAGGAATCAACAACTTCCTCCTTGTTACTACTTGAGATCATGCCATCCGATCTACAGTTGCTTCTGCATAAATATGAATTTGTATTTGCTACACCAAAAGGCTTACCACCTACTCGTACTCATGATCACCATATTCAACTAGAATTTGGAGCTGGACCTGTCAAGGTGAGGCCGTACAGGTACCCTTTTAGTCAGAAGGTTGAGATTGAGCATTTAGTAGTAGAAATGCTTGTTGAAGGACTGATACAACCGAGCACCAACCCATACTTAGCTCCGGTCTTATTCGTAAGAAAGAAGGACAGCACATGGCATTTCTGCACCGATTACAAGGCTTTAAATGTCGTAACCATTAAGGATTCCTTTCCGATTCCTACAATCGGTGAATTATTGGATGAACTAAGTGGTTCGCAGTTCTACTCTAAATTGGATTTGCGATCTGGTTATCACCAGATCTTGATGCATCCACCTGACCGTGAGAAGAGGCATTCCGAACATATTAAGGGCACTATGAACGGCTTGTAATGTCGTTCGAGTTGATCAACACACCTTTAACATTTCAGGTGCTCACGAACACCGTGTTCCAACCTTACCTTCGATGTTTCATCGTCATCTTCTTCGACGACATCTTGGTGTATAGTGCAACTTGGGATTCCCACCTGGCTCATCATCTCATCTCACCATCATATTAGATGAGTGGAATATTTGGGCCATGTGATCATGGCAAACGGGGTTGAGATAGATTTCTTAAAGGTCAAATCAATTATGATTGGCCCAGCAGCCCATTAACTCAGTTGCTACAGAAGGACGGGTTTCATTGGTCACCGTCGGCCCAAGAAGCTTTTCTCAGATTAAAACACGTTGTAGCCCAAGCTCCGGTGTTAACCTTACCAGACTTCTCCAAACCATTTACTGGAAACAAATGCTTCCAGTATCGGCATTGGAGCTGTCTTGAGCCAAGTTGATCATCCTATTGCTTTCTTTTCCAAGAAGTTGTCCCTTCGATTACAAGCAAAGTCTACATATATCCAAGAATTACATGCAATTATAGAAGCAATTGCTAAATTAAAGCACTACTTATTCGATCAATTTTGTATCTTCAGAATAGACCATCAAAGCCTAAAGCATCTCTTTAATCAATTTTATTATTTTTTAGATTATTTTTATCAAACAACAACTTTTTCACAACACTTACAAATCACAACAATTTTTTCAAAAAACCAAAAATTTATATAACAACTTTATAGGTATCTTCGTGGGTTAATCATAGGCATCGCAACGTGATAGGATAAAATTTCTCTTTGCCCACTTTTCCCCAGAGATAGAGGATCTACAAGACTTCAAGCGCAATAAATAAATATATATATATATATATATACATATTTATTTATTTATTTATATATGAACATAAGTAAAATCCAATTGAATCAAAACAAAATAATGATACAGATAAAATATTAATTGAAAAAACAATTATTTTAATGGACAAAGATTAGATAAAAAACTACGTGCTTGAACATCCACCCATAACCTCTCCCTATCTTTTTAATTCTGTATTACAAATTGTTGATTATGGATGAGTTTTTTATTGATAGAAATTTAAAATCTAGAAGTACAAAAATAATATATATATATATATATATATATATATATATATATATATATAAAGAATGTTTTGACCATTTTAACAACTAGAATCAAGACAAAGACGAAGGCTCCTATCCCCGTTTCCCAGTCCTTGATGAATATCCCTTTTCCTCACTTTCAGAGTAAAAAACATTATTCCCGGGCATCTCGTCTCAAATGAGGATTAAATTTAAATGTAATCTTTTTTATATTCTTATTATCAAATATTTTAATAAAATTAAGATATTTGTAAAAGAAATTTAAATATCCAATCATGTGATATTAATATGTAAAAATATGCACTTATCATATTTTTATTAAAAATAATACTTATATTTTTTTCCCGCTCGTACTAGCCAATGCTGCAAAAAAATTGGTCATCCCTTCATGATATCCCATAAGAAAAATAATAATATTATTATTATTATTACATAACTTTTTCCATGACGAATTTTTCATTAAGTAATATTTAATTAGGATATAAGGTAGAAGTTTCTTTTTGGTAAAGGATAACGTAGAAGTTAGGTTTTGGAATTGTTTCGAGGTACATGCATAATCGCCCCCCATGCAAATATTCCAGTATGCGGCATCATTCCAATTTGGAACGTTTACTTTTCCAATTCACTGATTTATGCATGTGAGGGCTAATTGTAATTTTGTTCATGTATGCTTATATTGTTCATTTAAAATACTTAAGGCTAAAATTAACGGCGAGCCATTAACGATAGTAAAATTATAACTTGTTAGTTGAGTTTGGATGTTTTTTTTTTTTTTGGGTTAATTTCAAAGAGAGATAGATATATGTGAAACCAATTTAAGTGATAAGTTTCATTTAAACATGTGGGACGTATTTGAATATTGTGACACATACATTTTGTTTTTTTGTTATTTGAAATTGACAAAAAAAAATTAAGAGATCCAAACTCCTATTTAGTCTTCTTGCTATCAAAACTTTTAGCACCTTAACAGAAGGATAATATAGTATTAACAAGGGGGGAAATATTTTTCATATCACAAATTATATTCCATTATATTAGTCAGAAAGATCACAAGTGAACATCCTAATGACCTAATAAAAAGAAAGAAAATTCTATTTGTTGTTCACTATTTTATTGTCTTAATATTCAAATTCAAATTATAGGTTATTTTTAAAAAGGGAAAAAACTTATCTATAAAAATATTTTTATAGCTTTTAAAAGTTATTGAATAACAAATTATATATGTGAATATTTTGTTTTGGTAAGTTAAATATATACATATGTGTGGGCACAAGACAGAGACTTCATAATTGTCTTATAAGAGATAGTTCAATATTAATAAATCACACATAATTTTTTAAATTTTAGATTATATGTAGGTAATTTTTTAATTTTTAAAACTTCACAATAAATTAACCTCATACTATTAGTTAATCTATTATTTCATTAATATAATGTAATATGCCACTGATAATAAATCCTCTAACTTTTAATTTTTATGTAAATAAGCCACTTAACTTTTTTGAACTTTAAGGTATATACAAATAATTTCTTAATATATTACACTTTATTAATAAAATACGAGATTAACAATAAGATTTATCTAGACAAATTTAAAGATTTAAGAAGATAATTCAATGTTAAGTTTTGAAAATTAAAAAGTTATCTATATATAATTTAAAATTAAATAAATTATGTGCAATTTACCCCATTTTTAAAGTAGAACTAACTGGAAGGGTCAAATTTGCACGTAGTCCCCCTATCTCCCATTGAAAACCAGGAAACTTGTGGAGCTATATGTCGTACGTGGATACTTGCAATTGAAGCCCCCGTGAGAACCTGTCTATGCTCCTTAGAGATCTACGCTCCTATGAATATTTATTTCGAGAAATTATTCTTGCACATTTGTTTTATATCATCTTTACATTAATTTCTTTCATAGATTAGTTTTAACACCCTCCTACATACTTATATGGGACTATTTCTACAAAATCTCAAAACTAACACTTTATTTCGAGGCAAGTGATATATATGAAACAAAAATTATGTGTAGTAATGATTCAGGGAATAATTAAGGCACAAAATACATATCATATAAGTAAATTGTCATATAAAAAAATTATCAATTTAACTTTGTTTAAGAAAATACAGGTATGTCTATTCACATTTACAGTTGTACTAAGTATTAAAAACAATTAATAATTATACATACAAAAATAAAACATGAGCAAATTACACAAATTATTCACCCGCAAACTATATGGATTTTTTTAAAATTTTTGAAATATATACAAATCAATCTCTTCCAAAAAAAAAAGTTATACTATTTAATTTTTTATTTTTATTTGTTCATATTGAAAGCAAAATTTACTCTTTTTTAATTTTAATTTTATATATTTAGATATAATATATATTTAGATTAAGTGAAGATATTTTACTTACAAAAGTTTAAAATTGGATTAAAGTGTATAATTTAAAAATAAAATAGAAGTTGATATAATTTTAACAAAATTTAAGAAAAGTTTGTGTAACTTACTCAGAAAACATTGATAATTACAAAAAAAAATATTGTCTTAGCAATTAATCCATAAGATTTGGAGTAGATTATTCAATTTCTCTTAATTTTATTAAAATTATACAAATATTCTTTCTATTTTCAAACTGTTTACTCTCCTCTCCAGAAACCAAAGGTGCATTATTATAGTCCAATTCTAAATTTTTACCCTAAAGCATACTTTATTAAACTTATATATATATATATATGACTAGAATAGTCTCTTTCCAATTTAACAATCCAAGAGAATAGATTTGATGATAAAGAAATCTATTTTTTGGAGACAAAATTATATTTAAAACTAACATTAACTAAATCTACCTAATATATAGAGTTATTTAGATTAAAGGAGGGTATATATTATAGTCAAAAAAATTATGATTGAATCAAAGTATATATTTTAAAAATAAAGAAGAGATCCTATGGTTTTAACAAAATACAAAAAGGAGATAGTATAATTCACTCAAAGATTTATTTTAGGTCCATGTTCACTAAAAAGAAAAAAAAAACAAGGGTAGAGTGCTGCTAAAATATTGCAGCAGTGTTCAAAACAAGCATAGGATGCAACTATACATATTCAAACTTACTTTATTTCGATGCAAGTGATGTAGAACACTAATGCTGTGTAGGAGCTAGGGATTGAGGGAATAATTTTAGGCGTATATGCTATATATTGCAACTCAACATGTTCAGAACAAGCATAAATTGCTTATTAACAAAACTGAGTATAATTCTACTGAATTTGGTTTACTTTGAGGAGTCTGGAAGCCAGAACTTTATATGCAGAATGAAATTGATCATCAGCACTATTTAGATTGCAAAGAAGACGAGAAGGACTGCACAGAGCAAAAGAAGAATAGCCCTTTGAAAAGATTCGACGATGACTAGGGTTATTGATTGTATCAGCTTCTGCATCCATCTCCGCCAACACTTTGAAGAAGAAATCGATGTTGCAGGGAAGCCAAATAGGGCCATCACTCACAAACCCATATTCCTTTTCTGCATCATCTAGAAGCATCTTGAAAAGTGGGTGATTAACATACTCTGTCTTCACTATAAATTTTTGTCTCTGGGCTCCAACATACACTGAAAAGCAACCTTCAGGAGCTATAGTTTGACCCTTCTTTCTTGATCTCCAACGCTGCCATGCCTTCAAAATCAGGTTTTTCTTCCATCTTCCCTTTATAACCTCCATTTATTAATCTGCTGGCTATTTTGAAACACACAGAATTAATTACTATATGGGAAATACATTAAAAAGTACAGATGCAGCATAAGAGTGATTTAAATATACGGAAGTGAACCTACCTGATGAGGATTTGGAACCCCAGAATTGCAGAGATGGTCAGACAAACTGACCTAAACCCATAATTGATGGTATATATTTCCGTTTTAGGGAAAGCTTTGAACTATAAAATATGTCTGTATGGGGAGGTGGCACATCAGGATGTGACCCTATACACACTTCAAATAATTTAAGTTAGAATTGTCAACGCCCCTGACTTTGCTAAGAGATTTGTGCCCTCCAAGTCAACAAAAATACAAAAAAAGGTTATGCCGTTCGGTCTTCAACACCTACTTATTGGACAAATTGTTACGCAGCGTATAAGATACAGAGTCATGTATTCAAGATTCACCAAAAACAACGAAAGACACGTATTTAATATATATATATATATATATATATAATAAACAAATCTTTTTATTGTTCTCATTTTTTTGTTTTCGAACCATTAACATTGATCTAACAATTTCAGGTAAGGTTCTATTCCTTCTCTAAATAGTTTCATTTTGATGGGAATTATTAGAAATTGTCAATTGTCTCATAATTCTTTCCTTTTCTTAAGGCATTTTGAATTGTTCTAACAAATGTTCATATCCATGGTTAAATTTCAAAGTTTTAACTTTTTTATTTATTTAGTTCTTAACCATATTCATATCATATTAGCATTCAAGTACTTTTGATTTATGAAAAATTAAATAAATTTATTATATTAAAAATAATTATTAATAAATGTAATCAAATACCAAACTCTATATCTTATCCTCATATTTATTGGACCACATACAATCTTTGAGAATGAATTAGCTACAATGGATATCCAACCCTAGTTCTTTTTTTCAAATGGCTTTTGATTGTTTTAGCTGCTAGACAATTTTATTTATAGTAACATTTCTAAATTAAAAATAAATCCTAATATCTCTTGTTTTTACTAATCTATTTATTCTTTTTTGGTCTTATATGGCCTAATCTAACGTACCAAACATTCATATCCAAAATTAAATTGAGCATAAAATGTAAGGTAAAACAATCGTATTCATATGTATTATAAGAATTGTCATAAATTGTACTCAACATAATAAAATCATCACAGAAGATGCAAGAATCATAATACGTTGTCATATTACAAATAAGAAAAGAAATAATAAAGACTAGGTTTCTTTGGATCTATGGAACATATAAAACATCATCCAGGATGAGGATTCATCCTCTACACAAAACTTATTTGCATGTTTCAATTCTTTTAACTTCAATTCTTGCATTACTTTTTACATGATGTCATTTGTTTTTGAAAAAGCAATCGATGATATTTCACAAATAATCCTTGATTTTTAGCTATATGGTCTATGGCTCCTAAATCTATAGGCCACTAAGAATGAGACTTTACCATCAAGAGAACGCTGGAAACATAAATAAAATGAGAAAATTCATTGTATGATGTTTTTTATTTTGTTTAGTGCAGTTATGAGCAAATTAACCCATTCTCTCATAGGCATAACATTTGACTTTGGCCATCTTAAATTTTTTTTCATTATATTGTCTCTCTTTTTGAATTATTTCTTAGCCATTTTTAAATATTGGTCAGATCCTTTCTTTTTATGAAAGTATTGCCTTTCTTGCCTTTGGACTTTGAAGTCCCAATAATCTTAGTTACAAAAGCATATTTAAAAGATATCTCATCTTCTTAAACATCTTCTTATTGGCCTTATCATCAAAAGCCTGTCTCTAATTATAAAAGTCACTTTGACATACATTGAAAAATTATTTTTCACATGTTTGATCAATCCTTAATGTGATTTTTTTTTTTGGTGTACACTATGCCTAAAAATTCTTGCACTTTTCATCTTTGAAAATGGCAAAGTAGAGTGGCTGGCTTAACAATTGTGACAAGATAACATTCTTCTATAAGTTTTATCTTTTATACACATCAATTAAAGTTCAATTCTGTCTTGTTTTCCTTTAGCTTTCAAAATTTTTCCCTAAAGTCTTCCTTCATTTATGTCTAATTTGTCATTATTAGAGAGTAAGATGATCAAACATAAAATTCACAAGAAGTGTTTTTCATCTTAAAATCAGTTATATAATCTGTTATGTGTTTAAAGTGTGTTTAAACATTATGAAATGGTATCCAAACATGGCCAAACCTCTTACCATCATATAGTGCATGATTTTAGGGATTTTTAGAGACATAAAAGGTCCCTAAATATTGAACCACATGCCTTATAAAGCTTTCTACCTAAAACAATTTCAAAAACATAAACAAATATATGATTTCCATTTACCCCTTTCTAAGTGGATTTAGATTATGAGGTTTGTACAATTGATCTATTAATGCCTTACTCTTGTTGTTGGACTTTTAAAGTAGCCAATTAAGGCTAAAGGTGAACTTCGCGCGCCAATTCTGAGAATAAGCATGGCACTTCATCTTTAACCTCCAAACCTTTTTGTTATTTTTTTTAAAGAAACTCTTATAATTTATGTAATCAAATTGTCAACTTTGAGGCTTTATATCTCCTTCATTCCCTATTGAAATTAGACAAAATTTATATCATTAGAAAGCTGATAGAATGAATTTCACAAACATATAAGGATTGCATAGAATGGTGGCCTGATGAGAGAGAATACTTGGCCTCAAAAGTCAGGTTAGTGATCACATTTTCTAAAAATTTTAGACTTAAGCCCTTTCTTCAAATGGCCATATCTCACTTGTATTTTATTTAAATTAAATAAAATTGGTGGCAATGAAAAGCTTGTAGCAAAGTTTTTCCAAAGATATATGGATCACACATAGGATGTTTTATATAAAGAATGTCAGGCCTTGAAATATTGCATCTTGCAATATGATTTTCCAATATAAAGTTTGCAATTTCTTTCTAATGGTGAATCCATCTTCTCCCAAAGGTTAACCATATACTTCCTACCATGCAGGCTTTATATTCTAGGAAAATTATACACTAAAAGCATCTTTATAAGAAATCACTATTAATGGGGTTCTAAGATTCCGACTTAAACATACATATTTCCAAGACTTTTGGTATAATTCTATGTAATTGAACAAAAATAAATCACATTGAATACATGGAGACAAAAAAACTCAAGCCAACCAAGCTTTGATACCAATAAAAGATTTAGGTACTTCCTTGTATAGCAAAAACAAATATCTAAATTGTTTTATCCCATACAATTTGGATTGTGATCACCAGTAGAACTGTAATCTCTTTATCACGATAGATGTATCATAGGCCCAAAAGTATAATCATGTGGCAATTCTTCATGGAGGAAGTAACTTTTTCTTTGTGTTATGTTCTATGTATAATTTTCTTTGAAAGTGAGAAAGTTTCTAAATAATGATAATTATCTTTTCACAATTACTTTTTTCCTTTCATTAACTTTCATAATAAAACAAAATTGACAACCCATTTGAATTTAAATTCAAATTTAATTAGTTAATCTTTATTTAATTAATGAAACAATTAATTAATATATTAACAAAAAATTTTCGATCAGATTATAGGTTAACCTATTATGAACCACTCAAAGTCTAACACTTGAGTTTAATCCTTACTACACCCTATCACTGCTCATGATTTTTGAAAAATTGTAACTAAGATGAAAATGAATCAAAGAAGAATTGGAGTTAAGTACTTAAAGTTAAAAATATTTACTCTGAAAGACCTATTACTATTATTTTAAAATAGATTATCATTGATTTTAAATAAACCCCCATAAACCTAATAGTAACAGGTCTTTTAGAATAAATATTTTTATCTTTTAGTCCTTAACTCTAATTATCCCATGAATCAATTCAACTTCACCTCACTTGATATGATTTGGCCCGCCATTTGAATGATTTCATAAGAAATGACGTATATATGTGTGTGTGTGTGTGTATATATATATATATATATAGCTCATATCCCTTATTTTGTACTTATTTTGTATTTAAATTTTTTTATAAATTAAGTTTCATAAAAAATTAAAAAAGTCATTAAATATTTGACAAAATTATATAATAAGCATTTTTATTAACATCATTGTATTTAACTAATATTTCCAAAAAAACATTTTTATACTATCCAATTGCTCTAACGAATGTATATAAGAATGACTTTTGCAATTGACATCGTTTAAATGGATAAATAGCTTTACCTATATATTACGGTGAATTTTAATTAAGTTTTGAATTTTATTTAATTAAAATATAAAAAATTACACTAAGCATATAAAATTTAATATATAATATACAATTAAAATAAGTATATAAAAAGATTTAGAATTAAAATTTATTTTCTTATTGATCAAATATAGTATTTTGTATAATAAACTCTTTTTTTTTTTTAATTTTAAAGAGAAAGAAGGAGAGAAAAGAAGACCTAGATCATAAAAGATAGTAAATAGATTTTTAAATCAATGATTTTGAGTGAGGATATATTCATCTTAAAAAACTAATTTTTTGTTTTTGCTTCTCTTTCCAAAAAGGAGATTCAATTTCTTATTTTTTTATAAACAAGAAAGTAGATATATATACCCCTCAAAAGTAACTTTTGGATATACGACAAACAAAATGAAAAGTTAAAACATATTGTTTTAAAAAAATAAAATGTTTTTTTGAAAAAAAAAAAAGAAGAAGGCCAAACAGGCTATAACCTATTAAAAACATGTTTAGGATTAGCCGGGCAGCCCAATAAAAAATTTTAGAATTAAAAAACAGTTTACAACGAATTTATTTTTAATAATTCACTAGTTATACCAAATATCTCAATCAAAGTTAAAAATTACAAAAAAAATTCAAAATATTTTATTAATTAGCAGGGTTGATGAGTCAACTTATTTTGCTTAATTAATTCTTCAAAATTTAATATTTTTCTAATAAAAAAGTGTATTGCCCATAACGTGAGCCTAATTCAGCCTTGCGTAAGTAATTCTTTGAAAGTTAATTACTTGAATTTCAAGTCAGGCAATATAATAGCCTTTTAAAATTGAAATGCGATCAACTAATATCATTGTATCTAATTTTATATGAGAAACATTGAATGCGCCTTGAGAAGTTTGAGAATTTTTTGTCCACCCTATATAGTATTACTTTATTCGGAATATTAAACCAACACCTTTATTTTTATAGTAAATTAAACATATATTTTAAAAATTTTATTGAAATTATTTGCAAAAATTTCATTTATTTGTAAAAGATACATTTTAGTCTAATTTTTATTATTTAACTAAATATTTTTCATTAATTATAATACATATTTTTTTTTAACAAAAATTAGATTTTTTTTTTTATCACCAGATCTATCCTCCAAAGTTGTTGATATTAAACAGGGATATTTTAGTTAACAAAAAAAGTATATAATTAAAATAATTGAGAGTATTTGAGTTAAAAAAATTTAAATTGAACTAAAATATTATGCAATTTTTAGTTTTCAAGGAGTGGAGTATATAATTTAAAAATAGATAGGAAATTTTTATAATTTTGACAAAACTCAAGAAAAATCTATATAATTTACTCTTATTTTTATGTTTCATATGGGCCTTGCACAATGCAACATTTATTAAATTATGACAAACAGCTCAATGGTGACTTCAATTTTATTGCTTAAAAGGCATGAAATATAAGGATTTTTCCTTATGAGCTTGGAGGAAAAAAAAAAAAAAGATATGTTTATAGCCGGTAATATATAATGATGCTTTGGCTAAGATGGTCTTTTGTGGATCTTTGTTATTTGTGGCTTTTTTTTTTTTTTATAACTAAGAATTTGTGTCAACTGATGTTAAATTCTTTAGAATTATATAAGACTTCCTTAAATATATATATATATATATATAAATAAATAAGTTTTGACAATACAGGTGGGATATGGAGTCCATATATATGTTGGGGTATGACTTCTATAGCCATAAATTATGTGGAATATCAAATTGACGAATGTAATTGTAATTTCATGCAATCAATCAATATAATTACAATTAATTTCGAAATAGAAACAAAGAATGAAGGAATCAAATATTTGATATGTGAGATTTCAAATCATTCAATATCATTGTCATTTCAAATTCAATTGCAATCAATCTTCTGGAAAACATTTAATAAGCATATCAAAATTTTGAATAATTAGGCAAAAGTTATGTGAGATTTCAAATCAATCAATATAATTGTCATTTCAAATCTAAATAAAATAAATCAATATAATTGCAAATAATTTGAAAAGAAAAAGAAATTCAAAGAGCATATAAAAAAAATATGTGGCATGAACAAAATACATGATATGAATAATAATAAGCCTTATTTTATATAGATTTATTGATTATTGATGGTGTCTCCTAAAACTTACTAGGAAAATGAGAGTTAAGAGTGAGAGAGAGAACCTATCTAAATTACTTATATATATAAAAGATAAATTTGGCGGAGGAGAAAAAACAAAAAAATGGCTGAGATTTATTTACTTTTTGTTGACTCCATATATTTTACTCTCTCTCTCTCTCTCTCTCTCTTTATTTCATTAAATTTTTTTTCATATTAAACTAAATATTAAAACTGTTCATGGATAGGCCCGAGTCAAATATTTAATAGGTCTAATATCCAATTCGATTAAGATATCAGGTTTATTTTTATACACGTAACACGACTCAATATGAACAAACCTAATTTTATATTGGATTAGGATCGCCCGGGCCAATTTTTTTTCTATAAACTTATATTTGTAATATAAAAATCTCTTTTTACAAATTCATAGGTATATATTTCAAAATAATAGACTTTTAGAACTTTTATATTTTTATCAATAATAAAAAAAAACTTAATATTATCAAACATATAAGATATACTAATATAATTAACCTCATGTAAACATGTGTATTTTCATTATTCAATAAAAGAAATATCAGTAAACATGCACATCAATGATGAAAATAATTAAAAAGTAAAGAGGGTTTGGGTAGGTAATAAAAACTGCAACATACAAAGAAAATCAAATGAAATAAAAATAAAAAAAATAAGATGACAAGATGTTAATAACTAAAAAAAAGTAACTATTAAAGCGAGTTAGGTAGAACATATCTTTGCCTGTGGCCTAGTTCAACCTGATATAATTTTGTTTAAAATTCTGTTCATTTATATTTTTAGTCTAACCCGATTAGGTTGGGCCCTTAAAACTTAACGACCCAATAAACACCCTTACTAAATACACCGATCCAATTTGAAGGAGAACATAAGATGACTTCTTTGCCCTAATGAGCCCCTCTAAAAAAGTTTGACTCAAATGTTTTATAACAAAAATAGTTTTCAGAACATCTCACCATTAATACATACTATTAATTATTCGACAATATCTATAACGAATTACAATTAGATTCGTCACATTTTGTAACTAATCAAAACTAGATTCTCCTCACAAACATGCGACGAATCAAAATGCTAGCTAAGAATAATATTGTTGTGACTTTTGTGCAGAAGTAGAAAGAGAAAGAGAGAGTAGTTGTTATAACTATTTATGTTATTGTTTTTTATACACACATTTTAGGAGTTGTGTTGGAAGGTATGAAAATGAAATTAATAATAATAATAATAATAAAATAGATTAAAAATTACCCTTATATCTTAACTCTAAAAAAGTAATAAAAGAAAACAAATGTTATTATTAAATAATGACAACAATGACATAATAAATATTGTAAAAAACATGAAGGATATGGAATTCATTTTCCTTTATTACTAAACGGGTTAATCCGTAGTAGGATCTTCTGTAGTAAAAGATCCTATTACACTTGGTGCAATAGTAAAAGAATTATTATTATTTACTTTGTAGGGTTTAAAGTTTATTATAAAAGAAAAAAATTACAACTATGAAGATAAAAATTTTATCTTTGAGAGAAAATTATACTTCAAAAATTTTAACTATTCTTTAAATCTTAAAATAAAGAATAAAAAATCATCATTTTTTGCTATTATACCCCTGCAATGGGATCTCTTACAATAGGGATCCAAATTCTACCATATCCCAATTTAGTGTCAAGTTGGCATTTTCTATATTTGATAAAATAAATAGACAACATATAATTAAAAAGAAAAACTAAAAATATAAGCCAATAATAAAAGCCACTTTTAACATTAAAAATACCTTTTAATGTTGTAAGCTCATAATATTTCTTTCCCTAATTCTACCCATGTATTTTTGCAAAAGATCTATTACATTTAATGTTGTCATCATTTTGTTTCCTTTTTTGAGGGTTTTTCTTTATTCTTATAAGCTAATTTGCTATTAAACACGCACGTTTCATTATTTAATGATTTATGTGTGCCTTTTTAAAGAATGTGAGTATTATTCTTATGTAAAAGGGTTTAACATGCAAATTTAAGCTAATTTAGGCTCCTTAAATGGTAACTTTCATCATTAAATTTTTAGATTTTAATATCTCATTTGATATGAACCATATGACTCTAATAAAACCTATTAGAGCTATCAAATGCAAATCAAAATATGGCTAATACTAGATTGTTTCATGAGACCTTTTATAAATATTAAAATTTCACCTTTCAAAATAAAGCTCCTAAATTCATTCTAATAGTTCCATTAGTGTCCTTTACTCATATTTAGACTTTCTAAAACCTTAGAATATATGAAACACTCCTCTAAGTACCTCATTTCCTTCAAGGCTGAGATGTGCTTCCTTGATTCCTAAATGTAGCTTTTGTAAATTTCATAGGGAATTTGATAAATGTAGGATATTTAGAGCTCATTTTTAGTTCAAACATGGTTTTAGAAGATTCAATTTATCTTGTTAGAGCTTTACCTCTTCTATAGCTTAATTGGAACCCTATATGACCTAACTTACTCTCTTTAGCTTCCTTTGTTATTTTCTTTGTATATTCTTACTTTCCTCACTTCTAAACCCTTAATCCTATCTATTTTTCATCAAATAAATGCTTGCTTCACCCTCTCTCTCTAGGCTAAAATATGGAGGGGAAGAAGTTGAAGAAAAATAACAATTTCTTGTCTAATGGCATGTCTTATTTGGAAGCTCCTTAAATGGTGATTTTTAAGGTATATTTAATTTCTCCAAAACTCCTCTTTTTCTTGTGAGGTCAGCCACAAATTTCACCTTTTCAAAAAATTAAAACTACCATTAGAAATAGCATAAAAAGAGGAAGAGGTCTCATAACTAGTATACAGCAAAATTCTATATATTTTCTTACTTATTTGCCTTATTTCCTTTCTCTTCCTCCTTTCTTCTCACACCATTCATGGAGTCTTAGGAGCTGCTGAAAGTCAGTTGAAAAAGATAAAAAAGGTGGTGTGACATTATATTAAAGAGAAAGGAAGATATTTTAAATAATTTCTAAAATTCTCTTTATGTTTCTATTCAGTTAAAATTATGGTCAACTGAAACCCTAAACTATATAATGTTAAGGATTTAACCATTTTGATGGTCTCTGTTATGGTTCTTAAGTCCTCTAAAAACTCTAATGAGATTAATTTTGGTATTTAAAACTTTTTTTCTTAATTTTCTAATTTTTTTTTAAATTATGATTTTACCACTAATATACCATTTTATTATATTTAGCCACTTTCGCTCTGTTTTCGCTCTTGTTGCTCTTTCTTTTCATTTTATTTAAACTTCTAGTCTCTTATTATTATGATTATTAACCTTTTTTTAATATCTAAGAATTTAGAAAATACTACATTTTCAATTTGAAAACCATAAGAATCATCAGAATGGTTAAATCCCTAAAAGTGTATGGTTTAGGGTTTCAATTGACCACAACTTTGACCGAACTTTTTTAGATTGTTTTAAATTTTATAAATTTCAAAGATGATACTTTTAATAAACTAGAGAGTCTAAATTTTATTATGAAAAATAATATTTTCGAAAAGAATACTGAATGAGCTCAAATAGAAAGGTCAAAATGTTAAGATGTAAAAAGAATTTTGGAAATTATTTAAAATATCTTTTCTCTTTAGTTTAATGTCATGCCACCTCTATCATCTTTTTTAACCGACGTCAATAGCTCCCAAGGCTCCATTAATGGTTTAAGAAGAAGGTAGGAAAGAGAAAGGAGACTAAAGCAAATGGTAAGAAAATATATAGAATTTTGCTATATGCTAGTTATGAAATATCTTCCTCTCTTCATGCTTTTTTTAACAGTGGCTTTAGTTTCTAAAAAATGTGAATTATATAGCTAACGTCATGAGGAAAGGAAGAGTTTTGGAGAAACTAAATATAGCACAAGATTTACCATCCAAAGAGCTTTCAAATGAGGTATGCCATAAGATAAGAAATTGTTATTTTTCTTAAACTTCTTCCCCTCCATATTTTGGCTTAGAGAGAGAATGAGGGAAGAAAGCATTTTTTTAATAAAAAAATGGATAGGACTAAGGGTTTAGAAGTAAAAAAAGCAAGAATATACAAAAAAAAATGGCAAAGAAAGCTAAAGAGAGCAAGTTATGCCACCTAGAGTTCCAATTAATCTAGGAAAATGGTAGAGCCTTAGGAAGATAAATTAAATCTTCTAAAACCATGTTTGAACTAGAAATGAGCTTTACATACCTTACATCTATCAAATTCTCCATGAAATTGACAAAAGCTTCATTTAAGAATCAAGAAAGCATGTCTCAACCTTAAAGAGAATGAGGCATCGAGGGAAGTGTTTCATGAATTTTACAATTTCAAGAGATTTAAATATGAGCAATGGACACTAATAGAATCATTGCAATAAATTTAAAAACCTTATTTTAAAAGGTAAAAACTTTAAGTTCAAATGGGCTTAAAAAATCAACTTGATATTTAACTCGTTTAAATTTGTATGTGATGACTCTAATGGGTTCCATTAAAATTATACGGCTCATATCAAGTGAGATTTTGAATACTAGAAATATAATCTTAAGAGTTGCCATTTAGGGGACTTAAAGTAGTTCGATTTGCCCTTTTGAATTTTAATATCCCTATGTGATAGTAAAATGAATTAGAATAAGTTCTAATGAGTTGCTTTGCATTTGAATTGATATGTTTAGGCCAAGCTAAGGTAACTCCATCATTGGTGGGTGCCAACTTGAGAAGAATTAAAAGAAAAGTAAATAAACAAAGGGGTTAGTGGTACATCAAGGGTCCTAGTCTTCAAAGGTAGCTATCTCTTCCTGTCTTGCATGTATTTGAGTGTATGAATGAGTTAAGATACTTGTATGTTTGATTGTTTAATGATTTCATAAGTTATATTTTGAATAAGCTTTTATCTTGAGTTTTATATGTGTATGATGTTATGTTTGGCTTCTAACTTCTTATGGTGAGTAATTGAGTATAGTAACTCTTCTTTAGCTCAAAGTTAAGTCTAATTGAGCCTAGAGAGTATGTTTTTATGCCATGTTTAGATAAGAAGCAAAGTGTCATGCCAATTTTCATGATTCAATTATTTGATGCATATAGCTTACATGTTTGTATTTCCTCATTTGTATTAATTATATGCATTGATATGGAATGATACTTACTATTATGATTCTCCCAAAAATCTTATTCCTTTTATCTTCCACTAACTATGATAGGTACCACAAATAAGGAAAAATGATCAAAGAGGAAATTGAACTTAGGAAGAATATAATAAGAGGCTTGTAATGTTTGCATGTACTGATGTATGCCATTAGACAAATTCGTAACCTACTTGATGCATATTATGATGAAATGTAACAATCCTTCATATATGAGATTGAAACCATAATGTATATGTACAAGCTTAAGACTACATATATATGCTACTTTGATGGAAAAATGTGTAAATGAAATATGGTTTGAGATATGAAAGGCCATGGGTTCTCTAAGTATGATTAAGTGTGAGATAGTAATTTTTTAGTGGTTAGGTAAATTTCTTGTATTGGTCCTCATAAAAATAACGTATAAATGGAGTAAAATATGCTTAAAGGAAGAGGATGCATTTTAAAGCTCAAATGAACTATTTAAGAACAAAATTTTAGTCTAAATGAGTTATAAAATGTAATCTTATCCTTGACGGAACAAATGATCTAGTTTAGCGCTAAAATTTGTTAAACACTTAGAGGATTCATAGAAATTTCTAACAAGTCAAAGATGGTATTTTTTTACTTTATAGAATATTTTATAAATTTTCAAAATTTATCCCAAAAAGCTATTTTATGCAAATACTATTCACTTTGGTTGAGTCAAATAAATTCATTTTCACTTGACATTTTTATAGCATAAAGTTCAGATAAAAAACTTTCCATAGACATTTAATTTATATCAATCAGAGTTATATAATCAAAGTTATGCATTTTTAAAATTTGGCCCATATTATGTTAAAGGAGGCCAAAATTGGTTATATAACTCCCTTATGCAAACATGTCTTATATGATGATCATATGGGTCAAACACAAATATGTCTATGAAGTTTATGAATTAAAATGGTAAAAAAATCTAATTTATACCCCCATATGCTCATTTGAAGTATGAAAAGCATATAAAATCATTTCTAAAAGTTTTGTTGCAAATTTATTTCATTGACATTGAAAGTAAATAATATAAAAATGACCGTATACTTTATATAGCTAAACTCATATCATTTTATTTCTAAGGCAACGAAAATATAACCGTAACAAAATTTTTGACAGTGGTTTTAGGCCTTTTTTTCTATGTCTAATAAGCTTTTAAAAGTCCAACTTAAATTTTCTTGCCATTTTAATTTAAACTCCATAGACATATTTATTTTAACTCATATAATACCTAATTGCATAAGGGAGTTATATAATCAATTTTGACCTCATTTGATTAATATAAGTTAAATTTTAAAAATTTATAATTTTGGATATATAACTCTAATTTATATAAATTAGATGTCTGTGAAAAGTTTATAATATGTTCTTTATGTTATAAAAATTTTAAGTAAAAATGAATCTATTTAGACCTTGAAAAGATATGAAAATCAAGGTTGAGTAGAGTGAACAATGCTGCAAAATTCTACAACTTTAGACCAAATTCAAAAATTCACTAAATATTCTATAGAGTTCAGAAAAATGCCATCTTTAGTTTGTTAAAAAACTCAATAAATCCTCTAAGTGTCCTTAAAATTTCAACTACAAATTTAGTCATTTGGATTGTCAAAGGTAAATAAATATTTTATAACTCAAATGGTCCAAATTTTGGTTCCAAATAATACCAAATGAGTTCTAAAACACCATTCTCATCATGAACAAATTTCAATCCATAAATGGTATCATATATGACTAATCCATCATGTAAGAATTACCTTGCAACTAAAAATTATTATCCCACATGCAAGAATACACATGAATATTAAAGAATCTCGTATGCTAAATTATATTCTATTAAGTCTTACATACATCAAATAGTTATATAATCATGGTCTAACTCTTTTAAATATGTTGCCATTACTTTATATCCAAATATAAGTTTGCAAAATTATATATAATATCTCATCTTAGGCTACATATTTGTGAAATTTTGCCTTTTCTAGGCTTTTGCATCCTCACTTGCTTTTCTTTAAGTTTCATCTAGATATGGTTAGTGAAAATAGAGGAGAATGAGATTCAAAAAATCCCAATAACTAATCCAACATTCAATACACATATGGTTCACTTAAGTACATAGATGCAAGTATGTATGTTATACAGTCATAACTAACTCATACACAAGATATTATTATATCCATTCCATAAGGGCTCCATAGCTCACATAAGAGAAAATCCATGTTCTGAAGACTTTTAGCCTAGTGGTCTCATCTAATAATTAGGGACTCTTTGTATAATTTCACCCAATTAGGGACCTTTAGTCCAACTTTATCTAATAATTAAGGATTTTTGGCATCACCTCACCTATAAAAAAGTGCCATGACATACTTTATATGGTCATTTCTATATTGTTTACTTTTAATGGAAATGAAATACATTCATGGCAAAACCTTTAACAACAACTTTATATGCTTTTCAGACTTCAAATGAGCATGTAGGGATTCAAATTATATTTTCTTTCCATTTCAATCTATGAGTTCCATAGGCACATTTGTTTTAATCCACATGATCATTATACAAGACCTATTTATATAAGGGAGCTATATAATCAATTTTGGACTTTTTTGACATAATACGAGTTAAACTTAAAAAAATAATAACTTTGGCTACATAACTCCAATTTATGCAAAATAATTGTTTACAGAAAGTTTATGATTTGAACTTTATTCTATAAAAATTTTAAGTAAAAATGAATCAATTTGATCCTTAAAAATACATGAAAAGTGAGACTAGACTAGAGTGAATGGTAACTGATGCAAGATGACTTTTTATGGCCAATTTTAGAAATCCATAAAATATTTTATAAAGTTCAAAAAAATATCATCTTTAATTTATTAAAAAGCTCTATGTATCTTTTGAGTGTCAACCAAATTTTGGCCCCAAACTAGGTTATTTGGTCTATCGAGGTAAGGTAAGGTTACATTTTATGGTTTATTTAAACAAAATTTTGGTTCCTAAATAGTTCATATGAACTCTAAAATGCAATCTTTTCATTTGAGCATATTTTACTCCATTCATGCTTTATTCCCATAGGGTCTAATATCAAAAATTTGGCTAGTTACTATTAATCACTATCTCACACTTAATCATACATAAGGTACATGTGTCCTCTCATGTATCAAACCATGTTCCCTTTACACATTTTTGCATCAAAATAGCATATATACATAGTCTTAAGCTTGTACATGTAAAGTTATTATAACTCATCATCATATACATCATGATCTTAATCTCATACATGAAAAATTGTTACCTTTCATCATAATATGCATAAAGTTAACTACCAATTTGTCTCATGGCATACATAAATACATACATACATCACAAGCCTCCTATTATATTCTTCCTAAGTTCTAGTTCTTCTTTGATCATTTTTCTTTACTTGTGGTACCTGTCATGGTGGAAGATAAAGGGAATGAAATTTTTAGGAGAATTTTAATAGTAAATCTTATTCTACATTAATACATACAAGAATGTAAATGAGAAAATGCAAGTATGTAGGTTATATGTATCAAATAACTCAATCATGAAAATTGGTATGAAACTTTGCTTCTGATCTAGCCATGGCATAAAAACATACTATTTAAACTCAACTATAGGTTAAAAAAGAGTTATTGCACTTAATTCTCCACTATAAAAAGTTAGGAACTAAACATAGCATCATATATGCATAAAACTCATGATAAAAGTCATTTTAAAGCATAATTTATACAATCATCAAACAACTAAATATACAAGCATCTTAACTCATTTATATCCTCAAATGCATGCAAGATAGGAAGAGATAGCTACCTTGTAAAACTTAGAATTCTAATGCACTACTAACTACTTGATTCTTCTCTTTTTCACCTTGCCCTTCCTTGAGTTCACACACACACAACGAGGAAGTTGCTCTAGCTTAGCCTAAATACAATAATTTAAATACAAGTAACTTATTAGAACTCATTTTATTATCACATAGAGTGGCTATAACTTAAAAGGGCAAATTAAACTACTTTAAGTCCCCTTAAATAGAAATTCTTATAATTCACTTTCTAGGTTTCAAAATTTTTATTTGATATGAGTCATATAACTCTAATAGAACTCAATAAGACTATCATGTACAAGTTTAAACAAGCCAAATATCATATTGTTTCTTTAGACCCATTTGAACCCTAAATATTTACCTTTCAAAATAAGACTTTTAAATTTATTCTAATAATTCCATTAATGTCCATCGCTTACATTTAGACTTCTTAAAACCTTAGAATCCATGAAACACTATCCTAGGTGCCTCATTACCTTTAAGGCCAAGACATGCTTCCTTGATTCCTAAATAGAGCTTTTGTCAATTTCATGGGGAATTCAATAGATGTAGGATATTTAAGGCTCATTTCTAGTTTAAACATGGTTTTTGAAGATTCAATTTATCTTCTTGGGGCTTTTCATCTTCTATAGCTTAATTGAAATTATAAGTGGTACAACTTGGAATCTTTAGCTTCCTTTGCCATTATCTTTGGATATTCTTACTCTCCTTACTTCTAAATGCTTAATTCTATCCATTTTTCATCAAACAAATGCTTCTTTCCCTCCCCTTCTCTCTAGTTCAAAATATTTGGGGGGAAGTTCAAGAAAAATAACAATTTCTTATCTCATGGTTTATCTCATTTAGAAGCTCTTTGAATAATGATTCTTGTGGCATATTTAGTTTCTCCAAAACTCTTCTTTTTTCATGAGGTCAACCACAAATTTCACCTTTTCAAGAAGCTAAAACTACTATTAGAAAGAGTATGAAGAGGGAAATAGGTTTCAAAACTAGCATATAGCTTCTACATATCTTCTTACCTATTTTCCTTGGTTTCTACTCTCTCTCCTTCCTTTTTCTTACACCATTCATGGAGTCTTGGGAGCTACTAAAAATCCCTTGAAAAAGATGAGGGAATTGGCATGACATTATATTAAAGAGAAGGGAAGATATTTTAAACAATTTTTAAAATTTCATTTATGTCCCTAAAATTTAACCATTTTGTTTAAACTCATTTTAATTTTTTCCTGAAAATCATCTTTTCCATATTAAAATTTAGCTATCTGTTTATTAAAAATATCTACTTTGGAATTTTTGGGATTTAAAATAGTTTTAAAAAGTTCAATCAAAGTTACGATCAATTGAAATCATAAACTGTACATTGTTAAAAATTTAACCATTCTAACATTTCCTATAGTTTTTAAGACTTTTGAAAATCCTAGTGAGTTTAATTTTGGCATTTAAAATTATTTTTTTTGAGTTTTTAAAATTTTGTTCAAAATTACGATTTTGTTATTGATAAGTCATTTTATTCTATTTATCCACTTGAGCTCTGTTTTCGATCCTTTTGTTCTTTTTTTTTCATTTTATTTGAATTTCTAATTCCTCACTATCATAGTCATTAACCTTTCTTTTAATGTTTAAGAATTTAGAAAATACTAAACATGGCATTTCTTTGCTCTAAATAAAATTTCGTCCTCAAAATTTAGAGATATAGTCATTACCTTGCGTTTTTTACACTTTTTGTAGTTGGGCTTTCCTTTTTATTTACCTATCTTTAATTTTCTTAGGGACTACTCTTCCAAGTTTTTTTTCCTACCAAAGCATTATTCTCATTAACAATTACTGAACTTACTATGAGTTATTCCTTCTTTCTCGTGTTATTTCTTTAATGCTTACTTACTTTTAACTATTTACCCTTTTAACTTTTGAGTTGTGAAGGACTACTTTTGATATTAGGGCCTTATATTCTCATACCCTATTCTAAGTGTGAAGATCATATTATTTTATATCTAGCTGGTGCAAGACCAAGCCATATGGAATTGGACTTTTCTTGTTTAGTGGATTTACTTGCATTTAAGATTGGAGATGTCTTATTAGTATAAATTCTCCAATACTTTACTATAATGGCTTTCTGCATTATCTTTTATCTTCATCTACTTATTCCAAGCCATTAAAGATTTCTTTCTATCAAAATTGCTTAAATGGTTAATCCACTGTTTAGCTTATATACTTTCTTACTAACTCATCCTATAAGAAATCTATATTTTTTCCCTGTCTTGAGCCTCATATATTGATTATCTACTGAGATTATAGTTTCTTTGATGAACTTATATTCTTAAATATCCCAAATCCTTTATCTACTAATTGTTGGAGAATTGTATGTGTGTGTGTCAAAAGGGAAGAGAAAAAGAGAAGTCCCACATTGCTCAAACAAATGAAAGCCAAAGGGTATAAATATTAACATGTGATTATGGAAGAGCAAAATGGGTCTAGGAGGAGAGTGGGCTCGCGCGCACAAAAAGCTGGGCCAACATAGCTGAGCTAAGTTAAAATTTAGCGATTTGCCCCCCTGCGTGCAAAATATACGCGGTGTTGGACATTTTTTACCGTTGCCGAAATTTAATTTTTGAAAATTAAATATTTTCAAATAGCCTTCCAGAAAATTCGCAAATTTAAGGCTTCGGTTATGAGTTCATTATGTGAACGTTTCTGAACGTTACTCATCATTTACCGACAATTATTAATCCGTTTTTATCTGATATAATGTTTATTAATCCTCATGTCGGAAACCGTCCAACGTTCAGAAACGTCCTCATTAATATAATTCAATATGGTCCAACGTCTCATTATTTTCTGTGCCTATAAATACCGCGTTGCTCTTTGGGTTCCACACACTACAGCTCCGGACAATATTCGAGCTGCTCTCTCCTCTCCTCTTCTCTCTGTCCCTGAGTTCTTATCTCTGCTGTTCTGCTTTCCTGCGACATCGCAGAAGAATCCGTTCAATCCTGGGAAGTGCCGTCTTGTGGCGGAATATCTCTCAAGGACAGTGTCCTTGTACACGGCTCGGATTTATTTTATACTCACAACTTCCTTGTGCAGCTACTGAATTATAACAATCTTGAGAGATATGGAGTCACAAAACAATGCTCCTGCTTCCGATGGCCCTACCGGTGCCAGTCCTGGTCCTACATCCTTTGCTCCGTTCACACTACCTCTGATGCCACTGTCTAGGCCACCACCGGATATTTCAAAAATTGAAATGTTCGATGGCAAAAACTTTCGAAGGTGGCAAGAACACATTTACTCAATCCTGGACCTATATGGAGTTGCTGCTGCGCTCACACAATCTGAACCTTCGTTAGATATTGACCAAAATCAAAGGATTACTTGGGAATATGCCAACAAGGTATGCCGAAATACCATCATTAATACTTTGTCTAATGATCTGCTCGATGTTTACTATGTGTACAAGGAAGCAAGTAAAATTTGGGAATCGTTAATTGCCAAATATACTGCTGAGGACATTGGAAAGCAAAAGTTTGTTGTTGGAAATTACTATAGATGGGAGATGACCGAGGACAAGGATATTAAGCTACAAATTAATGAGTACCATAAGCTGCTAGAAGAGTTGAGGGCAGAAAAAATCAACTTACCTGACGAGTTTGTTGCTGGAATTCTGATTGAGAAGCTGCCTGAATCATGGAAGGACTACAAACAACAACTGAAACACAAACAAAAGCAATTGCCATTGTCGGACCTAATCACTCACATCATAATCGAGGACACAAATCGAAAAGATATGCAAGCTGCAAAAGGCAAAGAGATGACCTCAAAAGCAAATTTGGTGGAGACAAAGCAGTATGCCAAGAGGTATGACTCTAAAACAAAACCTGACTACAAGCCCAAGAGTTCTAACCCCAAATTCAAAAAGAAAGGGAGTTGCTTTGTTTGTGGAAAACTAGGCCATCATGCTGCTCAATGTAGAAAGAGGGCTAGAAATGACAATCCTCCTAGAGCCAATTTGGTTCAAGGAGATGAAGAAAATGAAATTATAGTAGCGGTCATTTCTCAAGCTCTCTTAGTATCCGATGTGAAAAAATAGGTGGTAGACTCTAGGGCTACCAGGCACATTTGTGCAAATCGTGAGATGTTTGCCTCCTATAATCCTACCAAGGAAGGAGAAGACCGTGTTTACCTTGCTGATTCCCGAACTGCAAAAGTTCTAGGAAAAGGAAAGGTTGAACTAAAACTCACATCTGGAAAAACCTTGTCACTCAGTGATGTTCTTCATGTGCCTGATGTTAGAGCCAATTTAATTTCTGTAGCTCTATTAAGCAAAGCTGGGGTTAAGGTGTCATTTGAATCTGATAAGATCGTAATGACAAAGAATAATGTATTTGTAGGAAAGGGCTATTGTACTCAGGGGCTGTTTATTCTCAACATTGCTGATATGAATGAAAATGTATCATCTTCTGCTTACTTGCCTGTCTTTATGGTTGATACTTTTGATATATGGCATGCTCGATTAGGACATGTTAGTAAGTCATATTTAAAGAAAATGCAAAAACTTGGTTTAATTTCTGAAATTAAAAATGATTCTCTAAACAAATGTGAAATTTGTGTAGAAGCTAAATTAACCAAAAAGTCTCATTTTCCTGTAGAAAGAGAAACTGAATTGCTTAGCTTAATACATACTGATTTAGGTGATTTAAAACAAACTATGACAAGAGGTGGGAAAAAGTATTTTGTAACTTTTATTGATGATTTTTCTAGATATACTAAAGTTTATTTATTGAGAAATAAAGATGAAGCTTTTGATAAATTTCTTTTATATAAAACTGAGGTAGAAAATCAATTAAATAAAAAGATTAAAAGGGTTAGGTCAGATAGAGGAGGAGAATTTGTTTTATTTAATGACTTTTGTGAAAAAGAAGGAATCATTCACGAAGTAACTCCTCCATATTCACCTGAATCAAATGGAATAGCAGAAAGAAAAAATAGAACTTTAAAAGAAATGATGAATGCTATGCTTGTAAGTTCTTCTGCACCAGATAATTTATGGGGTGAAGCTTTGTTATTTGCATATTTTTTACAAAATAGAATACCTTATAAGAAAACAAATAAGACACCTTATGAGTTATGGAAGGGATACACACCAAATTTAAAATATTTGAAAGTGTACGGGTGTCTTGCAAAAGTTTTATTACCTGATCTTAAAAAGAGAAAAATTGGTTCTAAAACTTCTGATTGCATGTTTATTGGATATGCTGAACATAGTGCATCATATAGATTTCTAGTTTTGAAAAGTGATGTTCTTGATCATAACATTATTATTGAAACTAAAGATGCAGAATTTTTTGAGCATATTTTTCCATTAAAAATTCAGCATATGTCTCAAATAGCTGAAAATTTGCCTTCTTCATCTAAAGTAAATGAAAGTGAAAATTTTGTTGAAAATTTAAGGAGAAGCAAAAGACAAAGAAAAGAAACTTCTTTTGGAAATGATTTTTATACTTTTATGTTACAAGATGAGCCATCAAATTTTTCTGAAGCAATTTCATCTTCTGATGCTCACCTTTAGAAAGAAGCAATTAAAGCTGAAATAGATTCACTAAATCAAAACAAAACTTGGGTTTTGGCAGACTTGCCTCTGGGAGCAAGACCTATTGGTTGCAAATGGGTTTTTAAAAAGAAATATAATCCTGATGGATCTATTGATAAATATAAAGCGAGGCTAGTAGCTAAAGGATTTACACAAAAACAAAATATTGATTATTTTGATACTCTTTCTCCAGTAACAAGAATTTCTTCTATTAGAATTTTGATTGCTTTAGCTTCAGTTTACAAGCTTTTTATTCATCAAATGGATGTTAAAACTGCTTTTTTAAATGGTGATTTAGAAGAAAAAATTTACATGGTACAACCTGAAGGGTGTGTTGTTCTTGGACAAGAAAATAAAGTTTGTAAACTTGTTAAATCATTATATGGATTGAAACAAGCACCGAAACAATGGCATGAAAAACTTGATCAAGTTTTAACAAGTGATGGATTTTCCACTGTTGAAGTAGAAAGATGTGTTTATACAAAAATTATGAATGATGGTTGTGTGATTATCTGTTTATATGTTGATGATATGCTTATTTTTGGTACAAGTATAAATGTTGTGATAGAAACTAAAAGGTTTCTTTCTTCTAAATTTGATATGAAGGATATGGGTGAAGCAAATGTGATATTAGGTGTTAAGATCATAAGGAGTGAAAATGGCATTTTACTATCTCAAGAACATTATGTTGAAAAAATTCTTAAAAAATTTGAATTCTTTGAAAAAATACCTGTAAGTACTCCTTATGATGCTAGCACCAAATTAGTTAAAAATAAGGGTGATTCGGTAGCTCAATCTACATATGCACAGATTATTGGGAGTCTGTTGCATTTAATGAATTACACCTGACCTGATATAGCATATGCTGTGTGTAGATTGAGTAGATATACTCACTGTCTAAGTAGTGAACATTGGTTAGCTTTGGACAGATTAATGAGTTATCTGAAAGGTACCATGAATTATGGTATATGTTATAATAGATTTCCCGCTGTATTAGAAAGGTACAGTGATGCTAACTGGATCTCAGATTCAGAAGATACCAAATCTATTAGTGGCTATGTATTCACTCTTGGTGGTGGTGCAGTAACCTGGAAATCAGCTCAATAAAATATTATAGCGAGATCCACTATGGATACAGAGTTCATTGCTCTGGAGTTGGCTAGTAATGAGGCTGAGTGGTTGAAAAACTTCTTAGCAAATATTCCATTAGGTGAAAAACTAACACCATCAGTGTCATTATATTGTGATAGTCAATCGGCGATAGCCGTTACTAAAAATAAGACTTACAATGGCAAAAGTAGGCACATTCGTTTAAGACATAATATTATAAGACAGCTGTTGAAAAATGGAGTTATATCGATCGATTTTGTAAGGTCAGAATTAAATCTGGCAGACCCCCTAACCAAACCTTTAGGGAAGAAACAAATTTTGGAAACATCGAGGGGAATGGGACTTAAGCCAGTTTGAAAATTAACAATGATAGTAACCCAACCTCTGTGATTGGTGATCCCATGAAGGAGGTTCATATGGGTAAAAACAAGTCATTCGTTAATTCTGCTAACACTTTATTATTTTAGTCCATTCCTATGATATGAGGAAAAGTGTTAGAATGCATTGTTGGCGAGGCTGAGCAAAAGCTCTTAATGATTTCATATTCCTTATGGATGGTGTGATCATTGCAGTCACACTTGATGAAATCACCTATATGAATGTGGAGTGGGGCCGCTCCTATGAGATCATGGCAAAAATCTCTAGAGCATTCATTAAAACCAGGCACGCCCAAGGCCGTAGTTTAAAGCGTAAAACTGCGATAACAGCGGAAATTGTGAGGGTATAAATTGACTCTTAAGGCCTCTAGTATACAACGAAAAATTGTTGGTTCATAGAAGCTATAAGCTTCACCTACAATTGTGTATACTAAGCTTTATTAGTCTAGGAATGGTTCATAGTCCGTAAGACACCATATTCGAAATGTTTATACCCATATGTATAACTCAGATGATAATGATCTTTTGACACACATGTGGGGGATTGTTGGAGAATTGTATGTGTGTGTGTCAAAAGGGAAAAGAAAAAGAGAAGTCCCACATTGCTCAAACAAATGAAAGCCAAAGGGTATAAATATTAACATGTGATTATGGAAGAGCAAAATGGGTCTAGGAGGAGAGTGGGCTCGCGCGCACAAAAAGCTGGGCCAACATAGCTGAGCTAAGTTGAAATTCGGCGATTTGCCCCCCCTGCGTGCAAAATATACGCGGTGTTGGACATTTTTTACCGTTGCCGGAATTTAATTTTTGAAAATTAAATATTTTCAAATAGCCTTCCAGAAAATTCACAAATTTAAGGCTTCGGTTATAAGTTCATTATGTGAACGTTTCTGAACGTTACTCATCATTTACCGACAATTATTAATCCGTTTTTATCTGATATAATGTTTATTAATCCTCATGTCGGAAACCGTCCAACGTTCAGAAACGTCCTCATTAATATAATTCAATATGGTCCAACGTCTCATTATTTTCTGTGCCTATAAATACCGCGTTGCTCTTTGGGTTCCACACACTACAGCTCCGGACAATATTCGAGCTGCTCTCTCCTCTCCTCTTCTCTCTGTCCCTGAGTTCTTATCTCCGTTGTTCTGCTTTCCTGCGACATCGCAGAAGAATCCGTTCAATCCTGGGGAGTGCCGTCTTGTGGCGGAATATCTCTCAAGGACAGTGTCCTTGTACACGGCTCGGATTTATTTTATACTCACAACTTCCTTGTGCAGCTACTGAATTATAACACTAATACACTTACCTTCTGGGTCTGGAGTTTTTTTTACTATCTTTATTTGCTCAAAAGTGTTTCTATTCTAATTCTCAAGTTTATTATTGATTTTTTTAATGATTCTTAACTTTTTTATGCTAGCACTAAAAAGCAACTACCATTGACCAATATTATTTTTATGTGAGATATCGTTCTTTTATATCCTTAGTTGTTAGAGGCATGAACTACCATTTATCCTATTATAAAAACTGGATCTGACCCTTTTGTGAATACATTTGATATATAGGAATTTCTCTCTTCATTTGTCAAGTTTAATAATTGTTGAGGTAGTGGTTCATTTAATTAGAACTCTAGAAAGCAATTTTTTGGCTTTCCTTATCTTATATACTATAATCATCTATCGGGAGAATCGATTTAGTGGCTTGGCTATTTGAGAACAGCTCCGATAACTTTATTATAAGAGTCCACCAAACCTAGGAGATCTTTGGTTTATGAGACTAATATGATCTGTAAAAACTATCTTAAGCCATCATCTCCCTAGAGAACTGTTATAACTATAGTTATGGCTTTTATAATTTTGTAGGATTTATTGTGAACCTTTTGAGCCCTACAAAGGTCTATTACAACCCACTGTATTGTGTTATGATCTATTGTGATCTATCTTTGAGAGATTTTAAAACCTAAGATTACCATCTCTATAAATAAAAATCATACTTATTAAGTTTGGCACTTATCACTCATAATCTCTAAGGCTAAACTCAAATGTTTATTATACTTTTTTATATGCTTTTTGTGTGAAGTAGATCCTGTAAAACATTATCATCTATTTAACATCCCAGAATAATAATATTCTGGAGCATTTTAGCACTTACTCATTACTCTCTATGGGATTATTCATTCCCCATTTATAGCTTCATTATACTTTCTTTTGTTACTCTTACTAGCTTACTTTACTCTGCTTTTTTTTCTTTACTCAGTGATGTAAGATATGGGCATAACCAAATATTACAGGATAAGAAAGAAAAAACAAGTGAATACATGTAAAGGGCAAGCTTAGTAAAAAAGTTTAACCAAGACATAAAGCAAAATGGTGTACATTTTTTATTTTGATTTTATATGGTTTCTCGACTTTTAAGATGAGTCTTTAATGCAACTTTGTGCTAAGGATGCAATTACCATATGGCATAGTCTTTTCTCCTGCATTTCATTGATCTAATAGTAAAAAATAATTACTTTCTTTTTTATTAAGCTATTCTTAGATTATATAATTCTTTTTCAAAAAAAAAATATTAATTCTTTTTTAATAAAAAAATGTGTTACACTAATTTTTTACAATAAATATATATTTGACTAATATAAAATAATCACTTTTTTAAAATTTATTTTATTTCAACACAAAATAATTAACGATGAAAATATTTAAAAATTATATTTTCCAATAACTTATATTTTTAATGCAAGAAATCAATATTATTTTTAAGAGATTTTAGTTAACTTTCATTTATAAAGGAATTATATATATAATAAAAAGGAGATTTGCATAATTTAGGCATCTTTCATGAAAAAAAAAGGATAATTTACTCAATAATATAAAGGGCACTTGCTAATAATGTGAAATTCTTAGTTTTATCATTATCATCATCATCATCATCACTATTTTATTGTTGTTGTTGTTGTAGTAGTAGTAGTAGTAATAGTAACAATTATTGTTGTTCTTTTAATTTGTAATAAATGATTAATGTAAATAACAAAATATTTATTCAAAAGTTGAACCTCAATTATAGACAATCACTTAAACTTTTGATTTTTTTTATAATATGATCAATTAGTAGTTAGATTCATATATCATACATATCAAACATGTGGGTAACTCTCTTAAAAGTTGACAAAAGTCTTGTATTTTTAATATATATATATATACATACAAACATCTATTTTTTTCATTAACTACATACATATGATGCCTAGTCCAAGATTTCCCTTTAGTTTTCATCTCAAGTGATGATCTTGCACTTGCACGAATCCTGTTGTTAGGATATCCATTTAGACTAGTTCGACTTCCATCATAATTCTAACCAAAAGCAACATAAGTATCTAAACACATCATAAAAATAGTAATAATGTGAAATTCTTGGTAGATAGTAACAATAAAAGTATCACATGATGGTTTTTGCTATATAAAACTAAAGATTTTAAAATTACATGGTTATACTGAACAATAGTAATAAAGTAAGACATACA
This sequence comes from Erythrophleum fordii, assembly GCA_032878935.1. Taxonomy (NCBI): domain Eukaryota; kingdom Viridiplantae; phylum Streptophyta; class Magnoliopsida; order Fabales; family Fabaceae; genus Erythrophleum; species Erythrophleum fordii. The sequence goes on from JAVQMF010000054.1 coordinate 44,688,059, forward strand.
ATTGTAAAAATATTTATTGTCTTTATTATTATTTTGAACTTATTTAAGGTTTTATCTTATGTGAAATATGATTGCTTATGGCAAAAGCTCTTTCTAGCGAGGGAATCTTTCAGAATGGATTTATAACAGGACTAAGTAATTAGAGGTTACCTTTCTTACTAAGAATTCTGCTTTGTTTCACTAAGAGCACATCCTTTATCGAGGATGATCTTATTGACAATTATTCATAAAGATTTGAAAAAGCAATCAAACTATCAATCAAAATATAAGGCACTAAAGGGATGTTTGTACATAGAATGTTAAATATGTATATGAAAATTGAAAGAAAAAAGTGAATAGAATAGATAAAAATAATCATTGTACTTTTATTTTAAAAAACAATAAAAAATAATAAATATTATTAAATAATAAAAAATATAATATATATTAAAAAAATAAAAAGCCCACTATCAAATAAACTATAAATAACAGAGGAATCATAATTAATTTGATATATTGGTTAAATAATTTAAAATTTTAAAATAATACTAAATTTTACAATGATACTTTTTTATAGAACTAAAGATAATATGTTACATTTAAGATTATTAGAATTTTGAGCCAAATCGTATTATTAAAAAAATCCTGTGTCAGATCGTAAAATTTTAAAAGCATTGCACTAAACTGTAATCATCTTGAGGAATGTCACCGAGGTTTTTCTTTTTTTTGCTTTTGTCAAAATAAAACAAAGTCGGGGACAGTCTCACAAGATTGGGTCGGAGACTTATGTAGAACCGGCCAGCGTAGGATGTGAGAAAATGAAGAAATATTGCGCAAATAGACAGGTTTTGGTAAGGGTCGCTGTCACTTATACGCCAGATGGGCCCTTGGCTTCCTGGTTGGAATGGAACACTCTTATTGGCTAAGTCAAGAGTTTGAACTGGAAGACATGGATGGATGGATGGCTGGTCATTCATTATACGTCACTATATTTCACAAGGAACAAGTGGACACTGGCTAGCCCTCTTGAGTGCTCAATACTACAAAATAAATGATTGGTTTTATTTAATTAAGCTTAGATTATATTAATTTAATTTTTAAATTAAAATTAGGGGGAGCTATTGTAACATAGCAGAGAACTATAACTATAAATTATATAAATTAATGCCATTTCTTTTTTCCTTTTTCGTAGAACCATAAACATATTTATTATAGTATTAGTATGTTCACAATTCAAGTAATATATAAAAAATTCAAAAAATTAACAAACATTAATATATATATATATATGTAGAATAAGTACGCAATTGGTTTATGAGGTTATAAGTGTCATTTGGCACGTAGATTTTTTTGTGATAGAAATAGAAATAAAAAGATAAATAAAATATAATAATAAAAATTATATTTGGTATAATTAAAAAGAAAAAGGAATATATTTGAATTTATTTGATTGATTAGATGAAATAAGAATATAATGGAAAGTAATAGAAGATAAAAGATAAAAAATTTCTTTATTTAAAAAAAGAAAATAATTTCATGTCATATTAAGCACAATATATTATAAATTTTTCAGTTATTGTTGTTCCGCAAGGGTTACCATGAAAAAAAAAGAAGAATTCAAATGCATTAATATATAATGGTCGCATTCATTTTTTTTTAAAATTGAATACAATTGCCTTTAATATAGTTTTTTTAATGATAAATCTAACCTTATTTAGTTGTTTTATATTTTTGTAATTAATCTTGTAAGTGATATAATAAATTATGTTTTTATTTTATTTCTTGTTATTTATCTTTTTGTATACGTTTTGAGTTAATACTGGAGGAAATTAAATTTAAAAGTAATTGTTTTATGCAAAAAGGAAAAAAATTGAAAAACAAAAAAAAAAAGAGAGGCAAACAAATATTAAAAAAAAAAATCTAACAAATTGCAATATAAACTCTCCAGAACAAGGTACGTTAAACTAGTTCTAATTATATTACAGTCGAAACTCTTTTGACTGCAGTGGTGGTTGGATGTGTTTCAACTGTAATATTCACTTGAAACTTTTCTATTGAATTTTAGTTAACATTTTTTTTAATTATTTGAATTATTTTTTTAATTTTGATTGTATTTTTTTCTATTATTTGAACATTTTTTTGAATTAGTTTCCACTTTTTTAATTTCATTATTTAGCTTTTTTTAAAAAAAATTGAAATGTGGTTTTTATAAGTTTGTTTTTGTTTTTTCAAAAATTCATTATTCTTATTTGTTAAGTAATTTTTTTAATTGAAATGTAATTATTTGTCTTTTTTTGTGTGTTAATATCATTAGTCTTTCATTTTTGTAAAATTAATTATTTTTCTCCTATTAACTATGCATAATTACATTTTATATGATAATAATAAATAAATTTTGTATGATGATAACGTTACAATTCTGACCACATTAAAAAGGCATACTGTGAATGAGAAAGAAGGGTAAAAAAAAGTCATTACTAACAACATAAGGAAAAAGACACGAAATAAAAAAAAATGTACAATATTTATACTATTTGTATTGGATTTCTTTTACTGTAACATACGCATGCCAAAAACATTTTAACAACATATTCCATTTTATTTTCAGTTCCCACCGTCGTACCAAACAAGGCCTATATATTATTGAATATTTTTTTGCAAAATTTAAAAAATTTTAAATCACTCACTTTTCTCTAAATCTAGTTCAAATAAAAAAAATCAAAATTTTAAAGTTTATCATTTTTCTATGAATTTAATAAAAATTATCAAAATAAAATTTTTTTAGTAATTACTAAATATCTATAAAATTTTAAAGTTTAAAAAATTGTTTCCTTTTCACTTTATATAGTTAATTTTTAAAGTAACCAAAATTGTAATTTTTCTTAAAAATAAGATATTTAACATTATTAAGCTACTACTTTCTAAACATAAACACTTGGTAAAATCAATGGTTATAGCAAGAAACACCATTAGAGGATGGGGTTTCTAGAATGCAGAACTGGTAGAGGCCTGAGGTTTTTCAGGTGGTATTTGGATATTATGGAACAAAGATGAATTAAGAGTCGAGCTATGCAAAAAAAGTGATCAGTACTTGTCCTTCTAAAAAAAAGAAGACAAAGAATGGCCATGGGTAATGATTATAGTATATGGCAAACCAAGAGAAGAAGAAAGGCGTGGGTTATGGCTGAAACTGAGAGAAGAAATAGAAAACAATGGGAATATGCCCATATTGGTGGGTGGAGATTTCAATGAAATAACTTCGCCAAATGAATAGAAGGGAGGAAGTCGGGTTAATATGAATAGATGCGCTGCCTTCCAATCGTGGATACAAGAGTGTGGGCTGATCGATCTCGAAGCGGCAAGCCCAAGATTCACATGGAGGGGTCTAAAACGGGAAGGGTTGGATACGATATATAGAAGAATCGACAGATGCCTTTGTAACCAAATATGGCAGGACCGTTTTTATTGAAGCTTTGTTAAAGTGTTGCCCAAGTGTAATTCTGATCACAACCCGTTGCTCGTTGATGATACACCAGAACAATGCTCGCGGAGGTGTCGACCATTTAGATTTGAGGCAATGTGGCTTGAACATGATAACTTTAAAAGTTTTTTACGAGAAAGGCAGTGTAATGAGGAAGCACACGTGCAACTCTTAAAGCTATAAGGGGACTTAATGACTTGGAATAAGTATGTCTTTAGAAGGATAGAAAGGAGAAAAAAAGAATTAATGAGCAGACTCTATGGAATACAAAAAAAAGCTTACCAATGAAAACAACGTATTCCTTGAAAAATTAAAAAGAAAGCTGAAAGATAAGTTGAGCTTGCTACTCCACCAAGAAGAAAATCTTATGGTTCCAAAAGTCAAGAGGAAAGTGGATGAATGACGGGGATCGAAGCACAAAATACTACTACACAAAGACAATGGTATGAAGGCGAAGAAACAAAATCCTAATGCTGAAAAATAATGACGGCTAATGGGTGAATGATGAGGCTGGTTAGATCTTATGTTCTCAACTTATTCTCTGAAGAGGAGGAAGTGAGGCCGTGGTATGGTTCAAAAGGCAAATGGGGCAAACTAGAGGAGTCTTGTATCCAAAGATTGGAGAAAAGACTAAACAATATGGAAATTATATAAGCATTTATGAGTATGGGAAGCTTCAAAGCCCTCGATGACGATGGCTTCCTAGCGATTTTCTACCTGAAGAATTGGGAGATTATTGGGGCAAGTGTGTGTACCCTTATTAAAAATTACAGCAGGAACCAAATAGAATAGAGGAGTTAAACAGAATATTATTGGTCTTTATTCCCAAAGTGGAGAGTCCAGAGAGTATCACACAGTTCAGACCAATCTCACTCTACAATGTCTTGTATAAAGGGATCATGAAAATTATAGTAAACAGATTATAACCATTGATGAATACATTAATCTCTTCCTTCCAGTCAAGCTTCATTCCGGGGAGGTCAATCTATGATAATATTGTCATTGCCAAGGAGATGGCTCACATGATGGATAGGATGACAAGTAAAAAGGGGTACAGCCATTAAAATCAACTTGGAAAAAGCTTATGATAGAGTAAATTGGGTGTTCATGAAGTCAGTACTCCAGGAAATTGGGTTACCAGCAAGCCTAATTTCTATTATTTCCAACTGCATTGCCACGCCGATAACCTCTATCTTATGGAATGGGAGTAAGACGGAGTAGTTTCAAGCCTATTAGAGGGTTGAAGCAAGGTGATCCCCTCTCGCCTTATCTATTTGTCTTTTGTATCGAGAAATTATCACACATTATCATGGACACAGTTGAATTGAGTAAATGGAGACCCCTATTATTTGGAAGAAGTCAGACGCCAATTTCACACTTGCTTTTTGCGGATGAACTATTACTTTTCAGCAAAGCAAGTATGGATTAAATTGAAGCTATCAAGGAGTGCCTTGATAAATTCTGCAGAATGTCGGGACAAAAAATCAACTACCTAAAGACAAGCATCTATTTCTCAAAAAATGTGAAAGGGGAACTTAGAGATGCCATTGTATCCATAAGTGGATTTCAGCAAGCAAGCCAATTAGGTAGATATCTGGGAGCCATGTTAGTGCCAGGAAGGCAAACTAGACACAGCTTCAGCTTCTTGATAAAATTAGGTAATAAAAAACTCAATGGTTGGAAGGGTAGGTGCCTTTCGCTGGCGGGACGATTAACTTTAATATAATCGGTGATGTCGCAAGTTACAACCTACTGCATGCAGCACAGTAATGTACCCAAGAATGTGTGCAAAGAAATTGAAAGGCTGCATCAAAACTTTATATGGGGTACAGCAGGAGATAGAAAGCGGGCATGCTTTAGGGTGGGATCATCTCTGTAAAAGTAAAAGAGTAGGAGGCCATGGGCTTCGGCACCTAAAGGAAATGAATGATGCACTCATAGGCGAAATTGGATGGAACATGATCATAAAGCCAAATTCCATATGCTCCACGATTTTGAGAGGTAAATATGGAAGGGGGACGAATCTACTGCAGGGAAGTATTGCCAAACCTTCAGAATTCATGATCTGAAAATATTTGATGACCCTTTTGCCGATTATACTAGAAAATACAGCAAGAGAGGTGCGAAACGGGCTACACACAAGCTTCTGGTGTGACACGTGGATTGATAATGGGCTACCACTCATATAGAGATGCATCGTGGACCCACCAGAAAGCATCATTAATGAAAAAGTCGTGGCCTATGTAAATGAGAATGGAGAGTGGAATACCAACCCACTATTGCGCTATCTCAATAGAGATGATGTGATGAAAATTTAGACGAAAGTTCTACCATGCATGGACAATGGTAACGACATGTGGAAATGGAAGGGGAACAAGAATGAGGTGTATAATGTGTCCTCAATGTATGAATTCAAAAGGGCGGAAGAGGAAGGAGGAAGTAAGGCGGTATGGAAGTATATCTAGGAATGGAAAGGACCTCGTAGAGGACAGGTTTTTCTTTAGGTAGCGGCCAGTAAACGACTGTTGACAGCGCAGAGACGGAACCATCTTTGGAGTGTAGGAATTACAGTGGGTTACAATCAATTGTTTTTTGTTTTAAATAAAAACGAGCTGATGTATAATTCATGAGAGATGTATTTGAGGCCTACTTATGATTAATGATCCTTTTATTTTGGAATGGATATCTAATTAATTAGTATGGATAAAAGTGCAGACCCATAACTCATAGGCCCATAATGAGTGGGTACTAGAGTTCTATATAAAGTTGGTTAGGTCTCTTCTGTGTTCATATCAAATTCTAACTCCACGACTTATCCCATTATAAGTTGTGATAAGAAGTGTGAATCGTAGAGGAAATTCTAGTCTCTTCAAACATTCAGGCATTCAGAATCAACAGGGTATCCTAAATCCGCAATCATGCCTTCTACAGGTAATCAATCTAGTATTCTAATTTCATATAATTGCATTGAATTCATTCTTACATTTGGTATCAGAGTCTCAATTATGTAAATTAGAATCTAATAATTGGTTTGAAAACATGAATATAAGTTTCAAAACTTTAACCTTTTGCAATTTACATCCATATAAATTTTAAAATTTTAATTGGATGATTTTCAAAAATTGAAACATAAAACCTTAGGGTTTTTGTAGAATTTGAAATTTTGAATCAATTGACACCTGAAATTCAAATTATCATGAACCATAAATGGAGAATTTTGAATTTGAAATTCTTGATTGGGGTTTCAAGCTTGAATTTCAATTGTCACAAATTGCTTCAAATTGTTATATAATTTTCGAATATAGTGTTCTTTGTGATGATAGAAGACAAAACCACACACCAATTGCATCAAAATTTATTAATTACATGAGAATTTTAATTCAAAATCCATAGTTAGGGTTCTTTAAAATTGAATTCCAATTCTCACAAAATACCTCAAATTGATGAATGATTTTCAAATATTTTGTTCCTTGTAATCATATAAAAGAAACCCACAAATCAATTGCATACAAAATTAACTGTCTCCATGAAAATTTCATTCGAAAACTCAAACTCGCATGTATCGTCGGGCTTGGGAAGGAATTCATGCGAAAAGGGCTCTAATCCTTAATTAAATTAGGGGATTTGAGTATATATTTGTTTCTCATGGAATCACACAAAACAATTGTATGAAAAACACCTCTGAACACGCCCCTCGAGCTGTCGGTATCATGAAGAATTCATTGCATTAGAAAGTCTCTAAAACCATTATTAAAATTGGGGATTTTGGTTCTAACAGATTTAGAATAAGATTAGGAACAAAAAATATAAAAAAATCACATGAAAAGAGCCTTGAAAACATGAAACCCGGTTTGGAAACCCGCAGGTCCACGTGACTCGTTTCAGCAGATGGGTTGACCCGCCTAAGGTTGAAGATGAGCCTGAAATCAACACCCACTCGTGCCTCTGGAAAGTGAGAGAGAGTGTGGCTTCTACAAATGGAATTTTTCAGTTCCGTTTTTTGCGTTGCAATCTATATTTTAAATGTGATTTTTTGGAATATGTTTCATAATTTTTTGGCCACTATAAATATTTTTATATAAATATTAATATATAAAATATATTTTAATATTTATTTGGATAATTTTCTGAAAGGTGATACATTGAAAAATTAATTTATTATATTTTGAACCTTATGATAATGTTCACTCTCCACAAATTATAATATATATTTGTCTACTCTCAAGCCTAATATATATGCCTTAATATGTTTGTTTTAAAAAATATATATGATTTTGTTTCAACTGTATTTGCATGAGACCTTTTTGGGAATAATAAAGAATTTGTTTATGGACAGTAGAGTATAATATTTCACTTCCTTAAATACTGTACCATAATTTTGGACAACATATAAATAATTCCTGTGCAAGGAGTTTTATAATTATTATGGATAATTAACACAAAAGTGGAATTATTCATATTAATGCATAAAATTTCCTTGTAATTTGAGGAAGGCTTCTAATTGTCTCATACTATAACCTACCCAAATGGGATTGTTGTATGTTATAATTAGGAGTTAATTTGGGATGAAGTTAATAGGGAATATATTGGTTTAAGATATTTATCTGCCTAAAGGAGATAGATATTTGAACCTAACGTATTCTCACTGATTAACTCATCTGAGGTTCTGATTTAGGTTGTGACCTTGATTTGTACATTCTGCCCAAAGGGAAATGTACTATTATGTTGGCCTCATTATAATAACTTGTTTTAATTAAAGCTATGTTTGAATTGCCCTTATTGTTTATTCTAATGCATTCCAATTTTGCAGTTACATTTTCTATGGATAATTGTTCTGCTTCAATTGAGATTTTAACTGGATCAAATTATAACAAGTGGAAGTAAGACCTAGAATTCTCTTTAGGAATTGCTGACCTTGATCTGGCACTGCGCGATAGTAAACCTGAAGTGAATGAGAAGAATACAACTGAACAGAAAGAGTACTTAGCCAAATGGGAGAGATCCAATAGACTTAGTCTGATTGCTATTAAGAGGACCATCTCTGAGCACCTACTTAGTGGCTTACCAGAAACCACAAATGCTAAAGAATTTCTTGTTATCTTGGGAGAAAGATACCAAGTATCTAATAATGTTGAGTCTGGATATCTTATGAAAAAGTTAACTGATATGCAGTATGACAATAATAAGGGAGTAAGGGAGTTCATTTTGAAGATGGTTCACATCCAAACCAAGCTAAAAGCCCATAACATTGACCTAAATAAGAATTTCATTGTCTCACATGCCTTAAACTGTCTACCTATCGAATTTATACAAATCAAAACAACCTATAATACCTTTGGTGAAAAGTGGACCATTAATGACCTCATTACCAAGTGTGTGGCTGAAAAAGAAAAGTTGAAGAAAGAAAAGAGTGACCTATCCCGTGACCTAGCCCTTTTCACTTCCCATGGTAAACCCTATTCTGGCAAGAGTAAATGGAAACATAAGAAAAATCAATTCAATATTCCTCATAAGAATCAAAATTCAAGGAAACCAGGCATTGGTCAACATCATGATGTAAGAGGTCTTAAACCAAAGAAAAACATATGGTGTTTCTGATGTAAGGGAAAGGGGCATAAAAAAATGATTGCACAAAATTCAAGGCTTAGCTAGAGAATAAGCAAAAATCTGAAAGTAATCTCTTAGTTTTTGTTTGTTATGAGTCTAATTTAGTTGATATTCCTATTAACTCTTGGTGGCTTGATAGTGGTTCTACAACCTATATTGCTGTGTCTTTACAGGGGTTTAAAAACTTGAGGAAACCAAACCCGAGAGAAAGCAAGCTGAGAGTAGGAAATGACTTTGAAGTAGTGGTAGAGTCAATGGGAGACATCAATCTAATTTTGGCAACCGGTTTTGAATTGATTTTGAAAGATATTTTTTATGTACTTTCTTTTAGAAGAAATTTAATTTCTATTTCTTGTTTAGACAAATTTGGTTTTCATTTTACTTTTGGCAATAAAAAATTAAATTTAATGTTAAATTCTCAAATCATTGGTTATGGATATCTAGTGGATGGTTTATATAAACTATCTTTAGTTTCTAACAATAATTTTTCATCTTTAAATACTGAAAATGTGATTGCCAAAAGGTCTAAAATAAAAAAAAAAAATCTTTTTCATTATGGCACAAATGCTTAGGTCATATTTCTAGGGAAAGAGTTGAAAGATTGATTAAAAGTGATATTTTACCTTTCTTAGAGTTTGACGACTTAGGGACTTGTGTGGACTGTATTAGAGGAAAATTCACTAAAAGTAAAAAGAAATGTGCGATTAGAAGTTCAAGTCTCTTAGAAATTATTTATACAGATATTAGAGGACCTCTTTCTCCTACAATTTATGGTAATAGGTACTTTTTCACTTTTATTGATAACTTTTCTCGATTTGGCTATCTTTATTTAATTAAAGAAAAATCAGATGCGCTTGAAAAATTTAAAATTTTTAAAACTGAGATAGAAAAGTAATTGGGAAAAGTCATCAAAATGGTGAGATCTGACCGTGGCGGAGAGTATTATGGTGGACATGATACTACAGGCCAGCATATAAGACATTTTGCAAAATACTTGCAAGATTGTGGAATTATTCCACAATATACCATGCCTGGTAGCCCTGAACAAAATGGTGTAGCCGAAAGGCGTAATCGCACACTTAAAGATATGATGAGGAGTATGATGAGTAGATGTAACTTGTCAGAATTCCTATGGGGTGAAGCCTTGAAAACAACCCTTTATATACTAAACAGAGTCCCAAGCAAATCTATGCCAAAAATACCTTTTAAACTTTAGACAGAAAGAAAACCCAATTTGAACCACTTTCGTGTATGGGGGTGCCCAGCAGAAGTTAAAATTTACAATGTCTCAGAAAAGAAAATAGACCCAAAAACTAGTCGTTATTTTTTCATTGGATGTTCAGACCGCGCTAAAGGGTATAGGTTCTTTTGTCCCGGTAGAGGTGTCAAAATTGTGGAATCTATGAATGCTAAGTTTTTAGAACTTGATATAGTTGAAGCCATTATCCCATCTCATGAGACTCCTATGGATATCCAAGAATCTATCTCTTTGCCTCTGCCTATTTTTGATAATAGCATGCCGTCTAATACCTCCATTGAAAATCACCTTCCAACTGAGAATGTTGTCAATCCCTCTATTAAAGTCCCACAACCAATTGAACTAGATGAACAAATGCCTGTGAGGAGATCAGTTAGACAAAGAAGGCCTGCTATCACTGATGATTTTATGGTTTACCTCAGTGAAGATGTCTATGACATTGGGGATGGTATTGACCCTAAAAATTATAAAAAAACTATTTCTTGCCCTCAATCTAATATGTGGAGAGATGTTATGGATGAGGAAATGAAATCTATGGCTAATAATGAAGTGTGGAAGCTTGTAGAATTGCCTAATAATTGTAGGACAATTAGTTGCAAATGGGTGTTTAAAACAAAGAAAGATTCACAAGAGAAGATTGAGAGATAAAAAGCTAGACTTGTGGCTAAAGGCTTCACTCAAAAAGAAGGCGTTGATTTTAATGAAACATTTTCACCGATGTCCACTAAGGATTCTTTTAGAATCATTATGGCACTTGTAGCTCATTTTGATTTGGAGTTGTATCAAATGGATGTTAAGACGGCATTTTTGAATGGTGACCTGAATGAAGTAGTGTACATGCAACAATCCAAGGGCTATCAAGTAAGAGGTAATAAGCATCTAGTTTTTCAGTTAAAAAGATCAATTTATGGTCTAAAACAAGCTTCTAGACAGTGGTATTTGAAATTTGATGAAGTAGTGACTTTTTTGGGTTTCGAAAAGAATAAGGTTGATCAATGCATATACATCAAAGTCAATGGAAGTAAATTCATTTTCCTTGTATTGTATGTAGATGACATTTTACTTGCTAGCAATGATTTTAGTTTACTTCATGAGACTAAGCACATGTTGACTAGATTCTTTGACATGAAGGACCTTGGTGAAGCATAATTTGTGTTAGGTATAGAGATTCATAGAGATAGATCACATCATACGTTTGGGTTATCCTAAAAGGCTTACATTAACAGAGTTCTGAAGAGGTTTAACATGCAGAATTGTAAACCTGGAGATGTTCCAGTGATTAAAGGGGATAAATTCAATAAAAATCAGTGTCCTAAAAATGAGATTAAAAAGAGAGAGATGAAAGATAAGGCCTTTGATAGTGCATTGGGGAGCTTGATGTATGCTCAGGTATGCACCAGACCTGACATAGCCTTCATAGTTGGTGTTTTGGACAGATATCAGTCTAATCCAGGGAATGACCATTGGATAGCTGCAAAGAAAGTGATGAGATACTTGCAGAAAACTAAAGAGTATATACTTGTGTACAGAAGAGTTAATGATTTGGAGATAATAGGATACACTTATTCAGATTTTGCCGGGTGTCCTGATGATAGAAAATCAACTTCTGGCTATATCTTTATGTTAGCTGGGGGTGCCATATCCTGGAAGAGTAAGAAACAGACTCTAGTTGCCTCCTCCACTATGCAAGCAGAGTTTATTGCTTGTTACGCAGCTGCCACTCATGTTATTTCGTTGAGAAATTTAGCAACAGGACTTTGTATTGTAGATTCTATTGTGAGACCACTGAGGATTTACTGTGACAATAGTGTTGCATTGTTTTATACCAAAAATAATAAAACTATTAGTGGTTCTAAGCATCTGGAGCTAAAGTATTTGACTGTCAGAGATTTAATGAAGAATAATGAAATAATTGTTGAATATATAGACACAAATTCTATGTTGGCTGATCCATTGACCAAAGGATTTAGGCCCATTGTGTTTAAAAGACACGTTGATAACATGAGCATTGTAAGTTCTCTTGACATGTTTGGTTAGTGAGAGTTTGAGTTTTATATCATTTTCATTTTATGTTGAACATTTTTTTTGGATACTTTTGACATTCATATGGTTTGTATTCCGGCTAATTGATAATGCATTGAATTTTTGGTATTATATATTTTGAATATATGCATCAATTGTAAAATTTTGAACTCGGTGTCATTAAGACCACTATGCCCATGGTTGATGCCATATTAGAGTTAAGGTATGATGGTTTCTTGACAAACCATACAGTTTCTCTGGCTTTAAAGCATTTGAGAGAAATTATGAGGGCTAACAAAGAAAATAATAGTTTGGCCGTTGGATCATATTGGCATATTATTTTCTTGCTGCACTCCACATTAATGACTAATCGACGGAATCAGTGACATTTGTAACCATGGAAGGTTTAATATCAGTAATAGATATAATAACTGTCATGATTCAGTGTTACTTAACTTTAGTTGGATGGAGTCATATTAGATATTGCATCTTGGATAATTTGTTTTAAAAATGTGGCCACATTACAAAATTAGTTATCAACCCAAGAGTCGTTTTCAAAATAAAAGTTTTTGAAATGAACAATTGATTTTGTCCAAGTGGGAGAATGTAGAAATTATAATAGGCTACAATCAATTATTTTTTGTTTTAAATAAAAACCGGCTGATGTATGATCCATGAAAGATGCATTTAGGGCCCACTTATGATTAGTGATCCTTTTATTTTGGGTTGGATATTTAATTGATTAGTATGGATAAAAATGCAGGTCCATAAATCATAGACCCATAATGGGTGGGTACTAGAGTTCTATTTAAACTTGGCTAGGTCCCTCCTGTGTTTACGTCGAATTCTAATTCCATAATTTATCCCATTATAAGTTGTGACAGGGAATATGAATTACAGAAGAAGTAATCTCTTCAAACTTTTAGGCATTTAGAATCAACAGGGTATCTTAAATCTATAACCATATCTTTTACAAGTAATCAATCTAATATTCTAATTTCATATAATTGCATTGAATTCATTCTTACATGGAGTGCCAACCTTGTGTGTGAAATCGACAAAAATGACGTAGAGGATACCATCGACGTCCTACAGGAGCGTAGAGAGGCTAGAAGAGTGTGGCGTTACTTATTACCTTCACATAGTTCTTCCTTGTTCTTCTCACAGGACCTAAAAGAATGGATACAACAGAACCTTCGAAAGTCAAGCAACGACGCAAGCGGCGGGTGGCGAACGACATTTGGGGTCTGCTACTGGTACCTTTAGAGATGAATGAACGAATCCTTATTCAATGTTGATTTCAAGAGACCTGAAAGACCAGACGTGGTGATTCGTAGGATGGTGGATGACATACTGTGATTCTGCTTGGACTATGGCAGGACACCACTGATTAGGAGATAGCAGGAGATTCGATGGCAATATCCTGAGTCATTGTGGTGCAAACTGAACACCGATGGAGCGGCAAAAGGACAAGCAGGACTCGCTGGTTGCGGAGGGCTAATGCATGGTGGCGACGACAAATGGTTAACAGGCTTCATCAAGAACATTGGGATCTGCTCGGCCTTCGTAGTAGAAGTATGGGGGATAATAACTGGACTACGGCTTGCTAATTCTTTGGGGATCAGACGACTTCATATTGAATCGGACTCTACCTCCGTTGTACAGATGCTGGAGAGTATTGTGCAGACTGGAGAGACCTATAACAAAATGATAGAACGCGTGAAACAGCTACTTCAACATGATTGGATGATCCGAGTTACCCATACCTATTGAGAAGGCAACATATATGTTGATAAACTCACCAACATGGCACTCACTCAAAGCTTGGGAGAACTCATTTTAACAGAACCACTTCAAGAGTTCACAAGTTTCCTTTTCAGAGATCTTGTAGGAGCAACAACTCCACGTTTTATTTCAATTTAGTTTTCGTTTCTTCTTTATCTTTGGCCTTATGGCCCATTTGGTTATCAAAAAAAAAAAAAAATATCAATGGTTATAGCTCATGACACTGTACATGTTCTTATGCACCACTATTTTTTTTTCCTGCTTTATTTTTTTATAATTTGTTGAAATTATCTTAATTGGTTTGGCATGAACAATGGGGATGCCCTGCAGAATTCAACTTTTGAGGTGAACAAAGGGGGACGCACTGTAGAATTCTCAAACTTGGATCTTTGTCTGTTTAGTTGGCAGAATATTATGTATAGAATAAAAAATAATAAATAAATAAACGAAATGAAAAATAATACTTCTATTTCTATTTAAAAAAAAAGATAAATGAAATATAAAATAATAAATGTTATTAAATAATAATTAAAATATATAATAGATAATATATACAAATAATAAAAATGAATTATCTTTTTTGTAATTGAATTAAAGGAGCTCTTAAAATTAACCTTGAATAAAGTTTTGGGAGAGAAAGAGGTAGAGTCCACTTTATTCTATGTGTGAGGCTCATGCCTTCCTCTTTTCTTTTCTTTTTAATTAAATTTTTTAAAAAATTATTTTAGAAGATGTGTTTTAAGAATTCTTGAGATTCACTTCAACTTATATTTTTCTCATACATACGATGTCATTAGTTTGCACTATAATTGTAAAAATTAGATTGAATTAGTCAGTTTAATAAGTTGAATTGAAAATTAGTCTTTAATTTGGTTTAGTTAGCCTAAAAAATTGGTTAATAAAAAAATTGACCAAAAATTAATCAAATTAGTAAAAAATTGATTGAATTAGTCAAAAATCGATTTAAACCAATCAATAATTTTTTTTGAATTTTTCTTCTATAATATAATAGTTTGTTTTGAATAAATTTAAAAAATAAAAAATAAAAAATAATAGAAAAAAGAAGGGATTGAAACATAAAGAAACTTAAGACACAAATAGAATAAAAATGAAATAAAAGGCAAGTAATTGATTATTTTCATACTTCCTCTTCATTATACACTATCTCCTGGTAACATTTTTCTCAATTATAAAAGTGTTTGGTTAAAATTGTTATTTTTTAATGATAAATAAAATTTTAATATAATTTAAGAACTTCAAAAATTTAATATTAAATACTTTTAACTTTTAATTATGAAATTTTTTTTTTTTTTTAGTTAAAAAATAATTTCTCAAGTATTTTAAGAAATATTAAAATAATAATAATCAAATATTTAAAATTTACTAACATATATATTATATTAAATTTTAGTATATAAATTTGATCAATAAACCGTAAACCAATACTTCCACTAATTCAATAACTTATTTAATTTTAAAAATATTGGTTTGAGCTATTACTTTTGAATAGTTCCATTTTTTTGTGACACAAATTTGGTGATGTTATCAACCATTTCATTATTCAATAACAAACAAAAGGAAAAAAATTCAATCATATTGTTGTTGAGTTTTATTTTTTAGTATAACATTTTAATATAATATTTTTTGAAATTTAAGAATTTGATACAATTTTTTTAAAAAATTGTAGCATTTGGCCCAAAGGGTCTATAATTATTTAAAGATTATTTTAAATATTTTAGCCAAAAGTTCAAAGTCTATATCCATTGTTCATGTATAGGTAACAATTTTTTTTTTCACAATCCATTGAAATTCCAACTATGGAAAATTTTCAAGCATAAGATAATTATGAATCATTTTTTCTAATATAAGTGCATGTGAAATTTATGTTGTATACTTCAAGTTTCAAAAGTGATTAGATAAAATAGGTTCATTTCAAAATCTTAATTTCATGGATCTATGAAAATTTATTATATAGAATTAATATATTAGGCAATTTGTATAATATGGAATAAGCCATATTCCAAGATAATCACATACAAGTGTAATTATTTTAATCTCTTTGTATTTTCACTATAATCATTGATTGATAAAAAAATGTCAAAGAAACTTGTTAATAGCAAAATTTTAAAAGAAAGATTGTTACTTAAAATTTTTTAAGTTAGCTTTTTATATCTTTTTTTTCTTCCCCTTCTCTTTCCTCTTCCTTTTCTCACGTGTCTATCTTACACTTTATACTCAATTTCTGAATTGGTTGGTGCAAATGGGGAGAAGTGTTTCGGCTATTTATAGTAAGAATTGGACTTCAAAATAACATCACATATGCAAATAAATCCTTCCTTACTAATTTTGTTCACATCAAATGTCATGCATTATAAGGGAAGTAGCATGTGAGTGATTTCCTTTTTCTTCACGACAATCTTTCTTCTTTTGACTAATATTTAAGGCATTTGGTATTTTAAGTTATTTAGGGCTTTTTAGTTGAATTTTATTTCTTTTAATCAAAATTTAACTGTATAATTAATTTGTAACTAAATTCTTAATTGAATTAATTCTTTTAATTTCCTTTTGTTTCCTTGTCACTTTTGTTCTTTCAGTGAGGCTTAAGTTTTAGTAAATGCCCGTCTTTCATATTTGCATGCAGATGACCTAAAGAAATTTGACTTCTCTAAGTTCTTATTGCTAATTTTCGGAGTTCTCTACACGATGCAAGGAAAGTATGATCTTTTACTTTGTCTTATCTCATTGTAAGCTTTTAAACGTACAAAACTTTCAAATACTCATGGTTTTCCACTAAAAAGGAACATTTGTAAAGTAACTTTTAGTTAATATCAAGTTAGGTGTGAAAAAAAAAATAATTTGAAATCTAATTATAATGTAAAGGAAATCTTTTTAGTATTTGGTCTAATATAAAAGGAATTTTATTGGCATCGAGTTAGAATCTTCAGTTCAGTGTTAAAAGAATTTAGTCCTAATGGGAACAAAATTTAATTAAATCTTTTTTTAACTATATTGTATTGAAATTTTTAAAATTTCTTTTTGTCTAGAAATAGATAAAAAAGTATGCCACAATTCATATCAAGTAAACATAGTAAACATATCCACTTTATTTAGATTAAGCCCATATTCATATATTTTATTTTAATTGGTTATATAAACGCATAATTTATTCTAATTGAGAAAGGATGTTACATATAATCTCAAAGAGCAAATATATTAATTACCAGAATTACCCCAATAATTAGCCAAAAAATTGTTGGGTCGCTAATTAAACTAGTTACTATAAAAATTAATAAGTTTTTTTTATATTTAAATTAAAAAATATAATAGAATATAAATGAAAGGCAAAACGCAACTTTTTGCCCTGTAAATTTTATCAGAGTTTCATTTTTATCCGGAAAGAAAGTATACTTTTTATTCTGAATGTTGCCGTTAACTTTGTCAACTTTTCTGTTACGCTCTGTTTAGATGGAGGAGGAGAAAAGCGGAGGGGAGAGAAAGGTGGGGAGAAAACGGGGGAGGTGAAAAGTGGGGAGAAATGTATTCTTCCTTCCTTGTTTGGATGCGGCGAGAGAAAATATAAGGGGAGGGGGAGTGGTTAATTTTCTTCAGACAATTTTGCCCTTCTTGCATTGCGTCGATACATGTCACATTGTGCTCCAAAAATAATTATTTTATCTTAGTATAGGATATATATATATATATATATGTGTGTGTGTGTGTGTATTAATTTAGAAGCAATTATACAATTTATATGAATTTAAATTAACACAAAAATCTATTTATTATTTGACACAGGATTATATATACGTGACATGTCAACATAAAGACGAAAAAGCTTCCTTAATAGAAGAAGAAAAAAAATTCGCTAAAAATCGAAAAAAGTATGAAAAATAGAAAAAAAAAAAAAAAGATCAGACTGAAATTCAGTCGGACCAAGTGTTCGACCAAAGAAAGGTCGGACCCTAGGTCCGACTGAATTTCAGTTGGACTTTTTTATTTTCAGCGAATTTTTTTTTTATTTTTGTTCTCAACACAATTTTCTTTTGAGTGAAAGAAGGTTTTTTGTTTTGACATGTCGCTGTTTTGGAAATTTTTTTTTACATTTTTCATTCTCTATTCAATTTTTTTTTCTTGGGACATTTATTTTTTTCGAAGAGGAAGACACGGGAAAAAAAATTTATATTTAGGGGCAATTTGGAAAATGAAAAATACACACCACACTGCCGCTTGTTTTCTCTCCAAAATCTCCCTACATCCGGAGAGAAAAAAAACACACGGGATCCACACTCATTTTCTCTCCAATTTTCTTCTCTCTTCCTCATTTTCTCCCCATCCAAACATAGCGTTAAAGTTTGCACACTTCTAGATTTGACCTGTAACAACTGATCCGCATCACAGAGTTCATGGCACTTATAAAGTCAACATGTTCTAATTAATCAAAATCTAACGAAAAAAATTCTCAAGACTAACTTGGGCTTTTCTTGTAAACATGACAAAATTGTGGGGGTAAATTTACAATTAAAATCTACATAATTTTAGTTAGCAATTTAATTCAAATTATTTTTGATAAAATATCAAATTTTATTACCAAAAGATTAAAAAAATTCAATAGAAGTCATTGCGTGTGATATGTCAGAAATTATATCAAAGTTACTCAAAATTTTTATTTGCACTTGAATTTTTTATATTTTTCTAATTATGAACTCAAAGAAAGAAAAAGGGGAAGAAAACTTACATTTTAGAAACTTCACTCACTCAATCACATACTTCATAAGAGATTAATAAAATTGGGTGAGGGAATGCAGATAGTAATCATATAAAATCTCATGTTATATATAACAATTCATCAATATATATATATATATATATTATATTTTTACTGTTTTTTGCACTATTAATAAATCATGAGTAGTACGACAAATAGTGTGTCTTTTTTTTAATATCTTTTTTTTTTTTTTTAATTTTCATCAAGTCATGTATAACCACACTGGCCGGGGACTAGTTATAGCATATGAAACATGACTACTTTGTCGGACAATAAGAAAATAAAAGAAGCGGTCACGGTGTCCTCTCATTCATGTATTTCTGTCTTCAAATTTTGATGCACAAGGTGACAACTTACATTACCCATCCCTGACAAGTCTATCAACCACTCGATTCCCTTCCTTTGATTCGTCGCTTATTGAGATGAATCTAGCTTTGATTATTCCTCACAGTGTGTGAAGAATTTGAATGTGATTTGTTACACCCTCTGATGAATCATTGGAAGTAAGCATTGATGCTGGGTGTTTTGAAAAAGACTTTTCAGCGGTACTTATCTGAGTTTGTTTGTCTGTTTGTGTTTATGTTGGTTTGTTTTGTTCTGTTTTTTTTTTTTTTTTTGGTGGGATGTGGTTTATAAGGGTCAGAAAGTCGCAAAAAGGAGTCAAGATAATTCCAAGTTTCTAACTTACTTTCTAGTCAATTAAAACGAGTTAAAAAAAAAATTCTATGGTAGAATTTATGGTATAAACCAATATATGTGATTTAAAATTAATCATTTGTATGTAACAAAAAAAAATTCATTTGTAACAACTATACGAATAGTTATTAAATTTGTATTCAAAAGTCAAATTTAACAAAAGCAATTGCAATATAGTTAGTTCCAGAGGTATCAAAAATTCTATGGTAGAATTTATGGTATAAACCAATATATGTGATTTAAAATTAATCATTTGTATGTAACAAAAAAAAATTCATTTGTAACAACTATACGAATAGTTATTAAATTTGTATTCAAAAGTCAAATTTAACAAAAGCAATTGCAATATAGTTAGTTCCAGAGGTATCAACTGAAAAAAAAAAAAGATACCTTACCATTCATTGCTTCTTTCCTTTTTGGTAACTATCATACATTACTTAATGATACAATACATGGTAGGCATTGAAAATAATTTTTGCTAAAACAAAAATTGTGACTGGATATGACATTCTTATGTTGTAATATGATTTATATCTAAAACAATAGACATTTTCACACATAAATATATAATAGCTAGTGACATTAATGTATAATTTGATTAAATAAAATTACAACGCTTTTTTTAGAAATTTATTATGTTTGTTTTAGCAGTGCTACGTGAGTTGTTGCTATTTATTTACAAAAGGGAAAGAGAAGAGACGCCAATTATGGCCAAGTAGATGAGGAGGACCAGTGATTGATCAATTTGACAAACTAATTACTCTAATGTGTTTATTATGATTAATCATTACCATTAATTTAGTTGTTGACCCTTCTTTCTACCATTTCCTGACTTTATGTAATTGGTTCAACTCGATTCTCCCTTCATTGTTTTGTAGTTTTACTTCCATAACAAATCTTTATTCAAGCCGGGAAATTTAGAGTGGTTCTCTCCAGCTTCCTGAGGCGGCATGGTGGCGCCGTTAATGCTCCATTTAGCTTCTGGATTTGATCTTTGATTAAATTTTAACTTCTTACATCTCAATGAGTATACAAAATTAAAAAAGAAAAGATAATTTTATAGTGAGAAAATAATTTTTGTATCCTTATTTTAATTATGTAACAAAAAAATAAATATTATTAAATAATAATTATAAAAACATAATAAATATTATATATAATTTTAAATAAAGAATATTTTTTCTTTGCAAACAACTAAATGTGTCTTTAATATTATGCGTTTTTTTCTTTTAATATATAACTAGCGTTAATTTCTACAAATTCAGAGTTTAAAAAAAATGTAGGTCTCATAAAAAAAAAACATAAGTCTCACAAAATAGATAAAAATAAAAAAAAATGACACGGATAAATAGTAATAAAGTGTCAAATAGTAACAAAATAATATATAAATAATAATAAATAATATAATAATGATATGACATTTTAAACAACATAATAAGACAATATAAAACTATGACTTATATATATAATAACATAAAAAAAAAAAAGAAGGTTCCTCATTCTCTGCTTTTAGCTATTGGTATGCTTTCTCTTTCCTTGTA
This sequence comes from Erythrophleum fordii, assembly GCA_032878935.1. Taxonomy (NCBI): domain Eukaryota; kingdom Viridiplantae; phylum Streptophyta; class Magnoliopsida; order Fabales; family Fabaceae; genus Erythrophleum; species Erythrophleum fordii. The sequence continues at coordinate 44,709,193 of JAVQMF010000054.1, forward strand.
TTGTTCTGTCATTGTCTACTCAAGAGATTTGGAAAATCAATATATATAAAAAAATTGGGGGAGGTCCGAAGCCATAAACACTTATGTCCTTTGGATTTTGTGCATGGCAGTAATTTTTTTTCATTTCTTTAAAATTTGAATTGTTAGGCACATATCTCCGTACGATTACACGCTGCTAACAATTAGTTTTGGGTTAAAAAACAAGGAAAATTTCACCTCACCATTTTAATCTGATAAAAATTTCATTAAAAAATTTTTAAAATTAATTTTTAAAAAATAAAATATAAGTTATTATTACTATTTTTAAAGTTCTAATTTATATTTTTTTAAAATTATAACCTAATCTTTTTAATTTTACAAAAATATTCTCATCTCAATATTATTATGCTTTATTTGGTTGGAGGATGTAAATGTAAAGAGAAATGTAAAATATGAATAAGTGGGAGTAGATGAGATAAGAAATGACTATTTTATCTTTATTCTTAAAAATATAATTTGATAAATAAAATAATAAATATAAAAATATAATAGACATTACGCAATTTATATAAAAAGAATATCTTCGCACACAAGTATTGAACCAAACAGAACTGTAGTGTTTTTTAAACTTACCATTTATATTTTTTAAAATTAGGGATAACTAGGTTATAAACTAACAAAATATGAGTAATAATTTTGATAAACACTAATAACAATGAAATGAAAACACTTTTTTTTTATAATATTAAGAAAACTAAATTATAATTTTAAAGAGTAGAAATGATAAATTATGAAAAATATTGATACTAATATATTTATTTAATTTTTTTTAAAAATTTAATTTTAAAATCTGTTGATAAAATATTTTTTAAAAAATTATATTTAAAAACTAAAATTTTGTAAAATTTATAATAAAATATTTTAAAAATTAATATGATTTCTAAGAATCAAAATTATTATTATTTACTATTAAGGTTGAAAAAGTTATTATTAAATTTTAAGAAAGTCATCATTAAAATTATTAAAATTATAATTTTTTAAAAATTTAAGAATAATTTTTTAAAATTTAATAATAATTTTTTTTAAAACTTGGCATTAATTTTAGTTTTTAAAAATAATTTTAATTTTTAAATTTTGTAAAATTTGGATCCTTTACGTCATTTTTCCAAATTTTTACCATGGTTCCAGGTAAACACAATCTACGAGGATTGTACTGTTTTAAAACGTGGCTCTGTTTTACATTTCTTGCCTTTTATTATTATTATTATTATTATTATTATTATTATTATTATTATTATTATTATTATTATTATTATTTAATTTTCATGCATAAAAAAGATATACTTTAAAAGTAAAAAATTTAAATTTAAATTATTACTTTTTTAATAAAATTATATATAAAAATATTTTTTGAATATTTAATTATATAAATTATATTAAAGTATAAAATTCTCTTTAAAAATTACATTATTTTTATTTAATAATTTAATTAAAAAAATAAAAATAATAAATTTTCTTTAAAGATTAAATTTTGATGTATTTTTTTATTATTAAAATTTTTAATTAAAATATAAGAAGTGTATGCTTTTCAAATAATAATTTGCAATTATATGTTTAGATAAAAATTATATATTTATTTGTAAAAGTAATATATTTATTATATTATTATTGAAAATTTATATATTTTTATTTTAATTAAAAAATATGATAACAAAAAATTAAGCAAAACATATAATGTCATGATATATAGAAGTCCTTTATAGAATGGGAATGGGAATCTTGAAAAAAATGACGTTTAGTTGACTCAGTTTCATTCTTTGATTGATCTGAAATGCTTGAAAAAAATTGAAATGCTAAAAAGACATATTATAATATTTTTATAAATATTTTTGCAAATTAAAAATTAATAATGAATATTTTGAATTTTATTAAAAATATATAAAAATATTTTTTAGAAGTTAAAAATATTATAATATTATAAAATTTTTCTAAAAATATTATATACATATTAACAATGTAAAAATAAATATTTTAATATTTTTTGGCTAAAAATATTATCATCATTTGGTTGACATTCTTTTTATTCCTATTTTTTTCCCCAACCCAAAGACCATTTAATTCCCTTTCTCCGTCGTATTCCAATCGCTGCCACCTTTTTTCCTTTCACATTGACGTGGACCAAACGCGTTGTTGCGTCGCGTGTTTCCCTCGAGAGTTCTCGCCGGTTTAGCTACCGCCTCACGTCTGATGAAAAAGAAAAAGTGAAAAACAATAAAACCAAACGAGGCGGTTTGAGGTTGAAGGACGTGAATTGTGCACCTGATTCTGGAATCACGAGGGATTCCCAAATCCCACGGTTTGCTGAACGTGATTGTTAGCTTTCTACTTCATCGTCTGTTTATTTTGTGCACCTGCTTCTTCCTTCCTGCTTGCCATAGCAATGGACGCTTGTATAAAGCAAGAACCCTTTGACACTCCCAATGTGCCTGACTCCGGGCTGAGAAACGGTGTTGTTTCAACCTTCCCTGACTCGGTTATCGAACTCAGTAGCAGCAGCAGCAGCAGCGACTCGGATTCAGACGATGATTTAGACAATTTAACCTGCAGCACCGTCATCCAAGGCCTTTCAAGAGGGGAAACCAACACGGATGGGGCTTCGGCTTCCACCAGTGGAGGTATTTCCAAAAAGCGCAAGACGAATGAGGGCGGAGTTGTTTTGCCCCTTGGATTTCTTAGTCCTCTTCCTTCGCAGACGCCACAACCGGTACTGAGGTTGCCGGCCCCTGAGTTGCCTGGAGACTTAAATGCGAGTTCCAAAGCCCAGGGCTGCAAGCAGTTTTGGAAAGCGGGAGATTATGAGGGAGCAATTTGTGATGGTTGGGATTCTTCATCCGGTACGGTAACTTCTGCATTTTACGTTCTATTTTAAACGGTTTTCTTTATATATCTTTTTGGCGTGAAACGGTAATTTACTAATTGCATCTCCAATGTTCAAGCAGCTGCATTTATATAACTTTCAAGTTTTTGTGTTCGATTTATGTTTCTCTTAAATTATTAGAGATTTTGTCTAAACTACTGGAAAACATTGGGAATGGGTGCATTGTTAAATGGCTTCTGCGGCATGTTATTAATTTGGCTTTAGTTTGCCGTTTGTCTGGTTGGGGATTGATGTATTGAGGTATTGATGATTTTATGTAGACTTTGGATCAGGGAAACTTGCATGATGAACTAGTACTATGAGTTTGTGGATTAGAAAAATTAGGGAGTCATTCTCAAGGGTAAGATGGAAGTTTAAATAAAGAAAGAATTACAGTTGAGGACCCAAACTTAAAAAAATTACTTTAAAGAATCTGTTAACGTTGTTTTAAAATAAATTACCACTGATTTTAACTAAGATTTTCTAAAACTAGTGGTGATAGGTTCTTCAGAATAATTTTTTTTTAATTTTGGATCCTTAACTGTAATTCTCCCCTAAATAAACTTAGGAAATGTTCTCATGGGGTTAACAAATTAGATGGTAGGAAAATTGATGGAAAGGGAGAGGAAGGGGATTTTAGGGGAACCATTCCCCTTCAAACTCTGTCTATATTAAAGATGGGGTATAAAGATGGGAATATACAAAAGCTTGGACCCGAAGTAAATCAATAAAAATATTTTTAGGGTTACGTTGGATTTTCCTTTTTTTTTGGGGGGGGGGGGGGGGGGGTTAGCACAACGTTGGTGTTTAAAGCAACTAACACTTCCCCTTTTTCCTATTTCCTTCATTAATTACTCTAGCAGGGTAAAAGTAACCCTTTTCCATTCCATTTCTCCCCTTCACATACCATGCCATCCATTCTCTTACCATTCTGTACGCCCCCTAATTAAAACTTCCCAACATAGGATTAGCATTCAGAAGCAGGCATTTTTCCCTATGGAGTTGAAATAATAATAAGTGTCATGTTGCGTCAAGTTTTTTGGGCTTTTGACAGTCTATATTCCAATGTAGATTTCGAGGGAAATATAGTAGTAGTCTATATTGTCATTACATGTAATAGACTGTGTTACAGCTCGGCAGCTCTGATATTTAAACTCTGGAATGTGAGAACCTTATTTATGAAATCACAGTGAGGTTATTTGCTTGAAAACCATTAGTTGTTGACTAATTTTCCTGTCAAAAATGCTTTGCATGAAACCACCAAATTTGATTAGTAGTTGAAAGCATGTCAAATTGTTTCAGAATTTATTTTATTACAATTATTAGCAGTCAAAAATCTTTGCAGAGTGAGTATTTTTGGTAAGCCTGTTTTCCCTTTTAAACTTTGGTGCTGCCTCTGGCCAAAGCTCTAGAGATATCTTGGTATCATGGATCATTCTGATGGGCTACCGCAGCTTAGGGTATGCATATTATGATAATTTCATCATAGATCAATATAGAGCCTTCCCGAAGCTTAATAAAGCTTTTGATAAATTCAATTAGCATTTGAATGTTTTATTATTTTTTTCCGTCAATTTATGTGCTATTTGTAAGGCTGTCAAGCCTGAGGTTCCTTGAGTTTATTTATGTTCCTGACAATGCAATTATAATTTGCCATTTCTTGTACTTCTGCAGTTGGCATGGATCATGTCAGAGTTCATCCAAAGTTTCTACATTCTAATGCCACAAGTCATAAGTGGGCTCTTGGAGGTAAACTTTCATGTTTATATAAATTTTCAATCACAGAAATGATGCGTCTGTGACTCTCAATGTTTTGGGTGAAATAAGAGATTTTTGTCTTGGTTTTTGGTATTTTTATGGTTATGAATTGTTCTTTTATTAATTAATTTTCTGCAGCTTTTGCTGAGCTTTTGGACAACTCATTGGATGAGGTATGATACAGTTCACTCCTCTTTTGAATGGTGCACTGCTTGCTATAATTTCCCTTCTTTACTTACTAATTTATTTTGAATCAGGTCTGTAGTGGGGCTACATATGTTAATGTTGATATGGTGGTAAATAAAAAAGATGGTACCAGGATGCTGCTGATTGAAGGTATTTTTTTAAAAAAACCTTAATGGTATCTAAGTTGTCAATTTTTTATTTAGAGAGCTATAGAAAGAGAAGAAAATAAATAGGGTTGAATTAGACGAGCTGCTGTGATTTGATGGTTGTGTTTAGTTTGCCCACTTGTTTTTTTGCGGCTACTACACACCTCAATTCAAGTTGCCCACTTCTGTCACTTATCACTGATGCCTAGCTCTTACTACTTTCCTTTGAAGTTAAACAGAAATGTATTTGGTGGGCAGAGTGGCACTTTTTGAATTACAGGTTGGTAAAGTAGACAACCTATAAACTGCTGATGAGTTCTATGTAATTTACTTAAATAAAAATGAAACAGAATAATAATAGTGATCATTGATAGCGATAAAAAGAAGGGGAGAAAGAAGAGGGTCTGCTCAAGCATGCTTGTTTATATAAGAACTCCTATGCTTGGGACTTGTTAAAATTATGTGGCTTCTATACTTTCAGGAAGGAAAGAATTGCCAAAATTTAAGTTCATGGTCTGTTTATGAATTTTTGCAAAAATGGTTGAAGTTTGTTGGGTGTCAGACTGGTTTTGAACATGTAAATGATGAACAAGATTGCATCTTAGAATTCATTCCCATTCCTTTAGATGACTTATCCAACTCTACTTCACCAGTCACTATTAATCTGTTATAGGTCTTTAATTTGATATCCAAAAATCAAGTACAGGTAGAACTGCATTATTTATCATTTAGAAGCTGTAGCTATAATGATGGCATACTATTTTATCCCAAAAAAGAAAAAAAAAAGGGCATAGTAATTTTATGTGGAAGAGGTTCTAGAATTTCTAGAATTTGATTTAGGAATTACATGTGAGTGGAGTCTGAAGTGTTTTTAGCTGTTTGAACCTAAGTTTTTGGAATATGTTCAATTTTAACTTGCCTTTGAATGAAAACTCTTATAGTCTTCACTACCATACAAAGTGAGGGCCTTGCTCCAACTCCACCTTTTTTTTTTTTTCCGGATATATAAATTGGCAAATGATATCCTACAAATGTCCTAAATCCCTCGTTCTCTGCAATTACCAATTTGTCTTGATGTACTATTCCACTCACCTATATATAGATATATATATATATGTATAAATTTTGGCTAAATTACTCTTCCCTCAAGAGATGCTCAATTACATTGCCCTCTTCTTTATTTTGAAAAACTATATTCCCCTTCCCTGAAATAAAAAAATGGACTATACTGACCTCCACTGCAACAAAAGATAAGTTACAATTATACTTATTTTGACCAAAATACTCTAATAATGATTGTTTATATAAAATAACAAATATTAAATATGTATTTAACCAATATAAAATAATCACTTTTCTAAATTTAGAATAAATTAAATTTATAGTTTTCAATACAAAATAAATAACATAGAAATATATATATATATATATATCTATTTAAAAATACGTTTCTAGTAAGTTATATTTTTTATAAAAGAAATCAATATTACCGTTGAGGGTATTTTGGTTATCTTTTGACTTCAAGAGAATAGAGGGGAAGATGGTGTAATTTTTGGCATCTCTTGGGACAAGGGAGAGTAATTTACCCTATAATTTTTGTGTTTCATAGTGTTGATGTGTTTGCAACTTTAGATGCTTGATTTGTAGTAATAATGTTGTCTTTATTCTTCTCCCGCCTCATTACCAATTTGCTTATCCCCTTCCTGTTTAAAGCTACATGGTGATCTTTCTTTTCACAATCTCTTATCGGTATGTTAATTATTTACTTCTTTTGCAGATAATGGAGGTGGAATGGATCCCGATAAAATGCGTCAATGCATGTCACTGGGTTACTCTGTGAAAAGTAAATTAGCAAATACTATTGGACAATGTAAAGCCCTAAATCCTTTGTCTAGGTTCAAAAATTTAATTTGTTGCATATAATATTGAAGAGAGTATACTGATCCTCTCCTGTTGATCTGATAGATGGAAATGGTTTCAAAACAAGTACCATGAGACTTGGGGCTGATGTAATTGTGTTCTCACGTTGTCATGGGAAAGATGGGAAGAGGTTTGTTTGGTTTTCTCATTGTTTCTTTTTCTTCGTTTTCTTCCAAATTAAGTTGTAAATTCTGCTTTTGCATACAAGTGGTAAATATAAACTATAAATTAGTAGTTTTAACATTTTTTGTGTTTTGATGGATTTAGGATTTGATAACCTATTTAGTGGTGGAGTATGTTTACAAAGTACTATCAGCAGTAGAATTGATGGTTTGAGATGATATTTTCTTTATAATTTTTAACTATTATGGAGTAATTTTTCATTTCTGAAAAAAGTTGGCACTTTAAATAGTCAATTAAACATATTTTTTTCTTTTTCCTCTGAATTATGGTGGCAGAAGTTTCTATAATTGTGAGAAGCATACTTCGAATTAGTGTGCAGATTAAGTGATGACCTTCTGAACAGTTTCTGTTTCTTTGGGTACTGATTATATGTCTGTTGGGAGAAACACGAGTCTATTAGTACTATTGTGTTGCTTGGTTTATCGCTGGCAAAGCCATTACTTTGTTAGTCAGGGTACATGTTTATGCTTCAGCATTAACTCTTTTCTATCAAAAAAGAAAAAGATTCAGCATTTATTCTTCTTTTCATTTGTTTATATGGTCTATTATAGTTTATTATCTTCCTCATTTATCATGGGGCTTCTGTAACCGATTGACATGGTCATTGTTATTAGCTCTACACAAAGTATTGGCTTGTTGTCCTACACGTTTTTGAGGGGTACAGGGAAGGAAGACATTGTAGTACCCATGGTAATTTTTCTTACTTATTCTATAAATTTACTTTTTAGCCAAGACTTAACCTAAGATATATAACTCAAATGTTGACTTGTGTTTCACTTTAAGCCATAGCTGCTTTAGCAATTACTTATTCTTTATCATTGCTTCTAACTATTGTTGTTTGTGTCACCTGAAATGAAAGCTTGACTATGAAAGAGGAGGTCAGGGATGGAATAGGATGATACGATCTTCTTGTGGTGATTGGAATAAAAATGTTGAAACCATAGTTCAGTGGTCGCCTTTTTCCAATGAAGAGGATCTTCTTCGTCAGGTAATCAATTGATACATAGGGAAAAACAATTAATCTTTATACATATGAAGAGATATTTACGCCAATGTAGGAATTGACACTTATACCCCTCAATATCTCACCATAGGAAGTGTTTTTCATTGATCTAACTGTTAGAAGTAATTATTATATTGATCATGTTTATTAAATTTTAGAAAAAATTAATAAGTATGTAATCAACTAGTTAATAGTCTCTTCATATTTGGAAAGTATATTGTACGTTAGTTTTTTGATATGTTGATAGAGTACTAAACAATGTTGGATTGATGTAAAATTTTGTGACTCTGATCTTCATGATTAGAACTTTTAATCCAACGGTAGATTTTGCAAGAAACTCATCCTATACGAAGTTAATCAGTGGTTCAAAAGTAATTTTGATTGACATTGGTATCAATTGATCCTTATTGTATTTATGTGTGTGTGTGTGTGTGTGTGTGTGTGTGTGTACACAGACACATAATGTATATAAGCATTTATATTTACTTCTTTTGTTTTTCCTATTCTATTGGTTAATTTTCTAGTTTAGAGTTTCTAGTTTTGAGCTGTCAGTTATTCACAATGAATCATTGTGTATTCTTCATAAGGATGAATAATTTCATTGGCTTTCCACTTTGCAGTTCAATATGATGAAAGATCACGGAACACGAATAATTATATACAATCTTTGGGAGGACGACCAAGGTCAACTGGAACTTGATTTTGATGAAGATCCACATGTATGGGTCCAATATTTGCAATGCATCCCCCCCCCCCCCCCCCCCCCCCCCAAAAAAAAGAAAAAAAGAAGGGGAAAAGGGAAAAAAATTTGTCCATGACATGTCCATGCAAACTTGCTGAAATATTTATATTTTGTTGGTTATATATGGCAGGATATTCAAATCAGAGGTGTGAATCGTGATGAGAAATGCATACAGATGGCTAAAGAGTTTCCAAACTCTAGGCACTTCCTTACTTACCGACATTCCCTAAGGGTAAGTCAGGTTTTGTTCTAATAGAGAGAGAGAGAGATTATCATATGTTTCTCACTAATTTCTTTTTGTATATCCAGAGTTATGCATCAGTTTTATATCTGAGGCTTCCTCCAGGCTTCCGAATTATTCTTCGTGGGAAAGATGTTGTGCATCACAATATAGTGAATGATATGATGATGTCTCAGGAGGTGACTTACAGGCCGCAGGCTGGCGTAGATGGGGTTCCAAAGGATTTAAATGTAACATATCTTTTGAACATCTGATTTGATCCTTGTGACATGTTATCTGCACAATTTCATTTAGATCTTTCTACAGATGGTTGCTGTTGTGACTATCGGATTTGTCAAGGATGCAGTTCATCATATTGATGTTTCTGGTTTCAATGTTTATCATAAGAATCGACTCATAAAGGTAAGGTTTGTCATGGTTGACAAAGATTGTAGACAAAAGTATAGAACATTTTTTTTTGTATGTGGTTCTGTTATTTGTGAAGTTCATTGCCCTCGCTTCTCAGGATTCTGTAGTCCAAGTGCATTTGAGATAATAATTTATAATTCGCTTGGTAAAGTTGTTGAGCTTATGTTGATTTTACACTGTTGTTAGTGGTATTAAATGAAATTTTCAATTTCATAAACTGACTAAATTTTACTAATGCTTACTGATTAATTAGCAATGTTAATAGACTTTTCATAATTGTTATTGTGGGGCTCAACGTCATCCTTCTTATTTTAAATTAAATGAACCTTTATATCTTGGAATATTAGAACATGTTTAATGTCTTTTTTTTTTTCCTCCTTTTTTGGGGTTGGGGTTGGGGTTTTTTTTTTTTTTGGGGGGGGGGGGGGCAAAAGCTTCTGTATGGTTTAGAATTATTCAGAAGCTGTTTCATCATTCATGATAAATGAACCAATATGGACTGCTTCCTGTGGTGGGTAGTTGGACTTAAGGAGTAGCGGTGTTTCTGGAGGTTTATACGTTGTCAATAGAATTTAGTCTTACAGATGGTTTTGATGATTTCAGCCATTCTGGAGGATCTGGAATCCTGCGGGAAGTGGTGGGAGAGGAGTCATAGGTGGGTGTTTTTACCTTGTCCTTTTTACTTCTCTTTACCAAATTGATTCTGCTCCTTTCTGATGAGTTTTTCCCCCTCTAAATGCAGGTGTGTTAGAAGCTAACTTTGTGGAACCAGCTCATGATAAACAAGGCTTTGAGCGTACAACAGTACTATCAAGACTAGAGACACGATTGATACAAATGCAGAAGAATTATTGGTAATTCTCGGTTCTCTGTACAATTAGTTTTGATGATTGCTTACATAGTCGTGGGTTGTTCCTTGTTTTATAAATCTGTTGTGTTCTTATTTGGTTAGGAACTCAAACCGCCAGAAAATTGGTTATGCTTCCAATCACAGTAAAAGCCAAGGGGCTGACTTTGCAGATAGAGGTCAGTTGTGAGGTCTTGCTTTTAGTTTTGATAACATGGTGGCTGCTAATCCTTATTGGCGATGTTTTTAAAGGACAAGTTTGTGAATTTTTACTTCTCTATCTGGTTTTGTAGAGACATCTCCCGATTATGCTCCAGGATCATCTCAGCTAAAAAAGAAATATTCTGCTTCAAGCAGCAAGGCAACACCGACTCCATTAGACAAACGGAATTTACAAATAAATGAGAAACAGAAAGGAAAAGAATCAGGAAGATATAAGGAATACCCGAATGGTGATATATTAGCCTCTCCTAAAAGAAGTGGAAGGAAAAAAAATTTATATGAACCATCAACATCTGAGGAGGAAGCCAGTGATGAAGTTTATGTTATCCAACCTAAGAAACAAGCAAATAGAGGCAAGCAGAAGACACCTCATGCTGAAAAATCTCTTGATATTGAGAATGGTGTTTTCCAAGATATTACATCAAGTGGAAGAACCTTGAAGTCCCCAAGAGGATCCCAGCCAAAGGTTATGCATTTTCACACACTCGTTTTTCTATAAGAATATGATTGTCTTCCTATTTTCATAATCTCAATGTCTAATAAGAGGCATTGCTGATTTTTTATTGATGTTATTTGCTTACAATATGAACATCTGCAACATGACGTCTGGTGGAAAATGGTTGAATCTACTGCATTATGACTGGCTTAGATGCATCATTTTGAATATTTTGGTTTGGGTGGTAAAATTCAAAATGGTGCCTATTGTGGTTGAATTGCAGGGAAAAGATGTTGATGAAGGCCATCGTTCAATTTCTGATTCTGATTTATGCACTCTAGAACAGTTGAAAGAAGAGAATTGGGAGTTGAAGGAAAGGTAACTTAAATTTTGAAAATATATTTTCCTTCTTGCCCACTGCTTATGTTGGTTGCTTTGTTGGAAATAAATCATTGATTCTTTCTCTTTTAATTGGAAATTTCTGTATTGTAGGTTAAGAAAGGAGGATGAAACTTTAGGGGAATTAATGCAAAATTTGCAGCATGAGAGAGACAAGTGTAAATCTCTTGAAACTCAGGTTTGGGCTGTGACCATTTATATTAAACACCTGTAATGGAAAGAAAGAAAATAGATTGGATTGATCATCAGTCTATTAGTAATTTCTTATGTTGACAATGCTCTTCGTATATCTTAATTAACTTATATGTAATTGAACTGGATTTTGTGCTCTATGGTTTCTGTTAGTATATGGTTGAGTTATATCTGAATTATTCTTCTTTTAGGTTTGCTTATACTCTCATACTTTCATCATTGATGTGCTAATGAGGATAGCTACCGCTAATTCATGGTTGAAGAGGATTAGAAACAAGAAAAATTATTTCAAATTGAAACGAAGCTTGAGGAGTTGGAATTTGTTCCTTAATGAATTATCTAACTTGTAAACTTGCTTAATCCTTTTGTCAAGGATCACTTAAATCCAAAAGCTTAAACTGTTAGGTGAAAACAGTTATTTTATTAATATTTCTGACACCTTTTCTAGACGCCCTTGAATATTTCTTGACATTTTCTGAATGTTCTATTACCAGCTCCACGCTGCAGAAAAAACGATTGATGAATTGAACAAGGAACAAGAAACTCTAATTGATGTATTCACTGAAGAGAGGGATCGACGAGATGCTGAGGAGAAAAATTTGAGAAAGAAGCTACAGGTCCCACTTCCCATTCATCAAACTGCCCCCTCTTCCCCTAAATTGAAGAGGAAAAAGAGAATGTGCTCTCTGTTCCCTTTTATCCTGGAAAAAGAAATTTCCCAATTCTATTAGATGAATCTCATTTGATCTGTCTTTCCACTGTAGGATGCATCTAATACCATCCAAGAGCTGCTTGACAAGGTAAGGCTGCAAGAAAAGAGGCTTTCAGGTAGTAAACTTGGACGGTGAGAGCATCGTTACTGCATCATTGACTACGTGGCTCCTGACACTGTCCGGGAAGAAATATATCAGTCCATCAACTGCATTGGCAGCCTATGGGTTTCCGGTTATTAATTTGAGTTAGCAGAGCATCTGAAATCTCTACCTTGAGATGTAGGATCAGATCATCCATCGTATATAGACTGACTGACCTTGGTTATAAAATTCTCGGAGTTGCCATATCATACCGTTGAATAGCTCATGGGTGGCCGGTTTTGAACTTGAAAGTTGATGGTGCTTACTAATTTTGATTCTGTAAGTAAATGTAAAGACTTTTTCCCTTCAAAGCAGCATGATTCCCCTATCTTTTCTCTTTGTTATTAAATTGATTGTTGCTCTGTTGGCCATGTCTGTATGAGCATTCATTAGTGTAGTTTGCTCACTAGTGTATGCTGCTTGTTCTTTAGTATGCCCTTGTGTGTGTGTTTGTTTTTTTGTTTTTTGGGGGGGGGGGGGGGGGGTGTTGTGGTTGTTTGTGTGCGGTCAAAAAGGAAGATTACAGTTTATTTGCCTGGAGAGAAAAAATTGTTTATTTCTATCACTTTCCTTAATACGCCGCTGTTAAATTATGTCAGACCCTTAGCCTACAACATTTTAACGCCATGTGGAGAATACTAGGCCGTCGTAGAGGTATGAGTTGGCGCTGGATTCTCTATTGTGACATATAGGTGTTATAAATGCAAGGTTGAGGCTGATCGCAGCATTTTTGAAACCAGTGTTCAATCCGCCACACTCTCGTAAATGCAATCATCTTCTTTTTATAATCACAAGTCCTAACCTTGGTAGTTAAGTCGGTGCCTGAATTTCAGTCTTAAAAATTTAGCAGTATTAATTTGAGAGGCCCATTGTAAGGATTGCCACTTTAATAGATTCTACATATGTTGTGTTCATCAGTTTTTTTAAAACAAACAAGTTATATCAATTTTTTAAAAACCTGAGCGGAAGCAAAACTCTGCAAAAACAAAAATGTGATTGACTAATAGTTTATTATTATTATTATCATCATCATGCCAGTAGATTAGCTCGAGAGATGTATGCCATCAACCCTCGGAAACTTAACATACTGAGGTCGGTTTCACGTTAGAATAAATTTATGGCGGTTTGATTTCGATGGCTCAAAATTAGTTGTAGCAATTAATTGCGGTGCATAAAGTTGAAGACTTGGTACAAATTGCAAATCTGCTGCGGCCTCGTTAGTTTTGGTTGAGAACGCTGTACATGGATTTCATTTCTCTGCATCTCTTAGAAATTGTACACATCTTATATGAATTGTCTACATCTTATCTGAATGGATTAGATTTTAAGTTTTAAAATTTTCATTTTTTTTGTTTAAATCATTATTTTTTAAAAAGTTTGCAGGTAAAATATTATTTTTATTTTACCTTTTGTATTTTTTAAAATAAAAATTTTAAAATTTTAAAAAATTAAATAATGTGTACTGTTCAAAATAACATGAGCAATCCAAACTCTCCGTGGTGGGAAAGAGAAAAAAGTCAGCATGAATAAAAAGAGACAAAGTAGATATCATACGTATTCTTATTTCTTATTTAATTTTATTTATATTTTAAAGATACTTAATAAATTTCACACCATAAAAATAACTCAAGACACAGTGCCCACAATTAGTGCTCTGACAAAAACCGGCCATGCTGCATTTATTTCTCAACCATACAAACCACGCAAGCTTGATGGATCATCTGTTCATATTTCCTTGACTCCCTGAATTAGTGATGAAATTAAAAAGCTTATCTCAAAATAACTAGTTCAACTAGAATTTAATGCATCCCATCAATGTCACACAAAGGGAAATTTAGCATTTAGTTCGGATTAAAACATCATTGAGTCCGTGAGTCATAAAAATTTGAGGAATTTTAATCTGAAACAAACAAAAATCTGCAACTTATGCCGCGATCAGTCCTACATTAAAGAGCTGGAGTAGAGTGGTAGCATTCAATTCACAAGCAGATCTTCCGGTGATATCTGGTAGTGCAAGACTGTAGGCCATGTCATACCTAGTTGATACAAAATAGGCAGAAGGAGGAGAGATTCAGGGAAAGTGATGTTGAGTTCTGGGACATCAACATTAGATTTCAAACAAGACTTGGCCTATAAAGTCCAGGAAAAAGCAGCAACACTAATGGCTTTAGATGATGGCATAGTAGAGAAGAACAGTTCTGAGACAGAGCTATCCAAGATCAGTCTCATGAGAGCTTTCGTTGAATCCCAGGATCCCTCCGCTAAGGTAATAATTATCCCAATTTTGCCTCTTCCTATATTTGCAACAACTTTGTTTCTTGGTTTTCTGTGTCTCGTCTTTCTGATTCCCCCTCCCCCAAAAGAGATGGTAACTGCTTTCGGGTTTGGGAGAGCTTATTCTTTTGATGAGTTCGAGTTTTTTTTTTTTTCATGGTTGGATCTCTTTGACATTTGTGTAAAGCAATTTTTTATTATTATAGACACAGATTTCGAAGTGATTTAACAGTAAAAAAAAAAAAAAAAAGAATTCTAAGGTTGAACCCTTGATCTACGGGGTTTTATGTTCTACTTGCCTCTATATTGATCTCCCTTCCTTTTTGGACTATACCTATGGCTTCATTCGGCATCAATCTGTAATGGGGTGCCACTTGTTGTAAGCTTAATTGGAGGCAGAGACTTGATTTTTAGGTCTCTGACTCTGGTACATTTCCCATTGAAAATTTACTTAGCTTACATATTTAATAACGATGATTCATAGAGATATTGTACATTTTCTTATGCTGTGGCCTATTGGTAATGTTTCAGGAACATGATGATTTGATGATCAGAAGATTCTTGCGCGCTCGTGAATTAGATATAGACAAGGCTTCAAAAATGTTCCTGGAGTTCTTGCAGTGGAGACGTTCATTTGTTCCAAATGGTTCTATTTCTTTATCGGAGACTCCAAATGAAATTGCACAGAACAAGATATTCATGCTGGGACTCGATAAGAAAGGACGGCCTGTAACAATTGTCTTTGGTGCAAGACATTTTCAAAACAAACTTGGGGGTGTGGATGAATTCAAACGTACGTTTTCACTAAAGTCCCTAAACAATTATGAAATCGCCCTTCCTTAAGGTGCCATTAGAATTCAATTCTTAGAAACTAATTTTGTGTGTGTACAGGGTTTGTAGTGTATTCTCTTGATAAACTATGTTTAAGGTAATTCCTTTTCCTATACTATTATGATGCTGAACCTGCACTCACAACTGTGAGAACACAGCATAAGTTTGCACCTTTTTAAGTAAAATACCCTTTGGTGTTTCAGGATGCCACCAGGACAAGAAAATTTTGTTGGTATAGGAGATCTTAAGGGATGGGGATACTCAAACAGTGATATTCGTGGTTATCTTAGTGCTCTAAAAATTTTGCAGGTATAGTTTGAAATCAATTCTTCCATACACTCTTTTGTAGGTAAGATAAGTTCAACAAGACAATAAAATTTTATTAAAATGGTTATGTTAGTAGATGTCACCATATCAAGTATTGACTTTGATAGATTTTTATTGACTACTGCCATCTTGAGTTTAAGGAGTCTATCTACAAATTTTTCGGTGTAGATGTCCATTTCTCACCAATTTTGGTCCGTGTCCTGACGTGATCATAAAACACAATTTGAAGAACATCTTGTTCACAAATCATAACTCAATATTGTCATTATGGGTTTCATGTGGTTGCAGGATTATTACCCAGAAAGGCTGGGGAAGTTATTTATTGTGAACGCACCCTACATATTTATGACAGCATGGAAGATTGTTTACCCTTTCATTGACAAGAAAACCAAGAAGAAGGTAACATTTGAAATCTGTACCCATGCATATATATATATATGTATATACATATGTATATGCATGTGATATGTTTTGAGGACTTTTTTATTTTTATTTTAATGACTGTATGATGTGTGTACAGATTGTGTTTGTGGAGAACAATAAGTTAAAATCAAGATTGCTGGAAGATATAGAGGAGGATCAGCTCCCAGAGATATACGGGGGCCAAATGCCATTAGTGCCCATCCAGAATTGCTAGTTAAATAACCAAATCTCAATTAAGGAGGAAAAATAATCATATTTTATTTCTAATGTTTATGTTTGTTTTCTAATTTCTTCTTCCTTAATTAAATCTGTGTTGTACTTGTATCAGATGCTTTATAAGGATATTGGCATTCTATAAAAGAAACGTCGTCTTTCGCATTCTGATAACAATCCAGGTTAGAGCCCATTTCGCTGAACAAATAGTAAAGATAATACTGTTTAACATGAACTCGTCCTTTTGTCTGTTAATTCAGGCAACTTGATGGGGCAAGAAAATTCGTATAACTTCATATTTAAATTCAGACTTAGAGAATGAAAATGCATATTTCAGTAAAATATTTGCAAACTAAAAGGAAAATTGGCTATGAAAGTCAAGAGTTGGTTTCATACGACCATAACTCTAATGTATTTGAAACATTTAAATTTTATTTTATTTTATTTAATTTTAATAATCATTTTTTTAAATTTATCGTTGAAAGTCTGTATTTTATTTCCTTTAAAATAAAAAAATTAAAAGATTTGGAAGTGTTTGGCAAAAGTAGCAAAAATGCCGGACTCAACTAAGAGGCAGAACAGGTCCCATATCCAAGTATCATACATTCTTGATTTGCAACTAAAAAAAAAATTACCCATTTTAGAGGGAGAAAAAGGCAAGAAAGGAAGGAGAGAGGTTTTTTAAAAAATAGAGTAGGATTTGGAAGTCTAGATTTTCTTAGAAGTCATACCATAGAAATTTTTTAAAATTTGAAAAAAAGACAAAAAGAGCAGGTAAAATTCACGGACATTCTCTCCTCTCTTTTACTCTCAACAAGATATGACGTGTTGAAACTTTTTTCGTTGTCACAGTACGTCCGTGAACTAACTTCTACTGTTCTGAAAACAAGATGATTTATTTTCAACTTTTGTTTTGGCCTCTTCCGTTCTTCTCTCCTTTTTTGCTTTATTTATTTGCGGAAGAAAAACATTCTTCTGTGCTAATCACTTCTCTTCTCATATTGAGATCACCTCATTTGTTGTGCAATTCTAATCCATAAAAGTTGACAAGTTTTTTCAATTGTGATATTCCCAAGTCGTTACAAATGTTTAGTTTTAGATGAAAAATAGGATTGAAGTACGGAGAGATCAATGCCGTGTTAAAGCAGTAGTCGGGGAAAAACCTGACCCTCTTTAACTTTGCTAGCAGGCGTTACTATTTAACATGGCCAAGGAATGGTATTACCTAAATAAATACTACAATATGTGCTTTCCAAGTTTTGAGAATCATTTTCTGCAATCATTTGTTTTCTTTACCACATTTACACTCTTTCCACTGCTCTGCTCTTGGTTTCTTGCTTTGTAAAAAGTTGAAAAGAAAAACAAACACAAGATTGATACAAACCTCAGTGAGATTTGGTTTTCCCTGTTTCTGTAAGACGGTACATAACAGTATGAATGTATGCTTCCTCCCTCGACCCTCTGCGTTCTGGCTCTGCAAACTTCACCTCCCTCTATAGGATGCCTTGCCCATTTTCACTTCCAAAAGTATACATTTTTTTCTTCTACCAAAAAAAAATTGTTTTTATAAGAATTGTATCATTGTAAATGGACTGGCTCAATGGTGAAAAAAATGATCGAAGGCCTTTTCTGGCCATAAGAGGGGGATTATTCTGACAATTTCGAAATTGAAGAATTTGCAACTCAAACTGAGGATTTGGAAGACAAGAATGTTAATTTTTTTCTCGAGGCTGCGTTCGTTTCACAGCGGCTCTGTTCAGCTGTCAATGTCAGGCTCATTAAATGATGACACGGACCAAAATTAAGGCAATCCCAAGTTTAAGGCATTTGTATTTAAATATTTTAAATTTTAAAATTATTTTAAAGACTTAAAAGGATCTAATTTTTTAATAAATAGACAAAAATACCCTTCTATTATCTCCTTATACGCTCAGCTCAAGCTTTTGTATCTCACTTTATGCCATTTTTCCTCTTATCATTTTTTACTCTTAATTTCTGTTGAGCAAGAGAAGGGCAGTAGAAATGGAATAAGGAAAGAGAATCGCTTCAAAGATATTGGAGGATTTCTCCGAATATCTTTTATCTTAAGATAATGTGAGATTCAACGGGTAAAAAATTTTTTATCTTGTCAATGTCTCCTTTTTCTTTCCCCTACAAATGAAGCCCTATGCACTAGAGTCAATGTCTACAATTTGAATCTCAAAACTCCACCACCACCACCACCACCACCACCACCATATATTCTTCTTCCTTTCTAATTTTTTTCTTTCAAAATTAGCAAACCCATAATCATAATTGTCTTTGAACAATGTATTTCTACTTGTAATATTTTATAGAGTCATGAGTAAAATGGATAACTTAATTTTTCATATCATTTGCTTTGGCTTTTTTCCATCACTTGCATCTACTATTAACAATGTGAATTTGTTACTAAAGCCCTAGACTTACAAGTTACTTTCACTCATATTATTACCAAGTTTTACATTTGTTATGAACTAGATTTAGCTTTCATGTATTAGTTGTAACCACTAGTTACGATGTGAATTTGTGGCTACCAAAGCTTCCTAAAGTTACAAGTGACTTGTACCATGTTACTAGTAAGTTTCACATTTATCACCTAAATTTCCTAGAGTTACAATATGAATTTGTTACTACTTAAACTTCCTAGTTATAAGTTACTTTTACTTATATTACTACCAAATTTTGCATTTGTTACCACCTTTCTTTGACTTTTGTGCATCACTTATATCCACTAGTTATAATGTAAATTTATTACCATTGAAACTTCCTAGATTTACAAGTTATTTTCACTTGTATTACTACTAAGTTACTTTAACTTGTATTAATAAAGCTAATAATATAATGTTGCTTTGGTTCAAAAGATTCTAACATGCTTTACCTTTTTTGGTGTAGCTGAGTTAGGAGTTTACTTAACAAAAAATGGATACTTTACCATTAATAGAGACATTTTTCTACTTTCATATGGGTAGAGTGATTGTAAAAGATTCAAATGGGAGGCTGCCTTATGATAGGCATTGAATAGCTAGCAAAATGATTAAGGAAGGGATTTCACTAAGAGAACTAATCACACTCATAGGACCATGCATTGAAGAGGATATTTATGCAAAGCAATTGAAATGCACTATGAAATTTGACATATTTGAGTCCATAAACCTCGTAGATGATGCTAGAGTAACATAAATGATAAAGTGTAATAAACAATGTGCACATGTACAGTATTTTTGAATTAATGTCTTTAGTAAACTTCACCTTCATGAAGATCTTTTCCTCGCCTAAGATATAGGGAGAATCTCTTCCATCTTATAAAGAATAGAGCTTTTTGTAAGGAAAAAACTAAGAAAATTGACCTTGAGAAAGACCAACAACAAGGTCCCAATGCTTGTTCTTGATTTGAAATTATGCCTCTTTAACAATAATTTTTGTTTTGTAGCATTCTATAATGAAACTGTCCAACTTGGAAACTCTTTGCCATTCACCAAGCATTGAGAGTCTTTTCCTCAGAAATCTAATTCATAATCTATCATAGGTGCTAGAAGTTGGAAACAACAAATTCTCTAATGCAAATAGTGAAAATGACCATTTAAAATTTTATTGCCTTTCCTTGATAAGATGCACTTCTCCAGATCCTTCATTTGCTTCCTTTTAAACTCACATTTCATCTCATCAAGTTATTTTACTTCACAAGATTTGGGTATGAGTTTACCTCCTAATGGAATGCCTATAATAATTTGGACATCTTTGACACTTATAAGCACCCATGGGCTTCATATCGAGAAAGTCTTTGTAGAAACATCAAAACCTTTTATTAGCTCTATAAAAATCTCTCTCAACAAATTTTGACAATCTAACTCCAACAAGAATTCAAAGTCCATTTCCTCCACAATGGTCTTCAACAAATTATTTTTGTTGATATATTCCATAACTTTCTTGAACTTGAATTGAGAACACCTTGTTATAAAGGATACCTATGGAAGCAAAAAATTATTATTACAAAACAATATAATTTTTTAAAAAAGGATTGAATCATATATATTTGTCAATGTTTCCATACACTTGAACTTGATGTAGGATAATCTCTTTGACACCCCCTACTTTTTATTTGGTTTATCAATATATCATTTCTTTTCACAACCTGACATTTTTCTTTGTTCCTCTAATAGTTTGGCATTTTCTTGAGAAAGAAATAACAAAACAAAATATCGCCAATATAGTTTGCATTATGGCAAAATCTTTTTGATCTTTTATTTTCTATAACTATTACATTTGGTTGCCTTTATAGTATCATGAAATTGTCCTTTGTTTTTTATCTTTCTTTTTGAAATATTCTACCCTAAAGATTAAAACAAACGCATGCTTTTTTCCTGCCATATTTTGTAACTCATGGTTGGATTATCCATAAATGACAAATACAAAAAAGTAACAATTGAAAAACCTCACCTAAACTTATGTAGTCTAGAGGTATACTTTTGGAAGACTTGATCCTTATCTTTCTTCATTATGATACCAATATGATGAAATAAGAATGGTTTTAAATTATTACTTTTCACCTTTTATGTACAGAACAAATAAGTGATTGTTCTTTCAAAAATTATTTAACAAACTCCACAATCATAAGCAAATAAAATTTTCTATGGAAAACCAAAATATAAATTTCTTTAATCTGAAGTTTTGGATATTTTCAAACAAATAGACATGTAGGATAAATCCTTTTCATTTTCTAATAGTAAAGAAAAAGGATTTATCTTTTACTAGGTATAAGCAAATAAGAAGATAAAATAAAATAAATAACACAAAGATGAGACATTATTTTCAAGTAAAGAGAAGTAGTAGATGCTTAACGATACTCTCTCTCTCTCCCTCTTATAGATCTAATATGAGCCTTGACTGAGATAATATGCAAGATTTTAACAAGAATCCATTCCAGAAACACATTGTAGTAGTAACATTGTCTTGTATGCTAAAATCCCAACTTTCATCATCATTTTTTGTGTGGTGTTATCTTTATTGCCACAAGGGTTATTGTTCTAGTTGTTGCAAAAAATTTTAAGTGTATTTCTCTATTGACATAAGAATAGGAACAAGAGGCATATGATATAAGAAATTCATACAATAAAAGAATTGTTTAAAGAAGAATACCTAAGCCCATATGTATTTTTTTACCATGTATGAACATAAATACCGCAAAGTTTGTATATTGTAAAATCTCAAACAAAAAATATTTTAGGATTTTCAAAGTGGTCAAACTTAGAATTTTGGACTTCATTATCCTTATAATTTGTAAAAGCTAGTTGCTCATATGGTTAACTTTTGTAGAATGTCTAGATTCACCTCCACTTAATTTGTAATCTCTTACCACAATCTTGAGTTAAAGTAATAATATTAAATATCACATTAAGCTTAAAAAGTAAGAACATAATCCTGCCTACCAACTATACTATTAATATAGTTATATTATTTTTCTTACTAATCAAACTCCATTAATATGGTTATATTATTATTTTTACTAACTGAACTACTCATAGGATGCAACTAACCTTGCATCAAATGTAACATACAGAACCAAGATCCGCATTGTTACTTTCCTGCATAAAAATAGCATAAAGGGTTTTCCTAATCGTTATGTACTTGCTCATTGTCAAAGTTTGGTATTCCAAATTCCTTTCATATATACTAAAAAATCCTTGTGACACAATTTTGGAAAGGTTTTCTATGGAAAGGTAATTGTTAATGCAAGAGCAAAACCTATTATGGCTGGCAATCGTAGTTATAAGCAATTGCATCATGTTTCATTAAGTAAAATGATTAGAAAAGATGATGACTTTATGAGAAGCCATTTAGAGAGGATACGAGAGTCGTGATATGGAATGAGTTACCTCCCTAGATGTGTAAATGAGTCAACTGAAAGAAACATTAATCCTGCGAACGGGTTAACATTAACCCAATGTGATTAATAAGCTCTCCCAGGATAGGCCTCCATAGTCAGAAATTCTTTTCTCTTATGAGAAAGAACTAGCTAGTATTTTATAGCAATAGAGCCCTTATTAAGAGATAGTAATAAAAGTTCCTTGGCTGAAAGAAAATTCGAAAGAATGAAATCGCTGAGAAAGTGTATAAAGCCAGAAAGAAGAGAAAGAAAAGAGTAGTTAGCCGTAAAGGAAAAGAGTGAGAGGAAAGTGTACCCCAAATTTCAAGGATGAAATTTATTTAAGGAGGGGAGAAATGTAATATCCGGTTCTCTGAAAATGAAAGAAAACTTGAGAAATGTAACGTATAGTTTTTCTGTTAATGAGCGAAACTCACCGGATATAAAAGGAAGTCCCCCAAGATGATGTAGTTAAGGTCTCAAAAAATTTAGGAAGTATTCTAGACTTCTAAAAATGAGAATCCCAGGCTCATACGGAAAGAAAAATGGAGCTATAATGAAGAAACAATTTCTGACTAAAAGCTTACGAAACATAATAGCATTTTCGTAATTTTAATCAAATTTTAGAATTCACATAAGAGGGATTTTTAAATGAAAAATTTGAGTTTTCCAGGGTTATCAGAGGCCCTGAAAACCATGGAAAGCCTTGGGACAATTAAATCCCCTCCGGTAGATATTTTTCAACGTCAGTTGATTTGAATTTTGACCGATTCGTTCGATAAGGTTTTAGCTCCAAATTGAGTGATTTTAAAAGCATTTTATTAAATTGGGAACCTAAATTTTATAATGAAAAAGACGATTCTCAAAAAGGAGCTAAAACGAAACTGAAACAAAATTGCTATTATAGAAGGATAAAATTAAAAATTTTTGAAAAAGTGTTTCTAGAAGCTCCCACACACTTCCCCTTTCTTCTCTCATCTTCTTAAACACAAAATTTCTATCCAAAATATAGAATATGATCTGCTCTCTTAGGCTCACAAGAAAGGGAAGAAAAGAAGGAGAAATCAAAGGCTTAATGTATGGAAATTAGTAGTTTTTCATGCTCTTTCTCTTCCAAACCTCTTCTTCATTCTCCTTTGTTTTCTATGATTAAAATGAAGCTTATAAATCTATTCTAAGGGAGAAATTGAGGGGAAAATTCAGATTTGAAGAGAGGAGCTCAAAGAACACAAGATTTAAGTGAGAAAAAGTAAGAAAACAAAGTAATTTCTCTTCCTATGGTTGCCATCTTTAGTTTCCTTCTCCACCATTTCGCCCCACTTGAGAAAACCCTAAGAGGAGATGATTTTTGGGTAGAACCAAGCATGAATCTAAGGAAAAAGGGTGTGGAAATTAAGAATATGTAAAGGGAGTTATCAAAATACCATTAGATTTCAAGATGTAAATTCTAGAGTTTTGTGTGCACCTTCCAAAATCTGATTTCATATAATAATTCTTAATCCTAATTAATAGTTTAAATGAGCTCCTAAGATCCCTAAGATTCTCCCCACATGCTTCTTCCTTCAAGAAAACAAAGAGAATTCCAAGGAGGCCAAAAAGGGGTATAGTCTTAGCCAAGCAAGGTTGGGGTAGTTAGGGAGAGTTTTAAATTTTTTTAAGGCCATTTTTGAGTCATATTTGATGAATAAAAATGAAGGAGGCCTTGAAAAAAATTTAGAACTCATAGAAATTGATTTGGTGCCTTAGGTTTCATATTATGACCTAAAGAAGCAACATGATGCTAGGCCTCTTGTTTTAATAGTGTGATGACTCCAAGAGGCTTAAAAGGAGTCAAGAATCATATTTGAAAGGAAATAATGAGGCCTAGAAATCATTTGAGGGGTGTTGATTCATTAGGTGCATTTATGGACCATAATAGAGGTTATAGAGCAATTTAGTACTTAAGCAAGTTGTATGGCTTTAGAGAATGTTTCATGAATCTAATTGGCTCCCATAAATTGTATATAAGCCAAGAGAAACTATCTCCACCAATTTGTGGGTGTGTGGCCGAAGGAGGAGGCTTGAGTCCAAAGGAAAAAGTGTGTAATTGTGTGCAAGGTAGCTTTCTCCACCTTCTCTCATGTATGGATGTGTGTTTAGCTTGTTTTAGAATGTGTGTATGTGTATTTTCAAGCTATGAAAAGTATGTTAGCATGCCTTTTTTTGCCATAATTCTTGATGCCATGTTATATTTTCAAATGAGTACATGATGGTTGTATAAGTTTGCTTGAGTGTGGAGAGGCCAAGAACTCTTCCCTTTGGTGAGGATGAGCCAAGAACCCTTAAGTTTAGTTGAGACAAAGTAAAGAGTCTTCCAAAAGCAAAGTAGACTCCCAATAGTATGGTTGAGTTCAAAACTCTTAAAGAATGGGTGAGGCAAGTCCAAAATCTATGAGGAGAAGTGTGAGGCCAATCCAAACACTTGGTGAGCTCTTGAATATCTTATATGATTTGTTCATATACCAAGTTTGCTTTTAAAATGTCCATGACTTCTATTTTCTTTATGCATGTATTTGTAAAGCTTGCTTTGTATATATTATGTATAATTGAATGGGAGATGAGCTATTAAAATTTTTTAAATCTCATCTCCTCCTCTCCAATGATTTAACATGTTAGGTAGACCACGTAATTATGGTGAAGGAAGCCAACAATAATGAAGAAGAGAGATTGACAAGCTTATACCTTGTTTTGTCTATTTTGGAACCATAAGAATGGTTCATGATGTATATGATATTGTAAATGCAATATGAACCTTGAAACATGTGTAAATATACTATTATATGATTTTTAGATATATGAATATAAAGTATGACCTCTAGCATTTATTTCGAGTATGTAATGCCAAAGTGTGCAATATGGAAGTTTAATGGAAATGTGCACATGTGTGGGTTGAATGGCCAAAATGAGATGTATGAGGTTTGGGGCCATTTGGGCAGCTCACACAAGTCTCAAATATACTTTTAGACTTGCCCAAAAGGTGCCAAAACCAAGAGAAAGCCATTTGGCAATTTTAGTACCCAATATGGAGCCAAATTTGACCATAATGGAACCTTCAGTCACTTTTTAACTAAATGAGTTAGTCTTAATCTAAAATTTGGCATGCAATTAGGTCTCATTAAGAGATTTTTGGGAAGCTAAAGATCATAATTTTTGGAGCTTTACAAAATATTTGATGATTTTTCAAAGTTGGCAATTTTCATAGTTTCTGGTTTGCTACACTATTTATTTGGTCTGAAATTACATTCTATCACACGAGGTCTAAATGATGTCCAATTGCCATGAAATTTTATACAGATAAACTAGGCAATTACAGTGACTCATGCCAACTAGAAGCACCTCATTTGGAGTTTAGAGAGGGAGATATGAATTTTTGAAGTTTCTGTCTAGTATCAGTAATTTTGCCTGACTAGAAGTACTGTTCCATTGAATTTTAAGGTCTGGGCTTGATGAACTGATCTAGAGATATTTTTTCTCTCTAGCTAACATCCACAGATTTCTATATTAGTATCATTTGTACGGATTGAATTTTTTTGGAATTAATTAGACATTTTCAAAATTTTCTACAGAATTCTGTGACAGTTCCAAAATTCAGTCAGACTTTTGGATAATTTTGGATGTCAAACGTCCTTTGTGATGCATGTTATGGTATGGGAATATTTTAGTGTGAATTATACATCCTAAGCTTTTCAGAATGACTAGGATTTCCTGATTTTAATTTTTTTAGATTTAGTTATTATTTTTCAAAATTTGCTCAGAAAAGAGGCCAATTCTAGCTGAGAATGAACTTCCATTTTTCATACTCCATTTCGGTTTCCATGAATTGTAGGCATGTTTTTGGGATGCAAATAAGTTGTAATGATGTAATTAAATATGAGAATGTATAGCATGAATTCACAAGGTCCACGCGACACCAATTACAAATTTTTAAGTTTGACATAATACAAATAAACCCATTATTTTCATCCCCTTTTTCATATGCTTTTGTGTAATTGATGATATAAAGCTTATGAATGGTGTGAAATGCGTTAGAATTTATGATGTTACACTTTTTCAAAGCTAGCAAAAGAAAAATTATTGGCTTTGATGGCTTCTACAAAGCAATGTTCCACACTAAAGGAAAGAAAAGTATTTCAACATTAATAACAATCACTGACAACAAGACAAAGAGAGCTATCACAGGTAGAAAAAAAAGCTAGTTGTTCTTCAATGGCGCAACAACATAGAGACAATAGAGAGCTAATTCTTTAATGGCCTAACATGGAAGATATAAATATTTTAAATTTGAAATCTTGAAATGAAATTTTCTATAAAATTAAAGTCATATAACACTAACATAGTGTGTCAACTATCAAGTAAGTCTTGGGAATTGAAAGTCAGGTGAAACGACAATTTGGCAAACTCAACAACAACAAAACCCCTCTTTTAGGGTTTATAGTTTATGAATTTGAATCTCTTTCAACAAGACAGCAACTCTTACAATCACCATACGACTAGGGGGGATTCAAATCCCACAGTCTCACCTTTATCTTATTTATTTATTTATTGGCCTTAACCTTCATCACTTCCCTCACTTTACAATGGATCTGAATGCATTCAATACTAAGAGTAGGATCAAGAAAAAGGGTAAAAGAGAGTGTGGGATCATTTAGGTGAGTCCCACCCATCCAAATCCTTCAATGCCACCATATTTGAGTGGCTAACAAGAGTTGTTATAAGCTTATGAGATTAGACACTATAGGAAGGACGAGGAACTAGACACCATGATTAACGACCTTTTATATTTTCTGTTAGGATCTTCTCGTGGTAAGAAGAATGACCTCTATTACCTCTTTCACCTCTACGCCTTACATTGTTTGGATAAGGTGTCCCATAAGGTCAGAAAGGCATTCAAGGAGAGAGGGGAGAACACTAAAGCCTGAAGGCAAGCTTCTTATAAGCCTTTCATCACCATTGTTGCTTCGCAAGGTTGGGACATCAATGCCATCTTCAATGCCCATCCTTGTCTTTCCATTCAGCATGTCCCCACCAATCTTCGTCAACTTTGTCATGCAGCCAGAGACAGCGTCACTGCCATTGCATCCAACTCTATCTCTGCCACGAGTGTTGGTTTCCTTCTTTTTCAAACTCATAATGAAATCATTGTCTTCTTGAAATAGACACATTACATAGAAGCTCCCCACAGATAGCAAGCTTTGCTTTCTAAACACCTGCTTTGTACTTTGAAGCGTGATCAACTGTTAAATATTATATATTGGGTTACTATTTTCTCATTTTTAATTGATTATTACTTTAATATCTCTCATATAATGCCATGGCAGAATTGTGTCTGAAAAATGTGATTGATTTCTATTGAAAAAGTGCCTTAAGAATCTATCAAAGTTTGCAAGCCATTTTCCTTACAGTTAGTGGATAATTAGTTCCCATTTTTTTGCTAAGTTGTTGTTTGATTATAATAGTGGATTAGATTGCTATTTGTGATATCTAACATTATGGACCATGATTTGGCCATGATCCTTCAATCTAGCATTTCCATATGTATTTAAATATGAAATATATTCAATAAAGAATTAGACTTTGTAGCTCATTTTCTTTCTCTATTTTTCATTGTTATCATACTTTGTTTTTTGTTTATTATTTTTCTGCCATAAGTTTTTTATTTCATTAATAAAAAACTTTAATTGGTATTAGAGCTTTCTTCTTAAGGAGCCTGTTAGTGTCTTTGTGAGTTTCAAAAGCACCGAAACATTGTTCCAACTCTCATAAAAATCAAACCTCTAAGCTATGAATGTTAAAGGCAAGTATTTCTTAAATTGGTCCACCAATTTTTTATGGGGAAAATTATTAGATCTGGGCAGTGCGTATGAAAGCCTATCTTAAAGCCTTGGATGTTTGGGAAGCTGTGGAAAATGCAAACTTTCATATTCCAATTTTACCAGACAATACTACCATGGCTTAACTCAAAAATCACAAAGAGAGAAAAACAATGAAGACAAAGGCAAAGGTTGTTCTTTTTCTTGTAGTCTCACTTATAATTTTTACCTGAATTATGACTCTGGAGTTAGCAAATGCTATCTAGAACTATCTTTTAGAAGAATATCAAGGTGATCAAAGAATTAAAGGTATGAAAGTGCTAAATCTCATCAGAGAATTTGAAGTACTTAAGATGAAATAATCAAAAACTATCAAAGAATATTCTGACCAATTTCTTAAAATTGCAAATCAAGTAAGATTACTTGGCACTGAACTTTCTGATTCTATAATTGTTCACAAGCTTCTTGTAATTGTACTTGAGAGATTTGAGGCCTCAATTTCTGCCTTAGAAAATACTAAGGATTTGTCAAGTATTACTTTGGTAGAAGTAATTTATGCTTTGCAAACCACTGAACAAAGAAGGCTCATAAGATAAGAAGGAGCAACTGAAGGGGTTTTGCATGTAAAACATCAATCTGGTGGCAAAAGAAAAAAAGAAAAGCAAGAAGGATTCTGCTGCAAATGGTGAAGCTGTTACAAATACCAACAACCATAGCAATAAAAAGGGAAAATTTCCACCTTGTAAGCATTGTGGAGGAAAATCTCATCCTCATTTTGAATGTTTAAGGAGGCCTGATGTAAAATGCAATAAATGTAACCAGATGGGGCATTAAGTAGTAATATGCAAAGAAAAATCTCACCAACAAACAGAAGAAGCACAAAATGCTAATCAAAAGGAAGAGGATTAGCATTTTGTTACAACCTATTTTTTAAACAGCACCTCAAGTGAATCTTGGTTAATTGGTTGTGTTTGTATGAACCATATGACCTATGACAAAGATTTGTTCAAGGAATTGAAAAATACGAAAGTTAAAAAGGTTAGAATTAGAAATGGTAAGCAAATTTCAATAAAAGGAAAAGGCACTGTAGCTATAACAAGCTACTCAGGTACAAAAATTCTTATCGATGTTCTTTATGTTCTTGATATTAAACAAAATTTGCTTAGTGTTAGATAGCTACTTGAGAAAGGATTTAAAGTTATTTTTAAAGGCAAGTGTTGCATAATCAAGGATCCAACCGGCCAAGAAATATTCAAGGTCAAAGTGAGAAGCAAGTGTTTTTCACTTGATTCACTGGAGGAGGAGCAAGTTGCCTTTCCAATAACAACAAGCTTAACTAACCTTTGGCATAAAAGGTTAGGTTACTTCCATTATTCTATAATGATCTACATGCTAAAAAATCAACTTGTTAAAGGAATACCCACCTTAACCGCAAATTTAAATGATTGTAAAACATGTCAATTTGGGAAGCTGACAAGGAAACCATTCCCTAAAGGTGTTTGAAAGGCCTCACAAAAGCTCTAACTAGTTCACATTGATCTTGCTAGACCACAAAGAACTCCATCACTAAAGGGAAGTCTTTATTATATGATATTTATAGATGACTTAACCAAAATGTATTAGATTTATTTTCTTAAATACAAGTCTAAAGTTGCAGAGGTGTTTTGGAAATTCAAAGCTTATGTTGAAAATCAAAGCAACCACAACATTCAAGTTCTAAGATTAGATAATGGGAAGAAATATATTTCAAATCAGTTTCAACAATTTTGTACAGATTTTAGAATATATTAGCACTACTCCTTACACTCCTCAACAAAATGGAGTGAATGAAAGGAAAAATAGATCAATCATGGAGATGGCTAGATGTATGCTACTTCAAAAGAACTTGCCTACAAAATTTTGGGCTGAAGCTACAAATACAACAGTGTTCATCCAAAACAGGCTACAACAAGAGTTGTGCATAATCAAACACCTTTTGAAGCTTGGTTTGGTTTCAAACCTTGTTTGGATTTTTTAAGGTATTTGGTTGTCTATGCTACCACATGTTCTATAGGTCAAATAGAACAAACTTAACAAAATAGCAAAACCTGAAATATTTATTAGCTATAGTACCATCTCTAAAGCATATAGGATTTTTCAACCACAAAGTGAAAAAATTCTTATAAGTAGAGATGTGTATTTCATGGAGGATGAACAATGGAGATGGAATGACTCAAAAGAGATTCAAAATACTAGTCCTTCGTTGATTCTTGAAGAGATAGAAGATGATCCACCTATAAGAGGCATAAAATTGCTCTCTAATATCTATCAAAGATGTAATGTAGCAATGTGTGAACCTGCAAGCTTTGAAGAAGCAATGAAAGACCAAAAATGGATAGTTGCAATGTAAAAAAAGCTATCCATGATCAAAAAAATTCAAACTTGGGTCCTTATTAAAAAATGTTGTAATAGAAATGTAATAGGTGTCAAATAGGTGTTCAGAACAAAGTTAAACTTTGATGGATCTGTAAACAAGTACAAAGCAAAACTTGTGGCAAAAGGTTATACACAAATATTTAGAGTGAATTATTCTAACACTTTGCTCTTGTTGCTAGACTTGATACAATTAGATTACTACTTGTCATTGCAGCACAAAAGAGATGGCAAGTGTTTCAAATGGATGTTAAGTAAGCTTTTCTCAATAGATATTTGTAGGAGGAGATTTATGTTGAACAACCAAAAGGTTTTGTAATCAAAAGGCAAGAAGACAAAATTTATTTGCTAAAAAATGCTTTCTATGATTTGAAGTAAGCACCAAGGGTGTAGTAAAATTGATTATTATCTATTGAGTTTGGGTTTTCAAAAAAGCTTATCAGAATCTACCCTTTATGTTAAGCATTCTAATATAGAAATACTAATTATTTCTTTGTATGTTGATGATCTTTTGGCAACAGGAAGTAATATAGCACTTATTGATGAATTTAAGTAAGAAGTGATGAATGTTTTCGAAATGACAGATCTTGGTCTTATGACCTATTTTTAAGGAACGGAGATCATTCAAAGAAAGCATGAAATTTTTAGTTGTCAAAAGAAGTATGCTAAGGAGATTCTTAAAAAATTCCACCTTGATGAATGTAAGCCAATAAGCACTTTTATGAATCAAAAAAAGAAGTTTATCAAGGAGGATGGAGCTTAAAAAGTTTATGAGACTCACTTCAAAAGAATAATAGAATGTTTAATGTACCTTACAACAACAAGGCCTGACATCTTATTTGCAGTAAGTATTCTGTGCAAGTGAATTGCATTTAAAGGCAACAAAAAGAGTTCTTAGATACATAAACAAGAACTATCAATTATGGAGTAAAGTATTGTAAGGAAAAAAATTTCAAATTATTTGGTTATTCAGATAGCGATTGGGTAGGTTCCTTAGATAACATGAAGAGTATTTCAGGGTATTATTTTAGTATGGGACCAAGAGTTTTTTCTTGGTATCCCAATAAGCAAGAGATAATTGCTCAATCAACAGTAAAATTTGAAGTTATTACAACAACTATAGTAGTTAATCAAGCTGTTTGGTTGAAAAATTCTATTAGATCTATGTTTGGCACAAGATCAATGCATATAAATCATGGTGGACAACTAGGTAGCAATTTCAATTTCAGATAATCTTATATTTCATGGAAAGACCAAGCATTTGAACATTAAATTGTTCTTCTTGAGAGAAGTGTAGAAAAATGGAGATATAAATTTGGTTTGTTGCAAAATAAAGGATCAAGTTGCTGATGTTTTTACCAAATCTCTTTCACTAAGCAGGTTTGAGTTTTTAAGAAAGAAACTTGGAGTTCACAACTTCCAAAACAAGGAAGAGTGTTGAAAATATGCCTTAGGAATCTATCAAAGTTTGTTAGCCATTTTTCTTACTATTAGCGGATAGTTAGTTTCTATTTTTTTATAAAGTTGTTATTTGATTAGAATAGTGAATTAGATTATTATCTGTGATATCTAGAATTGTGGCCGATGATCCTTCAATCTAGCATTTCCATACGTATTTAAATATGAGATATATTCAATAAAGAATTAGACTCTGCAACTTATTTTTTTTATTATTTTTTGTTGCTGTCATACTTTATTTTTTGTTTATTATTTTTCTGCCATAATTTTTTATTTCATAAAAAAAAACTTCAATTCCTCACTCATGAAAATTAATTAGGGATAGATCTAAAGGAGCGTGAATAGGATAGAGCAGTGATATACGTCGCGAGCAATTCTTACATACACTCGGTACGTCACGTCATTTATATACTCAACGGTTAAGATTTACTCTACACGTAGACCTTACCTGTACTGCACATGGACCCCACCTATATAAATTCAATCCTATCTACTGATTTTTTTTATGTGCACCATACTCCACGTGCATCCAAAATAATTTCATACGTCGTGGGAGAAAGTATGGTGGTGTTCCACCTCTGCCTAGCATAGTGAGGTGGCACTGGCACGAGGGGGTCCTACGTACCTTATCTTTCCCTGTTGTAACTCCTCAAAAAGAATTTTCAACTTCTATATGCGCTACTCATTAATCTTCCTTTTTTTTAGGGGGCCATCCACCATGCTATTTATTAATTTTTAATATTACAATTATAATGTATTGATATTATGTTTAGCATCGGCTTGCATATTTCAGAATAATTATAACGTACAGCAATCAGCGAATGTTCGACCTCACGACGCGTTTTCATTGTGTTAGTGGTCTATAAATGGCTATCTATCCGACAGACCACTTTTTTCCAGTTAAGTTGATTTGCCATTCATACTAGCTTCTCCACTTGCATATGAACGAAAGCCCAATCACATCTGCTCTACAGGCGCCTTTCATGGCGGATTATTCTTTTTCCTTTAGCTTCCCTTAATTTTTGCTTATTATTTTTCCACAGCCTTTTATGGGACGTAAGCAATTGAAAATTCCTCGATTATATTTGTCGCTTGTTTATTTATGGGAGATTATAACAATTCTACATGCATGATGTTAAATGCATAAGAATTCTGTAGGTCATCTGCAGAGACTGAAGCACGGACTGCACGAGTATTTAATCAACGGCTAGCATCAATCCAAATTAACTTCATTGGTAATATCAAAGGCCCACGTATCCCTGCCTTGGAATGTACTCGTATAATACTACAAAAGAATTCACAAATTATTGCTTTTGATTAAAAATTCTATCCTATCATAAAATTTGAGTAATACTGAATTTCCATTGCTGACGTAGTTCAAAATTTTGCACCGTAGGAGGAAAGGGAAATTTTGTAATATTAACTTTGGAGGGACCAGCCAACACAAAACCCAAAAAACACACGAGAAAAGGAAATGTCAACCATTACCCCATCATGTGATCTTACAGATGAGATAACTGGCTGGCGACGGCCAACCCTTGTTTACCCGTTTACACAGTTTATCAAGAGTTTTCAGCCCTTCAGCCAAATTTAACGATTCAAGTTCCTGAAAAGGATCTTGAAATTGCAGAGCGATAAATGAATAGAGAATTTTTTTATATATACACTCTTTACATGACTAGAGATTCGGTTGGATATTTCTGCTCCGCATGTAAGTTAAAAATTGCGTAGGTAATTCTGCTAGAAGTGCTTGAACTACCGAAATTTCTCCACCTGCAAGAGGTATAATGTTTAGAGGCGCTTAATCAGCTAGAAGTACATTGCCAACATTTCTATCCTAATTTACAAACTGATACCTACTTTGAACATCCCGAAATGGAACAAATTGAACTATATCACGCGAAGCAACCCGTCCAGATGAACTTTCAAGCCTCTCTCCCTTGTCAGCGTCCAAAACCTGCACGACAAGAAATAGTACATCTCAGATTACCAATGAATATAAGAGTATATTACACTAAACCATCTTGAAGTTTAATTAAATTATACTTGATATCTTTTTTATTTCAAAAATATCATCTAATTCCCTGAAATATGATTTATATTTGCCGGAACCTTCTATATTATTTACTTTTGGTAAATGAAATTAACTTTTTGCACAAAAACTTCGATTTTATTGTTAATACGCTAATAGGGGCAGCAACTTTAATCTCCAACATGAGATTGTAATGTTATTTTTAATATGGCAACAAAGGCGGCTAAGCAAGTTCATTTTTCAGAAAAACACATATTGCATAGAAATTTAACTTCATTAATAGAAAGTAAATTAATGGAGAAGTTTTCACTATATATATCAAATGTGAGGCTGAGTGATATTTTTTAAAAATTAGAGGTATCAAGTGTAATTTAACTGAACTTCAGGGAAAGTTATTGTGAATTATTCTAGATATAATTACAACTCTACACATAAGGAGAAGAAAAGTTAGACCTAATACCTCCATTTCTTTGAAATCAGCTCCTCCTACTCCAACAATAAGAATTGAGAATGGCAGGTCAGATGCGTTAACCAGAGCATCTTTTGTTTCTTGGAGATCTGTAACTACTCCATCCTGCGAGGATATCAATTAAATCTCAGAACAGCAATGGAAAACCAACGTGGTGGAAAAATCATAAGCGTTCTCACTTGTCAGTATAAATCATGTGTGTCATGTGTAAGACAAAATATAAAGCGCTGTGCTTTACTATGCCTAGCCCTAGAATAATATGGATGCATGTAATACATGCAACCCAGCAAAAAAAAAAAAAAAACCAAAGCAAACAATCAAATAAGCACTGAGTTATAATTAAACCTAAAACCCATATGCGCATATTTTAGCTCTTTATGTAATTATAACTAAGAGCTGATGGGCACAATGACAGTAACTTCCACAGATAAATAAGCAAAAATATTCTAGCTCTTACTGTGATTATTAACAAAACAAAATACTTTCGTCCTCTATTTGCAGCAGATTGGCTGGCAATAAAGGCAGCATTGCTTATGACAGGTCCAAAAAGAGTTGGCCCAGCAAGCGAGACATTAAAGAGGGCACTTGTGTATGCCGCCATAATTCCTTGGATACCTTCCACCTGCAATAGACAGAGAAGTATGAATATTGAAGAACTATCACATTGTGGTAATAAAAGCAAGATCAGGCTTGGCAGTTCAACCTCACAGTAATGGCTGCTTCCATTCAAGTTGAAACAATGAGAGACAGGACCATCAATTGGTCGTGCTCCAAAACCCCATGTAGGAAATCTCTTGTCTGAATCATAAAACTGTAACACCTCCCCGACCTCTAAGATTGCCTGATCAAAAGCATTCATGGCTCATCAATCAAAAACAAATAAAATAGTGAATCAAATTTGGAATAAAAAATCATTGCTCACCCTCTGGTAGGCATTTGGCCGTCCTGAAGGATCTATATAATGCAAAGAATCTGGAAGGCGTGGATTTCCATTTGAAGCTGATAAATGTGATAAGGGAGTTAGATCATAAGATCATCTTGAATCTTTGGTATCACATACATAACCAGAATGTCTAAAAGATATATAATTTTACATTAAAGAATGACTTTGCAAGGTCAACCCTATACTGCAGCCTCAAAGTTATTTAAAAATCAACATATATGATGTCTTAAGATGAACAGAAACTAGATAAAGGTCAAGAGAACAAATAAAAAAAAATGTCAATAAAAAATGCAAAATATTTCAGGAAGGCAATTAAGTTAAACGGATTATTTTGTCTCATGTAAGTTTATTTAATTATAAGTTTGAGAATCTTAGACCTATACTCAATCCCCCACCCACCCTAACCACCTGAACTAAACTCCAACTGGCAGAATCTTAGTTATTATTATTACTATTATTATTATGTGTGTGTGTGTGTGTAGGATTAAGATTAATTGACTACGCTCATAGATAATATTCACTATCACTTAAAAAATATAATAGATTATCAAGTTTTCATTAAATGCTTGTACTTATTGGTGTTCAATTCATTTAAATTTTGGCATAAAAGATATACATCACAATTTTTCCTGATTTAAAAGTCATAAAATGAAAACTATTTTTTATAAAAAATTCCTCAAAAGCATGTCAAGTTTTGCACCACTACCATATAATATAGACATATTGACACGCATGTATTGGCATGTAGAGTACCTGTGAAATCAATGGCCACCATGAAGTTCAATTCCAATCCTGCAGCCAAGTAATCCACGAAAGTATGTTGGACACTTTCAGTAAGCTTGTCCACATATAGTTGGCTCTTTAATACCTGCATCAAGTTGAATGTTTTCAGGGACAGGCAGAAGCGTTGAAGATGGAAATAAGCCTGACTAATATAATAGACCTTGTTATGATTAATGGGTAGAGGTATTCACGTAGAAATAAGCTTGGTTAATATAATAGACCTTGTTATGATAATTTTGTCCAACAGTAGTGGGCAAGAATAAACTTTCTCCTATACCACCAGAATGAAGCTTTTCCAGCTCCACCAAAGATCTCTGCACTTTTCTGTTATTTAAGAATAAACAGCTTTAACCTGCATTTCATCTTAGGCATGGAGATAAGAGAAAGAAAAAGGATGGATAAACGAAAGAGTAACAGCTGATTACCCCATTAAATCATGTTTGCCGTTGCTATTGAAGTTATAGCACTCTATTACTAAAGGACTATCCTGTGTATCATAAGAATGGAAAACGAGAGCATTCATATAGCATAAAGTCAAATTAAATAAATGAATAAAATAATGGGGCATTTTACGAGAAAATTCCATATTTAAGGTAATACGTAGAATAAGTCAAGTGCCAGCATATCTTCCATTATGACAAAGAAACATAAATGTACTAAGTCAAAACTTATCAGCACTCTATTTAAGTTATAACAGTCATTGAGATAAAACAAAAAATTATGGCAAAAGCATATGTTTTTGGTATATACATCTTTTTTAATGAATAGAATGCTCATTTTGAACACGATGCAACTTGAACCAATGATCTTTCCCATGAATAATACTTAAAAACACAAGGAACATGACATGGCTATTTATTCAAAGGCAATCAAAATCAGAAATATCTACATAAAAAGTAAGATAGTCATACCAAATGACAATTGTAAATTGTAATTTAGATTTTATACCTTGCTTCCTAGTTGTTGAATATTCAAGAAGACAGGCTTCCATATTGGGTTGAGATCATTCTTTATAACTTCTGTTTTGCAAATGGGAATTTGGGTACCACCCTCTGCAAATTTTGAAATTAATAAAAAGGGATCCTGCAAGACAAACAAGAACATTGCTGATGCCATAACTGATGATCCTCACAAAACCTAGCAAGAGAAGAAAAATAAGGACATACACTTTTTGAGAAGAGATCTTTATTTTCCAAATCTGAACACCGGAATGTCATCTCTATTGTAGTCCTTGAGCTGACACATTCCTCAGCATGCACCAATAGCTTCCCACAATTTTGGGAGTGAGTTGATCTGGTGGCATCATCTCTGTGCAGATCTAAAGTTAATGATCGATCAGATTTTGTAATTATCTGCACAGGCAGAATCGTTAATGTTGATGGGTAAAATTATTGAAATGTTAGTTTATTTTTTGTAATGCATAGGGCACTCTTATTTGTGTAAGAGCCTCTTTGATTAAAAATAGCGCCAAATACATCATGTAATGAAGAATGGGAAAAGAATATCTGGAGTAATATGGGAATGGGAAAAGAATATCTGGAGTAATATGGGAATCGGAAAAGAATATCTGGAGTAATATGGTCAGTTATATGAATAATTATTTGTAAATCAAGAATTAAGCCATCAATTAAGGCCTAAATAAGGCATACTCTTTATTACAGTTTTCTCTATTGTTTTAAGCATGCATTTTTTGTTTCCTTCATAAAACCTTGGTGTAGACTCTTCACAGAGCTTAGGAATGAAATAAATTATCAATATTTGTTTTCTCCCTCTTCCTTCCTCTTTCTCCCTCCAACTTTCTGTTTTCTCCCTTTCCTCGTTACTCTTAATCTCTCTTTCTCCTATCTCCCTCTTCCTCCCCCTTTTCTTCTGTTGATCCTAGATCACTATGTCTCCAAAATGAAGTTAATGGAAAATGAGAAAGGAATAGAAAAATTATTATTAATTATTTGTAAATTATGGATTAAAAATAAATATAAAAAATAATATTTTATTAAGATTAGAATTAATATTAGTTATCTTTTTGTTAGGATTTAATAATTATCTTTTTGTTAGTTTTTAATTATTTTTAAGATTAGGCATATGACTTTAAATAAGATAAGATTTTATATATTTATCTTTTATTATTAGAAGTTATCTTTCATTAGAATTAGGATTATGATTCTATAAATATAAGTCTTTACAATTGTATTTGAAGAACTTAGACTTGATTGATAATAAAGTACTTTTAGAATATTTGCTTCTCTCCCCCCTTCTTCCTCTTCCCCCATTATTTCTTCTAATATCTTCTCCCCCCTTCTTCTATCTTCTCCTTTTTTTCTCCCTTGTTCTACATCAATTTGGTATCAAAGCCAAGTTACAACTCCAACCACATTTTCCACTGCCTTTCATACATCCTAAACTCACCTGAAAATCTAAACCCACCATCGTCCTACATTAAGCTCAACAAGTCACAGACCACACCATTAGAACCAGAAGGAGGAATCCAACCCAATCATCCAAGCTCAATGCCAGCGACCACGACATGTGTTGCCACACACCGGTCAAGTCCTTTGAAAGCCTCATTTTTCAAGAAGAACAAAATACCCAAACTATCCAAATTAGTCTAAACGACTTCTAAAAAAATGTAAACCATCAATTTGATAAACTAAATAGTGCCAGTAGCGAACTTTGTCTACAAATTACTACCAAAAGCTTAGAAAAACTAAAGGCGGAAGAAGAATGTCATTGAGAGTCCAAAGTATTAGAGAAAGATATATTAATCAAGTCTGATGTTATTATTGTGGAACCTGATGGTGATAGTTCCATCATAGGATATGAAAAGTAGTTGGAAGTAAATTTGGGATGTGAATAAATCAATTTTGACCAACAATTTAAAGTTCAACTAGAAGTTTTAGAATGTTGCGTTCAAATTCAACCAGTTCAACTGTTCCATCAAATCGAGTTTGTCATTCTAGATGTATTAATGAATCCAAAACTGTCTTTATTACTGTATCTTGAAGCAGTGGTGTTCATCCTACCTGAGGTTTCAAGATGGATTATTTTAATGCTTTGCTATTTCAAAACTTGAGGATGAGTTTTTTCCAACTAAGGGAGAATAATGGAAAATGAGAAAAGAATAGGAAAATTATTATTAATTATTTGTAAATTATGGATTAAAAATAAATATAAGAAATAATATTTTATTAAGATTAGAATTAAGATTAGTTATCTTTTTGTTAGACTTTAATAATTATCTTTTTGTTAGTTTTTAATTATTTTTAAGATTAGACATTTGACTTTAAATAGGATTTTATATATTTATCTTTTATTATTAGAAGTTATCTTTTATTAGAATTAGAATTAGGGTTCTATAAATATAAGTCTTTGCAATTATATTTGAAGAACCTAGGCTTGATTGATAATAAAGTACTTCTAGAATATCTACTTCTCTCCTCCTCTTCTTTCTCTTTCCCCTTTATTTCTTCTAATATCTTTCCCCCTTTCTTCTATCTTCTCACCCCTTCTGCTATCTTCTCCCCCTTTTCTCCCTTATTCTACATCAGAAGTATACAACATCAAGCATTCTTATGCATTTTTTATTGGGAGAAACCACTATAGTATGAGTCTGAGATAATGAGAAGTGCTAGATCAGAAAGATCCAGGTTCATTGCCAGATCTTTCTCCCTCTGTCTTGCACATTTCAAATCATTGAATAGTATAATGACTTTTCATCTACTTGTAACGCATCAGTCAACAAGAAGTATGTTAGTCCTCATGTTACCTCAGATAATGCACAGGTTGCTTCACCAAGAAATTGCTGCTCTTCTAGCTTAAGCATCTGCACAAGTCAATCAAACAGTTACAATCTGGACCATCGTACACTCTTGCTCTATCAACTTGTTAAAACATTGGCATCTAATGAGCAAAGTCAATATAAGAACTATTATCTTTTCAAGGAAAGAAAAAGAAGAATATAAAAAGCCTCCATCAATCATCCATGTTTATCCTGCATCTAAACATTTTTACTTCGCTCTTTCACATGCTCTAGCTACTTTTCCAATCTACTTGGTTACACAGAGGAGGGTACTAGCATATTTATTACATGTAAATTATCTTTGTATAATCCAAAACTATAAGACATAACAGTCAATGTTAGAGTCTTCAAGGTAGATATAATTACATGGAACAGTAAGCCTAACATATGTTTTCCTGTATATAGGTGCATAACATAATATTAAAGACATTGGCAAAATAGTGGGTTTGAAAATAGGGGGGAAAATGCTTTACTTCGTATTAAGTGTACTTCAAAATAAAAATGCATTTTAAACATCATCTTGTCCATTTCTCAAGCATATTATTTCAAAGTCAAAACTCTAAGTAAAACTTTTATAATTTATAGCTGAATAATTGCAGAATCAGGTAAGGATTGACTTAACAAAATTTTAAAGACAGAATTTTATTAACTCTCATAATCTCTCACTTGTACACCAGAACTTCAGATATATAAGTCTAGTGAAGTATCACAAACTTGGTATAGATAGATGTTATTCCTATAATAGATAATACATACATCTACATGATTGCCTGTAATAATTGATCACTAATTCATCGCACTCAATCTAAAGCCAGAAGATACCAACACCTTTACCCTCTTTACATTTCCGTACTTGATATAAATCCAATTACAAGGGTTCTCTAACTGACTGAGGTCATTTCATTATTAAAGTTTTAAAAATTTTAAAAAAAATTCCAAAAAGTTTTATAAAAATCTTCTAATTTGATATGAACTTTCCAATTTTATAATTAAAAAAAAAATCTTGTACAGAATTGAGGAATGAATCAGTATAACAGAAAAAGTCTTACCAATAGAACTACTTGAATAGAAAATTGCCATTCAGCAAGGAACATAAATTAATATTTTAAAGATTGAGGTCAGCATGATTTGTTCATGTATCTACAAAATTTCCCAAAAACAGGAATTGGTAGACTGGAATCTAGCCTGGTGACAAAAAAATATATTCGAACCATGTCTTACTCAACAGAATAACTTCTAAGCATATGTGCCATGATAATACCGTACCTTTACCTCTACATTGTGAAATTGAGTATCAACATCATACACACGAAACCTGTGATGGAAGAAATTTCACAGAGACACTCCTGGTCAAACAACAAGATGCTCATATGCTTTGTTAGAAGTAAAAATATCAGCATTTAAACTTACACTAAAAACTGAACAACCTCGAAATGGTAAATGAGATTGTGTTTAGTAATCCATGTGGGATTCAAGGAATTTAGAACTACTTCTGTGCGACCAAGTTCCTCAAGTGCTCCGTTTTTACCTCTTATATAAAGAATCATCATTGGATCACTCTGCAGCCACAAAAGCTAAATATAAGACATGCCAACTTTCCTGTGCTAGAAGCATCATGCAACTGAATGATGAGAATATTGAGCATAAAATTACTACATTTTTTTTATAATAAAATAAACAAGCAGCATAACCATTAAAATCTGCAACAATAAAAAATGACACCGTCTCCCCTGATCCATACGGTGTATAAGCTGAACTACATTAATGAAGCCCAATTTAAGTGCCTTCATCTCTCGCTTAAGAGTAAAAATTGAACACATGCATACTTTTATCTTGCATGGAACAATATGGCAGCTATTAGATTTTGAGGGTTTGAAGTCATCAATCTCTCTCTCTTTTTTTTTTCTCCTTCAATTTTCCATGCTCATTGCAAAGATAATCCAGAAAAATATATTTGATATATCAAAGTACCATTAGAGAACGATTATCTTTAGTAATATTATGCTGGCAGTTGGCCTGAAATCTCTGTGGTCCTTACAATTACCAATATAATTTGACACAAGATATATCTGGGATTGTCTTATGCAAGAAAGGCCTCTACACATATGAATGCCCTCGCAGTATAAATGGAAGGCACAACTAAAATCCATCTCCTTTTACTCGTTTAGTGTTCACCATGGCCATTCCTTCATCTAGATTTCACATCTCAGCAAATTTGTATAAAATACACTAGAAGTAGTACTGCAGCTACAAGAATTTGCTCGTAATTTCATATCAAACAATCTTTAGAGCACTGCATCATCCTCAGCACTGACATCTTACTCCTAAGGCAGATGTGCTCTGTAATAAGCTTTCTGCTAGAGATTGTGGCTCATGATTTCGTGATCTCTAAAGCTACACAATCCTGATTACCATAAGTTAAACGTGACCAGTTTTTAGTCAAGAGCTTAGGAGTTTTCCTTGAATTTATTATTCCGGAATATACATGATGATATGCTTATCAAAACAATAGATCCCAAAATGTAGTTGAGCTGGAATAAAACTGCAATTAACATTGGATAATTAGAAAAATAAACCAGAATTTATACAGTGGATATTTTATCGCCAGGACCGAAGCTAACTTCAATCCAAATTAAATGGAATTGAACAAAGTTCTAAACATCAACCACCATGAAAAGCTATCAGATTCTACTCATAGAACTTTAGATTCATAATGCTTGACCAACAAACCTTTGAGAGCACATCTCGATCACGCAAGCCTGAAGCAGAATATGATAACTACATCACAAAAGAGACCACTGTTACACCTCCAAGAGCTCATTCCAATAAAATTAAGCATGAATTAAAGTTCTGTCAGTGTAACGGATTCGCGAAGTAACAGAAAGAGAATGTACAAAAATACAGAGAAACTAATTTCAAACAAACGGAGGACCTCGATCTGAGAGAAGAGACCATGGTAGCCGCGAGACCTGAGGAACCTATCCACAGCATCATTGGGAGCGTCGGCCGGATTGTGGTGATGACCGGCGGTGCCACCGATGGCCGCACGACCTCCGGCAACGTCGGACCAGCAGTTGCCCATTCAATTTTCAGCGTCGAAGTCAGTGCGAGTAGCTTGACCTCAGTGTGCCCGTCGACCTCAGCAGGTGACCGGGAACAAACTAAGAACTCCAAGAAAAGGAAATTTTGAAACAGAAGCAGACAAACAAAAATCAAAACATTGAGAGAACCTGACACACAATATCCCTCTTATCTATTTTGCAACTTGACAGCTTACCATTTTTTCGTCGACCCTTCTTTATTAGTTGCATTTCATTTCTCCAAAGGAAACGCGTCTTTTACCTATGCTTTTAAAAAGTCTTATTTGGTCCTCTCAAAATAAAATTTTTTAATCCCTGTCAACCAAAAAATATTTTTTTCTTTAATTTAGTCTTCAACGTTTTTCTTTTCCTCAAAATAATCCCTTCATTGGATAAAAATGAGATCTGGTGTAACTCTTAACTATTGATGTATGTTTATCCAAGTGTTTTCAACCCTCAAATTAATATTATTTTGGTATAAAAAAAAGCACGAATATTTTTTAAAAAGGCTATTTTTATTTAAAAAAATTTAAAAACTGAGTTGTAAAACTTTATTTTAAAAGATTAGATTAAGATAAAAGTGATCTTTTCAAAACTCCATTATTAATTTGCTTTATAATAATAATAGTAATTAAATAATCGCAATATAACGTAAGCCTAAAAATAATTTAATAATAATAATAATAAAACGCAATTATAAGTAGTGTCAAATAATTAAAGAGTAATAATTTTTTATTACAGTTACCGTGTGTTTATTTTTTTTTACTTTTTGAAATTAAATTAACAACCTGAACGATTTTAAATATGACGTCTTTCATATTAATTTGATAGATTTCAAGTTTTATTTTCAAACAATTTAAAAGAAAAATTGGAAGCAAGAGTGTAAGTTGTACCTAATTCATACAAGGAGAATTCAGAACTAAATTCCTGGAGTTAGGTTTGGGCCTCTTTGGCAGCAACTTCTTAAGTTGATTCGCAAACTTTCTGGGAAGATTCCTCTTCAATCACATGACAGTGCCAAGGAAATAGGAATATCAGTTGTCATATAATTCAAGGAAAGTGGGAGTCTCTGTCAGATTATAATTATTGGCAACATCGTATTCGTTGGGACGTCGAAGGAAGAAGCAAGTCAAACTCCACGTCGATTCATTCATCACTGATATGTAGTTTCTCCTTGTATTTCAGTGCATGGACAGGCATGTTGTTTTATTGTGCAAAGAAAATGTTACGACTATTCAATGCAATTACAAGGAATAAAACCAAAAACAAATGGTAAGTAACAGTCAAATTTGATGGTTCTTTTTTAACGTTATATTATTTATGT
The DNA here is from genome assembly GCA_032878935.1 of Erythrophleum fordii. NCBI lineage: Eukaryota > Viridiplantae > Streptophyta > Magnoliopsida > Fabales > Fabaceae > Erythrophleum > Erythrophleum fordii. The sequence continues at coordinate 44,753,724 of JAVQMF010000054.1, forward strand.
GCTGTAACAACGACGTAGACACGTTTTCTATTACAAATTCTGATTACAAGCATGATCTGATGTTATTATGACGGGTTATTTGGTCACAACAGTGGGCAGCTAGTCGTAGACAGCACATTATGAAGTGGTTAAAAGCTAAAAAGCAAATACCACCCATAATTTTCTCCTTTAATCTCACACTTTCTCTCCACAATGGCCCTTTACATATCAATACTAGCTCAAGAGCCATGTTCAAAATTTCTTTTCATCCCTCCATTCATGCTTGTCAATCGAGGACAAAACTAGAAAAAGTAGTATGGGAGGACAAAATTTTAGACCGCAAGTTAGAACATGTGTTTAAGACTTTGAAAAATTAAAAGGGACAAATTAGAAAATTTAGAGGGAGGCAATAATATTATATACATATATAATCCTTACAAATTTTTAGTACCAAATATATATATATATATATATATATATAAGTACTCACATGTAATCTAATCTATTAAAAATTAAAATAGATATCCAATTGGTTAGGGAGCAGCTACCCTTCTTTTGTTATTACTGAGTCCATCTATTGTCAATCTCACAATATTTATATCTAACACTATTAATGTAAGGATCTAGAGAGTGGGTTCCAAGAGATCTTTCCCAAAATGTGATCACCAATACAAATTCTTGACTTTAAAAAATTCAAACCCGCATAACATATGTAATTATAAAGATTTGTGAGTTGAACAAATTCAAATAACCTTAAGTATTTCTCACTATTTTAAAAATGAACTTACGCACTAACTATTTAAATCCCATAGTTATCTTTTTATTTTTTCAAAAAGGAATTAGGGAGATTAAAACTGTACTTCTCCTGGCCATGGACATTGTTTTCGTAGGGAGAGAGAAAGGCCAAGGAAGGAGAGAGAGGTCACAGAACAATATAAATAAAAAGGGCAATGCATGATGATGCATGGGTGGAGTATACGTAAGAATTTGTTGCAGTGAAGGAGGAGGAGCATGTGTAGGCTGCCATGCTTGACTTGCTCCTTGCTGACCACCTAAAAGTCCAGCACCATCACCTTCAATCCATCATTCCTAATTTCTTTTCTTTTTTTCCATGTTCATTAACGTGCACAGTGCACCCTACCTTCTCTTTTGTTTTCGTTGAACTACAAAAAGAGAAAAAGCAGTTTGATTAGCTTTTTGCACAAAAAGAAAGGTGAAGAGCAGTGTCTCCACCCTTTTGCACACAAACTTTGAATCTTCAAGCAGTCCTCCTGTAGAAAGAGCAAAAGACTATGGAAACTTGGTCACTATAAGATCTATAAGTGATTCAGTATACCAAAATGTCACCAAGTCAACCAGCAAAAATGACCACGAAGTCATCTACTTAAGTGATGTATGGGCTAAGAGAACTTGAATAGGCAATAAATATTAAAAGTGTATAATGATTAGGTTGGGTTGGATTTCATCCGAACTTTGAAATTTGACCAAGTTTAAGTTGAGTTAAAATTTCAAATTTGTAGTCTAACCCAGCCCAGATTAAGCCAAGTTGAAAAGTTGGACTAAACATGAACTTTTATCTTTTTCCTTTTAAAAAAAATTTAAAAACTTTCAAAGCTTATATCTTTATATCTACTTGACCATTTTTGAAATATAATCACTTATTTTGATGCATTTTTTTTAGATCTACATAATGAAATTTTAAAAAAATGAGAGAAAATAAAACTTCAATATGTAATAACTTAGATTTTGGTAGGCTAATTGGAATGATTTTTTTTTTCTATTTTGAGTATTTTTTCAAGACTAGGCCAATCCACTCGCCGAAGGAGGATTGCTTGACTATTTTTCCTAAAAAAAGTTGGTAACTATCTTAAATTAAGGTTTTTTTCTTTTAAATTTAAAAAATACATATTTTCTATCTTATTTTCTCTTATATGAATGTATTAATCATACTTTAGAAGGTCCTAACAATAGCCTTGACCCCTTGACTATTATAATTTGTAAAATATATTTAAATATTTTGGGCTAAAATTATAAAATAACCTTAAAAAATGAATATTTTCCCAATGTAACCCTAAGTATTTTTTTTTCAAATAATAAAGGGCAGACTAGGCCCGATTAGTCAGAATAGTCATCTCTATACTCAACTTGGTCTTTTAACTCAACTTAATTTTTGTTTTTTATTTTTGTAACCCCTAGGACGAATTGAGTAATAAGGTCCCACGTACACCTCTAGTATATATTAATCAATAAGTGCCACAGATAACACAAGAAGTTCCTTATACTTAAAATTTTAATTTTTATCACTAGCTCAAGGTGTTGGCATTAAGTAAATGGTTGTGTCTAAAATAACATTATCGATGTAAAAATCTCTAAAGGATTTTTTAATTGGTTTTAAATGAGTAAAGCAAGATTTGAAAAAAGAATATTTTTGGGAAACAAGTTAGGCCAAAAGGTCTATATTGGTGTATACCTTTACTAGGGCACCACTTGTATTTGGGGCAAAAGCATTTTTGAGAAAAATCAAATTTGACCTAAATGCTTTTAATTACAATGATAGTCCAATACTATAGGGCCAAGTGTGTTTCCCAAGTGATTAACCTATTACTTTATAACATATTTATTATTAATGGCCAAAGTAGCTTTTAAGTAAAATGTTCAAAGCTTATGAAATTTTAAATTGCCAAAGTTTGACTTTCTATTTTGTCTTGTGTGCATAAAAGGTTTCTAGTCCATCATGTAATATCCAAAGGTCACAAGATTGGGCATCCTTTTAACATTACTTTTGACACATTACTACTCATCAATTATTAACTAAGAAGCACAACGTCAAATTGGCAAATGGATAAAAGATTAAATGGAATTGTCAAAAATCTCATTCTCCCTAACAATGCAGGTAAGTACAATGGTGTAGCAAAAAAAAAAAGGAGAGTCAAAAAAGTGTTGTACAAGCTGTCCTATCCTACCTTATACTAGCTTATGTTCTCAAAAAAGAGGGAAATTCAAAAGATTTGAATAGAAGAAAGTCTATCTCTCACTTTGTTTTATCTTAGTTCACCTTTGGAAAGAGAGAAAAATGCGAGCAACTTCTCTCCAATTTTGGTGCAAATTGGACGGCCCAATCTTGAGGGAGAGAAGCTGCTTTATTTTATTGTTTTTTCATTTTTTTTTCAAAGTTATTTTATCATTGTCTCAGGAGTGCACTATCCAATCTATGCTAAAACTGGAAAGAAGCTGCGCTTGAGAAAAATCTAAAGCCATTGAAGAAGTCTCAACATTTATAAAGAAAGAAGCTTTAGTTGAATATTAAGGAAGCTCTAATATCTCTAACATTTATTGAAGCTCTTCTAGCCATTGGAAACAATCTACATCAAGGGAGACTATCTCTGAGTAACAAATCTTTGCAAATGATTGAGTATTTATGGTAAAGAGCATTGAAGAAGAAAGTTGTGGGAGAGAGTGGAGAACACGGTGTATTCATTGAGTTATACTCTCTTCACCTATTTGATTACTTGCTTGTTGTGCCATTATTGATGAAATACTCCAAGTCAATTTTCAAGCTAGCATTTTGTTGCTCTATGTGAGCTATCTTGAGTGCTATTAGTGAGCTTGGGCTTAAACTCCATATTTTACCTATACTTCACTTAAGTAATTAATAGTTTGGGTTGCTAGGAACTTGTAAGAATCCTAATGGGTTATTTGAGATTGTAAAAGTGTGAGTAGCTGAACTTATTATATTAGGTTTCCTTGTTGATCACGAGGTAAAAACTAAGTGGCTAATTTCAAGTGTAGGTTGTCTCGTGTCTTTGGTGATAAAACATAATGTGTGATTCCTAGAGGCTTCCTTGACTATGAAGAAATCAAAGCCAAGTGGTTGATTTTGTAAAAAAAGTTGCCTAGTTATAATTATGGTGATTTTCCTTATATATAAAATTTTCTTACTTTGTACTTCTAGAATGATTATAGGACCACCTTAGTTTGAACTACTATAAATTTTGTGGTGTGATTTTTAATTTTTGCATGCTATGAAACTGAAAAGAAAATCATTTTGCTTAGTAAAGTTCTTACTACATTGGTGTTTTGAAAAATACACATGCTGATCACAGTTTCTCGGAAAGCTATCTTTTGCACAATCTTTTAGGAAACTGAAGTCTTTGGTTATAAGTTATCTATTTTACTGTGATATCTGACAAGATGTTTTTCAAGATCCAAAATTTTATTTTTGCTATTGCAGAAATCTGTGATCAGTGACTTCATAATTATTTGAAATTCATCACTTCATTATCATAAGTCAAGTTGTTTGTAGAAACATAATTTTAAGAGTTTTTACAAATGGTTTCTGGAAGGTGATCATTGTTGTGCATGATCTCCTTTTATTCTGTGCATTTAATTTCTCAACCTTTGCTATTCTAGAAGTTGAACGAAAATCAATTACATGTTTTAGCTGTTTTAGCTAATAACTGAGTTTCTGAAAATCACCATTTTAACATTTACATTTCATTAACCTTCTGGTTACTCAGGCTATTAGGGAGTACATTTTTAGACAAACGTTGAAGGAACCAAAAAATTTATTAGAATTTTTTAAATAGTCATAGTTTATTAAAAGTCTAATTCAACCCCTCTTGAATTCTTTTGGAGCTAACAAACATGATTATTACTGTCTGCTTATATCCAAAAGTGACGAGCACATCAATGAACATATAGTCCACTGGGACTAAATACACAGATTTACCAAATTCAAAATTTCAAGCATGTATTGGCGGCTGCCATTGTGGGCAATAAAAACACTGACAAGCTGATCGATATATTGGAGTTCCTGTCGGCTGGTGTCAAAAAACTGCGTTGGTTGGTAAACTGGTGGCAATACCAGTCAATGGTAACAGTAATTTTAGGATATATACATTAATCTCATGTTCTTGACTCAGAGAACTGTTCTTGCATAATGTCCAAAGACAGGATACCCCACTTCTGTCATTAAACAGTAGGTTTAGGTGGCACCTGCATATGTACAAAAGGCTGCACTGTAACATCCCAAATTGCCAGATCAAGATTCCCATATATTTGGAAATATGTGATTGAGCAACTGGCTGAGAATATGAATCTGCTTACACTATTGTACTCAACAGCATTCTCTTGATGTGGACCAGAATACTCCTCCGTCTGCATGGAGATAGGAATAAAGTTCATCCAAGAAAGATTGAAAAGTGGCCTTAATATATGAATGAGGCGGAGGGAGCAACGTCTTCATCAAAGTATTAACCTCCCTCGTCCCAACTGCAGAATGATATGGATAATCTGAGAGTGATTATATGTGACAGCATAATAGGATTGACATGTCCCATTTTCACCATAGACGTGGAGGAATGAAAACTAGATTGTGGATTCAGGTTATTCTTGTATATGTTGAGAATATGACAATAGTGGAGCATCATTGTGTTCACAATGGATGAATGTACTTAAAGATGTGGGTACAGGGCAAGATTGTGTATGTTGAAGATTGCCCATACTCACCCCATGAGGGTAGTGACGTGTATTTTAAGGATCTGGCAGTGATTAATAGTGGCCCTGCCCATACTCACTATGGAGGGATAAATTTCAGGTTGTGGGTTTAAGATATTGTGATGTGTACGTTGAGGATTTGACATTGATTGGGCGCGAGTACTGCTCATATTAAACATGGAGGAATTTGATCATCAAAATTATCCACCTTGATAAATTATTAGTCACTTTTTAAAGGCCCAGCAATTTATACGAGCTCCGAACAACCCTCATGTTATTTATGAGCAATTTTCCAAGAGAGTATTGCTATTCAGGAATTACACAACATAACATTAAAGTGTATAGCTTATATTTAACTACAATTAATTTTAACCTAAACCTTTCTATGTTAGACTCAGATTCAGAGTTCAGACACTTGATTTTTTATGAGCCAAGGTGATATCCAAATAACACTACTCAAAATACTGATGAAACTCATATCCAACAGAAGACAAACAACCATGGAAACTAGATTTAAATAGTCAGATTCACCGTCGACTCAACGAAAGATATATGATTATGCCTTTCACAACCAAAATTATATATATTTTTCTTAATTTCTTGAAATTATTTTGCAATCAAATCCTCCGCTTTAGTCCCAGCCCACAAATTTAAATGTTCTACAACGTGAAACAGAAAACTAATCTTTCCCTGGAGACACGACTAATTCAGCAATCAGCCCCAACTAAATTGAGGAGCCTCCTTGGCATGACTAGTAATTGGCAAGATGTTCTACATAATCTTGTGTAAACCAATGTTGAGATCAGACGATATGGAAATGAGAAGCGGAATAGACTGAAGCCACACAGCTTTGAAGACTCGTTTCTGATGAGCTCTTATGGATTGGGGGGGCTTGTGAGCATTATACCTAATATCAAAGATGTGAATCATAGGATCTGCTGAACCCGATGTTATATACAGCCCATCAGGAGACCAAGCCTGATTTATCAGAGCTGACTGAGATTCACTGCTTTCTTGCTTCCATCCGAAAGCATGAAGTTCTGTCTGCCTCAATCTGATATCATATAATCGAAGCTGCCTTTCTGGAGTCCTGAAAGAACAAGAAAGGAACAATAGTTAATATCCTTCAAACTTTCAAGCAGCAGAAGAGCAACAAGGAATATTAATAGCAAAAAAGATCTTGGTCCTGAGGGAATACAGGGTCAACATGAATATAGTATGTTCCCATCTCCAAGGTATAGAATCTATTGTACCGGTTCAAACAAAAAACTACGAATCAAAATTATTCTCAACTAGCTTATGGCTATAAACCACCATAACCACCTCCGGAATATACATAACAAAGGTGGATAAGTTTTCAGCTCTTGTTCCTCACATAAAATTATGAGAAAAGCAGCAAGTGAGTTTTGAATGAATGATTACATTCTCATCCTTGTTCACAAAGCAGAAATAAGGAAAACCCAAATGCATTCACCAATTAAAAGACCACTTCATCTTAAACATATAAACTATATTTCATGTCTATAACACAGCCCCCTTAGTCCAATGAGCAATCACCAAAATTAACCGGTTTCTTGGGACAACCTACCTGTTAAACACAACGAACCACAATAACTTTCATCACTACTGTGTTGTAGTAAGCATAACAATATTTCCACGCTTCCATAAATATAGCAGTTCCACCAATTAAAATATTAAACACAGGCACAATCTCATCATTTGATGGTTGTGTACCACAATAAATAGAGTGGGAGTTTTGCAGGTTGGAGGAATCAAAACCCAATTCTGATAGTTCCTATTCCCAAAGTACAGGATACGATGTAAGCTTATTTGGTTATAGCATCAATTTCATTGATTACAATAAAGCATATGAAAGTACAAATAGTTTTATAACACTTCAGCACCATGTCATGGTGTAATAAATTTCATCGGGTGCATAAAGTTTTCAGCCAAATCTTATATTGCCATTTTGAAATAAATGTATCAAAAAACTCCATAAAAGCAAGCATTCAAGGTAGACCGAAACTTGGAAATGAGCCATGTTATAGATTCAGTAAAATATAGCAGAGCATATGACTAACAAAAGGGAAACACAATTTTATAGAACAAAATTCAATAATAAAGCAAACTCCAAAGGTAACTGAAAGAATAATAATCTCTTACCCTGTTTGTACCGTGAATAAATTGAAGTCACATGGATTTGGCAGTACACTCATGCATTTACTATCAATCTGATGCCTGAAATCAGCTCTTCCTACATGAGCATCATACCCAAAAATTCTCTTGTCCGCACCAACAGACAACACAACCTGCTTCTGCTGCAAACCAGCAACCCCCATAACGGCAGAAGAATGAAGATTTCTGTGCAATGCTTTTGGCTTCCATTTGTTCTCACCATCCTTCTCACTCCAAAGCATAACAGCATGGTCACTTCCCCCAGTTACAAAACAGATATTTTCCCAGGGCATAAAAACAATGTTATTGATAATACCCTTAACATGAGGCTTCTCCTCTATGTAATTTACACGTTCTCTCTGTCAATGACAAACATATATATGTAATATATGTCAATAAATTATAAAAGAGACCCAATTCCAAATTGCAACTTTTGTGCCAGTATGTTTGTGGCAATGAGCCCTACCCCTTGTTTTTTATTCAGATCCAAAACTGATATTTGAGAGTCTCCACCATCAGCACTGTAAACTGAAAACAAGCTATTTCCCTCTGGGTGCCAAGCTATATCTTCTGGCCATCTCCTCTGCTTCGAGGATGCACAATCAGTTGCACTAAGCAAAGAGGCTCCTGATCTACAGTTAAAGATAGGGAGAACGAAACATCAGAAATAATATGAGTGAGAAATAATTAAAATATTTTGAAGTTCAAAATTATAAATTTCTTTTACTACAAAAATTTGTATACACTAAAGGAAAATTTGCCAATGGGAGAGTGTGCCATTATGTAGCCAGATTTACAGTTTGAGACGGGCAGAAAGAAATATGTGAGATAACAAGGGAGTGGAAAATCTGAAAAATATTTCAATGCTCCATTTTTTTTTTTGGGGGGGGGGGGGGGGGTGGTTTCCAAAGCTTCATATACAAGGAGGGGAAGATAGTTACTAGGAGAGAAAGAGCCATAATATGGATAGGCTTGGGCTTGAGCAACATCATTATAAGACTAAACAAACCCCACTTTCCAAATATTCTTATTGATCAGATATGTTTAAAATGACCATCCTGACTATAGACAAGAATAAAACTCCCTCTAAAGTGACACCAAAAAGAATACATAAGTAGATAAGCCATTAAAGACCACAAAAAGGAGTTTGAATCCTCTAATTGTAAAATTTTTATAGAGTTTAGAAAGAGAAGAGAGAAAAGAGGGAGTGGGAGTAAAAAGAACAAGTGGTGTTACTCTCTCTCTAAACTCTACAGGAACATTACAATAAAAAACTCTAGAGAATCCTTACACCACAAAAAGAAGGTAAAAGAAGGCCCTGACAAATCAAGGAACAAAGTTGAGTTTCCATGATATAATTGTCTTTAACCACCATAAAGCACTATCCAAAATACAAGGGAACTCTAAGGATGTTATCAATTTACTAAAACAAGAAAATATAAAGGAAAGACACCAAGGCCTAAGCAGTAGTCCAACCATGTGATTCGTACCACCAAGTACAAAATTCCCAGATGTTCCCTCTTTAAACTCTATTCAGGCAACCACCAAGTCAATCATACAAAATCTGCTACCCAACATACACAAACAAATGATGAAGGATTTTCTCCAAAAGCATATGCTGTGAATATTAAAAAACTCAATTGCTTTTCTGACCTTGTTCAAAAGTGATATGGTCATGTAAGTATGTAGGATGTGATAACTTTTTTATTGGACATGATCATATGGCATTAAAGAGAGAACACTAAAAAATTTCCTACCATGCAGACTTATTGCAATTAAACGAGCAAGATGCTTAAAGCCCTACAGGTTGCAGATTCCCTAATCAGATCCTGATTTTAAGCCCAGTTGAACAAGCTGATACCATCAGTCAACTAACTAGTATGGCATACCAAAAAGAAAAGGATAAAAGACTAATCAAGGCATACCCTCTAGCCTGAACTTGCCACAAATTGACCACTCCATCCAAAGAACTGCAAGCATTAAAAAAAAAGCAGCAAATCAGAGCCAGAAGAATATAGCAATATTGTATCACCACAAATTTATCTTTAAATTAAAGGAGGAAGGGTGAGGATGGTGAAGAATGCCACAAGTTACATTGTTGTTATATCTGCAATTTCGCATTTTTAGATACCCATAAAACTTAAATCAAAATAAGATCTCAGCTGTAGATGTACAAAAGGACTAACAAACCTATCATTGGGATGACAAAGCAAGGGTGAAACCCAAATTCATGTTTCTGTATAAGGCTAGGAAACAAAGTGCATTCACTGAGTCGGCCTCCACCTATGCTTTGTTAGCCAATATGTTTTTATCACTTCAGTTCCGGAGAATTGATTTCTAAAACTCATTATTAATAAAAAGAAGAGGAAGAAGGAGCTGTAAGGATAAGACTCCTCCAGAAGCATTGCTGTGATTGTTGTAGATGTCCAACATTATTCGAATATAAGTTTAAAGACCAAAAAAGCACAAAATGATAATCTCAGAGTTTACAAATGAGCTTCAAAACTATCCCTCTTTTGACCTACATTTAAAATCCTGTCAAGATCAAAGTCTTTAAGTTGACCTACTCACTTGAAAACTATCAGCCAAGTTAGGAATCCATCAACATGCAACTTGATATCATTAGACCCCATACCAGCGTGGTGGCCAAAAGCAGGGGAAAAGGACAAGTGAAAAGAAGAATTCTTAAAAACAAGGAAAATTAAAATAATTGACAACCTTCAAAAAATTATTGAAACATTTTTTCTTAGAAATGAAATAGTTCCATTACCTAGTCACAAAAAGCTGATCATTTACAGGACACAATGCAAGACTCCGCAATTTCCTCTTGTGTTGACTTGAGATATGGTTGCTTGTTTGGCAGTGTATTAAGCATGGTGAAGAATTAGTACGTATCAAAGGAATTAATTCCTTGTGTTCTTTCTGTTCTGAAAAACAATACAATTCTGGTGAAACTTTATTACAACAACAAACAATTTTGAAATGAAAAATTGGGCAATAACTACCATTAAATTTGGATACAAGCATATAACCTTAAACTTGCACTTGAAATAAATATGTAAAGTATTAATGAAGGTTATACTAGAAATGAATGTCTTACCAAACTTCCTTTTTGTCCCTTTTTCCTTGATTTTAATATCTTCCTGTTGAGTAGAAAGTCTTTGAGACTTGTTGGCTTTTACTCTAGAACCAGCAATTGAATGAGTAGAGACTGATGGACTGGCTTGAGAACTGGAACTTATTAAAGTTTTTGCAGAAGACCCTGGCAACAATTTAGGTTGTGAAATTTTTGGACTAACGGCAGGAATAAGAAGTTCTGGCTTAGATTGACGCTGGTTTTTGGATGAACCTTCATTTCTATGAACGGGACTGTTTGACCTGCGCTCCATCTTCACAGATTTAGTTCCTTCATCTAAGGAACTTCTAGATGATACCACATTAGTTTGACCTTGAAGGCGGGCCAATTTGGATTCAGAATCTTGCAACCTCTTTTCTGCTTCCTCAAGCTGCACATCTTTCCCAAATATGAAATCAGCTGATAATTCTCTTTGTAAAGATGTCAAAAAGATTATAAAAGGTGATATGTTATGACAAAATAAATGAAATTATAGCATCTCATTTTCACAGCAAATCCTATAATATTACTAACTGGAACACCAAAAAATACTTTTGTAAACACCATCTCAAAATTAGTTACCATTTTATTAACAAGGAAATTTATTAAGTTTTAAATAATAGGTTCTAGCATAGATTACAATTTGAAAGCCACCAAATTACAGTCTTCAAAACTTGATGGAAAACATGCGACGCTCTGACATTAAGCACTAGAAACATATGTTGCCATAAATAAAGGCAATGCCCGTCAGGATTTTAGTTGTGATAATAAATTGATATTTAATGTCGAAGAAAATTTAAAATAAAGTCATCACATGATCACAAATCCAATGACCCTATAATGCATTAGTTATGGAGAACAACAAAAATATAAGCTTCACAACACCGGAGGTAATCCCGGAGTTAAATGAACTGCACTGCAGCTTGAAACTAAGAAGCTTCAGAAAAAGAAACCTAAATCTTCAAGTTCTAGAGGTATTTGAGTTTGGAAAACTGTAGAGAATAGAAACCAAGTATAATATCGTCATATCAGCACCTAAGTGGCAGCATATGAATGAACAATAAGACTAATATTAATGAAATATGGCTTTTTACGTCAATTGCACGAATAATGAAAGAGATTGAAGAAATGATGAAGCAGCAACCTGAGATGTGTAATAGGAGATGCGTTGACGGAGATTTTTCACTTCACGGGTACGATGATCAATCAAAGCCACCAAAGCCTCCTCCTGTTCTTCCCTGCTATTGCTGCCGCCATTGACGTTGTCCGCACCGTTCTGTTCCATTCGCCCTCGATGCCTACCACTGATGCTGCTTAATCATCAACTCCTACTAATCGGAAGATGCCCGCTTATATGAAATTTAAGAATTTCTCTGTCTCTCCTGAAATTTGCTTTTTTTTTTTTTTATTTCTTCCAAGCTGATATGAGAGAAGACTTGGCTGTTGGCTCGATATCAATCAGCACGGAACAAGGAATGTACTACAGAAACAAATTTGCAGGACATTCACTAATGACATGGTTAGCGGATGAAAATTTAATGATAAGTGTATAAATTTTATATATAGTTGTATAATTTTTTAATTAAATTGTATATTTATTATATTTTAACTAAAAAAATCTAATAATAAAAATATAAAACTTATAAATTTAGTCCATGTGTTAGTTCGTTCCGCGATTGAAAGTTCTTACAATTAATGCTATAAAATTTTAATAATGAGCATGCATTATCAATAATCATTACAATCAATATTTTTACTTTTGGGTTACTGAGAATTCTTTTCCTAAAATCATTAAATTCAGAGCCTACTTGCTAAATTACATTTTTTGGTAAAAAATGGCCAATTACCCAAAAACAAAAAAACAAAATAATAAGCGTTTAGAAACATCATGAATGCGTTACCAAACCAGATTCCCAACAAAAATTTATCTATGCAAAATTAAAAAGATTGTTTACATGTGTGGAAAATAAAATCTTTCGAAAAACGTAAGTGCATTATTGTAAAAAAAATAATTGATGAAAATTTAACCTCTTGAGTGAAATTTGGTGGGGTTGAGGTTCTCTCCAGTTGGAATCATGAACACCATGTACGGGATGTAAAATTTCTTATAGTGCTTTTTTAATTTTTGGTTGCTTTCTGGTATTACTTTGAATTGCGATAAAAATGAGCTTGGGATCCGATAATCCTAGGGCTAGAACTATCAAAAGACCCAATGGGCTAATACTTTCCGGGTAAGCAGGCAAAGGTGATTCAGAAAAGTAATAACCGTACAAGTTCATGAAAGAAAGATCCCATCTATATGCACGGTTTAATTTTTCATGGAGTAAAAATGATTTGATACAGAGCTCCAGAGATATCAGAAGAAGGTATTAGTAATTCGTATTTTATTGTATACTCTACATTTTTGAAGAGTCAGATCCATATATCTTCTAATATATTAAGAAAGATCTAAGCGTCTGTGCCTAACATTACAGATACTTCTAAAATTATTTATAATTTTCATTTAGTAACAGAATTTCGAAATACATATCGACGTGATATCTGACTATCTGAGCTAGCAACAGAGCAAGTAGGGTATCGAAAGGTTCTTATAGTTCAAGGGTTCTTGGATTTCCTTTTTTTTTTTCTTGGTTTCTTTTCTTCAACCAATCGCTGCTTCTTCGTTGCAGTCGCAGTTGTAGGTCTTGGAGTTCACTTACCGTTCAAGTATCAGGATTAAATGACAACGCTCAATCAAGTATCAACATGGAATCGCACCATCCATTTTTGTTGTTTTAGCCGTCTTGTCACTTCCAAAACATGTACGAAATTCTTTGCTCATCAAATTTATTCTCGAACTTAAACCTGAAGGTACTCAAGATTTTTTAACAATCTAAATTTCTGTATGGGATTGTTCACTATAAGGCAATTCCACTGGCTTGGTACAAACATTTAACGAGAGAGATTACGCACTCTGAGCCTAACACGTGCGATACAAGCGATTGGCTCCGAATTGGCAACACACAGATGATGGTATGGAATGTGGAACATGTTAAGAATCAAGAAATTGAAAGGGAAATAGCAAAATCAGAACAAGTATAGCACCATCGAAGTAAATATAGCAATTACATCTCCCTCAGGAATCGTCCAATAGACCGATACCTTAGGGTATAACATAACAAATTTACATGAGAACAGAGACAAAAATAATGAAAACAAAATCAACTAAGTCCCCTTGAAACCTACGTAGACGTGTATGATCTCAAGGGAACTACTGCGAATTGTGACACTGTCCATCCACAGCTAGTCAAAATTTTAAGCTTCAGTTAAGCCATTCTCTAAACTCATAAGATGGTAGCAAAACTCCATGCAAAAATTTATGCAAAGATAAAGAAAAAGTACTACGATCAGTCACTTCATTCTGGTTATGTACCTCAGCCTCTGAAAACTCATGTAAGGCTTCTTCTCTATAGGCAAAATTTTGAGCCTGTTTACTTGCTGGTCTAACTCTCCCTCCAACAAAAAGAAGGAGGCAATAGACAGATTCAAGTTGAATATTATGGTGCAGGATCGAATGCTTAGTGCCTGAGGCAAAGTCAGTCAGAATTCCGTGAAGAGCTCAACGAAGAATCTATTCCATTAGTAGATCCCTCTCCGCTTGCCAAAGTTGAAGGACTCCCCTGGCTGCGATTCTCCTCATTACTACTGGTGCGAGATTTTCCAGGTCTCAATCTAATATTAGTACCCATGGGAAAGGGCTCCTGCAGAGATAAAATAAAGTCAAATTTGTCCCGGCACAGGATATCAAAGGAACCGGATATTACACGTTTAGTTAGCTGAAATTAAAATTTAATAAGATGACCTCTTTATTTCATCTCCAAATCCATTCGTTAAACAGAATTAAAATTGGGAAGCCTCTTTATTGAAAATCCAATCTGTTGAATGCACTCTACCAGAACAAAAAGCATCTTATTGCCATCAAAAGTCAAAACCAGCTCAAGTCAGAACAATTATGATTAAGTTAGTTATGTGCATACCATATTCATATAAAAAGTATCCCTATAGGAAACTGTTTCTAGCAGCCATGATTACCAATACATTCTGGATTTAGTATAAGCCAATCAATTTCATATAATGTCTTCCTTAAGGCTACTACTACCTTAGATTGGCATCTACGCTGTTAACATTCTATATTTGCAGCTGATTTGAAGGCCAAAAGATCATGGAAGTAAATGAGAAAGTTAGTGATGTGACCTGCATATTAATTCTACCAGCCTAACATATTCACATAAGCATCATTAAATGATTAAAACCATATCTAAGAAGCAGAGGATCAATAGGAAGCTTTTAGATAATATAGTTGTTCCTTAAAAATGGAAAACAATAACTAAACAACAAGCTGATTTTATGTCTTACCGGATCACCAGCATTTGGGCCATCTGTGTGGAATAGAATAGGACGGCAACGCTTATCTTCATTCATCAGGCTTGAATTCTGGAAATGAGCAATAAGAGCAGCTTTCCCTTGAATTCGGGCGTACGCAAGTGAGGCTACCTTTTCACTGTTAAATTTCTCCCATTTTTTCCCATTAAAAGCCTGCATTATGTTTCTTATCTATTAGCTTCATCAACTCAGAATTCATATTGCATAGTTAAATAACTCAACTTACTGTTAACAAAGATTTACCTGGTGGAATGGAATAATCTGACCAGGATCAATCATATTAATAAATGCATAGCCAACATTACATTTGTTCTGCAATTATTTGTATAATTGAATTAGAAGCACATTCAGGGTTTTTCTAGAGGAAAGAACCAACTGACCACAAATAAATGCTTGCCTTGAAGTCAATTGGCAGATAAAGAAAATCATAAGTTCCCCGACATTGCTCATCTATAGCAGCTAGAAGCATCTTTGAAGTGTACCTGCCAGAAAAAAATAGAGGAAGAAAAGAAATCTGAAAATTAGTGCCAAAAAGTTTCAATGCTTTACTAATTGACCAATGAAAACGGTATATGTTAAATATGCATAGGTGTATGCAAACATGCCCACGCTCATGTTTGTGTTAGACAGAGAGATTATGCGAGTGTATACCTAATGCTTAAAATGAAAAAGACAAATAGCCAAATAATAACTTGCCAAATTGGGTAGAATCACTAACTACAAGATAATTATTTATGTAAATATTTGCCAAATCTTAGAAAAAGTATAAAAATTTGAGAGTAATATTCAAATAACTGAATTGTAAATGCGCCATGCTATGTTAGTGATCTGAAGAAGATAACAGTGCAAGCAACAAAAAATAAGAATAAATATATAAAAATAAAAATAAAAGTCAGGCAGACAATTGACATACTTGTTGGGAATATTTTTTATCATAAGAGTTGTTCGGTTGTCTTCCCCACGCAATATGCAGCCTAGGTCAAGCTCATATTGCTTTTTATCAGCATTATTAGAGTTAGCTTCACTTTTCCGGAGGGGATACAGATTCCTCATTTGTTCATTGGAATCAAATTTAGACATCAAAGTCATAGGATGTCTCCCGGAAAAAACATGCGATAACTGCTTAGGAGAGTTTTGCCCAGCATTTGACGGCAATTCCATGCCATTCCCACCAATATGAGAAAACATGTTGTGAGAAGAAAAATCTGGAGGATGCAATTGCCAGCTACCAGGTAAACCTGCACTTCCTAGAGAACCCATGTGAAAACCAGAAGCTTCAGGAGACACTCCCAAATAAGAATGTTGCCTGTCCCAGGGGGAGGCAGTAATGACTGGTGCTGATCCAACATGGTGATCTATATGTGATGCTCTCAGCATATGAGACTGTGTTCTAGGAAAGCTGGGCATCTGTGGAAGGCAAGGAGCACAAGCACTGTTAACAAATGATGGTGTTTTCTGCCAAAGCACTGCACGTGGTGAAGCTTCCTGATGCAAATTGGAGCTGTTCCACACATGATAAAGTCCATGACGTGGGTGGTTCCCATTTCCTGAGGATCCAAAATGGAAGAAAGATTTCATGACAAGATTTAAATTTAAATCTATTTAAACCGCATCACAAACAAGAGTATCTTTAGACCACAACCACTCAAAAGTTGATAGAAACCTTAATTTGAAGACCCATATTTATTTCATCATCCTTAATCATAGATGGTCAGACAGGAGTCTTTTTTTTGGCCAACATAAGACACGAGTCTAAATTTATCAAAATCAACATTCTGACTATTAAAAAGTCATTTTAATTTCTAGTATTGTTAAAGAGTTATTAAAAAAAAAAGAGCACTCTGCACAACTTCATTCATAGTCAAGACTCAAGCCCACTATTGTTGTAAGTTGCTAGGATGCCATTTTAAGAAAACAATAAATTAACCCTTGCAATATTTTGCACCAGCCTGTCACAATCTTCGACAGATAGGGAAACATTTTAAAACTGTTGCAACAATAAATGGTTATACATGAAGCTGCTAGTACATGTAAACATCGATTGCACATTTCCACTTACCTATTCCATTAAATTCCATCAGATTCCCAGTTGAACCCATTCCTTGATTGTGCCTGGTATCTGAACTTTCTAACACTCCAGGACCAATATTGCCAGCCACATTGCCAACGATGCTTGAAAAGTTGTAAGCACTACCATTAGCAAAACTATCATGATGATCAGGGAAGGAATGAGGATGGAATCTGGGAACAGAGGCAAATTTCGTTGTATCAAGAAAGTTATTAGACTCGCAAACACCAGGCACTTTAACAGAAGTTGGCCCTCTCACTGATTTGTGAATGCTAGAATTCACAGGAGAGAAAGCATTATCAATTAATGCCTTAATAGGTTGCTGTATTGCAGAGTGAAATCCTGGATTAGATCCATTTTCTAAGCAGCCAGATGCAATTACTCCAGAAGATATTGTTGCTGTAAATGATGTCTAGTGAGACCAAGAAGAGCAGTTGCTTCCTAAGGAAAAATAATAACAATAACAACTCAATACAGAGACAACCATACCCTTGTGTCTTAGTGATAAGTTGTCACAGAGATTTTGACCAAAATCAGGTTCATCTTGCCCCTTGCAAGACTGCTGCGTCAGACTACAAAAGCATGGCTTCCATGATTATTTACAAACAAAAAGAATTACAAGAAGAAAGGATGAACATTTATTTCCATTTAAAAACAGAAATCAAGGTTATCTATCACAATTTTGCACTTCATAAACCACATAGGAGTCAAAAGTGTATTAACAGTTAAAAGCAGCAAGATTGAGAAGCAGAAAATAGTTTCAAAGCTACTAAGGAAAGAAAACAAAAGGAAATAGTTACCATGTTCCCTGAGGATGGCCAGGTTCAAGCTTGATCTGCTTGCCAGCAATGTCACTCCTGTTTAATGCATGAAGAGCAGCTTCTGCAGATCGCACATCATAAAATTCAATAAATTTTTGATAATTTACTTCCGGAGATTCATAGATCTGCAGGCAAAAACAAGTACTTCAATATGCTTGGATCATCTTCATAATACACAAGCAACAAAAATGGCTGAAAAACAACAATGAACATCCCACTTCTTTTATTTGTCCGTAAAATCCAAAAATATGTTGAAGCTCATCATTTGAAACAGAAGAATCAAGACCGGATAGCACCAGTGTACCATGGCTTATATCCTTCTCAGGAGCATTGCCCTAACATGTCAGCAAGTTAAGATACTTTTATGAGCAAAGCATCGAAAATAGATACCAGAAGCAACTGAACGAGAAAAGCACAAAGAAGTGATACTAAAATATAATGATAATCAAAATGATAATTAATAACACTACCTACTTTATCCAAATGAAAACAATGGAAAAGAAATTATGCATGCTGCAGAACTGGCTAAGAATTATACCTTTGGAATTGAATAATGTATGTCAAGTTTCCTAGACCTCAATGATGTATTTTGAAGTGCTTGCATTGCATTTTGTGCTGCCTTTAGATCATAATATGAAATCATCACAAACCCACGATGCTTGCAGGCTGTATATATCGTTCGGATGTCTCCATATTGCTGTCAGAACAAACAAAATAGACCATTTACCTCTTCTGATTAGTGGTATGAAATGCTTCCTGAGATAACATCTACCAACATAAAAGAATAAAGATGCACCTGGAAAAGAGCCTTTAGCTCTGAATCTTCAACATTGCTATTGATGTTTCTAACAAAAAGAGTTCTAGAAGGTTGTTCACCTAAAGGAAGTTTGCCTTTAAAACCTCCAAAATAACCAGAATCTACATCCAGACCACTGATTTTTTTTCCCGAACTTGGATGGTCATCTCCTTCTAGCTCCATGCCTCCACCACTGCTAAACAAATCAAACTCTTCAAAATCATCGCTTGTTCTGGCATTAGCAGTGTATCCTAACTCATTAGTAACACCAGAAAATAGATCATCTTCATCAGGAAGGAGATTTCCAATAGTGTCAGCCTCAATTTCTTTAAGAGATTTATATGGTTCTTCCTCAGGAAGAGAACCAATGGTAACAGGATGATGAGACAGACTATCATCCCGTGTTAACCTCACTGCATCAAGATATGCATATCAAGTTATCAACACACAGACAAGAATATCAGTTTATCTTGCACTATAAATTTTTAAAAGAATAAGATAAAACTTTTTGAGTTCCTTCCTTATCATAGGGTCGTGAGAGGTTTTTTTTTTTCTTGTGTTTTGTTTTTTTGGGGGGGGGGGAAGGTCTTCTTTACCCACTACATTAGGGAAGATAATGAGTAGATAAGCTGCTCTTCTATTATTGATACACAGGAAAACTATTGCAACAGAAACTTGTTTCTACAGTACTTGAAAAAAAGTATCAGTACTGATCAATTAAGTATGCAGCATTTCCCATTATGCATGCTCGCAAGTGATGCATGAAACAATATCTTACATTTTCGGCTAAATATCTCAGACAGTGAGCTAGAGAATAGACTACTCTCATGAGAAGCAGTATCAGTGACAATCTTGTTCCCAGCTAAACCATAAGAGGTAGATTCTGGCTGCATATACACATTAGACCATGATCTGGCGTGATGATTCATTGATTCCTTGGTAGACTTTAACACATCAATGATGCCTCCTCCACCAACATGCAGCTTTTCTGTGACTCCTGACAAACTTGTCAGTGAAATTGGCAAGCCTGAGTTGGCACTCATTTCTAGAGGTGATGATGTATTTGAAATGCTTCGAGGAGATGATCCGATTTGCCCTATAAAATACTGTACAGCTTACTTTGTCTGGACAATTAATTGCAAGTACAGCAGACACACTAGTTATTTATAAAACGTATGTACGAGCATGCACAATTGTGGATACACACACATGTAGGAAGAGATGTTACCTCATTCAGAATTAAAATTATTAAAAGCAACAAAATTGGGAAAACATCCATCCCAAAAACACATCTGTGCTTCAAACCAGCAAAGTGTAGCATATGAACTCATCAGGTAACCATTAATAATCCCAGCTACACCAGGATTAAAAAGTATAAAAACATAGTTGTATTACACTTGCAAGTACAGCAGTATGTTGGTATTGATCGTAGCAATGAAGCATTCACCACAAACTGATACAATATATCAATTTGAGAATTTAATGCAATTACTCATATTAAGTCTACTTTCTACATCAATAATCATTATTCAATGTGCTGCAAAAGATTTACAACAAGTTGAAAGAGCAAAGAGAGGAATATTGACCAAAAGGTCCCAAAATGGTGACTTATTACCACATTCCAGAATTGAGACCTGACACTTAAAAGATAAAGAATGAATATACGGAAAATTGTCTCCTGTCAATTAACAAGGCCATTCAATAGTGACTTTTCGATCTCTAGACTGAATGTTTTTAATTGTTCACTGAATTATAACTATCTATACCTCTTAGACAGTTAGTTAATAAAGTTCGGGGCATTAATGTTGAACAGAAACATGAGCAAACAAGTTAGATATATAGGACTATTTTGACAAAAAATGAGTTGATAAGTCCTCACCTTGTAAATAATGGTCATGAAAGGATTTTGGCTTCTGCAATCCAACACTCCTCTGCCCAATATAAGTTCAAGACAGCTTTAGAAAACCACTGAGATCAGAAAGGCAATAGCATTCATGTCATAGAGTTCATTAACATTTTGACAAAAGGAGATCAAAGTCTTGAACTGTTGTAAAAGACAATCCAAGTCTTAAACCGTGAAATGTACTATGGATCAATTGATGAACATATGATAAAAGTTGATGAAACTAAAATTAAGTATGTGGAATCATAAATACCTCAGAAAAAATGGAGTTGTCATCAAAAAAGTGGGATGAGGCAGATATGCCCCTCTGGTCCATTATTTCAAAAGGCATCGTGCAGCTCAGAGTCCAAAACTCTGGAAAGGAACAATTACTGAAAAGCTCCTCACTCCCTGGCTTTGTGGATTATATTCCTCGTCATCTGTTGGAAATTTAAGGTCATTTGCTCAAAAAGAAGAGGACAGATGACAATAAACAAAGCATTGCATAATAAATCTGCTATTGGCGGAAAGAAAATTCGAGGCCATTTCAGATTCAAAAAGTATCATTTATTGATCTATCTCAACAACTAGAACACCACTGACATTATTCGAGGGGAAAAGACAACTTATTGAAATTCTGACAAAGCTGCTTCCTCGATTCTAATAGCATATTTAAGATATAAAAGTATCAAGCGAAGCCAAAAATAGTTATAATTTCAACCAAATGCCACCATAACCACGAATAACACAGGACAATATTGTGAAAAGAAGAAAGCTCGTTTCTTACCTACCAGCGACCCAGTACAGTTAGGTCATTTAGCAACCAAGAAAAGAAAACAAAACCATCTAAAGAGTGTAGGATTTTTATTTTATTTTATTTTGCAGCAGAGAGAATCGCGTCTAGCTTGAGCCTATAATCCTTCTCCTCGATTGTGTCAGCAACATGAACAGATGGAAGGGGAAATTTAAAGGAAGGGCCTCAAACAATGACAGATCAAGTTCAGAAACCCAAATTTCCATAGAGGACTGGAAGTGCGATTTACATAAAGAGGTTCTAAATTGAATATTAGCTTAGAATCAGTGACACCAACAGAAAATTATACACAATCCATGATTTGTCAAACCAACAAACTCCCACCTTCTCAATTTGACCACCATCTCGCCAGCACACAGAATCCAAAATTCTTACTCCCCCAGTTTCTCCACAAAATTCAGCAACTGCTCATCTGGAAACTTGAGAAGAAAGAGAAGAAATGAATCTTGTACGCGGTCCACGGCATAAATAATTCAGAGATGGGGGGATCTCAACATATTTGTTACGTCACTGCAAAAATCTCCTTTCATCTCTCAGTGCATTGCCTTCCCGGCGATCTCTCACTACGCGGGAAAACGAAAGAATATTCTTTTTTTCTTCTTTCTGTTCGTTTCTATCGACCCAAACACCACTCTATCTCGGAAAAAAACAACAACAAGAAGCAAAGAATAATTCACAATTCTCAGCTCAAATCGGGATACTGTATGTTCCGGCCAGCGTGGGGCGAGTCTCCGGCGATTGCGCTCGCCGGTCGCCCTCTGGTTTGGAGAGAGAATCAGACAACACAACAACAGAGCTTGAGACTTGAAAGAGAAAGAGAAAGAGAGACGGACAAGGGGGATAAGAAAGCGTGTTTGCTGGCTTTAAATTACAAATACAAAAAACAAGAGAAAGAAAATAAAGGAGAGAATATAGGCCCAGCTTGTGTGTTTGCGTTTTTCGGCTTATGTGTTTGCGTTTTTCGGAGGTTTGGTTGTAATAAAAGATTACCTTTTTGAAACAAATCCGAATCTTTCCTATATATACGCCTACCTCATTTTTCTTTTTTGGTGTTTTGAGATGAAAAGCCTCAAGCAGACTTTGAGCTGCCGTCTGATTTATTTTAGATTTCGGATTTATTTAGATTATATTTAGCTTTATTTAGTGCTTTTGCTGGCTGCTTCTATACAAACGGTTTCCTGTTATTTTCTCCTTTGCTAATTACTCCTTCTTCCTTTATAATGCTGCTTTCACGTACACATCAAAATATATGCATTTGTTATGCATGCGTCTTGCAAAATATAGCAAGTTATAATTTTTCTAAAAAAGAAAGTTATATATATATATAAAAGTGTAAACAAATAAATATTTTTGCATATTATTGAAACTTGACTCATTAAATATTTATGAATAAATTGCGTTCATCTTCTCAAAAATCTGGTCAAATGACATCCACTATCTTTCTTGTTTTAAAATATTATCTATTCTTTTTCTATTTTGATGTGTATATATATATATATATATATATATATATTACAAAAGTTTACCCTTTGAATTATTTTATGTTAATAGAGTTAATTTGTTCTATTCGCTGAAACAAAGTTAACTTTTTTCTAATAATATGAAATCATGAATTTATTTTTAATATAATAATAAAGATAATTAAATTCACATTAAAGTTTAATATAAAATTATGATTTTATTCGTATGACATAAAGACAGCTAAGTTATTTTATTTTTAGAATGAATGCATAGTAGGATTAGAATTCTTTCTAGTCATATCAATTAAGGCTTCTTTTTTTAAAACCTTTTTTTCAAGGTTTAAATTTTAAATTGACATATCAAATATTAGAACAATGAAAAAAAATTACACTAAATATATAACTCATGAGAAAATAAGAATAATGATTGTTGGCCAAAAACAGAAAATAAGAATAATTATATTTTGAATATAACTAAATGAAACCCTTTTCATGTAACATATAAAAACTATACTTCGGTGCCAAAAAAAAAATGTGTTGAAAAAAACACTTGCTTAATTATGTTCAGCGTTTTTCTTTTCAGAAAAGAATCTCATCTAAAAAATATTTTCTGGTAAGTACTAAAAATATTTTTCATAGTCATTTTTTTTTTGTTAAAAAAGAAAATGATTGATATTTAAAAATGAAAAAACAGTGCAGTTAAAAATAAAATAAAAATAAAATCCAAATACGTGAGCCTTGCCTATTGGCCAATTAAAATGAACAAAATTTACGGAGCTTTCTGGGAAGATTATTTGACAATGAAACCGACACCATTTAAAGAACACGTTATCTATCTACATCTGTTTCAAGTTGTGTTTGGGTAAGTTGTCCAAGGCATTAAGGTGCGTGTCGTATACGAATTTTTTATTTTATTTATTTATTTATCTTTTTGATATATTATGAAAAATGTTTTGGGTCACTGAAGTAATTAATTAGTTGTTCCAATTTATTTTTTTATATATATTTGAGATAAGATCCTATCTTGTGTCCACTCCAAGAATATATATTTTTTTTTTTAGCCTGACACTCAAAGAATAATTCATTTTGCGGCAATTCTATCTCTTCTTTTGTTATTTAATTATTTATTGATTATTGATTTATTAATTATTGATGATTTTGGGGGGACAAACTTGAAGCTTAGGCTGTCACCTCACTCCGCCCTTTGGGTGGTGTGTCGATGAATTTTAAGCGGAATATTTAATGAAATTTTAGTTTGTTAAATTGATGGGAAATTAACACTATAAATAATAAATTTTGTGTGTATATATGTCAATTAATTTCTTAATAAATTTTATGTGTATATAGCCACTCTTTAGTTGTGTTATATTGTAAAAATTAATAAACTTGAGTTCTATAAAAAAAATTAAATATAATCTATTTTTAAAGACTAAATTTAGATCATGTAAAAAATTAAATATATCAAATATTAAAATTTACTAATATCTATTTTAACAATTTTTTGTTAATATTTTATATTTTCACAAAGTATAAAAAGTATAAAATAAATCAATGATTTATTATTTGTTAGATCACCTACCTTTCAATTTAGTCTTTAAAAATTAAAGTTTCTCAATTTAACTTTTATACATTTTCCTCCAATAAAAATAGTTATTTTATTTGACGAAGTTATAAATATTTAATAGATTAATTAATATAACATAAATAGAAATTTGCATAATCATTGACAAATGATTGAATCTTGCCCAAATGTTATAAAACCCTAAACAATATCATTTTGTCAGAATTTTCCGGCTCTCCAATTCCCCCCTAACCCAACAAAAGTCATGGGTTAACAAAAGAGACTACTTTGAGCAAGATAGATTGTTTAAGGGACAAGATTAAAAATCTTATCCCTAAAAGATTGAATTGAAATACAAATAATCTTTAAAAGATAAAATTATTATTTTACTAAAAAGTATATGAGATATATATATATATATATTTTTTTTTTTAACCAGCAAGGTGCCACCAATCAGCAGCGACTTTCATTTCATTTCCATTGGCAATAATTTATCCTAAACTTCTCGTTCATTATGTTATAATTATTTTAATTAATCATTGTAGAGGCCCATGTTCTTTTATAATCCTGTTATATAGACTTTCTCTATTTTTTTTTTTTTTTAAATCTTGATCGTATCATTCAACAACTAATTTAGATTATATTAGTATTATCGTCTATCAATGAGGATTAGTTGCCTATTGTTTTTTTCTTCTTGGCGTGCTTTCTTCTTGACTAACATATAATCTTATTATACAGTCATAATTTATTTTATACACTGCGTAAACTAAATCTTGATTTGTATAAGATAAATCTTGAACGTTTGGAGCATGTACACCTGATACACTCAAAAATCTCTCTTTGTACTAGTTGTGGTGGGTATCAGTTGAGGATTTCAAAACAGGTTAAATTACATATAATTTTTCAATTAAAAAGTATATTTAATTCGTTTAACATTTTGATATATATTTAAAAAATATTTCTCTAATTTATTTTGTTTACAAATAAGTTAAGATACAACATAAAATTGCAATTTTGTTTTTAACATATTATTGATTATAATTTTATTCTTAATATAATAGTAAAGATAATTAAACATTTTTATTTTTGAAATAAACACATGTTCTATAGAAAAGTTAAATTTATTATCAAAAAATAAAATGAAATGAAGTCAATTATAATTTTTAAAATAAAAATATAAGAAGAAATTAATGGTCGCACAACAAATGTACGATAATGGGAACATGAAAGTTGTCTTCCAAACGTTATATATTTCGTGTAAATTACTTTTTTCATATTTTGAAGAATAACTTAATTATAAATATTTTCTTCTATTATTAAAATATATAAAGACTTTTTTAAATTAATAAAAATTTTATAACTTAACTTATTTTAATTAAAATATTCTTAATAATAAATTTTCCTATCAGAAATCTAATTTATTAAAAATGTAGTTGTTAAATTTGTATTTCAATATTATTTATTTTGACTACAAAACAATCAACTTAGTCTGTTCTATTTTTTTTACACTTTATGTTAAATTATTTTTAAAACTAACTATTTAGTTGCTTAATTTTAAGTTAATTATTTGTATATGTATGTGTTCGCCCGTGCGTGTAGGCCATGTTTGGTCCACAAAAGAAGCAAATCTTGGAATGAGAAAGAAAATGGAATTGAGAAATTCGCTTATTTGGGACGCTGGCTTCATTCTTCCATAGGTTCCAACTCTTCAGTATTTGTAAGAATATTCAATGCTTCAAAATATAGATGGAAAGCGACCTCTATCATGGGACAGGAAAGAATTAGACTTAGACCATCTTGGCCTTAACCTCTCTGCGTCCTCTTGCTCCTAGACTTCTACCTCTCGATGCTCTTGTTAGCAAAATCACAATCAATAGTGAGTTATGAATCATGGGAGATCTAACCACCGTCTACGGGATCTCGTGCTAGAAAGGAGATTGAAGGAGTTCGATGTGCATTGTACAACAAGATTTGATACCAATTGTTGTTGTTGATTTATAGTTGTTTACTAGTGGGTATTTCTTGTTTTGAACCTACACTATACAACAAAGAGTATTTCTTGTTCTGCAATTTGATTGTTGTCTTGCTGATGGGTATAATATTGGCAATTTGATTGTTGCTCCGCGATTCAAGTGAAGCACCATTTTTTTGTTTTTGTTTTTTTTTGTTTTGACATGACTTAGTTTCTAAAAAAATAAAATATAAAAATTAATAAAATGTTTTTTTTTCACTTATTTTTGGGTATTTTGGAGTTTTAACATCCATGTTTATTTCATTTTTATCCAACTAAACACAAAAGAAAAAAATATTTATATTCATCATTCCTCATATCATATCAAATATGATCATGGATCACAAGTTTTTTTTTTTTTTTCATTTTTAATTTATCTTTAATGTTGATTTCATAAAAGACTTACGTTGCATACCAAACAGGATCTAAAAGGAATGAGTTACGGAATTATTAGTTGAATGGATTATTTATAACTATATATATATATATATATATATTAGAAAATAAATTAAATTTAGATACAATTCCATATATACTTATAGTCAAGTTTTTTTAATTAAAACATGATAAATATATATAGTTTATAGATATATTATATTTTAATTAAAGAATCTGACAATAAAATTGTATGAAGAATTAGTATAAATTTTTTCTTTATTTACTTATATTCTTATCCCTCTTTTATGAACTAAGCTACCATATGTGGCTTTTTCATGCGCCCTTTAATAAGTTTATACATACTTTTGATATATTTATAAAGCAAAGTAAATATCATGTGTTATGTTTTAATATATTAAATCATAAAAAATATTATTAGTTCGTGTGAAAAGTATTTTAATATTATTTTATTAAAAAAATGGATTCGATTTAATTAGAATATGGATCCTTGTAGTAAGGTAGTGACTTTAGAGGTGTAGTTAAGAAACTAATTTGACATATGCCTATGCATTTTTCTATAGAGATAAAAGGTTTTAATTATGAGGATAAAAAATTTATTTATATAAAAATATTTTAACTGTGAAGACAAAAAAAGTTTAATTATATAGACACAATTTTTAATTATAAAAAATTATTTAAAAATTTTAATTGTAAAAATAAAAATCTTAACTAAAGATAAAAGTTTCTTATTAATTAAAATTTTAAAACAATTTTAAATTTTAATAATAAATATTTTCAACTTACGTCCATGAAATGCAATTTTTTTTTAAAACTTTCACTATAATCTCTTGAACAAAAATGAATAACAATGTAAAAAAACTGAGTATATAATAAGAAAATTTTATAAGTTTTATAATATAAATTGTAATTTTTTATTATTACATTTTTTATTCTTCCACTTAACATTTTTTATTTTTAAAAATAAAAAACACATAATACATCCCTACAGTGACTACCGTGACCGCAAGGCATCTTACCCATTCAATTACTGTGTCCCAGTTGAATAATTCAATTAGTTAGGTCAAAAAAATTTAATTGCATAAAAATTAAAATTAAATTATAAGAGCCAAATGGGTTTAATTCCTAAACTGCTCGTTCGGCAGTTGAATTGACTAGGAGGCTCCGAGTGCTCCAACAATACACCGTACATCAAGGAAAAAATAGAAGCCTTTGTAAATGCAAAAGCGCATACGTGTCTTCATGTTACTCGTTGAATTCTTTTCGTTGGGATAACATGGGACTCCCAAGTCTGGGTAAGGATATGCTTCACTTTTGTGAATTTCAAACAAATGGTCCCCCAATCCGTTGATGTTAATGATCCACGTGACACGGTGCCGTTGGATATTCACTCACGTCAAAACCTTAGCATTTAAGTCATTAAATGTAATTTAATAATTTAAAAAATTAAATTTGTTACGTGAATAAGTAACGTTTTATCTCACAGGAATGGGCAAAAATCAAATGAACCCATTTCTAATAATTATTGTAAAGGTAATTTTATGCAACGTTTTATTATTAGAAAGATTAAGCCTTTTCATTATTTAGACGTATTAAAAATTTTTATTTCATCAATAGAAAAACTGGAGTAAAAATTCTTAAAAAGGTTTTATGACTCATTTAGTATAAAAAAATTAAGAATAAGAATAAAAATAAAAAATAAATTTTATAAATAAAAAATGATTTTATTTCTTTTACTTTAAAAAAATAACTAAAACTTGTATAGATAGCCAAAAAAAGTTTGGTAGGACTTAAAAAAAGTTTCGTAGGTCCCAGGAGGAAAAAATGTCAAATCAATGAATAAATTAAGAACAATGTCAAACTCTTACATGAATGTGAATAAAAAAGTCAATATTATTAAATAATAATTATAAAATATAATAAATATTATATAAAATATTTCTTTTACATTTCACCTTCTTTTCCACCAAATAATATTTATATCTTTTTATTATTATTGTTAAATAAGAACATAAAAGTTATTTTTTAATTTTAAAATTATTATTATTATTATTATTATTATTATTATTATTTTGTTTTTATTCTTAATTTTTCATATACTAAATAAGTGGATCTTGTCGAGTAAAATATTTATATCTAAAAGGTTTTGGTAACAAAATTTTGGGGGAATTAAAAGGGAATGGGGGAGGGGTGGTTGAGTTGTGAAGTAGTGATGGTGAAATAGCAACCACTGAGTATGTTAGGAAAGGACAGGAAAAACGTTCACGTGGTGTGGATGCCTCCCGTTCGTTCTTCGACGCTCACACAGGAATGGGTCAATATTTATGAACTCGAATGGATTGATTCTGAGAGGCATGCACAGAATTGATCATATATATAAAATTGGATAGAAAATATTATGAATTTATAAAAATTGAAAATCTAGACCACACACCCCCATATTATTAGCTGATTTGTGTCATCTAATAACCGAAATTTTAATAATTATAGTGTTTTAAATTTATATTTTTAACTAAGGGGTAAAGAAATTCAAGTTTCCAAATTAACAGTGTGTTAGGAAGTGAAGCAAAGCCAGGGAGGGGCTACAAGCGGAGTTAGGAGACAGCTTTTTGGCTTCTCTGATTTTTTTATAATATATATATATATATATATAAATTTTAATAAAAATTAAGTATAGTCTTCTAAAAAAATTTGTATATAACATTTTATAAGATTATATATATATAACCTTACAATTTTGTATTTATTAATTTTTTATTCTTTAATTTGATGTGATATTTCTTTCATCTTTCCCCTAAATGTTGATATTTTCAAAATTTTTTCATGTACCTTATTAGAAGCAAGTTTGAAAATTCGTTTTTTGTCAATTTAAAAAAATAGACACATAATATATATAATTTATCTAAAAGGTGAATTTTATTTAAATATGTAAGATTTATTGAAATGATAAATTTTACCCATTTTATGCCGATTTTTACATGAGACTGACCACAAAGAAAATCCAAAGCGTTCTAGGAACAGTGAAAACTGATTTAACTGCGCAGCAGGCGTGAGGGGGTAAAAAGTAAAAACAGGAACGTGTAACACGAAGTCCATACTTTTGCAGAGAGAGAGAGAGAGAGAGAGAGGGGAAGAGGCCCACGTGAACTGTGAACATGAAAGATGAAACTGCTCAGCAATGGACCCCACTTTCAGAAGCAGATAGTTTAACTGCCCTCGTAATAATATGCATTCACTGCAACTCTGAAACCTATCGAATTGAAAGACGTGGCACCTGCACAGCGAAAGCAGAAATTATCATAAGGGGAAATGTCGCCAGGAACACATGCCAAATTCAAACAGAAAAAGAAAAGGCATTTTATTTTAACTTGATCTAGAATAATAAGAATAATTAAGCATACAAAAATTGTATATTTGTACACAAAATTGGTATTTCTAAATGGTGGATAGAATACTGAGCAGATCACATGCACATACAAATGAGGATAGGAGCTCACAGGCATGAGAATTGAAGTGAAGCAAGCCTCTCTTTCCCAGTAGTCCATCTCCCGAGTCATGAGCTTCCGAGCTCTGACTGGCTTTTAAGTTTCCTGATCTGCTTTAAGGTAAGAAGCTGCCAAAAAAGCTTCACACTGCTCTCTCACTCTCTCTCTCTCACCCTTTTTCGGTTGAGTGTATCATACTGCACTTTCAAATTTAAAGATTCCTACTTGACTCCATCCGTCCGAGCTGCTCGCAATGCCAGAACTAATAAATCCCAAAATTGTCCCGCCCTTTCTCCGTTGGAGAGAGCAAAATATATATATCATATGGATAATTGCAAAATTTATCTTCTTATATTTTGATATGACCATTTTTTTTAATATTTTAAAGAGGTAAGCCTGAGTGTAAATTTGGATAATATGATATCATTTCCATCCCAAACTTACAGTGTATATGTATTTATTAGCGTATATGTATTTATTTGTATTTATAATATGTTTGTCTATATATATATTGATCAATATAATATATTATAAAAAATATTATCTAATAATATTATATGAACTTTTGAATTATATTACTAATTATTTAAAGCATTTTTATTATTTCTTGTAATTTTATATGAACACATTTTATGTAAATAAATTGTGATTGGAGAAAAACTTATTTATTTTAAAACATTTTTTAGTGAATAGATTCAAGTATGGTGATTCTATATTTAACAGAGATAAAAAAATTGTTCTCAATAAATATGAGTTTGAGAATGAGGACAATAGTATTCTATCAATGATCATCTTTACCTTGAAAGGAAAAAAATTCATCAATCTCCCGCATGTCAGTATTCCAAATGGAAATTGTGTAGAATAATTTGTTAAGACGTAAGAGTATTAATTTATATTATATTATCATGATAATGTTGAAAAAAAAAGTTTCTTTTTAGGTGACTTCTTTGATATGCCTTAAAGAATTAAGTTCCTTGTGCACATTAATAAAGATGCTCGTAGAAGTTATTGAAATGTGCTAGCAAACTTCCTAACACGTTGATAATCAACTAATAATAATAGTAGTGCGTGATTGCTAGCACCCTCGAACACTCTTACAAGCACCTTAAGCAATATTTTATTTAAAAGTGCTACTAATCACACATTATTATCACTCATAATTAATTATAATTGATTATTAGCACATTAGCAAATTATTCTTTGTATGATGTAATTATTTCTAATGTAAAGTGCACAGTAAAATTGGCATGATTTTTGTTGATATTTTTATCATTTTAAATTTTATATATAACAAAATAAAACTTTCTAAATCGAAGAAAGTAATTTTTTTTAAAATATCAATCTTCGTATTTTAAAAAATTGTGAACATTCTTCTTAGGATAGTACGGAAACGATGAACTAATATATAGATGCATTCCGGATATAACTTGAATACCAAACAAAACCAAATCACACATCAGTGTCGCCTGTTACCAACTTACCATCCTCATTTGTTTGCTTCGTGTTGCCCAACGCATCTCTGTTCCCCTCGCAACAGCATGAATAAAGCTACTAAAATTTTACACTGGGATCTAGGTTGCGTGCAACTTGCTTGGAAAATACTTGTACGTCTGTCAGCGCTACCCATGGCCCGAACGTATTTGCTATATAGATATCCAAGCAAAGAAGTTAAAAATACCACATCAAGATTTATGTTTATCTGGAGCGCGAAAAGGCTCATATATAAGAGGTATATTATGCACTTGCACCCTGCCTTAGCTAGAAGGTATACACCATATTACTTGTGGCTGGCTTTTCGTTGAGATGGGGTTCTGTGGCAATCTGTTCGAATAGATACAGTGGAGTTCTAGATTGAGTCCACAAACATGAAAAAAGGAGAGAGAGGGTAGGGGAATTACAATGTATTTCCTTAACAACTATAACAGAATAATAACTATCTGGTAATTAATGCCGAACAGTTGTATAATTTTGGATAGCAAAATACATTCCAAGGGTCATATGTATATCCAGCGTATGCACTAAGATGTTGCTTGGTCTTCCTTTTTGGCTGCTTTCTTTCGCTTCCTTTCAGACTGGGGCTCCTTAGCTTTTAAGTCATTGGAGAAGTTCCTCAACAAGGTAGATAGATGCTCATTTCGATGAGCTGAAACCAAAATACAGAAGGCATATAAATGAACTAAAATATAGCCCAGATAGTTGTAGAGTGAGAATTTAGCAGATGTAATAAGTTATTTCATGAAAAGGAGGAAAGATAAACAACAAGTCATTCTCCCTGCGAACTGAGTAAACTCAACGAAACTCACCTGAAAGTATGACATCTTCCATGTTTACAGATTTACGATTTGCATGCTGAGCAAATAGCTCAACATCCTTAGCCAGCTGCTCTGCTTGCAAGACAGTAATTTTGAGTCCATTAATTCAAGCGCACATTGCCTGTGAATGATTAAAGCTCACTGGCATTCAATAGTGTGCAACAAGTTCACCTTAATTTTTCATGCCTTCGGACAGAAAGTCTAAAGGTCAGCTACAGCCTACTAGCAAACAGTGCTACAGATTCCTTGTTCTGAAGTCTATTTCACAGACTCATATCCCCATCAAACTACTATACCTTTGACTGGTTCTTGAAGATATGAATTTGATAATGGACAACGAGCAGTAACAATATGAGCCCAGCTTCACCCAATAATTACTTGCTAATTGCTATATTTGTAATTGGCATTGAAGTATACAGCTTTATCATATACGTGACAAATATACGTGAACATGATTCACTCATTTTATTCCCCGAAAGAATCTACAGATTACAATGGATTAGTGGATTGCCTCCTTAAACACGTGACAAGGTAAGTGAGTATATAAGGAATATTGACATTTAAATATAAAGCACACTCTACTATAGCGAGCCCTTGCCTGTTCAATGCCTCATAATATACAATTCGATAAATCTAAATGGGTTTGCTGCTTATACCAATGTTCCATACCATTCAGTGTAAGTAGATTAAAAAGATTTTATACCTACAAACCGAAACCATACCTAATCCATCCTGTTTTCCATATTAGATATTTTAATCACTCATGGAAGGAATGCATATAACGTTGTTGTTGTTGTATCGCATAGTTCCAGTAACAAGGTTCACCAACTTTGCAAGCCAAGAATTGAGACATTATATCATATGCACTTCAGCAAGCACACTGATTAGCAGGATGCAGTATAAGGTCCTTAATATCCTAATTTTCACGACAAGTACAATTAAAAGACATGAAATTGCATGCAGAATTTCCTGCCATTGTTTTCAATTCCAGAATCCAGAGTAAGATAAAGCTAGCAAGCAAGTTTATTATTAAACTACAAATTTTAATTTTACAGCCACAACAGGAACAGATAACTCATTAACCGCATAAACTTATAGGAAAGCAGTAAAGCAATACCCGCATACTTGAAGGCCAAATCAGCAATGCAAGCCGCGACGATTTCCGAAGCATCCATGCCGTTCCTCTTAGCTGCGCAATATTTTCTCGAATTAAAGGAAATCAAAAGCGAAATCAGCCAAAACTCCAATGTCATTGACAGCAAATTTGAGTTCCGTTGGCATTTAGAATTGGCAGCTAGATAAACATAAGGCAAAACAGTAAGCGAGAGAATTGAACCTTCAGCTTCGGCGATAGAGATGGCGGAGAGCCTGAACCTATCTCTTAAGAGTTGAGTTTCCGAGTCATTGACCCTTCTTTCCACTTTCCCGGCTCCGCCAACACCTTCCATTGCTATCGATCTGATCTCCCTTTCGATTTTGGCGCCTTCTTTTCCAGTCTTTGGTTGGAGGGAATTCCAGTGAAAAGGCCATGGCCCATAGGTTTATAATTGTGAGGACCTTTCTACGACAATTGTAAATGGGCTGGATCCGCCCATCTTTGGGCCGAATCTTGCCCACTTTTCCCTTAACATTAAATAAAAATAAACAAATTAATCCCATCAAATAATAATAGTAATAAATTAAATTAAATAAAGTCTCCAAATAAAGGCTAACAGTTACCCAACCTAATTGCGTATATTGCCAATAAATGTCATGGATTTGGAAGAAATGATGGCAAGTTAATATCTATCTATGAAATTAATGTATGCACGATTTTAATTATTTTTCATGGAATACATAATTTTATTTCTACCGTTTTTGTAAGACAACACTCGAAGAAATGATATTAAGGCACAAGACTCTTTTGTGAAGTTGATATTCTTTAGGATTTATTTTTTTTTTCCAAAATTTTTAAAGAAGTATAATATCAATTTTGAAGTAAAATAATCACAATATAAGCAAAAATCATTAATGATTTAAGGTTCATTGTTTGAATGAATTCTCTCTGCATTAAATTTCATGAGATAATAACATAGTCAATTTTTCAAGAGATTAAGAGTATTCAAATTCCTTTATTCTTTCCTTCATTTTCTTTCCCTTTACTTATGTACTATTCAATATGGTAAAACTAAATATCTTGAGCATTAGCCTGTCATCCTTTGCTTTCTCTTGTTTCTTGCACAATTCTCAGGCCATAATATATATTTGAGACAATTCCTTATCAACCCTTTTTACCTTTTAACGGCTGAGAGCAAATGCGCCGTTGACTTTCCGAAGAACGTTTTTCTTTAATTAGCTGCCTAGAGTAAATCGCTGCTTACTAGAAAAGAAGAGAGTACACTTTTGTTGAGTATCCAAATAAGTGGGTCCCATATATGAACAATTGAAGGAAGGTAGTTTCCTTCCGGATAATATCAAATCCAACTTAATTAGGAAGAATATAAGAGAGCTGAAGTGGTATTCACCTCCAGCAAAAGCTCCCTGCACGTTTATATATGAATGTCATCCTAATTCTCAAAGTTGATAATTCAAAGTCATCAGTTCATGGAACTGGAACCAGAGAAAATATGTGAAGATGCTAATTCTCCACCTGCTCAGGTTGAAAGACATCAAACAGAGGTTGATGTCCCCAACAATGAAAGAACCAAGACGACAAGACACCCTCGGTGGACCAGACAGGAAACAATCATCCTCATAGAGGCCAAGAAGGTGGTTGAGAATGGGGGGACACCGGTTTGTCGGTTCGCTCAGTCTGAACCAAAGTGGGATTTGGTCTCATCGTTCTGTCAAAAACAGGGCGTGAACAGAGGACCTGTTCAGTGTCGAAAGAGATGGAGCAATCTTCTTAGCGATTTCAAGAAGATTAAGAAGTGGGAGGCGAATATAAAGGGAGACGCTGAGTCATTCTGGATGATGAGAAATGATGAGAGGAGGGACAAGAAATTACCAGGTTTCTTCGATGGGGAGGTGTACAACGTATTAGATGGAGAGGTATGCACTGCTGCAGCATTTCCGTTGGCACTGATTAAAGTGACATCAAAGGCAGAGAATGCTGATGGAGCAGCAATGGCGTCAGAGCAATGTGAGGAGGACGAGGAAGAGGAAGAGGCAGAGGCCATTGTTGACAGTGAGAAAATGGATTGGAGGACAGAGAAGGAAACCTTTGAGACAATCACGAGTAGGAAGAAAGTCACCGATTCGCTGAATGCATCAGGTGTTAAGGAAACAATCACGATAGGGAATCCCCAAAAGACACCCACTCATCCTTGGCCTAATTCAGGTACAAAGTCCCAAAGAAATCGCCTTGTTAATGATTATTGCTCACGTGACATCAAAGTCAATTTTTATGCCTAAATGTTGACGTCTGAAACTCAATTTATTAGAGAAAAAGAGAGGGGTTAAAAAAAAACAGATATTTGGATGAGGTAGTCCTTGCTATAAAACCCGGATTAGCAAACCAGTAATTATCACTAATCCGACTTGGCTTGTATTTCTGGTGTTTATGCATTGGTATTTCATCCAGCAGAACCAACACCAACACAGCATATCTTGAGCATTAGATAATCGAAAAGAAGAAATTTTCTTACCAGCAAAAGCATTCATAGCATATCACACACAGTTTTAGACTCCATGCTCACCAATCCCAAGTATTAACAATGAAGAAGCTTTCCTGATTTTGGTTTGATCATTCATTATTATCAGTTTTATGAGTGTAGTAACTGCCACATCTATGCATATCTTTTGTCTGACAAATGATTCAACAGTACGTAAAGAGCCCAAGCATTCACTTCTATTGAAATCTCAAGCAAATTACATAGGTTCAGGCAAAAGAATAGAGCCCACGTCCCAAGAGGGATGCAAGAGAAGGCGAGTGTCACCAGACAATCATGAGGACACCACAACTTTCAGGAATGCGCTTATGAAAATACTGAGGAGGAATAGCAACATACTGAAAGACCATCTTAGCGATCAAAACACAAGTTACCAACTGGCCAGGGACCAGCAGAAGGAGCAAACAGGCAATATAGTTGCTGCACTTGGCAAACTCACGGATGCTCTGATAAAAATTGCTGAAAAGCTATAAAAGAATTCAGAATAACATGAAATTTCCTTCAAGGGCACCAGGTGTTATATCTGAGTACAAAGATCTGCCAGTTAGGTTGATTTTGGCCCTTAGTTCGTGGTTATCTTTTTTCCATTTTCCTTTTAAATTGGCTTCTAAGTTTATTCCTCATACCATTTGTCCGCATGGTTACCATTTATTCTTACAATGCTACTTACAATCCTCCCTCCCTTTTCTTCTCCTAAAAGGAGCAGATAGAGCTTTTTTATTTGTTTTTTTGGGGGGGGGGGGGGGGGGGGGGTCAAGAAAGGGATAGAAAATGAAAGATCTAGTGCATTAGCATTTTATCTAAGATTGAGTTTATTTTCTATATTAACATTTTTCATTTTCCAAACAAATATTTTCCTATGTTTATAGCAATTATCAACAGAAAATATCTGAACTTGAGATTTTAAGGACACATGCCAGAGCCACGCATACTGACAACAAAGGGAGGAATGCCATCAACTTATCTCTGGGACAAGCAGTTGAAATGGAGAAAGAAATAAAGGAGATCCAACGAATCAGCTAATGTTCAATTTCAAATTGGAGTTTCTTCTTTTGAGAATAAGATGCATCGAAATCTCAATACATGAACATCTTCTCCACGGTGAAGAAATATATAATCACAGGCAGAGAATGGTAACATACAAATTACAAAGCAGAAAAAAAGGCCTTACAATTTACATAAGGATTCCCCCCTAAATTATAGAGGTAGAATAAGCAAAATTTACCTCCCATCCTCACTACACAGGAACAGCCTCAACAAGCCTAGCAAAGTAAAACTGAGTAGTGATTACGCCTCTCTTCCTAATTTTCCAGCCAACCTTCTGCAACGCCCTCTCTATATCAGCCTCTGAGTGGAGATAGGCCCTTGTTGCCTTTGAAGGCCCAGGGAACAACTCTCCAACCCTCTTTAATAGATCATAATAAAATGTCTTCGGTGCAAAACTCAGCATCAATCTGTTCTCGGCCAATGATGCAAGGTGTGAAATCATCCCATCAGCCTTACTTTGGGGGTAATGAATCAAAACATCTAGGCAAACCACTGTATCATACTTCCCATCTAAGCTCTCCAAATCCTTCACTTCAAACTTTGGCATCACTGATGCTGGACCATCTTTGCTAGCTAGAAGTTGTTCTTTCGCCTGTATATAAAAGAAATGTAGTTTCAGGCTACAGCATAAGCAAACAAGTAAAAATCATAAATGGCCTTTTACTTAACTTTGTTAATTTGCATGGCTATGAACGGGTTCTTTTTCCATTGCAACCAAAAAACGATGCTAAATCAATACATTCTCACATGTTGCAAGCCCAACCACAAATAACAAAATCTCCCAGTTCGTTTCCCTTCGCCTAAAAGCCACTCATTGCCCACCAATAAATTACTGAGAAAGATTCAAACTCTGTACGAACGAACCTTTGAATTTATGTTTTTTCTCTTTTTTTGCTCAAAGTATGCACGTCACTCGTAATTTCATCACTTTTTTTGAAATCGTTATGGCAGTTAAAAAGGTGGGTATACACTACACAGCTAACCTGTTTCTCAGCTTCAGCAACCATGGCAGCGGAGATATCGGCTGCGGACACAATAGCGCCCTCCTTTGCGAGGGGAATAGTGAGAGAACCAGTGCCGCAGCCCGCGTCACAAATTGTAACCCCTTGAAGCGAACCTTCATCTTTCAACATCTGCAGGGCGTTCTCAACAGTCTTGGAGTGGCCAAGCCTAATGTCTCGCTGAACCCTATTAACATCATCGGTCTCTCCGTAAATCTTCTTCCACCGCTGGAAGCCGGAGTTATTGAAGTATTCCTTCACAACTTCCTTGTCGTCGCCGCCGACTTCCTCCGCCTGGAGCTGCCGACGCCTCTCAGGGTCAGTGAGAGAAAGCACGGCAGCAAGTGCCGCGACGGAGCCGCCGCTAATAACTGCTATGGTGGTTCCGTCGATTGCTCCGGTGATGTCGGCGGCGGTGGTAGTTGAGAGAGGCGGAATGGCAAATGCGGTTGGGAATTTTAAAGGTTTTTGATTAGCACGAGAGAATCTAGGGAAATAATTGATTTTGTTCGGAAGATTTAGGAGAGACGACAACGTCGCTGAGAACGCCATACTTTTTATATTCTTTTCTTTCTCTCACCGGCCGGCGAGAGTTGAGTGGTGCGAGGATGAATACGGGTAAACTTGTAGATTGAAAGATTATCCAGGATAAGATAGCATTCGAGTTCGAGCTTTCGCTGATTCTCGTGGGTCCAGCGTTATTTCTTGCTACTGTTCAAGTCCTTTTTTCCCCCATATTTTGGATTTTTCTTATAAAAAAAACTCTTTTATGCTAAAATAATAGTTTGACTCGTCATGTTGATTTTTCTGTGCGAAATATGCAGTTAGGTTGCCTTCAAAGTTGTGCCTGATTCTTTGTTTTCCGGCATTGTTGGCGGACAAGAATTCCTGGTTCGTTTTCCCCGAAGGGCAAATATTACAACGTGTTGGACGAGTATTTGACTTGATTTGATTGTCGTGGACGCTTGTCCGATAAAAATTAGGAGATAGTCTTTATTTTAGGTTTATTTTTTATTTTTAAAAATAAAAAACATTAAAAAAACAAAACATAAAATTTTGACAATCCTAATTATTTCAAGCGCACTGCTATTTTTGGGACGAAGAGAATTCCTTTGGTAAACTGCAAGGAGTAAAATTCAAACCATGTGCTTTATTGAAAATATAGGCTTAAAATTTCAACAGATATATCAGGAATAATTTCAACCAATAAAATTGCTGCATCTGAAATGGATGAAAGATGTTCTTCTTGCAATGAGTCAATGCTTCATTTGTTGTCAGAATTACACGCAATATTTTAATCCGGAAAATATTACCAGCTGTCTTGATTTTCAAATTTACAAAATGCGATAAAAGGAAGAGTAATTTAGACAAACATTATGTTTGAGTTTCCAAAATTATCGTTGGTAATAAACTATTATAGTTAATTTACAATATTTTTTTCCCAAAGAGTTGCATTTAAGTTCCACTTTTATTTGAACAACCTAATATAATAATCTATCATGTACTTTGAAGTCATTTAAAAATAATTTTTAGAGAGTAGTTATAACATATTTGTAATTATTATTATTTAATTTAATTAAAATAATATACATGACAAAACATATTTTAATTTTAAATCATTTCTTAACTATCCATACTCTTCACCACTAAATCTTTACTTAATGATATACTACTGGTGTATAATGTTTACTTTGCACAACATTTATTTTGTAAATTTATTTAAATTTTAGCGCGCATTGGATGGATTAACTAATGGACACTTTTGGCAACAATAAAAAAAAAAATTTAATGGACACTTGAATGCAATTGTTTTTATATTTGTATTATCAAGGTCTTCATTAAAATTATAATACATGTAAAATTTTTTTAACAAAAATTCAATTATATAATGTTGAATTATAAAAGTTATATACACATTATGTTATTTTTAGAAAATCATATACTTATTATATTTTAATAAAAAATTTTGATAATAAAAATATAAAAAATTACAAATAAGTGTTGTCCTTAACTAATTAATAGAGATTGTTACCCCCAAAAAAAACCAATTAATAGAAATAATAAGTTACAAACTGACATGGTTGCTTCAAACTCCATAGCAATTAAAATGGGTAGCTCGGCCCAATTCATGTTGTGATTTAGGACCAGAAAACGCCACCCTTTAGTAAAAAAAATACAAAAAGGAAACACCCAAAGATCAGTCCAATAACATTAACCAACACAGGCACGGAGGCAATTTCGCAAGACTGGAGACTGGTTTTTGGTGGCCGTCATCTTCAATTCATTCTCTGCGACGAACTTCGGCAAGTAATCGTTCGCGGGCGCCTCGTTAGGCCCTTTGGAAGAGCATCCATCAACACGCGCCACCGTCACCTTGAAAACCCGGTCAGGTTCGTCTCTATGCCTTTCGTTTCATTCTTAGTTCCGAGATCTATATATAGTGGAAGTTTGGTTGCCGAGAAGATGAAGCGCCAATGTTCATATCTCACCAACCAAACGCATTGTGGCGACTTCCTAATTTGCGTCTCTTGTTGCATTGTTTGAACTTTCGAAGGCTTGATGGGTAAGGATAACGAAGTGTCGGCTTTGGAAGTCGACGATCCAAAATCGAATTGTGATCAGATCGTTCCCAAATTCTCCATAAACGGTTTGTCTTTTGAAATTTCTTTTCCCCTTCATTGCATGTGCCTGTTCATGAATACACTTGTTTTTGAATCTGTTCCATACTGTGTGCAGCTGAATGTTTGTTAATTTTCGAAATCATTAATGTTTTTAAGTCTTACATTGTTTGGCAACTAAATGGCGGATAGATCAGCTAATAGTGAGACTTTGATCACTAAGTTTGATTCTGTATTTTATCTTCCAGTACTGCAGCTCTTAAAATCTGCACAAATGCAGCATGGCTTGCGGCACGGAGATTACACTCGTTATCGGTGGGTATTTTTATCATTGGGAATATGATTTCAAATAGGCATTTGTTTATCTGTGTTTAGATGTGTTTTTATCCCGGAGAGTGACACCTAAGACGCACCTTATTGAACAACATTGTGCTACTTCTACCATCATACTGTCACATGTCAGTGTTGCTTTGACTCTCCTTGTCCTTTATTAATTTACTTTTCATAACTTGTGTACCTTGGTGGGCCATGATGAACTTTGAGTCTTATAGCAGTTGTATGACATGGGCGGACAGTGGTTTTATGGCCTAAGTGATCATCACAACTTATGGAAACCATTAGTTCAAGCCTTCAAGCCATTGCTTTAATATTGCAGGAGGTATTGCACAGCTCGTTTGAGGAGGTTATATAAATCATTGAAGTTTACCCATGGTCGTGGCAAATACTCAAAAAGAACAATTACTGAATCTACTGTTACTGAAGTGAGGTATACTTTACTGTATCTTTCTGTTTGATATAAATTCTGCAACCCTTTCTGTCTAATTGACAAATAGATTGAAATTGTGTTATCCAAGGCAAGAATATCTTCATTACTATCAAACTGTCCTTGGATTCTCTTAAGAATTGCAGACTTACATAGTGATCAAAATTAATAAAACTTGAAGATGGTTGAGGGTTC
The DNA here is from genome assembly GCA_032878935.1 of Erythrophleum fordii. NCBI lineage: Eukaryota > Viridiplantae > Streptophyta > Magnoliopsida > Fabales > Fabaceae > Erythrophleum > Erythrophleum fordii. The sequence continues at coordinate 44,795,791 of JAVQMF010000054.1, forward strand.
AACATTGTATTGGTCAGAGTTGACATTGTACACATCTGTAGACAACCACCAATTGCGGGGGTTTGAACCATGAATTACGGGCTTTAATATTACAAGCCAATCAAGGAAATAATAGAAGAAAGTTTGATCTGAAAATTTTCTGTTGAAGTGCGTCAGCTGTCCCATTGTTGGGACAAGACGGCACTGAATCTCAGGAATAAACCCACTCTTCTGTAATGACTTGGTCTCAAGTTCCTAGAATTTTAGTAAGTCTTGACCCTTTAATAAGTCTAAAGTTTAACAAAACTTTTAGGAAATTATCCCACAGTAATTATAATTTACCATACAAAATGGCTGGAATGTTTTTCACGAGGATAATCTTTTTATGTCTTATTAAAATTGGAGATATACAGGGGCAAATACAATGGCTTCCTTCTTCAAAGTGTTGTATATCTTCTTGGAATCATTCTAATAAAAATTGGTGAAGTTGAGTTCCTTATGAAGACATTCAGCTGATTGGGGGGGATCTATCCATGTCTGATGAGTCAAGCAGCAGTTCACTACTGTCATTTCTCTTGAACCACTTTTAGATATCTCAGTGTTTCTATTGCTATTTTGCATGCTTGTTGTTGTCTGTACCTGAGAATGTCCCTAAAAGATTCATGTAATGTTGGGAAAGAGCATAATTAATTTTTTAAGTTATTTGGTTTCAACTCAGGTTTCTTCATGTAGTTCTCTATTCAGCAGAGAGAGCTTGGAGTCATGCAATGGAGAAGAGACAGCTTCCAGATGGTCCAAATGCACGTCAACGAATCTACTTGATTGGTAGGTTGCGGAAAGCAGTAAAGTGGGCAACTTTGTTTTCACAACTTTGCGCAGCCAAGGCAGATTCTAGAACATCTTTGGTAGCTGAGGTGTGTGTTTTAGTCAATTGTTTCAATAAATTTATGTGGTGACTATTGTTTTCTACATTTCATGGTGTCATGGTTTATTTGCTACGGTAATTTCATTTTGCTTTTTCCCTTTATTTCTTTATCTTTTTCTTACATTATTTTCCTATCCACATATGCAGAGCAGATCAATTTAGCATTTCAAATGTTTCTCTTTGTGTTATTATTATTATTATTATTTTAAAATAAGCTTCATTTTATTTATGTTTTCTTGTAAGGCTTTTCTGATCTATGGTCTGATCTACATTGGTTCTACCATAAAAGTAAGATTCACATGAAAACTTGAGAACCAAACCAAGTTAAATTGCAATTTTTTTTCTTGAACTTTGGGGTAAGTTGCTGTTTATCCTAAAGTATTACTCCGTTGCAACATTGTCCTTGAACTTTTAATTTGGCACCTTTTTGTTCTTGATTAGAATACTTAAATATAGATTACCAAATCTTCAGAAACTCAAACTTGCACATCAAGGGAAAAGATAGATAGTTAGGGTGTGTTTGGTTGAGTAATGTAAAAGAGAAAGAAATGTAAAATATGGACTGGTGGTCTGCCTCTGCTTTTAAAAAAGTGATTTGATAGTTAAAATGATGATTTGATAAATGAAGTAAAAAAGACAAGAGTATAATAGATATTATACAAATTATGTAAAGAGAATATGTTTATCTTGTGGTAAACCAAATGGAGCGTTATTCTTATCAAATAATATGATATTGTTTTAAACTGAGTATTAGATATTATATGTATTACAAAATTTGAAAAATATTGGATAATTGTATTGTAATATATCTTATGATTATTTTGAAAATATCTTTATTATTTTGGAATTAGTAAGCAATTTGATAGGTTTCACTTAACAGTTGATACATTGGTTTCAAATTGAAAACCTTGGCTATGTGTGAAAGACACAACAACCATCCACAAGATTATTGCTAAATTGAAAGTTTTAAATCAATTGGAAATAAATAATATTTCATAAACGAAATTGAAACTTATCCCAAATTTTAAGACTTGATTCTAAAATTGTATCCAAGGAAGCATCAATACGAGTATGCATATTAGATACGACACAATACAATACATGGGATACGAGAATTTTTAAAATTTTAGGATACATGTACGGGAATATATATATATATATGTAAATATATAATCTAACACATTAAAAACTAAATGAAATCATAAATAAACTGCAATTGCATAAATGATAAAACAATTTACAAACAAAAATAAGATGTCCATAACAAATTACATTCCGTACAAGCATTAATACCAGAATTTTCAATTCAAACCAATCTTCATCTTCATCCACATTCACATTAGTAACATTTTCTAGGAGCTCTTGTTTCAAATCTGGTTCATCTAGAGATAAATTTGCAACTTCAAGACCTCTTGCCCAATTAAATGGCTCCTAATGATCTCCATTGACCTCCCACATCCTAGTCACTCCACTAGAATGTTTTTCACTTTTTCTTGATAGAAAACGAAGATTGGTATGAATATCAGGCCTGTTTGGTACGATGTATAGGATAAGGCCTGATAGTATAAGATTTGACAAGATAAGGCCTGATAGGATAAAGCCTAATAAAAATTTAAAACTATGCAGTGCTTGTTATAATACTGTATAAGATAATGTATCGTATAAGATAGTATTATTATTTATTTGATAATGTATTATATAATACTGGATATGATAAAAAATCAACTATTTTAACAAAAATATCCTTTACTTAAAAAATATACTATATTTATATAAATTTATTGTGTTATTTTAACTTTTAGAAAATAAGGATAGATGAATAGGACTGTACATAGTGCACAGTTAATTAGTGACCTAATCTCGTAAGGTCACATTAGGTTAAATAGTTAAAAAATAATTAGGTATACTAGGTTGAGTTGGCCATAGTAGTCAATTTCAGCTAGAATAATGAAAATTTTGTTTTTTTAAGAGCAAAATACAATTTTTAAGGACTTATATGAAATTTTTATTTTTAAGAGTTAATTTATAATTTTTACCAAATATTTAAAAAAATGACTTAATGAGTTGAAGAAATCAATCTATTCTAACCTTATACCAAATCAATTAGATTGAGTTTGATACTAAATTAGTTTTTGTGTAATTTATCCCAATCCTATCAATTTTTTCTAAATTATTTTATAGGAACTTACATAAAAATCTTTTAGTGGTAAAATGTAATTTTATAGGAACATATATAAATTTTTTTTTTATGGTTATTTTATAATTTTATAATTTTTACAAAAAATTAAAAAATGATTCAACTAACCTAATCCTAACTAGTATTAATTAAACTCGATTCGGCCTAATAATTTAAAATCAAAATGTATTGATAAGGTTTTATATATTAAAACCTAATCAAGCCTAATCCCATCCCTTAAAGTATGATTAAGTTATACACCATTTTGATGTATAAGAGAAGTATGATGTATAAACTTATACAATACATTATATGCACCAAACAAGTGATAAGTTCATAATGTATTGTATTAGTTTATTCTATCAGGTTTTATACGGTATATCAAACATACCCTAAACCAAGTCTTCAACTTTTTTTGGATTCAATTTGTTCTTTTTTAATGAATGAATGAATGAAAGAGTAAGTGCTCTAATTCCTTTTGTAACAAGATGATGAGCATAGTTGATGAAAAAGCTTTAATGCAAATCGTTTGAGCATTGGGGTTGAAAAATCATAATTTAACCATCAATCTTTAGACTCCAAATTCCACCTATCTTAAAAGAAATCAAATAATGAATATGTATCTGAAACTCCACAAAATATTGAAAACTCTTGAAGGACCAATTTTCTCTTTCTAGGATCTCTAGAATACATATTAAAGTATTTGGTCCTCTCGGTTGAAATTTCCTCATCTAGATGAGGAGGAATTCTATTTGGTGCTGTATCAAGCCATTGATGAGTGTAATACCAATGTAGTTTACAATAAAAACAATGAGAATTGGACTTTTTTAACACAAAATTAACTGTGGAAAAAATATGAACAACATAAGTATAGAATATTAGTATAACTTGTCTAGGATTCAATGAATAAGTAAGGCAATGAAGTGGTGTGCAACTCTTTATCCAACGATCAATTATAATTCCATATACAACTTCATAAAATCTTGAATGCTCAAAAAGTTCCTTTCTAACCTTTACTTGTTTTATCATTGAATTCTACGTATCATAAATCAAGTGAAGTGTACTTTGTCCGTATCACAAAATCTAAGTATGTCATAAATAGGCTTTGTGAAAGAAAAGATGTAGTTAATCTTATCCCACCAAGAGTTATCAAGAATTAACTCTTTAATAGTATTGGTCTTTTCAACATCATCCTCTTTATATACATTCCATTCATCACTAATTACCATTGTGCAAAAAGATATTTTTATGAGTCTAACCCTCTTCAACATCACAATGGCTGAAGCAAACCTAGTCTCAACAATGGCAAGCAATTTTAAGAGCACAAATTCATTGAAAATGGCCAACCTCATGGAATGATTCATGATGAAAGTCCTAATGAAAATTACATCATCTCTCATTTGAGTGATCCAATGGCATTCTTCATATACTCATTCATTTGCCTCAGTATTTTTAGCTGCACATATGTTTTTTAATGCGAGATTGAGTGTGTGGACAACACATGATGTCCAAAAAATGTGAGGATACTCAACCTCAATAATCTTGCCAGCCCCTTTACAAATAAGGGCATTGTTAGTAATAATTTGAATCACATTTTGAGATTTTACCTCTTCAATTGCCTGCTTCATTAACTCAGTTATGTAGAATTTGTCCTTGTATTTTTTAGTCTCATCAATTGCCTTAAAAAAATAGGACCCCCATCAGATAGAACCCTAAAATTAATTAATGGCTTTCGTTATATATCAATTTAGCCATCCGTTACTATACTCAGTTCCTTTTCACTCCAAGTCCCTTTTGTTGGCTCAAGTAACCTTTCAACATTTGTCATTTCTTGTTGCAACAAAGGGCCTCTTAATGCATTATAACCAGGAGGTTTACAACCAGAAATCACATTATTTGCAGCATATTGATAAGAGCTAATGTAAAATAGATTGCATGCCAAATTAAAAGATAAACCACCTAAATAAAACATCTTAACAATTTTTGTACACAAATTTTTCCCAACTGTTTAGTTGAAGGCTTTTTCCAAAGTACCAACAGCCTTCTTTTTTCCTTGATTATACTCACTTTCAACCCATAAAGGAGATAAGCCTCTAACTAGTGGTGGTAATTGCATTTCTTTTGGTTTTGATATATTCTTAGCCTCCTCTTGCAAATTTTTCATCTTTGCTAAACAATGAGCATTAACTTTGGGACACAGAGAAATTTTTTTACCAAATACCCTCAACAAATGCCATTTAACTCTAGAATAAGACTCTTGAAATTCACGGTTACAATAATCACACTTTCAATGCTTGTTTCCAGTGGGATTTGCAATTTCTCCATCTCTGCTTGTAACAATCAAAGTTACATAAGCCCACAAAGGAGTTCTCTCTTTTTGGAGGACATTAGTCGGCCTAGGATTACTAGCAGAACAAGAACTTTTAGTAGTCATGATACCTATCATGGAGGAGCAACAACAAGGCACATCACATATCATCACACAGATATAGTATCTAATGTGCTGATAATAGGTGTTAGAAGATTGCATTGTGTAAAACACAACAACACTTAGTGCCAAGGCTTTTCTCTTGACCTTGTGCATGACCTACTCACTAATGCATGACTTGCAATAAGGCAGCATAGACAAATCATATTTCCAATACATAGACTAACCATAAAAAATCATTAGTTCACAAGCAGAACATCAAACCATCTTTAGCTTAACCAATTGAATAGTAAGGAGAGTTTCACTAGCATGAAGCTTTTAGAAATATCAATAGCCTACTAGTCATTTGTTGTCAATGTTACAACAAATATCATTAGCTTTTAAACAAATTTCATTAACCAAATCAGAATTAATAGTTATGCTCTCCTTCAGAATTTCACTAATCAAACCAAATAATTCCACTAATAAAATCAAATCAGAATCAATGAAAAATACTTGGTCAAAATAATTATTAGTTCAATAAGAAATAATGAATTCATGAAGGACGAAGAATTAGAGTTTAAGATGGAAATAAATTTCATTAATGTCAATTGATATGCTCCCATTCAAAATAATTATCAGGGTTTCCTGCTCTTGCTACAGAAAATTGTATGGTTAAAATGCTTACCTCAAAATCGGTTTCTTCCTTCCTCCTCCAAAGGAAATGTAGTGTCCCAAGCTTTCCATGAGGTGCAAACTAGAATGAACGAGATCGTTTTCCCCAAATTGCAAAATGAATAGAGGTGAGATTGTGTTCACTGGACTGCAAGATCATTTTTCCCCACAGATGCGAAATGATAGCACGAGCGCAAGGCTTTCGAAGGATGCAGAGCTTTCGAAGGAGGAAATAGGTTAAGTGTTGCAGAAAACGACGTCGTTTGGATGCAGCTATTTTGGAGCCGTTTCGTCTCGTAACAAAACATTTCGGTGCATATTGAAACATTTCGAAACGTATCCCAAAAAAAAAAAAAGATGTTTCAGATATGTTTGTACCCGTACAGTACGTGTATCTGTACCAAATGCATATCTAGTACAGGTACGGTCATAAACAGCTGTACCCTTGCTTCCTAGATTGTATCTCAGCCACTAAACTATTAGGACAGTTTATGATAGCTTAAACTTTAGAGTTGTGGATAATTATGACTGCATTAGTTTATGGTAGCTGTTGAAGCAAAGCGATTATTATAATTAGTATTTGTAAGTTCTATCTTCTTTTAGGGATTGATGCATACCTTGCTTCTTCCTAAACTGCTACTTTGATTGGTCCCAAGCTAATCTGTTGATCCTGTTCTGTTTTGACTATTATTTATCAATTTTTCAATTATCTTTGAAAGTCTTAAGTATATTCAGTTGTGAATGTTTTGATGGTTTTGATCTTTATTTGTCTTTGGCAGATTACTATTTTTTTTTTCTTGATTAAGAGTGAAATTGCCACGCCTTTTGTTTTTGTTTACCAAATTGTAGGCTTATGCATCCTATATGAAGGGGAGCTTATTGTTTGAACAAGATCAGAATTGGGATGTGGCTTTAATGCACTTCAAAAGTGCAAGGTAGATTCTACTGTCTCTTTTATTCTTCCTGCATTGAAGCAAAGATCCAATAGATGCTCTTTTTTGGATGGATAAAGCATATGATTGGTTGAATTGAAATATTTCTGCAATGAATTTGGAAAATTCACGTTATTTTTTTTTCAACACTTCTTGTTCAGCTTGTGTGCCCTCACATGCTATATTTTGGGATGCTTTTGCTTCTTTGTTTAAATTGCTTGAGCTTTTGACCATCTCCTTATTTAATAGGGCTGTATATGAGGAATTAGGGAAATATGGAGATCTGGATAATCAAATTTTGTGTCGTGAGCGAGTTGAGGAATTAGAACCTAGTATCCGATACTGCCTTCACAAAATTGGCCAGTCAAATCTGCAAGCTTCTGAGCTTTTACACATTGGTGATATGGAAGGTCCTGCACTAGACCTTTTCAAAGCTAAATTAGAGGTTGGTATGGATTTGTTTTTTATCAATCATTTAAGTCATGTACTATGCTTAATCTTTGCAAATCCACATATTTCTATATTTTTTATGTGGATTTATGCTAGTAGTTTAAAGACATTGCTTTATATCCTTAAACTACTAGCAATTAAAGTTTCATGTATGGTTCTAGTTACTGCTTCTGTTGTTTAGTTTAATGTATTATACAATTTTCATAAGAGAGTTTTAATTGATTCTCTTATAAATATTGCAAAGTCCTATTATCATTGAAGCAATAAGCTGCTTGTTTGAAAGATAACAAGCTGAATATGTATAATTTCTATGTTGAGAATACAAAATTAAATAGTAGTCATTCCAGGCTGTTATGGCAGAGGCAAGATCTCAACAAGCTGCTTCCATGACAGAGTTTCATTGGCTTGGTCATAGATTTCCAATATCAAATGCAAAAACAAGGGTTGCCATTTTAAAAGGTTGGTAACTTTTTTCTCCTATAACTCAGAAGGGTACTGAATTGAGAATTTGAGCTAACTGTCGCTATGTTTATGGTCATCCTTCTCAAGTCTCAACCCACATTTGTCCCATGTGAATTTGACTAGTTTGTCTCACTGGTTTAAATGTCATTTACTAGTCCACTTTAGATTCCCTCCTCTCTGTGTTGTCTCTTTCCTGGAGTGTGCCGTAGCTGAGTTATTGCACTGCATCTAGCACATAACGTGACATTTTCACCCTTGTGTGGATTCCAATATGCAAATTCTGGACTACTTTTTAGTTACATCAAATAAATACTGAAAATGTTTGGTATGTTTTTAACTGTTTGAGTCATATGCTTGAGTTTCATTGTAGTAGATGCGCAGGAAGCACCTCATTTATTGTTTATGGTTTGATAATTTGGCCAGTGAAAATTAATTTGTGTTATCCATGCATTTTCTCTGACTTCTATACCTCCATTGACATCCTTAATGGCCCCTGTGGTGCCTTTCTTTGAAAAGTTTACTTGACTGATATGGAGACATTAATACATTCACAATATATTACTCATCTGGTGCTAACATGTTCAATGATGAGGATGTCCTTGAAAATAACATTTTGTTAATCGCCTAACATTTTGATTTGCTGGAATCCAGGTGTTCAAGGATTCAAGTTACATTACTGTAAAATTTAAGCACCTAACAATTACCAAGTTTTTTATTGGGAACTGAAATTTTGACTGAGAATCAGATACTTCGTCTTGTTTTCTTTTTTCCTTGATAACTTTGTTTAGCAAATTAAACTTGTTAAAATTTTCCAGAATCAACTGCATATCCAAGATGATGATGATGATGATTATTATTATTATTATTATTTACTTTATGCTTTATGTATGTGAAGGGCATGCTCTTCTGTATTCATCTTTTCATGAATCATGCAACAATTAAGCCTTTTTTTTTTTAAATACATACATGTGATTGTGTCCTTTAACATTTGATAATTTCCCTGCTATTTTTCCTCTAGTTCAGCTTAGTTCAAGCTGTCTCAAGTGCTGTATTTGACTTATTTTCTCAGCTCAGGAGCTGGAGAAAGATTTACATGGTCCCTTGGCAGATTCAATCCCAGCAGATAAAAGGCTTGCTACTTTTGACAAAATATTTTCTGCATATCATGAAGCCAGAGGTTATATTCGGGCTGACTTGGTATGGGAAATCACTTTTTCTTGATGTTCAAGTATAAATTATCAACGTGGTCTTCTCTGTACTTGCTAGAAAGAGAGAGATGATTTCTTGAGGCCAGCTCAGGTGGGGGTAGCCGGGTAGGGGGATTTGAGCAAAGGATTGCCAGTTCAATTCTCTTCTCATACCCAAAAAAGAGAGAGAGAGAGAGAGATTGCTTTATGCCCTCTGGTTTTATATTTCTATGTCATATTATTTATTATCTATCTTTATGTGTTTTGCACATTATAGGCCACTGCAGGAAGTGCAGAAAGCGTAAAAGATGACTTATATGGTCTTGATAAGGCTGTTAGTGCTGTCTTAGGGGAAAGAACCATTGAGCGCAACCTCTTGTTGGTTAAGGTTGCAAAAAGTAAACTTGCTAGGCGCCGTGATGAAAAAAATGAGAAAGTCACGAAACCTGAAGAGCTCGTTCGCTTATATGATCTCTTACTGCAGGTTGACATCCATGTTGTTTTTAATGTTTGTCTTTCTGTAAAGATCCTACAGCCTGTTGTGTGCTTTTAATGTTATGTATCTCAGATGGAATGACAATGGTTGTATGGACCATGTATTTGGCAGAATACTGCTGATCTTTCTGATTTAGTCAGTTCTGGAAGGGACAAAAAACCAGAAGAAGTGAGCTTTGCTGAAGAGTGTGCAAGCAAAGCCTTGGCTTTTCGAGCAGAAAGGTTAGCTTCCTTGAACCTGATATTTCTTGCTGCTTGTTCAAATCATCCTGTCTTAGTTAATTGCCATACTTACTGTTCCTTCCAAGAACCTTGCTGTTCATCTGACAAATATACCCTTGTGATAGTCACTTATCTTCTTAATGCTTCCAGAACTACTTCAATATTTCAAATGTGATCTAGAAATTCCACCATTTATGTAAGTGAGCATTCAGAGTGTTTTTTCCTCCCATTATGTATGTATGAGCATGACTGGGTCTGGAATGGCGGTTGGCGTTTTTTTGCTTTTGTTTTAGCCTTTTAGATTAACTGTTTTGGTTTGGTTTTTTTGAAATGTATCTTGCAATTTCTTACTCTTCCATATACAGCCAATCTGCATCTGGCTCTTGAATGAGCAATTATACTTTCTATCATTGATTGCTGAGCTTTATGGGATCTTGCTACCTGATCTAAATTGAGGTGCCTCCAACTGAATGTGCAGGTGCTTTTATGTGGCAAAGTCATACAGTATGGCTGGAAAAAGGGCTGAAGCATATGCTTTGTACTGTCGTGCTCGCAATTTGGCAGAGGATGCTTTAGGAAAACTTAAAATGTTAAATGGCAACAATCAGGTAAAATTGTTCATTTTTTAAAGATCTCATTGCTGGACACCTACTTTGGCTCACTCCACTTTGTGGCCTGCCTGATCACCTTAGTATCACAAAGCACTTGATTTTCAAGTGGCACAATCTGTTGACCTTTGTCCCCTTCATTTTCTATGATATGTTGGTTTGGATTCAGAATATGCCATGTCCGGTGAAACTTATGATGAGAGACTGTTGGGTTACTAACTGTTGTTTTAGGATCAAATTTAAATTTATAAGATATATTTTCTTAAAAAAATATTTACAAGCTATAAGTGAAGCACTATGATTTGATTGCTTTTTTATTTGCTCCCTTCTTTACTAGTTGTACATGGGGTTTTGACAGATTATGATGAAAGATTTGGAGGGCTTGTGTAATGAGTGCAGATCTAACAGTTGCATAGAGCATGCCATGGGGATTGTGGAGGAGAAGAGGGCTCCGGAGATTCTTTCCGAAAGGATATCCAATATATCATTGACTAGAGATAAGCAGGTATTATTTGGCATTCTCTGATTCTCTCTTTGCGAGTTCCTCTACTTCTTGTTATGATCCTTCTGTTTTTCTGGTTGTAAACATAATTTAGTTGCCATAAATGCTTGCCTTTCACTTCCCGAAAGGTTAGGCTCAGCTGTCATTGAGATATAAGAATGTCCTTCTGAATGATATTTAAATAGAGGTTGCTGCTGGTAAAAAAGTTTGTATTAGAAGTGCCCCTTTTTGGTTTGTTTTGTTCATGTTTTGGGAGTTCAGCTTTGTCAAATCTGTAATAAATCAGGAGACATACCACTCTATGCATGAATCTTTATTGATATATTCTGACATGCATCCATACCTGTTTCAGTTGGAGAAGTTCCTTGCGGAGAAACTTGATGTCTATGAGTCAGCCGTGGGTGATTCAAATGTTAGAAGTGCTCCACGCATTGCAGCCTTTCCCCCAGCTTTCACGGCAATTCCGCGCAATCCCATTGTGCTGGACCTGGCATTTGATTTGATAGACTTCCCATCTATCGAAAATAGGATGAAGAAGGATAGAAAGGGCTTCATCAGTAGAATATTTGGATGAGTATCCTAGAGTTTTTGGTTCTTTAAATTAAAAAATCTTGAGAACTGATCTGTTGGTTAGTTTTGTTGATTATTGTCATGAATTTTGAGATGTTGATATGAAAATTTTGGTCAGATGATTGTGTTGTCGCTACTTTCTTAGAACACTATGTTGGAGGATAGTCTGCGAGGGCGGGTTTTTCCGTGATCACAAGAATTCAGGGCATATCTTAAAATATTAAAATGCTTTCTGTCTGAAAGTATGGTGAAATAATGTTGTACAATATCTAGAGCCAACTCGGTTCCAGGAACATCATGCTTGATAGATTGGATTAAGGTGACAAAGATCATCGTAACAACGGCTAGCGTCCGAATAAGTGGCTGAGAGAAATATCAGATCAAGGATGTAGTAAAAATCAATCTCATTATATGATAAACCAACACTGGCAGCAAGCGGTAGGTGGTATGTTATAAATGGTAAGCATTAAACAAATGTTTTCAAGTTCTGGGCACAGACGCTGAGCATTGAGAAACTTCTTACTGGCTCAACATCATGATTGTTTGCAGCAGCTCACTTCTTCCCAGGACCCTCCATCTTCTGAAAGAATTCTCTCATGCTCTTATTCTACTTGGTTTCAGAATATAAATATCAACTTCTAATTTGGGAGATATTTGTTGAAATATGTGCCTGAGTATGAGAATTTGTGTAGTGTTTGATACAATATGATATCTAAGATATGATAATTTTTAAAATTTTGAGCATGCGAATATATGTAAAATATCTATTACAAGGTGTTACAACTAGTCAAACATGAAAAACCATCAAGCATGAATAATGAAGATTATAAGTTCGGAAACTATAAATAGAATCAAATTACAATGAAGAGAAGAATAGAAGATGTGAAAAACGTGTTAAATACTAAGGAATTGTTTAAGGAAATCAAAGGAATAATATCCTATTAAGAAAATGAGAGTAAGAATCTCATTCAAATAGTCTTGAACAGTCTAAGAGTATTTTCATGAACAAATAATAATATTTTAATTCTTCTCATTCGTGCAAATGTTAGGTCTACTAACATATTTATAATACATTCAAAAATAAATCAAAAAATGTTAGGAAATAAATCAGAATATTAAAACAGATTTTATCGTGACTAACTGGCTCTTGTAACTCCTAATTGTTCTCCTATAAATGCTTTGTACGTGCTTAGCCTTTAACTTCCTTATTTGCCATATGTGTTCTGATTCCATTAATAACTCCCAACTCAGCCTTAGCTATCTCCCTCTTTTTTAGCCTCTTTCGAAAATATGTTTGCAAAGGTCTCTTAACATTACCCCTCCTATGGAAAAACGACTTGTCCTCAAGTCGGAAAGAAGTGAATTGTGAAATCACCAAGTCATAATCCTTCTAACTAGCCTTTTCCAAAGGACGTTTCGCCCACTGAATTAATAGTTCCAAATTATTATTCCCTATCCAGCGATGATTTAGAACCTGGGCAAGCTCGAGAAGGAGCTCCAAATCTGCAGTAAGTGGTAGGGATGCAGGGGGAAATAATAGTTGTTGACCATAAGCCAGATGAAGGAGTGAAACATGGAACACTGGGTGAATTTTTGAATCAGAAGGTAGGCCTAATTCATAAGCCACCTGGCCAACTCGTCGAATGATCTTGTAGGGCCCAAAAAATCTGGGAGACAACTTCTCATATTTTCTTTTGGTGAGTGAGTGTTGACGAAAAGGTTGAATTCTAAGCCATACCACATCACCCTCTTGAAATTGTAAATCTCTACGATATCGATTAGCTTGAGACTTCATTCGAGCTTGCACCTTGGTAAGATTGTCCTTAAGAAGCTTCAACATAGCATTTCTAGTCTCCAATTGCTCTTTTAGGTCTGCAATAAGAGTTAAAGGTGGGAGATCCCTACCATATTCCATTTTGAAAGGCGTGGAATTTAAAGAAGCATGAAAACCAATATTATAAGAAAATTCTGCCCGACACAAATATTTATTCCATAACCGAAGTTGTTCATGTGTGAAACAACGCAAGTAAGCTTCAAGACATCGATTCACCACCTCTGTTTGACCATCGTTTTGTGGATGGGAAGCTGTACTCATTTTTCAGCTGAGTTTGGCTTAATCTAAATAATTCTTGCCAAAAAGCACTCAGAAAATACTGAATCACAGTCAGAGACAATGGAATAGGGCATCCCATGCAGTCGAACAATTTCTTGGGCAAATTTTTCAGCTACTGATTTGGCAATGTAGGGGTGAGACAGTGCAATAAAGTGAGTATACTTGCTCAATTGGTCAACCACTACCAAAATAACATTGTAGCCTCCAGATTTCAGAAGACCAATAATAAAATCAAGAGAGATATCGTCCCAAATCTATGAAGGAATTGGAAGAGATTGCAACAAACCCGCAGGTATCAAAGTTTGATATTTATTTTGCTGACAAGTTGCACATTATTGCACAAAATTCTTTACCTCCTTTTTTCATGGATGGCCAATAAAAAGTTTCTGCAAGCCGTTTAAGTGTCTTCAAAAAACCACCATGACCACCAGTAGGTGAAGAATGAGCTTCCCCTAATAATTTTGAGCGAAGCTCAAAATCAAAAGGAATCACCAACCAATTTTTGTAAAAGAGTTGCTGATTCACCACTTGGAAATTTGGTCGAGAGGAGGGATCTTTTTATAGGTCCTTTATGATTTTGCTGGTAAAAGGATCTTGAGCTAGGGCATTTGAGAGATTCAGCAACTCAGTAGGGAATGGCATTACTAGTTGAAAGAAGTTAGCATGTTATGGGCATCTAGACAAAGCATCAGCTCCCTTATTATCACTTCCAGCTTTTATAAAGAATAATAAAATCAAAAGGAAAGAGCTTCATAATTAACCATTGTTGGGAATTAGTAATAATGCGCTGCTGAAATAAATGTTTAAGACTAGAATGATCTGTTTTGACATAAAAATTGTAAAGTCCCACATCGGATAGAGTGGTCCTGAAAACGGCCCATATAAGTGGGAGCGAAAAAATGCCTTCCTAAAATGTAATGGTGCCATTTTTGTAGTGCAAGTACTAAAGCAAGGAGCTCTCAATCATATACTGACTTGAGACGATTGGAAGAAGAGAAACTCTTACTAAAGTATGCAATAAGGTGGTTATGCTGCATCAAGATTACTCCAATACCCTCCATAGAAGCATCACACTTTATTGTGAATTCAGAGGTGAAATCTGAAAGTTGTAGGACCGGTACTATGGTTAAAGCTAATTTGAGCTTTTCGAAAGCTTGTTGTACCTCTGGTGACTAGGCAAAAGCATTCTTCTTGGTCAATTCCGTCAATGGTCGAGCAATAATGCCATAATCTTTGATAAAACATCTATAATATCCAGTAAGACTAAGAAAACCTCGAAGCTCTTTGACATTTAGAGGCGTTGGCCAATCAATAACTGCTACAATCTTATCAAAGTCGACTTTAACCCCTTTAGCAGAGACCATATGTCCTAGGAATTGTATCCCGGTCTTCCCCAAAGAACACTTTTGGCATTTGCAAAATAAAAATTTTCCTGCAAGGTTTGAAGCACTGTACCCAAATGCTTTTCATGTAATTCAGCTGTAGGGCTATAAACTAGAATATCATCGAAGAAAATAGGTACAAAATGCCTCAAATAGGGTTTAAAAAGATCATTAATAGCAGTTTGAAAAGCGGCCGGGGCATTAGTTAAGCCGAAAGGCATAACTACAAACTCATAATGCCCTGAATGTGTACAAAAGGTAGTTTTATAAATATCAGCAGGCAACACACGAATTTGGTGATTGCCAGATCAAAGGTCGAGTTTAGAAAAATACACAGCAACATGTAATTCATCTAGAAGCTCATCAATATTAGGAATAAGGTCCTTATCTAGAATAGTGATGCGATTAAGCTTCTGGTAATCAACACAGAAGTGCCATGAGTCATCCTTCTTTTTAACTAATAGAACTAGACTGGCAAAGAGACTTAAGATGGGTCTAATGAAGCCACGTTGTAGCAACTCATCCACTTACTTCTCAATTTCTGTTTTCTGGTAATGTGGATAACGATAAGGCCGAATATTTAGAGGTATCGCATCTGATAGCAAAGGAATGGATTGGTGATGCTCTCTGAATGGTGGTAGTGAGGATGGCTTTTCGAAGACAGATGCAAAATCACACCATATTTACTCTAAATTGAGAGGAGGAGGCAAGTCAAAAGGTGCATCATTACCCGTAGTGTAAAAAGAGTGAAGCTAAACATCCTTGTGATTCATACCTGAGACTCCCTGAAGCTTATAATGTTTGCCATTAAGCTAGAAAATTATAAACATCTAGTTCCAATTGGCTTGAGTGGTATTGAGTGAAGCAAGCCATTTGATTCCTAGAACTAAATCCGCACCACCCAAAGACAAAAGGAAGAAATCTTCTTTGAGTGTTAGCCCAGGAAGTTGCACCTCCACATTTTGGCAAATTCGGTTGCATCGAACCAAACTCCCAACCCCAATTTGAACGCCGAAAGTGGTTACAAACTGGGCTAGAATTTTTAACTCTTACACCAAGGAATTGGAGATGAAGTTGTGGGTGGACCCACTATCCACCAAGAGCAGAACTTCTCGCGAACCGAGGACCCCCTTCAGCTTCATAGTCGATGCTGAAGACTAGCCTAGGATTGCATGGAAAGAAATTTTGGCCTCTTTCCCGATTTCTTATGTTTCTTTGATGGGCTCCATTGAGTTTGAAATCGGGTTGCCTTCTTCATCAATCTCCATCAAAGACAAGGAAACAGTTCTACAACGATGCCCAGGTCTAAAATTTTCTCCACACGATAGCACAATCCCTTATCCCTTCTTTGTTGTCTCATTGAATCAGGGGGGTTGGGTCGGAAACAAATTCTCTGCTCTTCTCCTCCCTGCACTTCTTTATGCACATCTGATCTGGACCGTCCAGATCAAATTTGGACGGTCCAAATTTGATTTCTTTTCTTTTTAGATTTTTAAATATTTTTTATTTTAAAATATAAAAAGTAAAAAATAAAAATAATTTTTTAATTATAAATTTTTAAAAAATTAATTATTTAATTAAAAATAAAAATATAAAAATATAAAATTTGAATTATTCATAAAAATTTTAGACTATTCAAATTGCATCTCAAAAATATACACAGTATGTACATCTTTAAGATGTGCAGAGAACTTGAACCGGGTTGGGTCTAGCTGAGACCAACGCTGGATGTTTAGAAGGGCTGCAGGTTGCATTCAATGATCTAACAGGGTTTGAGAGATCTAAAGTACTCCCTCTCTGATCCCGTACGTCTTGCTGATGAGAAGAGTTTGTCATAGTCAAATGACTTTGATAGTTTATTGGAATGGGCTTGGGCCCTCGCAAATGCAATTTGCTTTCATACTCTAAAGCCAAACTTGTTACTTTATAAACGGTTTTAGGTTTTTGAATTCGGACATCAGATTTAATTCATCTTTTAGCCCATTTAAAAAAACACCCAATAAACAATGTTCGAGCTAATTGGTAACTCGCGCAACTCTTTTTGTAAAGTCTTGCCTGTATTCCTGGACAGAGCCCAATTGCTTGATGCTACAAAGATGCTCATCTGGGTTTTGGTACTCAGGTGGACCAAAATGCTCTTGCAAAACCTTTACCAATTCATCCTAATAAAGTATCGCACGTTCTGAATTTACCCAAGAAAACAAATCTAAGGTGCCACCTTCCAAGTACATGGCTGCCACATCAACTTTAAAATCTTCTTGAGTTTGGTAATATCTGAAGTACTTTTTTGCTTTAAGGATCCATCTATGCGGGTCACCGTCACTGAATTTAAGAAATTCAATTTTGGTGTGTGGTAATCGGCTATTACGCCTATGCCCCCAAGGATTCTCTGAATCTTCTTCACTGTCATCCTCCCATTGAGAATGCCTTCGCGAACCGCCAATCAGGGCCTTCCCTCTGTTATGAGCAGAACTGACTGAAGCAGCTTCCAAGGCAGCTACTTTCGCATGTAAAATATCAAGGGCCTCGAGTTTTGATGCTATTGTGGCTAATGGATCATGGGAAGATCTTGTTGAACCTGAGAAGGCTCAGTAGGGATAGTGGAAGCTCTAGTGGTAACCATGGTAAACCTGGCTTTGATACCAAATTGTTAAATATTAAGGAATTGTTTAAGGAAATCAAAGGAATAATATCCTCTCAAGAAAATGAGAGTAAGAATCTCACTCAAATAGTCTTGAACAGTCTAGGAGTATCTCTATGAAGAAATAATAATAATCTTAATTCTTCTCATCCGTGCAAATGCTAAGTCCGCTAACATATTTATAATACATTCGAAAATAAATCAGAAAATGCTAGGAAATAAATCAAAATATTAAAACAGACTTTATCGTGACTAACTAGCCCTTGTAACTCCTAATTGTTCTCCTACAAATGCTCTGTACGTGCTTAGCCCTTAACTTCTTTATTTGCCACATGTGTTTTGACTCCATTAATAACTGCACAACTCAGCCTCAGCTAACTCCCTCCCTTTTAGCCTCTTTCAAAAATATGTTTGCAATGATCTCTTAACAAAACAGAACCTTGAACATAATCTCGCTAACGACTAAGAATAGCACATAATGACGAAGAATAGAAGGCAAAAGTTCAAAGCTTATAAAATAATAGAAGATTTAAATTTGATAGTTTTCGAAATGGTGAAGTTTAAAGCACAAAATAGCGAAATTAGAAAAATCTTGAAGGTGAATATCCTTTTCTCACTAGCGACTAAGAATAGCAAAGAACGGCGAAAGATGATAGAAACAAATTGAATATTGAAGAACGAAAAAAATTGGCATAACAATGATGTTTAGTTTCTCTGCCACTTTGGAGTAGTTTCCGTACATTTCAAAATGCATCCAAAAAAAAAAAAAAAAAACGTTTTAAGTGTGTATCTATACCTATACCATACACATATTCATATTTGATGCACATCCGATATGGGTACATCACTGTTTTTGCTGTATCCGTGCAACATAGATGGAGATCATACAATAAAGACATATCATTAGGAGTAATTTGGCAGAAACACCAATGAAGTTCTAAGAAACTCTTCTCTTGTAAAACCTCCTCTCCCACCACATATTTGGCATATGTGAAGGGGTATTCATCACGTGTTTTGCCCTTCATTCTTTATGGGTTGATCTTCAAAATAGATTTTACATCAATGTAGGGTGATGCCATCTTTGTATGTTTTCATTTGTTGTGCAAGGTTTGTGGGGAAGACAAAACCATCGTTATTTAAATGTTCCATTCTCCTTTACCCATCTAATCAATGAATGTAACGTTTTACGGGCTGAGATACGGTAATACAACTGGCAGGTCTATTTGCATCATCTCAACACCATAATCAAAGTTCAAGTTAGGTCCAACGTTTAGGTTCGTCCTTCAAAGGAGTTTTATAAAGTAAGTAAAACCTTATTCTAGTTGTTCACAAATGATGTTTTTTTTCCATTCAGTCCTTGTCTTCAATTGCTTTTCAGAATTATATACCAGTTTATTGAAATCCCCAACACAAAGGTAAGGAACATTGTTGCCTGGGTTCATCATTAACAACTCCCTCCACCAAGCACTATTTTCCAGATCAGGAGGCGGGCCATAAATAGAAGATATGAATCCCCAAAAAAGTATATAATCCTCTGACAATTTCCACATGAACAACGATTTTAGATTTGTAAACAACATATAGCACAACATCTACAGTTCACCAAAGTGCCAATTCCCCACTAAGACCAACAAGATCAACAATAGCAGAGGAATGAAAATGCAACCTTCTCTATAAAAATTCTTTTAATTTTAATTTTCATGAGGAAAACCAGAGAGGGGTTGTATCTGTTACAAAGAAATCATAAATTCTTACTTGTCAAAATTTAGTCGTTAACATGTTTTCTCCAAATATATAATTCATTTTTTTTTTTTAATGTGAGGAGTCCTCCCTTGCATTCAACAAAAAATAAGAGAACGTGGAGGAGGCCCCTTTGCGTTCCTTTATTATTATTATTATTATTTTTTAATAATCAAGGGAGGGGGAGAATTGGGATAGGACTAAATTTGTACATAATTTTTTTAAATTTTTATTATTAAATTTCTCAATTAAAATATAATAATTATATATATTTTTAATAATAATAAAAGAGATATACTAAAAAATTATATGCTTGTTAATTTTGATTAAAAAATTTGACAATAAAAATATAAAACATAAACATTTTTTTCCATTGGGATATTGGGGGTTACGGGCAAACTGGAAAAAGCAGATAGGTTGGCTTTAAGCAACATGAGTCTGAAACGATGACTGTGCTTTAGATGGCTCCAGCTCTATACTTGTGAAGGCAACGATTTTGAAAGCAGCAGAGGTAGAGAACGATGGATGCAACTTCCATGATGAGCAGTTGCTATGTTGAGAGTGAGGGTTGTCTGTGTGTCCCCACAGCTACGACCTGAGAGTGAGACCCAACACAGCAGCAGGGCGTGCATACACGCGTCCTTTGAAATTAAGGGGGTCAAACAAGTTTTCATATCAGGCTTTAAAAGAGAAAAAAGAAGGAATTTTTCACAAATTTTATTAAAATCCTATAAAATTTTTATCTATTTTTTAAAAATTATAATTTAATTTAATTTTGAAATTTTTAACTAAAATATATTTTATTAACTTAAATAAATGTATATTATATTTAAATATGCACAAATAAAAGTAAAATAGGGCAAGATTTTATCTTTATTAAATTTGATTTAAAAAATATATTTATATTAATAGAGGATATTTTATTTAAAAATTATAAAATTAAATTAAAATATAACATAATTTTTTAATTTAAAAGAAATTTATATATTTTTAAAAAATAAAAAATTCATATAATTTTATCAAGGCTCAATTAAGATTAGTTTAATTTACTTAAAAACAAAACAAGTTCTCATACCATCATGACACAAATAAACAATTCAGGCCTCAATGCCAAAACGTGCCAAAAAGAGATTAAGAACTTTTAACGTTAGAATTACCTTTTAATGTTTTATCTCTTTTTAACCGTATAATATTAATTTTTCACTAAATTTGCAGAGAATCCAAATACTTGTTCAGTACACAAGAAAAGCCTCTTTTATGTTATTTGAAACACAGTTTTCTGTTGATGAAAAAATTAAAAAGAGAAAGAGAGGAAAAAAAAAAGAATATATGAGACAAATTCAAATAAATCTACCTCAATTTTTTTAATTTTCTCTCATAATAAATTGAGACTGTGTAGTTAGTCTCTAACCGATGAAGATCTGCGTCGTATATTCTTCCCCTTGAGTACTTATTTAACTAATAAAATAATAGAAATTTGCAAGGCAAAGAATATACGAAAAAAATTTTCTAAGACAATGACCGAGATGCTTTTGACATAGCCAGATGGAAGGGGGTTGGAGATTATTTAGTTTATTTTTTGTCTTTTTCTTAAAATTAAATAAAAAAATTTATTTCAATAAATAGAACCTAACAAATTGCTGAATGGCGCTCTTAAGGCAAAGAGGAAAGGACACCACCATTTCTTTTTGTCCGAAAGAAAATTATTGGGATGTGTGTAAACGACATGTTGGGACACGATCTAGAGAGAGAAAGAACAAAGCAGTTAGAAAGAGGAAAACAAAAAGGCGACAGACACGAAAAATCGCTACTTACTTTGTTTCAACTGCCAAACACGCACTCTCTCTCCCTTGCTTTTCCTCCAAATGCGCTCTAAATAATATTAATTTTAACTGAACAAGAGGCAATTACTCCTCTCTCTCTCTCTCTCAAGAAAAAATAGATTCATAGCAATTCCTTTCTCTGCAAAGAACAAAAGGAAGACGCCGACGACGACGACGAAGAAGAATATTTATTAATTTTTTATTTTTCAAAAATGCATTTCGCAAAACTGGATGATTCGCCCATGTTCCGGCAACAGGTTCTCTGCATTCTATTTCATTTCTCTGTTTGTGTAGAATTTTTAGTTCTTCTCGATATTGCGCTTTGATTTTTCAATGGAACGATTACGTACGGATAAAGCATTTATGTAATTGTAGTTCCTTTAATCTCACATTTGTTATGAGTATGAGATAGTGGTTTTATGTAGATATTGTGCGTTGCAAATTGTGAATCTCATGATTGTTGTGTTGTTTGCAAGTTAATTCATTATGAAGAAGATACGTTTTGTCCTGGATGTTTTGAACGTAGAATGCCGAGAATGTGTTTTATGGTAGTGCTGTGCACTTATGGGATGCTTATTTTTGAATGGCTATGGATGCAGTTGCAATACTTGGAAGAAGGTGTAGACTCATTACGAGCGAGATGCAATAAGTTCTACAAAGGATGTCGGAAGTACACGTATGTTTTGTTTATATAAATGGTCTTATTTATTGAACTTTGCACTCATTCCACCTCTTCCTTGTTTTGTTAGCCATTTGGAAAATTTGCTTTTACAGTATCTTGTACGTGTTGTGAATTTTCATGTAGTATTACTTAGTTGTAGAAGATTATTCTACGACTAACTCAGAATATGGGTTTAGAAGCACGTGAAGTTGGTATTAATGGAAGTACACCCTCAGTAGTTATCCTCCTAAGAAGCAAAGACTTGGGAAAAAAATAAAAAGTAAAAAAGGTAAGTATGCAAAATCCCCACCCACCAAGAAGTTGTAAGAAGGACTTATTTTAACCCAAAGGAGACACTAATATTTCTTTTACTCAAGCAAGATCCTTATCCAAAGTCTCACCCGCTAAACAGTTTGGAAAATTTTAAAAAAGGACAGTGATGTTCAAATTGGTGAACAAATATATAAAAATGAATAAATATGCGGCTAATTAACAAGAATGAGTCCCCAAATGATGTCTCAGTCTGTCATCGAAGGCATGCTGTTATGTGCTCAAAACTATTTAATTTTGTCTTGACCAAATGAGGAAAGCAACTATTACTTAGAAATAATTTAAGTTTTTGTCTATTAAAAAAAAAAAAGAAATAATTTAAGTTTTGCAAGCAAACATTGATTTCTGCATTCAAGTGAGATAAGACAAGGACCTTTTGAAGTCCTCCACTACAATAATCTTTCAACGCTAAAGTTTATGAATAAATTGAGAAGCTAAAAAATTCTCTCTCTCTCTCTCTCTCTCTCTCTCTCTCTCTCTCTCTATTAACTGCTTGGTGGTTTAAGTGCATTTTCCTTGCTAATATTCAAACTTGAGATACAACCTAAATCCACTAAGATAGCCTTCTGCACACGTCTCTTTGAAAAGTTTTGAAAATTTGGATGCAAGAGGAAACATGTTTTGGATCAGGTGGGTGCATGAGGTCTTGAGTATTTTTAAGTATTATATCAGAAACAAAGCAAGAGTAGAGAAAAAAGAAAAAAAAATTGCTTTCCTACAGATATGTGTCAGATTCTTGTAGAAAGGTTGAATTTTTTTATAGGAGCAAATTAACTAAGTACACGTATTGCATATACCTGAACAGTTTATATCACCATTGTTGGTTTAACAAGGCATGATTTTGACCATTATGGTTGACTAAACAAAAGTCTAATCACATTTCTCATGTTCTACAATAAATCTTACATCTAGATTTGTTTAATGTTTTTTAGGGAAGGGCTTGGAGAGGGATATGATGGGGACATCGCTTTTGCAAGTGCCCTTGAAACTTTTGGGGGAGGGCATGGTGATCCTCTCTTTGTTGCCTTGGGAGGTAAGTCTCATTGCTCTACTTCCTCCTTATGCATTTTTTATTTTTAAAAAACTAGAATGACTTTCCTTGTGGCTAGCTTAGTTAGAGATGGTAACTGGAGATGTGCATGCTTAGAGGTTATACGTGGGGTTATATATTAGCCCTGAACTGACATGAAAATAGAGGTTGAAGAATAACAAGGCATTGTTGCCAAAGGTTTTCTCCAGTTTTGAGTATATGATATATTTAAGAAATGTGGTCAAAGTTGGTTGAATTATTCTAAAGCATGCCAGACTTATCTCTCCACCCTAGCTTTTCTAACCAACATGCTTCCTTTGAATATAGTGTAACATGTTTTAATAAATACAAATCTATATGGTGTGTATCTTGTTATTAATTTTAATTAAATTGCTTTAATTCTCAGGACCTGTTATGACCAAATTCACTATTGCTTTGAGAGAAATTGGTACATATAAAGAAGTTCTTCGGTCACAGGTAATGATTAGTTTAGTTTTGTCAATTGTTTTACCATTCTGTTGCTTTTCTTTTGGTAAGGCTATAACTTGTTTTTTACTGACTGCTAGTTCTAGTATAGGAAAGCCTTTTTAGTATCCATCTAGGTTATAAATATATACCTGTACTTATTCAATGTTGAAGAATAACATATTTCTGATTCTGATACTAAGGTGCAATTATAAATTATAAGCTTGTCATTAAACCATATACTCACTCCATAGCCTCTTTTCCTGCAAAGTCCCAGGCCGGTTTTGTTCATGGCTTGTAACAAGTTTTTTTGACCAGTGATTGTAAGATACATAAATAAGACCTTTTTTAAAACTTGTGGCTTTCCAGTCTTCTAACTTATAAAACTTGAACTTCTGTTAAGAGTTTAATTTGTGACTTGACTATTGCACAGGCCATGCTTCAATTAGCCAAATTAACAATGATGGGAAGATATGGTGCAATTTTGTTGACAAAATGTGCATCAACATGATTTTAGAAACTATAATTTGAGCATATGTTGGTTCTTGCATTAGTGCAGAGAGGAAAAGGAAAAAGAAAAAACCGTTAGATGATATAAAGCCATGTATGTAATCTTTTATGTTTTAAAGCATAATGTTTACTGTCATGTTTAATGTTAAAAATTTAAATGCTGCAGTGTTTGCCTGCATATTTCCTATCTAAAGAAGCTTGAATGTAACAAGCTACGCAGATTACTTGTATCTGTTAATGATACATGTGATTTGTGAAGAAGTTAGTAGAATAAGAAGTTAGAAGTCAATTAGAAGAGGGAAGGCAGAATCCGTTATAAGAAGATTAGTAGTTAGTTATAAAGGAGGGAAACTCTTTTATGACAACTAAACAACTGTAATACAGCCCCAACTACTCTTAGCAGTATAAATAAGAGTTAAAAGGAGAACAATGTATGGAAGTATTGAACAAAGAATTCTGATTTTATCTTCTACCAAGAGTCTGGTGTATCATTTGGTGTAAGAGCGAAATGATTCCAGGGAAGATGGTGAAGGAGACCTAATCCCAGGACAAGTTCAAGGAAATCGAACAGAAGCTTGGGTAGATACGATTGGACATCAACAAGCTACAAAGCTCCATGGTGAGGATGGAAGCAATGATTATGGAAATGGCTTCCAAAATTGTCCAGATGGGTTTGAACACCAGTGTTGAAGCAATTGGACCTGTGAAGAGTGTCCATGGAGGTAGAATTCCTCAATTTGACACATACAGTGGGCAATTGTTAGGAAACTATGTGTTTCCCATGAAATTTGCACGAATCAAATTTCCCAAATTTGAGGGGGTTGATTTCAAAGGATGGGCTCTCTGTTATTGATAATTCTTTGAAATTGATGAGAAGCCAGTAGACTAGAGAATTAAGTTGATAAGCATTCATCTAGAAGGGAATGCTCTTCAATGGCATCAAGTCTAAGCGATGTGAGTTGGCAAGAATACATGAATAGCATTGGGTCTTGTTTTGGTGATGTTCTAAAGATTGTCCTATTGGCTGAAACGAAAAACTTGAAGCAGGAAAGGACTATAACTGAGTACCAAGAAAAGTTTGAGGACTTGTTGATTGAAATTGAATTGACAGAGGAGTTAGCCATAAGTTGTTTCTTAGGAGGTCTCAGAAAAGAAATAGAGGCCCTTGTCAGAATGTTGAACCAAACTCCTTGTCAAACACCGTGTATCTTGCTAGGCTTCAAGAAGCATCAATGTTGGCCCCCTAGAATCAAACCCATAACCAGACAAAAAGAAACAATTAAAAGCAACCCATTTGAACCTCTTTTTTGAATTGAAGAAACCAAATTAGCCCACCTTACAACCTCCAAAACATCCAAACAAATTCAGCTACCCAACGCCTACCTTGCAAAATTGTGAAGCAGTTGTCCAAGAAGGAGATGGATGAGAGGAGAAGGAAGGGGCTATGTTACTGATGCCCGAAGAAGTATGCTTTTGATCACAAATGCAAGAATTCACAAATTTTCATGATTCTGGTTCGAGAAGAGGAAGCTGAAATTGCTGGTGACACTCAAGGAATCTCTGAAGTTGCTGTAAGCTGTGCACCACAGCAAATCCAAGGAGTTGAAGGGAACCCGGGCTGGGAAAGGAGTCAAGAAGAGCAGTCCACCCCTACAACCTGTAGACAATTAATTGATTTTCCTACTTAAGCCATTACTAACAATCCTTGAGGACAAGGAGTGATTAGAGTAGGGGAGTGATTGGTTCATGTGATTTGTTAACAAGTTAGTTAGTAGAATAAGAAGTTAGAAGTTAATTAGAAGAGGGAAGTCAGAATCTGTTATAAGAAGTTATTGGGATAATAAGTAGAGTTAGAAGTTAGTTAGGGGAAACTTTGTAATGACAGCTAGCAACTGTAATACAGTCCCAAACTTCTCTTATCAGTATAAATAAGAGTTAATGGGAAGAGCAAT
This sequence comes from Erythrophleum fordii, assembly GCA_032878935.1. Classification (NCBI taxonomy): domain Eukaryota; kingdom Viridiplantae; phylum Streptophyta; class Magnoliopsida; order Fabales; family Fabaceae; genus Erythrophleum; species Erythrophleum fordii. The sequence goes on from JAVQMF010000054.1 coordinate 44,822,028, forward strand.
GTATGGAAGTATTGAATAAAAAATTCTGATTTTATCTTCTGCCTAGAGTCCAGTGTATAAGTTAAGTTTTTATTTACTAGTTTCTAAGGATGGCCTGACCTTCATACCATAGCTGTTCGTTATTTATATGTCACATCACTTACTAAGTATCAGAATAATGTGTCAACCAGTATTTGGTGATTGATGGACAAATTGATTTTCAGTTGCCTACACCTTCCCTTGAAATACATGCTTAGATTATTATTATTATTATTTTTTCAGTACACTTAGTTATGGGTCTTTCTCATGTCTAACAATATGGTCGGGGTTTCATTGTCTATCTATGCATCCTTTTAGACTGGAATAACCTGCAGCCTAATACAGGAGTCATTTGGTACATTGATATCTTACATTCTTTGGTATCTTGGAGATATAAACTACCATGGTGTTTCTCATGTTTGGCATGACAATTAAAAATTATTGAAGAATTAATATAATGTTGTTGTTTAAAATTTAGTAAAACTAAAAATTCAGGGAAATGAGTTTCCCATCATTGTTGGATGGTATGAGATAGCACCTCAAATTGTGGCATCCTATGCTTCCAGACATCTTGGATGCCAGTGTACCAAACACAAGTATTTTGGATGCCTTTGACGTCTAAGAGTCAGGATGAAAATGTTAGTGTGCCAAATAGCTTCTTAGTTTTGCATGCATTAATTTTTTTGTTTTCTAGTTGATTAGAGGCAATTGTTCCAACTGATATTTCTGGGCTGACTATACTTAATATGACAATTTAGGTGGAGCACATGCTTAACGACCGGTTGCTACACATTCTCAATGTTGACATCCATGATGTTAAGGTATAAGCTGAACACATTCTCATAGTCTGTGTATCTTATGTCCCACAAAAAAAAAAAATGAATGTATGCTTTCCTTCCTAGGCTTATGAGGTGAAGTCACTGGCTTCTTAGTTAAAAATTTTTAATGATTAAAAGGTGTCTTCTTTCTTTTGCTATCGTTTCCCTGAACAGACTTCATCCTATATTCAGTGTTTGCTTCAAGCAATCTTATCTCCATAACAAATTTAATGGAGAGAAGAGTCGATTTCATTGTTATAATAAGATAATTTTTAATAGTTTAAAAGTAATGATGATTGGTAATCATGACTACTCTAAAAGCTGTGCTGAAATAACTTCATCTATCAGTTTAGACCATGGAGACTGACCTTTGATTGATTTTAGTTTCAAAGGGGACAACTCTTTTACAAGAATTAATGCTCTTGAAGTTGCTTTTCGTATGCAACAAAATTTTCATATTATTCATGTCTTCATAGAAGTGGTATAGCCCTTTTTCTTTTAATGCTTCTATATGATGCTTGCAGGAAGCTCGGAAGCGTTTTGACAAAGCTTCCCTTGTATATGACCAGGTACTTCCCAACTTCCTATGAAGTATGAACGTTGCACAGCATATGCATTCTACATGCCATGGTTTTTTCTTTTCTTCTACTACTTGTGTATGATTCTTGAGCTATGTGATTTACTGTGTAGGTATATGTGCTTATTGATATTTTTTTTTGGTATTTGGTATGCTCCCTTACTCCTCTTTGTGTCTTTCTTTATTGGATTGATTGAAACTTTCTCTTGATCATTTGTACCAAGAGTTAGATTATTGATATTATTCATGTTTCACAAATCATGTTCAGCCAATTTGTGTATTGTCAAGAGTTCAATATTTTTCGGTTGCCTTGAATGGCTTGAAAGAACAGATATGCGTTAATAAATTGTCTGCATGGGTTGATTTTGCATTTTAACTCTTCAAGTCACTAGTTGAATTATGTTTGTTGGTGCTTCTAATTTAACTCTCGAGAAATTATGGAAAATGTCCTTGTAGTCATTGTGTTCAGTATCTTTGTAACAGAAAGATGCAGGTGTAAATTCAATGTTTCTAAAGGGGATTATTTATAACAAGCATGTGATGTGCATTTTCTGCCACAGGCACGTGATAAGTTTCTGTCATTGAGAAAGAGCACTAGGATTGATATTGCTACTGTCATAGAAGAGGTGTGTCCAGTTTATCTATGACATCAAGTTTTGTTAAATTTTGGTTAAAAAAATAAATTCAACAGTTTGTCATGGGTTATCATGATCCTTGTAAATCTAATTTGGTAGCGAGACATTCCAGGAATGGCACAATGCAAGAGACTCATTTGAGGAAGCCCGTTTCAATCTGGTAATTTCAATTCCACAACACATGTTGCTTTGAATGAGTATCAGTTATACGTGTTTGAGTCTTAACTACATAACATATACCATCGTCCAGGTTAGTGCTCTAAATAATGTTGAGGCCAAGAAGAGATTTGAATTTTTGGAGGCTGTCAGTGGAATTATGGATGCTCATCTTCGATACTTCCAACAGGTATACGACATAGTCATTGACATACAACATAGTCATATGTCTAGCACCTTTTCATACTAATATTGCACTTATGCTGCTTCTTGAAAATGAAAATTCTTTCTCTTGCAGGGATATCAGCTATTGCATCAGATGGAACCTTTCATTAGTGAGGTTTTGCTACTAGTTCTTTCATTCTTTTGCTTTTAACTTTACTGCTGATTGTACAAATAGTTATTTCATATAGCGAGCATATGTATTTTGCTTATAATTTTGCAAAAAACATAAATCTATCAGCTGAAACAGTATAACATGTGGGTTATAAAATATAACAGATTAAAAATTGTAAGTATGGTGTGCTTCCTGAAATTTATGCCCTTGAATGATTGATTGAATCATCCTTGATGTGACCTATCACTTATACCACAATGACATGTTTCAAGTATGGAGGAAAATTGTTGGAAATTATGATTAGTGTTCCTGATTTATTGGTTCAATGGAAGATTTCTTTTCCAGCAGCTGAGGTTCCTTTTTATTCTTTCAATAGTTATATCCAAGATTATGAACAAAATAAATTCTGTTAATTGCAGCTAAAATGAGAAACTGTTAAACATAACAGTTGTCCACGAGATGCTAGTTATTGTTTCAGAGGCAGGCTTCACTAACAATGAAGGAACTCTGTTAACTTTGTTACTCCCTATTTAATGGGAGAGGGGTTGAATGCCAAATATTTAACTCTGCTAGGTTGCAGGTTTTGGCATATGCACAGAAGTCGAGAGAAAGTTACAATACAGACCAGATTTCTCTAAATGAAAAAATGCAAGAGTACAAAAGACAAATCCACCAAGAAAGTAGATTGTCCTTAAATGGTCCCCATGGTTCTCCTGGAGACTCTGTGCAGCCTTTTTCTAGGATATCAAATGAAGTGGTAGATGCAGTGATGGAATCTGCTGCAAATGGAAAGGTATGTTCTGATGTGATGTTTAATGTTTTCCTCTTTCTCTAACAGAATATGTGCTTACTGCATTTAACATATTTTCATTTGAGACCATTTCATTGGCTGTTGTTTATCTAAAAGTGCACAATTTTAGGTTCAAATTATTCGACAAGGATTTCTTTCAAAACGCTCCTCCAATCTGAGGGCTGACTGGAAGAGAAGGTACTTTGTTCTTGATAGTCGAGGGATACTGTTCTATTATCGCAAACCATGGAGCTGGTCACATGTAAGTCAACAACTGGAAATTAACTTGTAATATTCTAAGCTAGGTAATGCTCATTTTTCATCAGCTTCTTTTTTCTTTTCTTAATAAATTTTGAACATACCTTTTCAGAGTGGTAATCTACCATCTGTACAGAGGAGTAATGCCACTGAAAATGGCTCTGGGCTCCTGAGCCGGTGGCTTTCTTCTCATTATCATGGGGGTGTCCATGATGAGAGATCTGTGGCACGACATGCAGTGAACCTGCTTACATCAACAATTAAGGTTGATGCTGATCAATCAGATTTAAGATTTTGCTTCAGGATTATTTCACCGGTAAAGAACTATACATTGCAGGTATTTATTCCAAAAGTTATTTAACTCATAGTTTAGTGCTTTATTATTACTTCTGACATACTAAAGTAAGGCACTGCAGGCTGAAAATACAGTGGACCAGATGGATTGGATTGAAAAGATGACAGGAGTAATTGCTTCCTTGTTGAGTGTTCAGTCAGTAGAAATGGTACATAGTGGATTTCTCTCTTAAATGCGTCCCTTGATGCCAGTATTATTTGTGATTACTATAATCATGAAAACAATTATATGACAGCCTCTCACTGCTGACCCTGAAAGTGGTGGCTGTTGCTCTGCCAGCAAGATTGATATGCTGGAAAGTCCTCTAGACAGCGATCAGCCAGTGACTAAGGAGTGTGCATCCAAGAACATCACCTCTAATAACCACTTACGTGAATGTAAAAGTTTTCAGTTGTATAAACAGAGTGCAAGAAGTGAAAAACCAATTGATGTTCTTAGAAGAGTAAGTGGGAATGACAAATGTGCTGATTGTGGTAAACCCGAACCAGATTGGGCATCCTTAAACCTCGGCATTCTTATATGCATCGAGTGTTCTGGCATTCATCGTAATCTTGGTGTACATATATCAAAAGTAAGTAGTTCAGGTTGCACATTTAGGTTTATCCTTCAGTGATGTTTATGTCTCGTGTCTTATCAACATTTACTGAATAAAAGCTAGAGATAGGGCATAAGGACCTTTGACCTGTTATCTGAAAGCACTCACTATATCTGGCTATAAAATAACAACTGACCGAAGAATATATATGATTACCTATTTTTATATTTGCTATTTACATGTCCATGGAAGAAAGATAATGGCAGTCATTCATTATGTTAAAAGGCAAATAATGTTTATGCTTAGAACTTGAACTAATTCAATCCTTTCCGAAATAAGGAGAAACTAAAATTATGTCTGTAACATGAATTTTAAGATTGGCAAGGCCCAAACACTGCAAAATATGAAGAAATTAATAGATACAGACAAGACAACTGTGCTCAACATAATCTTTTAAATTCCAGAAACTTTATATCTAGGATGGAAATGACAGTACTATCGTGTGGGTATAAATACAGGTTTACATCAAATAAAATGAAGTGGATTTGAAAAACAATTGCTTTCATATTTTTTTTTTTCTATTTTTCTTTTTTCTTTTCTTTTCAACAATTCTTTATAAATTTTTGCTTGAGGATTTTATTAGTATCAAGGGGAAAAAGTTCTTCCCTTTTTAGTTCTCATTTTTGCAGCTAAAGTGGAAAACATCTTTTGCAGGTAAGATCACTGACACTTGATGTGAAAGTCTGGGACCCTTCTGTCCTAGCCATGTTTCTGTCACTGGGCAATCACTTTGCAAACTCAGTTTGGGAAGAGAAGTTGAATTCAACAACTCAAATGCAAGCTGATGACATAGCTGTTGCGTAAGTGTTTCCAAAATTGATGGGTTTAAATGTTTGAACTTATGTTAATAAGAGCTATAGTGATGTAGTTCATCCAACATCAACAGAAACAAGTTATTTCGTGCAAGGAAACCAGAACATGATGATTCTATTTCATTAAAAGAGAGGTTCATTCACGCAAAGGTAATCCTAAGGAAATTTTTAAGCTTCTCTTTGCTATATCCTAGTAAAAAGAATATTGAGGAAGTTAAATGAACAAGTTGTTTAGATTTTTGCCCAGTTGTTTAGGCGTTTTGAGTAATGTGCTCATTTTATACACTGACCAGATAGACTTTACTGCTTCATTTCTGTCCCCATTCACTCCGTTAATTTCTCAACCTCATCTGCATAGAGTCTTCTTATGTGACTTTTTCCATGTTATTTCAGTTTATTGTATGTGAACAGCTGGAAAATTGGCCATTCATTCTTTATCTGTCCATTTTAGATATCTAAAGAGTGTACACTTCTACACTTTGTTCCCTCTCATTTTTCCTTTACTGTGAAACAAGTAATTGCTGGCTGTTTCTTCCTTTTATGCTTCTCCTAAGCTTAGATGAGGTTGACTCCTTCTGCTTTGATAAATAAACCTCTAGTAGCTGGTAGGAGTCTTGTTACATGACGGAATATTATGTCTGGGAGATATAACTAGATGCTTTCTCTTAATGCAGTATTCTGAGAAAGTCTTTGTCGACCAGATAAAGAATAACCACCATCTCCTTTCAGTGGCACAACAGTTGTGGGAAAGCGTCTGTGCCAATGACAAGAAAGCAGTGTACCAGCATATCGTGAAGTCTGATTTGGATGTCAATTCTGTCTGTGGGCAAGAATATTTTGGTATGTCTTAGTCTTTACCTCTTGACTCCTGGAAAGGTTTTAATGCTGGAAAAGCAAGAGGTACTTGATGGTTAATAAGTGACTTTACAGATGACGCTATTGACATGCCTTCTTCAAGCAATTCAAAATCTTCATCTAAAAGTGAAAATCAGCCAATAGAGGACATACTAGATGGTTCTACTGTGCTTCATCTGGCATGCCTAACTGCTGACGTTGGCATGGTGGAGCTGCTCTTACAATATGGTGCAGATGTAAATGCTTCCGATTCAAGAGGTCGCACCCCACTGCATTACTGTATTATCAGAGGGAAGAGTGCAGCTGCAAAATTGCTTCTCGTGAGGTAATAGTATTATCTGTTCTATATATGCCTTCATTGTGGCAGCCTGCCTAATAAGATCTGGCTGCCTACTTTTGCTGTGGTGGTTTATTTCTACATAGAGTATTCACCTGCAGATATTGTTTTTTGCGGTTTATGTGCTGAACATTTAAGTGCATGCTACGTTCATATTCTGGTTGCCAAACCACTAACTAAAAGACATGTAAGCATATTAATATACTTTTCACTAGGATATACTTATGACATGCTTATAAGTCCATCCATGGTAGGTTCAATCTCCATTTTTTTATGGACTAAGTTTACTTGAGAACTTTTCATCCAACCAAAGAGTTTGCCAATTATTTACAGGGGGGCCAATCTACATGCCGCAGATGAAGAAGGCAATACTCCTCTTAAGCTTGCATCAGAATCCGCTTCTGTTAGCAACGATGTTCTCGCTCTCCTTACAAACAGATGACATGCCTACAGAGCATATAATATGATCAGCAGTATCTAAATGGATGTGGCTGAATCAAACCTAGTTGACATTTGTGCCACTGCACTCGAGGAAATCAAATGCCAACTTGCCTTGTGGAGAAGGAAGCAGCCTATGGCATATGGGGGCAGGAATTGGTGGGTTGGCCTGCTGGGCCATGTGTGTATAACGTATCCTTATTGTCATGGAGAACAGTTCCATCCTCTTTAAATTTCGGGAGTGCATGATAATTAATGAATTAGCATTTATTCTAAGGGCGGCATGTAATTTACTAGCATGATTATAATTCTACTAGGTTAAAGTTCCATTTTAGTCACGTGATAGAGACGGAAAATATGCACACCAGTAATAGAAGTTCCTGATACGTGGATCTTAAGTTAACAGACGGCGTTGGTTATGATTTATGACAGAATTGCTAGGTTCAATGTTCCGTAGATTATGTGAATTTCGACACATTGACAAAATATTGAGTCGGACAATTCTTGAACTATGATTTTGAGGGATTCGTTTAACCAAAATTTTCCACATCGATGATTTCGGCATATCCAATCTAGGATGTTGGAGTTGGAGTAAAAACTAAAAAAGTCTCCATTAACGAAGTAAGAAAAAGTAGACGGGCCGCAGCCCCTGCTTTTGGGTTCATTTGAAAGAGTATAACACTTCAATTCTTTCTCTTCATTTTAAAAGTTTATGGGTTTCATAGACTTAATTACGTTAATTTTTTAAATTTGATTAAATTATACTTAATTTTTTTAAAATAACATTTGAGTCCCTTATATTATGATATATATATATATATATATTAAATGAAAATGTTGTCTTTAATTTGCTTTTTGTCAAAAATTTAATTCTTTATACAATATGAAATTGTAATTTTATTCTTAATACAATCATAAATTGACATTAAGTTTTAATATAAAATTAATTTTATTATCAATATGTCAGTAAAGATAATTTTATTTTATTTTTGGAAAAAAATGCTTAAAGTGCACGTGGATAAAAAATAAATTAAAAAAATAAAGTGTAATTTTTTAAAATAGAAGAAGAATAAGTGTAATTTATTTGCACCAGATGAAATATTAGTGCAATTTACTTTTTTGTTAGTTATTAATGTTATATAAACACTTCTGAAATTTTATGCAATTTCCGTCAAGTTTGAAGTGCCTTTACAAATTAAACCCAGAAAAAACAAAAAGCTCCTGTATATCATTCTCAATTATGTAGTACTATAAAATGCCAACTTATTCACTGGTGGTATCTACGTTGTTGCAAAGGCTCGTTTCACAGTACAGTAAACGGAGGAAGCATCAGTCGCAGATTGCCATGATTCATAATTTTGATTACATTGTAACTCAAGGAAAAGAGCAATTTGGTTCGCTTTATGCTAATAATGAACGAGCTAGTTAGGCATAGACTGTGAATGTTTGGGAGAAAGCTGCATGCGCTTTCGCGCGATGTCCCTACAAAGAACATTGAAGAGAAAAGTTGCCAAATCGCAAAAAACGACGAAGAAGAGGACCTCGGTTCCCGAATCCAAATCCTACATCGATAAGATGATGGTATTGTCTAAATCGCTAACAATTTTCTGTCATAATCTGATCGCATTTTAACTATCTGATTAAAGTGCAAAGTGAACAAATGCATATTGCATATGGTAATATCAAAATAAGAAGATGAATGTGCATGTAAGCATATTTGTCTGCTATAGTAACTAGCTTTGTTACTAGCACCCTTTTGTGCGGTCAGTCGTTTTTGGGGTTCGCATAGGCCTTTGGTAAATTGAGCTATATGCCTATGTATAATCTAATTGACAACTGCACTGGCAAGGCAGTATGATGAGTCAAGATGCTAAGCATTACTTGAGCAGATGATAAAGCAAGCTCCTGAGGGTCAATGTACGGTGAGAATGCTCACCCGTGAGGAGGGGAAAGAGACTTAAGAAGTGAGGCCTAGGGCTCCATTCGAATCTAAGCTAGTCCATCCAATGCTCGAATAAGAACAGGAGAACCGCTGCCTATGGTAAGGCACATGGTACTTCTGATATATGTAGGCGTGATTGACATAAGAAATATGTATGGTCACTTTTCGATGTGACAAGATAGTGTATTTTTTGTACTCCAATTTCATTTTATCCTAGAAATCATAAGTTCATAATCTGCTATAGTCTTTTGTTCTGCTTAACATGGGGAGTTGAAACCGTTAGTTAAGACCTCCAATTAAAACAAAAAAAAGGAAAAATCTCTGCTCTCCCATATGGAATCTGTCAAGAACCATTTTCTCACATGAAAGGCCTTTGAGCTTTTAAGCGTGGATATAGGGAAACCAAAGATTACAAGGGTAAAATTTATATTGTTGCTAAAGGATAGGAGGGAGGGAACTACAGCCTCCTCAATCAAGAAAAATTAACGGAAAAAAAGAATACATGTAGATGATCCCAGATGCTTCTTATAAAAAAGCTAGCATTTTAATGGTTGTCGACGTTATGAGGTTTTGCTTCTAGATTTAGCCATTTAGGTCATAACACTTCCCTTGGATCGTTTGAGTTGAGAGTCTTGCCTGAAAGGATCTAGAAAGGAAGCACAAGTCACCGTTTGGATTAATAAAGATTTAGTGTTTTCAACTCTGCATGGTGTGAAACTATTCTTTTGTTAGAGTGATTGTTTCCTCTAATGGGCATTACATAATTCAAACATCGAAGATTAGATCCTCCTGATGTTTATTCGCATGCTTTCCACGGGAGGACTTGAAGGATTGGACAATTTATGTTCTCATGGATGCAGTCAATTACCCGAGATGGAGAGTATGGTACATAGTTCCAAGCAATGTAACCTGCTGTGTCCTTAACATTATCTTGCCTGCCCACTCTTAGATGTGATGGCATGGAATAAATTTTATAGGAGTTACCACCTGAAGATATGTTAAGGTTATAAAAATTGATTTTTTTTTCCCTGGAAAACTGCATTTTTGGTCTCACAATTAACTAGGAATATATAAAATATCATATGGAAGATATATGATATGTGTTTGTTGTGCTTTCTTAGATTTTTAGTATACTCTCTAAGCCGATAAAATCATTGGTTGCATGAAAGCCGCAGCCGCAGCTTCTGCTTTATTAAAATCATTGGTTGATTGATCTACATAATGTCAATAATCCAGATGTGACCCTTCCTTGGCTGAACACTTTTGTCTTACTGAGTAGTACTTGCTAGCCCTTTCCTTGACCACCGCTATGCGGTTTTTTTTTTTTTTTAATTTATTTACTGCCAGCCTATTTATTTTCCTTTTCTCTTGCCATGGAAACATTTATTTTCGGAATACTCCATGCATGACTTTAAAACCGAAAATTGACCGATCATATAGGGTATGAGCCTCATGCATTACGGATGCCCAAGGGAAGCTGATTGAACATAAATATTGTCCTCTACCAACAAGACCAGAAATAAAACAAAAAAGTTGTCCAGTTTAGTACAATAGTTTTGCAGAGGGTCAAACTCTTTCTTGAGGGTAACTATGAGGTGGCCGACCTCATTGACCTTTTCCTTTTTCCTCAGCAAATTGAAAACAAAGCCAATTGACCAATTGAGGGTAGCTAGCGTTTGAGTCTCGTCATGGGACCTGCGATTCCATATTTGGCATTTGCCGGCACATAATTTGATTTCTAGGAGTTTGATGTAGACCATTTGAAAAAGACCTCGTATTCTTGTTATCCATAAGCTTCGATATTATCCTTTATCACCGAAAACTTTTGAAAACAAATATATCTTTGGTTCATCTACTCAGCCTTTCTTTCAACCTGCCGAGCAAAGCCATAACATAGTGAAGTTGTCAGAAAAAATTGTTTGTTTTGCAATAATTGGTCCAAATGTGTATCGCCCAGTCAAAATTGATTGCGATATAGAAGACTGAGATGGCAACCATATACTTATGTTAATCTCTAATGCGCCATATGGCGGTGCAATTATGTGAATTTAAATATTGTGACGTTTGAGCAACCTCATCCTCGGTCTGTCGTTTCTTAAATTTTGCTTAGGAAAGCGATTGTGTGCTAAGTGTCTCAGAATGTATGCCTTTTGCCTCCTTTTCATTATAATTAAGGTTGTCTAGCTGTTGTGTTATATGACCAGATTAGCACACAATTAATATACTACTTTTTATAAATTAATAAGGTCTTTTTGCTATTAATCATAAACTTTTCTTTTCTATTTTTTATCTATTGCCTCCAACAAAATGGTTCCATGTTGGCTACACAACATTTTTATACTCAAGATTGAGGATGGATGGCTGCATAAAGCAGATTGATTTCCAAATGGCAGAGACGTGGATGCTGTCTTACTCTTTGATAATGCTAAAAGTAATATAGTATTTAAGAGGGAAAAAGATAAAGATAACATCTTCGTCTTGTTTCACAGCATAGAAGCTTATCTTCTTCCCTTTAAATAATAGTATTATTTCTCTCAGCCCATGATTCGCTGGGTGAGCTATTGAAATCTTTGTTTTTTTGTTTTTTTCTGTACAACACAAGGAAGCATGGCCTTTGTGTATACGTGTGTTCCATTTTGTCTTTTTCAACCCTTCTTTCATTGTTTTTTGCTGTAGAAGACTGATAATATCAAAGAAATCTAGGTTTTTTGGCATCATAAAATTCAAGGCCATCTTTAACTTATGCAGAACAATCCAGACGCCTGGGAAAAATGTAGCACAGCTAACATCTGATGTCTAAGGTTAGAATTTGAACCATATCATTCTCCAAATGCTTTTTTTTTTTTCTCCTCAAAACAAAACTCCAATTTCTCTTTTCAAAGTAGGTTACTTCTACGGAACTTGTCCGATATCTGCTTTTTAATCAAAGAGTATGAAAAACACCAAATGTTGAATCGGTATAAGTAGAATGCTAATGACATGTGGCTCTAACAACACTTTTTTTTTAATAAAATTTAATGCAAATTGTGATACAGAGAACTTTTTATAACAATAAATCCTTCGGAGAAAGTGTATTGCTTATGGGATGGCCAAGAATCTTGCTACATAATTTATTAATTTGGAATCCTCACAGTAAAAAATTTCAGTTCATAGCAACCTTAGTCTTTATGTCAGTAAGCACCAAATTTGACCCCTTCAAGTAGTCTGCTGCTGGTAAGCAAGGCATATAGCTGCAGATTACAAACAGCCAATAAATAAACCGGCCAAATTAAACAATGAAAGAAGAGGTACTATGCTTAAATATATCATTATAATGATGACATCATCATCATCAATTTAGAATTACTTGTTTGGAAGAACATTAACACAACAACCCCATCCTGACCTAATAGATTAGAATTATATGGTCTTACCCTCTAATGTTAAATTGTTCAATATATCGATAAGCACAATGTCACAAAGCGTAGCATATCTTTCAAAGGGTTTTTCTTCCACACTCATAATTAACACTATGCCATTTGCACCCTGTTTTTTTGGCAGGGAAGAGAATATAAAAGAACAAATTAAAAAAAAAAATCAATTTTTAAGAATGATTGAGGTGAGATTGATGTTTTCTTAATCTTACCAGTGCCCCTTTTTTAATTTTCCCCACACTTTAAAAAAATAATTAAATTTATGATGTAGAGTGCCATTATTTGGAAACCCAATGGCCTTTTAGGGCCCCACCTAGTGGGTAGCATAACATGGACTCCTACCTGCTCGCTGGTTTCTCCATTTCACTAGTCAGAACCAAAATATATTTTTTTTTTAATTTGCTTAAATCTTGAATTCCACGTTTGGTCGGTAAAAACAAACTACGTTCGTGCATGCACATACATTATGAATTTAGTCAATATTAACTTTCACTTTATGGAAAGAATAATATATGATACTTTAACAGATTTATAAAATGATTATATTTTCCTGTTTTTTGACTAAAAATTAAACTACATATTAATCTCTGTCAAACTTTGTGATTTACAAATTGAAGTAGCAACTGTTGCTGTAGTTTTTTTTTTGTCGTCAGACTACGTGTTGATAAAATAAAATAGAAAAGTGGACCAATTAGAATTATCTATCCTTTTTGTGACTTCCTAGTCTATTTCAAGTCTTCTCCCCACTTCTCCACTATACCCCATCATGCACCAACCAATGGAGCCATCCAAAAGTGAAGGAGTTGTATGTTTTATCGCATTATTATAAGCTTTATAACTCATGATCCAAAGGTGCAATCCTTCTCCTTCACAGCTTATCCCTCTAACACCAGTCCTGATTATGATTATCTAAAGAACATATTAACTATCAGGATAATACTTGCAGACACAAATTTGAATTTTATTACTCTGAAAGTTGACAACTATTATTATATATATATTCAATTCAATCCTGACAAGTTATGTTTTATAATATGTAATTTTATAAAAGTTTGATCTTTAAAAAGATGGGTTCAATTATTTTCAAATATATTTTACGTTTCTTTTTTAAATTTTAATGCATAATTATTAAAATAACAATTTGATATTACATCTAACAGCAGAAGAGCTGACCTCTTGAACAATTTAACTCTTCATGGAATCTCTAAATAGTGTGTTGTGATGTCCTCTAATGGATGTATATTAGCTAGCCTTTGCTACAAAAACGCATCATGTTCACACGCCTACCTCCCAAAAGGGCCAAACCTCATCTCTTCCTTTTTGTTTCTTGCTTTCCTGCTTTTGCTCACACACCAATGAGGATTTGCCTCTCTTCCTTTTTACTGTTTCACTCACTTGCCCCACTCTTGTCTACCTTTTATCAATAGTTTACTCACTCATTCTCTTTCTTCTTTTACTATTTTTTTTTTCTTTTAATTTTACTCACTTCATTTCAATCTTGTTTAAGTATGTATGGCAAATTATTAAAGCTGAGGTGGAAGCAAACGTGAAAAAGGAGAGTGAATCAGTACTACTTTCAACTTTCAACTTACCTTCGTCTCTATACATTTGAAAAAGCTTATCATATCATATCTTCTCTTACTTTCATTATTATTATTATTATTATTATTATTATTATTATTATTATTATTTTGATGAACTCTTACTTTCATTATTATCTGGTTCTCATCACTCTAGTGCTCTCTCGGGTCTCCTTACATTTTCTTTTATATTTCCGTACTGTAATCTTCTATTATAATTACGCCTCAATCAAAATAAAATTTTTATATTAGGCTTAGTCTTAATAGTTTGTCATATTTTTATTATTAAATTATTTAATTAAAACATAGTTAATGTGTGTTTATCATGTTTTAATTAAAAATTTAATAATAAAAATATAAATAATTATATATAAACTTTTTCTTTTATTTTATGGCTTGACTTGTTATATTATTAATACAATAGGTGAATTAATGGACATATAAATATAAGATTAAAAATTTTCTTCCACTACATAAAAAGATCATAATCAAAAGTAGAGTAAAAAAATGACAAGAAAAAATAATTAAATCAAATAAATCAATCTTAAATTGACATACGATTCTTACTTTATTATAATAAGAATATAAATTTTCTAAGATCTTGAAACTTTTGATAAATAAGCTAAATCTTTTTTGGGGGGGAGGGGTGATTGGCCGACTTAACAAAAAAAAAAGAAAGAAAAGCACTAGTAAAACAACGTTTAACTGAATCAAATTAAGAGTGAAAACACCTTTTGACCATTGAAAGGACTTAACTTTTTCTCCACACTCTCATTCTTTTCATCTTGGGGATGCAAAATAGATAAAGGAGCTTCCACGTAGCATTTGTTGAGTGTCGATGACGTCACCATCCTAACGCCGTTCCATCTCACGCAACTTTCGCGATTAGATTTGGACGCAACCACTCCAGAAAAGGGGTCCAGCTCCCTCAACTATCTGCGAAATTCCACGTGTCACCCAAACTGATGTTCTGCCACGTGGCCGGTCCACAGTTCGCATCTCACAAAGAATCATCTCGAACTTTTAAATATTCGATTTTTAAAATACTACATCATTTGTATTTTATTTAGTAAAAAAATTTTAAATCAAATAAAATGAAACTTATATATTAATAAAATATTATCAAATTTTATAATTAAATTTTATATTTAATTAATTCACTATTTTATTATTATATAAGATTTATATTTTATCATTTACTATAACATTATTATTAAATAAAATCTCTATTTTATTAATTATTATACAAATAACGTGATATATCGAATATAAATTAAAATTTCACCTTGGACTTTACCACACCCAACAACTACAGGAATCAGCGTCCCCAGTGTTTTTCCTTTCCTAACAACAATGAAATCCCGTTTCAAGTCCGTGACCATTACGGGATAGGCTCGCGTATGTGAGAGAGGCAAGTGCAAGGGTAAGTGGATGACGTGGACGTGATTAATACGAGATTAAAGAAATTAATTAAACTAATGTAAAGGGGAAGAGGAAGGGGAATTTAAATTTAATAAGAGGATTAGGAATGAGGTCAAATAGGGAAATTGCTGAGGAGAGAGGCTTGGCCCCACAAGCTGGATTATGTGTAACCAAATTAGGAGACATCCTGTGGCTACCCACCTAAGCCCCAGGAGTATATAATAATAACTTGGAAATATCTTAACCTACTTCAAAAGTTAAAATTCATGTATTAAACTAATTAAAAGTACACTAGATGGGTGAAAGAAATTATATAGGCGTATTATTCTATCAAAATTGTTGGATTTTATTTGATATATTTATTCAAATAAATTATTTTTTATTTAATTTAATATGATTACCATTTAATAAGTTTAATTAATTTGTTATAAAAAGTTTAATTGATTTTTCATTGTTTGTATTATATTAATTGTTGATTTTGTAGCAAATAATGTTCATATTTTTATATTTTAATTTTACCACTAACCTAATTATATAATAAAATGCAAATGGAAGAGACGGCCAGCGAAACAGCTTCGTACGTGGTTTACTGTTAGCTGTCACTGTCACTGTCTTCTGTGACCATGGGCACCAAGCTTCTTTTCTTCCCCACAGTTTTAAAAGCATTACCCGTCTACTCTATCACCATTGTCACACTAAAAAATATATATATACAGGAAAATTAATAATTTGATACATGGAGAACAGTAATTATTATTTTTAAATATAATTATTGTACATTCCTCTTTTATCAAATAATCAAGAATGTTAACAAATTTAAAATTTTTAGTAATTACTTGATATATTCATTAATTTTTATAATTTAAAATAAAAATATCTAACAATTTAAAATCTTTATTGTAAATTCATTCAATATATATATATATATATATATATCATATTTGGATTGGGTTTTTTGCATAACCAATATTGTAGTTTTTAGTATCCCATTTAATTTAATATGAACGGCATGTATACAATTTGATCAAGACATATTATCATTTTGACATATATCTACAAGTTCTTTATTATGTGAATTTTTTAAATCTATTTGTTTTTAGCTAATAAAGTTGTTTGAGTACAGTCTAGTTATTAACTATTTTTTCTAAAGACTTGTATTTTAAAATGGTAATTGACATGAAATTGAAATTTATGGGATATTATTATATAATACAATACTTTTAGAAATTCTAACAAATGATAATACTCTTATTTTGCCAGCAGCCTTGGGCTACGCTGACATTTTCCTCTGCCTATTGGCAAAGGGTCTGGGTTCGATACCCAACCCTTCCACCACTTGTAATTATTAAAAAAAAAAAAACTTTTA
Source organism: Erythrophleum fordii (assembly GCA_032878935.1). Lineage (NCBI taxonomy): Eukaryota > Viridiplantae > Streptophyta > Magnoliopsida > Fabales > Fabaceae > Erythrophleum > Erythrophleum fordii. Next base: position 44,838,732 of record JAVQMF010000054.1, read on the forward strand.
TTTTGCTTTAATTGTAAATGGGACAGATTTATAATATTGATTCAGCACAACGTGACAATATATATATAGCAGAGTGAGATGAGTAGGAGTATGACTATGTGGAGATTACCAAATTGATACGTCTGTGCTTTCTATACGCGGGTCCGCGATTAGCTTCTCACTACTCCTAGAACAGGACGCCATCGTGGGTGGGTGGGTTCGAGAAATAACTCACATCTTCCTTCATTTTTCCTTCTTCTATTTCCGTCTTTGACTTTTCCTTATTTTTTCTCTCGTCCCACATAATATTGGTTTATATAAAACTCTTAAATGTTTATAAAGTCTACATATCTTGTTGAGTTGGTAATTTATATAAATTACAATCATTTTTAATTTAATTTAATTTAATTATATCTAATATTTTATTTTAAAATTTATATTATTTCTCTTGATATTTTATAATATATATATATATATATATATAACAAAAATATCTTTTCTTTTTCTATCATGATCGTTGAGAACGAAAAGAATTCGAATCCTATGCTCATTGCAGGGATGAGTACAAAAAGTTATGCAATTTAAAAGTTATTTAAATCAAATATAGATGACTCACATTTTATAATTTGTTTAGTTTCAATTGTTTTTCAAGTTAATAATTAAAAAATTTTTATTTTACATTCTATATATTCCAAACTAAACAAAATTCACAAACAAAAATTTATATACAAAATATAGGTTGTCTTGAACAGCCCTTAAACTAGGAGCATCCTATACTTACACATGATTTAGATTAAGAAAGAGGCAGTGACTAGTATGAGACCAATAATTTAAGATATTTATATTTATTTAGAAGTATATTAGATAAATTTAACAAGAGATACAAACAAGAAAAAAAAAAAAAAGAGTGGGTGGATCTCACTAAATAGAGGTTTAGATCTTTTAAATTTAACAAACAAATATATAATATATAATTTATTTTTCTTAAATAAATAATATATTACTGTAAAGTATTATAAACCCACTAAATAAGTACTCTTTTCACTCTCTCTTCTCTCATTTTGTTTACAAATTTACAATCTTCGTTTAATAAAAGTAAACAAATAAAAAGAAATCCAAATTTGACGGGGAAGAAGGTGCGGTACTGCGAGAGGGAAACTTAACTTTTTTGCGGGACAAAGATTCCAAATGTTGTTGTCGCGTTAGGGCATGCATACACACCTGCCGTTAGACAATACGCCAGCGTGGGTCCCACTAATTCTGCTCTCTCACTCCACTCCGCTTCCCCTTCAATTCAATCTCTCTGCATTTCTCAACTCTACTTTATCTCGTACCGTATCGCATCGTATCTTATTAAAAAACGATACTTTCTTAAAGATACTGAGAATAAACTAATAATTTGAAAACATACTTAGCTTTCCTTCCCGAATTTATTGCAGTGCATAAGTTCAAGGTGAGCAAAAACTAGAAAGCGGCTAGTTCGGCTGAATTTGCTTACTGATGGCACGTATTGTGGAATATTATTAAGCTCACCTTGACTTTGTTTTTAGTTTCAAAATCTACGCTTATGCTGAATCTTAGTTATGCAATTTAATCAAAATTATAATAAAATATAAATATTTTTATATTTAAAAACCTAATTCAAGAGTACATATTCAATTTCACATTTACAATTAATTTTATACTTATAACTTAATAATTCAACAATCACATTCTCAAATGTGTTATGACTGTTTTATATATATATATATATATATGATATTATTAAATATTATAAATTAGATTAGGTTAAGCTAGGCCGTTCTACTTATGAATTTAAGCCTCATCCTAATTTGGTTTTGAAAACGGACCTTTAAAAAATAAAAAAAAATAAAGATCAACCTTTAAGCTTAAAAATAAGCTCTAACCCTTAATTAAATAGGACCCGGTCATATTTGACCACCCGTAACGCTAGTTTTTAAAAACATTTAACTTGTTGCAAGATAGCCTTCTTGCCAAATGTTTTATGGCTACCATCTAAATTTTGTTGCTGTTAATTTATATAATTGGCACGTTGAGATTTATATGGCCAAATTAAAGTATGAATATGTGAAACTAATGGTTTTGAAGGAATATATGGAACTTTATAATCTTTTTTTTTCATATATAAACAAACAAAAATTAAGCAATTTAAAGATATTTTCATCATTCTCCTATTCTAATTCTTTTTTTTTTTGTTTTTATCAACTCTCCTGTTCTAATTCTAACTTAAAAGTATAAGTTGTTAAAGCGAAACTCAATTTTTTAAAAAACTGTATAGCCAACAAAATTATTTATTAATATTGAAATCACAACTTTTTAATTTTAAATTGTGATTCAATTATATCTTAAATTTTAAATAAAAACTATTTATTAATCAAATATAAATGTGGCTGATATCTACAACTATATATTTACATATTACAAGCTTAAAATATTAAACACATGTGAATTCATTAGAATTGATTGCAAGTTGTATTATAGGTTATTTTATTTTATAAAAAATTGGTTTGAGTTTCAAAAAATGAATATATTTTTAAGAAATATTACACTTAATATGATGAGCTGGATCTCATATATAATTTTTTTGTAAACAATTATATTAACTAAATTAAAAGCAGATTTAGTAAGTGAAAGTTGGATGCAAGTAGTAAACAAGGTAATTAAAAGTAGTTGTTAAGTTGCAAGGACGTACGTGCACTTGTAAATTACCTTTATTTTTTAATTTATTTTTTAAGTCTTGATTTAATTATATTTATTATTATTTTTAAAAAATTACCTTTATTTTTAATTTATTTTTTAATAGAGTTAATTTGTTACAAAATATATATTTAAAAAATTAATTAACTACTTTTTATGCCATTAGAAATAAAATCACATTTTTATATTATATTAAAAATCAATTAAAATGTTATTTTAATATATCAAAAAATTTAAATAAGTAAAAATATCAAGTATAATTTAATTAAAAATTTACTCCAACCCCACTCCCTTATGGATTTGGATCTCTTAATTTATTCTTTGTTAATTCAAAAAAAAAAAAAGGAGATCTAAGAGGGAGAGTAGAAGATGTATAAGATCAATACATTCATACAGGGAAGGCAACAGATTTATCTTCTTTTCATTTTTTCAATAATTATTTTTTATTTTCAAAATTATTTTCATATTATTATTATTATTTTACTTTGTTTTACATATCAAACGAGCGGTTAATAAAAAATTGAAAGATGGTTAATCGAATCCAAAGATTTTTCGAGGATATATTGGAATTGGACTGGTCCCCCGTACGCGGAAAAAACATTGGCAATATATCGCGAAGAGATATAGGTCGATCAGAATGGTGCGACAACTTCTGTTCACAGCTGTGTAGGTGTGGTACCCAGGCACATGAATGTTGATGTACTTTAATTTCCATTAAATAATAATATTAATTATTAAATTTCATTAATATTAATAAATATAATATAACAAAAAATGGTTAACCTTAAAAAAAGCAAGCTCCGACCGTTAACTGCACTTGCCAATAAGAACAGGCCAACTTTCCCGCCACCGTCAAACTCCGTTACGTGCGAAGCCGGTGCTTCTTCGACAACTCCAAGGATGCGCTTAACGCCGTTATTTCCTCTCCGTCAGAGCCGCCTTTGTTTTATGATTTTCAGTTCTCGCAGTGCTGCCTTTCCTTTCCGGTCCCCCGCACTGAAAGGGCTTTGTCATCACCGGTCGTAGCCCGTCAGAAAAGCTACTTCACCGGTAAATGCCGGTGGCCGAGACTGGTTAAGGATTGACCGCGGTTGAAATGATTGTACACAGTTTTGACCACTCTGGTTCTCGTGCTGCTAGCGTCTCTGTTGAGGGAGAGAGAGATATAGACATGCACTATAAGATATTGCGTTGGTCGAAAGGGTCCATTTGGAATTTGAGGGTCAATTGAGATAAAAGAGGTTGAGAATTTGTGATAAGGGAGATTGAATTGGTTGGTGTTTTGGGTGGAAGGAGCCTTGAGGTTGGGCTTCTGACCGAGGGTTGCGTATCTGTGTGCGCTTTAGAGGAAGACGATAAAGACGACTGAGGAAGAAGTTAGACGTCGGTGGTTTTGAGAGTTTTGTTTGGAGTTTATGTGTTCGGTTGTTGAGGGGAACTGAAGCCGTGAAGGCATCGCCAAAAGCTTTGTGAATGTGATATAATCTGGAAATTCCACAGGGTATTTCTCGGATGAGAGATCTGTAGTGAAAACTTCTGAAAATGGGATCATCAGAGGTATTGATCAAGGGAAATTGCGTGAACGGGAAGGGGGAAAGCTACTCCTCTGGATACAACAACCATAACGATGCTTGGAACCCTACAGAGGGTAAAAATGCTCATTCATCATCAGCTGTGAGAGGTAATTCTGGCGTGTTCACTTTAATTACCTCTCGGAAATTTGTGGTTTCTGGCATATCTAGAGTGTCGGCTTCTTACAATCTGCTTTCCTTTGTTGTCATAGACCCGGAAGCAGCGCTTTACAGGGAGCTATGGCATGCTTGTGCTGGTCCCCTCGTCACCGTGCCACGAGAAGGGGAACGAGTCTTCTACTTTCCTCAGGGTCATATCGAGCAAGTAATTCCTAAGCCATTTCTGGGCCTTAGATAGAACTCTTTGTCTGTGACTCATTGTTGCTAAGCTCACCTATATTCATTGACCTTTATAAGCTCTCCTATCTGGGTTATGCTAGTCTGAGCTCAAACGCGCCACAACTTGCTAGAGTTTCTTTGCTGGCCCTGCCTTTCTGTTGTAACCTTGTTTCTTAATACTGATTTTGTGCCTTAAATCATGGATTCTTTTCTCAGGGGTTTTCATTTATTCGTTTTTTGCTGCTATTTTACGTCGGTTTTTCATTAAAGTTGCTAACCATTAGTGTTTGTTTTCCTGCCTCATTAGGTGGAGGCGTCCACGAATCAGGTGGCGGACCAGCATATGCCCGTCTACGATCTGCGACCCAAAATCCTTTGTCGCGTGATCAACGTACTGCTGAAGGTAGCTTTGTTCGATCTGTTCGAATTTATTTATTTTGAAGCGTTCAAACCAAGTAATCCTTGAAGGAGTTGTAACTGTTGGGCTTTGTCTTTTGCATGGTAGATGAAATGACTTTCCTAACGATTACTTTTTTTCTTTCCATTTTTTTTTTCTCAAAACAAATTTCAGGCTGAGCCGGACACCGATGAGGTGTTTGCCCAGGTGACCTTGTTTCCAGAGCCGAATGTAAGTTCTCCACTTCTTGTGTTTGGCCTCGTTGGCCCAAAGTAATTAATGGTTGAATATGATCCTTACAATTTTTCTTTCTAAATCTGGGTCCGATTGCCAGCAAGATGAAAACGCCGTGGAGAAGGAGTCTCCACCTCCTCCACCACCACGATTTCAGGTGCATTCGTTCTGTAAAACTCTGACGGCCTCTGATACGAGTACTCACGGTGGATTTTCAGTGCTGAGACGTCATGCTGATGAATGCCTTCCTCCGCTGGTTTGGTTCTTGCCTTTGCCTCCTTATTGTGCTTCGTTTCATTTTCATCGAGGCTGAATGAGAGGAATCATCCGTGTTATCTGTTGACAGGATATGTCGAAGCAGCCACCTACCCAGGAGTTGGTGGCGAAGGATCTACACGGGACTGAGTGGCGATTCAGGCATATCTTTAGAGGTAATGATATGAACTGATAATTCATCTTGAAGTTATAGAGTGTACGTAACTAAAATCCACAAGCCGAGTGCTGACTATCGTATGGTCGCCAGTGGCTTCTCTGGGGTACAGGCTGCAGAGAATTTATGGGGTGTTTCGAGGACAGTTTTCCCTTCTCTTAAATATTTTGTTTTTCCCAGTAATTAGCAAGACTGATAGGCCTTTCTTGTTACAATTTTGTATGATTTTCTTGTTGCATTTTCCTGATTGTTAGTGACTGTCACTGACAAGTGTAGTAAATTCCAGGTCAACCACGGAGACACTTACTGCAAAGTGGTTGGAGTGTTTTTGTCAGCTCCAAGAGGCTTGTTGCTGGGGATGCATTTATATTTTTAAGGTTTGTTTTTCCGAGTGAGCTCTTAAATTTCATCTAAAGCGCTTTTGCTTCTCCAAATAAAGTCCGACTAATTAGAAACTCCCAGGGGTGAGAGTGGGGAACTTCGTGTTGGTGTCAGGCGTGCAATGAGACAGCAGGGTAACGTTCCATCCTCTGTGATCTCCAGTCACAGCATGCATCTTGGTGTCCTCGCAACTGCCTGGCATGCCGTTTTGACAGGGACCATGTTTACTGTGTATTACAAGCCCAGGTCTGTAACTTATTCTTTAAATTATACCCATTGAGCAAGCTATATGAGTAATTTCAGTTTGACCTTGGCATGTCATGTTCTAGGTGACGTGACTGTTTCTCAGCGTGATTGTATGTCTAGTTGGAGCTTTCTTTCTCAATGATTTCCCATGGCAGAATTTACAGAACGTTTGTAAATATTATCTTGCAGGACCAGTCCTGCTGAATTTATTGTTCCATATGATCAATACGTGGAGTCTCTAAAAAATAACTATACCATAGGAATGCGGTTCAAAATGAGGTTTGAAGGTGAAGAGGCTCCAGAGCAGAGGTATGAATGTTTGATGTCCTTTTCTTTTCCACCCCCTTTGCTCTATATAAAGTAATCAAGCAGACTTTATATCGTTAATTTAAAGAAATTTCTTTATGTTACTTTTCAAATTGTAGGTTTACGGGTACTGTTATTGGAATAGAGGATGCTGACCCGCAAAGGTGGCCAGAATCCAAATGGAGATGCCTTAAGGTTCTATTACTCGTTTTTATGCCACTATGTATGAATGTTGAATATGGCATGCTATAATGGAGTTTCTTGTATGTCTTCCAGGTGAGATGGGATGAAACATCTAACATACCTCGTCCTGAGAGAGTTTCCCCTTGGAAAATAGAACCTGCTCTTGCTCCTCCAGCTCTAAACTCTCTTCCAGTGGCCAGGACTAAAAGGCCTCGGTCTAATGTGGTTCCCTCATCACCTGATTCCTCTGTTCTCACCCGTGAAGGTTTGGTTAACTAGTGCAGAATTTTATGTTTTATAGCGTTATCTTTATTGGAGCATTTGTAGTTTAGTTAGTGAAACTATTTTATTGGGGGTTGATTGACAGTGTCATCTAAAGTAAGTGTAGACCCTTTGCCAGTAAGTGGATTTCCAAGGGTCTTGCAAGGTCAAGAATTCCCGACCTTGAGATGCAATTTTGCAGAAAGCAATGAGTCTGATGCTGCTGAAAAGCCTGTTGTGTGGCCCCCTGCAGTAGATGATGAAAAAAATGATGCGGTTTCTACTTCAAGTACGTATGCACCAGAGAGCTGGACATCAATGGGGAGGCATGAGCCCACATATTCAGATTTGCTTTCCGGCTTTGGGACAAGTGGAGATCATTCCCGTCCATCCTTGGTTGATCAAACTGGCCCTGTGGCTAATCCTACAAGAAAACACGTGTTAGGTCATGAAGGCAAGTTTAATGTGTTAGCCTGTCGAAGGTCTGTAATGCCTTCCAATCTATCACTAAACCTCTTGGACTCTAATATGAAAGTTTCTGCACAAGGCGGTGATGTAACTTACCAAGCTCGAAGGAATGTGAGGTATGGTGCATTTGGTGACTACCCTCTGCTTCATGGTCATAAAGTTGAGCATCAGCATGGAAGCCTGTTGATGCCACCGCCTCCACCCCCAACTCAGTATGATAGTCCCCGATCAAGAGACCTGATGTCCAAACCAATAACGGCAAGAACATGCGAGACTGTGAAAGCAAAAGAGGGGGACTGTAAGCTATTTGGCATCTCACTTATCAGTAGCTCAACTACACCGGAGCCTTCTGTACCACAAATAAATGTGACAAGTAAGCCAGCTGGTCACGTGCATCTTACATCACCACGACCTCATACTTCTGAAAATGATCAGAAATCAGGACAATCAAGGGAATCAAAGCTGGTAGATGCTCTAGTTGCTGTTGATGACCATCAGAAACCATTACAAACATCTCATCAGCATGTGAAAGATGTTCAAGCCAAGCCGCTCAGTGGTTCTGCTAGGAGTTGCACTAAAGTAAGGTCCTTTTCTGTCAAATAAACTATACAAGCTAGTACTTTACGGGAAAATTAATCAAATGCTAATAATTTTAGGTTCACAAGAAGGGGATTGCGCTTGGTAGGTCAGTGGACCTTACAAAGTTCAGCAACTATGATGAATTAGTTGCTGAATTAGATGAGCTGTTTGAATTTGGAGGTGAATTAATGTCTCCAATAAAGGATTGGCTTATTGTCTACACTGATAATGAGGGTGATATGATGCTTGTTGGGGATGATCCGTGGCAGTAAGGATCTCTATCTGATTTTACATCCTTGGTTTACTGATCACATTGAAAATTTTGTTTTTCCTTGACAATAGGATATAATTCATATATTTTATATCTAAATCAGGGAGTTCTGTGCCATGGTTCGCAAAATATATATCTACCCCAAAGAGGAAATTCAGAAAATGAGCCCGGGAACATTAAGTTCTAGGTTTGAAGAGAATCAGTCAGCTAGCGAAGGTACGGATGCTAAAGAAGTCTAATTTCAGCTGCATGATGATTCGTAGATTTGATTCCATAGCTTCCAGGTGAATTCGCTGCCTCCCATTTCAGTTGGCACTGGTTTCAATGACAATAGCTGTCCATTTTACTTTGTCGTCTGTGAATTTTGAATCTTCCATCTTGACCCAAAAGAACAAGATCTAATTTCCTTCAAATATCTGATGTTGAAATGCTATTTTATTCTGATTTACAGCGCCGCTCTGGAAAAGTAGGAGACTGCTATAAGGCCTTCCAGTTGGGAAATATGACCAAGACGAATTGTGATTCCTAACTGCTTATTAAGTGACTGGAATCAGAATATTGTTGGTACGCATTAGTATCCATACAATTTTGGACGTATGCTGGAATTAGTATATTCTGCTCATATATATACTTCTAGTATGTAATCACGTGCTGAGCGAGGTGATATCAGCCTTCCATTTTTTCAACTATCCTATTTTGTACATAGTGGTTTCACCCCATCCCCAACACCCCCCAACCCATTAATGTAACTAAGTCCATAAACAGGCAGCCCTGCAGTTGGCATCCGGTTTATCTGTTTTCTAATTTTGGTTGTTTATCCATAAATAGTGCGAGTAAGAACTGAAATGGAAAGTGTAGTGGATATCCATTTGCATAGGTGTATAATAATAATATAATTTGCGGTGCTTATATTTATCGTACTCACTTATATTTTTGTTTAAGTGCTACAGTTGAAACCTGTGTAGCCTTGGGAGCAGCAGATGGTAGATTTTAGGATGATTAGTAATTTCTTTAATGAATTGTATGTGGTGGTTATTTTGTTAGGATGCACAACTCCTGGTGGGGAGTCAAGTGATGAAGCCCATGTCTAAAAAGCCTCATCTTCCAGCTTTAGTTATTAGCAAAAATAAGCATGTAATCTACGTTGTAATGGCTGGCCGTGGACCGCATTGTCGCCCGAGGTCCGTCCTCTGTCGACCAAGCCTGCGCACTTATTTCTGTCCAGTGAAAGCATTCTCTCTCTTCCTCTAGTTTGTTTAAAATGGAATATAAAATAAATATGTGGTGAACATTATTACTTCAAAAAAAGAAAAAGGGGAAGGAACAGAAAACGATTGATTTCCTACAAAGAATCTTGTATCAAGCATCGCATCTTCAGAATGAATCAAACAGCAGAGGAGTTGGATCCTCTGCAGCGATGAATGATAAAGTGCTCCTGAAGTCTCTCACATTCTTCTTATTTTATTTATTTATTTTTTTAATATTATTTTTTTAATAATAAAACTGCTTCTGAGCCCTCACAATTCAGAGGTATCGTATAGATTCTCACTCCAAAGAATTCGTGTCCAACAGAGAAATACAAGTATCACATGCAAAAGTATCCCGTCAACTTTTGGTTTAACAAGAATAGATAAAAAGAACCATAAACGCAACTATGTATTAAAATTGGTCGAATCTTAAGAAGCACCGATACGGGTACGTGTATCGGATACGACACGATACGATACGTAAAATATGGTAATTTTTAAAATTTTAAGATACAGGTATGGAAATATATATATATAATTATATATATATATATATTCAATAATTTAAAACATTAAAAAAATAAAATAAATTCAGATACCAAATTATTACACTTTATTAAAATAAATAGAATAGGTTAACAAAATTTATTCAAATAAAAATAATAACATGAAAAAAGTATTTATTTCATTATATCCAAGTTTTTACGACAAAATTCGAATCCCACCCAAATGTCCACGTCCTTGTGATTTACTGATTTAACCCCAGGCTTCTTCTGCTTGAGCGATTCCTTCAAAATTGGGGCTTCCCTCCAGTAGACTCCATAAATCGGTATGGATGGAAATGGAAAGGCGGGAGAGTTTTACACGGCTAGCCTCCTTCAGTTGTGACTTGGAAGATGAACCTTTATCAGAACAAGATCTACATGTCATCCAAAGCCATCGAAGCTCAATTTCAATCTTCCCTGCCCAACAAACGTTCTCTAAACCCCACTGAAGATCGCGGCGTCACAGGCATAGCTACCCCCACCGCTGATTCTTCCCGTTGCATCCGCCGCTGTCGCTTGCCTAAATCGCTTCTCGCTCTTCAACACCCACTTCCGTTTTCTTTGTCACCTTGTCAAAGTTTTCTTTTCTCTATCTGACTCCTTCCGATACGTATCTGGTACGTAAAAAACATTTTGGTACATACGGACGAAAAAGAAACGTATGGAATACGGTTGTACCTATACGATATGCATATCCATACCGGATATGTATCCGGTATAGGTACGGCGGCCATTTTTGCGTACCCGTGCTTCCTTGGTCGAATCATTCTGAATTTCTCTAAAATTGAAATTAAACTGAAATTACAAGGCATCATTTATAGTACGTTCGAATTGTCGGCACGATAATGTAATTATAATTTGCATAATTGGCTATTTGATGTTGCGTTTAGTAGTTTCTTCTTGCCAAAATACTAGACAATGCAATAAAAACCAGCTGAATCCAGGAGTACTGCTTTGATTCGCTCGACATGGACGTCCTGGCCTTCCTTGCGTTGCTGGAAGAGAGGGAATGGGAGCCTTTACATGAACTTTTAATTATTGGGCACTTGAACCGAAGCAGTGACCCCAATGATAAGAAGGTAACTGCTTATATTGATTAATAAGCTATGTAGGTATTGAAAAGTCTTTTTTTTTTTTTATAATAAAAAGTAAGAAAAAGTTTTTTTTTTTATAATAAAAAGTAAGACAAAGTTTTTTTTTTTATAAAAATAAAAAAATTAAAAATTTTAATATCATAAGGGTATAATTGTCCATTTAATTTTACCTCCCCTCCCCTTCTCTCCTTAACCAAACAAAATTTTATTAAAATTCCTCTCCTCTCCTCCCCTCCAAATCAACCAAACAAGATATCATTAAAACCCCTCCCCTCCTTTGAACCAAATACTCCCTGAGAGAGTGTTTGGTTGAGAGTTTTTGGAGGGGAGGGGAGGGGAGAGGGATAAGGTGTTTGGTTGAATTAAATTAGGGGGAGGGGAGGGGAGGGGAGGGGAAGGAAGTCAAATTTGCCTCCCCTTCAAATTGGGGGGTTTTGGAGGGAAGGGAAGGGGTGAAGTGAGATATTTTTAGAATTTTAATTTATTTTTTTATCCCTTTTAATTTTTTAATATATTAATATTTAATAAAAATTAAAATAATTTTTTTATCAGAAATTAAAAATAAAAAATTTATAATTTATAATTTTTTTTTAAATTATTGATATAAATAATTTTTTATAAAAAAAAATTAAAATAATATAAAGAGTAAATTTGTCCAAATATAATTAACTCCCCTCTGCTTGTAAACCAAACAATAATCTCCCCTTCCCTCCCTTCCAACCAAACAAAACTCATTAAAACTCCTCCCCTCCCCTCCCTCCCCTCCCCTCCCTTCCATTTACCTCCCCTCTTCTCTATTAAATCAAACGAGCCTAGAAGTTTTACATCAGCTCGAAAGATATCCAAAGCAAATCCATTAAAACAGCTAACAACAGCCTGCTGTATGTCTAACCCAAGATCATCCAAAGCCCTCATGGTTGAGAGCAAGAGACCAGGTTTGCGGGCAGAAAACAGGTGGAGATTTACACCTCTTCCTTCTCGCAACCAATCTCAAGCTACGTATGATATGTAGGAAATCTAATATTAACCATACTAATAGTAGAATGCCATGTATACTAGACAATATGATACACAGCTCTTTCCATCCCAAGAACAAGCGAAGAGTCTCTTCCACTTCCCCATTAAAGCACGCAGATAAAGCATACTTCTTGTTCATATGTCCCACAATACAATAGGAACAGAAAGTAAGGAAGTAAAGTCTGTTGAATAGGCATGTATGCAAAAGGGAAATTTCCACGCTAGGAAGCACTAATATTAACAAAGATACACACGACAAAGTTAATATTTAAATTCAATTTGAAGCGTATCTAATACAAGTATCTAATACATATCAAATATGATATGGGGTGGTTCATAGCTTCCAAGATTGGACAAACAATTAGCGTAGCTCAACATTAAGGCTTGGCTACGAGGTGAGACAAAGCTCTTCCTTGATACGGCTGGGTAGTGGAGATGGTGTAGATGTTAACAATTGGAAGCCTGAGGCAAGTGTCAGGGAAGAGCCAGTAGGTGTTGGCTCTAATTCGTTCTGCAGCTCATTGATCCTTGTCTTCGGTTCCTTCAAATAGTCATTTGCATCCCCAAGTATTGAAGCCTTGTCCATCTGTCAAATTTAAACCAGAGGTGTCATACAATTCACAAACCACAGTGACAATCAAAGCTTTGAAGGCAAGTTTTTCAATCAGCTTCGTTTATTTTTGTTCTTGGTACTGCTGTAAGGTGATAGATGATTCAAACATGTGACAATGCACCTAATGTCACTTGCTGACCCCACCAGTAGGCCCACCCGTATTAGCTTCCTTTAGATAACTACATAATCTTTCCTTTGGTTCACTCACAGAAAAGGTCAGAAATAAATAAGGTTCATGGGGTCCGTTTTTGGGAATAGCATGCATACATCAGTTCCAAACAAGAAATTATGGCAAAGTTAGAACCTGATGAAAAGTGGGCCTGATGATCAGCAGAATATCTACTTCAAAATGGACTACGTAGGTTTATAATTCTGAAAACTGATCCCACATGAATGAAGACGATGATGCACAACAAAAAGGGAGGAAGACAATACCAAACACAATCATCAAAAGGGCAGAGCAAAGATCACAGGTATTTGAAGCTAACATGCTTACCTATTTTAGTTGACGAAATGAAAGGAAAATGACGAGGGAATAACCTATGATCTATGCCTCGAAGAAATTCAAAAGTAACCAAATTACACACTTGGATTGAGAGGAATGAGATCGCTAAGAAGTTCTTAGCTTGGCAATTTTTGGAACAACGGATCTCAGCGTGCATAGTCTATTGTTGACTTTCTTCTGACGACGCCGTTCAGCCATCAAATTTTTACAGGCATTCCCTTTTGCTTCCCTTTCTGATCACAACAGCAGTGTTTCCGCCATTTAAGGAAATTTTTTCCGCCTAATTATTCACGTTAAAGAAAAGAAAGTTTGTTAACCCCGATGGTTTTTTAAAATCTTGAATTAGTTTGATTACAATAAAATTTTTAAATTAAATTTAAAAAGTATTAAATTAAAAATAATTAAACATTATTTATTACTTATTACATTGATTTTATGTCATTAAATTTTTATAGACAATAACACTTGTTTAGAGAAATAAAATTTCTTAAAATAAAGTGGGTTATAATATTCCCACACTTAAATTGATGAAGAATAGTAAACTTTTGAAGAAATATGTTTTAGAAAAAACAAATAAAAAAGAAAAAAAAGAAAATATAGCATTTATTTGTTATAGAAATGGTTGGAAAGTAGTATACTTGTTTTGTTACTACACATTCATATTGCAAAAAATATTTATAATACTCATTTGAAATCGTGTTAAAGAAAAGGTAAATCGTAAAAGCAAAATTTATATGATATTTCTCTTAAAAACACATAGCATATTGAAAGTGTCATGTTGCTTTCCTTTTCTAATACTTTTTCATTTCTAAAGTTGACCATGTTTTGCACCTTTTACTAATACAAAAATATTATAATATATAGAAAGTTTGGTTGCCAACTAAGAAAGTAGTTTTCCTTTCAATAAAAAAAGGAGAAAACAATTCGAATACTCTTATCTTATACTTTGTACTTACATTTGAATAAAGCATTCGGTTTGTTTGACAATTTGCTATCCTTATATATTATATTATATGTTGCCTTCTGAGTAATGTGTAGAGCACTTTGTGGGTTCAATGGATAAGGAGCTGTACAACAAAAATCATTTTCTCTTTGGAATAGAACATTTCAGCTCTTAAATCTATTGAAGGCACAGGTAGTGATTGAAAATTTAAAGCTTATGACTTTGAAGGAACAAAGAAGTAGGATATGTAGAATCCAAATAGTGAAGGTGGTAGAGGAAGAATGCCAGATTTCATAGCAAGAGAGCAATGAACAAAAAGAAGCATCAATGTGAGAATTTTCAATTCATGGCTTGTTCTTTTAAACATAGCTTTTCCACTCATATTTGTTTTGTACAATCATGGCAAACCAGAAAAGGAAAATAGGCACATAGAAAAGAGGTTGAGTTGAATCAAACTGAAGAGAATAAGCATGTTGAGAAGAATGTGAGAAATTTGAGCCTATTAATATATTTAATGAAGGAGGACAAAACTTATTTGACAAGATAACTTTTACTAACAAGGATATAAAATATGATAATAATAAACTCATAAGTATGAGAAGATTATAATTCTTTTGGTATGAGTAAAAAGAAATGATGGAAGCACTTTGTAAAAAGTAGAAAAATATTTTGAAGCAAACTTATATCAAAATTAGATAGAGGGGTAAGTAAAAATCACGAGAACTAAAGACAAAAAAAAATTAGCCTTTGCTTCTTTATTCCCCTCTAAAGCAAGAGAAATTTACTTTGAAAAGTTAGTGTACACTGACATTACTTTCTTAATCTCCATATCTTATCAAAAGTATTAATATAATACTACCATTTTGTCTCACCCCTCACTCACATCTTCATGACATTTATTACTTGCATTAATTGAGAAGTGAAAATTAAGCAAAAGCAAAGCTTAGCAGATTATTCCAACACAAGTTCTATCTCTTCTCTTATTTTCAGCATGAAGCAAAAATGCAGAAAGATGAAAGAAGAAAAGGCATAACCTACAAGCCAAAAACACAGACTCTAACCTCTATACCTATTCAAGTTTTCTTGATAATATTCCATCTCTTGCGATTGCTAACTTAAAAGATCTACTCTCCTACAGATGCATTTTTTAGAGCATTTATATAATAGCAAGATGAAGATTAGAAGAACACATAAATACAGAAGAAAAGAAAGAAAATATAAAGTGTATTGTAGTTCCTTTGTTCTTTTCATATTAAATTTCTAAGTTTAATTTTTTGTTAAATCTAACTTGTGAGAAAGAGCTTATTATAATCCCTTTCTAAATAAGGATTCCAAATCTATTCTCTATTTTTTTAAAAAAAAATCTTTTCTATGTGTGAGAAAATTGAGTTTATGATGAGATTAATGAAAACTCTCAGTGAGAAAAGTTTTAAGTAAGCTTGTGTGAAACCCAAATGCTTAAAGTTTGATGTAGGTTTACATTTTATGTTGGTGGTAAGTAGATGTGAAACTATTCCAATTGTAATTTAAATTTGGATTGAGTTGAAGAAAATCCCTTGAAGTTCAAAAGAACTAGATGTAAAATAAGGAAGTTTAAACCAGAATGAATGTCTGTGTATCTCTCTCTCTCTCTCTCTCTCTCTCTCTCTCTCTCTCTCTCTCTCTCTTATCTTAATTTTATTATACATTGAATTTTAATAAAAAAATTCTGTCAATAAGATCTTGTTAATGCTATTTGATCTTTAAGTGCTTAGTTTTATTTTACTATATCTTGTCGACAAGATTTTTTAATATTTATAAGGTTTTTACACCAGCATATTTTTTTAAATTATTTTGCATTCATTTTTGTATTAACATCTTTAATTTTCTTTAATTCTACACATTTAAGCAAAAGTATCTATCCACCCTCATGTAAGTGGATTCTTCAAAAGTGGTAATTAAATCTTGACCCATGGAAATTGGCATCTTTCACTTGGCCCCCATTACTCATCTTCCTCTTCTTATGATTCTCTTTTCCTAAATTTCTCCCAAGAGCCACCCTTTTCTGGAAAAGAGTAGGTTATGCTCCTAATGGAGGTAAAGGTTTAAAAGGATTCAATATCTTGGGCCTATTAACAAACAACAAATTTCTAGAATGCATTATTGGTAAATTGGAATATAAACTCACATTTGGAATGCTATTTCGGTTTAATTTGGTGACGCTTGCCAAAAGCAAAGGTGAATTGAAAGCTTGGGGCTCAAAAAACATGTCAAAATTATGCTCTAAAGGGTTGCTAGGGATGACATTGAAAAGAGTACACATGTTGGGATAGGGAAGTAGAAGGTATTGCATCTTCGTTAGGTCAAGATTGTTGTCGAAGAAAGAGGAAGATAGAGGGCACAAAGAGGATTAATCCGTTGTGTTTAGCAATAGACTATCCAAGTAGATGGTGATGTCTCTGATATCTAATTGATTTTCAATGCTAATATTTGCCATATACCATTCCTCATCATCGACCTTGGGTATGGGTTTAAAAGCATGCAGAGAATTTGTATCGTCCTTGTTCTTGACAAAACCAGAATTGTTTTTTCTCACTATTGTCCATCCAAGTAATGTCATTCACTCTAAACATCATGTTGATTCTGTCTTAACCCAAGCTTCTAGTTTTCTTATATGCTTTTTTCTTAGGAAACAACAAAATTGGTTAAGTTACAGAGGTGAGAAAAAGTGAAGAAAGGAGTTAAAAGGAAGAGGATGTTGCAGAAGGAAAATGGCATTAGCTTTTTGTAACTTGATTTTTAATAGATCATGCCAAGCATAGAATTTGAACCTTATACTAATCTTTACTTCCATAGTATGAGCTACCAAAAAATTACTAGAAATTATATTTCATGTACAACCACTTATTTGATTTTTTCTAATAAAAAAACACAATTAGGACTTTTAATTTAATAAGCGAGTAAAAACAAAAACAAGTATAAGACAACAACTTAAAATAAAAGAAAACATTATAAGGGAATATCAAAAACTTGTTATTTTAAACTCATTTGATTGGTTCATTGTAATATAATTTTTTTACAATATTTATTATTTTTTATAATTGTTATTTAACAATATTTATATCTTTTTATTATTTTTTCAAAAGTTGGAGAAAGAGAATAATTTTTTATTCTACTTATTCATTTTTACATTCTCTTTCATTTTATATACCTATCATTCATTCAACTAGATAAAAAAGTCTGTCAGAATAAGTTTGTTAAACTATTTAGACTAACTTTTTGTAAGAGAAGACAATCAATTTTTTTTTTCTATTAATACAACAAGTTTTAACTTATAAGATTTTTAATTTTGCTCTATGGGTTACAAAGTAACTTAAGATTATCATGCGAGAGAGAAGGGAGCTAATTCTCAAGTTAATAATAATAATAATAATAATAATAATAATAATAATAAAAGCTTTGATGTGTAGTAGACATCTTAGTGAAAAATAGAAGTGAGGA
Source organism: Erythrophleum fordii (assembly GCA_032878935.1). Taxonomy (NCBI): domain Eukaryota; kingdom Viridiplantae; phylum Streptophyta; class Magnoliopsida; order Fabales; family Fabaceae; genus Erythrophleum; species Erythrophleum fordii. Next base: position 44,856,539 of record JAVQMF010000054.1, read on the forward strand.
GATTTTCATTAAAAAAAGGGAATCTTTTTTTTCTTGGCAAGTGGTGGAGGTCAAGACTTTGTCTCAGACGGTTCTTCAACCAAGTAGAAGTTAATAAAATGGTTTTCCTCCAGAAAAAATGATGCTTTTTGCTTATAATGGACAATGGAATTTCAAATTGCATCTTCAAATATTTCACTTAGAAGGATAATAATTTTCACACTTGGGCTTGAGGTAACAGAAAAGAAAGAAGTCAAATCTGTGTTTATGATAGATGGGCTAGAAGTTGCCATTGGGGAGGGAAGCCAGGCCCAAAAACATGCATGCAACATGATGGAGAGTCGACAACACAGACATCTAAGCGATCGATGGAAGAAGATAGTTGTAAATATATTGCCTTGATGATGGAACATTGAGAAAGTGGAAAGCTTTTTAGATTAAGAGAAGAAGTGTGATTTAGCATATCCCAGGGCTTTGGCGAAGAAAGTTGTTGTATGTTGAAAGAAAATGGCAAAGGAAAATTGTTTTGTTGTGAAGATGGAGAGTGGGGACATGAGGAGCATTTTGACTACTAGTTTTTTTTTTAAAAAAAATATTTCATTTATCAATAAACTAATTTCTTAAAATTAGTTTTAGGTATAATTTTAATTTTAAATAATAAATTTTCTTATTATTAAGTGTATCACATATGCCAAATGGACTTAAAAAGTAGAGAGACAAAAGTTTTAAATATGCTTATAAGTCGACTCTTATGGACGATGAAAAGGGAATATGTTATTTTGTTATCATTTTCTTTAAGCTCATTGGCCCTAGTTTTGTGGGGTATGCCATCCAAAATTTGTCTCTATTTTGCAATCTACTGAACAAGTTGTCTTATGATGAGTTTAATTTTTAAATTACACCATATTATTGCTGAAGAGCAAGTTATTTATCAATCATTTTGCTATCTATTTAGTGCAAACTGCAAGGCTTTACCTCTGTGTAGGTCGGTTCTAGAGAAATAAAGGGAAAGAAAAGAAAAGTGAAAGGCAAAATTTTTCTTTTGTTTTGTCTAATCATGAACGTTTTTTTTTTTTTTTGGAGGGGGGTGGATTAGCAAGGTAAAATGTGTTCAACTACTATATTAAAAAAATAAGATATCATCGAATCCAAAAAAAAAAACATAAAAACGCCCTTCCCTTCCCTATCCAAAAGTGAAAAAGGAAGGTCCAATGGGTTTTTCTTAATTTTGGGTGATGGGAGAGTTGGGAAATTTTGTTTAATTATCCAAGGCATAGAATTTCTGTGTGTTTTGGGGGCCTGTCGGAAGCCAACTCCAATGTCCATGCTAATTTAGTCTGACCTGTTGGACAAAAGCTCATAATATATTAATCATAAATACTCATCTCTTTTTTAATAACCAAAATTTATATTTTAAGTAAAAAAATATAAACAGTTCTTTATATTATTATCATTAAAATTTTTAATTAAAATATAAAAAGTGTATCAATTTTCAATAATAACATGATAAGTATATAATTTTTGTAAATAATTTTATAATTTTTAATAAAACTATATGCTTATCACGTTATTATTAATTATATACTTGCCATGATTTAATTGAAAAACATAATGATAAATATATAAGAAGCCGTATTTAAGTCCAGTCTAGTTAAAAAAAAACTTATATATAATTTTTTTATATCTTTATTATTAGGTTTTTTTAATTAAAATATGATAAATGTATGAGTTTTTATTAACAATATAAAAAATATATAATTTTTATAGATAACTGTATGGTTCTCAATTAAATTATACACTTGTTATATTTTAATAAGAGAATTTAATGATAATAATATAAAGATTGGATTTAAGTCTAGTATCTAGGTAATTATCTATTAATTTTAATTTCAAAAGTATAAATAAATATATATTATAGAAGTAATTAATACTAGTAATTTGACATGTATTAAAATGCATAATAGTATTTTTTAAATAAAAGTAAATTATAATATTTGTTAATATTATATATATATATATATATATATATATATAAACAAGCAGTGAGATAACTTTCCACTATCCTCCATATATAATTTTTTTCATTTATTATAATTTATAATTTACATTTGTCCTAAAAATTCATATTACCGAAATGCATGTATAATAGTATGAATTTCTTTCAATTGATTTGGAAAACTATAGAGACCAGATCACAGATATAATAGTATAGGTAAATGATTGATCATTATCTAATGAAAATATGTGTTTTCTAAATTTCCTATTTATCTTAATTCCAACAGAGGAATCAAGTAATTTTTATGAAATAAATGCTAAACGTAGTTTTTTAAAATTATCCTAAGTGGCATATACAAATGTTCAATAACAACACCTATTTTAACCATGTTTGAATGGGTGTACGTTACTTTTCAAATCACGTTTCACAAAAAAGTAAGAAATTATTACTTTTACATAAATATAATTTTTTAAAACATATCCAAATGTACACTTTGTCAACCAAGTTTTTATCAAATGTCATCAACTTAAGAAGATAAACAAACAAACATGACTTAGAAAAATTCGCATAAAAAGTGGTCTCGTCTACGGCTTTGCCACAGCGACGTAGATATTTTATTTCCTTTATCTTCTTTTCGTTTCAAATTCATTCATTTTAACTTTCTTGCTTTCTTTTTTTCTTTTCTCAGTTTGAATTTCTAATTCACGTTGCCCCTTTATTAAGAAAAAGGCTTAGCTTAAACTGTTTATATTTTTTGTTATTAAATTTTTTAAATAAAAATATGTATAATTTTTAAAAAATTAATTATATGATCTTAAACTATAAAAATCATATATTTATCTATAAAAATTATATTTAAAATATAAAAAAGTATAAATTTTTAATTAAAATATAATAAATACATAGTTTAATATCTACAAAATTTATTTATTTGTTATATTATTATTAATAAATAAATATTTGTCATATTTAAGCTGAAACATTTGATAAGAAATATAAAAAATTATGTATAATTTTTTTTATTTATAAAATTTGTATATTATTATTATTAAAAAATCTGATAATAAAAATACAAAAAATTATATTTAATTTTTCTTTTTGAAAAAATCATGTCGTCAGTTAATGACGGCCAATCAGGACGTACGAACTAAGGGCAAAATAGTCACGCTGCTCAAATGTTTAGGGGGTAGTATTGAGATCAAAACAAAATTCACTTGCCGAAAAAGATAACTATGGTGGCTGTGAACCTCATGGTAAAGCAATCTTAGCAGAAAACGTGTCCTATTTCCAGACGCCACCTAGAAATGAACGTCGTGGGGCCAACGAGTCGACGTCTCTAGAAGCTCAGTGATGTCCATATAGACGATCAACGGTGGCGATCGCGTACAAAGAAATGATAGGGTAAGGTAGGCTACATGAAGGTTGAAGTGGTATTGTGCTATAATATGGGGCCTAATGCTAGGAACGTGAAAGAGGCCGAGTGGGGTTGAAGGGCGGGTTAGCGCTCATTCCTTACATTCATCTCACATTCCTTCCTTTTCGGTCGACCATTTAAACGAAGTCACCTACCGCCTTAGGTCTCTTTCTCTTAATTTAATCTTCATTTTTTCTCTTACGATCTCTTTTTCCTTTTTTCTTTTTGTTTGAATTAATTGATCGGATAATTTGGGGACGGCTTCTGGTGAGTTTGTTTTGAATGTGATGTTGCTTTTAGCCTGCGTGGGGTGTTTTGTGGTTTTGTAGTACAAGCTTGCTTGAATTAGGTTTTTGAGTTAGCTTCAGGTTGTTTGACTCGTCTTTCTTCTCGCTCGAATTTTACTATTTTCTTCTAACCCATGATTTATACTGGTTTGGTGCACCGGGTGTTTGTTGAAATTATATATGTTTTTATGATTTGTACGATCATGGTTACTGATTAATTGAAGCCTCTCTCAAGAGTTTGCGTTCTAGATAACGTCTTAGTGAATTAGTCAATTTGTCTTCCGGCTTTAATTAGTACGTCGTCAAACGCTTTAACAAAGCTGAAATATGTTGTTATTCTCTTCTTCTTCGTCATTGGTTGTGTTAATTTGTTAGTCATCTGTTCCTTGGCTGCTGAACTTTAAGACCTTTATGTACTAGAGGTTCTGAAACCAGATTCGTGTTGACGTGGATTTTTTTTTTGGTGGTGGTTCTCTGCTTCTTAGTTTGTAGCTTTTACTTAAGAGAGAAAAATATATTATAGGGAATGATATGTTTTGGGAAGAATACTCACACGCCCACCAAAAAATATGTTTTGGGGAGAATATGAACTGACTCTTGAATCCTCCATTAAGCACACCAATTTTAATATAGGCACGATATAACGTTCATTTTAAACTTCATTTCTGTAACTTAGCTTTATTATGAATACGACACAGTTACAGTCATTTGTTTGTTAAACTATGTGGGTAAGATGATGTCTAGTGACTTTTTCTTTTTTATCTGATTCTGGGTGCATTTTGATATTTCAACTTTCAAGTGTGTTTATTGTCAGCTAATACGTGGCATCAATAACTGCAGCCAGGTATTCAGGAATCATGGGTAGGGTTTTGGCTCAGTCAATTAATTTCCCTGGTCTAGTGGCTGGGCAAAGGCAGGGTCAACATAAGGGATCGGGAAAATCAAGAAGATCAGCTAAAATGATGAGTACTGTGGGGATGCCTGGACTAAGAATTACAAGTTTCTCTGGACTACGTACCGTTAATCCCTTGGATACTATATTGAAACCTGGACAAGATTTTCATTCTAAGGTGTTAATTGCAACTTCTTCACGGCGAGCAAGGGCCAGAAGATGTGTACCTAAAGCCATGTTTGAGCGTTTCACAGAGAAAGCTATTAAAGTAATTATGCTAGCGCAAGAGGAAGCAAGACGGCTTGGTCACAATTTTGTTGGAACTGAGCAGATTCTATTGGGTCTCATTGGTGAAGGTACTGGTATTGCTGCGAAGGTTTTAAAGTCTATGGGAATCAACCTTAAAGATGCCCGTGTGGAAGTGGAGAAGATAATTGGAAGGGGTAGTGGATTTGTTGCTGTTGAGATTCCATTTACTCCTCGGGCAAAACGTGTTTTGGAACTCTCACTGGAGGAAGCTCGGCAACTTGGTAAACATTTCGTTTATTTTTTATTTTTTACATTTTATATTTTCATGTTACTTAGTTACAAAGGCATTTTGTATCTTTGACCAGGGATTTTCTTTCTTTTGCTCATCTATCTAACTGTTACCTGTTTTTTTCATAGATTTTCTTATTTAATTGTAAGGGTAGAAGTGATTTATTTATATTGGATCTTGTACATTTATCTAATTTATCTATTTGGCTTTTTTTTTTTTTCACATGTATTTGTTTCCAAATGTGTCTGATTGATTGTTATCTTGATATATTTTTTTATTAACCTTGCATTAAGTCCATTTGACATTAAGTTGAGAGGTTATCTGTGAATAGCTGTTCACATGGCTGACCATTATATTGATAGAAATTATATTCTGAGTAGTAATATTTTATTTTAGCTTGCTGAAACATTTGATCCTTCTTGAAATTTCCAGGTCACAATTATATTGGATCTGAGCACTTGCTTCTGGGTCTCCTTCGTGAAGGTGAAGGTGTAGCAGCACGTGTTCTTGAGAACCTGGGTGCTGATCCTACTAATATCCGAACGCAGGTCGGTACTGAGTCCTCATTTATTCTTCTTTTTACCAGCTGTTTATATTCTATGTGAATCCTTAAGTTATTTGAATTTCTGTGCCAATCATCTAAATTTCCTCTGGATGGGCACAGGTTATACGCATGGTTGGTGAGAGTGCAGACAGTGTAACTGCTACTGTTGGCCCAGGAAGCAGTAGCAACAAGATGCCAACTTTGGAGGAGTATGGTACCAATCTGACCAAGTTAGCGGAGGAGGTATTTGATAGTTCCTAGGTTCCTTCACAATGGATGCTAGATGATACTTCACTCTGTAGAATCACAAATAATTTCCCTTTGTCCCTTTCAGGGAAAATTGGACCCTGTTGTGGGAAGGCAACCACAAATTGAACGTGTCACTCAAATTTTAGGCCGTCGTACTAAAAACAATCCTTGTCTTATTGGAGAACCTGGTGTGGGGAAGACAGCTATTGCTGAAGGTCTTGCTCAGCGGATTGCTAATGGTGATGTACCTGAAACCATAGAAGGGAAGAAGGTTTGTAGAAATTAGTTTGTCTCTGTTCGTAGAGTTTTAACTTTTGTGTTAGTTTAATTTAGGGCACTTGCCATACTCTTTATCAATAAGATGTGACATATTTAACTACTGGGCGTCTGTAAAGTAATTTTAAATTTTCTTTCTCATTTTCAATGGTCTAATTATGTTGCAGTTTAGGATGAGTGTGGCTTCATATTTTTGGGTTTTTTTAGCGTTTAACATAATTTTTGAGGAGTCCTGAATCATGTGAAATCTTCTCGTCCTCAATTTTATTTGGCATTCAGTTGTCTGGTTCAGACGTGCCATCTCTTTGCAATTTCATGTCTCTAAATCCTTTTGTTGTTATTCAATTAAATTTATGGGCTATGATGATGAAACATGAATTGCCGAGAAGATCAATACTGGCTGCAGGTGTCCTATCATCTATAATATATAAATTTTTATAGGTAGTTCACTCTTTGGTATCTTTCCCATTATTTTCTAATAGATTACCCTGTTCTGCATTGTTTAGGTTATAACCCTTGATATGGGTCTACTTGTAGCTGGCACTAAATATCGTGGAGAGTTTGAGGAGAGATTAAAGAAATTGATGGAGGAAATCAAACAAAGTGATGAGATAATACTTTTTATTGATGAAGTACACACACTGATTGGAGCCGGAGCAGCTGAAGGAGCAATTGATGCTGCAAATATATTGAAACCAGCTCTTGCAAGAGGTGAACTGCAGGTAAATTTGCCCATGACTTAGGTAAAATGGTTACCTGCAAATTAATTGTATGCTCACAGAAAGAATCCCCCCGAGGAAGGGGGTAATTTTTGGTTGTCGGATTATATGCCTTCCTCCTCTGGTGTTACTTTGTGAAGCTCCTTTATGAATTACTGATCATGTGTTTTGTATAGCTCTGCAAGTCCATAATTTACACAAAGAATCTCTCATCTTTCTATTGGGTGTTATGTTTGTACTCAGTTAAGCCAATATGAGATATATGATAGGACTGGTATAGGTCAGATATCAATTACAAATCCATATGTGCGGCAAATAATTGGCACTGATATGTGGTTGAATTTAGATAATTTGGTGCAGCAATCAGTTACTATTGGGATTTTAAACAATTTGAATCTTAGACTGCAGAATGATACCTATTGTGAAAGAGTTCTGGTTATGGGCTACCCCCCAAAACATTGTGAATGGGCTACCCCCCACACCCCCAACCCAAAAAAAAAAAGGAATAGATGAAGTCAAATACTGTTACTGTTAATTGTAGTGGAGGTGTAGTTATTAAAAAAAAATGTTTGCTTCATTATTTGTGCAGTGTATAGGAGCCACAACATTGGATGAATATAGAAAACACATTGAAAAAGATCCAGCCTTGGAGAGACGATTCCAGCCAGTTAAAGTTCCAGAACCAACTGTTGATGAAACCATACAAATTTTGAAAGGACTTAGAGAACGTTATGAGATTCATCATAAGCTCCGCTATACTGATGAAGCCCTTGTAGCAGCTGCACAGCTGTCATACCAGTATATCAGGTATGTCTTTATCCATTTTTCTACACCTGCTCTGTTCATTTTGCCTTTTCAATAATGCTGGAATGATCAATGGACAAGATTCTTTGATCAATGTTGCATGTTTGAAGTTTCTTCTTGAATTAATTGGGTGTGTATTAGCTTTTTGGAATGCAGCAGTGGTAAACCTCTCTGAATTGTTTCATACTATTTATTTTGGGGTTCTAATGTAATTGTTTAGTATCATTAGATGAATAAATGGTCCCTTTTTATTTTCATTTTGCGTTATATCTTACCCTACTATTCCTGGGTTAAAAATTATGCTGTCCCATGCAGTGATCGTTTTCTGCCTGACAAAGCCATAGATTTGATTGATGAAGCTGGTTCCAGGGTCCGGCTTCAACATGCACAGGTATATTGTGTCTTCCCTTAGCTAACCGTTATTCTCTCTCCAATTATTAAGCTAACTGAACTAGATACATGTACTTTCAGTTACCTGAAGAAGCAAGAGAGCTGGACAAGGAGGTCAGGCAGATTGTGAAGGAGAAAGAAGAAGCTGTTCGCAACCAAGACTTTGAAAAGGTAATGTCTTTTATCTGAAGATGTTACTCATATAATTTTTTCGCCAACTAAAATTTTTCAAGAAGACAACTTGCTGCCTTGATTTGATGAGATAATATATCGTTAGTCTAATGAAAAGAAGAGTCTTAGTTTCAGTAACATAGACAGGATGGAGGGCTTCTTCATAGTTTCTAAGATAGTTCTCTCTTTAGTTTGATAAGAATTTAGAGAACAGTGTTTTGATTTGTTTCTTGTTTTGATGTACTTTTTATGCAATCAAATTCATCTACACTTTTTAACCAAACTTAGTGGGCTGATGATACATGAATTTCTGTACAGGCTGGAGAGCTACGGGATAGAGAAATGGATCTTAAGGCACAGATCTCAGCACTTGTAGAGAAAGGCAAGGAGATGAGCAAGGCAGAGAGTGAGGCAGGAGATGAAGGTCCAGTTGTGACTGAAGTTGACATCCAACACATTGTATCCTCTTGGACTGGTATTCCTGTTGAGAAAGTCTCGACAGATGAATCTGATCGCCTTCTCAAGATGGAAGAGACTCTACACAAGCGAGTCATTGGTCAGGATGAAGCAGTAAAAGCCATTAGTCGGGCCATTCGTCGAGCCCGGGTTGGATTGAAGAACCCTAATCGACCCATTGCCAGCTTCATCTTTTCTGGTCCAACTGGTGTGGGGAAGTCTGAGTTGGCAAAAGCATTGGCTGCATACTACTTTGGCTCTCAAGAAGCCATGATTCGACTTGATATGAGTGAATTTATGGAACGGCACACTGTATCCAAACTTATTGGTTCACCTCCTGGGTACGTTGGTTACACTGAAGGTGGTCAGTTGACAGAGGCAGTTCGACGTAGGCCATACACTGTTGTACTCTTCGATGAGATTGAAAAAGCTCACCCGGATGTATTTAATATGATGCTTCAAATCATGGAAGATGGAAGATTAACAGACAGTAAGGGCAGAACTGTGGACTTCAAGAACACACTTCTTATAATGACATCAAATGTTGGAAGCAGCGTGATTGAGAAAGGAGGCCGCCGAATAGGATTTGACTTAGATTATGATGAGAAGGATAGTAGTTATAATCGAATCAAGAGCTTGGTGACTGAGGAACTAAAACAATACTTTAGACCAGAGTTTTTGAATAGGTTGGATGAAATGATTGTTTTCAGGCAACTCACTAAACTGGAGGTGAAGGAGATAGCTGACATAATGCTGAAGGAGGTCTTTGAGAGACTGAGTGTCAGAGATATTGAGCTTCAAGTGACAGAAAGATTTAGGGACAGAGTGGTTGAGGAAGGTTACAATCCTAGTTATGGAGCCAGGCCATTAAGAAGAGCTATAATGCGACTTTTGGAGGACAGCATGGCTGAAAAGATGCTTGCTAGAGAAATTAAGGAAGGTGACTCTGTTATAGTGGATGTCGATTCTGATGGTAACGTGATTGTCCTCAACGGTAGCAGTGGTGCTCCAGAATCTTTACCAGAGGCTCTTCCCGTATAATATGGGCTTTTAATGTGATTGCCTTTGGCAAGATATTGTTTGTACTTAATTTCAGTCATAGTTTTATTCGTTTATGAACCAAGTTATTGTCTATTGGCTGTTTAGGGCGTGTCTTTGCATGGCCAAGCAAGGACGGGCAAAAAGAGACAACAGTTGCATGCCATTAAGAGTTAGTAGTTCTATTTGGTTAGTCCTTTAGTTCATTTAGTTTTTATTATTTTATCTTACGAGTTAATTTCATAGTCAAATTTTATTTTCTTCAGCTATTATAAATATGAGGGCACAAATGTTGAAGCTGTCTCCGTTCAGCTCGAGTATCATGTGAGTAGTTTACATAATATTAGAGTTACGTACCGTAACAATAACCTTTAGAAAGACAATTAGTCACAAGCTTCGCTGGCGCACACTTTTTCCACAAAAGAGATCTGACCTCAAACGTGCTTGATACCGAAAAATGTATGAGCGTGATGAACTTCTGGTCTTGTACGTCTGGTCGCGTAAAGATACCAAAAATGCCGATCGTCTAATTATACGGACGAAGTTTCTACACGACGCATTTGACAGCTCCTTGGGGATGAATTGGGAGGAGGAAAGTATTGTCAGAAGGCTTCAGTATGACAACTCTTGATGCTCCATTCCAATCCCATGTGACCCAAGATAAACATTTTTCACGATTAATGCACAATAGATATAAGAAGATGTCAAACTCAAGTCGAGAACCTTATTTTTCCTTTATCTTACAGAGGAATTAAAAGGGCAACAAATCAGAAAGCCGCAACTCGGGGGTGTCGTTATTGTGAATTGGCAGCTGAATGAACCGGAAAAACAATGTGGGATGAACTCCAGATATATTTGGCGGAGTAAAAAGATAAATTTACGGTTTCTATTCATCCATAATTGAATGAGACTGCCTTTGTGTGGGGCTGACGCTTCCACCACGATTAATCTTCAAAGCTGCTAAAGCCTTCTCGATTTCCATTTTCATTCCACTATCTACACTCCCTGATGATAGCCTTCTATGCGATTTCTGCAGATGTAGCTTAAGCGAGCTGCTGCTTAGTCCCACATTGTTCCCACAGATGGGGCAAATTTTCATTAGCAGTTTCCTTTGCTGCCACACCATGGATACTTTTCCATGCAGTTTCTGATCCAGTTCCACTAAGATCTTTGCAAAACCGTCATTTGGCTGTGCTCGACGGTGAACCCGTTTCAGAGCATTCCATGCTTCAAGTAAGGTGAACTTCCTGCATCACAAAAGCTTCTCAGTTTCAAAACTGTCTCAGAAGTTACTACCTGTAATACTCTTGCAATTAGTTTGCTTTAAGGCATTCAACCATGTAAAGAATTAATTATTGATGACATTGCCTATACAAATCAAATAATTCTAGATTCATCTCAACTCAATAAATTAGTTCACCAGCCAAACAAATTCTAGCTGGTAATATATTTGGTTCTTTAGTAAGTTTAATTTAGTTACTTTTAACTACAATTGCACCTATTTGATTGGTTGTGGTGGACTGGCTCCATAGCAATGTTAGTATCAGTTTTTACTATACCTAAGATTGTAGAATCTATATTTGACTTACTTCCTGAGCATTAAGTAAGCAAGGACCAATGTAACACTTCTGCTTCTCCCTTCAAAGCAATGGACTAAAATTCTCTGACCAGTTTCTTCAACACAACTTATTAGATCACAAGCTTCTTCAAATATGCTACTGATGTTAGAATCTTCATCGTCACATGCCTGTTCAAATGGGAGAGCGAATATAAATTATATGAATACATATTCCTGGACAAAATACAAAAGGCATGTTGGGTATCTCAGTAAACAGAAAAGGATTCACGAACATGAAGAAGAACAAGAGTACAGCAAACCAAATTGAAAGTACATATATCACATGATCAAGCAAAAAAATGTTGAAGCTGGCCTTAACTGGTAGATAAATTAGGTTAGAATATTGCTGTGTCAAAGACTAAGAATGACAATATCAGCCAAGGGGATTTGGCCCTAAAATATGAATCAGGGATTAGTAATGCTAAAAAATTTCAACTGGATTTACCCTGCTCATTTCTCAAATCTGCCATCTGTTAAATGCATGTATGTTTTGATTGCTGTAGCAGAGTACACATACTAAATAATCATTGGAAACTATAAGTAATTATAGTGAGGGTGAGAGATGAACAGAAGTCTAGGCTCCTCTAAAGCAAAATGAACGCGATTCACCCCACATGGGAAAAAAAGTGTGATCAAAGATAATTGATGTCCTTATTTAAAAAAAAAAAAAAACTAGGCCTCTAGAAATAAGTTAGATAGAATAGTTGGAAAAGAAAAAAGAAAATAAAATATGACTTACAAAGAAATTTTTGTACACAAATAGATCAGGAAACTGAGAATCTGATTGTCCTATTTCATTCGTGCACAAACACATGATATGTGTGATTCCCAATTGCTGAAGCGTGTATAAAGATCTCGCAGCTAGTGCTCCACCAATGAACAGATTATTTGTAACAAGGGATGGCTTCTCTGAATTTGCAGACTCAGATATCAATGCAATTCTCTCAAGAATATGCTCAAGTCTGACCTGAATGTTCCAGGGGTAAATCCTTTGTGTGAATACATATATTCAAAAAATGAAAGGAATCCTAAAATATTTCAGTTATGTAGGATTAAAGTTGAAGATAGAAACCTTCAGTTCATAAGCATCAATGACACAGTAATTATCACTACCCTCAAAAAATCCTGTATTGAAATTGTTTTCCTGGCACAGCTTGACAGCATCATTTTTAAGCATTTCATTCCACTGTTCCAATTCTTTGGTACATTCTGCATCGACCTGGAAATTATGATCAAGTGTAAAATATAAGGTAAAAATGCTGTTCCATATGGCAAAAGGTCTTCTTTTTTATCTCCGATTACTTGATAATTTCCACAAGCACAAGCAAAAAGCTAGTTTGCAATGTTTCCATTTTCTTATCTGCCAATTACCCTGAGACACAGGATTGTGTAACACAGCAACAGCAAAAGGAATTGCTAGCAAATATCTTACTGAAAAGCCACATTTTCCAATGTTTTAGTTATTGAAGACCTTCCTCCGGTCTATTTTACCCAAGATAATTAAGTACAACAATTAAACAACAAGAAAGCAGACACGAACAGAACAGAATAACCATATGTTTCCAAAATAAAAACAACTGTATCTGATTCACCAAAATTCATACTCTTTCTTAAGAAAGCAACAAGAGCATCTCCTAGTCAGAATCATAAGCACTGTCCACTGTAGTCAATTTTGTGTAAATAGAATTGCCAAAAAAAGTCTCATAATACATAATAAAAGCTATACGCCATTTACTGCTTATTTATGATCTATTCAACGAGTTAAAGGAAAAATACTAACAAACCAAATATTTGACTCTGGCAGCAACATCATAACCATGGGATGGGGCTAGCATATAAGGTTAATACCTACAAAACCAACCTTCGCAAACTTATGGAAGTCACGGAGCTTTGCTGTCAAGCGGAGACAACGAAGTGGCTCCCCACTTCCTTTATAGAATTTTCCATGCCAACCTTCTCTTGTCATAGCAGAAAATTCAGAACTATCTCTGCTGCCAGAACATGATGCCCTCTGAGAAGTTTTCTGTGATTCTGAATCACAATCTGGAAGGTTATCATTAACAAACCTCTCTTTACTTGTTGGAGAGGAATAGCTACCACCTCCAGCAGCCTGTGAAGGGGAGTCAGGAGAAACCACTGAGTCCTCTTTGTCGAACTCCACCATCGATAATTTGCTTATAATGTTCATAAATGATCTTAACAAGCTATCAAGCTTCTGGTGTAGTGTTAGTAGGAATATATGGAATCCCTGCAGATCCCTAAGTGCAGCACGAAAACCACTACGGAATGCATGAACTGCTGATGTCATGTCATTTGTATGAACATCAGTTGTTGAATTTGTGTCTTCTGGCAAAGGAGATCCTAATTTCCCTCCAGTTATATCATGTAAGAGGTTGGAGGCAAACTCAGAACTATTGAGCAGTAACTCAACCAGCTTAGGATAATTAGCTTGATCAATTGCACGTTTTCCAGCAGGGGGTCGGCGGGGAACACCAGAATCAATAGCCACAATGTTGAAGTCAGTAAAGAGTGCTTCACTTGATGTTTGGCTTTGAAGGCTCATGTTAGAATATCTTGGTGATTCGGCCATCTCTGAAATATCAGAGGCCTGTGATACAAGTCCAGGGTTATGAGAACTCAATCTGCTATCTGCTGAAGTTGACCTTCTTTCTTTTTGAAGTGCCCTGATCACCCTCGGTCTATATTGATGCATTGCAGAATCAAAAGCTTCTTCCAGTGTATCAGTACTCACAGAGATAACCTTTTCAGCTAACAACAAATTTGCAGAATTCCCACGCCATCTAAGCTCATGGCAGGGGAGCCTATCTTCATTTCTGATAACGAGGTCTAGCATCAATACCCTGCCAAGAGCTGCTGATGCTCTTTCTACAGATTCCTGGGACTCGAATGCACTAAAACTTTCAAGTAAAGGTGACCCATGTACATAACTGCAAGATGTTGAATCCTTAGAACAATCAGTTAAAAGTTATCTTGTAGAAGAGATCAAAGGATATCATATTAACTCTGTCATTGTCTTTTCTGAGAAATGGTCATAGTGGATTTGGTTTAGCTACTTGCACCTAGTAATGTCAGCACAAAAATACCCTACAAACAAAACAGTTTCCTTTCATAGTAAACCTGTACACTAATCTCCAACTATATTGGACATGGACACACATGCAGAAGAGCACAAAAGAACCAGTTAATTGTTTCTCGGTGATTCCCAGCAAATGTTGTCTCTCTCCATCTTACTAATATCTGAGCAAGAAAGGGCAAACACAAGTACCGAGAAAGACATTTTCTTTGTCAGACAAATCAATGAGATTTTTCTATATGAGAAGAATCCATGTGTCTATTTCAAAGATTTATCGGAGGCATGCCAATACTCAGTAAAACAATCCTGTACACTGGACATATTGAAATTAAGTGAACAAATCTGCAAGTGACAAATTAGCCATGTCTATTTCATTTATGCTAGAATGAATGAAATTGACAAAGCAAGCAAAAATATTTTACACAGCTATGTTATGAGACATAATCATATTAAAACCCGGATTTGGATCATACCCCATAAAAAAGAGGCATCGGCTCAGCTCAAGTGCTTCCAAAAGTTCTGAACATGTCATGTTACCAGTTTCATCTCCTTCAGAATCCGCTGCATCTCTTGCTTTTTCTGCTGCGTCCTTTATTTGGAGCCATTCAGGACTGGTATTATGAATTACTCTACCCTGCATTTTCCAAGTAACAGAAGAGAATGAATCTGGTACAGCCTGATAGCCAGGGTTGCCGACGAAGTTAAGGGCACACCTGTGGAGTTCGGACTCCCAACCACTTGGCAAATTCATAACCAAGGCGTTCAGATTGTGTTGCCATTCTTGTTGATGATATCTTTATAACAGCTGCTTCCTCCTTTGGAAAAGTATCATCATTCCCAAAGCGATGGAAAAAGGCAAAGAAGACAACTCCCCCAGAATTTACAGTTACCTACATGCACACAACTGAGGAGAAATTGAGGCAGAAGTTAAGAAATTAAACAGTTCACGCACATATAGTTCTTCTCTAATTAGGTATTACAAAAGAAAAACAAAGGATTGATATGATATTTTCCAAAATATACTCATATATTGGAAATGCTGCTGACACCAAAGATAAAATGAATAAACAGGATAGGCATTGATGCCATACACTGAGGCACCAGGTGGAAATATTGAACAAAGCAGAACTATGAAGAAATTTCTATTATAAACTGCTAATTTGAATACTAATCAACACGCTCAAAATCATCTTCTCTCCCTATATCTGTCATTGTAGGTTAAGCTAAAAAATAACAGGATCAAGTTACACTCAAATATAATGATGCTGATCAAAAGGTTGGAAAAGGAGATCCCTATGCAGCACACATTTTGGCCTCTATCTATAACCTATATTGATTTTATACGATACACGATTTGCATCTAAGCAGTAACCTTGTTTGCTTATTGACTCCTCACCTTTGAAAGACCTTGCATAAAACAGTATTGTATTATAGTTTTGCATATATACCATTATAGAAGATAACGAACCTCAAGAGGTTTGTTCATGTCATCCTCAGAATGGTCATTGCTGCTGCTGTATTCAACATGGTGCAACGAAGAGAGCTTGTCCCAGGAAAAGGAGCTTGATTCAACGTCCAGCATTGCAGCTTTACCAAGCCTTTCCCACAAACTGATTTCTGTTGTTTGCTCAGGAAGGGTATCGCAATTTGCATCCCCGATTGCTTCTCCCGTGCTGAGCAAAAAATTAGCATCACAAGGTCACTTGCTGAAAGCACATTACAACTATTGCTTAGTTGCCTCACTCCAGTCTAAAATAGTAGTTGGAAGCTGGTTTGTTCATCAAAAGAAAGAAAACAAAATGAAAGGCATTATCAACTAATTTTAGGTTGCTTTATGCGTTATATGTACCAGTGATAACAAATTTTATGATGATGATTATCAGATAAAATAAAAGAATAAGGTCGGATTAACACGCGAGTCACAATATGCCCGTTACACTAAATAAAATATGTAATGAGAGAAGAAAAGGGAAAAAAAGAGAGTAACCTAAAAGCAGGCATAGTATCAAGGGGCCTCGAATGGCGGTGGGGAGAGCCAGAGGAGCGATACATGGCAGTTCGTTTGCGGACCAAGTCCAGCCATTCCGTGAAGCCAAACGCAGGCCCTGCCGTGATATCTCCCAACATATACAACACCTGCATTGCCCATTCCCCCAACCAATATGCAATGTAAGTTCCAACACTAAAGAAGCCCCCACACGCACAAGAACACAGATACGTGACGTGACATGATACAAATTCAGCAAAGCAACAAAATATACAGTGTTCAAATTCAATATAAAGTCTCGTGTTGTATCTAATATGTCGATTGAAGTATGATGCTTCGTAGTAAGCGAATAACCATAGAAGTTGGAAAATCGAAGTTAGCACAGTGAGATGCAGACCCGGGAAGTAGCGTTGAAAGGCAATGGGTCCTTAGGCTCGTACTTTTCGAAGTAGAATTCTTCCTCTTCTTCGTCTCTGCCCTGGAAATCCCACATATGATAAGCAAAAGTTGTTAAATAATCATATTACAGGTAGGATGATGGTATTTTATTGATCTACATTATAAGATCACACTACATTCATGTGATTATATATCGTGGGCGTCATTGTTATTTCTCTTCATGTTTCTTCTTTAGCCATAAATGAAAAGAAGGTTTGGGTGGTAGATGTGTAAACCTGCTTTTGCTCTTTTTGGCATATGCTACACGAGTCGATTTGTTTTGTGAGAAATGGAATTGGGGAGTCAAATTACATGAGAAAATTGCACGCAATAGAAGCCAAAGAAGTTTTGCTTAATTTAGAGCGAGCGAGAATCGGTACGATTTTGATTCGAGGGAAATGAATATGCCTACTATCATCTAATACATGATTTGGATTAAGCAGAACACACTGGAATAATCAAACTTGGATGCTCTTAATTTTTTCTAAGAAATTGACTATCTCAATTTTTTTGAAAAAATAGATATTAAAACGTCAACGAATCCCTTTTCTTTTAAAAGAAAATTTATAAATAAGAGGAAGAAACATGAAATGAAGCTAACATAGATGAGTTTTCCTGGACTTATCCTATATCTCTTTTTCTGTTTTCATAGAATTCTTTTGATAAACTAAAAATGATTTGATATGTTTTAAACTCTCATACTATGTAACGTCTACTACTCAAATGATGTTTATTATTAAAATAAGTCCAACTCATGTTGTGTTCAATTTTCTAAAATTTAGATTATTAATAACCTACAAAATCGAAATATTCACACAGTGCTTTTGGGAATGTAACATAGTATTACAGAGAAGGAACGGAAAAAAGATCTTCTCCAAGGCCTCTCTATTCCTTACCTCTTTCATAAGATCTAGATCATTCATACGGTTTAAATTTTTTTTTAATTTTTTTAAGTTTAAACAATATTTTTTTTAAAGTTTTTAGTTAAAAAAATAATTTTATTTTATATTTTATTTTTTTTAAAAGAATTATTTTTTTAAAAATAAAAAAAATAATAATTAAATTTAAATCGTCTAGATTAATTTGAATGGTCCAAATCTGACACTGGAAAGAACAAGGGAGAAGGAACGCAGAGGCGGTGGGTCGGGAAATAGAGAAGAAAGGTCGGCTTAGGTGAGGTTTTGGAAGTTGGAAATGGAAATTTATATTTGACTTTTGAGCCATCTTCTCATTACTATACTATTATTTTGGGTCAGGGCTTAGGAGGGGGACGGAATTTATTTCTCGAAGTAATAATATTATATTAATGTAAAGTCTATTACAATTTGGATGCATTATCTTGGAAGGAATTGTCTTCATTCAATCATGTATTCTTTAAAATGTCTATGTTATATAATTATCGAGTATAATATTTAACTAACTTTAACTACTTATCTTTCTTCAAAATAACAATTTTTTAAGCAAAGTATTTACTGATTTTATAAATTACTGATTATATTTTTTTTTGAATAACTTTTTTTTGGGCCACAAACAGAGTACGTGGGCTGAAAGGGATCAGCTGATGGACAATTCTGCAAAGTGAAAGTGAGATGTCTTTCAAAAAAAAAAAAAAAAGCTATATGTAGCACTTGTTGACAGAAAGCATAATCAATAGGTGGCTGCAAGCAGTGCTCGTGTACTTGAGCAGTAGATCAGTATATGAAGCCAGTAATATTCAAAAGAAGGTACTCTTGATCAAGATGAGAGATTTTTCTACTTTTGGCTACAGAACCAAACCACTTATTCAGAGCATGTTTTATACTATTTCTTGAGAGTGTGTTGATGGAGGACCAATGGTATCAGAAAGTTGGCCCTTTTAGGCAGTGAGCAAATGTTCTATCTTTCAGATTCCAAATGATACTCCATGTTCTGTCATTGATGGCACGTTATTCCCTTGCATTTCACATAGATAGTGCACGGAGATTCTGACTTGAGGCTAATGCTGCAACTTCTCCAGCTAATGCTAAGGTACAATACAGCTCCCTGTTCCTCCTAACAAAGCCACAGCCTTGAGAGCAGATAGATCTACATAAAGCTTTAGTTGAGCTTGGAGTTTTTGTTTGTGTATGACTTTTACTTATCATAAGCACAAGTGTCTTGTGCAACTATTTTGAAAGCTGATATTAAGAATTGTTTCTACCTTTTGTGCGGTAATATTATAACAACTGCTTTTGATTTGCTGCTTGAGCGACTTTTAGTTATTTTGTTGGACTTAATTTAAAAGTATGTTTGAATTGAGAAGAATGAAATATTAAAAAAAGAAAAGTGCAATTTTTATTTTTATTTTTTAATTTAAATTTAAATCTAATAATTTTTCTTACAATATTTTTAAATTGAGGAGAATGAATAAAAATAGAATGTAGAAAAAGAGAAGTGAAATTTTAGTTTTAATTTTTTTAATTTAAATTTGAATCTAATAATTATTTCTTGTAATATATTTAAATTGAAGAAAATAAATAAAAAATTATTTAAATTTAATTTCTTTTAAAAAAAAGACAAAATTCAAATTTCTCTTCCTTTCTCAATCAAAACATAAAAGCAATATCACTGATATTTGCCCGGAGTACAGAATTAATGTGACATGGAAAATGAGAGTACATTTTTACATTATTTTCTCTAAATGATCAATTACATGTGACAGCCCAATAAGCAAACAAGCAAACACTCGTAATTCGTAAACACGGCCACGAACTAAGGGGAAAGGAAAGAACAAAAAGAAAAAAAAAAATCACTTTTTTTACATTCTTGTTCTGAAATACTGCACAGTTAAGGCATTGGTTTAGTAATAATGTGGTATGAAATGAGTGGCTTAATTACAATCTCAACTAAGTCAGAAAAAGACTTAAACTTGGTGTCAGAAAATCTCAGATGGTAGAGGCCTGCCTTCCAAGAATGACATGAACAGCGTTAGCGATCTCTCAGGCTGCGAGAAAGGAGCTTCATGGGAGGCACCTCTAATGGTTGCAAATGACAGCATATTTCCATAAACTTGAGTCCACCCACCAACCTAACCACACAGTTTCATAAACCAATATCAGTTCATGATGCATTGGAGTTTGGATTATGCCCACTACAAAATGGAGCCAGGACCTTTATATTTCTCAATAAAAATAGGCACAAAATGGATTTTGCATTTGACAATTAATGCATTTGAGAGGTGTTTGGTATACTATCATCTTAAGTTTGACATCTTGTGTGTCAACATCTAAATTGCCTATTTTGATATACTGTTATCCAAGAGGATATGCATTCTTTCTATAACAATTTTAAGTTGTCATATCAAACATGTGCATAATTAATAGCATGGTATCTTATACACCTTATACTATAGTATCTAAGATATCATTTATCTAAGATATTATGAAATGTGAAATAACAATGTACCAAACATATCCTAAAACTCAAAGAAGAAAATGGTTACTGCATTTTGACAAACTAGCAAGATGATAGTATATACCTGCTGGCCTTCAAACCACACTCTGTAAGGAACAGTAGTATTCAGTGCTAATTGCCTTGCCAGTTTCTGAACCAAGGTACGGCTACCAGTAAGTGGAATTACAGAATCCTGATCTCCACTACAGCCACAAAATGACATGTTCATGTTTAGCACTAAAACATACGACCCTTCAGCTAATCAAGATCTATAAGGAGGGAAAAAATATATATATTTATTTCTAGTTACCTGTAAATTAAGACCTGAACTCCAGCTTTAACTAGTGATCCAACAATAGGGAGTGTAGGTACTTCCAGATTGAGCATATCATAGTCCAGGATGCTGTTAAATTAACATAAACAGACAAGCAAAAAAAGTTATTCTGAGTTTTGGGCTTTGATAAATAGAAAGACAAAACTTAACCATTGATTTTACATATTTGTTATCAGATCTTTCAATAAAAAAAATAACAAATAGATAGTTTTTTACACTACAGCAGTACATGAGTAGTTGTTTTAAAAAATTTTCTTTCACGTCAGGTGTTTACTAGAGAACTCAGTAGCAATCATCTATGAAACTATGCGGAAGTCCAGTCCTATTTAGAAAAGTGAAAACCAAGGTAAGAATTTTAGCTGAGAAAGAGATTACTTGCTGCAGACATCCCATTTGTGAACTCCAACGAGTTTGGCATGAAGTGACTCCTGAACATCTCTTCGGTTCAAGTAATTTGTAACTTTGTCATCAACACATACGTCTATCCTTTCATTTGCTTGCTGCCACAAAACAAGAAAAACAAATGTTAAATCATAATGAACAAGCCAGTTTGACGAGAAGGTGAGGGAGAGAAGACTCACTTGTGTTTGAGGACAAATAACCTTGGACTGTGAAAGAACTGAGGAAATGCAGACATCAAGTGTGACATCATATTTGTCCACGAATTTACTTGTTTCTGTGCTTACTTGGCCCATAACCTTTGAACAAAGAGGCGAAACTGAGTCTCTGTAGTACTCACTAACGTACCGAGAATAATTACACACTGTGGTGAACATTTTGTACGTTGAATCTGATATCAACCCATGAGACCAGAAGAACTCAGCCCTTGAATTGAAGTCTGTGGCGTATTCTAGAACTGGATTACCCAACTGCAAAACAAAGAACCATTTTGGCATAAGCACTGTCCAAGTTTCAAGTTCAAATTGTTCAAGAATATGTTACCCACAGCTATGCCTTTAAGATTAAATATCTTTTCCTTCTTGTTGATGTCAATCATTAGCCTTGCAAGTTGAGGAACATAATGCCCTGACATTGAGAAGAAAAAAAATGTAAAAACAATTTGAAATTGGAACTCAAGAATGATTGGTGGAAGTGACAGAGGTACCTGCATAACTTTCCCCAGTAAGAAACAAATCTCTTTGCCTGTACTGAGGAAATTTGTTGAACCAGAGTTTCAGAAACATAAGATTGTCCCTGGCTTAAGAAATCAAGAACACAGCTTCAGATGACAAAATAATGACTATTTTGAGTATTCAAGGACAGTCATATTGAAATAAAAAGTACATCGTTTCTAATGCTACCATTGGGATTAACAAGAGAAATAATCATGGCAAGTGCCATAGAAAAAGTTGTGAGGCATTTCGGCATTAAACACTGTTTTGTCTCTCTAACTTTTTAAAAAGCCTAAGCACCATACATATACATATTGTACGTGCCTTTGTCCACCGAAGACAAGATTAGAAAAGGAGCTTTTCTAAACAGAAACCTTAATCGTGCCAAAAGATAAAAGAAGGTTTCAAAAGTAATTGACATTAGCTGAAGAAGATACCAGTTGCCTTATCGTTCACTGTCATATAGGAAGATCCATCTTTAGCATAAGAAAACCCCACTCCAACTGGTGTCTCCAAATATAGCATGTTTGCCTCTGCAACACAAAATAAAGCAATCCAATCAGCAGAAGAACTAATTTTGGCCATTCTTCTAGTCAAAATGAAAATTGGGATTCCATAACAGAGTACCTCTGTTCCAGCTATACTCATTTTTAATCAGGACATCACCATTTGGTCTAAAGGGTCCATTTTCAGAGAATGCTCCTACCCCAAGAGAAGAACAACCAGGTCCTGCATAAAAGAGGAATCAACTCACTCACACATTGTATTGAATTTTTCATTTAAAATTTTGGTCATTTGAGAGATTCCAGACCTCCATTGAGCCAGAGAACAAGAGGCTTAGAAGCAGGATCAGTTTCGGATTCAACAAAGTAGTAGAACAAAGCCTTATGTTTCTTGTTATCGACTGTGATATATCCTGAGTAGTGTTGGAAACCTACGTGGGGTTGTCCGGGAAGCCGTAGGATCCTATCTGGGAGAGACGAGAGAGAGAAGATGGGCATAGGAAAGCCCAAGTGAAGCAACACTAGAGCCAGAGCTATGGCGTTCCATGCTGTGCAGTCCATTGTTTCACAAATGGAGAGAGAGGAGAGGAGTGAGGGAAATGGGCAGGAAAGAGAGAGATTAGAGAAGTATTTAAAATGGTAGGGAGAGACTTGACTAGAGGGGGTGTGTGGGGCCGGTGCTAGGTGGCTGGACCTTCTCTATTCTAGTTGTCATTATAGTTTTAGCTTTTTGCTTGCAGGCCTGAAAATGGCGAAATTGGTGTGGAAAGAGATGGGGGAGGGAAATTTTTTTTGGTGTATTTGGAGCATGTGCACTTAAGTAAATTAATGGATGACATTGAATTTATACAGGTGGGGTTCATGTGTAATACAGGTGAGGTCCGCGTATAGAATAAATCTAAACTATAAAATGTACAAATGACATGGCACATCAAGTGTGCGTAAAAATTGTTCAAGAAAGAGATAATGTTTTAGGTTCTGTTTGTCCATATCAATCATTAATCTTCCATGATCACAACAAATTTATCCATGAATTTCATTTAACCTAATAAATTAATTTTTAAAATTAAAGTAGTCATTCACATAATAGTAAAATTTTAGTTAGGAATTTTGAGTACTTTGTATCCAGTTTATGTTTAAGGAATTGAATTAAAAAGAAAAGTAAAATTTTAACTTTTTATATTTTTTGATTTAAATATATTTGGATAGATAAAAAGTAAAATACATATCATAGATTTAAATTTAAATTCAAAGAGTCTAAATTAAAATTTTAATTTTCTTTCTATTCTCTTCAGATTAAAAATATATTAAAGATATTTTATAAGAGAAAACGCATTAAAAATTATAATAAAATTATTCATAAACATTAAATTTAAAATCTAAAAGACTTTTGGAGAATGTTAATAATTATAATAAAATTGTTTGGTAAAATTTACTTAACAGGTTAGGATTTTGAATTGAAACGGCTATTGACATGCAAACAGTTGGGTGTGTGGATACTTGAAGCTGAGTCAGCATATGAAAACGAAATGAGCTATTGGAATATGAGCTGCCACTGGAGGAACCTGAAAATATTCTCAGAAATTACAGAGCATAGATCCATTTTTTCCATTGTTCTTTCCCTACTGGAGCACCAACCACAGTTACCTTGTATCCCACAAACGGGATGGTGTGTCTCTTCCATTGAAAATGGCTTTACAGGGTTAACTTTTCTTTTCTCAGAAAATGTGTCAAATTAACTAATGAAGTTTTCTAAATGTGAGACTAAATATAGAGAGTTTTTTCTTTTTTGAAAAGTGAGACTAAAATATTAAATTAAAAATGCTTCATTTCTCTTTAAGAGAGAGAATATGAGTACTTGATAGCATCTTGGAGGGTGTAAACAGAGATCGACAGCTTTCTTTATGGTTTTTCCAAAAAATTTGTTTGATTGATCAACTTTTCTTGTTCTACAAGTACGAGTAAGATTGCTTACTGACAAAATAAGTGATTTCAGTGTGGAGATTCGAAGCAAAATAGAGCAATCCTACTTCTCCATTGATCATTGTATTTTAAATACATTTGTGACTTGTCAGGGACGCTCGATAAATCTAAAGAGTACTCAATTGCATCATTGACCTTAGAAATTTGAGTGTTGAATATATGACTTTCCCTTCTTTTATCTACTTTCATTCAAGGAATCCGTTATACCTAAGAATTGAATATGATCTGTGATGAAGTTTTCGTTAGGGCCACAACGTAGTGCTGATGAAAGAGCCAAATATCAAGACTTTTAGTGGAGATTAGCTCCCACCTCTAATTCTCTTTTCCATGTGGTGGTTGAAGACTCTTCTTTATGTACTTAAGTGAGAATGAACTTGTTCCCTTTGACCACTTGTGAAAAAGGTTTTTCCTATAATAATCCTAGTGTGACACCTTGCTTCTTTTCTTCTTAGACAAACCCTTTTGTCCTCATGATACAAAAAGCAAATAACTTTAAGAAGTATATATAATCTTATTAAAAGACATATAATTATTTTAAAGATAAGTCTCATTGTTATCTTTTATATTTTTTTATAATTAATTTTTCGTGATCAAATTATAACTATTGTTTGAGAATAAAAACCCAGTGTAAAATTATAATATAATCAGAAGGTAACATTTGAAATAAGTGTGAATTAGGGTTGCACAATTCAGTTTTTCCATTAAAAAAATTAAACTTTTTTTATGAATTCTAGTAAAAAATTATATTTTTTAATGTAATTTAACTGAGTTAGGTTAAATCAAATTCGTCAACAAAATCAACATAATCATATGACCTCGCTTAGTCTTAAATTTTTTTTCTTTGTTATTTGCCCTGGGCCGGAAACTAAATTAATCAGACCTTGAACATCCCTAATATACACCATAACTAATAGTTATAATTTTTTACTTAATAATAAATACTGGATTCAATAATTGATCGTGTGTTCGGACAAGGACTTTAAACTTGTATATAGTCCCCACATTCATTTATCGCCTGTTCGTATCTTTTTGCAAACAAACTCACATGGTAGCCTCAATGGAGCCACATGTTCCCCACTGTGGCTTCAAACCGTTCCACGCTAGTTACTCATGGGGTCTGTTTTCTCTTTACCATTCACACCTGCAAATATATAGCTGTTTTAAACTGTATGTTAGTCATGTAATAGCGAAATTTATGGATGCTTATGGTTTGGCAAACATATTCGAGTGATTCCTATGGACCCAATCTGAGCAACGATGAAGGAAAAAGAGGTTATATAGTCATATGAGTACTATAGTAAATGGACCACAGGAAGACAGATATAGAGGCTATGATTTTAGTTCCCTTGACGATAAGAAAAAAGTTTAAGATGAATGAGTGTGGATAAACGAACAAACAAACTATAAAAAGACAAATCTGATGATATTATAAGGTGGAACTTCTGTTCTATATGCAGCTCAAAGAAGTGGTAAAGCAGAAAGAGAATGGTCCCTACAATATAAGCTTTTGCAAAAGGGTTTCAGATTTTTCATCATTAGCTGCACTAGTGTCACTGAAATTTTTGGCGTTCATCTTTATTGCCAAAATATTTTATTGCCCCTCATACCCAAATTCCATTCCAGAACAAAAACCAAACAGAATAATAGTAGGCGCTCCATGCCTGGGGGAAAAAAAAAAAAGAAAATGAGCTATTATCATTATTATTATTTGAAAGATATAAAAATTTTAACTTGCTACTCATTAGTTTCGATAATAAAAATATATGCTCACGAGATTAACACGTAATGAGTCAAATATTTAGATCATATAAAAATAAAATGAAATAATTAAAGCATTAAAGATTAAATTTCCTTTCATTATAACAATGGACAAGTGGCTTCAAGTTTGGAGTTTGGAGGGAGCATCAGGGTTGGAAAAAGCGTGGAAGAGTGAGACTGAAGCCTATGCTATGCTTTTGGATCCTTGCGAGAAGCAAAAAGGGTTGCCTTTTTTTGTTTCTTTTCCATAGCATAAGCCCTTTTAGCGATAGCCATTAGAAAAACAAAAACAAAAAAGAATGGAGAAAAAGCTTATCCTCTTTTGGCAATAGAATAAGCAGGGGTTTCCTTCTTTTCATGATGAGGGGGTTGCCATGTCAGCAGGCACTAGTAGATTTGGTTGGCTTAGAAAAAGGGGGTTAACAAAACATAAACAAAACTACGCGTGATATAGCACCATACCAACTGAATATCCAGGTTTTCTGCAAAACAAAGTCACGCTCCTTATAAATATTGAGCCTAGAGGCATGGGTTTTGGATGGGTTCTGCTATAAATTATTCGTATCAATTATTATTGCAAGGGAGAGGGTGAGGATTCCGCAATATGGAGCTGCAATATCTCCCTATGTGGAGCAGAATAAGAATATAGTATGCAGAGGGATACTTTCGCCTAATTGAACTCCCAAAGAGCACAAGATAATTTGTGCTTTGCTAGGCATGAAACTGAGACAGTTTTTCTTTTTTCAAGAAAAAAACTTGTATGTAGCTTTTTATATTTTTTGCTATTAGATTTTTTTATTAAAAAAGTAATAAATATATTATTTTATAATAATAACATGATAGTTGCATATTTTTGTAAATAAATATATAATTTTTTAATTAAACTCTATATTTATCATGTTTTAATTAAAAAATTATATTTTAATTAAAATATATAATAATATAAATATAAATAATTATATTTAAGGTTAACCATTTTTTATTGTTACACATGCAGTTCATAACTTTAGAGTTGGAAATTCTTAATGAATGAATTTCCCTTTCTACCAAAAATAAAAAAGTCTCCAGAGTGGGAAATGGGAAGTGAAAGATATGAAAGCGAACACATCAAATTCGACAGTCTTGAAAGATTGAAGGGAGAAAGAAAATGGAAGAGAGGGCTCGACTGCAGGGTCACCATTCATGCGATCGGGCTTAGGATTTCAGCTCAACCAAAGAGGAAACTCATAATTGGGGCAGGCCCATTTCATCGCATCGCACAATTCTGACGGAGGATCTAGTTTTGAGCATCTTTAAGGCCCCAAAGAATTACATGCACAATCAATCTCCGTTGATTTCTTCCCTTCACTTTCAGTAGGAAAAGAAATGATGGGCACCCTTTTCATTTGAATCGCAAAAAATGCCTTTTTAAGGATAATATTTGTTCTTTTATAGCTCGGCCAGAAGATTGCAAGGGAATTTAGCCATTCACGGGTTATTATGTAGGAAACGCCAGTGATTGCAGTTCCGCATAAGGCACTCAAAGGAAATAGGAAAATAAATTAAGCCCGCAATTTAACATTTCTAGGTACGAACAACTTATTATTATGTTGTCTAACTTGCTGTTTCATTTCTAGATAATAAAGCTGTCCAAGAAAGAAAGTAGATACCAAAATAACTGAGACTACTGGAAAAATTATATTAAATCGAAAAGAATAGAAGTGTGTGTTTGGATTGATGGTGGGTAAAATTGATTTTCTAAACTTTGATTTTGTAGAATTGATTTTGTGTAAAAGTGAATTTACATGAACGTGATTTATGTTTGAAAAATTTAGATGAAAAGTGATTCTGGTAGAATTGATTTTGTTTAGATATTATATACCTGAATCACTTTTAAATGTAAAATTACCAGAAAGGGTAGTCATATTACTTTATTTGATTTATTCCTATAACATTATTATTTTTTAAATAGTATTTAACAAATGATATAGTATAATATATCTTTTTATTTTTGATAATATTAGAATTAAAATATAAATTAAAAATAAATATTTTAATTATGTTATCCTCTGTGTGCATGATTGTGAATTTGTGATCCTCCTTCTCACTTGCATGGAGTTATTATTCTTGACATTTGAGCACTTGACCCTTCACCATATGATTCCTCGATTTCTTAGCAAGGTTAAAATTTGAATGAACTTGAATAGCATGATTATAATCACATATCAGAATATTGTTTAAAAGATTATATAAAGAAGTTCAACAAAAAAAAAAAAAAAGCAATCACAGCAATCTACGAGTTTTGATTTTCGAACTTTAAATTCGAATTTGCTTCAAGATTCCTCTGTTTCTTTGCATATATATCTTTCATGAAAACTTTGATCCTCTCATTTTTCCTCATTGACCTTTACTTTGAATCTAGTATTCTAATCCATTATTTTTCATCACATTCCTGTTGAGCTGCTTTGAATCTAGTACTTTGTAATCGTTAGCTATTGTATACTGGACTCATTTTTTTTTTTTTAATCATAGTTGCAACATTGATAAGAATTGAATATATTCATTTTGTGTGTGATGCACTTTAAGATCCAAAATAAGAGATGTTACCGAGAAGAAATATGAAAGCAGAGAAGCGCACTGAAAACAGAGTTGAAGACAAAGCAAAGTTCGAAGCCTCTGTAGCTTCCATCTCAATCGTTGCTGCCATCAACGCCAATAATGCAGCCACGTCTCTATTTCCACCTCCAAACTCAGCATATCGATTGAAATTCAATCCTGCATCTATGCTTCCACGTGGAAAATTCAATCCTACCATTGGGAGCTTATGGACAAGAACGAAATAGTGTGTCAACGCATAGATGAATGCACGTGACCTCTGTTTTATCTTGTATCTTGTCAGCATTTGTAATCCATTCTTCTCCCTAGAAAAGGGATGTTATAAATAAGAAGCTAAACTCTCGGACTAAGGATTAGAAGCTTGAAACTATATATGAAATTCTGATCCAAAACAACTAAGGGATCTACGCCTAAAATAAAACAGGCTTGATCATTACGAGAAAAGCAAGCATACATAACAAACCTGGAAGAATCTCTCCATATATCAAGTTCTCCAACCTTGTACATTTACTATTTGTTACGTGGAATTAGTTCATAATCTAGTAGGCTGTTAGTGTTGTTAGGAAGCTCTAGTTATATCCCTACTCATGTAAATAAGGGATAGATATATATAAAGAGATGTAATTGATTTGAATAAGAATTATGTTTCCTTTTCTCTGTACCACTATTTGATAGAATCAACAAAAACGACTAAACTACACGTCTAAGGAGAAGAACAGAGCAAGTTATTATAGACATATCACATATATTCTTCAATCTAAGTCAACATAAGATTGAATGAAACGCAGAAAACACAAACCTTGGTGAAGAGGCTAACACCGCACTCCATGAAGACTTTGAACAAAAACAGATCATCCGCTAGAAGACGCTCTTTGAAGCCACCAAATTGAAGCAACAAACTGAAGAACGGTGACTTCTCGAGCTCTAGAAACCGAGACACCACCGAAGCAGGAATCCTTCCGTCCTTGATTGCCGTCGCCAAATCCTTAGGCAAACTTTCCAGTGACCTCCCTGCCTCCGCCAACACCACCCTTCTCATTCTTACTGTTATCATCCCCCGCATTGCCACCTTCATCTTCGCCGCTACCTCCATAAAATCCACCGCCATCGATCTCGATCCCTCTGCCGCTGGTGGTGGCTGTGGCAGAGGAGGAGGAATAGAAAACGAAAGGCAGGCTCCTACGGTGGCGAAAGACGAAGGAGGAGACAGCAAGTGGCGGAGAAGGAAGTGTGAGGCGAAGGCGGAGGAAGGAAGAGGATGAAGAAGCAGTGGAAGTAGAAGAAATGGTATTGAGGTTGGAAGAGGAACAAGAGAAGGAAGGAGTGAAGCAGAAGGCGATCGCCGTCGATCCACCAGCTGGGGTTTGCGTATAAAGGACAATTGGCTGTTGGAGTAATTAACGTGCGGTGGCGGAAAGCAAGTGTAAAATGCTTTGAACCAAAGTGATTTTCCTACTCGTCAGAGCGATGGTGTGGCAGATCGAACATAGATCCAAACATGCGGCCAACGTGATTTTCCTGTGCAAACCTTGGTTTGAGCCGAAACGCGGGTACATCAACGTGTTTCCAAACGCATACGAAAAAAGTAATGACTACTGTACTTCTGACATTTTCATCCGACAACAAACAAACATGCTGCGATTCTGGAAGTGCAAAATTTAACTAAAAGAATGAGAATATATTCAGTTTCAAAAATACAATCCACAATGTCTCTCTCGTAATGTAACCGTTCTTGCCTTCTTTGTATGAGACCCAAATATAAAGTTGACGACATAGCGCGCAGAAAGAAAAAAACTTATGCGGGGCCCAAAAAAAAAAAACAAAACAAAACAAAAAGAAGAAACACAGAGATGTACATATGGGACAAAGAATCAATCAACAAATAAACGCTACCACAATCACCATGAGGCTTCCGACTCCGTAGCAGGCTTATGATTAGCAACCGTGGATCCTAGAGGCTGATCAATTTCTTTCCGAGATGCTTCCCAGAGTTGCTGTTCTATTCCCAGCTTTCTCAACTCAAACAAACCTCGCTCAACTGTGATAAACAGTGAAGTAAGCTTACGAGTCCATAAACAAATAAAGTACATCTTTAAACATTCTATTTGCGTTTCTATTGAATATTACAGACTAAAGGCCAAAACTAGATGCTATGTTAGTTATCCTGCTAACAGCTGACAAAGGGTCTCACATTCACATAAAAACGAAAGGAGAATCATCAGAAAGGAAATAAGCAAAG
The DNA here is from genome assembly GCA_032878935.1 of Erythrophleum fordii. NCBI lineage: Eukaryota > Viridiplantae > Streptophyta > Magnoliopsida > Fabales > Fabaceae > Erythrophleum > Erythrophleum fordii. Next base: position 44,887,364 of record JAVQMF010000054.1, read on the forward strand.
AAAAATTAGGAGGTAAAACTTGATCTGATATGTAACGCTGCTCACACAACCAAATCAGATACAGAAGAGGACAACGGACTCTGCTGGCAGTTGGTTTCATAAACAGTCAGCCATCCAGCAACCAATATAGGCAGTTGTATGTTTTTGTGTCAGAGTCGATTGTATGAGTAGGATAAATTCTGATCCAGGATATATTTTACTACAGGGAAATCTAAATAATACCCAAGATATGCATGTGTTTCCAGATGGTACCAGTGTGACTGTCCTTTCCATTGGTAACTTTACCCCCATCAATCGATATTAAGTTTCAGCTATCTTGTACAAAATACAAAAGTGTTTTCGCTAGTAGACCAATTCAAGGTTCTTTGTATAAAAAAATAAGAGGTATAGCTACCAGGAACAGAAAACACAATTTATACTCTTTAAAGGGTACTCCAGGTTTTAGGTCAAACCAACTGAGCATATTTCTGAAAGAACGGTACAACATCCTTTTATACTCATTAACTACAATCTGGAACGAAAAGGCAAGTTTTAAGAAGATTAACAGCAAAAAATTCACACAACTTAAATATAATCCGGCACAACTTTCTAATATGGCATAGTGGTCTGTGCAGGAACCTCCATTTGACAACATTTGGCCAATCAACACAACTTCCAAAAAGGCATTTACTTTTAATTTTATTTATTATTTGCTCTCTTCAAAACCTGAAAAGAGATGATAAGATTGATAAGGCTTACCATCAACAGCATCATGTGAAGTTGTTGACTGCCCACTGCGTGTAATCCAAAACTGGAGCCGCTCTTCTGCAATATCTTCTTCTACACCATGAAATAAAGCTCTTCTCCAAAAATAAGTTAGCCATGCCTGCAAATATTTAGAATTTATAAATAAAGCTCCCTAAATTATACGTGTACGCCATAATCAAAACAAACAACTCCCTCAATTTGACTCCAACATAAAAATGTCATCCAAAACCCATGGTTACTTAGGAACCTCCATTTTAAGGATTGAAGTTAATGAATAAATACACAACAACAAAATAAACTAAATTTCCTAATGAATAGATCTGCCCTGAACAGAAGAAAGAAAAGAAACCCCCCCCCCCCCCAAAAAAAAAAAAGCAGATATCTCAAGATAACTGATTGCTGATTTTGTCATATCAATGTGTATGCCCTTGTAATCATATTGGACAATCTCCTCCTCTCTATATACTGACTATGGGACAAATGGCAGCAGAGGTGAGTATGCTATAACATCGTGTGAGTATGCATATTACAATTTCACAGAACTTGGGCCAGGAACAAGCGCAACTGACCTCTTTAAAAAGAACATCTTCTGCTTCCTCTTCGCGTAATTCTGTAGGAAAGATTAACAGAAAATCATCAAAGACTCATTTGATAGTGTTTACAGACTTCAGTTAAAGATCATGATTGTCATAGAGCCTTAAGATATTGACAAATAAGGCTTTAATGTCTCGTGGGTTACACCTTAAGAATAATTGAAATGCATAAAAAATATCTATTTCTTATAGTTTGTGAGGGTTACGCCGTTTTTTTCATTAAAAGTGAAGAGGGTAACAAATGACAACGACCATGCAATTTAAATAAGAATACTTATATTATCATCTTCCTGAACAGAACACTTACAAATCAGATCAAACTGTGCACAAAGCTCATGTATGCTGTCCAAAGTCAATCCCTTCCTCCCCTTCACAGAAGGAGAGAACTATAAAGTATAAATAATGATTGGAAAAAGGGTAAATTACACTCCCCTCCCTCAAAAGATGCCCATATTATATATACCTCTCCTTTGTTTTAAAAAATTATATTCCTTTTCCCTAAAACCAAAAGATGTGCGACACTTACCTCATCTACAACAAAAAGATAAACCACAATTATATCTATTTTGATCAAAGTGTCTTTATATCTATTACTATATAACAAGTATTAAATATATATTTAACTGATATAAAAGTTACTTTTCTAAATTTAGCCAATTGTAAACTCTTTTGATAAAAAAAACTAAATAATTATTAAAAAAAAGAACATTTCACAGAATAATCTTTTAAGATTAACCATTTTGAGGATTATAATTAATAATATTTAATTTCAACAATAAAATTTGTATTAAATATATAATCATTAGCATTTTTATAAATTTAATAAAAAATTTAGAATAAATTAAATTTATTATTTTCAACATGAAATAAATAACACTGAAATAAAATTTTAAGATTTACATTTGGAAATAAGTTATACTTTTAACAAAAGAAATTAATATTAGCCTTGAAAGTATTTTAATCATTTTTAAGTTTCATGAGAGGTTTGTGTATATCTTCATAATAAAGAAGAGAGCTGTGTAATTTGGGTGTCTCTTAAAGGAGCCCTTGAAAAGAATATATATTGGAAATATGAATCATAGAAGATAAACACAGAAATCTTATAACACATGTCCAACCTATACACTTTAAAAATTTGAAGTAATAAAAGCACGTCAAATTAAACACCAAGGTGACTGCTGACAACTTATTTCTTACCAAATGCTTCCACGAATTTGGGATCACCATGTGATTTGGAATCTGGAAAGAAAAAAATAGAAATATAAGCATCATTGAACCTTATTATAATCAAGGGATTGGATCAAGGATCATAACATCTACCTCAAACATGGTGTAGTATTTAAAATCAAATATACAATCATGAAAATGTCACAAATGAGCATAAAACCATCACCTTTAACATGAAAAAAAAATCTCAAACACATTACGTTATTAGCAAATAAGAACTAAGAGCATGATAATGTCAATTATACATATTCCCCATTATTTTTTTAAAAAAATATCATACTTTAACACGGTTCACTACTTTTTGAAGCTCCAATTCATCTAGTCATGGGCTTCCAAGTCCTCCAACTCTTGAAAAGCCCATTCCCATGCCTTTTTCTGTCCCTTCTTTATTTTCACTTTTTTCTCCCATACCTTCTATATCATCATACTCATTTCTAATATCCAGGTTTCTCTTGAAAACAGATGTTGACTTAAGGATAATTGCTAGATCTAAACAACTTAGGGAGATTATACACATTATTTTCCGATAAGGTTTCAACTGGTTTTGAGGAATTCATTCCAACAAATATAACCTAAGATTTTAGCAAGCTGTGTAGTAAAGAACCTGCCCAACCCCAAATTACAAAATAACACAAAATTGGTAAACTTACAATCTCAATCGAGTTCATGTTGCAATCCCAAAAGCTTCAGATCCATTAAAGGATTAGAGTTTCTAACTTACAATCTAGATCTAAACATTAGCAGTTCATAAAACTATGACAATGCCTGAATCTTGACCAAAGGCAGAACCAAAAAATGAACCAGAGAAAGAAAAGGAAAACAGCACAATATGGTAGAGGATTCCCTAAATAAGGATTGCCCTAAATAATAAATAAGAGTAGATAACTCGAATTTGAGAATGACATGAGTGTTAAATTAAGATACCTAAAATGGAATGCCGAACCAAATTTGGGTGTCTGTGTTGGGCTAATGCAAGCACAACAGCATTCTCAACCTACAGTATAAATTTTTATTAAAATGAATTCAAGGAAAAAGGAAAAGGATGAATAGAGTACTAAAATATCCAAAAGATAGGAAGGAAATCAAATTTCAACCAAACAGAATATGACACATAAATTTATGGGTAATTAGAATAGAATCCATGTTTTAAGAAAGTAATAACCTTTAAGAATGTGCTTCTTTGTATCTAAAATGTCCAAAAGGGAAATTAAATATTAAAAAAAAAAATTGTATGAACTAAGCATTAACTTCAATAATGTTAATGGAGAACCTTTAGAGAAGCAAGTTCTCTTAAACCCATTTCAACTGAAAGCATGCTCTCAATGTTTCCTTCCCCAGTGAGATCACTTAAATCACGAACAACTTTACTTCTATCTGGATCATCAGCACCTTGGTGATGCAATTTAATTAGACTTCACTCTAGCTAATTTAGGAGAGAAAACAGTCCAACTAAAATTTAAAGGGTCAACTTACTTTTGTTCCAAGATTCCTCCTTAGCCTTTTGCCCAGCAGAAATGACAACTTCAAAAGGAAGAGGAGCCAGAGAAGACCAATGCTCATGCTTGGACTGTGCTATATCTGCACATACTCCTACAAAGCATGGAAGGAACATGCCACAAAGAATTATAAGCACTTTTATGTCAACAGGCAAAAGGAATTTTGCAAAACATTGATCATCAAGTTTTTGCAAGTGACCAATCCCAGATCAAAGAAATGAACATTTGTTTAAAGTTCAAATTTTGATTTTGGTGTCAAAGTAGACAAGAGAATGCAGTTACCAGTAACAATTTCATTACCATATTTTACAGCAAGACCCCAGTAGCGAGCAAGCCAACACCTCTTCAAAACAACTTCCTCCTTAACAACAGACAGGAAATGAAATGAGACAGATGGGAAAATGGATAACTCACGAATTCTCATTTCATTGAAAAAATACAAACCATTTCTTCTTGGGTCAAAATCATTCTCTGTGTCATTGTACGAAGAGCCTTTGCTTCAGATTCTGCTTCTTGCTGTTGTTCCACAGCTGCTGCAGCATCATCTTTCAGGTTCTGATAAAGACAATGAAGAGAATTATAATCTAGACCAGAAAATAATTGGCTATAGCAAGTATACTACAATTTCAACCAGAAAAAATGCAGTCAGTTGAAAATTACCTGAATTTCTACACGAAGGGCTGCAATTTCATCATCTTTCCCACCCTTTGTTTGTTGTGCAGCCTTGAGAGCAGCCTGTGGCAAAAATACCGGCTAGTCCAATAACATTGTTTGAAAGAAGCAGCATTGATGACTTTTTTTTTTTTTGGGTGAGGGACAGAGGTGGGGGTAAAATGCATTGATGAGCTTCTTACTCAAATCCCACAGTATCAAAAAAACTGAAATTGGAAACAGAGCTTCCACTATAAAAATTCAAGTTAAGATTATAAAACCAACTGCATAACTGAATATGGCTCGTGCCCCTTCACATACATATGCGCATATAAGTGCTACTCAATAATGCAGGAAACCTTTCAAGATCGGAACATAGGAGAGCTCATATACTGACTTATGAAGCAGCTTTGATCAAAGCACATAAAACATTCAAGCTTCAACCATTATTAATATCATCTTTCTGCCATATCTAAACTTCATTCATTAAGAATACCTCTCTTTGTCGCAGAGCAGCTTCCTTCCTGCAAATTCACCAAACAAAAATTAAAATCTAAGCTTGGCTAGCCAAAGAATAAGGAGATTTGAAGGAAGTTTACCTGCTCAGCAATTTGGCTTCCAGGGAGACACCTTCTCCAAGAGAGGCAACCTGCCAAGATTAAAATCAATGTACAAAGATGTGAGCAAACTCAGCAATCAGCATATGGAAAGTCAGCAATAGGTACTCAGTATCTTGTATTTTTAAGTAATTCATTCCATAGCTAGTTACATACTGTTGCTTATGAAGTAGAGTAATTATTCAATCCGATATCAACAGTATAGCATTAAACACTACTTTTCAAAGTTTAGTTAGTATCTAGAACAAGTCACCTGTTTTTCAAGCTCCCTAGCTCTAGCCTCTGCTTCTTCAGTTCTTTCCTCTGCTCGTCTTAGCTGTGAATATAATCAGGCATATAGTTCAACATCACATAACATGAACATAAAGCCAAGTTCTTTTAGGTGAGAAGGAGCAAACCTTGTCTAATATAACCTCATTCTCTTCTTGTAGCATATCAAGCTGCGGTATCAATATGAATCAACTTCAGTTTTAATCATTTAAAAATTGTAATACAAAATCTACCTAAATAAAAGTTCAAGAACTAGATTTGCCAATATAAGGGTCATCAAATTTAATTTGCAGAGACAAGGTTGACGCATATATATACTGTACTTCATCACGGAGTGCAGAAGCTTCACGCATATCTCCTGCACCTTTTGAGTTAACTTGCCCTATATCTGATGAAAACCTGAAATCATTCAGCAACGATAAAAATTTCAGAGAGGCACAAGTCATCAATATAACCCTAAATGGCATAAACTTAAGTTCATCAACCCACATGCAAAGTCCTATATATGACCTTCACAAGGATTGACCTAGTACATATACATAAGAAATCAAATAATACATGTATATGGAGAGGTAAATGGTTAATAAAATCAAGACTAGAGTCTATAGACCATGTATTCAACCTTGGAAAATTTATCAGAAAATATAGGGCATGGGAGAAAAACATTTTCCTCTTATATGCATCACGGTTTTGAGGGAAGTGGGCATTGAAGTTGACTGGTGTCTTGACACTAACTCACATGCTTGTCAATTTGTTTTATAGTTTTACTTTTATTTAGAGAATAGATGAGTAGATATATATGTATTGCCACCTTTATTCATCAGGAGAAGTTGGTGCCATTAGAACCACGAGTCACTTAAGTAGTGATACACAAGTATCAGATGATTTGTCCTTTATATTTATGATGGCTTAGCTGTATAGTATGAGCTCATTCCCAACATGCATGTAAATCTCAGAAAAGATATCACCCGTATTACAAATAGCGGAGTATATTAAGGGATAAATATGCATGCTACCTTTTGTGATCTCTATTTCGATTGGAAGGAGGATCGATCGGAGGTATAGCCATAGGCGTTCTAATTGTGGATTTGCTGGGTGGCACCAACGTTGTCGAGCGAGTAGACACTGCTGGTCTTCCAGCTGATGTTGAACGAACTGACTGAGCATGCTCTACCAAGTTCCGACCTAACTAATGAAAAGATCGAAGTCTTATTAGCTAATTAGGAACTACGTGACACTCATGGAAGAAAACCACACACTACCAATTTTACATATATATATTTTTGGGGGAAAGAAAAAGAAAGGGGGTGGGGGGAGAATAAACCTAGGCAATACATCAGTAAGCCAACCAGTCCTCGAAATTAAAAATTTCCCCGCCCAATTTCGCTTTCCAAAGTTCAACTAACAAATTCAAAGAAATCAGCCACGACCAATTTCGTTTTCCATAATTCAAAGACCGAATTCAGCCAAATAAAACCGGCAACGCATAAGAAACGAGCCATGAAAGACATTTGTTGTCAGAATTACCGCAGGAGAGGGAGATCTATTAGGCCTCTTGACCGAAATTGGAGGGATAGCGGTAACACTGTTCTTGTTACTATTGACGTTGCTGGAGTAAGAAGTAATGGCGGGAGGAGGCGGAGCACTGTACTGAAACCCGAGATCATCATCTTCTTCGTCGTCATCGGCCGTCTGAGACGCCATGACCTGAGCCAGACGCTGTGCAGCTGCTTTGGCGGCTACGTTTTGCGTCCGCTTGATGGTGGAGAGGCCGGTAGAAGACGGACCAAGCCGGGACTGAGGATGAGCCGGCGACATAGCCGGAGACGATGATCCGGTGCTGCTGGAACCACCGCTCCACTGCCGCGTGTACACAGGACTCGCAGTTCTCCTCCGATCCATCGCTTTGCGCTATGTGTATATAAGTAAAAACGCACCTTGCTCTGCTTAATGAAAGACCTAGATTTTCTCGCCCGATATTTTCTCGCGAAAATGGAAGAAAAATGGGGACGATTGAGGACGGAGAGAGAAACGGAGACCTTGTTCGAGCCGTGGGGTGGTCAAACGCGTTGAAGTGCTCCAGCAAAACGACGCCGCTTCACGGATCCCGGCAGAGAATACGCGAAACTGAAGACCGTCCTGACTTGTTTATCAGAATTCTTTTTTCTTCCCTCAAATGGACGAATATAATTTGGCGGCGCCAAGAAAACGGCGTCGTATAAGCTGAATTTGGCTTTTGGCAATTGGGATCATCAAAGAATTTTTTTAATTCGGCAATGCAATTAATGTTTTGGCAATAAAGGAAAAGAAAAAGAAAAAAACACTCAATTTGGTCCAATCCTATCATTCCTAAGCCTATGATGTCTTTTTTGTTGCCTGAATATCATTCCCATTTTGCTGAAAAGTTAACTCCAATGGAAGTTGCATTAATTTCTTGCGGACCTAGCAAATGTCACATGGTATGTTTTAGCTTATCAAGAACATGATAGGGATTTGAGCCCAAAGAAAATTATCAATAAAAAGAATTAAAGTATTATCGATGCAGAAATGCCAATTACCTTTCTAAGCCACCTTTATTTTTATTTAAAAATTTCATAGTTTCAATCAATAAAAAAAAAAGATAGATATCAAATTTTGTATCCACGATGAGATAAAATTTTAAATCTAATAAATAATAAATTTAAAAAGTCAAAAAGAAATCAAACAATATTTATTCTTATTCTTCATTGCATTACAAAATGTTTTATGTTTATAGGAATATCTAAAGTAATTCAATTATTCATAGCATTTTAATAAAATAAAAATGTTTGACACTGAATTGATATTATTTAGTTTAGTATGTAAGGTCAAATGCTTTCTTTTTTCTTTTTCTAATTTTCTTTTCCCCTCTGATAAAATTCCCCCTTTGTTTCAGCTACTTTACGCCTAAAAGCTTTACTACTCTACGTTTCCAATAATTGCATTTTAAACGGCACACCATCGTTCGTCATTGTTTCACTTGAGTGTCGAAAAACGTTAACCAGAAGAGTAAATTTCACGAATTTTTTTGAAGTTTATTGAAATTATATAAATTTTTATTTTTAAAAAATATATAATTTTTTTCTAAACACAAAAGAATAAATTATACAAAGTTTTCTTTAATTTATATGAAATTACACAAAACTCTTCTATATTTTTAAAAAATATATGAATTTTTCTTAAAACAAAATAAATTACATATATTTTTTCAATTTTTTTAAAATTAAATATACCTCTCTATTATTTTTAAAAGAGATTTATGTATATTTTAGAAATAGAAAGGAAGTATGTGTAATTTCTATAAAATTCAAGAAATTTTCATATAATTTATTCTTTGTTTTGAAAAAAATTTATGTATATTTTGAAAAATAAAAAAATTCTATATAATTTCAAAAAAAAATTCATATATGTTTTAAAAATAGAATAAATATTTGTGTATTTTTAATAATTTTTTTAAAAAAATTATATGATTTACTCTTTTTTAAAATAAAAAATTCTACAACGACACTAATCCCTGAAATTGAAACTTTAAGTATTATTTATTTATTAAAATAGATAAATTAAACTAATTAAAAATAAACCTAAAATTGAGTTGAACTCTACTCATTTTGAAAAATTTAACAAAATCAAAGTTCAAAATCCAAACTCTAATCAGCTCTAACAAAAAATACATCAAATTAATACGGCCACTAAAAATCATAAAATAACTGCAACCTAAGATAATGCCTCACAAAAGCAAATTTGATGCTTATCTTGAGGAGAAGATAACATGCAACGAACTTTTGTCCTCGTATCTTAAAACAAAAGGCAAGTTAAACAAAGTCATGATGGAAGAAAGACAAAATAATAATAATAATAATAATAATAATAATAAGCTACAGTGTCTCCTAAAGAAATTTGGGGGGGAAAAAAATAGAAGAGGCCAAGTCAATTTCACTTGTACTCTCGCTCCATTGCTACATTTTGCCTTGAGCATTAGGGTGAGTTCACCTCCTAAGCTGCTGCTTTCTTTTGAACCAGTTTCTCGATTAAATCAGCAGCTTCTTGGACGGTTGTTATGTTTTCAGAGCTCTCCTCCTCAACGCTAATGTCAAACTCTTCTTCCAAACCCATCACTATTTCCACCTGCTTCCACCATATATGTATATATTACTATAGCTATCTAAGTTAATCGACCAACCCGCAGTGGATTACCTGCTGCGCAACATTTGGTACCATGCAGCAGGTGAAGTTTAAAAAAAAAAAAAAATTTGAAGTTAAAAATAATAATAAAATATGAGATAGTCCTATATTTGAAGGTGTGCTGTACATCAACCCCCACGGAGGATGAAGCCTCCAACCAAATAAGATAATCGGCTTGCTCCTAGCTAACGTAAGGTAAAATTACTTTGTTCATCTTTAAGGTTTTACCTATTTCTTAATTAAATCTATAGTTTAAAGGTTTATGATTTTAAAAAATTTTAATTTGATTGCAGTTAAATTTTGCTTAATTATATTTGTTATATATTTAATATCAAGTCTTCCAATAAAAATGTGATAAGTATATAATTTTTATTTTATAATTGATTATCGCATTATTAGGTCTATTAAAAAAATTGACCCACGTTATATATTTATTAGAAAACTCAATAATAAATATATAAAATTTATATTTAAGTCCAGCCTATTTACTAATAAAACCACTTATGTATTATTTTAACACTTTTAATATATGTGATTTATATCGATAAACAAGATAAAAAATAGATAATACTCATACGTATAGCATATGATATCACCTAAATTTAATAGTTTAGATGAATTGCATGAGTTAAACATTGTCCATGTGCTAAGTTAGTAGAAAATTTGTAATGTTGGCGTAATTTAACAACATATACCAACCAAGTTTAAACAAGGATTAAATAAAAGTGTTTTGAAACTATAAAGATGCAATTATACATTTTTAAATTATAAAAATTAAATCAAAATTTAAGTGACATTGAGAGAACAACAAAGGAATTTAACTGTACTCTTATTAGAGGCCATATGAATTAGAATTTCATATCAAGAATGCCTAATAACAAATTGAAACTTACTGTGTCAAGAGAATCAGCACCAAGTGCTGAGAACTTGGTTTCTGGAGTGAGCTCAGATTCAGGAGGCAGAGCAAGTTGTTTCCTCACAATCTCGCAGACTTTCTGCACTGTCTCAGGCTTTGCCTGTATTGTTTTACAAAATGTTATGAATTCCTTTTCGTTTCTTAAGATTGTCGTAAAAGGGGAATATATATATATATATATATAGAAGGAAACCAAACTCACTGCACAAACGATGCAGAAACGGGAAGTTCTCAAGGAAGGGAAGCTAATCTTTGTCCATCGCCCAGACAGAGCCCTCAAACTTGAAGCTCTCCAAGAAGCCTGCATGCTTGAAGCATCAAAATCATGGTCAATACCCTTCTTTTAATTTCAGCAAAATCTTCTGTTATTAACTTATCCCCAAAAGAAAATCAGCGAATCACACTCTGGTGTCCAAATCAAGTTCTCTACTCAGATAGCTCTAATTCATGGTCAATACCATTTTTTTTCCTTTTATTTGAGCAAAATCTTCTGTTATCAGGCCTACCCCGAAAGAAAATCAGCAAATCACACTCTGGTGTACCTAACGGTTTGTATACAGCAAATTTCGCCAATGCCAGTGTGCTGCTACAAATGCAGAACAACAAAAAGATATTGATTTAACCCAAAGGGTTAGCTCAGCTAATAAGATTAGAAAATTACTCTCCTTAATGACATTGATTGGATTGTTTTGTAAGTAAAATCTTAAATGTACCATATTAATATGGAAAAGTGCGTCCTTAACCTGGACTAAGTCTGAAGATATCTGACTATAACATCCAAAAAAAGGATATTGATTCAGTGGTGTCCTAATGGCTAACACCAGTTGGGGAGATTTCGAAAACATCTTGCGGATATGAAGTCTAATGTCGTTTCATGCATTCGTAAGACCAAAATCATACTCACATATATAAACCTAAAATAGCCAAATTTTCGACTGTTTAAAGTCACACTACATTTTAACCAAGAGGTTAAACATTACAGAAATCCCAAAATGACACATTAAAAAAAATCAATGAACACATTAGAGTGTAGATATAATGCTAATGATGCTTGTGTGAAAACAGGAAGAGTTGAGAATTGAGAGTGTAAGAGACAGAGAAGGGTTTTTGAACCTGGCTAGTCGTGCTGAACAGCTTCAGAGAAGGTTCAAACCTTAGAGAAGTGGCTGAAAGAGAGGCCATTGAAGCAGAGTAAAACCAGCCCAAGTGAACTGAGAAGTGTGAGAGAATGGGAATGGATGATGTGAAATAGTGAGGGTTGTAAATGGAAAGGGATGTCCCCATTGGGGGATGAGATCAGAGATGGGAATGAACGAGTGATGCACGTTGCTCTCCAGAATGTCAAAGCCTATCTAAAGCTTACGTGGCAGTTATTCAGTAGGTCATTCTCCAATGCAAGTTGACCTCGTGGGAATTAGGCGTTCAGTCATTCTCCAAAGTTTCTTATTGGAAAACTATTGTAATTTGAAGAGATAGAGCGATAGAAAAAGTGAAAATATATAGATTTATTCTTTTTACACTTTTTTATTTTTAAAAAAAGTTTATAAGAATTCTACAATAAAAAAATGTAGATTCAATGTTTTTGTCCTGTAAAACGAAGGAGAAGGGAGAATGGAGTGGACTTTGAGGAGTTAAAAATGAGAAATTTTTTATTTTAGTTTCAAACTTCAATGACGTGTTTTTACAACAAACACTTGAAAAAAAAAATTAAGTAGACCTTCCTAAGAGCAACAAAACTAAATTGGATAGTATTTTTATTTTTAAAACAAGCCTCTCATGTCAGAAATTTTTTTAGGTGCACCTGGAGCATGGTGCACCTAAGGAAATGAATGGTTAGGATTGAGTTTGTACAGATGGGGTCCATGTGCAGTACAAGTAGGGTCCACGTGCAGAATAAATCTGAGCCGTAGAGTGTACAAATGACGTGGCGCACCGGGTGTACGTAAGAATTGCTCCTCATGTCATTGCCCAGGATATATGACAAGACATTCAACATACTAAATTTGTTATATATATATATATATATAAATTATGATAAAACCGCACTATAATTAAACTAATTATTGTTTGGCTTCCTATTGGGCTGCATGCTGACACACTGTTTCTATACTTTACATATTCATACAAATATTGTTCATTTTTTTTTTGTCGATTATTTTTTTGGTGTGGGATCCAATGGAGGATTTTTGAATCCCTGCAAATGCAAAGGAAAATACCTAGTATTATATAAATTCACAACTTACTATACTAGTACATAACGATAGAAGAAATAAATTGGGTTAGCCAGTTGTTTTGGCCAACAAAAAAAATTAGTAAATTGACCATAATTTCAATTTATTTGAGTTTTAACACTACTAAAAAAACATTTAATCAAGAATTAGTTAAACTAATAAAAAAATCAGTAAAAACTAAAAGAGTCTAACCCTAGACCAATCAAAAACTAGTTCTTTTATTTTTTATTTTTAATTATAGTTTTGATATTATGCTATGAAAAATGTATCACATTTAATAGGATCTTCTCACCAATTTTTAAATTTGTTGCAATATGTAAAATGAAAAAATTTATATACTATTTTGCATATTATTATTATTAAGTTTTTCAATCAAAACATAATAATTGTATAATTTTTTAATAATAATATGACACGTATATAATTTTAAAAAATAAGTATATAAAATTTTAATTTAATGATATGTTTAGTATATTTAAATTGAAAAGTTATATATTTGTTATATTTTAATTGTTTGATAGTAAATATATAAAAAATTATATCAAAGTCTGATAAAAATAAATCCTCTCCCATGCAAAATATTATATTGTTGGAGGAAAATGAACACGAAATGTAAAACTTAATACTATGAGAAAAAGAATAAAAGTGCATGGAGTTCACAATTCTCAGCCTATTTATATCAAACAAAGTGATATCCTAGGCAAGGAAAGATTAGAATTGAAATATGATTTTATGTAAAACACTTTAACTAATTTTAATATTTTTAAATAAATAAATATATATTAAATATTATTTTATAATACATACTAATTTAATTATATAATATTATATATACATTTTTTATGTATTGTAAAAGATAACTGAACTGCAATAAAATAGGCTGCAATTGTGATTACAAGGGAGATTTTAATGAGTATTTAATTTTAAAAATATAAATCTGCTATAATATACAAAACCACACGCACGAGGTCAACTGTTCACGTTAATAAAAATAATAGTCCCAATGGAAGGGCATGTGAAATTGAGAAATTTAATCAATTTGATTTTGTATAATTATTTATTTAGTAAAAGTAATAGTGCGCAATTTTTTGCTCTCACAACCCTTTGTGTTAAAAAAAACAAAAGAAATACACAGAGCAGATGCTTTCATTTGTCCCGTACAAGAAAAAAAAAAAAGAATGTTTTCATTTACACAATTATATTAGCTCTAAAGACTAATAAAAAAAATTACAATAAAAGATCAAAAAATAATAAAAAAATTATTCTTAAGACACTACTTGTTTTAAGATAATTATCGTTAAATTTAATAATAATTAATTGAATCTAATAAAAAAATAAAAAATAATTTTTTTTAATTTCTCAAACCTTAAACGTAATTTTCCTTTAAAAAAAAAAAAGAGATGGAAATTAAATAGTCAAGAGTCAACGCCGTCGATTTAACATGAAAATTGGAGGGCCGTTCCCTACGGGAAGGTCCTATCGAAGCGCGCGCAAAGTAAACACATTTTCGACAGACCCTTTGATTTTCTCTTTCTCGCACGCTAAAAACACATTTTCCCTTTGATTTCCTCACCATAAATCCTCCAATTTTCTCGCTTTACCTTCTGAAACTCATTTAATCTCTCATTCTGGTTCTGAGATGCACCCACATTTCTTCCCTTCACCAAAAATTCAAAAAAACTAATAAATAAATAAAAAGACATTTCTTCGTAAGCAAAAACACCTTGCTAGCTCCCTTGAGCTCGATCGCCAATGGCTCCTCTTTGCGACGAATCTCGCCACTCTCTCATCCCCGGATCTCTATACTCATCGAAAGGACTCTCCCGTTTGGATACATTGATGAAGACCAATCATGGATTGCCATTGCCAACGTCGTCCCTTGTATCAAATGCATCTCCGCCAACACCACCACAGGGAAGCAGTTTCTTGATCCCATCACCGACCGAGAAGATCGCGATGTTTACTCCGGCTTACTACGGAGCGTGTACAATCGGTGGGATCCTCAGCTGTGGCCTTACTCACATGGCCGTCACTCCTCTCGATCTTGTCAAGTGCAACATGCAGGTCTATTCTCACCTGGAGACAACTTGGATCAGTTTTTAGGTGTTTAATAAAAACGTATGATAATTAGATATTTTTTACAATTCTTTAAATAAAAAAAAAGTTCTACCACGTGTTATAATCTAAGAAACTTTCCATATTTAAGTATTTTCTTCTTATTTCTTCCCTTCATTACTCATTCTAATCAATTAGGATTTTGTTTGAATTATTTGAAACGTCGCTCTCTGCCTTTTGCTTTATATTGACTGAATTTGATTCTTTTTTCTTTTAAAATTAAAGTGAAATAGCTCAGGTGCTTGCTTTTTCTTAACTTATAATTTAGTGATTTCTATATTGATGGTAATGGTCCTTATAGTGAGGAATATCTCTTTCTTCTTCCCTACCTTATTCCTTTCACCAATGCTAGGATCACTATTACACTTTCACATTTTCTCGCATGAGATGCATGTCCACGTCCTATATACTGGGAAATATGTTCATTACTTGTATGTATCAATATCTGGTATTTTCAGATTGACCCAGCAAAGTATAAGAGCATCTCATCGGGATTTGGAGTTTTACTGAGGGAGCAGGGTGTGAAAGGTTTTTTCAGGGGGTGGGTGCCGACTTTGCTTGGTTACAGTGCTCAGGGAGCGTGCAAATTTGGATTTTATGAGTTCTTCAAAAAGTATTACTCAGACATTGCAGGGCCGGAATATGCAGCCAAGTACAAAACGTTGATATACCTTGCTGGTTCTGCTTCAGCGGAGTTGATTGCGGATGTTGCCCTTTGCCCCATGGAGGCTGTCAAAGTCCGTGTTCAAACTCAACCTGGCTTTGCTCGAGGTTTGTCAGATGGGTTCCCCAAGTTTGTTAAGGCTGAGGGTGCTTCTGGGTACGCTAGCTTTTTTACTTTTAATCATCAATTTTGGATACTACTATTGGCAGTTGGTGGATCTTCCAATTTGATCCAATTTTAATGTGCAGGTTGTACAAAGGACTTGTTCCCCTTTGGGGTCGTCAGATTCCATGTAAGCCAGAAAACTTTGTTTTTATCCCTTTTTATGTAAAGGATAAATCTATAACCCATCTAACAACCAAAGAAAGTGACGAAGCGTGGCTTGTGTTTGTGTTAGAGATTATAATAGTTTTTTATGGTATTCATTTGAGCTTTTCAATTAAAGTGATCCTTGAAACCAAAAAGCCTCAATAACCAAGTGATTAAGAATTTGATACTTGTTCCATTTCTTAATTAATATTAAAACTTCAGTACAAGATATAGTGGACAAAGTGTTTTGTTGACACTTTTAAGTTCGAAAGATTTTAGAGTGAGGATATTATACTCTCCATTGAATGTCTGTGATGCCTCCTCAGTTGGCACTTACAGCCATGAAGCAACAAACCATTTTTTTCCCCTTGTGTTTGGGTTTTTGGATCTACATACACATAATTGTTCGGTGAGAAGCAAATTGTCATGGTATTGTTATACCTGATTTCACTCAATATTGTTTGTCTATCTCTTTTGCTGCTTATTTCCCCCTTACCTTTTATTTCGTTCCTTTCAGATACGATGATGAAATTTGCTTCTTTTGAGACCGTTGTGGAGATGTTTTACAAATACGTCATTCCTACACCGAAAGACCAGTGCAGCAAAAATCTGCAGCTGGGAGTAAGTTTTGCAGCAGGATATGTGGCTGGGGTGTTTTGTGCCATTGTCTCACACCCTGCTGATAACCTCGTTTCTTTCCTCAACAATGCCAAGGGAGCCACTGTTGGCGATGTGAGTGGAACCATATATTTAGGAACATACTAACGCAACACCCATCCTCATTCTGGATGATGCCCACTGAGATCTCCAAATTGTTGGATTTTGCAGGCTGTTAGTAAGTTGGGGCTATGGGGGCTTTTCACTCGTGGCCTTCCCCTTCGTATAGTTATGATTGGAACCCTCACGGGAGCTCAGTGGGGAATCTATGATGCTTTCAAAGTATTTGTGGGGCTGTAAGTAGCTTTTCCTCTCTCTGCTTTTAGAAAGTTGCTTTTAAAACATGTACATTTAAAATAGATAAGCCTTATTCATATGTCTGATATTCATATTAAACATGATGTAATTCTTTAAATTATGAATTGACGTTTAAAACCGAATCACGTTTAATGTCCATACGTGTGTAGTCCGTACTTCTCAGTGCGTTACTATTAATATGAATTTGTCGTTTGTTCTTTCAGGCCTACTACTGGTGGAGGTACTCCTGCTCCTGCAGCAGCCCAGATTGCAAAGGCCTGAATTTGAAGCAGATAAAACCCAAACAAAGGGGCTTCTTGACTAGGACCAAAGATTTTCTTGACATACAAATAATGTTAGGATGCTTATGGGTGCTTTACCAGAGTACACCATACAATTTTTCATTATATGGTGTAAGCGCCCTACTTCATTTTTGAGGTGGCGGTTTAGATATTTTTCGTTTAAACTTTCCTTTAATTGTTATTTGGTTATGGTGGCTTAATTGTCAAATTGGTGAAATATATAGCATTACAATATGGTGAGCCTTCAAGGTGGCTTATTCCTTTCTTCAGTCATTATTTCCACACGAGTAATGTTACTTACATAATTATTAGGTAACCTTATTTGAATTATGTTATTTTTTCATGTTTGGCTTCTTTTATTGCTTGTTGCTTGCATTTTCTTGTTAGGTTAAAGACTTAAAAATGGTGAAGGAAAATAGGTGTTTTTTCTCCCCTTAGTTTTGATCAATCAACAGTTAACTCCTCGGGCCTCAAGGGAAAAGAAAACTCTTGGGTCCCAACCCAAGCCTGCCAGTTTTTGTGACACAAAAGCCCTACATTTTTCAGTCTGGGCTTCTCCTGTCTTTCCATGCTTATACTGCTTCATTCCTCGACCAACCAAAAAATACTGGGTCATTCACTCACAAATGAGACCTTTTCATTGTTCGTCTTCTTTTGGGAATTCAATAAATTCCAAATTATTGACTTTGTGGCAACTTGATTTGCCCTACAGATTTAATGTTAAATTTGGCAGAGTATCAGTGAGAATAACCTGATATAAATCTATGAAATATATATAGATGTTTTAAAAGATTTTTCATCTTTTATCAGCTGGCCTTGTAGTCTTCAATTAGTTGCTATGACGTGTGCATGACTCAAAAGGGCAAAGATAATTCCTGCAAGAGGGGCCTATACCCCACTTAAAAGCTGGAATTAAACCCTTCACCCAAAAAAACAAAAATCTATTTATTTATCTTTCAATTTTCATCTGACGGATTCAAATTCTCTACATATGCACATCTTTGATAGGTAATTTAGATGTCTAAATTTTATTTAGGCGGTCCAAATTTTATATTTTTATTTTTTATTAAAATAATTATTTTAAAAAAATTATAATAAAAAGGTGATTTTTATTTTTATTTTGTATTTTTTAAAATAAAAAAGTTAAACTATAAAAAAAAAAATAGATTTAAATTGTCTAAATCAAATCAAATCTAGACATGAGGAGGAGAAGTGCCGAGAATTTGTTTCGAGAAGAGACAATAGAAGCACTGCTTCAATAACACTGACGTTAATTGGCAATAAAGGGCTGCCTTGATCACTGGAAACTTCGCATGAGCAAGTCAAAAAGTTAACGCGCAAACATTTGTTTGTTTTCGCTTTATAATCTTGTAATGAATCTATTTCATAAATTCATATATATGGATGTCTGTGTGTGTGCATGGATGGCAGATCATCACAATAGACTTAAACCTCACCAGTATCATTTTCAGGTGAAAACTAAGACAGTCCTCATCATCTTAATTAAACTTTGTTTTTGGTTGGGGGGGACCATCCTGTAGTTCAGACTCTAGAATTTTCCTTTTAAGCCCAAATTAAATAATTTAAGCATCAGATTATGAAATTTTGAGTAAAAATCCTAAGTTAAAATAGACCTCTGATGTAGTTAAGTTGAATCTTTATTATATTACACGTTGTGCAATAAAAAATTAGATCTGACTTCCACCATTGTATCTTTTTTTTTTTTAATTATACATATTAACGTGCAGGGAACAAAAATCCTAATGGAGCATGCATACACAAAACAGAAAGTGCCAAAGCTGACCGTAATAGGATGCAAGATGCAATTAAGGACATTAATTTGATATGACAACAGAACTTCAACCTCTTCGCGCTTGCTCGATTCGTCGGTGTTTCCTAAGATTTGCTTTTCCATCGTTATATTAACTTGCCTGGGGCAGTATTCCATGAAGAATTCTAGTTTTAATCCATATATAAGATGAGTTTTTTTACTGTAAAATCTTATTTGGCATTCATACTTTAATCATTAAAAGATTAGATCAAAAATCCTAAAATACATATAAAACTCCCTTTAATTAAAATCACCCCCTTCGTTTATGGCTGCCTCGCATGCTCCCCAGCGGCCACCAAATTATGGGAACACAATAAAACGTACCACATTATGAGCTGCAAACTATCTTCTTATCACTAGTTTCATATAAACAATAATGAACTATGTACGCAATGATAAATTTTATATCTAAAAGATTGACTTAATGGTTAAAAATCCATGTTTATCTTTTAACTATTTGAATTCAAACTTTAAAATTAACACTTAAGAGTTTGACCCCCCCCCCCCCAAAAAAAACACTTGAGAGAATTTATTTATCTCAGTACATCAAATTATCACAAAGAGTGTGTCCTTTAAATCATCTAAACAAAGACAAATATTTTCGCCGTACAGTATGACAAAACACAAAGTTATCTATTAATTAGAATAAACGGAACATGGACTACGTTGAAATCAACGCACAAGCTATAGAGTTGTCTCTCGTTCACATTAGATAGAGATGTTTTTTCCCCCAATATCATCACAAATATTTTAAAAATTTATCCAATTTGTTTTTTTGGAACTATTTGAAGATTTTATTCTCTTACATTAGGCGGTGCATTGAATGTTGGAGAATATGTGTGTGTGTCAAAAGGGGAGGAGAAAAAGAGGAGTCCCACGTTACTTAAACAAATGAAGGCCAAAGGGTATTAACATGTGATTATAGAAGAGCAAAATGGGCTTAGGAGGAGAATGGGCTCACGCGCACAAAAAGTTGGACCAACATAGTTAAACTCAGTTGAAATTTGGCGATTTTTCCCCCCTACGCGCAAAATATACGCGGTGTTAGACAATTTTTACCGTTGTCAGAATTTATTTTTTAAAAATTAAAATAGCCTTCCAGAATGACGTTTTTGAACGTTGGTCATCATTTACCGATAATTACTAATTCGTTTGTAGTTTTTATTATTTGATTTAATGTTTATTAATCTTCATGTCGAAAACCGCCCAACGTTTAGAAACGTCCTTATTAATATAATTAAACGTAGTCCAACGTTTCGCTACTCTTGTGCCTATAAATACCGCGTTGTTTATTGGGTTCGATGCACCACAGCTCCGAATAACATTTGAGCTGTTATCTCCTCTTCTTTTCGTCCTTGAGTTTTTTGTTTCTACTGTTTTAACAAATTCCTTGTGCAGCTATTTTTTGGTAACATTGAAAAGTTTGCTATAAGAGTACTACCAAAATAATTAAATATTAGTTTTGACTTACAATAAGTTTAAGTAAATGAAAAAATTTATGTGTAATTTATAAATCTTTGATATCAAATTTTTTGATAAAAAACTTGATAAGTGTTTTTTTTTTTAATAACTAACACCATATATATGATTTGTTCTTTGAACAAAACTTTCTCAACAAACATTTTGAAAATTCTGCTTAATCTAATTAATTCTTAAAATTCACGTGTGGTATAATTTACATCTAATTATTAAGACTCACCAATCACGTGGTCGCACTGCTGACCGGGCCATAAAATATATAGAAGAAATTAAATTTAGGTCGAACTTTGAATGCAAGATGAAGACAGTAGGAGAGGGGTGGTCAAATTAAAATGGGCTCACACAGATAAATATCGAAACAATAACAACAAAAATTAAATGAAAAAGAAAGATGCAAAGCATGATAATATATAACCTAATTGATCAGGAAGAGCAGTTAGAATGAAACCGATCAAACTCATGCATGCTTGATATTAAACATATCCTGTAACCTTCAACGTAACAACTTTTTAGTCGTTTTTCCATTTTTGAAAACGAAGTTATATATAATTAAAACACATGTTTGGATAGATTAAGACAAGGCAGCTAGCTGATGAGGTTGCGATCAAGGAAGGAGGGTAGTTGATATGGAAGACAGAGAAAGGTGTGAAGGATGGATGGAATGGAATGGTGGAAGAAGCCTATGGATCCGATTATGAACTCCGAGGAAAAGCAATACTGCCATATCGTACTAGCTATAGAGCTTCAAATTAACATAATGCATGCAGGCAAGGCTGTCATGAGTAATCGTGATACGTGACTACGTGTAAATGAACAGTGACTTACCAGAACGCTTTGTACAGTTCAAGGGTAAACTATCCTTTTCTCTTTCCTAGTTTGGACCATTTGACACAGGCCTCTTCCTTCATTCGTTCATGAATCTATTTCTAGTGGGTGAATGTGAAACATGGCGGTGGAACTCCTGCATAATTCAACACTCCAAGTCTTCGGCCACCAAGTCAGTTTGAATTTGAAAGTTTCTCGATTTTGTTTTTTTTTTTTGCCCACAGAAAGTTCTCGATTGATAAGAGAGTTTTGTGTATATATAATAGAATATGCTTTAAATTATTTTATTTTTATATTTTAAAATTTTTAATTGAACCCTTGTAGTTCTAACATTTTTAATTTTATTAATTTGTGTCAATTAAATTTTAGTAATATGACCAATAACATATTATCTTAACACTTTAAATGCATATAATTTATATTAATAAAAGAGATCAAAATATTTGACAAAAGAAAATTAACTCATATTATATATATAGTATGTGATTCAATTTATATTATGTAACATGGGTGAGTTGATTTAAATCACGTATATTCAAAATATCAAAATGACACATAGTTTAATTGGCCACTTCAATAGAATTTAACAAAAAACTAACGAAAGATTAAGGGCATAAACTAAAGAAAAATTAGAACAATAAAAAAACCTAACTACAAATTCTAAAATTATAGAGATTAAATTAAAAATTGAGTAAAACTAAATGAATTAAAAGATTAATTTAATCTATCACATGCAAATAAATATTGTATGTGTGTTCCTTTTTTAAAATAAAAAGTTACATTATATTTTAGTCAATTTTAATTTTGTTTACTAAGATGTCTTCTATCAACCTAAATAAATATATCAATTAAAATAGCCTCTTACATATGTCTTTTATAAAATATATTTTATTTAAAAACCAAAAATTAAATCAAAACATATATTTTAAAAATTAAAAAAAATATTATTTTAATAAAACCTTAAAATAATCTATATAATTTACTCAATATATATATGTTGAGTAATTTTAATAAAAATACACACACACGCACAAGCGAATGTATATAATATTTTTGTTTTCGTACAACGTGTGATGATTTATGTAGATGTTGCGTGGGCCGAAGGATCCTGAAGATATCGATCTGATATATCGTTAGCCCATTATGCACCCGAATGCTAACATGGGAGCTTCGCTGCCCCTCTTGCGGAGATCTGTTAATTAGATGGGGTTATAATTTTAGATAAATATAGATATAGGATGCGTGAAATTTATTATTTAAATATATTTTATACATTTAAATGAGATTTATAACTCAAGTGAGCCTTACATATTATATTTTATGTCTATTTTTTTTATTAAAGTAGTATTATCAACTTCAGAGAGAAATTGAGAAAATCTTGCTTCTAGGACTCTATTTACCCCTCTTGCCCCCAAGGCTGAATGTATAAGGGCAGGCCCTAGCAATCCATCGTTCTTTCTTTTAATCTTAGTCATCCGTCATTTTCTTTGATTTTGATTTTTTGTAATTCTGAAAAATAAAAAAATATATGATAAAAACAATTATTCAACTTTCATAAAAAAAGTTATATTTTCATCGTTCTAATTTAAAATATCTATTTTTTATTTATCTTGTAAAAATTAAACTATTGTCTTCAACTGTTTTATTTTTTAAAAACAAAAAATAAATCAAAATAAAAAAGAATGATGAACGGCTGAGATTAAAAGAAAAAATAATGGATGACTAGGATTGCTAGGTAGCTTGCCCAGCAGAGGCTCTTGATCTGGGTTGAACCTTACAAATTTTAACCCTCGTGTAAAAAAGTTAAATTTAACATATTAATGATAAGCCTTTTAGCAAATACTAATATTATGAAGCGATCTTATTATTTCCCTTCTTTTTTATTGATTTTTTTTATCAATGTCCAAATTTCGTGTGTGTGTGTGTGTGTGTGTATATATATATATATATTATTTTAAACAATTATAACCTGTTTTGTACTTTTACTTTATCGCTCCTCATTAAATAATTCTGTTGTCTTCTACTGACGATGTTGTTCATTTCCGCATGTGATATCCATCCGAATATTCGACCTCACATTTTCGTGATTATTTATTTTCAAGGTATTTCTCATTTCCTCCATAAAAATCCAAACAAAATCTTATCCCCTTGTATGTAGTGAATCTTTTTTTGTTCAAAGATTATTATTCTTTAAAAAAATAACCAAGTGATGTCTGAATTAATTTGTTCATTAATTCACTATTTGATCTTGTTAAATGTTTTCTTATATATTGCCTGCAAATTTAATTTTCTATTTATAAGATTAATAACTCCGCATTTTTCGGACAAAGGACAATAGTAACCCTGAAACATTTTGCACTGAAGGTGTTCGTAAATATGACGCATCAACATCACCAACAAACCAGTTCCAAAATCAGCTTCTCCTTTCAGCATCTCCCTTTTTATTTCTTTTAATTTTTTTCTGGAAGACTGAACACATTTAATCACAATGTAAATGTATTATTTTATGTAATTTTTGTAATATTTATTATATTTTCATAATTATTATTTTAACTATCAAAATATATTTTTATAAATAAAAATATGAAAGCTATTTATTATTTCGCTTTTTATATTTATTTTTTTATATTAGCTAACCCATTCTTTTGTTATTGGCATTGGTAATTTGAGTTGATGCGATTGGACTAGTCAATAGACTGGACCACTTTGCATTGAAGTGAGTCACATCAGCAAATTTTTGTGCCAATATTTATAAAATAAATAAATAATATTTAATAATAATTATAAAAATATAATAAATATTTTTCAAAATGTTCCTATATATGGAGATCCCAGTTACGGCACAGACCCATTCTCCTTCCTTCTTTCTTCTCCTATTACTTTCTGCATAACCTCCATTTTCAAATCCCACACACGCCTTCTGTCATGGCAGCTTACCATCCTTCTCTTGTTGACTCTCCATTGTTCTCTAATGCGTTCACAAAGATGACAGCTTTCACTGAGCAAGCGCATATAAACCCCGCTCCTCCTCAGTTTCACGACATATCTTTTAATTTCACAAATCAGGAAAATAGCTGCGTTGATCAAAGCTCCAAGTTTAACATGAGTGATAATGAGCCTTCTTCTGTGACCAAAAACCAGAGTCCTGAGACCTCCGTGGTATTGGATAAGCTTGAACCTGGTGAGCAGGTCACTCAGAAGGTGACTCCTATGGAGAAGAAGAGGAGAAACAGAATTCGGTCTTCCTTGAGTTCTCCTCAATCTAAGGTAGATTAACTTTAAAGTTGAGTTCTTTTTTCTAGCTTTATGATGGGGGGCGGCGCTTAATTTTCAAAATTTTGCGACCAAATATTGATTATCCTTGTTTGATTGCGTTGTGCTTATGTTCAATAGAAAGCTACAGGAGAAAGAAACAAGAAACAAAAGAAGAGCAATAATGGTGAGGTGAAAGAAACGGATAAGCCAAAAGACGAGAAGAAGAACCAGAAAAAGAGTCCTGAAGAGCCTCCAACAGGTTATATCCACGTAAGAGCAAGAAGGGGTCAGGCAACGGATAGCCACAGCCTAGCTGAAAGGGTAAATAAATTACACCCTCATTAACAACTTCAAACTCTGGGTCCCCTTTGCTGTTAGATACAGCTATTTGGACATGGAAATTCCTGAAATGACCAAAATTTCATGTCTCATTGTGGATGTTTCAGGTAAGAAGAGAGAAAATAAGTGAGAGGATGAAGATGTTGCAGCGAATTGTGCCAGGCTGTGACAAGGTAAATTGAAGTTCGTTTTTCTCTCTCTCTCTCTCTCTGTCTCTCTCTCGATCGAGATGTATCTTGGTTGAAAAGTTTATCTATATGTTTCTCTCAGATCTTCTGATAGCTTTATGTGGTTTGGTTTTTATATATACAGGTAACCGGGAAGGCCCTCATGTTGGATGAAATAATCAATTATGTTCAGTCCCTACAAAATCAAGTGGAGGTATCATCAACTCCAGATTCTTTTCTAGTGATTCCATTTTGTTCGTTACCTACAATAAGTAAAACTAACAAGCTAGCTATGCCTCTGTATTCTGCAGTTCTTGTCAATGAAACTTGCTTCTGTGAATCCCATCTTCTATGACTTCACAATGGACCTAGACATCCCCATGGTTAGACCAGAGGTGATGAAGTAAAACCGATTGATTTACATGTGCTGTTTTATATGAACTAGATTCGAATAAATAAGTTTACTGAAAATTTGTGTCTTTGAAATATTCAGGAATCAAATTGCATGGCATCACCACTACCATCTGTGCCACAATGCAGCCCCAACCAGGTCACAACTTTTGCTGATACAACCACCATTACCGCCGCCGCGGCCGCCGTCGCCACTGGCTTTCCCACTGCTAATGACTATCTTTTGGACAATTCAGCTTCTTTTTTCCTTCAAGGACAGATGTCAAATGTCTTCTCTGAGGTATTCTAGAAATGACCAAAGAATAAAAGATTTTTTACAATAGATTAAGAAGGGGTTTTTTCTCTTTTCCTGATTCTGACAAAAACATCATTTTCAGGACGCAGGTAGTCAATTCTGGGACGTAGAAGACCAACGACAAAAGTTTCTGCATCCATATGGGATCAGCAACAGCTTATGTTTCTTTCATCAACAATAAATATATACACAGCTGCCCTACAAGGCAACAGACAAGTTGTAAGCTCTCAAATCCTGCCTAATAAATAATAATAAAAGTTTTACATATCTGTTATTATCTTTTTTCTCATCCTTTTGTTTTCTTTTTTTTTTTCCAGAGGATTTATCTATTCCAGTAGGTACGGAAATTCCAAACAGCCACGGGAATCAGTGAAAGAAATTTTTATGCGTGAAAAACCAAAGCTACGCTTAGTATCATATTATCAGTTGAAGGAAGAAGAATTAGAATTGGTTGCCACAACACTCTGGTTTGGTTCCTAGTCCATCAGATTAAAGTGGCCTTTGGACATGAATAAAGGGCAGCAAAATCAATGGATGAAGAACCCAGAGGACATATACTACCGACCAAACAAGACCATATCTTTTCTAGATCCATTGTTCTGCTCCTGTCAACTTTTTAGCTCTGCACATATTCCAAGATGCTCTATGTCAATCCTAAAGACATCACACATTGAATAGATTATTTCAATCATGCAAATTATTAAAAAAAAATTCTTGTGGTGGCAGTTATTCCGTTGCTACAGTTAATTTCACCGTTATTGAGAAATGAGAGGTTGATGCTATTATATGTTCTTGACATGACGAGTCATGCAGTTGTTTGTTCAGTTAGCTTTATGTATATGTTGTCTGCAGAATCTTCAGAGGTTTGGCATTATTATGGTTTTTCTTAAATTATTATTATGGAGTGGATCAGCCATGGACAGAGCATCTACGTTTTCTTTTTCACTTAATTTTAATGTGCAGAAGAACTTCTATGACAGTAGCTTCGGTTTTTCTCAACTAAACTCCTTTGTATCAAATTACCAGTCAGTTCCCCCCTCGCCCAATAAAAGACAATAAAAATGAAACAAACAAGGAGGGACAATTTTTCTCTGTAAACAGGGCAAGTTCTGTCCCTCTGTATTTGGGACAGAACGACCAAACCGTATGCGTTGAACCTCTGCCAAAACTTGTCATATCCAAGTTAGAAATGTCAAAGTTCTGCGACACGCTTACCGATAGCTTATAAAGATGTGCTTAATTAATTGGTTCTCTTCGAAGTTTTACTCAAACGAACGGATTTAAAATTCATAAGACTTGGACTTTTATGAATGACTTAATTACTTAAAAACATGAGAAATTCCATTTCTTTGGGATGCCACAGTCACACAAAGTGTCTTATGGTTAAAGAATTCCAAACCATAGCTACTCAAAAGTAGGCTTTAAGTCTTCTAACAGCTTCAGCTTAATTTCAGAAGCTATGGTTTCAAATTTGCCCTATCAATAGCAGAATTTCATCAATGAGTTTGGGAGATGCTGGTGTGAAAACAAAGACGCCTTCCGGATGTCGCCTTAAAATTGATATGAAAATCTTTGTCAACTGAAAATGACCAAGAGCAGTAAAGCTTTTTTTTTTTTTTTTTTAATTGGGTTTCATTTTCATTTTTCCCCGTATATTACTGTGTTTGGCTTTTCAAATGGCCCACATATTCAAGGATGTAAAAGAACATGATCTGCCACTGATTCTACCTTACAAGATGCTTTCTTCTACAGTTAGGTGCAGTTAAAATTTGATACTCATGGTCAAAACATATACCTTTATAGTAACTGAGGACGGGTTTTAAGATATGATTAGATAAAACATGAAAAGTAGCCTTTAACATGGGAGTGATAATTCGAAAAAGGTCAAAAGAAAAAGTAGTCAAGGAAGAGAGACATATCGTTTAATAGCCAAGAGAAATCAATGAATATAAAATGAAGAAAAAAACAGAATTCCATCCCCCAAGCAACTAGAAGAATTTTTTTTTCTTATTAAGCTTTGCTGCTATGGTTTTAGACAGTCCATGTGGATTTTGTGTTACACTTGTTCCCTCTGTCGACCCACATGCTGCCTTTTCCTCACCAATCATACACACCGTCCTTTTCTATCTTTCAATTTTAAGATAGATTTGATTTATTTAGACTAAATAAATTATAAAGAGACATATAGTCATTTGAGTAGTACTTAGTTTTAACATGCTTTCATATCTATTTATGATTAATTTGATTCATATCAAGTTCGCCCGAGAATTTTTCAGAGACTGTGTACCAATTGGGTTTTGATTTCTTGTAAAACTGTTAGTTTTTAAAAGAAAAGAGACTCAATCCTTGCTCGGCAATCGCTGGTTTCATCTCTTTCCCTAAGAAGCATGGATACTAGTCTACTCTAGAATCAAGTCCTTCATACTTGAGAAAGATCTGAGTATTTGGCGTCCACCATGCATAAATCGATTAAAGGTGAGGGGCAGTAATGGTTCACGAATACCATATACTTTTCAAATCATGACCAATCGATGCTGGATTTGGACAACGTAACAAATTTTGTTCTGTTCTCTTGGTAGATAGCGAATTAGCCACTTGGCCCCTATAAGTTAAGTCAAGAAAAAGTAACATATCAAAGCTCAAAAATACTTCCCAACCAAAAAGTTGTTTGAGAAGACCACAAAATGCTACCAAATTAACAGTTGTTTAATAAATGAAGAATTTTTAGTACCTAAAGTAATAAATGCTGTATCGTATTTGTTGCTCACCAACACATCCATCTGCAATTGAAGGGTCCCCCTGCTTTTAACATTTTATGATATAGACTAGGACCCTTCTCCCCTGAACCGATTAGAAATGCAGTAATGGCATTGTTTCTGGTACACCTCTCTGCTATATTATGATCATTGCTTATTTAATGTTTTATATATACATATATATATATATATATATATTGAACTTAAATAATGTTTTCTTGTGGAGCAGCTTTGGCTCTCTGCAAAATATTTTCTCACAATCCATAGTTATTATCAGTTAACTGGAAAATGGCTTGAAAGGAATCTTGTGACAGAAACACCTACAGTTTTGCCGTCAAAGAACAGTGGAATTGTCTCCCAATATCACAAGCAAGCTAATTAATATTGTAGATCTCTTGTCTTTGCATGCTGACCCATATGACAATTCAGCATCCAAACCGCCGGCTAACTTTTAAATATAAAGAAAAATATGCATTATTAGCTAGCATGACACTTGTCAAACTGTCTTCCTCGTATGTTTTTTTTAGAAAAAAAAAGAAGAAGAAAGATTGTAACTTTTGGCAAAGCTTAGCTTCTAATTAAAGATAGAAGGAGAAGAAAGATTTTGAGTATACATAAGCTTGTACAAATCAACCTCCTAAGTGTGTGATATATATGTCCCCCTTTATAATCAGTTTTGTCCACGTAAATACTCCCAGAGCCTTCTCTTCCTTTTATAACCTTTATTACTACTTTAGAACATGAATTTCTGGCTTCAGTTCCCGGGAAGAAGGGGATAAAGCCATAGCTATTACTGTAGCCATAGTAATTTCCCAAACTCGTCAATGTCCTTATCATTGGGAAACCGCCACGTCATAAAGACACCAACATATACATGCATGAAATGGATTGACGCTATTGGCTAATCCAAAGAATTAAAAGTGGCACAAATTAGTAAGTTCAAGCAATAGTGTTTTACCATTATATCAGAGGAACTGCATGAATATAGTATCTAAAGTTGTGTCACAATCTGATGACGTTGTCATACCATATAGTTGCCGTTTTAGAAGAAAACATAAATATTACGAGACTCCTAAGCCTAATCAGATTGTTTGTCTTCTTACTTAGCCGACATCTTTGTATGGATATACCTATATCTTTGCTTTTGGTGCAATCCTCAACTTGGATGTTGATTGAAAACGAGTGGTACTTGAGATCTTAAGGCTCAACGTAATTATATGATTGGAGGTCTAATACAACATTAATTAATCATATTATTAGAAAACCTCATTTCATATAGTAATCATTAAGTTACTAATCACGCATGAATAGACCAGTCTGATTAGATGCCAATTAATCATAAGTACTACTCGTTGAAATCAATTGTAATTTTATGTACGTTGCCTTTTTGTCTGTCGTATAATGGTGATTATTTGGAAGATTAATGCATCATTGAGGATCTAATTGTTGGTAGATACACTTTGTCGGGCATGGTTCATATCCAATCACATACATTGATTTATTATAGTGGGTGCCAGAGATTTGAGATTCCATCTTCACTTTAACCACCGAGGAGAGAACTAAGAAAAGAGAGTTAATTAAAAGTAGATTATATAATTAATTATCTTATTTAATTTAGATCATCTCCTACTCAGCGTACTATTCTGTTAGAATAAAAGTGTAAATAAAATCTACTTTTTCTCTTTTTATCCCCTTCACTTTTTTTTTTCTCTTTATCTCTTTCCAATATTCAACTAATTCTTAAATGTAATTAATTTTTTTGATTTAAATGCATTTTTGGTCCGTCTAATTTCATAAAAATTTTAATTTGACCCTCTTAATTTAAAAATAGACCAATCATATCCACATTGGTCTATTTTTAAATTAAGAGGGTCAAATTAAAACTTTTTTGAAATTAGACAAAACAAAAGCGTATTTAAATCTTTCTTTAGTGTTTAGAAATTTATATAAAATAAATTGAAAAAGAAATCTTATTTAAATTTCTAGTTTTTAATTTAATTTTTTATAGATAATTTATTTTAATTTATAGCCTCTCAATTATTATAATATTTGCAAAGTTACCCTTTCATCTCATGTTCATCCAAAGTTTAATGTTAAACCTAATAGTTTGTTAGTTTTGATGTCATTTGTTACCAACTAACATTGAAATCAACAAATTATTAGGTTTGACATTAAATATTTAATAAAAATAAGATGAAATGGAAACATAGCAAGCATCTTTATGATTAATTAATTAAATTCAAGAAAATAATCTAGGGAGGTCAAATTTAAAACTCTATTTATCTATTCAGGATGGAAATAGAGTTTTCTTTAAAAAAACAAAAAAGATGTACATAAGATATACAACACATAAATCATATCAGGTACCCAAATATCTTACAAATAAGTTTTGAAATGTTTGGAAAACTAAAATTTTCATTAACCAAACACTATCTAAAAAAATGTACAAGTTGATAATTCAGTTGCCGGAAACATAAGAAAGACCAGAGAAAACATGCTCCGGCTGGTTGAACTAAGAATGCGCTAAAAAACAGTGAAGAACTAACCCACGAGCAAGCAAGTTGTGTTTGGTGCAAAAGAAAGGACATAGAAATTGCAATGTTGGGAGAAGATAAGGACATGAGATCATCCCATTCATGTACATGAGGGGTGCCATAGGGAAGGGGAGGGGGGACCAACCTTGGTCAGACGGTGCTGCAGGAGATGGTAGCTAGATAGATAGAAGCCAATGGCCCAATGGGCTCATGGGGCCCACAGATATGGTGCTACATGAGGGGAGGAAGAAGCAAACACGCATGCATAAGGCATGGCCACATAGGGCATTTAATTGCCTTTGTCTCTTTTGGTCCTCAGTGAAAGAAGATAGAGGGTGACATTAATTTAATTGGGAGAAGCATACAATTACATCTAGTTGTAAAAAATTAGACTAGTTATTAAATTGATAAAAAAGAATGGTTTATAGTTTAATAGTTGAATCATAGTCAAATCTGAGTTGAATCAATTTTATTAATTTATTTAAAAATATATTTAATATAATTTTAATAAAAATTTTATATAAACTTTATTTTTATTTTCCATATATTATGTCAACACTTTGCAACTATTAGTGGAACAACACATGATGGCTTAATGGAAAAAGTGTAACTGCTCATTCCAAAGGTCACATGTTTGAATCTTGTGGGCTCTTTTGATTGGCCGAAACAAAATCATAATAAGAGCTTTTATATTAAATGTTTGCGTATTACTAATGAACAAGGTTTGTAGCTTGAGGGGAGAAGGCTCTTAGAAACATGTTGGAAGGACATAGTTTGAATTTGTATTCTGCCGAGCTCCTCTTGATCAAATAGTAGGTTGATTCACCAAATTTTCAATTGAATTAATTGATCTTGGTTTGATTTTGCAAACAACAGTCACATTTTTTACACTTAAAACATGGTTTGTCCTAAATTTAAACAATGCACTTTTCAAACTCTAACTTTACAACCCACTGGCTTTTTAAAAAAAAAATGATAGTAAAAGTAAATTATTCTAATATTATCAATTAGAAACTAAAGGATAGGTTTGAAAATTTTAAAAATTTAGCATATGCTTAACTCAAAAAATTATCTCTCAGAAACTTCATTCTCTTAAAATAAGCTATTTAATGAGATTCATTTGGTATGCTGAAAATAATAAATGAAAATAGAAATAAAAATAATAATTTTATGAATAAAAATAACTATCATGCCTTTATTTTAAAAAATATATATTATTAAGTAATAATTATAAAAATATAATGAATGTTTCCCAAAATTTTTTCATTCCAGCCTCCTACCAAAGAGGCCTTCAATAACAGATTTCTTCATAGATTGATTATCAAGTAAAATAATCAGAAGGAAAAATTCAAACTATTCACAAGAGATGAATCCCTTCAATTAGTTAAGCTAACTCACATTGACCCCATCCATTTGTTTTATGTTCTCTTCTTCTCTCTTTTCTTCCCCTTCTATTTACTATATCCTTGCCCCTTAAGCGTCTCTTCATATTAACATTTGTTTTTGTTTTATGGAATTTTTTCAGTTGCCTATTGATTAATTAAACAGCCAACCAACCATCCTCTTATTATGATGGAATAAACTGTTATAAGTTATGTATGTTAAAAGCAGGCATTTCAGAAAAATATTATGATTGAAACTTTTGGTTTTGATAAAATTTTCAACCTAATTTATGGTAAGCATGACACATTTTATTTTTCTATTAAGCAACAAATGGGGAGGAGAATATTCTGTGGCAAATAAAATTTGTGCCTATCATGTGGGGATTTTTATGCCTTTTTGAGAGGCATTGTACAAGGACCATGGCGAAAAACTCTATATATGGTTATATTTATAATCTGGGACTTAACTTTAAGAGAAATGGAGTGAATGAGATTGATTTGATTTGTTCAACAACATTGTAAATCAGTGTTAAATGTTAGTTAAACAATACATTATTTATATCATAGAAATTTCCACTTTTATGAGCTCAAAACAAAAAGCATGATTTTTATTCGTTTATCAATCTAACCCATCACTGTTTTTGTTGAAGAAATAAAATAGTCAACCTGAATATAAAAACCCTGTTGGTTCGAATGGACCAGATAAACGGGCTGCCTAAACAATACAAGATTCAGCCCACCAATCTGAATTTGGGCTTTTACGGACCTTTGCTTTTTTTAATTAATTTAAGCTCCTTAAGCCTGAAGCCTTATTGAAACTTGATTCATGTTGGGTATGAATGGGATTGGGTCAATAAACTTCATTCGTTTTAGACTTAGCCAATTTGGATGGCAACTAGTGATGAAAACTAGGTCAATGCCTAGATGTTGGCCCAATATGTAATCTTTGACTATTTATCCATATCATAGTTGCAGTAGTGTATATGCCTGGTACTTTCATCAACTATTTTCAAAATGTTCCTTTGAAATGCAAACCTTAACTGCACTCAAACTCCACTCCACTGCTTTAGTTTATTAAAAAAATTTAATTATATTTTTATATTTTTATTATCAAATTTTCTAACAAAAATATGATAAATATATTATTTTTATAGCAGAATATCATATAATTAAGTATTAAAAAATCTTTTGCTACTTATGTTATTTATTTATTAAATAATTTGATAATAAAACATAAAAAAAAATTATGTAAAATGTAATCCTTAACTTATTTCTTAAATGAATAAATTCTAGCTTCTCTTTTAACTTTAACCTAACTTTTTTTTTTTCTGGGTCAAGAACTTTAGTCCAATCAAGATTTAAACTTATTTAAAGTTTGTTTCAATTAAAACTTTTATTTTAATAATTTACTTAAAAATAGGCCATTCAACCAAGAATAAATTTAAAATATTGACATCTAAATGTTATAGGACATAGAATGAAAAATAATTATTGTGAATGATTATAAATTAAAAATATTTATACTGAAGATTTTAAATTTTAAAATTATTTTAAAATATTTTTTAATATAAATTTAGTGTATATTAAAAAATTATAATTCAAAAGTTGAAATTTTTTATTTTTATCATTAAAAATAATTTAAATTAATATAAATATATTTAAATATAAATTTTTAAAAAAAATAATTTAAGCAAGTCATAGTGGTTACACGCGTCCATATAGATTGGAGACTGCAGAGGGCAAATCAAGAATTTCTTCAAACTTCCAACGCCAGGCGTCGAGTTCCCCAGCTTCGCTACACGCACTCCTATCGCTTCTTCATCTACTCCACTCTCTGCAGCTGCTATTCTCTCTCTGTTCTAATCTGTTACATCTCACTCCCCAAAATCTCAATCATAATTTCTCTCCATCTCACCCGAGAACCCTTCTTCCTAGAAACATTAGCGAATCTTGGGCATTTTTCAATTACAAGATTTCTTCTCCAACAAGTGGAAATGGCGGAGATTCAGCCACCGGAGGGGCAGATGAATAATGGTGGGGGAACGCTGATGGTTAACTCTTGCGAAGCCGTTGCATCATCCAAGCGTCAAAGGAGGCCGAGTGTCAGATTAGGCGACATCGGAGACCAGCCGTACGATTCGCATGTGCGCCGGAGCAATAAGCCATGGAAGCTGGGTCTTGATCACAGGAGGGACTCTAATGCCTCAGGTAAAGCCTCGAAGACTCGACCTTTGATGAATTTGAGTTCGGGAGGCGGTGTTGCGGATTTTAACGAAACCCTAGAGGACGACGATAAAGAAAGCAATTTGGATTGTGTGGCGATTGGTAGCTGGAAAGTGAAAGAATCGAAAAAGAGAGGTTCCACGGCCACCAAGAGGGTCAGATCAAATTGGGTTTCCAGAATCGATGAAGGCGGCGGCGGCGGGGGAGGCGAAGTAGAGGAAAAATATAGCGCCGGTGAAGACATGGATGATGGGTATAGGGATTTTGATAAGGAAAATTCGGAAAGCCCCTTGAAAGAACAAAGCCCAATTCATTCTCTGGAGAATTTGGGTGTTGAAGGTCATGGAAATGATAGAGAGATGCACTATCACGGTAATAGGAGATCAATTAGGGCTAGGGTTTCAGAGGGTAGGGAACATCACGATGGCATTGAGCTATCTGGCCCATCTGATACGGATGCGAGGGATTGGAAATGTGGGACTAGTGGGGATAGGAATGGGAATGGGGGAAGAGGAAGTTGTGGAGAAGATGGGGTTAGGATTTGGCTTAATGGATTAGGACTAAGTCGATATGCTCCTGTATTCGAAATACATGAGGTCGATGATGAGGTTTTACCCATGTTGACACTGGAGGATCTCAAAGATATGGGAATAAACGCAGTTGGGTCAAGAAGAAAAATGTACTGTGCTATTCAGAAGCTTGGGAAGGGGTTTTCATAAGCTTCTTTACCTGTCTTGCCACATGTAGCACTGGAGAATTCTCAGCCATAGCAAATTAAGATGGATGTTTGAACTCTGCTCTAGTATGTTCTTCCATAGCTTGTTTGGCTTAGAATGGTAAATTTTAGTCCCTCACATGTTCTTACTTTCAAACATCTTTTTTCAATCCAGTGCAAGTACATACAACGCTGCTAATTTTGTTGAAATAATTTTTTTTCCCCCATGAACTAATTCTAGTTATATCATTGATAAGTGCAAAAGGCTACCACTGTGAGAAGGATTTTTTCTGAACGAGAAAGGAAAGAAAATGCTGTAAGATTTGTTCTCTCTATCAATTGTGGACATAAAGATAAATCTTTATACCATTTTATGTGTGTGCTTCTGGAGCTCTTGCCCTGTTTGTATTTATAGATATGGTATAATTCTGGAAGAGTCCCCGGGCCCGGAGATTCAATAAAGAGCCAAATTTGTTCACTTCACATGTCATTTGAGGTGTTATTCTTCCGGTAATAAGTTATAATACCTTTTTAGAATGTTCTATAATTTCGTCTGACTTCATGGAGTTCGTATATT
Organism: Erythrophleum fordii; assembly: GCA_032878935.1. NCBI lineage: Eukaryota > Viridiplantae > Streptophyta > Magnoliopsida > Fabales > Fabaceae > Erythrophleum > Erythrophleum fordii. The sequence goes on from JAVQMF010000054.1 coordinate 44,923,445, forward strand.
TTGAATCTCTTTGATGCTTGCAATTTCTGCACTGGCAACTTTCTATTCTCTGTTAGTGTTGAGAATCTGGTGTTTGACTGTTCAACAATATTGTCTGTGTTGCTGAGATAATCGAAATTAGCTTGCTTAGTATTTAGGTAAGTACTGTTTATTGCTGGTGCCTCCTAAGTCCTACTAGTGAGGTGTTTAGTTTGAATTGGTTGATTCTGTAAGGAACAAACGAGGGTTATAATAATGCCTAGACGAAGCCTTCCCTTCTGTCCTCTCCTTCGAAGCACTGTGGGACCCTGCTAAGTGCCAACGGGACTGAATATTTTCTCATGCTAGGTGATTTACTTATTTAAGGAGAGGAAGGTATGTGAATCATAGAGCACTCAGGTGGTGATGACGAGGAATGTGTCGACTGTCAAATGATTGCATTAATGGAAAGCAAGCACCTGCTAGATAGATGGGATGTGGGGCTCTTGGTGGGAGGAATTCAACGCATAGTGGCAATGAAAGAACCTAAGTGGTAACCCCGGATTCTGTTGACATTGGTGAATGAGCAACGAAAATAAATTATCAGCATTTACTTCAGTATCTTAGAAATCTTATTTTCCTCTTATACATGTGTGTTCACCAGCTTGCAACCAAAGAGCTGCAGTGCTCACTATCACTGTTAAGTTACTACTGCCATAGAACCGTTCCTTTCCTTGTTATTTCAGATATGTATTCACTGGTTCTCAACTCATTTATTTTCAACAAAGGCAAATAGCTTGGAGACAGGTATCAAAAGCACAATCCAAGTGCTAGTTCTTGTCAGTAATTCACTATACAAGTGTAGCTTGATTACAATGAAGGGTAGATAATATAGCAGAACCTGTACAGATAAACAAAGTGCTAGTTTATTGAGCTTTCCTGCCCTTGGCAAATATCCCTAAAGCAAGGCGTAGTTGAAGAAGCCCGAAATTGTCTCAATCCACAAGGGAAAAAAATAAAAATAAAAAGTCAACAAGTTCTGTCTCTCTCAAGAGATAACTGCCACGATTCAAATTATTTAGGAATAAATTGAACAGGCTACCTGCATCGGTCAAAAGTTCTAGTGAGTGTTCTCACATCTGTTTTAGAGATAACATGGAAAAGGCAAGGAATTTTGCAGAATTATAAAATCTTATGACTATTTGAAGAGAACCATTTTCTCTGTAAACTTTAAAATCCGTAAAAGTTGGTGTGTGTTCACGTATTCAAAGAAGTCTCCCCTTCGTAAACATAAATGGTTTTAAGTCACTACTAAACAACAGGTTGTTGAACTTTAATGCCATTAAAATAGAAAAGTTGGAACTCCTTTAACCTAAATTGAAACCATCCTCTCTAAGAATAACCTTTTCGGCAGATATTATTTGTTGATTTATGATTATGAGCTGGACATGGTGTACTCTACATGTTATGACGTAAGAAGTGTTGACATCGATACATGTTTAACGAATACTGTAACCTGACATTTTATTTCATGAATGTTCTACATAGAATATGGCTGCACTCAGTTTTTTAGAATTTGAATCATAGGCTACGAGAGTAAAATCTAACGTGCTTAATCCTTGAAAATTTAGCAGAAATTTGTAGTAGCAACAGGAAAGAAAAAGGGGATTAATGTCTCTGCTATATAATAAATATATTCATTCACTATATATACATAGAACACTTTAAATTAACTTATATTGATTCACCATTACAATTCTAAATTAAGACTAGTGTTTGCATTCCAAAAACGCATGCAGATTGAAAAGAACTAAACAAACGAATTTCGATTCGTATATGGTAGATTGTGAATATAAAGGAATAAATGGAGAAATAAACAGTCCTCTCCCAATTCCTACGAAGAAGGGGGTTGAGAAAGTGAGAACAACAAACTATTTTAATGTGAAAACTAACTAATATATTTTTGGGTTATTCTTATTAATAGATCAAGTCTAACCCAATTACCACGAATGATTTAGTCTAATGAAGTAAAATAACCAAACTATCCCAAAGGGGTTTCACTATAAATACCCTATTATGCCTATTAGGTAAGAAATTTCCTATTTTTTAGCCTCCATCTTCTTCTCTCATTCTTCTAGCTCTAGTCTTAGCTATGGATTAACTTGAGTATTGAAGTTCACGACGGGGCTTTTAACCTGCTCATAAACTCTATTTTGCAAGACTTGAAAACTGCTCTACTTATTGGAGATTGCTGAAAACCTCAAGGTTAGAAATAGTTTTGTCAGAAATAAAAAGAAATGATGATGAATATATAAAAATAACACTAAAAAGGGCTTAAAATAATTGAAACGTAACCAATTCACATTTTGTTTTTATAACTAATTTTAGGATACAGGTAATGATACACATTTTTATATCATCAAAGCCAATTCAACTTGTAGGAAATTGAAAAAGGTGTGTGCTTATTATTGGAAGAATAAAGTTCTAGCATGCAAGACAAGGATCAATCAACAAGCTGAAGATACTTGCCAACAAAAAGAAAAAAATCAGACCAGGGGGATCAATCAACAAGCTGAAGATACTTGCCAGCAAAACGAAAAAATCAGACCAGGGGCTAATTAGCAGTTACAAGTCTCATGAATGGATATTGCTAGGCAAGTCATCCTTGGCTACCAGACATGACTCTTCATCTCCATACAAGACGCTCTCTTCCTCATCAACTCTATACATCTGAGATTGATGCCCTCACTCTATATTACTAGACCCCATATTTATGATACTCCTTTATATTGCCTTTATCAATTGCAAGTTTAAATCTTTCAGAATATGTTCTAGCAGAGAGGGACCGACAATATTAATCAGCTATGCAAATGGCAGAGTCAACTGCAGGTACTACAACAGTTCCCTTGTTGATCTATCCCAACTTGCTTTGAATTTGTTCCTTTTGAAATTCACTTCTTTCCCTATTCCACATTATTAACTCGTGGGACCTCAATCTCATTATTATTATTATTATTTTTGAATAATAAGAATTCTACCCAAGACAAATTATTCCAACGCTATGTTAAGGTACTGGTGGCATATGCTAGATGCATTTTTAGCTCCATGCTTATATCTACCGAGTGCTTGTATAAAAGTGAAGCTTACCTAGAAAAAAGGTTCATTCAAAAGACTAACACCAAAAGATCTTTTTAAAAAGAATTGACTATTATCATAAGCTCTCAAAATTAAAATAATTTAAACCGAACATTATATATAACTAGAAAACTTATGTCAAATTCCTCATGAAATAACTCGTGTTAAGCCATTATTTTTGCTGCTTCATTCTTACTGTTATGTTTACCACATTCCTCTTTCTTTTTTAATTTGACTTTTTTTCTCTGTACTTTGATAATGGATCATTATATTTTACGAAATAATTATGTCATATGTGCAGGATAAGTTCTTATTTAATTGTACTTAATAATTCGCGTTGATTCGGTACTCGTGTAAATACTATTTTCTTTTATTATAACAATGATAGTAGCCTTCCCTACATTCACATGGGCTTAGGTTTTCAGAATCAGATCTTTACAAAAGGGATGACTGAGACATCTTCTCAGGTGAACTCCTCCTTCTTCATCGCTTTATGAGCGCATTATTCCAGATCCAATACTCTTAAACCCATGCTGCACATCCCCATTGGAATTGGAATTGAAAGTTTCAATTAACTCAACAAAATAATCTTCTAAAGTATTGTCAACTAATACCCTTAATTAACTCTTTAAAAACTAATTGATTTGGAATGAATCAAATTCGATAATAAAGTTAATTTAAAAAAAAAACCAACAATGAATAATTACGTGTATTCGCAATATTTTAATCTTGAAAATCATTACGTTAACTAGATAATCAAAGCATTAAATACTTTCTCGTGATTATACTCAAACAACGAAAGAAAATTAAAGTTAAGAGAAACAGAAACCAAGTTACTAGGGTTGCCTTAAAGCTTGTGGTCACGCACATAATTTTTCAACGATAGATTGGAAGCACAGTGCTATAATCACGGACTATATGCATTATTCCAACCTTCCCCAATAAGGAAGTATATTTAACTTTAAGGGATCAACTATTCATTCACATGCTTTCAACTTTATATCCTTTTTATCTATGAAAAGAAATATTTAATGTGTCAATTTAATTTCTTCAGCAAGCAACGAGGAAGATACCATATTTAGGTTCGAGCGATATTATTATTAGATATGCCTCTGGTGCTCTCCTTCTCATCGACCTCCCATTTATTTCTTTTCTTTTTTCAAAAATGAAAACGAATTGTTAAAAGGATATGTTTAACTCAATTTATGGTTAAATAATTTGAAAGAAATTATAACAGATGTGAGATTAAAGAGTACTATAATAAAATATTAGACTTTCTGCTACAAGGAGTCTCTAGATAAATATAAAAATTTATGATTAGGTCAAACATGGATATGGAGAGCACTATTAAATAATGTATCAATCGTCATGCAAGTATTAACAATTTGGGCTCGTTTAGTACACCGCATTGGATAAAACTTAATAGTATAAGGCCTGATAAGATAAAGTCTGATACAATTTTAATATTATATAATGTTTGGTGTAATACTGTATAAGATATTATATCGTATAAAATAATATTATTCTATGTTTTATGATGCATTGTATAACATTGGATAAGATAAAAAATAATCATTTTGATAATAATACTTTTTACTTATAAATATATTATATTTTTAAAAATTTGTCATGCTATATTAATTTTTTAAAAAATAAAATTTCTCATGTACTAAAAATAAAAAAATTTATACTCAATATGTACATTCAATAGTCATTTTTTTCGTGCTTTTCATAAAGTTGAACTTGACAACAAAATTTCATAAGAATTTATATGACTACCTAGTTTTTAAATGCATCACATAATATAACAAATATCTTAATTCTATTTATCAAAGAAAAAAGAAATACTAATAAATTAATTAAGTATGCAAAAAAGGCCACTATAGCCAAAGTTCTACAAACACCACAAAAGTATAAATACCACTAAGTTTTAACATCAAGTACCATAAATTTTAGTTATCTTCAAACAAATCCTTTACAAATTGAACTCGATGTTCACCTTGAAAGCCCCAAAATAAATGCACTAGGAAGAGGTTTTGCATAAGTAAATAGCCAGTCTTATTGCGTTCTCTAGGTGTAAAGGCCTCTAATTTCATCAGTTCATCAGCAATAGCCTGTGAATCATCATAAAAATCTTTCACAACTTTTACACCTTCAGCCATACACTTGACACTTTTAGCCATGGCATCCATCCTATTAGTAGATTTTCTAACAACATCCACAAGCTTATTGACAAAATTGTCCATACTTTTTGCTAACATATCTTCTCCTCTTAACTTCTTTCTTACTCGTCTACCCTTTAGAATGACTTATTTTTGTCTTATTTTTATTTGGACCCAGAGACATTGATTGATTGACATGTTCAATGTCATAATCACCCAACCCAATGACTTCTTCTGGAAGTTCAGTAGTGTCATTGTTTCAATTGGTGTGTTCTTCATTATCCAAATTTTCAACTACATCCGCAAGAGCTTAAGCACTTTTTCCACTAACACAATCCTTTCCAAAGATGACCAACAACCGCTCATAGTAAGAAAAAACTTTGGTCCTATAATTCTTCAAATTTACATCTTTCTGCATACATATAATACAAACATATAGTTGTATTATTGTTAAAGAAAAGAAAAGGTAAAGGAACATATGACACAACTACAACTACAATAACAACAACAAAGCCTTATCCCACTAAGTGGGGAACATATGACACAACTATTTTAAAAATTTAAAAACCTTATTTGCTTGGATGTGAGTATTCCAAACATCATCACTATCAACTAAAATCTTTTTATGCACATCATCCCATCCAAAGCCACTTGTTTTAAGCCTCCTTATAATTGACTCAATATGTAGCTTTACCTTTATGCCAGATTTAGGAAATTTTGCCTCCAACTTCTGCTCCAACCATTTGAAAGTACCTGGTTCAAATTGGCCAGCATCAGCTCTTTTGTTTAAGGCAACTGTCTCCTTTAAGAAGCTTAGGAATGCCTCAAACTCCTCATCACTACAACCCCTACGTTCTCCTTTAACTTTGCTAGTTTGTTGAGTACTTTTAGATGCCATACCTGTCAAATATATTATAACTTCAACAAAAAATACAAGTACACCATAAACTTAATAAAATTTAATAACTAAAATTCAACAAAAGTATATTACGACTTCAAACAATCAAAATGGTTATAAAAGTATACCATAAACTTAATCAACTAAAATATAAAAGTGTAAAAAATCGTCAGGGTACAATACTAAAACTCAAAAGATATAATAACAAGCCTAGGGTATAGCCTCGACAAACAATCCATTCATTATACATCTCATTTGCCAATGCATCTCTCCATACACTCCATGCTTCACTTGGTTCAATGATTTCTATGGTATCATGTGGTTCTACCTCGATCTTTTCATCAATTGGCATGTTATCCAACTCCATTTCTAATGGATCTACACGCATCTCCCTTCTAATCAAATTGTGTAATAGGCAACAAGCAATAATAATTCTATTGAGTTTTAACAGGATAATAACTTGGACTCCTAAGAATTGCCCAACACATATTCAATAGCCTAAATGTTCTTTCTATCACATTCCTAGCTTGAGCATGCCGCTTATTAAATATTTCTTGAGAAGTTGTTAGGACATGTCCACGTTTCCACTCACTAAGATGGTAACGAGTTCCCCTATAAGGGGTAAGAAACCCTTCTCCATTAGTATATCCAACATTTACCAAGTAGTAGTATCCTATTTCATGAACCAAATATAAAATCAATATTTTTATTATAATAAGATTATTAATTTAAAAATAGTTTTAACATTTTTACCAGTTCGAACCTTAAGGCCATTTCTCCTATTAATTGCATCGCGTAATACCCTAACATCCGAAGCTGAACCCTCCCAACTAGGAAATACATATATAAATTTCATGTCTCATGAGCATACTCCTAACACATTTGTAGCAATTTCGCCTTTTCGAATTTTATATCTTAGTTTATCAACCTCAGGAACATTAATACTAATATAGGTTCCATTTAAAGTTCCAAGATAACCATAAAAAAGATAAGCAAACGACATTTTACAATATTAAATTAAAATAAAAAAATTAAAAAAAATACAATTCCATAACATAGTTCATACCTTAAACCATTTCCACCTATCATCAATGCAATCCTTAGGAACTGGCTCTGGTGCCCTAAGTAAATTTCCTTACAACCTCAACATAGAATTCAACACTCAATTGAAATATCTACTAACAGTTTCCCTTAAACATTGGAATTTAAACTGAATTACATGATTTTTAGTGTGGTGAGCTAATATGTGTAAGAACACAATAACTTGTTCGTCTATTGATACTAACCCATCTTCCTTTAGCCTACCATCAACACATAAAAGAGAACACAACACCCGAAATGTATAAATATCCATTTGGAGTTGTTCCACACATGCAACATCATCATTTATTAACCTCCTTATGAATTCTACCATTGATTTTTTCTTTACCTTTAGTATCACCCGTTGCCTTAAAGATAATCTCTCATGTTTTTGAGCCACAAGAATGACATGAAGGTACGATATAACACATGCAATTACCATCTCCAAAAAGGTTTATTCTAACATCAAATACACTGACATAACATTAAATAGCTCACTTATATTATTAAGCCATCTATTTGGGTCAAACTTTTTATTAGGATCCATAACACCTAAAAATTTAAAACTACTCATTAATGAAAATAAACATCGTTTTGCAGTGAGAAAAGCAAGTGTTCATCATAAGAGAAACAAAACTGTAATATGATAACTTTCTCATTAATACAATACAAGATATAAAAGAAAAGACTTAAGAAATGTCACAAGTAGAGAATTATTAATATACAAAACAAAATATAAATGTGGGCATATGAATTATTAATATATAGCACAAAATATGAATTAAAAAATAATATGTCCTGTAGCTGGAACTGGGGACATTTGCTGTCAAGCATTCTTTTTTGTGCCTTTTTGTGCCTTTGGAGCTCATGAAAGTCATTGCATTCTTCTTCTAATGGCATCAACAACGATGCAATAGCAGAAACCATTCTTAGTTTAAAATCAATGATAGCTGAGCTAATTGCATGTGGTGATTAAAGTATACACAACCTCTTAGACCTAACAAAAAATAACCCTTGACCCAACACTATAACTTTAAAAAACATGCATGTAAAAATAATATACATATATTTTGAACTAAAGCTAACAATCAATACAAATAGAAATTGGCATTTTTCTTTCATACACTCGAAACTTGATTGCATGGCAACTGCAACAAGTCTAAACAGAAAAAGAACCATGATATTAAACACATGAAAAGTGACAATATATACTATAGACTCATTAGAATATTCTCAAGCATAGGTAGAGCAAAGTAGTCAAAACTTAACTTAACTAGTTACATGCAAAATAGAATACAAAATTGTGTAGCAGTAAAACAAAATTTTGCTCAGCAATTATAACCAAATGCAATACTTTTTTTTTCCAAAATAGGACAACAAATAATGTAGTAGTTAAACACAGAAAATTTGTGTAACACCCCAAAATTAATTAAGGTGTTAATAATATATTTAGACTAATTAAGGATAATTATTATAAAATAATTGGGTAAACTATATGAATAGAAATTTATAGAGAAATAAGTTATTAATATGGGTTTAAGATTTCAACTAGATTAAAGCTTAATTTGGACCCAAAAATTAATTTGAGTAAGACATGGATAAGGATTTACGGAGGCCCAATGATTTTAGGTGTAAGCCCAACTTTTTACCATGAGACTTGGGCCAAGAGAGTTCACCTAATAATGACTCAATCCGATTTAGTGAAATAGAGACCCAAGACCCAATTTACATAAGCCCTTATAGTTGGCCCAACACACATTATGTAGATCAAAATTAGTTTGACTCTTGAAATTTAGCCTGACCCAACTACAACTTTGAAACCCAACTTATGAGACTTAGCCCAACTAACACCAACCTTTGATCCCACTAGAATTTGGGTCTTTGGGTCAGCATATTCCACTCTTAGCTCTAAATGTTATGCAACTCATTCATTAAACCACAGCCTAACCACTTGAAATGAGCCCAATTGGACCTTAGGTTGATGGGTCAGTCCATTTCTCATTAAAAACCCTAAAGGTTCAGTAGCCACACCCATTTGAAAGAGTAAAACACTTGGTTCTGTAGAAGGAAAAAATCTATTTTCACACATTAAGGAGAGGTTAGGGTTTCTATCACTATTTTGGCTCCATTTCTCCCACTTAAAGTAAAATTCAGCTAAGGTAACCTTCATATAACTTCATCCTCTCTTCATCCTCTTTGATTTGACCCTATTGGTCTTTTATTTGGAGCATTTTTATCTTCTACCCAAAACTAAAACTTGTTGTTTGGTGCTTCCATGGTGGATTTTCGGAGGTTGAGGCTATGGGTGTTGTTAAGTGAGTATCATCTTCCCATTTTGATGCATTTTCTGTTAGTTTGAGACCTCTATAGTTGACTTATGATATGGGCTTTGGTTTCATGTGAAATTACCCAGAAATTGGAGTGAACTATGGTGGTTTCTAATGTGGGAAAGTTGAAACCTGAAATTAAAATCCATTGGTGGTTAGGTGGGCAACCTTTAGGTAGTCATTAGCGGTTTAACTCTTTGGGTATCTGATTTGTTACTGGAAATAATGATAATTATACTTGTTATAGGCTTGATGTGCATTTAGATTTTTATGGTTACTAGAGGAAGAGTAATTGGCTTCATTGAGGTAACGGAGGTTAATTTTCCAATTCCATGTATATGTTCATGTTAATCTGATATTGTTTGCACATATATGATTTTGAAATACTAAATAATTGGTTGACTACTTGAATTGTTATTGTGATTGGACCTTGTGAGTCCATGGTGGAGTTATGGTGTGGCTGCCACCCGTGCATGTACTTCGATCGAGCATTGGGTTGTGATCAAACCCCAGATGCACTGAGCCCTAGTTGTGCTCACTATGGAGTAAGTACTGTAGACGGACTTTTCCCGGTGTTATTGGCCATTAACATGTTGTGTATGATTGCTGGTATGGGACAGTGGTCATTGGTAGCTCAACTAGTTCATTTGCAAGTTGAATTGATGATTCGGGTATTGATGATATGAAATTGCATTGTATTGATTAATTTGTACATATATATGAAATTTGCCTCTTATTATTGAGATTGTATATCTCACCCCGATTGTGGGCTAACATTTTCAAGGATCGGACCTCTTAGTGACAAGGAGAAAATTAATGGAAGCTTATTATATGGTTTAGTAGTAGGTAGGTAGGTTTGGAAACCTCGTTAGATTGTATTTGTATAACTAGACTACCAATTTTATGTAATTATCGCATTGAATCATGAATTGCCAAGCATAGAGATTGTAATCATTTGATACATTGGATGTCAATTTAAATTGGTGATGTATGAAATTCCTAATGCGACTTATGTTTGAATGGAAATGTGAGCAGTGTGTGAACTATTTGCTATCATAGATCTATGAACTCACTGATTTATGGTAGCTAGAGGGTTAAGGAACTACATTTGAATTTTAAATGGGTAATGATATATATGTTAAGTAGATTAGGTAAAAGAAAGACATTAAATTTTCACAAACTAAGTTAAAATGGCCTAGAGGGTTGCTAGAGAGCATGAGATGAAATCTTGGGAGTTATAGGAACAGAAGGGAATTGGCCACGGCCAACATTTAATTGGCCTCGGCCAAATGGTAACAGAGAGGAATTGGCTGCGGCTAACATTTAATTGGCCTCGGCCAAATGTGGCGAACCTGCTAGGGAAAAAAACAGAGAGAAATTAGTCGCGGCGAATAGTGAGGTTAGCCGCGGCTAAGTCTGAGAAACAAGTCTGGGGGTGTTCCAGAGGGTATTTGGCCGCGACGAAAAGGATATTTGGCCGCGGTGAAATGCGTGAAATTTGTGGATGTGTAAGGAGTTGAGCCCGAGAGTAATTAGCCGCGACGAAGGTACTCAATTTCTCATATTCACCTAGAAACCTTAGTTTCTTTTATGATAATACTAAGGAATGAATTAGAAACACTTGTAAGAGGTTTTTATGAGTTGGAATTGATGGATGGAAGAATCAAAGGCTCCCTATTAATGATTAAATTCACTTGCACATTTGAATAATTGTGGTTGTCTAATTAATGACCCTAATAATATTAAGGTTCAAATTTTTCAGCATTTTTCGAATATAATTAGTTGTAATGACTTCCAATCCTAATTTAAATTTTATGGTTATTAATCACGTACTTTATCTTAATTATGATTATTAGAAGTTAGGGTTTTTACAATTTGCACTAAAACATAGATGGATGCAGCACTGTTTAAGTCCAAGCAGAAACACAAAATTCAACAAAATATCTAGAACCAAAATATAGAATGCAAAAATACAAAATGGAGAAAGCATAATTACAAAATGCATAAATACAAAATAGAAAAAGTACAATTACACAAAGAGAAATCAGAAATACAAAATGCAAAAATACAAATATGCAGAAACTTAGAACAGAGAAGGCCGAAATACGAAATGTAAAAATACAGATATGCAAAAACACATAATAGAGAAACTAGAAATACATAATGTAGAAACACATTAATGCAGAAATACAGAACCAAAATCCAACAATTTACATTAAGAAAACAACACAATGACAGAATTACTAGTTTTGCCTAAATCAACTTGTCTAAGAAATAGAATAGAAGTAGAAATCAAAATCCCAATCACACAAATAGATTTACTCAGTATAAACCCCAATAATCATTTTTTCTTGTTTAAGCTGTACAATTCAAATCCCTATTTTTTCACCGTATAAATTGAAACCCCAAGAATCAAAGAATCTAAGATAGGTTTGCTTACCAATAAGAAGATGAGAAGCGGATGTAGGTGTACAGCTGGGAGGTTTGTAAAAGAGAACCAGAGAGAACCCGAGAGAAGAGGACAACCGAAGCAAGGAAGAGGACAACTAGGAGATCTCGCGTGCGTCTAGCAGTGTCACGAATGACAACCATAGAAAATCGAAGAGTAAAGGACGGCTAGGAGGTCTGCAATGAGCAAGGAAGAAGGAGGTTCAATGCTTGCGAATGAGAACCCCGAGAGAAAAGGACAACAGAGAGACGAGAAAGATGGCTAGGAGGTCCAATAAAGAGAGACGAGCGTGAGCGTAGAGCGTAGGGCTACAAGGGAAAAATTTTTAAAAGCCTTATACATCGTAATCTAATCAGGGCTTATCCCACCCCCTAGGCCTGATTAAATTATCCATTGTTTTGATAGATAAAAGGAATATGATGAATAGGGTAATACAACACATTAGTTACCCCAAACACCTGATAACTTTACAATGTATTGTATTACTTTATACTATCAGACCTTATACATTGCACCAAACAGGCCCCTAGTGTGGTAATCATACGATGCACAAAATATTGTTACAATGTATGGGATATTCTAGTAAAATATTTATTTTTACAAGTTTTATTTACCCAATAATATAGTAATTTTATTTGTAAAATTTATAAATATAATTAATATATAAGAATGATAAAAATAATATATATGATGTTGAATATAATAATAATAATATAAGCAAGAATAGATTACGAACATGTCACTTAAATTATATACTAAATAATATATAAATAAATTATGTCAAAATATTTGTTTAACATGATAGATATAGAATTAAACAATAATTTTGTCATTTTAATATAGTGAGTTGCCAGTCATACACATTAGTTCCTATGAAAAATTTCATAAGCATGAAAAATTGATGTTCCTCATCCTGTCATATATCTTTTAATGTATAACTACTAATTGATTTCGAAAGATATTATAATTATGTGGTCAATTAGTTTTGGATCTAATGGAGCCATTATTTTACAAAGTATAAGATGGAAGTAAATATCTACAAAGTTGTGCCATCATCCAATTATTTAAGATATTTTCTCACCCCATGAGTTTTAATATCATGATTTACACTTTTCAAATTTGCTATAAGACACAACAGACTAAAATTCTTAACATATGGAGAGAGCAATAGAAAAACCATAACGTAAAAGGGATAAAGGCCAATTTAGGAAGCCAGAAACCATCAATACACCAATGTAAAATTATCTGGATTCTATATATCTACATCCACCAAGCTCAAAAGAAGATTAATATAGCCTGGCTGCAAAAATTTAAAATTTTCATTGCTAGTTCTCTAGTGAAAAATTGAAAGGAAGGTAAATAATCTGACTCTAAGCTTGAAAACTGACACCTAAAGAACCTTGTTCAACATACTTCTTCATCCTTAACTGCTCACTACTTCCTCTAACAATTACTTCTGCTTCAATTTCATCTTCATCCACTTGAAAGATTTCAAGGAGTAACTATCTGAATTAGTGTTACTGATTCTTCGACCAGCTTTTTTTCACCTGTTTCGAAAAGTACAAACTAAAGATGAAGGAAAAAAAGATACCAAAATAAAAACCTATTAATGGCTGAAACTAAAATTTTTGAAGAGTGCATCTTATTAGAAGGAACTTAAAAAGGGTTAAATCTTTTAACAGCCTCTTATATAGATAGTCGTTTATATATATATATATATATATATATAATTTTAAGGTAATAACATATCATTTTAACTCTCAATTTTAATTTCTTTTTACAACAAAACTAGATATAAATCATGAAAATAAAAAGGAAATGAATACAAATACATTGCCAACCATATGCAGTATTGATAGTTGTACAATAAAATATCAATTTGCCACCTTTGATGGCCACAAGAAGCAAGATTATCAATCATCATCTAATAAGATGATAAGCTGAGTAGTCTATAAACTTTTTGGATTAATTGGAGACTCGCGTGGCAATGTAGGCACATGAGATTCTGCTAGAGAAATGAGAGTCTTCGGATATCTCATCTAAAATATGTAGCTCATATCATCATCATGAATCTGTGAGATTTTCCTATGTTGTCCCTATTTTAATTTTCGGAGTGCTATTTGAGCCATGAACAACGCCCTTAATGTGAAGAACAGAACGGGAAATGAGTAGAGCCTCCTTGGCAAGCATATGAGCCTCAAGAAGTCCTGTAAATAAGTAAAGCTTGTAAATTCAGCAAATCATTTATATTATTAATGAAGCTTTAATTATAAGCTTGTAAAGTCATATTGGAAAGCTCCTAATTAATGTGGGATAGAAATTATGCAAATAACAAAGTGCTAGTTTATTGAGCTTCCCGCCCGTTGGCCGACATCCCTACCAATATATCGAATAACAAAATTCTTTTAGACATAAACAATCTTTCACTTTCCCATTCACATATAAAATTCAAAGGAAATGCAGATAAAATAGAACAAAATGGAATTTAGATTGATGTTACTAGTTCTATTCTTACTGGCTCATCTCATAAGAAATATATATATATATATCAACAAGCTCTCTCTCTCTCTCAAGAGACAACTGACCCGATTCAAATTATTTAGGATTAAATTGAACAGGCTAACTGCTTCAGTCAGAAGTTCTAATAAGTGTTCTCACATTCTGTTTCAGAGATCTCATGGAAAAAGCGAGGAATTTTGCAGAATTATATAAAAACTTGTGACTATATATTAAAGGAGAACCATTATCTCTGCAAACTTCAAAATCAATAGAAGTTGTTGCGTTCACGAATTCGAAGTCACTATACTAAACAACAGGTTGTTGAACTTTAATGCCATTAAAATAGAAAAGTTAGAATTCCTTCAACCCCAATTGAAACCATCCTCTCCAAGAATAACCTTTAGGGGAGATATTATTTGTTGATCTATAATTATAAGCTGGACATGTGGTACTCTACATGTTATGACTTAACAAGTATTGACATTAATACAGGTTCAACAAATACTGTGACCTAACATTTTATTTTATGAAAGTTCTACGTCGTAGAATACAGCTGCACTCAGTTTTTTTAGAATTTGAATACTTCATGGGCTACGAGAGTAAAATCTAACGTGCTTGGTCCTTGAAATTTTAGCAGAAATTCGTAGGTTGCAACAGGAAAAAAAAAAAGAAAGGGATTAATGTCTCTGGTATATAATAAATGTATTCACTATATACACATAGAACACTTTATATTTTACTTATATCGATTTACCACTATAGTTCAAAATTAAGACTAGTGTTTGCATTCCAAAAACGCATGCAGATTGAAAAGAACTAAACAAACGAATTTCGATTCGTATATAGTAGATTGTGAATACAAAAGAATAAATGGAGAAATAAACAACCCTCTCCCAATTCCTACAGAAAAGGGGGTTGAAAAAGTAAGAAAAACTATTTTAATGTGAAAAATGACTAATATATTTTGGGTTTATTCTTATTAATAGATTAAATCTAACCCAATTGACATGAATGATTCAGTCTAACGAAGTAAAATAACCAAACTATCTCTAAGGGGTTTCACTATAAATACTTTATGATACCTATTAGGTAAGCAACTTCATCCTTTTAATTAGCCTCCATCTTCCTCTCTCAGTCTTCTAACTTTAATCTTAGGGATGGATTGACTTGAATATCGAAGTTCACAACGAGCTCTCAACCCTCTCATAACCTTGACCTTACTCTATTTGCAAGACTTGAAAACTGTTATTCTTATCGGATATTGCTGAAACCTCAAGGTTAGGACCAATTTTGTGAAAAAACAAAAACAAATGATGGTGAATATATTAAAAAAACAGTAAAAAAGGCTTAAAATAATTGAAACATAACCAATTCACATTTTGTTTTTGTAACTAATTTTAGATTATTGATAATGATACATACTCTCAGAGGGTCAAAGCCAATTCAGCTTGTAAGAAGTTGAAGAAGGTGTATATTTATTGGGAGAATGAAGGTCTAACATGCAAGACAAGAATCAGTCAACAAGCCGAAGATGCCTGCCAACAAAAAACCAGATTAGGAGCTAATTAGCAATTACAAGTCCCATGAATGGATATTGCTAGGCAAGTCATCCTTGGCTACCAGACATGACTCTTTATCTCCATACAAGACCCTCTCTTCCTTATCAACTCTATACATATGAGATTATGCCCTCATTCTGTATTACTAGACCCCATATTTATAATACCCCTTTATATTGCCTTCGTCCATCGGAATATGTTCTAGGAGAGAGGGACCAACAATATTAATCAGCAAGGCAGGCATGAAAATGGCAAAGTCAACTGCAGGTACTACAACAATTCCCATGTTGATCTACCCCAACTTGCTTTGAATTTGATCGTTTGGACATTCACTTCTTTTCCTCTTCCAAATTATTAACTCTTGGGACCTCCATCTCATTATTTTTCTAATTTTTGGATGATAAGAATTCTATCTAGGATCAATTATTCTAACACTATGTTAAGGCACTGGTGGCATATGCAGGATACCTTTTTAGCTTTATATTCATATCTATCAAGTTCATGTGTAAAAGTGAAACTTACCCAAAAAAAGAATAGAGGCCAGTTCAAAAGGCTGACCCCAAAGAATCTTTTTAAAAAGAATTAACCACCAACACGAGTTCTTGATGATAGGAGAATTTGAATTTGCAGACCATATATAACTATAAAACTTATATCAAATCCCTCTAATTAACTCGCGCTAGGTCATTATTTTTAATACTTCATTCTTGCTGTTATGATTACTATACTCCTTTTTTTTTAATTTGAGTTTTAACTATAGTATCAAAGCATCAAATACTTTCTCGTGATTAAAGTCAAACAACGAAAGAAAATTAAAGCTAGAAGAGACAGAAACCAAGTTACTAGGGCTGACTTCAAACTTGTGGTCACACACATGATATTTCAACGATAGATTGGAAGCACTGTGCTATAATTACGAGCTATATGCATTATTCCAACCTTCCTCAATAAGGAAGTATATTTAAGGGGTCAACTATTCACATGCTCTCAACTTTATATCCTTTTTATCTACGAAAACAAATATTTAATGTGTCAATTTAGTTTCTTCTGCAATCAACGAGGAAGATACCATTTTTAGGTTCGGGCGATATTATTATTAGGTATGCCTCTGGTATTCTTCTCCTCGACCTCCCATATATTTCTTTTTTTTTTTAAAAAAGGAAATGAATTGTTAAAAGTATATGTTTATCACAATTTATGGTTAAATAATTTGAAAGAAATTATAACAAATATGAGATTAAAGAGTATCTATAATAAAATATTGGACTTTCTGCAGTGAGTAGACCTGATCAGGGGCCGAGAGAAGCCCGCCTGACCCGATAGGCCTGGCCTGAAAAATATAGATATAAGCCCGAAAAAAAAAGCTCAAAAAAAAAATGAGCCCATTTTCAAAAAGTCCAAATATAAAAAGGGTCGGGTTTGGGCTTTTTTTAAAGTCTAACCCGAGCCCGAACTCGCCCGTATTATAATTATTTTTTATATATTATTAATAAATAATATTATTAGAACATTTATTTATAACTATAAATATAAGTAAAAAAAATTATATAACATATATGATTATTATTATTTTTACTTTTACGTATAATATATTATTATGAATAAATTATAATTCAAATAAAATAAATTATTAATAGTAATATTATTAGAAAAATTATTATTTTGAGAGGTTTTACTATCTTATATAGATATAAATATATATAAGTTATTTAAACTTTTTGTAATTTTTTAATAAGTTATTTGGAATTTAAAATAAGAATAAAAGTATGCCTAACAAGTAATGAAATATATATAATATTTAAAACTAAAAAAGATTAAAAAAAAAAAAAGAGTTGCACAAAACTAGGCCGGCTCGGCCCGGCCCGGGCATAAAAAAATTTGCAAATTTTTTTATGAGCCCGACCCGTTCTTGAATGAGCTCGGCCCGTGATCAGGTCTAGCGATGAGGAGTCTCACTATAAGAAAAATAGAAATTAATGATAGAATTAGTGACGGATTATTTCCGTCACTGATTTATTAGCGATGGAATTGAAAATTCCGACACTAATTAATGATGGAATATTCTGTCGTTGAGAAAAACTCCGTTGCCAATTGTGGGTATAGCGTATTCTAAATTTGGGGCATATTAGCGATGAAATATTCTGTCACTAATTAGTAACGAATTAACGATAAAATTTTCTATCGATAATCAATGATGAACTAGTGACAAAATTTTTTGTCGATAATCAGTGGCAGATCAACAACAAAATATTTCCTTGATAATCAACGACCGAATATTTTATTAGTAATCAGTGACGGATCAATAACAAAATATTTCGTCATTGATCTATCACAAATTAGTGACGGATTAGCAATGACAAATTTTTTCGCTGCTTAGCGATGAAATATTCTGTAGCTAATTAGTGATGGATGAGGCATGAAAATTCGTCACTGATTTAATTTTTTTATTCAATTATTTTTTAAAAAACTATAGCCTTAATATATTTTATCACTTATCCAATAAAATACAATAAAAGTACAATAAAAGAAAGCTAATTGAAAATAATGCTAATAATAAAATTAAGGTTTAAATATTTCTCCTTATCTAATAAAGTAAAATAACACAACAATATTCAATAAAATGTAACAAAAAAATTAAAATGATCCTCAGTTAGATGTTTCAAAACAAATCATAACAATTCTCAACTTAAAATACATAACTTAAAATAATATGAAGAGAAATAAAATCATATTTATAAAGGAGGACAATCATAGGAATGCGATGCATAAGCTTTTTAGTAAAACCTTGTAGATAATGCTATTCAAAATTATTGAAAGTGAGATCCAATAGATAAGGCTTATAATATCTATCTTCAATGACACTTCGATTCGAAAAGTTATATTCAAAGCAAAATTCAACACTGGCAGATGCAAATCGATCCTTATCATAACTCTTTTTCTTTTGTTTGCAGGAGGATGCTTGAGCTGTCTTAGCTTGCTTCTTAGGTGCCATGTAATTTGCATAAAGAGTAAAAAAAATAAGATAGTAAAGAGATAAATTTAACAACAATAGATACAAAAAATAAAAACAAGTATCCTCTTTCAAATAACTTGATCTTTGAACAAATTTGCAACAAGTAGCTTAATCATTAAGAGTTCAAATTAAAGCAAACAAAAGTAAAGGCACACCAATAGTTTCTGAAGCATAAAGAACTTTAAGGATAACCTATGTCAAAATGAGTAAATCAGGGCTAAATAGGAGTAAACACACTTTTTTAAAGAAGAAGAAGTGAAATAAAACCAATAAAACAATGTAGGGAATGAAAATATGAATTTTTGCAATATGTGTTCATCCTCACTAGAGCGAGGAAGAACAAAGAACTACAAAATCGAATTTTTAAGTCCACAACACCTGAACAATTGAAAACATATGCACAAAAAGATACAAATAGCACACCCACAACCATTATTACAATCATAGCAACGTGCATTTTTCTCTTAAGAAGGTTTCCCCCAAGCTCTAATTCTCGAAACCCTAGCCGCCCCTCAAATTTTAAACCCAAAAGTTGAAGCTGTGCGTTTCAGTAAACGAGTCTCACTCTAGCTAGGAATACATTTTGCTATTGTGAGAACTTATCAGTTCCAGACTTCAAGTTTTCTTGCTACAGTCCCTACTATTGCTACAAGTTCATTGGATTTTGTATGAGCCACAAACTTGTTATAACGAATTGGCATCCTCGCTATAGCAAGAGCTTATTAGTTTCAGACTCCAAGTTTTTTCACTATAGCCCCCGCTATTGCTAGAAGTTCTTTGGATTTTGTATGAGCCAGGAACTTGTTATAGTGAGGAGATTTGGATAGCTTGCTCTTAATTTTCCATCTTACTCATTTTCTTTACTCCCTCCTAGCCCTATAATTTTATAGAATTGCATAATAATTTGGAATATATGTACTTAGGCTCATATTTTTAATAGTAAGAGCACTTAATTGCCCTTTAACATAATGTCACAAATTTTTTTTTAGAATGCATTACATATGTTCCTTAAGCATTAGTTAGATATTATCAAAATCATTTATAACTCATTTTCAGCAACATTCAAAAAATATTTGTGGAGTTTTTATTGTAAATCTGACAAAAATATGGGAGATAAATTTGTAATTATATGGTTTGATTATTCAAAAAATGGCTTCATAATTATTTTAATTTTTATTTAATTAATTAATTTTAATTCATTTTTTAACTACTTTTTATTTTAATATACTTTCTTAACTTTCAATCTATACTTTATTTATCTTTATCTTAAAATAATTTTTTGGTTAACTTTTAAATATCTTAAGATAATCTTTTAACATTTTTTTATTGTTATATAATAATATTTGATGAATGTAATATAAAAATTCATAAATATGACATAAATTAAAATTTAAGTAATTAAATTTTAAATAAATAAATAACCATACTAAGTCAATTAGATAAATTAAGAGCTTAAAATATATTTAAGTAATATATATGTATAGAAGTGTGAAAACTCAAAAAATCACTTCAAAATTTTAAACCAAAAATGATTGAAACCCCAAAATTTTGATTCCATATAAAACTTTTTATTTAGATACTTGAGGGTTGAAGAGACCAGAGCAAAATTTAGAGGATAAAGGTTCTTATTGGAATTTGAACCAACTAAGATTGAGTAGGTCAAGTCAGGGTGTGCAGAGTGTGGTGGTAGTGATATAATGATGCTTTACCTAAATTTGAAAACTTTCTTCATCCAATGTTCTTTGGACTTTAGAACTTATGAAGATTTTGGTATCCCTGTCAAATTACATCAATAATCAAGAGGTGTGGAGATATGTTTCTTGTTTGCAACCTTCTATATTTGAATTATATATATATATATATATATATATATAGCGCATGCATTACCAAACACTGACACTACAAAAACATTATACTAGTAAAAAATTCATAGACAAGTTTGTTTCATATTCTAACCCAAACCAACCTCTATAAGTTTAAAATAATTGAAGTGGTCAAGAATGGAGTTATTAGCCTACATGGTCCAATATTTAACATTTCATTAGTGCATTGATATTCAAATATTACAACCTTAAAAAATATTTACAAAATTAGAAAAAACAAAATTTTACTTTGTCAATTTCTTGAGATAATATGACAAGAAATTTTTGTATAAATTCTTTAATTTGATTTGAACATGAATAATTTGTCTTTGGTCTAAAATAAACATGAATTGTTTGTCTTCAAGAGAATATATATATATATATATATATTATAAAACAAAGTGAAAACTTTACCAAGGTGAAAAATGATTATTATAATCATAGTCTAATGATTTTAATAGTTGAGTTAAAAACATATTTGAGGTTATTATGAAATTTTGTTTAATTTAATATTATTTTTTAAATGAAATTTCATAAAGCACAATTAAAAAAGTTCTTTTATTTAACCAAATCATTTGATAAGTTTTTTTAATGTGTTTTGCATATTTTTCAAAAAAATAAATTATACTTAAAAGGGCATGTATTCAAAACCATAAGTAAAAATATTAAAAATAATTATGAATTTAATCATTTTGAGTGAATGTTATTTTTTTAAAAGAAAAATAATCTTTTGCTTTTGACTTACTTAAAAGAAAATATTTTAATTTTCAACTTAATCCTACAATAAAAAAATCGATTCTAATATCATTTTATTTTATTTTTAAATCTTAATCAAGTACTATAAAATTTTAAAATAATTATTCCTCATAACACCTAAAACTTATATACCACATTTCAGTTTAATTAGAGTTAGTCATCCTTGGAACCAGTATTGTGTTGAATTACCTCAAAACATCAAAATTGCAAGCTTTGGAATTGGCTATAAAAACAAAGTAAGAAAGCTAAATTGACATTAAAAATAATAAAATTTCTAATCTAATTAATTATAATTAATTAGCTGCCTACTTACAGCTATCAAATCAACTAACATTAGTAAAAGTAACTAGTTTGCAATAGTGTGCCCATCAAGCCATTTTCTATGAAACTTTTGATCAAATCAATTAGTTTAAGATTTCATATAAATAGAATTTATTCAAAAACCAGTTGGGGGTTGTATACGAAATTAAATGACTTATTAATAATAAAAATTTAGCTACATTCATTTGAAAGTGAGTAGATTCCCTTTCTTCTCATAATTTGTCAATAAGATACGTATTGAATTTTGTCTTCCACTTCTTTTTTGATTTTGCATCTATTGGTATTTAGTCTTTGCTTCTTTTAAGATAATTTGCGAGATTTGATATTTAAATAAGAGAAAGTTTCAATTTTCGGAGAAGGAAAAAGAAACAGAAAGACAAGAAAAAGAAAGTATGAATTTAACCAAGAGTTAACAGCATGACAAAGAGGGGAAACCAATTAGAAGCGGAGAGAGGTGAGCAACAAGTGACATAATTGAAACACAATGGATAAGTGAAGTTATTTTTAATATTTGTAAAATATTGAGAAAAAGACATATTGTTATATTTTTTATATTATTTATCTTTTCTTATTTTTTTAGTTAAATATTTATTTGAATTTTATTTATTTCTTATTTCTTATTTTTTTTTATTTTTCGTAAAATCATTCTTTATATACATTTGTTTAAATTATGATTTTAAATAAATAAATTGTAAATTTTTAAATTGTGAATAAAAATAAAGAATCCTTATTGACCATCGAATAATTAAACACATTAGTATTTATCTCATTTTTTATTTATTAAATTATTAATTTATAATTTAAATTATATTATATAAATTATTAAATTATTATAGATTTCAATTACATTAATAATATTTAAATCATTTTCAACAAATATATATATTTAAATCAATATATCATATAAATTATTAAAAAATTCAAATTAAGATTTGTGATAGAATAAGTGACGGATTAATGATAAAAAATTTTGTGATGGAAATTCCATCGCTAATTCTGTCACCAAATTATACCATTCTAAAATTTGGTTATATTGGGATTGGCTATCCTACTCTTTAGCAATAAATTTTTTTATTGTTGAACTTTGTCCTTAACTTATTTGTGACGGATTAACGATAAAAATTTTTGTGACAAAATATTTCTATTGGTAATTTTGTCGCAAATTTCTATGACAGAATTTATGACAAATTTGTCATGCACTTGCAAAGGAAATAAATTCCATTGCAAATTAGTTGTTTTTTTGTAATGTCTTTAGATAAATATAAAATTTATGATTTGGTCTCACATGGCTTTGGGAGAATACAATTCAATGATGTTTCTATCTTGCGATTATTAACAACTAACGTGGATAAAATATTTTTTTTACAATTTTTATTTGTTAGTTTGACTTAATCTAGTTTGATTATATTAATTTTTTTAAAATTTTTTTATAAGAATTTATATAAAAATTTTAATTTTTTAAGGACATAATATACTTTACATATATTTATATAACATTTTTTTATTGTTTTGGATCATTTTATGATTTTCACCCAAAAAAAAAAATAATTCAGCTAGTCTGAGAAATCAGCCCAACCCAATATTAAACTAAATTATCTTAACAATGGGCTAGACTAATACTTGACCTAATCTAATTCATGAACACCCTTAGTGAATTAGAAAGCAAATGAAAGAGAGATAGCATAAGTAAGACTTAGAATGAGAAAGTCGAGTGTAATTTCTCTATTGCTAATCGAGAAGCTGCTTAGCATTGCAGCCCCTCAAATAGAGGGCTGGCCTTTTTAATTTATTTCATTTATAAAATGTGGAGAATTAATGTTATATAGTAAACAATTTACACATAGGAAAATATTGATAAGGCCATGTATATATTAAAATCTAATCAAATTTGATCTTACTTTTTAAAATTTGAATAGATTATATATTATTTTAATATAAAAAAATTGGCATATATTATATGAGACTTTTTATATATTGTGAATATATTTGCTCAGAGGCCTATTTCAGCTCAACTTGATTAAGTTTTCAAAACAAAATTAGGCTAAGACGTTATCCAAATATATATATATATATATATAAATTAAGATGTTCTTTAGCATATTTTTAAATCGGTCAGTATACTTTTACATTTGAATGTCAGAATAATTAAAGTAGAAGATCAATTTTTATATTAAAAATAATTAAAATTATAATATATAACCAATATATGGAAAACTAATAAATTCATAACGAAATGAACTTATAGGCTCATTGTATTACTTGAAGATCCATCCCGAATGATATTGAAACTTAGCTGGAAATTAAAATTAAATTCCAATATGAAGACTCCAAATTATATTTGTGGGGCGCTGGGATTATAGATTTGGATGCCCTATTAATTCTATTTTACAATCCCAACAATCTCTTTTTTTTTTTTATATTTTGAAAAAAAATAAAATATGAGATAAAGATAATTTTTTAATTTTTATTAGACCAATCTGTTTGTTTGGTAAAAATTAAAAAATTATTTTTATCTTATATTTTGTATTCTAAAATTAAAAATATTAAAATAAACAAATAAATAACAAAATAACAAAATTTAAATAAAATGAACCAAACAATCCAAATATACTCAAATTGTATAGCACAACAAGGAACCAGATCCTCTCCCATAAGTCTCTCTCCTGTGCGTCTGCAGTGTGAAAATTTGAACCATCCATGTTATCGTGTAGCACAAAGAGGGACATGTGATTATGAACTCAAAACGGTGCATATTTGCAGCCAATGTTAAAGAATTGATATCACAGCTTCAGACCTTCGCAGCGCCTCTCCACATCTTCGCAGCTTCTGATTTTCAAACTGAAGAAGCAACTTAGGGCGTCCAGTGCTGTAAACAAAAATGTAAATTTGCACCTTCATATTTCAAAAACGACACATGCAATCGAAAACAAAAATCAAGCCAAATGCAGATGCAAGTGAAAATTTAGCTTCAGATTTCGCAAATCTAGATTTGGGCATCGTCATTATTCAACCATAGGAGCTTCAATCTTCCCTTCACGAGGTTGGAGTTTGAAGCTTTGCTTAAGGGTGATTCATTCATGTTTGAAGGTGATTTGAGCCTTCCATTTAGATCTCTCTTATTTGCTGAGTAGATTGAAAATTTCTGCTTTTGCTTTAGCTTTTATTGATTTAGCCTTGACTGTTGATTGCTGTTGATTTGGCCTTGATTAGTGACTGAAGAACCACATTTGGCTATCTGCTTTTCAAGTCCTTTTGTGCACTTGTATTGTGTTTGCAGGTCCTGGTAGATCATGTGTTTGGCAAGAGTTCTTCATTTTGATAACTGGCCATTCTCCCTTGTATCATAGTGTGCATAGAATTAGGCTTTTTACGATAGATGTAATGATCATAGAGCATCAAATATTTAGGGCTACTGCCATAAGTTATATGGGTTTAGGCTTTCTTTATCTGTTTGGATAATATCTTTGGATTTTGTTTCCCCTTGTCACAAAGGTTTGTTTAATTAAGAAGAGTCTAAATTCAACCTACAATATATAGCTACCTATCAATCATAATAATTATTTAACAATTGCATGGTAACATGCGAACTTGTAATTTAATTCATAATCATACAAGGCATGTTATGATAATGGTGTGATCATGGTTGTGGCAAGGAGGATAGGGAACAATGCAATCTCTCCATCATATTAGAATTACTTGGAATTTATTTCTTTTTCTAAGATTTTGTTTTCTTATTCAACAATTCTCTTAGCTTTTTTGTATTATTTACAATTAAGCATGGATGCAAGAAATGAAACCTCCAACTTTTTAGCTATATTATTCCACTAATAAACAGTGCCTTATGTCTCTTATAGGGAAGAAATATGCATGAGTAGAAACATGTTAATGCAAGTTTTAGGAGTGGATAATCCATGTTATGTCCTTGTTTTGGAACCTTGCTGTAATATGGTAATACAAATCTAGAAAACTGATTTGATATAATAGAATCATTCAAGTTTTATATGAAAGTTCAAGATAAAGACTAGCAATATTTTCTATCATTTATGTAGAATGTTATTTGCAATGTGGTATATGCTGCCTATTAAATAAAAAAACTAGTATGGTTTCTGTTTTCAATTATGTAGAATGCCTTTTAATAAAATTACATATTTGATTAGACCTTAACTGATGTTGTAGAGCACAAATTATCTAGATTTGATTCAAGTTAAGTCATGCAAGTTGACTTTGTTCAATACTTCAATTGAAACCAATAATTTGCTCGATCCTATTCCAAAAGCAGTTTTAGATTTGTGGGTTTCAGATTAATGTGCTTATTTATCTTGAAAACAGAACAGATGAAAAATAATTCATCTTGCATTTGCATACTGCTACAAAGATTGAAGAATGTTGTGCCCAAGAACTAACTTAAATTTAAAATGTAATTATTTGTTGCTTTTTTAGGTCAATGGTGAAATGCTGCTTTTCAAGTCAAAAAAAGTTGCTATGAAATTTGTTACTTGCTTTTATTTGAAACTTGGCTGGAAGGTTTTGGCATTAACATTCAAGTTTCAATATGAAGTTAGATGAGCATGGATGAAGCCAAGAAATTGAAGATGGATTAAAAGCCAAAAAAGACAATTTTATATTTGAATATGTATAGAAAACAAGTTATAGTGAATGTGTTCAACCTTTATAGCAAGGATGTAGAGCAAAGAAAGTGTGACCAAATTGTACACTGTTGAAATTGTATTCCTTGTTGTAATGAATGAATTCAAATTGCATTTCTCTATCAATGACAGTATGTATATTTCTTTTCTTTGGTATGGCTTTATCTATTAACATTTAGTACAAAAAATGGATCCTAGACATAATTACCACACATCTTCATCTGAATCAGAAGTATTCTTGTTTGAAACAAAAAGAACACCTTAAACATAACAAAAAAGCATAGTTGGCTCCACATTGATCAATCTTCTTGACTTCCAAGATTTGTAACACCACCACAGATTTTTGGATCTTCAAGTGATTGTAAAGAATGATCAAATGGTGCCTATATTTTAGAGAAAAATATTAGAACATCTAAAATAATTATCAAGCATAACAATATCATTCAGTAAATCTTACCATCAAAAAACCAGTAAAGCTAGTAAAACCAAATGGTCCATAAGTAGCTTTGTTATCCTACCATAAAACATAGAAAGATTTTAAGTAATTAAGGACAACTAAGAAGTACAAAACTAAAAGGTTTTAGTACATTTCTAACAATGGATTGTTGATTATATGAGGCATTAACACTTGACGTAGCTATAAGAGGGGGCATTCCATATTGCACACTTAAAGCAGCATTGTAGTCCTACAAGGAGCAAGATATAATGTGACTTAACATTCTTAGCAAAGCAATATATTAATGAATGGTTACCATAGATTGTTGATGACTTTGTTGACTGTAGGTTGCATTAGCACTAGGAATAGCTATAGTAGAGGGCATTTCAAATTGCACTTGACTTGCAGTAGCATCATAATCCTACAAGAAGCAAGAAATAATATGACTTATTAACTTTCTTTGCAAATAAGTATTTTAGGCAAATAATTACAATAGTTAGCCGTTGACTTTGTGAGACAAAGGTATTTGAAACTTTCTTTTTTCTCTTTGGTTGTTTCTCAACCCAGCTTTTTTCTCTTTTTACCCTATTTTTTCTTGAACCCCTTCACTTGTGCCACTTGTTCATTACCGCTTGTATTCACTTGTAAGTCCTCTACACTTATTTGCCTATGATAAATCTCCGATACTTGTTTGCCCAACTCAACAATAGCTTTACGTAGAAATAAGTATGCTTCTTGGTTGGCAGATGCTTCAGCCGCTATTCTTAGAAGTTCGGGACAAATGTCTCTATAGCGCTGCCTGATAGCTAACTTGGCATCTTCTTCATCTTCATTTCTTCCAATAACAACATTAGTACCACTTCTTGCATCTTTTGTCCACCGTTTTAAAATATATTGATCGACTACTAACTTGATGTCTATAACACTAAACATTTTTAGTGCATGACAGCATAATATGCCAATAGTCTCAAACTTCCTACATGAGCAAGAAATTGACTTATCATCAAGGTTAAATGAAACCTTCCATTCTTTTGCATAGTGGAACATAGTTATAACATATTCAATCAATGGAGGAGTTTCAATCTTATGCTTTACACATGCAGCATCACACAACTCCCATTGTTTTTGAAAGAGTTCAAAAATATTTGAGGTGTAAATTTTTGCCATCTATTGCAACATAGGGGAATACTAATTCTTTAATCTTGGTAATTTTTGACGGGCTTTAAACTCATGCTTTAGTTCATTATATTGTTTATCTTCAACCATCTTCTCAAATCTCTTAAAGAACTTAACAATAGCCAATGTCGCATTTGTACAACTTTTGATGTCTGCGTTTATACTTTCACTCAGTTGTGTGCTTTGTGTTCCCAATGTGAAGGCTTTCTTCATGTGACAAGCTGCTCATTTGTCCTTAATGCTATACATATGGGTCAACCAAGCATTCTTGCATACATCATATCTTGCAATCAAGTTACTCCATTCTGCTTCAAATTGTACTTCCTCGTCATATTCGTACATGCATACCTTAATGTCTGTCACGAAACAAGATCCATCTTTCATCAAATTACCTAGGTGCTTGATGCCATTTTGTATCAAGTGCCATGTACATAATCCATGACAAGTGTTAGGCATAAAACCTCTTTAAGTGCTCGAATCATAGTTTTATCTTAATCAGTAAAGATGGTTTGAGGCTTTTTTTTGCTTGTAGGCTTATAAAAAAGTTTTTAAAAGCCATTTGAATGACTATATAGTTTCATCATACAATAAGGTAGCCCCAAAAATTACTGCTCCTCGATAATGGTTGAATCCTGAGAATACTGCAAGGGGTCTGTGTGCTCTGTTAGTACAATGTGTAGTGTCAAGAGAGAGAACATCACCAAAATAGCTGTAATCAACAAGCATCCTTGCATCTGCCCAAAACACATTTGTTATTTGTTTATCTGAATCCATCTGATATGCATGGAAGAAGGATGGATTTTCAACATATTGTCGTTGAAAGTATTGCATTAGACAGCTCGCTTTTCCGTATATTAAACTCCTTTTTCTTTTCATTCGAAGATAGTTTTTTTGATCCAACCTTAGATAGCCAAGATTATTTCTTCCTCCTGCTTGAGTACTCATCAGGTCAAATGCTTCTCTTTGTTGAAGGCCAACATCATCTGCTAACTCAATCTGATAACATTGAACTTCAAAAATATTTCGTTGAGATGCCAACATATGGGTTGTTTTTGGAAGATGAAGAATATGATTATGTTCTTACACAAAGTCGTACACTTTAAATTTTCCATTCACATTAACAACTCCCATCCTTGCTTTGCAATCAGTTCTGGTCTCAGCTCGCGGATTACTTGTTAGATAATCTCTCTTGTCTAGCTTTCGCAAACCCTCTTTGCAACAAACAAATCTGCTTGTCCCGATGGAGCCATCTTTTTTCCTCTTGTTATGGTATTGTTTCCTCACTCCAAACCCAACTCTTCCACCATAATCAACCCAGAACTTCCAAGCAGCATCTATGCTATCAAACATCATCCCTAATTTAGAATTCCAATCAACCTCCATTTTATATCAAGAAGCCTGCAATAATGAAATTAAGAATATGATAAATCAAATTTTCATAGCTATTATTAAAAATAATTAGTGTTATTATTATTAATGCAAGAGAACTAAAAAAGGAAAGCTATTAAAAAATGGATAAATTCATTAATATTCATTAATATCATATTATGGCATTCTTCTTAACACAAGCAAAAATTAATATTACTCCTTAATCTTATATTACTCTCTACGTTAGCTATACCTTTATGCAAAATTATGCTATAATAACGTTAGTGCTTTTTATTTTATAGATATTTAAACCACTAATTCCTTTGGTGACAACTACTATTCATCCTATTTATTAATATGATATGAATTTAAAATATGCTTACAATATTAGCATTAAACCACAAAATTTTGTAGCACTACAAATTAAAAGGCATATTATAACTAATAATAATAATATGTATTTACTACTTTAGCTTATGTAAAGTTGGTCTATTAAATAAATTAAATTAATGATAAATTGTTGTATTATTATCTCAAAGTCATTCCAAAGGATATAATGAAAAAAAAGGCTATAAATAATTTTCTTAACACAAGGAAAAATTAATATTACATTGTCTTTTGATAAAAATAAAATAAAAATAAGAAAAAATATATATTTTTTCCTCCATAGCATCAAACATTACAAGAAACTTTCTTATCATACAAATTACCAAAAAATTTCTTATCCTACCCTTGAAAAACTGGAGCACACGCACCAAATTCTGATTCAATGAGATTTTAATTTTGGCACACTTCAACTGCAATCAGAGTGACAAAGAAGATAACAACGGAAGAGAAAGAGAGAAGCGGGAACACAGATGGAGGAAGAAAATATAGTTGGTAAAATGGAGGGAAGTTTCAGCATTTTTGCCTCCATTAAATACGCTTCGTTTTGCATTTATCAGAATTCTTCATTTTTTTGTCAAAACGTACCATTTGAATTAGTTGAAACTCTGCGTTTTGCCCTGTGCAGAAAGCTCTCTCTTCTGGGCTATTGGATGCATTCAATGGTGAGGATCAATCACTGCAGAGAATATGGGAGAGGTCATGGGAGAGGATCCGAACGCGCACAACAACTGATGAGGTGTGTACTTATGAACACCTCTTTAGTCAACCACTTTTGACGTCTCACTTAGCTTATAAATAAATGCTGAGTATTATTGGAGAGAATCCCCCTTCTCTTCTTTTCCCTCTTTTTCACTCACATTTCTATTAATTTTATTAAAAAAATTATACATAAGAATTATAAATTTATAAAAAATAATATTAAAGTATTTTTTAAAAAATATTTTTTTTAATAGGATTAAAGTAATAACTAATATTTCTAAAAATTATCACTTATATCTTCCAAAATTATTACTCTCTCCAGTCTTATATATAAAAAATAAATAACTAATTCATGAGTATTAAGAAAATTAGTTAAAAGTAATTAATCTTTTTAATTTTGTCTCAAATAAAAATTATTTTCTAAAAATACCCCTATTTAATATATGCACTTTCTTCTTGAAATTAATGACTATCACTACTCATAATTTGAATAACTTATTTAATAAAGAGCATAATTATAATATTGTAATTAATATACCAGACATAGATAATTTGTTTCTTATATATAAGACCAAATTAAGTCTCAAAAAAAATTTTTATATATGAGATCGGAGAAAGTAATAAAAAAACTATTTATAACAGTAAAAAAATTAAATTCTAACTTTAAGAAATATTAGAAGTAATTTTTGAAAATTTTAATGGTTTTTTTATCCTTTAAAAAAATTTTAATTTTTAAAGTTATTTAATAGAATTTTTACTGACTTATAGTCTTTAGTGAAATTCTTTTTATAATGTTTAATATATTTTTGTAATAATTATTTAATAATATTTTATTATTTTTTAAAATAAGAAGTATAAAAGTTATTTTCATCATCAGAATTATTTTTTATTCTTTTTTTTAAGTAATCATTTTTTATGCTACATATTAATGGAGCTGTTATTGTCATTGTCAACACTAGAAATTTTTTAGGTTTTACCAAGACCAAGTGCATACTAGGTTATCTTAATGTTGTGTTTGATAGACATAAAAGAGGTGGGCAAAGGGACATGGAAACGTTAATTTGGCATGTTTAGCATACATGAATAGATTTTTTTTTTTTTGGAGAAAGGCTTTTCATTTTGGAGCTTTCTTTGCATATGTGATAAAAAGGGTAATTTTTCAATGCGATGGCAAGAGAAATGTTTAATGTACCATTAGGAGAATAATTTCAATATAGTGCAATTTTTTATTAATGATAACTTAAAAAACATTTTTTTGAATTAGAAAATAAAAAATGGTAAATTAATTTTTTTAAAATTAAAAATAAATATTTTATTATTTTATACAAAAAATAAATAATTTAATATTTTTTACACTAAGAGTATGATAGTTATTTGCATAGCCTTTTTTATTTTTATTTTACTAAATATACAAATGAAAAAGTATTCATATTTTTTTATATATTATATCAAATAAAATTTATGATTATATTCTATTCCATTCTCATTTCTATTCCTATAAAAATTATCTTACCCTATCAAATGTGACTTAAAAGTCAATTTAACCCAATAAATTTACTAGGCTCAATCATACATGTAAAATTGGATAAGAAATACACGAATACATGTCATTTCATGACTACGGGTTGCAAAAATTAGGATAAACTTTTGCCTTAAAATTGAACATTTCGATTATACATTTCTCATCATTGACCACATTTGTAACATTTAAATTTATTAATACATTTACATAAACCATGCCATCACTAGGCCTCAAAATTATAAGCCACGTCATATACAATAACAGATTCATATAGCTCTAAAATTATGTTTGGATAAATGGTAAGAGATAAAATGGTAAGAAGGTTTTATTTAGAATAATCTTTTATTTGAAATTTTTTTAAAGATAATATGAAATGACAGATGAAGAACTTCAAAATTTCTTCTTACCATTTAAAACTCATTTTCTATCCCTCTAACTAAGGAGGTTTGGAAATGAATTAAATTAATAATAAAAAAGTTTGCCAGAATTATAGTTTAATTATAAAATTAATATTAAATCATTATTTATAAATCATTTTATTACAAATTTTTTTCCTTTCTTCATTAAACTCTAATAATAAAATGCCACATAGTTTTTTATTTTATTTGATTATGAGTCATTCAATTTCATCCACTTTTTATTTGGCAAATATATCCTTAAAGTCAAGGGACCAAAACTCTACTCGAACAAAATAAGGCATACCAAGAGATTCATTCTTTCTCCCACTCCCATTTAAGGTCCGTGTGTTGTACAGCCCTCCATGCTTCCATTTCCTCGCCTCTTTTAAATTCATTCTAGGTTAAATTAATTTTTTATTTCTAATTTTACATAAATTTTAATTTAATTTGTATAATTTAAAATATTTTAATTTAATTCTTACTATTAAAATCTCTATAATATTTCATTAAATTTTATTAATATGCTTAATTAAATATTATTTTAATATTTATATTAATAAAAATTAAATAAAAATGAAATATTATAAACTTACCCATATAACATATGATGCAACTTATATTAAATAATTTAGATGAATTAATAAATCACTTAAATTTAACAAAACATTAATAGAAGTTTAATACCTGGTACCAAGTCAAATTTTTTTAATTATGAAAATTTAATTTAATAAAAAAATTTAAATTATGAATTAAATTAAAAATTAAGCAAAATTGTTAAAAAATAACGTAAATCTTCATTTTATTCAACATATCTAATTCTTTTCCTTAAAATTTTTTTTAATTAAAAAATGAAAATTTTAATTTTTTATTTCAATTTTAAATTAACAAGAATTGAAGTAAAATTAACTTGACAGCCGTAATCTGATCAGATAAACAGTTAAAACATAATTTCCGTTAAGGACAAGAAAAGTAAAAAACTGGCGGGAATCAAATCTGATAGATTTCCGTGTAAACAGTAGCTCAAATGGCTGCGTCTCTTTCGCAACTATAAAGTTCCTTCTCCTCTCTCTCTCTCTCTCTCTCTCTCTTTTCTTTCCCTGTTGCTCTTTCTCGCGCAAGCTCACCATGAAAACACTCGACACGTCTGATCCTATCACCCTCTCTAATCAGCTTCTTTCCTCTCTTCTCGACGAAATCCCCACCATTCTCCACTTCAAAGGTAAGTGGTCCCTCATCACGTCAAAACTCCACCTTCTTCACACTCAACTCGCCGATTTTTCTTCCCACTTCCCCAATTCCTCCTCCTCTAACCCTTTCTCTCTCGACCTTCTTCACTCCATGTCCCACACCCTCAACGACGCTATTTCCCTAGCCAAGGATTGCCATTCCCCCACCTTATCCCAGGGTAAGCTCAAGACCCAGAGCCTCATCGACTCCCTCCTCGCCAACCTCGATCGCCATCTCACAGACTGCGACATTCTCTTCAGAAGCGGCGTCCTCCAAGACGACACCGTTTCAACAGTGTCTAACAGGGACGCTGTTCGATCCGAATCGAGGAATTTGATCACTCGGTTGCAAATTGGGGCCTCCGATTCGAGGATTTCGGCTGTGGACTCCTTGCTGGGTTTTCTAAAAGAGGATGATAAAAATGTGGTGATTGCTGTGGCACAAGGTGTGGTTCCCGTTCTCGTTCGCTTACTGGATTCGAGCTCTTCGGAAATGAAGGAGAAGATTGTCGCTGCGATATCCAGAGTTTCCATGGTGGATACCGGAAAGCATGTTTTAATCGCCGAGGGTCTGTTGCTTTTGAATCATTTGCTTCGAGTTCTTGACTATGGAAATGGGTTTGCTAAAGAGAAAGCTTGTATTGCCCTCCAAGCTCTAACGTTCTCTAAAGAGAACGCGAGGGCAATCGGCTCTAGAGGTGGAATTTCTTCACTATTGGACATTTGCCAGGTCGGCACGCCTGGTTCCCAAGCTTCCGCAGCTGGAGTTCTGAGAAATCTTGCAGTCTTCCCTGAAGTTAGAGAAAATTTCATGGAGGAAAATGCGGTTGTTGTTCTGTTAGGGCTCGCTTCTTCGGGAACTGCATTGGCTAAAGAAAATGCAATTGGTTGTTTGTCCAATCTAATTTCTAATGAGGAAGCTTTGAAACTAATGATTGTTCAGGAAGGAGGGATTGAATGTTTGAAGAATTTCTGGGACTCAGCTCCGACTGTTCAGAGTCTTGAAGTTGCAGTTGAGTTGTTGAGGTACCTGGCTTCCAGTCCACCGATTGCTGAAGTTCTTATTTTGGATGGGTTTATACAGAGACTGTTGGGCGCGTTAAATTGTGGCGCACTGGGGGTGAGAATTGCAGCCGCCCGAGCTGTTTATGCTCTAGGGTTCAGCAGCACAAAGACGAAGAAAGAGATGGGTGAATGTGGATGCATTACTCCATTGATCAAGATGTTGGATGGTAAGGCTGTAGAAGAGAAAGAAGCAGCTGCAATGGCTTTGTCAATACTCATGTTATATGCGGGCAATAGAAGGATTTTCCAGAAGGATGAGAGGGGTATAGTGACTGCGGTTCAGCTGTTGGATCCTTCAATACAGAATCTGGATAAGAAATACCAAGTTTCCATTCTGGCCTCACTTGTGCATTCTAAGACTTGTAGGAAACAAATGGTAGCAGCCGGTGCTAGAGTACATACACAAAAACTTGTAGAGATGGATGTTGAGGGGTCTAAGAAACTCTTGGAAAGCCTTGGTCGTGCTAAGATATGGGGAGTATTTGCGAGATCCTTGGGATGAAACTTTTCTTCAAATTCCAAACTATGGATAAAGGAGCAAGAGTTGATTCATTAATCTGTATGTATGATAGTTGTGTTCAGTTTTTTTGTTTTTTTTTTCTTCCCTCGTGTTTATAGTTTATGTTCATTTCTCTTAGAATTTCTGTTTAGGGACTTGATGTAGAATGTGACCTAATCGGATTTGAGTTAATTTATATGAAATATTCACTTACATTTTGTACAGTTTCAATTTTATTGATATTGCAATGTAGTGACTAGTGAGTCCGACTTGTAAGCTGGGCTCAGTTGGGATACATTGCTCTGCAGCTGCTTTAAATGCTTTCACTTCTTATCATAAGATTGAGGGTTGGTTCAGAAGGGAATGCAGTTTTCCTCAAACCAGGTTCCCAGGAGAAAAATAACATATCTTGTATTCGATATGATTGATTCTGTGATGATCAACGTTTGCCTATTAGTACGTACCTTGTGTGACAAACCCCATTTCTGTATTTTTGAACATTGATAATCCTGGGCATTGCTTCCGTGAGGAGTACTTATCCAAAGGCGACTTGACCCCAATCACTGTGACTGATTGTCTTGGGTGTCCTTTCCTCTGGCTTTACCTTAAGTAGCATTTGATTAGATTATTTAAAGAGTTGGTTAGTGTGGAATTTCATTAAAGTCTTCTGAACGACCTCCACTCAATTTTCAGTGAGCACCATGTGCATTTGTTCTCCATCATGTGCTTCTTGTCTATGGGTTGCCTAAAATTGCATTCCTGTTGGCTGTTGCCTTAACAAGGACCTACCTAAACCCGTGGGCTCTTGACTGTTATGGCTTCAGCTTATTATTTTTGGAAGATTTTCTGTTGAAATCACTCTGCTGCCTGACCTGAATAGATTAACCAAATTTGCCTGCGTTGTCATCATCCCAATCGAAATTGATATACCACACGACAAAGTATATGACAACTATAGCTGGCGAATCTTTATCAGCTCAGTGTGTAGTTCCTGGAATTTCAGTTTTCTTGCGTGACAACTATGTGAAATAAGGCGAAGCAGAACTAATAGTTTTTTACAATTTTAAGAATCATATGCCTTTAAAATGTTAACAGTATATTATACCTCCTAAATTCTTAAAACGAAAATGGTCATGTGCAAAACATCCTTTATAGTTTGATATATAAATTATTGTGAACGGGGGAGGTCAGATCATCACATGACGATGGATTCTACCTTCCTGCTGCAAAAACAAGTAAAATCAAGTGGGAAGCAAATAATGGCTCTCTGGTTTGCCCTATATGATGAAAGGAACATGCCTGCAAGGATGGGCCAAAGTGCCCAAGTTTGGTAAGTTCACAGGATTACAGTACCGCAACCAAATAATAGATGTTGATATTTATTATGAGTTATCTTTACCACTCCCTGTTGGTTGCCGCTATTGATTCTGCATCGCAATTATAATTTATTCCGATTCGAGGCAATGCCAAAGCTAATTTGTTAAAAGTTGAAACCCCTTACTTGTTTATACTAGTCTAAATATTTTATAAGAGGAAATGTAATTCATTCTTGGTTAGTGGAAGAATACATGTTTCAATTATTCGGCCTTTAAATTTTATCAATCGATAAAAGCTTAACTTATTACTTGTTGGTTTTTGAATTAATAAGTGGCAAATAAAAACTTTCTAAGAACTGAATTATGTAAGGGTAAGATTTAGGGATTAAAAAAAATATATATTTCTTCTATTTTAACTAAAATTTTATTATGGAGAACTCGATCTTTTTGTTAAATTACCACGTAGTTTATATATATGAAAATAAAAAATTACTTTTACTAAAATTTTAAAGAGATTTGATGATAAGAGGGATCAGTCTCGTATGAACTTGAATTCTCTATAATATTATCATTTTAAACATTTTATAATGCACGATCTACTCATCTAATGTATGCTGTTGATTGCCTTTATTTCTCTTTTCTCAAGCCACACCGGTAAGAAACCGAACAAATAGGTCAGAAAAAAAATATTTGGGTTTTCACAAAGTATAACTCCTGGAACTGGAAAGGAATTCACAGGTCAGAGGAGAAGGTTATTAGAAGCTCCTAAACTGAAGGATGGGTATATTCCAACTTACTAGGAAAATCCCAGAAACAGTTGACCAGCTCTTTTGCTAGATCAATTTGGGTGGATAATAATCTGGTTCTCCAATTGATTCAGCACAATACAGAGGATTCTCTACCATGCATGCCCTCTCCAACTGAACATATCTCCAGGGAATATACAACGCAACACCACCCAAAGGACAAAGGTAGAGAAGGCTACACTCAACAAATCAAGGCCTCAACAGTGTGGTTCAAACTTCCAAAAATAGCCTGCCAAGAGCATGGAAGATATGACTACTAATCAATAAAGAGACGTTTCCACACCCCCCCCCCCCCAAAAAAAAGAATTAATAATAATGAAATGAGATATTTAATTTTTTTAAGTAATCCATTAATTTCTATGTTCAATCATGTATTAGCGACGCAAAACTGTCACGTTTCATAATATTGTCACAATATCGCTGAAATTTAAAAAGAAAAAAAATGAACAAGTGTTACTATCGTTGTTAAAGAACTCAAAGTCAGGTTCTAGGACTGTATAGCGACAAGGTATCTTGACTATCTTCCAAAGCAACATAAGGCAAAGGGGATCCATGGCCTACCGTTAGCTCTAAGATTTTAATTTAATTATTTTAATGATAAAAAATTCTTAAATTAAAATTTATATAAACATTAAAGTTAAAAATAATTATTTATTAAAAAAAATAAAATACAGTAACAACACATGACATATATATATATATATATATATCTATATATCATTCAAGTAATTTTGACTAGTTGAAAACTTTGGGAAAAGTTATGTTATTTATATATTATATTGGAGGATCACCTTTTATTTTTGCAAAATATTAAATGAAGCATTGAAAAGTCAAATGAACTATCACATCCCTTTGCAAATATTAATTACAAATATTAATAGAACACATTAGACAATGTAAAAGTAAAAGCTTCAGAAATAATAAAGGAACTTGGTGCCATAAAGGAAAAACAAAAAAGAAGTTTTGACAAGTCTCCATCCCACACTAATCAAAAAAGCACATCGAAGAAAAAGAGAAGATCAAAGAAAGATGAAAAGAGCAAAAGAAATGAAAAAGCAAAAACCATTGTTGGAGATGAAGAAATATGAAAAAAAAAAATAGTACAAACTCTCTTCTTGCAAATTTTGATTCAAACCAGTGAAATTTGGTGCCATAAAGTGAAAGCAAATGTCCATCTCACATACAATCAGAAAGCTTTATCGGAGAACGAAGAAAAGGGCAAAAGAGATAAAGAGTTATAGAAGCAAATTTGTGAAAAGAGAAAAGAAAACAAAGACAGAGGACTGTTCAGAATTTTTTTTAGAGGCTTTAATGAGGAAAAGCAACAGATAAAGACAACTTGTTTTATAAAGTCAAATCTGCCTACTCTCCGGGACGTGCTGACCAAAAGAAAAAATGGTGAAAGAAACTCTGTGCTAATAGATTAAAGCGCCTCTGATTTTCTGTTAAGCATGCAAAAACACTCAGCTACCTCTTGGCTACTCAAGCTCTACTGTATTCCAATGGATATATTTCTTTGGGAGCCACTATATAACAGTAAGATGAAGAACTGAAGCAAGACAGAGAACAGAAACAAAAAAAAGGAGCTAAGTGATATTACATTATTCATTGTTCTCCTCATCTTAAACTTTTTGAGTTTAGTTTCTAGATAAATTTAGCTTGTGAAAACTTTTGAAAGTGAGCTTATTGCAATCGTTTATTGATAAGGATTTTAAATATATCCTTATATCATTATTTTGTAAATTTTTTTTAAGTGTGGGGAAAGTAAGTTTTGGGTAAACTTATGTCAAACTCAAATCTTGTAAAAATTCTAAGTGAGTTTAAAAACTTAGGTTCTGTGAGTGTATACTCTGATTTTATAGTGGAAATCCCTTGTTGTGTATCAAAGAGACTGAACGTATGTCTTGAGGACCGAACCTGGATATATCAGGTGTTTTTCTCCTTTTACTTCACTTTTTATTCTGTTTCAACCTCTGTATTAAAACCTTGTCGACAAGGTCTTGTTTTATCTCCTTAATCTTTACTTCTCAATTATCTTTTAGAAGATCCAGTCAACAAGATTTTAATTTGACTACAAGATTTTCACACCAATACTCTTTATTAAGTTTTTTATTGAAATTATTTAATGTTTATATATAATTAATTTAATTATTTTTAATTCTAAATTTTTACAAAAGCACATATTCACCTTCTAGGTGCATTCTTCACCTACGACAAAAAAGAGAAAAATAAGCGCACACAAAAAAAAGGGAAATGGAAACGTCTTTAAAGATATTTAGAGTGCAACTTTTGTTGCTAACATTGCGATACGCAAACTAATGTGTTATCTGCATTCTTGGATCACTGTTCCAGTAGAAACAGAGCTGGTTCCATTTTTTCGACACTGCCATATTTCCACGTACTGTACTTCCTGCAGACTCCTGTCAGTTTTTCTGTTCAATCATCATTCTTGAGTACTCTCTGACAGCACACAAGGTAAAATCAATAAGTAATAGCAACGGACCCGAATTTTCTTACATGAGGAGATTATATGATTGTCATGTGAAAAAAAGAAATAGACAAATGTTCTGTTTGGTTTGCTCTGTATTGCGAATTATTATATATTATATTTTTATATCTATTATTTTATTTATTAAATTATTTTTTTAAAATAAAGATAAAAGTATATCCACATTTTTATCTATCTATATTTTATTTTATTTTTCACCGTTAAATTCTTTAACCAAATAGAACAGCAGTGTACGTGGGATCAACACACTCCAAAATTTATCATTTAAATAGGTCGCACACATGTTAATGTCATGTCAGCCTCTCGTATGAAAAGATCCAAATCCAATAATGACTAGCTCAAATATACTCAACAAGGTAAGATGCTGCAGAAACAGCTCAGAAGCAGGAGTTCTGAGTAATTAGAATACCACTGGCTGGTCTTTGTCCACTGCTTAAACTGGTACAGATCAGACACAGCTGTGTAAATAGCTCCAGCAGCTAGCAAAGATGGTGAAAACTTGAGCATTTTGTATTCCACCAAGCAAAGCTCAATTATGAAGAAGGACAAGAGCTGCAGCTTTTTGTCAGATTGAGCTACCTCAAGAAGTCTCCTCATGAACACATATGGGGTAGGCACATGTAAGTTGAACGAAGGGTTCACCATTCCTTTCTCCTATGGGAACAAGTTAATTAGAGGCATTTCAAAGTGGAAAGGTTTGAAGAAAGGATATCAATGAAAGCCAAAGTCTCACGCATATTTACTACTTCCCTTCTGTATGCCTTTTTTGTTAACAACATAAAATCCTCAACAGTGGGGACAAAAACATCCTCATATTTGCAAGCTATTAGCATGGCTGTACCAACTGAAGCTTCTTCATGATTATCGTCTGACGCTCCAAAAACAACTAATAATGTCTCCTCCGTAAGCTCAAGTTTGTAGTGAACCTATTTGCTGCGATCAGAGGGCTCAAATAACAATCCAAATACTTCAGGAGAAGATTAATTTCAATATTGCTTTAAAATAGATTTGTCACATTGAGAAGGAAAATCTGGACACATTGATCCAGTCACGTACCATAATAAGCTAGTCAATGAGGATAGCCCTCATCTCTTCATTGATATCAGACGCAGCTAGAATTCTGCAAAACATGTGTCAGCCTTTCATAATAAGTCCCTTTCCTTCTTCATGCATATTTTTCATCAACTCATTTCGAGCTTGTTTGGTATAATCAATAAGTCTCTCACTACATTGGGGAAAAAAAGGTGAATATTATCAATAAAAATTTCATATCTCTCACAAGTTAATTTTGTTAAATTACCAGATACAGCGAATGTCTAGATATGTTACTTTCAGGATATAACAGCCAAAGTGAAAAAAGTTGTGTTTTGAAAAACCACATTAAAAAGTCGTAATAATTTACTCTAATATTTTATCCATTAGGTGTGTCGATTGGGAGAAAAAGGGGTCCTTTCATCTTAGTTTTGCATTGCAATCAAGTTCTGGTTTTCATCTTATTTACAGATTACTTATATTTATATATGTGTGTGTGTGTGTGTGTATAGACAATGCTTATGCGTATTTAATTAAGATTTTTTCATAATATTTTTTATGAAATTATAATACGCGGCAGTTTTTATTCAAAGTATAGAAAGGTATAGGATAGGTGTTATACTGAAAGACTTTTAAAAAATGGAAAACAAATAACTTGAGAAAAAATACATGCTAGTATACTAGTGCAGTGATGCCTTGCTATTTTGTATATGGATGCTTCAAAATTCTTAATTGTAAATTTTTTATAGAATTGAATAAAAATAAACACAAGAGGTGGGGCTAAATATTAGAAGAGAAAGTGAGAATATATAGATCTTACATCTTGTGTTTATTTTTTTTCCAACTTTATTCGAAAACATTTTATAATAAAAAAATTTAAAAAATCTAAACCCTATTATTTTTCTATCCCTCCTAATTTTTTTGGTTAAAAGAAAATTATAAAAGAAGACTTAGAAGTAAGGAAATTTATTTTAAATAACTTGTTATTACTGGGTTTAATTATTTTTTTATTAAAATCAATGGTAATCAATTTTAAAATGATAATAATAAGTGATTTATAATAATTTTTTTTTAATTTTAGAATCTTAAACATAATTCTAGAAAAAAAAGGGGGTCTATACGGCATTGTCTTTGGCATGGCTTTACAAGACAAGGGGGAGCCCACGTGGGGAAAATGGTTGCGTTCAGGCTGACGAATTTGCGAAACGCTTCTAGGATTAAACGACGTGTCGTTTCCCGTTTCAGGCATCATGTTCCCTGGCATGAAATGTAAATCTGCAAAGTTTCTCGCTATCTTCTTTCTCTCACTCAAGATTGAGGCATCCCTTTTGGATTCGGGCCTTGCCGCGCTGCCTACGTTGTAACTGGGCTACCTGTAAGTCTTCTTTCTCGTTGCATGTTTAACTCTTTTTTTTCCTCGTTTCCTAATTATCAGGTTGTATGCATTCTTAACTTTCTAGGTATACTATTTGTCTGCTTTTGACCCTAGCTTTAGTGCCCTAACTTTGGTGCAAGTTCCGTATGATTGTGCTTTATTTTTTTTCACTTGTTTGCTCCTTTAATACTACATTCATTCCAGTTCCAATTAGGAAAGTTAGAAATTCACTAGAAGATTGTGACTTCAAAATTTAGATTGT
This sequence comes from Erythrophleum fordii, assembly GCA_032878935.1. NCBI lineage: Eukaryota > Viridiplantae > Streptophyta > Magnoliopsida > Fabales > Fabaceae > Erythrophleum > Erythrophleum fordii. The sequence goes on from JAVQMF010000054.1 coordinate 44,966,186, forward strand.
ATGCATTTTAGTTTTAGCTTATGCAGGAGTTTGTAAATTGCGAAATTTTAGAGATGGGCATGTTTTATGATTTGTTAGGGCTATACTGGTGTGCAATAGTGCTGGAGAGCTAGAATAAGGCTTTAGGTATTGAGTTCAACCTTTCCCTGAATCGCATTCGGCAAGCACAACAGTGCGATCACAAATTCAAAAATTATTTGATTATATTTGTGTGATTGTTTCCGATACTTAAATAAATTGAAGTCCTAATTGCCCTTTTTACAATTTTCTCTGGAAAAAGTATATAATGGATTTGCTTCCCTTATGGCTAGTGTTTGTGAGAGTTCAAAAGTCATTTCCTGGAGTTTGACTTTTCTGACAGAGTGCTAAGATCAATTGTGGAGAAGTTGAAACTTGTACCAGAATCTTGTATAATTATGTATGAAATTTTCAACTCAATTCATAAATGTTCTTGAAACCCCCAAACTGAGTTTTATTATCATATATTGATATATAAGTTGGTCACAACTCACAATGTTGATAGAGAATTTTATTGCTTGCAACTCTTTTGTTCACTTGTAAGAATTGACAACCATGGTACAAAACTGAAGTTTTGCAGTTTTGCTTAGAATATTACTGTAATCATTATCTCCATGTGTTTCAGGTTGCTTTTGACTCCTAAGTCTTAAGTATTTTCATACTAGAGAGTTCGGATTATCTTTCATTGGAATTTATTATAGATACATGACTGAGGAGGAATTAACCAAATCTTAAGGGCAGATAAGTGTGACAAACAATCTAGTGTTCTCTAATTTTTGCAAGTTGCAAGGAGATCTGTGTATGATTGTTCTTGTTGTTGCAGGTTACAGCATTTGATATCATTTGTTGAGAGTTTTGCTTGATGCGCATTGTTCATTAGCTTTCCTTTTCTTGTCTTTTGTGAGTCTGTCACTGGTCTTGGTTCTACTGCAATGAAAAATTGAATTTTTTTTCTTTAAAAAATAGGTTAGCTTTAGTAATCTTGGATTTTTGGTGAAATGTCAACTTTGGGGGTTTCTTCTGTATTTATATTTTATTGGAGTTGAATTTCTATAAAATTTTATGTCTTATTTCTTTCCTTCTCTTTTTATCTTTTTGGTTCATCCCAGAGGAGAGAGAGCTCTTACTTCTTTGCTTCACGGTAGCCTTTTCAATTTAGGTTCATGTAATTAACAGTTCAAGAGCTTCATCTTTGCCACGTTTTGTTTTCTGATTATTATATATTTAGCTCTCCGTTGCTAATGCTGCCCTGCTCCAATTTTTGGGATCAGTCAGATGTGAACCAGCCAGCTCTATGCAGCTTCTACTCTCTCTCTCTCTCTCTCTCATGTGATTTTTTTTTATAGAAAAAAATTTGGTATGGGTTTAAATTAAAAAATTCCTAGAAATTAAAATAAACCATTAACTAGGTTTTGGTCATGTTGACATGAAACTTTTCTGGGTTTTCTCAGAAAAATCTTTATCCCTTCAATTCATTATGCAGTTCATGTTACGGAAATAGAGGGAAAGTTGCATCAGTGACAATGATAATTTTTAGCTTGGCTTTTAGGGTTTATGTATGAATGCTGTATTTTACTTTTGTCTAATATGTTCTCCAAGTATTATAATCATAGATTGGTAATGTACATTGAAGTGCTTTTCTTAACAAACTGCTATCTAGTATTTTTTTTTTAAATGGTATAGCTTAAACAAATTCTACTGACTAGACATTTAAACAAAATCATAGCACTGTCTACATTCTAAAATTTTGCATTATTAACGCTATGAATATCACATGAATCAGAAAAGCTTAAGCTTGGGCATAGTTCAGTTTTCATATGTAAAAATATTTCTGTTGTCTATCGGAGGATCAATCTAATGGTTAGGTTTTATTTGCAATGAATTTAACGATCTGTTAAAGGAGATAATCTTGTCAAATAAATCTGTATCATTATTTCTGCTTTTATATGCAGTGCATGAGATCAAATAAATAACTGCTGTTATATTTGTACTATATTTGTTAGATCACCTTGGAAAGATTATACTAGAAGTCTAGAATGACGTTTTGGGATATTTCACACTGGTACTACCTAAGGTTTTGGTTGTTAGTTGTACAGATATTAGACTGCTTTATAAGGTTGCACCTTTGTTCCCTTCTAAAAGTTTTGTCTCACCCGGTATGTTGCCAATTGACCAGATGTCAAGCTGTTGCTATTCTCATTTTTTAATAGAATGTCTTTCAGCTGGAAATTGTCGATTGAGATTGCTTGCACCAACTTCTCCATCTGTTGCTAAATCCTCTGGATGCAAGATGGATGATGGCCGCCAACATGAAAATGGTAGGCAGAAGATGGACTACTACAGAGGAGCACATTCCCTGGTAAAATAGAATGCATAAGTTTTGCTATTTTTTTTCTTTTTTAAAGGAATGCACCAGTGGATCCATTTAATTGGACTGGAATTTAATTGTGCAGTGGAGTATGGCTCCTCAACATCAGGTAAAGGAACCAAATGCCCTAGTTATGAATAAGAAAATTATGTCCATTATGGCTGAGAGAGAGGCTGCAATTCGAGAGCGAAATGCAGCTTTATCTGAAAAGAATGAGGCCCTGGCTGCTCGAGATGATGCCCTTCGGCAGAGGGATGAAGCTCTTGTTCAGAGGGACAATGCCTTAATGGAACGGGATAATGCCCTTGCTGCCCTTCAAATCCAGGACAATGCTGTCAACTTCTCTTTGGGTAGTGGTATTCAACGTGGATCAAAGCGGATGCACCATTCTGCAAATCATTTAGGTCACATGGCAGAAGCTGCTTACAACACAAAGGATTTGGCCACAACTGATGCCTTCCCAGTAACTATTATAGCGTCTGAAGTGGGCAAGTCTCACCAGTCTAAGAGAACAAAGGAGAACAAGGCAGATTCTTCTAAGGCATTAAAATCACCAGGCAAAGGGAAGAAAGTGAGTGAGGACTTAAATAGGCAGGCTTCTTCTGAAGTGACAAAGATCAAATCTGAGTGGGATAAGCAGGATGTTGGTTTGAATTTGATTACATTTGATGAAAATACCATGCCAGTCCCAGTTTGCACATGTACTGGAGTAGCACGGCAGTGCTACAAATGGGGGAATGGTGGATGGCAGTCATCTTGTTGTACCACCACCTTGTCCATGTATCCACTACCACAGCTACCAAACAAGCGCCACGCCCGAGTTGGAGGGAGAAAGATGAGTGGAAGTGTCTTTACAAGACTTCTTAGTAGGGTGGCTGCAGAAGGCCGTGATTTATCTATGCCATTGGATCTCAAGGACTACTGGGCCAGACATGGAACAAATCGCTACATCACGATCAAGTAGCCTGCAAAACTTCCTTCTGTATGGAGTTATGTATTCCATTTCGGTCTCCTCTCCCTGGCCTTTAATTGAAATTATGCCTTGGCAGCTACGATATGCATGAATGTTGTTGAAGCAAGGGAATTTTTCAATATAAGGCTGTTCCTCTTGCTTAATTTTTATATTACTGCTATGGCTAGACCCACTTCTATTCCTATAATGGGGATATCTCTAAGGTACCATCTATGTAAATGTAACAGTCTAGATGGCCAGAACCAAAGGGTGTCTGCTTGTTTGCAACCTTACCTGTATTGCGTAGAAAACAGTTCTCTTCCTTTTCTCAGAGATCCCTCTCTCTATCTTTAATTTATGAATTACAGCCAAAGATAGGCAATTAAAAAAAAGAAAGAAAGGAAAAAAGAAAGGGGGGGGGGGGGGGGGGGGGGGGGGGGGAGAGTAGCAGAATATTGTTTTGGAGAAGCTGGCTTAGGTTCTATATGTAGTTATGTACCATTCAATATTCCATGCCATGTGGCGCTCGTCACATTGATAGGCTGTGGGGTGTATGAAAGGCTTTGTGTGGGAACATTGATAGGTGTTACTCGCTTATTACTATGCTTGTTTTATCTTGATTCTGTGATTTTGTTTTTTCCTCTTTCCATTGTTCTCTGGCAAAATCAAAATGATTCCTAGAGATATTTGGGTTGGCCTTTTAGTTTGAACTCTTATGGATTCCTGATATTCATACGTACGAAAATTAACTGCTCAAGGATGTAGCAAATTATTGCACTACGTAAAATTTTTTTCATTATTATTTTATGAGCAGAACACTGAAGATATTCAATGATGATGGTGCTCTATTCTGATTTTAAATAGAAATCTTGTTTCGGTCTTCAACTAATAGATAAATCAATTGTCAGTTAAATTCATAATAAATAAATTTTTATAAATATTACATATTTAAATTTATATCAGTTTTAATTATCAATTTGTATTTCAGGTTAATATGCCGCCCCCTTGTTTATTAGCCAGTTGGTATTTAAATATTAGCCCGTTGTGTGTAATGCTACATTATTTTAGATCTCCCTGGAGCAATGAATATTACTATAATCGGTGTGGGACCTGGATCCTTTACCTATCTCGAGGATTTGCAGGCAGAGCCTACACATCTCAAAGATTTGCACCGTTCAAATAAAATTTGAACGATTCAAATTTTAAATTTTTTTATTTAAATTATCATTTTTATAAAAATTTGTAGTTAAAGAGATTATTTTTACTTTGTATTTTGTATCTTTTCAAATAAAAATAATATCAAAATTTAAAAAAAAAATAAAAAGGGATATAAATCGTCTAAACCCTGCACATCTTACATCCTTAAAGATGTGTGGGGGATCTGGTTACATTAGCGTGCAGCTGTTGTAAAGTTTATAAGATATTTAAAAATCTAGTCAAATTTAATTGACACAACTATTAAAAGATATCTCAAGCATTGTTATTAAACTCATGAGTTGACTTTTTGATTTTAGTGAGTTTAAGTTTTTATTTAAAAAAATCGTGTCAACTCACTGATAAACTCAGATTCAGTATAAATTTAGTTTAATTCACATTTGACTTAGTTAAACTCAATTAACTCAATATTTTTTTAACCAAGTTTGATGAGTTAACATATTTAAAAAAGATAAAATTTTTTAAATTCAGTATAATCTAATAAATAATGATACAAAATTAGTATTTATACGTGAACTTAATTAAAATTTTTATATTAAAAAATATGAATTATAGAATATAAATAATTTTTTTAAAATATTAGTATAATTTAAATTATATTTAAATAATTTTTTCATATATTATATTTTATTTATAATTATTAACAAATATAAACTTTTGTCAATTTATAATATGAGTTTATATTATGAGTTTACTTTTTTTTATAAGTTCATTTAAATTCACGAATTTCGATATCTTGCTCAAGTACTTAGCCGAGTGATTTATTACAACTGAAGCTATTTGCTTCATGCATTCGTCGCAGACATTGCAGTAAGCATGAGCAAGAAGAAGACCGACACATAGGAAAACACCAGAGAATATGTGACTCTGCTGCAGACAGATTCTCATAAAATGATCACATATAGGAGCTCAACCCATTTGGGGGTTTCGATGCTCCCCAGTTGCAATCACTAGCATTGACATCACCTGCCATTTCCTCAATTTCAGCACCCTCGTTCTTTGACAATTCTGCTTCAATGGAAATTGTTCATAATCTCTTGGGAAAATCTCGATTGAGTTAAATGAGTTCCTCCAGTTCTTAAAAATTTATTATAAACATAAAATCTCCAGAAATCATACCAGTCATTCAGGAACTACAAGTAATAGCAGTGGCTGGGGCATGTTTCGTTGACCGTAGTAAATACTGGCAGGGAATAACGTTAAACAGGCAACATCATTTGCAAAAATCAAGAACCTGCGAGCGACAGGGACACAAATTTAGAAAATAAAAATTGATAGTTTGGTATGTATAATGGATGATCTTACTTGAAAGCATGAGAGTAGCTTTATCGTGCCTCAAATTTTTTGCCCAGAATCACAGCAGATTGGCTGGCGAGGATAAACAGAAGTGCAGTGAATGTAGCAACTAGTATGAAGATAATCTGAGCTTCTTTTATATTTCTTTGGTTATTAAGGAAAGGGGTAATTTGAAGTTTGCCAAGAACCATAAGGAATTCATGTTTGGCAGGAAAAATGGAGTTTTTGTTGGGTTTGGTACGTTGCTGTTAAATGACAGAGCTTAGTGAAACCGAGAGTGGTATTCATAGCAGAAAGAGACAACGAATCTTTCAACTCACGAGTTAACAGATGGATCAAATAGTGTATCATACCTTAACAATTCTTACATATATTGGCTGCGTCATGTCATTTATGCACATGTACTCCATTTATATTGTACATGATTCTATTTATGCAAATTCATCTATTTTTCATTTTAGCCGCTCTCTTAACTTTTTATATCTCTCTCCATTTTAAATTTTTGAAAGATAAAATTTTAATTTTGGTTAAACTTCTATTATAATAAATTTTAAATTATATTTTACAAGATAAATATTTGATACTGTTAAAATTTAATTATTTGGAAATATTTGAAAAACTAAATAGGTTTAAATTTTTTACTAGATAAATGTTTAAGTTATTTTTCAAAAGTTGAATTATATTTAAATAAAGGTGTGTAGTTTTTAAATTTTTTTATCATAATAATATTTTACATAATTAAGCTTTAGTTATTTTGAAAATTTATATTATAAATCTGGGGACGTCTTTTACTCGTTTTAAATTTTTATACTTATAAATATCTGGCTTCAATTGACTAAAATAAAAATCTACGCACGTCAACTGTTGGTACACTGAAGTTTTACTCAATAATTTTTTCCCGTTACATTTTCCACATTCATTCTCTCTCTTGCTTTTTCATTTTTGTTTCTTATTTTTTGCACATCTCTCTCTCCCCCTCCCAATTTTGAATTTTGACAAGATTTTGTTTAAATTTATATAATTCTAATAACTTGAATCAATGATATTTTTTAAGATAAAAGTTTAACACTATTGAACTTCAATTACTTTGATAATTTGGATTAGATTCATTCAATTAATTCGATTAAAATATTTATTGGATTGATTTAGCTAGGTAGAATCGATTTTGAGCAAGTTATATTTCCAACTATATCATACATGAAGAAAAAAAGAACACCTTACCTGCATCGTAATGAGCTTATTGCAAAATTCTAATTGTCAAACAAAACGTGTTTACTCTCATGTGGCTACAGTCACTTTCGTTTGGTTTGTTAAATTTAGAATTCTTTTGAGTGTATTAAATGTACGTATATTTAAGAATCAAAATTTGATCTATATACATAGAGTTTATTTTATGGATCAAATTTTGATCATCGTACATTTAATGTATGTAAAAAATTTTCTTATTAAAAAATCTCAAGACATGAGTGACAAAAGAGTGATACAATGCATTTTTGAAGATTAAATATTTTATAGGTAATTATGCAGCCGAAAAGAGAATAATATAAAAAATTAAAAATATGATTTTTATTCAGCTATATTATATATAATTAATTTGTAGATACGAAAGATCAAAATGTTGCGTTTTGATAGTGATGTATCATCCTTAACTAATTGATGGTACAGCTTTGGTAGTTACAGGCATGTGGCGTCCTTCTTCTCCTTTCCTTATAGATTAGAGGGGTCCCCTCCTTTCTAGTTACTAACTTAACAGACTACGTCCTTTTCTACTTCTGTATTAATTTAGGGTACTATATTTTCATATCTTTTTTCTGATGCATAGGAACGAAATCCTAGAATACCAAGTTAATAAAAACCAACGTGCGGTTGAACTCTTACTTGGCGACTATTGCCATCGATGGAGAACATATTTATATCATGTAAGGATAAGATATTACGGTCGAAGATGAAAACTTAGAAATGTTGTTGAAAAACATACGAAGTTATGGGACTGAATTGGTCAATATATGATAATAGGATGCATTGCAGCATAGATAGAACCAAACTAATAATTAAACCAGTGAAACTCTCGAGTTACCAAGTTATCAATTTTTCAATGGGTAAATAAATTAAACTGATTAAACTAGTAATATTATATAATATTATATATATATATATATATATATATGTATGTATATACACACACATAAAAGAAAAGTATCACTGAAGTGTAATAAAATAATATATTATTATTTATTAAACTTTCAGCTCATGAAGAGTAAAAATTTTGAATTATTACTAAGTTTATGTAATATTTCTTTGTAATAAGGAAAAAGAATGTTTTTTTTTATACACTAAAAAAAAGAATTTTTTTTTATGTTAATTTAACTTCAAGCCTATTAACATAATAAAATAACATAAGACTTGCTCTTCCATTTTTGTGCAGTTGTGCCTCTTAACAGCCTATTTGGCTGGTGTTCAAGAAAAGTAATCATTTTTATTAATTTTATGTAATGTTTGTTATATAATTATAATAATTATTAAATAATGTATTTTTTTTCAAAGTAAGGGTGTAAAGATCATTTTCATTTTTAAAATCATTCTTTTTTTTCCTCTTCTAAGGTAATTATTTTCTATCCTGTATACTAAACAAGCCGATGGAAGAATTAAGTCATGTTGTAAAAGTGACTCAAAATCTTGGGTAAATCAACTAAACCTAAATAAAATTACCAACAAGAATCTCACGGTGGCCAAAACACTTTATGGTGAGAAAGGCATCGAAAACTCAAATGAACATTTTGGGCTCATTAAGAACCATTTTGTTTATGGTGAGAAGATTTTGGTTGCAACTAATTGCAATAAACTTTAAGGAACTTTAAGATTTGTTTTTTATGACTAAATTTTTTTTTAAAGATTTCTTATTAGATAAGAGTTTGTGTATTTGTGTAAAACTAGGAAATCCTTTTATACAGGGGAAACCCTAAGGTGAGTGCAAAATCAGAGGAATATTCAAATTTTGATAAAAAGAGGCTGAGAGGTTCAATTGTACTTTTCCAAATGTTCATAATAGTAAATCATTATCAATGTGGACATAGGCCAAATTGACCAAACCATAATAATTCTGCTTTCTTCTATCCTTTTTCTTTTGTAATTACTCAATTGATTGTATGTTTATATGGGTGTTTGGTTTGTTTGTTCGTCTTGGTTATATGAACTCTTACATTCAAATTACAAATATGTGGAAAAAGTTTCTATAAAAGTTTTGACTTGAGAGATAAACAAGATAAACCTCCTACCAAATTTGATAAGTTTGATGATAAAAGTAATTTTAACTTTTAACAGATAAGAGTATCAAACTTGTCGGTTCAAACAAGGGTTTACAACTTACTTATTGATAAACAAGCCAGATAAAATGGATGAAAATGAATGGAAAGACATGGATTAAATCACTTCCAACATAATTCGAAGTGTTTGGTTGACTTAGTAATTTACAATGTAATGGTTAAAAAGATAATAAAGGAGTTCTGGATAATATAAAAAAATGTCACCAATAGACTTTTCATGAAACGAGATCTTTATCTCTTCAAAATAGAAGAAGGTGCTAATATGTGGGAATACATCACAAAGTTTAACAAGAAAAGCAATAATTTACTATAAGTGGATGCCAAGGTTAGTGATAAGGATAAGACATTGATGCTGCTATCCTCTACCAACTTTTTTTCAAACATTTGACAACATTATTATTTAGGATATAAACTATAAACTATAAGGAAATCGTTTCAACACTCAAATCTTATACAATAATAGAAAGAGTGGATTCACATAATTCTCAAGAAAAGTTAGCAAGTTTTGAATGAGGAGGAGAAGAATAAATATCAGTTTTTGGGGAAGTTAAAGGGAAATTCGAAAACAAAGGGAATGGAAGCAAAATGCTTCAAGTGTTGTCAAGAAGGCTACTAGAAAAGATAATGTCCATTGTTAAGTGATAAGGTGGATAGGGACAATTCTCTTAATTCAACGAGTATAGTAATTGAAAATTTTGATGAAGAAAAAGATTTTTTAATGGTTTCAATGACAAACAAATGGAAGCATAGCTCAACATGGACTTTGGATTTGGCATGTTCTTCCCATTACACACCTTACAATGAATGGTTTGATTCTCATAGGTTGTGTGATGTTTTTTCAGTTGTACTAGGTAATGGACGTCCTCATACAATGGTGGAGATTGGATCAATGAAGATTAAGATGCATAACATATTGGTTAGGTTTTTAAAAGACATCAAGAACATTCCGAAGTTGAAGAAGAATCTAATTTTATTAGGCCAGTTATAAAAGACTAGGTATAGCTTTTGAACTATGAAAGGTAACAAAGTTCTTAGAATTATCAAAGGAGTTCTAACAATAATTAAGGGGAATGGGATGAAGAACAATTCCTACATGCTAAATGGTAGGATAATTGTTGGGAAAATATTTGTGATATCTTCATAGCTAGAAATTGTAGAAGAACTTCACACAAGGAAGTTTTTGAGAGAAATTATACATTATATATAGCATTAACTTTTGTGGATTTTGTCCCCTTAATAAGCAAAATTAAGTATAATTTAAACAAAGTAGATGTATGCTCACTAAGGTACAACCAGTGGAGATGTTCAAACACAGATTGGACTTGCTCTAAGTCTTTTCTCACTGAAAAGAAGTTGAGGCTTTAGGTAGAAGTGTTGGGTCTCCAAAGTTGACTGTAAGAGCAATTTTTTGCTAAGGTGGAGATTGTTGTAAAATGGCTCAAAATCTTGGAAGGATCATCTAAAGTTAAAGAAGATTACCAACAAGAATCTTTCCATGGCAAAAACACTCCAGGTCATGGCGAGAAAAGCATAAATGACTCAAGTAAGCATTTTGGTTGCGAAAGCTTGAGCTAGTCACAATGAAAGCCATTTTGACCTTAATGAGAAGATTCTAACTATGGCTAGTTATAGCAAATTTTAATGAATTTTAAAATTGGTTGTTTTTTACAACTAAAAAATTTCTTAGGGATTTCTTACTATATAAGGATTTGGGGATTTGTGTAAAACTAAGAAATCTTTCTATATAAGAGAAACCCTAAGATGAGTGCACATTAAGTAGAGGACTATTCATATTTTGGTAGAAAGAGATTGAGAGATTCTCTTATATTTCCCCAAAGGTTCATAGTAGTAAATTGTTATTAGTGTGAATATAAGCTAGATTGGTCAAACCCTAATAACTTCAGTGTCTTCTCTTCTCTTTTTTCTTTTTTTTCTTATTACTCAATTGCTAGTGTGTACTTGTTTGGTTTGCTTGTTCATCTTGACTCTTTGAATTCTGAGATTGAAATTACAAGTCATACATCATGTGGGAGGCAATAGTATACTTGAGGTAAGCTCCATGTACCTAGAGAATAGCTGACACAATCATTGTGCTTCTCTTCTAAAATGATGGCCTAACATCAAACCAGCATAGGATGGTCCAACAATTGAAATGAACTAGACTTTCAGCCGGATTTTTGGTCCAGGGCAGTTGAAAAAAGAAAAAGAGAATAAGATGAAACTTACTTGAATGAATCCCATCTGAGCCTCATTCATCTTCTCTTTCTTTCTTTAACTACAAAAGGTGCACCACTCTTTAAATTTGATTTTCCTATATAAGATTATACTAATTTCCATGGTCTACCTTCATCTTAAAGTCTTCCTATTCAATATCAAGAGATTCTGCTTATTCATTTTCATGGTCTGCAAACTTGCAGGCAGTTGAGATGCTGCCAAGGTTGTAACTTGCAAGTAGTTCCACATTCTCGCAAGGGAACAAAAAGAAGCACACTTTTTAGGGGCCATGCGAAAATTTTGAATCAAATATTGACAGAAACTACGTATTTTACAAGTTGAATGGGGCAACTGGCCCCAAGGTGCAGAGATGGAATGAATTGGATATGTACAAATATTCACATTTGCATATACAATAACCACCAGAGAGGGAAACAATGTCATTTCAGCTGCTGACGTCAAAGTATTTTGGATTAGAAGGAAAATGATATTCCACATGTAACTGCAATATAAAAGAAGGGAAGACTATGATTAGATGAGACATTAAATGAAAACAGAAAAAATGAAGATTTAGTGCATGAATGCTTTTACAACTACTTCTCAAACACTTCCACATACCTTGCCCTCATCTGCATCTGAATGGCGTTGAGGAAACACTATCCTCATATCATCATACAAGTAGAAACGCCTTTCATCTTCAATGTCTGTAATATTTCTCACTTCTGCAGACAGCGGATCAGATTTGCACTTATGAACAGCCCTTGAACGTTTCCTAGGCAAAGGGCATAAGAAGCGGAGGTGAAGAGCGTACAGCAGAACTCCATTGTTACACTCCTTTGTATGTTTGCAACTACCAAATCCGCCACATTTTAAGTTCAGAATATCTTTATCTCTATAGCTGGTACTTGAGATCATTGAGGACTTAGCATCAACTCGTATGTCAGAACCTCTTGGGCTTTCTTTCCCAGTCATAGAAGTCAAACCTGATGTCGTCAAACTGATCTTTTGCCGCAAGAATGTCTACTTCAGATATTCACATAAAAAGCACATCAAACAATGGTACTGAAAATTCACTCTTAAACACAGAGATAGAAAAGCCCTCTTTACATAAAAAACATCATCACGTGTGGTTCATATTTAACTAACATGTATGGTTTAAAATTAATTTGATAAGAGCTAGCTCCAGCCCAAAAAGTTTTGCAGCTTAATCATGCAAGGCATGACCATGCCAAATGGAATTTAATTCATTGAACATGAGAAGTTGCACGTCTGCATTCAACATATGAAGACAATGATTGCTATACATAAAAATGAATATCTTCATATATACCTCAGCTTAAATTTTGCAATTTTCATCAAAATAGAAGGCAATATTATTAGGTTTTTTGAGTCAAATGCTATTTTATAATAAAATATACTGTCAAATCTGTTTCAAGCAAAAAAAATTACCTTCAAATACTATAGGCATTATGAAAGTTAGACCAATAGTCACTGATTTTGGTTTTTTTTTTTTTTCATTTTGGCAGCATGCTTTACAAAAGTCAAACTTTAGGAGCCCGACTTTCGTACATTGAGGCTTGTATGGTCAAGTCAAGATTTTTTATGACCCTGACTATTGGTTCACTTCTTAGTCCAAAAATTTGGAAGAAAATAAGGGGTTTGGGGGTTGGGAGAGGAATATGGGTGAGAGCGGAGTGTAGGTGCATATATATTATATTATATATAAAAAGTATATAATATATTATTTAATTTTTAATATATATAATATTAAAACATAATTAATAATAATAAATATATTAATTTATTTTTTTTGGATAAAGTTATATCTTTTATTATAATTCATTTATCTTTAATTTTTTTGCATAAAATAATATTTTTAGTCTGATTAACATCTTTCAAGTATTTTTTAAAATAAAAATAAGAATTTATTGTTTTATAAAAACTTGAAAAATAAATTTATAATTTCCTACAATAAAAAATTATTTCAATAAATATTTTTTTCATTTTTTATATATTATATATAAAAAATTATTGTATATATATATATTATATATATAAAATATAAAATATATTATTTAATTTTTAATATATAATATTAAAATATAATTAATAATAAATACACTAATTTGATTTTTTTGGATAAAATTATTTTTTATTATAATTTAATTATCTTTAACTTTTTTGCATAAAATAATATTTTTAGTCTGATCAACATCTTTCAAGTTTTTTTAAATAAAAATAAGATTTTATTGTTTTATAAAAACTTGAAAAGCTTAATTTGTAATTTTTTACAGTAAAAAATTATTTCAATAAATATTTGTTTTCATTTTTTATTATTTATTTTTACTATCAAAAATGAAATTTATTTTTTTTATAAATTTATATATATAATAAAGAAATAAAAATGAATAATGGAAGCATGAGGGCAAGAAAATTGATTAGATGTATATATATCCAGTTAATAATAAATTAATAAGTTGGAAAAACAGAAAAAACTAAATTTCATAGTAAAAATAAATAAATAGTAAAAAATGAAAACAAATATTTATTGAAGTACTTTTTTGCTATAAAAAATTATTAATTTATTTTTCAAGTTTTTATTAAACAATAAAAATCTTATTTTTACTTTAAGAAAACTTGAAAGGTGTTGGTGCTTGGTTATGACTAAAAATAAATAAAGATATTTAGTTTAATAATATTATTCTAAATAAGATTTATTAGTGTTTTAAGCTAATCTATTATTTCAAATAAATTGAGATAATTTTTTCATAAGATTTTTAATAAGACTTAAAATATTATTTTATGCAAAAAAGTTAAAGAAAATTAAATTATAATTTAAAATATAACTTTATCCTAAAAAATAGATTAATATATTTATTATTATTAATTATATTTTAATATTTCATATTAAAAATTAATATATAATACATTATATATATTTTATATATAATATAATATAATATACATACTTATATCCCTCTTCATCTCATATTCCTTTCCCTGACGTCCCATCAACCCCCCCCCCCCGGGGTGTGCGGATTGTCTCCAGTCGATGTGCGAACATCACACTCTAGTCGGACAAATCAAGACCGCTCACACAAGCAATGGCCGCAGATGGAGCCACGTAGCCTCTAAACCCTTTCACAACGCAGCGTTTTAGCGAGACAGCAATCAAAATGCAAAACCATCTGTCAAAATGCAGAACCTTAAGCATGCTTGGCCAGAGTCTGTCAAGACTTAGAAGAATCGATGATGACGATGGCTGAAGATGATTACTAAACGAGAGTCTTTATATTTAACCCAAAGAGAAAACTTTATATCAGCTTGCTTTTTTTGTTGCTCAAGCTAGCCAACATAAATCTTTTATATAGCCTCTTCACTTATATTCCCCCTCTAGTTGTGTCCATGATCAATTTCAGTAATATAAGAAATAAAAATCTGTTACCAGTCATACCAATTATTTACATACAGAGAACTTGAATATGGAAATGAAAAATCAGAAATAGAAAGAGATAAAAGAAAAGGAGAATGAAGATAAGAGAGAGTACCAATACTCCCCATTCCCTGCTCTTGCCTTTGCATTAATAGATGGAAATAATAATAATAATTTTCCGAAGTTGTAAATTGAAGTAGAAGGAAATTCCCCAGGACAAGAAACAAATGAAATAAGAAAAGGAAAACATGCTGGGGACCTAATTAGGATTCTTGGTTTCAGAGACGGCAAAGAAAGCCCTAATAAAATGATAGCAGCTTTTCGATAGAGGGTGGGTTTCTGATTAGTTTGTCTCTTTTTTTTTTCAAAAAAATTATGCTAAAAAGGCAAAGAGAACACGCTTATCTCAATATATGAGTTGCAGAGAGAAAATGAAATGAAAAAACACCAGCAACCAACAATGACAGGAATCAGAAGGGAACTCAGATGAAGAATGATGGAATAGGGTGCGGGACCTGATGAAGGGTTCTTCAAAACGCACCAATAGGCTCGTGAAACGCAGCATGCGACAAAGAGAGAAGAAAGTTTTGCATTTTGATTGCCGTCTTGCTAAAACGCTGCTTTGTGGAGGGGTTTAGAGGCTACGTGGCTCCATCTATGGCCGCTGCTGGTGTGAGCGGTCCTGATTTGTTCGACTGGAGCGTGATGTTCGCGCCATCGACTGGAGACAATCCGCACCCCCCCCCCCCCCCCCAAAAAACAAAAGTCTTAAAAAAGAAAGAGAAGAAGAAAACCCAAACCCCTTATTTTCTTTTAAATTTTCAAATTAAAGAGTAAACCAATAACCAAGGTTTTAAAAGACGTTATCTTGACCACACAAGCCAATGTACGAAAGTTGGACTCAAAAAATCAGAGTCCGACTTTCATGAAACATGTTGCCAAAATAAAAAAACTACCATAATTGGTGACTATTGGTCCGGCTCCTATAATATCTATAACATTTGAAGGTAATTTTTCTTTTGGGGGGGCTTGAAACAGATTTGACAATATATTTTATTATAAAATAGCATTGGGCTCAAAAAACCATATTATTATATCATATGCAAATGGCTAACTGCATGCTGTTAAAATTTGAATATGCAATTCATTACCTTGGTACCCGCTGGCATGTCGCACAAATCATAATTGCAAAAGAAGCTGTGAATGGGAGTCTTCTCTGGATTGCTGAGGACCTGCAGTTAGAAGGTCAGTTATTTTTCAGGTGCACAATTCTTGTACAACCATGCACAGTTCCACATGTGAAAACATGTAGTCAAGTAGCTAATTGTGAACTTCTAGTTGTTTCAACATAGCATTGCATTCATGTTAAACATAGCCCATGACCTATCAGCATTCGTTGGCCAGCAGTAATATTGATCATGAATGCATCTTGCGTGATATCATTTAAAACCATCCATCACTACAGTAATAAA
Source organism: Erythrophleum fordii (assembly GCA_032878935.1). Taxonomy (NCBI): domain Eukaryota; kingdom Viridiplantae; phylum Streptophyta; class Magnoliopsida; order Fabales; family Fabaceae; genus Erythrophleum; species Erythrophleum fordii. The sequence goes on from JAVQMF010000054.1 coordinate 44,982,477, forward strand.
TTACTGGGAGAGTAAAGTCAGTTCGGTCCTCAAAATTTTTTTTCCAGTAAGTAGAGATGGGTAATGGTACTTAACTATTGAGTGTTCAGAACCAGTAAAGTCAGTTTCATAATTGCATTATTGAAGATACCAAGGATCACCTTTCCCCTCTCATGAAGATATGTTGTTCATCGTGCATTTTATTAGCCTGGAAACCTCAGTGCTACTTGTTTCTAGATTCATATAGGTAGCAGAGGACAAAGTTATAATGTACTGCCAGATTTGGTAACATTTCCCCAATATTTACAGGAAAGCCTATGGCAAACTAGAAACTAATGCTGCCAATGCTGATACTGAAATTCCACACGGATCAGCAAAATCTATATCGAGGGTCTCATTTACCTCCAATAATCTAAATTGACCCTGTATCATGCTTCTTTGTCATGTTGATAACAATATATTGTAAAAATTAATTGTGTTATCATTTCTCGACTAAATAACAAATTGGGAGGTTCTCTAGTGAAGTACCAGTTGAATACGTCCTTTCATAGGTATACGTATACGGCTCTTTTCAGTTCGTGATTCATCCATTTTAAGGGTCCTCTGAACTTTGCTTACTCTAGACTTGCTTGATATCAACTTTCCTGAAAGATTAATGGACGAATAATACAACATGTACTTATCTCCATCCACGCTTGTTACTGCAAATGGAATTTTCTGTGATTGTGGTGAGAAGTTTCCCCCAGTTACATTCAGCACACAAAGGAAGCCATCAATTCTCTGCAAATTGGAGGTAACGTAAAAGACGAAAATAAAAGGACGATCACTCAAAAAATGCCAAATTCATGACAAATAAATGCAGAGAGAAGAGGCCCATAAATCAAAATAATGCCAACCTGACTAACTTTCCCAGATAGTAAACGACCAGACAACAGGGATTCCTCAAATGAGCCAACCAAGGACCTTCTAATTGGGAGTCCACTTAAAGTTCTAACTAACTTGGCATGCCGAGGAGGAAAACTTGCACCATGAGTACATTCTTCCATGTCTCTGGTATCATCAAAAGTAAACAGGTTGAATGTCTGCTGCAAGTTGTTAGGCTGCTGCTGTAAGTTACTTGGCATGCTAAAGTTATCCTCCTTCTGGGCAGATAAAAAGCCTGTAAGAGTTCTATCAAGTGGCAGTTCCATGTCCTTTAAATTAACATTGTCATCATCCAACATAATTGCAACATCCCTGCATTCCCCTCCCAATTTTGCTCTTTCAGAAAATTTTGGACCCAAAGGAGACAGAGGGAAGGATGGTGGCGATGACACATTTTTGTGAGGTACAGACAATGCTGCTGTTTGGAAACTTACATTAGTAGTCTCTTCAGAACTATCAAGTTTACCATAAGACCATGGCTTCTCATCTTTGCAATGTGAAACGTCATGACTGGATAGGATATGGTTTTCTCTAGAGTCATTACCGGATGAATTTGTCATACCCAGAAAACAAGATTGAGACCAAATGGGGGTGTGGAGATAGTTAGAGTCCGCTATATGAACCTTCTTATACTCTTGTAGAACAGGAGCATTATAACTATCATCACCACCGTTTGAACAACTCCTATATATGCCACTGCCAGTGTCCCGAGGATCACCTTTAAAATGATCTGCAAGAAGCATCCCATTCAAGGGTGACAATAATCGCTTTCTGACTTGTGAACCAGTAGCCTCACTTGCGTCTCTGGTGACATTAAAAATGGTTGAGGAATATCCATTTCCACCAAAATCATTAACAGGGGGAGCTAATGCCCTTATTTGAAAACCTACAGTCCTTGAAGCAGGTATCAGCATAGTCTGCCGCCCAGCCTTGACAGACAAGCTGCCAATTTGTTCCATGGAATTGAACTTCAATTTTTGTAGGTTGGAGCTACCGTCATTATGCATATTTAAAAATTGTGATTCTTTTGAAAGCTCTATAACTTTTTTTCTCTCAGCGGTGAGCATATCAAGTTGCATGCAATTACCTAGGTCTTCTCCAGGGAACGCATTCAAATCATAGCAGCTCAAACTGGCAATTCTTGGCGGAGTTTGCACAAGAGTGCCTAGTGATGCTGCCACTTCCTCAGCAACACAGCTTGAAGGCATCTGTGGTAACCCCATTTCTATTTTAAGGACACAGTTCTTCGAAAATTTTGAACTGAACTCTTTCTTTACTCACCCTCTGCAATCATCCCCTTGTTTTAATCACATTGATGCATACGAATTGGTAATTTCATATTCCAACTGTACCAAGAAAACCAGCCAGCCCAACTCCTGCACAGCTGCAAATGACTAATTCCCCCTTGTGAAAGAAGTCATTCTTATTAATCAGACTCAGACATTCTCATTCCACGCCAAAAAGCAACCAGTAAAACCTTATGAACAGCATTATCAAACCAGATGCAATCTCCTGCGGAATTATTAGAAAAAAAAAAAGTTGATTCACCAGTTTTTAGCTGATATACAATAAGTGGGTACAAATATATTATTTATGTGAAAAATCAGCAAGCTTCAAAAATTAGTCTTCCTATCGTATATCTTGTCCGTCTTCTAGTACAGTAAAAAGTAGATATGATAAAGTGAGACATAAAACTTCATTTTAAAACCTCGGTATTAGTTGCTGAAGTTCACCCATATTAAACTCAAGCAGCAAGTCAGCAACCACAAGGAAAACTAATTAGGAACAACCATAAACCCAGATAACTATTTTGATTCCTTGTTCAGAAACACTGGTTTTTCCATCGTCTGGATTGCTATATATCCAAAAGATGTATCAGTGATATTCCTTAAATTCCCCTTCCTAAGTTACTCCAAATTCGAACAAAGAGCACAAAGAAAAGTAACAAAGGGGCCTGGTGTGCGATGAGAAAACGCACCAAAGAAAACGCAATTTAAACGACAATCCAGAAAAAGGGCACAATCTCGCTTCCTGAATTCACCAAGAAATCCAATCAAAAGGATTCATAGGGATATAGAATCATCAGAAAATTTGCCTTCTTGTTCGTGCTCCTAGCGAAGCCTGGTGTTATTGTTCAAGGGTCGACGCATTTCCATCTCTCACGTAAAACGTGGAAGGGATATTGGGCGTGGATGAACGACTTGTAGGAAGCGTCCCAATAATGAAACAAATTGTGGGGCATGGCTTAGCCAGAATTTTCTGGCTGTCTGTGTTTGTACCTTGAAAGCCACAACTTGCAAAAAGGAAACCATATGTTCTGTTTGCGTTCGAGTTGCGCCCCACTTTTCCATTTCTGTGCGTATCACGTCTCTGTTCATGACATATGCCTGTCCGATGTCAATAGGGATTATTACAATTATATAATTTAAAATATTTTTAATCTCTAAAATATTTATAGAATACATTATATAACCTTTCTTTAAAATTGGATTAAATTATATTTAATATTCTCTTGATTAAAAAATTTTATTTAACTTTAACATCTGATATATATTATAAAAAAATTTTATTATATATTTTTGTTCCGCTTATGAAATTGTAATTTTATTAATATAAAACTAAAGGATAGCTCTAATATGGGATTTCGAGTTTGTTTTTAATATGACTAAAATGATAATCAAGTGATTTTAACCTTTAGGCAAAATACATATTGTATAAAAAATTAATTTTATTGATAAAAACTATTTTTATAATATATATCATATATTGAGAAAATTAAATAATTTTTTTAAAAGAATAAATATAAATTGACTAAATTTTTTTAAAAAATTAATATAATTCACTTTAAGTGAAAACATAAACATATTAAAAATAAATTGTGCTAATATATATATACACACACGCGTGTGTTAGTGTGAAAATATAATTAGCTTAATGGAAAAAAAAAAAAGATTAGAAATGGAATGCATCTAAAAAAATTCCATTAAGCATCAAACAAACTCAAAACAATCACACAATCAGAGCGTTTGAAACATTTAAATACTGTTATTAATCTAAGCACCAACTTCAGCCGCTCACGTTACCTCGTGAGGGGCACCTGGCAGCAGAATGCGAAACACATTCGCCATAAGAAATCGAGGTTGCATAGAACTTAAGAATTGCACTTTCCGTTTTCATTCGTCCGTATCTTTGACGTTTGGTGCGAAAAAGATGCCTTTTTAATAGAGATTAAAAAAAACAATGGAAAAAAAAAAATCCTATATCCTCTAATTTTTTTGCACCTCTCTCTCATAAATTAATTTACTGAAAGAAAGGATCTTCAGTTAGATGAATTAGTTTCCAATATGTATTGCATTTACTGCTATTAACTTCTTCAATTCGTTAATAATAACTGCTTCCACTGAAACGAAGACTTGCGTTTTTCCATGATAAATTCTAGAAGCTTTTTTTTCTGCAATGAATATAAGAACAGGAAGAGTTAAGTTGAAATTATCAAAATGATAAATGGAAATAAATTATTGCAGACTGATTTTTTTTTTCTTTTTTGGGCTGCTTTTGCTTGCCAACTTCAATAACACTTGTAGGTCATAACAGAGACGAACGTGCTCCCGGGAACTGTACAGCAAAGGGATTCAATCCTCTAAATATACAAATCTAAGGATCCCCCTTGTACATTATACAGCAAAAACTTTATATATCAAATGAACAACAAAAATTGGTTGCGACACGAAAGAAAAAAGAATTCAGAACCCACCGCGAAGCGCCAAGAAGAAGCATCAAAGGCTCAAAATTTCTTTCCCTCGTTCCAGGATGCCAAAAACCGCAGAGAGTGATTATTTGCCCCCAAAATCAACAAAAGCCATTTACAGGCCTATTGATGAATTGAAGGCTTGAAGGCACGCATAAATTTCCATGATGGAGCCACCTGAGAGTCCGCTTTCTTGGTTTTCTTCCCTCTGTGAGGTCCTGAAGCAGCATGACTTCCAACAGATCCTGAAGGCTTTGAATTAAATATTGCTGAGCCAAAGGAAGCATCCGTGGCACCAAATGAAACAGGTCCCTTTTGAGATGCATCCAATGGATATCCAACAGCCCCATCTTGATGAGGTGGTGGAAATTTCTCACTCTTGCTTTTTGCGTTTGCATGGGTCACAACTCTCCACCTCTAAAATTCAGTGAGAAGCACATGTAATGTTGTTCAAGGTAGCAAATAGGACTACTGAAGTTGAAAGCTTAATTTATTACGAGTGACCGGATAAAACAATGTACCTCACTAAGTTTTATGACTTTAAGGTTGAAACAAAACAAAAAGTCTCACGAAGAGGAAAAAAAATATTTTAAATGTCAGGCTAGCCTAAGATCAGAGAATCCAAAGTAAGAAAGCTGAAAAAACTAGGTCTCAAATCTTAAATCAGTACTATAATTTATCACCAAGATAGACAAATAACAAGTGTTCATGAAAATCAATGTAGTCCAATTATATGAAAGAAAAGGGAAGCTCAGACCTATACAGTCATAAAAGCATATGACGTAGGCATGAACTACACGTTGAAAGAACAGGAATTCAAAACTTCATAACAGCATATCTAAGTGAGCTGATGCCAAGTTTGAGAGAAGAGAAGAAAAAAAAAAAAGAGGGGGGGCGGGGGGGGGGGACAATGAAAAACATATAGACGTACATCTAAGTTTGTTTGGATCTCTGCATTGGCTTCTGGGGCTGGAATGGCCCGTCCACGCTCACGCACTCTGACTCTTTTGGCACCATCAACTGCATTAACCTTCCCATTTAGTGCTTTTTGCCTGAAAATGAAATAAATGCTACCATCATGAGCACCTAGACAAAATCAGTCCCAGAAGTTATCAAACACAAGAAAAGAACCTTCTAGCTTCTTCATCTCTCAGTTTTACATCCAATTCTTTGCTGGGAGGATACTTTGGTAAACTTGATGGTTCACAAGCATAGGGCTCAGTGGTAAAAAACTGCAGAGAGAAAACATTAGTAAATGCTTTACATCTCACATATAAAGTTAATCCCACAGTGATCACTCACTTCACTATTTAGAGCAGCCGAGGCAGTGCCACGATCATCAGGATCTATTGAAAGAAGAGTTTCGATTAGAGGTAAGGAAGGAGGAGGGAAGTCCTTGAAGGTTTCTAAAATGCAACGTTTATATGGCTGCTGTGGCTTAAAGAGCATAGCATTAGGCAATTTATATTTCTTCCAGTAATCCTCAGATGGAGAGCCACATAATTTAAATATTTTGTGGAGTTGTTCAACCTACACAGAAAAAATCCATAATCAGTCAAACGTCATCCTGACAAATGTATTTGCAAAGCAAAAGTAAATGATAATGAGTGGATTGCAGGAAAAAGAATATTGCCAATTAACTGCAAAATAGAAATATCAAAGTTTGCAATTCACTAGTTATAGTAACTCAGCCAAATACAAGCCATTAGTGGGTACATATTAAAAAATATATATGAAAACATACCTAAACTAATTTACAGTACACATTCTAATGATATTCAAAATGGTTTTCAGCTCCAGTTACATTTTTCTTTCTTCTGTCCCGGCCTTTAATCTAGTCTGTCTTATGCTTGATGAATCTCATCTAATCCATTAAAATGACCGTTCAGTGACATCAACAAAATAACTAATCAGGTTGATGAGACAGCCCAACACAAGCCCCTTGCCTTCCCACCAACTAAGAAATATCTAATAAAATAGCAACAAGAAGTCAAGAACCCCTGCTTGCACACAATAGAACAAAACGAAATAAGACAAACTGCTGCTTCAAACTAGCACTGGACATATTTAAGAGCAATTTAGAAGTCAATAAATATAGTAGCATTAAAATTAAAAGTTAGATAATAGCCACATACGGATCAACACAGAGCGATACCTCTGTTCGGCCGGGCATGATTGGCTTCCCAGTAAGCAGCTCTCCCAAGATGCAGCCAGCACTCCAGAGGTCAATACTAACACCATAGAATGTAGCCCCAAGAAGAAGCTCAGGAGGGCGATACCAAAGTGTGACAACTCTACTTGTCATCAGCTGCTTTTGCTCAGGATCATAGAAAGTTGCCAGTCCAAAATCTGCAATTTTAAGGATTCCTTCATCATCAATAAGCAGATTGGAACCCTTGATATCACGGTGCAAGACACCTTGGCTGTGGCAATGCTCAAGGCCAGAGAGTAATTGCTTCATATAGCATTTCACCTGCCAAAGAAAAAATACTGAGAAACAAATCAGCCTTTTAGTATGACTTTTCTTTTCTTTTAATGAACGAATGAATAGAACATCTAGTCTCATTAACACTTTAAAAGGCATCACAGATTTAGAGAACTCCTCAACCAAGTATATCGAGAATAAAATCTCTATGAAGCAAATAATAGATCCCAATAATTTAACATTCCCATTGCGACTGTTTATCTGTTTAAAAAGTGAGGTCACACTTGCTATGTAAAGTGCGAACTTTGTTACTCATTAACACTACTAGGGATAGATAAAACAAAACAATGGCTGCATCACAATTAAATATCCAATTAGGCACGTTATATCAGTATTTGTAGATATAGAACAGCGGACGTTCTTCACAAAAGTAAAGAAAAGTTCCCTCATTTCAGTATTCAGTATTCACATCCTCATAGATAATGCAAAAAAAAATTCTAATTAAGTAATGACCTTACTTTATGGAGGCATGTGGCAAAGGAACTTTCAAAGCAGTTGCATGAAGGATAAAGGTAATTAAAAAACATCATATAAAAAGCTTCAGGCATAATAAGGCTACGAAAAAACCAAAAATAAATATGTTTAGAACTATGGATGGGACCCAATACGGCCCAGAAAGCTCTAGGAGCAACATCAAACTCCTACACGCCACATCGATAACTACTAAAAAAATACTAATGGCTTTGAGTTTAAACTTAACAAGGAAACAAAATGATAACCTAAAACACAATTAAATCGTAACAAGACCGAAGGATGCAAACCCAATTATAGCTAGTATGCCCATATTAAAAAGGGGAAAACAATCAGATGCGAAGTACTTTTACAGCGAATAAACTTGAGCTTAAAATTGTCGTACTTGAGGCTCAGTGAACTTAACACCTTGAGCAGCTGCAAGCCCAGTAAGATCGTGTTCCATATACTCGAATACTAAATAAAGACTGCATGACATTCTTGAAGTAACCAAGCCCTCAAGTTTCACGACATTTGGGTGATCAAGCCGCCTCAAAACAAGAATCTCTCTTGCCATGAACTTCACACTCTCTGGCTCCAGATTATCGAACCTAACTTTCTTCAAAGCCACAATCTTTCCAGTAAGAAGGTCTCGCGCTTTATATACATTGCTATACGTCCCTTGTCCAATCTGAAAAACCAAGACACAGGACAGGCATACTAACACTGTTAAAATTCCAATTTGTACAAAAAGGAAAAGCGATTTGGCGGCCACAGAAATGAAGTCAATCTTTCTAATCACCTTCGCAAGCTTCTCGAACGTGTTGGCGCGCCGAGGAGTCCAATCTCGGATTGCGTCGCCTGCCACAGCCATCAACCAAGATGGCCAACCCTGTTGGGTTCTAGCGCATGGATCAAGATTAGGTTTCCGGCGTTCCAGCACCGGGAGATTCGCAACAAAATCGCCGGCGTGCTGCCGAGTCCTTTGCCTCTCCCTCACCGTCCCTTCGTTCCCAACCCTAACAGCATTACCTCCGTCAGCAACAGAGTTCTGGTCACGACGGTGCTGAGCTCCGGAACCCGTCCTGCGGCCTCCATCATCCTTAGCCACTCCGAGGACGCAACCCATCCGTCAGCTTCGGCTGGTGGCAAAGAATCGAAATCACATGGGAATCGAAAAATGAGGGATCTAGCAGAGACGCCAAAACGCCAAAACCGGCGGTAGACTCCGATGAAGCAGGGTCACAGAAATTGCCGGCGATGGACGATGGGTTTCTAAAGATGGAAAAGCCCGCGAATAAGAAAGCAAGGTCAAGCTCTACGGGGGCTATCAGGATTCAGGACTCACCGAAGGAGTGGGTTTCTCTACTACTACCAGTAATAGTACGGACTATAAAGAAACCAGCCATGGCTTTGGAAACAATAACGGAATTGCCACTCTCAGTTTCTGAAAGTCTGAGTTGGAGTTGTCAGTGAAACGGTGGCTGTGGGCTGAAGAGCCCCAAAAAGTCCAAAACGACACGGCATGATGAGGTCATACATTTCGGAACCAAAAAAAGGTCGAGCTGCCATAAAAGTAAAATGCTTTTGAGAAGAAAAGAAGCTCCTCTTTTCAATTTCTCAAGTATTGACTTTATTGTTGGGACCAATTATAAATTATTGTTTGAAACAATTTAAGATTGGACTAAATTAAATTATTTATAATCCACCACCAACAACCACCACAAAGGATAATTAATTCACTTTCCTAATTAAAAATTTTAATTTGAGTTTGCAACAAAAATGATTTATAAGAGGGTATAAATTAAATTATTGATAATCCACCACCAACAACACCCACAAAGGAAAGTTAATTCACTTCCTTAATTAAAAATTTTAATTTGAGCTTGTAACAAAAATCATTTATAAGAGGGTATTAAATTATTGGCTCGTTGGCCATGAAGAGGGAAATGAAGTGACTTCCACCAACCTTGCCAAACACAATAAATAATGGCTCTGCATTTATCACCGTGAACACACAGGAAGAGCAAAGAAATGTAGTAGTTTTATTACATACCATCATATCTATCCGGATGAGTCTGGCTAAATTAGTAAGCTTTTAAGTCTTGAATTTAATTTTAGTTTACTTTATCATATCATTAAAAGTTAGACAAATAATAAGTAAATTTCCTCTTAACCCATGGTTATTTTTAAAACTTCTTTTTCATTTTTTTTTAAGTATTGGATAAATTTGACACAATTATTGTACAAATAGGCAAATTTTTAATATCATCTGTAGCATGGAAAGACAAACCCTCTCATTTCTTCCAAATCGAAGCAGCCCCATCCTCTGCAGGGTTCAACGTAATTGAGCAACCATCAAGGAGTGGAATCCATTTGTGGTGTTAAAGAAAGGAATCATTCAATATCTTGCGAGCCTCTCGTCCCATTCAGCTCATGCAATCGACCTAGTATCTTCTTCCAAATACAAGACTTCCATTAACTAGAAAGAATGCACGAGTCTAAGTTTTTGAGATAAGTTTGAAATTTTCTTTTGTAAATTTTTTACTCTTATTGTGAATAATTTGTCTTTTCAATTACTTAATTAAAAAGATGAATTAATTAAAATTTAAAAATAATTAATTTAAACATTACCAAATTACAATATTAAAGCAAAACAAGTCCAATATACTCTGCATTAGTCAGTGGTCACTAATAATTTTAAACCCAATTAACATCATATTGTAGACCTAACTGATGTGGTGCCAATCAAAATAGTTTGCCAAATAATTTTGAAAAAATATGTTTTTTTTTTAATTTCCATAAAAATTATATACCTCAATTATTTTAGCATCTAAATCTTACTTATACACAATTTTAGTGATTAAAAGCTATAACTTGCTAGTTATTGATACCTAGAACATGTATATTTATTATGTTTATGACTAACAAAAAAATTAACAAGAAATGAGTACAAAAATTTTATAAATTGAACTATGTAGATATAAATTAAAGGACCAAGTAATTGAGATACTTATCTTTCAAAAACAAAAAATACATGTTCTTTTTAATAGGCATTTGGGCTCGTTTTTAAGAAGGTTCTTGATTATTATGATTTACAATGCGTTTGGATGGAGAGAAAATTGAGTGGAAGAGAAAGGAGAGAGAAGAAAACGGCATTTTCCCTTGTTTGGTTCAGGAAGAAAACTGGGGAGAAAAGAAAAGATGAAGAGAAAAGTATGGTGGGTCCCATCAATTTTTTTTTTTCCGAAGATGGAGAGATTTGGAAAAGAAAACATGATATGTTCCAAGATTGAATAAAAAAATATATAAATATAACAAATTTTTTTAATATTTTAATTAATATTATAATTATTAATTTTATTAAAAAATTAATTAATAATAAATATATTTTTTAAAATAATATTTTTTAATATTAAAACTAACAAATTATATATATAATTAAAAAATATTATATATAAACGTAATTAATTAACACTATAATATATATATATAACAAAATTTTTTAATATTTTAATTAATTAATTAAAAAATTAATGTTATAATTAATTTTATTATAAAATTTATTAATATATTATATAAAATAATAATATATTTTTATCTTATTAAAATTAATAAATTATATATAATTTAAACAAATAATTACAAAAAATATTATCCGACTGAAATTCAATCGGATAATATATCCGGCCAAACTTCAATCGGACATGTATATCCTACTAAAGTTTGGCCGGACATATATATATGTCCGACTAAAATTCAGTTGGACATATATATATATATATATATACACACGTCCTATTGAAATTCAGTTGGACATGTGTGTGTGTGTATATATTATATTATTTTAAATATATAATATTTATATATATTAAAATAATATTTATAAAAATTTAAAATAAATATTAATATTTATGATATTAAAAAAATAATATTTTTAATTTTAAATATGTATTTTTTAATAAATTTTTTAATTTATAAATAATTTTTTTGATAATTTAAACATTTTCTTAAATTAATTTTTATTTCTTTTATTATTTTTACTTTTTAAAAAATATGTGTATATGTAAAAAGTTAAAATAATAATAGTATTATTATATTAAATTAACATATATTTTTCTTTCTTATCTTCCCTCCCTCCATCCAAACGCATGGGAAAAATTTTTTTTTTTTAATTTTCTCTTCTCTCGCATTTCTCCTCTCTTTTCTCTCCCTTCACTTTTCTTTTCTTCCATCCAAACAAAGCGTAAGGAAAAATACACAAATTTCCTGTTCCACTTTATGTCATTTGTCACTAATTTTTTAAACTCTTAAAATCAAAAATTAAATTAGTAAACTTTTACACTTAAAAAAAAAAAAAGGTCCTTCTATCCATTAATTCAAACACCATCATAAACTATTTTTGCGACAGTTGGTATGAGAAAGTTTGATGTGACTTTGAGTTGAAACCATTAAAAATACGTGGACATAAGACTTATTATTCAAAGGGCTACATTTAACAATAGTTTTTTTTATATTTTTATTATTAAAATTTTTTATTAAAATATAATAAATATATAATTTTTTAATAATAACTACATAATAATAACATAACAATTATATAATTATTATGTTATTATTAAAAAATTATACACCTATTATATTTTAATTAAATAATCTAATAATATATATATATTACCTTATTTAAAATGTGAGAGTCTAACAATCTATTTTTTATTTTAAAAATTCATAGGACTACTTATAGCATGTTTGGTTTCGCGTTGCATTACCTCAGAACCACGTTTTGATAAAGCATCCGTTTATTGTTTCTGCGTTTGCAAGCCATCAAACGTGATTTTTTTCCTTTCCCAACGCGGAACCAAACACGCTATTATAAGTTTTGCCCATTGACTTTTTGGGTGACTTCTTGGATGAGGGGAGCCCTTGTGCCACTTTATATTATTCAACGGCTACTTATCAAACGCACATGACTTTGAATATGAAGTCATTTTCCATATTATTAACTTATCTTAAGGTTTATAATTAAAATTAAAATTTAATTTTATAATCAATTCATAAATATTTAAGTTATATATATATATATATATATATATATATATATATATATATATATATATATAATAAACTTAATCTTTTAAACAATCAAACTCTGGTTTGAATCAGCTTTAAAAATAATCCAATAGATAACGACAGATTGACATTAATTATAATAGTGAATTATTTATATTTATATTTTTTAAAAATTTGCCAAAATTATATGATTTTTTTTATATTTTCAAAATATATACTCTTTTTTTCTGAAACTAAAAATTGTATTCTAATTTAACTCAATTTTAATTTTTCTTATTAAAATACTTTTTATTAATTTAAATACATGCTTTAAAAAAATTCACATACATTCCGTTCACACTTAACAACTCAAATGAGTAGATTTAATAATAAAGAAATCTAATTCTTGTAAAAAAATATTTAATGTATATTTAGATTAATGAATTGTATTTTAATTAAATTTAAAATTAGATTAAAATATATTTTTATAAATAAAAAAATTATATAATTTTAGTAAAATGTTAAAAAAAAATGTATAATTTACTCAGATTATAAAGAAGAAATTAGAATGAAAGAAAAAAAAGAAGAATGAGGCATTCATTAATTAGATGACGCAAAAGCATATTGACTTCAAACCGATGCGTGGGGTTATCAAGTATGAACAATTGTCCCGTTTCTTTTTAGGTTTGATAATTCACAGGAGAGAGGAGTGGTTGAAGGGAAAAGACTTGTCAAGGTAAACGAACAGGTAAAATCAATGGTCAAATTAGATGTCAATTTTCTTCACCCATTAAGTTTGATACATGAAAATTCTTCTAACAACAGAAAAAGAAAGATTAACACAAACTAGATAATATTTTCACATCATTAGTTATGTGTGTGTGTGTGCGTGGGTGTGTGTGTATATATATATATATATATATATAAAGACCTCCTTATACTAAATAACTAGTTCATTATTTAATATTTTGAAAATTTTCCCAAAAAGCTTTAAACGGGGTGTGTTTGAAGTATATGCAAAAGTAAATCATAACCATTCAAAAGAAAAAAAAATCCTATCAACAGTAATAAAGATGAATTAGTAGTAATGCCTGTGGCAGAGTAGTCAATTAATAGAAACAAAGAAAACTAGAGTAGCGTGATTTGAAAGGAAATAAGAATGACCTAGCATGGTTGAACTAGAGAAGAAAAGCAACCACGATGAGGGGGACGAGTTTGATTTTTCGTATTTTCCTCATATTCTTATATATAGAAGAGAGAGATTTATGTGAGAAAACAAGAAATACTAGTCAACACGCCAAGACTTGAACACATGTTTAGTTTGAATAATTGAATTGAATGCTTCTTCAACGTGCCTTTTGATTTTCTCCACTCTTCCATTTTTTTGGTCCTTGGATGAATTTATAACGCACGTCACGTTGGGTTTTTTTGGTGACCCATCTCTTTCTGCAACTCAGTAAATTACGTCCATGTGATGCACTGATACACGACCCCGAAAATGGTAAATACAGAAACCTGCAAGAGAAAGGTGGGTGCACACGATGCTATATATTTAGTGATTCACCTCTTGCGAATACTGACGAATAATTGCAGCGGAAAATGTTGCTGCCATGTGTTTTAATTTACTCTCAGGATGACAATTATGAACTCCATTGTTTCTTAAGATCTTATAACTTCCAATCAAAAAGGCTAAATTGTCAGATGTTTGACCTAAATGGGTTGATGTCAAAATTTGTAGCTCAACGCAGTACCGTCATCCACAATCTTAATTTGAAGTTAAAGGCGAAGAACATAAATAGATTAAATCATACTTCATATAACAAGAATAATAACAATAAAGTCTTTTCCCATTAAGCGAAGTCACCTATATGGATCAATCGACGACATAAAATCTTATTGTAAATTATATTTTCAGACAAACTATTTAAATCTAAATATTTTTTAATAATTTTTTTTATAGTTTTTCTTAGTCTCTCTCTACTTCTGATTATTAGACTATTCTCCTTTTGATCTATTTTCATAATTGAGACTTTAGGTTTCCTCCATACATATTCAAATTATCTAAGTTGTTATTCTACAATATTTTCTACAATAAGTGCAACGTTCACTTTCTCTCTAATGTATTCATTTTTAATTCTATTATGTCTAATGTGTTTAGTCATTTAATGCAACATTTTTATCTTTGTAACATTGAACTTATTCTCTTATTAACTTTTTATTGCTTAACACTCAATTCCATACAACATTACAGCCTAATAACTATGAGGTAAAATTTATTCTTAAATTTGAGTAGTACTTTTTTATCACAAATAATACCCAAAACACTCCTCCATTTCATCCACCCCACTTAAATCCTATGTTTTATATCTTATTCTATTTTCTCGTCATGTTATATGATGGATCTAAAATATTTAAACCGTATAACTTATGGTATGGTATACTCTTTAATTTTCACTTTTGCATTAGAACTAGTACAATTTTTACTAAACTTACATTTTATATACTTTATTTTACTTTTACTTAAATGAAATTTGTGTGCTTCTAAAGCTAATCTTCACATTTCTAACTTCTCATTTATTTTTTCCTTTGATTCTCCAATTAAGATTATATCATTTGCAAAAAACATGTATTGTGATACTGGCTCTTTGATATATTCAATGAGCATATCCAAAATTAAAGTAAAAAGATAATGACTCAAAGTTGACCCCTAGTGTAAACTAATAATTATTAAAAAATCTTCTATAAGTCCACTTTTTATTATAATATTAGTTGTAATCTTATCATACATATTTTGAATTATTCAAATATAAGTTATACGAACTCTTTTTTTTTTCAGAGCCTTTTTTAAAACCTTTCTTGGCATCCTATCATATGTCTTTTCAAAATTGATGAACACCATATATAAATCTTTTTTATTCCTTCAATATCTCTCCATCAATTTTCGTAACAAATATATCTTTTTTATGGTCAACTTTTCTGGCATAAAACCAAATTGATTCTCAATAATTTGAATCTCTTGCTTTAATTTTTGCCCAACTATCTTCTCTCATAATTTCATAGTGTGATTCATGAAAGTAATTCCTCTGTAATTTACACAGTTTGTATATCGTCCCTTATTCTTATAAATAGGGACTAAAGTACTTCTTCTCCTTTCATTCGACATGTTTTTAAATCTTATAATTTCGTTGAATAAGTTTGTAAGCCAACTTATACCTTTTATACCTAAATTTTTTCATACTTTAATGGATATATTATCCGATTCAATTGCTCTACCATTCTCCATTCGTTTTAATATTTTTTTACTTTCCACTCTCGAATCTTACGATAAAAAGTATAACTTTAGTATTCTACTTTAATGTCTAAATTATCTGAGTGCAATAAGATCTTGTGTCCTTAATTAAATAGTTTATAAAAATAACTCTTCCACTGTTCTTTGATATCTTGTTCCATGACTAAGACTTTTCCTTTTTTATCCTTAATGTATTTTACTTGATCTATATCTCTTATCTTTCTTTTCTTACTTTTAGCTAATTTGTAGATACTTCTTTCTCTAACTTTAGTATTTAAAGATTGGTATAACTCTTTAAATATCCTAACTATTGTTTCGTTCACCACCTTCTTAGTATCTTTTTTAACTACTTTATATTTTTTTCAATTTTCATCACTCTTACACAAAAACTATGCTTTATAAAATTCTCTTTTAACCTTAATATTATCTTGAACGCTTATATCACACCACTAAAATTCTTTATCCCTAAGTCCAAAGCCTTTTGATTCACTAAATATCTCCTTTGCCACCTTCTTAATCTCTTTAGTCATCTCATTCCACAAATCGTTAGCACTTCCTTATGCTTCCCAAGATCTTTCTTCCAAAATCTTTCTCTGTAAGCTATTTTCTTTGTCTTCATTGAATTGCCAACACTTAATTCTTGACACTCTATCTTGGCTTTTACTTTTTATTCTCCTCTTAATTCGGACATCTATAACTAAGATTATATACTGAGTAGTCAAATTCTCTCCAGGTATAACTTTGCAATCCACGCAAAATTTTTTATCCGATTTTTTTATAAGAAAGAAATCAATTTAAGAACATGTCCCTCTACTTTTGTACGCGATAAGATGCTTCCTACTCTTCCTAAAACAAGTGTTAGCTACTGTGAGATCGAATACTAATAAGAAATCTAGAATAGTTTTATCATCTGCATTTACTTCTTCTAAATCATGTCATTTATGTGTACCCTCGTAACCTCTAAATGCAGTCCACATGTAACCATTAAGATCATCTCCTAAAAGATTCTTTTCTCCTAATGATATTTTCTGAACTAAAATTAATCCTCCTACTACTCATAGTATTTACTATTTCTATTAACTTATCTATAAGTGTACCTATATTTCAAGTTCCCAAACGAACTTAACTCTCGTGAACTAACTCTTTATCCACATTTATTCACAAAATTGTGAGAACTTTTGTTTATTTTTCACTGCACTCAGGTGTCGATATCATAATTATTGCTCATTTGTCTCTATATTCGAGTTATACGGCACGTTACTTTTAAATAATGATCTAACATTATCTCTAATATATCAATGATCCATATCATAAAAATTCAACAAAATTTTATATGGATTGTTAACTGCCTAACACATCCATCTTTTTTTTTTAGGTTTAGGACAATCTAAAAAATAATAATTTACATCAAAATTAAGCTAGGCAAAGTTAATAAATCATACTTGATATGGTTAGATATTTATTTCTTCTTGGATCAGGAACACGTGCAACTTCTAAATCACATTAATGATGCTCGTAGCCATAATTGCTTCACTATGCCCATTTGACCGACCATTGATAGATTGAACTATGTGAACTGCAACGATGTGAAAATGAGCATCATTCTGTACTTCATTTCCTTGTTCTCTTTATTCTTTTGATTATTTACAGTTGAGCAGCAAAAGCCTGCAAAACTGTAACTTTTTTTTTCGGGACAGCTGCACCTGTTCCCACATTGATTCGGATCATGAATCACGAAGAAGAGAAGAAATAATCCATTTTCAAGGAATGAAGTAAAAGAACCTCCAGTGCGACATCTTAACTGTCCATTGGCTTTCTTACAAACATCTGGATTGGGGTTCCTTCCATCCAACCCTTCTCTTAAATTCCGCAGAATAGCCAAACCCGTCATCATTACCGCAACTTCAGCAATATTTCTGTCCATTTGTTTTAGAATAGGGAGGAAGTGAAGCTGAGAGTGAAAATGGGAAAATGCTGCGGGGAATCGGATGAAGTGGTGATGGGGTTGGTGGTGGCTCTGATACTAACAATGGCCTTTTTTATCATCTGTCAACCTCCACCTACAAGTAGGGTTGCCGTACACTATTGCTCTTAATTTACTCTATAAGGGAAATTCTGTACTACTAGTACATTCATGCATCTAATCTATTGAGGTTGAGCTGCTTCCATATTCAATTCAACTACCAAGGTTGAAAATAATCATTTTCGCCATTGTGAACACTCATTTATTAAAATGAGGCTAGTCCATTTTTTGTCTGTTAATTTTGCATAAGGTTTTAATTCTGTCCCCCAACCTATTTTTCAGTTCAATTTTATCCTATATCCGTACTAATTGATTCAATGGTTTCCCTATATCAAGCACTATTAGCATTACTGATAGCAGAGTCCTACATGGACAAATTCCAACCAAATTTGTAGTCCTGCGTGGTGAAGAAGACCAAAATGCACCTGCTAACGTGGATCTGTAGCAACCGGTTGCAACAGACCAAGTCAATCTCCTTCTTCGATCAATTATGGTTGAGGAATGATTGGTTTTGGTCGTTGCATATCCATGTCAACAGATACATTTTGTCTCCTTTGTCACGTAGAATTGTAAATCTTGCTTTACTTTGTCCACATAGGACCCTATCACTAGTAATGTTAACAGTGTCTTGTAAAGAAAAGACATTGAATCAATTAATAAAGATAAAGAACAAAACTGAAAAGAAAACATAGTTGAGGAACAAAATTAAAATTAATGCAAAATTAAGGGGAAAGATTATATTTTAGGCTTGTCTTAATTTGCTAGCCAAAATGTTACACTGGCATTTAGCCTTTATCGTCTTGGCTAGCATCTACTTGTTAACGTGGAAGAACCTTCTTCGATAAGCAATATATAAACACACCAATGAACAAATGCCACCAATGGTCAACACTATCTCCTTGAAAAAGAATTCCATGTGTAGTGCAAATAAATAAATTAAGTCAATAATAAATAAACAAATAAGCATACCTAGCAAGCTTCTAGTAAAATACACCTCTTCACATGCATATTTATCCATGATTAACTTAATTTACCTATCTTCTATAAACCCAATATACTAAAAACTGTCTCATCTCATTACCCGCACTAGTCCTTGATGGCATTATATAATACTCTTTATCGATATTGGTCTAGACCTCCTTAATGCACCATCAACATACTTCTAATGAATTAATCCGCAGAGCAGAAAGCTTGCCAATGAGATATTGCACTTAAAACCTGCAGTGACATTAAGAAAAAGTGAAGTGCCAAAGTCTCCAAGAAGAAATGGGAGGCACCGAGTAGAATACAAAGACTATACTGTAAGGCTCAACCAGCTTAGATAATTTTAGATTCAATTAACCTTTTGTTTCTGTATCTATATGGTTCCAGACTTCCAGCCTCTTATGGCGATTTACCATCATAAACTTCACCATGACAAAACTCTTTATATGATATTTCACAAAATACACATTAACTAGAACAAAGCCTTTCAAGAGCCAAGTTCTCATCACCACCAACAGCTTCCAAAATGCTCTTCACTTGAGCTTCAGGAAACCCCATTTCCACAAGCTTCTGTACCTGTATCAAAGAAAATAGAATATCCATTTGTTTTCAAATAACGGAAATGTATTCAGCATAAAAAATGCCTATATGATCAACAATGTACATTGAACTTCCAATGATATATATGCAACAAGATCAGAACCTTTTCTTCAATCCCAGGAGAAGATGTCTTGGCAAAAGTTTCTGTCCAATAACGAGCTGTGCCAACAAATGTCTGATATTCTTTGAGATACTGCATTGTCCATAATAGATACTAGTTTAGAATAACATGGAAAGGATCAAAAAAGTAGGTAGAATGAATGAGAAATGACACTCATATTCTTACTTTAAAAAAAGTAATAAAAAAGAATAGGTACTATTGAGTAAAAATAATACAGGCATAATGGACATTTCTTAATTTTTTTTTCTTTAAGAACTTTCCTGTTTCCTTGGATGCATTGCTTGGTACCAAACGTGGCCATAAAGAAAAATAAGAAATAGTTACAGAAGTATGGAATTCTTCAATACACTTCAGTTCCATACACAGACGGAGCATCAAGCACATGGGGAGAAACATTTCATAAAATTGAAAACACTAATACACATTCCATAACGAGTTAGACCTGCTGTGCTACAACAGCATCTTGAGGATCATCAGGTGCAGGTGCAGAGAGAAGCGCTTGCACAGAAAGTAGTGCCGTCTTTAGAGTCAGTGCAGGGCTCCACTGGTCCTTCAAGATGTCCAGGCAAATAGCTCCACTTTGACTGCTGATATTTGGGTGCCTTCAATGGTTACGCAAGCATTAACCAACAGACCAGATTATTTGCCATCAGCAATGCATTAAACTGCTATCATAACTGATTACTCAATTTTGAAATGCAACAATAACAAAGAAATTCAATAATCATAAGCCTATAAGTCAATTGTAAACCACTTCAAAAGCTGAGGCTGAAGCGATTCAATGGAACCGCAAGTTTACACAGAAACTTCATTCTTCTAACAAATATTATAGCTCACTACAAAACTCAATATGAAAAGCAAACAAGTGAAACATGTTTTTTTTTTTGTTTCATAACCATGATTTTGCTAGTTAAAACATGTGATGAAATGCAGGACTCATAAATATCAAGAAATTAGGAGATGAATGCATTCCATTTCATTTCGTTTCATCAAATGGGATCGGCATATAGGGAATCTCCAGTTGATTGTGGTGAACTTGAAGTAACATCGAAAATAGAAAATAAAAGAGACCTATTGATAATTGTCTATATTATCAATTATTAAGGGATGAAATATTGTTCTTAGAAGAATTAAAATTTGAAACCAAACCCTAACTATAGTTTTTATTACACTACATTTTCACAAAAATAAGAGCATTGCAAACAACAAAGCGCATTAACTTCAATTAGAAATTACGTATTTTATTTCCTTTTTCAAATTCTATACCAAGATAAGCGAACATTAATGGAAAATAAAGATTTCAAAGGATTCCAATCAACAAGACAATCTAACCAGCCAACTGCTTTTTTTTTGCTAGATTGAACCTGAAAACTCCTACCAATTACCCAAACTAGCACCTTAACTACATATATATTCTACAACATCTTTAAGCGAATATATATATATATATATATATATATATATACTTGTATTTTCCTACCAGACTTTTGTTGCAAACTGCATTTTGGGAGGTTCAAAGGGGTATCCATCTGCAAGAAAAGAATTCGACATGCAAGTTAATATGAATTCTCAAACTTCTAACCTTGACTGGTAATGTAAAAAGCAACAAACTGGACAATGAGCTTATTTGATCATATATCACCAATGAATAATAATAAGCAGGCATTGAGACTCTGAAGATTCAGAAAGCCCAAGACAAATCAAAAGCAGTACTGGCTCACTATAATTCTTCAAGATTTAAAAGCCTCGTACGAAATCAACCAAACGCACATGCCATTCAAAACCCTACCCATTTTTAATCATAATTCTACAGGCTAAAACACCACAATTCGTAAAGAGGGAACGTGATTTACAGATTCAAAAACATAAAGATTAAAATACCTGGCAATGTGATGTCAATTTGGAAAATACCCCCTTCGTAAGGAGTCCCAACAGGGCCAGGAATCGTTCCGATCAAACGCGCTAGATTGTCGGTTTTGGGTCTAACTGTGATGCCAGTGCCTTCGGCGTCTTTGCTGCAATCTAGGAGCTCCTCCTGCACGCGAGCAAAGTCTATCATCTTCAATCTGACCCAGAAACAGAGAACCCAATAGAGTAAGAAAGAGGGACACGCTTTTATTACGAGAAGGAAAAAGGAAAGAATGAAAGAAAGTGAACGACAAAAACACCGCTAAACTACAGTAGTTTTGAGGCGTAGGGAAGAATAATGGTTGATGCTTTTCACTTTCTCTCCCACTCTCTCACCCTCCTCGTCTACAGTAACTGTAGCAGTAGTAGTGACTAGCAAGCGAAATGAAGGGAAGGATAGCGCTATCGCGTGACTGTTTCGTTCTGCATTTTCTTGCAATGCTTTCCTTTCCGGTGGCAATTTGTGTTGGAGAATGATGAAAGGTACGAGATTCATTTTTCTTTTGTATTTATATGAATTTTTCAAAGTTAGTCCTTTTACTATTTTCTCTTTTTTTTTTTTTTCTTTTTAATGAAATCCCTGATTAGTGGTGATTATGGAAATTTTCTAATGTATCAATTATTTAAGCATAATTATTGTTTCAAGATGCAATTATTTTTGGAGGTTTTTTTTTCTCTAAGCAAATGAGGCAAATGGTTTAAAAGTAGAAATGAAAAAAATAACAAGATTGAACTCAGTTGCACAAGATTTTTTTGACATATATATCTGGAGAAGTAATGTATTTTATATCCATGTCTTATGTCATTTTATTTACTTTCTTTAATGTAGCTGCATTATTATCTCAAATCAATAATAAAATATTTTTTATTTAAAAGTATAATTTATTATCCAAACTAATTTTTTATTAAAAAAATTTATATACAATTTGTTATATTTTTTGTCAGATTTTGTAATTAAAATATGATAAATATATATTTTTATATAAATGTATAATTTTTAATTTAATTATATACTTATTATATTTTAATTAAAAAACTGTACTCTTATTATATTTTAATAGAAAAATATAATAGTAAAAGTATTAAAAAATTATATCTAAATCTAATTTTCTTTTAATAAATGAAGCACAAGATAAAAATTAAGTTTAGGTTCATCAAACCTTTTTAACATTTATGTTTAAAAAATATTAGTTGAATAACCTTTTTCAATTCAAGTAGTGTCTTTAATTTTTTACAAAGTTGTTTAAAAAATGAAGTAATTAAAATATACAAGAGTCAATTTAACATGATCTAATCAAATAAGAAAAATAACAAATAAAACTAAAAATACAAGGAAGGTCTCATAAAGTCAAAGTTGGCACATTGCGATGTGGGAAATAGCAATCAACTGATGTGCAGCCCTCCAGTATCCCTTAGTAGGTGTTGTTGCTGAGAAATCGCTTACAGTATAAGAATAAATTATAGTTGGATTTAGATTTTTAGCCCTTTGTTTAATTTTGTCAGTTACATATTTACATATTAGGCTTAATCTCTTGTGCAAGTTAAGCACAAATATTTATTGCTTGATTTTATTAAAACAAGCTAGATCCATTTGTTTAGAACTTAAATATGCTCTATAATATAAAGTCAAATTGAGCATCAACATACTAATTAATATAAAGTTTTAAATATATCATTTTCATATGCAACTCTCAAGTCAAGGCTCTGATGGATTGCATGTATCTTATCTTATAATTTTAAGGATCTTGCTATAGATAGTATTTATTGAGAAGAAAATGACGGGACCAAAATATTAATTTTTTTTTCAATTTTTATTCTAAATTAGCTACATTGTTTTTTGAATCTTGAATGTATTAAAATGACATTTTCTTTATAAAAATGACATTTTTCCCTTATTACTCAAGAATCAGCCTTGGTTAAAAGAATAGGCCTGTTTCTAAAATCAGTTCAAGTTTAGGTTTAGATTTATAAATAACATCGAGCTAGTTTATAATTGACAGATATTTTAATGGAGTGGAGTTCAAGAAATTTACTTACAACGAACAAATTGTTTAGAATATTGCTCTACATGGTGGATTTGGTCATAATTACAGACTCGGATCTTTGGTTCGCAATAGATGCACCGGGAATTTCGAGAGAAGAAGAAGAAAATTAATATTTCTGTATCTACATATATATTTTTTTCTTTTTAAATAGTTTCTCCCGACACACACATATTTAATTTCATGATTATCTCTTAGAAACAATTTGTTAGTTTATTAAATTCCCTTTAAAATATCAAAATAACTTGATTTCAAAATTCAAATTAAATATTAAGTAATTAAATTAATTAATGGGTTATAGATTTGGGTCAACCCATGATGGACAACCCAATAATCCAATTAAGTCTAATAAATTTAATATCTTCTACTTGTACATGACAAAATGAACAACACAAATATTTTTATTCCTCTTAATCTGTTATATTAGACATGGCCACTTGGGCACAACCTTTGGGAACTATTATA
Source organism: Erythrophleum fordii (assembly GCA_032878935.1). Lineage (NCBI taxonomy): Eukaryota > Viridiplantae > Streptophyta > Magnoliopsida > Fabales > Fabaceae > Erythrophleum > Erythrophleum fordii. The sequence continues at coordinate 45,006,544 of JAVQMF010000054.1, forward strand.
TTAAGAATATTATTATAAGACTAGCATAAGAGATTATTATTTTTAAATGTATGTTACATATTTATTTATGTGTATTAGATGCCTTAGATTGACCAATATATATTTTTATTCATAACAAATTCAATTCCTTCTGAGTTCAGTGTTAGTCAGATTGCCTTTTTATATGCATAATATCTATGCTTACAATATTACTAAATTATCTTTATAATGGACAAGTCTTAAACACTAGTATAGTCTTATATATTTAAGATGATTTTCTTTTCACCCACATATTATTCAAATCATGATTGGTGGCTTACCTAGCATTAATACTTTAGATTAAATTTGTCATGACTATAAGATATATATTAAAATAGCAAGTACTAACTCATTTCCTTATGATATTATTAAAATTATAAAGGTATTTATGAAAATATTTTTTTTTAACACTCACACAATAATGAAGTAAGAATTTATTTATTTACTTTTCAATTACAATTCTCAAACACAAGCAGTACGAATTACATGTTACAGTGCTTCTTTTATCTTGTAAAAGTATATATCAATTTGATTTATCTATTAACATTGTACCGATTTTATTCTAAATACATATAGTATCTAACTCGAATTCTACAATTTCATTTGTTTTTTATAGCATTCTAGTAGAGAATTCGTATGTTGCTATAAGTATTACAGACGGTGGAAATTCATAATGGATCCATATTCATTTATGTTTTAGGATCTCATCTCGACCTCATTCTTTTCTTTTTGTCAAAACAACATATTCATATTTTGTGTCTTTTTTTCTTTTTTTCCATATTAGCACTTCTACTGTCTCATATAACAAATACAAATATCTTATCTTTACTTGCTCCTCATGAGCACCAAAGGTGGTTGCCTATATAAGAAAGTTAACCTTATCAATCTATACAATATACTATCATTATATATATACTACATATGATTATAGCATAACATATTTATTTAGTTAACAATTAAGTTATACATATGATGTATTATGTTATATTCTACACTTACTAAAAAATTGTATATTTTCCTCATGCATGTCTCTGGCCATGGGTTCTTTCAAGAGATCTACTAACATTTTATGTGCGCTATTACAAAGTAACACTCTTCTATGCTATTGATCGCTCTCACTTTTATATCAATACGTTTATTCTTATTATGATACTTAGAGTCCTTAATCTATGCTATGACTTATTATTTATCACAATTAGTCAATATTGAAGTTAACATCCCATTAATGATCCCCAAGTGGTTTCATAATTCTCTTTAGCCATATAACTTCTTGCACAATTATAAAACATATAATAAATCCTATTTTTATGATAAATTATACTACACATGTTTGCATCTTGTTGTTCCACTATTTAATATCACTACTTAGCAAAAAAATGCATCCAAAATTTAATTTTTGTTACATATTTAAATCTCTTTGTTGACCAGAATTTAACTATTATCGATTGACAAGGTTAATCATTAATTAATATCTGACCTTATATATATCATTGCATTTAGCATTCAACAATATTAGAATAAAGGAATATTTACATATTTTCAATGTAGATTTGATTTTATGGATATATCTCACAATTTACACTATTGCCTTTTATTATAAAAGTATTGTTAGGTTTATAGTTATTCATGCTAAATCGCTCAAAGGTTTTCTAAATTTAATTATTTTATTAAAAGCAATTGATTTCTCTAAGCAATTTCCCTTGGATTGTAATTCCAATAATATATTATATTTTATCCATATCTTTCATCCTAAAATTCAAGGATAATAATTCTTTAATAACCATTAAAGAATCTTGATTATTCTTAACTAATGGTATATATTATGCACAGAAAAAATAATATTACAACATAACTTTCAAACCACTTAATATAAATATCATGGTGTTCATAGAACATTTGAGATTCATATAAGGACATTGCTTGATAAAAAAACTTAAATATTATTGTCTAAATGATCATGCCAGTCCACAAATGGAGTCTTGGAGCACATAAATTTTATACTCAGTCTTTCTTTGTGGAACTTAAAGATTGTTTCATATGCTTTTTTCATTTAGTTCTCTATTTGCGAATATGATTTTCACATCCATTTAATGTAGTTTCAAATTTAAACTTGTAACTATATCTATGATTAATCTAATTGAGTTAAATCATACAACAAATGACAAGGTATTTTAATAATTTATACCACTTTATTGAGTATATCACTTAGTAACTAAGCGTTTCTTTTATTTCTTAGTTGATCCATATGTCTTACTATTCATTTTAAGAATAATTTGTTCTTACCTTTTAGTTAGATGGATGATCAACTAAGTCTCAAACATAGTTTATCCTTATCATACATATCTCTTATTATATTTCATTTTTCTAACATTCCTTAGTAAGGTATAATTGAGCCTCTTGAACTATGTTTGGTTTATTCTTGTCTACTTGAGTACATTTGAGTGTTGCCCATTCAATCTCAAAGAACAATGTCTTGGCACACTCTTATGGTTACTCTAAAAATAGTGGAGTTATTTGTGCAACATTTTGATCCTGCACCAAACTCTCATTTGAATTAATAAATTGACGTACAACTACTTATCATCAATATCTTGATCTTTTATCTTATAAAGAAATTCATACATATCAATTTTTCTCCTACTAAAAAATTCATTATCTAAATGTGATATTTATTAACTCAATTTCAATTATACTTTTATCTTTATTTTCTTTAATTAAAATGTACCTTTTGATTGTCTTAAGTATTTAGTAAAGACATGTTCGTTACTCATTGAGCATCATTCTTATGCTCATGAGAATTATCAAGAATATAAGTAGCCAACCTTATGATCTTAGGATGCTCTTATTCATAATTCATAGAGTGTGGAAGTAATTAAATAAGAGGGCTCTAGATTAAGTCTAAATACATCGATTTACAACTCATCACTCCAATAGAAATGGATAGGTTTGCTTGAGTCTTTATTATCTTAACCATTTCAAGTAAAGTTCTACTTTCTTCTTTTGATATTTTTATTTGCTATAAAGTGCTAGGAATCTTTAAATATCTTATAATTCCAATCTCTTCATAGAACTATTTGAACTAATTTGACAAACATTTGCATTTTCGGTCATAACTTAAAATTTTAATTTTCATGCCTATTTGATTTTCAATCATGTTTATGTAATGTTCAAAGCATTTAAATGCTTTTAACTTATGAGAGTTTAAATGAACTTAACCATATTGTGAATAATCGTTAATAGATATAATAAAATTATAAGTCTCGTGTCTTGCCCTCACACTCTCTTTTAGACCACATACGTTAAAATGAATTAATTAATTATAATGGATTTCTAGCTTTAGTTCTTTTTTCCAAATGGTTTCTTAGTTGCTTTACTTGTTAAACAGTGATCACATTTATACATGCCTAAAATAAAGATTGATCTTAAAACTCTTTCTTTTTACTTGTTTACTCATTCTTCTTTGCCCTATGTAACTCAACTTAGTGCGCCAAATATTTACATCTAAATATTATATAGAAAGCAGAGTATTTAGTAAAATAAGCATGTTTATAATTGTGTCCAATACAATAATACTATCTTAGAGGAAACTGGAATCATATTCATTGTCCTTTTTTGTAATGGTCCAATAAATAAGGAAGTTAAAATAATAAGAAATCTATTACAATTGGTAAGATAACCTAAAATGGCCACTAAAATAGAAAATTCAAATAATTAATATACATTAGTAATTATAATGTAGGAATTAAAAGAATAAAATGAAAAATAATAATAATATAATAACAATAAATACATAAATAATACATAAAAATAATTAAATATAAATAAATCAATTAATATATTTTATGGAGAATATATATATATATCTCTCTTTTAATATAATGGGATGGAATTAAATAGTAACTTTGCCTTGACTTTAGTGGTTAACTCTTTGTAGTTGTTTAAACCTAATTTCATTTTTGAATAGGGCCATTCTTATTATTTGTTTTATTTTCTATCTATATTCCCTACCTTCTTGCCCAAGTTAACTTTAACATTAGGTTAAGGTAGCAATTTTTTTTTCTTCTTCTAGCCTTCACATTTGCTTTAATTACCATTAGGTCCCTGTATGATTTTTTTAAAGCAGATTTTAGAAAAATTACATGTGCCTTCCTCTTATTTTCTCTAGTTTATAGTTATGCTTCCTTCTCCTTCTTTTAAACACTTCAACCCTATTCTTTTTGGCATTGCTCTCATTTGAAATTGCATTTCATCCTTGTTGTCTTGCTGCTTTAAGTTTAACCCCATCTTTCTAACTATGAATTTGGTGAAAGGAACTAATGACACCACTTCATTTGTTCCTTATTTTTACTTTGTTTCTCTTGCTTCAATCCACTTAAAGCTTTCTTAGTTCCTTTCTTTTATTTTGTATCTTTTTTTACTTCCCTTTTTGGTGTGAAACTTTGATCTTTTCTGGTAGTTATTAGTATCCTTAAAGCTTCACTAGTGTTGTAGCAATAATAGCACTCAGGGAGATTTTCTTTTTATAGACCTTATTTTGATGTACTTCTGTATAATATCTCCAAGTTTGATGAAACTCCCTTGTATCCCTACTTCTTCTGCGTTGTTAAAGTATTGTACAATTCCCTTATAGATGGTGAGAGATCGAGAGAGGGTATCACCCTTTTTCTTCCTCTTTCCTTGCTAGTTCTTCACCCTTGTTTGAATGCTCTCCAAACCTTTACCTTCGTTGAAGTATTGTGCAAGTTACAAGACTGTTGCACAATACTAACAACCCTTGCATGAAGTGTAGGTAGTCTAAAGTGAGGGCACCTCTCTATTTTGTATTTCTTAGATTTTGTTCAGTTTCTTTCGCCCTTCATGCCTTGAAATTTCAACAATAACCTTCACTCTATTTATCTTCCTTTGTTTCATTATATTACTATCATTTCAGCTGTGGGTTGGCATTAAAATAGGTCTTCCTCTAATGCTTTATTATCTTGATCAATAAGGAGTACATTAATCGTGAGACCTTGGTTGAAATTCCCTTAAGTAATAAGCTTTGGCACTTAAGAGCTATTAAACAATTTTCCTTGCTTATAATTGATTATGTGCTTCATATTGATAAAAAAAAAAGACTATGGATGTCAACTTTTCCTTTAAATTATGCTAAAACCTTAAATTCAAAATGGTTGAGATTTTAGGAGAAAGATTACACATGGTGTTGGCTGAAAATCATACTTACAAAAAATTTCTATAACTTGTTGAAACCTATGATAATATGAGTAATTATATAGTTTACTTAGTTTTATAATATTTTAGTAAAGCTAATTTGATGACCTTATATTCATTTTATATTATTTAGGTTAAATTAGGATTAATGTGTTTTAATTATATAATTATTGAATTTGAGCTTTCATTGTTATTATTATACTTTGATTAGCAAAGGCCCAATTATCCTTATTTTCATTCTTATAGGTAAGCTAAGCCAAATAGATGAATTTGGACATCGAACAAAGGGCTTTGGACATTGGGCTTATTTCATTTAGGAATTAATAATGTATTTTTATAGTTCTAGATCGTAAGATGTAACATTAACCCATATAGTGCTTTAGATTGTTCCTTAGGTCATTTTTAATTAGAACACACTTTCTTTTATATCATCTTTGGAGCCCCCACGAGTTGTTTTTTTCTCTAAAGCATTTTATTTTTTTCATGGCATTTTGAACTCTTCCATGATTGATCTAGGATACCAAACACGATGCCAAGCTTTCAAGTCTATGGTTTGATTTTGATTACAAAACAAAATTCCTCTTTTACTTCTCTCTATCTTTATGTTAATCTTGATTACACCAATCAGGTAATTTAGATTGCATAATCACTAGTTTGTTTGCATAATCTGAGAGTTATGTTTGATTGGATCAATCAAATTCATTCTGTTTATCACATTTGAGGTTTTTATGTGTTAATCTTGGTGTGTTCAAATAAGGATTGATTTTGTATTATTAATCTAGCATGGTTGCATTAGACTTAATGATAGGGACTGATCATAACTCTAAGTGATAAATTAGGGGCATTAGATAGCAATAATTAAGAGATTAAAATTGAACCAAGGAAATCTTTAAAGGATGATAAAGGTGAGATATCAGGGGAAGGAACTTAAAATTGATTACACTTTAGTGAATTGATTTGTTTCTTAATATATTTCAATAGCTACTTTCCTATTTTGATTAATCTCTTAATTTCACATAAAACCCTCATTCAAATTAATTTTGATTCTGTGTTTTTTTGTAATTACTTAATTTGATTGGTTTGACCAAATGCTTCTTGGAAGGCAACATGGTGAGTACTATATTATAAATCAATTAATTTAACTAATACTAGCCAGTTTGACAATAAGGAGTTCTCCTATTACCAATTTGAAGGTAAGATCATAAAACCCTATTAAATGATAAATTAAATTCATGTAGTGAGATAGGCTAGTGCTATGAATTACGGGAGGTATCTAGTTAAATTGAGTGAATTAAATTAATCATATATGGGATGAAAAGTAGGTATAGTCTAATTAAACTGAATTTAAACCAAATTAAAGAATTAAATTAATAGGAAGTAATTAAAACTAAATAGAAATAAATAAATTAAAAAAATTAAGTGATAATTAAGATCTGCCAAGTAAGACAATGTAAAATTAGATGTAAAAAGGCTATGCAAAACAAGTTAGGTATTGATCTATGACAAGATCCTATAGTAGGAGTTAATTAGATACAATTGATTCAAGTTAAGTAGGACTAATCCAAGATAATTTAAATAAATGGTGTGAATTAAGTTGTAGCAATGTGCTAGTAAGAGTTGAACCTAATAAAGAGTGAATACCTTTGGCTAAGTTAAATAGGAAAAGAAGGAGAAACTTATATGGAATTTTTGAAATTGAGTGAATTGTTATGATTGTATTTTAGAGAATACATCAAATACTTCCTTTGGGAGGGATTTGCTACTGTTTTAGTGTTTGGAAGAATCATTTTTGTTTGGCAAGCACTTTAAGTAGACTATAAAATATGAATTTTTTCCTAATTTTCTTCCTTATTTTAAATCTTTCAATTTCTTATTTGTTTCCTACATGTCCATTGGTGTTGGCTTCTTAGGTATTAGCTTCTTATATGTGAATATTTTTTATATTAAATTTTTTAGACTATAATATACAATGTGTGTTATGTTGTCAAAATAGCTATAAAATGACATGTGGACTTTAAATGTTATTTTTGGGTACTCAAACAATGAGAAGTTTACTCCAATATGTTTTTATGATATTGTTTAAGTATGGATTCTAAAATACCATACCATTAATTATGAAATTTGCTTTTTGAACCAATTACTCTAGAATATCTTTGGGCATGAATGATACGTATTATATAATATAGATATATATATATACATACATACATATAAGGTATGGTTGTGTAGAATGCTAATGATTAACATCAGTATTGTTAGCCCTTGATGCACTTTGATTATTACCACATAGTTTCTATGACTAGATACGTGAAGGATATTGAGCTGGATGTTCTCTAAATGTTTAGGGACTATAGGGATGGTGGTAATAGTCCCGCTTGTGATTCCCTCTTACAATACTCTAAGATTGAATATATGTTTATTTACCCTCGTAGGTTGTGTTCCCACATTAGTATGGACATCTTAGATCTTAAAGTTTTGCATGGACTTTCTTAATGATATGATTTGTTAAATTGTTTTTGGTATAACCATTGTTTTCTATTCAATAGTTAACTCTTAAATGTTTAAATGTGATTTTTATTCTTTTATCTAGGTTATCTATTTTTCACATCTATCCCTTATAAATTCCATGTCTTGATTAAAATATTATGTGCTTATCATTTCCTTGCATTTTAATTCAAGAATAAAGTAATAAACTAATTTTTATTAACTCAAATTCTTTGACTTTTTATTTACATTAATCATCTTATACATCTTCCTATTTAAGAAATTTACACATTCAAATTTCAATAAGAAATTTTATATTTGTTTCCATGTTCAAATTTCCTATTGATTATTATTAATTGTTATTATATTAAAACTTATTTTTATTTAGAAAAACCATGTGCTCACTTGTATTTTTAGTTATCATGCTTTTTTTTTTTTACTTATTGAATATCATAACTCATTCAATTATTTATTTTTGTAGATAAAAAAATTATTTACATTTACTCCTCTGGTGTAGTTCAAAGAAGTTATTAGTGAATAGCTAGTAGTTAGTTTGTATAATATTAATGGATTGTTGTCCTTTTATGTGTATGTTTAAAGTTCACTCCAGAGTTTATAAGCAAGATCCTCACCCTATTGTATATGCTTTGTAATTGATTTTAAAGTTGAGAGCAAAGCTTTCCTTATAACGTTGACTGGCTTAATATTATAGGTAAATCTAGGATGTTTGATTTACTGAGGACACTTTGCCAAATTTTAAACAACAAGTCAATACAATTTGATATGATTATGACAGCTATATAAGATTGAACTACATAGAAGTAAAAAAAGTATTCGAATTATATTTAATTGGGAATTACTTTTATTGAATTTAACCATGAATTGAAAGTTATATTAGGGTTTATATGTGGTTAAGCTTACAGATATAGGGTCTCTTCACATTTCATGCCAATCACATCTCAGTTTTAGGGTAGGATACTTTTCTAATGTTAAATGAAATTGCTATGAAAATCAACACTAATAACTTAGATTAAGAAGAGAAATGACAAAAATTTAATTTCATCAAATGTCTAAAGTGTATAAAACACTATGTAGGATAATGATTCATCTTCTCATGTAAAACCAATTTTGTATATTTTGATCCCTTTTATTTCAATTTTTGCATATCTTCCTATATAAGGCAATCTACTTTCGAAAAGTAGCGACAATGTTTTACGAAGGATTTTCAATCCTTAGTTATATGTTTTATGGCCTTTAACTTAATTTGTTCAGTGTAATCACAAGTAAAGTGTTTCACTACTTAACATTTACTGTGTCAAACTTTTTTTCACTACGTTTGTCTTTCTTCTTAAAACCTTTATAGGCTTTCTTGAAATATTGGCTAATTATTTTCTTATTATGAAAGTGTTATCCTACTTATACTTGGACTTTGAAGTTATAGCAATCTCAGTTATGTAAGCATGTCCAGAATGCCTATCAACTATTAAATGCTCATCCCTAAACTTTATATGACTAGTAATATCATAAAGAAGTGATGTTCTCTTCATGGGTCAAAGTCACTTTCATACATCCTCAGTTGATAAGAGTAGATTTTATGATAGTCTTAACTTTCTACTCATCAACAATGATATATCCAGTTGATTATAATTCCTTAATTATTAGTCTTCTTAATTTGGTTATAAACTATTATTTATAAATGGTATCCTCATGGCTTAAATAGTCAAATATGACTTATACTTACATATAAGGTTATTAGTCAAGTTGCTCAATAGTATTATCCAAGCAATATGATTCACTCTTTTTCAATAAAAAAATTTTTTAGATCTCTCATTTGTTGAGTTATATTTTTATGTTTAGACTCTTATGCAACATTGATCAATGGTTTTTTTTAAACATCTTATTCTTTTTTTAAGATGTATGAATCTTACAGTATCAAATTTTTTAACCATCTAATTTGTCACTTTTATCAAGTTAAACAATAATGTTTGTTAATAGCCATAATCGTTATTTAACTTCTACATAGATATAACACCAAAAAAAACATGTACACAATGCTATGTATTTGTAATAAATTTTGACTAGACCAATAATGATATGGTATACGATCAAAAGTCAATATTTATCTTAAAAATGGCATGTTTACGATTAGAAGTCAATATTTATCTTACTTTCATGACATGTATCTTAAAAAAAATGTAATCATTTTTCTATCAAATTTATTTGCAAATATTTTTTAATTATAGTTTTAAAATAACTCTATACCTACTAATCTAAAAACTCTTACTCAATTAAGCATTTTTTATTTATAGGATTTGTGATAAAAATATGCAATTAAATAAAATGTAATCATAAATTGCATTTAATTTAACAATAAACACACAGTCCTTGTTGCACCAACATAATTGTTTTCACTAACAATAATTTAAATATGAACTAAGGTTATAAAGATATTTCATCTTATTGAAGGGTGTCTCATCTGTCTTGTAATTAATGCAATCCTTATAATTATTGATAGGAATATTTGGTAATTCAAACTTTGATTTTAGGTGTTTAATCACTTTCTTAAGATGAATCCCTTTTTTACGAGCACTATACTCAAACTTTCATGCACTTTTCACTTTTAGGAATTATGAGAGCAAAACTAATCACTGAACATTTACAACTCAGTGACATTCTTCTATAAGTTCTATTTCAGTAGCACATTAATAAAATTTCAAGTCTTTCTAACTTGTTTCATTATTGGACTTATACTTTTTTCTCTGTTATGCTAACGTTGGAGTCTAAAATTGTCATTTGAAAGTGAGTTAATAAATCATATGATCAATTTGGAGTAGGCAATTCTTCTATATTTTAGAATGAAATGTCTCTTTGTGTCAAACCAACGATCTTTCATTCTACATATATATATATATATATATATGACATTGGATAATATTATTAAGATCCATTTTGTAGTTCACAAAGGCCTTTAAGTCTATTAGTTCATATAAGTCTCTTTGTTCATATTGATTTAATTAAAAAAATTATTAATTAATAATTCACAATTTTTATGAATTTTTAATGCATAAAACCACCATTTAAATGCTTAAAATACATTAACAAATAACCAATAGTAGACAAAAAATGCAAATTATATATTCAATTAAAGCTTTTGAATTTATGGATTTTTAGAGCTAAAATGTGACTCCAAAACCCTTTTCATACACCTTCACGTGCCTAATTTCTATCTTCTCTTCAAAAATTTTAAAAAAGAAAAAGGGAGGGGGGAGGAAGGGCCCATACGACTCCTTACACGACAATGTCGACGACAATAACACCATCGTTGCCTTTCTCTTGCTTTCCTAGTTTTGTTGATGTAATTTTCAAGCTAAATAAAGATGAGGGTGGCTCACACATGCTACCCCTGAGAGTGGCCAAGCCACTTCATCTCTTATCACCCATTTCTACAACTTTTCTTTGTATTTAAAGAAATGCCATTTTTGTAAGATCATTTTTGAAAACTCATATCTTACTTGTTTTAACTCCAATTAGACAAATTAAGTATTGTTGAAAAGTCCATTGAAAAAAGGAAAGCGTATTAAGAAAAAAGAAAAAGAAAAAAAGTTTGTTCAACGGGCTTTCCATTCAACTAGGATTTACATCCAACAGTGCATTGTGCATGGAGCGATAGCCGTAGAAAGAAGGCTATTTGAACATGTTGAAATTTAAATTTCTAAAATTTAATTTCTCCTTACATCTAATTTGGTTTTGTTTCAACATTTTACCATAAGTTCCCATCTATATGGCCTTCTTATGGTTTATAAATGGAAGCATATAGAAGTCTTCAAGGGTTTTTACCATTAAATGCCTTTTAAGTTCAAAAATTGAAAGTGCATATTTCATGTAAAAATTGTAGTGACCATTACAAGAATTGCATATTCATCATGAATTTACCTTGAGAAAGCAATAATTCGAGCCTTAACCTATCTTTGATACCAATGATAGATATTTTAATGAAGTGTGATTCAAGAAACTTACTTGCAGTAGACAAATCATTCATAATATTGCCTTACACTGTGGATTTGGTTGTAATTTTGGATCTGGATCTTTGGTTCACAATAGATACACAATAATTTTGAAAGGAAAAGAAGAAAATTAATGTTTTTCTATATTTGTGTTTTTTACTTTTTAAAGAGTATTTCTCTCAACACACGCACGTTCAATTTCATGGTTGTCTCTTTGAGATAATCAGTCAATATATTAAATTCCCTTTAAAATAATAACTAACAAAACAATTTGAATTTCAACTTTTAAATTAAATATTGATTAATTAATTAATTTAATGGGTTAGGAATTTATGTTAGCTTACCATATGTAGCCTAATAATCCAACCAAACCGAATAAATTTAACAATAATATTTAATACTATATATAAAAAGCAATCCTAATATATTTAGGATGTTATTGTTGAATTTAGTTTGAATTATAAGTGTAAGATTAAATTTGGCTGGAATATACATTTTTTAGTTGGATGAGGAACTAATCCCTTGTCTAGTTCGATTAGCCATTCAAAACTGAATAGGCTCAAAATTGATCAAGAATTAATGAGAATGAAGAAAATCGGTTGAGTCACGATTAAGTTACCAAGACTAGAACATGTGATCCTTTATTGAGTGCCAAGTCTTTTGGCCATCTAAACGAAAAATCTCCTTCAACAATATTACACAATTTTTTTTTTTAAAAAAATATATATATCTCATTGAAATAATATAATAAATAAGTGTATATATAATATATAAAAATATCTAAACAATATATACTATTTATAACTATATTTTTAATTTGGTTAAATTACTTTCATTTGATAATTTTTTTTCTAATTTATGATTTCAAAACCCTTTGCTTTTTATTTTTTAATAATAAGTGAAATTTTAATATAATTTAAAAACTCTAAATTAAATACTCTTAAATTTCAATCATAAGTAATTTTGATTTTTCAATTAAAAAATAACTTCTCAAATGTTTTAAGAAACATAAAATTAGTAACTGAATATTCAAAATTTATTAATATTTATTTGTTATATTAAAATTTTAATATATAATATTTAAAAATATATATATTTAATTATTACCAATTTAATCAAAGTCAAATTATTGAATCGTAAATAAGTATTTTTGTCGATTCAATGACCAATTTAATTTTAAAATATTGTATTTTTGAATTAGTTATCTAAATACATAATTATTTAAATTGTGTTATAATTTTTATTAAATTATATAAACAAAGTTGAACAAAGTTAGATTCAGGCTTTAAAACTAGAAACAAAGCCAAACTTAGCACAATACTTTAAAGTTCAAATGATATTGTACAATATGTGTTATTAGTAGGCCAAGCCCAACCTTGATTTTGCCCACCTCTATTTGTGGCTACCCTTCCTTACAAGTGTTTTGCAACAAGCTTGAACTTTTTGACATTGTAAAAATCCCTCGATTGTACTGCTCAAATGTGTCTTACCACTTGAATTATTCCTTTATGAGTAAAATATTAAAAAATATTTTAAAATAAATTAAAGAAATATTTGGTAAGCACTTTATGCCAAGTCAGTAATATCTATATTAATATATATACATATATATATAACTTTGGAATGTTGTCATTAGTTCTACAGTCATACCTTAACACATAGATAAAATAATATGGGTGTGTATTATAATATAAAAAAATAAAATTAAAATATAGGTGGAAAATAGGTGATTAAATAATATTTTACCATATATTTTTATTCTATTTAAATATTAACATTATTATAATATAATTATATTTAAAAAAAATTGACATGCATTTTAATTCATACTAAATCATTAATATATATAAGAACAAAACAAAAATAAATTATTTGTTGCACATGAGGAGATGTTTAAAAATAAAATAAAATAAAAAAAGAAGAAGATGATTCCTTGTTTAGGAGCTCAAGCACTGTAGAAGATGAATTGGAATTGTCCGTGGGAAAAGCAACATTTGGGCGGTCAAAATTTAATATGGATGGTCTAAATTTTATTTTATTTTTAAAATTTTTGTAACCTTAATTATTAATTTTTAAAATTTACAGTTAAAAAATTATTTTTATTTTGCATCTCACTTTCTTTAAAACAAAATAAAAAGTCAAGATTAAAAAAAATCCGCCTAAATTCTGTCTCGATGACCCAGATGCCGCTTAAGAAAAAGTAGCATGGCGACAATCCCAATTTGAAAAAGCTACAGGCCTGAACAAAGCATGCAAGGAGGGAAGTTTCCCATGATTTATGAGGTGAGAAAAAAGGAACCAACCATTGTAACTTTTGAGTGATGGAAGGCTCCATTAATGGAGAATGAATCCTTTTCAGTTGTACAACGAGTGGAGGGGGTCTTGTTAAATTATTTTGGCTTATTTACTTATTTAAGTTACAAAATTTAAGTATAAAAATAAAAGTTATATTGTGAGGAAAAAATTATATTTTAAAAATTTTAACTGTATATTTTAAAGTATAATTTTTTTACAGTTAAAATTTTGATTTTATAATTATAATTTTTTATCTTTATACTTAAAATTTATGATATAAAAAAATAAAAAAAAATTTACTTAATTAAATCCTCTTTGGCCGCCGAAAGGCTAGAGAGGATCCGCTTTCCCATTAATGAGCGTGTGGAAGAGTGTTGTTGCTTGAAATTGATAGGTTCTTTTCCTTTGTAAAAAGCCAAAGCGCCTGGAAAAAAAAAAAAAAAAAAAAAAGATTCCAAGAGCTCCCTCGAGGAAGTCGAGCAATCCACTAAAGAAATGAAACTCTTTACCGTTCAATATTCTTTGTATAATTATAAAAAAATTAAAATGAGTAAGTCTTGTGCAGGATGATTTGAGAAAATAATTTTTAAAATAAAAAAAGTTGTAATAGAAAAAAAAAAGATAAGAAGTCATCATCTCAATAAACAATTACATGACAATAATTTTATAGTAATTTTAGAGTCAAAGCAAATTTTTTTAATATATATTGATGATTTATTATAAAATTGAAAATAATTATTTAAATATAAAAAAACTCAAATTCTTAAAAAATAGAAGATTCCAAAGAAGAAGGATCCTCGTACAAGACTCAGCGGTCGAATCCGCGCCCAAAGCTGATGCACAGGACATCTTTTTCCGTACAATAATGATGACTCATATCCCAATTTGAGGCTTTTTACCGTCCTTTGAAATTAAGTTACTTCTCCTCGAAGGAGTCCATAAGACCAAGACGAAGACCAAGGCGAAGACAATGACAGAGACAAAGGCCTTCACTCTCGAAGTCTCATATATGTATCTTCTTCCACTTCTCGCATTCATGAATTCGCTCGTATTTCTCTCAAAATCTGCTTGAATCTCTGCATTGTGATTTGTGAGGAGTAAGAAGTAAGGAAAGCAAAATGGCGACGCCGAAGGAACACATAGAGGGGATACGAAGGAACAAGTTCTCCATTGGAGGGACAACGAACCCCTTGACTGAGGACCTGCACCAAGCCGTGAAGAATCTCTCCGCCGAACTCTATGCTAAAGATGTTCACTTTCTGATGGAGCTCATTCAGGTTCTCAACACGCTCTCTTCTTTCTATCTCATATTTATCTCAACAATGCATCATGTGTTTTAGTTGTGCTTTATTATTTGATTACTGAAATCTTAACATGTTCTATATATGTTGAATTTGTACACTTGAAAATTGCTGTTTATTTCTAAAATCTGACAGTTGCTTAACGAAAGAAAAACCATTTATATAAGTTGGTTTTCCCTATTTTTCATAACTAGTCGTTGTTCAAGCATTTGGTAAGAAGATATATATATATATATATATATATATATATATATATATATATATATATCTGCATAAAAGCTCACTGATAATATAATGTTGGAGATTTTGCATGCGCAAATTATCTATACATTTGCTGTTGTTTGCAGTGATTCAAAATGAAAATCTTGTTTGATTGCATAACCCTATACGTTTTAATTTTAACAAATAAATAAATCTCACTGGCAAATGCTTTTTGTACCTCGAAGAGTAAACTACTATAACTTAGGTCCTAAAAGACACTTGTTTCACCAATTTAGTATTTGAAATTGCCATCAAATCATTTTAGCCTTATGAAAAACACATCAATTGAAAAGACCTAAGACCCATCCTCATGCGTTTTATTAACCTAATATTAATTGAGTTACTCATGTTAACTTAATTTGAACTGATTTGATGGTAGTTATTTTTTAAAGACTAAATTAATGTAAAAAAAACATGTTTTAGGAACCAAAATATTAAGTCTACTTAAGTAAACTTTTATTTGGTTATTGAACATTTTGCCCCTCTCACACTGTGGGCAACTTTTAGCCTTGTATAATTGCAATCAAACGCAATACTAGTGTTTCAACTTTCAAATAGTAATAAGGTTTTGAACATATATATAACTTAGCTTTCAAAAGTAATAAATAAGAGTTTCTTATGCCAATCTCAAACCCTTAATTTTATCATCATCTAATGACCGAAAAATGTTAAGTTAGATATTGTAAAATCTAACTAGAAAAGAAATTAAACTTTTTAATAAATTAGCTTCTTAAACCTCTCTGGTCATGGCAATTACTCTACCATTTCCCAAAAAAAAAAAAATATTATTATTGTGAATCATTATAAAAATTAAACAATTATCTTACTAATAGTTTATTATTTTAAATAAATAACAACCTTATTTAAATTTTAAAATACACCATAAATGATTTTTAATTTGTAAAAATTTAAAAAAGAAGAATCAGTTTCGTATTATTAGGTACAATTAGATTCATTCAAGCACACACGAATTTAATAAATAATTTATAGAATAAAATTCAAAAAAAGTTATTGATTTATTAAAAAGTCAATTAAGTCTCTCTTTCTTAGTCACATTCTACTATCAACTGAATGTTTTCTAGTAATTAGATATGATAAAATCAAGGGCTACAAATTACTGTAAGAGATTACTCTCTCTTAAACTAGTGTCAATATTAATATATCAACTTCTTAACTCTCTCTGATCACCATAACCAACAAATCGTTACTCTATTTCGTTGTTAAGCTTTCAAAAATAATTTGCGCATAGAAACTCATCATGCTTCTTACCATTTATTCTTTATTTAATTTACATATTGTATTACAAAAATATCAACACTGAGAAAGAAATGTATACGAATGCCAAGAAATGTTAAATTACAGAACGATGAGATCATATTATAGTGTTACAGTGGTTGATTCACTAACATCACTGACTTGTGTTGCGGTTACAGAACGCAGAAGATAACCAGTACAATGAGGAAATGGATCCAACGCTTGAGTTCATCATAACATCTAAAGACATAACAGCCACAGGAGCTCCGGCAACATTACTCATTCTGAACAATGAAAAGGGTTTTTCTCCCAAAAACATCGAATCCATCTGCAGTGTTGGACGGTCCACCAAGAAAGGCAACAGAAGAAGTGGTTACATAGGGGAGAAAGGTATATTCTCGCTCTCAAAATTTCAGCATTTCTTTTTAACAAGAACTGGGTTCGAGTGCTTTCAATCACTGAAGATGAGTTAAATCATTTAATGGCATGATGAAGCCTGGATAAATTGCAATTCATGAAACTAACTATGATCTATTTTTAGGTACTACTAGCTAGTTGTACAATGAATTAATGAAAACTCATGAACTCATGGTAAGATTGTACGTAAGGTGAGGGAATATGTCTACGAAGATAGTTTTTAACTGGTGTGCAAACAAAAGGATTTAACTGTGCCTTAGCAAATAGGATTTGATTTTCTTATATAAAATATAGCTTGCAAATCCGTGCATATTACCATTTCATAAGCAGATTTTGAAGCAATGCTGATAGAAGCTCTTTTATGGTTAAATTGCAGGGATTGGTTTCAAGAGTGTATTTCTGATCACTGCTAGGCCTTATATTTTTAGCAATGGATATCAGATACGGTTCAATGAGGAGCCTTGTCCACATTGCAATCTTGGATATATAGTTCCTGAATGGGTTGAGGAGAACCCTACTCTTCAAGACATCAAGCAAATATGTGGTGCGGGTGATCCCCTTCCAACCACAATCATTGTATTGCCTCTGAAGCTAGACAAAGTGAAACCCGTGAAACAGCAGCTCTCCAATATTCATCCGGAGGTTCTTTTATTCCTTTCAAAAATCAAACGGCTTTCAGTGAGGGAAGATAATGTAGATCCTGGGCTCAATACCGTAACTGCTGTAGCCATTTCAAGTGAGATTGATTTAATGACGAGGAAAAATATGAATGCTGAGTCCTACACACTCCATCTCTCTGCTGAGGAAAACGGTGATGCTGAAAAAGAATGCATGTACCACATGTGGAGGCAAAGGTTTCCTGTAAGGCCGGAAAATCGAGTAGAAAGGAGAATGGATGTGGAGGAGTGGGTTGTCACATTAGCCTTTCCAAATCAGGAGAGACTTCACAGGGGAAGAAGTTCACCTGGGGTCTATGCGTTTCTTCCTACAGAGATGGTAACAAACTTTCCTTTCATAATTCAAGCAGATTTTGTGCTGGCTTCATCAAGAGAGACAATTCTCTTGGATGATAAGTGGAACCAAGGTATTCTCGACTGTATTCCATCTGCTTTCATGGATGCGTTCAAATCACTTGTTGTATCAACAGATGACGCTCCAGTATCCAGTTTGACACGGTTCTTCGAGTTCCTACCAGTTAATAGCTCTTCCTATCAGGAGTTAAATGCTGTGAGGGAGAAAATCAGAGCAAAAATGGTTGAAGAAAATATTGTTCCTATTGAGACATACACGAAGCAGAAGCACTTTTATAAGCCTCGTGAAGTTGGTAGACTATTGCCTGCTTTCTGGGATATTTTGGCGAAGGCTCGAAACCAAGGAGTGCACTTGCATAACCTATCATCCCATGGGAGTTATATCCTGAGTTCTTCATTTGACCAAGTTCAATATAATCATATACTGGATTTCTTGGGTGTACAGCCAGTCAACAGTGAATGGTATGCGAAGTGTATTGGGAGTTCTAATCTTGTGATGGGAGTATCAGAAGATGTCTACTTGCTGCTTTTACTGTTTATTGCTGAGAACTGGGGGTCCGAAATTTGGGGCTCCAACATGAAGTGCATTCCACTAATCAAATACGTGGGTTTTGATGGAAATCTGTCCTATTTCAGTCTCAATAAATGCAGAAGCAAACAGACTTCTGAGTGGATTCTCTTAGCTGATCCGAATCAATCTTGTCCTATCTCCTGGATGATTGATTGGAACAGGGAATTCTATGGTGCAGGCAATCGTTATTTTATGCCAGAAATCACACAGGAAGCAATACGCCAATTCCCTCGGAAACAGGCTTTGTTGGAATGGCTGGAAAAAGAAGTTAATATTTCTACTTTGAGTGTATACGCATATGCAAATCGCTTTTGCAATTCTATCAACAATGACCGTAACCTTGCCCTTGCATATGCACACTTCTTATATCACGCCTTGTCAAAGCGATATTTGTCCCAGTGGGAGGTTGATGATCTGTGCAAATCTATGCCACTAGTAGACAATTATGGTCGTGTATCCTCATACAGAGTTGGGGTTCTTGTGCCAGCTAATGTGAGCAAATGGGCAGATTTGATTGTTTCTAATCCATGGAGAGATGAAGGCTATGTTGAGTTGAAAGAAGAATACTTGCACTCACGTCTATATGCAGGCCAATATACCCACAAGAAGGACCTCATAAGCTTCCTTAAAACTCATGTTGGAGCTTGTGACATACCTCATATATCTCCTCCGAATGCTGGGTTTTCCGCTGTGGATACACCTCTGACTAAGGAAAATGCTTTCTTGCTTTTGGATTGGATTCGGAATCTGAGGTGTAAGGGAATCCTACCAGAGAGGTTCCTGAAATCCATAAGGGAGGGCAGTTGGCTGAAAGTTACGGTGAATGGATGTAGGCCACCTTCGCAGTCATTCTTAATTCGCTCAAGATTGGGAAACCTTTTGCAAAATGGATCTGTTCTTGTCGACATTCCACTGGTTGATCAGAGATTTTATGGGGATAGAATATTTGAGTACGAGGAAGAGTTGAAAACAATTGGAGTGATGTTCAAGTATGGGGAGGCGTGTGCATTTATTGGGAAAGAACTCATGTCTCGGGCAGCTTCTTTCACTCTAGGCAGAGGGCAAGTTCTTTCGATACTTGAATTCATGCGATATCTGAGGCAAAGTCTTCTTCCCTTGGACCAGTTTGTGAGCAGCATCAAAAAGGGAAGTTGGCTAAAGACATATTGCGGTTACAGGTCTCCCGTTGGATCTGTTTTGTATGATTCTGAGTGGCAAACTGCATCGCAAATCAGTAATATCCCTTTCATTGACCACTCTTACTATGGTGAAGAAATTTTTAATTTTAAGGAGGAACTTGAGTTGTTGGATGTGGTAGTTGGCTTCAGTGCAAGATACCAACTTGTTATTGACCACTTAAAATCACCCTCTGATTTGATTTGTTTGACGGCTGAGGCTGTTATTTTGATACTAGAATGCATACATTTCTCAGACGTCTCTGGCAAGCTTGCTAATGCGCTTAAAGGATCAAATTGCTTGAGGACGAATATGGGTTTCAAAGCTCCGGGTGACTGTTTCTTATTTGATCCTGTATGGGGTTGTATTCTTAAGGTATTCAACGGTTTCCCTGTGATTGATCATATATTCTATGGACGGAAGATTGTGACTTACAAAGATGATTTGAAGAAAATGGGAGTGGTGGTTGATTTTGAGGATGCAATCAAAGCATTTGGTGTTGTTTTCAAGCAGAAGGCATCCCAGACTTCCTTCACCAAACAGCATGTTGAGTCATTTCTCTCGTGCTGCAGACGGCTGAAGGGAACTCAGTATGAATTTCCTCTGGAGTTTTCGACAGTATTGAGAAATGCCAAGTGGTTGCGGACTCGGCTTGGTGATTATAGGCCTCCAAAAGACTGCATTTTATTTGGTCCAGAATGGGGATCTCTCGCTCCAATTACCCGTCTCCCTTTCATCGATGATAGTGACAATTGTTATGGAAAGGGCGTACATGAGTATAGGGAAGAGCTGAAGAGCATGGGTGTTGTTACTGAAGTGAAACTTGGGCTGAAGTTAATCACTGCCAATCTAAGGTTCCCTTCAGATCCTTCCTCCATAACTCCTGAAAATGTGTTTTCATTGCTGGAATGCATTCGCTTAATGGAGGAGCGTCATCAAACCTTAGAAGATGACTTCACAAACCGATTGTCGAGAAAATGGTTGAAGACCCATGTTGGTTACAACCCTCCAAACAGATGTTTATTGTTTGATTCTCGGTGGAATTTGGAGCCGATGGATGGACCCTTCATTGACGAGAATTTTTATGGACCGAAAATTGCATCTTACAGGAAAGAATTAATTGCAATAGGAGTTGTTGGCCATGTTGAGAAAGGGACCTCATTAATAGCCAGTCACCTTGACTTGCATTCTGAATTTTCTACCATGGTGCGAATTTACAGATACTTGAGTAAATATGATTGGAAACCAGAGGAAGGAGCTGCTAAAAGGATTTGGATACCAAATGGAGATGAGGATGGAGAGTGGGTCAGTCCTGGAGAATGTGTCATCCATGACAAGGATAATCTTTTTAGTTCAAGGTTAAATGTTTTGGAAAGACACTATGAAAAGAAGTTGCTTCCTTTTTTCTCCTTTGCTATGGGTGCGAGATACAATCCTGGGGTTGATGATTATATCGAGCTTTGGAAGGAATGGGAGAGTTCAGCTGAACAATTTTCACATGATAAATGCTGCAAGTTCTGGATTTTTATTTTGCAGCATCGGAGCCAGAGCACAGAGAAAAAGCTTTCTGACAGCTTGATGAAACTACCTGTTACATCAGGCTCCGATGGGATACTTTTGTCTGACAAACGCGATGTTTTTGTTGCTGATAACCTTCATATGAAGAATCTTTTCGAGCAAGAGAGAGTATTTGTCTGGTATCCTCAGCCATGCTTGCCGTTATTGGACAGGTCTGCATTATTAGGCATCTATAAAAAAATTGGTGTTCGCACTATATCTGAATCCGTGCAGAAGGAAGAATCATTGCTACTAAATGGTGTCGAACTCAATCAGGTGGAGCCAAGGAGTATTTTCATTGGAAAGGGGTTGGTTAAGCTTATTCTTGGTTTTCTTGCTTGTTCTAGCCTCAAAATGGAAGCAGAGAAGAGGCACAAAGCTGTTCAAGGTCTTCTTGACCTTACTGTTTATGAGATAACAGAGCCAATCACCGTAAGCTATAGTTTGTCACTATCATCAGGGAACATCATTACTAAGAACGCGAACAAGATGATACGTTGGGAAAATTCGAATCTTTTCATCCAGCAGATGGGCTTGGAAAGTGGAAATGCAAGTGTGATCAAATATGCTACATATTTCTCGGAAGCAATCTCTGTGGGCGTACTGTGTGAGAATGTTGATCATGTACGTGCACTTTCTGAGCTGATCAAGTTGGGTTTTCTGCTGAAATTCGATGAGGAGGCAGTTGAATTCCTGATGGAGTCCAAGGATTTGCAGATTTTCATGGAGGATGAGATCTTCCTCAGTCATGCCTTCCCATCTAACTAGGTCTGCTTCACCGTACATCAAATAATTTTTGGTTTGCTTGGTCCTTTTATTTTGAGTCTGTAGCAGAGTCAGTGGTTATTCAATTTCATAAAGTGTTAAAGATTTCTTGTGTTTGTTCTGGTGTGCTTTTACGTATTCAGAGAGTATAATATGAAGTGTGTTGGCATGTAAGACCTGGAAGAGTTACTTGTAGTTCAATTTGATGGTCAATGCTTTCTTAGTATTCCTTATTCTGATTGAGTCCATCATGTGGACAAGAGAAATTGGCTTATATGACTGTGCAGAGGAAATCAATTGCATATATGAAGGAATCATAAAATACATAATACACATCAAATAAAGAACAAAGACAAGCTGGTTATGTTCTTTCTATTGATGATGGTATGCTCCCTAACAATCCACCAGATGAGGGGAATTCAGAAATACAATAAAATATTTAAGCTCAAATAGAAAAGGGGGAGTATAGGCTGGCTGTCTTCATTCTTTTTTACACCTAGTGTCATGATCAATTCGCTGCTTTTGCAGCAAGAAGACGGTTTCTGTCAATGCCAGTACAGGCGCAACTTGCGTAGAATGATTTAACGATGAGTAGATTCTTCACAGCCTGGAGTTTCTTCTTTTTATTTCTTCTTCTCTTGATACTTGGTTGTGTTTCAGCGCTCTGAAGTAAGAAATAAGAAGAGAAATGTAAGGAGAAAAAATCCTGAAACTTTTTGTTATACATGTCATTATTGTTCCGTTTGGAGAAACAAGAAAAAAATTAGAAAAGAAAGCAGAAACTGCTCACCTCGTTCGAGATTTTTGAGTTCTCTGAAGATGCAGCACTTTGGATACTGTCAACACTGGATGTCTTCAGGTGCCCCGATGGAGGACTTTGCACACTCTCAACACTGTCCGATTTCTGGTGCGTGACCATTTCTTGACTCTTACCTACATTTATCACACAAGTTTTTGTTTAAATTTTCAGAAAAACATTATTTGCTTTATGAGATATGCTTCAAGAAATTTAGATGGACCCCGTCAACAACTAATTATGACTAATCATGCAAGTATATGTAAGCATGTTATAGGCATTCTTGTTTAAATTTGCGGAAAAGCACTCACTTTCTTCCTTGTCGTCCTGGGCAGGAGCGCAATAAATTCTAAAGCTTGGGGAGCCGGGACATACAAGTCTGCCAAAATCAAAATCATCACCATCATCGTTATCATCGTTTTTCTCATCTACTCCTTCATGTTCATTCTCTGCAGCTGTTTCCACTACTTCCTGAGTATTTTTGTCCTCAGCATCTTTCTCTTTTTCTTGGTTTCTCTGCTCCGTGTTGCCATTGTGATTTTCTATATCTGCCCTAGTTTCCCATTCTGAGTCTGGCAATGGGACCACTTTAGCTGGTTCAACCTTCCTGGGTGAAGTTACCACCGAGTTGTACACTGTTTCAGCTTCAATGGAGGAGTCAGAGTGGGTATCCTCATCTTCCTTCAACAGCTTCTTCTTGGAGAGGGTGCTTTCTCTGTGCATGGTGGTTCCTGGTCTTTGTCTGCGTTTCTTCATCTCCTCATATCCGCGAAGGAGGGGGCGAATTTTTGCAGGCACTACCTCTTCTGCTGAATTCAACTTTGAACTGCCACACCCCATTGCAGGAAAAAAAAAATGATGAGATTGAAACAGAAGGATTATTCTGCAACACTGGGGACCCTGCTGAGGAGAAGAGGGACAAATGAAGAATATAAAGGAGTTGTTTCACCTGTACAGTCTGTGTTTACAGTTAATGGTGGTTAATAATAGACAAGGTATTATTTCAGATAAATCTCCTAAATTTGCCATTTTCTAGAATATAAAAGTGGTGTAAACCAATTTCTTCTTTGTCAAAAACTTGGAAAGCGTCAACTTAGGATATGCCAATGGCATTAATATGACATGGCTTTCCCTTGTCCGTTCATATCTTTGTAACATCCTACTTTTTTGCCATGAACGGTACAAGTGACAACCTCAAAGCTGCTTGAATAGATAGAAGCAACGGATTCTGTTATTTTTGGTCAAGAGAATTTGAATATTGTGTACGCAGAAATATGTGGGAATCACATATAACACCCAAAAAAAAAAAAAAACAATTATCTTTATTGTAGGATAACATGGATTAATAAATTTCAAGACCTAACCGCTTCTTTGATTTTTCAACCCATAACTACCGGGATCTCAGTGGCCCTTGGGGCTAAAGAGGCCCTAATGACCCATCAAGGTCTTAACATATTGGCCTGTATGTGGAAATTTGAATAATAGGCCCTAGTTATGCTCCAAATTAGGATTGGAGACTAAAAAGAGTATGTAAATTTTGGTCCAGTCAAATATATATATATATATATATATATATATATATATATATATATATATATATATATATATATATATATATATATATATATATATATATATATATATATAGAGTTAATTTTCTACCAAGTTGACGTCCGTAAAAGGAAAAATGAAATAACCTATATAGGCCTCTGAAAATTTGAAGGATAATAATTGTGATCAGGGTTGGGTTTGCATTATGATATTTTAAATTTTATGAAATTTAAGATGTAAGAAATTTGAATTGTTGTAATTAATATTTTTAAAATCAAACCAATTATTGAAATGACAGAGGTATTAATTCACAATTCATTAATATAATTATAATCGAATAAGTAATAATTATATACTTATATATTAATATTAAAATTTTAGTATAATAAATAAATATTAATAAAATTTAAAATATTTTATTACTAATTATATATAAAAATAAATCAAATATGACGTAATATATAAATTTAGTTAAATTTTTAATTTTAAAATTTGAGTCTAAAATAATTTATATATTAATAAATATAATCATCAAATATTAATTTATTGAAACAAATATTAAAATTAAGCTATTGTAAAAGTTATCTATTTAATATATTAATTTTTTATTATTACATTTCAACAAAATTTATATAATAAAATTTAATTGATTATAAAAGATTTGAACATAACATAAAAAATAATAATAGTTGATTAAATATTATAAAATTTAAAGAAAATATTATAAGTATATTTATATAATATTATGTACAATATTAACAATAAAATAAAGCTGGTATAATGATTAAAGCCTTAAAGGCTTCCTTGAAATTACGGGTTCAAACAATCATTTAAAGACTTTATATATATAACAATATGAATATATAAATTGAAGATGCTTTGAACGTTTGATTGCAACTGAACATTTTGGATACACGAGGTACCTAGTTCGAATTCTACAATTGATGTTTAAAATTTTCTAAGAAAAATTGGTCTATTTACACCAATTCTTCGCTCAAATCAATTGATCAAACTTAATTTTTTATTAAGACTGATCAATTCTTAAAAGCACTAATTAAGAAGGTTTTTCGAACTGGACTAGGGTTTGATTCCTAGTCGAATTAGTTGAATTGACTGGTCCAATTCAATTTTAATTACTTTGGTTATAATTTAAATTTTTTCCATTTTAAATTTTTTGTTTGAATAACCATAATATTTTTAAAATATCTTATATGTGTGTGTGTATGTGTTTTATCATACATGTATGTATACATATGTGTAGGTGGTTAGGTGTATACATGTAAATGTGTGTGTGTGTGTGTGTGTGTGTGTGTGTGTATATATATGCACATATATACATTTGTGTGTGTACATTATGCATGTTTGTATGCACTTGTGCTTGTATAGGCAAAGGAGCTATTTTGGCTTGTGGAGGGTATATCAATTTTTTTTTTAAATCTTATTTGTATATAATATTAAATTTTGATATTATATTCACATCTTTTGAAATTTTGAATCTATTGGATTTTTTAATTCTGCTCAATCCACACATATGTTTTATTATTTAACATTTTAATTTGAATTCATTAAATCTTCACATTAATTTTTTTTTTCTGTTTATTTATGCATTTGTTTGATCAGAAAAATAGGAAATAAATAAAAGGAAATGGGAGACTTCTCTATTTGGTTTGCATAAATAAAAAGGAAAAAAAAAAGATTGGAAAGGGAAAACAAGTATAGATGTGCATCTAAATTTTTTAATATGCAATACACTATGTTTGGCATGTTACATATATCATGGCCCTTTACATAAAAGGGCCACAATTTTTTTTATTTTTAAAATTTTTAAGATATAATAAATTGTGTACTACACAACACCGTTAGTACAAGATTTACTTTAATATAGGTGCCCCACCATTTTTGCACTGTACACAATCTATCCAAAAAGCAACAAGAAAGGAAAGAATGAAAGAAGAAAAGTCATTTTTACTATAGCCCTCATACAATGCAAATTAATATTACAAATAACCAATAAAAAGGGCTCCACAAAATAAACATAATTAAAGTGTTGTAAATAATTTAAGATAAATAAAATACATATTTATATTAATATAAATACATAGATAAAATATATTATGTTCTTGATAAATATGTTTAATAAGACGGAGAATAATAAAATAATTCAATATCTTATTTACATATTTTTTTTTTATGAAACTAAATAAGATAAGGGAAATGTTTATTTCTTTCCTTTTTATTATACCAAACAAAGTGAAGGATATTTCATCTATTTTTTCTCCCATTTTTTTCCTTTCTCTTATATTGCATTCTTTTTTTTTTTTTTTTTTTTTCATTTGTATAACCAAATATACAATTATTTTCTTTTATTTCTTCTCTTCCTATTTTCTCCCAACTTTCTTCCTCTTGATTAAGAGATTTAGGGTTGGTCTAATAGAGTGTTCATACAAACTTCTTTTTACCTTTTAAAATGCTCTTATGAATTGTTTATTGAACTATTTTGATATTCTTCAATTATGATATGTATTTTTTCAGTTTATCTTTGTTACGTATTAAAAGAGATTGAATAGATGCAGAACTATGTTCACATAATTATTTTGGTAATGAAGTTACTAAAATGAATATGAAGAATATTTTATTTATTTACTTAATGAGTTAATCTTATTTAGTTTTAATTCTTTTTTTGGACCAAATATTGAAGGATAAAATACCTAATGCAAGAATTTAAACAATGCACATCACAGTTAAATACCTATAAACATATACACATTTAGCTTAATTCAAAAGTAAAAAAAATGTTTTATTTAAATTATATATATATATTATAATAAAATATAAAAAAATTTATGAAGATAATTTTTTTCTCCACTATTGTGTGCATATGTATATGCATATGCACACAAGTATTTATATATATATATGTATATTAAAAATAAAAAAATTATATGCAATTGTTAATTATATCATATTATCATATTTTTTAATCAAAATATAATAAATATATAATTTTATAATAATATAAAATATGAATGATTTTTATAAATAAATGTATAATTTTATAATTAAATTATAGATTTTTTATATTTTAATTGAAAAGCCTTATATTTGTCAAATTTTTATTAAAGAATTTGATAATGAAAATATAAATAAAATTGCATCTAAGTCTAATCTTAAAAATAACATATCTACAAAAATGTACTAAAAACTAATTCTCAAAAAATGAGAGGAGAACATTTTAAAATTCTACCTATTGAGATAGAATTTAAAATTGTTTCAAATTTAGAATTATACTAAAAATTTGAAAATTCATAATAAACCTATTAAAACACTTTCAAAAATTAAAACACAACCTTAAAAAAAAAAAAAAAACAGATCACACACCAACGGTGGTAGCACGACATTAAAATTTCAATTTTTATATGATTATTACTAACTAAGACCTGTGTAAATTGTGATAGAAGATTATTTTCGATGTTCTCTTCTGATTGGAATTTTATCTAAATAATACTTTTGCTTTGCTTAGTGCCAGTTATAATTTTTCTTTAAAAAAATTGGCATAGCAATTAATTTGCTGCTAACCTAATTTGATACAATTTCAAACAAAAACTACGTTGATGAAAGACTTTGGCTACCATCTACTACCACCTGACTTAGTTTCATTTACATTAATTAAACTTTACAATCTAATTCCATTTTGGCCATTTTTATGTTTTGAAAAATGGGAAATATAAGTGTTTGGGGTGAAATAAATTGAGTCCACAAGTAAATACTGACTTTGATGTAAATGAACGGAACAAATTGTAAACTATTCAAATTCATTTGATAAAAAATTTGAATTTGACCTGATTTATTTATTATAAATACGTTTGATTAATATATTAAGCTTATTTAATAATTAAATGAGTTGAGTTTAAAAATTTAATGTTTAATTTATTAAGTTCATAATTAGCTTAGTTAATAATAAAATATTAGTTTATATATAAATATATTAGATTCATATATGATACTATTAAAAAATATCAATAAGCACAAATGTTTATGCATCTTTGAAACATTGTATTATATATATGTATATACTTAATTTTTTTCATACACATACACATATATAATATAAAAGTTTATAATTTATTATTTAGTTTTAATTTTATGTGTGCGTAAAAATGTATATTAATAATATTATTTGCAAACTCTTCGAGCTCAACTCATTTATTTAATAAGCCCAACCTAATTGTAATTTTTTGTTTAATTATAGCTTGAACTTGTATTTGAACTCATTTTATTTTATATGAACAAGTTGGATTATACTAAAATTTATTAGCTTGACATGTCTCGTTTACAGCCCTACTTTCTCTAACCATTGCCACCTTTGGGTATCCATTGCCTTACAAAAACAAAAATAAGATAAGCGGAAACTACATATCACCGTCAAACTATAATATAATTACAATTTTCGTATACAAATTTAAAACGCTAGACTTTAATCACTAGGACTATTAGAAATGAAAAGTTATCATTTAAGAATAATGTTCAAAATTATGTAATTGTGAAGTAATGCTTTATTTTTTCACTATCTTTTCAAATTCTCTTTCTTAATTATAATATTGCATGACATTACATAGTTTTTACAAATTAATTTTAACTAATATATAAAAGTTTTTATAATAATTTAAGAAATATAGCGTTATATTTTAAAATTCATATACAAAAATTATAATTAGGAGATTTATATACATAGTTTCCCATAAAAGTTAAAACGAATGAAAACACGAAGATCAACTTATTATGCATCTCATCCGATGCATCCACTAACATACCGTCCCCACTCATTTTGTCAATTATTAGGAGTAAATTAGAGTGGGTATTTAATTTCAGGCATTTGATCGATCCATACACAGACATATATATAGAGAAGTTATCTCAACATTCAATAGTACTACTGTTGGATCTTAATTAAAAGTCATTAGCATGGCCACTTGTTTCTTCATGATCTGCTACACCTGAACACGCCTCTGTGATGCCACTTGAGCAAGATGACGACGTACGAGGATAATGGAGTACTGGATTGTGCACCCTCATAAAATCAAAGAATCTTGGCACTGCCACGCCAGCATCCATCTCTGATCTTCTCTTCTTCATGTCACCACCTTCTGTTCTCGTCTTCATACATATCCGACACAGAACCCAATCTCCTACCTCGCTCACATAATTCTGCACAACCCAAAACCATTTTTTCAAATATTTAATCTTTAGTTCTGTGGCTAATTAATAATAGTTTGTGATATTATATTATAACCCCAAAAGAATTGAAATTTACCAGGTGGGTGGAGTTGAAAGCGCTGGTTTCTGCAGTGACAAGGCGATATTCGTGCATGACCCAACTAGTTCTAGACCCATTTGGAGCTTTCCCTTCGTAAAAAACTAAGGTTTTTCTTATCCCATAAAAATCATCATTATTATTATTATTATTTGTTGGAGATGATATTTTCTTGTCTGAACCAGTTGCCTTCCAATAACCAGACTTTGTCGTTCGGTTCATGCGATTACCATTTCTATATTTTGCTTCCTTATAACTGAAGAAGTACCTCTCTTGCTCTTCACAATTACCTACACTCAAAATTGAACTCACGACGCTAAGCAGAACATTGTTGTAAGCCTTCTTTGCTTCTGTTTGTCATAGAGAGCTTGATAAGATTGAAATTGCACTCTTGGAAAGAAAAGATTAAGACTAATCTAATGAATTCGTTGAATGCGCAAAAAATAATAAACTCATTGCATGATTAGAGCTAATAATAATAGACTTAATAATTCATAAACTAGATTATTAATTTAGTCAAAAGATAAATATATGCATGATAATATTCTTCTTTATTTTCTTTGAGATTGGAAAGAATTGGAAAGAAAAAGGACAGAAAGGAAAAAAGGTGATTCTGTTTGATTAAGTACAGCTTTTTAGTGTTTAGTTACCTGGCAAATCCCAAGGATCGTACTTGCAGACATTGATTTCAGGAATGATTGAAGCAGGCAACCGACATGAAAGAACCTTGCATTTCAAGTACTGAAACACGAGCTCTTCATCTGTTGGCTGGAACCTAAAACCAGGAGGCAGTCTGCTCATTCCATTCTTCACAAAATTCAACTTTTCCATTGACTCAGATTAATTGACTTTGTAATTAATTCTCTTCAAACTTGGATTCTTGAGGTTCTTCTTCACTCTAAAAAATAAGGGGAAAAGAAGTAAAATTTAAAGAAAAAAAACTTGAGAAACTTGGCTAACTCACAACGAGGTTGAGGCTATATGGTTGAGGGAGGAGACGACATCACTATATCACTATATATATATATATAAAGGGGGGACAATACTTAACGGACTAAGTTTGATTTTTGACAATTATTTTAAACAAATGTTTTAATCAAGAGTCTAAGATCTTTTGCTTTGCCTATTGTTATGTCTAAGCTTTTTATATCATAAAGTGCTCATTCAAAACGTCAGAGTCTATTTATTTATTTATTTATTTTAATATATTCATACATAGGTGTGTTCTCTTGGCATTTGAATTATTTCCTGAGATTCTATTGGCCCCTCAATTATGTCTTTGCAAGTTTTGAAATCTCATTGGGACATTCGTTTTAAGAACTAACTAAATAGTAGTTTGAAATTGAGAGCCTTGAAAACTAACAATCCCCAGTTAATATTTATTGCTATTTGTTGATCTAATATTGGATAGGTTATTGACTAATTTCAACTGGGGTTGTTGAGCGTTTGGAATCTCCGATTGAGATGTGAATGATTTTTTCTTTTTCTTTAATAAGCTATCTCCTTTATGATGATTGATCTCATGTGAGGTCATGCTTTCCTAATTTATAACTCTGACCCAATTTAAAAATTACATTCACCTCAAAATTGGTTTATTTTACCCTTTTGGTTTGTTTTTTTTCTTTTTTTGGCAAACTAACATTGTCTCAGCTTATAGAAATATCTCAATACACTTTTCTGTGCAACATC
This sequence comes from Erythrophleum fordii, assembly GCA_032878935.1. Taxonomy (NCBI): domain Eukaryota; kingdom Viridiplantae; phylum Streptophyta; class Magnoliopsida; order Fabales; family Fabaceae; genus Erythrophleum; species Erythrophleum fordii. Next base: position 45,038,233 of record JAVQMF010000054.1, read on the forward strand.
TCTGAACTATTATAGACTAAGAGGTGCACACTGAGCAACAAAAGCTACACAGAATTGCTTGTAGCACAAATTATTTTTCCAAAAATCAAAAGTTGAAGTTGTAGTTTACCGATCATGGAGTAAAATGCAGTTTTCTTTCCTTTGTTCAGACTTCATAGATAGCCTTGAATTCTGTAGTTATTGATTATTATTAGGCCATACTTTTTAAAGATCTCTTAGTTATTCTTCTTGGAGAAATTATATTAATTAGAATGAAAAAGAGATTTCTTTGCAAAATCCTCTGTTCAGTGACAAGGGTGGAATAGTATGTTCCAAGTTCCAAGGGGTAGATAAAGTTTATAATTATATGCATGAAAATTGTTGGATGACATGGCCTTAGAAATAGTACTTATGAAGATTATAATAATTAATAAAGGCAGATTCAGCATTTGCAGTGCGCTAAATTAGAGAAAAAAGAGGTGCTCAGAATAATTTCCCGGAATTGCATGCAGTTATAATTTGACAAACAGAAACTGGAGAGTGCAAATTATAGAATGGGTTTGCTTAATCTTCATGTTATGTGAAAGTTCTGGTTGAAGATGCAATACATTCTCTATTCGATGATAGAAAAAAGTCAATAGCTATCGTATGTTTTAAATGAAAAGTAAGATAAAACTCACTTTTGGAACATCGAGGTCGGTCGTATTCATAAACTCTTCCAGTATTTACATGGTGTATGTTGCTTTTAAGTTAAGAAAATAGAGTTATGCCGGATAAGCTTTATATCGTTTAACTCCATGATAAGTATTTAATCTCGACACAGACTTTCTCTTAGTGCACAGGCAACCTTAATTAGAACAAAACCGATCGATATAGTTAGTTTATGTTGGCATAAAACGCAATGAAAAATATTTCTTAACCCATTTTAAATTTTGTGAATGAAGCTCATGCCAAGGGTTTGTTACTTTTGATACGATAGTCTTGCAATCAAAAGTTATGTGATTGTGATCTTGAATTTTTTTTGGAAGGTGGGATCGCAAAGTTTCATAACAAGAACTGACCGTAATGGGTAAATTTTGCCTTTTTTTTTAAAAAAGGATTTTATTCTAAATATGTCATGTTTAATGTTTCGAATGGATTTGCTATTTTTGTTTAGAGAAAGTTATAATTTAGCACTTCAAATTAAATATACTTATATGAAATGATTTTAAATTTTAAAATGATTTTAAATAATATTGAGATAAAAAATTTAAATTATACAAAAAATTACAGTTTAAGATCTCTAATTAAAATTTTGTATTATAAAGTCCTTTATAATAATTTCAAAAATTAATATTTTTTAATATAAATATATTTAATTTAAAATTTTCAATTATAATTTTTTCTTTTATTTAACTACGATATAACTTTTTTTTTCTTCCTATTTATTTATTTCTATATTTGGTTATCGGTGGATGGATGAGTCATACGGCAACACTTTACGTGAGCTGCCAGTGTTTTTAAAGAAAAAAGTTCTTTTTCTTTTCTTTTTCTATAATTGTTTTCTTTTCCACTATTTAATAAGCCAAGTTTTTTTTATTAATATTTTTTCTTTAGCCTTCGAAGAATTGAATTTGTATGAACTAAAGAATTAAAAAAAATAAAAAATAAAAAAAGCTCGTGCTTTTATTCGAAAGCGAACCACAATGGAGCAAGCGGAGTGAACTAGAAGAAGAGAGGATTGGTACTTTCCTTCCCTGAGAAGGTGTTACTTTAAAGTTAGTTTTTCAACATTAGACCATTTTTAGAAAGAAAAAAAAAATAGAGAAATGAAAAGACTTTGAACTGTGAATGATCATTATTTTTAAAGAATGATTTCTTGTACATGGATGAATTACAAATAATACTCGTTTAAGATACAATAAGCCTATAAAAACACTCAATTTTTTTTAATACTTTTCATATCAGAAAAGAAATATAAATAGGTTTTAAACAATCACAATCACTTCTAAATGAATAGATATAATAATGTATTTTTCAACGGTTATTTTTTTTTAAGTTAACAGATATATTAGTTTATTTAAAGTTTAAATTAAAAAATTTAAAATAATTTAAATTCAAATTCAAAATGAAATAGTTAATTTTTTTTATATATCTTTAACTAATTCATTTTCTATCTAATATGAGAGTTCAGAATACACGACAACCTACATAACAAGTTAGGATTTGGAAGAGTCAAATTCATTTGGTAGAAAATTAAAAAGAAAATAGAAACCATATGGTTGAATTGAATCCCTTTGCTTAAGATAGCAGCAAAAGAGGTAGGTGTAATAATCCTTTAAACGCGCGTCGTGTAGTTGTACACATGGGGTCTTACCACTCCTTTATGAATATGCTTTGCTTTTTGGCCATCATTTTTCAAGGTTCATAAATCCATGCATCACGAAGTGGGGTGTGCTTTGTTTACCAAAAAGAATACCACAGAAAAGCAACTTATGCTTAACGCGTAAGAAACTCTCTCAATGGTTTTGACTTCCTAGAATTTTCTGTTAGTTATTCATTCTTCATTTCATCTTAAATTTGAATTTTGAGCTCCTAATGCATCAGCTTTTTTATTGTATAATAGGATAGTTGAAGACTTTTTTCCTTTTATGGATTATTTATTGGTAACTAAATAAATTGAAGCTCTAAAAGCAATATTACAATTTAACCATGCGATTTATATAGCATTTTATTTCTTTTTAATTTTTTGGGGTCATTTATTTATTTTAATTAAATAAATAAATAATGAGGATCTCTTCTTATTAAAAAATTACATTTTACTTGAACTACAACTTAATTATAAATTAAAATATAACAAAACATCCCTCAAAACAGTATTTGGTGTCTAATGTTTATTGAGTATATTGTTATAAAATTTGTGTAGTAACTTTGTAATTAAATCTCTAATAAAAAAAAGTGTCAAATCCTTATTCAATTTTGGGCCATTGTGGGTTTTTTTTTCTGGAGTGAAGCCATTTATGAAGTTGGGACGCCTATAGCAATTGGGCCCATACTGTCTTGAGTGGGTTTGGGTGGGCCAGATTAACGCTAGTGAGAGTGGGCCTTAGCCCATGAAATAGTGAGGTTTTCCTAATGGGCCTCCTTGTCTGGTTCAGTTCAGTGTCACTGCTGTCCTAGTTTTGGCGGTGGAATGACCGAAAAACGGAAGACACTCGGCGGTGCTAGAGGTCCTCGTTTCGTGAAGGGCTGAACAATTTCTGTCATTGGATTTTTTAAGGGTTAAAGATTTCGCTGCAATCCGCATGGATAATTCACCTCTGAGCCGACCTGAAATGCAGCAATTCATCTCTGTAAGTTTTCTATTCTTTCATGTGGTGCCGTTTGGTTTCTAAGAAACTTGAAGCAAGCAAGGAAAAAAAGAACAGAGTGAAAGTTGAGAACCTCTATGCTGCTTTAGTTTCTAGTGGAGGTGATAGTGGTAGATGTAGGATGTGGAAACTTCTTAGGTTCAATGGAGGGAGGGGAGGGGAGTTTGGAGGGGGGGGGGGGAGGGGAGTGGAAACTTCTTAATGTAAATTCAGGAGGGGAGGGAGGGGAGGGGAGGTAATTATATTTGGACAAATTTACCCTTTATATTATTTTAAATTTATTTTTTATAAAAAATTTATTTATATCAATAATTTTTTTAAAAAAATTATAAATTTCAATCTTTTTTATTTTTAATTTTTGATAAAAAAAATTATCTTAATTTTTATTAAATATTAATATATTAAAAATTACAAAAGACAAAAAAGTAAATTACATTTTAAAAATACCCCACCCCTCTCCCTCCCCTCACCTCTAATTTTACCCAACCAAACACCTTACCCCCCTCCCCTCCCCTCCCCTCCAAAAACCCCCAACCAAACATAGCCTTAATGTAAATTCCAAGAGCCTTGTTTTCTTTCTACGTTCTTATTTTGGGGCCACTTGCCGCTCTGGGCGAATTGATAGATGAAGGGATTTGTTAACATGCTGTGTTTTTTTGGGAGAGCCTGAAAATTTTGGAATTCAATCGTCTAGGTCCTCTGTTTTGGTCAAATCCTGAACTTTGTCTGGGGGTTCAGATGTTCAGCCTGACGTGTATCTAGCGTTTGGGTATGACTCAGAATCTGAGTGGTCAAATTAGTAGCTCAACCCTGAAATAGGCTGAGGATTGTAGGATAGTGTACATAGATTCTGTTATATTGTAGAAGAGTACTTTAATTTCCTTGCAAAATCACATGCTTAGATTCATTAATTGTAGTCTGTTTTGCAAAATTCAATTTGAAATTTGGCCGAGTGGAAACCTTTTGGCCCTAGGCCTCTAAGGAACTATAACATCAGTGCAATGCTATCCAATTATCATTATCAATTCGACGTTGAACTCTTGTAAAAGCATTCTGTATGAATAATTTACCATGTGTTGTATGTATTTTACTATTTCACACAATGAGGAAACAGGATAGATGAAAAATTATTTTATTTTCAGATATATGCCCAGAAGCTCAATCGTCAAATGGGGAGATTAAAATAAGTGAAATGAGTGAACAGAGTCTCGACTCTCGTCTAAACTAAATGTAGATAAAACATCATCAAAACCCAATTAAAGAATATTTTTAATGAATAAAGAAGGAATAACCAGATGATTGATAGATTGAATTTAGCTTGTAAGTAAACTGTGTAAACTCACTGACACTTTTTCAGCCTTTTTCTGTATTGTGTATTGACAGTTTAGCTATCATTAAGACATTATGGAACTTGGAGGTTTCACCTGATACTCCAAGACCATGTTGTGCTACGTGACATTAACTTTGTTCTTCAAATGCAGCAAGAACAGCAAAGAGCCATGGTTAATGAAATGGTGGCAAAGCTTACTAGTATATGCTGGGACAAATGCATCACAAGTACACCTGGAAGTAAGTTCAGTTCCAGTGAATCTACTTGTCTCACAAACTGTGCACAGCGTTTTATGGACTTGAGCATCCTTATCATGAAACGATTTCAGAATATGCATTGAAGATTAAGAGCTGCTGATCTTGTTTCTCAATGTGTAACCTTAAACTCCTCTTCTGCCATGTCTGAATGTTTATTTTGCCGTGTAACTTTTTTGGGGGGTGAAGGAATGATCTTAAGGGGTTTGCAACTTGCAACCTCTAAATAGTGAAGAAGCAAAAGCAGTCTTTTCATAATTTTATGTGAAAGTGTTACATGTAATTGCGAATTAGTGGACTAATTAATGAAATTTGTAATGCACAAAATTTGCTACGAGTGATTTGACTTATATTTGCCATGTCCTGCACAAATTTAGGTGATTTTGTGAATATTCTAATGCTTGTTGTTGGCAGTGTAATCAGGATGGGCAATGCCGTTCCATAGACTCCAGACTGTTGAATGAAATTTCTGAAGCATGAACATCAATCTATTACAATTATGAACCTTACAACATATTCCCTTCCTCCCCTATAAGTCCTACTTGCACTACGACTTGCAATTTTCTCCAATCCCACCATGCTCTCCAGAAGAATAATTTCCCATGGCATCCATCTGTGTGGCTCTAGCTACTTCTTTTGTTTCTAAATTTTGAATTCTGACACCATGTGCTCCAATTTTATTGTACTGTAACACATTCTCAGTCCATTGGAGGAGCCTGGTGTAGGAGCTGGAAGGGAAACGAAAGTGAGGGACCTGTCTAAACCTATTGAGCTCACTCTTGTTATTCAGCCTTTGGTCGTAGCCCTTCCTGGTTAAGGCAAAGCAAATACGGTTAGTCAATCTATGTTGATAATACGCCATAGCATAAACACGAGGAAGGCAAAGCTTCTGTGTCCAATAGGTTTTCTGGAGCAATGGACTGGTGACTATGGCCCTGGATTGCTTTTTCAGTCAAGTGAAACAAGGGAGGACTTCGGGCAGTAGGTGGAAAAAGATTTCAAAGGGGAAATCATTGCAGAGCTCAAATGGAGCCAGAGGAGGAGTAGGAGGAGGAGATTGGAAGAGAAAATGCATGACTAGCAGAAGTCATTCCAAGCAAGCATGTGGATAGGGGTGTTCATGGATTTAGTTTGGTTTTGGACCAAAAAGAAATTGAACTAAACAAGTTGTTCCTCCAAAAAGCAGACCTATTCAGTTTTGTGTTTGCCCAATTTGGTTTGGTTCATGCTTATAATAATTTTTTTTCTTTTGGCCATTGTCTTACTATATTTCATCGTTAATGGTGACTTTTTTTTTCCCCAAGGTGACTTTAGTGGTACAAAGATTAATTTGAATTTTGGTTCTATATATTGGGGTTTTTCTTATTGTTCGAGTGCAGTAGTACTCAACGCTGGTTAATGTTTATACTTTGGATAGCGGATATGCAAGTCTAAAATTTCCAAAATAAAGGAGTTCGTGTGGGTAAGTGCGAGAAATTAAAGTAGCAGGAAAAGAAGATTGGAGTGAAACACCTGCGATGGTGATTTCCTGATTGTGGAGATCAACCTTCAGTTGGCTGTGTGATGTCGGTTCGATGTCATGTTGCAGATAATTATGTTGCCCTAAATCTGAAGTGTAATATTTTGATTATACTTACTCTGGTTGCAGAAAAATTCTATCATCAAAGCTAGCACATTACATTAACTCCCTAACTAGAACACGAGTAGAGGAGAAGCAGATGAAATTCAGCAGTTCACCCCAAAAGAAATAGGAGGCAGCGTTTTTTTTCTCCTCTCTTTACGTTTGGCAATCTAAAAGCCACCGTTTTCCTTTCCTATGCAAATAATCCTATCCTTAGACAGACATTTCAGATTATAGTAAGTTATAGACAATAGCAGTTTGCCTACATTTTGCCCTTCATTAAAAAAAAAAACAAATAAAAGGAATTAAATGTAGGCTTTGGTTCGACCGTCATAAGTATTGTTTCTTTTACAAAGTTTGTAGTTTTTTGTTGAAGTGTGCTACTTGCACCAATTATCTTATATTCAACGTCATTCAGTGCAAATTATTACAGATGATTGCAATCCGAAACTCTTTAAAAATGCATTTTAAAAATATAATTCTCACTCCTAATAAAATTCAAATGAATAGGTAGTTTCCAACCTAAGGCAATAATCCCAAAGATGTCAAATCAAACAGGTTCTATAGCATTCCCACCAATCGTATTTTGTGGAACCCCCTTAGCATAAGTCTGCTCTGGAATATACATGTTTCATTCTTCAAACCGAAGACCTCCTTAATTATATCTAGTCCAAAAGGAAGATGAAGAAAAAAGAAAAAGACATACTGGAGCCTACTCATAATCACAATACAAAGGAATATCACCAAGGAAGGGAAACCAAATGAAGAGTAAAAATGCTAAATGTACAAATTCGAACAATTACTTTCCACAATTTTCACTTTTGAAACAATTAGGAGATCGCGACATATTAAATCCACACCCAAAAAAAAGTGTGATGATGATAAAATTACAACAGAAAAAGCTATCTTCAATCACGTTCAGATTTAACCAATGGGCAAGCGTCGCTTCCCTATCAAACTCAACATAATTAAACCTTTTGCTTTTGCTCTTTTTTATCTCTCTCTCTCTCTCTCTCTCTCTCTCTCTCTCTCTGTTTCCTTTTTAATTTACTTACATTTGTATATTGTTTGACTCTATGGAGCCGCTTTTGTTGATTCACCAGTTTGAGGTACTCCATCCAGAACTTCTGGAGTAATGTCCCACTTTCTGCTTCTTCTTTCCCGATGAGAATGCATAAGATATGAAGCATCTTTTCCCTCCACCCCTTCCGTGGGAAGAGTTCTACTCATATCCAGGGACACATCAGCCAATCCACCATCCTTGCTAAGTTCCTCATCATTGTTAAATCCACCTTTACATTCACTTTCTTCCTCATCGGCCTCACTGTAGAATTCCCTTCCCCCCAATTCCAAGTCACCCATGGTTTTTCTCATTATGGGGCTCACGGATCCATCACCAACTCTTCCAGATGGAAGTGATGGCTCCTTTGGAACCTTAGACCTGAAATTGTTCTTGGATGGGGGAATGCTAGAGCAGAATATTTCTTTGAAGTTGTCAAGTATTCCTTTGTTAAATGGGTTGACTTGTTGACGATCATAACGGTATCTAAAATTTTCATAAGTGGACTGCACATAAAACAGAATAAATAGTTATTAACATCTTCAAGAAAACCAAACTAGAAATTTACATTAAAGTTTTGAATGTAGAATGCAGTTAGCAAAGATTGAAGACGACCAGAATTAGTGCAAAGTCAGATTTAAGGTTCTGAGGGACCATGAATTGATAGGCGTTCAAACCTGGTTTGTGCTGATGAGATACGTATGGAAAGCAGTAAGGCCACCAACAAACCAGACACAGATGAATGAGTAGATTATTAGTGCTATGGAAGCAGGAGTTTTGATCATTGCTTTCCATATTGAAATCTCTTCAGAGTCCATGATCCTCCTGATGTAGACCCAGCAAAAGCCATGTATATATAAGCAAAGCAAAGTTGCGGAGGAGACAAACATGAAATAGAACCGGTAATTTCGCTGCAACCATGTACATAGAAGCAAATATGCAAAAGAAAGCACCGAATTAGCAATTTCATGATCATATCTACTACAAATATAGCTGCTTATTAATTGTAAATGTCCTCATGCTTGTGCCGTTGTGAGAGCAGAAAATACCAATATACATGTTATGGCAGAAGGAAAAAGACACGCTGCAGGATCAGCATCCCAAAAAAAAAAAATACAATTTTTATAAATTCACGAAGCTTATTTAAATATCTGTGAAGAAAGTGGAAGCTATGATTCTAAGGGCCCTTCCTCCCCTCCTTCTACAGCAATTCCTGTTGTTTATGCAATCTAAGTACTACTTGACAGACTAATATTTTCTAAGCTTTCTGCTATCCACAAGTAGTCTAGCCATGCCTGCCCGCCCCTCTTTCTCCTAAGGTGAGGTAGGACATGATCTATATTGATTATAAGTTTCATACCTATTTTTATTAGTAGGTAACTGCACACATTCAAACACAGTAAAAATTGAGAGCTTAAATATTCTGCTGAATTGTTTGTCATAACGGGGGCAAGAAGTATGTTTTATCTGGTAGTCCATAGATTAGTAAGACAGAAGACAGATAAATAAAATAAAGTGCATAAATTAACCTTCTAAATTAGAATAAGACCATAGAAAAAGAGTCTGAGACAATGTTCATTGAATATTATCACTTTAAAGTTGGGGAAATATAAATATATAATACAATAATATGAAAGAATGAACATTACCAATCCAATACACTGACCCACCCAAGGGCAGTGATGATCAAATCGCTCCACACAATTATCACAGACTGAACAATGAGAACAGCGGGGAGGTCTATAGAGCATGCAGGTATCACAATATTTGATTTTCACAGTTAAGCCATTGACAATTATATCCTTTGTCCGTGGCAAACGTAGCTGTGGAGTTTGTCCATTGTTGATTCTAGCAATCCCACCATCATCATGTAGCTCTGGAGGATAAGCATTACGGGGCACTATGCCAGGGTCTCTTCCTGAGGTCAGTAGAAGGACGATCAGAACCTGGGAACACATTTTAGGACTTAAGAGTACAGTGATAAATGAGAAACTTAGTGCAGTAACAGATCTGGAGAACTGTAATGAAAAAAAGTAATTTATGCCCAAGTCTTAAAATTTATATGGGGAAGCATCATTTATTTTTGTTTCATTTGAGTAAAAAAACAAAAGACTTCAAAATAAAAACCAGTGATGAACTAGAATTTGTGAATCCATCAATGTATCAGAGTTGCACTTTATTGATGAAAGTTTATACAACTATGACAAGTTTCAGTGGGACATGCAAGGTTTTATATTTTGTTCTGTGGATTGCCAAGAAAGCAGTAAATAAGATATTATACTCGACTATTATATCAACCTAACATTTTTTAAAGTGCCGGTTGTTGATTTTTCCAGTGAAAGTCCATATCTATCACCAGGTTTAAGCAATGGTATAGAGAATGATTAGATATAAAAAGATGAATAACCTAGGTTGTCACACCACCAGAGCAAAAAGCTATGTTGTAATATAAGAATGATGGAAATTCTTCTATTGCAAAAGAGGCACCTCTAACACTGGCTAGTAACATAGCATCAGTCATTTAAGCATAAAAGAAACCAATATGAATCACACAAATACAAAAAAATAGGACATGGAAAGTGTCACTATGAGAACATAATATCAGGAAATAAGAACATTTAAGTAGATTAAAACAAATTATGGTGTTGTCAATAAGTGAGTCAGGCCCTTAGGACAGTTTTTAGAAGAAAAGATAACTTACAAACATAGTGAGGACAATAACTATGATCATTATTGACCTCCCTGAGTGATGAGGAAAATCATCTAATAGTTTTCTGGCTACAAAAGCACAGAAAGTAGCAACGGGGGCAACAATAAGGAATATTGTTAGAAATATAGATTTTGCATCAGGTCCAAATATAAGTCTCCCCTGAAGAAAAAATACCTGGAAAAATAGAACGACAATGAGTTTAAGAACAAGAAGATTCACATAATACAACTTAATCTTTGTTTAAAAAGATAATGCTTTTATTGTTATGATTATCAACACTGAGCACTAGAAGCTTCACATTCCAGTACCCTTATTCTGTTTCCATGTGGTGGTAGATCTTACGAAATTGAAAATTTTATAGGGAAGATGCAGAATGTGGAACATGGATTTGAACCATATAAATATATTGAGCCATCATGTGCAGGGCACATAGAACTCCCTCCGTACTATCAGTATAAAATGAACATACTAATTATCTTGCTGATTTAGAAATGAAGAGATAAAATTTAACTAATACATATAATTCTCTTTAGTTTAGATGATTATTAAATTATCAATGCGTATCTTCTTTCACATCCCTTTTTTTTTTAAGACCCATATCAATATTCTGTTCTCTCATTTTATCCCTCAGGCAATCCAGAAATGTTCATTACGTCTACATGCTATTCTTAGAACGACTATCAAGAATTTGCATGTGTCAGAGGAGGATGTCAATTACACCTTCACAGACTAAAAAGCATAAGCTGCATTCGTTAGTTAACTAAAACGTCACTTGATGTCAAAGGTTGCAGAACTGACAATATGGTTGGTAGTCACACGACTAATAAAGCTTCAAAATTTTCAGCGATGAACACAATAACGTAAAATCAGAAGAACACGGCCCTGCTGCTTCAAAGAAAAAAAAAATGGCTAAGGAGAACCCAGAAAATGGAGATCCTACATAGTCATGAAGTGAGCATTACTTATATAGCAAAATAAGGCCTTCCCCAAACACCCCCCCCCCCCCTAAAAAAAAAAATAGATAAAGCTCCACCTCCACCAAAGAATAAAAGAAACAAATAATCCAGGCATGATCGTTTTCGAACAATAATCCGTAATTGAGCTGAGGTGGCAAAAACCCTAGCTTAATTACCAAAAAGTGACCAGCAGATAGAGAGAGAGAGTGAAAAAGATATTTCTGTTTGAAGCAGTAGACAACTCACGTTGCTGCCTTTCCAGGCGCGGTAAGTTCTAACCATTGAAGAGCCATCAGTGCATGCGGCGGCGGAAGAGTCCGAAAATGCCGGCGCCGGTGCCGGAGGCCGTGCTACTTGCATGATGACGGGCGAAAACTACAATGACAATCGAAATGACAGAGAACAGAACCACAACGCAGTGGAAAAGGAAAGGCTGATTTTTTCTTTTTTAATATAATAATCTAATAGAAATAATAATGAGATTTTATTACAAAAGCGAAGGAGTGGTTGGGTAAACTGTTTGACTTTGACATCTCATTCTCAGGGGATGGGGGATGTTAGAATGCGGCCTCGCCGGACGTGGCATGTCACGCCGTCGTTAATGGCCTGTCAATGTTGAATGGTTGAGAAAGATAACCCAAAAACAAAAAAGAAAATAAGCATTAATTACGATGATTAAGACATAATTATACCCGACAAACATAAAAGATAATAGTTTAATGACTGATTCTTTCATCAAATTTAGATTCCCATTTCGCATTCCACTGGAGATTTCCTTCATAATTTCCCTTGCGGCTCGTTATTTGTTTGGAAAATCGCTGATTAGGACTACAAAATCAAAATATTTACTCTTAAAAATTTTATATTTTAAAGAATTAAATTATTATGATATTAACTAATAATTCTAAAAAATTTCACTGATGATAATTTCACATTCTAATTAGTAAGGATTGTGCAAAACATGATTATTCAATATTGTTTTGTTAGTTAATAATATAAATTTTATTAGTTTTCAGTGTATCTTGATACGTAAAATAATAATTTTTTAATCTTTTGAAATAATTATGAAAAAAAAATTTAGAGGAAATAATTTAATTTTATGAGTCTGAATGATAAAGTTTTTGGATCTTTTCATTTTCTATTATCTCACGTCACTTGAATAGTAAGATGGGCAAAATACGCAAATTTTACGGGCAAGATAGCGAAACTAACAATTTCTTCATGGCATCAATATGAACAAAAGGAGAGCCTTTATCCAAAAATAGAACTTAATCATAGCCTACGGTCATGGTGTGCTTCGGCCCTTTTGGCAATGGCCTTAAAAGAACTTTTTTTTTCTCGACTGGGCTCATCCACCTATACTTTTCAACATGTGGGCCTGAAATGGGGCAATTAACAGTCTTGCTCTTATATGGACTGTCAAAATTGCCGCGCAGCCCACCTCATTTACAGGGCCGGGCCGGTCCGGCCCAATGGGCCAAGCCAATTTTGACAACCCCATATAATTATCTCTACTTCCATCTAGCTTAGAATAAATTTCCTGATATACTATGTTTGATGTTATTTTATTTCTGTTTTCATTACTTTTGGATAGTTTTCATTTCAATGTATGTTTTAGTTGGAAACTATCTACTTATTTATCAATATATGCTTTAGTTTGAACTTGCCTACTTACTTACCATTTGCACATATGGTCACTTATATAGAATGATTTTTCTGAAATGCGATTTGTCGAATCATATAACATAGATATACTAGAACAGTAACCATTGAAATGATTCAATGTGATTGATAAAAGAATGGAACTTCAGGAACAAGTCTAAATATAAATAGAAATAGAGAAATTCAATATAAATTTCTATTTAATATAAAATAGAAATAGAATCCATTCTATAATTAGAATCAGAATATTGAATATAATTGAATATATTAATTATTTATTAGAATATTAATTTAATTCAATGTGATTGATAAAAGAATGGAACTTCAGGAACAAGTCGCTGAAAAAAATTAATTTTAGGCCCAGGTTTACACTAGATTCGCATAATAATCTCAAATGACAACAACGATATTTTATGGGTCTATTATTGCTTTCTTTGTCTGGGATTTAAGGACTGGGAATATCAACAGAACTGACATGTTTTAACTGATACAATAAATAACAGGCCTTCGCTTTCTCCATTAATTACCCCCCCAAAAAAAAAAACTATATTCGACGGATAGATTTCTATCAATTAACTCTTATTGGATATTCTTGACCATAAGAAACTGTTATTAATCCGTTGAATATTTTCTAAGAAAAAATTTATTCATACCAAGGCAACTCATTCTGTGCTGGTCGATGCATAAACAAATAGACATAATTAAGTCATTCACATTTGATTTTATCATATTTGCTAAAGAAACAATGAACAATTAGGTTATAGTGATTGGGTACAGGGTAGAAAAATTATTTTGTGCATATGATTTTTAGAATTTTAGGATTTGCAGTTAAAAGTCTATCTAAGTTTTATATTATGATGAGAACTTGTAATACTTTTGAAAATTGGTTTAATACATTATTTTAATAGATCCTTTGTTAATATTGAAAATCATCTTATAATAACTGTTTGAGTAATTTATTTTATGGTATTTGGTAGAAAAATATTGGGTAAATTATTCTATTTTCCTTTGAGAAATATCTAGATTACATGGTACTCTCTTTTGTTTTTTAAAAAATATATTTTTATTTCCTAAAATTAAAATATATGTTATAATTATTTATCCTACAATAAAAAATAAGCTAAATTACACGTATTTTGATGAAAATACTTCTATAAGTATTATATAATATAACTAAATTAAATTATTATAAAATAATGAATCTTTTAAATTTAGCAACTTATAAAAGCATTTGACGAGACAATAGATATTCAAAATTGAATAATATATCCAAAAAATAATATTTCAACATTAAATAATTCAAAGTTAATAAATTAGTTTCAAGAATAATACTATTTGTATTAAATATATATTAATAAAGATAAACATTTTCATCAATTTAATAAATTTTTAGAATAAATTAAATTTATTATTTTAAACATGAAATAAAGTACATTGAAAAAGGAGTTTATAGATTATTTTTTAACTTAATAGAAATTAATATTATTTTTATAAATTTGACATAAATATATAAAAAAAAAACTTATATACAACTTCTTATATTTTTATTATTAAATTTCTTAATCAAAACAAATATATAATTTTTTTAATAATAACATGATAAATGTATAAATAAATATATAATTTTTTAATTAAATTATAAATTTGTTATATTTTAATTCAAAAACTCAACAATAAAAATTTAATTGTTAGTGTCTCTCTCTCTTTTCTCTCTTTGTAAACCGTGTGGATCAACCAGCGTCGATTGAATTAGGTCGGCTTAGCCGTAGACTAATTTTTTGTTTTCGTAAAAATCCAGAAGGGACAAACATATGACTTAGGCCATAATCGAAAAGTTGGTTTATATGGGCCTCACGAAGGGAGATTGTCATCCTATTCTAACTTATTGCGCGTTGGACGAAAAATCATATCGTCCATGAAACAAGAACATCTTCGTCTCATCCCCCAAAAATAAAAAATAATAATAAGAAAATGCCTGGTTGGGTTTTTTAGTTGTGTTACTGGCTTGGATTTGAGGTTGTTAGGACAACCTCCATTGGATTCATAATATGAACGTACGCGTAAAAATCTAGGACATATCAGAATTCGAAAATTAATGGACGTTTCGTCATGTTTTTGATGGCTGGCTACATAAATCTGATTAATGAAAAGAACATTTTGGAAAGCGACATCAAAAGGAGCACAAACAACCACGCTTATTTAAAATTTGTCACATAGATATTGTGCAAATTGCATGCTTGTCCTCTGTAGTAACAAAAGAGAATAAAATTTTCACTGAATAAATAATTCATTATTGTGAAACGTTTGAAGGGAAGAGTGTGTGGAGTTCATTGTATTGTATTTTGTCATCAATAATGTCGTCCCAGCTGGGGTCTGCCAGATAGATAAGATCTACTTGGTATGTGAAAGTGGCTAGCTCC
Source organism: Erythrophleum fordii (assembly GCA_032878935.1). Taxonomy (NCBI): domain Eukaryota; kingdom Viridiplantae; phylum Streptophyta; class Magnoliopsida; order Fabales; family Fabaceae; genus Erythrophleum; species Erythrophleum fordii. The sequence goes on from JAVQMF010000054.1 coordinate 45,053,575, forward strand.
ACACTGTGAAGGGACCTAAATTAATAATTCCCTCCGAATGTGACTCTGATTTTGGAAGCTTTCATTGCCAGAATCCACCGCTCAGTCTAGAAAAACTCTTCATAGACATGTTCCGAAACAGATAGATAAAAATTTAGTTATAATAACAACGAAGTTTTCGAATAAAATTTATATTAATTAGCACAATTTTATTTTTTATGTATCAATCTATATGTTAAAGAATCTTTCTTTTCCAGCTGATTTATCAATATGCGTGAGATTGCTTGGGCTCTCATTAATGGGAATATATTTAAGCAGAAGAATTAGAGGGGAAAGTTAATTGCCTTAACCTTAAGCCAAAGTAATGTAATCTATGGTCACAGAAAATGTATTAATGCCTTAATGCTACCACTGCCACCCATACAAATCACTAACAACCGCAATCCCCGACCCAAGTTGGCAAATTTAATTATTGATATATACCAACACTACTACTCATTCATTACTGTCAGACAGTAACAGTATATACATAGGGTATGTCCTGTTTGTCAAGAATAAGACCCTAATCTTATCCTATCTTACATATATTAACTTAAATTTTATTGAGATAATAACAGCCACAAATTCTTAATTACTAAATTATAAAAAAAAAGATATATAACCAATATTATGAAGTATCAAATTCTTCGTGGTGTAGTTATGGATGTTTAAATATCGTGTCAAGAATTAATTTATTTTAAAATTAACACAGATTCCTTAAGTTTTTTGAATTAGAATTATGCGATAGGTAGCATTAAATTCAATTTTATTAAGATAATAGTAGCCACAAATTCTTTATAATTGATTTTTAAAAAAATAGAGTATATAATTAATCAATCATGAGCGACAATCAAATCCTTTATATCGTGTAGTGATGGAAGTTTAAATATCATCATCATGTCAAGAATTAATGTATGTTAAAAAGAAAAACTTTAATTAGCACAAGATTCCTTGAGTTTCTTGAATTATAATTATGCACTAGTTACCATTAAAGATGATGACTACATGTAATTAACATACCCTAGCTAGAAGACAATAATAATGTAGCTACAGAGGGGAGAAATATATAATTGATCCCAGAAGAGGAGGGGGAAGCAAGTGTGTGGGGATGAAATTATGAGAAAGAATTTTAAAGGAGAAGGAAGAAAGAGCTGTCCTAAAAAGAGGCATTTAATTCCGTGAAAAGCATTTCCATGGTTGACATTTGGGATCATCTTCATGCCATTTTTCCCCACCGTGTCTTCAGGGGAGAGGGTCCCTCCTCTCATCATTGTGCTAATAAAGACATCCAAATAATATCTTGTTTTTTATTTTTTCATTAAAAGTCAGGGTTATAATTCAGACTTCGAAGATGTATTCCCTCTTCACATCAATTGATTTATACTTTATAGAAGAGCTAAAAAGTTTTTAAAGAGAATTTTATTAATTGCACTAATCTGAAATAAAATATTGATATCTTTTATCATCTAATTAATTAATCAATTTTTATGGTAAATTGTATCTATTAAAAATAAATTTAATGTAAAAATATATTAACACACTTATATATATATATATATATATATATTTATTCATAATTAATTTATCATATTTATTTTGGACAAAACAATTTACCCATTCTCTAGCACTCCATTATTAAGATATCCATAGCTACATAAACCCAAAATTAAATTATTAGTTGAATTGTACCTTTCATACTGTGTTTCTTGGCTGTTAAAGTGCCCAGGAGACCTTTGACAGTGCCCAGACACAAGACAAAATATCAACGAAATTTCAAACCAAAAGGGAAAGAGCGTGACCTAATTAATGACATATAGCAATTTGTGGTAAAATGGAAAAGACAAAAACCACGTTAATTATACATATGGTCTTAATTAGCCCACATATCTGATGTTTTAAGTACGTATCCCAGATCTCAACTCATAATTCATCTAACTTTCAATATACATTCAGGATGGTGTGACGCGTCGCACTCGTATGACCAGTATAAAAAGACAGAAGACGAGGGGGTTCCATGGCTATTTAGCATTCGTCCATTTTCATTTCAATCAAAGTCTCCTCCCACTTTGCTGATTTTTGACCATTTGAGCCAATTCCAGTTGATTCCGGTGTTGCCCAAGTTGCCTTCTGAGCCACAAAAAAAATCCCATAGATTAAGCTGTTTACATTCATTAAATAAAATAAAATCAATCAATCATACATGGCTGAATTTTGATTTAAAAAAACCTGCAATTTGATCCACATGTATATATATACACGTATATGAAATTAAATTCGTCAGGTAATGTACCACTTACGAAAATCAGGACCCTACGACTCTTTTCTATCTTTCGCTTTTTTTTTTTTTCCTTTATTCTAGTGCCCTATTACCTATATTATAGAGCAGCTAGCGTCCTGAACCAAAATTTCTAAATGCAGACCACATGCATATGCACTAAATAATAAAGCCATTTTGCAAATCATGCGCAATCACTAAAATATAATATTTTCACATTTTGAGAAATTTTGAAGTATAACTACTAGGTAATAAAAATACATATAAATATAAAAAAAAAAAGTTTAGTTAACATTATATATATTATATTTCAATTTGAAATATCAAAATTCAAAATAAAAGAAGAATCGAAGAACGAAAGATAGAAGTAAAGATGATTTTATTAGAATATGAGTATACTAGATTGAGAGGAATACGATAGCAAGACAGAGAGGGGCGATACCTCTAAGGCTCAGGAAGCTTATGTGTATTGGAAGTTTATGCTTGTTTGTACATCTTGTGTGGAATGTTATCTTATGGCTTATGATGATATGTTTGATTGTTGTTAAGGATTTCTATTTACAAGCATATTTGGTGATATGTTAATGATGACAATTAGGTTAAGTAGTCTAGAGTTGTATAAAATGTTTAATTAGGGTGGTATGCCATGTTAGAGTTGTCTTGTTCAAAGTAATTTGAGCAACTTATTGTATCAGTTATTTATATGTAATTTGATGAATTAAAACCAATGAATATTCTTTAGACTATTTTAGAAGTGAGTTGGATTGCATTAGGCTAGTTGAGATTCTTGTGGCTGTAAAGCTCCTATAATATTTTCCTTTAAGTCTACTAGTGAAGTGAGTTAGGCAAATTTCGAGTAATGTGGTTGTAAAATATTATTATTAGGTTGACTTCAAAGCTTGAGGCTTGAGTTTTTGGATTATTAAGCGTTAGCATTTTTTTTTAAGCGTTTTCCTTTGTTACAGGTTGCCTTGCCATTATATATGGTTCTCAAGAAGAGGCAATAAATGTTTGTTTTGCTAGCTTTATTGTTTCACATTCTCACAATTCATTGTGTTTGTATGCAATGTTTTATGGAATATGAAAGGTCATGGGATATGAGAGATTATTTGCTAGTTGTTACAAGTCTTATTCTTTCTAATTCTATTGGTTTATGTATTTTCCTTCGCTTATTCTATTTGGGTCGATCTATCCAAGTACTATTTCTTTAGCTTTACCAAGGCAACACTTTTTTTTGGGTGATTTTGGGAATACTATGTCGACAGAATATGATTTATTTTGGTTTAGGGATGATCATCGCCCTTTGAATATTATATTGTTTTTGCCTTCATATTAGTAAGAGTTATATATATATATACACATGGAGGATAATGGAGCCTCTTTAGTATTGTATAAGGTGTACTTTAAATAGGAATGCATTTTCTTTTCAACAGTTATGTTGGTTTTCTAATAGCATCAATAGGAATAATTTTCTATCAATTGACTACACTGTAAATTCAATACATTTTGAGTTTTGTAGCTCCTTATTGGTTCGCAAGGGTAGAGTTATCATTTCCTTTGTTTTGTTTCTTTTTTGATATTAAAGAGTATGCCCCCATTTAAGTGTATTCACGATTAGTGGTAAGGCAAATTGTTTGTTTTTCAAAAGTCTTATGTATATAGTATTTTGATATTTTGCTCTTATATATATATATATATATATATATATATATATATGTAACTCTCATAAAATTAGGTTATGTAAATTTTTTTTTATTTGATAATTTAACTTGAATCCATTGGACTTACATATGTATCATATATATAATTGTCATTAAAAAAAAAATTCATTGTTGATTTACTCGCCTACTAAAATTATAGGCTTAAGCCATGTTGTTTATCTATTTTTAAAATTTGCTATGATTTTACTTATTGCCACAATTGTAAAAAGAGAATTTTTTTTATTATGAAATTTGTGAAAAATTGTCTACACAATTGGATGGGAGATGTATGAATGAATGGATGTCTTTTGACTTATATTAAGATGGTGTTTTTATTAATATTAATAATGAGTTAATTGTTCAATATAAAATTACATAGAAAGTAGTTGTAAAGTATGTAATTTATTTTATTATATATAAGACTTGGAGTTAGATTTTCATATGATGTTTTTGTATATTTAATTTTTGTATCACAATATTTATTATCATTTATTTATATAAATTTTTAATTACCTCCACTGCCGAGTACCATAGCTTCGCCATAAACCCTAGGGTCATGTTACCTGGCAAATTAGTGGGATTGAGTATACACGTTCTGACGTAGTCTCTTTTCTTGAGCTTCGGCGCCTGTTATCTCATATATATATATATATATATATATATATATACCCACAAAAAATGAAAAATAGATACTTGATTAGACGGCGATCTCGTTCTTTTGTGGCTGTAACTATCATTTAAAAGTTTTAAGAACACACTTTTCTTGAGAAAGAGGTGAAATCTTTGAACTTTGAAAAGTAGTAGTGTTAGTTCGGACGAGATCATGGATCCAGCTCAGCAGCTACTGATTGTTAATCAATGATTATTGCTTTAGGCCTCTAATCTTGACCCCATTTCATATTACAGTCAGCATACAAAAGAAAACGACACGTGCACGCACACCAGCGGTAATCACCGGGTCGCTTTTTCCCCTAAAATATCTGAGAAAAATGACAGTTAAAAAATTCGAGTTAAAAATACACAGATTAAAAATATTTATATTAAAAGATATTAAATTTTAAAATTATTATAAAAGACCAAAGACAAAAAAATTAAAAAAAATTATAGTCCAAAAACTTAAGTTTAAATGTTTTTTTCTTTAATCATTTAGAATAATTTTAAAATTAAAAAAATACACAATTGCAATTTTTTCAAATATCTCACTCTTATTCTCGTTAATTTATTCATAAATAGTAAACGCTACTAGTGCTAATCATGGGGCATACGGTAAGCTAATTGCTTACTAATTATTTACACAAATAAGCATATTTTCACAGCCTCAACGCGTCATGTAAAATGTGATAGAGTGTATCATTAGAAAGCAAATTCATTATATGAAAAGCAAATAAATCATTAACCATAAAGTAACATATGTAATTCTATTAAAATTTAAGATCCATATCTAATGTGGTTAGATATATATGCCATTATAAATTGATTTTATCTGTATGACTTTAATAGACCCAACTTAAATTTGTGTCATTAAATTCACTTTATTTAAATATAATTGCACTTTAATCATAAAATTATTATAAATTTAATTATTCGGACCTTGGGGATAGACTTGACAAATATGAAGCCTTGACCTTTCTTGTCATCCCCCATTCTAAACTTCTGCACCTTCCACCGAGAAATCCAACTATTAAATGTGATCACAATTCACGAGCCACCCCATATAAAATATTTTCACTTTGTTTGTCTTGGGAATTTTCTATGCATCCAAACGCATGCCCTGTGAACCAAAGTAGATGCAAAAAGAAGTGAATTTCACCTATATTATTATGGAATTGGTAGATACCAATACTTGTCATTTCACCAGAGGGTGACACGTGGTTTAATCATGAAGGATAGACTTTGAATTTTGACCATGTTCACGCGTGAGAGTCAAAAAGCTTTATGAGATAGATCGCAAAATAACGCCTCGCTGTTCTATATCTACACGAATCACCCTCCAGAGAAATAAGGAAATATTATATATTACTAGGATCATTTTAATAACTTGAAAAAGGATTAGTGCTTTGGTCTCACTTCATTCTACACGTGTCTAATTTTCATCTGCAAGCCATGAAAATTCGGTAGCCTAATAGGTCACTTTTGGCGTTAGTTTGAGTGATTCGGCCCGGGGCATCTGGCAACAGGTTGCACCTCAGAGTACCTCTGAGCTCCTGAAGCCCTGGCTAGGAAAAACAGTGTCATTAGGTATAGTTGTTTTATATACAAATAGGATAAGTAGAGATTTTTTTTTACTGCTCAATATCATAAGATTTGGTTTTTTTTGGCAAGAAAAGATGATTATATTTTTATTAAAAATTAATAATAAAATCTTACGTATTATATTTTTATTAAATAACATGAGAACAAACCCTTAAAAAAATTGTTTCAGCGTAGAGTAATAACGGAGAAGAGGGGGTCACGTGAAGAGGGGATTGGGGGCGGGGGGAGGAGGCAGCGTTTGGGAGTGGGAAAGAATATGGGGTACGTAACGCGTCGTATAAGCAAGGGGGATGGCCCAAGAAATAAATGCAGAACTACAATACACCAACCACTTCCAATAATGTGTTGAGTTGGCAAATTGAGTCGGGTGCATGAGTTTTCTGTACCCCAGAAAGCAACTTCTTGGGAAAGCGATTCGTCATTACTGATTCATAGTTAAATTGCATGGTGTCCATGCAATAATAACAATACTAATAATAATAATAGAGCTAGCATGGCATGGCTATCCTATGCATGCATGGGAGATTGCCCTATATATAAGGGATCTCCACTTTGTTTTTCTTCCGTGGCAGCGTATAACACATAGAAAGCTAGAACTACCTTCCCTTCTCTCCCTTCAAAGGGAATTCTCAAACACAGAGAGAGAGAGAGAGAAAGAAACAGACAGATTCCAAATTAAGCCATGGCTCACCCTCCTATAGCTTTCATGGTTGGGATTCTAGGTATATATCGATATGCAGAAGCTCATTTGCATTTTCCCTTCTTCTTTTTGAGGAAAATGTAATGAACTGATAACTTTCTTGTGATTAATCTTGTAGGAAACTTTGTCTCCTTCATGTGCTTTCTAGCACCACTGTAAGTAGTATATATATTTATAAATGGCCTTGCATGCTCATTCATTTTATATTTTTGTGATGCTTAAATAATTGTTGAAATTGTGAAAAATTGCAGGCCGACATTTTACAGAGTATGCAAGAAGAAATCAACGGAAGGGTTTCAGTCGATTCCTTATGTGGCAGCACTGTTCAGCGCAATGCTTTGGATATTCTATGCCTATATCAAGACCGGAGAATTCCTCATCATCACCATCAATGCTTTCGGTTGCTTCATTGAGATCATTTATCTTGTTATTTACATCACTTATTGCCCCAAGAAAGCAAGGGTACCTAATATTTGGATCTCTTACCCTATCCTCTCGCCTTATACATGTCTCTGTCACTGATTAATCAATCATATATATGTTAATTAAGAGTAAAATTAAAACTAAAATTATGATTGAATTAACTTGGCAGGTGTTCACACTGAGAATGATTTTGTTGTTGAACTTTGGTGGATTTTGCACGATTGTCCTTCTAACTCATCTCCTAGCAAAAGAACGTGCGGCCCGTCTCAAGCTTCTTGGATGGATTTGCGTTGTCTTTTCTACTAGTGTTTTTGTAGCACCTTTAAGCATTATTGTGAGTACTTATCACTTATTTTTCCTTCAACACATATATACTTCTATCTCATGAAATACACACACACACATTCACCACGCATGGTTACTTATATATTTATTTATTTAAAATCCCATAGAGGGTGGTTATTCGCACCAAGAGCGTAGAGTTCATGCCCTTTTCTCTTTCACTCCTCCTCACTGTAAGCGCTGTTATGTGGCTTACATACGGTGTTCTTCTCAAAGATATCTATGTCACAGTAAGTCCTCTATCACGACTCACAAGTGCCATTTTGATCTCTGAATAATTTGGTGTTTTTTTTTATTACATGATATATTATTATACTTTTTTCCTGTGTTATTTTCTGGACAGCTCCCGAACGTTGTGGGTCTTGCTTTTGGGACGATTCAGATGGTGCTGTATGCAGTGTACAGAAATCACAAGCCCGCCCAGGACCAGAAGCTCCCAGAGCACAAAGGGGACATCGAAAATGTCGTCGTTACAACCGTGATCACTGTGGACGACAAACAAAGAGTCACCTCTCAGCCAGCTGAAATTATCGAGGTTGGAGAGAAGAAGAAGGAGAAGGATAATGAAGACCAAACAGAGCACAACAATAACAACAACAATACAGCGGAAGGCTGCATTGAAGGACAGAGGGAGAGTTCGGAAGTTTGATGAAATCAAGATTTGGAGTTTCAAGTATTGGTTGTGAATCTACATATGACCATCTCTCTCTCTCTCTCTCTCTCTCTCTCTCTGTGTCATAGTGAGGCTTCCTTTAAATTTGCTTGTACCATTGAAGAACATACTTAGGGGGAAGAGATGGTGTAGATTTCTATATATCTATATCTATAATCTCTCTACATATATTTAGTTTATATGCTTCCATTTCATGTAATTTATGTTTTGTTTATATAAAGTTAAGCCCCTCATAGGGCAGTTTAATACAAATCGTCTCCATATGATTAGTTGTCAAAGCTCAGAGCTAGCTAGCCTGCACGAAGAGATTCTGATTCTGATTTTACTTTTGCCTTTTCTTTTTAAATAATTAACAAAAAATATCCACCGTCCATGAAATGCCCCCAAGTCATAAATTATGATTATGATGTTAGAGCAATGGACAAAAATAGTTGAGAGTGACAAAGTTTTTGAAATGATCGCAATTCGCGGCACATGTTTATTCAATGAGAGAAAAATTAGGGTATGTGTGGCTCTGTATAAAAAGCAAGTGGAAAAGGAAGGCAAATGTATTAGTTCTAGGCTACTACTTTCTTCCTCTTCTTCTTCTCTTTTCCAATTTGATTACAGGAATGATTCGTTATGCTGTTGATCTTTGATAGGTTAAAAGCTTTTTGCCTATAGTAAATATACTCCCTTCTATCCCTTTTATAAAAAAATTTAAAAAAAAAATTTGTTTCAAAATATAAGAAACATAGTATATCTTTTTACTTTATTAAATAATAAATTTTTTTATCTTTTATTTATTATTATACCCAATACACTTAATAATGCATAACGTTTTTTTATACAAAATAAAGATGAATAAATTAAAAAAGAATTATCAAATTTAAACTTAATCAATGAGTTAAACTGATATTAATTATTTTTTTAATGTCACAATTTTTTGTTTCTAATAAAAGGGATCAGAAGTAATATAATACAAGCTTTAGTCACTAAGAATTGCCATGCATGACGTGAGCTTTTTTCCTATAGCTTGGCATAAAAGTGAGGCGAATCTTTACACTTTTTTTTGTTTGAAAGATGAATTAACGAATGAAGGATTGTAATTGTGGTCTTCCGCGATAGTGACTGGATTTGAATGTAACTAAAGGACTATAATCATATTGTAACTAGATTGTGAATATAATATTGTGCAGTGATTAATAGAATCACATGTAACTTTCATATTTAAAAGTGATGTGGTTTGATGATGATATTTGGGTATTCAAGCTTGGTTTATAGATCTTTCTTAATATTATACAATCTCAATTACTTCACTCTCTTTAAATACACGCTAATACAGGTAATAACGAAAATTAAAATTTTTATTGTACTTCTATAGCACTCAAAAAATTTAATACTACATCCATTTATATTTTAACAGATAATAAATTATAATTTAAAATTAGATTACATGCCTTCTTTGAAAAAAAAATTAATAGTTGGATTACATGTTAAAATATAAATAGTAATAATATTGATTACCAAATATTACATGAGCGCAAAAAAATGAGCTAACAAGAACGCCTTAAGAGACCTTATCATCTCTGTATTCTCATTCCACCCCCGCCGTTATCAGTCGAGTTATGCCAAGTGGGGTTTGCATCTAACTAATACAAATTCCAAGATAGTGGCGGGAATATGATTGTATTTACGGACTATAATAATAGTGATAGTTCCAAGATCGTGACTACACGTGGATATATATAAAAGGATTCATGGCAAATTCGATATAGCGTTAGCTTAATTATAGGCGTACTCTCACGCGTAATACTCCCTTTAGCCTTTTTTTTATAAGAAAATATGAAAAGATTTTTTTTAATCTCAAAATATAAAAAATATAGTATATTTTTTTTACTTTATTAAATAATAATTTTTTTTATCTTTCATTTATTATTACACCCAATACATTTAATAATGCATAACGTTTTTTCATACAAAATAAAGATGGATAAAAAAAAATTATTAAATTTAAACCTAATCAATAATAAATTAAACTGATATTAATTATTTTTCTTAATATCAGTGAAATAATTTTTTATTTCTAATAAAAAGGACCAGATAAAATATGTAATAGTAAAGGTATTCAAAGCTTACTTAACTATGCAAAATGAAAGATCTATTCAATTTTGAGTTATCATCCATTTAGTTCCATTTTAGTTCAAATTGATTTGATTTGCTTTATATTCACTTTTTTTTGTTTATTTTAGATATTTATATGATAATAAAAATTTACTACTCATTTGATAGTGGGAATTGGAGAGAGAAAATGCAAAGCATGAAAAAATTTTAATTTTATTCTTATAATTATTATTAATTATTATTTAGTACTCTGTAATAATAATTATTCAATTATTAAAAATAAAAATATTATAAATATTTTTATATACAAAATCATTTTTTTCTTTTCTTCTCCTTTTTCATTCTTAACTTTTTTTTATCAGACGGGCCCTTAGATGTGATTTGATTCAAATATGCATTATTATCAACTTGTTTCTTTTCTTGTTCGGACAACAAATTTTTATAACATACAAGTTATTTTTTTTTCCAATCATTTATTATCCACAAAATTAACCAATTATCTACAAATATCAAGTCAAACCTTGTCCAAAAGGTAGACCATTAATTTATTATTCATTACATAATCTTTTACTATACCTATCAAAGTTGTACATTAAAGCATGGAAAGCAAATTAATTTATTAGTTTTAACGGAAAAGATGAAAAATAAAACACAAAAGTAGCATATTCGTTCATTTTAGTTTAATTAAAACCAAATTAAGTCACTAAAAACTAAAAACTGAATCAATTTAATTAGTTTTTACATGTAGAGAACCAATTTAGAGATTTATTTTTGGTTTTGATCGATATTAATTAGTTTAGTTTGATTTTGACATCTTGTGTGATAGTTGGTTGTGCAGTAAGTAAATGTAAAATTTCATTAAGATAGGTGTTAATTTCAAGTGGTGAAGTTACTCATTTATTCATTGACTTTTATTTGTGCTGATCTTCTATAATTGACTTAATTTACACAACCCACTAATACATTTAAGGTCAAATATCAAAACATTTCTATTCATATACTCCATTTGATCTCATATAATATAAACAAATAACTAACTCATAAGAATTAAAAAAGTTAGTTAAATTTTTTTTAAAATTTTGCCTCAAATAAAAATTATTTTTTAAGAATACTCCTATTTAATGTGTGCACTTTTTTCTTGAAATTAATAATACTTATTATTCATAATTTAAAGAACTTATTTAATGGAGAGTATAATTGAAATATTATAATTAATATATCAGATAATAGTAATTTATTTCTTATATTTTAGACCACATCAAGCCTCAGGAAAATGTTTTATATATAAAACCTGAGGGAATATTATATTTTCTATTATTTACATAAGATTTGATATAGTATTTCATTAGCAGTTTTACATTTAATTATAATACTTAAAAGCTTTAAAAAACATTATTTTATAAACAATAGTATTTTAAAAAATATATAATTAGTATTTTATAAACATTATTGGTTAAAACTTCCAAGATGTAAATAGGGATGCCACATGTTATATTGAAATAGATGGATAAAAAATACGGACAATGCTCTATTTTAATCTATGGCGTTATTAGTCTACAAAAATAAGTGGGATGAACTAATTACTATATATTATAATGAACATATACATAAGTATACCTAATGCAAATCTCATAATCAAAATATACCGCGTGCATATGTTTTTTTTTCATGTATCAAACCTAAGACCTTTTCTATTAATTTTATGATATTAACCTTGAAGCGAGGCTTCCAAAAATGTCTTAATATACAACTGTTCAGTATGTGTGTTACAGTATAGTTTTTGTAGTTTGAATTTGAATTGTTGGTTAGGAGAACTGGAGAAGTTATATTTTATCTGCACCAGAATTCGGAAATAAGAATTTATAAATTAATTTTGACACGGCAGATAATGAGGCCAGTTAATGTTTAAGATGGAACTGCAGGGAAAGTAGAATAGAGATGTAAATTTTATAACATTAAATAATGTGTTATTATATAGTGTACGTACAGAATTTGATTTTTCATTGGAAAGAATGGTTGGTAAGAGAAGACACGTCAATAATTAATTCTTCTTGTCCAGTTCCAATAAATTGTGATAATAATTGAGTTCCAGTAACTTAGATTATTAGTCTATATATATATATATATATATATTTCACTTTAATCATTGAAAATTTAAATTCTTATACCATTCACATTAAAATTTAAATTCCAAGTTTTACTTCTACCAAAAAAACATTATTTTTAAAACTATGACTTTTTTAATTAATCGAATATACCAAATAATGTCTTAATTTAAAGTAATCTTGAAAATTAGTTCAATGACTCAAAATTTTGCCCAAAAAGAGTAGCTCCGTAAAAATAACAACATCCCTTATTAATATATAGATTCCATTTTTTTTCTAAAAAAAGTATTTTACAGTTAAAATTCTGAATATACAAATTTATATAAGAGAGTGAGCTCTTAAAATTGCTCAAAAAAGAATAATCTGAACAAATCTAATTAAAGATATTAGTTTTGATTGTAATATATAAAAAAAATTCAAAATTTTAGCCAATCAAAATAAAAAATGTTAAAACGGGCCAACTAAGTTCAAACAGGTTGGCCTGTCAAGAATATGACCCCCAAAAAAGGGTGATGAAATTGGATTGTCTAATTTATATGGTCAAAAAAAAACTTGACTAACTTTTTTTTTATGAATAGGCAAATTCACGAAATTAAAATAACTTTGACAGGTGTAATAAAAATTCATGGACATGGTTGCACAACGAGTGCTTTTAGAATTAATCATACGTGGTATAATATGATTTATTTGACGTCATCAACGATTATTCAAATTAAAGTTAAACGTGATCTTGTCTTCAACTTTTTTTTGGCCCTTTTCCTTTAGCTATTGCTTTGGAAAATTTTAAATATAAAAGTATGTTCACATTAGGGATATATTGTACGTTGTTATGTCATGTAGGCACCACGTATATCGCTCTGCTTAGTGCTTACTCACATGGTTCATATCCAAAATAGTGGGAAGAATGAAGATAGACTCTCATTACTTTGCAAAGCCCACCTTATAATAGAAAAAGAAAAGGTATTATTAAATGGCAGATGGGTTCTTTTTTTAATCGACCAAAAATTTTTTCAAAAAGTGATGAACTTTCTCAAACGTCATGTAAATAGTGTTTGAAAATGGAACACTACTAGGTTCCTGTTTTAATTCAGCACAGAAAGGAAAACAAAGAAAACATCATGGGGCTATGCTTTGTCTTTCCGAAAGCTAATTTTCTGGGTCTAATCAAAGTCATCAAGCTGTCTCATTGACATCCCAAATTGTTCCAATCAACACAACTCACCTCCCAGGTTCAAAGACTCGTTGAACCGAACCTCGAAATTCTCTACCTAATAATCTCCGTCCAGTGCGTGCTCCACATTTGTTCTTGTCTTTTATGTCTTATGTGTGATGTTAGGTATTAACCTTATGATTGATTAGTGGTTACCCAAAGACAATGAGAAAAACGCAAAACAAAACTTTAAAATACACTTTTCCTCCTTTCTATCCTCCCCTTTATTATTTTTCTTTTCCAATAATATGGTCCCAAGTTAATTTGATTACTTATTTAAGTTGGTATATAATATAAATAGTGATTTGGATAAGGCATTGAGCTGGTTAGTCATGAGCACCTTTTCTGCAGAGTGGAAAATTTTTTTAGTTCGTATGATTGTCGTATGGTATGATTGTACTACAAAGATTTGAAAACTCTGAAAAAAATTGTTATTGCAAGCAGGGGTAGCAAAAATCTTTAATTTTGGAGATTCTCTTGTAGCATTGTTTTATTTGGAGACTCATATTGAAGAATTTTTTTTTTCTTTGTAATGATGGGGGAAAAATTCGCTCCAAATGTTATTTGGGGACAAGAAAGTGGATCATACTTCTTATCCCGTAGGGTTTTCATCTCCTTAAATTTATATAATTATTTTTAATATATATATATATATATGATATTACTTTCTATTTTTTTAGTCATTTTACTTTTTATTCATATTTATATTAATTTAAAATAAAGTAAAAACAATCTAAATAGTCTCATTAACTTTTTTCATTGGCCCTTCATTACTTAACTTGTTATAGAACTTGTTATTTGAATTTTCTTTTAGTTTTTTTGAATTTGATTAAAATTTGTTAGAGAACTTAGATAAGGAAATTGAACTTTAAATTTAAAATTCTTTTTAAATTATATATATATATTATTTAATATTTCATTTTTTAAAAAATTTTGAGGTCCCCATAGGGCAAGTTGTGAAATTCATTGACACATTCACTATGATAAATAACTATTGGCTCTTTAGCATTGTGTAAGTAGTGTATCTAAAAATTGTTAGTAAACTAATAATGATTTAGTCCTTGTAAATATAACTTTTTTTTTTAATTTAATCCTCAAAAAGATAAAGCTTATCAATTTAGTTTCAAAAATTACTTTAATTTCTTCTAAATTTGGTCTTCAAAAAATGAACGTCTTAATTTAGCCCCTTAGACATGTTATCTCAATCAAAATGGTCCATTTTTTAAAGTAAAAACGAGATCCATGTAATCATTAAATAATAATATGAATTTGTTTAAGTATCTTTAACCCCCGAAAATGATGCCATTTTTATATTGCAGTTAGATTTCCATGTATTAGAAAGCTACAAATACTTTCTAAAGCTACTGTTTTAATTAAGGATAAATGTTTAAGGGGCTAAATTTAAAGACTTTATCTTTAAAGAATCAAATTAAAAGAAAAGTGATCTCTTACAAAATAAATTAAGAAGCTTTACTTTTAAAGAATGAAATTAAAAAAGAAAATAAATCAATAATTTGGTCAAAATTATTCGTATATATGAAAGATTGCGAAATCAGGCGAGTTTATCACGAGAGGTTAAATCCCATAAAACAAAAATTTAAATTTCAAGCGATCACACTGAAAACCCAGGTTTTGAGTTATGAGCATTGCGACTGCGGGTCAACAAGCAAATTAGAAGACGTTTCTTCTTTGAATAAAAGAGCATCTTGCATCTCCATTACGATGCTGTGCTGAGCTGGCTTCTTATCCGCCGTTCATTCATTAATCACTTCAATCTAAGATCTGAACCGCCAAATGCGATTTCCACATCAAAAAGGTTCCCGTATTTAGTGCGACTCTAATTAAATTTACCATGAATCATGAATATCTATCTTGAAGCTTCTCTACAATTTCCTGCAAAAAAGATTAATGGCCAACAGGTAAAGAACTTTCATGCAGTGCATTACAGTTCACAATGACAAATTTGCTTGTGCAAGGAGTCTTAAAAGAGATCTTTATAGCTAGTGATCACTTCGGCTCGACTTTGGCCCATGTTAGTTGATCCAATTGGGACAACCGTAAAAGAAAGAAATATGGAAGATCCATTTGTGAAGGTGGAGGGACCAGCACCAATTATGGATATTTATTCCTTAAAAAACAAGTTAATTGATTAATATATGATTGTAATTGAGTATATTTGGGCTGTTAGGCTTATTTGTCAAAAAGAGTTTCCCATTCCTCTGTTTCCTTTCTATTAATTAGTTATTATTGAGCCATTTACGGTAACACTATGCTTACTTAGAAGCAAAAGGGAATTAGACGGCCCATATCTAACATTAAAATAATTCTGAAGTGGAAGACACCCATCCCAATAAACCAATTTCATGGTTACCCAATTATATATTTTTGGCTTAAATACCTTTCTGGTTTCATAATTTTATAAAAGTTTTAATTTAGCCCCTTAGTTTAAAAAATAGATAATATTATCTTCTTTTTTTCTTTTTTTTTTCAAATTATCCAATTTTGCCTCTTTTTCTCGTAGTCTATCCATAATTTAATATCAAACTTAATAATTTATTGATTTAAGTACTATTATTTATATGATATCATTAACTCACACTCAAATTTAACGTTCAAGTCAACGTATTGTTAAATTTGTATATTAAATTTTGGAAATGTGATGGAAGGACAAAATTAAATCATATTTTAAGAAATAGGAAGGCAATATTTGTCCGTTTGATAAAAAACAAGCAAGTTGAAAGTTGTTTCAAATTAGAGACTAAAAGTGTATTTAATTAAGTCTATATTTTTAAAAAAATTAATTACTATGGATACAAAAAGAGGGATATTCATTTGCCTATTGAAGAAGGGCTAACCAGAGTTCACCTCTAATAATGATGTAAATAATGCCAAATTAGTGATATTGGTGTGTTTGGTGTAATAGAGGAGTGAGGTGACTAGGATGGCCTTTAGAAAGAGCAAGGAGGCCTTGGAACTGAAACAATGAGTTGTAAGGCTTAAAACCACTTGGTGGGTGACACATCAGAAAGTAATCTAATGGTGGGGCCCAGGAATTTTGTGTATGTACTATCAGTGGCACTGGGTATGCTAGAGGGCCTCTTGAGTTAAAGAGATGTGAACTTAAATAAGGTTACAGAGAGCAATAGGGGTAAGAAATTGTGTTAAAAGTAATTTGTTTGCAACTTGCACCTTTTTATGGACTATAAATAACGATACCCCTTTGCATTATGGACTCGGGACTGAGAGAGAGAGAGAGAGAGAGAGAGAGATGAGATCATAGCCCAAAGGGAGCACTTGGAGAATATATCATTT
Organism: Erythrophleum fordii; assembly: GCA_032878935.1. Classification (NCBI taxonomy): domain Eukaryota; kingdom Viridiplantae; phylum Streptophyta; class Magnoliopsida; order Fabales; family Fabaceae; genus Erythrophleum; species Erythrophleum fordii. Next base: position 45,070,689 of record JAVQMF010000054.1, read on the forward strand.
TCTATCCTTGGAGAGAGTCTGAGAGAGCAAACCAAAAGTTTTGTTGTGGGGTTGAGTTGAACTTTGAAGAGATGCTCGTTCACCACCAGTCAATTGCTTTTGTTTTCGGCCTTATTGGTAGATACTATCCTCTAGCTATAGTTTCTGTGTCGTTCTCTTTTACCTTTCTAGGTATCCAAAAAAGCGTCAAGTAATATTGACTACCTAGAAGAATATTATATATCATTCTGCTGCTGTTGTTAATATTGTTATTAATTAGTAATAATTAGTTGTAGTTGTAGTAGGTAGTTTCTGCATGGCTTTTGTTTTATTTTATTTTATTTTTGGACGAAGACAAATGAAACTGTAGTACTGGTGCAAACCTATTAATGCAGTAGTTAAGGTGGCAAAATTTAATTTAATCAGTGTGTTCATTTCTCATGTATGTTGAAGAAATCAAATTTTGTTGGTAGAAATTAATTAAGTTGCATAGCTATACTTATAGAGACCATTAATTCTGAAGTACTGATCTTTGTTTCTTAATTTGTCTTCTTTATCAATTACAGGCAACGTCATCTCCTTCTTGGTGTTTCTTGCTCCAATGTAAGAGATTTTTCTATTGCTTTTTTGTAATAAATGAGAAGCCAAGCAATAGTTATTAGCTATTATTAGGCCAAAAAAAAAGTATTCTGAATTTTGTTCTGACTTATAAATTTGTAGGCCAACTTTTTACCAAATCCACAAGAAGAAATCTACTGAAGGGTTTCAGTCACTTCCTTATGTGGTTGCTCTATTCAGTTGCATTCTTTGGATATATTACGCACTCGTCAAGAAGGACGCTAGCCTCCTCCTCATCACCATTAACTCCTTTGGATGTGTCATTGAGTCAATCTACCTTGCCATATTCCTCTTTTATGCTTCAAAGAAGCTTAGGGTATATATTATATATTCATTCAAAATCTCACGAGCCTCATCCTTGCCTTAATTTCATTCTAATCTTTTTCTTTTTTTGGTGACCACGTGCAGCTTTCGACTATCAAGCTTCTTCTGTTGCTGAATGTGTTTGGGTTTGGAGCGATGCTTCTATCAACTCTGTACCTCACAAAAGGATCAAAACGTCTCAATATTATAGGATGGATCTGTCTTGTTTTCAATATAAGCGTCTTCGCTGCCCCTCTCTTCATTGTGGTTAGATTTTAACAATAGAAAGCTTTAAGTCCATGTCCACTGATAAATTAAATCAATTCATAATTTGTAAATATATATACTTCTTATGATACATGCAGAGACGTGTTATAAAGACAAAGAGTGTGGAGTTCATGCCGTTTAATTTGTCAATGTGCTTAACCTTAAATGCTGTGATGTGGTTCTTCTATGGCCTTTTCCTCAATGACTATTATATTGCTGTAAGTTCATCGATCACTCCTGCCATAGAGCATATACATTATACATTAATTAATTATGATCACTTTTCAATTTATCTTACGGAAGTCGTGTCCATTTTAAATTTTCTTATTTCTTTTCTTGGTGCATATCCCTTTTCACTTTTCATTTTGCTTGCCAAGTTTATAACAAGGACGCTAGCTGTGCTCGCTTTATTATTAATGGCTGAGCTAGTCCCAAAATATGTGCGATATGGGCCCCATATTCTACTACATTATTATACAGATTCTTTTCATCTTTTTCGATTGATACTAATTTTGGATTTGAATGGATTCAAATGCAGCTCCCGAACACAATTGGGTTCCTGTTTGGAATAGTGCAAATGGTGCTATATCTGATGTACAAAAACTCCAACGCAGTAGTACTAGAGGAGCCAGTGAAGATTCAAACTCAAGGTGACCATATCATTGACGTTGTGAAGCTGAGCACAAATAATCATGGTGTGACAGAAGAGGATACTGAAGCTAATAAGCACAAGAACTTGGGTTCCACTGGCAAAGTTTAATTAATCGAGGTCCAAAAAATTAATTAAACCTAATTAAAAGGGTCTCATAAAAAAACAGTCTCAACTGGGTTTGATAATTTTATGTGTAAAGGTGTACGGAGGTTCTTTGCCTGTATAGTACGGGGCAGCTGTATTTCCCAGGCAATAATGTTAGCGTCCCTCGCTCTCTTCATGTAGTACGGATATGGTAGCATGTATGTTCTCAATCGATCTATGTATCCTCTTTTTCCTCAGTAAAATCCCATGCATTTCTCTTTCTTTTTATTTTTAGGAATTTGCATACTCTATATATAGTAACTTCCGTTCGTCCATGTTATCTTTAAACTCTACTTCTTAATAAGTAAAATTTAATATTAAAAAATTACTTTTATACGATAGACTCATATAAACTACTAGCACGGGCCAATGCAGAAAAAAATTTAAATTTTTAAAATAGATTTCAGAGAAAAAAATCACGCAAGATGTTTAAAAGAAAAAGTTGTTACTATTTTAAAGCCGACGAACAATATCAATTTCTTACAAAGTTTATAATACATATACTAGAATAATACATACATATCATAACGAGTTTATTGTACAAACTGAGTTTACACAATTGTCTCCACTTAGATACCTAGATTCTTGGCCACTTTATTTAGCACTATAATCATCATTATCCTTACTTCTTTATGTTTGATTGATTTTATATTATAAAGATGCCATGGACAAGGGGGCACATGAAGAGATGCTAAAAGTAAAATTTATATATTGATGACGGCAGTGTTACAAGTAGATGACACAAAAGCACGCGACACTATGATTATAGGATGCTAATCTGGTCCGATTCCGAATCCATTCATCAAAAGTGAAAGTTGTTTATAGATGCCAATTATTGGAATCCATAAACATGCGGATTAGAACGCCAAAACTATGATTGACTCTTGATTAGCATTTACCAAGTTGAAACAACGTACAGGATATAGGAGAAAGTCAAAGTGGGGGGAAAGTGCTTAGTAGTTAAAGTGGATTGCTCAAGGCCAAGGAATCCACAAAAATTTTCTTGGTTAGGCGCCAACTTTCCGTATCATTTTTCAAACGCAACTAATTAATGATTACTAATACTTTAAATTAAAATGAATTCACAATACGATCGTCTTCACAATTTTTTTTGTTGAATCTTATGTATACCGGTCTTCTAATGCATTAATAAAATTGTTAAATTCATGGGTTTAAACAAACTATAATATAATATAGTTAATAAATTCGTAAGAGTTTATTTCAATTAATGAACACTATTAAAATAGACAATTATTTAATTAGAATATAATATACAATTAAAAAACTTATTCAAATTCAATTTAAATTATACTCATTCAAAAAAAAAAATTATGCATATTTCCTACTCTATCATACTTAATATAAAAATTATAATAAAATTCATATATAAATAGTCATTCAACATAATCAATTAAGTAGTATATTTATTTTATATATCTTTCTTTTATTAAGTATATTAGTATAATTTTATTTTGAAAATATATTCAGTATAATTTTATCTTTTTTTAAGTAATTTTGGTCTAACTTTTTAAAAATACCTTTCATATATTTTTATCTTGTTTAAAGTATATTTTATAAAATTTTGTAATTAACAACTAAGTAGTATATCATGGCTTCTTGGAGGAGATGCTGGCTTGTATCCCTATGAGGATAAGATGGAATGATACGAAGGCGCTGTACTCATGCTCAGCCCTCAAGTTCAAACTTATCCGCAGTCAGTTTTGGATTTCCATTTTCTTTTCTGGGTTAACTTGCCAGACTCACCCCTGAAGTGCTAATTCAGCCGAGTCTAACTAAGTCATAGTTGATATCTGAATTTGTACTAAGTTTGAGTATACAAATGTGAGTTGACAGTTTACCTTGATAAAAATATTAACTTAACAAACTTAGGGAATTAATTTGTGAGTTTAACAACAATACACGTTAGCACTTATTGATTGATTGGGCGTTAAAGATATATAATGTATTATATATATTTATCTGTACTTAAGAATATCTCCATAATCTTTTTAATAAAGAAAGAAAAACTTTCTCTCTCTCTCTCACGCTCTTTTTCATTTTTTTTTTTGGAGTCATGTAGAACGGACATTAATTAATTGATGAGCATGCATAAATTCAGTCTATACAAAAATATTTCTTGAGAGTCAATTAACTGTTAGGCCTAGGGCAACTGTTTTGAGTGCATGAACAATCATGCATGTAATTGTAACCAAAAGACACAGAAACATTGGATTCTTCCCCAATTCTCTAAATAAAAAGTTGGTGAATCTGATGATATTTTATGAATAGGATCAAATGAATTGAAACCAGACCATATTTATGTTGGTCCACCACATCATTTTTTGTGGTAGTTTCCTATGCAAGGTAGGCATTGTGAACATCTCAAAATAAAAGTTAGGCATACCGAAGGTAGGAAAACAAAAAAGACGAAGTAGGGGGTTTGTGTTATCTTTATTTCTTTTTCCCTTTCTTTCAATTTCCGCTTGAGCACACTAGTGCTTTTATTCAGAAGTCATAATCCAGTGACGAAAATTATGAATAAGTTAGCCGCAAATGGCTCAAAGATCTGAAGTTTCGAGGTGGGGATAAATTCAATTAAAACGAAACGATAGATGGAAAATGCAAGCATAATTAAAAATTAATGCACTAACAGGAACTTGAAACAAAAGAAGAATATTGGGCCACAGAGAGAGAGAGAGGGGAGATAATTCAGGAAAGGATGTACTGAAGATAAGCGTTTGAAGACTTTACGCAAAATGAATGACGGAGCCAAACGTTGCCCTAAAAAGTTATGTATGATTGTGTTGAAAGATAAGCTTGCCATGCACAACACATATGGGGTTTGGGTGGCTCCAGTGCTTGAGATGTGCCATGCATGCATAGCTAGATAAGGGTTGATGTAATAAAAACCACTTGTTGCAAAGGGGTGTGGCCATATATTATAGTATTTGTCAACTATCAAACCATGTCTTCTTCTATTGCTTTATCAGTTTTCATGGTGACAATTAATCCATCATTACATAAGGGTGTAGCCTTCATATATGATTCCCTTTATAAATTAAATTAAATATTTTTTGGGGGCAATCTAAGGCTTTTTAGAAGTACTTCAGAGTTGGCCTAAGGATGACAAGATATGATATTGTTACATATTTAACATTTAACTTTACTAAATTTTAAGATTTTTTTTGGGTAAAATTTTCAAGTCTTTGCATGAATCATTTATTTTGTTTATTGAATTAGAGAAATAAATTGATTGAAATAGGCAGAAGTTAATTAAAACACTATCTTGACCCCATTAAAAAGAAAACTTTTTGGAGGCTAATCTTTACGAATGAGGCAATAATGATTGACTGATAATGCTGTCCTATATATATATATATATGAATGATTTGATTTATCAGTGATGGGCGCTATACCATGTGTCCGCATCAACCTTGTGGCGGGCCTAATTTGCTTAGCTCATGCTTTAATTCAACCATATCTTTGTCCTCCTACCTTTTTTCTTAAAATTTAAATTCTATTACCCGGATTTAACGTCTCCATCAGTTTACTTACATGGAGCAGGAAACCCTTCTTATTTACGTATTCAAATAGCCCTATCATTTTGTGCCAAATGAACAATCAGAGATTTCATGTTCCTAGTTCGTTGGCATCAAGGATAAGAAGATATGTGCCACTGCTTGATTCTCTCCATGCAATGTTCAAAATAATTATATCAACTGTGTTCAGAAAATTAAAAAGTTATATGAACACTTTTCATTAGCCTCTAATAATACATCATCAACATCTTTATGCCCCATCATATCAAGCAAACTATTATAAGATTTGGCTGAAACAAAACTCTAATGTTGATCCTTAATGACTAGACCCGAGATTAATCTAAGCATTTTCTTTTTATATTGAATTTCAGCAATATGAAATTTGGATAATTTACAAAACGTCTTAACTTCAAATTTCCCTCCTTTGTATCAAAATCTAGTATTAAAATCCGCAGCTAGTGTCTTGAGATTATTCTTAAAGAGAGAAGCTAAACCATTATAATTCCGTTAAAAACCTCATTATACTGTTTAACACTGGTTTTTTGTCCTCTATAGTAAATATGATAAACTTATGGTTCTTCTTTTATTTTTTTTGCCCTCTTATTTCTGGCGAAGGACAAATTTATTGTACACGTCAGTAAACAAAAGTAACAACAGTTTAGACACAAACACTCAAAGCATGTTTGGTTAGGTAAAAAATTACATTTGTAACTCAAAATATAAAAAGTTACAATTTGTTGTTTCAACCAAATTACATTTTGATGGGAGAAAAAGCTAAACCAAACATACACTCAAGAACTATCTTTTGCAGATGGTCCAGACTCCAGACATCCGTTACAACATGCCTTAGTAAACTTTGCTTCCTTGTTTTACAAATTATATTGACAAATGCAAAGCATCCACATTTAACCAATTATGCATATGAAATTGGAAGACATGTGGTCATCAAACAGATAAGGCCTCTTCCAACCTCCTCTAAACAAAAAATAATGATATAATAATAACATAAAGGGAAGAGTAACCATTCTTGTGTAGTTTAAAGATGTGATATAGCCCATTGTATAATTGTTAGAAGGGTTTCCCAAAGAAAAAATGCAATACAAGAATTAACGGCTTAGCTAAGTTTTGCCCAATCAGGATATGGGCATTCATACGTCCATCCAGGTCCAGTGTACCGAAAACAATGTAACCATAGACCTTCTTCATGGCCATCATATCTGCAATTACAAAAAGAGATTCATAACCACACGGGACAGTCACAATAGAATCCGCAATCACGAGATGAAGTTACTGGATGGTTGTTATTAAGTACAGAAAACAAACCAAAATATCACAATAAGCTTCCAGATATCATAAAATGTATTATATAAAACGTGCATACTTTAACCAATTGTATCATGATGGTCAATATAGTTCCACCAAACAGACAAGTTATTGATCATCAGTGGCATCAGCAACATCATCAAAAGCTTTTTGCTACAAAACTGAGCATACGAAATAACATAGCTGAACAACAAGTTTAAGCATGTAATACTTAAGCAACTGAGGCAGAGTTTGATCTAAATCTATTTTCATGACATACTGAAATTACAATAGTTTCACCTTCACCACACTAGAAATCAGAAAGATTGTAAAACACCGATTTCATTTGCATGCAACATTTAAGGCTTTCAGCCGTGTCTTGTCATGGTATCATGATTTGATGATGACAGGCACATTTTGATTGGCAGAGTCTGAGAACCAACTTAGCATGAAGCTCATTATACTATTGCAACTTGGCAAAAAGAATCACTACAGGATACATACTCTTCCTTCTCATTAAAAGATAGCCATGCATTTTTGGCAATTTATTTTTAAAATTTTTTTCATTACATTATAAGATAAAGAAATTTTACCCTTTGGGAGCCAAATTTGGACAGTTTGTACACATGGGATCAATGCTAAAATCACCAGTGGAGTTGCTTTCACATTTGTTGAGCACTTTTTCATCAAAACTTGATGTCGGACAAGCATCTGACACTAGCACAGACCTATCAGCACTTGACCCTTTACTAGATCTATCAACAGTCTGTTCCGAGAGGTACAGCATGTCATTGGCTATTGGATGCCCCAAATACTGTAAATGGGCACGTATCTGCGCCAGAGGTGAGTATATACATGTGAGAAAGTAAAAAACGAATTTCATTAGCTACTATAATTAAAATAGTAAAAATGTATGCAAGATGGCTTTGGACATTATAGTTGACTATAGTATTGAATTGCTTGTGTCATTTTTATGCCATTTCCTTTCCTGCATCCTTTTGCATCAGTTTTATGAATTAAAGATTGACAACCAAGTACCAACATGTCGCCTACAAGGTAGAGAGATACTACTTATGTTATGCCTACAGAGACAGCACATTGTGCATCAGCCTACATCAGAATGTGCAAATGTGACACATTACTGGTGAGTCTCGTGTCACAGTCAATAGACCACATCAGATATACGTCCATGTAAAGGCAGAAGCTCAACATTAGACCACATCAAAAAGGCAATGTAGACTACACTGAAGATACTAGAGACACAAAAAAGAAACTACAACAACAAAAAGCACAACATAAGGATCAATCATCTTCAGCTGAGAGGAAAAGGGGGGGCAGGGAAATAATTTCAACGGTAAAGCTGGTTAATTAATGATAAGAAAACGCAACATAAAATACTATTGGCCTACTTTAGCCTGCAAGTTCTTACTTGATGAGTTCGGCCAGTGATTGGTTCACATAAAATAATACTATGAGTATCATTTGAACTGATCCAAGTAAATTTTGTACAGGCAGCCTTTCCCTCTGCAGAGTCTTCGATCTGCAAGAACCAAGATATTTTTATTCAAAATGGTAATTTCAGATCAACTTCCAATCCCTCCACCATGGCAATCCTTTATTCATCAAGGGCAGAATACATCAACTTTATTTTTCTTCCAACAATTCTATAATTACTCAAATATTAGAACAACCAATATTATCAAAATCACCCAGCTTCTTGTTCTCATGTACCTATTAGAAATCTAGACACCATTGGTCCTACGGTTAAATTGAAGTCCCAAAAAATGTCATAAGTTTTAGTCCAATTAAGAATAGATTACTAGAAAAAAGAAATGAGTGCACCACTGCCCCTCAAAATAGTCAGTCTTTGTTATATTTATGGAAAAAAACATTGGAATACCAAGAATTTATGAATTAACCATAAGGACCTTTCCAACATTACAAATTCATATTTAGCCATTCCCCTTTGGTATTGAAGTTTTAACAAATAAAAAAATTTTATTCTCTAATAGTTAACCTTAGAACAAAATGTCTCACCTCCACTGTGCTCCTTCCTTCTCGAGCATTATAGTTTATATTGGCATCAACAACTTGCTGAAGATGAATATAAAAAACAATGTTAAATGGGGAGAAAAGTATCTAAATCTTAACTAACAGAACAGAACTTGGTTATTTTTAGCTAAATTGAGAATATTTTACAAATGTATGATAACTGAGGTAAACGCATACAATTACCTGTCTCAGACAAAAGAATCAGTCATACATGACATCCATAATTGCTATTTTTAAGAATAATTTATAGTTTTAGAAGAAGAAATCTCCCTTTTAAAAAAAAAAAAACTGTTACTTGAAATACTGTTTTAAAAGAATAAATCAGTTGTTCAATTAGAAAAAACAAACACAAGAACTAGAAGCAAATTTATGAACTTTATTTCATTCCTTTCCACAATTTAACTTTAAGATGTTATTAAAAATATTTTTCTACAATTTTTTCCATGTTGGCAATCTTGTAATCAATAACTTTCATAATTTATGAATAAAGCAATATTACAGTCTTCCCCAACGTGACAAGTGAACACTTTTTCCAGCACAAACCCTTTTTTCCTTGACAAAACAGGAGACATTACTTGCATCCATCTCCATCAACCCTTTCTTAATCTCAATGGCTTTCACTGAACCCATAAACAGAACAACCAAAGCTTCTCATTCTTTGGTGATTTACATATCTCTGAGTTTTTATCTCTAGACTCACAACCAAATGTCCACTCAAAAGTTCAATTACAACAACAACAACAACAAGCCTTTCTCATTAAGTGGAATCGGGATCAATCCATGTCATAAAATCTTATTGTAAATCGTGTTTTTAGACAAATTATTTAAGTTTAAATTTTTTTTAATATTTTCGCCTATAATTTTTTTTTATTTTTCTCTACCTCTGACTATTAGACTACTTCCTATCAAATTTACTTTTTTTTCTATAGATTTTCTCTACACATGTCCAAACCATCGAAAGTGCAATTCTACAATTTTTTTTCACAATAAGTACAACTTTCACTTTTTTGTCTAATGCATTTATTTTTATGTTTTCTAGTGTGCCCAATCATCCAATGCAACATTTTCATCTCTATAACATTGATCTTATTTTCTTGTTAGCTTTTTATTACCCAATACCCAATCCATATAACATTACAGGTTTTATAATTTTGCAGTAAAATTTACCATTAAAGTTAAATGGTACTCTTCTATCAAATAACATGTGAAACACTCCTCTATTTCATCTACCATATTTGAATCCTATATTTTACATTTTCCTCTATCTCCCCTTTATGTTGTATGATAGACCCAAGATACTTAAATCGTGTAATTTATGATATAATATGTTCTTCAATTTTCATTTCTATGCCAGAATTAATACATCTCTTATTAAACTTATATTTCAAATACTCCATTTTACTTCTCTTTAAACGGAATCCATATGCTTCCAAAGCCAGTCTTCGCATTTTTAACTTCTCATTCATTTCCTTCCTCGATTCTCCAACTAAGACTATATTATCTACAAAAAATATGTATTATGGCATTGACTCTTAGATATGTCCAGTAAACACATCCAAAACTAAAATAAAAAGATAAGGGTTCAAATTTAACTTCTGATGCAAACTAATAGTTATAAAAAAAACTTATGTGGACCCATTTTTCATTCTCACACTAATTGTAACCCCATCTTACATATCTTGAATTGCTTGAATATAAGGTATGTGGATGCTAGCTTGAGGGGACGACCTCTAAATTCTCAGGATGATCTGAGTGTTATGGCAAAGGAGGAGTAAGCCTCTCATTATCTCTCTGAACAATTCATTCTTGCAACTACATAATCATGACCAGCTGTTGATCCAAGCAAGCCATAATAGCTTGCAAACTCCTTTTTTCTCCAAAACCTTTCATAAATCCTCTCTTGGCACCTTATCATATGTGTTCTCCGAGTCGATGAATAGCATGTATAAGTCTTTTTTATTCCTTTGATATTTCTCCATCAATTTTCCCAACAAATTTATCACTTTCACAATCAATTTTCTTAGTATAAAACCAAATTAATTCTCAGTAACTTAAGTCTCTTGCCTTAATCTTCACTCAATTACCCTTTCTCATAATTTCATAATGTGGCTCATAAACTTAATTCTCCTATAAGTTATATAATTTTGTATGTTCTCCTTGTTCTAATAAATAAGGATTAAAGTACTTTTTTTTTTCCACTCGTCTGACATTCTCTTAGACCTCATAATCTCATTAAACAACTTTGTCAGCCACCTTATACCTTTCACTTCTAAACCCTTCCATACCTCAATAGGTATATTATCCGATCTAATTACTTTGCCATTCTCCATCCTCTTTAATACTTCTTTTACCTCTAACTCTCTAATTTTACGATAACAAGTATAATTTTAATCCTTCTCTTTAATGTTTAGCCCATTCGAGTGCAATAAAATTCATATCCTTTATTAAATAGTTTATGAAAATAACTTTTCTACCTTTCGTTAATATCTTATTTCTTGACTAAGACTTTCCTTTTTTTCATCTTTAATGCATTCCATTTAGTTTATGCGATTTGCGTTTCTTTTCCTGTTTTTAGCTAACTTGTAAATACTTCCTTCTCTAGTTTTAGGACCTAAGGATTGATATAACCTATCAAGTGCCTTAATTCTTGTTTCACTCACTGTCTTTTTAGTGTCTTTCTTAATTACTTTATTTTGTTTTCCAATTTTTATTACCTTTACAAATATATCACGTTTTATAACACTTCTTTTAAACTTTATCCCTATTTTACACGCTTAAATCCCACAATCAATATTCTTTATCCGTAGGTCCAAAATCTCTTAATTTATCGAGTATCACTTTTATCGCCTTTCTAATCTTTTTAGCCATCTCGCCCTATATTAAGACTTCCTAGTAGTTCCCAGGACCATTTCTCCAAAATCTTTCCCTGTAGGCTCTTTTCTTTATTACCTTTCAATTGCCATCACTTAATTGTTGGCGCCCTGTTTTGGCTTTTGCTCTTTAGTATCCTTTTAGCTCAAACATCCATGAATAAGACTTTATACTAGATAGTCAAGCTTTCTCCAGGTATCACTTTGCAATCCATGCAGAATTTTCTACCTGCATTCCTTATTAGAAAGAAATCAATTTGAGAACATACTCCTCCACTTTTGTAATTGATAAGATGCTTCTAACGCTTCCTAAAACAAGCATTGGCTATTGTAAAGTCAAATGCTAATAAAAAGTTTAGAATGATTTTATTCTCTGCATTTGCTTCCCTTAAATCATATCCCCTATGCGAACCCTCGTAACCTTTAGATGCACTCTCAATATGACTATTAAGATTCCCTTTTAAAAGAATCTTTTTTTTTTAATAGTATTTCTTGAACTAAATTTTCTAAATCTTCCTAAAATTTTACCTTGTGGTGTTTTTTTAACCTCACTTGTGGTACGTAAACACTAATAGCATTAAAAGTTTTCCTTTCTATTACAAACTTTAACGCTATAATCCTATCTCTTAATCTTTTTACATCTATCACAACATTTTTCAATACTTATCCACAATTGTACCTATTCCAATTCTAGATTTAGCCTTGCTAGTGTACCAGATGTTAAAATTTGAGATGTCTAATTCCTTTGCTTTGTCTCCTACCCATTTGGTTTTTTATAAGTATATAAAATTAATCATCCTCCTAATTATGGTATCTATTATTTCCATTGATTTTAAGTGTACTTATATTTCACATTTCAAAACGAATCTTATTCTCATGAATTAACTTCTTTACCTACATCTGTTCAAAAAAATGTAAAAAATTTTGCTTATTTTTCATTATACTCAAGCGTCAATGCAGCAACTCTTACTCCTTTGACACTATACTTAAATTATATAACATGTTGCTTCCGAGCAACAACCTAACATTACCTCTAACACATCAATGATTCATGTTATAAAAATTTGACAAAGTTTTATATTCATTGTTGACTACCTAACACAACCCTCCTCTTTTCTTAGGGTTTGGGACCAGTTATGAAAATGATTTACATCAAAATACAACATAGACAGAGTTCTTAGAAGCTCAACTAATCAATGAAAATGATAAAGAAGAGTCTATAGAAATAGAATATAGTGCCTAGTCTCTACCTTAATTTTACTAAAAACATCAGAATCAGTTATGAATGACGTGTGTTTCCATCAGCAATAGTACTTAAAGGGAGGTTTCAGCATGCTCACAAAGCTATTACTACCAAAAAATAGGTACAGAAAACTAAACAGTATGCAAATACCTCTTTCTTATAAGTAGGCCTTGACAAGAAGGATGAATCATGATATACTGAGATCAAGTCACATGGTTTCAGCCACTTGAGGTGTTATTAAACATTTATGAGCAAAAAGAGCAATTCGTCCAAACTCCTAAACTGCTTTGGGAACAAATTCTTTCACAGATGATTTTTCCCAAAATTGTTTTAGAAATGCTTTTGTCCACACATATTTCATTTTAATTTTTTTCATGAGGCTGTTCTTGAATCTTCATTTACAAAGCAGTCTTTAAACAAAAAAGGTAAGAAAATACACCAACAGGCCCACTATATCTTTAGATCAAAAGAAAGTACAGAATATGCTATTTATATCTCAGATATACAAACTTTGTCTTTCCATCTCTAACTTCTGCATAATTTTGCCTTAGTTGTGAATACCTTTAACATTTCAAACTAAAACCTGATTGCCAAAACCAACTGACTGAAAAAGAAAAATAATCACTTTTTGGATTGCGCTGCGATTCTTAAATGTTAAGAAAAGCCTGATTTAAGGATGGTCCAGATACAGGCTAGTAGCTACATAAATAAATAAACCTCACGGTGATATCTTACATGATAAACTTGCAGGGTTTATCTCATCAACACAACATATAGTATGGGCATATATAACTCAAATTATCCAGCTCAAATATAAGAATACCTTATCCTCTGGAAACTTGCCAACTACTTTCGCAATATATTGTTTCTGGACTAAGCCAGCTTCAATCTGCAATAAGTGATAACCACCTTCAATATTTAAATTTATGAAAAGAAAAATAATATTCTAATTCTATATGCAGAAATATAAAATAAATCAAACATCATAAATTCTGGCCCTGTCTTTTAAGTTTGATGGGATGACACAAAAATTGAAGATTCTTCAGACACAATACAACAACCAATATTTTAGTAAATGTACATTAAATTTCACAATTCACAGTTATTCTTTAATGTTTGTCACAAATACAACTTAACACCAGGATGCCTTAGTCACAACCAATAGGAGTCAACTACATGATCATTGATTTTTCTTTATTATTATTATTCTTAATGCCAGTCACATGAAGCCAGCCAGCTGAAAGGATTATGGAAAATGAACTCATATTAATCATTACAATTTTAATGTAAAATACACTAACAGATTCACCTGTTGCCTAAAGACATCAGCTTTTGGAGCATTTCTGGCCAAAATGAGAAGTCCTGAGACAAGACGATCCAGTCGATGAACCGCTGACATGATCATGTCAAGGAAGATGCAAACACAAATTTGAAGAACTCTGAAGGATAAGGGTATCCCAAGACAAAGCTACCTTCAATACTAATTTACTTTAAAAAACAAAAAACATTAGATTTATCTTATATTACAATTACATAATTTATTTCTAAGAAAGCAATTTTGGATACGAAATAGAGGTGCCAACCCATGCTCTGCTTGAAGGATGCCAACAACAGTGTTCTTACGATATTGACCACATGGATGGACCTACGTAACAGCTAAAATTGACAGCTTTAGCATGTGTAAAACACAGTAAATCAAGAAGCATCCACCTTTAATTAGGCAACTAAGAGGAAATCCAATCAGGATTTGAGGACTTCTTTTTGTAAAAGTAAAGAACAAAATTTAACTGACACAAAAAGTTTATCTTGTTATTGACATTGAACTAGAATATTGAAAACAGATAACAGGAATACCAATTTCAGTCTTCTGCAGATATATTAATAATTAAAAACCCAATACAAGTAAATTATGAATATTCTAGCAACTAGAACCAATGTGGCATATACATAACATACATGTAAATGCATACATCTCCCGCACCTCTTTAAAAAAAGAAAAAAATCAAGTATATGCTAATTCTTCTGTATCTTTCATAACAAAGATAACCATATTGTAACAGAAGCATTCACTACTTGCAGCCATACTTTCACATAATTGTAAAAGGAGGCCCAGACACTAACTTATGATGTACGTGTAGCAAGGAAACAATTACATGACTGGCAAATTTGAAATTACAGTGCATCTAATAGAAGTTATGGACCAATTGTACGAGAGAGGGGAGAGCCAAAAAGACAAGAAGACTAGAGGCATATATTGTACTTGAAGAGCCATTAAAGACAAAATGAAAGGCAGGGATCTTCAATTTCTTTCTGTCCTGTTTTAGCCAGTGGTGAATCAGAAAAAAAGGATGATGCTCGTTCTTTCCAGCTAGATATCACATAAAGTGACAACTTTCTTAAATGATCGCGTCAATAGTCACTGCTTACTTACAGGGACAGATGCTGGCTTACAAACAGTCACCACATCTGGTTCTTTCTGAAGAACAGAAACATTCCAAGCCATCACAGGCGGTTCATGCCTACAACCTTTATGACATCAGTTTCACTTCCAAGCACTATCACTTCCTAATAAATAGACCATCAAGTGCAAAAATGAACCTGTGTAAGAAATGGCTGATCCTTTGAGATGGTTTAACAATGTATGAAACTGGCACCATCTCACCATCAACTTGTATCCTTCCACATTCCACTGCATTAACCTACAATGCTCAACATGAACAGTCAATTAACTCAGACTCTGGCTTAACTTATTCCTTGAGCTAAACCTAATAAGCTTCAATCAAATTTCCTTTCTTGAATATGTGGATAGATTTTCTAAGGTTTTTAGACCTATCAGATTATATGTACATCAACTGACAAACGTATGAAAGTTACCACTAAAACGAAACTTACAATTTAGACTAAAAAAATCACTGTTAAGCTCAATGACTAGTATCTTACATATTAAACAATGGAGATTCAATTTTAAAAAAAAAAGGTATGCATGCTTCTTACATAATATTCATAAGGTCGACCCTTAAACTCTTCAGCGAACAAATCTATAATCGTTTTTCCAGCCCACCGGTTTTTCACCTGCTCTCAAGCAATCAACCATCATTAGGGTTCAATCAGGGTGTACATGATATTTACTGCACCCACTGAGAGCAGCGAAAAATAGAACAGAGATACAGAAAGAACTAACGTGAGCCATAAACTCGAAGTAGTATGGTCTAACATGCCTTCTACCTGCAAAATTTCAGAAAGAAAAATGAAAAATAAAATCTGTGGTTATCTTTCTCGTAAACAAGCCAAGCCTTCACAGTTTCTTCCATATCAATCTTTGGAGCCCCTGCAATATTGATGTTACCGTTTCGAAAGATATAATCTTGTGGTTCCGGGGGATTCGCTGGGGTTTGCCACACGATATCCATGCTTTTGTCTTCTCTCTTCCTCTTCATTTTTTCTGCTTTGAAACTGTTCTCTTCCATCTTCTCAGAGAGAAGCATTGGAACGTAACGCCAACGACAATGCAAGTGACGTCGTTGCAAATTTACTCTGGCCAATAAACTAACGGCGTCGTTTTGGAAATGTAAACGAGGATATTAAATTGTATCGTTTTGACTTGGTTCGGTATTTCACCACCAGCTCAGTTCACCAACGTGTTGAGCAACTCTACAAGAGCACAGACCGATTACTCATCAAAAGTGAAAAACCTCGATAGAAGGGAAAAAAAAATTCGGTGAACCGTTTCGCGCCGATCGTAGGTTGTTGAACATACTGTTCCAATTCCAGAATTTTTCGTCTTGATTTCTCTGAGTTATTGATATTAAAACACTGCTTGTCTTTTGTCTAAGTAAAACCCCTTCGATTGAATCTTTTGTCTAAGTAAAACCCCGTCGATTGAATTTTAGGTATTCAGGGGTGAGATTGATAAGCACCAGCTAGGGATCAAAGAGCTGTGGCACACGTGTGTCTGTGATCGGTGGGTACAATTGGAGGAGTCAATTCAAATGCCGGAAGAGGACTTGATTGACATAAAGTTTAGGTTGTACGATGGGTCCGATATGGGACCGTTCAGGTACTCATCGGCCGCCACTATCGATATGCTTAAGCAAAGGATTGTGTCCGATTGGCCCAAAGGTCAGTGTCAGTTCTGCTCTCACAAATTTGTTTATAGCATATTATGTTCTCTGTGATAGGATTGATTATTATTTGGTTTTATCTGATATTGTTAAGGCAATAGGTCTTGGTGGTAGCAATTTTAGGGTCCTAAGCGCTGTTCATATTGACGAGAATGTTTAGGTAGTGTGAAATGTCGAAAGCTGACTATTGGGTGATTTCATGTAAACTGCCAATCAGACACCTTCCATCACCTGCTTAGGCATATTAAGTCTAATATGGCTTAGGGAGTCTAATTTAAACCTGCATTCAGATGTTTTTTTGGCAAAGTCGTCATTTTTCTGTGGGCAGCATGGATCACATCCTCATTGAAGTTCATTGTTGTATTAAGCAATTCCATCATAAGGTCACTAGGAATGAGTTTTGAGGATTATAACAAATCTGCTTTATCTTTTTTAATGCTAAAAAGTGCTTTAGTTCTGTATCCATAGCTATCAATGAAATGATGACATCAATAAAACTGTAGTAGGTCAAGCTCGTATTGTATCATCAAAGTGAAGGCACTTTTTGGGTCTGGACTTTTGAATGAATACATGATTAAGGATTATATATTATACTGTTGCAGTTATAACAACCATTATTGTTATGAGTTGCAGAAAGCTTTCGTTTTCCTTTTTCATTTATCTGTTACACTTCAAGGACTTGGATGCGGGTTAATTAGGGTGTGAAGATTAAGGATACAAGCATTTCATGACATTTCTTATTCGTACAGGCATACAGGCATACAGCTTCTGGTTTTGCCTGAAACATATCTGATGGAGGGTAATATATTTCTGGACTGTTACAGTCATTCCATTGTCTTCATCATGAAGATGCAAAGACATTTGCCTTTTTCCCCTCACATGTATCAATACCATTTAAGGACTTGAATATCAGTTCACATTTGAAAATCGATATCACCTAGTTTCATCACTAATGCTCATGCATATGGGCTGACAGGTTCTGATTTTGCACTTTATAAGTCATATGTGTGAGTTAGATCTCTGTCTTTGATGTCTTTTTAGAACAAGAACCCAAGTGTTTTTCCTCATTATTTTCTGTGTCAACCTTGCTCTAGAACTATAAAAATGAGTGGGAGATTGCTTAGATGTTTAAAAGGAACAAGAGTCAATTTGTATTCAGTCAAGAGCATTCTGGAATATTGCTTAAATTTCCTATGGGCTTGATATAATTGGAGGTCAGTGACTGGAAGAAAAGAATAAAATAAATATACTAATTTTGCATTAGATAAATAAGCACTACATCTGAAACTCTTAGCCAAACTCTTTGCAAGGACATTTTTCTTTAAACTGCCCTTACTTACTAAATATGCTATCAAGTTAAATTGCTTATTAGAGATACTTTTTTACTTTCATGCGTTCACATTGATGTTCCTAGAAGACCCCTCTTTCTTGTGCTTCCTCAAAGAGACGAGATGCATGCCTGTAGTATGCTTTTTATGTACTAAGACATCATAAGAGGAAACTGATCATGCTTATCGTTCTTATTTATATGACTTGGACACTCGGCTAATATATATTATTGCCTTGTGGTAATTAATAATTTGGTAACAGTGTTGAAGCATATACTGATTTAATTAACTACTTATGATACAATATTGTGGCTTCTTTGAGTTCTTGTTAACTTATCAATGATAGGGTACATCACTGGTTGTCTCAAGCCCCCTTCTTGAATACATGCAAATGGTGTATTGTTTTTCTACTGGTTTCTTTCTTTTCTCGTGTTCTTTGATTTGATTTGTTTTAACTTCTTCCCCTACTGTAGGTAAAACAGTCATCCCAAAGGCAGCAAATGAAGTAAAATTGATTAATTCTGGTAAAATCTTGGAAAACAACAAGACTGTTGGTCATTGTATAGTACCATTGGGTGAGGTGGCAGGGGGAGTTATAATAATGCATGTTGTTGTACAGCCATCTCTATCAAAAACTAGAGCTGGTAATTTCGTATTAACTTTTTCATATGGAGATTACAACACTTTTAATGGCTTTGAATTTTAACTGCTTATCTGATTTCAAGGTTAGTGCTGTTGTATATTACATGGTTTCAAAATTAACTGGAGCTTAGTGGAGAACCAACATTTTGCATGCTGGCAGTTTGATCTGCTTGCTGACATCATTGTACTCCAGCAGTAAACTAATATGTGCTTTCTAATATCCAGTAGCAGGGTGATTTTAGATCCCCTTTGGAGCGTTTCATTCACATGTTATCATTATAGATGAGGTAGAACTGAATGGCAGAAAACTACAATTTTCAGAAATACTTGTAGATGAACTGAGTTAGCACTAGCAGCCAACATAATCTTGCGGAAAATAACTTTTGTCCAATTTGTTTTCACATAAGAAGGTAGGACCTCATTCATTGATAATTAAATAAACATTTCAGAAAAGACAGTGGAGACCAGACTAATATTATTTAGAGCGTGCTTGTTTTAGGTCCTGATCAGCCAACCCATGTGTACTGACCAGTCTGATTATAGAATTGGTATGAACTATACTTCACTTGCCAGACAATATCGTATCTGTCTCGAGGGATAACCTGATTTACCCTGTTTGTTTTGGTAGAGAGGCTCTAGTTTTCAGGCTTAAATATTAGTAATGTTCGGCAAGCGACAATTGAAAGCGAGAGATATGAGAGGACATTGTAGGCTTAAATAATAGAAGGTTGAAGACACTTCAGTTTGACATTTGCTTTCCTATTTTCCTGAACAGAGAAGAAGATTGATGATTCACCCAAGAAGGTTGTGTGCTCTTGTTCCATATTGTGAAGGCAGTTCCTTAAGTTGGAGATGCGTATCTATAAAACCATCAATCATCCATAAACTACAGAAATCATCTTCTGGAGCCAAAACCATTTTACTTTCAGCATTCATGTGTAAAAGTCTATACGTGCAATTATATATTCATAGAAAGAGTTTGTGTCGATGATGACTCCCAAAAATTGCATTCTTTTATCACTAGTTTTAAAGGGTTGATAGTGGCCGAATGATTTCATCCATGTGCATCACGTTTTCATTTTCCTCTTCGTAATAATTTGCATGATATGCCTCTGGAATGCAAAGCAGGTACTGAGTATTGCCATGCTTCATCGATGGACGGATATTCTATTGTCTACGGTCTAAATTATTTTGGAGTAAATTAATGATGTAATTCCTCAATTTGGTCTTTAAAAATAAAATCTTGCAATTTTTCAATTAATATGGTCTTTCTGTTAGAAAAGTTTTCCCCAATTACTACATGGAATTCATTTAACTATTAACTCATAACTTGGATTTGTCTATGTGGCATTTTCTTCCAAAACAATGTCATATTTTTCTTCAAAAGAAAATTTTCATAACAATCACTTGACTTTGTGAAATCTGTCTAAATGATATTGTTTTAAAATATATATATATATACACATATACATCATTCAAACAAATATAAGCCATGAGTTAATAGTTATATGAATTTTTGTTTATTAATCGCGAGAATATTTTTAGTAGAGGAAAATCTTTGGGGTGTTATAGAATTTATTTTTAAAGGTAAAATTGAAAGGAGATTGATCTTTTGAAAAAAATAAACTATTAATTTACTTAATTTTTATTAGTTTAAGCATCCTCAAAGTTGTTTATTTTTTAGGCCTTGTGTGTAGGAATTTAGGTTCTGTCTTTTACCAAAGAAAATCATGTGGGAGAGAGAATGGAAGAAAGGAGGTGGGTTTCATTGGATTCTACCTCCTTTCTCCAATAGATCCTCTTGAATATAAGTAAAGATATGCATTTTCATTTAAACCCCCAAGCTAATATTATCCCTGAAGCTTGGGAAAGGAGTATTTAAAAAGGTTGAGGAGGGGTGTGAACACCGTATTTTATCCAGACAAACTAAAAATTGATAATAAAAGTAAGTTAGCAAAAAATATGAAAATAATAAAATAATAAAGAAAAGTCATTAAAAAAGTATTAGCCTTTTTTTCTCAAATTCCTAAAGCTCAAATAACCAAAAAAAAAAGAAAAAATATGAAAAGTTTGAAAAAAAATAGAAAAGAAAGAAAAAACAAGAATAAAACAATAACAAAAAATAAAACAAAAGAAAAAAGAGAAATAAAAATAGAATAACAAAGAATAACAACAAAAACAAAAAATAAAAAGAAAGAAAAAACAAGAATAAAACAATAACCAAAAAATTAAATTAGAAAAACATAAAAATAATAATAAAAAGAAAAGAGAAGAAAAGAAAGAAAACAAAAATTAAGAGAAACTAAAAAAATAAAAGAAAAAAACCCAAAGCTTTAGAAAACAAAAAATCAAAAAGAAAAAAAAAATCAAAAATCAAAAAAAAAAAAAAGAAGGCAACAAATTTTAAAAGATCAAAAGTTAAGAAAATTCTAACCTTAACCCAACAACAATAAATGACCCAATGTAATAAAAAATATTAACCCAAAATGAATAAATAAATAAATAAAAAGATTTATTTATATTTGGCCCAAATTTTGAATTTAGTTACCCCAAGTCCATCAACTAAAAAAAGATTTGGCCCAAATTTTGAATTTAATTGTTACAAGTCCATAAAAAAAAAAAAGAAACAAAAAAAAAGATAAACAAAAAATTAAAAATCCCAATCATATACAAAATTAAAACAAAAAACAAAAAGAGAGCAATAAAAAACAACAAAAATAAAACAAAAATAGAATTTAAATCCAAAGCCCTAACCCAAAACCCATCCCTTTGGCCTAATACTCGAAACAATCAAAAGCCCAACAACATCTAACATCTTAAAAAAAAACCTAACAAGTCTAATGCCCCTGCTTAATCCAAAACTGGATCCACTTTGTATTGAACTCTGCCCGTATCTTTGCCCGGGTCTTTCTCTGGGAGCCTGACACTCACACACAACTCCAGTAGGGAACCCTAGGGGTAGAAGGGAGGACAGAGGCAGACACACAGAAAAAAGGGAGAAAAGGATGCACAAAAAAAGGGACTCTGAGCACAAAAGAGAGAGGATGAGGGAGGAGTGTGACTCGAGTACAGAAAAGGGGAAATGGTGGAGCAGGGGGTACGTTCTGGTACAAAAAGCAAAGGAGAGATAGAGACGGAAGGCAAGAAAAGAGGAGGGGATTCGGAGATGAAGGGAGAGATCGAAAAAAATCGAGGGAGAGAGGAAGCGACAGATTGATGGAGAAAAGAGGCAGAGAACGTGAAGGAGAGAGGGAAGAGACAAGGAGAAGTGAGGACATTTTTTAGATTCGAGGAGGAGCACGAGCGAGAGAAGGGGCGTCAGAGATAGAGGAAGGTGAAGTAGAGAGACGGAGGATGAAGGGTGAAAGGAGATTGGGGATTTTCAAATTGAAGGGGAAATCGAGAGAAGGAGACGAGTGTGAGAGGGAAGAACAGGGAGAGATTTGAGAGATTTGTTTCGAAGCTGAGATTTTGAGAGCAAAAAGCTGCGGATGGAGAAATTGAGAAAAAAGGAGTTGCAGAGATTGGCGAGATGAAGGGAGAACCGAAGAATCAAGAGGATAATTTCTATGAGTTCTTGGCTTCTTTTGATTCTGCACGGAATGGGTTTCAAGAAAGCTCACCAATCTTCGAGAAACAACATCCCTCAAGAGCTGGAGATAGCAAGGAGCATTGGGAATCCGTTTGAAGAAGCAAACCTCAAGGGTTTGAAATCTCAAGTATGTTCTTACAAATCATGAAAGTTATTTTGATTCTATAAACCTGTGTTCTCGCTCTGCACACGCCTGATTTTGTTCTGGTCCCTATGGATTAAGATTTTAATTCTGGTTATATGGTTTGCCTCAGTCAATCAGGTCTGTATGTGACTAGGCTAGTGGCTGAGGTTTTATAAACTCCTTTCATTATGATTTCTCCAGTACTACATAAACATTGTTTACTGTGTTAGTCTACACCCACATGTTGATACCCATATATTTTCTGCAGTGGTATGAAGTTAGGAGATTAAGGTGTTTTTAACCTCTGTTTGTTGCTGTTGATCTGAATATGGTTCCTTAAGTGTTAGACTATCAAAACTAGCATGTTCAGTGTTTTGGTTTGACCTTGGATTTGCACGATGAACAGAACTAATGCTGGCTTGACATAAAGCTTTGTTTTTGACTTGATATTGGTTCTAGACTCTGCTTATAATTCTCTCTACTGTATGTCATTACCAGAAAGGAAAACTCAAATTAATTTTCCTTTTTCAAATGAAGATATATTTTATTTATGCATTTTGCTGTCTGTTATGTGTTATGCCTCTGCATCTGATCAAATTAAAGCATTGTTCTGATTCTCAAATGTATCTTGATCTGACCCAAGCTTGAGATGAATCATGATTTGTGCTTGAAAGTTTTCTAATAAACTTGAGCTAAGACTCAAAGGGTACGTGGAGTACTCTAAAAGGCTACTAGGCAATAACCATAGTTGGATTCCAATTGGAGTTACACTGTGTGTATAATCCCATATTAGATTCCTGGATTTGTTTTGAAAAATTAAATTCCGTAGTCATGACTTGGCAAGCATGAAGGGATATGCTTTGTTTATGAATTCCCATTTACTATGATATGTCCATGTTGTATGTACTGTTGAATCAGTGCCAAGCTGCTTATCAGAACCACTAAATGAATGATCTGCTCACTGTTGGTTAGTTCAATGCTATAGTGGGCCTTGTGATCTCTTGAATGTGTTTGTTGAATCTTTAGAAAGACATATAAGTTTGTACTGTCACGTTTAATTAGATTTGACTCTACTTGATTTTATATTTCTAGAATTGTTGTGTGACATTCTCATGTTTTTTGCATGAGATAAAATCATTTTGCAATCGAGCATGATTGATTAAGGAGCATGAAGCAGCTTATGAATATAGTGGCAAGCAAGAGATTGGAAATGGGCTCTTCTAAATTTATGACTAGTAGAAGGATATGGCATGGCAAGTATAAAAATGTGAGACAACGCTGATCTGACTAGAGAAAGGTAACATCCTAGAGAAAAGCAAAAATGCAAACAGAGTGATATCTTTCAAATTCCCATTTCTTTCATTCTTGTAATTATTATTTGAAATAATGTATTACTTGTTTGATTGTACACAGAACACACACCGTCACCAATCATCTCATACTTGTGCATATTGTAGCTTCATTTTATTTCGTTTTACTTGTTTAGAATAGCTATGTGAGACCTTGTGTCTCATCAGGTACATAGGAGCGAACCTAAGGATCATATGGGGCAATAAAGCCTCTTTGGTACCTATCAGATCTTGAATTTACATTTTAATATATTTTGGGTTCTAATGGCCCCCATAGGATGGTTCTTTAGAGAAAATTTTCAACCAAAAAAAAAAAAGACTAAGAAAAACAAAATAGAATTAAAAATCTTTTTACAAAAAAAATCAAGTTGGGTCTTAAAAAAGTAACTTTTCTTGCTAAAGGTTCTTTTGTGAAAATTGAAATAATGAAAATCTAATTAATTAGAAAAATGAAACTAATTGTCCCTTCTTAAGTGTCTCTTGAAAAAAGGTAAAAACGAAAAAAAAGGATTTTTATAAATAAAAACAAAAATCATAACAAAAAAATAAAAATAAAAAAATCAATCATAAGAAATAAAAAATCAAAATCCAATGAAATTAAATCCAAAAAAAATTCAATGAAAAAGGAGAAAGGAAAAATTCAACTGAAACAAAAAACAAAAAAAATCAAAAATTAAAAATGTTAAAAATATTCAAAATCAAAAACAAAAAGAATAACAAATAAATAAAAGTGAAAAATTATAAAAATCACTTAAAAAAAGAAGAAGAAAGAAATAGGAAATGAGAGAGAGTAAGGAGTGAAGTTAATTTAGTTCAGCAAATTAAACATACAAAACAATTTTAAAGTTGTTTTGTTTGCAAAAGCTTAAAATGATTTTCATTTTCTTTCTTTCTTCTAAAAAAACAAATAAAAAAAACTAGGAAAATAATAATAATAATAATAATAATAATAATAATAATAATAATAATAATAATAATAATAATAA
This sequence comes from Erythrophleum fordii, assembly GCA_032878935.1. Taxonomy (NCBI): domain Eukaryota; kingdom Viridiplantae; phylum Streptophyta; class Magnoliopsida; order Fabales; family Fabaceae; genus Erythrophleum; species Erythrophleum fordii. The sequence continues at coordinate 45,095,800 of JAVQMF010000054.1, forward strand.
TAAGGAAAAGAAAAAAATGATAAGCAAAAAAAAGACTAAAAAAAAAGAAAACAAAACAAAAATTAAACAAAACAATAATAAAAAGAGATATAGAAAGAGAAAATTGAAAAAACAAAAAATGACGAAAAAAGAGAGAAAAAACTGAAAGTGCAAGAAAAGAAAAATTAAATTTACCTTTAACAAATCAAAACACATCAATCAATTTCAAAATTTGTTTTATTTGTTAGAATAAAAAGTAATTTTTATTTTCTTTGTCTTTTCACCAAAAAAAAAGAAAGAGAAAACAACACAAAAACAAAAAGGAAAGAAAGGAAAAAGACAAGAATAAAAAACAAATTAACAAAGCAAAAGGAAAAAAATTAATTAAAAATTAAAAAAAAAACATAGATAAGAAATATAAAAAAAACACATAAACAAAAAAAAAATCAACCAAATACAATTTCCCATTCAAACTACGTGGACTTTGATCTCCATTTCGGGGTATGTAGGCCCTAAACCCTCATTCTAGATCAAGTTCACTCTTGTAAATAATTATTTCTCTTTAGTTTTATTTCTTTAATTTCTTTCCTCTTATTTTAAATTTTATTTCTTCAATTTCTTTCTTCCTTTTACTCTTAATTTTATTTTATTTTATTTCTTTACGTTTTATTTTGCATGTGATCTGTTAAGGAGAATTAAAATAGATTAAAGGTCATGATAATTTTACATAACTAACTTAGGTTAACTGTTCTTAGGCACGGATATAGTGGGGTGTCTAATATCTTCCTCACTCGCAATCGACTCCCGAATCTAGTTTGCAAACTATTTTTTTAAAATATAAAGACTTTTTTAAAGTTTTGCCTTTTCAAAAAATAAATTCTGGTGGTGACTTCTGAACCCTGTTACTACAAAATTACCTTTTAATTTTGATTTTAATTTTTAATTTTTTTTAAAGACGCCACGCAATTGTATTTTTGGGTGTGACAAAGGGAACCTATGACCAACTCCTAATCTTTTGTGAGGGACTGACGGCTAAAAAGCTTTGACCATAACCCTTTAAAAAAAAAAAGCCATAAAGCTTTCGAGGATAATATAAGTAGTTTTTTCTTTTCCGACCAACGAAGAAGATATAAGTAGGTGAGTTTAGCGTAATTTGATCTTTTAAATAATTTTTAAAATGAAAAACTATTACATAACAAATAAGAATATACATATATATTGGATTTATTTCTTTTCTTTTTTATCTATTTTTTAATCTCTTTCTGACTTTATAAGTATTTTACAAGCTTTATATTTTAGATTTAAACTTAGCCCATGGTAACTTAGAGAGCTACTTGTCTTTCTGAACGTTTTATTGCAAATAATTCCAAGGTTAAATTAAATTTTTGGTTTTCATAGTTTTATTAAATTTTTAATTCGATCCTTAGATTTTATTTTTTCAATAAGTTGATCCTTATAGTTTCAAAATTTTATAAAAAAAATTTCTGCCATTAGTGTTCATATAAATATTGTTAACCATGTGCAAATGTACCAAATGGCGTGCCAAGTACTTAATATATGTAGAATTTAATAAATGGCCATATTACTTACACTTTGCCACACAAGTTACACATCAAAGAAGATAATAAAGTGACCTATTTACCCATGCTTATTCTTCAGTTTCTTTTGTTTTGCTAGGTATGCCAAAAATAATAATTGATCCAAAATTTTGAAAAGATGATACTAAATTATTTAAACATCTAAATTTTCTTACACCTTATCATTAGTTGAACTCATATAAAAACATATTAAGCCTATGAAAAAAAAAATCTAAAAAATAAGACCTAACTCAAAGTTGACCCAATAAAAAAGATCTGAAGCTCATCTCACTTGAAAAAAAAAAACGTGATAGATAGATCTACCATAAATTCAAATGCAAATTGGCCCAGCCCATAAATGTAAACAATAACATTGAAATGCATGCTGGCCTAAGTGAAGTTCTTCTAATGCTACAAATTGTAACAATAAATTGTAAGATTATTAGGCATAATTTTGCTTACCCTTTGATGATTGAATTGATAGGGGTGTGATTCATCATGCATTGACATCTGAAAATTCACACAACCGAGGGATTGAAGATGGCATTTGTCGTGGACAATGGTAAAGGACAAATTTGTAAGGAAATAATAACTGTTGTTACTCTTTTTTTAATTACTGTTATTTTATTATTTCTTTTATTGCATTGTTGTTTGTACTCACATTTTCCCCTTCTTGATTTTTTTTTATGGGCTTCATGTAATTATGCATACAATGCTAAAGAAAATTCCAATGATTTTTTAAATCACAAGGGTATATGGACCAGAGGTTTGCTGAGAAGAATCAAAGCTCGACCACCAATAACAGCCATAATAAAATATAATAACCCAAGCAATTCCTACAAACTCAGATGCAATCCAAAATTATACATGGTCATACTCATGATCCTTGAACACACATTACATAAAGTCAAAAATTGAACAAACAACAATAACAAATTACAATATAATGTTCATAAAGCAATACAAAGTATCTGAACTTTAAAGTCTCCAATTTTCAAATCTCAACAATTTTCACAATTGCAAATTTAAAAAACATCCTCCAAAATAAATGTAGGACCAACTTCATTATTAAAGGAGGTCGCATAATCTAATTGAGACTTTCTTAAAATGCATTAATAACATAGATGTGTGTCTTTTTTTCTTAAATGAACATTAACAAATTTAAAAGATATTGTCAAAATATTCAATGAAAATGTACCCCATATAAAACTTTTTTAGACAATGTCAATTCTTTAAACATATTAGAGTTTCAATAGTCTTCCTACTCAATAAATTTTTTTAGGGATTAATTACCTTCTTTTCAATACTAAAAGTTGATTAGATATTGAAATGACCAAATATCTAAAATCATTGTTATAAACTTAAGAAACCACTATATGTGATTTCTAATAATATAAAATATTGACTTCCCCATTCAAATCCTCACTTGGGTCTTCCAAGTAGAAGTCCAACTTTGATTGCCTTATTTGTGTTTGTCTTTTGGACATCTTGAATTAAATAAAATCATTAAATTCATCAACAATAACATTTGATTGTGAGCTAGTAGAAGCTCCCTTACTTGATGAATTGACATTATGACTTTTTTTTTTGGTTGTGTTTAAATATTACATGAAGAGTATTGATTACCTTAGCCACTTGCTCATCGACATTATTAAGAAGATTTTGAAAAACATACTTAACAAAAATTAACCTCTCTTTGGGATTCAATACAACAATATAAGAAAGTAACAAATTATATTCATCTTAATGTTTTTGAAATTTTGCATTTATGTCTAAAATTATATCACAATGAAATTAAGAGGGTTTTATTTGCTTCAAACAAGTACAAAAAAAATCTTACACACCCCTTTAAAATGTATGTTAGCAATTGGTTTTTTAGTGGAAGAAAACACAATAGTAGCATCATAAAACGGATTAAAAAACTTGTGGAGTATTTTTACATTATCTTACTATTCATTGGAAAGTACAAACATTCAAAAACTATGATCCCCCTAAAAAAAAATATTAAAACAATTTTTTATAGTAAATGGCATGTTAAAGTATTAAAAATGTAGATTTTCATCTTACTCACATATTAGTTTTCAATTTTCTAGTTGTAACTAATTTAAAATTGTTGTCAACCACATCATAAATTTTCTTTTTCTTAAGAGTTGACTTTTTAATAAATTTGATCACTACACAAATCTTTTTCAATAATATTGTTTATCTTTTTTAAACCAACTTGTACAATCCAATTCAATATATAACAAAAACATCAAATTTGGAAAAAGATGCCATTACACACCAATTTTTTTGAAATGGAAAATCTCATTTTAAGATAAGTAGTTATTACATCATTATAACTAACATTATCTAATGTAACATTACATATTTTCTCATCAATCTCCTATGCAAACAAGTAAAGTATTATCTTATCAACTAAAGAAATACTAGTAAAAGGTAATGATATAACTTTGAAGTAAATAATTTTTTTTTTCAATCTAAGTCAATCCAATAAGTTATTATATACATATATTTATCATCTATATGTTTAGCTTTCTAATTATCAAAAGTTAAAGTAATTTTATATGATACTTTTTCTAATTCCTCTTTTACGAATGTTTGTTCATTGATTGACTTATTTTTTAATGTAAGGGTTTGCAACATGTATCTAAAAGTAGGTAACTCAATAATACTAAAAAATAATTTTGCTCAAACAAAAAAATTTACAATTACCCCTTAACTTTTATCTCAATCAAAATTAAATGATATCAAAAATGTTAAACCATGAATTTCACTTGCCCTCCCCAACCTACTATACTCCCTAATGTTTGGTATACATTTCTTGCAAACAACCAAATGATAAAATTAAGTGTAACGTACAATTGTATGATTTTATCCCAAAAAACTTTTTACACTAATTGCATTGAGTATCTCTATCCTCCAACTTTGTCATTTGCAACTACACCTTAAAAATCAACTGCTTTTTCTTCTTTCCTTGATCACACTGCCAAGAATTTTCATCCCAAAATCTATGTTTTATGTAACTACCTCTTTTGATGGGGTAGTGTCAGTATTATTTGACGCTGTTGCCATATGTTTAAAGCACTCTTAATATTGAAAAAAAAAAAGAGGTAATACAACCAAAATTTCATAATTAACACACCTAAATTTTGTTACCAATATAGAGTTATAAAATTTACTGTTTAACTTTGTCACCGCGTTCCCAATATAGAGTTACAAATTTTGTCATAATTCAAATAATTATAATTTCCTCTTTAACTTTGTCATAATTTCACCCTCATTTCATTGAATTTCAAAGTTACCAAAATATTCACGCTGCTAAAAAATTAAAGGCGATGTAAGCTACTAATTTCAAACAGCTAGCCAAATATCGGATGATGGATTACAAGGAATTAACTAGCTACTTAAAAAGATCTTAGATTGAAGATGAATGAAGCATGGGTTTCAAAGTTCAGACTTGAATGAAGACGACAGATGACGATGGACGCAGACGACGGAAATCTGGGATTGAAGACAGTAGAAGACGATGGAGATCTAGGATTGAAGTGAAGATGTTAGACGATCGAAGACGATGAGATGAATGCAGCGTTGAATGAAGACGATCGAAGACAAATGGAAATCTGGGATTGATGACGCAGTGCTGAAGACGACGATCTCTGACGACGTGGCAGCGGCAGGTCGGATTCGTCAATGGTGATGCGGTGACGGGCAAAAGAGTGATGAGACGGCGATGGTGAGGCTACAGAACAGAGTGAGAGGGACACAACACGGTAAGAGAACGAGTCGTTCAGGAATCAGAATGAGTCCCGGAGCGACAGCAAATGGCAATGTTATGTGAAAGGGTAACTCAACAAGAAAAAAAATATATATATATACATATATATATATATATATATGGGGGCTGGACTTTAACAAAAAAAAATTCAAATTCAACTCGTTTTCAAAATAAACCTTTTGAAAAACAAGTCTTTTTCTTTTTCCATGTGTATATTTTTCAAAATAAACCTTGGCCAGGTGAGTCTTTGGTCTATGTTAAAGTCAATAAGCAACCCCCTGCTTCTACTGACCTCCCACTAACAACAAAGAATTTACCTCAGCTTCGTCGCTAGCATCCAACAAAGGCATTCATTTAGATCTATAATTCTTAAATTCATCATTTTTATTAAGTATATTTGAGCTCGTGAGAGCAATCCACTTGTAGTGTGTTTAGCAGAGCGTTAAGGAAGCCAAAATCATGTTTACAAATTTCTTTTACACAGAAATAATAATTTGTCATTTTCTATAAATCGCGTTTTCTCTTTTCTTACTGTGAAACCAAACACACGCTTAATCCTTCCTGATTGAACCCATCAGAATTTTCCTGAATATTTATGCCAAACTTCCCTCTAACAATTAGCGTTTTCCTTGTTGAAGCAAATACTCCCACCCCGAATTTTTTCACAGAAAGATTTCCTTCCTATACCGTCAATTGAAACTCTTTTAGACTCCATCCCCAGCATCATTTTCACAAGCATAACTCCAATTGTTACTTCTATTATTATTGTCCATATTTAATTCAATGGAATGGAGATCACTATCAGCCGAGTCATCATCTTCTCCTTGTGCTACTCCATCTCCACCATCTATACCATCTTGTTTCTCTGCATGTTTAAATCCCCAATCGCTTTTATTCAAACAAGATTCAAGATCCTTAATTTTTTTGAACTGCGGAGAAATATCGCCGTTCCCATCTTTATTTTTATGAAAGGCTGCAAGCTCATTTATTAAATTAATCAAAGTACAGGTAATATTAAATTTTATGTTTATTAAGTATTTGCCACATTATTTGTCAGGTCAATAATTGGTTACCATTTTAACGGACGCTAACAATAAGGACTTTTTACAGAGTTTTAAAACTCTATCAACTTACCAAAAAATTAAAGTTTAAAAATCAAATTTAAAATTTCAGTAAAAACATAACAAGCAAGAGTTAAATTTAGCCTGATTTCAAATTATCGATGCAAAATAGTTGAATCATCTACAGATTCAATTCCCACTAAGATGTTTAATTGATATTTAATTGAATAATATGTCCGCGTAATTATGACTGTCAATAAGATTAACTTGATGGAATCTAATAATTAGGCGACAGAATCATGTCCTCAATTAACAAATCATTATCCATGCTTCACATCCAAACCAAGCCATTATGAGCCATGACAACCACCTACTTTCCCCAAACCAAGGGGCACAAAAAAGACAAGGCTTATAATTTTATACCACTACGCCATCATGAATGAGATTAATAATTTTCTTTTCATGATAAAAAGTCATTTTCTTTTGACGCCCGGCCATTTTACCAAACTAAAGACGCTCGTGAATTACAGTCGAGCGGAGAAGAGCGGGTTTGCTATGCAGAGCGTGTTTAAATTCCCGTTAAAAATTATGTTTGTATAACAGCTATCAGAACTTGTTTGGAATCGCGATAAAAAACTATATCCATATAAGATTATCAATATCTTTGTATCAAATGTGATTTTAAAAGAAATTACCACGTTTTCAAACACACTTCGATATATGTTTGGTTCAACTTTTATTTTTTTTAAGGTGTAATTTTGGCCAAAGCAATAAAACATAACTTTTACATTTTGTGAGTTACGTGATCTGAGAGTCTCCACAAATATTTTCAAATACAGCATCAGTCTTTGCTTTCACTAAAACGTAATTTGGAAAAGTCCAAATAAGAATCCAAACATGCTAACAAACGTTGTCTGTAGCGTGCCATGAATTTTTGCCGACGGTAATAACTTGATGCTTATACAGTTCTATTAATGAATGTACACGAATAGCTAAAAGAAAAAAGATGCCAAAAGGAAAACAAGGAGGCAAACGGATCAAACAGTTAGGCCTGAAACTTATCTCTTCATCTAGTCGCTATCAAAACAATTTTAAGCATTCCTCTAATCACAGTTCAAAACTCACATAGCCTGCACATGAAAAGTAATACGGCATATACCTATATCCATATATACATGTCAAAAATATGTGTGCAAAAAACTGATTCACCGTGGCCTTTATTTATGAGGTCATTAAGTGCAGACCACAGAGGAAACCGAAAGAGGATAGAGGAAGGTATTGGCATATTGGAACGAAATAGTACCACCATTGGTCAGGGGCTTCCCATCATTAACGAGGCAGTCATTGTAGCGAAGGCGCTTGAACACCTTTGGGTTGATGAGGCGAGCAGAGCTAAACCAGCCACAGCGCAGGTGAATGCCGGCGATGTCACACCCACTGACGCACAGATTCATGATCTCGACGGTGTAGGTGGGAATGCCACTTGGGAGAGGTGCTGTGGGACCTTGGTTTATTACAATATCAGACTTGCTACACTTGTCACCCCACATTCGGTTCGGCTCCGCCATTGTAGTGGCTGCAGCATAAAGGAGATAAATAAATAAATAAAGGATCTTTGAAAATGGTAAATTAGGGCAGGAATGATTATGCTTCAAAAGTTGCACTTTAATACAGATGCTTCAAAAGTTGCACTGCTATACAGCACATCCATATTACATACTGTGATCAATCAGGAAGTCACACAACGACAAAACACTCCTACTGAGGCCATGTATCAAAATGGAAACAAAGCAAATTAACAACTCAAAAGCAGGCCCCTCGCTTTCGACTTTCTTTGAATTCGGAATTTTGCTTTTTCTGCTCCTTTCCAGGGGAGGAAAACCAATTCAAAAACCCTGTGCTATATGATCATTTATTTAAAACAACTTTTTAGCCAGAAGAAATACAACTAAATCAGGAGGGCATCCTTATGAGTTAGTTGGAAATTTCCACAGGAATTGCAATCAGTACGCTTGATTTAATAGACCACTAATAGCGGATCAAAAGCATAAGTGCATAATCATAGAAAGAAACCGTCCGCAATAGGGGACTTTTGCAAGCAATTGGCCACCCTTTAATGAAATTACAGCGTGAAGCTCGGGCTTGACGACGTACTCGTACGTATCAGACAGAGTATGGTGTCGGACAGGCCGAGGCGTCATTTTCAGAACCAAATTCCAAATGTCTCCCCTGATACTTGATCCGCTCATAACGCCTCACCTCAACTATTTCGGGTGGAATAATCCAAAAACGAAAAACCCATTCGCCCACCCACATGAGCCCATCTTTGTAACCTTGGAATTTCGGCTAAGTCCTAAAAAATGATGAATGAAAATAAACAAATCAATGAATTGCATAAATTACCACGATGATGAAGAAGCTTGCGATGAGTAGTAGAGAGAGTGTTGTTGCCTTCTTCCTTCAAACCCATACTACCCCTCCCAGCATCCATATCTGTAATGGATATCATAAGAATAAAAATTAAAGGAAGGAACAAGCTGCTAACACGGAGGCCACTCAATACCATCATGAGAATAGCAAGGAAATGTGACCAGGAATCTGTCTAATGAAATGTCTGTAGCATGAATCTCCGCTAGTTTCAGAAGGACGAACTAACCTGCGAGAAAAGCAAGCACTCCAAGGAAGAAGAAGGACGACGCTAAGAATATAACAATTCGTCGGATCGAACACGCTTCCATCAACGATATCAACGCAGTAACGACTCTTGCTCGAAGTCGTTGAATCCTCCCAGGAAAACGCAACTCGGTAGAAACGGTGAGTGAGACTCGAAACCCTAGAACACCATGGAAACAAGAGCCACAGATAATCACAGATCTGCAGAAAATGACGATATATATAAAGTTCATTTAAAAGACATCACATCATCTGAAACACAAAAAAGAGCAAGATAAAAATCAGTCAACGAATAGCCGTCGCTCCGAAAAAGAAAGAGGTTCAGATTTGACTTGAATTGATCGTGTAGAGAGAGTCACTCACAGTCACGGGGTTAAGATGACAGAGACCTAAAAGGAAAAGGCAAGGCAACGGCAAGTTGGAGATGGAACTAACCCGAATAAAAGCATTTAGAAAGAAGCCAGCTAGCTCCAAAAAAGAACCTACACAGTTTATGACTATCAATCAAGGGGCAGTAATAGGAAAATTCCCAGGGCGATGACATTCATCTTTCTTCATGCATTTCTCGGGAAAACCGTGTGGAAGAATACTGAAAATTTCACGAAAACCGAAGGCTTACGCAGTACAGAAATAGTAGCGGTGGTGGTGGTAATAGAGAAGAAGAGTTCCTTGAGAAGCGGGAAAGTTGATTTTCCCGTGAGAGATGGAAAATAAAACAGGATTTTCCAGGCAAGTTGAGAGAGGAAGCATGGAAATGGAAAAAAACCGGAGCAACGAAATTCACTGCGGGGGAACAATGGACAAGGCAGAAGCAGAATGAGTATCATCAGGTCGCAGAGCGACATGAAAAACAACAATACGTGCATAGAAAAAGCGGAGTAAGAGGAAAGGGGGAGGCATAACGCGGAATGCATGGCAGAGGCGGAATGAGGGTCGAAGCGACAAAAATGGCAGAGACAGAAATGACACAACACACAGAATCGTGAAAAAGCCGATACTCCTCCGCCATTGCATTTATGACAGAGACGACGCCACCTACATCAACTATAGTACTAGGCCATTACCTACTGATGCCACGGAGAGAGAGAAAGGAATTGCACCTTTGAATACGGATATTGCTCGCTCCTGGGCTGCACGGCACGAACCGAGGAGAGAGAAAGAGAAAAGATCGAGATGAGAAGGATATGGTGGTGGGTTTCGTTTTAGCGTTGAGGGCTTTCGTTTATACAGCGCGTGGAGTAGAGTTGCTGTCTTATCGCCTCTTCATGTAATTATGTTCACTCGACAAGTAGAAAATTGTTAAAAAGTTAATTCATGTTTAACGTCACATGTTGAGATCAAATTTTGAATCAGTTACGGTAATATTCTCTGATTTGATTTTGCTAAATTAATATATATATATATGATTCAATTTTTTAATCTTTAATATGTATTATAAAAAATTCTTTTTAATTTATTTCATATTAATAAAATTAATATTTTATATAATATAAGTTTTTTAAAAAATAAACTTTGTAATTTTATATTATAACAAATAAAATATTATGTATAAAATTAATTCTATTAAAAAGTTAATATATACAAAAAAATTATATATAATTATATATATTTTTATTATCAAATTTTTTATTAAAATATAATAATTAAATATTTTTAATAAAAACATAATAAGTATATAGATTTTATAAATAATTATATAATTTTTAATTAAACTACAAAAAAATTTAATAATAAAAATATAAAAACTGTATTTAACTTTAATTCTACATATAAATATTTTAAACTTATAATAATATTTTTTTTAGAAAATATTAAATAAAATTCAATTAAATTTTATAAAATAAGGGTTCCATATCTAACCATGGTAAGAGCGCACGTGGAATCGTTAACCGTGTGATTGGCATTCTCAAGGTGAATGATTACCTCGCATCCCCGCTTCGAAAGGTTTTGTCTATCTTCAGGTGGCTGAGTCACAGCATTCCAGCCGAAGAATGTCATCTTACATTGGAGAGTAGAGTCCACGCGCTCCTTTTTTTTCCCCCTTTGACTTTTGATTTTTCTTTTTAGTTTTAAAAATAAAAGGTTATAAAAAAGGGCAAAAAAATTAAACTTGCCTTATCAAAATTTCTTCACACTTTGGGAAGACGCCACTTAAATTAAAACTCTTAAGCTGGCTTTTGAAATTTTGATCTTTAAGAAAATTACATAAATTAATGTATTATTTTATTAAATTGAATTCATACAAATGTAAAATTGAAAATAGTAAAAATTTGCTTAATATTATATGTATGTATTATACCAATAATTTTTTTCTTAATATTAAAACTTTCAACTTAGAATTTATAAAAAAGTTTGTCTTCTTTTTTATGTTTAAATTTTATTTATAAATCATAGAGAAATGAGATTTTAAATTTTGTAAAAGTATAGTTTATTTAATATGCTAACAATATTTAATACTATAAATTACGCAATAAAATATAAAATACTCCATTATTCTGTAGTTGTTCTTCTTGGCAGTCCACATGTCATTTTACAGAAGAAAGAGGGAGGGAGGAATGGGGAGGTCTCCAAAATTGGAAACCAGAAAGTTACCTCCATTAATGTTTGTTACTTTTGAGGTATGCTCAGCGTAATGGCATATCACATAATTGTTTTGTTGACTGTTGATCACAAACACAAATCTCAAATGGCCCATTGGGCCAGGCCCAAACTGGTCTGTTTAGGTCATTTTAGAATGGGTGTCATTGCCAAGATAAAATGAGAGATGCCCAAATTCTAATGAATAATGATGGAAGGATTTGCACAAACATTTATTTCTTTTTATTTTGGAAGGCAAACATGCTAGGATACTCTATCTTAGGTGAATACACCATGTTCAGAGGCGCAGAATCCCACCCAGCCAAATCAAGTTAAGTTGAATCAAGCCAAAAAAAATAAAATATGAGGACAAGGTTAGGTACCAAGCCAGCCTTAAAAGCCAATGTGGCCCAATTGGCTTAATGGTTTAAATAAAAAAAATTAAAAAAATTTTTTATAAGGGCTTACATAATAATTTTAATTTTTTTCAATGACAAAATATAATTTATAAAGACTAATATGAAAATGTTATTTTTTTAGAGTTATTTTATAATTTTTACAATAAATTTTTTTTTTTTTAAGAATCAAGTTGCTTGATACGAGCCTGATCTTAAGCAATACTAGATCAAATCCAAGCAACAAATTTTAATTTTAAAATTCATTTGAAATTAGGCTGAATATTGGATTATGTATACTCCTACTTTCTTTAATATTTACAAATAGTTATTATGTATTAAAACTTGGATAAATAATCCCTTTACTATAGTAAACTTAAAAATTGATCTTTACTTGTCTTTTATTAGATAGAGAATGAAAATTGGAGAAAGAATATATGTTTGATTTTAAAATTGCAAATGGAATATTTAAGGAAAAAGGATTTTTGGTCTAAAATCACAAATAAAATAGTTTAAGTTTGAAAACAAAATTGAATCATTATTATATGACTTGAAACTTTAGATTTAGATTAATGACTTGTTTGATACACAAAAAATAAGAAATGAAAAAAGAAAAATTTGTTGATAAAAAATGACTTTCATAACTCTATCTTTAAAATTTTATAAAATAAAAGATAAATACTATTAAATAATAATATAATAAACATTACTTAAAACTTTCATTTTTTGTTTCTTATTTTTTAAAAAAACCAAACAAGGCCTAAAGATTCATAAAGGAAACTTATAAAATAAGAAAAGAGTATGATGTCAAATTAGTTATGATACAAAGTCTATTATTTGAATTTTAAAAAATATATAATGATTGTTTGTAAATGAATTAAAATATGGATGGTGTTGTTTTCCCCAAAAAAAAAAAAAAATTAATAATAAGGTGTTTGTGCATTTTTCTCTTTCCACTAGCACTGAATTTTCACAAACTAAAAGGTTTCTTGAAAAGTTGCCCATTTTGAAGCTAATTGCATTGGGAACGTCGGAAGAAGATATCTGGATAATTCTGATATACACTGGATTCAAGTGATAAAATTACTTAGACAGCAAATATGGAAAGAAATCTAAATCATTCATCTTTACAAATTTGCTTTTTATGGTAAAAATTCATAGCTCCTAATAATTAAATTTGAAAATTTTTAGTCAGGTTAATTTTAACTAACTCCTTAGTTAGGTACAAATTTTTAATTAAAACATAATATATGTAAAATTTTATAATAATTCTATTGTAAAATATATAATTTAATTAAAATATTATATAATTATTTAAAAAATTATATATTTATTATATTTTAATAAAAAATATGATAATAAAATATGTTTTAATTTTTAATATAAATTTATTTTCCACGTGGCGGGACGGCATTGGTTGAACAAATAGTATGGGACAGACAAAACAAAGGTTGAACTTCACGGCGTGACGTAGTTGGGTTTTGGTGTGTATATGGTAGTCTGAGATGGACTGCTCATCAACCCGCCGATAAAGAAACCGAAGAAATCAGAAATTTTCAAATCCGGGTGCTTCTCCGTCTTCAATAATCTTCCATTTCTCGTATTAATTTTCAGAGTAGTTGAAACCCTTTATCTCTGTTTCTTCAAAACAAATATTCTCTCTTTTATTCCGCCAAATCTGTCTCTCTCGTTGCTGCTGAGAAGAACCCATATTCCTTTTCTTCTGGCGGAGCCTCGAAAGCCCAAATGCTAAGAAATCTCGTGCAACTAATTTGCCTTGTGACGTCTTAACCTTCTTCCCCTTCGTCTGCTGACTAAAATTGACTTCCTGCTATTCTTCTTCTTGTCTTTTGCAGCTTTATTTGTGACAGGCTTCCTCTTCTTCCTTGTCTATCAGTGAGATTCCTCGAATCAAACACTCCCTGGGAAACAAAATGAATATTAGGAAATGGGGTTTCGTTGGACTTCTTTGTGTTGCCTTTCTCTGTACAAGTGGTGCTGTGGAGCGGGGTCGAAATCAACCTACTGAAAGAATTTCGGGTGGGTTTCCTTTTATTGATCCATCTCGTTTTTCAATTCGTTTTATCCCTTTTTTCTAAGTTCACCATGTCCAAGTTCTTATTATTTTGTTTGTTTTGTTATCTTCCGTTGATTTGGGGCTGTCGATTGTAGTTGATTTCCTTTCGGTTATGGTTTAATCCTTTGGGGTTTTGGTCTTTAGTGGTGCTCTCTTGGGTTCTTCTGAGTGTGAATTCAATTAAGATCTACTTTAGATTGAGGTTGATTGGGATATCTTTATATAAGTTGTTGACTTTCCTTGTGGCTTTTGCCAAATTTATGTCCAATAGTCTAGATATAGATCTTTGGTTCTTAAGCACCACGTGAAACATATAGTCCTACAATCACATTTTGAAGTTGCAAACGTGCTATTTAGATCCTATACCTTTTTTTTTTTCGGTTTAATATTTTGAGGGTGGGTGTGGCTCCAACACTTCGTAGCATGGACCACTAATATTTTGAAGCTGTTTCAGTGTGAATAGATAATAGATAATATAAAAGCTGTTACTAGTCTTCTCAACTGAATAATTTTTAAATTTGAATTGATAGAATGGTTCTGCTGAATTCTACTTGTCTGCTGTATTTGGGTCAGTTAAGTGTTTGCTATATCAAAATAGGGTCATGTTGTGGTCAATTTTCACTATGATCGGCTTATGCAGGCTGATAGGAGGTAATAAGGCGCTCTGTTGACTTTGTGATGTCCTGCCCTAGCCAAATTCCCACCCTTTATTAGTCTCAAAGAAAATGTATTACTTGGTATATAGAGTAAGAGGATTATAGGGAGGATACCTCCCGTTGTCTACTCAATGTGCAAATCATCTTGAGCCAACGTCAGCAATTATCTTAAGAGTTTGGAAAAAGCATGGCTGCATAGCTTGCAGACATTTTAAAGATAACATATTGTAAGATGGAGCATTAAGGTAATGAATAGATTGTCTCTATTTTCCAATTAGCATATGCAATTCTAGATATTTTGAGAAATGGACAGTAGGTTGGCCACACGCACACAGAAGAAGATTGATAGACTGTAACTCTAATTTCTTATAAGGGTGAAGGAAAATATCAGTCAGTGTCGATGTATATTGTTATTGAAGTGATGCTATATTGGAGCGCTATGTATCATCAAGGTAAAGATGAATGAAGTGAAAGTTAAATGCTTTAATTAATCTGATATATCTAAAAGTGGCTCTGTTATATAGGCGTGGATGTAAGACATGAGTTTAAATATTTTTAAATTTGTTATTTATTTTGATAATAATGAGACCATTAAAGCATATATTTCTATGACTCTTAAATACACAAATACACAGGCACATGCCTGGTTGCTTGAAATTTCAATTTCAAGGTGTTGATAAGCAGACTTCTCTACTATTTCTTAAAGCCTTTCATCAAGTAACTCATTCTAGTGATAAACTGGACAGAAATACAAATCGCTAAACTTCTGCGTGATTATAATTATTTCAAAATCAGTAGTATGTTTTATTTAGTTAACTATGAGACTAATTAGTGTCCATGTCATGGTTGAACCAATTGCAGGTAGCGCTGGTGATGTACTAGAAGATGATCCGGTGGGAAGGTTGAAGGTTTTTGTTTATGAACTTCCAAGCAAATATAATAAGAAAATTCTGCAAAAAGATCCAAGATGCCTCAACCATATGTTTGCAGCGGAGATCTTTATGCACAGGTTTCTCTTATCTAGTCCTGTTCGAACCCTTAATCCTGAAGAAGCTGATTGGTTTTACACCCCTGTATACACCACCTGTGACTTGACACCAAATGGACTTCCTTTACCTTTTAAATCACCGCGAATGATGAGAAGTGCTATACAGCTTATTTCTTCAAACTGGCCTTACTGGAATCGGACAGAAGGGGCAGATCATTTCTTTGTAGTTCCTCATGACTTTGGTGCATGCTTCCATTATCAAGTAAGAAATTCAGTATATCATATTATAGTTTTTTTTTTTCCTTTTTAATTAGATTATTGTTGTGCGCCTCTTAAGTAATTGAATATCTTGACTATATCAGATTCCTCTGCTAGTACTGTACATGAAATTGTGGACTTTTATCTTGTTACCTTGTTCCAGGAAGAGAAGGCAATTGAAAGAGGAATTCTTCCATTGCTACAGCGTGCTACCCTGGTTCAGACATTTGGACAGAGGAATCATGTGTGCCTGAAAGGGGGCTCAATCACCATTCCTCCATATGCTCCACCACAGAAAATGCATACCCACCTAATTCCTGAAAAGACTCCTAGGTCCATTTTTGTTTACTTCCGAGGATTGTTTTATGATGTTGGAAATGACCCTGAAGGGGGTTACTATGCAAGGTAGGTCTTATTTTCAAATCATATAGGCACGAGAATGCTAATTTGCATCCTAGAAATGAAAATGCAAGTAGAATTTAATTGATGTAATTAGTTATTATCATAAAATTACTGAAACTAATCAATCATATTGGCACTTAGTCCATTGGTGATCAAGAGTCGCTTTTTGAGATTCCATTTGAAAGTCAAGGAAAAATATGCTTGAAGTCTGGTGCCATGCATGGATGCTTTCATAATGTGAAACAAACTCCACAACAAATAATCTAATTGGTCAAAATGATTGTATCTTGCAAATTTACAGAGGTGCAAGAGCAGCAGTGTGGGAGAACTTTAAGGACAACCCACTTTTTGACATTTCCACTGAGCATCCAACCACATACTATGAGGACATGCAACGAGCTGTGTTCTGTCTGTGCCCACTTGGCTGGGCCCCTTGGAGCCCAAGATTGGTTGAAGCTGTGATATTTGGATGCATCCCTGTTATCATTGCAGATGATATTGTGCTACCATTTGCCGATGCAATCCCATGGGAAGAGATCGGGGTGTTTGTTGACGAAGAGGATGTCCCTAAGTTGGATACTATACTCACATCTATCCCACCAGAAGTAATATTGAGGAAGCAGAGATTGCTTGCAAACCCTTCCATGAAGCAAGCTATGCTATTCCCACAACCTGCTCAACCAGGAGATGCTTTTCATCAGGTTTTAAATGGGCTTGCACGTAAGTTGCCACACGACAGGAGTATATACTTGAAACCAGGGAAGAAGATCTTGAATTGGACTGCTGGCCCTGTGGGTGACCTGAAACCTTGGTAGCGGTTATAACAGTTTTTCTTTGAGGCAATTAGGATTCTTTATGTTGCTTGGTCAATCCTCCAAGTGTTCATAGGGGTTGGTTGTGATTCAGATGCTGGTTTTCATTGTCATTGTAAATTTTGATAATTTTTTCCAGACAATATATTAGATCATGTTGTCCATTTGCAGCTATAATTGAGTTTTATTTGTTGTTGTACCTTGCTTTTGATATTGCTCTTATTGTATGCTTCTTGTAGCCCGCTCTCATGTATGTATATGTGTATATATATATATATATATAAAAGAGGAAGTTTTACTATTTTTAAGTTATGAACAGTATAACATATCCATTGGATTATGCGTCTTTTTTATCTTTTTCTTTTCTTTCTATGTACGTTTTTTTTAAAATATTATTATTATTTTGTGAGACTCATAATTATTTTGAACTATCCGTGTATGGCAGCCAGCTAGTTGTGTGTAAAAGAGCGTGGTGTAAAGATATCGCCTTTTTAGTCGCCCATCAACTAGGGGTGTTCATGGGCAGGCCCGAACAGGGTATTTAGTATGCCTGATGCTCGGCCCGATTAAGACATTGGGCTTGTTTTTATGCCCGTAGCCCGGCCCGGCCCGGCCCGAACAAATCCGATTTTAGGGCAGATTAGGGTGGCCCTAAACCGCCCGAATTTTTTTTTTTATGAATTGATACTTAATATAAAAATATTTTTTTGTAGACTCATAGGCATATACTTCAAAACAATAAGCTTTTGAAACTTTCATATTTTTATCAATAATAAAAAGATAGCTTAGAATTGTCAAGCAAAATATAACCTATACTAATATAATTAGCTTTAGGTAAATACGCGTATTTTCATTATTCAATAAAAGAAATGTCAGTAAGCATACACATCAATAATAAAAATAATTAAAAAATAGGAAAAGTTTAAATAGATAATAAAAATTACAGCATGTAAAGAGAATTAGATAAAATAAACATAAATATATATATATATATATATATATATAAGATGACAAGATATTAATAACTAAAAAAAAAAAACTATTAGGGCAAGTTGGGCAGGATGTCTTTGCCCGTGGCCCGGCCCGACCCGATATAATTTTGTTTAAAGTTCTGTCCGATTATATTTTTAGCCCGCCCTAGCCCGGCCCGGGCAAGACCCGATGTACACCCCTACCATCAACAAGGGGTATTGATTCTTAAGGAAGTTAACTGATGGTATAATTTCTGGTTGTTTTGGTGTCGACTGTGTCTGGTAAGGGAGTTTCGAGGCTAATGATTAATTTGGCGTTTGCCTTTCTCTAGTATAAATATTGTATGCTAACAACTGGCTGATTTCTTATTAATCACCTGTTGACCTATTAGCCTCCCACCGTCTCCAACTACCATGTCTTGTTCTTTGTTATTTTATGGGCAAATTTTCATTTACACGTATGGATTAGATATGATATACTTTGTTAATTTTATAAGCATTTCGACTCAAAAACGGAATGCAGCAAGGAAAAAGAAGTGAAAAATTGTGTTTGCTTGCTATTCAATGTACGTGCCCCATTTTCTAGGCGAAAGGGCCTGAAAGTTACATCCAATGATATAAGCTGGGGGAATTTGGCATTGCTCTACAGAGGACACTGTCGAAGAATGATAGACCCAGAAAGTGGGAAGGGGCCTGTGTGGGGAGTATGAAAGCCACGCTTTTTCACGTAGGCTTCAGACACATGCCAATTAAACTTCTCCGCTTTCACCCATTGTGAATTTCACTTTCCATAATCACTCCCTTATCTTGTTTCTTCGTAGTTGCTGACTTGCGTATCAGTGATTCGTAGGAACCAAGAGCCAAAAAAAGAAAAAGGCCCTGCAGTTGCAGGCACTCACTGCCACCAAGCCTCCTCCTTCTTCATTACCCATGCTGGTAATGCTGGCCTGCGACGACTCTCCAATCTTTTTGCTTTGAAATCATCATTGTTCTCTGCTGGACTTCGTCTCCTTCTTCATCCTAATCAACACCATCATCATCTTACTCAAAGAGCACCCAGAATTTCCGTGCGCCTCGCTTCCAAGCAAGCCTGTAACTGTCGGGATTGCGGGTTGCATTCCTATTTTCTCTCTATAGTTCACAGTTTATATATAATAATATCAAATCAAATCAATGGATTTGTAAATATACAGTAATTTTATACTTCTAATATTGTTGCAGGTATATTTACAATGAGAAAACTCCCTTTGAGAAATTGCCGGATAAATACTTCTGCTCTAGCGAGCACTTCACTTATAATCAACCGCATTGTGGTATAGAAAACTAGAAAGTCGCCTCCGTCATCTTTGGAGTAGGAAGTCTTCGATCTGCCGTATCGGCCATACCAGAATGAATTTTCTGTGATCACTTGCTATCCTTCTTCTTGATAATGGTGGGATTCACCCGGCTAACTAAAAAAGAAAGAGAAGTTGAACTCTCTCTTCTTTTTTATTACAATTTCTGCATCTGAAAACATCGTCTAACAACGGACGAAATTATTCATGTGCTCTTCGTTTTCAAGAGCCCACGTCCTCGGAAGGAACCTCTGCTTGTCTCGTAACCATGCGGAGTAGAAACCCACTAAATTCTTCTCAGTGGACTAGGATAAGCATGCAATTTGATGATGTTCATGGATTATAGTGGATGATTCTTCATTCTGAAGAACAACATGGGAGGATTTACGGGTTCCAACTTCCAATCATCTTTTGCCTTTTTATTTATCTATATATTTAATGCTAAAAGAATAATTATCATTGCTTTATATTGCGTTTTGCAGTTTGTGGTGCTTCAAAAGGAAGATTTAAGCCCAATGCACCGGCTGTGACAAACAATGCAAATGACACAGACGTCCGAGAGGCACGAAAAGCTGAAATCCAGAAAGATGAAGCAACTGGGTTAGAATAATCCTTATGCTCATGCCCAGCCAAAAATGTTTTCACTGAGCTCTCTTCACTTTCTAAGCAAACTTTTTTTTTTTTTTTTGCAGGAAGGCACTTCCGACTGCAGCAGCCGTCGAAATAGCAGCGCTTGCCGGATTACACTTCTATCTGAACAGCAATTTGAATGAACTCCTAATTTGTTTGTCGTTTTTTTTGTTTCATTTAGCTCATATTCTGGTCGGTTTCATTGTCTTCCTTCTGTTCACTTTACCATAGCTAACACGCCTCGCCATTTTTCTTTGTTACACAAAACAAAAAAGCAGAAAGAAATCAGAGAATGCAACCACATGGAGAGAGATAATTTTCTGCAACTCAGAGGTTATGAAATTTATTTTTCCCCCACAGTTATCGATTATACTGTAACATTTTTCAATTTTTCATGAGACGAGAATTCGGATAGCATACAATCACGCTGGTGCATATTATGCAACCTCTCACCACCTATTTTGTTTGAATTAAATCGGGATTTCAGGATTAAATTACATGGATCAATACTGATCTTCTTGGTCTAATCATTACTAAAGCCTATATCTTTTCATGGATATGCTACAAATTCAAGCAACTTGACCAACAAGTAAAAAGCGAGCTATTATTGGCTGTTGCTTTTAATAGTCAGCTAAAATATTGACAGTAAGATATTAAAAGATATTAGTGATGATTACCTTATGACCTACGGAACAGGGCATTATGATGGCAGGAAATAAAATAACAGAATTACACATTGTGGTCGTATGAAAGGCTCGATTTGGAGTCAGTCCGCAAAGATTTAAGGTCATTTTCTCCAATTTGCTGTCCATTTTCTAAGTTCGTGGCCTTTGTAGTAGCTTTATCGAAGTTGACTACCAAATAAGAGACCAGTTCGAGAATACGGTTGCTCCTTCAGCAGAAACATCCCGATTCAGATAGATTCGTGAGGAAGTTTTTCATTCTTGCAAGATAAACGAACCCTCTATTCTTCTCTCCATGGGTGGTGGAGGGGGGAAATTCAAAGGAGAAAACATATCATCGAAACTGGAGGTTGGTGCAGGCCTGAACTCGTAAGGTCCTTCCTTCGGCCCCCAAACCTGCAATCAGATGGGAAAATAAATAATGTCGTTAAAATTTTTTTTTTCTCAGCTGTGCGCTCTATTTCCAAGCAGCCATTGCAGCGATGCATTTCAACAAACTAGCTAAAAAAAAAATTGCAGAATTAGCTATAAAACTAACTTGATTTCCATCGTCATCATAACCCCTATCCCACGTATGTATCTCCTTATTTTTCATAACTGCAAGTTCTGAAGTACAGTAGGATGCTCCATTCTGCAATAAAAATGGAAAAGCTATTATACGGAACACTAAAACCAGATTCAACAAAATGCCAGTGAACCCAAACCCATGCAAGCAAAAGTGGTGTCAAAGACGGGGATGAGGAAGGGGTCAGGTCTACAAGGCAATAGTTTAACTGCAAATTACCCATGAATTAGGAAACCCGCCAGGTGGGGTTGAACCTTCGTATAAGCAGCGTTTTCCACGTGGACAACGCTTTAGATGTGTTGTTGTCAAATGCTCAGCAATGTCCTGCAAACCACACTACACTTGTTCAGAAGACAACCGTGCCTATACAGTTTATGGATATCCATCTATATCTACAATTCCTTTTACACAGATTTATTTTAAAATTCTAGGACTTTTTATCTTTTGCCAATATATCTTGTAATTTCTTTTATTCACTCAACTTTTACAATGTTTTATTAAGATCCTAAGATTTTCATTTTTTTTTTAAAATCAATCTCTTTTCTTTCCCTTTTTTATTTCTTTTGTCACTTTACACTGTTTTTATAAACACCCAAAGATCATTTTATCATCCATCTGATTTGCCACTGTCTCTCTTTATCTCTCTCTCTCTCACACATTTTGACTTGAGGTTAGAAAGTCAGTGATGAAGTTTCAACCTAGCAATATTATTCTATGACATAGATATGAGCTGTATTGTTGAAAATCAGATAAAATAGACAATTGTCCAAAAAGTTTTATGCCTTTAAGCTAGGATCTTGGTATCCGCATGATTGAATGCTTACCCCAATGACTTCTTCTGGCTGTGGACGCTGATCCTTTGAGCGATCACAGAAATTCTTGTACTCCTCCATGTCTCTAATGGCATATGTATTTAACTGCAATTGAACAGAAGCTAGCATTCAGGCTCCAATTTAAAACAAAATAAAATGTCCACTAGTAACAACAAGAATAAGAATATAGTTTTCTTCTAAAGACGAGGTATTCAGCTTCCTCTATCAGGAAAAGTTTAACAAACCTAGTTAGTTTAGACCACTTACTTTTTATTGCCATATGCCTCTATGTATAATTAAAATCGGAAAACGTATTCCTTTAGGTAACTCCCCCCCCCACAAAAAAAAAGGAGCAGGGGAGAAGGCATGAGAATATATTCTCTTTCAATGTTATTCCATAGAAAAAAAAAGCTTCATTCTCTTTAAAGAATATTATTTTATTAAGTTAGAGAGGTTAGTAAGTAAAGGCAACATAAATTACACAATGTAAATCGTGGTTCTCAAGCATGGTGTGGCAAAATTTAACCATTTTCCCAGAATAAACTCATCATAATTATTAAATGAGGGAGAAAGGGCACCTTGTAATAGCAAACATACCAAGTTCCATACAAATAAAGGCTAAAAGGCTAAAAGAACCACAAAAAGGACATCTTTAAAGTGATTGCATACATACCTCAACATCACATTTCAACTCTTTTGGACAAGGTTTCACCATTAAGAACCTCTGCAAGAAGAGGATAGATGATAGTTTAAAAACGTGCATCATAGACAAAACTGAAACAATAAATTTGCAGCGTAGGCAAAATCCCCAGAAAGTCAACCTTTGTGCAAGCATCTTGCCCATGTTCAGAATTCAAGTATGAAGATAGAGACAAAATAAATGTAAACAGCAATTCTCATAAGACATGTATGCTACCTGCCGAAAGGGCTTTTGTGGATTCCTCCAAAATGCCTATAACCATAAAGAAAATATTCATTGAGCAAGTTACGAAACGTAGGCTTGAAAAACAGCAAAATTAGTCACAATGAAGATGCTAATAGACTTGTTTTATTTTACCCACCTGCTCAAAATACAGGACCTTTGAACCATCCACTAGTTCTGCCGCAGGGCATGTAAGCATTCTGCGCAAATTAGAGATCAATGATGATCTATGAGAGGCTTTCTTCTCCCAAAAAAAATGAAGAGAATAAGTTCAGTTATCAATACTAATCACCTCCTCCTTTTTTCCTTTCCAAACTGAAAACTGTACAGATGGGATCATGAAGAAATTATGGTAACATGGAATGTAACTTAGAAAACGATGAAAGCCACAATTCGTTTGTTTAGGTGTTACAAAGGTACTGAAGCTAATTATAATCTGAAGTTTCCGGCAAGAAAATAGGCAAAACAGAAGCTGCTAAGGTACAGATAATGGTAACAAATCATTCCCACATGAAATTCTGGAATTCAATTTGAATGAACAAATTAGGGAAACTGAAAAGAATGAATAACATACCGAATATTGAAATAATTCTCAGGGTCTCTGGACGCTTGCTCTTTTGAATACTACACCAACAATTTTTCAAAAATTAAACCCAAAAATAGGGGGAAAAAAGATCATTTACCACCGAGAGAGAGTAATAACATCAGCAACCACTACAAACTACGAGTAGTAGTAAAGAGAGCAAATATAAATAGATGATTAACCTTTTCGCCGGCGAGGGACTGAGAGACAATACGGGCATGGTCCCAACGTGTGGTAGACTTACTTAGTCGCTTCACCAGAAGTGCACCCCCAATGAGCATCAGAGTCTTCATCATCAGTCCCCGAGCACGGTTCCATCCATTGGAATCGTTCGAATCCGGCTCTTTAGCCATGTAAATTGTTTATTATACAAATAATATTCTGCGAAATTAATAAATCATCTAAATCTCCCTATTTTTAATACAACCATCATCGTCTTTATCTTCACTCAGATTTCCCTTAATTCCCACGACGAGAAGACGGAAGCACAGATAGAATTTAGAAACTTTGCAGGGAAAGTAGAAGAGGGTTTCAGCAGAAAACCAGAGGTTGCTCTTCAAATTGAAGTTGCAGGAGAAAGAGTCTGGGGAAGTGGAGCAGCAAAGGGGCTTCTTGCCTGGCTGTTTCGTCAATCTTCTCTGGCCCGAGGAAGGCTCATCATCCAGAAACAGAGTCACAGAGCTCTTTTGACAACTCTTTTTCGTCAAGATCACTCCCCCGCCGCCAATTGGGTTAATAGGGGTTAGTCTGAAATAAAATGGTGAAAAAATCTAAATACTAGATTTATAATTTTTTTTAATTTTAAAAATTAAAAATATCTCATTTATCTATTATCTTTTAAGATTTAAACCCTTTTAATTAAAATAAAGAGAAATATATATATATAAATATTTAAGCAAAATGTATATTATTTAAATAATACATTAAATGTTTTATGCTTTCGTATTAACTCTTTTGATTACTTTCTCATTAATCCCATTAATAGGGATATCTTGTTAAATTCCATTTTTTTTTTCACATTATACATTCCCATTCATTTAAAATAGTTACCCGAAAAAATACCAATAACAAAATTTGGTCTCTAATCTCTTGTAATTAGATGACGAGAAAATAGATAAAAATGTTTAAATTTTAAAATTAATAATTAAAAAAAGTTTTAATTTTAAAGATTAATAAAAATACAAATGATTCAAAATTAAAGAAAATATTTGCATTTCCATTATACAAAACTTTATGCTTGTTCAGTTCAGAATCTGATTAAATAATCTTTGCGAGGTCATTTGGTTTCAAAAATTATTATATCCTGATTCTTCTAGATGATTTTTCCAATATACAAAATTACTGGATCCAAAATTCCAAATCAGGGTCTCGTTGATGTGGAAAAATGGGAGACTTTCATTTTTATTCCAAGAAAACAGAAAATTATGAGTGTTAACTTCTCCCAATGTTATTTAAACGGGAAAGATCAGGAGCTTCCTTCCAATCGGCAAAATAACAGAATTGAAAGCCCAAAATGGAAGAACCTTGTTGGCCCAAAATGTATAGAATGACCTAAGTAATGCTTTTGGCAATATTCTTTCCTCCTTGGCCGCAGCTGCAGGGCAATATGCAAACGCAGCATTGTCCACCATTAAGGAAACTTCGGAAAAAGGGTTCCGATAGTGCTAATATTTACTTATGAGAGTCAAAACTACAAAAAGTAATTATTTAGCTAAATTTGGGATAATTTAGTACTGAACAACCATACTACTTAGCGTTGGCCAAAGAAAACTATACCATGTAGTCATCAAGTATTTACAGATAAATGTTATTCCAGTCAAATCATATTTTATAATTCGAGAATGTAAACCATGGAAATTAGTGGGAAAAATATCAGAGATGTTAAAAGGAATAAAGGGGAAATGAGAGAAAATTCACCATGTGACATTTTCATTACTACCAAACAAATTCTTAAAGATGACATTCCCGTTGGTAGAAGGGAAATCAAGAATCAAGCATGTTAAACATCAAATATAAACCACTTGGAAAACAAATTTAACATATAGAATTCAAATGGAGGATAGAAGTTGCCACAAAGTCATAATATTCTAGTTTACACCCCTTTTTCTGGGGTCTCTAGCAGATTATACAAACCTTGAAGTTGCAGTTACGCAGCCCTTCTTAATGGCAACAACAATGGCTGGCCAGATTTTATTCAATTCTTTGTTACAAACCATAAATATCAATTAACCCCCAACTATCAAGAAAGAGCTACTGATTCCCAGTAACAGGACCATCCCGACCTTTCTTGATATCATCCCAGCCTCTTACCCATGGTTGACCAGGCGTTGCTCTGGTTTCAGGGGCGGAATGGCTGTCAAGGTTCTTCATGACTCTTTCCCGCATAGCAGCAAAGACCTATATAGCAACAGATAATTGGTAACCCCACGAAAAACACAAGAAAAGAAAAAAGCTGAATTGGAATTCCATCATTAAACTGACAAAAGGAAACTCACTGGATTTAAGCTGATTGACTCAGGGGGTTGCTCCTGCCCAGATACCCACTTCCATAAATCCGGATTCTCCTGCAGAACAGAAATTAGAGGTCTGAAGTGCCATGGACTATATAAATTTAGTAGATCTGCGTATCTTGGACTCCTTGTATGAAGCAGCTATTTCGTTTTCATTTTCCAGTACGCAAAGAATTTCCTCCAATAAAATTATCACATAAATTCCTTTTCTCACTCAGCCTCCTCAATATACATAGAAATATCTAGTTTGGATCACAAATGCATGAAAGGTGGTAAGTTCCAATGGCCCCACATTTCATGGAGTAGCAAAGATGCAAATTACCGCCCTTTCCTGTTCATATACTTTTTCTTTGGCCCAGTATCCGTTTTCATATATAAAAGAGTAGAGGAGGCTACATTTTCCAATACCCAAACATAAAAATCAGCATGAAAATTCATATTTAAAGAAAATACACCACTTGCAAATAAGCAAACTAACCTGATTTCAAGTATTACCTTACTTAACAATATTTCAGGCTGTTAAAACAGATCGAATTGATTGAATGAAGTTCATTTCACACAGAAATAGAACAGAAATTCAGATCTAAAGTACCTAAACTCTTGTTGCTAGCAGCAAAACCACCAAGTTGGATCCTCTCCAATCGTCTGTACGACTAGAGAGGATCCAGTCATTATTTTGAAATTTTTTTTTCTTTTTAAAAAGATTTCAAATTATAAGTTGAAGTTGAAATTTGCAACTAGGAAGTCCAAAATTATATCTATGAGAGAAAATTACATTTTAAAATGTATAGTTAAAAATTTTTAAGTGTAATTTTCTCTCACAATTATAATTTTGAATATCTCAGTCATAATTTTTATTTTCATCTTACAATTTGGGACTTAAAACTTACAAAAAAAAAAAAATGCATGTTAAACAATGGCTGGATCCTCTCCCATCGCCCGTACAATTGGAGAGGATCCAACTTGCAAAACCACATTTGTAGCACTATTATATTAATATTAAAACTGCAGGTGACTTAATGATTAGGACTAAAGTTGTTAAGGTTTGAGTTTTCTGGGAAGCATTGCTATCATTCCAAATATCATGTCCTAGCTTTTCACTTGAAAATTTTAATTTCTGATGCTAATTAGCTGAATTAGGATTCTCTTCTCAAATCGGATTCCAGATTTGAACTACTCTCTCTTGCCTTGATGATGTTTGACTAGATATCATATCAGAGACAGAAATATAGTCCTTTTTTTCTTTTTTTTGGGGAGAGGGGGAGGGGATTACGATCCTAAGTAGCTTTTTCTGCATCTGTCAATATATACTCGTTACTATATATCTTCCAATCCTTACCCAGTATTTGTACAGGGAGGATGCTATGATTGTTCTATCAACTAAGCCAGACCAAGAATCAAATACAAATACCAAACATAAAAATCGTGGCTACTCTTATTGGCATCCGATATTCTGTCATTCCTCCGAATACAAGAGTAACGGCGGATAGTAAAAAACATTGATTCCTCAGAATACAACAATCAGTCCAGATAGAGCGAAATGAATTCTTCCATAATCTTATTCAATAAAAATATAAAGATGACTGTGAAAATACCACATGCAGGACATGAATCAGAGCTTTAATCCGATTTTCATCCAAGGAATGGATATTCTCCTCTACCCATTTGCCAAGGACCAAATCAAGTTCCAGGAACCCTCGTTGTTTGCTTCTATACAATAATCTATACATAAATTGAAACGAAAAGAAAATCAACAGGTCACCTCTATCATAAAAATAAAAATTGGAGCAAATCATTTAATAGAAGAGGGGGAAAATGCGGGAAAAAAAAGAGAGAGATTCCAGAAAAGAACCTGTTAAACAAGCGCCTTTTGCTTTCTTCGTTAGACAAATCTATGTCAAGTGATTGAGAGTCGTTACTCTGGGACGTGAATCGAGAAAACAAAGCGTACCCATAATGAGGCCTGAAAAAACAATAACCCCCAATTCCATCAGAGAAAGAGTAAAACAGAAACACCGAGTCTGAGTAGAAATTCATAGGAAAAATAGACGGTTTGAGGAGAACCTGAGAAGGACATTTGAAGCAGCTTCGATGGAGCTCTTATTAGGTGTTGACACAGAATTGAGGACTCTGGGAAGGTTAATTGCAAGTCTTCGCAAATTCGCCATTAAAATCAGATTGTGGCGTCTGCAGAACCAAAACCCGCGATCCCTTGCTTGTTATTCCGCTGGGAGGTTTATCATACTACCGTGTCCTTTCTTCGTCCACGGGGCTAGACGCAGGTTCCACGTGGGCGACTGCTTAAAATACACTTCACCGCTTAAGCTTGGATAAAATCGATGCTCCCAGGCCCGAAGAGAGAAAAATGAGACACGCTTTGGAGAAATTTAGGGGATTTTTACTTCAAAGCCTTTTCATTGAAGCTTGGGTGACTGACCTCTTATTTTAAAAAGAAAAATTATATGTAATTGATTATGTTTTTATTATTAAAATTTTTCATTTAAATAAAATAAGTATATAATTTTTTAATAATAATATAATAAATTTATAAATTTATAAATATTATTTTTTATATTTTTATGATCAAATTCTTGAATTAAAATATAATAAATGTATAAGTTCTTAATAATAATATAATAAATATATAATTTAACTAAAAAATTATACGATTTTCAATAAAAATGATATGTTTATTATATTTTAATTAAAAAATTTTATACAAAAGATTTAAAGAGTTGTATATAAATTTTTTTAATAATTTAAAATGATATGATTAAAATTTTAAAAATCATTTATATATGTAATGATTTTATTGAATAACTTAATAAAAAATATAAAAATTTATACTTAAGCCTAGTCTTACTTTTTTAATACATTATACTCATAAATAAATAATAGTCATTTATCAGTTTGCTTTTATATAATCACCATCTACTCAAGTTCTTAATTTTTGCACCAAAATAAATTTATACATGATTAGTATTAAGTTATTTATGTGTTATCAAAGTGAAAAATGATTAATTTCATTATAAACCTAAAATTTTTAATATTTTTTATAATATCTGCCAAAAAAATTACAATGTTTAATAAATTTACATGATAAAACTAGTCCATAAATTCCGAATACAATATTTAATAAATTTGCATTATTTTTATCAATTCATTCCTACAATAATTCTTTTTATATACCAAATATAACTTTAGAATTGCCAACATATTAGTAATTCACACAACATTAACTAAAAATTGACATATAATACACGTTAAGAATTAAATTTCTACTCTTATCTTTTAAAAAACAAAAGTCAACCTCTTATCGAGGATTAAAAAAACCAAAATGATATAATGTATTAGCACACTTGCAGTAACTTTGTCGGGAAATATGTACAAAACCCTCAATATATTTTATCATCCCTGAAGCATCAATCAATCATCAAATGAACTTGAAACATGGTCAGTCTTACATGGATTGATCATGAAACTGCCTGAAATTTCCTTCTGGATGTCATATTGATCGACTTGGGCCATAATATCATCTCATCTCCATCCCAAAAGGTGATAGCTGCCCTTCGCATACACTATATGGAATAAAAATTCTAAATTTCTTTTCCTTTGCAGTTTGTAAAGTTGGTTGCAACATAATTCTTCTGAATTCCAACTCGTTAAAATTTAATCTCCCGCCTCTCTGCAAAGAATTTCCCAGTTACAGCTTGGTCAGGAAGAAGGGCAAGCCATACTCCAGTATCAGCTCCTTCATCAGCTGTGATATTTCCTGCATAACCCGTAAGAGCAGTCTTCACCCACCCTGGGCAATAGCAATTGATATAAATCTTCTGACCTTCCGGTCGCTCAGAAAGCTTCCTTGCCATAAGTCTTGTATAAGCATTAACCGCAAGTTTTGACACTGAGTAGTCAGTAAACATTTGAGGCCACCCATTTGATGTCCAGGTTCCATCCTCTACTTGTTGTAGGAAAGTAGACAGGGTCCTGTCAACCAGTTCCTCTGAAAGGGATTCCTCATCATTTAGTTGCTCCCTCAAAGCTATATCGCCGATTCTCTGTCACTCAAGCAGCCAATAATCAGTTTTACTTCTAGTACAAGTTGTATAGGGAACCAATGGCTCCGTTGTAACTTCAAAGCAGCTAACAAGACATTGCCACAAATTAGTCTATCGGTAAGGAAAAATGGAATATAGAAGTGACCACATGAATTTTGCTCTGATATATGTCACAAAGCCTAATGCTTCCCTAACACTTTAACCATATTGAAAATTAATTGGAAGTAATATTACAAATAAAGAAATTTGTGCATTTTTACATACAAGAACACGGATATCTCTGTAGTGAAGTCATGTTTAGTTCAGTCCCAGTAAGATGACGGATAGTTGCAAATTCTAAATAAGAAGGCAGAAGGAGCAATAGCAAGAAAATAGAAGAATTACAAGGAAAGTGCTAACGAGGGAAGGAATTAAAGATGAAGATCAATTTTGCTTACACATTGTTTACCCATATCTGTGTGTGTATATATATATATATATATATATATATAACAGAAAAGGTTTTATTTTCAGGAAGCAACATAAAGAATTTTCACTTACATTTCGTCTACCATTTAGTCTACCTAGTCGTGAGCTCACATTTACAATGCGAGCCCCAGCTGTGGAGGGCTTCATCAATGGAATCATAGCTTCAATCATACTCTTAACACCGTAATAATTTGTTTCAATAACCTTAAGGGCATTTTCGACAGAGTTATCAAACCCAAGATTGAAATTAACTCCAGCGTTGTTTACCTGCAGATAATGATATTGTTTAGAAACATAAAATAAAGGCCTGTTGTCCTAATAAAATTTGTTGAATTGAAGTATCGTTTGAGTTGAATCTCATGCTTGGAAAGTATTAATTAATATACATTTAAATCAAAGATGAACAAATCTAATGCAACATGATAGATGGTAGTGGACATTGGGAAGATATACTAGAAGTAATTAGAATGTATAAAAACTTAAAGATCCCAATAGCAGTCAGCTAGCCAGTAAATGAGTTGAAACCATATTATATATATTGAAAAAAAAAATTCATGCTTTAGAAACTGACCAGAATATCCAAACCAGTATAATTTTCCTGCAACCACTGAACAAAATGGTTGATGGATGAAGAATCTAATACATCTAGTTGATGCGAAACCACATCAAGACCACCTTCTTGCAAGACCTTAGCTGATTCACAACCAGCACTTGCATCTCTTGATGTCAATATAACAGTCAATCCATGCACAGCAAGTTGTCTAGAAATCTCAAATCCAATACCTCTGTTCCCACCAGTAACCACGGCAACTGTTTCCTTGGACCACCACCTATGATTACTCAAATTGAAAAAAAAAAAAAAAAAAGAATGTCATGAAGTACGGAACAGCTTGTTAACTGTTGTAAAGTGTAAACAACAATCATGGCAAAAAAAAAAAAAATGCAGATAGCTAATAGTTACATGCATGCCAGTGGAATATTCTCAGGCCAAATTCAATGATTTCATTAGACGTTTGGACATTCAGTCGAAGTTAAATAATTGCGTTTCCTCATTCTCTGTTTGGCCCGCTGTTTATGGAATTGAGGGAATGGATAATGGGTTTTGTGGTAAGGTCATCATGTCGTGTTAGCATAAAAGAAAATTTGAAAATTGGTCGATAATTTTTAAAGAGTAAAATAATGTAGAGTAATGCTACCCACAGAAGTCTTGTATTCACAATGGTGCACAATCGGCTCCCTCTCAGTTTAGGTGATTCCACTCAAATTTTTTGCTCATAAACTTAAACAGATCCAATGTGGTACAATTGTGATAGCAAGAGAAGTGTAAATACTAAATAGCATTATCCAATAATGAAATGGATAGAGCGAGAAGGAGTAATATAGGATCCAGATACAATTCAATTCAACAAGTGATCGGTATTCATTTCAAAGGAAATAACAATATTAAGATTAGAGAAAAAAGGGGAGAAAAAAAACTGATGATAGTGACTGCAGAAATTACAACGAAAATGCTAGTAAATCTACATGGTGGATTATAGCCTACCCAAAGTCTCAGTCCCAAACAGAAAAAATTTAAGGTCACTTATAACATAAGGGGAATAAGTATTGGTTAGACCATTTTGAAAGAACACTGGGAGAAACGTGAGTTGAAATGTAAATCCAATTCCCACACAAAATAGACATGTGACTAGAGTTAACTGGTAGGTCCTGTTTGCGTCATACATTAATATAATTGTATATAAATCAACTATCTTGTTAAAGGAGTCTAATTATATATTCTAATAAGATGTTTAATAAATGGATTTATATAAATATCATTTTTAAGATATGGGCAAACCCGTTAACACTTTATTTATGATTGATGGCCCATAATTGAAAGTGTTTAAACTAATGATATCTTAGGATTATGATTTCTGATTCAGATTTAGCAACCTCCATAATTTCTCCATCATAATTTCTTTGTCCAAAGACGAAGTATAAGCTTTAGAAGTTTCTAAGCTCAAGTTTTGCTTTTCCCCTTAAAGTAAGGTAATTGTTCTTCACTACATTCGTTAGCATTACATAAGATACTATATGTATACTATTTAATTGTGAGAATCACAAATTAAAGTTTTATAAATCAACAGAACTTTCTCCCCTTTCAATAAGTTCCTAGCCTTACAAGTTTTATTATCATACAAATTTTACCAATTGTAAACTCCTAATGCATTTTCCTATCAGAGTATGAATTGTTGGTAGATTTTTCGGGTTTTAGAAACCAGCGAATGTTCGTATTCGACATTCAGCAATCAAAAGTCTAACGCCGAGAACGCACAAAAATTATTTTCTTTTGCAATATAAAAGAGAGTAAATGAGCAAAAAAACCCAACCTCTGGTGATCAGTATAGGGAATGGTCCTGAGAATCGATATCTCTTGCATCCTCTTTTCTCTTCGCTCCTTTGCTTTCTCTTTGTTCCCCATATCTTTCTCGTGTCCAACCACCTATGCTTCGGCGCCTATGGAGCTCGCTCACTATTTCGGATTGCATGGAGTATCTGGGTAGTGGGTTTTAGAGGAATTTTCATTCCATCGCTGGAGACGTCGGAGATTCTATCACGCACAACGCAGCCAAGGAGCAACTGGGTTTCCACTCCTTCCACGCTGCTGGTCCAAGTCGCCTCTTGGGCTTCCATTCGGCTCTTCTTCATTCAATTTTCTTGGTTTTTTTTTTTTTGTTCATTTTTTGTGTGAGTTGGATCCTGCAAAAGTTGTAATTTTGAAGCTTAAGGGTTGGTGAATAATTATTGATGAAAAATTTTAGAAATTGTATTTTTGCATAATTATTTATTATTTTTATTTTATAAAAAATTAAATAATTAATTTTAATATCGGTGATAATCCATACCTAATTTACTCTTGCACTTACATAATCTTTTCTCTCACAGTGAATGAGATTTAAACCTGCTTAGCACAATTGATTGTGAAAAAATTTATTAAAATTTTAAAATAAATTGCACTTTTTATCTTAAAAAAAGTTACAAAATTTTAAATTTCTATAACATTTTAATTTTATGTCTTGATAATTTTTCTCAATCAATTTTGTTTCTTAATTTATTAAATTAACGTGAATTTAACTAAGTTATCAACTTAAGCTAACAAAATGCCTATGTGATTGTTAAAATTGATGAAACATCAAATTCATAGACTTTTTACAAATTACTAATGACATGTTGACACAAATATTATGTTAGACTAAGCGAGTAACGTTATATTCATGTTAGTTTAATAGCTTCTTTAAGTAAGCTTTTCTAGGAGAAAAATTACTTGTTTTTTAAAATGTATTTATATTAATTTTTTGTAGGTGTTTAACCCCGCTTCTTAAAAAACATATTTTTAAATGGTAACAACATTAGCTTTTCCATGGTAAAAATGAAGTAGAAATTTAGAACTTCTCATTTAAAAGAGAAGTAGAAGCCAAAAAAAAAAAAATACAAAAACATCTTTACTCAAAACAAAGTAGTAATTACCTAAAACTTCTATTACCTAACTTCTTATTAGGAGGTGTTATTTATGGTGATTTATTTTATATTTTAATTAAATAAAACTAAAATTCTCACCAAAAATTTAAATAAAATTAACTGTAATAAAATTTTAAAATTATTTATTAATTCAAATAATATTTATTGTAAGATTAATCTCCACACATTTTTTAGTAGTCTAAAAATAAAAAATAT
The DNA here is from genome assembly GCA_032878935.1 of Erythrophleum fordii. Lineage (NCBI taxonomy): Eukaryota > Viridiplantae > Streptophyta > Magnoliopsida > Fabales > Fabaceae > Erythrophleum > Erythrophleum fordii. Next base: position 45,130,283 of record JAVQMF010000054.1, read on the forward strand.
TTTTTCAAAAATTTACTAAACATAATAAAGGAATAAAATTAAAACAAAATTTCATAGCAATTACAAATAGGCTCTAACGAACAGAGTGACTAAATTAATTGAGGAAGAAACTAAAAGATTTATTCTTTCAAATATCAAATTATAAATTTATATTCAGAAGAGAATTTTATTTTACTCTATTTCTTTTATCAAGTAAACCGCAGATTAAGAGTAGAGATTTTTGTTTTTTAGTGTTCCTCTAAAGCAAAAATCACTTGGGCCATATGATTTGCTTGGACCCACATGTAAAATGAGGGTGTAGAGCAATAGGCCTAGCCCATCCGACCCAACCCACGCCACAAAGCCATTGATGGTGGTGCAAAACTCAACTCGAGAAAAACTGGAGAATGCAGGCCAGGTGTGACTGCTGGATTGGTGGAACGGAGGAGAATATCCAATAATATCCCTTCGCTAGCTCTCTTCTCGGCCGTGAAGAAATTTGGTTATATCAATGGGAAGAAGGGCTCTCTGATTCGAAATTGACAAAATGTGAAGTTCTGAACATTTCTTCCTCGTCCTCCGAATGCGGTTCAGCTTCTATAATAATTGACGCACTTCATCATTTATTTCATTGTTTTTTAAAGCGAGAGTTGAAACCGTCATCCTACTCAGGTTTTAGATTTTTCAATTTCTGCGGGTACCGTCTCTTTCTTCGCCATCCTCGTCGTCTTGTACACTCTTTGGGCTTCACTGTTCTCTGCCCAATCAGCTCTTGACGAGTTATTTTTTCCTTCTTTCTTTTTCAATCCCTATCACCTAGAATCAGGGTTGAAGGGGTAGTTAGGTGTCGATCAGAGGGCCCTTTTTTGACCTTGAGATTTTGACCCTTCTGAGGTAGAAAGTTGCAGTCCAAAATTTACTTTAGATCTGAAGCTAAAGGTAGGAGATTTGGGACTTCTTCAAATGCTTCATACGGTATCCCAGAATCTCTTGGTAATTTCTTTCTTCTAAATTCAAGGTACATAAGGATGTCTGGGGCAGGACATGTGGGATTTTCCAACATGGATGCCAAAGTGAAATCAACGGCTGCTCATGCTAGCGATCACGGCCATGGCTGTAATTGTTGCAACCCCGTGAAGAAAACGGGACCGGTTTCAATGGAACATGTTCTTCTCGCTTTGCGTGAAACCAAAGAAGAGAGAGATCTTCGTATTCGCAGCCTCTTCAATTTCTTCGATGCTGCCAATAACGGGTACTTGGACTATTCTCAGATTGAAGCTGGCTTATCTGCTCTGCAAATTCCGCCGGAGTACAAGTACGCTAAGGACCTCTTCAAGGTCTGCGATGCCGACAGAGATGGCAGGATTGATTACCATGATTTCCGGCGATACATGGACGATAAGGAATTGGAACTTTACTGCATCTTTCAAGCTATTGATGTCGAGCACAATGGCTGCATTCTACCTGAAGAGCTTTGGGATGCACTTGTCAAGGCTGGTACTCTTTCAGTTGCTCTTCTTTTGTCTGCTCGTGTCCAATTTCATGTCTCTGGCCTGTTATGATGTTGCCTAGCTTATGATTGTTGTGTGGACTTTACTTGATGACATTTGATGTCCCTCCCTAAACTTGCATCGCCTCTGCTGAGAGATTTACATGCTAAGAAATTACAATTGGGGGGAAAGATTAGTTGAAGTATATTGTAAGCTTGTTTAGTAGTTTACTATGGGACATTTATGGCTATAGTCATACCAATTATGTGTTTAAATGTTGAGAGATTAAAAATTTGATATTTCCGCATAGTTTTTCTGGACCCTTGTAATTGTATGTCTCTTTTGCAAATATATTTCTGTTTCATTCGTAGACTCCCCAACACCCCCCCGGGGGGCGGGGCGGGGCCTTTTTTTTTCTTTCTTTCTTTGAATCAATCTCTGGATCTGCATGGTGCGTTAGTGGTGGATTCTATTGCGTCTCCTTTGCTTGCTTATTTGCTTATTTTTGTATATGCAAAAAATGATGTTATAATAGGTTTAGAAGGTGGCATGCTTATACGCTTCTTGTGGAAGTTTTTAATTCCACCCCCCCCCCTCTGGTATTTATCATAAGCCTATGCAGCTTCTATGCTGCAGGGATCGAAATTGATGATGAGGAGCTTGCTCGCTTTGTGGAGCATGTTGATAAGGATAATAACGGAATTATCACTTTTGAAGAATGGAGAGATTTTCTTCTACTCTATCCTCATGAAGCAACTATTGAAAATATATATCAGCACTGGGAAAGGGTGTGTCTTGTAGACATTGGAGAACAAGCTGTCATTCCTGAAGGTATCAATAAGCATGTGCACCGAAGCAAATATTTTATTGCAGGGGGGATAGCAGGAGCTGCTTCTCGTACGGCAACTGCTCCTCTTGATCGTTTGAAGGTGGTCTTACAAGTTCAGACCACACAGGCTTCTATTATGCCAGCAGTGATGAAGATATGGCAGCAAGATGGTTTATTAGGGTTTTTCCGAGGTAATGGATTAAATGTTGTGAAGGTAGCTCCGGAAAGTGCCATCAAGTTTTATGCTTATGAGATGTTAAAGAAAGTAATTAGAGATGATCAAGGAAACAACTTAGATATTGGCACCAGTGGAAGGCTATTTGCTGGTGGTATGGCTGGTGCAATTGCACAGACTGCTGTCTATCCATTGGATCTTATTAAAACTAGGTTACAGACTTGTGCTTCTGAAGGTGGAAGGGTTCCTACGCTGGGAAAGTTAACAAAAGATATATGGGTCCAAGAGGGACCTCGGGCTTTCTACAAAGGGCTTGTTCCATCTCTGCTTGGTATAATTCCTTATGCTGGCATTGATCTCACTGCTTATGAGACCTTGAAAGATATGTCAAAGAGATATATTCTTCACGATGATGGTATGACTTTTACTGCATCTGCTTCATCTCTTGAACATACTGATTTTATTTTGTTCTAACGGCTTTATTTCTTCTGATTATAAATCTAAAAAGATTCATTATTCGAGACTCAAACTTCACTTTTTGTCTTCTTCATAGAACCTGGTCCTCTAGTACAACTGGGATGTGGGACAGTTTCAGGAGCTCTTGGAGCTACTTGTGTATATCCACTGCAAGTTATTCGCACAAGGTATAATGTTGTGCCAGTATTACTGTTATTTATCAGTCATCCTTTACCCAAAAGAGACACTGGGACTCTGGGAGTGAGGGTGGTGTTAGTTGCATTTCTCTGAGCTACTTTCTTCTTTTTGTTATATGTATATACAATTCTAAATTGCATTTACGCTTTTCAGACTGCAGGCACAACGTTCCAACACCTCTTGTGCTTACAAGGGAATGTCTGATGCATTTTGGAAAACTTTCCAGAATGAAGGCTTTACAGGCTTCTATAAAGGACTCCTTCCAAATCTCCTAAAAGTTGTGCCAGCTGCAAGCATTACCTACATGGTCTATGAAAGTATGAAGAAGAGTCTTGATCTCGATTAGAGATGTTTTTATTATTGCCAGAGGCCACTGAACTAATTTTCCAATATTAGGAAGGCGAGAATTGTTGACAATGACGACAGAAAAAGATATTAATATTCTAGTAGGGAATATAACAGTGACAGATAGTCATTCCCCTGAGGATATCCTAGTACACGATTTTGTAGTCAGAAAGTTTTTCTCCATGCTTATCTGAACTAAATATTGAGGAATGAAGGTTGTATCATGCTTAGATGTTTGATACAAAGGGCAATAGGTGTTACACTTCTAATATAGAATCTGTTTGATATTCCCTACAGGCAAAGGTGAAGAAGTTTTATTATTTTGATGCTCCTCTATATTCATTTTATTGGGGGTTGGTCCTTCCTCATTTCTTACCACTTGAACTTGTAGATTGACGACTGGATATTTATGTGTGAATGAAATTGACAGATGCCATCCTTCTCTGAGGTTCAGGAAACGACAGGAGTTTAGATTATCTACTATGTGATGACAAAATAAATTCTGTAAGTTGATCCATGAAAGATTTAGTTGTAAAGATTCGTTTCTGATTAATGCACACCATTTTTAGATGCATTTGGAAGGAGCTTTTGTTGAAAGCCAATTCAGATCTTCTCTAATACGGAATGCTAGGGAGATAAACACCTGATGTAGGGCTCAACATTGAAAAGAGAGAGTAGGAGTGTATATGGTCTATACTTCTTAGTCTATCTCTTTAATAATGCGATAAAAGGAGAAAATCCAGATTGGTTGAGATAGGTTGTGTTCTGGAAGAAAATTCATGGAAATATTTTTAAATGATTTTAAACCAAAAAGGAAAGAAAAAGAGGGGGGAGGGGAAACTTTGTACATCTGTAATCACCTCTTTTGAGCGGAATAATGCTGACAGTTTCAGCAGCTTTATAAGGTCATTAACTACCCCTCTTTTCCCCCTCTACCATTTTTTTCATCATGTTGGTAGGTACTACTCAGGGGTATGCATATCTTGACGTTAGGAATGTACATGATTACATAAAGCTTACCATATTCATCTTCTCTTTCATGTCATTGCTAAGCCTGGGAGAACAAAGCTGTATCTGAATTTTCTGCAACGTTCATGATCCTTGTGTCTATATTGGCACGCATGCAAACTGTTGTTTACTTTATTGATGACTGCTAACAAAACAGAAGTAGAATCTCCCAATCCTTGTTTCTCAAGTCAATCCTTGTCTTTTGTGGGAATGGAAAGGGGAAAGAGGGGAAAAATTGAATGGAAAGGTGTATCTCACAAGATGTGTGGTAGGAATGAAATGAAATGGGAATGCAACTCTTGTGTTGTATGGTAAGCTTTAATCAATATAGGAATGGAAAGAAATGCTAAGTAAATGTAATATTATTGGGTTAAAAATTTAACAAAATCATTTTTTTTTGTTTTTAATAAAATCATATTTTTAATATAATTAAACTTATTAAAATTATTGTTAATTACCCCCCCCCCCCCCCCCCCACAAAACAAAAAACAAAAAAATCAAAAATGCATAGAAGTCCCCCATCAACACTGCATCTTCTTTTAGGGCCCCATAGGAGGCAGATAATCAATTAACTAGGTAAAGTATCAAACGTCTTCCATCTCTTGCTCGGGTAGAGCTTCTGAGGAGAGAAGAGAACGCGAACTATGTTGGAGAAGGCAAACTAAATGAAGGGGATCAAGTTAAAGTTTGTCTTCTTTCTTACTCAAATTTTTCATTTCCCTCCATCTCTTGACTTCAACAGTGCACAGTGCCTAAGGCCTATCATTTTTATAACTTGGCAGATAGGATGCAGATGTACTAAACACTGAGCAATTACATTTCCTCAAATTCTCCATTTTCCACCCTCAGTCTACTACATACCAAACATGGCCTTACTACCTAAGCTTCTGCTACAGTCTGGACTTCCTTACTAACATATCTCAAGGATTACTGGATAGTTTCCTTAAAAATCACAAGTATGAATAATGGGTGAAAAAAGATTACATTTAATGACAATATATACTCTGTTTGCCTAAGCGTTTGAAAGAGAAAAAGTTGTTTTTTAATTTATAAAAAGTACTTATTGTGATTTTTGACAAGTTTGGCCTAACTTTTAAACCAAAGAAAAAAAGTTATTTTTTAAGTAGTAGTAAAAGTAATTTTTCTATTGTGAGAAAGAAAAAGAAAATTAAAATTTGTCCTTTGAAATTAAAGTAAAAACAAAAGTAGAATTTTTTTTTAAAGACAATCCCATCCTTATTCAAAATTATCAATTACTATAATCACTTTTGACTTTTTCCCCAATCCCTTGAAATACAAAATAATAATATTGTAAAAGTGCTTATAAATTTGCTAAATACAATCTGCTTCTTTTTCACTGTGCTTCTTAAAAATTCCATTTGAGAAAATTTTCAAAATAATAAAAAATTCACAATAATCCCAAATGAAGCCTTTAATACGTATTTGACCAATATTACTCACGTGCACGTAATTTTTTTGTTAAGGACTTATTTCAAGATTCAGAGGAGTTTGGTCAATCTTTTACCCAAAAAAAAATTGCTTCTCAGTGGTAACAAAATTAGTTTTTTTGCTATGGGAAATAAATAGAAAATTGGAGTTTCTTCTTACAAAAAATAGGTTAAATAGAAAATCATTTCTTCAAGACAATCGCACCCCTCTTTAAAATCATTATTAACCATAATTACCTTTTAATTATTTTGATCAAAACTCTATTACTGAGTCAAATTTGTACTTACTATTTTTGTAATTCGACAGTTAAAAGTATTTTTTAAAAATACTTACCAAACATAAATCATTTTTTAAATATAGATAAAAGCTCTTATCAAATTTAAAAATTAAAAAAAAAACTTTATTTAGAATAAATTCAAAATAACTTGAGCTCAAGTTGAAATGATAAGTTACTAGTATACTTTCAAACACTGCATCTTTCATATATAAGGTTTTAAAAAAAATTTAAGTTATATTTTTTTTTTTTGAGAGACAGTCCTCCTATTTGAGGGGTTTAGCACATAATGTTATATTTTTTCGCATGGTAAAGAATTCGCATTCAACAAAACACATATACCAAAAAAAAATTAATATTAGTAAAACTTCGTATTCAATAGTATTATCATCAAGTTTAAAGGAAAAAATTTAAAATTTGGGTTTAAATTTTTTTAACACGTTTAAAAAAAATTAACATTCTGTGGTAATAATACAAAGTTTACAAAAATATAGCATATAAATGTAATATTTTTGACACTATACCTTGCCATCGAGTTCTTAAAAATATAATATATAAATGCAATATTTTGACATTGTAAGATATAATCGATTAATGTTTTCTTCTGTAACATATAAGTACAGGAGCCGTCTATTTTTGGTTAGAGCCAATATGTTACTTTGATCCTCCTCCTTTCCTCGTGCAATCCTTGGTTTGTGTTGGTTTTGTTGAACTTGAAACGTAATGTTGGAGCTCTTCCAAAATCAGACCGAGCATTTCAACTCACCCAATTCAATTTGGTGTTGTGTTATTCTATATTACAGTCGAGATAATATTATGAAATAAGAAAAAAAAAATTTTGGGAGCTAATAGGGATCAAATTATATTAGTAAAATAAAAAGGGCTGTGTCTCTTCTCAGGAATGTGGACGTGCCGGAGTGGTTATCGGGCATGACTAGAAATCATGTGGGCTCTGCCCGCGCAGGTTCGAATCCTGCCGTTCACGATTTGACGCCCTCGAATCGGACCTTTTTGTTCCATTGCAACTTTCACAGGCGGATTGTCCCGTGCATGTTAGGTATGAGTCTAATTGATATGCTTAAGGATATGAAGTATCCGCAATCACTTTAATTCATCATCGAAGCAAAGAATCTGGGTTATATGAGTCTATTAAATGTGATAAAGCAATGCAAATCCATCAAACAACTCCATCAGCTTCATGCTTACTTCATTACCTCCGGTCGCCTATTCCTTCACCCTTCACCTTTCTTGAACACCATTCTCCACACATTCGCTTCCATTCTCATATCCCCCGGCTTCGCTAAACTCGCCGGTTTCAACCCATTGAGCTATGCACTCTCTGTTTTCCATTCCATTCCAAACCCATCAACATTCTCGTACAACAACCTCATTCGAGTTCACACTCTTCTCTCCGCCCCTCTCTCCGCCCTCCAAATCTTTGCCTTGTTGCGCCGTCTCTCTGTTTCCCCTGACTTCCACACCTTCCCATTTGTCTTCAAAGCCTGCGCTCAGCTCCGTGTTCTTGCTCTCGCACAGTCTGTTCATTCTCAAGCTTTCAAGTTTGGTTTCGTGGCCCATTTGTTCGTGCTGAATTCGCTCATCCATGTGTACTCTATCCACGACCGTATCAATGATGCCTACCAAGTGTTCGGCGAAAGTTCTGACAAGGATGTTGTCTCTTACAATGCTATGATTGATGGGTTTGTTAAGACTCGGCAGATTACCCGGGCACGTGAGATGTTTGACCAAATGCCAGTACGTGATGCTGTGTCTTGGGGCACTATGATAGCTGGTTATACCCAGACAAATCTGTGCAGTGAAGCCATTGATCTCTTCAATCAGATCCTTGCTTTAGAATTTCGGCCAGACAACATCGCGTTGGTCTCCGTTTTTTCTGCTTGTGCTCAGCTGGGGGAATTAGAACAGGGGAAAATTGTTCATGAGTACATTACCCGAAATGGGATTCGAGTTGATTCCTTTTTGGCTACTGGTCTGGTGGATTTTTATGCCAAGTGTGGATGTATTGAGACTGCAAAGGCTATATTTGAGTCAAGCCCAGATAAAAATGTGTTTACCTGGAATGCAATGCTTGTTGGCCTTGCAATGCATGGCAAAGGTTCAGTTTTGCTCGATTACTTTTCTAGAATGATTGGAGCTGGAATTCAACCTGATGGGGTGAGCTTCTTAGCAGTTTTAATGGGATGTAGCCACGCAGGTCTGGTCCATGAAGCCCGAAAACTTTTAAACGACATGGAATCTGTATATGGTATTCCTCCAGAGCTCAAACATTATGGTTGTATGGTTGACATGTTAGGGCGGGCTGGTTTGATTGGAGAAGCAGTGGAGCTTATAAAAGGAATGCCATATGTTGGGGATGTTTTCGTGTGGGGAGGGTTGCTTGGAGGATGTAGGACACATGGGAACCTTGAGATTGCAAAGAAAGCAGCGCAGCAAGTGATGAAGATCAAGCCAGAAGACGGTGGGGTTTATTCCATTATGGCCAATATTTATGCCCACAGAGAGCAGTGGGATGATTTAGTCAACATTAGGGGATTGTTGAGTGCCAACAAGAGGGCCAAGAAAATTACTGGCTTTAGTTTGATTAGATTGAGTGACAACCAGTACCTTGAGTTTGAGCCAGCTGACAGCATGAAATCCTTAAAACTGATCAGATGAATGAAGCTATCCACCATTGGATCTAGTCCAGTGAGGAAGCTTGAGCCCGCAAAGGTAAGACAAGATACATATGTATTGCCCATAATTTAGTAGTTCACAATATAAACATGGCGTGTTACTTCCGCAGGTGAAGTTTGATAAGTGCATAGGCCTTTTATATTGTCAACGCTAGAGCCTACTGAAAAGTGGAATTATGGATTATAGATATTCCTCATTCATCTTGTTAAAAAAGAAAGTTGATTTACCCTATGAATGCTACTAGGAATCTGCCACCTAGCGGACGCGGGTCGGGATTCTCTGCATAGGTGAAACACCTGCATGTCCGTGCTCCTGTTTTAATTCCACCCCTTTGATCAATCCAAAAGCCACACGCACGACAAGTCCTCGCAATGCCAAAAATGAAACGGTGCGTTTTGATGCTATTCTTTTTGGCTAATCTAAAGGCGCATCTGAGCTGTTGATTTTGAGTAAATCTGAGCCATTCATTTCAATACCCAAAGCCCTGCGTTTTGTCAAGCATTTCAGCTCCATCAACAAAAGCATTTCGCACTTCATCCCTGTTCCTATCAACTGCGGCTCATTTCATGTGGGAAACCATATTTTGGCTGAGAAGAAACCTTGCACTATAAAGGTATGGTTTTAGATGAAGCAAGATAAATCATTGTTATTCTTTGTCATGCCTACAATGTGTTGTCATTATATTTATATATGAAATCATTTTGCATGCTGATGGGTGCCTCAACAAAAGACTTCGCCTCTTTCACCAAACCAATTTGAGCCTGCAACTCCCAACCCATCCCAATACATTCTGGGTCAATGCAGGATTGTAGCAAATTAATATAAGTTTTGGGTCTCAAGGAGATTGATTTGATGTTTTTAGATGGCATTCGAACTGGGTGCCATTCCCACTGTAGGAAGGGATTAAAGGAAGAGGCTTTGATTTATTGGGTATAATGACCCATCCCAATACATTCTGGGTCAATGCAGGATTGTAGCAAATTAATATAAGTTTTGGGTCTCAAGGAGATTGATTTGATGTTTTTAGATGGCATTCGAACTGGGTGCCATTCCCACTGTAGGAAGGGATTAAAGGAAGAGGCTTTGATTTATTGTGTATAATGAGGTTCTTCTCCATTGTTGGATTAGTTTGAAGAGCAATGAACAGAATAAGATGTACAGAGATGGGTGGAGATGAGGATTGCGAAAGTTAAAAGAAAAGCCATTGATGAAAATGATTAGTGCCCAATGGAAGGAAGAGGAAAGGCCATTAATCACAGAAGAGAAGGGAGAAGGAACAGAACTTTAGGGGCTAAGAGATGAGGAGGCTCAAAGAGAATTAGGAATCTTCCATCCTATCGTCGGCAGAACTGATGAAGGAGTGCCCCTGTCTCGCATCTGAAGGTGTTGTGCAGCAGAAGGAACGGCTAGGATTAATTCCACCCAACGGCCCAGATGCATTTTAACAATGAAGGAGAAACGGCGTCGTTGAAGCAGAAGCATAGGCGTGCTGCTGTTTTTCCTTCGCAGAGAATCCGCATCCCTAGCGGACTATATGTACATGAAGAAGCGAATGCTGGAGATGGTGGAGATTGACCAAGTCACCTTCTTCGGGAAAGTGGGTTCACATTCAGGTACAACAATCCTGATAAGTAGGTCATCCGTGATCATATCCCTGCAAATATGTCTGTCCCTGTAGTCCCGGACTTAGACTCTCCATTTAGATAAATTTTAAAGGTTAAATTGTATATAACTCTCTTAAACTTTAGTTATGTATAAATAATCATTTAACTTTTAAAACTTGATTGTATACTCTTTAAACTTTTAAATTTGTGCAGATAATCCTCTTATTATTATATAATTTATTATTTTACTAATAGTGCATAATATGTTAACAACAATAAACTCTTTAAAAAAAATTTTTTATACAAGTAACCTTCTTAAACTTTAGTTCATGTGCAAATAATTCTTTTGACATGTTACGTTCTATTAGTAAAATAATAAATTAATACCAACAAATTTATCTGCACAAATTTAAAAGTTTAAAAGAATTTATTATCAAATTTTAAAAAGAGGATTATCTAAATATGATCCAAAATTTTGAAAGTTATGTATAATTTTAACCAATTTTAAATGAATAAATATAGTCGAAGTTTGGGTTTTGTAATTACCTTAAAAAATTATATGAAAATATAAAGTTGTAAATAACTCACATATAATTCTACCTATATTTATAATTCGGTTAGTAATTAAGCAATTGAGCTTTTGCATCTCTGCAATTTTTGCAAAGGATTTATGTCTGTTCTTTACATTTGAGGTTAATGAATTAAATTTTCTTGTATGGTGCTATATATGCAAAATGCAAAAAGAGAAAACTTACTTACAGTTTGTTGGTGTTTGTTATCAAATTTTTTAAAATGATTGGATTTTTAAAAAAAGTTGCTTATACTATGATTTTATAAGGGAATCTAATAGCAAACAGCTAAGAAACTTTAGTTAGGCCTTGTCCGATGCAAAGTGGGGATATCATTGGATATGGCCTATATTCTGTTCCAAGCATGAGGGTAAAAACAGGACAGCCAGCAAGTTATAACTAGCTTTTGGCCACTAATTATTATGGATTTTTAGGATATTCAAAAGAAACAAGTGACTTATTTTTGTTCGTATCTCCTTGATTCCACCATATTTCTAAGACTATTAACTTTCAAAGTTCACAGATTAAAGTCCTTACTCCTCAAAGTTCACAGATATCCGAAGGCGCGAAATTCAGATTCGATGCGGAGAGGTAAGGGGCAATGAGGACAAACCACTTGTTTGTTAGGAAAATCCCTGAAGAGAACCAACAAAATTTCAATGGCTTGCAGCCTGCAACACTAAACAAACTTTCATATTTACGTCAACAAAGCAACAAAAAGGTTGTCCGGAATGAGATGCCAAAACCATGGAATATCCGTTTCTTTGATGATATTAACAATAGCATCATTAACAAAACTCAGTACGTTCCATAAGGTTCAGTTCCAAGATTAAAGCAGGTTACAATCAAGGCAAAAACTGACTCTGTCTTGGTTGCTTTTGATATCTAATATCTTCAATCATAAGCTCATAAGCCAACAGAGGGGATTTGCTTCATTTCCTCCTTAGACCAGTGTAATCAACATGAATAACTTTAATTAGGAGTAAATTTAGGAGATTGTTAATTTTCATGAACTCATAATTGTTGAATTTTTGACTTTTTAAATAAAAGTTAATGGTTCTGATTAAAAAAAAAAAGTTAATAGTGTAGATTTCTATTGAGATTAGTGGGAACCAAGACATGCTGATCTATAAGCAACATAAAGAAATTGTAATTTATAAATGACTCCAATTCCATTGTGTTGGTCCAAGGATAATTGTCTCAAACTTTGACGATGATAAAACGTTAATTAGACTTTGTAAAAGCCCATGATTCGACTCTGCCCAATAAGCCAAGTAATAATTTTACAGAACTGTTGATTAATTTTAGTTCATACTTTTGAGAAGCTAAGATTATATACTAAGTGACAATTTGTTTTATGCGAAAAAGATAAACAAATAATAGTCATTTACGTAAAATAAAAATGAATAGAAAAGCACTTGCAACGCTTGTCATTGTTTACTTACTCAAAAACAAGTTTTGCTCTTAATCTCATTTTGAATTCTGTGATTAGTATTTAATACGAGTAAACTAGACAAGTTACATGAAAGAGCAAAACTTATAAAAACTGAAAGTTTTGAACGTTGAAGAAAATTCAAAGATATGCCAGTAAAGTTAAAAGATAAAATCCAGGGTAATCAATGCAATAAATTTATAAATATCTGAAATTGTGAATATTGTAGATAGACTGAAAAATTGAGAAAAGTGCTAGATAAATTATTTGCTTAGTATTCGATATATCAGCTTGTAAGAAGCATTTCACTGAGGATTTGAAATTTATTGTGAAAGAAAATGAGTGTTGTTGTTGACAATTGAAAAAGAATTAAAGGTAAACTATTGAAAACCCAATTGAAAAATTCCTTAAGTGTTTTAAAGAGATTGGGTATAAGTCCAGGCATATCATAAAATCTTTATATAATTCTCTTAACTTTTAGAAAATTATATTTTGATCTTATTTGTATTATTAACTATATTCACAAAAGCTATATTCACAAAAGCTGTTTTACAACGTCATTTTCACCTCTATTTTATTTATTATAAATTATTTTGTCTAAAAATCTTTCACTTTCCTATAAATTGATATAGAGGATTATTAATCTTCCACTTTCCAAAAAAATATTAAAATAACATATTTTATACTCACACTTATTCAACCTATTTTAGGTGTAATTATCACATTGGATGCCCACGGTCTCTTTGACGTGGAGATCTTCAAAGTGTTGATAATAGAAGTGAAGTTACTTTCAAAATTACTTATATTGCTCCAGAAACAGCAAGTAATTTAAAAAAAAAAAAAATTAATATTGAAAAGGAAAGGTAAAGAAACATTGATGGAATACTTCTAGCTTGGAATTTAGAAGTCTCTCAAGTACTCTCTACCTCTGTGTAATGTTCTGTTTCTTTGTATATCAGAGCTATTGCACCGTCATTTTGGAAATTTAACCTTTTCTGAACTCTCTCCCTCAATAGCTGGTTTTTCTATGAAATTTTTTCAGAACAAGCTCTTGGGGTTGGGAGTTCTGAAGACGTTTGGATTTCGTAATTCAATTCATGTATGGTTAAGGACTTGTTTGGTTGTATGATTAAAAACAAAAATAAGATGTAAAATTTTTTTGTAATATTTATTATGTTTTTATTATAACTATTTAATATTATTTATTTCTTTTGAGTATTTTTTTAAATACGAATACGGAGATCATTTTTTCATTGTATCTCCATTCTCTTTCTATTTTCGTATTTAATAATTCTATGTATCAAACAAAATGTTCATATCTTATACAAAGATAATGTTGAATTCAGAGTTCCATCAGTCTAGCGGTGCAGAAATCAAAATATTGCAGCTCATTTCATAGGCTAAGCGGGCAATCTTCTTTCTGGGTTAAGTGGCTCTTGCAAACTATCCGGCTAATGCTTAAAAGAGAACCTCATAGCGTTTACAAAATTTAAGTTATAAAGTGAGATGGAAGACATAATATATATTTCTTATTATATATAATTTAACTATAGTTCATAGTGATATTGAATATTAGATATGAATATTTCAAGGAAAAATTATAATTTTGGTTTATAGAGTTTCGCTTATTTTTTTAATTTGATTCATATAGTTTAAAAATTTATAATTAAGTTATTATAATTTAAAAAAATTTAATTCAGTTTTTTTTCATTATATTTTAGTTAATATTTTGTTAAATTTTTATTGACATTAACTATATACTATCTTGTTACTTTGAATATGTATGATTCAAATTAATTCTTTCAATTTACTTAACATAGATTGCATCTTATATCATATATGTAAATTAATTTTATTTTATTTCTCTTGTTAACATAAATTAGTATATACTTAGAGTGTTAATATAATATATAATTAGTTATAGAGTAAAATTTAATGTACAAAATTTAACAATAGGATTAAATTGAAAAAATTAAATCATAAGAATTTAATTATAAATTTTTAAATTATAAAGATTAAAAAAATAATTTAATCGTATTTCTTTAGTACTTGGAAACTAATTGAAAATGTCATAACGATTGGTAGACAGATATGGGCCTGACTTTTATTTTTTTTTTTATTAAACATGGGCCAGGAAATTAATGAAAACATAACCCTTATAAAGAGAAGTTAACGAAGAAGGAGACGGACTCATGTACGTAGGTCAATAGGACGCGTGGGGGACGTGGCAAGTGGTGATTGGCTAGTGTTACGTGGCGCCTGAACGCATTGGTTGAAACAGCTCGAAGGTACTCTCGCGAAGACCAATAAAGTAGAATAAACAAGAAATGATTTCAGATTTGAAGAGCCAACACTATTTACTTATTTAGATCTTAGAATAGAAATAGAAAATAGGTTTTAGTTTACAAAGCCACTTTCTTCTCCCACATACATTTCGGGATTAGGGTTTCACTGTGAAGGAGAGTCACTGAGGAAGAGGTAGCCATGGAAGAACGAAAACCAATCCCTTTGGGGCTTCCTGTGCTGCTCCTGTTGATCGCCTGTTCTTCGTTTCAGATGCTTTGCGCTTCTGATGATAAGGATGATGCGGTAATTGTGGCTCCTTCTCGGTCATCTTCTTATTTCTATAATTTTTGTTTGGTTTTGTGTTGGATCTCTAATTCTTTTTTTCGAATTTGTTTAATTTGAATTTCATTTAGATCTTCTACGAGTCATTTGACGAGGATTTTGAAGGCCGTTGGATTGTATCCGAGAAGGATGACTACAAAGGTAAATATGTTGTTCCATCTCTCATTGTCTGAGCAGATTATTGAAATTTACTTAATGGGTATTGTATGATGGTTACTTCTGATAGTTTGCTAAAGTGTGAAATGAGTAAAAAATTTTTTTTTTTTTTGACTTTCTTCTACCTGGCTTCGTTGATATTGGAAACTTATCCATCGATGTTGCGTACTGTAAATCGGTTATTACCGATTAACCACTCACTCAACTTGTAGAGTCATCTCATTCTACTTACTCATATCCCATTCCAAAATCCAAATCTAGGGTACTGAGAAAGTTTGTAGCTGCGATTGAAACTGGTTGTTAGGGAAATCACTTTACAGAATCTAAATTTTGAAAGAAAAAATTTTTGGGATACATGATGAGAGTGAAATTGAATTGTAAACTTCAGTGAGTATATATATACTCTTAACAAAATCGTGTGCTTTTTCTAGACGAGCAAAAGCATGAATGTCTTTGGACATATTATTATTATTATTATTATTATTATTTTCAAGAAAAAAAAAGTGGGCGTATTTTAAGGATTTGTAGTAAATCTGTAGGGAAAGAATGAATATTGCTCGTCAGACAGACGGCTATCTCTATTATCAGTTTCACTTCGCATTCTGGATTCTGTCCAAACTAATCAATTATGAAAATTGTCCTGCTGCTGCCTGCTATTACTTTTACACGATGGAATGTGGTAATTTGTGTGAATATAGATTATTTATACCCTTATTAGATGGCATTTAAGTAGGTTGAATTTAAAAAAAATTTCCATTTATTTTTTCATTGTTGTCTTTTTATTTCTTTCCCCGCTAGTGGAGTGCATATTTGAAGATATCAGAATATGCCCTATTATTGCTTTTCCTTTTTTGCTGAATCAATTGGATAAAATAGATTGATGTCGTGCTTCAAAATTAAAAACTTATCCTGATTTGTAATTTGGGTTTTAGGTGTCTGGAAGCATGCTAAGAGTGAGGGTCATGAAGATTATGGACTTCTGGTCAGTGAGAACGCAAGGAAATATGCCATAGTCAAAGAGCTTGATGAGCCTGTAAGTCTTAAGGATGGAACAGTTGTTCTCCAGTTTGAGACTCGTTTCCAGAATGGCCTTGAATGTGGTGGTGCATATCTGAAGTATCTTCGACCCCAGGAAGCTGGATGGAAACCTAAGGAATTCGACAATGAATCTCCATATTCTATCATGTTTGGTCCTGACAAGTGTGGGGCCACAAACAAGGTGCACTTCATTTTCAAGCATAAGAATCCCAAGAGTGGGGAGTATGTGGAACATCATCTGAAGTATCCCCCCTCTGTCCCATCTGACAAACTATCTCATGTGTACACTGCTATTTTGAAAACTGACAATGAGTTGCAAATTTTGATTGATGGGGAGGAGAAGAAAAAGGCAAATGTCTTATCTGCAGAGGATTTTGAGCCTCCACTTATCCCTCCCAAGACAATTCCTGATCCTGATGATAAGAAACCTGAGGACTGGGATGATAGACCCAAAATTCCAGACCCAACTGCTGTAAAGCCAGATGACTGGGATGAGGATGCACCCATGGAAATTGAAGATGAAGAAGCTGAGAAGCCCGAAGGATGGTTAGACGATGAGCCTGAGGAGATAGACGACCCAGATGCAACTAAACCTGAAGATTGGGATGATGAGGAGGATGGTGAGTGGGAAGCCCCAAAGATTGATAACCCAAAGTGCGAAACAGCCCCTGGTTGTGGTGAGTGGAAGAGGCCAATGAAGAGGAATCCAGCATATAAGGGAAAATGGCATGCTCCCCTTATTGATAACCCCAATTATAAGGGTATATGGAAGCCCCAGGATATTCCAAACCCAGACTACTTCCAACTTGAGAAACCTGATTTTGAGTCTATTGCTGCCATTGGCATTGAGATTTGGACAATGCAAGACGGTATACTGTTTGACAATGTTTTGATAGCTGAAGATGATAAGATTGCAGAGTCTTATCGGGAGACCACATGGAAGCCCAAGTTTACTGTTGAGAAAGAGAAACAAAAGGCTGAAGAGTTGGCTCCTGAAGCAGGTGGTCTTGCAGCCTATCAGGTAATGAACGCAATTATCAATTCTTGTTTTCCTTGATATCTTCTGTTTTTTTTCCTTAACTCTCTGTCTCTCTCTCTCTTTCTCTCTTTGTTTCTGCTTTTTTACTTCATTGGTTATGTTTGGTTTAATGTAAAGTATATAAAGGAGAAGGGAATGAAAAAAGTGAATAAAATGAATGGAAAAGTGATTTTCATGTTCTTACTGTTAAGTAATGATTGTAAGGTCACGAAGGAACCAAACATGGCCTTATTCTTTGCTTTCTTCCCCCTTTCACTTTCTTATGCATGATGTTAAATTTCAATCTTGCAGAAGAAGGTTTTTGAGCTGTTATACAAGATCGCAGACATTCCCTTCCTTAGTGCCTACAAGCTTAAGATATTTGTAAGTAACCATATTAACATCTTTTCATTCCGTACCCATTACGTTGCATCTAGTGGGATATGTCCTTAAATGTTTCCCCGCAGGATCTCATTGAAAAGGGAGAGAAGCAACCAAATCTAACAATTGGAATTCTTGCATCCATTGTGGTCGTCTTTTTGACAGTTTTCTTCAAGATCGCATTTGGTGGGAAGAAGCCTGTGAGTAGCGAAACTCCTTTATTTATTTATTTATTTATTTATTTATTGCCTGTTAAAGTAGCTGGCTCTCATGTTTCATATTCCTTTGCTGGACGTTGTGTTTATGTTTGTCTCCTGACCATTTTGTGTTATTGTGCAGGCAAGAGTCGAGAAGACAAACATACAACCGGCAGAAACTCCCAATAACCAAAGCAGTGCAGAGAAAGAAGAGAACGAAGAGGAGGAGGAAACATCTGCTGCTCCGCGTCGGAGGCCAAGGCGAGAGAATTAAAATGGTTGGTTGAAACTTGAAAGGGGCGGCCTATCGATGTCATCACAGATAAATTTTGTGCTTGGTAGATTTTAGGTCAATTCAATCGCACTTTGTTTTCATATTTCACCTTTGCCTTATTTTGAAATATGATATACTTAAGGAGTGTAAATCTGATATCAGGGTGTGCTTGTCTCTTGGAGGCTTGAGTATTTGAGCTAATTGACACTTTACAATTGTTTCTCTATTTTTATACTAGTGGATTTCGTTTGAGGTAAGGTGAAAATTCAACTAGCATGAAGAAACATTGCCATACCGCATAACTCAGGTACGAGCAACTCAACAATAGTAATGCTTGGATGAAATTTTTAGATTTTTCATAAAATCAATTGACCTTGTTCATTGCTACTGGATTTGGCTATTCTAAAATATATACTTTATTTCAAAAAATTACTGTAGTTTACCCCGACATCGGGCCATTTCCAAAGCTGTCTTTCCTACCTATTCGATGATAAGGAAATTACTAATTCTTCCGATCCACTCCCTTTTCAGTTGGTCTTTAACTAAGAGCTAGACTAGCCCAGGATGTCTTTCTGATTCTTTTCTGTCATATTAAATTTAAATTGGAAAATAGTATGCATAACTATTATTAATGAATAATTAAGTAAAAAATGCTCGCATATTTATAAATTGTTATCAAATTATTTATACCTACAAAACTGTCAATCATTAATATTTTACTAATTAAGTATTCATTCTTGCTTTTGGTCCCTTGTTGCTAATTTAGGGACCTTACATCAGTGAACTCTCTAGATTTGTAAAAGATAGGTCAATTAAGAGTAAATTTTTTAAGTAAAATTTATTTATATTCATATCCGCTCATAATTAATTTATTTTAAATATATCAATCTACCTAAGATATTCTTACTAAAGTGGTGTTTTCTCACGTCAATCAAGCGTTCTTTTATTAGTTTCACTCCATTGATATGCAAATATAACATTTAATGTTTCTATTAACGTTATTTTGCATTTTTCTATTATATTTAATTAAAAATGAAATAACCGCTGTGTACATCCTGAGTTTTATAGCCTATCAAATTTTCTTACTGGAATAATCAATTAAATGTCAAAACGCATTAAATTTATTTGATTGTAAACATCAACAAATATACTACAGAATAGGTTCTCCCAACTATAATACAGAATCTGTTTGAAGGAGAAAATTAATGTTATTTTTGGATGCATGCAATGATAAATGTACGCCACAAGGACTTGTTTAGTAGATAGAAGAGTTGAATGTTGGAAAAGGAAAATGGGGTGAGATTAAGATAAAAGTATGTTTGGTATGTGGAAGAGTTTTTTTTTGAGAGGGTTGTCTCCCAATAACATGGGAAAGTTCAATCCTTTATTTTGGGGTGGAAGATAAATTTATTGAGTAGAAGAATAAAAATTGAGATCATTTTATCCTTTCTCAAATAATTTTTTTTTCTTATTAAAGGTAATCAAAAATAAAATTTTAAATTAAAATATTATTTTATTATTTTTGATTGTTATTGATAATTAAAAATTATTATTTTATTATTGTTAGTAAAAAATTAGTTAGAGGTATTTTAATCTTTTAATTCTATTTTTATGTCATTTTTATTTAACTAAATATAAAAAAATAAAAACATTCATATTTCTTCTTCTATCATACCAAACAGAATTATTATGGGGTATAAGATTCCTTTCTTTTCCATTCCCATTTTATTTCTTATTTTTATTCCATAAAAAACTAATCCTTTATATCAAATGGAACCTAATATCAAAAGAATATTATGAGTTTCTTTGAAGATCGGAATTAAAAAAGAAAGAAAGAAATTTATTGTTTGAATCAATAACTATGGACATGTTAATACATAATTTCAGGGTAAGCTGAGATCTTACAAATAAATTAAGTGCACTCTCTTGATTATAGAGAAAAAAGTTTATGGTACATGCGGTCTTATGTAATTGCAACTGGGAGCAATGTACTTGAAGTCCTCAATCTACTTATGCATGAGCATGAGCACATTTTTCAGTCAGAGAACAAGCAGTAGAACCTTTGTAAGTTGTTTCATGGTCCAGTTTCTATACACCATGAATAAAAATTTCAAAACCAGCATCTGTCACAAAAAGGGACAAGATGAAGAGACATCAGGTATGAAATGTTTCAACATGATGTAACAATGAAATGAACCCTGCCGCATGTACTTTATTGCGAAATCTGTATAAACAATTGTGCCCTCAACCTAGCCGCAAAACTTAAAACCAAAAATAAATAAAAAAAACCGAAAAAAGAAAAAAAGAATCTTTAACTGCTTACGCACGGCAATTTCTTATCCTCTTTAACTTGAAGCAAAATTGTCGATGGCTATAACTTGATTCTTCATTTTCCTCTCGCAATGTCTACATATTATTATAATTTACCTCTCGTCAGGGAATTACACTCACCTCCGGCCTGCAGCCTTTCTTGCAGGAGGAGCATTGTCCTCACATCTGACCCAATATCACCATACTGCCACATTCCGTGCCTACCAGTCTTCGCTTCTTCCCGGAACTTCTCCAAACTATCAAGTGCCACCTGTCTCTTTTTTCTCTCCCGGCGATTTCTTCTTTCTGTCCTAGCTAGTCCCTCCTGGAATTTTGAGGAGAAAATAAAAATTACAGGTAAGAATGTTTTGAAAGCATTTCAAGCAAAACTGTGAGCTGCAATAAAAACCTGTATCATGGCAGCATTAATGCTGATCTCAGCATCCTCTGCAATAAGAGTTACAGCAAGAATTGTCCCAGTTCCCTGTCCTTTCACTTTTCCTCCTGAAGTATCTCTCTCCTCAACGTTGGCCTTAAACTCTTTTCCACTATTCAAAGTATGCTCGCTCAAATATTCAGCTGCTTCTTCACCAAAATCCTCTTCCCAGTTTGGAACCTTAATGTATGCGAGGCTGCAGAGTTGAGCAAAACCAGTTGCAGCGGAAACAGATGGATCAATTGGCCGCAACTGACTGTAAGTTACTTCTTCTTGGTTTCCATAATCAATGTAGAACACTTCAAATTTGTCCTTAGGAGTTTCGACTGGTCCTCGAGGTGCATTGACAATCCATACAATTCAATAATGAATAACATTTAAGTACTAAAAAAATTAAAGGCATTTAGTATTCTCACACTATTTCAGAAGGAAAAAAAAATTAGAGAGAAAGCGCTGCCAACAATACGGGTAATTAGAAGTTGCAAACCAGAAGTCTCTAGAACGTGCCTTAAGTGTTGGCTATGTAATGAAATATCTAGCCCAATAAATTCATTATATTCTGGCAGGGAAAAAATAACTAGAGGATTGAATTAAAAAATGAAATCTGATTTAATGAGATGAAACCACAAATCAGTACAAATAACAGCTAAAAAGATTAAGTAAAAGATGCTTTACATCACAAAAATGGGTTCCATGCTTGAGCACAAAGTGATACATAACGACTCACCATTGCCCGATTCCAAGACTTGTCTGCAAGAAAATGACAAAGGACTACGTCACCCTTCTTGGGATTGAAAGCACCAATCACAGGAGCTTCTTGAAGGTTCATAGAAGCAAGCTGTTGCTGGATGGATACTGTCTTTTGATCCCCAGCAGTCTGGACATTGAATTTACCACCACCGAAGACTTTGGTAACCATTACCTAAAACAATGGAACAAGTCAATCACCATTTTTAAATACCAAAGAAAGGTCATATATGTGAAAGTATCTAAAACACCTTAAGCACTTCTTGCTGTTTGCTTTCAACTGCTGAACCATTGGGTAATTTCCCCCTTTCAACATAGTTCTCCCAAATCTGCAATACAATTCACTTTAAAAAAGCTTACAGGGAAAGTACGTGGTAACACAAAACATAGTTCCCTTCTTACTTTCAGCTTTTGCTTCTTGGCAGATTGTTGAGCTTGCTCCAGAAGGTGAAAACCACGAATGCTATCATTGCCAAAGGAGGTTTGAAGTTTCGCAAGGCCAGCTTCAAGGGTGTAACTGCCACGTTGGTCTTTGACTCCCATAAGGATCCCAAGAAGGTTCCAGTTCTATCAACAGTTTCCACCTCAGTCTGGAAATAATAACAAATATATGTAATAAAGAAATCAATAACATGGAGGAATTATATTCATAGAGAAACTGGATTACCTCAACATCTCTCTGCATTATCTTCCTCCTCATTAGTGCAATTGCGTCATCAGAATACGGCTCATTGTGACCAGGACATCTGAGACACCAGAATGAGAAAGCACTGCTGCAAGTTTCTTTTGGAATCAACAATTTGAAACGATTGCCACTAAGGACATATGCCACAACAGCAGGGATTTTTCTACTTGGGTGCAGGAAAGACAAGAAATCTGGGGCTTTCTTGGTCAATGCCTAAAATAATATAATGGTGAAAAATTATAAAGTTATACAGTATATAAGGTTCAGGGTAAAAATGAAATTCAGCATAATCATCAATTTTCTCACCATGGTCAAGTCAGTTAAATGTATGACAGGAGGATCCTTGGCAGCATGCATCCCTTTCTTTCAGGAAATGGCACGTGATTCAGCAGTGAAAGAGGATCACAGTGGTTTGATCTCTCCTCAAAGTCACGATGTCTAATGACAGTCCCAAAACCACACGAAATTACCAACTCAGCGATGTTTACCCCTGTCTGTTGACGTCCAGCTCATGAACCAGAGGAAGAGGCATCATCACCCTCAACCTTCACAGGAGACAATAGGAAGACAGATCCAAAATCCACTGCCCTGGACTCAGCAGATCCTGATGGAATTGTAGATCCTTCTACCAGAGGGACCTTTCTGGCATACTCCATTTGAACGTTCACCTGAAAGCAGGTATCACTAATCATAACTGAATTAACCGGTGGCATAAAAATAACTAAAAGTGTGTTTGGATACACGTTGCATCTCTCCCAAACCACGTTTGATATGAAGCAAGAAATGAAAACTTTCACATAAACGTGATTTTACAACGTGATGCCAAACATGCATTAAGGCATCATAAAATATTTTCCATACTTGACGACCAATGAGAAGTGCTCTCAAGAACTCTTTCGCTTCACGGGCATAAGGAGCTAGCTTTTCATCTCGGCGAGGACTGCCCATTTTTGGGCACCTAATACTTGACAGGTTGACTCGCCGCTCTGCTGGTGGACTACTGTATGGGATGGAATCATTAGCAACAATAACAATCTCCACTAACAACCTCTACCACCTGGAAAATCCAAGTTAAAATATTTTTGTTTTTGGCCAATAAAATATAATTATTAGTTTTTTATCACTAAATAATGATTATTAGAAAAAAAAAAAAAAAACCTTTCTAGTAAACTTCTGGTCATGAATTGCCTTCGAGTTTGTAGGTGGTGGTACGTAATTTGTCCACATCTTTAACCTGGTTTTCTTTGCCTGAAGCTCTGCAGCCTTCAACCTCCGTTTTACATCTTCTTCCATCATATTTGCACTCCATTCGACATATTTAGCAAAATCCTGTATGATGAGTAAATTAAAGCAAGAGATTTTTCAGACTATTCCTAAGTGATATCCTATCAGATGAAAATAAAGGATAATGGACATTCAAAATCTCCCTCTACAAAACTATCAAGCTTATGAATTCAGCATGGATCACATAATTAAACCACAGGCAGATAGAAACCATAGGACTATAGGACACTATCAGTCCAAGTCAAGAACAGATTCCAACTAAAACAGGCAAGTAGGAATTGTCTAAAAGTATTACTGCATTGGAACTAAATCTTTTAACAGGGAGTTGAGACTCCTACTTCACAACTAGGAGAATTAACTGAAAAAATTGATGATTGATAAAATGTTTACACTTTCTTAAATCTTCTTTCTTATTATTTAAAAAAAAAGTAACAAATATTTAAAGATAATATTCTCAACATCAACAACCAAAGTGCATCTAACATGTATGATATGCATGGGTTTACATGTTTTTTTTTTTTTTTATTGCCACTTGATATGAACAACAGTATGAATGGCAAGTTCACAGTTTCGTTCATCCATCTTGCTTGTAAGGGCTTAAAAAGGCAACAAGAGACTCTTTGAGCTTCAATAATTTTTGAATCATGCTCATCATGCATACTTCAACTCAACATGGCCCCTCTAAGAATCCTCCCCAAATTAAGGACAGTATCAAGTGGCTAAAATCGCGTCAGTGATTCACATAAACCAACCAAGAAGTCATGCTGCAGAAGTAAATGATTCTAGGAATCATATAAAATCTAATATGAATAGGCTAGACCACAAAAAAAAAAAAGAGTAATATTACTTCTCAGGTGAAAGCACCTACATTTTCCACAGGCTCAAATGCCAGGACCTTAGTGGATTCACCATCAGGGTAATACACTGACCCAATCAAATCGCTGAACTTATCAACACCTTCCAGGACAATCCGAACCTATATAGCCACATGAAATTAAGAGTACTAGAATTAATGCACGGTGCAATATAACTTTCAGAAGCAGGTTACTTACATCTTGGTTCAATACACGCATCTCAGTGAAAGATTTAGCTTCAGGAGCAAAAGGATCAGCGGCAGCAGTTTCAGTTGTTGAAACTGCAATCTTTGGGCAGATGCAAGTGGGGCCCCAATTTCCGTGGGGACATCTCCACTAGTCTCATCAGCTGTTGACTCTGTTTCAACAACACTTTCAGTTGCTACTCTCCTTCCCATTTGGGGGGCCTAATTCAAACAGGAAAACAACTATTTACGTGCACAGAAATAATGTACCAAAAGCAACAACACTGAATCCAGCAACGAAAACTTTGACAAACTGAAACTCGAGAAGCAAATAAACCCAAAGTGTACTGCCATCACGAACCTGCTCAACAATTCCTTCCATGGGTCTGCCCTTGTTTTGCAGCTAACAAACTCATAGCATCTAAGTTACTAGGGTTGCCAATAGCCAAAGGTGGTACATTTCTTATGGATGCCTCGGCAGTGCCAGGAACCTGCAATGAAGCATAGAATCATATATAGCACATTCAAAATATGTTTGTTAACTAGGAATACTAAGACACTACACTTCTCTAATTTATGTCCTTACATAGCATCATCATGTGAGGTCAATCAAAAGGGTACTCAATGAAGATATCTAGACAATATGTCAACTTTGAGATAAACCAGCAAGGATATGGTTGATGTGGTCCAGGTTAGCCTCGAGCAAACCAAGTTGCCAAGAACGCAAAGGGTGACATCTAGTACTTAAAGTTACACCTACAGCACAAAATTTGAATACACAATTCAGAAGTGGATAACATATAATTAGGTTAACTTTTGGGACAATGTCAGTAGGAAACAAGTGCTCTACCAGTAAAGATGCCCATCATGGTCAAAATCAGTTTCAAGCAAACTGTGTTCCCAAGAGTAAGGATTGGACATCTAGTATTTAAAGTTACAGCTACAGCACACCTTGTTACCAATTAGAAAGTTTTGAAAGAAGTGCAAATTCAGGTATTAAATAAACGTCTTTCAGCCTTTTATGCTAGATAACTGTCTAAGGACCCCACTAAAATAATCAAAACCAGAAACAAACCTTGCTCCAACGGCCAAGGCCTTCTTGTTTAGTTTGTTCTTCCAATCGTAACAATTTAGCTAGGTAATGACTTTTGCTTCTCCTTTCTTTTGCCCCTGTTCTCTGATCTGCATGAACAAGATTTAAATAATTAAATTCAGCAATGGACATCTGGATGAAAGAACATGGTATTCAACCTGAGCCCAGCCTCCAGCAACAACCAGCATTGCAACATTTTTGTCACAGAGAAAAACATTGCCAAATTACCGGTTTATGGTTGGCACATTGTAATCAACTCTAAAAGTCACCTCCTGTTTAAATAATCCATCAAGTCAAACTTGGCATGCTTTAACTAATGGAAATAATACCAGACTGGCCGATCTGAACGACAATTTTTGTATGGCTTATCCACGCCGCCTCTACATGCCTATCCACGCAAATGGCTTCCCTATGCAGAGCTTCCTAAGAAACTCTCTACTTTCCCATGCAAATGGCTTATCCACGCCGCCTCTACATGCCTATCCACGCAAGCGAAGCGTGAATGCGTTAATAGGCCACCCAACAAATAACAATTCAGAGCCGAAAAGAAGACGAAGATCATCGAATGAAGTGCATGCAAAGCGTATAATGAATGTCCAAACGGAGATCTACAAGAATGGATTGATAAAAGCATCAGCACTACGAAAACAATACCTTAAACTAGATCAGGTGCGGAGGAACTGGATGGCGTTGCCTTGGCTCACACTTAGGACCTATCGAAAAAACGTAAACGGAATTGAACACAACGCAAGGAGTCGAATTATGATTTCCGAGCTTCACACGCGAAACAATAGATAAGAGATCCCAAGCACCAACCAAGTTGGACCAAAACAGCAGTTTCGACGCAGCGGATCAGGAAGAGAAACAACTGGAACAAGAAGGGAAAAGAAATCGAAAGTGTGTACGGACAAGCCTTATATATTTAGGCTGACAATCCCCACCCTTTTTCGCTACAATAAGAAAATTAAAAAAATTTGAATCCTAAATTCTTAATTTGCAGTATGATCTTCATCCTGAGATTTGGAGAAGAAAATATAAACAACGTTTTCAATGTTAGCTGTCTAGTTTATATAAAAATTCTTTAGCTTTTGTCTCGTCTCTAGTTTTAACTAACTTGCTGGCTTTTTCAATGACTATTGTGTTACGAACTTTTCTAATCATCATTGTTCTTCTGAACAAAAGCCACTCCTCGCCCACGGATGTGCATCCATAAGTCAAGTCAAATGTTTTTATATATATATATTCAAATTTTACCTTTTTTCCAATTTTTTTAATTTATTTTAGATCTACAGCATATCACCGCACAATAAAGAACTGGTTCATACCACTCGACCTTTAAATTTCGTAAGGTTGCAAAAGTTAAGTTGCTTTGTTTCGTTCATTCTGAAGTTATGATTATCGAAAATTTAACATTGATTTTGAGGCTTTTATTTTATTCATTACACATGAGATAATTGAAATACTTTAAAATTTAGTTAAGAATTATCGATAAAAATATTTGAATTTTAAAAATATTATTTCATCATAGTGTTATATTCAGATTAAGTCTTTTTTCCTATTTCAATTGTAAATAACTAATATTTTAACAAAATAAATAATTAATTTTATCATTGATAAATTGATATTAAATATTAATAATCTATCATTTTTCTTCTTTGCCTTGCTGATGCAATAGCCATTATTAGTTGCATGTTGGTATATTCTTTTATCTGGTTAGTCCTTGGCCAACAGCTTGAACGAAGTGGATTACTCGCGGAATCCATAACAGCATTTAGCGACCTTTTTTAAAAAATCATTCAAAAATATTCATATTTTGACTGTATAAACTAATTTTTTTTAAAAAAAAATCCTAATAATATATATATGAGATTAATAAAATTGAGGTGGCAAAAATTGGTCTAGTATAAACTAGTAGGAGAAATTCTTGTTACGTTTAGTATATTTGGATTGCAAATGGAACTTGTAATAAAAAGGAATTGTGTTTAGAATTAATGATTTAAAGTTCTAATCTTTAATTTTCACAAGAAAATAAAGTTAACCTTTAATTAATTTATTTATGATGATAAAATTTTTATTCGAGGTACATATTGAAAATGATGTTATCTTTAAAAAAATGCTGATGATAAACATTGTTAAGCACCAAGTCTTCTGCTATGCATTTTAAAAAGGATCTACTTTGCAAATCATATGCAAGATTGATATGGTTTTGTTCTCATCACATTATTACTAATAATAAAAACTGTTGAATTTAGTAAAATTTAGAGAAAATAAAATAAAAAATATGATATTTTTTGAAGTTATACAAATTTGTGTGTGTGTATATGCACACACATGTGCGAGCGTGTGTGCATATGTGTGTGTGACGTTAGAACCCAGATCCCATGCCATTCTTCTAAGAACATGTTGCTCCTCTTTGAATTATATGGATGGTCTAAATTTGATTTATATGGTCAATATTTCATATATTTGTTTATATTTGAATTTTTTTGTTTTGATTTTTTTTATTTTAAATGAAGTAAAACATAAGATGAATATAGTCTTTCAACTTTTATTAAATAGATAAAGAAATTAAAAAAGTATTTTCATTCTATGATTCGCTTTTTTCAAAATAAAAATTAAACATTAAAAAATTTTAAAAAAAATTGAATCATTCAAATCAAATATAGATAATCCAAATTACTTAAAGAGAAGCAATAAGGGATCTAGGTTGCTCATATAGTAGACACATGGCACTTATAATGGTGCATTAAATGTGGAATTGGTGCAACACTTTTTGAATTATGGCACACAAAATGATCATAATAAAAAATAGCAAGTCAAGTTTCTCCTCCCATATCAAAAACAATATTAAAAATATAAGTGCATTCTTGCTTTGTCATTGTTTGAGCCCTAAAAGAAATTATTACACTTGGCATCTAATATGAAGTAGTACTTTTGAATGAGGTATATCTATGAAATCTAATAAACTAATAAGGAATTCAAAACTAACCTAATTAGTATCATTTTAACAGCTTATGATAAAAGATTAACTTTCTATGCCTGATATTTAGAATCAACTTTTGCCATTATTTCTTGATATATCTAAGTCTTATCTTGCCTAATATTCATGTTGGTGTCCAAATATTTGCCTAATCTAGAGGAAAATTTGATGTTAAAAGTACTGGACAACAATTTTTTGAATTTAAAGAGGGTAGTTGAACTAAAGATAAGCTCAAATTTAGATTGATTTGTATTTTAGCTTGAAATCTCATAAAACAAATCCAACATGTTTTAAACTATGCTACAAGCATCTACAAATCTCTTAAAGTAATGAATTATAACATTAGCATAAATGAGATGCTAAATAACTTTTGAGTTTCAATCAACTTTAATTTTTGTCCAAGTTTTATGAGCTTCTTCTTTTGTAATGAGGTAAGAAAGAACATTGGCACACAAAATATATAAGTGGGGAGAGAAAGGATCTCTTTGCCAAATGCCTTTTTATGGCAATAAAGAGCTTGGAAGAGCTTGGAGGACATCAATTAATTAAACATAGGTAAGAAACTATAATGATACATTGCATAATCATGTTAATATAGGAAGGAGGAAATTTCATTTGAGTAAGAACTATTGTAACAACATTTTAAAGAAATTCTACCATAGACTTTGGCAACATCTATTTTAAAAACTTTTAATTTCTTCAAATTCTTCTTGGTCTTATAGACTTATTGCATGATTTCTAACACTAAAAAGATATTGTTTGAGATTAATATTCCTTTAAGGAATGCACTATGATTTGGTGCACTATAATCTTCTAACGTTAACTTAAGCTTGTTGTTAAGCACTTTAGAGATGATGTTGTAATTCATATCACAAATACTAATAAATTTAAAACCTTTTAAAGATTGAGGACTATTACATTTAAGAATTAGAACAATAAAGTATTTGTCAAGGTTCTTTAGAAGAAAGCCTTTACCCTTAAAGGATCTGACCATAGAGGTTATGTCCCTTCCCATAGTAATAAAAAAATGTTAGAAAAATCTTGCATGGAAACCATTTAGAGTAGGGGCACTATCAATTGGTAATTGAAAGGTAGTCTCCTTGATTTTAAAGTTAGAAAACTTAGCTAGAAGGAGGGTGTAATGATCATCCATGAGAAAAGGAATTTCAACATCATGCAACATCTATGATATTTGAATAAAGCATGTCCTCCTAATTAGAGAATATCCTAGCAAAATAGTCTTTAGATAATGTTTCAAGTTAGGCTAAGTCATCCGCCTACTTATTTTAGGAACTTTTCACTTGATGAATATGAATTTTTTGTCACCTTTTATTAACTAAAGTTCAAAAGTATTTTGTATTTCAATCACTCTAAACCATATAAACCATATAAGTCTATCTAGCCTTTTAAGCTCATCTCATAACATCTCCTCACAGTTGAATAAGAATTCTAATTAATTTCTTAAAGCTCTTTCCTATTTACAATGACCCCCATCAGGCCTTAAATCTTGCAATGTATTGAAATCATGCTTCAAGCTATTAATTTTGTAAGCACGGTGGCCAATAAAAAATTTATACTATTCCTTTAGAGTTATCATAACGGAAGCCAATATTTGGATTACATGGAATAGTTGGTAAAACTCAATGGAGTAAGCCCAAAAGGTTGTCTCAATTTAAATTGTAAAACACAAGTGAAGTTACCTTGTGGAATAGAAAGTAAAAGTCTAAGGGTTGATTTTCAACAATAGATTGTTTGATTGTAATTTTGTGAGTTTTCAACTAACTATCAAAGTCTTTTATTTTGTGCTTGGAGAGTAGATACAATCTAAACCCACTATAAATTTGTTATGTCATTTTCTCCTCTCAAAATTATCTTTGTTATATTAATTATTTTGATAACATATATTACCACTTGTGCATTATATTTTGAATCCATTTCTATCTTAAGGAAGTTCACACATTTATTATTTTAGGAAGCAAAATATCTAACTGAATTTATTTTAAAGTATACCTTTTAATTATCTTAAAGACAATAATCCACCCCTTACTGACTCCATTTTGGATTAACAGGATATAAAACAAATTCTAATCCTTACTCTTTTTTTTTTTTTGGGGTCCCCTTCAAGAGCGTGTCTCTCATAGGTCATAATAAAATTATTTATGAGTGTTTACAGTTTCAAACTTTTAAATTTTAATGCCTATATTTAAATTACTAATGTAATTATTATTCAGGCGAAATTAAAAAGAAAGTTTGAGGTGAAACATGTGATGGAGGCTTAGCATACGCTGATGCCGTTTGGGCATAGAAAAATAATTGGCCGCTTATCTGTCCACGACTTAAATAGGCACAAAAGTCAAATTCCTGAACAAGTACTGATCTTGCCCTTGAAGGTCCAATATCATACTGACATGTTGCCTTTTCTTTGTCTAAACAAAAAACAAAAAAGTCAGAAATAATTCAAACGCCACCTAACCCAGTAATGCTCATTGCTAAAATTCTTTGATTCTTTGATTTTGCAGTCACTCTGGAATATTTCTCTATTGGTGCTCCCTAGAACTTCATAAATGGAGGGTCTTCTGCCTCTTGTTTACAGAGCAATAAAGAAAAACAGAACTCGCCGACAATATCAGTGCCTTTCATCAGGAGCTTCTCTCAGCTACATCAACATGGCCGAGATCTATCCTCAAACTCAATCTCAATCTCAATCTCAATCTCAAAGCCATGTCTACGATACATCTTTGACCCAGAAAGTGGCTGGTCATCTTTTTGCAGGGAACAACAATGATCATCGGCGACATAAATCTGTGGGAGATCTCGATTATGGGTTCTTGCCTTCTCAGGAGAGAACAGGTGGTGGCTCTCCCACTCCGAAGCAGCTCGTGCGGTTTGGAAGTCATAGAATGTTTTCATGCATCAATGGTGTCCAAGGTTGAAGATTTGTATTGATTTCCAAGTTAATAAAAAGATGAAGGTGTAACCTTGATCCAAATAATGTTGTAATTCTTTTGTTCCACTTGTTAATTATATATTATATCCATGTAAAGCTAGGTTTCAGTGAGAGAGTATTCTAGGGGGAAAATGTTTCTTCTGTATTCTTCATTGATAAGCTTTTTTGAGTCTCTGGAGCTCCTTTCTGGGTTAAATTATGTGCTTTCTCTCCGTGTGAATGATTTTGCTTTCGTAAATTTTCTATAGCTATCAGGTTGCTGGCGTTCACTTCCCTCCCAAAAGTGAAGTGACGCTGGATTATTTCTTCAACTGGGCCCTCGACACAGTTAACGGTGACAAAGGGAATATACAGGGCTTGGTTAGGTAAAAGAGACCTGTTTTTTTTTTGGGGACAAGATTTATTATTATTATTATTATTATTTAACAGTATTTTTTTAATTTTTTAAATAAGAGTATAAAGATTATTTTTTATTTAATTTATTCATATTTTCATATATCCAAAATACTAGTAAATATAAATAGCGTCATCATCTTGTGCTTTTGATATCCTAATACTTTTATGACGGAAGGTTTTGGATTGAGCTATTGTCTTTTTAAATTGACGCCTTGATTGATGGTAATAATAATTCGATAGTGACTAATATGCAATAATTGATTATGGTTTTACGTCGACAAAACAAGAGAGAGATCATGTCACGGCATGTCTAATGTTTTAACTACTCATGTGAGAATATTGGTTAAATTATTTTATTAATTTCATAGTTTTATTTAAATTTTAATTAATTCTTATAAGAATCAACAAAATAATTTAGGCTATTAAATTTCATCTGAAGCAAAGGAAATTCAATCCCTAAATAGTTTTCCATTACATTGTTCTTTGTAAGTTTGAATATGCAAGAGTATATGTAATCTCGTGTTACATTTTCAATTTATAATAAATTAAACTCTTAGAATCTTCTTTTACTCAGAAGTCACTTATTTGTGAAATAACTTGCATAAACTTTTATGTACTTGGTTTATGGAAAATATATACACAGTTCTTTTTATTGGCTAAAGTATATAGACAAAGTAAATGATCAATTATTATGTTAATAAATAATTTTAATGCATTGATTATTTATTCATAATTAATTTAATATACTTACTTTTTTTTTATCAGAAATTGAATGTGCTTTAATTTTGGCTAAGTTATTCTTTTCATTCCTATAATTTTACTTATTTTTTTAATTTAGTCCATATAATTTTAAATTTGTAATTTAATTCTTATAATTTTAAAAAAATTAATTTAGTCTCTCTTACTAACTTTTTGTCCTCAATATTTTATTAAATTTTACAGATATAACTAATTATAATAAGTTATTTTGAAATTTTAAATATATATATATATATATTATATTAATAAAAGATATAAAAATAAATAATAAAATAATATTAACTTATATATAATATGTGATATAACTTATGTTAAATGGCTTGAAAATTAATTTAAATAATATATATTTAAAGTGATAAAAGAGTATATAATTAACTACATCAATAAAATATAAATAAAATTATAATATTAGAGACTAAATTAATTTTTTTTTAAATTATAAAAATTTAATTATAAGTTTTTAAATTATAAAAATTAAATTAAAAATTAAGTGAATTTATAAGAATTAAAATTATATATATATATATATATGTATAATTATTTTAATTTTAGAGTCACTGTACCGAAAAAAGTATCCGGTTTCGATTCGATAGTCGCAGGATTCGCTAGGACCATAGATAGGCATTCGATAGTTTATAGTATGCTTACTTTCCTACCTCGTTTCGTCAAACGGGAAATTTTGGAGGGAAAAAGAGAGGGGAAGAGACCAGTTCCTTATAGAGGCTCTCTTCTCTTGTATTAATTCCTCTCGAATTCTTAAACTCTTTGGTTTAATTCCTTACTCTATTTTCTTTTTATTCTTGTACACTTCCCATCTATACCAATTTTTATCATTCTTCAATAATCCATATTTTGGTTGAATTCATAAAGATTTCATCGCCATGATCGATTCAGATTTTTTTTCTTCACCCAACGATAGTGCTTACAGTATTTCGAACACTCATAAGAGAGGCTTTGTAGATGATTCTTCTGTAAAGTCCTATTATGATTCACCTTCCAAGAAGAAATCGAGAAATATTGCCGGTAAGAGTATAGCAGCCTCTGTTGATTTGAAGCATTTCGAGGTGCCTCTTTTTTCAGCCTCCAGATGCGACTCCATCCGTCTTCGTGCGGACCAACCTTACACGATCGGTCGGCGACCTCGTTACTGCCAATTTGTCTTCCATGACCACCGAGTCAGTAAGCAACATTGCCAGATTTTCTTTGACGGTTCACTCCGTAAACTTTATATTCTGGGCGGGGTTTTGTTACTTAATAATTCCACTAGGTGTCTTGTTCATGAATTTAGGAAAAGGGTAATGTCATGTCATGCCAGTAACACTGAGGTCCCGGAGGGTGGTGGGTTTCGAGCATCATCTAATGGGGTTTTTGTGAATGGGGTCAAAGTTAGAAGGGGCATGGCCGTGGAGTTGTTGGCTGGAGATAAGGTCTTGCTAGTTTGTGGGAATGAAAATTGTTACTGTGCTATCCGGAATCGCATTGGGTTTCTTATTCAGAGAATTGTTTATGAGGAGGGTGTTTTTGAAGGGTGCGATGATATTGCATTGGAGAGCATGCGGAAATTAACTACAGTATCCTTCTCCGAACATTCCCAGGGGCTCACCTCAAGCGGGAAACGGAACAAAAGAGTTTTTGCTATGAAGGCAAATGGTTTGTATTCAGACAGTGTCATGTCAAATTATAAACGAGTTGTTGGCAGAGCAAACTTTCTTCTAGATCGGTGCAGAGACATCTTGCTTAGTGATGATCCTATATCTTGCATACTGCATGCTACATCAGATATAAGTTTTGGGTGCAAATGTGCCCGTGGCACCTCATTGAACAACTTTTCAGGCGTGAATTTGAGCAATACTGTTAGATT
Source organism: Erythrophleum fordii (assembly GCA_032878935.1). Classification (NCBI taxonomy): domain Eukaryota; kingdom Viridiplantae; phylum Streptophyta; class Magnoliopsida; order Fabales; family Fabaceae; genus Erythrophleum; species Erythrophleum fordii. Next base: position 45,165,014 of record JAVQMF010000054.1, read on the forward strand.
ATCGGTGAATAGTGAAGTGCAGTCTATATGCATTAAGCCAGTTTTGGGGCAGGAATTACCTTTACAGGTAAACTTATCTGGTGACGGGCAAATGGAAAATAGAAGTACTGGTATCTTACGGTCAACTTCAACTGAAGTAACGGCCTTGGAGGAAAAAAGTGACCATCATCACCATTTGTGTCAAAAAGGGAATGTTGGAGTTGCTGCTGAGAGTGCTAATGCCGATCAGAATCTTAATGCCATGCTGTTGAATTCTGCAGGCAAGGACAGTCCTACTTTTGGTGGCAACAAGTTGAAAAAACATGGGGGCATCTTTTATTCATCACCTGGAAAGAATTTTTACCTGAATCGCCTTGAATATGCAAACTATGGTTCATCGGGCCATCACTATGCCATATCTTTATCTGAACTTCTTTATCCTGTTGAAAGTATTTCGAGGATGTTTATAGCAACGTTTACAAGTGACATAAAATGGTTTGATGACCTATATCCTTGTGTTGTTTTCATTTCCTTTTGTGGCATTCTTTTCTCTAACTATTATCTTTTAATTTGTATATTTTTCCTTATCTTCTTGATTGCATTTAAACATTTGAGAATGGCCAGCAGCTTCTTGTGCATGTATTCATTCTTCACATTCTTTTGGATATGTTCATAGTTTATATGATTACTGCACTTGAACTCGTTTATATTTTACAATACTAAGAAAGGTGTTTTATTAGGTTCTTGTCATATTGTGAGATTCCATTCCATCTGCCCCTTACGGTTGCTTGTCATAACACTGAGAGATGCTGGAGCTCAACACCTGATGATAGAATGTCTATGCCTTACCCAGAATATCCTAACCTAGCTGTGGTGTAAGTATTATCTTTTAAGGGGATAAATATATGCTGCTTGATTTAGGCCACTATTTTAGTTGCAGAAGTTGGATGGATTATTTAGGGAGACCGTTTTGTAATACTTTCTTGTTGGTTAACAGGTATCCTCCATTTCCTGAATCTGTAGCTTTTGGTAACAACCGTAAGAAGCAGGGGATTGCTTGCCATCATCCAAAATTGCTTGTTCTGCAAAGAGAAGATACTATTCGAGTTGTCATTACATCTGCAAATTTGGTGGAAAAGCAGGTATTCTATTGGCTAAACTTATTGTTACTAACATTTACAAATAATAATAATAATAATGAGAGCAAATTGCTCATTTTATGGTGTATAGATTATCAAAATGTTGATATGGAAATCAAATGCCTATTGTACTAATAGTCAACATTGGTTCTAGCTTAAAAGTATTGACTTTCTGAGGTTTCCACATGTAAATTCTATCAGAAAGAATAACGGTGAATACATTGCTTGACATGATATGGGGTTCCTTTGGGTGTGAGTTGTGACCTTAATCATGCTTTGCAATGCATGCATGCATTTATTATAGCCTTTATGCCTCCACTATTTGGTTTTCAAATTGCTGCTGGAATTACTTTTCCTTGGTTTCACACTCTGCCTTATGTGGTAGTAGTGTCTGTAAATACTGTAAATACCATTACTGATATTAAATTTCAAGCAATTCTGGTGCTATTCTGATATGGATAGAAGAGGTAGAAGGAGAAAAGAGAGGAAAAAGAGGGAAAGAGAAGGTAAGAAGGAAAAGAGAGGGAAGCCAAGGGAAATAGAGGAGGAACAGAGAAAGAATTAGGAGGAAACAGAGAGGGAATTGGGAAACTGAATTCACTGATTATTTCATTAACTGTCAACATACTAATAGCCGTAGGGATAGTGTTATTTATAAGGATCCATAACACTTCCTCTTAACTAACTACTAACGGTTTCTAATGGCTAATGAGAAAAGTGTACATTTTCGTATCAATACCTCCCATTTTGAAGAATCCTTGCCCTCAAGGGTCTGGTACAATAAATTGGGGAAATTGCTGCTGAAAATGAAACAATGGAACCCATGATGCTTCTTCATTGGGTAGCCCTTTCCACTGCACCAGAATCTCTGTAATGACTCTCCGCTTTCTTCTGCCCATTCTTTTATTCAGAACCTTCTCTGGAATGTGGCTTTCAGGAGTTGTAGGCCAATTCAAGGGAGGGTGTCTAGGCTTTACTGAAGGGTCAGGACATAACTTCAGTAAAGAGACATGAAATGTTGGATGTATCCGAGAATTAGGAGGTAACTCCAACCTGTAGGCAACTGCTCCCACCTTTTCCAGAATTCGATAAGGCCCAAAATACCTTGGAGCCAACTTTTGTGAGCTCCTACTAGCTGCAGAGATCTGTCTATAGGGCTGTAATTTCAAGAAAACCCACTGACCCACTTCAAAATCTCGATCAGTCCTCTTCAAGTTAGCCTTTTGCTTCATCCTGTTCACTGCCCTGTGTAAATGATGTTTCAATACAGCCAACATATGTTCCCTAGCAGTGAAACTCCTATCTACAACTTCAAGAACAGAATCTCTTGGAAGATAGGGTGTAGCTTGAGTTGCTGTATGGAATGAGGTGTTATACCACCATTTAGCTGTAGGTAGCCACTTACTCCACTCTTTAGGATTTTCCCAACACATGCACCTCAAATAGGTTTCAAAACAGCGATTTAAAACTTCTGATTGACCATCCATTTGAGGATGATATGCAGAAGATAATTTCTGATCAATTCCCAAGATTCGTAGGAATTCCTTCCAAAAATTGCTAACAAAGATTGGATCTCTGTCACTTATTATTTCTGCTGGAGCCCTATGCAATCTGTAGATAGAGTCCAAAAAATTTTGAGCAAGTGTAGCAGCTGTATAGGGGTGAGAAAGTGACAAAAAGTGAGCATATTTGCTCATCCTGTCAATAACAACCCATATAGTATCCTTCCCTCCAGATTTAGGAAGCCCCTCAATGAAATCCATAGTAATACTCTCCCAAACTTTGCTAGGAATTGGCAATGGCTGCAACAATCCAGGGGTGGTAACAGTTTCATACTTACAGCGAGCACATGTATCACAGCTCCTGATGAAATCCTTGACATCCTGTATCATTTTACTCCACCAAAACAACTGCTTCATACGCTGGTATGTTGCTCTCACTCCAGAATGTCCTCCTTGAGAGCTAGTATGCATCCAATCCAGCAATTTTTTGTTTTAATTCAGCACTGTCCCCAATCACCAGCTTACCATTTCTTCTCAAAAATTTACCATCCCAAGTATATTTTCCTACAGCTCCTCCTTGTTGTTGTAAACGGGAAATAAGTGCCTTCAAATCAATGTCTTCTACCCAACTTTTCTCAATAAGCCTCAGTAAATCAGGGGAGGTTGTATTGAGAGTTATCTGTAACAATTCAGCCCCTTGCACCCTTGAGAGAGCATCTGCAACTACATTGTTATTGCCCTTTTTGTAATGTATTTCATAGTTATAGCCCATCAACCTGGCCACCCAATACATCTGAAAAGGAGTTTTTAACTTCTGATCCAACAAAAACTTGAGACTTTGTTGATTTGTTCGGATAATGAATTTCCTTCCTTCTAGGTACTGATGCCAATGCTCAACAGCCTGCGCCACAGCCATTAATTCTTTTTCATAAATGGAGAGACTCAAATGTTTAGGGGCTAATGCTTTGCTGTAAAAAGCAAGAGGTTGACCCTGCTGCATTAGTACAGCCCCAATTCCACTCCCACATGCATCTGTCTCCAATAAAAAAACCTTATTAAAATCTGGTAAAGCAAGAACTGATACTGTTACCAACACTTCCTTGAGCTTTATGAAAGCCTTGGTTGTAACATCATCCCATACAAACCCATTTTTCCTCAATAACATTGTTAGAGGTTTAGCGATTTCACCATAGCTTCTGATAAACCTCTGATAATACCCTGCCAAACCAAGGAAAGCCCTTAGTTGCTTCACTGATATAGGTTCAGGCCATTCTTGCATAGCTTGCACCTTCTTGGGATCTGTGCAAACAGTGCCATTCTTGATAATATGACCTAAATATTCAACTTCTGTGGCAGCAAAGGTACATTTACTTTTCTTCACAAAGTAATAATGCTGCCTTAAAATTTCCAGCACCACTTTTAAATGTTCAACATGTTCACTAATAGAAGAACTGTACACCAGATTATCATAAAAAAAAACAAGCATAAATCTCCTTAAATGCTCCCTAAAAATTCTGTTCATGGCCCCTTGAAATGTAGCAGGGGCATTGGTTAGCCCAAAGAGTATAACCAGCCACTAATAGTGCCCATTATGAGTCTTAAATGCTATCTTGTAAGCATCTTCAGGCACCATTCTGATCTGATGATAGCCAGCCCTTAAATCCAATTTAATAAACCACTTTGCAGCCCTTAATTCATCAAACAACTCCTCCACGAGTGGTATAAGGTACTGATTCTTAATGGTCTTCTTGTTAAGCTCCCTATAGTCTATACACATTCTCCATGACCCATCTTTTTTCTTTACCAGCATAATGGGTGCAGAGAAGGGAGAAGAGCTTTCTTGAATGACTCCTGATTTCAACAACTCATCCACAATCTTCTTTATAGCATCCTTTTGAGCTGAAGGATATCTATAGGGTTTTAGATTGATAGGATCAGTCCCTTTTTGCAAGATTATGGGATGGTTGTGGCCCTTCCTAAGAGGAGGCAAGCTCTTAGGTTCTTCAAAAACAACCTGAAAATCACCCAACACCATTTCAACTTCATTTGGCAAGCTCTCATTATCACCCTTCACAAACCAGCAATGAAGTCTTTCCCCTTTCTTTTTCACCATTTGAATCATAAACATCTGACCATTATCTTCCTCAATTCTTTTAGAGCTTACCATCTTCCAATCATTAGGCACATTTGCTTGCAATTTAACCACCTTCCCGTTGTACCAGAAAAACATGGAAAGAGAGGCATAGTCCCAATATGCACTACCTATGCTCTTAAGCCATTTTAAGATAAAAACCACATCATAGGTGCGAAATTTCATAATCCTTAGATCTGCCACAAACTCTTCCCCTTGCATTCTCCATTTGAATCCATGTCAAATGCTAAACACCTTCAATTTCTGCCCACCAGCCACTTCTACTTCTCCCATTGCACCATTTCCAGCCCACCCAAGCTTCTTGGCGATGTCGTAATCCAAAAAATCATGCGTGCTGCCCCCATCAATCAAAATCTGCACAGTTTTCTTCCCCACTTGCCCTTGCACCCTCATAGAAGTAACATTGTCAGTACCTTCTATTGCATGCAATGAAATTTGAGGTGGAGAACCATTTTCTTCAGTTGCCTCATCCTTATTCATATCTGCACTGATATCAAATTCATATTCCACCAGATGCAACTGTAGTTTCCTTCTTTAAGAACAAACATGATCTTTGGAGAATTTCTCGTGACAGTAGAAGCACAAATTATTGACTCGGTGGTCCTCTACTTTTTCAGGAGTGAGAATTTTCATAAAAGAAGTAGCTGTCTTGCTCTGGTTTTTGTGGTTTCCAGCTGTAACCACATCCATTCCAGCTTTCGGTTGGGCCCCACCTTCCACTAAGGTTGCTTGATGGGACCCACTTCCCACTAACATATTCTTGTAGCTTTTTGACCTGTCTTGTACACCAGCAGCCACGTAACTCCCACCCAAACCTCCATAACCAGAGTTCTTGACAGCTGTTGCAGTGTTCTTGACACCTGTAACTTCCTTCATCTTCTTTTGCATATTGATTTCTTGCACCCGAGCAATACTTCTGGCCTCCATCAATGTGGCTGGCTTGAACAATCGAACAGGGCCTGCATACTCTTCCTTGAGCCCAGCAGTATATGCATGCACATGATACTCTTCACTCAGACGTAGCTTACACGAAATGGCATCAAATTGCTCATTAAATTCTGCCAGAGACCCTTGCTGCTTCAAATTCATCAGATCCTCCATGGGTGCCTCATAAGAAGGCCCAAAACGATTCTTGAGAGCTTCAACATTCTCAGCCCACTCAAGAATATCTTCTTCCCAAGTCTGCTCAAAGGCCTGGTGCCACTGAAATGCCTTCTCATCCAGATGTAAACTTGCCATTGTCACCTTTAAATCCTCGGGAGTCTCGTCCAGGCGGAAGTAACGCTCACATTTCAAGATCCACCCAAGAACGTCACTGCGCTGGAATTTGGGAAACTCCATCTTCGTGAAACGAGTGGGTCTCTGGTATTCTTGATGCTCGCCTCTCTGTCGCAGACGGTGCCGTTGATCATCTCCATTTCTGCCACGCTCTTGCTGGCCCCTGAGTCGACTTTTGCCTCTGGGTCGATCGTGATCACCATTACCGCCATTCACGGACTCTTCTTGAGCCCTCATGAGCCCAGTCAATTGTGCCGATATCCCTTGGACCATCTCCTCTAGGTTCGTCAGCCGCCCAAGGCCCTGTTCCAGCCCCTATAACAGATCATCAATGCTTTGCGTTGACTGAGAACGTGTCATTGCCATTGCCAAGGATGGTACGGCTTTGATACCACTGATATGGATAGAAGAGGTAGAAGGAGAAAAGAGAGGAAGAAGAGGGAAAGAGAAGGTAAGAAGGAAAAGAGAGGAAAGCCAAGGGAAATAGAGGAGGAACAGAGAAGGAATTAGGAGGAAACAGAAAGGGAATTGGAAAACTGAATTCACAGATTATTTTATTAACTGTCAACATACTAATAGCCGCAGGGATAGTGTTATTTATAAGGATCCATAACACCTCCTCTTAACTAACTACTAACAGTTTCTAACGGCTAATGAGAAAAGTGTACATTTTCGTATCATATTCAATGTGGGCTTGCCCTTTCATGATCATGGTAAAGACATAGGAAGAGTGACTAAAAGGACACAGTAGGCTTTTGTAGTCAAACAATGGCTTTTTTTTTTTTGGGTATTGAAGTTCCAATATTCTCATGACATAGTATTGTTTTCGGCATGTTCTCTCCTCTGTTGCACACCGAAAATATATGGGTGGCAGCCCTTTGGTGTCACTTGAACAGAGGCGCTTGCCAGAAAAAGGGTTGCATGATAGCACTCATACTCTTTTGATATATCTATGCAGTTCATCTAGTGTAGCTAATCAGCTATTGATTAATTTATTAGCATTAATATATCTGTGTACAGAAGCAGTTTACACTGTCGGCTTTGTTACATAACTATTTCAAGACAATTTTGGAAAATTTTTATATAGCATGCAATAAGAGTATGGTAGGTGCATTATTGCCCTTACTTTGATAGAAAAATCTATCAAAATCTAATATTTATAACAGAATTTTGACCAATAGGATGCCTTGAATTTTTCGATTTGATAATGTACTTAATTGTTTACTTTAGGACTCAAGGTATATAACTTTAAATGGTATCACATTTTAGACTTGTCAAACTGAATGCTTCTTAATATTATTTAAAATATGATTTTAAGGCTGCTAGTTGAAGAATTACCATACACTGAAATTGTATCAAAGCTTAATCCACAATTTATAATATCTTTGTATCTTTGTCTAGTGTATAGTGCCACTCATCAATTTTATTATATCCTTTTGGTCTATGTAGTGGAACAGTGTGACTAATACCATATGGTGGCAAGATTTCCCTCGTGTCAGCTCAGCTAATTATGCATCACTTTTCCCAAAAGTTTACAATAGTGAACTACATCTGGATTCTAAATGTGATTTTGCTGCTCAGCTGGCTGGGTTTATGGCATCTCTCTTGATTGATGTACCCAGTCAGGCCCACTGGATCGTTGAGTTGACAAAATATGATTTTGGAGGTGCAACAGGACATCTTGTTGCTTCAGTTCCTGGAATTCACTTTAACAGAACTTCTTTCATGTCAGAATCCTTGCCATCCTTTCCTGTGAGTACTAAAATTTATCATGATTGTCATACAGCATTCTTTACAGATATAATTAGAATCTGTTTAGTGATCTTTAAGATTTCAACTCAACACCCCAGTTGTATATTATTGGGTTGGAATATTTGAAAGGCCGTTAAGCACTTATACACGTAGCAATCCACGTGTACCGCAGCAGCCACGTCTCCAAACTTAGTTTTTATTATTTTTATTCTTTTTTAATCTGTTATTTAATTTATTATAGAGTCAGATGTCTTGTGGCTAAAGTTTAGGGGTAGTGGAGTCATGTGCTTGATGAATAAGTCAAGTATTTTATTTTTAATAAATATTTCCAGACCTGTTATGTTCAGTTAACGTCCATTATGGGAGTCGTGGTTAGCAGTTCCTTATTGTTAGGAGTCATGAGTTATTTTCCAGTTTATAAATATCGAGTCTTGTAGCTTATGGAGATAGCTTGCAATTGAATTCTGATTAATTCCCATTTGGAGATTCCCCCCAGCTATTAATTTTTCTTTGAGTGAGATACTTGCTCCTAGAAAATTAGTAGGTTATTTCTGCTATTTTTCTCTTTAATTTCCAGCCATCTACCAATTTGGTATCAAAGTCAGGTTAGAAGATGGTGACCACTCGTTCCACATGTACTAATCCACCAAATCCACCTCTAGCCTTGCCTGAAATTGTTATAAAACAATTTTCAGACATGGCAACCCAATTGAGCGACCTTAACACCGAGATGGCGGCTCTCAAAGCCACAGCCAGCAGCACTCCCCAACCAGAAAAGAGTCATGGCAGCAGAGATCAAGGTAAAGCAATAGCAAGAAGTTCAGATGAAGAAGATGATTATGACACACCTTGGTGGCTGAAAACTCCATTTGAGCGTCCTTCCACCAAGATTGAATTTTCAAAATTTGAAGGAGGAGATCCGAGAGGATGGATTTTGAAGGCCAAAAAATATTTTCAATGTTATCAAACTCCAAATGAGATGAAGGTTGATATTACAGCAATGTACCTGGAAGGAGATGCTCTTGATCTCTTTGCTTGGATCAACATTGAGAGAACTCTTCTCTATTGGGAGGAACTTACCAGAGTGTTGCAAAAGCATTATGGCCCTGCAGAATTTCAGAACCCAGATGAGCATCTTTGTGGCATCAAACAGACGGGAACAGTACAGGAGTATAGGTAAGAATTTGTTAAGAGATCTACGCGAGTTAAGAGTTGGCCTGAGCATTGTCTCTTAGGAGTCTTCTTAAATGGCTTCAAAAAGGAGTTGAAAGCAAATGTTCGCATACACAAGCTGCGCACAATCTATAAAACAATGAGTTTAGCTATTGAATTTGAAGCAAAAACCCTTATTGGGTGTAGACCAAAGTCCGGGTCAAATAACCCAACTCGACCTGGTTCCAATTTTAATTGGAACGCATGTGATTATCAGCCAGTAGGGATGTGTTCTTCACAGATTTCTTCCTCTACAACGTCGTCGACTCATGCCAATGAACTCTTGGGATTTAGAGAAATAGAAGCAGTGTGACAAAGGACTTTGTTATAAGTGCAAGGAAAAATTCCAGCTAGGTCATCATTGCAAACTAGATACTTTGAAACTGATGGAGATAACCGAAGAAGGAGAGCCCGTGACCCAGATTGAGTCCAATGCTGAAGAAGAAACAGATTCAGAGATGCACATTGAAATCTCCTTCCATGCTTTCTTGGGCAAAACATCGAGCATCACTATGAAGTTGAGGGGGACGCTGAAACAGAGAGAAGTTTAAATTCTTGTTGACAATGGCTCTACTCATAATTTCATATCTGAATCTATTGTATCATAATTAAAGCTACCCACTCAATCTATATCTCCTTTCAGTGTTCAAATCGATAACAAGAGTCTAATTTGCTGCAATAAGATTTGTAAGAAGCTGCACGTCTAGTACAAGATCTAAAAATTATTGGTGATTTTTATCCTTTTACCATTGCTAGAGTAGATATGGTGTTGGGTATACAATGGCTAGCTTCTTTAAATACAGTGCAAGCTAATTGGCAACAAATGTTTATGATTTTTTGGATTGATGGTAAGAGGTATAAGCTCCAAGGAGTTGTTCGTGATTCATCTTCTCCAACAGAGTTTAAAAAAACTTAGCTAAGCAAGATGAGACCAGTGGTGGCTTAGCTTATTTGCTCATTGATGTATGGAGCCTCTTACAAGAATTTTCAGATATATTTGTAGAGCCTACATCACTCTCTCCCATGTGGTTACACTCCATGCTATTGTGCTTTATCCTCATGCACAACCTCCCAACATTCGACCTTACCGATATCCTTATTATCAAAAGGATGAGATTGAGAAACAAGTGGCTGACTTGCTGTCCAAAGGCTTTTTAAGGCCAAGTTTGAGTCCGTTTGCAAGCTCGATGCTCTTAGTAAAGAAAAAGGATGGCTCTTGGCGAATGTGCATCGATTACCGAGAACTCAACCACATTACTGTGCCTGATAAGTATCCTATACCTAATGTGGATGAATGACTTGATGAGTTGAATGGAGCTTCTTATTTCTCCAAAATTGATCTTTGCTTTGGTTATCAAATTCGAGTGCAGCCTCAAGATGTACACAAAACAGCCTTTCAGACACATTCTGGTCATTATGAATTTATTGTGATGCCCTTTAGCCTCACTAATGCACCTTCAATATTTTAGGCGATAATGAATGACTTCTTTCGTCCTTAGTTAAAGCGTTTTGTTCTTGTTTTCTTTGATGATATCCTTGTTTATAGTCCCTCTTTTCATCTCCATAAATTTCCCTTGGAGCTGGTTTATAAATTACTACGTACTTATTCATTTTTTGCAAATGCAAAAAAATGCTTATTTGTTCAACAACAAGTGAATTTTTCTGGACATATAGTATCTATTGAAGGAGTGGTGTTAATCCTGAGAAAATTGATGCAGTGAAACAATGACTTTCTCCTATTACCATTAAGGAGCTTTGAGGATTTTCTGGTCTCACAGGGTATTATAGGAGATTTATGCAGAGCTATGGTGTTATTGCCAAGCCACTCACTGATCTCACTAGGAAAGATGCCTTTTGTTGGAATGATCGTGCTGAAGTAGCATTTCAAAAGCTTAAAGAAGCCTTAACTACCGCACCAATTTTAAAGCTACTTAAGTTTTCTTTATCTTTTACTATTGAGTGTGATGCTTCTATGGAAGGGGGTGGTGCTATGTTGATGCAACAGGATCATCTTATAGCTTATTTCAGCAAGGGATTCTCCTATTCAAATCGCTACAAGTCAATGTATGATAGGGAATTGCTAGCTTTGGTGCTTACTGTCTAGAAGTGGAAACATTTCTTGCTTGGCAGGCATTTTTATGTCAAGACTGACCACAGCAACTTAAAACATCCCTTGGAGCAAAGGCTTTCCACTAATTCACAGCAGAGGCTTATCTTGAAACTGCTCCCTTTTGATTTTATGATTTTATATTGAACGGGCAAGGAAAATGTTGTGGCAGATGCTCTATCAAAGAGGCCACAGCAATATGAATTTTTTAACTTTATCATGCCTATTTCCTTGGATTTTGCAAAGTCGTAAGATGCATTACAACAGGACCTATGCACTAAAAATATAATTTCAAATTTGCATAATAAACTTACTTCTCAACCTAACTGCCAATGGTCTGCTGAAAAACTCTTCTACAAAGGCGAGTTGGTCACTCCTTCCTCATCTCACTTAAAGGCCACTTTATTGGCTGAGGCACATGAAACTCCTGCTAGCGGTCATAGAGGGTATTTGAAGACACTTAAGAGGCTTTCGGATCATTTTTATTGGCCTCACATGAAGAAGGATGTTAAGCTTCATGTTTAGCAATGTTTGACTTGTCAATGCAATAAATATGAGACCCTTGCTCTTGCTTGTTTGCTGCAGCTATTGTCTATTCCATTACAAGTTTGGGAAGATATCTTAATGGATTTTGTGGTTGGCTTGCCAAAGTCTCATGGAGTTGACACTATACTAGTAGTAGTTGACCGCTTGAGTAAGTATGGTGATTTTTTTACCTCTCTCCCATCCATTTATAGGAAAAACAGTGGTCGGAGTCTTTTGTAAGGAAGTTGTACACTTGCATGGCATGCCTCATTTGATAGTTTCAAATTGGGATTCCATTTTTTTAAGTTCTTTTTGGTAGGAATTATTTCATCTTAGCCAAACAAAGCTGAAAATGAGCACTTCCTATCATCCTCAAACAGATGATCAAACAAAAGTTGTCAATCGGTGTTTGGAAGCTTATCTACGGTGTTTTTCTCATGAACAACTCAAGAAATGAAGTTCTTTTTTTTGCTGGGTAGAATATTCCTACAACACTGGTTTTTATGTTTCAACTAACACCACACCTTTCAAGGTTGTCTATGGAAGGGACTCTCCACCCCTACATCCTTTTGTGAAAAGAGAAATGTCTAATGCTGAACTAAAAGACCAGTTGTTGCTTCGAGATGCTATGCTGAAACTTTTGAAAGAAAATCTCACTAAAGTGCAGTCTTGTATGAAGGCTCAACAAGACAAGCACCGAAGAGAGCTTTCTTTCAACATTGGAGATTATGTATGGCTGCGAATCCAACCCTTTAGGCAGAAATCTCTCTCCGAGCAACGTTTTGAGAAGCTTTCACCTAGATTCTTTGGGCCCTACAAGGTTCTAAAGAAGATAGGAGTGGCTTATGAGTTGGAGCTAACACCGGATGCAATAATTCATTCCATCTTCCATGTTTCATTATTGAGACCAGCGCATGGGACTTCTCCTTCAACTTCACCATCCTCTCTTCCAATTTCAAACGACTGGGAACTATTGTTACGGCCTAACCATGTGCTTGATCATCGCTGGACTACTGACAGATTTTGGAATTGCTTGTTGCTTGGAAAGGACGTCCACTTGAAGAGTCAACTTGGAAAGAATATGATCTCATTGCTGCGCAATTTCCTCATTTTCACCTTGAGGACAAGGTGACTTTCCAAGAGGGGAGAAATGATAGGCCATTAATCCCTTATACACGTAGGAATCCACGTGTACAGCAGTAGCCTCGTCTCCAAACTTATAGTATTTTTATTCTTTTTTAATCTGTTATTTAATTTATTATAGAGTCAGATGTCTTGTGGCTAAAGTTTAGGGGTATTGGAGTCATGTGCTTGATGAATAAGTCAAGTATTTTATTTTTAATAAATATTTCTAGACTTGTTATGTTCAGTTAGCATCCATTTTGGGAGTCATGGTTAGTTGTGGTTCCTTATTGTTAGGAGTTATGGGAGTCATGGTTAGTGGTTCCTTATTGTTAGGAGTCATGAGTTATTTTCCACTTTATAAATACCAAGTCTTCTAGCTTGTGGAGACAGCTTGCAATTGAATTCTGATTAATTCCCATTTGGAGATTCTCCCCAGCTATTAATTTTTCTTTGAGTGAGATACTTGCTCCTAGAAAATTAGTAGATTATTTCTGCTATTTTTCTCTTTAATTTCCAGTCATCTACCAATATTATCCCCATAAACCTTGCTATGTTGTTTTTTCTTTTTAGGGGGGGGGGGTGAGGAGACTCCAATATTAATAGTAATGCCAATTATATGAGTATTTGATGTCTTTTAGTTAAAGATACATTCTGCATTGGATTTTTGAAATGCAACATTTGACTCAAGTTGGAGGCTAATCAATGTGAATTTGGGTTATCTGATGTGAAGTTTCTAGGTTCAGTTGTAGCATCTGTGGTTGGTATAAGACATCTTTTCCACACGGCAGTAGACTCAAAAGGTGCAAGATTGAAAACACTGGCTACTTTCCTTGGAAATTCTTGTAAGAATTCTCATGGAAGGTTGGAGATTGTTTTAAGAAGAAATCCCAATGTGCCTGCTGATGCAAATGCTGTCAGTGTTCTTGTTCCTGATCCTGCTGGAACATTTTCAGGAGGTATAATCTACACTGCTTGGATTTGATACATTCATAATCCGGGGAATTCTTTGCCGCACCATTTGTATTGGGTTTTCCCATTCATGTTATGATTTTCAAATTTAATTATTACTTCCACTGTGCTTATATATGTGTTTTAGTTAGTGACTGTGAATGCTGTTAATGACTGAAATAGTATCTCTCTCTTTTGTACTTTCTGTAGAATATGTTCAACTTGGTTTTTTGCCTAGAAATGTAGCACAGTGGGTTTCTCCTCTTTGGGATGCTGGATTCTTCAGGTTTTCTGGATATATCTGTCCAAAAGAGGCACTTGCAGCTGCCTTAGGAGAAAACTGCAAGAAAGTACAACTGATATTATATGTGTCAGAGGTATGTTGGCTGTGTCTTCCTATAGGATTTCATATTTGTTACCATGTACTAGAATGGCATGACAGTGGTGTAATTTTATGGACTTGTGCAGGGTCATCATTTTCAATATATAACAAAGATGATGCAGTCTGAACACATTGTTGCATTTTCCTCACTCATTGCTTCAATCCAAAGATGTTATGGCCTCAGGAGATTGCAAGAGGTAAATGGCAGTATGGGAAGATCTTTTGCACTGACTCTTGCAGCTACTGCTTAATGTAGAACAGTAGAGGGAAAGGAAGAGAGGAATGAGAAAGAGGGAGATAATGAGAGAAGGTGAGGGAGGGAGGAAGTTAGGAGAGAAAACTGACAAGATAACTGATATTCTTCAACTGGTCTAAAAACTTACAATACTACGGCTATTTATAGGAACCCATAATATAAGAAAATAAAATAAAAATAATGTCAGAAAATAAATAAACAAATAAAAGTCAGAAAATACATAAAACTGAATTATCTCTAAACTATAGTTTCTTACACCTAGAATAAGTTTTCCATAATTTCCCATCACTGCCCTTGCATATTATGTGCTAGATTGAAGTACTCACACTTAGTTTTATGTTGATACTGAGGTTATATTTGACGTGTTCTCATACTTTTATTGGTTTGTGGGATTGCAAACCTCTTTTTCTCTTTCACCCTAAATGGCTCAGTTGTCCTTGTATGAATTAGAAGCTTTTGTTACAATAACTTTTGAAAGATCCAATTATATATCTTTTATGTTTTTTTGTTATTAGGTTCTCAGTGGATATAGATGGCCTGAATCATTAGAGTCTGATTTTATATATGGTATGTGCATTTTGCCAATATTGTTTACTTATTTACTTTTGGATACTGTGCCAATCTTTTTTCATAACACTTTTGCAATTAACAAGTTGACCTTTTTCCCCCATCCTTTTGGACCATATTGGTTGATACCTTTTCTGTGAACCAGGTTCATCTTCTATTGGTTCATCTGTCAGTCCACAATTTCTTGCTGCATTTTCAGCTGCTGCTGGGAAAAAATCACTGCAACATTTTGATTCAGAGGAGTCTGATCCTGAGGTGATTTGAAGATCTTCACTCTTCCTTTAGATTTGGTTTAAAAGTTTTTTGTATTTTCTGCAAGATCCGCATATTAATGAAATTTTTTTCCGTTTATTAATTTATTAGTTTAATGATCCTTGTGACAGTGGGGCTACTGGAATGCCAAGGAAGAATTGAAAAACCCTTCCATTAGGATCATTTTCCCCACTATTGAAAGAGTAAAGAATGCTTATAATGGGGTTTTACCTTCAAGACGTATTCTTTGCTTCTCAGAGGTAATATGATCAGCTGATCAGTTTAACTCACTAAAATAAATGAAGTCAGATCTTGTTTCTCGGAATGTATTATGTTTATTATTTACAACTGCTATGTCTACGTTGCTTTGTAAGTGTTTACTTTATATTACCATTGGTCTTGGCTATTCCAAGTTGGCTAGAACATCCTGGTGGAATAGGGGCAGAGGGATAGCATGGGTGACACTTGTTCTCTCTGCTACTTTTGTTTCTTTTTAAAAGTTGCTTTAGCATACACTTAGGAAGTTTGATTTTAGTATTACCAGTGTTTGATGAATGAAATGCTACATGAGTCAGGAATTTGACTCGGTGACTTGTTCAAGCAAATAAATTGCCTCCGACGCTCCTGGAAGAACCCAAGTTTGATTGCTGTACTGTGTAGGTTAAATTAAATTGTTCTGGAAAAGAAATAAATCATTTGCAAACATTGAGTTATCAAATTTCCTGTAAATCCATTTTCAAAGGGTTTTCATAATTATAATTATATGTATTTTCTTGGTTTTCAAATTTGCTTTGTTTTTTATTCTTCAATTTGTATTTTGGAAAGTGAATTTTTAACATTGTATAAAGATGTTGACGGTGAAGAATTGATTATCTACTTTTGAACAGAGAACGTGGCAAAAGTTGAGGACTTTAGATATACTTCATGATGCCATTCCTCATCCCCATGATAGAACAGGGCATCCAATGCATGTCAAGGTAATGATCTCCTCCTATTTTTAGATGATTAAATTTTTTTTTTTTGGGGGAAATATAATCACTTCACGTAAGTTGATGTGTATTCATGTTATGTACATGAATGAGGACCCTTGTGATGATAGAAATAAAGTTGGGATTGAGAGAGATTCCTGTCTTTTCTCCTCTCCAATATTATTGAGTTACTTTTGTAACTTACGTATCATATATTCTCCTCTTGGGTTTAGTTTGGGGCGTTGATTCGCAGTCTCTAATTTTCTGTCTATGTTTTTCTTTCCTCTACGTCCTTCTCTCCTATTTAAGTACCAGCAGAAAAGTACTAAGGAAAATTAATATAAGCAGGTAATACGGAGACGATTCTGGTCTAGCAGAGATGCACCTTCCATTGGTTGGGTGTATTGTGGGTCGCATAATTTTAGTGCAGCTGCCTGGGGACGACAAATTTCAAATCCATTTGGTACAAAAGCTGAAGGACCACAAAAAGGGAATTCTTCTTTGGACTCTGGGCTTCATATTTGCAATTATGAACTTGGGATTTTGTTCACTTTTCCCACGGAAAATCATGATAACTCAAAAGTTAGAAGCACAAATTTGGATGATATAGTTCTGCCGTTTGTTGTGCCTGCTCCCAAGTATGGATCTAGGGATAGACCGGCGACGATGCAGGCTATGAGAGAGGTGATGGCTGAACTTTCTGAGCCAAAAGAGGAATATCATGTTGAAGAAGAAACAATGGAAGAGATTACTGAGGGAGAGGAAGAAATGGAAGCAACTAATTTTGTAGCAGTGGAGAAGGAAGAGGAGAAGGCCTATGCTGAGATACTCTGGAACCAGGTTGAGTTGTCCGAGAGCTGTTGAAGTCCTGCGGAAAGCAATATTGAGAGCAGGTAGCGGTGATTGTGAAGCTGTCAATGGGAATATTTGATGCACAACCGTGACAGGTAAAATGTAATTTCTGGAAGGCACGCGGACAATTTTGGAAGTTGAAGGGTATTGTGTAAATCTGGTTTTGGGTCTTGAGATGCAAGGGTAGCAAGGATGGAAACTCAAGAAATAATGCCAAATATTAAACTTGGATAAATTTCATGAAGGCTTATCCTCAGATATTAGGAGGGTTGTTGACCTCCTGCTTGAAGAAAGATGAATAATTGGTTATCTTCTTAACCAAGTTATTGACCTTGTCGATGAAACAGAAGTAGACTCATATTCAACCCTTCCAGAGTCAAAGAGAGAGAAACTTGCATACTTTCTTTGTTACCAGTTGATTACTGGCAAGAAATTAGAACCATTTAAGCCTTGCATGAAATAGTATGACATTGCTTATCGCATACTTCTGCTTGTGGGAGTTGCTCAGTTGAAGCTGATGTATGATATGAACAGTTTCAGGAAAGTGTGCTCAAATACTATGGTGCTTCTAGCATTATTGATACTAATGAAGTAACTTCAGACTCCTATGTGCCTTCCACTGCCAACGAGGAGTATGCTAGTTTATCTAAAATATGGAGGGTTTTCATTTGTCTGGGGCCTGGTTTGATTTTTATGTGCTTTACGTATCATGATATATTTCTATGTCGACACCGGTTGGAATGGAAGATACAGCAGCAGCTACTTCTCTCTGGTCAGGGATCCCTGTTCAGCAGGTGACTGCTGATTAAAGAAAGCTTCTGGTAGATCTTGATCATCAGTTTTGGGAAAGCGTGGGTGGAAGTTCTATTTTGTTCATTGTTCCTAATTTTCTCCGCATTAAACGGTGCGTTTTATGTGTGATCTTCTATATAAGAATAATTGTATACATAGATAATTCTTCAATTCTTCTCTTTGCGTAAGTTAAATACCGATAAAACTAATTGGTTATCTAATGGGCAAAACCAATTTAAACTGAGCTAGTTTGGTTCTACATCAATTCAGGTCTCGGTTTTATTCAATTTTAAACACTTCTTTAACATATATATACTTTTGGAGTATTTTGAAATTTCAATTTTTTTAACGCATGCGAACATTTAAAATGTTATAATAATCTGAAGTTACATATACATAATACCATATCAGACACGTGTGGATGCGCGCATATACATACACACAACACTACATCATAAATGTGTGCGCACATAGTCACAATTAGGGGTGTTCAAAGGCTTGGTTTGGTTCGGTTTTGAGCAAAAATCAAACCGAACCAACTTAATCGGTTTAGCATTTTGTTGGACCTTGTCGGTTTTAAATTTTAATTGTTTTGGTTCGATTTTTGTTCGGTTTGGTTCGGTTTGGTTCGGTTTGGTTTATGTTTTTTATGTCCAAAAGTAATTTTTTTTAAAAAAATTTGTTCCTTATAATATGTAGAATTTAACTTCTAATATTTTACATATCTTAAAATTTTGACCAATAATAACTTTGGAATAATTTACTATATATATATATATATTACCTAAACAAATTTTATACATTCACAAATAAACTTTAAAAAGTGAAAAAAAAAGAGTAATATCTTATAATAAATAGTATAAATAATTTGTATATTTCTTGAATCACATGAAAAATGTAGTTTTGATACAAGTTTAATTGACAAAAGATCCCACTAATCTAAAAAGAAACAAAATATTAAATTTTAATTAATTACAATTTTAATGGTTCGGTTTGGTTCGGTTAACCGAACTAAATATGGAGAAAACCGACAACCGAACCGATTTAATCGGTTTTACAATCACAAAAACCAAATCAAACCAATTATTAATCGGTTTTATTCGGTTTTTGGCGGTTTGGTTCGATTTGGTTTGATTTAATTGGTTTGGTTCGGTTTTGTTCACCCCTAATCACAATACAATCTCTCTCTCTCTCTCTCACACACACACACACAATGAGTGTCATTTTACTGTCAGCACACAATCCAGCAGAGTCGAAAACCAAATGTTATGGCGATTTAAAACGGAGGAAGATAAGAATATTTTGGATGATAAACATATTTTGTTAATAACATTTTCTTACTCATACTAAACACATTTTTTTACTATTGTCTAAATAATTAACATATGAATTTTAATTACCTAAATATTTAATTCTATGAAATAAATTAAAATTTTTCATATCAAATAGACTCTTTTGTTTGGCTTTTTGACTTACTATTATAGGAAAATAATGATTGGCCAAAATACTGAGCCGCCAGTCTTATTGGATCCAAATGCTACATTGGGTATGTTGCCCCCCTTTACATCGATACGTGCGAGGATGATAGAGAAGTAAATTCTAATATTTTTAAAATTGGATCGGTCATTGAACCGGTGGAGGTATTGGTTCACGGTTCATTGGTTGAACCGTGGTCGAACCGGTGATAATTAAATATATTATTTAAAAAAAAATTATATATTAAAATTTTTATATAACAAATAAATATTAGTAAATTTTAAATATTTGATTACTAATTTAACATTTCTTAAGATATTACAAAAATTAATGTTTAGTTTAAAATAAAAGTTATCTATGATTAAAAATTAAGAATATTTAATATTAAATTTTTAAAATTTCTAAATTATATTAAGATTCTACTTATTATTAAAAAATAAAATAATAAATAATAATTTTAGCTAAGTATTTTGATATTTGAGAGCAATATTATTAGGAAATTGAACATGATAAAAAGTAAATATAAAAAATAATTAATTATACACATTTTATTTCTTTTTATTCTCTTTTTTTAAAAAAAAATTATATTTCAACCCCCTCATCTTTTTTATTATTTTCTATTTTTAATTTGTCAAAATTATTTAAAATGAATTATTCTGTTATATAAAAAAATTAAAAAAAATTGCTTCAAACCAATTTGACCGATTTTTTACCAGTTTTTTATCAGTTTTCATTGGTTTTTGACCGGTTTGACAGGTTCTTGACCGATTTTTTGCTTGACTGGTTTTTCAACTCAACCGAATCGAACCAGGGACTGGTTCCCCGTCGAACCGGCCGGTCTGGTCCGATTTTCCAAACATGGGTAAATTCAAGAGATGTTGAAAAATGGGATAATATGGGATAGCAGCAGTGCATTTGCATCATCAGTGGTTTTAGTGAGAAAAAAAATTAAAAAATAAAAAACTCCATGAAAGTTTTGCATTTACTGTAAAAAATTGAATGACCAAACAATCAAGAATAAGTTCTCCATGCCCTTTATTGAAGAATGACTTGATATTTACATGTGTTAAATTCTTCCTTAAGCTATGTGAGTTACATGATGAGTTACAACGCCCACCTCCTTTTTTTAATAAAAAATATTCTTTTTAATTTATTGGTATAAA
This sequence comes from Erythrophleum fordii, assembly GCA_032878935.1. Taxonomy (NCBI): domain Eukaryota; kingdom Viridiplantae; phylum Streptophyta; class Magnoliopsida; order Fabales; family Fabaceae; genus Erythrophleum; species Erythrophleum fordii. The sequence continues at coordinate 45,185,441 of JAVQMF010000054.1, forward strand.
AAATATAATAAATTCAGAAATTATGCAAATGAGTTAAATGAATACATTTAACTGAATTGAGACCATTTTTTTTAGTATAATATTTCTAATTTTATAAGACTAAGAGAATATTTCTTTATCTAAGTAAATTAAAAAAGAATTATAGCATAATTAAAAACATAACTTTATCAATAAAATCATATTTTATAAATTATTATTGTTAATTATATTTATTAAATTGTTTTTTTAAAAGATGCGGACTGACAATTCAGTGTTCTTAAAAAAAAAATCTCAATCCACTATTTGAGTCCAATAAAATTCGTAGGTTAGTATTTGTACCCATAATTATTTTTTCAAGAATAGTACAATCAAAAAGTCACCCGTCTAGACAGAAGAAGAAATATTGAGAATTACTATGAATCAGACAATAAAATAGTAAAAGCACATTAATTAAAAAAAAAAGGTAATGACTGAGGACTTATGACTATTATGTTTTTAATTTTTAACTTGTCGCAAATAACTCAATTTCTCGCACTGGTCCAAAGAAGAAACTCAATTTATCGTCTTAAACTTTTTTTTTTAAAGAAAAAAAGCTAAGAAAGAAAATTAAAATATTAGAGATTTGATTAATCTTGATATTTAATAAACATCTTTTAAGATAAGATGATTCTTAATTTCATGATTCGAATAAACACATAATATTATAAAATATGAAAACAGATAAAAAGTTTATTTCTTAAGTTTTAAAATTCTAAACACATTAATGGTGAAAATCAAAATTAAGGTTCAAGCAAATTATTTATAACCATGCTCATAAGATTCCATTCTTGCCTTGACTAGACGGCGGAGAATCATGTCTTTATTCAAGTAACCGGTATCAGAGAGTCTTTTTTATTATTTCCTCATCTCCTGAATCGGATAACGTTTTATACAGCCCACGCTCTTTTTGCCATTTTCCTCTTTCTGCTTATATGTGTGTGTTCTCCACTTTGTATTTTGTACTCTCATGAATCAATCAAATTATATAATAATTTCAAGTCCGAAAGACTTTGATGCAAATAAGAGCCTCGGTCTTTTCCCCCCCAGCTACATTTCCACGCATATTCTGCTCCCTGTGTCTCTCTCTCACTTCGGTCCTTGCTGCTGAAGTGGCGCGTGCCACACACTCGCCGGCCGATTCCGATCGGCTTAGGTTCCCAGGTACTTACTTCGAACTTCGTTTATTTCTTGCCGATGCACGATTTGTCATTGAGTGTATGAGTTCTGATCCACTGCGTCTCTGCGTTGGTATGATGTTCGCCGAATATTTGTGAAGATTCATAATAGAATCGGATTAATGGCCAGTAGAATCGTCGTTTTTACTATCTGCATTGGGTATGGGGGAGGTTTTGTGCTATCGTCTTTTGTTTTTTCGGAAGATTTATTGGCTTCTCTTGCTCTCTCTCCGGGGCAAAGCTTTTAACCTTGTTTGCATTAAGAATTAGCGGGTTACTGATAGGTTATGGATGATAATCGGATATATTAATCACTTCCGTTGGTTTACTTTAATATTGATCACAGTTGTCTTCTGGAGACGAGAAAAGAAAGCAAAGTCTAATAATCCCTTAGCCTCTGTATAGTTTCTGTTTTGTTTCATATCTGGATCTTCTTAAAGACCCATATCTGGGGAAACTGGGGAGTGGAGAGGTCAAGCTTCATGTATAGCGGAACTAGGGTTTATTATTTTTAGTCTTAGTAGTTTACAATGAAGGTTCCTTGAAGGCAAGTGTTTTAATTGGACATCAGATTGCGTATAAATTAATTTCATTTTTTTTTTTTTAACTAGCATTATACCTGGTGAAAACCTCTATTATTTGCAACTTCATGACTTCTGAAGAAATTATGGCATGTTTTAATTGCAAGAATAATCTTTTTCCTCCTTTTGCATTAGTTTGATTAGGACTAGCATATGATAATTTATTCAAAGATGAAGAGCTTCATTCATCATACAGAAGTTTTCTTGTAAGGTGTTTTGCGCTTTGAGGGTTTCCTTTGTAATGGATTCATGTAAATGCATTGATTTTACTCGGACTATGTGGTGTTGTAGTGTTGCATCAAGAATCCTCCCTCTTTGACTATTTCTTAATTTTTAAGTGCTGAGTTCATGAATTGTCAAAGTATACTTTTTATTGGACATTGTAATTTAGTTGTTGTTCCTGTGGGACTTGTTAGATCTGCTTGCTTATTGTGCTTGTTGCTGTTATGAGTTTCGGTTCTTTAAGTACATCATCACTTCCACTAGTATAGTCAGGACTAAAAGGATTCATTTTCTCTTTTTTGTTATGAATGATAAATTGAATTAATTGATATTATATCCTAGTTTCTTCTGTTTTGTGATTCCTTGTGTAATGTTTTTATGCTTAACTGACAACAACCAAGGTCCATTGCAGAGTAATTGGAAAGATGAGTTCAAAAAGAGGAGGTGGAAGACCTTTTACTGCAACAAGCAATGATGGTTCCTTGTCCAAAGGGAAAAACATATCTGAATCTGATCCAAAAATTGAGCAGTTGACTCAGGGCGTTGCTGATGTTAACCTAGACTCAGGACAGGATGGCGAGTGGGAGGTATATGCAAGGAAATCCAAGAACAGAGCTGGAAGCAGTGCTGCAAAACCCTGGGGTCCTCCAAATCATAATTCTAATCCTAGAGCATGGGGTAATACAGATGTGGCTCAAAAGCCAGGCATTCGGAATCATCCAGGAGCTGGACGGACTTCTGGAAATCCCTGGCAGACACATAATGCTAACTTTAAGAGACCTGCTGGCAGAGGAAATGCTAGGCCCCAGATATCTACCAGCAGTTCTGAAAGCAACAATGTGACTTCAAATCCTTTAATTCGCCCTCCGTTGGAGCATGGCTGGAATTGGCAATCTAGAGCTGGTTCTATGCAGTCTAAAAGTGTTGATAGTTCCCAGGGGAAAAATGAAATCACACCAGAGTCCCCTGAGAAGAATAATGATGTCGACGATGAGGTGGAGGATGATTCTGATGCTATGGAAGATACTGATGATGATCTGATGAGTGATGACTATGATTCAGATGGTAGTCAAAAGAGCCATGAGACTCGGAAGAAGAGCAAATGGTTTAAGAACTTTTTTGAGATGTTGGATAGCCTGACTGTTGAAGAGATTAATGAACCAGAAAGACAATGGCACTGTCCAGCTTGTCAAGGTGGTCCTGGTTCTATCGATTGGTACAGAGGACTGCAACCGCTGATGACCCATGCCAAAACAAAGGGGTCTAAAAGGGTTAAGGTCCACAGGGAGCTTGCTGAACTTTTGGATGAAGAGTTGCGCAGAAGAGGTACCATGGTAATTCCAGCAGGTGAAGCTTTTGGTAAATGGAAAGGTTTAAAAGACGAAGAGAAAGATCACGAAATAGTTTGGCCTCCGATGGTTGTCATTCAGAATACAAAGCTTGAACAGGATGAAAATGAGAAGGTATAGCTATATTTCCTTATGTGCATCTAATATGGACTTGCATTTGATACTATAATCAATATTATGATCTCACATTAATGCTGCAAAACATTCTTAGCTTTTCTAAAAGAGTACTGGTTTTTGTGTTTAGTGGATAGGTATGGGTAACCAGGAGCTTCTTGATTATTTTAGCTCATATGATGCTGTGAAAGCTCGGCACTCTTATGGTCCACAGGGTCATCGTGGGATGAGTGTTTTGATTTTTGAAGCCTCGGCTAGGGGTTATTTTGAGGCAGAGCGACTGCACAAGCATTTTACAGATCAAGGAACCAATAGGGATGCTTGGTTTAATCGCCGTATTTTATTTCTCCCTGGAGGGGATCGCCAGCTCTATGGTTACATGGCTGTTAAAGAAGACCTGGACTTTTTCAATAAGCATTCTCAAGGTTCCCTTCCTTCCCTCCTCTTTTCGTTCTCCCTCTCCCACAGACACACACATTAAGCAGATTGCAGGATGTCTACTTGGTGCAGCTAACCAAGTCATTTCCATGGAGACAAAAATGTGCTAACATTGTTCTTTTGTCTTATTTATTTCCTCTGAAATCATGTAGGTAAGTCCAGACTGAAATATGACATGAGATCATACCATGAGATGGTCACAAACCAAATTCGACAAATGAGTGAGGACAACCAGCAACTTATCTATTTGAAGAATAGGGTTGTCAAAGAACAAAAGCATGCAAAGGCTCTTGAAGAATCTTTTGGCATAGTGAGTGAGAAGCTGCGGAAGACAATGGAGGAAAATCGCATTGTGAGGCTGAGAACCAAAATACAGCATGAGGAAAACAAGGAAGAGGTAAAACATGAGACAAACTTAATGTTGAATTTCAGGGCAACTGTTGTTTGATGCCTATTTGCTTTGCTTGTGGCATGGACTTCTATTATTTGATTACTTTTAGGACAGTGAAGTTGGGCTTAGGGTGTGTTTCTGCATGACCTGTCTTGTTTGAAATGTCAGCTGTAATCTAAAATATGTGGTACGTACACTCAGAAACTAAAACAGATTAGGTGCTGGTGTATCTTTATAGATGGCAAGGAGAGGGTAAAATTTTTCTAATTATCAAATGAGAGCAGCAAAGAAGAAGAATTGTTAGGGTTTTTTGTGGTGCTTCTGATACATGCATTTAATGTCACTTAAAAGGTTTATGACGTACATTTAAAAAAAAAAAAAAACCTATAATGTGTTTTACTGGCCCAGAATCCTCCAGGTTATTTATCAGGATGGATCTTATCCATAATATCTTAAAAGAAAAGCATATATTCGTGGGAGAATCTGGATCTGCTCTTAAAACAGGTTAATCACTTATTTTACATTGTGGAGGCCTGATGCATGCTATTGCTGCCCATAAACCAGTGTTCTAGCTCAGTTTGTATTGACTAATGAATTGATCCTTTTTTTTCTTCTATCTACCGTTCTCCTGATAATTTCTTGCTAATACTTGGTCGCACCGTTGCTGTAGAAGATTTCTTTTCATTGTGATTATTTTCGTCTGACTTTTGTAACCTTTCTCTTTGAAAGATGAACATGCAAGAACAATTTTTTAAGGACCAGATGAAAGTCATTCATGACTCAAGGAACGCAAAGGAAGAAGATTTTGAGAGGATGCAGCAGGAGGAACGTGAGAAGGTGAAGCAGTCAAGTACTAGTTCTATAAATGCAGAGGAGCGGAGACGCAAGTATGAGAATGTCTTTCTTTGAGACTATACATTTAAATTAAAATTGATTAATGGTCTATGCGCATCTGATGGTGGTATTTATCCTAACAAATAGTGTGAAAAGCAGTATCTCTTGGGCGATTCTGAATTGGATGACCCAAGACAAATTCAAAAAAATGTTTAATTTCCCATGACTGAGAAACATATTTTGAGGAGCAAGGTTTTATATACACAAGTAGAAAGAATGTAGCCCAGTTCTTTTGGTTGTGCTTTTTTTTTTTTTTTTTAACAGTGATTTGTGATAAATTTCATCTCTTTGGTTGTAGGGCTGACGAATATCTTAAATTTGTCGAGATCCAAGACAAAGAAATGGAAAACTTCGTTGCTGAAAAGGAGAAATTGTTTCAAGCTCATGAAGACAATCTTGCTGCAATGAAGCGGAGGCATTGGGAGGAGGAGGTTCAGATGGAGAAAAGATTCGATGAACTATTAGCCAACCTCATGGAGAAATACTCCCCATCTCGCGCTGAAACCAAGTCCTGATGCCATAGTTTGGTGTTACACAAACGCATACAGACAGATAGGCACAGCGAAATAGATAGAAAAGATAAAATAGAGATTGTTCTTCGTGGACGTCCCCAGACTACAGCTTTTTGAGAAATGGGAACTTGAAAATACACTATTTGTTATTATTTTCCTCAGTATTGAAAGCGGGCAGAAACTAGAAAATGATGGTGCGCCTGCTTTGTTATTTGTTATCTTTTGCTGGTTATTTTGATGTTATGGGCCTTGTTTTGTGCGACTTTACTTTTCCAACGAGTAAATTATATGGAATATTTATGAGTTTTGTTGAAATTGTGTAGATTTTATTTTTTTTTAAATATATATTTTAGTTTAATTTTAAATTTTTTGATTAAATTATTTTTCATTCATATAAATATGTAAATATGTGTTATATTTAAATATGTATAAATAAAAATAAGAGAAGAATAAATTATGTTTTTATTAAATAAAAGAATATGAATTTAGGTCGATAAATGATATTTTAGTTAAATTTTAAAATTAAATTAAAATGTAATGAAAATTTATTTTAAGAGGATTTTATGTGTATTTTAAAAATAAAAAAATTATATGATTTTAATAAAATTTAAAAAAATGTTATGGAATTTATTCATTTACAAATTGCATTGCTAGTCAATAAATGCAAACGGAGCGAATCGGATAAAACAATCTTTAATAAGCAGGAGAAATGCAAGTGGCAATGAGAGTTGATTTGGGTGTTTTGGATGTATGCGGTAAGCTTTGATGTCTCTAGTACCAGGAAAGCCATACCTCAGTGGGTTGACTAGGATTATGAGTTGAGCCAAATTGTGTTGCTTTAAAAATGGTTGGTCCAACATCATCGAATTTGATACGATTTCTTGTTTTAGAACTCGACATTCAGGTTAGCTATTTTGGCTTAATATAAAATCAATAATGCGTCGAGGGTTTTACTTGGATTTTAACACGTTTGCCAAGTTCTTCCTGTTTGAAGCAGCACGAAATATGTAGTCCAGGCTGGTAAAAGACATTTTAGGATATGCCATTTATAACCTGAACGATGAAGTAATCTTAAATTGGTACATAATTCAAAAAGGGAAATGTTATTTTACACTATTTGTTTTATATCTTTTGTATCCACCACTTATATAAGTTGCACTTTGAAGAATCTACATCCGGAAGAAATGGTTGCAAGATAGACGGAGGTCATTGACCTGTTGACCGGCCAACTAGATCCCAAAGCAAGTAAACCGTCTTAATACAGTTCTTAACACAACACAACCTTCCATGGTCTCTGGTCAACAAGACTCTGTCACACCAAGATGAGCATTGTTTTAAAAAGGTAATAGTCAAATCCTCAAGTTGACTCTCCTAAATTCGGTGCTTTTCTTAGAATCTTAGCTTAGCCAATCCTTTTTTGGGCAGTCACTAGAAGGAAAATGGTATGGGTCGTTACCCTTTATAACAAACACTTGATGTGCAAAAGCTAATGGTAGCAATGCTTTCTGAGGTCAGAGATTCTCTGTCCTAACTGGCTTGCCAGCATGTACCAGAAATCTGTAACTCACTCCCTTCTTCTAATGGGTCGCTCTCCTTCTCATGCAGCATTCCAATTCTTTCTCCTCGTTTTCCTTTGCTCCTTGGAAACCGTGGTCTTTCTCTTTCTAGGACGGAAATAATTAGATGGCTGAAGGTCGCATTGCAGCGCAGCCAACAGACCATCTGAGGTTGGCAAGAACATTTTCTTATTGTTTTAGTCAATAAATTTGTTTTTGAAATGGTTTTCTTTGCTTGGTGGAAAGCTTATGTTAGATTTGGACGGTTTTGATTCATAACTTCATGTCTGTTTTGCTACAAAGCTTTTGAATTGCATCATACTGCATCTTGAAATTGCATATTCCCCTGAGAATTCCTCAAAATATCAGATAATAAGATTAGGGTGCGACCAAATATTGGTGCCCACTGCACATTTATGGCGGTTTTTACTTTTTACTTTCTAATTCCTCCATGCAATTTGATGGTCTTCACTAATAGAAAATGCACTTTCAATCTAGTCAAGTTCTGTTTCCACCGTCAGAATTCAACCAAACCGCAATGGAACTTGAGCCTAATTACAATGCCTTTGAAATATGTTAAACCTATGGAATGCGCATTTCTTATTTCTTCAAGCTGGTGCAGAATTGAAATGATGTCATGATGGTATGAAATGAATAGAAGGAAAAAAGAGTGGGTCCCCAGCTAAATTTGTGACATATCAATGTTACTTGCTAACTGAAAAACCTAAAAAGTAACAATGAGAGATTATGGAGAGTAAAGAACTGCTAGGCGAGTCCAATTCCTGAATCTCGAGTCAAATAAAAACAGGTAAATCAGGTAACGAGCAAATTAGGCATAAAGTATTTTGAACTGAGAAATCTCAGCCACATCCTGGCAATAGAGAAACATAATTCACAAAGGCTTTTGACAGGTAGGGTCAACAAATACCTAGCATCGATCCAAGCCTGCATTGTACATGTTGGTTCAACATCTCGTATCCTCAACAAATAAATAACGTTCGTATATACTATAAAACATACTTTCCCATACCTGCCTCGTGTTTGTAATTCACAGGATAATTTTAAGGTATGGTATTCTTGGACAGGATAGAAGGCAATTTGCTTTCTTATTCTAAAGATGTGGGTCATGTGATTGTGAACTCTGCATTTATTCAGGAGTTAGAATTCGCATCCACAATAATGTCTATCTTTGCACCACTAGCCAGGAAACCTAATTTTCTTATTTGTTTCTCTTCTTTTGAAGTAAACTCGTCGCTGGGACTCTTTAATTTTTTCTTGGTTAGTTTTATTGGGTAGAATGGACTTGTCAATATGATGCTTAAGTATGTCACTGATCATTCTTATGTCTGATTTCCACCTTCAGTTGATTATAGTCTAATAATGAAAATTGCAGGTGACTGTAATTCTAATTATCAAATAAAATAGGTACCATGGAGAAGCCGCCAAGCCAGGGTGCAGCTAGTTGCAAGCCATTATCAACGTTCGTTCAGACAAACATAAATTCATTCAGGGAAGTCGTACAGCGGTTAACAGGTCCATCAGACTCTGCAGCACATGTAGAGGCAGCAAAAGGTGTCAGTGTGAAGAGGACAACATCCAGACTCCATGAGAGAAGGCAATACACAAGGCCTAAACTGGAGATAGTTAAACCCGCTTTTCATTGTAAATCAGGTGCATCAGCCAACCACCATCATTGTTTCTCACCCTCCAAGTCAAGAGATTCTAGCTTTCCTTCAAGCCCCATATCAGGGAATTCAAATCGGATGCCAAGTCCCAAAACCCCTTCAACAATTTTTTCTCAATTAACTATCCTGGAAGAAGAAAAGAAAGAAGAGCCAACAATACCTGAACTAAACAGAGAAGAAGAGGAGAAAGCTATTAAAGAGAGGCGATTTTATTTGCATCCATCACCGCGGTCAAAGCCAGGATACACTGAACCAGAATTACTTACTTTGTTTCCCGTGGTATCTCCTAATACAAGTGGGGGTGTATAGTTTTAACCATCCCCAAGTTTCTACTTTGTATCTTTCCATTCTTCAAATTACAAATACCATGCCATCATATGGCAAAAGTACGTTGAATAAGTGAATAAATTTTGTAATGTATGTCCTTTTTTTCTTGAACTAATCTCACCTACAAGTATTTAATTAAATATTTTTTTAGTGTTACAACAAAAAAAGATGGATAATTGTGGCTAAACTTAAAAATTTCAATCAAGCTTTGTAACGCCATGAATGTCACATGAACCTTCGTCTACAAAATATGCCTGCATGATTTATCCTGCAATACCATGAGTGACATGATTTATATCACCGATTAAGGTGAAATTCGACTGGTTCTTTAATTTGTTGATCTAATGTATATAGTGTAGTGTAAATAATACTTCTTTGTGGGTGGGAACAATCCCCAGCAACAAAAATGTTATTTGTCTTATCAACTTCAATCCAGCTGCATCCTGCTGGCTTTTTCATGTCTCTGTTCCTCATCATCCTTCTGACCTCCATGACCCCATCCCATTTAGCATCTGCTGCATATAAATTGGACATCACAACAAAGTTTCCAACATCGTTAGCATCAATTTTGAAGAGTTGATCTGCCACAATACGACCCAACTCCACCTCATGATGGATTTTACAGGCACCAAGCAATGTCCCCCACACATTTGCATTAGCTTTCACTGGCATCCTGGCCACAAGAGAATATGCATCGCGAATGCGGCCATCTCGAGCCAGTAGGTCTACCACGCAAGCATACTGCTCCATGGTTGGTTTGATTCCATGGATTTTCTCTATTGAATAAAATATCTTCAGTCCTTCATCTACAAGGCCAGCATGACTGCAAGCAGACAACACAGAAGTGAAGATAACATGATCTGGCTTGATTCCCAATTCTAGCATATGAGAAAAAAGCCCAAGTGCTTCATCACTCATACCGTGCATAGCATACCCACCAATCATAGCAGTGAACAAAACCAGATCCTTATCAATGCTTGATTGAAATAGCTTATTTGCACAGCCTATGATGCCACATTTGGCATATGCATCTAAGAGGGCACCTTTCAAACGAACATCATCAAAACAAGATCTGATAATATACCCATGGCACTGGTTTAGCAGTTGGACTGATGCCATTTGCGTGCATACAGGAAGGAGGCTCATAATAGTCACTGCATCAGGCTTCATCCCTTGAGCTTGTAACTCAGAGAACAGACAGAGAGCTTGCTCAGGAAAATCATTCTCGGCATATACTCTTACCATAAGATTCCAGGTGGTAATGTCTGTCTCAGACATCCCTTTAAATATCATGTTTGCGTCATGATGTGATCCTAAATCCACATAACCTGAAATCAGTGAATTACATGTGACCAAATTTCTTCTTTCTGATAGATTCAGAAACATTCTGTTAGCATACTCTATGTTACCACATTTGGAATATGCATCAAGTATAGCATTCCCAACTGTGGGTGCAGTAACACATACCAAAAAGCCAGTCTTAACTGAATAGCTATGTATTTCTTTGACCTTTTCTACTTGCAAAAGAGAAGCACAAAAATTGATTATGGTCAATATCGTAACAGAATCAGGCTTAATTTCTTCTCCAAGCATCCAATGTAACAAGCTCAAAAATTTATAACCATGCCCCCGCTCTCCGAAGGCATCGAGAATAGAATTCCATGAAATCAAATCTTTCCTAGATATCATCAAAAATGTATGAAATGCTGCTTCAGTATCACCACATTTTGCATAGAAATTTATGAAAGCATTTCCAACTGCTGTATCCTCAAAAAGGAAAGGATTTCTGAAAATATATGCGTGGATCTGTTTTCCCACCTCCAAATTTCTTAACTGAGCACAAGCAGGAAGGATGCTGACAATAGTTACAGAATCTGGCAATAACATCCCCACAAACACCAAATTACCGAATATATGCAATGCTTTTAACCATTCACCATTAGATGCATATCCCGCAATAATAGCATTCCAAGAAACCAAATCCCTTGCATCCATTTTCCAAAAAACGTATTCTGCTTCTGCCATTTGTCCAACTTTTAAGTAGAAGCTAATCAAAGCATTAGAGACAGAAATATCAGTTGACAATTCAGTCCGCTGCAGCACATAAGAGTGAATTTGTCTTCCGCAATGACATGCAACATTTCTATCAAACGAAGCACAGACAGGTAGAATACTTGCAATAGTTGAGTAATTTGGTTGTGAGGGTCCTTTCACCATTGAACTGAACAATTTGAATGCATCTTCCAAGAACCCGTTCTCAGCAAGACCTGCAATCATTGCATTCCATGAAATAACATCCTTGGGAACAATGTTGTTGAAGACAGCGAATGCATCATTAGACACCAGACCACACTTTGCATAAAATGATAGTAAAGCATTTCCAGTAAGGGTGTCTGTTTCATATCCAGATTTGATTACATAAGCATGTGCACTCCTCCCAGCATCCAGATCCCTTGAACGAGCACACATGGGAAGAATGGTAGCAACAGTAACAGAATTGGGTTTAGCCTCTCCACTTTCATGCATGGTCCGAAACGTTCTTATCACATTAATGTCATATTTGTTGGACCCGGAAAACCCAGATAAAACAATATTCCAAATAACAGGATCATTAGGACTGAGCTGATCAAAAAGCTTTTGGCAGTCATCAAATGCCCCACATTTGGCGTACATGTTAAGCAGTCCTTTAGAAGTGATCTGGCAAGAACCATGGCCCTGTTTCACAATAAAACTATGTAGAGCTCTGCCCAAGTTGCCAGCCAACAGAGCAGTGCAAGACTTCAGAATGGCAGCAAATACTTGGTGATCTGGTTTATAAATTATAGAATCCCGTAAGCATTGACAGAAAAGCGCCAAAGCTTCATTATGTCTGGCATCTATACATAAGCTCCTGATTACGGAATTCCAAGTCTTGAAATCTCGTTGAGGCATGCCCAGAGGGAGCGACAACGGGACTTTAGGAGACGATAAATAGACGACTAGTAGATGCTGTCAACAATATGCTGAAAGCAACGAGCTTTCGCATATTGGAAAAAAGCCTCGGTTTAACCATTCCTCATTCTTCTACGAAACTAGGATGTAACAATTAACACACACAAAGAAAAGAAGAATCATCCTCATTGGCATTTTTACAAATAGTCGACCTTCAAAATGAAACGACCCCTTATTAAATTTAAATCATTTGCTTCAGGTTGATTCAAAGAAAAATGAAAAAAGAGAAAGCATAAAGCTTTCCTCTTCTTTGACAGCCCACGCTCTTGTAGCGATGGTAGCATTTTCCTTCATGGTGTCCCTCAGACTTGAGGCCGAGCTTAGCTCGTTACCGAGAAGATTCTGGCAGAACATGTGACTGACAACTTGAGACCATAGATCCCGACCACTCTTCAACTCTCTTTGATAGTTGCTTCGCAGGGAAATCACCATTCTTTTACATCACCTGTGGCGTCGTTCACCGTACCATCAAATTCACAGCTAGAGAGGGAGGTCTTTCGTAAAATGGCGGCTCACGATTGCAGAGCTCTCGGTCGTTCCACCGTTAACGTCTCAGAAGCCAGAACGACGGATGTTAGCATTTTATTCGAGTTTTTCCCCGCTAGATTCAAGATTGACGAGATATAAACGCAAAGCAGGTGCCACTGCCGGCTCTTGTACTCTATGCCGCATTGAGAATCATCCTCGAAATGCCTAATCGCCAAAGTACCGGCGAACGGATTTGGTGCGTAGTATGGCACGTGCTTCGCACTTGTCTAAATTAAAAAACTTTAAATTTACCTTTTTTTCTTTTTTTCTTTTCTTTTCCCAGTGGCTAGGTCCCATCTCACTGGAGGTGGAGTTCAGTCTCCATATTGGTGGTAATGGACATGTATGATGGGTATGTGACTTGAAATTCTACAACTATAATTGACACCCATATTAGGTTTCTTGGTCTACTTATGTTTGGTTTAAAAAAAAAAATTTTGTTACAAATATTTTATTGGATGTAAATTTTTTAAAGTGATAAAAAATATAGCATCATATATTGTGCCCCCTAAATAGAGAGACTGTTGCTTAAATAAAACTTTAATTTTTGTTTCAAATCGCACTTACGAAATATATAAAGTTTAAAGTTGTAATAATAACTTATATCTAGATTTAAGTATTAGTCACTGTGATAGCTTCGTCAAAAATCACACAAATAGGCCATGGTTTTTATATTAATAAGTTGACTAATTATCAATATTTAATCATAAAATTGTTAGTCGACGGAGGATTTGAACCTACAACTATGCTTGTTAATATGTTGAAGTTTGTCTAAGAAAGTCTTGATTTCCTTTTGTCTTTGGCATCAACATGTGATAATTTCTTTGGATTTTGTATATTGATTTTAATTTCTCTTTTACTTTGGGTTCTCTCTATCTACTCAATCTAACCAACGAAAATAAATCAATAAATTACAAAAATAAAAATCACAATATGCTAATCTCGACAATTTTTATTTACAATTGAAAAAATGCCAGACCCAATGAGTTCTAATGACTTGTGCCAACTTAGATTTTCTTGTACTCTTGAAGTAATATTTCATTTGTTACTAATTTAGCGAGATAGTTTACTTGTTGAGAATTTGGGAATGACTTAGCTATTTGAAAGCTTTCACCTTAACTAAAGGTAGAAAGAAGGTTAAAAGCAATGATAGGCCTTATCTTTCATGATTTGGATTCTTTACTATTTCAAGTCGCCTATGGAGTAATCTAGATCATTCATATATGAATGGGGTGGTCTAAATTGTATATTTTCTTTTTATATTTTTAATCTTATTTTTTTATTTGGATACCTTTTTTATTTTAAGGGAAGTAAAACATACGGTGAAAATAAAAGTTGAAATATGTTTCTTTGTTGCATCTTGTTTTCTTTAAAATAAAAAAAAATCAAAATTTAAAAAAAAATCTAAAATTTAGAGTACTTAGATCTAGACAATTCAAATTGTTTCGAGAGGAACAACAAATAACAAAGAATCCATTTTGTCTTGTCCTTTGATAAAATAAGAAAAAGCTAACAACCCATTTGGTTTAATGGGAGAAAAGGCAAGGTATAACCCCTTTACTTATATTAACCAAAATTGAATGTTATGCATAGCGAAATAAAATTAAAATTGAATGTTATGCATATCGGAATAAAATTAATAAGCATCATAATATAAAGTAAAAAGATCGCACACATCTCTTACTATTTCACATGTATTTTATAATGTTTTCATCAAAGTGTCACGTTGGTTAACTATCATAGTAAGTTTATATAACACAATCCAAAGGTTAAATCATTATTTAATCATAGAGCTAATATTTACATTTATAGGCTAAAATGTATATAATTCTCATGAACTTTAAGTCATGTGTGCAAAATTTCTTTTACCTTTAAAACTTGACATTAAACTCTTATAAACTTTTATTTTTATATAGAGAACCCTCTCTGTTAGTGATTTCATTAAATCACTAATAGAGAAGTGACATATCATATTTATTGAAGTCATGTAGCATTTGATGTAACACTTTACTAAATACCTAGTATTTATAGCTCAAATTATAAAAAGGTGAAAAGACAATTTTTAAACAAAAAACCTAAAGTGCAAGATTAAATAATCTTTCTTCTTAGGTAAAAAAATCTTCCTCCATTTTCCTTCCTTCTTCATCCTTCAAACTCCAACGAGGGTGAAAAACAAAATCTTCTCCTTCTTCATCTATTTTCACCTTTTCTCACCTAGAAGGGCCAAAGGCTAGGCAGTACATTAGCACATCATTATGCAAGGAAATGATTGAAAACTACATGTTCAATGTGAAATGTTTTGTGTATTAAAGTTGAAACCTCTCTGCTCAATAGAATTTCTATATAAAGGAATCTCCTTTCTTCTATTGTTTTATTTTATTTCATTTTTTTCTTTTGCTAAAATTTATATAATTTGTTCCTATGCCATTAATATTTAGGTGCCTACTTCTAGCAAATCCATAGGCATTGAAAGTAGAGTTTCGGGGCTTTGTTCTTTTAGATCTACAAGGTTATAAGTGCCAAATATATAAATTAATTAAATGTAACTATGCATTTCATCCTTCTTCTTTTTAAAACCCAAATCTATCATGGCAAGAAGGTCAAAATGTCAAAGATCTAATGTGTTTCAAATGTTCTTTACTATTTTACTCCAATCATGGTTTCTCTAAAAAAATAGCCCACCAAAATAAAAATGATGATCCTTCCCTTTTTGCTGCCATTGTCACCGCCTTCAATGACAATGGCTAGTGATTTCAACTCTTCCAAAAAAATAGGTCATAGTCAAAGTCATAATTGGAGATGTTTTTCTTCTTATTGGCTTGTCAAGATTTCTCCTTTACTATTATCACTACTATCACTGGTGACAATCTTAGCCACATTTATCAATTTTGACAACAACTGACACCATTAAGAAGCTTACAAACTCCGGCACGATCAAGTTTGGGTTATGTTCTAAGATGGTCATGAAGCTTCAGTAATGAGTTTTAAAGAAGAAAAAAAATTGGATTATGTTCTAAGATCAAAATGAATGGACATTAAAAACAAAATGTAAAACTAAATTGTTGAATTTATTTATTGTCTTTTTATTAAAAATTCATAGTTTGAAATTATCTTTTTTGCCCCTTTTGATTTAAGATGCAAATATTGGGTATTTAGTAAATCGCCTTGTTAGGTGCCACATAGATACCACATAGTTTCAATAGGTATTTCATGTCACTTGCCCATTAGTAATTTAACAAAGTCACTAACAAAGTAAAGTTCTTTATATAAAAGTGAAAGTTCAAGGGGTTTAATGCTAAGTTTTAAAAATCAAAAAGGGTTTGTGCACTCGTCCCAAAATTCTAAGTGTTATATGCATTTTAACCACATTTATATACAAACATCATGGTTCATGAAGTCAACTTACACTACTCAGCTCCCTGCATCTGTCTCCTACATAACTAAGTAGTTAGTAGGGTTAGAGAAGAATGGGGAATGGGTTAGGAGTCTTCTATTATAGTTACTAACTTCATATTTACTATCACGTGTGCCATGGCTATTCCCTAGTACATCTATGTAAATCCACTTAATTTTAACTATGTAATAGGTCATTGACATCTTTATTAGCTAAACATAGTACCAAAAAGATGAGAATTCAATAATTTTTAGTAAAACATAATAAAGTTTTAAAAATAAGTAATGGTTTAATTGTCACATTGCATAAAATATTTTTCATTTTCACCCCTTGTCTATCTAAGAGATAAACAAATCAAATTATAATAACAAATATACATTTATCAGCACATATTTGGATCCAAATAACTTGTTTAGTAGATTAAATGTGGAATAGTATTTAGCATCAATCATATAGGTCATATACATAATGGCAAAGAATTGGGCAATTTCTTTAAAAAAACTGTAGTTAATTACATTTAAAAATACTAGTTAAGAAATCAAAATTTTCATAAGTTCCATATCAAGTATCCTATACTACTTGGTACCACGTTAGGTTTTTAAATTTAAAAGAGTCACATTGGGTATCCCATACTACTTGATGTAAAATTAGATTTTTAACATTTTAAATTTTAAATAACCACATTCCTTATTCTTATATATTTTCAAAAAAATATTAATATAATATATATTAATAGCCATTTATATCATGATTGCATACTAGTACATCTCTTAGAGTAAATCCACATGCAAACAATCTAAGATCACCTTCTTTTTAAGACTCTAACCCATGAGGGACTCCAACTGTCATAACCTTCATGTAAAATATAAGTTAAAGATTCTAACCCTTAATATCATACTAACACCATCAAATAAGTATTTCTAATTCCATATTATTGCTTGTTACATCAAGTCATGAGGTAAAAGTCATTTGCCCATGAAATTTTAAAGAACTATAAACAATATCAATCAATCACATATAGAACATGCCAAAACAGATTAAGATAATAACTAATTTGTTTAAATAAATATTGATAGAACCTTTTTTTTTCTTATTAACACGCCCTTTAAATATCTTTAATGTTTCAAGTGTCTAAATATTGGTCCATGTTAAGGTATTCTACAATGGTCATCTATGTATAAGAATAATCTAAGCTATAGTCATCCACACATATGAATTAAAATTTTGGTCAATATGTTTTTGTGGTTTTTCATGCATAAGTATCATTATGAGTTTGATTTTCTATACATAGGGTCCGACATACTTTTTGCTTAAGGATTAGATGACTTAGTAATGGACTTAATATTTTTAGGTTCTAAAAGAATTTATATAACAACAACATATGAATAAGCAATTAATCACCTAATTATAAGATTCAAACTATTACATAAAAAGATAAGGGAGCCCGTAAATTGCTCAAGATAAATAGTCAATTGGTTTATGCCTACCAATCAACTGAAAGTTATTTATTAATCAACAAGGGGTATCACAATGAAGTGAATTTTTAGACATCAATTGATTGATAGACTGATCATGAGAATAGTTTACTGGTATATAAAGGTTGGTCGACTAATTGAAGAAAGCGGTCGACTAGTCACCTATAGACTCATTAATTATCTGTTAGAGGCATGATGGTCAACTGCTCCTTTCAAATTGATCAACTAGTCATGGCTTCTCTGTTTCAAAAAAGAAAAATTGTTTATCATTTTTTCCATAGGTTTCTTCAACCAAACTCATCTAAACAGTTCAATTAATATGTAAACACTTAAAATATACTAATCAAAGCCTAATGGAATAATTTTTCCTTCCATGAAACTCTGCCTAAACTTAGCACTTCCCTAGCATGTTCATATGATTTTCAAGGAGGTGACTTCACAACCCACAAGCCTTCATTAACAGCACATCAATCAGTTAACAAGCGTTAAACAACAATAATCTAAAACAATTCTAAACCCTTAAAATTATACAAGTCCTTTTCCTTAACTTCATCCTTCCTTCTACCTCGCACGAAGAAAATTGAAAAGATGAAAGGATTAAGAGAGAGGAAGAAAGAATGGTAATTCTTAGTAAGATAAAGGGAGGGTGTCATACTAGATGATTTGGTCAAAAGTTCTCTTTTTTCTTTTAAATTTCACGGCCTTATTCTCCTCTTCCTCATGCTTTTCTTTACTCTGTTGCACTTTCTTACCTTCTATCTCCTTTGGATTGCAAGCAACAAAGTTTTAAGTGTTTAAGGGGTGGGTGTTGTTTTTAAAAGAAAGGGAACAATAGTTATATAGAGAAAATGAAAGGCGGTGCTTATCCTAAACTCTCTTTTCTTTCTTCTCGTTTAGTCTTTAGAAAAATATAGAGGTTATTACCTTCATTAGCAGATCAAGTTTGATTTTATTAATTTGATAGAAAGTATAAAAAAAATTACTGATTATTGAATGATGTATCTTAAAATGTTTAACACATACTTATTTTCATGTCTTAGCTACCTTTACATAAAGAAGATGAAGTTTTGGGTCTTTAAAAAAATTATAATTTGGCTTAACTAAAATTACATTTTGGTTGTAGCTAAAATTATCTTTTTAAACTCTAAACTTTTGCTAATTATATTTTAACTCTCAAATTTCACTTAAATAATTTTCTTATATTTTTAAGACTTTAATGAATTAGAAATATCTTAAAATTTTATTCTTTAAGAATTTACTTTTTAATTTATTATTATTTATAAATTATTTTTAATTTTAAATAAATCCTAAATTTTCTGTAAAATTTTAAATAAATTCTTAACGATTTCAAAAAATTTTGTTTTCTTCCCAAAAGCTATAAAATGGCTAAATTCTCATATTATGGTCTGATGTTATTAATTTAATAGGTTCAAATTTAATTAATCTAATTAAATATTAATTTGAGGAGAATGTTAATGCAGTTATAAAATGCCTTTGGTTAGCAACATCACGTTCCTAAGTCAGGTAATTGAAAGCCTTTGCATTCCTTCGTCGGTTCGCACCATTGGAGTTGAATTCAAAAAGCTAAAACTTGGTTGCTCCCGCTTTACCCTTTATCTCATTATTTCAATTTCAAAACTTGATGTGTCAATTTTCTGTTTGTTTCCTGATAAAAAATCACAAAAGCAAAGAAGAAAAGAAGACAAGTGCAAAAAGACAAGTGATTCTCATTTCTTAGTTGCTTTTCGGATAGCAAAGTAGTTATATCTTTGCATTTAAACTGAGAAACAAGAAGAAAAATGAAAATTAAAAAAACACCTAAAATTTCTGCACTCCTTTAAAGATTGTGAGGTATATTTACAGAAAAGAATAAAAAGATCTTGCAATTTCATCACCCTCCTAATTTTGTCTAACTAATGTTTCCTTCTTCATTTTTCCCTGGCAAAACTCTTCATACGAGGAAGAGGAACAGAGGAGGTTGTGGAGGTCACACGTGTTGTCATGGTCAAGATGAAGAGCGTTGAGGATACATCTGAAGTTAAGAATGTGGCAGGGGATTCAGAACTCTGCGCTCACCTTGAATCGCCGCATCTAGTCGCCCATGTAGATTGGCACCTTACTTTCCAATGCCAAAGGTGCAAAGTTTAAGTTCTCTGTAGATCCTATAAAAATTCATGGGTTTTTTTAGCCATATCCGGTAAAAGGGGAAAAAATTGAGCCATATCTGTGTTGAAAAAAAGAATTACATCATGATGTTGCAAGAGAAGGGAAAATCGGACTGAATGAAGCCGATTTTGAAATAAATTATTTTTTAAAAAAAAAAAAGCTTGAAGTCGGAACCATTGGTTCCGACTTCAAGCTGTTTTTTTAAAAAAATAAATAAATAAATCTTAACTGAAGTCGGACCCAATGGGTCTGACTTCAGTACAACCCACCTGCCTGCATGCAGCCTTTGCATGCAGGCTGCTCACGGGATTTAAATCCCGTGAGCCAATTCCCCCACCCCTTCTAATTTATTTTTCTTTTTTCCTCCTTCTTCCTCTCCTTCTCCTTCTCTTATAAAACCCTTCTTTTCTTCCATTCATCCCACATTTATCTTCTTCCTCGCTCTCTCCCTCTCCCTCTCCCTCTCCATCTCTCATTAAACTCTCCTTCTTCTGCATTCAGTGTATATAATTTATGAAAAGCTTTCTTTCCCTTCCATTAAGCCACTCACTATGCATAAATAATTCAAATCTAGTGAGTAAACTCTATTTTTTTAAATTTTTGTTTGAAAGTTGAGACTCTTATATAAATTAGTTCAAAGTTTTAATATTTGGAGACTCTTCATATTTCATTTCATCTCTTAGAATAAGTTTCACAAAGTTGTTGTTATCTGGTCGTACAGACAGGGAGGTAAGTGTGATAAGATTTAAATTTCGTAATAATAGTTCTATATATTTTGTTTATTTATTTTTATTGTCAAATTTAAATCTTTTTAAGGTTAGTATGGGTAATATATTTTGTGAGATTATTTAAGAAGATAAATAAATAATATGTATAATTATGATTAAGTCTTTTCATTACTATAATAATATATTTCCTAAGAATAACTTTTGCAAATTTAATTAAGGTGCTTAACAAAATTTTTTCAATATTTTAACCCCATAAATTGAAATTTAAGTATTAAATTAATATATAAATTATAGTATGATTAAGTCTTTTCACAACAATAATAATTTTTTTTCTAAGAAAAACTTTTACAAATTTAATTAAGGCTCTTACCAAAAGTTTTTTAATATTGTAACCTCATAAATTAAATTTTAAGTATAAAATTAATATGTAAAATTTAAAACATAATAAAATATGTTATCATAGTTTGAACTAAAATAACTACAAGAAATTATATGACTTCTTCTATTTGTATTATCATTTGAATTCATAAATATTTGTATTATTTCATTATTTTATTTTAAATGTCCCTAGTATTATAGTTAAAATAATTATAATTGAAAAATATCGTGAGACGATAAATATAGTTAATACACGTTTGAATGAAGAGAACAATTAACATTACTATTACTATCAAATGGATTCTATTTTTAAAAAAATTAAGTTATAAAGCATTTATTTATAGTTTAGTTCAAATTTTGTTTGTTAAACATAAGGTGTGTTATTTAAGTATATATGTTAATTATCATTTAACGCTGTTGTTGTCTAATGAAATGATGATTTACACTATTTACCTATCGCGAAATAAAATTAGAATTATATATTATTTCATATAATTTTTGCTAGCTAGTAGATTATTGCTTTAAAATATATTAAACTATATCAGTTATTTAGTATGACTAAAAGATTTTATTGACAAAATGGAATGCAGGAAAAATGATGAACAATACAAATGAGATAATTTGTATATATGCAAACGGACGAATGTTTGATGGCCCAGAAGGTGTAACATTTGTCTGCCCTAGAGTGAAAGTAATGAGAGTTAGTCCAGATATCACTCTAGAGAGACTGAAGCAGGTAGTTGGACAAAAACTACGGCTTGCATCGAACCAATATGTGTCTGATCTTATATATAGGTACCCGGCCTCTTTAAATCCAACGCAATATCGGTCGTGTAGCTTGGAAGACGATGATGATGTTCAGGAGATGTGGCAAATCAACGCACAATATCCATCTCAATTGACTGGGGTCGAGTTATATGCTTGTATATCAACAAATGAAGTAGATCTGAACCTTGAAGCACAACTTGTGGATGAACAAATTACTCAGACACTTCTAGGCACAAGCAATATTCACGAGGCAATTGAACAGGTTTCTCCAGTTATTTCCTGCCCTGGAGACATCTCTCCCATTAACTACATGTCCCAACCAAGCTCATCCCATCAAATAGTTAACAATTCTGAACCTCAATCTCTGCTGATGATGACAGAAGACATATTGGATGACTTTGAGGATGAGGAGGAATATGATACTGCTATGAATGCTGATTTTGATGATGGTGAGGCTGATGATAACCCTAACTGAATAGCAATATCCTCTAGAGTTATCGTGCACTCTCCTCAAGTAGTATGAAAAGTATGAGTTTCAGGATGCCATCTTTCTATCAATGCCGATATAAGTGCAGGATTATACTCAAATTGCCCTAATCGAGCTGCCCCATAGAAACCGGCTTCCCGTAAATAGTTAATAATAGCTGGTGGAGGTGCAGGCAGCCGATCACTATGCATGACTCGTCGTGGACGAAGCAATCTATCATTTCCTCCCCAGACAGCTTGTGAAACGTGTCTTGTCTGAAGATACAAAAGTGAATCATCTTCTGGTCCTGGCTGAATAACTTGTGACGGGCGTGCCATTTTTTGGTTAATCCTACACAATCAATATAAGAAATTAAAATTTTTTTTATCATCTAGCATTATAGAATTTCTTGTCGTAGACAAAAATATTCGTTTCAAACTTATCATTTATAATTAATTATTAATTGACCTTACTCTTAATATTATATTATATTATATTATATATATATATATATATATTAATCATGTAATATACAATAGATTAATTACTCACATCAAGAAAAGAATTAAATATGATAATTTAATAAATAAATAAATTACTCGATTTCCATTACAAAATTTTAAATTTAAATATAAAAACTCAATAAAATTGTAAGTTTATAAAATTATTTTCACTACCTTTTATATATATATATATATATATATATAATTACTTTAAAATATATTCTTAAAGATGAGCGCTAAAAAAAAAGAGAGAAATAAGCTCAATAATAAAAAAAATAAAAGAGAATAAAATTAATTTACTAACCTTTATTATTTCAGGGAGAAAGATAGAAGGATGAACAAATTTGTTAATAGAGAAAAAGAAGAGCTGCCAATTGTGTGGGATGAGAGAGGAGGAGAGGGATGAGCTTCTAACTTAGTAGAATAGGAGGGAGAAGGATAGGAGAAAGGGGGGAGGGAGAATACATTGGAGTGGGGAGGGAGATTTGGGAGGGAGTGTTGGATGGGAGAAAGAGAGGGAGAGGATGAGGGAGGAATGAAATGGGTTGAGGGAAGATATGGGTTAAACAAGATGTAAAATGGGTTTTGGGGAGGGGTCGGATGATGAAATGGGGGGAGGGGGACGCCGGATGATGAATTTTTGGGGGGGGGGGGAGCCTGCATGCATGCAGGCTTTATTAAAGCCTGCAACGCCTAATATTAGGCGTTGCAGGCGCATTTTTTAAGGCGTTGCAGGCGCATTTTTTAAGACAGCTGAAGTCAGACCCATTAGATTCGACTTCAGCAATTTAATTTTTTTTTTTAAAACAGCTTGAAGTCGGAACCAATGGTTCCGACTTCAAGCTTTAAAAGAAAAAAAAAATTATTTTAAAATTGGCTTCTTTCAATTCGATTTTTTCTTCTTCTACAGCATCCTGATGTAATTCTTTTTTCCAAGACGGATATGGCTCAATTTTTTCACCTTTTACAGGATAGGGCTCAAAAAACCAAATTCATGTCTAACTGAAGGTGCAGGAAGAGGACAAAATGCCATCATTGGCGTAGATTTTTGATTCTCCATGTGATAAAAATCATAAAAACAATAAATTTGTTTGTAAAATTATTTTATTTTTTAAAGATATTTTGATAGCCTTATTTTTTTAATTTTTTATGTAATCGAATATGCTAATATAAATATATTTTTATTTCTTTGGATATTATACCAAATATAGTATATATAATCCTCCTCAATTAGTTATTTTCTTTTTTAATTTTATAGCTGACAATTTTGTGGACTCGTGAACGTAACTTATTCAGAAATGGAAGCCTTGTTTATTTAGCAGGGAAGTGCTGCGCTTGAAGACCCTCGGCAGACGGGCACAGTAGAAGAGCAAAGAAAGGCGCTGTCCGTGTTTTCCATGAGAAAACATTGAAAAAAGAGTTGAAAAGCTATGAATAATATGTACAAGCTACATGCTTGGCTGATTAAAGTCGGTCAACATGAAAATCCCTCCTCTCTTCGTAACCTGCTTCGGTGTTGTGTTGCTTCAGCCAATACTCAGAGTGACGCAGCATATTATGCTCAATCTCTCTTGCTTCGCTTTCCCATATTTGACACATTCGCGTACAACTCTGTTCTCAGAGTCCTTACTCAATGGTCTCCATACCAAACGTGCTTCCTTTTCACTAGAATGCATCGAGCTGGTGTTCGACCCGACAACTTCACTTTCCCATTGGTCCTCAAGGCTTTTTCTTCATTAAAAAGGGGTTTGGAGCTGTCCTCTCTTATTGTGAAGCTGGGTTTAGATTCTGACATTTACGTCCAGAATGCTTTGATCAATTTTTATGGATGTTGTGGGTATGTAGACATGGCACTCAAGCTGTTCGACGGAATGCCTCAGAAGGACTTGGTTTCTTGGTCCTCTATGATTTCTTGCCTAGTTAAGAATGAATTTGTGTTTGAATCTCTGGCCCTTTTTCAACGAATGCAACTCAAGGGGAATACTAAACCGGATGGGGTTATCATGCTAAGTGTTATATCTGCGATTTCTATCTTAGGTGCGTTGGAATTGGGTATTTGGGTTCATGTATTCATTACCAGAAGCGGATTGCATCCAACAGTTTCATTGGGCACTGCTCTTATTGACATGTATTCTAGATGTGGGTGCATTGATCTTTCTATTAAAGTGTTTGATGAAATGCCTGTTAAGAATGTTATTACGTGGACAACATTCATCACTGGACTGGCTGTGCATGGCCATGTTAGAGAGGCTTTAAACGCATTTTATAATATGAAAAAGTATAATTTGAAGCCTGATAATGTTGCATTTATTGGTGCTTTAGTGGCTTGTAGTCATAGTGGTCTCGTGGAGGAAGGCTGGAAGATTTTTGAAAGCATGAGGAATGAGTACCACATTGAGCCAATGCTTGAGCACTATGGTTGCATGGCTGACCTTTTAGGCCGTGCAGGCCTCCTCCTTGAAGCTTTTAAGTTAGTGGAGGAAATGCCAATCAAGCCAAATTCTGTTATTTGGAGGACCCTTCTGGGATCATGTGTTAATCACAATCATCTTAAGTTAGCTGAGAAGGCCAGGAAGCGAATCCATGAGCTAGACCCACATCATGATGGTGATTATGTGCTTCTATCAAACGCATATGGTGGAGTTGGTAAATGGACTGAGAAGGCTGGCATGAGGAACTCAATGAGGGAGAATAGAATTATCAAGGAGCCTGGCCATAGTTTGATCAACCTTGATCAAGTGATTCATGAGTTTGTATCTGGGGATTGTTCTCAACCGCAATGGGAGGAGATTAGAAAATTACTAGTTTCAGTTATAGATACTTTAAAAGTTGGAGGTTACAGCCCTAATACATCCACTGTGCTACATGACATTCAAGAGGAAGAGAAGGAACATAGTCTGAGTTATCATAGTGAGAAACTGGCAGTGGCTTATGTACTTCTTAATCATCAGCATAGAAAGACCATAAGGGTCATAAAAAATCTCAGAATATGTCATGATTGCCATGATTTCATGAAGCATGTTTCAAATATCGTTGACAAAAATATCATTATTCGGGATCGAAACCGTTTCCATCATTTTAGTAAGGGATCATGTTCTTGCCGAGATTATTGGTAAAGGATGCCTTGGGTCAGCTTCTTTTCTTTTTGGCTTCTTGTGATTTTGCTGCTCAGCTGGCTGGTGGTATAGCATCTCTCTTGATTGATGTACCCAGTCAGGCTCACTGGATCATTGAGTTGACAAAATGTGATTTTGGAGGTGGAACAGAACATCTTGTTGCTTCAGTTCCTGGAATTCACTTTAACAGAACTTATGTCAGAGTTTTTGCCATCCTCACCTGTGAGTACTAAAATTCATCATGATTGTCATACAGCATTCTTTATAGATATAACTAGAATCTGTTTGTGATCTTTGAGATTGTAGCATCTGTGGTTGGTATAAGACACCTTGTCCACACAGTGGGAGACTCAAAAGGTACAAGTCTGAAAACACTGGCTACTTTCCTTGGAAATTCCTGTAAGAATTCACATGGAAGGTTGGAGATTTTTTTAAGAAGAAATCTCAATGTGCCTGTTGATGCAAATGCTGTCAGTTTCTTGTTCCTCATCCTGATGGAACATTTTAGGGAGATATAATCTACATTGGTTGGATTTGATACATGCATCATTCTGGGTATTTTTTATTGCACCATGTGTATTGGGTTTTCCCATTCATGTTATGATTTTCAAATTTAATCATCACTTCCACTGTGCTTATATATGTGTTTTAGTTAGTGACTGTGAATACTGTCATTGAATGAAGTACTATCTCTCTTTTTTTTGTACTTTCTGTGGAATATGTTCAACTCAGCTCTTTGCCTAGAAATGTAGCAAAATGGGTTTCTCCTCTTTGGGATGCTGGATTCTTCAGGTCTTTTAGATATGTCTGTCCAAAAGAGGCACTTGCTGCTGCCTTTGGAGAAAACTGCAAGAAAGTGCAACTGATATTATTTGTGTCAGAGGCATGTTGTCTGTGTCTTCTATCGGATTTCATATTTGTTGACATGCACAAGAATGGCATAATATTGATGTAATTTTATGAACTTGTGTGGGGTCATCATTTTCAAGATACAACAAAGATGATGCAATCTGAACACCTTGTTGCATTATGCTTAGTCGTTGCTTCAATCCAATGATGTTATGGCCTCAGGAGATTGCAAGAGGTAAATGGCAATATGGGAAGATCTTTTGCATTAACTCTTGCAGCTACTGCTCTTGCATATTATGTGCTAAATTTAAGTACTCACACTTAGTTTTATGCTGATACTGAGGTTATATTTGATCTGTTCTCATATTTTTATTGGTTCGTAGTATTGCTTATCCCTTTTTCTTTTTCACACTAAATGGCTCAATTTTCCTTCTTTGAATTAGATGCTTTTGTTACAATAATTTCTTAAATACCCCATCATATATCTTTTATATTATATTTTTGTTACTATATTCTTAATCATTGTAGATGGCCTGAATCTTTAGAGTCTGTTTTTACATAAGTGTATTTTGCCAATATTATTTATATATTTACTTTTAATTTGGATACTATGCCATTTTAAAATTAAGGAGTTGACCTCTCCTCCCACCCCACAAAAATCTTCTTGGACCATATTGGTTGATGCCTTTTCTGGGAATCAGGTCCATCTTCCATTGGCTCATCTGTCAGTCAACAACTTCTTGCTGCATTTTCAGCTGCTGCTAGGGAAAAATCATTGCAACATTTTGATTTGGAAGAGTCTGATCCTCGGTGATTTTAAGATCTTCA
Source organism: Erythrophleum fordii (assembly GCA_032878935.1). Lineage (NCBI taxonomy): Eukaryota > Viridiplantae > Streptophyta > Magnoliopsida > Fabales > Fabaceae > Erythrophleum > Erythrophleum fordii. The sequence continues at coordinate 45,212,893 of JAVQMF010000054.1, forward strand.
CTCTTCCTTTAGACCTGATTGAAAAGTTCTATTGTATTTTCTACAAGATGCATGTGTCATTGAAATTTTTTTTGTTCATTAATTTATTAATTCAGTGATCCTTTTGACAGTGGGGCTACTGGAATGTCAGGGAAGAATTGAAAAACCCTTCCATTAGGATCATTTTCCCCACCATTTGAACGAGTGAAGAACACTTATAATGGGGTTTTGCCTTAAAGACATATTCTTTGCTTCTCAGAGGTAATATGATCAGTTGATCAGCTTAACTCACTAAAATGAATGAAGTCAGAGGTTGTTTCTTGGAGTATATTATGTGTATTTCTGACAAGTACTTTGTCTATGTTGCTTTTAAGCTTTTACTATATATTACCCATGGTCTTGGCTATTGCAAATTGACTAAAACTTCCAGGTGGAATAGGGACAGAGGGATAGCATGGGTGACACTTGTTCTCTCTGCTACCTTGTTTCTTTTGAGTAGTTGCTTTAGTACACTTAGGAAGTTTGATTTTAGTATTACTAGTGTTTGATGAATGAAATGCTACAGGAATCAGGACTTTGGTTCAGTGACTTGTTCAAGCAAATAAATTGTCTCCAGACACTCCTGGAAGGACCCAAACTTAATTACTGTACTATGTAGGTAAAAGAAATAAATCATATGCAGACATGAGTCAGCAATTTTCCCCTAAATCAATTTTCAAAGGGTTATCATAATTATAATTATATGTATGCTTTGGTATTTTATTCTTCATATTATATTTTGGAAAGTGAATTCTCGCACTGTATAAGGATGTTGACAGTGAAGAATTGATTGTCTACTATTGAACGGAGAAGGTGGCAAAGGTTGAAGACTTCTATACTTCATGATGCTGTTCTCATCCCCATGATAGAACAGGGCATCCAATGCATGTCAAGGCTAGAGGCGATGGCTGAACTTTCTGAGCCAAAAGAGGAAGATCACGTTGAAGAAGAAATTATGGGAAGATATTAATGAGTGAGAGGAAGAAATGGAGGCAACAAATTTTGTAGCAGTAGAGAAGGAAGAGGAGAAGGCCTATGCTGAGATACTCTAGAATCCGGTTGAGTTGTACCAAAGCTGTCCTGCAAGAAGCAATATTGTTTCTTGATAATTCTATTCTCTCTCATAGCCTTCTCAGTCCATTTACCAACTCCACCATATGCGCTTGATAAAAGCACACAATCACCATCGTGATGGGGTCTAGCTCATGGGTTCGCTCCCTGGCCTTCTCAGCTACCTTAAGATGATTGTGATTAACTCATGGATTCACTCGTTTCTTTTTACCTTATTTGCAGATCTTATATTTATACCAAAGATGGATTTATCCAGTGGACAAGAAACGTACTGATGAGTTTGGTTTCGAAGGTGAAGATGATCAGGTCGTAGGTTCTGCACAGGAGGATGCAGCAAAGGGAGAGAAGAAAACTAACTGAACTAGTTTTATACCAACAACTGCAGAAGATTTTACGGTTAATACTGTAAGCTGATGGGAATTAATCAGTTGTTATCCCTTATTTTTTCTTTATATTTATTATTAGTTCTGAATTTGGCCTTGCCTGCCTCTCCTAAGTTTTTACTAGCACGGAAGGATAGAGGGTACTTGAGTATCCAGACCTTAAACGGCAGATTATGGTTTGTTCAGTTCTCGTGGTATTTTGTGTATGAGGCCCTTAACAATTATTTTTGTGATATCTCACTCTTTTCATGTATTAATTATTTTTGTTCCTCTCCTTAATGTTTTTTAAACTACTAAATATATGAATGTCTATCCGGGATTGTATGGAGAGATTACTTCTGTGGGTGGATTATTGTTTTTAATGGTAAACAATTCTGTTAAGGATTTGATTTAGTGCAGGTTTTTTATTCTTTTCAATATAATTATAATATATATATATATGTATATATTTATAATTGTTAAAGATGATCATATGATGTTTGAGTTATAAAATTTATTTATTTTTTTGTAATGATCATATATTTTATTATTAAAAAATATATTTATTGTATTTTTATTCAAAATTTTGAAAATAAATATATAAAAAATTACATTTAAGTTTTTTTTTTTTGGGTTTTTTCCCTCTTTCGAGCTGGCTATGGATAGTATCATCTTTTATTCAATCATTGGTATTTTTATTTTTATTTTTATCTTTATTATTTTGTCATTTTCAAATAGTATTATTCGAAAGTAAATCTCATCCTGAAATCCATGAGTGGTAAGTTGTCGCAAATGTCTTTTTGTTATGAGTTGAGAAAATCGAATTGAAAAAATCAGTGAATTGATTATAATTTTATTTAGTGGTTGGCCTTGATAACCAATGAAACAAAAAACTGGTAAAAAGTAATTGAATTAATAAAAAAACATAAAAAGTAGACGTCAAAAATCAATTTTTACTTTTTATCTAAATTAAAAGTTTAATATTTTATAATAGAAATTTATGATATTTATTAAATTTTATCTGATTTATTTTATAAAAATTTGTTATTATATATAAATATTTTATCTAATTTTTATATGTTTAAATATTATTTTATGATGTATATTTGTCTAATTATAAATTATAAAGTATTATATAAAAGCCATTTAACTCAATTCAATCACAATCAAATATTAAATGGTGAATCATTCTTTATTTCATTTCATATGAATGATACCATTTTTAAAACATTGAATATAATATAATAGAAAATAGAATTGACAAAGGCAGCAAACATCTAGCCAGTCTTCAGAGCTTTAAGCCCCAGTCGTTTCGCAACAGGAATAGCTTTCCTTTTGTCTTTCATTCCATCGGTTTAGTTGAGGCATTGGTTGCCCAAAGGGGGCGAATAAAACTGGCTAGGCATAAAGCCAAACACGAATTGAGTATGGACGTGGAATCTGTGAAGAGGTACTTCCAGTTAGAGAAAGGAAGCGAAATTGCATCACTGGTTGATGAATTGCCTTCGAGATTCTTGGAACCCCTCGTCATAAATGGCCTTCGCGTCGATCTAATAGAACCAGGCCGTGTCGTCTGCTCTATGAAGATACCCCATCGTTTGCTGGTATGAATTTCTCTGCTACATCTACATGACCCTATTCCTTCCCTCTCCCACGTTGGCAACTGCATCTAACGCCCCTCAGTCATGACCTTTATGTGAATTCTATGATCCTTATTCACAAAGGTGTTGTCTGACAGCTGCTCTTTCGAGTTTTGTTGATTCTTATCTAATGTGTTTTCTGAAATTCCTAAGAATTCTTTCAATTCCTTGCACGGTGGAGCAACGGCAACGCTGGTGGATTTGTTGGGTTCAACTGCAATTCACACCGTGGGAGCTCCGCAGGTGGGAGTTTCCGTGGAGATCAATGTGACATATTTGGATTCTGCGTATGCCGATGTGAGTATGTTTTATACTCTGATTTGTCGTTCGATTGTTGTAAACGTTTGGTAATGGTTGCTTTGTTGCTTATATGAACTGGGTTATTTATTTGTTAGCAGAAAAAGCTTAGAGGGGAAGCTTTTAGTATTTTTTTGCTCACCCCTTACGACCATAATATTATCAGTGCCTAATAGATGTTGCAAACTAGTTTTAAGCATGTCCTGGTAAATAATTCCTTGGTTTTAGTACAAGTTTCCATGTTGAACAGCTGTTAAAATGGTTCCCTTGCTGCACAAATCATCACTTTGGGTCTGGACATTTAGTTTCATTCCTGTAATTGCTCGTTACTTGACTACAAAAGTCCGCATCCTATTTCACCCGTCTAACTATATAATTAAATTATAGAAGAGTTTATAAGGTCTTGTTCCTAAGGTTCTCTTACTGCTTTAATTGTTCAAGAAGATCCTCAAAAATCACTATCTTGCCCTGCACAGTAAGTGAAAGTACATATCCTGACAAATCCATTGAACTCTTCTCATATGGCGCTTCTATTTTCTCCCTTTGTCTTGACCTTACTAACTCGTACACCTCTATTGAACTGGAAGATGAACCAAACATGTGTCTGGTCTAGCAACAATTCAAAGAAAAAAACTTTAGGACCAGAGAAAATAAGAGAACTATAGATGCAGACTTAGAGCGCGGGTGCTAAAATGTTGAGTTTTTCGGATTCATTTCTATCTGAGGTTAACATTTTTTAACCAAAAAGCCTTGCAAGAAGGCAAGCCTTGGCACCTTAACTTTCCTTTCACTATGACTTTAGACATAAGGATTTTTCTGTCAAAATAAATTTTAAGCTCTCTATGGTGAAAACGTATTCAACAAAGAACCAAAATACCAATTTTCTCTTTGGGGCTTGAGGGAGGGGGAAGGAGGAGATTGGCTTAAGCCATTTGTTCATACATATTTAGTCGTGCTTGTTGGACGTTTTTATTCGTTGACTTTCTCTTTAAACCATTAGAATGCCTAATGGCTTTGTCAACACTCAACAATGTAAAATCAACAAGATGCATGTCCTGTATCAATAATACAAATATGTAATTTGATGAGTGTAATGTAGGAAATTATTTTCCTGGTTTCTCAAGATCCATTTGTGAAATGCAAGATATCAGTTTAAGAGGTTTTTTTCTTTTTTGCCGCAATGTTACTGTAGGAGGATATTGAGATCGAGGCCAGGACTTTACGTGTTGGAAAGGCTGTTGCTGTCGTCAGCGTCGAGTTTAAGAAGAAGAAGACTGGCAAAGTTTTCGCACATGGTCGTCATACCAAGTATCTTGCAATTGCTAGTAAACTTTGAGGGAGCAAAGAGACACCCCTGAAATAAGTTTGTCAATGGTTCCTCACCTTCATAATTGGCAAATATAATCAGATGGCCCTTTGATTAAGTTGCTTTCATGTGGGATGTTCCCTTGAATTTTCCCAGCCCTTTTAGATGTTGGCTCTGTTGTAAAAATTTATTGTAATATAATCTATTCTGTGGATCAGATTTTAAACAGCTCTTCCAGTGGTCGTGTTTATTATTAACCGCTGTTTGCAATGCAGAAGTAACTCTTGCTTGATATGTTACTATGAGATGCTTGAACATCGTATTTATAAGATATTTGAGCGATAAATGAAAAAGTTTTCAGTATTTGAGCGTTCGGGATTTTTCTTTTAAAAGAAGACGTACTACTGAATGGTTGTAGTATTATTTAACTGCATTAGACTACTTATCTGCCATTTATCATTAGATTATGGATGTAGAACGTTGGTGCTTCAGCGAGGGCGGGAGTGTGAGAATTGAAAAAAAAAAAAAAGAAGTTAGTACTCCTCATGACCATCTCAAGAGAGAAACAGATACAGGCAGAAATAATCGCCATTACTGTGGGAAAACAGTACAAAGTCTTCCGACTCTTATCCTTCCTAAATGGGATGGAGGATGAAATATGAGAAACTAATTTTATTATCCATTATCTTCTTTATATATTTACTCATTTCCTCAATCCTTAAGGGGTATACTTTTTCGATGTGTGCAAATAAAACAGACAAGTGACGGGAGAATCGTGATCAGAGGTGACATCTGTTGCAAATAAAAGAGATTACCATTCAAGTACAACCACAGTACGATTAATCACCATCTACCGGGCCAATAAGAAATTAATTTCGAACTATAGTTTGGGCTGTGGGTAGATAGAGCACAGCCCTATTGGTTTCCAACAAAGAAAAATGACTTCCTTTTTATAATTCTATATAATGTTTATTATATAATCATTATTTGATAATATATATGTCTCTTTTTATTTTTTAAAATAAATATATAAAAATCATTTTCCATTCATAAAATTACTTTTTTATTTTTTATTTGTATTTCTATTCTTAACAAGTTCTCATACCAAATAACCCGTAAAATATTATCTTGCAATGCATCCCTGCAACAGCCAAAAAGGGCTATCTCTTAATCCATAAAGCATTTCCTGATTGCTCTTTTAGCTTTTGTAGGTACAATAACCTTTGATTTCGGAGTGAAACTACAGTAATAAGCTAAAGCAAAATGCTGGGCCAATTCAGGCAATGCATCGCCGGCGCAAATTTCGCACAAACGTGGACCTCAACAAGGACAAAAACTTTTTTAAAAGTCGAGTTTTCTCATTAATACAAGATTTGGCAATAGTTGAGAAATTTACCCCCCCCCCCCAAGTGTTCTTTTCAAAATATAATTGCCAAATAATTACTTAGCTAACCATCCATAACATCATTAGAGCCATTGCCTATCAATCCTAGAGCATCCCTGAAATTTAGTGTGCTTCTCATGGTTCGCCTTCCAATCCCTCCATTGCCCTTCCTCATCATTGAAGCGAATTCCCCATAATCTATTTGTCCATCCTGCACCGCAAAATTTGCAGTAATCTTAACAAACAAGTTGGCAACTAAGAGGTTTCTAGTTCTGCAATGGCAGACACACATAATGATGCCAGGCATATCCTCCAGAAGGAACTTGTGCTTAGTACACGAAAACACGTAATGGAAAGACAAAAAAATACTCACATTGTCTTGATCAATTTCTTTGATCATTTCATCAATATGGACATCACCTAAACCAAAGTCCTTACAAGCTTGTTGTATCTCATCAATGGTTATGTAACCACTACCATCTTTATCGAAATAGGAGAATGCTGACAACAGATTTTCTTCTCTCTCCAGCTTATTTAAGTGGACAGTAGCAGCAATGAATTCACCATAGTCAATTGTTCCGCTATTATCAATATCCGCCTTTCACACACAGATATTGTCCAACAGTAAAGTTCAAAAATCGGAAGGCAAAGTGGAATAAATAACGAAGAGAGATTAATATAAAAATTGAACAGTCTATCTTACTGCATCCATAAGATCCTTGATTTCAGACTCCATAAGTTCAGACCCTACTCGCTTCAAGCCATCTTTTAACTCATCAAAAGTTATGGTTCCACTGTTGTCTGTGTCAATCATCTTGAATAATTCCTTCAATCCACCAATTTCTTCCTCAGAGAGCCTCTCAGCAATAACCTAGGATTAAATAAGCTAAATGGTTAGTGTCATAATTTTAAGATTTGACCTTCAGAAGAATATGAAATGGACCACTTTCAATTTCCCAGCCATGACAGAAGTTGATGACATTCCAAAAAGAAGAAAAATTAAAAGTTTAATGTATATGAACTAAGCATCATCTACAGTATCTCATTTCATATAAGCCTTCCAATTGATTTAAAAAGTAAGTTTGCCTGCAGTCTAGCTGAATGCTACCAATAAATGCAATTTGAATATGTTTTCCCTTCAACAGCAAGACACACAACTAAGTATTTTTGACATATTATTAGCACATGGACACCATTTAACTTCAACAAAAAGGTATTATGAAGCCTTACTCGTAAAGCCATCTTTTTAAGCTTATTCATTGCAGAGAACTGCTTCAGGCGCGATAAAACAGCAGAGTCAAGAGGTTTATCAGGTGCAATGTTATCATCAACAATCCATGGGTGGGCTGACACAGAAACCATTTTAGTACTGCATGTTGTATATCAGTTGTTACCGCATTCTAACAATTGCTTAAGCATTAATGCTACAAAACCCATTTATCATTCATACCTTGTTCAATATAAAGATCAAAAGAGACTTACCGAGTACTTCATGGGCTGTAAGCCTCTTTTTTGGATTTTGATCAAGCATTTTTCTAATTAGATCCTTGGCACTTTCTGAAATGCCAGGCCATGGTTCTGACTGAAAATCAAGTTTTCCTTGTAAAATCTGTCGGAAGATCCCCATTTCAGTTTCTGTAGGTGACAGAATTTGTAGCACAATATTAGCGACGAGGAATATATGAACATCAAGAAAAATAATATCACTAGATCCCCAACTGATAATTTAACATATAAATAGCAGCAGATAGCTACCGGCCCAAAACGGTGGCACCCCACTCAATAAGATGTACAAAATAACCCCGGCACTCCACACATCTGATTCAGGTCCATAATGCTTGCGCAACACCTCTGGTGCAACATAGTATGGGCTCCCAACAACATCAGAAAAGGTTTCACCTGGAAAGTATATCACTGTGTTAGACACTCACGGGGGGAAAAAATTTCCTGTTGATTTGGCAATGGCAGAAATGGAGAGAGGAAAAATCAAATTGTAATTTCTAACTATAAGAGAAGATGCTTCTTATTTAATTTTCAATAGCTACTCATATGTTGCTATAAAATTTTTTCCTACTCATAATTAGCATTAGACAAAGCAGTTCAAGTGCACCTGTTCCCAACAATCAGTCTGCAGTTATAAGAAAATAAATAAATAAACAAATAAACTATGTCAACAAATTTCGAGTGGTCAGCTATGACTACCCTGTACCACTAGCTATAACTTGCTATTTTTTAGGTTAAAACACCAAAGACCCCAAAATCTCTCAGAACCGTATATGTTAGCATAAATATAACATAAAACACTAGCAAAATACAAAACTTTGAAGTCTAGAATTAATTATAATGCATACTAACTTTGAAGTTTTGTTCTAAATTTCTAGACAAACTACTGGTGCACATAAAGGGTGCAAGCAAGCACTAAAAGCAGGAGGCATATCTAGAGTATAACAATACTTCAGAATCACTTACAGGTAGATCAAAAATAGCAAATAATTTGTTCAAAAGTCCAAAGATGTTTGTTCAATTTATTAGAGCTGCATTCTTAGTGCAGAGGTCATTCCACTTCCTATCAGATTTGACTAATTTAAAATTTCTTTAACGCGTGCCAGAAGAAAAATTTGCACAGAACACCAGGCTCTATTACTCAGCTTGATTGACAAAGAAAATGCATGGAGAGAAGAACTGAAATTTGAACCCCAGGTTTTGCATCATTTAAGGATTTCCAATCAAATACAGTAGAAGAGGTCTCTTTTTTATTAAGATGACATGGTCAGGAAATCAAGCTGTGGACCCTTTACAATGAGCAGTGGAAAGTTTCTCAGATCGATCAAAATTCACATTCCAATTTACATCATTTATTTATTATTAAAAAAAAGTAAACATTAGAAGAAGCATTTTACTAGAGAACTTGAGCAATTGAAGTAACCATTCCCAATAATTAATCCAAAGCCCTTGTTGAGGATCCCCTTGAGAGAGAGAGAGAGAGAGAACAACCGGAAACAAAAAGATCTAACTCAAATTTAACAAAATGGAAGTTAAAGTAAAAGAATGATACAACCATTTCATTTCGTGACATACTTATAAATTATTTTGATGGAAAATGAATTTAATCAAGGACTAGGCCCATAACGCTTAGAAAGGTGAACCTGCCTCCAATCAAATGATTATTGCCCCCATTTTCTGCCTTCGAAATGTACCCAGGGAAAAAGCATACATATGGGGCAATGTGATTGTAGGATAAATCAGCAAATAATCATCGCTTTCACAGTTTGAAATGATGGCACTATAAAAAATTGTTAACATAGTGACACAAGCACTATAAGCGATTACATTCAATAATGACCGAGATGTGCAAATATAAGACTAGAAGAAAAGAGAAATAAGCTTAAGAATTAACCTGGCTTGTAGAAAACAGACAATCCGAAATCAGTGGCTCTAAGTTTAGCATCCTCTTCGACGCTATCGAACAAGAAGTTCTCTGGCTTGAGGTCTCTATGCATGACCCCAAGAGAATGACAAGCCTCGACAACCTCAACAATGGTCCTGATCAACTTAGCCGCTTGCCTCTCACTGTAATGCCCTTTCTGCACTATCCTGTCGAATAACTCTCCACCTTCGCAGAGCTCCATGACTAAGTGAACAGAGAAGGAGTCCTCATAAGTGCCATGGATTCTGACCACGTGGGGGTGTTCGGACAAATGGTGCATAATCTGAATCTCCCTCCAAACGTCGTCGTAATCCTCTTGGCAGATGAGCTTACGCTTAGGGATTGACTTGCAGGCATATCTGCGGCCAGTGGACTTTTCTGTGCAGAGGTAAGTGGTGCCAAATTGACCCTGACCCAATTTCCTTCCCAATTTGTAAAGGTCAGTGAGGTTTGGGGTTCGATAGGGGAGAACCCATAAGGGTTTTGAGGGAAAAGTGGCTGTGCTCGATTTCTTCATGCTACTCTGGACGACTATATCGGAAAACAAAGAGAGCTAGAGAGAAGGAAGACTGTTGGGGCAGAAAAACCCGGGATGTCACCTAATACACCTGACCCTGAATCTCCGAATCCGGCTTCGTAGCGAAGAAACGATCTTTTTCATCCTATATGCTCTCCCCAATAGTATGTTCTTCCCAATCATTACTCTGCTCCATCTTCCATAAAATTCTCCTTCTCGTTACTGCTTTTCTGCGGGTACCGTTTGAGATTTCTTTTTTATTTGTCTTTTTCCGTTGAATGAGACAGGACTATGGATTATTTTAATTTGAAGAAAAATAAAATAGTAAAATCTGATCATTCAAATTATTTAATAAATAAATAAATTATATTCATAAAAAAATAGATAACTTAAGTAATTAAAATTTATTCAAAATAATTTATTTTTCTCCACAAATTAACACAATTTAAACTAAACGAAGTGATAGAAGACAGACTTTTGAATAAATTTAAGAATATTATTGCCGTTCCCTACAACATGTATCATAAATGGAATTTTTTGAATAAATTTAAGAATATTATTAATTTTTATATAAAATATATAATTCAACAAAAATATTTTTAAATTTTTTATTTCAATTTTATTTTATTTTTGTTAAAAATCATAAATTTAATTTATTGTAAATTTAAAAAATTAATTATTTTTATATTTATCAAATACATATTTGACACTTAATATATTATATAAATAATAGATATATGTATATTTTAATCAAAACAAATGTAACAATAGCTTATATTTTGCTAAAAAGGGAGTCAATCTTTTAATTTCAAGAAGAGGAGTGTCAATTTTTAAAATAAAATAGTGTAAATTTTTAAAATAAAAAAGTTATATAATTTAGATATTTCTAAAAAAATCTAATTTTAAATTAATTTGTACATTAAAAATCGAATAGGGATTAAAAATAGAATGTTTTCAAGTGCATCTTCACCAGAAATGTAACAATTGGACTTTTTTTAATGAAGTTTATTAATATTAAAGGAAATATATTTAATTTTTTATAACAAATGGGAATTAATATATATAATTATTTAATTTTTTAAAATTTTTAACTCTATACTTATTAGTTTTTTGAGCATGTATATTTATCTTGATTTAAAACCATAGATAGTATTTATATCATTATTGTATCCTTGCTAGCTACAAAATTTAAGTATTTTAATAGTCTATATCATTACGGAAAAGAACACGATATATTATAGTGTAACGAAATAAAGAAATAGAGTGACAGAGGCATAGTTTGAAAAAGGAATTATTGAGAATGCTATTTCGAACCTCAAAACTTTCAGTTACAGTATACTGGAAAAGAGAGAAATAGTGGGATCGTACATAATATAAACAGCGATCGAGTCCGAAGTCTAAAATTTGAGGGAGGACAGATAAAATGGGAGAATAATAGAGACATGAAAATGAATGGCTCAAAGCAGGTATCACGCATGCAGGAAGAAAGCAGAAAAAATGTCAAGAGGCAAAAATTTATATTTAATATCAATATTAATCATTATTAAAAATATAATTTTAAGTTTTTATTAAATTAATATAACAATAAAATTTAAAAAATAGAGACACATGATAATAAAAAATTTAAAAATATCAAAATAAATATAACTACCTCAATACAAAAGAAAAATGTACTCAAAGTGATATATAATAAGAATAACTATTTTAATACCAACAAAAATTACACATATAATTTTTTTTTTTTTTAATAGCACGACGATTGCTTCCAGAGTAGACAATTTGGCTCCGTCCCTGCACACAAAGAGGAACCACAGTAATACAAAAATAGAAACAAAAAATAGAGATAAAAAGTGACAGAAAATAAAACGTATTAAATTCTGAGCCTGCATTAAAATACAAAAATCTGAAATCATTTTAAAGCTTTTTTTCAAAATAATAAAGAGAGAAACATTACCAAAAAAAAATTGCACAATAATGGCGTTGTGTATAGAAAAGGTTGTACACAATACTTTTAGACATTTTTTACTTTTTTTATCTCTCAAACTCTCTCTTATCATTATCTTTTTTCTTCTCTTACGTTATTTTCAATCACACACGAAATTACCGCGCATTTCCTACCTCAAATGCCAAGGATCTTTTTCCCTCGTGTATACACTTTGGCTGAATAAGAACGAAATTTTGAGTTTGATAATATTTTCAAATTATTTTGCTGACGGATTTTCTTAAAGAATGTTAATATATGAAGTGAATCACATGTTATTTATTTTTTAACTGTTATGAAAGTATTACAATAAATAAATAATTTTGTTAGATTTAATCACGTGTTTATACAAATATAATATTTCCATTCTTTCTGATACAGAGGAGTGCTTAAGGGATAAATAGTGTTTGTGCTTGATTCCTAACGGAAACTAAAAGAAGGCCTCTTAGCCCCCAAAAAAAACAAACAGAGAGAGAGAGAGAGAGAGAGAGAGAGAGAGAGAGAGAGAGAGAGAGAGAGAGAGAGAGATAATGCACTTTCACCTACATTGCAGTAGGGAAATCAGAGAATGAAGAGAGGGGTAACAAAATAACCTGCCAAGGCAAACTCAAATGAATCTAAAAGAAAATTACAATTGATGTCACTAAAGGAAACTAATGTAAGAATGAATTCAATACAATTATATGAAATTAAAACACTATATTGATTATTTATAGAAGACATGATTGTAAATTTAAGATACCCTGTTGATTCTGAATGCCTGAAGGTTTGAAGAGATTAGGTCATCCTCTGTGATTCATACTCCCTATCACAACTTATAATGAGGTAAGTTGTAGAGTTAGAATTCGACGTGAACATAGAAGGGATCTAACCAAGTTTAAATAGAACTCTAGTACCCAACCATTATGGGTTTATTAGTTATGGGCCTGCACATTCATCTATACTAATCAATTAGAAATCCAACCTAAAACAATATGATCACTAATAATAAGTTGGTCCAATTGCATCACTCATGGATCATAAATCAGCCCGTTTTTATTTAAAACAAAAACAATTGATTGTACTCTACAATAATTCTTATATTCTTCTACTTGGGTAAAATCAATTCTTCATTTTAAAAAATTTTATTTTGAAAACGACTTTCGGGCTAATGACTAATTTTGTAATGTTGTCACATTTTAAAAATAAATTATCTAAGATGCGATATCACTTCATCCAACTAAAGCCAAGTAACACTGAATCATGGTAGTCATCATATCTATTATTGATATTAAACCTTTCATAGTTACAAATGTCACTGACTCCGTCAATTGGTCATTAGTGTGGAGTGCAACAAAAAAATAGTATGTCAATGTAATCCAACGGCTAAACTACTATTTTCTTTGTCAGTCCTCACAATTTCTCTCAAGTGCCTTAAAACTAAAGAAACTGTATGGTTTGTCAAGAAACCATCATGCCTCAACTCCAATATGGCATCGACCACGGGCATAGTGGTCCTAATGATACTGAATTCAAAATTTTGCTATTGATGCATATATTCAAAATTCATAATACCAAAAATTCAATGCATTATCAATTAGCCGAATTACAAATCATACGAATGTCAAAAGTATAAAAAAAAAATGTTCAACATAATAAGAAAATAATATAAAATTTAAACTCCCACTAACCAAACACATCAAGAGAACTTACAATGCCTATGTTCTCAACGTGTCTTTTGAATACAATAGGCCTAAGTCCTTTGGTCAAGGGATCAGCTAATATAGAATTTGTGTCTATATATTCAATAACTATTTTGTTGTTCTTTACTAAATTTTTTACAGTTAAATATTTCAACTCCAGATGCTTAGAACCACTAGTAGTTTTATTATTTTTAGTATAAAACATTGTGGCGCTATTGTCACAGTAAATCCTCAGTGGTCTCGTAATGAAATCCACAAAACGAAGTCCTATCACCAAATTTCTCAACCAAACAGCATGAGTGGCAGCTGCATAACAAGCAATAAACTCCGCTTGCATAGTGGAGGAGGCAATTAGAGTCTGTTTCTTACTCTTCCAGGATATGGCACCCCCAGCTAACATAAAGATGTAGCCAGAAGTTGATTTTCTATCATCAAGACACCCGACAAGATCTAAATCAGTGTATCCTATTATCTCCAAATCGTCAACCTTTTTGTACACAAACATATACACTTTAGTTTTTTGCAAGTATCTCATCACTTTTTTTGCGACTATCCAATGGTCATTCCCTGGGTTAGACTGATATCTGCCCAAAACACCAATTATGAAGGCTATGTTAGGTCTAGTGCACACCTGAGCATACATCAAGCTCCCCAATACACTGTTAAAGGGCTTATCTTTCATCTTTCTCTTTTTAATCTCATTTTTAGGGCACTGATCTTTATTGAACTTAGCCCCTTTAATCACTAGAACATCTCAGGGTTTACAATTCTGCATGTTAAACTTTTCCAGAACTCTGTTAATTTAAGCTTTTTAGGATAACTCAAGCGTATGACGTGATCTATCTCTATGAATCTCAATACCCAACACAAATGATGCTTCACCAAGATCCTTCATGTCAAAGAACCTAGTCAACATGTGCTTAGTCTCATGAAGGAAACTAAGATCATTGCTAGCAAGTAAAATATCATCTACATACAGCATAAGGAAAATAAATTTACTTCCATTGACTTTGATGTATATGCATTCATTAACCTTATTTTCTTCGAAATCCAAAGACATCACTACCTCATCAAATTTCGAGTACCACTGTCTAAAAGCTTGTTTTAAACCATAAATTGACCTTTTTAACTGACAAATTAGATGCTCATTACCTCTTGCTTGATAGCTCTCGGGTTGTTGCATGTATACTACTTCATTCAGGTCACCATTCAAAAATATCGTCTTAACATCCGTTTGATGTAACTCCAAATCAAAATGAGCTACAAGTGCCATAATGATTCTAAAAGAATCCTTAGTGGACATTAGCGAATATGTTTCATTGAAATCAACGCCTTCTTTCTGAGTAAAGTCTTTAGCCATAAGGCTAACTTTATATCTCTCAATCTTCCCTTGCGAATCTTTCTTTATTTTAAACACCCATTTGCAACCAATTGCCCTACAATTATTAGGCAGTTCTACAAGCTCCCACACTTCATTGTTAGCCATAGATTTTATTTCCTCATCCATAGCATCTTTCCACATATCCACATATTAGTTTGAGGGCAAGAAATAGTTTCTTTATAATTTTTAGGGTCAACAACATCCCCAATATGATAGACATCTTCACTGAGGTAAACCATAAAATCATCAGTGATAGCAGGCCTTCTTTGTGTAACTAATCTCCTCATAAGCATTTGTTTAGCTGGTTCAATTGGTTGTGGGACTTTAATAGGGGGATTGACAACATTCTTGATTGGAAGGTGATTTTCAACGAAGGTATTAGACGGTATGCTATTACAAAAAATGGGCAAAGGCAAAGAGACAGCTTTTGGGGTATCCATAGGAGTCTCATGAAATGGTATAATGGCTTTAGTTACATCAAGTTCTAAAAACTTAGCATTCATAGATTCCACAATCTTGACACCTTTATCGAGACAAAAGAACCTATACCCTTTAGCATGGTTTGGATATCCAATGAAAAAGCAATGACTTGTTTTTGGGTATGTTTTCTTTTCTGAGGGATTATAAATTTTGACTTCTGCTGGGCACCCCCATACACGAAAGTGGTTCGAACTGGGTTTTCTTCATATCCAAAGTTCAAAAGGTATTTTTGGCACAGATTTGTTAGAAACTCTGTTCAGTATATCAAAGGGCTGTTTTCAAGGCCTCACCCCATAGGAATTATGGCAAGTTACATCTGCTCATCATACTCCTCATCATATCTTTAAGTGTGCGGTTACACCTTTCGGCTACAACATTTTGTTTAGGGCTGTCAGACATGGTATATTGTGGAACAATTCTACAATCTTGTAAATACTTTGCAAAAGGTCTTATATGCTGGCCCGTGGTATCATGTCTATCATAATACTCTCCGCCACGGTCAGATCTCACTATCTTGATGACTCTTCTCAATTGCTTTTCTACCTCAATTTTAAAAACTTTAATTTTTGTAAGAGCATTGGATTTTTCTTTTATCAAATAAAGATAGCCAAACTAAGAAAAGTCATCAATAAAAGTGATAAAGCATATATTACCACAAATTGTAGGAGAAAGGGATCCACTAATATATGTATGGACAATTTTTAAGAGACTTGAACTTCTAGTCGCACCTTTCTTTTTACTTTTAGTGAATTTTCCTCTAATACAGTCCACACAAGTTCCTAAATTATCAAACTCTAAGGAAGGTAAAATTTCGCTTTTAATCAATCTTTCAACTTTTTTCTTAGAAATATGATTTAAGCGTTTGTGCCATAATGAAAAGGATTTTTCTTTAATTTTAGACCTTTTGGCAACCACATTTTCAGTATTTAAAGATGAAAAGTTATTGTCAGAAACCAAAGATAGTTTATACAAACCATCCACTAGATATCTATAACCAATAATTTGAGAATTTAACATTAAATTTAATTTTCCATTGCCAAAAGTAAAATAAAAACCAAATTTATCTAAACAAGAAATAGAAATTAATTTTCTTCTAAAAGAAGGTACATAAAAAATATTTTTCAAAATCAATTCAAAATCGGTTGCCAATCTCCCATTGACTCTACCACTACTTCTAGGTCATTTCCTACCCTCAACTTGCTTTCTCTCGGGTTTGGTTTCCTTAAGTTTTTGAACTCCTGTAAAGACACAGCAATATGGGTTGTAGAACTGCTATCAAGCCACCAAAAATCAATAGGGACATGAACTAAATTAGACTCATAACAAACAAAAACTAAGGGATTACCTCCAGATTTCTGCTTATTCTCTAGCCAAGCCTTGAATTTTGTGCAAACATTCTTTTTATGCCCCTTTCCCTTACACCAGAAACACCATATGTTTTTCTTCATGAGAGTTGGTTTAGGACCTCTTACATCATGATGTTGACCATTGCCTAGTTTCCTTGAACTTTGATTCTTATGAGGAATATTGAATTGATTTTTCTTATGTTTCCATTTACCCTTGCCAGAATGGAGTTTATTATGGGAAGTAAAAAGGGTTAGCTCACGAGATATATCACTTTTTTGTTTCTTCAATTTTTCTTATTCAGCCACACATTTGGTAATGAGGTCATTAATGGTCCACTTCTCACCAAAGGTATTATAAGCAATTTTGATTTGTGTAAATTTGGCAGGTAGGCAGTTCAAGGCATGTGAGATAATGAAATTCTCATTTATGTTAATGTTATGGGTTTTCAGCTTGGTTTGGATGTGAACTATCTTTAAAATGAACTCCCTTACTCCCTCATTGTTATCATACCTCATATCAGTCAACTTTTTCATAAGGTATCCAGATTCAGCATTATTAGATACTTGGTATTTTTCTCCTAAAACAGTAAAAAATTCTTTAACACTTCTTGTTTCTAGTAAACCACTAAGTAGGTGCTCAAAGATGATCATCTTAATGGCAATCAGACTAAGTCTATTGGATCTCTCCTATTTGGCTAAGAACTCTTTCTATTCAGTTGTACTTTTCTCATTCACTTTAGGCTCACTCTCGCGTAGTGCCAGATTAAGGTCAGCAATTCCTAAAGAGAATTCTAGGTCTTACTTCCACTTATTATAATTTGATCTAGTTAGAATCTCAATTGAAGCAGAACAATTATTCATAGAAAAGGTAACTGCAAAATTGGAATGCATTAGAATAAACAATAAGGGTAATTTATACATAACTTTAATTAAAACAAGCTATCACAATAAGGCTAACATAATAACACATTCCCCTTTGGGCAGAATGTACAAATCAATGTCACAACCTATATCAAAACTTCAGATGAGTTAATCAGTGAGAATATATTAGGTTCTGACATCTATCCCCTTTAGGCAGATAAATATTTTACACCAATATATTCTCCATTAACTTCATCCCAAATTAACTCCTAATTATAACATACAACAACCCTCTTTAGGTAGGTTATAGCATGAGATAATTAGAAGCCTTCCTCAAATTACAAAAAAAAATTTACGCATTAATATGAATAATTCCACTTTTGTGTTAATTATCCATAATAATTTATAAAACTCATTGCACAAGAACATCTTGCCCAAAATTATAGTACAGTATTTAAGAAAGTAAAATATTACACCCTTGCTGTCCATGAACAAATTATTTAGCATTCTCAAAGAGGCTTCATGCAAATACAATTAAAATAGAATCATATATTTCTTAAAACAAACATATTAAGACATATATATATTAGGCTGAGAGTAGACAAATATATATTATTATATATGGAGAGTGAACATCATCATAAGATTTAGGATATAATAAATTAATTTTTCAATGCATCACTTTTTAGAAAATCATCTAAATAGATATTAAAATCTATTTTATATATTAATATTTATATAAAAAATATTTATAGTAGTCAAAAAATTATGAAACGTATTCCAAAAAATCACATTTAAAAAATAGATGGCAACGCAAAAAATGGCACTAAAAAATTCCATCTGTAGAAGCCACACTCTCTCTCACTCTCCAGAGGCGCGAGCGGGCATAGATTTCAGGTTCATCTTCAACCTTAGACGGGTCAACCCATTCACTGAAACAGGTCATGCAGAACCCATGGATAAGGGAGCCAGGTTTTACGTTTTTGGAGCCTTTTTCATGCGATTTTCTTGTGGTTTTCACTCATAATCACATTCTAAATTCATTGGAACCAAAATCCCCAATTATTATCATGGATTTGAAGCCTTGCTCATGCAAGAAATTCCTTTCGTTACTGGCGACATGGAGAACGAGTTCTGACTCATTTTTCTTGCAATTTTCGTGTTGTTTTTGTTTATACTCTCATCCTAAACACATATACTTCAAAAGCCCCAAATTTAATTGAGGATTTGAGACATTTTCTACGTGAATTTCATCCTAAGATTGACGTTAATTATGGGCTGATTTTTCGAATGAAATTTCCATGGAGACAGTTAATTTTTTATGCGATTAATTTATGGGTTTCTATTTTATGATTGCAAGGAACAAATTACTTGAAAATTATTCATCAATTTGAGGTATTTTGTGAGAATTAGAATTCAATTTTAAAGAACCCTAACTATGGATTTCAAATTAAAATTCTCATGTAATTAATAAATTTTGATGCAATTGGTGTGTGGTTCTGTCTCCTATCATCACAAGGAACACTATATTAAAAAATTATACAACAATTTGAAACAATTTGTGACAATTGAAATTCAAGCTTGAAACCCTAACCAAGAATTTCAAATTCAAAATTCTCCATATATGGTTCATGATAATTTGAATTTCAGGTGCCAATTGATTCAAAATTTCAAATTCTACAAAAGCCCTAACGTTTCAAGTTTCAATTTTTTGAAAATTATCTAATTAAAATTTAAAAATTTATATGGATGTAAATTGCAAAAGGTTAAAGTTTGGAAGCTCGTATTCATGTCTTCAAACCAATTATTAGATTCTAATTCATATAATTAAGGCTCTAATACCAAATGTTAGAATAAATTGAAAACAATTATATGAAATTAGAATACTAAATTGATTACCTGTAGAAGACATAGCAATATAGGTTGTAGAACCACTATCAAGCCACCAAGAATCAATAAGGACATCAACTAAATTAGACTCATAACAAATAAAAATTAAGGGATTACCTTCAGATTTCTGCTTATTCTCTAGCCAAGCCTTGAATTTTGTGCAATCATTCTTTTTATGCCCCTTTTCCTTACACCAGAAACACCATATGTTTTTCTTAATGAGAGTTGGTTTAGGACCTCTTACATCATGATGTTGACCATTGCCTGGTTTCCTTGAACTTTGATTCTTATGAGGAATATTGAATTGATTTTTTTTATGTTTCCATTTACCCTTGCCAGAATGGGGTTTAATATGGGAAGTAAAAAAGGGTTAGCTCACAGGATATATCACTTTTTTCTTTCTTCAATTTTTTTTCTTCAGCCACACACTTGGTAATGAGGTTATTAATAGTCCACTTCTCACCAAAGGTATTATAGGCAATTTTGATTTGTGTAAATTCGATAAGTAGGCAGTTCAAGGCATGTGAGATAATGAAATTCTCATTTAGGTCAATGTTATGGGCTTTCAGCTTGGTTTGGATGTGAACCATCTTTAAAATGAACTCCCTTACTCCCTCATTATTATCATACCTCATATCAATCAACTTTTTTATAAGGTATCTAGACTCAGCGTTATTAGATACTTGGTATCTTTCTCCTAAAACAGTAAGAAATTCTTTAACACTTGTGATTTCTGGTAAGCCACTAAGTAGGTGCTCAAAGATGGTCCTCTTAATGGCAATCAGACTAAGTCTATTGGATCTCTTCCATTTGGCTAAGAACTCTTTTTGTTCAATTATACTCTTCTTATTCACTTCAGCCTTGCTCTCGCGTAGTGTTAGATCAAGGTCAGCAATTCCTAAGGAGAATTCTAAGTCTTGCTTCCACTTGTTATAATTTGATCCAGTTAGAATGTCAATTGAAGCAGAACAATTATTCATAGAAAAGGTAACTGCAAAATTGAAATGCATTAAAATAAACAATACGGGAAATTTATACATAGCTTTAATTAAAATAAGCTATCACAATGAGGCTAACATAATAGCACATTCCCCTTTAGGCAGAATGTACAAATCAAGGTTACAACCTAGGTCAGAATCTCAGATGAGTTAATTAGTGAGAATACATTGAGTTCTGATATCTATCCCCTTTAGGCAGATAAATATCTTACACCAATATATTTTTCATTAACTTCATCTTAAATTAACCCCTAATTATAACATACAACAACCCCTTTAGGTAGATTATAACATAAGATAATTAGAAGCCTTCCTCAAATTACAAAGAAAATTTTACGCATTAATATGAATAATTCTACTTTTGTGTTAATTATCCATAATAATTTATAAAACTTCTTACATAAGAACATCTTGCCTAAAATTATAGTATAGTATTTAAGGAGGTAAAATATTACACCCCTACTGTTTATGAACAAATTCTTTAGCATTCCTAAAGAGGCTTCATGTAGATACAATTAAAATATAATCATATATTTCTTAAAACAAACATATTAAGATATATATATATATATATATATATATATATATATATATATTAGGCTGAGAGTAGACAAATATGTATTATTATATATGAAGAGTGAACATCATCATAAGGTTCAAAATATAATGAATTAATTTTTCAATGCATCACTTTTCAGAAAATCGTCTAAATAATTATTAAAATCTATTTTATATATTAATATTTATATAAAAAATATTTATAGTAGTAAAAAAATTATGAAATATATTCCAAAAAATCACATTTAAAATATGGATTACAACGCAAAAATGACACTGAAAAATTCCATCTATAGAAGCCACACTCTCTCTCACTCTCCAGAGGCGTGAGTGGGCGTGCATCAGGATGGTCATCCCCTGCCTCTGGCGGGTCAGCCCATTTCCAGAAGGTGGGTCACGCAGACCCATGGATAGGGGATCCAGGTTTGAGTCTTTTTCATCATTTTTAGTGTGATTCTTATTCCTCATCCAATTTTAAACTCATCTACCCTAAAATCCCCAAATTTTATTGAGTTTTTCATGGGTTTTTCAAAGCAAGAAGCACCCCTTTTCTTCGAGATATACGAAGCTCAATTCTGGGCAATCATTGACGCATTTTCTTGCATTTTTCTTGTGTTTTTGTTTATAATTTCATTCTAAATATGTTAGAACCAAAATCCCTAATTATTATCATAAATTTAGAGAACTTCTAATGCATGGATTTCTTCTTAATCTCGACAGCATGGAGAGCATGTTCAGAAGCGTTTTTCTTGCAATTGATTTGTGCGTTTATTTCATATCATCACAAGGAATTTTGTATTAAAAAATCATTCATCAATTTGCAGTATTTTGTGAGAATTGGAATTCAATTTTAAAGAACAATAACTTTGGATTTCGAATTAAAATTCTCATGGAATTAATAAATTTTGATGCAATTGGTGTGTGGTTCTGTCTCCTATCATCACAAGAAACACTATATTCGAAAATTATACAACAATATGAAGCAATTTGTGACAATTGAAATTCAAGCTTAAAACCCTAACCAAGAATTTCAAATTCAAAATTCTCCATCTATAGTTCATGATAATTTGAATTTCAGGTGCCAATTGATTCAAAATTTCAAATTCTACAAAAGCCCTAAGGTTTCAAGTTTCAATTTTTTAAAAATCATCCAATTAAAATTTCAAAATTTATATGGATGTAAATTGTAAAAGGTTAAAGTTTTGAAGTTTGTATTCATGTCTTCAAACCAATTATTAGGTTCTAATTTATATAATTAAGGCTCTGATACTAAATGTAAGAATGAATTCAATACAATTATATGAAATTAGAACACTAGATTGATTACCTATAGAAGACATGGTTGCAAATTTAGGATACCCTGTTGATTCTGAATGCCTGAATGTTTAAAGATACTAGGGCTTCCTCTGTGATTCACACTCCCTATCACAACTTATAATGGGGTAAGTTGTAGAGTTAGAATTCGACGTGAATACAGAAGGGACCTAGCCAAGTTTAAATAGAACTCTAGTACCCACCCATTATGGACCTATTAGTTATGGGCCCGCACCTTCATCCATACTAATCAATTAGATATCTAACCCAAAACAATAGGATCACTAATAATAAGTGGGCCCAATTGCATCATTCATAGATCATAAATCAGCCCGTTTTTATTTAAAACAAAAACAAGTGATTATAACCCACAATAATTCCTACAACTAACACCTTCTCGAAATTTGTTATTAAATATGAAATATTTATGCCAATGATCTCGATTTTGTTATTGGAACCTCTTCTTTTTTTGAATAGGTGTGTTGAATCCTTGTTCTTATTTTATCAAAGAAAAAAAAACATTAAGTGACTTAAATTCTTGTTAAGAATCTCCATTAGGATATTATGTGATTTTTAGACAATTTCTTGCCCCTTTAAGTGTGGCCATCTGCATCTTCGCATATCTTAGTGCAACATAAAAAAATTAGTGGAGAAATGTAGTTACAAATTTTTAGAAAAGCTTCAAACAAAAAATTCCTTTTTTTCTAATGCTTTTTCCTTTTCGTAACAATTGTATCTTTTCTTCTGATGCTTCTTTCTATGGGCCCCAAGATACTTGAAAAGATGTTTGGCCCTCTAGCTTCTGCCACTTCTGCTACTACCTTCTTTGCAATCTCAGTGGTGTAGAGGAATCAGTATTGACTCCTTTGAGCCAGACTTTGTTTCGATGAAAGAATATACATCAACGCAAGACAATCACATTCTCTGTCATGATTACCTCTATATATGATGGATTATCCACTGATATCTGTAGAACTTTTTCATAGTCATTTAAAAGGTTGTTAATGCTTTCCATTATTGACTAAGGATTGATGCATTCAATTCTGACATAAAATTGGGATCCAACTTACACTGGCCTTAAGAGGGCATTAAAAAAATAAGTGATCTATAGTTTCTCATTGTTTCCACATTTGAAGTCACATTTTCCTTAAGTCCAAATCCTTTTCTAATCATTGCTTCTCCTATTGGAAGAAAGTTATGAAGTTTTGAGCAGACAATTTGAATTTTTATTAAAAACTCAAGCTTCCAGATGCACTCCTGGAGTTCTTGTGGTTTCTTCTTTCCCTCCTTTGATTTACCACTTTATATTCATCCTTTCCCTTATATAATCCTCCTTTATTTTGTCTCTTTTCCTTCTCATCTAGAAATTTAGATTTCCAAAATTATAGAAGCTGTGATCTCATCATAAATCAGAGATAGTTTTCCTAAATCCCAGAGGCAATCCAAAATGATTAGGTCTTTAACCCTTCTTACTCCAAGATTTGCTATTAACTACAATATCTTCTATTCTTCATCTCCAACTTGCCACCTCAATGCATGCACAATAAGGTTATATGCAGTAAATATGCCTTTCCAAAGTGACAAGGCATCTTGCAGAATTTTTGCTCATCTTTCAAAATACCCAAATCGCATTTCCTGAACAAAGATTAATTCTTGTTTTGGAAGATTCTTAAACTTGTTTACTAAGTAAAGCATGATTAAGATCTGCAGTCTTCATAATACCCAATTCCCCTCCATTAGTAGGTCTACAAATCTTTTCCCATGCAATCATGGGTTTTTCTTTTTTCTTTTTCCCTTTTCCATTTTGATCATTACCCTAAAAGAGTCTATAAGAAAAAAGCATCACCTTTGGAAGTTTTTCCTTTTGAGGATAGAGACAATGTTTGCCTTGGTTAAGTCTTTTTTTTTTCTTTTTTGAAAAAATGTCCTGTGTTTTTCTTTTATTTTAAAAAAGAGACCATTCCAATTAGGTATTCCCTTACAATTGGCCAATACTATTAGTAGAAAATTGTTGAGACTTGTATGGCCTTACAGCTCTCATTTCATTAATCTGGAATCCCAAGGTTGGGAATATGCACTTTCCTTATGTAGCTTGCTTTTTCATCCGCAACATTGGTTGAGTAATTAGATAAGAGATCTATGAACAACTCGACACCTAAGTCTTTGATTCCTTGGGGATCTTGCACCCAATTTCCATGATTGTTATGAATGTCCAAAATTTTGGGCTTCAGTTATTCTTTGATTTATCATGTTGTAAAACTATTTTACTTCTATCTCCATTAATCATCTATTGTTATCTAACTCTTTCGGCCCACATGACCTAAAACATAGTACAACAAAAGGCCTGAAACATAATAAGACATCCAATTGAAGAAAACTCTTACCCAAACAAAAATTGAATCACTAGTCTAGATGATTATTGGAGAAGACGAGGTGATTTGGTTTCTAAGCACTAATGAGAACTTAAGTTTTATAAGAATATCATTATGAGGTTTAATTGTTACAAAAATCCCAAAATCCTGACAATGTATGTCAGGAAAATCATAGTGAACAAAAAAAAAATAAAAAATGACTTTAATTTCCCTTTTTGAGATTCCATCATTTTAGTATCATTAAGTTTAGGAGTTGTTTGGCTGCATAAGAGAAATAAAGAGATAGAGGTTTTTTTTTTTGGTGATCTTTGTTATATTTTTATTATTATTAATTAACAATATCTATATCTTTTTATTATTTTTTAATGTAAAAATACAAAAAACATTTATCATCTATTTTATTGTTATTTTTATTCTTTTCCTATTTTTATGTTTTACAATTTTGTATAATAGATAACTTCCTATTCATCGAACAATTCATTAATCATCAAATGGTTAGTTAATACTTTCTCAATCAATGTTGGCATACCAATTAAAGATCTATCACTCTCATCCTGCGCGAAAACAGTCGCATCATTCTTTGACATTTCAATCCTCATTCGAACCTTCAAAATTGCCCTCCATACCTTCGAAATCTCAAAAAAAAAAAAATTATATTAGACAACATAAATTCAAGAAAAAAGAATGAACAAATATTTAGAGACAAGACAATTACGAGGTATTTAGTTAGTGATATTCTTTAACATTGAAATAATATAATTAAATTATTTTTTTATCAATATAATTAAATTATTTTATTTTTAGCTGTCATTATATAAATACAATTTTAGGTTATTTGGACATAAATAAAGGGGCTTTTTGACATGTATACAAAAAAATAAAAATAAAAATAATGTATATAGCTTAAAAAATAATTTCTCTAAATATATAACTATTTTTTTAATTCCACATTGCATTTTTATTTTAATTTTCATAATTATTAGGGATGCAGAGCCATCTTTATATATATATATATATTCTTTTTAATTTTTGAGGGATGTAGAGCCTGTTATTTATTTGTTTAAATTGTAATTTTTTTAATATTTTTAAAAATATTTTTATTTTCATTTTAAGGAATATATATTTTTAATTTATATATATTATTATATTTTAAGTGAAAAATATTTGTATTATGAGAAATTTTTTATTTCTTTAAATTTGTATATATACATATTTTTTTAAATTTTTTAATGTTAATTTATATAATTAAATTGTTGTAAGTGGAATATAAAAATGTTTTTAAAATTTAATTTATACAAATGAATTAATATTTTTTATTTATAAAAGAGTTAATTTAATATTATTGTTGAGAAATGTTGTTTATGTAAATGTAATTTTTTAAATTGTCAATTAAATTTTTTTAAAATATTACTTATTTAAATTAAATAATAATGTTATATGTGTGTGTGTTTTTTTTCTTTAATAAATTTAATTAATTATAATATAAATTGATGTTGGTTGGAGAAGAAAATAATAAGTACTTTAAAAATGAATTTAAAAGTATAATCCTATAAAAAAAGAAATATAAAAATTGAAATAGAAAAAAAAAAGAAAAGAAAAGGATATATTAGTTATTATTCGTAATAGCTATCTATCCCACACTAAAACCTTTTTCTTATTTATTGTGGCTGATATTGTTGTGATTGTTCTTCTTTTTTTTCTTCATCTTCTTCCTTATTATCATCATCTTTATCTTCTTCCTCTTTTTCTTCTTCAAACAATTAACATTCTACCTAATTATGAATCAGTTGAAAAATTAAATTTCATTGAAGGGACTAAAGAGATGAAACTAGTTGATTTAGAGTGAAGAAGTCCTGTTATGGTTAGTAGGATAATCTTTATTATTCAAAAGAAGTATTGGCATGCTAAGTACTAAATACAAATGAATTTATAAATAATGATGTCAATAGTATCCCACTAAATTGCATTTGTTATGTTGTTGGTGTAGAAAAGGATAACTTTATATAGATAGATGAAGGCATTGCAATAAGGTGGAAAAGAAGACGGACTAGCACCTTCAACATATATAAATGGTGGAAAAGAAGAAGAATCACCATCTCTATTGACTGTCTATGTTGGAAGAAAAAAAAGACCAACACATTCAAAATCTCCTTACATAGGGGTTGTTGTGTAAGATAATGATAGCATACTTGCATGAGCTCCACCAATGTCATCACCGAATATCAATTCCTTGGATGAGATGAACTGATGACTTCTTTTTACTAGTTTAGTTTATGGCTTTGGAGGTCTGAGTGAATCAAGTATTAGTAGAGTTGGTTATAAGACAAGTATATCTTGATATTCACCTAGAGCATGTAATATGGTTTAGATATTGCTGCTTGCCCTCTGCTTTAAGTCCTTATAGCTAAATGTCAAAGAGTCAATGATAACAAGCCTATATAAGTCCTTTAATACATTAGCTTATAAAATGAAAAATTAATCATTAAAAATTTAACATATATATATATATATATATAAAAGGAGAGAGAATACAAAGATAAAAATTAATTAAAAGTTATACTATAAAACTTTAAGAACTATTAGTAGGATGGATTCATTATTGTATATATTGTTAATGCCAATATATGTAGTCTGACATGTGATCTAGAGATCTATCGTTAAGGTTGTTCTAAGCCATCATTTAAGGCTATGAATTGATGTAATGAAAATCTCACGCTCTTACTATCAACTTTATAAACCTTTCCTCTTAATTGAAGTATGTGCAATAATTCTATGTTAAATGATTTCTTAAGAATATATTACACCCTATCAAATTGGCAAAAAACACAATCAGCATGATGCCTTTCAATTATCCATATATCATGTATCACTGAGTAGTACTCAAGAATTAGTTGAAGGATGCTCGGTGAATCATATAGAAGCCAAATTACCTATATAAAAAAAATGGTTACTTTGTGCTATGATTATAAAATGTAAAATAGGTAAATATTTAACCACAAATCTCATCATCCTTAATCTGATCTAGTTGTATGTAAAGCCTTCGTGTCGGTTGGGGATGCTGTGGGGCATTTCGTCACTTGTGGGAGATGAGAGAATACATGTTAATCTAAATATCATTGACAAGCTTAAATTTGCACAAAAACATTAGTTCATACCTAAAGCCTTTGTGGGGTCTAACGAGATAAATAGCCATCTGTAGATCAAGTTACGGGGATTTTCATAGAGCAAAATGGAGGAATCGATCCCATGCCTATAGGTAAAGCAGGATTAGACAATCACCTATGTTACTCTTGTCAAAAGGGATGACACTACATATTTCTCTATATAAGTGGACCAGCACTGTTAAATCCCAATTATCCTGACCAACTTCTTCAAAGTTAACTAGTAATGGAAGATACATTAATATCACTTTATATCTAATCCTATCTGATATTAGGTATTTCTCAATTAATTGTAGCATGTATGCTCATGTGAATTAGCGAACAGTATCATCATCAACATCGTTTGCAAGTTCTCGATTGCTTGTGCAAGTTAGGGAATGCTCAAATTTTATCCATTTAGTGTCTTCTGAGGTAGTGTCACACTTAAGCAACTCATTGTGGACACCCATTCAATTATAACATGTTCATCCAGGTGTTATATCCCTCTTGGAATGTAATCATACACTCACCTTTAGTTAGGTGGACTGTGTGTATATCTAGTCACCACCTCTCAACAAAAGCCAACATAAATGAAACATTAAAGTCAAAATATTCGAGTCATGAGATGCTATAGAAAATGGCCTACAAAGTATGGGACAATAGTTAGAAGGGGATTGAATACATGATCTTTTTGCACAATTTGCCAAATGCATAGAAATTTATCTTCATACATCATTGCATTAAAGGAATTGTTATAAATTTAATTAAACTAACAATGGATAATAAGGCAAATTTTTAACTTAACCTTCCTTACCAAACAACTTGGGAGATGTGATAAGATTGCAAATACAATAGAGACTCATCCTCTAGTCTTAGATTGATAATGCTATAGCAAATATCCATAATAGATTACAAAAATTGAAATATCTATCGTAGGTAATGCAACACAGATACATATAATAAGCAATTAATTTTTTACCATGTCATTAATTTAACATTAATAAATTAATTCAATTTATATACAAGTGATATGTAATTCAAAAATCTATCATTAATAAGTCAATTTAATTTAAATACAAGTAATATGTCATTTAAATACAAGTGATCATTAACAAGTAATATTCAATTCAATTCTATGATTATGGCTATCTCTGTAGTTGATAGGAGGGACATATGGTGTGATTATGTTCAACCTGTCTACATGGCCTACACCTTCGATTGTCTTTAGACCATTCTTACTAATTCATCTCATTTCGTATTCGTGAAGACTCAGATTAACTTTTGTCACAAATAATCAAAGGGTCAGGATCCAACCAAGGTCTAGTCATGCACAACCAATAAACTTCTCCTCAAATTAGGTGAAATTTAGTATTGTACGCATTAAGTATAATCTTGAGTTGAAAGACGATGTACATAAATTTTAAGGGGTCAATACAGAACTTAGCATATGTTGCAAAGACATATTGACAAAGATACTTTTGGAGTTGAAACTTGCCATAGTTACATGTCTGGTTTATAAGACTAACCTTACAAATTTGTCTATATTGTTTATTGGAGGGATCATACAGCTCTTCAACTTTGAACTCTAATGACCTTTTATTAAAACTATATACTGATAAGGCGAATACTTTTGTAATTTTTGTTAAAATTTTTTTCTAGATATCTTCAAAAAACAAGTTATCCACTTGCATTTGGGAAAATGTAATTTGTGTCTGCTTATCAAGCTGATTATGGGCAAAAATCTAATACCTTTAAATACATTATTTATACACTTTGCTAAGCTTGTTTTCATGTGCCTTTAATGATGCTTATCGATATCATACACATGTGACTACTTACTATTTGGTTGTTTTCAAATTACTTGCAACGTACTGCAAATAAAACATGTAATGTGTGTGAGATGGTTGTCAACCATTTTGTAGGTCTAGGATGGCTACTAATATTCCTAGATGTCCAGATATCAAACAAATACCTTGCTTGCTCAATACAACTTGCTACCTGAGGTTACTAAGAAATTATCCCTATGCCTCATGCGTTTCCTCTTCAACAACAACAAGTGCAAAGAGCATAACTTTTTTTCTCCCATCTTGTAAGTTTGCAATTAGTAATGTCTCCTTATATTTCCCATATAGAAACATACCATCCACTTGGATAATTAGCTTTAAGTAGTCAAATGCATCAATACAAAACTTAAACGTCCAATACACCTTATGAAACATAACTATCAACTCCGTATCTGATACTGTCTGTGAGCAATCATTAGTAATAAATTTAAAATATGAGCTTGGATTAAAATGTTGTATGGTAGACAACCATTTTGATAGAGTAGTATATGATCGTTTCCAATTCTCATAGGCAATTGTAATTACCTGTTGATTATCATAACATATTTTTTTATAAGATACAATATATTCAAAGATACTATGTATTCTCTTAATGACATTAGGATAGAAATAGAGGGATTTTCTTTGACTATCAATACAATATTTGATACTATTATATCAGAGTCTAATTTCGAGTGATTTTGCAACAGCATAGAGGGGACGCATGTATGCAAGCTCACGTATTTCGTGATTTGCCAATTATTTTCTCTCTCTAATTGGCAAGCTCTTACCTACTAATTATATTGAACATCATATTTCGAACAATGATACTTGGCATACTTTACTGATAATTGGTGCACCCTGAATGCATGATATATGCGTATTGAATAAAGCTTTACAGCACAGTTGATTGACTGCTTATCAGGAAACTGCATGCTAACATATATCTCATAGTTATCATTTAGATCAATTGCCCCTTCCATGTCAAGTATCTTAAATTCATTTATAGTATCATTGTTAATTTGAGATAAGAAGACAAATACTTGATCAGAATATTAGTTCAATAAAGTGGCTGGATCCCTATCGATATCAACACCATTAACATTATTGTCCATGATTCATTGGTATTTGGTGGAATATTATATTCATCCTCGACTTCAAACTAATCTATTATATCTTCTATCATATATGGAGGACTTAGAAGACTAATATTACACATTAATAGTATAGATGAAATCTGATAGGATATATGATCGATCAATGGCATTTATTGGGTACTAAAAGGTTAGAGCTTAAATGGTTGGATATCTCTTACGTCATAGCTAAATAAAGAGACCTATTCATTTAGTCCATCAATCTAACTTGTAAATGAATTTTTCAAGAGTTCAAATATATCATTCTCTTAAATACTTGGGCCCACTTCAATCGTAAAGATGTGCACATACAACTTTGGTGCCTTTAGTTGGGTAAAGAAGTACCAATTTGCTTCCTGCATTGTTTAAACATTTGAATTGTATTCTAAAGTACACAACAAGTACCAAGTTACATTAAATAACTGTGAGTATCGATATACTAATTTGGATACAAATTGTCTTGACTCTAGTTGTAACTTTTCTCTAATTGCAACCTTTATTAGTATCGACTTTTAAGAATTTTGGTTTGTCACATACAAATGTTGTCTCCTCATTATTATAAAAAATTCTTTCATTTGCATAAATGCATATAATCTTTTTTATTCTATTCATTGTAAATCTTATCTTAACATTTATGTGTAAATAAAAATAAAAACAACGTATCAATATTTTGTTATAATCAACATATCATTATGTAACAATTAAATATTTTACTATCTGCAAAAAATATATGAATAATCAATAATATGAGCAATAATAGGCTTTTTGACACATATATATATAATAACACTAATAACAATAACACTTTAATTTATCATAATCTTATAGAGTTTACCTTAAAAAAAAAAGAATAAGATAAGTTCATACAAATTTTCTAAGCAATAATTAGATAAAAACATTTACTCACAATCTTGGATAAGATAGGTTCACACAATCTTTGTCAATAATAGTTATGATAAAGTAATTTGTCAATATAAATTTTGTTATACAAAAACTTAAAAAATAATATCAAATAACATTTATATTTAGAGCTTATTATAATATGTTGTTGCACTATTACACTAAAAGAGGGCAAGCTGTAAAAAATGAAAGGAGATAAAAATAAACTTTAAAATATAAGAAAGTGTCTAAATGATGAAAGTGCCACTCAATCTTTAAAAAACTAAAAAGAAACAAGTAAAATAGTTTGCTGAAAATTAAAATGAGCAAGTCCGCAAGGGAAGTAAACAGAATAATATAAGAGAAGTAAGTAAAAGAATTTGTGAGAGAGCCGAGATATTCATATATATATATATATATATATATAGTGTTGAACAAGAAATGTTACATTTCGCATTCAATACTTTTATTAATTTTAAAAATTAAAAAAATTTGTAAAAAAGAAACCTAAATTAGTGACCCTAACCTTAGGAGTAAGTAGAATCTTACTTAGTCAATAGAATTTTACTAATTTAAGAGTTAGTTTTTGTAATAATAAAATTTATATATATATTTTTTTTTGAAAAAGGTAAAACCTCATCAATGATTCAACTAACTTGAGGGTAAACAAATTTTCTTTTTTAAAATTTTAAAGAGACACGAAACTTATAACATTCTTTATGAATAAAATATAAAAAAAAATTATTGAGGGATGCCCTCAGAATTTAAAAAAGTTACAAAATACTCTTAAAAATTAAAAAAAAAAGAAGCGAAAGAAAAATAAAAACTGCACAATGCAAAGTTATATTAAAAAATTAGTTTTATATTTAGAAAGATTATATATATATATATATATATATGAGTGAGAGAGAGAGAGAGAGAGAGAGAGAGAGAGCCTGAGTAAAGTGATATGAAAATTTTTAAATGAGCCAATTAATATTAGAGTTTTCTTTGAACGTAGAAAATTAAATTTACTCTGATCTTTATTATTATTTTTATACTAGTAGTATTACAAATGAAGAAATATGCACAAAACAACAGTTTTCTCTTGGATATTATTATTATTATTATTATTATTATTATTATTATTATTAGTAATAGTAGCAGTTATTAGTGTTCCCAGGAGGGGCTACATTGACAAGGCCTTAACTGAAAAACCGACCATGCAATTCCTAGAGACTACAATAATCCAGGAAAAAAAAAAGTTGCAGTAAAACCCTACACCCTGAAGCTGTATAATCGCCGTCGTTGCCAGCTTCGAAGGGAAAACGGTATGGGTACCCCTCAACCAGAGGCAAAGGTACTCGTTATCCGCGATTATGAGCTCCGTCTTATTCGTTGTACCCTCGTTCCTTTCCACTCCATTTCCCCCCCTCAATCCCCGCCGTCCGGTCAAGCTCACCATCTCAACGTCCTCATCAACCATCTTCTCTCTTTAATCGAGGCCGGGCACTATCTACAAGTCTTCAACTCCGAAGTGTCCAGGCTCGTCTTCCAGCTCGGTGATGACTCGCCTTTCTCCTTTCATAACTCACTCGACTGCGCCGACCGCCTTTACTCTGAGCTGCTGAAGCGCGCCGAGTCGTTTATTGAAGTTAACTCAGCAAACGATGCGGCAAAGGCTTCTAGGGTGATGCTTGTGATGTGCATCGCGGTGGCTGCATTTCTTGGGTTCTCGGAATGTAGCATTACTGGGTTAGATTGAACTGCAAATTATACTTTTTGTCTGAAATTTCGCAAGCTATCACTATTATACTGAGAATCATAAAAAACAGCACTGTATCTTTGATACATTTGAATTTGAACTGTGTTGTAGGCCTTTGAACGGGCTACCAAGATGCCCCCTGCCACTGGAAGCGGGGAAAGGCGATGAATGTTGGGAGTGGGACAATTGGGCTCGAAATCAACTTATGGCTGCTGGGTCTGATTTGCTCGGGAAGTTCTCAAATCTTCAGGTGTTGATGCATTTAATGCCTAACCTCTTGGCATAGCTTCAATTATTATCCCTTACGGCACCAAGTCACTGACCAAACCAACTGTCATAGATTCTCTTCAGACTTCTTCCTCCCCCACCCCCACCCCCCCGGGGGGCAAAAAAAAAAAAGAAAAAAAAACCTTTATATATATAGATATATATATATATACACACATATAAAAGAAGGGCCTGATAGATCCCTCACTACCACTACATAAGTCAAATTTTGTCCCAAAAGATGGATGGATTTTCTACCGTTTCTATGCTTTGCTGAAACATCTTTAGAAATTCGTTTTGGTTAAACTCATGCTTGTTGGAGAAAATTACTGCTTTAAGAATTCCCATAACTGCCCCAAACTGCTTATTTACCAAATTGCTTTCTACTCTCTAATATGGATTGGTCTTGGATATGTGCACAGAAGGTCGTAATGTTCCTCGGCTTAAACACCATAAACTTTGTCTTTTGATATTTTTATTTTTCAATTTTGTATGTGGATGTTAAATGTTGTAATACTTATTATTGCCTTCTACTGTCATGCATTTTTGTGCTGAGTTGATCATGTATAGTACTGGACCAGAATAAATTCTAAAGTCCCATAATTCTGGGGTGGTACCCGAACAGGCAACTTTTAGTTATTGGCATGGTGGCACTGGAAAACTAAAATAACTCTTCATACTCTATGCATATTAATAAATATCCGGATCTTGGAAATTTGTTTCAGCTTATTTGTTGATTAGGATATTACATGAATGTGGGGCAGTACTCAGTCTCCTCCTCCATATATGTAATTTTAATTTATTTAAGATTTTTTTTAGGAATTAATCTGACCATTAGATACTGTTTATGGGTGTTTTCCTGAAATTCATTGTTAGGCATAAAAATTGTAATTCCGTCTCTCTCTTCTAATTTTAATTTGACACATTCTATCTGTTGTTTTGTAGTATATTGTTTTTGCTAAGATGTTGCTTATGAGGATGAAAGATTTATTATCTGGAGGAATTATCTCTTCCATGATTGAGTTTAGAAGCCTTTCATGGTGGCTTGCGAGGGTTTTACTTCTTCAGCAGAGAATTTTGGATGAGCGGGCTTCTTCTTTGTTTGATCTTTTGCATGTCTATATGGGTGAAGCTTTACAACAATTTGGCAATCCAGAAGAAGTTACAAGTTATTGGGATGCTAATTTACGTGCTGGTGAGAGCTTAGCAATTGTCTCCATGGTTCATTTAGAGGCTGGAATTCTGGAATATGTGTATGGACGAGTTGATTCTTGCAGGTGAATTACATCAGGATTTTCATTATTTCCATTTGACTTCTATCAAATATATATTCAGTCTTTCTTTAGTATTCATACGTTGTGAATTTTCCCAGTATTATTTTGTTTAATGTGAAAATACAAGGTCTACTTCTGTGTGAATTACTTATCAGGCTTAGCTTATGGACTATTACATGGTGTGATGGTTTAGAACTTTGCAGGGTTAGATTCTCTACATTTTATTCCAACAGGGATGAACAGTATAATAATCTAATTATCAGCCATGGAGATCTTTTTTTTTTTTGGGGGGGGGGGGGTCAGTAGGGACCTTCTCATTCAGAAGATAAAGCTGTAAGACTTTCCTTAAAAAGTACAGATAAGTGTTGTTAACATCTAGGATTTGGAAATTTCAAAAAAAGCATGCTTTTAATTCACATAAATTTATATATGGTGGAATAAGATTTGTTTTCTTCCATGGTTGTGAATTTTACCAGGAGAACATTGTTTAAATACTGAAATTGGAATTACTGCCATTAATTCTTCTGTGTTTTCCTGTTAAAGCTGAAGTACTTTATGGTGTCAGGCAACATTTTGAGTCAGCTGAGATGGCAGCTGGGCTTCAACTTTCAGTTACTGGAGTTCTTGGTTTCCGTACTGTACATCAGGTAACCATCATAAACTGCATGATCAGTGTGTTTCCTGAACTTTCCTATTAATATGTGATTTTTGGACATAGGTGGAGCCAAAAGCACAAATGGTCCTTGTTACAAACTCAAGTCCGTCCAGCAATGTTGATAACTGCTCCTTAATGAACAGTGACATCCAGACAAGTGATTCCGGCATTGGTGAAACTAACTTGCATCTGCATCTGCATGATACCCATGAAGCATCTGATGTACTTTTAGTTCCAAAGCTGTTGACAAATG
The DNA here is from genome assembly GCA_032878935.1 of Erythrophleum fordii. NCBI lineage: Eukaryota > Viridiplantae > Streptophyta > Magnoliopsida > Fabales > Fabaceae > Erythrophleum > Erythrophleum fordii. The sequence goes on from JAVQMF010000054.1 coordinate 45,248,946, forward strand.
ATGATAAATCTGGAAGTAGGTCGGAAGGAATGCAAAATGGTGCTAATTGTACTGTCCATTTGACAGCAATGCAACAGGCAGTAGTTCTGGCATACTGCCTTCTAATTGAGAAGAGCTCCCGACATGATGAAATGCAGAGTAAATAGCCTTTATTTGTGCATGCATGCGTGATATTATGCCTTGTTTGTGCATACTTGCATATAGGTTTCTTGTTTGTTTGTTTGTTTTTTGAACTTACTGTTGTCTGAGATTTAATCTGGGTTATGTGGCTTGCAACAGACAATAATATTTCCTGTTATTGAACTCCTGATAATGCTTGTTAAATATCATACTTGTTTATGAAGTTATCGACAGCAGTTCCTCTAGAATTTATTCTGCATGCTGCTTTGACTAAGTTTAAGTTTAATCTCCTGAGGTATGCAGCCTTGAGATATGAGGATAAAATAAAATACCTTGTTACTAAAAAGATGAGTTTACTCTTAGATAGGTGGCATAATAATTATTTTAGGTTGCATTTTGGTAAATATGCATCTGTTCCTATAGAAGGAGAACATCTACTGGGCCAATGCTTAGGTTTTATGTCATTTGCTTTCTCATCTGTTATGAGGACAAAAAGTCTGTCATTGGAGAAGGTTTTTCAGTACCTGTGGGTAATATGAGGTGGTGGAGTCATTGAGATAATGATGCCTATGGAATTCTTTTTGCACCAATGTAGTGCTTTTACGAAGAGGTTTCTTTAGTTTTGAAGTGTTTGTAGAGATTTTCTTCATGGTTTAACTTTGTTACTTGTAGTTGTAGCCTTCTGTGTCTTACAAGGACAAATGTTAAGATCTATGTTATTGTCTCTTGGTGGATTTCCACTCTTCCCCCCCATTTTTTAGGGCTATTTACTTTGCTTTTCATTATCTTATAGTACATTAAGTTTCTTTGAAAGTGAAAAAAATAAAAGGTCATGAGCCAGCTAAGTTGATTATGTAATTGCTTGCTTGTGTTTCAGGATGGGATATGGCTCCTTACATTGAGGCAATTGATTCCCAGCATGTGTCATCCTTCATTGTAAGTCAACAAAATTTACATAGGATAATTACTTCTTGCCTGCCCCTTTCTTGTTTTAAAGAGGAGGGTGGTTTCTGATGTCTGTATATTTTCATATACTGTTGTTTAATCTTTTATATTTAACAGATGATGCCTGTGTGGTGTTCAGTCTTGAATTAATAAATAATTGAAGCTTTTCTGTACACCATCAAGGCAATTCAATGCTTTTGATGTTTTTATCCCTTCCCTTCTAATGTTCCACTTTATAATCCGTATAGTACATAACCATTATCTGTATTTGATAATTTTCCCATTCCTTCTTTAGATACGATGTTTCGGTGACATCTTGCGTATACGATGGGAGTCATCACGTAGTCGAACAAAGGAGCGTGCTTTACTGATGATGGATAAATTGGTATGAGTTGTAATTTCCAAGAATTAGTGGAGTCTGACTAAAATTGAAATTTCACTAACCTGTACTGTTCAGGTTTGTAAAAATGTCCAGTTTTTCTGATGTTGCACGCCTATTGTAATGCCAAGGTTGTTGTAATTTCTTGCAACTTAAATCTTGATATAAATTTACTTATTTCACTTTTATTTTGCATATTATGGTTTTTGCTGACTACAATTTGGTCATAAGTAGCAATGTATTGGACTGAATTGGAAATACTCAGCATTGGACAATTTCTTCCTGAATATTAGGGGAGCTCCTTTAATCTATTCCAATCCCACTATTCGGTCCCTTTTTATGAGTGAATAGATTTAATTAGAGGAACTCTTAAGAGGTGTAACCCATATAACTACATATCCGCTTGCATAAGCCTCCTCAGAGCTGTTATTTTTACATTCAATATGATCATCATTGATGTTCCCTTACACATCATGTTCAAGTAAAATTCTTTCACTCAGCTGTGGCATGTAAGTTGTCCTAATTTCTTTGTCATGAACTATTATTACTGTGGTACTTGATAAGAATGTACTACATTGCAGGTCCAGAGTATTTGTGAAGCTTCTACAGCAGTAACTGAAAGAATTCCCTTTTGTTATGGTGTTTATATGCCCAGTATTCCTGCCTTAAGGAAGTATGACCTTTTGCTCTGTACATTATAGACAGCATATTGATAACGAATTAAACAACCCCCCCCACCCCCAACAAAAAAAAAGAAGAAGAAAATGGCCATATTTTAACTTATTTGCCAGTCCACTGGGTGTATGGTTCTTTATTCTTTTAACTTGTGTGGTGTGTGTCTCTTAATTTTTTAGCTTATTAAATTCAGATCCTTCTCTACCTGTGATACTTTTCCTCCCACTTTCAGGGAGTATGGTGAACTTTTGGTGCGCTGTGGTTTGATAGGGGAGGCAGTTGAAGTTTTTGAAGATTTAGAATTATGGGATAATCTTATATTCTGCTATTGGTATGTTGACATCTGAGAGGAATAAGAATTTATTTTCTATAGTTTTTCTTTTCACTCATCATGCATCATTCGTGGACGATGAGGTCTCATGTAATATTTCATTTGGATAAAAGCCTGTTGGAGAAGAAAGCAACTGCTGTTGAACTCATCAAGAAACGTCTTTCAGAAAGACCCAATGACCCCAGGTTATGGTATGTGATGATTCCTTATATAAATTGGATTGCTTTGATAAACTCTAGTCTTGTAGCTATTTCTGTGAGATTGTGGCATATCTACTGGTCATGCCAATCTTTAGTGAAAGTGGACAGTGGACCATTGATAAATTTGTGAATGATTTCTTGCGTGCTTGATTGGGGTTTTTAACTACTAAGCATGGGCGAAAGGCTACCTAAACCATTGAGCATTCCAATTCATATTTAGTATTATTTGTTATTATACTTTTTCCCCCCCTTCTCATTCTCCTAGTAGGCTACATTCATATAACATACATTTTGAAGAGTTGCATTTTTGTATACTGGACCTGAATAGATTGACATTGTACCAATCTTGGTAGTAATATCTAGCAGAGTGAAAATTTGAAGCCATGAAACTATATAAAAACTTTTCTTATTGGGTATAGATGAGGGCTGTTTAGGGATTCTTTTGTAAAAGTGAACATATATGATATGCAGGGATAATTTTTTATTACCAGTTGAGACAATTAAAATTGATCATTTGCAAAAAGTGTGGGATCCAGAAGTGCCTTATAAAATTGAAATATTGCTAAGATTGGGTTGCCCAAAGATATAATTTAAGATAGAGTTTGGGATAAATTTCATTCGGCTTTATGACTTGTTTTTTGATCATGACCGTTCAACTACCAAACCTTATGCCAGCCTAAGTTGGTAAAAAATAGGCTCATCTAATATATAATAAACACACCTTTACTAATTAACTGCTAAAACAGATTAGGGAGAGAGATGAACTATTCGCTGATGCAATGCTGAATAAAATCATTTTCCCAGTAACACCCTGTTTGGTACACAGAATGGAAAGGGAAACGGCAAGAGAAAGGAAAGGAAAATGTGATTTTGTGTATGGGAAATGACTTTTGTACTTCTACTTTAAAAAAGTAAAAAAAAAAAGGATAAATATTGTTGAATAATGATTATAAGGGCATAATAAATATTACACACAACTTTGGAAAAGGAAATCCTCTCCCTTGAGCGCAACCAAACAAGGCCTTAACATTATTTAGTTTTAATCATTAAGCTGTATAGACACGCTCAAACAGCTTGTGGGTTTTGAGGCCTTGTCCAATAAAAGTTGCTAGAAGTGCCCAAAATCTAGAAACCTTTGCATCAATAATTACAAAAGCTAGCCTTTTGATCTTAAATATCGATAAAACTATGGCAGTAAAATCATGTAATTTCCTTCAACCTATATAGTTTAGATTATATTCCTCCATCCTCCGTTGAGTCCAACCAAACGAGGCCTTAACATTATTTAATCATTAAGCTGCATAAACACGCTCAAGCAGCTTATGGGTTTTGAGGCCTTGTCCTATAAAAGTTACTGGAAGTGCCTAGAAACCTTTGCATCAATAATTACAAAAGCTAGCCTTTTGATCTTAAATATCGATAAAACTATGGCAGTAAAATCATGTAATTTCCTTCAACCTATATAGTTTAGATTATATTCCTCCATCCTCCCTTGAGTCCAACCAAACGAGGCCTTAACATTATTTAATCATTAAGCTGCATAGACACGCTCAAGCAGCTTATGGGTTTTGAGGCCTTGTCCTATAAAAGTTGCTAGAAGTGCCCAAAATCTAGAAACTTCTGCATCGCTAATTACAAAAACTACCCTTTTGATCTTGAATATCAATAAAATCATGGCAGTAAAATCATATAATTTCCTTCAACCTATAGTTTAGATTATATTCCTCCATTCTTGAGCCACTTATTTCTGACATTGTCACAGGAATTTTTTTACATTACCACCTATAGTCTTTGTAAGTTCTATATCTTCTGGTTTTATAATAGTGGTTAGTTGGAAATTTTTGCTGGAATAGGAAAAATTTCACTGAGGACATTTTTGTTTATCTCTTTTATTTTATTTTATTTTATTTTATTTTTTGTATTTCCAAACTTAATCCTCATTCATGAACCAGTGCTGATGATGGGCCCATGACTGATAGGCCCAAATAGGGGAAGGTTTATGTTAGGAGGAATAAGAGGTCTGGGACCACTAATGAGGTGCAGGGAAATAGAGCTTTGCGTAGCTAACTCACGTGAGAAGTTGGGGGAAAGGGAGAAAGGGACTGGTGCACTATTATGTGAAGGAAGGAGTGGTGCGTAGAGGGTAAGTAGAAAGAGAGCTTCGCTAGGGAGAGTGCTTTGAGTTCTCAAATTACCAGAGGGAGTTTGTTGTTTTTTCCCTTTATTTATAGTGCTGTAGTGTCAAATTGGTTTCTTTTTCTCATCCATTGTGCTTCTAGAAGAGGAAATACAGTATCAATAATATTCAATTTGATATTCAGTTACATTAAATTGGTATCAGAGGGTTATGTCTAGGGGTATGGTCTGTACAAGAATGGAAATAGATTGGAAACACTAGAAAAATGAGTTGGAAAGCTTCTGAAAAACCATGATGAGATGAAGGGTGATTTGACATTGGTCAGATTGGTCATGCTAGAGCTTCGGGATTAGATAGGGAAGTTGTACGCCACAATGGGGGATCAATGGGAGAGGACGGGAAGGCCTAAGGAGGGGTAGACAATGTCGACAACTATGTCTAAGCCTACTGACCAGGTGGGAGTAACGGAAAGGAACGAGGACAAGGAGATGGGAAAATTTGAAAGACTTGAATTGCCTCTGTTTTATGGAGAGGACCCGATAGGTTGGCTCTTCAAGGTCGAAAGATATTTTTCAATAAATGGCATTTCGGAGGGGGAGAAATTAGATGTTGCAGTGGTTAGTTTGGAAGGTAAGGATCTCTACTGGATCCAACGGTTGGAAATGAAATCTCTGGTGTGGTTGTGGAAGGAGTTTAAAATAGAGGTGATGAACTGTTTCCATTGCAACCAGCTTGGGGATAGTTACGAGATATGGATGGCTCGTAAGCAAGATAGCACAGTGGAGGATTATGGGAAAAAATTTGGGCAACTGTCCACTCCCTTGAGGGACATACATGAGGAAGTTTTAATGGGAGCTATCAAGTTTTAATGGGAGCTATCAAGAATGGTCTGGTAGAAGACATCAGAGCTCAAGTGAGATTAATGCAACCCAGGTCCCAAAAGCAATTGATTGATTTTTCGTTTCAAGTAGAGGAAAGAAACAAAGTGTTGTAGAGGGCTCGTGAGGAGAAGGCCGGGGGATTGAAGGCTGGTGAAAACTCCAAAAGTGGTGGATTTAATCCGAATTATTCAAAATTCTCTAATACGGTGGAAGTACCTAAAAGTGTCGAGTATGGTGCAGTGGGAAAAAGTTATGAAGGCAAAGGTGGGGAAGAGCAAAAGACTAGTAGCCAAAAAATTTCTATTCCCATTATTGCTACCACAAGTAGTAGTGGGAGTACTACTAGTAAGAAGAGACTAACAAAGGCTAAAATCAATAAGAGAAGGGAATGGGGACTTTGTTTCAAATGTGAGAAGAAATATGAACCTAATCACAAATGTAGGAATAAGCAATTTCATATGCTAATTCTAACTAAGGAGGAGGACACTGGACAGATAGAATCAGGGGAATTAGATAAACAAGCTTTAGAGGAGCCCATGGCGGAGGAGCCACCGAAAACCATGGCTTCCATGGAATTGTCCCTGAGTTCCATTGCTGGAATAGCTAGGCAAAACACCATGAAGTTATTGAGAATGGCTTTTGGAGAAGAGGTGTTGCTTTTAATTGATAGTAGGGCTACTCATAATTTTACTTCCTCAAAGTTGGTTGAAAGGCTCAAGATAGTAGTAAATGACGCCAGACTTTATTCTATAACTATTGGAGATGGCAAAAAAATTATAACTAAAGGTGAATGCAAGGAGGTGTGTCTGGTGCTTCAAGGAATGCAAATAATAAAGACTTTCTATCCTTTTGATTTTGGTAATGTTAATATAGTAGTGGGGATTGAATGGTTTGAGAACCTTGATGAGTTACGAGTTAATTGGGGGCAGTCCTATATAAAGATTAAGACTGACAAAGGATGGACTTGTCGTAAGGGAGATCCTAGTCTGACCCAATCCATGGCCTCGTTTAAATTGATTATCAAATCATTGAAAGGAAAAGGAGAAGGGTTTCTTCTAGAATTTGGAGCCACCACATTAGAAAATGTGGCGGAATAGCATGGTGTTGCAGAAGAAATTCAAAAGTCATTAGAAGAATTTGCATCGGTTTGTGAGCTATTGGCTGGCCTCCTTCCTCATCATTCTAAGGACTACACCATCATGATTAGAACGGGGGAATAACCATTTAATATTCGGTCTTATAGGTATGCATATTCCCAAAAGGTTGAAATTGAGAAGTTGGTGAGAGAAATGTTAGAAGCAAGCATTATTTGGCCAAGTGTTAATCCTTATTCAAGCCCAGTGTTGTTAGTAAAAAAGAAGAATGATAGTTGGAGGTTTTGTGTTGATTATTGGGCATTGAACATGATTACAATTTCAGAAAAGTTTCCTATCTTAGCTATAGATGAGTTGTTAGATGAACTTGGGGGTGCGACTATCTTTTCCAAGTTGGATTTGAAATCTAGATATCATCAAATCTGAATTTCACTAGGGGATGAATACAAAACAACATTCAAAACTCATGAGGGGCCCTATGAGTTTCTTGTAATGCCATTTGGGTTAACCAATGCCCTTTCCACATTCCAATCATTAATGAACGACATTTTCAGGGATTACCTAAGAAAATTTTCTTAATATTTTTTGATGACATCCTTATTTATAGTCCAGATGAAAATTCACATATACAACATTTGAGGATGGAATTAGAAATACTGCAAAAGAATCAGCTAGTGATCAATAAGAAAAAATGTGTTTTTGGGTAGCTTAAAATGGAGTATTTGGGTCATGTTATTTTTTTAGAAAGTGTTCAAGTAGATCTTTCCAAGGTTGAAGCAATGGTGAAGTGGGCAATTCCTAAGGACTTGAAAGCTTTGAGGGGGTTAGGAGGTTTGTGAAGAATTATGGGAAGTTGGCAACCCCCTTTACTTATTTGTTGAAGGACACTTTTTAGTAGGGGAAAAAAGGCCCAAGAAGCATTTGAAGCCTTGATGACAGCCATGTCAACAATTCCTATACTTGCTATACCTAACTTTAATTGGCCTTTTGAGATTAAGGCTGATGTTTCAGGTCATGCAATGGGTGCACTACTGATGCAAGACAAAAGACCCATTGCATTTTTTAGTCAAAAGCTGTCCAATAAAGTTAGGCAATGCTCGGTGTATAAGAGAGAACCTATAGCCATAGTCTTTGCTATAAAAAAATGGCAACACTATTTGGGTGGACAACCTTTTATCATTTGGACAGATCAACAGGCCCTGAAATATTTACTAGAGTAGCGAATTATAGATCTTGATCAGAAAAAATGGGTCTTCAAGCTTATGGGATATAAGTTTGAGATTCATTATAAATCGGGAGCCACAAATAAGGTGGCTGATGCACTATCCCAAGTAGGGGTTGGTACGGAGTTAAAAGCTTTCTCTTTGTGGCAATTTGATGGAATAGAAGGGCTAGATTGGGGGGTGAAGCAAGATGACAAGCTGAATCATATTGTGCAGCAAATTATTGTGGGTAAAGAAGCTCCACCAGGGTACAGCCTTAAGAAAGGATGCTTAATGTACCAAAACAAAATCGTTATACCATAGAAATCTCCAAGAGTTGCTGCTTTACTCAAAGAATTTCATGATTCTCCTATGGGTGGCCATTTGGGTTACCTAAGGACATATAAAAGATTGGATGAAGTAGTGTTTTGGGAAGGGATGAAAAGGGATGTCTAGACTTATGTGGCTCAATGTGCAATGTGCCAACAAAATAAGTATCAACCCTTGAGCCCAGCGGGACTTTTGTAGCCTCTACCTATACCTGAACAGGTTTGGGAAAATGTTAGCATGGATTTTGTTGTTGGGTTACTTATGTCACATAGATATGACACTATCCTTGTGGTGGTGGATTGCCTTATGAAATATAGTCATTTTATAGCTCTATCTTATTCTTATACAGCAAAGGAAGTGGCTGCTCTGTTTACAAGGGAGGTAGTTCGACTCCATGGTTTTCCCAAATCCATAGTGTTAGAGATCACATTTTTATTAGCCAATTTTGGAAGGAGCTATTTAAATTGGCTGGCACTACACTTAAATATAGTTTAGGATACTATCTTAAAACAGATGGACAAACTGAAGTGGTGAACCAGAGTTTAGAGACATATCTCTGCTGTTTTGTTTAAGGAAAACCAACACAATGGAGTAAGCTTTTACTGCAGGCAGAATATTGGTTTAACACGGCATACAATCACTCCATTGGAATGACATCTTTTCGAGCTTTGTATGGAAGGGAGCAAAGTGGGAAAATAGTCCTTCTATTGTGGAAGAGGTCAATATTGTCATCAGAGACAGAAAAGTGTTGTTGGCCACATTAAAAGACCATTTGGAGAAGGCTCAGGCGTATATGAAAGAAAGAGAAGACAAGAAAAGGAGAGATGTGCAGTTTAAGGTAGGGGACTATGTGTACTTGAAGCTAAGGCCATACAAATTGAAGGCGAAGTAAAGAAACAGAATGAAAAACTTGCCCCCACAGTTTTCTGGACCATATAGGGTGCTGGAGAAATATGGAGCAGCAACTTACAAATTGGCATTGCCTATAACTTCAAAGATTTATTTAGTGTTTCATATATCACAACTTAAGAAACCCTTGCATCCACACACTCCTGTTAGTGATATTCCTAAATCTCTCATAGAGGAACTAGAGCTGCAGTGATTCCAGAATCTATTTTACAAGTTAGGAAGTTGATTCCCCCTTTCCCCCCCCTCCCCCCCCCACCGCGAGGGGGGGGGGTGGGAGACAAGAAGTACTGGTGCAGTGGCAAGGCTACCCAACATTTGAGAGCACTTGGGAAGATTATGACACCATTAATTAGCAATTTCCTCAATTTCACCTTGAGGACAAGGTGCAGCTCATGGGGGGAGGAATTGATGGGCCCATGGCTAATAGGCCCAAATATGGGAGGGTTTATGTTAGGAGGAATAAGAGCTTTGGGACTCTAATGAGGTGGAGGGAAATAGAGCTTTGCATAACTAACTCACGTGAGAAGTTGGGGGAGACAGAGAGGGGACTGGTGCACTATTATGTGAAGGAAGGAGTGGTGCATAGGGGGTAAGCAGAAAGAGAGCTTTGCTAAGGAGAGTGCTCTAGGCTCTCGAATTACCAGAAGGAGTTTGCTGTCTTTTTCTTTTATTTCCAGTGCTGTAGTGTCAGACTGGTTTCTTATTCTCATCCATTGTGCTTCTGGAAGAGGAAATACAGTATCAATAATATTCAGTTTGATATTCGGTTACATTTGCTGACCAATGACATTCTAGCTTACTATCTAATCCTATGTGAAAAACCAGAGAGTGAAAATATAAAATACTTGGTTTGCAGAATATATTTTACTCATGCTAGTAATTTGCTAGGTGCTCCTTGGGTGACGCTACCAATAATGATGCTTGCTATGAAAAAGCTCTTGAAGTTTCAGACAATAGGTCGGCTAGAGCTAAGGTACACAAGTGTGTGTGTTTATTTATAGTAACATCCAGTTTGCTTATATCATATTAAGAAATTGTTAATATTTATTATTGTTCTGAAAGAATATAATCTTTCTCTGGTTGACAGCGCTCTCTGGCTCGTAGTGCGTACAATGGAGGAGATTATGAAACATCCAAGATCTTGTGGTGTGTGTTGTATCATAAACCATATTACTTTTATCATCATTGTCATAGTTGCCATAATATTTTCATTTGGTTTGACATGTTTAAATATAGATTTCCCTTAATTAATTTCAGGGAGTCTGCAATGTCCATGAACTCTATGTATCCTGATGGTTGGTTTGCACTAGGGGCTGCTGCATTGAAGGTAAACTGTGTGATTTTCACTATGCTTGTTATTTATTTACTTCTGCAATTGGATTTGGAAATAAATAGACAATGTTGGGCAGGTCTACAATACTCATCACTAAAGTTACTGAGTTAGGTATAAGTTCTATTGACATGTGGTAACAATTCATTGGGCTAACTATGCACAACTACTCGGATAGCTGCATTTGCATTTAATGGGAAAATTTTAAGTGAGGCTTGTTGAATTTAAATGGAGCCCCTTCTTAATTGTGTACATTTTTGTTTGCACCAGTTGTGCAATTGTGGACAATGGTGTATGAAATACATGGCATAACCTCATTGGTTTGTCACGAATCAGAATGGGCACCAGTGCCCATCTTTGCCTATGGGTTTTGTGGATATGCCCTTCTTGTATTGTGCTCTTTTTTATTTCTAGAGTATATTCTAACAATGAAAGTTACACAGGCTAGGGATATTGAGAAGGCTCTGGATGGGTTTACTCGTGCTGTTCAACTTGATCCTGAAAATGGGGAAGCTTGGAATAACATTGCTTGCTTGTATGTGTTTCTGGCTTACATCTCTTTTTGAAAAATAAGAAAAGTATTAGTTTGTTTCATTGTATTAACTAATATACCTGCAAACCCACACCAATCTACAAATATTGTATAGTATCTTTTCTCTTATTTTCTTTTCATGGTCTATAAAACTTCTGGGTACCTGATAAGGTAACCCCTCCTTCCCATAAATCCCACGACCTGCTTCCAATGAGATTTGAACATGAGATCACCAAGCTGGAGTATTCAGTGCTTAACCATTGACAAATCCCCCTGGGGCCTGCAAAAGCATCTTTTCACCTTGCAAAGAGATTAGATCTAAATCGCTTAAAACTGCTAAGAGTTTGAGATTCTAATTATTCACTTTTCAGGTCCTCCTTTTAGCTGAGTATCACAGTTCCAAGCTTAATAATGATTTTATATAACTTTATTTGATGTTTCACTCATTATGTTCATTCATCATGATTTAATTTTTTGGGTTCTAGCTTTCACATATTATATGCATTTTACCTATCATGCAGGCATATGATCAAGAAAAGGAGCAAGGAATCCTTCATTGCCTTTAAAGAAGCCTTGAAGTTCAAGTTTCGTCTTTCTCTCTTTAGTTGGACTTTCTTTGTGTCACAAGTGCTGGCATATGCTTGCATACACATGCAAACAGAAATATAAAATTTGTATTGGTAATTGTCATTAGCTCTTTGTAAATTAGAGGTATATACTGAAATAATGATTATTGACACTTGGTGACAGACGAAACAGCTGGCAACTCTGGGAGAACTACAGCCATGTAGCTGTTGATGTTAATAATATCAGTCAGGTGTCCACTTGCTTTCCTTTTTTTTATTATTATTATTATTTGATCAAAACAAGTCTTAGTATATGATACATATGAGTCTGCTGTGTGATTAAGGTTGATGGAACCTTAAAAAATCTGGTGTTACTTATATATATTTTGAATTTCAGCTTCTGATACAGAACTTCCCAACTGATACTCGATATCAGTAAAATGTATTCAATTCACTCATCAAGACTTACAGCTCCCTAAGCTCCTATTTATAGGCATAGGAGAAGCCCACTAAGAGTAGAACTAGTATAACAGAGAAGTGCTTACATCAGCAATATAATGAAATATGACAAAAATGTACAAATTATAACAGAATATAATAGAACGATTAGCAACTAGTTCTTACTGAACGCCCTTCACATGTATCAATTATTTCCTCTCCTATACCTCATCCTCGAGGATTTGTCCTTGAGGATGAGCAATGACAATGATGGAGAACTTGAGTGAAGGCCAAATTGTTCTTCTTCACCACTCTTCTAGCGAAAAGAGACTTGGGCTCCTTAGAGAAATAACCATCAGCATTGACTTTAGGTAACTCAGAACTGACAGGGACAGATGCACACTTGTGTGTTTTTTTCAAAAAGGAACACATGGAAAATAGGATGAATCCATGAGTCTTGAAGTAGCTTCAACTCATAAGCAACCTGTCCCACGTGCTTCAGAACTTGGTAGGGTCCAAAATACCGAGCAGCCAACTTGTGTAAAGCTGAATTATTGATGTTATTGCGCCTGAACAAGTGATGCCTCAAATAAACCATATCTCTCACATAAAATTCCCTTTCACTTCTCTTTTTGTTGGCAATTTGCTGCATTCAGTGTTGAGCATGTTCTAAATGATAATGGAGCAATTGCCTCGTAGTCTCTCTACCTTTGAGACTTCTATCTACCACTGCATTATCAAAATCCCCTACCAAGTATGGTAAATGGATGTGAGGTGGCACCCCATACATGGCCTCAAATGGATACATCCCAATAGAAGAATGGTGGGATGTATTATACCATACTTCTGTAAGAGGCAGCCACTAAACGCATTCTTTAGGGTAATCCTTTGTCATATAACAAAAGGTAACACTCCAAGTTTCTATTCAAAGATATTGTCTGGCTGTCAATTTGGAGATGGTATGCCAATGAGCTTAACCTTGTTAATATGAAACAAGGCTTGCTAAAAATGCCCACAGGATTACAATCAGTAACAGTAGAATGAGGGAATCCATGGAGTTTAACCACATTATCCAAGAAAGCTTGGGCTACCTCTAATGTTGCAAAAGGATGATGGAGAGCCATGAAATGTACCACCAAAATCACCATTTTATTGTAGGATTCCGGTAACCTCACAATAAAATCCATTCTAAGGTCAGACCAAATGTTGGCAGGAATTGGCAATGGCTACAACAAACAAAGGGTAGCTACTATCTTGTACTTATACCTCTAGCAAGTTTGGCAGCTACGAACAAAGTGCCTCATCCTTTTCCCTTCCCACCCTCCCCTCACCAACTTTTGTAAGTGAGATTCATTCCGAAATGCCCACGAAATGAATCATAATGAAAATGGTTTACTAGTTAGGTTTTCAGGGCTGGACCATCTCCAACTACTAGCTTGCCTTTCCTCTTCAAAGGGCCATGCTTCCTCTTGTATTTAGGATGAACATGAGCATTAACTTCCAACTCGTCAATCAACTTTTTGAGCTTAGCATTTGTCAACCATGAAGCCTTAATCTTATTATGTAGGCTTGACACAACTGATATAACAGTACAACAAGAGAGATGTGAAGATTCTTCATCAGGCATTTGCCATGATAAAGCGTTTGCCACCACATTTTCTTTCCCTTTGCAATACACAATCCCATAAGTCAAGCCCTATAATTTATTCACCTACTTAAATTGTTCTGGTGCAATGTTTTTTCTATTCCAGTAAATGTTTAAGAGGTAGATGGTTAGTGAGGATTCTGAAATAGCGACCATAAAGATACTACCTCCAGTGTTTAATAGCAAAAACAAGTGTTGTCAACTCCTTCTCATAGGTTGAGAGATGTTGCTTTGCAAGAGACAAGGCTTCACTGACAAAAGCTATAGGGTGTCCCTTTTGTGATAACACAGCACCTATACCATCGTTGGAAGCATCTATTTCTACTATAAATGGTGCTGTGAAGTCAGGTAAAGCCAATACAAGAGTGGAGGCCATAGCACTCTTAAGATTTTGAAATGCTCTTTAGCTTCTGGGTTCCAAGAAAAGGCCCCCTTCTTTAATAATTCAATGAGAGGCTTGCTTATAGTACCATAGTTTTGCACAAACTTGTGATAGTAACCAGTTAGGAGAAGGAACCTACATAAAGATGGAGTAGGCCAAGAGGTCATAGCCTTTATTTTCTTCATGTTTGCAACAACTCTTGCTCATATATGATATGGCCTAAATACTTTATCTAAGTTGCACCAAAAATGCCTTTGCTTCTCTTGGCAAATAACAAATGCTATCTGAGCATAAGTTGAGCTGATCTAAGGTGCTGTAGGTGTGTCTCCTACGAAGGACTATATACCAATATCTCATCAAAGAATACTAGAATATATTTTTGCAGAGAAGGTTAAAAAACCTTACTCATCAGCCCTTGAAAAGTGGCCAAAGTGTTTGTGAGGTTGAATGGTATAACAAGGAATTCACATAACCTGTCATGGGTTTTGAAGGCAGTTTTATAAATGTCCTTAGGGCTCATGTGAATTTAGAGATACCCTACCCTTAGATCCAACTTGGAAAAGTATTTAGAACCTTTGAATTCATCAATGAGTTCCTTCACTATTGAAATAGGGGGCTTGTTTTTAATGGTTTGAGCATTAAGTTTCCTGTAATCTACACAAAAACACCATGTGTTGTCCTTCTTCTTAACCAAAACTACAAGTGAAGCAAAGCTATTGTTATAATGCTGAATAATGTCATTATTCAACATTTCCCTACCCAATCCTTCCATTGCATCCTACTGTATTGGCCCATACTTGTAAGGCCTGAGACTCAATGGAGTTTCTTCCTTAAGAGCAATAGTATAGTCAAACGCCCTTGGAGGAGGTGGGGATGTTGGCTCTTTAAACACATCTAAAAGTTCCTCCAACAATTCAATCAAGGACTGATCTTCCTTTGCTGTCTTCCCTTTTACTCCTCTGCATCTTATGAATGACTTGAACTAAATACATTTGTCCCCTTAACAATTGCTTCTGCTGGATATCCCTGTCATCCAAAGATGTTCTTGATTGATCAATTCCATGAAGTTCATAAAATTTGTCACCAATAGAGAAGCTCATGAATTGCTCCTTAAAATCCAAGGTGATTCTGCCTGATGTACATAGCTACTGTATTCCCAAAATCATGTCATCCAAGTGCATGACTAGAAAATCATCACTAGACATCTATTTCTCCATATTCCAGCGCACCTGTACACATTTAGTTTCTACTAATATCTTTTGCCCATTAGCTATTGTGACAGTTGTACCCACTATCAACTGAGTCTTCTTCACCAATCTAGCATCTATGAAATTATGTGTACTGGCAGTATCCAGTAGCACCAAAATGGATTGCTTTTTTATCCTCCCATACACCTTCATAGTGGAATACTCTCTAGTGTCAAACACAGATCCATGAATAGCATTTAAAGAGCCTTGGTTGTAATACTTCAATTATGCCTTCCACAATCTCTCCTTCCTTATCTACCTCCATCTTGTCACCTTGTTCCTCCTCGTCAACCATAGTCATAAATAGTTGAGTTCTTACATTTGTGATCAATGGTATATTTCTCCCAACACCAATAGCACAAGCCTTTCTTCCTCCTTTCGTCCATATCCCTCTTTGTAAGTTGTTTGTAAGGCTTTTTAGTAGATGCATTGGTTTTAGGTCTGGAAGCAGATGAAGAAGATGATATCACTGTACCATCCTTATCACTGCCCGTATTACTTCATTCAGGAATTAAAGGAGTATGAACTTCGATAATAAGAAGGATTAGTGGAAGATTTTGGAGTGGATAAAGTATTGGTAGAGTTATGAAATGGAATTTTCTTTTGATAGAGTACTTGATTGTTTTGAACAGCAAGAACAGATAGCTTCTTGTAATTTGGCTAGGTACATAGTATTTGCAAGAGAGATAGGTTTAAACATCCTTACTTGAGCCTCAATCTCAAGTTTAAGCCCTTTAGGGAAGACACTAATAGCATGCTCCTCAAGCAACTCCAGCTCTGCCAAATTTTCTTCGAATTTTTCCTAGTAATCGTCTACAAAACCCTCATGTTTGAGATTTTTCAACTTAGACATTGGATCTATTTGCAAAATATGTCCAAACCTTGCTTTTAATCCCTCAACATACTTGATCCATCTAATTTCACCTATCCTCTTCTTCCTTATAAAACTATGGTGCCACTGCAATGCTCTTCCTTCCAAATGCATACTTATCAATCTTACACGCTATTCCATTGGAGTTTCATCTACTTCAATGATCTGCTTGCAATGACATAGCCATCCTTTGAAGTTAGATTCATTGAAGCGAGGGAATTTAGTAGCAAATTGATAGCCATGAGATTGACTACCATTATAGGATTTGAACTGTGGCATACCATCCACCAATCTCCCTCCATTGTCACACCATTCATTCCATTACCTTCCTCCACCACGCTCACCAAGGTCAACAATAGCTTGGCAGTCATTTCCAACATCATGTGCTCCATCCACGTGAGTGACAAGTCTAGACATGTCCCTGAAGATCATAGTTCCACTCACAACTCGTTCACATTGGTACAATTTTGTAAAACTTCTTGTTTGATCTCTTTGAAGCGATTGCCCAATCTTGTTTCCGTCACCATAGCCAAGGATTGGGTAGCTCTAATGCCAGGTTGATACAAAACTTCCCAACTGATGCTCAATATCAGAAAAATGTATTCAATTCATTCATCAAGACTTAAAGCTCCCTAAGCTCTCCTATTTATAGGCATAGGAGAAGCCAGCTAAGAGTACAACTAGCATAACAGAAAAGTGCTTACATCAGCAATATAACAAGATACAACAAAAATATACAAACTATAGCAAAATATAACAAAAAGATAAACAACTAATTCTTATTGAACACCCTTCATATGTATCAGCTTCCTCTTCTATCAAAGGTTATAATATGAAGGTTGTGAGAACACCCTACATTTCAATACCCTATCAGTTTATCATTTTATTGTGCATTTTCATTTGCTAATAATTAGTCAATTAATTTGATTGACAACTATATTTAGTTTACTTAAATTTTTGATGTAGGAAGAGAACTCAATGGTTCTTCACACATTATTGAGACAATCCTGCTAGATGGTTATCATCTTATTGCCTTGTATGCATTTCTTTGCCATTTAGTTTCTAGTTCTAAATTTTGTTGGGTCCATGCTCATGCCCTGTAATCCTATGCAGCTTGAGTGCTAGACAATTGTTAATTCAAAACCCTGAGTGGCATACAGCAAGCATATATTAGGGAACCGCACTATCTTTCATCTTCCTCCTATATATGACTTAGCCATTTAGATTTGCTCATATTTGCATAGAGTGAACTTTTGGAAGACCTAATTTTGTAATTTACAACACTGACTTCATTAAGCTGGTCATATAAACACTGCTGAGTAGGGAGACCAGAAGTTAGGGAGAAAAATAGGGGATGGATATGTAATTGAAAGGCTCAATGGCTGCATAATGACACATACCATTTACTTTGGTACACTTGAAGTAACTCTTTCTTAACTTACACGATTTTCCTAGACCTTTAAGACCTCCTAACAAATACAAAATAAGGTTAAAACTTGAAAGTGATATGATAAAATTAAGTCAGATAAAAGGTTTGGCATTACTTTGGTCACTTTGCTTGAGCAACTAGTCATAATTTTAACATAATATAATATGCAAGCTGGGTGTATTATTTTAAAATAACTTAAAAGCATTATTTTTGTTGATCTTTTGTGGCTCATCAAGTTTGATATTTTTAGGCTTTGGAAGGTGTACAGATGGTTTTGGACATTAGTAATAATAAAAGAGTGGATACAGAATTATTGGAGAGAATTATGGGGGAGGTGGAAAGAAGGGTTTCAAGGAGTCATTCCATGTCTCCTGTGACAACTGATAATCAGCATAATAAACATCGATTCTGTGTGGATGATTCTGAATCAGAACTTAATGAGCGAGGATCTGGAGTATCTACTGAAGGAGGATCACGTGAAACTGAGCAATTGGTGTTGTTACTTGGAAAAGTTTTACAGCAGGTACACAATTCCTATCATAAATCGATTGTTCTGTTTCTTCTCATTAATGAAGAGAAGCAGCATTTTTCCCAGCGACCCTCACTTCACTGGCAGAATAAGGGCATGCATATCCAGTTGCTTGCTTCTCTCCTTAATTATAATTAGCAGGCTGCAGATAGCAATTAATACAAACAAATGCCTGTTGCTTAAAGATGCTTCTGTCTTCTGTTGATTTTCTTTATTTTGTGGAGGATAACGATGAGAGCACTGATTATATAAAGGTTATGCCAAAGATATGTAGCACATACAAGTCTGCAGATCTTTAATTAAATATTTCTTATTCTGGTGCAGATAGTTAAAAGCGGGAGTGGAGCAGGAGCTGATATCTGGGGCTTATATGCGCGTTGGCACAGAATTAATGGAGATCTGATAATGTGTTCTGAAGCGCTCTTAAAGCAAGTTAGATCACTCCAGGTATCTCTCATATAATGTCCAAATTCAATATTGCATCAATGTCCCTTTCCTTTAACTTTCTTTTTCTTGGAGAAAAATAATATAGAGAGCAATGAAAGTCAGGAACTTTTGTTGATGCATAACATGGAAAGAGTTGTACTTGTATGTGCTATGTTCGATAATCCATGCAGTTATCTCACTACAATCCCCACAGATCTGAGAAATAAGTGTTTCATATAATCTTTTTATTCATTCATGATCTGTTTCCTTTAGACATGGTTCAATCACATGCATTGGGACACAGAAATGCTTCAACTTTTGCATGCCGACCAATGTGAGCCCTGCCTTTTTCATGTTTAGTGACAAATAACCTTTGTCTCTTATTTTTAACTCATTATTAACTCGGAAATTTTATCTGCATTTGTCTTCGTAATGATAGTTGTTCATAAATTATAAGCCTATATATGGTAATGATTATAATTCTATTGTTATATGGTTGTGTACTGTATCAGGGATCTGACACATGGAAAGACAGGAATCGTTTTAAGAAGTTAGCAAATGCGTCTTTGGAACTTTGCAAGGTGTACATGGAAATTTCCTCATCTACAAGCAGTCATAAAGAATTGTTGACGGCTGAGATGCACTTAAAGAACATCGTTAAACAGGCAAGAGACATATCATGTTTTGAAGGGAAAAAAAAATCTTGAAACAATTAGTTTATCTTTTATTTCCTTTATTCCACATTCTGGT
The DNA here is from genome assembly GCA_032878935.1 of Erythrophleum fordii. Lineage (NCBI taxonomy): Eukaryota > Viridiplantae > Streptophyta > Magnoliopsida > Fabales > Fabaceae > Erythrophleum > Erythrophleum fordii. The sequence continues at coordinate 45,268,294 of JAVQMF010000054.1, forward strand.
TTAAAGCTTTTCATAGCCAAATTTTAAGGTCCTGGCTATTTTGTAATTTCACTTTGTCACCTTGTGTTGCCCATCCTGTTAGGATTTTCTGATTTATTACTTGTGATCCCAGGCACAGAGCTTCTCTGATACAGAAGAGTTCAGGGATCTTCAGGCTTGCTATGATGAAGTGAAAATCAAACTCCAATCATTCAATACCTAATTATTGCTTACGATCTCAGTTGCGGAGCTTCTCTGATACAGAAGAGTTCAGATGTCTTCAGGCTTGCCATGAAGTGAAAATCAAACTCCAATCATTCAATGCCTAAATAAAATCTTGTCGGAGAAGGCATCCTTCAAGCTGTTATCCAAGTTACTAATGTCAAAGTTTGACCTTCTGTTATCGCTATGAAGTTCATACGACTGAATCTGTAGGCGTATATTGAGAATGATGTGCATGTGACTTCATGTTTTCCATCAACAAAGGTCAAAGGCTTGCTTTCAGAATGGGAGAGGCCCCAGGTATAAAAATATGATCGAAAGGATGAAAATCTGCGCTCTGTAAGGATGGTTGTGGAATAGATGATTGTTTAAATAGAAGAGAAAATACTGCAACTGTTCGGAAAGGAAACAATCAAAATGGAAGAATATAAGGTGGATAATAATGAGAAATCACAGTGAAAAGAATCAAAAGATTCATCTAAATAAAACCTGACGAAATCAATCTCTTTTAGTTCTGCTGTTAGTAAAGAACTACACATATATATTTTCATAAATCAGAGTTCCCGACAAGACAGAGAAGACTGTCTTTATTATTTTATCCAATTGAAATTTGCGATCAAGTTTAATTTTTTTTACAGTAAATGTATCGTGTTGTAAAATTTATCCATAATATGCACATATGCAAACGAAATTTAAAAAGGTAATATTTTATGTAAGAGATGAGACTATGCATATTTCAAATTTCGAGTAAATTATACCAACTACTGTTAAAATATATCCATTTTCAATATAAAATTTTTTTTATTGCTTTACTATTTTGATATACATTACGGAAGTTTCTTCTACAATTTACTCTCCGTTAAAGATGTATACTTTTTATGTTATATAAAACTAGTTTTATTTTAAAGACAATTATATAATTTTATATATAGAGAAAAAATATATAATATATAAAAAGTTAGCGTTATTAACAAAAAAACAAATTAAAAGAGAGTCAAATATATTTTTTAAAACAAGAATATCATATGTAACTCGGCTATATTTAGGTGCGGTTGGTATAATTTACTTCCATTTCTGATAAAATGAAGTCACTAAACTACACCCTTATTCTTAACAGAAAATAAACTATCCCCATTAATAGCTGAAACAACCATACGATTCGTCTAACAAGCCCGAATTAAACTAATTTGATTTATGAGAACTCTTATTCACCTCGTAGATATTCAATCTCAGTAAATCTAATGGTATCACATCTAAATATCTAGTTTGAAATTAACGTACTCTAACAAGAAATTTATTGCCTTCAGAAATTTTTTCTAGCTCTTGCCTTTCGAATAAAAGTACTATTCCAAAATTTTAACTTTTCAAACCAACGTCACGATTGAATGAAGCATCACATATATACCGCGTGGGAGCAAGGCCACCCGCAGAATGCATGAAACATTGATAATAGCAAACATCTTTTATAGCGCCAGAGAGAACCTTGAAAGAAAGAAAGAGGTAGGATAAAAAGGGACAAAAGCTTAAAAAACTGATTATCATATATGTAATTCAGCATAACAACACACCCATAAGATTTGCTAAAGTATCCGATAGAAATTCCATATATAAATATGTCAACTTGTCCCCTAAATAGGACTACATAATTTTAAAGGATCACTCTGGCTAATATGTAAAGAACTAAGGTAAAGCCTACCCTAAAGACCTATATTTAGAGGAACATAAATCTTACCTAAGCGAGTCACCAGCGATTAACAGAGCGGTCCTAAGGATCTACCTTAATGCATAACCAACTTCATTGTAAAAGGCCAGTCCAACATATTAACAATTTGCAGCGCAGTGCAGGTCAGATGAAGCTTTAATGAACCTGGTGGTTGGAAAAGGTGTTCAAGATCAGATTGTCAATGCTGTACAATATCTAACCCTACAGTCTAAAGAGTAACAAAGAAAATATATGGGCCACGGTGGTTAAAATCCTATATCCTAAATTTTCAAGCAGGAGCTACTTGGTCGCCAACATTCCATATACAGAATTTGATAACTCCACAAGCTGCTGCTCCGTCTTGTCTTTCCATTTAAACAACTCCATAAACATCTCCTGTGAGAAAAGAATACATTAGATGAATATTGAACTGGAAAAAGAGAGCGTAAATGTACCATCTACATGATATGCACACACTACGAACATCACCTGAAACAACATCAATGAGTTGTCACGGTCCGACTTTGAATTAACAGTCATAGAAGAATCAGGAGTCACATTAGGTTGATCTTCCTCTCGTTTGTTGGGCACCACCTCCAGCAAATCACTACTATTATCACAGGCATAAAATAAGGAATACTAGAAGATTGAAAGCAGCCCTTTTCTCCCACTATTCTAGTTTTTCTTTTGGTTTCTTGGAAGGGAGCAAAGAGGAAGGGGCGGGGAAGAATTTGACTCTGCATGTATTACCTCTTTATGTTAGTCAATTCATCATTGAGCAGCTGAGTCGGCAGGGCTGAGTTAGGATCTTGGAGTACAACCTCTTGCTGAACATTAAGCAGCTCTGTACTCCCAAACCAATGTACAAGCTCATCTCCTTGAATATTCTCTAGGTTGGTGCTTTCAAGCCAATCTTCCCATCTTTCTGAAGGAGGATTGAAAGTCGTGCCTCCCCTCAATGCTTGCAGATCACTTAATTTATTTGTTATTTCCACAAGCTGTTGCTCGACTTTACTTTTCCAAATTGCCAATTCACCATACATGCCCTGTCAATATATAAAACTTGATTAAACTATGATCACATATATGGACAAATTAACCAACAGAAAACACATTTATCATAACAATAGTCCCATCAAATTCTCAAAGGATGAAAAAGTGGTGCCATGTTTAGGTACCTGAACACCCTTCAAAGAAGTCAAAATCCCAGTTAGGCGCTGCTCAGTCATAGCTTTCCACTTCACTAATTCCTTATGTGTCTCCTGCCAGTAAGACTTGACATAAGATATCATCAAGTGATATTAGAAACACTAGACCATTAAATAACTAAATCAATCAAGTGAATCAACATTCACTTAATCATTCAGCATTCACCTCCATCAGATTAATTTCATTTTTCTCTTGGTTTTTCCTTATAAGCTCCTGCATGTCTCTGTCATGCACAAAACAGTATTTAAAATGCATGTATAATAGTAAGCATACAAGAATATCTTGAAATACAAGTTTCCAACTTCAATACTTCTTCATTTTGGCCATTTCTGTTTGAAGCAGCTTCAGTTCACCAGAAGAATCAGAATTCTGAGGAGGGGTACCGCCTGCTTTAAATGTAGATGGTGGAATCCAGTAAGGGTCCTGCACCCCAGCATCCTGGCGGACCTGATCTAGGTTAGCACTCTCCAACCAATACTCCATTATTCCTTTGGTGTTAAACCACCGCCGAAATCGCTCAGCCCCACCAGGTGCCACTTTACCATCAATGTGCTTCAGTAAGTGGTCTAATAGTCCAGTATCACCAATGTGTTTACGGGCTGCCATCCGTAGTGCAGGTCGGGAGATTGGGTTTGCAAACGTTGCACCTTTAGCCTTCAAGACCTCCCACATGCTTTGTTCAGCCAGCTTATACCTACATTACATGATTGCCTAAACTTACTATATGATATTAATAAAGAGACAGTGATGATAGAAAGAACCTCACATATATTTACCTCTCAGACGACCATCTGTCTCTACTCTCATGCTTCTTTGTCTTAAGCTTGCTATTAGTTTGTGTCTGCTTCCCACCTAACCCTGCTTTTATCTCTCTAAGCTGACTAAGGCTAAGTCGCTTTCTTTTCTTAAATTCTGGCATAAATAAAGTTTCAGTTTTAATGGTTTCTTCATCTACATCTTCTTCTTTAGGGATGTCAGATAAAAGTTCACTTCCATTTTCCTCATGCTGGCCAATGAGCATAACTCGATGACAAAGATTATCCATCCCTGCACCTCTTTCTTAAACAGCAACTCACAATCCCAAGTGCTCTGTTAGTCCCTCACAACTGTACAGTCCTCAAGCACATACAGATCTTGAGTGCGGTCAGCTGCATAAACAATGCATTAACAGTCACCTATAAGTTTGACAAGTTAAAAAATAGACTATGTAGTTATGTAGGTTCACAACTAAAATATCCTAAAAGAAAAAAGTGGCCTCCTGGCTGATGGTAGAGAAGGGGAACAACTGAGGAAATTGATGGGATGCTTAATATACAGGTCATAAGATTTCATTGAATGACAGAAAACTAACTAACCATATACGCCTAATCATAAGAATCCCATATTTTGCAACATGACGATATCATTTAATCATTTTAAAGTTTAAATATATCAAAAGAGCATAACCAGAATGCTTAAAACAATAGCTAGCAGTTTCATGTCACAGAATAATTTTGAAAAGTCCCAGTCATCATAAATTGCAAATTTCAAATAATTTGGGAGACCATTCAAAAGAATAGGAAAAAGTACAAAACAGGAATATAATTCAGTGATTATATAAGGAGTTTTTCCAAAAGTCTCTCTCATCAACTTTCAACATGCTATAGTTATTTTTTTGATATAGCACACTATATTTATAGCTTGGGTCATCAGAGTTCCTCAGGACATGATGAAAGCGAGGAAGGAAACTGAACTTGGCATGATATGACTAGAAGTAGTTAAGATCTAATATGTTATTACGTGTTTTGACTCTATTCGATTGATATCAATTTAATAAACCAACAATACATTGATATAAACATGCAGCCAATAATCTCATTTGTAGAGGAGAGATGCAGTTACCAACGGACAACAGGAAACATGAATAATAATCCTGTAAATCTTGACAATGGACTAGCAATGTAGCCTTTACCACTACTCGTCTTCAACTTTTGCTTCCTAGGTTCCATTAAACAGAAAATTTTAATTACCAATAACAACAGTAATCTAGCTGCATTCCTATAACTTTTCCCCCACATTATCACTCTCCCAGAAAAGAAAATTAAAATTTCTACCACGGATTATTAGAGAATCATATATTTTAAATGAGAGTGGGTTTGTGAGCAAGTGATAGAGCAAGAGAAAGAAAGAGAGTGAAATATATCATATACATGCTTTCAGCTCCTGTAGGACAAGACGAGCAAAGGCTAATTGCCATAACAAAAGGTATTAACAGAAAGGGTAATAATCGAAAATCAAAGCATTAAACAATCAAAACTTCATCCATAACAATTAACAAACAAGACAACCCAGAGATACATGTGTTAAGGAACACGACCAGAAAAAATTACTTGAAAAAGAACTCCCTCAAATGAAGCATCATGAAGCAACCACTTGGTCTTGTTCCAAAAGGGGGGAAAAAAAAAGGGAGAAAAAGCTTAAACGGCTTCTTTAACTATTCTATTACGAAAACAAAAGGCAAAACAGTAAAGCCCTACAACCAAAATGTGTTACAAGTTGCAATCCTCTACTACACAATCAAACAGTAAAAGCAAGCAAGTCCAGCTAAGGCGCCAAGCGATCAGTCAAACGCAACCCAAACAATCAGAAAAAGAGGGTTTGGTTGAACCACAGCAAATTAACGTCGGAAGCAAAACGCACCCAGCAAAAGCCATATCAAACCCGAATGAACAAAATTGAAGTAAAACAAAAAACAAAAAATTATTCAGTACATAGACAATGTGATAACTTTACAGGCATTAAAACACCCCTAGACCTGAATATAGGCAGCAATCAAGCAATGCCGCTACTTGAAAGCCAAGGTACGTACGGAACGCGAATTATGGCAATGAAAAGAGCGAAGATAAGGAATTCGAAGGTAGAAGAGCAAAAGAAAAGGGTGTACCGTACCATTCGGTGCATCAGCTAAGCGTTGCGCCGCGAAAGTTACAGTAGAAAGAGGCAGAGAGAGGCCGATAGAGAGCAAGGAAACCAGCGACTAGACCCAAATTCCGGAGGAGGACCAAATAACGTCAAAAGAAAAACGCATACCAACGCAATACTAAACCCTAACCGCCAAAAACCCCCCACAAAACCCTCCAATAATTAAATTAAATAAATATAATTTTAATTTTAATCTTCGGGCCCACTTTGCCCCAAAAATAAAGTTCTTTGGGCCCACTTATCCTTTTCTATCCCTATTTCGCACGCGCACAATTATACCTCTAGACCCTCGTCTTTATCTTCGCCTCATCATTCACTCCGTCAATCAACGAAACGTTGAAACATTAAGGCGCCGGTTGCTCAAGCTTTAACACAAAAAAAAACAGAGAGAGAGAGAGAGAGAGAAATTTTAAATAATATTATTTTAATTATTGTTTGACAATAGTTATTTTTTATTATAATTTTTTAAAATAAAGATATAAGAGTTATTTTTTATTTATCAAATTATCTTTTTATTTTTATTTTATTCATAACTTTTTGTAGATTTAGCCAAGCATATATTTGGTAAAATTATTTTTTAAAAAAAATCATTCCTTTAAATTAGCATGAACCATTTGTGTTTTTGAATTCAAAACCCTAAGATCTATCTGTTGTAGAGGTCTCCATTTGATCATTTAATCCACACAATCATTTATTTTTTTGGCCACTAATCATCACAATCATTTAACTTCCTCATCATTAGATTATGGCTCTTAGGTCATATTTGGGAGGATGGAAACGGTAAATCAAACAAAAAAACAGGAATGGAATGAGAAAGAATAAAAAACTTGTATGGTATGCTGCAATAACTCCCCCCCCCTCCCCCCTCCCAAAGAAACTAGTGTATGGTGTTTCAATGGAAAGATCTCTTATTTGATATATGGATAGAATTTTAATTTTTTTTAGAATTAGATTAAAAGTTATCATTTTACCCTAAAATTATTTTTTAATTAAGATTTAAAAAATATCATTTTATTATTTTTTTAACTAAGAATATTTTGGTCTTTTTATTCACTTTTTCTTTTCATTCTCATATTACTTTCATCTAACCAAATATAAGAATAAAATAATATTCTTATTCTTTTTTAAGTCATACCAAACATGATTCTAAATTACATTCCTTTCAATTTTAATTCTCATTATCATTCTCATAAAAAATTTTCATGCATACCAAACAAGCCATAAAGTGCAAAGCATGCAAAGTATCTTTAAAGTGCATGAGAGATCCAAGCCTTGTGTGTGAAAAAAAATCTCAATTTAGAGGGGTCTTGCCTTTGGCATTTGACAGTATCTTGAGGGATTAGTCTTTCACTTGCTAGGTAGAGGATACCCTAGTGCTAACTAGAAAAAAAAAAAGTATGTGAAAGATAAAGAAAAAAAAAAAGTCAGTAGAAAGAACTAAAGTCAACCTTAAAAAAAAAAAAAAAAGAGTAACATGTTAAGAAAAATGAAAAAAAAAACTACATCTAATTTTTATTTCACCTCTTAAAACATGTCTTCATACACTTGAAAGTGACTATGGGCTCATGGATTTAAACCTCACCATAATAATTGTTGTTTTTATTCTTAAATGGCTTTCATTTTATAGTAATTTATTTATACTATTTTACTTTATTTAATTAAATAAAAAGTATAATAATTTAATTGCAAAATAATTATTAAGAGAATAAGGCATCTTCTAAGGCAACTAATTAAAAAAAGGCATAAATGCGATGCTTCCTTTCAAGCTTAATATAAGTGAGTACCTCTTATTAAGCTCTCTAAATTAGCTACTGATGCTTCCTATTAAACTTTTTATATTTAGTTATGGGTGCTTCTTGTTAGAAAGATAGCTACTTAGCTTAAGGTGATTCTAACTAATTTAAAAAGGTAAAAAAGCAACATTTCTTTTCTTTTAAGATATTAAGTGAATCTATCTTGGCCAATAAATATAAGTATGATGCCATAAATGCATACCAAGCAACATCACTCCTAACTTATGCTTGGCATAAGGCAAACTTATACTAGCCTTAATATCCTTTGATAGAGTTGTTAAACAAGCCAATCGACACATGGCGAGCCAACTTACAATGAGTTATATGTTAAATGGGTTGATTTATTTAAACCCACTTAATTATGTGGGCTGAAAACTTAAACCCAACTCAACAAGGTGGGTTAAATAGGTTAGCCTTTTTAACCCACCAGAAAATATAGTCCATTTAGCAAATCTTGCAATTCTAAAGAAGAAAAAGAAGTCAAAAATCAAAGGTTATAGCCAATCTTACAATTTTTGAAGAAGTCAAAGGTTAAAGGTTATAGCAAATCTTGCAATTCTTGAAGAAGTTGAAGTTATTGTTCTCACCACTTCTTACAAATCATGTTGAAGCTTGCAAATCTACACTTGCAATAGAGGTTAAAGGTTAGGACAATTAGGTTGGTGAATGATCAAATTATCAGAGGACAGAGCATGATTGGGTTGTCAAAGGTTATGGTTTCTATGTCCTAGATTCTATAATTGAGTAGGGTAGTCATGAAGACATAGACTCATAAGCTGAGGAAGATTAACATGAGGAGAAGATGAGCAGTGAGTGACAGAGTAAGGTAAGGTCTAGCTGCTTGAAAATAAGACTTAGGTTATGTTGTGTTAATCACCATTCACATGTTGGTTAGGCACTTCGTAATTAGGTTTAAGAGATTACAGGCTAGCCCTTAACTCATGTAGGTTAATCCATTTAGTTGGTAGGTCAAGTCAAATATAATTTTACTAAAAAAAATTTTTTTGAAGTAGTGGGTCAACTCAACTCACTAAATTAATAGGTTAAATGAGTTGAACCCAATGGACCAGTCCATTTTGACAACTCTATCCTTCCATGCCAAGTCATCTATAGCATCTTATTCTAGTTCAACTTCAAATGAAATCTTCTATTGAGCAAAATGTGTGAGAATATCTAGTGAACTTGTCCTCTAAATAGTAAAAATAAGCTATCTCGTATTCTCTCTCTTAAGGAGTCAAGGTGAAAAAAAGTGAGAAAAAGTTATCTCCTCCTTTAAAGATAGCATAGCTTGAGAAACATTACATCAAGGCACTTTAACTTATGGAGGAAGCAACACTTTTAAAATGGATTTGGCATAAGCCAAGTGCTACCCATGGTGCCTAACTTAAACAAGATTGAGAATGCCATGAAGGAGTTATCTTAATCATTCGTTCCTTAAGAATAATTTATAGAAATGGCTTGATAAGGTCAAAGTTAAAGTGTCTTTGTACTAAGTATGATCACTCTAGTAAATTAGATAAGAGTTTGATATTTAGTAAGTAAAATTATTGTTTTAGCTAAGCTTGCTCCCTTCTCCCTAGTTTTACACATCCTAAAGAATCAACACTCAAGGATGACTACTTCTTATAGCATACCCGATCTAAAACATTATTTCTAACTATCAAACCCTTGGTTAATATGTATAAGCCACTTATGATCTCACCAAATTATGCCTGTTATTCTCATTCATGTTCATTATGAGTGTCGATTGTCAAGCTAAATTCCCTCATAATAAATAGACCCCTAACCTTAAAAAAGATGCACATGTTCTTATGCTCATTTTGACATTTTTATGCTTACATTAAGATTCTTAACTGCTTTGTAACCTTAAATACTCTTTACTAAATTTTCTAAAAAATTTTAAGCTTAGTAAAAGCAAAGGCTTATTTATTAAAATCTGTTTTTAGTTTTGAGCCGCATTCCAATGACAATTTCTAAATTTCTGCAAAAAGTTACTGTTGAATGATGCTAATTTCAAGTTGTCTCCATTTAGACTAAAATCCATGTGGAAAGGTGTATAAAAAATAAGAGTAAGCACTATTATTACACAAACATGTATCCCAATGAATTAAAATTTCACCACAGGAAGATTATAATAGTAATATGACCAATTCCACATCCTTTAGTTTACTATTCATATGAATAGCTTTATTCTTCAAAACTAAATTCAGTTATTGCATAAAAGACATCAATTTTCCATGAAGACAAACAAATATAATGATTCACGTGTAAGTAACATTCTCTTTATTACACTATTAGAAAATAGACAAACCTACTATTGACAACGGTTTTCTTTCGATGTGTCTTGGCAGGAATTAATCTCATATGGGAATCAAAGAAGCTTTGCGTTTATACATAGGACCATGTATACAATGTCAATGGACAAGATTCTGAAGTTTATCCTCCTTATCATTTGATGTTAACACAAGAATATTATTTCCCAATTTTGGAGGACAGACAACTATTTAATGTGAAAAAATAGAAGTTCAAAGCATTGAAAGAGTAGCTTTTGAATAACCTCATTTCAATTGTAGTTTAGGAGTTCAAACATTAAATAAATGATCCTAAATCAACAAATACTCCTGTATTGGAGAAACATCTCAAGGAAGTTTTGTTTGAAGGGTAGATGTTTTAAAATTCATACCTTTCTCCCCATAATGATTTAACACTAGACAAAATTCCCTTCTATAAAAAAGGAAGAGGAAAACTTGCATGATAATCACTTTTATCAAAATTCTTGACATATCTTTACATGTGTTTATACTCTTTTCTTTTCTAAATTAAGTGCAGTCAGCCATTGTCTGTTCTTCCAAGTTGTGATTTTATTGAGGAAATCCCACCTTAATAGAATCTCCCATGAATAACAAACAACAAATATGAGAAAAGCCCAAATCATCAGCTTATCCCTCAGTGCCACTGACAGTGGCAACAACTTTAGATAATCATTTAAGTCCTTAAAGAGATCAGGTGTAATCACTGAATAAACCATTAGTAACAAGATGCGCATACGGGAATGGTATGTTTTTTGAAATGCTCTAGTTGAAAAGATGACTCATATAATTCATAGGGAAGGTAGCCACCTGAAGCATTATGCTGACTATATAGGAAACAATATTCAACAGGTTGGGATGAAAGTCATAATTTGGTTCAATGCCCTCATCTGGCATGTACTTTTCAACCTCTTTCACAAAAGAAATCAGAAAAATAGGTGAATTACAACTTGTCCCAAGAAAGATAGCAAGATATAAGAAAAAAAAAAAAGACATTTAGGTAGGGGTGTTCAACAGAAAGAATAGGGAGAAATCAAGTATGTGAGATAAAGAGTAAAAAGGTAACATTAAAGACACCACATATTATGATTTGTACATAACCAAGCTAGACACCTTCCAGATTCATAACATTCAACATATATGTAGTAACAAGGTAGTTAAGACCCAAAATTTTAAACATATGAAAGATAGTCACTAGAGTACTTTGACCTTAACAAATTACATCAATGGTGGGAGTAACAGACGCATGCTTAGCAGTGAATAGCGATGCCATTGAGACATCACCAAGCTTGACAATGAGAGCTCCATGACCATCTCCTTCCTCATTAAGTTCATAAATCAACATTTTAAGCTTCTGCCATTGCATTTCAACAACTGTTAAATGATGATTACTAGTTAAGTGGCTCCTGAAATCTAATCTTGAAGCAACTTTGGCCTTTGAAGTGCCTTTTCTAATTGGGTTGACAGTTTTGCTAGATGTTTCCATAGCAGGCTCAGATTTCTTTGGCTTAGAAGACCTTGCACCATCTTCCTTAAATAAGTCTGAAGAGGAGTTATGCACTTTGAGTTGGTGGTAATGCATTCAAAAGAGCAACCCCTACATGGGCCTAAAATAGAGAAGTTAGCCTCTTCTCGGCTCCTGCCACCTTAATGGTTTTATCCATGGTAAAAGATAATGCATGATAACAAGAATGCCGATTAAAGATGTTAGACTAACAAAGCATTTCACAGGTTAATGATTTAAGGGGAAAAAATGCTAAAAGTATTTTATCCACATTATAAAAGGGAAAAAAAAAATACTAAGATAGAAATTATCACCAACAAAAAGCACTCTCCTTTGGACATTTATAAATATAAAGGCTAGCAAGGCTCCTCAATACAGTGGCTTTGCTTTAGACATAAAGGCTATGAGTTGTCATCTACTCATGAATGATCTAAAATGGGAAATTTCCATTATAGAAAGTTTAATACTCAAGAAAAATGAAATTTTTATTAAGTATTATCAAGCACAAAATTACTTGCTTCAAAACTCCAACGTCGTTGGTTCCATCCTAACACATGAAAGTTTTCCTTGCAACTGCTTTGAAAGTGATCATTATAAGTTCTTTTTATTTTGGAGCAACTCTAGCAAAAACCTGAAATAACGATTTGGATATATAATGTCAAGATGAAGGAAGCACCAAAAATGCTTTCTAACATTTAATCATTTATTATGAATAAGAACCGTTACATGAAGAATGACCATTAAAAAACATGTATGTTGCAACATCACAATGTAATCACTTTCCAACAGAGATGAGTCTCTAATAAAGATCCAACATCTTTCTCACTGAAACCAATTATATATGTTGATTAGTCAATAAAATTTAAAACAAAAAAAGGAAATTAATTATACGGGTAATAGAAATGGTTAAAAAGCAATTAAGCTTGGAGATCTAGAACTTTTGCTCAACAATCTGCACGGAAGAAAACTTCGTGAGAGAACATTAATGAAAAGAACTACAATTGAGAACAAAGAACACCTTAAACCCAACTGCAACCTATTTAGATTGAAAACAACAAACAAAGAATACCATTGATAACATAGTAGGTAGGAATTGTTTATACCAGAATTTAGAGAAAGGTGAGAAGTACCTGCAACAAATTATTTCAATCTCACCAAGGGACATCCAATTATATACTTCACCATTACTCGCTAGGCCAAGGATTAATGTATGTTTGATATTATATGAACTTGGCTAACAACATTACAAGCAGTCAAAGCCTAGTCACCAGTGATCACACCTATAATTTTAATTTATTAAAATTAATATTTATAGGTTGTAAAATGTTGAGAAAATTTTCAAGTCTTACACCCTGAAACCTTTCCCACACTCACCACCTATAAAAATAATAATTAAAAAAAAAAAAAGGAAGATGGGGATGGTAATCAACAGATGACTTCAAAAGGATGCACAAGGGTTAACCATTACTTAGCTAAATCTTTAGTCTTAACATAGACAGGCAACACTTAACCAAACATAAATCAAAATATAATTGATCATCAGATAGATAAGTCATTGTGTAGAATTTATATAAGGACTAAATTTAATAAAATTGTGAGCCAGATATTCTTATCTGACCTTTAACAATTAAGAAACCGAACTCTGACCATAGATGTTCATAATGGCAATTTGAAGTTCAAATTACCAACTGCAAATTAGAATCATCTTCAACACTTACTTGTTCGGATAGGCTTATCCATCAACCACCCGATCAGTGTTTTAAGTATAAAAGAAATCCATAGTTTAGAAAATTTAATATTTCAAATCTTTATAACTAGCATTTTTGTACTTATTGGAAGCCAAAATGTTTAGCTTCTACAAAAGTAGTTTTTGCCTTGCAAAAAAAATTCACCTTTTTCAAAGAGAGAGACCGGGAGGGAGCTTGTCCAAATGGGCACTCCAACTTTTTCTCAGTGGATTAAACGCCAAAAAATTATAACCAGGTAAAAAGTTATGTTGATCCAGAGTGCTTGAACTTACTAAGTTAAGAAACACTACTAATAAGAGGAAACAAAATACTCAATTTTTACCATTTTCTATTTGAACAGAATGGCCATTTCCCCAGCAGTTTCATAAGAAACCAGTACAAAGACCACATTAAAACAATTGTAGTAAGTACCAAAAACAGCTAAATAATTATTGGAAAAGAAAGAAAAAATATATATAGCAAAGAAGCCAAAAAAATGATAGATAATAATATGTTTCCATATGACAGTTGGCATCTTATGTAGTACTCTTTCTTAATTGCTGAATATATCTATATTCTAGCAATAAGATCACTGGAATGCAGAACGATTTATTAACAGCGAATTGCAAATATCCAATTAAGAGAGTCCATATTCGATAGTCAAATAAAATCTCACATGAAGAAGAGGCAAAAAAAAATTAAATTGGCGTTTGAATCAACACCGAAGAAACATAAAACTAAGATAAATAAGCAGGAAGGTATCTACTTACTTTTTCGAAACAGCATTCTCATCAGATTCATAACTCCAATCAATTCCTTTAAGTGCAGCCTTCTCAAGAGGATCGCCCACCAACAGGATATTATGAAATTTATGAGAGAAAAGCATAAACCAAAACATGGCAGAGATCATTTACAAGAAAAAGAGAAGATAGAGAAGCTGTTCCAAGTAATGAATACTAGGTAAGACATATGAAGCATTCCTGTTTCCTTTGCATTTTTGTCCGGGATGCTCACTGACTCCAAGTTTTGAATGAGAAACAGCCATTTTTTACTTAAATCATAAAGACAAATTACAGCAGAGTCAAGACATTCGACATTTCCTAGAAGTTGAACCGGAGGATGTGGAACCTAGTCTATCCATTAAATTCATTTGTAAAGCAACAGATGCAAGTAACCTCTCCTTTGGGTCATGATATCAGGCACATGAATGAAGTTTCTATAAATTCATTCTTAGATTCTTTAAGAAACATAGGACTTTTACGGGGCAACCATTATTATACGTTATAGAGTTTTATTTAGACAGGAAAAGGAAAGCCCACGCATAACAGTTTATTGTCAACAAACACCAATGCATGGCAAGAAGCCAGGATTTCTATCATACATGTAGGCATTCTATTCATATCAGATTCTAAATCTGTAGTTCCTGACAACTTAACCACTCCTGGAAACTCCTGTAATAGAGCAAATAAACAGTTATAGCACCAAATAAAGTCTTATATGATAAATGAATACTATAACTTAATATGGGTCCACCACGTCATCAGATGTTAAGTGTTCCAGTCTCCTCAAAACAACATAAATCAACCTGTGGGGCAAAATATGCACAAAAAATTTAATAAAACCAGTGTCAGCATATACTCTATCTAATAAAGTTAAGTACACAATAGCAGAAGCATTGTATTATTAGTATCCAACCGGCAAATGGTATTTGGAAAGGTTCTGTACAAAAAATTCCACGCCGTGTCAATGCAATCAAAGAAGTATTAACAGCTATTGATAATTCCACTGGTAGCTTCGGAGGTATCACAGAAGTAATAATAAGCGAACAACTAAGTACAGGTAAATTTGTTCCTTTTGGGATCTTCTAGGCCCTACATCGTACCATACACAATCTACAATTAAGACAAAGTCATATCAGATATTCGCATTTTGCCATTCATCTCAGGGGAAGCATTACCTTCATAAGAACATAACTAGCAGCAACTAGAGCAAAGAATAAATCGAAGAGTCCACTTTCCCAGCTATCAGCAGTCACCAATAACATGAATTTAAAAGGAAAGATACAAATTCAATAAATAAGGTGCACATAATGACAACAAAGTTACATACTCAAGCTTACTGTGGTGTATATCAATTTATCCTCTCTAGAGAATAACACGGTCTGCATCAACTTTCCTTGACATGTTTCAAATCCATTCTTAGGACAACGGCCAAACTGCCACCATAAGGTGTTTTCAGAGGAAAGGTCTGATTCCAATGAGAATGTTAAAAGTACAAGCATGAAATGCATGAGCGGTATCTCATGTCTGAAATGCATGAGCGGTATCTCATGTCTCAACATTTAAACACAAGTTATATATTAACATATTAGTATTGAACTACCTTATCTGGAGTGTGCTGCAATATTTTAGTCCCACCAGATAAGACATGGTTTTTATCTCGCCTCACTGACAACTTCTCCTCAATCCCCCTACCCGAGATTGAAACCTATAAGGATGGTCATAACATGCAATAGGAACAAAAAACAAAAATCCAGTCTGCGATAGATAAATCAGTGGAGCAATTAAATAGACAGGAAAACCTTAAAGAGAGATGGAAGATGGAATTTTCTCATTTACAGAGCTATTCAAACCTTACATATTTCATATATATAGATGCGGAAAAGAGGGGATCGGCAATCATGAATTCACACGAATCACACCAGATACATTCACAAAAGAACACATGCACAAACATTAAAATTCTGGAAAAAGAACAAACTAATATCGATATTCAAATTTTTCTAGAGAGCCAATCTCCCTACTGAAAATACTGAAAAGAATTGTCATTACAGAAGCCATACAGTAAATAAATAATAACAGGAAGAAAATCATGGCACCATGATAGTTCAGCAGTGAGTAACGGAGGTCAATCTTCAACAAAATATAAGCAAAACGTTTCATCATATCAGTCATACCTGCCTAACCATGTTCTTCAGCTTCTTGAATATTAATCAATATCATTGCTTTTTGTCATTTAAGACATATATAAACAGAATAAAAGTATTCACAGGAGAAACTCAAGTAACTCTACGGCCAACCCCTCCATAGCCCACAATAACAGAGCAAATTTGGCAACCGCATGTCCGTTAGACAAGCAGGCTGGGGAAAAGTAATTCGAAAAGAGAAACTCCTTCTATTGAGGAGTAGACTTACCTGCGAGAATTGCTTCATTCACAATTGCAGTTCCAGCCAATCTAAGCATGTCTGCAGGCACAGACTTCTCTTCTCCATTCGGGCCTGAAGAGCGTCCTATAGAGACAACATCCCCAGGCAATAGATCGTTACCAGGGAGTTTTACCCACATACAATCCCCAATAAAAAAAAAATGGAAATACACAAGCAGCTTAAAAAATATTTATCCATGAAATTAAATATAAGCTTATTGAGTGAGATAGCATACTTGCCACAGCGATGTACCATTAAGGTCTTGATAGCCCTGAACATGAGGGTGAAAATGAGCATTGAAGAGAGAATACCTGAAATACACAAAAAGGCTCCATGCAGTTCTCTTTCATCAATTTCTGAAATGTACGCTGAGGATAATCAAATCGAGAAAAGCAACAAGCTTTACATTAGATAGCAAAACCAAAATAACATAATGCTCAGAAAAATCAGATGTAAGGTGTCCAACAGAAGGATGAATGAATCGACAATCAACAAAAATATCAAAGTAAAAGCTTACAATTGCAATTAAGATATGTTTAACCATTAAAAGGGGGAAGGAATCAGCGGATATCATAAATATTAATGCATATACAATTACACCATTCCAAGTACAAACACACATCTACAATCTACCCAGCAAAATTGCACTCTAAAGGTTAGTAGTTCATAGAAATATTTGAAATTTATAACGAAAGAGCAATAGAAAAAAAAAAAAAAAAACCCATACGTTCCGCCCCCATTTCTCAGTGGCAGAAGGAACTTTTGCTTCAGAACCATGCCTAGTGCTTTTGAGATAATATCCGGATGTTTCCTTAGTAGGGTATGCAATCTTGCAAAACATCCCCTCCTCCTTTGAGTAGACAAAACGTTGTTTTCTGAAGTCAAAGTAAATCTCCTCTAGATCGCCTGGCAAAGAAGAACCTATGCAACAGTGATGATTAACCATGTAGTCAGGAGAAGCAAGAGTTTTCCGAGGACGAAGAGATGGAAAGAGAATTGCTTAAGTAGAAACTCAATCCCTTGGACCAGAAGCCAACTGTGCAAGGGGTACATAAATTGTACAATTGAAAAGTAGTAGAACAATTCTTTTCCAAAGGCAGAAATACAGAAGTAAACAAAAATGGCAGTATATATAACTATATCACGGAGTCAGTTTTTCCAACGTTACATATTCAAAGTTCAGTAGCGGGCTTGCAATTTACTTTATATTAACCTGAAAATTTAGAACTTTTTCAATATATATAGAAAAAAGAATACCTAAAAATTTTAAACTTAACACTACATTTATGCAGAATAAACAGTAATGAGAATGAATATGTGATAAGCTGTGTGTCACCATTGGTCAAACAAAGATAACCCTCTCAGAACTACGTGAGCCACAACAACAAACAAGGACAGCCATTCTGCAAAGAGTATATAGTACAAAGTACCCTCTCTCTCTCTCTCTCTCTCTCCTTTTTTCCTTTTTCACACATACATACATCTTTTTAAGCCAATCACAGAAAAACCTACAACTTGACCAGGACGAACAGTCCTCACAGCTATATTCCAAACCCAACCACAACCATTCACCTCCAAGACAAAGAAAATTAGACAACGCGGGAGCTAGAAGAGGCAGTTAGCCTGCAGTACCTACATATTGATTGTCATATTACTGATGATAACGAGAATATACTTCCTGCCATCCAATGTCCATTGTAGCTATTAACGCATGCCAATGAAGTGATGAACATTGCAACTAAAAATTAAATCATTTTTAAGATCAAATGCCATGGCCATGAATTTACATTGTGAGGAGTAAGTTGAAAACTATGAAGTATGGGTACGGCAATACCCAAGAAGTACCCATAGTGGATACGTATTACGTACTGGTACTTGTGGGTATACCTCAATACATACCAAAATACTATCTTTGTTTTTTAATTTTTGCTTAGATACTTATTGGGTACTGTGCAGAATAGGTACATCCATTCTCTTAACTCCACGCAGACCTCTAACTGTGGATTTTGAACTGAAATAAAACTTACTCAACAACAATAAAAAAGCTAGCACACACAAAGTTGCATTCACAACTCTAAATCACGTCCTGCTCTTGGTTTATTTTTAGTGAAGCTATATCAAATTGAATTTATATTAGGAAACTTGGATTACTATTTTGGCTGATTATATATTATAAAATGTTTATTATCTAATTTTATTGTCATGAGATTTGGTATATGCTATAAAATATTCATTGTTCATACATTATATGTCACCGTATGGCAAGTTAAGTCATGCACCTATTTCCAGCCATATCAATTCAAGTGGTAGCTCAAAAATTTTGATTCAAGTGATATTTGTTTAGAACATTAGGGTCAAAACGTTATTATTATGTGGGTTCGATTTTTATTCCATCTATTTTTTTATTATCAGCTTTAGCCAAGTACTTCATAAAAGAAAAAAATTGGTTGAAGTAGCATAATAGTCATAACATTTGACATTAGATATGGCTGTGGAGTTTTCCTCGGCAAGGTAATTCTTGTAGGAGTGTTCAGAGGTGTTTGATGTGAAGTTAATCAACTTTATAGTTGTCTAAATAACTGACTATTTGCTATATTACCATCAATGCTTCTCTGTTGGTGCATCTCCCAACAGACTTGAAATCAAGAATTTGGTGCCTCCCTCTCTCTCTCTCTCTCTCTCTCTCTCTGTGTTTTGATATTATCTTATGTGGTTAAAAGTAGGGTTGCAAGTGAGCCATGTTTATTTTTGCATTTTTGTGGGTATGCACTATGTAGCCTATGAAAGAGGGAGGCTTTAGCGTCAACGGTTTGACCCAGATCACGTGTTTAAGCGTACAAGTCATAAGGCCATTATGGTTCAATAGTTGACCCAAATAATGTATTTGACTATTAATTTGACTCGTGATTCAAAATTAATTTTGGGACAAATTGCAACGCTCCTCAATCTCTTGTCTCTGCTCTACCCACCAATAAAAATTGAATCCCCTACTCGTTATATTTATCTGTAAAGACAATATTTAATTATTTATTTGATTTTGCACACGCTAGTATGCTAGTCAAACCCACGAGAAAAATTTAAATATATTTTTAAGTGCCAAGCATAAATTTTTTGATGAGAAATTTTTATACTCGTAAAAATTTATATCAATTGAATCTTAAAAAAGTCATTCACACTTTAATTTTTTTAAAAAAATCAATAGCACATAAAAAATTTATTTAATTCTTGAAACTCAAATTATAAAGTCAAACTGGTTCAATAGTGAGAAATTCAAGGAATTATAAAAAGCAGTGTATTTGGATTAGGCAGACGCAATAAATAAAGCAGTAAACAAGTTAATAATGCTGAAATGATCGGCCGTTCAATAAGACCAAACCAAAGGGCAGATCCTCCGGTGCTTGCACCGCCTGAACTCGGGGTTTGGGACCCACAACTGAATAAGATAAGGGAGTGCATAAAAAATAATAATAATAATAATAGTGATAGTAAATTATTCAAAATTTTTAAATTTTTTTTAAATTATACAAATTTTTTATTTTAAAAATATACAAAATTTTGTTAAAACAAAAAATTATTTTATATTCTGATCTAATTTTAAAATTTTTTATTAAAACATTTTTGTTTAAAGTTTTTTAGTTTAAAGCTATATATTTAAATTAATAAAAATATTAAAAATTACAGTAAATTATAAAATATTTTTTGTTTTAAAAAATTTTATATATTTTTTAAAAATAAAAAATATGTATAATTTCAATAAAATTCAAAAGATACTTTTATAATTTGCTCTGATGTTAATAAGATAAGGTTTCAACTTTCAATAAATAAATATATATTAAAAATTTTATATGTAAATTTTTAAATACTTATTATTAAGATATTTAATAAAAATTGATAAATATATAATTTTTTAATAATAACACAACAAATATATATATTTTAAAAAATAAGTATATAATTTTTATAAATGATCATCATATCATTAATCTTTTAAAAAAAAAATTTACACATGCTATTATTAAAGAATTTAATAATAAAAATTATTCTTAAGTTTATTATGATTATTTTTTGGCTGGGAGGAAAGGAGTTGGATTAACCTTAGTAGCTATTCGTTTTTGTCAAACTTTTATGATATAATTAGTATATGTTAATTACATTACTCATTTTGAGTCATTAATTCTTAAATAAGAGGTTAGATATCACTTCCCCCAAAAAGGACAACGCGTTACTTTTCTTTTCCCCATTTTAATCCAAAAATTGTTAAAGTCTCATTGATTAAAAATTTTCCTTCTTTTAAAATTTTTCCTTCTTTACGTGTTTTATTCTCTCATTTAATAATTATGGTGAACAAAAACAATTAATTATTAAAGGGTTTGTTTGGTCTTGAGGCGTAAATCATTTATATAAACGGGTCTAAAATTGTTGTGATCTGTTGAAAAGACATGACGATATGTCAGAATTGCTCTAGTTTTTCAACAAATAGAATATCAAACTTAAATTAGTGTTTGAATCCTATGCACTTAGCTCAAAATAAATGAATGGTATCCTCTTAAAAGATAAAAACTGTCTGGCCAACATTAAAAGTAACTTTTTAACATTATAATTATATCTTATACCATCCTACAAAAAATTCACTATCCTCAAGATGATAACCAAACCGTAGTCATACGTCCAAGAATAACACCAAACAACAATAATCGTAGAGAGAGAGAGAGAGAGAGAGAGAGAGAGAGAGGGGAAAGTGTCATATGCGGATGAAAGTGAAAGAATTAGGTGCCAGTAACGTGCCACTTTTTGCAACCTCTAAACCTTCTAGAACACCATAAAACCCTCTTAGCCCTTACCATGGATACGTGAATGTGACGTGGCACTATTATCATTTTATTATTATTATATCATCAATCATATTAGTACAAAAGTTTAAAATAATATTTATTTAATTATTTAGACACAGACAGACAGGAGAGAAGCAGGAATTTATGAGAAAAGACAGAGTGGGTAGGTGTCCTATCTTACGTCACCCCCTCCTATCTACCTACCCAAACCTTCTTTATGTTCATGTAATGTTCCTCCCTCATCAACCCCAACCCTACATCAGGACTAGAGGCTCCACCTCCCAACTATACGTATTTAAAACTTTTATTTATGTTTATTTGTGTCTTATCTTACTTTTATAAAATAAGAGTTATTTGTGTAATTCAACTATACAACATGAATATTAAAATAATTTTTTTAATCACTTATCATATAAAATAATTATATCCACAAATCTATTAAATATTTAAGATTCATGAACTCTTGTTTTTTTTTTTTATAACTTTACAAATATAGGGTGGTTGCTAACATTCTGCTCAACCGCATGAAGTGGGCCACATGTATGCATTCAGTTATTGTCAAGTAGTCACAAATGTCTAACCATTTCCGGGATAAGTTTGATGTATCCATCAATAATTTATGATTCAAACTCCTACAATCAGTGAATTTCTGAAAATTTTTGCACAAAAAAAAACTCATCGATTTAATGATTGTCTTTGGAAGAACACATTTAACATTTATTCGCGTCTCTTGTAGCTAAAATAAATATATTGCCTTAATTTTTGAAATGATAAATAAAAGAAAAAGATTTCAAATTCCATCTTATAATAAATTATACTCTATTTTTTCAAGATCAAATTCTTTGAAATATCTCTTTTACTTTACATTGAGCAAAGTGTATTAAGTGACTAAAAGTATTCAGTTCAGAGTAGTCGGTAGAGTACAAATATATATATAATAATTAACGGACAAGAAGAAAGGGCAGAACGATTACTAGAGTAGTTAGTGGCCAAATGCTGATTTAAATGGCCAAATGGCATTTAGAATATAACCATATGGAAACCAGAAGTCCCACTGTTTTATTCACTTGTCTTCTTCCGGTGACACTAGTGAATGGCACTGGCAGCTTTGCACTTTGCATTCAAATTTTGTCTACTGATCGCTTTAGAATCGGATTTAGGGCTTCTGTATTTTTTCCCCAATACCCCTGCAATATTGTTCAGCAAGCTAGTATATATATCTAACTTGTATAAATTTATCAAAGACCATTAAATATATCCAACAACCAATCAGTACGGTCTCACCCATCAATATACCATCACGTACGACGGAAATATTCAAATTTTCTCCATAGAGATTACTAATTTAATAATATGTTATTTAGTAGTTATATGTACTTGAGCAATTTATTTAGAAGTCTTCAGTTTAAAAATAACATTGAGAGTAGGGTTGATGAGATTTGTAATAAAGCGTGTATTCTAACATCATCACCAAGGGATATGAATTAACCGTTAATTTTGAACGCTATCAATGCCTGTCGCGGAGAATTTGATTTCATTAATAAAATAGCAATTAATTTGAACACAGAGAAATAAGTAGAAAATTTTGAGTAAGAAATCTAACGTATGAAACCAAAATTATCTGAGAATTCTTGATGGGAATCCTGCAGCAACTATTTTAATTCCTTGTTACTAACAAGTAACAACCACAACATTACAGGGTAAGCGTTGACATTAGTACTAACTGATTCCTAATTAAAGCCCTCTAAAAATTCATGGGGGTGTAAAATCTATACAGATTATCGGTCGTAGTTTCTGTAACTGGAGAAGAAATAGGAGCAGTAGTAGTAGTAGGAGCACCCATGGCTAATTTGCAGCTACATGCTTGATCCTTACTTTGAAACCCTAGACCGTAACACAAACATACACCTTGACTAGTACTACTAAAGTTGCCATACCAGTGGTACAAGACCTGTCGTTCTCGTTCCAGCTCTTGTCGTTGTCGTTTAAACTTGTCTTGGTTCAGGGAAGAAGGTTGATCAGAGGGAAGACCTATGGAGAGCTCCAAGTTGAGTTGAGCATGAGCATAGGTGGCTTCCTCTGTGGTAACCCCACTGCTGCTATTTGAGTCTTCACCGGCCGAGTCGGTTCTAATGATCTTTGTAGCATTATTGTTGTTGGCGCTACCTAACTCAGTCAATAACTGAAATTTGCTGTTATTGATGTTGTTGTTATTGTTATTACTGCTGTCGCTGTTACTTCTGACGACTGCGACGGTATCTGCGGTGGTGGTAGTGGTGGCGTTGAGAGGTCGATGCGTTTGAGGGTCGATTCCACGGCTATAGAGTTTCCGTTTGATGTGGGTATTCCAGTAGTTCTTGATCTCATTGTCGGTTCTTCCCGGTAACCTCGCAGCTATTAGAGACCATCTGAGGAATCACGATGAGAATCATATTTTAGAAAACAAAAGATTTCAGAATTTGTGATTCTGAAAATTAAAGGGGAGAAAAGGAAGGGATGGATGAAGTTATATACTTGTTTCCAAGGAGGCTATGGAGGTTAATGATAAGTTCGTCTTCTTCTTCAGTGAAGTTTCCTCTCTTGAGATCAGGTCTGAGGTAGTTAATCCATCGGAGTCTGCAACTCTTGCCACATCTAAGCAAACCTGGGCATATATATAAAGAAGACTCAAAATCCACCTGGAGAAAGGTACATTTTGTCGAAGGGTAAAAGAAAGGAATAGGGAAGAGATATATATAGATACCAGCAGCTTTGGGAAGAGATCTCCAGCAGCCTTCGCCATGAAGCTTGATATAGTTGATGAGGCGTTCGTCTTCTTCTTTGGTCCAAGCTCCTTTGTTTGTGTGCTCTTTCTCACAACAAGGAGATCTACCCATGGGTGTCGCTGAGAGAGAGAGAGAGAGAGAGGGAGAGAAGGAGTGAGAGATTTGTGGGGATATGTGTGTGGGGATGGAAGGAAAAGGGAGAAGGAAGGAATATAAATGGGGGAGGGTGGTGGAGAGCAGGATGAGGTGCAAATTGCAATTGACTCGGGGCCTTCTTTTTCTCACAAGAGAGAGTGTTTGACCGAATTGGTAAGAATTATGTGTGGCTCCTATTAAGTTAGTGCTGGATTTGGTAGGTAGCTCTGCTTTTCATTTTTCTCCAACTTCTTTCTTGCTATTCTCGCCCCTTTCTCTGTTTTATTTCCATTTCTCCCCTTCTTTTTCTTCTTTTCTTCCTACTTCCACCCTCCTCCATGCCTATTTGCGTCCTCTCAATTTCTTAATTCCGACACAACAAGACATATTGTTTTACGCTCTTTGGTATCGAGAGTTTTACTATTTAAGTAGTTTATCCTTTTTAAATTTAATATTATTAATTTTTTAAGAATACATCCTTATATAACTCATTACAGTTAAAAATAATAAATTCTCTTAAAAAGTGAAGATTAGATTATTATGTTAAGATATTTACAAGGGGAAGTGAATTGACATTTATACCTTGTTATAGAAATAAAAATGAATATTAATTGAGCTATATCATGATCACTGCATAAGTATGATATTCAGTTTTATATGGACCATTCATAGGCCAAATATGCAGCATTATTGGGGTTTGACTCTTGTTTCGTTAAAGCAATTATCATCGTGGAATAAGTTTGTCATGACCTCACAACGATAAACAATCGAGAGAATTACAATATAGGAGGAAAATTCAACTCTTCTCCGAAGACTGGAATAATTAATCATATTTAATAACTGTTGAAAACCAAAAATAATTATTTGCAAACTACACGAAAATTGATTGGATTATCATTTAAACTCAAGCAATAAAAAATATTTTAAATTTTGCTCACATTATATTTAGACAATTTATGAATTACTTTTAATTTATAAATAACATTGCTCATTTATGCTTTAACAGAACAAAAACGAACTATTTTTCCTTTTTTGATAAATACAATAAATTATATGTTATGTATCTGTCATTAATATTTAAAGTCCTTTTACAAATTATTGATGAAAATAAATTTTCTTAAGTACAGAGAACTTTGCCACTTGCGTTACCCTTTTGTAATTCTCCTTAAAAAACCTTCGCCGTCAAATTAAATTATGCATAGTGCAGGGACGAACTGGCAAAAGAAGGCGTAATTAGGTGCTCAAAATAACTTTAACGAGGATAAGAAAACGAGGGGCGAAAAAGAGGCTGTGAAGACCCCACAAGAGCAAAAACTTTCGCCTGCATTCACATGATTCACTAACCACATATACAAATATAAAATCAGGCTACGCACACACCAAACATTTTGTTGGGTACACTCCCAAAACTCATTCTAATCTGTGGAGCTGATTCCTTTTTTAACTTTTTATGTGGATTGTCTTCCTCATTTCCACTATCTGTCTAACTATTTGTTGTGTTTACTTTATATTTCTTGTTTTCCGATAAAGAAAGGATTCTAGAAGCACTCCGCAACTTACTCCACTTACTCTTGTCAATTCAGGTTGGATATGAGTAACTAACTTCTCCTACCTTCCATTGTTGGGATTAAGTAGTGCTCATCAATATACTCTTAACATATTTTCCTTTAACCATTTCACCCACCGGCCAAAATAACTACTCAAATTAGTAAATGCAAATACGGAAATACTCACCTTCACACCACAGTTAATCATGTTCACTTCGTAACTTCAGTAATAAATTAATAGCTTCCAAGAGTTTTAACTGACACCTTTTATTCATATATAAGAGCAACAGAATCTTTTTATATATATATATATAAATGGCCACAATAACTACTCAAATTAGTAAATGCAAATACGGAAATACTCACCTTCACACCACAGTTAATCATGTTCACTTCGTAACTTCAGTAATAAATTAATAGCTTCCAAGAGTTTTAACTGACACCTTTTATTCATATATAAGAGCAACAGAATCTTTTTATATATATATATATAAATGGCCACAATAACTACTCAAATAGTAAATGCAAATACGGAAATACTCACCTTCACACCACAGTTAATCATGTTCACTTCGTAACTTCAGTAATAAATTAATAGCTTCCAAGAGTTTTAACTGACACCTTTTATTCATATATAAGAGCAACAGAATCTTTTTATATATATATGTGTGTGTGTGTGTGTGTGTGTGTGACTTAGAATTTTCATGCCATTTTTTAAAAATAGGTTCTTTGTTAGAATCTTCCTATTTACACAAAAAAAAAAAAGCCTACGGATATGATACTTTATTTAATTTGTTTTGTTTTTAGTATTATAACTAAGTATGTTTTCAAATTTTGTCTAAAATTATTTTTTTGAATAATTTCAGTGCTGCACTTTTTTATATTAATTTTGTACATTTAAAGTTTTATTTCTATAATAATCCGGGGAAAAATGGAACTCAGGTGGAGAGAAATTATTTTTCTCTCTCTGACAGTTAATCAGACTAAGTATGTTAAATTAATATGCTAATTCAATATTTAACAATAAGATGAACTTAAAATTTTAACTATGAATTCATTCTGCTACAGTCGATTCCTCTCTTCCTTAAAAACCAAAAAAAATAAATAAATTACGCAATTTTTTCTTAAATTTCACTAAAATTACATAAACCTTTTTATATGTTTAAAATATACATAAAATTTTTCTAAAATAAAATATTATTCAATATTTTAGTTTAAGTTTAATTTTTTTAATTAAAATATCTTTCATTTACCAATATATGTGTATATATATACTTCAAAATTTTAAAATTAAACTAAAATAAAATATAATTTTTCATTTTACAAGATGTTTGTATATATTTTAAAAATAAAAAATATATTTAATTTCAATAAAAATTAATTTACTCAATCAAAAAAACTATTTTGATTAAACTTTTTGGTGGCGCATTACCATCATCGTTCATGCCTCGCGTATGTTCATGGGTTAATGTCAATAACGTTTGGAAGATATGGCTCCGATAGTGTGAGCTCAGTACCAACACATAGCGTTCTACAAATCTTATTAATATGGCTCGTGACCTTCACAGCTCTTATCTGTCATTTTCAGAGTTCAACCAACCTCCTATTGCATCCAACACTGAGGAATGGTAACATACAGTTCAAGTCATTTTGAGCCGGCCATGTCAATTTTTAATTTTGTATGAACATGGTTGGTACGCCTCACCCTCCTACCTTTGTAATTTTTTTTTTTTGTTTGGAGATTTCTAGAAGCATTGGAAGAAATCTAAATTAATATAAGGGGGAAGAATCTGTAAGGTTGGTGACCCACCTCCCTGCCTCCATGGGTGGATACCTCATCTATTGGAATGAGTGGGTTCTTCTCATGCCACTCACTCTCGTGCTTTTCAAAGTTCTTTATTTAACTCTCTCTCTCTTTTTTTTTTTTAATTTTATAGTTGGCATATCTTATCTTTGGAGTATTTTGACTGTGATCATAGAGTCTAATTATTTGTCACCAGTTCGAGATTTTCTCCTATTTATGGCTCCACTTGAAGATTAGATAGCTGGGAACGCCAAAAAAAGAGAAGGAACTAATCTACAACTGTTCATTGTCATGTGGGCATATATTCCATATTATATTTAGATAATTAAAAGGGCATATTAGTTTTGTTGACACATATTAATCCTCCTTTGACAAACAATCCAGATATTGTTTTTTTTATTTTTATTTTTAATCTATGAATGAAAGGTCGATCTTATAACATTTTTAGCCAATGAGCTAGATATGCAGAATCAGATTCGATCTGGCTAGTTAAAATTCAGGGTACGTCCAATAAGATGCAAATTCACTATGAAAGCATATATATATATATATATATATATGATTTTAGATATTACCTACCATCCCACATTTGTTTAATTTAATTAGTTGTATATAAAATGGCATTTTGTTTTACATCATGAAATTATTGTTGTTACGACTCGAATGTAATATTTTTATTTAAATTTCCACTCATCTTAACTACGACAGTTTAGCGTAAATTCAGGTAGCAGATAGATAATAAAACCTTATATGATACGTTCAATTTTGTCTCTTCCTCAGGGCTTATTATTTTACAATAAGTACATTTCCTTGCAAACCAAGGTCACCCTATAAATATGTGTGTCTCTCTCTTTCAACGAACTTACCTAACATGGTTGCTTGTATTTTATAAACCAAAGGACAGCTTCTTTTAACATGTCATGTTCTCCTTGAAGTTCGCCATGTGCTTAATATTAACTACTGCGAAAATGTGAATCTAGGAAATATTATATATATATATATATATATTTATAATTTATATTTTTATTATTAAAATTTTTAATTAAAATATGATAAATGTATATATAATTTTTAATTAAATTTTACACTTATTATATTTTAATTAAAAATTTTGATAATAAAATATAAAAACAGTATCCAAAATTAATTTATTATATACATTCAGAGAGTTAATGGGGGACAGGTCAAACCTCAAATATGGGCTTTCAGTCGTCCCCAAGGGACCACAAGGCCCAATATTATCCATTGCCATATATTTTTGTATCGATAAAAAAGAAAAGAAAACTAAGATAAAATGGAGAGAAGCAGTTTCATTTCATTTTGATGACAAATACAGCAGCGAAAGCAGAAAAGCAGAATACAAGTAGCTCGCTGAAACACAATCCCAAAAGTTGGAAGCAAAGGGAGTAAACTTCAGAAGCTACTAAGCTAAGCTAAAGCATCAAGCAAATTGGACACATAGGAATGACATCAATGATGATTTTATTTCCGAGCCAAAACTAGAAAGCACGCCAGCATGTGAAACTACTACAAAAGGAGCATATGCATGCGCTTAATAATCAACAAACCTTGGTGCAAAAGCAACGGTGACGGAGACCACGGCATTTGCCACCGGTGAAACCTTCGACAAGGCAAACCGAAGCGCAGTTGTGGTCGCTAGTACACATCCCTTTGAACCGATGGCTCTTTGACTCGCAGTGTCTTGCCACCACCATCTCCTCTGCAACAAGTTATAACACAAACACAAACACAAATTAAACCAATTCCATACATTTCCAATCTATTCCTGAAAATATCTATATGTAATCCGAGAGTTATAAATTTATAATGGAAACAGAAGAGGCTTACGAGAAGCAAGGAGAATAAGCATCAAGAAGAAAAGCCCGAATCGTGCCTTGTCCATTACTACGACACCTTCAATCTTCAATAAACCCTGAGAAATGAAGAGTACTCTTGGAAAGTTCGTAACATAATCTCCAATATTTATATATAGCGAAAGAGAGGGTGTATAGTTAATTGTAACATCTAGAGCTTTCGAGTTAAGAATATTGCAATTTGCAGTAAGGTCGGTGATGACATTTTTTTCAGTCGGAGACAAAATGAATCTGTTCACGTGCAAGAAGCGACACCCGCCTGGAAACCTGGTAAAGTATATAATTACCAAATTAATGGTCGGTAATTTCAAAATGGTGCACTAACAAATTATGTATTATTCATTGGGAAGAGCACATGCGTATCCTGCTCCTGAGCTAACGGCTAATAGAAAACTTAAGTACACTATTTTCGATACACATTTTTTAATAAGCACCTAAGAGTATCGTTATATTAAGGTTAAGGCAACAGATCACAAGAATGGGAAAGTGTGAGGAGACTTTTGGAGCGGTGATGACAGTCCTTGGCTTATTGATTTGTCTCAACTATGACAGATGGGGAGGGTGGTTTTAGGAATGAGATCTTCTAAAGTAAGATCTCTTTATAGTGTGCTTGAAGTGAGGTGTAGTGCAACAGAGGATGAGGTTTTAATTAAAAAAAAAGAAAAAGAACGAATACTTCATCACTTCATGAATCCTTTCACATAAAAAAGGATCTGTGATTTAATTTGAGAATTAAAAGAAACTAGAAGAAAAGCACTTTGGCATGCCTCCCTTCAGTCTTGGGACGACAAATCCTTGTCTTGGAGGATCGTATAAGGCGGTGATTTTTTCTTTTTTAAATTTAATGGCACAAGTGACAGTGATTCTCTCTATAGTTAATTAAGGTAAATCATAATGAAAAATATATATCCAAAATTTGCAATAAAATATCTTAAAAATTAAAATTATTCTTAAAGACTAAAATTATTACTAGTTTTTGAAAAAATTTCTACTACATTTAGAAAAGTTACTATTAGAGTAACTTTGATGGTAATTTTTTTAAAATTTAATAATAATTTTAGTCTTTATGAATAATTTCAATTTTTAAATTTTTTTTATTATAAATTTTACAAAGTTTGGATCCTTAAATATCATTTTTCCAATCATAATCGTTTTTTCTGACGAGTGTTTAATTCTGTAGCTCGTTTTTTTTTGGGTTGTCTTAAAGATTTGAAAATGTATTATTCTGGCTTCTTTTATAATAAAAAATAAGTAAAAATTGCATTTATTTTAATCAAAATATTTTAATATATTTATTATTTTTATAACAAATATTAAATATATATTTGACTAATATAAAATAGTTAATTTTATAAATTTAAAATAAATGAATTTTATAACACTAAAGAAAAAATAAATAGCATTATAAAAGTGTAAGAAATACATTTAAATAATAAGTTATATTTTTAGTAAAAAAATATTAATCCTTGAAAGTATTTTGTGCTTCTTTTAATTTAAAAAAAAAATTATATGTTTTTTCATAATAAATGAGAGAGATGTATAATTATAGACATTTTTTAGGAAGAAAATAATTTATTCATAAAATTATTAAGTTGTTAAATAATTTTCTTTCTTTTAATTTAATAATCAGTTTATTATGATGTTTCTTTTCTTAAAAATAATCTAGGAATCCATACGACGAAGGCCTAAAGAAAAAGTTCCTACCTCAATGATCATCTGTTGATTAAAGTTTCAAGAGAGGAGGGGGGAGCTGGGTCTACTAGCTAGCTGTTTCCTTGTTTATATTTGGGGGGCCTGAAACTGGGTAAAATTAGCAAACAAGCTTTAAAATTACATAGCCTTTGGAGAAAGTAAAAAATTACATCGACCACTATAAAGCGTTTTTTCTTTTTTTATGGGTACAACACTATAAGGTCTGTTAATGATACACTGAAACTCCTTCCTAATTCAAAACCTATGAAATCCTCCCTCGTCTTACATTGATGTCGTTTGAAATTTGTGGATAGATGACGTTATTGTCATTTGGGAAAAAGTATTGCTGTAATAATGGTCAATTGGAGGTGGTTCTATTTATTTTTTTGGTGCAATTGGAGAGGTAAATATATGTAACTTTCTTAAAAATTAAAAATAGCCATGGCAATGATATTATTTTATTTGATAAACATGTAGTATCTCCTCTTTTTAACTGTGGAAGCACGTATAAAAGTTAATTAACTTAACTAGATTTTTTATCTCTCTAATTTTATAAAAATTTTAACTTAATCCTTCTAGTTTAAAAATAAATAATGTTATCTTTTTAAAAAATTATTTAATTTTGCTCTACTATTTCATAATTTATCTTAAATTTATTACTAAATTTAATATGTTAACTTAGACGTTAAATTCAAATGTAAGTTGATGATATCAACTAAGTAAATAAGGTAATAACCTTTAAGTCAATAAATTGTTAAATTTGATATTAAAAATAAATCAAAAGAAAAAAAATTAAATTATTTTAAAGAATAAGAAAGCAATATTATTTATTTCAAATTAAGGAATCAAATTAAAACTTGTATAAAATAACAGGAATTATAAGCACATTTAAACCAAGTTAATTCTAATTAAAATTTAGTAAATTCTACCTGTATATTAAAAAATTAAATATACTGATACAATTAATAATATCTTCTCATAATGTTAATAATAACTATACAAAGTGATATTAATCAATCAATTAATAACGTGGTATTGTTAATGATTGTGAATTGTGCTGGTAATTAGGCCACTTTATACACTTTTCCGAAGCCAAATTTTGTTTTACTGGAAATAAAACCTTGAATTTTCTTTCATAAGACCCTGGCTATTTTCAAATGTGCTGGGTTAATGTTTGCAATTATCTGAAGCTAAATAAAAAATGTGATAAAGGGCGTAAGAGTCAGCACTTTGCAGATCCATGAGGGGGAAACAAAAAGGCGAAGTACGTGGCCACTTGAGCCTCAATAGAGTTAACATTAAAGCTCGAAATGAGAAAGAAATTAAAATCCTAACCAGATGATGATCCTTCTTGCTCCACTTAATTCACTCACAAAACCAAGACAAGAGATAATCAGTTTATTCTCATCCCATCTCAAATGGGGATGACAACTACTCTTTATTTGGAACTCTAATCCCATTCCTATGATCTCTTGGTTTATTGGGTGGTTTAGTTTCAGCAAAGCCTAGTGCAGAAGCAGCGATGACGGAGCCCTCGGCACCGGCCACCGGAGAAACCTTCGTTCCTGCACACCAGCGCACAGTTGTGGTCACCCAAGCACGCTCCCTTGAACCTGTGGCTCTGTGACTCGCACATCCTTCCCTCTGTCTGCACCGCTACTTCTGCATCCATTCAATTCATTCATCACTTACACATATATAAAGCAAAAACAATGGGAGAGAGACATGTGTAGAATCTTACGAGCAGCTAAGACAATAAGGAGCAAGAAGAAGAGCCCAAATGATTTCCTCTCCATCACCAGTTAGCTATAGATGAATAATAGAAATGGAGTCTACTTAGGAACACAATTGTGAATTGGTTGGGTCGTCTGATATTGGAAGTGGGAAGCAAAGATAAAGAAGGAGGTTGAGGAAAGGGGCATCTGGTCACGTGAAAATGTGACATGGTGCAGTGAGACCTGTGACCCATTTTCAGATGCGGCAATCTGAGGTTTTGGGGTTTAGTGGAGTAGGTAGGATTTGGGTAAGGGCTAAAGTTAGAAGTTTACATGGTTTGTTTATTTCGAGATTTGAAGATAATCTAAAAATTTATATTATATACATATATTAACCATACACGAATTTTAAATTTGAGCTCTCCATGCATGCAATCGATTTAGTTATGAGGAATCCAATTTTCCAGACCCTGGTTGATAGCGATTTAGCGGATCAGTTTCACATGCAAACCTGCAACTTTTCTGCTCACACACCCCTCGTAAGCGGTAAATAATGGTGAGACGTAACTCCCAATAACAACAGGACAGAGACCACATTATGTGCTTGCGTGGCATGCTTCTTCTTAATCTATGAGATTTCAGATTTTGTTTTTGCTCTGATTTGGTCTCTCTATGATTCCTGGATGCATGTAATATAAGAGTATTCATTTGTATGCACAGCTATATTTTCTTAAAATACGTGACATAACTAATGTTTGAATATGGCATTTTCTGTAAATCGTCTATAATCTTTGACACTGTATATATGGGAACATTGTTTTAAAATGTATATGAAGTCTGACAGGGTAGGATTCGCGATTTTATGCGGTGAACTTCCTTAGTAACCGTGGGATCTGTACCAAAGTTGCCAAGCACTATCTGTGGTTTGATGTAACAAGAGTAATTGAAAAGGGAATTTTCTAAAATAATCGTAGAATATAGAACAGAACAGATAGTAAAAGCTAAAATAGGGCTCCCTCTAAAATGTTTTTACCACAAGTTTATAAAGCAATGCATTATTGCATCTTGAATTAAGTGTAAGATATACAGTCTGGAGAATGAGATTATCTCTGAATTTTATTCAGATTTTTTTCTTTTCGAAAGATTTTAAAGGCCAACCCTGAGATCTAAATTTGATCGTAAAAATTCAAACGTCAGTTTATGCACATTTAATACACGTACAAACATCTAGTTTGGTAGCACGTGATGCGTAATTTTTTATATAATCAGTACAATATTTATTATTATATTTTTATAATTATTATTTTATTTATCAAATTATCATTTTAAATATTAAATTATTTTTTAAAAAATAAAATATAAAAATAATTTTTTCTCTCACCTATCCCCACCTATCTAATTTTTACTTTACTTTCTCTCTTCTCACGTCATATCAAACGGGCCTAAAGTGTTTCTGAAATGCAGAGGGGTTTGTCCAATCTGTGAGACTTCATAGTATTTGTCTGTCAAACTGGACAGGAACACAAAACTTAATGGTCGCCTGGACTGTTTTGATGAGCCCACATTTTTGCATTAGACGTACCAACCCCAAGGGCTTTTGGACCCAATTGATGGAAAGATCTCATTGTCCCCACTCCCTCCTTAATTTGTCCTGTCCCCTCTGTTCCAAAATTATTATTCATTTGAGTTGTTTTTGGTTTTCAACTCTCTACACTAAAATCACTCATAAAAAAGCCACAAATTTTGTTTTTTAAACAAGGAGGAGAGGCAGAGGGATGTAGGTGATAGTCCTCGTAGGGTTCAATAATTGCAGCTCACTCCCTCACCAAAAATAAAGAAAGTAAACAAACGCAAGAGGCGCAGTGAGCAGTAGTAATGTCAAATTGGCAGCTAAAGCATGAGATTTTCAAATTTCTCTGAATGATTTAGATTTAATATTTTATTTTTTAATTTAAATTATTTTTTAAAATTAATAATTAAATCTGTATCTTTTAAAATAAAAAATTAACATATAAAAATTAAAAATATCAAATTTAATTTAAACAATATGAATTAAAGTGATTAAAAAATAAGTTAAAAAAAAAAAAAAAGAATAAGAGATCCAATTTGCACTACACTTGGGCTGCTAGTTACTACCGCTGGCTGCCCTGCTCTTCCACCTCATTGCGTGTCTGGAACAGGAAGACATGCTTTTGCCTTTACTCTTTTTTCTTTACGCTTTGTCATATTAGCCTTCCATCATTCCTCATTTCATTATCACAAATCCATGCCAACATTGATAAAATAATAATAAATTTGAAAGTACATTCTTTTAATTTTAAATCATATACAAATACTTCTTTTAATTATTTCATAAATTTAAAATTTTAAATAAAATTTATTGTCCAGTATTAAAAATTAAAAAAATTATTTTCACATTATCTAAAGTTAAAAAGTTTTTTACATTTTAGTCTTTTTTTATAATAAGAAATATGTTATCATTTGTTACTTTTTTAAATGAATAAGAATATATCATGTGACAAATAACAAAATTTAAAGTAAAATATGTATCAACAGAAAAATAGACATAGAAGTTTAAATCTTGATAGGGATATATCATGTGACAAATTAACAACTCCCCCTCCTCCTACATATCAAGAGACCGGAGCATATATATGACTAAACATCTTCAACTTCAAACATTCCACTCATTCAAAGATAATCCGATGAATAGCTCCAAATTTGAATTCTTCACAATTGCATGTATTTTGGAAAATTTACTCTTAATTTTCTAATTAGTCATTTGCTACACCAACTCTTGGAATAGAAGTTTTGAAATATTCAACTCAGTAGAATTCTTCCTAAACTAATCATTGGCTTCCCGTGTGTCCATCTTTTGCTACTCCTTCTTCTTCTTTTTTTTTTTAATTTTTCTCATCTTGGTGCCAAAACTAAAAAGAAAAAGACATGAAGGTGAAGTCTGTATAAATGGATCTCACTAAGTCGCATATCATATCTTTTTCTCTCTTTTATAAAATATTCTCCCAGATCTAAAACAATCCTAATTCCCCCATATGTCCTTTATGAGTTGCATGCGTGCTTTTCCTATGTATATGATAGAAAATGACCAAAATGTTTGGTGTCTTTACCCAACTCAATAAAGCAGAAAACAGCTCGCTGGTCTAAATGATGGTCCTCCTCCTCCACCACCACTTATGCCTTAAAAGCCTCAAAAAAAGGCGTTTGAAAAATGAAGGCACACAAGAGCATTTTTAAACCCACAAAGAATATAACATAGACAAATCGCCAATCAGTGTGCTTTATGATGAAATTCGGTGCGAAAAAGCTAGAGCTACTCATTGAATATGTTGTGGGTCCATCAACGTCTCCACATGGGCATATATCCTTCTTGCCCATGGGGTATCTTCTAAAACAAATTCTCTGCTCTGTGGCATGTTTAAAAAAGAAATAAAATTTAAAAAAGAAAAAAAGTAAAATAAGATGGCCATTTTGTTTAGAGATGTGCTCTAAGCACCTAAAGTATGCAGGCTTGGTATCTTCAGCTATTCAACCCATTCAAACATTTTAGAGAGGGGTTGTTAAGATTTGGGATTTGGTCATTAGAGTAATTATAAGCTATAAATTTCTATTAGTTTCTCTTAATAAGCAATACATGTAGATTTCATTACCAAGAGAGAAGGAAAAGGAGAAGGGGGGGGGGGGGGGGCTCAAGCTAAAGGGTTTAGAGACCCTTGGAATAATATGAAGGCTCTCGAATTGTATATAAGAAAACGACTAGTTTACGAAGGCATAGATTTTCACAAATTAGCACTAATTTTGAACTCTTCTTGATCCCCTGATTATAATCAAGATATCTTTTGACTTCAAAATTGTATTTGTTCGAATTACTTGTATTTGTTTGCTGCAAATGTGTACAAATTTTATTCAACCTGAAGCAGCCAGAGACATTTATATAAAACTTGGCTTTTGAAGTCCCCAAGCAAGATTACCCAACTAAATATAATGTTATTCAACGTATATTTCAATGTTAATTATCTTTTTTTCTTTTTAGTTCGTATACTATAGATGATGATCTAAATTCAAAACTCAAGAATCTATTGTACATCATCTATCCCTATCGTAGATATTTACTTTATTTTTATCTTCTGAAGGAAACATTGATGATGACAGATTAAACACATTATGCTTGAATACGAACAATGCGACAAACAGAGAAATAAAGAAAGGCCCCACAAGAAGTTCTTCTAGATTTATACAACAAAAACAATTCACATATCAAAACTCCAAAAGATACCCCACCAATGTGAAAATGAACCTTGATATTTGACAATAACAACAATAATAGTAATAAATAATCAAAAAACACAGAGAGTATATATATATAGATGTATTTATGACTTGGATCACATGTAATATCATAATAATTCAAGAAAAGCCCATCCTATTCATAGGAAGAGAAGCAACATTCATGTTTAAGCAGAAGGCTTGGTCTTTAAGCGGTACAAGAGCTTCTTCTTCTTGGAGCTTGGATTGTCAATGGTGAGAACCACTTTCCCAGGTTCACCAATCTCAAAACTATTACAAACCACAGGTTCTTCTGATGAAGCCACTTTTCTAGCCTTCTGAATAATTACAGTATAGCTTCCTTCGGCACTTGGTACAAACTCTGCTCCATAGCTTACATCCCACCCTATTACTCTCAGCTCCCATGATAGAAGGCATTTCTGCAAGTCCCCAAAAAATAATAAAACATCAATTCATTATATTTAAGCAACTAAGTGTAAGATTAAATTACACTTCACATGGGTATTATTTCTAAATTTTAGTCCTTGGCTCTGTAATTGGCTTCTAGTTATAACAATAATAATAAAAAAGATCAACAAGTTCAATGTGCAACCCCATAATTAAATCAACATCAACATCAAACAGGCTCTCTTTTTATATCAAAATATCTGATAAATTATATATTCAAGTTCACTTTGTCTATATCAACCAAGCCAATAAAGCTACGACTACTTTGGCTGCTAGCTAGATCAAGAAGTAAATGAAACAAATTTGGCAATTCCGGCCTCATTGGCTAAGCAGCATAAAGATGCAGAAACGACAAAAGAAAGTTCCAGCTTTATAGTTTAAATATTTATTTTTTATTCCATTGGGTTATTGGAATATGTTATTTCTATGTTTATTTTATTCTGCATTCACTTATTTCGAGTTTATTTGCACCTCTCCTTACATTTCTTCTCAGAGCATAGTTCAGCACAGTATGCGCAATAAACAAACGATGAATTAGACAATATGACTCTTGTGAACAGAGGAATCCTAAGAAAGATCCCATTCCGATGCAGCATTCATTGGATTCTCAAAACCAAACAATGACGATAACACCAAAGGAAAACAAACCCACCTCATTGACCGGAAATTCTACGGTATGCTTCGCTGCCGGCCTTACTGTAATTTCAGTGACAGCATCAGTATTACCGAATTCTCCATCTTTGCTCAGTCCTCCATACTTCACCGGAAGTTGCTCTGGAGCAATGTATCTGAAGAAGTCCAAAGAGCAAATTGAAATCTCTAACCAAAAGTACTAATCAGGCTCAAAATAAAACAAATAAACAAATTTTGAATCTTTGGAACTTTACCTCAAAAGGGTCTCGGCAGATTTGGAAGGCCCTGCAAATACAAACTTGCTCTTGGTTCTCTGAGTGAGAAAAGGGCTTATCATCCTGTTCACTGCCAGGTACCACCATGGCACATTGATGAAAACCTACACCATAATAGGTTTTGAGAGTAAGATACATTCAATAACCATTAAATGTAAGCACCCATCAATGCATGAGAAGTTCAAAAGTACTACCTGTTTGGCTACGAATTCAGGATAGTTATCTTGAAGCAAATGAAGGGCCTGTTTGGTGGCTTGTCTGAGTTCCCACTTACCAGGCCCAGGAGAATTCTTCAGATCATTAACCTGTACAATGGTGGATACACCACCAGGAGTGAAATCCAATTTGCGAATACTCCTTTCCAGAAACTGAATTCTCCATCTCAGGAAATTGAGCCTCCTCCCCTCATCGGAAAACGCTTTCTTGTAAAGCTCCTTGTTTTGGAATTCCCCATAGATGTTGTAACACACTGGGTGACCTTCCTTATCGAACCCATGCATGAACACCGCCTTCTCCAAATCATCAATCAAGTTTTCTTCCATCAATTTATCGATCGCAAATTCTTTTCTCCAGAGAATTGTGTTCTTGATCATGGTGAAAGCATCTTTCACCTTGAAATCTCTTGCTCGCAGAAATTTCAAGAGAATCACATCGCTCCTCTCATCGGCAAGCAGTGGTATCCCCCAAATGGATACTTCTTCCGGCGGAGGTGGCGGCGGAGTTTCATCTTTGGTTTCCTTGGTTTCTGCCTCCGCAGGCGGTGGAGCGGCTGCGACCTCCGACTCTTTGGCCGCCTGTGGCTCTTCTGCTGGAACAGCGGAAGAGACCGCTACTACGGTCTCTTCAATGGCTTCCACTGTTTTTGCTCCGTCGTCATCAACTGCCGGAGCAGCCGCTTTGTCTTCAACCGCCTCAACGGCCACCGTGGATTCTTTCACTTCCTCCGGTGTAGTTTCCTTCTTGTCTGCTTGTTCTTCCACTGTTTTTGTGGGGTCCGCAGGTTCTGCTGGTGGAGCCGGTTCAGTAGCCTTTTCCTGAACCGGTTCTGTCTTCTCTTCCTCATTGGGAACAGCAATGGGCGCAGGCTTCTCTTCTTTGTGGGGTGAAGGTGGGTACGGAGGAGCAGAGAAGTCATGCTTGTTAAGTGCATCTTGGATGAGGTGCTTGAGCTCTTGGAGAGCCTTCCTCTCGTAGTCAGGAAGGTCAGCAACTCTGGTACTCTCTTCCTTAAACGAACCTGATTCAGGCATTTTGTCGTCACTGTCACCGCCGGGTTTAGAGACCTCAGTCTCTGCAGTCTCCTCAACAGGCTTCAATGGCTTCTCTGGCTCAGACTCGGCCACAGGTTGTGGATCCTTCTCTACAGTCTTCTCAGGCTGTGGAACATCAGTAAGCACCACCTCTTGGACTTGCGCCAATGGCTCTTGGGTTGTATTCGTTGTCTTTGAAGCATCCTCAGCCATGGTTGATGATGATGGCCTATAACTATAATGAAAATAATAATAATCCCCCTTGAAATGACCAAAATTTGAAAGCAAGAGATACAAGAGAGAAAGCAGAGGATATGGAAAACAACGGGGTGATGGGGATGGAGGTGGTGGGAGAGGGATAGAGGGGAAATGAGTTATATAAAGAGATGTGGGGTGGGGGGTTAGTGATGGCTAATGAGTAAGGAGTGTGGGCTGAGGGGAGAGAAGCAGTGAGGGGCTAGCTTGGAATTATAAGCAACATGGCATAACGGGGGACCCCATTACTAGCTAAGCATTACACATAATGTCGCCTTTTTAACGCTGTTACTACGTTAATCATCGGCGGTTTTGCCGGCATTATCAATTCTCACAAACCCTTGTGCCCACCTTACCAGTAGTGGGTCCCATTCATATTTCATTCCCCAAAATTTTTAAAATCACGAACGGTCCTATTTTAGAACTAACAGGGAAAAGCTGTTCGCAAAACCCCAGAAAAAAAAAAAAAAGGTTCGGAGGTTAACGCAAGGAAGTTAATGCTTTCATTCATGGAACGGACATTCAGTCACCTAGGATGCGTGGCAAATCGTTCTCTTTTTCGTTGTGACTGTGACTGTCTAGCTGTCTCTGCCGTTTGCATTTTGCATTTTAGACCGTTAAAACACTCGATGACGTGTACCCTCGGCCTGCAATGCGCCAGGAAAGACCAAGTCAATCGTGGGTCCCGCACAACTGGTGGGCTCTTATTTTCATGACATATTTTTATTCGAGGTGTTGTCCAGTGGGCTTGAAGGACTAAGCATAATTAGGCCCAAACCAAACATGACTTTTTTCATGTATTCTGTTTTGGGCCCAACTTTCAAAGCCTTGCACCATCTAGTTGGAAGAGTGTGGATAAGGGTACACCTCACACGTAAGGTCTCATTCACTGGTAGGTTTGTGTCTATTTTTTGAGTAGGGTTTGCAATGAACGTCATGATAATGAAGAATGTAACGTGGGACTGTCGGCAGAGTACAATGCTCCTTTGGTATGACACGAAATTTGTTTTTAAACATTCAGTGACTTTGACGTTAATAATTTGATTTTCTCTATTGTCTCTTGCCAAAATCTAAAATTCCTTATTTCCATCCAAACTGACTAGTCGCACATTTTCCCCCCATTTGCTTTTATTTGTACATGTTAATTGAAATTATGTCTTTCTCTTCTAACATTGAAATATTGGATGCGTTTTGAAGAATAAATTCTTTTGAGTACTAACTAACTCTAAAATGTAAACATAAATGAATGAAGTTATTTCTGTTATCCCTGTTTGACAAGGATGAAATGGTTTACTCAGAGCATCATTTTTGTAAAATAAAATAGGCATATCCGAAGTAGTGGGAGCTCATAAAAGAACTGAACGCGGAACGACCACATGGTGCTAGATAAGGATATTGTAGCATGCATGTCAGAATTGGAACCAAACCAAGAATTGATAGGAAGAGGGTTTGAACTGGAGTAGGTATGGGAGAGAAGGAAGGCGAAGGAACAAAAAGAGGGATGATGATACAGACAAGAATCGAGTGGGATTAGGATGTATATGGACATGAACTCTTGGCAGAAGCCACATGACTGCGATCACACGACAACGTTTGACATTTCTGTTTGATTGGATAATACAATTATTTGAGGAGCATTCCTTTTTTTTTTTTGGGGCCACAATTATTTAGGGCATTCCATCAATGGTGGTAACTCATGCCATGTTGCTTCGGGAAAAAAAGGGCCAATCCCAATGGTGCGCTGGTGCTCCTTGTCGGTTAATATTTTTTAAAAAATATTTCTTGTCATTAAAGTTATTGTTCTTTTTAAAAAAATCATTTCTTACGTTGTTTTTAATGGTTATATCTAAAATTGGATCTCAAAAAAAAAAATTTTGTTAGATCTACCAATCTAGTTACAAAAAAGAAAAAATTACCGTTTAAGATTATGAAATTCAATTATTTATTTTAAAATACTTTATCTTTTATAATTATTTTAAAGAATCAAAAGAGTTAATATTTTACATTTTAAGTTAAATCAAATGCTAACAAAACTATTGTTAATAAATCTTTTTTAAAAAATACTGTACTGTTATTTAAAATGTAAAATTGTTACTATTAAAATTTTCAAAGGTTATTAGTTATTGTCATAATGTTTAAAATATTGATTTTTTATTTTTTAAAATAATTTAAAAATATAAAAAAATTTAAAAAATTTAATTTCATGGTCTAAACAGTATTTTTTTTAGAAAAAATAAAAACTAGATTGAAATATCATGTACAAGGAATGGTGGTTGATGTGATGTGTTGATTCAATTACTAAATTATTACAGAGGCTTGCAATTTCCATATGGTGTAGAAGTTTTTAACAAATCTATGCGGAAAAAAGAAAAAAAGAAACAGGCGAAGGATATACCTTGTCAAAAGGGCAATAACGAAGTCAAAGCGAGGCCTTGTGTCCCCCTAGCGCTACGGCGTTTTTAGAGATCCAGTGGCAATCAATCTGAAACTCAAAACTCAGAAGCAAAATCAAAATTCACATAAACAAATAACAGAGGAAGGAACCGATTGGATTCAAGCTGGTCCAGAGTCCTTATGCATTCTGATTCTCGGTCTCCTAATTTTTCTTTGGCAAATTTTCTAATCCTTTCTCTCACCTCACTCCCACGTGCTCACTCCTCTCCCTCACTCCCCCACTTCAAATCCGAAATTCCATCATAAATTCGGGATTGGCCTCCTTTGTTTTGTAACTTTATATAATACCAGCATTTCAATGCAGTCGATTTAGCCCAACGAACCCCTCTGCGAAAGCAACCTTCTCTTGTATTCAAAGGTCAAAATGGGGCTGTGATTTCAGAACGGACTTGCTTGCCAATTCAGACGAAGCCATAATTGGTGTGATTTTCAACTTGAGGAAATACCGGAAGAGATTGGAGGGTATGGATAAGTACGAGGAGGTGAAGGATTTGGGAGCTGGGAATTTTGGGGTGGCTAGGCTTATGAGGAACAAGGAGACCAAGGAGCTCGTCGCCATGAAATACATCGAGCGTGGCCACAAGGTTTTTTTCTCCTTTTTTTTTTTGTGGGTTTGATTGCCTGCCTGATAATAATAAAGATGTAACGAATCCTGTAAGTGTCAGATTTATCGCAGTTATGTTTCGCATTTGGACGTTCGGAATGAGGAAGGACTTGTTGCATACTGACGATTAGCTTAGGATCCACTGAGGGGATAGCTCTGGTTTGTGAAAACCCCAAAAAGGAAATGAACATTCATTTGACACAATCTTGTTTCATGAAGAAAATTTAACAAATTTCTCTAACTTTAGCAATCAAGCAGTTCCCAGATAAAGGTGTTAATAATCACAACTCAGCATTGGCACTTGATGAATGAAAAGTCCCTTTCTCGAGATATGTGATTCTAAGTAATTTCTTTTTCAATCCCAGATTGATGAGAACGTGGCCAGAGAGATTATGAACCACAGGTCCCTTCGACACCCCAATATAATTCGATTCAAGGAGGCAAGCACTTCAGTTGTTGACGTGTTGGATCAATTTTCATTGGGTACTAATGCTGATTTTTTGGTACACTTATTTCAACCGGATTTTTATTTTTCAGGTCATTTTGACCCCCACCCATTTAGCAATAGTAATGGAGTATGCTGCTGGAGGGGAACTATTTGAGAGGATATGCAATGCAGGCAGATTCAGTGAAGATGAGGTTAATAAGTTGGCATACTCCGAGAATCTCCTGCTTTCGTTGGCTCTCTTGCTTTTGGTCTTATTACTATTGTTTTCGCTATCTCATTTTGTGTCTTCGACTGTTCAGGCTAGATATTTCTTTCAGCAGCTCATATCTGGGGTCAATTTCTGTCACGCCATGGTATAATTATGCTCGCTGTCCAAGTTTACAAAAAACCATGCCTCTTCCCATAGTTCTAAAAGAATGCATAAAATGAGAATTCATGCTTTTACTCTTGTTTTGCAGCAAATATGCCACAGAGATTTAAAGCTTGAAAATACCCTTTTGGATGGAAGCCCTGCACCTCGCTTGAAAATTTGCGACTTTGGTTATTCCAAGGTATCGGGATTAATATCATCAAATTTAAAGGTTATACTTGTTTCCACTTCGGTGATATAATTATAGTTGGTTGAGTGCTTTTTATCTGTGGTGTAGTCATCTCTGCTGCATTCGCGACCCAAGTCCACTGTTGGAACTCCAGCTTATATAGCACCAGAGGTTCTTTCCAGGCGCGAATATGATGGCAAGGTATATTGTGCTCTATCTATTAATAATTTTCAGATTTCTTTGCATCTGCTTCATGCATATATTAAATTTTAACTACATCTTCCCTGCCCGCTGCATGTTATCAGTATAGCTC
This sequence comes from Erythrophleum fordii, assembly GCA_032878935.1. Taxonomy (NCBI): domain Eukaryota; kingdom Viridiplantae; phylum Streptophyta; class Magnoliopsida; order Fabales; family Fabaceae; genus Erythrophleum; species Erythrophleum fordii. The sequence continues at coordinate 45,312,793 of JAVQMF010000054.1, forward strand.
TTAGGTGCATCCAACGTATATATTAAATATTAGTGATTTCTTTTTCTATTTTAGATATAATGATGTTTTCCTTCTTATCATGGCTTAGTTGGCTGATGTGTGGTCATGTGGGGTGACTCTATATGTCATGCTTGTTGGAGCATATCCCTTTGAGGACCAGGATGACCCTAGGAATTTCAGGAAAACAATTCAGGTGTATATTGATCTTTTTCAATGTTGCTTCTGGTGTTGTTTTTTACTTGTTCTTTTTACACCATTCTTATACCTCTTCCTGTACTTTTCTTCAGCGAATAATGGCTGTTCAATACAAAATCCCAGATTATGTTCACATATCTCAAGATTGCAGGCACCTCCTCTCTCGCATATTTGTGGCTAATCCATTGAGGGTATGTTACAACATTTTATGATGTTCAAAGTGACTAAAATATTGCTATTATCTCAATATAGCTAGATTGTCACGTCATTACAAATTATGCATATCATGTCACTATTATGTTTTAGAGTTATCCATTTGTAACTATAACCGCCTCTTTATTCTTTCTTCACCATACTTGTTCGATTCTGTGGATTGGATTGGTGTGACTGGACTGTTTACATTGCTCCTCTTTTCCACTTAAAATATCTTTTCTATGGAAAATTGATTTTGGTCTTCTTTTCTACCACCTTTCACTGCTTTTCATCTTCCCTTGCTGAGGATTACTTAGAAGCTTCAGGACATTGAGAAGAAACTAACGGGTATTGGATCAACGAAGAGTTTGGGGTTTCTACCAAACAAAATGCTTTTGAACATAAAATTAATTGCATTTTAAAATTAACAATTTATGATAGAACTTTATATTGTCGATTGGCCCATGTAACCAACTTTATTTAGTAAAAAAATTACTATTGTTGTTATTTAAAATTAGTATTAAAATCAGTAATTTAGGAGTAGTTTATATGGAGCTAACTGACAGACCACTTTCATTGTCGGTTTCAGAGAATTACTATCAAGGAAATTAAGATCCACCCATGGTTTTTAAAGAATCTTCCAAGGGAGCTAACTGAATCAGCTCAGGCCATCTATTACCAGAGAGACAACCCAGGCTTTTATATTCAAAGTGTGGAGGAGATAATGAGAATTGTTGGAGAGGCAAGAACCCCACCTCCAGTATCCAGGCCTGTCAAAGGATTTGGTTGGGATGGTGAAGCGGAAGGAGCAGAAGATGAGGATGGAGAGGTGAAGGAAGAGGAGGATGAAGAAGATGAGTATGACAAGAGGGTCAAGGAGGTTCAAGCAAGCGGAGAATTTCAAGTCAGTTAAGCCGCACAATTCTTATGCAGTTGTTAAAAGTATTAAATTTGTATGCTAGTTAAGTACCTATTTTTGTGTATCATAATTAATAAAGACTACTATAAACGGGAGATAGGATAACTTTATGGCTCTGTTCATGCAATGTCTACTTGCATCACCATGGATTCCATGTATGAGAACAGAAGTTGTCTTGTTGCGGTCTAGATTCACTCCTGTTTCCGTAGCAGATAGGCAAATGTTCTCTTCTATTTTGCTGGCTGGCATACTTTGAGACTCAAAGGAACAGATCATGGAGAAAGTGATACGGAGCTGGGAAAAAAATGTACCCAAGAAAAGCATTGGCATTTATGTAGATTGAACCTTGAGGAAAATAGTCTGCGTCTTGGCGTGAAGATGTCCAATTTCGAACTTGCTAGCGTCTTTGATAAAAGACCGGGCTTTAACCAGTCTTGCTTAAATCTTGTTCAACTTGCTTACTTCTGAGCAGTAACGATCCCTTCATCTGTAGCTTAAGCTTTAATATTGTGTCATGCTTTTCTCTGCCCTGAAGGAGTACCTACAAGAACATAAGAGAGAAAAAAATTAAGAAAAGAAGAAAGAACGGGAAAGTTGAACGAATCAGGTTTGTTGTAAATCTGTAATTCTACCGAGTTCAATGATGTGGACGCCTCATCAATGTGTATAGAACTAGATGGGACTGGAGCCTTTGACATTTCTGTGGGATTTGAGGAACCAAAGCCTCTGGTAACCATATAAGGTGGAAGCCCTATCTGAGAAGAATCGATCGAGAAACTCCCACAAGAAATAAGGTAATAGTATAATTACCAGAAACATAAATTTAGAATCTGAGAAGCTCTCATCTTTTTAGTATCTTCATCATTTGGTGGCTGAGAAAGTGTATGGGCTGAGTTTTCATTGCTTGGTACTTGGATATTCTTTACGTCACATGAAAATTATTCCTTCGAACCGATATGGAAATGGCTAAGCTGCTTCTCATGTTTGACATGCAGATTTGGTATCTTAAAAAAATGTGGTCCTTTTATTGGTTTATTTTATATCGGTCTGTGCAGGCTAGAACCGTCAAGAGGTTAGCCACTTAATCTTACCATAAAATTGGAAGTGAAAATTGACACTTCCCAATTGTTATTCAGATTATACGAATGCGATGATACACATAACAGTAAATGCAAAAAGAGTTATGACAAGTTAGAGTGAAAATAAAAATACTCTAATAGAAAGTTCAAATGTTGGTGACTTCTTTGGTACACACTAAAAAATTAAATACATTAGTGTACATTTATTAATGATGGTTCATCGTGCTAATAACGGGTATTGAAATATGTTGATAATGATTTGCTAATGTGACGATAACTAGTTACTAATGGTAATAATCAATGGATAACAACACTTTTGAGTAGTCATTACAAACACTTTAAATTATCATCCGTTTGTAATTACACATTATTCCTATTAATAACTGGTTACTAGCACATTTGAATGACTTTTACTAGCGCAATGAACAATTGTCACTAATGTACACGGTACACCATTAGTTGCACTGTAGAATCCACTTAAAATTTTATACATTTTTTTAAAGAAATTAATGTAATGTTCTACTTGAACGTACTTTTCCAAAGTCATTATCTATGAAGAAAAAAAGAAAATCCTAGACAATGGTAGACAATAAAATATGTGGGAGAAAGGAGGAGTGAGAATTAATTTATGAGAGGAGAGGGAGAGAGAGAGGCGGGTGGGACTTTCTTAAGCAAGTTTCACACATTCTCTTTCTTTTCCTTTCTCTTATCTTCTTGAGTAAGTTCTGTATACTCTATTTTCTTCTTTCTCTCTCTCTTATTGGATTACCTACAATATTACAGAGAATGCTTACCTGAACGGTCCCTATACACACACACACACACACTTTCTTGCTCTTCCTCTCTCCTCTCTCACTCATAGACCCAGAAACATACAAAGAGACACTTGTTCAAATTTTCTACTTGATTAACAGTTTTGCAGTGAGCATATTGAAACTATAGAAGAAATTGATTTGAATACAAAGAACTGGCTCTGGAATCTGGTATAGAAAAATTGGGTCGGGTTCCTGCTCTAGGATGTGAAGCCACCCTCATTTCGGATTTGTTAGGTGTTGTAATTTGAGAGTCTCCTATATGTAGGTGTCATGGCAGTTTCGAATCTTGAAGCTTAACTGGTACCTTTCTGAAGTACATACAAACACACATCGTCACACACACTGCCATACTGCTTCAAGAAATGTTATGTTTAGTGTTTTCTTTTGAGTTGTGGACTTCTGACAGCAACACGAAAGCTTTCCTTTCCAGTAAACTCCTTGTTATCATTTTTGAGATATTGAATTATCTAGATTAATGTGATATTCGTCAAGTATGTAGTTGCATACTAGCATACTGTGATATATGATTGAAAGTTTAGGCTCCAAGGCAGTCTCTGGTTCCCCTGGGCAGTGTAGAGGAGTTGTTGGCAGCAAATGACTCGAGTTGTACAAAAAGTGCTGAAACTTGGAATTTAAGAACAACTATGCTTGCTGTGCTTCTTCTGTTCTTTCTAGAAGTCATAACCGGTGAGAGATTCCTCCACCAATGGGGAATATTGCCCATGGTTCGCTGAATTATTTTCCCTAAGGCAACAGAGTTTTGTTTCCCTTGTATATGCTTCATTTGTTATCAAGGGCATACACTCAATGGCAGTGAAACCTTGTTTTAGGCGCATCATTTGTGGATGGAAAAATTGTAGTGACTTTGGTTTGTATACAATAACAACAAAACAACAAAGCCTTGTTTCATTAAGTGGGATCGGCTATATAGATCAATTGACATCATAAACACTTATCATAAATTATATTTTTAGACAAATTATTTAAATCTAAATTTCTCTTAATAATTTTTTCTATAATTTTTTTTTGTCTTCCTCTACTTCTAATTATTGAATTATTCTCTATCTCATCTACTCTCCTAAGCAGAGCTTCTATAGGTCTCCTCTCTACATGATCAAACTATCTAAGTCTCGATTCTACAATCTTTTCCACAATAGATGCGACTTCCATCTTTTTTCTAATGCATTCATTTCTAATCCTATCTCGTCTAGTGTGTCCACTCATCTAACACAATATTATCATCTTTACAATATTGAACTTATTTTCTTGTTGACTTTTTATTGTCCAACACTCAGTTCTATACTATATCGCAAGTCTTATAACTATGCGGTAGAATTTACCCTTAAGTTTGAGTGGTATTTTTCTATCACAAATAACACCCGAAACATTCCTCCATTTCATCCATCCCGCTTAAATCCTATGCTTTACATCTTCTTCTATTTTCCCGTTATGTTGTATGATGGATCCAAGATGCTTAAATCGTGTGACTTGTGATAAGATATGTTCTCTAATGTTTACTTCTACATTAGAAGTGGTGTGCCTCTTACAAAACTTACACTCCATATACTCTATTTTATTTCTACTTAAACAAAATCCATGAGCTTCCAAAATTAGTCTCCACCTCTCCAACTTCTTATTCATTTCCTCTCTCGATTCTCCAACTAGAACAATATTATCTGCAAAAAGCATGCACTGTAGCATCGGCTCTTGGATATGTTTAGTAAGCACATCCAAGACTAAAGTAAAAAGATAAGGGCTCAGAGTTGACCTTTAATGTTATCAGAAAATCTTTCGTAAATTCACCTTTTGTTACTACGCTAATTGTAACCTTATCATACATATCTTCGATTGCTCGAATATAAGCTATACGGACTCATTTTTTCTCCAAAGCCTTCCATAGAACCTCTCTTGGCACTCTATCATATGTTTTTTCTAAATCAATAAACACCATGTGTAAATCTCTTTGATTCTCTCGATATCTCTCCATTAATCTTCCTAACAAGTATATTGCTTTCATAGTTGATCTTCCTGGTATAAAACTAAATTGATTCTTCGTAACTTGATTTTTTTTCCTTAACCTTTACTCAATTACTCTTTCCCATAATTTCATAGTGTAGCTTATGAGTTTAATTCTTTTATAATTTGCCAATTTTGAATGTTCCCTTTATTCTTATAAATAATAATTAAAGTATTTTTCCTCTACTCGTCTGACATTCTCTTAGATCTCATAATTTCATTAACTAACTTTATGAGCCAACTTATACCTTTCACTCCTAAACCCTTCTATATTTCAATAGGTATATTATTCAGTATAACTACTCTGCCATTCTCCATTCGCTTTAATGCTTTTTTTACCTCTATCTTACAAATCCTATGATAAAAAGTATAATTTTGATCATCTTCTCTAATATCTAGCCTATTCGATTGTAATAAAATCTCGCGCCCTTCATTAAAAAGCCTATGAAAATAACCATTTCACCATTCTCTGATATCTTGTTCCGTGACCAACATTTTTTCTTCTTTATCCTTGATGCATTTCACTTGGTCCACGTCTCTTGTCTTTCTTTTCCTACTTTTAACTAATTTGTAAATATTTTTTTTTCCAATTTTAGTACCTAAAGATTGATATAACCTATCAAATGCCCTTACTCTCGCTTCGCTTACTGCCTTCTTAGTGTCTTTCTTAGCTACCTTATATTTTTTTTCAATTTTTGTTACTCTTACATAATGATCACACTTTATAACACTCTCTTTTAATTTTAACCTTATCTTGCACGCTTGCATCCCACCACCAAGATTCTTTATCCTTAGGTCCAAAACCTTTTGATTCACTTAATATTTCCTTTGCCACCTTCCTAATCTCTTTAGCCATTCCATTTCACATATCATTAGCACTTCCTTGTATTTCTTAAGGTCCTACCTCCACAATCTATCTCTGCAAATTCTTTTCTTTATCCTTTTTTAGTTACCACCACTTACTCCTTAACGCCATATATTTGCCTTTGCTTTTTACTCTCATCTTAACTCTCCAAGTATAACTTTGTAATCCATGCAAAGTTTCTTATCCGATTTCTTTATAAGAAAGAAATCAGTTTGAGAACATATCTTTCCACTTTTGTACGTGATAAGATGTTCCTCAAGTTTTCTAAAACAAGTGTTAGTTAATATAAGATCGAACGCTAATAAAAAGTCTAGAATAATTTTACTCTCTGCATTTACCTCCCCTATGTCATGTCCTCCATGAACACCCTCGTAACCTGAAGATACACTTCTCACATGACTATTTAGATCCCTTCCTAAAAGAATCTTTTCTTTTAATGGTATTTCCTGAACTAAACATTTTAAATCTTCCCAAAACTTTACCTTATGATATTCTTCTAACCTTAGTTGTGGTACATAAGTACTAATAATATTAAAGATTTTCTTTTCTACTACAAATTTTAATGCAATAATTCTATCTCCTAACCTTTTGACATCCATTACAACATTTTTTTAAAACTTATTTAAAATTATACCTACCCCATTTCTAAATTTAGCCTTACCAGTGTACCAAAGTTTAAAACCTGAAATGTCTAATTCTTTTGTTTTTTTTCCTACCCATTTAGTTTCTTGTAAATATATAAAATTAATCCTCCTCCTAATCATAGTATCTACTATTTTCATAGATTTACCCATAAGTGTACCTATATTCCAAGTTCCAAAACGAATCCTACTCTTATGAACTAGCTTCTTTAGCTACATTCATTCACGAAAATATGAGAACTCTTGCTTATTTTTTACTACACCCAGGTATCGATGCAGCGACTCTTACTCACTTGTCATTGTACTCAAGTTATACAGCGCGATACTTCCGGACAACGACCTATCCTTACGTTTAATATATTTATTGTCTATATCATAAAGATTCGACAAAATTTTATATTAACTATCGACTACCTAACACAACCCTTTTCTTTTTTTCGGACTTAGAATCGACTATAAAAAATAATTTACATCAAAGTTCGTCGTAGACAGAATTTGACTTTGGTTTGTATACTCAGCAAAATTCCACTTGTATGTAAAGCATTGTTATTATCGTTTTGTCCAACAAAGGGTACAAACACAAGACATCAGAGTCAGATGATGTACTGTGGGACAGGCATTATATAATATTCTCCACAAATAAAAATAATTACAAACAACAATGTATCGTCATAGAATTTAAACAAAGTTTATAGTCAAGGAAGGAAAAAGAAAATATGTAGTGTCCTAGAAATTATAAAAAAAAAAGAAACAGTAGCGCACCTGCACATGAAAAGTACAAACTGCAGGACTAACACAAAAAGAGCATTCCATATTTCTATGAACTCAAGAAGTTGTGTTCTTCTGCCCTCCTCACCCCCGTCCCCCCTTTTTTCCTCACACGAAGCCCACTGAGACTAAAACAGAAATCATCAAATTCTCACAACTAAAACTTCTAACCCCACTTTGAAAGATCAAAAAGGATAAATGGAAGTAAAGTAGGGCCTTTTGTTAATAGATCAGTCACTGGAATCGAAACTTCCACTGTGGGAGCTACTGCCATTGAGACTATGTAGGGAGAGGCCCCTCATGTGGCCAGCCAAAGTAGAACCATCCATCTTGTTTTCCTGGAAAAATCTCTCTCTCTCAATGTGCTTTGCGGGTGGGGGAGGAATTGCAACACGAGAAGGCTCTCTATTGACATGATTTGCGTTTGGCAGTGGATTTGCAGCAGGCGGAGAACGAATATCAGTGCCTCGCGATGGCTCCAAAGAGAGTGGTCTTATCAGGGGACGATTCAGTCTTTCTCCAAGCAAACCCAAAGGAGGGAACTCAGATGCAGTCTCTTCATCTTCAGGCCTTGCACAAGCCTTACCTTTGCGTAATCTTCTAGGTGTTATCATACAGAGATGAAGAAATATTCAAAATCCAGTGTTTAAAAGTGAATAATAATAGTGGGTTTAAAGAACAGACAAGGTACCTCCGGAATAACTGTTCAGCCTCCTCTTCCTCCTCTTCTTCTTCATGTTCAAAACGATTAGCAATTGTTGTAGCTCTGCCTGAAAGAAGGTCATCATGTCTACAAAGAACTTTCTGAAGCTGCTCATTTAATTCAATTGCTTGAGAAACTATTCTCTCATCTCTACAGACCAACAGATCAGAAGCCAAAAGGCATTATCATCAATCCTCTGAACCATTTTAAATCCAGAAAGGAGAGGACAGAAGAAATATATAGGCCTAAAGCATGAAAAAGAAATTTAAAGCAGCCTTACCGAGAAGTCATCACAAGATGCAGTACCCTTTGCTTCTGAAATGAACATTGTTCTACAAGGTCAAGGGTGAAATCATCCCTTGCTACCTAAAACGACATAATATAATTTCAGATTTTCAGCAAATGGTGAAATGTCTTTGTTCACAGGATCCATAAATATATTTTAAGAAAATACTAGAAAAACAACATTTAAAGAATGTCATATTCCTCTGACAAATTCCTTCCTACAGCAGCTAGATGTCTCAATATTTTTAGTTGGTCTGTAACACTGAAGATGTCTCCTTGTTTTCTTTTTTTAAAAAGAAAAAAAATTGTCGCTAAATTCTTCATGATGTTGTTGTGAAATTCTCCAGAAATGCTGCTATAAGGAAAACATGCTTGCATTTTTCACTAGAACGTTAGGGACCACCATGGATGTAGGTTTTTGTGTAGAATACTCTCTCTTTTGGTCTGACAATCTGGCCCAGGATTTACTATGCTGAAAGTCTTGAATGTTCCCCAATGAGTGATACTAGAATGTAAAACTTTATCAGAAAAAAGCTCATGAGTTTTTTGCTTTGATCCTTATTCCTGTAGACAAGCTGATAGATTATGCCATAAAAATATCGTTCATCATAAGATTATTGCTGCCAAACAACTAAACTATCCGGTATCAAGGACTGATTTGAGCCTATCAATCCTAGTCATCGATATCAATAACTTGCAGAAAACCAAAACAAATATGAGAAGTTTATCCTTTTTACTGGATAAGCATAAAGAGGCATGTCAATGCAATTATATCTTTATTATAAATCAAGACAAAAATATGAGTCATATTCTTGGAATGCCAAATTCTGGTTCCAGTAGGGTAGATTCTTAACATACCTCGGGATGCTGGGCATCAACAGCATCAAGGACTTCTTTTAGAACTTCTAATGCATTACTAGCCTTTTGAATAATGCTGCAAAAAATATTTGCAGAATAAGATATTTTCTTTGCTAGAAAAAAATATGATGATAAGCACACATTTTCTGGGTTATTTCGCCACCAGTTCACCAGAACCACATCAATCACTGTCCCTTATGAATTTATCAATAAACAGAAAAAGGACTGTAATAGACTTTGACCTTTATCTATTTAGGTTCATTTTACTTGACCTAAGACGAGTATGTCTGGCTAATTCTTCTTATCACATTGTCCACCCCACCCACCCCCCCCCCCCCCAAAAAAAAAAAATCTACGTATCACAATAATACATTCATTTAGATATTTTGGCTCTGTTTCTTGACCAGATGCATCTTGACTGTAGAGTGAAGGAACAATGAGATTGAAATTCAATAGGGCTCCTAAAGATCCAGTCCACTATAAGCTAAAAGTATACAAAAAATGAAAAAGCAAAGTCACCTAGATTCAGGAACAGCCTGAGACTCTGCTTGCTGAGGAATCCCTTCAACTCTAGGTGAGGCCTGCCCCCCATTCGGTACATTAGTAGTCTTGCTAGGATGTGAACTAGGACAATTTGATTGGACCACATGAGCACTCTGAGGAAACTGCACACCAGCACTCTGTAAAACATATAAACAGAATGTAGTATTAGGCTTTTGCTTCAGCATAAACATTTAAAGGATGTATAAGAAACTAATATCAACAAAAAAGTGCTCATATAAAATCGCTTCACTTGTGTCATGTACAAAGGAAGTGGAAAGTGATGGGTAGGCAACAAGTATCTGCTAGAAAAGTTTTATTGGCAGAAAAAAGAGTTCTAAATGTCTGATATCCAGCATGTTTGCAGACTATCCACAGGATTTAGGACAAACAAACCACTGTCTGTTGCCTTCAGTATTGCCTCATTCTTACCAATTAGCACAATCTTCCCAAAAAAAATCATCACAAATAAAACTATAAGAACTTTGATATGGCTTGACCTACCATTACCATAATGCAGCACATGTTAGAGATGCAATTTTTGACTTGATTGATTTATGTGTACTATATCAGCTTCATCTACCTACAATTTCATCTATGAAACTAAGAACTATGTATCATTAGTGTGATTTTCAACATCATATATTTAAAAAACCTCACTTCTTTCTCGCCATGCCAAGATAGGAGCCTAGCTAGCACCTGTTAATCAAATTATTCTAGAATCTAGATCAACCCATAAGAATCCTAGAAATTTGTTTCGCTATCTGTACCTACCACCAAATCATAGTATGCATTATAATACTGGGGAAACTTTCCAGAAGCACCACCAAGAGATGTTTGAGTGGCATCTAGCAGGAGAAATATCCGCTCTCTTACTGGCAACTCTGACTGCAATTAAAGAAAGAAGACAAAATAATTAAGAGGTTATAAGAAATATTAAAATAACTGAAGGACAATAGCCTGTGTACAGAAAATTCATACCTTCTTCTTCACGATTTTCACAAGAATAGGAATAATTCCCGTATCAATCACCTGCTTATGAACATGATCTCCAATATTGTTCATCAACATTTCCAATAGCTAGAAAATTAATCAAGAAATGACTTAGTAGGAAACCATAGAGCAGGAAAGCTTGCAACGTTAATTCAGTTGGAAATAGTCACATAACCAAGCTTCACAGGTTCAGTTATGGCTAAAACTATGTAGCATTAAACTCTGGTCTTTCATAAATTTTGCGTATAGGCAAACTATTTAGAAAATTCACATGGAAGTTTCTATGACACCAAAACATAGGGAAGTCATTATACTCACCATGACAGCACAAAGTTGAGTATTGGGGTTTTTGCTGCTCAATCTCTTTTTGATAGCTTTAACAACATCTCTAGCTTGCCTTCATGTTCACAAAATACGCGTTAACAAAAGTGATACTGCTTGGATTATTCTGCCACATTAAAGAGCTCATCTATGTTCATAATCTAGTGAAAACACCAGCCAGGATCAAGCACCAGGCTAGGTGTGGTAATGAACAAAAATGTAGATGAACATAGTTAGAATTACAAACTAAGTTAGGCACCAGACATCAGTTGTTCACCAACTGAAGGCTTCTAATTTAAGGTTTTATTCTGAGAAACAAAAAACATTTGAGGAATACTGTAAATGCCGTTGGGATGAAAAAATTTTGGATCCAAGAACTCAGCAATCATTTTGACATAGCATGCTATAATGATCATTTGCAATTGCAAGGATTATCTTCCCATGATAAAAAGAACAGTCTTAAGAACCAGCAAAAAAAATACTAACAACATATATCATTTAGTTTGATATGATACAGTTGGCAACAAATTCATTAACATATATCAGCAATCCATTTCTCTTAGTAATGTTTTAAGATGTCCGTCAATCAGAAAGAAACAACACAATGCAAATAGATGAAAACATTGCAGATACCTTTGATCATGAGCAACTAATTCACAGATTTCAATATTTTTTATCCAATCAGTTTCAGCCAGTTTCTCACTTGTTGCAGCGTTAACAAGCTCAGCCGCCATTTTTCTTCAGAAATCTAAAAATTAATAAAAACATAAAAGGTTACAAGATATTTTAGAAGAGGAAACCAATAAGGAACAAAATGGATTATAGGTATTGTATATCAAGGAGTAAACCTAGGTGGTTTATTAGCTCTTGTTAAAGAGAAGCAAACAGAGCTTACAGAAGTTTTTGAAAAAGAATTATTACTTCATTCAACATACAATGCAAATCAAGGACCAAATCCAGAACAAATATTTTTTTTATTTTCCCTTTACTTAGGTATCTATCATTGCAGACTACTTCTCAGTTTATTCGATAGCCAATACCACATAGTTTGAGTTCATATTTTGTCTTTCTGTGAAGTGAGAAGTGAAATTGGGCTGTGATGGACCCATTAGTGATAGGCTCAAATGTGAAAAGGTTTACATCAGGAGGAATAAGGAAGGTTGGGCAAAACAATTGAGGTGGAATCGCACAACTAACTTCTCACGTGTACAGCTAGCTGTAAGAAAGAGAGGGATGCATTGTGGGTTTTTTAAGCTTGGGTGAGTGTGAGCATAGGAAGGAAGTTGGTGGAGCGTTAGGGAGAGTGCTCTAGTCTCTCAAATACTAGAGAAGTGCTTTTCTTTCCTTTATGTGTTCATTGTGTTCATTTCTGTTTTCTCTAGCTGTACCATTTTCTTCCTACCTCTGGCTTAAGGAAGGAAACCCTACTTCTGTTCTATTTCTGTTCTTCTAGCTTAATTCCAGCTCTGTTACTGTGATTGCTGCTCTTTCTCTCCTCTGTTGAGAGGAAGAGGCTGTAATTCCATTTATAAATAAGATCAGAGTTTGTGAGTTTCATCAGGCTGTCATATCACATTAGACTGTAAACAATTATATATTTTTCTCTTGCAAAGTTGAAGGTAATTGATCCACTACATTGTATATACACAAAGTTGGTATCACAAAACAATGAATTCGTATTATGTAAAATCACATTCCATCATAGAACAAGCAAACTGACTCTGATAGAAAAGAAACTTACATTTCGTGGCACACAGGTAGTGCTAAATTAAATGCCAGCATGCAATATTAGGAACCGAATTATGAACTACTAGTGAATCACGAACTACCCTGCAACTAGCAAAATTTCAGGGATAATTCAGCACTTCACCAAATTTCAAATGCCAATGCAAAGATATAGCATAAAAGAAGATTAAGCAAAAATAACAATCTGATCGTCCAGAAGCTAAATGACTACTCGTTACAAAAGAGGGGTAAGGGGAGGGGGGTCAGTCAAATTCAATTTATATGACAAAAGATAGTGCACTAGGTTCTGAGATGAAGTAAGATTATTTTGCAGTGTTCCGTACTTTCTTCCCTCGTAAGAAAGGATAAACATTTTGGGTATCCTAATCAAGCTGATAAAAAATGTAAATTGAACCATGCTTCCAAACTGGGAGGGAAAAGAGAAATTGATCTCGGATCTAAATTAACACACATCAACAATCCTACAAGAGACATGATTCCAACTAGATACGAGTTCAGGGGAAAAAACTATCTCAGAAACCAAAAGTTCCGTTCACTAGAAGGGGTTTTTATTTATGGCCAAATAAGTATTATAAGGCTTGATAGAGTGGAATTTACTGGAAAAAATAGAAAAGAATAAAATAAGAATCACCTGCAAAGACGATAAAACAACAGAGACCACGAGAAAGAAGCCGAAGATGCCCTGTTAAACCCCAAAGAGCTTCAGCATATCAACGGAGAAATGACTAGTGAAAGATCAAATGCAACCCAACCCCAATGAATTCTCTTGCTATATCTTGCTTTTCTTTTTCTTTTTTTGGGGGTTTGCTTTCAGGGTGCTTTTTCTTTTTCTGAACTTTAAGCTTTTTCGAATATGGATTTCTTAATTGGGGAACCAAGTATTTTAATGCCAGAAACAAATTGTTAGCTTTGAGAGCTCTCCAAGACAGAGAATAATACAGAGAAATTGTATAATTTTGATAAAATATAAAATAGAAATAGAATTGAAAATTTGGTTGGAGAGGAATCCAAGGTTGGGTGTTGCAGTTTACTTGCTAAGCAAATAGAAGAAGCGGCACCGCCATGAGTGATGAGTGATGAGGTGTTGGTGTGCTGTCCCTAATCACTAAAGCTTCTTTTCTAAGCTGAAGCTGACATTTATTAGGATCCACCCCCACTCTCAGTACACACATCACTCTTCATGCCTTTCCTCTTCAAACCTACGAGCTGTGAGGATCATGGTTTTAGCTTACCAAAAAACGCAAACCCACCACAAGGGTAAAGACAGATTACAATGAAAAGCAATGATCCACTTTCTGGGAAATCTCGTGAGTGTTGTTCATGTGTAAGAAAAAAAACAGTAATGAAAATAAAATGAGATATAAAGAAGATAAAATACATAGATAAAATTTTTTATGCAGATATTTTTATGCATACACTATATAATATTCATTTTAAAAATCGTGTAATACAAGCGCAGACGAGAATATATATGACCTATTTCACTTTTGTATATTTTATTTTTTTCATCTTTCTTTTATTGTACTATATAATAAATTTATTTATTGTAGAAACTCCAAACTTGTATAAAATTATATAGTACTGTACTACAATTTGTACTGACCGTCAGAAATTTAAAAATGAGGCGATGGATTAAAATCATTAAGAAATATATTAATATTACCTTAAGAAGAATATTGAAATCAAGTTGCCGGTGGTAATAAGAAAAGCAGAAAATTTAGGTGTAATTGTATGTGTTGGTAATTAATTTTTTAATAAAAATATAAACGATAAATTTTCTTATAGTTTATTAATTTTTTAAAAATTTTATTTACATGTTGTTAATTTTACTTAAGTATATTTCTTTTTTAAAAAAAGTTGGTCTAACTTATACATGATTATGAGTTAAAAAATTCATTGATCCAAAAAAATAAATAAATATAAGTCTAAAAAAGTCCATCAGCTTAAAAAAAGTTCATTTTTAAAACCAATTAGACTCAAGTGTTTTTTAAACTCATCCCACTACCTTTATACATACACACACACACAAATGTATATATTATTATTAAGTTTTGTTCATTAATGTTTTATTATTAAATTTAAGTGTTCTATTAGTCTAGTATAATAAATTTAACTTCATTTAAATATAAATTTTAACATGATAAATTTATTTTTTTTATACATATACTTCATAATAATAATTTTAAAAAATGATAAAAATATGTATCATTATATTTAGAGTTAATTATATTTAAATTTTAATTGTTTAAAATATTTTTAGATATAATAATACTATAATAAAATTAGTTAAATTAAATTTTTTAACATTTAAATATGTTAAAGTCTAAAATTTTAATAAAAAAATCAAAAAATTATTATCAGACCAAGTCAAATCAAACTCATTTTTTATTGGACTAGCGCCAAACTTCCTCCAAAAACATTACCAAATTCAGACTTAACATCCTATTTTTTATTATTTTTTTTATGAACACAACCTGTAATCAATTTTAGTTTGATTCTAATGCCCCTTAATACTATTTTTCCCAATAACTTTACATATTCCTACCCTTCTGCGAAAAATTTTGAAACATCAAATATATGAACATTCTGAGGAAAATTTAGCAGCCTTTTTAGCGTCTGATTAGTTGCAACTTGCAAGTTTTGTTTTCTGTGATCTTTGGGCTCTCGCCATTTGATTATTAAAAAAAATGACGAAGATTTAATTTATGCATGTATCTGGCTGATCGGTGCACGCAAATTACTATCTTCTGATTGCTGAGAGGATGCCAAGCATGGATACATCTGCATACTTATTGCAGCAATGAAATAGAAACAAGAAATAAAAAATTGATGAGTTTTTTTTCTAAAGATAAAAAATTGATAAGTTACTCTGCAGCAAAACAATGGGTCGTTGGATGAGTTTGAGTCTTCCCGTGGAGACAATGCGCCCCACAATATATTTTATAAGCAATGCCATTTCATTATTGAATATTATACTTTTACCTTAAACATTTTTATTAGTTCAGTCATAGCCCTTTTTCTTTTCTTGGGACTCGTATACTTATGAAATGTGACCTTTTTTTAATTGAACATGTTTTTAAGAAGACTACGACTATAAACAAAATAAAACACTTAAAAAAATAGTTAATTGACTTGCCATAATCACAATAATAACTAAGATGTCACTATTTAAAATCAAATTTAATAATACAATTTTTCTTAACAAACAATCTCTAAATTCAAATTCATCATCAAGGTTGGTCAAACTATGATTAAGCTCTTCCATAATTGATTATCTCTCATTAAGTTCCTTATGCTAGCCTTCTCATTCCATTTACTAACTTCACTATATCTATTTGATAAAAGCACATAATGACCATCATCGTAGGGATCTAGCACATGCATTTGCTTCTAGGCCTTCTTGGCTAGCTTAAGATCAATATGCTTAATGCATGCTCCAATAAAAGGTCCTTTAATAACAATATTTAGCTTCATTGGCATTTCCTCCACAAAATTCCTAATCTTAAGGAAAAGGTAGGCACAACTTTAGAGGTCAACTATATAATCATGAATTTGGATTTTCTCAAATTCACACATGAACTTGAGCACTCAATTTGATGTGATATCCACTGTTCATCCAATTTGACGGACATTATAATGCCATGTTGCGTCAAGTCATCAAACACAACATTTCCTTTTAAATGAAACAATGTGTTTCATCTTTTTTTTCTTTTGGAAGAATCTACTTCCCTAATCTAAATCATTCAAGCAATTGACTCACAAGAGCATGCCACGTGGCCATTGTCCTTCCCCTTAACAAAAATGAAGCTTGCATTTGCTCTATTACATTCTATACTCAACTGCTATATCAACAGGATAATTTCTTCCATTGTTGCACCTTCCTTATGTGGAAGAAGCTAAAATATTTCATTGCTTGGTTCCTCCATCCTTGCACTGTGTTTTTGTGGAGGTACGTAGTTCCTATGTTTTGCACAATGAATCCATGTTTGCCATTATTAACTTTGTTCACTATGAGGGTAGTGTTTACAAACTGGTAGGGGTGGGTTTTGAGTGAGTGAAATATTTTTGCAGGCTTAGATGTCTAAAAGCTAGTGGGGATAGTATTTGGGAGAGGAAAGAAAATAGAGGAATCGAACAGTATAAGTGTAGGGTTTGTCTCATATCACAAGAGAGAGGAAAGATTATATCGTATTAGTAAACATTGTTAAGTATTAAAGGCTTTTGTAACTTATGCTTACTTTAATTTATGTGTAAACAAAGGAGTGTATGGTTAGATCAATATTTGTTATCTTAAAGAGTGATGCCAAGATTAGAATTATTAGCTACTTTTGTGTCCACCTACATTTTTTATCCATGAGCATCAGGAACTAAATACACATCCATAGGAATTAATAATTATAACATAGATAAGTGAACTTAATAGTAGAAAGGAAGATCAAAGACAACATAAAATCTAACCATATGTTGGATTTCATTTTCAAGCTTGACACACTTGCTCTCTAATTATTAATTTAAGGATCTATTAATATTATTAGTAATTTGAACATGTAAGTATAAAATATATAAGATCATGATTAAAGATTTTTATAAGTAATATGATTATTAAAAATTAGTGAAAAAGGAAAAATTATAATTACCTTAAATTGCTAAAGTCTTTCATTTGGGATATTAGGTTCCTACATATTTTTGTAAGTTTAAGATATTGAGACATTTGTGATTAATTAGTGAGAGAATTATATGTCCAGTAGCAAGGATTTCAAAAATTAGTCAAATATTTGTTTTATATTATACGTTAATCTTTATATTTAATATTAATTTTTAAATTACTTTCATCACATATAGTAACTTTGTTTTTTCTGCTACCATTCTAATTTATGAGTAGGTACTTGAAATTGATAATGGAACATGTCATAGAGGTTGATTGGAAACCTAAGTTAGGGATGAAATTTGATAGCTTAAAGGTAGCTTAGATTTGCCTAGAGTTTGATTGGAAACATAAGCTAGGGATGAAATTTGATAGCTTAAAGGTAGCATGGATTTACTTAAACTTTGTAGCAGAATAAAGCACACAAACAAATGCAATTAAGAATATCTAATTTAGCACCACTAGCACCTCATGCATTCTCTCAAATATCGAGCAATGAATTTAGTGAAACTATGGTAAAAGCATCAATATTATAAAATAACAAATTATTAAATGCAATTAATGCTCATTTAATAATTCCTTTATAATGTAGGCACCTCTTGATTATCCCATCTGTTCACTAGATGCAATGAAGTTTAGTGGAAATTTTCCAATAGACAACAATCAACATGTTTAAGTAATCTAAGTCACAGTATAAGGTACTATTACATTTTTTGTATATTATACTACATTGTGTAATTTTTGTATATGATACTACGATAGCGATCTTTTGTATCTATACTATATTAGTGATATTTTGTATATGACACCATAATAGTGATATTTTATTCATAGATTAATCACAACAAAGAAAGAGTAGTAATGAAAGAATCTTTATTATTGACATTGCTATGTTTATACAATACTTCTTCTCTTTATTACATTTAACCATTGTACAAAATCATTCTATATTGCAACTTTCACAATGCACCATTCTAAGTACAATTCAAGTCTTTGTTTTAAGTTGCATATCAAAACTGCATTAGTACAATTCAGACCTACATCCTATATTGCACCTACGTAACCATTTTAAGAACTTGAATAAAGTGACAAGCAAGTCTTTTTAGTCATTTTAAAGATAGTTCAAAATTGTATAATAAGCTATGTTCAAAAGTAATAAATCCTTCAAGTTTTTTTTTTAATATCAAATCTACATAATAGAGTGACAATTCAAAAGTCTTTCAATTTCTTAGGAAAAATTTTACCATGTCTAAGAGTAAAACAAGTAACAAAACTCATGCTTAACACATCAGGTTTTACAATCTACAACTAAAATCAAATAAAGAAAATGGAAAAGAGTCAACCCTCGTAAGATTTTACAAGTAGTCAAATATATGTCTTATGGTGCATAACAGAACTTCTTAAGAAATCTCGTAGAAATGCATAGATGTATATATATTGTTACTTATTAATTTCATTGATCACAATATTTAAAAACTACTATCCTACCATTAAGTTAAATTGAAAAATTAGAGATTTTCTATTTAGTGTTTGCACTGTTTCAAAATTTACAGTAATAGAATTTGCAAATAAAAAACACAAAGATTATACTTCAAGAATTTATACTTTGAATAACTTAAGGCTTAAGCTTTGTTAAGTTTATAGAAAAATGACTAACAAGTGATAAGCAAATGATGGCTTACCAGAGGCTCAAGTTTCAATAATTACGATAATATTTTCTCAAATAAACCTCCAAAATCCTTCTGGTGCTGAAGAAAAAATGACATTTAATCAAGAACAAATACATATGGTTAAGAGCACAACTGACACAAATAATTTTCTCATTCAAACTCCACAATACCTAAACCACAACATTCTAATTTCAAAACATTTCTATTATGTTTCTATATAAAAATTAAATGACTTTTAAAATATTTCATCAACTTGGCCATCTACATCAAATAAAAGTAATTGTGAAGATGCATATGTTTCCAATTATGCAATGGAAAAGACATCCACACAACAAACATGGAGTGGGTATCCAATCATCCTATACAATCCTAACCAGCAAAAATACACAAAGTTTTTTACAATACCAAGGCCTTGCAATAATTTTTTACATTTCATTTGCTGAAGAAATACAAAAAATGAAAATAAATATCAAGCAAGATGTTCAATGTGGAATAGACATAGAAAGTGAGAGTGGGACTTGTGGGAAATACACGTGTTGTAAAGATTTTTATATACTATTACATTTCTTTTACTGTAAAAATACATTTCAACTATTGCTACATATTTACTTAACAAATTTCCTCCTCAATAAGACCTGTAGAAAGTGAAGTAGGATCAATCTAGGCATTTGGTGTTGTTCCTTATATGAAACAAACACAAAGTAATAATTAGGGAGGAAAAAGCAACTAAAGTAAGATATTTAGTGTCTAAACGGATCATTTTGGTTAAAGAGAAGGACAATGGCCATAAGGCATACTTTTATGTGTCGACTGCTTGAACAGTTTAGATTAAGGAAGTAAATTCTTGAAAAAAAATGATGAAATGCAATGTTTCATTAAAGAGGAGATGCTACATTCATGACTTTACATAAGGTGGCACTGCATTATCCCTTGAATCATATGAATGGTAGAGATTGTGTCAAATTGAATGCCTAAGTTTGCATGTAAACTTGAGTAAATCCAAACTCATACATGATAATCATTTTTCATGTTTTTAAAAATCTTTCAACTTTCCTCCGCAAGGCCACTATGACTACAAGCTATTAAATTATCAATAAATATAATAGAATCAAGCTTAAAACCAAATTTTTGTCATATTATAAAATACATTTAAAGCCTTTTACAGTTTGGTTAAATCATAAATAAAGCTTAGAACACTATTTTTGCTCTTTATAGCAAATAAACTAAGGACTAAGGTTAAGAATACACTATTAGCTTTTTAATTCTTTTTTTCATCATTTTTTTAGTAGAAGTTGTGAGTAACCTTGTGTCTTGCTATTATGGAAGTGGGAAGAGAGCATTTGCAGAGAAGACACGCATATTTCCTTTAGACATGCCTTTACCCCACTTTACCTTACCACAAATAGCAAAGTAAGCTCTCACAATAACTTTTTGTTCTTACTTTCAAGCCTATTCCTATTATCAAATCAAGATAACTATAAATGAAATATGAAAAGAATATCAAGAATAGATTGCTTATTTATAACTTCTCATTTATTTTTTACCCTCATTTTGTAGTGAAAGCCTATAAGTAAAAGACAAAAAGGCTGTGAGTAAAGGACAAAGCAAGTTACTCTATTGCTACCTTATGTCTTGCCATCACAAAAGTGAGAATGGGACATTTACATGGAAGACAAGCGCATTCCTGTAGGCATACTTTTACCTATACTCCTAAGCCTTTACTCTACCACGAGTAGTGGAGTTAGCTCTCACAACACTAGACAACCTTCTTTTTGTACTTTCAAGCCTATTTTTACTAGCAGACCAAGAACAACAAGAAATGAAATATATAAAGAATGCACTACTTATCCATTCCTTTTGAATTCATTTCTTTTTTTTTTTCACCCTTTTTTGGTGAAAACCTATGTTAGCAAAGGATGAAATGGGTTACTCTATTGTTGCCATGAATCTTACCACCTCAAAAATATAAATGAGGCATTCAATTCATATGGAAGACATAAGATGACAAGATATAACATATGAAAAGATATCAAGAATACATTAAAAAATGTTGTATGGTTTCTTAGCCAAGGTTAAGAACATTTAGGACATAGGTGGTTACAGTCAAATTTGTTTAGTAATTCATTTTTATAACCATATGACTTATTAGATGATGACTCAAATTTAAAAATTAAAAAAAAATCTCATAGTTAGGTAATGTAATTACAACTCTTTAAAAAACTAATGATGTTAAAAAGAGGTTAGTTATTAGTTACCATTACTATTTTTAATTGCATCTTGATTATTTATCATTTATGTACATAATTATGGAATTTTGAGATTTCTCACAATTAAAATGGTGCAAACGATACTATTATACTTCATATAGTACTACTAATTAAATAGTTTAACATTTGCTACAATTACCAACTTTCATTGATTTTGGTTTAATTTTAAGCTATTATTATACCAGCACCAATTAGTATAAACAATATCTATGTGAACACTTAACAAAGATAACCAAAAATAAAATGGAATATATAGTTAACGAAGACAAATAGAAAACCAAACTTATGACCCCTAAATAGTTTACTAAAAAAGATTTAGGAGAAATATGAAAACCAATTTTAGAGCACTTTTAAGAAAACTTAACACATTAGTTAATTTTACCATAACAAAATGCTAACAACATTAAACAGAGTTGCCGATAGTATGTAAATCAGTAAAAAAAAATGAGCATAAATTGAATATCACCATAACTAAACAACTATATAAACAACCTATACTTTATAAATCTGAGAAAAAGAGAAAGGTACAAGCAATTATCTTAGTTTACCAAACTTACGTACATCTAGGATCCCCTTACTTCATAAGAGATTTTCTTTACCATAACTCATCAAACTTGTACATAAGATGGTTCTTCTTTGCAGTGCTCACCATCCACACTTTACTAGATGGTTTTTCCCTTTTTTTCACAACCAACACTTTACAAGAGGGAAGTAATACATGCTCATCACTAATACTAGGTTTAAACTTACCTAAAACTTTTAAACAACAAGAATTTTCACTTATCTCACCCTTAATCAACTCTCCTCACCCCCAAGAAAATTTACAAAAGATGAAAATAGATTTTCAAACCCTTATCAATAAAGGTTTGCAAATCAAAATACTAAAATAACTCTCACAACTTGGTCAAACTAAAAACTAAGCTTAAAACATTATTTTTGCTCTTCATAGCAAATTAACCAGGGACCAAGCTCAAGAATACACTATTGACATCTCAATTTTTATTTCATCATTTTTTATGGAAGCCTATGAGTAAAGGACAAAGCAGTTTTAAGCATAATACAAAGTGGATTACTCTATTGCTACTTTGCATTTTGCCATCGCATAATGGGAATAGGGTATTCACATGGAAGAGATGCACATTTCCTTTAAGCCAAGTTTAGTATATAAGAATGTGAAGGAATGAAATGGAAAGGAATTAAAAAAGTATAATAAACATTGCATGATAATTTTTTTATACCTACTATCACAAATCTGGGTTTACCAATGACTATGCAACACCTCGATACTCCTAATTAGTACTTAAATCAGTCTTTTTATTATTCCAAAACCTAACTAAAAGCTTAAGAACACAAGAGTTAGTTAGCAAAGAAGTAGTAATGAGAGAGACTAAAGAAGAGAACTTGGAGAATGACTTTTATATTGCAAGAATGAGATACAATTCAAATGTGTCTTCCCTCTTTTCACTAATGATATTTATAGCCTTTCAACTCCTCAATGGATGGTAAAAATTCATTTAGTTCTATGGTCCATTTTCAACATCTAAAAATATCTTAGATATTTATAAGGACACTAAAAAATATTTAAATTTTTAAATAAATATTTATATGGAGACTTCTAAAAGCATTATGCATCATCTATGCCTATGTCATTTTTTTTTGGCCTATTTATGTGATACCCTTATTGCATCTTTATATTCTTGGATTAAGTCTTTATATCTATATAAGGATATCCTATGTTCTTAACTTGCCATTAGGCAAGTTTTTCCAATGTACCAAGAGCTTGGATGCATGCACCTCCTTGAAATGCCTCAATGTGCCAAATCTCTTAGGCTTCAGGAGCTCTTTTAGATTCATTTCAACTTGCATCTTCCTTGTCAACATGATATGATTTCAAGAAACTTACATAGAAGATGGAACGTGCTTCAATATAGAGTGGCAAGGTAACTTGATATACAAGCTTACCAAACTAGTTCTCAATAGGGAAAGGCCCTTCATATTGTGTATCTTTCCATACGAACAAAAAGTATGGAAAAGGAGTTTTGCCATTACTGAGTTTCCTTTTTCAAACTCCACATGCCTCCTCTTTTTGTCAACCCGTTTCTTTATCTTTTTTGCTACTTTGACTAAATATACCTTAGCTAATTCAGACTTTTTTCAATGCTCTTTAGTGAAGAAGAAGGCACTTAGACTCTTCCCTGAATAAGTTTTAACCAACATTTGAGGAGTCAATGATTATTGCCTCGTGGTTAGCTCAAATGGACTCACCATTGTCAACTTACTTTTTTGTAAATTGTATGAAAATTAAGTTATGTCCAATAACTTCACCCAATCCTATTAGTTGGCACTTAGAAAGTGCCTTAAGTATAGTTCTAGTAAGGCATTCACTTTTTTAGTCTACTTGTCAGTTTGAGGGTGAAAGCTTATAGAAAAGTTTAGTTTCAAGTCAAGTAGTTTGAATAACTCCATCCAAAACCTCTTCATAAACCATGTGTCTTAGCCACTCACGATCAATTTAGGTATGCCTTAATAATTCACTACATGTTTGAAGAATAATTTTACTACATCTTTAGCATTATACTTTGTAGGTACTTGGATGAACAGTCTATATTTGCTAAATTGATTGACAACTGCCATAATGTTGCCAAACCCATTAGCTTTTGGCAACCCAATAATGAAGCCCATGGAGACTTTCTCCCATGGTTGCTTAAGGATAAGCAATGGCTCTAATAGCCCAACTAATCGATTTTGCTCTACCTTATCTTGTTGGTACACAAGACAAGTTCTCACATAAAATTCTATATCGTCAATTGAGGCAATAGTATCCTTATTTCATAAGTGCCAACTTGCGATGTAAACACCGTATTTTGTCCGGACAAACTACAAAAATAATAACAAAATCAAATTAGCAAAAATACAAACAAAAAAGAAAATAAAATAAAAGAAATAAAATAGAAAATTACGAGAGAATGAAAAAAATAAACAAAAAATAAAAAAGAGAAAAAAGCCCAAACCTAAAAAAAAAAAAAGAAATTGTATGGGACTAAAAAAAGAAAAAACAAAAAAAGGTTTTTTTTTTCTTTTTTTCTACAATCCAATATCTAATAATAAAGAAAAAGGGAGAAAATTCAGCCCAATAAAAATGGGCTGAATGAAAAATGTTTGAACTAGACTTCCGTTGGGCCTACTTCAATCCAACCCTGATCCATTCTCCATAACCCTACCCGCATCTCTAGCCCTAGACGCTTTCTGGCAGCAGACACAGACGCATGACTCTGGAGTTTAGTAGAGCAGACGGGTGAGAGCAGGGCTGAGACGAGAAGGCAAGCAGACCACAATGTCTCAAAAAATCTTAGGGACAGGCTACAGCAACAAGGTCGGGGGATTGACTTCCTCCTCGTGTCCCTTTCAGCATTGGAGGCCGAGAGAAAAAATGCAAAAAAAGAAAAGGGAGACAGGGACACGAATTAATGAAGGAAGAGGAGATAACAAAGGAGAAAAGCAGCAAAGAGGAGGAGGAGATTTTTGGATTTGGGGAGGAGAGGCAGAAAATAGAAGAGGCAAATGGGGATAGAGAAAAGGGGGTCGAAGGGAAGACGGTGATGAAGAAGAGCAGCCCAAGTGCAGTAGGAGGACAGTAAAAAGGAACCTTTTTTCGTGGGTTACGATTCTTGCAGGTAAGATTCTCCATCTGTGTATAAATTACTGCATTATGTATTTGTTTTAAAGGGTGCCCAACATGTGTTCGATGAGAGGTTTGAAAGAAAAATCTGAAAGCGAATTAGATATCTAGCCTCTGTAATTACTGTGTTAAATGTCTGATGGAATCTCTGTTGTGATTTCGACCCCCATTATATTGTTATTTTGCAAATGAATGAGACATTGAAATTGCGTATTCTCACTGACTGGGACTAGGTTTGAATCATGATTTGAGGAAGAAAATTTCGAAGCATCTCGTTATTTCGTTGTTTTGCCATGTTTAAATTTTAGTCATTATCTTAAATCAATTTGTTGCTTTACATTTTGAATGGATTGATATTCACTGACTGGGATTGAATTTGAATTATGATTTTCTACGTAAAAGAGGAAGATTTCTGAGGCAGCTCGCTATATTGCCATTCTGCCATGTTCAAACTTTAATTATTACCTATAATTAATTAGCTTCCCCACGCTGATTGGATTGGGTTGAAACTGATGATTTTGTTCCTTAAAATATATATATATATATATACAAAAAAAAAAGGAAGCAAGTCAGGCCATTTGGATTGGGGGTGTATCTTTAGCTCTTACCATAATCATAACTTTGTTTTAAACTTGTTTTTGCTACACTTGCATTGTGAATCATTAGAGTTAATGATAAAGGAGGTCTTTTAATTCGTCTAAGCATGTGGAGAATGGTGCTGGTAGAAGCTATCTTCCTAATGAGAATGTGGCTAGAGTTTTTGAGATGCATGTTTCCCAACTGACACAAATACAAGTATTTATAGATTATGGAGGACAATTTGATTCTGATGGTTGATTTAGTTCTTGTCCAATCTTTACTTTAATGTGCTAATGCTATGATAGAATGAAGATTCAGGTTGTCGTCCCAATGTTTTTTTATGACGTAGCTTGTGTTAGCTGGTTCTAAATATTACAGTAGCTACATTGAAATGAATGCTCTATTTTCTATGTTAATATGAATTAGCCACTAATATGAATTTGGTTCTAAGTATGGATTCTGACAAATCCTATGTTTGCTTTCACTTGCTGGAGTGTTATCCTGAAAGTCCTACTGTTTTTACCTTTGTTTATTTGTTTCTTTTAGCTACTAAAATGCCAAATGGGTTTGCTGACTTTATGTGTTTGTTTACAGATGCTATGCTGCTTCATAAGTAAGTATGCTTTCATGGAAACTAATGCATATTTTGCTTTCTTTGTGTGAGGCTCACTACTTGGTGGTTCGTGATTTGGTGAATTGATATGCAAGGGAAGCTGTGCCGAGGGACTTAACTTGGTCTGGAGAAAAACCTTATTTGTTTAGGCATTACAAATGAGATGTAAAATGCGCTTAAAATACCTTGATTGGATGTACAAAGCCACACACAATCACTATTTATTATGTATTTGTAAAATATATTTTATTTTATTTATTTCTTTTTCTTTATTTAGATTTGCCGTGTGGGATTTTATATCTCTTCAAGCATATAGGGGTCATCTGGAACTGTGTGTGACAATAAGTTTTCTTAGTTACCTAGTTGAGTCATAAAATGTTTTCTAATAAACCTTTGGCTTTAATAACTCTCACTAAATTCATTTGTCTTTTTCTCAAGAAAAGAAAATTATAAGAAAAAGGGAAAAATGAAAAAAAAAAATAAAATAAGAAAAGTAAGGAATTAATTTCACTTTTCTAAACTTTTAAGCTTTTCCCAAGTTTTCTTATAACAAACTTAGAAATTAAAAATATGCTATAAAAATAAAAAGAGAAATCCCAATCAAGAAAAAAAATCAAAAATCAAAACAAAGAAAAAATCAAAATTAGCAAAAATTAAGACAAAAAAAGGGATCATTAATAAAAATTTAAAAAAAAAAGAAAAAGCTAAAAATGGGGGAAGAGTAAAGAAATAAAATCAACTTTATCTCTAGTAAACTAAAATACATTTGCTAAAGGTAAAAATAATTTTTATTTTCTTTCTTTTTTCACCAAAAAACAAAAACAAAAAAATAACAAAATAACAAAATGGAAAATGGAAAATAAAAACAAAAGCAAAAACAAATAAAAAAATTGAAAAGACTTAAACCAAAAAAAAGGTCATTTTATTTTCGTAATTTTAACTTAGGTATCTTACCTTTACTTTTAAAAATAAATTTTTGCACCTTAATTAATGAAAGATAAAAAAATAAATAAAAAAGGTAAAAGAAAAATCATAAAAAAATAAGAAGAGTAAAGAAGTAAAATTAACTTTGATCGTAGCAAATTAAAATATATTAACCAATTCTAAATTCATTTTATTTGCTAAAAATGAAAATAATTCTTATTTCCTTTCTCTTTCCTCCATTAAAAAAGAAAAACAAAACAAGATAAAAACAAAGACAAATGAAATGTCAAAAAAATGAATAGAAAATTGAAAATGGGATAAGAGTAAAAGAAGTAAAACTATTTTTATTTTTAGCAAATTAAAACATACCAACTCATTTTAAATTCGTCTCATTTGTTAAAGGTAAAAGTAATTTTTAGTTCTTTTTTCTTTTCACAAAACAAAAAAAAAAAAATAATAATAATGAAAACAAAGATTAAACTGATAAAAAAAAAAGTGTTATTTTATTTCTGTAATTTTAACTTGAGTATCTTATTTTTACTTTTAAAAGATAAGTTTTGCCCCTTGATTAATCAAAAGCAAAAAATTAAAAAAGATAGCAAAAATCATTAAAAAATAAGAAGAATAAAGAAGTAAAAGTAATTATATCTTTTGAAAAATAAAGCATATCAATCAACTTTAAAGTCATTTTATTTGCGAAAGTTAAAGTTATTTTTACTATATTCTTCTTTTCATAAGAAAAAAAAAAGAGCAAAACAAAAAGCAAAAATAAAAATAAAAATAAAAACTAACAAAACCTAAAAAAAAAATTAACACAACTTTTGGTTCGAATTACGTGGACTTTGATCTCTCTCGGAGGGTACGTAAGCCCTAGACTCTTATCTTAGGTCAAGTCTGCCCTTGTAAATAAATATTTCTTTCAGTTTTATTTCCTTAATTTCTTTCATCTTATTCTTAATTTTATTTCTTTAATTTCTTCTTTCTTTTTACTCTTAATTTATTTCATTTAATTTCTTTACTTCTTATGTTGCATGTGATTTGTTAAGGAGAATTAAAATAAATTAAAGGTCATGGTAACTTTATACAACTAACTTAGGGTAACTGTTCTTAAGAACAGGTGTAGTGAGGTACCTAACACCTTCTCTACTCACAATCGACTCTCGGATCCATTTTTTGGTTTGTAGATCAGTTTTTCAACTAAAAAGGTTTTTTTCCAAAATTTTACCTTTTTAAAAAATAAAAATTTAGTGGTGATTCTACTACTTTTAATTTTGATTTATTTTAGGTGCCACGCAGTCGTATTTTCGGGTGTGACATGTGATATGTTTCTAAGTGATCCTACCATACAAAATTATGACACTCTTTCATGATTTCCTTCCTCAAGCCATCCCACCCTGGAATGTACAAATACCCCCTTTTTGTGCGAAGCAATCTGTCATCTAACTAGAATTTCCTCGTCTTTCCTTCCTTCCCAAGATCTACCAAATTCTTGGCTCATAGATCTTTATCAAAGCCCTCCTTGATATATTTCACTAATGGAAAGCTGCAAGTTTGACTTTCCTACTCAAGGTGTCTGCCATTAGGTTTGCCTTACCCGACTTGTATTTCATCACAAAATCAAAATTATCCAAGAAATTTAACCATTTAACTTGTTTGGACATCAACTTCTTTTGCTTGAGGAAGTAGCTTCTGGCGACATTATCTATCTTCACAATAAACTTAGATCCCAACAGGTAATGCCTTTAAGTTCTCAAGCAATGTACCATAGCGATCATCTCCTTCTCATGCACAATGTATCACTATTCGATATCATTTAGCATCCAACTCTCATAGGCCATGGGGTGTTCGTCTTGTATTAACGTACCTCCAATAGCAAATTTTGATGCATCAGTATGTATCTCAAAATTCTTGGTGTAGTTAAGTAGTACCAACATTGGTTTCTCCATCACTGCATGCTTCGATGCCTCAAATGTCTTCTAACACTTTTTATCCTAATCTCATGAGCGATTCTTCTTCAATAAGTCTATCAATGGGGCTATTAGATAAGAGTAGCCATGAATGAACTACCAATAATAGTTTGCCAATCCAAAGAATGACCTCAACTTGATGACTTTATTTGGAAGGTCCCAATCTCATGTAGCGCAAACTTTAGATTTGTCTATCTTTAACTGTCCCTTACTAATAATATGCTTTAAAAATTCCACTTCATCTTGGATGAAGAAACACTTCTCCATTTTGATATATAATTCATTTTTTTGCAAAACTTTAAAGACTTATTAAAGATGTTGGGCATATTTCTCTAGTGTCTTACTATAATGATGATGTCATCTAAGTACACCACCACAAATCAATCTAAGAAAGGTTGGAATACTTGTTCATTAGAGTGTAAAATATGGTTGGTGCATTAGTGAGTCCAAAAGGCATGACATGAAACTCAAGGGAGCCATACCTTGTGATGCATGTTGTTTTCAACTCATCTCCTTTAGCAATTTGGACTTTGATAATATCCAGACTACAAATCAAGCTTGAAGAGCACTTTTGTGTCTTCAAGTTGGTCAAAAAAGTCAACAATAAATGGGATGGAATATTTATTCTTCACTATGATTTTTTCCAATACCTGATAATCGATACACATTTGAAGTGACCTATCATGTCTCTTTTGGAACAATACCAAAGCACCATATGGAGTCTTTGATGGTCAGATATACCCTGCATCCAATAACTCCTAATTGCCTTTTAAGCTCTTCTAGCTTAATAGGCGCCATCTTATATGGCATAGTTGCTCTGGGTCTTGCACCAAGTTCTAACTCAATCCTATGATATATCTCCTCTCCTAGAGGTAGCTAGCATAATGTACTTAAACTCTTCCAGTACACCTTAGATTTCATTGGGCAATTCATAGGTATTACTCCCTCTTCCTTCCTTAATTGTTGCCAAGAACGTAAACTGTGCTTTCTTAAAGCCCTTACTAAGTTCCATGGCTGAAATGGATTTTACTTAGCTTACCCAGCTCATGCTAAAGGTACCATAAGTAGGTTCTCTTCTTCTAGAATACACATGGTGTCAGCAAAGGAAATTGGTACAACTTTCATTTTTTCTATGAAGTCTATCTTAAATACTACTAGATAGTCATCTATAGGAACTACACTAAAATCTACCAAGCAAGTCATTAACTTAGGTAGACTTTAATGTTATGTGCCACACTATGGATCATCTTTAGAGGAGAAATTTCTGCCTTAAGCCATCCTAAGTTTTGTTTGTACTTGATCCTTAGTCTATTTACTTCCTTCTACTCTAAAAATTTATTCATGCCATTGGTATCCACTGAGGCTTAGACTTTCTCACCACCAACTTTGGTTTGTATGAACAAGCATCCTTTCTTCTGGAACTTAAGCATCTTTACCTTTGCTTTAATGGCGTTAAGGATCCCCAAAGAACCCATTTTCCATTGCTAGTGTTCTAACTCCTTTTCCTCAATCAATGCTGAAAGCTTGCTTTTCTTAGGGCAATCCTAGACTAGATAAAGGTTTTGGCAAAGAAAACACTCTGTTGATGGCCTTCATTCTTGTCATCCTTCTTGCTCTCATGGATTTTTTCCTTAGACCTAAATGGTTTAGATGCATTATTCTTGCCCAATTTTCCTTTTCCCCACCTTTGCGCTTATCTATATTGGATTTTCCCTTATTAGACTTTTAGAATTTAGCTATAAACATAATTGTGGCAAAGTCCTTAGCATCATATCACTCCAAGTCCATTTTTGCCTATGGGTGTAACTTGTCCATAAAGGCCAAAAAAGCCTCATAATCAAGATAATTAGGGATCTTTAGGAGCACTTTAAAGAATTCTTTTACATAGTCTCATATGCTTCCTTTCTGAGTAAGGCGCCTCAGCTTTGCTCTCGCATCTCTCTCAATATGTTTGGGGTAGAATTACTTCTTGAGTTCTTTCTTCAACTCATCCTATGTGTTGATAGTGTAAGTAACTTTTCCAATGTCATTATACTGCCACCTCCATCGTAGCGTAGCAGTATCATCTAAGAAGAAATGTATTATTAATCTTCTTAGCATCTTCCATAATGCTTAATACCTGAAAATAATACTCCATACTCCATAAAAAATTATCAATCTCTTTCATATTCCTTTCCATTATATATGCCTTAAGCTCAGGAACATCCACCCTTAAAGGAGTGGGAGTCAGAGTAAAGGCGAAAGCTCCCCATCTCTTGTGACTATTATCTTAAATAGAGTCATTTCATACTTTAGTTCTCCAAACTCTGCCAAAAGCCAATGGAGTTCCTTCCTAAAAGCAAGATTCTCATTTTTAAAGGAAGTAAGTTCATTAAGGAAGGAGTTTTGCATAGTTTCACCTAATTAGGTTAGTCATTCAATCACTTTATTTAAGGCTCCCAACATTTACCCATGAAGCTCTTCATTTCCTTTTTTTAGCTCCTCGATGCAAGAATCATGTTTCTCCATCTGAGCATCAATCTCCTAAAACTTATCTTGACCCTTAGCAACTGTGATCTCCGTCATTGTAATCCTAATCTTTCAATCCCCTAAGTCTTCCATTAACCTAGATTGCTACCATTTCTTTTCTTCCCTTGGTACTAAATGTGGCCTTAAGCATGCCTTCACCTCTACACGCAAGCTCTTAATCTATGACTAATAGCGAAGTAAGCTTTTATAACAACTTTTCTTTATTGCTTTTAAGCCTATTCATATTAATAAACTAAGATGACAATAAATAAAATATAAAAAAATATCAAGAATTCATTGCTTATTCATGGCTTCTCAATTCTTTTCTTACCATTTGTTGGTGAAAGCAGCTATAAGTAGAGGACAAAGTGAGTTGCTCTATTGTTGCCTTTTGTCTCCTTATTGCAAAAGTGGGAATGGAGCATTCATATGGAAGATAAGCACATTTTCTTTAGGCTTGCCTTTACTCATACTCTTAGACCTTTACTTCACCATAAATAGTTGAGTAAGCTCTCACAATAACTTTCCTTTGTGTTTTTAGACCTACTCTTATTTGCAAACCAAGACTAACAATAAATGAAATTGTAAAAAGAATATCAAGATTACACTATTTATTCATGGCTTCTGAATTCTTTTGTTATCTTTTGTAATTAATTACCTAGTGATATCTATTAGAAAGAAAAATAGAGAAGATAGTCAATACTAAATACTTTCATTAACAGCACCCCTATAGATAACTTTCCATGCTAAAACCCATAAAATGCACATGAAAAAAAAAAAAGCTTGCATTCATTGAAACCTAACTCTAATGTGATTTGAATCAAAAGAAAGGAGAGAAATGTATTCCTGTATATTGACTAGTCATATGTAATGGTTCTATATATAGTGAATATGTACATAGCCTTTAGACATTTAAAACAATTACAAACTAACTATATCAGTTAAGATTGCTATTGTTGGTTGTTTCTGAAGGATGCACTTAAAGGGAGGAGAATAGATGATTTTGCATAAATATGAGATAAGTTCAAAATTCTTAAGTAAATATGTAGAAATAAAAATCTTATTAACTCAAGAAGATCTTGTCGATAGGGTGTTGTTAAAGGAAATAGATATTTTGAATATCAAGAAGACACAATAAGATCTCATCGATAAGATTTTCTAATAGAATGCAATGATAGAAATAAAGAAAAAGGAGAAAAAAATATATCGTATATTATCCTAGTTTAGACCTTATTATCCTATATTCATTCCCTTTAAATCTCAAGAGATTTTCTTCTATTTAATTCACACTCAAATTATAATGAGAATGGTTTTATATGTACTTACCACTAATATGAAGTTTAAGCTCACCTCAAATTTTACAATACTTGAATTTTATACAAACTTATCAAAAACTTTATTTACCATAGGTTTTTTACTAAACTCACCAAATTTACTCTCCTCATACATAAGAAAGATTCACAAAATGATATAAGAATATATTTAAAACTCTTATTAGGAAAGGATACAATAGGCTTACTTTTTAAACTCTTATAAGCTAAATATAACTAGAAACTAAGTTTAGACAATATAGATAAATAGAACAAAAAGAACTATAATACACTTAGCTTTTCTTTCTTTTCTTCTATGTCTCTATCTTTTTCTATTCTTCATCTCGTTGTCATATAAAAGGCTCCTAAAAAATATATTCATTGAGATGTTACTTCTCAAAGAGTGGTTGAAAGAAAAAGAATTGCAAAATATCCATTGCTCTGTTCTTCATCCTTTTATGTCTTCCTTATCATGATGCATAAGTAGCTATGGTGAATAGGGACAAATAGCTTTCAACTTGCAAACTTGTACACTTCTTTTTTCTTAGTTCTCTATGCATAAGTGCGTGGTAAAAAAGCTTCTTTTGACTTGTCATATATGAGATAAGGATACAGTAGCAATATATGTCAAACTTTCTTACTTTTAAATAGCTTTCTTCAAGGAATAAAGAAGCAAATGCTAAATTCCTTTTACTTTTATTCCTTCTATTTTTACTTTTCTCTTTCTTCAATTTAATCTAACTTTGCTTCAAAATCTTTTTTTACTTTTCACAAAGTGCTTCCCCTAATTCCTTTTTACCCATACTAAAAGGATCATAAACTTCTCATGCTCCTAAGTTCATTATTCTTATATTTTATATCCTTCTTAGCAAAAATTGTCCTATCAAACAAATTTTGTTCTCTTCATTAAATCTATTGATAGGCTTAAATCCCTTATATTTTTCCCAGCATGCTTTCTTTTTTCAATTTGATTCAACTTAACCTCTTTTTACATGTCCATTTTCCTTCTCTAATTTGCCATGGCTGTACAAAATAAATATGGATGGAAGACTTGTGTATAAGAGAACAAGCCATAGGTTAAACATTCTAATATTAATGCTTCTTTTTATTCATTGCTTTTTTACTATGAAATCTAGGATTCTTCATCTGCCTGTGCCTTTGATAAATTTAAGAGTTACAATGTTCTATTCTAAAGAAAAGGCAATTTTGCTATTCGGTTCCCTTATGGTCAAAAGCTTTTCTTTACCATGGTTGTGCTGTGCTTGCAAGTCCATTCTACCTGCTTCATTTTTAACTTTCTCTTTATGAACATATCTTTTCACAATAAATGCTTCAATAGAAAGAGGACGGAAAACTTCTAAAAAGTTTTGACAACAATATTAAAGCTTACTTGAGTTCTTGCAACTTTGATAACATTTAGATGCTTCAAAATATAAATTAAAAAAAATTAGGGGTCACAAGTTTTACAACTTTTGTAAAGAAAAAATAGAATAAAATATTATATTTTTAAAAGCAATTACTTTCTTGTACTTCAAAATATGTAAATTATTAAAGCTCCCTCAAGCAGGTTTATATAATATAACCCAACATATTTGTAACTTAATCAAATTTTTATTAGTTTAATGCTATATTTTAATATAATTTATTTCTCCTAAATAATTGTTATTGTCTAATAAAAAATAAATACTTTTCAATACTTTAAGATAATAAACAATACTTAATTATCTTAAAATTTTTATAAAATTAATTTAAAAATTTTGTCATCATCAAAATAATTTAAAATTATATTAAAATTTTAGGGCCAACAATTTCTGTTACTCTTTGTAACCCCTTCTCCTCCTTGCTCCAAGAGGAACAACACAATGGAATAAGCTCTCTTTCCCTTCTTACTTTTGATGAAAAGAATATTAAGACACCAGCTTATATATATATATATATATATATATAAAGATGGGAGCCGAATCGGCTGTGAAAGCATTCTTGAGGAACCAAGTGACTTTCTGCCTTATGTAGTCTATAGGAGAGCAACACCAGAGCAAATAGGACATGGGCTATGAAAGCATCATTGGGGAACTAAGAGACTGTTTGCCCTATGTTAGTTTGCTTTCAAAAGGGGCGTAAGCGGTAACTAGACCTCGCAATATTAACAAAAAAGTTAGAAATGACTACCCACAAACAATATATTTAATGAAATTAAACTCATTATGCTTTATGATCTCAGACACCTATCCAAGAGAAGATCTTGACTCCATATAACGCTGCACCTTGTAGGATTTATATTGAGCAAGGCCACTTGAGAACTCTTGGCTTTTGTTTTGTAAAGGCAAGATAATCCTGTGAAATGATAATTACAACGCAGCCACAAATGACAGAAGAACAGCAAAAACTATTTCCAAATACAATGACCCTTCTTGGCTTTCCAGTTTGTAATTGATTACTAAATGACATTCATCTGAAAGAAAAATGGAGAAGACAGTCAATAATAAATACTTCCATGAATAGCCTATAAACTTTTACCCACATAGATAACTATCAGCCCCAAAACCCACAAAAGACACATCAGAAAAACTTGCATTCATTGAAACCTTACCCCTACTCCTCTTTACTCCACCAGCAATAGTACAATGGAGTAAGCTCTCCTTCCTTTCTTGCTTTCGATGAAGAGAATATCAAGACACCAGCTTTTTATTTTTTAACGGGGGAAGTTTGAGCAAAGGAAACAGTTGTGAGCAAAGGAAAGCAATGTTCACTGAAGAATAAAGGAGGTCGCATGAAAGACACGAGACAACCCGATATAGAATATGAAATAATAATAATAATAATAATAAAGATTATACCGCCAAAAAGTTGTACGTTTTCTTAGTCACGTTCAATCATTTGCATAAGAATCCTTTGAAAGTTTTTTTTAATTAAAAAATGATATAAATAAATAAAATTGTGTATAAAATTCACTTTTTCTTTTTTTTTTTGGGTTCATTTTTTCACTATTAAATTTATTAAAAAGGAAATTTACAAAGGAAAATTTAAAAGTTCCCTACTCAATCATTTGGGACGCATGCAGGCGGTTAATTACAAGCGTGATTCATTTTTACAGCACATGATTTGTAAGGTGATGACTCATAGAATCTCGCAGTTGGCTCGTATTTGAAAGGAAATAAAATTAATAGATGGGCCAATTGAGAGAGAAATTAACACACGAGTTTGTTGCTTCTTTAGCAGTCCTATTATTTTTATTTTTATTATTTTACTATAAAAATTGTTCATATTATTTATTATTTTATATTAAATCAATAAGAAACCAGTAAGTATACTGATAATGGTCAAAATTTATGCAAACTCATACAAAAATACCTCATTTCGTATCATATATATTCACCCAACTAAATAGATTATTACCATGCACTCATTTTATTTCTCGTGGTTATGTTGTCTACTATATAAAGGAATTAAATGGCTCATATTGAAGTGTCTGCACATTTTATCTCAAACGAAATTAGGCTTTCTCACCTCTTACAATAAAAGGCCAAATTTATAACAAACTCGTGATGTCGTTTGCGACAACTTCATGTGTTAGTAGCGAGAAGCACGTAGCTAGCTAACTACCCGTATTAGTTGTTAAAAATAGTATAGTATTTAAGTGACATGAATTTTTGTCATTAATTATCAATTTTGTCCTTATTTTGAGAATTATAAAAGTAAAAACCAATTATTAATATGAAATTAATGATAGATTATTTTACAATTTACATCATATGCAATGTCATATCATGCGCAGTCCTTGATATATGTCTACGAGGTTGAATGTTTGCCCCCCCCCCCTTTTTTCTTTTTTCTTTTTGGCCTTTTTCTTCTGTTTACTTATAAAAGATCACAAGAAATTACTAAAATTTACTGAACATTTCAAAGTTATTTTAAAAATATTATCTGATTTTTATAATATTTAAGATATATATATATCACAAATTTTTTATTTTTGTCAATAAAATAATTTTTTTATATAATATGTATATTATAAAATAAAATTAATTATTTATTTTTATTGTTATATTAAGAATAAAATTATAATTTTATATTAAAATTTTATATCAAATTAATTATTTTTATTATTATATTAATTTAAATTAATTTTTTAGTCTTTATATATATACTTTTACTTAATTTTTAATTTTATTTCCATAATTTTTAATCTTATAATTAAGTTCTTATAATTTCAAACCAAATTTGAGTCACTATAATTTTATTTTTATTTCACTTTATTTTTATAATTAAAAAATTGGGTACTCATTACTTACCCTCTCAATCAAAAATAAAATTTAAAAAAAAATACACATACTTCAAACATTAATGGCCAGTAAGTCAAAAGTTTTAATGATTAAATCACGTGTTTTAAATGTTAAAAATTAAATAATTAAAACATGTATATTTGTATTTCCTATGTATATAGTATATATTCAATAAATAAATTTCGTGTTTTTATTGCAAATTGTTCTATTTAATGAATGTAAGATGTAATTTCTCAAGCTTGATATACTTTACATGAATAAATTTAAACATGTTACTCCTCGGTCCTTTTCATTAGAAGTAAAAAATTGTTTCATTGGTATTAAGAAAAACAGTTAATATCAGTTTAATTCATTGATTAAATTTAAATTTAATAATTCTTTCCTATTTTACCCTTTTTTATTTTGCATGAAAAAATATTATGCATTATTAAGTGTATTGGGTGTAATAATAAATGAAGGGTAAAAAAAAATTATTATTTAATGAAGTAAAAAAATATGCCATATTTCTTATATTTTGAAACTAAAAAATTCTCTTTAGATTTCTTTACAAAAGGGACAAGAGGTAGTATTATATTAAGACTTGATTCAATCCAAATACAGTAATAACTTTAATGTATAAAGTATAAATATTTTAATTTTATTTAATTTTAATTAATTCTTGTATTATATTTAATTTTATGAAAAATATACTTTTCGTGAAAATTTTATTGTTATCTTGGCCACCCC
The DNA here is from genome assembly GCA_032878935.1 of Erythrophleum fordii. Classification (NCBI taxonomy): domain Eukaryota; kingdom Viridiplantae; phylum Streptophyta; class Magnoliopsida; order Fabales; family Fabaceae; genus Erythrophleum; species Erythrophleum fordii. Next base: position 45,350,900 of record JAVQMF010000054.1, read on the forward strand.
AAAAAAATAGTGTTATCTTGTTTAAATTATATTTTTTAAATAAAAAATAGCATTCGTCTTAACATATGTTTAACTTTATATTTGAAGAGTTAAAAGGTTTGTTTGCCCACTAAAATGTGAGTCAAACTCATTTGCATCCAGATGAACAAAAAACTACTTTTATATTGGATGAATGATATTGATGGCAAAAATTACATTTTAAATAAATGTTTTTAAATATAAATTATGATCATACAAATTCACTTTTGACCAAAATTAAACTTACAAATCAAATTAATCTAAAATTAAATTTTTATAATTCCAATCAAATTGGTGCATAAATATCTATCATGCCTAACTTATTGATGATGTCATGGTGAGCATTCGTAGATACTGCTTTTGTAAGCAAATCTGCCAATTGGTGTCAGGACCATACAAATGGGAGGCAGATGATCTTACTGTCTAAATTGTCCTTGATTAAGTGCCTGTCAACTTCTATGTGTTTTGTGCGATCATGTTGTACTGGCTTCTGAGCAATCTCTATGGCCGCCTTATTGTCACAATGAAGATTCATAGGCTGCTCACAAGTAACTCCAAGGTCCTTCAAGATACCCTTAATCCAGATAAGTTCACATACTCCATCAGCCACACCATGAAACTCCGCTTCAGCACTTAATCTTGCAACCACCTTTTTCCTATTGCTTTTCCAAGTCACAAGTTTTTCTCCTAAAAAGGTGAAATACCCTGCGTAGACTTTCTCGTGGTCTGATCTCCTGCCTAGTCTAAGTCAGTGAAACCTTCAACTCTCAGCATGTTGTTCTTGGAGAATAACAGCCTTCTACCTGGTGTGCCCTTGAGGTATCTTAGTATTCTAATCACTGCTTGCATGTGTTCTTCACTCGAGGAGTGTGCAAATCAGCTCACGACATGCGTACGCAATGTCCAGTCGTGTATGTGACAAGTAAACTAATCTCCCAACTAACCTCTGGTAGCGTTCCTTGTTCGTTGGGACTTGATCAGGATATATTCCAAGTCTGTGATTCACCTCCATGGGTGTTATCGCTGGCTTGCAATTAAGCATTCCTGTCTCAACAAGTAGATCCGACACATACTTCTTCTGGGATAAGGAGATACCATGTTTAGATTGTGCCACTTCAATTTTGAGAAAGTATTTAAGTTGCCCCATATCCTTTATCTCGAACTTGGTGGTCAAATAATCTTTGAGGGTCTTGATCTCATGTAGATAATCACTAGTCAGTATCATATCGTCCACATAAACTAATAGAACTGCTAGCTTCCCTTTCCTCTCCTTAATGAATAATGTGTGATCTATGTTACTCTGTTTATAGCCAAAGCTTTCTCATAGTTGTGGTAAGCTTTCCAAGTCATGCACGAGGTGATTTTTTAAGGCCATATAATGCCTTTCTAAGTCTGCAAACTGTATTTTCAGAGAGTGATTTGTGCTTGATCTCTGGTAGTAGTTCCATGTAGACCTCTTCCTCTAAGTTTCCATTTAAAAATGTATTTTTTACATCTAGCTGCTGCAAATCCCAGCCTCTATTTGCTGCCAGTGATAGTAGTATTCTAATGGTATTCATTTTTGCCATAGGTGCAAATGTAGCTCCATAGTCAATGCCGTGCTTTTGTGTGTAGCCTTTTTCCACAAGCCTCGCCTTGTATCGCTTAAGGCTACCATCTACATTAAACTTGAGGGTATATACCCACTTACACCCTACCGACCTTTTTGTTACCAGGTCCCATATGTAGTTTTTCTGCAATGCGTCGAGTTCTACATTCATTGCCTTCCTCCTTTCAAAATTACTCACAGCGTCTTGCACTTTGGTTGGTATTAGGATTTGAGCAACTTCATTGGTATTTGATGCATAGGTTTCTATCAGTCTTTGTGTGGCAGTGAAGCTGCATATTGGATGTTTACCACGAGCATTCAGATCTGGCTCATATTGCTTTTTTGGTTTCCCCTTCGTAGCCCTTTGTGATATTCATAATTCATAATTGGTTTTGGTTCTTCCAAAACTTTAGTGCTTTGCTCCTATACATTAGTGAAATCTAGATCATAAGAAAATTCCACACTACTGGCTTCAAAAAGTTACCTATACATCTCGAGGGTGAGACTCTGGCTATGTTGGCATGGGTGAGGGCAAATCAGTATCAGATTCTTCTTCATCATCTTCATCGTCTTTCTCAGACGAAGATGAAGATTCACCTTAGTTTTGTAAATTTTCATGAAAACTCTGCAGTGAGTCAAGTGTATCTATCCCAAGATCCTTCTCTTTTCGTACTGCCTTCTCCCCCAGAAGAGAAAGGTCAGGGGAGGTGTAATACGAAGTAGCTTCGTCAAAAGATACATCTAACATGACATGGACCTTCCGTGTGTGGGGATCATAACAATGATACCCCTTCTGAAAATCTAAGTATCCAATAAACACACATCGTTTGACACACAGATTAAGTTTTCCTCGAAGGGCCTTGGGTATATGGACATAAGCAGTACACCCAAACACTTGTGGTTCTAAGTTGGGAATATGAGGAATAGTAAGTAGCGTCTGTATCAACTGAATTGGCGTTTGATAATGTAACACATTGGATGGTGTTTGGTTTAGAAGGTAGCCAGCACGTTTTATTACTTCACCCCAGTAACTTTTCAACATATTTGTAGCAAAGAGGGAGGCCCATACTATTTCTAAGAGTTGACAATTTTTTCGTTTAGCAAGTCCGTTTTGTTGGGGTGTATAAGGGCATGAGATTTGGTGACACACCCCGTGATCTCGTAAGAATTCAGACATAGTGGCATTCACAAACTCTGTCGTTATCGGATTGTAAGACTGTTATACTTCTTTTATATTTGGGTTTGTACTTGCTTATAAAAATCTCAAAATGCTTGACTTACCTCATTTTTATTTTTCAAAAGTGAAACCTGGATCATACGAGTGCATTCATCTATTAAGGTGAGAATATAGTTTGCATTTGAAAACATTGGAATTTTTATGGGACCCCAAACATCCGAATGTATTACCATGAAAGATTCGGAGCATTTATTGAAACTTAAAGGATAAGAGACACGATGATTCTTAGCGTACTCGCATATATCACAATGCAAGTATGAAATATCCAAATTTAAAAACAAATGCAGTTTCAACTTTTTAAGATAACCAAAAGATAAATGTCCTAAACGCCTATGCCATAATCACACCTCGGCTTCGGCTTTATTACTACTTCTAACATTATTCGCTATTCCTTGTATCCAAGGAGTTAGATCCTCTACTTCAAAGTAATATAGTTTACCTCGCCTAATACCATAGCCAAGAGTCTTCCGTGTTGAGATGTCCTGAAACACAAAGAAAGAAGACCAAAAAGTCACCGTGCATGATAGAGCTTCAGTGATTTGACAAACAGATAATGAGTTATAATCAAGGGAAGGAACTAGGAGAACAGTATCAAGCGTCAATGTATCAGATAAATCGCACTGTCCTTGTCCTTCAACATTTGATCTACCACCATTGGCAATGGTAATGTGGGGCTGTGATGAGGGTAGTATTTGTTTCAGATTAACAGCTTCACGCGTTATGTGTTCCGTAACTCCAGTATGTACAATCCACGTGGTTTTGGAGCAAGGTACAGAGTGTTTCTTACTACTTTGATTCTGAGGTACTGCATTCGCTGTTGGTGTTGTTGACTCTACAAGGTTCGCCAAGGGTACTAACTTGTCTTCTGTAGAAGTGTTCATTGCTTTCCCTGCAACATTCCCACGTGGCTTCTTGGAGAAATCCCACCAATCAGGGTAGCCTATTAGTTCATAACATTTCTGTCTTGAGTGGCCTGTTTTTCCACAATAGGTGCAAGTCAATCCATCAATTTGTTGGCTTCGAGGCTTCTGTACTCCAGATGCAGGACCTTGCTGTTTGGCTAGCAATATGGTGCTGTCTAGTGGGGTCCAAGTACTCCCATCGCTAGTTGTTGCTGATAGTCATTCCGTACATAGGCAGAGGTTCAAGATCGAGTTTTGGATCTTTCCGTAGTATCTTGTTCAGAACCTAATCGAACTCTGAATCAAGGCCACTTAAAAAGATAACACACGTAACTGGGTCATCGTCGTATGCATCTGCACCACCCCATTGACAGTTTTAGCTTACAAATTCGTTCGATGATCAATCTCCTGAAATATAGCAACCAGCTCGTTATAATAAACAGGTAAAGGGCGTCCATTCTGCTTCGTGGTGAAGGATTTCCGATTCAGTTCGAAGATCACGCTTTCGCCTGTTCCATCATGAAAGGTTCGTGCTACTGCATCCCATACATCTTTGGCCGTAGGTAAGCGTATGAATTGTTGCATTAAAGTTGGACTCATTGAGTCAATGAGCCAACTTTTTACTCGCTGGTTTTCTATGGTTCATGTTGTCAAAAATGGATCTCCAACTTTAGGTTTCTTCGTGTCTCCTATAAGATACCCGATCTTGTTTCATGCTGTGATTCGCATTTCCACAAATTGAGACCATTAGGGATAGGTTGATTCGTCGAGGACAGGGGTCGTCGAGAATGGAGCATTATCCTGGGTTACGATGAACTGAGTGGGATTCGATGATGCGGTAGAGTTTTGTGATTCGGAGGACATCTTCGATAGGTCAATGGAGTTACGGGTCTCGTACGGTATTCTGTACGAGGATTACAATGAGGGACGTCCGATAGGTAATCAAGAGGAAGGCTCTAATACCATGATAAACAGTTAAGATATTTGGAGAATATATAGAAGTTTATATTATTTTTCATTTACCTTTGAGTAATATATATATATATATATACACACACACACACACACATGCAACGTCTCGTATTTAGGAAAATCCGATTTGGTCTATATCTATTATAACATACTATCATATCAGCACAAATATATATATATATATATATATATATATATATCTAAACTAACTCTCTAACCAACACAAACTTAAAATTCTAAAAATTTTGTTTTGGGTTAACGGAGAGTTTTGGGCCGTTATTGGATTGGAATCGACAAGAAACCACAGCCCATCTTCGATGGCTTTTCGTGTAAGAGTTTATTGAAAAAAAACAAACCTTGGACAGCGAGAAGTCATGAAAGCATGTGTACGCTGGAAATCTTCAAAAAGTAAATGAAAATGACATATACCGACCTATGTATTAAAGAAAATATAATAATAATAATAAAGCGTACATTAACTCATATATGAGTCTTTATTGGAATTATTTTAAATATATAAATATTAAAAAAAAATTCGACTTTCTTCAATTTCGAACTCTAATGGACCACTCACCCAGTCGGAATCGGCCTCCGCCCAACTAATTATGACCTATACTTTCAGACTATTAAATTGATAGTTTAGCTTAACAGCACCAGAAACTAATCAACTGTTAAAAAAAATTGTATGGGTCGAGGACTCAAAAATATTAATAATTATTAAAAATATAATTTTAAGGATTTATTAAATTAATATAATAATAAATTTATTAAAATTTTAAAACAGAAATACCTAATAATAAAAAATAAAATATTATTAAAATAAAATATAATTATCTTAGTACAAATAAAATATATATTAAAAATAATACAATATATATTAGTCATTAGAATTATATTTTATAATTTTTAATTGAGTAAAATTTATTTATAATATCCTTTCTAGTAAAATTTTTTATAATTTCTTTTTTAATAGAAATAGTCAAATTATCTATAAAAAATATCTTCTATTTTATTATAAAACTTTATTTTTACAAAGAGTAGGGTTTAAAAAATCAAAAAGAAAGAAATTTTGTAAGAGCATGAGAATCAATGAGCAAAGAGTATATTATTAATCATTCTTATGGGACGGAGATAAGAAGTTTTTTTAAAAAGTTTTGATATATTTTATTTATTTTATAAAATTTATTATTATGATCAATATAAAAAGTGGCTATTCTTTGAAAATATGTGTTTAAAATTTTAAAACATTAGCGATGATAGATAAAAAAATTTAAAAGAGTAAATTTAAAAATTTTAAAGAAAAAATTATATTATATTTTATATAATATATATATATATAACTTTTTAAGAGAGCGTTTGTCCCTAAGTATATAACTTGAATATGTCCCCGTTAATATAAATAATTTTAAAAAAAAGCCTGAGAGTATTACAGCCCATTTTCTCATTGTCCTACTTTTCGGAACACGTCATCTTGTGGTTAACTAAATTTTTGGGTTTGTATCTTGAGAAGTTGAGTGACTCCTTCACACAACCTCCTATGAAACATTAATTGATGAAGCATTGAAGCCCAATTGGATATTAAGGTTGAAAGAAACCTAAACATGCATGCATGATGAGTAATTGATTTATACAGACTCCACGAGAATGGGCGTGCTTTTGTGTTCATTTAGCCACAGCGACAATCGCTAACACAAAGTACTCAACCCTGGTTTTCGTGAGAATATTTCTTAATATGAATTTTTTTAAAAAATTTTTAGTTTAGTTTTTTAGAAGTAAAATATTTTTCAATTTAATTCTTTATAAAATTATTAAGCACAAATCCTTTTATTGTTAGAACTAGTATGAATTGGTCAAAACAACTAAAAAATTAATGAATTAATTTTCTATTCGGTTCGAAAAAAGCTTTAAACCATAATGTTAAAAAATTGGTTAAACTCAATCAAAAATTGAGTTAAACCAAACAAATTTGCATGTAAACAAGGTATTGGATGACTGGTTGAATCAATAAAAAATGATTTATCTTTAAGAAATAACGAAAGTATCACCATGCAAGCTCGAACTAGTGTCTTTGTGTGTGCCATCATCCTTGTTACTACACAAGACCTTATGATAATAAGATAACAGCTCCACCATATATCTACGAAGACCAGTTTGTTAACGTGCTATTAAATTTTATATAAATATAATTATAAAATAAATCATATATTAATAATAAATTGTAAATTTTTATATATTAAAATTATATTAAATATATTATTAAATCAATTAATTATTAGTTTAAAGTTTAAACTACTTGATAACAATTTTATGACTATTTTAATATTTAAAATATATTAATATTTATTTTTATATTAAAATCTTAATATATCAAATTTTAAATATATATATTTAATTATTATTAATTTAACTATAATTCAACTAAGGTTAAAATGACCAATTCAATTTTACAAACATTATCCTTCACAACAAGAGACCTGACATCTTATAACAAGATTTTGTCTTTTTTTTGAGAAGTTTTTGGGTTTAGAGATAAATATAGAAGATAAAAATTATAAATGTAAATATAAATTTTAATTATAAAATAATTATATTTTAAAAATTTTAACCGTATAATATTTACTTTTCATATTTATTCTTGAACCAAAAAGAAGAAAATAAAAACAAAAGCAAACGGCAAAAATTACCTTTATATGACACTACAGCGTAGATCTTTAACTGCAAGGAATCCATGCTAGGGATCTGTGTTCATAATTATTATTTTTTAATCTAATCACTTATATATAAGTACTTTTCGATTTAATTCTCTACAAATAAAATTATTATTATTACTATTTTTATAAAATTAACAAATATTGTGACATATAAAATATCTTTGATAGGTTATCTCTTAGTCACTGTTTTATAATATATTAATGATTTTATTTATAAATTACTAAATTAATAAATACTTGTATATAAATAATCAAAATAAGAAGACAATTTCATTAGAGAATAAATTAAGAAAAATACCTCATCCATAAAAAATAAAGTAAAAAATAATTATATAGAAAACTAAATTATTGAAAAAAGAGAAAAATTATTTAAAAATTTTAAATTTTAAAATTACTTAAAAAGAATCAAATAATCTATCAATCATAATAAAATATTTGATTACTCATTTAGAATACTCTTTGTATTACTAATGAGTATTCAAGCTAATTATATGAATACTCATGCCCTAGATAGAACCAGGTGTTTTGATAATTTAAAATTAATTCAAAATTTAAAATACTTTCTGATAAACATTTTTTATTTATAATTTTATAATATATTTTTAAAAAAAATTAATAAAAAATTAAAATAAGTCTTGGTCTAAAAGAAGACAAGCCATTATTTCATGCTATACCCACCGATGTGTACCATCACACAGGCAATAATTGTAGTTTGAAAAGAAATGTTGAGGGGACCTCTTAAAACAAAAGTTGCTTCCTTTCTTTTTTTTAGCACTTATATTATTTTTACATTAAATTAATTTGAAAAGAAATTAAAATATTAAATAGACGGGACCAATTAATGACCCACCGACTTTATAAAATGAGCCCCACACAAGTCTGTTGCGTCTGCAAGCATTTCTGTTATTTTTTATATTTAATATTTCACTTTAAAAAGTGTTTATATTATTTATTATTTTATATCAAATAAATTTAAAAAAAAAGTAATTATACTGATATCGGTGAAAATTTATGCAAACTCATACAAAAATACCTCATTTCGTATCATATGTATTCACACCCCACTAAATGGATCATTACTATGCACTTATTTTACTTTTTTTTTCATATTACGTCAATTAATGCTTCAAACAACCTATGACCGTTAAATTTGTAGTCTTGTAATCAATATATTTATAATGACACTAGTAAACAATTTTATTTCTCCTGGGGTACATATGTAGTATATAAAGGAATTAAATGGTTCTATGTCCAATGAAATTACGCCTTCCGACAACTTCATTCAATCAAAAGCGAAATCTATAACAAACTCTACCATGTTTGCGACAACAACGTGTGTTGATAGCTAGAAACACGTAGCTAGCTAAGGACAAGAATTAATTCTTAGGCAGTTAAAAATATAGTATTTAATACATATAAATTTTGACAGAATTCCAATTGAAATTTTGAAGTTGAAGATATTTATATTAAAAGATTTTAAACTTAAAATTATTGTAAATAATTTAAAAATAAAAAACTTTAACATGTGATTCTAAATTATAATTTTTTTGTGTAGTTTAATTTTTTAATTTTTAAGTCTTTACAAATAATTTTAAAATTTAAAATCTTATAATATATATATTTTTAATTTGAAATACTCAATTATAATTTTTTTAATAAATTTTTGTCATTGACTATCACTTTTGCACTTATTTTGAGAATTTAAAAGAAGAAAACGAATTATTAATATGCAATTAAACATAGATATTTTACATCATGTACAATGTCATACATTGTTTTATTTTTTTAAAGGAGATATAAAGAATAAGATAACAATTGAACCCAAACACGCTAAAATTTTTCTGACACTTAAATTTCTTTATCACTCCTTGTTATATTGAAAATAACCGAACGCGAGATAATTCCTCCAAGTCCCTCTCTTAGTTAGGGGTAATGGACATTTCTGGATAGATTTGTGACTTGATGGTTTGGGTGTTTTGCACTCAACTAGCAAAACGCGGGTTCGATCTAGCGGAGGGAAGATATAGGAGCAGAAAATAACTAAACACTATAGGGCTTGATTGGTTGCATGACATAAAAAAAAAGGTAATATTTTTTATAATGCCGATTACTTGTTTATTATTATTGTTTAATAATATTTATTTTTATTAATACTTTCTTAAATGAGTGTATAGGAGTTATTTCCTATTTATTCTATTCCATACTTATTCTCATTTAAAATTTGATACAAGTGACTACACGTCTCATGTAGGTGTCATTATATTAAATCTTGAATTGTGTCCAACGTTGGAAAGTTTGAAAATATTTTTTTTTCTCTACACATAACCAGTAATACTTATAAAAATGTCATATATTACATTGTATTTGGTGAAATTTTCAGACATCTCATTTTCTTTTTGTTCTCCAAGTACGAACTTGATTGGGTTGTGCTTCCCCAATCTTATCTTGCATTTAAAACACCAAAAGAAAATGTGTCAAAAAGTTTAAGTACAAAGTGTGACATTTTTACGGGTGCCAATTGTCATGTTTGAAAAAGTGTTTTATCAAATCAGATAAAGTCATATACCCTGTTGTAACAATGATGCTGATGTTGTGTACCAATATGTTTTAAAGGACTTGATATAGATTGATTTGGGTCAACTTTTGTGCGGCAAAAATATTATTGAGTAGAAAAATACTTATATATACATAAATTTATAATAAGATATCTCCGTTAGATATGTCACGGAAAAAATAATATAATATATATATATATATATATTCCTCTGTAACTTCAAATTAGAAGTGTTTGGGATAAATTCAATAAACATAATGGCGGAAATTATTATTTTAAGCGGACCATGAATTTTACATATTTCTGTACACATTATTCCCCGAAAAGAAGGGACATGACAAAGGAAACAGCGCTGATGGTCCAGTTTAATGGCAAGCACTATGAATTTGTTCGTTCTGCATGTGCATGTGTTTTCTGCATATGATCCAGGTTTTTTTCCCCTTTTCTTATTTTTTAAAAAAGACTTTCTAATCACAAGTTTAAATCATTAACCATCAGCTTCAGCTAAGTCATAATAATAAGATTGATGGTATTATAAATTTTAATTATAATATAATAATTTATAATTATTTCATCTATTTTATTACATTTTTATTATAATTATATTTATTAATTATATAAAAATAAATTAATTCTATCAAGAGTTATTAATTATTAGTTAATTTAATATTCTAAATAATTATAAAAAATATTTAATAAATTATTATCCTATTTTTAATAATGTTTGTATTATAATTTAGATACATAATAAATTTTAATTTATAATATCATTATTCATAAAAAATAACTTAAGAGATATATATAAAATTTAACTCAGCTGTCAAATAATAATAATAAAAATAAATCATAGGGTCAATCTTTCCAATGATAAGCAAGGATACCATACACGTCGGCAATACATGTCATGATGAAAACTGATAATTAATTAATTAATTAGTTAATTAAAGCCGTTTAACCCATATAATAATGTCTTGCTGGTCCATTTTGTACGTTTTTCTCTTCCCTTACGTAACTGTTCCCGCTCGTGAGCTGGGGAGGTTTGTCGTATATGTCGGTGGATAGCCCCTGGACGCATTTGGTTAGCTTATTGCTTCCCATTCCCATCTTAAGAATATCTCCTCTTGATATACAATATAAAATATTAGGATTCATTTAGTATATAAAAAATTATGATAAAAATAAATATAAAAATAAAAAAATAATTTTATAAATAAAAAATATTTATGATATTTTTATTTTTAATAATTAAATAATTATTATTAAAAATATTAAATAATAATTATAACGATAAATTTATAATTTTACCTAATTTTCTATCACATTTTCCTTTTTAATCCTTCTTTCCAAGCAAATCAAACGGGCTGTTAGAATTGAATCATCTCTAATGAAATAAAAGGCATTCTTGGTTACTCAATAAAAGTATAATATTAAATTTTTTTTTTAAGATTATATATTTTGGAAAAAATTCAATTACTATTTTACAATGATACCCTCGTCTAATTTATGGGCCCAGCTTTTTCACGTCATGCAATGCCGTCACATTTTACTCTGGTCATAACTGTCCAATCAATATCAATTCACCAAATCTCCAAATGGCTTATTTGCCGGTTCACCATTTAAGATCTCATATCCAACCAGGATCCAATACGTAAATTAGGGCTATAACTAACCCATCAAGACAAGACGTTATACTAGTCCCGTACGCTATAAGCAACAAAGATTTTATAAGGACAACTACTCTCCCAGGCTGTTGCATAGATTTATTTGATAGACTCGAAGCTACACAATTAACTCTAAAGTCACTAGTTAGGATTAATAACATGTTTCAAAACGCAGTACAGACTTTTAAAATTATGTTTGATACGAAGCAAATAATAAAAGCTTTCACTTTAACGTGGTTTCATAACGTGCTGTCAAACATGCAATAATTATGTGGTGTTAAGTTATAAAATATCTCATTATCATGTTATTATTAGAGATTTTAATTAAAAAAACTATATCTAATTTTTTTTAATCTTAAGTGAGCTGTATCTACTACCACATGTATATCACATGATTCATTAATAGAATTATTCATGAGTAAAGTTGGATCAAATATCTAATATGTCTGATGTCCAGCCCGATTAAGATATTAGGCTTATTTTTATGCCCATAACCCGATTTGATTCAAACAAACCCAATTTTATGTTGGATTAGAGCGAGTTATGGTAACTTGAGCCTTTTTTTTTTAATAAACTGATACTTGTAATATATTTCAAAACAATAAACTTTTAAAACTTTCATATTTTTATCAATAATAAAAAAATAGTTCGATATAATCAAGTAAGATATAAGTTATACTAATATAATTAATCTTATGTAAATATGTGTATTTTTATTATTCAACAAAATAAATGTTAATAAGCATGCAAATCAATGATAAAAATAGTTAAAAAGTAGGAAGAGTTTAGGTAGGCAATTAAAGCTGCAGCATATAAAGAAAATCAAATGAAATAAAATAATATATATATATATGTATATATAAGATAATAAGATATTGATAGCTAAAAAAAAGCAACTATTAAACCGGATTGGACAAAACATATTTTTGCCTGTGGGGCAGTCCAACTTGATATAATTATATTTAAAGTTTTGCTCATTTATGTTTTTGGCCAACTCGACCCTACCTGATTAGGTAGGGTTAAGATAGGCCCCTAGGGCCTAATAGACCAATAAATACCCCTATTCATTGGTTATACTTATTAATAAATTTGTCACATAATATTTGAAAGGCTTTACCACATAAGAATTATATCATTGTTAACTTCTATTCATTTGTGAATGTGATCTATATGTAACATGGTAGGCACAATTCATAAAAGAAAAATCTTTGAGATGGTTTTATATAAAATATATCATTTTCAAACAATTAAATTAATTTTTTACACAAGGTGACAAGTGAGGGCCCACAAGGTCATATTGGATCCATTCATTCACATTTGAGATTGAGTGAGGTTACAATTAATTTGATAGTGATGACTATAAGATCTTAGACAACTAAATTGATTTTAACCTCCAACTTAAAACTATGATGATACATAGGATCAATGGTAGAATCGGGATATTGTGTGATGCAATCGAATTCATTACGTGGTCAGGTGACATCCTTTCCAAGAGGTGTGGAAAAGGTCAGTGATGAGTTGGCAAATGATATGAGAGTTAGGTTGAGGTGAAGTAACATAATGAGAAAGAAATCATTGAAGATGAAAGAAAATAAATCAATTTAAGTGTCGCAGAAAGAGAGGAGTGTGGGGAAAAATTAGACGAATATTTTTCTATGGCATTTTCTGATCCTTTTGTATTTTTTTTTCTTCTTATTGAATGTATTGGAGCTTAGCTCCTTTTTCATTCATATCTATATCTAGATTCTGAATACCTTCATCTCTGTAATCTCCATCCATTCCATCAAAATCTATAAAATCCACACTATTCAAGTATTGCTATGTTTAATTGACATTTTTATAGGAAAGTCATAACATCTAGGGTTAATAGGAGGAACTCTTTTTAATAATATATTTTTAAAAATAAATTTATAGTATATCATTTAAATAAAATGTTTCTCTTTAAAATTTCAAATTAAGTTAAATGAGATTTAATTTATTGACAATATTATGACTTCTTCCTAAATCTAAAAATAAGTTTGAATTAAAATGAATAATGTGCAAAAGATTAGTTTTAATGTAAAAATAAAAAAATTCATTGCCTAATATTCTTGATGAATATAATTATGTGCACACTCAATACTTACATAATACTTAACATTGATATACTAAAAAAAAAAGTCATTGTCCAATAATATTTTAATAATTCAATGAATAGCTCAGAACACCTTGAGAGAAAAAAAGTTTACCTAATGAGACATAAAAGTTTATGACTTTCAATTTGTAAAAATCTATATTTACAACATATTGCAAATACAATTTTATCAAACAATATATCAAAAAGTTTTGCAATATTAAAAAGATATATTTATAGAGCACAATGACATAAAAATAAAATGAGATGAAAATAACATAAATGAAAAAGCTGAAAAAAAAAAAAAAAAAGAAAAAATATCAAATAAGGGGCAACAAGGGGGAAAGAGATGAAGTACCATATAAATTTTGATGAAAGCTAAGGGCCATTTGAAAAGAAAAAAAAAAGGATAAGTGAAGGGGAAATAAGAAGAAAGGTAAGGAAAAAAATGTGTAGATTTAATATGTTCAAATTAAAATATTAAATAACAAAAAATAAATGTATAGGTTTAATAATTTTAGTAGATTTAAGATTTGAAAGAATATAGAGCATGATATTAAAATTCAACACTACCTTTCTCTCTCTCTCTCTCTCTCTCTCTCTCTCTATATATATATATATATTGAAAAATTGAGTGTCAACTCTGTAGCTTTACCTTTCCGCATGGGATCGTAAGGGATCCATTCATGTGGGACTTTATTATTGTCAAGGCACCAGATTCAGACTAGCATTATTGTGTATTTTTTATATATGTCACATGTATTATTTGGTTCTGTATTCTCTTTACTTTCTATGATAACAAACTTCCCTCATTTACATACGTGTCCTAGAGTCTGTTAAATCTCTTATGTATATAGTCCCTATTGTATTCAATACTAATATAGATATGGAAAATATCATTTGATCTATTACCTTTTTGTTATGATATCAGAGCCTGCTTGACCCTTAATGTCACGTATAGCAGAGAGTAGCCCACAATTACAGAATTCAAATCCATTATCTTCTACCTCTTCTCCTTAATTTACAACATAATTCCATAATTCCTTTGTTACCTTTTTACCACATTATGTTACTGTAAAGCTTAATTATGACAATTATATGATTTGGAAAGCACAAATCCAGCCTTATCTTTATGTTCAAGGTCTTTTTGGCTATATTGATGGTAGTATTCAGCCTCCTCCTGTTCTGCTTGAAAATAACCAACCAAATCTAGCATACGATCATTGGTTTACACAAGATCAATTAATCATGTCTGTTATAATCTCATCCTTATCTGAAAATTTAATAGTTAAAGTATTCAAGCATAAGACCTCTCGAGCAATATGGAATGCAATTGAAGTTCTCTTTGCAAATCAAAATCAAGCATGTTATGTTCAAATTCATAATCAACTTGCAGCGTTAAAGAAAGGAGGGGATTTCATTGCTGAATATTTTTGGAAGGTTATCTCTCTCATTGACACTCTTGCTACTTCTAGAAAACCTCTCATCAATATTGAATTTGCTACTTATCTCCTATATGGCCTTGGACTTGAATATGATGTTATTGTGGCATCTCTCACCACTTGTTTTGGAACTCTTTCACCTGAATAATTATAGAGTCACTTATTAACTTTTGAACCCAGACTATCTCAGCACACTACAGTTTCATTGACCTCTAATCCAATCACAGCGAACCTGGTCACTAAATAAACATTTACCAATTTTCCATTTATTCACAGAGGCAAATTCAATCACTTTACTAATCACAGTCATGGTAGATGTTTCTCACACAAAGGTGGCCGTAGATTATCAACTAGAACTCATGGTGGACACTCCTTACTAGGCACACCTCCTGTTGTTTGCCAGGTCTGTTTGAAACCTGGGCACAATGCCTTAAACTGCTATCATCATTTTAATCAGGCCTATCAATCATCTCCTCTTGCTTCACTTGCAGCTCATTACTCTGCACCTTCCTCTGATCCTATCTGGTATCCTGACATTAGAGCAACACATCATATGACTTTGTAACTCTCTAATCTCAACCTTGCTTCAGAAAACTATAATGGAACTGATCAAATTCTTATTAGAGATGGTTCATCCTTACCCATCCATCATCATGGTTCTGAGGCAGTTTCTTCTTCAAATGGCACTTTTCTTTTCTCTCAACTTCTTCATGTTCCATTGCTCTCCAAAAATTTACTTTCTATTTCACAATTTTGTAAAGACAATTGTGTTTTCTTTAAGTTTCATGATTTTTATTTTCTTATGAAGTACAAAAACATGAAGGCCATTCTCTTCCAAGGATCCAGCCATAATCATCTCTATCCACTTCACCTATCTTCCTCACCACAAGCTTGTCTCAGTGAACATTCATCGTTTCTCCGATGGCATAGCATCTTGGTCATCTAGCCTCGAAAATTGTTCAACATGTTCTCTCTACTCAGGGCCTTTCAGTATCAACACCAAAGCCTACTCATCTATATCCAGATTGTTGTGCTACAAAAAGTCATTGTCTGCATCATCCTCTCACTGCTCATCGGTCTATAAAACCTTTACATTTAATCTTTAGTGATGTATGGGGTTCTTCACCCATCAAGTCAAAATCAGGCTTCCAATATTATGTAACTTTTGTTGATGATTTCACTCATTTTACATGGATTTTTCTGTCGAAATCAAAATCTAAGGTTATGCTTACATTTTTATATTTTCGATTACATGTTAAACGTTTCTTCAATCATAAGATAAAATACTTACAATTTGATTGGGGGGTGAATACCGCTCACTACATAAAAAACTAATAGAACTCAGTATTCATCATCGTTTAAGTTGTCCTCATGCTCATTATCAAAATGGCACTATTGAGTGTAAATATAGACATATTATCGGAACTGGTCTTGCTTTTCTTTCTCATGCCAGTGTACCTTAATAATTTTGGGATTATGCCTTCTCTACTATCGTGTTTCTTATCAATCGTATTCTCAGTGCCACCCTCAGTCATAAATCTCCCTATGAACTCCTATTTAATCAATCACCCGACTATTCTTGCCTAAAAGTATTTGATTGTGGGTGTTGGCCTTATCTCAAAGTCTATAATAAGCACAAACTACAACCCTGGTCCAAACCTTATGTATTCTTAAGTTATAGTCCTAATCATCTAGGCTATTTTTGTTTTGAACCAGTTGCTAAGTGCTTTTATGTATCAAACGATGTTATTTTTTATGAGAACTTATTTCCCTCTGCAGCCCAATCTGGATCTCCTTCACGATCTCTAAATTCTGATCCTATTATTCTCCCTTCTACTATTAACCTTTCTATAGCCTAGCCCACTTCCTCTCAGCCCATCCTGTCTCTCTCAGCATCTGCCTTATCTACCCAGCCCACTTCTTCTCAACCCATCCCATCTCTCTCCGCTTCCCCTCCATCTGTCCGTGACTCTTCTTGCCCATCCCATCAGTACTTCTTTCTCCTTGTCACTTTACCTGTGTCATCTTCTTCCACTTTTGTTCCA
Organism: Erythrophleum fordii; assembly: GCA_032878935.1. Lineage (NCBI taxonomy): Eukaryota > Viridiplantae > Streptophyta > Magnoliopsida > Fabales > Fabaceae > Erythrophleum > Erythrophleum fordii. The sequence goes on from JAVQMF010000054.1 coordinate 45,368,143, forward strand.
TCTCCTGTCCCTAACCTGTCATCGTCGTCTCTTTCTTCTTCTCCTCCCCTGCTTCCCTCTCATCCTATGCTCACTCGATCTAAAAACCAGATCCACTGTCCTTGGATTTGAACGGATGGTACTGTGAACTGGCCCTCTTCACGTGCTCTGATTGCCTCGAAATCTCCCTTAGAGGCACCTACTTCTCTTACGATCGCTCGTTAATTTTCTGAGTGGAGGCAAGCCATGGCAGACGAATTTGATGTTCTCCTCACCACTCAGAGATGGCATCTAGTTGCTTCGTCTCCTTCCTTCAATATCATTAGCAGTAAGTGGGTTTTTTGAACAAAGCACAAACTTGATGGCACGATTGATCGATACAAAGCTCACCTCGTGGCCAAGGGTTTTCATCAGCGATCTAGTATGGATTTGATACTTTCTCTCCTGTTGTGAAACCCGTAACTGTTTATCTTGTTCTTGCTTTGGCTGTATCTCATAACTGATTAATTATTTAATTAGACATATAAAATTCATTTCTTTATGGGTCCCTTATTAAAGATGTTTACATGACCCAACCTCTTGGTTTTGTTAATATTGCATTTCCTGATTATGTATGCAAATTAGACAAGGATATTTACAGTTTGAAACAAGCACCGAAGGCTTGGTTTGCTAAGTTGAGCTCTCAATTTCTAGAATTGGGCTTCACTAACTCAAAATCATATGCTTTTCTCTTTATCTATTATCGATTGTTCTTATGCTGTATGTGCTTATCTATGTTGATGATATAATTGTCACTGGTTCTTTCTCCTCTACTGTTCAAGAGCTTATTTCTGCCTTAAGTGTCTCTTTCTCGATTAAAAATCTAGGACCCCTTCACTATTTTATGGGCGTTGAAGTCACTCGTAGCTCTTCTAGTCTTTTTCTTTCTCAACGAAAGTATATCAAAGACTTACTTTCTAAGACAAATATGCTTGCTGCTAAATCTGTCAATACCCCTATGGCACCGTCTACCAAATTAAGTGCCCTGGATGGTGTCTCATTCGATAATCCTACTCTCTATCGAAGTGTCATTGGCAGTCTTTAATATCTTTCTTTCACTCGTCCTGATCTTTCTTTTGCTGTTAATAAGGTCTACCAGTTTATGCATTCCCTTCGCACAGTTCATTGGCAAGCTGTTAAACGCATTTTGCGTTACCTCTGTCACACAATTGATTATGGTATGTTTATTCATCCTTCCTCTTCTCTGACCCTATCCACATATGCTAATGCTGATTGGGCTGGCTGCGAGATGACCGTAGATCAACAGGGGGTTTTCTTATTTTCTTGGGTCCCAATCTTATTTCTTGGAGCTCCAAGAAGCAATCTAACATTGTTAGATCAAGTACTGAGGCTAAATACAAGTCCTTAGCCCTGGCTATATGTAATGTTATTTGGCTGCAATCTTTACTTAAGGAACTTGGCATTTTTCTTTCTTCTTCTCCCACTATCTACTGTGATAATGTTAGAGCCATTTACTTGGTAGCTAACCCTGTGATGCATTCTCGGACCAAACATATTGCTTTGGATTATCATTTTGTTCAAGAGTGCCTTGCTGCTAAATCTCTCCAGTTCTCTGTAGTTTCAAGTCAGGAGCTACTAGTAGATATCTTAACAAAACCTCTTTCTGGTCCCAAGTTTCACTCTCTTCATTTGAGCCTTATTGTGCTTCCATCTTAGTTTGGCTCGCAGGGGGGATGTCAAGGCACCTAATTCAGACTAGCATTACTTTGTATTTTTTATATGTTACATGTATTATTTGGTCCTGTATTCTCTTTGCTTTCTGTTACAACAAACTTCACTCATCCACACACGTGTCATAGAGTCTGTTAAATCTCTTCTATATATAATCCCTATTGTATTCAATACTGATATAGATATAGAAAATATCATTTGATCTATTGCCTTTCTGTTAATTGTACACAAGATGACAAGGATCCTACTCGTTTCTTTGTTATAATTATTTGTGTAAGTTACATAAATTTTTTAAAATTTTGTTAAAATTACATAAATTTTCATTTATTTTTAAAATATATAATTTAATTTAATTTTAAAATTTTTAACTAAAGTATCCTCTATTAAAAAAAATATGTAAGAGAGCATTTTACTTTTAAAAATATATTTAGATTAATGGAATGTATTTTAATTAAAAAAATTACAACTAAACTAAATTAGTGTGGCACTACTTTTTGTTTTAAAGAAAGGTTATTTATATTTTAAAAATAAATAAATAATTTATATAATTTCAAAAAAATTTATAAAGGGTTTGTGTAACAACATAAACAACAACAACAACAACAATAATAATAACAATTTATTATTATTATGATAAAGGTACTTTTGGATCAAATTACCCGTTAAATGATATTAAAGAGCACACTTGTCCTTTTGTGTGTTGCTTTCTTTAACGTATAGCTTAAGAAGTGAACAAAAAAGAATTAATTCAGCTTAATTGATTGAGTAAAATACTTTTATAGTCTTTTCGTTTAGATTAAGATATACGATAATTTTTTATAATATTTTTAGAGAAAAATAAGTTAAAATACATATAATTTTCTTAAATTTTGTATCTTGTACAAATAATTCATATAATCTTTAAAATTGGACAATAAACTCTTTTAACTTTTAAATTTTTGCCGATAATTTTTTTATCATCAATTCGTAATTAGTAAGTTATTTTACTAACAAAATGTAATGCGCTAGTGACAATGAATCTTATAAATTTAATTTTTTTATGTAAATAATTTCTTTAAATTTTAGATTATATGTAAATAATTTTTATAAATTTTAGGTTATGTGCAAATAACCTTTAATGTGTCATATTCCACTAGTAAAAGAATAGATTAACTAATAACAAGAAGTTATCTACATAAATTCAAAAATTTATAAGGATTAATTGTCAAATTTTAAAAGTAAAAAAATTATTTGTATATGATTCAAAGTGCAAGAAAATTATGTATACTTTAGCCAAAAATAATTATATATTAGTTACGTTAAAAGTTAACCAAAAGACTAAAATTTGATTGTTAATTTTCTAAAAAAACTATTGATTAACAATATCCAGTAGTTGTATTCAGAGGCACATGAGTAATATTTAAAATTAATTAAATATAATAAATTAAAGGCTAATATTATTTATTTTGTTTAATAAAAAATAATATTTGAACTGTTTCTAAATGTCAATTTAATGGTTAGTTTTAAAAGATATATACACATATTATATTTTTATTAAAAAAATCTCAAAATAAATACTTAAAAAACAAAAACATTATCTTATTCATAATATATTAGATTGCAACCGGAGTCATTCAGAGATTGCAATTACGTTTGCACTTTTTTTGGCGTGATTAGTAGTATTGGTTGAGAAATGGTAACGTGTGACGAGTGGTAGGTGTTTCCAACGAGTGAACACTGCAACTCCACGATGATTCCCAACGAGTGGATTTATTGAGAGAACACTCGCAATCCTGCATTAACTCTTGTACACTCTCGCATTCAATTTTCCGACTCCTCCTACACCAACTACCGATACCGTAGTAAAATATTCCCGTTTTGCCCTTTACACTTCGCGTCCATCATAACCCGATAGAGCTCTATAAATACTCAAACACCAACACCCGTTAAACGAACATTTCACAGAGAGTGCTGAGAAGAAGCTAGCAAATTATACATACATAAATATATATACATATATATATCAAAGTATGGAGGTGGAGAGAGTGCAAGCCATTGCTACATTAGCAAGGAACTCTAACACTATCCCAGTGGAGTTCATAAGGCCAGAGAAAGAGCAGCCAGCCAAAACCACATTTCATGGTCCTGTGCCTGATATACCCACCATTGATCTTAGCCATCCTGACCAGGATCACCTTGTGGGCTTGATCGCTAAGGCTAGCCAGGAGTGGGGTTTGTTCCAAGTTGTGAACCATGGAATACCCAGTGAGTTGTTGCTAAAGTTGCAGAGGGTGGGTAAAGAGTTCTTTGAACTGCCCCAGGAAGAGAAGGAGAAATATGCAAAGACACCTCACAGCTTCGAAGGCTACGGAACCATGCTTCAGAAAGATGCCCACGGAAAGAAATCCTGGGTCGACCATCTTTTTCTCAATATATGGCCTCCTTCCAAAATTAATTACCAGATTTGGCCTAAAAACCCTCCTTCTTATAGGTTGTCTCACATATGCCAACTCCTTTTATCTTTAATCGTCCTTGATACTTATATATATTTATATATATATATTTGATATAGTTTGATGCGAAGCCTGTGTTTTTATATACATAATGCAGGGAGGTGAACGAGGAGTATGCAAAGCATGTGAGAGAGGTGGGAGATAAGCTGTTTAAATACCTGTCATTAGGGCTAGGGGTGGAAGAGAATGCGATGACAGAGGCAGTAGGAGGAGAAGAACTAGTGTACGTGATGAAAATAAACTATTACCCACCATGTCCTCGCCCGGATCTAGCTCTGGGGGTGGCTCCTCACACAGATATGTCCACCCTCACCATTCTTGTCCCTAACGAAGTTCCTGGACTTCAAGTCCTCAAAGACGACCGTTGGATCGACGCCAAGTATATCCCCAATGCTTTGATTGTTCACATCGGCGATCAGATTCAGGTTTTCCTCCCCATACCTTAATTTTATAAAATTTAGATTTAGTTTCAATATTATCTTTTTCTTGTAATTTTAACTGTTTATGTTTTTATTTTAAAGAAAATAAAATATATAATAAAAACAAAATTTTAACTTCTATTAAATAAAAAAGTTTGTTATGTCTAACAGAAAGTTACAAATTGAAAAATTTATCTTTATTTTATTTTTTAAATAAAAATAAACATTAAAAAAACTGAGATTCCCAAAGAAAGAAAAAGGGTCCAAACGCTGAATCTGACCTTGAGCAATAGAGGATCGTAAGGCATAGAATAATGTAAAACACGGAAAAGCAGCGTACTCTAATAAAGGACAGTCCAACCCGTGAAATATTATTATCTTCGTATACTTAAGTGATGTGACATCATTTTTAAGAACCAAAAAACTATGACTTTCGAAAAAAAAAATTCTCTTATATTAAAATAATAATACGACTGAAATATGTAAAGTGATAGTGACATTTTTTTTCGAGGTTTTAAAAAGGCATTATCTGGCGAGTGAATTTGTGTTTTCTTAATACTATTAAACATGTATGGTATAAGGGCTTTTGTCCGTTTTCCTTTAAATTAAAAAAAAAAAGTATAATTACGGTTAAACATGGATATTGCTACGTTTAAAAGATGGACAGCTATAAACCTACTGGTCAAACAGTGTTTATACATTATCTGTTTACTTTTTCTTGAAATAACCAAAAAGGGTCAAAATTAAAAAGAGTTGTATTGTAATACAAATTGTCTGTGACCTCAACTTCGTGAGTTGATTCACTTAATAATTTCACATTAAAAAGATTGGAGTTGGAGTATGTAGTTTGTGGCTAAATTTGAATGAAGTTACTTTCAGCCTGATTCACTTATACTAATATGTTATGCTTAGAGGTAACAATAATATTAGTTGTTTAAAAGATTTCTCTTGTTCAGTAAGAGTTATGTTGGAAAGATATTATAGACGTAATTTGATTATCAAGTATGATTGTGTTTAATAATTATTTAATGTTGGAGGATATTAGATATACCTGTTAACTTATTTGGGCTCTTAAGTCATAATTAATTATTTAAATTGGTGTATGCTATTTTTATTAATTATCTCTTTAAACGTTAATTTTTGTGTGTGCTTATTCTATTATTTTTTAATGAATTGGCCCATATAATTCATCAATTCAATTGAAATGAACTTAATTAACTCATCTTCAACTGATTTATAAAATGAACCAACCAATTAGACTCACCTTTGACCAGCCTTTGAGACGAGTTGGTATAAATGCTGAAAAAATTAAACTTGATCAGTAAATCAGTTTTGATTTTAATTTATTTGACTCTGAAAATTAGTGTGGGAGAGAATCAGTAAAAATCATTGAAGTTTGATATTGAACTAGTTAAGATCTACTTTCTGTTTTTTTTTTTTTTTTTTCTAATTGAAGAAGTAATTAACATCTAATTTAATCATGATTAAACTATCAAATCATGAATTACTCTTTACATTAGTTGAATGATTTGTATGATATCTAAAACATTGCACTAAAATGTATTTGGTGGAGGACAGATTCTGAGCAACGGAAAATACAAGAGTGTGCTGCACAGAACGAAAGTAGATAAGGAAAGAGCGAGGATGTCGTGGCCAGTGTTCTTGGAGCCACCTGGGGATCTGTTGGTGGGACCTCTGCCTCAGCTACTCACAAAAGATAACCCTCCCAAATACAAGCCTCACAAGTTTAAGGACTACCTCTACCGTAAACTCAACAAGCTACCCCTAGATAATTAGGACTCCCAACTATTAGTATTCCGATTGTTTTCACGTTGAGGCCCATCCCAAAGAGCCCTAAATCCTCCGTAATTCTCAATTTCTCAGTCGATTGGCGAACCATAGAGTCTTGGCTTTTTTTTTTTTCAGCTTCTTTTTAACTTGTTGAGTCAATGATTGCTTTTGAGCCCTGATTCTGGTGTGTCGGTGTGAGTTGTGATTTGCATCTTATTTTTCAATGACATTTATTTAATGATAAGAATTTTATTTGTGTGAAAGGTTCTCTGTGTAGAAATGTAGTTGCGGTTATGTGATTTGTGTTATGTTTTTGCATGTGTAATTTATTAATAAAATTAGATTAAAATATACATAATTAGTAGTAACCCTTGCAAATCTAGGAATTAGTAAAAAAATATGTGGGCTCACAACAAAAAAAAAAAAAATGAATAGACAATGCGGAACAATACCCAGTGACGTGATATTATAAATTGTGCACAACAGTGCAAAATGAACAAAAATCCCCTAGAATTTTATATATAAGAAATATTTTCTTAAATTTTAAATCATATATAAAATATTTTGGTCATCTTAAAAAATTAGCAATGAATCTTTTAGAACTTTTAATTTTATATTAAAAAAATTTCTAGTTAATAATTTCATTAAATAACTAACGAAACTCCTATATAATACATTGACGATTTGTTTTTTTTTTTTGTCAAATTTTACTTACTTAGCATATAGTTATATTAACTCTTTCCTCTCACTTTTTTTTTCTCTATCTCCTTCTTCTCCCTTCTCTCTATTTGTAGATGCAAATACTACTAGAATGAAAGAAAGAAAGAAAGAAAGAATATGAAATACAAAAGGAAAGATTGAGAACTAGTATCAATAAATTCAATATTAATCATGCCATAAGCACAAAACTAGTATCAATAAATTCAATATTAGTCATGCCATGAGCAAAGTGCTTATATCAATTGACCCAGCAGGAGATCCAAATGAAATACAACAAAGGCCCCAAAAAAAAAAAGCAAATTACAAGGCTTGATCAGATGGCAACAACGACAGATGTTGTAAAGACTCATAATAATCCAAGGACAAAAGCACTGAAAACATATAACAAACTCTGATCGGCACAACTGCATATTCAAATGAACAGATCTGGTAAAATAGAAGGAAATGTTTAGATATAATGAATATAAGCAGAAACTCCGAAAAAAACAAACTATAGAAACAAATCAAACAAGACAATTAAGATTCAAAATTCCCAGATTTTTTGACTCTAACAATTTTCAGCAAAATTCATAAAAAAAAAATCCCAAGATATCAATGACAAAATTTAAGATGTACATTAGGCCCAAAGTTTCGGAATGTTTAATCTTGCTAAATCCAATTGGTATGAGTTGGGCTAGAAAAAAAACAAAAAGCCCAGCCTGGGCCTAAGGACTGTCTTAGCATCATTTGGCTTAACTCAAAGTTCAAATAAAAAATTAAATAAAAAATTTTAATTTTTTTCAAAGATAATATGTAATTTTATGAAGATTTATATAAAATTTTTTGAATCATTTTATAATTTTTATAATAAATTTATAAAATAAATTGTGATACTAGATCAACCTTATCATGTACTAAATTAAATTAAGTTGAGTAAATTTAAGTAATAAATTCTAATTTTAAGACCTATTTAAAATTGAGTCAAATATCGTATTAGATCAAAACCCAACCTACTCTTATTTATTTACACCCCTAGACAAACCCTAGATTTAAAGCAAAAACATGACAATTAAAAATCTAAAAGTCTCAAATCTACTAATTCAAATGATTTTCAACAAAAATCATATAAAAACCACAAAATGAACAGGAATAAAATTTAAATTTAGAGGAAACCCAACAAACAAAGTAGTTCAAGCTTGGATACCAGCAATTTTCTCTACATGGTTCAAAGTTTTGGAAATTATAAACATTTTAACATAATAAAATAATAGAAGGTGAAATATGAAAAAAAAATTATAGGTAAGTATTTTTAAAAAGTTAGTAACATGCCGTAGATAACATTCAATCTCTCATCTTTTTAGGACAAACACTGTAAAAGTAAAAATCATATAAAGTTATTTTATAAAATAAACATAAAATAAAAATGGCAAATTGACGTGCGCATGTCAAACCTCTGGTGTGGCTCTACGGTTCTACCCTCGTCGGTCTACTAATCTGGTTTTTTATCAACGAAGCTAAACAATAATTTTTTGTTTTTTATTTTTATTTTTTCCATTTCTGGAAGAAACAAGAATTTAAAAATGGAGGGCGATTTTCGCGGCGAGCCAACACTGTTTGGTTTCGCCGTTGAGGACGCTCCCCCAACACTAGCTATATATGCCGATTCATCGATCGTCGTCCACTTTTGCAATTGGTGTTACTCATGCGTCCGTCTCGCCACGTCTCCGAGGACTGTAACGAAACCGGGCCCACTGGCTCCTGCTCCGGTTCGCCCTCATCGGAGGCACACTGCAGGCCGGCCTCAACATCGTCGTCCTTCCGCTCACTCTCGAGCATTGATCATTCTCATGGCTTCTCACAACGCGCCCACTCCTCTCTGGTCCAACGTTCCGTGTCTGCGATAACCTCTCGCCAACACGCCCACCGAGGGGTCATGATCAAAGGCATCGTAGGAAATGGAATCTCCGGCATCTTGTACAAGTGGGTCAATTATGGTCGCGGATGGCGCCCGCGGTGGTTCGTTCTCCACGACGGCGTTCTTTCGTATTTCAAAATCCACGGTCACAATAAGCTCGTGCTCAATAGCGAAGTCGAAAGGGGGTCTATGGTCATCGGGGAAGAGTCCCTACGTCGAATTGCCAGTCACCGCAACAACCCCTCTCGCCACCGCAAACCCGTCTGCGAAATCCATCTCATGGTCTTTCTCGATTCAATTTCGTCCAATTATTGAAACGATTATACTTTTCGAACAATTGGATACGATACGGAACGTGCAATTTTGAATGTTACATATAAATTAATGTAGGTGTGTTCCATACGAGAGAGCAAATCCGATGAGAGGAGGTTTTCTGTGAAAACGGGGACGAAGAAGAGGCTGCATTTGAGGGCTGAGAGCAGGGAGGACAAGGAAGCGTGGGTGGAGGCATTCAGGGCCGTGAAGGGTTTGTATCCTCGCTCGCCGAAGAATGCAGAGATAATAGCTCCGCAGGAGACGGTGTTAATATCTACTCAGAAGTTAAGGCAACGCCTTTTGGAGGAGGGTGTCAATGAGACTGCTATTCAGGAGAGTGAAAATATTATGAGAAGCGAGCTCTTACAGATGCATAGACATATTATAGCTCTCAAGCAAAAGCAGATGCTCCTATTGGACTCACTGCGCCTTTTAGAGGCAAGTCTAATTAAGATTTAAGAAAAACTAATCATTTTAAATTTATTTAATAAGTCTGTATTTCCAAATACCCCCTTAAAAACAAAAAAGGGATACACGTATAAGCTAAAGGATTTTGTGATTCTGCTCTTAGTATTAACAATATGCTTTCAAGGTAATTGAGTAGTTTAATAATTCTTTTTATGATTGGTGAGCTTCCATGGACTGCTTTTTCTAGACAGAAAAGGTTGACTTGGAAAACACACTTGTTAATGAAACCCAAAGGCAGTCAAAGGTCGATGTTGGAGATTCCTTTAGATCAAAGCTTGAAAAATTCAGTGGTACGTTTTGCTCTTCTTAACGAATATTACTTCATTTCTGTTACAGTAGACACACTCCAATCTATACTATATATGTTTCTCATGGGTGGTACCATGAGGGCCAGGTCGAATAAATTATTATTGTACGTGCTTCCCATTTGTGAAGACGAGTGGTTTTCTCCCAGATTTAAAAGTCCTGTGTTTGCGCTGATCCTGAAAGGATTTGGAGAAATATGTGGCTGAGTTTGATTTCATGACCCTATGGGTCACGCTTCTACATAACATCACTGAGAAACGGAAAGGAAGAGTTTTGTTTTGTTTTTTTCTCTTCTTGGTTGGCGGACAAATATTAAAAATTTAGGACATACTGACATGGGTATAGGTACATAGCCTTATACATATTTGAAGTATCATCACCAATTAAACAAGAAAACCCCAACATTCGTAAAGTGTTCAAAGCATTATAGATATGTTGAATAATAACCTGCAGCTCTAGCCTAAAGAAGGTAGACCTTTCCGATGTCCTCTTATATACTATCCTAGGAAGTCCAACACTAAGAGAGCTCCTTCCGTCAAAGATAACTCCAGGAACAAACTTCTGATTCTGAGTGAGGTAAATAACAAGACATCTTTTCGAATGCCCATCTCACGTATGGTGACCCGTGGCAGCTTCCATGTAGCATTATCAATTAGCATAGCTATAACTGCATTCTTTTCCAGTATTCTTTTTTGCAAACAGACCACCCACGCGCCTGAAGAAACAGACTGAAGAGAGGAAGAGTTGATAAGGGAGAATATAACATATTTCCCATATTCCTTTGTTTTGGCTAGTTTAAGCAAATTTACCCATCCCCCTAATCATTTCACTGTTGTGATATTATACACAGATGGAAGTCCAAGTGATTCTTCTGATGATCAAGACGGGCACGATCACTCTGATGACGACCATGATGCATTCTTTGATACAAGTGATATTCTTTCATTAAGTTCTTTTAGAGGTAATGGATCTGATTCTGATTGTGAGGAGATTCCTAGTGATAAACATGATGTAAAGTCGCTCACTGGATATGTGGGATCCAATTATCCTCAAGTCATGCGGCGAAAGAAATTGCCTGATCCTGTTGAGAAAGAGAAGGGAGCCAGTCTCTGGTCAATAATAAAAGATAATATTGGGAAGGATCTCACAAACGTTTGTCTCCCAGTTTACTTCAATGAGCCCCTCTCCTCATTGCAGAAATGTTGTGAAGACCTCGAGTATTCTTACCTTCTAGACCGAGCATTTGTATGGGGTCAAAAGGTTAGTTTCTGCTCTCAAACTAGGGCTAGTTATATGGGATTATTCATTATAGGCAATTGTTTTAGCCTGCAGTTTCAAGTTCTGACTGTGACATTGATCCATGGTATTTATACTCAGGGCAACAGTCTTATGAGGATGCTAGATGTGGCTGCATTTGCAGTTTCAGGTTATGCTAGCACTGGTGGGAGAAGTTGCAAACCATTTAATCCACTGTTGGGTGAGACTTATGAGGCAGATTTTCCAGATAAAGGCTTTCGCTTTATCTCTGAGAAGGTATTGTATATATTGCAGATAATTAACCTTTACTCCTAGAAAAGAAAAACATAAATTAAAATGAATAGATTGAGCAATTGTTCTGTTTGAATATGATACCATTGAGATAGGTCAGTCATCATCCTATGGTTGTTGCATGCCATTGTGAGGGCAGTGGCTGGAAATTTTGGGGTGACGGCAATTTAAAAAGTAAATTTCGGGGTCGTTCCATTCAGCTTGATCCTGTTGGTGTATTGACCGTCGAGTTTGATGATGGAGAAGTCTTTCAGTGGAGTAAGGTATTGTCATGATGAAAAATTTTTAGGCATACACTTTGTCAAGACTTAAGATAGGTGCAAGAAGTAATTAAAATTCGCTAAAAGTGAGAAAGAGTTTTTGACACACCTATATTTATGAATATCTACTGACTACTTGAACCTATTTTTAGTACAACTTAAAGAATTGTCTAACAATAGTAGTTGTGGTAATTACCTATATCTTTAAAGATGGCTGGCTGCTGATTGGCTAATATTCTATCATCAGGTAACAACATCCATTTACAACCTGATTTTAGGAAAACTGTACTGTGACCATTACGGGACAATGCGCATAGAAGGGAATCGTGAGTATTCATGTAAGGTCAAATTTAAGGAGCAGTCAATCATGGATCGAAACCCTCATCAGGTGCCCTTTCTATAACTCCTATTCTTATGTTTTTCTTGCTTTTGAATGTGGGGAATCATGAACAGTTAAAATTTTGTTAGATTTTCTTAGAAGGTGTGTCACTTGGTGCCTTTTGACTATATCTGCATTTAAGTTGCAGCAGCTCCATATCTTGTTATATTCACTCTCCTTCAATTGCTTTGTACTTTGTAGTAGCTTGGACTGCTCTTGCTTTTCCCCTTCTTGTGGTTAGACTTAAAAAGAAATACTATAAATTTGATGGTAGAGATTATTATATTTGGAGATTTCTTGGTAAAGAATAATCGATCTGCTGGGTACTTTGTCATGCTGTGTAATTTAAGTTGTGGCGCAGGTGCAAGGCGTGGTGGAAGATAAGAATGTTAAAACAGTGGCAACTATCTGTGGGAAATGGGATGAGAGTTTGCACTATGTAATTAATGACAATTCTAAGGGAAAAGGGTCCAATGGGTCGTCAAAACCATGTCTGCTGTGGAAGCGGAACGAGCTATCAATGCACCCAACAAGATATAATCTAACAGAGTTTGCTATTACACTAAACGAAATCACACCTGGACTCAGGGCAAGTGTTTTTCTTGAATGCTTTCTACCTTTCTGCTTCACAAAATCCTATACTAGAGCATAGGATACATAGTCCTCTGTAGTTATGTCTGAGTTTGTGACCTTGAAGTTGACAAACAGGAGAAGTTGCCGCCCACAGATTCGAGGTTGAGACCTGATCAAAGTTTTTTGGAGAATGGGGAGTATGAAATGGCCAATACTGAGAAGTTGCGGCTGGAACAGAGACAGCGGCAGGTATGATATGTGCATATGAAATTCACTTTTTGCTGCTTTATTTACCAATTAATGAAAGAGTGAGTATAATTACTAGGCAAGGAGGATGCAAGAGAAGGGTTGGAAGCCAAGGTGGTTTGTAAAGGACAAAGGCAGCAGCAGTTACCGTTATGCTGGGGGATACTGGGAGGCAAGGGAGAAGGGGATCTGGGAATCTTGCCCTGACATATTTGGCCAACTCCCAGATGATTATGATCTTGATCCAAGTTCACCCTCCTAAATTCTCAGCTCTTTCCTTTGTATGTAATTTAGAGACTGCATTAAACTAACAGCAACATGGTATATAGAAATTTTTTTTATAAAGCATCTTCTCAAGTCTCCAACTGCAATTGTTTTTTGGCAGTTCATGGCTCTATTCAGAATTGGGCATTGGATGGAGGTGGAGAGACATTTGTACCATGAACATCATAGTTCCCAAATTACCAAGACGGAGCTAATAATAATTTTTTTTCCTTGTTGCATTCTATTTATAAAAATTCATTAAATATATGCATTATTTATACTCATTCCGAAGATCCCTTGAAACTTCCTTGTTTTAGACATGATTTTATAAGACTGAATAAAGGTGTGGATGTCTTGGTGCTGTTCTAATGATTTGTCGTGTTTTTTGTTCCGCGGCTTAGTGATGGGACTGGGGCCATTGATGGCCCAGATCACCAATTTTAATGTTCCCAAACTTCCCATGTGACCGCAAAAACCTTTTTATAAAATGCATGGTTGCTATTTTTTTTTCTGGGTCATGAGAAAAATGATGCATCCTGGATTTGCTTGCTTGATGATTTGATTTGGATTCTTTGTCTTTGGGGCCACCCTTTGGCCCAGAAATCATTGACCCAAATTTGGACCTATGACATTTTTCTTTATTATTTTTGTCAGTCGACAATTATTTACACATTAAAGTGATATAATATTCAATGACTGGGTGACCCAAAGTAGGCAACGTGAGAGACACATTACTTTCTTCCAAAACACAATACTAAATTGTATTTTAAAATGCATTCAAATTTGTTTAGACAGAAGTTCGAGAACACGTCTGCAAGTTAAGAATGAAATGAATGAACCATGTGGAATTTGTTTTTCTCGCATGAAACATAATTGGCCACAGGTTATTGACCACAAAGACCCGGTATCAAGCCCACTCGTTGGCGAAAACTGGGAAATTTTGAATGAACACTCTTGTGCATTGTGCAAGGGTGAAGACTGAAAAGTGAAAACATTTTAGTTTTAATTTCTTAACGCAGTGAACAGTGTACGAGAAAGGTCGCCAAGAGGCATCGGTTTTGTGACAAGTCAGAGCTGCCACTTATTTTCTCTCTCACTTTTGGAGAGACGAGGGGCGTCCTGGTCCTCACTTGCCTTTCGCTAGCCCCAATATACGAATCTTTGAAATTTGATTTTTTTTTTTGGAGTGAAAGTTGAAATTTGATTTCAGTACCAACCCATCACGCCATCACCATTTCGTGACACGGGCATTGGAAGGATATACGTGACGCCCACTATCTCACATCTTCCGAACTCGATTATAAATTGAAATGCTTACGTACATTTAACTTTGAAAGGATAAGAAGGAAGAGTTTGACAATTTATAAGTAAGACGGTTCCTGGGTTTTTGACTCTAATTCCAACAAGCAAAATGGAACATTGATTGACGTTCACAATCACAGAGATACCTATGAATTTTGAAACTCTCAAACACACAAATTAGGTACTGTCATGGAGGATGTAATGTGTAGTAGTAGAAATGTTAGTGACCAGAGATTTTTTTTAATCTAAAAATCACGTGGTATATTGGAAAAAGGACGAAAGCCAAAAAGAAAGGGTGGGTGGGTAAGTTGGTCATTTAACAACATTGCTAAGGGCAAGGTGGCTGGCACAGACATACACAGTGCACACCACTGGCGCCCCGCAATGTGGAAGAGACCGGCAACGTTCCCCACACTAATAGGCCTCAACGTCTGGCAATAGAAGGCAAAGGCGTCCTAATTCGGCCCCACAGGACCCAACCCACTCTCTCTCTCTCTTCTCGTATTATTTTTCCTTTTTTTTTTAAGTACTGTTTCTCCCCCCCCCTCTCTCTCTCTCTCTCTCTCTGCCCCCTCTGCTTCTTGTCTCTGTTGGTTTTGGATTCTCTCCCATTCTTCAAAGCAACAGTGGCAGATATATCAGCATTGAGATTATCATACCAACCTGTAGGAAAGCCGAACTGAACGGAGCTAGGATTTTGGCCGGAAATGTCGCCGTCGTTGTGTTTCCCGGCGATTCTCTGTCGGTAGCGATTGCTCCGCGAGTCCAAGGAAGATGCAAGAGACGCTGCTCACTCTCCCTGAGCAAGACATTACTCCCAACGCCACAACAACCAACGCGGCAAAGAAGAAAAAATCTGAAGAAGAAAAAGAGAAGGGAATTGAGCTTGTGGTCCCGCCTTCCTGTCTGGTGGTTGGTCGGCCACGAACCCCAGCTGGTTCCCGGCGCGTGACGCCCACTGTCTCTTCCTCCGCCACCGATAACCTCAACTGCGCCGTAGAGAAAGCTCTCCCTAACGGAGACCTCTACACTGGCACTTTGTTGGGAAATGTACCTCATGGAACAGGGAAATATCTGTGGTTTGATGGGTGCATGTATGAAGGCGAATGGAAGAAAGGTAAAGCCTACGGAAAGGGAAGGTTCTCGTGGCCATCGGGAGCTACCTACGAGGGCGAATTTAAATTAGGTCGAATGGACGGTTACGGCACATTTATTGGTATCGACGGCGACATGTACAGGGGATCTTGGGTGGCCGATCGGAAGCATGGGTTCGGCGAGAAGTGCTACGCAAATGGGGATGTATACAAGGGGTCGTGGAGGTGCAATTTGCAGGATGGTGAAGGTAGGTATATGTGGAAGAATGGGAATGAGTATGTGGGAGAGTGGAGGAGTGGTGCGATCTCGGGGAAAGGTGTTTTGATGTGGGCGAATGGGAATCGATACGAAGGGTTTTGGGAGAATGGTGTGCCAAAGGGTAAGGGAGTGTTTACTTGGTCAGACGGAAGCACATCTGCTGGGAATTGGGGGAAAGAGTTCAGGAACGACGAGAAGCACAGCGTTCAGATGATGGCGAGGAAGAGGTCGTCGGTGGATGGGTCCAAGAGTGTGAGCTTTCCCCGGATTTGCATTTGGGAACTTGATGGAGAAGCTGGGGATATTACTTGCGATATCGTTGACAATGTGGAGGCGTCCATGTTTTACAGAGATGGCAGTGAATCTGAAAACGGAGGAGAAGCTGCTGGACAGTTGCAGAAGAGTCCCTGTTGGTCAGCTGATGGCGACGTCAAGAAACCTGGTCAAACAATATCAAAGGGGCATAAGAACTATGATTTGATGCTTAATCTTCAACTAGGTATCAGGTATGATGTATAAGCTTCAGCTTATTAAGCTTACAGCTTCTTCGATATTCTATTTGTTTTCAGGAATTCTTTGGTTTTTCTTTTTTCTAGATACTCTGTTGGGAAGCATGCTTCAGTGCTACGAGAGCTTAGACCGGGAGATTTTGATCCAAAGGAGAAGTTCTGGACAAGATTTCCACCAGAAGGATCCAAGTTTACACCTCCACATCAGTCAGTGGATTTCAGGTGGAAAGACTACTGTCCCATGGTGTTCAGGTGCTAAATCTATATGAATTGTCTATAGATTTTCTTGCATTGATGTTTTTAATTTCTAAAGTATGGAAAGCTTTGCTGCCTACTAATTATGCCTTTATCTTGTTCTGGTTACTTGTCTGTTGGGGTATTTAGACATCTAAGGGAATTATTTGCAATAGATCCAGCGGATTATATGCTTGCTATTTGCGGGAATGACACTCTTAGAGAGATGTCTTCTCCTGGCAAAAGTGGAAGCTTCTTTTACCTTACACAAGACGACCGCTTCATCATCAAAACCGTGAAGAAGTCAGAAATCAAGGTTAGTTGCTAGCCTCTACACTGAGTGCCTTCGTTTTTATGAGGAAATTATAGGCATTATTGAGTAAGGTAAAATTTCATTTTCAGAATGAGCTTGGGTCCCTATGCTTTTTGTGTATTCCATAATTAGTTGGTGGCCATGTTAGGTGCTCATCAGGATGCTTCTAAGTTACTACCAACATGTTTATCAGTACAAGAACTCCTTGGTGACAAAATTCCTTGGTGTTCATTGCGTTAAACCTGTTGGAGGTCAGAAGGTATCGTTTTGTGTAATTTTGCAGCAAAGTAATTTACTTTGCAAATCCTTGTAACTATTTAACGAACGCTTGTTAATGCTATGGTAATTCAGACCCGATTTATTGTAATGGGCAATGTATTTTGTTCGGAGTATCGGATCCATAAGCGGTTTGACCTCAAAGGTTCATCTCATGGTCGTACAACAGATAAGCCCCAGGAGGAGATTGATGAGACAACAACTCTCAAAGACCTCGATCTTAATTATGTCTTTCGCCTGGAACAATCTTGGTTTCAAGAGCTTAAATGGTACATAATCAGCCATATTACTTTCCACAGATTTTGTGCTTTTCTTAGAGCCGCTCTCATGTAATGGCTTATACTACTCAGGCAACTTGATAGAGACTGTGAATTCCTCGAAGGAGAGGGAATCATGGATTACAGTCTTTTGATTGGTCTTCATTTTCGTGATGATTACTCAGTTGATGAATTGAAAAGCTCGCCATATGACTTGCGTTCAGGTATGTGCCCTTGTCTCCTTTTAGTACGATATGATGAATTGATCGAGCCGTCCAAGAGAAATTAAATATGCTGTTTTATTATGAATTTATCAGGTAAGAGAGATGTGGATCACGATAAGATGCAGGATATGAAATGGATACCTATAGGCAGGTATGTCTTTTTCTCTTTACCCGTCTCTGAGTGTCCTTGTTATTCGAAGTGTGGGAGTTGCTATTTACGAAGGTAATAGATGAGCTACTTTAATACGGTTCTTGCATTCTTTATTTACATTCCAAAAGAAGAAAATGTTTGGGGATGTAGAAATTTCTATGCACTTCCATGGGATTCAGAACTTAAAATGTTATGGAAATTTCATCCCATCATTCCTTGTAAAAATCACGTCGATTAGAAGTTTCTGGATTTAAAGCTTGGCCGAGTCTGAGTTACTAGATTTAAAAGGGTTAAAGCTCTCTCTCTTTTTTTTTTGGGGTCAATAATCTCTTGGTTTGGTCCCATTGACGCCAATTCCTTTAACTTGTTTGCATGTGCCGCTTTAGTGCGTATGGACCCAGGTATGCAATAAAACAGAAGCATCTTAAAAATATCAATATGGAACATGCGCATGCAAATAGCCAAAAGGAAATGACCACAAATCGTGAACAAACAAAGCAATAGTCGGTGGATGAGCACTATATATCTGTCTTTCTTTAGTCTTTGTCCATATGGGAGTTGGCAATTTAGTTATCCCTCTTATGAATATGAACTTGTTGGTTGAAATGCACCGAAATGACTTGAATTGTCATGGGAAACTTGGAGGCAGTTTTCTCGATAGAGTGCTGGTGGGGTCGTTTCGAACTTTCTGATAGGGGCAAAGCTTTTATTGTTAGCCAAATAGAAGCTGACTGTGATTTGATGGAGCAGTGATAATTGGTAGGAATTGGAAGCCAAATTGATAATTTTTGTGGCAGTAACCTTTGATATATAAACACGGGATTTTTTTGTAAATAAAATATTGCTATAAGATTTACACTTGGAATCTCTGGTCAGCAAAGAAAATTGAAATTCATTTGTAACAAATCCTCTTCCTTATATGTGGTTTGAATAGGAGTTATGCAAATATTAATTGGCCATAAATGATGTTTTTGTTTATTCTTGATATTCCAGTGGACCTCTAATCCGCTTGGGAACGAACATGCCTGCCAGAGCCGAGAGGGTATGTAAGGGGGGATTGGATCAGCACACGGGTACTGGAAGTAGCAATTCAACCCCGTCAGAGGGCAGTGGTGAGATCTTTGACGTGATCCTATACTTTGGTATCATTGACATTCTCCAAGACTATGATATTAGCAAAAAGCTTGAACATGCCTACAAGTCTCTACAAGTGGATCCCACCTCCATCTCCGCCGTTGATCCCAAGCTATACTCCAAAAGGTTCAGGGATTTCATACAAAGAATATTTGTAGATGACAAATGATATATATGCTTGGAAAGAGAGACTATTGGAATTGAACGGGGGACCGATTTTGGCATGCTTTAAGTCACAAAATACCTAGCAGCAGCAGGACCCTGCCTGATATATCACTTAACGGTTTGGACTTTGGACATAGATGTTGGTGTTTAAGTCAATCGAAGTTTCGGAGTTCTAGTTAATGGCTAAATTTTTCTCATAGCCATAGCCAAACGAATGGAGGTCCTTTTGTTTTATTGGGGAGAGCGAATGTCACAGTAGCTTGTACATCTAAGATGACACTATGTGATGAGATATTCTTTTTGATGGCTTTTGTTGCGGAGAAAGGGTATAGGGAATAGAGAAATGGGAGGGATTCAAATGGACGAGGGGTATGATGAATAACTGTACTGTACACAGTCAAAGATGGATGGATAATAGAATTGAGCATACATTTTTTGGTTGGCTTGTCATTAGAAATCAGAAAGTGATGGGTTTTGCCTGATGAGCAAGAAAGCAAAAGTTCCCACGGTGGACCGCCTCTGTCTGTTCTGCCCCTCTGATTTGTTATTCAAACGGGGGTATTTACTTTTGCAGTCAGGGAGGGCATAAAAAGAAGAGAAAAAGCACGGGAAAGAAAGAGGTGAGTGTTTCCTTGGCTCATGTTCTTTCCTTATCACTCCATAAACCAAGTTTGGAAAAGCAGAATGACAAATTCAGTGGTACGTCCCTTTTACTTCTTTTGAACAATACGAAGAAGCAAGCAAATACGACAAAGTAATGAAAATTTGGCACCTAATATTGGACTGGATTGGCATCTGATAGCCATCTATGCATGTTGTGCCCGGGCGGTTTCAGCGAAAAATAATGGAACATGACATGGAAGACTCCTCAGTCTTTTGACTCTAGAGAGTCTTCACCGACTCCCATAACAGAAAGTGAGAAAAGAATATATTAAAAAAATATGACAAACAGTCATACTGCTCTTGATTTTTCAAGTCATGAGTGGAAAGAATAGTGGGACTGTGTTGCCAAACGAGGCGAATCTGCAAGTGTAGTGGCTCTTTGTGATTTGTCAGCTTCTAGCCGCATATGGCAGGTCTGTCCACTTGGTTTCTTTGGCTTTCTTTTGCTTTCCTTTCCTTCTGGTTGGGCCGTATATTTGGTCACTCTTGCTCGAGCAAGAAACAATTCTTTTATTTTTTTTCCATATTTCTTGTCTTTTTACCTGTCATTACTGTGGGACTGTAAATTTATTGTTGGACTATTGAGCTGTAATTTTCATATTCTATTGTGAATTTAAAGTTGAAGGAGCCCAACTCAATAATGATTGATTCTATTTAATTTTATTTATTTCAATATGTGAAAAGAAAGAAAAGCTCTTGTATGCCTGTTGAAAAATCTCACGGCTGAATGATTTTAGTTTTATTTTATATGAATTTTTGCTAAATGTCAGATCCAAAGTATGAAATTAAACAAATAAAGCTCACCACCCGAATTCATTATGAACTGAACTCTATAGTTTCTATTCATGATTAATAGAACTGATTTCCCATAGTGAATTTCATGAACTAAATAAAGCCCAAAATTAAAAGAGGAATGCCCCACATGAAGTCCAGCTTTCTGAGGCTTAAAAACACCGGGCCTGGCCCACTTGTTACCTAACTCCTTCCGTCTCTGGTCCACTTGCTTATAAAAAAGGTATTCAATTCCCAATTAAAAAAAAAAAAGCACAATAGAGGGAGTAATTTTAGAAAGGGACGCGTGACGGGATACTATGCATTAATTCTGTATGGTGTTGGGAAGCCGAGGTTTGGGAACAAGCCTAGTTTCCACGTTGTTCCTTCGGTTACCATAAACAGGTGTCTCATTTTGGTGAATCCTATTTTCCCTCCAATCTCTCTTTTTCTATCTTTCTCTTTCCCCTCCGTCTTCAAACTTCTCAGATGTTAACATCCTCAAATTTCACAATCGCAGGCCAGCTATTATTAAGTGGCACTCAAACTCCTAGCGTGGCTGTTGTATATATCGCTAACATTATGGTACACGTCATGAGACCTAATCAATTTTGAAGTGAAATCAAAGACAAATTTTTAAAATGAAAACGACAATTTTCTTTTTTTTTTTTTTTTGGTTGGTTTCCGTCTTCCAAAGAAAAGACACAAGAATAATAGAAGACAAACAGCCACGGAGTGACGGAACAGAGATAGCTTTGACTGGCCCCTCTGTTGCTAATCCTAGGGGTACGTCTTCTATAAACAAAATAATTTTAAAAAAATATTTAATAGAAATCATTTATAATATATTTATGTATCCGCCCATCTTAGAATTTTTCAGTTGAGCTAGGTAAATAATAAATTTAGGAACTTTAAAATTCATGATGGGCTAGGATGTATAAATGTCAAAGAATGCCGTATTTAATAAAAATAAATTGTAGACATCCCATATTTGAAGGTTTAAGAATAAGATACGTTCGGGACAAGTTAATGGACGTTAATAAAAGAGTAGACACGTGACTAATTTTTATTGGTGGAAGAAGGAAACATGAGACACTCCACTTGTTGGTCCGACTGGGAGATTTATTACACAGTTGACCCACCCGCCGAATGGAATAGTAAAGAGTGCTAGCGCCTAGAATGATAACGAAAAAGTCGCAGAATCACCGCAGTGTCTTTTGTGAACTTCACTTTTCAACTTTTTATCATTGACAGAGCATCCAAATCAAAAGACAAACCAGATAATAACACCAAACATACTATATTTTGCACTAGTTTGCCCATCTTCTTTCATTACATTCCCATAAGGTTTTGTCTTATTCACTGTCTCAGTATCTTCATTCAATCCATTCGTATCGGCGCTATCTCTTTTTGTGGGAAGCGCCGGAGTCATGGGTTGTGATGATTCCCACCACAGATCTCAATCCCCTGAGCTCCTCCAACTTGTATCTTCTTCTTCATCATCATCGGAATCCAGCTTTCGGGAAATAGAGGATGCCTTCCTCCAGGTTCATCAATCATCCTCTCTCTCCTTCAATTTGTACTGATAGGTAACGTTTTCTTTTCCATAGATAAAATCAAGAGCTCATCACTGCTATTTTTATTTTCTAATGCTTTTGCAGACTCAAACGAGAATTTGGCTAGGAGAAGTACTGCAAATAAGATTAGATGAACAGCTCACTATATCTGAAGTGCTTGCTGATGGTGAATTGCTGTACGTACCAAGTTAATAATTGTCTTAATCAAAGGATGGGATTATTGTCTTGTGCTTGTCAGAATTAAAATCCAAGAGGAGTTTGAGCAAGAAACTGTCAGATTGGCATTTGACGTTTTTTCTGAATTTAACTAGTTTCATTGGTTTGTAGGTTTCAAGTTTCAAAAGTTGTGTGGAGATTGCTGTTGGCAAAGCATGTGGAGTTGAGGCATATAATAGCATACCAACATCAGCCGTTTGCTCCTAAGGAGAACATTGGCAAATATAGGCCTTATTCTAACGTTGATTCATTTCTGAAGGTAAAATCCTTTGGATGATATTTTTTTCTTTTTAAAGTAATTACGCAGAAATCAGTAACACTTTATACCAGAAACGTGCTAGACTGCCAATAGTAATAATCAAACCAACATAAATGTAAATAACACATTATTTTTACTTTCAAATTAGCAATTTTTCTTGTTATTTCTTTTGAGTCTAGTGAAGGGTAATTGTATGGAGAGTGGTGCTGGCATTTGTGATTTGAAGCCTGTGGCCGGAGAGGCTCATCTGCATTCTTAAGTATCTCTTGATGCGAGCATATGGGTAGACAAAGTCCGAAGTCTTCTACTTATTTGGCTTTTAATCTCTTGATTAGTGACAGATATCTCTGTAGTTAACCTGTTTTTAATATGTAGATTTGCAAAATCTTGGGATTGACTGGCATAGACCTCTTCTCTCCATCAGATGTTGTAGAGAAAAGAAATACTCGAAAAGTTTGTATGTGTATACGCTCGTTCTCAAAAAAGGCAAGGTCTAAGAATATAAATGTAAGAAAATTATTCATATCTGTCCATATAATCATAATTTACTGGCCCTTATATCTTAAAGGCTAGTTTCGTACGCAGAAAGTTAAGAATGGGAAGGAAAAGGAGAAGTAAAAAAGTTGATTTTATAAAGAAGAAATATTTATAATATCTTTACTTTGAATGATTGAATAATTGTTATTAGAGAATATTAAATAATAATTGAATAATAATTATGAGATAAAATTGAGATTTTTTCAAAATCTTCTTTTTCCTTCTTCTTTTTCCTTCCCCTTTTCCATGTACCAAATGGGCTGTTAGTGTTTTAATGGTGTTCCTGCTAAACTAAATAAGTATGGTGGCAGGTTCCAGATTTTGATATTGTTTCATACACAATAACTATGCCCAAGGATATGGTTGGATGCATTCGTAGAAACTTAGAGCTGTCTCAAAGTAGCCTTGCAGCTTCTCCTACTTATTACTTACAGAAGCATGCAGGAGGAAGATACAGGCAGGTGTGTCCTTGCTTTTACTTGTAAGTTAAGAACCTTAAAAGAACCCCAAAAAAAAAGTATTAAATTTCCAATGAATAGCCATCTATATTTATCACATTAAGCTTCTATCTTTTCATTTAGCTACTCTTAATTCTAAAGCATGGTTCTTTTGTAGAGTTACTCAGTTACAGCCTCCCCCAGGGACCAGGAGACATACTTGGAAGAGTCTGATGACACAGAAATAAATCATCCAGAACTTCAATCTGATGGCTTATGTACCGATTTCTTGTGTGATTACACATCCCAGATAAACTCCAGTGTGGAAGATACACAAGTTCCTCCAATGGTTAAAAGTGCTTTTATGTCTAGAGATTTAGATCAACTGGTTATTGAAAGCCAACAGAGAATTGATACTTCAGAGAATGAGTTTGAATTGTTATGTTCAATGGAATCATTGCATCCTTGCTCGGAGAATATAGAGCATAATAGTAACTTTACTTGGTCATCGTCTCCTTCCTGCGGCAATTCACATTTAGATACTAGAGTCAGACATGCTCAAGAAAGTGGCATTATGGACTTCAATTACTCTAAGCAAAACTGGTTTGGTAGAAGAGATCCATTGGAGCGAGTGGGAACCTCAAATCTTATTAGCCATGCGAAAGCTAGCGGGGACCCTGAAGAAAATAGTACATCAAATATACATCACAGTGCTAGCTCTCATGGTTCAAACACAACTCCGAGGAGTTTTGAATATGGCAGGAGATATTTTGAGATCGGTGACAATATGGAAGTTCTGACAAATTGGTCAATGGAAGCACTCAACTTGGGTGATAAATTTGATGCACAAGACAATTTCGAGAACCCTGAGTCTTTTGAATTGCACAATGACAAGATGGAGCTGTGGAACCAAAGAGTAGAAGGATATAAATCTCAGGACACAATGAAATATAGGGAAATGGCAGATGAGACCATTTCTAATGCTAGATATTCCCACTATGTTGAGAAATTTGAGGAAAATGAGAAATCTTTATATTCTAACGCTGGTTTTCACGAGTCTGAGGATTTGCTGTCATTTCAGTCTTATTTGTCGCCCGAGTTTTGTAAATGGGATCAGAAAGGCAAATGTACTTTGATATCAGCTAAGGATCATAAAAGTTTTGCCTCATCTTTTCCGAAGGTGGGGTCATACGAGGAAAAAACTCCTTGCGTAAGACATAAAGCTTCTGAAGTCATGTCCTCTGTACCAAATCAAGAGGAGGCTGCGGTGAATTTAGACATTGATTGTAAAAGGCTA
Source organism: Erythrophleum fordii (assembly GCA_032878935.1). Classification (NCBI taxonomy): domain Eukaryota; kingdom Viridiplantae; phylum Streptophyta; class Magnoliopsida; order Fabales; family Fabaceae; genus Erythrophleum; species Erythrophleum fordii. The sequence continues at coordinate 45,393,203 of JAVQMF010000054.1, forward strand.
AACAAGGATTGTCAGGCTGTTTTATCCTATGTTGTAGGTGTGGATTACCACGGAAAGTGTCCCTCTAATGAGGATGCTGCTAATGATCAAGACATAGGTGACAGAAGTGAAAGGGTACTGCACATGGTAACTGATGATGTCCCTTCTTCCTACCAAAATGGTGTAGTTCCTTGCAAAGGTGATGAGGGTGTATATCATACACGATCCTGCTTAACAAATGAATGCTCGAAGCTTGAATGCAAAGATGGTGATCAAGCATGTCAATACGACATGGATCCTGCTTGCCATTCAGAATATATCATTGAGGAGCATCTTCCAGTAAGATTTGATCCATTCTCAAGCATGCTTTTGTTAACTCGTAGGTTATATCAAAATTGAAACTTTCTTTCGATTTTGTTGTCATGTAGGAAGAAATAAAACCAGAGGATGAGGAGGTTTTGGCGTCAGCTGATAATTCGGTTGATAAAAGAGTGGCAAGCATAGAAAGACCAAGAGGAAAACCCCAAAATATGCTACTGCTTAAGTCAGTCTTGGGTGGCACTGCTGCGTTTGGCATGTTAGTCATGTTTTTGCACCTCAGGTTTGTATTGAACGCTTATTGTGGCTGTTAGAGATATTCTGATTCTTGAAGACCTTTGATTTGAGTTATTTTTTCTTAATATCTGTATGGCAGGCGGAACGGCAGAGAAAAGGGTCCAGCATCAATTAAGGCATCTAGTGATACTGTCAAAGACAAGGTTCAAGAATATTCATCCCAGAATACCAAGAGAAGAAGTAGAACACAAGGGGTTTATCCAGCTGAAAAGCTTAAGCTGGGTGATTAGGATGTGGATTACTATTATAGTTATACTGAAAACAAAAATGACAGTAGTTTCAACTTTTAAGTTCAACCACGTTGGTTCAATTTCTGAGAACGCCAGGAAGTCAGGAAACTCCTGTTAAAATAATAGAGAAAGAAGCCTTTTTTTTTTTTTTCCATCTTTAAATAGCGTTTTCAGTTGGAAATGTTTAAAAATAAAATATACATCTAGAAAATTTATTTCTAATTTCTAAATGAGTTTTGGAAAAGATCCATATAGATGATTATAAATTTAAGATTCTCAATGTACATTATAGTTTGTATATTATGATAAGGAAATAAAATAATAATTATAATGTCATAGAATATTTCTTTCTCAATGTACATTATAGTTTGTATATTATGATAAGGAAATAAAATAATAATTATAATGTCATAGAATATTTTTACTTTCGGTTTCATATATAAAAAATAAATAACTAACTCATGAGAATTAAGAAAGTTGATTAAAAGTAATTAATCTTTTTAATTTTGTTTCAAATGAAAATTATTTTTTAAGAATATCCATATTTAATATGTATATTTTTTTTTTAAAATTAGTGACAGTTATTACTCGTAATTTGAAAAGTTCATTTAATTAAAGACATAATTAAAATATTATAATTAATATATTAAACATTAGTGATTTATTTTTTATATTTTAGATTAAATCAAATTTTACAACAACTTTTTATATAAGAGACCAAAGGTAGTATAATAAATGAAGTCATCTCATAAATTTTCTTCAAAAAGGTTATTAATATTTTTTTTTTCATGTTTTGGACAAAATAAAAATAAAGCATATAGTGTTTTATGTTTTTCTCCTTTTTGGTTTTAAATAAAGAAGATAAAAAAACAATAATTCAAATTGAGAATAAAACACAGTTATGCCAAACCATTTTTTTCTATTTTCAAAGTAGGAATCAAACAACATCTCCTGCCTGCACGTCTTGACTGCATAGCACGCCCATCTTTAAGAGAGTTAATAGTCTCATCTCTGGCTTTGGAAGGTCCTTCTTTTCCGGCTTGTTTCTGAATAGGTTAACACTGGCCGAAGGATCCCACTCAGGTGTCTTCTGCAGAGTAGCACCAATAACTTCGGAGAAGCGCAGACATAAACGGAGACACTTGTTCATGGAACTTTTTTAGGGAACTCGCAATTATTAGAGTGACACGACACATAAGCATTTGTATTGTCCAAAACTGAGATGGGCTTGGGTAGAGAACAAGGATGCTGCAACTGAGGTAGTTGGGTTCAATATTATTTTGATGATAATAAAATTTTTAAGTTAAATTTATAAAAATATTAATTAAAAATAGTTAAATATTATTTATTATTTTATTACATTAAAAATTATTTAATTTATTTTTGATAGGTAATAATAATTATTAAAAGAGAAATAAAATAAATTAAAGTAGAGTATTGTATTTTGATTGGGCTATTTTATCTAAATCAATTTATTAAACCTCACTTTATTTATTTTATCTTATTGAGCTTTTTTAATCTAATTGTGCTTATAATTTGTTTAGATCATAATATTTACAATTATTATTAAGTTTCATTTGGTCTTATTGATTTATACTTTAATATAAAAGAAAAAATTATAAAATATATTTAAATAAAAATATAAAAAGCTAAAAGGAAGTAACAAAATGAATATAATATATTTTGATACAAAAGCCAAGTGTGCAGATATATTAAAGAGCTTTGAAAGCAATATATATATATATATATATTTATATTTATATTTATATTCATATATCACTTTCTTGCAAAAACGTGACTTGATTGAAATATGTATTCAAATATGCTACTGCATCTTTATTCTTTTATTTCAATAAGTATTAGAATATGTTTTTGAAAAGTCAAAAGTTTATGAATATGTATTAAAGTTTTGCATATCATGTCCTTTCTATATGAAAAAAGTATTATATTATATTATGTGAAAAGTGACTTTTTAACTACCTTATTCAGAATATTTCTTGTGCTTTTAATAAAGAAAAGTAGAACAAATTAAAGCATCATTTTTTCTTTCTCTACGACTACTAGAACGATAAAAAGAAAGAAGAAAAGCAAGGTCCATGCAAGTCAAAAGTTGTCTTTATACTCATCTATTTTTATGATAAACAAGATATAAAAGGACAATAGATATTCTGTAATTTTTTTTTTTCCACAACGACTATTTTCAGTGAAGTTGAATTTTAACGGATATATTTTTGAAGCTTCTATATAAAAGAAGATAAACAGAAGAGTCAAAAACAGGGGAAACATAGAATGAAAAAAAAATTACATTATAGTTTTCTTTTAATCTTTTCATTTTATCTGAGCTGAGTTTTTGGTTTTATTTAACTTAAGAAGGTTATAAAAAAAGAATGTGCTTATAGTTATCTCTTTTCTAATAAGAGTTCTAAATTTATTCTCACGTCATTCTATAAATTGAGTTTAATGTGAGCTTTATGAAAAACCCTTGTGAAAAAAGTTTTGGGTGAGCTTGCATAAAACTTAAGTGTTGTATTAGTTTAAGGTGAATTAAGAAAACTTGTGTTGGTGGTAAGTACGTTAAAATTATCATTGTTGCAATATTATTTTGAAGATTGAAAAAAAATCCGTAAGGTTTGTTTGGTTAGAGGGTTTTGGAGGGGAGGGGAGGAGAAATAAGGTGTTTGGTTCAATAAAATGAGAGGGAAGGGGAGGGAAGGGGGCCAAATTTGCCTCCCCTCCAAATTGGGAGGTTTTAGAGGGGAGGGGAGAGGGAGGATATTTTTTAAGTTTTAATTTACCTTTTTGCCCTTTTTAATTTTTTAATATTTAATAAAAATTAAAATAATTTTTTTATTAGAAATTAAAAATAAAAAAGATTAGAATTTATAATTTTTTTTAAAAATTATTGATATAAATAAATTTTTTTATAAAAAATAAAATTAAAATAATATAAAGAGTAAATTTGTCTAAATATAATCACCTCCTCTCCCCTCCACTCCCCTTCTGAACCAAATAATAATCTCTCATCCCCTCCCCTCCCCTCCCTTCTAACCAAACAAAACTCATTAAACCCCCTCCCCTCCCCTTCCCTCCATTAACCTCCCATCCCCTTCCCTCCGTTGAACCAAACAGAACCTAAGTGTTATAAGAGGACTGGACATAAGTCAAGGTAGGCCGAATCAGGATAAATCTATATGCAAACTTTCTACTATGCTAACCTTGAGTCATCCACTTTTGAAAGATCTTCCGTTGATTTTATTTGTATCATTAACTGTATTTACAAAAGCTATTTTATTATATCACTTGCACCTCGGCATCAACATAATTGTTTTACTTATTACAAATTATTTCGTACAAATGTCCTCCACTTTTTTGCATACTAAGATAGAGGACCATTGGTCTTCCACTTTCGAAAAAGTATTAAATTACATATTCTGCACATTACACTTATTCACTTTCTTTTAGGTGTGATTATCACCAGTGACTAGTCTATTCCCCACATCAACCTGCCATCAAGGAAAAAATGATGTATCAAGTTTACAATATCTAATATAATATCAAAACAACCCAGTAAATGAAGCAATAGGTGGAACGTGGAGACTGCTGTTTTCCAACGTTTGAAATCATTACTAATGTTAAAACCTTTTCTCCATATGGCAACAAAACTAGTACACCAACTTGCTAGTATGATTATAGGAGATAATACTACTACCATCAGAAGCCATATACTAAAAACAATAGAGTTACGCAAATATGGTTGGATGGGAGGTAATGGAGGGAAAAGGAAGGAGAGGTTTCATTGAAACCACACTTTTTTGTGAGTTTGTTAAAAGGAGAGGAGAAGAATGGAGGATTTACAATAACCTTCCTAAATCCTTTAAGGTATTCTCTTCTTTATATTTTTAAGTTTATAGAAAGATTTTAGAGGCAAAAGTTTCTCTAACTAAGAAAAGAGAAATTATCATTTAACATTTTTCTTTTTTTTTCTCCTAATTTCTTTGGACTCCTTTGACTCCTAAACTTACCCTAGATACTTTAATTGAAGAGTGCATAGGTCATAAACAATGTTTTACCTTAACTCTGTAAGAGAAAGGGAAAGTTGCATGCCACAACATACAGTTTCAACAAGTATGCAGAGAAATTATGGCGCTTTCCTAACATCAGTATCAAGAATAAGCAAAAAGAAAAAGGGATAGGAAAAAAAAAGAATAGTATAACTCTTCATCTACTACCAGATAAAACTTCAACTTTACAAAATGTTTATTATAAAAGAATGATAGATCACTTATCAGAATTGTGTTTATGGACAACTTAAAAGCCAAAACATCTTAATTGTGAAGATCCATCGATTGTCTCTCAATTGAAGGACAATTGATTTAAATTGTCTAAATTTGATTTAAACAGTTTAAATTTTAAAATTTTTTTGTTATAAATTATCATTTTCTTACATTCCTAATTAAAAAATTATTTTTTGTTTTATATTTTGCATCTTTTAATAAATAAAAAATGTTAATATATATAAAACTTAAAATCTAGATCGTCTTTATTTAATTTAAATGCTCTAGCTTAATTGTTTCTCAATTAAGTGGCAATGGATGGATCTTTTTTATAACAAGATGTTGTCTTGATGCTTTGGATAAGAGCTAAGATGTGTCTCATTAAGTACAAGGGCCCATTGTCTTGGAAGCTTAAACTTAAGGTACTGATGGAGATCTACGAAGTATTTCTTAGGAGAATCAAATTCATGACTATGTTTTTTATACTAATTCTTGGATTGAGTATTTATTAATAAGCCAAAAGATATAACTATTAATTAGGGTGTAACTTCTTTACCTAACTGCATCAATTCAAGTATCATGTTTAGATCTAATTCCAATTTCTTACTGACATTATTAAGATAAGATATTGATCACACCAATAATAAATTCATATAGTCTAATTTTTTTTACTATTCATCGCTATTTATTATGTCATTTTCTTGACATAATTAAACCATTAAATCTAGAAATTTAGATAGAATCAAAAGCGCACATGTTTATACTTTTGTCATATATTCGTGCAACAAAACATATTGAATTATTGCTTCCGCCGAAGATAGAAATTTAAGGCGGTGTTCAGAAATCAATGTCCATGGACACTGCTAAAGAAGGATGTTAGAGACAGAAGAAACGTTGAGATGGCATCAGGTTCCCAGTCTATAGTATCTAACCATGCCTTATGATGCAGCTTTTGAGAACGGCTTCTCTCAGGTAGACACGCGAATTGCACCTCATTTTTAACAAATTTGAGTCTCAGATAATTTTTGGGATTTTCTTTTAAGGGGGATAAGGTGAGATAGAATGGATTTAAAATTTAAATCATTGTTTAAAATTTTTTTTTAAGAGTGAGTGAAATGATAAGAAATGGTTTTCCAAACCATCCCTAACAATTCAAAACTTATTTTTTTTTGTTCTTCTAATTTGGAGGGTTAATAATGGAATGATTAAACTTAAATATTTAAATTATAAGATTATCTTTTAACCTTATTTAATTGATGTAAAATTATGAAAATTCTAATATAGAGATATTAAAATTATTAATTTTAAAAAACATTAATTCTAGGAAAGTAAATAAAATATTTCTTTTTATCTTTTTGATAGTTTTTTAATTATTTTAAGATTAAGTATTTAACTTTTAAAAGAATTAGGATTTTATATATTAATTTTTTATTATTAAAAGTTATCTTTTATTAGAATTAAAATTAGATTTCTATAAATATAAGTCTCTGCATTTGTACTAGTTTAGAATAGTACAAATAAATATCATTATTATTAAAATATATTTTTACTTAATTATTGTATAGTATAAGAAGAGTCTTGAGAATTTATTAACACTTTTTATATAAAGCAATTTATAAGGGTAAAATTAAAAAAAATAATTTTTATTCATTCAATTCCATTCATTTTATAATAACTTCCAAACAATGATTAAATGAAACTATTTTATCTTTCTGTAAAACTCCCAAACAATAATATGTTCCATTAAGTTTCGCTCCATTCCATTATATTTTATTAATATCCATTCCATTTTATTCATTCTTAAACTCTCAAACATATAGGCTTAAGCAAAATTTTGGATCATCTAATTATGCCTTAGCAGCATTTGATGAAAAAATAAAAAAATCCGTAGACGCAGGAGTTGTACCTCGTTTTTAACCAATTTGAGCCATCCGATGTATTAAGCAAAATTTAGAGCCATTTGATCATATCTTGGTAGTATTTGATAAAAAAAAATTATCTAAAAAAATCAAAAATTTTAACGATAAAAATTTTAGTTGTTAAATTTTTTTTTTAATTATACAAACAAAAAATTATAATTGTTTATGTAGATAAAAAATTTAACTTTAAAAAAATTATATCCCAAAAATTTTAACCTTGAAAAAAATATTTATTATAAATAATTTTAAATTTTAAAATTATTTTAAAGGCTTAATAAAAAAAATATTTTTACTGTTAAAATTTTTTATCTTTACAAATAAAATTTTTTTTACAGTTAAAAATTTTTTTCATACAATTATAATTTTGTATCCTTATAATTAAAATTTTTGATCTTTGTGAAAAAATTTTGTTCACCAAATGCTATGAAAATATAATTAGAGGGCTCAAAATTTTGCTAAATAAATCGGATGACTCAAATTGATTAAAAATGAGGTGCAATTCCCGGGTCCACGGGAGAGAAGCCGCTTTCGCAACTTTTCAGTGCTTCCAGCCCTCCTTTTGTGTGTCTCTCTGTAAACATAAGTAAGAAAATTTAATATCATGACTATGCAGTTGGGGAATTTACCAGGATGTCTCATTGGAACATTTGCTGCCATACACGACAAAGATATAGGCAAATATATAGTACATATAGTAACAGATATACAATACAAATAGTAACAGAGCACAACAGAACAAAAGCATTTATTTTTTAAAACAGACATCAAATGCCAAATAGTGATGTTTATAAACAACTTGAATAAGTTACACACAATTCTTATGAAATTTGCTGATCTTGTATAATTTTTTAATTTTTAAAAAATATATAAAATTTTTAAATAAAAATTACTTTATATTTTAATTTGATTATAAATTTTTTAACCAAAATATCTTTTATTTATTTATTTTTAGTTTACAAAAATATATTTCATTTCAAAAAGATCAAAACTACTCACAACCTCGTTCTTAAAAAAAGTAGTCATTAAGTTATCATAACAATTTATTGGTGTTGTAGGTATGGCCTCGGCAAAATCCTCACCACTATTGTTGCCATTTCCTTTAGCCTCATTGTCATTGTTGCCATTAGAAGTATCATCGTATTCATCTGTTTGATGTTCATCTTTCTAGGTTAATTCATCAACATCTTTCTATTTTAGTACAGGCAAGAAACTTTTTAATTTCTCAGTTGAGTTGGCAGTGAACATTCTTAAAAAGTTTATCTTATCAATTAAACTTTATAATTCTTTCTTATTTTATAGTGATCTTGCCTCTAAAATTGTTTTGGCTTTGTTTTTTTCTACTTCAATTCCCTACCAATGTATAAAGAAAACCAAACAAGGTTCCAATGATTTTAAATGCACATTTAGCTAGATTCATCTTCAAATTATAAAATTTCATCCTCTTAAATGCTTGCTCCATGTCAATCAAATATTAATCAAAATCTTTAGATTTTACTACCATATCATCTATATAAATCACCATACTTTTACTAATTAAATAATAAAAAATAACATTCATCACTCATTGGTATGTAGCCTTTGCATTTTTTAAGTCAAATAGCATAACAAGCCATTCATAAATACCTAATACACCAAGGCAATAAAATGTAATATTATGAATGTTTTCTTTGACTATGAAAATTCAATTATAACTTGAATATCTATCCATAAAAATAAGAGTCCTATGATTTAGAAGTAGCCATGTTCAAGTTTCGAAAGTTTATGCAAATCTTGACTTGCCCATTCTTCTTTATGATAGGAAATATATTTGAAAACCACTCTATTATAAGTGTAAAACTTGCCTTCAATAACTTTTCTATTTCTTCCTTGATCTTTAGCGATAGTTCTAAATTAAATCATTTAGTTAGCTACTTGTGTGGCTTAAACCCTTCCTTAATTGACAATCAATGCTAAACTAATTGCCTAAATAGCACAAGCATTTCATGGTACTTACAAGTGAAATAGTTTTATACTGTTTTATGAGATCAATCAATCGATTTTAATCTTCCTCATTTAATAAGCCACTAACTTTAGTAAATGACATTCTTCATCAGTACCCAAATTGACATCAATCAAGATCTTGAGCCTTAAAGTAGAGGACTTGCATCTTTATCAGGGCCCCTAACTCTTCTTTTAACAGTTGGCTTGTTAATAATTTTGGATTATTTTTTTTGCTCCCTAAGTGTATTAAAGGCTACTTGTTGAATCATATCCTTGGTTGTGAACAAGGCTAGTCGATGTAGAGCATCTTTGATCACTTTATGTTATTGATCAATAAATCACTTGTCAAGAAGGTTGTAGGTTGGCCTCATCAACTTAGATCATTATTTTGAAACCTTGAAAATTGACATTGCAAAACTTCAAGGACCTTTCTCTGTAATCTATGAGTAATTTGATGGGCTCAACATGCAGTAAATAAAATATGACTTACTACCCTTTTTATATCAACTGCAAAAGAATTTTTGTCAGTTAATATTACTTCAGTTTTGTCACCTTCTCAAAACACGAGTTGTTGATGTAATGTATAAGAAATACATTGATTAAAATAGATTCAATCCTTACTTAATAGTATTGAATACGTAAGTTTGGCATCCATAACATAGAATGTTACACTAGATCTTTTGGGCCCCACTTTATGTCTACTACTCATATTCCAACAACAATTGTCACTTCTCTTGTGAAGTTGGTCATTTTTATATTAATGTCGATTAGATTTGCCTTAGTTTTTCTTAATTTCTTCATTATATTGATCGACATCACACTCAACACAGTTCTTCCATCTATGAATACTCTAGTAACTAGTCTACCATTGATGTAAACTTTAATGTATAAAGGCTTTAAGTGTTCAATTATAACATTTTAAGGTTTTTTCAAACTATACCATGGTTGACTTGGATGTTTTATTATCTATTAAGGCTACGCATTCTACTTCCTCAATGAACACATATATTTCCAAGCTTTCTAGCTGTCCTTCATCTACCCAAAATTGATTTGGAATAATACCAATGACATCAATTTCTACTACAAATGTCTTATCATCATTTTCATTAAAAAATTGTTTTCTTCCAAGATATCCTTCTCTTTTGGTAACTACTTATATATTAGTTCAGAGTATCAATCCTCTTAGGTGACTACACCTCTTCTTTAATCACATCTTTAGTTCCCTAACATCTTGAGCATTTGTCTTAGTTTCTGGGTAGATCTTTGCCTTTGACTCATTCCACTTATGAGTATAAGTTAAAGTAGCTAGTTAGGATAGCTGTTGTAACTTGATTTCAACATATTTGTTGAGCAATTATTTGTTTTTTTTTTTATATTAGCTTTTAGCTTGATTATTTTTTAGACTTTAGTTATTTGTTATCACGAAAGGTTATCTTTAACGTAGATATCTCTTTTTCAATGTCGAACTCTGCTACTTGCTTTTTACTTTTTAAAATTGGTTCCTTATCCATTCTTGGAATTTGTAATCTGTTAAACACCCTGCCATTCTTCTTCTATGTTGGGTCTTGTAATCTATCAAAAACACTAAGCTTATTAATGATAGATTTTAGTTGCTTGGGTTGTACGACTAATTGTTTGCCATTTTTGTTAAGTTCTAGTGTTATTTCCTTCACTTTCCATTGTTTTTACATTGGTTGTTTTCATTTACACTTTGGCGAATGAAATGGTGAGTTTGATGCTTAAACTACGTTTGTAAACATTATTGAAAAGGGATCCATATCAGCTATCATCTCGACTATGCCTAGTTAGCTTGGATCTCTCATCCTTCAAAACCATGTAGATGGTGTTCTTAAAAGTAATAAAATTAACGATTGCATGACTATATGAGTAATGCTACTTACAATATTTTTTTTTGAACATAATACAATTAATGGCTAGATGACTATATGAGTGATACCACTTACAATATTTTTTGTTCTTCTACTTTTTAACAGATAGAATTTTACATCCATTAGGTAGCCTAAGATACTAGTCTTTTAGCAGACAGTCAAAAATCTGATTGACTTTGGAGACATCAAATAAGTGCTTCTCCTTGCTTTCTAGCTTCATTATTTATTTTTCTTTTAAAGGCATTAAAACTAGGTAAGAATACAAATTCCCTTTCAAGATTTTTACTATAAAAACACCAACTAACTATTTTTCTTGATACTTAACTACTCCTTTTAAATCATAAGCATAGTCTATAATAGAAACTACATGTAAACCTTTTTCTCCTTATTTAGCTCTCCTTTGCTCTTTTTCTAAAATGAATTGCTTAACTCGAGTGGCTTTAATTGCTAATTGAGTTAGGTTCAAGTATTCTTAGGCTATTAGCTTTTCTCTTAGTTGGTGATACATATTACACACAGTTAACATTGCATATTAGCCTTTTGGAAATTGCACATGACATCTACTTTTCATCTTCTTGAATCTGTCCTGGAAATTAGCTGTAAGCTCATCTATTTACTATTTTATATTCATGAGATCAACTATGGTAACCTCTATTTGTAGCTTGTAAAACCTATTATAAAAAAAATCGTTCCATATCTGCTTAATTATGCACAAAGTTAAGTGGCAAAGATGAATATCCAATAAAAATAGTTTCAATTAATCACAAAGAAAATAACTAAAGTTTATAATACTTATTTTGATTTGCCTTACCACATTGGGTAATAAACTTACCTATATGTTTTATGGTAGACTTACCATCTTTATCTGAGAAAGTAGTAAAGTTAAGAGTTTTTAAAACCTCTTAATAAGAGCATCATTTTGTCTACCCAATCAAAATATAATTTTCTGTAAATAGACCTACCAAAAGGCCTTAGTTGTACCCCAAAATATTTCCTTATTGTCTCAGCAATCATATTATGGTCAATAAACTAATTTACGATAAGTCTAGGTTTAGCAATTACTTACTGGTTAGCATTTAGCAATTGTACTAAAACTAGATTAGTCTGTCTTAGTGGTACAAAAAGAACTTGAATTAGTTTATGATCAATCTGTTGCTCTAACATGTATAGATATGCATATTGGTTAGCAATAAAAGGTGGAACTAGATTCTATAGTTACTTCCCAACTAACTCTCAAAGTATCTTATATACAGTCCACTCGTAGTGAAGGAACTAGATTTGCCTAATAAAAGACTATTTGCTTTAGAGTTGCTAGGTAGATTTGAGGTGCAAAAGAATCCCATTGCTATTCTCTAACAAAATCTCTTAATTCCTAAGATTGAACTACCCTTTAACCTATGGTGGAATAAATTGCAATGCTTTACACATTTTCCTATGGGATGGTATTAATAGTCACATAATTAGGCAAAATATAAGACAAACCAAAATTAATTGATATGTTTAATGGTCTACTAGCTATATGGACCTATCTATACTGCAAAATAAGTTATAGTATTGGCTCATTCAGTGTTTGCCCCCTAAGATTAACTAGATTTATGGTCATAGGGGCATTGGGATTGGATTTAGCTACTAAATGGACTAACCACCATTAAAGAATGATATAGAATGTTCTCTAGTTTGAACCTGCCTTTGCTCTTGCTTATGAACATTAAATACCTCATTATGCATTGTGGGTTTGATAGTCTCAACAAATTGACATTTGATATATAAGATCATTAAGTCCCATATCAGTTTGCCAACAGATGAAAGATGTCACCATCAGTATGGGTTAACCTTGCTTAGCCACCTCTTGGAGCCATTTGTCCCATAGTCAACAATGGGGTTGTCGTAATAAGTTGTCCTACAGATACTAGTGTCATGCTTGGTGAAGATGGCACGCTTAAACTTGGCATAACTATAGGCTAAGAAGGTTGAGGATTAGTAGTCTTTTAGTTACCAATCTTCTTTATAATTAATTGTAGAATATCTATGTCACTTAAACTTTTTCTAGTACACCACTTGTAATCGTGATTAGGTGATGAGAATTTTACTAGAAACTCTTCTTCTAGTCCCACCAAGCATGCCAAAATTTGTTATTTCCAAATTTGGATTAATTAGCTGAACTAATTAGTTAACTTGCATATTTGACTTGATTCTCACGTTTAGGCATTTCGCTAAGGAAAATTTTATGTTCCTCAACTTTGAATCTCTAGGCCACTAAAGGAAGCACCTAGTTTGAAGTGTAATTAGCACTTACGGCTAGAAAAAGTAATAAAGGAAAGTAAAGGTGTAAATGCAGTAAAGAAAGCTGTAAATGAAGTGACAAATTTTGGAAATTAAAGGTAATAATGTAAATGATCAAATGTAAAGACTTACGTTTAATTGATTGAAGATGTGTGTATTTAATAAGAAAGTACAGTAATTATTTATAAACTTAAAATTAGTTATCAACCCCATTAGAACTATTTGCCACTCCTCTTAATTTTTAAGCTTATGTTAGCAATAATATAAAATAATGAGCAATAATCTAAGTGTTAATTTATACTACGTCAGCTTTTTATATGATTAAAATAATATTTTTATTTGTTGACTAACTATTTCGTCAACTAACCATATCGTTTGTGTTCTTAAAATTTAAGAAAATGGGTCTTCAAGCATATTTTATCCTTTTATTGACTTGATCAACTCACAAACTTCTATTGTTTTTATGTAATCTAATTAATTGTTTTAAGCGAATTCTATAGATTCTATCCCCACATTATAGAAAAGTGGTTAAATGGTTAAAAACTACTTAAAATCAATTGAATATTTTCTTTTTTTTTAGTTAGACATTATTAGGTTATTTTTCTTCAATATTTCAAAGAAACCAATCAATTACATATATGACTTACAACTATTATTTCAATTTTTAAAAGTCTAATTTAGCTCTTTTATTCAACAAATATCTTTCAGAGGTTTAACTCAAATTATAATTTTAAGATTTAGTCTAATCCATTATATTTTGGTGCTAACATTTATATGCAAATATTATCTTATTCCTTTTCATATTACATTTCATCTATTTATTATTGGTTTTTTTTTGGGTTGATGCTGCCATTATTTGTGTACCTGTGGAGATCTTCCTGGGAATTCCTTGCCGCTCTTTCTTAGAAAAGCCGGTCTAATCATTTCTATATCTGAATGTATCAATACTATTTAGTTTTGAGTCTTTAGTGTATTTGGTCTCAAAACTAATATAAAAAATTAGTGGCTTGACGTGCATGTCAATTTGCTTTTGTTTTTCAGTTCAAAATGTAAATAAGTTGGTTCTTTTATTTTTTTAATTTTAAAAATAGCATTATGCAACTCTCACCTTTACCAGTGGGAGATAGGGAGCAGTCTATGTCAGTAATTTTCTATTTGCATATTATCAATTTTTTTTCGTATTTCGTCCGCTAATATTAATTTTATTATATAGCTATATGTGTTGTTTGAGACTAAGATACCAAAAGGTTCCAAACACATTAATATAGATAAAATAGCACTTTAAAATATATAATTATAAATTAAGATCCAAGAGAGAAGTTAAAATGTACGTAAAGAGTGAGAAATTATTTAATTTTTCACCTTCTTTTGTTATTTTTAAATATAAAAATACTACAATTTAATTTTAATTTTAGAAAACGGCATAAGAATTAATTAAAAGAACATTAACATACACTTAAATACATGTCAAAGAACTAGTTTATATTACCCACGAACAACGTACTACGGTAGAAGATCCCAACACATCGTATTTATAATGAGAACTCAAATAACTAGGGCTTATATATTTATTTGCTCAAGATGTCAAGGAAAGAAGCTAGCAATATTAAAGTGGACGAACAAAGTTAACACGCTTCTCCCATTTATTGAAATTGTGAAATATACTACTTCAAGGTGAATTAACAACTTTTAAACATGCTCTGCCCATGAACGAAACAATAGAAACTTCACATAAGACATAAAGTTCTTATAAATATATATTCAATCATTCAATTTTATTCAGATGTTGTACAATCTATTACGACCAGGAACTACATTTCTATAATAACCAAAAAAATAAAAAAGGTTCCAGTCCCCCAGATTTGACAGCGCTCAAGGAAACCAAAGCCAAAGTAAAACGTGCAATGCAAAACTAGACAGGCACCGTATCCCCATGTTGTCGATTCACTAAGAAAACACAATCCACCCAGCCTCAACCCCAACCCCAAGAAGACACTGCAATCATATCTCTGCAGGCAAGAAATGCCCGTTGTCCCATCATTCTACATTGGTGCCATATGAATGATTTCCACACTATGATGTAAAGCAGTACTTCCCCAAAACTAAACACTCTAATGAAGCCAAAGATACCACAATTGCAGCCATAAATTGGCACTCAACACTTGCAGGATGGATATGGTGTATGTACAAAGAAGTTCCACTCCCCGCTCGCATGCGTTACCCCTTCCCTTTTGTATCGAAGACAATCATGAACATTTGAAAACTATCTGACCGTGTCCACTCTGTCAATCACATCCAACGCTCTCCCTTTGTCAATACAAAAATCAATCACTGGCAGCTTAGATGAAATCCTATTAAAAGCTGATTCCTTGCTTCTACTTGTTGATGAATGACTGCTACTCTTGGTCAGCCTGCTGTTCTTCTCCCTTGTAGTCTTCATGCCATCAAAGTCCAAGCTCTTACTGATTCCTCGGATCCGTGTTTTCTTAATTACATCTTGCAGCATGTTTTGCTCATCAATTGTTAGCAACGGAAGCTCAGCATTTTCAGGTTGATGATCTTTCTTTTGCAGGTCAGCGCCAACGGTGGACTTGAGCGTAGACCTTGCTTCACCAACATCACTGTTAGCCTTACTTTTGATGGCCAAGCGTTGAAGCCATAAAAGAAGTTCAAGAATATAACTTTCTACTTTGTCCTTGTCTGCATGATGAAATGTCTCGATCCGCATTACATCAGTCTGCATGGTCTTCCTATTTACCTCAGAGCTGCAAGAACCAAACGAGTACTTGAAAACAAAATGGGAAAAAAAACAAGCTTAGATGTTAAATTAGAACAAGCAATGACTTGTTGCTCACCCGGTGTTTGCCCACTCCCCAACCCAACCAAAACCATGATGCGCCCTGGCTCAATTTCACACCAACCATAAACAAAAAAGTTACAATCAGATTATATATGAGTAAATAAAATGATGCTTATAAAAACCTTCTCACATAGAAGGAGAGGATTTATTTGAAGAAAAGCAAGAAACCATACTTGGCTGTGTTTGTGGCAACTGGAACCAGCCATTGCAATGTCTTTTCCATCTCCTCTTTGATCTCTGCTACAGTGAGCTTTAGAACACAAGGGAAAAATAATTAGTAGAGGATATTTCTTTATTTAAGATGAAGTGGACAACCAAGAACAGAAGAAAAATTAATTTCAAAATTGGTTGAGCATTTCCCTCTGTTTTCTAACAATATAAGGATGTAAGCAGTGGTAATATAAGAAAGTTGCAGCAGATAAACCAACCTGGTTTGCAAGATGAACAGAAGGTAATTTGGAACGCAACGCCAATTTTATATTAGGAGGCAAGCTCTGATATAATGAATCCCTTGTATTTGCAGGCATAGAACTGGATCTGGCAACCTGCCAACATCAACACCAGCTCAGCACATATCTATTTATCGCAGCTAACAATTGTTTATTAGAAACTAAAGCAGTATGACTAGACACAGATCAGATATCTTCCCTGGGATTCAGCTGTGAACAAATTGTAGCCCAATTATCATATGCCAGGATTTTTAACGATTAACACAAATAGTGGCTTAGCTCCCTAATATTTTAGTCGTATTTTAGTTAAAAGACATTTAAAAAAAAAAATCAGTGTCAGCACCAAATTGATTTATGAAATAAAGTGCAGTCCAATCCTTCAATGATATGGCCAGTTCATGCATACACATTGAGCATTATCAAGAGAATAAAATGTGTATGAAACTATTTCAAGCGTCAATGCATCAGGTAGTTAACTGTTCTCAAGCATATATTTTTGTGTCACCAAAACCAGTGGATAGAAATTTAGGTTCATAGAATTTTGGATCAGGCCAATTGTGTTATCATGTTATGCTGGGGAAGAGTTTACTATGAGAAACTGATGTAGAACAAACTAAATCCAATACTTAAAGGCAATAAGACATGTGACTCTAGATACTCGATTAATAAACTTTCACCTGGCTTAAAAGAAGGCACATGATAGAGAAGACTTGTAATTATTTGAAAACAAAAAAATTATAGAAGATTCACTTACAAGAGTATCAATTTGGAGCACTATATTTGCATAGTGCAAAGCAAGGCCTGCAGGACCCAATCTTTGACGACTACTACTGTATCCAATTATTGGTTTATGATCATCTGCAGTTGCCCAGGGACAAAAATCATTACAATTAAGAAGCAAAATGCAGATTTCACTAGAGTGTTTTCAAGTGTGATTGATGAGAATAAAACCATATAACTCTCTCTCTCTGCTTCCCTCCCAGCCTCTTCACCTCCCCCCTTTCCCCCGCATCCCTCCTTTTTTTCCCCTTTTAATTTATAAAAGTTCCAGGAACTATAAATTTACCTCAACATGACTGCGATTTGCATAATATTTATAAATAATATTAACTGAATCAGTACATTGATCGTTATGATGTTAACAGATGGTGATTATAATTGATTTAAAATCATTATATGATACCAGAACACGATGTTGAAATTAGTATAATGATCTTATGGCATTTAGTGGGTATATACCTGCACTGCCAAAGACATTGTTTATCTCCAAATGCAAAAATTGGACAATGTCTACAAGCTTCTCCATAATCTGCAATCCATTAGAATATGAATAACACTAACTAAGAGATGAGAGAAACACATTCATCTAAAGTAGTAATCTAAAGTTACCTCCTCCAAACTTCTGGACCAGAGTGACTTTTTCTTCAAATGTTTAACTTGCTTCTTTTGAGTTTTAAGTTCTGCCCTCAATATTGGAAGGCTATCATCTATATGAAGAGAGACATTTAAGGTCAAACAAGTTACATATAAAAGACTTTCCAAAAATATTGCTCAGTATATTATAAAGTCAAACTTCTCGATCAGAGTGAATCTCTTCAACTGTGTCTTATATACTAACTGGTAACTAACCCTTCAGGCCTTTATAATAAGCTGAACAAGCCGATGCAATTCTGATTTCACAAATTCAAACAAATTCCTCAGCATACTGGCCATTGCATGTGATAATATTCTAGAAATTACAATCTATGACTCTACCACAGAACCAAAAGTCGATGCATTGGCAAGTGGCAACTGTGATCTCTTTGTCCATCAATTATTCTTTTATAGGGATGACATGCTATGAGAACCAAAGGCAGACCTAGTAAAAATTCTTTAAAGAATAAAACAATACAAGAATAGCGCAGAAGCAGATCATATCTAATCCTCACATTTATTTCAGAGTCCTTGGTGAATCAATTCTCCAACTTATCTGTTGTCTTTACTTTTGGTAAGTCATATTTTACAAAGGAGTACTAATAAACCCATAAATTAGCCTGGAAGGCCTTCAGAAGAAACATTTTAGCGAATGCTCATAACTAAAAATGGCAGACCATTTTCACTAGAAGTCTCGACAATTAAACAAGCAAAGCATGAAATAACAGTATGACCTACGATTCTACATTGCTCAGGTAACATTGATGTAGATAAAAACCGTGAAGCAGCAGATAATGCTAGCAGATATCCTTCTCCACTTTTTCAGAACCAATTACATGATGGAAGTCTTGTCCAAATTTCACACAAATTCTCTACCTTCCAAATGTCCATTCTATCAAAATGCCCAAATTAATCTTCTCTTTTAACTTTATATTCTTTAGAAAGCTTTGCATTTTCAATGAAAAATTGCTCATCACAAACAACAGTTGCATATTATGTCATGAGTAGGACTCTATAATCACCTTTTTGAGTTGCACCAGAATTATACTCCTCTTGACGCTTACTATGATAGTCTTGCTCAAATCTATCCAATGCATGTAATTCGTGGTATAACTCCTGAGGTTATAAAAAATTATATTCATATCTCTTCTAGTACTATACCACACATTAATAAGGCCAAAAAAGTAAACATAAATAAAAGGCTAAATTGAATAAATTGCAAAAGCATGGGGCAACAAAATCTATGCGTCAGGACTTTGATAAATCCTCTAGTTTCTACCAAAGGAAGATAATAGAAAACCTTGAATATAAAATTTCATAAAATCGTATGGTGCTGAATGACTCTAGCACATACAAGCAGGAGCAAGAACAGACTAACAAATGCCACACAAGGTGCATAAAATACAGTATCTACCTCCTCATCTTATTTAATCAAACTATCATATGGAAATATATATATCACTGTGTAACTGTGTGTACTACTTTTTCTATAATTTATGATATATTAGTTCATCCCTATAATAAGAAGCAAGTTATACATAGAAATGATTAAATCAATTATGGGAAAGGAGTAAATCCACGATCCAACCATCACAAATTTGTCTCATTTAAGAAACATTTTTATCATAATGAAATTATGGTGTCCATACCTTTTGTCCAGTACATATTCCATGTCAGATTTACTTTATAACAAGACTTCATGACAATGTGATACACAAATCACAATATCCAGTTATATGTACCCACAGATTATACAAAGGTAAAATAGCTGTGTACATTAATTCCTCATTCACCTTTAAGCATAAATCATGATGCATATAAAGACATCAAGTAGGCTATGTAGGAAGTGGGGGCAAGAGGGCGGGAAAAAAACCTCTTCACAATTGATATGTCATACATACAAGACAAGCAGTTAAAAATCTTTCAATCAATTTTCTAACAGAAGTAGCTATCAGTTCTGGAATTAATATTCTATCTCTAGTAAAAAGAGGATAATACTCACAGCTGTAAATTGAACCAAAGTCATCAGTTGCTGCATTATTGATTCTACCTCATCTGTCGACTGCCTCTGAGCATTATGTTCTCTACTGATTCTGGAATATACAATAAAAGGATACCTTGTAAAGAAGACAGCACAAAAGAGCGAAACATATGAAAAGCTAAAAACTTTGCATGAATTAAGTGAGTACAATTTATATTACTTCTCAAAGTAACGGTCCAAGTTGTGCCATTGAGGATCCTTTGAGCGATTTCCAAAGCGGATTACCTCATCAGAAAAAACTTTCAGCTCCTCCCTGAAGGCATAACCCAATGATCACTTGCAGTTGACATTTCATAGTCATAATAAAATCAAATGATTAAAATTTAGCATATTTAGGAACTGAATTCACTTAACTCATCTGACTTAACCCAATACTCACCTCTTGTCTGCTGCAACAATCCCTAGAAGTTCATCCATATCCTTTGATACTAAATCTTGCACACCCTTTGAAAGAAGCACCTCTTCTTTTAAATGCCTAATACTTCTTTTGGACAGAGATTGGATAAGACTAGAACCCTTGACAAGAGTGTTTGCAACCTCAAATGCTAAGATAGCAATTTCATTTCCTTTTGTTGCAGTTCCAGAAATAAATCCACTTCCAGCATTTAAATTCGTCATGCTGCTCCCAAGAGTGTCCAAGACCTCCACTGCCTTCCCAAATCCAATAGTACCAGCTCTTCCTAGACGTGAACTCACCTCTGAGACCTGAAACAGAAAGATCTTAGTAGATACCTTCAAAATTTTCCCACCTTGATCTTTTTATTCTCCTTTCCTTTCATGAGAGCTTAGCCTGCTTACTTAACTTAAAAACGACATAATAAAATGCTAAACTAAATTTGAAAGTGGTAGTGCTATGTTAAAAAAAAAAGAAAAAAACTCAGTAAAAGAGCTAATTCAAATTTTGACAATTGCAATAAAGAGGATGAAGAATGTGATGCTCAGCCAGTATAATGAAATCCTATGCAGTGATTCTGATGAATGTGGAGGATGTTGGTTAGTCCATGTTTACAGAGCATTAGGCTCAGAGACATGCCAAAATTTTCTTGACAACAAGAAGTTCATAGTAAAGACAAAGTTGAAATTTTCAACCCTACTCTGTTGTTGAGTGATCAACAGATTCTTCAACCTATTCAATGGACTCATTCTCGGAGTTCACAGATTCATTATCTGTAGGGCTTTAGTTGTCTTCTCTTTTCCTTATTCTTATAGGCTCCCCTAGCATGCTTTTTGTAAAATATCTGCAACTATTCAATAAGCATTCCCCCTAAAATTTGGGGAAAATGTACATGCATTGTTGGCCATGTTTTGAGTTCCCACCAGCAAAAGGCCCTTTCAATCAGCCAACTTATAGCTAGTTAAGAGATGTTATTGTATGTGGGCTTCACTTGCCAGTATAAACTAACAATCTTACTCATTATAAAACAATTGCTAATGATTTTCCTCTTTGAGTAAATAATGATGCTTCTTTCTGATATAATTCTCCAAAAACTAACCAAATTTTCATTGCCAAGTGATTTATAGGTGGGAGGAAAAAATTCTAAAAATGTATATATTTATGACAAATTAATCCTAACTCTCAACCTAAACCTCTGTGATCTATCTAAACTCATCCACCACGAAGTAGCCCATAGCTCGGGCACATAAATAGTAAGAAAGAATTAATCAAAGAGCTAAAAATTTGAACGGGACAAGAATAAACCAACCTTTGCCACAGCAGCCTGCCTTGATTTAACTGACCTAGACTTGTGCGGAAAAGAATCAGTATAGCGTGGGATTCCATCATAGAAATCATTTGGACTAGTCCCTGCATTTGTGCCCTGAATTTCAGCAGGTTCTTGCAAATTCTTCTCCATTCTCTCACGTATCTGAGGTGCAGTAGTGAAATCACTCGGCATGCTAGACTGGCCATTCTTACCAGATTTATGATTCTCAAAATTTTCATCAGTCTTCGCAAACACCTTGTCCTCGTTGGCGGACCTCGAACAAATTCCCCCCATAACTTCAGATAACCAAACGAAAAGTTTAATCGTTGAACCCCCTGACATATACTCAAAGAATCAACTCCAGAAGCCGCTCACCATAACTGGAAGTAATAGAGAGGACCCATTATTTTTCTCTCTAGGTTGTAGTCAGTACCAAGGTGGTAAGTATAAAACAATTGGAGAGAAATACGGGAAAACGAGGGTTGGAACTTGGAAGTTTTAAGACACTAAAAAAGGCAGGAAATAAAATTCCAGATTCCAAAACGCAAGAGTAGAGAAGAAGGGTTTTGTGCTTTGGGGAGCGCATGGAATTGGGATGGGACAAAAGCTTGAAAATTGGGGAACATAAAGTCCACACTCAACCTCCCTTTGAGCGCCAAGGAGGTAATAATAATATAATAACAATGGCAATTATTTTTTTGCTACACATTGAAAATTGATCTCCCTGGGAGGGGTAATTTTACGAAATCTACTTAGTAAAAGTTAAATTTGAATATGTCAAATTAATCTTTTGGTGTTTGTGAATTGAATGATAATTATGTAAATTCGAAAACTTTCCTATGTTTAATAATGACAATGATGGGGGGTTAGAGGAAAATCATTGTTTATGGATGACAGTATGACACAGAGGGTGGGCATAAGACGATCAAAGGAGCGTAATAAGTGATGAGGAATGGTGTGGTAGGTTAAGCAGTTAAGGGAAGCTGTAGAGCCACCTTTTCGCTCTCCCTTACCAGACACTATAGACTAGACTACCGGCTTTGACCAGCAACATGGAATTGGTCATATTCAACTTTCTTTGCTGACCATGTCCCTTTCACACTCTATCTTTTCTCTGTGTTTTCTTTCATTTTAATGGATTTTATAATTTATTTGACGACTTAAATTATCTAAATCATGTTAAGGAAGAAATTTAGATCTAATTTTTATGTTTTTCTATCAGATCTTTTTTAATAAAAATATCATAAATAAATATTTTTTGCATTTAACATTATATAATTATATCTTTTTAAAAAATTTCATATCATATATTTTTATTAAAAAATTTAATGATAAACATTTGAAAATTTCTTTTAGTCCAATTTTTACAGCCCATTTGATATTCAGAAAATTAAGTATAAAAATAAAAATAAAAAATAAAAAAATAATTTTAAAAATAAAAAATAACTTTAACGCCTCTATTTTTAATAATTGAATAATAATTAATAAATAATATTAAATAATAATTAAAAAATAAAATAAATATTTTATATAATTTTTTCTTTTCATTTTTCTTTCTCTTTCCCTGTCAAACATGCCCTCATACAAATGTTCTTAGTGAGACATTATTGCATTTCTATTGTAAATTTATTATAAAACGTATTTTTTTAAAAAAAAAATTGATCGTTGACACATATTATCAAGCATATAGAAAGTCATCTCGAATATCTTCTGGCCACATATATGATCACTTGACACTTGGCAATTACTTTCAAAATGCAGCGATCTTAAGTTGGCAAAACATAATAGAATACATGGGCTCACATTTTTTATGGTACGAGATACTGTGTCTCCTTCTAAATAGAAGAGTTGAGGCTTTTTCTTTTTTTTTTACTTTTTTCCAGAATATATGTAAAAAAAACTTTTTTTGTTATAAAAAAATTAAATAATAAGATAGTATGTATATAAATTTATTTTAAAGATATCAGTATATATTATTGAGGAAATTATATTTTTATTAAAAATCGTGATGTGAAGATAGAGGAAATTATATTTAACTCTAATGTATGCTTCAACTGGGGAGAATCTAGAAGGCTAATCTGTAAATGCAGTCAACCAATGGGAGCTAAAGTGGAAGAGCAGCCATCATAAAAACAAGTTACTTACTGAAGAATTAAAATAATGGAACGACTCGTGGAACCCGAGGGGAGAGGGACCCATAAAAAAATGAGATGCAAAGTTTCCCACATCAACTGCGATAAAGGTTTTGTTTGGTTTAAAGGAGAGGGGAGGAAAAATATTAATATGTAGATCATTTTATTTTTATATATTTTAAAAGTAATGATAATATTGTTAATTATTTTTTTATTTTTAAAAATTTAATATTATCACCGTCAAATTAAATAAATCTAAAAAATTATTTATAATTATACTTATTTAAAAAAAATTTGTAAACAAATAAAATTAACTAAATAATTATTTCAACAAATATATAATTTAACATGTTTTATTTTATAAAATTAAAATGCATTTGAGTTGAAAATATTGGCATGTTTACTTTTATCTTAATATGGTAATATACCCGTGTTAGTTAGTACGTTGAAATTTTTTCTCAACCATACCTATAAAAATTTTATAAAATATAAAATTAATAATTAAGATAGGGGACATTTTAGTTATTTTTTTAACTTTCCCTCCCAATTTCTCCAAATTGGAGGAATAAGAGAGGAGGGGAAGAGAGGGGAAGAAAAATTTCATTAAACTTTCTTTCCCCTCTTCTCTAAAATTGCAAACCAAACAAAGAGAGGCTCCCCTCCCCTCAAACCAAACAAGGGGTAAATGTCTCTATGCCGATGGAAAACTCTAGTATAAGATGCCTTTCACACCCTTGAGTCAATTCAGCAATTGTTAGGATAGATTGCTTGTGCATGCCACTAACTAGTTATTTAAAAGTATGATTTAAATATTTTAATTAGATGTTTGTGTTATATCTCATCGAGGTTAGAGTGCTTAGTTGATTTTTACCGATTCTTAAAAATTTGTTTAAAACATCACATAATTTTACATGGAATAAAACTTAAAATTCGGTCTATAATCCTAATTTTTATATTAAATACTGGGAGTTAATAAGCATTAAAATATAAAAAAAAAAGTCTCCATTTTTATACCTTTAAAAAACTTAGAACATCCTAAATGACTAACTTTGTTAATTTGTTTGAAGTATTAATTATATTAGTTTTAATAAATATCAATATCATAATAAGTATAATTTTCTTTTTGTGAACTATTTATAAAATTGTTGTTTAATATGTAGAATTATTAGGTATAAAAATAAAAATAAAAAATTTGTTTTATAAATAAGAAATGATTCTAGTATTTTTATTTAAAAAATAAAACAACATAATATTTAATAATTATTATAAATACATAATAAACATAATCCGTTTCCGTCAGTTATATTAAACAACTAGTAAGATATGATATTTTTTTAATGTTAGATAGTTTAAGAATATAAAATATGAACAAATCTCTCTTTTTGAACATCTTAAATTTGTCTATTTTCTTTTTGCAATCTCATAACGGGAACAGAAATTTTTCTTACGAAAGCACTGGGCTTCCTATAGTACTTGACCTGAGAAGGTAAAGCGCTTAATTGAATATTTAGACGTCAAGCACATAATATTTAGTGCGTAAGTAGCTTAATATCTTATTTGCAAATTTTTTGTTGATGCGTTGTCAAAACTCTCACGGTACAACAACAACAACAGAGCCTCAAAACTCTCACGGTTATGTAATTTATTTTTCAATAGCAGTGCTTTAAGGAATACATAGCTCTTTATTTTGTATCTGTTTGGTGTTCTAGTTGTGATACAAGTATTGTTTTTGTTTGAAACTTCGAAGTTTAAATTCTGATCCCAAATTCGCCCGAGCAAGCCTGTACCATGTACGATGGAGCAAATCTCCCAAGTTGTAATTGTTTATACTTGTAGCTACAGTTCCTGGAATTATTGGATGAATCAATTAATAGAGTCAATCCAAAGAAATGGCCCGAAAATGTTAAATTACCTAATTGGCCTTGTTGACACGTGGGAGGAGCCTGTTTGTGTTTTTCTTAGATGTTAAAAAAAAAAAGAAGGAAGAATGGCAGATGAGTCGAGGTCAGAGAAGAACCAAACGCAAGAAAGCCCCATAACGGCGATATTGTAAGTAGACTCATAGAGCGTAGGGAGGAATTAGGAGCTGCATCAAGGAACCCACAAAGAGTTTTCATTCACTTTTACTTGTAATACTGGGTGAAATTGCTTGCACACCTTACATATGATTGGTGTTCAGGGGAATCAAGGAGCTTCTGTTCCAATCATCCTTGTTTTTCTTACCGAATGAAATTACAGAGCGACGCACAACATAGATGTACTCGAGTAATTTGAAGGGGTTTATTTTGGCTGTCGTTTCGAGTGCTTTCATTGGCTCCAGCTTCATTATCAAGAAAAAGGGTCTCCAACGGGCCGGGGCTCACGGCCCTTCTGCTAGTGAGTGTTCCCCAATCTGAGAAGTTGCTTCTTTGCATTACGAGGATTATTACCTTCTAGTCTGTTCATCATTGTTTGCCATTCAATTCATGTAGGTGTTGGAGGATACGGTTATCTGCGAGAGCCTCTATGGTGGATCGGCATGATTACCAGTGAGCAGTTTTCAACGTTGCATTTTCTGCAATGTTTGGTTTTCTTGCTCAACGGATTTTCTTTTATTAACTTTCCTCCTTTTTTTGGTTCCCCCGGGGGGGTGGATTGCTTACAGTGATTGTTGGAGAAATAGCTAATTTTGTGGCATACATTTACGCCCCTGCTGTGCTTGTGACGCCACTTGGCGCATTGAGTATTATTATTAGGTAAAAGTTCATTTCTAATCAATGGTTCCTTACTTCCTATATAGTTTCACTTTATATATAACCCTATGATAAACTATTTAATGTTGTGGAAATGGATAGTGCTGTCTTAGCACATTTCATGTTGAAGGAGAAGCTGCAGAAAATGGGCATGTTGGGGTGTCTTCTATGCATAGTGGGGTCCACTATGATTGTTCTCCACGCACCTGAAGAGCAGTCTCTAAATTCTGTACTTGAAATCTGGGAATTGGCCACTCAACCAGGTATGCTGCTGGGGCCTCATTGATAATCCGCTGCGAAATGCCTGTATGCTTTCTGGAATTATCCTGACAAGTACTTTCTATTTTGGCATCCAGCATTCCTCTTGTATACCGCCTCAGCAATAGCTGTAACATTGGTATTGATTTTATATTGTGCTCCCCGCTATGGCCAAACTAATATTTTGGTTTATATCGGAATATGCTCTTTAATTGGGTCTTTGACGGTAAGTGACGCTGCTATATACGTTGTCAATATTGAAAGATACAATAGTTTTATCATTTTGATCATGTGTTGCCTACCGCCTTTTATTTTACTTTTTTGATGGGATATGTTATTTCACAGGTCATGAGTGTAAAAGCAATTGGCATTGCAATAGAACTTACATTAGAGGGCATAAACCAGGCTGTATACTACCAGACATGGATTTTTGCAATGGTCGCTATTACATGCATCATTGTTCAATTAAATTATCTTAATATGGTCAGTATCATGCAATACATAGTACTCTTATGCGGGCATAGCTTTTGCATTATGACGTCGACTGTTAAGAATCTGCTTGCTTCTTTGAGATACTTTCTTAGCATTTTGTTGCTTTGTTCTGTGTTTTACGTGTATAATATATTCCAAACGGAAAAAATTAGTTGGAGCATGTTAGGTTGCTATTTTTTCTGATATAGACATTTTATGGTTAACACTTTGTCTTTTTCTTTTGTTTAATTTGGTGATGGTCAAACTTGTGACTGGTGACAAGAGACAACAGTGTGAATCCTGTACTATTGTTTAGGTTTATATTGGTATTCAAAGTTAGTCTGTCTAGACATATGACTTTGACTGTTATAAAATTGAATGTAGAAAACCCTGAATCAAATATTTCAAAAGCAAAACCCCATTACTAAGAATTAAGATTTCAGTATGAACCTAAAGCCCTACTATGGGCTTGAAAGGCACCCTGGACTTCCAGTTGTCCCGCTAACCAAAAACTTTCACCAGCGCTTGCAGTAGTTAACTGAATGGCGAACTGAACTAAAACTCTCTCTACGGTCTGTGGCACTTATGACTTTCCAAGATGTAAAATCTTGGCGTTTAAGATGTTAGTCTCTTGTCCAAGTAGCATCCATGTAATGCTTGAGAGGAAGCCCACTAGAGACTGATAATCTCAAAGTCCTGATTCCTGAATTTTCATTGACGAAACTTGTTGCCATGCATTTTGATTGTCATCATTTGCTTGTATAGTTGTATTTGATTTTCAATGTGTACTTCAATGGTGATGATGCAGGCATTGGATACTTTTAACACGGCAGTTGTATCTCCTATCTATTATGCCCTGTTCACATCTTTCACAATATTAGCCAGTGCAATCATGTTTAAGGTTGGTATTTTACAGAAATATAATGAGAGAAAATGTATCGGGCAAGGAGACATTTCATGGTTAGACCATCTGCTATAATCCTGGCTTCTGTACTTTTATCATTTAGGACTATTATGGTCAAAGTGCAAGCAGTATTGCGTCAGAGCTATGTGGTTTCATCACCATTTTATCTGGAACAACAATATTGCATAGTACAAGAGAGCCAGAACCTCCAGTCAGTACAGGTAATGCCTCATGTACTTCAGTGTGGAGGGCTTGGATGATGTAAGCTCCCACAAATATATGCATTAATACTTAAAGGGTATTTAGCTGCGATCAAAGAGTATCCTACTATTGCTTGGCTTGACCTGTGAAATGCTGTGGATACACCTAAAGGCTAAAACGAATACAAATTTTAGATAATGTGAAAAAATTGTTCATGTTTTCTACTTGAAAACCATTTGCATCATCTTGATATATCAGTGGTTATACATACCACAGTATAATTGAAGACTTCTTTCTCATAAAATGTTTGAGAGTAAAAACAGCAAATATAATAGGGAAGATAGGAGGAAAATGCTGGTAAGCTTTCAGGCTTAGCAGAAAAGAGGGGAGTAGCACGTTCTGAGGTCAGAACATTCTAGGGAATGTTCGTGAAAGAAATGTGGAAATATGTTCTGTCATTCGCTGAGAACTACTTAGATTCAAAAGTAGGGACCTCAAGTTGTTCAAAGTTCAAACGGTGTGCAACAAAAATATACTGAGTTGCGAAGAGATAACTTGTCCGTAGTATCATTATGCGCTGAATGATGAAAAATATGTCAGCTCACAATGTGACTGGTGGAAGCGATTCCAAATGACTTATTTTGTGTTATATACTTACATCAGTAAAATGAGAGACTAGGATAACAGGTTTATAAGTCTCGTCCGCTTATCTAATCATTTAGTTAGTATCATTTTCAGCATTGCAAAGCACCACAGGCTCATTTCTTTGCCAAGAGAAGGAATATAAATAGAATATTTTTTTCTCCTTTTCCACTCTAAGCACATAGGTTGTGTCCAAGTTATATCATTCATGTGGAGGTACTAAATGGGAGAATTCCTTCAATTGTCTATACAGTTCTTTTGCTTTTTGTTATGTTGTCTGTTATAAAATTTTGTCTATGTTAAACTTTGATATAAATTATTTGTTCATAGTTGGTGCCAAACCTAAAAAAAAGATGAGGATTGCGTTAGATAGTTGACAACTAATGTAAAACTTTGTCGAATCTTGTAATATGGATCATTGATGTATTAGAAGTAATGTTAAGTCGTTGTTTGGAAACAACGCGTTGTATATCTAGAGTACAGTGTCAAATGAGTAAAAGCTGTTGCATCGATGTTTAAGTGTAATGAAAAATAAGTGATAATTTTTACATTTTCGTAAACAAAAATAGGTAAAAAAGCTCATTCATGAGAGTATGATTCGTTTTGAAATTTGAAATATAGATACACTTACGAGTAAATCAATGAAAATAGTAGATATTATTATTAAAAGGAGGATTAATTTTATATGTCTATAAGAAATCAAATGAATAGGAGAAAAAGGAAAAGAATTAGATAGTTCAAATTTTAAATTTTGGTACACTAACAAAGTTAAATTTAAAAATAGGGTAGGTATAATTGTGGATAAATTTTAGAAAAATATCGTGGTGAATGTAAAAAAGTCGAGATAGAATCATTGTGTTAAAATTTGTAGTGGAAAGAAAAACTTTTAATATTATTAATGCTTACGTACCACAAGTAGGGTAAGAAGAACGTCACAAAATAAAGTTTTGGTGGAATTTAAAAGATTTAGTTCAGGAAATATCATTCGGAGAAAAGATTCTCCCAAGAGAAGATCTTAATGATTTTGTGGGGAGTGCATCTAAAGGTTACAAGGGTACGCATCGGAAATATAGCTTTGGGAAAGTAAATGCCAAGAGTAAAACTGTTCTAGACTTTTCATTAGCGTTCAACCTTACATTAGCCAACAATTGTTTTAAAAAGCATGAAAAGCAATTTATCACATGCAAAAATAGAAGGGCATGCTCTCAAATTGATTTCTTTATAATAAGAAAAGAAAATAGAAAACTTTACACTTGAAAAGAGTTTGACTACCCAGTATAGAATCTTAGTTATGGATGTTCGAGTTAAAAAGAAAGTAAAAAGCAAATGTTAAGAGAGGATGTCAAAGATCAAGTGGTAGCCAGCCATTAAAGCGGAATGAAGAAAAGAGTTTGTAGAAAAAGATTTTAGATGAAAGATTTTGAAAAGTACAAGGAAATGCCATTGATATGTGAGATGAGATGGTTAAAAAGATTAGGAAGGTAGCAAAAAAAAAAAAAAATACTTGGTGAATCAAAAGGTTTTGAACTTATGGATAAAGAATGTTGATAGTGAGATGCAAACGTGCAAGATAAGGTTAAGATTAAAAGGAAGTGTTATAAAGCATGGTCTGTGTAAGAATAATGAAAACTAAAAAAAACATATAAAGTAGTTAAGAAAGACATTAAGAAAGCGATAAATGAAATAAGAATTAGGGTACTTGATGGGTTATATCAATTATTAAGTACTAAAGTTGGAGAAAATAATATTTACAAACCAGTTAAAAATAATGAAAGAAAGATAAGAGACGTGAACCAAGTAAAATGCATTAATGATAAAGAAGAAAAAGTCTTAGTCACGAAACAAGATATCAAGAAAAAGTAGAAGGGTTATTTTTATAGACTGTTTAATGAAAAATATAAGATTTTATTGCACTTGGATAAACTAGATACTAAAGAGAAGAACTAAAATTATACTTTTTATCATAAGATTTGAGATTTAGAAGTAAAAAAAACATTAAGGCAAATGGAGAGTGACAAAGTAGTTGGATTGGATAATATATCTATTGAGATATGGAAGAATTTAGGAGTGAAAGATATAAATTAGCTTACAAAGTTATTTAACGAGATTATAAAGTTTAAGAGAATGTCATACGAGTGAAGAAGAAGTACTTTAATCCCTATTTATAAGAACAATGAGAACATATAAAACTATACAAATTATATGGGAATTAAGTCATGAGTTATACTAAGAAGTTATTAGAGAGGATTATTGAATGAAAATTAAAGCAAGAGACTTAAGTTACAATGAATCAATTTAGTTTTATGTTAGAAAAGTCGATCATAGAAACGATATATTTTTTGCAAAAATTGATGGAGAAATATTGAAAGAATAAAAAAGATTTACATACAGTGTTCATCGATTTGGAGAAAATATATAATAAGGTATCAAGACAAGTTTTATAGAAGGGTCTGGAGGAAAAAAAAAAAATTTGTATTATTTATATTCGAACAATTCAATATATGTATGATAAGATTACAACTGGTATAAGAACAAAAAGTGAGCTTATAGAAGATTTTTCAATAATTATTAGTTTGCATCAGAGATCAACTTTAAACTTTTATCTTTTTACTTTATTTTTTGATGTACTCACTGAATATATTCAAGAGTTAGTGCCATAATGCATATTTTTTGCAAATGATATAATAGTAGTTAGAGAATTGAGAGAGAAAATGAATGAAAAGTTAAAAACGTGGAGACTATTTTTAGAAACATATAGATTTCGTTTAAATAGAAGTAAAACGGAGTATATAAAATATAAGTTTAGTAAGAGATACACTAATTTTAGCACAAAAATGAAAATTAGAGAATATACCATATCACAAATCACACAGTTTAAATATCTTGGGTCTATCATACAATAGGATGAGAAAATAGAAAGAGATGTAAAATATAGGATTCAAATGAAGTAGATGAAATGGAAGATTTCTTCAAGCATTATTTATAATAGAATGGTACTACTTAAATTTAAAGGTAAATTTTATTACACAGTTATAAGACATGTAATATTGTATGAAATTAAGTGTTAGCTAATAAAAAATAATAAAAAAATAAACTCAATGTTATGGAATTGAGAATATTGCTTTAGATGAATGAACACACTAAACAAAATAAAATTAGAAATAAATATATTAGAAAGAACATGTAAGTTACATCTATTATGAAAAAAATTGTAAAATCACGTCTTAGATGATTTGGGTATATGCGGAGAAAGCTTATAGGGACTTTAGTAAAAAAAATAGATCAAACAGAGAATAGTCCAATAGTCAAGATAGAGAGAGACCAAAAAAAATTAGAAGAAAAAATAGTAAAAAAGATTTAAATTTTAATGGTTTGTCTAAAAATATGATTTACAATAGAATTTTATGGCATCGATTGATTCATGTAACTAACTTCACTTAATAAAAAAATGTTTGTTTATTGTTGTTGTTGTTGTTGTTATTAAAACTCAGGTCAATTTTGTATGGGCCATTTTACAACTGAGCCTCCTTGTTTGTGGGTGAAAAACTCCTATGCACTTCTAATATTTAGAATTTAATTTCTTCATATTCACCAGTATCCAGGATACTTTTAATCTTAAACGTATAGCTGCATACATATTGTTGAACCCTGAAAAAGGCACCTGGAACTTCTAATTTTAGTTCACTAAAATGATATATATATATATATATATATATATATCAGCAACATGGCAAATTTTAGTACTGTAAAAAATAAAGGGTTAGAGACAAAGGAATAATCTTTGTAATAAAAATGGTGGGGAGGGTTCACTCAATTAGCATTCTATACAGACAAGGATTTCGTACAATGACTAGATGTGTAACTGCTACCCCTTAGATGAAAACCTAGACATGTTTTACATTGAGGTGTTCACTAGTTTCCAGTGATGTTCAAGTTGGGAAAACTAATAGCATTTTCCCTTTTAAAAAAAAAAATATCTGTTTATTTTTTTATTGCAAAAAAGGGAAGACCATTGTCTGATTATTCTCGACATGCAGATTTGTATACACCATTGTCTCCTAAAGTGTCATGGTATATCCAAGGCAGTACCGAACCTTGGAAGCCGGAGGATGATGCACCCCCCTTCAATTTAGTTCAAATTATACGGCAAGACCATTTCAAGTGATAGAAGAGACTAAAACAAAATCAGATCCATCCTGTGATGACCTGCCATTGAACTATACAGAGCATCCCTGTTTCTATCACTGTCACGATCCTTCCGCTTGTTCATGTTAAGCAACGGAAATGTGCCGTTGTGATGGAGTTCGGCTCTGTTCCCTTCCACCTATTCGGTTTAGCAAGAGATGCTAGAGATTCACCAAGGTTGTGCAGGCAGAGAGGAGAAACTGCTTCCATTTTTAGATTTTTTTTTTTCTGGTAAACGCTCACAGGCCTGAGTTCTGTTTTGTATCCTCTAGTTGGCATTCTTTTTTATCCTCGGGTGCAGGTGGTCTTGGTTTTTCTTCTGGGTTCCCTCCTTTTTATTTTCCTGGTTTACAACTAATTTGTTTGTGCGATGAAGATGCTTCCTGGATCCGGTCTGGGCCAGATGCTGGGAGCTAACCCATGTATTTTTTATCACTGCAATGTTAATTATTTGATTAGAGCTTCAATATTATTGGCCAGATACTTGTAGTATGTTACCCTTAAATTCTCCTGAGCTTAGAGAGAGTTAAGATTCTGAATCTGGCCAGATACTTGTAGTGCATGTTTGGAAAAATGTTGTCGTTTTCCAAACTGCGTTTTGAGAAAAGCAAGAAAGTGTAACTTTTGATAAAAGTGAGTAACGTAAACGTGATTTTAGGTTTATCACCAGTTTTCCAAACACACGGTTAGTATGGTACCCTTCAATTCTTTTGAGCTTAGAGACCATTAAGATTCTGAATCATAACGAAGCTGTTCAAGCCTAAATTGTTTAATACTGATCAGTTAGAATTGAAAGAAACTCTCAACTGGTGGCTTTGCACGTGAACTAGCAAAGCTTATCGATATATATTGTGGAGTTTGATTTGGTTATGGCCATGATATTAAAAAAAAAGTGAATTATTTTAATTTTAAAACATTATTCTTCTCTTAATTTGATTCTTTGTAAATAAAATCTTTTAATTTGATTACATTAGGCAGAATTATGGTTACTTAACAAACTAGTTAATAGATGATATACGGTTATTAACCAATGACATAAATTTGTTCATATGACAGTTCTATTTCATCTAATTTCACAAAACTAAAAGCTGCAACAACATTGTTTCTTAGGCTGGGTCAGGTAGCTTTTATAAAATTAAACAATATGACATCAATAACAGGGTTTAAAACGTCTAGATCATCAATCAATGAGTGTGTGAGTTTCCATTTATATCATATGTGAACTAATTTGTTAAATGACTATAATTTTATCCAATAAAAAAATTATTTTAATTAAAATATTATTTGAAAAATTAAATTGAGAAATTTTGTATAATGAGGACTAAAAAGGAAACTAATCTTTCATAAACTAAATTGCTAATTTACTCTTAACAAACATAATAAATTAATTATTCTGTCAGTGAAAATACATCCCATTACTTAACATGCATATTTGTTTAAATTATCAAAGATCTTCACCATGCATGATTTTATTTGCACTGAGTTTACATAATTCGCATTTTATTTTTTTCTTACATTTTATCCACACTCCTGGAAACTTACAAAATACCTTTTGTAAGGAGATTCAAAATTAGCACAATAAAGGAAAGAATAAAACCAACATCATCACCGGGTGGCTGTAGTTTAGTGGTAAGAATTCCACGTTGTGGCCGTGGAGACCTGGGCTCGAATCCCAGCAGCCACATTTCAATTGTTTCCTTTTGCTCTCAATAAGGTAAAAAGATACCTGCATAATAACTTATATACCTACCGGAGCATACTATTTCACCTTATTCTCATTCAGTTTTGCTTAGTGAGGGAACAAGGAATTCTTGTACCTAGTCACTCTCACATTGTTTTTCGTGTCTTGTTGAATGCCTTCTTATTGTTTTGGTACGAAGCTTAATTTTACGTTAAAAGCCTTGTTCAATATAACCATAATACTGAATAGTGTTATTTCTATTAATGACGGAAGTAATTGGTAGAAGCAGCAAAAACTAGAGAAAAAACTGAGCAGAAGTCACAACATCGGCAAAACCAGAAACCATTTAGTGAAATCATCAAGGAACTACACGAATACTTTTTACTAAATTCCAAAGAAAAGTTATGATCGTTCCATCAACGAAGCTTATATCTCTAGTAAAGAGAAAATAGAATACAAAATCTATATCCAGTTTCTGCAAAACACAATACAGATGTGTGAGAAATTATCGCTTCTATCTTTTCTAAGTGGTGACTAATAGATATGCAAGGCCTTTTAGATATTCAACGATCTCTGATCCACCAAGCTTTGAACTCCCATATACTCTATCAACGAAAGTAATCGGAACCTGTACACAATCAAAACTAGCGTCAACGACAAAGTGAACAATGAACAATTAAGACGGGAATTGAGAGAATATGGAACTACAATATGCACGCCTGCTGCTTGCCTCACCATAATAGTACATACATGTCATCACTCATCTCTATTTTCACTTTGAGACACTTTCATGAACCAAAGCCACAGGATTATGGTGTGTATGCATTATTTACGAAACATTCTTTTCATTCACCAGTGGACATCTTTAAGCTGTATGAAATTCTAATTCTTGGCCATAGTCTCCCAAAAAAGCCTGTCTTATTTTAAAATTGACTTGTTCAGAGTAAAAATTAATTACAAGCTACATATGAAAAGAAACTACACTAGTTAAGTCAGGACACATACAGATGACATACACCAATACTAATAATCAATGATATCACAAATTTATTTTTGATAGCTATGTAGTCAACCAAACAATCAATAGGGCAATTCCCTCTCTCACCAACCCCCACCCCTCACTTCATTTATCTTATTCATAAGAAGCATGAATTATACCTCTTTAATCTTGTACCCTTTTCTGGAAGCTCGAACTATCATCTCCATTTGAAAGACATATCCCTTACTAACACAGCAACTAATAATATCTTCAAGCACTGATTTCCTGTAAAGTCTATAAAGAGAAGAGATAAATCATTCTTAAACAAGTGGAGCAACTAACACTCTCAGTCAACTACTTAACACCACTTATCAAATTCTATACCTGAAAGATCCCGTCAAATCAGAGACACCAGGCCATAAAAAGGTTTGTGCAAGAACATTTGCCCCTCTGCTTGTTAATTTGCGCATAAGATTCCATCCATGGACACCGCCACCCTTAACATAACGAGTTCCTGTAACTATATCAGCACCAGTTTCTAACTGCTTTCTGCAAAACGTAAATGGAGAATTAAATTGCATAGGCAGATAACAAGAAAATAAGAAAGATATTATGGGAAGGTTTTCTTACCTGATGAAGCTTGGCAAATATTTTGGCTGCGGAGGAAATAAACAGATCAGTAAATGAAAAGATGTAACAAAAACAAAATTCATTTAATAAATTTCCAAAATGGCTATTCTAATTCAACGTATAGTAAAAGACATCTAGGCACATGCCTCAACAAAAAATGGCATAATCCTCTCTGACTATAAATCATAAAATTGTCAAAGAAGAGCAATTGCATTCATAGACACAGATATGTTCATCTGACAATTGAATCAGCATCCTTTAAAGCGAAGTTGTAATCCCAAACAGTATTTTGTTTAAACCCAATTCTTCTTAATTATTTTCACTTTTTTGTTGAACCACAGCCCTTTTATTTCCCTTAGTTCAATCCTTCGAAACTGCAAACTATGATACGCATCCCAAGGGCACAACTTACATGGTGTGATAGATCAGCATCCATGATTACAACAAAATTACCAGATGCATGCTTCAGACCATGAATATAAGCCGTTCCTGGAATTGAATTGCATCAGAGACCAGTTTTTCACAAGAACAGTACAAGTACAAGGTACATACCTAAACCCAGCTTACTAGGTCTGGCTCTCAATAGCTGGAATCACAGGGATAAAACGCTTAATATAAGATTAGCAACGGCTAAGAACCCCAAAAGAATTAAAAAAAAAAAAAGTAAAAAGATAAAAAATAAATGACTAGTAGTTTATATATGAAGATCCAATTTTAATTTGTGTACTTCTTACAATCCGATCTTCTCCATAAACTTTCTGCAATTGTTTTACGATATCCTGAGTGCCATCAGGGCTCCCATCGTCCACAACGATAATTTCAAAATCGACATTCCTAATTGAGGATTGAGCAACCAATAAGGTACATTTCATAAATGAAAGATTGTTAATCATCGTCGAGGAATAATATAATCAAAACAGACAATAATTACTATCTTGGATTTCCTAAGTAATTACTTAGAAAACATTGTCTTACAGAAACCCTCTCCCTCGCTTTTTTTTTCTCTTTGGGTTGAAACAAAGCTACACAAGTCAAAAAAATTATCTCTTCATTACTTGATACACGAGAACACACTTTCATTCCCCAAAACGCAAAAACCAATCTTGAATTCGCAGAAGCTCACAAGTGATTTGCAAACAGAAGAAAAAAACAAATCAGGCGATGGGAAATTTACCCGAGGTGCTTGAAAATAAGGTAGACGATTAGAGCAATGTTTAGGCGCTCATTATAAGTAGGAACAATTATACTGTACTTGTTCTTTGCGTTCTTATGCCGCGCTTCCATTCTAATTCGAATCAGTGATTTGGATTTTCTCTCTATCCCAAATTTCTGTTTCGAGTGTTCAATTCCCCGCTCCTTCGTTTGTTCTGATTGCCGCAGCCCTTGACGCAGGCATCTTCTTTTAGGTGACTTTGGGCTTTTGCACTTTGAACCATTCTCCTTAATTTTTTTTTTTTTTTTGACATCGACTAAAACCTCATTTCGGTATTTTTACAAATAAAATATTTTTTAATTTAATCTTTTATAAAATTATCCTTATAATTTAACCTCTCATATAGTGGAGATTTCTTAGTTTGATCTTTCAATGTTCTTATATCAATCTATAGTAGATGAAATTATAATATAATGACATGTGAAATATTTTCTTAATAGATTATCAAATTATTATTATTATATAATACGTAAATTAATTATTAATTTCATTGACAGTAAATTAACAAAAAATTATTATTGATAATAATTTTGTTTATAAATGATCAAACTAAAAAATACTTATATGTAAATAACCGAATTGGATCAAACTAAAAAAATATCCTATTTATGAAAAATTAAATTAAAAAAATAATTTTATGAGATACCAAATAAAAAATGCCTCATCTAAACTAAAATAGAGTTGTAGTCTTTTGCTATTATTACCAACATTTAAAAAATTTTCAATGATAAATATTTTAAAAATTGTAATTGATTAACTGTTATATCATTGTCTGTGGTTTAATTTATAAGTTTAAGTTCTTGTGAGTATTTATTTTATATGTGGCTCAGATGCATAAAACTCTTCTTAAACTTCAAATCATGTCTTATTTTTCAAAACTTAATAGATACTCCAAACTTCTAATTATGCCAGATAAC
Organism: Erythrophleum fordii; assembly: GCA_032878935.1. Classification (NCBI taxonomy): domain Eukaryota; kingdom Viridiplantae; phylum Streptophyta; class Magnoliopsida; order Fabales; family Fabaceae; genus Erythrophleum; species Erythrophleum fordii. Next base: position 45,431,783 of record JAVQMF010000054.1, read on the forward strand.
TCCTATTGTTAATAAATTAATTAATTTACTAATAAAATGGTGATATATTTAATTAAATAGATCCTCCAAAATTTTTATGTACAAATAACCCTTAAACTTTAAATTATATATAACTCTTAAACTTTGAGTCATATGCAGGTAACTGGCATGATGTATTATATTTTCATTAATTAAATAACAAACCCACTAGTAATAAAGAATTACTTATACGTAACTTTAAATTTAAAGAGTTTATTATCAAATCTTAAAAATCAATAAAATTATTTGGATATAATTTAAAATTAAAAAAAGTTAAGTGCCGTTAGCCTTTAAATATTAATAAAACTTTGATATAAGAATTAACATGACAATTTGGTATAATAAAATATTTTTCTTTAAATATACTTGAGTGTATATTTAATTTATGAATAAAGACACTTAAATATTATTATTATATATTCAAAAAGAGAATAATATTACTCTAAATAAAAAATATATAAAATCTAAATTATTTGACTTTTTTTTCATCATATACTAAATTATTTAACACTTAATAGAACCATTGAACAAATTTGGAAGATCAAAAATATTTTCTTTGGGCCCAACAAATGGACCATTAAATGTACTAATCCTTTTCTTCACTTAAAAAAAAAAGACATTTTAAGCAATTCAGTGAATCAGTTAGGGGTTGGGCTATTAGGTTAGAAGAAAAATCAAGGCATAACTGAGCCAACACTGGATGCATAATGCACCCATGAGGGTTGCAAATAAATCATTAAGGAAAAATTAGAGTTACTCACTCTAAGTTAAAGATATTTATATTAAAAAATTTTAATTTTTAAAAGTTTAATAATAAAAATGTTAACTTAAAATCTCTAACTATAATTTTTTTATATAATTTAAACTTCTAATATTTGGATTTTTTAAAATATAAATATTTTTAACTTGAAGTAGTTAATCATGTTTTTTCCAGTCATTAAATTGTATTAAGATTCGACCAAAAGCGTTTATAGTTTATCATGAGGGCGTCTGATTGAACCCCGAAAAATAAAAATAGCAAAGAAAGAAAACTCGGTAAGGTAAGGTTAATGGTAACGAAAATTGATTACTGTGAAAAAAAAAAAAAGAAAAATTCGGTTTCTGTGAAAAGAAAGGATTGGAAGTATACACAAGTAATTCTATATCGGGCGGAGTTTTTGGAAAACATTTTGCAATGGTAATTGTATATCATTGCTGCACATTTTAACATCAAATACTTTAAAAAATTTATTGCTGTTTTTTTCACCCAAAAAAAAAAACTATTTTAAGAGATATTTATTGCTTCAGACCCATAAAGCAGAGAAGTTACCCTTAGATTGTCAAATGACTGCAAGTTGTTATAAATGAAAAGGTAAAAATGTAATTTTTTATCCCTTAATTTTATTTAAGTTTTAGTTTCCTCTTTTAATTTTGATTTGTTCCATTTTAACCCCTTAACTTTTAGAAACCATTCAAATTCTCTTCCCATATAACACTGTTAGTAATCTTAATGAAAAATGTTAACAACGATCTAATTCAGCTAACCTATTTAAAAAATTACTATTAGATACTAATGGATCCAACATATAAAATTTGAGAAACCTCTAAATGCTACATCTCATCTAATATTAAATATTCACCCCTAAATTAAAATGTTAGGGTTCTTGTCCGCAATATGTGACACTCTTGTTTTTTGATTTCAAGCTTCTTTTGCACTTAGTCATTCTTTTATAATTTATTATAAACCTCATCATAAGTAGAAAAGTTTGGCCGGCACAATAAGTTCAACTTGAAAAAATGGATATAAGTCCAAAAAATACTCAATAAAAAAATGAGTTAATTTTGAAAAATTTAAATATAAATAAGTTAAACTTGAGTCTTTTTTTATAATTTGAACTAAACTCGCACTTAACTCTCATATATATATATATATATATATATATATATTAATAATCTTTTTATTTTTTTCTCTAATTTCTTTAATCCAGGGGATTTTTCATATTGCTACTAATATAACTTTTCTCTTCCTCAAAATTGTCTTAATATTATAAATTAGAATTATCAATATCCAAATTCCAAGGATGGTGTCAGGTGTTGTGATCAAAGCAATAACAATAGAAAAGTAAATTCTTACACCTTGTTTGTTTAATTTAGTATTATTTATTATGCATAAATACTTTTATAGTTTTACCCTCAAAAGAGACAAATAATAGCATATGAATGCATGAAAACAAGCAAGTCAAACTTAGTCCATTTTAAATCGAGCTAGGCTTGAGTCCAAAATGATGAACAGTACTAAGCTAGGTCCAAAATTTTTTTCATTTTCTTATTGCTCCAATTTGTAATAAAGTTTAGTTATTATTAATGAAGAATAAGATGATAGTGTATTTAAACCCAAAATTTATGTATAATTAGATCTCTTGTGAGTAAAAACCTCAAACACCCAAGAATCTCAATAAAATTCATTGCAAAAATCAATTTTTAAAGCTAAAGTTGTGGTTTGGTAGAGCAACTCCATTTTTCAATCTAAACACTATAATTTATTATGTGAAAACTAGACACAACAAAAGAAGCAATTTATGGATCTAAGGTCCAAAAATTAATACAGTGAATGGTTGCTTGCTAATGTTGAAGATCTGTGTTGCTAAGAAGGAGCAGATGTTAGAAATTAACATTATGCATATGCAAATTTTTGGTAGAAAGGTGGACTAGCATTTGAGGACCAAAATCCTTTTTTTAACATTATGCATATGCAAGTTTGGAAGTGAATTTACACGGTGGATAAATCGGTTGCTAAAATGGTAGTAATTTGACATAAATTTTTTTTTTAAGTTAGTCAAGTTAGATCTTTGTCAGCATTTTCTATTAAGTTTATTAATGATGTTAAAAAGAGGAAAAATATTTAAATGGTTTTTAAAAATTAAAGGATAAACAAATTAAGAAAAGAAAACTAAACAAAATAAATAAATACTTTTGTAATCTTTTAATAATTTTTTTATTAGGCCTTTTTGTCTTTTTAAGTTTTTTAATAATGCTTATATACATACACACACACACACCATAAAACAAAAGGATCAACAAAATAATAATTTATAGGAAAATAATGCAAAAAAAGTAGTTTGTCAAAGTAAGATAATAAAGAAATATATGAAATAATAAAAAATTTTATTGATGTAACTAAAAATACTTACATAATATTGAAGTAACCGAGATACAATGAGAAAATCAAAAAGCATAGAGTGAAATAGAATAAGAAGGTTTTGAGATAGTAAGATACTTGATGCTCTTACAACTAAAAATCTAACAATGTATACCTTAAACTTGGCAAAATTCAAAATGGTTCAAGTTGGCATGGTAGTACATGTGAAATAAAATATTGCAATATTAAAGAATTTTTAATAAAGTTGTCTAGATTCTTTGTTTGAAAAGGTTCTTATATTGAAAAGCAGATACTTGCCACTTAATTACATTATTGAATAAGTCTAGTTAGCTTATATTAAAAGCAGATTCTCTCTATTTAGGAATCCTTTATTGATTAATTACCAAATTCTTCATCATCATTAAGTTCATATTTAATGTTAATACTATAACAATTATCTTTATTTTGAGGAGTGCAACTAGACATGTTATCTTCCTCTGATTAAGATAAAATCTCTTTTAACTTATGCAAAAATTCTTTAGAAGAAGAAATCGAGACTAATTGAGATTAAATCTGAGTCTTAAATTGAACAAAGGGTAAATTATTAGGTTCTTTTAATGGAGAGTTGAACATGTTGAGTAAGTTATTTATTGACTATTTTAGTATTGCAATAATCATAATTGTACCTAGGATACCACTTGACTCAGATGGTTTTGACTAAGTAATCAAGGCTTTTGAGTAATATCCTGAGCTAAATGGAATAATTTCACGAAACAATCTAGGGGATTTTGAAATAAACAAAAAACATGAGTGGATTAATTTTTGCTTGAAAATTGGTATGAATCTCAAATAAATTATTGGAATTTAGAATTTCTTGAGGTAAATTGAATTGGGCTTAAAAAATGGAATCATTTAGCAAACCAACTTAAAAGATTTTTTGGACTATCTCAATAAAATCAAATGAACCATGAGTGTTTAAAATTTTTGTGTTAAAGGAAGTTATACCAAGCATGCTAATAATCTATATAATTAAAAGAGGAGGGCTTAAATTTAACCAAAAAATGTGAGTAGATGAATGTCGTTTCCAATCTTCCAAACTTAATATTTAAGTAATATAGGCTTGAAAGTATTTAATGCCTTGCCTTGAGGATCCACTTTTTGAGTAATGTTGATAAATTCTTTATCTATTAAAATTACTTCATAAAAGGCTTTAGTTTTTTTTTTAATCTGTTGGAATAAAATGGTAAATTTGTCTATTGGATAGTTTTGGCATAACTATTTTGGCAAACTCAAAGGGATTTTTGTTAGTTTGGTGTTTTTCTAAAGGAAATAATGGAATATAAATTCCTTTTTCAATATAACTTAGATCAAAATCCTAAGAAAGAGAGGGTTGTTAAGTAGGAGTTTTGTTTGAAGGTTGAAGTATTTAGCGTGGGTCTAAATGGTGAAAAATGGTGAAGGGACAATGGCTAATGATACTGAATGAATTATTGAGTAGTTTGATGCAAGCATTATTAAGCAATTAACTACTGATAGCTTCTTTAAAATAGTTTCTTTTTAAGTAATCCTTAATGGGATTTTTCTACTTTTATTGCTCGTCTTTGTCCTTTGAAGAACTCTCTTGTGAGAAAATAAGGAAGGGAGTTCTACTTTCATTTGATAAATTCAATATCAAAATCAAAACAACTTAAAATAACCTATCATCTAATAAAAATTTATTTTGAAATAAGATTTTTAACATCCTTTTATAAAACATCTTTGGTTGTTTTACAATCTACTCTTAAAATAAATTTTTGATTAATTAAATTATCTTAAAATTTTATAATACATAATATTATGAATAAAATATCTTTTTTAATAATATTATAATTCTAGTGGGCTTCTATCCAAAATCTTGAATGATATCTTATAACTTGTTTCATTTTATCAGTCTTTTGTTTCAATATTTCCCTAAAATATAATTTTAAAGTGTCAATTTCTACAACTTAAAAGCTATTAAATCAAGAATACCTAAACAAGGGAGGATTTTGACTTGGGCCTTTAAAGACTTGACTATTGAAGTCATTTCCTCATTCCAAGCTAGTGGATTTTGCTTTAAGTCTAGTGAACAAAGATTTCCATATAATTTTAAGATTTGGAATAAAATCTACAACATATTTAAGATGTCCTACAAAATTTTGATGTTGATTTTGATGTTTAAATTTTTTAAAAAATTTATCACTAAATTTTATAACTCTACTTATTAAAGTGATAATCCCTTAGTGAATATCAAATCCTGTGAATTTGATTTTTATTAAAAATAATTTTAATTTTAAGGCTAATACTACTAAGTCATTTTATTTAATTATCTTAAAGAATTGTTCTAAATGATTAAAATGTTGCTCTATTGAGTTTAAGTAAATTAACACATCATCAATATATATCAAAGTAAATTTTGAATAAGGATAAATATATTATTCATAATATTTTGGAATATTTACAGGGTATTTTTTAATCCAAAAGGAAGAACATCTCATTTATAATGTCAAAGAGCAACATAAAAGTTGTCTTGCAAGTATCATCTTTTTTAATTTGAATTTGATAATAATAAGATTTTATATCAAATTTTGAATAAATTGATGATCAAGAGACTCTTTCTATTAAATCCCTTATAATGGGTAGTGGATATCTAATCTACTTCAAGGCTTTGTTTAAAGGTTCATAGATAATAACTAACTTTAGAATTCTCTTTCAATTTCAACATAATTTTAAACATAGAAAGCTGCACAACTCCATAGTAACTTACTTAGCCTTATCAAAATTTTGTCTAATAAATCATAAACTTTTTTTTTTTTTACAATATTCTAGTAATTATTGATTCATTTAGGTTGGCCTAGCCTTAGTAGATATGTCTAATTCCTTAAAATTTGATATGTCTCATTCCTTAAAATTTTTTTTTTATAAGATAGTTTAATTTCATGTTTCTTCATATTCCAAAAAAACATTTAGGTGATTTGCACATATTTCTTGCCTAGATTTTTCTTCTAAAATTTGTATTTTTTGTTGAATTGTTTAATAATTTAATTGTTTTGGTATTCTTTTATAATTAATTTCTTTATTATGAACATTAATTTGTTGCTATTTTCTTTTTATAATTTTATTGAAAAACTTGAATATTTTTGTAATAACCTAATTTCTTTAGCAATAGGTAGCTTTATCCATTCAAAACATATTTATTTATTAAAACTTTTTGAGGTAATGACCTTTTGTTGTAAAAAAGGAATTCCTAATATTATTGCTTCATTTAAGTTTTTAACTAGCATAAATGCATTATTAAACATATCCCTTGATTGCATATATATCCATTAGATAGTTTGTAATCTGTTTTTATTTTTGAATTATTGATTGCTTATAATTTTTTTAAAGCTTTTTCATAAGATTTATAATGAATTAATCTTTCTTGTATGTGGTCTCCTAATTCTATTAGGGCTACTATAATTTTATGAAATTCTTTATTGACTACTAATTTACCTTTTTTGTAGCTGGTTTTGGATTGGATTAATAAAAGTTTATTTAGTTTTTTCTCTAGGTATTTCTTAATTAATATACTTCTATGATAAATTAGTATCTAGCTAATTAGGATTTTCTAGCTTTGTTTCTAACTTAGCTTTTAATCAAATATTTATAAATTTTATTTGATTTCTCTGATTTCTTCTTTAATGGTTTTAATTTATTACTATAAATCTTGTATAGTAATAGGTTATTTTTCTTTTTTAAACTAAATATCATTAATGGTTATTGGTTTTATGCTGTTATTAATGAGTCATTCATTTTCTTTTAATTTGATTAAATACTGATTTTTTATTTCTAAATCTTCAATTTTCTCTCTTACTTCTATTAATACCTTAATATTTTTTTAAAATTATCATAATAATGGATTTTACACAATTTTCACATACACAAGAACTTGAACAAGTGTCTTCTTTTTTTAGTCTTGACTTAATGTTTCATAGCTAAAGATTTCTTCTTGAATTGTATAAACATGTTCTTCTTTATCCGAGGAATCTTTCTCTTCTTCTAAAGAGAAATCTTCATTTATCATTATTTCCATTAAAGTATTTTTTAATTCTTCACTAAAGTTTAATTTTCTAATTTTTTTCTTATCTAGTACAAATTTTCTACACTTATGACAAACTATTTCCTTTTTAAATTGTTTATGTTTATAAGTCCTTTATCTAAAGTTTTGCTTATCGTCTTTGTCGTAATTCTTTAGATTTTTTTAGAATAATATTTCTTTGAATAAGGTCTATATAATGGTTTATATTTTTAGCACAAATATTTCTTTATGAACTTTTCTTAGGCTTTCTCAAAGGAGCAATAATCTTTTTAAATCCATATTATTCACAAAAGTTTCCTAATTCCTTTCTTCCTAATTGTTTCTCATAATGTAATTTTTTCTGTAGTTTAAGATCACTAAATAGTCTTAACCCTACAATGTTATTGATTAATTGTTCATAAATAATATTTTCATAAGGAATCATTCTATTATTATTGTTCTTAATTTCATTTCTAACTTTTTTGCAAATAATTTTAGAAATCTAGATATAGATCTTTCATTTTAAAAATCTACATTTTCATCTAGCCTAAGATAGACTTTTGGGATAATATTATCTTTGTAGCACCTAAACTTAGATAAATTAAGACAAGTTAGATTCATAGGTTCGTAAATTGTCTATCTTAGTATTGAGTATAATCTCTCACAAAATGCTTAATTATGATGTTAAGTAATTGTGTTGCACAATCACTTACTTGTCTTCATTGCCATTGAGTATCTTGTTCTATCTTAATGGCTTAACTAATAATCGTTTTTTATTCTAGAGTTATAATATTATCCCACCATCCGCGAAGTGATCTTGTGAATCTTGTGGTAATGGCTCTTAAAGCATTTTCTTTAATATTGGTTTTTGGATAGACAAAGATGGCCATTGTCATCTTTTGAATGATATTCATAATTTCATATTTACTTTTTCCATCAATATTTCATTCATGAATACTATTTCCTTCAAAGCTGATAGCACTAAATGTATTTCATTCTTCAAATTAAAGATTTGGGAATAAAGGTCTTGGATAATAATCTTTTGCTAATTTTATCTTATTAATAAATGGTGCCGGTTCATAAAATTGTTGCTTAATTTATTTAATAGTATTAATGCTTTTTGACTTAGTAGTCAATTTATCTATCTTTTCCATAATTTTTTCTAATAACCTATCAATTTATCCATAAATAATTTTTTTGCTTCTTTAAGGGTAAAAGGTTTGTACTTTAAAATTGGTCTTTGAATATTAACTTGTTGATCAGCTGTAGCTGTATTAAAGATTTATTTTTTAAATTAGGCTCTATCCTATATAATTGTTTTACTATAATATGTATACCTAATTGTGAACACCGTATTTTGTCCAGGCAAGCTCCAAAAATAATGATAAAATTAAACTAACAAAATAATAAAAAATAGAAAGCAAAATAAAAAGGGACTAGGAAAAAAGAAAAAATAAAGTAAAATAATAATAAAAAATATTTCAAAAATATATATATACATATATATAAAAAGAAAGGGGAAGTCCAAAATAAAAAATTTAAGAGAAGGAAACCAAAAAAAGAAAAAAAAAAGCATATTAGAGTTTATTACCTACAAATAATAAAAAAAAAAAATCAAATAAGGGTGTACTAACTTAATATCAAAAAAAAAAAAAAAGACAACCAAAAGAAAAATCAATTAAAAAAAAAAAAACAAAGTCTTAACTTTGCTTTCTGTTTCTCTAAATAAAAGCCCAATACCAAAAAAAAAAAAAACCTTGATCCTGAAAAGAAAAAAATTAAATTAAAGTAAACAAATAGTTTCAGTCCATTTTTTTTAACCCAAAGGCCCAAACATAAAAAGAAAAAATGGGCTAAAAAAAAACAAAGAAAAATGGAGGCCCATTATTTCAACCCCAACCCAAGCCTAAAGCCCAAAAAACACAACCCAACTCAATCCGGATCCAAACCACAACCCAACCCAATTCAGATCCATTAACAGTGAACCCTACCCACTTCACTGACTCGGTTCCCTTCTCCAAAGTGGTTCTTTCTGTTCGGTTTGCGGGGGAGCACACAAAAAACAGACACACACAGACAAAAGGGGGACGCGAGACGCAGAGTCGGGGAGAGGAGAGAGGAGCACGATGGGAGTACAAGAAAAGGGATGATAGGGGAGCAGAGGCTGGCAGCGAAGGGGAGGGGCCTCTGATCTGGAAAAAAGAGAGAACTGAGAAGGGAGGCTGACGAGAATAAAAGGGAGGAGAGCAGAAACAAAAGGAGGATTCAGAGACGAGGGGGGAGATTGGAAGCTAGGGCTACAAAAACGGAGAGAAGGCGAGGGGCATTTCGCTGATTCGGAGGGAGGCACTAAGAAAAAAGGAAAAGAGGGGGACGCGAGGCCAGCACCGGGGGGCAGACGCAGAGAGAGGGGAGAGGCAAATGGGAGGAGAGACATTCTGAGATGGAGTGGAAGAAGGGAGAGTGGAGAGTGGAGAGAGAGAAACAGAGAGAAAAAAAAAGGCAGAAGCGTCAGAGGGGTGGAGGGACGTAGAAAAAGGAGACGAGAAGATTTCGACGGAAAAAAAGGAGATGAAGGAGAGAGACGGAGGATGAAGGGTGAAAGGAGATTGGGGATTTTCGGATTGAAGGGGAAATCGAGAGAAGGAGACTGAGTGTGAAAGGGAAGAACAGGGAGAGATTTGAGAGATTCGTTTCGAAGCTGAGATTTCGAGAGCAGAGAGTTGCAGATGGAGAAACTGAGAAAAAAGGAGTTGCAGAGATTGGCGAGGTTTCAAGAAAACTCACCAATCTTCGAAAGAACAACATCCCTAAAGAGCTGGAGAAAGCAGGGAGTACTAGGAATCCGTTCGAAGAAGCGAACCTCAAAGGTTTGAAATCTCAAATATGTTCTTACAAATCATGAAAGTTATTCTGATTCTATAAACCTGTGTTCTCGCTCTGCACACGCCTAATTTTGTTTTGGCCCCTAAGGATTAGGATTTTAATTTTGGTTATATGGTTTGCTTCAGTCATTCGGGTTTGTATGTGACTAGGCTAGTGGCTGAGGTTTTATAAACTCCTTTCATTATGATTTCTCCACTACTGCATGAGCATTGTTCGCTGTGTTAGTCTACACCCACATGTTGATACCCATATACTTTCTGCAGTGGTATGAAGTTGAGATTAAGGTGTTGTTAACCTCTGTTCGCTGTTGTTGATCTGAATATAGTTCCTCAAGTGTTAGACTATTAAAACCAGCCTGTTCAGCGTTTTGATTTGACCTTGGATTTGCACGATGAACAGAACTAATGCTGGCTTGACATAAAGCTCTGTTTTTGACTTGAGATTGGTTCTAGACTCTGCTTAAAATTCTCTCTGCTGTGTGTCATTACCAGAAAGGAAAACTCAAATTAATTTGCCTTTTCAAATGAAGATATGTTTGATTTATGCATTTTGCTGTCTGTTATATGCCTCTGCATCTGATCAAATTAAAGCATCGTTCTGATTCTTAAATGTATCTTGATCTGACCCAAGCTTGAGATGAATCAGGATTTGTTCTTGAACGTTTTCTAATAAACTTGAGCTAGGACTCAAAGGGCACTTGGAGTACTCTAGGAAGCTATGAGGCAGTAACCATAGTTGGATTCCAATTAGAGTTACCCTGTGTGTATAATCCCATATTAGATTCCTGGATTTGTTTTGAAAAAATTGCATTCTATAGTCATGACTTGGCAAGCATGAAAGGATATGCTTTGTTTATGAATTCCCATTCACTATGATATGTCCATGTTGTATGTACTGTTGAATCAGTGCTGAGCTGCCTATCAGAACCACTAAATGAATAATCTATTCACTGTTGGTTAGTTCAATGCTGTAGTGAGCCTTGTGATTTCTTGAATGTATTTGTTGAATCTTTGGAAAAGACATATAAGTTTGTACTGTCACGTTTAATTAGATCTGACCCTACTTGATTTTATATTTCCATAATTGTTGTGTAACATTATTATGTTTTTTTTTTGCACGAGACAAAATCATCTTTGCAATCAAGCATGATTGATTGAGGAGTATGAAGCAGCTTATGAATAGGACGGCAAGCAAGGGATTGGAAATGGGCTCTTCTAAATTCATGACTAATGGAAGGATACGGCATGGCAAGTATAAAATGTGAGACAACGTTGACTTGACTGGAGAAAGGCAGCATCCTAGAGAAAAGCAAAAATGCACACAGAGTGATGTCTTTCAAATTCCCATTTCTTTCATTCTTGTAATTATTATTTGGAATAATGTATTACTTGTTTGGCTGTACACAACACACACACCATCACCAATCATCTCATACTTGTACATACTATGGCTTCATTTCATTTCGTTTTATTTGTTTAGAATAGCCGTGTGAGACCTTGTGTCTCCTCAGGCACATAGATGCGAATCTAATGATCATGTGAGGCAATAAGCTTTCTTGGTATCCATTAGGTATTAAATTTACGTTTTAACAAGCTTTGGGTTTCAATGGCCTACACATAATTTTATTTTCAAAAGAGTTTAAAAAAAAAAAGGGTAAGAAGAAGAAAAAGGAAATACAAAGTATACATAATAAAAATGAAAAAAAAAGAGGTCAAAATGGGAGAAAGAGTAAAGGAAAGGAACTAATTCAATCTTTGCAAATTAAAACATAAAAATCAATTTTAAAAGCATTTTGATTGCAATAGTCTAAAGGATTTTTCTTTTCATCAAAACATAAAAAAAAAAAAAGAGAAAGAAAGAAAGAAAGAAAAGAAAAAATAATAAAAGACAACAAAATTAAAAGAAAAGAGACTAACAACGATAACAACAAAAGAGAATACAAAAGTGAATGAGAAATTAATCTTTTAAATTTTCTCTTACTCTCTTTTAAAAATAAAATGAAATAACAGAAGAAGGAAACAATTAAAACAAAAAAAAAATGAAATGCCAAAAGTAAATTGAAAATTGAGAAAAGGTGTTTCCAAAAAAAACAATAAAATAATTAGAAATAAGAAAAGAGAAAAAAATAAAATACGAATAAAACAAAAATAGATAAAACTAAAAACACAAAGAAGAAAGAAGAAAAAAAGCAAAATAGAGCACAAAAATAAAAACTAACCAGAAGAAGAAACAAAGAGAAACAAAAAAAAAAAAACAATAGCAAAACCAAAAGAAAAGCCAAAAAAGAAATAGAAATAGAAAAATAGAAAAGCAAAGAATAAAAACAAAAACCAAAAGAAAAAAAACAAAATAGAACCCAAAAAAAATAAAATAAAATAAAACAGAGGTAAAAACAAAAATAAAATATATAATGACAAAACAAAACAAAAATTAAACAAAATAATGAAGTAAAAAGAGAGAGAAAATTTGAAAGTGCAAGGAAAACAAAATTAAATTTATCTTTAACAAATCAAAACACATCAACCAATTTCAAAACTTGTTTTATTTGTTAAAGGAAAAAGTAATTTATTTCCTTTGTCTTTTCGTAAAAATAATAATAATAATAATATCCAAACAACAAAATTAAATAAAAAAATTTTAAGTAAAAAACATGCAAAAAGAGAAAAACAAAAAAAAAACAAGAAAAAAGGAAAAAACATAAAAAAAAAAACAACAACAACACATCAACTAACAGAACTTGTCAATCGAACTACGTGGATTTTGATCTCTTTCGAAGGGTACGTAGGCCCTAGGCTCTCATCCTAGGTCAAGTCCGCACTTATAAATAAACATTTTCTTTTAATTTTATTTTCTTAATTTTATTTCTTTAACTTCTTTTATTTTATACCCTTTTCTTTATTTTATTCTTTGAATTCCTTTTTGTTTTGCTTTTAGTTTTCTTTTTTCTCTTAAATTTTATTCCCTTAAATTTTTCCTTCTGTTCTTTGCATGTGATTGGTTAGGGAGAATTAAAATAGAATAGAGGCTATATTAATTTTGCACAACTAACTTAGGGTAACCATTCTTAAGAACGGGTGTAGTGGGGTGCCTAGCACCTTCCCTGCTCATAATCGACTCTCGAATCCATTTTCTGGTTCACAGACTATTTTTCACATTTAAAAAGGCTTTTCCAAAGTTTTGCCTTTCAAAATTAAAAATTTTGGTGGCGACTCCTAAACCCTATCTATTTATACCCTATTTATCATTTGGGAACCATTTTTACATTTTAATTCTTTGATAAATGTTTGGCACCACGCGGTCGCATTTTCGGGTGTGACAGTTTGGCGACTCCACTGGGGACAATTAGAGAGTCAAGCCCAAGTTAAGTTAGTTGTGCAAAATGTTATGTCCTTCCTTTTATTTTGGTTCTCCCGTTTGTTTGTTGTTTGTCTCACATGATTATGATAGATAACATCCCAGTCACATGCTTGCCTCATTGCTTTATTTCATTGATTATATATATAACATGTGTTAGGATAGATAACATGAGGAATAAAATCTTAGGGTAGATGACCATATTTGTATATTTTATTTCTTTTGGCTTATATCTGTATATACAGTTTTTTGCTTTTTGTTCTGTCAATCTGCTTAGCAGATGAGGGTTGGATAATCTATAGGATGGAAGGTAAATGCTCCCCTTACACACATCACCGAGACACAAATATCTCACACACATTATAGGCCTTATACCCGGGTCTGAGTGCTCCTTAGGTTAGCAGAGGTTTATATTGATTTCCCTGTGAAGCCTTGTGCTTCCTGAGGCTATCACGAAGACCTCACCTAAATTGTGCCTTGTTATATGGGTTTGACTTGTGTAGGATATTTTATTCTCTCAAAGTCAAATTTATATAACGAGATCCTCACCTCATGGCGAGGGCAATTTAGGAACCAATGTTCTAGGGGTTATAGATCTACCTTAAAAATGCACTAATAGTCAAGCTCTAGACATCTCCTGAACAGTTAGAGTCAGACTTCTGTAAACCATTGATCTCAACCTAGGGTCTATCCATGTTAGGACAAAGGGGAGCATTTTGATCTTTTTCTTCTCAATGTACTCATGCATTCAATAAAAGCCATAAGAGAGGTGACATATTGTCACTATTCACTGGAGTAGTTAACAAGATGTCATTGTACAGTTGGACATGCGTTAATTATGATGAAAGTATGCATTAATGCAACTAACTATTGCTTAGTGGGTTTCCAACCCTGAAAAGGTTATAATCACATTCGCTATGATCTCACAGAAGAAAAATCTTAAACATGCATTCATTTCTTCATATACATGCCCAAAACATAAAAAAATAAAAAAAAAATAAAAAAACAAAGAGAGAAAGAGAGATAAAATAAAATAATAAATAGTACACAACCCATTTTCATTCTTTAAAACCTCCACCCTATAAAATAAAATTTTCCTTCATAAAAAAAGGAAAGAATTTTTTAAAATTCTGAGAAATTATAATATGTATGTCGCACTGTCAAGTGAGTGTCATGTCTTGGGTAGGGATTAGAATTATTTTAAGGCATCAATCGTGTAGATAAGTATATTTCTCTCGACTTGATTGTCAACTGTTTTTTCTCTAATGAAGCAATAAGCTTCTCGAGAAAAAGTACAAAGTTTTTATGCTTTTCTTCTACCAAGACATAATTCTCATTGTTATATGAGTGAGTATGTAACATTAAATCCATCATACAATGGATCATTAAATTGGCTTGTTTGTATTAAACATCATCAAAGCCAAAGTTCTAAACACTAATTGTGTAGAAACCTCCCATTCTCAAGTTAAGTGATAAGCTATAACTTTTTATGAGTTAATAGGTTCCTAAGGGAATGTGGGAGATTATTAACCAATGATGATAATTCGCTGATTACTTGAAAAATCTAATTTTGGGTAACTTACACAGGGATAGCAAGTTTTGGCATAAAATTATGTGTCAATTTTCATAATAAATAAAGATCAAGTTGACACATGAGTCGAGCTAGTTAAGAGCCCAATTCGAATTGCTTACAAAAAAAAAAAATGAAATTCTTTGCAAGTTGGTTTAGTTAACTCTACCCCTCATGGTGAAACAATAAGGTCTAGAGGAAAGTGGAAGATATGAAAATAACTCTACAAATTGTCAGAAGAAGACCAGATTGGGTGTGCTTTTTCATATACATCATCTATGTAGAATTTGGTATATTCTCTTAGGATGATTTGTCAACTTTATTTATCCCTGTATGCAATAAAGCATTTGAGGAAAATAGAGGCCAAATAACTTTTAATAGAAGGGATTTTCATTAGGGTAATATTGGGTGAGAAAACAAGTAATAAAATTACGTTCGTGCATTGTCATAAGGCATTTTATGTTGAAAATATGAAAATTTATAAAATACATGATTCTTGGCCCTTTGTAATGGAGAGATTAGCTTAAAAAAAAAATCAAATAAAAAGCTACACTCATGAATAGTCAAGATAAGAAAATGAAGTATAAGTGCAAAAAGTAAAGGTGTGTCACTTGATTAGGAAAAAGAAAAGTTGTCAAAGGTCTTGATAAGGTTGCTTATCACTTCCTAACCTTCCATACCACCATATCCTTCAGCTTATGGCTCTTACCCACCATCATCCTTTCCATTCCAAAGGAATTCGAACCATCCATCTCAAAACTCATCAACACCTATCAAACTTGACCATGCAAAAAACCACACACCATCATAATTAAAACTTGCCATATATCTCATTTGGGATCCTTGCCATTTGCCTTACTTTCATTTGAATAGCTTTTTCACAAGAGTAGGATGCTTCCTACACTAGCCTCTAACCTTCACACCCAAAATGGCATTGGTCAAAAAAATTGTATACTTGATCCTAAGGCAATGAGACACCCTATAAAAAAAAAAAAAAAGTTGCAACCTCTTCATAAACAAGGGATAAAATGACATAAGAAATAAGATTTCATAGGGATTTCTTGGTGATTAACCTCTCAAAGAAGTTATTGTCATATCATAATCAGTTAATATTTGTCTGTTCGATATTCTTCTGTCTAGCTAAAATCCAAGGCTAACAGAAGTTAATTCATTTGATCTTATTTGATTTAACCTTGTCAATACAATGGTCATATGCTTCCATCTCACCCTTTACGCGTCCTTCCATTCCATCAATTATGTTGGCACCACTTCTTTCCTTGCGTGTTATTGCTAAATAACTGAAAACCCATAAAAAAAAATAATGATACCTAGAGCCCCTTATAAAAAGATTCAATTAATGGAGAAAAAGGTCAAACTTGAAGCTAATTATATACCCCAAATTCAATTACAAAAAAAAACCAAATTAGAGATACCAATGCATGTCCCACAAGCAAGCTATGCCTATGATATAAGGCATTCTTTGTCTTCCTAAATACAAAGAAGTAACCTCTAGTCACCCCAATCGAGCCAGGAGTGATGTTCCTTTTCTTCACCCTAATCATACAACCTTTGGGATGGGAAGTCTTTAACAATTTTTTATACCGGTAATTCAAATATCAAGAGAGGGTTAAGTTCTTTCAATCATCCAAATACTTCTTAACTGTTGCTAACCACTTTGAGCCTAAAAAAAAAAAAAAATTCTTCAAATACCAAACATAAATCAAACCCGAGAAGCAATGAGAATTCTACATAAAGAAAAAGCAATTTTGGTACCATAGTGGATTCCCTCTAGAGGAAAAAGCAGATTTAATGAAAAAGCAGACAAATTGGAAGAAGAAAAGAAAAGCCATAGGAGGAAGGAAGTTCTCAAAAAGAAGGCTCCCACAGATTAAATTTTGGAAAAAGCAAATGCTTTTAAAAAGGAGTTCATCTTAGCATGCAATCAAGGGGCAAAATTTTCAAAGAAGAGTCTTATGTAGCACAAGAAGAAAAAAAAAAAAGGGAAAAGCCTCCGGAGGAGAGTTGAGCTGAACAAAAAAAATATCTTTAAAAAGAAAGGGTGAGTTAGGTATCATAAGCCAATTGGTCCTGCCAAAATGGTACAATTACTGGAGCAAAATTCTCATTGTGAACTTACATGAATGTTTGGGCCTTGTCACCTTTCTTTCTTAAGCTACATATTACCCATTAAACCCCATTACAACCTTAAGACTTCCTCTTTTGCTAAGTAAATTTTGAGTATAGAATTTTGTTAAAGCAATAGGAGAAGGAGATTAATAGGAGACTTGAGGGGGGCATATTAATTCTTGAGCCTAATATCTCTTATTTCATAAACCCTTTTACCAATGCCATATTACAAACATCAAAAGTCCTTGTTGAGGTTTAGCTTGTTTGCAAAATGATGGGACAAATTTTCTTGAAGGGAAAGATTTAAAAAAAAAATCAAAATAATTAAAGTTGAGGTAAAAAGTTTAGTTCAAAGCAGATTCTTTTCACTACATCCATTGTTTCTTTCAAAAGAAGTTCAAATCCAGAAGTAAAGCTCCTCTCTATCCTGTCATATCCATATTCTCAGCGTCTCACTTCTCTATTAAAAGGAGAATACTTCAAGTGTAGAATTGGGGCATCTTCCCATTCTGTTACATTATACCAAGCCATTGCCTATTCCATTTCTCCACTCCCAAGATGTTTTACATGACCACATTCTTCATCAGCCTTTGCGTCCCTCTAATGTTGAGGATTTTTTTTCTTTCCCAAGCTTATGTGTTTGTATCCCTTAATACATGATTGTATTGACATTGTTAAATAAGATAAGTATAGATTTAACGTATTGACCTTTCAAGCATTAATAATGAAGAGTTGACAAAAGGAGATTGCCTTATCAAGTTAATAGTCCAAGGTTGATGGCAAACAAGTTTCTTAAAAGAAAAAAAAATCATTTAGACATAAGTCAAAGCAAGAGCCTTAGGTCTTCTTAGCTTGGGATACTCCCTCAGGGGCATTTTGGCTAGCCAAGAGGCATTAGCAAATTTCCTCATCCAAATAATAAAGGGCAAATTTGGTAGAATAATCAAAAGTTTAACGTTTCTCATTGTGGCAGGTGAAGAGCTAATGTGTAAAATTTCTCCAAAAGTAAAGGGCTAAAAATCTTATGTTTTATAAATTTTGAGATTTCTTATACATCATATGCTTGCATTGAATTTGTACATGGATAAAGCATATTTTTTCTTTCAAGTCAAATTAAAAATAAAAAAAGATTACATTTATTCTTATTAATTTATTAAAAAAAAAAAGAAGAAGGGATCACACTTTTCTCATCAATTCATTTACCAAAAAGGTAAAAAAAGGAGTCCAAAAAAATAATGTTCATTCTCTTTCCCTTTTCCTTCAAGATGATTCTGGTTACAAAAAAAAAAAAGAAAAAAGAAAAAAGAAAAAAGAAAAAAGGGGGTTCAAAGTTCAAAATCAGTTTAAAAGCATTTAGGAATAATACTCCCTCTCTTCCTCCTTCTTTTGAGGTGATCTTGAAAAAAAAAGGAGTCCAAAACTCAAAATTTATTTAAGGATGTTTAAAGATAATGTCCTCATCCTTTTTATCTCCATTTGGAGTTAGGGTCACTCGCATAAATTGTGCATATTCTAGAAATAAAAATTTTCGAGCTTAAAAAGTCAAAAAAAAAAAAAAACAAAGAACAAAATAAAACAACTTGCACCTCATATGCGTGCATATTGCCAGATCCATACATAGGCAAAGAAAAACATACATTTGAGGGAAGTAAAACAATTTGCATCATATATGCATCATGCATTCCATATTTGCATACATCATATGGCCTCTAGTTTACACTAGGGCAAGCAAAAGAAAAATTTGCATTTTATGAAAAGAAGCATCACCTGTTTCATGCATTCCACATTTGCATATGCCACATGGTCTCGAGTTCACACTGGGGCAAGCAAAAAGAAAATTTGCATTTCATAAAAATAAAGCATCACATGTTTCATGCAACCCACATTGGCATACATCACATGGCCTCTAGTTCACATTGGGGCAAGCAAAAAGGAAATTTGCATTTCATAACATCAAGCATCACATGTTTCATACATTCCATACTTGCATACATTACATAGACCATAGTTCATGCTGGGGCAAGTGAAAACAAACATTTTGCATTTTATAAAGCATCTTATATGCTTCTTGCGTTTCACCTAGGCATATCTTGTGTAGACCTCAAGTGCATACTGGGCAAAAAAAAAAACAAAAACAAAAACAAAAAAAAAACAAAAAAATGTGCATTCCATACACTGTAGCATCCTACATACCTCATATTTTTAACACTTATAATGACATTGATTTCATATGGGGGCAAAATTGAGTTGTTAAGCTAAAAAGTCAAGCATTTTGCATGCATTGCACGTTTCACATAGGTGCATTACCCAGAATAAAACTTAGATGAATCAAGTAAAGTTTTAAACTTAGGAAAAATTCACCAAAAAAGGCACCTTTAAGTCCTGTGGAGAACAGGCACTCAAAGTCCTGCGAAGAACAGACACAAATAAAAGTCCTACGAAGAATAGGCACCTTTAAGTCCTGCGGAGAATAGGCACCTAAAGTCCTGCGAAGAACAGGCATAAATAAAAGTCCTATGAAGAATAGGCACCCAAAGTCCTGCGGAGAACAGGCACCTTTAAGTCCTGCGGAGAACAGGCACCTTTAAGTCCTGCAGAGAACAGGCACCCAAAGTCCTACAGAGAACAGGCACCTTTAAGTTCTACGAAGAATAGGCACCTTTAATTCCTGCGGAGAACAGGCACCCTTAAGTCCTACACAGAATAGGCACCAAAGTCCTGCACAGAACAGGCACTTTTAAGTCCTACGAAGAATAGGCACCTTTAAGTCTTGCGGAGAACAGGCACCCAAAGTCCTGAGGAGAACAGGCACCTTTAAGTCCTACGAAGAATAGGCACCTTTAAGTCCTGCGGAGAACAAGCACCCAAAGTCCTGCGAATAACAGACACAAATAAAAGTCCTACAAAGAATATGCACCTTTAAGTCCTGCACAGAACATGCACCTTTAAGTCCTGCACAGAACAGGTACCCTTAAGTCCTACACAGAATAGGTACCTAAAGTCTTGCGGAGAACAGGCACCTTTAAGTCCTGCACAGAACAGGCACCCTTAAGTCCTACACAGAATAGGCACCAAAGTCCTGTACAGAACAGGCGCCCTTAAGTCCTACCAGAATAGGCACCCAAAGTCCTGCACAGAACAGGTATCTTTAAGTCCTGCACAGAACAGGCACCCTTAAGTCCTACACAGAATAGGCACTAAAGTCCTGCACAGAACAGGCACCCTTAAGTCCTACACAGAATAGGCACCAAAATCCTGCACAGAACAGACACCTTTAAGTCCTACCAGAATAGGCACCTAAAATCCTGCACAGAACAGGCACAAATAAAAGTCCTACGCAGAATAGGCACCAGAGTCCTGCCAGAACAAGCACTCAAAGTCCTACCAGAATAGGCAACCAAAGTCCTGCCAGAATAGGCAAATCAAAGTCCTGCCAGAACAGGCACACTCAAAGTCCTACCAGAATAGACAACCAAAGTCCTGCTAGAACAGGCACACTCAAAGTCCTTCCAAAATAGGCACTCAAAGTCCTACCAGAATAGGCACCAATAAAAGTCCTATCAGAATAGGCACACTCAAAGTCTTGCTAGAACAGGCACTCAAAGTTCTACCAGAATAGGCATATCCAAAGTCCTGCCAGAGCAGACACCCAAAATCTTACCAGAATAGGCAACTCAAAGTTCTGTACCAGAGCAGAATTGCATTTCCAGGTAAGTTAGCTCCCCTTGATCTATTAGCTCCCCAAACAAAATATATGTTTCCATCTTTACTTATTCATAAACTAAAGATATCAAAAATTGTATTTTCGATTTCTTTACTTAAAGAATAAGTAAAGAGGGACAACCTGTAAACACTATATTTTGTTCGGGTCACTCTTACCTTTTCTTTATTGTTTAATTGTCAGAAGGTAATCAAATCAGGTCAAACAAAATACGTGTTCTTATCTTTACTTGTTTCTTATGCAAAAATATCAAAAATTACATTTTTAATTTCCGTGCCCAAGAAACAAGTAAAGAGGGGCAACTGTGAACACCGTATTTTGTCCAGGCAAGCTCCAAAAATAATGATAAAATTAAACTAACAAAATAAAAAAAAATAGAAAGCAAAATAAAAAGGGACTAGGAAAAAAGAAAAAATAAAGTAAAATAATAATAAAAAATATTTCAAAAAAATATATATACATATATATAAAGAGAAAGGGGAAGTCCAAAATAAAAAATTTAAGAGAAGGAAACCAAAAAAAGAAAAAAAAAGCATATTAGAGTTTATTACCTACAAATAATAAAAAAAAATCAAATAAGGGTGTACTAACTTAATATCAAAAAAAAGAAAAAAAGACAACCAAAAGAAAAATCAATTAAAAAAAAAACAAAGTCTTAACTTTGCTTCCTATTTCTCTAAATGAAAGCCCAATACCCAAAAAAAAAAAAACCTTGATCCCGAAAAGAAAAAAATTAAATTAAAGTAAACAAATAGTTTCAGTCCATTTTTTTAAACCCAAAGGCCCAAACATAAAAAGAAAAAATGGGCTAAAAAAAAAAACAAAGAAAAACGGAGGCCCATTATTTCAAACCCAACCCAAGCCTAAAGCCCAAAAAACACAACCCCAACTCAACCTGGATCCAAACCACAACCCAACCCAATTCAAATCTATTAACAGTGAACCCTACCCACTTCACTGACCCGGTTCCCTTCTCCAAAGTGGTTCTTTCTGTTCGGTTTGCGGGGGACCACACAAAAAACAGACACACACAGACAAAAGAGGGACGCGAGATGCAGAGTCGGGGAGAGGAGAGAGGAGCATGATGGGAGTACGGGAAAAGGGATGATAGGGGAGCAGAGGCTGGCAGCGAAGGGGAGAGGCCTCTGGTCTGGAAAAAAGAGAGAACTGAGAAGGGAGGCTGATGAGAATAAAAGGGAGGAGAGCAGAAACAAAAGGAGGATTCGGAGACGAGGGGGGAGATTGGAAGCTAGGGCTACAAAAACGAAGAGAAGGCGAGGGGCATTTCGCTGATTCGGAGGGAGGCACTAAGAAAAAGGGAAAAGAGGGGGACGCGAGGCCGGCACCGGGGGCAGACGCAGAGAGAGGGGAGAGGCAAATGGGAGGAGAGACATTCTGAGATGGAGTGGAAGAGGGGAGAGTGGAGAGAGAGAAATGGAGAAAAAAAAGAGGCAGAAGCGTCAGAGGGGTGGAGGGATGTAGAAAAAGGAGACGAGAAGATTTCGACAGAAAAAAAGGAGATGAAGGAGAGAGACGGAGGATGAAGGGTGAAAGGAGATTGGGGATTTTCGGATTGAAGAGGAAATCGAGAGAAGGAGACTGAGTGTGAAAGGGAAGAACAGGGAGAGATTTGAGAGATTCGTTTCGAAGCTGAGATTTCGAGAGCAGAGAGTTGCAGATGGGGAAACTGAGAAAAAAGGAGTTGCAGAGATTGGCGAGGTTTCAAGAAAACTCACCAATCTTCGAAAGAACAACATCCCTAAAGAGCTGGAGAAAGCAGGGAGTACTAGGAATCCGTTCGAAGAAGCAAACCTCAAAGGTTTGAAATCTCAAATATGTTCTTACAAATCATGAAAGTTATTCTGATTCTATAAACCTGTGTTCTCGCTCTGCACACGCCTGATTTTGTTCTGGCCCCTAAGGATTAGGATTTTAATTTTGGTTATATGGTTTGCTTCAGTCATTCGGGTTTGTATGTGACTAGGCTAGTGGCTGAGGTTTTATAAACTCCTTTCATTATGATTTCTCCACTACTGCATGAGCATTGTTCGTTGTGTTAGTCTACACCCACATGTTGATACCCATATACTTTCTGCAGTGGTATGAAGTTGAGATTAAGGTGTTGTTAACCTCTGTTCGCTGTTGTTGATCTGAATATAGTTCCTCAAGTGTTAGACTATTAAAACCAGCCTGTTCAGTGTTTTGATTTGACCTTGGATTTGCACGATGAACAGAACTAATGCTGGCTTGACATAAAGCTCTGTTTTTGACTTGAGATTGGTTCTAGACTCTGCTTAAAATTCTCTCTGCTGTGTGTCATTACCAGAAAGGAAAACTCAAATTAATTTGCCTTTTCAAATGAAGATATGTTTGATTTATGCATTTTGCTGTCTGTTATATGCCTCTGCATCTGATCAAATTAAAGCATCGTTCTGATTCTCAAATGTATCTTGATCTGACCCAAGCTTGAGATGAATCAGGATTTGTTCTTGAACATTTTCTAATAAACTTGAGCTAGGACTCAAAGGGTACTTGGAGTACTCTAGGAAGCTATGAGGCAGTAACCATAGTTGGATTCCAATTAGAGTTACCCTGTGTGTATAATCCCATATTAGATTCCTGGATTTGTTTTGAAAAAATTGCATTCCATAGTCATGACTTGGCAAGCATGAAAGGATATGCTTTGTTTATGAATTCCCATTCACTATGATATGTCCATGTTGTATGTCCTGTTGAATCAGTGCTGAGCTACCTATCAGAACCACTAAATGAATGATCTATTCACTGTTGGTTAGTTCAATGCTGTAGTGAGCCTTGTGATTTCTTGAATGTGTTTGTTGAATCTTTGGAAAAGACATATAAGTTTGTACTGTCACGTTTAATTAGATTTGACCCTACTTGATTTTATATTTCCATAATTGTTGTGTAACATTATTTTGTTTTTTTTTTGCACGAGACAAAATCATCTTTGCAATCAAGCATGATTGATTGAGGAGCATGAAGCAGCTTATGAATAGGACGGCAAGCAAGGGATTGGAAACGGGCTCTTCTAAATTCATGACTAATGGAAGGATATGGCATGGCAAGTATAAAATGTGAGACAACGCTGACTTGACTGGAGAAAGGCAGCATCCTAGAGAAAAGCAAAAATGCACACAGAGTGATGTCTTTCAAATTCCCATTTCTTTCATTCTTGTAATTATTGTTTGGAATAATGTATTACTTGTTTGGCTGTACACAACACACACACCATCACCAATCATCTCATACTTGTACATACTGTGGCTTCATTTCATTTCGTTTTATTTGTTTAGAATAGCCGTGTGAGACCTTGTGTCTCCTCAGGTACATAGATGCGAATCTAATGATCATGTGAGGCAATAAGCTTCCTTGGTATTCATTAAGTATTAAATTTGCATTTTAACAAGCTTTAGGTTTCAATGGCCTACACATAATTTTGTTTTCAAAAGAGTTTAAAAAAAAAGGGTAAGAAGAAGAAAAAGGAAATACAAAGTATACATAATAAAAATGTAAAAAAAAAAAGAGGTCAAAATGGGAGAAAGAGTAAAGGAAAGGAACTAATTCAATCTTTGCAAATTAAAACATAAAAATCAATTTTAAAAGCATTTTGATTGCAATAGTCTAAAGGATTTTTCTTTTCATCAAAACATAAAAAAAAAAAAAAAAGAAAGAAAGAAAGAAAGAAAAGAAAAAATAATAAAAGACAACAAAATTAAAAGAAAAGAGACTAACAACGATAATAACAAAAGAGAATACAAAAGTGAATGAGAAATTAATCTTTTAAATTTTCTCTTACTCTTTTTTAAAAATAAAATGAAATAACGGAAGAAGGAAACAATTAAAACAAAAAAAAAAACAAATGAAATGCCAAAAGTAAATTGAAAATTGAGAAAAGGTGTTTCCAAAAAAAACAATAAAATAATTAGAAATAAGAAAAAAGATAAAAATAAAATACGAATAAAACAAATATAGATAAAACTAAAAGCACAAAGAAGAAAGAAGAAAAAAAGCAAAATAGAGCACAAAAATAAAAACTAACTAGAAGAAGAAACAAAGAGAAAGAAAAAAAAAAAAAAAAATAGCAAAACCAAAAGAAAAGACAAAAAAGAAATAGAAATAGAAAAAATAGAAAAGCAAAGAATAAAAACAAAAACCAAAAGAAAAAAAACAAAATAGAACCCAAAAAAATAAAATAAAATAAAACAGTGGTAAAAACAAAAATAAAATATATAATGACAAAACAAAACAAAAATTAAACAAAATAATGAAGTAAAAAGAGAGAGAAAAATTGAAAGTGCAAGGAAAACAAAATTAAATTTATCTTTAACAAATCAAAACACATCAACCAATTTCAAAACTTGTTTTATTTGTTAAAGGAAAAAGTAATTTATTTCCTTTGTCTTTTCGCAAAAAAAATAATAATATCCAAACAACAAAATTAAATAAAAAAATTTTAAGTAAAAAACATGCAAAAAGAGAAAAACAAAAAAAAAACAAGAAAAAAGGAAAAAACTTAAAAAACAACAACAACACATCAACTAACAGAACTTGTCAATCGAACTACGTGGACTTTAATCCATTTCGAAGGGTATGTAGGCCCTAGGCTCTTATCCTAGGTCAAGTCCGCACTTGTAAATAAACATTTTCTCTTAATTTTATTTTCTTAATTTTATTTCCTTAACTTCTTTTATTTTATACCCTTTTCTTTATTTTATTCTTTGAATTCCTTTTTGTTTTGCTTTTAGTTTTCTTTCTTCTCTTAAATTTTATTCCCATAAATTTTTCTTTCTGTTCTTTGTATGTGATTGGTTAGGGAGAATTAAAATAGAATAGAGGCTATATTAATTTTGCACAACTAACTTAGGGTAACCGTTCTTAAGAACGGGTGTAGTGGGGTGCCTAGAACCTTCCCTGCTCACAATCGACTCTCGAATCCATTTTCTGGTTCACAAACTATTTTTCACATTTAAAAAAGCTTTTTCAAAGTTTTGCCTTTCAAAATTAAAAATTTTGGTGGCGACTCTTGAACCCTATCTATTTGTACCCTATTTATCATTTGGGAACCATTTTTACATTTTAATTCTTTGATAAATGTTTGGCGCCACGCGGTCGCATTTTCGGGTGTGACACTAATTGGTATAATTATTTTATTTTTGAATATTTTAAATATCTTTTTTCATACTAGTTTATTCTAAACTTGAGGGATCTAGCTTAAAAGGCAAAGCTATTACTTCACTATTCCTTATCTTAGTTTTTACTTCTTCTAAGGGGAGATGTGTTGAAGTAATACAATTGTTGTTATTAGTAGTCCAATTTCGATTAATTCTATTTATAGCATTAATATATGGATGATCTTTTGAAAATGAATTAAATATTTGATTATCAAAGGTATACATTGATAGCCACTTAAAGAAATACACATTTTCCTTAACTAGTATCATTTCTTGATATCATCATTACTTAATTTGTTTTCTTTCTTTTTTTTTTTTAAGGTTGAGAGAAGCCATTTTATTTCTTTCTTATGTATTTTCAACATAAATTCCTTTCTTGACAATTCTTTATTAATTGAAAAATCTTCTTTTTTAATCATCATAAGTTGAGATCTAGTGGCTGAATTTTGAAATTCTTGATCTAACTAGGATTATGTTTCTATACTAAAATCTTGCTGATAAATAAGTTGAGGTATGGGTGGTTTAAAATCTACTCTTCTAAGTTCACTCTTTATACCTTTTGGAAGGTTTAGTAGCTCTAGTAATCTTAAAACCTAAATGTGCTAAAAGAGTTATTTGTAATAATGACACTAGACTTTCCATGATTAAATTTACTCTTCCATTAGAGGTTTGAGTAATTCCACAAGTATTGGTGACTTAGTACAGTATGGATGGCGCAACATCTAGGAATTGTCGATTGAGGAAATGGGACCTCATGATGCATGAGTTTCCTTGGTGTCATAACAATAAAGTAGATTGAATCAATTTCCATAATTGTGGTTTCATTTATGGGTGAAAACCTAATGGGATCAAAAGTTGCTAAAGAATTTGCAACTTCAAACATAACTCTATAAATAATATTGATGGAAGATGTTCATTCTATCCTTGACTATTATCTATTCCAACATTTTGACTTAAGGCTTTATTAGCTGAAGCATATGCTAACCTAATGTTATAGTTGGGATAACAATTGAAATAAATTGAACCATTATGTAAATTTGACTATAAAATTACAAGTAAACTTTTAAGATAATCTCTATTTCTTCTATCTTTTAATGCTAAAAGCACATGAGAGTTTATTCTTACTTTAAATATAGGTTTAGTCACTACTTAAATCATTCTTATGTGAAGATATTGGTATATTTTTTTAATAAGTATTTCTAAGAAACTCATGGGGATAAGAGGTATTGGTTTATAATTTTTTTTACTCTTGTATCTTGCTATATTGTTTTAATGATCCATTTTTTTAGTAAAATTAAAGGTACATCATGTACTTCTATAAATCTATTTGCTATTGATTAATGGTAAATTCTAATTTTGGAATCTTGAATAATCTTTGATAACAATTTCTTGTTGAATAACCATTCCTAATACATTGTTTTTATGAACTTTAAGTAATTTTAAAGATTCTTTAATTTATGGGTCATTACGCATATGGTTATTAAATAAATTTGGCATTGTTCATAGAATTAACTATGTTTGGCTAAAAATGGGTAGAATTATGTGACCACCTAAGTTGACCAACAATCACTTACTTTTTCATTGTTGAGATCACCTATCAAACTAACCAATGTATGAACAGCTCTCATTACATGTATAGTATGGTTTGGTTTTTCTTACAACATAATGCATATCTTAAAGCACAAGCCAAGTTGAATATATATATGTATTCCTTATATAAATGTATTAGCTTGTTTGGTTGGATGACGTAAAGAGGAAGTGAATATCAAAATTAGATAAGTAGAATAAGAAATAACTTTTATACCTTTATTTTTAAAAAGATAATTTAATAGATAGAATAATAATTACAAAAATATAATAAATATTATAGGAACCATATTAAAAAAATATAAAAACTCACATTGTAATGAAACAAATATTGGCTTAGATAGCCATATTTGGTATCTCAAAAGAAAATAGAAAGAAAAACAAAATTTGTGTATAATATTTATTTTATTGTTGTAATTATTGTTCAATTATTATTTGATATTATTTATTAATTATTATTTAATTATTAAAAATAAATATATTAAAGTCATTTTTCATCTTCAATATTACTTTTTGTCTTTTTATTTCCTTAATGTTTTGCATATTAGACTTTTCTCTTTGAATTATATGTTGAGATGATGGTGATTTGTAATTAAAAGTCTTCCCTCTCAATTCAAGCTTCCTTAAAAAAATATTATATGGTGGGGAAAAAGTAATTACGAATAATACATTGATGCCATCGTAGAGTACAAACACTGACACAAAAACATTAATTTATCACTAACAAAAGGTTGGGTAGGACACAAGACCCATATATATATATATATATATATATATATATCAAATGAGTATGTTATAAAAAATAAAAAAATAAAATTATATTTTAAAATTATGAGTTAAAAATATTTTAAATTATAAATTTTTTTTAAAGGTTTAAAAAATTAAAAAATTTTAATTATAAAAATAAATATTTTAGCTATAAAAAATATAGTTTATAATATAAAATTCATAAATTCTTGTTATTATTCATTTATTTATTTTTATTATTTAAGAAATAATTTTTTTCATTAAAATTGTTAATCTTTTAAAATTTTTAAATTTAACATTTTTTATAATAAATATTTTTAATTTATGATTCTAAAACATAATTGTTGGTGTTTGTGAATCTTATTTATTTCATGTCTCTGTCACCTGGAGGAGTGGGGACACACAAGTCAATGTCAACGATTATTCAAAGGTTATTTTCTAAACACTATTAGTCAAGACGCGACAATGTAATCCTCTCTTCATTTTCTTATGACAAATTAACTATTGGATGCATAATTATAATAATTTATATTCTCATCTATGGTTGTTCTGCATCCAGCATCCCCGCTGGACGGATTACTGAAACCATCCACTAACTACTTGTTTGTTTTAATATAATCAACTATCCCAATTGTAATTTAGAAATTTTTTTGAAATAATTGTGTTTCTGGAAAATGTTCCCATTTACATGCAGACCTTTGTTTGTTTGTTTGACTTTGATAAGCCGTCGATTAATACTTACATCAAGGTCTCAGAGTTTAACAGTGGCTAAATGCACTTGAAAATTTGTTGAAGTCAAAACTCCAAGAAAACTATGTAGGATTAAACAGAAGGAAAAAACAAAACAGGGCTTTTGCTATATATGTATGATCTATGTTACGCAACATGAGAATCACAGGGTGTGAAATTGTTATTTTTAAGTTGAGCAGCCCGGAACTGAGTAGTACAATAGTCGGACCCATGCATGATTTAGTAATTTTTTTTGAAATTTTATCAAAATAAAAACTGCCACACAAAATTTCGAATTAATTTTTTTTTTTTGGTATATGATTTATAATCCTCAGGAAAACACCCAACACGTGTGGGATCATGTTTGAATTTCGAACCTAGCTAGGAGGCGACATTGAAGAGATCCACATCCACACCCTCCCACAATGTCGTCTTCCATTTTAGTTTAATGTATTCAAGCCAAGCTGGCCCAATAAGACAAACTTCAAATAATATCCTCCCCAGCATCCACAGGATAAAACTTACTACGGATCAACTCAAATTTATAACCATCCCTAACTATAATATAATAATTTATTAAGTACATAATGAATTTTTATCAATTTTTTTTATAATCATACTTATTAATCATATTTATAAAATTAATTAATATTTTTTGTTTTAATAAGTATTGCTATAATAATAAATATAATATAATTCTATTAATGGTATACTCGAGTATATAATATATATTATTACTCTTCCTTTGCTAACAAGTTCATTAATTTAGTAATTTTTTAATTAACTATGAACTGTATTATGTAAGTAACAGTTTTTCTGCCTCACTGATTACTAAATTAAGTCTTGGGCCCTCTATCCTGTGATCAACGGTGATGCTCGACTTTGCGTTCTGTTTACACTCTTAAAGACGTCCGCTGACCAAGATCCACTTCAACTCCCTCATCCCATCAGGTTTAGCTAGCTAGCTACCTAAGCGGCTCCATGGCTGTTCCTCCGGTGAACCCGTTACCGGCGGCGTACGAGGCATGGACGAGTCTGGCAGTACCGGACTGGTTGAACAAGGGAGACAACGCATGGCAAATGATAGCTGCAACTTTAGTGGGCATCCAAAGCATGCCAGGGCTTGTGATTCTGTACGGAAGCATCGTGAAGAAGAAATGGGCCGTTAACTCCGCCTTCATGGCTCTCTACGCATTCGCGGCGGTTATCATCTGTTGGGTTACCTGGGCATATAAGATGTCCTTCGGAGAGAAGCTCTTGCCTTTCTGGGGCAAGGCTGGCCCGGCTTTGGGCCAGAAGTTCCTGATCAGAGAGGCGGCGTTGCCGGCGACGCCCCATTTCTACCATAACGGTACCCTCGAGACATCTGAAATTGAGCCTTACTATCCGACGGCGACGATGGTGTGGTTTCAGTGCGTGTTCGCGGCGATCACGATGGTTATCTTGGCGGGCTCGGTGCTGGCCAGGATGAATTTCAAGGCGTGGATGATGTTTGTGCCCTTGTGGCTTACTTTTTCTTATACCGTTGGTGCGTTTAGCTTGTGGGGTGGTGGCTTCTTGTTTCAATGGGGTGTCATGGACTATTCTGGCGGCTATGTTATTCATCTTTCTTCTGGGATTGCTGGCTTCACCGCTGCTTATTGGGTTTGTAATTCTTCCTCTTTTTAATTAATTCATTGCTATCTTTTATTTAATAAAATTTGCTTGAATTCGAGAAAATTAATTGCAACTAATATTTATGTAAATATTATATAGCTGTATATATAATTAGTGGCTCCAAACCACTTTAACAGAAAGAGTAGTATACTTATTCACCAATGTTAAGTTTTAATAAATTTATATGGTTGGTATTAATCTGCATATGATACTGCATGCTTGTGTCAATTACTGCTGCATCCATATCCTCTTTCGTTAACTACGTTTCTTTTTTATTTCCACACGTTGACTAAGTCAGGGAATTTAGAAAAGTCAAGGTAAATGGTGTAAGTACATGGATTCTCTTACCGGTAAAATCTAGGGAAGGAAGGAACGAGAAATCTTAAATTTGGTGGTTATACAAGAATAATTATATTGGCTTGTAGAGAATACTATCTCGATAGATTTTCTTTGTTTAATACTGTCTTTGTTTGTTATCTTGGGATCAAAAAAATAATATATTGTTCATATGAATTAATTTTAATCTTCCACAACGGTGGGGTATCATTTGATAGTGAACGTACATATGTTTGTTCCTAATTAATTAATTAATTATATAGTCCCATTCTAGAATATATATATATATATATATATATATATATTTCTATTATAAAGAACGTTTGGTGTATATGGTCCATCTTACATCGACAAAATACACGTCTTAAATCGAGACGTATGTGCAAAAATTTTAAACATGATGAATTGAATAAGTATTTAGGGTGAAGTCACAAGTTGAGATGAAGAAGGGGTATGGCGAAGTTGATGACTTGTGGTTGAATTTGAAATTGTTTTTTGGATCTGAGATGAACTTGACGTTTTTCGAAATATGGTCCATCTTACACTAGCAAGCTGTACGTCTTAAATCGAAATAAATGTAGGTGGGACCGAGAACGAAGAAAGACAGAGAGAGATTCCCACCAAACAATGTGTTGCTAACGCTGGCGGGGGCAGGACTACTATGGCTAGGATGGGCAGGTTTCAATGGAGGAGACCCCTATGCAGCCAACATAGACTCGTCCATGGCGGTCCTCAACACCAACGTCTGCGCCGCCACCAGCTTGCTTGTGTGGACGTGGCTTGATGTCATCTTCTTCAACAAACCCTCCGTTATCGGAGCTGTTCAGGGCATGATCACCGGCCTTGTCTGCATCACTCCCGCCGCCGGTACGACGTTGTATACCTACGTTTACATCTGTATATTAACTGCTCACACCTGCTTCTGTTGCTACGTTCTCTGTCCTATTTCACGTCACTCTCTTCCTTGACCTTTTGCTCACGGCATCCCATGCTCCTCTATTAATATTAATAATCATCTTTTTAATGTCCACCTAGGAATCAGCTGAGACATGCCATAGTTTAGCTCATCCGACTCTCTCTCTCTCTCGTCTCTCTTCTATCTGTTTTGTTCGGGTTTTTACTATACGTCGAGCAAATTAACTTGCTTGGTACATTCATCTGAAATATTAACGAGAAAAAGCAGCAACTGCATGTATAATTTTTTGTTTGAGTTTCTGCTGAGATAATGTTAAATTGGAATTAGTGTAAAGTACTATAGTATTCCAATCATCAATGCATCAAGTTTTGTTGGACTCTCTCAACGTGGATTCTTTATTCGACAGTTTTGTATTTAATTTGAATGATTTAAATTTAAATTTTTATGTCTTTTTTTTTTTAATTTTAAAGAATACAAAATATATAATAAAAATAATTTTTTAACTATTAACTTAAAAAAATAATTGACATTAAAAAATTTTAAATTTGAATCTAGATCAAATTTAAACAATTTAAATGAAATAAACACGATGACAGAGCTGCCTTCTCTCTAATATATCTCTTGTTTGGATAATAGAAACTGATTTTAGAGTTAATTTTAATAAAACAAAATGCATATTTTTGTGCTATAATGTACAATTATTAATTATTAGCATACACTGGCATGATCATTCAATCATCTTTTGTCTAATTCTATGACCAGATTAGAACACAAACGAACCCCATTCAATCAATCTTGATACCAAATTGCTAATTTTCTGGTTTCTGGAGACAGACCCGATGATACCACGTGAATTATTTGATTCATATCTTACTGGTGTGATATTTTTTCTTGTTAGGTCTGGTTCAAGGGTGGGCTGCCATAGTGATGGGAGTTCTATCAGGCAGTGTGCCATGGTTCACCATGATGATATTAGGGAAGAGGTTCAAACTGTTCCAAATGGTGGATGATACTCTGGCTGTATTCCACACTCACGCTGTGGCTGGCTACCTTGGCGGCATACTCACCGGCCTGTTTGCAGAGCCCCGTCTAAGTGCACTCTTTCTGGCTGTCACAAACTCCAAAGGAGGCGTCTATGGAGGCTCAGGTGGAGTCCAAATCCTGAAACAAATCGTGGGAGGCTTGTTCATCTTGGGATGGAACCTCGTGGTCACTTCCATTATTTGTGTAGCGATACGTTTCATCGTCCCACTGAGAATGTCCGAGGAAGAGTTGCTGATTGGGGATGACGCAGTTCATGGTGAGGAAGCTTATGCGTTATGGGGCGATGGCGAGAAACTTAGCATCTACACAGAGGAGACCAACCACCCAGGAGTGGCATCAAGTGGTGCTACCCAGCTGGTCTAGTTGGATTCATTCTTTAATCTTCATTCGGGTATTCAAAACATTTAATTTGGTCCAGCAAATAATCTTCTTCTTCTTATCTGTATATATTGTGTTTTAGGAATATTGATTTTGTTTTCCTTGTCCTTTTGTCTCTGTCTAATGATTTCTTCCTAAGTCTGCTCAGCTATATAAATTGTTGCTACTTTCTCTTCTGAAAAAAAAAAAAAAGAAGAACAAATTGTATGGTTCCCTTGTAGAAAGCTGCAAGGCAACCAACACTCTAATAAATCAGAACATGAATCAAAGAAATTTGGATAACTCAAAGATGCCAATGCAGCACAAATCAATTATAGCATTGTGTGTGAGAACATATTATATATGTGGACGCAATATGCAAAAGGAACATGGTTACAGGCCCACCAGGAACCTCAGCATATGCCCACCAAAGTTAAGAACAAACCAAATGGTCAGGGTAAAAGCCCTAAATCAAATGCAGTGACCCCTTCCTATTGTGGCAGCACCTTCAAACATGATGGATCTTTCCATGGTAGAAACGCCCCTTCATGAGATAAATTCTGTCATCACAAAACTTATAAATCAAAAGGTGATAGTACAACAGAACCTCTAATTTTGTATGTCCCAACAACAATCTCTCAACACTACATAAGTCTCTGGAAAGCCAATTTTTTGTAGATAAGATGATCTAGAAATATTCAGCGGTTTTAGAAGCCTGACATGACTTGAGGTTGAGCATGGTGATGTCGCTTGTTTGCTTGGGGGGCTAATAAACGAATAGATAAATTCAAGCTCTATAAAGTAAAAAAGGTTATATGCAGGTAACTCACAGTGAGACAGAAGTCTAAGATTGAATGTGATGTATATAATATACTAGATTCTGTACATTCAGGTTCAGTACATGAATAATCAATCATAATATACTCGAAGGAATGCTTTCATAAAGTGCAGGAACTTGCTACACGACATCTTGTGAACCAAGAATTAAAATCACATAATTTTACAGATTTGAAGGAAGCATGAGCTAAAGCAGACATGATAAGAAAACTTGACTACACGAGAGGTTCGAAGCAAACTGTTACTGAGTTAGCTGATAAGAATAGCCGAATGGCACGAAGGTCTACAAACTAGAATGAATGTTAATCTAACCACAAAAGACATACTGAACATTATAAAATATGTAAAAGCCAAAAATTTTCATTTCCGTGTGGGGGAAGGCATTATCAACACATCAATTGAGCAGTGCCAGAAGAACCAGAATAATTAGAACACATATATAGGGTGCTGAAAAGTTAAAACATACTTACTTTTAACCAATAGAAAAAACCACGCAGAAGATTCAGAACTCTGGGATGATCATCACGAACTGAATCTATTCTCTTTGCAAGATCTGCGTAATTAGCTTGTAACTCAAAAAGTTACTAACCTTGAACAAGGAATGCCAAGAGAAAACAAGAAAAGTAAACATTTAAGAAAGCTAGATTAAACAAGCAAGTCTCGGCCTAATGGTTCACTTGGGTCAGTAGAATTTATTATGACATAGATTGGTCCTCATCCTCATAAAAATGTTTCCCTACAGCAGCACAGGCAGACAATAGACTTTCCAGTAACTATCATTCATGCAAATGCATTATTGCAAATGAGAGAATATATTAAAGCAGTGCGATAAACCCTACTTACCAGTATGGTAATCAAGAAAAGACTTTCCAGGACGAGCTTCCTCATAGATTTTTATACGCCCACGCAAGTCTCTATAGTTCTGCACTGGCTTTCTTTGACTAAGTTGTTCAAGAAGTCTCTCGTACTCTTTCTCACAGTAAGGCTTCTTAAGAGAATCCATGAGTTTTTCTCTAAATTCTGTGTGTTTCCGTGCCCTGACTTTATATTTATGCCACCACTGATCGACATTCACCTGGGAAGCAGCAAATAGAGCAACCCAAATGTTTAATTTCTTAGATTAAATCCTACAAACCATATAGATAATGCAAGAGAAGGACCAAAATATTGAAGTGAAGCAAAAACGATGGAATCCAACAAATTTGTTATACGCACAACAGGCTCTTGTAGAGGCCTTTTTAAGTCAGGTGGATCATCATCATAATCTTCTTCTTTTTTCACTCTGGAACCCTGATTCGATTGTACACCGGTATTGTTGGCATCAGGTTGTTTTGGTTTCCGACCACTGCGCTTCTGTGCCTTTGAACCCACATCCGTTTGAAGAGGGTGCTTTCGTTTTCTACCCGTAGGGGTGCGAAGCGCCTCCGCCTCTGAGTTCAAATTCATGTCGTAAGAAATACGATTGATCCTCTCATTGGTATTGTTAGACGCAGAGTGTGTTGCTGGTGGTGACGCATAATCCTTTGGTTCCTCTGGTTCGTATTTAACAAAGATACCCTCTTCAGGGATATCAAGGACATAAGATTTTCCGTCGACCCTCAAATGATCCAAGAAAATCTGATACTCCACATTATCATCGAATACTTCGTTTGACACTACTCTGTTCCCTTCCTGAAGATTAAGCAACTGGCGTTTCACACCGTCATAGAGATCACTGACAAAATTTACGACATCTGGGTCGGCCAGTGGATTATGAACAAGAAAACCTTGGGATAGAGTAGCAAAGTAGTTGAATTTCTCAGTTCTTGATTGGATCTTCCTATTCTTGTTGAGGACGTGAGTAGAAAAATCATGGTGACAGTCCCAAAATTCATATTTGAACATGTCGTCCAATTCCACTCTCTGCTTCGCTGGAGAAGCCGCCATTGCTCTTCACAAACGGCTATAGTGTCAGTGGATGCGAGCTTGTTACATTCTTGCGTTGCTTCCCCCAAATCATGATCCCACTTTGCCCTAATTGCGTTATTTTAATTTTTAACTCTATTTATAGAAAGAATTAATTTTTTTATAATTATTTATCATTTAGACGATCAAAAATTAAAAGAAAAAAAAAAGAAGAAAACGGGGAAGAAGACCTTCTTTGTAATTGACAATTGTAGTTTCACTAGTTTCACAGTTGGACTTGCATTAGTATCACCTCGACGCCGGAAATCACAGAGAGGAGGAGAGAGAATACAGGATTAGAGACTCGCGAAACGCCAGCAATGACCAATTAAAAAATGAGAGAATTATAATACAAGACCAACGAAGATATTTATTTTTAAAAATATGTTACCATTTATTTTAAGATTATTATCATAACTTTATCAACAAATTGATAAATTTAATAGTAATAATCTTTAAAATTATTTTTTTCATCTTTAAACGTAATTTTTTTATTAAAAAATAAAAAACAGATGCAACATCGTTTAATCCATCTCCGTGACATGAGCACTTTTTGCCTCATGGAATGGTTTGGTAACAACGAGAGAAAATGGATGAGAATGATTTTTTTAAAAGAAATATTTATTATATTATTATTCATTCAATGATATTTTTTAATTTTTAAATAAAAATTACATGTTATTTCTTATTCTCATTGTTTATTTATTTTTATTCTTTTAATCTTTTTTTTTTTTTTTCAGATACTAAACACAATTCCAATTTAAAGTTAAATTGAGTGACTGATTTTTGTGCTACCATTGAATTCATCTGCAATAAATTAAAATATATCATTTTTAATGATGTCTTTAGATTTATAATTATATTATTCTGAACTTTTTTAAATTTTAATAAAATTTTACATGTATAAAATTCTTGTATCTTTGTAAAAAATGAGAATAAAAAATTATTTTTCACCCAAAAAAATAAAAATAAAAATAGAAAACCATGAGAGTGACGTAGGTGAAGGCTATCCATTAAGGCCTCGTAGCCATGACACCAACCTTGCATGCCAAGGCATGGGTGTCTCTGAGGTGATGTCAATGACAAAACTGAAAAATAATAGTATGGGAGGAGCGAAATTTCAAATGACGTAATAAGATTATATATATATATATATAAATAATATTTATGAAAATTCAAGTATATAAATAGTTACATATATGAATAACGATTGAGGGACTATTAGGGGAGTGATTGTTAAATTCATGCATATAAATATTTACATTTTGTCAAGAATCAATATATAATGTCGATTCTTTACATGGGGATGGGGGAGGCTGCTCCTAATTCCTTAAACCTAACTTCATCCTTAAGAAATGTTATGATTTTATAGAAAAATTATATCTTAATTCTTGAACTAAAACTTCATTATAAAGTTAATATATAAATTATACAGCATAAAAAAACACTGCTTTCAACTGTGGAGCAAAATAAGTATGTTAGATTTCAATCAAAATTAATATTTTCTTTTTGATCATAATGATTAGACCTAGCTCAACATTTAGACTTATAAAAAATTTATTTATAATTTGAACAAGTTTGTTTTTAATTATAAAATTTAATTGAAATTTAATATTTTATTTTAATTCAAAATTTATTAAATAGTTTAAGAAATTAATGTAATAACTTTATAATTCAATTTATAAGATAACCTCTGCTCCTGGCTGTCTCATTATTAGTCCCCTCCAAAGTGTGCACCTTTGGAAAAATTCGTAGAGGCACTGTCGTCAAACAGGGAAAGAGGTATAATCCAAAATCGATTATAGTGGAAGCTTCTTTCCACAGCTCAGCACTTTTGAGCATTTTTCATCAAATTGTTCAAAAGATAAAAGGTGGGCAAGAAGACCATTATTTTTAAAAATCAAAACCTGAGTTTAGTGGGATTTTTCTGCTCTTTCCACCACTGGCACTACCAAGAATCCCTCCTATCCTATCCTTTGGCATTGGGCAACCTAGAAATTGCCCATTTCTTTTGTACAATTTTTAATTCTTAAACGTGTTGGTCATTGACCAGCGGGTCCCGTCACTCATTTTAGTTTATCTTCGTTGTCTTCATCACGACAACAATAAATGTCTCCTCCTTCACCTGCTCCTCTCCCATCAGTGTTCATGTTGCAGTGAGTTCCCCATGTGTCAAGCTTGTAAGCTTCTTCCTTCCCCTCTTATCTTTTCTTCTCACAAAGGTTGCTTTTCTGTGAAATAGTAGATATTTCAATGTTTGATAGTGATAACTCATAACTCATGAAACAAACAATGAGTTATCATTCTTGTGAATGTGTCAGGTTCCAACTTTCCGAGTTAAAAATCATTCATTATATTTGCATATGTTTTTCTATTTTCTGGATATAATATTTGTGATTGTACAGAAAGTTTGGCTACGGCGATTTACGTCGAGGTTCTTCTAAGCAATATGGTATAAACACGTTTCTTTTGGTGACTTACTTTTTTTTTTTTTTAATTTCCCCAGGTGAATATTTCTCGGAGATCAAAGCGGCTTATATTCCTCTAAAACAAATGACCAGGTGGTTGATATTCTTCACTATCTTAGGACTCAGCCATGCAACTACTGGTCCTGATGTGGAAGGTGTTGTAAAAATTTGCTTATGTTCTGTTACTTTATAGGATCACTGGGACCTATATTAGTTAACATCTGTACTATTCTGGTCATTAACTTTATGATACAGGTGAAGCTTTGATTGAATTTTTGAAGGTCCTCAATGATTCCAACAATCAGATAACAGATTGGGATAGTTTTCTTGTGAGCCCTTGCTTTAGTTGGTCTCATGTCACATGTAGAAACGGACATGTCATATCTCTGTAAGTTTATCCATGTTAGAACAAGAAAATGCCTCTGCCTAGTATTTTCTTAATCTGTATCCTCCCTTCCTTTCTACTATACAACGTATCCCCCCCCCCCCCCCCCCCTCTTTAATTTCTGCGCAGGAACTCCGTTAAATTTTCTGTAATTTAGTTTGTCAATGAATTACGCAGGAGCTTGGATTCAAAAGGATTTTCTGGAACACTGTCTCCTTCAATTACCAAATTGAAATACTTGGTTACCTTGTGAGTTGACATTTGTAAGATTCAGCAATACTACCTCAGTGCCACTGCACTAATTCAGCTAATCAGAGAAACGTTGTTTATCTTGAGTAATTTGTTAGGGCAGTGTCTGATTTACAATGAATAAGATTTTCTAATAATTTAAATCAAGATTTATAACAAAGTTAACAAATAATTGTTTTTGAACTTCTTGAGATTCTCATTCTCTATTACAAGCTTGAAAAGTCAATTTTTAAATACTCATTTCTTCTAGACCATTTTACAAATAAAATTTGTATGTTAAGAAATGGATTCAAACTGTAAACCAAACCAGCTCTTGTTTTGAAAGATTATATGAAATCTATGGTAAATTTATCATGAGTCTTTGGTTTGCTGAACAAGTTAACTGATGGCATAGTGTTTCTTCCATGTTATTGACCTATCAGCTCGTATTAACTACATTAGTTATTTCAGGGAATTGCAGAGCAACAGCCTTTCAGGCTTTTTACCTGATTATATTGCCAACTTTACACACCTGCAATATCTAAATCTTGCTGACAATAATCTTAATGGTTCTATACCATCTACATGGGGTCAACTTTCCACTCTGAAGACCCTGTAAGGCTGCACTTTCTATTTCTTAGATGTTCTTGTCCCTCCTTATTAGCATGAAATATCGTCAGAAAGCCTCTCGAAAGATTGAACAGTATATAATTGTAAGTGACGATGGCTATTCAGGGTATTGAGAGGGAATGACTTGTTTGGATCCATACCAGATTCTGTTGCAAATCTAAGTGGGTTATCAGAATTGTAAGAATTTCTAATCTGTTGACTATTATTATTAATAGTTTTTGGGGTTTCTCCTACCTTGAGTTTGTATGCAGTGTGATTGCACTTCTATATTTTGTGATTTTCTTTTGACAGGGATCTTTCTTCTAATGATTTAATTGGAACCATCCCAAAGCAACTCTTTTTCGTTCCAATGTTCAAGTAAAATTTTATAAGAAGTTCAAGTTCATTAAGATAAGAATAATTCTGGATTCTAAACATGTATGGCTTGTCTTTCGTTACGTTATCATTTTCAGCTTTTCAGATACACACCTTCATTGTGGCTCCAGCTTGGAGCAGCCTTGTGTTTCTAATTCAGCTCTTCTAGGTTTTTATTTTTATTTTTATTTTTATTTTTATTTTTTATTTTTTATAGTTTTGATATCTCAATTAGCCAGAGGATACTTAACTTAAAGTTTACCTTTTCCTGCAGCTTCAACCAACAAATCAAAACTTCCAGTGGCTTTAAGTTTTGCAAGTTGTGGTGCATTTGCAATTCTGTGTCTAGGGGCTATCTTTGCATATGGATGCCAATACATCCAAAGAGACAAAAATGATGTTTTTGTTGATGTTTCAGGTATTTTTTCCTCTTACGTTAGAATACTTCTAGTCTTTTATCTTTAATCTTCTAAATGGAATAGGGATGATTTTAACTTCAAAGTCATACATATTGCATACTTCTGGACAACCCCTTTGAAAAGTAATATTTGATCAGGTGAAGATGAGAGCAAGATTTCATTTGGGCAACTAAGAAGATTTTCTTGGCGTGAACTTCAACTAGCTACTAAAAATTTCAGTGAAAGCAATGTGATTGGCCAAGGAGGCTTTGGAAAAGTTTACAAAGGAGTACTCTTAGATAATACAAAGATTGCTGTGAAACGCTTGGCTGATTATCATAATCCCGGTGGAGAGGCTGCTTTCCAAAGAGAGGTTCAACTTATCAGTGTTGCAGTTCATAGAAATCTCTTACGTTTAATTGGGTTCTGTACAACCTCAACCGAAAGAATTCTTGTATATCCTTTCATGGAAAATCTAAGCGTAGCATATCGATTAAGAGGTATTATTACCACTATTTTCTTCAATGCTTGGAGTAACTTGCAGTGATATTAAACCAAGACTTGTGTTAAATTCTTGACATT
The DNA here is from genome assembly GCA_032878935.1 of Erythrophleum fordii. Classification (NCBI taxonomy): domain Eukaryota; kingdom Viridiplantae; phylum Streptophyta; class Magnoliopsida; order Fabales; family Fabaceae; genus Erythrophleum; species Erythrophleum fordii. The sequence continues at coordinate 45,473,042 of JAVQMF010000054.1, forward strand.
ATTTCTCAATCCTGCCTTAGATTTGAAACGTAAGGAGAAAGGTTTGGACTGGCCAACAAGGAAACGTATAGCTTTTGGTACAGCACATGGATTGGAGTATCTACATGAGCAATGTAATCCGAAGATCATACATCGTGATTTAAAGGCTGCAAACATTTTATTAGATGATGAATTTGAAGCTGTTCTTGGAGATTTTGGGCTGGCGAAGCTGGTTGATACAAGACTGACTTGTGTTACCACTCAAGTGAGGGGCACAATGGGTCATATAGCCCCAGAGTACTTGTCCACTGGAAAATCATCAGAAAAAACAGATATCTTTGGATATGGTATAACACTTCTTGAAATTGTCACAGGTCAGCGAGCAATTGACTTCTCTCGGTTGGAAGAGGAGGAGGATATTCTTCTGCTAGATCATGTAAGCTTCTTATCACCTCTATCTTGATATAAACTTTGTTATTATTGATGAACTTTGTGTTCAACAGATTAAGAAGCTGCTGAGAGAGAAAAGGGTAAAGGACATTGTGGATAAAAATTTGGGGAGTTATGATGCAAAGGAAGTAGAGAAAATTGTCCAGGTTGCATTGCTTTGCACGCAAGGGTCGCCTGAGGATCGTCCAAGCATGTCAGAGGTGGTGAATTTACTCAATGGAGAAGGTTTAGCAAAGAGATGGTCTGAGTGGGAGCAAATTGAAGAGATGAACAATAGAGAATTCTCACTCTTGGCTCACCAATTTGCTTGGGCTAATGAATCTACTCACGATCAGGAGGCTATACAGCTTTCCAGAGCAAGATAAGATAGGGCTTGCACGACCTAATTTTAAAATGCAAGTGTCAGTAATTTAGGCTTTTATACCTTAAATACTTTGTTATAAACAATGTTGAATATCCAATGAACCAAAAAGGAAACTTTTATTTTGGCACAGATAAGCCATTATACAATTTTAGAGGCAAAGTTAAGGTCTTGGTAATGAGACATGTTTGTATATGCACCTTGTGTGAACTTTCATTTTAGACAATTTTTATTAATCTTTTATTGAGTTTAGTTAATTGTTTCTACCCAAAAGTTAAGTAAGAATAGATAAAATCTCTCTATATTAATTTGGGTTCTATATTTTTTCAAGAATATCTATAAAAAAAATTTAGTTTAACCAAATTTCAAGACACAAATAATAGAATTATGAAAGATAATTTAACTATCTTTGAAAGTATTATAACTTTTCATGTTTATATTTTGGTTGACAAAAATTAAGATTAGGTTTAAGTGTAGTTATATATATTTTTGTTATTAGACATTTTAATAAATTTATAACAAGTATAATTTTTTTAAAAAAAATTAATCATGTAATATTGAATTATAAAAACCAAAGAAATGCTTGCATTCACTAGTGTATATATACCCAACAGTTAGAATCTGATTTTATTACTCAATGAATGTCTAAAACAGATCTTGAATATTGGATATACATGTGCCTAATACATTAACGAATTTTTTGTAAAGATTAAAAGTTATATACCTATCATATTTTAATTAAAAAATTTAATAATACATATAAAAATTACTTACAAATATTTTTCATAAAAATTATACTCTTATATTTTATAAAATATTTTAAAAAATATTCTTTTTTTTCAAATTGATTTGATTGTGAAAAATATAAACTATTTAAACTATTTTATCTTCAAAAGTGAAGCCACCTTTTTTTTTTTAATTTTATACCGTGTTTTTGTAGTTTTAGATATTTATGATTGTTTAATAATATTATTAAAACAAGTTACAAATTTTATTCTAAGTAAATAATGTTCTAAATACTTTTAGGGCAGCATTTGCAAATATCATAAACAATAATTAGGAATTGGAATTTGAATAACTTGTACAAGATGTTAAAGTCAATTTCTTAAATGTCAAAGAAAAAAAATATCCAAACAAGTTTTTCAGCTAAAGTTGTTAATATATATATATATATATATATGTATATATTTTAATTGCAGGGGTGCTGCGGCTATCGGAAACAAAAGCTTGTGGCAGAGCCACCATGACATTGTAATTTCTAGGGCTTTTGGTACTGTGTAGTTTGCAACAGTCGTTGGTGAAATCGATGCCTCGTAGTCTATCGCGCTCTCCTTCGTACAGAAGGAGGTACTCTCCGTCCCCTGTGGGTCATCGTCACAGTCGCAGAAGCCGAAGGGATCGAAGCCGCTCACCCTATTCCAATTCTCACACTCGCAGCAGGTTTTATTTCTATCTCTTTCTACTCATCTTGTAGTTCAAAGTTTTCTTTAAAGATTTAACCTTTCTGTAACAACATTTCTTGGGGACTTCATTCCCCTTTGATTCAAGTGATGTCCTCGTTATTCTTCGAATCATATAAGAAATTGACTATGTTATTATTCCCCAGAGGCAGACCCGGGTTTGAAATGTTTGTCGCTGCGTTGGTATTGGTATTAATATTTGTTTCTGAGAGCGATTTTGGAAACTCGTGCTGTAATTTGTAAGTGGGGTCTGGATCTGCTGTTTGATTTCAGGCGAAGAAGTCGCTCCCCAAGTCATAAGCGTCGGAGAACACGGTCTCCAGCTCCTAGGCAGCGCAGAAGACATAGAAGTAGGAGCTCCTCATTTTCTCCTTTACCTAGATCCCGCAGTTCAAGCCCTGTTTCAAATGAGCATAAAACTACGGCTGACAAACTGAAAAAAGAGGAAGAAGAAAAGAAAAGGTAAGATTTTTATTCTTGCGCCATTTTCTGATCTCTCATCGCAATACACATGAACACATATCATGCGTATGTGACTTTATAATTTACTTACTCAACATAAGTTTGCTTAATGAAAGGCATATATGTTCATCATAGACATGAATCCCACATGAATTAGGTGGAATTGTGTCTTCAGTTGTGTTAATGACACTAATAAGGAAAGGGAAAACGAAGCAGAATTCAGGTCAATTAGCCACGAGGTACTCTTGGTCATCTGTTAAGAGCTTAAAATTAATACCTGACTTATCCATCCAAACCCAGGCCCCAAGGGATTGTGTTTTTCAGCCTGCTTTTGTACATAGAAGTCTTACTTGAGCCTGGTACATTTAATTTATAAAGCGTAAACTGCTTTTAATTATCAATATCATGTTTGTGGCTGATTGACATAGAAGGCTATGCTACTAGACCAATTACATAAAAAAGTGTTATTTGATGTAAGGAATTACGTAAATATCATTCTGGCAAATTCTTGCCTTTGGTGGTGAGGATACATTAGATTATTAGCACTACAGTTTGAAAATAATAGGTTTATAGCTAGATGTTTCTAAATCATTGATATTCCCATCTTTGCTTGTGCCAGATACGTGATTCACTTTGAAAATGCAACAGCTTATATTCTTCTCTACTGGCTTTTCTGAAGGAAGCTACTGCATAGTACAACTTGTTTGTTATATATGATGAACAATTGGTGCGAAGTTTATCTACTGTTCTACTAGAAACTACATATGTTATGGATCAGGAACTTGTTAGAGGTATGCCTTATAAGCGTGAGCTCATCTTTTCCATGTTTATGGAATGAAGTGATTGGAAACTTAACAGTAAAGTATGAAAGTGAAGTGTTCATTTTAATCCTATCATGTGTTTCTGCTATCATCTAGGTAGCTGATATTATTATGATTTGTTTGTAGTCCTTTCTTTTTCATCAGCGACCACTTATCTTCTTGAACATTTGCATTTTGTAACAGGCGTCAACACGAGGAAGAATTGAGATTATTGGAAGAGGAAACTGCACGGAGACTGGAAGAAGCAATACGGAAAAATGTTGATGAGAGGCTAAGTTCAGAGGAAGTGAAATTAGAAATTGAAAGGCGCATAGCAGAGGGTGTGAAGAAATTGTTTGATGATGTTGAAGCTCAACTTGAAAAAGAAAAGGAAGATGCTCTTAATGAAGCTAGAAGGAAAGAAGTAAGTATCCTAACTTGAGCGACTTCTTTCAAAAGAAAAAGCTGGGCAGTCCGTTAATACTGCTTATTGCATAGGCTTGCAATATCAAAAGTGTCATAATTGCTGCATTTTGTAGATTAAACGTGGATAAATAATACTACCTCCGGTCTTATATATAAGAGACTTTTTTGGGTTTTGATTTAGTTTAAAATATAAGAAATAAACTGTTAATATCTACTCCATTAATTATAGTATTTCAATTATGCCTTTTATTAGATGAGTTTTTCAAATTATGAGCAGTAGCTGTCATTAATTTCAAGGAGAAAGTATACACATTAAATGGGGGCATTCTTGAAAAATAATTTTTATTTGGGACAAAATTAAGAAGATTAATTGTTTTTAACCAACTTTCTTAATTCTTCTCGTGAGTTAGTTATTTGTTTTTTATATACGATACCGGAGGTCGTACAATATGATGTAGCCTGAGCCCTGAGATACCTTCAAGTATCATATTACTGGTTGGCGAGGTGGTGGTATCCTCAGCAAAAATATTTGCTATTTGACTGTTGTGATGTGATCATGTTATTTTACAGGAACAAGCTCGTAAAGAGAGAGAAGAGCTGGATATGATGCTTGAGGAAAATAGGAGGAGGGTGGAAGAGTCCCAGAGAAGAGAAGCTTTAGAGCAGCAACGGAAGGAGGAGGAACGTCAAAGGGAATTAGAGATGATTCAAAGACAGAAAGAGGAGGCTGCTCGGAGAAAGAAACTTGAAGAAGAGGAAGAATATGCCAATCGAATGAATTCTCTGGGTAAGAATAAGTCTAGGCCAAAGTCTTTTGGTTTGTAATTACAATTCTGTGGTGTTATTATGCACCCCAACTTATGTGGACTCTTGGCAGAAACCGTGTTTTCTAATGAAGATTCTGATCTCATGGCCTACTACATCAAAGAAATAGTTTCAATTTACAAATAACTTTTCCTAAGCAGGGAACTGATTTGTCGTAGTTTATTACTTTATTTTGCATTACATGACAAAACGACCTGTCCTGGTATGGTTTTTTGCTGCTGGTTTCAGATATTCTAGTCTTGAGGCAGTATTGCAATGAAACTAACTTATGTCTCCATCTCTTTGGTGCTTGTAAATTGTAACAAAGCCGACTGGTATAGAGACGTTCTTCTTCCGCACCCCTCCCCAGGGAGGAATATCCTATAACGTCCTACTCTATGCTTCTAGACTAATAATATAGTTTAGCATCGCATGATTGTCTTTCAAATAAGTTTATTCATTGTTATATTTTGGTTAGATGGCAAATTCTAGAAGGATTTAAGTATTGTCTCAATAAACTTTGGTATGAGGATAAAGCAAATTCTCAATTAGAAATGGTAATTATGTAAAACAAATGGCATCTGTCAAGACAAACCACACTAAATTATCTGCCTCAAGGTTACAGATTGAATCAAAATGCTACGGAAATAACAACGTAAAGCCAAAAATAAAATGACTCTCACAACGGAGCTTCTGTCCGATAAGGAAAGACAACTGGGATTATTATTATTATTAAAACTGAAGTAAACTTCTACCGAGTTAATATTATTTACAAATCTATGGTAACTAAAAAGCCCAAGTATATTCTACAAGGAGCAAGTATGACAAAGTCAAAGCCACTTTGAAGTAAGAAGTATTTCACAGAAACCACTATTTAAAGAGCCAAATATTTTGGGCCTCTCTGGCTCCCGACCTGAAGAATAATTTTTCTTCAAAAACAAAAAAAAGTTGTTTGGTAGTGCTATTTTCATCCATTATTCTAAAGAACTATATGGAGTAATAATGTTTTAAAGAACATATTTTAAATGTTCTAGTTTCTTATTTTTCAAAACCAAAATAAAACATGAAGAACATTTTGAGAAAACAAGTTTCATTAATTGATAATTATAATTTTTACGAAAGCACAACGAGCACTGCAAAAGAATAGTTTTCATTCAAAAGAGTTCTTTTTTTTTTTTTCCTTCTTTCTTCAAAACTTGTTCTTATAAACGATTTGATAGAACTATTTAAAGAACCAAACACTCCCTCTTTCACCACCTAGGATTCGTGCAGAACCGCAGTAAATTGGTTTGCAATTCCAATCGCTTAATCCTTTGGTTAATAACTTTCTTTGTCGTTCTTGTTGGACATATTAAGTATGTTTTAATTTGTTTTTTCTGTTTTTACTCCTTTTATTTTTGTTTGCATTCATTAGAACGAGTATCATAAATTGTATCTCAGAGCGTGTATTATTAATAATATTAAATCTTTCAAATTTCAACATGTCATGTATCGTGTTATCCAAAATAATATGGATTAACATGATAGCTTTATAAGTTATCTTAATACATTTTTGATGGTTTACACAATTGTATATGAGTATGAAATTGTGTACTATTAATTGTGGAATTTTAACGTAGATTAGTTTATTTAAAAGATTTTAGCATATAAATTATAATTACTATATAATATTATATATATATTGAGGTTGTGTAAAATACTAATTGTTAATAATATTTTTATTAGTTGTCAGTTCATTCTAAATATTATCATATGATTTTTGTAACTGAACATTTGAAGGATATTAAGTGAGATGCTTTTCAAATGTTCATAAACTAATAGTAAGAAGAAACTGTGGTAGTAATTTACTTGTGATTTCTACTTACAATGATATGAGATCTAATACGCAATTATTCACTCTCATGTGCTTTATATCCAGATTAGTATATATTAAAATTTTAAATTCTGCATGGACCTTCATTATAAAATTAAATTATTTTTATATGGTAGTTATTTCTTATTTAATATTAAACTTTTAAATATTTAAAATTAATTAATTTTATTATTTGTCAAAATCTTATTTTTTTAATTTTATATTTTGATTAAAATATTATATACTTACACGTTCATTATATATTATATTAATAAGATAATGAATTAAAATTTTTCATTGATTCAATTCGTTTAACTTTTTATATATACCAATTAATTCATATCTCATTCTATTTAAAGATTTGTAAATTTAATTTTTTATAAAAATTATTTTTTTTCCCTTCCATATTTAAAATTTTTCTTATTTATTATTATTATGTAAAAATTTATTTTCATTTCAAAAAATTCTATATTCACTCATTTCTTTAGTTATTATGTTTTATTTTTTATTTATTGAGTAATATGACTTATTTTGTTATTTATTTTTTCAAATAGTGAAATGGTGTTTCAATATTTTTTTAACTCAAGTCAAGAGTGTTGCTAGTTAAGGGCTAGCAATCAGTTGTTTAGTATTACTAGTTTGTTATTCCTTATGTACATATATTTGTTCATGTTATAGATTCAACTTTACAAATTATAAATAAGATTCTTACCTTACTGTTTATATTTTGTTGTTGACCAATAGTTAAAAGTGGAGCTCTTTTTTTTGTTGTGCTAACTATTTAAATGTTGTAAGTATACTTGCGATACCCAATTTATGGGGTACTTCATCATATTTCCTACAACCATCTTAAGTAACAAATTAATCATGTAATATAAAGTATATGAATGAAACTAAGAGCTTGATTGAGGAAGAGTATATAATTTGAAAGTCTCATGTATTTAAAGTGTAAATTTACACCTCTATTTTATAGCCTTAGATTACCACAGTAATAGAATAAAGTTTCATATGTTTAATCAGGTTTCTGGATGCGAGATCACTTCAATGTCAATCACAATTTTATTTTTGAGGCATGATAAATGTTAAAAACTTATCTGTTCAACTTTTAATATCAGAAGCTGCTTAGTTTTACATCTCTCACTTGATCTCTTTTAATTGCACACTATAATAGAAATAATTATATCTAATGAGTTGAAGAACATAACCACAAAAAAACAAAGAAAAAGAACTAGAAGCAAGATACTTCCATACTGGGAGAGTGGGGAACCAAATTCATCATGAATTCTTAACAAGGAAGCTGGAAGAATATTAAGAACAAAGAAATCATATACATTTTATTCCAATCTGAATCATTCAATTTTCTTTTTCATGATTCAAATATGTAAATCATGAACTCTACATATGGTTCCTGCTCCGCCCGACCTTTAAAATACATGTAGGTAACTGATTGAATGGTGAATTGGGAGGCATAGATCATAGATGGCAGGCAACATCAATCATATCCTTATTTCATGGAATTGAGTAGGAGGTAACTTTACTCGAAGAACACACTTCAAAACATACATGCCACTGGGCCCTCCTGGCATTTTCTTTCCTCCGCTTGTTGATTAATGTAGGTGACCCTCCAAAACCAAGGACTGGGATATGTTATTTCAAACGCGGTAATGAATTTTCAGTTCATCCCCTTGGGCATAACGGATTGTTTACATAGATTTTGATTTTGATGGAATAGATTTAATTTTATTTTTTAATTTCAACTGTCTATTTTTTTATTGTGATATATTAATTTTAATTTTAAGTTTAATCTTAATCTCCATTGGATTTTGTTGTCCCAAATTGCTGCAATTTGGACTATTTATATAAATTTAGATGATTTAAATTTTATTTTATTTTTTTATTCTAGCAATTTATTTTTTATTTTGATATTTTTTAATTTTTAAAAGAAACAAAATACAAGATGAGGAGGGTCTTTCAACTATACTGAATAGAATTAAAAAAATTAAAAAATATATCAAAATAAAAAAAATTTAAAAGACTTTCTTCAGCTTACATTTTATTTTTTTCAAAATTAAAATAAAAAATAGATGGTTAGACTTAAAAAATTAATAATAAAAATTAGAAAAAAAGAAAAACTGAAACCTTAACTATCCAAGTTTATATGAATGGTTCAAATTACTGCGTAATGCTCAAGTTCATCAGCACAGAATCCATTTCCTTCGAATGCATACTTTTTAACTAGAAATTGCCAAGATGTTAAATGGGTTGATCTTTTTAAACCTTAAAAAAAAAATGTTATTATTATTATTTCTTCATAAATTGTGTTTTAGACTTTAGATAGTTGATGTAACTTGAAAACTAATATTTTGATGTAGTACATTCGTGATGTAATATATTCCGTAGAGTCCAAAACTCCATATCAAATATCGATTATTGAAGTCCTATGGTTTCTATATCAGTGGATCATTTGTGAAGATACATGAATTTGTTAGGATTTTTGTCAATGGTAGTTCTGACTTCTGAGCACAGATGAGTTTTTTTTTTTTTTTTAAATGCCAATAATAAGATGAAACAAAGATACGAATTACATTTTTAGGGAAAAACCCTAATTAGTTTTAACTTCTAAGAATTGGATGCCCTAAGTTTGAGGGTTCAAATTTGGATTTCATTGCAAGTGGATTAGGTAAGGTTAGATAGACAACCCCGTTCTCAAGTCAGTGAACGATTTTATGTTATTCACAAACAAGAAAAATTGCAAGGGAATTAGTGGCACAAAAAGCATATTTTGAAGGCATGTTGTACATACTGAAATCATTGTGGGACTTGCAAAGACATAAATAATTATATATTCAAAAAATAAATCAATAAAATGTTAATTATACAAAATAGGAATTTAGAATTTCTCATTTTCATCCTAATTTGATAATTCTGTCTGGTACAAACAAGAAATGCATTAATACTAATTATGGATATACCCAAATATATATATATATATATGCCTACTATAGTGCTTCGGTAGATTCAATAATCTCTATTTTCTTTTTCACCACTTCTTTTTTTTTTGGTTGAGCAGAACTCCTCATCAACTTTTTGCTGTATCATAGAAGATCTAGTATATGCGCATATATATATATATATATATATATATATATATATATATATATCAGACAAAATCATGTATATTAATATTATTGCATAGTCACAAGTTTGACTATTGCCATATCTCGTTTTAAATAGGAGGGGATTAATAATTTGACATGATAATACGTTCTCACCAAACTAGAAAAACGGATCATCAGCCTACTTTTTCTTTATCAGATGCGTGGAAGTGAAACAAAGTCCAGTTTCCCTCTCTTATGAGCAATTAGTAAACCAGTTTGTCCACCCAACATATCCAATCTCATCTCTCCACGTCTCCTGGATAAATATCTTATTTTGGACGAAAATGTGTGAAGGAGGAGAAGTAAAAGAAGGATAAGAAAAAGATAAAGTAACAGATAGCCTACTGTAGGTTTTATAATTATATTTTATACTACTTTTATACAAGCTTCTTTATAGCTTCAATGACTTTTATGAAGGGCATGCATAATAAAGTACCATCTACAATAATTACAATCATTACCTTCCACAATTGCTCTTGGATTAGTCAGCCACATTTAGGTGCCTCTTCTTGTTATATTCGCTCAACAATCACAGGACCAGAGAACTAGAAATACGGTCTGAGAACTGAATCCTTGTCATAGCGTCGCTACATTCACCCACTACCACCCATGTCATTTCCTGATATCTCAACCTCCATTCATCCTCAAACTTAAATTCACTCTCAAAGATTCATCTTTTCTTCCTTATCATCTTCCCCTCATGGCTATACTGCATTCTTCATCATCTCTCCCACTGGCGTCACTAATAATAGCAATTCTTCTTATTGATCCAACATGTTCAACATCCAGAAAAGCTCTAAAGCAGCATCAAACAGTCCGGGTCACTCTCCACCACATCGATTCGGGGAAGAACTTGACCAAGTTCGAGCTTGTCCAGCATGGAGTCAAACGTGGCAACCAAAGATTGCAGAAATTAAAAGCAATGGTTTTGGCAGCTTCATCCCCTGATTCACAATTGGAAGCTCCAATTCATGCAGGAAATGGTGAGTATTTAATGAAGTTATCAATAGGTACACCCCCAGAAGCATTCCCTGCTGTTTTGGACACAGGCAGCGATCTTGTATGGACACAATGCAATCCTTGCACACAATGTTACAAGCAGCCCACACCCATCTTCGAGCCAAATAAGTCATCTTCTTTCTCTAAGCTCTCTTGTAACAGCAAACTCTGTAGTTCACTACCTTCCTCTACTTGCAGTGATGGCTGCCAATATGTTTACACATATGGTGACTATTCTATGACACAAGGTGTTTTAGCCTCCGAGACTTTCACTTTTGGGGACTCTGGTAATCAAGTTTCTGTTCATAACATCGGCTTTGGTTGTGGGGAAGATAATGAAGGAGATGGGTTTGAGCAGGCCTCGGGCCTGGTTGGGCTTGGGCGTGGGCCTTTGTCTTTGGTTTCTCAGTTAAAGCAGCCCAAGTTCTCATATTGTTTGACTTCCATGGATGATGACTCTAAAACCAGTACTCTATTTCTGGGGCCGTTGGCTAGTGTGAATGCAACACAAAAAGCACTAACGATACCTTTGCTGACGAACCCATCAAAGCCATCTTTTTACTACCTTCCTCTTGAAGACATATCTGTGGGTGACACTCGATTGTCCATTGAGAAATCAATTTTTGAGGTGGGAGATGATGGAAGTGGAGGGGTAATCATAGACTCAGGCACTACAATTTCGTACATTGAAGAGAGTGTTTTTGATGCACTCAAGAAAGAGTTCACTTCTCAAACGAGTCTTCCAGTGGACAAGTCAGGATCAACTGGGCTAGACCTTTGTTTTACATTACCATCTGGCACAAACCAAGTGGAAATTCCAAAGCTCATATTCCATTTCAAAGGGGCAGATTTGGAGTTGCCTTCTGAGAATTATATGATTGCTGATTCGGATTTAGGAGTGGCGTGTTTAGCCATGGGAGCTTCCAATGGAATGTCCATATTTGGTAACGTTCAACAGCAGAACATACTGGTGAATCATGACCTTGAGAAGGAAACCATTTCTTTTGTCCCTACACAGTGTGATCAGTTGTGAGATATGATGTATTGATTGATGTACTCTGGTTTCTCATGTCTAGTAGAGAATGTTATTTCACAGAATTATCCACTTTTTTTTATTGTTATTAATTCATTGCATAAGCCATGATTCATCAGTTGTTTGAAAACCAAGATGCTTTGTTTTTAGATCTGTTAATGGTTCAAATCATGCATTATACTTTAAGTCTATAATTGTCCCTGTGCTGCAAGTTGGAAAATGGTTGCTCAACGTCTCTCACCCACCTTGGACAATGCTTTCCTAATGGTATGAAGTTGAAAGATCTTAGATTCTTATATATTTGAATTTTGACACTTTAACCTAAATATATTTGAAATTCTTACAGAAAATTTTAATATAACACCGTGTGTTGTACCTTTAAATAGGAGATCATCTTTCTGAAAAAAATTAATTTTTTTAAACTTTACTTGCTGCACAACACACCATGTTATGCAGTAGATGATTCGTTTTGTATTTAAAGATAAATAAATATTTATTCTACCTTTTTGGCTAAAAAAAAAAAAATCAGCATGCAAACTTTTTTTTTTTTTTTTTCCCGTTGAGCATGCAAACCGTTCAAGATGAGTGCTATGTACAGAAAAGAAGCATAGGTTTTTCTTTTCTGCCTTTTGGCCCATTCCTCTTCCAAGCATCTGCCTCTTCCCACAGGCCCAGATTCCCGAGGCTCATAAATGATATGGGCCGAATTTATACAGTGAATATATGATAAGGGCTAAACAAACTTTGACATGAACAAAAAATATTAGGGGCCTTATACGCAGCGTATTCTCTCTCTCTTTTAAACGAGAGAAGAGGAAAATTTTAAAAGAAATTACGTATAACTTCCCTAGGTTAATTATAATTTTGATATGCAAACTTTGAAACATAACATTTTATTCTATAAACTATTACAAAAAGTGAAAATATTATACTAGTTAAAACCTACTTGTAAAAGCCATACCATAGTCACATAACACTTTATTATTTTCCTCAATTTTAATCCTTCAATACCTTTTAGAATCATAAGATATGATGTGATAATTACATAACTTTTAGACATTAATTTTAATTGATTTGTAATATTTTTACTTTTTGTAACAATTTAAAAAGATAAATATATTAATCTTCGTATTACCAAAATTATAATCAATTTTTTTGCATAAAATATGCACGAAAAGAAGTTTCGATACATTAAAAAAGGGAGATATGATATGATTTACAGACAGAAATATAGGTTGGGAATAAAGTGAAAGCAAAGAAGTAGATGATATAAAACACACACAAGGTTGGTAGAGCGGGGCAGCACCGGCCAATCGTAGTTGATCACTCAACACTCATCATCAGTCATTGAGGCGTTACCACAAACTCTAAGGATAGTTAGGGACCATGCCTTATTCCCTTTCGCCTTTTGAAATCTTCTCTTGTCTAAAACGTTTTAATGCCTTCACACACACACAACCCCACTTTGTTCCTTTTCTCCTCTTATTAAGAATCTCCACATCATCAATCAAACTTCAAACTTCAAACCCACCATCATTTCCTTACTTTTTTTCGCCACTATAATCTCAACACTTTCTTGCTGCTAATTACGACGCCGTTGCTTAAATTATTTAGCCTGCCCAATTCAAGTAAAGGCAAGAGGAAAAATTCTTTGAGACAGCACATTCAAGCAAAGGCAGGAGGGAAAATTCTCTGGGACAGCACTGTGATGTCTTAGTAGAGATGTTTAAATTAAAAAATAAAATAAAAAGGGAACAGCCTCCATGTCTGGGAGATTACAGTTTATTATTGGGGCGCCAATATGTCCTCTAAAGAAAGAGGGTTTATGCATTCCAGTTATAACTAAGCATTGCAATAAATATTTGTTACACTTGCTTTTTCATGAGCTTTTTTATGAGGATTGAATAGCCATTATATTAGGAAAGATTAAGCTTGCATGAACATCACATCTATGAGGAAAAGCTGGTGCCTTTTCCATTTACTCCTTTAAAACCAATATGTAACACACTACATTTACGAGTCATAACAAAAATATTCTCTTTTGGAATGTTATTTCCGTGTGTATCACAAAATCCTAGTTCCATCTCACGACAAAAATATATTTTCATTTGATCACATGGGGATAGACAATGAAGCATTAAATTGTGCTTGAAGCCTCTTTAAATGTTGAATGGATTTGGTAATGCCAATTTGAGCGCATGTGGAAGACGATCTTTGCTTGGTCTTGGGCGTGTGGTGTCTAGCTTTTTGACTCCCATTGAACTGGAACACCCATGCTGGATAAGTCATGTCCAAATACTATGGTTATAATTGAAAACTTTAGGATGATCCCTAACTCTCTCTTCTTGCCTTTGTGATGCCATTGATTAATATTAAAAATATTAAAAATATCTTTAACTAAGTGCATAAGCTAGTAACCCAAAATTATATAAATAAATTTAATAATGGATCTTCATCTAATAACTTATTTTGTAATAAACTGAGTGAAGAATTGTATCCATGTGTGGTGTTTCCTTCTCAAAGTTTATGGCGCCCTCCACGAACACATACAATACAAATGGACGCTCCTCCATATGAAACATTAATCTTCATAGTGGTAGTCGTGGCAAGAGTTTCAAGGATTTCAGGTGGTAATGAAGGGGAAAGCTTCGACCCTTGTTTCTAAATGAATCATCTCATCTTGTCATTTTGTTCTTGTTCATTCCCGTTAGGGTCAAGTCCAAGTGTTTAGTGTTGCGTCTAGTTTTTTTTTTTACTGTAATAAAATTAAAACACAATAAAAGTTATGGTGTTTTGTAAATAGGAGAGTCAGTCTTAAATTTTATTATATTTTTAAAACTTACTGTAGAGGATTACCTTTAGTTGAGTGTTTCCTTCTCTATGCTCACTCACGCTTTGCTAGCTGATCTTGGAGTCAGACTGCAAATATATTTTCGCTGTAAATTTACATAAATGATTAATCTTTGAGTAATAAAATAAAATAAAATAATTCGAGTTGACGGTAAACAAAAACAAAAAGGAAAACGCGTAGGGATGGAGGATTACAAATTAAATGGTACGAACTTCATGCACCGACCTTATCCCTTCCACTCCACTTTGAGTGACGTAGAATGACCCATTTCTTCTTTTACATATATTATCCTATCGACAAATCAACAAATGATCTTGATTTCCATTCACAAAAATAACACCATTCATATTTGAGACGGAGAGGAAGTGGCCGGACATCCGTACACACCATGACTAAGAACAACACATCCTTGACTTTTTAAATAGTTTTAATGGCTAGTGCAGTTTCGTATTTTGGTACAACTTTCTGTGGTTAGGATTTTCATAATATTAACATTTTACATTTTTATTAATTTTTCAAAGCAAATGGAGAGTCTACAGGATGCTGACTTTGCCACTACTCATCGTGTGTGGTTCTCATCATCATCGTGTTTGTCTGATTGTTATGATTGTCATTTTTTTATGGTCCGTAAACCCCTCCCGATTCAGCAACCATAATTTTTTAAAATCTAGAAGATATACGTTGCTTTATTTTATTTTGAGCTAATTATGTTGAAGTTCTATGATGCATTTCATATCATATATATTTTAAATAGTTTCATAATATTTTATAATTATTATTAAAATTAAGTTCACAATCTCTAATTCAAATACTTGTAAAATGACAAATACAGTTAGACAAAACAAAAGAATACACTGCTGATGTGGTACTATATATTACAAAATAATACACCTCAAACGTTACCTGCATAACAATTTTTGAAAATCTTTGGAAAGGGAAAGCGAAAGTGATGGTTAGGCTCTGATTGATTTTTTTTATATAATTTGTATAATTTTTTTTTATATTTTTTATTTTATTTATCAAATTACTTTTCTAAAAATAAAAATAAAATAATTATTTTTTATTTTACTTACCTTTATTTATTCATATTTTATATATATTTTTTATCATTATATCCTCCAATCAAATAAAACATTAGATAAAAATTATAGTCACAGGCATTGGATAAATCGAAGACTTTGGGATTGTTTTACGGAAGATCTCAAATACAAATAACCAAGAACCCTATTATATTCTTAATAAGGAAAATAAAGAAACAGACTTAGTATTTGATGTCCCGGTTTGATTCCAAGTGTTGTTGGTTAGTTGTTGAACCCTTCAAAACAAAAGGAACGGGACTGTACACAGTGGAGTGAACAACAATAAAACCATAATTCATTTTCGTTCTTAAATTGCAAATAAAGTGAATGTCCATTCCCACAATGCCACCACTATGCTATTAGAGTATATTACCTTCATTTTTTCAAAAAATCATTTAGTTATATTATATCTAATATATATATATATTTTTAAATTACACACAATTCTTGTAATATTTGATATATATTTTAGCTTTTAAATTATTTTTTATAAAAGAATTAACTTTATACAATATAAGATTATGACTTTAATTACAATGTGATAGTAAAAAATAATTAAATGAATGTTAAATTCTAAATAATAATTTTTAAAAAAGAAATTTAAAAGGTTACTTTTATTAAATTAAACTTAAGTATAACTTTTCATTTTTTATTATTAAATTATTTAATAAAATTATAATATTTCTATTTTTTTTAAACTCAATCATATGATGCTAAATTATAAAAATCATATATTTATTATGTTTTAATTAAATAACTCAATAGTAAAATATAAAAAATTTCATATAATTTTTTCATAACTTTATTAAGATATACGTAATATTTAAAATAAAATATTTATTATATATAATTTAAATAGTTGTAATTTATTTTAGTAATAATAATATTAAACCCTATTAATTTCAAAAATGAAACCAAAAAAAAAAAAAGGCACCACCATCCTGCACTTCCAATATATTACCAACCATTCCTTCTCCCTCACCAACATTCTTGGAGCCTCTCTTTCCCTTCTACCTCTATACTCCTCCTTCTTCCTTTGTTTGTTTCTGTTTTGCAAGTTAGAATGCAAGAGGACAAGAAGATGAAGGTGAAGAAGGGATGGCTTGCTGTTCAGGTGGGTTTAGCAGACGAAGATGGCGTCTCTCAGAGATTCGTGATCCCAATTTCCTATCTGTATCATCCTCTTTTCGTACGCCTTCTCGACAGAGCTCACGAGGTTTACGGCTACCACACCGACGGTCCCCTCAAGCTTCCCTGTTCCGTCGACGATTTCCTTCATCTACGGTGGCGAATTGAGAAAGAGTCCACTCACCCCCACCACCATACCCATCATAATCACCTCTCTCACGCTTTGTATTTCCACTCTTGTTAGCTTCCCCCCCCCCCCCCCCTTTGTCTTTTCTTGTTAAGAATTAACCTATAGTGCTCCTCCCTTTACCTTCTTTTTCTTTTACAGAAAAATAATTACTTTCTTTTTTTCTTCTTAAGGGATGATGCTCTGTGCGTTAGAAATGGAAATTGAGAGCCACGACTGATACTCTCTGCTTACAAACAAAGTTAGAAGCAGATCTTGTGTATTGTGTTAATTTATGTGCTTGGTTGCTGAAACAGGGAAGAATTCGAATATGGTTTTCTGTGTTTTGTTTTCTCCCTTGTTGTGTTCATTTCGAGCATAGAAAAATCGACAATGTAATCCATGTACTGTACACCAAGGTAATGACTAAAGAATAACAATAAGTTAGACTATGAGTGCGAGCTAAAAAAAAGGGTAAAATTGAAAGAGACATGTGAGAGATTGATGCACTGAATGGACACCTCGGCATGTTCATATCTGTTTTGCCGTTTATGGGCTTCTAATAAGCTTTTTATAGTGTTTTAAGTTTAATTTCATCCCATCCTTGAAGTTTGTTAATAATCCAAACACACCGCCTATAATTCATTTTTCACTTTTCTGGAAAAATTCATACATCCCAACCACCAAACCAATCCACTGTATTATCTTGCTGTTATTTTTTATTGTTTCTGTCTAGCTGTACCACACACCCCTTCGATGGTGAGTTCCTTTTTGTTTTTGGAACAGACGCATAAAATAACTTGCTACGTACATCAGATAAATTTATAAATTTGGAAATTTTAAATTATTTTTAACACGATTTGATCCCCTTCCTCTTTTCCCTTAACTCTGTTGAACTAAAACCCTCTTGATTTTTCTGTCAAAAGGAGTAGTAAATTCCCTTTCTTAGCTTGTTCTTATCAGCAACTGACAGAGAATCAGAATTGAATATCCCATCCATATTTATGACAGAAGCTTTCACCTTGCTTGACTGAACAAAAGCAGTACAAGGTTATGAAACTTTTCGCTAGCTAGTATCTGATTTTTGAAGCTACAAATTGTAGAATGCTAGGATCTTGTTCATAAATGGAAGATAGAGGATATTAGAAAACATCAGCTTGGTAATTTTCTTAACCTCCAGCATATTATCTTTAATTATCCTCCTTAACAATTTCTTTGTTCTCTTTGCAGTAACTTAATAACCGTAACATGTTCTGCACTTCTACTTTAGTTTTGACGTGCACATCCCCACTTATTCATCCCCATCTAGTAAACTGGACTGAGAATTTCAAGATCATGAAAATGTTGTGAACTTCATGTATGTAATCCTTTTGTTCTACTCTCACAGTTTGGATGCGTAATTGGGTGCAAAGCAGATATTATATTTCCCATTTTTCCTACATGGGTACAAAAGGAATATGTAATAGCGTAAGAAATCAATTGTTCCAAACACACTGCAATTAATGCCTATAAACTTGTGATAAAAGGATGACAAAGAAGCACTAATATGGGTACGTATATCAGGTACGATACAACACGATATGTGAGATACGGTAATTTTTAAAATTTTAGGATACGGGTATGAGAATATATATATATATATTCAAGAATCTAAGATATTAAAAAATAAAATAAATTATAAATAAACTACCATAACATAAATAATATCACAAATTACAAACATAAATAAGATGTTCATAACAAGTTACAATCCTTACAAGCATTAATATTAAAATTTTCAATCCAAGTTAATCTTCATCTTCATCTACATCCACATTAGTAACATTTCTTATGAGTTCTTATTCTAAATCTGGTTCATCTAAAGATAAATTTACAACCTCAAGACCTTTTGCCCCATCAAATGGCTCCCAATGATCTCCATTAACATCTCACATCCTAGTTACTCCAGTAGAATACTTTTCACTTTTTCTTGATAAAAGACGAAGATTTGTATGAACATAAACCAAGTTTTCAGCCCTTTTTGGATTCAATTTGTTCCTTTTCAGTGAGTGAATGAAAGAGTAGGTGCTCCAATTTCGTTCACAACAAGATGATAAACATGGTTGACGAAGAAGCTTTAATGCAAGCCGTTGGAGCATTGGAGTTGAAGAACCATAATTTAACCACCAATCTTTAGGTTCCAAATTCTACCTATCTTGTAACTAATCAAATAATAAATATGCATCTGAAGCTCCACAAAATATTGAAAACTCTTGAAGGACCAATTTTCTCTCTCTAGTATTCTTAAAATACATATTAAAGCACTTGGTCCTCTCGGTTAAAATTTCAGCATCTAAATGTGGAGGAACTCTATTTGGTGACACATCAAGCTATTGAGAAGTGTAATACCTATATAGTATGCAATAAAAATAACGAGAATTAGACTTGTTTAGTATAAAATTAAATGTAAAAAGAATATCAATAATATAAGTATGGAATATTAGTAAAACTTACTTCGGATTTAATGAATGAGCAAGGCAATGAAGTGGTATACAACTTTTTGTCCAACGATCAATTATAATTCCATACACAACTTAATAAAATCTTGAATGCTTAGAAAGTTCCTTTTCCTTATACTTGTATATTGATATTTTCACTTGTTCTATCATTGAATCCTACATATCATAAATCAAGTGAAGTGAAGGCTTATCTGTATCACAAAATCTAAGCATTTCATAAATAGGCTTTGTGAAAGAGAGGATGTAATTAATCTTATCCCACCAAAAGTCATCAAAAATTAACTCTTTAATAGTAGTAGCCTTTCCAACATCATTCTCTTTATATGTATTCCATTCTTTACTAATTACTATTGTGCAAAGAGACATCTTAATAAGTCTGAGCCTCTTTAGCATCACAATGGTTGAAGCAAACCTAGTATCAGCAATGGCAAGCAATTTCAAGGGCATAAATTCATTGAAAATGGCCAACCTCATGGAATGATTCATGATGAAAGTTCTAATAAAAATTACATCATCCCTGATTTGAGTGATCTAATGACATTCTTCATATACTAATTCATTTACTTCAGTGTTTTTAGCTGCACATATATTTTTTAACGTGAGATTAAGCGTGTGGACAACACATGGTGTCCAAAAAATGTAAGGATACTCATCTTCAATAATCTTGCCAGTAGCTTTACAAACAGGGGCATTGTCAATAATAATTTGAACCACATTTTGAGGTTTTACCTCTTCAATTACCTGTTTCATCAACTCAGCTATGTAGAATTTGTCCTTGTATTCTTTAGTCCCATCAATTGCCTTTAAAAAAATAGGACCCCCATCAGATACAGCCATAAAATTAATTAACGGCCTTCGTTGTACATCAGTCCACCCATCTGTTACAATACTTACTCCCTTCTCACTCCAAGTCCCTTTTATTGGCTCCAGCAATCTTTCAACATTTGCCCTTTCTTGTTGCAACAAAGGACCTCTTAATGTATTATAACCAGGAGGTTTAAAACCAGAAATCATATTGTTTGCAGCATATTGATAAGAGCTAATGTAATATGGATTGCGTGCCAAATTAAAAGATAAGCCACCTGAATAGAACATTCTAGCAATTTCTGCACACAAATTTTCCCTAACTATTTAGTTGAAGGCTTTTTCCAAAGCACCAATTGCTCTCTTTTTCCCTTGATTGTACTCACTTTGAACACCTAAAGGAGATAAACCTCTATCTGGTGGTGGTAATGGAACTTCTTTTGGTTTTGATCTATTCTCAGCCTCCTCTTGCAAATTTTTCATCTCTGCTAAACATTAAGTATCGACTTTGGAACACGTAGAAATTCCTTTACCAGATATCCTCAACAAATGTCACTTAACTCTAGAATAAGATCCTTGAAATTCACGGTTACAATAATTACACTTCCAATGCTTATTTCTACCAGGATTAGCAGTTTCTCCTTCTCTACTTCTAACAATTAAAGTTACGTAAGCCCACAAAGGAGTTCCTTCTTTTGGAGAATATTACTAGAACAATATTTAGCAGAAGCAGTAGACTTAGGATTACTAGCAAAACTAGAACTTCCAGTTGCTATAATACCTATGATGGAGAAGCAATATCATTTATAGAAAATCTAAATTTTTTTCAAATAAATAAGCTAAACGAGCCATTACTTAAACTTGACCACCCTAGATTGAATATTGTTAACTTTAAAATGCATAGGTTAACACAATCTGACAAAATCTTCATAAGTTCAATTTTACTCACCACCATGCGTAAATATGAAGATAAGCCTACATTACTGGAGTTTAGAGATTCTATTGTCATCCAACCCCAAGACATACATAATTTATTAACAAAGTAAATTAGTAAAAAACTACAACTTAAACAAGCAAGTGACTATGAACCAGAGGACTTATAACTGAAATAACTTGCTTATTTGATCAAGAGTCAAAATTATCTTGCTTTTTTGAAGTGTATAAATAAGTTAGACTAAGCCAAACTTCAGACACATTCCACAAACCAATCCATATCCAATTTCATTCTTATAAAGCCTTACTCTTATCTTATCTCATCATCAGACAATACAATACTCTCTTTAAGATTAATGTTCTTGTATATTGCCATGCTCGATCTGACCAGAAAAAAAAAATACACACACACGTGTGTTTTTCTGAAACTTACATAATAGATCAATAAACATTCCCAGAGAAGAAGACGGAGGAAGACGAGGCAGATTTGTTTTTCTGAAACTTACATAATAGATCAATAAACATTCCCAGAGAAGAAGGCGGAGGAAGACAAGGCAGATTAAGCAATTATCTCAGTTAATCCAATGGAGGAAGATGTGGCAGATTAAGCAAATATCAATTCGAAATCAGAGAAGAAGACGAAGGAAGAGTGGAAGACGCACTTGAGCAAATCAGAGAAGACGGAGAAATGGACGGAGGGAGGAGATACACCTGCAACGGTTGAAGAAGACGATGCAGATGCACAGCGCGACGCCCAGAGAAGACGATGCAGACGGAGGAAGAGGAAACACATAGGGCGATGCAGCAGTAGGAAAACGAACGAAGGGAGAAGTGAAGCTCTGGGATTTGGACGAGTAAAACGAACACGTTTAACCTCACAACGTTTCTTCGCCGTTTCCTCGCTATTTCGAAGCCGTATTTCTCTTCGTTTCGAAACGTTTCGTACGAAAAAAAAGTTTCAGTACGTACGGATGAAAAAGAAAAATACGGGATACATTTGTACCTGTACGGTACGCATATCCGTACCGGATACATATCCGGTATGGGTACGGCAGCCATTTTCCCGTTCTCGTGCTTCCAAGAAGGATGACTAAGAAAACTTCATTTTTAATCCCATGCAAATAGATTTATAAAGTGAGGCATTTTAGTTTGTAAGTCATTCTTTTTGCAGATTCTGTTCGCAAGGAGAATGTAAGTTGAAAAAAAAAAAAAGGGTTTCACTATATAATGAGCTAAAAGGCTGGATTTAGCATTTGATGTGTGCTGTTCTTGGAGTACGCATCAGATATCAGAGATTCCTTGCTTTTCCTTTTTTTTCCCCCTCTAAATAACAGCATATTCCTCTGTTTTGCCCCCTCGAGAACAAAAAATACAATAGGGCACCCCGCTTTGGATTTCGGGGAAAAGTATGGACAAAACCTCGTCAACATGTGGGTGAATTTGAGTTTTTGGCATTGAACATGGTCCTTTATATGTAACTTTTTAAAACTGAGAACTCTTAGTAGCTAGCTGTTAAAGGTACTCAAAGAAGAAGGATGGCAAATAACAGCTGTCAAATAGTACCTTGACAAAGTTTCACAGGTAGTCTTTTAAGTTTTCTTGGTGTGACTTCTTGTAAGAATTTTACGCCATATTCAAGTAGACTGTATTATGATAGAAAGGGGATTAAAAGAAAAAAAAAAAGTTGTAATGCGTATTTAGTAAACTAAATAATCATTCTTCGATGGAAGCCGCTGCTTATGAGTCTTACTATCGTTCTTTCCATCAATATTTTGATGGAAGGCAACTTTTTATAATAAAAAGGTGAATGAAAAGATTTATTTTGCCCATTTTAATGTAAGGCATTTTGACAATCTAGAGAATATTTTTATAACTAACACAAGTTGGTTTCACTTGCAGTCGCATATACTCTTTTTGGAATTATAGATTCAAGCAGCTAGTCTTTTTCGTTTCTTCTTTTAATAATAGTAGTTTGGTTATTTAACTTCATTTTATAGTAATCAATAAAATTTTTTTAATTTTTTTGACTTGTTTTGATCATTTTCTCACATTTTATTTTCATTCTTGTATTATTTTTATTCTATCAAATATCAAAATAAAAAAATATATTTTATTCCTTTCCATGTTATACTAAATGTGATTTTAGGTCCTAACTCCATGTCGAGCTTTAATTTGATCCGAGCTCTGCGAAGGTAAACGTATGTTCAAGTTGGTTGAGATTGAGAGAGATAATAGCTTAATTATTTGAACAATTGAGATGAAGTACCATTCAGTGAATGGTTTTCATGGCACTGGGATGGATGTGCGAAGTTTTGGGCTCAGCCCATTACGAGGGAAGGTCGGCCTGTGATGACCCAATATTGGGCTTGGCCCAAAATGTCATCACTGCACCATACAAACTTCACACGAGTCACAAATTCTTGGTCTGCTGAGTTTATTTCTGAGTGGAAATTAAATTTTATAATACCAGAGGGTTTTGCAGTTTGCCTTAGAATTTATAGTAAAAATTTGGTTTATTTGTTTGTTTTGTTCGTTCCTCCTGGGGAGATACTCTACAATGATTTTATGGTAATATCCAGATATGCCAAGGGCCTCCCCGATTCTCTTACACCATATTTGAATTTTCATGTCCTTGTTAATCACTTATTCCTGATCTGAACAGTATCAGAGAGAGACACGGGCATGGCTCAAAACCTTAAAGATACAAGTCCAATGTCTAAGATTGATGGAGACGTGGGGTTATGCAAAATGCACAGGATTGGGCCTAGTTATGTTTTGCGTTTCAATTTTTTCAAGAAACAAAAGGAAGATGCACATGCTTCTTTGGATTTTATTAACTGAAGTTGTCTGAAACATCTTTGGATTCCCATGGTTTGAGATGCAACCAACCCCATCTAATTCAGATACATAGAAGTAGACAATATAATAAATGCCTTCGTCTGCCACCACAAGTCTAAACATTGGTACGTAGCTTTTCGGTTAATGATGAGATAAAATTAAAAATTTAATTTATGAAGAATTGTTTTTTTTATTTATTTGATCCTCTAAAAGTCATGAAAGATGATCTCTCAATTTACTCTTTTAATTTTTTTAAAAATTAAAATACCCTTTTTGTTGGATAAAAATGTAATCTTATATTAATTATATAAACTTATTCAGAAATATTACTGTTCTTTTTGAACTAAATTTCAATGCACTAGAATTACAAATGTTTTTCAAATGAATTATTCAGATTGGGCGAAAATATTTAAATGATTAAATTAAGAGTGACATTTTAGGAACGAACTTGAAGAATTTTATCTTTAAATAATTTAATTTAAAAAAAGTATTTTTATGACTAAAATTTTAATTTATTCTAAATTTTATATGGTTATAATTTATCCACGTCTCTTGAGCCGACCCGAACATGAGTCCGAGGATTGCAGATGATGATAATGATTAAGTGTATAATATATGTTTTATGGTGGAAGATTAAGGTGTAATGGAACGAAGGACAGTGGGAGCCACAAAATGGATAGGAGCATTGAATAAGATCACGTGGCAAGGCGTACGATGGGGAGGGCATCTGAGCCGTCAATTCTAGGCACAGGAGTTTGACTGAAGAGAAGTAAATGGTGTTGCTAATAACATCTGATCCTCGTAAATGGGGCACTTTCCTACGCTCCCGCTGACACCGACATGTCCGGTTTCTCGGTTTCCTCCTTGTGGCCCTTGGATCTACCATCTGGAGGGCTCTCTTTCATCCCCTTCCCTCTTCGCCGTCTTTCCAGTAACGTAAATCACGGAATATATTGTTTGATTGCCCTCGCATTTAGCTTCTGTTGATTATTCCGTTAATCTAATTCCTCTTCTACGTTCCTTGATATCTTATCTTATTGTGACAAGATTTACGGCACTGCTAGACAAAACAATGCGATTTTGGAATCATCTAGTGGACGCAATTATTGGGTGCTAGTTGTCAATGTATTAGCTAAATGTTATTAATATATTTAAAAATTATTTTCAACATGACAAGATACCGTTGTTAATTAGACCAATACAATTAATTTTTTAACATGACAGTAAAATCTGTCCATATTATTTTGTTTCGTTGATAATCATTCTAATAAAAGCAGTTGATGAGAGTAGTTGTGGATGATTCTATTTCTATCACACAACCCATCATGTTTGCTTTCAATTGCAAGGTGAGCTGTCAAAAATCTGATCACCACTCACGGGCGGGCGCATTAAACTATGGACAACACGAGAATTGCAAATCAAATAAAAATTGGTGTAACTGTACATGTACAGATAGAATTTGTAAAACTAAATAATATGAGATAAAAAAGATATATATCTCTGTAACTATACGATTCATGAGGGACTGATGCCCAAGAAAATCTCTCCCACATATGCAACCTCGCATTCCCCCCCCCCCCCCTTGGTGAATATAAATATATATTTTTTTGGCAAAAAATAAAAAAGAATAGAAACATAATGAGTGGCTGATTGAGTAGAGTGTTTTTTTAGCACAGTGCAGATATGGTAACAGAAAAGGCTAAAATAATGAGGTAATGATGAAAGAATAGCAATAAAGGGGGAGTTGTGTAGTGTGAAGTGCAATTTAAATCCCCATTTGTCTTGTTCTGTGTGTTTGACTGGGAAGGGGGGAGGCAACTGGTGGTAGCAGGTAAGGAGTGTGGGTTGGTTCGCCCGGAGCAGCAGGTCATTCGCATGGGAAATGAAAGCGAAGAGAATGCTCCTTAATTTTAAGGGTACGTAATTATATATATTTTAAGGCTACCCCAACGTATGTGTCTGTGTCGTATTACTTACTCAGGCCTTGTTTTGTGGGGTTGGGTTTGGTGGTAATGGTGGGGGTAAGTAACTTGCTTTGGGTTTATTAATTATCTTAATCTCAGACGCTATAGTGCTTTGCTCTTCTTTCTCTTTCTGTGTATGTGCAATCTCTTGAACCCTAGCTAGTCCCTATATATAAGATGCCCATATGTTGGGGTTGGTTGAGGATATTAGAGTGAGGGGGCGAAGAAGTGTCAATTTAGATGGGGCGTGGTTTGGTGTGTTGAGGGGAATGTTGGCTGGCTCGAAGGCTTTTGATGACCAAGAGGTTCTCAAATATGTTGGGAACAACTAATTAGAAAGGCTTCGGACCAGGCTTCATTCCTCTCAAACCCACTATAATTTGCATCATATATGTACGTATACTTGTTCGTTTGAATATATTACGATTCCTCTTCCTCAAAAGGTGCAGGTTTGATTATATATACAAGGCTTGGCGTTGGCCCTGCAAAGGTTAGGATGAGAGGAATGTTGTCTGGCCCGGGAGATCATGGAGAGATTCATATATTTTCATACTCTCGAACCCTAATAAACGATTCTCGGACCAGGCTTCATTCCCCCCACCCATCCTTTGCCCTATTTGCTTCATTCACCTACTTTTAGTCTTACATTTGTTCTTCAACATCATCTCCATCTATATATCGGTAAGCCTTTGTCTGTTCTGCTGTCATTAGATTTGCATCCTCCTATATCATAGCACATCTAGGCTCTTTTAATTCAAGGTATGCCCTTCCAGAACTTGAAAACTTTTTAAATATGTTAGTTTGTGTTTTTCAATATGGCTAAATGATCAGTTTGTAATTTAGGTATATATATATATATATATATATGATGAGAAAAAACTCAGATTGTAATACATGATATGCTGCTGTGTTGATGTCTCTCTTAGCTTTTGTTTTCTCTCATCTGAAGCACTAGATCAACAGATATTGTTAAACATACAGATCGAAATTAATTAGAGACACGTGTGCAACTTCAAGTTTCTGATCCAGTACTCAGCAAGAACACTAAAATTTGATGATTTGATCACACACTGAAAGAACATATGGATTATATTAATCAATTAGCTGGCTATTGATCACTTCCTTGAATATAATGTTCATTTTGACTTGAACAAGAAATTAAAGCTGAAAGCATTTACTGTATGTGAAAACACCTATCAGATGTCAAATTCTATATACATCTTTACTATCTGCTTTCTTAGCCATCTCTCCCGCGAGGTCTTTCTAGGGTTTCAAAAACAACCTCCCTCTTCTCTTCTCAAGTCCTTTCAGCTTTTTGAGCCCCTTTTCACACAGGTAAGGACCATAGGGAACCTCGCAATTCTCCCCAATTTTTTTCAAAAAAATATAACATCAATTTCCTGAAATTTGATGTACTATAGGTAAAATTAACAGTTACCGCTTACCCCCGGTCGAGTCAGGACTCAGTAGTGATAAACTTAATGGGCTTTCACTCCTAATTAATGGTCTTTTAATAATTAATATCATCACATAATTTTCTGTGGAAGAATCTATCATTTAATAAACAATTATTATACCTCAAATATGATGCCAGCTACTAATTTCGAAACGTAACTGTTGAATATTTATTGTAGTTTTGTTGTGTAGTGAAATGGGAGTCAGAAATTGAAGGCAGTGGTTGCATAAGGTGCAGCAGAGGCATCTGTGGAAGAGTGAATGAAAGAAGGGATGGGGATGCCATGCCATATATAGACATATGCTGCAACACTCAACGAGAAGTGAAATACAGCACAGGAGAAGCTAGCTACGCATTCTCTCTCTCACTCACTCACTCTTCCTAGAGATCATAGATATATAACAATATAATGTATAATATTATAATGTATATGAGCAGCAGCTTTCCATTAAGATGACGACCCAGGAGTCTGCATGCCCAAGCTGACGCAACACTAGACCTGAGGAAAAGGAAAAAAGAGAAAAAGTGTGTGTGTGTTTTAGTGTAATGTATTTATGGGACTTCTAAAGTTGTTGAAAATTCAGGAACTACGTTTGGAAAAGCTGGGATATCAGTCGTGCGTTGTTTTATTAAGTGTTGAAAAGCCAATATCTGAATTAGAGAGATATATAAGTAAATGACGATTCTCTGTCTGACGGGTTCTTCGGGAAATGAAACGGAGTGAAAAAGCAAGATGAGCACATCACACTGCTCCTCGGGGATCGCTTCGTTACAATTTACAAACAACATCATGTCATATTCTACTTCTACGGAATTTCAGATATGGAGAGCTTTGATCATCTTTTGAAAGATCTATCTATGATAATAAAATATTATTCACAAATTGAGTCAATCATGAGAGGTAGAAGAGCCCCTTCTATGGTCCCCCCCTTAGGTTATTTGGCTTTATCCATTATTCTTGACCATTGCTTCTCCATGCTCTATATGGATCACATACCTTTTTGTACGTGATGTTTATTTGTTGTGTCCTGATTTGCTTTATCTTTGAATTTTTCGAATGAAAGCCTAGTCTATGGCTCTTGGATTAATTGTACCTAAATTGAGAGATGTTTGACTTTGATTGTCTGATGCTCTATCCCTCCACCACTTCAATATCGTTTATATTTGCTCATGATTAACAATTGAAATGGAATGTTAACTCTTGCTATTTCCATGCATCCTTTAGCCCCTTTGGAAAATTAGAATGCCAAGGTATTTAGGAAATACCTAGTTATAAGATACCCTTCGCAAGAGTACTCTTGAGCCTTGTAATGAGCTAGTTAGGTTTTAAACCCCTTACCCCTTTATATTTCGTGCTTGTTAATTTTGTTGGCCGGTCAGCTTCTCTTTATTAAGGTGTTTTTGTATATATGCCGATTATGCTCTTTGGTTTAGTTTTAGCCCTTTAAGATGTATCAAGGAGGTCACTCTTATTTTCCATGCTAGTAATGAGTATTCTATCTTTTGGTAATTAAAAAAAATTGCTTATTTGGTAATAGTTAAGCAAGCTGAGTTTAAATAAAATGTTGGAAATATATTTATAATCAATATCACAATTTAAAGTTTCCCACTCAACAACCGAGTACGCACGGGAACCAGTCATACATAATATTGTACCTGAGTCTTGATTTTTCAATTGTGTACCTCAGCCCCAGGCTTGTAAGAAGCGTACTGTAAGTCACCAGGGAAACAAATCACCTTTATTGTTGACCGTCTCATCATGAATTTATTATCTGTTGAATTGCTTTTCCACTGTCACGAATAAAGAATTAAAAAAGGCATTGAAATTCTACAATCAAACTCATTTTTTATTATATAATATAATCAAACTAAGATTTGGCAAGCAAGTTTTTAAAAGAAGGCAATGTTACGAGAATTTGATTTTTGAGAGATTGAGCTTTTTTATTGTTAAATTTTTAGAATATATGTAAAATAATTATTTATTATTGTCTACAAATTTTGAGATAATTCAATATAAGGGACCTAACACCTCTGATAAAATCCTTTCAAACATGGACTAATTAAGCTTACCATCTTCCTATAAGCAAATTGAATCATTGAATCACAACGAGTTAAGTGATCGATGCATATGTCCCTCTCATATATACAAGAGAAATAGAGATAGAGAACATGGGAGAGGAAGCGTTATGTATGGGAAAAGGGCAGCGAGATTACTTTAGTTATAAGCAGAGGTTGTGTCTGTCTTCTCAGTTCAGTTCATGTTGCGTTGTAATGCTATTTGCACCAATCTACGGAGTTTGAGGAAGTAATGGTCCCATTTGGATGCATCCAATCCAATCAATCTCATCTGTATTTTTCTACTTACTGTTAGTTACTGTTTTTGTCTAACGTTCAACACTGTCCTTTCATACAACAGACACTGCCTCTCTCTCTTCCCATGATCCCACCCTCATGTCGCCCCCCTCTCTCTCTCTCACATATACACACAGTTACAAACACGATAAAAAAAAAAAACGTCCCTTATCTTAACGATTGCATTTGTTTGTTGACATTTGACAGCACTGCATTATGTACTATAACAGGTAATAGCCTAAACAGTAAACGTGGTGTCACTGCCACTCGGAAGTCGATAAATAAAGTCCATTTTCACATGATGCTTGGCGCTTTGCTATATGCTTACTTTTTTCGCTTGATATATACATGAATTTTAATTCTCTGTCATGTTATTTTTGTTTCGCTTTTTCATCACAAAATCTAACAGGAATGATCATCTATATATATATATATATATATATATATATTATTGGAGTGAATAATGTTTGAGTAAATACTAGTTATAAGCACTGTTTACATTATTTTCTTCTTTTGAACTTATTTTTTTGAATTTGATTGATTGGTATATTTTCCGTACATCTGCACAACACTTCACCCTAATAATAGTAATAATAATAATAATAATAATAATAATCTTCTACGTGCTTTAAGGATAAAATGTAAGGTGGGTTTCCTTAAATCAGATATGAAAAAAAGTCCAATTTCAAAATGAGTTGAATCAATGATGCATGAAGATAGTGAGAAAAGCCACAAAGCACATCATTGGACATCACTCATGACTCGTGAATAAATTACATGCCTTTCATTAATATAAAAGAAAAAAAAAACTTCATTAGAGTTAAAAAGTACAAGGATGCTACTAGGGCATGGTTCAAGTCTTTGAAACCAAATATTCTACTTTTTTTTTTTAAAAAAAAGGACATGCCTTTTTTTTATACTAATATATAAATTACCTAATAAAAGCCCAGAAAATTTGGAGAGGGCGTTTGAGTTTCTAGCAAATATGCTACAATGGGTTACACTATATACAATAAAAAATTAAAAAAAAAAAAACCTAAAACCGTGATTGCCGCGGCATTTTTTTCACAAACACTCCACTTGATAGGATCGTGGAACTCTCACTATCTATCTCTGTGTGAATAACCAAAAATGCTGCTACGAAGAGAATAAAAGGGAATAAAACCCCATAAATATGGACGACTATATAAGCATGGAGATACATTAATTACGTGGCATATATGACCTATATAACTTAAGAAAGCTGGAAGGCCATCTCCAGAAGGAGAGCTTTCTTCTGAGATGCATTTATAACGCCATTGCACTCTGCATCCACCAACACTTCCGTCATACTTCCAGCTGCATGCCCTCTACACCCATCATCTGAAGTCCTCCTCAACATGAATGCCTGAATACAAGAAAAAAATCAAAACACCATTGTGTTCAGAATTCTCCAGAACTTGGCCAATTGTGTGAAAAAAACTTTTTAAAGCCTACCCTAATAACTAATGTGTATTCCTCTGTTGAGGCTAAATTGGGTGTAGGACAAAGCCAGCTGAACGTTAATGGCGTTCAAGATTGCATGACTTTCAGTTATATTAGCAGAAAATAAGGCATCAAAATCCAACCCAATCATGCATAAGCGCGTGATATAATCTGCATACGTTTTCTTTCCTTTGACATCCATAGGTGATATCATAATAACATAAGCGTGTTAGGAACACATCATGTGCATAGATATATCAGTAGAAATGTACAAACCAAACAAGCACAACACTGGATGAAAGCATGTCATACTTGCCCACGGCGAGTTATCTCTAACTAGCCAGGTTGGGATAAATGACTTCCCATCTATTGGAACTGGGAAAGGACTGGAAGAATATATCTTAATGACTTACACCTTGGGCTAGCCTTCTTGCTTGTGAAAGTCCGACCTATGAAATCAAGCATTTCTATGAATTTGCTGAGTCATCTTTTATCGGTATTTTATATGCATAGCAGGAAACATTTAAAAAAAAGAACACAAATAGGTTTGCACAAAAAAAAAAAGGCTCCCATATTAGTTCCTCTGTTATATCTTAAATAGTCATTTCGGTAAATCAGGCATTATTCATAATGGAGACATTGGAATGGAAAAAGATGCTAATATTTAAATCATAACACGAATACAAAATTTATATGAAACAAATTACATCACCTGATTGGTGCTACTGAATCATATAGCATTACTCAAATTTTGCTTACTTTGTTGGTTTATCCAATGCAGAGTGAGTAACAAAATGTTTATTAATTATTTTTTAAAAAGTTAGAATTCAAATGAAGTTATCAGTATTATGTTTATTTTTATATGACTAGTGTTTTTACATAATTATATTACTAAAGAATACATAAAACTTCCACATCTCATACCACGAGTCACCTAGATATATTCAAAACCATTAGCCATTAATTTTATATAAATATATAAAAATAAAATTTGTGAGTTTAATTTTCAACTAGTAGAATACTTTGATTCAAAAGATTTCAACATCATCACAAAGACTTGATTTAAGAAGTAAATAAAATAGAAGGATCGCATACCTGAAGTTTGCCCAGGCGCCATGCTCCACAAACAGATACAACCTCAAGCATTTTATCATGCACGGATTGAGGACTAAAATCATCATCATGCACTTGGTCTTTTTGCCATAGATGAACTCCATCCATATAGCTCCCGATGTTAAGCACAATTATGCCCTCCACGTCCTACATGAAAGAACAATCAAAAGATGATGCTTTGCTAATAAATTTATAGAAGGCGAGATTCTAACACAAGCTACTGACTTGAAAAGGGGGGAAAATTAACAGTTGAAACAGAACTATAACACTGAAAACCTTGTACACAGAATAAGATTTTGTTGACAAGATCTTTTAAAAACTAACATAGCAGTAAGAGATCAAGGAATTAAATTAGGAACTTATATACAAAGATTCTGTATAGATGTTAAGACAGAAATAAAGGTGAAGAAAAGAGAGGAGTATACTTGATATATCTTGGTTTAGTGCATGAGACCTACTTCCAACCCCTTTGCCACTTACCAACGGATTTTCACCATGTAAAATCAAAGTATATAACAAAGAAGTTAGGTTTCTAAACTCACTTGAAACTTTTACAAACTTTACAACTTATACACAGTTCTATTCTTTTCTTTCACATAATTGCTATGAGATTCAAGAACTCTTATAAAGACAAAGGGATTAAAGCTCATAGATTAGACTTTCAATAGTTAGATAAACCAAACTCTTGGCAACAAATTGTAATGAAAATAAGGAAGACTATAAAGCTAGAATTTCTCCTTTTTGATTTCTTGATGATGTTTTGTTCAAATGCTACTTTTTTTTTTTATATACCATTAGAAAAACTAGCCGTTAGAAAATTTCTTTTGAAATTCAGGCGTCAAAGGACTAGATTATCATAGGATTTGTGTAGCCAAGAAGTAGTTGAATTTTTCAGATGTTCTTTAGGATGCTGGGCAGACCATGCTTCACAGGTTTTCTTCGTATTTTTTGCTTCCAACCAACACGTCTAGAGAAAAAGGTAGTATGCTGAGTATTCTAGTTATCTTGTTTTAATTAATATTCATTAATGCTTTTGAAAGACTTAAGACAAAGGAGAGCTGGCTTTATAATGAGTTAGAAATAGATACATAGCAAAGTGAAAAGCAAAGGCAACTTTTAGCTTTTTAGCAAGAAAACAAAATAGTGCAGAGAGCTCAAAAAATTTTCATACTTTCTGTAGGTCACATAAAAAGCTACAACAATATGAATTACAAAGTGAGTTTTTATCTGATTTGGACTTTTGGAATCATCAAATATAAGAGAGGTTGAGAGACCACCAGGCCAACAATCTTCCTCTTTTGATGATGACAAAACCTAAGTGATAAAAGTTCTAATAGATGTATAGAAAACATATGGACTCCCCCTAAGTATGTACTCCCCCTTAATAGATGAATTGGTTATAGAGACCAAAACATAAAGGCCAAAAAAAAAAAAAAGAAGGAACCTAATAGTGTTACCTTATAGGATATAAATCTTATTACCAGCAATTGTAAGACATAAACCTTGTTACCATCAATTCTATAAACTATGTTAACATTAAGTATAGCCAAATATAAACCTTGTTCTCCCTTTTTTGTCAGCAGCAAAAAAGCGACAGAAATAAGCAAGCAATAACCAAGATGACAAAGCAATATAATATCCAAAAATAATCCAATAACAGGGTAGAAACAAAACAAAAAGATAATAGCTAGAAATTAATAAGAGAAAACATTTAGTAAGATAATCAGATAATTTCCAGAGACACAATAGCTAATAAGATAAGTAGAAAATAATTAGAAAGATAATATTCAATATTTAGTAATCAGCAATAGTCAAAAAATAACATGATTTAAAAAAAAAAACCATCATAGGCTAGTCAAACGATGATGGACTAGGACGTTAATTTCGTCTGTAGATAGTTTTGAGCACTTTGATAGAATCCATGAAAGCAATATCAATGTCCTAAAACTGAAGATTGAGAGCAGTAGCCTTCAGGTTGATGCTAGATTTGACATCCTTTAGCTCTTGATGAATAGTTTGAATTTGTTAACTGATAGACCTATGATCTTGTAAGAGACTTCGCCCAATACCAACATTAGTGATGAATTCACCAATTTCATCATTCATCTGATCGAACTGTGCATTAATGTCTTTTAAATAATCAGCAAACATGTGATTTGGTGAAATTTGAGCTTCAAGCATTTTTTGCAACACTGCAAAAGAGTCCTAAGATGAAATGGTGTTTGAAGCAGAAGAGGAGAAATGTTCAGTAGCAGGAGAAGATACAAGAAAGGCTAGAGCTTTGCCACGAGTGTCAGTTGAGAGGACACAAGAGCTTTGCCACGATTATCATGACCAGAGAAAGACGCAGGAGGTTTATTTTGATCAGAAGGTAAAGCAGCATCTATCATTCGAAGCCACTTTGTCCCCACTGAAATATGCTGCATTAATCTAAAAGTGGCTTCATTGTAGGTGGTATCTACAATGATAAAAAGGTAAGAATACAAATTAATTTAATGAGCCTTGAAGACTCTGGTGAGCAACATTTCATAGGGAAGAATTACTAGCGGGTTGAAGATGTGAGTAGATTTTGCCATGAATCTCAAGATCCAAGTCCCAAGATCAATGAGAGTCTTGGTTACAAGGTAGTATAAAGGACAGACATCCCTTTTGTTCAATGACTCTAAAGATCATGATCGAGGCAACAAATAGATGTTGATGATGTGTGCCATGATTTTTCGTTCATAGTGTAATGCTAGATCATTCAACCTGCCAGGAGAAAGAAGGTCTGAATATTCAACCAAATAATCCTAAGCAGCCTTATAGGTGACTGGAAATTCTTTACCCCATGTCTTCTTAAAGAAGTATGATCTGCTAATGAAAGATATTTCCAAAATTTTACTCAATTTCTTTTTAGTTAATACAATCCTTCTGCTTTTAATAAATAAGACAATAGAAAGATCGTTGTCTGTAACCGACAGATTGACATACAATAATCTAACTAGGTCCTCATATACTTTTTCTTGCAGTTCAAGTATCTTATGCCATCCCATATCCAGGAAGCGTTGTTCATATCACAATGAATGGTTTTAAGTTTTTGCAGAGATATTGTTCTTCCACAAACCACAAAACGTCTTATAAAATTAGAATCGTACTTTTTTTTTCCATTGTTGACAGAAAGTTTTCAGCATCAATGGAGTCATTTGAGTCAAATAAAATTTCTTCAGTAGACTCACCCGAGTGATTTTCTTTAGACATTTCTTTCCTTTCAAAGCAAATAATGGTTGAATGAAACATTTTCCTTTATGAGCACCAGAGATTTCTTTCGAGGAAGAAGGATGTGATTCTGAAATATCCTTGACAAATGTTGGT
Source organism: Erythrophleum fordii (assembly GCA_032878935.1). Lineage (NCBI taxonomy): Eukaryota > Viridiplantae > Streptophyta > Magnoliopsida > Fabales > Fabaceae > Erythrophleum > Erythrophleum fordii. The sequence goes on from JAVQMF010000054.1 coordinate 45,508,823, forward strand.
TTCTTGGAGTTTTGGGAGTCTTCTGCAAGTATATTGGATAAAGAAAGCTGGCGAAAAGGTTGTTTCACTGACTCAAATTCTGAGGGTTTAGAACGAATTGCTCGCCGTGTTTGGCGATGGTAAGTAGACATTGAAGACAACTATGGTTGCTGTTGAGCACTATTTGAAGGAGATTGATTAGATTCGAAGCCAGAGAGAGGAATACTCTGTGACGATGTTGATTTATGAGCTACTATTTTTGTTTTAGGCATTTTAAGTCGAATGAGAGACAGATTTTTTGTGCTGCTAAGGTTTGGGGAAAATCTTTAGAGGAGTAGAAGAAAAGTTTTGAAGAGGGGTAGACAAAATATGCTGGGAAAAGCCTTTTCTATTAGCCAGTTATCAATACGAAGAGAGAGTGGCCAGGCGTTTTATCTAACACATTATACCCTATGTATTTTTTTTCATAACTACTTTAAAAGAGAGAAAATATCTAATTTGAAAGCACAATGCACACACGATATTTTGACTAATGAAGCAAGTGATACAGTATTTCTGGCGTGCAACTTCATAGCTAACATTCATTTGACTTTTCATGGCTTCAGAGATCTTGTCAACAAAATTTTCAAAAATAATAAAGTAAACACACAGAACATGCAATATATGTAAATTAAACATTGTTAATCATGCCTAAACCTTTCCTTAGCATAGAAAATCTATTTTGCAACAATGGTTTTATAAAGATGTCAACCAATTGTTGTTCAGTCTATATGTACCTTATCTTAACATCTCCTTGTTGTATATGGTCTCGGATGAAATGATGTTTAACTTCAATATGCTTGGTTTGAGAGTAATATACATGATTTTTGGTCAGATAGATAGCACTGGTATTGTTGCAGAAAATTGGAATTTGCTTATCATCAACTTGTTATTTCATCCGTAGAAGTTGAATGCAACAACTTTCTATTGTCATATGTTCTACTTTAACGATTAATAAAGTTACTGAGCTATGTTTCTTGCCAAACTAGGACACCAATGCTGTTCTTAAAAATTGACAAGTGCCAGTGGTTTTTTTTTTGGGTCAAGTTTATCACCTGCAAAATCAACATCTGCATATCTTACTAGTTCAAATCTATTAGATTTTGGATACCACAGGCCAAGGTCTTGTGTACTCAATAAATATCTAAAGGTTCCTTTTACAACAGTATAGTGAGATTTTTTAGAATTAGATTGAAATTTAGCATATTTACATATACTAAAAATTATATCTAATCTGCTTGTTGTGAAATAAAGTAAAGATACTTGAACTGCAGGAAGAAGTGTATGAGGATCTAGTTAGATTATTTTATGTCAATCTATCGATTATGGATGATGGTCTTTCCATTGTCTCATTTCTCAAAGGCGAGAAGGTTGTATTAACTAAAAAAAAATTGAGTAAGATTTTGGAAATATCTTTCACTAGTGAATCGTACTTCTTTCAGAAGACATGGAGCAAAAAATTTCTAATCACCTATGAGGCTGCCAGGGATTATTTAGTTGAATGTCAAGACCTCCCTTCTCCTGGTAGAGTGAATGGTCTAGTATTAGGCTTTGAACGAAGAATCATGGCACACATTATCAACACCCATCTGTTACCTCGATTATGATCCTTAGAGTCACTGAATAAGAGGGATGTCTGTCTTTTGAACTACCATGAAATCAAGACTCCCATTAATTTTGTGATTTAGATCTTGAAATTCATGGTAGAATCCACTCATATCTCCAACCTGTTACCTAGTCTTTCCTATGGAATACTGCCAAAGTCTTCAAGACTCATTAGATTAATTTACATCCTTTTCCTTCCATCATTTTAGATACCACCTACAATGAAACCACTTTTAGATTAATACAGTATACTCCAGTGGAGACAAGCTAGTCTCGAATGATAGATGCTACTTTACCTTTTGGCTAAAATAAGCCTCCTGCATCTTATTTTAGCCTATATCTTCTAGTCATGATAATTGTGGCAAAGCCTCCTGCATGACCAGGTGGTTTCGAATGATAGATGCTCCTGTGTCCTCGCTAACTGGCACCTGTGACAAGACTTTAGCCTCTTTTGCGTCTTCTTCGATTGTTAAACCTCCCTCTTCTTCTGCTTCAAACACCACTTCATCCTAAGACTCTTGCAATGTTGCAAAAATGCCTAAAACTCAAATTTTACTTAATCACATGTTTGTTGATTATTTAAAAGACATTAATGCATAGCTTAATCAAATGAATGATCAAATTGGTGAACTTATCACTAGTATTGGTACCATGCGAAGTCTCTTACAAGATCACGGGCTTATTAGTCAACAACTCTAAATTGTCCATCAAGAGCTAAAAGATGCAAAGTCTAATATCAACCCGAAGGTTATTGCCCTTAATCTTTGGCTTTAGGACATTAATAATGTTCTCATGGATTCCATTAAAGTGCTCAAAAGCTATTTGCAAACGAAGCTAACTTTCTAATCTATCATCGTTTGACTGGCCTATGATAGTATTTTTTTAAAAAAATCATAGTATTTTTTTAAAAAAATCATATTATTTTTTTACTATTACTTGTTACTAGATATTGAATATTATCTTTCTAATTCTTTTATGCTTATCTTATTGGCTATTGTGTCTCTAGATATTATTTAATTATCTCACTGAATGTTTTCTTTGATTAATTTCTAACTATTATCTTTATGTTTTATTTTTACCCTATTATTAGATTATTTCGGGATATTATAGTGCTATATTCTCTTGGTTATTGCTTGCTTATTTCTGTCTCCCTTTTGCTACAACAAAAAGGAGGAGAACAAAGTTTATATCTAGTTATACTTGATATTAACACATTTTATAGAATTGATAGTAATAAGATTTATGTCTTGCAATTGTTGGTAACAAGGTTTATATCTTATAAGGTAACACTACCAGGTTCTTTGTATTTTTTTTCCTGCCTTTGTGCTTGGGTCTTTGTAACCAGTTCATCTATTAAGAGGGAGCACATACTTAGGAGGAGTGCACCTATTTCCTACACATCTATTAGGACTTTTATCACTTAAGTTTTGTCATCATCAAAAGAGAGAAATTGTTAGCCCAATAGTCTCTCAACTTCTCTTATGTTGATGATTCCAAAAGCTCAAATCAAATAAAAAGCCACTCTATAATTCATTTTATTGTAACTTTATATTTGACATGCAAAAAGCATGAAAAATTTTTGAGCTCTTTGCACTATTTTGTCTTCTTGCTAAAAATTTAAAAGCTGCCTTTGCTTTTCACTTTACTACGTTTCTATTTCTAACTCTTCATAAAGTCAACTCTCTTTTGTCTTAAGTCTTCCAAAAACATTAATGAATATTAATTAAAACAAGACAACCAAAATACTCTATATGCTACTCTTTCCTCTAGATGTATTGGCTGAAAGCAAAAAACATGAAAAAAACCTGTGAAGCATGGTTTGCCCATTATCCTAAAGAACATCTGAAAAATCTAGTTATTTTCTAGGTACACAAATCTTATGATAAACTAGTCCTTCAATGATTAAATCTCAGAAGAAGTTTTCAAACAACTAGTTTTTTTTTATAGTATATAAGAAGGAGCAGCATTTGAACAAAACATCATCAAGAAATCAAAAAGGAGAAATTCTAGCTTTATAGTCTTCCTTGTTATCATTACAATTTGTTGCCAAGCGTCTGGTTCATCTGACTATTGAAAATCTAATCTGTGAACTTCAATCCCTCTATATCTGTATAGTTCTTGAATCTCATAGCAATTGTGCTAAAAAAAAGAATAAAGTTGTGTGTAAGTTGTAAAATTTGTAAAAGTTTTAAATGAGTTAGGAAATTTAACTTCTCAATAATGTACTCTGATTTTATATAGTGAAAATCCCTTGATAAGTTGCACAAGGAATGGATGTAGGTTTTGTGGACCAAACCAAAATATATCAAATGTACTCCTCTTTCTTCACCTTTATTTCTATCTTAACACTTGTATAGAAACCTTGCCGACAAGGTTCTAATTTAACTCTTTGATCTATTGCTGTTCATTTAGTTCTTAAAAGATTCTATCGACAAGATCTTATTCTATCTACAATATTTTTTGTTTTACAATTTTGTTTCAATTATTAATTAATTTCTGTCGTAGCACCTATTCACCCTTTTTAGGTGCATTTTTCAAACTAAAGTAAAAAGATATGAGTTCAAAGTTAACCTTGATACAAGCTAAAGGTTATCAGAAAATCTTCCGTGAGCCTACCTTTTATTCTTACAATAATTATAATCCCATTATATATATATATATATATATATTATATATCCTGAGTTACTCAAACATAAGTAATATGAACTCTTTTTTTTTTTAAGTGCCTTCCACAAAATTTCTTTTGACATTCTATAAATCGATGAACACCATGTGTAATTATTTTTAATTTTCTCAATACTTCTCCATCAATCTTTACAACAAGTATATTGCTTCCATAGTCGACCTTCTTAGTATAAAACCGAATTTATTCTTTGTAATGTGAGTCTTTTGTCTTAATCTTTGCTTAATCACCATCTTCTATAATTTCATAATGTGACTCATGAGTGTAATTCCTTTATAATTTACACAATTTTATATGTCTCTTTTATTTTTATAAATAAGAATTAAAGTACTTCTCTTGCACTAATCTAACATTTTTTTAGATCTCATAATCTCGTTAAACAATTTTGTAAGCCAATTTATACCTTTCACTCTTAAACTTTTTCATGCCTTAATAAGTATATTATCCGATCCAACTATTTTACCATTCTCCATCTTCTTTAATGCTTGTTTTATTTCTCAAATCCTACAATAAAAAAATATAATTTTGGTCTTTTTCTTTAGAGTTCAGCCTATTCGAGTGCAATAGGATCCCATATCTTTATTAAATAACTTATGAAAATAACTCTTTTACATTTCCTTGATATCTTGTTCTATAACTAAGATTTTTTTTCCTTCATCTTTAATGCATTTCACTTTATCTACGTCTCTTATTTTTCTTTTCTTACTTTTAGCTAGCTTATCAATACTTCTTTCTCTAACTTTAATGTTTAAAAATTAGAATAACCCATCAAACGCCCTAACTCTCGCTTCACTCATTGCCTTCTTAGTGTCTTTTTTAATTACCTTATATTTTTTTTCAATTTTTATCACTTTTACACAAAGACCACGCTTTATGATACTTCTTTTTAACTTTAACTTTATCTTGTACGCTCGTATCTCACTACTAAAATTCTTTATTCTTAAATACAATGCGTCTTGATTAGCCGAATATCTCTTTTGTCACTTTTCTAATCTCTTTAACTATCTCGTTTCACATATCATTAGCATTTCTTTGTATCTCCCAAAAATGTACAAACCAAACAAGCACAAAATTATGTTTCTGTAAGAACGTGAAAATAAAAGTTATTACTATCACATGAAAGCATGTCATATCTGCCCACAGTGAGTTATCTCTAAGTAGCCAGGCTGTGGGATAAATGACTCCTCATCTATTTGAACTAGAAAATGACTGGAGGAATGTATCTTAATGGCTTACACCTTGGGCTAGCCTTCTTGCTCGTGAAAGTCCAACTTATGAACAGAAAATCAAGCATTTCTATGAATTTGCTGAATCATCTTTTATCGGTATTTTATTGCATAGCAGGAAACATTTTAAAAAAGAACACAAATAGGTTTGCACCAAAAAAAAAAAACCCTCCCACAATAGTTCCTTTGTAATATCTTAAATAGTCATTTCGTTAAATAAGGCATAATTCATAATGGAGACATTGGAATGGAAAAGATGCTAATATTTAAATCAAAACACGAATACAAAATTTATACGGAAAAAATTACATCACTTGATTGGTGCTACTGAATCATATAGCATTACTCAATTTTTGCTTACTTTGTTGGTTTATCCAACGCAGAGTGAGTAACAAAATGTTTATTAATTATTTTTAAAAAGGTTAGAATTCAAGTGAAGTTATTGGTATCATGTTTATTTTTATATGACTAGTCTTTTTACATAATTATATTACTAAAGAATATATAAAACTTCCACATCTCATACCACAAGTCACCTAGATATATTCAAACCATTAGCCATTAATTTTATATAAATATATAAAAATAAAATTTGTGAAGTTTATTTTCAACTAGTAGAATGCTTTGATTCAAAAGATTTCAACATCATTACAAAGACTTGATTTAAGAAGTAAATCAAATAGAATGATCGCATACCTGAAGTTTCCCTAGGTGACATGCTCCACAAACAGATACAACCCCAGGCATTTTGTCATGCACGGATTGAAGACTAAAATCATCATCATGCTCTTGGTCTTTTTGCCAAAGATCTACTCCACCCATGCAGCTCCCGATGTTAAGCACAATCACGACCTCTGTGTCCTACGTGAAAGAAAAAGATAATGCTTTGCTAATAAATTTATAGAAGGAAAGATTCTAACACAAGCTACTGACTTGAAAGGGGGGAAAATTAAAAAAAAAATCACTAATCTAACCTCAGGATTCTCAATGTCTCTGCCGTCAACTTCAAGCCATACTTGCCATGGCAAGTCAGCACATGATACGTCCATTATATCTCTAGCTCCTTCTTTGGAATATCGCAATATATTCACAAACTGTTAATGTAATAAATTCACAAGATATATATCAATGAACAAGAACGCTTTGAATAATGTGTCTTGAAGGCTAACTAGACAATTGCAGGCTAAGATTGAAAAAAAAAATCCAATTCTAATACACAAGAATTGAGAACATTTACCTGACTAGAAAACTTCTCAGGATTTATCTCTCGAGTTATATGAAATTCATATGCAACCTTCGCATCACATCCAATTCCTATAAAAGCAGTATGCAGATGTCAGTAATTCCCAAAAAAAGAATACTCAACAAAGCTGTTTCAGAGATGTACCTAGATAGTTCATCACGGATTTAGATTTCACTTTAATTGGCTTTCCTTCAGAATTTTCTTCTGTAATATTTACTGCCCAGCGTTCCAGCATTGTAACCGCTGCATTGCTAATGTCATGCAAAAGCGTGGTCAAGCCACCTTGTCCATCAACAGCAGAGAAGCCTCTTCCCCCGCGCAGTACCATTGATAAATCATTCCCAGGGACTAGGGAAGAATTGCAACAGGTGGAGGTCACTCAAAATTGTGTCTTTCTATGGCATCAGGGACCCAAGCAACAGTGCCATCCCTGCCACGCACCAGTACTCTAAAATTGTGTACACTTTTGAACAATTCCAACCCCTACTTAGGACCTTGGGAAGCACTCATTTCGCAGATCTACAGTACAATAACAAAATCAACTAACGTCCACTGAGGACACAAATATAAAATAAAAAACATCCATTTTATATCTTGACAAGCATTGCTAGTTTACGGAAGGGAGAAAAATCATTTCTATTTATAACTTGCTCTTAAACAGTAAACACATTATTTAATTGAATTCAATGAAACATTAAGCTGTCAAACCATGCAGAAATCCACTACAATAACAACACAAAATATATAAAAAAAAAAGGGCAAAAAGATCGATTCAATGAGAATTTAAAAGCGATGAAAATGACAGAGAACACATTATATGGTATTTCTCGGGTTGGTACTAAGAGCCTAGCAAAGTAATGCTTAATCTTTTTACTACAATAGATTGAAGGGACCCTTGTATCTGTTTACTTTAAGTAACTTGTCAGCAGTCAAAGCAAACAACAGATATATCTGCTTTACAATTAGCCACCATGAATCATGAGGGGGCTGTTAAGACAATATACATATTTAAGTCTATGTAGTCAAAAATTATATTGATGCAACAAAATCTGCAGGGTGAATTAAGAGATTCAATATTATTAAGCTACCATTCCCAATACACACACACACACACACACACACACACACACCAAGCACAATGGATCTTTGTGCCAAAATCATCACGCTGCAGTCCTTCTTTCTGAAGTCTGAACTTAACCACATATTAAACAAGCTCTTAAATATGTTTTCTAGGTCCTAATTATGTTCAGGACAGTACAAATGAAAGGTCAAATGTAGAATCCTGCATTTTTTGGTCTAACTAATAATTTAACAAACTCCAAAAACATAATCCAATTTGACTCCCAAAGATTTTAAAGATACATCGGCAACATGCTTAATTGCAGATATTATTACCTCAACCCAAGGCTAGTTGTTTGGAAAAGACTTGAGTAATCATCTGAATAGGATTTAGTAGCATATTCAATCTCCCATGGAGAGAAGGCCCAAGCTGTCCACCGCTCCTAGCATTGATGAAGAGTAAAAGGTGGTCTTGCATCATATGGCAAATCAACCAATGTGTACTTCCTAATTCGATTAAAGTTGGCAGTACCACCTTTTCCTAGCACTCCACCATAGGCCATGTGTTTGAAGTGCATCTACTGGATTTCTGCAAATCAGCTAGGTCATTCAGAACATATCCCAAAGATGCTTCAGTAGCAGAGGAATTCTCTGACTTACTATTAGCAGAGCAACCACCTCCATGTTTATTGACATCGTGCCGCTTTCAAATCTGACCACGAACAGAAGAGGTTAAAACTTCCTGTGCGATAAAACTTAGTGCCGCTCCATTTTGATCTTCATCCACTTCCCTGACACTGAGAGGAGACGCGATAACTCACAGACTGAAATCACAAACATCGCCAGAATCTTCAACCATTTTGGCATGACATTTAACATAAACAAGGCGCTGGCACCACTGGCAATGCCATGTAGGAGAAGCATTGACAAAAGTCACTACCACATGGTTCATCACAGTATAAACAGAAGGTAGACATCTCGTGATTATCATCCACAATGACCCATCTTTCTGACTAGTGGTGTCGAATATGGTTAAAACCAGCCTGTGCCACCCATTTGCAATCATTCAGTGCAAACTAAGAACAATAGAAATGAGCTGCTACACCACAAACAGACCAACGATAGAGAGGAGTATGTGGTGAGGCAGTTGCACCTAAGTTTCGAGAGGGCAAAAAGGAGGTCAAGCAGACACCGCAAATACATGGCTGTTACCTAGAAGTAAAATCGTCAAACCACAAATGATGTGATAGAGGTGCTCTGAGGTTCTTCCTGATCTCCTTCTTTGCATGGGCAGCATCTTTAACCCAATTTAGAGATGTTCTTCTATGCCACTTGAGAATAGCATATATGGTAGCCAGAAGCCCAAATGAACCAGTGATCAGCTGACTGAAGATAGATGGACCAGAAGCGTCATGACTGGCTAATAACCTAAAAAATGAATTAGACAACTCCATCATGACAAAACTCGTTTACCATTGACTATTAAAACTTAGCTCCCGAAGGATTATTTTCATAAAACCGGATCCAACCAGACCAAAAAAGACAACCAATTGAGTGTCAGTCATTGTTAGAGAGACTTATATGCAGAGAACTGAGCTGACAACAATAACTTGACAGGAGAAAAAAAAGATGTGCCATGGCATTGCAACCAAATCTGTTTATTATACTTCCAAAGCATGATAATATATGAAAGAAAAAAATCAGAATTGCTTCTGCCAGAGATATGACCTATGAAGATGCTAATTCTCAATTTCTTAAAATTTTTCTTTAGACACAACCAGCATTATCCTATATTCTAACTATCTCACCCTTTATTTTCGAAAAAAATCTACTAAATAAAAAGATGTTAAATTATATTGATCCAAATTATTTATGTCAAAAAAAAATTCAGGAAACATCTTTTTATTATTTCAACAATGTGGGGTTTTTAATATCTCATTTTACCTATTTTTAGTTGTTTTTCCTTTTTCCAAGGTCAGCTTTGTTCAAGCCATGCCCAAGCAAGTTGTGTACCAGCCTAAAAAATAATTTTTTTTTTTATTCTAACATTTACATCTAAGCGCATCAACAGTCGTGGCAGCATCAGTGTCCAACACAAATGTTTTCATCCTTTATAGGATATCAGGAGGAAGGAGATAGTGAATTATAGATAGGAGTCATCCATTAACTGACTTAGAATTCAATAGTATATAATCCAGCGACACGTGCTACAAGTTCTCGTAAATCTATAGAAGTGAAAGTGGGGAGAATAGAGTTCAACCAAACAGCAACCATCAAAGTATATTCAGTTTTACTTATTCATAATCATATAAAATCAGAAGAAAGAAAATCAAGAAACAACATATGCGAAAACTAAGCCAGAAAAGGGTATATCCAACAAGACTTTAAAATCCTAAATTGGTGCTCAGTTGTGAGCTATACAGAGAATTTTGTGGCAGCTAAAAATAAGAAAAGCCTTGCACGCTGATTGCAATTTTAATTAAGGATATAAAGTCATAAATAATTACAAAAGAGAAAACCATAAAAGAACTAGAGAGAAAGAGGGAGATCCGACGCAACACTATCTGAAGAAGAAAAGGAAGGGATCAAAACCTGAAGGGAGATTGAACAGCGTAGAAGCAAAGAGAGATGCACGAAGTTGATTTACAAGAAGTCAGCAGAATCCTATTGGATTGAGAAGACTAGAGAGATTGAAATTTGCGGTGCGTATGGGATTTGATTTCCTTCCTTCTTTAACAAGAAATAAATACGATCGAGTACAGCACAAGAGCGGGATTTCCAGGCGCGCTGCAAACGCGCCTGCCCAGCTCCTTTTATATATCAACCCTTTTTTTTCTAATTAATATTAAAAAATAAAGTGAGGTGCTTTATTTTTTAATTTATTTTTTTATAAAATTATTTTTTAATTTAATTTTTCATAAATAAAATTATTATGGATAATTTTTTCTATTAATTCATTATAAATAAAATTATTAAATGTGATTACATCTAGTATATTTTTTTTGATAAGTTATAAATAATATTTTTATACTAATCTATTATTAATTTTATTTATAATAAATTGATAAAAGAATTATTTATAATAATTTTATTTTTAAAGGATTAAATTCCATATATGAGGAATCAAATCAAAAATTTAATTTTATAACAGATCAAATTAAAAAATATTTTATTTATAAGTGACCAAATTAAAAAATATTACATCTATAATCAATCAAAACAGATTTTTAGTCAAAAAATTAATTTAAATTAAATTAATAATTTAATTTTAAAATATTATTTTTTTCATTTAATATAATTTTTAAAAAATAAAATCTTTGAATTTAACCCTTTAATAAATTTATTGATTTGATATTAAAGGGAGCTCACATAGGTGCTAATATACGACCTACATTTCTATAAGTGTCATGCATTATTTTGATTGAAAAATTAAATTGAGAAACTTTTTAAACAAATTGAAGAGGGAATAAAATTTCAATAGCTAAATTAGCAATTCAATCTTTAAATTATTATTTATGAAAAAAAAAATTTGAATTGACTCTTCGTTGGTCTATAACATTTAATTCTGTTCATATAGAACTGGAAGTCAAATTTGGTTAAAAATACGACAACTTGCAATAAAATCCAATTTTAAAGAATTGAACGGAATTAGTTTAGTTTGAGATAATTGAGAGTTATAAATTTTAATTTTTTTTTATATTATAAATGTTTTTAACAAAGAAAACTTACATTTTTTAATATTAGGTTAGGAAACTAAGAAGACTGAAAGTTCCAAGCATATATCTCTTAATAATTATTTCTTGGACTTCAAATTGCTCACTTACCATTTAACTCTATCAATTGAGATGGCATAATTAACTATTTAAAAAAAAAATGCCATGGCTGTTCCTTGTAGGACAAAGTCAAGAACTGCTGTATATCTCGTTTAATACAGTGTATCGGATTGAAATCCTGTACAGCATGTTAATAATTGCTATATATCTCTGCACAAGATTAGATACAATGATATAAGTTAATTAGTGGTCTAACAGATACTAAAATGCATATTAACATTTTTAATTCATTTTTTAAATACAAATAAAAATTAAATATAATTAATTTTTAATATACATCCGTGATTATCGTTCAATCAATGTTTAAAAGCCAAAATTTAAAAAAAAAATATTATAAGAATTTGAGCTTCTTAAATTAATATTCAATTTATTTTAAAATATACGATTCAACCCCCTCCTTAAGTCTTCAAAATTAACAATTTTTTCATATTACTAATCTATATTTTGATTGTTGAGACATTAAAAAAAATTATGAGAAAAAGAGTAGCGTAGATAAATTTAATATATAGATTATCTTGTTTTTACAATGCTTTTACAATAAAAAAGGATTTAGATGATTTTTTAAAAATAAAAAATTGAAAGAAAAATAATTTAGATTTTCACACATTATATTTGACTATGTAGATCTCTTTTAAATTTATTCTAATAATACTTTACAATAAAAATAATTTATATAAAGTATTTTTAAATTTTATTAAAATTACACAATTTTTTTATTGATTTTCAAAATATACCTTCATTCTTTGAATTTAAAAGTTGTATTACACTTTAATCTAATTTTAACTTTTTTCAACTAAACTCCATCAACCTAAATATATTTTTTCAAACTAAAATACTTTTCTTTTGATCCAAGAGGTAGATCTTGGGGGAAAAAAAGATCCAAGAATAGATATGCTAATAAGAAAATGTAATTCTTTCCACAAAAATTCACGTAATATGTATTTAAATTAATAAAAATTTATAATAAAAAGAATTTAAAATTAAATTAAAAAATATATTTTATAAATAAATAAAAGATTTATAATTTTATCAAAACTCAATAAATTAGTCGGTATAGATTAACTTTACACAAAGTTTTCTAGGAAAAGGACGCTGCAGCTCGATTTTCACTGCCATCTGCTAGTTATAAAGGAGATAGAGGTCACCAATTGCAATTTCTGGTGTGTTAGTGGCATAAGTTGTGCAATCATGAATCCTCCCGTGGATTACATCAGTGAATTACCCGATGATTTACTCATCGTCATCCTCTCCAAGATGCCACTCCATTTTGCTGCAACAACCACTTTACTCTCACGTCGATGGAAAAACTTATGGACTTTGGTTCCTGCTCTGTGCTTCGATGGTAGGCATAGAATCACCTCACTCTTACCCCACCAACACAGATCCTATAACAGTCTCGAGGACGATATTAAGGAAATCAATCTTGGATTCAAAAATTGGGCCAATCAAATCATAGCCAATCACTCTGCTGGATCTATCCACACCTTTTGTTTGAGGTATCAGCTTTTCACTCACAGCGATGATGATATGTCTGACATATGCGAATGGCTTAGCTTTGCCCGCGCGAAAGGGGTCAGAAGCCTTGAATTGGATTTTTCTGACCCACATCATGCTAAATTTATCAGCAAAATCTGGGGTTTGTTTATACCTACTGAGATTTTGCAGTCTTTTACTCTCTTAACATCACTTAGCTTGAACAAGGTGCATTTGAATGAGAAGATTATTAATCACTTTCTCTACGAGTGTTCGTGCCTTCACAGGTTACGCTTGCACCATGTGGTTGGGTTGGGGAGCGTCAGAATTGTTGGTCCATTCAACTGTTTAACAGAGATTGATATATGCGAATGTCACGGTGACCCCTTCTTTGAGATTTCTGCAACCACTCTTTCTTCCTTCAAGTACATTGGAAGACGGGATCGTTTGCTGCTTCACAGTGATAATTCTATTGCCCAGAAATCTATATTTACAAGCAAGGAAGAAAATATTTGGTAAAGCAGGGCAATTTTACTTTACGATAATGTTATTGTGACTTTAAAATTAGGGTTTGTAATTTGGGGGTATTAATAACCCCGTTTAACTTTTGGATATTTAAGTAGAAACTTTAATTTTGAATTTTTATTCTGATATTATATTAGAGGAATCAAATCCTTATCACTTGGGCCAGGTCTGTCTCAAGTGATTTCAATTTTGAATTTTATGTTTATTTGTTGGACACAAAAGATTAGTTTGATTTATATATATTGTTTTAAGTAAGTATTTGCTTGGTTTTATATTTTATGTCTTGATTATCAAATATTATTTGAAATTTAATATTTTGAGCTTTTTTTCTTTTTTGAATTAGCCTTAAATGCAATTTCTGGTATCATTGTTACTATATTATGTAATTAAAATATAAGTGTATTATTTATTAATTAAAATATAATAAGTGTATAGCTTAATTAAAATAGTATATAATTATTTGTAAATATTATACACTTATAATATTATTATTAAAAAATTATATATTTATTATATTTTGATCAAAAATATAAAAAATTACAGTTTTTTTTTTAATTCTCTTTTGGTTCCTTCCTGTTCTGCATCAAGTTGGTCTCCCATTTGTTAGATCGTTCCATGGAGTTTCCCTCTTAGTTTATTTTCCTTTGACCCAAAATTGCTTAACCCATTTATTATACAAAAGGTTACGTATGAAAATAAAAATTAAAAAATATATATATATATATATATATAATTTTATAAATAAAAAATATTTATAATATTCTTATATTTAATAATTAAGTAATAATTATTAAATAATATTAAATAATAATTAAAAGGACAAAATTAACATTTTAACAAATTTTTCATCTCTATTTCACTTTTCTCCTTGCTACCAAACATGCAAGAATCTTGCTTCTCGTTGTAAGATTATTTTATAATGATTAAACTCTTGGAAATCATATGATCATGTAGATATACATAATCTTCAAAAAATAACTCTTGAGGATCCTTCTCATATTTATTGGCATATATTCTATAATTATCAAATAAATTATATAATTATGTTGAATATTTTTATTTATATTATTATAACCTATAGGTAATAAATATTATATATTAAGTATAAAAAATTCAAATGAATGAAAATTATCATTTACTTTCTCTTCTCAATTTTATCTCTTGCTCTAATTATATATTTTATATTTCTATTAATTTTATAAAACACAAAATAACTAAACGAAAACAAAGAAGATTACTTTAATACTTATTGAAGATATAATAAACATTAAATAAATATCTAGAACCATAAAATTGAGCTTAATCTCTCCAACAAAACATGAGGGATAGAAAAGATGACACATTGGCTCTCTCTCCCCTCACTCAAGCTATAATCTAGGCTCATCAAAGAGTCATCATTCTTCACTTTTCTTCCACATACATACACCCAATTATTTTATGCCAAATCATTTATATACATAACCATAAAAAATACCAACAGATGCATGAATGTACATCTCAATATTTAATATAAATACATAGTTTTAACTAAGTAGCTTTCTCCAAATGACTGTAAGTACCTTATAACTTTTTACATCTTATAATTTTTGTTGTAAATTATGTCTCTTCATACGGTCATAAAAAATCACATTAAATCTATCATAAAAATCCACCACCCGTATCTCTGTTAATTGTCTTCTTTATTTCAATGCAATGGAGTTACGAAAAGGCATAAAAAACATACGATGATTTGGCTGGGTTCAGAAAGCTCAATAACTAGAACTACGAGTACGAGTATTCGCGGGTAAGCACGATTAAATTATGACGGATTATATAATGTACGTTAAAGAATTAAATGAACTAGTAATAATTTCTCATTATATTGGTAATGGCTTTGGAATGTGTTGGTAGCATCTAGTTAAATATACTGGTAATCAACAACTAATAGTAAAAATATGTAATTATCAGTATTTTGAAGGTGCAATACTTAATTTTGTAGTCATTCATGTTGTGCAAGTTCAAATCCTCTTGGCATCAACAACTTGTATTGGTAGCAACTAGTCTTTGGGTAAGCTTCTGTTTGCCACTCAGTAGACCCTACATCATTGACCCCTACACCAAAAATGCCCAATATAGATATCTGTTAATTACATATTTATAATTTTTATACTATATAAATAATAAATATAATAATATTTTAATCAAAATAAGTGTAAAATCAAAAAAAATCAATGTAATGGATTTTTTATTTTAAGGATGGGAAATGTAATTTTTAAAAGTAAATAAAAGATTATGTAATTTAAATATCTCTAAAGAAGATGAAGAGAGTATTTTGTTTTATAAATTATTAAACTTTCTCACCACAAAGATAAATTATATAACTTTAATATAATATGTATAACGGTTGAAGATACCTCATCAATTACCTCTTTAATGCATGTAGACACCTTTCCATCCAAATTAAGTGTCAAGCAAATTTCATAATACCACCTGGACTAGAACGAACACATATAAACATTTGCTACTTAAATTATATTAATTATTTGATTTTATTATTAGATATTAAATAAATTTAAATATTTAATTTAATAATTAATATCACCGTCGACTTATACCTTACAATAGATATAAAATTTCCCCATAAAATGTGAGCAATATTTGCACTGCTTTATATCCCCATATTTTTCAATATTGATAAAATATTTAAGCTTATAATTATTGCAAGGCAATCTAGAAGAATAGTGGCGCATTCCTTTGGGGAGAGTTTTTCAATCCGCCTTCCTTGACTAATTCTTAGTCTTTCGGCATACTTTGGATTTTTCCAAAAAACAAAAGAAAGAAAAATAGTTTATCAACAGTTCAATTCATTTACATCCCCACGCACAATTACTGTTGGCCCCAAAACAAGTTCATGACTTTTAAAAAGCATTTGAAGAAATATTGCAACATGTAAATATATATAGTATAGCAAGCTTGTATTTGCATTTGCAACTTTTGCAGCCAAAAGAAACAAGTGAAGAACACATTTCAAAATAAAGTTGGTCGCAAGTTGGAATGGTTTCTCTCCATTTCACTACACGGTATTTCAGATCAATTTCAAAAGCAACATATATATTCCAAAAACTCATCAGGTTTTTTAACCAAAGATTACAACTGGTATGTGCATTTCGTGAGGAGCAAAATTCTGAGTCTAAAATCCCAGACTTGACAATCAACAAATATGAATGTTTTAAAATTATACAACATGATCAGAGGATATTTTTCCAAAACTGGAAACACTTCACTGTTTGGAGCGCTTTAAGTAGACCAACACAACAATGCTTGTTAGAACAACGGCACCTGCAATGATACCAGAGCGCAAAGACAATGTACTGACTATCTCTCTATTTGCTGTACCGGATTTTTGTGTTGTTATATTAGTTGAATTGACATACTCCAAATGCAATCTTAAAGCCTGAAATACAAATATGTTTTATAGCATAATGTATGCATCCTATCCAAATGAACAAACCCAAAGAAGCCAACAGCACCAAATGGAAAATCTAACAGAAGTAGGCATCTTTACCTTCACTCCTATCGATCTAGCATAGCTGACAGCAGCAGCAAGATCATTATCATTTGCAAGAAAAATTTTATCACCTTCATCATCTTCATACTGCAAGGGAGGAAAGTCAGTATGATCATATATAAATATAGCACAAACAAAAGTATAGGCATTGAACTAGCATAAAACACACCAAAATCTGTGGACGTTCTCCATTAGTAACATGATCAATTCTTTGCATGACAGCTGATAAAAGATCATCAAAATGTTCAATACCTAAAACAAAGGCAAGATAACATTATTTCTGAGATAATTTGGAGAGAAAGTTCTTTGAAGTTATAACAGTCAAAGGGGATAGGAACCCACCACAAGATGATTGTGGGAAGAGGCTAAAATCCAAGAAGACAAAAAATACATAGATTATAAGTTCCTGCAATGCTTTCATCAAAATAATCACTTACCACAGTTGAACCGATGTACATGACCCTTGAGATCCTCAAATTTAAAGGAAAATGAATTTTCAAAAGCAACACATGGATCTGCAGACTTGGCAGTATCTGCGCCCTCTGAAGTCACTAGCCCAGAAACTTCACTACAATGAAAAATCCCGTGGGTTGATTTAAAGAATAAACCAGATCTCACATTTAAGCAACATCTATGCCACCAGAGTACCTATGAGAGTCAAAATCTTCCATTGACTCTAAAGAAAAAGCTGAGTCCCAAAACTTTTGCATAACTGTGTTTGCCACATCATTTGCCCCTCCCGAGCTACTCTCAACCTGCAAAACACATCATTTATGAATCAGATACTGGCATCTATATAATAATACCAAATGTTAATACAAATTATAACACCCGTGATTCTTAGTACACAATATGGCATGTACTTCAATGCTTGTATACATAGGAGAGCCACGATATACGTATTATTTCTTAATACAAAAAATGAAGTGAAAAAGGTCATGTAAGGTTCAGAGAAAGGAACAGAAAGAAGGTCCACTGGATCTACGAGAACCAGGCCACACAATGTTTAATACTGTGGAGAGATATACAATCAAACTATGATCAAAAGTGTGGCCATCTCCAAGTAAAAATGGATACTATTAATACTGCCATCACTAAGGGTAGCCGGCAAGAATACTTTCCAGCATTGGAATTCCTTTGATCAAAAACTTCAATAGAATGTCCACCAAGAGCACATTTGGATGTAGACATATAAATTTATCATTTGAGAACAAAAATAAACGGGTGCCAGAATCTGAAATATTCCATAAATTCTAAGATAACCCCTCCAGCCTGGCAAAGAAATATATTCTCAAACATGAGGTTTACCATAGAAATCGCTGCTTGAGTTATCTGTAAAACATCCACACAAGCAGCAATATGTCCATCTGCAAAACAAATTATCTTCAATATCTACACTGTCAGAAACTACCTACGAAATTGAGAAAGCAAAGTTCACCTCTGTCCACCACAGGAAGATGCAAAAACTTCCCTTCATGCATCATATGCAGTGCATCAAGAATTGTTGTATCTAATGATGCACATTGTGGGTTTGGAGTCATTACCTAATGAAAAGAAGTAAGGAAGAGAAGACGAGAAAAGAAATCCAGTCAGATCTAATTACCATGCAAATATGAACACCAATAAGAAGAAATGGCATCTCACAATAAACCCCACTTTTTAAACTACAATTACGTCCGAGTTCCAAAAATGGCAAAATTGGAATAACCTTTTCTACTAGAGTCAACTCAGGAGAAAGATTTTGAGCCACAACCCGCATAAGGATGTCCTTTGAACTGCATGAGATATTTACAAACGAAAATATTATACAAAATTTCCAAAGTCCAATTCATAAATTGTTCAAGGAGGTTACTTGTCTGGAAAAGCATGCAGTACGTATGTTGTTGCATTATCTATATTATGGACTTCTCAAGGAAAAGAATATCCTATGAAATAGATATTACGTGAGTATCCCCAGAATTTTGTTTCCCGCCACAATAATGGCAGAATTAACATGCAACTCCCGCATCTTTTTTGCAGCTACATAGACAGGATCTGCCGCTGTTGTAATAGCGACCCTATAAACACATAAAGCTAGAAAACTCGGTAAAACTGCAAAATCTGATAATATGTTAGCATAGCTTTGCAATTGCAACACACAAATACGTAAATATGATCTGCAAATTACTTTGCATTTTCACCAACTATTGTTGACAGGGAAGGCTTGAACATGCGCTCCCTCAATGTTTCAATTAAAGTGTTTGAAGCTGATAACAAAAGAAACATAATATTAGCATCATTACTTTATGTAGGAGATATATGGCAACAGATATAAGCTGTACCACAATCTGACCACTCATGCATCAGTAAAATCATTAAGGCTGGCGGTTTTCAACCCTTCTAAACACTGACAAGGCCAGGAATATGAGAAGCCAAAAGTTTTATGGAAGAAAAGCTGACAATTAAAAAGTCAACACACATGCTATCCATTTTAAAGGTAAGAAGCATGGCGAAGTATATAAGTTAAAAGGCCCACAATTAATGCCTAAGCTTTTTAAATTTTTCTGCACTCCTCCCGAAACCATCTGGTCCTCCATTCATCAACTTAACCAAAAAATCTACACAGAAATCCTTATACATTTACCTTTAAAGTGGATCAATTTCACAATGCAAGGGACTGGGCAAAATTAGAGACTTTCTGCCCTTCATGCAAGCGAAATTGAAAAAATTTATAACTAATTCATTTGTGCCTTATTTTCTGCCTCAAAGATAAATGATTGTATAAAAATTTGTTCGTAAAAACTGCAAAGTCAACTAATGAGTAAGCAAATGATGCATTCCATATTCAGAAAAAAAAAAAAAAAACTCTACATTCACATACAATCAATAGTTCAGTACTCTAAGATGTGTTATAAGGACAATTGTTCAAACCAGCTAAATTGTTACTCCGTTGACGTTCCAGCCCTCCAACTGCAGCAGAAATGGCACTCCCCTGCTCTGCAGCCTTCTCCATCTTAACTATGGCATCATAAAGACATTTGGTGATATCCAGCAAGGCAATGACTTCGCCATTTTCCACAACAGGGAGATGCCTGAATTTACCTTCCATTTGAAAAAAATAAAAAAAATATATCTCACTTAATGAATCATTATACAGGATACAGACTGTAGATTCATTAATATAAGATGAAAACATGAAGAAAATCTAATAAAGGCATTTAGCCAATTCTTGCAATCAACTAGAAAAAGAAACGAATGGAACCCTTATACAGACAATACACATGACAAGACCCTAATCGCAAAATAATAGTACCAGTATCTACGATATCAGGTAAAAGTTTAGGTATACATAAAAGACCATAACTTCACTAGACATCATTGGAGACGGAGGAGGGGGCAAAGGTACAGAATATTAAATGAAGGGGAAAGCAAGTCAAGAGTTTAAAACAAAAATAAAATTTTCTGTATTTCAATACGGCAAATTTAGTGAAGTCTGATATAAACAAAGATCACGTATTCAGACAAAAGACACAACAAACAAAAGGCACAACAACGTGCACCATGAAAATTACTAACAAAGCTGAAAGCACCAATTTGGCACTAAGAACATCATGGAAGAGAGAGTGAAAGGGAGAATAGACAAACAGAAAATTAAAAATTCATTGTCTTTTAATCCATGTAGCCAAATAGTGTAATGAGTCATTTGTTCAAGATGATAAAGTTATTCAGACCCAAAAAAAGAAAAAGATGATAAAGTTATCACCCAGTTCTAAGGCCCCAAGAGTTGCCACGGTCAAGGCATCTAAAACATGGGCCTTGACTGACACTGATCTTGACATTACTACAAACAGATTCATCAGCTCTAATCAGTTATCACATAAGTCACAACCCTTTTACAATGTATGATTCTTGTGTTATAGTAACTAATATATAAATACATAAATTCCTTACCCTTCCCTTTCCCCACTCCCTACTCCCAGGCATAGTGCCTTCTTTATAACCAAAAAAATAAACAAAAAACTGATTGAACAGAGCAAAATGTTACAGACACGCAATTCTATAGCTATGTTCTAACTTTTAAATTTATGAGCTGCCATGTAAGAAATCCCATGTTCACGATGAAGTATGATGCTAATAATCAATGACCCTAAAAGTAATGTGCAAAATGCAATAAATTAATCAGCGTTGGCGTGAAATAATTACTACGATACCATCCAATTGCTTAAGAAAGGAAAGAACTTGCTCAAGCACAACAAAACCCGAAAGTTGATGACAATGACATATGATTTCCTACTTTCACCTACTTAAACATCTATGATAACAACAGTGAAGGTAAGAGTAAGAATGAAGCTAACCTTGGACCATCTTCTGAAGAGCTTCTAGGGCTAGAGAATCTGACTTCAGAAATATAGGATTACGTGTCATTATTTTAGACACTATTGTCTGCTCTGGACGTAACCCCTCGGCTATAACTCTAGCCGCGATGTCCTGACCACAACATATACAAGCTTCAAACATTTCATAAAGGAAAAACACAAGCAAACTCTCTCAATGGACAGAGCAGAGAATGCACCTTGTCAGTCACAATTCCAGAAAGCAAAGCATTGGCGTCAGTCAACAAAACAGCATCAATATGGCGAGTTGCCATACGTCGACATGCTTCAGAAACTGTGGTCCCCTCGGGAATTGTGAGGGCTTTTGACAATCGAAGCTTCTTTACGGTCCTATCTTCCCCAACAGGCCTGAAGAGTTTCATGAATAAACCCGATTAAATAAAAAATATCAATGAGAAACCTATCCATGAAAAGCTTTAATTTAATTTTCCTTTTTTAAGAACTCCAGGCAAAAATTTGTCAAATGACACTGTCTTTCTTATTACATGTAGACAAACCCAGCACAAGATTGAAGCATTGCTTGCCAATATTATATCAGAGACATCGGAAATTCACCCATGAAAATATGAAATCACCATGTGCATTACTATGCCAGCAATATGCATATACTGTTCCCCGCATGAAACGAAAAAATGAAGCTTCAAAGCATACAATGATAAAATTTAATTTGAGACGACGTACTGCTCTAAAGATGCTTAGAAACACGTATACAACAGGACACGACGTACACCACAGGATACATCTACAAAACGATATGGCCCCATTTTGGAAGCATGAGTGCTTCACAGAAAAAATGTAAAAAAAAAAAAATGCAGAAAAAGAAAGCATTGATGAAGAATGAAGATGGGTGAGGCTTACGCATGGTCAGTGGGAGAGGAAGGTTCATTGCCGCTTCCATTTTCGCCAGAAAGGGACTTCCTGGAAGCGGAGGGAGCTCGTTTATGGCTGGAGGTGTTCCTCCTCGGACCAGGAGGAGCCACTTGACCGCTCATATTCTATGAGATCAGCGATTGTCTCTCTGGATCGCCCTGAGATATTGTATGAACCTTGCACCCCCGAGCTTCCTTTCTTTGTCTCTCTCTCCCTTCCCTCCCGCTAAAAAATTGGATTTCTATTTCTTTTATCTTATTTTCTCTATCCCTGAAGGGGTCAACTTCAATTAATATTTGATAAAATAGTATATTTGGTTAAAAAAATTTGAAACTATTGCGTTTAAAACATTTAAAAATATATCTATATATTGACTTAACTCTTGCTAAATATTTAATTTCAGTAAATATATTTTACAGTTGACATTTTTGTTTGGTGGGTGCTTCCCGCTCTAACTCTGGGGTAGTGGTTTGTATACTTCCACTTGTTTCGACAACCCTATGCCCCGACAGTTGGGGTTCTATGGACAATGAAGATTCACATTCAGACATTTTTTAGTATCTGGGGATATTGATTATGAGTCGCTCATGATATAAATGTAAAATTTATTGATAAAAAATTATGAAAATGATTAAAGGAACTTGAAAAAAACAAAACTTTGTGATTATATAATTTTTTCACATAAAAAATTATGAATCTATATTTTACCTTAAATAATAACATATTGAGATAGATATATAAATGTACCATACATTTAATCTTGTTTATGGGAGTGCCGCTTACAAATATTGAAAAGGATCATTTAGAGCTTCGTATATTGCAGCATTTCATTCCCCTTGCATTCGTAATAGTCTCCTAACGTGATTTTAACTTTGACTATGATAAATTTCATCATCGAACAAATCAGGCATTCTCATTAATAATATGGTATCTTTATATTCGGGTAATATTGGCATTTGGTCCCATTTAGTGCAACAGAATTATTTTGAATGGATAGATAGGATATCAAACTCGTTGAAACAATACTCTTATAACAATGCGCACTTGTTATTACATGAAAGGTTGAACATTATCAAAAATATATAAGCTAGTAGATGGTGGCCTAAAGTTGAGCCGTTTCAATAGTTTAACAAGTGACATTAGATTTAAATTATTATTATTATTATTATTATATATATATATATATATATATATATTCGCGTGTGCACATTACGGTACATGGAATATTTATGTTGATAAATCAACTCTTATTTTTTTTTTAAGCAAAATGCCTGCTTATTTTGATAAATTTTCATTACACCATTGTATTTATTTTAACTCTAAAGTGCATTTGAAAAAAAAAACTAAATTCCCTTATAGTTCTTTATATATTTTTTGGTAAATTACTCTCTTATATTTTTAAAAAATATTTAAATTATACAATTTTTTTTCATATTATAAAAATATACATAAATTTTCTTTAAATTAAAATATTTTTAAGAATAATATTATATATGTATGTGTATATATATAATATTAATTTTAATATTATATATTTTATATTGAAAACTATAAATTTAATTTTTTGTAAATTAAAAAAAATTGATTATTTTTATATATTTTAAATATATATTTAATACTTGTTTTATTATATAAATAATATATATAGGTGATTTTGGTTAAAACAATTGTAATTGTAACTCTTTTTTATTGCAAATGATGTCAGTATAATATGTTTTTTAATTTTATAAAAAATATAAAATTTTAAAGTTAAAGAAAAAAAATCATAAAAATATCTCAACTTTATTTTAACAGTTAGTGTAGACGTTAAAAAGTTTATTGCTATAAGACTTAGAAAGTCAATTGTAAAATTTTATAAATCAGGGTGAATATTATTATAAATAAAGAACAAATATTAGGGTAAATAAGTGTACTTTTTTATTTTTTTAGCAATTTGACGTTAAGTTTGAATTCATATAAAAAATTCATTAAAAACAATATTACAGTGATAATCTATCTCGAAAGAATAAAAATATTTATTGATCTGTATCCTCATAATGAACCCTGTGCTCTTCTGCAATGACTGCGTATGCCGTAGGTGGGGGTGAGTATCACAGGGAACAGTATAATTGTGGTAGTGAAATTCGACGACCGATGGCGCGAGAATAACGCGCTCTTGATTTGAAAACCCCGAACAAAAATTACCGACAAAATCTCCGCACAGAAGGAAAACACAAAATTGTCTGGCAGTGTGGACTTTTTAAGACAGCCTTCTATCGCCTCATCTACATGGTCCTACCCTCCTCTTGTCTCTATTTCCATCACATACAAAAGCACTGGATAATATTCCTAGATCATCTCAACATGTTCTTTCCATCCCTGCAATTCCCCTGACATTCCTCAGATTCTGCATTCAATTCGAGCTTGTTCATTTTGCAGTCGGCTAAGGGATCTCACTTTCTGGTTTAATATTTCAATCGGCTTCTGGGTTTTTAGGTAGTTTGATATTTGAAGTTGGGGTTTCTGGATTCCGATATCGTAGATATTTTGATATGGCGTGAAATTGGGGAGACCTGGTAGGTACCTGTCAAACGAGTTGTTTGAATTTTGAGTCCCAAGTTATAGGCATTTAATTTTTTTTTTCCTTCTTTTCAAAGGGTATTGTGATCGTCCATGTTTTCAGTATTACGTGTGAGTGAATAGGGATTGATATTGGGTGGTTTCACTTGAAGTTAAAATCGAGTTAGATGGGTTGATAAGTGAATTCTAAGCAAAGCTGATAACTGCCTTATTTTCAAATTTGTTCAGGTTATATGGGTGTTGCTTACAGATTTTTCCAACTCTATGCTTCGTGTACTAATCAAATTCATTTGCAAGACAAAACTTGAATGCAATGTCTATTCCCAGAACAATGTCTGAGTTTCTTTTTACTTCAAGCTAAGACTTTGAGATTGCAGCCAATGGCGTTTGTGAAGTGATGTTCCAGATGAAGTTTTGGTGAGGGAAGTAAAAGTGCTGCTTTTGTCTAAATTTAGATGGACCGACGGAGTTGGCTATGGCGCAGGAAATCATCTGACAAGAGTCCAGGTGAAATGGAGAGTTCTGGATCAATGTCATCTCATTCAGAAAGGTTATTCGATGATCAGGTGGGCAGTGGTATAACAGTTGCAATTGACTATGTTTTCTTATTTTTGATAGGATATATTATTAGATTCTATTTCACATGCTGTTCCATGTTCATGATCCTGCATGGTTTGATTATACTTCTTTCCATTATTTTCTTTGCTATTTCGGTGGCAAAGTAATAAATTTAGAAGTCTTTTTAAAAAACTATGTTCTTGGTTATTGTTTCGCTTTCTGAAATGATAGTTTGTAGTGTTTAGGCAAGGTGCAAACAATTTTATCACTTGTTCTGCAGGTTTTACAAGGAATGGAAGCATTCCTTTTCTAAAGCTTATAGGCGAGTTGTAATCAAGTCTGAGATATGTGGTTGTTCAGATTATTCTAAAGTTGGAGAAAAATAGAATGAATCTTACGTTTTTGCCATGTTTTCAAAGGCATATCCAACCCAAACTACTACATCACCGGAAGTCATGTCTAAGGCTGCATCAAATGAAGAACAGATTACTGATGTAAAGATTCTAACAGAAAAATTATCTGCTGCTCTCCTAAACATTAGTGCCAAAGAAGACTTGGTCAAGCAGCATGCAAAAGTTGCTGAGGAAGCTATCTCAGGTATCCATTGTTTATCCTTCCCATTATTATAACCAATAAATAAATAAATAAAGGAGATTCATACAAATCAGGAGATTATGAGGAAAATTTCAGGAGGAAGCTTCCTGAAACTCGA
The DNA here is from genome assembly GCA_032878935.1 of Erythrophleum fordii. NCBI lineage: Eukaryota > Viridiplantae > Streptophyta > Magnoliopsida > Fabales > Fabaceae > Erythrophleum > Erythrophleum fordii. The sequence continues at coordinate 45,535,107 of JAVQMF010000054.1, forward strand.
ATCTATCTTTTATGGATAACAGTTTGGGCATTGCTGTGGCATCACGTTTAAGATCATTAAGTCTTCAAATTTTACACTCATTACGTTTTGTTTCTCCTTAAAATATATGCATCAATGTCCATCTTGTAAAGAATGATGAGCATGTGCTCAATATTGAAAAATACCTTATCAGTTAATTCAAGTCAGAAAATTCCACTCATATACCATTATATTTGCCCCGATTTGGTATAAGGAGTTTCATAGAATGAGAAAGCTATTGCTCATTGGCAGCTGTTATCGACTCTGTTGTTTTTATGGTGATATTGTTGAATTTATTTAAACAAGTCGAAGCCCTCACCGCTGCCACTTACCATTTCTTTTGTTGAGTTTAAAACTTTGATAATTGAATTAAATGATCCTTAATGTTGGCTTCTGGTTATATTTAGGCTGGGAGAAGGCTGAAGATGACGTGTTGTCTTTTAAACAACAACTTGACGCTGCAAAGCGGAAGAATTCAGATCTTGAAGATCGAGTTAGTCAACTTGATAGGGCACTCAAGGAGTGTATGAGGCAGCTTCGACAAGCTAGAGAAGAGCAAGAGCAAAAGATCCATGAAGCTGTTGCAAACAATTCTCATGTCTGGGAATCCAAAAAATCCGAACTTGAGGGGAAAGTTGTTGAGCTTGAGGCTCAGCTTCAAACAGCTAAAGCAGAAGCTGCTACATCAATTCGTTCTGATCTTAAACAGAAACTTGAGGCTGTGGAGAAAGAGAATGCAGGCCTTAAACTTGAGCTACAATCTCGACTTGAGGAAATAGAATTCATGATCATTGAGAGGGATTTAAGTACACAAGCTGCCGAAGCAGCAAGCAAGCAACATTTGGAAAGTATTATGAAGGTGGCTAAGCTTGAAGCTGAGTGCAGGAGACTAAAAGCTGTAGCTCGTAAAACATGCTCTGCTAATGATCACATGTCTTTGACTGCCTCTTCAGTTTATGTAGAGTCCTTCACAGATAGCCTGTCAGAAAGTGGAGAGAGGCTACATACAGTTGAAAATTATATGAATGAATGTGAGCCAAGTCGTTCTAACTCATGGGCATCTGCTTTAATTACAGAACTTGATCAATTTAAGAATGAAAAGGCTGTTGGAAAAAATCGTATGGCGGCCCCTTCAATTGAGATTAATCTCATGGATGATTTCCTTGAGATGGAGAGGCTTGCTGCATTGCCAGATACAGAAAGTGGAAGCAGTTTTCCTGAGGCAGCACCGGCATCAGATCAGCCTAAAGGTGACCAAAACACAATCAAAATTGAACTGGAAGCTATGATTCAAAAGAATTCCGAATTGGAGGAAAAACTAGAGAAGATGGAGGCTAATAGACTTCAGTTAGAGATGGAATTAGCTGAGTGCCAAGAGCAGCTTCATGCATCAGAGAGTCAAATAAAGGTTGCGGAGTTGAAGGTAGCAGAACTTCAGACTCAGTTAGCTCTTGCAAACAAATCAAATCAAGAAGCGTATGAAGAACTAGAGGCAGCCAAAGCAAAGAATGAGGTAGCGGATTCAGAACTCACAGTTCTTCAAACTGAGGTACAGGAATTGATTTCAAAAATTGGTTCATTGGAGGAAGAGATTAAGAAGGAGCGAGCTTTGTCAGCCGAGTATGAGGCCAAGCGTGGGAAGTTGGAGGATGAGCTTTCAAGAATGAAGAATGATGCTCAACTTCGGAGAGAAGCCGAGATACTGCATAGAAAAGGTGTTAATAGCGAGTTAAAGTTAAAGCAGGTCAGTTTGCTAACACATTAGAAACTCCATAATTTAAGCCTTCTGTGATGAAAATTGTCAAGTGCATTATGCTTAAACATGTTCCCCTTGTATGTGTATATACAGAGAGAGGGAGAGAGAGACCTTATAATCATGGTCTATTGATTGACAGGGGATTGCCTGGCAGTAGGTGTTAATTTACTAATCTCAAGCACATTTGTGAATTGTGATCTGTTAACATTTGGTGGAAATATTAACGAGTGAGACTCCAGAATTTTTGTTGGAATTATATTTGTTGCTTATTCAGCTAAAAACAGAGATAGTTGCTGAGCTTATGTTTTGCGTCAACCATTTTCCGAATGCTATTTTTTTATGTATATAAAATATTTTGTTACAGGAGAAGGAACTTTCAATGGCTGCTAGTAGATTTGCCGAGTGCCAGAAAACCATTGCATCTCTCGGCCAGCAGTTAAAGTCTCTTGCAACATTGGAAGACTTCCTACTTGATTCTCAGAAACCCATGGAGCTAACTAGTGAAGTTAAACAAAGTCCCAAAAGTGGAGGTCAGCTCTTGAAATTACACCATAGTGATTTGAATTTCCAAAAGAGGGATTCTGAGTCATCGATATCTCGAATCCCATATGTTGCCTCTGAGAAAAGCCGTAATGGTTTTGGAAAGTCGTTCCCTAGAAGTAAGAGTGTAAGCAGAACAGGAAGACACTGAAAATTATGGGGGAGAAAAAAGGTGGAGAAAAGCTAGGCTGAGTGTTTCCTCTGTAAATGTTGTTTATTCATTCTCATCTCATGGATTCAACATGTATCAATCCAAAGTTACGTGCGTGTGTACAAGTGCTTGCAGAAATAAATTCAAAGCAAATAATTTACATACATTGGAATATTAGTGAAGTGAAACGGTTTTGAACTTTTGATGAGTTCTTTAGGCTTTCGTTTTAGTTGTACAAGTGCCTACGCGCTAGCCAGCTGTGTGACGTTTGATTTGTAAATTAACTTCTATATCTTTTTTTTTTTATCCTTTCATCGCTATGTCCTGTTACTATATCAACGCTTCAAAATCTAAACCAAACTCGGTGGCCACCAAGCTAGTTTTTTCAAGTTCCAGCATTGTTATTGACACAAGGTCCTGTTGTTTGTATTCAGGGGAACAGCCATCGGATTCTCTACTTGGAGCTTTGCAAAGCACATGGTGCTTTGAAGCAAATCTCAACTGTTCACAAAATTTACGAACCAAGTGATGTCACGCATGAAGGGGATCAAAATGTACCGTTTTAGCTTTAATGAAAAGATGCGTTTTGTGCAATTTGGCTAGAATAAGAGGACGCTATCGTGCAATAATTATAGCCCTATAATGACAAGGAACATCAAAATGCCCGTGATTGAAGGTTCAAGTTGGTGAAATTTTGGTGGACAGAAGAAAACACATTGTATTAACTTTGTGAAGGGGGATCGAAACACATTGAGTCATCTTATCAAGCCATTTGAATTCTTTTTCTTCTTTTCTTTCCCTCTTTCTTATCTGAAAATGAAATGCCACATACTCATTTTCCACACACCCTTAATAAAACACTTACCAATTCCCATGCTCATAATCAGGCATGTATAGGCGCGCTATGTGCATCCTCATCTAACTCCGTACAAATTCAGCCCTTGATATTATATTGATATATTGTGATCAATTCAACATTCCTCCACCACTCGTGATCTTTTCTTCCCATTTATTGTTTTTAAACCTTCCATCACTAAACTGCAACTATATCCCTTCAGCCTCTTTCATATTTATTATGATCATAAAGAAAACTTACATTTTCTTTAACATACATTGTTATTGTACAAATAAAGTCATTTATGAATTAAGAGATTGTAATGATAACAATACATACATCACATAAGCTCATAAATAGGCTCAAGAGCTCAAGTTTGACGAGATCATTTACAAACCACAGGACTTCAATATATAGAATTAGAAGTGATACGAAGAAAGAAGGAGTTGATACTTCTTTCACATGTGTTATGTCTCTTGACCAGCTAGGAGTGTCTTCCATACTTTAACATTGTGTTCTTCCATGCTAATAGCGATCAAACCATGATATTCAGATCTCCACTACTATTCCAATTATGGACTTGGCTCTTTTGTCATGATCAATCTCTTAGATCTCAAACCATCAACAATATTCGAGTTTTATCCAAAGAGGTTGGCTTCTTTCAAGTATGACTTATATTTTGTTAATTTTTTTTAATTTTGCTTTAATTGAAATTTAAAATTAGATTCTTTTGCTCATGAAATGATTAAGGCAATGCTTATCAGTATTTGAATGTTAAGTTCATTTTTTAATGTCAGTTTTGGTTAATTAGCATGTTTAGCACCATAAAACTTTTTCAAATTTTTGTATACATGTAATGCATGCAATAGTTTAATTTTATTTTGCATGTAAACTTCACGTGTATAGTTTTGGACATATTGACCATTTTATGTATGTATGCCACATGTGCACAAGAAAATTTTTCTTTCAGAATCATTTTAATTTAGCTAGCCACTTGGAAGCTATGTCGTGAAAATTAAGTTTTTGCACTATACATCCATGTACACATTGACATTGGTTGCTTTACTTTTATTATACTTGTGATGACTTAAATATGGTCAAGTTAATGTGAACTTATTGAGTTTTTTAGGTTAATAATCATGGGATTCATCAATCTATAATGGACAATGCCCTAGAAGCTGCAACAAAATTCTCCAACCTACTCAGTCAAAAAAGGATGCCTTTATATTTTGATGATGTTCGCAAACCTATAAGGTATGGAACAAACTTGGACCATGCTACGGGTGAAGTTTATTACAAGCTCGTGCAACAAAGTTCTTCAACTTGCTCAGTGAAGAAAAGATGCCATAGTGTTGGATGGAGATGAGTGTTGAATGCCTTCTGTGTTAGACAGAATTAGGTTCAGCAGTGGAAAGAAGCCTAGATGCGCATTAGAGAAATAGAACCAGCTACTCCAAATGCACATTTAAGGGGGTTTAGAGCTTCTTCACGAATGCTACATTGGAGAGGACAAGTGCTGGATGCCTTCTACTGTTAAATGGAGTTGGGTTCAGCCATAGAAGGAAGCCTATATGCAACTGAGGAAGACACGTTTGGGGAATAGAACCTATTGCTCCAAACGTGTGTTTAAGGGGTTTGAATGGATGGCTAGATGATGTTGTCAATTAAGTGGTTGAGATAATCTCTTCACAAGCAAGACGACGCCATTTTGATGTAAAGTACTACGTGCTTTGTAGCTTGCCAAACAGAGAATCTGATCAGCAGGGGAATATAGCTCTTGTGTCATCAATCTTGAAACTCGCCAATAGGATTGTTTGTGAATTGTCAAAAGGAAAAATAGTGTAGGGTGTAGCAAAAAAAAAAAAAACAAAACAAAAACAAAGAATGATTAATAAATTGTATATCAGGCAATCTAATAAGGTTTTGTTTAAACTAATAAAGTAATTTTATTAATCCCCAATGATTTTAAAACTTTTTGGTTAACCTATATTAAGGATGTGCAAATCCAATGAGATCCAATTTTAATTAAATTGATTTGACTAAAATTGATCAAGAACAACCAATCAATTGAATGTTCTTGTTAGACATCTAAATTAGATCAAAACAACCAATTTAAATTATATAATATTTAAATTTTATATATCAATTTCAAGTTAATAGTCAATAATATATTTAAATATTAAATATTTAACCTTGATTTCTAAACATATTTATTTGTTTGTGTTTTCTTTAAATTTGAAGTTGTGTTGAAATATTTTTTATGTCAACTTTATTGTTGGAAATGTTAATTTTCATAGTTAAAAAAAAATAGAATGTTGAATTTTTAAAATTTTATAGTAGTTTTCTTCTTTGAAAATTCTCCATCCAAACAAATTCAAATCCATCAATATTGGATTGGATTGGTTTGATTATGCTCAAATTCATTGAATTGATCCGATGAAATTTCTAGCTATTTAATTAAATTGATTCGATGAAATTTCTAACTATTTAATTAAATTGATTCAATTAATTAAAATGACCAAATTAAATCAATCCAATTTGCAATTTATCCTTAACCTTTACATGTTAATAAAAAAAATCACTGTAAGGTTCATCAAGCAAACTTACCATCTTGCCTTAATGCGAAGTTGTATTGTTGGGGACCAAAAATAATTTAGCTCGACTTTAAATATTAATAGCACCGTACATCAACCAAGGTTCTATGGTGTAGTGGTTAGCACTCTGGACTTTGAATCCAGCGACCTGGGTTCGACTCCCGGTAGGACCTTTCCGTATTTTTGGAGTTGCGTTTGTTGTCAAATCAGAAAAGTGTTGGCATTCTTCTTTCTAAATTGGCTTTGGATGATGATTGAAGAGGACTGTGAGGTTCCGGAATTTCCTCCGTTGAATCTTCGGTTTCCTCCATTCATTTGTCCCACCTCCAAGGAATAATTTTACAATCTAATGCTTTGCATCTACCTTGGATTTGTTTTGTTTTTAACTTTCTTGTATTGTTAATCTCACAGTTATTATTTTCATGACACAAATATTTATTATTTTTGACATAGGAATAGAATTTATAGAATGACGAATAAAGATCTCCCTAATTAGGTGCTAGGAAATCTTATTTTTTTTAAAAAAAACCACCAATACGAGTTCTTTAATATTAGAAAGATTCAAATTCATGAAACATAAATGACTGTAAAAGTCCTATTAATTCTTTTTTGCTAGTTAAGCCATCAATGGAAACCATTCTAATGTGTTTGCTAGAGGGTAAAGTAGGAGTATAAGCAGACAGAGGAAGAGAGCAAACGCGCAAACAGTAAAAAGCCAATATTATGGATGGAGTAGTGAGGGCAATCTATGCCATTTTGAGAAGGGATTGAATAGCCCGACAAAATTTGAATTTCGTCACTTTAAGTGGAACCAATTAGGACTTGTTTTAGAAGCAAAAAATGCAAGGACAACGACGAAAGTACAAAACTACAAATTTAACGGCTGTTTCGTAGTGGGATTTGGGATGAGAAAGTGGGAGAAAAACTGGAAAGTATAGAAAAATTTTAATTATATTTTTATAATTATTATTTAATATTATTTAATAATTATTATTTAATTATTAAAAATAAAAGTGTTAGAGATATTTTTTATATATAAAATCACCTATTTTTTTGCTTTTCATTTTTATTTTTATTTTTACCAAACGAACTCTCTAAGTGAAATGGAACTGTAAAAACAATCAATACTCCTAATCTTTTTTATAAGAATAAAAAATGTGAAAAGGAAATGGTATATAACCGTAGTTTTTAGTACAATACTGGGCTTCCCTCTACATCTTTCCAGGAGTACAAAAAATTTCTTATATATTCCACTAAAAAATAAATATAGATCTAATTAAAAATAATAATATATGACCAATATCATTGGTGTGACATTATTAAATAATATTTATTGGATAGTGCAGAGACTACATAATTATATATATATATATATATATATAATTTGAAACAAGACAAAATTATAAAACATTATAAATTATGAAAAGAAACAATAAAGGCAATTTTTTTATTTTAAAAATTTAGAGTTGATTAGAATTTCATTCAAAAATTTTTTGGGTCAAATTTGCATTATTAATCAAAATTCTTAATTTCTTTCTAAATGTTAATACTGTCTAATTGATTAACAAAAACTGTTGATTTGTTATATAAATGACCAACGAATACAAACGTAAGTAATATAAAATTTGATATAGTTTCAATTTTATTGTTTTGAGTTTGACAAAAGTTGAATTTCATTCCTTAAGTATGACCACAAATTCTGCGCATAACGCCTTTATAATGATTTCATAAAACAATTTCGCTGTGCTCATCATGGCACTTCTTGTGGAAGGAACAACAGAAGGGCTAGTAATGACAATGAAATATGGATCGGCCAAATTAAGTAATGTAACAAATCTTGCAATGCTTCTCTATTATCAATACATGCAAGGTACGAGGCTGCATTGTTAGCAAAGTAAGTGTTCATTAAGCATTAATACACGCGACAGAAGTTTATTACTTTTTATGTACTTTATCGGATTGTACTAAAAGAAAAAAAATATTTCACCGAGAAAAAATAACTTGCACAGACGATAATATCTAAAACAATTTTAGGATAAAATTGAAAATTTGTCAAACTTAAGCCACAATATTAAAACTTTGTACCATGTGTACAACAAATCATTAATTTTAATCAATTAATTGGATGGTGTTGGGGCTTAGAAAAGTTTAGAAAAATTTTATAAATATATAAGATAAAATTAATAAAAAAAATATTTGAGACAAAATTAAAATTAAATCTTAATTGATTGTAAAAGTCGAGCTTATTTAATTATTTAACTCGAATAATTAATCTCGTTAATTTTTATAGATAATCAACTATAGATAGTTAGTTTTATGTAAAAACCAGCTTACGCACGAAAGCTTATTTGGATTTTAATCCAAACAGGGCCTACGTTCCCGTTGCGTTGGCAACTCATCGGAGGAGGAGCCATGGGAGATGGTACTGGTACCGCCGGCGCCAATCGGTCTAGCAACAATAACAGTGGCAATAACAATAAGCCTGAGTGGCTACAACAGTACGATCTGATAGGGAAAATTGGGGAAGGTACCTATGGTCTTGTATTCCTCGCAAGGATCAAGTCTCCGACGAATCGTGGAAAATCCATTGCCATCAAGAAATTCAAGCAGTCCAAGGATGGCGACGGAGTCTCTCCCACCGCTATCCGTGAAATTATGGTCTGCCTTCTCTTCCCTTTTCTCTTTCTAATTTTTGCCTTTTTTTATGGGTTGCTGCTATAAGAGCTGCATAATGAAGGGAAATTTGGGAGCGAGGTCCATGAAATAAGAAACACAATTAGGAATTTCGATATTGAATTTGCAAGAAAGTACCTTTCTTGTTTCATTGTAAATTTGTAGTAATGCAGCTATCCGACCAGGGAAAAATGAAATAGTTCTACGAGTCTTACTTTGTTCTTTTATTTCATGTACTCCGTTTGGAAACAAAATCGACCAATATAGTGTGTTGAAGTCTGATTTGCTTTTCACTCTGCCAGGAATGGAATGGAGGATATGTTTATTATTCAAGATACGATAGGAAATAGTAAATGCTAATTGGCAAACATATTGTTACGATCTCAATTGCAAGTTTACGAAGTATGAGACTTGAGTCTCATGTTAGAAGTATAAGATTCTAATGTGAGGTTTAGATGAACCTTAGGCTCTCAAACCACACACGAGGGTATGGTTCTCCCAAAGGTAGTTGGTATCAGAGCCTTCTACTTCCTTCCAGTTGCAATTGTCCAGCACATGCGGTTACACTAGCATTATAGTGTGAAACTAAGGCTGGATAATCAGCACAAAAGTAGCCTACATGGGTGCTAGGGCTGCTGAGCGTGGTGGAATGTTATTGCTCCAATTGCATGGTATGGGACTTGAGTCCTACATTGAAACAACGAGATTTTGATGTGGGGTTTATAGGGGCCTTGGTCTCTCCAACCTCATGAATTATCTTTTGGGTCTAGCACTCCCAGGGGTTCATATAACAAATCAAATATTTGGAATGCAATCAGAAGACTACTTTAAGAATCTTTCTATTCTTCTGATTGTTGTCATTTTTGCTCCTCTGGTTCCTTGAGAGTTCATTTTGAGTAATTTCTCTTATGCTGCAGTTACTCAGGGAGATAACACACGAAAATGTGGTGAAGCTTGTGAATGTTCACATCAATCATGCGGACATGTCTCTGTATCTAGCTTTTGATTATGCTGAACATGACCTTTATGTAAGTATGATTATAAAGGATGCCTATTGTCTAGAGTGCATTCAAACTTAAGCATTTAAGTTAAAAATATCATTTTGTTTTTGAACTATGCAGAAAATATCTTATGAAATATGTATTCTTTGATATCCAGTAAGGTGTTTGTTTTCTCATGTTCTGATGTTCCTTTAGAAAAGATATAGATTTTAGTTCAAAAAGACATATGTTCTACTCTCCAGTCTTTGTTTTATAACACTTGGAAAGTGTTTTCTTTCTTTTTTTTATTTTTGCTACTCTAGAGTCAAGTCATTTACTCATTTTTTTTTCTGTATTATACACATTAATGTTAAAAGGTCTAGTTCTGCTATGAATTTTATATTATTACTTTAGTGTCTAAGAATTTTTTTGCAAATTTCTCTGGGAATAAATATATAGGTGGAAAGAAATCTATTGTTCTTGTTAGACAAATTGGGTGTAAAACTTGCAATTTTGATTGGCAGGAAATTATTAGGCATCACAGGGACAAAGTCAACCATTCTATTAATCAATATACTGTTAAATCATTACTCTGGCAGCTGCTCAACGGACTAAACTATCTGCACAGGTGAATATTCATTCATGAAGTTGAAAATGGTTCCTTTTCATTTTTTTCTACATAAATTGAATTAATATATTGCATTTCTACTGTAGTAATTGGATAATTCATCGAGATCTAAAGCCGTCAAATATATTGGTATGTGTCCAGCCACCTTATCATTGTGTACAGATAAATTCTTTTACTGCTATATATAGCTATTTTATTTCAACCTCTTGTGTCCCCTTCTGATTAGTGCACTTGTTTCTTTACTTAAACTTTCTTTGACCAGGTTATGGGTGAAGGAGAGGAACACGGAGTTGTTAAAATAGCTGACTTTGGACTTGCAAGGATATATCAGGCCCCTCTAAAGCCATTATCTGAAAATGGAGTATGAGGCATCTTTTTTATACGGAGAAAATAGTCAAAATACATTTTACCATTTGAACTGTGGACTAAAGTGAAAACATTAGTTAGGCCTTTGTTTGTGTACCAATTTTGTTAGTAGGCCTTAGTTTAGGAGGGTAAATTGTAGTTTTTCCTTTATTTTTCATCCAACTATGTTATATCTGTCATTTGTAGATTCACAAAATATTCGTGTATATTTGTACCTAGGTATCAGTAAAACTGAAGAAAGCAAAATCTGCATGTGCATATAATATAGACAGTAAGAATATGTTAACTGTTAACATTGTTTCAGCTTTTTGCTAAGCTGAATGATGGATATTGTTGATTTCAAGTTTAGCTTCTTGAACTGCCCAGTCTGCTAGCAGCCTCAACTATTTTTATTATTCCCCCCATATGTTAAGTGCTTAAACATGGAATGGTTTTCATCTATAGCCATTAATTAGTTGTCTGCTTGTGTTACGTTTCAGCTTTCACTGTTTGATGTTTTAGTTTACTGAATTGATGGAATAATAATCCACAGGTTGTTGTTACCATTTGGTATCGTGCACCTGAGTTGCTTCTTGGGGCAAAACATTATACCAGTGCTGTCGGTATCCGTTTAGTTTAACATTTTCATTTTCTTATTTGCTGGACAGTTGAGGTAGTTAGTGGGGAAGTTGTATGTTTGTATAATGTTTGCGACTCAAGTCATTAAACTAATATACTGTTGCATCTTATGGTTAACTTCAGAGTTTTACCATAGTGAAACTATCAATTTCTCTTTTATCAAAATAAAATTATTAATTTCTTATGGATATACCTCAAGTTTTTTAATCTATGTACTAATTTTTTGACGAGGTACCTGATTCCATTGTTACCCCTAGATAGACGCAATATAGTTGCTTGAATTACAAATGGATTTTACTAAATCTTAGATGTGAGAAAGTATTGAGGGTCTACAAAAAAGATAAACAATCAATTAAGCATTTGAATATCTCCATGTGCCTACAGATTCTAATTTTAAAAGTGACCCAGTCATTTTCCTTAAATAGTCATTTAGATATGTGGGCTGTTGGATGCATTTTTGCTGAGCTGTTAACACTGAAGCCACTATTTCAAGGAGCAGAAGTCAAAGCCACGCCTAATCCTTTTCAGGTTGTGATGCAATAGCCTTTAGCTTTCTGATTTTATGTTTGGTGATTGTTGCTGTAGATGTAATGTTCATATTAGTATTGCCTTGTCCTTTTTGGATTCTAATTCTATAAAATCCGTGTGCCATTTGTGCAGCTTGATCAACTCGACAAGATATTCAAGGTTTTAGGTAACTCATCTGCTTACAGTTTTTCTTTCTCTCTGCTGGGGTATTCATTTTCTTGATGAATATTCCAGAGTTACATCACAGGACATTGTTACTGTGCCAGGCCATCCCACGTTAGAAAAGTGGCCTTCCCTAGCATATCTTCCCCATTGGCAACAAGATCTGCAGCATATACAGGGGCACAAATAGTAAGATCTTTTGATGATACTTTTGGTGACATTTTGTCATTATTTTATGTGTCACATGCTTTTATACGTGAATTCAAAAAGAAAAAAGCAGGACAGGCCTATTTTAATAGTACGAGTTCTTTTTCATTTCCTACTTTTGTTACTCCTCATTCCTCAAATAACGGAAAATGGATTGGTTTTCCTTTGATGTTTGCATGCAACAGTGACAACTCTAGCCTTTGTACTGTTGTACACCTACCTCCAAAAAGTCCTGCATATGATCTCTTGTCAAAGATGCTTGAGTAAGCTTTCCTTTTCTTTTTTCTAAGCTTTTTAGATTTTTTTTTCCTATGCTTTTACAAAAATGATGCTTTTATTTTTCCCAAATATAAATTTTTTTCCCTAAATTAAGTGATACGAAATGCAACACAGTGTGGACTAAGACAACCACATGTGCTTCTGATTTGTAGCGAGACCAGCTCCACAATATTATGGCAAGATACATGCTTCAAATTGCTCTTTTTCCCTTTTCAGGGTGGTCATTTGTGAGGGACAGATTTGAGATTTCTATCAGTTTTACTACTAACCCTATCATATGAACATATCAATCCTCTTATTACCTTTTCTAGTTCTGGTACAAAAGTTCATCAGACTTAATGAAGCTCTTCCTGCTTGCCATGTCATATGAATCATTTAATGTTCTTGTCCTTGTAGTTACTTAAATTGATCTAATGAGTTAATCCTCTCTGCCATCTTCCTAATTGAGAGTGGTAGTAGCATGGCCACCTCTCTTGTGAAGTAGTCACCATGTGAGCCACAAAAGCTTCTTTTTGTTATTTATTTCTGGCAATTTGTTGATATAGAGAATGAACTCAATGATTAGCTCTGCTACTCAAAATAAGTAGGAGAAGAATATCCATCACTTCAAGATAAATACTTATTCTTTGAATTACCTATAATAATGATTCTTCAGTGTAGAATTTTTTAAGATAAATTTATTAATTGCCTAATTCTCTAGAAGAAAGAGTTACCTAAAGCAATAAGAGGACCAAATTTACTTTCCCTTTTCACAATATATATTACTTATTTTGGTAGCATATCATGGGGTATTCTCTTTGGAACACCTTTTTGCTCCCACTTTTGCAAGGATTTTATCTGTAGCGTTTGTGGATGTTGGATGCATAGCTTGCTGTTTTAATGAAATAATTCTATTATTTGCTTTTCTTTGCTTAAAACAAGATTATATGGGTCAGATTTTCATGTGCAGATATGATCCTCGAAAGCGGATAACAGCAGCACAAGCTTTGGAACATGAGTAAGGCTTTCTCTTTTTGCTTGGCTATTCCTGAGTTAAGTATCTAAATAGCTAAACTATAAAAAAGGCTGGAGTTTTATGATCATTTTTTTTAATCGGTTTCTGTCTGTAGTTTTTACATTTTGTTTTCCAAATTGTGAAAGCTTGCAAAGTATTGGGGTGGATCACTGATTATGAGAGTATTAGAGAGATTTAACGTAGAGCAGTTCTAATTCACTCATGGCACTTGGATGTGCATTAGAGAAAGCTTAAAAAATGCTTGTTGCCTTTGATCTAAAGATTGTTTAATCATATTAGGCACTGCACTCTGACTTTTGGTGGCATGGTGACTTGTTAATCATCTGTTCACCGTTCATTTTAGCATCAACCTCTGTTTTTGGAAATTGGAAAGATTTATAGATGTTATTAGTTATATGAGTGGCTTCTTTTTATTATTTCAGCTATCATTCTTTAAGCATTTATGTTTCTTAACCAGGTATTTCAAAATGGAGCCATTGCCTGGGCGGAAGTAAGGCCTTTCTTTTCCCCCTTCTTTCTAATTTTGTTCTGATATTTTCTACTAAGTTTTTATTGGGTAAATCCTTTTTCAATCACAGCTGGTTGCTTTTCATTGCTTTAAAAATTTGCTTTGAATATTTTTAATTTATACACAAGTGATGTTAGTTTGATTTCATGAATTGAAGCGTGTTTTCCAGAAATGTTATTTACTTTAACTAGACATTATCAATTCTCAGTGCTCTTGTACCCTGCCAACCTGGAGAGAAAATTGTAAATTATCCCACTCGTCCAGTTGACACGACAACAGATTTTGAAGGGACAACCAATTTGCAACCTTCTCAACCGGTATGCAACACAGATTTTTTTTTTTGGGTTGGGTATTGCAATAAGGGATCTTGGATTGAAAAAGAATACTATTTCAATGATAAACTGCATTTTTACAGACTTAATTGCTGTTGACCCATCTCTATTTTTTAAGGATTTATCATAGAATTATTAATTTTATTCAGTGTATATCAGAATATTTGGAGAGGTGGAGACAAACTTTGGAAGCTCATAGCTTTCGTTTAAGTAGAAGTAAAACGGAGTATATGGAGTGTAAGTTTAGTAAGAGGCACACCACTTCTAACGTAGAAGAAAAAATTGGAGAATATATCCTACCACAAGTCACACGATTTAAGTATCTTGGATCCATCATACAACATAACGGGGAAATAGAAGAAGATGTAACGCATAGGATTCAAGCGGGGTGGATGAAATGGAGGAGTGCTTCGGGTGTTATTTGTGATAGAAGAGTACCACTCAAACTTAAGGGTAAATTCTACTGCACAGTTATAAGACCTGCAATGTTATATGGAACTGAGTGTTGGGTAATAAAAAGTCAACAAGAAAATAAGTTTAATGTAGCAGAGATGAGAATGTTGCGGGGGATGAGTGGACACACTAGACGGGATAGGATTAGAAATGAATGCATTAGAGAGAAGGTGAAAGTCGCACCTATTGTAGAAAAGATTGTAGAATCGAGACTTAGGTGGTTTGGTCATGTGGGAAGGAGACCTATAGAAGCCCCCGTTAGGAGAGTAGATATGATGGAGAATAGTCCAATAAGTAGAGGTAGAGGAAGACCAAGGAAAACTATAGGAGAAATTATTAAGAGAGATTTAGATTTAAATGGTTTGTCTAGAAATATGATGTATGATAGGGATTTATGGCGTCGATTGATCCATGTAGCCGACCCCACTTAGTGGGAAAAGGCTTTGTTGTTGTTGTTGTTGTTGTTGTATATCAGAATATTGAAGGATGTAATTCAATTTTGCCCTTGAGCCTTCTTTCTGTGGAGTTTATTTAGATTTAAAATTAGAAAGAGCTGTGAACATCAAGGAAATGAAGGATGATGTTCAATTTCCAAGGGATAAGTTAGTACTTTGATGTGCAAGAGCAGCGCATATTCAGAGAAGTGAAGGTCTATTTTCAACTTTTTAATATTTGTGGTACTTTTACTGGAAATATAAAGTTTATGTCGGGAATTGCTTCTTCTTTGTTTAGCTCTTTACTGCCATATCCATCAAACACTATATTGGCATAAAATTTTAGTGTATATAATGCAGATAATTTGTAGATGACTTGGGTAATCAGGTTTGAGGGTAATCAAGTTTAGTTTATAAGGAATTTGCAGGAGTATTACAACTTGCCTGCTTGGAACTTCTCCAAAAAGCATCTTATCATGCAGAAATATACCAAATTTATCTCTAGTAAGGGCAGTTTTTTAAATGATAAAACCTCACTAGCACATCTTTTTGTCTCCAAGTCCACAGCAAATCATGAAGCCTTGATATAATTCATTGTGGCTTCCAAAGAGAGGATGGACTGAATTATCTTTGCTAACCCATATCTGTTACATTCCATTTTAAGCTTCAGATAATATGACCACATTATACATGTGGTATTATTTACTTGGGCCATTTATACATATGCTTCTTGACTTGGGTGCATTTTATACCAAGGATCCTTATTGAAATTATACTCACCTTGCCTTTCTGAAGAAGTGTTTGTTCATGTTAAAGAATAATTTACATAATTGCACATATGCAACCATGCGCGTGGGTGCACACATACGTATAAATATTCTCTACTTCATACTTCACAAAGTGTGTACTTATTTCCTATTCTTTGAGTTAGGTTTCATCTGGAAATGCAGTTTCTGGCAGCTTGACAGGTGGTCATGTACCAAATAGATCTGTACCTCGGCCAATGAATGTTGTTAGGATGCCACCTATGCAAGCTTATAATCATGCATCCCAGGTAGGGATGGGTGGTGGAATGAATTCTGGTGGCATCCCAATGCCACGAGGTGTTACACAGGCCCATCAGCAGCAGCAGCAGGTTCAGTGTTTTGTTTTCCTATTTTTCTATTGGGAAAAAAGAAAAAAAGGGAGGGTTGCGCTGAATTTTTGTCCTCATTTTCCCTGATGATGTAATGTTCTTGTTTACTTTCTTAAACAGTTGAGAAGGAAAGATGGTGGAATGATGTTGCCTGGATACCCTCCACAGCAGAAGTCAAGACGTAACTAAGGTAATGCAGTTTGTTTGACTACTCGTTGGTGGTGGTGGTGACTCACAAAAAGATAGAGTATGCTTTTCATAAAACTGGGAGTGTACTTGGGGTGGCGATATAAAAAGTTATTCTAGTTCAGCCCATTTTCTCATATTTTGTATGAGCAATTTTTATATGCATTTAGGGTTCGTGAGAATTCTATGTGAAATATCAAATAACACAGCTTTCTTAGATATCTACAATGGGATTAGTGTGTCTTTGGGAAACTCCCAATTAAGCATCACCTGATTCACTTGTTTAATAGTCGCTTCGGTCTTGTGGCAGACAATAAATAGTGTATAATGTCTTTCATGTTATAATTTTCTGTCCATAGTACTGGTTCTGTTGGCGTAATTTTAGTAAAAGGGGCTTGGGAAACTCCTCTGTATTTGCAATAAAGCTGAAATTCCGTGTCTCATGGTTAGGTTTTGCCGGTAGATATCAAGTGCAGATAGATTGGGGTCATCATTTGGGTACTTGAACTTATTCAGGACCCTAAGTTCGGATGGTTGACCTTCATTGGTTCCTGACCTAATGCAGTCAAAGAGATCTTGCCATGCACAAGAATCTGGATGCTAAAACATGAGCTACCATTGCCAATATGCTAATGAAGTCCATTGGAGGGAATAGAAACGGTTTTGGTTGAGCTACTGGAGTCATATGTATATCTTGGTTTTCACTGTACAATCTTGTATTTTATTAAGACTACCATAGCTTATAACCTTCAACAAAGCATCCAATAGGTTTCCACCAAAAGGTAACTTGCCATGGTTAAGCTGAAAATATGTAATATTATTGTACTCATTTCAAAATATTGCTTCACATTAGTGAAGATCTGAGTCAAGTTATTTGTCATGTTCCTAGGAAGTAAGCTTGAAAGATCTTATAACATTTTTGCGTTTTGATCTTTTTATGATAGGTGGAGTCAGATTAATTTTCGCAGATTTTTTCCATTGACTTGGTAATCTTTTTTTTTTAATTAAATAAACATTTTTCTCTAGTTGTAATATGATAGTGAAAGTATGTTGTCACAGAAAAAGAAGCCAAATCTATAGGTCTTGGCCCCTTTGGCCTAGGTTTTGGGAAAATAGACACTAATTATTTTCTAAAAAAAGTGCTTACTTTGAAAAAAAATGTGACTAAGTTTTTTTAAAAAGATGTTTTTATGTAGTAATTTTTCTGTTGTAAAAAAAGAAAAAGTAGAAAATTGGAGATTTTTCTCAAAAAGCTAAAAAAAATTAATACAAAAGTACACCTGTCCAAAATCATTAATTGTTATAATTGCGTTTTACTTTTTTTAACCATTTCTTCTAAAAACATGTTCTTTTAAATAATTTGATAGTAAAAAGTATTTTTTTAAAAAATTTGTCAAACATAATAATATTGATAAAATACTTATTAAATAATTTTGGTCAAATATAAATTATCTCTTTATGATACTTTTTACAACATTTTATTTTAAAATGAAAATTTACAAAATGCAAACGGGACATATGGGAAATAAATGCATTTGTAGGAAAACCGCCGTCCCGTCCCCGTATTTCCATTTGCTTGAAACAGCGGCAAACACGTGCGGATTCTCTCTGTCCTTAAAATACTCCTCTAATTTCATTTGCACTAATTTTTGTTTTTTCGGGCCAAAATTCATTTGCACTACGTTACATATACAATCAATTGCTCACCTTTAATTTTTGTTTTTGGACAAAATTGCTTACCTTTAATTTTTGTTTTTGGACAAAATTGCTTACCTTGTTTAACGAGCACCCTTTTTTAAGCTTCCCATCCTCTTCATTCAACCCACCTCCTTTGTTTCTTTCTCAATTTCAGGAATTGAATATTAGTGGACGACCCTTGTGTTTCTCTTATTTTTCTATAAATTTGTCTTGATATGCTGGTGTTTTTTAATCAATTACTAATCTTTTCTATGTCACTGTCAACCTGCCAATATATTAATGAATAAGATGACTTGAAATATTTTAGGTAAAGTTAAAAAAAAAAGATTTACTTATGTGGCACTCAAAAAATATGTAGATTTTAATATCTGTTGGCTTTCTCTTCATTCCATCCTTAAAAGTATTTTAAGAGATTCGAATTGATATATTAACAAAATCCCAATGGAAATATGGGTTTTACATTAATAAGTTAATGACAATTATAGTTCTTTTTTATTTTTTAAAAGATTAGAAAATTCCAACTTAATCTATCAATCAAATAAAGAGATTATTAGACATCTTCATAAAATTAACAAAGAACTTTATTAACAGTTAAATTAAAGTAATTTTTGGTATTAAAATTTTTATGATTCAGTAATTTAAAGTTCAAATTTTGACACTTCTTATTTGTAATTAAAATAAAAAAAAAATAGTTATTCATCATCTACAATGATTTTAAATTAGTTTCTTGATGGGTATGGGTAATATTATTCTTTACTAAGAATTATTAAGAGAGAGAGAGAGAGAGAGAGAGAGAGAGAGAGAGAGAGGTGGATATATTAACGTACGCTTTGAGATATTTCCAAACTAGGGGTGTTCATGGGCAGGGCCGGCCGGACATCTAGTATGCCCGATACTCGATCCGATTAAGACATCGGGCTTGTTTTTATACCCATGGCCCTGCCCTACCAGAACAAACTCGATTTTATGTTAGGCTAGGATGGGTTAAGGCCGCCCGAGATTTTTGTTTATGAACTAATATTTGTAATATAAAAATATTTTTTTACAAATTCATAGGCATATACTTCAAAATAATAGGCTTTTAGAACCTTCATGTTTTTATCGATAATAAAAAAATAGTTTTGTATTATCAAGCAAAATATAAGCTATACTAATATAATTAGTTTTAGGTAAACACATATATTTTCATTATTCAACAAAAAAAATATTAGTAAACATGTATATCAATAATAAAAACAATTAAGAAATAAGGAGGGTTTAAGTAGATAATGAAAGTTGCAGCATGTTAAGAGAATCACATGAAATAAAAATAAAAATATATATATAAGATGACAAGATATTAATAACTAACAAAAAAAAGTAACTATTCAGGCAAGTTGGGCAGAATATGCCTTCGCCTGTGGCCCGGCCCGACTCGATATAGTTTTGTTTAAAGTTCTGTCCATTTATATTTTTGGCCTGACCTGGCCTTGCCCGATTAGGTTGGGTTAAGGTGGGCCCTTAGGGCTAACCGAGCCAATGAACACCCTTACTCCAAACCCATTTACTTTGCCCGCCTTGCAAACTCCTACTTGCTTGACCCAACAGTTCCCTAACACAAGACCTTACCAGGATGGCTTTCTTTGGTATATTTTATTCTTCTTCTTTAATAAACCTTCGCACAACCAAATGCATCTAAAACACTTTTCTTACGTAGATTGCATCATTCATAATCTATCCCACCCTTTTTCCCAAATCACTTTTCTGTCTCTATCTCAGATTCAGTGTATCAAAAAGCCCAATCCTATCCTCCCTTGCAAATCGACATTTCTTAATTCTTACTGTAGATACACACCCACAAGTTTTTCCTCTTTGTAATTTATACAAATTTGAAAGTCTTCCACTGATTTGGTTTCGCAGCCATGCCTGTGCTTCCAAGCTCCTAAACCGCTAAAAACGACAACTTTGAGGGTGAGACCTTCGAGTGCTAGTTTGCTGAGCAAAAAAAGCATCTTGAGGACCTTTTTGCTGCAGAATCAACCAATATTCCAGATGAAGAAGTGAAGCCACTTATTGATCAAGTAATTGAGCATTATGAGTATTATTACAAGGGCAAGTCAAGATGGGCAAAGTAAGATGTTTTAGCCATTTTGTCCCCAATTTCTTTGGATTGGTGGGTGGAGGCCCAGTATGACATTTCACCTGCTATATTCCAAATCTAGCTTGCAATTTGAGGGAATCAATTGAGGGGCTAACAACTTGTGATTTGGGAGATCTTTCAGCTTTGCAACTTACCCAGTCGGATCAGCTTCAATGTTGGATTTATCTCGTGGTTTCTAAAGTGATTAGGAGTAAGGAAGCAGAGGAGAGAGGGAGAGTAGTAGTAGTGGTGAGTCAGAGGAAAAAGTTGAATCAACCTTGGCTCCAAAGGAGGATGGGTTTATAGGAGATATTGCAGAAAGCTGATAATCTGAGGATGAAAACACTGAAGGCTAATGTTCTTGTTCTGGGGATTCACTTCTTGATTGCAGCTGCAAAGCTGCATGGGTAGGGCAAGAAGAAGGATGCTAGGAAGGAGAAGCAACATATTTGTGTGGGTGAAACCCATAACTCTTCAAGTTGAATTCAGCTACACCTAAAATCAATCACAGCCAAGGCATAATGGACTTGGATCATCTCAATATTAATCGAAAATTCACCATATGTCAATTTCAAAGAAAAACCAATACGTACATGATGCACACTATGTTTCACGTGCAATCTATTTTTTTTTTCCCTTTACAATTAACACAATCAATTTATTAAGAATTGACAGATCCAAATCCAAGAGAATTGGGGTGAAGAGAAAAGATGGCATTCTAGTTTATTTTCATGTTTCTAATGCACTTGTGGTTCAGGACGAAAAAAGAAAAAAAAAAAGGCACTTTGTGGTCCAAGAATATGTTAGTTTAGTCATTCCCATTTCTTGTTGTAGTAATATATATCTTTTGATCCATCCAAAAGGTAATTTTAACAATATATTGTATATTTATGAGAGAATGCTTTGTCACATCAACAAATTTATGTTATAAATGTTCAATAAAATTTTTATGTTAGTTGTTGATTATAACACAATCTTTGTTTTTTTAAAAAAATTAAAATTGATTACAAACAAATAATTAACATCAAAGTACAATATAATTAGAATTGACAAAAAAGAAACAGTGTTATCTTTATTGAGGAAATCTTTGAAATACATTTTTGGTTCAACCAACATTTCGGATCATTTCAAGTTGGCTAAGTCATTTACATTTTTTTACTTTGGCAATCTATATCTTACAATCCATTCAAAGTATATATATATATATATATATGTTCCCTCCGGTCTAGTATATAAGACACTTTTCAGAAAGTTTATTCAGTCCAAAATATAAGACACAATATAATCTTTTATGCTGACTTTTCAAAAATGCCCCTCTTTTAAAAAAAATTTAGTTCAGCTTTTAAATTCGTGCATAACTCATTACTCCTCTTGCTACATTTGGAGGTCTACATCGAAGATGGTCTATATGTCAGAGGTAGCCTTCTTTTTGAAGCAGCTTGGGTGGCCAAATGATAAGAGAAATGATGTTTTGGTGGTTCATATTCCCATTCCATGGAGAACCTTGCTTCTCCACACAAAGAAATCAAAGGCAAGAGCGAGACCATGAAACTAGAGGAGTGTTCGGTGGTGGCCCCAGATTCTGAGGACCCTTATACAATCAGCCCAGGTTCGTTGGACCAATTTGCCATCATCCCTGATTCGCTGGACCCCTTCGTCGAAGAACTAAGTTCGTCGACCCTTATGCAATCGGCCTAGATTCGTTGGACCAGTTCGCCATCATCCCTGACTCACTGGACCTTTTGCCGAAGCACTTGAGTTCATCGATGGTTTGGAGGTGGTGGCTAATTCGTTAGACGGTGATGAAGCGGAAGAAGAAGAAAATGCACCAAAAAAGAAGAAGAAGAAGATAAGCAACAGTGGAGATGGCCTGAGTCCCTATGTTGCAGAGAAGATTAACGATGAAGTAGAGGGATCATCGAACATTGCACCGAAGGTGAGAGTACGTGATTTTGATCTGAACGAGTTGCCAGATGCTGAGTCAGATGGACACGAGGAAGTAGAAATGAAGAGGTTCATTGAGAGTCTTTTCTGAATTTTTATTCCATCTTTGTTCTACTGATATATTCCATCGAGTTTTGTCATCAAGTTCTGTAGGAGAATGAGGGCTTTTTGTTTCTATGGATGCTTGGTATTTGTTCTACAAATGTTGTGGAGATTTCATGCTCTTTGTTGCTTATTTGTGTGGTCTTCGATGTATATGTATGTGGAAGTGCTTTTTTGACGACTAATTTCTATTGCATTGTGGAGTTATGTGGAAGCAAAGTGCTATGGAAGTTAATCTTTTGTTGTTAACCTCTTCGATTAAGCAGAGTTCTATGTTGTTAATCTACTCCATTAGCAATGCCAGAATTCGATCATATGTTAAATTGTCACTAGCTGGTTCATTTCTTGATGGTTCACTTTTGAATCTGATGGTTCATTTCTTATTGCATTACTGGTTAAATTTCTTGCTGGCCAGAGGTCGAAGAATGAATGCAAATTGATTATACTCTGAAAATGTGTTGGTTCATTTATTATTGGACAAGACGTACTCCTGGAATTAATAATGTCTGTAAGGTCATTATATAATAACAACATGCTTAAGTTATACAAACAAAATCAATTGATATAACCAGACTCTTGTCATGTAAGAATTCCTATGGCTTAATGTAGTACAATGTATGTGGTGTAAAACGATAAAGTTAAAGGGAATGGAAAGCTACAGAGCATATTGATACATGGAGGAACATAATTGCAAGGAAAATAACTTTTTGAATAATGAGCTTGCCCTACAAGCTGTGGACAGAGACATTGTTAAAGCATGAAAGATATAGAGGCTTTAGGATGAAAGAAGTGCAATGTTGAATCATTGTGTCTGGTACAAGAAATGTTCTTTCCTAGAGCACAAGACAAATTAGGCTCAAAATAATAATAAGGGGGATGAGAATAAGAAAGCCTTTTTCTATAAATATCAAAGATTTTTTAAAATTAAATTTAACAAAGTTTCTTTACCATCTGTTAAACACAATAAAAATACTTTTTTCTAAAAAAAATTATTTTTTGAAATAATTTTTTCATACACCAAAAGTAGCTTGAGATGAGATGAGATTGCAATAGTGAGTCACTGTGCATGTGTTTTGTTGGTTCCCACTTTCTTAATTTGTAATTGTAACTTTTTATTAACTACCTAAACTAAAATATTGTCACTTGAATCTAAAAATATTCACTTTCTATTAACAAAATATATTCATCCTATAGCTTTTAAAATAGCCAGCAAATTTGATATCATCATCATCCAAAAAAGAAATAACCACCTTTCTCAAGCTCCAATTGAGCTAAGATAACCCAAAGCTTCTTACACAATAGATTCATCACACTTCAATTGTATAGGTAGTCTTCCTTCCCTTTCTATCATTCCTTTCTTAATATGTGGAATCTTATATTTATTTGAACCGTTACTCTTCATGATTTCCATCATACAACTTTGTAGAATTAAAAAAGTCTTGTTTGACTCATTTGGGGAGTAAATCTCAAATGCCTTCTCAATTGCTTAAATGTCTTCTATACTGTTCAGAGCTTCTTTGCGCTATAATGCTTGGATAACACTGAAAAATCCCAAATCTAAAACATTCAAATCTAGAGAATTGGGTGGCTGGCAATATAGACGTATGTCAAATCCACCTTCGCTTGCAGCCTGACAAAACTCTTCATCATTTTCATTAATATAGCAAGGAGCATTATCTTGTTGGATATATATTGTTTCACCAGAAAATTCTCTTGGCCACTTTTCCTTAATAGCAGATAACACTTTCTCAATCAAAAACTGCCTATTGACATCTTTCGTTACTGAAGTAATGGGTTTAGTGACAAGTGGTCCTACAAGCCTATTAGTACTATTTCTTTTTGCTGGCTCTTAAGTCACAAGCAAAAATACATCGATCTTGCTAGAGAAAGTTGCATTCCCTTCACCATCAAATCTAGGCCTTGCAATAGCAACCAGAAACATAACTTTTGCGATGAAATTCTTGTTTTTACAAGTTCGAAGTGGCTCTTCCTCATTTGATAATAAGTAATAGTTTACCGTGTTCTTCATCATGTAAAACCACTTTTTGTCTATGTGAATAATGTTGTGCATAGGTTTGAATATCAGATTGTGTGGAATATTGCTAGGCTTGATCATGGACAAGCAAAACTTCAGTCCAACAACCATGTTATCTTTCCTCAATAATGGCTTAATGGCATTAGAATACTGCCAAATAGTCCCTTCTTTCTTTTTTCTTATCAAGGCGGATTTGTTGGTGTTCAATGCACAAGCCAACGATCGGAATGTAGTCCACTATGATAAAGGAATCTCACGTATTCGCTCGAGGTCTAACTCAATCCTCTTTCGCCTATAATTTTTTGTCTTATTATGTGAAGAGACACCCGTATTTCTAACTTGACGCCAAATACGTTCAATTGTGCTTTTGGAGATGTTAAACATTGTGATGAGATCCTTTATTGTACCAGGCTTAAGCTTCCCATAATGTATTGAGCGCCTAAGATAACGATCAATGAAATCTCTTTGATCATTGCTTAAAAACATTTCATTTCTTGGTAGATGCTTCAGGTAAGGATTGGTCTACATTATAAATAAGCAAAATTAAATAAATGTAAAAATAGAATTTAACAATAAAATTACAAATAAATTCTAAAATTACAAGTTAATTAAACAATAAAAATAATTTTAAATGCTAAAATGACTACTCAATGTAACAAAAGAATTTCACAACAAAAAATAATTTAACAATATGACTACTAAGTTTTTAAAAATTACTGAAATAACATACTAAGAATTTAACTACAAAATGTCACATAAATTTTGAAATTAGTACAACTTAATTTAACAACAAATATTCTAATAAATGCTGAAATTACTACTTAATGTAAAAAAAGAATTTAACAACTAAAAATAATTTAACAATGTGAGTACTTAATTTCTATAAATTACTGAAAATTTTTGAAATAATATAAGAATAACAAAAATTCTAACATTATTCTAAAATAACAATAGATAAAGGAAGAACTTAATTTAATAACAAAAATTCTAAGTATAACAGCCAAATTACATTCTTCAATGTGTGCATTAGAATGAAAATGGAGTAATAATTGTTAATCAAAACCATGACCCTGTTCAACGTAAGCTCAACAACTTAACATACAAATCACAAAATATAAACATGAAAGGAAGACCCACTGACTGATGATGCTCTAGAATTCACTCTCCTCACACTCAAAGTCGTCTTCCCTAACATCTTCTTCCTTAAAGTCAGGGTTTCCATCCAAACTACCTGACTCAACGTCTTCGTCAACAAGAATATTTGAAGCTGGGGTAACGTTCAAATTGATCAGATTTTGCTTAACAATGATGTCTCCTCCAAATAGATCCACATCCAAAGACTCAAAAAAACAGGGTAAAACATCTGAACTTTGTCCTCCATGACAACTCGTGATATTCACTAGTGAATCATCATCTTCTATTAAGTAGGGCTTTAGATTTAAATCAAACATGAAGCCACTAGCTGACTTTTGCCTCTTGAAGTTTGCCTTAGCGTCCATGGTTGGAGGAGACATCTTTAAACTCAGAAAAACAGGGGCCTTCTTTCTTTCGGAATAGGTGCTATTCAGGTGTTCAACGTCTTTAGGCTCATGAAGGAGTATTGCGATTTATAACCTCCAAGTTGCACGCAATCATCACTCTAACAAGAATTGTTTTGTTCTACAGAGAGTTTGCCATTTTTTTTGGCTTGAAAATTTGTTCTTTCCTCCACACAAAATCAGCAATCGGGCCCATGATCCATACGCCTCCAATGTGATCGGTTAGATATAATGGGAAATGAGATCCTCATAAGTTTCTTCATTAACATGGGCATCTGTAGCAGCTTTGTAATGATTGATAAGTTCGATAGATAAGTCAATTTTTTTATAAGAAAATGGATGTTTTTTCTTTGATAAGCTAGATTGATAAGTCAACTTTTGTTTTTTCTCTCTTTTATATAAATAAAGATAAAAGTAAAAAAAAAATGATAAATTTAAAGAGTTAAAGATTCTTAATAAACTATATAAAAAGTTAAAAGTGTCTTATAATATGAATCAGAAAGAATATATATATATATATATATATCTATCTATATATATCTATGAACCACTTTGATAAGTTGTAAGAGATTTTTTTTTTCTTTACACGGTGGTGAGGAAGTTTAAACTTAAAAACTCCTGCTAATTACTATAATGCTTACTGCTATTGAACTATAGACAGTAGCTTGAAGCAATGTTATGTGGAACACATTGCAATGAAGAAGCAAAGCTGAATAAGCATTAACTGTTAATACCATGGGGTTCCATAATTTAATCAGTTTGTGTAACTAATAATTTTTTATTATATGAAGAAATAAAAGGTCAAATTTATGAATTTTTATAAATTTATAAATTATTTAAACTCGTCACTGGGGTAAACACCCTAGATCTTTTTTTTTTTTTTAAATTAATATTGTACCAATCTAATTTAATTTTCATAACAGTAATATAAATTCTTTAACTGAATTATAAATGAAAATTGAAAAGCATAATGGTTATATAGTTAATTACAGGAACAGGACGCCAGGGTATTTATCACATCTTAGGGTTGAAATTCTTTCAGATATATTTTTTAACATAATTAATTATATAGAATATATATTTATGTTTCTAATTGATTTGTTATTAAGTAGAAATTATATAAAATTTATAATACAATATTATTAATGTGAAAATGTGTAAAAATATTATGCAAATAACGTTACTTAAATAGGAGTAAAACAGACAAGACAAAAAAAAAAAACAGTTTTAGACCAAAAAAAAAAGGAAGAAAACTAATTTCTTACCAGAAAAACTAATGAACCAATTATTTATTTATTTAGTTGGGAGTGTGAAATTGCAAAAGAAGAAAGGAACGAACAGTAGACACCTAATGACAATACCTATTCTCCTCTTTTCTCGCACGGTCCAATCCAATCAATTTCACTGGAAGACTCTACAGTAATAATCTATCTACTGAGTAAATTATACAAAAGAAACTGACGGCCACAGTCACAGAAACCGAAAGCGTTGGATTCGAGTCAAGGGGAGAAAGGAATCTAATCGATCTCAGTCTATTCTACTTCTCCACTCCAGCCCCGTCATCTTTTTTCCAAAATTCCAGGTAAGAGGAAAGCTTTCTCACTGCCACTTATAATCGTATTTCGTTTGTTTCTTTGCTGTTTTTTTTTTTTTCATTTCGATTTATTTTGAATTTAGTTACTGCTGTTCGTTTAATTGTGCTATTTTTCTGAATTATGTCATGATGATCTAAAAGTATTAATCATTTCTGGGACCCCTTTTGGGTATACACTATCTTGTTTTCCTTTGATAGATTTGCGTCTTTTGGATTTTGCTCCTATTTTGGTTCAGTGTGTGTTTTCATTCGAAGTTTATGATTAAATATTGGATCCGTAAATATGTGAGTTTAACTAGTCTACGGAAGGGGAATTTTCTTTTGCCATTGTCAATTTAACGATCATCCTTTTTTTTGGGGGTGGGGGGGGGGGGGTGTTTACAAAACAATTAATTTATATGGACATGGAAATTGGGTTCGCATTTTGTGTTTAGAGCAAGGGTTTGTTTAATAAAACTAAAAATTTCGGAACTGACTCTGTAAGGTGAGTGAAAAATGCCCACTTGAAATGTTGAATTTGTATTAAACACTACGAGTTTTTAACACTAGCCACACGGAAGTTTTAGTTCTGAATTTACTCCTTCATCTCCTATATCACAATTTTTCTTACTACAGCTTCTCCTAAATTCATTTTCTAGGTCTTAAATAAACACCTGAGTGATTTTTAGTGCTCAAACTTCTATTTTCAGACTGAAGTGAATCTTTTATCGCCTTTCAACATGAAATGCTCCTTACAGTGTAACTCTTATTTGAACTTTTAGATGCCTCCATAATTCATTCTTTAGTTTTTCACCGGGGAATTTCATTGTATCTCAGGTAATAGAAGACTTGGATCAGCAGCATTGAGATTTCTGTAGTCATTTAGATTGTATATAAGTTCATCTCTTGGAGTTGCTTCAAGACCTTGTATTATGCTAAAAGCGTCTAGTTCTTTCTACCATGGAACAAAAGCGTCTTGTGTGTTTGTTCTGCCTTGGAATGCCAGTACCTGTTCTCTTGTTGATCATAATTCTTAATGCTGAAGCTGGCCCTAGGAACCTGATTAAGTGAATCCTATTGAAGCATAATGGCCCAATAATCTTAAATCACAAATTGTATGTTTGAATTTAAGGACTCAGCCATTTAAATGGGCAGAGGAAGTTCGACAGAAATAGTAAAGGAGGAATTCAGCAATGATAGTTCCTCAAATGTTGAGACTGAAGATTTAGAATCTCACTCTCAACATAGTCTTGAGAAGGAGACAGGCTGGACAAATTGTCGTGTATGCCAGTGTGCAGAATCTGATAAGAGGGGAGATGCTGCGCTAGAATTTTTGGGCATCGCTCCAGTTATAGAAGCAGATATAAGTAATGTGGAAGAAAGGTCAGATTGCGAGGAAATTTCTAAAAATGTGTCTCTTAAAAGAAATGTTGGAAGTAAATCTGCGACTGTGGAGTTCGTAGGACCTGATGGGGAGGTTTTCATTTGTAAAACTGATTTGGAAATGGGTCTGTCTCATCAAAACACTCTAATTGAACTTGGCTGTTGTTGTAAAAATGACCTTGCTGTAGTACACTATGCTTGTGCACTTAAATGGTTTGTCAATCATGGATCTACCGTCTGTGAAATATGTGGAAATGTGGCAAAAAATATCAGAATCGCTGACTTCAATAAGGTTGTTGCTTCTTTAAAAGAGTATGAATCATTGAGGGAAAGAACTGCCATTGGGGAACCCAGTCCTGCTCAAGTTCATGCAAATACTGGTGTAGATCCTGATGCTGTGGCTGCCATCCGGAGGCAACGGCTAAGTGAAATTGCACTATGGTTTTGTCCACGTAATAGCAGTAACAACAACAACAACAACAACAATGTGGACACAGTTTCACAGGTCGTTTCTGAACAACCTTTAAATACCGTTACTGAAGATGCTGCACCTGTTCAAAATCCTGCAACTAAGTGGGCAGTTGAAGTTACTGGGATCCTGCTTGCTACTGGGCTACTTACTGTCACCCTTGCATGGCTTATAGCTCCTCGTGTTGGAAAGGTTTGCAACATTGAATTTGTCTATTAGGATGGCATAGGAACCTAAACATGTTGATGTGTTCATATGGGAAGTTTTTGTCTAGATTTTTTGTCCATGCATGAAATAGTGAAACACACATATATTCATGCATAATATGTCACTCCCAATTGGCTCAACATAGCCTGTAGAGCCTGCCATTTAATTTTGTGTCTCTTGATCGGGTAGATCAAATATTTAATTGGTTTTTAGTTATTTTTTACTATCAATTTGATATAAAGAGATTTCTTTTGTCCATTTTAATATTGTATCTAGTTTGAGAGAGGGGGGGGGGGGGGGAAGATAAAAGTTCTGTAACTGAATTATAAGTGGAAAGTGTAATGGGTATGTACAGGACATGGGACTAACGAGCTCACATCAGAGGGTTGAAATTTATAGACTGGATACCGTCTACCGTTCAGCTATGAGGATTTAATGGTACCTCCTTCCCTATAAAAATTAGGTGCAGTGAGAGGTCATATCATATCATCACTCTTGTTTAATACACGACTCACTTGAAAATTATTTTCTGTAGAGTTTTAGAAATTGAGAGTCTGAGACCTGTGATATATGGCAAACCTTGGTGTTCTGCAATTGTTTAGTCAACTCTTCTTGGTCTTTTGCCACCCTATGTTTGAAGAATTAAAAGCAATGGAAAGGAGAAACACTTTCACCTGTTCGATGATGAACTTTGAGTGCTAATTAGTTTGGTCATCTGCATTAGTCATAACACTTTCACATCTTCACCAGCTCACCTTCAGCTTTAGAAACATCAAACTTCATCAGTATATTGGACTGAGCTAACCAGATACACTCCTTAAATGAATCCTGGGGTTTTTGGTCAAAGCATTAAGCCTTGGAGTTTGCTATGTGAGATTTGTTAACCTTTACTTGATAAATGTAAAGATTTAAGATATAAAATGCATAGATCGATGCATGGAGATGTCTGACCGGATTCATGCACATCCAGTTTTCAGAAGCAAGAATGTTAAGCTGTGGTAATAAGGATAGTAGGATACTCTGATGGATAAATTAAGCTGGTACATAAAGCAAACATGAGATAATAAATCCAGTCTTCCTTAGGAGAGAGTGGAGGATGTTTATACATCTTGGTTGCTATTTCCCTATTGGTTTTGGCAATATGTTAAAAGCGTATGTGTAATTCCATTTTATATATTGTGCAGAAAACTGCAAGAAGTGGTCTTCATATCTTACTTGGAGGCATTTGCGCTTTAACGGTTGTGGTTTTCTTCCGCTTTGTAAGTGCATCATGTACCTTTCTCTGGTCCTATAGATTGTATTTTGCTAAATAATTTCAGTTTTGAGTAAATTAGGCTTAAGACTTTATTATGTTTTTAAAAATAGCACTTAAGAGAAAATAGGACTTTGAGTGTACATGATACTTTAAGCACAATTGTTATATGACTGCGGACAAGTGAGTTAATTATTTGGAAAATTATAGTGGGCACTATGAAATGACAAAATACTTGATCTTAGTGGCATAATTTCCTATTTTTCTGTCGAAACTTGTTTCCGAAACATGTTAATAACTAGGTATTGGATTTCTGTAGTACCGTCAATGGAACTTTTGAAAACATAGAATGACTAAGAAAATGTCCTTTACGCGTACATCACAAAATCAACCTTTTATGTCAAATGTCAGGCCCCAAAATTTTTAAAATCTTTGACCGTTTGGTATCTCAGCCTTAGAGGTATTTTTCTTGAAAACTTCTCTGTCATCTAAACTTGGGGTTGTAATTCTAATCATTTTCCTTTTCTAGTGGGAGTAAAGCTGCAATTGTTTCCAATTTTGGGTTCAATCAGAATCTAATTGTCTGCTTTTGGTTGTTGCAGTTCGTGCTTACCAGAATCAAGTATGGACCTGCACGTTACTGGGCAATTTTGTTTATTTTCTGGTTTCTTGTGTTTGGAATATGGGCTTCACGGACACACAGTGCTCATACGACGTGATCCCTTAGCTCAGCTTTTCAGCATCTTTACCAAGCCCTCTGCCTTATTTCCCTTCTTTAATCGCATTTCGTTCCAATTGTGAATTTTAAGGTTTTTAACAGAATTTCATTATGGAGGCGACTGAGGAGTCAATTTACTAGATTCGTAAATTATTCAAAATCAAGTATATGGGTTGTTACCTAGGTTTCTTAACGCGAGTTATAGCTTTCCTATTTACCATTCATTCATTTATGGTTGCACTTGTATAAACCTATGTTCATGAATCACGTACACATAAGAATTGTCTCAACTGCAGAAATTGATGAACCCGCTGTTCCATTGCATTGCTCCGAAACATTAAGGCAATAATTATGTGACGTATGCCAATGGAACAGCCCGAGTGGGGTTGGGCATGGAGCTCGGGTTGGTGAGTGTACAGAAAGTTTCAGGGACGTATTATTCATTAGAGATGAATAAACTAAGTATATCAGAAGTAAATGTTATGTTTAAAATATTTTCATATCCATTACTAACGAATTTAGTTTATTAATTTTTGACAGATAAAATCTACTTTAGAACCTTTCAAATACATATATTTGATGTGCCCAAAATTTCACGTGGTCTTTAAGTAGTGTATTACTTTTGCATTGCTCTTTCTAAGTAGATGTTTATTTTGAAATTTTGCAAATATGATTAACTACAATTGACACTTTTTTAAAAAAATTGTGCTCTGAATTTGACTGAACATTATGCTATTAGATGATGAAAGACCTATTTCTTTTACAAGATTAAAAAGACTACACATTTTGGGTCTACGGAGGATATGTTTGGATGTCATATTACATTCGCTCGGCAACATAGGAATGTAAAGATAAATAAGAAGAACATGACGAGGCTGCCACCGGTAGAGCTCTGTGGTAAGGTTTAATGGCAGCAATTAAACCTGCAATCAATGCAATCATCTTCATAATGCGGCATATGTTAAAGGGGCTTATCTATCAGCCTTGGCAGAGCCATCTACGCTCAGTTCAACACTGTGACTCTCACCTTTCTCCTCTTCCATGTGAATTCTTTTCAATATTATTAAGAACCTAATAAAAAAGATGATGAGTTAAACAGTCCTAAATCACATTTCACCCTTGGAAATAAGCCCCTGCCAGTGTTTGCTTCTTCCACGGTTCCTCGGGACATGAGCCCCACAAATTGCAAATTTTGGTGCACTTCTTCTATTGTCATTAGCTAACAGCATACCAACCGAAAAAAAAAAAGATTGAAAATCCAAAGTACAGAAGTAGTACTGCTCATTCCTCATTCAGCACATTCAAGATCTAGGAGTAAATCCTGCTGCACTCCTAGTTCTGTCGTGTTCCTAAAGTACAGTAATTTGTTATTTTCTATTCAAAAGGCTTGATGTGCTGCATTTTGAAACATTTAATTTACAAAGGAAAACAACGGAACAACAATGTGTAGGTCAGAGAAAAGTGAAGCAGGAGTTCACCAAATACTCACCATTTTATGCAAGACAGAAGATATCATCCGTCATTAACAAAATATACTGCAAAATCCTCAATGGGGCATTTCGAAAATCCAAGTGGGGCAGCCTCAGCTCTCTTATTCTATATCTATCCCCAGTAGGATTACTGATCCGTACCCGATTGACATCGACCTTCCTGAAGAGGTAAACAGAATTGCCACCGGAAATTCGCCCATCTCCGGCGGGATCCACCGATGGGTTTCTCTTAGTTTTGAAAAACGTCCATCCTTTTCCAGCTAGAGCCCCACAAAAAGCCTCCATCGTATCAATCCGATCACCGGTGAGCCTCGAGTACAGAGAAACAGAGCAGCAATCCCAATTGCTGTGGTTGCCATTACATGATTCAGTGGTGTCATGGTCGGAATTGAAGAAAACTAGCTTGAAGACGCCTTTGGCGAGGGTGACGAAATAGCGAAGATGGGTGAGTGAGGCTGTGGTGAGGGAAGGGAAGGGGATAGGAACGGCGTCGTTTAGGGGAGACCAGGAAGCCGAGGACGATGAGAATGACCATGTCGACGGGAACGAGGACGGAGTGGACGGCGATGATGTCGAAGGAGTCGACGATGCGTACGAGAAGATGATGTGAGAAAGGGTTGGAGTAGGGTACAAATCCATACCCAATTCTCTGGCAATGGAGGCAAGTCTGTATGTATCTACGACAATCTCTTTGGTTGGGAGGAACAGAAGCCCAGGAATTTTCGATTTTGAGTCATTTTTGCTTCTCCTTCTACTACTTCTTCTTCTCCTTGTCGAATGATTGGATGGGACATGGGCGTCATTGGGATCATCGGAGTGATCATCACTGTGGTGACGGTGATGATGATTTTGGGTTAGAGAGGGAGGGTTGTTAATGGTTTCGCCCAAGACGAGGGATCGAACCAGCTTTACAGGAAGCATCTCTCCTTTACCTTCCTGCATTGGCTTCACCACAAGGCATGTCTTGTCTCATTCTTCTTCTTTTCACCAAATCTCGCCGCATATGCTGCTTTCTTTGCTTTCTTACATTTGTCTTCGGTCTTGTTTTTCCCTTTCAAATGGGTCGGAGACTCCCCAAACCTAAAGCTAATAATACAGTAACATGCTGGCTATTCTATTCTTTTCAGTAAAGTAATATTGGAGATCACGGTACATCTAGTCATAACATCATCACTCTACACCTAATGATTTATTTTAAGTGAATATGAAATATTACTTTACACGATTTTGGTTTAATTTTAATTGTTGGCACATCCTCAATTGATTTAAACGGTTCGAATATATTGGTGTAATTTGGTTTAGTTTTTGAAGATTACCCGAATACATCAATCCATTTTATCTATGATTTTCTGATTCTCGCTGTGCCCTTTGAACACACAATAAAAGCACACCCATGCGATAGTTAAGATTGTAATTATACACGTGCAATTCACTTACATATACAATTTTGATCATTCTAGATATACGGACATTAGTGCAACAAAAATTTTCTACGATGATTTGGGCTCCCTTTCTGTTTGGATTGCAACTTGCTAGTTCTGGTTTCAGCTCCGTCAAAATGCCATTTTTTGTGGTAGAAACTGCATAATACTCTTTTTATGTGAAGGTCCATCACCATTTATTTTTCATCTCCGGAATATCATTTCTGTAAACAGAAATGATTGTGTATAATCAACAGTGTTATACATGACACATTTTTGTGTAGGCTAT
Organism: Erythrophleum fordii; assembly: GCA_032878935.1. Lineage (NCBI taxonomy): Eukaryota > Viridiplantae > Streptophyta > Magnoliopsida > Fabales > Fabaceae > Erythrophleum > Erythrophleum fordii. Next base: position 45,569,743 of record JAVQMF010000054.1, read on the forward strand.
TCGATTGAGCGACATCAAAAAGATCTTAACGGATTGCACAGATAGATATATAAATTTTATATCAAATTAGTTTTCACTATCAGTAATCTATGTTTCAAGAATTTTGTGCCACGTTTTCACTAATTAGGTATTGATGCTGATTAGTAAATACCAACCTTATCCTTTGAGGGGAGAAAGGAATAAGAACCTCTGAGACATTACATGCATCAGAAGACAACCCAAACCTCTGCAATTGAGAGGTTCTGTCCTTCCGGAACCCAAACCCAAATGAAAGGGAAAAAGGTTATTATTTAATATTTTTTAAAAACAATATTTACGGCAAGAAGCAATACCCATGAATCCTTAATTGACAACCCATTCAAGAAACAGAAAACCCGTAGATGGTCATATAGTATCTGACATATACAAGGAGACTGCCATATTTTCGAGCAATACTTGACCTTGAGAATTATTCAAACAACAAGGAAGAAGAAGGGTGTAGATAATGAACATGGGGAACGCGGGATTGTTAGTGCTCATAGTTCTGGTATTGAGCTGGTCTTCTTCTTCAGCCTGGTTTGGTGATAAACACCAAAGGGAAAGGAAGTCCAGTCTAGCAGGTGAAGCGACGTCGTCATGGGTCCTAAATCGTGCTGGGTCCTCCATTGTGTTCCCGGTTCACGGCAACGTTTATCCTGTAGGGTACGTTCTACCATAATTGACATCCGCTTTCTTCTTCTTTTTGCCTTCAGTTTCTGTTGCGTTGCTTATGCCTTTTCCTCTGCTTTAGCCTTTAGGGCTTTTGCCATTTTGGTTATTGGATAATTAGAATACTTGATGATTAATCTCCTTCTATGTTCTATGGTTTTTTTATAAATAAAAAAAAGGGACACCACCTGGGCAAGGCTACAATGGCTCAATAAGAGGAGGAGATAATGCCATGTTTACATAACTATATAATTCGCATATATGTTATTAGTACTTCTTAAGGGACTATAAATTTCATTGTTTGCAGGTTTTATAATGTTACTTTACACATAGGCCAGCTACCAAGGCCTTACTTTCTTGATGTTGACTCGGGTAGCGACCTCACATGGCTCCAATGTGACGCCCCTTGTATCCGTTGTTCTGAGGTACATAATTCTTATCTTAAATCTGCCAAATGAGATTGAAAGCATCATCTTTGTAGTTGCATATGATTGTTCTGTTCAAGAACAAGTCCATTAAATTTTTTGTTACTTTATGTATTAGACACCCCATCCGCTGTATCAACCCAGCAATGACTTGGTTCCCAGCAAGGATCCCCTCTGTGCATCCTTGCAGCCATCTGAAGACTACAACTGTCAACACCCGGATCAATGTGACTACGAAATCAAGTATGCAGATCATTATTCATCCCTTGGTGTCCTCGTCAGGGATGTCTACGTTCTCAACTTCACAAATGGAATCCAACTTAAAGTTCGTATGGCACTTGGGTTAGTAATTCTCCAAGTTTCCTTTACCTCCATCATTGTCACTTCGTTTCTATCAATGCATGTTCTCTGGAAATATTGGTATGTTCTCTCACTGCAATCTGAGTATCTCTTTACTTGTTTTGTTAATTACAGATGTGGGTATGATCAGATATTTCCAGCTTCTTACCACCCCTTGGATGGAGTACTTGGGCTTGGCAGGGGAAAAACCAGCTTCATATCACAGCTTAATGGTCAGGGCTTGGTAAGAAATGTTGTTGGACACTGTTTAAGTGCACAAGGAGGAGGGTACATCTTCTTCGGAGATGTTTATGATTCTTCTCGAGTGATTTGGACTCCAATGTCATCTAAAGATTATTCGTAACTACACCTTCAGAACTCAGATCCTCATTCTACATTTCCTACATGCGTTTCAATGATTCATAGTTATTAAACTACTCCTATTTTAAAGCCTTTGTTTGGAATTTGTATCAGTAAACATTACTCGGCAGGAGCAGCTGAGCTCCTTCTTGGAGGGAAGGCTATGGGGGTTGCGAGTCCTGTTACTTTTGACAGTGGCAGCTCTTACACTTACTTCATCTCTAAAGCCTACCAAGTATTGATTTCATGGGTCAGTTGAAAGCAATTTCACTGTATTACCCAATTTGAAGTATTATAAGATCCTGCAGAATTCATCAAGCAAGATATAAACTGTGTGGTCTTTAAAGAAGGGAAAAAAAGAAAAAAAGAAAAGTTTCTTCAGTTATAGCTGAAAATATTGTCAGATTACTTAAGATGGGTATATGTTAAATTTTAAACTGCAGTTAAAGAAGGAATTAACCAGGAAGCCCCTTAAGGAAGCCCCTGATGATCGAACTGTTCCTCTGTGTTGGCACGGTAAAAGACCATTCAAGAGCATAAGTGAAGCCAAAAAATACTTCAAACCTTTGGCACTGGGTTTTACCAGAGGTGGGAAAGTTAAAGCTCAGTTCGAAATCCCTCCTGAAGCTTATCTGATAATATCAGTGAGTCCTAACTTACCTAAATCTTTTAGGTTGATCTTTTGTTGCTATCTGTCATTGGCTATAACAATTGGTTGTGCAGAGCAAAGGAAATGTTTGCTTGGGCATTTTAAACGGCTCTGAAGTGGGCTTGGGGGATATGAACCTCATTGGAGGTAGGAATGTTAACATGATCTCTTCTCGTCTTGCAATTAATTATGTAGCAGTTTTCCCCGATATGAGTTTTGAACTCTGCATTTATTGTTCACGCAGACATATCCATGCAAGACAAAGTGATGGTGTTCGATAATGAAAAGCAGTTGATTGGTTGGGCACCCGCAAAGTGTGACCGGGTTCCAAAGTTCAGAGATGTCAGCATTTGATCATAAAAGATATATGGATGGCGGGAACAGAGTGATTGTTTTATCTCTTCATTATGTGTATGTATATTAGCTTATCAAGTTAGCGCTGTGTATATATAATGCATAGATTTTTATTTGTACAGTGTACTGAACAGAAACTGATTAGTCATATAACAATTTGCCTGCATTGTTGTGAGCCATTAACTTAGCAATTGAAGGGTAAATACTATGCTACACCTGTTGATTTTATAAACTAATTGGCAGATCTCATACGATAGTACTAGCAACTATCTTCCTTCCCGACTAGTATAAAATATGAACCCTACTCCAATCAAGTTTGACTCTTAATCCATATAATATATTATTGCTCAGGTTTTCCGTAGATAAAAATATTCAAGTCCTAAAAAGGAAGATCAGAACACCCCCCCGCCCCCCCAAAAGGGCCAAAACCTAGCCTCGTCTTATAACATTGATTTAGATTAGATACTTCTTCAAAGAAATGATGTAGTTCTTATGATTCTTCAAAGAAGTATTCTTCTAGTCTTTTAATGTAGTTCTTCTGACTTTGTTTCTGGCATTCCAAAACAGAGGTCCAAAAGCTTCTTCTCTGTGTGCAAACCTAGAGCAATCCCGTTAATGTTCAAATAAAAGTCCAAACGCATCTCAGTGTATCCTTTGAATTGAACAATAAAGTAATATATTACAAATCATATGAAAAAATTCTGCTACCAATCCCAATGGAACAAGAATTTCCTACTAGACCCCTTACATATGAACACTGCAATCCTAACATGACCCGTACCGATTGAAACGAGATCTTTCTGCTTCTCCTACCTTTCCTACAACGAATTAATAATATGTGGGATCCATTCCTTAGTTCGGAATGTCTGAATCCTATGTTCAAAATGGTTTCTGGAGATACATGAACATGTCCTGCAAGGGGGAGAGCTGGTTCATTTGGTACTGGACCTGAGGGGCAAAAGGGTCATATCCCGTGAGGTTATTCATATTGTCCATGAAATTGAACTCAAAATCGAAGGCATCATTTTTTACTCCCATTGCTAGCTCATTCGACTTAGACACACTCTGTACCTCCTTGTCGCAGCCCGTGACATCCGGCGAAACCACATGCTCGGAGCAGCTGGAGTCCGTGTGCAACCTGGGCACCGATTCCGACGTGTCCATGTACAATTGGTCACTGGTGAGCATGTTGATTTCTGGTTTAACTTCATGGTCATCAACATCTGAGAAAAACTTTCCTGATTTCTGATCCTGGGTATTGTATTTCTCAATTACACCTTTCTTGTTGTAAATCCGGCACAATACCCAATCATCAAGCTGCCATAACGTGAAAAAAACCAAATCAACAAAATACCCATTTGAACTAAATATTGAAAGCATAGGTGTTGAAATGGGTAGATATAATATACCCTCAAGTTGTTGTTCTTGCGAGCAGAGCGATCAACATTGGCAAGGCGATATTCATGCATGATCCAATTGGTTTTGAGTCCTTTGGGGGCTTTCCCAGCATAGAAAACAAGGGCCTTCTTGATTCCGAGAGGCTTAGGCTTCCCTATGGCCTTATCTGCTCCGGTCGCCTTCCAATACCCACTTCCTGCTGCCCTGTTCGGTCTTGATCCGTTTGGATATTTTCTGTCCCTTGGTGAGAAGAAGTACCATTCTTTCTCTCCGTATAGCGCCATTTCTGCCCATTCATTCATCTTTTTTAGAAAAAGAAACCATTTTCATTCAAGCATTACTTTGAAAATTTGATAATAAGTAAACAGATGGTGGTAAAAATGGCATTAAGTTTCAAAGACAACCACATATAAAGCCATTTTACCAGCGCTTCTCTGTTTCCTCGGTTTCCATAATCGCAGACATTTAAAAGAACTTCGAAGCAATTTAAACGAAAACCCAGAAGAAACATCGATCCAAACTCAATTAAAAAAAATAATAATTTAAAATAACCACTGAAATTTTGGGGGGGGGGGGGGGGGATACTAATTTAAAATAAAAATTAATAAAAAGGTACCTGGAAGCTGCCATGGATCAAACTTGTACAAATCAACCTCCTTGATAATAGGAACAGCAATAGACTGCGCGGCACATTTCCTACACAAATAGTGATTCACCAGCTCCTCGTCTGTTGGGTGAAATCTGAATCCAGGGGGTAACTCTAATTCACTCCTCATTCCCGAGCTAATTAACCTCTGTTTCGGTGCTAATCGATCGAGTAAAAGAAAGCTTTAAGCTTAAATCTCACTTTCCTCTCTCTCTCTCTCTCTCCTCCTTGCTTTCTTGCCACCTCTTCTCGTTTCTCTGCACTGCGACCTGAAACGTCGAACTAAGGAGACGCGGTTCGGTTCTTATAGGGCGGGTGGGGGAAAACATGAAAATCAATATGACACGTGGTTTTATGAAAGTGGAGGAGGCTGTAAGTAGAGCGGTGTGAAAGCAGAAGGAAAGAGAAACGAGGGTTCGATTCCCCTTGATTTACTCTCCTAAATGACGCGACACGTGGCAGTTCATTAGTGGGTTTTGGACACGTGTGTGTGTCCCCACTTTTTGGTAATTCTGTCACTGCTTCCGTCACCGCCCATGTTTATTCAATATGTCGGCTCAACAGTTATTGGGGCGTCGTTGACCGTCCTCGTGACGTCTGTGTCGTAATCCACATTCAATCGCGTCTTATGCAAGCTCCTCCTTTCTCCCCATAATTTTTTTATATCGATAATTTTTTTCCTTTGTTTCTCAAACTGTCCAATCATTTTATGCCGCGTGTAGGGAATGATTTCTCAATTTATAAAAAATTATAATTATTTTATATAGATCTTGACGGTTTAAATAACCCCAATGTCTCTCATTTTCATCACGCTGTCAATTTCTATTACTATTATTCATTTTTTTATTTAAAAAAAGGAAAATATATGATAAAAATAATTTTTAACTTTTTATTTGATAGAAACTAAAAGACTTTTTCCATGTGGCTGACATTAAAAATAAATAAATAATCCAAATCTATTAAAAAAATTACCTTATTCTTAATCAAAGAAGGAATGAAAGACGTTAAATTGTTGAAAAAATTAAAATTTATACAAAATATCTGTCATTTTTTAAACAAATTAAGACAATATGTTTCTGGGTATTATGTTATATTCTAAAATCTAAACGAGGTTGAGTAAAGTGAGTGAAGAGCTTGAGTTTCAGAGGATCAGAGCCTTGAACTTCAAAATTCAACGTAGACCGTGAAGTTATCGTCAGCCCACGTATGCAAATTAGCGTCATTTCATTGCTGGGTTTTAGAGATTTATCCTTAATCTACCAAACATTTATTCACCTTTATATTTTGTCCCTTCAATTTTTGAAAGGCAATTGGCAAATAAAATTTTTTATATTACTTGTAAAACAATGATCTATTTGCCATAATTTGTCTTTTTATTAAAATATCCCATATGTTTTTTCATTTTTCAAAAAGAGTCAGTGTTACAGTATTGCAAGAAACTGAACTAAGAATAGTCAACACCCACACGTTTATTATTATGTAGCATACTGCAATTTCACATTAATGGTTCGTGATCCTCTTCCTGGTCATGCCCTCACTATGCGAAAAATCAACATTGTGCCCCGTTTCCTGTCCCCCCTTTGTCTCCTCAGAAAACTCTCTCTCTTTTATTTTAATTATTTTGTTTCCTGGGGCTGCTAAATAACAAGAGTTTTCTGTACCCTTTGAAATTTAAAAACTAATAATGGACCACGTTATATATGACGCACAGCACGCAATTATAAACACCACCCCCCCCCCCCCCCCCAATAAAAAAAAAAAGCTGCTCATCGTGCTTATTAGTAATATAATAAGAACGGTAATATACATATATATATATATATATATATATATCTCAGTAGCACTACTAATACTAGACGCAGCCCATGATATGAAGTAAAAAAATGTAAGATAAAAGTTACATAAATTGCAGATATTTCCTTTTTAGAGCTTTTGCATGTGGGTTTGGCCAATTTTCAATGCTTTTCCTGAGGAGTTTCTGGGTAAATGTCTTAATTAAGCTCCTTTTTGACCTGACATTCAATGTCCATTTGAAAAGGAAAAGTCGAAAAGAAGAAAAAAAGCATATCGCAAGAACATTCTCATGTATCATAAAGAGGCTTAGAAAATTAAATCAACAATAAATATACAATCTTTGAAAAAAAGATACCTTTTCACATTTTAATCCTTGAATTTATTTTGTATATTAAGTTAGTCTTTTAAAATAAAGTAAATAATTTGATCCAATAGAAACATGGAAATGAAAGATGTCATAATTTTTTTTTAAAAAAAATTAATTCATATATAAGATTAAATTCAAAAATTAAAAGGTTGAGAGACATGTTATTCAAGAATCAAAACATGTATTTATTTTAAAAATTAGAAAAAACAAAAAAACAAAAATATATGTGAAACATAGTTCTTGTGGGGTGGTGGGCAACGTTGGCTAGACCTACCTCGATAAGGACGTTGGTAATATGTGGAAGCTACCTGGATGTTACCTGGCAAAGGATTTTAAGACTTATCTGGACAAGTCCACCATCTCTTTCTGTGAGGACCAATGGTTAAGGTACTCTAACATCAATTTTCATGGATCTTTTTATTTTACTTTTTTGTTTCTTTTTCGTCCAGTTGATGTCGTTTTGTCCTTTCAAGTTGGCCAGCTTGGATTGCATTTCCTATTTGAAGCTGCCTTGACTTCATTTTTGTTGGTTTGTGCTGGTAATGTAACTAGTTTTACTTGGGCGTGAAGTCTGATTCTGCTCTTCCATACGCCGCCATATCGTTTAGTAGCTGCATACTGTAGCTATAAAGTAATTAATTATGATCGAAACGAATTATGTAATATTTAATATTTGAATGTTGGTATGAAACATCTTTGTCAGCACCAAATCTACTTGGATATATGTAGCGGTAGGTCCAAGTGAAATGAACTTGTTTGTCTCTATGCAATATTTCCACTTTCTGGGAAGTTTCTTCATTCTTCATACAAGCTGCCAACCTTGACTTGGGCAGCTTCTTCTTGTTTCTCTGGTTTATTTATTCAAGCACCAAACTCCTCGTTTCTATATGTATGCCATCGGTTTTGGGCTTCCGCTTGGGCTTGGGCTTCTAAATGTTATTTATTCAAGTTGGGTCCTAAAAGGGCGCAATTACGTTGACGTCAAATACTTCGACCCATAGGAAAGACGCACCCATGGGATTAGAATCTGTTGGACTTTTGAAGTTATAAGGGCGGGATGGGTGAATATTGTAGTAGTTTCTTATAGTTATGATTGATAGAAGGAAAAAGAAAAAAAAAAGGTGTTTGATGCTTTTATAAATAGATCTCTTTGGTTCTTGGAATCAACTATAAGAATGTAATCAGGGATCTGGATCCCTAGGTGCTTTTTCAAATCTGAACGGTTCAGATTTGATTTTTTATTTTTTTTTAATTTTTAATTTAAATTATTATTATTTTAAAATATAATTATTAAAAAATTATTTTTATTTTTATTTTGTATTTTTTAAAATTAATAAAAATGTCAAAATATAAAAGTATAAAAATTAAAAATATTAAATTTAGACCCTTCAAATTTAATTTTAACGATTTAGATTAAGATAAGTAAGGAAAAGAAAAGTAGGGAATCTGAATTCATGTAATCAGAGTTTTAAACGAGAAAGAATTTATAATTCTATGCGTTTAAAAATTGTAATAATTTTATTTTCATAAAAATATCTTTTTTTGGGGTCATAGAATCAACAGCATGAGGCTGAAATAGAAACACAATTTTGAATTTTGAATGGTATACGCGTACGTGATTGGAAGAATTTACATTTACACACTTTTCGTAATCACGTTATCAAAAAGGAAAAACAAGGATAATATAATATTCAATGACACGTACAGCTGCTAAAAGCTAATGTACTGTAGCAACATAAGAGACGACGCCAGTCATCAATCCCAATGCAAGGGCCAAGAGGGTAAAAGGTTAAAATTACCATAACGTCCCTCTCTCCCCACGTCTGTGTTTCATACTTTGGTTGATAAGTGGCGTGCACTGATAAGATTACATAAGTTGGGTGACACATGGAAAACCAGTCCTACCTTGCTCACCTATATCTTAATCTTCACTGCGACATATAGAAGAATTCAGGGTGGCGAGATGGAGAAGGAGAAGTGGGTGATTCTATGCTTGACTGTGATATGTTTGATGGAAAGGTTTGCTGGCATTGAAGCAGAGGTTACTTACGATGGAAGATCTCTTATAATAAATGGGCAGAGGAAAATTCTCTTCTCTGGTTCAATCCACTATCCTCGCTCCACTCCTCAGGTGAAATATTTCAATTAATGCTTTTCCCAATACAAACTGAGATACTAAAATGAAGCACATGCATGCATTGATCAGATGTGGCCATCTTTGATTCAGAAAGCAAAAGATGGTGGATTGGACGTGATTCAGACCTATGTGTTTTGGAATCTACACGAGCCCCAGCCTGGACAGGTTTTAGTCTTACCACCTTCTCTCTTCTCATTCTCATATCACAGTCTGTAAATATAAATACGAAAACCACACAGTATGATTTCAGCGGCAGATATGACTTGGTGAGCTTCATCAAGCTAATCCAAGCTCAAGGCCTTTATGTTTCACTGAGGATTGGACCCTTCATTGAGAGTGAATTTTCCTATGGGTACTTCTTCTTCTTCTTTTCCTACTCCTAGCTCCATCTCATGACATTATCTCAGTTCCTACCACTGAATTTGCAGGGGATTCCCTTTTTGGTTACATGATGTTCCTGCCATTGTCTTCCGAACCCACAACGACCCTTTCATGGTTTCATCTTTTCTTCTCCAAAATATCAATTTTTATAAATAGTGATGTGCGTCTTTCTTTTTTAATTTTCATATTATTCCAATGTCTAGTTTTACATGCAAAATTTCACGACAAAAATAGTCAACATGATGAAATCAGGGGGTTTATATGCTTCTCAAGGAGGCCCAATTATATTGTCTCAGGTATGCCGTCAGACATTTATTTATTTCCTCCATTCACTCAAATTAATGAATATCAAAATATTATTATTAAATATAGATTGAGAATGAATATGAACGCATCGAAAGGGCATTTGGTGAAGCAGCAACCCGCTATGTTCATTGGGCCGCAGAAATGGCCGTGGGCCTCCAGACAGGGGTACCATGGGTTATGTGCCAGCAATCTGATGCTCCTGATCCAGTGGTCAGCCCAAATCAATTACAAAATTACACTTAATTAAATAATTGGGAAGATTTTTCCTTAATTTGTTATATATGTAGATTAATACATGCAACGGGATGCAATGTGGGAAAACATTTACAGGACCAAACTCCCCAAATAAGCCATCATTGTGGACAGAAAACTGGACATCTTAGTATGTTTCTCCAATCTCTACATTCTCCACAATCCTCACATGAAAAGATTCATGCTTTGTGTATGGCTTGTTTTATAAATGACTTTTACTGATATTACCAATTTTTATTCACCAAATCATGTGGAAAAAGAAATTGTCCAAGATAAATAACTCATTTCTTGTAATGTCCCCTCTTGAAGCTATCAAGTGTATGGCGGAGAGCCACGCATAAGGTCTGCTGAAGACATTGCATTCCATGTCACTCTTTTTATTGCAAGAAACGGAAGCTATGTGAACTATTATATGGTATCCATACTCTGATTTTTTAAACTCTCTTTTATTAGAGCAGGATCCTAAGTTTACTATTGTTCCAAAGCAACTACCAATTAATCAATCTAAAGATCAAATTTTCAAATGTTAATTCTGTCATCCCAAACAACCGTTTCAAATGTCTTCATTAATCTTATGTATGCTCATCTAACCGTATTTGCTCGCTTAACACAGTACTATGGTGGAACTAACTTCAGAAGAACAAGCTCTGCTTATGTTACAACATCTTATTACGATCAAGCTCCTCTTGATGAATATGGTAAGTTGCCAACCTTGGCTATTTTATTGTCTCAACCAAACTAATATACATACAGATATACATATATATATATATATTGCGTTTTTTTCTTTGAAGGCCAACTAAGGCAACCCAAGTGGGGGCATCTTAGGGAATTGCATGCTGCAATCAAGTCTTGTTCTGCAACTTTATTACAAGGATTGCACCAGAACTTCTCTTTGGGTCAACTGCAAGAGGTGGACCGTGATCATTCCTATTCTCTTACGAAATAAATTCTTTATTTTCATTAGTTAACACCCTACAACTATTCAATTTGGGTTTCAGGTTCATGTTTTTGAAGAAGAAAACGAAGGATGTGTTGCATTCCTTATAAATCATGATCAAGCAAATAAGGTTGCTGTCCAATTCCGCAACAATTCATACGAAATCCTCCCCAAGTCCATAAGTATCTTACCAGATTGTCAAAATGTGACTTTCAATACTGCAATTGTAAGTTTCAACTTTTCCAATCACACACATAAAATATAGAAGAGAACATTCCCAAAATTACTACTCATAGGCCATTTTTGCACTGTTCATAAGTCATTGGCTTGTCTCAGATTGCATGCACGAGCTTACTTTTTTTCCTTCCATCTGCTTCTTTTTCTCTGCCCTTTTATTAGATATTCATGTATTTGCACGGGCAGCTGTCCCCTCTTCCTTGAACCTCGTGCAAGTTTGCATGGGAAGCTATTTAGTATATATTAAAGAGTGTTAATCACTTTTAAGACCTTCACTTACCAAGTTTAGCGATTATTTGTTTGATCTAGTCCTTTATTCAATCATAGGTAACTACAGAGAGCAACACAAGAGTCATAATTTCAAGACAGAACTTCAGCTCTGCGGATCAATGGCAGCAATTTGAAGATGTCATTCCAAACTTTGATGATACTTTGCTAAACTCAAGTTCATTACTTGAGCAAATGAACACAACCAAAGACAAATCTGATTATCTTTGGTATACGCATAGGTATCTAGCTTCACTTCTCACAATTTCTGTTCTATATCATATTAAACTAGGAACTAAAAAAGTTGTCATGTTTTGATGAACAGGTTTGAACATAATTCATCCTGCATTGGACCAACACTTCAGGTTCAGTCTGCTGCGCATGTTGCCCATGTTTTTGTGAACAACACTTACGTAGGTAAACAAAACTCACAGCTCTCAAGACATTTTTGAAAGCTGAGGCGTCTTAATTTCTTACTAATGTTGTTGAATCTAACTCTGGTAGGAGCGGCACATGGGAGCCGTGATGTGAAGTCATTCACCTTAGAACTCCCTCTTACCTTATATGAAGGGACAAACAACATTTCTATACTGAGTGTTATGGTTGGGCTACCGGTAAAATATGTTTCTAAGGACTTGACTCTATATGCTTTAATGCTTGTTTTTCTTTGATTTGTAATGTAACCAAATTTAGCAAGTCTAAGATTGTACACGTTGATGAAAAAGGATTCAGGGGCATTTCTTGAAAGAAAATCTGCTGGTTTAACCGGAGTGGAAATTCAATGCAGCGCAATAGAGTCTTACGATCTATCCAATTCTACATGGGGATACCAGGTTTAATCTTTTTCTTCTTCTTTTTGTTCAAATATATTTAATTCTATAAGGCGTATAACTATTGTTTTTTGTGTGCACGAATAATATAGGTTGGATTACTTGGGGAGCAACTGCAAGTATATAACGAACAAAATAGCAGTAATATTGGATGGAGTCAACTTGGAAACACTACCAATCAGACGCTCACATGGTACAAGGTAAATGATGCGTAGAGCTATAATCCAAACGGTACTATATATCCTCGTTTTGATTTTCGAATTTCAAGTGTAAATTAAAAAGAAAAAATTGCAAAGAAAATCTTATTTATAGTCAGTAAAAGTGTGATAATGACATATTCGGTAGACTGTATTTGAGACACCTGAGGGAGACCACCCTCTTGGCTTGGACCTTAGCTCGATGGGAAAAGGTGAAGCTTGGGTAAATGGAGAGAGCATTGGTCGCTATTGGATCTCTTTCCATACTTCCAAAGGCATCCCTTCTCAGACACTGTAGGATTACACTCGTCCCTCCTTTTAATTTGTACAGTTCAGAAGATTAATGATGGAATAGGCTATGTACTATGTTGCCACAGGTATCACGTGCCTAGGTCGTTTCTTGATGCTTCTGGGAACGTTCTGGTTTTGTTGGAGGAAGGTGGTGGGAATCCTCTCAATGTCTCTTTGAACGCTGTTTCAGTCACCAATTTAAATGAAACGACTTCTAAATCTTCATTTCCCTGATCTGTTGAAGGAAAGCAAGAGAAAACACAAGGTGCACACAGAATCTTGTAATTCATTTTTGAGCCAGACATTTAATTTGTTCTGTATCGGTGATAATTACTTAAGGAATTGATACAAAATGATATTTTTAAAAGCTCTGCAGAAGTTGCTTGCAATCTACATTAATCTGATCTGTGCTTTGGATATACTCACGAACAGGAGGTCTTTTCGTAGAAATGAGACTTCTAAGGCTTCTCATAACAGATCTATTTCTATGATACAAACAATAAGGGTTTAGGAAAGGATGACAGATTAATTGCAAACGGATTTTATCTGAACTATGAGTAAATTTTACAAGGTTATCTAAGAAAGGGTTTTAAATTCTACGTCCTCAGTTGAACAGTGAGTCGATCATCATATCTTTTCCCTAATTAATATTATCTAGTCCACTTTCAATAATAATTCATGAAATTGAGAGTTGTGTACTCTTGAATAGAATCCATTGGGTGTAAATACATTGGCCAAACCAAACTGAAATGAAAGTAATAGCCAAACATTGAGAGTAAAAAGAAGATAATGTAAAGGAAAAAAAAAAAAAACTACACTAATTATTTTAGTTTTATTAAGAGGATATTTTTTATTTTTAAAATATATTTTAGTTTAATTTTAAATTTTTTAAAATTAAACTAAAATATAATATAATTTTTAATTTATATATATATTGTTGGACATGTGCCTTGGAATTGCATAGATATTTGTTATTGAATAATTTGTTAGTTGTTGAATAATCGATCAATGGACTAAAATTTTACATGATTTTTAAGAATTAGTTGAAATTTGGCCAAATAATGCTTATATTAATGTTATGTATTAGCTCTATATATTGAATAAAGCAAATGAATATTTTAATGCCTTCAAAAAAAAAAAACTTTGTTTACTCTATAACACATATGCCCACGGCTTCCTCTTAGCCCATTCATAAAAATTTTGTTCATTTTTTCTTTCTTTTCTATTGTATACCAATAAATTAGTACTAGAGCCAACTTCTTAAAGGGATCTATGGTTGAGTAAATAAAAGACAACAGCCTTTACAAATGGAAAACAAAACAATATTGTCCCATATTACTTCTCTAATGTTTGATGGTGACAACTATCAAGTTTGACCAATTAGAATGAGAGTCCACCTTGATGCGAAGTTGTTGAAGATGATTATGCCATTTCGTCATTACCAGAAAATCCAATTGTGACTCAAATAAAGACCTATAAGGAGAAAAAGACATGGAGGTCAAAAGCTAAAGCTTATTTGTTCTTTTCTATTTCAAGCGTCATATTCATCAAAATTATGAATTTGGACTCAACAAAGGCTATGTGGGACTATGTCAAAAAAGAATATCAAGGCAATGACATAACAAAAAATATACAAGTGTTCAACTTGATCAAAGAGTTTAAGATGTAGAAAATGAAGGAGTCAGAAACCATAAAAGAATATTTTGATAGGTTGCAAAATATATTAAACAAGGTGAGATTATTTGGTAAGGATTTTCGTGATGAATGAATTGTGCAAAAAATCTTTTTAACTATACCTGAAAAATATGAATCTAAGATTTCTTCATTAGAAGAATCACATGGTTTATCAATTATATCTTTAGAAGAATTAGTGAGTGCATTGCAGGCACAGAAGCAAAGGAGAATGTTGAGACAAAAAAAGACCATAAAAGGTGTTCTTTATGCAAAAGCATAAAAATCAAGAGGAACATAGACAAGAAAAATAGCAACAAAAATCAGATTTGTTCACTTTTTCCACATTGCAAAAAAACAAGTCATCCACAAACAAAGTGTTGGTGAAAACATAATATCAAATGTCACAAATGTAGTTAATTAGGCCATGTGTAAAAAATATACAAGTCTCAACAACAACAAGCCAAGGCTATTCAAAATCAACCTGAGGAGAAGATGTTGTTTGTGGCATGAAGTTGTTTTACAAATAACTCCACAGAAATTTGGTTTATAAATAGTGGTTGTACAAACCATATGACTTATATAATCAACAACTTTTTAGAGAGCTTGATACAACTTATTTCTAAAGTCAAAATTGGAAATAGAGCATACATTGATGTAAAAAGCAAAGGAACTATGGCCATTGAAACTTTATTAGGTTTAAAATATATTTCTGATCTTTTATATGTTCCTAATTTTAATCAAAATTTACTTAGTGTTGGACAACTTGTTGAAAAGGGCGACAAGGTAATTTTTTAAGATAGATGGTGTGAACACCGTATTTTGTCCGGACAAGCCTTAAAAATAATAATAAAGTTAAATTAGCAAAAATATATAAAATTAAAATTAAATTAAAAATTGGCAAAAATAAAAAAAAAGAAAAAAAATCAAGAGGTGCCTTTTAACCCAAAAAAAAGAAGAAAAAATTAAAATATATAAAAAAATACAAAATACAAAATACAAAATAATAATAATATATATATATATATATATATATATATATATATATATATATATATATATATAAAAAATGAAATGAAGAAAAAGGATCCATAAAAAACAAAAATCCCAAAAAAGGCAAGCTAGCCCAACTCATTCAAGCCCATTAATCCCAATGAAAAAATACCTTCAGTCCAAATAAAAGGAAACGTAACCCAAATTTGAAAAGGAACTTGTAGCCAACTCTCTTAAACCCGGCCATCAACTCAGATAAAAAAATAGATATAAAAAAAAATAACAAAATAACAATTTTTTTTTTAAGAAAATTAAAATAGAAAAGGAATGAAAAAAAAGCCCATCTTTACAATGCTAAAAATAAAGAAGAAGAAATGGGCCAAAGTAAACAAAAAGTTTGGGCTGAATTCTTACCGGACCGGATCAACCCAACTCGAATCCACTTAAACCCTACCCGTTCTTTAGACCTGGGTTCTCCCTGGCAGCCTCCCACTCTCGCACGACTCCAGAGAGAACCCTGAGACAAACAGAAAAAAGAGGCAGAAAAGCAGGAGACAGTCTGAGGAGGAAAGGGACGCATCTCTGAGGGTCTGGAGAAAATGGGTTTTCGGAGAGTGAGAGGGTGATATGAAGGAGGAGAGAAAACTGAGAGGAGGGGGATTGGAGAAAGGGAGTTGGTTTTCGGACAGAAGGAACAGATAGGGGGCACGAATCGATAAAAGGAGGAGTGCGAGGCCGGAAAAGGGGAGGCGGAGGAGCGTTTTCCTCGAACTCGAGTCGAGGAGAATCAGAGGGAAGAATCACCGAAGAAAACCAGGAGACAGCAGGAGATTAAGGAGGAAAACTGAGAGGGCAAGAAGCTGTACAGAGGAGCAATACATGGAACCCACTGGAATACAGGCGAGGGCCACATATCACTTTAACCAACATATCAATTTAACCAAGGGAGGGAGACACAAGTGGAGACAAACCGGTTGGATCCTTCTTTATATATCTAAAATGTATTTGGATTTGATGTTTATTTGACTGAACACAAAATACACACAATCAAGGCTTCTTGTATACACATGATATGAGCTGAATGTTTATCTTTTATTAATTTTACTTTTTAGAATTGCCGTGTGAGATTTTTTGTCTCCCCGGGCATATAGGAGCGAGCCGAGGATCATATGGGGCAATAAGCCTCCTTGGCATCTATTAGGTTTTAAATTTGTTTTAATAAGTCTTGGGTTTCAATGGCCCATACGTAATTTTCTTTTTTCAAATGAACTTAAAAAAAAAAAAATCAAATTTAGGCATTTGACAAAAAAAGAAAGAAAGAGAAATGATGATTAAGAAAAAAAATCAACCTATTAAGCTTAAATCTCTTAGAACCAAAAAAAAGACAAAAGGGAGTGTTTTTTTTTTTTATATAAAGAATAAAAATTTTTCAAAATCAAAATGTAGCTTCTCTTTTTTGAAAAGTTTGTCAAAATCAAAAGGAAATATATAAAAAAAAGAAAGACAAAAAAAAGGGGTATACATAATAAACAAATAAAAATTAAATTATGGAAGAAAAGGTTAAGAAAGAACTTAAATGATTTTTACTTCTTTTCCCCTTTTCAAACAAAAATATAATGATAACAAAAAATTCAAAAAAATTAGAAAACAAAAAAAAGATACCAACAAATTAATTAAAAAAAAAAGGGAAAGACAAACACCAAAAAAAAAGAAATGATTTGAAAATTTCGCACTTAATTGGAAAGATCACCTTAAGAACTAAAATCAGAAATCGAAAAGAAAAAAGACGAAAATTTTCATTAACTTAAGTAAAATAAGGAAAATTTAAAACAAAAAAAATTAATTAATTAAAAAAAAAAGCTAAAACAACTAAAAGTCAAAAAATAAAAACATATAATTGAAATATATTGGAAAAGATAAAAAAAAATGAGAGAAAGGGTAAGAAAGTAGGATTAATTTAGTTTTCGTAAGTTAAACCATACGAGCCCCTTTTGAAATCATTTTAATTGTGAAAGCTTAAATGATTCCTATGTTTTTTCTCTTCTCATAAAAAAAAAAACAAATAAAAACAAAACAAAACCAAACAAAAAAACAAAAAAAAAAAAACACAAGGAAAAAAAAAAACAAAAAGAGGAAGGAAGTAAAATTGGTTTTGTCTTTTGCAAATAAAAACACCTCAACCAACTTCAAATTCATTATGTTTGTAAAAGTCAAAATGATTTTACTCTTTTCTCTCTAAAAAAAATAATAATAATAATAAATAAACCAAAACATAATAAAACAAAACAACAAAAAATAAATAAAAACAAAAAAACCTAAAAAAAAACAAAAAAAACAAAACAAAAACAAAAACAACAAAACACAAAAATACAAAAACAAAACACCAACGAACAAATACAGTTTTTAGCCGAACTACGTGGACTTTGATCCCTCTCAGAGGGTACGTAGGCTCTAGGCTTTCATCCTAGGTCAAGTCCGCCCTTGTAAATAATTTTTTTTTTTCAATTTTTACTTTCTTAATTTCTCTTATTTTGCTTTTCTAATTTTGTCTGTTTAATTTTCTTCTTCCCTTTTCTTTTAATTTTATTTTCTTCATTTCTGTTTCTTATCTTGTATATGATTTGTTAGGAGAATTAAAATATATTAAAGGTCGTATTAATTTTGCACAACTGACTTAGGGTAATTATACTTAGTAACGGGTGTAGCGGGGTGCCTAACACCTTCCCCACTCACAACTGACTCCCGAACCTATTTTCTGATTCGTAGATCATTTTTCTTATTTTTCAAATAAAAGGTTTTTCCAAAGTTTTGCTTTTTCAAAAACTAAAATTTTGGTGGCGACTCCACTACTTATTTTGATTTTGATTTCAGTCTTCATTTTCTATGGAGATTGAATCAAAATTTTCTTTTTAAAAATTTTCTTTGTTTAAACGCCACGCGGTCGCATTTTCAGGTGTGACAGATGGTGTACAATTACTCATACAAGTGGCAAAGAGGCATTTAAAGTGAAGATGAGAGAAAAGAGTTTTTCTTTTAATGTAATGAAGGAAGAGCATATTGATTTTGATGATACTGTTTCTCAATTTATTAGTTCAATTTCATTTGAAAAATCCCACACGACGGAAGCACAAAGCCAAGAGTTAAAAGTTTCTAAAGCCTATGTTCTTGATTTAGTTTTTGACGTTCATACAATGTTAAGGAGACAAAATGTGAAAAGAAAAAGAAGAAAAGCCAAAAAAAGAGGATAAGATGCAAACTATCATGATAAAGATGTTAGCAATTACCAAGGTAAAGAAGGGATTGTTGGATACATGCTTTAGAATTGTAAAGATATTTGTTATTGAATAATTTGTTTGTTGTTGAATAATCGATCAATAGATCAAGATTTTAGAAATTTTTTTATTTTATATGATTTTTAAGAATTAGTTAAAATTTATCTAGATAATACTTATATTAATATTATGTATTAGCTCTATATATTGAATAAAACAAATAAATAATTTAATACCTAAAAAAAAACTCTTTATTTACTTTTTGACACATATACTCACTTGTTTCTCTTAGCCAATTCATAACCATCCCCATTTATCTTTGCCTTCTTTTACGTGGTATACCAACGTATATTAAAAATTAGTTATCTATATAATTTTAAAAAATTTAAAAATAAATTGTATGAGTAACTAAAAAAAATATAAATACATAAAATAACTCTTGCGGGACAGTCAAGTAGAACGTGACACGTGCGATGACTAGGAGGTACCACGTGGATGGGGAGCCAAGTGTTGCGCATGGCTCTCTACACGTTGCGATAACTCTACTCGCTAGCCGCTTGCCCGCTTTATATCATCATCTCCATCGCCAACAGCCAAACCGCACCACACCAATGCGATTTCCCTTGCATCGTCTTTGAATCAATCCTTCTGCCTTCTGACCTTTTCACTTGTAAGATCTCTTCTTTCTCTCCTCTTCTCTTTCCCATTTATTTTAACTCATTCTCTCTCACTTTCATCCTTTTGAACTCCATTTTCTTTTCTTTCACCAAGTGGGCGTATTTATCATCAAGCTTTATCTTTGATGATGCCATTGTTCCCAGATTTTCTCTCCAGAAATTACAACTAATTACAACCTCCGACCTCAAATAAGAAGAAGGAAAAGAAAAAAGGAAATGTCGGGTGTATCTCTAACAGTGGCTCCCCCTCCTCCAGGGTCGGAGCCAGCGAAAACGGTTCCTGCAACAACAAAAACCCACCAACAGCAACAAGCAGCGGTGGGAGGCGTGATGGGCTCGTTGCGCGTGATAGAACTTCAACTCGTAGCCTTCATAATGGTGTTCTCAGCAAGTGGTCTCGTCCCTCTCCTTGACATAGTCTTCCCAGCATTCGCTTCCGCTTACCTCTTAGCCGTCTCACGCTTCGCCTTCCCTTCTTTTGGCAGTAATTCTTCTGCCTCCCAAGAGATCTTCCATGGCAGCAGAATGTTCAGACTCTATGTGATTGTAGGAACCACCGTAGGCCTTTTCTTGCCCCTCGCCTATGTGCTGGGTGGGTTTGCGAGAGGGGACGACCATGCAGTGAGATCCGCCACTCCTCATTTGTTCTTGCTGTCGTGTCAAATTCTCACTGAGAATATTATAAGTGGCTTGTCTCTGTTTTCGCCGCCGGTGAGAGCGTTGGTACCTTTGCTTTATACAGTTCGAAGGATCTTTGTGATTACTGATTGGATTAACGATGTGTGGCTCCTCAAGAGTTTGCCTGCTAATGCACATTATAAAGTACGTATATTAAATTTCATGATCCATGTGTTTAATAAAAGGGAAAATTACATTTTATCTGAGGTAATTTCTAATTATAAGATTGATAATGAATATCTTTTCATCTGTGATTAATGTGCAGGATGTGGCATGGTATTGGTTCGGGAGGAGTTTGGCATTGGCTAATCTAGTGTATTTCTCGATCAATCTGTTTGGGTTCTTGATACCGAGCTTCCTTCCGAGAGCATTTGAGAGGTATTTCGAAAACAGGGGAGAGATTACTGCTAAGACAGTGGAGGACAAGGGATCTGCCGCCATCAACAAACCCCAATCAGCTGATAAGAAGAAAGATTAAGAGTTTTTGCCAATGGGGCCTTAGCTTTTACAGTTTTTTTTTTTTGGTTTAGCATTTTCTTTCTTTTTCCAAATCAATGAATGTAAGACCGTAGTTTTTTTTTTTTTTTGGGGTGAGTACATTAGTGACACTTCTATATATATAAGACATTGGTTTTGTATTACATTTTATGTGAATGATGATGGAAATCCACGCTATGCTCAACCCCCCTAACTAGGGAAATATTGAACATATTTAAAGTGTATTGAATGTAATGTACTAAAGTTACCTACAGAAGATATTTATAAATAGATAATAAAATCGCAAGTCAGACATTACAAAATCATCTTTAATATCTGGGGGAATATCAATAAAAATGAATTTTTTATCATCTTCAGATTTCAGATTTAATTGAGTGAAGAATACTCCTCTTCGATTAAAACCTCTATCAGAACCCCGAAAAAATGATTATAGAATGACCGTCATTCGCTGAATGACACAACCTTCTTTTTGAAATAAACAAGAATATAAACGAGAACATACTTTTTTTTTTTTTTTTCAGAAACATAGCATCAACTCATCTAGGAAAAAATATAACCTTTTATTGAGAGAAAAAAAAAAAGGAAAGAATCTCGTTTTGCACTACAAGTAACATTGAACGTTAAATTTCATACTCATCTAAAGAATTGGATTATGTTACAAAATTTTGATGGTCCAGTCATCTGCAATGTGGACATTAGGCTTACGGATGGTCATAACAGGTGATCCACACGTCCTATGAACCCAGAGGGTGGCACGTTCAATTTCAGCCTTGTGAATTGATGGTTCAATCAGCGCATTGTTTGAACCAGAAGCATGTCCTAGAATGATGATCCTCTCAATGACAACTTCCGAAGGAAACCTATTGCCAGGTGCCAGATCTAAAGACGCAAGTTTCCCATCTTTGAAAACAAAACGGCGATGGATATCCCTTTAGAAAATTAAAGCTCTTGCCATCATCAATATAGAGTTCACCTTCAGCTGCTTGGGAGCTATTCAGCGCTATAACCTGCAAAGCAGCAAATAATAACAACTTCATGATACAAACTACTAGTAGTCTGCTTTCCATTACAATCAGTAGTAACTCACTAGCATAAAATAGTCAATAGCAAATGTATGAGAGCAAGGGGCTTATATAGAAAGTCTATATAGTCCAAGATCTACTCATAATGAGAATTTCTTATATTTGAAAATGTATGATGCAACATTTGTATTTAATTTTTAGAATTTTAGAGCAACTTCAACAGGACTTCGGTGATCAAATCAAATTAAGAAAGAAATATGCTAATACTTCAGGGCTAGTTGGAAACTCATGCATCAGAAAGAAATAAAGTCATTCCAGAGATCTAATCAAACAAAACAGACAACAAAACAAGAAGCTTACAGAATTATAAGGAGAAATTTGCCAAGTGTCGCCTTTTGAAAATCGATTATTTAAGAAACTCACTAAACCTTTAAGACTGTACAAGAATAGTATGTTCTAAAGCATAGTTAATAATCAAGCCCACCAGCTTAAGTCTGTATATGCATGAGGGTCAATAGGGTTTAAATGAATTAATGACATAATGGTACAGGATGCATTAGCAACAAAAAAGCATAAGCTCAAAAATCAAATCATCTTAGCATTTTGGTTTAGTTTTAATAATGCAGCATATTTTAATATGACTTTATTTAGCAAATCACTTTCTTCTTGGTCAAGTGATGCAATGAAACCCTATGTGTGATACCTAGTTTAACTTGTTCACAACTTTTACTCAATTTCTTTAATTTTATCAACAGACAGACCTGAATTAGCAACAAGGAAATTGTGAAGAAGTTAAAAATCAAATCATCTTAGCATTTTGGTTTAGTTTTAAAATGGAGCATATTTTAATATGATTTTATTTAGCAAATCACTTTCTTCTTTTTCAAGTGATGCAATCAAACCCTGGGTGTGATGCCTAGCTTAACTTCTTCACAACTTTTACTCAATTTGTTTAATTCTATCAACAGAAAGACTTGAATTCTTAGACAAATAGCATTAAATTGAGGATGATGATTAAGAGAGTCTATTTTGTGCATAAATTATTACAATTTTTATTGAGTTCCCAATAGTATATGCAAGACATGTGTCATCACTGTATTAGGTAATAAATCTTCCAATCCTAAATTAAATCTTGTTGTCTTGTATAAACCTTCACTGCTTATACACCCAATTGTAAACCCTTTCCCTCAATGCATCAAATGTTTCTATGCTAACCATGAATAAAGTGCATAAAAGTAAATTTGCCTAGGGACATTACAAAGGTACATTACAAACCATAATAAAAAGAAGATAACTAAAAGGAAGATGCATCTTTGAAGTCATTTACATACCTCTGGACCATTGAAGACTGAGGGTTCATTCATGTCATTCCATATGTACAGCGAACGTGTTGAACCGAGATAATTTTGTAAAGAAAACTTTTCGGCCCACCATGACCGAATTTTTGGATTTAATGTGTCAAGGTATGATGATGAACCAGGCCAACACCAGCCATCATAGTCATTGAAGCTTGCATCCTTAACATAATACCCCTTTTGCGTAACCTCCCTGTGCAATGAAAATGAATCATCGCACTTAATATAAGAATCTACAATGGTGACCATGTGTCTACCTTTTTCAGATAACTTTCTTTGCATCTCTTCAGGATGTGGGAAAAGAACACTACAATAATAACAATAATAAGCATTTTTTACACTAAGTGGAGTCGGTCGCATGAATCAAATGATACTATAAAATTCTATCATAAATCATGTTTTTAGATTTTTAAGTTTAAATTTTTTTAATAATTTTACCTATAATTTTTCATAATCTTCCTCTACCTTTAATTATTGGGTTACTTTTCATCTAATCTACCTTTCTTACTAGGACTTCTATAAATCTTATTTACACATATCCAAACCATCTAATACGTGATTCTATCATCTTTTCCATAATAAATGCAATCATAACTTTCTTTCTAATATATTCATTTCTAATTCTATTTTATTTGGTATGTCTACTCATCCAATGCAATATTCTTATCTCTGAACATTGTACTTATTCTTCTGTTGACTTTTTATTACCTAATACTCAATCCTATATAATATTGTTGATCTTATACCTATACGGTAAAATTTGTCCTTAAGTTTGAGTGATACTCTTCTTTTTGTAATAACACTTGAAACATTCTTCCATTTCATCCACCCCACTTAAATCTTATGATTTATATCTTCCTTTATTTCTTTGTCCTGTTATATAATGGATCCAAGATATTTAAACCAAATGACTTATAGTATGGTGTGTTCTCCGATTTTCATTTCTACACTAAAATTAATACGCCTCTTGCTAAATTTAAATTCCATATATTTTATTTTACTTTGACTTAAATAAAATTCATGTATTTTCAAAGTTAGTTTTTACATCTCTAACTTCTCATTTATTTCTTCTCTCGACTTCCCCATTAGGACCATATTATCTGTAAAGAGTATACACTGTGGCACTGACTCTTAGATATATTTAGTAAGCACATCTAAAACTAAAGTAAAACGATAGGGGCTCAAAGTTGACCCTTGACATAGATCAATAGTTATCTAAAAATTTTCGATGGGCCCACTTTGTATTTTCATATTAGTTGTAACCCCATCATATATATCCTGAATTGCCCAACTATAAATAATACGGACTCATTTTTTCTCCAAAATCTTCTATAAAATATCTCTTGGCACCTTATCATATACCTCTTCTAAATCAATGAATACCATATATTAGTCTTTTTTATTTGTTCAATATTTCTCTGTCAATCTTCACAGCAAGTATTTCGCTTTCATAGTCGATCTATTAGATATAAAACCAAATTAATTCTCTGTAACTTGAGTCTCTTACCTTAATTTCCATTCAATAACCCTCTCCCATAACTTCATAGTATAGTTCATGAGTTTAATTTCTCTATAATTTACACAGTTTTGTATATCCCCTTTATTTTTATAAATAGAAATTAAAGTATTTCTCCTCCACTCATTTGGTATTCTCTTGAATCTCATAATCTTATTAAATAACTTTGTGAGCCAGCTTATACTTTCACTCATAAGGCCTTCCACACCTTAATAGATATATTATCTGGTCCTATTGTCCTACCATTCTCTATCATCTTTAAAGTTTCTTTTACCTATGATTTTCGAATCCTATGATAAAATATATAATTTTGATCATTCTCTATGGTGTCTAACTTATTTGAGTGTCATGAGATCCTGCATCCTTTATTAAATAGCTTGTGAAAATAATACTTCCATATTTTTTTAATATCTTTATCCATAAGTAGGACTCTCCCTTCTTTATCCTTAATGCATCTCACTTAGTCCGCATATCTTGTCTTTCTTTCTCTACTTTAGCAAGCTTATAAATACTTCTTTCTCTATTTTTAGTACCTAAAAATTGATATAATCCATCTAATGCCTTAGTTCTCGTTTCACTCACTACCTTTTTAATGTCTTTTTTAACTATTTTATATTTTTTCTAATTTTTTTTACTTTTACACAAAGATCATGCTTTATAATATTCTCTTTTAATCTTAACCTTATCTTGTACACTTACATTCTACCATTACAATTCTCTATCCTTAGATCCAAAACCTTTTGATTTTTCAAGTATCTCTTTTGCAACTTTTCGAATCTTTTTAGCCATCTCATCCTACATATCATTAATACTTCCTTGTATCTCTCATGATCTTTCTTCCAAAATCTTTTTTTGTAAACTTTTTTCTTTATCACTTTTTAATTGTCACCCTCTCTTGGCTTTTTCTCTTTACTCTCCTCTTAATTCGAACATCCATCACTAAGACCCCATATTGTGTAGTCAAGCTCTCTCCAGGTATAATTTTACAATCCATATAAAGCTTTTTGTCTATTTTCCTTATTAGAAAGAAATCAATTTGAGAGCATGTTCTCTCATTTTTATATGTGATAAGATCCTCTTTATGCTTCTTAAAACAAGCATTAGATATAGTAAAATCAAATACTAATGAAAAGTTTAAAATAGTTTTACCTTCTGCATTTGCTTCTCCTAAACTATATCCTCATGGGAACCCTCGTAACCTATAGATGCACTTTTCATATGACCATTAAGATCCCCTCCTATGAGAATCTTTTCCCCTAAAGGTATTCCATGAACTAGACCTTTTAAGTTATTCCAAAACCTTATTTTATAATACTCTTCTAACCTTACTTGTGGGGCATAAGCATTAATAATATTAAAAGTTTCTCTTTCCACTACAAATTTCAATACTATAATTCTGTATCCTAATCATTTTATATCTACCACAATTTTTTTTTTCAATACTTATTCACAATTATACCTCCTTTATTTCTAGATTTAGTCTCACTAGTATACTAAAGTTTGAAACCTGAGGTATCTAATTCTTTTGCTTTTTTTTTTCTACTAATTTAATTTTTTGCAAACACATAAAATTAATCCTCCTCCTAATCATGGTATCTACTATTTTCATCGATTTATCTGTAAGTGTACCTATATTTCAAGTTTCAAAATGAATCTTACTTTTGTGAACTAACTTTTTTATCCATATTTGTTCACGAAAATGTGAGAACTTTTGCTTATTTTTTACTACTCCCAGACATCAATGCAGCAACTCTTGCTTATTTGACACTATACTCAAGCTATATAGTGCGTTGCTTCCAGTTAAAAGAACACCGTCCCATGTAAAATACTTCTTCTCATCTATGTGCTTAATATCAAGCCATAAAACATCATATGGAATGTTGTGCTCGTCAAACTTTGAATCAATGTTCTCAACATCCTCTTCATCCCTATAGTTCCCTCTACATTAGGGATACACTACTAAGAACAATTGTGGCATTGACAAAGTACCAATTACACTGTTATACTATCATATGACATCCTTAAGCCTAAGACCCAAGAAAAAGAATGCATCAACAATACTAGCCTCACTTATGCAAAAGGTATCAATCCTACTTTGTGATGAAGGAAGTGAAATTCCAAACTCTGCATCCCACTAATACATCTACAAAATAATATGAAAATTCAAAATAGAGAAGAAGGAAGAAGAAAGGGGATAAAAGGGATAAGGAGAAGACACAGAGGAGTTGAGAGAAGAAATGCAACATTCACTAAATGGTTCTTCACGTAACTTGACACATTATTCATACAACGACGCTTAAACTAATCTTAGAAGGTCGTTAATTGAAAAAAACAAAAGTAGCCTCTACCGATATAACAGAAAGGAATAAGAAAAAAGGTACATTGGGAATAATAAAAATAACAAAATTTTAAGCATATCAACTATCCCCTCCTTTAGTACACCCTTGTCCTCAAGGGTGAGTCGACCTTACAAACTCTGGGAACTTGCATTATACATCATACAAAAATTCCCACATAGCCTCCTCCGTCAGTCTTCCTTTCCACTGTAACAATACTTGAGTGACCGCACGATTATGACGTTGCACTATGCGTCAATTGATAATAGCCTCTAGCTGCTTAATTTCCGTAATAGAGCTCCAATCATTCGATAGTTGACACTAAGGCACATTGGGATCGGGATACTTCTTTAAAAGTGAAACATAAAAAGTGAGATGAATATTGGACATTGGGGGTAATTGTAGAGCATAAGCCATTGTTCCCACTTTAGAAATAATTTGGTATGGTCTATAGTATCTCAGGGAGAGCTTCTCTAAAATCTTTCTTTCAACAAAGACCTGTCTACATGGTTGAAGCTTTAGAAATACCCACTCCTCTACCTTAAAGTTTTTTTCTGTTGTCTTGCGATCTGTATATTGTTTCATATGGTTGGCAGCCAGGGTTAAATTCTACTTTAATTTGTTAATCATTATCTCTTGAGCTAAAAAGCTATAATCAATGACGTCCATTAATGATTCATTAGGTAAGTATAGTAGCTGTAAAGGTTACCCATACATGATCTCGTACGGGGTAGCTCTTGTGGTTATATGATACGAGGTGTTATACCACCATTCTACTAGGGGTAACTACTTTGCCCATTCTCTGGGAGACTGCCAAGTGAAGCTACATAGATAATGCTCCAAACAATGATTAAGTACTTCACTCTGCCCGTCTGATTGAGGGTGGTAAGTTGTGGAAAGATTATGTGTAACCCTAAGGTGAAGGAGGAACTCTTGCTAAAACTTACTAGTAAATAAGGGATCTCGATCACTTATTATGGTTACTGGAGCTTCGTGTAGCTTATATATAAAGTCCAAGGATACTTAAGCTAATGTATTGGATGTATATGGATAAGTGAGTGCCACGAAGTGAGCATATTTGCTCAGACAATCTACTACTACCCATATGGTGTCTTTGCCTTTAGATTTAGGAAGTTGCTCTATAAAGTCCATCACAAGGCTCTGCCATACTCCTTCTGGTACTGGTAAAGGTTGTAGCAGCCCGGGATAAGCAACATTCTCATACTTGCATCTAAGGCATGTCTCACATTTGGAAATGAAGGCCTTTACATCAGTCGCCATTCCCTTCTAGAAGAATATCATATTTACTCTCTTTAGCATAGCTTTATTGGCCGAATGCCCCCTTTGGGGAGATGAATGAAGCCACTACAATATAATATGCTTTAGAGAGGCCTACGAGCTACCAATCACTAACCTTCCTTTCCTTGTTAACATTTAATTCTCCCATTTATACTTAGGATGTAGTGGGGGTTTGAATGATCTCCGTGATTAATTTTTGCAGGTCTCCCTCCGAATGCCATTGATTTCTAACCTCTTCCCATAATTCGATTGATATCGATGAAACACTAAGCTATAATAATTCTCCATGTGTTGCTTGAGATAGTACATCAACTGGAGTAGACAGCCTTTGTCCCAAGAGATATCTAAGACTTTTTTGGTCAGTGAAGATAGTGAAAGGCTGAATGTATAGATATTGATGCCATTTGCTAATCGCAAATACTATAGCTAGTAATTCTCGGTCATACACCGATAATAGTCTGTGTTTTGGAGATAAGACCTTGCTCACATAGGCTATCATGTGTCCCTATTGCATTAGTACTACTCCAATGCCAACAAATAAAGATATCCATTTCAATAATGAATGGTTATGTTAAATCTGGCAGTGACAAAACAGATGCTCTTTTTAAAGCAGCTTTAAGATTCTCAAAAGTTGCCACAGCTTCTTGGTTCCATACAAAATTGTCTTTTTTAAGCAAAGTGGTTAGAGGTTAAGCAATGATGCCATATCCCTTAATAAATTGGTAATAATACTTGGATAGTCCCAAGAAGCCTCTTAATTCTCTTACATTTGATGGTCTTGGCCATTCTACTACTGCCTTAATTTTGTTGGGATTAGCTGCTACTCTTTGAAGGGTGATTATATGACCAATGTATTCAATCTGCTAAGTTGTGAAAACACATTTGCTCCTCTTTACGTAAAACTAATTAGCTCTCAATATGCTGAATACTTTTTTGAGGTGTTGCACATGATTGTCAAGGTCTTCACTATAAATAAGGATATCATTGAAAAAAACTAGCACATATTTCCTTAGCAGATCCCCAAAGATGGTGTTCATGATGCTTTAGAACATAGAAGGTGTATTTGTAGCCCAAGTGGCATGACCAGGTACTCGTTGTGAACTGAGTGTGTTTGGAAAGTCATCTTATAGATATTTTTTTTCAGACATGCGGATCTAGTGGTAGCCTATCCTCAAGTCCAGTTAGGAGAACACCTTGGATTTCCTTAACTCATCGAGCAATTCTTCAATTAAAGGAATGAGAAAGTTATTATAGATTGTTACCTTGTTAAGTGATTTGTAGTCCACACATAAGCGCCAACTATCGTCTTTTTTCTTTACCAAAACAACCAGAAAAGAAAATAGGTTGTTACTGTGTTGAACGATTCCACTGTCTTGCATGTCTTTTACTAGCTTTTTTATAACGTCTTTCTGCGTAGCTGGATATCTATAAGGTCTCTTGCTCATCGAGTTTGTTCCTTCCTTAAGAGTGATCAAGTGGTCATAGTGCCCTCTTTTTAGGGGCAGGCCATATGGTTCATCAAAAATGTCTTGGAATTCCTCAATCAACTAAATAATAACAGCCGTAACCTCTTCAGTTTGCATTACTATCATTGTACAAGGGGTAGCCTCCAGCATATTAGGAACAACCTACAGCATGTAAGTTAGTTGTTCCACCTTCATCAGCCTAAGAATCTTATCTTCTTTTATTATATAGCTCTTGGCTCCATTGGTAACATTCAGTTGCACTTTCTTTTCCTTCTAATCGAATGATTAAGTTCTTGTAATCCAGATTAATGATATCCAAATTTCTTGCATTCCCAACACCATGTCACACCCTACCAACAACAACAGTATTACATCAACTTCAAACTAAATACCCTTTATGATCCACTTCAAGCCTTCACACCCTCTTTTTCCTTGGAGTTTATCTCCACTAACTACCATCATAGTAATATCTTGGATTGGTTTTTATTTCTCCTATTCCTTCTTCGCCCAAACTCTTATCTAGAAAGTTGTGGGTGCTTCTTGTGTCAATCAAAATGTGCAGCAATTTTTTTCCACATCTACCTGTGATTCTTAGAGTTGAGTAGGTAGAAGTACTTGATAATGCATTAAGAGAAATTATGGCATGGTCTGGTGCATCTACTTCCTCTATAATTGGTTCCATCTTGTTTTCCCTTGTTACTTCTTTATCTTCATTTGTCCAATTGACTCTATCATCAATTTCTATTAAGTACACTTGCATTCTTTTTCTCTGTAGGCAATCATGGCCTAGAGTATACTTCTCATGGTAGAAGTAACATAAGTTCTTGGCCCTATAGTTGTCCACTTCTTCTCGAGTGAGCCTTCATTGGAATCTCACTGCAGGTTTGCCTAGGATGCTCTTTGGAGTAGGTAGCTTGCTTGCTCCTTGCCACTTCTTAACTTCGGTTGTTACGGATTTCCCTTTATCACCTAAAGTGGGATTGGTTGGTGATGTTGTCATACCCTTAGAATGCTCCCCCATACTAGCACACAATGTCTTCTATAACAGTTGTAGATTAGCATCATGTAACTTGGTCATCTAGGTCACTTCCAACAGTGTATGTGGTTTAAGTAATTTGACTCCCAAAGGTAATTCTGGTTTCAGAGCTCCAAGGAAGTAGCTAAGCTTTTAGGTTTCAGAGAGTTCTACTTTACATATTAGATGATCAACTAATGTTTGGAATTCACTCAATGGCCTAGTTTGCTTTAATTGCATCAATTCCTCCTTCAGATCCTCGTATAAAAGTCCAAAGTGAGTCTTAACTGCCTTGACTAGCATTCCATAATTTAGATTTCCTCGAGTGCTTTTCTCATAGTACTAAAACCACTTGTATGCTTTCTCATCCATTGCCAAACTTGCCAATATCACCTTATTAGCTTTTGGTGTGTTGTCCAGTAGGAAGAAGTGTTTGCACTTGGAAATCCACCTATTAACATCCTTTTATGAGAATCTCAAGAATTCTACTTTAGTGAATCGTGTTGAAATCTGATACTTATTGCCATTACCTCGTTGATCGTTCTTGTCATATTCTCTATTGTCATTAGTCAGGTCAATAATTTAAAAGATAATCCCATGCACCAACTCTTGTAAGTCCCTGAAATGTTGCTCCATTACCCCTAACTTTTGGTTCAGCTCCCCTCGTAAATGATCCTCTACTTCCCAAACCTGAATTTGAGAGCGAGTTCCCTCTGCCATGGAGCACTGCTTTGATACCAATTATATATACACAAAATAATATGAAAATTCAAGACAGAGAAGAAGGAAAAAGAAAGGAGATAGAAGGGATAAGGAGAAGGCACAGAGGAGTTGAGAGAAGAAATGCAACATTCAGTGGATGATTCTTCACGTAGCTCGGCATGCTATTCATACAACGATGCTAAAACCAACTCTTAAAAGGTTGTTAATTGAAAAAGACAAAAGTAGCCTCCACCAGTATAACAAAAAGGGTACATTGGGAATAATAAAAATAACGAAATTTTAAGCATATCACCCACCCTGAGCCAAGAACATCAATCTGCATCTCAGCTGCATTCAACCAGAAAAATTTCGAAGTTCCCCTCGAATTTTCGTGTGAAATCATAAACGGTATCGACCCATCAAGTCCAAATGGTGAATCATGAAGATACTCGAAAACATCCAAATTAAACAACCTATAGGGCTCTGATTCCTCGACCCCGGGCCCTCTGGTGGGCTTCAAAGCAACACTCGTAGCATGCTCGGGAATTCCATACACGAAGTCAGCCTCATAAAATGACACATTAAAACTAATCGATTGAAGGCCATAAGGCCTTTTATCTGTATGCCCTCGGAATCTCTCCTCCTAGTCATCTCCTTCCTTTTTCTGCCTCAACTGCTCAAAATCAAGTAATCCATGGGAGTTCAATGAAACTATACAGTTACCTGCACTGTCACGGGCGTAAACCTCAAATGGATCATGACGAAGGACCACTTCATAGCCGTCCGATAAATATACAATTGATGATGGAACAGCATCTCCACCGATGGTCTCCGTTGAGAGCGTCTGCATCTGAAACTTCTTGTCCGCAAACTCCGACACAATCACATCGGGGACCTCGAAGCGCTTCTTGTGCGTCCCCAGAGAAGGGTCTTTGCCAGTCTTGAGCCGTATGATCCCATCTTGGTACGCAGACAAATCAAGGGCTTGATACTACTATGATCTTCCTGATTCTCTTGGTTTTTTGAGATGAGCTTGGCAATAAGATCACCATCGGATACGAGACATCGTAGGTAACGAGAGAGCAAGAACCGGGCTTCCGGGCTTGAGCTTGTTTGCAAAATGGTGTCTCGTCACAGTTTCTGAACTCCTTCTTCTTCCAAGAAAGGACATAGCTTAGGTGTAAACCGAGAAGAAGAAGAAGGAGAAAATTCAGATTAAGACTTCTCATTTAGGTTTCCATTGGCTGGAAATCATATCAAGAAAAATGGAGAAGAAGAAGCTTGGAATTAGAAGCTCGAAACGTGGAGTTATGCTTGTACAGTGAAGCAGAAAAGTGTTGAACTCTCTTGCTCTCCGGAATTGGAATTGAAAATCCATTTTGTCTTTTCCACTTTTTCGACACCTAACGACAATAGATGGATGCCGTTCGGCACGTTGGAGCTGGTATGTTTTTTTTCGTATTTGGGCCCTTTTTGAAACCCACTGAACGGGAAGATTCAGAAACCCATGGGCCAACTACTGGGTAGCGTCTATTAAACTTGGAATTTGCCCACCTTCATTGCACTAATCTTTGCTGAATCTTAGTTAAATTATATTTAATATTTTTTTATAAAAAAGAATGTGATATTTTTCTTTCAATTTATTTTTAGTTACTAAAGTTAATTTTATGCACAATTCACATTTCTTTTAAAAATAAAAATGTTACTTATTTTTATTGTCATATTAAAGATAAAATTAGAGTCACATATTATATAAAAAGTTAACTTTATTGATAGAAGATAAATTTACAAGTAAGTTTTTATAATATATATCATATGTTAAGAAAATTGAATAATATTTTTGAAATAAAACATATTAAATATAATTTAGTCAATTTTTTTAAAAAATTATTATAATTTATTAAAAAATAGATGTTGATAGTTTGAACAAGCTCACAGCAATACAAATTGTTGTACGTAAAGTAATTGTGACACTTATGGATAGAGATGAAAGCATGTGTGATCAGTTGGTCGGTATTGGAGTTGGTGTTAATCATGAAGTGTCGGGTTGGAGATGAAGATATCACTTTGTTTGGCCCTTCATTCTTCAGCTTCATTGAAACCTTAAATATGACCTGCACGAGTGAGCAGTAAGAGTTTGAAAAGGATGCCAAGTGGAAGCTACAGATTACAATATATATTCAGAATCTCTAGCTTGTATATGTGACACACACACACACAACAAAACCGCATATATGCAAAAACAGGTGTCACCGTTCTGGGATACTCACTTTTCCCGCTTCAAGTGCTCCTAAGTTTAGGGTTATGATTATCTTTGAGGAATTCACTCGCCCCCCACATGGCTTCATGGAAATTATTTTCAGAGAAAAAGAGGAGGAAAGCAACTTTAATTGGAAGTAGAAGTATACTTATCTCTTTTCTAGTTAAACACTACACAAATGTGCAGTAATTAAATATTATTTGAATTGCTTTTATTAATTTTCATAGATTTGCGTTGAAATTAACCACATAAAAAGTTCAAATTGGATGTTATTCTTTTGTCAAGAAGAATGACTAGAATCACTCATACAAAGAATGACTAGAATCACGTACAGCTACCCCAAAAAGTAATGTTAAAAAAGTAACCAATCAATTGTCAGTTTACTGCTTGAACTAATAATTGTAACACTCCTAATGGTGCTTTGGATGAAAGATATTATTCTTATAGACCATTAAATACAAGATTTTAACAATTCATTTTTGCTTCACTTAGATAATCACATCAATACCTCTTATTGAGGTAAAAAAATTATACAGATGGACTTAAAAAAGGCCATATATATCGGAAGAATTGAGTTCTATATCTTATAAAGTTCTCTACAGATAGCTTAGCATTTAAAACTTTAAAGGACATTGGAGCCACTAAGTCTTACACAATCATACATAATCTAGATATCCTCTCATTATATGGTACTATCTGTTTGGTTTATGCACGCCTACAAGAAAATGCTCTTAATTATTATAGATATATATTCTCAAGCAGGGGAAATAAGCAGGTGGAGCCAACTTCTAAAGATAGAACAGATTTGACAACCTAGACCTCCACTTCCCTGCATATCACTAAGGTTGATTATTGAAGAGGAAGGTCATGAACTCAAACCCATGCTCTGTGCTAAAAACCTTGTCAAGCAATCTCAGTGTATTTAGAAACCCTTTGCTTTGTTCATATTCTATGGTCTAGAATCATCTAAGTCAAGTCCACTTCCTTTTCATTTAGATTTCTTGTTCAATCATCCACATCTTCTCTATCCAAACTCAACTGATCACTGCATGTTTAGCCTATCCATCTGCATTCCATGACCCACCACCCAATTTGGTGGTAAAAGGCTACAAAACCCACTTTTAGTGGTAGTTCTTTGGCTTTCACTTTTATATAATAATCAACAATGAATATGCTAAACTTGCACTGTCACACTCACATGAATTATCTTAGCCAACTCTATATCTGATTAGTTCTTCAAAATCTCCCCCCCCCCCCCCAAAAAAAAGCAAAAGAGTAATTTTGTTTATCAGGATTATATATACAAATATATGGCCGAAGTAGAAAAATCTGCACAGTTGTCCCTATGAAAAGGATACTAATAAATTATAAATCTCTCCCTCTTATTGGGCATATTCCTCTCCTTTCTTGTATTCTTGTCACCATTAAATGGAAATGATCCTTAGATAATAATTGCTAAGATGTTGGATTTGACTGCACC
This sequence comes from Erythrophleum fordii, assembly GCA_032878935.1. Classification (NCBI taxonomy): domain Eukaryota; kingdom Viridiplantae; phylum Streptophyta; class Magnoliopsida; order Fabales; family Fabaceae; genus Erythrophleum; species Erythrophleum fordii. The sequence goes on from JAVQMF010000054.1 coordinate 45,604,840, forward strand.
TAAATATCTTTAATTATATTATTTTGACTAGCGCTTTTGTTTTGCTCAGTAACCTATCTTGGCATCTTTCCACGGCAACAAATAATAACCAGAGTTTTGGCTTTTGGCTTATTTAAGTGGTATTAATTTGACACTGTTCAATATTTGTACTTACACAGAACAGTTGTTAAAATAATATATAGATACATTCCATCTTTTTATTAGATGGAACTCTGGCTTTTGATTTATTGTTTGAAGCTACTGAATTCCGCAATGATATACAGGCCAAAGTTCACTTCCTTCATTAAGAAAAAGAAAAAAAAAAGCTCAAAAATGGGGGGAAAAAAGTAAAAGAATGATATTTTCTATTCCATTCTTATAATTTGGCTATATAGCATGAAGATATGCATATCAAGTAGATCACTGCACAACACCAATAAGGATTGTGGGGAGGCTTCATATAGTGGGAGAGGAATTTCTGAACCATAAATATTTAAGAGAATCGCAGACATTGGTTCTTCAATCTATCTCTTCCGTTTTTTGATTTTAGTCAAGCTATAGAACCCTGTTTGTACACAGTTTTGGTTCAGATGTTTGACAAGGCTGTGGCAGCGATTTGGTTTGTCTTGCCTTAAGAATACTTTTTTTTATTGGGTGAAAAATAATAAAACTTTAAAGCTTCATTGTGTCTCATATAAACTGTAAATGGCAAACATGATGCTAGCGCAAGCTTGGGAGATTGTATTTATGTACTTTATTAAACTCTGAAATATCAAGTGCTCCTGTGCTATTTGAACAGTGACTTAAAAGGTGGCAATAACTACACAAAAGACCACTTCTTTTTTTTAAAGGAAAAAAAATGTTACTTCTCAGAGAGTCAAAAAAATCGAGCTTAAGTTAAGATATATAAGTTGAGCAAGCTAAATTTTACAATTAGTGACTAAGCTTGAATGATGACACAATTCGTAACGGAGAAATCATATTCATATAACCAAGCTTATTGTTCGAGTGAGAGAAAATATAATAAAGTCAGCATTTAATTTTTGAGAAACAATTGGGCCATGAATTATAATATATCTATCTCTCACTCACTCATCTTCATAATGAAGTCTGTATACCTATCTTCATACGTAACGTTTTTGAATTGTGCAGTTTATTTGCGATAGAAGGCAAAGAATGCGACTCTCTAATGCGTTCTTTCAATTTCATGTGCTTGATGTGGTGCTCGAAGACAAGAAGCTGTCATTTAAGCCCTCTTTTTCACAGATTCGTGTGGATCCCACAAACCCAACAAAAAATTTTATCTTTTGGCATTTTCAAATTTACAATCTCTTTCAATTTTTATCTTAAATCCCCTATAAATACCCCCATTTCTCTCCACAACCATTCAGTGTCAATAATGCTTAGCTTTCCCTACACCATATAATTGAACCATCCTTATCTCTCTCTCTCTCTCTCTCTCTCTCTCTCTGTTGTTTGTGAATGCAAACTGAGATTTTAGAGATATAGAATACATATTTGCTCTGCTTTGAGTTCGAACTCTATCTTTTTCACATAAGATGGCTGAAAACTCTGCCACGACCACCCATTGCCACCTTCAAGCTTTTGACATCGAAGATTCCAGAGGTGATGTGACTTCACAGACTGAATCCAAATGCCATGATGATGATGGCCGTCCTAAACGAACTGGTACATATAACATAATTCCTCTGCTTCCAAATTTCATCATTAGGAGGAAATGTAACTTTTGGTCCCATGCCTCAACCATCCCTACTCCATTTAGTCTTTAAAATTTTTTGACTTGCTATTCGTTAATCTCAGATCACTTAAAAACAGAACAAATATACATGTTCTAGGAAATATCGAGTAACAAGTCAAAAATTTTTAAAAACTGAATACTAAAATGTACATCTCCTCTTTCATCTAAGTTTCATTTAACATATATAAGTGTGTATGAAATGTGGTAGGAACGGTTTGGACTGCAAGTTCGCACATAATAACGGCAGTGATAGGATCGGGAGTTCTGTCCTTAGCATGGGCCATAGCTCAATTGGGATGGGTTGCTGGTCCTGCAGTGATGCTCTTGTTCTCTTTCGTCACTTTCTACACTTCGTCGTTGCTAGCAGATTGTTATCGTTCTGGGGATCCTGATTCTGGCAAGAGAAATTATACTTACATGGACGCAGTTCGCTCCATTCTGGGTAATCATCTTCATATATATTTCACAGAGGCAGAGTCTCATAACACATGCAGTTCAAGAGGGTTAATTATAGCCTGCATTATTATTTATGAATGAATTTGCAGGTGGAGTTAATGTCACGTTGTGTGGGATAATTCAGTACCTGAATCTTTTTGGGATTGCTATAGGATACACTATAGCAGCTTCTATAAGTATGATGTGAGTGATACTGATACATCATTTTAACAATGCACCATTTATGATCATTGATGGTTTTAATCTGATCTTGCTTTGACAGGGCAATAAAAAGGTCTAATTGTTCCCATTCTTCGAGAGGAACAAACCCATGTCACATTTCAAGCAACCAATACATGATCATTTTTGGGGCAACTCAGTGTTTTCTTTCTCAGATTCCAGACTTTGATCAGATATGGTGGCTTTCCATAGTTGCTGCAGCCATGTCAGTCACCTATTCTTTAATTGGTCTTGCTCTTGGAATCGCCAAAGTTGCAGGTAAAAGCATGCTATTTTTTTTCATTTATTTATATAGAATATGTTCTATTACAATCTATGAGTTAACCTGTTTTGAGATTTTTGGTAGCAGAAACGGGTATTGTCAAGGGTAGCCTCACAGGAATAAGCATCGGAACTGTAACTCAGACCCAAAAAATATGGAGGAGCTCCCATGCTCTTGGTGACATAGCTTTTGCCTACTCATTCGCCATAGTTCTCATTGAAATTCAGGTAGTAAAGTTCTAAAAATACTTATTATGTGGTTGTATAATTAAAATATAGTAAGATTATGATTTTTCAATTGTAATATAATAAGTATATGATTTTTGTAGATAAATATATAATTTTTCAACTCAATATCACATAATTAGGATTTTCAAAGAACTTTATATATATATATATATATTACAATTTTATTAAAGATCATGACAGTAAAAATATAAAAAATGAATTTTGAGAAAAACTTCATTTGGTCCTTTAAAGTTGACCATGATATTAACTGACTTTCTCCCCAAAAAAAAAATTTACATCATTTAAATACTTGAAAATTTGATTTTATTCTAATTTTATTTGAGCAAAATTGTCCTATTCTCCTATAAGAGATATTTAAATTGTATAACTCTCCTTTTTATTATAAAAATATACATAAAACCCCTCCAAAAACTAATGTATGACAAAAATACCAATGAGAATAATATTGATTTCTTTTATTCTTTTGTTAAAAATATAAATCATTAAATATATATATATATATATATATATATATATTAATTTTAATATTATTTATCTTGTGTTGAAAACTATAAATTTAATTTATTCTTAAAAAAATAACTATTTTTTTATTGATTAAATACATATTTAATAGTTGTCATATTATATAGATAATAGATATATAGATATTTTGGTCAAAATATATATAATTGTAGCTCATTTTTTATTAGAGTATAAATTTTTTAAATAAAAAAGAAAGTCATGTAATTTAATTTTTTTTAAGAGAAGAAAATGTAATCTACTTATTATTTTTTAAAGATAGTTAAATGATGATACAATACAATTTTTTGAAAGACTAAATATGGATTGAAACAAAAGCAAACTTAAGCAATATTTTAAAAAAGAAAACTTTGAGGGAGCTATGTAATATTATAGTCACTTTTTCTTTCTTGGTAAAAATACTAAGGTCATTTTTGGATAACCTCTTACATTAAACCTACTTCTCTTGAAATAGAAAGAAAATTATGTAGCAGATAAGCTAACAACTAATGTTGTTACAGGACACCATAAAATCCCCACCGTCAGAAGCGAAGACAATGAAGAAGGCTACCCTGATAAGTACTTTGGTAACCACAACATTCTATATGCTTTGTGGTTTCATGGGCTATGCAGCTTTTGGAAACACTGCACCTGGGAATCTGCTCGCTGGGTTTGGTTTCTACAACCCATATTGGCTCATAGACATTGCTAATGCTGCGGTAGTGATTCACCTTGTAGGAGCATACCAAGTGTTTTGTCAACCAATCTTCGCTTTCATTGAGAAAGGAGCATCACAAAGGTTGCCCAAAATTAACAAAGAATTCCAAATTCCAATCCCGGGTTTCTCCCCTTACAATCTAAACCTATTTAGACTAGTTTGGAGGACAGTGTTTGTGATCCTAACCACTGTTACATCAATGTTGCTTCCATTCTTCAATGACATCGTGGGAGTTATGGGTGCTTTTGGGTTTTGGCCCTTAACTGTTTATTTTCCAGTGAAGATGTACATTTCACAGAAGAAGATTGCAAAATGGAGTGCCAGGTGGATGTGTCTCCAAATGCTTAGCTTGGCCTGCCTTATAGTATCAATTGTGGCTGTTGTTGGCTCAGCAGCTGGTGTCTTGCTTGACCTTAAGAAATACAGACCATTTATGTCTGATTATTAATTTACTCTGTTCTGCTGCAGTGAGCTGTAATGGCAGTGGTTTGTGCGTACTACGTTCCTTGTTTGAAAAATCAAAGAGAGGAAGGATCTTTTGTTTGATTATTCATTTGGGAATGTCCACATAATTAATTTCTGCCACATGATATGTCTTTTGAGACAGAAATTTAACTTTTGCTCCATGAATGCCAAAATGTCACTGTTTTGTAGTTTGTTTTATGAATGCAACTAAATTTACCTATTTTGCCAATGTTACTCTTTCATCAAAAGCCAGTTTAGGATCGTTTCCAAATAAATCCGATTATGGGCTGGATTATGAGTTTCTGTTGGTAAATAACACTTGTGCCTCAAGACACTTGCTTCACAAGTTATCATCGTCTAGGGTGCCAAAAATATCAACTAGTGTTTTTAGGAATTAATATGTTTAGTTGGAGGTTGGTTGTCGTTAGAGTTAATGCACGTAATTAGAATTAATGTTCTGTTTTGTTGCCAAAACATTCTCATATATAAATAGGCCTCTTATATGAATGAAAGAAATAAGCTTTTGAAGTCTCCAGCCTTCCTCCTCTAGTCTCTTTTATATATGTCTTTATAATTCACTCTTGTAATTAACTCAAAAACCTTTATAGTTAGTTGTTCAGGAACCAAAAAAAAAAAAAATCAACAAGTGATATTAAAGTATTGGTGATTTTAAAGTGACCATGAGTATATAAAAGAGAAAAAAAAATCATGATGGGAAGAATATCAGAGTGGTGAAGAGTTTGGTGAGTCATCCTAGCCCCATTTCACAACTAAGTGTAATGTAGATATGTCAAGACCTTTGCCTCTCTACAATGTGAGATAAGAAAAACCAAAATTAGGACTCTCATTACAAAATGAGGTGAGAAAAACCAAAATCAAGACCCTCACTAATAAAACTATAAATGACTTGAGTCTTAGCATGGTTAGGCTTGTTCATTTAAAAGAGAATAAACCCAAATGCAAACTTGATTTTTAGAAAAACAAAAAATTATGATTAAGTTCAACTTGTTTTATAAGTGAGTTAAATCCAAATAATTCACAAATTATACTATAAATATTATATTATATTTTATACACATATGAAAATTAAACCGAATAGAAAACTATAAACTTTTATATTATTTATGTGCATGTGTATGAGAAAATTTTATTAACATATATATAACATTGTTTTACCAATACATAAACTTTTGTATTTATTTATAGCCTTTACTAAAATCATATGTAATTGCAATATATATATATATATATATATATATATATATATATATATATATATATATATATATATATATATAACATAATATTTAATTACTAATTGAGCTATTCACAAACTTGACAAATTGAATATCAAATTTTAAGCTTGGCTCATTGAACAAAACGAGCTTAATATATTGATAAGCTTGTTTATTTAACAAACGTCAGTTTAATTCAAATTTTTGTCAAACTAAATCTGAATAATTTATAAATAGTTCGACTCATTTACACTCCTATTATATTACAAAATGAGGTGAAAAAATCCAAAATCAAAAAGCTTACTACAAAGTCGAGTAAGGATGCTCAACTCCAGAAGTTGGAGGACCTCTGTGGGGCAGAACTTAGAAGATGAATGACCGAAAGGCGAGAAGGCTGCAGCAGACAGCCAACGCCAATTATATCTGAGGCTTGAGCCAATCCTTTATTTAGAAGTGTACAAAATCCAAGGCCCACATTCTGCACACCTCATAAGAGGAGAACAATAATTGTACTCTATCTGTCAAGACATCAACGATACAATAATAGTTTTGTGGCCACAAAAAATTGCTTTCAACGACAACGTCAGAAATTTGTGGGCCCAAATGGAAGCATCAAAGCCTTCCCGTAAATATTCAGCACAAAAAAAGATATTCAAATAAATTACCCGAAAATTGAAGAAGGATTTATCTTCCTTAGACGGCCCTTGTGTTCTTGAAAGATGCATTGGCATAGCCTTAACAATAGGCATTCACGCACTTATATCCTTCCCTGAAATGACATAATAACCGCCTGCCGTAGCAGATAATGAAATCATGAAAGTGCTTTTCACTTCGCACAACCATAAATCTAGGTTTTGTCCAGAGTTTAAAACACCAAAATTTTGCTTCCTGTGACTCAAAATCTTATGAATGATTTTATACAATTCCATTAATGGGAATAATACGCCCTGAGAAATCATACACATGGCCTCCTGTGACATGGAATCTTATGAATCATTTTAAACACTTCCATTAATGGGAATAACACGCCATAAGAAATCATACATAACTTCCTGTGAGGAATCTTATGAATCGTTTTAGACACTTCCATTAATGGGAATAACACGCCCCAATAAATCAAACATGCATGGAGTGGCCAGCTGCTGAGAAATAAAGACTTTAAAAGTTGAACCAAATTCTCTCATTATATTATTTAATATTTTCCCAAAGAGGACAGAACTGATTCGTTCTGATATCATAATAATCAAATTGAAAAAGCATTAATGATGCTGAGAAAGAAAGACTTAAAAAGATGCAACGATGCTCTGCAAAACAGTAATGGAGTCACAAGATTAACTTTCATGCATTATCCGGTAAATTACATGGGGATCTCGTTCCTACTTCAAACGAAGGACCATATAACGATTCCAAGGCTTCGGCAGAATACAGATACTACACTAGAACCAGAACAAATGGAAAGCAAACAAAATTTTTCCATCAGTAATAGATAGAGATACATATACTTGAGAATTTATCCCAGCTACATATGAATAGTGGAACATTCTTGATTGAACATCATAAATGACAAACAATTTTGATCGTATAAAATGAATATGCTTGCGCGAAAAAGATTCATGGATGATTCTTAGCTCAACCGTACACTGGAGTGTATCCCAGGTTTAGATGTATATCCACACTTACACAATGGTATATATTCAAGAGATCGTACTATATCACAAGTAATAAATTGGATCAACAAAAAGGGGCCGCTCAAGAGCCCTCACTCAACAGAGATACCGAATAAGATGGCGTAAGGAGGGGTGCCCGCAAAATGATATTTTACAACCCAAAAAAAAACCATGCTACATTTATAATGGCCTGTGGACGTTGCAAACCCCTGGAAGAACATCAATTACACCAAAAACTACTTCACGGTGTAACTTATGGGCAGCCTCAAAGCTACACGGAAGCAATATTTCACCACCCATGCATTTCACTTTCAATCAGAATAATATGAAAAGGGGGAGGCAGCTAAGACAAGGTTGTGGTCCCCTCTCAACAGAATTGCAAAACAAACCACCTTGAAATAGAGACTAGAAAAGCTCCTCTGAATTGAACTTATTCCATGCTTCCTGTTATTGGCGATCAAACTTTCAGGCAACAATAAAAAGCATTTTAAATCTTCCAGACTAGGCAATACAATATATAACTAGTTCTTACTAGTCAATCAAAAGGCATCAAAAGTAGAAGAAACTCTTGTTAGTCAAATGTTGAGCTGTTTATACAGGGCACCATATGTAACTACTATGGGAGTTATATTTCTAGATGTGGACTAAGCATAAAACTGAGTGAGTTCGATGAAGTTCACCAAAATTAAAATGATTATGTCATATTTGTCCAAAAGTGAAAGCTCAGTCACGAAGTCAGCTATTAACAATTCAACTACTAAAATATTATAAGCTTCAAAGGCAACGCATCATGGAAGACCCCACCCAACTACTCATTATTCATGAAGATACAAAGAGATAAGAACGAGCAGACATTAGACTTTCCTACCTTGATGTGCACACCATGACCAAAAAATGTTATGTACAAGCTCATTTTTTAAAAGAGGGAGGTTTAGAAAGCACTGATTAGAGAATATAAAACATAATCATACACAATGGTCTGCAATACCTTGAGTAAATCAAACACTTTTTCTGCAATATATTTCTGTTGAAGATTTGCACCTTTCTGCTGCACCTTATCAGGATGGATGCACAGTGTAGCTTTCCTATAAACTTTTTTAACAGATGCTGCTGTAATTAAATCAGTCAAAGAAGCTGGCTGCCAACCACATTCAGGCCACAGCACCTGATCATTATTCATGAAATAAACAAATTAAGATAAGACACTCAAGTTATAAAAACAAAAACCAATCAGAAGAAACAATACCACTGAAAATATATATATATATATATATATATATATATATAAATAACAAAACTATTTAGAATGCTTTCAAAATTGAAGAAGAAGAATGTAAGCCTACAAAGGTATGGGCATTATATGGATTTGGGAAAGAGAAATTTCAGAAAGATTGTCCACTGTGCCAAAGTGCATACACTAAGTACATACATATTGTAAGGTTGAGAGCAAAGCACGCAAGTTCCCCTCTTTTCCTGCAGCCCAACGCTTAATTTCAAAATCCAAGGTTTCAGCAATCCTCTGAAATCCATCCAAAAATAAAATTAAGTAATAAAATAAAAACACATCACAAGGACAAGTTTGCATATTTTTGTAGATGAGTATATAAAAAGAATGTGTCCTTTCAGCACAAAACATTAATAAAAACAATGAAAGGAAAACTTGCATGTCTTTCAGCTTGCTCTCTTTGTGTTTGTAGGTCCCGCTGATTCTTCTCAGCCAATGCTTTTGCCTAGCATAAATTACAAAACGTCAACAGTCACATATAGACAAAACAGTTATTAATTTTAGGAAAAGAAAAGTTGTATATGAATACACATACTTCCACATTAATCTAATGTCAAGTTAGTTCAAAAAGAGCAAATTCTTTAGCAATTCATTTTGAGACAAATGGGAAAATCAAATTAGAGACCATAATAGAGAAACACATACCGCACGCTCTTGAGTCCTCTGTTGGCGTTCCAACCTAGCTCTCCTTCTTTCTTCACTTTCCCCTTCCTGAAATTCTCCAAATGTTGATGGACCAGCTTCAAACCATAAAAAAGAAGGAACAAAAGTAGTCCAGTCAGGAAAGCAAATATGGGACAAAGAATACAAACCACTGTCACATTAATGAGCACCATATTAAATATGAAAACTCACATCCAAAAATTGAGGAAAGATCATCAACAATATTAGTTGATGACGATGCTTTCTTCATGCTTGAAGATCCACCTGTAGATTTCCTTGTTATGTCTGGCTGAAACTGGGTATCAAATACAGAGTCCTGAAAGCATACAGATTCAGAAAATTAATACATAAACTTGCTATACAATCAGATAATGTTAAACAAACAGAGGTCCTCACTGAAGAGTTTGCCCTGGGAGGCCTTGGAGCACTGCTGGCACGTGTACCCATGCTGAAAAAGGATTCAAGATCATTTTCATTCTTTTGTTGGTTCATCCTCACAGCAGCTGCAGCTCTTTCTCGTGCCTCTGCAGTAGCCCTGTCTGCAGCAGCACGTTCTGCTCTAACTCGCGCTTCAGCTTCAGCCCTTGCAGTTGTAGCTCTCTCCCATGCTTCCCTCTCCTTTGACTCTGAATTTGCCCTTTCCCTTGCCTCTGCAGCAGCCCTTTCCTTTGCCTCAGCAGCAGCCCTTTCACGGGCTTCAGCTTGTGCCCTCTGTACTGCAGCTCTTTCAGCTCGTTCTCGAGCTCCAGCACTAGCTTTCTCAACAGCAGCCCTCTCAGCTCTCTGCCGAGCTTCAGCAGCTGCTCTTTCGCGTGCTTCTCTAGTAGCTCTTTCTACAGCCTGCCTTGCCCTTTCTCTTTCCCTCTCAATCTTCCTTGCTCTCTCCCTTTCTCTCTCAAGTTGCAGTTCTCTTTCTTTCTCCTCCCTTTCCTTTTCTTTCTCAAGTCTTCTTTGCTCCTTTTCCTCCCTCTCCTTTCGTAACCGTTCACGGTCTAACCTTTCCTGCTTTTCTCTCTCCTCTTGCACAGCTCTCTCATCTTTTTCTAAGTTGCTTCTTGAAGCCTTTATATGCTCTCTCTCTCTAACTTCCTTCGCATGCCTGAATTTAGCTTCAGCTCTATCCATAGCCTCCTTCATAGCTGCAGCAGCTGAGTTCATCTCCAATTCTTCATTAAGAAGACCATTTCCATGTTCATCATCATTACCACAACTCCTGCCCATGGCAAAATCCTCAAGTTCATCAAACTGCGATGCAGGGGGTGCCGTTGCCGCAGCAGAAGCAGAATTAGGACCTTGAGTGAACCGAGTGGAACTTGGAAAAGACGAAAATTCATTAGCCTTCTTTTTAGCATTGGCAGAAGCAGGTCGTGGAGGAGGGGGTCTTGAAGGTGGTGGAGCAGTAGTTGGTTGAGTAAAAAGAGGAATCTCCGATACTGTCAACCATACATCATTATTTGATTCTAGATTCTCTTCATATTTAGGAGACATATCCACCTGAATATTAGCCTCTCCAAAACCTGCATTATTATTTGAAGGGGAAGAAGCCCTTTGGCCAACTGGTTTACCATAATCAGATGAATATGTAGGCATGTCAAATGGCATCTGCTGAAATTCTTGACTATGATCAACCGGTATCCTCTTTTGTGACTGTCTCTCAGGACTCCTCACAGAAGACTTCTCAATTGGTTCTTTATCTCTAGTCCAACTTGTGCTTGTATTTGTCTGTGGAGGACTGCCATCCTTCCTGTTATTCCTCTCTGATGAGAATGCAGGTACAGAATTTCCAAGCCCACCAAAGGGATCAATATCATCACAAACTCTGCCATTAGAATTTACTGAACTATCATTTTTAGTGCTTCTGGAACTACTAAATTTACTAATTTCCTCCAACGGGTCCGTAAATTGGCCTGAGGATGAATCAACAGGAGCTGAAGCTGATTCAAATACTTTAAAAGGATCTTCTGTCATACCAGGGGTTGTTTTAGAAGCACTGGCAGTTGGTTCTGGGGACAAACCAATATCAGGAGCAGGCCTGTGAATAAGGCAATATACCTTGAGTTAGAAACAAAAACTTAAAACTTAATCTTAAGGGGGTGCAACATAATCTCAAAATCCCCAAGCAAATCAGGTTCAAGATTGGTAACTTCCTGTTTTTTTTTTTGATTGTGGGGAGGGGGGTGGCATTGGTTCAGGATTGGTAACAAATACTCACTTTTTTCCTGAATTATAAAGCCCACATGTAAATCAGGGTGCCACTTACAATGACCCAGTTTAAGAATGCCACAAAAAATTATACCTCTAAGAGAAAAACATCTCATTTGTGCTACTTCTAACACTTCTAAACAACTTCCCAATACAAATATTCATTTCTATAAATAACAATAGCAAGTATAACTGAGAATATCTTAATCTTGAACAAGTTGTATTTTCTTTTCTCTTTAATGAAACTTCTTCTATCTAAAAAATATAAAAAGAAAAAGAAACAAAAAATATCAAGTATAACTAAACCTAATTTTCCAAACTGTGCTATGCTCATTTAAACATTAATTGGATGAATTACTGCTGAAATTGATGTCATACACACAAACACTTCAGACCATCATTACACAATGGATAGAACATCCTATATCTACTTGAAAGATCCACCAAAAATTAATGCATGATCAAAAATAGTTAGCTCCTCAAAGCAATAAACTTGATACTTCACTCTGAAGTCCCAAACACACAGTTTTTATACTACATTGAAGAAGATAACATCGATCAACAAAAGCTTACCACTCCACCCTCTCTCAAATCAGTCCAATAGGCTTATTCCAGAATAGCTCCTTCCAAGATCCAAATAACTTATATCACTTTGAGACTGATCATAAAGTTCAAATCATTCAAATAAGAATGAGTTGAAAACTTTAATAGATCAAACTGAGGGTACCTGATCCCTCATTAAGTTGCAGCAATAACTAGCAGACAAGTGATGGTTTTGAACATTTTTCAGTGTACATAATAATGGATTTTCATTTTAAATGGAACAAATATAGATGAATGCTAAGAAGGCCTTTCCAGAAGACTCATTATCAGTAGATTTTGCTTATGGAGAGTATTATCAATAGATTATCTTTTAAAGATGCATGGCCATCCAAAATTTAAGGAAGATTTTTGAAAATTATTTGACTTCACCATCTCATTTAAACTCAATTTTCAGGTGATTATTTGTTCTAGAATCTACAAAGACTTAATTCTCCAAATTAGCTAAATAATTATCAGTGTTTAATCAAAAGCTTAAACCCTTTTATGAACCATACTGTTATATCATCTACAAGTTACATACAGATATATCTGGGGAAAGAAAAGGCTTACTCATCTGGTATAGGCTTAAAAGGGTTGAATTTGAAAATCCCATTAGTTCTCTAGAAGCTTTTTTTTTTTGGGAGGTTCATCTTTTGGCCCCACGGCCTTTTTAAATTTGAATAGTAATTTATAGCATTTATCACTCAAAACTTTTCAATTCATAACTGTCTCTCTTTCAACTTTCAAGTTTTAACACTTCAAAGGTATTCCCACAGATCACTAAATCTGAGGTCTCTCAGACGCAATATTGACTGGCTTATATGGGGGAAAAAAATAAAAATAAAAAGCTCTAAAAATATGCCTTCCTCGATACATGAGTAGTAAGTAAAATTCATTACATTAGGCAAGTAAATTAGTTAAATATACGCCTTTATCCTTAGACAACCAAATGGTCGGAACGCTAATTATTGCATATATATATATATATATATATATGCAGCTACTTAGCAATTTCAATTGCAAAGAATCTCGGTTTCTATAAGAATACGGTTACCGTACCTGTCCCTAGGGGGGCTACTGCCTCCAAATCCAGGTATTAAGTCATTAAAATCAGGGATACTTTTATCATTCTTTCCCGGTCTTTTCCCACCCGAGCTCTTTGATTCACGCTCTCTCTTGCCAAACCCACCAAGGAGATCATCAAATGCACCACCACTTCCTTCTGGAGCCCGAGATACCGACGCAAAAACGTTATCATGTTTAACTTTAGACGAGCTCTTCAACCCAGGAACGCCATCGAAAATGTCATCGTCATAGATGGGTTTGTCATACACTGGCGAATTCATAGACTTGGAACCATAATCACTGGACCCATGAAACATGGAATCCAAATTGAATGACGAATCAGATTTGAGACTTTCCGATTTGCTCGGGAACCTCGCAGAAGCCCCAAACAGATCATCGAAACCAGCAGTATCTTGATTCTTCTGATTACCCGACGACCCGAATGGCGAGTCACCGTCAACCACGAATTTCCCACTGAAGGAATTAGAGTTACGAGTGGATCGGGAGGTACTGGTGGTGATATTAGAAGATCCCTTGGATGCAGCCATTGGAGCCGATTTGCCGTGGGGTTTGATCCCGAAATCGGTTGCTAAGAGACCATCGAAGTCGTTCATGATTTGAGGCAATTCGCAATAATTTGGAAAAAAGAGAAAAAAAAAAAGGGGGGGGGGGGGGTGGTTGAGGATCTAAAAGAGTAAATAATAGATTGAAGAATACAGATAAGTCAAGGAAGAATTAGCATTGAGAAGAGAAGAAGCAAAGAAGGAAGGGAAAGATCTGACGGATAGAGGGAGAGAGTGGGTGTGAGGGGTATTCCCCCTACGGGCGGTCCGACGGAGCTTGCCGGGGGATGGGGAGAGTATACATGGAATGGTGGAATCTGACCTGTAAGGCCTTTTATTTTTATTTATTTATTTTTCATTTCTTCTTTTTATTTTTGCTTTCTCCTTCCTTGTCTATGGAGAATTTTGCTACAAGCACGAAGGTTCTTTAAATTCTTTTTTTCTTTATTGGGATGAATCCATGTTTTTCAATCAAGATTATACCTCAGGAAATTACGATATTACGAAAATTTATTTAAATCAACAATTTACTTGTCTCATTTTAGTTGATAATTACAATGAACTGTGTTTTTTTTTTCTAATGGATGGATATTTTACTAATTGGTAAATACATGTCTAACTAATTTTGTTTCAAGACATAAGAAATACTAGAATAGAAGAAAAATTGGTCCACATGAATCTTAAATAAGAAAAAACCAATAGTACCAAGTACCAACTACAAAAGCCAAATTGAGCAAAAACGTATTCGTTTTTTTCTTTTAAATATATAATGAAGAAAAAAGAAGCCAGTATTATATAGAGAATATTGATGGAACCTTAATTTGTATTATTTAAAGAAGGCCCATAGCCTCCTATTGTGGATCATCTATTTCAGGAGACCTATGAAAAGCCTGCAACATGGGTCAATTAGTTGGACCATGGAAATCCTTGGTAAACCATCATTTCCGACGAAAGTATTAATTTTTCACCCAAGGGGGGGAAAAAATGGGAGGCGGTTGGGCGATATTTCATTTGCATGAAAATCGTCAAAAAAAAATATTGATCATCTGTACATTGAGATGGTATCCTATCTTGTAAGTGATCATTTTTACACTGATTTTGTTGGCAGAACATACCGTTATAGTTGAAAAAGGTCAGCAGTTTGCTGATTCGGAACATGTAATTAGCAGAATGGTAATATCTATCAGAGAGATATTAAACTTCGCAAGAGCTATTCAAAAAAATTGGAAAACAAATGAGAATAATAATAACAAGATTGATATTCTCAATAAGCCAAGCCTAGTTTATCACCTTCTCGCCCATTAGGTTATTGGACCTAATAAAGCATGACTTGGTAAGATAGCTCTCGGAGAGCTTGGGACCCCTACCAGTGCCCTTGTGCCTAAGTCAACGAAAGTCCTAAGTAATAAAGAAAGTGAACAGAGTGTAAGGCACGGTGTCCAAAAGGGGACCCACGTTGCCCCCATCAATTTGAAAGTGATTATGTATATCACTTTTTTATTTTTCATTCTATTTTTTTCAAAATCTTTTTACTACATTTTTGTTAATTCCAACTGACCTCTATAATTGATATAAATCTCATACAATTATATAATGTCCACATTTTTCTTAATATTATACTTCTATGTACCCTAAAATTTTAAATTTATTAAACTTATGAAATTTACTCTATGTATATATATATATATATATATAAGTTTTTTTATTTAAAATTTTAAATTAAATCCAATAAATCTATATTTTTTTGCTTTTTCTTCATTTTTTTTCTTTTCTTATTCTCTACTGTCTTTTTTTCTTGTTTACATTACTTTTTTTTCTTTTCTTTCAAATTATCCTTAACTTGTTAGATTTTACATAATAATTCTTCTCTTTCTCTCCCCCTTGCCTCTTAACCAATTTTTTTTTTTTTTATATTTAATCAATGTATGCCTTTAACACATTTCTATTATTAATAGTTCTACAATAATTGAGTAAAATATAATCAAATCCAAATATCAATATATTATTTTTAAGCAGACCAATAATTACTTTTGAAAACAGTACAAAATTTTTAGAGATATTATTAGATAAAATAGTCTTTTTTGGTGCTTTTGTGGATATGTATTTTTCCAAATTGATAGTTATAATTTTTTATGTTTTATTAGATAAAAATTGTTCTTTGAAAATGTTATTTAGAGTTGTTTATGAAATTATCAGTAATAATATATATTTTTAATATATTTTTATTATACATTATATGAATACTAAATAGATATATAATTATTTCTTCATGTATAGATAGTGAAATCATAAATATTAATATTATGAGAAATTTTGTATACATCTCTCGTTCAAATTTAAATTTGTTTTTAGATTTAAGAAAAAGAAAATCATAATATTGTTTATAAGTTAATCTCATTTAACTTATTTCAAAACTTCGAGAGGAGATATTTTATTTAAATAATATATTATAAAAATATAATTTTTAAAATATATATATATTTAAAAAAAATTTACCCCTTAACCCAAGACTTAAGTTCTGTGCGCCTTTTACATGCAAGCTTCAAGAGTACTATAGTAATTTTCAGAGAGGTCAAATAATAATAAATATTAGGTGCGTAGTGGGAAGTTAGGTTCAAATAATGCGGTTGACTGGGTAGGCCTAGTAACAAAGCTTGTGGTATTGAGATTGTTGGGCCAAGTGGGCCGAACTAATACTCATCTGGACCAGACTTCAATTGACCCATTCAGCCACACTGTCTTTGTGGGCAGCAACCTTGGCAACTGCTCTTTATGTTTTCATCTGTTCGGCCGACGTTGCTGTCTGGTTTGGATAACAGCTAGCCACGCGATCGCGAGCCTCGCCGGGATGGGTACGCAAAATTTAAAAACGAAAGATATTTATGGATAATCACCAATAAATAAATTTTATTCAAAATATATTTATTATTAATTTTTCATCTTATCTGTTATATATATATATATATATATATATATTATACTAGAAGGATTTCATCCAATAATTAAATTAGTGAAAGTTTCAGTGGCAAAATGGATCACAGCTTGTCGTGAAACATGCACGCTCGAGCTTATCCAAATTGTCCCGGGCGTCTTTTTGGGGAGGGAGGAGGATCAGGTTCGAAAGTCCATGAATTTGAAGTTAGTGGACAATATTATTAACTTGCACTTGAGATTAAGTGCGCTGACTAATGAAAAAAGAAATCAATAATATTTATGTTGAGTTGACGCAATAGAAGCTTGATTCTAAATTTCAACTTCATCTTCTTTTATTTATTTATATATATATATATATATTTCTTATACCACAGAATAAGAGAGAGTGCGTGTACATATAGCTTTGATTGATTCTATTGTAAATGTGTATCAAACACTACACGTGTTCTTATAGTTTGTTTAAAAGAGATTAACAATGTTGATTTCTTCCACTTTAATTTGTTGCTTATGTATGTGACAAAAGGCTTGTGATATTGAAAAGACTATGGCCAAACTTTTCTTTTTTGGGGGGGGGGGGGGGGGGAAGAAAAAATTATAATTAAAAATTCTAAATTAAAAATATTTATAATAAATAATCATAGATTTTAAAATTATTTAAAAATTAAATATAAAACAACTTTAATTTAAAAGTTTTAATTATATTTTTTTTAGATTGTTTAAATTTTTAATCTTTGAATTATTTAATATCATTTTAAAACTTTTTTATATAAGTATCTTTAATTTAAAATATTATTAAAAAAAAAGGCCACCGAGGTGATGGCTTTTAGAATCAAAATATATATAAATACAAGAAAGACTTGACGCGACTCAGGTGGTGGTGGGACATTAATCATGGACATCTCCACCACGATTAAAAACACAGCCTTAACCAATAACCACAGGACATCAGTTGACAAACTGGCCCAAGCCAATATCACGTCCCTTGCCAAATCGTTACGTTCATTGGATCTAGGAGTTTGTTTGGCATTTTTATTTTAACTATGAAATTAAATTAATCTATAAGTTGATTAGCTTGTAATTAAGTGTCTGAAATAACAGTAATATATGTAAATTGTTTAAAATTTACAGATTTAATAGAAATTTTTCAATTGACATAAAATTAATAATAATTTTTTTACAAAACAATTAATGTTAATATAAATTTCAATTGAGATCAATTAGGGATAATAAAAATTATAAATACTAGTTGAATTCCATGCATTTTATAAATGTACCAAAAAATAAAGTCATTTGTAAATCACAATATTAATAAAATTCCACAAAAAAGTGTAAGAATTTCTTTTCAATTGGATTTTAGTAACAAATTATTGGTTTTATGCAGAAATTGATCCTTAATATGTTGAATATTTTGACCAATGAATCTGTTTTAATTTTTTTTTTAATCAATAAAAAGTCTCAATGATCAAAATACTCAACTTCATAAACTTGAAGTCTCTATAGAATTATTTTTTTTAAGTATTGTTGTTAACAATAAACAAACCTAATTAATATTTAGTCTTATAATGAAACATTTGTCTTACTCCATGTAAGAGGTTTGTGCAATCAAACATCAAAGGCTACCCCAGCAAGCCCATCAGATTCTCATTTCATTCTCGGCTGATTCTTCCTCTCCAAGAGACCCCAACGGAATTAAAAAAATCGACTATTCCATGGATGCCGACGAAGCTTCGCCGTAAGTACTCAATCCTCCGTTATGAATCATATAGTCTCAAATAAACTAGCAAATTCATTGCAGAAAAAGCCGAAAGCATATTTAATATGTTTTAAAATTAATTTATTAATTTTCTTGTGGTAGATTTGAGAGCAGTGAGATGCTGGCAACGTTCCTGGCTTCCACACAATTGTTATCGGAGTCATGGAAGCTGTGCAGCCAGGCCAACGCCGCCGCACCTCGGAGTTTCGTGGCCGAGCGAATCGGCGGCGTCGTGTATTTTGCTTTCTCCGGTATCCAAATGGCCGGCGGGTCGGATCCAAGTTGGGGAAGCTTGGTAGCTTTGGATAATATCGGCAACGTGACTTTGTTTTCGTCGGATCGAAATACCGAAGGCGAGGAGCCGGTGATGGTGCACGCTGGGATGCTTAGTCTCATCTGGTCCTTTCTCAATTCATTCCAAAACCAGGTTTGTTTCTTCAAAAATTATTTCTATCCTGCTCTATTTGGATCGTACATGCAACCTTCGTACATGTGGAATTCGTGCAAAGAGGCAATTTCAGCCGTTGTGTGCATAAATCATATAGAGTGCATCCAATAATTGCTCTCTTCTTCCTTTCAAGTCTTCAAGGTTTTAAACAAAGCGAGAAAACCCAAAAAAAAAAAAAGGAAAAGAAAATGTTCAGTGCGACTTGGTTACCATATCGTGCATCACATTCCTCTTTCCCTCAAATTTCTCAGTCTGCCTGTTTGATGTTACAGTTAGCGGGAGTGTGCGTGGGGGTAAAAATTAAGTAAAACCTACAAAGAAATAGAATATATTATTGAAAAAAAAAATTATAGGCACTTTTTTATATTTTTAATATTAAATTTTTTAATGAAAATATAATAAATTTATGATTTTCTAATAATATAACTATATAATTTTTGTAAATAATGTTTTAATTTTGTAATTAAATTATTATTATTAATAAAGAATCATTACTTATTATATTTTAACTGAGAAATAATATAATAATAAAAATATAAATAACTCTACCTAACTATAATCCAATATTACATAACAAAAAAAATTATATATTCATTTTCTTTATTTAATAAGGAATTAAACTTATATATAGTTTATTATAATTTTTGTCATTATGTTTTTTAATTAAAATATGATAAGTATATATACAAAAATTATAGGCACATTAAATTATTATTAAATAATTGCACACTTATCATATTTTAATTAAAAATTTAATAATAAAAATATAAAAAATTGTATATAAATTTTTTCTTTTAATAAAAATATGAAAAAGCTATTATTTCAATTGTATTTAATAAAATGAACCCTTAATGTCTATCACAAAATATTTGAGTAATAATACTGATTATTATAATCTTTGTGGTCGCATAAAATTGGTATTGGTAAGACTTAAAGGGGATTATATCTATCATCAGGACGTAGCTATAAAAGATCCGTAAAAGGCCTGCAACTCTAAAACGAACAAAAAATTAGCTATTCAGTGCCACAAAATCCACTGCGTCCAAACTCTAAAGTGGCTCTTTGTTCCATTTTTAAGAGAGTGCGTGAAGAAAAAGAAGGACTTTCACTAATTGCAGATGGGTTTGAACCCAAAAGTTGCTTTACCGGTTTCTTTGCATTGTGGATTGTGGTGGTGGGTTTCATACTCTGTAGGGGACGAAAAGCAAAGAAGATTTTCTACCCCTCACTAAACATCATTTCATTGATGTGCTATCAACCAAGCACCCCCAACTAGTGCCTTCACTTTTTAAACATTTCACATAGCCACGAAGGGTCTAACATTCCAGTATGAAAGGGTAGACTTCCTTCAACCTTAATATTTTGCTCTGCAACTGCAAACCCATAATAGTATAATAATATACATAAACTGGAAGTGGGATCAATTTTCAGAGTCAATACTGAAATTAAAACCTCCATTAGTATTCCTAGGAATGCCTTCATCATCACTATATGATGGCATAGAAAATTTATACTGCAATTTTTTAATGATTGCAACATCACTCATCACTGTTCTTTTTTTTATTTGGCGTTCAAGGGAGTGGGCCCAGCGGGTCCCACTTGTGGGGAAAAGGGGCAGGGGCCCTGGGGGGATCGAACCCCCACCCCATCGCCACGGACCCCCTGGCCCATAGGCACAGCCCCCTGGCCCAGTACCACTTGAGCTAAGAGGCTCTCGGTACTGTTTGCTTTTTTCTTTCTATAATAAAGACGATAAGAAAATAGTAAAGACGATAAGAATAAATACATAGAAATTACTATTGCACGATGTCAATTGAGAGAAGTTGCTCCCTTATTTCGTTGGATGGCACTAGTATGAATTTTTTATATTACCTTTTTGAATAGAGGTATGCTTTATTTTTGCAGGCCCAATGAGCAATTATATGACTTTACAGAATTGCGATTTGAGAAAATAAATATATTGATCTGTTCAGGAGGGAGAGAAATTCATTGCATTTACACCCGGAGTGTCCTGCCAAAGCAAGTGATATAATTATCTGATAGCGATTGATCTGACTGGATTTGAAAATAATAATTTAAAATGGTTATATTTATGCATGTGAGAAATAGTCTCTCCGAAAGTGATCTGATAGGTTAGATCTACTTTTTATTACAATAATAATGCAGATTAAGATTATGTTTAGCGGGAGATTAAAAAAAAGGAAATTTTTTTAAAAATATTTATTATATCTTTATAATTATTATTTAATAGTATATATCTCTTTTTATAACTTTCTTTAAAATAAGAGCATAGTAAATTTTTTTATCTACAAATTTATTTTTTTATTTTTATTTCTGTTCTTAATTTTCTGCATCCAGTATAGACTTAATAATTCTCTGAATTGATTAATAGTACTTGAACTTTTAATTTTGAATAGTAATTTGAACCTTCCATCTCTATTGTTATCTCAATTTCAGTCATCTTTTGTTATTTGAAAATATAAAACACGAGATTCGTTTGGCAGAGAATCCAAGTTCTGATTAAAAAGGTCAAATAAGGGAGGACAGTGATCTGTCTGTTACACAAGATTACAAGCTGCATTAGTCTCTGTTCAACGTTTCGGGAGCAAGACTCCAATACTCAGACTCATGTCGTTGAGATGCTACATAACGATACTAGAACCGTGCCGCACTGGCCAATGACTAGTCCATAATATCTTTGTTTGGGCCACGCGTTGCTAAGCTTTTTCAAAAGTTAGGTCTGATTCACAGCAATATGTATAAAAAGAGGTTAAAAAAAAACGCCTAGTTAATTTTAAGCCCTTTTTATTATCAATATAACAACTTTAAAAGAACTTTACTTACTCTATACTATTCTTGAATTTTGTTTCTCATCTTATTCCTAATTACCAACCTTACTAACTGTTGAAATGTTACCATTCAGATGTTTGCAATAATAAAATATACAGATGCAAAGTCCATTGTCATCACTGGCCATTCCCTTGGAGGAGCCATGGCCTCTCTATGTACTCTTTGGCTTTTGTCTTACCTCCGATCCATCTCTTCTTCTATATCAGTCTTATGCATCACTTTTGGTTCACCATCACTGGGAAACAAGTCCTTTTCCCGAGCCATTCTCAAGGAAAGATGGGGTGGCAACTTCTGTCATGTGGTCTCAAAGCATGACATAATGCCAAGGCTGCTCTTTGCTCCTTTGCTACCACCTCTCACCGCTCACCTGAATTTCCTACTTGAGTTTTGGCACTTGTCGATGACTTCACCTGAATTTGGGAAGCTTGCGGTTCAAATCTCTGAACAGGAGAATGCTGAATTGCTCGCCTTTTTAACGGCTTATTTGAGTGCAACAGCAACACAAGACGGAGAGCGGTCTGTGCAAATTTCATTTCACCCATTCGGAAGCTATTTCTTTGTTTCAGAAGAAGGAGCAGTGTGCGTGGACTCTGCAACGACAGTTATACAGATGATGCATTTGATGTTTGCAACTACTTCTCCAGCTTGCAGTATTGCTGATCATCTAAAGTATGGAGATTACATAAATAATCTGTCCCTGCAAGCCTTGAGAAGGAACTGCGTGCAGGAGAACATTTCCGACTCAAGCTATGAAGCTGGGCTTGAATTGGCCTTGAAGTCCTCGGGGATAGCTAGCCAGGTAATTTAACTATTTTGAATAGATAATTCTTAAGTAAAGTTTTTTCAATGAAAACATCACACGCAACACATTTTTTTTTTTGAAAAATGTAATCACGTAATATTGAATTATCAAAAATCAACACTTAACTATATTTTTATTAGAGAATTTAATAATAAGCATCTTAAAATTGTACTAAAAGGTTTTCTCCATCTTGAACCACCACGTGACCATATTTTTTTCCCCCTTTAACTAACATGAATGTGCCAATTTCTTTTCCCATTGCACACAAAAAGGGAGGAAGGTGAATTACTTCACAAATTAAGCTGCATGTAATTAACAGGAATCAACTGCCACACCCGCCAAGGAATGCCTACGGATGACAAGGAGAATGGGTCGTTCACCATCTCTAAAAACTGCTAGCCTTGCAGTTACCTTATCCAAGGTTGTACCTTACAGAGCTGAAATAGAATGGTACAAAGCATTGTGTGATGAGGCAGATGATCAGCTGGGGTATTATGACTCGTTCAAGAGGAGGGGCTCTTCAAAAAGGGGCATGAAAGTTAACATGAACCGCCTCAAACTTGCCAGGTTCTGGAACAATGTAATTGACATGTTGGAAAGTAATCAGCTGCCTCATGACTTCGACTGGAGAGCAAAATGGGTCATGTCTTCACAGTTCTATAAACTCCTGGTTGAGCCATTAGATATTGCGGAGTATTACAGGAAAGGGATGCACAGAACCAAGGGCCATTACATACAGCATGGTAGAGAGAGAAGGTACGAGATTTTTGATAGATGGTGGAAGGATAGAAAGGCTACTACTGTGGAAGAAAGTCATAGGAGGAGCAAGTTTGCAAGTTTGACCCAAGATTCATGCTTCTGGGCAAGGGTAGAAGAAGCAAGGGACTGGTTGGACAGTGTTAGAAGCAAAAGTGACACAAGCAAGCAGGCTTATTTATGGGAAAACATCGAGAAATTTGAAAAGTATGCTGTGAAACTCATTGAAAATAAGGAGGTGTCCAAGGACGTTCTGGCTAAAAACTCAAGTTACAGTATATGGGTGGGCGAGTTAAGAGAACTGAGAGAACTGAAAGCAAAGGTGCAGAGCTTTCCTCCTCAGTTTACCCGTTTTCTGGATGGGGGAGTAGTTCCTTAGTATGTAATTTGGATCGTGCAAGCTTTACTCTTTGCTTGTAAGCATATTTCTAAGTCTCTGGGAACAGCTTCCGCTGCAAAATAACTTGTTTGCTGCTTTATAACTTTATCCCATAACGTTATTACTTAAATACGTATGAGAAGCAGGGAAAAAGTGAATGACAAATTATTCTTGCCCGGTTTACCCGAATGACTAAACATTTCTTCAGTAACATGCAATTTCAACAATATTAACCATAATACATTTAAGTCAAAGAAAAACAGACAAGGACCAAGTATGTGATGTAAGATTTGTGATACAAAAAGGAGATAGCACGAGAGTTTCAAGAACTACGCATGTACGTATATGCACAAAAATTATGCATGCATATATACAGAAAGAAGTTTTTGATAGTGATTAATATGTAATAACAGTTAGAACATTGAGCCATATAACAAATACCTTGAAATTAGTTCAGGATGTACTTCAATTTTTCAGGCTGCCTCTTTGCAAGTACTTGTAAAATAAGATTTGAGCCTTATATTGGTAGTCGTGGCTTAGGAATGAACAAAAAAAAATCAGGAGAACTGAAATGGTCGCAAGTCATAATAAAGTTGCTGCATCAAAAGAGTGAAGCACTTGCTCTAGTATCATTCTTTTATGAGAGTCAAGGGGACTCTCTGGTTTATCAGAGTGAGCAATGTTAAGAAGATAGAGCTTCTTTGAGGCCACAAATGCCGCAGAAAAGATCCTCTTCATTCCTCCCCGAGTGCTGTCAACCTTATATTCAAACTCGTAAATTGGTAAACCTCTCTCCCCTGATCTCTCTACAAATTTAATCACCTCTGCTTCCTTTGTACTTTCCTGAACCACAAAATAATAAAGACATCTTTTAGCACCTACAGTGGAGTTTCAGAGATCAACCTTTTGCTTTTCTACTCTTTCTTGTAATTAACCTTAAGGTTTATGTTAAATGTGATTTGCCCTTGTCTTGTTCTGTGTCCCCCCCCCCCCCCCCTCTCTTTTCTCTTCTCGGTCATAACAATAGCTGCAATCTATGATTAAACTCAGTATAGAACTCCTGATTTGCCCTCCTGGTTATATTTGGCATAGCTAATTTTTAATCCCATTAAAAGCTTAACTAATAATAATAATAAGAAGAAGAAGAGGATAATAAAAGAACTTGGTTTTCCCTTCTTTGTTGTCTTACTCTTCTATTCCAAAGAAATTCTTCCATCACAACCGAGTTCAGCAGCCGCTATTTTGAGCGCGAATTTATAATGGTTACAGAAGCATTGGAACAAACAGTTACCTTACGTTTTTCTGCTTGTATAAGCTTATCAGCCACAAACTGAGGACTTCCAAACTCTTCAAGACTTGCAAGACGGACTGGGTTTACAACAACCCCAATATTGTTACTTCCCATATTTGCCTCTTGAAACAACACAGTTGCCCCTGCTTTATCAACCTGTTAAGTATTAACCAAATTAACAAAGATTATTATTTAGCACAAAAATCGACTTTATCATATATAGAATGAAAGGCCTATTATCTATTGAGAAGTGGGCAAGTACCTTTATCCAAGAAGAGGGTTTCAGGAGAGTGAAACCCTCCTTTGAATCCGTATACCTCTCAAGCTCCATTTCCTCAGCCAACAATGCACTAGACATATTAGGCAAAATGCCCCACATCAACACTGCCACAACGGTAAGGTTTAGCTTCCTCTTAGTTAAATAGGGCTCACCACTGCAGCTTCTTGGATTGCAATTTTGAGTGGAGAAAGATGATTTGGGTTTGAGCAATAAAATTGAGACGAACGTTTTGGGAGAAGCATAAATTAATCCACAACGTCGCAGGAAAAGGCTTTTCTGTAAAAGGGCGAAGCAACTTGCCAAAGCCATTGCAGAGAACGGTGAAGTCAGCGAAGCTCTATCTTGAACTTTATAGGATGAATCGTTGAGCAGTCCGTTTCATCGTTCAGAGACGAGATGAGTACAAAAGCAGGCGTTGGGTAAAATTGTTATCCAGAGGGACGCACATTTACTTATTTATTTATTTTTGGCATAGTCATCCAAAAGTGGGACTGGTTAAGGCGGTATTAGACATATAATATAGGGGTAATTTCGGGAATTTAAGAGAACAGAGGTTCTGTACCTTCTTGTTCCTTCTCGGGTTCTCGTCTTTTGTTCGGAGTGGCAAACCCTGAATAAATTTTTTAAAAATTTAACTTTTAAAAAAGAATATCAAAATTTTCGATTTTTCCCTTAACATTGCTGTTTCCTCATGGAAAGGAAATGAGCACTTTGAGAGGCATAGATGGTGGAGAAGAACAGGGGATGTAATAATGGACCAAAATTAAGAGAACCGATGCTACGTTTTCTTCTTTTCGAACATAACAATGCATGAGATGTAAATGACTAGAAGTATTCGTTATTATATGATACTTTGTGCCTTAATTGCACCAAAGAATACGATCAACTTTGGGGTTACTGTGATCAAGCTCTTTACATGTATTAACCAGATGTTCAAATCAGAATCAACGACATTCCAATAATAGGCTCTTCATTCTATACAAAAGTAACATCACCATGATCTGTACTACTGAACCTAAGAACAAAAGGAGCCCTACAACAGCCTTTTATATTTTCGTTAATGCCTCATCAATTGCTTCAACATGCTTGCGAAGCTCTTTCCACTATAAGCACGAGAGAGAAGGAGAGTTAATGATTGAATGATAAAGAAACTTTCGAATACACAAAAGCATAATGTACTCCCAAGGTTTACCTCATCCTCCTTCAAAGCGATGCCTGAAGAAAAGTATAAAAATATCACTGTAACTCATGTTTTTCTACATATACAGCATAAATATTTAACAAGGATCCCCAAAAAAACGTATAGTATGACAGCATTTTATGGGAATAGTGACTGATGCCGAAAAGGATTCAACATTCAACAGAATACCCATTTGGCCCAATACAAAGGCTATTTAACACGAACGAACAGATTAAACATGTGATTGGGTCAAATGCCCAGAAGAATGGATCATTTAGAGAAGGGCATGGGCTAGCAGCCTAGAATTACATGCTTCGGCACAGCAAAGGATGTAATGTTGGAAGGTATCTATTCAATGTAAATTATATTAACTATACACTCAAAATAAATTGTCTAGAACGAGAAAGAGAGAATATATATAATTTTCTTGCTAAGCTTTTTGCTCCCCGTCTTTGATATAAAATTCCCAAATATCTACCTCAACGCCTTTTCTGCGGTTATTCACGATCACCACTCTATAAGGGCGTAACTACAAAAAATAAATAAATAAATAACACAGTTTCCATAATAAAAATCTGGAGTGCGGGAATGACATAAGTTCGCTAGAAGATTGAGAATGAGAGGCACATTGCAGATGAATTTGCTGTCAGTAGTTCGTCTACCTCTCTTCCTTTGTCTCTGTAACTCGAGAATGAGAGATTTCAGTCAACTGTCACTAAAAAGAAATTGTTCTCCAAGATTGTGTAACTGTGATCAAGCTCTTTACATACCGAGGATTCAAGCCTAGTCTGAGAATACTTTTCCATTGCCGTTTCAATTTTATCAAACTGCTCCTGAAGCTTTTTCCACTGCATACACAAGACAGAGACTTAATAATTGAATGATAATGACTTCAAAATCTTTTTATTTTTTTATTTTTTATTTTATACACGACGAGTAAGGAATTTTTGTTTTAATAAACCTGATTGTGATTCGAAATTTATTTTGTATAATATTTTGAAACAAAAGTTTAAACTTTAAGGAAAAAAAAAAAAAACTTGGGAGTAGACGAATAAGGTATCAATATACTTACCTCATCTTCTGTCAATGATGCACCTGAAAACAAGTACAAAAATTTCGCTTGAGCTTGTATGTAAATTTTAGAACATAAATATATGTCAATATTCCAAGAGGCAACCAATAAAGCGTAATATCATAAATTGTAAATAAGTTTCAAGGCTGAGCTGCAAAAGGATGTCCAGCTTTCAATCGTCTTTTGAGATTGGATAATAAAATATTAGCCACTACTAATTTTGAAACGATGTGACAGGCGAGAGTTTCAACCCTTAAAAACTCAAGTTCGCCACAACAGTCTAAACTCTCATTCTTGCTTGCAAAAAACGATAGTGTGTTTAATGAAAGATTTATCCTGGAACTCAATCAAAGCACACAAAGAAACGAAATTACAGTCTTCAGCGGAAGCAAACAAACCATGTCGAATATATTAATTATAATATTTTAATTATATCATCTGTTAAAGAATATTATGTTCATCGAAAGAAAGTGTACAAATTAAAAAAAATATTTTTTAAAAATAATTTTTATTTAAAATAAAATTAAAAAATTAATTATTTTTATATAATTTTGTTAATTCTCGTAAATTAATTAATTATTTTTTATAAATTAAATTGAAAGAAATAGAAACTAACGAGTATTAATTAAAAAAAATTTAGAGATGAATAATATATTTTTAATATTTGAAGATTAAATAGTTAAGGGTATGAATATTAAAAAGGCTAAATAATTTTTTTCTAAATCTCAAGGAATCTTTTGCAAAAACTGCATTAAAGTACGTAATTAGAAGTGATTTTAAAACATAAAAAAGTTATCTATCTCTATAGCAGATTATATTAACTGCATAATTAACTATCTAGTTTACTCGTGTAATGAAAAACTATGTCTCTGCTCATACTGATCCAAACAAGAAATGGATCCCTGAACGGGAAAGAAAGTATATATTCAATTCAATGAATAAAAACAAAATAGTGGAAGATGTAAAGCATGCATCTATTCAAAAAGGATGAATAAAAATTTCAAGATTCAATGGCCTTTAACGCTAGGCTTTAGGGGTATTTTTGGAAGTTTATTTTAGAGGGGGAATAGAGTGTAATGGAATAGATTTAAGAGTTAAACTATTGTTTGAAAGTTTTTTTTAAGGGTGTAAGAAATGACTTCCCAAGCCATCCCAAGCCATCCAAAATTCATTTTTTTTTGTCTCCCCAATTTGGGAGGTCAAGGGTGGAATAGCCAAATTTAAATATTTAAATTACAATATTATCTTAATTTTATTTAACTAATATAAAATTATAAAAATTCTTTTACAAAACTTACAAAAGAAAAAAGAGAGAGAATAACTCTTTAAAAAAGTTCACCATGTTGAAATATTTTTAAATAATAATTAATTATCTTAAAATTTTTTAATTTAAAAACTAATTGGAAATTACAAACATAAAAATAATATGAATAAAATTCATATACTAAAATATGTTTTTATCTAGTTATTGTGTAATATGAGAAGAGTTTTGAGAATTTATTTATATTTTTTATCTAAAACAATTTATAAGGATAATATTAGAAGAAAATAATTTTTATCCATTCCATTCCATTCATTTTATAATAACTTATAAACAATTATCAAATGAAACTATTCCATCTCTTTATAAAACTCTCAAATAATAGTATGTTTCATTAAATTTCACTCAATTTTATTTCATTTCATTATATTATATTAATATCTGTTTCATTCCATTCATTCCTAAACTCCCACACATAGCCTAGCTTCCCATTTTTAAGAAAAAATATCAGGATATCCACCCTTTTCGTGCCTTCATATTTCTTCACTTGCACCTTCACCGTCGCCGATAACTACAAAAGTGTCAACATTAGTTAAAATGGGGCAAAGAAATAGGGATGTTCACAAAGATTAAAAATGAGGGGCGCGTACATTGCAGATGAATATTCCAGGATCTTTCTTGGGCGGCGCATGGTTTCACGTTCAGAAGCCGATTGGCTCCTCTCGCGCTTCCTCTTCCTCCCCTTTCCAAACATTTCTTGAAACTTTAGCCACTTCATTCTTGTCTGTGTAATTCGCAAATGGGAGATTAATTTGAGGAACAGCCACGGGAAAGAAATTAGAGAACGAGAAAGAAAACAGACGACTCCAACTAAATCACTTTTCAGATCCTTTTGGCGCCCAAATGGTGCTGTGACTCTCCAGGCTGTTAGACACCTCAGGCTTTAGAGCTTACACACAAGCGTAGGGTTGTTCATACAAAGGGTTAGACTAAATATCTAATATACTCTATATTTAATTTGATTAAGATATTGAATTTATTTTTATGTTTGTGAGTTGACCCAATCGTACTTGAATAAACCTTATTTTATGTTAGGTTTAAGTAAGTCAGAGTTACTTAAGTCTTTTTTTTTTTTAATAAATTGATACTTATAATATAAAAATATTTTTTTATAAATTTATAGACATATACTTTAAAATAATGAGCTTTTAGAACTCTCATATTTTATCAATAATAAAAAAAATAATTTAGTATTATCAAACAAAATATGAGCTATATTAACATAATTAGTTTTAAGTAAATATATGTATTTTCATTATTTAACAAAAGAAATGTTAATAAATATGCACATTAATAATGAAAACAATTAAAAAATAGGGAGGGTTTATATATGTAATGAAAGTTATAGCATGTAGATAGAATTAAATAAAATAAAAAATATATATAAGATGACAAAATATTAATAATTTAAAAAAAGTAACTATTAGAGCCTGTTGAGCAAAATATATTTTTGCTTGTAGCCTAACTCGACTTGATATAATTATATTTAAAATTCTATCTATTTATAATTTTGACCTTGCCTAACCCAACTAGATTAGGCCGAGTTAGGGTAGGCCCCTAAAGCCTAATGGGCCGATGAACATTCCTACATACGCGAGCACGTGCCCACATATACATTAATTTTGCTAAAATTTTACATAATTTTTTAATAAAATATATACTTTAGTTTAATCATAATTTTTTATATTAAGATACTCCCCTTTAACTTAATATATATTAGGTGACTTTTCTGATAAAGGTACTGGTTCACGATTCATTAGTCGAATCGTGGTTAAATCGTAGTCGAACTAATAATAATTAAATATATTTTTAAAAAATTTTATATATTAAAATTTTAATATGACAAATAAATATTAATAAATTTTAAATATTTAATTATTAATTCAATATTTTTTAAGATATTACAAAAATTATTTTATAATTTCTAAATAATATTAAGACTCTACTTATCATTAAAAAATTAAAAAAAAATTAAATAATATTTTTGGTTAAATACTTTGATATTAAATAAAAATGTTACTAAGAAATGAAATATAAACACAATAGAGAGCAAGTATAAAAAATAGTCAAGTATATACATTTTATTTCTTTTATATTTTCTCTTTTTTAAATTCTTTATATTTCAATTTTCTCCTCTTTTTTTTGCTTTCTATTTTTAATTTATCAAATTTATTTGGGATGAATTATTTTATTATATAAAAAAAAATTGATGTAGACCAATTCAAACTGGTTTTGACCAGTCCTTCACCAGTTCTTTAGCTAACTAATTTTTTGGAGTAATCGAATCGAACCAAGGATCGTTTCCTAGTCGAACTGGCCAGTTCAGTCCAGTTTTCTAAACCATAGAATAAAGTGTAGATTTTGTTTTAGTACCAAAAAAAAGGTATACTTAGGTTAATAAATGATAGTTTATTAAATAAATTTAAAATTAGACTAAAATATAATATAATTTTTTAAATTAAAAAATGTCGGTATGTATTTTAAAAATACAAAAAGGATGCATATAATTTTAATGAAAATTCTATGAAAATTTGTAACATTTACTATTTATTCCAAGACATAAATTTTTGTAAATATGACATTTATCCTATCATTGTCTTTAATTGCTATGTCCTCTTAATCTGATAAAATTACAATTATTCTCTAAACTATTAATCATGTTCCAATAGATTTCTTATTATCTAAATTTGCAAATTTTAATTATATCAAATTATTAAAATATTTCCCTATAATTTGTTACTATTTTGCTCTCATCTTCATCTTCTCCAACTAATATTTATTTGGAAAAATTACTATCTCTAAATTGAGTGAAACTCCAATTACATCACCTTTTCTTTCTTTTAAAATATACACTTATTCTTCTAAAATTAAAATATAGCCAAAGTAATCTCAACTCTAAAAAATAGTATTGATTTTTTATTAAAAATCAATTTATCAAAAATATATTTTAAATTCTTATTTTAATACTATTTATTTTATAATAAAATTTATAAATTTAATTTATTTTGAAATGTTATTAAATTTACAACAATTCTTATGTTTATTATAGTAAATTTAATGCAAATATCATTCTTGAAATTTAATTACTCTCTATAAATAATTTAAATTTAAAAAATTATTTTGTTAATATATTCTTTGTTTTTAATAATTTCTTTATCAAATAATTTGACAATTTGTTAAATTTAGAAAATCGACTATCTCATGTTAATCAAATATATATATATTTAATACTTGTTATATTATATAAATAATAAATATAAAGGTATTTTAAACAAAATAAGTGTAATTATTTTTTTTTGGAAGGAAGTCAACAGGAAAAGGTATATATTTTCAAAAAAGATGAAAGAATTGTATAATTTAATCATTTTTTTAAAAAAGAATAATTTACCCCATTTATTTATATAAGAAATATTTTTAATAATTTTCACTTACCTGCCTTATTCTTTGTTTCTAATTGCAATTTCCTCCTAATTTAAAAATTAAAATTAACCCTTAATATATTAACCATGTAAAATTACTAAAACATGCTTCTTATAATTTATTATTATTTTGCTCCCCTGTTTATCTTCTCTAACCATTCTAACCCAATTATCTATGACTTCACTATCTCATATAAGCTCAATAATCTTGGGCATGTCAACTTATGGAGCACAAGAGCCTAATAAAGTCATGAATTTGCATAAATCAACAAAGATCTAAGAAAAAAAATTTCAAAATTCTAAGGTTGCATTAAAGAAACTACAACTCTCATCCATGTCTAAGCAGAGATGAATTTTTACATGCTATAACCCCCTTTTTATTTGCTTTTGCCTTTGTCTTCCCTTTTGATAGTCAAGTTTAAATTCTCAATAATTGAGTAAATTGTAATACTCTCTGTTAAACACTGCTCATAATATCTTCTCTAACCTTCATTGTGATAGGGGCAACCAATGGAATAGGAGCAATTTTGGATTATGTGGGGAGGATGGAGAGGAAAGTAGAAGAGTGTATATATATATATATATATATATATGGACACAAATCGTCTAAAATTGAGTGTTTTGTGCGATGCCTTTAAAGCGTCATGATCTTAGTCAGCTATTCCATCAAATATTCATGATGAGCCACGCCCATTTTTTATGTCAAAATGCATTATTTCACTAATCGAAATGGTGCATTTTGATTAGCCAAATAACAACCTTTTGAAGTGGGATGAAGTGGTGCATTTGATGGTTGAAAGGAAGAACCATACCAAAGCCACTAAAACACATCATTTAAAGAAGGAATTTCTAATATATATTCATCTGAAAAAAATTTTCAGGGCTCTATGCATGTGCCATGCCTTATAAACCTTAAGGTGGTCATGGACTGAGAAGTAAGTGATATAGTCAGTGGTAGGGGTTCAAACCACGAGCAAGGAGATTGCTTATAGTTCAATGACAATGTGCCCTACTACTACAAAAAAACTCCTATAGTGGTGGACTTACTTCTTAGAGATCCTTACTGTAACGCCTCTTCTAACTACTATTCTTTAGCTATACATTTTTGAAGAATTCCTTATTTGAATTTAATTACTTTTTCTGTGGTAATTATCCTTTCATAATAGAATCTAATTAATGGCATAACAAATTACGACAATAATGGAAATACACTGTAATTCATACAAACTAGTTTAAGAGTTCTCTTATAAGGGAACGGGGTCATATAATTCACATCACATCAAAAGGAAATCTATCCTATAACCATTCAAAAAGAAAGTCTCCAGATAACAAAAGGGTTAGTATCAGTGATTAGTCCTCTGTTCATGCAAACGGAGGAGTAAGAGGATCAACTCCACCCACTGGGAATGTGTAGGACTCCAACTCTCTTGGGGACACAAATTACACTAGTACAGCACAAACAACGTCATCACATGATATGATGCGTATCTTATGGATAACGAAGACCCATCTCCTGAGTAGGAACTAGATCCACTCCACCTAGAGTTCTAGGGTCACTTAATAAATTGGTATCTAAGAAAAGTATAAATCACAATAGAGTGAGAAATAATTTTCTCAGTATCTTAAACAAGATTAATACTATATTATATCCATGAAAAAGAGTCAAGTACTTTTAACAGACCACAAGTAATATAATGGCAAGACAGTTAATTTACTAAACAATATAGGCAGAGAGATATACATGTTAGTAATATCTAACGTGAATATGAAATAGCAAAGTGGATAGGCATATTATATCTGAAGATAAGACATGGATGAACATAAGAATCGTCTCAACATAATTGATACTCAGCAATGGCGAGGCATTCATGAGATTTTCGCATATATAGAATATAGAAAATATCATAAATAATATTTATTCTCTCTTGACCATTAGGCCTTGGAGACCGTCAGACTCAATACTTTGATCATGTTGCACTGCCATGACATAGCAGGCTTACCCCTACTTCTTTTACTGAGGCATCCCCCAATGGGTACCCAAGGAAAGTCATAAAATATGACAATAATATGTCATTCAAGCCATCATTTGATCAAGGCATATGGGTATATTTAGGAAAGAACTACCTTGCACAACTCTATGCATAAATAATCTCGATAACATGACAGCGTACTGGAGTCCGAAGATTAGTGGTTTAGATATTTTCAAGTGTCTTTAAGATTGGACATCCAACACAACAACAGCTACCCAATGGCTAACTCTGGTGCACATAAGGCTCATCCCTTGGATAAGGCTACTCCGCCATATATATTGGTCAGTCCTTTACCAAATAACCTATACTTATAGAATAAGGTAGTAAACAACATATTATTCATATCCAGAAATCAGACAGTATATTAACATAGCAAACAATGCAATTCCAAAACAAATGTTATTACATATTCCATTCTTGACATAACACTACATAAATTTTCAATTATCACAAATGAGCTCCAAAATTTACAAAGTAAATATCAGCATAATCCAGACAGCACATAGAACATATTAGACCACAATAATCGTGCAAAGCATATCAAATATCATCAGGGAAAATTCAATAACATCTTGGTCAACACTTTTCTTCAAAAATTTGACTTTTTATACAATGATCCATAATTCACCAAGATTTCACCATAGGCCTTAATTTGTATATAGATTAACTTAATTTAGTTAGATTTAAGAAAACTCTTCCCTAGGTATATGTACATGTGTTGGTCGAATCTATGTATCCAATAAGATATGTGATTTTTCTTCATTTTCATGTCACCAATTAGCCACACATACATATTCAAGGATGATAAACAAAATCCCTTAATCAATTTTTAGAGATTTCATATGTATTCTATAATTTTCTCAAGTTAAGATTCTAAGATTCCTTGCCAATTTCTTCATGAAAATCAAAGTTGTATTAATCCTCCTCTTCCTTAGGCTTTCTTCCAGCACTTTCCCTTTTATTTTCCCTTCAATTTCTCCCATGGCATCTTGAAACACAAAGCTTCTTGATTTGTAGAAAGATTGCCAAGAATAGAAATTTTATTGAATCACATGAATCCATAAGCCACATATATGATTTCTTCATCTTTTCTTGGCTAGAATCCATGGAAAAAACAAAATTTCCCATCCCCTCTTGCCATGGACGAAAATTAAAGAAAAAGAAAAAAGAAAATTCTTGGAGGAAAATAGAAGAAAAACCTTAGCTCCGCGGTGTTTGATTTTCCCCCGGTGGCTTTTCCTTCTCTCTTCCTTCTCCCTTCTCTTCTTCCTTAGGTCGAGCTCATTCTCCTTTTCCTTTTCTTTGTCTTGGCCGAATTTTGGTGTGTATTTTGTGTGTGAGAAAATGGCATGAAAGTGTGTGTGTAGTTCATATATATACTAGTTATGAATGGTTAAAATTTAATTAGCTTTAAGGTAGAAGATCTTGGCCTTTAGATTACATGAATGGTCAAGATTTAACCTTGAAATAAGAGATAAAATGTAGGCCTTTAAATTAGATCAAAGGTGGTGGTTTAATCTTAAAAAAGTGAAGAAATCTAAGCCATTAGATTGCGTCAATGGTTTAGATCGTATCACGTTTTACAAACGAATATTAACCATTGGATTATGATGGTTACTTTTTCATAATATATAAAGATAAGATTGCATTTAATGTTGTTTAAGTCAGCGTCTATGTTATGCTGAAGTCAGCAGTAACTTTTTCGTAATGTGTGAGATTTCTAATATCATGCATTGAATTACAATTGGATTACCCTGGTTACTTTTTCGTAATATGTGAAGATAAGATTGCATTTAATGTCGCTTAAGTCAGCGTCTATGTTATGCTGAAGTCAGCAGTAACTTTTTCGTAATGTGTAAGATTTTTAATATTTGCTGACAGAAGCCTGTGTAATCACTCCGTAACTCGTGTAGTTTCTAGAATTCTCTTCCAACTTCCAACTTCTTCTTCACACATGGCGCCACATCATCTCTCTCCTTTCTACATGGCGCCACATCAGCACCTTCCCAACTTCTTGGTGCCACATTAACTCTTTCCCGGTTAAACCTACAAAATTGTCATTGTTTTCATAGGTTTTTCATAATATCTTATTTAATTTGTATTTTTTAAGTTTTCTACTATATTTTAATATTATTTAGCCTTATGTGGGTTTTGTTTAATGTTTCCAATCATATATTTAAATATTATTTATTTTTTTAATATTTTATTATTTTAGGGTCCAAATGACCGTTTTGCCCCTAGTAGTGACGTAACAAACAAGTACCTCTGTTCTTTTTTACTTATATCTTCTCCGTAACTCCATATTTCTGGATTCTGTCACCATTACCTGATAGATTTTTTTGCATATAATTTCCTGAGATAGCTAACATGGGTTTAGGGTTTTAGTTCATCTCTATATAAATTTAAAATCGTTTTGGGCTATTTTCTGGCCCTAACGAATCCAGAATTTCATGCAACAAATTTTATAATTTTCTACATATTATTTCCTTCTAGAAAAATTATCAAAGTTCATCCATGTGACCAATGACAATTTTGCCCCTGAGCCCCTCGAACCCCCTAAAATCTAAAAAATTCCTATAGATCCTATTCAACTTATACTTCTCATAAATGAAGCTATTTCGTTTAAATTTTTTTTATTAAAGCTTAATAAATTCATTACATAAAATACTAAATAATTAAAAAATCTAAATTTTAAGGATGTTACACTTACAACCAATAAGTCACAAAACTATTATAAAATAGGAGAGTGGTGCTAACATGGAGATAAGACCTTGTAGCAACTATCTCTTCCTTCTAGGTGAGTGTATGCTGAGTGAAAACCTCAAACAAGACAATCAGACTCCCAAATAATTTCACTCTCTTAGCTACATGACCTAGTTATATTTGTGGCCTTGCAAAGATCATTCCATCTACCACCTTCTTCACACCTGATAAGCAACGCAAGACTCAAGCACTAAGTAAGTTCTTTTATTACTTTATTTTGTATACAAATTGTTATTGGTAATAATGTTTTAGAATGTTGCCATTTTTTTAATGCTCAAGATCTATTTATTGCTAATTTGTATGCTAGTTCTGTTTTAAAATATTGCTATTTTGTGAACATAATATTAACCTTACTTCATATTTGTTATCATGATGTGTTTAGTGGCTTCTGTAAATAGATGTGACAACTACTGGGGATGACCCTAATGGGAAAACAATAAAAGGCTTTCTTTTTTGGCATAACAAAGGCCAAATCTACATTATATATGCCTGCCATGGTAGCTTTTTAACCCCAACAAAGTTTGTGGTGCATGATAGTCGTAGTGGTGGTAAGGTCGTGGCAAATCCCATGAAGCATATAACTATTTCTCTGCTTCTTTTTATGTAAATGGCATTTGTTGGTTTTTTTCCTCATCCTCTGTTTTCATGATTATGGAGGAAACAAAGAAACCGTCCTTATATATTGGCTTTCCTTTTAGTAAACATTAAAATTGGTGCATTAAACTTTTCCTTATAGAGAATAATCAACTTGTGACTTTTATGTTTTGGCTTGGCACGTAAGCAGAATACTAAATGTTTGTTTTAAATGAACATATTCAAAATTCCTTCATGAGATGATGCATTTGAGTGGCTTATGCCTAGTTCTTCATCATAGCCATCAAACTCATATCTTCACCCCATTTTAGAGGGGTGCTTTTTTGCTAATTAAAATGCATTGTTTTGATTAGTGAAACAATATATTTTGAAGTAGAAAATTAGATGTAGCTTAACATGAACCTTTGATGGAACAAACGTTTGAGATTGCAACACTTTAAAAACACTGCACAAACACTCACTTTAGATAATCCCTATATATATATATATATATATATTAAATTAGATTGATAATTGAACTAGTGAAGATACTGATTTATGATTCATTGGTTTGACCGTGATTAAATTTGTAATAATTAAAAAAGTAAACATATATTAATATTAAAAATTTAGTATAATAAATAATAACAAGCAGATATTAATAAAATTAAAAATATTTTATTACTAATTATATATAAAAATAAATCAAATATAATATAATATTTAAATTCATGTGACTTTTTAATTTTAAAATTTAAGTTTAAAATAATTTATCTATTGATAAATATAATCATCAAGTTTTTTTTTTATATTTATTTTGATGAACTATAACCTTCAAGTATTGAAGTGCTGAAATGAGTATTGACACCAATATATTATAAGAATTAACCATTCAATATATTAAATTTTTCATTATTACTTTTCAAGAAAAATTATATAATAAAATTTAATTAGTTTTTGAAGATTTGAATATAGTATAAAGGCTGATTGTTGATAAATATCTATACCATAAATTTCATAGAAAATGCTATAATTATATTTATACAATATTACTAAAGAGAGCAAAGCAAAGCAGCATAGTGGTTAAGATGTTGAAATTCTCTCTTTAACTCATTAGTTTGACATTGCATGTGACCATTTTTAAAGGAAAATGCAAGCAACCTATTTGAATAATCTATTTATATAAATATATATATATATATATATATTGAAATACATTGCGGGTCAAATGACATAGATGTTTTTTGAAAGCAAAAGGTGCACAGGTTGAATCCAGTAGCTGATTTTGCCTAATTTTCAAGTAGAACTAGTTCATTCCGATCTATTTACATCAGTTTTAGTTTAAAATTGGTCGGTCAAATCTAATTCTTAACCCTTAGTGACCAATTCTTAGAAGCACTAGTTTAGAGGGTCATTCAGAGTATATCAAAGTTTGGTTCCCACTCCAATCTATTTATAGTTGCTTTGATATATATATATATATATATATATAAAAGTAAAATTTTGATTCACTATTTATACTTGTGGTAAGGTATGGGTGTTCCTTTAAAAAAAAAATTATTTATTGTAGGACCTACTAAATTTTGGTGGAGGCTATTAAGTAATATTATCTTCGGTCTCCAATATAAGTTACCAATACCTACTTCACAAATATTAAGAAAATTAGTTAAAAGTAGTTTAACTAATTGAATTTGTCTCAAAGCATAATTTTTTTTTTCATATTTGCCCCTAATTAAAGACCTTACCTCCATCCTTAATAAATTGTATTAGTTTTAATGACTCTCTATTTAATTAGAGGTATTTAAGTAAAAAGTCATTTAATGATGAAGACAATTTGGAGAAGTGACTTATATTTTGGACCAAGACAATTCTCCAATAAGTGACTTATATTGGAGATCGAAGGGAGTATTAAATTATAAAAAAGATATTTTAATAATTTAATATAGTTAAATTTTTTAAATTTAGATAATAGGATATTTATGGGTTTTTGACTTTGACATACACAGCCGTAAAATTTTTTTCCTAAAATGCATCATGTTATTTGAAAAAAAAAAAAGTGACCCATATAAATTTTTTAAAAAAAAATTGCTGCAAGGGTCACAGTTATTACTCAACTGTGACCCATATAAATTTTTTAAATTTTTTTTGAAAAGGTCACGGTTGAGCAATAACCATAACCCATATAAATTTAAAATACATTTTCATAGTATGAAGTAGTCAAAAACCCCATCAATATTATATATGGACCATTTAAATGTGTTCTGCCAGTAAGGAATCTTTATCCATATATAAAGATCTTATTGCCTGTTACTTTACCAATTTGTTTTTTTTGCTTTTTTTATATGCTTCCTTTAAATAAAAGGGACTGGTTAAGGATTATCTTTAATGTAATTTATAAATAATGTTAAACTCAATCACATTTTAGAAAAATGGCATTAATTAATTAATATATTTTTTTAGCTCACAAATATTAAATTTTTAATATATATTTTTGAAAAAAAGGTTCAGTTGAAATCTTCCATGGTTTTATTTGAAATATAAACAAATATGCGAGGAAAAAATAAAATATATGATACATATAAAACAAGCCATAACTTACATATGAAAGAAAAACATAACATTAAGAAATTAGATGGTATCATTTTTTTATGTTATTGTTATTATAAAAAAGGGATAATTAGCTTGTCTTTTTTTGTTTGTTTGGTATATAAAGTTAAAAATTAGAGAGATATATATTTATTGAGACATGATTAAGTTTGTAAATTTTTTTAATGTTATATGATTGCTTTCCTCCACAGTTGAAGCCGATAAAAAGGACAGTCCTATTTTAATCCTAAGTGAACTTTTAATTTAATTTTTTGTATATTATTTTTAATTTATTTTGTCAAAATTTCCATTTAGAATAATTTTAAAAACATAAAAATAGTAAAGTCATTTTTCTTTTTTCAAAAAAAAATCCGAGCTTATGATATTGATTTTTATGGGATCTAATAATCAAGTTACCAACAGACAAAAATCAAATCAAATCAAACTTCTGGCAATTTTGCATTTTTGCTGGATGGAACTTTCTAACCTTTACACTAAAGTTTTTCTTTGACGAATTTTACAATGTATTTGTTTTTATTTAATAGATTTACTTGACTTTTAATTTTCAAAATTTAGTGATTGTATAGATTAATTTTCTTTACAAGGTTAGCATTTTGATCACTTGGCAAAAGATCTTGAAACAAAGGATGCAGTTGAATACATTTTTATCATTAGATTCTTTAATTATAAAAATGATAAGTACATAATTTTTAGAGTAAATTATATAATTGTTTAAATTTTATTAAAATTATATAGAAGTCTTTTATATTTTTAAAAAATATATTTTAATTTGATTTTAAATTTTTTAATTAAAATATTCTTTATGAAAAATATTAAAAAATAATTATTAAAAAATATTTCAATTAAAAAATTTAGACTTAAATTAGAGTATAATATAACTTTTTATTTCAAAAAAATGTGTGTGTATATATATATTAAAAATAAAAAATTCACATAACTTTAATAAAATTTAAAATAAATATATATAATTTACTTAAATTTTTATAATATTATAATTTTATTAAAGAACTTAATATTATAAACATAAGAAATTAACTTTGTTGGAAACAAATTTATTATTTTTTAAAAATATTAAATAAACTTAATTGCTTAGGAAGTAAGTTCTGATGTTAGCATTTTTCTTGTTCATTATATAAGTAATAAATTGATTTCCTCTCTGCTAATAATCTTGTATGTCTGCATTTGTAGACAAAGATGAACAGTGTGATCGTGACGACAAAGAAGATCCAATAATGACAAGTTGAGATATGACTTACTTGTCGTGCTCTTCCGACATTTTACGGAGGATTTGCTTACGAATGGAACTTTAGTTGATTCTAACTGTTGTCTCCTGCAGCATGAAACATACTAACATAAACGGAAACAAAATACAAAATATGGCTCATATGACTAATGAATTGGCTCACCAAATACAATACTTTCAGACCATTAAAGTAGATATTAAATTTATATGGGTTTTATATGGATTACGGTTATTGTTCAACTGTAACCCTTTCAAAAATTATTATTTTTTAAATTTAGATAAGAATCATGAGTCTCTTTTTTTTTTTTTTAAATAACATGATGTATTTTGAAAAAAAAGATTTATGGTTGTGTACGTAGAGAATTTATAATTTTTTTCTATTGTCTCAGGGTCAAAAACCTGGATATTTATAGCAAGGAAGCTAATAAATAAGATGTTAATTACAATTTTTTAATTAAGAATAACATTATAATTAAAGATAAAGATTAAGATGAGTAGGTACAATTTCTTTTAATTTTTTTGGACGAAAAACTACAGCTTATTTTGAAAGTGTGAATTGCCTAATTCATGATTTGGGCTGGCCTTAATTGGAGAGGGAGATTTGGATTTTTCTCTATCATTGAGTTGAGCCTTGGCAACAGACAAGTTTTGCATTTTAATTTAGGTTAAATTAGTATTTTAATTCCACAAATTTATTTAAAATTTTAAATTAAATTTTTAAGTTTAAATCGTATTAAAATAATCTTTAATTTTTTATTTTGTCCTATAAATGTTTTAAATGATCAAACTAATCAGCCTAGTCAAGTGGTCAATATTGAAATGATTCTAATCATTTAAAATACTGACGGAGATCCACCGATTTCAAATACTCACGAGTGTCTCTACAATCATGGGTTCTTTGGCTGAAAATTGCTGTCGTGTTATCTTCCATTGGCCAATTAACCAGAATACTTATGATTTTTCATGACTAAAGAGAATCAGAAACTACCAATTCTTTCGTTGACGTATTCCTTCAACATATCACTCTATTGGCTGTTCTGTTTTGCATATTATTCTATTTCGTTAAAATTTTTCCTTCCAGTGTTTCGAATATAGGCTACGGCATTCATGATCTGCTAGTTCCATTAATTGTTACCTTGGAAATCATACTTCCACTGTCCATATTTTAATATCCAAACTTAATTTCCTGCTAAAAAAAGCATCGCTCCTTTATTATAAATACTAAAAAAAATCCCTTTTGGTCGATCAGATGCTGCATTGCTCTGAAGAAGACCTGGAGAATAAATGTTGTTGTTAGGCTATCGACGATGTCGCGATTTGATCAACTGAATGAAGTAAATAGAATCGAAATTGTCTTTTGTGACTGAAATATGAGTTTGAGTTTCATGTTGTTCCAGTTTGATGCCATAGGGAATGTTAATGGTGACAATAAAAGCAGGAGGATTAATATAAAGCTAGAGGACACTAAATGAGTGTTATTCATATTCAACATCAAGTTTTTGTTTGTTTTTTACTCTACATACTTTATTTACATTATTCACTTTGAGGTAACCATGCTGAGTTTATAGAAAAATCCATGAACTCATGCAAGGATGGACTAGTGATATTGATCCTACAATGATGTGTAAAATAAAGGATTGACATCGTCTCGGGTGTTTATCTTGATCAAATATATCAATTAACATCTTGAGGTGAAATGATTATGGGATCATAGAAAATGTGCGCACCTTTTGTGGTCAAGAAGTATGTCGGTCATGTTTGATATTTCACAGCATTTATGCATTTGATGTTTCTTATATTTAGAGAATTTTTTACCTATTACTATCTTTATTTTACTTTAATAGATTAAAAAACATATATATTACATTGTGAGAGGCGTTTGGATCTGATGCATTAAAGATACACATATTGCTTTTAAAGTGTTTTACAAGATACTAAATCATGGTCCTTTTATCACCTTTGTCTTACTATAGAGACAATATACCTGAATTCTCTTTAGATTCTCATTTGCAAAAGAAAGTTGGATTATTTGATTATTTTTAATCACTTTGATATGTTTATATAATAAATCATTTGTCAAAATTAGATGACAGAAGTCTTTTCTTTGTTGTTTTAGATAATTAATCTTAAACATCAGTTTAAAAAAATGGTGATATCATTTTATATATATATATATATATATATGAGATAAAATAAAAATAAAAATTATTTTAAGATATTTCAGAGTTAAATAATTAATTAAAATATTAAACAAAATTAAAGGATGGAAATATTAATTTAACCTTGAGTTTTTTTAATTTGTTATTATTGATTAAAAAAATGAAAATATAAAAAGCCTAAAGCCGAAGCTTCATTTGCATTGGGAAGCTTGCCCAGCGACTATGAGTTTCTCGCTTCCTTTGCCAAAACCTTTTCTTCATAAATCCAGTCGCTTCCGCTGATAAAATTGATGGGAAATCTATTTGTGAAAAAGCCAAAGGTAACAGATGTAGATCGAGCAATACTCGCACTCAAGACCCAGAGACGCAAGCTTGCTCAATATCAACAAAAGGTCCATTGCGACTTTCTTTTGTTTTTTTGTTTTTTTTTCTTTCCTGTAAATTTATGCCATTCTATTTCGGTGATAGTTGTTCGTTTGAAAATTGATAGGTATGAATTTAATTTTTGTTCTTATTTTTTGCTTTCCAATCCTCTCTCAGCAAGGGAGCTGGAATAATTTAAAAGGAATTAAATTCTGGACTTTCAAAATGTTCCAACCCAATCACTCTATTAGGATTGCATACTGATAACAGTTTACAGAGTTAAGCAAGATTATCTCATTCATCAAAGCTCATTATAGACAAACATATTTGTGTTTGTGTCCAATTTTTCAATGCCCTTCTATCAGATATTCTCTGAGTTACTGGGGTAAATTTTTTTTTTTTTCTTTTGGAGTATAATTGGCATATAATCAGTCTCTGTGTGGAGTTTGAAAGAGCATCAATCTTTATCAATACCTTTCCAACTTTAGTTTTAGCAGAATGCTTTCTGTGGATGATAGAAACATCTTTGTTATAGCAGTTTGATTGACTGATGGTGAATTAAGGAGTTAAGGCGTAAAAAATATTCATATTAGTTTTCATCTTCACTGCTTAGATTATGTAAGGTAAGGTCATCTTGTAACTGATTTTGAATGGATAAAAATTTGCGTAGCGTTCCTG
The DNA here is from genome assembly GCA_032878935.1 of Erythrophleum fordii. NCBI lineage: Eukaryota > Viridiplantae > Streptophyta > Magnoliopsida > Fabales > Fabaceae > Erythrophleum > Erythrophleum fordii. The sequence continues at coordinate 45,649,607 of JAVQMF010000054.1, forward strand.
CATCTGAGTTTTAGTTAGTAAAATAAGCGCTCAGGATGTAATGAGGGGTGTGTGTGTGAAATAGTGTGCAGGATGTAAACTTCACACTCATTTCACTAACTCTAACTCAGGATCTTTTGGAGTTGTATTAACTATCTGGTCAAGATGTTTTATTTCTTTTGCATTCCTCTTTTTCCAGCTCGATGCTGTTATTGAAGCAGAGAAGCAAGCTGCAAGAGACTTAATTCGTGAAAAGAAGAAGGACAGGGCGTTGTTAGCATTAAAGAAAAAAAAGGCACAAGAAGAATTGTTGAAGCAAGTTGATGCCTGGCTTATAAATGTTGATCAACAAGTAATATTTTAATATTCAATTCATTATTATCTGTCATTTCATTAACCTCTTGTTCTTCGTTTTTTTTTTTCTTCTTCTCCTCTTTTGCCAATTGTAATGATTAAATTAAGAGTTGTTTGCATATTTGGATGGGTTTACTATTGTTTGATGGTTTTAATTTAGTTTTTGGCTTTGCCCCCTCTCATGTCATATTAAGCTAAAGAAATGATACTGATAACATGTTATGTAGTTATTAAGAGTCTCAATGACTTACTTTTGGCTGTTGCTGTGCATCAAGGAGTGTTAGTTTCTATTAACTTGAATATACACTTTCAACAAGTACTTGCACTTATTCTTTTCATTCAGTTAGCAGATATTGAACTGGCAAGCAAGCAGAAGGCTGTGTTTGAAAGTTTGAAGGCTGGCAATGATGCAGTGAAAGCTATACAGAGTGAGATCAACCTTGGGGACGTTCAGAAACTTATGGATAATACAGCTGAAGCTAAAGCTTATCAAGATGTGAGTTTGACTACAATCTTGTCCCTGCTATTGCTATTTTTATAAACTGCTTATCATATCTTGATTTATTGCACTGGCTTTATACTGATTTGATGGAGCCTTAATCCCAAAAGCGGTGTTTGGCCATCAATCAGACTGCCACTTTTCTCTGTCACTTTCCGTCTCTTGATTTCTTTTCCTGTTTGTATTTGAGGTTTACTGAGGGGTGTCATAATTTTATTGAATGTCAAGGAAATTAATGCAATATTAGGGGAGAAGTTGTCCACAGAAGATGAAGAGGAGATTCTAGCCGAATTTGAGAACTTGGAAGCTCAGGTATATAGATATTCAAGTTTTATGATTCTGTATTATCTTCTAGTGATCTAATCTACTCCAATTTCCAATATCATCAATCCAGAATTGTTCCAGTTAACTTTTTTGTTTAATCATTGTAGTATGGTAGGACATATTTATTATCCTACAATTTTACAAATGTCCTTTTCTATTTTTTTAGGTTAAAAATTGTTTTGGTTTGTATATGATGAATGAGTTTTAAAGACACAACGTGGCATATAAAGTTCAACATGCATATGTCTTCCAAACACAATGCAACACTTCAAATTACCTAAACGCTTGAGGTTTTGTTGTGTTGTGTCCTGTCTTTGTTTGTTTCAATGTCCAAGCTTGTTAGATCAAAATTAAGATTATGATAAAGGAAATAATCACGTGAACCATGCTAAGCCAAGGACTTTTCTCAATCAAACAGAGAAACATTAATGTGAATAGATGGAATCATGCTCCTATTGGTTATTCTATAGTGACTGACGGAAGAGTTTCTGTTCTTTTCCTCAGCTTACTGTTCAAGATCTTCCAGAAGTTCCTACTTCAGTGCCTGAAGAAATCAATGAGAAATTGGACCTTCCTGATGTCCCTACCAAAGCACCACTTGCAGATGCGAAAAGAAATGGTATCTCTTCCTTTCTCAGAACATTCCCCCCCCCCCCCCCCCAACCCTCCCAAAAAAGAAAAAGTAATAATAATAATAAAATAAAAAACGAAAGGAAAGAAAAGAAAAAATTGGCTGACTGCTAATGATTTCATGGTGTAACAGTTATGGAGGAACCGCTGCCAGCCTGAAGAACCCTGTGACTCAAGCACGTCAACTACTACGCAATTTTTGGTTGAGCATCTGACCTTCATATCTGCATGTATCATCACAAAATCTACCTCTAAATTTTATGCAATCACTGGAATTCAGATTGGATTTAGTTTTTCGAGTAACATTTAATTTGTATAAATATGCATGTATGATATATCAATTTCAACCTGAATCATATATGAGGAACACCATTTAATTTTTTGATGAATTAAAACCACATGCCTGAGACCTGCTTCGCGAGTTGTCGCTTTCCCTTGTGGATTATATTTGATGTTTTAGGTACATGATGTTAGTCAGCTACATGCGAAGAAAGATCATGTTTTGGATGTCATTATATCTTTTTCCCCAAATAGTTTGTCCTTCTCATCTTCGACATTAAGGCTTCCACCAAACAACCATGAACCGTTCCGTTTGATTACTTAGAGCCTGCTGTAGTTCATATGCTCTGCTTTGAAAGATTCAAATTCAAACCGAGAGATGAAAAGATAGTGATGACTTTGTTGAATGTTCATCCAGAGAGAACATGGGTGATTTAATGTATGTGTTCCGTTTCTGTGTCTAGAGGATATGGTGTTTGGCATGTGGTAAAATGAAAAACAGAGTAAATTGAGTCCCAAAAAGGAAGCATGCAATTTGATTTTATTAACGAAAGAAAGAGATAACTATTTAATTTAACCAATAACTTTTTGAAAAGAAAATATCAGATCTGATTGAATTTATAAAACTTTAAAATGTAACGATCAAAATGTCTTAATCTCGCTTCAACTTCATTAATTTTATATCATTCCCCAAGGGTACTTAATTTTCCGTCCAAGGTGGAGCCTGCAGACTCGAGAGCAAGCTCCAATAGAGAACGAAATAAGTTGAAACTCCAATGACATTTTCACTCTCACTATCTACTTTAACAATTGAAGGAAATAATTGTGCATTTGTCTAGAAGCCAACGGTACAAAATCTTTCAACATCACCCCAACTTGATGGCAGTCTAAAACTGCTTGAGTATATATTACAATCATTTAAATTCACAGATCTAAAGGGTTCCCTCTCCATGAGAGCCGGCAGACAACTTGGATGAATGCACGAATATTTTGCCAAAATATTTGGATAGTATGAGTCGGACAATATTCTCAACTTAGAAGCCAACTATACAAAATCTTTCAACATCACCCAAACTTGATGGCAGTCTAACTACTTGAGAATATATTACAATCACTGCAATTCACAGATCTAAATGGGTTCCCTCCGCATGAGAGCTAGCAGACAACTTGGATGAATGCACAAATATTTTGCCAAAATATTTGGACAGTATGAGTCGGACAATATTCTCAGCTGCGACAGCACTTGTCTCCATGGTGCTAGCTGCATTCTCAAATGCATTCACGTAGTACAAATGCCGACCATCCAACAGAAATGGTGTAAATACTTCGGGGGCGTGGTAGAGAGGGTAAGCAGGCCAGTTTATCCTAAGAGTCTCTTTCCTCACCCTGCAAATGGCGGCAATTAAAAAAGAATAGAAGCCCTTTTTCTTCTCATTTTTGTGGGTAAGGGAAGAGAGAAAAACTTAAACCCAAAGCTCAAGAAACATAATTCAAGAAAATGTCAACATTAGGTTCCATCTCATTCGTGTCTTAGGGATAGATGATTAATCACAATAAAAATTGATATTAGGTTTGATTTGTGAACTCATTGCTTCCATAAATTATGGACCAGAGTGCTTTTCTGACAGGAGGTGAGCAGGTTTAGAAACAGGATTTTGTTGCACAAATCAGCAGCATCACCTGATTAATTAAACAACTAGCTGATAATAGTTACCTAAAGATGCTATCCAGCAATGTATCTGGCATTGGTTGACGAGAGAACATCTTATACGTGGCATCTTTTTCATCATGCTTCTTGAGAACTGCAATGCAAGAGAATGGAAGGTCAGGATCCTCCACTGTGCCCACAAGCTCTGGAATTTCCATCACCGCACTGAGACCAAAATATGCCTTGTGTAACACAAAACATCACTTTTAGGAGTTGAAGCAATCAAAATTGAAGAGAAAAGGCGTCACACTGACAAGGACAAAAATTCTTATTAAATAATTTCAGTAGGATTCTGACTCCCAGGATACTTACAGGGTTCAAAAGGCCCCTAACAAAAGTTGCATAGGTGTGCCGTATTTTTCTTTTAGGAATTGAAATTGGAGGAATAAATTGAATATTTGACTCGTCCAAAGGTGTAGCAACCACTGCAACTTCACAGGTATAACTGTTTCCTTTCGTGGAGTTGAGTTCATAAAAATCTCCAAGGTCAGCAATGGATTCTATTTCTTCCTGCAGGTGCAATTCAACATCTGACTGATTAATCAGTCCAGCTGCCATTTGCCAGTTGCCCCCTTTAATGGACCATAATCCTCCACCTGATCCTGCCAAAGAAACTGCACCAGCAAGCCCACTGATGTATACACTTTGGCCATAATTAATCCGTGTGATGACCTGTATAAATAAAGAGCATTCTATACTCTAATGAGTTTTTGTAAATCTCATACCCTGCTGCTTACTTGGACAAGTTAATATATCAACACATGGGCATCGTACCCCCCCACATCTTACTTCAGGTAAGACAGAGAAAGTTATGGGTATCAACAATATTGTCAATTAAAACCATAGAAAAGCCACATGACAAGAAAATTGTAATTGACCTCAAACTTGCAACAAGTGTTTGGACAAAAGCTACAGACAGGCCTACCTTTAAGCCTCTAATTCAATGAACCAACGCGTTGGTTCACTCACAAGGGACTTGAATATTCAAAACATAAGATGCATAAGCAACAGTTTCCAATGAGGGGCTAGGCCAGTTTAAAAGAGCAGACTGATACGCACTCCTTCTTGAGACTTGAGACTTAATATGTCCCAAATTATTTTTCCTATAGTAGCATAACACTTTCATAGCACCCCATCACCATTAAATTGGTACAAATTGAAACATAATTAAACACAGTGAGACACACACAAATCAGGTAATTGAACTATAACCTTGATAAACTCATCACTTTTCACCACCCATGTCATAAAATTTTGATCTTTATGATTAAAGAACTATTCAACTATATATAACTGGTCTTGGCTCCCCAGATAGAATTTTCTTATGCAAATAAATTGTTCACCATTTTATAGCTGTTTCACTTCTCTGTGAACGTCTCATAAATGTACAAAATCAAAAAGCAGCTCCGTTATTTAGTAACGGCGAAACAATCCACTTGCTCCACTCCCACCACCATTACCACTACTACTTTTTTTAGATGAACAAAACACCATTACTATTATTAAAATTAACCCAAAAAAAAGTGTTATCATTTCACTCAACAGAATTGTTGAAAGATTAAATGTGAGATATAAAAATAGCATAATTAGAACTCTTACAGTGACAAGTTCTTTTATCAACAAGGGAGACAACCTAGCATCAACCAATTCATCTTGCAGAGTCCTGGTTGTAAGATTATACAGATCAGCCCATTTCAGCATCTCGTCAGGGGTCTCGAAAATGGGTCTCGATGCTGGCGCGTCATAGTACTTCAAGAATCGAGCCACAGTACCCTAAATAACAAATATGTTCAAGGATAAATAGTAAAAACATAGTTATACGTAGAATGAAAATTTACAAGAGAAAGAGAACCATTTGAGCAAATAAAACGAAACCCAGAGAAATAAGGAAAAGACTGAGATACCTCAACAAAACTTTCCATTCTAAGAAGTGACAAGCCGTAGCGGATGAACAGGAGCAGCGAATTAACAAGCGAGACGAGCTTATCGACAAAGGGAACATTAGAATCAATTTTGAGCGTTTTAAAAACAAACTTCTTCCCATCCCAAATGCCCAGAGACAAGGAATCCGAAGACGACTCCTTGAACTCGAGATTAAGAAGCTTTGTGTAATTCAAGGCGTGAAAGTTTTTGGGATGAAGAATTGAAGCTCCAGCTTCGAAGGTGTCGCCCGCAACGTTCACAGTAGCCATGCGACCCCCAACGACTCCGTTGCGCTCGAACATTCGAATTTTGACAGGAGGAGAGGAATTCAGTGAGTACTTGCGAAGGAAATGGGCGACTGAGGAGCCACCGATGCCGCTGCCGACGATGCAGACGGTGGATACCGGTGAAGATGCAGCATCTGAGAAGTGTTGAGCTTGAGAGATCGCAAGAAAGGTCAACAGCGAGACGATCATCGCCTTTGGGTACGTCATGCTTGTGGGATTCTGGATCCTCCGTCTCCCATGACCTATTGATATGGCCTACGGTCATCGGTCGCCATTTTGACTATTAACTGTGGTTCCCTTTTTTTTTTTGCCCTTTTGAAAAATTACATGAAACATTCATATTTATAATAAAAGTTCTAAAAATTTAAATTGTTTGAAAGACTAAATAATCAAATTTTTAGATTGAATGGACAAAATTACTTTTCTTCTGTTATCTCCATCCATTTTTTTCTTTTATCTTTTTTGACTGTTGAAGCTTTGTCAAGAAAGAAGTGCGGTAAAGAAGGCATGAGTAACATGGATTTTTTTTTTTTTAGTTATCTTCTCTTTTAAGGTAATGTAAAATTTAATAAGTAGAAAATATACGACATTATCAATATTTCCTTTCCTCTCATAAGTAAAGCCTCGTGTCGTAAATGCCCCCAACTTGAACCTCACCACTACCACTAATTCTTCTTCTTCTCTTTTTATAAACTTTTTCTACTTAATCATCAATGTCTCCAAATTATACATTTCTATCGGTAATATTTTATAGAGTGATGAGCAAGATAGATAACTTACTCTTTTGTAAAACATATTCAACTTTTTTGTATCACTTGCATCTATTAATAATGATGTGAATTTGTTACAATTAAAACTTCAAAAAGTTATATATTATTTTTCTTATATTATTATCAAATTTTACATTTGTTATGGCCTAAATTTGGCTTTCGTATATTATTTGTATCCATGAATTATAATGCAAATTTGTTACCACCGAAACCTTCTTGATCTACAAGTTATTTTGACTCTTATTATTATTAAATTACTTTGACTTGTATAAATAAAATTAATGATACAATGTTACTTTGGTTCAAAAGATTTTAACATGTTTTAATATTTTTTTATGTAGTTAAGTCAATAGGAGTTTGCTTAACAAGGAGTTTACTTAACAAAAGATTGATATTTTGCTATCGATAGAGATATTTTGCTATTTTTATATGAGTGAAAAGATTGTTAAGGATTCAAGTGGAATACTCCATTATGATATGGTCAAATAGCTAGCAAAATGATTAATAAAAAGATTTCATTAAAGTAACTAATTACACTCATAAAATCATGTATGGGGGATGATGTTCATGCAAAGCAATGTATGCATGTTGATTAATAAGCATCAAGAGAAATTTGCCAAAAAGTTGTATGCTAACAAGGAAACAATGTAACATTAGAAGAATGGGGTAGATCCAAAGGTTAAGGCAATACCTAGGGTTGGAAATCTAATAATAAAACATTATGGAGTTGACAGGATACTAGTTCCCATTATTAAGAGAAAAGTCATAACCAAGTTAAATGTAAAATTCCCAATCCATCTTTGTGTTGATCCAAAGAAAGATACTTTATTGATTTCGTTTGCATGTAAAGGAAGTTATATTACAAAAAAGTTGTTACTTTTGCATCTACAAAATGCAAAATATAACTTCTTTTACATTAATTGCAAATAAAACAAACAAAGTATCTTTTATTTTTATAATAGCATGAAGATAGATTGGGATTTCTACATCTAGCTTGGTCATGGCCTACCTCTTAAGAATATGAGCTAGTATCCTATTAATTTCATAATGCTTTGTTATTAGATTTTCATAAGTATTGCCTCCATCTTTACACCTACTACATTCTTCCATCGACACATGACTTCCTTGTTAGCATGTAACCTTTTGGTGAGCTTCTCTTGATGTTCATACATCAACACACATACACAAGTTTACATGAACATCACCTTTTATGCATGATCATATACGAGTGATTGGTTCTCTAAGTGAAATTTCTTCCTCAATCATTTAGTTAGCTATTCAACCCCAATCGTAATGGAGCCTCTCACTTGAATTCCTTGTAATCTCTCCACATATATGAATGTAGAAAAATATCCATATTAATAGTGGAGTATTCATTCTTTGTTGAGCAAGCTTCTTGTTGACTCAACTAAACTAAAATATTAAAGCATGTTAGAATCTTTTGAACTAAAGCAATATTATATCATTAACTTTATTAATACGAGTCAAAGTAACTTGATAACAAGGAGTCAAATAACATATAAATCTAAAAAGTTTCAATAGTAACAAATTCACATGTTAACCAATGGATGAAACTAACACACACAAGTTTAATCTATATGGTAACAAACGTAAAATTTGATAGAAATATGAGTAAAATATCTTGCAATTATGAAATTTTAGTGCTAACAATTTACATTATTACGAGTAAATGCATGTAATACAAAAAAGCTGAAGCATGTGCTACAAAAAAGTAACTCATCTTGCTCAATATCTTATAATTATGAAATTTTAGTGCTAACAATTTACATTCTTACGAGTAAATGCATGCAATACAAAAAAGCTTAAGCATGTGCTACAAAAAAGTAACTCATCTTGCTCATCACTTCATAAAATATTACTAGTAGAAATACATAGTTCATAGACATTGATAATTATGGATTTGATAATTCCAAAAAAAAAAATTTAGAAAGGAAGAAGAAGAAGAATCATAATAATAATAATAATAATACATGATGGTGGTGATGAGATTTGAGGCTTAAGTTAAAGACATTTATTGTAAGGCATGGGACTTCACATGTGAGTGGAAAAGAAAAGGAGACATTGGCAAGATCAAAAACTTTTTTTCTTATTAAATCTCACATTAGCTTAAAAGAGAAGATAAGAAATCTCTGTTACTCAGACCATCTCTGTTGGTCTTCTCTTCTTCAACAAAGCTTAGGAGTTAGAAATGACAAGAGAAAGAAATGGCAAGAAGAAGAATTGGCTAGGGAGGAAATACATAAATTAGTGGAGGGAAAAAATGAAGGACATTTTTGTCCATTTAATCCAAAAATTTGGTCATTTAGACTTTTAAATAATTTAAGTTTTTAAATTTTTTCATTGTAAATATTAATAGCCTATGGTCCTTAGATATAATTTTTTTTTTGGTTCCTATGATTTTATTTTTGTAGAGTATTCTCGCTCATTTTTTTGTAATCCATATCTTATCATATAATAAGAACTAGATTGTTGCCTGTGCTTCTTTTTTGGAATATTGTATATTAAAATACAGTATAAAATCTCATCTTTGTTATTTAAGCAATGATGTAAAAAAAAACTTATAAAAAATTGTAAAGTAACAATTTAAAGTAATATTAATCAACCACTACAAATAAATTAGAATGGGAAAAGAAAGCATAAGACTTCTCTTTCGTCTAGAATCTGGTTTGTCCACTGAGTTAATAGTTATATCTTGCTCAATAGTGTTGCAAAATTAATCTTCTCAATTAAACATGTTGAAATATAATAATATTATAAAGATTCTCCAACCAAATAGAAAAATGCCTCAAATGAAGGAAAAAATTTTAAAAAAAATGAATGAGAAAAAAATTCTCACATGATATAATGAAAATGGTCAAATTTTGGATTTTTTTTTATATTTATATTGATTAAATTATATAAATGTGCATTGTTGTTAAACTTATAAGTTAATTCTCTAAATTTAGCGAGTTTAAGTTTTTACTTAAAAAATTATGTCAACTCGCTTGTAAACTCGAATTCAATATATATTTAGTTTAATTTGTCTTTAACTCAAGTAAATTCGGTTAATTCAGTGTTTTTTGAATTAAATTTGATGAGTTACTATATAATTGAATCAAATTGAGTTAAAAAAAGATAAAAATTCTTAAATAAAGTAAAATCCAATAAAGAAGGACACAAAAATAATATTTATATATAAATTTCATTAAAATTTTTATATTGAGAAATATGAATTGTAGAATATAAATAGTTTTTTTTTAATTAGTATAATTTGAATTGTATTTAAATAAATTTATTTTTTATATTATATTTTATATATAATTATTAATAAATACAAACTCTTACGAATGTATGATACGAGTTTATATTATGAGTTTATCTCCCTTTTATAAGTTTATTTAAATTTGTGAATTTGACAACCTTGTAAATGCCTACATACCACATCTTTGACATAAAGTGTATATCATATTATCTAGATTCAAATCTTAACTTGCAAAGTACTCATAAAAAACCCCATAACTAAGCTCAAATGAGAAAATTTTATAGGTATCAATAAGGTATAAGTATTTTGATTATTTTTATTGAAAAATAACTCTCATAGCAATTTGGTCTTTCAAAAATAAAATCCTCTAATTTAGTTTTTTAAAAAAATCTCATGTGATCATTAATTAATAATATGAACTTGTCTAATTATTTTTAACTTTAAAAGACATTTTTTTTGTATCAAAAAGCCACAAATAGTTATTTGGGGACCATTTTGATTGATAAAAAATATTTATAGGACTAAATAAACAAGTTTTGTCTTTAAAACATCAAATTACGATACAAAAAATCTTTTAAAGCTCATTTGGTAGATGTAATAGAAAGAAAAAGGAAAGGAAAATTTTTGTAAAATATCTATTATATCTATGTAATTATTATTTAATAGTATCTATCTTAATAAACACATATTTCAAAATAAAGGTTAAAAAAGTTATTTTTTACTCTTAAAATCGCCTTTTTACTTTTAATTTATATTTTCATCCTTAACTTTTTACATATTAAATGAGAAAGATTAAATTGAAAGATTTTAATTTTGAAAGATTAAATTAAGAGGAAAATAATCTTTTATGAACTAAATCATTAATTTATTCATTTTTATTTTGAATAAATTACATCACCTTTCTTAAAATTTTATTAAATTACATTTGATACTCTTTTGTTTTAAAAATTATATTCAACTCTCCTGACCTTTGGTATATATTGTAAAAATATTTTATTTGATTTACTTTTTGTCAATTAAATTAACTTTTTAGACAACATAATAGAATAATTTTATTTTTTATATGATAATGAAGATAATTAAGTAATTTCTATTTAAAAAAGAATTGAATATTGTACAAAAATTAACTTTATTAATAAAAAAGTAAAATAGAGAAAAAATTTATAATATATAAAAAATTAGGTATAATTTTTAAAATAAGGAGAATATTAGATATAATTTAACAAAAAATAATAATGTAATTCATTTGTCTTATTTTATAACAGCTCTTGTTCCCATGGCAAAGAAGTCAGCAGAAAAAATGGCTTATTTGCAAATATAATGCCAATTATAACCCCCTCTACCAGCCATGGAGCATCTGCCCTTGTCGAACATCTGCGCAAGTTGGCATTACACTCATGGTTTGTGTGTGTGCTACGGGGAAGGCAATGACTACGCTAAATGGTTGGCCACTTTGAACCTCCCCTCGAACCTGGCTCACTTAGTTATTGGTTTGTTTGGAAACGCGTTACTGCCCCTCAAAATCACGTTCCACACAAAATTCTGATTTTTCGCTTTTATATCAACGTGATTTTGTAACAGACTCCCAAACTTGGGGATCTAATACCCGCGAGTTGCTAGAAACAATCTCCAAGGAGCACGAATATTTATATAAATATGAGACACAAGATGATTACAAAAATTTTGATTATACAATATATGTAGTGTTCTGATGCAGTTTAAAATATCTTATATATCGACACTTCATATAGAGTACTCTTCTTCTTCAGTATCTGATCCTCGTGAAGTTTTGGATCTTGCTTCATATAAAAATTTGTCCGGGTCTCAAACTCCAGCGCTTTAGAAATTGACAAATATCAAACTCACAATCCAACCCACGATCAGATATTACTATTGTTTACATACTACGCATGTGCTACTACGCTCAAGAAACGCATTTCGACCGACAAAGTGGCGGCGAGCCAGTAATTACATATCAAATCCAAATGTAGGAGAACTCTAAAAGGAATGTATAGTTTCTCCCGTTTATACAACAATAACAAACAGAGTGATATACCTGTAACAGAGAAGCGAATGTCTAAAAAATAATTCGTATACGTCATTACACAAAGATTAAATCCATCTTTGATCTCAATTAGGCAGCAACATGTGAACCTAACGAGCGGAGGTTCATAATGTGACAAGCAGAAGCAATGTTACTCCAGCAATCAACAACAGACTCCAAAAAGCTTGTAGTATTTTTCCAAACTATTAATTGAGTCTCAAAGGCACTAATAAACTAGCGCCGTTTCTGTCTGTCAAAAGAAACATGCAACTTCAGTTTAGGATTTCCTCCGTTTATTATAGTGGGAAATACATTTCCGCTCAACAAATGTTCTTTTACCAAGAAGGAAAGACAAATAAATTTTTTTAGGTCCTCTACCATTATACATTTTGACATACAATGAGAAATTGTTCAAACAAGTAGGGCAACTTGATATTCTAATATATTTCATAAAATTAACAGACAAAATGGTGCATTAGTGCTGGAAGTTTTAGGGACTTCGCGCCTTTCCTGCCTATCTTATATCAAAATATCTTGTCGCCCACGGATACGTTCTCCATGTCCGAGTCAATTTCATTAGTCTATTGATCCCTCTGGAGTCATGAGTTAGTTGACAAGGTACATATTATCATATACCTACTATCTTTTAAATCTAATAATCATTAGTTGGTTAGTCCTCCAAATTAGTATGTTTTAGCGTTGCCAACGTGAGTGACACTCATTAGGGAGAAAAAACTCATGGTGATTTTTTTGATGGTTTTCAAAACAATAACAATACAAGTCCCAAATTTCAAGCAGTTGGGTTTGGTTGTGCAACGGTCTCTACATCATTACATCTGTAACCTGCCATTTAAAAACTTAGCTAATAGCTATGTTATTGGAGGTATTACTGAGAAGCCAAAGTAGTAGAGAATAATCACACAAGTGAAATAAGAGCAAAACATTTAACACAATAAATTACTTTAGAGTTAACTATGATATTTGAAGCAAGATAGATGGCAAACTCTGGAAGAAGGATAAAAAAAAAACCTGGTATGTTGGGGCTAGGGCAATTACCTTGGCGAAGACAAACAAGTGGAAGTGTATGGAAACCCTGCGTACACATTAGAGTATGACTTTGTCAGATATGAAAAATTGGCAATGGGGGGCAGAGCAGGTATTCTTTCACCTTTCTTCAAAAGTTTTTGCAAGTCAAGTCTTTGCAAGGTCAGAACAGCCCTTGACTCCTTCCAAATGAAGGCAAGGATACCGTTTTGAAATATAAAGAGGGAACCAGGTTTTGATCCAGGGTATCTGAACCCATAACCATTTGCAATACCCTCTCCCATGAAAGCATACTCGATATTCAAGGGATAGAAGTCTGCATGAGCCTCCCAAGGAAAAGCTTCAGATGAAGGCTCATTGATATTTGCTATAAACATTGCTGAGCCATTAGGATGCAAGACATAGTGCGTGCCTTCCAATATTTTGGTTGCAATGAGAAGCTGTTGTCCCTCAGACTCCTCATACGAGAGCAGAAGAAAGAATAGAGCTTTTCCAGGCTTGTCTTCAGTAGGCTTTACGGGGGGCCAACCAAAGGTCCCTCCCCACAGTCCAGCATATTCATGATCAGCTTTAGGAACTCGCATGGGCAGCTTGTAAAGTGCAAACCGACTGTCATGCATATTTGGCCATGCTCGATAAGAAGATAATTTTACAGTTGAAGCACGTAATGTTAGTCTTATTGTGTCACTTGATCTAAGAAATTCATGAAGGCGCGCGTGCTTATTCTCACTGCTTGAAGTGAGCTTCTTGGAAACGGCATGAGTGCCATTAATTGAACTAGATCTTCCAAGGATATGTTTAAGGTTATTCCAGATATATCTGCCAAGACTTTTTTTCTTGATGCGTTGTGGGTGACCATACTCCTCGTGAAGAGGATTACATAAAGCCATTGAACAGTTGAGACTCTTATGGGTGTCATCCAGCTGTTGTTGCATAGGACCAACTATCTGCTGGGAACTTACCTTGTAGTCAATCTGACTATTACCAAGCTTGAACATTTGAATGAGGAGAGATCTTCTTTCCTTCAATAGCATCAAATCTTTCTGAAAGTTGTCCTCGTCATCCCTTAACCTAGGAAATAAAGGTCCAATTGCCATGTCAGGAACCTTTTGTTGTATATGGTTAGTAGTAACCTCAAGCAACTTTCTTCTGTCACTAAAACCTAGTTTGCTGAAGGGAACCATTACCTCGTTATTTTCAATCACCTTCTGTGACCTAGAAAGTCCACTATTTGACCTACAAACCTTTTTTGATAACTCCACATTGTGTACAAAGCTTTTACTTTGACAAAAAGTACTATCATATTTCCGTTCCCTGGTTTCAACCTCAAGCAGTAGCATATTGCAAGCTCTGTCTATCAACTTGACTGAGCCGGGATAAATACAGTCATTTCCCTTCTCTGTTCCATGTAGAAAGAATATAGTAGAGCCATCAAAATCTGCAATAACTTCAAAGACTGGGGCCCAAAGGATGGGCCCATCTTCAACGCCCAAAGGACCAAGTTCCTGAGGAATTATACGGCAACCAATAACAGAAACAAAACCAGGCATGACATAAACAACATTACCAAGCTCAGGATTCTGATGAACCCATATTCCAATTAATGGTTGAATGGTGACAAGAAAACGGCAAAGTGCCTTATAAGATGACACGCCCTTTCGCCACTCATCCAGGTCTTTATTGGGCACTATGCCCACCATGTCACATTGAGTAAACCAGACCTTTTCAGAGGCCACAAGAGAGTATAAACTTTTGCAGCACAGACTGAGATTACATACATCTCTCAGCAAGAGGAACCGGGAGACGATGGCAAATACGTCATCGGGTAGATATAGAAGCAAGCTTGAATCACAGGGTTCATGAAACATAATGATCCAACTAGAACTCTACAATAAAAAATTGAGCTTCAAATTTTTGCTCACTAAGCAAAACAGCACGATTCTTTACATACACGATTGCGAAATCTTTTAAGAAACAAAATGAACAGCCAGCTGAACTTATAACAAATCCCGAAAATTTTCACCCTGGAAGACCAAATACTACTTGGAAGCCCCTGCACTTCACAGGAGCAAAGTGAAAATCGAATCCTGGAACAGGAACGGGCGTGCTAACTGCAATTATTGCGTGTAAAAGGCATGGATGACAGAGACACATACCAAAACTGAACTGGATTGTCTCACGAATACGAAATTGAACTCATTTGAGTTGTCCTAGCTTCAACTGAGTTCCTTCCCAAATTCTCCAATTATTGCATTCTTGGACCCGTAGGCGAAAAAGAGTAGTCACAGTCGAAAGGATAGAAAAAAAGAAAGAAAAGAATTTGGGATCGATGGGATCATGGGAACACAGTAAAAGTGATGTCAAATCATCGCCACTGTCCACTGAAACAGGAATCCTTCCTCTTTTGCATTCTATAACGATGAAGAATGCAATAGTGAGAGGAATCCAAGAGGGGCAAGCGTTGGTTTCATCGTTGTCTATTCTGAGTTCTCTCTAGTCTCTACTATGTGCCTGCGAAGTGCCAACCAGTATTGAATTCGGCTCGAAGGAAAGCCGAGCTCCAAAAGTCCAAACTGTCGGAGACTCCGAGTCCACACCTCACTAACCGAAGAAGGCAAGGCCCCTTGTGTCCAAAACTATCGCGATATTTCTAACATTTTTAATATTAGATAAATAAAAATTGGTTCATAATTTATTAATTAAATTATGATTAAATTAATAATTAAATTAGTAATAATAAAAAATATATTTTTTAAATTTTTATATATTAAAATTTTAATATAATAAATATATATTAATAAATTTTAAATATTTAATTACTAATTTAAAAATTTTTAAAAAATTAGATTAATTATTTTTAATTTACAAATAAAAAATTATTAAAAATTAAGAATATTTAATATTAAATTTTAGAACTTACAAATTATATTAAAATTTTATTTATTATTAAAAACAAAAAAATAAATAATAATTTTGATTAAATATTTTAATATTTGAGAGAAATGTTATTAAAAAATAAGATATAATAAAAAATAAATATAAAAACTAGTCAATGTGTACATTTTTTTTATTTTTTTTTTTTATATTTCAATTTTTTTAAGTATTTTTTATTTTTAATTTTTCAAATTTATTTAGAATAAATTATTTTATTATATAAAAAAATTATAAAAAAAATGTCACTAACCCATTCAAAATGATTTTTAATTGATTCAATGTTAATAAATTTAACTAATTTTTAATCAATTTAGTTTTGATAAGTTTAATTAATTTTTTATCAATTTTTTAATTGATTATTTTTTCAAACTAATCAAATCGGATTAAGGATCACTTCTTGATCCAACTAACTAGTTTAGTCTATTTTCAAAACCATAATATTCCTCATGAGTAAGCACGTTATATAAAGACTAAATTACCTGAGGGATCTATATTTGTAAATTATATCTATTTTTAAGTAAAACTTTTTATATCTTACTTATTAGATTGTTTAATAAAAATATAATATATTTAAAAATATTTTTTAAAAAAATCAATTATGTAATGTTAATGTATAAAATATTATATATATATAAATATTATTAAAAAATTGATAATAAAAATATATAATTTATATTTTTTTTCCTTTTTCAGAAATGCTGAGGCATTAATCTGACATAACTCTTGACTTCCCTACACCAGCCGATCTTAATATCTGTTAAGATTTCCTTTCACTGCGAAGGCAGAGAATGATAAGAAGCCATGAATAAGACTATGCCCAAAGACGACTTGCCCCATGGGCGAATATCAGGCTAAGTACGTGTTTGGAAACACGTTGGGTGACCTGCGTTTCGGCCCAAACCAAGGTTTGCTTCCCAAAAGTCCATTTGGATTATGTTTGGATATACGTCCGACTCGCCGCACCATCGGTCAGGAGAATATGAAAACCACGTTTCCTTTAAGCATTTTGCATCTGCTTTTCACCAACGCGTATCATTGCATTAAAACCACGTTAATGACTCCAACGGCCAAATCAGTCCGAGGTTGCATTTCTCTGTTCACTCTGTTCTCTGTTCTCTGTTCTATCTTCTTTCCTCCTGCTTCAGTGAGTTGAAGAGTACTGGTTCAGCTTCAGGCTCGACGTTATTATCAGAGATCAAATTTGGCTGAACGTTTGATTCTCAAGCTCCCACGTTGGCTTCATCTCTCCAGGTCCGTCGCTCTCGTTCTCTCTCTCTCTGTTTCCTGTCTTTCTCTCCCCCTGTCCGTCGCTCTCGTTCTCTCTCTCTCTATTTCAAACGCTCAGTTTCACCGGGTCCATGTCAGAGACAGCTGGGTGCTCTCCTCTTCTGTTAGTTGTATGTATATTTTCTTTCTTTCATCAAAGTCAAGTAAGAAATGGAGGAATCTCTCTGTCTAACCTGCTGAAACTTGCTATAGCCCAACACTCAAGCCAGTGGGTCTCGTATGGTTGCTTTTCCTTATTGTTACGATAAAACAGGACCCATTTATCTTTCTTTCGATTTTTCTGTGTAAAAGATAATGATTTCGTTTCTGCAGGTTCCGCAAGTTTTTTGTAGCAATGTCCAGTTATACATATATGAAGACACTTAGAAGGATCTTGTGCCTTGCTTGAGCAGAAGTCTTCTCAAGCTCTCACTAGAAGAGACATATTATCATGTAAGCAGTAGCTCTCTACCTCTATTATGCCGTTTTTTTCTTCTGTTACTTCTATCGTTTTGATTGTGTTTGCTGCACTATGAGTTCTCCAGCTACAGTCTATTAGCTTGGAGTCTCTCTCTTGCTGACTATGATGAATAATTACGGAGTATTATATTTTTCTCTCCTATATCTCTTTCTATTTCTCTGAGGTGCAAGGCTTGCAACTTTGCTATGTCAACTTCCGTTAAATTTGTTTAACAAGAAAATCCAACACAAAACCCTGGTTAGTAACTAAACAGGTTTAAAGAACTAATTAATATATGCAGATGTTCAGAAGATAAATTCATATTTGATTAAGCCAAGAAAGTCGTGTAAAAATCCTATCAAGATGTTCATTTCTTTCGTCATTATCATCGAGAGCCTTCACATGCTAAATAGCCCCCAAAAAAATAAGGAGATTCGGATCTCTTATATGAAAAAATAGTTTGATATTATGAAGTAGACATAGATTATACAAAATTCATATACTCAGCAAGATTCATTATTTAAGTAAAACTCATCACTTAATATAAATTTTATATATTCTAATCTATATATGTTTCTTTATATGAAAATTATATATATATATTTATTATATTGAATTAATAGTTAAGGTATGATAATGAGTGAATGGCGGGGTTAGCTAGAATGCCCGTGAGCATGGTGATAAATGACAAGGACAATAGGAAACCCCACCTCTTAATTTTGATTTCTTAATTAGCTAAACAACAAATGAGGCACAAGTGAGATGCAGTACTACTAAAGAATCCAAATTAAGGTCCAACTTTTAATGACACCGTGATCCATGTGTTAATGCGAGGTTCACAGCACATGCCTTCATTATTAATTTAGCATATCCCCTACAGAAATACAAGAATAAATTACATATATTTCTTTTAAAATCTTGTTAAAATTATATAAATTTTACTTATATATATTTTTTAAAAAATAAAATTTTATCTCAAACAATAATTTTATTTGTTTACTTATTTCCAAAATTTTTTTATGTAATCTAAATAAATACATATATAACAATTAACTTTAAAATATTGAAAGATTATATTGATTCTATTAAAATAAAATAATTAAATAATAATAATATTTTAAAATAGTGATTCTACATATATTATTAAATCATAAGTCAATGGTTCTAAAATTTCTATTAATTTTACTGATGCATTAATGAATTAATTTGAACCACTAGTCAATTAGTCATTATTAATTTGTTTGAATATTTTTCAAGATTTTGATGCTAACTTCCTAATACTGATTGCTTATTTGAATTTTTCTAAAAAAAGGCCAAATTAGACGACAAGAGGCACTAGGGATATTTGCTGAATTGAAAGAGAAGGCACTAAGGTTTGACAATCTTAATTTTCTTAATATTCTCTTAAATTGTGATAACTTAATAGTTTTATTAACAATATTCATGATTTTGCTACTTATTACTGTATGTGGACCTGTTGAAAATTTGTGCATGTTGGCCTTGGTCCTTTAAATTTTTTTTGGTTACATAGAAAAATGAGTTCTCAAAAAAAGGCTGTGTGGGATCCAAGAACAACTGAGCATTTTGTTAAAGCATGCTTGAACCAAGTCCAAAAGGGAGAACGCAATGGAACAACTCTAACAAAGAAAGGGTGGAAGGCTGCCATTGAGCAATTCAATGGATTGATTGGACGAAATTACGATAGAACTCAGCTGAAAAACAAATGGGATAGCTTAAAAAAAG
Source organism: Erythrophleum fordii (assembly GCA_032878935.1). NCBI lineage: Eukaryota > Viridiplantae > Streptophyta > Magnoliopsida > Fabales > Fabaceae > Erythrophleum > Erythrophleum fordii. Next base: position 45,669,113 of record JAVQMF010000054.1, read on the forward strand.
AATGGTCAGTATGGCATAAGTTGTTCGCCAAAGAAATAGGCCTAGGGTGGGATAGTGTGAAGATGACTGTTGATGCACCCGATGAGTGGTGGGAGAAGAAGGAATTGGTAAGTTATGCATCAACCTGTACTTATGCATTAACTACAATATTTTTGTTTGAATATTTATAAAAGTGATGAATTTCCTTATACATGCAGGAAAATCCACAATATGGGAAATTTAGGTATAAGAGACTTCCATTTGCCCAAGAGTTAACTATACTTTTTAAAGATATAGTTGCAACTGGACAATTTGCATGGGCACCATCGTCAATGACATTCTCTAATGGTTTGCTTGAAAGTGAAGACGGGTACCGCCCAAACTTAGATAATATTGGGCTTAATTCTGGAGATAGTGAAATGACAGTGTTGGGGCAACTAGCAGTTGCAAATATCAATTATCCCAGGAAACCAGTAGAAATGGTGGAAAGAGAAAGAGAGCTGACCCTGGTGAACGAACAAGTAAAGCCAAAGTCCCTGCAGCATCAAAAATAGCTGACGCTATAAGTGTCATTGCAAATACATGTCGCTCCGGTCCTACAGAACCACCTGGAACATCAATGAAGGAAGTGATGGCTGAGTTGAACTTAATTGATGAGATTGTTAGTGATCCAGTATGGTATGCAAAATGCTGTCAGATGATGATATATAAACAAAATCGGGAGATGTTTGCCACCTTTCATGGTTATGAGGATCGGAGGTAGATTTGGCTTCGACATGCAGTAGATAATCCACTTTCATTCATGAAATAAGTATTAGAGTTATATTCAGATGTTTTGTGTTTTGTGATAGTATTTGGACTATGACTTTGTCTTTGAACTATGGTTTATGGGTTTCTGATGGAATTTTACTTTTGTATTCAGTCTGATGAACTATGGTTTTGTCTTCGAACTATGGTTTATGGGTTTCTAATGGTATTTTGCTTTTGTATTCAGTCTTCGAACTATGGTTTATGGGTTTCTAATGTTATAAGAATAAATCAAATAAAGTAATATGACTATCCTTTCTGGTAATTTTACACTTAAAAGTGATTCTGGTATACAACATCCAAACAAAATCAATTCTATCAGAATCACTTTTCACCTATACTTTCCAAACATAAATCATGTTCATGTAAACTCACTTTTACCAAAATCAATTCTACAAAACTAGGGTTTGGAAAATCAATTTTACTCACCATCAATCCAAACACACACTAAGTGGGAGAGGAATATAGATAGATATCACGAATTCGAATTTGATGTTAAAAAAAGAATAGAAATATCGTGAAGTTTTCAATTGCACCTTCTAGAGGGCGGGAAGGAGGGATTATATTTCATAAGATGTGACAGATTAACATTGATTGAAAAAAATAATCAACATGGTTAATTCAGTGTTTTATAAGTTATAACATTTATTAAATTATTAAATTGCGTTGCTGTGGAAATAGTCCGACCAATAAATAATCGATTGCACTGCATAATTTATGTTCCAATACATAATTATGTTACGTGTTTTTTCATTGAAGTTCGAAAATAATATAAATATATGCTGAAATGTATACAAAAAATCTGGCTAAATATTTGATCCGTAAATTTATTTAAAATTTTAAATTAATTCATTAAGTATGAAATTTGTCAAAATAATTTCTTATTTTCATTTATCTTATAAGTATTTTAAATGATCAAATCTATTAATTCAATCACTATGAATGAGACTTTGATTTTACTATATGACATCTATACACGTGCAAGTGCACATACACACACACACATATATATATATATATATATATACTCATAAAATTTTAAAAAAATTAAGCAATTAATAGAGTCAACACTTAATAATTGACTTCAAAACACTTAATAATTTAGGGTACTTATGTATTATGAGATGAGATGAAAGAAAAAATTTTAATGACATGTATCAAAAATTAAGATCAATTTAAATTTTTAAATAAAATTAAGAATTAATATTAATTTAACTAATTTCTTCTTATGTTGTAAATGATTTTATTACCCACCATAGAAATTTATTTAATAGTAAAAACAAGTATGCATGATTACTAAATATTCATAATTTAATTTTATTAATTTTTTAAAATGAAATTGCTAATTTTTTTTTAAAGATTGCTAATTATTATAGTACATTTAATAATACCTTATAGGTTAACTTTTACATAGCGCTTGAATAGAGAGAACATATAAGAGAAGAGAAAAGAGGGAGAGAAAAAAGACATTTTCTCCTACTTGACTCAGAGAAAAAATTAAAAAGAAGAGACAAAAGAAGAAGAAAAGTATGATAGGTCCTATCAATTTTTTTTCTCCTCGAATATGTAGAGATTTGGAGGAGAAAATATGTGCGCCATTGCAGGAATGAATAAAAAAATATATATATTTAACAAAATTTTTTAACATTTTAATTAATTAGTTAATATTATAATTATTAATTATATTACAAAATTAATTAATAATAAAAATATTTTTCAAAATAATAATTTTTAATATTAAAACCAAAAAATTAAATATATAATTAAAAAAATATTACATATAAATTAAAAAAAAGAGCATCCGACTGCAAATTAGTCAGAATATATAAGAATAATATATATATAACAAAATTCTTTAAAATTTTAATTAATTAATTAAACAATTAATTTTATAATTAATTTTTATTATAAAATTGATTAATATATTTTACAAAATAATAATATATTTTTTAATATTAAAATTAATAAATTATATATAATTTAAACAAAAAATTACACACAATAAAAAAAATATTGTTCGACTATATTACAGTCGGACAGTGTTGCTATCAAACTTCAATCAGACATATATGTTTGACACAATGCATTGTTTATATGTGTGTGTATATATATATATATATATATATTATATTATGTTTTTAAATATATAATATTTATATATTTGTATATATAATATTATAATAAAGTATTACATATAATATTTAAATAATATTAAAAAATATTTATTATATATATATATATAATATTTTAATTAATTAATATATATTAAAATAATATTTTAAAATAAATATTAATATTTATGATATTAAAATAATAATTTATAAATAATTTTTTACAAAATAAAATTTAATTAATTTGAAGAATATATTTTTTAAAATATATTTTTTTTAATTTCAAATGTGTGCTTTTTAATGACTTTTATTATTTTATTCAAAAATAATTTCTTCTTATTATTTAAACATTTTCTTAAATTAGTTTTTATTTCTTTTATTATTCTTATTTTTTTAATATATATATATATATATATATGTAAAAAATTAAAATAATAACAACATTATTATTATTATATTAAATTAACACATTTTTTTTATATTTTCTCTCCTTCCATCCAAATATATCGGAAAAAAATATTTTTTTCCTAGTTTTCTTTTCTTTCTTCCAACTTTTCTCTCCTCCCATTTTTCCCCTCCTCGGTCCAAATCAATGTTTTGAAAACCGGACCGGTCATTGAACCGGTGGAGGTACTGGTTCACAGTTCATTGGTCGAACCGTGGTCAAACCGTGGTCAAACCGGTGATAATTAAATATATTATTTAAAAAATATTATATATTAAAATTTTAATATAACAAATAAATATTAGTAAATTTTAAATATTTGATTACTAATTTAACATTTCTTAAGATATTACAAAAATTAATGTTTAGTTTAAAATAAAAATTATCTATAATTAAAAATTAAGAATATTTAATATTAAATTTTTAAAATTTCTAAATTATATTAAGATTCTACTTATTATTAAAAAATAAAATAATAAATAATAATTTTAGCTAAATATCTTGATATTTGAGAGCAATATTATTAGGAAATTGAATATGATAAAAAGTAAATATAAAAAATAATTAATTATACACATTTTATTTCTCTTATATTCTCTTTTTTAAAAAAAAAAAATATTTCAACCTCCTCATCTTTTTTATTACCTTCTATTTTTAATTTGTTAAAATTATTTAAAATGAATTATTCTGTTATATAAAAAAAATAAAAAAAAAAAAGAAAAATTTGCTTCGAACCGGTTTGACCGATTTTTTTTTATCGATTTTCATCGATTTTTGACCGGTTTGACCAGTTCTTGACCGGTTTTTTGCTTGACCGGTTTTTTAACTCAACCAAACTGGATTTCCCGGTTCCCTCCGGTTTTCTAAACATGGGTCCAAACACAATGCTAAAGTAAATTATGTTATTCTTTTTAAGTTTGATTAGTTTACATATGATATTTCTATTATTTTAAAAATGACGTGGACTCCTATAATATTATGATATATCATATAAACTTGTCATCTAATTTATTGTTTATAAAATAAATTATTATTTTTATGTAATATGAAATTATAATTTTATTTTTAATATAATAATAAAGATGGTTAGTTTAATGTTAAACTCTAATATTAGATTGTAATTCTATTATTAATATAATAATAAATATAATTAATTAAAATTATTTTTGAAACAAATTTATGTTACGAAAAAAATTAAGATAAAAATTAAATAAAGAGAATTAGGTGTAATTTTTTTTTAAATTAACTATAACTTAGTCAAAGCTCATAAAAGATTAATATAATTTAGTCTAACCTTTATCATTGGAACTTTTAAAATTAGTATGCTTTCTAAGTTTTGATGGTCTGCTTTATAATTTTTGATACAAGCATCAGATTTTTTTGTCGCTTAATTTCATTACATTTATATTTTATTTCTTAATTTGTTAATGTTAATTGTTAATTCATACATTTTCAAAAAATGTTGACATAAATACATGAATAAACATTTGTTAATTTATAGATTTTTAGTTCATAGGAAAAAGCGCAAACACCATGTCAGAGCACTGCACACAGTACCGTTAGTTCTAGTTTCAGAACCGTGCCAAAGAATGCCAAACCTTGTACTGTGTCCGGAAATTTTGGCGGGAAAATCATCCCTCACAAAACCCCTTTCCCGAAAATTATGAATTACAAAGCTTCGAACACTCTATTCCTCTAATCCCAGCTCCCAATTGAATCGATGGGCGGGCGCACCATCAACGTTCTGAACGTGGCAGAGAAGCCGTCGGTGGCTAAGTCCGTTGCCGTTATGCTATCGAGGAACCAGGGCCTGCGAGTAAGGGAGGGTCGTTCCCGTTATAACAAGATATTCGAGTTCAACTACACGATTCGTGGCCAGCCTTGCCACATGCTCTTCACATCCGTCACTGGCCACCTTATGGAACTCGAGTTCGAAGAGCGTTACCGCAAGTGGCTCTCATGCGACCCCGCCGATCTTTACCTTGCCCCTGTCCATAAATTTGTTCCCGAGGTCTTCGATATTTACAGTTGTTATTGTTCTTGTTATGCCCTTAACCTATTCCTCATATTCTCATTGCTTTCAATAATTATTTCGATTTTGATAATTTATTGCAAGTAAGTGCTATTCCTCTCATTTGTAGGGAATAATTTACTGAACATATTTTCTCTGTGGTTTCTATTGATTTAGGATAAAAGGGATATTAAAAGGACACTGGAGGAGGAAGCAAGGAGGTGTCAGTGGCTTGTTTTGTGGCTCGATTGTGATAGAGAGGGTGAAAACATTGCATTTGAAGTAATAGAAGTCTGCACTGCAGCAAATCGCCATCTTTCTTTAAAGAGGGCTCGTTTCTCTGCCTTGATTGACAGGTTATATAGTGTACCGGTCACAAATCATGGTTATTGTAATTGATTTTTTTTTTCTTTTCAAAATAATGTTTTGATCGTCACAGACGTTTGATCTACACAATGACAGGGAAATACATCAAGCAGTACAGAATCTTGTTGAACCTAATAAGTGCTTTGCTGATGCTGTGGATGCTAGGCAAGTGAGTCACCTGTTCAATCCCTGATGGGGCTGAGCTGAGCTTTCATATCATTAGAGTTCAATGTTCATGCCTTTTTATAATCAACTAATATATTCTATTGGGCATTGTTATCCACCATAATCTGCAATATAAGAAGCTGATAGTTAATTTTTAATGGCATATCTCTTTCTCTCCTAATATACTGTATCTTTATGAAATAATATTGATAATTTTTTTTCCAGGAAATAGATCTTCGTATTGGTGCTTCTTTCACCAGGTTCCAGACAATGCTAATGAAAGATGCTTTTATCATTGAATCTGCTTCGGATGATAGAAATCTTGTCTTGAGTTATGGCCCTTGTCAGGTTTGCTACAGTTGAAAACATGAACATGAAACAAAGGTTTCTGATCTTTATGCTTAAGCAGATATTAATCCTTTTGAGTGTTCGTTTTGGCTACAGTTCCCTACACTTGGATTTATTGTGGAGCGATACTGGGAGATACAAGCACATGAGCCAGAAGAGTTTTGGTCCATTAATTGTTCTCATAAATCAGATGAAGGAACTGCTAGCTTCAGCTGGATGTAAGCCATGAAGCTTTTGGTGCATTCATAACTCTTGTTGAATTTTTCTAAATGCAGGCTTAGGATATAATCTGAATTAGTTTGGCAGGCGGGGCCATCTGTTTGATTATACTTGTGCAGTTGTAATATATGAGATGTGTGTTCAGGAACCAACTGCAACTGTGAGTCATACTTTTAGCTTGTTATTGGGCATGTGCAGAATCCATAGTATTGTTTTGTTATAAATATTAGTTACCATTCAGGTCATGAAAGTTAGACAACAGGAGAAGCTGAAGTATCCTCCGCATCCTCTGAATACCATTGAGCTTGAGAAACGTGCTTCACGATATTTCCGGATGAGTTCTGAACAAACAATGAAGGTGAGTAAGATGTTGGGAATCCATTTGATCTAGTTTGCTTTGCATTGATAAGTGATGACTCCTTGGAGTCAGTAACTGCATCCCATATGATTTACTTTCTTTATAGTACTGACTTTGAAGATACATAGAAAGAAAGAATGGGCTTCTGGATGGTGCCAATTACCAAATAAAAAACTGAAAAAAGGCTACGCCCTAAGCACAGAAGCAATTTGGATATTCTCTATCTATGTGTTATAAATTTGTATGTAAGAACTGTGTTCATGCATATATGCCACATTAAAGAGGCAGGCCTTAGTTTACCAGTATTTATAAAGCTTTTCTGCTTAGTTATTTGGGCAACTATTTGGCTGTATCTGTGACTTTCAAACTTTTCTAGCTATGTTGAAAGAACAAAGTTTTTCGTGCAGTTCTTTCAATGTTTTTGAATCGGTTGATGGATAAGGTGCAACATAGTTCTCCTTTTTGTTGGTTCTGACTTTTCTTTTCTGTTGAAAAATCTCTCAGCTATTGGAGGATTAATGTTACAAATTTAAGGGCATGTTAAATGATTAAAGATAATGTTTGAAAATTCTCTCTTAACATTTATCCATAAGCGAGGAGTTTATAGCTAAGTATAAATCTAAGAGGGGAGAGAGGTGCCATTGTGTATGTAAGTTTGCAAGTGATTGAGCCTTCTTTTTCATCATATCTAAGTTCTAAACTTCTAACCACAAATTTCAACATTTTCACTGAATGGCTTTTCATTGTTTGATATTACATAGATGCATCTCCTGCTTACACCTTATTTAACTATTTATAGGTGGCAGAAGAACTATACCAAGCTGGTTTTATCAGTTATCCTCGTACAGAAACTGATAGCTTTTCTTCAAGGACTGATTTGCATGTGAGTAACCTTTGTCTCCTCTCCAAGCATGCCTATTGTAGTTGTGGATCCAAGTTGAGTTTGGACATTAAGACACAGGAAAGGGCTAGAGTTAGTGCTATGATGCATGTAATGGTAAAAAATCAAATCCAGTTTGGGAAGGGGAATGTGACCCCCTTTCTTTAACCATTGAGAACATGCTCTTTGACATGGATATTCGAGAACCAGTGTGAACTTTACATTGCAGTTATATACTTGAAAGAAAGGGGATAAGGGAAATATATCTCTGAAGAGAAAGGAATTTGAAGTGCTTATCACCTTGATTGTTGTAGGAAACTCATATAATTATGTTTTTGTGTAACGTTGACACATTTAGATGCATATTATGAACCATATATGTTCTACTATTCTGTTTTATAAATATGGGCTTTTTATTTTGGGTGATATATAATATATATGCGTAATAGAGTATATAGTTTTAAGTAAGTGAATATTTGACTTTTGAAGCCTCTATGCTTAATTACTGCACTATAAGGTTTTTACCTGAATTAGTCAACTTGTACCGTGTTAACAACATCTTTTTCTTTGTTTTTTTTTCATCCTTAAGTATCTGATATACTTTTTACTTTCAAGGACCAGAGTTTTATTTCTATTTTTATTTTCTCCTGCTGAACTTAATGCTGGTATATTTCTGTAATAAATTTATTCTTTTTTTAACCAATCTGCTTTTTCTTAGTGACTGGCTTTTTTTGTTGATTGTTTTGTTTTTATTGCAGACAATGGTACAAGAACAACAAGGGCATCCTGAGTGGGGATCATATGCACGAAGGTTGTTGGATCCTGGGGCAGCGCTTTGGAGAAACCCTAGTAATGGGGGGCATGATGACAAGGCCCATCCACCCATTCACCCCACGAAATTTTCTATTGGAGAATCTAGGTGGAGCCAGGATCACCATGTAAAATATGACTGTCTATCACTCTTTTAAGTTACAAACCTTGCATTTTGCCTGGATATTCATATAATTTCTCTAATTGCCACAGAAATTGTATGAGTTAGTTGTTCGCCATTTTTTAGCATGTGTCTCACAGCCTGCTGTAGGAGCTGAAACCACTGTTGAAATTGATATAGCTGGTGAATTGTTTTCTGCATCTGGGAGAGTGATACTTGCGGTAAGATTTCTGTCATGCTGAAACTAAACACTCACTGTAGATTTTATCCCATAGTGATGTAGTACTGAAACTAAATGTATTTTGCTGTCATGCTGAAACTAAATATTTTCATTTTCTACTTTATCAACAACAACAACAATAACAAAGTTTTTTTCCACTAAGTGGGGTCGGCTACATGGATCAATCGATGCCATAAACCCTTATCATAAATCATATTTTTAGACAAACCATTTAAATTTAAATCTCTTTTAATAATTTTTCCTATAGTTTTTCTTGGTCTTCCTTTACCTCTAATTATTGGACTATTCTTCATCTCATCTACTTTCCTAATTGGGGCTTCTATAGGTCTCCTTCTTACATGACCAAACCACCTAAGTCTTGATTCTACAATCTTTTCTACAATAGGTGCGACTTTCACCTTCTCTCTAATGCATTCATTTCTAATCCTATCTCGTCTAGTGTGTCCACTCATCCACCGTAACATTCTCATATCTGTAATATTAAATTTATTTTCTTATTAACTTTTTATTGTCCAACACTCACTTCCATACAACATTGCAGGTCTTATAACTGTATAGTAGAATTTACCTTTAAGTTTGAGTGATACTCTTCTATCACAAATAACACGCGAAGCACTCCTTCATTTCATCCACCCCGCTTGAATCCTATGCTTTACATTTTCTTTTATTTTCCCGTTATGTTGTATAATGGATCTAAGATACTTAAATCGTGTGACTTGTGATAAGATATGTTCTCCAATTTTTACTTCTACACTAGAAGTGGTGTGTCTCTTACTAAACTTACACTCCATATACTCCGTTTTACTTCTACTTAAACGAAATCCATGAGCTTCCAAAGTTAGTCTCCACCTCTCCAACTTCTCATTCATTTCCTCTCTCGATTCTTCAACTAGGACAATATCATTTGCAAAAAGCATGCATTGTAGCACCGGCTCTTAGATATATTCAGTAAGTATATTCAAGACTAAAGTAAAAAGATAAGAGCTTAGAATTGACCCTTGATGTAGACCAATAGTTATCAAAAAATTTTCTGTAAGTCCACTTTTTGTTATTACGCTAATTGTAACTTTATCATACATATCTTGGATTGCTCGAATATAAGTTATACGAACTCTTTTTTTCTTCAAAACCTTTCATAGAACTTCTCTTGGCACTCTATTATATATTTTTTCTAAATCAATAAATACCATATGTAAATTTCTTTAATTCTCAATATATCTCTCCATTAATCTTCGCAACAAGTATATTGTTTCCATAGTTGACCTTCCTGGCATAAAACCAAATTGATTCTCCGTTGCTCTCTTTCCTTAACCTTCGCTTAATTATTCTTTCTCATAATTTCATAGTGTGGCTCATGAGTTTAATTCCTCTATAATTTGCACAATTTTGAATATCTCCTTTACTCTTATAAATAAGGATTAAAGTACTTTTTTTCCATTTATCTGGCATCCTCTTAGATCTCATAATTTTATTAAATAACTTTGTGAGCCAACTTATACCTTTCATTCTCAATCCCTTTCATACTTCAATGGGTATATTATCCGATCCAACTGCTCTGTCATTCTCCATTCGCTTTAATGCTTTTTTTACCTCTACTTTACAAATCCTACGGTAAAAAGTATAATTTCGATCCTCTTCTTCAGTGTCTAGCCTATCCGATTGCAATAAAATCTCGTGCCCTTCTTTAAAAAACCTATAAAAATAACCCTTCCATCGTTCTTTGATATCTCGTTCCGTGACCAACATTTTTCCGTCTTCATCCTTAATGCATTTTACTTGATCCACGTCTCTTGTCTTTCTTTCCCTACTTTTAGCTAACTTGTAAATATTTTTTTCTCCAACTTTAGTACCTAAAGATTGGTATAAACCATCAAATGCTCTCGCTCTCGCTTCGCTCACTGCCTTCTTAGTGTCTTTCTTAGCTACCTTATATTTTTTCCAATTTTCATTACTCTTACATAATAACCACACTTTATAACACTCTCTTTTAATTTTAACCTTATCTTGTACACTTGCATCCCACCACTAAGATTATTTATCCTTAGGTCTAAAACCTTTTGATTCATCTAATATTTCTTTTGCTACCTTCTTAATCTCTTTAGTTATTTCATTCTACATATCGTTAGCACTTTCTTGTATTTCCCAAGGTCCTTCCTCCACAATCCGTCTCTGCAAATTCTTTTCTTTATCCCCCTTTAGTTGCCACCACTTGGTCCTTACCACTCTATCTTCACTTTTACTTTTTACTCTCCTCCTAACTCTTACATCCATAACCAAAACTTTATGTTGAGTAATTAAACTCTCTCCCGGTATAACTTTGCAATCCATGCAAAATTTTCTATCCGATTTCTTTATAAGAAAGAAATCAATTGAGAACATACCTTTCCACTTTTATACGTGATAAGATATTCTTCACGTTTTCTAAAATAAGTGTTAGATAATATAAGATCGAACGCTAATAAAAAGTCTAAAATAGTTTTACCTTCTGTATTTACTTCTCTTATACCATGTCCTCCATGAACACCCTCGTAGCCTGAAAATACACTTCTCACATGACCATTTAGATCCCCTCTTAAAAGAATCTTTTCTTCTAATAGTATTTCCTGAACTAAACATTCCAAATCTTCTCAGAATTTTACCTTATGATATTCTTCTAACCTTACTTGTGGTGCATAAGCACTAATAATATTAAAGATTTCTTTTTCTACTACAAACTTTAATGCAATGATTCTATCTCTTAACTTTTTGACATCCACTACAGTATTTTTCCAAAACTTATCTACAATTATATCTACCCCATTTCTAGATTTAGATTTACCAGTATACTAAAGTTTAAAACTTGAAGTATTTAATTCTTTCGTTTTTTCTCCTACCCATTTAGTTTTTTGTAAACACATAAAATTAATCCTTCTCCTAATCATAGTATTTACTATTTCCATAGACTTACCCGTAAGTGTACCTATATTCCAAGTTCCAAAACGAATCTAACTCTTATGAACTAGCTTCTTTAGCTACATTTGTTCACAAAAATGTGGGAGCCTTTGTTTATTTTTCACTACATCCAGGCGATGATGCAGTGGCTCTTGCTCATTTATCACTGTACTCGAACTATACAGCGCGTTACTTACGGGCAACAACCTAGCCTTACGTCTAATATATCGATTGTCCATGTTATAAAAATTCGACAAAGTTTTACGTTGGCTGTCGACTGCCTAACACAACCCTCCTCTTCATTTTCTATTTTATCCTACTTTCTTAATTGTTTTAACAGTGAGTCACAAATGTTCTGATTGTTGTCATTAATTGGCTTTTATTGGATCAGAAGAACTACCTGGATGTTTATCGCTTTGAATCTTGGGGTGGATCAATGATTCCAACATATACTGTTGGTCAACAGGTTTGCTTTAAGTTATAATATCAGATTGTATGCAACATTTTGCAATTAGTTACTCTTGGTAAACATTTTACTTTGCTGATAAATTTATCAAATGTGATAATTGGAAACTTCTTTCCTTATTGATGTCCTTTTTTACCATTAATTTGACTGAATGATGCCTTATAGTTTGGAATTTATACTGTGTTTTTGACTTTGTTATTATTAAAATGAAATTTAAATGAAGGCTACCCAAGAAAGGATCATCTTCAATAAATATAATGATATTGTAATTGGCCATCTTTTATTGATAATGACACCCATGAATCCAGCACATGAACAGCATGCAGTTATTTTCAGTTCTGGAGGGTGAGAGAGGATCAGGATTTGGGAAAAAATGAATCGTGAACTCCAATTTAATTCCATGACCTTTTAATCTCTTTTCTATAATATTGGTGTTATAATTTTTGAGGTTTGAACTTTGAACTTTGCATCAGCATTATATGCAAATGCTATTTTGGACTCAAACAAATATTCACTGAAGAGCTATTGATATTGCAGTTTATTCCAACAACATTGACCCTTGATTCAGGGGTGACCAGGCCCCCACCACTTCTGAGTGAAGCTGATCTACTGAGTTGTATGGACAAGGTGAGAAAGATGTAGAAGCTGATGCAGACTGGACCTTATGATTAAAATATTTGACAGTTTATTGCCTGTAAATAAAATTATGTGTCCATTATATTGAAAATTTATTTTTATTGCCTTTTTGTTATTTCTTTTCAAAAGGAGGGTATTGGTACAGATGCTACAATGCATGATCATATTAAGAAGCTGCTTGATCGGTTTTATGCAACCAAGGATGCAAATACTCGTTTCACACCAACTAATCTTGTAAGCTTAAGCTAATTATTGAGACATTTTGATTGTTCTTGACTGATCTTTTTTTCTTATGATAATTTGCTTGACTTGTCTTGATTCATATTTTACTGATGGGAGAAGAGTTACTATGTAAGGTTAGAAGAGGACATAGTGATTAGTGAATATATTTATTAGCCAATCGGTGAAAAGTTCTGTTCAATACAAGGGAGATTGTAATGTAACGGTAAAGGTGATTTAGCTGTCAAAGCATTGTTGAACTGTACAAATTGAAGGTTTTAGCCACTGCATGTACATGTAAACCAACTGATTTAGTAGACTCTTAAGGTCCGTTGGAAATAAATGCCCATTGCATCTTCCTTGATCAATCTTGACAACCATGCTTGGGAGAGTGATTGGTTAAACTGTGAGAGATTCTATAGCTTGTAGAAGGTTATAGCTGCTGCTTTAGAGGAATAAATTTTCACATTTTTAAACTTTCAGCTGTTAGAACCTTTTACCTGCATTCAATCTTGGCAAGAACAAAATATACACTAATAAAGTGGATATATTTTATTATGGGTATTGATCTGCCAAATGGGATTTGTTCACCATGGCATGGCCTCAAGTCATTTTGTTGTCTGTCCTTGGTAATCTTTTTTTCCATGGAGCTGCACAGCACTGGTGGACATGTTTATAACCATGTAGATAAGTAATAGCAGCACTCCAAAAATTAGTCCCCAAAAAAAAGAAGAAAAATTATCCTAATTCTCTTTTGCATGCATAGAAATTGAAGTAGGTCAATACCCCAAAAAAAAAAATCTTCCCGAGGATTTTCATCAGGTGGTTCTTTACAAGAATCTTTTATTTAGTTTCTTAGTTATAATTATAATGTATTTAATTCATTTAATTCTCAAAGGTATTGTTGTGTTTTTTGGCATAAGCAATCAAAACTAGATAATGAAGCATGACAATATGTTTTCCCATAAATATATATTTTCAAGAGTCATAAGTTCAATATGTTTGCAGGGTGAGGCACTTGTTATGGGATATGATGACATGGGGTAAGTAATTTTATTTACTGTTAAATTGTTATATATAATCTCAGGATATTCTTTGTTTTAATTTAGCAGATATCAATTTGTTATAAACTTTTCATGATAAAAATTACCTTTAGGTGCAATAAATTTTTCAATCATGTGGCTGGTATGAGTTGACTTTGTAATTAATAGGCCTAGCAGTAAAGTAGGCCAAGTCTATATGAGAAAGAGGGATGAGGCTGTTCTTGGGGGTAAATGGGGAAGAGTTTATGAGAGGAAAAATAAGGAAGTTAGTGGTAAGGTGGTAGAGGATGGGCAGAATGGGAATTTAGGTGGGAGCAGGAGCAACTGAATTTGTCTTGTAGTCCATGATTAGAGTGAGAGAGAGAGAATGTTTTGTGGGAGGTAGTTATAGTGAGTGAGCTCTATGTGGGAGGTGTGGAAGTTTTGGAATTTTGCCTAGGAGAGAACCTAACCTCTCGAATGTCGGGTTTCCCTTCCTATTTCATTTTCCTTTTTTTTCTTTTATCTTCACTGGTTATAGCTCTGCAATTGAGTGATTCTTCCTTTTCCTTTAGCCATACAAGAGGAAGCTGTTGCTTTGTTTCATAAATAATACTAGAGCCTGGAAGTTTCCATCAGTAATAGTGTGAAACTTGTATGACCTTATTAAAAAATTCTTTAGTTAGAAGATTATACAAAAATTTTAGCTTCAATACATACTGTGGAACCAAGGTGTTTCTTTTTCTTTGAAGGGGGTTCAATTGGGGCCCAGGGGAGCTAGTGAGCATACAATACTAGGTAATTCTTCACCTTCCTTTGAATTATGTAAAAAAATCTTTTAGTGAGAAGATTATACAAAATTTTAGCTTCAATACATACCGTGGAACCAATGCTTTTTTTTGGGGGGGGGGGGGGTCTTTGAATGGGGATGGGCATCAATAGGGGTCCACGCAAGCTATTGAGTATACAATACTAGGTAATTCTTCACCTTCCTTTAAATAGCTCATTCTGATAAAGGCAAGATTCAAAGTTAGGTCCTTACCCACAATGACAAGAAACTCTAGTAGTTGACCCTAGAACCTCCCCAAATTTGCTGAAATTCGGACACAGAAGTCTTTTGTTAACATATGCCATGTTCCTCATTGTGATGAGTTAAGGTTGGGCCTTTCTGAGAGCCTGGAAAGGTATAGTCAGTGTCAGCCATTAAATGTTTGAGTATGAAAACCTGATCAATGTTGTCAGAATGTTATCATTTCTCACATGTTATACAATGCTTAGTTACCCAGATACTTTGGCAGGAGAAGGCTACTTGGCTTATGTTTGAATCTTAATTTTGCTTTTGCTTTCTCTTTCATCACCTATTCAGCATGCTCCCCAACAGATGTTTTAGTTTTGTGCATGTCTTATTTAGAGAAGGTAATGATTTAGGGAAAACCTAGTCTTCAGGTATAAGCTCTGGAAACCGTATCTCAGAGCAGTTATGGAACGTGACATGAAAGCAGTCAGTGAAGGCAATAAAACCAAAGCTGAAGTTTTGGCGAGTAGCTTGCAGCAGATGAAAGCTTGCTTCCTGGATGTAAGTTGTTATTTGGCTCTTGTTACCAAGATTTGGTTATTGAGGGAATCTACAGTCTCCTGTGGATTACCTAATTTTAAAATCACTTGCCTTAAATCAAGCTATTTATTTTAGCATTGGGCTGGCAAACATCTAGATTGACAATTATTTATAGCAATCATAATTTATTGAGGTAGTTTTTGTGGCACTATAAAAATCATGTGTAAAGGTGATAAGAATTACTCATTATCTCAGGTTTTGTTTCTGTTTCAAGATATATTTCTGCTCCTGTTTTGTATCTGAATCTCCTAAAGTTTGAGTTTTTAAGTTTTGAGGGCCTTTATTATTCTTCTGTTTATTGTTCTTAGATGTCCTCCTTTTTCTTCCTGCCATTATGTTTTATAAATCTTCTTTCTCTTTACAAGTGAAAGTTGGGTCAATGGGAGGTAGAAAAAACATGTGAATATAGTCTGTTAAGATAACTCAACACAATCCCACACGTAAGCCATGTGTTGGGTGATGTTGGGATTTAACTAGTGAGACCTCAACAGATCAAACCTCAGTACTGGCCAGTTTGGTTACTCATTAAGTCATTAGCCTTACACAATGACAACAAGAACACTTTAATGTCTTGAATTAGATGGTAAAATTGTAGGAATCAACATGGAGGGATAACTATAAAATAATAATTGTGGAAATAATTATTTTATACTCTTTTCCATAGACTGGAAATATAGCAGCCTTCGAATTATTTCTGGTCATTTTAAGCAAATTAGCAATACTTTCCAAGCTGAGGATCTGAACCTTTCTTAACCATTATAACTCTCTTAGAACTCAAACATAAAATCGGCTTTACTCAAGTCAAATCAAAAGAAGGCACCAACTAAGAAAATTAGTTTGTGAAACATATGAGAAGCATATAGTAAAAAATTAAGCTTCATGCAGTACATAACATTACTTTATAAAAAGCTATGAATTATTGTCTTGTATTCAATTTTGTGGCTATGAATATTTAGATTTGTAGGTGTTGCCCTGCTAAAACAACATACGTCCAGCTAATCATTTACTCTCTACATTTATTTGGAGGAAAAAATCTTTGCTTTTCCAACTTCTGAGTTCCTCATGCTAAGTTTTTCCAACAAGCTTAATCCTCAGAGTTAAATATCCTTCATTTCCATTACTTATAGTTTAGTTGGCAATTTAGCTCCCAAATATCTGATGCCTTCCCAAGCCTTTGGCACCAATTTACCTCCATTATAGAGTTCTCAACTCAATCGCCTGTACCATTTGCATACCATTTGGTATGGCAAGATAAATTCTGTGCCACCTAACCTTTAAAGAATTCCTTTGTTAGGGTAGACCAACTATCCCTGAATTTCCCCTGCTTGTTGCAGCAAAGTGATTTTTTGTTTCCACAATAGGTCCTGCTCTTTTGCCTTGGCACTTGACTTAACTATTCACATAAGTGGTTTAGCTTAGCATCTGCATTTTTGGTTGCATATAACATACATACCTATTACAAAGATTGTTAACTTAAATGTCTGATAACCTGTAAATGTATGCAGGCAAGGTTGAATAAAGTGAAACTTCTAGAAGCCATGGCAATATTTTTTGAGAGGTGATAACCTCACAAACCTCTAGTCTCATAACTCTTTTTGCCAATGTGTTAAATCATCTTGAACCACCCTTGCAGATCTAATAGATCTGGCAACAATGAGATGCATGCAGCTGGAGAAGTTGTTCGCCAATGTGGGCTCTGCCGAGAATCAGACATGGTGCTAAAGCAAAATCGAGTATGTATTTTAATTGTCTGCTTTGCATATAATATCAACCATGGAAATGTTTGCCTCAGTTAGTTTTGCTGCAATATGACACTTGTCTGTCCAATGTTGTCTTAACATATCTATCACATCATCCTTCAAATGTAATGGTATATTATATTCATCCTTCTTGAGCATTAACACGCACAATGTCAGTTGTCTTGTGCATTCTAGTGGTTTATATAATAACAGGGGCACAACTCATCAGTCTGATACTTTGATTTATTAATATAAACGTTTTTTTTTTGGCACAACATGGTTCCATTCTTGTTCATTCCTATAGAAACCAAGGGCTTAATAATCCTTTGAATTTATTTTATCACATGGAAGCAACGTTACATTTTGGTCTTGTTTGGTATGGTTAAGGAAAGTAAGGAAAAGAAAATTTATATATAATGTCTATTTTGTCTTTGTAATCATTATTCGATCATTACTTAATATTATATACTAATCATCACTTAATTATTAAAAGTAGGATACTAAAGGTATGTTTTATCTCCAAAATCATTTTTTTCTTTTCTATTTCTATTTTTATACCTATTTTTCTACATACCAAATGAGCCTATAGAAGTTAGGGCACTAAAATCATTTTCTATTTTTAAAATCACCTTTTTCTTTTTCCATTTCTATTTTTATATCTAATTTTTTGTGTATCAAATGAGTCTATAGATAATAAAAGAGAGAGTAGACTCATATTCCAATTAAAAGATATAACTCTTAAAAAAAATAATTTTATCCTACTCAAAATAGGATAACTCTATCCCAATTAAAATAGAAAACTTAATTTAATCTTATTCTAATCAAAACAACACGCTGAAACTAATTCTAAATACATAAAAATATTATTCCAAGCTAACTAAAATAAAAATATATATTTAAAATAAAACAAATTAAATAATTAAATGACTTAATTAAAAAAAACGATAATTCCAGCATAGAGCTAAGGGTCTTGATATTGGATATTTCAACTTAGAGATAAGGGTCTTGTCTAAAAAATTTCTTTATTCTTGTCATTACTATTTGTCTTCTTCTTCCCCTCACTTTGTAGCAAGGGTCTTGATTTTGAGTATCCTTTCCTCAACCTTTTACGGGGTAGAAATCTTGGTTTTTGCTAACTATCAATGTATGGTTTTTTATGCTTACCACCAATATATGATATATTTTTTTAAAATCTGAAATTGGTTCCCTATCTAATTCTCCACGATGTGGGCAATAATCGTTCTTCATTTTTTTTTTTAAACTTAAGTTTTGATCCAGTGCTGTAATGCATTGAATTTTCGTCAATAGTATTGACAAATTTTCAAAGGAGGCCAAGTTAATTAGTTTTGGACAAACAGCGATGAAAGAAAGTGCGTCAAGCACTCTTATGCATTGGTGCATGGGATAGGCTGCAGCTATGTGTGGTGGCACATGGAGGGGCAGCCAACTACTGAATTCTGGGAATTGGTCAATTAGGGCCTTTTAAGGACAATGATCAGGTGCATCGTATCTTCAATGATAATGGAATGATGATTCCAAATTTTGGATGTTCCTATTATAAAGAAGATGAAGGAAGAGCTTTAGAATGGTGCATTTCTATGCCTCTTGTTAGCCAAACTTCACCATGCTTTGTGTTGGTCGAACTTGGCCATTCAAAAATGGGCTCTATTATCATGTAGAAATTTAGGGTTTAATAATCTTTTGAACTTATTTTATTAGATAGAAGCAACATTATGTTTATAGATGATCACAGAGAGTAGAAACCTACATCAATTAAAAGACATAACCCCAAAAAAATAAGATAATTTTATTTTAATCAAAATAGAATAACTCTATCTTAATTAAAATAAAAAAATTTAAACTAATCTTATCCTAATAAAAAAAAAATACTTAAGTTAATTCTAAACGCATAAAAACATTATGCAAAATTAACTAAACAAATAAACCTTAATTAAAATACAACAAATAAAATAACCTGATTAAAATTAACAGTAATATCCAACAATTCCTAATTACTTAGCAGTGGGGGTTTGTTAACTCAGTTAAAGGTAGATAGCTATGATATTTCTAGCCAGTTACTGATAGTTTTGTCAAATCTCTGGAGTTTTTTGCTATTTGTTCATCCTTATGTTTTATAAATAGTGATCAATCATATATTTGAGAATCAATTAGGTAATTGGTAGTGAATGATTTTATGGTTTAGTGTAATGAATCTAGGCATAACTTTTTATCTGATTGAAATTTATACTACCTTTTACCAGGATGGCAATTTTATGGTTGGATGTTTGGGATTCCCACAGGTTGGTGTTCTTGTTCTTTTGGTCCCTGTGAATTCCTTTATTATAATGAAGTAAAGTTTATCTTTTCTACTCTTGTAGTTGCTGGTATGTATGCTTGTATCTAACGTGCTGTAACTAGTGAATTTATAGATTGGAGACAATGTTCCTTTAGAGAAAGAAATAATCATGGTGAAATGAAGTGTGGTAACTAGACTATAGACGGGACATTACAGTCAGGCTGCCTTACTATTTACTCTGATGAACTTTGGCGAGTTTTTACTTGAATTATATGGTCCTATGATTCAAGTATCTCCTCATTTTGATGCATATATTCTGAACGTGACTTCCTCTCCCACACCGTAAGAATTCCATCAACTTTCTGTTGCTGTTTCTCTTCATTGGTGTGTGCAGTGTCCAACCACAGCTTCTTAACTGATCATCTTCTATTCCTCTTGATAGCCCTCGATCATAACTGGTCTTTTTTTTCCCATTCCTTTAACTTTATTTGTTATTTAATCTCAGCTAATTATGGATCCTGATCCCCTCGATGATTTAACTCGTGCTAAACTGTTCTTTTCTTCCATGTTGCATTAATGGAGAGGTTCATTCTGAAGTGAATGAAGTGAATTCCTTGAAGTTTAGTTTCTTTTTCATTGGAAACCTTTTAAGGAAATTTCTGTTCTTTTTGACACCCTTGCTTTCTTAGATAAAACTGCAAATGCATGTATAAGTATTTATCACTCATCAGCAGCTTAACTCAATATATGCTGCAAGTAGTGCTAAACCTTCTCCTTTAGATAGATAGGTACTTTTTGGTCCCTTCTCCAACTTAATTATGAAAGTTTATTCTGGCTATCTCTCACCCTCCCCCCCCCCCCCTCCTCTCTTATCTCTCTCTCTTTCTCTCTCGACTGACTGACACTAAAAGAAAATTGACCTCGTGCTCAGTGTAGGAATGCTGTCTGGCTCCCAGGATCAGTATCAGAAGCAGCTGTGACCACCAATATTTGCAACTCTTGCACCCCTGGTTTGTGACTTGCAACATGATATCTAAATCAGTTACTTGCATGAAAAATTAAGGGTTCCCTGTTGTATTATTGAAAATTTTTTCATTTTTAACCCCCCCCCCCCCCCCCCCCCAAAAAAAAAAATCTTGTCGTGACAAATTCTAGGTCTTGTACATGAATTTTATGTTCCTTTTTAATCTTTCCTATAGCATGAGAAGTGTTGACAGATTATTTTTAAGAAACGCTAATATTGGCAATTTTGGTATGGGAGGAATACTTGTCTCTGAATAGGCAGCCTGCAAAACATTCCTTAGTTTATTTGTGTGGTGCACAGTGTAATTAGTGATCTTGATTCTTTTCTTGTTTCAGATATCATTTTCTTAACTGATGCTATAGTATAATATTTATAGGCCCTGTTTACCTGATTCAATTCAAGTTTCGCCAGCTGGAAATACCACCAAACTACAATGTCAACCATTTGGGTAGGTGCACCTCCATTGTTATGATGAATTGCCTTGTTATTAGTTTTGCAAGAGCGCCCCTTCACTGCATTTTTTATATATGCATGAAGTTGAGTTGTAAAAGTTTAAGATGCTAACAGTTATCTTTCTTCTCAAAGTCCGTTTAATTTCTGCAAGATTGATTCTCTTCCACCAAATAAGCCTCTTATTGTTAGCTCAAAGAACAAAAGGAAATGAAAACATAAAGCAAGATTCTCTTAAGATTTTTCTTTTTTTAATTTGAAACATTTACTTTTCATAAATACACATGATAGGTTGCATAGGTGGCTGTGATGAGATTCTTACACAGTTGACAGAAATCTGCGGCACTGGTCCTTGCATACCAGGTATGTATAAACAACTAAGTAGTTGCTGGAAATTCCATTAAACCAATTGCCGGATGGTACTTTTTTCCCTTCTTTTTATATGAAGTAGGTTTTATCTAACCAAGGTGCTTATAATATTTGTATGCATCTCATGCAAGAAACTCATCAGGTAATTGATGTGTATATGGCAGTTTCAATCCAAGTTCAGTGTTTTTGAGGAACCATTTGCAAATGAGACCATTAAATTTGACTTACGGATATTTGTACTGTCTAAGAGAAGATTCTTATATTTGGAACTTGTTTATCTTGAGCTTCAACATAAAACAAGTTTAAAAAAATATTGTGGTCACAAGTTAGTGTCACAGTACCTGTTTTAATCTTCTTTTGCTGCCATTCCCATTATTTTCATGAAAAAAATGAGAATTATGATTGTACCTTAACATCTTCTCCAGCACGAGGGAGAGGATCAACTGCACCACCCAGCAATACTCACCAAACTAACATGAGGCAAGCAGTTTGTATGTACTGTCAAGAAACAGGGCATTCTTCCAATGCCTGTCCTTCACATATTTCAGGTTCCAGGAATGCTAGACGTCGTGGAATGAACCAACATAGTGGTAATGATCTCTGGAATTTTAAAATTCCTTACCAGTCTAGGCATTCCGAAATATATTCCTTGGATTTTTTTTGTGATGATATAGGGATATGTGCAAGTGGTGATGGTCTAATTTGGAGATGCTGATTTCTATAATTTGTGAAGGTCCGGTTGTGATTTTGGAAGCAGTTGCTGGGTTTGTCAGAACTCAGGAAGGTTTAGGAGGTTTTTATTTGGCTTATTATGAGTTATGAAATCTACTCGATTTAGTATGGAGACATGAGCTCCTTTTAACATCTTTAGGATTATGAAGCTGCAAAGGCTATATATGGTTCAGTTCAGAAGTTTTCTTTCTTCTTTTCTCATTTTTTAGTTTTTTTTCCTCCCTGTTTTCACTTCAGAGACTTGTTAACTACTTTTGCAACTGCACTCGTATTCTCATATTTACCCCCTTTTTTTCTGTGTTTTTCATGCTTCTCTAGTTTAACCTTGATGGGCTGCCCAGGTTTTTGGTTATCCCCCCTGCCTGCCAGGGGAAACAATCTGTCCGGTCCGAATCAACCTATGCTATAGATGATAAGCTAATAAATTATAATCATGTTGCGCAAAGCATTAATTCCTTATGCTTTGCTGAGTTCTGTATCATATTCCTGCTTGTGCTTAGGTTATGATTTATATCTATGTATTTTATTGGGATATTAAATGTGAGAACTAACTCAGTCTGCATAAAAGGAAGCTTATTACCCTTACCAACTTAGGAATTCTTGGTTCACCTTTGCTTTCAATCTAGCATCCTTAAAGGTTGAATTTTTACGCACTAATTCTTATAAACCTTTTAATGATGCAGGGGAAGCTTCTGTTTTATGCAATACGTGTGGAACGCCATGTATTTTGAGAACCGCAAATACATCAAATAACAGGGGAAGGAAGTTCTATTCGTGTCCATCTCAAGAATGCAACTTTTTTGTGTATGTGAACTTGTGATCTTTGGTATATTCGATTGTATGATAGCTTTTTGAGATGGAATTACTTTGTTCGAAATCTGAGAGTTTCAACCAGTGCAAGTTACTGGACTTTGTTCTTTAGAGCGTACATAGTTCCTTTTTGTCTTTTTTGGAACGAGGGGAATTTTGGCAATGCTTATCTATGCAAAGTTATCGTAACCACGCTACCACAGTTGTCAAATTTTTTTAACTATTACATGGTTCACACAATAATGTCTAGACAATGGAATGATTCACATTTCAACCTCATTCCCCTTAGTTGCCTTACATCAAGAAGTAGCACAAGCTGACGTAACGGTAAAAGTTGAGTCTAATTATGATTATTATGTAAAACAGTAAACTGAGTGAAGCGAGTCAACTAAATCTGTCTTCAGTTAAGGGATGGATGATGTCAAAAGTTCAGAGAAATATAATATTTTACATTTTTTTTTCACTTTATGTAAGTTCTATCGCCTTTGTTACAGATGGGAGGATAGCCTCAACAATAGCATCGGAGGAGGAAGTGCGACTCGTTCAAATAGTATTCCAGCATCTAATCCTAGCAGAAATGGTGGCCGAGGTAGAGGTAACCGGAATGGACCCCATGCTGCTCCGGTGACTTTTGTGTCAGCAACTGGTCATCCTATATCTGGTAGAAGGTGCTTTGTGTGTGGTGATCCATCTCACTTTGCTAATGTCTGCCCCAACAGGGGAGCACGATGTCTCTATGATTAACATCACCAATGAGAAGGAAAGTAGGTTTGGTATCCACAACTTCCTCCTTTTTCTTTTCTATCTTGTGCTTGATCAAGCCATGGTAAAGTAGTTATGTCAAATATTTTTAGCATACATCGACAGTCATGCACTAATATGACGCAGCTAACTGTCAATTTTCTATCCTCATTTATCTTTGAATAAGGGAGCTTATGACATTTCCATTTTGTAAAATTAAAGATCTGCGGAGGATAATTTTCAGCTGGACCTTATTTGTGAAGTTCACTGGACAAAATAGCAGATACAAGTTGAATGTTAAAAGAAAATTTTTAACAGAAACTCAATGAAAACGTTGAAAGTATTGACGGAACGGATATTATTTAGCATTGATCTAATTCACTTATTTGTCAAATTCCTCATCCTAAGGTTGGTTTGTCCTAATTTAGCATTGAAGGCCCTCCTCAAGTTTGCAAAATATATATATATATATATATTATTTAATTTTGATATTATATCTTCATATTTTTTAAAATTTTGAACTCATTGGATTCATTGGACATCTCCCAATATTTGATTTTTTTATTATGATCTACACATATTCTTTTTTCTTTTCCTTCACTTCTTTTCTTTATTCTATCCTTCTTATGTACCTTTCTTTCTCTTCCGCCCCAAAAAAAAAAAAAGAAAAATCCTTAACTTTAGGTAGGCTTTACATTGTGTTTCATCTCTTTCCTTTCTATTGTCCCTCACCTTATATTTCTTATATTTTTTAATTTATATTTAATATATGTATGTCTTTAATACATTTTTTGTAATTATATAATAATTTTACAATAACGAAATAGAACATACTATCAATATATATTATTTTTTATTAGATTTAAAACAATTGTTTTTTTAAAATACTATAAATATTTTTATAATATTACTTGTGTTTTGTAGATATAGATTATTGCAAATCAACAGTTATAAAATTTTTATGTTTTATCAAACAAATTTTTTTTCTTTTAAAATACTTTTTTAAGTTGTTCATTTACTTATTATATTGTTGAGTGATATATATATATAGATATAGTGTATTTTTGTTGTATGTTGCATGAGTATTAAGTATATATATAGATCTATGTTTTCATAAGGTGGTGAAGTTGTTGATATCAATACAAAGAGTATATCATTTTTGGTATGTTGTTATTTAAATTCAAATGTATTTTTAGATTTAAGAGGGAGCATGTCACACCTCAAAATAGAGACATAATCAGCATAGAATATGAGGAGATTTTGCATCCATAAACTTGACTATAAACAAATCCTTACATGGTTTTATGGAAAACAATTCCAAATCAAACATGATTATATTACTTCTTTCATTCCTATAAATTTTAAGATTTTTCAGTAGTCATATTCAAGTCAAATTGTATTTATTTGTAGAAAATATGACAAAGTTTCTTATAAAAGTCGGGTATCTCTAATTTCCCACAATAACGAATTGGCTAGAAATAACAAAAGAGAGCCCTACTTAATTTTTATCTAACCGGCTATATAGAACATAACAAAAGCATAAAGAACCATAATAAGTAGAACCAAATGAATTGATTGTTAGCTCAACACTAAATGTACTCCTAAATTAGACTAAAAGATGTTTAAATTTAATTTCATTATCTACAATGATAAATAACAAAATGAGTCATAGTATTCAATAAATATAAAAGAAAGCATGATAATTAAAGAGACAAATGAGTATATAGTTCTTCTTTTCTCTAAATGAAAATAAAATTGGACATAAAAATAAATAATAAAATCTTTAAATATGGGAATGTAATAATAAATTAATCTTTTTTAAAAAAATTCAAATTTGTAAATCTTTAATTGCAATGTTGTATAAAGAAATTAATATAAATAGAAGTTAAAGAATTTAAATTAATGAAAAATTAGTTTATTACCTTATCAATGAAATAAAATGTTAGCAATATATAAACATATAATGTTATAATCAAAATGTAACATGATAGGGGGTATTAAAAATAAATAAATAAAATAAAAGAAAATAAAATTATGTTCAAACGTTTCAAAATTTAATATTAAACAAAGAATGACAACTATACCAAAAATGATTTAACAAAAATACATCTTTATGAAGATTTGTGCAAAAATTTAATATTTAAGATTATGATAAATAACAATATATTTGATCTTAGAGCACTATAGGCTAGGATCATATTACTACTATCCCTACTTACTACCATTTATATAACTTTTAAACATTTAGAAAGTATTCATTTCAATATCTTTTAGATATTCAGTTACAGAAATTACATAGTAATATCTAAAGTATACAGGGGGTTAAGAATATTATTATTAGCAATTAGGGTTCTGTACAATCAATAATAATAATAATAATAATAATAAAATAAAGTTCATATACTAAAGTTTCCCATATAAAATTCATAATAAAATCCTTTAGTTGAAAATATAATATTTTATTATCATAAATCATTTGAGCAAGTCTCACATCATTATATTGAGATAAATTTTTCAATGTTTTCATTTTCTAAAATAACATTTAGGATAACATATAATTTCATATTCAACACAATAACATAATTATATTTTAACATAACATAATTTAAAAGATTTAATATTCAAAATATTCACACCTATGAAGACACTTTCTAAGAACCTTGTCCAAAGGTCATACAAAAACAAACAAAAAATAAAGAAGTAAAAATTGAAAAAAAGTTAAAAATGTATCATATTTTATAATCTACGCATAGTTTGTCAAACCCTTATTAGTCTTTCCATCACCAAACCATAGCCGAACGCACCCTTCCTTTTCGCGGGGAAAAATCCAATCCAAATTCTTACTTAAAACACACATTTCTAATAATTCATTTAGAATATGAAGGATCACCTTGAATTTTCCCCTTTTTATTTCACTTAATCAAATTGATCTATCTTATGTTAAGTTCTAACCTTACACTATCTACAATTTGATTGGTAAATTTTTCTAACTAGAGTTTTATGTTAATTACTACTTGGTTTTATTTATATATATATATTGATAAATTTTCTAATCTAGTATTTATCCTATCTTAAATTAAATTTGACCATACCTTATTTAATTGACCTTATCATCTAGTAACTCCCTATATAATTTAATTTAATCACTACCATTTGATTTTTGATTCCAACTTCAAAATTGTCACTAATGCTAGTCTAGAATATTTAGCTAATTATTCAATATTGTCTAAAAAAAATTATTTTGTCCTTGGTTTAAACTTGATATTTAGAATTAATGTGTAACTCTCCTATTTAATTTGTACAACACGACTATAGTAATCCTCCTCTAAAAGGGCTCATTATTGCATATCCATTATAAGAAAATGACAAGATTTCAACTACTTAAACTAATTACATTACAACCAAAGGAATTCTCAATTCCTCCACTTTTATGGGTTACTTCTCAATTCCTTCAAACCAAACAAGTAATTATGACACCAAGGAAAGAGTTCCTGGCTAACCCAATCTGAACAAAATATACAAACTCAAGGGACAGCACATGAAGGGCTAGAAGATTTTAGAAGGTGGTCACTATGAAGGAGTTGGTGGAAGAGTGAAGCAAAAGCCATATTCATTATAGGATGCAACTACAATAAAGCACACACACAGACGTTTACTTGGGCAACTTGAAAAAGATGCTACTACAAATAAGTTGTGTAAAACATAGGAGATGTAATTGCAACATCATACCCAAAAGAGAATAATGTAACACCATATTATTTTAGCCTCACTTTCCCATACATTAAGCCTTATCTAATATGCTTCATACATGAGTTTCAAGGAAAATAGAATAAAATAATAAATATTTTTACATTGCGTAGTATTTTAAAAATTCAAATTTTACTTCATGGAGCTCGTTGACTCTCCAATATTATCCTTTACTCATTCTATCTAAACAAGTCATAACTATTGCAAAACATCCTATACAATTCAGTTTATGAGCTACACATAAGAAAAAATGGAGTTTTGCCATAGATCCAGAATTCAAGTTTCCGCCACCAACTTTGAAAAATCATGATTAATTCTAAAAAAAATTGAAATCAAACAAATGATAGCTTCCAGAAAGCTTTGGATGTCAACTATAAGTAAAAAATCATTTCAGGTCATGAAAACCTAGTTGTACCACGTTTGACAATAGAAAAACATAAAAAGTCTAACTGTCTAGATTTGCTGTCACAAGTTACTAATATAAACTTAAAAAATTTATAACTAATTTTAGAAAAATCAAAACTTAGCAAACCATACTATTTTTGAAAACTATGAATGTTAAATTTATGGAAAAAAAAATAGATTTAGACTACATTAAACTATTTTAGGAACTAAATTATAATAAAATAGTACACAAGGTTGGCTGACATCATTGATTCTAATGCAAAAATTCATTTTTCTCTCTACATACCTCCAAATGAGGTGCTTCTAGTTGTTACAAATCACTGTGAATATCTAGTTTCTCCATGTAAAATTTTAGAACTATTGGATCTCGTTTGACCCTTAGATGACATGAAAATAAAATTTGCTCAAATAAATAGTGCCCAAACCAAAACCAACTTCTGAGCTGAACTTTGAAAAATCATAAGAAATTCTATAAACCTCCAAATAATGCAGTTCTTAGACAAGCAAAAAGCTTTATATGAGATCTATATGTGTACAAAATCTCATACTCAAAATCACTCATTTGGTCACTTTGTAACATAGGGTTGCAAAATGGTATTTTTATGCCTCTTTAAGGGTAAAAAAAATAGACCAATTTGGCATCTAGCTTTTTTAGGACTACTTGAGTACTTGGGAAAGTATAAAAATAGCCCACTAAACATATCCCAATGGTTCAAAAATTTAGACCTCACAAATTCACTACCCCACTTTTGCTATACATAAGAGTCTAACATTCCCATTCTTGCATTTCAATGTCAAAATCATGTCATATCATTCAAATGCTATGCATTCTCACATAAATATCACATATTCATATATTTATACGTGTTCAAAAGATTATACATCATATACATCATGATATTACATCCTTTGACATCATTATAGTTACAAAAAGAACAAATAACACATTTTTTCTTTTAGATTTTCTTCCTCTCCTTTGGCTAAACACTCACAATGGGGTGGAGTTTGATTCATTTGGCCTAGACACATCAAATAGGGTCTAATTATACTCTTGAAATAGTTTTTAATGCCACACATACTCTAGAAGAATTTGGTTGTCCATATGGTTCAATTATGGTTCCATAAAGCACCTAATGAAGCAACAATAGGAATTCATGATCTTGGCTCCATTATCTCCCTTAATTTATAACTCTTGACTCTATTGGAACTCCTTAGAGCCATCGCACAATCATTTAATGAGCTTAAATCATTCGGTCAATCGACGATCGAAATCGCCCACCGAAATGGGTTTTAACTGTTCTAGGAGTTCCCATAATTTTCAGAGCCTTTGAAAACCCCAGAAAGCTCAAATTTTGAGTTTAAAAAATCGTTTTTATGAGTTTTTGAAATTGTTCAAAAATTACAAAAATGTCCTTACTTTTTTCGGTAAATTTTTTGAGCTCCTTTAACTCTGGTTTTCTGGTATCTTAAGCCTCATATCCACATTTTTAATTATTTAAAATTTTATCCTAATTTTAGTTGACATCAAACCTTTCTATCCAAGAGACTTCCTTTTGAAACTAACTCTTTTTCGTTGTTTTTCAAAAAATTGGACATTACAAATAAAATGAAAAAAAAAAACTAAAGGCTAAAAGATTTCTAAGAAGAAGCTTGCCAATTGAGAGGGAAGAGTTACTAAGGTATAGATCTAACATAAGAGCTCTTCCTCCACTTTGTTGGTTTAAAGCCCATCCTGTTTGTCTTGAACACTCAACTTCACATCCTCTATTTGGTTAACAAAATAGAGGAATAAGTACATAAAAGCAAACTAAGAAGAAGACTATTAATTTTGCAAGAATTTTTACCAAAGGGACAAAGCACAGCAACCAACTAGAAGATGAATGAAACAAATTAAAGCATATGAGTGGAACTCATCAACTTAGATGAATGAAGTTTTGAAATCAAGGACCCAAGACAACACCTTGACCAACTTAGTAGTCAGCAAAAAAATGGGACAAGAGCACCACGAACAACCATGATGAGGAGAAGCTTGGAAATCAAAGCAAGGCAAGGAAGAGAATGATGGAAAGGTTGAGACAGGGAGAATGAAGTAGATCGATAAAAAATGAGAAGGAAAAAAGGGCTTCCAGATGTAAAACAAAAAAAGTAAGGGGAAAAAGCTTCAGGAGACTTAACAAGAGGCCTCTGCTTGTTCTGGCCAAAAAAAAAAATCTGAAAGACTAACTACAAATGTAGTAAAAAAAAAAAAAGGAAGGCTAGAAAATAATTTCAAAACAAATGTTGTCTTTTGATCTTTGGCAAGCACACTACACATTCAGGGAAAGAGAAAGAGAGGAAAAGAAATTAAATTTGGTAAAATATTCCAAGGAATAAGATGTAAGGTTGTAGCTACTAAACCTATTTCAATTCTTGTATCTTATTCCTACTTAATTGAAATTTTATCCTAGATTTTACTTATTTTATTTAAATTAATTTATTATCATCATTATTATAATTGTTTATTGTTTATCTTAATTAATTAAATTTTTAGTTTTAATAGGCATTACATTACATTTTAATTAATTATTTTAATAAATTTTCTTATTATTCTAAGTTCCCAATTTATTAGGTCATTACGGAGAAAGTTATATATTGTTAATAAGTTAATCTCATTTAATTTAGTCTAAAAGTTCAAAAAAGAAGTATTTTATTTAAATAATATACTATAAAATAGAATTTTTTAAAAATAAGACATAAAAAATTTTTAAGAAAAAAAAATTGCCTTTTACCTCCGTATCTAGCTCTGTCATTGGCCCTAAGCAAAACCTTCTCAATGGAAGCATATTTGTGAGAAAGATGGAGTGGGTCAAGTTTAGACTAGCAATCGCGTCATGCCACAATTCTAGAAGCAAATGTTTAATTATTTCAATACATTGATATACACACATATGCGCATACCTACATGTGTATTTATTTTTTCTTTTCTTAAGTCATATTTTAGATTGGGTCTTGGAAGAAAGGTTTTAATATCTCAATCCATATTTGTATAGGATAGTCTTAATTTCAAACTATTTAGCGTAATACATTATCCATGTGTTTGGTACAACTTTGTAAAGGGAAACCAAAAGGGAATCAACTGCAAATTGTGCTTGGTAGCCAAAAGCTTCAACAGAAATGAAAAGGGGAGGTTAATGGCATTTTCCATCACTTTAGCATAGGAAAGGAAGAATATTTTAAAGCCAACTCTTAAAAAAGTTGCTTTTACCCCTCTTAATCACACTGAAGCATCAGCCATTATCCTTTATCTCATCCTCTATCAAGTGTTTGGTCTTTAATTATGTAGTGCCTTAGCTTCTCTTCTTCAAAGGGTGCTTCTTGATCATTATTACAATGTAGCAAAGAAAAAGAGAGGTTTTAGATTTTTTTTCCGGTAAAACAAACTAAGGAAGCAAAACATTAGATACGTTAGTCCCATTCCATCATCAACTAAAAGATTCAAAATAGCAGAAGGAGCACCCAACCATAACTTTTAAACTACAGCCTAGTTAGCTCCCAATCTAGCAAGAGTATCAAGGTTTGTTAGCATCCTTGTGAATATATCAAAAGTGCACTTACCAAGATTGACTAAGATCAATTGAGATAGCATGAAGAAGTTAGTTATTAATCCTAATAAAGGAATTGATAGCATTAATCATGCAAATAACCACTTTAGAATTAGATTCAACTTCAAGTCTCCTAACATCAAAATTCTAAGCCAGCAATGGCCCCACTTTGATAGCCTAAAGCTTTGCATCTACAATGGAGCACTTCCTAAGATGCGATTGAACCCTATAGCCTATTCACCTTCATCATTCCTTGGCAAAAAATAACTTTATATTATTTACACAAACCTATAGCCCATTGCGATTGAAACCTAAAGCTTTTATTATTATTATTATTATTCCATAAATATGTTAAAGAATTTGTCTAAAATAACTTTATAGTATTTACACAAAATTAAACGGTACTAAAATAATTTTGTAAAATCATAAATGAGCCAAAATTTTCTAAATAAACTTTTTATAAATATAGACAAATTCAATAACACTAAGCAATAATTTTACAAAATTTGTTGTGTTAAAATTGTCTAAAATAATTATTACATAATATAAACAAATTAAATAATATTAAAATAATAAATTTGTAAAGTTTCTAAATGTGTCAAAAATTTTCCAAAATAATTTTATTTAGTTACAAATAAGTTAATTGACACCTATTAAATATTTTCATAATTTAATTTTTGCCCAAAAACAAATATGGGCTAAAACAGAAATAAAAATAACCTATGGATCCAAAATTAAATTTTGGATATAATTTAAAAGACCTAAAAGCAAATGACTTGTTGTTTAAGTTATCACTGGGCTTCTATTAGGTCTGTTTAACCTGACTCAACCTAGTATTGGACTCGTCGAAAAACTCAATGTTTTTCGACATGTTTATGCTCCTTTTCTAGTATTTCTTTCATCAATTATTATTAGAATTATTAGGGGAATATTTTCAAGGCATCAAAATACAAAAAATAAGTAAGAAGATTTTGAATCCATGAAAGCACAATAATGGGGAGTTTTTCATGGTTTTAAAATGGCTTCTTATTCTTTTTTAATGATTCCAATGCAAAAACTCTCAAAAATACAAGTGCATAAATTTTGAGCATAAAAAATGGACAAAAACATGCACAAAAATCAAATTAAAAAAATTTGCACAATAACAAAATTTTTTTAAGTTCATGGCTTCACGCTTCAAAATCATTCAATATGATTTTTTTTATATTTGAATTAAAAATCATCTTCATATATATATATATATATATATATATATATGAATTGAAATTCACAAAATCCCTACTCTTATGTATTAGAATTCATAAAATCATATCAGGCAGAGGCTATCAAAGTCATGTTTTGATGCCACGTGATATAATAATACAATTTTAACATACAAAATTAAATTGCAATTCATTTAACATATAATAGCAAAAAGCAAGAATTCAAGATAAGATATCTTTGGTCGTGCCATTCAAATTATGATAAAGAACCCAATACTCTAATTCAATTTTCTATAACAATTTGGAGTCAAGAGAATTAAAGAATGCAGAAGTAGCAAAGATAGAAGTGAGTGAGAAGAAGAGAGGATTTCCTGATAAACATGTAAGTCTCTATGATGGTTAGTTAGCTGATTTTATTCATTAAGATTCTCTTAAAATGTTAACGTAAAAATTGGCTACTCTCCTACAAAAAAAAGTGCCAGTTATCAACGTATAGATATCAATTAACCTACTAATTAAAATATTTAACAATTTAAAATTTAAAAATCAAGGATTATCAATTAAAATAATTTAATTTAAATTTGAGATATTATTTAATTTAATTTTAATTCAAAATATCTCAATAATTGATATAAAATATTTAATTAAAATAATATCTTTAACAAATATGTTAAATTGAAATATTTAATATTTGCGCCTATTTGGTTTTATATAATGTAAATGTAATATATTTATATAATTTATGTAATATTTATTATATTTTTTTAATTAATACTTTATTTATCAAATTATCATTTTAACTATTAAATTATTTTTTAAAAAATAAAAATATAAACATAATTTTTTTAATCTTACGTTGTCAATTTTCATATTCTCTCTCCTTTTACGTCATCCAACCAAATTCAAATTCACGGGAAAATTAAAGTACCAGCAGGGACTCCATAGCATGCTCGTGTTCCAAGGGAAGATTCTCCTGAGAAGTAACGTAACCTCCACCTCCTCCTTCGAGAACCACAGGTGAAGTCACAATATTAGGTGCTGGAATATCTGGTGGGTCAACTTTCATCTCTTCATCAAGAATAACCATGGGCTATTTTTCCTGCAAAGACGTCGAGGAAGCATCCCCGGGAGAACAAGGAGTGTTCCGCGAAACTTGACCCATAGTTGGCTCCTCGGGACGCTGCAAAACTGTCTTAGCCTCTCTTCCCATTTGAATCACATTTTCTTTGCCATAGGCTGTCTGGAGGCCAACACTTTAGATCCATTAGTCGTGAGATTCTGTAGATTTCTAGAGCCTAAACCCATTCTCTGTTGAGTTACACTGGAGTGGTGTTTTAGAGCGGTAGCAAGCCCAACTCTAGCACCAGTATTTGACCCAAGACGCAACCCATTCTTTGGTCTCTTATTATCCACTTCAGAAACAGGATTCGCCCCCTTTGACCCTTGTGCAACAAAAGATAAGGCATTCAAATCAGTTTCACTAGCTGGTATTGAGATCACGTCTTCCTTAACTCTTTCCCCTGAATCTTCAGTGAGAATTTCGAGTCTTGAGCCCGATACATTCCCAGATTTCATGGCCATTTGCTCTTGAGGTTTACGTAGACACTGTGATTTTTGGACAATAGTCCACGGGTCAGTTTCAAGGTTGACAGGACAAGGCCTATGAAGGCCTGGAATGGTGTTGACCTCATCGGTTTCAAGAGTCTCCTCTGTGAGTACCTGCTCAAATTTCAAAGGGCACCCATCCACATAGTGGCCAAATTTGTCGCAGTGAAGACATGAAATGTGCCGTCCCTCATATTCAACCTTAAAGGTTTTGCCTTTCAATCGTAAGCACTGTACCAAAGGTTTATCTAGGTCCAATTCTACACAAATTCTGGCCATGTGGCCTCTGGCTTGAGCTGAAGTGTTGAAATCAACCTTCACAATTTTGTCGAATCTGTTGCTCATATAACAATTTTGCCGAATCATCTAGATCCAAACTTTGGTATCATAATACTCAACGGGGAGGTTAGCAATCCGTATCCAAGTTGCAACCTTATCAGTCTTGGCCACTTCAGGATCAAAATTAGGAGACCATTGCCTAATGGTCATAAATTAGCCAAGGACCATTAGTCAAGGCAAATTCAAGATCATATGAACTCGTGAACTTAATGAGGAAGACATTGATGCCTAAATCCACCAAGGACAACACCCCATTCTTGGCCCACATAGTTTGTAATCTAGATTCAAAAGCCTTGAAGCCAGTAGATTTGCCTAAAGTTTTTATGACAAGGGAATTTTTCCACGGACGCTGGAGTCTCTTCTCCATCTTTTCCAAAAAGATAAACTCTGGGCATTCATAAACCCCTTCCCAACTCTCCACCGTGAGAAAATTCTCCAAATTCTGCTCCTTAGACTCCTCTTCATTATCAACACCGATGTCAACCTCCTTATCACCCTCATGCCATGAGTCCTCTGACTCCCCTCTACTATCACCATCATAAGATGAAGCATCCATATTGGAGCTCCGTAAGCATTTGTTTATAGCTCCTACTTAATCCTTCCCCACCCTAAACCAGGGGCTTGTCATACCATATAACATTATCATAATTCACTCGCAATGCCCTCTGATCAAAACCCTGATCCGTACTTTTAATCTTCTTGAAGCTTCCGTCCAAAAGATCTTGTTCCTCGTCTGAATAAACACCCATAACTACAGTGCCACCACCTTCAACATCCCCAACCAGTGTCTCCATTGTTATGATTTGTACTTTTAGAAACTTGTGTTTTGGGATTTTATTTTATCGTTTTTGGTATAGGGTTGCATGTGGCTGTGGGGGCGGTGTTGGGGATTGTTTCTATTAGGAAACATCAAGGCTATTTTGGATGGCTCAAGGGGTGAGGAATTGTTTAGTTTTCCTTGAGTTGTTTTGTTATGGAACTGTGGTGCAGGTGAGTAAGGGTCAATTTTTTTGGTCTTTTCAGTTTTTTAACTAAGGGTATTTATATCTTTTTTTATATTTTATTTTTTATTGTTACACTATTTTCATTCAAAAAAGATTTGATTTTTTTTATGTCATGCAAAACAAATTTAATTTTTTTTCTATTTCATTTATCATTCACCCTCTTATTTTATCGAAGTATTTTTTGTATACCAAACAGGTTTAATGGTAAATTGTTAATTCATTATTTTTTTTCCCTTTCGGCTTGATGTGTAGGAAAAAGAATCTCCTTCGCTTGTGTGCTCCTGCAATGAAGATACTAATTACAGGCTAAGAATGCACCTTCTTTTGTTAAGAGGGTCATTGCTTATGCAATTTTCTTAGATAATAAAACTGTGGAGCCTTATAAAAAGCGGCTTGGCAACTCAGCCAAAAACAGAAATATCAGTGGGCAACAGTTTCATAAACAGTATCACAAAATAAAAAGAACAGAGAAGCCAAAGGTTTAAACCAGCGATATGAAAAATACAATAATATATATAAATTAATTAAGCCTTTAAGTTGATTTCTTTTCTTTTTCTCTTTCTCTCTCATGTCCCAACCCAACGCGACAAACTATGAAATGAAATCATGAATTCATTAAACAAACTAACATTAAAATATATGGATCCGTTTATAATTGTTAGTAGATATGGGAACTGCCAAAGTCATAAAACTACATGCATACAATATATTCGTTGAATCTCATTTGATAAATAACAAGAAAAGATGAGAGATATATAAACAGTCACGTGTTGATTAAACGTACTAAGCAAGCAAACAACTTCATCGACCCAAAAAAAAAAAAATTGGAAGGAAACAGTCCTAAACGTATCTGCTAGAAGTGTTACCTCAAATAATAATGATAAAGCTGAAAAATCTGAACCCAATTTCACATATTCTTTGAACAATCCCAAATCGAAACTCTCTTAAAAACTGAAAATAAACAAGTGTCAGTGAAAATATTACGTCCATCTGTTGTACATATCCTTCCCATAGTCTACCTAGACTATTCATAAAAGTGTAACTGCATGGTAATTAAGGATTCGAAGCAGGGTCATCTTCAAGATGATGTTAACTGTAAATGCTTCATATAGGGCAACCCAAAATATAGCATCACAACAAAATGTGAAAGTTAAGAAATGGGCACTGGCTTCCCCTGAATCACAGCAAGAGATTTGTCGTATGGGCACTAATTTTGGGAGATAACCCATGAAGTTTCAACCAAAATCCAAATACAATCACGAGGCCATTGAGCTATTCAATGGCATTTCACTCTCATGGGAAGCAACAGATAATGTCCTATTTAACCCATTAGGACCATTTTGACCATTTCCTTCGGATCCTGCACCTGCATTCCCAGAGACATTCGTGAAATTCGCACCTCCTCCTCCTCCTTCTCCTCCACCGTTAGCCCAACCAACTCCAATTCTAAACCCAAAAGCACGTGACAAGACTCGGTATAAGAAGGTGAATGTCCAAAACACCCATGGAAGGCAAACCAATATGACCCCTACAACGGCTAACGAGGGCGAGGTTTCTGATTCAGGAAGGAGCATGAATGACGCAAGGCACACCCCTCCCGCGAGCAAGCAGATGAACAAAATACAAGCGATGATATATATGGAGGTGGGCCCAGAATTGGGATTCGATGCAGGCATCTGTGTGAAGATGAACAAGAAAAATCAAATGCTAATAATGTAATTCGTCCTTTTCATCATTCATTTTTAATCATCAATTTGGGGTTAGAAATCTTGAGGTATAGAGCTAATTAAAAGGATTGGCCTGGCCAGGGGTGAGGAGAAGGTTCCATGGCATATCAGAGGTGGATTTTCAAGTTTTTTTTTTTTTTTCTGGTGCATGTAGTTGCAATGAAGCCTGAAAATTGTTGGGATTCTCAAATGGTGGACATGTTCAAAAGTTTCTGTACCGAAAACGTGGCTAATGATAAAACTAGCAAGAGAGAAAGAGAGAGGGAAGCGAATTCCATTTATGGTCATGCAAGCTAGGGGTTGAGTTGAATTGATAGCTGATACAAATTTTTTATTTTTTTATAGTAAAATATTTTTGTATTAACATTAATTAAAATTAAAATTTTTTTAAACAATTTTAAAAACACACTTCCTCGTGCTAAATGGTACATGTGCTACTGATTCAAACAATATGAACAATAATTCATGCATGCAAAATATTATACAAATTTTGATGACAAACAATGAGATTTTTATAAACACTTTTATCTATATATCATCAAACTATTAA
This sequence comes from Erythrophleum fordii, assembly GCA_032878935.1. NCBI lineage: Eukaryota > Viridiplantae > Streptophyta > Magnoliopsida > Fabales > Fabaceae > Erythrophleum > Erythrophleum fordii. Next base: position 45,707,184 of record JAVQMF010000054.1, read on the forward strand.
AAAATAAAATTTATTATTATGTTTTACATGTTTACATATATATGTTCATTAATGTAATTTTGTCATTTTTTTGGTTGGCTATCTATTTTAGTTTGATACTATAGAAATTGAGACTTTTTTTTTTGGAAAAAATTACTGTTTAAGACTATAAAACTAAAATATTTATTCTTAAGGACTTTATATTTCAAAATTATATCAACAAACTAAATGACTTAATATTTTGAGTATTATAATAATATCTAATAACTTTTCGAAGTTTCAATGGTAATAATTTTATATAATAATTAATAGGAATTTTAGTTAATAAAAATTGTGCAAAACATTAGTTGCTGATAATAATTTTTAGTCCTCCATACATCTTGAAATTTAAACCATTAGATCCTTTGATTCTTTAAAATGATTATAAAATATAAGGCCTTTTAGAGTAAATAAATAAACTTGATGGTTTTGAACAATAATTTTTTCTTTTTTTTTTAACCATATATTGATGGAAAGAGAAACGACTTCATTAAGAACTACATCACTTTTCAAAAGATTTAAAGACAAATGTTAGTTCAAAATTTGGCCCTAGGTAAAAAGTTTTTACACATTGTAGATAATAAAAGTGTGTTTAAATGCTTCTTTGACTTACCTTATGAATGTTGTTGGGTGAGCCAATGATTGGCAGTACAATATTAATAGTTAATTGCCCCTTGGGTATATATGTATTATGTATTTTAGAATTAGCTATACATACTAGAGACAAGATCCTCACCATTTTGGTTATGTTTCATTATAAAATGAGAATTAAGAGCAAAGTTCTCTGTGATATTTGACTATTTAACTATTGTAGATGATCTAGGATATTTTATTTATAGAGGGTAATATGCTGAATTTTTTTTGTTTTTTTTTTATTTGTAAATAGGTTAAGATTGAATTAATTCCATGATATTGTTTAATGTTTATATAAAGGAAATTTGAAGTGTGAATAAGAATCTATATGTTTAGATAGACCTAAGGATGTAGGTTATCTCATATTCCATGTCAATCCCATCCCTAATTTTGAAGCATGACAAGTTGCGGGTTAAATATGTTAAACGTGCTAAAAATACAACCCAACCTACTAGATGGGTTATATAGGTTGACTTGTAATAAAATGTTAGCTACACTTGCAATCATTAGGGAATGAAAGCAGACTGGAATCTTAATAACAATAGTGTTATAGCATGCTAAACTCAATTTGATTTCTATAAAAAAAGTCCAACTCAAAAGAAAACTAAATAACTATAAAATGTATTGAAGTCTGCACTTTTTAGCTATGACTTCAACACCTACTATTTGAAAGCTAGACATGTTTTCAACACTTGATTTCCTTTTAGGCTTAAACTTTAATCATAAACTAAAAAAAAAAAAAAGATAAATAGGCCAATCGTGGATGTATAATAGGTGATTTAAGTGGACTACATAAGCTTTAATCTTAATATTACATGGGTTGATAAAATTTAAATCTAACTTGTTGGATAAATTGCTATTGGGCTTCTTAGTTTTAAAATATGTGAAATATGCTTAAGTATGTGTTTTTGGAATTTGGGCCAAAATTGCAATTCTTGAAAATATTGTTTTTGGGGCCTAGAAGATATTTATTAATATGCTAAATTAGGCTTTAAATTAATAAATAAAAATTACATTTTATATGAAATATCTCACTTATAGTAATTTTTTCAAATGTGAAGTTAATTAAGTTAAATATTTGATATGACAAGATTTTAAAATAAGACTAAGATGATTTACTAAATTATAAAGTTAATTTATAAGAAAACTTTTTGAGTGATAAATGTTCAGTTGAGTCCTTATATGATAAATTTTTTAATTGATTATATCTCTTAAATTTAATTTGACTATTTTATGCAAAGTTTTCATAATATATTAGTCAAAGTTATTTATATGGAAATATATCTCATTTTAACCCTACATTGATATATTATTCTATGCTTTTAATGTTATAATTCTTATTATGAATAAAAAAAGGCATGTCTAAAATTAAGGAAGTCATGTAAGGAAGCTTTACTACTTTAAGGAAGTAGAAAGGACAACATATTGATAAAGATCAATTCAAATCTGTTGACTTCTAGAGACAATACATGGAAACAATGACATCATATTTAATGATTGTTTGATATGAAAAGAAGTTGTTACAATTTGATATGAAGCATTCAAGAAAGATTCCTAAATATTTGAGCACAGTTGTGCAATTTAAAAAAGTTACTATCCAATGGCTACCAAGTTAGTGTGTGTTTGGTTCAGCGTTCATCCACTCACATTTTGTAACAACCGGGAAAAAGAAAAGGGAAGGAAAAGAAAGGAAGTGAAATCTGAAAATTTTCGGAATTCAGAATTTCTGCCAAGTCCTCTCGCAATAGCGAGAAATGGTCTCGCTACAGAGAGAGTGCTTGTTCGCAATAGCGAAGGCGATTCTAGCTATAGCGAGTGCTGGCAGCAGTCCATACAAAAACCAGGGAGTTGCCCGCTGTAGCGTGCGCCATAGCGAAAGTGAAGTCTGGAACTAACGCGATTTCGCCATAGCGAGTGGTAAATCTCGCTATAGCGAAGGGAACTGACGCGATCTCGCCGTAGCGAAGGTTACACCTCGCCATAGCGAAGCCAGATTACACGAGCTCGCTATAGCGAAGGTTAATTTTCGCCGTAGCGAGGGTCAGTCCGAAAGAGAGTAAATAGCGAGAATCAAACTTTATTAAACGCCCAAACTCATTTTTTCTCTCATATCTGCCCTAAGCTTCGACCCAAAGAGAGAAAAGAGGCGTGGAGAGTGTGAGAGATCAAGAGAAGGAGGAAGATCAAGGGAAAGGTAAGGTAACTTCTCCCATTTCTTCTTAGAACTCTGATCCCCTCCCTTTGCCCTCTCTTTCTGCGGTTTTATTTGTGAAAATGGACGGAGTTTGGGTATGGGTCAGAAGAGGGAAAGTGGAAAACTCTTTTGAATCCTTGAGTTTTCTTTGAAAATGAGGTTTTCCACTACCATGGGAGCTTGAGAGAGAGAAAGGGTTAATGGCATTCTAGAGAGAGAACCCTAGGTTGTATGTGATAGAAAGGTTGCTCTAAATTAAATTATAAGAGAGTAATTGCATGCTTTTGGTATGTCTAGACTCAAGTGAAACACTTACATCAAGGTGTGTTTGTGAACCTAAGGAGGGAGAGGAGACATTGAAAGGAAAAGCTTGTGTTGGCTTTGGCTCCAAAGGTAGCTCTCTCTTTCACTCTTTCTTGTTGCATTCTTGGATATGATAGTCATTGTATGATTATGTATATGCTTGTTGTATGGAATATGCCATATGTTATTGCTTTGATGCATTGATGTCAATATGCTTATGTGTTGAAATGTGAGAATTGCTCGGTGTGCAGTGCTAAGGGAAAGTCCCTTGAGATGGGTGAGGTGAAGCCGAAAGTCCCTTGAGATAGGTGAGACAAGGCCAAAAGTCTCAAATGAGTGAGGCCAAGTCAAAAGTCCTTAAACTCGGGTGAGGCCATCCAAAAGTCCCTAGACTCGGGTGAGGCTAGACCAAAAGTCCCTGGAGCCCATTTTTGGCATTGTTGTGAATTCCATAGCATGTACAATGTGTGTTGGATGATTGAGAATCGCTAAATGCTTATTCACATATTTTGACTTGTTATATGCCTTGATTGCTTGTTGGATTGAGTGCATGAGCTACTGAGATTCCCCGAATCTCACCCCTTTTTCCTCCCAACTAATATGTTAGGTGGAGCTCAAGGAGAACCGAGCACACACCAAGGAGCCTAGGAGCATGCTTAGTTAGCTAGTTGCTAGCTTTGTTTTGATATTTTGATGTAAATATGATGTAAAGTGGTGCCAAATGAAGATATACCCACTATTTTTGAGTTGTAAAGGTTGTAACAAGTGTAAATGTATGAAAGGGTATTGTATGAATTATGTTTATAACCAAATGAATGGAAATGAGGGTTTTGCCCCTTTTGTGGAATGAATGCATTAGTGTATATTTGACCGTAGCATAGCGAAAATTGAATGTATGCTGATTTGGACCACATGGACTTGTTAGATAGACTATTTTTATACTTTTAAACTTGTCCATGAGTGGATAGAGTGTGTAAGAGGCTATGTGGACCCGTTTTGGACCTTTGGGGTGCCAAAACCGGGAAATTTGAGAGTTCCATCAAAGTATGACCGGATGAGCTCCGTTTGCCACAAAATTTGGCGTGCCTCTAGAGTTTGTAGAAAGCTTCTTGAGAAGCTAAAGTGGGTAATATTCGGAGGATTATAGAATATTTGGGGAATTGTTGAATTTGGGAAAATTCAAGGGATTGGTCATGTACTGTTCATACAACCAGAAAATGAAATCTGTGGCATTCTTAGACCAAATGGATTCCAAATGTGGTGAAATTTTATACACATAAACTAGACCACCACAGTGACTTATAGGAACTGGAATCACCCAAATCGGAGGTCTGTAGAGAGAGATTGGACCGTCTGAAGTTCTGTATCAGCATCAGGGAGCTTACCTGACCCCCATCACTATTCCATCGGTTTTCGGGGTGCAGGAGCTACTGAACTGATCTGAACTTATTTTTTTCCTCTAGTAGACATCCGTATCTTTCCGAATTGGTATAATGTGCCTAGATTGGATTTTTGTAGATTTAGTTATGGATTTTTGAAAGTCATGACAGAAAGCTGCACCAGAAACAGTGACAGCTGGACCTTCCTCCCATTTTCGATGTCAAACATGGTCCAAATGCCGAGATTTTGATTAGGAATGATTTTTCGTGTAAATTTAACACTTAGAGCTTTCCAGAAAGCTAAAGTTTACTGCATTCCCATTTTTCTACAATTTCTTATGATTTTCCAAAGTTAGAGCCAAAATATGACTTTTGGGCCCAAGTGAGAAAATGAAATTTTCTGGTTTTTGGCTCCATACCCGTGGCTTATGATTTGTTTTATGCTATGTATAAGTCGTCTATATGGAGTTTGAGTTGAGGATGCTTGAGATGGGTTCACAGGAGCCACGGGGCAAAAGATGAGTATATGAAACCCCGGTTCATAGCATGCAAATGTCACGGAAGAGTAGTGATTCTTTGGAAATCATATAGAACCGAGCCCGGTGAGAGGCTAAGTAGTGGTAGTAGATTAAGGTGTTACACGTTTTGCTCCAAACTCTGGTTTGCACAAGAAAAGCTCATTACAACATGTTTAGATCTGCATTCATCATACTGCACCATGATTTTGGGATATCTGAAAATCACGTTGGGTTAAAGTAACTCACACTTGTTTCTTGCAAACACGGACTTAATTGCATTGAAGATGCATTAATAAAATTACTTTTTAACTAAAGTTTCTAAACATAAATCACATTTAAGTAAACCTACATTTACATAAAATCAATTATGCAAAATCAAATTTATCAAAATCAATTATATTCACCATCAATCCAAACACACACTTAAAGGTTGATATATACATATATACATATATATATATATATATATATATAGAAAGCCATTTAAAGAAGAAATAAAAAATCATTTAAATAAGAAATAAAAAATAGAGAACAAAACATTGAATGCAAACATTTCAAAGTTGTTTACAATACTTTGATATGTAATTATTTTATGTGAGTTAGTCTTTATATATGAAGGAACCTTTTATGAATTCAAGAGTATAATTTGAATATCCTAATTCCAAAACTAAATTTATAAGTGTTTTATAGAAAAACCTAAAAGAGAGTTTTTGGGTATCTTGAGAAAAATATTGGGATGAGGTTCTAGAAGCCTTGTTGAAAAACCTAGTATGTGAGAAAAACCTGTGGAGAAAAAAAAATTTGTAAAAGTTGAATGCTGAATGTTGAATCATGTTAAGTTACTTTAGGATAGATGGTAAAAGTTAGAGTGTTGTTTTTATATTGTAGAGTTGCTATATATTTAAGTAGTCCTGATTAATAAAATACTTGTACTTTGTGCTTAGAAATTTGATATAGAACAATTTGGCCCAAATTAGTATAAAATTGGTTGTGAAATCTTATCTCTTCCATACTCTTTTGACTTTTTGTTTAACACCTTTTATTAAAAGATAAGATCTCATTTATTAGGAATCTATGCTCACTTGAAGGAATTATAAAATCATAATTAATAAAAAGAAAGCAAAATAATTTTAAAATCTTATTCAACCCTTATTCTTAAATTATTATAGACTAACACAACCTATCAAAATGGTAGGATAGGCCGATCAACCCAATAGATTTGACTTATTTTGACGACTTTAATGCATTCAGCATACATAAATGAGTTTACTCCGGTGTGATGATTGATGTAGTTATCAGTTTGGTTCAAATTAGTCCTAGATAAATAATAAAAGTATTCTTAACAGCTCATGACAGCAACCTACGCGCTTTGATCTTATAACAAAACTAACAAACTTCATGAAAAAAAACGGAGAAAAATATAGCACCAAAAGTGAGGGAAAAAAAATGTAATTTAGCCCAACCATAAAAATAGAAATTTAGAGTCAAACAAAATATCCTTTTATTCTAAGTTGTAGAATGAATATCGTCAAACAGTGAAAAATTGGAAAAAAATTATTTTATATTTTTATTATCAAAATTTTTAGTTAAAATATAACAAATGTATAATTTTTTTATTAATATGTAATTTTTGTGTAATAGTATATGATATTTATAACTTACATTACCTGATTGAATTTTATAAAATTTTATTTATATACATTATAATTTTATTAAAAATATAAAAAGTTACACCTAAATTAACTACTTGTCTAAAATATGAAATATGGGTGGCACATCATGCCGCCTCCCCTTCCAAGTTCTAGAAATATTCCTTTATAATAAAATAAATAGTAATAAAAGGTCCGCGTGCCACAAGACATCGCGTTGCTTAAACCAATCAAAAATTGCATTCATTGAATTATCACGTAAGTACTCGTTAACTTGGTAAAAGCGGATGAAGACTTCTCAGAATCACGGTTACGTCGGTTTCATATTATCATATCATAAACTTCTTGACGAAGCAAATGTTAATGCATCTCTTGGGGACAACTCTTCACTTTAAATTTTTTTATATTTCCTTTGGTCTCTCTCCTTATATATATGCACTCTTTTCTGAAGCAATCAGCATTTTCTGGTAACACAGTACAGTACCCCTAGGTAGTCCTAATCAATGGCAGTTGATGACAATAGCTTTGACAATTTAGGTGACTTTGCAGTTTTACCTAGCCTCCATGAATTCCCACAGAGCCAGCTTTGCGTGCCTACTGACTCATTAGAAGACTTGGAATGGTTCCCAAGCTTCTCTGATGATTTTATCTCTTTGAACGAAAGCTCTTTTTGTTTTGACAGTGCCAAGCCCAGCCATTGCCAACTTCGTAAGCATGATTATTACAAGAAAACAAAGCAACAAACGAAGGGAGTGATGAAGAAAGATTGGGTTGGAATTTCAGAGGCTGAGTTGGGTGGCTTCACAAAGAAGAAGGGTAGGACGAAGAAGAAGGCAAAACGGGGCCTAATGGGGATTAATAGAAAGAGATGCAGCCATTGCGAGACCGAAGAGACGCCGCAATGGAGGGTTGGGCCTCTTGGACCGAAGACGCTGTGCAATGCGTGTGGGGTCAGGTTCAAGTCCGGAAGGCTGGTGCCGGAGTATCGTCCGGCGGCGAGTCCAACTTTTGATGGCTGTAGGCATTCTAATTTCCATAAGAAAATACTGAAAAGGCGAGGTTTAGTTTGTTAATATGACTATTTAGTGTATTTTCTTAAAGTGTATTTTTTTAATAATTATTTTGTCTTGTAATTGACTAATTTCTTCTTCTTTTTTTCACTTAATTGAATAGAATTCTTTTTATATTTTCTACTAAATTTATAGGAAAAAAAAAAGTAAAATTTTTTGTTCAACTTTAAGTTACTTACAAATAATTTTTAAAAATTTTTAAAATCAAAAAATAATTTTTTTTAACTATGACTGGGAACATTTCTATTTCACTTCTAATACCATTACTTTATATATCACTTCAAATTCTTTTATAGTTGACATGGCAAAACTTTCATCTGTCTTTAATGCCAGGGTATTCTATTCAAGACATTATGAAGAAGCATGAAGTGATATGTGAGATAAATAAGATAGACCTGTTTCTTTGACTTAAATTTTAATTTTGAAAGTTAAAGAGATATTTATAAGTGATTCAAAATTTAAAAATTTTTTATTTAAAAAAAATTATAAATGGTTTCTTAAATTTTTGCTATTAGGTTTAAAATATAACAAATGTAGAGTTTCGAATTAAATTATATATTTATATCATATTATTATTAAAAAATTATGTATTTATTACATTTTAACTAGAGAAATAGATAATAAATAAATAAATAAATAATTGTAATTTAGTCTAATCTTTTTCTTTTACAATTGCAATTTTTCTCTTAATATTTAACCATGTCCGTAGATCTTTTTCAATGTTACACTTTGTGTAATCAAAGAAAAAGTAACACAAAATAGTAAGAAATTATATAAAGAGCACGTAGATTCTTTGCATTTTAGGAGAGCAACACGTTGTGTTGTGTTGTACTATTCCTCTTCTCTTAAAATTTAGATTATCTAGATTTGATTTGAAAGATCCATATTTAATTTTTTTTTTGTTTTCTTAATATGAATTATCATTTCTTTTATAAATTGAGAGTTAAAAAATTATTTTTATTTTGCATTATATATCCCTTAAAAAAGTTGAAATACCAATTAAAAAAGAAATATGAGTTTAGACAATTGTAGATATAAGAACAACACCAAGTCTGTTTCCATGAATGGGTCCATTTTTTTAAAATTCTCTCTCCAACCTTTATAGAGTAAATTTACTCCTTAAATGCAGTGTATTTGGATTCCTTATATACTTTTAATTTATGTGAAAATTGAACATGTAAAATCCTTTCTTAATCAGTCCAAAGAAGATATTAAATAAAAAAAGAAGAAGAATTAAGTAAACAGAGAAAAAAATAAATTTTTTTCACATTCTTATTCTTTTATTTCACTTTCTTTCTATTTCTCATTTGTAAGAATAACCCATTCAGTGAGCATCCAAATTAGATAACCTAGTATCAAACCCTTGATATCTAGTTAGAGGGTACTAGTACCAATTCCGTCAATTCAACTCTCATCTTCAAAGAGATACCTTTCATAATGCAGTAGAAGATCTGAATGTTGCTGAACCTCTTCTAAGGAGAGTGGTGGAGATTTCTAATCAAGCTTGAGTCTCTCTTCAAAAGTTAAAGGAGAACAATTCTGGTAGAAGAATGTTATGTGCCCTTCTTTACACTTATCTTTTAATAAGGATGAAATAGATTCTATACCTTATTTTCTTAAAACAAAATAATCTATTTTAATATTCTAATTAGACTCAACAAAATCCTCTTCCATGTGTACTTGGACAATTAGCCTCTCTTATTTTGGGTTTTCTCTGTGTCCTGGCCTTTTAGGATTAATAACCTTTTTAATCTTCTTGAAAACTCTCTTCATTGAAAAACTCATAAACAAGGCAAAATTCTTTTGCTATAATTATACTCATTTGCTGATACTTTTCTAATGCACATGATCCTTATGCAAGGTAAGTATAGAGCATACTCATATAGACAAGATAATTGTAAGAGATTCATTATGAAAGATTTCGGAAGAAGAAAGGATTTTAGTAGAAAGTCATGGAGAACACTTAAAGTTTTTATTTAAAGACAAACTTGAATATCAGATCTCCTCTGTCTAGGGCTGAGGAGAAATAGACTTAATGGTTGATAGAAGCAGACAAATTACTTTTTACAAAAGCAATGAAAAATAATGAAGACACTTTTTCATGAAGCTACTTTTATAGGGTCGAAAGCAAATCATGCCTAAGAAACAAATTGACAGACTATAATACAATAATTACATGTGAGACAATTTGGCAATGAATAACACTTATCCCTTCTTAATAGACTTATATAAAGAGAGAGGTTTAGGTCATTAGAGCTGTCAGTGTCATCTAAGTCATCTTTTTTTATTTTTCCAAAATATGAGGTCAGCTAGTCTTCAATCTTATCAAAATCATTAATAGCATTAGGGTCTTAAAAGTCTTGCATGTGTTTATCTTAAGGGGCTGAGATTGTAAGCTTGACCTTTGCAAGAATATGGTCATTTTAGTTAGAGTCCAATTTCAGTGTTTGAAAGATTGATTTCTGGTAACCTTGGTTCTCCAAGAATGAATTCTCCAGGAAATAGTCCTAAAGACATGCAAAAAATATATTTACTCTCTTAATAATATTAATTTCACATAAAAATATTTTAAGATCTTTGAGAGCTTGGTTTTTCTACCTAAACTATTCAAGGAAAGTGTTCTATTCATAAGTATAGTTCCTTGTTAAAAGCATGTTTTATCTATTGGTCCAGTAAGGCTAATCAAAGATGAAAATGCTGGAAATCATTTTGTTTGCTTGAGGATTATTCCACAAGTTATAAAGAGAGATGATTTTTTATAGTTCTTCACACCACCAATAAAGGGGTGAGAGCCACTCAAGGAGGATCCACATATTAGAATCCTGATTTTCAATCTGACATAGAAAATTATAAATCAAAAGGAGTGGAAACTCTATCACTCCATAATAAAGGATAGTGAGTGCCTATAGATACCATAATGTGTCATTAATGACAAGAATATATATTTTAAAAAGGATGAGAAATGGTGTTTGTGGGTTAAAATAAGATGGATAGATAGGAAGGGATGATTCTTTGAGATATCTGTAGAGGTAATAGAAAAGAGAATTTTTAATAAGTTTTTTGACTTTTACTGGGTTTCTTAGCTTCAAGGAACATGGAGGGAAATCCTTGTTAATTTGTGCTAAAAGAGGGAAAGGATGATGAATTGTACAGCATCGGGTGGAATGAGCCATAAAGATAAAAGAAATTGGTTTTGTAGGAGTAAGAAGGTTCACTATCTTAAGTTGAGAAAGGTAGTCTTCTATGAGATTTGCTTGACCTTTGATGTGTTGAACCTTGAATTTGTAGCATGAGAACCAATCTTTCTATCAAAATAGCTATTTATCAAGCAAGACCTTTTTCTTAAACTCTAAACTTTTAGGAATGATAAATTATCCATTTAAACCACAAATTCAAAAGGGCTAAGATGGAAACTAAACTTTTCAATCCCTTTCTTGATAGCTAGAATCTCTTTGTAGATTGTATAGTAGTACTTTTTAGAGTTTTTGAATTGTCCCCTTACATAGCCATAATAATATTACTTTCTAGTAATCTCTTCTATGAGAACAACTTCTTAAAAATTATTATCGGCATCTATTTGGAGTATACTTTTCTGTTTGTTAAAAATTTTCAAAGGTAAAGGGTTTTGAGAGATTTTTTTAAGATGTTTGAAAGTTGCTGTTTGTTCATGTCCCAAAGGTGGGGGCTTTTTCTTTTTCAAGAGTTTTGACAACTAGCTTGTATGATTCAACGCATGAAGGATAAAGTCTTTGATGAAATTGACTATCTTAAGGAACTGTTAAATTTACTTTGTGGTGAGATCTTTATTTATAAAATTAAGTAATTCTTGGGCAATGTATAAGCCTAAATAATTATGTCCATTATAAATATTTATCCCAATAAATTCTACTTAGGTTGGCCCAACTGACTCTTTTGGGCTAAAAGCATAATCTTGTACTATTTTGTGATATTTGGGAATTGTTAGAGGAGTCTCTTGTGGTCTTCTTCATTTTTGGAATAAAGAAGAATATCATCAATATAAATAAGGGTATTAGGAAGAATAGGCTCATAAATCTTTGTCATTGCCTTTTGAAAAAGAGATGGCGTCATTTGAGACCACATGGCATGAATGTCTATTGGTATTGAGTATTATGAATGAAAATGCTATTTTATATCTTTCAGAGGGTTTAATGCCTAATTGCCAAAATCTAACTTTAAGATCAAACTTTGAGAACACCTTTGCATCTTTGAGAAGGTTGGTTTGTGAATTGATTTTTAATAAAAGAAATTTGTCATCTTAAAGAAACATGTTGAGAGGCTTATAATCAATAACTAATCTCTTCTTTCCTCACTTTTGTTATGATCTTTTTTCCATATAAAAAGTTTGACAAGCCCAATCTAACTTAGTGTGCTCAATGAGACTTTGCTTCAATAGAGTTGCACATCCTTCTCTGGCTAAGGCTAAATCATCAAAATTTATGCCAGGGTGAGAGGCCTTTGTTGGATTGACATCTTCATTCTTCTTAAAAGGGAGTTGAATGAAGAAGTCTTAATTTTTAAGAGAGGGAAAGAATGAGATAACTAATCATGACTTTCAGGATATAACTACACCAACTGATCTCTAATCTCTTCGTACCCTAGAGGAACTTAATGAAATTTAAACATCTTAGGAATTATAGTGTAAGGCTTAAAATTTTGTTTGAACCTGATTTCCTTAAGCAGGATTTGTAATCATTTAGCTTAACAATAAATATTCATGCTAATGAGAGTATTTTTATAAAAAAAATTGCTTCCAATAACCCTTGTCTATGTGATATAATCAAGAAAAAATCTTATACCAATCTTTTTCTTAGTAATAATATCTACTTTAAAAAAGTTTGTCATTTGCAGCACTGAAATACTTAAAATGTTTCTTCTGCTTTAAGAGAGAGAATTGTAGGATTCATTAAGATTTTTTATGCTCTTATATCCATGTAAACAATAACAGGACTTGGCTTATGATACTTGCTCTTAAGAATCTATATTTCAGTGTGAGGCATTCGTGGTTCTGCTTATTCTACTTGGTTGCATGATTGGATGGAATAATTGTATTGAAGAGAGCCATCAATTTGTTATAAAACAACAGGGTCTTCAGAATCTAAAGGGAGAAATTTGAAAAGGATAAACCTGGCAAGGTAAAAATAATAAAATCATTAGTATCCTCTTATTATAAAAAGAACTATTCTAATTGTTTATCTTGTTGAAGAGGAATGCTAGTTTGAAGCTGTTAAAGGAGGTTAATATCCTTTTCAGACTTGTTTGGACATTGCTTTATGAAATGGCCTTTCTTTTTACAAATATAGCAATTATCATTTCTTTTGTATTATGTGGTTCTTCTTCTACAGAATCTTATAGGTCTCTTATGCCTTTGTTTCTTAAAACTCTTGTAGCCCTTAAGATGGGTCTTATGAATATGAGATTTCTTTTTTGTATGGTAAGAACACGTTTGTTTATCTTGTATTTAATTTGAAGATAAGGCTTTTGATAAGCCTTTTGAAGCGCAAGCTTTCCTTCCATCATTGAGCCAAACATTTTGTATTATTCACATAATTTTTAAGAGTAGTAAAAGCGAGCTAATAGATTTCTCTCAAAGAGATATCAATCATGTCTTTTTCAGAATGATTGAATTGCTTTTAAGAATTCTGGTTAAATTTCTTTTAAGAAATAGGTTATAAAAGTATGATGGAAGTTTACATCATTAAAGCCATTGAGCATATAATATCGTTTAGTCATCCTTTGGTAATGATGGTTAAAGTCTTTCTTCTTCAGATAGCAGCAATGCATATGAAAATACTCTTGCTTTTTTTGCTTATTAATAAGATAAAAAATCTTTTAGAAATTCTGTATGGATTAGACCAAGAAGTGGATTAATTCTTAGAGCACAAGTATACTAGAGTTGTTTATACTTTCATAGGCTTTAAAACAATTCTCTAAAAGTTTTTATAAATCTTGCTACAAACTCTATAGGAACTGTTTCAAGATTTGTACTTGGCTTCGTCATTTGAAGATCTATCTAGGTAAAGAATTCATGTAACTTATTTCTTCATTTTTTTAGGGGAATTTCATCAAATGTAAACTAGGATCCGTTAGTTGGACGTGTATGAGTTTGTGCATGATAAAGAGAAGTTTTTGTATAAAGATAATGCTCAGCATATTGGATTCTTCTTCCTGAGAGTAAGATTGACCATATATAAGGCAGAGACATTAGCATAGTCATTGGATTCATCAGAACTGATTGGTTCTTATCCAATTTCATCAATATGATCAGAATTAGAATTGAGATTATAGTCAATTACTTTTTTTGCCAAAGCAACAGTTCTATAAGATTTCTAAATTTCTATTTGCATTGGTTATTTATTTCTTTGGTTTGAAAGGGGGGGAGGAGTTTTCTTTAGTAAAGAAAAAGGAGTTTTAATTTTCAAAGGTTTAGGAGATTGCTCAAAAGATTTTGTCCAAGAAAGTGAAGGTTTAAATCTTGTGGTGTATTGAGGCCTTTGTGGTGGCCTAGGAATTATTGTTGAAGGTGAAGTGGTTGTTTTGAAAGTTGGCTTAGTTGACTTGGATTAAGGTAATCCTTCTTTCATCGGAAAACCTTATAGTTCATTTTGAAATATTTTTGTATAGTCTGCTTCAAGAAGATAAGGTGAATATAGTGGTGAAGGATATAGATTTTGGACATGAGTGTATAAGAAAAGATAAGTGTCATATATGCTTTTGAAGTGGTCTTTTGTTATATCCCTTTCAATTTAGCCAATCTAAGTTTTAAGCATTTTGATTTCTTACTCTTTTTATGAAAATACAAGGCCATTATACTTTGTTTCGATAAAACTTTCAAGTTTTACATATAAAGTTACCACTTGTTACTGCAAGTGTTGATACAATTGCAAGACTTATGTAAAAAGTCCATCAAAACGAGAGTTGGTCTGAGCTCTTTGACTCGTAAGGTTCTTAAGATGAGAATCAATCCTTTGAAGAACATGATTTTAGGCTGTAACATTAGGAGTGTGCCAGGTAAAGACTTCTTCAACTTGTGATATTGGCCTCATAGTTCATTTGGAGTAACCTCAGTGGGAGTGCAGAACAACTTATATGTAACACTAGTCTGCAGATTGATATTTCTTTCCATAGGAGGAAATTCTAAGTCATAAGCTTTTAATACAGATAAAAACATCATGCATAAAATAGGCTATGGTAGCACTTTAGGGGTAATGATTGGTTCAAGATGTACTGGAAGGTCTTCATCACCTAATTCCCTTAGTAACTCATAGATGGATCTATGCTTTAGCCTGGGGTTTCTAATGCTTACCAAAAAAGGTCTAGGTTTTAGCTTATCATCATCGTTATCATTATTATGGTCATGACTTTTCTTTGAGTGTGAACAAAATTCTTGCCCCCAACTTGGTGGTTTTTCCTTCTTATATTGTTTCCAAGTAGCCACTGTAACAAAATCTCATGGACTTGATTCATTGTCTTCAGGACCTTCCTAACCATCTATATGGTAGCTGTAGTTAAAGTTACACATGGAAGGATCACAATCCCATATGAAATAACTATTAATTTTTGCAACATAAGTATAATGGCCATTAGGATCAAAATAGTGAATAAGAATAATGTCTTTCTTTTGCTTGTGTCATAACAGGAGTAAGCGTCATGGATTGATGAGTCACAGGTTTGTGGGAGACAATGGAAAAGGAAGTTTTTTCTTCTGCTTTAGGTCTTTTAAAGACTAATTTAACAATCTCATCTCCAAGCCTTTCAATTATAGGAGAAGCAGTAGTATGAGAAACCCTTTGACTTCTATGGAACTTCTTTTCACAGTTAGTAATCCATTATAAAGGCATCTGTTGCAAAAAATTTTCTTTTATGATCTGTTTGGGAATTTGAATGATGGTGGTGTGATATGGTCTATTAGAGATCATGTATAGAACATCATCAATCGAATTTGGGAACTGAAGGTCTATAACATGATTATAAAGTCGATAAATCATCTAGTGATGAAGAGTGGCTGGAATGGTAGTTTCAACTTGCTTTGCCCTAATTATTTGAATCTAAACCTTGAATTTGGTGGAAAGAATGGGATCTGAGAGCTTTATGTTGAAATTTGGAGCAATGGTGAGAATGATATTGCCACCATTGAAAGTGACGAGAGCTGCGCCAATTAGGGAGTTTTGGAAAAAGGTGTAAGTGATGTCAATTAGGAAAACATGGGCTGTTACTACTATTCCTTTTCCTCCATGAAAGGTAAAGACTAATCTAATGGCTCCCAAATGAATATGAATATACCATTGATGTATTCAGTGAGATATGAAGTTAGTAGGGATCTCTAAGGTGACATGCTATTCAACTTGAGTGGATCTTAGACCACAGTGATCTGTCTTAATTCCTTGCACAATTTCTTTTATAAGTACATATTTAGGAGAGATGAGTTTTCTAATAGAATGGGTAAAAGAACAATTTTAATGGTAAAATTCATAGAAGGTGAAGATAGGTGCAATTTTTTCTTTAAGGCAGGTTTCATTAAGAATGTGGGTGATTTTTAGGGTTTAGGGTAAAGATTATCTATTTTGTTTGAGGCATGGGAAATACAAGAAAATGGGATAAATCTAAGTAAAGGGAGAGAAGAAGATAATCTAACTAGTTCAAAAGACTCATCAATAAATAACATGATTGAAAAGTCCATCCTACTCTCTTTATAACAAAACTACTTCTGATTATCTTAGAGAATTGAGACCTTGATACTAATTGAGTACTAGTATTAAGTGTAGTTTTTTTTGGATATTTCTGATGGTATAGCCATTGTTATCAACTTCATAAAAATGCACAACTAGTATTTTAATAGCTCAAACAATTAATTGAACAAATGATTGAGTTATAAATATATAAAATATTCTATAACCATTAATGGTTTGTGCATATATATAAATATAGATATTAAATATTTAACTTCAATAATTAGTGATTAATATAGATAAATATAAATAATAAATAATAATATAAAAGTAACAATAGAAATTATAAAATAATTTTAATAAATTAATAATAAAAAATGAATTTAGTCAGCTTTGAATTCAAGCTTAGGTTGCCATGACCTTTTTATCATATATATCATTGAATTTCAATAAGATTTATTAAAAAAATTGACTAAAAATATAAAGTTATAATTAAATTTATATTTAGTTATCATCAAGCCAATTTTTGAAACCAAGACCATCAGATGTATTTATTTATTTATTTAAGTTGTCAGCAAATTTTATAAGACCCAAACGGTTCAATCACTAAAACAATGTAATTTGACCTGTATGTCTTCTTAAATAATAATTCAGTCAGTTGAAGTTCTTGGGATAGTTTGAATTTTTGAAACATTGAACACAACAATTATTGTATAAATGATTTCAATTTTGTTGGCTGAAAATATTTTTAAAACAAAATGTTTATTTATTTATTTTTGGGATACACTAGAGATTGCATTTTCTTATAAATCATTAAAAATTGTATCACTTGTCAAAAATCTCATAAACTTTTCCCCGCTAAAGATCACTCCTACTAAAATTATTTATTACTAAACACACCCAAATGACTTCGTGAAATTTAAGATATACCTGAAAAAAGTGTGATACCCCAGTTTTCCTCCCAAACTCACGAAATTGGGTTTTGTTAATCTTACTCTTAAAAAATAAACCGGTTGTTTTGGTACTACTATTTTTCTTTTTTGGCCCACGGGAGCCCATATAACTCATTCGGGATTGGGCCCTTTGGGTCCTAATCAGGTGCATCGCACGAGGGAAAACCCAGTGTAATAGCGTAAACCCCAAAGCGAAAACTGGCGGGAACTCATTTGTTCCCCCCGTTACTGTCACTGACTTCACTCTTCAAGCCTTCGAACACAGCCATGAACAACGGCACCCGAAAACGCTCAGCACCGCCGTCGCAACCCTCACCGGCCAACCAGCCTAAGAGCCAAGCATTCTCCCAGGAGGAAGAGTTCCTAGATGAGGATGTCTTCCTCGACGAAACCCTTATTTCTGAAGACGAAGAGTCACTCATTCTTCGTGACATTGAGCAACGCCAGGCTCTCGCCTCTCGCCTTGCCAAGTGGGCCCGTCCGCATCTCTCCCCCGAGTATCTTACACAATCTTGTAGCATCAGTGAGTGATTGCAATTTCACAATTCCCCCGTGCTGAGTTACTAGGGTTTGGGTTTGTCTTAGTGGAGTTTGATCGTTTCTTCTTCTTTGCGGAATTTAGTTTTTCAGCAGCTGGAGATTGATTATGTAATAGGAGAGAGTCATAAAGAATTGCTGCCAAATTCGTCTGGACCGGCTGCCATTATTAGAATATTTGGAGTTACGAAGGAAGGTTAGTTCATTATCAAATTTTCTTCAATATTTCAAAATGTTTGCTTAAATAATCGAAATATAACAGTTGGAGATTTATCTGTTTAAGCTTGACGCACTTTTGTCATTGTTTCTAGTAAAGGAATTTGTATTGATTATATTTTTGTGCCTTGGAAAATTAAACCAAAAGTTTAAGTGTCAAATCCAGAATTGGGAGTTAGGAACCTACACCTATAATTATTTTCTTATCTTATACTTAATTTACATGATCTGTAGTTTTGAAGCCTATATATACTGCGATCAATGCCTCAGAATAAGGCATATTGATTATTTTACATACTTGCATGGAGTACGTTGTGTATACCTGAAATTGAATCTTATTCCACAGTTTACAAGCAATGTTTTGCAAAATGACTCTAACATTGTGAAAGCTACTAAGATTTGTGCATTACATATTCTATTCTTTGAAGATTCATTGGTCAATTTTGCATGACTATTTTCGTGCTAGTATATTATTGAAAATATAACCTTGGAAAGAGTCTAGTCTCTTGTATACTCTGATGCCTTATGACATACTTCATATGAAAAACTGCCAATGCCCAATTACATCTATCAATACAAAAGTGCCTATAAATCATCCAAGAAAGTATGAATCATTTGTAGTTCTATTGTGTTCTCTCTAACTAATCAGGTATTTGGAAAAAGGCTGGTGTAAGTCATTGTGGCTTTAGAATTTGATTATCATACTAAATGAGTGTGGTCCTCGATTATGCCTCATAGAAACAAACTCTTATGTTGGTTGTTTGTTAGGACATAGTGTTTGCTGCAATGTTCATGGATTTGAACCATATTTCTACATCAGCTGCCCTTCTGGAATGAGACCAGATGATATCTCTGGTTTTCATAAAATCCTTGAGGTACTTGGTGTAGTACTTGAAGAGAAAAGTTATGTTCTATTTATAAGTTACCTTCATTTATATGCATGTTTTGGATGCTTCAGGGGAGGATGAAAGAGTCCAATAGAAACAGTAAAGTGCCAAAATTTGTTCGTCGTATCGAGATGGTGCAGAGAAGGAGTATTATGTATTATCAGCAGCAGAACTCTCATCCATTTCTGAAAATTGTAGTTGCATTGCCAACAATGGTTGCCAGCTGTCGTGGTAAAGTTAGATATTATCAATAGACATTTTATGTGAAATATATATTACTCATCTTACCTAAATTCATAGGAGTCCACTGTCCACTATAATGGGTTATTACCTGATAGATGCTTTATGCTACACCATTAGTTTCCATTGGTCATACATTTACACAATATTATGATTTTCGTGGAATCACTATGGTCTACATATCAAAGTGAGTGTCGGATTAGTTCCTTGCATCTAGACCCAAATGCTTTGGTTTGTGTTTTTTTCAGTTGTCATCTTTCTGAGTAGCAGTTTACTCATCAGTTTATTTGTTTATTTGGAAATTTTTAAATTTTGGCAGGTATTCTTGATAGAGGTATTCAGATTGATGGTCTTGGCATGAAGAGCTTTATGACTTATGAAAGCAATGTTTTGTTTGCCCTTCGTTTCATGATTGATTGCAACATAGTTGGTGGAAATTGGATTGAACTACCTGCTGGAAAATACAAAAAGACAGCAAAGAGCTTGTCTTACTGCCAATTAGAGTTTGATTGCCTGTATCCTCATTCATGAAACGCTATCATTTGTTCTCCCTTTAAGAGTTCTATCATATTTTGTGTACCAAACTTCTAGTTTTTTGTTTTTCCTCTCCCTTAACAATGTTGTAGGTATTCAGAGTTGATTAGTCATGCACCAGAAGGGGAATTTTCAAAGATGGCTCCATTTCGCATATTGAGTTTTGACATTGAGTGTGCTGGTCGTAAAGGTCATTTTCCTGAGCCTAATCATGATCCTGTTATCCAGGTCCATCTCCTACTCCAAAACAAATCTAGTTCCTGTAAGTCTATTGTTCTTGAACTGATGTCCTTTGTTTCTTTAGATTGCCAATCTGGTCACTTTGCAAGGAGACGACCAGCCATTTATCCGTAATGTGATGACTCTTAAATCATGTTCTCCTATAGTTGGCACCGATGTGATGTCATTTGATACAGAAAGAGAAGTCCTGCTAGCTTGGAGGGTATTATTTTTGTATTTGCATACTTTATTTTTCTTTTGTATTGTATTAAAGCTGTTACTTAGTGAGCATATGAATACAAATTGCAATAATACCCTAAATTTGGTCTAACATTTTGTGTTAGAGAAGGATGTGGATTGAGTTGTTTTTATCCATATCTCTACTTTTTTCTGCAGTGAGTCACTGAGAACTGCTAATTTACTAATAGAGACTTGTATGGTATATAATATGGTATGATGCTTTGTAATGCTTTAAACTTCATCAATGGGTAATATTACAAAATACTATTATTTTTGTCTTTAACTTGTATATGAGGAGTCTATTTGATAACATGCAATTGTTGAGTGAACTATACTCCTTTCTCTATCGCATACTTATTGTCTCATTATTATTATTATTTTTTGGGGCAGGATTTTATCCGTGAAGTGGACCCTGATATTATAATTGGATATAACATTTGCAAATTTGACCTGCCTTATCTTATTGAGGTGATTTGCTTACTTATCTTGGAGATTTTAAAAAGGCATTAAGAGTTAATAACAGAAATGTTCAGTGTATCTGGTTATGTTTACAGTTTTGTTAAAATATAATTTGTTCTTTTCTTTTCAGAGAGCTGAGGCCCTGAAAATAGCAGAATTTCCAATTCTTGGACGTATCAGGAACAGTAGGGTTCGAGTAAAAGATACAACTTTCTCATCAAGGTAAAGAGATATAATCATCTATTATCAAGTTGCTGCTAATATTTACTTATTATATAGTATGCTTTTTTTTTTGGGGGGGGGGGGCTAATAAAAGATAGTCTTGTAAATGTAGTTTATGCTGTGTAACTAGAGGTTCTACTTTCTAGTCTAGCTTGAGTTACATAAAATAGTTAACTGTTTTGAATATTTTCAAGCGGCAATGGTTATAAAATATCTTGTTTTTTACTGCTAGTGCATGCACATAAAGTGCTGCTGCTTCAATGCTGTAGATTTCCCCCTTTTTTGTATGAAAGTACTTGCATTTCTGCTATTGTGGTTGGTGAACCGATTGTTATAGTTACATCAACTTCTATGAAAATATGGACTCTGTGGCAGAAATGAGTACAGCTTATCATTACTGTAGGGAGTAGTTGCACCTCTCCCATATCTTTTATATTGTGTATAAATTTTGGACTCACTTTGTGTATACTTTCTGTTTTTATTATGACCCTTATTATATATTAGCTTTTCAATTATTCTGAATATTTTCCTTAGTGATACTTGATGATGTTGTAGACAGCTTGGGACTAGGGAAAGCAAAGAGGTTACAATAGAAGGGAGAGTTCAGTTTGACTTGCTCCAGGTTCCGCTAATACAGTGTTTTTCTTTGGTTACCTTGTAGTTGGCCTATCCAATTTTGTCAATAAGTAAATTTATTGGTTATCTATTTATATACACAGGCTGTGCAACGAGATTACAAACTAAGTTCTTATTCGTTGAATTCTGTGTCTGCACACTTCCTTTCAGAGCAGGTGAGGTTCTGCGTTTGACATTATATCAATTAATTTATGTTTTTCTTTAGTTTATATGCAATAGACTTATGAAAACTGTTTAAAGGACTTTATTGATTTTTGTTGGCGGAAGCAGCAATTTACACTTTCCTTTTTTAGGTAAAAGACAATTTACTATCTTGTGGTTTGGGCTGCATTCACTTTGTTATGTTGTGGTTCAACTCTGAGGTTTGCTCTATTAGCACAACATACCTTGTGCTCTAATTTCGTTAAATATTAAATAGAAATCCTCAAATCCTATAAAAAATTTCTGAATTTCTCTTCAACATCCTTAACCCCTTTCTTTCCAACTGAGCCCCACAATCCCAATTCTTGCCCCTTCCTCAAATCCTATTTGATTTGTCTACTTCTCCATATTTCATATCAAAATTCCCAGCCCCTCCTTTTCCAACCAAGTCTTATACTCCCCAAATTTTTGCCTAATCGTTCAATTTTCTCAAATTTCTTCCACTTCTATCTTAAAATCCCAAGCCCTTCTCTTCCCAAGCAACTCCCACCCTTCCGAAAATCCTGCCTCATCACCAAATTCCTGCCTAATGTGTTCAATTAGACATCCTTAATTTCTCCAAATTTCACCTAATTCCACCTCAAAATTTCTAATTTTTTCTTCCCAAGCAAGCCCCACATTCCCTTTTTCTTGCCTCATCTTCAAATTATTGCCTAATTGTTCAATTTGACATCCTCAAATTCTTCCTCAGTCCTAAATTCGTAGTTTGAAGTGTTTGGAGGTGAAATTTGGAGAAATTCAGTAGACCACTTATAATTTGGCATAGTAATCAAAATTGTATGATTCACGATTTGAATTTTACGATTTGTAATGAGTTATAAAGCTAATGATATAAATCAGTTGTTAAATCAGAAATAGTCTTGAATTGCACAATTCACAATTCAAATTTTATGATTCATAATGAGTCACAAAGTTAATGATATGAATCAATAGCTGAATCAACCATGATTTGTGCGATTCAAGTCAATATGGTAGAATAGCATGAATTTATGATTTAGAAATATGTGAAAACAATGAATTAGCATGACAACCTTGTATTGTTAAGTATTTTCTATACCTGTTATAGAGAATACAAAGAAGACTATTACTTGAAATTGTTTCAAGAATTAATTACTTACAAATTATATGACTAATGAGCTTATTTATGACTTATATTTAATTGCTTTTCTTAATTTTTGGGTTAGATATACTATTGTCAGTATTTTATGCATATTACAAGGATATACATGTATCATATTTTATATTTCATGTTACTTCTTACTTATTACTGAATCTTACAATTCAATATGTTTTATGATTCATGGTTCAAAAATATACTTTCTGAATTGTGATACGTATCATGATTTGACAACTATGTAATTAGGGGAATTTTGTTTAATATTTAATGGAATTAAAGCATAGGGTAGTGTTATGCCTGTTGTGCCAACATATCAAACCTCCTAGTAGTAGAATGTCTACTCTTGAACCATAGGTACTAGAGTGAAAATGACCCAAACCATAAGGTAGTAAACTATATTTTATGCATGCTCTCATATTCCTAGATTAAGTTTCAGATTTTAGTGCATAAGCTATTGATGTGCTGTTACCTAGTGCCGTAGCTTGCAAGCCTTTTGTCTCTAATTTTGCCTTGGTTTATTGCTAGTGGTTTAATCTGATGTGGCAGTAAAGACATGGATCGGGGAGTTGTTATTTAAGGTGTTATTATAACTGTGATCTTATGTATGTGATATTGTGTGTCAATGTATTTTTTCTTTATTTTAACCTTTTCCTTGTCTCTGCTGTTGATATATGTGGATTATCTCCATTTGCCACTTCCAAGCTGTCTTTCTTTGCTGGATATTTCTTTTTATTAAAAATTAGTGTATATGAATTATTAACTTAAGTCACTGCACGTTCATGCACTGCAGAAAGAGGATGTTCACCATTCAATTATATCTGATCTTCAGAATGGAAATGCAGAAACTAGGAGACGCCTTGCTGTGTATTGCTTGAAGGTTCGTATGTTGGTTCCTATCTAAGTATCTTGATTGGTCTTGCCTTTTCTTTAGTCTTTCTTTTTTAGTGCTTATTATCTATTTATCATCTTGTATTGACTAGCTCTTCATTCCACCCCACCATGACTCTTCTACCTCTGACACTATGATCTTTCCATCTGCACATATCACAATCACCACCTGGCCATTACTGCTTCATCATGCCACCTTTGGCACCATCACACCATGTTCTCCACCATTGGTTGTGTACCACTACTGTCATTGTGATGCCATGCTACCATTGCCATCAATGATGCTGCCACCACAGACACATTTCTGAATATAATCGCCACCCTTAACCCAATTTGACAAGATTTTCTCAACTATAATTTTCTCAATACTAAGAGTTACTGCTATAGTTCTGCAACTTAAATTCTATTTTGAACTTTTTGGTTCATAATGCTGACTTCAGTGTATCAAACAGGTCTGACTTTTTCACAGGGTATGAATCATTGGAAGTACTTAGTATCTAAAGAATTTAAACTTTTATATTGCTTTGTCTTCAAAATGTGTGGATGGAGAAAATCATAGTTTATCAGAGTTTGCGTGTCTTTGGAATCCTTATGGTTCAATGCATATGTCTTTTAGATTATTAGTTACCCTAATAAGTTTTAATAGTTATGGTTCTTTTACCTACAGAAGTTATGTAAACCCAATTTGATTTAGCAATTCCTGTTGAATCCTTAGTGGGGTATATTATACATGGTTTTGTATTTTGTAGATTATGTATGCAAAGGACAAGAAGAGTTAATAAATTGAACAAAAAACTAATGAGACTAAAGTCGTATTTTGCTCTTGTGGTTGTAGGATGCATTTCTCCCTCAGCGACTTTTGGATAAACTGATGTTCATTTACAATTATGTGGAGATGGCTCGAGTAACAGGTGTTCCAATTTCTTTTTTACTTTCCAGAGGGCAAAGCATTAAGGTTAGTACTGAAATGTTTCCCTGTTGTTAATTTTTGAAAATATGCAGAATAATCACAAGTTGAATTTGGAAAAGCAATTGTTTCTTTTATCTTCCCTTCCAGGTACTGTCTCAACTTCTTAGGAAAGCAAAACAGAAGAACTTGGTTATTCCTAATGTCAAACAGGCTGGGTCAGACCAAGGAACATATGAAGGTGCCACTGTAAGTTCGTTCCTTTTGAATTGTGAGTTTGTGATTATTCGTAAGTTCTCTGTCCGTCATCCATGCATATACATGCATGTAAGCATGTCTATGGATGATATCTTTGTTCAAATTGAGAATTTGCATGCTGTATTAGTTACCCAATGGTGGAATTATTTCATGTTTATGTTCTTCCAGAATTTAGAGTACAGTTCTGCTACCACAAATTAGATGTTACATTGAATTTACACTGTTAGGATCCAATTGTAAGGTATGAGACTTGAGTCCCACATTGGAACTATAAGATTCTGGTGTGGGGTCTTTCGGGACCTTGAGCTTTCCAACCACATGAACTAACTTTTGGGGTGTAGTTCTCCTGAGAGTTCATATCAGACACATGGCTGTAAAGGAACTTAAAAGTTAATTCAAAGTCTTGTGTCCATCTTGATTCTTGACTTAAGATAGCATTACTTAATTGTCCCTCCTATATTCCAGTAGGCAATATGATTTATTCATGTATAATCTCCTTCTTGTGTCATGCACTTTCCTCGTGAACTTTGTAAGGAGACGTAATCACTATTTGCATTTGATGTCTTAGTTGTTCCATTGTTGCCTGTCAGCTTCAAAGATACACTTGATGTTGAAACTTCACAACTTGCAGGTATTGGAAGCAAGAGCTGGATTCTATGAAAAGCCAATTGCTACTTTAGATTTTGCATCCTTGTATCCATCTATCATGATGGCATATAATCTATGCTACTGCTCTCTGGTAAATTTTGCCTGTTTCTAGTTGCTACCATAAACTTCTGAGTTTTGTTTTGTTTTGCTTTTTGTAAAAGTAATTTTAGTCATTAACTAGATTCAATTCCTATGGGGTCAACTATGGGGATAAATTTTCATGTTTACTGTTCTTATTAAAGGTGACCCCTGAAGATGTTCGCAAGCTCAACCTTCCTCCAGAGTCTGTGAACAAAACTCCGTCTGGTGAAACATTTGTTAAATCAAATTTACAGAAGGTCAGATGTAAACTGTAATTTACTGTATTAATTACCCTCTGCCTCCAAGGTCAAAAGGCAGTTAAATTTTAAAAGTTTGTATGTTTGATATGATGTTAGGGTGCTGACATAATGAAAATGTATCTCTGCCTACTTTTAGGGAATACTTCCTGAAATTCTTGAAGAGTTATTAACAGCCCGTAAAAGGGCAAAAGCAGATTTGAAGGTATCCTTTCTGAACTTATTGTGGATACTGACTGTAGATTTTTAGCTCTGCTTTCAAGCTGTGGTGTTTGATTAATTTCTACTTTACTATATAGGATTCTACATGTTATTTCTGCCTGTAAATGATCTCTCTTTTATCCACTGCAGGAGGCAAAAGATCCTTTTGAGAAGGCCGTGCTAGATGGTCGACAGCTGGCTCTAAAGGTAACCCATACATATTTGTTTTGTTTTCCTTCTTTGTCTCCTAAACCATGGGTGATGGTTCATTGTTCTCTTGCTCAGTATTAAGAACAATTACATGTTTTAACTTTATGTTGTCTTTCTTTTCAGATCAGTGCAAATTCTGTATATGGGTTTACAGGGGCTACTGTTGGTCAGTTACCATGCATAGAGATATCTTCAAGTGTAACAAGCTATGGTATTACTCTGCCCTATTAGTTTAAGATGCTGTACTGTGAAAATTATCATTTTATTGATTTGAAGAGTCTGATGATTGCATAAATTGGATGCCCTGTAAAGGTCGGCAAATGATTGAGCACACAAAAAAGCTCGTGGAAGATAAATTTACAACACTTAATGGTTATGAGCACAATGCTGAGGTATGACATTTAGAAATTCATTTGTATTGCGGCTCAATAGCACATAAGACACCATACAAGCATGGATTAGTCACACATGTTCTTGTAAATTTAGCTCTTCTTTGTACTTTACTGCCGTAAAGGATTTGTCTAGTTTTGATGTTAGATTACTCATTTTTAAATGCAATTTATGCCATTAGGTCATATATGGAGACACAGATTCAGTCATGGTACAATTTGGTGTTTCCTCTGTAGACGAGGCTATGAACTTAGGGAGAGAAGCTGCTGAATACATAAGTGCAACTTTCATAAAAGTAAGTATTTTACTCTCTGATGAAGTAAAATTTCGAATTATTTTTAACTTTTTCTTTAGTTCCTTGTATGTTTGAATGTCTTTTTTGACAGTTTAATTAGATTAATTCATTATCTTGAAAACTCCACCCCCTTTTTTTAAAATCACTTTTACTCTCACAATTGGGCAACCTTATTTGATTTTTCCAGACAATGATTGGGTAATTATTGGATCTGAAAATCTCGTTTTTAGCACAATAATGCAATGAAGATAAGCCCTTGGGCTCGTGGTATTTTATATATACTCGAGTAACAACATAGCAGTTCAAGGTCTTGCGTTAAAAGCTTTGTGATTGTAGGTGTTGAAGTGATATTGATCTTAGTTGGTCTACTGCATTCTTAAATTCCGTGTCTCAGTCAGCAGTTTTAAACTCAACTCTGTCTACTAAAAATAAATACCTAAAAAGTTTGCTTGAGACGTTGTTCTTGTGTTAACATATTTGGAATCAATTGATTCTTCTGTTTCTTACTTCACTTTCTCCTTACCTTCTTGGTGTAATTTTGCTGTGAAGCCCATCAAACTAGAGTTTGAGAAGGTTTACTATCCATATCTCCTGATTAGCAAGAAGAGATATGCTGGTTTATTTTGGACAAAACCAGACAAATTTGACAAGATGGACACTAAAGGTAAATATTGAACTTTATTAAGTTGCTCCTGTCGCTTTATTGAAATGCCTCTTACTCTTAGTATACGTTTACATTTAACAGGCATTGAAACAGTTCGAAGAGATAACTGTTTATTGGTAAAGAACCTGGTCAATGACTGCCTTCACAAAATACTGATTGACAGGGACATCCCTGGGGCAGTCCTGTATGTCAAGAGTGCAATTTCAGATCTTCTCATGAACCGCATGGATTTGTCACTTCTGGTTATTACAAAGGTGAGAAGTCTTTTGGGTGAAAGGTGCTGGAAATGCTTTTCCATATTGCTTATTGCATTTGTGAAAAATCCAAATATTCCATCTGAGTGTCATACAAGTATAACTATAAACGTTTTGAGCTTGCATTAATGGGTTTGCCTTACAGGGTTTGACCAAGACGGGGGATGATTATGAAGTAAAAACAGCTCATGTTGAACTTGCTGAAAGGATGCGCAAGGTTGGCTAAGATAATTGAATGCATTGGCTGTTGCATTTTCTTTTTCTATTTTTTTGGTTTTTTTTCATTCATTTAATCTTAAAAAGAAGGGGAAAAAAAGTAAAGCATTCTAGTCTTGTAATTTGATGAAGAAAAAAAAATCAGAGTGTAATAGTATATGAATCATATGCATAGTATGTGTCATACATGAAAGCAAATCAGAATCAATAATTTATTCTATATGCTTGCCATTGCATGTTCTCATTGCTCAGATTCTATTAGATATCTTTTAAATATTGGGTATACTATTTGTGGAACCTTGCTTTCTAAAAAGGATTTATATTTATCATTTTAGGTGTGTTGAGATTGTGATGTTTTTGTTCTCTGAGCCATAAATATATTCTACTTGATTTTATTTTTGATAGCGAGATGCTGCCACTGCTCCAAATGTTGGTGATAGAGTGCCTTATGTTATTATTAAAGCTGCAAAAGGTGCCAAGGTAATATCTTATTCCCCCCACCCCTTCTCTTATTTTTCAAAGTTTATGAAGCATTTGGGATTTTATCTAGACTAACACATTAGAACATTAGGCTTATGAGAGGTCAGAGGATCCAATCTATGTGCTAGAGAACAACATACCAATAGACCCTCAATACTATCTTGAGAATCAAATTAGCAAGGTTGGTTCTACTCATATTTCAGAGGTTTTTTTTTTTTAAATGTGCCTAAGCAAATCATTCATGTTGCAGCCAATTCTGAGGATTTTTGAGCCGATTTTGAAGAATGCTAGTAAGGAACTTCTCCATGGAAGCCACACAAGATCTATTTCTATTTCTACACCATCAAATAGTGGCATAATGAAATTCGCTAAGAAACAGCTTACTTGCATTGGTTGCAAAGCTTTACTTAGGTATTTTATTTGTGTTTTAAACATATCAGCTTGTCTTCAGGCTTACCACATTTTAGCATCAGGATCTCCTATCCTACTGCACAGGATCTTGTAATGCCTTTTTGGCGTTAATTTTTTTTTTTTAAGGGATTAGGGATGAATATAGAAGATAAGTAACTGTGAGGATAAAGATTTTAATTTTGAGGGAAAATTACACTTTAAAAATTTTAACTTCATTGTACAGTAGTAAAAATTTTTAAAGTGTAATTTTCTTTCACTGTTAAAATTTTATCTTCTATATTCATCCCTGAACTCTTAAAAAAATAAAAAAAAAATGCATTTTAGTCATTACAGGATCCTGTGCAGTAGGATCCCATACTGCAGGAGATCCTGATTCCACATTTTACTTCTTTTTTTAATTTTTAAATATCCCTAATTTTAGTGGTTAGGAGCTACTAAGAATTACCTTTTGTATGCACATGCTAAATTTTTTTCATTGGTTGGGCTGCATTTCTGAGGGGTTCTACTGAATCTAAATGTTAGAAATATTGTCCAGCACTATATTTTAGACTCGTTGTGAACTCTATGTAAATTGACTGTTACCGGCACTACAAGTATAATTGTGTTTATGGTAGTGAATGTAAGTTCTAGTTTTTCTTTTGTTCGTTCTCCTATTGCACGTAGTGTGATAGATGCAGAAACCTAAGAACACTGAGGAAGGGTCATATTTGTAGAGTTTTGAAAAGGGACTAAGAAGAATAGTTAATCATTTGAGTTTCATATCTCATGGACATTATTCTTGTCCTCTACAATATCTGTGGGCAGAGGGGTGCAAGTGACCTGACACGGAAAGCAAGGCATTTGGAGCTTTTGTGTGTCTCAGTCAGAGTGGATTTCACCAGTAATTAGATGGTTATTTGAAGTCTATTCTCCCCTCCCCTTCTTTTTTTTGGTTTTTTGACATATTGATTTTCATGTTTGGTTGCTTATCTTCCTCTTGATGTTCTAGGAGTATTTATGGTTTATTCTCATGGGGAAATAAGGTTCTTTAGCTGTCATAGGACTTTACAACCAGCCATTGTCTGGTAGAGTTGTGATTCTAAGTGGGTTGGAATCATAGTGGATTCAAGTTGCTGGTATTCGGGTCAGACATGTTTAGTGATTGATTTGAAAGCACCTTTAGCTGTCAAGTTTACTTTATGATAATAATGTCTTTTCTTTGTGAGATTTGTTTTCTTCAAGTATTCACCCCTCCTGTGTTTGTGTATGCATATGCTAGTCATCAAAGTGGCCTAAATATTACTTTGTTATTCTGGTTCAGCAATGGAGATCGCACTCTCTGCTTGCATTGCAAGGGAAGGGAAGCTGAGTTGTACTGCAAAACAGTTGCTCAGGGTAGGAATCTATTTCAAGTCCCTTGTGTTCAATTTCAAGGGGTTTTGTTGTTCTGGATGGTTCAAGCTGTTTGTTATTGGACAGTATAAATAATGGTGTGACTGCAGTTTCTGATCTGGAGATGCTTTTTGGGAGGCTGTGGACACAGTGTCAAGAGTGCCAAGGTTCACTTCATCAGGATGTTCTCTGCACAAGGTAGTTTCATTATTAAATTGGTTTATATAACTGTTAATTTATATACCCTTCACGGATTGCTTGGGTGATATGAGTTGACATAATTGCAAATGTTTGGTTTTTGAGGAACCAGATTTGACCCTCAGTACTACTTGCATAGTTAGTTATGACCTGAGATTAGTTGTTTTTCCCTCTTCCCGTGGTGTTTGTTAATTGGGAGAATTATATTTAAGGACTTGAAGTTGATAATATTTATTCTAAAATACCTGTTACCATTGGGTATAACTTGTTTTACTTAAAGTCAGTGATAATTTTACTTAAAACAATAATAATAGGTTCTTCAAGATAAATATAACAGCCTTCACTTCCCTGAATGTAATTTTCCCTTGTTAATTCTGCTGTCCTGGCATAACATTCATCAAATATAGTGGTGCCTTGGTTACTTCTTACTCATGTCTTTTCCATTCGTGCTTTTAGAGTCCAAAATATCTGCAGTTACTAATTATCCCAAATGACCAATACTGCACCTTTGTTTTCAGTCGAGATTGTCCAATTTTTTATCGAAGAAAAAAGGCACAGAAAGATATGGCTGAAGCAAAGTTGCAATTGGGCCGATGGAACTTCTAGGATTCTATCAAGGTCTGAATTTGCTCACTTATTATTATTATTATTATTATTACTTCAAAAATTTTGTTCTTAATTCTCTGTGTTGCAGTATATTATTTGCATGTAAATATTGTCATCCTTAAGGTCTAGTCACTGATTCCCTAGAATTCTCCCCCGTTGATATTTTCAAATCACAATACGAAAGAATCAGATAATGGGTGTTCCTTCCATCTCAGGATCAGTCCTCATATATCTAGAAAAAGGATAAAAAACGAACAAGTTATTGGATATTGGATTGTTAAGGCGAACCCTACCTAATTGAGATGTTTTAAGTATCTCCTGAAATTTTTGGTGAGATTACGTACATTATTCTGAATGAATGCCATGTGTATGTGCATACACATGCTCTTATTAGTATTTAGGGAGTTATTGGTGCGACTCTATCTATTCTTGATAATATCCAGCTTTATGAATCTGCATTCTGATTGGCGTTGACATAAAATGTTACAATTGTAGGCATCGATAAGGCTGCTGAATTTCGCGAACTGAACGCAAACACTGTGATGTAATTCTAGGGCAGTAACATCTTGTAACCGTCTTGCTTGAACGTACATGCACCCGCATGCTTTCGTTTGTTGCTTCAAAGTCTCCTTTATTATGCTTTTGCCAAAATTAGATTAGCTATGTGTGCAGAACGTGATCTTGTGGATCGTGCCACCTTGACGGTTCTAGGGTGGAAGAAGGGGACAAGTAGCTCGAAACTATCCCGGGCCCTGTAGTGAAAATATAATAGGTTATGTCGTTTACCTTGTTGGGTTTAAGGTATATACATATGTTTACAATTAATTGTACATTAAATTAATGAAGAACATGGACATTGTTTGTCTAGTATGCCCTTACCACAAATATCATCCTTCGTAAGATGTTCCTGATTACATGAGGGTTGATTGAGATCTTTAGATATGATAATTAAAATAACTTACAAATTTGATTTCAATTTTATCACTTAGTAACAAAACCCAACCCCCCCAAAAAAAATTGTACCATACACAGTTCTCTCAATGGGCAATTTTTCTAGGCACGAAAATTTTACACCTTAACTATTCTGTACAGCTGACTGAAAAAGAACAATCTTTGTCACTGTAAACCTATAATCCATGGCTCCATAAAAAAGAGTGCAAATATCGAATACATCAACAGGAAGAATTATTCAATTCAAGTGTATAGCCTCAGGCGAGTTGTAATTTGCTGCCGGCACATAGGACACGAGGATAACGTCGCACCACACTCCTTGCAAGTCTTGTTTCAAAAACAAAGGGTATATAAATATTAGACATGTTAACATGCAAGCTATACTTGTCATGAGACGAGCTTGTTATTTAATTCTATATGTGGCTCAAAATGGAATGCAACTCATTTGCTAAGAACATTAGTGTAGTTTTTTTAAAAATTTATTATGAAAATTTTCAATTAAAATACAACAGGTGAAAGATATTCTTTTTTTTTTTTACAAGAAAAAAATTAGTCAATTACAGGGTTACAAATATTTACAGTTTATGTTTTTATTTAAAAAGAACTTGATAATAAGTATTTTTAAAATTACGTTTAATTATTTCTTATTAGAAATTATTTTTTAGATGTTAATTCCAAGGATATCACATGCTATGCGTCCGAGTTAATATGTTGCATAATTTTCTGACCTGAATTTAGGGATGATAATCTTTTTTATTTTACTGTGAATTTTCATTAGTTGTATCAAAAGTCGCGAGTTCCCCCACAAATTAGCATAAGGCACTAAACAAGAATAAGATGATTAAACAGACTTACCGTATGACCGCATCCAAATGCCATGTCCTTCGGATTGGTTAGGCAAACAGGGCATAGCTTGAACAAGAGAAAGACACGCGAGTCTCAACCATGTGTATTAAACATGAATCTAAAGCAGGAGAAAGAAGAGCACGGAGGGGAAACATACTGATTCCACTACAGTTGGAGCTGTGGGCTCAACTGATTCAAGGTTTGTCATGTGTGGAGCTGCCATGATTGCGTTGTCATGATCCATTACTTCTTTAGGTGGGGGGCGAGGCCTTTTACGTCGATAACCTGCTGATTCTTCACTGCATCAGAAGGAAAAGATGCTCAGTCATCCTTAATTATAGCTTTTAGTGATTCATCCAAACAGTAATTATTGGCTTACTTGGCAGCTGGTAAGTTTAGGGTTGCCCGGTACTGTATTGGAATTTCCATAAGGGCAGCAAGTGCAAATGCTGCTTCTTTCTTTGATGCCTCCTTGTTCTCAGACATGATCTTTGTGAAGTTCACAAACTGTTGGATCAAAAGGAACACTTCGTTACTAATATCTCATTCAACAACAAGAAAAAACATCTTTAGAACAAAAATGAAAATGGTACTCTTAACTATTGAACAGTAAAGAAATTTCCAGCGTTTGTTGAGATAAACCTGTCATTTTTCAGTTTTGATGGCAACCAACCCACATAATGCAATGTCACTTCTCCAAAACAACTTTTAGAGAAGGTCTGCGAGCACTCCTAAGATATTACATCACTCAAAAAATTATTGATTTCCAGCTTTGAACCAAATCTTCCTTGAACCGCATTAGGAACCGGGTAAACCTATAACTTAAACCTAGACACCAAACAGAAGACACATTTGACTTTTTGTTGGCGCAAGACGAAGTGATTTGAACCCATGGTGTCACAACCTTGAACACCGGGAAATAGAAGTTCTGGCTCCACCTAATTTTTATTTCAAGTAGTGCACCTTGAATTGCTAAAGTGGAGGCAGATCAAGATACCCAGAAGTAAGAAAAAGTATAGGACTAACTATTTACAATGCTTTCATTGACATTAACTCTCAAACTTCATTCATTACTTTATTTACTATTAAGTGGTCTTTGACTGGATATGTCATCTGAGGGAAACATCCAAGAAGTTAGCCTTCTCCATCCATTAGAAAGACAAACCATGATGACAGTAGGATTTCACTCCATGTGTTTAGCACAAAATCAGAGAGTTTCCAGCAAAGACAGCCAGATCCTTTGTGGAAAATGCATGACAGGTTTAAAGGATATACTGAGTGAACTATATCCTCTCCAACTACCAGAAAGGCAGGGGTTGTGCCGAAGAGTATATCACTTTTAGAGATGGATATAGTCAACCAACTCCTGACATCCAATTCTTTTGTGCATACAAACCTACAGATCAAAACCTTTAATTCGTTTTGTTTCTTTGGCTAACTATTAAGGCATACCACCTCCTGAACCCATTGATGGACTTATGTAAAGAAAGGGCATGAGACAGAAGCCTGAACACACTAAATTGTAAGAATGTTCTGTCTGTGTCTTCAGTGAAGTTAAATAGGTGCTTGAGTTAAAAATGAAATAACGTAGGGCTAATTGATTCGATAAAGATGAACAACATTGAATTTATCAACAAAGAAATGTATTCAAAGTGACACGATGCAAAGTCATGAGACACACTCATATTTGGCCAATGGCCATACATCTATCAAGTACCTGGAAATTGTCAAATACGCGCTGAGTAATGCTATCATCAAAGTGCTGCATCTCATCCCATGGTCCATCTCCAACTCCAACCAAAATAATTGAGAGAGGATAGTGACTGATAATCAGAAAAGCTCAACATCAAAGAGAGATACCATGAGCAACATCAAAAGAAACAAATACAAAGGAAATTGCTTTACCTTGCAGCAACAATGGAATTAATAGTTGCTTGTTCTTGTGGACTAAGCTTTCCAAGTGGTGTATCAGGATTTCTGGTAACCTATACAAAACATTTCAGAAACATGAGAATTAGGAAAAGGACAATTAAAATTGTACCATGAAAAAAGATGATTGGAATAAAAGAGAGAGAAAGAAAAAGAAAACCTGTCCATCAGCAATAATGACAAGAACATGATATTGACCATTGCTTCTCTCCACAATGTCAACTGCTGCATCAATTACTGGGGCAAAAGATGTTGGACCTATGGACAAGGGAGATATTTCACAATTAAAGCCTGATATCAGTGCCTTTATATATCTAGGGTCTTTCCCTCGCCTTTTGTTAATTTGACAAAGAAGAATTCATAGAGAGACACAAGAATGCAATGCAGCAGGATAAGGTTCCCTCATAAATCAGACATGAATAGAGCAAAGGAAGAAAAATAAAGAAGGAAATACATAAGCTCAAAAGATCAATCTAGTCCCCATGCATATTAGACAAGGAAACTCTCTCAAACAAGCCATGAACTGAACCCCACAAGGAGGCTAAGATAACAAGCCTATCCCATGAAAGACGAGGAGGAAGAGATCTCTTGCTAAAGATTCTGGAATTACGTTCCAGCCAAATGCACCACACTTCAATAAAATGAGTACAATTCTAAAGGACCTTATGATGACTCTCTAATTTTGGTAAGAGAAAGGTGTATTTTTTGATAGATTAGGGAGCTAAATTTCCTATTTTTTGGGTGATCTTGTATAAATTTTTATC
This sequence comes from Erythrophleum fordii, assembly GCA_032878935.1. Lineage (NCBI taxonomy): Eukaryota > Viridiplantae > Streptophyta > Magnoliopsida > Fabales > Fabaceae > Erythrophleum > Erythrophleum fordii. Next base: position 45,742,921 of record JAVQMF010000054.1, read on the forward strand.
CAATTAAAGAAAATAAATAAAATATATCATTTGCAATATTTTTAGCAGTTTTGAGCTCTATTTGATTTTGATTTTAATCTCCGAAGAAAGGTAGAGATTTGCTAGAAAGGAACGAGGAAAAGGAGAGAAGCTGGAAGTTCAAAAGCAAGTTGTTCAAGTCCTTTCGCTACAACGAGTATGCAGTTCGCTGTAGCTAGGATGCCTTTTCACTGTGGCAAGGAAGTCAGTTCGCTATAGTGAAGTCGTGACTCATACAAAATCCAGTGAGCTTCTAACTATAACGCAGGCAGTAGCGAGATCAACAAATATCTGGAATCTGTAAGTTCTCGCTATAGCGAGAGACCCCCTCGCCATAGTGAGAACGGTTACTGAAACACAGTTTCGATTTGCGAACTAAAAACGTGATGGGCCGCTAGGGATTCGTTATTCTGAGCCTAGGAGGAGAGTTTCTAAAGAGAAAAACGCACCAAGGAGCTAGGGTTTGAAGAAAAGGAGCTTGGGTTGAAGATTGAAGGCCGAATCAATACGATTTCACTGAGTTTTCTTATATTCTCCATCTTTTCTTCCATGACTCCTTGTCTATTCGAATCTCTGGTTTTGTTTGCAATGTGTAGAACCATGTGTGGCTAGATTTCCTAAATCCTAGGTTTACTTGAACCTATTGCCATGTAATGGAGATTTTGCAAAGTTAATTTGAGTTGATTATTGATCTGAATGCTTAATTTATCTATTATGCTTCATTTAAGAGTTTGGACATCTTTTTTGTGGAATTAAGGGGGTTGAGATTAGCTCTTGAAAGAAGAAAATCTTAATGGACCATTTAATTAAGCAACTTAGGATTAGGTCATTCTAATTTTGTTCTTAGCTATAGAAATATACTCAAGAGCCCTATGTAGTGAAAATGATTGAATATAATTAACATAATTGATTGTGAGGGAGATTTGCAATTACTTAGGATAGAAGTCTAAGTGGTTCGAGAAACACTTGGACTCACTTAATCTCCTTAACTTTTAGATTGTTAATTAACCAGTTAATTGAGCAACTCAATTCGTGGCAATTAAAAGATAGAAACCTAGGATACTCCTCAGTAATTAATCTCATTAGAACGATCTTAATGCTCAGTAATAGTTTAAATTCATTTCTTTTAATTCCTTACATTGGTAGTTGTTTGTTTTGACTTAAATAAAAGCGAGTTTCTTTAAGCCTAATTGAGTCTAATTCAATTCTCTGTGGGACGACCTTGATTCACTATATTACAAAAACGATTCGTATGCTTGCGGAATCTATTGCAAAAATAGTGGCTATCACCTTACTTATTTCTTTTACTACCAAAACCCTTATATACAGAAACTAACAAAGACTTCCAAATTAGGTAGATAGATCCAATCTTTCCAAACACTTTAACTCAATAACTACCAAGCAACCTCATAATTCAAGACGAGATTGCTATTTGTTTCAGGAATCTCGTGACACATAACACAGATTAGAGGAAAGGAGCTTTCACCTTCCAGAAAATTGTCAATTATGTATTTGTAGAAGGGCAAAAACTTAGAAATTATAAAAGATATTTACAAGTGAAAGATCCTGAAATGTCTACAGTTCATGAGCTCTTCCAATTTCACATTTAAACATATATGCAGTATAAAATTAGCATAGCTTCAAACAGGTTCTATTCTCTCAACTTTGGCCTTTGTTCCTAACTATGATCAGGTTTGACAGACCTAGGTTCAGAGGATTTCCAATTTTTAAACTCATAATTTACTTTTAAGTCATACTGCAATCATCTTTCCCTCCCTCTACAAGTATCTTCAGGTAATTGAATTGTATATAATCAGGAAAGAAAAGTATGTTAGAAAACAAACCTGACAACTTTAGGTGTGGAACAATCTCTTTATAGCGTTTAAGTACTTCCCCAAAACCATGACAATAGCAATCATCAGGATAAAAGCTGAACACATACTGGTCATGTGTAGATGCTACAAAAGTATACTGATTGAAATCAGTGAGGGAAACATATAACATTTTTTGAAAATTAAGTTATGAACATCTCCTTACCATCACCAAATCCAAAACAAGGTATGAGATTGTCTTCATCAAAAGGAGAGAGAGTCCGGCCAATGATAGAGATTGCTTGCTCATATGGATTAGTAATGTTTCCAAGAGAATGAAGGCTCTTCCGGTTAAATGAGTACTTGCCTACAATTATCAAGGTGTGACTTCTCTACATTCATTATATGTAAACGTAAATACGATATTAAATTCTTATATAAAAGGAATAACCTGTCCACTCATTGCTTTTGGTGAAGTCAATACCAAGTATCAAATTTGAAGATTCCAAACCAGCTTCTCTTAGAGCAGAAACAACCTGAAATATGAGTGTCATATCCTTTTTGTAGCAAGAAGGTTCTACGGAATTTATACTTAAAATGCTACGTATATTCGAAACACCTACATGTAAAAGAGTAGCACAGTACCAATAGTTTTCTTTCATACCAAACAGACCTAATAGTAATATGATCAGTTATTTAACCGTGTTTAGATCAAGATAAACTTCTCCAAGTGGAATCATGTCCTTTCATGCTTCTCAGATTGTAGCATCTTATCTGATACTCAAAATTATAACTTTTAATACCTATTAATATGTAAATAATATCAGTAATCTGGAAGCCATTAAGAGACTCTCCAGGGATTTCCTAATGTGCAATGAAGTTAAACTGATTGATCTGCAGATTTCTTAAACATACATTAGAAATAAGTTTTCCAAGTAATGCCAAAATTTATACTGGCTATCTTCCTTAAATCAGTAAGCAAAAGTAATAGTGAAAACCTGATCTAACGAACTGAAATTATCAGCTATGTATGTGGGTTGCTGCTTATGTAGATGACTAGTGGTCGCTGAAATCCCAGTTCCAACATAAGAAGGAGTTTGTTGATACTCGTAGCTAGTATTAGCTGAACTCCCAATCCCAGCATAAGGAGTTCGTTGATACTCGTTTCCAGTGTTCATTGAACTCCCAGCATATGAAGGTGGTTGACGAGAGAAATAATCCTGAGATTCTTCTTGCATTGACTCTGCATTCCCCATTGTAAAAGGTCTTCTTTTACCTGTATCAAAATAAAAATAAATAAATAAATAAAATAAGCAGGAAGAAAGGATAAAACTAAAACGAATTAAAACAGTAAATAATACAATACAGGAGTTCAATATCATTTGGAGGAAAAATAATAGGAAATTAACCTTTCAGTGAGATCACCATGTTTAGTATATTTCGGAAACATTCATGGTAGCTTATGCAGAAAAATTCATGTAACGCTTTTTTCTTTTGTTAGCTTGTTTTTCAAAAGCAAACTATTCTTCCTTCAACTTGTTCACAAGGAAGAGCCTAATTCTGGTCAGAATTCTTTATGAAGACTCATTTCTGCTCAGAGGAACCACATGTGGAACTATGAACTAATTTGTTTCAGAACTGAAATAGAAACGCAACATAGTTCTTTCAGCAAAAAATTCTCTTTAAGCTAGCTTCCATAGCAGGCAGAACGAAGAAGAAAAGTAGAAAACGTTAAACTTGAGAAGTTTATAACAGGTCATTGGCTATGGTATATATAGGTGGCTATCGTTACTAGTTTGAACTCTGGTATTTTTAAAAGGAAATGTAGTTTCATGTTTAAAGGTAGATTTTCGAAATGATCCGAACAACTTTTTTGACCAACTAAAAATCCCCCCCTCCCCCAACCAAAAAAAGCAAAAAAAATTCCACGCGAAACACTCTCGTATTTAACACACACACTCTACTACAGACAATTCTTCATCGCAATTGTGTCCAATTCAAACTCACACAAGTTGCTCAGATCAGGATATTGTAAATCACAACATCAAAACTTCATCGAGTTTACTGTGACGCCAATTCAAACTCAAGATATCGGAAATTACAACTACAAAAACTTGATCGAAGTTACCTTGACTCCAATTCAAACTCAAGATATCGTAAATCACTATCTCAAAAACTTAATCGAAACTACTGTGACGCCAAAATCACATGTATCGGCGATCATTGCGGTACGTGCCAGTTCGATTCAATCATTAAAAAACAGATAAACGGAGAGAGAGAGTAAGTTACCTGCAAATGGAAGAGGAAGGAACAATTAGAGAGAGCAGAAAGAAAGGTCAAGATGATTGAAGTGCTTCTGGTCTTCTAGAGCTTTTTGTTGAGTTGTTGCTTCCACAAAGGTTGCTGAGTCTTGGAGAGAAGAGAAAGGTCATAGCCATTTTTCCATTACAAGTAACAATAATATAATAATTCTGTTAATTGGCCTTTTTGATGCGTGCACTCGTGGAACTCGTTCCTTTTGTTGATTGACTTCACATGCCTATGTTCATGATACTTGATACTGTCGCAAAAGGCGCGTTATCCATTTTGTATTAAGCTTTTTCGCTTTTCTCAATTTCTTTACTTCTAAGAAATTTCCTAACTCATTGCCTAATTATCCACTTATTTGCAAAGTGAAGTTACAAATAAAGATTAGTCATGCTTTTTCATAATACGGCCGGTTTGGTCCGATTGAAGGATAAGGATTTTTTTTTCTTTAATTACGTGCAGTATTTATTATATTTTCATAATTATTATTTAATAATATCCATTTTTTATTTTTTAAAAAATAAAAGTATGAGAATCATTTTATATCACTAAAATTATTTTTATTTTTATTTTCATTCTAATAATTTTGTATAACAAACAGGTACTTAAATATTAAATGTAAAATTTTGATTGGTGTAATTTTATTTATAATTTTTCAAGCGAAATTATAACATGGAGCACAATAGTATATTTTCAAGAGTATTTAAGAAAAATAAAAAATTATAAATAGAGAAAATCTTTGAACAATAGTATGTATGTGCAAATCATCAGAGCTGAAACTATGTACAACTGGAACTAGCTGTTTGCTACGAGTGATGATTGAATTATATCATTAGGGTGGAGTCAAGTAAAGGATTGCGGAAAATTGAGTTGAATTTTATGTACGAAGAAATTTAATATTGTTTTGATAATACTTTTTGAAAGTTGGTATCCACGTTAATTATGCTCGGGATACAAAATATTAAATATGAAAAAAATTAAATAAAATTATATAAAAATAATACTTATATTTTAAATTAAAAAGATCAATAAAAATTAAATATTATTTAATAATCAAAATAAAAATATAAAACTATTACCAAAAGAATTCTCTTTCTCCACCCCCAAAAAAAATCATCTTACCGAACATGGCCCATCGGACCGACAAAAATCCCACTAAGGATATTATTGCTGTACTCGTGATTCTTTGAGTGATAAATAAACAAATAAATGGGGATTGGGATGTGGATTTTATCGGGAGAGAAAAAAGAAAAATACAGCCCTTCTACCATTGCTGCAAGTAAATTAAATTTTTTAACTTTTTTTTTTTTTTTTTTACAGCGAACACTTTTCACTCTCATTGTTTTAAAACCCAAATTATAAAATCATACACTTACATCATAGTTCAGATATTGCTTTAGCAAAATAGTGCATAATCTTAAATAAGGCAAAGCTGTGAAGACTTTAAACTTTCTGTCGTTTAATCATTTTTTAAAAATTATATATGATAGAAAAATATTATATTTTATAACTTTTAAGATAATTTCACGATTGAAAATTTGAATTTTGGGAAGTTCAAATTTATTGTGACGCTTTTTTAAACTTGTGCCTAATCTATATTTTGATTTAAAAGGGTCGATGTTTATGTAAAGATATTTACCACCTTTACATTATAATTTAATTATAATATAAATATTTAAACTTTGAAATATAACACTTTGTCATGTTGAACTATCATTAAAATTTGAAATAATTATTTATTTATATATCAATATTAATGTCTAATTTATGTGACTAATGAAAATTGACTTTCAATCATTCCAAAGTTAACTTTTATTTATTTTTAAAAATTATTTATTTATTTATTTTAAAAATAGCACAAACTAACTAAAATAAATGATTTATGAAAGTTTGAAAATCAATTTTTATTGGTCAAAGTATTATTTTTTAAAGTTCAGATACAAATGTCATAATTAAATTATAGTTGAGAGGGGACAAAATGTACTTTCCCATTTATTTTATTTGAAATTTAAAAAATGGAAAAGAGAAAACTAACCAATAACATTCTAAATACAAGTTTTTTGGGATAGAAAAAGGATTAAATTTAGGTGTAATTATTTATTTTATTATTAAATCATAATAAATATATAATTATTCAACAATAACATGAAAGTATATGATTTAATTAAAAAATTATATAATTATTTATAAAATTATACACTTATTATGTTATTATTGAAGAATTATACATTTATTATATTTTAATTAGACAACCTAATAAATTTTTTTGTCTGAATTAGATAATATAACAAATATATAATAAATTGTTTTTAAATTTTTTTAATAAAAAAATAGTATCTTCTTTCAGATTTGGACATGGGCCGAAGGTTCAGATTAAGAACGGGTCAAATTCATTTTTCAACGAGTTATTCATAATTTTTTTATCTGCACATGTATCACATTAATATGCTTTTGACATGGGCCGAACTTTGTCACCAGCAGTCCCGAACAGGTCAAATATCGACCCAAAAAAAAAAAGTCAAAGTCATTTCGGGGAAAAGGAAAGTCAAAGACGGTGGCAAGACTCAGACGGGGAATATATATATATATATATATATAGACACACACACACACACACACAGAGGAAGGCCAAAAAATTCTTATGTTAGGTAAACAATATTTCATACATTAAGTCTTAATTTTTAATAAGTTCGGTTTACTATTTAGCATAATTTTTTTCTTTCTTTTCTTTTTTCTTTTTTCCAAAACAAGCACGTAGAAAATGGGAAAGAAAAACGAAATAAAGATATAACCATCATACGTTATAACTTTTTATGTTTAAAAGACATGCTACGTGAGACAAGCCTCTTAAAATTTTCTTATTAAGGAACCAAAGGTATAAAGGTGAATAATGTCTTCTACTCTGGGAGTTTCCTTAGTATTTAGCTGCAAAGCATTTGCTTATCACTTCTCTGACAATAGAAAACTCCTCCTTCATTGATAGCAGAAGAAGCTTGATAAGGAAGTTCCAGTTTTAGCCATTAAGACTGCAATTATATCGTCAAATCTAGATGAGAACATAAGATATATATTTATATAAGAAGAGAAGAGATTTGTTCTAAAAAGGCAATCAGAGAACGAATAATTGAGGATCCCACAAAGATTTGGAGCCGGATAGGCAATCTCAAATATAATCCATCAAACTTAGATATGTGTCTAGTCCTGATTACCTACTGTTATCAGGGGAAGAGGAAAACATGCTGTTTGGTTAAGAAGAAAACACACATCTGGGGTCCATTTCAACAACTATCTTCCCCTACACTATTTTTCCTCTCTTTTCTTTTAGTTCAAAATTATTTCATATAGCCTTTTTATTGGTAAAAATTCTCAAAAATGAAAACACTATCATTCTTTTTGTAATTTATAAGGTGATATATAATATTAAGGATGAAGAAATTTATAGACAATTTCTTATATCCTTATTATTAAGTTTTATAATTAAAATATGATAAGTGTATAATTTTTCAATAATAATATGATAAGTTTATAATTTTTACAGATGAATATAAATTTTTTAAAATTTAAGATGACATAATTAGTTTTTTTAATTTTCTTTTCACATGTTATAATTTTATTGAAAGAAATGATAACAAAAATATTTAACTGCATCTAAGTCTAATTCTATTAAGGGTCAATAATAAAATATTGGAAGAACGAAATTAGCTAAATTATTATAGTGAAAATATATTCAATCTTTTCATGGACTCATAAAGGGTAAAACAAAAAGTAACAAGCCTGATAACAACATTAAACTTAAATCAAGCATCATGCTAAAAAAGGTGGGACAATATAGTACAATTAATGTAGATTTGCCATTGATTCGGGAGGAAAAAGGAGGGGAGGGAAGCTAGCGGCGGAAATTGTGTCATAATTATAAAGCTAAATTCTTATTGTTATTTTTAAAGAGTTGCTTAATTATACTATTCTTTTTTCCATTATATTTTGATATACACAAATATCTTCTATAACCCCCCCCCCCAAAAAAAACATTACAATCAAATTCATTTGACTAAAATACCCTCAATGATAAGATTGACTTTTTATTATTAAATTATACCTTTTTTTTTTTTTTTCAGTTCTTAAACTTTATTTTATGTAAAAAAATTATAAAGTTAATTGTTTAGTTTGAGAATTCATGATTCAAACAAAAAAGGAATTGGGGAATTAAGAAATAGAGGTAAAGGAAGTTTATTAAAATATATGAAAACCGTGCTCGTTAAAGAGAAATATGATAGCAAGGCAAAATAAAAGGAAAAGCGTCTTTTAGGCTTTTGATTGATCAATGTCGTGTGTATATGAATGGATGGATGGATGCACGCATACAAGCACTTTGTGTTGAGAGTGAGATCTTTACTTATACACTTCCTTCGGTATGTATTAATAATGGTAATTAGGTGAATTTGCATAATTGAGCCAAATAAATAGTTTGATCACGGTGGCTTGTCATTAAACCAGATCATGGCCAAAAAATATGTCTAACCTGATAGGCCTAACTCAAAAAAATAAATATGAGTCCAAAAATAACCTAATAAAAAAAGATTTATTTTTAAAAAGTTTGAATATAAGACATATCAAATTTAATTTATTTTTTTAAGTTCGACCCAAACCCGATTCTAACTTGTATTATAATTATTTTTTATATATTATTAATAAATAATATTATTAAAAAATTATTTATAACTATAAATATAAATAAAAAAGAATTATATAACACACATAATTATTACTGTTTTTACTCTTATTTGTTATATAATATATTATTAGAAATAAATTATAATTTAAACAAAATAAATTATTAATCAATACTATTATTAAAAAATTATTATCTTAAGAGGTTTTATTATTTTATATGTGTTCCAAATAGTTTAAGTTTCCTGCAATGTTTTTTGTTTGGATTATTTGGTATTAAAAAAAATGAGCCTAGCAAATAATAAAATAAAAATATCTAATATTTAAAATTAAAAAATATAAAATAAAATAAAATAATTATTTCAAAAAAAAACTGAGCTTGGGTCCTTTTTTTAAAAATAAATTCAACCCATTTTTAAATAAACCTAATTTGTGATAAGGTCTTCTTGTCAAGGTCTACTTGTCATGATGGAGTCACTTTGTTTTAAGTAAGCGAATTAACTTATTGTGTTAGTCTCTTATATGTAATTGGATGAATTATAACCATTTAGTCTTTTTAGTCTTCTAGAAGTGGATTATATCTAGTTGGATTAATTGGAATTCTTATAATTATAAAGCCTCTATAACAATAATTTATTTTAATGTTTTATCATTGCAACTATGTTGGTAATTATTGACTAAATTTGTTCACTAATTTTTTATTGCTTTTTTTTTCCTTTTTTTTTTCAATTTTTAACTTAAATTTTGACTAGATTTCTTAAAGAAAACTACAATTAAAAAAAATTGTCTTGCACAATATTAAAGTTGCACTTTACAATATTTTTTAAAAAAATTTAGTTGCCAACAAAAGAATTCTCATCATGTTGGCCAACTATAATTTGGTTGGTCTCAACGAGCCAAATTTTAGTCAAAAAGTGAAGTTCAAATTTTTTTATTAAAATTTTAATCTTGCACCTAATTTCAAACCCACTATTTTCTTTTTATTTTGGTTTGGATCTTGGTAATGAATTTCTCTTTCTTCTTCTATTGTTCATCATTTAGGATTTCTTCTTTTTAACCATTTTGGTTTAGGTTTCAGTTTTGGTTTTGGATTTTTAATAAATTTTCTTTTCAAATAGGTGTAGAGAAGAGAAAAAAGCTAAAGACCACAAATTTTAAAATATTATTACTTAAGTTACAATCAAAATGAATTATTAATTTATTATAACTCTGGAAAAATAATCAGTAATAGTAATGAATAAAAAATACTTAAAAATTACCTGATTTTAAAGTATAATTATAATCATAAATAAATGAATTGAAAAAAATGAAATGAAAAAAATATATTTATAGTGATTTCAATCATCTTTTTGATTTCTTTTTTAAAAAATCATCACAACATACAAGAGTCAAATGTTACTGTTTATTATTATTTTTTTTATTGAAAATCAGTCGATAACCCCTTACCAATTAACAAAAAATCAATAAATGAGACAACTGATGGTAATAATCTATTTCTGAGTAAATTAAATTTTTTTTTTCCAATTGACCGTTCAGTATACAACGTTTTTGTTGTTATGACTGTATTTGTGTTTATTAATATATATATATATATATATATATAAAATACATTTTATTATTGAAATGAAATATTATTAATTATTACATTTTAATTAGTTAAACTTCTTAAAAAATATTTTGTGAATATTTTTTTTTACTTTTAAGAATTATTTATTTTTCTTCAATAATTTTAAGACTTGTCGAAGCTAGAAAATGGCTATTTTATATTATATAGTCAAATACATATTTAATAGTTGTTCATATTATATTTAGTCAAAATATGTGTATTATAATTTTTCTTTTGGTTTTCTGGGAGGTTGCAGAAGGGAGAGTTGTTTAATCAAGCTATCTCTCAAGAAAAAAGAAAAATATTTTTATCCTAATTATAATTGAAGACGTGAATATACTATGTACTAAAGAAAAATGAAAAGATTTTGGATAAATAATTATTAATATATATATATATAGAGAGAGAGTGTACATTAAATTATTTTAGAGAGAACGAGGACACTAGCATCGCTATAATGATCTCATATTAATCAAAAATCAATTTCAAGATAATGACATATTTGTCCTTAACAATTTAAAAGCAAACAATGAAATGGTGCCAGAGCAGCCAAGCGTGGTGGTGTTCACGTGCGCGACACGTGGTTTTCATGCTCAGTAAGTGGGGAGAATGACGCAGTTGGAGCTTTGAAAATGACATTCAGAAGCCAAAAGTGAATGGCCATGCGGCAATATGACACGACGAGGAGATGTAAAGTTAGAGGAACCACGTGAACCATCTCCTCCATGATGTGTTGAATTTCATAGTCACTAGGTTGGTGTACTTAATATTACTATGAATTAATTAATAAAATATAGTATGAGCAACAAGTACCAAGTGGAAGTGGGTTTTTGGGGCCATGGACAAATGGTTGCTTTCTGAAGAGTCTCTCTGTGATGTTGTTTTCAAATATCTTTAGTCTGCAGAGGCCTCTTGTCTCTCAAATAACGGACAGCAAACTCACCAACTCATCGCCATCATCAATGAATTTCATCCTCTAACATATGACTTGTATAGATAAATATTCGAGATCTTTAAGGACCTGGAAGTTTTGGTTTCAGAAAGATCATAAAAACACCACCACAAATGGCATAATTACATGCCAAAATTAAACTCTTGCCGATTTGATGCCAAGCAAGGGAAGAAAGATGTGTATGATGCTATGTTACAACTAATTAAAAAGATATATAAATTATTGTTATCTATATATTCGTGATGTTATAGTTAATTTGTTGAATTATATATAGAGATTATGAAGATGGTCTAATAACCCCAAAAGGAAAAGAAAAACAATCTACTTTAGCACGACGCTGTTTGTTACATATAGCTGGAGGGATTAAATTCCTGATAACTTTTATATTTATATTAAAATTTTAATTTGCTGGAACAAAAAAAGTTGACAACGATTTTTATTAGTATCTCGAGAGATGGGCTTAAACGTTTTTACTCGGAAGGCCAACAAGGTAAAAATCATTGCAAAATGGCACAGAAAAGAGGTTAACACGTTTGCTTGACCAACTTGTGGAGAATAGGATGAAGAATCGCATGTCGTTTTGTGCTTTTTCTTTTTTCCTTTTACCTTAACAAAACAAGTCTTGGAATTTGGAAATTGATTCTCATCCAAATTTGGCTTCAACATCTGCTATTCTTTTTTGACATCGGGAAGCATCCATGTTTGTCGCATTTCCAGAATTTCTTTGTCACAAGGGAGTTCATGATTTTCAGCACACATTTATTGTCGTAAAATTAAAATGAGAGAGAAAGAAGTGAGTTAAAATGAAAGATGACCAAAAAGACAAACTGAGGGCTTTGACATCCTCGATGTGTCGTGTAATAAAAGCTGTACATGCATGTAACTCTGATATTGTGTTCAATCTCAATAAATATATATGGATTCCATTTGGATTTTAATAAGTTAGCAGTAAGAATCCTATGATGGGGATCGATATCTGATACTAGAACAAGATCCCTTTAGTAATAAATTAAAGCCATTGAGTTATATATGTATAATACTTTTTTTTTCTTCTGATGTAATTTTAACAATTTGTCAAAGTAATGCATTTTTGGGCATGTGAATGCCATGTGAGGAGAAGAAATTAGATGCAATGGAATTGTGCCAATTAAGACTTTTATATGGTAAAATGGTCAACTTTAATTTCTAGTTTCGTAGAACCTATGATATATGGTGGATATGAGAATCTGGATTTAAAATTTCCCACACCAAAAGCGATAATAACGATGATGATGATGTACTATCAACCTCTATTAACTCCTTTTTATTTTCATTTAAAAGAGTGGAAACAAATGAAGTATACTTAGCAGACCCTCCGGAATAAGAAATTTCAAGCGGTAATATTAGTACTACAAGGAAAACAAAAATATTTTTAAATAGATGCGGTGCACGGCATACCAAATTAATAATAAATAAATATATTATTATAATATAAATAAATTTTATTAACTTTATGAACAACGTCGATTTTTTTTTCTTTAATTAGTATCTGCATGGTGAATTGGTGATGTCTATCCTCTATTTTGTTTTAAAAACGAGACAGTGACCGAAGGGACTACCGAAGGATGGGCGTCCACTCGTCCCAGCTGTTGGCTTCCTTCTGAAACATTATTCATTTGCTCTGCTTCGACCTTTCCAATGGACGGCCTTGACCTTTCTTTTCTCGCTTCTCCACTTATTTTACCGTCTCCATCTCACTCCTCATTATCTTTTGGCCAGCTCATCAAAGAAAACTAATAAATAATATCCAAAATTATGATACTCAATTCATTTTTGTTTTCAAAAAATGACGCAAGCTGTGCTCTCTACAAAAAGAAGATAGGGGGAAAAGCAGAAGAAGAAGAAGAAGATAAGAGCAGGGTAGGTGAGACTTGAGGAGGTCACTTAATTTATTATTAATATCTTTACGATATTTACATTGACCCAGATATAAGATGATATTAACATGAACATGGCCATATGATAAATTTAAAATATTATGTGTAATATTAAATTGTGTCTAATATGAATAACTCGATATGCGTTAAACATGATATTTGACGTGATGCGTAGCTTGACTAGCTCTATATATAGCCTCTTTTGTCCCTGAAATATTTGTGTCCAAATGTCTCTCGTAATGGAGTCTAGCGCTAATGCTGCCACTGCTGTTTTGCTAAACCCTGCATCAAAAGAACCCAAGAAGGAGAATGGGCTTTTGATTTTCGACTCCAATTTGCTTCAAAAGCAAGCCAACATGCCCGAAGAGTTCGTTTGGCCATCCGGTGACTTGGCTAGCTCTACCCAACAGGAAGAGCTCAACGAGCCCCTCATTGACTTGAGTGGGTTCAAGAGAGGCGACGAGGCAGCCATAGCCAGTGCGGCTGAGCTTGTTAAGATGGCTTGTTTGAAGCATGGGTTCTTCCAAGTCACGAACCATGGGATCGACCTAGAGCTCATTCGAGCGGCTTATGATGAAACTGACTCCATTTTCAAGCTTCCCATCAGCAAGAAGCTGAGTGCTAGAAGGAAACCTGGAGGAGCCTGTGGCTACTCAGGTGCTCATGCAGATCGCTATACATCGAAGTTGCCATGGAAAGAGACATTTTCTTTTCAGTATCATCACAACGACGACGATTCCAACTCCGAAATTGTTGACTACTTTAAGTCTGTGTTGGGAGGCGAACTTGAAAACACTGGGTAAGCTCAATGAATCTCATAATTAACATCATATGACCACCACTTTTTGTCACATTAATTACCTACCATTTTTACTTTAATAATTCCACTGTTTGAAATACAGACGAGTTAAAATTAATTCGCCCTTTCGGAAAAAAAACAGACAAAAACTGTTACGTAGAATTTGGAAGCCTAGCTAGCTACTTCCTGTTTCCTCTCATGCTCAGTGGAGATCATGAATTTTACTTGGACCCCACTCCACAACCTGTTAACAACCATAGCCCGCAGAAAGTGCTTGATTGAACAAGCAAACCAACTTCACTTTTTTAAAAAAAAAAAAAAATTGATGCACTAGGTCCCTATAATATATTAACTATTATGATCATTGTTCAAGCAATTTCCTTGAAAACGTCTGCGTGTGTTTTGGAATATAGGTGGGTGTATCAAAAGTACTGTGAAGCAATGAAGAGACTATCTTTTGTAATTATGGAGCTCTTGGCAATTAGTCTGGGAGTGGATCGTTTACATTATGCGAAATTTTTTGAAGATGGTGGGTCAATAATGAGGTGCAATTATTATCCGCCTTGTAATAGCTCAAGCCTCACCCTTGGGACTGGCCCTCACAGTGACCCAACCTCATTGACCATTCTTCACCAAGACCAAGTCGGAGGTCTAGAGGTTTTTGCAGATAACAAATGGTTTGCTGTTCGCCCTCGACCCGAGGCATTCGTCATAAACCTAGGTGACACTTTCATGGTACGTTAGCTAGTCAATTATTATTATCATCATCATCCTCATCATCTTGTCTCTAGGTTTCTGGATCTGTTATAATGCCATGTCCAGAAAGTTCTTTTGCAAGGCCAGCGTTACCCCTAAGCTCTAGGTTATATAGCGTCACGTTAATGTTGTACGAGGAAATGAACTCACAATTAGTAGCTCAAAGCACATGCAGTAAAAGACAGGTGATTTTAAAACATAAATAAAATAAACAAGCTTTTTCTGAAATTAATTAGAAGAGACAACCTTTGTCAAAGCAGTTGAAAGCAACTTTCATTGTTTTTCTTGGTGGGGTGGGGGAGACTTTGATTCATTGATATAAAAATGTGTCAGATAACCACAAAATAATTCATGTCAAAATAATTAATTTGATAAAGAATTATTATATATAAGTATATTAACGTAACATTGCGTAAATAGCATAATTTGATATTTATGAACTAACATATCCGCTTTTTGGGACATTATCCACTTTATCGAAAACATTTGCTTATTTTAGGTAACCACATGGCTGACGATCGTGATGTGATTATTAAGCGAAAGAAGGAAAGAAAGATGCTTTATGTGCTATGTGTTTTGTATGATCAGAAATATATACTGTGATTTGAAAGAAAATTATCTCCAAAGAAAATTGATCAATAGATATTAGATATTGAATGTTATATTTAAAATTACAGAGGTAGTGAGGAAACTAATTATTAATTGGTAAAATAATTAATTAGCTTATATTGGTGTGTGTGTGTGGGTGTTGGTGTGTGATAGGCATTGTCCAATGGGAGATACAAGAGCTGCCTGCATAGGGCATTGGTAAACAGAGAAAGAGAAAGGAGATCATTGGTATACTTTGTGAGCCCAAGGGAAGACAAAACAGTGAGCCCCCCAGAAAATCTGATTGGAAGAAAATTAGAGGGGAGGAAGTACCCTGACTTCAAATGGTCCGATTTGTTTGAGTTCACACAGAAGTATTACAGAGCTGATGTTGCCACACTCCAAAGTTTCATCCTTTGGCTTCGCTCTTCCAAACAACCTCCAGCTTCTACTTAGTTTACTTTTGTAAACGTCAGAACTGAAGTCCCACTTTTTCTTGTATCTGGTTACTTCTTTGAATTTGTCGAGTCACAAGTGTGTCATGTCATGTGGGTGCCAGCTATATTGCATTGTAGTGTTGTGTAGTACTTAGTTATATGCTGGTCGCACAAATACAGTACAAGTAATTATCCTGTATATACGTACTTGTCTCCGCTCAAGGATGGATTTCCCTGACCCTGTATGTGTGTGGCCCAATTGATGCAAAAGGAGTAATTATTAATTAAGTAATAAATTTTCGTAATTTACCGTTTTGTGTGCCAATATATTCATTTTTTCCTTTGCTGATTCTACTGTTTTTGTCTAAATTAGAAAAAATTCTTTGTAAAGTTTTAATTTTTGAAAATATCTAAATATATATATATATATTATATTATATTATATCAATTTTTTTATATAGGAAGAATTTTCAATTAAGTATTTGAACAATTAAAATGCCCACTTACTAAACTTATGTCTAAAGAAAAAAAGGATAATTGTATAAAGGAAATTGAACAGACACAGAGCCAAAGTTTTAATTATAGTTATTATATACAGTACACTGCATTTTGAATTTCTCGATCTTAACATCTTATAAATAATTAAATTTTAAATGGTAAAAATTTAAAATTGTAACATAAATTAATTATAGGAAGATTAAATTTCATGTTCATATAAGATCATCCCAAGAGCAATTTTTGGTGAAGCTCACAAGGGGTGGACCACAATTAAGTTGGGGCCACAAACACACTCCACAAAGGCAACAATTATTTAAGCAGTTTGACCACATATAAGTCATATACTTGTAAAACTGCATAATGTACGTGGGGACAAAATGCCAATCATTGATCTTAGGTGCTGATGCATGCTCTTGTTCTCTTGCAGCAACCGGAAGGTGACCACTGACGAGGGCCAGGTTAAACCACATCTGTCCTCGCAAGTTCAGGACACTAAGATGCACCCAGACTGTTCCAAATAATGTTGAATTTTTTTTTTTAATCCACATTCTTTTTATTCAAGAATCAAGCATTATGTTTTAAAAAAAAAAAAAACAATACTGCTTGATCATTTTAAAAATTAATTAATGGGATAAAGCGTGAAATTTTTGCTCAAGACTGGCTTGTGTTTATGCTAGAGAAAGTGATGCTTGGAAGTCCATACATGAATTCGGTGCAGATACTCCACAATCATTTGTCCTCTTTCATGTTTTGTGTTAATAAAAAGTATTATCAATGGATTGATGCAATGACAGAATATGGCATTATTAACCAAGCATATATATGTGGAGGTTGTTTGGATCGGGGCAGCAATCTTTGAACGTTAGGGTAATGGAGAGTAAGTATTGTAAAGAGAAATTTTCAGGGCATGTGATTGACTAATCACTCTAATATGGCTTGGATATGAAAGGGTATTCATAAGACTAGTAATTTAATTTGCTCCAAGTTGCAGTGGCAAACTGGTAACGGTCAATATATTTCTCTCAACAATCATCATTGGTGGCAAAAGTAGTCAGGTCCTCATGATTTAACCAGTTCGGCTAAGGACCTTATTTTGGATACTAAATGGCAATGGAATGTTCACAGACTTTCTACTGATCTTTCCTCTCAACCTGTGGCACAGCAAGTCACAAAGATGGTCTTCTTGCTCACTAAGTAGAGAGAAGGGTTAATTTGGACAAGGAAAAAAACAAGTACTTATTCTGTCGTGGCTGATGAGCACATAGGTTTTTAGCTCGGGAGGCATATGTGCCTACAGCTTCTCAATTTTAGGAATGAAGACGTGTGGAAGTCGTAGCTTTACCTTCTAAGGTGATTTTGTTTGCTTGGAAAGTTTTGACGAATGCTTTGCCAATGATGGACATTCTGGAAAGGCATCATCTAAGGGTTGAGAATAATTGCCGTTTTTGTGAGAATAGTATGAAAACTTAATAATATTTTTATCCAACGCTCTTTTGCTAGGGAAGCTTGGTTTGTTTCTCCTCTGACCCTTCGAGTTGCTTTCTTTCAAGATATACAGATGTTGTAAACTTGGTTTTCAAAATTTAATACCAGGGTCAATTACTTAGATCTATATAGCATACGGCATCATCGTAATAATCATCTCTGGTAATCATCAATCTTCTCGAGTGAAAGTCATTAATTTGTATAGTAGGTTATTGTCGTAATCTCGCTTGGCTTGGACTATGCTGGCAGACACCAACGGGCTATGCATGGATTTTGGTTGCCCAGAGAGCATGTTAAGATCGGTCAATTTCAAACTAATGGGTGGTTGGTTTTAATTTGGATGAACAATGGAAAGTATCGTCAATTAAAGTCTAAGGTCCTAATCTATATCTTGTTTCATGATTACATGATTTGAAAATGGGGTTGGAAGGATCGATCCCAGCGAGTCGAAGGTCAGATATTCCTCTGGAGGCAACTGAAAGAGCCATCAATTTTATAATCCAGTACGATCTAATTGATAACGCTACAAATTATCCATTATAAACCATGGTTATATTTAAATCTCATTTTAGATTGCTTACGGTGCGATTTAAGGCGGATACTCTTTGCGCGATTTGTAGTATCACAAATTTCATGTTGGGTTCTCCAATGCATGACGGAATACTTTAGCAATGCCTGAAGGTCGGGGCAGTTATATATGTTCGTGTCATAACTGTAATTAATGTCATCTTTTAATGTTTTGTTGTGTGGTTAGATGGTGTAGTTCTTTATGTGTGGTATTGAAAAAAAAAAAAAAGATTCGGTACAGATTTTAATTTTTCATATATCTCCTTTAGAAATAATTATGATAGAAATTTGTTCTATATAAAATTGACATTGTAAGGATTTTACAGATAGTTTTCTCGAATTCTCAGAAAATTTTCCTCTAAAGCTCTAGGCAGCACTCGCTGGAAAGCCCTTCGATTTAAAAAATCCCAGAAGATTACGGATTGCCGGGAAAATACTTCAAAATTGTCAAATATAAGATTATATTCCCACGGATAATTTTTATGACGGATGAGATTAATTATACCTCAATGCACAAGATGATATTAGAAAGAGGCAGATATAGAAATAAATGGTTATAGAGCAAATTATAGGCAAAATTTTTTTTAGAGTAAAGTGGGCAGTGGATGAGGGATTTAAGACAATATAAAGAATTGAAAACAACAACACGAAGCTTACTTGTTTAATCATAGGTACTATCAATGAATGTACAGTCTGATAAAAAAAGTTTAGACTCTTGACACAAGAGTGTCTTTTTGAAAAAGAAAAAAACATGTTTGCTGATAGTTGATTTGATATATACACAGTTAATCATCTAACGACTTAAAATATATATACTTCTTCCAAAAAGGAAAATAGATAATGTCGACTATGGCCAGATATATAGATCACCTCAAGCTAGATATGTTATAAAACAAACAAAAATCTTCTAATTTTTCTCTTTATTATGAAAATTGTTTTTGTTTGATATAAGTTCACTTAAACGTTACAATATATTTCATACATGCATAACTACGTATTAAAAAAAAAAAGAGAGTTTCCTCCAAAACAAAACTATGGGTCTTACCAATGCCCTACTGAATCAATCTGGTCCTGTTTGATTGAATTTGGGGAGAAAGGTAGAGAATGTGGCTGGTCAGTGGCCACATAGGGAGGCTGAGAAATTAGATTTGTCAAAGAATATACACTATTTAAAGGTAAATCATTATTATTATTATTATTATTTTGGTCTTGATGGTGGTGGTGATGATGATGTAGCCTTTGTTCAAAACGTTGTTGTTTTGGAATATTAAGCTTTTCTCCTTCTATGTCTCTATACTTCTGGAGGTAGGATTTTAAAGGGTCTACGTAATCGTCAAACCCTAGGGTTGTGATGGCCCATAAGATATCATCCCCATTGATGGTCTTCCTCTTCTCTCTCTGGCATTTGTCAGAGGCTTCCCCAGTGACAAAGCTGATGAACTCTGACACACATTCCTGAACTGTCTCTTTAGCGTCCTTTGAGATTTTGCCGTTCGCAGGGATCACTTTCTTCATGATTCTACCCACATTGGCTATGGGAAGAAAGCGATCTTGTTCTTTGTTGCTCTTATTATTGTTGCTTGGCGTCTTTAAGCAAGGACTTTCAGGGCTTCCTGTGCTGATCCCATTTGGCAAATTGCTGTAGCTCTCATCTTCCATGATCTTAGAGAGACTGAGTGGTATTGTTTTAGCTTGAAAAAAAAAATTGAGATATTGTATAGGGTCACTAGATGAACTGAAAGAGGGGCATAAAAATAGGCAAGTAAAGTGGAATTGGACTAGTAAAAGTAAAATAAAATTTTAAAAAAAGTTAAAGAAGGCATGGCTGATTTTCACCAGTGAAGCCCCCGGGACTCGCTCTTGATGTGGAACCGCCATTACCCAATCTTAATAATAGATAGATAGCACTATTATTAATAAGAGAGACATGGCTGATTCTTCAAATATAGTTTATTTAATAATGAATGCGATACTTTTTCAGGAATAATACTCTTGTTGAAGGGACTGATAATCTCTCACTAGATTATCTTCCCCTTCTAATTTGTATTCATTTTTGTGAGTTAAAACAAAATTTATATAATGCAGCGAACTGATTACGTCATTGTTAACACAATGAAAATGAGCTGGGCATGCGATGGTGTCAAGTGCGACTTTAATTTAAATCTTAAATTGTTAAATAAAATTTCATATGTTGTTATACATGAAAACGGGACTACCCATGGAAAGAACAAGTAATTAAAGTCTCTCGAGCATTTTTGGGGGCTCTCATTTGTGCGTCGCGGGGTGGGGAATTCAAGCCAGCAAGTAACTATAGGGCTAAGATCCTAGATAATCCTCGATAAAGCGACTACATCCGTAACCAGAAGTCTATTTAGTCACATTCCGACGTCAGAACTGATTAAATATATTCAAATTTTACAAGATGTAGACATTAAATTATACAGAAACGTCATTAGCAGAAGGAAAAAAAAAAGTTAAAAGAAAAAGAAATCCTCAAAGAGGAAACTCTTAATAGAATAAACATTTAAGAAAGCAAAACTTTTACAAGTAAGTTTCACCTTAGTATGCAAAGAGTAAGATTCTCAAAGAGAAGGTTCATGTTGAATAAGAAGTCAATAGAAAAAAATTCTCCAAAAAAAAATTATCTAAATTGAAAAAAAAGAAGAAGATAAAAGCTCAAGCAAAATGCTATAGGCTAATAAGTCTTGTCAAAATTGCTCAACTAATTCTCATTGTGAACATACATAAATGTTTTGATCTCTACATCTTTCTTTCTTAAGTCATAATTTTATCTATTATATCATATTATAATCTTCAAACATCTTCTTTTGTTAAATGAATTTTAGGTATAAAATTTTGTTAAAGAAATAGGCAAAGAAGACACTTGACAAGGGCATACTAGTTTTAAGCCTAATATCTTTTTATTTTATAAACTTATTTACCAAAGTTACATCACAAGTATCAAAAGTCTTTATTAAGGTTTAACTTGTTTAAAAATAATTGGAATGAATTTTTTCATGGAGAATGATTTTAAGACCAAAATAATTAAAATTGAGACAAAAAGCCTAATTCAAAAGGGAGTTCAAATCTTTTAGTTATATTAATTTTTTCTTTTACGAGGAGTTCAAATCTCAAAATGGACTTTTTCCTATTCCATTATATCTTTTTTCTTGGCATTTCATTTTTTTATTGTTCAAATACTTCAAGTTTAAAATTGGAGCATTTTTTTATTTTGTCACATTATATCTAGTCTTTGTCTATTCCATTTCTTTGCTCCAAATCATCTCACATGACCACATGCTTCATCGTTTTTTGTACTCTTCAAATTTTAAGGTCCTTTTTTTTTTCCAAACTTATGAGTTTGTATTCCTTAATACGTAATTGTATCAACATTGTTAAATAAAGTAAGAGTGAATTTTACCTATTAATCTTTCAAGCATTAACGATAAATAGTTGATAAGAGAATACTATCATGTCAAGTTGGCAAGCAAATCACCTTAAGAAAACTTAATAGGAAATAAGAATAAGTCGAAGTAAGAATCCTAGATCTTTTTAGTTTTGGATACTCCCTTAGGGATATTTTCAGCCGATCAAAGTTATTAGTAAAATCTTTTATCCAAGTGACAAAGGATAAAATTAGTGAAGTTACTAAACAAGTGAGAAGCCAATATGAGAAATTTTTTTCAGATGTAAATGACCAAAAGGTCTATATTTTACAAATTCTAAGATTTTTTTTCATGCATCATGTATTTGTATTAAATTTGTACAAAATATGCTCTTTTTATCAAGACAAATTAATTTAAATAATAATAATAACATTTTCCCCTTCCCTCATCATTTCAAAATCAGTTAAAAAATATTTAGAAATGATGTCCCTATCTTTTTCTTCCTTTACAGATAATCCTGCTTGCATACGTTATGCCTACATTGCAAATAAGGAATAAAATTTCCAAATTCAAAAATGGAAAGAAAAGCAAAGCTTACATCTCATGTGATTCTCACATCTCAAATTTGCATACATTACATAAAACCAAGCTCATACTTGGGCAAGTAAAAGTAAGAATATGCATTTCTTGAAATAAAATATCTCATCTGCTTTATACATCTTACATGTGTATACATTAAATAGAACCAAGTTCATATTGAGGCAAATTAAAAACAAAAATTTGTATTTCAAGAAATAAAGCGGCATCTACTTTATACATCTCATATATGTATACATTACATAAAACCAAGCTCACATTAGGGCAAGTAAAAATCAAGCATTTGCATTTTAAGCATCTTATCTATTTCACATATCTCACATGTATATGCATTATATAGAACCAAGTTCACACTTGGATAAGTAAAAAGCAAAATTTTTTATCTTATATGCTTCACACGTCCCACATGTGCATACATTATGTGAAGTCCAGGTTCATACTAGGACAAAGAAATAGAAAAAATTTGTGTTTCACGAAATAAAGTATTTCATATGTTTCATGTATCCCACATTTATATACATAGACTTTTAATTTATATTGGGGTAAATAGAGATTCCAAACTCGAAAGATTAAAAAAAAATGTTGCATAAAAAGTAGACCTTCTACATGTAGCATACATCCCATATAGGTGTATTTTGCATTGAATCCTTCAAAGTCCTACACAAAATAAGTATTCTTTAAAGCTTTGTATACAACAAATACTCTTCAAAACCTTGCGTAAAATAGCCATCCTTCAAAGGGCACTCTTCAAAACTCTGCACAAAACAAATAGGCTTCAAAATCTTGCATATGCTAGACACTTTTTAAAGCCTTATATAGAACAGGTAATTTTTAAGACCTACGCAAAATAAATATCATTTAAAGCCCTATATAGCACTTTTACTTTTCACCAGGTTCCTACATTTTCAAGTAAGATCACTTGTTTTCATATGTTATTTCCTAAACTTATAACTCTTCAAACAAAATATGTCTTTTCATATTTACTTATTCTTAAGTTGAAAATATCAAAAATTATATTTTAATTTCCTCACTTAAAGAATAAGTAAATAAGAATAACTTGTCAACATTATATTTTGTTTAAATCACTTTTTCCTTTCATTTAGTCAAATCTTTTAAGTCTAATTCAATTTGTTTTTAGTTAGTCGAATGCAATTTATTTGTCATCTAATAATGTCAAAGGCAGTCGAGTCATCCCAGATAAAGTATATATTTTTAGTTGTTCTTTATATAAGAATATTAAAAATTACATTCTCAATTTCCTTACCTAAAAAATAAGTAAAGAGGATAATTGTGAACACTATATTTTGTTTAAGCATTATCTAAAAATAATCATAAAAGACACATTGAATTAAAACATTCAAATTTCATGTTTTATTCAAATAATATTGGAGTCACTTAAGTCATAGCTAATTTTGGAGTCAATTTAAATTTTATTTGGATTCATTTTGTTATTTGAGTTATATTTAATTTTGAGCAAGTAAAATAATTTTTTTATAAAAAAGGAAACAAAAACAAAAATCATTAGAATCATAAAAAATGGGATCATTAGAATCACAATGAATTTTAAATTTTTTTGAGCCATAAAAAAGAGATTTCGGATAATAAATAATAAAAATAAAAACAGAAGGAAAAAGATTTTAGAAAAAATATTTTAAATTAAAAATAATAAAAATAAATGAAAAAATTTAGGAAAAAGAAATTTCAAAAGGAAAAAAGAAGAAAGGAAAAAACAGAAAAACAAAACCAAATAAACCTAAGTCCAAATAAAAAAAAAAGAAGGAAAAAGATTTTAAGGAAAAGAGAAAATAAAATATTGAAAAAGAAAAAGATTTTGAAAACAACATAATTGATGCTAAATAAAAAATAAAAATAAAATAAAATAAAATAAAAAAATTTAAGAAAAGAGATTATAAAAAAAAAAGAGAAAATAAAAATAAAACAAAAAAAAAAAGGAAAAAAGTTCAAAGAAACAGAAATAGATGGTTGGTTGCAGCAAAGGCGAAACAGCTTGAATGGAGAGAGGGAGAGGTCACTGCCTGGAAAAATGGTCATCGTTTGATCCTCTTCCTCTCTGCAAATTGACGTTGCTTCTTTTCCCCTCGCTGAATCTTAGAATCCTTAATCCCCTTCCCTGAATTTCTTCCCTTTTCACGACACCATCCAATATCCTTGACACCTCCAGCTCCAAGTCCAAGCTTCGAATCCTAAATTCCCAAATAAAAAATCCTCATCATCGTCGACCACCCAGCGCCCACCATCGCAAATAGCAATGAAAGCAAAAAGAAAGGACCCAAGGCTGACAGAGTAAGGGTGCAGTGCCAGAGACTTGTAGGAGTGAAATCGAGAAGGAATTAATTGCAATGCGAATCATCTGAGGGAGGAGTTCACTTTTCGGGTTTTGACAGAAGTCAAAAAACTGAAGTAGACCTGAGGCATCAGGGACGCAGCTGAGATGGATGTATCAGAGAGCAGAAGCGTGAAGACAAAAATGCAGCACCTCCCTCAAGCCCCTTGGGTCCTGTTGTCTATCACAAAAGAGAAAGAGGTAGAAGATGCTGACGGAGGGATTTGCTGATGAGACCTCCATTCATCGTCTAGGGAAAGAAAGACAGAGTGCAGAAAGAAAAATTGAGAGGGATTGAACGAAAAGGGGGCCAGAATTGAAAAAGTTGAGCTGTCTTGAATCTCTCCTTACTTACTTTTGAATATCTATGTAGATGAAATAAGT
Organism: Erythrophleum fordii; assembly: GCA_032878935.1. Taxonomy (NCBI): domain Eukaryota; kingdom Viridiplantae; phylum Streptophyta; class Magnoliopsida; order Fabales; family Fabaceae; genus Erythrophleum; species Erythrophleum fordii. The sequence continues at coordinate 45,768,040 of JAVQMF010000054.1, forward strand.
TGTTTAGTTTTTTATTGTTGACCCCAACTTATGTTTCGTATCACCTATTGTTGCTTGATTGGACATTATTGGGTGCTTTAATTTTTGGTCGTTAGTTATACTCTGCATTTAATTGTGGAAGTTTTGGATTCATTTTGATCCTTATGATCTCAACCGCATTCTATGGTATTGGATTCAAGTTTTGGATTCATCTTGATGTTTATGATCCCAACTGCATTCTGTGGTATTGGATTCGTCTTGAAGTCTATGATCTTATCTAATTTGAAATAGCTAGGCAAACCTCATATTAACATCAAAATTCAGTCAAGCTTGTTGTCCTAGCAAGTGTTGAGCATGGGTCTTCATCCTCTCTGTTTCCTTTCTTTTAGGTATTATTGTCGTGCTTTTGTGGGGTGTGTTTTAAGTGTGCAGCATTATATGGCACATTCATTTGGGTTGTGAAACCATTTTGATTATCATAAAAATGGAAATTTAAGGAGTTTTGGTAATTTGGATTTGCATACGATCTAACTGATGAAAATCATGGGTATAGTCCTAGAAACAAGATTCTCATTTTCAAGATGATTTTGGTCAGAAGGATGAAATTCTATTGAGCCTTAAGCATTAAGATTAAGTCATTTTGGTAACCATATTATTTACTTGATCTAACCAATATTTGATTTGGCATGTGTGTGCAAAAACAATCCATGTTGGGAAAGCCTAGGGAAGCCGAGAGATGAAGAAATACAAGTAAAGACAGATTGGTTTTTTATTTTTCTTTATATATTTAAAGTATATTTAAACATGATGTTTAATTGGCTATACACAAAACATATCCAATTACATATTATTGTATGCTTGAAAATTCTTTTTGTTTAGTTTTTATTTTATCTTTATTTTTATTTTTTTAGAATTGCCATATAAGACTCTTTATCTCATCAAACATACAGGGTAAACTAAAAGATCATATATGATAATAAATCTCTACAAGCATCTGTTGGGTAGCATAATAACATTTTAATAAATTTTAGATTTTAATGATCCATATCCAATCAATTTTGTTTTAAAAAAATCCCAAAAAAAAATATTCTTAAAAAATTTTAAAAATATATTAAAAAAAGGAACCAAAAAATATATAGTTTTTTAGAAAATAAAAATTTTTTCTTTTAAAATTAAAAAGGAGTTAAAAAATAGTTTTTAGAAAATCAAATGAATTTCTTTTAAAAATAAGTAAAAAATAGACAAAAATTCAAAAGAGGTTCAAAGGTGAGGTTTTAATAAAAAGTATATAAGTTTTTCTTATATAAGAATATTTCTTCAAATCTTCTTTTGAAAAATTACCAAAAAGTTGCCAAAAAAAAGTTTGATTTTATTAAGATTTAAAAGAAAAAAAATGAAAAGAATGAAAAATCAAATATTAAAAAAAATATTCAAGAGTTCTAAAGTAAATCTTTTAAAACAAAGAAAAAACATCTCCTTTCTTTGAAGATTTTTTAAATTGAAAAAAAATTAATGTTTCAAAAAGTAAAAATATAAAAATTTAGTTTATTTAAAAAACATTTTCTCAAAATTTTTCTCTTTAAAAATTAAGAAAAATTAAAAAAAAGATGTTTTAAAGTTCAATATTAATCTATTAAAATAAAAAGATTAAATAATTTTTCAAATTCAGAGGTTAATGTTTTAAATTTTGAAGTAGACAAATGTTAAGAGTTTCATTCCAAAAATTTAATTAAGTTTCTTTTTCATAAACTTAAGGATTTCTCTCAAGTTTTCTTTTTACAAAAACTATAAAAAATAACAAGAATTAAATGCTTTCTAGAAAAACAAAAAATTCTTTCAACTCAAATAAAAATCTTATTGTCAAAAATTTAGAAAAATAAAAAAGGAAACACAAAGAGAGTAAAGAAATGAGATTAATTTAGCTTTTGCAAATTAAAATACTATCAATTGATTTTAAACTACATGAACTTTGATTTTACAAGATATGTAGATGTTAAGTTTTCATTTTAAGTTAAATTTATTTTTGTAAATAAATATTTTTTATTTTTCATTTTAATTTATTTATTTTTGCATGCAATTATTAAAAAAATCAAAATAAAATTAAAGTCTTATTAATTTTACACAATTAATTTAAAGTAATCATTTCTAAAAACGAGTGTTATAAGATATTTAATACTTTTTCTATGCATAATTAATTTTTAACTTTTTTTTTTAGTTTGTAAATTATTTTTTAAAAATTAAAAATTTAATGGTGACTCTATTTTTTTAATTTTTATTTTTACAAATCACTTATGACATGGCGTCATTCAGAAATGTCATCACTTCATAGAAGTTGATATCATTTGCTGAATCAAAGCTCTTACATTGGTCGTGCTCTTGTTGGCGCGTACTGCGTATATATTCCACAATTTGACAGAGAATTATCTAATATAAACGCTAGCAAGATTGTTGAGTCTTGTCCATGTTGCTGATGGGTCACCGCTTGTATGAATACTGGTACTTGAATCACTTTTTTGGCTCATTTTGAAACATCATTTTTCCCATTTGTGCTTGGTTAGTTTACTCAAATTGTGAGGTACCATTTTTAGTCCACTACTAGAATATAATTGGAGGGTTCCCAAATACTGTAGCAAGGTCACACTTTGTTTCTCTTGCTTCAGTTCAGCTTTCTTTTCTTTGACCACTAAATACAGCTGGTTGACATCATCTATACATGTTCCTCACCTGCAAAACAAAAAAAAAAAATGCTTCTACTGAAACAGCATAGTACTATCTTGACGGAGGAGTGTAACAATTTCCCAAAAAAAAAAAAATTACAAATGGGACGGCCCCCTGTTTTGGGACCACAACACCTCTGCTTTATGCTTGATGGGGGGTGTCAAAGTAAAAGATGCTGACCTGTTTCCCACCTAGAGTGACCAGTGATTTTTCATTTTCACCTATCTTACAATTTGATTTATTTAAAGATTATGTTCTTTGCACTCAAAATGAATATAAGAAACTAATAAAATTTTTAAAAATGACTATTAATAAAGTTCATTATTTGAAAGTAATGGCGTTTGAGGAGAGCGACCTACACTCTACATCCCCATCAGAGGAAGCTGATCTATTCGCTACAAGTAAAAAGAAAGTAAGGAAGGATGGACAACCCTTTACTGGAGACTACTCTCTACGACCGAGAATGGACAACCCTATGTCCTATAAGGATTCGTTGATGGAAGGGCATCTCATGGGGAGTTCACAGTATCTCTCTTCTAGTGGGGAAAGTGACGCTGAGGAGGAATTTCAAGACAAAGTACAGTCCTCAGTTTTCCTTTGAACTTAGAGGATGGAGTTTTTATTGAGGAAAGAAAGAGCTCGTGTCCTAATTTTATTCTATCTGAGAAGAAGAAAGAAAGACTAATGATGCCATTCAGAAGAACCTTAATCATCAAGCTTCTACGAAGAAAAGTGGGATTTAAGTTTCTGAATAAGAAGCTTCAGCGGTTATGGGCTAGAATAGGCTAGATAAAACTAATTGATGTGGAGGATGATTTTTTTCTGGTAGAATACTAGAAGACTGATGATTATGATAGTGCACTAACAGGAGGTTCTTGGATCATCTTGGATCACTACCTCTCAGTCTCTCTATGGAAGCCAGACTTTGATCCTAAAACGGAGCAAATCAAACGTATTGCAACATGGGTGAGACTACCGGAGTTACCATTGGAATATTATGACAAAAATTTCTTATCCAATGTCGGCAACATAACTGGGAGAATCCTGAAGGTTGACAGCCACATAGCCTCAAGATCAAGAGGTAAATATGCTCATATATGAGTAGAACTGAATCTGTCAAAGCCTTTACTGCCTCATTACAGTATTAATGGAGTTCCAAAGCTAACTGAATATGAGAGCATACATCTTCTATGCTTTAAGTGTGGAAGCTATGGTCACTTGAAAGTCTCTTGCCCAACTCTAACTCTCAAAGATAGATTCGCTTTGAGGGTTCATACCAGTGCATCCATGGATGGCGGTGGAGAATAGTTTGTGGATGGTGCTGCATCCACTCGAGAAGAGCCGTCAATCACAATGGACGAGAATAACCGCCCTTGAAGATTGGCCCAAAGATCTCATAGACAGTGCATCTCACGGAGTGTCCCCAACAAACCCACCTTACTTAACGCACCGAGATTCGCGGTACTGGATATGCTGTTTGAGGATTCCGTTAGTAACAACCCACGTATCCGACGTGTTGCATGGAAAGGGAGGTGAGGTTTTAGGGAAGAGAACACGTGGGTTTACGAAAGGAAAAGGGCCAAAGCCCAACATGGGTGCTACTAAGGAAAACAAGCCTAACTGCGTGAAATTAGAAGAGCCCAGTGAACCAGCACATACAGGAAGTAAAATGATTTATGATGGGGCACGTGACACGCAAGTGGCTAGCAAAATGATTCAAAACCCGGTTTTTATCGACGATGGGCAAGAGAATTTTTTTTTTTTTGGGGGGGCGGGGGATGGGGAAGATTTCACGAGCTTCAGAGACCATCTTGCATGAAGCTTGCACGTTATCTTGTTCACATCTTGGACGACCTCTAGATGAAAAGGACCCTCCAAGAACATCTTCTTGCATGGAAGAAGACATGAAGAAAGATAGCTTTAATGCTACAGGTAACTCTAAAGGTCCTCCCATGGAGGATGTCATGATGTCTTAATTATTAAAATAATCTAAAAAATCCTAACATGAAGCCATTTGAATTGTGTGAGCTTGGGCAGTGACTTAAAGGCTATGAAGGCGTGTTGTAGTAAAATCATTCAAAGCTTAAGATGAAGACTACACTATAGGGTGGCAGCATGAGGCATAACTAGGAAATAGATATGATAAATGCAAATTATAGTAAACAATATAATATATAGATCATAAACCTTAAAAAAAAACGGCTTGTTTCAATATAAATAGAGATGCAATATGAAGTGACATGTATGTAGCCAATAGCTAAGAAATCAAAATGCAATATGAAGCATATTAAACACGTCTTATTCTCTCCCTTTCAACTCTAGTATAAGAGCCATTTCCACTATTTCATAAAATCAAATACCATCAGTGGTATTAAAGCCTTGGTTCTATAACACTTATCTATATCTAGCCACCTTAACATTATATTTTTACATCTATCCTCTATGGCTTTCACATCTATCTCAAATTTAACCATCTTTAAATCTAACCATCTTTAATTATATTCAAGCTTCAATTCCTATATTGGAGGGTGAGGCTTATGATTTTTGGAGTATAAATATAAAGACATTATTCATCTCATTCGTAGGAAATAGTGGTGGAAGAATTTCAAGAACCAATTCCAGAAAAGTAAGCATCGTGGACAACTGCAAAGTAAAAGGAGTACAAGCAAAATATGCAAAAAGATGCATGAGATTTACTCCTCATTCAACAAGGGGTAAGTATTGCAATCTTTTCAAGGATCATGAATGTCAAAAAGGCAAAGGAGGCATGAAAAATTTTAAAAAGTTGATACAAAGGCTTTAATAAGGTAATCACTGTCAAACTTTAATTTTTATAGAGAGATTTTGATACTTTAATGATGAAGGAAGGTGAATCAATATAAATTTTCTTTTCTCGTGTCTCTAATATTATTAATCAAATTAGAAGTTATGGAGACACGATAGAAGATAAGAAAATTATTTAAAAATTGTTGAGCATCCTTCCAATAAAATTTGATCATGTGATGGTTGTAATAGAAGAAGCCAAGGATTTATCTATGTTTACTCTAGTGAAATTAATGGGATCTCTCCAAGCTCATGATGAGAGAATGCAAAGATTTGAAAAACCACTAAAGCAAGTATTTCAATAAAAAATAAATATCTTCAATGATAATGGAGACGAGAAGAATGACCATGGTCAACATTCTCAAAGTAAAGGATTAACTGATTACCGTGGAAGAGGAAGAAAGAATTTTAGAAAGTAAGAGAGCAAAGATAAAACAAGCTCCTATTGCAGCCTATGCAAGAAAAATAATCATGATACAAAAAGTTGCCAATACAAATATAAGAGGTGCAAAAGGTACACCCATATTGAGAAAGATTGTTGGCACTGGCAAAAAGAGGAAGGAAGTTTTACTGAAAAAAATAGGTCCCTTGATCAAATATTTCATTCTGTATTTTCTTCTTATCAAGAATCAAGAGATGTTTGATATCTTGATAGTGGTTGTTCAATCCACATGACAAATAATAAAAATTATTTCATCAAATTAGATGAAAGTATGAAGTCCCAAGTCACACTTGGTGATAGAAAAATGCAAGAAGTGGAAGGCAAAGACATTATTACTGTAAAAACAAAAAATGACCAACAAAAATATATTCATGATGTTTTTTATGTTTTGGGCCTCACACAAAATTTATTAAGTGTTAGCTAGTTGATTCAAAGAGGCTATAAGTTGATTTTTGACATTGATAAATGCCTCATATTTGATAAAAATAAAGGCCAACTTATACCTACTATCAAAATGACCCCTAATAAAAAAATTTCTTTGACAATGCTACTTGGGAAAAAAGATATGCCATGAAATGTGAAAATGTAGATGAACCATACTATGGCATTTGAGATATGGCTATTTAAATTTTAATGGCTCTAGAGTATTAAATCAAAAGAAAATAGTACTTGGGCTTCCTTTTATACATGTTGAAAAGAAAGTTTATAAGGGATGTGTTTTTAGGAAAATGCATAGATTTCGATTCCCAAAAGCATCTCGAAGAGCCAAAGCTCCATTAGAGTTAGTATATGCAGATATTTAGGGTCCTTTAAGAACCCTTACTATTGGTGGAAGGAGATATTTTTTTCTTTTCATTGATAGTTATACCCGCATGATGTGGACTTACTTTATTGATAAAAAATCAAAAGTATTTTCATACTTTATTCAATTCAAAGCACTTGCCAAGAAACAAAATGAGCACTCTCTCAAAATCTTAAAAACTAATTATGGAGGAAAATTCAATAATCAAAGATTTATCAGGTATTGCTAAGAGTACAACATAAAGAAGGAGCTCACAGTTCAGCATACACTGCAATGGAATAGTGTTGCAGAAAGAAAGAATAGAACTATTGTTGAGATAACTCACGCTATGCTCTAATATAAAAATCTACCAAAACACTTGTGGGTTGAGGCTGTCAACATAGCTATTTATATTCTCAACAGATCCCCCACGAAAGCTGTTCCACATAAAATGTCATATGAAACTTGGTTCAAGAGAAAACTAAAGGTTGATCACTTCAGAGTCTTTGGCTGCATAGCATATGCCTACATCCAAAAAGGGAATAGAAACAAGCTAGATGAGAAAGGAGAAAAATGTATCTTTATTCATTATAGTAATTAATTTGAGGGCTATCGCCTTTACAATCCTGATAAGAGACAATTAATTGTTTTAAAGGATGTGATCCTCAATGAGGAAGCAAGCTAAAAATGAAGCAATGAACCACCTTGTGAAACTCAACATCTTGAAGCAGAGGAGAATGCAATAGATGATTTAGACCCAAGCACAAGTCAACCACCAAGGCAAAACAACTTATCACTAGATTCATCTCCTCCAAGGAAGACATGATCATTACAAGACATTGATCAAACTTATGATGTCATTTTCTTCTTTTGTGAGCCGCAAAAATTTGAAGAAGCAACAAAAGAAGAAGAATAGAGAAAAGCCATAAGAGCAAGTAGAGAAGCTAAAACAAAAAGATATTATCAGATTGAAATGGGTTTACAAAATCAAATACAATAAAGATGGGTCAATCTAGAAGTACAAAGCTTGGCTCATGGTAAAAGGATATTTTCAACAACCTAGTATTGATTTCAATGAGACTTTCACTCCCATGGTACGAATGGAGACTATCAAAATGATACTTGCTTTGACTGTACAACTAAAGCTACAAGTATATCAATTAGATGTTAAGTACGTATTCTTGAATAGAGAAATTAAAGAAGAGGTGTATGTGGAACAACCTTAAGGGTATGTGGTTCAAGATAATGAAGACAAAGTATATCACTTAAAGAAAGCTCTCTATAGATTGAAGCAAGCACCATGTGTATGGAATAGTAAAATTGACAAGTATCTTCTCGATCGTGGATTCACAAAAAGCCTAAGTGAGCCATCACTATATGCGAAGAAGTATAAAGACTATTTTCTCATCTTACGTCTATATGTGGATGACTTAATATATACAGGAAACAATACAAGGATGATTGAAGACTTGAACCAAGCTATGATGAAAGAGTACGAGATGACAGATGTTGGACTTATAAGATATTTTCTCAAAATGCAAGTCAAGCAACAGCCCAGACAAATAGTATCTCTTAAGAAAAATATGCAAATGATTTGTTGAAGATATTCAAGATGATAGACTACAAGCTAGCAAACACTCTTATAAGCACAAATGAGAAGCTATCAAATGAAGATGAAAAAGACAAGGTGGATGAGACAATCTATTGAAGTCTAGTTGGTTCATTGATCTACCTTACTAACCCAAGGCTAGACATAATACATGCTGTCAATATCGTATCAAGATTCATGAGTAAGCCCAATAAATCTCATTTCACAATAGTAAAATGAATCTTAAGATATGTGAAAGGCACGAAAAGTTTCAGCATCCTGTATGAAACAGAGGATGATTACAACTAAATTAGCTACATAGATAGTAACTAGGTAGGGAGTGTCAATGATCAAAAAAGCACAAGTGGATATATTTTTTTTCTTGGTTCCAAAGTAATTTCATGGGCATCAAAGAAGCAAAAGACAAACATACTTTCATTTGCAGAAGCCGAATATTTGGCAGCAATGAGTATAACATGTAAAGCAGTTTGGCTTAGAAAGATTATAGAGAATTTACATCAAAATGTTAGCGTACTAACAAAAATCTATTGTGACACCATGTATACTATTATTATGACAAAGAATCCTGTTTTTCACAGTTGCACTAAACACATTGAAATTCGACATTATTTTATTTAAGAACTCGTGGAATGCAAAGAAATTGAGTTAGAATTTTGCAGAACTAAAGACTAACTCGCAAATATCTTTACAAAGCAAATTTTACTTAAAAAATTTATCGAGTTTAGAGAAATACTTAGAATTACAAATTTTTCAAATTATGGGAGAGTATTAAAATAATCTAAAAAGTCCTAACATGAAGCCATGTGAATTATGCCAGCTTAGGTAATGACTTAAAGGCTATGAAGGCGTGTTGCAGTAAAATCATCTAAGTTGAAAATGAAGACTACACTATAAGGTGATAGCATGAGGCATAGCTAGGAAATAGATATGATAAATGCAAATTATAGTAAATAATATAATATGTCAATCATGAACTTTCAAAAAAGAAACCAACTTACTTCACTATAAATAGAGATGTAATATGAAGTGATATGTATGTAGCCAATAGCCATAATGCAATATAAAATATATTAAACATGTCTTATTCTCTCCCTTTCAACTATAGTATCAAAGTCATTTCCATTATTTTATAAAATCAAATACCATCATTAATCCAGTTCTTTTCTTTTTCCTTTTTTTTTAAAACCAATGAAGATCTTGGTTTGGAATGGTAGAGGAGCAGCTAGTAAGCAATTTAGTAGCTCCTTAAGGGAGTTCATAAGGATTCATAAACCTCCCATGGTTACTTTGTTAGAACCTCAGGTATGCGGAATTAGAATGATAAATACTATTCAACAATTAGGTTTTAGATTTTTAAAAGTAGTGGAAGCTAATGATTTTTTGGGAGGCATAAAGGTTCTTTGGAATGACATTACCTTGAAGTTTTCAATCTTAGAGAGGTATAAGTAATTCATATACTTGAAAAAAGACAGTGAGAAGATAGGTTTTTGGCTTTGCACTATTGTCTATGTTAATCCCCATGAGATGATTTGTAGAGTTGTAGAGTAAGCTTCATAGCATCTCTAACTTTAATAATGACCTGTGGCTCTTGATAGGAGATTTTAATGAGATTTCTTCCCCTTTAAAGCAACATGGTTGCACAATAGTCAATCCCAATAGATGTACAAGGTTTAGAGAATGGATCCATAGATGTAATCTTATTGATACAGATGCTGATGGCCCTACTTTCACTTGGAGAGGGCCTAAGTGGCACAGCCTTGATAAGGTGTTTAAAAGGCTTAATAGAGCTCTTTGTAATGATCAATGGTAAAGATTTTTTACAAAAGATTTAGTTAAGATTCTCCTTTGAATAAATTTTTACCATTATCCTTTCTTAATTAGTCCCTATGGTATCTTTTGAAAGTCCGAGCTTTAACCCTTCCACTTTAAAGTTGCTAGGCTTACACACACAATATTTCCTAGTTTTTTGCATAACACATGGCAAAACTCTAGAGAAACCCATTTGATGCTTAGTGACTTGCAAGAAGCCTTAAAGGTTGGAACAAGAATGTCTTTTAGGATATTCACCTCAGGAAGAGAAAACTTCTCCTATAAATTAGCAAGATTCAAAAACCAATTTGTAGAAGGAATAACCCGTTTCTAGAAAATTTAGAGGAGAAGCTAAACAAAGATTTAGGGGAGGTTTTAGCTCAAGAAGAAATTCTTTGGCATCAAACGTAGTCTAACGGTATGTGGATTTCACAGGGAAACTGAAATACAAAGTATTACTATACTAAAACAATTATAAGAAAGAGGAGGAATAGGATTAACATGCTGACAAATGGTAATAGCAAGTGAGTGGAAGATGAAAGGAGCGTTTTTGAGTTGACATAGTCTTTCTTTAAAAACCTGTTTCAGGAGGAGGAAGAAGACAGACTGTAGCATTTAACTAGGTAGCAGTGGAGTCTCACTAATTGCAATATATTAAGAAACCTTCATCATGATCCTAAGAAGGCTGAAATTAGAAGGCCCTTCTTTTCAATGAGCGGTCACAAGGCCCCAAGTGATGACGGCTTCTCAGCTCTTTTTTATCATCATAATTGGGGTCTATTGGAAAATAATGTTTGTGATTTCCTTAAGTCTGTTTGGGGGAACCCAGAGAGGATTTTGGAAATTAATAAGACCCTTGTAGTCCTAATTCTTAACAATCTGAATTAATTTCATAGTTTAGACTAATTTCTTTATACAATGTCCTTTACAGCAAAGTCACAAAAATTATTGTCAATAGGCTCAAGCTTTAATAAATTAAATTGTCTCACCTTATTAATCTAGTTTTGTTCGGAGACGCAATATCTTAGATAATATTATTATTGTCAGAGAGGCGGCTTATTCTATAGGGTGTATGAAAGGTAGAAAGGGGTTTATGGTTATCAAGGTAAACTTATAAAAAGCTTATGACAGGTTGAATTGAAACGTTGTGGAAAAAATCTTAGAAGAGATTGGAATTGATCCTCATCCGATCAACATCATTATGAAATGTATCTCCACCTCCACCACTTCAATCATTTGGAATGATGAGAAGACGCACCTCTTTTACTAGTCAAGGGTTTTAAGGCAAGGAAATCTTCTTTTCCCTCTCCTGTTCGTGCTATGTATGGAGAAACTCTCCCGCATTATTGCTGATGCCGTGGATAATAAGGTGGGGTCCCTACTTAAGATGGGACTGCGAGGTACTCCTATCTCATACCTAATGTTTGCGGATGATCTCCTCCAATTGTGTAGCTAATATAGGCCAATTAGATACAATTATGCAGTGTCTGACTTTGGTTTATAGCATCTATCGTCAGAAAATTAGTACACGAAAGACATGTATTTACTTCTCAATAAATATATCGGCTTAAACCCAAAGTGACATTATTAATAAGAGTGGTTTCTCTAAAGCCACACATCTGGGGAGGTACTGGCTTTTTACATTCACCAAGGAAGGAGCTCTAGAAATAATTTTCAGTTTTTGATTGATAAAGTGCAAAGTAAGCTTAGTGGATAGAAAAGCCAATGTCTCTCCTTAGCTGAGAGGTTAACGTTGGTTCAATCTGTTACTTCTACCATGCCCACTTTCCATATGCAACATTGCAAAACACCCACGTCCATTTGCAAGAATATTGAGAAGCTCCAAAGAGTTTTTATATGTTGTTCATCAGAAGGACAACGTAGATATCATGCGTTTGGATGAAAGTATCTATGACAACCTAAAGAGGTAGGAGGTTATAGCCTTCGCTGCTTAAACACCATGAATGATGCTTTATTATGCAAGGTAGGTTAGGATGTTTTATCGAGACCCGATAAATTGAGTACACAAAATGCTCAAGGGTAAGCACATGAGAGGAGTTGATCTTTAGAGAGATTGTGTTGCCATGTCTTGACTCAATGTTGTGGAAGTCCCTGGCTGCATTATGGCCAAAGATCCTCGAGAACGTATCTTGGGAAGTGAGGAATGGAGTGGGGTGCGTTTTTGGGCTGACATATTGTTGGATAATGATAACGCGTTGAGTAAACAAAGCCTCAGACCTCTTTCCAACGCAGAAAAGAATTTAGCAATCAAAAAATGGGTCAATGCAGGGGGTAAATGGAAATACGAAAAGCTAGAGCCGACGCTCCCTCCTTTTGAGGTTCTGAAACTTAGAGCGATGATTACTCCAGACACTGAAGATGGGCAAGACACTATCAAGTGGAGGCTTGAAGATGATGGCAAGTTTACTGTTGCGTCAATGTATAGGAAGCTGAAGGGTGTTATCCAAAGAGTGAAGGACGATAGCATCTGGGGTTGGAAAGCGAAGTCAAATACAGGTTTTCTTGTGGCAAGCTGCTGGGGGAAGACTCCTTACCTCGGCAAGACGCGACAAATGGACAGGAGAGTCCTCCTTGTGCAGTAGTTGTAACCATTGGGAAGAAGACACGATGCACGTTTTGAGAGACTGTCAGGTAGCGTCTTTGATTTGGTGCAGTCTCTTAAAGCCAAGCCAGAAATGTTCTTTCTTCTATTTACGGTGACAAGATTGGTTCTTTGAGAACCTTGCTGCTCCTCAAGGTAACATGGTGCAAGACAGAAGGGTCATCACCTTTGAGGTCACTTGTTGGTATCTTTGGAAGTGGCGCAATGGGGTCCTCTTTGATAGAGACTTTCGAAGGCTTATATGTCCCCCGAGGATTATTTTGGCTTACGCTGAAGAGATCAAGAAGAGCAAGATAAGTGGAGCTATTGTCTCTCCTTCCTTGGGGAGGATTGAAGTGAGTTGGTGTTTTCCCCCATCAGGTTGGGCAAAACTGAATATTGATGGAGCGACTAAAGGACAACTAGGGTATGCAAGTTGTGGAGGCTTGGTTAGGGGAGATGACGGGAGATGGCTTGGAGAGTTTTGTAATAACTCAGGCATTCGCACTTTAGTGGAAGCTGAGCTTTGGAGTGTCCTATTAGGATTAGAGTTGGTTGAAAGGTTGGGTATCAACAGCTTCATGATTGAGAACGACTCTCATGTGGTTGTTTCTATGCTAGAAGTGTTTACTTCAGGAGGAGAGGTTCTTGGACACGTACTATGCCATATTAGCGGGTCTCTAAATCAAGACTGGCAATTTTTTATAGTTCATACTTACAGGGAAGGCAACTCATGCTCTGATTAGCTAATTTTAGTTTTAGTCATAGCTTTGGTTTTCATTACTTTTATGTTCCTCCTAAAAGATTAGATGCCCTTCTTTTCAGAGACTCAATGGAGGCCCCTTCCTCTCACCTAGTCCTTTATAGTTTCTATCCTTTCTTTTGGGCCTCAGCCTCACTGATTTACTAAAAAAAAAGAAAAGTTCATTGCTTGAAATATTTATTTTAATGAATTTTCGTCACACTTTCAAAAGTTCAAAGAATGTATTTAAAAGTTTTTCTTATAAGTTATCCCTGAGCAAGAGCGACGAAATAAAAAAGCCTAGAAGCTCCAGTCAATTGCTAACAGATAATAGTGATAGTTGAAATAATTTTTTTTTTTCTCGGCCAAGCAATACTTCTGTGCGTTAGTCTTGCAGCAAAATTATATTGATACAGAAGCCAGTGGCGTACGCGTACCCAATATCTAGTCCCATAGTCTTTCGCCCTGGCCCCACCACTGCTTTTTATTGAAGACGTCACACACCTTACATGAAAACAACCACTCCTCTCTTTGAAACAGACATCAAATGCTCTCCCATTTATATCAACAATATTAACGCATAAAGCTACCAGTATCTGAGCTATTTTTATTAGGGTGTTGCTTGAGATTTGAATTCAAGTAATATAATTATCCTAACCAGCATTGAAGAATGTTATTAGGCTTCTAAAACCAAAATGGGCTTTACAATTGCAAGAATGTAATCAAATTGCCTTCACTACCACACCATGTTACATACAGCAGAAAATAAACCCCTAAATTAAGGAGATAAAAATCGACAACCTCCTAAAAATAGTTATCCTGCTACGGTATCACCTTATCAACATTTTTATCACGTTGGAGATCTTTAGGGAGAGCAAGAGCATACTGAAGGGTCTCCAACTCCCTAGGCCGCCAATTGGACTTCTGGGCACATAGAAATCCATCCTTATCCTCAGAGTAACTGGTGAGAACCTCCCACTGCATAGACCTCATCGTCCCCTCAAGCTCCTTAATCATCTCAGACCTGTCGCGGACAACAAGCTTTCCTCCTGGCCTCAGAATCCGATCAACCTCGGCAACTACACCTGTTAAATTGCAACTGGACGGGACACCAATGATAAAAATTAGCAAAACTAGAGAAACATATAAATCTCAACTAATCTGAGAAATAAGGTAGTTATACTCACCTCGTCTTAAGCTTCGAAAACAGATTATTTGCATGTAGGAGATCATAGGTCCTAGGATAGGTGCTGAACGATTCACACCAATCATGATATATACCAAAAAGGCCTCGTTCGTAAATAAGGGGAAGAGTGTCTGCGGAGTCTATTAAAACCACATTCATGACCCAAATATTTAAATCCCTCAAAGCTGCAGCAAAACTGCATGCCCAAAAAACAGTTAGCCAAGATTCAAAGGCAGCCGGTAATACCAAGATATTATAATTCAGAAAGAGTAAGATTTTTTATTTTGAAAAAAAAAAAAAAAACGACTCTTGCTCACCCTCCATAAACAGATCTCATATCCATGACATTCCTCACTTTTGACCAATTAATTCCAATACCATTTAAATAAGACTCGGACACTATTTTTTTCCAGTTTTCATAATCAGTGGTAAAATCTTCAGGGGCAGGCTTTCCATAAACTCCAACTTGGGAACTCAACAACCAGTATGGTGGTTTGGTCAGTCTGGCTGGCCACTGCTCTGGCCATTTATACCCACGCTCAGTTGAATTCTCAGGTACTTTGTGCATGCAAGTTTGTAATGGAACGTTCCTGTCACACCAAAAAGAATAGACAGCATCTATATGTTAAAATAATACTGATTTCTTGAACTTTAGCAGATAAATCTTGTAATGCAAACAATTTTTATTTCTAGCGGGAGGAAACAACATCCCTCCAAATGTGTAAGTTTTATTTTTATTCATAAGTATTATGCTTCCCACACTAGTACACATGATCCTGACGTTTAGAAAACCAAAACAAGAAAACAAAAAATAAGAGCCTCTTTGATTTTTTATTTCTAGAACAATTTTTTATTTTTAAAAATAAAAAAAATAAAAAAATTTGTTTGATAATGTATTTTTAATGTGTTTTGTAAAACAAAATAACAAAATTTTGTTTTCGGAAACAGAAAAATCAGAATATTTTTTAAATATTTTGTAACTTTTATTTTATAGACTTAGAAAAAAAAAACAGAAAACAATTATTTTTTAAAATAATGATTTAAAAGAATTTTTTAATTTTTTTGTTATCAAAATTTGTTCTAAAAAATATCTATTTTGAAAACATTAAAACAAAAATAGAATCAAACAAGCCCTAAATCTGCAGCTTAGTTTTAAGAAGTTTTCTTCTGCCATCACAGCCAAAGAGGGCTTTTTTTTTTTTTCTAAACCCAATTTTGTGACCCAGTCAAAACATTACTAACATATCATTTAAAGAAAAAAAAAATACCATGCTGCATTAGGATCATCAAAGTCTGGACACATAGTAGGCTCAGTCTCTGAACGTTTCAGATAGCAGTTTTTAGATACTGGCTTCTTGTATATAGCTATACCCACTTTATTAAGTCTATCCTTTCTGATCGATACAACTTCCCAGCACATTCCTTTTGTTAGCACTTTCATGGCTACAAATAAATCCACAAAACAAAGATGTCAGAATAAATGTACCTTCAAGCTAAAAGAGGCAGACAGAAGTTTAGTTTTTATCTACCTTCCCATATTTCAACATCTTCAGCTTCCTTCTGATAAACAGGAGTAGCAGACCACATGAAGAAACCACCGGGTCGTAATACTCGATTCAGCTCCAAGAGAAGTTTACCACCTGCAGTTGTACCCAAAATAATAATAATAATAATAATAATAATAATAAGCTTCCAAAAAAAGCGCCAGCCTACATGGGCTTATCATCATAGCTATCTATATAAGGAAGTTGTCTTAAAATCTAGATGCCTAAATGAAGAGGATGAATAAAAAAAGTGTGATACCAAAACCTCAAATTTGTATGAACATAAATTCATCTGATCACTACCCAAAAATGGAAAAAAAAAGGTTAGGTCATCAAAATAAATGCCTAAATGAAGGGGATTCAAAAAAGTCCTATACAGAAACCTCAAACTTGCATTAACATGAATTCATCTAATCACTACAAATAAAAATTAGGTCATTGGAATACCTTCTATATGCCATGGAACTCTACAGCGTGCACAATGGATAGCATCAAATACTTTCCCAGGGAAGGGAAGCCTCTTTGTGCCCATGACAGCTGATATAGCAGGAATTCCCCTTTCAAGTGCAAATTGTACCTGAGCCTCATGTTCATCTTTTGGTGCAAATGACATAGTGAGTACATCTCTCTCAAAGAGAAAGCCTCCAAAGCTGGCAACACCACATCCAACATCTAATATCACACGTGTGCGTTTGCCCCAGGCAACTTCAGGTACAGTCTGCATCATCAAAGTTCCTTATAGTAAGCAAAATGCACAGAAACATCAAGAAAACAGATTACATATCTTTTCTTATTGGCCAAGAACTTTTTGGTGCTTCTATTTTAATATTTTGTTTTATTTTGTCATCACCTAATGTGCCTCATATGTATAGTTCCTACCTACTTGAATTTGCCCCTGATAAAACATTAAACGTGTCATATTTATTATCCTATGTAGCATAACTCCTATTCACAAAGAAATTTATTGCAGAACTTCAAGTCACTCTTCAGATACCAAAATTCTACTGCCTCTTCTGCATCTCATGTACTCTCTGTTTTTGTCTCCAAGTGAGTTCATGTGCAATTCCTATCTATTTGGGTTTATCCCACCGCTAAAGATTAAAATCATGACAGTATAGCATCTTAAATTTTCTGGCTCTGGGATAGTATATATTTAATAGAAACCATTGGAGAGTATTTCAAAAGGCAATAATAATGGCATAATTTTGCCGTTGAGGTAGATAAATAGTTTAGGCTAAAAATTTCTTAAATAAATGGCCATAAAGTCTGTGTGCGTCATAAATACTTCGCCACATACAATTTATATGGACATTTGTGGCATATATAGCACTAGCGACTTCGAATCTTCTTCTTGTTCTTGCTTGCTTTCTTTTAAAACTAAATTTGAATTAGAGGATTAGATATAGAGAGCAAGAAAAAAAAAGAGAGATAATCGAAAAGTTGTATGGTAGGTGAGACATTTGAGTAAGTGGAGATCAAATAAGATCAGAGGATACAACTTTAGTTACTGGGCATGTAATATGAATTTACGGAACATGCAGCAAAAGGCAATCCGGATCTATATTTATGGATATATTAACCTTGAAAAATGACAAATAGAATCAATGTTGACAAGAGATATGAACACGAATATATTACCTGTTGTATAAAGTCAATGTAATGAAGTGCGCCATGCTGGAACTGAGTTCCACCACCAGGAAAAGTAAGATACTCGCCAGCCATTTTAACCCAATTCTGGTGCCCCTTGTATTGAGCAAGCATAGTGTGTGGAACATTGTGATACCATATCTGGAGGAGAAGAACTTATTATTTCACAGAAGAGTAAACAATCAAATGGAGAACGACAATGACCTAGCATTTAAGTGAATCCTGGCGCCCCTTAAATACACCAAGCAAAGTGTGTGAAACACTGTGACACCATATTTGGAGGAGGGGAACATATTATTTCATAGGAGAATAAACAGTCAAAGAGAATGACAAATAACTAGCATTTGAGTAAATTTCCACCTTCTCTCTGCTACTAGGCCACTCAATTGAAGGTCTATATCCTTCAGGAAGAGGTACAAGGCAGGTAGGAGATTCTGCGGGACAGTGTCTTTCTCGATGTTCGTAGTGCTTAGTAGACCGGAGACTCCTAATTGCTTGCCAGTTGTCAAGGCATGGGATGAAATCAGGGCCAGCAGTGACATTGCAAAGTTTCCAATTGTATCCACCAGCTGGCTGCTTAGATAAATTTTGAGACTCTTTCTCATTCTTTGACTCTGTTGCCTGAGTTGACCAGGACCCAATTTGAGTGGTACTTTCACTCAGAAGCTCTGACTGTGCACCAGAAGGATATACCTCCTTTGAACTCTGGTTCTGGACATTATCATCTGTTTTCTTCTCACTAGAGCTTTCATCAGACTTGTTGTTGGTCCTTTGTTCTACGTTCTCTTCCATCCTACTATCTGTTGTCTCACTTGAGTTACCTGATTTGTTTTCATATCCGTCTGAATCAGACTTCTTGTTATCATTAAAATCATACTTCTTCTCATCCACATAAGAATCAGATTTCTTTTCAATTGAATTATCTACATCCTCTCCCATATTAGAAGTTTCCTTGGTACCTTTGTTGTTGTCTCTGGCTTCTGGCATATTAGAGTTGCTTTTAGAGGCAACATTACTGTTAACCAAGGTTGTATCCACAGGCAAATCACCTTGATCATTTCCAAATTGCTGAGAATTGCCATTGTTGCTGTCACTTGCCTGTTTTTTCACCTCGCTCTGTTCTTTTACTTCATTCTTATTCTCCTGAGACACATCTGCATTTTGAACAGGAACTACAGAGGATGATGTCATCATCCAAATCCCAACCAAGCATAGAGCCACAAACACAACAATAGTCACCGTTGACCAGTAACTCGATGATGATCTTCTATTGTCTATTCTGGTATATCTCCCTAAAGCCATTTGGAGTGCAACTATTCACAGATAATTTAGACCTAGTCATGAACAAAACAACAATTAGACACCTCTCATATTGTAGAATCAGCAGAGACAACACTTAGTTGCCAAAAATCTACACAATTAGCTGGCCAAGTGGCAAAAGAACATGCCACAAACTGCAAAATCGCATATACGTTGAATTTGCTTGTACAAAGGCTATTGAATAAAATTAAACACAGAACATTATCGAATCTGAGATGACTTATACTACCGTTTGGCATAAGATAAAATGATCTTCTAATGTCATAGTATTAAAAGGTAGATCCGAAGATTTACATCTCCCACGGTATGTTGTGGCTTTTTAAAAGTTATGTTGCCGATTTCTAGGTGTTGTGGAAGAACATATTGAATATTGCTTGGGAGAAATGTGATGAAAACTATAGCAAAGTGCATTGTGTAATTTTGATTAACAATGATTTTACAGTCTAACCAAACGCCACATCATTCCTGCCATACAATCTAAAAAATAAGTGAAATTCAATGGAGATTCTTGAATCAAACTCAGATATGAACGACCATAACGGAAACATGATGAACTGTACAGATAAAACAAGTTGAGAATAGAGAAAGGAATTCAGGTGCGAAACAACAACATTCACGAATATCTACATTACCAGAAAGAAAATTTAACAGAAGGATTAACCTTACGCCAACATTATCACTGTAGACAAAATGTCAAACTCATGATAGACAACTCCAAATAAAATCAGCAAAATTAGCTCAGACACGACTACATTGAATACCAAAAGAAAATGGAAATGCAAAGAGTCCAATTTAGAGCAGCAAACCACGAAGTTTGAATCAAAATACAGACATAACAAAGAAAAGAACAAAAGAAATGCAAGAATAAATGACAGAAAAGAAAAGAAAGCAAGAATGGATACGCAAGAAGATCTGCGGCTGAAAATGAGAAGGATTCCACATACCTATGGTTCTTGAGTAGTGAGCAGATACGAGTGGGATGAGCGACGGCGATGGCAACAACTATATCTCCATGGCGAACGATGCAACGAGAAAAGGATATGAAACGAGAGGTTGGTTGGCGAGCATGCGAGGACACAAAATGGCTGGGAAGGTGCAGGATTTTATAACAGGACGCATTCGCTTTAGATTTGGGTAGGAACATAAAATATATGCGTAAAATGGACGAGAGAGAAATGACGGTGACTGCAAGTGTGGGAGGTTGAAGGGGAACCAGGAGAGAGATGCGGCCCCAGGAAAGGAAAGCCGTGAAAGTGTGAAACCGGGGACGGGGATAATCGTCCTAAACAAAACCTTGTGTGACAGTAATTTCGCGCACGTAGGTTATTCTCGTAATTATATGTCCACAAAATAAAAGAGGTCATTCCCTCCTAATTCTTCGTTTTGAACTCGTTTGGTAAGTGAAAACTTATAATCTTTTAAAATATTTAAGTATAAAAATAAAATTTGTGTATTATATATATTTTTAAATAATAAAAATATGATCATATTATTATATTATATATATATATATATAATGAGAAATAGTTGCAATATTCATAAGTACAGCTCGTGCATTAGATTATATGTTAATTTTTTTTCTGAGACTTCTTTTTAAATTTAAATGATAGGGCACGGTACCGTCTTGCTGACACTAGACCCGCCAAAATTTTTACGGATAGAATTTTAAGTATTTAAAAGCCTAGAATACTCACTACTAAAAGTTGCTAAAAAACAAAAAAAAAAAAATTTAAAGCAATCACTCTGTTGATGCTAAAAATAATTTTCTTTAGTATTATTAAATAAGATGTCTCATATCCACAGTTACTAAATTTAGACGTCTATGTCTAAATATTTGAGGAAATTCTAAAAGTATATACAAAAGTTGTAAAATTTCAATCCGATATCTTTCAAGTTAAAGAAAAAGTGATATAGAGTAAAACTGTATATTTGGCTTATTTAGTTTTAGTAAATTAAACAATTTTTTAAAATTTTATTAAGTATTATTTTTTTATTTTCAAAATATTAAATATAAAATGAAGGATATTTTGATTAAAAATTTAAAATTAAACCAAAATATAATATAATTTTTATTTAAAAAAATATTCAATTTACCTTTTTTCTTTCATCCATGTCTTTCTTTTTTTTTCCCTTGAACCGGAAGCAATCTTTTTGTACCGAGTGAAAAGGTACCCGGATTGACCAAATTTATAAAACTGGTAATGCACGCCCGTGGGGGCCCACGAATTGAGACAATGATATTTGAAAACTGCTTTAACGTGAGACGCAAAAACGCCGTCCGAGGAATGATAACATTATATTATTCTCGACGTGGCAAAATCAACATGGTTCGGATTTAAGGAGAGGTGAATGGGATTCTGGAGCCAGCTCTTTACTTTAAATTACAAAATAATAAATGAGGGCGAATGGATCCAAACTTAGTTTTTTGGGGTAAAAAATGGATCTACGATTTGGCATCTCAAGGGTCCAGCAGAGACTCAAGCGTAAAGGTGACTTCGACGAAATGGTGGACACAACTGCCGTGGAGAGCACCGGCAAAGCTGTGTGCATCTTAGGCATTCACATGGTGGGATCAATATCTGCACGGATAGCGAAGAAATGGGGCTCCGGTACTTGGGTGCTATGATGAAAAAATTAATAATTCGAATACTACAGTATCAAAATATTAACATCACTAAGTTAGTATTAAAGACCTCCATTAATTTTTTTCGTGTTTTTTTAATTGGGGGTCAGCGCCCCTGATTGGGAGAGCATGCCAATAAATAGGGGTACGCCTCCCAATCAAATTTATTTTTGGAGAAGAGGGAGGGGGGATTCCCATTTTAAAAAAACAAATTAATGGGGGTCACGCCGCCAGTCACTTAGGGGGAGATTGGGACACTTTTTTTTGAATTTGGTAATAATGTCATAAAGTTTCAAAAAATATATATATAACATATAATGTCAATATTTTTGAGATTGGAACTTTTGACTCAAAAAATAATAATCTTATGACAAATCTAAACAAATTTGCATTTTTGCATATTACATTATAGATTTTGAGACAAATTCAATGAAAAAAAAAGGTCAAATGTTATAGTGCAAAAAATTATTTTTTTCAAATATTATGTGTTTTTTTAATTCTTGTTAAATGTGCATATGTTAGAAAAATGCAAAACCTAATGGCACAACCACCGAGTCCTGGAATACATGGGAATGGGAGGTAGACAAAATTATGTCTAAACATAATATATATATTAAAAACAATTAAGGAGGTGGACCCTGATATGTTAAAGGGCATTTCTTTTTAATAGACCTAATTATAAGTAGAGCTCATAAAAAAAAAAAGACCTAATCACAAGTTTAATCTAATATTATTCAAAAAAAAAAAAACAAATCATAGGCCCCACCAAATATTGTTCACATAAAAATTGGGTCAACTTAATCCTTTCAAATAAAAATTAAAAAAAAATTATCAATACTATGAATCTACTAATTTATTATACTTTGTGAATGTTTTAAAAATGTCATTTGGGCATTAATACACTAGTATGATTTTACATCCTAAGAAAAAATGATTATATATCACCTTGAGGCTATTTCATTCAAATGACATGTATCATGTGATTTTTTTTAAATATATATAACTAATATTATTAACTTAGTAATCAATTTAGCACTATAAGTTTATATCATATTTTAAAGTGAACTCTTTAAATCAATTTAATCTTACTTTAATTAGACTTTCTTTCTTTAATGATTGGTAATTCTTACATAGGTCAAAAGTATTTATACTACTAAATATGTTCAAGAGAATAGCGTTGAAAGATCTTATATTTGATTAATGCTGCTAGTGAAAACTTTAACTATAAATAAATGTCAATTAATTGATCTTTCTTATTTTTCACAAAATTCGAATTTTATCAATTTGAAAAGCAAAGTTTACTCACATTAAATCAAGAAAATAAAAAAAATGAAAGTTTAAATAATATGTAAATTAATATATTTGTCATTGATTAATAATAATAATAATAATAATAATAATATATATATATATATATATATATATATATATATTATAATACAAGCTAGGTTTTAAAAAAAAGTCTGAATCTAACTTGTTTTCTATCGACATTTTTAAAAATAGATTTGTTTTTTGAGTTCATATCCTTTTTTTTTTAAGTCGAGTTAAGTAAACTTTTTAACCCATGTCTAACATATAAAATAAAAATTAAAAAAATAAAAAATTAGTTTAACAAAATAAAATAGGGTTAGCATGACTTCACTTTTAGATACGGTAAATAGACTTAGTGGCTATACCATCATGTATATAATTAAAATTTTTAAGTTTAGAAAAAATATAGCATATATATAGGATAACTTTTTGCATTATGATATTTGATTTATTAGCTTTTGGTACTATAGCATATATGTATTAAAGCCTGCAAGAATGAAACAAGAGTAGAGGTAAAAAAAATATTTTTAGTAGAGGCCATTTATAATTTTATGAATATATATATATATATATATATATATATATATATATATATATATATATATATATATATATATAATTTATTATTATTTTTGGATTTATATAGTTTTATAAGAATTTATATGTAAATTTTATATTTTTTGTGCCCCCATTCATCATCCACTATGTAGTATATTATTTTTTTCTTTTGAAATTTTTAAATTTGCCCTTATAAAATTTTTTGTCTGCCCCATCTAATATTTTAAAGTTTTAAATAAATACTTTTAAAGATATAGTTGCTTTTTAAAGTGATCATAAAAGAATTTTATAAAACAAATAAAATATAACAAAGCTTCTCCAAGAAGCTTTTGAATTTTCATTTTTTTAAAATGAATAATAATATATTATTTACTCTTTAATTCTCACTATTTCACAAAATTATTATTTTTTGGTTTCTTTAACTATACTTTTTACTCACTGTAAAAATAAATTTTTATAAGATGACTTTTTTACATATAATTTGGCTGTTTATATTGACAAAGATATTATAAATAATTTCACTATAGAAGAAATTAATGATGAATTCTATTCAATTAAAAGGTAAGGAGTATAATTTTAATGACTAATACATATTGTATCATTTTTTGTGTGTATATATATTTTTTGTATTAAGACAATCATATTTATTTTGATATTATAATAATTTTCCAATATATTATTATGTATTTTCGTTTTTTTAGTTTTAATAAATTTTATTATTATATTAATTTAATAAGTATTTAAAATTGCATTTTTAGTCATTATTAATTTTTGTACTAAATGTAAATTTTTACCGTCGTTACAATTTTTTCCAGTTTTGTCCCAATCTTTGATAGTTTATAGCTCACACCAGAAAAGCAAAAAGAAAATAAAAGGAGAAATTAGTTTTACTGTTAATTTTTATTCTAAATAATATATAATTATAAAATATTATTCATCATAAAAAAAAAATTAAAATAATTACTCAAATCTCAAGATAATTTAATAGTGAAAACTTGATCTTTTGTGTAATTATCACCGAAAAGAGCGATCATCACGTCTTAATTCCCATGAACGTGCAGCGCCATCCTTTGACTTTCGTGCATTAATTGTCACGTAACCAAATCTTCTCCTTCTAGCTAACTCCTTTTCCACTTGTCCGCAGTGGATCTGCCATTGCGAAAGTGGATTCACCCCCAACTGAGCGACGCAAGAAATGATCAGAGGAGGCTACAAATTACAGGTTCTTATGCTTTTCTTAGTTGTACCAGGGCGTACAGTTTATGCCACATTTCCTAATTTTTAGCTCGTGGATGCGATTTATAAATGCAAATTGGTTTGAATTTTAGGTTTTGCTCCAACCAGATGACGACGACTATATATATTATTGTTCGAGATTAATATAGATGCAACTCTAGCTCAATTTTTTCCAGTCCATTTCAAGTTTAATTTGAAAGGGGGTTATTCCATTTACCTGGATATCCATGGTCTACCTGGATTTCGTGAATATTCTTCAAAGCAACTCGCTCACTCTTGTTGCTTCCTTTTCAAAAGTCACGGTCCCACAAACCCCGAATATTTTTAATGATTTAGGCAATAACACGTGATGGTAAACAGGGAAAGAATGAAAAACAAGGCACAAAAGCCGGATGGTCCTCCTGACTGATCATGTATATGTAGAAGACCGAAAATTGCCGGAATATATATATATATATATATATATGTGTGTGTGTGTGTGTGTGTGTGTGTGTGTGTGTGTAGGTACGTACGTACGTATGTATGTATGTATGTATGTACATGCGTCTCATTCAGTTGTGATGTGATAATCAAAAGACGGAAATGGCATATACTGCAATGTAAATAATAATTTGAATATGTATTAATAGGATATTTGGAATACTAGGATATATCTAGTTAGAAGAATAGAATAGAACTTCCTAAAGTATGCTGGTTAGACCATGATCCTTTCTCATTCTTCCATTGACTATCTATCATCTGTTTATACATTTAAGCATTTACTTTCAAGTTTTCGCCTGAATATATAATGATGCATGTAATGGATGTGTGTGAGGGTTGGCCTGGACAGAAATACCTCTTTTTAGCATAATACTATTATTATCCCATACAGATAAGCTCCCAGAAGAACCAGAACAACACCTATACTAGTGATATTCCGTGACGACGCTGATGAGCATTTTTCTAAATATCCCAACCAAGCCAAAGATCGTATGTCCTGTAGTGCATAAGCAAAAGATGAAAGGAGAAAATAACTATGGCTTGAAAAGGAGGCTACTTTCTGTAGCTCTGGTTGCTCTTGTCTTTATGACCACATTTCAGCGGACATCGGAGAAAAAGCCATTAACCACAACTTCCCAGTTAGCTCAAGATGGTACCATATACCATATCCAGGTTTGCCTTCCAGTAGGATTAGATCACACATGCACTTAATTTAATTGATCATTCACTTTTATTACAGCATCAAGATTCAAGAGTGTAGATTAACTTTAATAGAAAAGAGAATATACTCAGAGGAGGAGAAGATACAAAATATGAGGATAAGTAATCTTCATAATGAAGGAATTTGGGGAACCAGGTATAATCACAAATTAAGACCCTAATTTATAAAATACATTCAACCCGTATTAGTTCAAAATAATAAAATTAAAATAGATACAAAAGCGTATTTAAATCCATCGTTGTAATTAAACACACAAGTTATAGCCTTTTAGGTTATTTTAAATACAATAGTCAAAATATATTTTAAAAAGTACTCTATTGATAAGGATGGAGAAGTCTATTTTAAATTTAGATAACTTAGGGGCTATATATATATATATATATATAATGATATAATTATTATTCAACTGATTGTAGAATTACAATTATACTCTTTATGAGTATCTACACATTAATCCCATGATATTGGACTTTTAATCTCAATGAAACTCTAGTTCTAAATTAAATCATTTTATTTGGGTTTAAATAAATAAAAAAATAGTGACATCACATTTTAATATTTACATGTGTTGCCCTAGAAGTTAAATTTTATTCCAACAATCTCCCACTAGGCTATATATATAACTTTACAAAATATATATAATCTTACGAGCTCAAAAAATTGTGATTACTTATATACATAAACAATTTGGTTCATTAATTGTATCAATATAGGACCAACATGGGTTTTTGTTACATCAATCATAACTAAATCCAATAGTGATCACTTATACTAATACAATCAAACAACATAAATCAATCATAGCTGTGTAGCATAGAAAATTACATAAAATGTAATCTATATATGTCTATTATTCAACTAGTCTTATTTTACTTTAGTGAGATCAAGACCTTAACTTAATATAACAAAGTGGGAAACCAAAAGTCGTATAATTTTTATTTCTAATCAAAAAATAAATACATAAATATCTGTAATGAAACACAAATGCACACTCTCACTATAATGTGGTATCCTCAAACGTAATGATACAGATACGAGTAGTATGCTCATGAAAGACCATGGGTGTTAATCATTTCATAAGGAGACTTGCTATCATCAAGTTTGTACCAATGTGTTCTATAGAAATCTAGCCACTCTGTACTCTTCCTTTCATAACCAAAAACTTCATATTTATATGCTTTGACTTAGATGAATTCATGATATTGTTGGAATATAGAATTGCTGACCTATTGTTATAATATAATTTTAATGGACTTTTAATTCCTTTCAGTATACACAGCCGAAGTGATAAAGTTTCACAATCATATCCCATGGTTGGACGCCTTATAACATGCTACAAATTCTACCTCCATGGTGAAAGAAACTACCAGTGTCTATTTGACACTCTTCCAAGAAATGGCTCCACCTAAATGTAGCCTGATGTGGATTTCTTATTGTTTTTTCATCCAATATAGTTAGAATTAGAATACTCTATGATTTCCAATTGATCTATTCATAAGCATGTAATCTTTTGTTTTCTTTAGATATCACGTATTTGGCTACTTTTTAATGATCCATACCAAGGTTACTCAAATATCTACCTAACATTCTAATAACGTATGCAATATTGAAATGCGTACAAATCTAAGCATACGTAAGACTCCTAATAGCTGATGCATAGGGAATCTTTTGTATTTGTGTAATTTCAAGGGGGTTTTAGGAAATTAATTGGGACTAAATTTATCTCCTTGAGCAATATGGATGTCAGTTGGTTTATAGTTTTGCATGCCAAATATTTTAAGCACTCTTTCAATGTAGTTCCTTTGTGATAACCTAAGAGTACCTCGAGTATGATCTTGATGTATCTAAATTCCTAATATAAAGGAAGTATCTTTAAGATCTTTTATCTCAAAATTCTTTGAGAATAATTTCTTGGTTTGATGCGACATACCTAAATCATTAGTGGTAAGTAGTATGTCATCAACATATAAAACTAGAAACATAAACTTACTCCTACCGAATTTTTGATATACACAATTAACAACAGCGTTTATCTTGAAATCAAATGGGATAAGTACTTGGTGAAACTTCCTATACCACTATCAGGAAGCTTGCTTAAAACCATAGATGAACTTATTTAATTTGCAAACTATAAACTTTGGATCTCCTAACACAAAATTTTTAGGTTGCACCATATAAATTTTTTCATCAATATCGCTATTGAGAAAAATTTTCTTAACATCCATTTGATGAAACTCAAGGTCAAAATAGGTAACTAATGACATGATTATCTTAAAAGAGTCTCTCGTAAAAACTAGAGAAAAAGCTTCTTTAAAGTTAATCCTTTTTCTTTGAGTAAAGCCCTAAGCCACAAGATGAGTTTTATGTCTTTCCACACTACCATTTGCATCTCGTTTGGTTTTAAATATCCATTTACAATCAATGGGTTTTGCACCTTCTGGTAATGGGATAAGTTCCTAAGAACCTTATTGTTTTAACATCCATCGGATGAAACTTAAGGTCAAAATGGGTAACTAATGACATGATTATCTTAAAAGAGTCTCTCGTAGAAACTAAAGAGAAAGCTTCTTTAAAGTTAATCCATTCTCTCTAAGTAAAGCCCTAAGCCACAAGATGTGTTTTATGTCTTTCCACACTACTATTTGCATCTCGTTTGGTTTTAAATATCCATTTACAATCAATGGGTTTTGCACCTTCTGATAATGGGACAAGTTCCTAAGAACCTTATTGTTTTAACATCTATTTAATGAAACTCAAGGTCAAAATGGGTAACTAATGACATGATTGTCTTAAAAGAGTCTCTCGTAGAAACTAGAAAGAAAGCTTCTTTAAAGTTAATCCTTTCTCTTTGGGTAAAGCCCTAAGCCACAAGATGAGTTTTATGTCTTTCCACACTACCATTTACATCTCGTTTGGTTTTAAATATCCATTTACAATCAATGGGTTTTGCACCTTCTGGTAATGGGACAAGTTCCTAAAAACCTTATTGTTTTGCATGGACTTGTTCTATACATTCATTATTTCAATCCATTTTTTAGAGTTGGAGTATTGCATAGCTTGTTGGAAGTTGATGGGGTCATCTTCTACCATATTATTGTCTCCCTTATGTTCCTATAAAAGACACTATAATAATTTAAAATTGCATTTTTCCTTTCTCTAGTTGATCAATGTAATGGCACAAGTTATTAAGGTTATTAAGTTTGTTCTTCAGGAACAATTGCCTCAACTTAAGTGAAAGTTCGATCAACATTATCTTGTTAAGGTTTCAAATTTACTTATTAAACAACAATAGGTATAGTAACTTATGTGTTGTCTAAAATGATGATAGGAATTGGTTTTAAGACCAATTTTTCCTCAAAGACAATGTCTTTAACTTTATTTCTCCCATAACTTAACATCCTTAAAAAATTGTGCAGTTCCTGTTTCAAAAATGATTTTAAGTTTGGGATTATAAAACTTATAACCCCTAAAGTATTTAGAGTAGCTAATAAAATAACTACTAACTATTTTAGATTCTAGTTTCTTTTTCTTAAAGCTTATAAGGTTTTCTTTCAACTGGGTATCCTTAAACATAGAAGTGCTTTAGACTAGGTTTTTTTCTTGTTTAAAACTCATAAAGTATTTTAGTGATTGCTTTAGTCGGCACTCTATTCAAAATATAGGTTGCAATTATCAGTGCTTCTCCTCAGAGGAACTCTAATAAAGTAAAATAACTTATTATACTTCTTACATATCCTAAAGAGTCATATTTCGCCTCTCAACTACACCATTCATGTTAAGTGATCCTGGCATAGTGTACTTGTGAATATCGTATTTTGTCCAGACAGACTTCAAAAATAATAATAACTAAATAATAGAAATAATGATAACAACACCGTTTTTTGTCCAGGCAGACTTCAAAAATAATAATAACTAAATAATAGAAATAACGATAACAAAAAAGCAAAATAGCAAAAACAAAAAAAATAAAATAAAAAATACACAAACCAAAAATTAACAAAAACAAAAACAAAAAAAAAAAAAGAGAAAAAGCAAAATTTTAGAAGATAAAATTTTTTTTTCAAACTTAGCCAACAACCATGAACAGCCCAATGCGACGAAAATGAACCATAAATACTAATATAAGATGAATAGGTAATAAAAAAAAAAAAAGGAAAGGGGGATCTGCTTACATTGGCCCAAAAATACAGCTGGTCCAAGCCCATCAAATCAAAGACTAAAATAAAAATAAAGTGAAAAACAAAGAAATAAAAAAAATACAACACATGGGGTTTGCATCAGAGTTGACCCAACCTTTCCCTTCCTTTCACGTTTTTGGTCTTTGCTACCAGCGAAGAACACGACAGGGGCACATAATAGAGGGCAAGAACAGGAGGCAGCAGGGCATCCAGCGTCGTAATAGTAGAAGCTGACAAAAAGGGAGCAGAGAGTCACTAGTGCGTCCGAGAAATTGACCTCCCCCTCATGTCCCTTTCACCATCTAAAGTCGAGAAAAGGAGACAGGAAATTGGAAGAGGGAGACAGAAATAAGGACCAAGGGAAGGAGAGAAGACATGAAAAGGGAAGGGGAGCCTGAGGAGAGAAGGAGAAAGGTTTTCTGGAGGACTTTTAAAAAGGGGGTTCCGAGGACAAAATGGGGATCGAGAGGGTGAAAAAGGGAGAAGAGGTAGAGAAAATTCGAAGAGGGAGAGGCCTTCCGATTTGGGGATTTCTGGTCGGAGGGGACAAGAGATTGGGAGAGAGGATTTCAGATTAGAAGAAACAGAGAGAGCGTAAGAGGAAGGGAAAGATGGAGACAGAGTTGTGAGACGCATCTAAAATAGAAGCTCCTAGTTTCGGTTGGGGAAACAACAACGAATATCACCCATTCTACCTAAGGATTAAGCGTGAAGAAGGAACCCATTCTCTTGCCATGATCTCATAGGTAAACTATAGATATTTGTTTGCTTTCCCTGTTGGTCAATGGAGTTTCCTTGTGACTGTTAATGATGTTAGACGAGAATGGAAGATTGGGTAGCATTCTCACACTAGATAGTTAGGGATGAAGTATGAAATATCATGTTCTGTAATGTCCTGTAGTATGCACAGTAGGTGCTCAACGGAATGTCTGAGAAAAACTTGAATTAAGGTTTTATATTTGATTATTATAAATTGTTGTTGGATCTGTTCAGATTTTCTCCTGCTATGGTTTTGTGATAAATGGTTGTATGTTTCAGAGCTGGTGTTTGGCATCAATGTATTTTGGGGAATGTTTAATTTGTATCTTGAATTAATGGAGATAGTAATATTGTTAAGGACTCCATAGCTTGGGTGGACATGGTTCGTTACTAAGGTTGTATAGGCAATCCATTGTTAGCATTGGTGCCAATTCCATTTCATGACCCTTTTTGTTCAATGTGGATGTTTTACGTACTGGTTGGGTAGGGTATTTGATTTATTCCTAGATGAAGGACTCAAGGGATGGAACAGAGTCCCTCTAATTTATTGCTTTCCATTCGCATGACGCAAGATATGTCTAGAATAATAATAGATATCCAAGGCACATAAACACCAATTATCTAGCTATTCATGCCACCATTTGGTCATTTTTATTTTATTCTTATTTTTAGTTTTGTTTATTTTATTTTGTTTTTTTTCCTTCATTATTTCCTTTCTAGAATTGTTGTATGGGATTTCTTGTCCCCTCAAACATATAGGTCCATCCAAGGAACCATGTGGGACAATAAGTCTCCTTGGTGCTTATTGGATTTCCTTGTTCACATGCTAATGAATTTTGTGGTTTCAATAGCCCACGCGTAATTTGGTTTTGTTTAAAAAAATGATGATGAATTTCAGGGAAAAAAGAAGAAAATTTCAAAATTAGATTTTTGATAAAGTAAAAAATAAAATAAAATAAATAGAAGAATGAAAAGTGAGAAAGAACTTTAGGTAAGCTCTTGATTTTGGGTTCCTATGGCTTGCATGAAGTAAATCTTGGTTTCAAGGAAGTGTAAAAAAAAAAAAACATAGAAAAGAGATTTTAAGAAGGGAAAAGTTTTTTTTTTTTTTTTTAAAAAAAGTGAAGAGCACCCCTAAGGAAAAAACAAAGAAAAAGCAAAATGAGAAGAACCAAAAAAAAAAAAAGGAAAACAAAAAAATAAACAGGAATAAAAATAAAGGCAAAAAAAAAGAATTGTTAAAAAGTCGAATCGATTTCTGTCGAAACAAAAAATATGTTTACAAAGGTCAGAGTTTAAGTTTTAAATATAAGTCGAAAAAAGGAAAGAAAAAAAAAAAAGAGAAGAAGGGAAAAGTTATCATATAGAAAATTAAGCTATTTACGAATTAGGTTTGAATTTTAGAACAAAAAAACAAAAAGAAAGAGACTTTCTCTATAAATAATAAAAAAATTTTCAAAAAGAAAATTCAGTTTTTTTCTTCTCAAAAGTTTGGCAAAACCAAAAGAAAATTGAAAACAAACAAAAAAAAAACAAAAAATCAAGATGGTTAATTTCCTTTTAAATTTATGAATTCTTCTTAAATTTTCTGCTGAACAAAATTTGAGATCTAAAAAATAGGCTTCATAAAAAGGAGAATAAATACAAAAAAAAAAACGAAAGATAAAACAAAAACAAAAATATTATCCCTAAGAAAATAAATAAACAAAGCAGAAAGACAAAAGACAAAAATCCAAAAGATAAGCAAATCAATAATTAAAAAAATTTTGAAGACTAAAAAGATTAAAGATTAACCAAAAAAATATTAAAAAAAGTAAAAAAGTAGGATTAATTTAGTTTTGGCAAATTAAATTACTTCCAAAGTTATTTGCAAAAAAACTCAAAAGCGATTTTTACTTGTTTTCACTCATCATTAAAAAAAAAAAAAAAAAAAAACAAACGAACGAACAAAACAAGAAATGAACAAAAACAAAACAAAACAAGCAAAAATAAAATATAAAAAAAAAGGAAGGGAAAGAAGAAAGAAAAAAACAAAAACAAAAAAAAATAGTGAAAAAAATAAAATAAAAATACAAGAAAGGCAAAGAAGTAAAATTAACTCTACTTTTGGCGAATCAAAACCCATCAACTAATTCTAAATTTATTTTATTTGCTAAGGGGAAAAGTAAATTTTATTTTCTGTCTTTCCATTAGTAGAAAAAAAAAAGAAAACAACAACGCGAAAACAAAAACAAAAACAAACCAAAAAACAAAATACAAAAGTTCGAACTACGTAGACTTTGATCCCTCCGAAAGGTACATAGACCTTAAGCTTTCATCTTAGGTCAAGTCTATCCTTGTAAATAAACATTTCTTTTAGTTCTTTCCTCTTATTCTTAATTTTATTTCTTTAATTTCTCCTTCTTTTTTACTTATAATTTTATTTCATTTTTTTAACTTTTTATTTTACATGTGATTTGTCAAGGAGAATTAAAATAGATTAAAGGCCATGTTAATTTTGCACAACTAACTTAGGGTAATCATTTTTAAAAACGGGTGTAGTGGGGTGCCTAACACCTTCCCCACTCACAATCGACTCCCGAATCCATTTTTTGGTTTGTAGACTATTTTCTAAACTAAAAAGGTTTTTTTCTAAAATTTTGCCTTTTCAAAAATAAAAATTTGGTGGCAACTCTATTACTGTTAATTTTGATTTCGATTTGGCGCCACACGGTCATATTTTTGGATGTGACAGTATTGTGGGACAATTCTTGATTCCTTTATAAATTTGGCAAATGGCCTTAGACATTATTCTCCTGAACTATCATATCTATTGTAGTATTTACCATTACGATCAGATTTAATGGTTTTGATCCTTTGTTAAGTTAATTCTCAACCTTAGCCTTAAATACTTTGAACATGTCCAATTTTTATGACTTTTCATGAATAAAAAATAAGTGCTTATGTTCGGAGTAGTTGTCTATAAATGATATAAAGTATTATTGACCATTCCAAAAAAGTGTATGAAATGGTCCACAGATATTTATATATTAATTACAAGAATTTTAAACCTTTGTGAGTACTTATATTCTTTACTTTGGTTTGCTTTCCTTTAATATTATCAATATAGACATTAAAGTTTGTAAAGTCAGTATTGTTTAAAATGTCATTATACACAAGTCATTCAATTTTATTTTTGGAAATGTGACCTAATCATTTGTACTACATTGACATTGAATTTTCATGATTAAGTTTACACTTCGAATCATGTGATGTCACATGCAAGGCTTCTTAATAAGATGCAATTATGTCTAATGAATATAAGTTATTATAGAGTATTAGAGTACCAGTTCCAACAATATTTGAATTTATAGATAATGTAAATTTATTGTTTTTAAATGAACAAAAATAATTAGATTTGTCTAAAATAGAAAATGAAACCAAATTTATCTAAAAGACAATACTAGAAATGAGTCTAATAAATCCAAATAATAACCAGTTCAATCTAAAGTGGCAAATTGCTTATAGTTCTACCGATTAGCCATCTCCCACATAAATCCATCTTTTAACATTAGTTGGCTTTCGACAGCTCAAGCAACCCTGCATAGAAATACTAATGTAAGTAGTAGTACCAGAATCTATCCACTAAGTGTTTTTAGGCATTAAAGCTAAATTAACCATATAACAAACCAAAGCAGGCAATGTACCTTTCTTAAGACACCAAGCATGATATTTGGTATGGTCTTTCTTCTGATATCTAGATTTCTTATAAAAGAAACACTGATCCTTATTTTTGACTAGGTTTCTTTTAAATTGGATCCTTAGTAGCTTCAAGAGCTTTCCTCTTTTTGCCCTTAGCCTTAAAGGTGCCAACTAAATTAGCACTTTCAGTGCTATTATGTTTCAATCTTTCCTTTTCTTACACAAGATAGGATATGAGCTCGGTAAAAGTCCATTTTTCATTCTAGCAATTATGACTAACCCTTGAACTGGCTAAATTGTGCAAGAAGGGAAATTAACTCCAAATGCACTAGTAGGTCTTCAGATAGGTTAAGCTTTAATACCTTAAGTTTTGCAATTATATGAGACATTTCCATAATATATCCCCTTATATTTTCTTTGCTTGTGTACTTCATGAAAATCAAGCGTTGTAAAAACGTGCTTGTTTCCACCTTATCACTTTTAACAAAGCGTTTTTTAATTTCAATAAAAAAATCTTTTACATTGGTAATACTTTCAAAGCTAGCACCCTTAAAGGCTTTTGGAATGCCTCGCTTAATGATTATTAGACTCGCAATTTGAACGCTCCCACTTCTTAAAGTACCTTCATGTTTCAAAGGAACTTTTAGTTGTAAAAGAAAGGGGCTGATCAATCCTTAATGCAATGTCCAAATCCATGCAGCCAAGAATAATCTAAATGTCTTTTTTCTAATCCTTGAAATATGTTTTGTTCAAGATGGGAATAGACTTTAAATTAGCAAATATCGAGGCAACTGGAACTATAAGAAAAGAACAAAAATTAATTAATAATCCACATAACAATATGATGGCAATAAAATTCAAATAATTTTCTTCTCATTCTAAGATGCCTACGACAACAATAATATTTTGTCTTTAGATAATAATATTAATTGTAAATGGCATTCTTATTATGATGATCAAACATTAACAATAATGAATGCCAAATAGCAATACTATCTTTGAATTGAATTATTATTTGCATTTTAAAATTTTATTATTGTCACATATTTATCATAATAGTTGCTTATGTAATTCTGCCAAATATTAACCTTCCTTTAGGCTAATTCAAATACCCTTATAAAATTACATAATCACAAAATATCTATTATACTTTATGAACAATTTTTACAAGAGAGGTCACTATGGTGACATCTTATATTAATTAATTCATTAGGCATAAAAGAAAAAACTTTTGGAAATCATAAAAGAGTCTTATAATAAATTATTTGAAATATATTGCTATAACAATTTTTTATTTTAAAGTAAAATTAAAATAAAAAATATCCCTTCATGTTCACAAATGGCAACAATGGGAAGGGGGCTTTTATGTTTTCTGTTTACATTATAAAATGTTTGGAATTGTTGGAGGGATTTTTTTTAATTACTTTGTTATTAATAGAGAAGTAAAAAGAAGCAATAATGGAATGTGATGTACAGTGAGAAATTTATCCACTAGGTACAGCCATAACCTTACCAATACTTTATTAGCTCAAAGGTGAATCTCATTTTCTCTTCAATGGTGTTTGCCACTTTTAGAGGTCCCCTTTGTTTTTTTAAATAATTACTAAATCTGAAAATTTGTGAAAATCATATATATATATATATATATTAAAGTTGATGTGCAAACAACAAAAGGTTAGACTATTTTGAATATATAAAGATAGATTTAATTTTATAAACTGAAATCATTTTAAAAACCTGATTAAGGGAGGCTTTGATACCACTTGAAAGAATTTAGGGAACTAAATTTAGTGATAAATTAAAACCTTAATCTATAAAATACGTGCGACCCATATTAGTTCAGAAGGATAAAATTAAAATAAATATAAAAGTATACTTGAATCTATTATTGTGATTAATCACATAGGTTAAATTTTTAGGTTATTCTAAATAAAATAGTCATAATATATATAAGAAACTATTCGCTAATAGAGATATATAGAAGTTATTCTAAACTTAGATAATCTAAGAACTATAACCTCTCTCTCTCTCTCTCTCTCTCTCTCTCTATATATATATATATATACAATGATATAACTAGTATTCAACCCATTATAGAATTTCAGTTATACTTTTTATGGGTATCTACAGATTAATCCTATAACATTGAAATTCTAAACCCACTAAAATTTTAGTTTTAAAATAGATTACTTCATTTGAATTTAAATAAATAATAACACTACATTTTAATATTTATATATGTGATTCCACATGTTGAATTTTATTCGAACACATAATTTTTTTAAGATAGAAAAATGTCCCCTTGCCCCTTAAATATCTTTCCAATGTGCACTAGTGGAATTCCTTAAAATAGTCTAGATATTTATTCTTTACATGTAAAGAATCTGTAACGTTACGAGGAGAGCATAGCACTTTACAGTCCTACTCAATAACCATCAAGAAGGTTATTGCAGACTCTACAAGCTAAAATAGTCGAAGATTTTGATATTGATACCTTAACTTGGGTACATATGGTGGTCGTGGATTTTGATATGATAATCTGTTGGATGTCCTTCTTCAACTTATGCTAATACTATTGGCATTTAGTAATTCATACAACCAAACATAACTTAAGGAATAACAACGTCTTTGGCCTTTCTTGCATCATTGAAGATGCTGATAGAATTTGCTCACTGCATAAGTATGTGCTTATATTTTCCAAATGCATTGGTGAACAAAAATGGATTTAAAATTGCTATGATTGCACCTCTCGTAGGATCTGATCCACATTGCTCTCGAGTCATGACTGATAACTGTATAGCTTCTTATTTTCAATGGGTTCTATTACATGTTATGTTGGCGTTGTTGTAAACTTATAGTTATCTATCTTGAGCCTCCTCTTTTTGTTTATTAACTTTGGCTTGCTGATAATATTCTATAATATTACCCTCGCTTAGGATTGCTTGTTAAAGCCCCAAATGATCCAATAAGAACTCCAAATCTGATAAAAGGTGAAGAATGATCTTCAAGTTCCGTCACAGAATTTGAAACTATTAACTTCGCTGAGAATATTCTATAATACTACCTTTGCTTAGGATTGCTTGTCGAAGACCCAGATAATTCATTGGGAATTGCAAAGCGGACACAAGATGAAGAAAAATCATCGAGTTCCGTCATAGAAGTTCAAACAAAAGTGCAACTTAATGTGGGTGCAGCGCCTGTAGATTTTATACGAGCAGAATCTCCTCAAATACAATACAATCAAAATGTTTCGAGAAGTGAGGATGGGTTCTTTTTATTCTTTTTTAATTATTATAATGAACGTTTGCATGTCGCTGCATGAATGAATTTCTGTTACATATACTGGCTATATTCTTTATACAATTATTTCTAACAATGTAGTTGGAATTGCATAGCTGCCTATTTAAATTATTAATACTCGCTCAAATAGTGTAATACCTAAAAAAAATAAAAAAAAAATAAATAATAGTAATACAATAAAATAAAATAAAATAAAATATTCTAGGCTATTAAAATAAAGATTAAATATTTTAAAATTAATTCTAGAGTTTATACAATTTTTTAAGAATTTTTTAAAATATCTTAAGGATTTTATTGAAATGTATAAAAATCTTTTAAAGTAAAAGAATAATTTTAACTTGGGACAATAATCCAATTTGAGCTAAAGAATAAAATATTCCTCCATTTTCTTTTCTTTATCTTTTTTCTCTCACCAAATTTGCCACTTCCAACATCATTTTCTTGAGCTTTCCTTTTCTCCTTTGTTTTTCATTCTTTTCTCATTCTTCCTTCAATGTTGCAACTGTGGATCTTCAACCATCATGCAACTACCTCCGTCAAGCTCCAGCCAGTTCTAATCATTAGTGAGTTTTGTTACTATGGGTGATCGTGAACCAGCATGAGAGGTTGAAAATAAAAAAAGAGAAGAAGAAGAAGAAGAAAGAAAAAAAGAAAGTCATTGGTGTTGATTTCTTTTTTCTCTTTTGCTAATGGTTTCCTCCTTTTGTTGTTCCTCCATTTTTCATTCAATTCCCTTTTTAAAATTTTTGATTCTTCCCTTCCATATTGTGGCTGCCGTGGCTGGACATTCAAAAAGGAGATTTCATTATTGAATCATTAAAATAGCAAATTGTCATTTCTATCTTCAATTATCAAGTATTTTGAAGTAAGTATTAAGCTCAATTTAAGTTTTAGAAACTTAGATTGAAAAGTCTCAAATTTAGGGTTAGTATTTAGGATAGAAAAGTACGTAAAAATTTAGGGATTTATATTTTAAGGAATATATTATGTTATATAAATAATTATTGATATTATTTCAGTAATCAAAATAATTAATTTATATTGGTCCTAATTTTAAGTGATACTGGAAAAACTCTTTCAACTGGGACTTAGTACTAAATAATAGGAAATAAGGACTTATATTATTAGTTTCATCTAATGAGTGTGTAAATAGTAGAGTGACATACCTATTTTATTCCATTTTATATTTCTATAGTGAAAATTTCAATTATATGATTTATGTGCTCTATTCTTTGA
Source organism: Erythrophleum fordii (assembly GCA_032878935.1). Taxonomy (NCBI): domain Eukaryota; kingdom Viridiplantae; phylum Streptophyta; class Magnoliopsida; order Fabales; family Fabaceae; genus Erythrophleum; species Erythrophleum fordii. The sequence goes on from JAVQMF010000054.1 coordinate 45,807,325, forward strand.
GAAAACAAATTAGTGTTTTCAAAACTTTAAAATAGGTGTATATATATATTCATTAGATGATTTAATAAATTTATTAAAGCAAATAGATAATTGAAATGTGGCATGATACATCCTTGTGGAATGCAAAAGAAGGAATTGGATGGGAAAAAAGTAATGATGTATATATATTATTTATAAGAGAAGTATTTTATGTTGTTTTGTAATTTTATATGTTACAGTAATTCTATTGAAAGTTAATTCGTCTTATTTAATTATTTATTTATTTTCTTGATTCCTTATTTATTTTAGATAGTTAAATGTCATTTGAGCAGATCTTATTTTATTTTATTTTATAATAGATGAGAATCTAGTTAAAATCCCATAATTATTAGTGGAAGTAATGGCCTAAGTGCATATAAAATAAATTTTGAATTTTGATAGCACTATGATGTGATGTATCCAGTGCCATGATCTGAAATTTTAGATGTGTGCTGTGAAAGTGATAAAGAGGAATGAATCCAAAGAAATGTGAAGAGATATGATATTGTAATTTAAATGCAAAAACGCTTGATATTTTAGTTTCTTTCTATGATGCTCATTTTTATAATATTTTCTTAACACATAATAAATATGATTTTTATCTGAAAGTTTCCTGTTATTAATTAATCGTTTTCATTTCGATTATAAAACATTATTGTTTAAATTATTTGATTATTATTTGATTTAGAAAAACTTATACGTGTTTTTGTTTCCCTCCGCACACTTTATTATTTATGCACTTATTAAGCTAGTGATACGCTTATATCCCTCTTCTTTCATTATTTTACAAACCAACAATAAAAGAGTGAAGTGATTTAGGAGCTTGTGTGCTACCAGACCCTTAGAGTATGTGCTCAATTTTGTGAGATTGTCTCAAACTCTATGATGTGATAGCATTTAGGTGTAGAGAGAGTATTTTGGAATTGGTATATATTGTATGGTCACTTAGATTATGTAAATATTGTTCATAACTAGGTATTTTGGTTGTATATAATTTTTTGTTATTGGTACTAATGCTGGTTTAATTTATTTTACAAGTTGGGATGTCCAATTTTTCAAAGGAAATATTGTCGGATTTTTGGCACCCCCCAGGGCGATGAAGCAATGAGATGAATATTTATTTTTCAAAATTTATAGGTTATATAGGCTAACTTAACATTTGATACAATGATTGACTTTAGATTTTTAACACTTGTTAGGTTAATCTAATAATCAAATTAGTTTAGCTCATGCGCCAGTTATAACTCAAAAATTAGATCGTGACAAATAGAATATCAAGTTGCAGAGAATACTGACGTAAGACTATTTCTTGTGAAGCTTTCTCAGGCCTCAACTCCTTGTTGTCTTGGATATGTTGTTTCCTCATAAGTTGTCTTACTGTGCAGCAAGTTTGACATATATATATATATATATATATATCTCTTCCACTGTCATGTATGCTTCTTACATCTTTCTGAATAATCTCCATGAATTTCGCTTACCTTTTGCAACCTGATAGCCTGTAGTTCATCTTGATATAGTTTTATTCATTTATTGAGTTTGTGGGGGTATTTTGATATGTCAAAAATACCAAAATAAAAAATAAAAAAATTTGAAATGCTCTTTTTCAGAATCTTTTTGTGTCTTCCCTTTCTAGAAACAAGCAACCCAATACAAGGGCATGGCCAGTCGTCAGAGTACTCTAAGCTGAAGCACCCTGAAATTAGCAAAGTATTCTGCACAATTATATGCTAAAACTTAAAATGTTTTTTTTCTTGGTTGCTTATGCTTGAACATTCTTCAAAGAGGATCCCTGGCCAGGTTTAGTGCACAGATAAATGGAGCTTTTCTGTCTGCGTCAATTTCGCCTTTGTAGTCTGTAATTATGCCAAGGGTAGATGGATTGCAGACCGCAGGAGACCACTGTATTCTGGGTTTGGATGTAAACAGTGGTTATCAACAATGTGGGCCTGTGGAATGACTCAGAGTCAGAGACCAGATTTCTCATTTGAGGGATACCGCTGGCACCCAGAAAATTGTGATATGCCAGAGTTTGACCGATCTGCATTCTTGAGAAAGTAGGTATAATTCTGTCTTTTCCCTTGATCCGGTGGTTGAAGTATATAGCTTAACAGCATTATTATCTGGTTTTGTTTCCTCAACGGTTTGCCTGCACAGGTGTCAACAAGTTTCTAGATAATTTTATAACAATGATATAATTTAATTAAAAAATTATATAATTATTTATTATTTAACAATTATGGTTATATTTTAATTGGGTGTTATATAAATTAAATATTTATAATTTTGTATCATACTACCTATTAAATTAGGATATTAACTAAGTATATCTTCTCGTACCGCGAATGATATAGATCGGCGTATCTCGAATTCGTATTCATACTTCATACCCTAGCGAATTATGTCTCAGGCGACACTGGGTTATCAACAATGTTGGCCTGTGAATCACTCAAAGACCAGATTTCTCATTTGAGTGATACCGCTGGCACCCAGAAAATCGTGATATGCCAGAGTTTGACCGATCTGCATTCTTGAGAAAGTAGGTATAATTCTCTCCTTTCCCTTGATCCGGTGGTTGAAGTATATAGCTTAACAGCATTATTTTCTGGTTTTGTTTTCTCAACGGTTTGCCTGCACAGATGTCAACAAGTTTCTAGAGTAAATAACTTCGGTACCATTTATTGTGCAGTGAACATGAATAACTTTACTAATAACTTTTGAGTATAATAAAGAGAGAGGAAGAGTGGGAGAATGAAGAACACATTCTATTCCATAAGCTAAGCCTTTATATAGACAAATACATGAGTGATAAAATTAATTAAATAATAAAAATAATTTCTAAAGAGTAGGACATGACTTGCAACACATTAGCCACTACATAGACTCCATAATGCATTTTATCTCCTAAAATGGTGCAACATGGGAAAATGCAAAGTAACATGCAGAACATGGGTAAGTGGATAACTTAATGGTGGAGTGGGCAACAAGTTAGGACATGTGACAAACAAAATACTTAGTCAAATTTTATATTTTTCTTAACAATCCCTCCCTTAAACTAATATTTGCAAACATTAAGTTTAAGAGTGTAAGGATTTAAATTAAGCCCTCCCTTGAGCAAAGTCTTTCAAAGAGCACACTCCAAGCATTTTTCGAAGCTTCACAAACACAGCAATCTTGAGAGGCTTGGTCATAATATCAGCAACTTGATCTTCACTTTTGCAAAACACCAAATCAATTATACCATCATTGCAAAGGTCACGCAAAAAATGGTATCTCACGTCAATATGCTTGCTTCTTCCATGTAAAGTTGGATTTTTTGGAAATTTTGATTGTTGAAACATTATCACAATAAATTGTTGTTGGGCTTTGTTGATCACTTTGAAGCGTTTCAAGCAATCTCTTTAGCCATATAACTTGACAAGAACAGGCTGCTGCTGCAACAAATTCAGCTTCTGTAGTCGACAAAGTAACAATTTGTTGTTTCTTTGAAGACCAAGATATAGCTCCAGAACTGATTATAAAAACAAAACCTGATGTACTTTTCCTATCATCAAGATCTCCAGCATAATCACTGTCAGAAAAACCATAAAGCTTGCCTTTTGAGTTAGCTTTATAAAATATTCCAAAATCAACGGTGCCTCTCAAGTAACGAAAAATTCTTTTTGCAGCAAAGAGATGACTCTCAGTTGGATTCTCCATATATCGACTTATTAAACTAACACCATGCATGATGTCAGGCCTTGTTGAAGTGAGATACATCAAACTTCCAACCATCTGCTTAAAAAGAGTAGTATTAATTTTTTTTCCTCCATCATCTTTCACCAACTTTAAGCCACATTCAGTTGGAGTACGAACAGGATTGCAATCCCCCATTTTAAACCTGTCCAAAATCTGAAGAACATACTTCTTTTGTGAAATAAAAATACCAAATGATGATTGCACAACTTCAATGCCAAGGAAAAAATGCATTAAACCCAAATCAGACATTTCAAACTCTTGCATCATTTTCCTTTTAAACGCATGAATCATGGAATTATCATTTCCGGTATAAATTAAATCATCAACATAAAGAGATACAAAAAGCATTCTTCCACCTTTTTCAAATTTTGTAAAGAGAGTATGTTCATGAGGGCATTTTTGAAAACCTTCTTTAATAAAATAAGCATTTATATGACTATACCAAGCTCTTGGTGCTTGTTTTAGTCCATATAAAGCCTTTTTTAATTTATATACCTTTTCTTCACTACTTTTCTTCACATATCCAAGTGGTTGATCAACATAGACCTCTTCCTGCAACTCACCATGTAAAAATGCAGATTTCACATCTAATTGATAAACATACCAAGAATTTTGAGCAGCTATGGCTAAAACTAATCGAATAGTATCAAGTCTTGCAACTGGAGCAAAGACTTCTTTATAATCAACCCCAAATTCTTGCTTGTAACCTTTTACAACAAGGCGAGCTTTATATTTGTCAACTTCACCATCTTTGTTCAGCTTTGTTTTGTAAACCCATTTAACACCAATGGATTTTTGCCCCTTTGGAAGTTCCACTAATTCCCATGTGTTATTTTTCTCTATAGATTTGATCTCCTCATCCATGGCAATTCGCCATTTCGTATCTTTGATGGCTTCTTCAAATGTGATGGGATCACAATCTGCAAACAAAGCAAAATGAGTTATTGTTTCATCATCAGTTAAGTCATCTCCACTTACATAATCTATCATCCATGCTGGTCTCTTTCTAGTACGATTAGACTGTGATTCTTCTACAATTTCAGTAGTTGGAGATGGTTCCACCACTTCGGTAGATAGAATGTCATTTGGTGAATTTTCAAGAGTAGCCACTGTGGTGTTTTCTGGGTATTGAGAGTACTCCTTTTCTTCTTCAGATTCAATAATTGGAGAAGGCTGCTGCCCATTCCAATTCCAAGTGCTCTCTTCATCAAAAATAACATCCCTGCTAATCACAATTTTATTGGTTAGCGGATTAAATAATTTATAAGCTTTAGACATTTCACTTACACCCAAAAAAATACATTTTTCACTCTTATCATCAAGCTTCTTTCTTTTCTCATCTGGAACATGGACATAAGCGATACAACCAAAAATTCTGAAGTGATCTACGGTTGGCTTTCGCCCACTCCAAGCCTCATGTGGAGTTATATTTTGAACAGCAAAAGTAGGACTTCTATTCAAAATATGAATACTCCAATTTACTGCTTCTAGCCAAAAACTCTTTGAAATTTTTCCTTTTGCTAGCAAGCTTCTCACCATGTTGAGGATGGTTCTATTCTTCCTCTCTAATACACCATTTTGTTGTGGTGTATAAGCAGCTGTAAGCTCTCTTCGAATACCATACTGCTCAATAAAATTTGCAAATTCTTTTGAGCAGTATTCTCCACCATGATTAGTACGAAGAGTTTTAATATTTTTTCCCATTTCATTTTCAACTTGAGCTTTAAAGCTTTTAAATATACTAAAAGCTTCTGCTTTCTCCTGTAAAAAATAAACCCAAGTTTTTCGACTATAATCATCAATAAATGTAATAAAATATCTTTTACCACCATTGGAGATTGGTGTTATTGGCTCACATATGTCGGAATGAATCAGCTCCAATACATCCTTTGCTCTCCATGACTTTCCTTGAGGAAATTGAGTACGTGGCTGTTTGCCAACAACACACTCTTCACAAACTTGAGAAGGAGCAGAAATTTGAGGAAGACCAGTTACCATATTTTTCTGATGAAGAGTTTTTAATCCAGCAAAGTTCAAATGCCCATAGCGATAATGCCAAAGCCATGAGGCATCCTTCTCACTAGCCAACAAGCAAGATTGAACACTTTCAATCTTTAATGGGAATAACCTGTTTGAACTCATTTGCACAACAGCAATAGCACCTCGTGAAGGATCATAAATCTCACAAGCCCCTTTTTGAATAGTTATAATATAACCCTTTTCTTGCAATTGACCAGCACTCAATAAATTGCTTTTCAAATCAGGGACATAGAAAACATTGGAGATTGTTTCTATAAAACCATTTTTAGTTTTTATTTTAATATTACCTTTTCCCATTACCTTCACAGTAGAACAATCACCAAAACTTACAGTGGAATGAAATTCTTCATCTAAGGAAGAAAATAAAGATTTTCTTCCACACATATGGTTGCTGCAGCCAGTATCCACATACCAAAGATCTGATTGAGGTGCTTCAATAACTTGACATGCCATTAACAAGGTTTCTTCCTCTTTCTTTTCTACAAAATTTGACTTCTCTCCTCTTTCTTTATTGTTAGGCAACTTAGTATAACATTCAGAACGATAATGACCAAATTTATGACATCTAAAGCATTCTACCTTAGATTTGTCAAATTGTTGATTTCGTTCTCCACCTTTACCTTGAAATTCATCCTCCTCATCATCTCTATTTCCTCGGTCTCCTCTTCCTCTACCGCGGCCTCTACCTCGACCTCGACCTCTATCTCTACCTCTACCCCTTCCTTTAAAATTTAAGGAACGAGTAAAAGTAGAAGCTTTTAAAGCTTGCTCCTCCATAGTTGAATTGCGATTCATCTTCTGCTCATGAACTAGCAAAGAGCTCTGTAATTCATCAAGTGAAAGTGCATCTATATCTTTTGACTCTTCAATAGAACAAACAACATAATCAAATTTAGGAGTTAGTGAACGCAATATTTTTTCAACAATAGTAACATCTTGCATTTTTTCACCATATAAACGCATTTTGTTACTTATTTCCAATGCTCTGGCACAATAATTTGTGATAGATTCACCATCCTTCATTTGCAGAATCTCGAAATCTCTTCTCAACGCTTGAAGCTGTGCACGCTTTACTCTTGCAGTGCCTTGATATTTCTTCTTCATGGAGTCCCATATATCCTTGGAAGTTTCTTTGCAAAGAATAGTTTCCAAGATGGGACGATCAATTGCCTGAAATAAATAATTCTTCGCCTTTAAATCTTTCAGTTTCAATGCCTCTATCTCTGATTGTTGTACATTCGCAAGTGCTGCTACACCATGTTCAACAACATGCCAGTACTCCTTAGATCTTAAGAAATTCTCCATCAGCAAGCTCCAATGATCATAGTGACCATCAAAACGTGGAATAGATGGCTGCACAAAGTTAGAATCTGAAGAAGACATATTGATGCAACAAACAGAAATAACAATGAATGTCAATAATAATCACAAGAGAAGAAGAAAAAATAATATTGCTCACTCCCCTTTTTTTTTTTCACAATATTTTGCACTCCTCACAAACCAAGCTCTGATACCACTAATAACTTTTGAGTATAATAAAGAGAGAGGAAGAGTGGGAGAATGAAGAACACATTCTATTCCATAAGCTAAGCCTTTATATAGGCAAATACATGAGTGATAAAATTAATTAAATAATAAAAATAATTTCTAAAGAGTAGGACATGACTTGCAACACATTAGCCACTACATAGACTCCATAATGCATTTTATCTCCTAAAATGGTGCAACATGGGAAAATGCAAAGTAACATGCAGAACATGGGTAAGTGGATAACTTAATGGTAGAGTGGGCAACAAGTTAGGACATGTGACAAACAAAATACTTAGTCAAATTTTATATTTTTCTTAACATGTACTGAGTTTCTTTTTTAACTTTTTCAGCATTACTTTCCAATGACTAGAGTAAACTCTGAATTTGTTTCATTTAATTTAGCACACACGTCATATTCTTACTCCCAGGTGGCTGGCTCATGCAAGTTTCCAAAGCTTCAGTTAAAAATGGCTTGTTTTCTTTCGTTTATATTTAGGTGGCAAAACACAAACTTCTCTATGAATACCAATTTTGAATTATTAAAAAAATTGTCGCGAATGGTACTTGCTGCTAGTTTGATCTCTAGAATGCAGGACAAAGCAATTGCATTCACAGGAGATTCGTTGGGGCGGCAACAATTTCAATCTTTGACGTGTATGGCCTCTGGTGGCAAAGCAAGCCCTGAAGTTAAAAATGCAGGAAAGGGGCTATGGTCTTATTAAGCGCCATGGAGCTAGGCGCCTTGGTGGCTGGGCTTACAGATTTCCAAAGATTAACACCACAATTCTAAATTATTGGTCAGCTAGCCTTTGTGATCTGTAGCCCCTTGATATCAGCGACCCAATCACCAATGTTGCCATGCACTTAGACATTTCATCACATGAGACGTTTCCTCCATCGCTTTGATGTTATGATTCTTAATACAGGGCACCACTGGAACCGAGGGAAGCTGAATGCAAACAGGTGGGTAATGTATGTTGATGGAAAGCCAAATAAGGATCAAAAGCTCGCGCCAGTTGCAAATGCCAAGAACTTCACAATCTATAGGGTTGTGAAATGGCTACTCCTCTCACATCCCAGACTCAAAGCTTTCTTTAGGACCACATCACCGAGACATTTCTTCAGTGGAGATTGGAACACTGGAGGGAGCTGTGATAATGCTATCCCATTATCTGTCGGAAGTGAGGTTGTACAAGAAGGATCTAGTGATCCAACTATTGACGATGCGCTAAAGGGTATAAAGATTAAAATTCTGGATGTAACTGCTATTTCGCAATTGAGGGATGAGGCTCACATCTCCCGTTACAGTACAAAAGGAAATTCTTAATGCAAGTGATTGCTTGCATTGGTGCCCACCTGGAATTCCAGATACATGGAATGAGCTCCTTGTTGCTCAGATCTAGGCTGACACAGTTTAGGTGACCCCCAAGAGAAGGAGAAAATACATAGGCTGACACATGCAGAATGAACTAGTATCTTTCTATACTTTGTTGTCCAGGAAGACCAACTATTATTTTTCTGTCAATGTACTTTCTTACTGGACAGGAATTTAGGTAGAGCATATAGTGTTGGAATATTTTAAATTTAAATAACATTGAAATAATTTAAATTATTGATTAGTTAAAATATTTTATATCCCATTTATTTAAATTTTAAATATTTCCATTAAGTTGTCATCAAATCTCTTGGAATTACTCGTTTGTTATTATAGTCAATTATTAATGGAAAATGGGTTCGGCAAGTTATTGCACAATAACGAGAATATACAATATTGAGAAAAGTTGACCACTCTATAAGAGGACTCCCAATAAAAAAAAAAAAGGATTTTTTCTGAGAGAACTATTACTAAAATTTTTCAACTCGTCAAAAAATTGCTTTTGAAATCTGTTCTTTCTCTGGTTGTGTTCTCAGGTAATTATGCTTATATAATTGATTTTGGGGCTCCAAATTTATTATCTATATTCATGGCTGAAAGTGTGTAATTAATGCATCCACTTAGAAATTTGTTTCTGTTTAAAATTCTCTTCTTGAAAGAACTTAGGCTGAGATAGAAATTTCTATCATGATATTTTCATGATGATGTTCTTATATATAACTTAAGGAGAGATTCATATATGTTCATGTAACTATAAATAATTCATGTTGTAGAGAACAAAATTAGTTGCAATATGTCTTACATATAGTTCCAGTCTATCATCGCCTTTTATTGAACTCGTTGGAGTGATTTTGTCTAGTAAAATATGAAGGCCTGGAAGCTCGTGCCTAAAATATCATATAAACTATTTAAAGCCCGCACTGCTAAAATAACTAGTAGCTATACAGTAGCTTAATTTGAAGAAATTTCGTATGTATTATTATGGTGTCAATCTGAGAAGGAAGAAATTCTTTTGCATTTCTTTCTTTGTTCTTCCGGTTTGAGACTTTGAGTACGATTTGTTCCCTCCCACCCCAACCTGTACGCCATACATTATCTTCAGAAATGGAATTTAACATTTCGCAATAAATTTGGGCCAAAGACGATAATTCAAGTTTAAAATAAAATAAATTACATTAACTTCTTTTTTTTTGGGACATGTGATTAAATTATACCTAATATTTGCATTGTTTCAAAATTTGTATTTTGTCCATAATATTTTATATATATTACAAAAAATTTTCTTTTATTTTACTTTTTGTTAATAAAATTAATTTTTTTACATAATGTGTATTTCTTTAAAAAATAAAATTATTTAAATATATTTTATTGTTATATTAAAAATAAAATCATAATATCATATTAGAAATTAACATTAATTTAATTTAATTTTATTATTTTATTTAAAATCAAATTATAATATCATATTGTATAACAAGGTAACTTTTTATAAGTTAGAATGAAAGTTTTTGTAATACATATTATGTATAAAAAAGGTAGAGTATAACTTTTTGAAAAAAATGAAATATAAGATATAACTAGAATAAAAATTTTTGTAATAGATATCGTATATAAAAGCGCGGAGTGTAAATTCTTTTTAAAAAATGAAATATAAGATATAATTTAGCAAACTTTAATCAAGGTGAATATGATTCACTCTTTAAACTAAGATGCCGTTTTGCCCAAAAAATGATGCGATTGCTTTACCAAAAGGAAAACAAAATGGGCCAAGCTATGTATATATATAATACTTGGCAAACTATTACACCAAGAAGCATTAGTAAAATTAAAGGGGAGGGGGTAATTTAGTAATCTGATCCAGCTCATTGCTACGTCTGGATCCATGATATTGTAATGAAAGGATGTGAAGATCCTGCTTGATAGCTTCCATCCTCGGGTTTTCCTTCACCTTCCAGTTTATCGTGGCGGCACAAACAGAAGTAGAAGATCATGGTCAAGGGAATCTATGATTAAATCTGTCTCTTCAATTTCCCTCATGGCTTTCAGGGCACCAAATCTTCCGGACCGATGTCTTGAGGTTCCACTGACAAGTACTGAAGAGAGATGGGTTGAACATAATTGCTGCCTTGAACGTGTTTCTCCCATAGGCTCTTTTTTTTTTTTTTTGGTCTTCTTAATACGTATGACCAGCCCTCTTTCTCTTCATGGCCTGTTTGGATTATACAGTATGCCCTTCTCCTTGGGAGAATTTACCAAGGGCCCGTTTGACGGAGTTCCAAAAACAAAAAGTGAAACAGATTTTATGGCTTCGAGTGTTTAATTGGCAGATTATTAGAAGAAAAGATAAAATCTTGTTATTGCGCACTTTGCCATCCTTTGCCATCCTTTATGTTGTACGCTGAATCAAATTATGAAATGGATTGTTCGAAAATTTTATTTTGTTTCAAACATCCAATTTGCCCCCAATACTACATCAGGGCTTTCTTTGTTTAGGCATTTCATGAGATGAAAATTTTTGTATAATTTGGATAAAATTCTATTTCAGCCCTCAGAAATTTAAAAATATTTCAATTAAGTCCTTAAAGCATTTTAGATAAGTCCTTTAAAAAATTTTTAAGTTTCATAATTATTTTAAAATTTATTAGTCTTTATTTTCTACTTTAAAATAATTTTTTTTAATCTTGATAAGCATTTTTTAGTTATACATACTTTAACTATAAACTAATAAGGATCTATTTGAAATTATAATTTTTAAGAGTAATTTTGTCATTCTCTCCTATCACAATAAAAAGGACAATTTCCTAATGTATTATTTATTGAAAAAAATGCTAATTCACCTTTTACATATTTTAAATTCACATAATTTTAAAAATGGTTGTACTTTAAATATTAAATTATAATTAAATTATAAAAAATTAAATTTTATTTGCAATGGTCGACATTAAAAAAGTAAATGAAATAATCAATAAGATTTAATAATATGTGATATTAAAAATAATAAATTATATAAATAGTCATTAATAAAATTAAATTATAAAAAAAATGTGATTAAGTATCAATCAAAATTAATCAAACTAAGTGTTAGTCAGATCAATTTAGATTGATAATTAGCTAACCAACATACAGTCAACTATAGCAATGCATTAATGCATTACTAAATATGTGTGTGTATTAATAAATCTTATATATATATATATATATATATATATATATTCAATACATATTATTATATATATTATATTTAAATAATAATTTATAAATATAAATTACTATATAAAAATAATAAAATAATTATAATTATATATTAAATAAAATAATTATATATTAATTATAATTACATATAAAAATTCATCCCTACATTATTTTTTTAAATTTAAGAATATTTTGGCCATCTGTCATCATTTACTTTTTTATTTTTTTTACTATTTTTATAATATTAAATAGACAAAATGTTTTCTTTTTTTTTTTCTTATCATATGAAATACAATTAATTTAATTATATTCTATTTAGTATTATCTTTCTATTTCTATCAAAGAATATTCTGTATATCAATCAAAACTTAATGAGCTAAGTTATATGAAGCTTGAGCCACCAAGCATTTAAGTTCTTAGCCCTTAACTTCATAAACTTTAGTAGTTTTTACTTTTATCCTATTGAGTAATTTAGGTAACAAAATAAAATGATCTAATAAAAATAAAATAAAAGATAATATTCTATTATGTATTAAATAATTTATGAAATTATTAAAAATTTTAAAATTTATATTAACTTAATAATAAAATAATGAATATAAAGTAATTTTGATTATATAATTATAAAAAATTACATTTAAAAGTTTTTAATTCTTTTTACTTCCAAATTATATCATATATATATATATATATATATGATTATACATTATTTTAATAATAAAATAACTAATATGAAGTATTTCTAAAAGAATTCATAATTCTATATATAAATTGAAAATATACAAAATTCAAAATATATTTTGATAGTTATATAATTAAAGTTACTTTACATTACTTCTCCCCTTGAAATGATTGAAGTGATATCTTCAAGAAAACAATGAGTAAAATTTTAGAAGAATGCAATGATACCTTCCTTTTAGATGAAAGATTTATATTTTAAAGTTGAGTGAGTTAGGTTGGATCTTTTTTATGTTTGATTTAACTTATCAAATAAGAAAAACAAAAAGAAATTTGCTAAGTTGAAATAAAAATTTGACATCATTAAATGATTTGTTTGTTTGACTCCTTTACTTATATAAGTCAATGATATCTTTCGTGTGTTGTTAGATTATCATCTATTGATATATTAAGTATCAACTTTTGTAAAACTTATAGAGTTACTTTGGTGGGGTTGGTTTTCTTTTAGAGCATTAAGCTTTGTTTTTATATTACCTATTTATTTATTATCTTGACTATCTTATCTCCTTTTAAAAATTATTTTGCTTGAATGATTTTGAGCTGAGGTTGCTCACTTTCCAGTAGGATTGTTGAAGGCCTCACAAAATTCAAACATTCGTCAATTTTAGGAAGAAATGAGGGCTGCTTTTTGTTATTATTGGTGCTATCCTTGTTCTTCATGTCTCTTCATGACTTGTGTCATTGTCCACAACTTTGCAAGGAAGTGAAGATTCTTTTATGGGAAGCATGAAGTTGATTCTTCCTTCTTGGTTCAAGGGCAGAGAGGCACGAACTCAAAAAGAGTCACGAGAGAAGAACTACGAAAAAAATGGATATGAGCGTTTTTGTTCCATTGGGGTAGAAAATGAGCACTATTTAATTAAAAAAAAAAGAAGTTTATTATATCTTATTCAAAAGACTAAACATTACAAAACTTTCGGATTAGGGTAAATTTTCCCATTCTATTTTTGCCATATCTCAATGTTAACATTTTATATTGTTGTTTTATTATTATTATTTTCACCAATTGGTTATTTTATTGTTGCGATAGTATATTTTTCAATTTTCAATAATTTTATAAATTGCTTAATACACAACATGAATATTATTTTTTTAATAAAACCATTTTGTTTAATTACCTAACTTACTTAATAGGATTATAAAATATTAATTGCAAATTAATACACAGATCTCAATAAAAATTACTTGAGCTTATGAAATTAAGGGTTAGAAAGAGATGGAGCTTCTGATAACTTTGTAGGTTAAAAAAAAAGCTTTAACCATTTTTTAGTCCATTATTTTTTTTATTTTAAATTAATTCTTTAATATTTAGTTTGTGTTATATTTATTTTTTTAAAATTCAGTGATCATTTAAAAACACAAAAAAATTTGAAAATGTTTTAAAACAGTACAAGAAATTAATAGTTCACTTGAAAATATTAAATAAAATTAAAATAAAAATATAACGTAAATTAAAATTTATAAAATAAATTAAAATAAAAAGATTAAAAGAATAAATTAAAATAAATATCAATTAAGCCCCAGAAAAAAAAAAAAAAAAAAAAAAGCGGTTTTGAAGTCTCAAACTAACGAAAGAGCCGTCTCGTTAGATTCACGCAAACACCCTGGATCACAGTCGCGGAGGCATCTCACGGGGGCAACTCTAGCTCAGTGCTCCGATACGTTTCTCTTCCAACTTCCAAGTTCGAACCCCTCACGGCTCAGTGCTCACTCTCTCTCTCTTCCTCTTCTATTCCTCTCTGCCTTCTTCCACCGTTGCCATTTCCCAGCTTCGCTCCAGACAGAGGCAGAGACAGAGAGAGTTGCCTGATTCATTAGCTTTTCTGGGTGCCACTTCGATTCTTTGGGACCTCTCAGCCATCAGTGAGTACTTGGATTATTTTTTCACTTCCGGCATTGTTTCTATTATCTTTTTAAATCACAGTTTGATAATATGTGCTGTTATTTATGCTTGATCGCCACTGAATATTTAACTCAATCACAGTTGCATATTTAGTCCGTCAGTGAGGAAAATTCTCGTAGCTACAGTTTCACTGAGTTATTTGATTTGTCTTGACTTGCGTACTCTTATAATCTGCTATTTGATGCATGTTCCAGTACCTTGGCAATTGATTGCTTAATTTGGTCATTCTGATTGAGAATTTGTATTTACAAAGTTAAGCAATGAAGCTGTATGGAATATATTTTGTGGCTTCATCAAAAGGCAGCTGCAAATTGGATTGGTTGGGGAGTGGGAATATTTTTTGGTTTAGTTAGCTCCCTTCCCAACCACGGTTACAAGAAGATTTGAATCTGAAAAGGTACATAAGGAAACAAGCATAGCACTCTGTCTGCAGTTCCAGGAACAGAACAATAATGGAATACATATTCAGTATGAATAAGACGTGAATGAAATTAAGTGGCTGTAGTTGATCGCATCGCACAGCAAAAAGAAGTTTGTCGTAGTGGTTAAATTTAATAAAAGCTGATGAATAGAAATCACGACATATGATATAACCTGTTATCCATCAACTTTGTATTTACAGATGATATGATTTAGAGGTTGTTATTTTTCCATGGTTTGATAAATCATTCTATGCTAGGTAAATATTAGCTCAATTTCTGAATTTTTTAGTTGCTGCATTTTTCCCCCCAAAAAAAAAAAAACTGAATAGCTTTTGATAAATTATTATTTCCATTTTTGCTTTGTTGTTAATTTGGAGAGCTTGTATATATTGATTGGCTGTTGAGCTGGTAGCCTGGTAATTAATCACTTTATCAGCTTTTGAATAATTTATTTTTATCTGAGATTGGCTGTTTTATATAAGGATAAGACTTAGATGAAGTTATTTCAGTGTTTGCTATCAAATTCTCTTACAAAAGCATAAGATGTGGACATGTTTTTTACATTTCAGCATTCCATTATTGACTATTTTAAAAAAGTATTTCCACTAGTCATAATTTTATTGGACAACTTGATGCAAATGCCTAAAGAATTTCACCTAAATTTTTTCCTTCACATAGTGCTTACTTCTTTACATTTATGAATTTTTGCTAATCAAACTCACTAATTCCTGTTGATAGCAGCCTTAACTATGACCCTTGGAGCTTGCGCAGAGCTATCTCGTTGCTTTGCTAGTGTTTCTGTTAGACCCACTACTCAAAAGTGCAGTTGCAGCACCCAATGCACAATTAGCCGCATAAGTGACAGATTTCTACCCTTACATAGAGTTGTTGAAGAAGTAAGAAGTAGATCAATTGCTAAATACAGCTCCCTCTTATCAATGTCTAGGGATAGAGTCACTGTAGGTGCTGGGAGCAGTAGCCAAGGTCTTACATATAAGGATGCTGGTGTTGATATTGATGCTGGGTCTGAACTTGTTCAAAGAATAGCAAAGATGGCACCTGGGATTGGAGGTTTTGGTGGATTCTTCCCTCTTGGTAAACTGTACTTTGGTTGCTAAATCTGTCTTCTCCCCCTTCTCTTCCTTAGTACTTTTGTAAATTGCTTGTGGCATTTTTGTTCCTCTTCGCGGACATAATTTCATTATGTTTTATAGTACATTTTGGACAGTGATGCAACTGTAAACTTCTATTGGGAGACAGTTTATGGTAGCAGAAACTCTGTCTTGATGATTTTTATTTATCAATATGGTATTTTTTTTTTTTTTTGGGATAAAAGAAGACTAAACAACGTCTTGTAATAGGGGATTCATACCTTGTTGCTGGTACGGATGGTGTGGGAACTAAAGTAATGCTTGCCTTTGAAAGTGGAATTCATGAGACTATTGGGATTGATCTGGTAAACTCTTGAAAATTATTTTTAATTACATCAACATCCCTGGTTTGCAATGCTTGGTTTTTGACTATTCTCTTCCCCATAGGTTGCAATGAGCGTCAATGACATTGTTACTTCAGGGGCAAAGCCATTATTTTTCCTTGATTACTTTGCTACAGGGCATCTTGATGTTGATGTTGCTGAAAAGGTAGTAATATATGTGCATAAACTGGTTCAATTGTATGTCCCGTGAAGATTGTAAGTGTATGACAAACAGCAGCTAATCTTTTTATTTTCTCAACTGAATAAAAATTTTATTTTTCTCTTATTCAGGTTATGAAAGGCATCGTTGATGGTTGCCAACAATCTGATTGTGTTCTTTTGGGAGGAGAGGTATTCAATTGGATGCCCATCTTGTGCAGTCCTAATCTGATAAAAACAAAGTTATACCTTATGATATACTAAATTATGATGGGCAAAATAGTCATACCTTATGGGTACCCACAATTACCCATTTGGGTCTGGGTAGTATGATACCCACCTTGTTCCAGAGCTGTAGTGTGTGTGTGTGTGTCAATATATTTGTGTATCAATATAATATATTATAAAAAAACAAAAATAAATACCATTCAAATAGCATTCTATGAGTTTTTAATTATATATTATGTACATATGTCTCAACTGAAAAAAAAAACTTGTTCATTTGGAACTTTTTTTTGGGTAAATGGGTCTAGGTCTGCAGATTCAAGGATTTAATGTGGATGGAAAATTTATTTACCCACTAAACATGGGCACAGGGATGGGGATTATAGTACCCTACCGTAACCTACCATGATCATCCCTAATATGGAAGCAGTCATTATTGAAGCTATTTTTTGACATATTGAAGTCTCCAGTTTATGTCTCGAGGTAGGTGTCATCTTTTGCAGGTTTAAATGGAGTCTGGATTCTGGAATCTAAACTCATTTTTGAGATTGACATTTTAGTTAATTTACAATACATTTGTTGCTTTAATGGTTTTCTTTCCTTTCTTGCCTAACTAGCATAATACAGCGTGGAGGTTGCTATGTATTCTAACATCATCATCATCAGATATTCAAATTCTTCTGAAATTAATCATTTTTATCAGTTGTTTTAAAGAAATAAAATCTGCTGCAATTTTTATTTGTCGCAGAAAACTTAAACTTTGAATCTGTTGCATTCGAACTCTTTACTATTATAAATAATAATCTCAAGCCCATGCTCCCCCACCCACAGTTTCATATGTGTAACCAAATATATAATTCTTTTTTAAATGCTTGTTCTCCTGTTGCACTTTGCTAATTTTTTAGTACTTTTCAGACTGCAGAGATGCCGGGTCTCTATAAAGAAGGCGAGTATGATCTTAGTGGTTGTGCAGTTGGCATTGTGAAAAAAAATCACGTCATTGATGGCAAGAACATTGAGAATGGTGATGTTCTTATTGGTCTGCCGTCTAGTGGAGTTCACTCTAATGGCTTCTCTCTTGTGAGAAGGTTGGTTTTTAGAAGAAGATACAAATGATTTTGCAAGTTTTTAGTTTCAGTTGGTTTTGTTTACTTCCTTCCTGAGATCATTAATTTTTGCAGAGTACTTGCTCAAAGTGGTCTTTCATTGAATGATCAACTTCCTGGTGGTGATGTTACAATAGCGGAAGCTCTGATGGCCCCAACTGTTATTTATGCAAAACAGGTCATTCATCATTCTTTTGTAGCACATTACAATACTTGATTTTTTCCCCTGCTCTTGAAGACTTCTCTTTTAATGTCAAAATAGGTACTTGACTTAGTTAGCAAGGGTGGTGTGAAGGGAATTGCGCACATCACAGGTGGTGGTTTCACCGATAACATACCCCGGGTGTTTCCAGAAGGCCTTGGCGCTGTCATATCCAACGACTCCTGGGAAGTGCCTGAGGTGTTCAAATGGCTTCAGGAGGTAATAATGCTTTCTATAACATATCTCCCAAAAGTAATAGTTCAATACATATTTTTTCAGAAAAAAAAATTCAGTTAATAATTGCTTATTTTATTTGATCTTCCAATTTTTGGTCTAAACATATGAGCTGTATTGATAACCTGTATATTAGGCGGGGAAGATAGAAGACTCCGAGATGAGGCGAACTTTTAACATGGGCATTGGGATGGTACTGGTGGTCAGTCCTGAGACGTCAAACAGGATACTTGAGAATAAGGAGGAGTCGAGCAAGGTCTACCGCATTGGTGAAGTTAGATGCGGCAAGGGTGTGAACTATAGTTAATTTTTGGTTTGGTGGGAGACTAACAGCTTTCCTTTCTTAAATGTCACAGAATATGCAACATTTTTGAGGATGTACTTTTTATTGTTTCCATAAATCTCTCCGCGTCGTCATTATTTGAGTGTTGTCCCGTCTAAGTCGAATTAATCAGTAGATGCCGATCTTATGGCCAAGGAAAGCCTTGCAGTGTTGACTTACCCCCACAGCACGCCCCTTGTGTTTGGAAACAAAGTCTAACAAGAAACTTGGGAGAAATTCTGACAGAAACTTTATTTCACTTTCGTTTCAGTCTTTGGTTGATGCAGCGCAACATTTTGAAAAGATACATTTATTACGTTATTATTAAAAAATTATACATTTATCATATTTTAATTAGAGAACCTAATAACAAAGATATAAAAAAAATACATTTAATTTTATTCCGTTGAAAATATCATACATTTTGAGGAAAAAGAAGGCAATCTGTAACTTCTTAGAAAAACAATGCGTATGGTTATTTATTTATATGGATATATCCAAGTAAAGTGATTAGTTGATTACGATGGTTGACATCAGGGCCCAACAAAGGCTTAACCCACGCCCGATTGACATGTTTTTGTATTATGGTTTCAAGTAATTTATTTAACTAATAAAAGACAAACTCAGACCCCCCAAAAAAAAAAAGACAAACAAAACTAAATAATTATTAATACATTGTATAATAAATGAGACATTATAGAGAAAATTTTGGAGATAGTAAAATCATCTTGATATGCAAATAACGTCTCCGTGGGTATTGGATAGCAACAACATCCATGCTGACAACCCAAATGGAGGGGGTTACAAATAATTGTTTATATACTCAAAGAAATAAATCAATTTTTATTATGTAATCTAATTTTATTTTATTTTTGGGTGACTAAATAATCTTTGTAGTATAATAACTAATTTAAGTTTTGTTTATGGATTGCTCAAAGTTCTCACTCTGACTTTTAACAATTTATGTGGTTCAAATGTATTTAAGCAAACAACAAAGTCCCAAATCTGGCGAGGTTGACTTTCTTTTTGAGAGATTTCAAGTACGTACTTAAATGACCCATGAATATTGCCAAATTCTTTATTTCACATGGTTTCGATTGAAATCACTAATGGAATGTCGGTCTCTTTTTCCAGTAGATACACCTTTGAGAAGAAAAATGGGTATTTATTTATTTTTTAATATTTCTCAAGAGATATAACGTTAAAAATTTTATCACTAACTTCTTTTTTATAACCCGCCTGCCCACTCAAATAAAAAATTGGCGATCCATTGTAAATTTCAAAACTTAATTAATTATTTATTAATTCATTAATTATACTAAACACTGGATCGAGATATTAATCAGTCTATCATAAATAACTCATTTTCCAACATCTTTCGACTTTGATGAGTTGTTCTAAATTAGACCCGTGCCAAAAAAATTGATCTGTGTTTGATTTTGACTTAAACGCAATACAAACATGAAATTTCGGAGAAAGTTCATGAGACGAAGCAAAAATGCTTTTGACGTGGAGATACAGACCCGCTTGTATGTTATAGCTGCATGGCTTCTTCGCACTTTAATTGATACGACATCCCCTTGTATTGTCACATCGGCTAGCTAGCTAGTCCCCTAATTTATCTGCAGAGGTCGGCCCAGTTTGCTGGGGGAGAAAGGACAGTGAAAAATAATAAAGGGTCAATGAAACTATTTGCATTCGTCTATCCCAAGATGTTTCAAAATCTTCCGCAGATTATGACTTTATTAAGATATAATATTGTTTAAAACAGTAATATCAAAGCCGATGAGTTTGCCGACGAGCTGTAAATTGAATGGAGTGATAAGACATGGTTCCAATTTAAGACAAACTGGCTGGGCACCCCGTGTTTTGTACGGAAACAACGTAGAATAAAATAATAAAAATTGATTTAATGATACTGTAAAAAAAAATTATTAAAAAAAACACGAAGCATAATGAAAGCCGAATCACAGAAACGACTTAGCTACAATATCATCAAATCGAAACTTTATAATAGATAATAGATAATAGATAATAAATAATAGATTTGCCGCCAGCCCGTGAATTAAATTCATCTAATGTATAATTTTAATAACTTAAAATTTTAAGTCAAAATATAATATTAAATTTATGAATATAATATTAAATTTATTCTAAATAAGAAGGCAAAATATAGGAGGCAGGAGGTTGTTGGCCCCTACATGTACAACGCGTAGACGTTAAGCATCAGTCGATCGTTGATTGTGTGGGGCGCCAGTGATGTCAAGTTCACGTACATACCCACATAAAGGACACAAATTGGGATCCTAAAATTCCAAGCTTATTAGTTTCCTCTTTCCACGCCGTGGCGAAGAGAGAGCCCCTTGAAAATGTGAAACAAGGTCACTCTCTCATCTATTCCATGCATTTTCCACTCACGTTAATTGGTTCTCAATCCAAATTGTCAACCTGGGGTCCACTTTATATTATCACGTGCCTCAAACGCTCTAATAATTACAGTAAACTTGCTCCAATCCTAGCCAACCATAATATGTGCGTGTTTGACGGGAGAAAAAAACGTGGTTGAATTAGAAGTAATAAATTGTAGCTTTTGGATAAACAAGATTGCAAATGTAGTTTTCTTTCACCCTAATGCGCAGCCAAACGGACTCTATATACATTACCAAATACAACTCAGATTTCTCTCACACCAATCTTAGAATATTAACTTCATCAGCAGGGCGCAGTGGCGGATACCAAGTTGAGAGGCTCTTTGCAGCAAACAATGGAGAAGAGGAAGAAGAAGAAGAGTTGGAGTGATAGTGAACGAGTCCTGCTACCTATGAGAGGCCGTATCAAACGTCGCATCTTTTCTGGTATCCTCCATAAAGTGACTGTTCTTCTTCACAAAACCTTCCGCTTCTTTACTTCATGCCCCAACCCTTCAAGCATTAATTAGCCCTATATCCATAGTCATGTTATTGTTATATTGTATTAATTAGTCATTCAGTGCTACTTTAGAGGTGGGCTGATTTCCAAGTTCGTTGCTGTTTTAAGATAGATTTTGTGTTCAATTATATGCAGTTCTTATGTGAACATATTAGAGCTTGAGACGTTGTTGTTCTGTTATATAAATGGCAATATATGTATATTATATAATATATTCCAATTCGATCGTTAGTATATATTTTGGTACTCTTTCAGTATTTATTAATTTATCATTAGAATGGCAATCAAATCTATGTTATATATCATCAATGAGTGGAAAAAAGGAACTTTTACTTGCCCAAATGATTATAATAAGATCGTGCGTCAAGAATCAGATACTCTTCATGATCGAAGTCAGATTACTTTGTGAAATAAAAACAAAAGAAGCAAGCTTACAATTGGAAGTTGAAGGCAATCCCACTTGGTACGCAACAAAGCAAGTGCTTGCGTGGTTTGTTTAATATTTTATTTCATGGCTTTTAGCAAAAGAAAAGCAAATTGAAGAAACGCGTTTATATATTATATACCTTTTAGAGGTTCATGGAGGCTCAGATGGAACGTGAGTTCACCATCAATAGTTCAATACGCATTTCCTTCACTCTCTCTCCACCTAAATTTGTTTTGGATTTGCAGGTTTAAGCCTTTTACAGCGAAGTCCATTGCTTTTCATACAGTATGGCTTTGTATAGTAGCTGACATTTCCTGCATTGGAGGATTATATATAATCAATAAGATGAAAGTCTCTATATATATTGAGATTCCACCGGCAGGCCAAATTAAGTCAATGGAAGAGAAGCTTAGCAAATTTAGTTGAGAAGAAGGAGCTAAAAAGTTGTATAATTTAGACTATAATCATAATTAACAACAAAATAAATACAATATGGCAAAATAAAATTTTTTTCTAATTTTATATGGCTCATATAACCTAAGCCTTAATAACTAGTATGTGACTTGTTATGAGTAGAAGAATTTATCTAAAAAAATGTTTTAATTATCATTTTTTATTTTCATTTTTATTTAATGTGGGATGTATCATAACATATCATTTTAAAAGTTGGTATCTGCGAGCTCATTTTAGCTAGTTGTCTATTTTAAATGACTTTTACTCTAATGAGTTTTTAGGCCCTTTAGACACTAGGTAAAATGTCTTGATATCCATTAATGTAACTTGAACTATGAGAAGAATGTATCCCAGAAGCACCTGTTAGGTTGAAGTGCATACATAACCATTTTATATCTTCATTTATATATGTTAAGGGACAGGCACCTTTTATTGCGTCATTATGTTGGCTTAAAGAAATAATTTAGAAGAGTTTTTCGTTGAAATTCTACTGTGTTAATCTCACTTATCTAGCTACTACATCACAAAATTCAAGTCGGTTCTAAATTTTGATGTTTATGAAGTGGTTTCAGGAAAAGAGAGTGCCATGGTGTTGCCCCTTTCAATCAAAATCCTGATTCATATATCCTGGTTCAAAATCACTTCTGTTATTTTACAGAGTGATAGTTAGCCATAAACTTCTTCGTACTCAATTGTGTAATTGAGTTTCGAACTATAAACTTCGAGATCAGCTTCTTCCTCAAATCAAGTTCCATGCTGAAACGAGAAAACGACTTCTCTCAATTCTAAAAGCATCTCCCTGAAGAGAGGGTATTCTCGTCTACCTAAAATGTTCTACCAATTTTGTTGCAGGAAGTGCTTGTTATTGTATTGTATGCGAAGATTGGGAATCCTTACCCAAATTGCAATCTTACCAATGCAATTCTGGTTGGGATCAAAATTGGCGTCCACTGTTGAACGACCAAATAGAGTTTCATGATAACCCACAGACTCTCATTTAGAAGAAATTGATAATCTCTATAGTCAGCAAAACTTGTAATGAAATAGTGGTTTTCCAGGTCTATTAACTCAAAACTAGGGAATGTTCCAAAGCTTGAGTAGTCTGGTCTTAAGGAATCGATAGCTCAGTTATTTTCGCAGCAAAGTCAGTACCAAAGCTTTCTTCCCTGGATGACAATAATCCTTCAACTCCTCCCCCGATATTGGGATCATAAGGTAAACCTTCATCAACTCTTTGATATCCTCTAAAATCTTTACTTCCCACTCTACATCAAAGCCCATTGAGTAGTCCTCATTTGACACCTAAGAATCCTAGTTATCAACCCCGTTGCAGCCAAGCAATGAGTCTTTATTGGAGATCACCTTCCTTGCCGAAGTCTTGTGATTGTCCTATAGAAGGGACCTCACTTGACAGCTCAGAGTTGACAGATGTGTCCCCCTGTTTCGAACCTTCCTTCTGATTCGAGTAGGTTCTTCACTCATGCTCACATCCACATTAGAATCTCCCACTACATCAGGCTGTAACTTTCTGTTACTCCGCTCCATCTAATCTTCTACTTCCTTGGAATTGTCAAGAATAAGTCTAAGGAGTAACAAATCAGATTTAATAAATCAAATTTAACATTGTTGTAACTAAGTGAAATTGAGTACATTTTTTTCTTACATGTTAAAGTGCAAGGGTACATTTGGTTGTGCGAATTGGATGAAATAGAAAAAAATAGAAAAAAATAGAAAGGAATAAAAAAGAACGTTATCTTGTATAAAATCTGTTTGGTATGTTAAAAAAAAAAATAAAAATATTGTTATATTTTTCATTTGATTAGATATAAATAAAGAGAAAATAACTATTAAAAAGATCAAAATATCTTTAATAGATAAATAATAATAATGAAATATATAAATAAAAAAATAATTATCAAAAAGACCAAAATATTCTTAATAGATAAATAATAATAAAAAATATATAATTTTTAATATTGCTCCTACCACTATAAAATTCATTCCAATGCATAGTGACATTTTACTTCCCTGGATGGGATGATTGTGATTTCTTTTATACGAAGGAAAGTAAGCTTTCCATGAAAAATTTTTTATTGCTTTTCCTGCAACAAAACACAAAACACTAATGGAATGTGAGCAGATTTTTCATTTCCTGGGATGGTATTCTCACAACCAAACGCAGCCCCAAGTCTTCTTGTTTGTCCTTTTTCTTTTTTTGCAACAAATTTCGAAGTATTAACTGAACTTTAGTGACTTCTATTTTAAGGAAATGTCAACTTGTTATTTTTCACTTTAGAATAACGATTTTTAGTGTTAAAGAGAATGATTAAATATTTAATATTACTTAATCAAGTTATAAAACTTTTAACAATAAATTTGTGAATAAAACAGAGGAATTCAAAGCTCTGCCTTTTGTATTTTTTTTGTATTTTTCTTTTGTTTAGTCCTATAACTTATGATTTCAACAATATATGAAAAATTCTGATGTACACCATGTTGACATAGACTCAAGTTGGCACCACATGTGCAGATCAAATTTTGGGTAGTTGAATGTATGTGCATGAAAATTTTTCTTGCTGTATTGGTGTTTCTGGTGCATTTCACTGAATTCTGTAGTGTCTACAAGGCCATGTACACAAATTGGATGTTCTTTCTCTCTTTCTAATTCTCTTCTTTCTTTGTTGTATCATAGTTATCAACTGTGTAATTCATACACATACAATATATATATATATATATATATAATTTAAGAAGATTTGAGAGCTTGAAGAGTGCCAACAACTATGAATGAAACTCATTGCATGCGATTTGGAGCAGGTGGCTAATCTAGCATGAAGATTTGTAGTGATTATTCATAATTCTGATTTGCGCAAATCAATTCTTATAATTGATCAAATGGATTCATGACAAAATTGGTAATACAATTGAAAGTGAGAAGCTCGTTATTGCCAAATGTGGCGTGCATTCTCAGAGTATAAAAGACAACAGCAGTACGAACCAACATTGAAAGGAACTCCAGAGAGAGACCTGGGATGCGGATGGAACCTCAAAAGGGTCATTCTGTCTCAGCTAGCATATTATTCACATCAAAGCAGACTTCTGATCAATCTAACTGTGAAGTCTGGTATAATAGAAGAAGAAATTGTCATCCTCATCAGGAAGAATAGGGCAATTGATATAATGTTGGCATCCAGCATCCTTCATATGATGGACTAGTTTACCGATTACTTCATATATCTCTGCAGTCTGGCTATGATACCTGTCCTTGGCTGCAAACTCATGTCTTGTATTTCTTACCTCAATCCAACTACAACCTGCTTCTTTCTTTAAACCTCTCTCCTCCATGATTCTTTTAATTCTACTGGCATCATTCCATCTTCCTGATGCTGCATATATGTTTGACAGCATAACATATCTTGCTGTGTTTTCAGGTTCCAACTCAAACAGAGCTTCTGCAGCCCTCCTTGCAAGGTCCAAGTTCCCATGGACTCGACACGCACCCAATAGTGCCCCCCACATCGCAATGTGATTCGTACCATCCGGTGTTCTCTCGATTAAATCCACTGCTTCATTGAGTCTGTTTTTCCTCCCAAGCAAATCAATCAATATAGCATAGTGATCAAGTCTAGGCTTCATGCCATACTGCTTTTCCATCAAGTCTTGCAACTCTAGCCCTTCATTATCTAAACCTGCATGGCTACAAGCAGATAACAAACCAAGAAATGTCACATGATTGGGCCTTACATTGACTTCTATCATCCTTTTAAAGAGGGCCAGTGATTCCTCACCGAGGCCATTCTGTGCAAACCCAGTTATTAATGTATTCCAAGAGATTATGTCCCTCAAAGGAGTCACCTTGAACAAACTTTCAGCTGATTTCATGTCCCCGCACTTGCTGTACATGTCAATTAAAGCATTTGATATATACACATTAAATAAGTAGCCATTATTGCTGTTTCTGATAATGTGACCATGAATTTGTTTTCCTCTTTCTATGAGTGCCATAGCTGCACAAGCTCCTAAGACACCGACATTAGTTGGAGCACTAGGACATGTCCCCTCCTCTAGCATTTGCTCAAAAAGATCCAAAGCTTCATTAAAACGCCCATTTCGTGCAAAACCCGTGATCAAAGCAGTCCAAGACACTGTATTTTTCATCGGCATTTCGTTAAATATCCTACATGCCTCATCCAATCTAGAAGCCCGAGTGTAAGCGACAATCATTGAAGTCCAAGACACAATATCTCTCTGTGGCATTCGACAAAATATAGAACTAGAGATGTTCGGTAAGCCAC
Organism: Erythrophleum fordii; assembly: GCA_032878935.1. Classification (NCBI taxonomy): domain Eukaryota; kingdom Viridiplantae; phylum Streptophyta; class Magnoliopsida; order Fabales; family Fabaceae; genus Erythrophleum; species Erythrophleum fordii. The sequence continues at coordinate 45,834,106 of JAVQMF010000054.1, forward strand.
ATTTTCCGTAAGCATCGATTAAAGCATTGTCAAGGATCACGTTCACCTCCAAACCAAGTATGACTGCGACCCCATGCACTTGACGCAACCAATAAAGTGAAGCTAAAGAGGCACAACTGCCAACTATACTAACAAGCGTAAACTCGTCTAATAGTAAACAATCATAATCCTTTTGCATCTTCCAGAAAAGCTTCATTGATTCTTTGTGAAATGCATGATGTGTCAGACCAGAGATCAATGAATTATAGCTGATAAGGTTTGGTTCAGGCATTATATCAAATAGTGCGCGAGCCTTATTGAATAGACCCATTTTACAGTACAAAGAGAGCATCATATTCCACGAACGTGTGGTCTTATGGGAGAGATCGTCGAAGGTCTTTTGGGCACTCTCTACACAGCTGCACTTAAAATACATGTCTATGAGACGGTTGGAGAGGAAAGAGTCGAAGAAAAGTGCGGTTTTGATAAGGTGAGAATGCAAGGCCTTGCCAAGTTTCAGATTCCTGGCCGTGATGCATTCAGAAATGAGAAATGCGTTCTTCTTAACGGAGGAGCTGATACCATCAAGAAGCATTACCAGAGCTTCTAACACATGAAGTCAAAGACAGCAATGAGCGATCAGAAAGGTACAAGAATTTTTCGCTTTGTAAAGGTTCTATTAATGAATAATAAAGCGAGGTGGGAGGAATAGAAGGTTCTGTCGATGGGACCCACTAGTCGAACTTCAATGGGTCCCACTCCCCTCCGATTAGGCGATTTTGCGTTAAACTTTTCTCTGTACAAATGTTATTTTCTCGAAGACTGCGGGAGGAGTACACAGAGGTTTGTCCAACAAGTGGATAGTAATTGGTAATCTTTCTTCACCCTTCGTAAAGCTCTCGGGCGCTGGCGTTTGATCAATGTCTGGACTTAGATACACGTCTCATTCACGCTTGAATCATCAAGACCAGCTTTCCTTGGAAAAATTTATTCATCAGAACATGCTGATCAATGCTTGCGGCAGGCAAATGTGGTTTTTTAGATGACGCACGCAAATTGTTTGATAAAGTGCCGCAAAGGAACACTTCAGTTAACGTAATTTTGAAGTGCATTGGCAAGTCTGGTATTCTTGATGAGGCTGACAAAATCTTCGTGACAATCCGGTGTTTCGTGGAATCCGATGGTGTCAGGTTTTGCCCGACATGATGGCCATCAGGAAGCTTTGAAATTCATCGTTAAGATGCACAATGGGATTTTTACACTTGATGAGTATTCGTTTGGCAGTACTCATAGTGTTGTGCGCTATTGCAAGGTATGAAACTTGATTCTCACAGAGTGTTCGAGATTTTTGTGGGAAATTTATATAGCGTTTTGGTGTGAAATTTATATAGCCTTTTAGCTCTCCAATCTCACGAAATAGCTAAAGGACGAAAGGGACTCTGAACTAATCTCACTCTAGGAAATGGAAGGAAATGCCAGTAGATGCTGCAGTTTAATTTATTTTGCTTAATGGTTAGGGACATTAATCTATTTGGAAGATCTGGTTAACCTTTCTTCTGTTTTGTGGTACCACCAGCTTCAATGTGTTACGTAGGAAGAGAGAAGAAAGATGAGAAGAAGAGAAGAGATAGAGAAATCTGATTCGAATTCATTCACTGCCTCTTGCCAATGTATGAGTAACAGTATATAACATGGTTATTACTGAATGTTTAACTAACTAACTCTTCTTACTAATGGAATATTGACTAACTGCTTTTCCTAATCCATTCTTTATACTCCTAACAATACTCTTCCCTTGAAAAGACCCTTGACCTCAAAGGTAAGGATCATTAATATAGAAATTTGGATATAGCTGCCAAAATTCATACAACTTCATCCAAGTAACATTTTCATCAGGCAAGTATTGCCACTATACTAAAATTTCAATAGCAAGCCTTCCCCTGTGCTTCACAACCCTCATGCAGAATCTTCTGAGGAACTAAGTGGTCATGTTGAGCAAGTCAATCAAGAGGGGGATGCCGCTGTGTTGTAGCTGGGTTGTGGCAAGGTTTGAGTAAAGATACATGGAAGGTATTATGGACTCGAGAATTGGATGGTAACTCCAACTTATAGGCAGCTGGTCCTCTTCTGGATGATCTTATAAGGGCTGGAGTACCTAGGAGCCAGCTTTTGAGAATTCCTAGATGTTGTTGTCACTTGTTTATGGGGCTGTAATTTTAAGAAAACCTAATCACCCTCTGCAAGTTGCTTGTCTATCCTTTTCATGTCTGCTTGTTGCTTCATGTGATTTATTGCTCCATACAAGTGATGTTTTATTATAGCAATCATCTGCTTCTTTGCCATGAAAGTGCGATCAATAGCTTTCACTAAGGCATCCTGAGGCAATAAAGAACATGAACAGGGGGTTTTTGTATGTAGACCACTTCATAAAGAGTTGTGTTAATGATTGTATGGTATGTAGTGTCGTACTACCATTCAGCTAATAATAGTCATTTCTAGGCAACGGTTTAATTGTTAACTAATAAGGACCTATTTGAAATTATAATTTTCATAAGCAATTTTGTCTTCATCCAAAAAAATTTAAAAATATTTTTTTTATAAGGGGCAATTTTATCATTCTCTCCCACTATAATAAAAAGGACAATTTCTGACCAAAGTATCTATTGAAAAAAATGCTAATTCGTTTTTCACATATTTTAAATTCACATAATTTAAAAAATGGTGCCACTTTAAATATTGAATTTTAATTAAAATATGAAAATAAATGTCACTTGCAACAAAAGTTTGGTTGGCATTGAAAAGGTAAACGAAATAATCAGTAAAATTTAATAATATGTGATATTGAAAATAATAAGTTATATAAATAATCATTAATAAAATTAAATTATAAAAATAAAAAAAATAATGTGATTGAGCATTAATCAAAATTGGTCAAACTAACTATTAGTTAGATCAATTATGATTGATAATCAGTTGACCAACATATAGCTAACTATAGCAATGCATTACTCTATATATATCTTTGTGTGTATCAATAAATTATATGTATATATATATATTTAATTCATATTATTATATAAATATATTAATAAATATTAAATTAATATATATTAAAATACTATATGTAAAATATTAATATGAATAGTCATTTTATTATATTTAAATAATATTTTATAAAATATAAATTATTATATAAAAATGATAAATTAATTATAATTATATATTGAATAAAATAATTATATATAAAAAATTATTCTTACATTTTTTTAATTTAAAGATATTTTAGTCATTTATCATCACTTACTTTTCATTCTTTCACTATTTCTATAATACTAAATAAACAAAAAATATATATATTCCTTCTTTTTCTTATTATACCAAATGTAATTAATTTAATTATATTCTATTTAGTATTTCCTTTCTATTTGTATAAAAAAATATTCTATGTACCAAATAAGGTTTAATGAGTCAAGCTATATAAAACTCGAGCCACCAAGCATTTAGTTGTTAGCCCTTAACTTCATAAGCTTGAGTATTTTTTTTTTATTATTATCCTATTGAGTAATTTAGGTAATAAAATAAAATGATCTTATAAAAATAAAATAAAAGATAATATTCTATTATGTATTAAATAATTTATGAAATTATTTAAAATTTAAAATTTATATTAAATTAATAATAAAATAATGAATATAAAGTAATTTTGATTCTGTAATTATCAAAAATTACATTTAATAATTTTTAAATTCTTTTTACTTCCAAATTATATCATACATATATATATATATATATATTTATGCATTATTTTAATAATAAAATAACCAATATGAAGTATTTTTAAAAGAATTCATAATTCTATATATAAATTGAAAATATAAACAATTTAGAATATAATTTGATAATTATATAATTAAAATTACTTTATATTACTTTTTCCCATGAAATGGTTGAAGTGATATCTTTAAAAAGATGATGAATAAAATTTCAAAAGAATGTAATGATGCCTTCTGTTTAGTAGAAGATTTATGTCCTGAAGTTGAGTGAGTTTAGTTAGGTCTCTCTTATATTTAAGTTGACTTATCAAATAAAAAAAGCAAGAAGGAATTTGTTAGGTTGAAATAAGAATTTGACATCATCAAATGATTTGCTTGTGAAACTCCTTTACTTATATAAGCCAATGATGTCTTTCACAGGTTGTCAAATTGCCATCTATTGATATGGTGTGAATTGACTTTTGTAAAGGTTGGAGAGTTACAAAATAATTTATTTAAACCTTTTGGTGGAGTTGCCTTTCTTTTAAAGCATTGAGCTTTGTTTTCATATTACCTATTTATTCATGATCTTGATTATCCTATCTCTTTTTACAAATTATTTTTGCTTGAATGATTCCGACTCGAAGTTGCTCACTTTCTAGTAGGATTACTTAAGGTCCCATAAAATTCAAACATTTGTATATTTTAGGAAGCAATAAGGGTTACTTTTTGTTGTTATTGGTGTTGTCCTTGTTTTTCATGTCTCTTCATGACTTGTGTCATTGTCCACGACTTTGCAAGGAAGTCAAAAAATTTTTATGAGAAGTTTGAAGTTGATTTTTTCTTCTTGGTTCAAGGGCAGGGAGGTACGAACTTTAAAGGATCATGAGCAGAGTACCACAAAGAGAATGGATACAAGCCTTCTTGTTCCATTAGGGTAGAAAAGGAACGCTATTTAATTAAGAGAAGTTCATTATATCTTATTCAAGGGATTAAACATTACAAAGCTTTTGGATTAGGGTAAACTTCTTCATTATGTTTTTGCCATATTCTTCGGATTAACACCTGAGATTAGTTATTTTACTATTTTTTTACCAATTAGTTATTTTGTTATTGAGATAACATATTTTTTATTTTTTAATAATTTCATAAATCATTTAATACACAACATAAATATTATTTTTTTAATAAAACCATTTTGTTTAATTACCAAAATTACTTAATAGGATTATAAAATATTAATTACAAATTAAGACAGGGATCTAATAAACATAACTTGAACTTATGAAATTAAGGGTTAGAAAGAGCTGGAGCTTCTTTAACTATTTTTTAGTCCCTTATTTTTTTTTATTTATTTTAAATTAATTCTTTAATATTTAGTTTGTGGTATATTTATTTTTTTAAAGTCAGTGATCATTTAAAAACACTAAAATAATTAATAGGTCACTTTAAATTATTAAATAAAATTAAAAAACAAATATAACGTAAATTAAAATTTACTAAATAAATTAAAATAAAAAGATTAAAAGAATAAATTACAATAAATTCCAATTAAGCCCCAAATAAAAAAAAAAAACGGCTTTGAAGCCTCAAACTGATGAAAGAGCTGCCTCGTTAGATTCACGCAAGCACCCCAGGACACGGGCGGAGGCATCTCACGGGGGCAACTCTAGCTCAGTGCTCAGATACGTTTCTCTTCCAACTTCCAAGTTCGAACCCCTCACGGCTCGGTGCTCATTCTCTTTCTCTCTTCCTCTTCTATTCCTCTCTGCCTTCTTCCACCGTTGCCATTTCCCAGCTTCACTCCAGACACAGACAGATACAGAGAGAGTTGCCTGATTCAGTAGCTTTTCTGGGTGCCACTTCGATTCTTTGGGAACTCTCAGCCGTCGGTGAGCACTTGGATTATTTTTTTATACTTCCGGCATTGCTTCTATTATTTTTTTAAATCACAGTTTGATAAATATGTGCTGTTATTTATGCTTGATGGCCACTGAATATTTAACTCAATCACAGTTGCACATTTAGTCCGTCAGTGTGGAAAATTCTCGTAGCTACAGTTTCACTGAGTTATTTGATTTGTCTTGACTTGTGTACTCTTATAATCTGCTATTTGATGCATGTTCAAGTACCTTGGCAATTGATTGCTTAATTTGGTCATTCTGATTGAGAATTTGTATTTACAAAGTTAAGCAATGAAGCTGTATGGAACATATTTTGTGGCTTCATCGAAAGGTAGCTGCAAATTGGATTGGTTGGGGAGTGGGAATAATTTTTGGCTTAATTAGCTCCCTTCCTAACCACGCTTGCTAGAGGATTTGAATCTGAAAAGGTACATAAGGAAACAAGCAGAACACTCTGCAGTTCCAGGAACAGAACAATAATAGAATAGATTAAACACAATAGGACTCATTCAGTATGAATAAGATATAAATGAAATTAAGTGGCTGTAGTCGATCACATCACACAGCAAAAAGAAGTTTGTCGGAGTGGTTAAATTTAATAAAAGCTGATGAATAGAAATCACGACATCTGATATAACCTGTTATCCATCAACTTTATATTTACAGATGATATGATTGAGAGGCTGTTATTGGTTTGATAAATCATTGTATGCTAGGTAAATATTAGTTCAATTTCTGAAATTTTTAGTTGCTGCATTCCCCCCCCCCCCCCCCCCAACCCCAAGGAAAAAAAAAAAACTGAATAGCTTTTCATGAATTATTCTTTCCACTTTTGCTTTGTTGTTAATTTTGAGAGCTTGTATATTTTAATTGGCTGTTGAGCTGGTAGCCCGGTACTTAATCACTTTATCAGCTTTTGAATAATTTATTTTTATCTGAGATTGGTTGTTTTATATAAGGATAAGACTTAGATGAAGTTATTTAAGTGTTTGCTGTCAAATTCTCTTATAAAAGCATAACATGTGGACATTTTTTTTTATAATTCAGCATTCCATTATTGACTATTTTAAAAAAGTTTTTCCACTTGTCATAATTTTATTGGATAACTTGATGCAAATGCATAAAGAATTTCACCTAAAATTTTTCCTTCATATAGTGCTTACTTCTTTACATTTATGAATTTTTGCTAATCAACCTCACTAATTCCTGTTGATAGCAGCCTTAACTATGACCGTTGGAGCTTGCGCAGAGCTATCCCGTTGCTTTGCTAGTGTTTCTGTTAGACCCACTACTCAAAAGTGCAGTTGCAGCACCCAATGCACAATTAGCCGCATAAGTGACAGATTTCTACCCTTACATAGAGTTGTTGAAGAAGTAAGAAGTAGATCAATTGCTAAATACAGCTCCTTATTATCAATTTCTAGGGATAGAGTCACTGTAGGTGCTGGGAGCAGTAGCCAAGGTCTTACATATAAGGATGCTGGTGTTGATATTGATGCTGGGTCTGAACTTGTTCAAAGAATAGCAAAGATGGCACCTGGGATTGGAGGCTTTGGTGGATTCTTCCCTCTTGGTAAACTGCACTTTCGTTGCCAAATCTGTCTTCTCCCCCTTTTCTTCCTTAGTACTTTTGCAAATTCCTTGTGGCATTTTTGTTCCTCTTCGCAGACATAATTTCTTTGTGTTTTATAGTACATTTTGGGCAGTGATGCAATTATAAATTTCTATTGGGAGACAGTTTATGGTAGCAGAAACTCTGTCTTGATGATTTTTATTTATCAATATGGTTTTTTTTTTTTTTTTGGGGGGGGGGGGGTAAAAGAAGACTAAACAACATCTTGTAATAGGTGATTCATACCTTGTTGCGGGTACAGATGGTGTGGGAACTAAAGTAATGCTTGCCTTTGAAACTGGAATTCATGAGGCTATCGGGATTGATCTGGTAAACTCTTGAAAATTATTTTTAATTACATCTGCATGCCTGGTTTGCAATGCTTGGTTTTTGACTATTCTCTTCACCCTAGTTTGCAATGAGTGTCAATGACAAGCCATTATTTTTCCTTGATTACTTTGCTACAGGGCATCTTGATGTTGATGTTGCTGAAAAGGTAGTAATATATGTGCATAAACTGGTTCAATTGTATGTCCCCTGAAGATTGTAAGTGTACGACAAACAGCAGCTAATCTTTTATTTTCTCAACTGAATAAAAATTTTATTTTCCTCTTATTCAGGTTATAAAAGGCATTGTTGATGGTTGCCAACAATCTGATTGTGTTCTTTTGGGAGGAGAGGTATTGTGTATTTTATAACTTATTTAGTTACTTGTTGTGTTGTGGGTATTCAATTGGATGCCCATCTTGTGCAGTCCTAATCTGATAAAGACAAAGTTTGCTAAATTTTGATGGACAAAATACTCATGCCCTATGGGTACCCGCAATATTTACTCATTTGGGTCTGGGTAGTATGATACACACCTTGTTCCAGAGCTATTGTGTGTGTGTGTGTGTGTATCAATATAATATGTTATAAAAAATAAAAATAAATACCATTCAAATAGCATTCTATGAGTTTTTAATTACATTAATAATTGTTTGAGACATTTTATTCCTTGTTGTGATTTTATATGAACATATTTTATCTACATATGTCTCAACTGAACCCAAAAAAAAAAATTGTTCATTTTGAAATTTTTTTGGGTAAATGGGTCTAGGTCTGCAGATTCAAGGATTTAATGTGGATGGAAAGTTTATTTACCCACTAAACATGGGCACGGGGATGGGGACTATAGTACCCTACCCTAACCTACCATGATCATCCCTAATATGGAAGCAGTCATTATTGAAGCCTTTTTTGACATATTGAAGTCTCCAGTTTATGTCTCGAGGTAGGTGTCATCTTTTGCAGGGTTAAATGGAGTCTGGATTCTGGAATCTAAATTCATTGTTGAGATTGACATTATAGTTGATTCGCAATACATTTGCTGCTTTAATGGTTTTCTTTCCTTTCTTGCCTAACTAGCATAATACAGCGTGGAGGTTGCTATGTATTCTAACATCATCATCAGATATTCAAATTCTTCTGAAATTAATCATTTTTATCAGTTGTTTTAAAGAAATAAAATCTGCTGCAATTTTATTTGTTGCAGAAAACTTAAAACTATGAATCTGTTGCATTCAAACTCTTTACTGTTATAAATAATAATCTCAAGCCCATGCTCCGCCATCCACAGTTTCATATGTGTAACCAAATATATAATTTTTTTTTAATGCTTGTTCTCCTGTTGCACTTTGTTAATTTTATAGTACTTTTCAGACTGCAGAGATGCCGGGTCTCTATAAAGAAGGTGAATATGATCTCAGTGGTTGTGCAGCTGGCATTGTGAAAAAAAATCACGTTATTGATGGCAAGAGCATTGAGAATGGTGACGTTCTTATTGGTCTGCCGTCTGGTGGAGTTCACTCTAATGGCTTCTCTCTTGTGAGAAGGTTGGTTTAGAAGAAGATACAAATGATTTTGCATGTTTTTAGTTTCAGTTGGTTTTGTTTACTTCCTTCCTGAGATCTTTAATTTTTGCAGAGTACTTGCTCAAAGTGGTTTCATTGAAAGATCAACTTCCTGGTGGTGATGTTACAATAGCGGAAGCTCTGATGGCCCCAACTGTTATTACTTATTTATGTAAAACAGGTCATTCATCATTCTTTTGTAGCACATTACAATACTTGATTTTTTTCCCCCGCTCTTGAAGATTTCTCTTTTAATGTCAAAATAGGTACTTGACTTAGTTAGCAAGGGTGGTGCGAAGGGAATTGCGCACATCACAGGTGGTGGTTTCACCGATAACATACCCCGGGTGTTTCCAGAACGCCTTGGTGCTGTCATATACAATGACTCCTGGGAAGTACCTGAGGTCTTCAAATGGCTTCAGGAGGTAATAATGCTTTCTATAAAATATCTCCCAAAAGTAATAGTTCAATAGATATTTTTTACCAAAAAAACAAATTTTCAGTTAATAATTGCTTATTTTATTTGATCTTCCAATTTTTGGTCTAAACATATGAGCTGTATTGATAACCACCATATTAGGCGGGAAAGATTGAAGACTCCGAGATGAGGCGAACTTTTAATATGGGCATTGGGATGGTACTGGCGGTCAATCCTGAGACGTCAAACAGGATGCTTGAGAATACAGAGGAGTCGAGCAAGGTCTACCGCATTGGTGAAGTTGTATGCGGCAAGGAAGTGAACTATAGTTAATTTTTGGTTTAGTGGGAGACTAACAGCTTTCCTTTCATAAATGTCACAGAATATGCAACATTTTTTAGGAGGTACTTTTATTTGTAAGGGCTCGACCTCTCAAGTTGTTGACCTCCCTATTCTCTGATTGTTTTAAGATTCACGCGATTGTTTCAAAACATGTGAAAAGTAATATTTTATAATTATCCACGAATCTCGAACGGTGAAGAATACTCACCCTATTTGCAAACCCAATCATAATGTTGTGATTCACAAAATTTGATGTAAATCTAAGACGTTGTGGTTCACAAAATTTAATGTAAATCTAAGATGTTTCTAAACTTGTAAATCAAAGATCTTTCTGAACTTCATTTTCAATTACTTTAAATGATTGGAAGCCAAGCAACAAGCTATGATGTAAATCTAAGGTCTTTCTGAACTTCTTTTTCAAGAAGCCATCCAAACAAGCCAAAACCTTCCCTCTTGTATGATAGTTGATGAGATGATAACTTTGATTTTGTTATCAATTTGTTTTAAATTGATAGTGTTGAACTTCAAGGTTGGTTTAATAATTAAGGAGGTGTGTAATTATCTTACCTGTTTGAGTTTAAATCCTGAGATCAAAATTGAGGTGAATTACTTATTTTTAAAATATACCGAAATGACATAATGGTGTGCAAATAGATATTAAAAAAAAAAAAAGACTTGATTTCGCTTGATAAACTGGTTAAGAGACACGTTTATCAGAAAATAAAAGTTGATTGTGTGGTGAGAGTAATATTATTGTTTTAAAACACAAATCGTATGAGATTTGAATTTTAATTTCGTTAATTTTTACAACAGCTTGCTGGATCAATTCAATAAAATTTTGTAGAAAGTAAAACTTAAAAAGCACTCCAACTTAGAGATATGTTTCCATAAATCTCTCCGCGTCGTCATTATTTGAGTGTTGTCTCGTCTAAGTCGAATTAATTAGTAGATGCCGATCTTATGGCCAAGGAAAGCCTTACAGTGTAGACTTACCCCCCCAGCATGCCCCTTGAGTTTGGTAACAAAGACTAGCAAGAAATTTGAGAGCAATTCTGACAGCAACTTTATTTCACTTTCGTTTCAGTCTTTAATTTGGTTGATGCAGTGCAGCATTTTGGAAAGATATCTGATTTTATGTTTTGAAAATCATTTCAAAATTCTCATTTTAAAAATGAAATACAATTTATATATAATTTTTTAATTTTTATTATCAAAATTTTTAATTAGAATATAATAAGTATATAATTTTTTAATGATAATTTGTTAACAAAAACTATACACTTCTCATGTTATCATTAAAAAAATTATATAGTTGTTATATTTTAGTTAAAAAAACCTAATAATAAAGATATGAAAAAAATACACTTAATTTTATTCCTTTAAAAATATCATACAAATTTGAGGAAAAAGAAGGCGTTCTGTAACTTCTTAGAAAAACATGCGTATGGTTAGTTTTGACTTTGTAATTCACCAAAATAGGTGCTCTTTGTCTTTAGGGAAAATTGAAAACAAGAAAAAAATTGTTTTAAAAAAAGGCATAAATCAAGTTAGTTATATATTTAAGGATCTTATAAAGGCACGTGTTTAATTGTTAAGTTGAAATATGTTGTTATAAGTTACAATTTTAAATTTTTGCAGTTACATAACTTAATACTGCAATAAATATAAACACGTAATGATACACCATTTTGAAATATTTAGCAAAAAAATGAACTAAATAATTTAGTTAACCTTCTAAAATAAATACCTTTTATAAATATTTATTTTTAATTTACTTTTATCTCTATATGGATATCCAACACACGCCCGATTGACATGTTTTTGTATTATGGTTTCAAGTGATTTATTTAACTAATAGAAGGCAAACTCAGACCCAAAAAAGGGAAAAAAAAAGAGAAGACAAACAAAACTAAATAAGTATTACTATATTTGTATAATAAATGAGACATTATAGAGAAAATTTTGAAGATACTAAAATCATCTTGATATGCAAATAACGTCTCCGTGGGTATTGGATAGCAACAACATCCATGCTGACAACCCAAATGGAAGGTATTACAAATAATTGTTTATATACTCAAAGAAATAAATAATTTTTATTATGTAATCTAATTTTATTTTACTTTTGGGTGACCACATAATCTTTGTAGTATAATAACTAATTTTTGTTTATGGATTGCTCAAAGTTCTCACTCTGACTTTTAATAATTTATGTGGTTCAAATGTATTTAAGCAAACAACAAAGTCCCAAATCTGGCGAGGTTGACTTTCTTTTTGAGAGATTTCAAGTACTTACTCATATGGCCCAAGAATATTGTCAAATTCTTTATTTCACATGGTTTCGATTGAAATCACTAATGGAGTATCGGTCTTGTTTTTTTCCAGTAGATACACCCTAGTTGAGAAGAAAATTGGGTATTTAATTATTATTATTATTATTATTATTATTATTATTCTGTGTTTATCAAGAGAGAGAACGTTAAAAATTTTATCATTAACTTCTTTTTTATAACCCACCCACTTATATAAAAAATTTGCGACCCATTGTAAATTTCAAAACTTAATTAATTAAATTCATTAATTACATTAAATCATTGGATCGAGATATTAATCAGTCTATCATAAATGACTCATTTTCTGACATTTTTTTACTTTAATGGGTTGTTCTGAATTAGATCTGTGTTTCCGCCCACAAAAATTGACCCGTGTTTGATTTTGACTTAATTAAACGCAACACAAACATGAAATTTCGCAGAAGGGGCTAGAGATGAAGCAAAAGTGCTTCTGACGTGGAGATACAAACGCGTTATATAACTGCATGTCTTTTTCGCGCTTCAATTGATACGACATCCTCCCATATTGTCACATAGGCTGGCCAGCTAGTCCCCCAAGTTTTCCGCGGTTGGTAGGCCCAGTTTGCTGGGGAAGAAAGGAGAGTGAAAAATAACAAAGGGTCATGGAAGGTATTAGTATTCGTCAACATCGATTATTCCAAGATGTTTCAAATCTTCCACGGATTCCGACTTTATTAAGATATAATATTGTTTAAAACAGCAATATCAAAGTCGATGAGTTTGCCGACGAAATGGAGTGATAAGACATGGTTCCAATTTAAGACAAATTTGCCACCAGCCCGTGAATTGAATTAATCTAATCTATAATTTTAATAACTCAAAATTTTAACTCAAAATATAATATTAAATTTATGAATATAAAATCTCGTAATATCTAAATAAGAAGGCAAATATAGGAGGCCAGAGGATTTAGGCCCCCGAATGTACAGCGTATGGACGTTTAGCATCATTCTATCGTTAATTATAAGGCACGCCAGCGATGTCAAGTTCACGTACATACCCACATAAACGACCCAAATAAGGATCCTAAAATTCCGAGTTTATTAGTTTCCTCTTACCACGTCATGGCGAAGACAGAGAACCAAAAAAATATCGGACGAGGTCACTATCTCCACTATTCCATGCATTTTCCACTCGCGTTGTCTTAGTCCTCAACCCAAATTGTCAACCTGGAGTCCTCTCTATATTATCACGTCCCTCAAACGCTCAAATAATTACAACAAACTTGCTCCAATCTTACCCGACCACACAGATTTCTCTCACCCCAATCTCAGAATGTTAAATTCATCACAGGGCGCAATGGCGGATACCAAGTTGAGAGGTTCTTTGCAGCAAACAATGGAGAAGAGGAAGAAGAAGAAGAAGAGTTGGAGTGATAGTGAACGAGTCCTGCCACCTATGAGAGGCCGTATCAAACGTCGCATCTTTTCTGGTATCCTCCATAAAGTGACTGTTCTTCTTCACGAAACCTTCCGCTTCTTTACTTCATGCCCCAACCCTTCAAGCATTAATTAGCCCTATATCTATATAGTCATGTTATTGTTATATTGTATTAATTAGTCATTTAGTGCTACTTTAGAGGTGGGCTAATTTCCAAGTTCGTTGCTGTTTTAAGACAGACTTTGTGTTCAATTATATGCAGTTCTTATGTGAACATTAGACGTGTTGTTCAGCTATATAAATGGCTATATTTATATTTATATATATATATATTATATAAAATATATTCCAATTCGATAGTTATTATATATTTTCATAATCTTTCAGTATTTATTAATTTAACATTAGATTGGCAATCAAATCTATGTTATATATCATCAATGAGAGGAAAAAGTAAACGTTTACTTACTCAAATGATTATAATAAGATCATGCGTTAAGAATCAGATAATCTTCATGATCGAAGTTAGATTAATTTTTGTTAAAAAAAACCAAGGACGCACGCTTCTAATTCGAAGTCGAAGCCAATCCCACTTGGTACGCAACAAAGCGAGTGCTTGTGTGGTTTGTTTAATATTTTATTTCATGACTTTTAGCAAACGAAAAGCAAATTGAAGAAACGCGTTTATATATTATATATCTTTGAGAGGTGCATGGAGGCTCTGATGGAACGTGAGGTCAACATCAATAATTCAATACCCATTTCCTTCACTCTCTCTCCACCTAAATTTGTTTTGGATTTGTAGGTTTAAGCCTTTGACAGCGATGTCCATCACTTTTCATCCGGTGACAGGACCCCTGTTGAACTTTTAGTTTAAAATATTAATTGATGATTAACTGATGTGCTGGCATGGCTTTGTATATTAGTTGACATTTCCTGCATTGGAGGATTATATATATAATCAATGAGATGAAAATCTCTATATATTGAGATTCTGCCGGCATGTCAAATCAAGTAAATGGAAGAGAGGCTCGGCAAGTTTACTTGAGGAGAAGGAGCTGAGAAGTTGTATAATTTAGACTATAATCATAATTAACAACAAAATAAATACAATATGGCAAAATAATTTTTTTTTAATTTTATATTGCTCATGTAACCTAAGTCTTAAAAACTAGTATTTGACTTGTTATGAGTAGAACTTATCTAAAAAATACTAACTTATTAGATGGAAATGCTTCGTAACTTAATTACCGTCTTTTATTTTTATTTTTACTTAATGTGGGATATATTATAACATACCATTTTAAAAGTTGGCATTTGCAACAGTTCACTCTAACTAGTTGCCCACTCTAAATGGCTTTTACTTTAGTGAGTTCTTAATCCCTTTAGATACCAGGTAAAATGCCTCGATATCCATTAATGTGACTTGAACTATGAGAAGAATCTATCCCAAAAGCACCTATTATGTGGAAGTGCATACATAAGCATTTTATATTTCATTTGTACAAGTAAAGGAACCGGCACCTTTTAATGTATCATTATGTTGGCTTAAAAGAAATAATTTAGAAGTATTTTTCATTGAAATTCTACTGTTTTAATCTCACTTATCTAGCTACTATATAGCAAAATTCGATTCACTTCTAAAATTTGATGATTATGGAGTGGTTTTAGAAAAGGAAACTGCCATGGTGTTACCCTTTTCAATTAAAATCCTCTTTCATAAATCCTAGTTCAAAATCTTTTTAGAGTGATAGTTAGTTATAAACTTTTTTTGTACTCAATTGTGTAATTGAGTTTTGAACTATAAACTTTCACATCACTTCTTCCTTGAATCAAGTTCTAGTCCGAAATAAGCAAAACAACTTCTCTCAATTTTAGAAGTGTTGGAACTTTAAACTTGATTAATAAGTTTTTAATTCTATTCATGTATTTTCACTTAATTATCATGCATGTATCTTTACATACATGCATTAGTAAGTTCAAAGTATTTACCTATGCATGTATTTAATTAATAAGTGCATTTAGTATTTTGATGTTAAGTTTATTATAAGGGGTACCATGTATGCTTATAAATACCTTCACATTTTTGTAATTTAAACAAGTGAAGAATATCAATACAAGTAAATTTCATTAAAGAGTTTTCCATTATCTCCTTCAAATTGGTATCAAAGCTTCTAGTTCAAATCCAGTGAAGATGTCCAACTCCTCTCTTCCAATTCTAAAACTCACAAAAGATAATTTTGATAAATAGTGTGCTCATATGAAGGCAATTATTGGCTCCCAAGACATATAGGAGAGAGTAGAGAGAGAATATGATGATCTAGAGAATGAAAGAACTTTAATTCAAGCCCAAAAGAATACCTTGCAAAAGAATTGCAATTTGGATTAACATGATTAGTATTATCTGTGCGACCTTAGAGGATGCAATGTTTGAGAAGGTTGCTAGTGCAACAAATGCAAAGCAAGCATGGAAGATTCTTTAAAGAAAGTATGATTACAAAGCTTAAGAGGCAAGTTTGAATCTCTACACATGAATGAGTTTGAATTCATTTATGATTATTTTATAAGAGTATTTGCAATTTTTAATCAAGTGAGGCAATATGGTGAGAACTTTGAAGATGTTTGTGTGGTGAAGAAAATCATTCGATCTCTTGACTCAAAATATGATTTTGTTGCTATGGCTATTGAATAATCACAAAATTTGGAGGCCATGACCATTGATGAACTACAAGGATCTTTGTAAGCCTATGAAAAGAGATTGAATAAGAAGAAGCCACTAGTCCAAGCATTCCAAGTAATCCAAGCAAAGGTCTATTTGAATGATAATGTGAAAGAGCAAGCTACTACCTCACAAGGAAAAGGAAGAGGAAGAGGAAGAGGAAGAGGTTGAAGTCAAAACCAAAGAAAAGGCAGAGGTCATGATGAGTATGCTCATAGTCATGGTTGTGGAAGAGGAAAAGGTGATTATAACTCCAATAATGAAGAATCAAACCAATAACAATAAAGAACAAGAGGACGTGAAGGCTTTTATTTTAGAAGAGGAAAATATGGCCACTATACTAGTGAATGTTAGTGTTCTAGCAATTATGATGAAGAAGCCAATTTTGCTAATGTGAAAGAAGAGGAAAAGCTACTTTTGTTATTGTCAAGCAAAGGAGATGAAGATCAATTTCTATGGCATCTTAACATGGGCACTAGCAATCATATGAGTGACAATAAGGAGCTATTTGCAAATCTTGATGAGAGCTACAAAGGCCAAATTATTTTTAGTGATAATGCGAAAGTCTAAATTAAAGACAAAAGTGATGTCTGAATCTTTGGAAAAAATGATAGTCATAAAGTTATTTCCCAAGTTTATTATGTTCCTTCCTTGAAAGCAAACATTTTGAACTTGGAACAATTGCTTGAGATTAGGTATGACATTCACTTAAAGAATAGAATGCTCTTACTCAATATTAAAGTTGATCATCCAAGATGCTTGAAGACATGTATCAAAGATTTCTCTTGGCTTTGGCATATGAGATTTGGCCATCTCAAATTTGAAAGCTTGAATTTGTTGTCAAAGGAGCATATGATAGATGGGTTGCCTTTTATTGTTCAACCTAATAGATGTGTGAAAGATGTTTTTTGGGCAAGCAAGTAAGAAAGCTTTTTTTCCCAAAAGAGTCCACTTAAAGGGCAACTAAACCACTTTAACTAGTTCATGCGAATATATGTGGGCCAATCAAACCATCTTCACATAGTAAAGCTAACTATTTCATACTTTTCATTGACAATTTTTCTTGCAAGACATGGGTTTATCTTTTAAGAAGTAAAAATGAAGTGTTTAAAGCATTCCAAAAGTTTAAGGCACAAGTGAAAAATGAGAGTAGATTTGCTATCAAAGCTTTGTGAACTAATAGAAGAGGAGAATTTACTTCTTTAAAGTTCAACAAATTTTATGAGACTAATGGTATTTATCATTTTCTCACCATTTCTTATTCTCCATAACAAAATGGAGTTATGAAATAAAAAAGTAGAACCATCTTCAATGTCATAAGAAGTATGCTAAAGAGTAAGCAAATGCCTAAGGATTTTAGGCCCAAGCTATTACTTGCACTATATACTTGTCCAACTTATCTTCCATAGAGAGTGTTCATGCCATGACTTTTCAAGAAGTTTGGAGTGGGAAAAAGCCTAGCATCATACATTTACATGTTTTTGGAAGTATTACATATGATAATGTTCCTAAGAAGATGTGGATGAAGCTAGATGACAAAAGTAAAAAATTTGTCTTTATTGGCTATACCATAGACTCCTAAGGTTACAAACTTTACAATCATATCAATGGAAAGATCATTATTAATAGAGATGCTAATTTTGATGAAGAAAGTTTGTAGGAGTGGAATGTTGCTCGAAGAAAATAAAATTACTTTTCTTCCTTTGATTAAAAAGTCTAATCATGAATAAAATGAATATATTTCTACTCCTCTTTCTTCACCAAATTATAATGACTATAATATCCTTGCTGTAGCTCATCTCAAGGGCCTAAAGATACAAGAAATCTTGTGGAACTTTATGAAGAAGCAGAGATGGTGGATAATGCAAATTTATTTTGTCTTTTTGCCAACACTGAGCCACTACATTTTTATGAAGCATTACGAAGTGAGAAATGGAGATATGTAATGAATGAAGAAATTCAATTAATTGAGAAAAATGACACATAAGATCTTTCCATGCTTCCAAATGGACAAAAGGCCATTGGAGTGAAGTGGATATATAAGGTTAAGATAAATGCTCACGGAGAAGTAGAGAGGTCCAAGGTAAACTTGTTGCTAAAGGCTATAGCCAACAACACGAAGTTGATTATAATAAAGTATTTGCTCCCCTCACTCAGTCGAAAACGATTAGATTGATCATTTCCTTGGTTACACAAAAGAGGTGAAGCTTTATTAAATAGACATCAAGTCTGCTTTCTTGAATGTTATCTTAAAGAAGAGGTGTATATCTATCACACCCGAAAATGCGATCGCGTGGCGCATAAACAAAGAAAATTTCTAAAAAGAAATTTTGATTCAATCTCTAAGAAATGAATACTGAAATCAAAATCAAAATGAATAGTAGAGTCGCCACCAAAATTTTAGTTTTGAAAAGGCAAAATTTTGGAAAAGCCTTTTATTTGAAAAATAAGAAAAATGGTCTACAAATCAAAAAATGGGTTCGGGAGTCGATTGTGAGTGGGGAAGGTGTTAGGCACCCCACTACACCCGTTACTAAGAACGGTTACCCTAAGTCAGTTGTGCAAAATCAATATGGCCTTTAATATATTTTAATTCTCCTAAAAAAAATCACATGCAAAATAAGAAACAGAAATAAAAGAAATAAGGTTAAAATAAAAAAGGAGAAAGAAATTAAACACACAAAATTAGAAAAGCAAAATAAGAGAAATTAAGAAAAGAAAATTTTATTTACAAGGACGGACTTGACCTAGGATGAAAGCCTAGAGCCTACGTACCCTCTGAGAGGGATCAAAGTCCACGTAGTTCGACTAAGGAAGTGTATTGGTTTATGTTTGTTTTGTTTTGTTTTGCTTTATGTTTTTTTTTTTGTTTTTTTTTTGTTTTTGTTCTTTTGTTTTTTCTAATTTTTGATTTAATTTTTCTTCTATTTAATTTTTTTTCATTTTGGTGTTGTTTTTTCAAAAAGATGAAGAAAAATAAATCACCTTTTCCTTTAACAAATAAAACTAATTTTGAGTCGTTTTAATTTGTTAAAAGAAAATTTAATTTTGTTTCATTGTTTTTGTTTTTTGTTGTGTTTTGTTTTGTTTTTTTTATTTTAGGATTTTTTGGTGTCTTTTATTTGTTTTTGTTTTTGTTTTTTTTTTTTTTTTTTTTGGGCTTTTGTTTTATCTTTGATTATTATTATTTTTGTTTTTGGAGAGAAAAAGAATAAAAATCATCTGGACTTTTGCAAACAAAAAGAATTTAAAGTTAGTTGAGGTGTTTTTATTTGCAAAAAGGCATAACCAATTTTACTTCTTTCCTCTTATTTTTTGTCTTTGCTTTTTTTTTTTGTTGTTTTTTTTTTTTTTGCTTTGTGTTTTTAATGAAAAGACAAAGAAACCAAAAATTACTTCTTCCTTTAACAAATAAGATAAGTTTTAAAATTGTTTGATGTGTTTTGGTTTATTCAAGGTAGAATTAATTTTGCTTTTCTTGCATTTTCAATTTTTCTTTTTTTTCCTTTTTTCATCTTCCCTCCCTTTGATTGATTTTGATATTTGAAATAAGATTTTAGAGTTGGGAGAAAGGAAAACAAAGGCTTTTTGGTATCTTTTGCTTGTTTTTTTTTCTTCTTATTTTCTTATTTTGAAAACTCTCTCCATTTTATCCGAAAAGAAAATCCTTTTATTTATTTTAATATCATTTTGTTATTGCTTGTTTTTTTTCCTACCAATTTCATTATATCCTTTTATTTTAAATAAAACCTTACTTGTTATCAGTAATTGAAATCCAAAATTTATTAAAACATGATTATAAAACTCAATAAGGATAAGAAGGCTTATTGCCACACATGTCCTTGAATTGATTCATATACATCAGAAGGGACAATAAATCCCACACGATAATTCTAAAAATGAAATGAAGAAAACTAAAATAAGTAACAAAATAGCAACATGAACATCCGGATATTTGTACTGTGTGTGCTTGTGTGTAACCGAAGGGCATACTTAATATAATATTTACAATTGAGGATAGAACATAAAACCAGAATCATTCGCAGGTGTATTTTTTTGTTCTTTCGAGCATACTAGTACGCTGTTTTGAACCCACTCTTAAGCTACCTCCATGATTGATGAAGCTCCTTCTTCTTTCTTTGTAGTCACTCATCCAAGGATCTCGTGTACGTTCTCCCCAACAATTTTCATGGCCAATGGCACAGATGCAACAGAAGGAGAAGCAGAAACAGAATTGGTGCAGGGCAAAATCCATAACCACAACAAGAAATCAGCAAGCAAGTAAATGCATAAATCCAAGTTTAATCATTGGACCAAGACTCGCATCTCAAGTAGAAATCTGAACCCATAATCAGCTATACTCACAATAGAAAACCGGTACCTTTATATCAAGCAGGAACCCATATCCCTAAATAACTACTGAACCCAAATTCAACTGGAGAGAATTTAACCGAAAACTCACTTGAAATGATACCAATAAGTAGGAAATTGCTCACTCATACAAGCTAACTAACCAAAACTGAGAACCTAGCTAACACTCCTAACATACACTTAATCTTCAAAATTTTATACTTCCACTTTAGTTCAATTAGATATATTCCAAGTGATTTCAATATCATTTCTTCCCAATTTAGCACTCGATTAAGTTCAAGATGGTGACACTCTAATCCTAAAATCTAGCTTCAGGAAAACAAGGTCATCAAGAACAATTAGATCCCCCAAAATTTAGCCTTAAGATAAAATAGCTCCACAACCTCTCAGCCTCGAATTTATTCCCATAATATGCCCACAAATGAATGACAGAACACTAGCAGAACACACTTACATAGAAAATAATGCCGACATTATAAACAGACAAAAACAAAACAAAAACTTGCATCATGTGGACAAAGCTGCATGACGTACGGAGTCTTTAAAAATTGTCACGCAGTAGCATTCATGTCATCAGCCTCACACAAAAGAGGTAAAATGTGCTCTATCCCCTTAAGGATCATGAAGAGTAGTATTTAAAAGAGAGACTTCCTAAACATTTGCATTCATATGAAACCCATTTATTCAGCAAAGAATGTAACAGTGGGTTCATTCCCAAAATAAAAACCAAAGGCAGAATATCCAACACAACAACAGCATACTCTCACATGAGCTTTTTTTTCTTTAAGAAAAACGTATTAAACTAAGTTAGCAAATCATAAACGCTGATAATCCTGAATTCGGGCCTGGACATTTCTTTCAAGCCTTTCATCGAACATCTGCCGGACATATTTTAAAACACACACAGAATACAACAATTCATACTGATCACCAGCCCTCTCACAGCGTATAAACCAGTACAGCGACCTCACATTCAAGCTACTATAAACGGATGAAGAACCTTACCTGCAGGAGTCGTGACCACGAAGAAGAAAAGGTTTGCTATTCTCCTACTGCGCCGGGGTTGCTTTAGGGTGGTGTTGAAGAGACATGATCCTCTGAGCAGGGAAGGCTAGACCGGCGCAGCTTCCACCATCAAGATTGACATGGGTAACCTCCACTCCTTTGATTTTCTTTTCAGTCCCCTCGATCCTTTCTGGTCTCCGTCTCCTCCCCTGTCTTTTTTCCGTCCTCACTCACAATCTCCCCCCTCCCTCTGTTTCTCCTTTTACGCCTTCGCACTCTCTGTGGCTCCCTCAGTTCTCCTTCCGAATTTCCTCATCTCCTCGTCTCTATCTCTCGCATCGCTCCTTCTTGTTTCTCCCCACCAGAAATCCCAAATCAGAAAGTCTCCCCCCTCGTCTCTCGAATCCCCTGCTCCATTCAATCAGAGTTTTTTTTCCTGTCTCTGTTCTTCTTTTTTTCAACCTCCCTCTCTCGCTCCCTTAACCTCCGTCAGAAAACCCTCCTCTCCTTTTCGCTCTCCATTCCCTTCTCTTCTCCTCCATCCCTTTCCCCCTTCGATTTTCGCCCTTTTCTCTGTCCCTCTCTTTGTGTTTGCGTCTGCTTTTCTCTCGGCCTCTGATGCCTCTGAAGCACTGTGGTATGCTCTCACTGAACTCTCCCTAAATTCGAAGGCGCCCCCTTTTTCGAATCCCCTCCATCTCCATTTGTATCCAGCCCCCTCGTCTCCTTTGCCTCGTTCTTTTTTCATCGTGAAAGGGACCTCATAAGCAGTCAAATCCTCGAGCCTACCGTTATAGCCTGCCCTCTGATCCTCTGCCCTTTTTTCTGCTGGCTTCTCTGAAAAGTTGGACGCTGCCTCCTGTCCCTCTTTCAACCTACGCTTTAGTCCTCTTTTCTGCCAAAGCCACGGTAAGGAAAAGGGGAATTGGGCTTGGGTTGGTTAAAATGGGCCTGCATCGGGGGGGGGGGGAAGGGATTTGGGCTTCAGATTGCCCCTTTTTTTTTTATCTCTTATAATTTCTCTTTTTTTTTTTTTTAGGCTTTGGACTTTTTTTTTCCTCTTCTTCTTCTTTTTTTTTTTTTGTAATTTTTCTTTCAATTGTTTTTTTCTGAAAACTTTTAATTTTTGTTTTGTTTTTCTTTCATTTTCTCTTAATTTTCTATTTGCTTTCTTTTGTTCTTTTTTCTTTGGTTTGTATTTCTACTAATTTGATTGTATTAATTTTATTATTTTTATAATTGGTCCGGACAAAATACGGTGTTCACAATATCCAATAAACAACTATTGGGTTATGTGATGAAAAAAGAAGAAAACAAGGTGTAAAAGTTGAAAAAGACATTATATGGCTTAAAACATGTACTAAAAGCTTGCTATAGTTGTATTGATAAGTATTTTGAAAAACATGGATTCATCAAATGTCCACATGAATATGCTCTTTATGTTAAGGAAGGAGAAGATAAAAATATTTTACTTGTATGCTTATATGTTGATGACTTAATCTACATTGATAATAATCTAAAAATGTTTAAAGAATTCAAAAAGGCGATCACTCAAGAATTTGAGATGATTGATATAAGAATCATGTCCTATTACCTTTGCATTGAAGTGAAGCAAGATGAAGATAGTATTTTTACTTTTTAAGAGGCTTATGCAAGAAAAGTTCTTGAGAAATTTAAGTTATAGAATTGTAGGCTGGTGAACACTCTAATTGATTGTAGAACAAAATTATCGATGTATAATGAGGCTGAGAAGTTTGATTCAACTTGACATGTATAAGGCTTGATAGTTTTTATGCAATTGGAGTTGTTAGTCATTTCATAAAGGCACCAACTAAGACTCACATGACAATGGCCAAAAGGATTCTTTGATATGTCAAAGGTATCATTGATTATAGCTTATATTATTCTCCTTCTTCCAACTTCAAGCTTGTTGGTATAATGATAGTGACTAGGGAGGAAATATTGATGATAGAAAAAGTACTAGTGATTTTGTATTTTTCATGGGAGATATCGCATTTACATGGAGTTCAAAAAAGCAACCTATTGTCACTCTTTCCACATGTGAATCTAAGTATATTGCAGTTGCTTCTTGTGTATTTCATGTAATTTGGCTAAGGAAATTGTTGAAAATGTTACATGTGCCTCAAGATGATGTTACTACTATTTTTGTGGACAATAAATCTATTATTGCATTAGGAAAGAATCTTACGTTCGGTGATTGAAGCAAGCACATAAATATAAAGTTTCACTTTATAAGGAAATGTATTGAGAAGAAAGAGGTTAGGCTCACTTATGTGAGTAGCAAAGACCAAGTGGCCAACATTTTTACCAAAAGATTGAAATTTGAAAATTTTGTAAAGATGCGCTCTTAGATTAGAGTCATAAAAAAGAATCAAGTTTAAAGGGAAGTGTCGGTACTTTAAACTTAATTAATAAGTTTTTAATTCTATTAATGTATTTTCACTTAATTATCATACATGTATCTTTACATGCATGCATTAGTAGGTTCAAAGTATTTATCTATGCATGTATATAATTAATAAGTGCATTGAGTATTTTGATGTTAAGTTCATTGTCAAGGATACCATGTGTGTTTATAAATACCTTCACATTTGTGTAATTCAAGCAAGCTAAGAATTTTAATACAAGTGAATTTTATTAGAGAGTTTTTTTTCCATTATCTCCTTTAAAAAAATCTCCCACAAGAGCGGATATTCTCATCCACCTTAAATGTTTTGCTAATTTTGTTCTCTAGCATCTACAAGAAGTGCTTCTTATAGTATTGTATGGGAAGACTAGAAATCCTTACCCAAATTGCAATCTTACTAATGCAATTCTAGTTAGGATCAAAATTGGCTTCCACTATTGAAAAACCAAATAGTGTTCCATGATAAGCTATAGACTCTCATTTAGAACAAATTGATAATCTCTATAGTCAACAAACCTTGTAATGAAGTAGTTATTTTCTAGGTCTATTAACTCAAACTTCGGAATGTTCTAAAGCTTGATTAGTTTAGTCTTAAGGAATTGATAGCTAAGTCTTTTTTGCACCAAAGTTGATACTAGAGTTTCCTTTCGAGGAGAACAATAATCCTTCAACTCTTCCCCTGTTATTAGGATCATAAGGTCAACCTTCATTAACTCTTTGATATCCTTTGAAATCTTTACTTCCCCTTCTACATCAAAGTCCATTGAGTAATCCTCATTTAACACCTAAGTATCTTAATTATCAACCCTATTGCAGCCAAGCAAAAAGTCTTTATTAGAGATCACCTTCCTTGTTTAAGTATTTCCTAATATTTCTTATGATTGACCCATAAAAGGAACCTCACTTAACTGCTCAAAGTTAACAGATGTGTCCCCATGTTTTGAACCTTCCTTATGATCGATAGGTTTTTCACTCATTCTCACATCCACATTAGAATCCCCCCATTACCTTAGGTCATAACATTTTGATACTGTACTCTGTCTGATCTTCTACTTCCTTAAAATGTCCTCGTTCACCTTGATTGCCAGTGATAAACCTTTGTTCTCCATAATGCTTTGTTTATGGAGTGAAAATCACTTTTGTTATTTTTCATAGTGATAGTTAGCCATAACACTTATATGTCTTAACTTATGTAATTGCTTTATACAAAATTACTTCTATTAGACAGCATGAAGAGGTGAGCATATCCTTGTGTATTGTATTTTATCCTCTTTCCCCTTCCTTTTTCACTTTGGTTTGCAAGATTTCTTTGAGTTCTCTTTTTTTATTTCTTACTATGTATGTTAGATTTTGCATTTGTTATGCATCTTGAAGTCTTTGGTGCAAATTTCAAGATATAATTTACTTTGGCCTTTACAGGTAGTCAATTTTAGACAAGCAAGACACGGTCCTAATTATCTGATGCTACATTGACAAGACCAACATCTTTGCACTACATATTGGAGCTAAAAAGTTAAATGTGAGTATTTATGTGAATTTAACTCTAAAAATTAACTTAAGTCAAATTTTAGTGCAACTAAAGTTGAGCGTATTCATATTAAGTTAATGATAGTTCAACAAACCTAGGAAAGTTAAGCAAACGACGAGTGAAATTGAAGACCTCAAGCAAAACCAAAGTTGAGGACTCTTTTGAGTTAAGTTGAACACATAAAATTTAGTTGAGCATCTTGAGTAAAATTGAGTGTACTTTTTTGACACGTTAAAGTGCAAACTTTCTCGTTTGTTAGTTTTTGCTTTTTATAGGAAATTCTAATACGTTAACCGATAAAAGGTTAAACGTTAGTAGTGTTTGTTTTAAGGAAATATAAGTTTATTTTTTCCCCCACTTTAGGATATGATTCTCAATGTTTAAGAGAATGGTTAACATTTAATGCTACTTAATTAAGTTATAAAACTTTCGACTATAAATTTGTGAATAAAATAAAGCAATTCAAAGCTCTACTCTTTGTATTTTTCTTTTGCCTTTTGTTTAGTTTCATAGCTTGTAATTCCAACATACATGAGAAATTCTTGTGTACACCATATTGACATAGATGCAATGGTCCAGACTTGTGACACTGGGCACCACATGTTCAGATCAAATTTTGGGCAGTTGAATGTAAGTACATGAAAATTTTTCTTGCTGTATTGGTGTTTCTGGTGCATTTCACTGAATTCTGTAGTGTCTACAAGGCCATGTACACAAATTGGATGTTCTTTCTCCCTTTCTCATTCTCTTCTTTCTTTGTTGTATCATAGTTATCAACTGTGTAATTCATACACATACAATACACACACACACACACATATATAACTTAAGAAGATTTTAGAGCTTGAAGAGTGCCAACAACTATGAATGAAACTCATTGCATGCTATTCGGAGCAGGTCGCTAATCTAGCATGAAGATTTGTAGTGATTATTCATAATTCTGATCCTCGCAAATCAATTCTTATAATTGATCAAATGGATTCATCACAAAATTGGAAATACCATTGAAAGGGGGAAGCTCGTTATTGCCAAATGTAGCATATATTCTCAGAGTATAAGAGACAACAGCAACACGAAGCAACATTGAAAGGAACTACAGGGAAAGACCTGGGATGCGGATGGAACCTCAAAATGGCCATTCTGTCTCAGCCAGCATATTATTCACATCAAAGAAGACTTCTTATCAATCTAACTATGAAGTATGATCTAATAAAAGTAGAAATTGTCATCCTCATCAAGAAGAAAAGGGCAATTGATATATTGTTGGTACCCAGCATCCTTCATATTATGGACTAGTTTACCGATTACTTCATATATCTCTGCAATTTGGCTATGATACTTGTAGAGGTGTACATGGGCAGGGCCGGGCCGGGCATCTAGTCGACTCGATGCCCTGCCCGATTAAAACATCAGGCATGTTTTTATACCCATGACCCTTCCCGACTCGAACAAGCTCGATTTTAGGGCGATTTAGGGCGGCCCGATTTTTTTTTTAATGAATTAATACTTGTAATAGAAAAATATCTTTTTACAGACTTATAGATATATATTTCAAAATAATAAACCTTTAGAACTCTTATATTTTTATCAGTAATAAAAAAACAGCCTAGTATTATTAAAACAAAATATAAGTTATACTAGTATAATTAACCTTAAGTAAATATGTGTATTTTTATTATTTAACAAAAGAAATACCAATAAGTATATACATTAATGATGAAAACAATTAAGAAGTACGGAATGTTTGCGTAGGTAATAAAAACTACAATATGTAAAGAAAATTAGATGAAATAAGAATTAAATATAAATATATATATATATATATATAAGATGACAAAATGTTAATAATTAAAAAAAATATAACTATTAGGGCAAGTTAGGTAGAATATACTTCGCTTGTGACCTAGCCCGACTTAATATAATTTTGTTTAAAATTCTATTCATTTTGTATTTTTGACTCGACCCGACCCGATTAGACTGGGTTAGGGCGACCCCTGGGATATATCGGGCCAATAAACACCCTTAGATACTTGTCCTTGGCTGCAAACTCATGTCTTGTATTTCTTACCTCAATCCAACTACATCCTGCTTCTTTCTTTGAACCTCTCTCCGCCATGATTCTTTTAATTCTACTGGCATCATTCCATCTTCCTGATGCTGCATATATGTTTGACAGCAGAACATATCTTGCTGTGTTTTCAGGTTCCAACTCAAACAGAGCTTCTGCAGCCCTCCTTGCAAGGTCCAAGTTCCCATGGACTCGACACGCACCCAATAGTGCCCCCCACATCGCCATATGATTCGTTCCATCCGGTGTTTTCTCGATTAAATCCATTGCTTCCTTGAGTCTGTTTTTCCTCCCAAGTATATCAATCAATATAGCATAGTGATCAAGTCTGGGCTTCACGCCATCCTGCTTTTCCATCAAGTCTTGCAAATCTAGCCCTTCATTATCTAAACCTGCATGGCTACAAGCAGATAACAAACCAAGAAATGTCACATGATTGGGTTTGACATTGACTTCTATCATCCTTTTAAAGAGGGCCAGTGATTCCTCACCGAGGCCATTCCGTGCAAACCCAGTTATTAAGGTATTCCAAGAGATTATGTCCCTCAAAGGAGTCATCTTGAACAAATTTTCAGCTGATTTCATGTCCCCGCACTTGCTGTACATGTCAATTAAAGCATTTGATATATACACATTAAATAAGTAGTTATTATTGCTGTTTCTGATAATGTGACCATGAATTTGTTTTCCTCTTTCTATAGGTGCCATAGCTGCACAAGCACCTAAGACACTGACATTAGTTGGAGCACTAGGCCATATCCCCTCCTCTAGCATTTGCTCAAAAAGATCCAAAGCTTCATTAAAACGCCCATTTCGTGCAAAACCCGTGATCAAAGCAGTCCAAGACACTGTATTTTTTATCGGCATTTCGTTAAATATCCTAGATGCCTCGTCCAATCTAGAAGCCCGAGTGTGAGCGACAATCATTGAAGTCCAAGACACAATATCTCTCTCTGGCATTCGACAAAATATAGAACTAGAGATGTTCGGTAAGCCACATTTTCCATAAGCATCGATTAAAGCATTGTTAAGGATGACGTTCACCTCCAAACCAATTATGACTGCTACCCCATGGACTTGGCGCAACCAATAAAGGGAAGCTAAAGAGGCACAACTGCCGACTATACTAACAAGCGCAAATTCGTCCAATAGTAAACAATCATAATCCTTTTACATCTTCCAGAAAAGCCTCATTGATTCTTTGTGAAACGCATGACGTGTCGGACCAGAGATCAATGAATTATAGCTGATAAGGTTTGGTTCAGGCATTATATCAAACAGTGCCCGAGCCTTCTCGAATAGACCCACTTTACAGTACAAAGAAAGCATCATATTCCACGAACGTGTGGTCTTATGGGAGAGATCGTCGAAGGTCTTTTGGGCACTCTCTACACAGCTGCACTTAAAATACATGTCTATGAGAAGGTTGGAAAGGAAAGAGTCGAAGGAAAGTGCGGTTTTGATAAAGTGAGAATGCAAGGCCTTGCCAAGTTTCAGATTTCTGGCCGTGATGCATTCAGAAATGAGAAATGCTTACTTCTTAACGGAGGAGCTGATACCATCAAGAAGCATGGCCGGAGCTTCTAACACATGAAGTCAAAGATATGAATGAGCGATCAGACAGGTACGAGAATTTTTTGTTGGTGAAGGTTCTATTAATGAATAATAAAGTGAGATGGAAGGAATAGAAGGTTTTGTCAATGGGACCCACGAGTCGAACTTCAATGGGTCCCACTCCCCTCCGATTGGGCGATTTGGTGTTCAACTTTGCTCCTTGTTTTTTCTCTGTACAAATGTCATTTTCTCGAAGAACGTGGAATGGGTACAAGGTTTGTCCAGCAAGTGGACCGTAATTAGTAATCTTTCTTCACCCCTCGTAAAGCTCTCGGATGCTGGCGTTTGATCAATGTCTGGACTTAGATACACGTCGCATTCACGCTTGAATCATCAAGACCAGCTTTCCTTGAAAAAAATTCATTCATCAGAACATGCTGATCAATGCTTGCGGCAGGCAAAGGTGGTTGTTTAGATGACGCACGCAAATTGTTTGATAAAGTGCCGCAAAGGAACATTTCCAGTTAAAAAGTGATTTTGAAGTGCATTGGTAAGTCTGGTATTCTTGATGAGGCTGGCAAGATCTTCAAGTCAATCCAGTGTTTCGTGATGATGGCTATGAGGAAGCTTTGAAATTCATCGTGAAGATGCACATTGAGATTTTTACACTTGATGAGTATTCGTTTGGCAGTACTAGTGTTGTGCGCTATTGCAAGGTATGAAACTTGATTCAAGCAGGGTGTATGAGATTTTGGTGGGAAATCTGTATAGCCTTTTGGTGTGAAATTTATATGGCCTTTTAGCTCTCCGATCTCAGGAAATAGCTAAAGGAGGAAAGGGACTCTGAAGTAATCTTACTCTAGGAAATGGAAGGAAATGCCAGTAGATGCTGCTGTTTAATTTATTATGCTTAATGGTTAGGGGCATTCATCTATCTGGAAGATCTGGTTAACTTCTCTTCTGTTTTGTGGTACCACCAGCTTCAATGAACCAGAGGTAAATACTTTATGCATCCAATTTCCCTTTTTTTTTTTTTTTTGGGGTGCGCTTAACACGTGATTTACTGAAATGATCATATTCTCAGCTAGGTTGCCAGAACAATGAGCTCAAAACAGGTTGAGTGCCACTTTTACAACATGGCTGCATCCACCGTATCATATGGGCACTGGGCCATTCAAAGGTAATTTTTTTTAAAGAAAAAAACAATTAAAAAGAAAAGAGGGTTAAAAAAACAATTAAAAAGAAAAGAGGGTTATGTGAGTGGAGGGGCATTAATCTCAATTAGTTATGTGTATGATGGATGTGTAATTGAAATCAAGCTTGTTGAACAAGCCTGGTAGAAAGCTCTAGTAATAAGCCCCTATTTTCACCATTTGTGAGTGAGAAGGATAATGGTGAGTTAGGGTGTGGGCAACAAGCTGTTAAACAATAAAAAATGCGGGAAGAAGGAATCTGGATGGAGAAGAGTTAGACAATGATGTGAAGTTACCATAGAAAACAGAAACTAACACAAAATCATGTTAGTAGGATTTGTTGGTACTGGCCGAACCTGTAATTCTCTGTATATTTATATTGAATTGATATATCTTGTTTGGTAGCTATCTGAACTCTGATGTCTGAAGTAAAATCCAGGACGTGTTATTCCTCTTGAGAGAGACACCATCGTCTTCAGATAACGACACTCTTAATTTTCCTTTTTGAGCATCTACATCTAAGAATTACATAAGAAATGAACCTATAAATCAAGATGAAGCATACCATGACCCCCACATTCTTCCTTCTACTACTTTCCTCCACATATCCTTCTTCTTTAAGCACGCTCGCTCCAGTCACCATACATGCCCCAAACATATACTCCAAGCACTTTTTTGAGTCGGAGAACTCATTGATCAGAAAAACTTCGAAGGGATACTTAAACAGAGATATATAGTTCATGAAAATCCAGCAATTCGGGATTTCATTCTTTGATATGAAGTAGCCTTAGGACAAGAAGAATGATCCCATGACACCAGCGATCACTGAGTTCCCAACAATAAAATTGGGCACCAGAGCACTGAAACATACCACCACCGAATTTTCCGTATAAAGAATTAACCAAATTAGCAACAAGAAGTGCAAAAATGCTGTGAAATCCTGGTTGAGCCGACAAGCAAGTACAAGGGTACTGTGAATAAAATGGCCAGGATGAGTGGAAATGGCAAGTAAACAAGGCCATTGGCAATAGCATAGGATGATACTCTGTAGCTTCCGCATGAGGTCTCCTTCATTAGGATCCCCCTTTCTTACAGAAAAATTGGTAGAGCTTCTATTGTACTTGTTAACAAAAATTTTAGTATGAAAGCAAATAGACCTACCGTTTCTGCAGCTCCCACTAGATCACCCTTGAGATTACAAAAGATGGATCCCAAAATGGGCCCGGAAATCAGCATCTGAATCGTCCTAAATGCAAAGAGCTCCTTTGTACGAAAGATATTTTTGGAGAATCTATGAGTGGGAATCATAGTTTCTCTCAATCTAGAATTTGCAAAATCACAAGTGAAATCAATTCCCGTATTGATGATTTGCTTATCAGTAACCTTGGATTGTTGAAAGAGCAGCTGCACAGTAAACTTACCACTTTTATTCTCACCCTTATCTTCACCTTTCTTTTGTTGCATAGTTACTGGCAAATGTGGTGGCGTTTCTAGCTGAACTTGCTGGCATTTTTGCTGTTGCCGAAGGGTTTCTATGGATTCAATGGCAAATTCAACTACATTAACGTGAAGAGGAAGCTCTGGACCCATTAATCTCATATTCACACACAGCAAATCCACATTGCCGTGGTGTAACACAGAGCCATTGGCTAACAATAATAAAGAATTAAACAACTTCACTATTCTGAACCCAGGTTGATGGATACTAAGGATTATAGTTAGTCCCCTTGGGTCAGCCGTGACCTTAAGCATATCAATGATTTGCAGTGCAGAAGTACTATCAAGCCCAGAAGTGGGTTCATCCAGAATCAGCACTTTTGGATCGTGTATGACTTCAGCACCAATAGAGACTCGGCCCCTCTCGCCACCAATTATCCCTCCGTTTCTTTCATCTCCAATTGGAGTCCCAGAAACATGGCTTAGGCCTGGGTCCTGAATCAGTGACTTGACCTTGGAGCTGAGTTGTTCTTGAGGAAGCTTTAGCCTCAGTTTTGCACTGAACATCGAAGTTTCTTCAACAGTAAGTGAGGGAAACAGGGTATCCTTTTGTGTAACATACCCTGAAATCTTCCTGAACTGAGCTTTATTTGCAGGCTTCTCGTTCACCAAGATAGACCCACTTTGTGGAGTGACTTCACCAGCAAGAATCTCAAGCAGGGATGATTTTCCAGCTCCACTTTGCCCAACAATGGCCAGAATTTCCCACGGCTTGGCTTGCCAGTTCACGTCCTTGAGGACATGCCTCATTCCGCTAAATGTTTGTCCGGCCTTTTTTGCTTCCTCTTCTGGTTCTTGAGTTTGACAATCTTCTTCCTCATTAAGTTGTGGAGTTTTCCTATAAATTTTCGAGTGTAGTGCTCGTTTTTCCGTGTGCGGATCTTGTAGTGGATGCCTATTGCTTCAACCTCACAACCTTGTTTCTTCATTGAATAGGTGGTTTGCATCTTCTTGTGTTTCTCTCGCTATCTCTTACTCTCTCTTTCTTCTACATGCTTTGCATTATCATATTCATTTGGTTCTCTTCCTGTCTGTTTCTTATCTTATTTGATCCACGGTTTTGGCCTCAACCTCAACTACATAACTGTGAAACAATGACTCGTTCGAAGGGACTTAGCAGCAGAAGTGCGAAGATACTGAGGGCCTTGAACTTGCCGACTTGGTTCACGGGCACTTGTTCTTGCTATTACTCTACCAGTGGGATATAATTTGACATGGTAAGTAGAATAGTTCATGTGGGTGCTCTTGGTTTCTCATTGCGTAATTGGATAGCTATATACTATAAAGATCATCAGTGGCCAACAATAACTATAGAACAATTAGAGTGGTATGATGAATCCATACTATAAATGGTATTGGATTATGTCAGTATGTCACTTTACAAGTACGGCTTATGCTTTTAATGAACATGATGACGGATGAGATGCGAAAAACCGAAGGGCTAGTAATGTAATTATAGAAAAACACTTGGTACGTTCTAGTAACTTTCTGGAGATCATAGAAGGATCCTATGAATTGAAAATTAACAAAGAAGTGGTCCCCTTGGGGACTCAAGTTTGTGGCTAGGATTACATATTGCTCTAAAACAAATCAAACCTTAGTAAAATTGTGTAATTTGACAATTGCATCGATTTTCATCTTTGTTTTTGAGTCCAGTCATTACTTAAATAATAATTATATCTTCCAAGATACACAAGTTGCTCTGATTTTCACTCGCGAATTTTGGTTAGAAAAACATTCTCACAAAACTACGATCAATCCATCTTAAATAAACTGGAGGAAAAAATCTCCAACGCAAAATGCTGCAATTAACCAGCCCTTTAAAATCTCTGCAAATTGACCAACTCATTGATTGTGACTTCTAGAGAAGAGTAATGATATTATTTAATGTAATTATATCCTCTTTCTCAGACACATAAATTTCTGTAATGTCATCTTGGAATTTGCTAAAAGTCCCTCATGCAAATATCATTATCAATTAATTGACTAGAAAGACTTCTTAAAAGAAAATGGCAAACGATTCCCAGCTAATACTGGTCAATTCTAGCCAAGAAAAAAAAGTTGGTTAGCACATCCCAAAGAAAGGAATTAGTTGTTAGAAAATAATGATCATTAGAATATAAATTCATAAGGTTGAAAGCAAGAGTTTTGTTTTTCTCACTGTTTCAATTGTTTTGTTTTTATTAAAGGAACTTGTCTGGACTCTAATATGTGATTCAGTGTCACAGAGGAAGCGCTCGTAAACACTCTTCGCGGTGAATTAAAGGCCATCGCATATCTCTAACTTGCCACTTGCCCCACCCACGAACAAGTCATTATCACAAATATATTTTCTATGACAATCAATAAGAAAGAAAATATAAGAACAAAAAACCTTTTAGCCTTGCCCGTGAACCTATCTCTCTCTCCCTCATTAAAAAAAAGGAAGTTTATCAACATCACAGTCCCATTCCATTCCTAGTGAATTTAAAATATTGGAATTGGAGGAAATTTTGATTGATTAGTCAGTACGGTTGCTTACTTTATCAATTGGTGGTCTCAAATCAGTGTTTCTTTTGGTCATAAATATGGGGTTTTAATTGACTTCTTCAAATAGAATGAAGGGCTTGGACCTACAACGGCTTAAACATAATATTCACTTATTTATCTTTGCTAGGTTTTTCTCCTTCTATATTTATTTGTGATGCGACCCTGCAGATTACACTTGTGAGATGCCTTCCATGCAGGACGTAATTGCGGAAAACAAACAAATATTCTATATTAATGCATGTTTGTTCGTTATACCTTGTTATGGGAGATAAATTAATTGATTGAATGAATTCTAAATATTGTAATAATATTAAGTGGAAGTATATATGTATTTGCTATAATAAAGTTGATACCCTGAATGTCCATACAAAGATCTTCAACCAAGTCTTTTTGTTTAATTTTTTCACAGAAAGCAACTATTCAATGAGATAAATCAGAAATTATGTTATCTCAATATTTATAAAAAATGAAAAGGAGATATAGTTATTTTATTGTCATAACTCTAAAAGCCACCATATTATGGCCCTAGTAAAGTAAAGGCCTATATTATACTATTTAATTGTATCAACTACTAATGATACATAGCTTATAAAATTAATCATTAATATAATTGGATTTATTATCATGGTGAATTATATAAGTAATAATTTACTTTTATTAGAACACAAAAATATAAAAATGGAAACCTAAACAATTTTTAGAGAAATTACTTTGACGGCTTCAATATTTTATGTTGTAATATCTAGAACTACTGTCCAAGATATCTTATATGCTTGAGATGATTGAAAATATCATCATTTTTAATTTGTGTTCGTGAGGATTTTCTTTTGCTAAAATTATTGTGCAAGAAAAGGGTGGTGGAACTATAATTGTACTTCACCTTTTGGATGCCTCTACGCGCTGTCTACAAAAAGAAAAAAAAAAAGTAGAAAGAAGCCTTATATATAGTTTGTGCAGGCAAATTAAATAAGAGAATATTATTCCTTTCTTTGTTTTCTTTTTCTCTTTTTTTTTTCTGTGGATAGTAGTACTCACAAAGCAAACATAATAGCATTCTTATATTGGTCCTGCCTATAACTATTCAAATTATTTGCAATATAAAAATGTTTAACCAAAGTAAATTGGAAAAGAAAATTCCAAATATCTCGTCGTTGCATCTATAAGTGAAGAGAAAGATTTTACTTGTTTATCAACTTGTGACAATGTGCTCCCAAATACATTGGAATATGAATTGGATATTTATGTGGTGCAAAAATTACTTCTTGTTCTCCCAAAACCAGCTAAGCATAATGAATTGCCTCAAAAAGAACTACTGGCTCTAATTTCCTATGGCCTTCTAAACCCATTTTCGAAAAACAGTAATTCCAAATCATGTAGTGATGAAAATTTGATGCTTAATTTGTCGAGTATTCCTTTTCACAGTTAAAAACTTTATCTGCCAATTATTATTTTGTAGCTATCTTGACAATTTTTCTATGTTTGCTCCTCGTATCCTTTCCTGCTGATTATGTGGTTGAGTATGAAAAATTTGTATACTAATGAACAAGCTAGTTTGCTCTTTGTAAAGCATATCTGGGGTCAATATTTTTATCTTCAAAAATATATTTATTTTGACAATGCCAAATAGTATATGGGATAATAATGGCTATTGTTGCTTTCCAACTATAATCTAGGTAGTTTCCCACACTGTGATCTATCCATCGTTAAATCCAAAACTCTATGTTTTGAAGTTGTAGTTCTTTTGTTCTAATGCCTAATGTTGTTCCACACGAACTACTTTTGCAAATGGGCATAAGAGGAAAACATGACTAGGTGATTGTCCATTTTATTATATAATGGACATACTTCCTTAATAGGTAAATAGTGAGCCTTTAGATTAGACATTGTAGGCAAGGCATTCTTAACTAATTTCCATACAAACAAAATGAGTCACAAGAGGAGATAAATCTTCCATAGAATTTGCTAAATTGTCAAAACCTAAATGATTGACATGTCCTTGTTGTTGTTGTTATAAGAATTTGCTAAATTGTCAAACCCATTTAGAATGTATGAAGGTGCATATAAGGGATATGACTTGGGGGAAGCAAATACAGAAGGTAAAATTATTTTAAATTTTTAATTAGCATTCGACTTTACGTTAGCTAACACTTGTTTTAGAAATTGTGAAGAGCATTTTATTATGTACAAAAGTAGGAGAGCGTGCTTTCAAATTGATTTCTTTTTAATAAGAAACACAAATAGAAAAATCTACATGAATTGCAAAGTTATATTTGAAAAGAGTTTGACTACCTAGTATAAAGTCTTGGTCACAGATATTCAAATTAAGAGAAGAGTAAAAAATAAATGTTAAAATAGCATGTTAAGGATCAAGTGGTGGCAATTAAAGGGAAATAACGAAAAAAACCTATAAAAAAGGATTTTGGAAGAAAGATCTTGAAAATCACAAGGAAGTACTAACGGTATATGGGACGAGATTGTTAAAGAGATTAGGAGAGTGGTAAAGGAGATACTCGATGAATCAAGAGGCTTTTAGACCTAAGGATAAAGAATCATAGTTGTAGGAGGCAAACGTGCAAGATAAGGTTAAGGTTAAAAAAGAGTGTTATAAAACGTGATTTTTGTTTAAGAGTGGTGAAAATTGAAAAAAAAAATATAAGGTAGTTAAGAAAGACACTAAGAAGGCGATGAGCAAAGCAAAAATTAGGGTATTTAATGGATTATATCAATCCTTATGTACTAAAATTAGAGAAAGAAGTGTTTACAAACTATTTAAAAGTAGAGAAAGAAAAATAAAAGACGTAGATAAAGTGAAATGTATTAAAAATGAAGAAGGGAAAGTCTTAGTTACGTAACAAGATATCAAAGAAAGGTAAAAAAGTTATTTTTATAGATTATTTAATGAATGACAAATGATTTCATTACACTCGAATAGATTAGACACTAAAGAGAAATATCAAAATAGTATTTTTTTTTATCGTAAAGTTCGAGAGTCTGAGATAAAAGAAGCATTAAAACAAATGGAGAATGACAGAGCAGTTAGACCAAATAATATACCCGTTGAGGTATGAAAATGTTTAAGAGAAAAAGGTATTAGTTGGCTTACAAAGTTATTTAACGAAATTATAAAATTTAAGAGAATACTGGATAAGTAGAGAAGAAGTACTTTAATATCTAATTATAAAAATAATTAGGCATACAAAACTGTGCAAATTATAAGAAAATTAAACTTATGAGCCATGTTATGAAATTATAGGAGAAGGAAATTGAGCTAATATTAAGGCAAGGGATTCAAGTTACAAAGAATCAATTTGGTTTTATCTCAGAAAGGTCGATCATGGAAGCAATATACTTGTTGTGAAAATTAATGAAGTGATATCAAAGGAATAAAAAAGATTTACACATGGTATTTAACGATTTGGAGAAGAAATATGATAAACTGACAAAAGAATTTTTATAGAAGATTATGGGAAAAAAAAAAAGTTTGTATTACTTATATTCGAATAATTCAAAATATATATAATGGGATTAAAACCAGTGTAAAAACAAAAGGTAGACCTATAGAAGATTTTTTTGATAACTATTAGTTTGCATCAGGGGTCAACTTTGAGTCTTTATCTTTTTATACTAACTTTAAATGTGCTCACTAGATATATCCAAAAGTTGATACCATAATACATGCTTTTTGTAAATGATATAGTTTCAGTTTGAGAATTGAGAGAGGAAATGAATGAAAAGTTAGAGATATGGAAACTAACTTTGGAAGCATATAAATTTCGTTTAAGTAGAAATAAAACGAAATATATGAAATGTAAATTTAGTAAGAGATGTACTAGATCTATTACAGAAGTGAAAATTAGAAAACATACTATATCATAAATCACACAGTTTAAATATTTCAGGTTTATCATACAACATAACGAGAAAATAGAAGAATATGTAAAATATAGGATTCAACTGGGGTGGATAAAATGGATGAATGTTTCAGACGTTCTTTGTGACAGAAGAGTACCACTCAAATTTAAGAGTAAATTATACCGTATAGTTATAATACCTATAATATTCTATAAAATTGAGTGTTAGGCAATAAAAAGCTAAAATTACAGAAATGAGAATGTTGCGTTAGATGAGTTGATACATTAGTCAAGGGAGAGTTAGAAATGAGTATATTAAAGAGAAAGTAGAAGTCGCACTTATTGTAAAAAAGATTGTATGATCCCGACTTAGATAATTTGGGTATGTGTTGATGAGGCTTATAGAAGTTTTAATTAAAAGAATAAATTAAATAAAGAATAGTTCAATAATTAAAAATAAAGAAAAATAAAAAAATTATTAAGAAGGATTTAAAATTAAATAATTTATCTATAAAATTAATTTAAGATAAAATTTTATAATATTAATTGATTCATACAGCAAATCTTATTTAATGAAAAAAAAATTTGTTATTGTTGTGTTCTATTTCATTTCTTATGGTGCATCTAAACGTAGAATTAGAAAATTGGGAGGATTCGCACGCACTATTTGAGCAACCTCTCTCTCATCGTTACTCGCTACTTTCCAGCAAAGATCATTGCGTGTCTTGACGTGTCTGGGGGCAAATGAAGTCACGATCTCTCAGTGGTTCTGTCCAGTGGTGCTCCCCACAGCATGTCCACTTTTATTATTGAAGGCAAATGGAGCCCATGACCATGACTTGCATTAGAATTGGAGATGTCCTTTAATTCAATTATACAAAAAACTGGCATATTTTTATATACATGCAAGTAGTTTAACAATCCTTACACAGATTATTCTTTTTATTTTTGTTTTAAAAAAAAGTGATCAACGTTGACATGTTCTTTCTTCTTAGTAAAAAAGTTACCCCTGTTGTTCGTTAATTACTTAGAATTTAAAATTCGCCTTATTAATGTCTGTTGTGTAAGATCCTAGTATTCAGGTCTAAATCCCCCAGTCACAAACTCAGTCTCTAACCTACACTTCTACATTGGATTTCTTACTCTTTTTTTTTTTTTTACTTATTTTCTACTTATCTTAATTTAAATCATTCAAATCAAATCTAAATAATTTAAATTTGATATTTTTAATTTTTTATTTAAAAAAATATATAATACAAAATAAAAAACTTTTTAATCATGAACTTAAAAAATAATAATAATTTAAATTAAAAATAATAAATCTAGACAATTCAAATTAAATTTAAATGGTTTAAATTTAAAAATTTACCTACAGGGATCCGGTTGGACTTCACTCCGTTGGCACTGTTCCAATATTAGTGCTGCTCAAGCAATTTAGCTTATTGTATTAGTCTGATTTTACATGGCACTGAAAATTCTGCTTGTGAAGTTTGACAATTTCCTTCTCTGAATGAGAAGGCCCTTATTTCCATTTATGGCTCTGGACCAGCATGTGCTAGCTATTACCACTGTAGGGGCTTTACTCAGAAAGCTCATAGTATTTGCAGATAGTCATTCTACATTAGACACCTTTTATTTTATTTTGTTATGGTAGAAGCTAAATTTATCTTGTGTGTAAGTTCATGATGTATAGTACACTTTGCATTCTTATGTTGTTTATGATGCTGACCTTCCCAGAGACATTAGTTGCAGCTGGTGGATTGTGGATTTCCAATCACGCTTACTGTGAATCCTTTGGACGGATTCCTAATGCAATAAAAATAAATAAAAAAGATAGAGAAAAAGCTCTTTCATATAAATTGTTGTTGCCAATCTAGTTACACTTGGAATTTTATGCTGCTTCAATTGTCAAGGATGATGGCCACGTGTTAAAATCCACTATCTAATTTACAATACGACAAGAACAAGCTTACATGCTTGCGTCCAATATTAAACTACTAGCCAAAGATTTATGTGGGACCGATGCGCGTCCCTCTCATTTTCAGTGGCAGACACATTGCAAAGCTTGACGCTTGGCAGTTGGCACCTGAGTTCGATAACCCTGAAACTTTGTATGAAGAACCATCACCAAAAGGGTAAGCAAGATTGCACCTGAGGATAAATAAAACACATGCATTCTTTTTGAAGTTGAAAGTCAAATCCAATATCTAGCTTGCATGTAAATTTTCTTTTGTTATAGCTTGCTAGCATAATCATATCCATTTTGCGGTCTTCGTAAAATACTTGGTGTACCGACAGGTGGCTATGGTCCCACTTAGCACATAGAAGCCACTGTAAAGGATTGCTCCTCGGAGACGAAATCTGAAGGGTGTATTAAAGTTTTTGTGCCAACATCTCTGTTCCTTTCCCCAGAAAGGCCAACCCCAGTAAAAAGCTTGTGTTTTCGTAAATGCCGCGTAAGATAACAATTCGTGAGTAACGCTACTCTCGCAAAAATAAGGCTACAAAAAGTCATAAATGGCTTTTGCTGAACCTTTGTTATACCAAATGAGAGGTAAAAAACACGTTACAGTTTTGTTTAACCTTAGCGGTATGCAGCATAATCCACCATTTATACTGATTAAATTCCGAATCGCAATCCCAGGTTAAAAGGCAAAGTCGTCCGATAAAGATATCAATTATTAAATTAAAGTGGTCAAGGGAAGTATTCAGTAAAAGAAAAAGTTAAAAGAAGATAAATAAGATCTTAAAAGTAATACAGATATATAGCCTCACTCTATTTTTTTTTTTTTTTTGAATGTCCGATCATTAAAGAAAAACTTACATTAAAACAGACAAGAAGCAGAATAAAAGAGAGAAGCAAAAAATGAAAATCTCCTTACTGTCAATAAAGGTTAAAAATTAGATGTACTCATCAATCCCAAAAGGACGGGTGACAAAATGATGAGAAAGCAAACCAGCCAAGGTTACCCATCTGGCGGATTGGTGATAATCAATTCCCATAGAAGGTGGTATAAATCTTTCTTATGGAAGACACAGGCGAGAAATGGTCCAATTAAACCAAAAAGCAGAAAAAAAAAAAAACCAAAAACAACAGCAACAAAGCGTTCACGTCAAAACTTGACACGGTGGTAGGTTGGAATTCTCTCTCTCTCTCTCTCTCTCTCTCTGAGCCATGAGTTGCAGGGACAAGGGATAAGCTTCAGAGTGCCACTTAAAGCCAAAAGCAA
Source organism: Erythrophleum fordii (assembly GCA_032878935.1). NCBI lineage: Eukaryota > Viridiplantae > Streptophyta > Magnoliopsida > Fabales > Fabaceae > Erythrophleum > Erythrophleum fordii. The sequence continues at coordinate 45,875,712 of JAVQMF010000054.1, forward strand.
GCACAGTTAAAACACTTGTCTAAGGATCAACTTAGTGCCGGCTAAAGATGACCTCCCAACTACTTCATTATGCAAGAGTGCATGAGTTTGCTTTTAGTGAAGCGTAATGATGGCTTATGAAACAGATTATCAAGCCATCAAGTCATCGACTATTATTGGTTAGTTACTTAGTGCTTACGTAATGCAGCAATTAATTTGTGTTTTTATCCATTAGTCTGATTAAGCAATAGAATCATTTTACTAAAAATAGATTAATAACACATAAACATGAACGAAGGTGGTCGAAAAATAAGACAAGTGATCAATTATGTGTGCAGCTGGCACTCAGGAAAATCCCGCAGACGCTTCTTAGTTATAAGAAGGGTAAATTTTAACTGTCAATTTGGTATCTCAGGGTTGAGCAATGAAACCTGAATTGAAAGAATTCAAACAACGAAAACACGAGGAAAGTTACCTCAATTGAAGTGATTCCCTCTTTTAAGAGCTAGAACGATATGTCTCTGCTTTTCCCAGCCTCAGCTTTTTACCCTCTGCTTCCTCAACGCTGAAGCAATGATGAAAATTTCAAATGGGTTGCCTTTGATCTTTAGGGTGTCAACTATATATGAACAGTTTGTGAGTTCTACACTTTTAGCTGATAAGGTGCGGCTAAAATGATTCATGCTTAAGAACATATGGCAGATGTGAACGAGAACACTTGTGACCCATGTTATCCAAAAGAACCTTTTTAGGGTCAGAGACCCATCATTGAGATTTTTCCACACACATGTTCATACATATTGACCAAACCTGAGGTATCACCGATAATGATCATTTGGTTCATGCAAAGAGCAATAATTAAGGGAAAAGAGATGCTCATACAGTAACATAAATGCTCTTTCAATCATCAAATTACCTGTGCGATACAGTAAATAAAAGAACATTTTAATTGATGGGGATGAGATGATAATGATAACATTAGCTTAAGGGGAAACTTGATCATTACTTTAAACAATTTTATACGAATATCCCTTTGCAATTTGCGTGCAGCACACTGGTGGAATCCATAAGATTTAAATGGTAAAGAAGGCTCGTGTGTATTGCCTCATGGATTATGCTAAACCTAAGTTAAAAAATGAAACAGAGAAGAAAGGAGGGAAAATGTGTCATGCAGATTAATATAAAGAAGTACCAGGGTCTTAAAATTATTTAAATGCCCATCCTCCTTAACTTAGCTATATGCAATAATTTAATATAACTTGAATTATCAAATTTCAGCTAACTTGTTTTATTAGCATCCTTGGCCAGCTTTGTCCTTCTTGGCCCTACTTTCTTATGATGGTGTTCCACGTACCGCCGTCTTTCTTCTACCAAGTCATTTTTCATTTTGAATCATAATCAACTCTCTCTCTCTCTCTCTCTCTCTCTCTCTCACTATAGGTATATATAGTACCTAAACTTGACCCAAATGCCAAAGTCCACTAAACAAACTTAAAATATAGAAGATAATGGCAGATGGAAGCGTCAACCTTCCTCCTGGGTTTCACTTCTGTCCAACGGATGAAGAACTTGTCCTTCACTTTCTCTATAGCAAAGTTTCTCTTTTACCATGTCATCCTGATATCATCCCTGATCTTGATCTTTCTGGGTCTGATCCTTGGAAATTAAATGGTATGCTTCTGCCTTTTGTCAATTAGTTCTATATTTCACAATCACAATTAGACATAACAAAAGATGCGACATAACCATCGATATATGCATGGATAAAACTCTATATCTATATACAGGTAAGGCGTTATCAAGTGGAAATCAATACTATTTCTTCACCAAAGTGAACGAGAACAGAACCACAGAAAGTGGGTATTGGAAAGAAATAGGTGTCGCTGAGTCTGTTGTCTCGGCTGCTGACAAGAAAGTGGGAATCAAGAAGTACCTTGTATTCAACATAGGAGAAGCTCCAGAAGGTACTGAAACCAGCTGGGTAATGCAAGAGTATCATCTTTGCTCATCAGGGTGTAACACTACACCTTATAGAAGGACAAGAGGAAGACGAAAACCTGTAAGTGATTTATTTTTTCAATTAAACCATTTAGTCAGTAGTAGTACTATACATGGCGAATTGATGGACTTTCAATTGATCTCTGCTAAATCTGCAAGACAGGATCAAAGCCAGAGCAAATGGGCTTTATGCCGTGTTTATGAAAGAAACAGCGATTCTCAACAAGGTGTGAACTGCTATAATGATGACGAGGATGACAGTAGAACAGAGCTGTCATGGCTGGACGAAGTCTTTTTGTCGTTGGATGATGATCTTGATGAAATTAACCTGGCTTATTATTAGAATGAATGTATATTTAGATGATAGATAAGAAGACTTTGCATAATCGAAGTTCTCAGTTACATGTATTTGAGTGGCAATCTAGCTAGGACCCCTTTGTTACCTGCAGAACCACCAAGTTAAAGTGTACCTCTTTACGTAATGGCTTTGTTGTCGCCTTTCCAACGTCGTGGTAAACCTGAGAATATTAGCTTTACCAAAATGCAGCTCATGTAATTTTCTTTCTTTTTCTGGTACAACAACTTTACTACTTTCTACTTTAGCATCTTATTAGTACGCTAACCAGTTATTATAATATATATGTATATTTTTTTTACACCAGCTGTTTCGTAATAAAAAATTTAAACCAAGTAATCTTACCATTTGGCTTAATTAGATTTGAGCGCAAAAGGATATGCTCTAATAGAAGAGTCATTTGGTTGGTAATTGGATCTATTTGATTCTCAGTATATAGATATTCACTTTTCACCTCCCGCCACAAAAAAACAAAAGTTGATCAAATTAATATATCTTATTCCCAACAAGTGGAGAATGGAGATGGGTTTTACAGCTAACATGTGAGGTCCTTTAGCAAATTTTTACTTGGAGTAAAAATCGACAAAAGTGAATAATTTACGAGCCTCAAAGCCACCTCATCTGGTATTATATATCTTGTTAACCATCATCATCATCCAGGGAGAAAAACCATACAAAGGGGGGCCCCTGCTATCTAATCTACAAGTCATACCAGAAGATTGTATGGTTCTTAATTTGATTCTTTTTTTAATCACATTCTGAATATGGTTTATAATGTGGTCCCTGGTATAATAAGAAATTGAAGAAGTCGTCTGGCTGATGCATAGAACATAAATTTAAATATAATGCAAGTATTTATATATTATTATTATTATTTATTTCCCAAACAAAACTCTAATCTCTTTTGGAATTACGTTTTCCAAATGTTCACCCTAATCTATTAATATGCCTTTTTTTTCAGGAATTGATTATAAAAGGTAATTAAGGCATTCCATCACACGTGGCCTTATATCATAAGTTACCCTAGATCCAATTTTTTAAAAAACTATTTCCCGAAACTTTTAATTTTTTAATTGGTATATTAACGCTGCGGACGGAGGAACCAGGATGTATGTCCTGTACGAATTTTCCTATCCTGATCCGGCTATTCCGCTTCATCTCCATCTTCGGCATCTCCTGTGATTTGGTGTTCGTGTTATGGCTCTGTACATGAGGAAATCGACGACCATCATCAGCCATCTCAAATCAAAGATGGCCTTGGTGGCTTCACTTCAACGAAGCTCTTGGAGTTCTTCGACCACTCATTTTTACCGGAACGCCCTATATCAGCCAAATTTCAGAAACTTGAGTGATAATCGCGATGCAATTGTAACTTTTCTCTCTTCCCCCCGATTTGAGTCGACTACAGCACAAAATCATTTGAATTCCGTTTATGCCGAACGGAATCGGGTACTTTCTGCTAAATTCCTCCTTTATCTTCGTCAATTTGCCCCTAGGTGAGTGTGTCGCACAGTAATTTGAAATGCTTATTATAATGATTCAGCATATTGCAGTCATGGGACATGTGGGAAGATTTTTCATTTCAGCTAGTCTTGAAGAAAAATTTTCTAATCGGTGTCTTTGGTTAGCCTAACTAAAATCTTCCTTGTAAGTTTTACGCAAAAAAAAAAAGCAAAAAAAAAAATATTCCTTGTAAGAACGAGTTTTACGTTAACAAAATCTAAATATTAAGCTGTGAAATGTAGAAGGGCCCATGGGCCCTTGACGGACATGGTTCGGGCCTGAGATCATCTATGCCACTCCCCTTATTAAAAAAAAAAAAGGGCATCCTTAACAACCCATTTTCTTTATCATTATAAACGCTGTTGCCGCGGTTCTGTCTCTTTGCCTTCAATCTTCAAACACTTCTCCATGATCTGCTGCTTCAACCCTTTCATTCTCTGGTTATGGTTTTAATGTTAAGGAAGAGGAAGATTCTTAAAAGCAAGTTCAGATTCTTAATTGGACCTTGACGAAGCTTTCGTCTAGTCAATTATCTTTATAAACTTACGATATATCTGCCAGTGTAACTCGCCTGAATTTGATTTTTTACTAATCCTTCAGGCCTTTTTATCAGTAGCTCATCTCTCTTCCTCTCTCTGAAATTTCAAGCAGAGCATTAAATGTCTTTATTATGACTTTAGAAATACTAATATGTTTGGAAGTATTATAATAAAAATGCTGTCTTGCTTAGTAAACGCGCTCTGTCCCAAAGCCTTGTTTGGCTCGAATGTTTTGGGGCAATTTCTTCTTTTGCGACAGTAATGGAATTTCTTAAATTACAGTTTTAGAAATTCCATTCCAGCAAACTCGCCCCCATATGGTTTGTTTTGATTAGTGACCTTATAGGGCATATGGTTGGAGCACATATTATCCCTTATTGATGGTTTATCTGGACCGTGCAATACGAATGAAATAAACTGCGTTGTGAATGAAACTGCAAGATATCTTATCATTCAAACTGTTAAAATGAACACCTTTTACTGCAATGCTTGGATAGTAAACAGTTTATATAATGAAGAAAGGATACGACCCTAAATTTTAAGAACAACGAAAAAGCTAAATGTGTTGAGGTTGATTGAGATATTTAAGGTCTATATATATTGAATCCGGTTATATATTCACCGTGATTTTAGTCTTTTATGCACTCTGCACACAAAATCAGCTTACCATGCCTTCTTAATCAGATGTGGGCACCAAAGCCGGCTCTTCTATCTTTGTGAATGTTTTCACACTAACTGGATATGGCAGGTTTTGGATTTTCCCGGAGGGACAGTGAAATTCACCCCTGAAATGAGCTTTATATCTGAATCTCCTGAGGAGAGAACACGCTGCTACCGGGTCCTTGATGACGATGGGCAGCTAATTTTGGGCTGTTACATCGAGCAGGTCTTCACATCCCCAACCTACCGTAGTATTAGTATTTTCTTTGGAAGTGCTAGGAGTGAATTCAAGGATAATATCATGAAAAGAAACTGACGGATATCAATAATATTAGGTTAGCGAGGAAATTGCTGTTAAGTTGTATAATAACATGGTTACTCTTCAAATTATGGACACACTCTTTTATGAAGCACAAAGACAAGGTAGAATTTCTTTTTATGCAACAACCATTGGAGAAGAGGCTATCAACATTGCATCAGCTGCAGCACTCAACATGGAAGACGTTATCTTCCCTCAGGTTAAAAGCGCATGATACATATAAAAGGAGATTTTTATGCTTCAGTCTTTGTTTTAACTGGAATGTAACCTATGGTCTCTTTGGGGATTTCTTTTCTTAATTTATCGCCTTGTCTAATTAGTGACTCGAGTAAGGATGGAAATGATGCAACAATAATACTAATTCCAATTACATGCAGTATAGGGAACCAGGAGTCCTGCTATGGCGTGGTTTCACTCTGCAGGAATTTGCAAACCAATGTTTTTCCAATAAATATGATAATGGGAAAGGACGGCAAATGCCTGTCCATTATGGGTCTAACCAACTCAATTACGTTACTGTAGCATCAACGGTTGCGTAAGTATTTAAAGCTTCTTTAATTATGCCTTGGTGCATAAAACTTTTTTGGTTCTTCACTCCATAATTTAAAGTTATAACAATGCTTTACTCACACTGATGTTCCAGCTCGCAACTTCCCCATGCTGTTGGAGCTGCATATTCCTTAAAGATGGACAAAAAGGATGCTTGTGCTGTCACTTATTTTGGTGACGGTGGCTCAAGCGAGGTAACTTTAATCTCTGTCATGTAGGAGACGCTTTTATTAAAATAAATTTTTAGGTGACTAAGACACAGCGTGGAGTAAGAACTTGTGTCTGGTTCTCACGGCATTTCAAAGGAGTTTAGCCATACAGTATCACTTGCGAGCTAAAACTTCTCAGCTTTAGTGCTTCCTTACCTTTTCTATACTATTTTGCAACATGTTTTTCTTCACGAAAACCTAGACAGAGAAGTGCAATAGTGTGTTTTTGTTTCCTTCAGCAACGAAGGATTCTGAATAACTGAAGAGAATTGCTCTTATGCTATATATTCTAATAGATTGCATTGGTAGGGAGATTTCCATGCTGCTTTAAATTTTGCAGCTGTTATGGAGGTCCCTGTTATTTTTATATGCCGGAATAATGGATGGGCTATTAGCACCCCTACTTCGGATCAGTTTCGAAGTAATTTCCTTTCCCTTTTTTGATTTTGGTACTTTCTCTTTGGTCATGTTGGTAGCATTGGCCATCGTCTCATAATGTCTAAAAGCAATTGTTCTGCGTCTTCCGTATATGTATAGGTGATGGTATTGTTGTGAGAGGGCAAGCTTATGGAGTTCGTAGTATCCGTGTCGACGGCAATGATGCCCTGGCGGTTTATGGTGCTGTTCAAGCTGCACGTCAAATGGCAGTCAGTGAGCAAAGACCGGTTCTAATTGAGGTCAGGTGATAACTTTTTTGGCAGCAGCAGCATGTGCTGTGATGTGAAGATATTTTAATGGCAGACCAACGTTACATTTGATTTTTCCTTCGCAGGCCCTAACATACAGAGCGGGACACCACTCCACATCGGACGATTCCACTAAGTATCGCCCAGCCAATGAGATTGAATTGTGGAGATTAGCACGAGATCCTGTGGCTAGATTTAGAAAGTGGATTGAAAGAAATGGCTGGTGGAATTGTAAGGCTGAATCAGAGCTTAGGAACAGTGTGAGACAGCAGGTAAAATTTCTCTCAGAAAATCTGGCCGACTCATCGATACTTGATGTTATACTAATTAAAGTTTGACCACAATATGAAGCGTGATATCCTGCTTTGTTGGGCAGAGTTTGTGTTTTTATTTTAAGATGCGTGTTTAAAATCCAGAAATTAGTGTAAAAAATGACTTCATTGATAAATAAATTTGATGACTTAATAAGGTTTCTACTATTATACTTTTTGACAGAATTGAGGCGGAATAGCAACGGATTAGAGATGAAAAAATTTCTCTGAAATTTGTGTTTTTCCTGTAGTGTAATTTTCCTGCTACAGCTTCTGCAGGCAATTCAAGTGGCAGAGAAGGTAGAAAAACCACCACTTGCAGACATATTCACTGATGTTTATGATGCCCCTCCATCCAACCTTCGCGAACAGGAGAAATGGTTGAAAGAGACTATGAAAAAACATCCACAGGATTACCCAGCAAATATTTCTGCGTAGTTATGACCTCAATGGGCTTATTTTGATGACATTACTTCTTTCAATATTAAGCTTGTCTTCGAACTTATATTCTTGTTTGTTGTGCATTGAATTTGCTACTTGCGGAAGCGATGTATATGCCCGGCCTGCAACTAACAAGCCAACAATTGTGGGAGTGTGAGTAACAATTTGCGAAATAAGATATACCAATTGGAGTGAACAATCATCACAACAAAACGAAACTCCTTTTTTGCATCCTCTTCCTGACGTAATTACGTTCCTCATTTTTATCAAAGAATGCAGAAAATAATTATCTTTTTCGTAAGCATAAGAAAGTAGAAACTGATTCCTCAATGGTACTCTATTCAAGATTTCTGTCTGTACTGTTGTACAAAATGGACTATTGTGCAAAATGTTCACTCCAGCGATGCACGTAGTGGCATGACTTTGGCATGCTAGAACAAGTGGCTTATGATTACAGTTCAAAAACCACCAACATGGTGGACCCGTCAATTTTTTTTCTTTCTTTTTTCTGAAACAAGGCGTGGCGAGGGTTGCAATTGGCAAATTCAATGATGGAAGGAGCTTGTTAGTAAAGTGTGAGGAGCACAAGAAAATATATTGGAAACATGTAATGATAGAATTCTTTGAAAACTAAAAGATAGCATATGCAAAAGGTTCATAATGTGATAGTTGAATTGTTAACAAAAGTATACTGACATAAGCTAGATAAAATTATGTTCTAAATATGAAAGCAGATGCCCTGCCAGTGTGGCGTAAGAAATGCACCACTAATATATTATAGTTTCGCCTTCATTTGTGTCATTTGTGATGTTATTCAAGTTATGTACGATTGTTGTCTTTGTCATAATATTCAATTGCTCAGTTTGACCATCTAGATGGCAAAGAATGAACTATATCTAATCCCTTTCCTTTCTTTGAGTTGCTTAATCTAGAGGACTATGACTTCGTGTTTAATATGGAGATTTTTTTTTTTGGGCAAACATTTGCTTAATAACCATATTTTTTTAATGTCATCTATCTCCCGCCTCTTGAGTATAAAACAGAATTAAAAAAATAAACAACAACTAATAGAAAAAGTTAGAAAGAAAAACCTACTACATAATTTTTATGGTAGTAACCTTGGCCATGTATACTTATTGAATAGAAACATTATTGAAATATCTGAATTTGTTTTATACGAGCATTAAATATTGCGTGCGCATGTAAGCTACAAATTCAAGAATTAAATGGAAGTTTGCAGATATGTTTTGACTGACCAAAATAAAATAAATGGCATCGTCAACATTGGTATTAGCATTAGATAGTGGAGCCTGAAATATTCCAATGGCAGACAAAATAGTGTTCAAAAGGCCCAAATTTCCTCACAGTAATCTTTGCAAAGCTTTTGTCATTTTGTTGTTTGGCCTCTTTCTCCGTTCCATTTTCTTCTTCTTTGCCAAACTTACCTGTTCTTCTGGGAACATTAAATTGACTTGGTTTTCTTGCCTACTCACTTGACAGAGATGTTTAATATTACGAGTTGGATTGATCCTAGGCCAAGATTTAATTATAATAACGATGCAGTTTGTCTTTCCCTTATGATTTTGTGTAACCAAAATCATTATTTAATGTCGTTTTCTTTTTATCTAACTTAATGTCATTTAATACATGGTACTTCGGTTTGATGCGTGTATTTTTTTTTAAAATATAGATTACTATTTGAATATGAAAATATTGGAACATCATAATCACAGTAAAAATGTAATTCTTCTTCAAAACATAATTAAAATAATAAAATTACAAATATAATTTTTTAAATAGAACAGTCATAATATTTTCTATAAGAATAGTAATATGGAAACAACCTTTTACAATTGAGTAGCTTATTGGAGTTTGATACTTGACTTAACAGCTAACTAAGGATATTAAAAAACAAAACTCTTAAAACTTAAAGTTGTATCAACAAATGAAATAATCATTCATGTTAGGTAAATCTAATCGCAAAAATAAATAGTATATCACATTTTATTAATCCTTTCTTCACATCTTTCTTTTTTTTATTTAAAAAAATTTAGGTGCAATATTTATATATTTGTTATTAAATTTTTAATAAAAATATAATAAGTGTATAATTTCTATAGTTAAATATTATATAATTGAATCTTTTATAATTTTTTTTTAAATGTTGTATATTTATTGAAAAAATTGATAACAAAAATATAAAAAAAATTATATTTAATTTTTTTGAATTATCGACTATTTATTTACATCAAATTAATGGGTATAAAATAATATAAAATGCAAAAGTGTGAACATATCATTTGAGATAACAAATTGATTAGACGCGTGAAGGGAACTTAGATGGTGGGGTGTGCTAGCAATTGGAAGAACAGTAGAGTTATAATGGTGGGATGTAAGTATGGGGAGTCAAAGCACGCAAGCAAGACGGATATAAATTTGGGAATCTATTTAAAGATTGCCTTTACTGCATGCACATGATTATTCCCATGTGGGTGCATGTATTCAAATTTAGGTTACTTCTTCAATCCTGATTGTCTAAAAGTTGAAAATTTAGATTCCGTTGGAATTTTGGTGAATTTGGATTGGTTTAATTTAATATAAAATGCTAGATAAGGCAAATGCGGCCGGCGTAATGAGAAATCTGTTTCTGTTTTTCTAGAACTTCCACAAACATTCAAGCTTTTCGGATTTTTTTTTTTCAAATTTATACAATAACTTTTTAAATAAATTATGTTTTTCTTTCTTCTTTTTCTCTTAGAGATGTCTAGATTATTTGATTCTATCCCTTATTTAAAAAATTACACTCTATTTTTTTGATAAAATTTAAAGATGCCCTATATTAATTTTTTATATGATAAAAGATGAGCTACAATTATACATATTTTTCTTATATTTATTATTTGTAGAATATAACAATACTAATTATCTTTGGCTAATATAAGATAATTATTTTTTAAAATTTAAAATAAAATAAATTTATAATTTTCAATACAAAATACATACCACCAAAATAAAAATTTTAAGAAATGAAATTTTTTAATAAATTATATTTTTAATTAAAGAAATATATATTATCGTTGAGGCTTTTTTGATCATTTGTTGGTTTCAAGAAAGATTTATGTACTTTTGAAAGGCCTAAGAGGGACATGTTATGTTAATTAAACTTAAGATAAGGTGTATATTCAAAACACAAATATAAAGAGTGATGCTTGTGTATATGAATCACTTATTAACTTGGTGTATTAAACTGGTAGAATATTGAATGTGCAATAGAAAAGAAATAATATGATACACCAACATAAAGAAAAGAACGTACATCATTTTCCAAAAAGCTAAACGTCTTTAACTTAATAATGATATTATTAGTAAAGGACGAAAGCAACTTGAGATGAAATGAGAAGGTGGATGCTAAGTGATTTGAGTTGATAATAATTTGACAACGTGCAGTGAGCCTGGTAAAGTTCTATTAGTGGATGATGAGGGTCCATATCAATAACATAAATGGCAGTTATTTATCCCATAATTGATGGGTGAACCAGATTGAAGCTATCTTCTTACACTAGGAAATTTAACCAAGAAATAAAGAGAGGAAAACGCAAGATATTATATATATATATGGCTTTCATGCAGTGAGTTATTATTATCAAACCATCAAGTCACATAGTGGTTTCCATATTATTATTGCTTCTCTCATGAGCCTTATGACTACCATTAAATTCACCTTCTCCCTCTATTTATTAACAGTTGCAAGCGCACACACCCATTCTCTCCCCTCCTCCCAACACACCCACACACACACACTCACTAAAAATATAAATATGATATATTTGTTTTTAAATTTTAATCAAATATTTTCCTGTTATATAAAAGAACTTTTACTTGAAATGTTTTTGAATTATATTTTTAAAAATTATATATTTGTTCGAAAAAAGAAAACTCTTGAATTCTCCAATCATTAAATTGTCTATGAAATTTATATATAATAATAAAATTATTTTTTATAATTTTAAAATTAATTCAATGACATAAAATTTAAGGTGGAGAAAACTCAAATTCTTCTAATTTACCAAAAAAAAAAAAAAAGCCCAACTTTTCTTTGTTACTCAAGTGATTGGTGGATTCAAACTTAAAAGATATAAACAATTATTTTTCTCTTTTGAGGGGTCAGTTTGACTGGATTGATGTGGAGTGAGAGGTGGGGACCATCCCCCACAATTATTCTACATCATTCGTTGCCAACCCCTCCCTCCCCTTTCTTTCTCCCACGAGATAAGGCCTGTTTGGCCCTCTCTATTCCTTGTTCCAATCTCCTTTTTCCAACTAAGATTGCACTTTTCTTCTTCCTCTTTCTTGTCTCTCATATGCACTCCTTACAATCACTTCCCATTCTTCTTCTCTTTTCCTGCCAATATGGAATGTAATCCCCCTAACTTGTTTAATTTTCCTTACTCATCACTTCCTCTGTAATTTTTAATACTTCCTTTCTCTATCTCTCACCACCACTTTCTACTTCTTCTTCTGTCTTCTGTCTCAAGGCTTTATAGTCTAAAGAAAGCAAGAAAAAGTTTGCTGATTTCTGACACCTACACCTTCTTTATGGCATTAATGTCTTAGTGCCTTCAAATGCTTGTCTCTTGTTTTATCACCCACATACACTACCTAAAGCCTCAAACTTGAAGCTTTACCTGTGTGTGCAACATCTTGTTCAGAACCCACTTTGATAAATCTTGAGTTTTCTTCCATGAACGAAGCTGAAATGACCATTCCCCACTTATTCAGATGCCCAATCAGTCTAGACTTGTTCGAGGACCCAGTGACCTTATGCACAGGCCAAACCTACAATAGGTCAAGCATAGAAAAATGGCTTGCTCTGGGTAATCTCACTTGCCCTGTCACAATGCAGAAGCTTCATGATTTATCCATCGTCCCCAATCACACTCTTCGTCATTTAATCGATCAGTGGCTTCAATTGGACCCTCAATTTCACCACTTTGGTAACTCTAAAACAATTGATTCTCTAGCCTCTCTGAAGAACACCCTTCAATCTCAGGAATCCACCTTCCAAAACAAGCTCCAAGCACTTGAAACAATCAGGCTCTTATCTGATGAATATTGCTCTTTCAAGAAATCTTGCTTCCTCCAATTGGGTTTCTTGCCTCTACTTTTGGGACTAGTTTTTGGGGCTCAAATGTCCAAAGATCATCACACGGAGTTCACAGAACTAGCACTTTCTTGCATTATAAAGTTGTTACCTCTTGGCGGTACTTCAGAGCCGCTAATTATGCTTAGAGAAGAGTCTAAATTAGAATCGTTTCTTCTATTATTCGAAAAGGGCAGTACCAATATTAAAACCAGTCTGTGTAATCTGATAGATTCAGCAGCTGCATCACATTTAGAAGAGGTATGTCTTATGCTTGCAAACTCTCACAAACTACTCAATGAAATTGTTCTTCTTGTTCGCCAAAATAATTGCGAGGCTTCCAGGGCTGCAATTAAAGCCATATCAGCTTTATGTTCCTTGCAATCAAACAGAGAGAATTTGGTAACAGCGGGGGCAATAGATGGCATCATAAGTTACATTTCAGGATGTGAAAGAAGAGAGAAGAACTTGGCTCCATTGGGAATGGAAATAATAGAGAAACTTTTGGTAATAGGGAGAGGCAAAGAAGCATTGTTGAATAGTCCAAATGGGATTCAAACTTTGGTGAAGATGGTTTTCAGAGTAAGTAATCAAGAGTGTAGTGAGAATGCAGTGGGGTTACTTATGATAGTGTGCAGAGAAAGTGGGCGTGCGAGAGACGAAGCCATTGAAGAAGGTGTTCTGACCCAGTTGCTTTTGCTTCTGCAGAGTCAATGTAGTGCCAGAACAAAGACGAAGGCAAGAATGCTTCTCAAATTGCTGAGATCCAAGTGGGCTGAGAAAGTACCAAAACAGGTCTAGATTAATTGTGAATATAATAATAATAATAATACAATGTGTTTTTGTGACTACAGATGTGGGACGTCTTATTGAGTTACTGTAGCTGTTCTATATTTGCTTGTTCCTGTGCGCTTTATAGTCTGTGAATTATTATTATCACCCAAATATTACCCATAAAATGATATTCATCAAATTTTCAAATTCAGTTTTGACTTCATTATCCATTATTAGCGCCCTCGTATAAATTAAGAAAACAACAAATCTCACCGGCTCTGGGATTGTCTAGAATTTTTCTCATGTCCTAAGATGAGTTTGGGTATGTAATCATGTTGATCTTTTAAATACTTGTACATTTATTTATCAAAGAAATTGAGTTTGAAATATATAAATAAAAAATGTCAAGATGCAAAGAATTCTTCCAATTTCAAGGGTTGTGTAATTTATCTTCTCAACTTTAAAAATTAACTATAAGTCTTTCAATACCTTCAATTTTAGGTAATTTGAACTTTTTTATCTATGACCCTAACACCAGTTGTTCATATAAATTGAAAGAAGTCAAATCACTCTAAGTGGTAAACAAAATTTTTTTTCCCCATATTTTTGTAACAAAGAAACTCTTGTTTATCACTTGGAATGAAAAATTAGATGGAGGTTTTAGTTAACTTGGTCTCCTTCAATTTATATCGACAAGTGTTGTTAGGGTTTTAGACAAAAAAGTTAATAAGAGGTCATATTGCATAAAACTAAAATTTGGGAGGTCCATAACTAACTTTTAAAGTTAAAAAGAGTTAATTGTACAACCTAGTAAATTGAAGAAGGAATCTTTGCTAACATGACTTCCTTTAGTTTGCATGACTAAGTGTTGTTAATATTTTTGACAGAAAAGTTCATAAGAGTAATCATGTTGCATAAAACTAAAAATTTGAAAACTTTATAACCAATTTTTAATGTTGAAAAAAATAAATTATACAATTTCTTAAATACGATCACACATAAAATTGAAAATCTAACAAGTTTTTGACCAATCTTTTAAGTTGAAAAAAGATTCTTGTATATAGGCATTAAAAGATTAATATCTCTATATTATTCAAGACATATACAATACATAACAAATTTATATTTGTTATTTCTAAATATCTTAGAAACAAATTTTCATGTGATTGAAAATTTGAAATTACTACATAACAAAATTACGCAAATGATTTTTCTAATTAAGCCGACGTTTGCCCATGTATACAGATTGGCTCAATCAGTATTACAGGGTTACGAAACAAAAAGAAAATTACAAGTGTGACTCATCTATCCATTGTTAATTTCAAAAGTGTGAATAAGTTATAATACGTACAACTCTGTATATAAGTTTAGTGACTACATGTATATTATTTAATATATAAGGACAAGATTAATCTGATATATAACCATTAAAAAAAAATACATGATCGTGAGATAGAGAAATTAACTCGACAAGAATAGGGTCACTGTCTTGACTATATAACTACTTGGTTTGGAAAATGATTTTCTATAAACCGAACCAAAAAAGAAAAGAAAAACGATAGATTGATTGCTTCAACAATTGAGATCTCACTTTCCTTGGATTTGTTTTCCTCACTTGACGGTATTGAATGAACGAACAAGCTCAACCCCGTAAATAATGTAATAATATTTAGTGCAATATTGGTAAAATGACGAAGTTGTAACCTAATCATGTTATTTTATAATGTGAAAGGTAAATGTTGCACATTCAAATCATAGAGGGTTGTGGGGTATAGTCAAATTATTTGGTAGCAATAATATCACTTTTTCTGCTTTGATGTATCCATTTCCATTGGAAGCCCTTTATCTAGAGAAACAAATGGAGTCACATCCCCATGATACGAGTCTCGTAAAAGGTCATCATGCATCTTTTGATTTTAGGTTCAAATGGGGGACACCAACGTAATGAATTCAAAGCACAAATTCCTTTTCATCCTTTTTTATTTCTTTTGTTTTTTTTGTTTTGACTTTTTCAATCAAAATTCGATTCCTCCACAAGTAATGTCATATAATAAACCTCTACTTGTTAAAAGATCATATTTTTTTATGATTTTAATTTTTTAGGAGTTCTTGAAAACAAATCATCATAAATTTTATTTAAAAAAATTACCTTTTTATTGTCAATTTTCATTTATTTTATTAATAAATAAAAAGTAATGTGATAAATTGAGTGAAAATTTTTTCCCCATTTACCGCCATGTTATAAGAAATTGTGGTCAGAAAAGGGAAAGGGGAACCCAAAGTAATTGGAAAGAAGTTTCGTGCTGGGTGTTAGGGATAGGAATGGCTTATTCTTCTGTTTAAAGAGCATATGGGCAACAGCATCTTCGTGAGACAAGTTGCTGATTTATAGGTTGCAGTTGATGGGACTTAGGTTTCATGGAATCTCCTCTTGTCCTTTTAATTGCAACAGAAAAAGGCCCCATCCTAAGGCAAGTTTGATATGATTATTAAAAAAAAAAAACATATAAAATGTTTATTTTATTTTTATAATTATTATTTAATAATATTTATTAATTATTATTCAGTTATTAAAGAAAAAGATATTAAAGTTATTTTTTAATTTTAAAAATATTTATTTTTATTTTTATACTTAATTTTTTAAGTACAAGACGAGGCATAAAGTTAAAGAATTTATAATCTTTATAATCATAAGTTAATTTTATATAATACAATTAAAAAAATTGATGTAAGGAAAAGGAATATATATTATATATACTTTTAATTTTTTATGTTATTTTCTCTTTAATTGTATAATTACAAAGTATTTAATTTCTTTAAAATATCATTAGGCTCCCTTGGCCCACCTTTTGACCTCAAAATCACTTTTCCCTGTAGGCAAGAAAATGCTAATATTGCTATTCACAAAAATCTATTTTCTCCATTGGAGCACAAAAGATATCAAGTATATGAACTTTATTGATCAGGATTGTCTCAACTTATCAAATAAATTGAGTAGTCGATTTAAAAGAAAGAAGAGAAAAAAGTAAGTAAAACTTTTTTCAGTAGTGTCATACACTTTTCTTTTCTTTCCTAGGAGATTCCAAGTTTCACTAAGGGAAGATACTGCGTGACATCTTATTCTGCTAAGAAGGTGATTTCTGTATAAAGGGCCTAACATTTGTAGAATTCACTTCTTCATTATTGTTATATTCTATGTCTGGAAGAGGGAATGACAAACATCGAGCTTTCAATATTGAGAATTTACAAATATAAATTAAAAAAGGTTCCCTTGGACTTAAGAGGTAAGTGGCCTACTTACATATACTTTGATTACAAATAAGGTTGTTCGACTTGAATGATCTCGAGACGAGATTCTTTGAAAGCATGGGCATCCAGTTCATGCGAGAGATTTTGAAAAACGAATCCAAGATTTTGGAGAACCATAGACTCGTGAAAGTCATCATTATTAAATTTTGTGATGGGGGTGGTGAGAGACCATCAACTTCTGCTGGGAAGTGAGAATTTAGGATTCAAAAATGAAAAAAAAAAAACAACAACTTTTTGAGTGCAGTCTACAATTTCGGCGAAGCAAGTGAAATCTTAAAGTTTTAAAAAAATAAAAATCAAAAGCGATGCTTTTTACCAGAAAATATGTCGAAGGAAATGAATGAAAGAGGACCAGACACAGTGGAACACTAGCCGACAGAGCCGTCCACAGAAGAGAAGAGAAACTTTTGGAGAGTCAAAAGAAAGGAACTCACAGTTTGAGGCATTCATAAGAGCACAGGGTCATGCACTGACTTGAACACACTAGTGGTAACCTGCATAAAAAGATAATCAGAAAAAGCTTGCTCCTTGCAAACAGTATCACAAACTAGAATCTGGAGAGAAAGGTATTGCGTCAAATCAGATTGATTTAACCAATGTGCCTTTGCACGCCATGGAATTTTTGCTAGTGCCTAGTATACATCAACTGTGCTTCTTTTTTGAGCCCCCAAAAAAAATACTTCTTTTTTTAATATTCTTGCAAAAATTACACTAAAATATTGTATTTTTGTCCCCAGTTGTTATGTTTTCTTTAATTTAAAAAAATTACAAGTAATCTCCTAATCGATTAGTTTCATTACTATAAGTTCCTACAGTCTAAAATTGAAAACTTTAGCTATGTAAAACTTCTTCCCATTATCTAACACTCTTTTTAGCTCTCCTCTTCATCACTGAAAAAAGTTGAATAAACAGGGCTTCCTAGTCTTAGATGGTCACCATTTACTCAGGAATGAGTCTCCCCCTCCCCCACCAATCTACATCATTATTTAATTTCAACTTTTTAAAGCTTTTCGTTGGCATATACATCTTACTTAGTCCGCTCCATATCAGAATATTACGACAAAATTAGTTAAACTATTAACCAAAATAATTGACGATCAAATTTGGGATGGTAATAGGAGTACATGATCTTTATACAGGAATGAATTTAAATTAAATTTCAGTAATTTAAATCAGAGAACAAAGAAAGCCCGAAACATTTATTGTCCTTTCTCCATTTTTAATCAGAATTTATCAGAGTAAATCTTAATCATGCCTTTTGAAATACACTATACTCTCAATGCAAGCTGCCTGTGAAATCAAAATACAAATTTCCTTATAACTCCTAATTTAGCTACCCATTTCTATATCAAACTCCTTTCTTATTAGCCCCCAAGAGCAAAGACATGTGCAGCAGAGGTGTATACAACAAAACAAATCGCAGAGCAAATTGGTACCGATCACAACAGCACCTAAAATTAAAATTTCATAGGCTAAGAGGCTGGCAACATAAAAAGGGGTGGGGATGACTTACGGTAAAGACTTGAATTCAAATAGGCATGACAAAGGTATGATAAAAATCAACCAATATGTAAACAATCACCTATTAGCTAACTCGAAATATTTGTTTCTTGACTTTAAGACTGGTTGAGTCTGGTGTTTCATTATCAGAAATAACACATGAAATTAGGATTAGTAAACCACATATTTTCCAGCTGCTTCCTTCACGGGACGGTGCACGGATACAATCAGTTAAAGATGAGATAGATCCCTTGATAGAACCCTCCATTGCCTTAAATGATTTGATGGAATGAGATCATTTTAATTAAAGAATAATATTTAAAGAACTAAACTAACAGGCTTTTATCTTTAAAAAATAAGATGAAAGAATAGTCAATTTTGTATAGATTAAAATCATTAATTCACTTCTATAATTTGATATAATTCGATGTCATTTTCAGGCAGTCGCAATTGTGGGGTAAAATTCTCTGACTAATTTAGAATTCGAACGTCCAAATTAAATAGTAGACATCGTAAGGCAAGACCAACACTCGAAACAATCTTGTCCAACCAATTTGTATCTTATTGTTTGATTATCTTCCGTAGTTGGTCTCCGACCGTTCAACAGTTGGAACGATATCATTGCCCAGATGTTATATAAAATTTTGATTGACTTCCTTAAAACACTCTTTATCATATGAATATTTCCACGTAATTAAATGTGACAGAATGGTGATCAAAAAGTCCCCAGAAAAGCAAAAAACCATCACCATTATATTACATCTAATATTCATTAGAGGAATGGAAAAATAAGGTCTATTGCTTAACAGCCAACAAATTTGAGCTACATATTTGATTCTGAAAATATTTGCAAGGCTCTTCTCGGATGTCTAAAGACACGAGTTGAATAGACCCTCAATTTCAGCAACAACTACTTGTGGATGCATCAGATGGCGGTGGCTTGTCTTTAAAAATGTTCTTTTTAACCCCTTTAGAGCCCTCGGCTAAGAGGCTAGGTGTATCCAGAATCTGCCAAAATTCACAAAAAATTTAACCATTGCCATTGTGATTGTTTCTCGCAACAGCAAGCCTTTCAATATGCTTTTCAGAAAGTTGTATCAATTCGAACCCCCCGGGTTTCAAAGAAAAAATAAATAAATAAATAAATAAATAAACAAACTTGTCTTTCTTATTCTCTAGTATTATACTAATGACATAAAATTAGTTGTTGACCATTTGTGAAACACCTGTCACCGACCTTGCAGAGTGTAATTTTGCACTCACAGGTAATTTTCTCAAGTGAGCACTTGTACTAATCATTTTTTCCATATATGGTGTAGATGAAGATTCACCAAAACAAAATAAGGTATTAATATGGTGAATGCAAATATTAAGAAATGTGAGCAGCATAACAATTGTAGACCAAAATTATGTTTATAACTGGGCATATATATATCTTAACATACCTTCAAAACAAGCTCTTCAAAGCATTGCTGTACATTGACTCGAGTTTTAGCACTGCATTCAATAAATAGGCAACCATATTCCCTGGCAAAGTCTATCCCCTCTTTCTTTGTCACAACCCTATCACTCTCCTGAAATTTGAACAAATATTATCCACCTGCATATTAAATCCCTTTATGGAATGAAAAGGAAAAAAATATATCTTAAAAAAAAAAAGTACACCTCAAAGATAATTTATAAGTCAGAATAAGAAATAAATGTGACATGTAGCCAACTAGACGCATTAAAGAGTTGAAGCTAGAATCCTAAATCTAAGGGGCCATAATAGAAAGCGATCTACAAGTCGCAATGGGAACACCAGGTGATTCAGGATTTACATTTACTTAAATTCCTTGGGAAAGCATACATTTAATCCCGCCTCCTTATCTTATTTTTGTTGGTTTTAAATGCAAAAGTATTTTCTCAGTTCCAAATTTCCCTAATAATTGGTATTGACTAAAAATCCAAGGTCCTCAGAAAATTTAGATCATTGGAATTAAGTCATTTAGAATCAATGTTAAACAACGCAAACATGGAACATCAAACACAAATATAAGGGGAAAAGAGATCCTTGAAACAAGAATCAGGAAAGGGTTTGTTTTTATGTATAAATATGTGGACTTATAACTTGAATAAAAATCTTGACACGATTGAAGAATACACAAGAAGATGAATAATATAGAAGTGAACATGAAGAGAGAGAAAGCATATGATTGTAAACTTCATCCAAGAAAGATACCTTATCTACTTTGTTTCCAACAAGCATCTTGATGCAGTCTTGATTTGTTGAATAAAGGTCTATCTCCTTCGCCCATACTTCAGACAGATTTGTAAATGTTTCTCGCCGAGTCACATCATAAACTACATCAGGTAGAAGAACAACATGCAGACATCAACAGCTAATTTATAAAACTTCAATTTTACATCCTATGGGACGAGGGGAGATTTTCCATTTTCCCATGACCAACCAACATATTACATACGATACCAATGTGCAGGCCATATTCTGTTGAATCCTTACCCAATAGCATCTTAGAAAGATAATTCCAGTTTGGTCATTGAATTACCATATCTCGGACAAATTCACTTGAAAACCCAAAGCATATTATACATAGGAACAAATGATTCCTGGAATTTACTTTTATTTTTAGCAGTATTTGAAGAGTCAGCATCATCACGTTAATTACCAGTAATGATCAAACAAAATGACTTGACAAAAGGCAAAGCGTAGATGTGCATTGTAGATGCTTGAGGGCATCAATAACAGATTATTTTTAAGATCCCCTCTTTACTCATCCATAACTATTACTGTTTTTAGTTCTACAATGCTCTTAAAAGCCGCCATTAATTAGCACCATATGCAAATCATTATTACTTTGAAAGGATTATTATCACACGTTGTTTAATGATGGCTAAGTTTGACATGCAATTCCATAACTTAGCATGTGATGCAAGACAAAGGGGGTTAATTATAAGTGCATATTGATTTTTCACTATTTTACGTACTTATCATAGTCATTATTTTTAGAGATTTTATTGGATTGTTTTAGGTAATCTTAAAGTAACTATGATATAATTAGAGTCCCATTAGAATAATGTAGGGCTTAGGAAAGTTCTGGAAGATAACGTACTGGTTGGTGCAGTTTAACGATGCTTGTAAAAGGGTGTAAAATATTTTCAGTTATGAGTTAATTCCAAGGATTTTTCCTAGGTCCTAGTAAATTCCATACTTTCTACCTAGTAGATCATAGGTCATCTACTATAATGTTACCTAGCGACCTCCATTCTATATCAGCATGAAATAAAAATTTGGCTTAAACTCCTCCCAGCAAAGAGCCCATCCACACTGTCAAATGGTCGAATCATCATCAATCATATACCACAGTCAAATGGTTGAATCATCATCAATCATATCCAAAAAGGAGTTGCTTGATCTACCACCATAGTTATCAATAGCATGCCATAGCGCCAAGCAAGGAGGCTTCACACAATGCCCAGGGTGTAGTGTTGTGCCTTGGCAGTACGTCGCTATAGCTCCATCGCACACGTATGCTATGTGGGTGCCTCCACAGCGCATGCTATATGGGCTATATGTAAGTTGAAGCACTAGCAGCCCTAATTTTAAGTAGTTGTTCAGTTGTGAGAGAGAGCATTTAGTTGATAGGCTTGGACCCATTGCCCACTCTGCCTCAATCCACCATCTCTAGCTCTTTTCACTCACAGGCAGCCACCTGCAACACCATTTCAAGTAAGCTTCTCCTTGCTACCTCTCCACTTTGATCTCTTTTCTTCTCTTTCCCTTTCCTTTTAGATTTTTTTCTTCTTTCCCATGAACCTGCAACCACCGTTTCAAACTTTCAAGTAAGCTTCTCATTTGGTGGCCTTCAGCCTTCCCATGTAAGTATGTATCATTGTTTCCCCTGTTATGTGTTTCACTAAAAGCTGCAGCATCTTGCATCTTCTAATTCTGTTTTGGTCTTTTCAATTTAGGTTATTTAAAGACTTTAACCATACCAAGTGAGTTACAATTCCAAGAATGCAGACCCTATTGTTTTTTAATATATATTGGTCATTATGAATTATATTATGAATCTTTCAATGGTGTGCACTACATTTTCAAACAGCTTGATGCTATGAATGCGCTATGCACTATAGCATTTTGAAGCCCTCAACGCTAGCAATTGTGCAATGTGCTATAAATAACTAGTACCATACTTCCTCACAATTTTATAGATTAACTTTTATAAGCAAGGAAAACTTCCTAGAATATGCATATGGCATTTTATTCACTCTAGGTCATCATAAAAACACAAAATTCCATCCAAACCAACAAATATATGATTGGGAGGAAAGACTCAAAAAAAAAAAAATTAGAGATAGATCAGAGAACAGAAACTTGCCCATAATGATCCCTTGTGCCCCTCGGTAGTAAGAACTTGTCAGCGTTCTGAATCTCTCCTGACCAGCTGCATTATTAAACAAGTACAATCAATCAAATATGGCTACCCCATTGTTACCTATATGCAGTTAGGCACAACTAAGCAAGAAGTTCAAGTAAAAGGTATAGAATTAAACATCAGAGTCTAGAAATAAACATATTATATATATATACACACACACACATAAATAAGTGAATACCTGTATCCCAAATGGCAAGCTTCAGCCTTTTACCACCCACCGTCACATATTTGACCTTAAAATCAACACCTACATGAGAAGCCAAAGGAGACATGAAGCAAAAAGGCTAAAAAATGAGACTAGTTCATCTATGTTTGACGTTAAGTACATTTTTTGGGCATGACATCAAGATCACATTATAAATAATCAGAAATCATTGACCAGGAGTAAGTAAAAAGGTGATATTCATTATTTAGAAGGGTTGGCTTGACTGCATTGTAAAAAGCTATAGGTATGCTTTGTGCAGATGATCAATTAGTAGCAAGTTCAACACAGGAATTGGAAACAACATATACATAATAGTAGAAGCTAATAACTCTATGGGAAAAAAAAATTGGATCACAAAGCAGGTGAGTAAACTAAGCCTACACTAACACCATATTATCTTCTCAAATGCATAAGCCTTGATTCATCCCTAAGATGCTGGGATACTCAAGATACAAATCAATGGGCAGACCAAGAGAATTAAAGTAAATTTGCTTCCGAGGTGAAAGCCTACCTATTGTGGGTAGAAGCTAATAACTCTATAGTAAGAAAATTCGGATCACAAAGCAGGTGAGTGAACTAAGCCTACACTATAGCGTCTTCTCAAATGCATAAGCCTTGATTCATCACTAAGATGCTGTAATACCCAAAAGATACAAATCAATAAACAGACCAAGAGAATAAATGTAAATTTGCTTCCGAAAACCTACCGATTGTGGGTAGAAGCTAATAACTCTATAGTAAAAAAAAAAAAATTTGGATCACAAAGCAGGTGAGTGAACTAATCCTACACTAATACTATAGCTTTTTCTCCAATGCATAAGCCTCGATTCATCATTAAGATGCTAAAATACCCAAAAGATACAAATCAATGGACAGACCAAGATAATTAACGTAAATTTGCTTCCGAAGACCTACCGATTGTGGGGGAGAGATCTTCATAAGTATCGGAGATGAAACTGAGAAGTAGACTACTCTTACCGACCCCCGAGTCCCCAATCATCAACAACTTAAACAAATAATCGAATTCGGCCTGGCTCGACGATGTCAAATCCATCACAACTTACCTTCGATCAACTGCAACAAAATACAATGGACCTCACCTGATCAAAATCCAACAAATTTATGCCATCACCCATTGATTTCCGGAAAAATAAATAGTAATACAATGATTACAAGAAATCCTAACTCCGTGGTCAAATCAATTGTTCATCCTAACATTGATTTGTTTAAAAAGAACAAAATTTGTCTGATTTTTCAAAAACTATGATCATGCGAATTATGAAATTTCTACTGACAGAAAAAAAGGAAAGGTGGAGACAAAGCAGAGGGAGATTATACCAGAAAAGTGAAATCCAAAAGGTAGGAGAGGAAATCCACGATAACAAGTGAAGAAAATGTGGTGAACCCGAGGCAAAAAAGGGCACCGCGTCCGAGTTACCGGGGGCCGCTCGAGTTTCCTTCAGCCTTCAACTCAGTTAATTCATCTATGATTATCTCTCGTCTCTTAAACCTCTAGCGTGGATTTCACTTATTCTGAAAGCCATAAAATTAGAAAAAGATTACTGATAACATCTATATTAATTAATGAAAAATTGATATTTATTTGCAATTTCAAAATGAATCAATGAGAAATAATCAAGAAATTAGTATACTTCTCACATTAACGTTTAATTGAGTTCTGACGTATCCACCGCAACTTTCTGTTTAAGGTTTGACGATTTTAAAATCGTGCCCAAACGAGGATTAGGAAAAACTTGCTATCCTTCATAATTTAAATCCCTCTAGCCTTGTTATTAATTTTTCAATAAATTACATGTAAAGAACAATGTGAACTTGGCAAGCAGCAGAGCATTAATGTTTTAACGAAGATGAGCAGTGAGAAATGGATCAAAATATCGAGCCGATCCAGTTTTACTATTTCACAGCTCAATTGTATGTGAATATAAACTATGGCAAATCACGTTACCAGGGCTCAGATATTGATCCTACTGTCATACGGCTCTTAATTTTGTCAAGCTAAACAGGTAACTAACTTGGTTAAAAGTTATAATTAGCTTATATCAATATCATTTATTTAAAAGTAATATAACTTTTTCTCTCTTCTAAGTCTGTTTTATAACACGATAGAAATGAAAATTGATAAAAAAATTAGTAATAAATTTTATTTGATAGCAAGAAAATATAACAAAATGATACTCGATCGTAAAAATATGTGAAAGTGTAGAAAGAAAAAAAATATTTTGAGCTAAAAATTTGAAAAATCTATAATACCTCTATGTACAAACAAGTTGAAGAGCAAGTGTATCAAGGTGAAATAGATCCTAAATTTTTTTAAAAAACTTTTAATTTATATATTTGTTATTTCAAACAATTTTTAAATATCATTTTTAATTAGTATATAATATTTTTAATTTTAAGAAGGGCCCTAAGATTAAAAAAATAAATTTAGTATTTTTTAATTAGTTATTTTATAATATAGAAAATCAGTAAATAGTATTTAAAAATAAAAATATTATAAAATTAAGTATAAAAATAATTAATACTAATTATATTTTGATAAATAATAAAATATTATTTAATATTAAAATCAATAAATTATATAACAATTAATGAATTTTAATTTTTTTAAAAGAAGATTGACTTTCAGTTATTATTAGTTTGAAATTGCCAAAGCCTAAGATACAAATACATAATATATATATATATATATATATATATATATATATATATAGTAATATATATATATATATATTTATATAAGTAATATATATTATGATTTATATGTAAAATTATTATATTAATATATAATATATAGTAAAAATAGCAGATTCTGAATTTTTAAAAATTTTTAATTTATATTTTTTCAAATGAAATAAATTTTTTATATTAATTTTAATTAGCATATAATATTTTTATATTTTCTTAACAAGACGGACTCCAAAGCTTTAAAAAAATTATTATTATTTAATTATTTATTTTATAGACTAAAAAATAAATAATAGTACTTTTAAAAAGAATAATAAAATTAAAAAATTAAAAAGTGTATTGTATAAATAATTAATAATTATGTTTTATAAAATAATTAGATATTATTAAATATTAAAATTAATAAATTATATAACAATTAATGAATATATTTTTTTTAAAGATCATTGACTGATTTTCAGTCGATATTAATATATTAATTTAAAATCAATTTATTGTTGTCAAACCTCGAGATACAAATATATATATATATAATATATATATATATATATATATATATAAAATTGTTATACATAATATATAATATATAGTAAAAATAGTAGACTCTAAATTTTAAAAAAATTTTAATTTATATATTTTCCAAATCAAATAATTTTTGGATAGTAATTTTAATTAGCATATAGTATTTTTAGTTTTTTAACAAGAAGGACTCCAAAGCTTTTAAAAAAAGTATTATTATTTAATTATTTATTTTATAGACTAAAAAGTAAAAAATATTACTTTTAAAAAGAATAATAAAAATAAAATATTAAAAATTTTATTTTATAAATAATTAATAATTATGTTTTACAAAATAATAAAATATTATTTAATATTAAAATTAATAAATTATATATGCAAATAAATATTAAAAATAAACTACTAATTAATTCTTAGTCAAAAATTGTCTGACTAATTGACAATGAAATTAATACTAATTACCAATCAGTGGATTAGCAATGCTAATGCATTTTCACAATGTATTGCCTCACATATAATATTAAAATATAGATTTTATATATTTATTATATTCATATGTATTATATTTAAATAAGTTAATATGAATCAAAATAATATATATATTTAAAATAAATAATTATTTTTATTATATAATATATATAATGAACATAATTATTTATTTTTTATATAATATATAAAAATAATACTGTATATATAGATATTAAAATGTATTGATAAATTTAGAATATATAATATTAAAATATATTTACTATATTTATATCATTTGTACATTATATTGTGAGGATATTTCTATTTTTTCTTTTTTACTATTTTTCATTCTATTTCTATTTCATTGAATCAAACAAATAAATACAAATGTAATCTTTTATATTTTTTATTCATACCAAACATAATTCATTTTATTACATTCTATTCAATTTTTTTTTTATCATTAAAGATTCTATATATTAAATGAAGCCTTTAAGTCATTCATCTCAGTTGTTATTTTTTATCCTCAACTGATTTTATAGTTTTACTTGATTTTTAATTTTATTTTTAAAATTTAAAAATTTATAATAAAATCTCTATATGTCTAAAATTTTTTAATTTAGTTTATGTCATTAAATTTCTCATTAGCATGTCATTAAACTATGTTGACATATTAATCATATGCCATTTTAATAGTTTGAATGTGTATAATTATGGTCAATTCACCCTGGTTACTTAGTAAATGTTGTTTCATGTTATATTGTAAGTTAATTTTATTTCATTATTTATTTTTATCATTTTTGTTGATATAAATTATACATATTTGAAGGGTTAAAATTCCATATTGTTGAATATATCAATAAAATTTAATGGCATATTAACAAAATTTTAACAACATGACCCAAATTAAAATATTTTTAATTTATAATAATTTGATTATAAAATCTTAAATTATAAGGATCAAATGAAAAATTACATGAAATTACAAGACTAATAGTCTAATTTAACAATTAATGAATTTTAATTTTTTTTTAAAAGAATCACCGACTAACTTTCAATTAGTATTAGTTTGAAATTGCCAAGTCCTAACATACAAATGTACATATACACACATACATACATATATATATATATATATATATATATATATATATATATGAAGATTTTTATATAAAATTATTATATGTAAAATATAATATATAGTAAAAATAGTAGATTCTGAATTTTTAAATTTTTTTAATTTATATGTTTTTCAAATCAAATAATTTTTAGATATTAATTTTAATTAGTACATAATATTTTTATTTTTTCTTAACAAGAGGGACTCTAAAGCTTTAAACAAATTATTATTATTTGATTATTTATTTTATAGACTAAAAAATAAATAATATTATTTTTAAAAGAATAATAAAAATAAAATAATAAAAAGTGTATTGTATAAGTAATTAATAATTATGTTTTACAAAATAATAAAATATTTTTTAATATGAAAATTAATAAATTATACAACAATTAATGAATATCAATTTTTTTAAAGGATACTGACTGACTTCAGTCAAAATCAATTAATTATTGTCAAACCCCGATATACAAATGTACATATATATATATATATATATATATATATATATATATATATATATATATATATATATATATATATATATATATATATGTAATATATATTAAATTTTATATATGAATTTATTATACATAATATATAATATATAGTAAAAATGGCAGATTCTGAATTTTTTAAAGTTTTTAATTTATATATTTTCCAAATCAAATAATTTTTGGACAGTAATTTGAATTAGTATATAGAATTTTTAGTTTTTTAACAAGAAGGACTCCAAAGCTTTAAAAAAAAGTATTATTATTTAATTATTTATTTTATAAACTAAAAAAATAAATACTATTATTTTAAAATAATAATAATAATAAAATAATAAAATTGTATTGTATAAATAATTAATAATTTTGTTATACAAAATAATAAAATATTATTTAATATTAAAATTAATAAATTATATATACAAATAAATATTAAAAATAAATTACTAACTAATTCTTAGTAAAAAATTATCCTAATTAATGCTAACTATCAAGAGGTGGATTGGCAATGCCAATGAATTGTCACAATGTATTGCCTCACGCTCCCCCAAAAACCCGTGCGTATATATATATATATATATATATATATATATATATATATATATATATATATATATATACACACATATTATTTTTTAATATATATTATTTATATATTAAAAATATATAATATTATAATATAGATTTTATATATTTATTATATTCATATATATTATATTTAAATAAGTTAATATGAATCAAAATAATATATATTTAAAATAAATAATTATTTTTATTATGTAATATATATAGTAATATTACATATATAACGAAAATAATTATTTATTTATTATATAATATATAAAAATAATACTATATATATATATATATTAAAATGTATTTATAAAATTATAATATATATAATAAAATAATATATATATATATATATATATATATATATATATATATGTAATATTAAAATATATTTACTATATTTATTTCATTTGTACATTGTGTTGTGAGGATATTTCTGTCTTTTCCTTTTACTATTTTTTATCTTATTTCTATTTCATCTAATCAAACAAACAAATACAAATATAACTTTTTTATTTTTTATTCATACCAAATATAATTCATTGTATTACACTCTATTCAGTTTTTTTTTTTTCATTTTTATCACTAAAGATTCTATATATTAAATGAAGCCTTTAAGTCATTCATTTCAGTTTTCATTTTTTATCCTCAACTGATTTTATAGTTTTACTTGATTTTTAAAATTTAAAAATTTATAATAAAATCTCTATAAGTTTAAACATTTTTAATTTAGTTTATATCATTAAATTTCTCTTTAATATGTCATTAAACTTTGTTGACATATTAATCATATGCCATTTTAATAGTTTAAATGTGTATAATTATGGTCAATTCACCCTAGTTACTTAGTAAATATTGTCTCATGTTATATTGTAAGTTAATTTCATTTCATTATTTATTTTTATCATTTTGTAAATTTTACATATTTGATGGGTTAAAATGCCATATTGTTGAATATATCAATAAAATTTAATGGCATATTAACAAAATTTTAACAACATGACCCAAATTAAAATATTTTTAAATTATAAGAATTTAATTATAAAATCTTAAATTATAAGGATCAAATGAAAAATTCCATGAAATTACAAGACTAAAAGACTAATTTAACCTCAGAAGCAATATAAATAAGATTAGAGTAAATTTTATTAATCTTCTTGAGGTTTGAATAAATTATAGCTAATACCCCTTTTGTTTTAAAGATATTATTCAACTATGTTGGAAGTCAATTGTAATATATGGAGCTTGAGTATCATACGGAAGGTATGAAATTCTCGTAAAAGGTTTATAAAAAGATATTGGACTCTGATTTCATGAATTAACTTTTAAAATGTGATTTTCATAAAACTTTTTATCAAATTTTCTAACATTTAATATATATATATATATATAAAACCAAAATTCATCAATTTTATTTTTTTTATTTATGAGATTAACCTTTTACAGAATCTATCGGTGTGTATTCTTTCAAAAAATATTGTTATACTACAAATAAAATCACAATTTTATATTGTATAAAAAATTTAACTTTATCAGTTAAAAAATAAATCAGTGAATATATTTCTTTAATATATATCAAATATAAAAAGAGACAAATGATATTTTTGATTTAAGAGCAACATCATGTATAAATTAATCGAACTTTATAAAAGAATAGTATAATTTACTCAATAACTGCAAACAAATTTTAAGTTCTAACTTTGGAAATACAGTATCATAATAGTATAAGTAAGATGAGATGAATTTAGTTTTGGTATACAGATTGAAAATAAATATAAAAAAATAAAAAGATAAATTTATAAATATAAAATGATTTTCAGAATTTTACTAAAAAATTAATAAATAATAAATATTATACAAAATAAAATATAAAAAAATTGCCTTCATATAATATACCAAACAGGACTTAATTTTTATTTATTGCGGGGTGATTGATAAACAAAGACTCGGCCCGCACATGCTGACAGGTTTGAAAACTCTTGGATCAAAAGCGTGGTCTCTCTACGTACTGGTTCCTCACTAATACTGTGTAATTAATTTTTTTAAAATAAGCAATAATCATGAATTAAATACTAGAGTCGTGACAAAAATCATGTGACGGTTTTACTATCTTCTTCTTCTGCCTCTCATTTCACCCTCCAATTTAGTGGTTCCTGTCTGATTAATGTAATATTCTATCATGTGCCTAACCACTCTCACCCAAATCAAATCAGTAAAGTAAAGGATTATAAAAATGTTTTATTAAACCATAAATTATAAGAAGTCACGATGACGCCGTGACGAGCGGTTTCCAGCGGTGTCAGGAAGGTGTCTAATTAAGAAATCGTTTGTCATAGAATATTAAATATAAAAGTAATAATAAAAATAAATAAATTTGATGTTTTTATTTAAATAATAATAAATAATAAACCCAGAATGAAATGATAAAATGATATATTTCTTTTTCCATACGCGTTAGGACAAACCTGCAAGAAAAAGAAATTTAAACAAATAAATAGAGATTTAAAAGAAAACGAATGGAAAATGGCCACGTAGCAATCTCCGGACAAACCGGACCCACAAAACAGAGGTTCTGAAATTTTGTAATTTCTAGCTTTCCGATGAAACGCGGTCCGATGCGCAATACGCAACTTTTCTTTTCCGTTTTGCTCGTCGCACAACAGCCTGTGCGCATCAAAGCGAGCCCCACTCACACCCGCCACCCTCGTGCCTTTTGCGTATGTGTCATTGCTCACCGTTTTATTTCGAAAGCAGAAGCATTAGAAGTCAACAGCCAAACACGCTTTTCCATCGCCAAAATTCGCCGCCACTGGAATATATTATGGGATTTTATATATTCATGATTTGAGATATTAAGATATTTAATATGATAATTACTAATATTTTACATTTTAAAATATAAGATAGTCTTAGCTTTGTTGCATATACAACATAATCTCTTTTTAAATTATATATAATATTTATTATATTTTTATAATTATTATTTAACTGATTTTATTATTTTTAATTGCATTTTTAAAAATAAAAAATATCAAAATTAGTTCTTATCTCACTTATTTATTTTTTATTTCTTTTTCTTTTATAGTATTCAACTAATTTGGTTCTTACTTCTTGAAATTTTTAATATATACTTTTAAGATTAGATCAACTAAATTTTAAAACTTATATTTTTTTTTACTATTTATAAGTGAAAATATAATTTAAAATTTTTACAAATTAACGTATAATATATTTACTCTATTTCATGTCAAACTAAAATACAATTTAAGTTTCCTTAATAATCTAGTATTATATTTTATATATTTATAATTTTTATAAATAAATTTTATTGTGGCGTTAATTATTAAAAAAGACAAGAATAGATGTGGTTCTTACAAAAGAAATTTATTACATTTAAATGTGTGAAATGATAAAATCCACCTTTTATGTTAGGCGCGATATTAGGGTCTCAACATGCTAAATGCTCTTATTGCTGTTATCGCATAACCCTGTTCTAAACATTCGCATCAAACTATTCAACGTGAGAACAACGGGTGATCACAGCATAACAAACCCCGCCTCCTCTGTTTCTTTGATTTTATTGACGTGAGCAAGGAATCGGAAAAGGGTGTGTTTGGTGCTGCCATGGTGGGTAACATTATGAGACCCTCATGGGTAGTGTTGTTTCTGTTGTTTACTCTGATAACCTTCGTCTCGCTTCAGCTTCCCGGGACGATAGTTTTTCCGATACGGTTACGTTCGAGTTCGTCGGAAGCCGAAAGTGGCGTGTCAGAGGATCCTCGCAGCTGCTCCGGTTATTTTCAGGGCGTCCCCGGAAGAAAGTTTGTTATGTCGATTAAGGATTTCGGTGGCGTTGGTGACGGGAAGACTTCGAATACCCAATCTTTTCGGGAGGCCATACGATACATGCAGAGTTTCAGGGATATGGGTGGGTCCCAGCTGAATATCCCCAGAGGGAGATGGCTCACTGGAAGTTTTAATCTCACCAGTAATTTCACGCTTTTTCTTGAAGAGGGCGCTGTTATTTTGGGTTCTCAGGTGCGCGGTATTCTCCCTGCTCTTGACTTTATTTATTTATTTATTTTTTTCTTCTTCCAGTTTTCATCTGGCTTTTTTTTTTAATTTGATGTGTTTTGTTCTTAAACTGTAATTAGTTTATCATTATGTTCTAAATTTGCGACTTCAATTGAACAGCGTATGGATTTTTGCCATACTTATTCAGGTGTAACCTGGTTCTGCTTGTGATCTCAATTTGTCTTCCTCTTTCTTGGATTAGGTTCGTTCCTATCGCAAAAACTGAAAAATAAAAAAGAACATCTTCAACAATCACTCTTTTGTTGGGAAAACTGTAAAATTTTGATGTTTCTTTTCCAGTGATCAAAATTTTTCGTTACTGAAGAAAAGCTCTTCAATTTTTCTTGGCTACTTATTCGTTTTGTTCATTCCAATTCAATTGTGGCGTATGATTAATGTCATCGATGGCCCACATTTTTCCTGAGGAAAAAGAAACATAGCGGGGCTACAAATGAAAAGAGCATTGCCGTAAACAGTTTTTCTTTTCGTTTTTTGAGAAAGGCAAAGGAAAAAATAGAGAAGTCATGGTTTTCACAGTCA
Organism: Erythrophleum fordii; assembly: GCA_032878935.1. Lineage (NCBI taxonomy): Eukaryota > Viridiplantae > Streptophyta > Magnoliopsida > Fabales > Fabaceae > Erythrophleum > Erythrophleum fordii. The sequence continues at coordinate 45,909,125 of JAVQMF010000054.1, forward strand.
CGCGTTTTCTTTTTCTTGATCTTTCCGCGTAGGCGTAGTGATAAGGTTGCTTATTTTACTTCTTTTGCAACAAATAGTGCGGTTAAGTCCTTTTACATACTTTAGTTTTACTTATAGTAGCTTCAACTACGCTTTTGGAAGCTTGATGAAACTATGATCTGACTCTAAGCATAGTTCTGCATTTGCGCAACAATTTTGTGGACCATATGGTGATGCAGACAAGTGATTTTCAACAAAGTAGTATACGCGGATGAATTTACGTGCTGTCCTGTTTGCTTAACTTCTTTCATTCTTGTTTAGATCCATGATTCTATGCTAAATCTAAGCAAACCCGTCAATGAGATTATGAGAATCATATACTCACGCTAGTGAACCCTTAGGTGTATTTATTTTATTTGAATGACTGTTCAATGTTTTTTTTAAAATAATTTAAGAGTTTTAATTCATAGGATCCCAAAGAGTGGCCTATAATTGAGCCATTGCCATCTTACGGAAGAGGGAGAGAGAGGTTCGGAGGAAGACATATTAGCCTTATACATGGAAATGGCCTTCACAATGTTGTCATCACAGGTATAAGAACTTGTACTCGTTTGCAGCTGTTTCCTTTCGTTTAATTTCATTTAGAGCAATGGTATAAATAAGTTTTTTGAAGACAAAATGTATAATGATGTTATTTTAAATGACGTCCCTCAGGGGTCCAGATTCCAAAGACTATTCTTGTTGGTTTTGACTTTGTTGGAGATGGACCTGAGTTCGCAGACAATAAAGTGGATATACAATCTGGGTGTTTTTTCTAATATAATCTCAGTGTTTTTTCTAACTTACTCATTCCAGCAATCGATTCCATTATCATGGGAAAAACCAGGAATTTATTTAGGCGAGCTTTGCATCATGGGCCGTCTATTTAAATAAACAACTAACATGGTTAAAGATTGCTCGTGCCTTCATGGGTATTTAAATAGTTATATGGTTTTGCAGGACAAAATGGGACAGTTGATGGTCAGGGAAAGATGTGGTGGGAACTTTGGTGGAACAGAACATTGGAGCATACAAGAGGTCACCTCCTTGAGCTGATGAGCTCGGATAATGTTCTTGTCTCAAACCTCACCTTTCGAAATTCTCCCTTTTGGACCATCCATCCTGTTTACTGCAGGTTTCATCTTCTTGACTTTTTATCTCTTCTATAAGTGGCACAGTAAGACTTCAAATGCATTTTTGGTTCTTTTTTATCAAGAAAGCATTTCTAAATTTCTCCTTGCAACAGCCAGCTTTTGGTATTTTGTGAAATAATTTATTTATATTTTAGTTTAAATTCTTTGGGTGTTGTTTCTTACAATATTTCACAATTGTGTTCAGATGTGATTCTAGGTGTTTGACATATCTTGTTGAAACAAACATAATTAAACTGAACTATTTTTTTAAAAAATAAACTTATGACTTGTCCGTCCTTAGCTCTGTAACTGCAGAAACATGATAATCAGCTGTGTTTTGTTTCAGTAATGTTGTTATCAAAGGGATGACAATCTTGGCTCCTCTTAATGCCCCAAATACTGATGGTATAGACCCAGGTTTGTTCCTTTCTAATTATTTTCACTTTTCTTGCATTCTGTTTTCCTGCTTAGCTTTGGGCTTACTATGCATAAAATCAAGTGAAGAAATGGTAGACATGTTATATTTACCTGCTAGTGATTTTCCCATCTGATTATGCAGACTCAAGCACCAATGTATGTATTGAAGATAACTACATAGAAAGTGGGGATGATCTTGTAGCCATCAAGAGCGGTTGGGATCAATATGGAATCACCACCGCCCGTCCCAGCACCAATATTGTAGTGAGGAGAGTTTCAGGCACCACGCCAACTTGTTCTGGTGTAGGAATAGGCAGTGAGATGTCTGGTGGAATTTCAAATATAACAATTAAGGATTTGCATGTTTGGAATTCTGCAGCTGGTGTGCGTATAAAATCTGATTATGGTAGAGGGGGATATATAGCAAATGTCACCATAAGTGACATGAGAATGCAGAGAGTCAAGATACCCATCAAGTTTAGCAGGGGTGCAAATGACCATCCTGATGATGGATGGGATCCAAAAGCTGTTCCTAAGTTTAAGGGCATTTTAATTAGTAATGTGATAAGTGTAAATTCGACAAAAGCTGCAGTTTTGGAAGGTATAAAGGATGCTTCATATGAAGGCTTGTGCTTCAAAAATATTACCCTGCTCGGCATACGCTCATCTGCGACATGGCATTGCGAGTATGTTTCAGGCTTTGCCAGCGACGTGTTTCCTCTGCCATGTCCTGAGTTGCTTAACAATGGCACTTTATCCTGGTGTTCACCTTCACGATTTCCCGTGAATTGATAATAAATGTTTCCAACATGCAGTGGCACTTCATCCTGATGCTCACCTTCATGATTTCCCGTGAATTGATAATAAATGTTTCCAACATGCACGGAAAAATCAGAGGACTTCCGTTATTATACATTGAGAAGTCGAGTCTTGCTTGAGCCAGATTATTTGTGGTTTCGAACCACAAAGGGGTGTGACTGAATTGGCCTTAAGAAGCCCTGATGAAAAGTGATCTTCCAGCCATGGTTGGCGCGGATGAATCGCTGGTGGGTTTATGATTGCAACATGCAGAGTTTCAATGAACTGATATCATGCCCCCTGCTTTGCCATGGTAGCAAAAGATGGGTGCAGTAGCACCTTATTTTACTGAGGGGTATAGGATGATCCGTCTTATGATTATTTACTGATGTACAAGAATTTTTCGTCCGTGGGAGAGAGGAGGAAGTTGAATGTACAGAGTGACAAAACAACGTAGAAATAATGAGTTTGATTCAGAGGAAGCTCATTCTTTTTCACTCATGTTCGCGTTCGAGTATTGTGAGGGGTTCAAGATGGTTCGTCTGTTTCCATTACAGCGTTTCTACTTGTCCATTTACTTTTAAGGCGAAGGAATTAAAGTCTCAGCATAATCCTAAATAACTGGAATTATCGCTGACTTTAACCTTTTAGATTAGTAAAATTCCTTTATATTGTGAAACTATTACATTGTGAAAACATGATAACAGCCCCGTGCAATTTGAGATTTGAATCATCCTCCTAGAGGATATTGTAATAGAAGCAGTTCTTATATGCATTTTTTTCCTTTTTTTTTGAAGCGTTATTCTTATTGTTCTAATATCCATTTTGTCATTGTATTGTTTCATAATAACTTGTAATTACCACACGCTTTATCAATAACTAACTATAGCAACTTTTGTATGAATTAAAAAAAATGGCATTTATGCGAATTATAATAAAATTCTCATAATGTGCTTTCATACTTTATAGAACCACATATACAGTTAAATATTATTCTGTGTAATGAGAGCGCTGAGATACCTATAAACGAATCGAGTGGTAAAGAAATGGTATCACTACAATGGTAAGAAGGATTTAAAGCCTATTCCGAGAGATTGACCGTGCCTAGTAGTGACTTCTTATGGGATTTTGACTCAGGTGCGGTGGCAGACATTCTTAATGTTCCGAACACATGACCTAATTTTTTATTTCCCTAAATGCATTTAGTTATTTTTAAAAAAATGAGTCACGTCCAATTTTTTTTAAAAAATATAACAACAGTTGAGGCGTGACCTGTGTTTTTGCAAAAAAAAAAGCGTCGACAAAATTTGTAAAGGTAAAACGACTAAATTATAAGATTAGCAAAAATGTATAGTTGTAATAATGTAATTGTTAAATAGGTAAAAAAATTGAAAAATTAATTAAAGAATCAAGTGTTAAAATTTAAAAATATTAAAAGTGTAATTTATTTTAAAAAACAATGAATAAGTAGTTTAAATTTTAAATTTTTTAAAACTTAATAATTAGTATTAGTGTTAAGAAATTTAATACATAATTAAATAAAAGTGGTAAATAATATTGAACATAATATTAAAATAATAAAAATTATAACTAGTATATGAAATATATATATATATATATAATAAACTAAAAATTTGAATTTATCTTTGAGCCATAATTTATTTGTTTACTCATAATATAAATTTTTTCTATTATTAGTTGAAGTTAGGACTAATTATAATTTTTAAATTAAAATTTGTTTTTCATGTAATTGCGAGGTATATTTTTTCAAAAATTGTTGGAAGTAGTAAGTCACATAACGAAAATATTGATAAGAGAAAAAACTTATTTTCCATCAAAATCATAAAATAAAACAAAAATATTGATAAGCGATAAAAAATTATTTGCCATCAAAATCATAAAATGAAGGTTAATTGATTAAGTAAAATTTCTTAAAATTATATAAATAAGTAAGAGTGTTAAAATTTTGAATGAGAAATTAATCGAAATTAATTGCTGAACTCAATATTAAAATAAAATTGTTATAATATGTTATAATGATCTAAAAAATAAAATCACGAGTACAAAAAAAAAATAAAACATTCAAAAGAAATGGCTTCCAGTGCCACATCTAGTCCATGATCTTAATCGTTGGCCACGTCATCGAGCAGGATGCTGTTCTTCTTCTACCTTTTATACCTTGGACTCCTGTTCAGCTTCTTCTTCATTATCATCATCATTTCCAGTTGTTTCGTTATTATTATTTTCTTCTTCCACATGTTGGTAGGGCACGAGATTAACATTCAATTGAGGTAACTGAATTGGAAGAATAGGCTGATCTGGTGGGATATATCTCGTCTATTGTGATCCAACGTATGCAGATGACCTAGAAGCAAATCTAAAAGCAGAAATTTTTTGCTCTGAGAATAGAGGTGTAAAAGAGACGGAACTGCATGGCATATGAAATGAAGAGCTTACACATCTGAAATTAGGAAAATATATTGGTGGTGTGGAAGAAGATGGACCTGTTGTGTCATAATGGGTTTTTGTTGCTGTAGAAGAAGATGTACCCACAATGTCATGATGTACCTGTGACTGTGTTATTGGAAAAGAAGATGGTTCAGCAACACTAGGAGGGTCTTGTCTCTGTTGAGGTATAAAAAGAAGGACTAAGCATCGCAGATGTAGTGCCAACACCAGAGGTAGTATCACGATAAGGCAGATCGTCCACCGTGAGTATTCTAGTAGACATAAATCCATGAGCTCTCTTTGCCGTGCGAGTAAGAGGAAGTTGTGGTCTAAGCAACTGAGGTGTAGGAGGAGCAGCCTGAGAAATCATTATATCTTGATACTCGCCAAGTGTATTGAGGATACTAGTATAATCAGTAACTATTATGCGACCTAACGGTGAATGGTCATCCATAGTAAGTACTCGTAAGCAATTAGTTACATCGACCTGAAAATAAAAATTGAAAGTCATATTGATCAGAAATTAAAAAAAAAACTTTATAAGATAATTATGCTAGACTTTAAAAGTTACTACAAAACTCTGGGCATCACTGATAGGATGGATCCATCAATGGGTAACCCTCCAGTACCATTTTACATATTCTAAAGAGCGATCTAGGGGCTCTAATGATATCAGTGCAAGTGACAAAATATTTTACCAATTCTAACAAGCATGCACAAAGTTCTCATGTTCCTTTTGCCAATCCAAATAGGTCTTACTTTTGAGCGTTAGTATATGGACCTCATTTAAATTATAAGGAGCACAAGGTATGAGCTGCATTCGACCAAACTATCGGAGAACACAATCTGCATGATGTCATTCTATAATGTGATAGCAAATAAGTGATACAGATACTAGTCAAATATCTGAAGAGACCAGACAATAGTCAGGTATCAACTGGCGTATATCATCTGCATCATATAAAACGTCATATAATCTGCAAATAACGAAATAACAGGCTGTAAGAGAATACTAGCATTAAAGTAACCATGCAACAAACTCATTGTAAGTGTCTTAGAAGGATACTATTTAAAGATACTATTTTATCATATTTTACTATAATATCATCCAATATTAAAAACTTATTTAAAGATATTATTTTCATTATATTATATTTTTTATTTTGTCTACATTACAATTTTATCATATTTTACTATTATAATTATGCTAAAAATTTTTAATTCATGCTACTATATTTCTTTTTTTTTTTACATTAAAAAAATTTATTCATTATTCTATTTTTATAGTGTTATACTTTTTGTTATTTTCTACATATTATTCTTTTATAATATTTTTCCCCTTGTTTAATTCTTTTCTAATATTTTGTTCACAAAATTTATCTTACTATTTCATCTAAACAACTTTAAATAATATTTTCATAAATTTTAACAACTTTTAACTAATTTTTAACTATTTTTTACTATCATTATATTATTAAATCTTTCTATTTTTATAAAGTTATTCTTCTCTTTGCTCACATATAATACTATTTACAATTTTCTATAATTCTTTTGTGCTTTTTTCATCTAATATTTACATAGCATTTTTATAAAAAAATTTGTTTAATATATTATATCCTACTTACAATATTTATTTAGCATTTTTCCCTTTCTTCATCTTATATTTTCATACTAATATTTATTATCATATTATACAATAAACAATTTTTTAAATTTTTTTCACATACATTTTTTTCTTAAACGTTTTATTTTTTCCCCCTATTTGTATACAAACATTAACCACTTCTTTTTTTTGGCATCTTTACAAAAGTTCTAATTTTGCCTATAATGTAACTTCATTTTAACAAGAAAAATTATTATTTTTACATGTATACTCAAACCACTAACTATATATATATTTTTGAAATTTAAAATTCTATTACAATATTAAATAATTTCATATTTTACTTATAATGTAATTATATTTTAACAAATAAAATTATTTCATTCTCAGCTATATTTAAATCACTAACAAAATATATATTTCAAATTTAACAGTTAATTACAAATAATCATATTTTTCATACATAATTAAAAATTATTACATACCAGTAATTTTTCTTCTTTTAGATCTTCTTTCTCACTTTCTTTGTTGTAAAAATTGGCTTCTGTGATGGAATGCTTCATTGGACCTCTTGCTTTTTCTTTTAACCGAAGATGTAAATGAAAAATATGAAAGAAAGGATGATGTAGATGAAGAATATAAAAATTTTTAAGAAGAAGAAGCAAAAAATGGAGGATGACAATGAGAGGTGTGGGGACGAGAAAGAAGAAAACGAAGAGACTTTAAGAGAAAGAAGAAGAATCAAAAGATGCAACGGATATAAGGATAACATTTTTTATCTTCTAGTCAAAATCGTCCACATGACAATGCAATCTTCACATCTTTTGTCCCTCACTGCCACGTGTCTTCGTTATCTATGTGTCAGAGTCAAATTTTAACCCTGACAACATGTAACAAGGGTCACGCCTCATGTTGAGGCATGACATAAAAAAAACATATTTTTTTAAAAGGCGTGACCCTTTTTTTTTAAAAAAATAAAAATTCCTTTTGTGAATTTTTTTTAAAAAATTGGATCATGTCTCAATTTTTTTTTAAAAAATAATTTAATGTATATGGAGAAATAAAAAGTTGGGTATGTGTACGGAGCATTAAAAATATCTGTTACTGCTGAGTCAAAATCCCGAAGTCTTATTCTTCGCTGTGAAGTGAATTCTTTATTTTTCATTGCTTTGGTAAATATAATAAAGAAGAAATAAATGCAAAAGATTTGCTCTCCGTTAAAACAGAAAATACTGTACTGCACATAAGTGATAACTTCCATCTTAAATAGAAACATGGCCTAGAAATTGACAAGATATCTTCCTTCGAATTGACCATCCAAAACAGGATACCTATCTTCTCCAATAATTACTCAAAACCCAGGCCCTTCCTCGTGTAGCTGATGCTGCCATTCTGAGGAATAGTACTGATGGTCCACATTTGGAATTTCAAATAACAGAACCTTAAAGTTTCAAAAATAACGGACATGCCATCTAAGAGAAATCTTGGAATTTCAGGTAATATAGGTCCCATAGAACATTGAGCTGACCCAATGTTCTGCATTATGTTTCTTTCAAGCAAGGCACTTCTTTTATCACACTTTATTGCAAAGGCAGTAGTGAACTCCAAGACAGTCATAACTTGCATTTCTTGCAAACTCTAATGCAATGTTTATATATAATTCATACATGTACTGAAGAAGAATGTCATTCATTTAAAACAAGAGAAGCAGGAAAATGGTAACTAAGTGGAGAGTTGAGATGACTTCCTTTGCTCCCCATTTTTTTACGTTCTTCTTTATCGCCTTAACTAGCATAAAAGTTTGCTCTGCAGATTGTGATAATTTGCAGGACACTTGCCCAGCAGCTTCACCTCAGGAACAGACCATATTCCTCAATGGCCTTCCCTGCAAGAACCCAATAGACATAATTGCTCATGATTTCAAGAACATGGATTTAAGCAAGGAAGGTTCTACGGACAACCTTTTTCGTTCCTCCACGAAAATTGTCTCTGCTTCAGAATTTCCTGGTCTGAACACTCTTGGCCTCTCAATTGGTAGAATCGACATTGGTGTCGATGGCGTGGTACCACCCCATTATCATCCAAGAGCTACTGAGATGATCTTTGTCATCGAAGGGGTATTGGTCGCTGGATTTCTTGACACACAGAACCAACTTTTCCAGAAGTTTCTCAATGTAGGTGACGTATTTGTGTTCCCCAAGGGTTTGTTTCACTTCTGTCTGAATCGTGGTGGTGCGGTTGCCACTGTCTTGTCCGTGTTCAACAGCCAAAGTCCAGGGACGGTATCTGTCACTGCTTCACCTTCAGATTCCGCCATAGATTCATTACACGAGCTGATCCCACTTTCTGCTTTACAAATTCATGACTTTCCCAATTTTACTTGGCCTAGCATTTTCAGTTAGTCATTTCATATTGTTGTCACATCACATCACTTCCTGAAGTATAGTTGAAGTGTTTCTCAGTTTTACTTTTTATTGAAGACTTGCTCCGTGTATGTTGGTGATGGCATGAGTTCATCTAATATACTCCAACTGGAATTTAATCCCGTTTAGTATTTTTGTGCATATTTGATGAAGGAACAAGACCCATGTAATTAAGGGTTGCAATGGATATCAATTGTCCATAAACTTAGTCCATCCAATTCACCACTAAACTGTTAATTCAGTCGATCCATTAAAATAATAGAGTTAATGAATATGGTAAAATTCAATCCAATTTTTAGTTGATTGATTATTGATATCCATTAGATCTATCCATTGCTGACCCAATAAATCCATTTACTCAAACCATTAACAAACAACTGTTGCATGTCATTTGCAGAGATGCCTAATTGCCTATCCTCGTGGTGCATGCTTCGCAAAGGAATCAGACCAAGATTGTTTACACACACACACACACACACATACAATCTTTATTTATCAATTAAGCTGATCTTTTTTAGTGATATATTATTTTATTATTCACTCGCTCCAAATTTTTTGTTTTGAAAATTTTAAGTATCAACGAAAACATAAATCAACAGTCTGAAAATTGTGACAATGTGAAACAGAAAAAGTATGAAACAGACATATATAGGATAAGGAAAGTGCATGAGGGAGAGAGAAGGACTGAGTATTACATATGAAATTGATAAATTTTGCAATTCTGAAAGATCGTCTAGGCATAAGACCTCTCTCTAACTCTTTCAAATCTATTAAGATAAAAAGCTTTCAATGATATTAACATTCTGTTTTGTTTTGAAAATTTTAAGTATAAAAAAATTAGCAAACTTTAACATATCTTAGACTTTTGAATTTATGGTGAGATTTTATGTAACAGTATAATAACAAACCTTGAATTTTGTGTAATCCTTGCCGCTTAGGATAGATCAATGGACACATGGAAGCTTTATAGCAGGCTAATAAAACCATGACTTTAGGGTGACAAATGGAAGACACTAAAGCTTTGCTTCTAGTGATTATGCTTTATTTCTATTATGTAGGTTAGTATAAAATTTTAGATAAGTTATACTTTAGTATTCCATGATTCTTTTTAGATACGAGTATTTGTGATTTGAAAATGTGCATTTTAATATCTTATGATTTATCCTCTTAGTATATCAATATTTTATGTTATTTTTTTGTTATCACTTTACTATCCTACTTTGCAGGTGGGCCAATTTTGTTCTATTTTTTTTTATGAAATTAGAAATTTTATCAGGAAATTAAGAATTTTGATGTTTATTTCATAGAAAGTTAGAGTAAAATTGGAGATAAAATTAAGAATTTCATTTAGAAATAAATTTTAAGGAAGATACTGTGATGTGTGTATCAAACTTGAGATTTCCACTGGCCAAGAAAGAAATTTTAGTCTAAAATTCATAAGGAACTGGTTTTCATAAAAAAGAATTAAAAATTTATGCAAAATTAAATATTTCATCGAGGAGCAAAATTTGGAAAATATTATGTTGTGTATGTTGAATCTAAGGTTCCAATTAGTCAATGGAAGAATTTCTGGTTCTCGATGCAAAGAAAATTAGGAATTTTAAAAGAAAATTAATACTTTAAAACAAATTTTATTGGATTTTGTTCAAAAGATAAACAAATAAAATAATAAAGTATTTAAATGGAAAGGCACAAACTATAGGTACAAGTATACAACAAACAACGATAACAAAGTCTTTTTTCATTCAATGAGGTCAGTTACATGAATTAATACACGCCATAAAATTCTATCGTAAATCAAATTTTTAGACAAACCATTTAAGTCTAAATCTTTTTTAATAGTTTCTCTTATAATTTTTTTTAATATTTCTCTACTTCTAATTATTGGACTACTCTCTATCTAATCTACTATTCTAACTGAGGCTTTTATGGGTCTCCTCCACACATGTCCAAATCATTTAAGTCATGATTTTACAATCTTTTCCACAATAGGTGTGACATCCACTTTCTCTCTGATGCATTCATTTCTAATTTTATTTTATCTAGTATGTCCACTCATATAACGTAAAATTCTCATTTCTGCAACATTAAGTTTATTTTCTTATTGACTTTTTATTATCCAATACTCAATTTCATACAATATTACAAGCCTGATAGTTGTGTGATAGAATTTATCTTTAAATTTGAGTGGTACTCTTTTATCACAAATAACACCCAAATACTCTTCTATTTAATCTATTCTGTTTGAATCTTATATTTTATATCTTTCTCTATTTTACTATCATGTTCTACTAAAGTATAATTTACCTTAAACATTTTCAATTTCACGTCAATATTAGTTAGAGGTAGAATGACATGATTAATTATAAAGATGACTTTGAAAATTAATATGGATAATTGGGATTTTAAAAATTAAGTAATCTAAATGTAAAGCAACTTTTTTTTATATTATTTTTTAAATAATACATTTAGTTTAAAATTTAAAAACAAGGTTAAATAAGTATTTGGGTCTCATTTATTATCTAGAGGTGCAACCAACACGGCAAATAATTACGTGAAATGTCATCTTAACATAATTAAAATTATTTTAACAGTAATCAAGTTAATAGAATTTACAAATAGGATAAAATAAAAAATGAAATATTATTTTGACATTCTAACCTTGAAATATTAATTTAAAATTTTAAATAAAATTAAAGAACTAAAATACTAATCTAACCTATAAACTCTTGCATTTAATGTTTGAGTAATATAATAAAACTTGTCAAAATCCTCATTAATTACTTTTATAATTAATAGCGTGACACTTGTCAGGACTCAAGACAATTATAACTTGGCAACCATACATCACACGTGAAATTGTATTTGATTCAATTTTTATTCAGATTCAGGTACTTTGCTTCGAGCCAAACTATGTTCACTATTACTTGATTTATTGGGAAATTACTCCAATTGTGAGTTTGTTTGGGTTGATGCAATAACTTTTTAAGTTGAAAACTTTGAAGCGAATTCTAGAGAAGCAGCTGTATCAAATATCAATATTTTAGCTTTAAATGCTTCTCAATAGTCATTTTTTCGGGTGGTTCTTTTTAACAGGCCAATATTTTATTTTAGTTAATTTTGTAGTTTATTTATGACAATTAAATTATACATTTTAATATAAAAATTAAGTAATGGAATATCTATCCAAATATATAGATCAATGGATAGATGAACATTCACTCACAAAATAGGCCGCGAATGGCTAAGATTATCTTAAAAAGTTTCTTTACTAAATTCTAAACGAGTTACTGGGTCAGGTTAGTCCAGATGAATAAGAAAGAGAAAGGTGCGGACACTCAACGAAGCGGAGTTAGTAAAGAAATCCTTCCATCAAAACTCCCCATTTCAACGTAATCCATAATGCACCCAGTCTGCCCATTTGTCACCCCTCCAGCCGAGGCACCAGTATTGGAAGTTTAGATGGAAACTATTGCTAATAGACGAAATATATGCAATTAACTGAAAATTGTGGTATCCGAGAGAGAGAGAGAGAGAGAGAGAGAGAGAGAGAATTGATAACGACAATGTGACGATATGCTTGGTTCGAGTGAAAATAGAAGGGTAATAAGATATATTTAGACTTAATTTGTGTCTAAATGTCTAAATTCATTACCATTTTTCAAGCAGCAGCGTGCTTTTAAGCCCATGCAGTATAAAAGATTCAGAAACTGAAAATTATCAAAGCCATCATCAGCAGTGCTTGTGTCAATGGAAATAACTAAAGAGTTAATCTCAAACCTCTCACCACTTAAAATCAAGAATCTCTCAATTTATTTCAACCAAATCAAAAATTAGTCTATATACATATTCCTTGTGTATAAATCTATGACACTTTTTCGTCCTCGGTGAACCGTATACTTGAAAATTGAAACGACTTGGAATTTTAGAAAGAGGAAGATGGTAACAATTAAAAGAAAACAAAATACTAGCACTTATCTGTATGGAAATGGTAAGAATGATCAGATGGTCGGGAATGCCTTCCATGCACAAGAAATCTTGACAGCTACTCTATTTTTGTGATCACCTGAAAGTATTTCCAAGTCTGACGGCCCAACAAAAATATACAGGAGTTTTCCTCTTGTTTCCTCCATTCTATCTCCGAGTATTAATCATGCTCTAATATATTTATAGCAACAATTGAATCCTGGTAAATGCTACAACTTTGAAGACAATAAGCCCCAACAGCTAGGAAGCCTGATATTTGGAAGCTATAAAAAATTCTTAGGATGAAATCCGATTAGCTTTGGCCAGAGTTATCCCAGAACAAATTTAATATAACCCAACCAAAGTGGTCATCTTATTCGTGACAATCTTTTTCGTTTTCGATTCTTCTTACGTGTAACACCACTTTTTGCACTATCGTTACCAGAAGGAAGAGCCAAAGTTAATGATCGTTTGCCTATGTAGGTTCTGCCTTTCTTGGAAACCCATTTCAAAGGCATATTGTTCACCACCGTGCCAATATCATAAGAGTTATTCAGTTCAACAAGTTTTTGGATTTGACCCAGCATCTGATGGGTCCAAGCCATTGACAGATCCAATGCAACTGAATTATCCATTGGTCTTCTCCACAGATCCATCAAAACCTCTTTAAATGATTGAAATGACAAGGATGGTTGAGAACCCTGAATATTTTCACAAATCATGTTCACCTTGATTACATGTTTGCAAAGGTTGCCTTGCATTGACCAAGAACAATCGCAAAACGCAAATTCTGATCCAGGATTCCACACCAAATGTGTTAAATTGCAGTCTTTCTGGCTTACAACTTTGGCAAAGAGGCGGTCCTTGTCATCCAAGGTAAAGGAAGAATCAGGAATTTGTAGTGCTCGATGCCATGATGTAGAAGCAATATATTCCTCCTTTACATTCTGGAAAGAATCACTTTCATCAGCATGTCGATCAAGCCAGTAGCTTGAATGAAGCTCAGTTGTTAACTTGTGCACCAGCCAATCGACTCTTTGGAGCGCTCCAAGATGTGAATCATCAAAAAGTTTGGCCTTCAGTTTCACATGATAAGCTTCTATGGCACCAGAAGCTTCTTGACTTGCTTGTGGAAGAGTTCTCATTGTTGAAAGCCACATTTCTGTTCAAAACAGAAGAGGGAGAGGGAGGGGAAAGCAAATTACTAAATTAATGAACCAGCCCATAAAATAAGCAAAATTTTGAAGACAATTTCATGTGTGATGTATGGCTGTCAAGCGTGCATGCCATATTGCCAATATGTTCAGCCAGACAAGTATTTTTTGAGTGCAACTGTGCATGCAAGAGAGTAGAAAGAACATCAACTAACCAATCTTCGGCACCCAGGAGGCTTTGAAGTATTCCATGAAAGCAGTTTGGTCAACAAAATCCATGAAGAATTGTTCCAAGGCAACAGATGTATTAACTCCATCCCATATGCCGTATACTATTGTCCCAAGACGTTTGAAAATCTCCCGCTGAACCTCAATGCTACTACATTTCTTAACAATATTTCTTAGCCATGATCTCCGAACACGCCAGAGTGAGAATAGGATAGGACAGGAAAATATATCTCTGTTAAAGCAGCCAATAATAGTAAGACAATTATATATAATAAATAAAGTTTTAAATCAAACTCATTTGTAAAGCAATAAATCCTGCCTCAAAAGATCTATATCAGCTGCTGCATCATCAATTAAAAATCCACTGACTTTCCATCCAGGTTCAACACTACGAGCTCGACCAATCAAAGCTTTCAGCCACTTTGACACATCAGGCTTTGCAAAACTACGTGTAATGACCCATGCAACAGGAAGTGCATGATGTCTTGAATCGAAAACCAGTAGTGTGAACAGGGGATACTGCAATCAAGAAAAGCAAGCTAAGCACAATGCACAAATATCCCTTTTAGATCTTATAGAAAATTAAAAGCCAATAATAAAAGCTAATTACTTTAAGTCTTTTTATGCCAAAGGTTGAGTCAGCTGCAACAAGACCGTGGTGACCAAACCGGATCATTTGTTGCAACTGCCATTCTGTTTGGATTCCCAAGATAAAAGGGTCTGACTCTGAAGTGTCCTGATTAAAAAATACAGACTTCTTATTTCGTTCAACCCACATGCGAATGCTGGCTTGATCATCAAGGTCCAGCTCATGGGTGGACCTTTTGATAATCATCCCTAGTTTGTGGACATACTGAGAGGCAAGGTTATTGACTTTTGCATTAGAACCACAGTAACGTTGAATTCCCTCAATGTGTTTCTCCAAGATATTCTCTTCAGGAATGCCCAGATAAATCATAGACATTGTTTGCTGCTGAATTTCATTACATATATATGGAACTTTTATGGCACCTGGCCCAATGGCATCTCTGTCAAGTGGTCCATGGCAGACAAAACCTGACTTGTTAACATGGCGCCTCTCATTATATATGATAAGTGCAAGTGATGGACGGGCATAAAGACGTTTGACAACAAAGTGACAGGTACAACCCCGCATTGATTGAGGTCTAGCAGCACGATTTCGGGTATTAAGCCGATATCTTCTACTGGGTAATATACCTCCACCTTCCCCATAATTTTCTGGACCGAATGAGCACCAGTACCTTCATAAATAGCAAGATTCAAACTAGACAACATAAGCATTGGAAACCAGAATGTGAATACTGTCACTTCTCAGCAGATCAGCTATTTTTAAAATATTCAGTTGCTACCCTGCAGTTGATTGCAAACCCCAAACTATAACCGGAGGGGTAAAAAAAAGAAGAAGCAAGAAAAGCCTTGAAAAATCAAGCATATGTTCAAAAGGCAAACTATCTGCCCATCACTGTAAATAATAAAAAAATCACAGTTATTTGAATGAAGAATAAGAGGCATGCTAGAAACTTACAGCCTGTACTCCAGATACTCATCATCCTTGAACTCCTTCAAGCTGCCCATTGATCGTTTTCTTGCTCTCTCAATATGAAATTGTGTTGGGCATTCCACATTAGAGCATTCACCGATCATAAAAGAATCAACTCGTTCATAAGGAATAAGAGCAACATCATCATGGTGCTCAGCGTTGCCAAACTTCGTCCAAGTCAAGTCAGCAGAACAGAATTCCTCCTCCAGTGGGTCTTGCAAAGGAATATTGGCAATTGATTCAATTATAGCCATGTTCTCACGGATATTATCCCCTTATTAACTTAAATATTCACAATCACAGCTGCATAACAAAAATTATCGAAGAGGTTCAATACAAAATGTTGAGCGGCGTCGTGTTCTATAGCACTGTATTATGCAGAACAGAAAAACCTAAGTGTCCCTACAGAATTAATTAAGTTTCAATACAAACCTGAAACTTTGATGAAGCATAGTATACCCTATAACATTCCTAAAGAAACCTTTTCACAGAGCAAGTTAAATAGTTGATTTTGCAGAGTTTTCTAAGTAGCTAAGCAAAGCAAAGCAATTCACCCCAAACAAACCAAACCAGTGGCCAGTAAAAAGACAAATACAAATTAAATTTTAGAAAACAAACCCTTTTCTTGCATAGTGAAATGATGATGAACTTCTCGTCACACTAGGTCAGTAGCTCAACCTTTAGCGGGAGAGACAGTTCAGAGGAGGAGGGTTTAGGGGATACCGAATCAAAGTGGGAGAGGTTTTAGAAAAATGCGTGACTTGGCCTAGTAAAAACATGATGAAGCAGAAATAGACACCTGGTAATGTCTAGCAATGGGATATTGCCAAACGACAAGGCCCTCTGGCATTTTTCTTTTTCTATTTCAGCTATGCATAAACGATACCAAGCGAGATGCCGTTTTAACATCTTGCCATGAAGAATGGGAGCCATGAGTGAAAACGGTGGGGTTGGGGACCTGGCTCTTGGCTCTCTGCTACGTACGTATTGGCCATAATTGAAAAAATTACAAAAATTCAAAAAAATTATTTTGTAAGATTTATTATTATTATTAAGTATTATTAGTTTTAATTAAAATTAATGATAATTTATTTTAAAATAATGATAATAAATTTTATAAAATAACTTTTTTAATTCTAGATTTTTATTTGTAATTTTTTTAAATGATTCTTATATTGTACTACAGAAACGTGTCCGTTAACGTACCATACCGTACTATACGAGTCTCTTTTATGGGCTCTAATGGATATCTGTGACTACACAATCGGCATTGGGTGCTATTTTTTGGCCTTAGCACTCGACGTATATTATGAAAAAAATTTTAAATATTAATTTTATGTATTTATAATTAGATTTTTAATAAAAATATAAATAGATATTTTTCTGGTTTGGTATTTTAAAAAAATTTATGAAAATTAAATTCATATTATAATGAAATACCTCTTTTGATTAACTTAAAATGTATTATAATATAATTCAGATAAACTAAAATTATGCTGTTATGTTCTTGTATGAAAGCTCATATTAGGTACAATAATCTATATCAATGAAAATAATAATATATACATTTTCTTTTTGTTTATTCTATTTGTATTATAAAATGAATTTTTAAAATGATTATATTAATGATGGCCTTTTAAATGAAAATAACTTAAAAGAAAAAACAAACAAACAAACAATTAATGGTGAAAGAAATTTGAGGGTAATAGTTGTGACAATAATATTTAAATTTAATTAACGTAATTTTTGAATTTTTTGAAATTTTGAAAAGAAAAAAATTAAAAAATATACTTAAAAGGAAAAAAATATTATACATAAATTGTTCTCTAATTTTTAGATCAGAAAAATAAATTGCTATATAGTTAGGTGATCAATGATAGTTATTTTATTATTATTTGCTATGAAAGTTCTACAGATTCAAGAATCTTATGAGGATTCACTTTACTAAGATTTAAAACATTCTATGATTACAATTTAACAAGTTATATATAATAAACTAATACAATAAATTATTTCCAATAATACAACTTAAAAGAGTTAAATAGGATAAAATCACTTTGAATAAATGATTTTTTTTTTTCCCGTTACAAATGAGACACAAGACTAGAAAGGAAGAAATGGACAAAGTAGGGATCGCACCCAAGTATATCAAGTTTCTTTACAACTTAAATTTAAAGAAAATATCACTTGAGCTAAGCTTGTCGGTTGAACAGGTAACTTTTGTTGCTTTTGTGAAATCCCTTGATTCGATTGACATTATTGGCCTCCTTAGAATAATATAAATAAAAGGACTTCTGGAAGGCATCTTCTTCTTCCTTCAACATTATCACCCTTAAGTTTATTCTTACACATCAATCTTAACTGCTTCAAATTCTATACGAGTTTATTAAGTTTCCACTATTGTTTACATCTTCAATAATATACATTTACTCTTCCCTAACCCATTTTGGTGTGCAGAAAGTTAAGGATGAAAATAAAAATAAAAAATAAATTTTTTGTCTTTTTTTAAAAATAAATATTTATTGAAATAGATACTATTAAATAATAATTATATACATATAATAAGTATTTTACAAAAAAAAAAATTCCTTTTCTCTTTGATTCCAACTACCAAACAATCTTGAGGATTTTCTTTTTTTTCTTTTTTTTTTTTGATATTACATTATACCCTTGATATTACCCATAACTCACTCAACCTTTATCACTTGAGCTAACCCCAAGTGACTCCTAAGAATTCTCTCTTGCTCTACAGCCCCGCAAAACACTAGTATATAAAAAGTAGAATTCTTGAATATTACATGGATGGATGTTCAAATTAAAAAAAAAAAATTAGCAACTTATTTCATTTACAAAATTTTAAAAAATAAAGGAAAATTCATTAAAAGAACTAAATGCTTACCAAAATATCCACTGCAGTAATTTTTTTTTTCTTCAAATGATAGGTATCTATATATAATATTATTAAAGTATAACAAAAATAAATTCCTTTCTTTTAATAAAAACTCTGTTTCACGTATATTTTAAGTAGTTTGAACTGTTAAAAGTTTCACCATTACGTCTCGTATGTCTTAATTAAACTATTGACATAAAATATTTAGTAGAAAGATTTATAGAACAAGTTGAGCATTAAAAGCTTAAAAGAAAAATTTGTAACTAATAAACAAATATCTTAATTTTACATGGTTATAACTTTTAATCCAAGAGAAATTTTGGATCTTATTATATGTCAACAAACAATTATTTTAAAGTTCCTCGTCATCCCAATCCTAATTTACCTGATTGAGATTATTTTTAGCCTAAAATTCTGTGTTTCAAAGCTATTTTAACATTTTTTCTTTTTTAAATATTTTTGTCATTTACTTTTATTTTTTAAAAATTAACTAGTACAAACATATAATTAACCTTTGTTCAATTTTGATAGTAGTTTTCATTCAATAAAATTTACAAGTTTTGATCTTTCAATTTTTTTAAAAATTTTCTTCTTTTCATGTGTTTCACTCTATTAATTGTCAATAATAATCTACTTTTATATGTTCTTTCATGTTATACAAACTTATTAATTATTTTATTATTCTAAATATGATTGAGAAAATCATATCAAACTAGTTTATTTGATTAAAAACCTAATAAATCGACTATAATTTCAACCTCGATAACCCTAAAAATTAGTTAAATTAAAAAAATAGTAAAAACCAAACAATTTAGCACTATATTAGTTGAAAATCAATTTTTGCTTTTTTTGTTCTAGTCTAAATTGAAATTCTGATATTCTACAATAAAGATTTATTATATTTATATAAATTTGTTTTTATATGTAAATATTTTATCTAATTTATATATATTTTAATTATTTATATTTATTTTAAATATTTTTTTACAATATATGTTTCTATTTAATTGTATGATATTATATATATTTATATCTTTTTATATATTTTTTAAAAAATAGTTTGATCCTAATTTAATCACAATTAAACTATTAAATTATAAATTACCTCTTATCTTGATTTAATGATCAATCTAATTTTTAAAACATTAATTTCAAATATACATATAATCATAATTTAGTAGAATAGTAAGTTATTAACATTGAGGTGCAGATTTTAGAGTATACTCGATTGGATTATTCTCTGCAACATGCATGTAAAATATGACAAACAAGAATCCTAGGGCACAATGCAATAAGTAAAAGTTTGTTTTCTCATAGAGCATTAACGGAATTAGAACCATGGAAAGGTAAAATCAACAACTTAATTAAAAACATTATGATTATTCACCAAGTACACCTAGAAAAGACAACAGAAAATGAACTATATAAATCATGAGCCAGACTCTAATATTATATTGCAGTTCCCTCTTGAAACAGATCTAGCTAATAACTATGTATACGGAAGCGCATCATGGTCCACTATCGCTGGCAGAACAACTTCCCACACCAAGAAAGTCTATGAAGGAAACACCCTTCAGCTTTCCAACTTGTTCTTCCATATTTGTCTTCCCTATCATGCTTTTGATGGAATAATCCTCAGTTCTTCGGCCATAATTGGATTTTGAGAACCTGTAAGGAAGAGGAACAACCTTACCAATACTGGGAATTCCTGGTGCAGTGAAACTACTATAACTACCAAGCATACAAGAACCAGGACTTGAAGCACTAGAGTGATCATTGTGATCCTTAATATTATTACAAGCAGCACCAGAAGCTCCAAAGCTCGCTAACTCTGATGTGATGGATGAAGTACCGCTTTGACTACTCCAAGGATTTGACAATAATGAATGTGAGGAAGACATGCCAAAGATGCCCATGTTTCTGTTGTTTTGGAACGTGAAATTAATCCCTGAATTAGGCTTATATGTGGTTGAGTCAATTATAGGAATATGATGATCATTATTATGGTTGCTTGTCTCACCAAACAGTGTGAAGCGTTCTCTCTTCCTTCTTGCCATTAGTACGTGGAAGTGGTTTTTCACAGCATTGTCAGTTCTTCCTGGCAAGAACCTTGAAATTGCAGCCCATTTGTTTCCCTTTACCTTGTGAAGCGCTAGAAGCATTTCTTCTTCCCCATCTGTGAATGGCCTTTTGACTATGTTTGGGTCTAGTTGGTTGTACCACCTCAATCTACAACTTTTCCCTATAAAATAATAATGGACAATTTGAAAATACCCATTTCTCATTGATTGAGAATTTTGCATAGAGAAAAAAAAAAGTTATAGACCACTTTAATTCAAAATTGTTAAGTCAAGGTTGAAAGCCTAGGAATAATTCTATTATTAATTTCTAACAACACAAAATCATAAATAATTGAGAATTTTGCAGAAAGAGGAAGGACTCGAGAGCACTTCAACTCTCAAGGTGGAAAGAATATTACTTGGTTATAGAAGCTCTACAACGGCAGTCAATAATTCTATTATAGTCTCTAACAAAATTAAAAGTCATAAATAATGGCATTCATTTACCTGATCTTCCCTCAAGATGTTCGGCAATAAAATTCCAATTCTGGGGACCATACTTCTCCACAAGTTGTTTCAGTCTCTCATCTTCAGCTGGTCTCCAATGGCCTCTGCTACAACTCTTTCTACTCTCGCTACTACTGCTTCTGGGCATTCTTCCCTTGCCCAAACAAACCTAGATGAAAGATTATAAGAGGAAAAAACAGAAGAAGAAGAAGAAGAAGAAGAATGATGAAGAAAAAGAGATAGGAGAAGAGCCTATAAAAACAGGCTTGGTCTTGGGTTATATAGATGGAAAAATCCCTTTAGTTGTGCCTACAAGATATGGTAAGCATGTATAACTATTGGCCAGTTTCCCCCAATTCCTTACCTCTCTATGATCCAAAAAAGGACATGTGCTTATTGTATCTGACGGGGAAAATCCCACTTTCAAACAGCTTCCTTACTTTGTGATTCTTCAACTTTGGAAGTATTTTGTTTCATGCAGTTTATTAGGGGCTACATATATGGAAGTTCATTAATGTCTGTTAAGAGTGAGTGGGTGTGAAAAACCAACTTGAGGGTATGTAAATGGAAAATTCATTGAGCACTTAAGGTGTACAACTGTGCCCATTATGCAGACTTGGGAAGAAAACAACTTGCATTTTGCTATAAGCTTCCATGATTTGGTGTGGTGTGGGACTTTCATGCTTCATGGACCATCTAAAATATGCTCATAACAAGAAATCCTAAAATTAAACCAGCAAAAGTCAATTTATAATGCCATGATAATGCATTATTTAATCCAAGTTGTTTAAAGCAAGTACTGTAGAAGTGTTCTTCAGTTCTCACCCAAAGCTGTTAGAATATTCACTATTAATTCCTTTCATTCCTACTACATTGTCGAGCTGATTTCTTATTTACGGTATGATCAAAATCCGTTGGGTTTAATTAGAGAACTAATGAAATAAGTTTATAATGGAGGAAAAAAAAGAGTATGGTACTTCAAATTTTGATGGATAAGAGAAATGGCATAAATCCGCAAGTTTCTTTTATACATAATTAAATATTCATGTAAATATTCATAGGTCATGAATATTTAAATATAAACTAGGCATATTAATGAATTGATAGCTCATATAACATCAATCTTAGTCTTTAAAATTTACGTGAGCTTAATGTCTTTAGTTTGATCTCTATCCTAACGCCTTATTCTTTCCTTACTCCTTCTTTCAAGTCATAAATTTATTTAAAAAAAAAAAGAAGAAAGGAAAAAACTCATGAGTCATGCCCAAATTTTCAAAAAATTTTAAGTGATTTCAAAGACCGAAGATTAAAGGCTATGTACGTGTGTGTATGTCTATTATGCTTCTTTTGTGGTAAATTCTTATCTGTGTAGGTGGTAAAGAGATTCTAGACATAAAATGTGTTCTCAACTGACTGAGATTCTATGCCCCACAATATCAAACTCTTGCCCTTCCAACAAAAAGCTTAGTGCACACGCCACTTTTTTCCCCCCCTTAAAGACATGACCACCGCCATAAGGTTATTTACAAGTAAACTCTGACATTATATTATATATACTTGGACTATGCGGTGTTTTGCGTTCTGTTGGTGATTAATGCTCTTTAAAAAAAAAAAGAAAAACTCCGAATCAGATGAAGATCCTTTTGTTTTTGGAACTCTAATTAACTTCTTATGCAACTATAATTTGGAAAACTTAATAGGGGTCAACGTTGCGAGTCCAAAATCCCAATGAAACAAGAAGGTTCAAATGCTTGAGAATACACCCACCCACACTCATTAATTGCTGAAACTGATTCATTTGGTCCCTTAATGGTTTCAAACTGATCTACATCTGCAATTAATAAATCCAATATTTTATGGAAGTAGTTAAAACTTCTTGGAGGTAAATTTGACAGGTAAATTGTCAAATCACAGTCCGTAGTAAAATTGTGCTAGTTAAATTTGATCACAAATAGACCAGGGAAAGAACTAGGCGTGAAAATGAGAGAGCTTCTAGTCAGGACAAATTTAGCAGTTTCCACTTTGGTAATTAAGAAAAATATTCTAAGTGCTTTAGGTATCTCGTGGCTTTTTTTTCCCCCTTATTTTGTTATTCTCTGATACGTCGTTATTCTTACTACTGTGAGTCGCTGTAACAAACCATATTCTCTACATCCTTCAGCAGAATAGTCAAATTCGTGATATCATACCTAACACCCACACCTAGCATTTATAGTACTCACAATGTTGCTCTAGGTTGTTGGCAAAGCAGAACAGTTATACTTTATACATGAGCTTGGAAATGTATATTTTTTCTTAGTATGTTTCTGGGAAAAACACATCTGTGATGCAGAAATTAACATAAAGCTTACGTTGCAATATCTTGTATTTTAAACTTTATAATTTGTATTAATTGGTTGACATTATGAAGTTAATGTAACTCTACCTACAATCAAGCCAGAGTTTATATGCTTTTTTTTTTCCCTTTTTAATCAAGTGATTGTACTTATTTGCATAATTTTTGCACATACGGACATTTTCATATCCCCAAAAAGCAAACACGCACATATAAACACACATGTATCCCATGATTATTTATATCCTATCTTACATATAAGGGGATTTTTCATTTTGGTCCAAATCACCCCTTCTTTAATCCCAGGAACACTTAACATGGTTATACGTTACACTATAGGATACGTCAAAGGGTACATTATCCCCATTCCATAGTCTTCGATAATTTGAACGAATCCACCATTCCACACAAGATATGACATTCCTACTATTGACGAGAAAAAAGCTAGCAAGTGACACTCTAGAACTAGCTGTTACCTGATAGTCTATCCTGGAGTTGAAAGTTTCTTACCTTTCTGTGCTAAGCAATTAGACGCCTGCAACATTCCATTATGGTGAAATCAAAATTCGGTTGGTAAGTCTTTAATTTTGAGGTCCTTCTCATTTTGTCTAGTACCATTTGACAACCAACATACCCATTCTTTGTTTGCCTACAAAGTCATCTTTCTGCCCAGAGAAAGTGACAGCTAAGCAACTCCCTAGCTACCATTTTTTCTAACCCCAAGGGTTAAGACAATTTCTTCCTACATATAGCAAAAATGGAATATATGAGAAGATGCGTACAGAAAATATTTACGGGAGTCGTACATTTTACAAGCTGCGCCTAATAAACAAAACAATAGGATTAAGTATAACTGAGCGAAGCTGCAAGCCTACCCTTCTCGAGCCTACTTAAATAGCGTTAAGGCGATACCATAAACCATTATCTTCCAAATGAATGCCGAATAGATTGCTGTGGTTCTCAACAGCGAACTTAAGGTCACAGAATCCACAGCAAAGGGGGTAAAAGAAGAGAAAGGGGGGGACTTAATGATAAAATACCAATGACTAAAAATCTAGTCTGAATCAGCTGGTTTGAATCATAATTTTGGTCGACTCTAAAAACCATTTAAAACAAGACTTGTCAAAAACTGGCTAAAAGCCAACTTGTTTTGGCTCTTAATTGTTTTTGCATAGTTTTTTTTTTTTCTAAATCAAAATTTTAACAGTTTATAGTAAAGATTTACGACGTTCAACAAACTTTACTCAATACATTTCACATAGATTTGTGGATATATAAAAAATGCTTTGGCTAATTTTTATATTACTAAATATTTATACCTATTTTAAATATTCGTTTACAAGTATTCATTTAAATTGTAAAATGTTATATATATATCTATATATACATATACATTAAAGAAAAAATTCGACCCCAGTTCATGAACACTTCTTGTTCTAGTTTAATATCTAGTCTTATTTTTTAATATAGTAAAATAATCCTCAAATGTACACTAATGGATATCCATCCACTAGCCAGGAAACAAGGCAACTGGTAAAGAAAAGCATCATATTATTTCTCCATGGCTCCTCAAAGATCAGAGGTGCCACACAACTAGCTCCAGCCTGTCAAGCCTAACCTGTCAGCAAGATTGTACATAACCAATTGATCCCAAATAGGACCAAAGAGACGTTCCCCTCCAATGGCAAATGTTAGAGCCCATGAACAGAGAAGGGCAGTAAATACAGAAAACCCAACTGCTGATCCAACAACATCTGCACAAAAAATGTCCAAGAAATTAAATCAACTGAAGCCAGGAAAGTATTTCCAAAAATATGAAAGAGATTTACACAAACAACAACTAAATCTACTCAGACACAGCTAAATATACTTGTAAATGCAGATTTGCCAACCAATGTGATTGAAATTTGAAACTAATTAGTGCCCATGCTCCTTCCCGATATAATAAGAATTGAATAACCTAGCTCTACACGAGAAATTCGGTCATGCTTCACAGACATACTTCCTAATACAATAAGAATTGAATAACCTAGCTCTGTGACCAAGCACTAGAGAAATTCAAACAATTTCATGCTTTGGTTGAGAGGCAGTCAGGTAAGAAGCTAAAATGCATTCGCACCGATAATGGTGGTGAGTATTGTGGACCTTTTGATGCCTATTGCAAACAACAGGGTATAAGACATGAAAAGACTCCTCCTAAGATTCCTCAGCTTAATGGTTTAGCAGAGAGAATGAACTGGACATTGATTAAGAGGGTTAGGCGTATGCTCTCTGAAGCGAAATTACCCAAAAATTTTTGGGGTAAAGCACTGTACACAGCGGTGCATGTTATTAATCTTAGTCATGCGGTTGCTTTGAATAAGATAGTGCCAAGATGGAAGTTTGAAATATGTTGTAAGATTGCCGGGTTGGTGGTTATCTCCACATAGTTGTGAGAGGGAGATTTGTTGGGTTTGGGCTCCCTTCCTATGTGGAGAAAGGCCCAAAATTAGAAGCCCATTATGTGTCTCACTTAGTAAGTGGAGAGGGGTCATATTAGGGTAAGAGTGTGGAGCATTCTTTTAAGTAAGGAGAGCAGCCATTGAGAGGAGAGGAAAGCCAATTTCGCATGTTTACAGGACAGTCGGATTGAAATCGTGTTTGTGAATTCGTTAACTGTTGGATCGAGCTGAAATTTTGTCAACAGGTTCGGAACATCTGGTTCTTTATTTTCGACAGTTGGATCATCGATTCGTTGCCTGGTGTGAGAGTTATCCAGTTCGTACTGAGCCTCTGTTTTAGGTGATTTTCTTGCCTCTTGATTCTTTATTGTAAGCTTTGTTGCTTTGACTATTGGTTAGCTATTAGCACTTATTTGTGCACTTGATTGGGACTCTATTATACTCCTATTTTGATCAAAGTGGCACAGCAGAAGCGTGGTGGGCCCATAACCCACAGGTCCCTGGATCAAAACCAGGCTCTGATACCACTTTGTTGTCTAAAACACCTCAATAAAATTATGCAGTAGAATTAAATGCCTTCAACTTGCAAGAATCAATGAGAAGCAATCAAACAAATAGGTGGCAGTAATTAAACAACGCAAATAAATCAGGAGACACCAAGATTTTAATGTGAAAAACCCCTCAATGCAAGGGTAAAAACCACAGGTCGTCCAGACCAAAGAAACAGCTCCACTATGATCAAAATAGAAGTACAACAGAGTCCCAATCAAGTGCACAAATAAGTGCTAACAGCCAACCAATAGCTAAAGTAACAAAACTTACAATAAAGAATCAAGAGGCAAGAAAATCACCCAAAATAGAGGCTCAGTACGAACTGGATAACTCTCACACCAGGCAATGAATCGACGATCCAAACGTTGAAAATAAAGAACCAGATGTTCCGAACCTGCTGACAAAATTTCAGCTCGATCAAATGGTTAACGAATCCACAAACGCGATTTCAATCCGACTGTCCTGTGAACATGCGAAATTGGCTTTTTCTCTCTTCTTCTCTCAATGGTTGCTCTCCTGACTTGAAAGAATGCTCCACACTCTTACCCTAATCCGACCCCTCTCCACTTACTAAGTGAGACACATAATGGGCTTCTAATTTTGGGCCTTTCTTCACGTAGGAAGGGAGCCCAAACCCAACACTCTGTACGAGAAATTCTGTCATGCTTCGCAGTCATACTTTAAGCAAGAAAGAATTATTCGTAAGGTTCACAAGAAGCATGACGTTTCTTATTAGAAAAATATGATAGATGATCCAAATTCCAAAATACTATTACTATGTCCTCCACTGCTGGAACGATTGTCATTTGTCAAGCAATTATCTCTGCCCCTTTATAATCCAAGTTAAAAAGGCAAATTTTAAGGCATACTATAATCTTCAAGACTACATATTTTCTGCAGATACCCACCTTTACCACTTAACCAAATTACCATTTTCCCATCTTGCAACGTGATTAAAAAAAAAAAATGGAAATCTGCTCATGGAGGACTCAGAAGAAGGGAGTGTGGAGTATTCAACCATCTTAAATCAAGAGGTGAAGAAAATTACAATAAGCAATAAGAGTAACCTGAAGTCCATACATTATCCTACAGATTGTCAAATCAGGTTCTCAGTCTGTTGCGGTGGATAAACGATAATACTTATAGTATAGCCTCTTGCGCGCTTATAGCATTGCTTGATTTCACTTTGCATGTAACCTTGATTTTAAGGAGGAATGTTTAAAGTGCAAGAAAAGTAATTTGGCAATAGCACATCTTATTTTATTAACATTTTTTTTCCTTCACTACTAGTTTATTACTACAAAACGACAAACCTATTTTCCTTATTAATGACAAGACACCCACTGGCAAGCAATTTGCCTGAACTCAAATATGATAAAAGCTCGAGTATTTTTATGAACAAATAATTCCCACTCCCAAGCATCAACAAACCATTTCTGCTAAGCAGTCTTGACATCCAATCAAAAGGTAGATGGGTAAGCCACTTTTTTTCACCTAACATGGTGACTTCAAAAACTAGTAAAAGGGTAAAACAGATGGCATTCATTACTGTTAGACTTAGACATGACACTAATACTCGTTACTCATCAGTAATTTACCACAGAACACTAAACCTTTGCTTAAGAAACAAAAAAAGCAAGGGGACGAAAGTGAGACAAATGAAAATTAGTAATGAATTAATACATGTATCATATCTAGACTCAATAGCAACTTTTATCCCTTTTATTTTCTTTCCCTCCTCTTTCTTTTTTTCCAAAGAAAGGCTATATATGTATCAAGCGTGGTACATAGATCAATTAGCCAGCTCTTCACTCTAATGATGCAATGAAATTTTGGAAAGGTTACCTAGTAAAGGAAATGCCTGAAATCTTACTTGTTAGAAGCAATGTCCCCACAATTTAAATTTAAATAAACTATGAAATGACAGACCAGCAGAAAGTACAAAACCATAGAAGCAAAAAGCAAGAACAACAAAGCGAAATCTCCAAAATTGTAACAAAATCAGAAGAAGAAGAATCACCAAGTATCCAACAAAAGACCAGAAAGAGAAAAAATAACATACAGCGGCGAATGCGAGGGAAGGAGTGAGCGTGGCGGAGTACAGGCCAGAAGTAGAAGCAATTGACGGCCCAAAGCAAAGGAAGCAGTGCAAAACCGAACTTGTAAAATTTGCGAGCATAGCCGAGTGCATCTTCCTCGGAAAGGCCAAGTGGGCCATCGATGGTTGGCCAAAGTGGCACTGAAGACGATAAGGAATTCCCGATCGGAGTAGGGTTTGGATTAAAGTTGGGATTGTTGCCTTGTGATGCTTCCATTACCACGATCGCAATTCACAAAGGGGCTCCCTGAGTCTCAGAAACTCACTTCTGAAAACGACGACGATCTCCGCTTCTACGGAACACCAAATGGCAAACTTGAATGAGCTATCCAAGGGCAACGTTGTTTGACACTGTGTGCAGGGGTGACAAAGTCAGAAACTGTAAATTAATAATTATTCAGGAAATTTACCTCTTATATAATATGTATTTTTTTAAAAAATAAAACTATTTAATTATATATTAAAAATAAAATCAGTCCCCTATTATATTAAAAATTAATTTTTTAACACAAATAAATTAGAGAAAATATTTTTGCAATACATATTAAAAAATAAAAAGATTTGATTATAATTTTCAAAAAAAAATATTAAAAATAATTTCAACTAACCTGAAATTAGCATAATTTACTATTTAAAAAAAGTAGTTTTGTTGAGTTAAAATTTTGTTTTTCTTTTTAGGTTTTTTGTTATAAATATTGTTTTACTGCTTATTATTATTGCAACAAATAACTACTACTACTACAATTATTATTATTATAATAAAAATAATATTTATTTTATATACATTGTGAAAAAATAATTAAAATTTTTTATATTTTAAATTCTTATTTTACCAAACATAGAAAGAGAGGAATATGAATAAAATAAAATAAGGAGGTTGATTTTATAAATTTATAAATTATCTTTAAATTAACTATAATTCAAATTGATATTTATTAACAAATAATTTTTGCAAATCAGCTATTGTATGGTTTTGTTACATGAAAAAATAATCACTTCAAACATGTTCCATCCATTTCTTTTACCTCGTGCATCCTGCGCGGGTCCTAAGTAGTTATTACTAATTATTTAATCATCAGCAACCACTGACAACTTTTTTTTTTTACGTAACAACCACTCACATCTTGCTTACTTTTGATTGTAACATTTCTTATTTTTTGGCCAAAAATTTGATTTATCATTGATTGAACGCTGCCAAATTTGATGGATACTCTAAATGCTTTGAAATATACTGCTCTTTGGTTTCAGTCGAAATTGAACAAATCCTAAATTGAACTATAGTCAACTAGCTCATCAAACGGGGTCTGATCCCAAATACAAGATTCAAATTTTCTTTTTCTTTTCCATAAGAATTTTCGTATTAAACCAATCTTAATGATACGGGGGTATAAGAAGTTACATTATACAAAGACAAACCGAAAAAAGCTGTGGCAATTTTTTTCTCCCAACGCGAGTCATTGCAATCCAGGGAAGCAGCTCCTTCCTCAGAAGATCCATAAAAACGTGGACCAGAAACTTATGCACTCCATATTTTCACATAGCAAAAGAAATGCTAAACCACAGTCCTGTATCTGTGTGAACAAGAGTAGATCAATCAACCCCATATAGCTACACCTGAATTGCATGTATAGAGGGGCATTAGTTTCTCGATGGCATCTCAGAGACATGGATTCAACTTCCACCTCATCCAGAAATATAATTTCCATAGATGAGGAAGGGTTCCTTCTTGTTCAAACTTAATCATGGAAAGCATCATAGCATTTAATGTTCTTTAGGATTGAGATTTCTCCGTCATTTTGGCTCTAGCAAAAAATACTCCTGCCAAAAGACCTACAAGTCGCAACAAAATGTGACCCAAATTTGAGTTCATGTGCTCTATGCAACAATAATAGTAATTTCAGGTCAGTTGATGTGGAGAACTAACCGAAGAAGATGCTAGCAGAGTTCTCCAAACTGGTAGGAACTTTGAAGAGAAGGATGCCAGCTATTGAAAGAGGAATCTTATTTAGCGAGCCGACAAGGCTGCAGATTACAGATTAGTGAATAGATAATGAAACACTAGTAATTCTCTGATATAGCATGGCATTGGAAACTAGGATTAACAGAAACAAAGTACCAACATTAATAATTAACTAAATTGAGTTAAATAGTAAAAATGTAGCTACTTTTGACCACACCTGTAAGTTGTAGCCCCAGTCTGATGAAGAAACCACATGGATGTGAAGCTGATCGCTAGACCCAAAAACCCACTTAAGGTCATCACTAACCAAAAGCTAGGCAATCTTAGAAGTGGCCTGCCAATTAAATTTCACAATATAAAGAACCATAAAAAAGAGTAAATAGATTTTCTAGCCACTAACATAACCTAATGAATTTATGACAAAAACACATTTCTGCAGACTGTAGATAAAGAAAACATAGGAGTATAATTGCGTTAGCACATGCAGAAGCACAGAAAATGACGGCCTGTTCAGAATATGAAATTAAGCAGAGCATATAATATTCTGTTCACAAAAAGCGGGACTCACGTTCTCACGAGATAATCCACCTCATTGAAAACAAAAATCAGAAGAATTCCCAAAGGCAAAGAAAGAGTGTTGTTCAACAAGACCATTGAAAACTCATTCAGATTTCCAGATTTGGTAACTTGCTTTGCAGTATCCATGACCTTACGCAGGGTCAGCTGCAGCAACAAAATAAAAACAGCCAAAAAATCAGTAAACTTAAAACTAAAGCCAACAATTAGCATCCATCTACATAAATACACTAGATTATAGTAAATTATCCTTTGATACCAAAACCAAGCTAAATTCTTCCCCGTCTAGAATGTTGAAGTGCAAAAGAAAAATAATAACTGAGTCTAAAAAGCCTTCTCAAGCAAGTACCTCGCCAAACTTGAAACACTATGAAACTGTTCTCACTAAGGATAAGTGAAGAACGATTTTGTCTTTTCGTAGAAAAATTTGATTGAGTAAACTGATTACTTTATTCACAGTGACTTATATCAGTTCTCATAATTTTTCATCACTTGAATTTACTTTATCATTCAACCTAGTCTAAGCATTAAAATTTTTTAACACAACGCCAGAGAGAGAAAGCAAGCAGTAGGGATTAGAGAGGTATTATAATTATAACAACAACTCATGCAAGTAGATCATATCTATGCAGCTTGTTCATATCATAGTAGAAACAACCAGAAAAGTTGAATTGGGCTGAACATGAGCACATTACTATAATCAAATAAACATAATAGATTATAGCAAGAAGTAGAGTTATTGTAGAGAACGGTAATGTCAGATTCATGTCATTATTGGTGCTAAGTAAATGGATTAGAAGTATACATGCAACACAGCATTATAAACAGAAAATGAAACGAACAAATTCTTGATAGTTGCTATTTGTGACATCAGGTTGGAATTCCACAGAAAAGGATTCAGAAAGTAATAAGGAGGCAGGAAAAAAAAACTAATATAGAGACTCAGTATATGTTAAAAGCTTAAAAGCAGAAAAATATATATATGTACTCACAGAATATGATGCAGTTAAGAAACAATTAACTATCTGCCATGCGTAGCCAATTGCATGAAAAGAGAGATCAGTTATCCCTCCAGTTACTGCTGAAATGATCTGCACAGAAAAGGGAAACTCATTCAAATTTACATTTGGAAACTCTTCCATGTTATGTAAATCATGTATCCAATTATTGCACATCAATTACATGAGTCTAGCAATAAAAAGATGTCTAAAATAAGTAGGCATATTATAAAAATCAAACCCAGTCATATAGGCATAGCAGCACTTCTGTAAAATATGCCAGACATGGAAGACAAAAGCTGTGATTGTCCAGCAACTATGTCATACTGAATATGACTTACTAATTTTGGATAAACCTTGTCAGCATCCTAAGCTCTAACACCAAACCCACTCCGAAGAAGGGAAAAAAAATAAAAAGAAGAAAAGGAGCTAATAAATAATAATATATGGAAAGACATGACCAGTCGTTTTCCCCGGCTAAGGAGTAATGCATGAACATATTTGTTTTGTAATATTTGACAAATAACTTCTTCCCTATACCTAATGCATCATTTGACCACTACAAGGAAACAATATGTTGACAAGAGTAACACACTGCATAAAAGGGAGGAAAAATAGTAAGTTATAGGAGGATGCAAGCAACAAACTAAAACTTAAACAAGATTGATATGTGGAGTCCGTGATTCTACATAAAAATTGCTATCTCAAATAGCCAAAAATCCAGTGATCATGAGATTCCTATAACAACTGACAAGCTCTTCAATATACCATTAAAAATAGAGCAGCCCAAACTCTGCTGTCGTGTTGCTTCTTGAATAAATACATTTCACCAAGGGCAGTTATGACATTTGTAACATTCTTCAGGATAGTCACCATAGCTACGTTAATGTATTTCAAACTGCACATAATGAAAAGCAAATTTAAGCAAAACTATCCAATCAGGAATGATAGACAGTACCTAATTACTCTACTGCAAGCTATCATCATCTTATTTTCACCATCTCAGTCCATAACTGACACTAGTGCAGATGGTAGATGTCTGGATGATATGTTTCACGTCTGACAATAAAATATTAGCAAATGAGCATTCTTTATGGCTTCAACGCTCCCCAAATAAGAGTAAGTTTTCCTGAATATTTAAATATTGTTTCCCTTTCATATTATGCTAGATTGCTCGCAAAAAAGCAATATTTCTCAATTTCACAAAATATTCAGTTTTTAACCCTCGTTGGTACAACAAGAAGTCTTACATATGCAACTTTCATATCTAACTGTTGACAATAGAAAAGACACACATAAGAAGCAATTGGCATTTAAAGAACTAGAAGCACGTGAAAATTTAATGGTAGAAAACCAGTAAAGAAGTCTCCATATCCCTTTTGGAAAAAGATGAATATATCCTAATGAAACAGAGAAAGAAACCAAAAAGTTGGAAACTGCATACCTAAACATGCTTGTAATGAGCATTCCAACAAATATAACATTCACTGGCAACCAGACCTTAATCAATCTCCATGTTATGGGTTCTGTTGATATTAGGCCCAGAAGGCTCAATACAGAAACAATCATCACTGAAATGAAGTTCTGCATCCACAAAATTTGTCATAAGCTAGTATCACCAACATCTACATCATTATACCAATAAACGAGAAGCATTAAAGCAAATTACCTGGTAAAACATCAGAGATATCGCAGCACTGAAATCATAACTCGAAAGTACAATTTTGTTAATCAATATCATGCTGCATGAGGAAAAGCAATATGCAAGCCCGGACAGTAAGGCTTGATTGTGGACTTTAACTACCCTGCTACTTGTTAGAGTTCTCTCTCTGTTCTTGTCCAACTTACCACTTTCCAAGTCAAGTTCATTATTGGTAATATGCTTCATTTCACGTGAGAAGAAGTATAGCAAAAGCAGAAAAGCTAGGAAGAATAGGATCTGGCCGTGGCTTCAGAAGCAATTTAATGGATTCCTAAGGGCAACACACCGCAGAGTTCTATAGAATTCAAGCTAAGGATCTCAGGCTCCATAGAACCAGAGAAATACCAAATGAAGACTTTTGACCATCGTGCTTCTTCACAAACTCAATTTTATCATTGATCAAGAAGAAACCATGAAGGCTCCCAGCAGTAATCGCCAAAAAATAGTGAAAATCAGACAATCAAGGAAACGAAGAACCGATAATAAAATTCAGGGCACGTACCCACAAAAGTTGGAGTTCATAGAAACAAATAAAGCAAATAAAAAAGAACGGATGCACGGAACAAAGTTGAGAAAAAAGGAGTTGTGGATTTGAAAGGAAATTTCGTTACAGTTTGAGAATCCAACTTCTTAGGTCGTTGAACTTGGAGCTACCAGCTTTTCTTGTCTTTTGTGATTCTCAACTCCTAGATGACGAAGATCCGCTCTTGCTTGGGTTCAAAATAGCGCTGAATTGTTATTTGTTCCAAGCATGCTGTTGCTGTTCAATTCCCGGAATGCCCTTGCGATGTGATTTCACTATTTTTCATGGACGATAAGGCTATTATATTTTTTTCTTACATATCATTTATATTATTCTTCATATAGTATAATTTCTCTTATTAATTTACCTACAGTAGCTATTTTAGATAGATACACTTTATCTATGTATTTGGTTAGCTCAATTAAATTAATAATTAATTAAAGAGATTGTTTGTCACACATGAGCACAAAAATTCTTTCCTTTTCTTTCCGTTTCTTTTTTAAAAATCTAACAACAACAACAACAACAAACCAGCTTCAAGGGACAATTGTGAAATAATACACAGGGAAAGAAATTATTATATTTTCATTTAAGATTCAGATTCTATTGACTAAAAAAAATCAATTTTTAGTTCATATGAACTAAAATTGAATTTTTCTTTTTTAAATTACCGTTGTGAAAACACCAGCAAGAATCCACTAATTTATTGGCATAGGAGGAGGCCAACTGGTATTTGAAATGCTTTTCTAATGGTTCAATTTTGTTTCAAATAAGCCAAATGTGCAAATGCCATTTTCTCTTTAAGAAACTCCTCCCCCCCCCCCCCTCTCCGCTCTTTTTTTTTATTAAAATTTGAAATTTATTTTAATTTTGTTTTAAATATTTATTTTATATGAATTTTATTATATATGTTTGCAAAAAACTTTTGATATTTTCTTAAATACTAACAATATTCAATTACTTAACAAAATTAGCTAACATGTTATATTCGTGACTTTACAAATCACCCGCACTAGCTAATTCATATAAAAATACAAAAAAAGATACTAGAGATTGAAAAATTAAAACAACAGTCTTCATATAACGATAACATTATATAATATAATATCTATATAACAAATGTAATATTTGCGTCTGCATCACTTAATTACTGTTTCATCATGGTAGATCAACTAATTTTATTAAACAATTAGTAAATTATATTAACATTTAGAAAGACATTAAAAACTTTTACTAACATGTAAAATAAAATTGATACAAAATAAATATTTAAAACAAAATTAAGCCATACAAAAAGGAAAAAAGGTATCTTTTCTTTATACGTTTTTTCCCATGGCTACAATTGTTTTTAAGGGGCGCTAAATGAGCTAAACTCCGACGTAGCACTATTGATTAATGATTACTGAACTTACATCTGAACCGACGGATTTTTGTCTTCTAAATCTAACCGATGGATTTTTGTCTTTTAAATCTAACCGACGGATTTTTATCTTCTAAATCTGGCCGTTGGAAATGAAGTATCATCACCTCTTTCTCAATCTCTTATCTCTAAATTGTAAGACACAAGTGTGTCTATCTCATGGCTTTCACAGCAACTCTGTGGCACAACTCTTTGTCATCATCCCTTCATTTCCCACGCTCCTTAAGAAGAAAACCTCTTCATTTCCCATCGATTATTCGAGCACAAGAAGATGCTGAAACAGACAAGCCAAAGGCTGCCCAGACACAGACTGAAGGGTCCTCCAATGCTCAACCTTCAACCACTGCTCCTAAAACTCCCAAAAAGCCTGTCTATTCCAGTAAGCCCAACATTTATTCAAGTTTCTTTTTTTTCCTTTTAATTTTAAGTATTAAAGGGTTTAAAGGCTCCCTTTGATCATTCTGTGCCTTCTATATTTATGGGCAGTGAAGAAAGGTCAGATTGTGAGGGTCGACAAGGAGAAGTATCTCAATAGCGTCAATGTAAGAAAAACCATTTTTCCCTGTTATTTATCTCTTCTTGCTTTTAAGATCTAACCCTTATGTACATTGACATCGATGAATTTAAATATTTCAGTATCTCTCTGTTGGGCACCCACCTTATTACAAAGGATTAGACTACATTTATGAGGACCGTGGTGAGGTAAATAGGAAATTGTGTTGAACCCTATGAAGAATGGACACTAATTTAGACACACACTGCCTACATGATTTAAACTATTGTGTCATATTTAATACAAGTATCTTAACATGTGTGGGATATGAATTTTTTGTGTCCATGCTTCTGAGGTTAAATAAGAGACTTAAAAAGCTGTTTTTTTTTTTGGGTTGCAGTTCTCTTCTGTGTCATTAGAAGTCTCTAATTGACTCTCAAACTACAGGTCTTGGACATTCGTATATTTGAAACAGGAGAATATGCACTTGTAAGTGACTTATATTTGACTTCAGATGTCATTTTGCTTCCATAATGCTAATGTTTTCTGATAAATGCAACAAAAGCAGGCTTCAATAATTGAATCTGCAGCTTCTTTTTAATACCAATGAATAATGATTCTCTGTAGGTCGAGCAAAGCCTGGCTTAATGGCATGCCAAATTAAGTACTCTGTTCCAATTATGACATAATTGTGAGGTGCTAAGATTTTCTTCTGATAAAAACTCTTGCTTCATTGATAGATTGCATGGGTAGGAATCCCCACTGCACCCGCTTGGCTTCCTACATACATGCTTATCAAGGTACATTTCACATCTTTCAATGGTCAATGATGGAGGTCGACATTTGTGTTTGGCTTATTCTGTGACTAAACATGATTTTTAAAAGCAACTTCTGCTCAATAGCAGATGATTCACCTCCCAATTCTATTAGTATTAAAAGTCTCCAGTGAATAGGTCATCTTTCTACACAAATGCATTATTGACGGAGGTGACCTGACTCTGTTTTCCTTGCAGTCAGAGAAGCTCAACTATGAGAGGCTATGACCTCCGCTTGGGGAAAGTTTTTCTGATGTTGCAACATAGAAAGACTAGAAGTGCTTGGTTTAAAACAGCATTGCTACTTCATACAGCATCTTCAATGAGTAACTATGTAATCACTTCAAATGACTCATGTAAACTATTTGATCAATCAGTATTGCTACCCAGCAAAAGTTTTTGGTAATAACTGAACTATCATTTTACAATTCTTCAAATAAAAGACAGATCAAAACTCAGATTCATAGTAAGTGCAGTCATCAACAAATTGATGAGAAGAATGAATTAATCAATATGTAAATAAAGTTCATTTGCACTTACAGGTATGGTAAAGCAGGAAAAATATTTGCTAGTATAAATGACCAAAAAACAACTTATTGTGCATGTCAATAAAAAAGAATTGCTCCCCTCAAATCACAGTAATTGGGGCACCTAAATGAGGCTATGGTTAACTAAGAAAGAAAGTAGTCGTCAAACAAAGCTGTGTAACTACCAAGCACCACTTCATTGGCCACAAATGCTTGTTGCTTTACTTCTGGTATAAGGCTATAACATTCATGAGCGCATCTATATCCAAATTCCAACAAACGATGCAAATATGATGCATAGCTTATTCAAAGAGAAAAGACACCCTGTTACTCAACAGAATGGCAACATCCATATAGTGCTTCTGCAGATGATTCCCTCCATCTTCTACTGATTCTTGTCAAGTACTCCAGCAACGGAGAGGGTAGTTCAACAAAGAGCAAGATAACATTTCTTGCAAACTATTGAGAATTATTTGAGATTTATACCTGTGAACAAGCAATACTAATGATTTAACCCCTCTTGGCACGTTTACTGGAATTCAAAAGTCCCACTAACGAGGGAAGGGGTTCAGGCACAGGAACGTTCATCAACCTATACAACTTTCTGACACCTTCACTAAAGCCTGAAGATCCAATGTTTAAATAAGAGGTACTCTTATGAACTCTTGTCTCCTGAACCCGTGATTGGTGATACTTTACTTTATCTAAATCTTTTTTGCTTTCTAGTGACCTGTCCAATTTTACTTCAGCATCCTCCACTTGGTACGAGGATTCTTGTTCTGCATCACTTGAAACTGTTTGTGAAAGGTCATTTGTGGGTAAAATATTACGCCCTCCATGTGAAAAACTGACATCTTGAGGACCAAGTCTTGCTCTGCCAAATAATGTAACGGGCAACTTGCCCGGAAGAGACAATTCTGCAAGTGCCTTAGTTTCAGTACTCTGTTTAACTGGTAATTGAGTTTGAGCACAAGGCTGAGGGGTCTTTTCAAGCACGTGATTGCAGTGTACAGATTTAGCCAATGCATCAGCCTCAAAAGTTGTTTCCACGGTCATATCCAGAAGCTTCCAGACAGATTTATTCAGATCCACGTTTGAATTAAAACAGTGCTTCTTAACATAACCCAGCTCCACAGCCCTGCAGCTGGGGGTTGTTGAAACCACCCACCTAGGTGCAAGAAGTTGAAGTGCCCATTCTAATTCTTCCTTGGATGAGTGCATCGAGTAACAGACATGCCAAACGCCAAACTGATCCTTAATTGCTTCATGCATTCTCTTTTTCCTGGTGTTCTCAAGTTCGGAGAACTCTTCTTCACAAGCATACCACTGTGCAGAGGGGCGTATGATGAGAGGCTCAGGTTGGTGATTAGCCCGGGCCTCCACAATTTTTGCTTTTGCTCTTTCATATAGTCCTGGAGATCCATCAAACACATGAAACCGAGAAGATGGATCTTCACAAAGGATTTCAGGTTCTGCAAGAGCCAGATTCTGGAAACATTCTGGGTTTTTGGATTTATCAACATATACCTTGGCTCCAAATGTTTGAGACACATTAACAAGGATTTCTTCCTGACCAAGGAGGTCACAGGTTAGAAACACTGTCAATGCATCATGATGCTTCCATATACAATTAATAACCTGTTTCACAGTGCCATAAGTTAAACTATGAGATGAAATCGTCGCTAAAATATGCACCCGCTTATACATTCGAATTGCTGCATGTAATAAATATAGAATACAGGAGTTTAGAAACCCATCTTTTATGACATTCCTAAATTTCAGCATATGTAAATGGTGTGTTGTGGGAAGGGAAGACTGCAGGCCGGAGCTGTCAACGTCAAGCAGAGATTTAATGGCATTTGTGAAAAATTGACCAATTATTCTGTTGGAATAAACTTTTATGTAAAAATTTTTCCCATACATGTACAATGAACACCTGAATTATTCCACAGTTTGAATCAAGTCATTCAATTATAAAAAAATGATGCCATTAAAATGCTTTGTTGGGCTTAATAAAAAACATACAAGGCTGGGACTCCTGAAGATAGTTGTCATAACACATAACTAACTCATTCAAAAGGCAAAATAAACGACTCACTATGGCATCAAAAAGTACCTCTTGAACTGCAGAATGCTTGCTAGGCATCCTCTGAGAGAAACTCCCAAAAGTACAGTCCAAAAAAACACAATCAAGCCGACAACGTGGCTCTTTTCCCTTCTTGCCAATATACTTTTCAGGTAAATTCTGTAGGCACTCAGGGCTGAGTCTGCAATCTCCAGTGTGTAAAATATTACCAAATTTGCCTTCAAATAAGAACATTACAGCTCCTGAATATTGATGAAATTCACACCACCAAAGGAAAATAAGCTAATTAATCCCTGTCCATATGGTTCTTTATGCTCATTAAGCCAGTAACTTTCCACTGAAAATCATACTTCTCTCATACAGAAATTAAATCACGAATCATCCATATAGTTGAAATATAAACAAACAATAATATCATTGGAATTGGAAGAAATAAAAGTAACTCAATTGATTACCAGAGGCAACAGAATTCATTAAAATATGATCCGATAATAATAATAACAATACCAGGGCAGTGATTCGCATCAAAAGCTGTTACAGTGAAGGCCCCGTCAGGATCATCAATAATTATGGATCGGCCCACCTCAATACTCACAAACAACGAATCATCAAGCTGTGAAAACAGCGGAAAATTAAATGCAATCATAGACATCTCGAGAAACTAGTAAATATACGAATTGCTAAAAAAAAAATGAACAAATAATAACCTGGGAGTAATGTTGAAGAACGAGGGTTTTGGTAAAATGAGTACAATAAATTGGGAACGAGAAATGGTAAGAGATGCCAGAAGAGTGGTCTTTATGGGCATGTGTGAGGAAATGGTGCCTCTTTCTCTTGGACGAGGGAGTCCATGTGTCCACTGAGAAAGGTAATCCTTTGGGCATTTCTATCGGCATTTTTTCCTCTTTCTCTTAATTCACTTGTGAAAAAGAGAAAGATGAACGAACCCCAGACACACTGAGGAAGACAATCTTTTAATCAAGAAATTTCCTCTCAGTCACAGGCTCTTCAAAGCGACCATGGACGAGGAAGGAACAGGAAGACAAAAAATTTTGGAGCCAAAGCGCAAGTGAATGAAATTATTATTATGCGAATATCTTGTCGAGTAGGTTGATGCAATGACACAAAATACACAACTAATTTTGTATGTTACCCCAACGCATTGAAAAATACTGATAAGAGAATAATTAAATTACTTAAATATCCCTAAATCCATACCAATGAAGGTGCCCACAAATGTGACGTGGAGAACCGTTTGGCGGTTATTCTGAAGCTAGTGCTTCGATCGAAATCTTGAAGCTTCCCTTAGTTCGCGGTATATTTATCATGTATAAGAGGAACTCCACCTAATGTATTTATAGAGTATATGGCAATTTTTTTCCCTTTCTTTTTTAGCTTTTTGGGTACGCAAGACAAGAATTAATCCACTTCAAGTCCTAATCAGATCCAAAACCATATCTTACAGCTATGAAATTAAGCAAATATAGCGACAGATGTGAAAAATATAATAAACTTCGGTAATTTTTTTTCAAGGGTTGCTTTCGCTCTTTAAAGCTATATAATTGATTTCAAGGACCACCTAAAATGTGCTTATCTACCGCCATAAGTTGTTCAATGTTTCTATCACAATGCATACGCTTTAGTTTAATTGTAATATTTCTAATTATCGTTCTTAAGCAACTCTCCAAGCATTAAAATTTTTACTGTTATCAAAAGCCAAAATGATAAATCATACTCTCTTCTACACATTAATTAATTAGATCAACCATCGATTTTAAACTTCTATAAGATTCTCATCACTATGTAACGATGCCGTTAACAACACCTATAGGTTGGATCATAGTAGAAATT
The DNA here is from genome assembly GCA_032878935.1 of Erythrophleum fordii. Lineage (NCBI taxonomy): Eukaryota > Viridiplantae > Streptophyta > Magnoliopsida > Fabales > Fabaceae > Erythrophleum > Erythrophleum fordii. The sequence goes on from JAVQMF010000054.1 coordinate 45,950,708, forward strand.
TATAGCATGGCTCGGTATCACCCTTTACTTAACGATGTTCCTTGTTCGGTTTGCCAATGGAAGAAGAAAGGAAAATAAAAAATTCTGAATAATATTTATTATAACTTTATAATTATTATTTAATAATATTTATTTTTTATTACTTTTGAAAATAAAAATATAAGAAAAAAGGATTTTATTAGTAGAAAATAATTCTTAACTTTTTATATACTAAATAATTTGTAATAACATATTTTGATTCAATAACAAAACTTATCATCTCTTCCTCTCTCCCCTGTGGATCACCTCAACCAAAATTTTTTGACGCAAACACGGGCTTGTCAAGCTAATCTTTCACGCAGTCATAGTCATAGTCATGGCTCAGTTGAAAAAAATACTGAAACCATATCAGTTTTATCAACCAGAAAAACTAGGAAAGAGAAAAGAGTAGATATGGGAAAATTGCTTTTCTTTCTTTTTCCACTTCTGCCATGAACTAATATACAACATAAAGTTTACTGCATAGGCAGTTAGCACCTTGCATTTACAATACTCAAGTAATTGTTATAAGCAGCCAAGGTCTCCCCAGTCCCCATGCGTTGAAAGCTTAAGGTCCTTAGCCTTCTCCCTTTGTCTGCTTCTCATGTTTGTGCTTCAGATTGAGGTTCAGCCAGAGTCCACTACACATGCAGGGGAGGGAGACCAAGAAAGATTTTAGTTCTAGAGGTATTTACACTCTCAGTTTAAATGAGTCTCCTTCTTGGGGACCCACCAGGTGTATGGGAATTATATAGAGATCTTTCATGCCAAGGATCAAGAGTGAATGTCGCGTTTGATCTCACTGGATGTGAAGAGAGATCGCTAAAATTGTAGGTATTTTGTCCCATCCTAGTGTAAGTTGGATGTGGAGGAGAAAGCATACAGCTCTTGTGTGCCGGCCCATGTTGTCGCAATGGACTTGAGCAGGGAGATACCGGCAAAGATGTAATCATTCTTGTGTTATCTCTGAACAAGGAAATTGCAATATCAGGTCAGTCTAAATAATATAAAAATGACGGAACACAAACTAGCTAGGATCGATAAACCAGGTCATCATAATAAGAATAGATGGGATATTTTACCTTGGGCTCCTTAATGTTCGTGAAGGTGGAAAAGCTGGCTTTGTTGCAAAATCTCCATCAACTGAAATCATACTTGTTCTACTGGGATGAAGCTCTACATGTGGCTGCAATCCAATCCAAATAATGTGAGTTAGATCCAGTTCACATATCTTCACAAACTAAGCAACTATAAATCTCATCATTCAGTGCAAGGAATATGCGCCTAAGAATTGTGACTTCACATTAATCTGATATTTCCTGTTCTACCTCAGTCGCATATCAAACATTATTGTACTTAAAATTGCACAAAATTTTGGACAATTTCAATATGACTGAAATGAAAATAAACTCTAGTCTCAAAGCTATAAAATAATCCTCACTTAAAACAAGTGGGGATAATAAGCTCTCAATAAAGCTACATACTCTACTACCGGGGTAAAGCTGTATAATTTTCTTATCACTCACCCTTTTAGTCTATTCTATTCTTCAGGTTCAATTTTCTCACATCAATTTTTATTCAAACTCCACTAGCACATATGGTATGAATTTGCAACAATAAGCTAAGGAAAATCGAGTAATAGACAAACACAACTGCCAATCTATAGACATGACAGACAATCACCTTTTTTTCTAATGGAAACCTCGGCTTAATGCCTCACTCTATAATCAAAACGAAACTAGAAATCATACTTCAAATTCTCAACCACTGATTCATAAAGAACACTTCATGGATATAGTTAACACTCCTTAACTTTACATTCTTCAATATTTTGGAGTCTGATAGCACTATACATACAAGTTGGGCTACATAACACATTTACATGCATAGTAAACAAATCTACTAATCATTATAACAACCATGACATAATATCATGACATCATAAGTAGTAATATCGTGCCTCTGCATATAAATTATGATCTAGTGTGTTGACATAAATGTATTTCCATATGATTAATACATTTTATCTGTTATTGTAGTAATTGTACAACACCTAATGAGCACATCATCCAAACTCATATAGCAACATGTTAATATTATGAGAATGGAACATTCAGCTGCTTTGGTTGGATAATGTAAACGAGATGGGAATATAAAAAATGAGTAGATGAGATAATAAATAACTTTTATACCCTTACTTTTAAAAAGGTAATTTAATGATTAAAATAGTGATTTAATGGATGGAGTAATCATTACAAAGCTATAATAAACTTTTTGTTTGCATCACAGTGAACCAAATGGACCGTATATTACTTAAGTTCCCATGAGTTGGAACTGGCACCTAAGAAGCCAAGGCAAATTATCCTTTCAAATAAAATAAATAACCATCAAATACTATACCGGCGTCCGGCTCCCATCAAACATGTAGGGGAAAGCATCCCTGGTTAAGCTGACATTTGCAGCTCTTGTTGCTGATTGATCACGAATAAAGGGATGCTCTAGTAACCTTTGGGCTGTTGGGCGAGCGGATGGGTCTCTTTGTAAGCATAGCTGTATGAAAGACTTTGCATCATTTGAAAGATGCTCAGGAATTTCAGGCATATCTTTGCTGTTCCCAATTTTAAAAATTGCAGCTACCTGTTGAATCCAACATAAGAAATGATTTTCGTCCTTTATACCCTGCCATGTGATCATAAAAAATATGCAACCATAGGCTAGTTTCTAAAATATACAAAATCGCACCCCTTCATACTGACTCCATGGAGGCTTTGATGTTGCCATTTCAAGAATTGTGCATCCCAAGCTCCATATATCCACCGCAAGACTGTAGCCATTTGTATTCATCACAACCTAAAAAGGAAATTATAAGGATTCAGCACAGCTTACACTGGAAGAGAGAGGAAGAAGAATGTGCTTGTTTCCAAAGGAATTGGGTAATCTGAAAGGAGGGGGTCAATTTACCTCAGGTGCCATCCAATATGGACTTCCCTTGAAAGAAAGCACCGAGGTACAAGAATTTATCTGTCCAAAAAATTCAAAACTTAGATGATCTTCATCATAAATCAGAAACCAAAATAGAAACTATTCACTTTTTAGTTCCCCAAATTAGATTTGCTTCCTACCACTAAATTCTATGCCCTATGGCTCTAAATACTTGAAGAGATATGTGAAAGAGAGATAAAAAGCACAACTCATGTGTGAGTCATGTGTGCGCTAGCTCTCATGCTATATATGCTGGGCACAAGTGTGATTGAGATCATGAGTCTTTGACTGTTTGAGGGAGGGAGGGATTTCTGCTAGTGGGCATTTAGATAATGAGTAAAACTGAGGACTTTAACCTTTAGCAAAAGAAGCATATTTAAGCAGTCACCACTTTTACAGCTTGTGTACTGTTTAGTTATTTTGTTGGACCAGAAACAATATATATTATATACTTCTGAAGTAAGCAAGAACCAGTTCATTGTTTACAGCTTAAGATGAACTCACATGTTTAGCCATTCCAAAGTCTGCCAACTTAATTTCACCATTAGGATCAACTAGTATGTTAGCCCCTTTGATATCCCTGTGAAAAGAAAACAGAAAGTAATTTGAAAAAGAGTGAAGAAGCTGCCATTCATTGCTATGTAATAAGAATAACCAATGAGTTTCAATTTGATCCACTATCAGTGTAAAACTCCATACACTATCTAATAAACAAGGGGGTCCAATTAATCGGAGTAACCAAGTTCTTTCACTTGCAGTAAGTTTTGAATTTATTTTAATACGTGGCATCATATGATTCACTAATAGTGTGGAAGTCTTTACACTGGCAGAGGATCAAAATTAAATCCATAATGGAATTACCGGTGCACTGTGTTTCTTCCATGCAGATAGGCAAGTCCAGAGACAATCTGCCTGGCATAATTCTGAATAACAGGTTCCTTAAATGGACCATATTCCTGAAGTAGTTTGTGGATGGAACCACCAGAGACATATTCCAAATAAACTGAAAGTGCTTCTTCTCCCTGCAAAATGGCACATAAAGTCATATACTAATAAATGGATTCTAGTTGTGTCTTCTTCCATTTCTCTTGCATGTGTGTGTGCGCACAGCTCTCTGTATATACATGTCATACATGACTCTAAAATAGGAATATTTAGCCATACCAGCTCACTCCCATAGTATTCAACAATGTTTGGATGTGAAAACTGACTAAGCAAATTTATCTCCTGCGATCAAATGACAAAACCATAACAAATTTTAAGACTTTCAAATGATAATTCAACATATTAAAGCAAACTTCAATTCCAACCATGCAAAGAAATGCAAAACTACCATAGCATGTGATAAGGGATCATACGCATTAATATTCAGGGACATGATGAAATTACCTGGTTAAGTTGTTTGAGGCACTCTTTTGATGTTTGATCATCAGAGAAAACTCTGACTTCTTTTATTGCACACATTTGTCCACTTTCACTATCAAATGTTGCAAAATAAGAATTTTAGAGGGGTAGAGCAAACATAGGAAGCAGAATAGTTTCAATAATTTGTCCAGTGTATGGAATCGTAACGACTAGAATTGTAATACTTATTTCATAAGGAATGGAACATATATATGATATGATTACCCCAATAGGGAATTGATAGAACAACGATATGAACAGAATTACCTATTAAATCCCAGGTAAACATGACCAAATGTTCCCCGTCCTAAAAGCTTTCCTTTCTTCCACTTGGACAGATTGCTGGTAGTGTTTTCTAGAAGACCATTTGCTCGTGTATTGGAAAGAGCCGAAGGACTAGTGGGTGAACCTGGTGGTAGAGGCAATGGATGACATTCACTCCTTCCATCATCTTGTTTTCCTGTAGGAGAGTCAAGACTCAAAACATGCAATCTTGGATGAAGAGGTGAAGTCGGGCTGGTGGGCCCTCTAGACCCAGGACCTGGGCTTTTTGACCTCATATTGATCTTCATATCACATCGTCCTCTGGCATGAAGAAATGAAATGGATAAGTCTAGCAGTAGATTGGTGAAGGACACTAAAACACTTGTATAGGCAAATTCAAAAATTCATGTCTCTTTTCTTTCTGTTCCCTATACTGTTAGGACTAAAAGGAGTGTATAGACAATAAGCCTCCCTCCTTTTAAAAAGTAACCACATAGAATGAGCTTATAGCCTAACACCCTTCATCGTGATAGTTCATGGAAACCAGTAAGATGGACATAGGTTGCATAAATGCCATCTAAAACCATTGGGGCTAACTGCGGAGCCAGAAGCACATATTGGAGAGGATACGCAAGTAGTTAACTTCCTACAGAAAAAGGATGGGACTGAATATTTCAAGCCTGTCCCTCAAACTGTAAATATTCATTATCCCAGATAAACATATCAGAAGTCCATAAAGGTAGTGGGAAACTACTAATTTAGACTTTAACACAACTTGCCGAAGAAGAAAAAAAAAAAACACTCCGATGATATTTAAATAAAGTTTCAGCACAGACTTACGCATCCTCACAGAAAGAGTAACAGAAAGACCTCTTATTCCAAAATTGACTGTCTTGGACGGAACTAAAAATATGGAAAAAGAAAAAAAAAGAAAGCCGTCGGCGAGAAGAAAAGGGAGAAGGGGAAATGAGAGAGTCAACAAAAGTATAGAAACGGAATAGCTCGCAGTCCCTCTTAAGGCTATTGCTTGTCATGATGGTGAATACTAAAAAGGAATCCCTTAAGCTAAGTAAATAGGCAATTATGGTCCAACTATACAATCCTCGACGGAGGGAGAAAAAGGAGGCAGAGGCAGAGGTTAAAGCCACTTTATTTGATCAATGATTACGCTCAGCTTCCTACAAAATACTCTTTCCAAAAACGATGAATCCATTATATTAACTTCCCCAGAACTATAAAAACTACAAACCCAACCTAGAGCCCAAAAAAAAAAAAAAAAGGGAGGAAATCAAATCATACACAAAATCCCGAAATGGGAATAAATAGCGGGGAAACCCAACCTGATGCCATCAAATTGAGAGATTGGATGATCATCGTAGGACCCAGTAGAACTCACGCTTGAACCAGAGATCGACGCAAATCCCAAGCCATCTCCATCACCTTGATCGTTCCCAAAGCTCTGCGGGGACGAAACCGATGGTCGAGGCAAGGGAAGGCCTATCTTCTCCCCACCATCTGAATCGAAACAAGAAAATCCCGAGGACGAACCACCAACGCCAGCAGCACCTATAGGAGTAAAATCCTTGCTGGGTCTGGGTGAAGCCCGAGAAAGCATCATGGTTGAGACCTCGTCAAAGCTCTTGGGTTTGTCCTTCCCTTTTTTCGCACCATTCCTAATCGGGGACTTGATGAAATTAAACTGAAGTCCTCCATGTGGTTCCGGCTGGGGAAGCTGCTGTTGCCGCTGCTCCTCCTTGTTCTTGCTGGATTTTCTTCCCCACCAAGCGGGCATTCTAAAATAGAGAGAAAGGAGAATTCAGGAAGAAAGGGTGATTGAAGAAGAAGAATCGCAAAGAGAAAGAGAGAGAGAAAAGGCAAGACTCGTTTTGTGGAGTGGTTTGTAAGGGGAAGAAACGACGAAAGAGGGTAGAGGGGGGCCAAAAGGCTACAGTGTAGGACAGCTAAGAAGGTTGAGAGAGAGAGAGAGGGGTAGGAGGGGGACGGCGACGGTGCTTGGATAAAGCAAGGAAATGACATGGCAATTTCTTAGAGAAGGAGAGAGAAGCGGATGTCTGCTCGTAAGTGTGCCATCACATGGGAATTAAGTGTAACAGTGCCCGCAGTAAAATATGTCGCCTTGGTTTGGTGAAGGTGGCTATTATACACGCCGGTCTTGGTCATCCTCACAAATAATTGAAACAAGGGCGAATCCATTTTGATGATTGTGCTCCGCATTACAGATATTTATAAGAGAAAAACAAAATTAAAAGTTTCCGTAAATTTTGAGTTTCCCAATAATTTTTTTGAATTTTTAAAGTTAAAAATTAAATTCCTAAATTTTTATGTTTTAAGAAATATATTTTTTTGTCTAAATTGTTTTTTCTATTGACAATTGATCTATTTGCTCATCTTCATACGCTAATTGAGAGATAACTGTACATTTCATAAATATATATTTTAACAAGTAAAAAACAATCGACAAAAGAATTAATTTTGATAAAAGAAAACTAGATTTAAAAAAAACCTATTTTTTAGAGTGAAAGGCTTGGAGACATAATTTTTAATTTCAAAAGTTTATAAGTTGTTTGCAAGTGATTAAAAGTTCTGCGATGCTTTTTCTTTTCTAGTTATAAACATAAATGTAGATATAATTTTTTAAAATTACATCGCATTACAACGCAAGTGAATTTAAATTTTTTCTTTACTAAAATAAATAGATTCATTCATTCACTATTAAGAGAGGAGTTAAGTCCCAATTTCAAGTAAATTCTTAATAGAACAAATAATCCAAGTGTACTAACCATAAACAAAATGAGAGTTATGAGATAACGTATATAATAGAGAGAGATTGAGAATTCAAGCTTTACAATTTATCCTAATAACCAAATAAAAAAGAGAGAGAGAAAGAAATATTTAGATCTTGATAGAGCCAACAATAAATATGCAATGAATAAACAAAATGTCCCAACAACAACATAAGAGACAATACACCACAGTAGCAATGTCGGGAATAAATTCTCTTAACCTTTTAAAAAGATTAATGCCATGAATTGGCGTAGTCTTTCCTTGTAGCTTTTTTCTCACATTTCTCTCTCTCATTCTCGTATCTTTCGTTCAAAGTTTGAATGAATGGCATATAGTATAAGAATTATGTGGATCTTACATGTTTCTTTTCATCCCAATTCTTTCTTTTTTCCTTCCTATTTAGACATACAAAACAAAAGTAAAAAGATAAATTTCTTTTCTCATTTTCTTTCCATTCTTCTCCATTCTTTCTATCAAACAAGGCATAAAATCTTTTAGAATTTTTAAATTAAAAAAAAGGTCAATAACTTTTAGTTTTGTCATTTCTCTTTCTATACACATTTCAATCTTATCTTTTTGGCATAATTTCTCTCTCTCTCTCTGAAATTCATCATTTTATCTTCTTTTGTCCATCCCTCTGGTATACTTGACAAAATAAAATTTGGAAATTAATAATGAATGGCTTGAGTTATAATATTTTTTTTTTTTTAAATTGTCTTACTTTTAATCTAATTTCACAGAGATATTTTACTAGAAAGCTCAGTTACACTATCTATTATTTTATATTAAATTAGTCAAAAAAAAGTGTAATAATTTTGTTTTTAAATGATATAAAAAGCAATTTCCCCTTTTGGTCATTGAGGTGTCTTAAGTAATTTAAAGGGCGGGGGCTGCAAATGTACTGCACGGTTGACGTTTCTTGCTTGGACTTTTTAGTTTTTAAAATGGTCAACTTTTGGGACTGCACCTTCTGCTGCGCTCTGAGAGCATCGAAAGTGGCAGTCTAGACTTTGGTCGTCGCGGGCAACTTGAATATTTTTTCGTACGCTCCATCCGTCCATCGCTATCCAAGTCAACCCACTCTTAAATTTTTTTTTTCTCATATATATTACATTAATCTCTTTAAAAATTCAGTTGAATTACATTCAATATTTTTTTGTTTTATCGTTCCAATCCTATTTATTTTGTGCTAATGAAATTAATTTTTTATATAATTTGTATTTCTTTTAAATATAAAATTACTTAACTTATTTATCATATATTTAAATTGAAATTACATTTTCATTTAGAGTTTAAGATTAAATTAATTACTTTAACTATTACATTCAAAATAAAATTACAATATCATATGAAGCAAAAAGATAATTTTTTTTTTTATAGAAAATAGATTGAAGGATACATTTTTATAGTATGTATCAAAATGTTAGAGCAATTTACTTAAAAGAAATGTTACTTTCTGGTTTTGTGAAAATTTCAATAAATAAATAAAACATTGAAAGATAGAGGAATTGTCAAATTTAGTGATGATAATATTTAGTTCTTCTCGTTTGAGGTTGCTTTGCAAATCTAGTGAAACTTGAGTAAAAATCAATTCTTTTTCTTGTTTTCTTTTGGTTACTTGTTTCTCAAATTTATCCTCCTTTACTTATTATCATTACATCAATTCAATAGTCAATATTTTACCATACACAATCGTATGAATAGAATAAGTTGTATTAAAGAACAATCCATAACGTATATGAGAGACTGACCCCAAAATACACACAAGCATTTGATGCGACTGGAAATAAGCCGTGGATTACTTCACGGAGTAATAATGAAGACTTGCACCTTCAAACTGAAATAATACAACAAAAATACTACATATGCATAGGATTAACACAAAATATGAAATAGCTAGGCAATTAGGCATATGCTTAGGCCACTAGTCCGCATACATATAAACTCTTTTACTATGAGAAAATTCATTTACATCCTGCTTGATAGTATGAGATAGAAGGAGATGGAGAAAACAAAATTTAATCTCTTTAATAGTTATATTTTGTTCAAATGTCCAAAAAAAAGAAAAAGAATTTATTTCCTTTAGATAAATATATAGATCAATAATAACCATTGTATCTAATTTATGCAAAATTTATTATACTTTTGTTATTACTATTTTATATATAAAGATTGGATTATTTTCTCATCATTCATTGTCATTTCAATACTTATTTATCTAACCAAATATATAAATAAAATAGTATTTTTATTTTTTTATATATTATATCAAACATAATTACTCAATTTCATTCACATATTCATTACCTTTTTATTTCTATACTTAATAATTATGTATATCAAAGGTTATGTTAATCTCATCACAATTTCTCAAAGAAAGCAAAAACATATTATGGTTATTTGTTATCCAATGACCAAATGTTAATTCAGATCAAAAGCATTTATTAAGTGTTTTGTTTAGATAGATATATTATAAAATTTCAGTTATGGATTTTACATTTTTTAAAAAATTATTTTAAAATTAACTTGGTTATAATAAATATATGTTGCCAATCAAGTTTGAACTGGGACAATAATTCCACTCCATCTTATCCCAATCAATGTGGGTAACCTACCAAAATGGCCATGTACATACTCCCAATGATAAGGAAGCTTCTTGAGGGATGGATGGTCAGGTTGAAATTTGAAACGTTAAAATTAAAAAAATAATAATAATAATTTTTTTTTAATAATTCCGTTAAGATGATGTAGCATACTTGCAGCCTTGCACGTGTAGCCATGTAGGTGAACTTTTGAATCAATATTATAGAGTTCAGACTTTTTGCACTTAGAAAAAAAAAAAGAAATTAATGTTGTGCAAGTAAAGAAAAATAGATTGGAAGTGTGGAATTAATATTAAAAAGCACCTTTTAATATTAGGATCTCAATTTTTTTCTCCAATTATATCATTTATTGTATTGCAGATGATCCATTTCAAATATTATAGCAAAAAAGTGTATGAAGGTACAAATTAACTCAAATATTACATTTCGTATAAAAAAAAAGGAAAAAAATTATAACTTATACGATTATAAATTAATTATAACTTACCAAATGTTAAGTCTAGTTTTTTTTATATTCAAATTTTTTTAAAATGTGTTTATTTTTTTTATTTTTTTTGAATTTTTTTTTTGGGTCGGACGGGCTTGTCCGCTCATCATCAGCTAGGTCTAGTTTGATACTAATATTATCATAACAAATTGTGGACACTCAGTCTCATCAGATACATGTACTGACAAAAAATTGATTCAGAGACATGTGGCGAATGAGTTCGTGCACTATGCATAGTTTGGCTCCAGTCTAACGTGATTCATGGATGATTGCCCCCCAAAAAACAGAAAGTACAGAAGATGAAAAAAAAGTAAAATAAAAGTCTAAATTTATGTTAATTAAAGGTTTTTAATATTGTTCTCATGTTATTTAATTTATGATTTTTATCATAAAATATATAATATTAAAATAAAAATTCAAGAAACATATATTTTTTAATAAGTTGCACTTTTATTTAAAAAACCAAATCATGTTTCTGAGGATATTTTGATGATTTGTTGATTTCAAGAAATATGTGTATATTCGAATAATATAAGAGTGCCATGTAACAATTTAAGCATATATGGAGATGAGAGTAGTTTATTATTATTATTATTATTATTATTATTATTATTATTATTATTATTATTATTTAAACTTTATATTAATATCTAAAAGCAAAGAGATGTCTCATATTAAAACTTGACATTAATAGTTAAATTAAAACAAAGAGATGTTTCTTGATGGAGTGTAAAAGTTAACTATATATATATATATATATATAGACAGTCACGATAGACAATCACGACAAGCAAATTTCAACCTAAGACTATCTTGCACAAATGACTCAAAAGTCATTACAACAAATCACTAATTTGATAAAATGGGCATCCTCTAAAATAAGAGCCCCCTCTACTTCTCTTTCTTTTTAAAAAATGAGACTCACCAAATCCTATGAAGTAAGGATTCCATTCAATCTAATAGCATTTACTTATTTTTAAGAAAGAATTCTAATTTTAATTTTATAAAAATGATATTAAAAATTAAAAATTTTTTAAGGATAAAAAAGTATCATTAATACTTTCCAAAATTACTGTCTATACTTTCTACAATTTCAACTTAACTTTTTCTATATCACAAGAGTATCTTCATCTGAAAATATCAATAAATAAAAAACATCCATAAAAATATTAAAAATCCTAAATTGTAATTTTAAAAAAATAGAAATGATAATTTTGAAAATACTAATGATAATTTTAATTATTTAATAATATCTTTTAGCATTTATTTTTATGAAATTGAGCTTTAGGGAGGAATTTTTCCCATTTTCAACGTCATCCTTTGCTTTATATGCCACGCCATTGTAAATAACTTCTTCTTAATAATTGTACGTAACATAAGTACATAACAAAGATGGGCCTTTTGGAAAACTGGAAAAGTAAAAAGAGCACTGACCCCTAATTTCTTTGAAACATCCAGTCCGTTTCGAGCAAAGGCAAAGGAAATAGTAAAATTTGGATTTATTGTTTGGGGCAAGAAAATAATTGTAAAAGCATTTTTTAATACCATTGCCTCATTATAACCTTTTTTATATCCATAATATAATATATTTTTAATACAAAAATAATAATAACCTTTGTATAATACACAAGATCGATGCATATTCATATTGAGTAACGGTATGCCACTTGAGGACACCTCAGTGGTTGGATAGATAAAAATTCGAGTAAATAATTATATATATGATTCTCCTTCATCTAAACTTTTCCAAGAAGATGAACATAAAATTATGAAAACATATGCCCCTTAAATTTCCCTATGTGTCTACTCAACGTTCAATTTTGAAATAATTTGAAGAAATGTGTTGTATAGCACACCACTGACCCAAAGGACTTTGCCTTGCCAAGTCATATAGCACATCAGCCACTCCATTACAGAGCTATGGTGTGAAGGTGACTTGTGAACTTGACTTAGGTTGGTTAGTTATTTATTTATTTATTTCAAAGCCAGATCAGAAGCAGAAAAGAAAAGTAAAAGTCAAAGAAAGAGGAAAGAGAAAATCGGACTTCCATTGAATTGAAGGGTTCAAAAGCCACGTCAACAAGACCGTTTCGCCTTCTTTCTGATTTTTTTGTTTCTCGCCTTCGCTTCCGAAAACGGTGTCCTTCCAGTCATTCTCTCACACTCCTCCACGTGTCACGACCCTTTTCAACTGCTTTTATTTTCCCTTTCTCATTCCTCTCCCGCCTTTCTTCCTTGTGTTTCTCTCTGCCCCCCTTTATTCCTCTCAGCTTCAGCTTCGCGAATCATTTTCGCTTCATTTGCAACACTCGCATTGTGCTGCTCTAGCATCTGAAGTCCTTTTCTCTCTTACCTAGTTCTTTGTAACACAGAGGAAGGTGGCATATGCAAAGGAAGGCAACGTGTTAACAAATGATGACGTGTTAGCAAATAAAAAGGCTACGGTGGGAGAGCCAAATGATGAGGAGGAACCACAAGGAAATATTGGCTTAAAGCGTAGTATGCGTGTGAGGAGGAGTACGTGGAAGCTAAGGGATGCATGATATATGAGAAGTAAGGAAAGAAGAGAGAGGAGGAAAAAGTTGGTCTGTTACGTCTCCTCTCTGGCATTTCTCTCTGGACCTTTTCTTTTTGCAATATTCTGTTTTTCGTAAAACGGTTATTATACTGCTCATATCATTTTGATTTTCTTGTTTATCAATGCTTTACGAACCTATACCAGTTTGCGAATATATTTCAGAGTCTCTGTGAATATCTTTATTGGCTGTTTATCTTTAAGATCATTACAAATAGGTGCTTTCATTGAGAGCAAAAATTCATGGCAGAGAATACGAGACTAAAAGAAATAGCGACAGAGCTGAAGCGAGTATCTGATCATGTGGAAAAGCTTGAGGGAAAGGCAAATGGCCGAATGGAGATTGTGGAATCGGCCATAGACAAACTAAACCGAGGCATGGATTCGATCGCACGAAACATCGAAATGTTAACTCAGTCCATGGTTGTTGGGGGCTCTGGTTCAAATTCTTCAAACGTTTCAGCAAATATGAATATCCAGCAGAACACAACCTACCAAGCACCACAGCACAAACAAGTAAAACTTGACTTCCCTAGATTTGATGGAACTGACCCATTGAATTGGTTGTTCAGAGCGGAACAATATTTTACGTATTACGAGACTCCAGATCCTCAGAGGCTGGCTATTGCATCCATTAACATGGATGGGTTCGTGGTTCCTTGGTTCCAAATGCTACAGAAGAATAATCAGATTCCTACTTGGGCTACATTGGCTCGAGCGGTAGAGGAACAATTTGGCCCATCTTGTTTTGAGAACCCCAGAACACAATTATTCAAGCTTCAACAGTTGGAGTCTGTAGACAAATATTATCAACAGTTCATGATTTTGGCTAATAGAACTGAAGGAGTTTCAGATGATGTACTACTCGACTATTTCATTGGTGGTTTGAAGGCAGAAATTAGGAGGGACGTGCTCGCACAGTCACCTACTACTTTGATTCGGGCTGTTGCTTTGGCAAAATTATTTGATGAGAAAGTGACCTTGGCCTCTAATGTGGGACAAGCTGCTCTACCAAAAGCAAGGATATCGTGTTCGAACACAGGGAGCAACATGAAGACTAGCTCGAGTGTAGGACCCAGCACCACAATATCAGCGTCATCGGTATCTAAACCACCATTACCACCTCTATTACCAACGCCAAATACCAAACCACTTACTCCTATAAAAAGACTTAGCCCAGCTGAGATGGTGATTCGCAGAGAGAAAGGCCTATGCTACACTTGTGATGAGAAGTTCACTCCCAATCATCGGTGTGCAAACCGACAATTTATGTGGATAGAGTGTGAAGGGGACGAAAAAGAGGAAGTGGGTATGGATTCTTCGATGGTCACAAAAACAGAGGGTGCTAATGATAATACCCCTACTTTACACCACTTGTCACTACAGGCGTATCAAGGGATCAGTGGCAAAACCACTATCCGATTTAGTGGACATATTGGTTGTTTACCTGTGCAAATCCTATTGGATGGGGGTGCCTCAGATAATTTTGTACAACCCAGGATAGTTCAGCATTTGAATTTGCCAGTGGATGCTTCTCATACTTGCCGGGTTCAAATTGGTGATGGGTACTGCATGACATGCCCTGGGTTAGTGAAGGAATTGCCTATACAGATTCAGGGACATACAATAATGATTCTAGCCTATGTTCTAAGGGTCGCAGGCTCTGATGTAGTGATTGGTTCTTCATGGCTAGCAACCCTCGGGTCACATATATCTGACTATAGCACTGCCATTATAAAGTTTTATATGGATGGAAAATTCATTACTCTGACTGGACAAAGGGAGCCTCAAACGACACAAGTTCACTTTCATCAATTGATTAGATTACAACATACCAATGCGATAGCTGAGTGCTATATATTGCAAACAGAGGATAAGGCTACAACTGAGCTAAAAATACCAGAGAATATTCCTTCTGATATGCATGAAGTACTACAACGATATAGTAAGGTGTTTGAAATACCGAAAGGACTTCCCCCTCCAAGAAGTCAAGAGCACAGAATCATACTAGAACCAGGAAAAGGGCCTATCAAAGTAAGACCTTACAGGTACCCTTTCAGTCAAAAATCTGAGATTGAGCGATTAGTTTCTGAAATGTTGAAAGAAGGCATTATTCAACAAAGCAATAGTCCCTTCTCTGCCCCAGTATTGTTGGTAAAAAAAAAGGATGGCACATGGAGGTTTTGTGTTGATTATCGGGCTCTAAATGCGATTACAGTCAAAGATTCTTTTCCAATGCCTACAGTGGATGAGTTGATTGATGAATTAGGTGGAGCCGAGTTTTTCTCTAAACTTGACCTCAGGTCTGGGTATCATCAAATCCTTATGCGCCCAGAGGATCGAGAAAAGACAGCATTTCGAACTCATCAAGGTTTATATGAATGGCTTGTGATGCCTTTTGGTCTTACCAACGCGCCCGCAACTTTTCAAGCTCTTATGAATGAAGTTTTCCGATCATTTCTTCGGCAGTTTGTACTCATTTTTTTTGATGATATTTTGATTTACAGTGCCACATGGCCTCTGCATATCGAACATGTTGCAATGGTATTAGCTCAGTTGGACCAATATCAGTTGTATGCAAAGCTTTCTAAATGTTCATTTGGGCAGCGACGCATTGAATACTTGGGCCATATTGTATCACAAGCTGGAATAGAAATGGATCAGTCAAAGGTGCAAACTATTAAGAATTGGTCCCAACCGCAAAATATAACTCAGCTTAGAGGATTTTTGGGGCTCTCTGGCTATTATCGAAGATTTGTTTGGGCGTATTCCCAGATTGCTAGCCCATTAACGCAATTACTTCACAAAGATGCATTCAAATGGTCTGAAGAGGCCCAACACGCATTCAACAAACTTAAGGAGGCATTGACTTCAGCACCCATTCTCCGTCTTCCTGACTTTAATAAGCCGTTTATATTAGAAACAGATGCATCCGGTATCGGCATCGGGGCAGTCTTGAGTCAAGATGGTCACCCGGTGGCATATTTTTCTAAGAAACTATCACCCCGAATGCAAGCTAAATCTACCTATGCAAGGGAACTATATGCCATCACTGAGGCTGTGGCAAAGTTTAGACACTACCTATACGGGCATTTCTTTATCATTAGAACAGATCAAGAGAGTCTCAAACACTTGAATAACCAAGCTATACAAACTCCAGAGCAGGAAGTAGCAGTCCCTAAATTGATGGGCTATCATTATCAAATTGAATATCGACCTGGCAAACATAACCAAGCAGCAGATGCTCTTTCTAGAGTCAATTTAATGGCTATTTCTACGGTGCAGGGTACTTTCGTGGATCAAGTACAAGCAGAAGTACGAGCTGATGATTTTATTCGTAGTTTGGCCAAACGAATTGCAGATAATCCTACTTCCATGCCTGGATATTCAACTCGTGATGGTCTGGTGTTCTGGAAACATCGGCTAGTTATACCCTCCACTGATCATGAGCTAATCAAGAAGATTATAAGAGAATTCCATGACACTGTATTAGGTGGCCACTCTGGCACCTTGCATACTTTCCATCGAATTGCTTCTGTTTTCTATTGGCCTCATATGCGCAAAGACATCACTGTTTATGTGCGTCAATGCGAGACTTGTCAAAAGGCTAAACTATCTCAATTGCTTCCTGCTGGATTACTGGATCCTTTGCCCATTCCTGAGCATATATGGGAAGATATAGCAATGGACTTCATCATTGCTTTACCACTAGTTCAAGGTTACTCTGTCATTATGGTGGTGATTGACAGGTTATCCAAATACGGTCATTTTATTCCCTTGCGACCTAATTATACTAGTGCTCAAGTGGCAGAGGCTTTTCTCCATCATGTTGTTAAATTACATGGGATCCCTCGTTCTATTGTAACGGACAGGGACAAGGTCTTCACTAGTGCTTTTTGGCGCCACTTGTTTCGGTTACAGGGAACAAAGTTAAGGATGAGTTCAGCATATCATCCGCAATCAGATGGCCAATCTGAAGCATTGAACAAATGTCTTGAAATGTATTTGAGATGTTTTGCGTATGATTTTCCTAGACGCTGGTTAGAGTTATTACCATGGGCAGAGTTCTGGTACAATACGTCTTATCATTCATCCTTGGAGATGACTCCCTTTAAGGTGGTGTATGGCCGAGAGCCGCCTCCTCTTCTCAAAGCTACCTCGACTTCAGATACGCCCTTTGATATTCATTATCTATTGCAGCAAAGAGATATTGCTCTGGCCAAATTAAAGCAAACCCTGCAGAAAGCTCAAGAGCGTATGAAGAAATTTGCAAATAGGCGTCGAAGGGAAGTTACGTTCCAGGTTGGTGATATGGTGTTGGTGAAGTTACAACCCTATCGACAACATTCGGTTACTCATCAAAAGAATCAAAAGCTGGGACTTCGGTACTTTGGACCTTTCAAAGTTCTACAAAGGATTGGGACTGTTGCTTATCGATTGGAGTTATCGAGTGATGCTCGAATCCATCCAGTTTTTCATGTCTCTGTCCTCAAGAAATTCGAGGGTGCTGGTATCGTTCCTTACGTCCCTCTTCCTCTATTAACTATCGCTGAGGGACCTTTGATTCAACCTCTTGAAGTGGTAGATGTGCGTCAAGTTTCTCAAGGTGATCGTTCTGATATTCAGTTGCTCATTCGCTGGGATAGTATGGGTTATTTATCTTGGGAATCTTTAGCCACTATTCAAAAGCATTATCCATCCTTTGACCTTAGGGACAAGGTCAAACTTCAAGGGGACGGCTGTGTAACACAGAGGAAGGTGGCATATGCAAAGGAAGGTAACGTGTTAACAAATGATGACGTGTTAGCAAATAAAAAGGCTACGGTGGGAGAGCCAAATGATGAGGAGGGACCACAAGGATATATTGGCTTAAAGCGTAGTATGCGTGTGAGGAGGAGTACGTGGAAGCTAAGGGATGCATGATATATGGGAAGTAAGGAAAGAAGAGAGAGGAGGAAAAAGTTGGTCTGTTACGTCTCCTCTCTGGCATTTCTCTCTGGACCTTTTCTTTCTGCAATATTCTGTTTTCCATAAAATGGTTATTATACTGCTCATATCATTTTGATTTTCTTGTTTATCAATGCTTTACGAACCTATACCAGTTTGCGAATATATTTCAGAGCCTCTGTGAATATCTTTATTGGCTGTTTATCTTTAAGATCATTACATTCTTCTTCAGTTATACACAGCAAATGAATCTTCGTTTCTCTCATGCCCGCGCACACATACGTTTCTTGTAGATTTTTAGTAGTTCTCTATGTTTTTATCCTAATTTCAAGTGCATTGCATTGAGATTTGACGTTTATCATTCCGTCCAGGTTGCCGGGAAAACTATCTGAATTGTGTCTGTTCAGTTCTTTCCTGTTTATTCTCAGCTACAAACGGAGCTTCAGTTTGTTTGCATTAATTTTAATTTGGTTTTTCTGCTTTGATGAAACGCGAGTCTAAAGTCGTTTGATCGATCATCGGTCATCTGGAAATTAGACTGCAGGGTGAGACTGAGAGTTGAATCGCTCCCTTGGGTTGTTCGGCAGCAATGTCGAATCTCGAGCCGGGGCAGCAAACGCTGTTAAGGCGGCCTTCGATAAGCGCCGCCGCCACCACGTTTTCCACCGAAGTCTTCGATAATGAGGTTGTCCCCTCCTCACTCGCCTCCATCTCTCCCATTCTTCGAGTAGCCAATGAGATCGAAAGCGAGCGCCCTCGGCTTTCCTACCTATGTATGTACACTAACTAAATTTACACAATTAGACCTCTTCCTCCCTCTAAACGATATGCAAATGTTGTTGACTCCGTTTTCATAAATTTTAATTTTGTTTTGTATTGGAAGGTCGGTTCTATGCATTCGAGAAGGCGCATAGGTTGGATCAGAGCTCTAGTGGCCGTGGCGTAAGGCAGTTTAAGACGTGATTGCTCCAGCGGTTAGAGAGGGTAAAAAATACATTTCCTTTTGCTTCTCCCTTTTCTGGAAGTTTTTTAAAAAAAGAGAGATAAATATGCATGTTAGTCTAATAGACGTCTGAACATTTTATTTAATATATGGTAGCACATGTAATACTAAAAAATGAAAATTTTTAAAAATATTCAGCGAGGGTAACAATATTTTATATATATATATATATATATATATAATAGAAAAAATTGAGTTACCGATTAACAAACAAGTCACCAATGTTCATGCATTTTTTAAAAATAACTATTATAATAACGCATGTGCTGGATGAGTAAATTATACTTGGGCAGAATTAGGGAGTGTTTGGTTGAGGGTTTTTGGAGGGGGGGAGGGGAGGGGAGGGGAGAGAGATAAAGTGTTTGGTTGAATTAAATAAGGGGGGAGGGGAGGGAAGAGGAGGGGAGCCAAATTTGCCTCCCGTCCAAATTAAGGGGTTTTGGAGGAGAGGGGAGGAGAGGGGTGGGGTGAGGTGAGATATTTTTAAAATTTTAATTTATTTTTTTGTCTTTTTTAATTTTTTAATATATTAATATTTAATAAAAAATAAGATAATTTTTTATCAGAAATTAAAAATAAAAAAAGATTATAATTTATAATTTTTTTAAAAATTATTGATATAAATAATTTTTTTTATTAAAAAAAATTAAAATAATATAAAGAGTAAATTTGTCCAAACATAATTACCTCCCCTCCCCTCTCCTCTCCTCCTTTCCAACCAAACAAAACTCATTAAAACCCCTCCCTTCCCCTCCTCTCCATTTAACCAAATGGAGCCTTAAGGTTTAGACACAATTTGTCGCTTGAAAAGGGGCTTTCTAGTTTTTAATATATCTTTTTAGTAAATGGGTTTCATCTATACAAGCATTGCAAATTATTGCCGTTCAGTAAAGAATTTGGGCAAATAAACATTCTCTGTTGTGCTCTATTTCCCCTTCCGTATTTGATGCTTTTTTTTTTTTTTTTGGATAGAAATCTATTTCCCCTAAATTCATTCATGGCATGCAAAGGAGCAAAATTCTCGTCATCAGGACGTGCAAAGGGGAAATTTTTTGTTTAGTTCACTGAATATTATCTGTCCATCATATGCCAAAGGACTTAAATGGAATATCGAGCAAGCCCTGCTAAATGTCCTTCTTTGCATAATATGCATCTTAATTTTCAAATTTAAGTCATTTGGCAGAAAAATCAATGCGCCTTAACTAGTGAGTGTACGCAAAGGAGGGATAGGAGCAAGTCAAGTCGAACTTACGCAAACTCTGGTGAAATTTACTCAACAAAAATGTGATGCATGCTTTCTCTTCTCCTCTTAATTTTTAGGGTGTCGTTGTAGCTAGCATGATTTTTCATTCTGACTTCTATGTTTTTGGATCTGCTGAATTAGTATTATTTTTCCGTCCAAAGAGTCTCTTACAAAAAATCTTTTGATGTGTCACCTTTTTTAATGTCTGGATTTGGATTGTAGACATCCTTCAGTAATGCCCTTAAGCATTTGATTGTTCGGTAGTTATTGGTGCATTGCTGAATTAAAACAGAACCAAAAAAAAAAAAAAATTGAAAGGTTAAGAATTAACTGGGCTAAAATCATATCACGTCTCTCAGTCTCAGATGATAATGGAAATCTACACTTCGTGTTACATTGTTGAGGGTTTATATTAAACTTCGCCTTTCATTCCTACTTCAACTTAAATAATTTCTCGAACTTAGGACAATGCATCCAGTTTGGCCTCTCGGGTTAAGAAGACAGATTCAAGGGAAATCCAGGCTTATTGTAAGTAATACTATGAACAATATGTCAGAGATCTTGACCAGGGTGAGCAAGCAGACAGGTACACATATGAATTCTCGCTCTCCCCCCCTCACTTATTGCTTCCATTGTATGCTTACTAGTTCCCACTCTCCCTTTGCCCCTGAAATTCTTTTGCAGAGCCCAGCTCGGTAAAGCTTACCAGACCGCTGGGGTGCTTTTTGAAGTGCTTTGTGCTGTTAATAAGACTGAGAAGGTCGAAGAAGTATCTCCTGAGGTTGGTCCTGATATATCTTATGGGTCCCGTTTGGTAGTCAGAGTTCCTTATTTTTTCTTACAATATTCAAATCCTTGAGGCGTAATGGCAATAAATTTTGTGTATGCAGATTATCGAGGCTGCTAGAGATGTCCAGGAAAAGAAGGAAATCTATACTCCTTATAACATTCTTCCACTGTATTCTGCTGGGGCTTCTCAGCCTATCATGCAGTTGAAGAGGTATTACTTCTGCGGCGATTAAGTGATGTTGAATTTTTGAGTTTTATTTGGCATTGCACTGAGTTCTTTGGTTTTCTTTCTATATCAGATCAAGGCTTCTGTTTCGGCGCTCGGGAACACTCGTGGCTTGAAGTGGCCAACTTTGTTCGAGCAACAGAAGCAGAAAGCTGGAGATTTAGACCTGCTTGATTGGCTTAGAGCCATGTTTGGGTTCCAGGCATGTTTTTCTGCGCCCAACCAAATGGAGGGGCGCGGAGTCAAGATTTATGAATACCTAAATGTTTTTGTTACAACCTGCAGAAATCATATGAATGCATTTGGTTTATTTGGACACACAGGGACAACGTCAGGAACCAGAGGGAGCATTTGATTCTGCTTCTCGCAAACTCTCATATAAAGCTTCATCCCAAAGCTGAACCTCTCAATAAGGCACGTAGAAGCCTCTCACTTGGTTATCAGAGAAGTCTGCCTTGCTTTTTTCGCTAGTTGTTACTAGTCCCACCTTCATGATTTTTGTTTTCTTTTTTTGGTCTATTGCAGCTTGATGATCGTGCCGTTGATCCAGTGATGAAAAATCTCTTTAACAATTATAAAAAATGGTGCAAAGTTATGGGACGAAAACATAGTTTACGGTGAGAGACAACAGTATCTGCATTATAGCTGACATTTGTAGCATTGGCATCTTAAACTTTTTTATTAATGAACTTTCACTAAGAATAAAATCCTGAACTTGTGATGCTGAAAGTGCATATATTGATTTTTCACACAGACTCCCTCAAGGTCAGCAAGAGATACAGCAGAGGAAGTTACTTTAGATGGGTTTGTATCTTCTTATTTGGGGTGAGGCAGCTAATGTTCGCTTCATGCCAGAATGTCTATGCTATATATTTCACAATGTGAGTACAGATTTTCTATAAGTTTCACAATGTCTTATGCTAGAGTGTCTTTCAAAATGTATTTTGTTAAAAAATGTTGTAGAACTTAATTTTAACGTTCTGCATGTGCTAACTAACTGTAACCAATTATAACTTCAGATGGCATATGAGCTCCATGGTATATTGGCTGGAAATGTCAGCATTGTTACTGGTGAAAAGATCATCCCTTCATATGGTGGCGATGACGAGGCATTCCTGCGCAAGGTTATAACTCCCCTGTACCGAGTAATTGAAAAGGTATGTCGTCTTCCAACATGGACGCTGACGTTTTACTTAAATACTTCTGCCCTATGTAATGAGTTACAAAGATGTTAATTGTCCAGGAAGCCAAGAAGAGCAGGAATGGAACGGCTCCTCATTCAAGTTGGTGCAACTATGATGATCTGAATGAGTATTTCTGGTTCGTTTGGCTTTATGATCTTACTTACTGAGAATGACTTTCTTAGCTTGTTTCATTCTTCATTAATTTAACAAATGGTTTACTATTGAATTCTTTTACAGGTCATCTGATTGTTTTTCCCTTGGATGGCCCATGCGTGATGATGGTGAGTATTTTAAATCGACATGTGACCAGGCACAGGTATCTGCACTTGAGAATTCGTGTCCTGATTGTAGAAAACTATCCTGGTTAAAAGCTTATGATAAATTTTATATCAGGGAAGAAAGGGCGCCCCTAAAATATCTGGAAGCACTGGCAAATCAAATTTTGTCGAGAGCAGGACATTTTGGCACATTTTCCGCAGCTTTGATCGTCTCTGGACCTTCTATTTGCTGGCTTTGCAGGTATTTGACAAGGAAGTACTTACGTCAACATCTCCCTTTAACATTGTCATGACACGGCTTGAACAATCTGACAGGTAATGTTTATTATAGCATGGGATGATATTGCACTGGCGGATGTCTTTCAGAAAAACGCCTTGTATAGTCTATCCAGTATATTCATTACAGCAGCCATTCTACGCTTACTTCAAAGTATGATACGTTCACTTAAGAATTTTGACCGATATCTAAAGTCTGGTTATTCCATATAACTGAAAGAAGTTTGACTTTTCATTTGTTCAAAATTGCATTAAGTTCTTGTGAACCGGCCAAACTTTCGAAGTCATATAAAAAGCAGTGATACAAGAGCATCGATAGACAGAGAAGAGAAACTGGAAAGGAAACAATTCTATTCAAAATACAGAATACAATCCAAGAGTACTCTCCTATAAGTATCAGTATAAAACTCACGTGACTTGCACATTTCACACCTATTTCTGACCTCCCATGATTTTCCCATTACTGACTAACTATATTCTTTTCCTTCATTTTTCCCACTTATTCCTGCCACGTAACAAGCAGGGAAATGATGGCTTTAAATTACGATATGCAGGTCTCTAAACAAATGATGCAATATTCTCAGTTCTCTCACTCCTATCTTTCGCTGCAATAGTCATGGTGCCCCCATTTGTCCTTTCTATGAGTTCACTTCTTTGAAATTGTTATGACAATTTCTGGAATCAGCAACTTCTGTTGAGGGTGTACAAGTGCAAATCCCACCTTACACGCTCTCTCTGGAAAGTTTTTCTTTTATTTTCAAGATTGGATGTGGGAATACTTTTCTTCAATGTTAGTCTTTATTGCCTTGACCTTTGATTAGCTAAATTTAAATGACGTTATAGAATTTAGAATGTATATGTGTGGAAAAAGTAAATAAAGGATGAGCTGCAGAGCTCTATATTCTTTTTTCTCCATTAGGTGTTGATTGTTGAAGGAGTATCGCTCATTTGCATCTATGTTTCTTCTTCCTTTATTGTTTGGCCTTCCTTTTTATTTCTTTTTCTTGTTCACTTCAATTTTCCATTAATATTTCTGTGCCTCTTTATATTGATTTAGGTATTTTGGACCTAATCCTGAACTTTCCGGGCTATCATCGATGGAAATTCACTGCTGTGCTGAGAAATATTCTCAAAGTTATTGTTAGTCTTGCCTGGGCTGTCATTCTTCCATTCTGCTATATGCATTCCTTTAAGGGTTTACCTGATGGTCTCAAGAAGGTGTTATCCTCTCTTAATAAAGTAAAGGGCATTCCAGAATTTTCACCGAAAAAAAGGGGCATTCCAGCATTGTATATCGTGGCTGTTGTGTTATATCTGCTTCCAAATTTACTAGCAGCTTTTATCTTTCTTTTCCCAATGCTCCGGCGTTGGATTGAAAACTCAGACTGGCACATAGTTAGATTCCTCTTATGGTGGTCACAGGTATTTACATTGCTCTTTTTTCTTGACATCTCGTTCACCTGCAAAATTAACGAGTTCTCTTTATGGTTTTAAACTAAAATTATTCTGTTGAGTAGATGTTTGTCTGGTCTGGAAATATATACTTCAGCTTAGAAATCATAAAGGAACAGTTTTTAAGTCAACTATTCTTGACCCGTGCTTTCCACGAATTATTTGAGTATATGCTTTCATATTTGGACTTGAATGATCCACGTAAACATTCATATATATATATATATATATATATAGATATACACACACACATATATAAAATATAAAGAAAGTGTTTTCTAAAAAAAATATATTTTTAATGACTTATATTTTTAAAATAAAGATTAGCATTTAAATACATTTTGATTAATTTTTTGATTTAGCTAAAGTTTGTATATAATTTTATAATAAAAAAATGTTATATAATTTAAACATTAGAGAAGAAATTTAATTTTTTTAATAAATTATCTTTTTTTGATGAAATTAAAGAGACACGCTTAACTTAACAATATATGTGTGTGTTTATTAATTAATAAGTGGTTTCAAATAAAATTTAGAGAGTATTAAAATTTAGTTGAGATAAAAAAATATTAAAAAAATAAAATAAAATTTAGTTGAAATGTAAAAAAGTTAAAAAGAGTAAAAATATAAGTTAAGTGGAGACAAAATTTTTTTTAAAAAGTAAATATAAAAGAAGTAAAAAAGGTACTAAATATTTTTTTTTATGCATAAAAAGGCACTAAATACTGAACTACTAAATATATAGCAGTAATACTAATCGGAGTACTAAAAATGCACCCCTCTGCTAGGAACTGGCAAGGAAACACTCAATACTGAAGTTTTCATGACTTTTGGTTCCATTTTTGCGCTTTTAGATGTCAAAGTTCAACCTCTAAAATATACTCCCGCCGATCTTATATGTAAGAGACTTTTTTGAGATTTTATTTAATTTTATATATAAAAAACATATTATCATATTAATTATAATATTTTAATTATGTTTTTTATTAAATAAATTATTCAAATTATAAATAGTGATGGTCATTAATTTTAAAGAGAAAGTACACATATTAAATAAAAATATTTTTAAAAAATAATTTTTATTTGAGACAAAATTAAAAAAATTAATTACTTTTAACTAAATTTCTTAATATTTGTGAGTTAGTTATTTGTTCCTTGTATATAAGACTGGAAGAAGTATTTTTTAAGCGTGGATATCTTATAAAATTCAAACAATTACATCTGGAGTTAGATAAAATTTATCTTTTTTAATCAAATATTGTCTTGTCATGCATGGGCACCCGCTACAAGAAAACTTTCGGCGGCAACAAATTTATTTATGGTAACTGCAAAATTTAATATGATTAAAAATTACTATTAATCTATTTTCAGCAAGTTATTAGTTGTCACTTGCCATGAACCATATTTGTATCTTTATTTTGAAGGCAATATTTATCGTGAGAACTTTGATACCTAGACGAACTTTTGCTTGTTCTTGCCAAGATAAATTGTTAATTCATTCTTCTCCGAATGTTTTAAATTTATGAATAAAAAACTAGTGATTTTCACTCCTTAAAAAAAAATTTTCGTTTTCTAAATGATTTTTTCTTCCTCTGTAGCTAAGAATCTATATTGGGAGAGGAATGCAGGAAAGCCAATTTTCTCTCCTAAAGTGAGTTTCCCCAAGCATTTTGTTACTGAAGCTATATTATGGTCTTTTCCCTCTGTTAAATTTTGAAATCTGTATGATCATCTATATTTCTTCTTCGAATTTTAGGTACACTATTTTCTGGTTGCTGCTCTTGGCATCCAAATTTATACTCAGCTTTTTTATCCAGGTGACTTTTGCATCTGTCGTAGTTGTTAGTCCCCTGATTAATTAGACTTGTTTGTTAAATCTTTTCTATTTTCAGATAAAACCTCTAATTCAGTCCACAAAGGACATAATGAGCATTTGGCATGTCAATTTTACTTGGCACGAATTTTTTCCTAATGGTAGTTTCTTCTTTCTCTTTTTCATGATTTTAATGTAATCACTTGCTGCTGTATTTGTTGATCAAACTATTCTCCTGTCCGGGCAGCTAAACATAACTATGGTGCAGCTGTGGCGCTCTGGGCTCCTGTACTTATTGTGTGTAATTTTTTCTTGGTTATGTTTGCATATGTAGTTTTATTGGTTGGTGTATCATCTCATATCATTTTACATTTTCGATGCAGGTTTATTTTATGGATACTAAAATTTGGTATGCCATTTTCTCAACTTTGTACGGTGGCGTTTATGGAGCCTTCGATCGTCTGGGAGAGGTTATCATCAATCTTATCTTGTTTTTGGCTTGTCAAGTCTAGAGAAAACCTAGGATTGATAATATTGGCTTTCTTCATTTTTGTTAGATACACACACACTGAACAGAAACTCGGACGTACTCAATCAAATTAAGAAATTAATAGGTTACAAACATGGTCCGGACAACTTCAGATTGGCTCACTTGTACGAAAGCAAAAATCGAGTAATATATATTCGGAGTCTTTTAACAGCCAATTAATGTTGATACCTCTTCACTTACACAGATACGCACTCTGGGCATGCTACGATCACGGTTTCAGTCATTGCCTGGTGCATTCAACACATACTTGGTGCCTACAGATAAAAAACAGAAAAAGAGATTCGCTTTCTCAAAGAAATTTGCTGAGGTTGCTATTGGTTTTTCATTGCTAAACAGCGAAGCTAAAAGTAATTGTTCATCTTGACTTATGCTTCTATGCTTGTATAGATTAGTGCGAGTAGAAGGAGCGAAGCTGCCAAATTTGCTCAATTATGGAATGAAATTATTTGCAGTTTCCGTGAGGAAGATCTCTTAAGTGATAGGAAAGGCCTCAGAGCCAAACTCTTTAATTTCCTTCTTTTGTTCTCACCCGTAGCTTCTGTTCCACCGCTTGATTGTTATCCGTTGCTTATTTTTGTTTACATTACTCCAGCGAGATGGATCTTCTGCTGGTTCCTTACTCATTATCAGATCCTAGCCTGAAAATAATTCAATGGCCGCCCTTTCTGCTTGCAAGCAAGGTCAGTGTAACTAATTCGATTTTGATATTCTTATGGTTGTCAACAGTTTACACAGTTGACCCAGTCTACATTTGCAGATTCCTGTAGCACTGGATATGGCAGCTCAATTTCGTGGAAGAGAATCTGATCTTTGGAAGCGTATATGCGCAGATGAATATATGAAATGTGCTGTGATTGAATGCTATGAAGCTTTCAAAAATATCCTAAATACTTTGGTGGTTGGAGAAACTGAAGAAAGGTAGCTTTTGGTATAGCGTAGGAAAGATCTAACGTTCAATTGTCAGTCCATTTTAAATTACACTTCTAGCTGGAAAAATTATATAAAGACAATTTGATTAGGCCCAGGAGAGGAGGGCTTTCAAGGACTGGGGAAGACAGGTGGACTATAGAGCTAGGGGCGGATCGAAGGTTTGTCCATTGGGATTGGGCATGGACGAGCCTCGACTGGGCCAGCATTGATGGAAAAAATGAAATAATCTAATCTTCTCTCATCGCGTCATTAACCGGTGTAGGATTAAAGATCAGGTCCAGGATTCGAGTCAAATCGACCTTCCCTCTCATCCGGCAAGGAATTCAATTTGCTGTTTTTTTTTTCTGAAGTCCACGAATAGCAATTAGATTCTTATGATATGTTTTTCTTTTACTTGATCTATCTATAAATTTGATTTGTCTTCCACAATCATTTGTCAAAAAAGATTAAGAAAAAGGAAATAGAATAAATGGTAACATGCCTAATTCATTTTAGTTTGAAGCACATTAATTCAAAATTCATACTGTGCGATGAAAGATCATTACTTTATCAATACATCTGAATTCAATGTAACGGAACAGGATAATATCCATCATCATCAAAGAAGTCGAAGGCAACATCTCAAAGAATACGCTTCTTACAAACTTCCGATTGGGCTTTTTACCCTCCCTTTGTAAGAAGTTTGTGGAGCTTGTAGAAATTTTGGTGAGACATTCCAAAGAAAACTGACCATAAGTGCAGTTTCTGTTCCTAAATGGTTCTTGTCTCTATTTATTCTATTTGAAATTTACGCCTTCCTTTCATATTACAGAAAGATGCAGATCCGTCCAACCGAGATGCTGTGGTGCTCTTGCTGCAAGACATGCTAGAAGTGGTTACTAGTGATATGATGGTGAATGAAAGCAGGTTGGTGAACCTTACGGCACTGAATTTGTACTGCAATATGTTGAGTGTATGGTGCCATATTATGTTATAGTGGCTCTGACTTTTATTTTTGTGATGTTTATCAGTGAATTGATAGAACTCGGTCATAGTAAGGATTCTGGAAGACAACTTTTTGCTGGTACTGGTGCAAAATCCGCTATACTATTCCCACCTGTTGTTACAGCTCAATCGGAGGAACAGGTACTTGGTAAACTAATTGTAATTGTTTAAAGAAGTTATGTCATTATGATGATCCAGGAGGCTTCTATAACTTATGAAATATTATGGTTCCCCGGCGTTATTTCAGATAAGACGTCTTTATTTACTCTTGACGACGAAGGAATCTGCAATTGATGTGCCAACGAACCTTGAAGCCCGTAGAAGGATTGCTTTCTTTACCAATTCGCTGTTTATGGATATACCACGTGCACCACGAGTTCGTAAAATGCTTTCATTCAGGTTTGATGCCTGTCTCCCGTACATAATACACGGCCATGAAGATATATGCCAATGTCACACTCTCCAGAAATTATAAATCGCTGGAACATGCTTTTCCTGTGCACTTTCCTCGTCATCACAGCTAATTGGAAACCGTAGGTTTATGTCGTGGTTTTTCCTTATATTACGATGACAAATTGTCCGACAACTATTGAAAGAGTATTGCATTTCTTCGCATGTCAAGTGTCCATGTATATAAATTAGAGTATCTGCTGCGTAGCTGTTTTACCTTTCCTGCTCACCAAAAGATGTATTTTATTTCCCCAGCATCCTGCAATTGTCCTGTGCTTCATATACAGCATTTGGCTTGTTTGCAGTGTCCTAACTCCATACTACAGTGAAGAGACTATCTATTCAAAGAATGACCTTGAGATTGAAAACGAAGATGGCGTGTCGATCATATATTACCTGCAAAAGATCTACCCTGGTTTGTAATGACTAACACAGCTTAGCTTGAATTTATTTTGATAATGAAGATAGGACTGGCTGAAATGTCATATTTTTCCAGATTAGTGGAATAACTTCATGGAGCGACTTCATTGTAAAAAAGATAGTGACATAATGGAGAAAGACGAGAATGTAGTGCAGCTTAGACTCTGGGCTTCGTTAAGAGGACAAACGCTATGCAGGACAGGTATACGATGAATTTGGTCAATTATTAATTCTCTCTTGTACTCACCTCTTGTATTTATAAATTACTGCAGTTAGGGGAATGATGTACCACCGGCGGCCTCTAAAGCTCCAGGCTTTTCTTGATATGGCCAATGAAAAAGGTAAAAGAAAATTTTCCTTTAATCCTGACATATAGAGCTAAATCCTGGCAGTGCTCTTCTCCTCCCTTATAAGGAATTTACGATGTATAGTGAAATGACTTGTCATGTTCATCATGGCGATGAACAAAGAAGTCATCTGCCAAAATGATTGTATAATTTGTTTACTCTCTTGTGGTCAGAGATACTCGATGGCTATAAAGCTATTACAGATCCATCGGATGAAGATAAAAAGAGCCAGAGATCCCTATATGCCAGTCTAGAGTCTGTGGCTGACATGAAATTCACATATGTTGCTACCTGTCAGAACTATGGGAATCAGAAGCGTAACGGAGATCGCCGTGCAACAGATATCCTGAACTTGATGGTTAAGTATGTCCTCCAGCTGATATTTTAAATTGGACTCTGTTAATTGCATGTATATTTGGTTCCTAAAGTGCACTTGATTTAAGAATCTAAGCTTCGTTCCTTCATCTGTAGCAATCCCTCGCTTCGTGTGGCATATATTGATGAAATTGAAGAAAGAGAAGGTGGAAAATCACAAAAGGTTTATTATTCTGTACTGATTAAAGCTGTGGACAATCTTGACCAAGTAAATACATATTGAACTCAAAGAGAAGCGTTAGTTTACTCATCGTTACCTCGTAAATGATTGTTTTTGTATCTTATTTGAAGGAAGTATATCGAATGAAATTGCCAAGTCCAGCAAAGCTAGGAGAAGGGAAGCCTGAAAATCAGAATCATGCCCTCATTTTTACTCGAGGGGAGGCCCTTCAGACTATTGACATGAACCAGGTAGAAATTAAAAATTTTGAAACTGTTAACAAGCTGATAATGGGTGCTAATTCCTATTAAGATGGTGAACTTGCATATTTCTTCTAGGATAATTACTTGGAAGAGGCTTTGAAAATGCGTAACCTTCTGGAAGAATTTAATGAGGATCATGGGGTCCGTCCACCTACTATATTAGGTGTTCGCGAACATATCTTTACTGGCAGGTCTGATGAAGTTTCTGCCATATAGAACTGACATTTTTGTGAGGTTTAGATTATTATTATTATTTTATTTCTTTTGGTAAGAGATTATTAATCATTTTGATCACTCGTTACAGTGTTTCCTCCTTGGCTTGGTTTATGCCAAATCAAGAAACAAGTTTTGTCACAATATGTAGAAGTGTTTGTTTAGCTTGTACGATAAATTAGGAATTTCCCGTTGTTTTAACAAAAACAAAGATAGACCCCATCTCAAGTAAAGGCGGCTTTTTAACTTTAGATTGTGATGCATGTCCTCGGTATAAAATAATAAGTTACAATATCATTCAAATTGTATTGTCTGAGTTCCGCTTACCCACTTTAGTGCTGCTGTAAGAAAAGAAAAAAAAAATCAGAATAGATGGTGTATAATATAGACATTCTCTGGCCTATGATAAGATTTCTTCAATGGCAGAATTCGATTCCACTATGGTCATCCTGATGTTTTCGATAGAATTTTCCACATTACCCGTGGAGGAATGAGCAAGGCTTCTCGTGGCATCAATCTGAGCGAGGACATTTTTGCCGGTAAATTCTTAAAACATCCTTCCTTAATTGTTTTCTTTTTTCCTCTGCTTCATATGCAGGCCTTTTTCCTATGTAGGTTTTAACTCAACGCTAAGGCGGGGGAATATTACTCATCACGAATATATCCAAGTTGGAAAGGGTAGAGACGTTGGGCTCAACCAAATCTCACTTTTTGAAGCAAAAGTGGCCTGTGGTAATGGAGAGCAGATACTCAGTAGGGAGATCTACCGGCTGGGGCATCGTTTTGACTTTTTCCGCATGCTTTCATGCTATTTTACCACCGTTGGATTTTACTTCAGCTCAATGGTGATTCCCAATGCATGTAGGGTCAAACAGAAAATAACTGCAACCTTTTTTTTTTTGGTCGGTAGAAAAGCAATAGGATTTTTTCCCGTTCTTTTATTAAAAATCAATCCAAGGAATAGAAATGGATATGGAAATTGAATGCTAATTAATCACTTTGAATACTAAGTAATATATATCCCCACCTCACAAGCATGGTCTATTTCAATTTGAGAGAACCTGACTGAGCATTGTTACCCTGAGAGTTGACATTTTCGTTATCGGGGCTATAGATATTGCTGTGATTAAATATCTATTAAATTTGCTTTTCTGCATAATTACCGGCTTTCCACCTGCATCTTGCACCAATGCTTTCGTCTTCTTATTCGCAGGCTGTGGCCATCACGGTTTATGCTTTCCTATATGGAAGACTTTACCTGTCATTGAGTGGATTGGAGGAATCAATATTTAAATTAGCGCGGAGAACTGGGGACGATCCCTTAAAGGCAGCGATGGTTTCACAATCCCTTGTTCAGATAGGTCTTTTGATGACTGTGCCCATGGTCATGGAAATTGGACTAGAGAGAGGGCTCAGAACTGCTTTGACTGACATTATAATAATGCAGTTGCAACTAGCTCCTGTTTTCTTCACTTTCTCACTGGGAACAAAGATGCACTATTTTGGGCGTACTCTCCTGCATGGCGGGGCATATTACAGAGCCACTGGACGTGGCTTTGTGGTCCGTCACGAGAAGTTCGCGGAGAACTACCGGATGTATTCTAGGAGTCACTTTGTGAAAGGGCTAGAGCTTGCTGTATTGCTTATACGTTATAGGATTTATGGATATGCAGCAGGTCCAGTAGCGTATGCCCTTGTTGCAGGCTCAATATGGTTTATGGTGTGTTCTTGGTTGTTTGCTCCTTTCCTTTTTAATCCTTCAGGTTTTGAGTGGCAGAAGATAGTCGAGGATTGGGATGATTGGTCTAAATGGATAAACAGTCACGGGGGTATTGGTGTTCCAGCAAACAAGAGCTGGGAATCGTGGTGGGGTGAGGAACAGGAGCATCTGCAATACACTGGGTTTTGAGGGCGGTTTTGGGAGGTTCTTCTTTCCCTGCGCTTCTTTATCTATCCGTATGGGATTGTGCATCATCTAAATGTAGCCAGAGGTGAAAAGGGCATCATGGTAATTATGCTCGCTATTCCTGTTTTATTTCATGCTTTCATGTCAAACTGTTGAATCTGCTCCTCATGGTTTTAACTGCTCTAGCAACTATAAATATAAAGACGAGCTTTCTGACCTGCGTTGCAATTCTCTCCAGGTTTATGGTCTGTCCTGGATAGTCATTGTAGCTGTCATGGTCCTTCTAAAAGTCGGTATTCAGTTATCAAACAACTCATTATAAATTAGTCGTTTATCTGCCACATTTAAATCATTATTTTGTTTAATGGCGGCATCTGAAACTGCAGATTGTGTCCATGGGTAGAGAGAAGTTCAGTGCAGATTTCCAGCTGATGTTCCGTCTTCTCAAATCGTTTCTGTTTATTGGATGCATTGTCGCTCTGGTCTTGATGTTTACTCTGATGAATCTCACAGTTAATGACACCTTCGCTAGTCTACTAGCCTTTTTACCAACAGGATGGGCACTCGTCATGGTACTTGTTTGCTAATGAATACCTCTTGTTTTTATGGACATTTCTCTTTTTCCATAATGCTATAATTAAACAGTAATGAAACATCACTAGTTAGTTACTGATAGGTGTGTGCGTTATGTTACGTTGCATGAGCAGATAGCACAAGCATGCAGGCCTTTGGTGAAGGGCATTGGTATGTGGTCGTCTGTGAGAGCGCTCGCAAGGGGATACGAATACCTGATGGGAGCGGTTATCTTTGCACCGGTGGCTATATTGGCTTGGTTTCCATTTGTTTCAGAATTCCAAACTAGGCTGCTATTCAACCAAGCATTCAGCAGAGGACTTCAAATCCAGCGAATTCTATCAGGTGGCAAGAAGAATAAGTAAGACGGAAACGGATGGAGTGGAATACTTTTGCAGTATTAATTCTTATGGAAGGAAGATGAGAGCAAAATGGGAGTTTAGGCATACTCAGAAAAATGGTCAATAGCCTTAGGAGGATTTAAGAAGCAATTATGACACGAATAACATAGACAGAATATAATATCAGCTGGGTCTAGGCCTAACTCCTAATTCTTTGCAACATACGGGGTGCAATAAGCCTGTTGGTTGGACTTTGTAATTAGTTTAAAATTCTTGGAGCCAGTTTTGATATATCCTTGAATAATGAATATCGATGAATAATTGGACATAGCTGATCTCAACATTTTTGTTCTCCCATTCATCAAGCTTGTATAGAAAATATTGTTGTAAGGTTGAAAATATAAAACATTCTTGTACCCCCCGTGCTCCCCTAATCTCCTTCCTCGCTCCAGAGTGATGATATTATTAAATAAAAGATACCTTGAATTTTAATTATGATATAACAATCATTAAATATAAAATAATATTTTATTTTATTAAATTTATTCTTATAATTATACTTATTAATTATATAAAAATTAAATTGCCCTTCTTCAGAATTATTAAAATAAATTAATATTTCAAGAAATTAGATATAAGTATTTAATAAAATAATATTTTATATTTAATAAGTATTGTATTATAATTAAGTTTATGGTTTTTCGGAATTTATAGTATCATCACTCTTTAATAGTTGTTTTAAGCCATCTAATCTACTTTGATCATAATTAAGGGAAGAAATTAGGGCTTCATTTTTTGCAAGATTCTCTCAAAGGTTATATTAACATTATGGGAATTGAGGCTATGCTAGTACTGTTGTCAGAGACTTTTTTGTAAATATTTTTTATTATTTGAAATATTATTTTCATCTAAAAGATAAATCTAGTTATTGTTTGGCTTGATTAGCCAATTAGTTTAAAATAGTTAAAATGTCTTATGAGGATGAATTTCCAACTGTACTACAAACAAGTATATAAGTATGGTATGTGTATATTAAAATAAAACAAATACAAATCAGTAATATCGTTGATGGTGACGAAGATATAACTAAGGATGATTACATTTTAAATGCTTCAATGTAGATGTAGACAATAACAATACGTCCATGACCATTATTATTATTATTATTATTATTATTATTATTATTTTGTTTGGGGGTAACAAGACAGAGTGACAAGCTTTGACAAAGCAATGACCATTACTGTTTAATGAAACGGCAACTATTAGCTGTTGATGTCAGCCTAGTAGACCCTCCAATAAAAGCTTCGCAGTCACGGATGGCAACCTCGCAAGATTGGAGAGGGGAAGGCCCGCTATTTAAGGGTTTTTTTTATACGTAAAAAATTAAATACAAAAAAAATAAAAGATAAAACTAATTTTAATATTTTTTTATTTTTAATAATTAAATATTAAATAAAAATTATAAAAACAAAATAAATATTAAACCTACTAAATAAATCTTAATTTTTCTCTATTTTTCGTATAAGAAATAAAAAAAATAAAGATATGTTTAGTAAGTTTAATATTTATTTTATTCTTATAATTTTTATTTAATTATTTTACTGATTCCTCCCATAGGATGGGAGGTATAATCCTTGTCCCCAATCATGTAGAAGGAAAAAAACAAAACAAAACCTCTCCGAGTGTATATCTCCCAGTGAGATAGTTTTTGCAAAAATTTTCAAAATTTAAAAAAATTTTGTTTTCATTATTCTCAGCTCATTGATTAGGGGTGTTCACGGGCAGGTCCGGTCAGGGCATTTAGTATGCCCGATGCCTGACCCGATTAAGACATTGGGTTTATTTTTATGCCCGTAATCCAGTCTGGCCTGAACAAGCCTTATTTTAGGGTAGGTTAGGGCGACCCTAAATAGTTCAAAATTTTTTTTTTTATGAATTGATACTTAATATAAAAATATTTTTTTGTAGACTCATGGCATATATTTCAAAACAATAAGCTTTTAGAACTTTCATGTTTTTATTAATAATAAAATGATAGTTTAGAATTATCAAGCAAAATATAACTTATACTAATATAATTAGTTTTAGGTAAATATGTGTATTTTCATTATTCAATAAAAGAAATATCAATAAGCATACACATCAATAATAAAAATAATTAAGAAATAGGAAAAATTTAAATAGATAATGAAAATTATAACATGTAAAGAGAATCAGATAAAATAAACATAAATATATATATATATATATATATATATAAGATAACAAGATATTAATAACTAAAAAAAATAACTATTAGGACAAGTTCGATAGATTGTCTTTGCCCATGGCCCCACCCGGCCCGATATAGTTTTATTTAAAACTCTGTCCATTTTATATTTTTAACCCGACCCGATTAAGTCGGGCTAGGGCGAGCTCTTAGGACCAACCGGGCCGATGTACACCCCCTATCATTGATAGAGAATTTCTTTTTTCTTTTTAGAAAATTAGTAGCATTTGAAATTATATATAAACGAGGTATTATTATTTTTAAATCATATATCTCGTTCATTGTCAGAGCACAACGCTAAATATTCATTAGTACCATAATTTATATCTTGTTACATAACTCGATCTGTTTCTTTTAATTAAGGTTATGTAATCTAATTTTAATCATAATTGAGTTGGATTTTAAATTTTTGATGTAATTTGTTTATTTGTCAACGAATGGTAGAATATTAAATATTTTTAATACTATAAGAATATATGGTGAAATAGTCCCAAGAAATAGGGAGCGAAAACAAATCAAGTGAAAATGATTAGATATGCAGTAAATATTTGCTTTAAATGTTTTATTTTTCAATATTTGGTTTTTTTTTTTTTTAAAAAAGCAGTACATTGAACCTCCAGAATTTGAAAACTTATTTAATATTTGTCTAATTTTTTTTTAAATTTGCAGTGACTATAAACCTCTATAATCTACCTGTCCTCGGCCCCATCGTTGGCCACCTGGATGAGGGTCTTCCACAAATGAAATAATATTCATTAATAAATTTGCATCACTTAAACAACTAGCTCTTCTTGACCAAACCTAGCTGGTGATTAACCAACTCTTTCCACTTAAACCAATCCGATAATTATGTAGTATATAATTAAGTGCGGTTTCCAATTATAGTATTATATACTTGCCAAAAGCAAACTTTCAACCACCATTCATAATTAGTAAACCGGTAAGCAACATTATTTCTCCCAAAAAGAAAAAAAAAAAAATCCAATGATATTGTTGAACCAACCCAAAAATTTCATCCTGTATTCTACTATACGATATATACTAGCTATAGCTACAGGTAGACGTATTCTCCCATGTACAGTGTCGTATAGATGAGTTGATACCTAGAAAGGTGCAGATTCTATGTCTCTGAATGATGATACTGCTGCTGCTGCGTCTTCTAACGTCTCCATTTCTTCCTCCCCATCCATATCCATCATACTCGTATCACAAGCTGCGCTAACCACTGGCTCCAATCCCTGCCACAATAGATTAATAATTCATCATTCTTCAAACTTCAATCTTCTTTTTTCGATCGAATTAACCTTCAACAAATTAAAGGCTCTCTAATCTATAAATATTTATTTGTCAGTTGGCTAAATGAAACTTGTTTTGGCTACTTCTCTATTCAGTATATTTATCACTCCCTTTCGTTTATTTATTTATTTATTTTTCCTTGTTGTAAGAAAATTATCCGCCTGAATATATATACACAACTGCAAATTAATTAACACAAATTAATGCCAATTCCTCAATTAATTAAACAACATCCAAAATTCTTCATAAAATGAAGTGATTAATTAATTAAATATATTACCTCTGTGAAGATTCTGGAAGCTTCTTCGATAGTCTTTGTATTCAACACGTAAATTGCCAAATCCCTAGCGGATTGCATTTGCTTCATGCTCAGAGTCCTTGGCTCCCTTTCAATCGAAGACGTCCTGTCAATATGCACCAGCGATGCCTCCATTTTCGACACAGTTTTAAGCCAAACACACAGAAAAAGAACTCACATGAATTTGGAAATTTTGATGGTGAAACGCTGCCAATAATCGCAGCACCTTATATAGAAGAGGATGACCATGGCGGTGTGTGGTGGCTAACACGCAACCCCGCCACGTGGCAAGACAACCTAGGCTGTGCACCTAATGGACAGGTGGCGCCTGATGGTGAAGTCGTACGATTTGAGAATCCCGGGAGTGGCGCGACGTGTTTGATGTGGTTTCTCAAAAAGAAAAGCCTGGGATATTACGCAGACAGGCACTTACGTGTTGGTCTTGTGTACGCTCAGGAACCGGAGAGAGACACGAATTCGGTTCTTGACGATTTGGTCGCACGTTGTTGAGCTTGAGGGGTAATCGTGTACGGGTGAGATCGAAGGCTTTCAGGTGGGCGGTAGCGTCGCAATGCTGATGCGGACGTGAAATCTCATTGGATTGGAGAGGTGGCGAATAAAAAAGTCATGCACGTGACTGCATAGGGTTCGACGGATCATGTAGCTTTCAGCAAGGAATGTGATGACGTCATATTTTGCTGAATTTACTGTGCATTTATTGTTTAGTTTTATATTTGTTTGTACGTAATTTATGAATGCATTATTCCCACTGAACTAATCTTTTAAACTGGTTTGATAGATAAAAAATTAAGATAAAAAATAAAAAAATAATTTTATAAATAAAAAATATTTATAATATCTTTATTTTTAATAATTAAATAATTATTATTGAATAATATTAAATAATAATTGAATAATAATTATAAAAATAAAATTATAATTTTTCCTAACTTTCTTTTACATTTTCGATTTCCCTTCTTCTCTCCAGGCAAACTGAACGGGCTGTTATGCTACGTTTGATTGATACTCGGTCGTGGAATGGAAAATTAACTAACGTTTTAACAGTATTGTGCGTTTGCTTGTAGGAAAAGCGACAAAAAAAAATTTCATGGAAAGCATACTTTCCTGCAGTTGATCGAAATCAAAATCATCTTATTTTGGGAAGGAAAGTGCCATGCGCACTGAAATGAGCTTCAAAGTTTGAGGGATAATATTAAAAATTATATATTTATTATTATTATTATTATTTATAAAGGTATTTTAATTTTCTTGGTAGCACATCTTTTATTTCTACTTTATTTATATTTGATTAAATGAAAAATATAATAATATTTTTATTTATTTATTTGACATACCAAACAAAATTTATGCATCCTAACATTCTTTTTTATTCATTTTTATTTCTTTTTATTCCATTCAATTCTCACAATCGAACGCACTGTTAACCTTTTTTTTAGTACAAAGCAAAGTTATTATAACTAGAGTGTATCAGTTGATTTAACTAATTTGATCGAGAATTAGAATTTTGATCCGTTTTTAATAACTCTCTAAACTAATGTTTTTGAGAATCGGTCAAAGTGAGTCAATAATAAGTCAAAGATAGTCGAGAACTAATTTTGACTGGTTAATTTTAGATATAAACCGATGCAAACAAACTAGTTTAGATTAGTGTAGCCCCAGCTTATTCAAAGGGGTGCTTGTATTTTTTTATAAGAACGACTCCTGGGAACGTTGAACCAAGTATTGCCATCTAACCTGTGAAGCCGCTTTAGTTTATATGTTTAAATTTTTATATAAATAGATTATTCAAATGGGTGTTTGCAAGCGTTAAACCAGGTATTGTCATTTGACGCGTGAAACCTCTTTTGTTTATATGTTTAAATTTTTATATAAATAAATTATTCAAATGGGTGCTTGCATTTTCCTATAAAAATGGCCTCTAGCAGCATCAAACCAATGATTATAAGAAAGATTTTAATATCTTAACTACTACGGCAGCGTCAAACCAATGACCATTAGAAATATTTTAATATCTTAACCATTGCGCCAACTTGTTCTCTTTGATAAAATTATGCATAATATTATATAAATATAATTACAGTATTTTTTTTTTGAAATTTATGATATTTAACTTAGACATTTATCAATTATTTTTTTATATTATGTTCAAAGCTTCTAAAACCAATTAAATTTTATTATACAATTTTTTTAAATGTAATAATAAAAATTAATATTTTAAATAATTAATTTTTATAATATCTTAGTTTCCATATTTGTTTTAACAAATTAATATTTAATGATTATATTTATTAATAGATAAATTATTTTAGGTTGAAATTTTAAAATTAAAAAGTCAATTAAATTTAAATATTATGTTATATTTGATTTATTTTTATATATAGTTAGTAATAAAATATTTTAAATTTTATTAATATTTTATTATTATTATTTATTATACCAAAATTTTAATATTAATATATATAATAATTGCTGGTTTGACCACAATCAGATCAATCAATCGTAAATTAGTGCTTTTATCAATTTAATAATTAATTTAATTTTAAAAATATTGGTACAAAAAGATATTCTCATTGCACTTCTCTTATCTGCTAAGCTAAGCTTGTAGTTTAATTTGGTCATATCTAACATGAGGTTACGACGAGCTCACATTAAATTGAGAGGACTCCTATACATTTGTCTTTGGCATGGATGATCATCATGAAAAATGGGATTTTACCTAAATTACTAGATGTAAAAAAATGAACAAATCAGTGGCTGATTATAAATTCTCAATTATATATAATCCAATGTTCAAGGTTCTTAAACTTAGAAGCTAATGCTTGAACAAATATACAAGTACTATTTTTCGCATAAGGAAAATGCTCAAAAGATCCATTGCGCGGCGCACTTGCTTTCATTATATCTTTTTTTAACGAAAATTTTCCAAAATAATAGTTGCCTTCGCTTGGAGCAAACATAATCATGATTGCCTAGTCTTTTTTTAAAAAATAATATGGGTAGCACTAAAAATTACAGGTTTATAATTAATGGTTAATAGCTAAAGATTGCTAAATATCACTCAATCAATAATCTAAAAAGAACAGTCAATGCAAGCAATAATCCGAAATTAAGTGCTTGTTGAACTTCCAAACCAACTAAATCTTCTTCATCAGCCAACAATTCACCAAGTAATGAAAAGATAGGCGTGAATCGAGCATAATAACAATCTCTATGAGCACTTGAATATCTCTTATTTTCACGTCAACAAATAAGTATGACAATTGTGATTCTCCAAGAGCATTTAAACACTCTTACTTCCAAGTCAACAAATAAGCATGAGAGTTGTGATTCAGAAACTGACTTAGTGAAAAACATATTAACAAAAATGATGCTATAATCTAAGTGTAGGAACTATAATGTAAGATATATAGAAACTTCCAAAACAATTTGTTTTATCACTCTTTTTAATCTTTAATCATTTATCAGTTTGATTTATAACATTCTTTAATATTTTGTGTATCGCCTTCAACTCAATTTTTTTATTAAAATTATAATATAATATCTTTTAAAATATTATATTATCAATTTTAAAATCAATATATTTTATTTAATACAATTCAACACTCTGTTTAATTTACAAACTCTTTTAACTTTTATTTGATTCTAATTGAAAAAAAAAAAACCAATAAAAAAAAATCAACCCCAAATTAGAAATTTGACAGCAAAAAGCACATTTCCTCGTCTTCTCCACCTAAAACTAAACTAACAAAACGGACTAACAGTCCAAGATCACACCATTCCCTCGAAAGTCAAGTCGCCAGACCTCGAGAATAACAGTAACATCCTGATCCAATGCCCCCTCCCTCTTTAAGCATCTCTTCGTTTTCTTCACACAGCGCCAACGTCGCTCTCATTTCTCGCTCACACTCTTCGTCTTCCTAACACTTGAGCTCTATTTCTTTTTTTTCTTTTTTTTTGATGAACTGACACTTGAACTTTCATTCTCTCAGCACGCGTTTGACTCGCTATCCATGGGCCATTCTTTACGCCGGAAGCCTCAGACTCGGCGTCGACGAACATGGTGTTGCTCCTTTACGGTCCTGCCTTCCAGCCCCGACAATCCTTCAATGCCTCACTCCAAAGCGCATCCTAGCAAGTTCGGTACCTTCTCGAAACCTAGTTTCTCAGTCCCAAACTCACCCCAGAGCGCCAAATCCGGGTTCGGCATAGTGGGTCGAATCGACGCGTGTCAGATCTTGTCTCCTGACAGAGTATCACCGATTGACTCGGATTCCAACCTCGAATCCGTCCAGGATATCGGGGCCGATCGCTCTGCAACGGTCGATTGGCCACCATTGCGATCTCAGAACACCAAGGAATTTCGGGCCCCGCCCGAGAGTTCCGGGTCGGGTTGTGAGATGAAGGATTGGTTTGATGTGAGGTTGAATTTGAGAGGAAAGAACGGTGGGGGTATGGTTTTGGAGATGAACTCGGGGCTCCTGAGGGCGAGCTCGGAAGTGTTTGAGGGATTAATAGCGGATTATGAAAAGGGATTATGAAAAGGGATTAATAGCAGAAAAGGGACTGAAATGTGTAGAATAGAAGTGCCTGAGGTGCAGAATTTGGGAGTTTTCAAAGAGACCATTGAGCTCATGTTCGAGGATGATATGACGTTGCGGCTCCCTAAGATTGGCGTTAATCGATCAATTGACATTTTGGAGGTTGGTCGTTTATTCATTTAGTTCTACTTTTGGTTATCTTATATTTTCTCATCTAGGTTTGGTTCTCTTTCTTCTCTGGATTTCCATTATAGCTATGCCTAGGCCACTTGGAGATTTTTGAACTCACTCTTATATTTCTATTTGTGCATAGTGCCTCTTTAACCTGACATTCTTGATGGCCTTGTGTGTGCTTTATTGAATCGGCTAGTATGTCACCACGACGCCTTTGTAATTTGTGAGAGCATATGCATTTAACTGCTGTGTCCATCGATCTGGATTCTTGTTATTCTGAGGAAAAAAACACGTTGAGTTGTTCCGAAATGGAGGGTTTACCCTTAATACTTATATTTAATTGATGGCATACTGAAATGTTAGAAGGGGTGCGTCCTTTGTATCTAATGTAATCCTTGTCTCTATTTTGTTGATGGTATAACTTCGATATTGGTATATTATCAGCATTTTGTTGGATGATGACTAGAATTACCTTTACTCGTCCAATTTAAATTACAAATAACATCTTTTATAGTTCTGTCTGAATTTTGAAGCATTTTATAATGCGTTTGAGTATACATGACATCGGAACAGCTTGCGTTGTAAAGATTTTGAAACTCTAAGCTTTACCTATTAGCCATGTATGCTTAATATTCACATGTAATAGGAAGACAAGGTAGGGCATTAAATTGCCTGAGGTATGTTAGATATGTTTTTGGTCTTGTTTTGACGATGCTTAGTTTCTCTTCTTTTCATAGAAGTTTTGTCATTTAGTTTTGCTATGTTCAGTTCAAAGAGTGGCATGATATGGAATACATATAACCTAGCTCAGCCTTCAAGGTAAAATATAGCATTAAAACGGAAGATATCAAACTAGAAATAATACTTTCTGATGACTAAGGCGTTGAAACAACTTTGATATAGTGTTGAGCATGCACATTGG
Organism: Erythrophleum fordii; assembly: GCA_032878935.1. Taxonomy (NCBI): domain Eukaryota; kingdom Viridiplantae; phylum Streptophyta; class Magnoliopsida; order Fabales; family Fabaceae; genus Erythrophleum; species Erythrophleum fordii. Next base: position 45,994,087 of record JAVQMF010000054.1, read on the forward strand.
TGCCTCTTTAGTCACCGACAACGTTGTCCTGTTATATTACTAGGTGTCGGCAGGTATCAGGTTCACTAAGGGTGTTGTGTCGTGATTAAAATACCTTGAGGCTGTTCCTTGGACCGAGGAGGAAGAAGACAAACTAAGAAGCCTTTTCACAAGATTTAAGTTTGATGATGCGACAACGAGAGACATCCTAGGAAGACTAAATTTGCATGATCCAGTCGACTCCCAGCCAAATCTAGCCCAACATCTTGTTTGGTCTATAACCACTTGTGTGGATGCCAATGCAAGAAATGAACTAAAGTCACTGGTGAAGGGTCTTCTTTGCAAAAGCTCAGTCTATGAGAAGAGTCATCTGGACCTCAGCGAGGAGGACCTATATTCTGTTTGCCACTCATGTGTGGGTTCACTTGTAAGCCTCTTTGAGGAGGCAACAAACGCCGTCTCTCCTGAAAAAAAGGTGAAGAAAGATATGGAAAAGCCTCTGATTGAACGCATCTCAAGACAGGTTGATAACATCAACTGGTTATTAGGAATCATGCTTGATAGGGAAGTGGCTGAGGAATTTGTAAATATATGGGCGAATCAGTACCAACTTGTTAAAAAGCATGAGAATGCATCACCCATGATCAGATATGAAATTAGCAGAGTGTCAGCAACTATATTTGTTGCTATGGGTAACCAAAAACTGCAGTGTAGGAAGGAAGCCAAAATAATGCTTGTCAAGGCATGGTTTGGACCTATGATGTTGGATTTTGGTTGGCTGAAGAGATGTAGGAAAGGGATTGATATAAAGGGGTTGGAAGAGACAATGGGTCAGACACTTCTAACTCTGCCTCTAGAGCAGCAGTACATGTTGTTTATGGAATGGTTGCAGTGTTTCTCAAGGCATGGCACTGAATGCCCAAATCTCAGCAAAGCATTCCAAATATGGTGGCGCCGATCATCTCTAAGAGGCTTTGAAACTTGTGCAATTGAATCGAGGTAGTTTGTACCCACTATTTTTCAATTTCTATCGTGTGTTGAGCTGCAATTAGGCTGTGGATGCTGAAGTATTAAACTAACAACGTAAATAAACTCCATAGGATAGTTGCACTAGCAGCTTCATATGCCTAAATGGTGTCAAGTTTTCAAGTGAGATACAGCCAGGAATTCTGTCTCCTACACAGTTTTCTTGTAATGCTACTCGTAGCTAAATCTTTGCAACTTCTTTGAGTCATCTTGAGTTGTATATTAAATAATAAATTATAAGATTTAAATCTTCGCTCTTAATTGAAACCGAGACGGAAATTTGGCTGCTTTGAATTATTTTGAAAGGAATATATATATATATATATATTTATATATCCAAATTTTAAAAATTACAAACTTATTTCTTTATTTTTAGATTAGTGATAGATAATAAAATTATAACACAACCAGTACTTTGATTATAATATGAAAAATGATCAGTTAACATTCAAGACATACGGAGGCCTAGCTTTCAACCTTCTTCAATTGGTATCATGTTAGCTTATTCAGAAATGAATCTGTTCTAATAAACCTATTTAATGATATGTAAATTCCTATAATAGTAAAAGATAATCTAACCTACAGCTTTTTCTAATCCACACTAATCATCACTCCTTGCAGCTATTCCGTGGATTTTCTGTTTCTCCTCTCCGAATATTACCACATGTTGTATGTAGATCAGATTGAGCCCAACTTAAATGCTCAGGAATGTCTAGATCAAGCCCTTCCAAGAAGCCTAGGCCACACGACCCAAGAAGGATACATCACCAGCAAAAAGCATTTGGTTTGAAGTATATCCAACTTTCTGGCCCCAGGAAAAATCATTTCCATCTTCACCCAATCCAGCCAAGTTGTTGAGGTTTCCCAAGTCCTCAAAAACATCACCAAATGGTATGCCCTCAGAATCTTTTTTCTGACCAGAATTATCAACCGTCTGTGAATCCACAAGAAACAACAGACATTATTAGTTAAAGAATGAGCAAGCTACATGGGGACAAAAGTCTAATTAAAACTCAAGCCCCGCCCTCCCCAGATATAATAAGAGGTTTGGAAAAATATTGCAAAATTTCTGCTCTGCTTATTTGAATATTTCCTCCATAAACTAAAGCATAAATACTTGCGACGGATTTTAAAACCAAAGTAGGGAAATAACATACAATAGATTCTCTAATGTCAATCATTTCACAGATGTATGCCTAGCAGAAGGTCAGCAAAAATGTTTTAACAGGCAAAAACTAGAATAAATATAAATAATACAAACTCAAATAGAAGACAGCCAAATAGTAAAATAACACATGAATTATGAGAAGCCAAAAGGAAAAATGCACGGGCAAGACAATTACCACATTGAGAAAATAGGAAACATCTGAAACAAACGACGCAGACACAAAAAAAATTAATCACGCTTGGATTTCACAAAAAGAATGCACAAGCACGAAGGTGAAATATATTACACACCTCAATTTTGTTGTTTCCATTTAGAGCCAATATTTTATTTTCTTCTGTGAAGCACTCCAACGTCCATGACACATCATCATCAATTGGAACTTGAGAAACGTCATTGGTAATCACTTGATTATTAGGAACTGAAGGATGCATCAGGCAAGCAGAAGGCGTCGCTCCTGACGAACATGACATAGATGACGACCCAATGCATCCACCTGGAGAGAGATGCATGTCAGTTACAGCAAACCTTTTATGTGCAACAGGCAGAATGGGAACTGGTGCATGCACAGCAGCTAGAGAGAGAGAATCTACGCAATCAACTTCCTCCTTTTCATCATCCCAGTCTTCCTCATTAAAGAGTTTACCATATTGTGCACCATTCCTAGGACCGAGACCATCCTTTTTGTAGAGCCTACAAAGCACATTGGAGTCCTGCAACACAAATAGAGCAGAACTAATTAAAATATATTCATGAGCATGCAAATCAGCAAAATATATAGAAGATACAATCAACGAACGATATTGACATTGACAAGGTCTTCCAAATCAGTAAGTAAAGCTAAGGCATTATAAATAACACGCAATAGTTCCCATTGTGTGCCGCTGCAATTTATGTAGGTATCTATTAATTATCATATATCAATTCATTGTGTAAATTATGAAATATAATGTGAAAATTAGATATTTACGTGCACTAACAGCCGCAACTACAAAAATGTTCAATCGAAGTCGTAAAGATATTTAACAATACATAAGAATCAAGCATCAAGATTGTGTAACACTGGTTACCTGTGGGATGCCTTTGTCAGTGAGATCCTTATCTTCAAGTCTAAATTCATGCATAACCCAATCAGTGCGGTCTCCTTTAGGTGGCCGACCCGTGTGAAACACTAGAGTTTTTATCATCCCCACAATTTGATTATTGTGATGAATAGGTCTATCCCTTCCTGTAGTTTTCCAATACCCAACTTCAGTACTCCTATTCATTCTAGCTCCACTGGCATATTTCTTTCCTCTAGGGCAAAAGAAATACCATTCCAAATCCACAGTTCTCATAAAAGATTTATCTGAAATACAAAAAAGACCTCATTAAGAAAAATAAAGCGGACGTATTAAAAGCAAAGTAGAAGCCGGAGGAAGTACTTCACTAAGAACAAAACAAATTTGTCCACAAACCTGGGAGATCCCACGGAGCGTACTTGTATATGTCGACTTCAGCAATGACTTCAAGAGGGAATTTTTTTCCCATGACCTTCCTCTTCAGAAAGTACTTAACCAGCTCCACGTCAGTCGGATGAAACCGAAATCCCGGAATCAATTTCGTTTTGGCCATCGAAAATCCAATATGTAACAACAAAATCTAACAACTTCTGCACCTTACCTTTCTATCCTATATATAAACAACCTCCTCGCTAGCAGTGAAGAAAACAATGTTTATCTGACCAAACCCAGGACCCCAATAATACTATTATTATTTAAAAAGAAAAAAAAAACTGCAAATCAATTGAACCGCATCCCAAAGAAGAGAAAAATATCTCCACTAATATGTCCAAGTCCAACGCCGAAACAAAATAATCCACGAATGCCAAAGCCTCCCCCCGTTCATGAGGCTCGAACTGCACCCAGTGTTGAGGAGAAAATACATCGGCAGAATGAAACCTACGGCGAAAAATTTTTAGACACAGAATGTTAAAGCTTTGCACCAAAAGAAAGGCTCTATAATGGGGAAAAAAAATGGAAACTTTTGCAGTGATTTTGTGTGAGCATGGCGATTTTGGTTTTCCGATGGAACCAGAAGAAGAAAATTAGGTTTCGACACGAGAGTGAGGGAGGAAGCTTACGAGGGAAGGAAGCAAGAGACTGTAACACACCAAGTCGTAAAATTTGGTGAATGAGAAGAGGACAAAAGGCGGGTTTTATATACTACAGCATAGGGGACGCGGTCTTTCCCGGGAGACGCCAATAGGAAATAGGAAAGTAACATGCTCTAACGCGTGCGTGATCGAATGTGGGTTTTGCTTTCGTAATGATCTTGATCTTAGGAGACATTGAAGCTTTTTTGTTGAATTATTTTGGGATTTGTTTATATTATAATTCTTTCTTAACATATATTTAGAGAAGATTTAATGTTAGAGAGATGGACCTCTTATAGAGTATAGCTTTTACAAAACGTTATCCGTTTTATAAGTGATTGACAGAAAAATAGAGAACATTATTACATTAACTTTTTTTAGTTAAATTATACTTCGATTTTTTTTTAAAGATTACCAACTTTTCTAACATTTAATATATATACCAGAAATTTTATTTTTAATTTTTTTGTCAATAAAATTAATCTTTTACATAAAACGCATTCTTTTAAAAATAAAATAAAATAAAATTACTTAGTTGTCTATATTATTATATTAAGAATAAAATCATAATTTTATATTATGGAAAGACTTACCTAATTGTTTAGAAAATTTATGTAATATATATTAAATGTTATGAGAAATAGATGAAATTTTAGAAACTAAAAAAAATTATATATAATTTAATTAAATTTTAAAATAAATTAGTATAATTTACTCAAAAAGAAAACATATGTGAATGTAAATTACGATGATGAAATCAATATTAAAGATATTGTTATGATAATGAAAAAAATAATTTTTTTTCAAAATATTTGTTTTAGGAGCAACTTTTAATAATACTAGAACTGAACTCTTGCATAGTTAAACAAGATCTTTGCACATTAAGAAGGAGAAGGAAAAAACATAAATCACACAACCTCAAAATAAAGTTGCACTATTCACAATTTATGAATAATAAAGTTTTTTCTCAAATATATATATACATACATATATATATATATATATATATTAATCTCAACAAAAAAAAAATCTTAAAATAAAGTAGATGCTTAATCCCTGCTAGTATACTTGTAAGCAATAAGAACACGCTGCTTTCTTTTGAAAAAAAGAACAATGGAAAAAGTTGATAAAATTGATAGTTAAGGATATTTTTACAACTTCACCTTCTCAAACTTACAATTAGATCTTTTCAAAATTATAATCAAATCCCCCAAATATAATTTTTTTCAAATTTAAGATCCTTAATCGAAAATTTCCCCAAAAAAGAAAAAAAAAATCAATGAGTCTGCTTAGGTTTTTATGAATAAATTTTTATACATCTTACAACAACTTATTTCGCTACCATTGGATAAATGTCATTTAAAAACGTTTGGATCTTGGCTTTATTTCATCAATCTTACGACATAGATTACACAGTCCAAAGTTAAAATAAAAAGATGATCCGGCTGTCTTCAATTTTATTCGATATCTAGTTTACGTAAAATGTAGATATTAATCTTTGCATATAAAGAACATAAATATTAATGATATGGTCCTTAGTCTACAGTATTTAAAGAATTTTATGGGTTTTCTTTTTTGGGCCACAGGTATTAACTTGTGTAAGAGAGATTGTGAATGAATATCATAAAATTCTCAATCGGGGATATCAATCCATGCAAATGTAAAACTACCCCATTTTTACATGCGGTTTTACGCAGCCAAAACACACACAAAAAACAAAAACAAAAAGACAAAAAAACAAAAAATACAAAAGCCGGGATCCAGACACGATGTCACCGAAAATTTGTTACGGTTGATATCAATCGAGGCGAATATATTTCACCGTGAAGTTAGACAGGATCAATTACACATGATACAATCAAACATCAATAAAGAATTATGCTCACAACTTCCCATTGTAGGAATAGAAGAATCAAACTCTGCGAGGACAGACACCATCAAACAGCTTAGGTGAGGAAAAAAAAATTTCAGGGCACTTCCCTAATACTGGAGGTCCATCCAAATGTACCAGGTGGGTAATATACGCTCAATGGTTCAACGCCAGCCAAAGATTGTTGATAAATCAACCAGAGTTTAGCCAGCACCTGTCTCAACAGCCAATTTATATCTGGTCCGTACTTCCACTAAATCACTGTACAGTGCTCTATCTCAGCATTTAGGAGGCTAATGCAACTTCTCAAAGCAACATAGTTTCATGTCACATGAAACGAGCCAAAAATAATTTAAAGACCATGCTCGAGTAAATTTAGCCTGACAGACTGCTCGAGTGTTATGCCAACGCTGTTAGAAACTTCGCCGCACCGGGAGAAGAGGCTGCAAACTGCCACCTTTCAATTTTTATCTCCAACAAAACTCTAAAGCCACTCCACAGGGAACCAGCCACCATCTAGTGACTTATAAACGCAATACTACTTGACGTGCATCCACTGTGCATGCTTGGTCAAAATGTTACAAGCAAGTGATCACTGCGATTTCATTTCACAATATTCCATTTAAAACCCTCTGATAATAATCGTACTGCCTTGTCCGCCATGCATCCAGGCTGCTGCTAATAAGTGAAAGCACCAAAGAAACACATTGCTGCCAGGAAAAAAAAAAAAAAACCATAACAGTCACAATCATAACAGTCACAATCAAAACATTTTGCATTTAAAAAATATAACATAATATAAATAATTAAACCTCTTCCGTTAAACTCAGATGAAATCGCTTTCGAAGGTTCTGTATTGTCCGTAAGCCACCTTTAAAGCATGGAAAGCCAGAGTCCTGATGCCAACATTAGAAAACAATAGTTCAGGTGAAATGCAGCAAAATTAGGAAAGTATCTTCCGATTTATACTCTCATGGCCCCACACATGCATAAATATAGTAGGAGAGACACAGGTATATGTACAGTTTTGAGAGTCAGGACTATCAAGGGTAACTTGGAATAGGTGAAAACTGGGATTTGACCCTTGCCAGATGAGGAAGCCTGCAAGGTTGCAACCAAGCATCATCTATAACGCAAGGGCAAAAAGGATACCTCATTCTCATTGCCTCTCCTCTAATCAAACAGATGTAAGGTAACCCCTGCCAAGGGCAGGGCAATATGCAAGTTACGAATGTTTCAGTTGTAAGAGTAAGGGGGCATGTACACATTTGATGTTAAGATTTTTTCTTAAACAAGACAATCATCAATAAACTCTTAGCAAATGATATTTTTTAACAATTTTACTGATTTTTGGTGAGGATTTTGCAGGAACTTATTCAGTTGGTAGGCAGCTTGCAAGGTCTTTTGCAAGAATCAAATTACTATAACTAAATAGACTAAGCTGGATGAGCCACTGGACATATAACTGAACTGAAATTAAAATGGCAGCCAATGACCAATGGCCGTTGGCATAGGGAAAAAAGTGGTAGCCTGCACCAGGTTTGGGCTGAAAACCAAAACTAGACCATACCACAGAGCTCCACTGTCTAATTCTAACAAGTGGGCACTGTATATCACACCAGACAGTTAGCAAGGAAAGACTACGCACTAAATGACAATGGGACCTCAGAAAGCTAACATTCATATTGTTACCTGCAACATCTCAACAAGAAGAATAATGCGCTCAGCATGCTTGCGGCAAGTAAGGAATCCTTGAATGCATAAAACCTGGAATACAAGGGTCAAAGCAACAGAACAAATTTAACAGTAACAATAGCAAAGGCTCTCTGCAAGTGCATTGTCAAGGAAAGATCAAAAAAAAAGAAGAGGGGGGGGGGGGGGGGGGGGAAGGGGGGGATTTCATTAATACCTTGAAATAATCAAAAAACTCACTCGGAACACCCTCAGCATCAGAATCCATGACCTAGCACAATCACATTGTAAGGGTCATTGTATGGAGGAAAGTTGATATCTGATCAGATTAACCCTTGAAAATAAGATATAACAAACAGCAAATGATCTGAGTTCTACCTCAAGAAGTTCACGTGTTAATTTGAAAGGGGCACTTTCAAAGTTAACACCACCGGGGGAGTTGGAAAGCATGAAGCCAAAATCAATATGTATGATATGACCTTCTTCATCCATCAAGAGATTCCCATTATGCCTGTCCTTCACCTGGACAACCAGAATGCAACGATGAGAAGTGCAGAACACAATCCGTTAAACCACAATAAATGGCAAAATGTTGTGATTCAAAATGCCATTTGAGCAAGTAATGCATCATATATTGGGACTGCTTGTATGTGCATAAAATGAGAGGTTTCACACCTGCAGAAAGTAGCACACTAGGGAATATCCAGCCATACTTTCAACAAAATTCCTCTGAAACAAAGAAAGTAGACAATTACCAAATTAAAACAGAAATAATATCTGCTCCAAATTAAAATAAAATTAAAGACAAGCTAATAAAATTAGTAAATTAATAACAGCATTCAAAAGGAAACACAAGAAGTAATTTCTTTATTAAAAACATGCAAGAAACAGCACTAAAAATTATGCCACAAGAAAGGAATGGGAGGGGGAGAAAATAAGGAGCAGCCAGAGTACATTGCATGTTGCAAGCAAAAGTCAGTACCCAAAGATAACAAATCAACTTTAGTACATCCTAGAAGGTGCTGGGGTGAGGATATAAAAGAAAACCATCCCTTCACCAGCCCATACTTTTCAGTTTTGTAACATACTATATAGCTCCATCTGCTCAACGGCCCAAATTCAAAGCATAGGTACTACTATTATTTTGGTTGAATTTCAGCAGAGTGTAAGTAATTTACTTGTACTTGGTTTTATAGAGAGAAGAAACAACACTTGTGCTAAGCCAATCTTTCAAACCACATGGCTGAAAATAATTGTGCCCCAGTCCCTCAAGCACAATTGGCCAGCAGAAGAGGAAGTATTTTGTGAGGCTTAAGAAAACAAGCCTATTTAGGAGAAACATAGTTGGAACATAAAGAATATGTATTCCATATAGCCATTTCAAGGTTCAAACCTGAGCTTCTATGGTAATCATGTCCTCAGACTCCAACTAGTTATTTATTCTAGGCCTCTTTAGAATGACCTCATCCAGGCCTTTCACAGAAGATTCAAACAGCCTACTTCCCTCATAGTCAAAGACAAGCACAAAAATATCAAGGATGCCCCAAACATGGCACTTTGCACAAATTCTTTAACTCTTTTTTAAAATAAAAGTAGAAATTTCAATGAAGAATGGCAAGCTTTTCAGTTATGCAAGAAACTCAACTAGAAGCAATGTCCTAATCAAGTGTTAAAAGCTATGGAATGGTCCTTTAGCTGAGTAAATCCTAATGTATGCACAAGGCACAGCTGAGGAAATCATGCTATATGCAACAAAAAAAGAGGCCTTAAGACAGAAATTTCTAACAGGATACTCATTGATTTTGTGGTTATTGAAGCTGTGAAAGGTATTTTTCACAGGTTTAAGGGTCTCTACTAGGTTATGATAAACATGAACCCAGGAAAAGCTGTGGAATAAGCTAGCTGCCATTAAAGAGACTTAGAACATACAGGACTCTTTTATTTTATTTCCATCAATGAGGGTCATTTTATCTTTTTTTTTTTTAAAAGATTGTGTAATCAGACAACTGTTCTTTTCATATATATATAAATATATAATTAATTTGCACTAAGATTTTATGTCCAACTCTTTACTTTCTGTCAAAGCAAATTAAACAAAGGAAAAATGTATTATCTTTCCATATAACAACATCATCAAAGCCTTTTCTCACTAAATGGGATCGGCTACATGAATTAATTGATGTCATAAAATCTAATCATAAATTATATTTTTAGACAAACTATTTAAATCTAAATCTTTCTTAATAATTTCTCTTGTAATTTTTCTTGATTTCTCTCTACCTCTCACTATTGAATTACTCTCTATCTGATCTACTCTCCTAATTAGGAATTCTATAAATCTCCTCTATACATGCCCAAACCATCTAAATTGTGATTCTATAATCTTTTCCACAATAGGTACGACTTTCACTTTCCCTCTAATACATTCATTGCTAATTTTATCTTATCTAGTGTATCCACTTATCCAACGCAACATTCTCATCTCTGCAACATTGATCTTATTTTCTTGTTGACCTTTTATTACCCAACACTCAGTTTCATGCAACATTGCAAGTTTTATAGTTGTGCAGTAGAATTTACCCTTGGGTTTGAATAATATTCTTCTATCATAAATAACGCTTCAAACACTCTTTCATGTCATCCACCCTACTTGAATCTTATGTTTTACATCTTTCTCTATTTTGTCATCAGGTTATATTGTGAACCAAAGATACTTAAACTATGTAACTCGTGATATGATATGTTTTTCAATTTTCATTTCTGCGCTAAAACTAGTGCGTCTTTAACTAAACTTACATTCTATATATTCTGCTTTACTTCTACTTAAATGAAATTCATGTCCTTCCAAAACTAGTTTTCACATCTCTAACTTCTCATTCATTTCATTTCTTGATTCTCCAATTAAAACTATGTCATCTGCAAAAAATATGTATTGTGGCACTAGTTCTTAGATATGTTCAATGAGTACATCTAAAACTAAAATAAAAAAACAAGAACTCAAAGTTGACTTTTGATATAGTTTAATAGTTATCGTAAATTTTCTGTGATTCTACCTTTTGTTATTATACTAATTGTAAACCCATTATACATATTTTGAATTACTTGCATATAAGCCATACGAATTTTTTTTTTTTCTTTTCAAAATCTTCCATAAAATCTTTCTTGACACCTTATTATATGTCTTCTCCGAACACTATATGTAAATCTTTTGTTATCACACAAGTTGTAACTCCATCATACAATCTTGAATTGTTCGAATATAAACTGTACGAATTTTTTTTTTCTCTAGAGTCTTCTATAAAACCTCTCTTGGCACCTTATCATATGCATTCTTCAAATCAATGAATAGTATAGGTAAATCTTTTTATTCCTTCGATATTCCTCCATCAATTTTCGTAACAAATATATCGCTTTTATGGTTGACCTTCCTGGCATAAAACCAAATTGATTCTCAGTAACGTGAGTCTCTTGTCTTAATATTCGTTCAATTACCCTTTCTCATAACTGTATAGTATGGCTCATGAGCTTAATTCCCTTATAATTTACACAATTTTTATGTCACCCTTATTCTTATAAATAAGGACTAAAGTACTTCTCCTCCACTGGTCCGATATTCTCTTAGACCTCATAATTTCATTAAATAACTTTGTGAGCCAACTTATACTTTTCACTCTTAAACTTTTTCATACTTTAATGGGTATATTATTCGATGCAACTGTTCTGCTATTCTCCATTCTCTTTAATGCTTCTTTTACTTCTGACTCTCAGATCTTATGATAAAAAGTATAATTTTGGCCCTCCTTTTTAATGTATAATCTATCCGAGTGTAATAAAATCTCGTGTCCTTTATTAAATAGTCTATGAAATAACTTTTTCACCGTTCCCTGACATCTTGTTCTGTGATCAAGACTTTCTTTTCATCATCCACAATGCATTTCACTTGATCTACATCTTTTTGTTTTTCTTTTCAACTTGAGTATCTAATAATTAGTATGACCCATCAAGTGCCTTATCTCTCACTTCGCTCACAGCCTTCTTAGTGTCTTTCTTACCTACTGTATATTTTTTCCAGTTTTCATTGTTCTTACACAAAAACCATGCTTTATAACACCCTCTTTTAACCTTAACTTTATTTTGCATACTTGTATCCCACTACCAAGATTCCTTATCCCTAGATCCAAAACCTTTTAATTCACTGAGTATCTCCTTTGCTACCTTCTTAATCTCTTCAGTTATCTCGTTTTACATATCATTAGTACTTCCTTGTACTTCCAATGATCCTTCCTCTAAAATTTTTCTCCACAAGCCCTTTTCTTTATCTCCTTTCAATTGTCACCACTTGATCCTCGACACTTTATTTTGACCTTTGCTTTTTACTTTCCTCTTAACTCAAACATCCATAATCAAGACTCTATACTGAGTAATCAAGCTCTCTCTCGGTATAACTTTGCAATCCATGCAAAGTTTTCTATCCGATTTTTTTATTAGAAAGAAATCAATTTGAGAATATGTCCCTCCACTTTTGTATTTGATAAGATGCTCCTTATGCTTCCTAAAACAAGTGTTAGCTAATGTAAGATTGAATGCAGTTTTACTTTCTACATTTGCTTCTCCTAAATCATATCTCCTATGCGCACTCTCGTGACCTTTAGATACACTTCCCACATGACCATCAAGATCTTCTCCTAAAAGAATTTTTTCTCCTAATGGTATTTCCTAAAGTAAACATTCTAGGTCTTCCCAAAACTTACCTTGTGATATTCTTTTAACCTTATTTATGGTGCGTAAGTACTAATAACATTAAAATTTTCCATTTTCACTACAAACTCTAATGTAATGATTCTATTTTCTAACTTATTTACATCCACCACAACATTTTCCCAAAACTTATTCACAATTATACTTATCCCATTTTTAAATTTAGCCTTGCCAGTGTACTAGAGTTTAAAACCTGATGTGTTTAATTTTTTCTTTTTTTCTTCTACCCATTTGGCTTCTTGTAGACACATAAAATTAATCATCCTTTTAATTATAATATCTACTATTTTTATTGACTTAACCATAAATGTACCTATATTCCAAGTTCTAAAATAAATCTTACTCTCGTGAACTAGTTTTTTTACCCACATTCGTTTACAAAAATGCAGGAACCCTTACTTATTTTTCATTACACCCAAGCATCGATGCAGTGACTCTTACTCATTTGACATTATACTCGAGTTACACATCGCATTGCTTCTGAGCAACGACCTAATATTACCTCTTAATATATTGATGATCTATATCATAAAGATTTGACAAAATTTTACATTGGTTTTTGATTAGCTAATACAACCCTCTCCCTTTTTCGAGTTTGGCACTGACTATGAAAAGTGATTTACATCAAAATTCAACATAGGCAGAGTTATTATCTTTTTATATAAGAAAACATGAAATCAAACTGTTTACCAAATGAGAATTGAAAGGGGGAAACATTAGAAGTAAAACATATCTTATACTCTCAATTAAAAAATCATTGCAAGCCATAAGATGAAAAGTATACATAAACTCAATTGCATCTCTAAATTACCTGGGCAAGTCTAAAACTTGGAGAATTTTCTTGATACTTGGCAATGAAGAATTCACGTAAACTTGAGATGTGCGGATATCTACTCTTGATAGAATGCAAAGAAGCCTAGAAACCACCAATTCTTTTTTTAATTAAAGACAGCAACTAAGACATTTCAATATTTTCAATATATTTGAAAAGCATGAGTTCAGAATTACTGTATCTGGAATTGTTTCAATAAGAGCTGTGTAAGAAGAAGTACATAAAACTTCATAAGGGCGCAACCAGAGGGGTAGACCAGCTTCTTGAAATATATCTAGCATCAAAATATAATTAAGAAACAATTTATTTTGAAACATAAACAGACAAGAGTCTGCATCCTGTAATAATCTGGCATCAGAGCATAATAAAACATAATATACTCATATGTCATAAACAGAACTGTAGTATATCTATTTATGCTTTAGCACATACTGCCACTTTATTTCACATTAAAAACTGCAATCAAGTAGATTTAGTGTGTGTTCAAGCATACAACAATAATGGAACTTAAACTGAGATCACAAAATCACACACTTATTCTTAGATGGAGAGAACACTACATGATCCAAAGGCCATTGACCTCTCTGTTCCCTTCAAATATAATAAAATGAAATGTTAATAAACCACATAGGGGAAGCAAAGATGATAAGGGTGGGATAGGTATATGATTAGTGTGAAGGGTTCAAACCTTCCAATGTACCCCCAAAAAAAAAATATTAATGAAATTTCAAGAACAGTTAGAGTGAGACCGGCTCTGTTGCTTTGCAAAAAGTAAAAGGCTTCATTTGGACCTAAAAAGGTAAATGAAAATAAAAAGAAATGGAAGAATAGCTTGCAATAAGAGTTTCGTTGTTTAGGCACCTTCACATTCTCCTTAAGACCCTTGGCACTTGTTCGAGGTTCAGTTGATGCCTTGCAGGGAGAATTAATGATGAATACTGAATGCAAAGTTGCTCAATATCTAAGGCTTTCAAGGAGAAGAACATACCCATATGACCAGAAATTTGAACCTGAGGAACTTGAAATGTATTCTATTATGTTCTGAATATTACTTACAACCATTTGGACACCTATTTATAGGCCTCAAACCAGGGAGAGAGAGAGAATCTCTCTGACACATGGCAAAAACACAGAAGAGGATAAGAACTAAAGGATATTTACCAAAAAAAAAAATCTCCCTAATAACTGAAATTAATTGAAGAAAAAAGATGACAAATTTCACAGAACCCTTTTTGTTCTTAGTCTTACTAAAAACCACTAGTTGTCACTGAGAGTCTGGAATCATACTCAATCTATGCATGCATAGGCAAATTGTAAACCATTCAGCGTTAAAAAGAAAATTCAGCTTTAGTTTGACCTTTCACGGTTGTTTAATATAGGCAAATAAAGTAGGGTTCACCGCTTTAAAAGATCCATCTTATTTGACCTAATCATAAATAAATAAATTGTGGATACAACTACCAAAAGGGTGAAAAGAATTGACTAAAACAAAAGCATCTACAACATAATGGACATTAATGGAACAAAACTTCTTAAGTTTTGAATATAAAGAGGAACACGAAAAGATTAGAAGGACAAATTACCATAGAAGTGAGAAATAAGTTGAACTGCCAGATGCTCCTGCCTGCAATCATCACCACTCTTTACAATAACCTATGTGAAAAACGGAAAATTGTGCCATTATGCTCAAAAGCTTAGCAATATAAAGCACGCGTTTTGAATGGAACCCCCCCCCCCCCCAAAAAAAAAAGGTCATCTAGAGCAAAAACCAATCATACTTTACAGAACCATAGAGATAAAATCAAGAGACACATGGATATTGAGGTTTTGCAAACTAGAAAATTGGGCTCTTGTTTGCTAAACATTATAAATGGGTCATGCTTGATCCTGTCAAATTATGTGAACACTGTCCTGATATAAGCAGTATGGATCTACCTTGATAATCTCTACCAGCAATCCAAGAATTAATTAACAAGAGTCTTCAATGCTAAAATCTATGATATATTTTCCCAAAAGAAAGCTTGTCCTCAAAGTTGTGTCAGACTTAAACTTCTCGTAGAGTTTTACTTGTGATAATTCTTTCAGATAGTTGTCTCATTGATAATTTCTTTCGTTCAATTTTAAAAACCACTTTCAAAATAATTTGACTGCAATAAATTTCTGCCCATGTTCCAATGCAACAAAACCGATATAAAACATTGATTTCTGACTTGGGTCAATATTTCAAATTAGAATTAAGTAAACAGCTTCAAAATGTAAGATTGAATTTGACAAGACAATACTTTAGGTGGAAAAGTAGTCAATAGATACTTGGATGCATTTCTTTTTCTATTATGCATTATGAACATGATTGAGTTATACATAAACAATGCCGTTTTTCAATTAATATTTTCACTCAATGACTTTGCAAAACCACTGCAAATAGGGCAAATCTTTCCTATTAGAAAAGTATACTTACAGATCGCAAGTCCCAGCCAGGTAAGTCTCCATATATTGAAGCCCTCCGTATTCTCTGTTTCTTAGCCTCCCAAAGTTCACCAGACAAGGCATCACTGGCATTTGGAGTACTTCCATTAGCCTGACAAGAGAAATCATGTCAGATATAACAACTCCACATTCCTAAGGTTAAACAAAATAAACTCCAAAAATTACATCTTACCCTTGGTTGAGCATCTGATGAATCTTGACCAGCACCTTTCAAAGGAAGCCCAAGAGGTGCTTCCCCTTTCGCTGCCGCAGCCTATCAAAAATAAAAAAAATGAAATGTTGATAGCAAAGTTCAGATTGTAACATAAACTAACAAATGTCAAATAAAAATATGAAGCAGCATGCTGTCATGACTTATGAGCTATGAAGCCATTTCACAAACATCATTCACACTAAATTTAACAATAAGAAGATCTTTCGCTAGACAGAATAACTCTACATAATCCACTGGTGCAGCATGATAAGGAAGACTTTTTCTTATTTAATATTGATGTAATTATCCTTTTGGGCTAATGGATTTATAATTAGTTAAAGGGGATAATTTAGGATTAGTTATGAGTTATCAATAAAGGTGTTTAAGCCTAGGGAATTGTTATCACATTCATTCACTATTAGGATTCGTTAATTGCAGTATTTTAGTAAGATTAGGATTTCATTTTTCTATTACCTTTAAACAGGTCTCTAATTAGTTATTATTGTTAGCTCTTCTTCTATGATAAATCAATATATTGGTATCGAGTTGAGTTCAGGAGTTTCATAATGGTTCTGCATATAATTTAACACACATAGGATACAAGATTTCTCTTAAATAAATCATTTAGGACTAATCAGATCATTATTCAAAAGCATTATACTCATAATGAAGGTTACAGCAATATAAATCATACACAAAATGAATGTAAAATGTTTTAATGTGAGAACTCATTAGAGTATCTTATGTACCGAGGACCACACATGAACTTATATGCATTGGAACAGTAGTCTATGCTGCTGCAAAAACTTAATAATGAGACAACTTCATAATTCATAATTCACAGATGCTAGACATGTAGAACTCATAAGCTAAGGTTGCATACTTTAGTCTACAGATGCCAATACATTGCGGTTACATTTCAAGGTAAGAAAGGAATAAACGCAATTGGAAGTTTACAGTTTAAGAGACAGTTTCAACTACATTAAATAAGAACATCAGGAGTCAGATACATGATAGTATTTAATACTATTTAAAGAGGGTTTTACAAAAATCATGTCCATATTTATCATTTTTTTTTTCAAGGTACCTGATACTATAAAATTAAACAATTGTAACTCATATTGTGTCATTAAACAATACATCTAAGCATCATAAAAACCAGCAGAAATATTGGCAACACAATGTGATTCTTTTTTTTTTCGGTTGAGTTGAGGGGAGGGGAAACATACACTTAATCTGCTGGAATACTTAAAGGGAAAACTGAAATAAGAGACATCCTAAATAGAAAAGAGTGAGAGTGTAAATATACTGTAAAAAATACAGAAATAAGAATACATCCCTTAATGACCTAATGATTGATAAAAGTAAAAAACTTTTGTTTTTTTTGGGTCAAAGGCTGTGGATGCACTTTACAGTTTAGGGGATGCATATCCAAAAATAAATGAGAACTACTTTGTTAAAGAAACTTGGCTGACCTCCTTTACAAGACTGACGGTGAATGAGAACTCAAACAAAAATAAAAGAGACAAAAACAGAGAGAAAAATCTCTACTTGTGGATAGGAAAATAATGTGAATAACTGTGTCAATAGAAGTAAAATTGCTCAAAGGCTCACCTTCACTTCCTCTATTGCCACCATACTTGGTACACGGCGATGTTCCTTCCGCCGTCTTGGCGTTTGATCCTCAATATCTTCCATTCTAACCCCAGGATCAGCTGTCAACACCACTCTCACCCACTCCAAATCACTGTCATGTCCTATTCTTGATGCATCTGTTACACCCCCCTTATAAAATGAAGCATCATGCCGACTGCCACGTAGACCAGCCACTTCTGTCTTTTCCAGTTGACTGTGTAATTTTGTTTCCACAGAAAGATTCACGGTAACAAATTTGACTTTTGCCTCAGATACATGGGCCATTGCCTGGTCAATCGCTTCAGCAGTTGATCTGGACATCCTATCATTGCTATTACGATAAACCTCTTGCACAGTCCATAATGGATAAGCCCAAGGGGGTGGTTTTTGCAAGAGAGCATCTCCATTTGCTAAAGGAATTCCACCTTTTGAAAGCTTCTGAGAACTGGATGTCTCCTTGAAATTGCTTTTTAAAAAAAAAAAAAAATAGCAGGGAGTGGAATATGTCAGAAATATGCTTCTCACTTTACTGAGCGCACTACTTTTCACTGTGCATGAAAATTATCTTATACCTTGGCATTTCACATTTCAAAACTTCAACACAGATCAAGTAAGGTGCCTTCTCCCTAGAGTTTAAGAGAACAGCTTCATCTTCAGGTATATGAAGAACACGGTACATGCCCTTTCCCAACGGAAAACAAACTCCTAGGAATATATCACAAACAAGATTCACATAAGAGAAAGGTGATAAATAAAATTGTTAGCAATAGGACATGCAGTAACTTAATTGGCATGCTAAAAATTTTCACAGTAAATGGTGTTTGCCAAACACTAAAGACTGGATTAGGTAATGTGGAGTTGGCAATCAAAAATTATGTTTTTGGTAATCACCCAAATTTTGAATGACTAAATCTTCTGTTATAAGATTATGAGTCAAATTGGTCCAAAAGAAGTCCTAAACAGAATTGGTTTTGAACTGATCAGCTTTTATTTGAGTCAAAAGTTATGTTATACTTTATTAGAAATTTCAAAAAAGATTCACCAATTCAAATATATAGACTTACAAAACTATGTTTAAATTAAACAGTTCTGAACCTGTTTTATAAATGCTAAACTTCCCTGAAAAAACTATTGACAGCCAAGAATTGCAACCACATGAAAGAAAAAAAACTTTTCAGCAGTTCCTCTTAAAATTGAGCCATCAAGAAACAATAAAATGGTATCTTCCCAGCATTCATTACTAGAGATGTGAAAAACTAATGCAATGACAGATTTAATGAAATTTCCACCATTCTTTCCAAAATCATCTGCTGGTTGACAACCAAACCATTTCTATAGTTTTATTTCCGAAGGAATATAAAAAATCACACATAAAGTCTCTGAATCTGCATCACCATTATTACTACTGAAAATTTTCAGACACCTCTAAAAATAACATTTTGCTTACTCAGCTGAAACACACAACAAATAGTAAAGTTGAGTGTGCCCTAAATGAGCATCGTTTATATAATATACACAATACCAAGAAGTACCTCCAGTATTTTGAGACTCTGCTACATGCGAATTGATCTCTGCAAGTGACTATAAGCACAGGGATAACACAGAAAAATATAAGTCACAACATTAGAATGGAAAAGGTTTATAAAATACATACATATTTCTGTCTCTGACTAACTAAATAAACAATGCACAAATGTAAAAGAAATAACCTCACAAAGAGCACTTTTGCGATCTTCAGTTGGAAATACATCCACTAACCCAAATGATGTATCACATAATGTCTGCACAAAGTCCAATGACCCATGGTAAGCCCCTCTGCGGAACTGTGACATATTACTTGGAAGTGGCGGCTTTGTGTTTGATTTTTCACTTTGTTGCTTTGGTGATTCAGGATGCTGCCACCAAATTAATATGGTAATGAATTAATTGATGCAATATACATCCAACTGAGGCATGACAATGTAATATATAGAAAACTACCCTTTATTTAATGTTTAAAACCAATAAAAAAGACAATTCAAACAAATTTCAGAACCGATTGATACTACTACTACTCTTTAGTTCTAACTCACTGTTCATAACTAAATTCAGAGTTATCACTTGATCATGCTATCACATGCAAAACATATCAAGCTTGTAACGCAACTGTTACTGATAATACAATCATCTATCTGCATTATTTTTTTCAAAAAATAATTCAATGTATGGTTACCTTAACCTCTATTATACCATAACACTAGTTTAATTGAACCACCCTTTATGGATAAGTATGAGACATACTAACACTAGAGCACTTATCTCAGTTATATAAGAGCAACAAGAGCAAATGGCCACCTCAAACAACTGCCAAGACATGACATTAACAGCAAGAAAGCAGGTGCTTTTGATGTTAGCTATTGATAGAAAGGGACATATAACTTGGTTAAGTTGCATGCAACAGATGCTTTTCAGCAATAACATAGTGTTGATAGTGACACCCTAGTAGTATCATGTCCAATATGTGTCTAACACTTGTATCGGATACAACATGACATTTCATGTTACACCTTACACTATATAGTTAGTCATGTAGCAGTGTGTCAGTGTCTATACTTCATAGGTGACACTGAATTATATGATAATGCAATGTCATCTTTAAGGCATTCAAAGTCAAGGCATTCATTAGCATCCAATGTTTGCAAGGAATTTTAAGAAAGAATATGACTTATTTATTGATGGGGATGAAACAAAAAGGCTTATGGATCTTTAAGGGGAAAAAATAAATTAAATGCAGAAGCCCAATAATGTTAGAAGATCTAGCCCTGAAGCCAATCAAGTGGCTATTACAAAAATGTAAGCAGCGCTAGAGTCTAGATGGACACTGTAAAATGTACTCTCTATCAAGGAGTCACAGAGTGCTATTATGCCATTTTTTGATTAAAATAATAACTAGATGTTCATGAATCTGGGTTTTGTTAATTATCTTTTGGTTTTACATTCTGCCAGCACAACACAAAATTAAAAAACAAATAAACAAAAGACAGATCAAAATTTAGCAGACCTCCTTCTGCTTCTTTGACCCCAATAGCTCTGAATCCTCTACTGAACGGTCACGATCTCTGAACAATTTGCGAAAAAAATTCTCTGTACCTGGACTACTTTCAATTAAACCACTAGTGTTGTTGTTTTCATTGGCTGAACTACTTTTACCATCTTCAGGATGCACACGAAATAGTTTTTTGAACAAAGAAAACTCAAAAAGCTCTTCTTCCTCACCATTGGCAGTACCCTCTCCAATTTTATCATTTGTATCTTTCTTGTCTTCAAATTTATCCTTAAAGAATTTACGGAAAAACCCTTCCTTTTCATCCTCTTCAGCATATTTTGCACACTTTTCTTCACAATGAGCAATATCTCTTTCATTGTTCCTATCATTTCCATCCCTCCTATCTTCAAATTTCTCCCTGAAAAACTTACGGAAAAATCCCTCTTTTTCTTCATCTTCCATTGTTTTAGTGTGTGTTTTGTCCTCAGAATCATTCTTGCTATCACGGAACAATCTCTTGAAAAATCCCTCTGAACTTGATGTCAATTCCTCATCAACACCTTTACTATCCCTCAAGAGCCTTCTAAAGAAACCTTCCTTTTCAGAGTCTCCATCATCACCTCTACTGTCCCTACTGTCCCTTAAGAGCCGTTTAAAGAATCCCTCCTTTTCAGAGTCTACTTCACCCTTATCAAATGACCTCCGAAAGAGGAATGCATCTCGAATTTTGGGGCCCAGCTCATCATCACCTTTGCTATCTCTTAAAATCCTCTTGAAAAATCCATCCTTTTCAGATTCATCATCATCCTTCTCCGCTGACTTCCTAAAAAGTAAAGCATCCCTAACCTTTGGACCTGGCATGAGTTTCTTAAATATGTTGTTCTCATCGGGAGACATTTGATTACTATCCTCTTGCAAATTGTTTCCTGAAGAAGGTGAGAATGATACAGACTTCTGTGCCGGTGGTGAAGATGTTAGTGACAACAGGCGCTGTTTTGACAACAGTAACTTATTCAAAACAAGGCTCTTACCTCCAGGGCTTGAAGGTTCAGTTTGAGGTCGTATTAGAGGTGGCCACTCACCCATCAAGGTAGCTGCAGTCTGGCACTTTTCCTGAATCCTACTAATCCCTTCATTATCATCAGAGTCTTCAAGCTCTGCCAATAAAAACCAATGCACCTTCAAAGCAATCTTCAATGACTTTGAGCACACGTCTATGACAAATTTATCCAAAGATGGGCTTGGTTTGTATATCATCATGTAACATATTTGGAACAAATAACTCTCAAGTCCCTGTAAGGGAAGGGTATACATTCGATTACAGAGATAGTCGCGTACACCAGAATGATCATGCTTGTACAAGTAGCTAACAGCAATCCATTCGCAGAAGAATGCCGAGTCAAAAAACCTGATGAGCCACCCATTTTCACTAGATTCACTAGTCGGGTTGACCCTCGAGGTGATTTCCCGGGGCTCATCGGCAAATCCAAGAGTCAGTCCTAAAAGCCTCACCATCCTCAATCTACCATCATCAACCCCCAGTCAACTATCAAGGGGAATCCAAACAATCCTTGTCTTGTTGTTGCAAAAGCACCTTAATTCCAATTGAATCACCAGCTAAAGCTCACTAGTCTTTCAATATAAACCCTATAAATCCCAAAAACCTTCGCCTAAAAGGCAAAAACCCTAATCCTCCTACAAATCAACATTACAACTCTGGTCACTAATCTGAATCAAATGTCTACTGTAAAGTCTGAGAACAAATATATTAAGCAGACACTCTTAATTACAAGCGACAAATTCCGCCTTGCCTCGGCAAATTATAAACCGAATACAGCAGCTATACCATAATTAAAAGGGAAAATTCTCTGGAAATTGCAAAACAGCTTGAATTCGTGAAATTAAGTGCGCACGGAGGAAAGTATGAATATAATCCAATGTATAGAACAGCGTGTAAATGGATCAAAGGTTGCAATGGATCTCCAATGCTTCCCCGAAACGACAGCGTTTCCTGGAGGTGGTGGGTGGTCGTCGTCCTCGTCACTTTGTTAGAGAGAGAAGGTCGACGACGGTACAATACAATAGCATAAAATTAAAAGACGCCAAAAAAAAAAAATAAAGGAATACCGCTACGATGCGCTCAACTGTAAGTTGCGCACTTCAAGTGGCGTGGGCCACACTTTTATTTCCCTCCAATTCCAAATTAAGTGAAATTTAAGTTGAAGCATCCATTTGGCCCATAAAAATATTGTTGACGCATCCTGCTTCCTAATGATGGGTAGTGGTTTACGACTTATGGCAACAAATTTGTTTGTTAAATTAGAAAAAAAAAATGACATTTACCCCATTCAAGTTAGAATGCTAATTTTACCACTCCAGGAGTACTGAACACTGATACATACAATCATGCCTTATGGGCACCACTTTAACTTTTTAAAAATGTATTTAAATAATCATAGTTTATAACGAAACAATTATAACAGAGATAATTATTATATTAATTACAAAAATAACAATGTTTCAGTGCATGTACCCTTCAGTTTTTGGTAACGTCATTTCATTACATAGTGACTTGGTAATTATTACTTACTAGCAGTTACTAGCTGCTGCAAACTGAAGAGACTCCACCGTGACCATGTCCTAATGTTTTTAAAATTACATGGGACCTATTAGAATAAATTGATTTGTTGATTGTTAAATGAAAAAAGAGGATTTTTATGTTAATTTGTGGATGTTCAATACTCTGATTTGGTTGTGACTTCTTTTGCTCTTGTAAGGAAATAATCCGAATATCTGAAAGCACGAAGTAAAAACTGAAGAAGTGAAAAACTTAGGAATTTGGGTTCTTCAAATAACATAGGGACGGAATATCCCTTTAAGAAAAAAAATAAAGGAAAAGAAAAAGCTATGGTGTTCTTGTCAAGCAGTGATTAGACCTAATTGTCAGGAGAATTCAAATTGACATCTATAAAAATTAACGAATGTAAAATTTACAACTCAATCTATGATGATAATGTCTGCCCCCAGAAATAATAATGAGGGGAAATGTATTTTTGTCTTTAAAAATATTTTTAATTTTAATCATTAAATTTTAAATATATACAATTTAGTCTATATTTATTTTAAATTTTTATTTTTTAATTTTAAAAGTATAAAATCAATCTTTAAAAATTTTAAATTTATTACTTGTTAATTATTGGAATAAATATAGATTGAGATTAATAAATAGCAATTAAAAAACTTTTAAGTACTAAACTATATTTTTTTTTAGAAGATTTAGAGACCAAATAATTAAGGTATATATTTTTCAATAATTAAATTATGTATTTTTAAAATTTTAGATAAAAAATTAAAACATATATTTTCAAGTACCGAAAATTACAGAAGTTCATTCTAATAAGGCAAAAAAGAGAAAAATGAGTGTTAGATTGTGTGCTAAGAACACGAATTAACAGTAAAACGAGATAGAAATAAAATGTAAATGGAAAATTATAGTAGTTAATAATTTATATTGACATAAACATTCCTTGATTATATTAGCTTCTAGTTATTATTAATTATTTAGTCCAATACAGCGGGGAGAATGATAACTTATAAACTGCGTCATACATTGGTAGAATTGAGCAAGAATTGTTGTGATTTCCTCTCATAGTAATAGTTATTGGCTGCGGCAGCGCTAGCATCTGCCGAGAAGATCATCACACCGTTTAACTTTAAACCCATTTTGTTCCAATAGGCCTAAAGTTGCAAAGAATGCATCTCCTTGAATTCCCCTTCCATTCACTTCATAGCTAGGCAGCAACTTATTCTCTTCAAATTGTGTGACTCGAAGCTTAAAATCCTCCAAGTAACTCTGAGGAGTCAAAACTATGTCAGTATAGACTTGGTGATTTACATGGTCTATAACGTTGCTGTAACCTTTGAATAGTTCAATATAAGGCACAACGGTGAGATGGTAAGGAGCAATGGTGGCTGTGGAAATAGCACTTTGGTTCTTCAAGAGGGTGATGAGCTCGCCGATGCAAAAAGCAAAAGTAGTTGAGTTGCCTCGTATTGGGAAATTTTCGTAGTCAATGTCTATCCCATCAAGATGGTAAGTGATTGCTAATGATTTTAAGGATGAGAAAGCATTTGAAATCCAGAGATGAGGATCTGCTGGGTTGTACCAACGAATGACTTTGTCTCCTAGACTCCATCCAGTGAGGCTGGCTAAGACCTTCACATTGGAGTGGCGTGCCTTGATGGTTGCAACAGAATCTGGGGTCAATGTTTCTGCCCAATATGGTGAGAACTTGCCGTTTTGGGCATTCCCAGAGGGGTCTGCATCAATTGCGAAACATAGGATGAAGTGGAAATCAATGCCCTCTGGAATTGGGACAGGATCGAATTTCCCTGGGGCACCAGTGGCTCCTATGTGTTCCATTACTACCTTTCCATCTGAAACGTTAAGTATCAGTTCTTAGTTCGTGCGACACCCAAAAATATCCGAATCACTATTGTATTAAACACGACATTACTTCTATGACCCTTTTTGTGTCAATGTCTAGTAAGAACATGAAATTTCTTAAATTATAAAAAAAAATAAGGAAAAGACGAGTAAACCAGAAAACTGAGGTAAGATGAGCGAAAATGCGACTCGTGCAATGAAGAGGAGCACGGGATGATGCTGGGTCATCTTTGGTATGCTCAAATGAATGCTGTGCCACGAACCCAAGTGTGTGAAATGTTTTATTAAATATTTGACTCCTCTGCTAACTTCGCCGTTCTTCATTGTGACTATTTCTTCAGTTTTAGCGTATGATATTGACAAAATGATTGGTGAGTATTACAAGAAAAAGTCCCTATCTTTGTATCCTTCTTGTCCAAATGGAATAATTAGATCAATGCCTATCTCAGTTTTTCGTGGCAAAGATGAAGTTGTGTTGGCGCAAACAAAGCTCTTCAGATGTTGAAAAACATTGCCAGCTTGCTGCTAATGTTAGCACGCAGCTGAAGCAACCGAAAGAGAATGTTGTAGGCGGCAGCTTGTGACATTATGCGCGATTGTGACCTAAATCACGGCAGACCCCGAGTGGGATTTTTTATAATCACAAATTGTATAATTAGAGAAAAATAGAAATAAAGAAGAAGTGAATTACATAAATATTTTCATCTTTTATATTATTTTTCAATTATATAATTGTAAAGAATTCAATTTCAAAATGCTTTTGGCCGCATCGCTCAAAGCATTGTCGTTTATGAATTTCAATTTGTTAATTTTGCTTTGGGATCTTGTCGTCTCGTTTCTCACCGAAAAAAAAAAACTAGAAATTAAACGAATGAGCTAATCTTCAAGTTGAACTTCCAAGGAAATATATTGGTCGAAACTGAAAGCCTAAATCAACTTTGTGGCATAGCAACTGGGGAATTTTTTGTAACCAACTTGGGCTTTTGTCCCTGGAGAGGGATCCATTTTTCAGCTTAGCTCCCTACAAGCTTCTTGTAAGGTTCCATTTAGTATGACGACGGAAATTAAAAATAAAATGAAATCTATTGTTAAAATATGTTGGATATGCATATATTGTAGGAAATGGAATAGTACAGATACTGTACACATATTTTTTATTCCATATCTTTTTCCTTGTATCATCAATAATGACTTTTTTATTATTGATATGTTTTTTCAACATGGTCAATATTGTAATGTTTTCATCATGCAAAATTTATTTATTATTGAAAAATAATTACTCTTATAAAAAATAAAAGACTAATAATATTAACAAAAAAAAATTACTTTAACAAATAAGAATGATGAATTTTCAAAAAAAATAAACTTATAAAAACCACATTTCAATTCCTTTTTAAATTAAGTCAAATAATGAAATAAAAAAAGTGGAAACCAATTCAAAAAAAAAAGTTCAAATAATAGAATAAAAATATTCTTAAAAAGGTCTACAAAATTTTTCTATTAAAAGAAAACATACAATTAACAATAAAAAATATTAATTTAAATAATTCTAAACAAATTTTAATTAAAATTTAGTTAGAATGTTGCAACTACATTGCAGTCAGAATATATTTATGACTGCATTGTAGTTAAAACACATTCGACCAAACAATAGTTGGACAGGGTTTGACTCTCACTTTTTCCTTCGTATTTTGTTTTTAATATTTGTTTGTTTGTTTTTATTTATTTTTTTTCTTTGTTTGTTTTTCAATTTTTTCCCTTGGACATAGAACAATTATTTTTAAATTTGATTACCTCCAATAATATTTCAAAACTTTTATAAAAAGATAAATAATAAGAAATAAAATAAAAATATAATTAATTATATCACTTACAAAATTAATTATAAAAATATAAAAAAACTAAATAAGGTTGTATTTATTATCTAAAAATTCAAATTAAAGGTAATTTTATTTAGTTAAAAAAATAAAATAATAAATGCGGCCATTATATATTAATGTATTTGATTTTTTTATAATAGCTTTTACAAAATGACGCTAAATGAAAATTTTAAACTATATTGTGTTTGAAGTGATGTTAAATTATTTCTTTTTTTTTTAAACAAGGATATTTTAATCTTTTATCTTCTATTATTTTCTATTCTATTCTTATTTCATCTAACTAAGCAAACATATTTAAATATAATTCTTTTCCTTTTCATTTATACCAAACATAATTTTTTTTATTATATTCTAACATCTTTCTATTTCCATTTCCATAATTTTTTTTTATTATATTCTAACATCTTTCTATTTCCTTTTCCATCATACCAAACTTTTAATATTTTTTGAAAAAAATTTTAATTGTTATAGAAATTAGACATTATTTTTTGGGCAGGGAAGAGAACATTTGTGTCCAAATTACATATAATATGCCTCTTGATTCAAATTTATTAGTTAAATGTCATCATATTTGATATATATTATAAAAATATTTAATTTAATTTCAATTAATAAAGTTAACTTTTTAAACAATATATATTCCAAAATACAAAAAAAAACTCTTATCAATTTAAAAAGTATTTCTCTTCAAATTTAAAAATTGATTATAAACTTTCCCAAATTTTTAATTTTGTGTAACATAACTATTTTGTTAATTTTTTTCTTCTAAAATCTTAATATTATTTATCTACATAGGCTAAAAGATATTAATATATATATATATATATATCTAAATTGTCATCTTTTTGCAACAAAAAATAGAAGAAAATAACAAAAAAAGTCATCATTCATCACTTATGATAACAAGTTGAATGTATTTTTTGTTAATTTAGGCTTTCTCAACTTACATGAACAAGCGACATTAGGATTTTGAACGAAAATAAGATAGTAGAAGAGTTATATTGTAGACAATTGAAAAGTCTCCAAAATCTATAGGCCACCATTAAAATGTTCTTTAGTTTGCATTTTAGGAGAAATAAAATTATTGTTTCATATTAGAGTCTAACATCAACTTAACTAACTATTTTTATTGTTATATGAAAAATAAAATAACAACCTTATATTGTGCTTAAAATTAATTTGATTGACATAAAGTATTTTAGAAGAGAATTTTTTACAATATATATCAAATGTTAAAATGTTGAACGATGTTTTTAAAATAATTGACATCAAGTATAATTTTATTAATCTTTAATATATTATTGTTATCTAATCAAAATCTAAAATACATAACTGGGTTGAAAACTTAAAATTAAATGGAAAAGATTAAAAAAATAATTTATTTACTTGAAATATTTATATTTTTTCACATATCTAATTTTTTAAGAAAATAAATCTATAAATAAATGTTAAATGATAGAGTAAATTATACAGATTTTTTAAAAAATTTTATTAAAATTATGTGAACATTTCTTTTGTTTTTAAAATATGCAATTTTCTTTTCTGAAACTAAAAATTATACTATATTTTAGTCTAATTAACTAAAATATCTTTTTCTAAATTTGCTGAAATTACGTAGCCTTTTCTTCTATTTTTAAAATATACAATCCATTCCATGAAGCCAAAATTTGTGCTACACTTTAATTCAAATTTTTTTAAACCAAAATATCATTCACTAAGCCAAATACATATTGAATTTTTCTTTCAAGAATTAGATGTCATGTTGTTTGATAATCTAATTACCCTCACTTTTATCTTATTTTTCATCTAATTATATCTAAATGTATACAAATAAAAATAGAAGGGAATATTTTTTGTTTTCATTGAATTTAACTAAACCTTAAACTAATTATTATAGTGTGATACATACATTTCATATGAAAATATGATAATTTTAAATTTTTTAAATGTAAATTGACTAACTCATGGTTCATGGTTATGAATTATAATTTTTTAAATTTATACGATTCCTTTATGTATTTATTTAGATTTTATTTTATCAATAAATCAACTCCTTAAGGTTTAATTTTGGTTCTAAAAAGTGAATTTTTTATTGCTAGATTTACTCTATTGAGTTGTTAAGTTTGAAAGAGAGTATTTTAGTAATATACGTATGTGTGTTAATGAAATGTATTTTAGTTAGTGGGACTAAAATATAATGTAGTTTTTATTTTGAGAAAAGAATAATATATATTTTAAAAATAGAAAGAAGAACTATATAATTTCAAGAAATTAATGGAAAGATTTTTTTTTTTCAATTAAACTAAAGTGTAATACAATTTTTGAAAAGAAAATATATATTTAAAAATAATGGAGAGGTATATATGATTTTAAACAAATGGTAAGGAAGTCCAAGATAAAAAAAATGATAAAATGGGTAAAATTTTCTTAAATTTTAAATTATATACAAGTAATCATTCATTTTCAAAATTTGATAATAGGTTTTTTAATTTTTTTTATACAAATAACTAATTTTTAAAACTTAACAATACATTTTTAAATTTTTTTAACCTTTAAATTACGTGTAAATAACATCAATATATTATATTTTTATTAATAAAATAATATGTTAATGATGAAAAATTAATATATATATATATATATATATAATAAAATAATATTTAATTTTTACTGTAAAATTATTGATCTTAAGCTGTTTATGATATGATAATTATTTTTTTTAATTTTAGATTTCTTTTATTTATCCCGAGCAGATTTTAATTACTTACATATAGTATCAATTTTTAAAAATTTATTATCAAGTCTTAAAAATCAAAAAATTATTTACACGTGGAAAAAATTTTGTTGTATTTTAGCCATAAAAAAATCACGGAAAATGGTGCGCTTTCAACGCCAATCTGCTACTTCCGTCGGTACATTTCCGCACCGCGCCAGAATGGTCACTCCCACACTGACTCTGCGTGCATATTTGTATACTAAGTAAAATAGAGCCGATGCGAGAGACCCATAGGTGAGATGGTAAACAGAGGCGCCTACAACTCGAGCAACCATTTGACGGCTAGAATTCGGGCAAGAAAATTATCTCCCAGCACCATCACACTATACGCCGTTTTCGTATTTGTTTTCTCTGTCTTTGTATTCCTGTTTTACCTCAGGAATATCGTCGAAGATGAACCACAGGCTTTACTTTCTGTAGAATCTCGATCTGAGCAGGTGTGGCGCTCATATCTTTTTTTTTTTGGTGTGATTTGGAAATCGGCGTTGTTTTAGGCGGAGATAGTGATTGTTTGGAAGGAATTTCTGTGTTGCTGGTATTGATCTGTTCCTTTTTTCATATCATCTGTGTGGATGTTGGTTATTGTGTTCCCAACATGTGGTAGTGTTCGAGTTTTATTGGAAACTCCTATGGGATTTAATAAATTGGTGCTGTGCTGTCGTTTGCCAAGGGGCATTATAGATAGGAATAGGATTTTGTTTAAGCGGACTTAAGTTTATAGTTTTGACTATCAACCACGAGTTGACGTGTTTGATGATAGTTGCAAATTATAGCTCGTGTGATCATGAATTCCACTCCATGAGGACATTACTCATGTATAGATGTGAGCTTTTGGGCAATTTCCACCCTTAAAAAGTTTATGCAGTTAGAGGAACACTATTTTTATTTTATAGTCTGATAAAAAAAAATCTGTATGGAACTGAGTCACGCCAAACCTTTTGTGTGGCTTTGATGGCCGTGTGGTTGTGCCGTTGTGGTTACCTCAAGATTCCCAACTTCATAACCCCACCCTGCCATATTGCCACACAGGGAAAAAAAGAAAGTTTGGATAATACAATTAGCATATAACATCATAACCATCCAAACCTTCAGTTTCTGTTAATTTTGTATACTAGCTGGAATTTGCTTTGTGAAATTGTCTCATTTCATCTTACGGAATTTTTATAAACCCCCCCCCCCCCCCCCCCCCCCTGCGGGGGGGCCAACACACACACGCACAGGATTTCTACATACTACAGTATTAAGTTAAATTGCCTGATACAATTGGAGTCATTATGGTTTCAAGCCTTCCAAACACGCTTAATACACATCAGTTAATCATCTTCAGTCACTTTTAAAACATTTTTCAGTATAAGATTTGTACTTAGCAATTTTATATTTATGTATCTAAGGGTAAAGATCTTCTATTTTTTGAAGTTGTTGTAATATATTGGCAAGTTTGTTTTCTCTATTAACTAACAGTTTACTTCCCTTGTTCTAGTCAGCTCTTGGTAACTATTGCAGTCATTTCTTTTTCATTATTGATACAGGTACCAAAGCAACAGGTACTTGATCACCAACTTTGGGATTCTCCTTTTAGTCATGGTTTACATCCGTGTGTCAAGCCGACTGCTAAATATAAAGGTTTTTTCTTCTTTATCTGGTTTGTTCTCCCTTTTCTTTCCTGGTTAGTTTGAGTAATTAAGTTTTCTTTTCACCCTCCTCAAGTCGATAGTTGTTTCTGTTCTGTTAACCAGAGCATGCCTATGCTATCATAGCTTAGTGCATGTTGACTCTCTTCCTTCCCCTTAAATCCACTTCATTGTTTCAGGTGCCCAAGGTTTTGATCACTATCTAACTGTGAAAAGTAATGGTGGACTAAATCAAATGCGAACTGGTGTAAGTCACCTCCTTCTCTCCTTCAACGTCTTCTAACTCTTATATCAAGGCTAAATTAGTGTTCTTATATCCTGTAATTTTATGTGTAATGAATTATTTAAATTACAATTTAGTACATAAAATATTGTGCAAGAGTTACTATATGAACATCTTGGTATCTAAATCGTCTTAGGGATACTTATTTTGTCATCAATAATGCAATTACCTAGAAGGGTTTTGGTTAACATTGATGATGTCTTATTTTGGGCTAAAAAGTGCCTAAGCCTAAAGCTGAACTACAGTTCTGCATCATATTTTATTGAGCTTAAGTAATTAGTCTTTTTCCTATAGATATCAGACATGGTGGCTGTGGCACATATGATGAACGCAACTCTAGTCATCCCGCAACTGGATAAACGTTCTTTTTGGCAAGATTCTAGGTATGTCTGGGTATCCATCTATTAAATTTCAACCTCATGCAATGCAAGCTCCTTAGATGCCCATTATCTCCTTTCCTAATAGATTCTTTTTAATTTGGGTTTGTGCACAGTGTATTTTCGGATATATTTGATGAGATTCATTTCATAGAATCCCTGAAAGGAGATGTCAGAATTATCAAGGAACTTCCCAAGAACTTGGAAACTGTCCCCCGGGCCAGGAAACACTTCACATTGTGGTCTGGTGTGGGTTACTATGAAGAGATGACAAGGTTGTGGAGTGACCATCAGGTACTGAAACTTTCCTAGA
The DNA here is from genome assembly GCA_032878935.1 of Erythrophleum fordii. Classification (NCBI taxonomy): domain Eukaryota; kingdom Viridiplantae; phylum Streptophyta; class Magnoliopsida; order Fabales; family Fabaceae; genus Erythrophleum; species Erythrophleum fordii. The sequence goes on from JAVQMF010000054.1 coordinate 46,026,590, forward strand.
CGAACTACGATTTCTGATGGTATTGTTTGTGAAAACTAGTAGAATGACTGACCCGAGACACCTGTTTTTTTCTCCTTTTGCCACATAATGATAAATAAGGATATTTAAGTTTTTTCCTCAATTGGTTGCCATTAATTTAATTTAGTAAGATATACTCGAAAAGTATTGAATGAAAACTGTTGGGCTGCATATTTTATATGGCAGTTTAACCAAAAAAGGATATAGAAAGTTCATCCTTTACCATGTTAATACAGTGATTTTAACATGGAGGAAAAAAATGTGTATATATAAATAAAGAAAGAAAGGGATAGATTAACAAAATTATATAGGCTTGTATCTTTGACTATGATGTTTTTGAATTTGATAGTGTTAAAAATGTTACCAAATAAGTCATATACTCATATCAGTTCTATCACCCCCCCCCCCCCAAAAAAAAAATCCACATCGGATAATGAGGATCAATGGATTTGTTGCATACATACACTATGGTTACTTGCATCTACCAATGCAAAAACTTAATGGAAGAGATTTCTCATTATATTCATGTTCAGCAAGTGATTGGGTGTTTCATGTAATGTAATTGTACCTTTAAGGATCCTTAGAATTTAGTTCATGGCTATGGAGTATGGACCCAACCTCATGGTCTGGCTGTCTGAATAAAGAGACTGAATCAATTTTGCAGGTTATACATGTTGCAAAATCAGATTCTCGACTTGCGAACAATGATCTTCCTCTTGACATCCAGAGGTTACGATGCCGTGCACTGTATCATGCACTTCGTTTTTCTCCTCCAATTGAGAATTTAGGAAAGGTTTGACTTTCTATTTTTCTTTTGGGGTGTAATTTCTAGCATCTTAAGCATATGACCCATACATCATGGTGGGATTTAGTGACTAACTTTAAACTGTTGGAATTGGTAATTAAATAGGCTATAGTTAAAAGTATGCAATTATTCAACCATTTTAAATGGTTAATAGTTGTTAGATTGAAACCTTATGAGTTTAAAACCTCCAAAAATTTCCATTACATTATGCTAGAAAATGAGGCATATGATCACTGTTAATGCATTTAAGAGGTCTACATGGGGCTTCCTGGTAAATTAGGTTCTGAGCATGCATGACGGTGAAAAAAACAGAGGTTGGTGGAGCGGCTGCGATCACATGGGGGAAGATATATTGCTCTCCATCTGAGATACGAGAAAGATATGTTGTCTTTTACTGGTTGCACTTATGGTCTGACACATGCAGAATCTGAAGAGCTGAGAATAATGAGGTGAGAATAGTTATATATAACCTACTGTATATAAGAAACCTAGATAAGTCTAGAAATGCACACTTTTAATCACTCGCTGGATCAGTATTTTTATATTCATTTCAATTTTTTTAGAGAGAACACCAACCATTGGAAGGTTAAAAAGATAAATGCAACAGAACAGAGAATTGGAGGATTTTGTCCACTTACTCCAAAGGAGGTGGGGATTTTTCTTCAAGCTCTCGGTTTTCCTCCATCAACCCAAATATACATTGCGGCTGGGGAGATCTATGGTGGTAATACTCATCTTTCGGAGCTCTCATCCCGCTTCCCCAATCTGGTCTTTAAGGTTTGTGAATAATCTTGTTATATATGTTAATGAATAGTTAAATGGTCCACAATCTGCTGGTGAGTTATATTGGTAACCTAACTAATAGATTGATCAATGATCACAGGAATCACTTGCAACCCCTGAGGAATTAAAAGCATTCAGCAATCATGCATCTCAGACTGCAGCACTTGATTACATAATCTCTGTAGAGAGTGATGTGTTTGTTCCATCACATTCAGGAAATATGGCAAGAGCTGTTGAGGGACATCGAAGGTTCTTAGGTCACCGCAAGACAATCAACCCAGATAGGTATTATTTCACGGAATTATGGTTATAAATTTATAATGAGCTGTCTTGGGGCTGTTGCTACATATTCAACCACCTCTAGGTCTCTCTAGTCTTGTTTTTTATTTCCTTTCTTTTAATTCTCTTCCTCCTCTTTCCAAGCATTATAAATTTACAATGAGCTTTCTAGCGGCTGTTGGCACATTCAACCACCTCTAGGTCTCTCTAGTCTTGTTTTTTATTTCCTTTCTTTTAATTCTCATCCTCCTCTTTCCAAGCATATTAATTCGCGGTGTGTGATCCTGTTTCTTATTGCTTGTTCAACTGGTTTCTGTGTTCTTTGGGTTTCTTCCCATACATTTACTTATGTATTGCCTGCTGCAGCCTGCCAGCAAGGTGGCAACGTAAATTACACCAATCCTTAAGTTTAACTCATCTACTATCACATTTAGGATTTTACTTGCTTCTGTAAAGAAATATTTCCGGAGTCTCTGATATGTTAGAGACTGGACGATTGAAGAGAAAATGCTTATCTAACTTAGGGGCTTGAGTCTTCGTTGTCTATTTTTCTTGCTATCATCCACTTAATTTTCAGGATACGACTTGTTGAAATTTTTGACAAGATGGAAACTGGAGAGCTAGAGGAAGGACCATCAGTTTCATATCTGGTGCAGCGGATGCATAAGAACAGGTAACTTCCATGAATCTTCAAGTTATCGCAAGTAGGCTATGAAATAATGGCCAAAAATAAGGAGAAAAAAAAAGAGAGTATGAAGATGAGCAATTTGGCACGCGTTGGATTCCTCCTCTTTCTTTGTGGGTTGGACTTGTGTCCCATAATTACGGTCATAATGGTTAGAACTGGGAAAGTGAGATGACATGGCTTTGCTTATATTAGTTAAAGTTTTTCCTCTTATTCCGCACGTCGTTTTTCTTCCTTTACCCGCCTCAATCTGACTTCATTGCAAGAAGTTATGGAGATTGAAAGATCTTGCTTATTTTCCATGATATTTATAGGCAAGGAGCTCCAAGGAAAAGACAAGGTTTCCTGCCAGGAGTTAAAGGACGAGCACGTTTTAGGACTGAAGAGTCCTTTTATGAAAATCCATACCCAGAGTGTATATGTGGTTCTAGAAGGAAACTAGAAATAACGTGAAGACAGATCAATGTGCAGTTTCAATAAAAATTTTTGGTTTGACATTTTTAATTGTAATCAGAAACTCCTGAGACGCTTGGTTCAACGTCTGAGCCTTACAGTTATCTGGTTCCGGGGCCCTTGAAGCCCTTAATCACAAATACACGATGTTGCGAAGTTGATGTCGTTTGAGTATTTTAGCAGTTCTCTCTAGTTTTTTTTTTTTTTTTTTTTTTTTGGGGGGGGGGGGGGAGGGGGAGAGATTACGATACAAGACTTGTTGAAGATATTTATATTAAAAAAAATCTTAAATTTTAAAATTCTTTTGAAAGATTTTAAGATTAAAAATTTAAACTGAGTTAAAAAATTATAAATTTTCAGGTTAAAATTTTTTGTTGCAGGGTCTTTTAGAATAATTTTAAAATTTAAGATTTTTTAATATAAATTTTTTATCTTAAAGTTATGAATTGTAATTCTTCCTTTCTTTTTTCCCAAAATGTGAGAAACTTTCATTTTTTTTTATTTAATTGTAAATGATTCGTATGTCAAATCAATAACGAGTTATGGATGTAATAAAATCATTTCCAACCGTCTCCATTTCGCCTGGGTATTGATTCTCTGCCTCCAGGATTGATCGATATTGATGTTCATAGAAGTGAATGAAGGCGGTGGCGGAATCTTTCCAGGCTCTGCAGCCAATGATTTCATTGTAAAAGAAAGAGCATTCTTTCATTTCTGAATCCTTTGGGCCTTTCACCATTTCAAGTCGAGAGGATTAGAGGATGAGGGCATAGATAAAGACAATCATGAATGTCACAAAATTTGTATAAATTAACAAAAGATGTATGCAGTATTAGTAAAAAAAAAATTAGACTCTAAAGTAAAGGATACTGGGGTCTATGTTTCCCAGGAGTGTACTTTGAGGGGGGAAGTTTAGCAGACGATTAGCCATACATTTAGCTGCATCTAAGTATGATGCATTTCTTCTTGCTATATCACCTTGCTCCAACAAATGACTAGGAAAGTTGCAATTGTCTTCCTTGGCAAGCTTACTAAGTTCCTCTGTCTTTAGTTTCCAACTTCCATTTCTCAAATTGATGCTATATAGGGGAAGGAATCGTTGGCCATAGTCTGCTATAAACTCCATGGCAATTAGAATGAACTCAAAATCTTCCTCACCCATGTAATAAGGAAAACTAACTCTGGTCCATCCAGGTTTTACTCCAACATAGCCCTGTTCATGATATCAAACAATTTATATTTTCAAAGCTTTACATAATGAAATTTAAAATCTAAAATAAAAAGATGGAACTTTTCACCTTTTGAATTGCTGATCTAATAGTAAGAGAGTAAAATTTGTTGACATTGAGCAATTCGTGCCCATAGGGTCAAGCACAAGCACACCCTCCTCGAGCTTAGATGCCAAACAAGTCATTGAGAAGGACTACAACAAAAGAGCCATGAAGAGGCTTACCTCTTTTGCTTCTAGTCTTTGCCCACAAATTAAGTCCCCCATCTTTTTTCTCCTTAATATCATCATTTCCCTCATTTCCCTAACTCATTAATGAAGAACCATTGGTAGAGTAGATCAAAAATGACAATATGGCTTGCCTTTTTGTGCTCGAGTTTCCCAAAACTTCAATGTTAGGATTTGGGAGAAGCCTCTCAAGTGCTTGCTTTATGTGCAATTGTTCCCATTTTTCAATCTCTTCGTAACCGATGTATTCTTTGACCTTAAATGCCAATGCCGCTCTCACCGTTTGGATTATTTGAGGGGTACCTCCATTTTCCCTTTCCTCTATGTTCTCCAAATATAATGTATCCTACATTGATAACCTAAAAGAATTTACCAAGTTTGTTTATGAAAACATTCAAGAGATAGAAGAAGATTGATGTTAACAACTGATGCCTACTTATATAGACACACAAACAAAACATAGTGTGACACAACAAAATATAATGTTCAAGTGTAATTTAAAAGGTTATGTTTGATTAGATGTGTACAAGACTCCATTTTTAAGCATCCCTACTAGTCTACATATTTTAAGTGTTTTGTGGAAACCTAGACCTTGATCAATTCTACAAACATAATCCTACGCAGTATAGTTTTGGATTTTCCTTTCAGTGAAATTAGTTAAATTTTCTCACCATTTGCATTTACAAATTTTACATCTCCCAATAGAAAATTCCCCATATGCATAAATTGCACCTCCTTCTCTCTGGAATTTTTGTGATTTACCTTTTCATTAAAGCCATTGACGTAGCTCACGGTTCCACCTCCACAAGTCGATGGTGGTAAAGATCTCAACCGATAAAGGGCCTTGCTCATCAGGAGTACGCCAAGAGAACCAGGCCCACCCAGAAATTTATGTGGACTAAGAAACACAACATCATACCCATCACTCTGCCCTGATCTCATGTCAATCTCCACGTAGGGACCACTAAAAAGCCAAAATCATTCCCTAGTTTTCAACTTTTTTAACACACAAAAACAATCTAAGAAAAAACAATCCCACAATTTCAAATACCTTGCTGCGAAATCGAAACATGCAAAGCCATTATACTAGTGTAGAAGCTGAGCGATTGCTCGCATGTTTGAGTAGATTCCAGTGACATTGCTACAAGTTGAGAAAGACCCCAATATGGGTCAGTTGGTATATTTATAGACTTCAAGTTGAAGCTTTAAAGAGTCCATGTCTAGTAAGCCCTCATCATCTAGGCCAATCTCTATTACTTTAGCCAAGCTTTGCCGCCATGAAAAGAGGTTGGAATGGTGCTCATAAGGTCCAACAAAGACGACCCATCTTTCTTTTGTATTTAAAATTTTCGGTAGTTTGTCTCTTAGGATTGCAGGTACAACAATGCCCATTACTTCTTGGAGCTTTTTGATGGCTGCAGTAGTGCTTGAGCCACAAAATATGATTGCATTGTCTTGTCCACCGCCTAAGCATGTCTTAATATACTCGATTGTTTCATGTAGCATTTTTGTTGTTCGGCTTCCCATGTAGCTGTCGCATGTGTGAGTATTGCCTATAAAGAGAAGAACGGGGCTCAAAGATTGACCTAGAATCTTCAATTTTCACCAAGAATCTTTAATTATCGAAGTGTTTTCTAATTTGTTTTACACTAATCCTTTTTGAAAATTGATACATGTAAGTTGAACAACAATAAAAACAATGATTCACCCATAAAATAACGAAACATATTTGGTTGGTTATTATTATTTTTGCAACTAGGAAGGAAAAGCTGCAAAAATAAAAAATGTAATTTTTTTTGAAAAATATATACTTTAATTATTTGATTTTTAAATTTTAAAATATATTATTTATTCTTTGAAAATTTTCTACTTTTTTATTAATTAATTTTTAGAACAAGCATATTTATCTTATTTTTATTCTGTTTTCAATTTATAAACATACATGTTGTAAAAATTAACAAATAATAAGTTAACAATTTTTAAAAAATGTTTTTTTAAGATCTAAAGATGAAAGAATTAAAACATATATATTTTAAACATGTATATTTCATATTTTATTAATATATAAAAAGATGTTTATGTGAAAGTTTCAAAATGTAAATGTAATATATTATAGCATTAACCCTAATTTTTAAGGTGTATTTGGTTGAATAATATAAAGAAAAAGAAAAAGTAAAATGTGAATAGATATGATAAGAAATGATTTTTTTGTTCTTATTTTAAAAAATGTGACTTAATAGTTAAAATGATAATTTGATTAATAGAGTAAAAAGAATAAAAAGATAATAAATATTATAAAAATTATATAAAAATATGTTCATCTTGCGGTAAAATAAACAGAGCATTAGTATTTTCTTTTTTTCTCTTAACCTATCCTTTTGTGCTTTTCTTATTCTCTCCCCCTAAATTATAATCCTCGTATTTAACAGAAAAATAAAACTTCAACAGGGTAATAAATATTGAACTTTTAACAACTTAGGCTTAACAGGTACACAGTTAAAATCGTAATAGGATGAATCTACATACCATAAAAGGGTAGGAGATGATCGGTGATGAAATTTTCACTGTAGTGAAGACTGCGACCTGAAGCAGTATGATCAGCATAAAGAAGTTTTCGTCTTCCAAAAGGAGAATCAAACTCTGCATCATCACCGATGATCTGGGATCGCAGCCAAGCCAGTTTTGTCTCCACAGGATCATTCCGAGGCAGGCCCATCTCTACCAGCTTCTTAAATGACTCAGGGTAGTTGCAAAAGTCATTAGATGTTTCTGATACGCTGCTTTTGGATAAAATGCCAACCTTATTACTACCCTTGTTCTCACTTTCAGCTACGCCTGAATCTCCCATCAATATGTGATTAAACAGCTCTAGCTCCATCTTCAAGGAGATAAACAAGAACCAAATAATGGGATATAAATCTCTTTAATGTACTGTGAATATGTCCGATTCTGGGAGTTCTCACGGTCTCACTTTAGCTAAGGGCAACACTCACACTGCGGTGCCGAATATTTGTGGTTAAACTTTGAACTTCAATTCCCTTTTTTCGTGGGGTTGTACTACAGCTTATTAGTATATAAAAAGAAAGTGAAACATTTCTGGAACTTGAAGGCAGAGACGTAGGAGTTGGACTGGGACAAGATGACATGAAAGTTTGAGGAACTATAACATGAATAATAGATGTTAGTGCTAAATAATATTCAAAATCAAACAAAGATTACACAAAAACAATAAGGATAATACAATCGTACTTGAAGATCTCATTTGATATTGATACGTAAAGAGCCTTTCTGCCATAATTGCAACCCACTAGCCTCTAGTATTTTTTGGAGTCAAAATTAATCAGAGAGAGAGAGTAATTCAAAATCAGAATAGCACTGTGTATCTTCTATTGTGCTATTGGCTCCTTAAAATGATGAACATGTAAACGTTCATGTTGACCAGTTCAAATAATTGCCAGATACACCATATCTTTTATTTTGTTTTTTAAAAACATAAAATAATAATAAAACTATTTATCTTATAATCATGACTTTTGTCAGTATTGTGATAGGGAATTTACTGACCACTAAAGGCTGTGAGTTGGGCTTTTAGCCAGATGGGCTATCATGTGTGACCCACCTATCACAGATCACATATGCATATACGAAGCCCAATTTTATTTTAGGTTTAATAACTTGTAATTTAACCAATCAACTTTAATGTGTTACTTACCAAATAATCAATTAATGCTAATCCATATAATATAGAATAATAATTAATAAAATTATTTCAACAATCTCCCACTTGGATAGCATTAATCAGTTATTTGATTCTATTTACAACAATAAAAGTCATTGGTATTTGTTAAGCTATTACATATATAGATAGTGAAATTACTCATAATCACTGGATCCTATGGGAAACAAGTGATATTAGACAAATGAGAAATTTCATATCATCAGTTTCAGTTCATAAGAGAATTATACGATATTACTGATACCTATAGGGAAATAAGTAATAGGTGCATGAATAATACAAGATCATTGATTCCTATGGGGAAACAAATGATATACAAAGCACCTCATAATGAATTGAGTATTTATAAACATTGAAAAATTATAGAATATATGTCTTAGACTCCCACTAAACCTGGTCATCGTCAGATGATTTAACAACACCCATATGAGTTACATGACTCTTAAATACTCCTACAGGTAAGCCCTTAGTCAATGGATCTGCAAGCATGCGATCACTAGAAATGTGAATTACTTGAGTCTGAGATTCAGCAATCTTCTCCCTAACAAACAGGAGTTGAACATCAAAATGTTTTGTCCTGCTTGAATTCCTGTGGTTCTGAGAGAAGTGAACTGCAGATGAATTATCGCAGTAAATGGTTAGAGGGCGCGATGTAGATTCAACCAAGCGCATCCCAAATATCAACTTCCTCAACCATATAGCCTTCATAGCAAGCAATATACTCTGCTTCCATAGTTGAAGTAGCTGTTAGTGTTTGTTTTACACTTTTCCATGAAACAGCTCCTCCTGACATCATGAATATATATCCAAACGTGGATTTACAGTCATCCAAACAAGAACCATAATTTGAATATGAATAGCCAGCCAATTCAAGAGGATCTGACCTACGATAAGTCAACATAAAGTCCTTAGTACCTTGAAGGTACCTCATTACCTTTTTAGTAGCAGTCCAGTGTTCTTTACCGGGATTACTCAAGTACCTTCCGAGCACACCAATAGCAAAAGTTATATCTGGACGAGTGCATACTTGCACATACATAAGGCTGCCCACAGCGGAAGCGTAAGGTATTTTAGCCATTTCGGCTTTCTCCTTTTCGGTACTAGGACACTATGATCTGGTCAAACTTTCTCCTCTCTGAACAGGAGCAGCAGTGGAAGAACATGAATCCATTCCAAACTTCTTAAATACTCGCTCAATATAAGTAGCTTGGGATAAGCTAAGAATACTGCATGATCTATCACGATGAATCTGTATCCCAAGAACAAAAGTAGCTTCACCCAGATCCTTCATATCAAAATGAGATGATAACAAGTGTTTTGTATTATTGAGAAAATTCACCGAGTTGCTGGCTAACAATATATCATCCACATAAAGAACAAGAATTACAAAGTTGCTTCCTTCAAATTTCTGATATATACAGTGATCTGAAACATTCTCAACAAATCCAAGAGAAGTAATAACTTCATCAAATTTTAGATACCACTGCCTGGAGGCTTGCTTTAGCCCATAAATAGACCTTTTCAGTTTGCACACCAGATGCTCTTTACCAGGTTCAACAAAACTATCTGGCTGAGTTATATAGACTTCCTCATAAAAGTCTCCATTCAAAAAAGCAGTCTTGACATCCACTTGATGAAGTTCAAGATTATAATGAGCAACAAGGGCTATGACTACTCTAAAAGCATCTTTTGTGGACACAGGAGAGAAGGTCTCTGTATAGTTAATACCTTCTTTCTGATTATAACCTTTAGCTACAAGTCTGGCTTTATACCTCTCAACTTCACTAGTGGCTCCATGTTTGGTCTTAAAAACCCATTTACAACCAACTGTCTTGAACCCAGTTGGTAATTCTGAGAGCTCCCACACATAATTACGATGCATTGAGGCAATTTCTTCATTCATAGCCTCTAACCATTTAGAAGAATGATAACTGGATATTGCCTCCTTATAGGATATAGGGTCTACACCATCAACAGCATCTGAGTCAAATTCCTGCAAATATACCATATAATCACCAGAAATCGCAGGTTTACGAGTTCTCTGAGATCTCCTCAACTTTACAATTGGTTCTTCATTGTCTACCAAAGGTGTTTCTTCTTCACCTTCATCTGGATTCGTGATATTATCTGATCTAGCTGAAGACAACGGTATCGGTAAAATAATGCTTTTATCACGTATAGTGATTTCTCTAAGGACAGTTCTCTCATTATCTAAGGCATCCTCAAAGAAATAAGCTCGATTAGACTCAATGACCCTAGTGGTGAGATTCGGACAATCAAATCTGTACCCACGTGATCCAATGCAATATCCAATGAAGAAACCTGTTACAGTTTTAGAATCAAATTTTGACTGTTGAGGATTAAAGGCTTTCACTTGTATCTTACATCCCCAAACTCTTAAGTGTTTCAAGGTAGGCATCTTGCCAAAATAAAGCTCATACAGGGTCTTTGGTACTGACTTAGATGGAACTTGATTCAGAATATAAGCAGCTGTTTTAAGTGCCTCACCCCATAAAAACTCTGGTAGGGAGGAGTGACTCATCATGCTTCTAACCATATCCATGAGAGTACGATTTCGTCTTTCTACAACCCCATTTTGTTGCGGGGTGCCAGGCATTGTATACTAGGCCTCAATACTGTGTTCTTGTAGAAATTGAGCAAATGGACCTGGATTTCTACCAACCTCAGTATATCTTCCATAATATTCTCCACCTCTATCAGATCTGACACACTTGATGGCCTTACCAGATTTTAATTCAACAGTTGCCTTGAAATCCTTGAAGGCTGTCAATGATTCTGCCTTTTCATGCAGAAGTTCAATCCAACCATATCTCGAATGATCATCTATAAAGGTGATAAAATATTTGAAACCACCCATAGATGCAGGTGTGATAGGTCCGCATATGTCTGTATGAATGAGATCCAAGATGCTCTCAGACCTTTTTGCCCCTTTATTTCTAGCTCTAGCGGAAAATTTTCCCTTAATGCAATCAACGCATGCCTCAAAGTCTAAAAAATCAAGGTTTTGCAACACACCTTGACTAACAATTCTTTCTAATCTCTCTCTAGAGATGTGACCTAGTCGTCGATGCCACAACATTAAGGAGTTCTCACTAGGTCTTTGACATTTTTGCCCAACAACAACATTTACATGAACATCGAAATATTCGATTGTATAATTATTCAAATGATACAAACCATTTAACATAAATGCAGTGCCAACAAGTTGTGAATCATAAAAGACATCAATCTTTCGATTTCCTTGAATAAATAAATAACTACATTTGTCTAACTCAGAAGTTGAAATCAAATTCCTTCTTGCAGAAGGTATGCAAACAACATTATTCAAATTCAAAATATGTCCAGATGATAATCTAAGAGAAATTGATCCTATGCATTCCACTGTAACCCTGCCTGCAATCCCCAAAATAGACTTCTCTGCCTCACTTGGTATTCTCTGGTTTTTGAGCCCCTGCAAAGAATTCACAACATGGACAGTGGCACCACAATCCAAGAACCAAGAGTCAGATGAGGTTTCAAGACTATTAGATTCAAAGCAAACTAGTGCTAGAGAGGTATATACACAAAAGGTACCTTCCTTCTCCTGCTTATTTTTTAACTTATAGCAATAAGCTATCTTATGTCCTATTTTCTTACAATAACTGCACTTGCCCTTGAAGAACTTCTTTTGTTGAGTATTGCCATTGTCATTATTTTTCTTGAAATTTGATTTCCCAGCCTTCTGTATCTCAGGCTTCTTTCCCTTCTTCTTATCATGACCACCTGACTTGCTGCTCGAGCCTTGAGACAGATAATTCACAGATTGTGATTTATGCTTCTTTATTGCCTCTTCTTCTTGAGTCACAATCGAAATCATTTGTTCTACAAACCATTCAGCTTCTTGTGAATTGTAGGAGATTCGTAGAAAATTATACTCAACTGGCAATGATTCAAGGATATGGAAGACTAGAGCACTTTCTCCGATATCAATTCCATATGACTTCAGTTTGTTATAATATTAAATAAGTTTCAGAATATGCTTCCTTACTCCAGACATTCCATCATATCGCGTGCTGTGAAGTAAAGATAGATAATAATTCTTCTGAGTCTTATCAAGCCTCTTGTACTTCTCATTAATGGCTTTCAGATACTCAACTGCAGTGTTTTTATCAGGAATATTTTCTCTAATTCCTTTCGCAATTGTGAATCTAATGGTTGCTAGACAAAACCAGTTTGAATCAAACCATTGCTTATGATAAGCTTTCTCAGTAGTATTGGATTGTGAAGTGAGATCCACTGGTTTGGGTTCTACAAGAGCCAAATCTTTTTTGAAATTGTAAGTTACATATTCAGGGACTCCTTCCAATCATCATAATTGGTCCCATTGAGAGTCTTCACAAGTGATAGTTGCTGAAAAGCTGAAACCGAAATTTAAACAACAAAATTGGAAATATTAATTATGCGTGCACAATATAATTATGATGCAAAATTTCCACTATAATTTCAGTTATGCAACTATGTAGTATCAAAATACTCAAAGAAGACTCATATGCACACCAAAGATTCAACTCAAGATCCATAATAAATGTATTCAATACAACCATACCTATGGGGTACAATAAATATTGAAAACATTATACTACATGCTTATCACCAAAAGTCCAAGTCCTAAAATTATATTAACAATATCATACCTATGGGGTACAGCAATCATTAATATAATATATTATTAAAATAAGAAATTTTTTGGGGCCAAAATATAATTACAAGAAAATTTGGGGTAAAAATATAATTATAGGAAAATTTTAGGCTAAAATGTAATTACAGTGAAAATATGGGGCTAAAAATGTAATTACAATGAAAATTGGGGGCTAAAATGTAATTACAGTGAAATTTGGGACAAAAATGTAATTACAGTAATTACAGCGAAGACCTTAAGCTACAAGTATAGGAACTTTAAATCCAACGGCTCAGATCTTATGATTTCGTTGAACGGCCAGGATTATAACGTGAAACCGATAGACCAGATCTACTTGATCAGATCAACGGTCCAGATTGCGTCTTCATTATTAAGTGAAACGCATCGTTTCACTTAAAAGGATTGGACGGATCAGATTGCGTCTTCACGATTGAACGGCCAGGATTATATCTTCACAATAAATGAAACGGTGCATTTCATTTAAAGGAGATTGACGGCTCAGATTAGTCACGAATGGACGGTGTGGATTGCGTCTTCAACTTTTGGCGGATCCCTACGACCCGACCTCAACCCGCCTGCGACCCGACGCCAAATCCAGTTCTGAACATCGTTTTCTGGCCCTCTTTCACAGCGGCGACAGCAACGAAACAATCAGAAACACATTCCCTGAAGGTTTCTTTGTGTTTCGACGCATTGTTATATATTTATATCGAGATACTTTCCATGGGAACATATCAATATTTGCTTAAGATGCTGAAGATATTCGTCTCGTGAGATTGACAATTATTACGTTTCTGACGATTATATTTAGCAATGCTCTGATACCATTTGCTAAATAATATTCAAAATCAAACAAAGATTACACAAAAACAATAAGGATAATACAATCGTACCTGAAGATCCTATTTGATATTGATACGTAAAGAGCATTTCTGCCATAATTGCAACCCACTAGCCTCTAGTATTTTTTGGAGTCAAAATTAATCAGAAAGAGAGTAATTCAAATCAGAATAGTACTGTGTATCTTCTATTGTGCTACTGGCTCCTTAAAATGATGAATATGTAAACGTTCATGTTGACCAGTTCAAATAACTGCCAGATACACCATATCTTTTATTTTGTTTTTTAAAAACATAAAATAATAATAAAACTTTCTATCTTATAATCATGACTTTTGTCAGTATTGTGATAGGGAATTTACTGACCACTAAAGGCTGTGAGTTGGGCTTTTAGCCAGATGGGCTATCATGTGTGACCCACCTATCACAGATCATGTATGCATATACGAAGCCCAATTTTATTTTAGGTTTAATAACTTGTAATTTAACCAATCAACTTTAATGTGTTACTTACCAAATAATCAATTAATGTTAATCCACATAATATAAAATAATAATTAATAAAATTATTTCAACAGTTAGAACATTTGGGACAGGAATGGATCTAATTTGACAACATCCACAATTATAAATTTATAATACCTCCTGTGGGCACTTACCCTTTAACCCAAAAAAAAAAGAATAAAAAAAAAGATGTTCGAATTAGAACATTTGGGACCGGAAAGGATCTAATTTGACAACAGCAATATATATATATATATATATATATATATATCTCCTACGAGAAGATGTTATATACAAACTTATCCTTTTAGAGGGTTATACTTTGTTTTTATCAAAACTTCTATATGCATATTGACAAAATTAACTTTTTTATTTAAATTTAAATCTTCTTTTTGGGGTCATTTTCTTCAATTCCTCTCAATCTAAATTGTTATGAGTTGGCAATTCTTGATTACATTAAGGAATTGGTAATGACAGTTATCATGCCCAGGTGCCCACAACATTAAGGCAATGATTTTTTTTTAGGTTAGTTTGCTCGCCCCGCAGTCTCCGTTTACTTTTCTTTGATACTTACTGCAACTAATTTACTACTAATTGGAAGAACGATGAACAAGCACGAGTACATGCATCATTGAATATCTTGTTATAATGTTACAAAGAGAGTAAAAATCAAATTCTCATTTCTTTTCTTCATAAAAAAGGAGTCCCAACATAATCAGAAGGCAGATTTTAGCCCTTTAAAAAAATAGTTACACACAAATAAACTAACACGAAAAAAACCTAAACGCTTTGGGAATGAACCAACAATTATGTGCCGCACAACATTTTAGTCATAAAACCAACTCTCAAACGAGACATGCCAATGATCAGCTAATTTGTGATTGGAGTCCAATGGATAAGATAATGAACACGATACGCTTGAGGGTGGCTTATTATATTTATGCATAGCCTTATTTGTTTATGACACACCCAAAAGTTAAGTGGCCCCAACAAGTAGATTGAACATCTTTTTTTTTTTTAATAAAAAGGATGTATTATATTAATTTTTATAATAAAATATAAGTTCTAATTATATATATTTTAATCAAAATATTGTTATATTTATTATTTATATTATATAATAAATATTAAATATATATTTAAATAATATAAAACTAATTCATTTTTAAATTTAAAATAAATTAAATTAATACACCTGAACACAAAAGAAATAAAATTTAAATAAAAACTTAAAGTATTTTTAAATATGTTACATTTTTAATATTATTTTTGAAAATATTTTTAAAACATTTAAATTTAAAAATATTTGTTTATATTTTATAACAAAAAATTATATAATTTAAATTTTTTAGGGAGAAGAGAGTAACTTACAAAAAAAAAAAAAGTAAAAATGAAGGAAAATGAATTGGCGTACCATTGTGCTGTGGAAGCTTATTATTATTATTATTATTATTATAGTGTGAATCTCGAAGCTCGAATCTCATTGTAGAGTAGAAAAATTCAATGAGGCCCTGAGGAAGAAAGATATGTACAGCTGTCTTTGACTTTTCAATCGTACAAAGTTCAAACATCCCTATCCGGGAAGGGTGTTGGAAGACTTGGTTTGGTTTGATTTTAAGCAAAAATCAAATCAAACTAACTTAATTGGTTTAGCATTTTGTTGGATCTTGTCGATTTTAAATTTTAATCGGTTTGGTTCGATTTTTATTCGGTTTGGTCCAGTTTGATTCATATTTTTTTTTTGTCCAAAAGTAATTTTTTTTAAAAAAAATTTGTTCCTTATAATATGTAGAATTTAACTTCTAATATCTTACATATCTTAAAATTTTGACCAATAATAACTTTGGAATAATTTACTATATATATATATATATTACCTAAACAAATTTCATACATTTACAAATAAGCTTTAAAAAGTGAAAAAAAAAGAGTAATATCTTATAATAAAATAATATAAATAATTTGTATATTTCTTGAGCCACATAAAAAATGTAATTTTGATACAAGTTTAATTGATAAAAGATCTCATTAATTTAAAAAGAAACAAAATATTAAATTTTAATTAATTGTAATTTTAATGGTTCGATTTGGTTCGGTTAACCAAATCAAATATGGAGAAAACCGACAACCGAACCGATTTAATCGGTTTTACAATCACAAAAACCAAACCAAACCAATTTTTAATCGATTTTATTCGGTTTTTGGCGGTTCGGTTCGGTTCGGTTTGGTTTAATTGGTTTGGTTCGGTTTTGTTCACCCTTACTATCCGTCGAGGGGGACATGCTATTCAACGCTTTATGGATTTATTATATCCAAGTCAATCTATGTGTTCGAGTCGATTCCCCAACTTGTACGCCTCGTCCGTCGTCAATTTATTGGGAAAAATTATATGTAAAGATTATAAATTTGCAAAATTTACAAAAATTGAAGACCTAATTATAAACTTAGAAAAATTTTATTATAATTTTGAAATGTCCTAGTTATAGCAAAGTCTTTTAGTATAATTTTTACAAACTTATGATACTTAGATGTAATTTTCTCTATTTGTTTTCTATTTCCAAGTCAATATTAGATTAATGGTGTTGATCATTAAATAATAACACTTAAGTTTATTTAATAGTTAATGTAATGCTATAAATTAATTGACAATGATTAACTAAGGATCATTAAATTTCGATACTGGGAAAATTATCTTTTTAATCTTATATAAATGATATCAAATATAAATGTAATTTTCTCTTTGGATAATGAACTCTAATTGTGTTTTAAAGTGGAAATTGAGGCCTTCAACAACCACATTAACACTTATAATTTTCAGAAACTTCGGCAAATACTAAAATGAAAAAAAAAAAAAGTTGAAAGGGCTACGTAGGCTTTGAGACCCCAAACATGACGTATTTGTAGAATTTGGCTAAATTTTTATTTTAATTTAGACCCCAACCATGACGTATACGTAAATTGACTAAATTATTTTTTCAGTGAAATCTCTTTCAATTGAGACTTTTTTTTTTTTTTCAAAGATTGGTCCCTTATAAAATTATCATCCCAACTTAGTATCTCATATATATATATATATGTATGTATATGTGTATATATATTTTTCAATTTGATTTTTTATAAATAAAATTATCATTAATAACATTCGTCAGTCAATTTATTATTAATAAAATTAATAATTAATCTATATATTATATAATAGCAATTAAGTGATAATCTATCCAAAAATATATTACGCGTTATCACATCTATTAATTTATTTATAATAGATTAATAGAAGGACATTATTAATAATAATTTTATATTTAAATGATAAAATTGATAAATATTTATATGTGTTGGACTAAACTAAAAAAATAATTTTATAAATGATTAAATTAAAAAACATTTTATTTATGAGAGATCAAACTAATATTTTAGTCACTTTTTTTATTTTATCATTTTGGTTTTCACCTAATGATACTGATATTCTTTTCTTTAATTCCATTGATCATCGTAGTGGCAAGAGTTGGTTATGGGCAAATTAAGGCAAATGCTTCTAATATAGTAAAAAATGAGCATATTCGTAAAGCCAAAAGAATACCAATATCCTATACATTAATGGAAATAGGAAAGCATCCCACCAATTTCCTTGTTTTTTATTTTTATTTTTATTTTTTGAAAATCGATGATTAGATGTGCAAGGATGAAGAATGTAACAAATAAATAGTTAAAATTAATTACAGATTTATTTGTTAATAAATAATAGTAAAATTAATTAATTACTTGTTTATTAGATGTAATAAATATAAGTTAATAATAAATGTTAGTTATGTAATGATTATTAATAAAAGATAATTAGGTAATAAGTAATAATAATAAATAATCAAGTAATAATTGCAATAATGATGGATATATTAAAGAAATAAAGATAAAACAATGACATATATAAATAAATAAATAAATAAATATATATATATATATATATATATATATATATATATATATATATATATATATATATATATATATAAAGAGCTAGTTTACAAGATAATTCATCTCATTATGTATTTTTTAAAAAAATGACTTATAGTTTTGTTTTTTACGTTGCAATCATCTTTAGCTTACAAGTTCTTTTTATGTTTTTCATATTTTTAATCCAATGGATTATTAATAAGAGTAAATGATAAAAATTTTAAATCAAATATAGGTGAATGCACTGAAGAAATCAAATGCTAAGAGGTTACGAACTTATAATGTAACGATCACCCATTTTTAAAAAACAAATTACTATATTCAGCATTAAAAATCATTAGATTATCAAATAATGATATAAATGACTTAGATTAATAAGAATTGGGAGATCTGAATTACAACAATAGTGAAGAAGCACACGATAAAAATGACCAACACCTTTAAAGTGGCAGTTGATATAAAAGAAGATGAACCAATTGTGCCAATATATTGCTATATCACAATACCTCCAACTGGCATAAATGATGTTAAAGCACTAGTGCCATGGCAATTTTGTCCATCCTGTTCAACAATGGATAACTAAATTGACATGTAACGTTTACATCTCCTGCCTAGCTTGCCTTCTAGAATTTCTAGTTGTAGTAAATCATATGTAGGTAGAGTAGGTTGTAAAACCATCGTGAAGCACCATTCCCCTAGAGCCAGTAAGATGTTTATTTGGTCTTGGCTCACCTTTTCTTAATAGTCATGATACTCCATTTGCAAAAAGTCATAAATGCACAGCTTGTAAAGATCATTTATAATATAGGTTTGGGAAAAAGTAAAGCTATTAAAATAGAGATATTATGTATTAAGAAAACAAAAATAATAAGGATGACAAGCATAAAAAAATTAATCACGAAACTTAAGGTAGCACTAGTAAGGTAGATCCATCGATGAGTACTTGTCTAATGCCATCGGATGTACTTAGAAGTACAATCCATAGGTGCTATAGCCATGGACGCTTAAGATAAAACATCTTGCCATGTATTCTATGCCTTAGTAAAGCTTGTACACTCTTATTACCAATTCGTTAAGGTTTTTCCTTATAGTTGTAATGTATGAAAAACTTAAAAATTGACTGGAGAAGCGAGGATTGGCTACTGCTTGTCAAATTGGTGTAGCATATAATTTGGATGGTACCATTCTATAGTATGAAAACAAATAAATGACACTAAAGCTAACTAAATGTCTTAAGGCACTAAGTAATATTATGGACTAAGTTCCTACACATTGTCTAATTTATATAATTATCAAATGATTTGTGCACAAAACATTGAAGTGTCATAATAAGTACATCATATAAAAGAGTTGATTTACCAAAAATTCATGCATATAAAGTGAACAAGCCACATTATCTCGCATTGCATCCAACAAAATTTGATACTATCGCAAGGCTATAGCACTTGGATTGAAAGGTTATCCCACATTCTTCTATATGTGATTATAAGCAAACCTATCATAATAAATAGTGGAATAAATAATAGTTTAAAACTATAAAATATATACAAATTATTTGTTGTATTTTACCTAAACTTCAAAGAAGGTACTACTAGATAGATATTCGTTTTGAGATCTAGTTGTGCATGTTTTTATGGCACTAACATTTAGAATCTATCCCATGTTTAAAGGTGGAGCAAGGTTAGACAGTCACATATGTCTTGTTTTTCAAGATTAGTTGCATTGTAAATCTTTTTATATAAGTAAGCCAATAGTGCAGATCCTTAACTGTATTAATTAGTTTGTTCAAAATCCCACAATAATCGGAAGTACATTAAGTAGGCCTTGTGACTAGATCTATCCAGTATTAGATAACCACTGATCAACCTTAATATGTATGTATGAGCAAACTATTGCACATCTTTGCTGTTTGAATCATCTGGTAGGTCATTGAAGTGCTCGGCCAACCAACTAATGATGACTCTTTATTTAGTTATTTTATCATCTGGTAATGTAATTATAAGTAGCCACTCACATGTTTGTAGCCAAATAAAGTTCGTGTAACCAATGATAGGCATCCTCATGCAAGGAAGGTCTAACTATACAGTAACATCCTCCACATTGATTATGTACTTTCCGCAAGTAGCGTGAAAAGCATAAGTCTCAATATACTATATTTCCACAAGCATCTACATTAGTAATATATCATATTCAAACTACTCTAGCCTATCAAAGATAGTTAATAATAGTAGGCAGAGGTAGAGATAAACAATCACCTTGCATAACACATCATAGGCAAAGCACTCAATCATCTTACAAAATAATGTGAAACATTATGCATGCATTATTACAATTAAATCAAAGAAAGTATAGGTGAAACATACTGAGTGTAAAACATAATAAAGGTGAGCTTATTTTACATGGCTAAGCTATATGGCTTGCGACACATGCTACATCTAGGGGTATAGAAGTGAGTCATCCTTTAGACTTAGTTGGATAACTTGTTGTAGATATGCCATTGTTCCAAACTTCCTCCAAACCATATTATGTCAAGGATAATATAAATTCATTTCTTAAAATATAGCATATATTCAAGTACGATACAATCAAGATATGTCTCAACAGATATATAATCAAGCCAAATTTTTATACATATGCACATCGAGGACAATATTAATTAGTGCTTATACATAAAAGTAAGGTATAATCAAGCCAAATTTCTATACTTATACACGTTAAGGATAATAATAATTTATTCTTATACAAAAAAATAAGATGCATTCAAGATAAGTCTTGACTTATATACAATCAAGCCTAGTTTATATATATATATATATATGTAATATTTTAGTTTACTACTAACTAGTGGGGTAACAGTGCAAATAAGTGGAATGATTTTGACTAACTTTCCAGTATAACCCATAATTGTTAAGTTGATCTAGTTGCATCCAATCAATCTCGTTGTATATGTGTGTCAAATGGGAGCTTCCTTTTACTCAAATCATCAATAGATTAGAAATCAATTTAAAAGAATCTATCTGTGGCTAATGAACCTTACCTCTAATAGGTTAAAACTTATTGTTATATGCACCACACATCATTTCCAATTGGAAAATGTGATTTATAAATTGAAAGTGGTCAAGGCTAATATTGGAAGACTACAATAACATGCTAACACCAATATTGTTCGACCTAAAACTTGTTATAGTTACATTTATACTTAAATAACATAACTTTGTAATACTAAAATACTAACCAAATTAACAATTTTAGACAGTATAGGGCTTCTCAACCTCGAATGACATCACTTTTCTATCGAACACACAGATAACACACGTAGAAATGGTCTACACAATTATAACCAACTTTTTGTTAAGATCTCATAAAATACCTAGTCAGCTACTATTTGTGCATGCCCCTATTGGGCTCATTCAATAAAGTATCTATTTACTTTATATATGGTTGCCTTCATAAGACCAGTTATGAATAAACTCTTGATACCTTTAAGGATACTGCATATTGTCTCAGTTAAGTTTATTGTCATATGACCATAATGTTGGTCTTCTTCATTGTAGGCCTATAACCATTGCTTCTTATAAATGTTGGCTATCCAAGTAACTGTAAGCCTATGTAAAATTGCCAGCTTAGTTATTTTTTTTAATTAACATGATGTTTATATGTGTATCCAATATTTATGAATTTCTCCTTAAACTAACTTGTCCCATGTGCTTTTGTGGAAGTTGCAAACTATATGCCAACAACAGAAAATATGATGTCGATATGATAGTGTCACATCCTAAAATTTTGCAACTGTAATAAAAATAATGAAGGAAGGATAACAAGGAACAATTTTAAGCAAATAGCTGATAATTATGAACTAACTGAGTTGAATAGCACAAAAAGGAGTCTTAGTAGTAATGTTGAATAAATAAAGAAGGGAAAAACTAATAAACCAATTATAATAAAGCCAAGATAGTGATACATTGACATTTCATTCCCTCACAATACACATTCGCTATTCAGTCATGGTGTGGTACTTTATCTAACTGTGGGAATTAATAAGGAGTTGCATGGAATTGAAGGTAGCCTAAACAAAAATCAAGATGAGACATTAGGAGATGGTAAAGTGGGATCAAGAGGGAAGATAATTAAGGTAATTAAATCACAACTTCCCTTAACACCTCATGCTTGCTTATGTGAAACATGTACATATATGTGTGTAGATGGCATTTGATTGACTTAAATGGTTCGTTCAACCGTGGAGAAGCTAAGGATAAATATAAGAGGCAGCACTTGAATGGAAAATGGGAGGAAGAGACACATGGCTGGATAATCAAGTAGGAAAGGGAGTAAGAAAAATTAAATTAAACCTTTATCCTTGCCTCCTCATGCTTGCACTGTCCACCCATGTATGTGTAATGAATTAATGTTTAGTTAGTGCTCTTGGTGGAAGTTAAAGGCCAATTGCAATACATGTATTAGGTGGAGATAATATAGATAGGATGCTGCCACCTAGCCTTACACCAAGCAAGAAGTGGAGAGAATGAATGCTTAATCACTTGAAGGAATCCAAATAGCGGTGGGAAACCATGAGCTATCCATTGCATTAATTATCCTTCACTTAGACTTATTTTCTGGCTGAAAGAAAGAGTGGTAAGAAGGGAGAGAGAACTTGGACAACCATGGAGCTATAAGGAATAAATAAATTATAAACATGGGGAGGAATTCCAAGGAGAATCAATAGACGTAAGTATAGGAAAATATTTAGACTTCTGAACTACTTCCGTTTGACTGATTAAATTAATTAATTAGGATGTTTAATCTTGGTTAGATAACAACAAAATTTTGGAGGAAAGGCTATTAGGAGTAAGTTATGGAAAATCAAAGGTAAGGGATTAAATTTTGCTTCCTTGAAGCCAATTGAGACCGAGAATAGAAGGATAGGAATATGTATACATTTGAGTACATTAGCCATAGGGGTAGCATGCTAGAAACGTTCTAAATTGCATAAGAAAAATGGTACTGAGTGGTGGAGTAGAGAAGAGATATTTAGACACCTAATAGAACCACACAACCGGCTACTAGGCAAAGAACACTCACATATATTGACATAAGTTGAAAAGAATTAGAATTGTCGTAAGGGGAATTAGTAGCTTACTTGAAGTGTAAATATTAACCATGACCTATCTCTAATTAAGGTAATATACGACTAAAATTTTAGGAAAAGTAAGTGAAGCAACGATAACTAAGGAATAACTTTACATAACAGCGGTAACGAAACAGGTAGCTAACATGGTATTCTATCTGTTTACATACATAATTACACTAAATGATTTTTGAATTTTGTATGCTATGTATGATTGCATATATACCCCCAAAAGTGACTCTTATGAGTATTAGGTCACTGTTATTGGCCAATGACTGAAGTGTATTAGCCTAATGAATGAAAATACCCTGTTATCTGGGATTTACATACTCCTACACCGAACTGTGCATTGACTATATCTTGTTTAATATTCAATGTTCCTTATGTGTGTATACCGTGAATAAGTTATTATCTACTGGGATTATATCTCATTATAAAGCTAACAATTTATTTTAGATAGTATCCATACGACAGACGAATTCCAACCAACAGAAGATAACCGAACCAATTAGAAGACTATGTACTGACTATAGTTAGTCATAATTTCTTTGCGTAATATTAAATGCTGAAGTTTGACTCTAGTTAAGTACTTAGTGTTGTGTTACTGACCTCTCATTGATTTCTATATAAATATAATACATGAGGAATTTATTGTTGGTTAACGACGACGTTTATTAGAACCACTGAACTCTATGTATAAGTAATCTCTCGTAATTACGTTTGCATGAAACTGATTGTCACAATTTTAAAAGCAATTCTAAAATAATGGATGTATTTAACTAATGTGGAAAGGGCTATGTTAAAGTTTGTACAAAGACATATTGAGTGGACTCAAACAATAAAACATATATAATATGACATCGTTGTGTCATTGTGTTTTATAGACATCTGATGTTTGCCTCTTGTGAACATAGTTAGAGGAGGATTTTAAAGTCTAAATTTTTATAGTAGGTTGTCCTATTCTTGAATTTGAAAACTGAAAAATTATGAGTAAGCTAGAATTTTAGTAATTCCATTTCCCCACAACGAAATAAGAATCTGTAGGCTAATTAGAATAACAACGTTATCAGCTTCTGTTTTCTTATGAAAATGATAAGTGATATCTAGGTATCACATGAATTAAGTAAATAAACACCATTAGAGTCTCACAAATTAAGAGAAAGTGATCATAAAGTGCCATTAGAAGGAGAGTTGCAGTGTATGGGATAAAATTTAAGAGTTATAAGAGTAGAGAGGAATTAGTTGCGACCAAAATGGAATTAGTCACGGCAAAAAGGGAAGTTAGCTATGGCAAAATGTGAGAGGCTAAACCGGGAGTCATTCAGAAAGTAATTCACCACGGTGAAATAGGTAGTTGGCCGCAGTGAATGTTGTGAAAATGTGTTAGGTGATCCAGAGAGCAGTTGGCCACGGCACAAAGGGTATTTAGCCGCTGTTAAGACATTCAATTTCTCATAATAAACTAGAAACATTAGTTTTTTCTATAGCAACATCAAGGGATGACTTGAAAACACTGGTGGGAGATTCTTGAGAGTTAAAAATTAATGGGTAATAAATCTAAAGACTTTTAATTGGGGATTTGTTAATCTTATATATAGGAATACTTGTAAATATTTGGTTAATGATTCTGATAACATTAAGATTCAAATTTCTTGACTTTTTTTTAAATTGATTAATTTAAACGGGATTAGACCTTGATTTATGATTATTAGTCATATGTTTAAGCTTAATCACCATGATTAAAAGTTAAAGTTGTCATAGATAACTGTTATCTAACCCTTAAATCAGAGACAATAGATAAAATTGAAGGATGTTTATTTAATATCAAGCAAATTCTCATTTTATTCTTGATAATGCCAGTCTAAAAATTAAAAAGTAACCATAACAAAACTCTTTGTAAGTCTCCCTTCACTATAAAAAATACAAAGAAAACGATCTTCATATCACTATCTTGTGATATAGTCACAAGTAATGTGCCTTTGTACTTTCTTTACAAGAATGTCCCATCAACTTAGACAATCAACTTGAGGTCATCAAATGTATCAATACATGGCCTAATACCTATAACACTGACAGAACATCTCCATAGGTTACTTATCAAAACTAATTTATAGACATTATTTGATAGAAAATTGTACGACTCAGCTAGATATGAAATGCTAAACAGTCGCCAATCACCTAGGTAATAAAGTATATAAACTTTCCTAATTGCTAAAAACAAGAGTGATGCTTGGCATTTTACCTTTCATGCTTTTTTGCAAGACACAATATAACCAAACAAGCTTTACATCCTCTAAATGATTTGGCAAACTTTAACCTTTGGCTAGTTTGTTACCATTACCATAATACATGATGATATAACATCAAAATCTATCTTTAGATAATCTTAGGATAATGTCACAGAAAGACATGTACATGGTCTCTCATATTTTGTAATCTCTCAAAGAGTTCTAGCTGTAATTATAGCTATAGTTAGTACATTAATATTCTTTATTTTTTGCAAAAGAGTGGTACATGTAAAACATATGATACATTCGAATAATGTACAACTTAACCATATAACGTAATACCTTTATATCTTTATACTGTATGCTAATGTTCAACTATTAGTTTTCACTAAGATTTATAGGTTTTTCATTGCTAAAGAACTTGTGACTACTTGCTACCTCTGTATTAACCTTTGAGAAGAAGGTAATTGCTAGGTTATCATATTTGCTTGCAGTTTTATTCAACCTAGGATCCATTGGATCATCCTTACTATCGTTATTCTCTTCATTTGACTCATCATCGTCGTCATCATAATCAACATTCACAATAGAATCATATTCATTTTTATCCTCAAATTCATCCATTAAGTGTTTTGTCATAACCATAGGGAATAGAGGTAGAGTATTGCTAATCACTTGATGCGATGAACTCGATTAGGGTGTATAGTCCATAGAAGGGATGTTATATTGTTGAGTATAGCTAGCTTGTAGATCAAATAAGTGAACGTCTCCCAGATGTAGATTAAATAAGGATGCTTATTCTACTGACTCATGCATATTATTGGTAGATAAGAGTGTATATGTAACATAGTCTTCCACTAGTTGTAATTTGAAGCTAAGATTCACTTGATTAGTTGAGTTACATGCAAGCAACTTAGCACCAATCAATTAGGATGAAAATCATAAATTCACTTGTTACATCTCTGGATATCAAAATCGTCCTCTAAATTACACATTTGGTATCATGTTAATGGTAATAGAAAAACTCGCAGTCATCAAACCAGCCAAGATTAGTTAAATTAATTATTTTGCAATACAATGCTCACCAGGTTGTCTCTTAAGGAACTTTTGGTCAAACCAATCAGATTAAATAATTATCAAAAATTACAAAATTGAAATTAATTTGAATAGAGATTTTATATGTAATTAAAAGATTAACCAAAATAGGAAACTAACTAATGAAATAGATTAAGAAATAAATCAATTTAACAAAGTGCAATCGATCTTAGGTTTCCTCCTTTGACATCTAGCTCCCTCATCCTTGAAAGATTTCCCTGATTCAATTTTAATTTCCTTATTATTCCTATTTGATGTCCCTAAATTACCATCTAGAGTTATGATTCATCCTTATTATTAAGCCTAATACAACCACACTAGACTAACAACATAGAACCAATCCTTATTCAAATACAGCAAGATTAACACATAAAAACCTTTAATGTAATAAAGAGAATGAATTTGGTTAATTAATTAACTGATTAAATCAAACACAACTCTCAAATCATGCAAACAAACTAGTAATAATGCAATTTAAATCACTCAACTGATCTAATCGAGATTAACATAAAAACATAGAGAAGAAGAAGAGGAAATTTGTTTTGTAATTAAAATCAAACTAATATGTATAATCAAACCATAGACTCAAGTTTTGACATCAAGTTTGGTATTCTAGATCGATCACAGAAGAGTTCAAAATGCCATGAAAGGAATAACATGCTCCAAAGAGAGGGGGAAAAAGTTTGCAGAAGTTATGAAGATGATGTAAAAGAAAGTATATTCTTAGTCAAAATAATCTATGAAAAAATCTAAAACATTAGATGGGCCAGGATTACATCATATGGTCTAGAAGTATAAAAATACTTTATTAATTTCTAAATGAAATAATTTAGCATCCAAAGTTCTCTATTAAACATCCAAATCTATCTTTGCAGCTTAGCTTACACACAAGAATATAAATATGGATCATTGGGCCTTTGTTGATCAAAGTATAATAATAATAATTAAAGCCTAAATTTAATAATTATGTAATTAAAATACATTAATACCGTTAATAAAAAAATACATTAATACCAATTTAACCCAAATAATATAAAATGAATATAAGGTTATCAAATTAGCCCCATTGAATTATTATAAAACTAAATATAAGGAGTAGACAATATATAATTACTTGTATTATCAGTTAGATTTAAGTACTTATATATTAGCAGTGACACAAATTAGTTGAAGGAAAGCCGTAACTTTTGCCCAACCATTTACTTCAACCTTTCTAAAGTAATATCTTAATCAACTCTCATTATCTCCATTTTGACGCACTCAAATGTCACACTATTTAGACTATCATAAATTTGTCTATTTGCAAATATACATACAATCTCATTTCTGCTAATCATTTTTTTTTCTGATAGTATGATTTGTAAATAAGAATTTTTTGAAATAAACGCAAATAAAAATAAATATAACAAGGAAATTTAATGCAAATAAAAAATAATATAACAAAAAAATTAATTCAAACAAAAGAGATATAACAAATAAATTAATGTGAACAAAATAAATATGACAAACAAAGAAATGCAAACCAAATAAATATGATAAAAAAATTAATGCAAACAACATAAATATAGCAAAAAAAATTAATTCAAACAAAATACATATAACAAAAAATAAATGCAAACAAAATAAATATAACAAATAAATAAATACAAACATAAATATATATAACAAAAAAATTAATGCAAATAATATAAATACAACAAAAAAATTAATGCAACCAAAATAAATATAGCACAAAAATTAATGCAAATAAAATAAAAATAACAAACAAATAAATGTGAACAAAATTAATATGACATGAGAAAAAAAATTAATGCAAACATAATAAATATAACAAAAAATAAACACAAACAAAATAAATATAAGACAAAATAAATACAAATAAAATAAATATAACAAAAATAATTAATGCAAAGAAAATAGATATAACAAACGAATAAATAAAAATGAAATAAATATAAAAAATTAATGAAAACTAAATAAATATAACAAAAAAATAACCACAACTAAAATAAATATAACAAAGAAATATATGAAAATATATAATTTAAATAATAACAATTTATAAAATAAATAAAAAATGTTGCATAAACAATATTTTGTTTGCATTTAATGTGAGTATGTTAGTAAAGAAATGATACAAATTAATTTAACTAAATTTAAAGGAGTATACTAGATAAAGATAGTGGAGAAAAGCAATTGAACACTACAAATTTGGAAGTTATGAATGATGAATGCAAAATGAAATAAGAAAAACCACACATAAATTGAAAATGAAATGTAGAAGATGAACTAAAGAAGGAGACATCGACTAAAGATGAAATGTGCTCCCCTACCTTTAAAATAATGCATTTTAAGGGTGAGGGAAGAAAATTTTATTCCAAATTTCACTTGTGATTGTCAAGTCAAGGTTAAAAAGATCCTAACTTAACAACACATGCAGGCTAAGCATAGGTTTAGCCTACAAAGGCTGTCCGTGACAGGTACAAATAGCTTTCATTGAAGTTGAAACCATTCATTCAAGTTAGACTCATATGGCTTGACAACAGTGCCCTTGTCAAGCTATCACCATGGCAGGCTTTAAATTTATCTTTAAAAAAAAATTAAGTGAAAATCAGAGTCATACCATTAAAGTTATAGTATTTAGATGTAATACTTTTTACAAGTACAAATTTTATGGATTTTTTAGTCAAATAATAGGATTTAGCTCAAAAGCCTAATGGTTACAACCTATAAGAGCACAAGAGGGTGCAACGCCCTAGTATGGGCTTCGACTTATAAGTTAATAAAGCCACTTAGCAAAGCAAAGAAAAGATCAGTAAAGACTTAAGAGGTTAGGGTCCTTGGTATTTATAGGTGAGGTTAGTGGCAATCTTATGATTAAGAGATCTTGACAGTTGTCTTCGAGCAAATAGTTTAGATAGGAATTGATAAGGCACTTACTTTCATCAAAATATAATTCCTTTTAGAGAGGCCATGAGTGATTAGCTATCAACTAATATAGATATATATCATGTCATATTTTAAATACTCTACTCCCTCCGGTCCAATATATAGGGCACTTTCTAGAAGGTTTACTTGGTCCAAAATATAAGGCACCATGTAATATTTTGTATTGATTTTCCAAAAATGTCCTTCTTCTTTTTTAAAAAGAAATGTTAATTTAACTTTTTTCTTTTTCTCTCTCTTCCATAAATAAGGGTAAAAGTGGAAAAAAGTGATAAATTTAAAGAGTTCGAGGTAGTTAAGTAGTTTTATTAAACTGTGTGAAGTAGTTGGAAGTGCCTTATAATATGGACCGGAGGGAGTATATTATATTTTTTAAACCTAATTAAAGTTTGTCATATAACTTATTGTCTGTCACTAGTTAACTTTAAAAAATTATTATCTTGTTATTAAAAACTAGCCTATAAAAGACTTCAAATCTCAAAGACCTCTAAAGTATAGTTTACTCTTCCTAAATCTCCCTATAGTGCTTAAAATTCTTACTTAGATTTTAAAGTGGTTACAAGGATTTGGACCTTCCCTGGATTATACTTAAAAAGTTTTTGAATACTTTTTGAAGCCACGCATCACTACAAAGACTATTAAGCAGATTTAATACTAAGTTACCATCCATCATCGTCGAATCTTAAGTAGATTGTTTTGAGCTCCCTTAATTATGGCTTTTGTTGTATTACATACAAGTTGATGCCTTAGTTATAGATTCTTCTTTAATCATTAAGAAAAAAATGCTATTGTAGGTGTTCCTATTTCAAATTCAATAATGGTGACAAAGTTTCCATTTCCTTCCAAGCCATTAGACTTTAGCCAAAGTGTTTCCCTCTCACTAGTCAGTTGGTTTTTAGACGCCCTTTAACCTCCTTTCACTGGCCTAGAAATAAAATCCCTCCTCTCATATCTCTAAATGGATTACTACTCTGAAAGTTCATTTGATATTTTGTCAATATCTTGAAGCAAGGTTAGCGTAATTAGTAAATATTTATTAATAAAAAATTATGAATAGGTATTGTGCAAAAAACTTCTTGATTGACATAACTCAATTGTACATTTCTACCATGTAAGTTTTATTATTATTATTTTTTGGGTTGACCAAGTACCAATTAAGTTATTTCTTGCTAATTAATATATTTATGTTTAGTATACTAAAATATAAAAAATTGACATTGATATATAAAAACATTAGATGTTAGATATATATTTTTTATTAGAGTTTTCAGTTTAAAATAATTGTAGTTTAAATAATTTTTATAAATATCAATTATATGATCATATGTTTTCTTTGTAATATTAAATATATTGATAATTTTAATTACCACCACATCTTATATTATGACATTTACTATACATAAGGCTTACAAAGTGGGCCACTCAGCCCATATGAGCTAGTCCTTATAAAGTTTTTAACATGGGTGAGATAAGTTGAGTGAGCCCATCTATTCAAAAAAGATTATAATATTTGCCTAACCTAGCCAAGCTTGACCCTTGATGTGCCATGTGGACTAGGCTACTAGTTTTAATTTTTAAACCAACTTTATATGTTATTATTATATATAATGCACATAAAAGTTAAAAAATGCTTCACCTATAAAAGCGATACAACTTACGTCTATTACCAATTTATCATTCAAGAATTCTTAAAATAATGTGATGGTATCAAATTAAACAAAATTTAAATAACATTTCTAGCTTACAAATGAAAAATTATATGCCTAATATAATAGTGTTTTTTAAAAATTCAATTACATTTGTTAATGAGATTCTAAAATATTCAACAACTTTATAATATGACTTCTAATTTGATTAATAATTCAAAAATAAATGTCATCTATATTTTGTTTCTGTTGACTAAATATTTGGTTATATTAAGAGAAATATGAATGATATTTTATTCAATTTAATACTTATATTATCAAAATATTTTAGAATTGTTAAAATGATAAATTGATAAGAGACATAAATTGTGTTATTTTTATATGCTATGAATATTCTTATCTAATTATACAAACATTGTATAGAAGAAAATTATTATATAAATTATAAAATATCAAGAAATAAAGTGGCTATTAAAAAAAAAAAAGAACTGGGTCACCCTGCTTAATAGGGATTAGCTAAAAGCCCATTTGTTAAAAGGGCCTATGATACACTAGTCGAACTCACTCTATATTTTGGGTTGGTTAAATTAGTTTGATGAGTTAAATCATTTTGAACACCTTTAACTATACCAAAAAATTTGAAATATCAATATACATATCAATGTTTTTAAAATCGGACCGGTCATTAAACTAATGAAAGTACTGGTTCACGGTTCATTAGTCCAACCGTAGTCGAACTGGTAATAATTAATTATATTTTTTTAAAAAGATTTTGTATATTAAAATTTAATGTAAAAAATAAATATCAGTAAGTTTTAAATATTGGATTACTAATTTAATATTTTTTAAGATATTACAAAAATTATTTTAGAGTTTTAAAATTATATTAAGAATCTACTCATTATTAAAAAAAAAAACTAAAACTAAATAGTAATTTTGGCTAAATACATTTATATTTAAAAGAAATATTATTAGGAAATTGAATATAAACATAATAGAGACCAAGTATAAAAAATGACAAAATATTTATATTTTACTTCTTTTATATTCTCTATTTTTTAATATATATATATATATATATATTTCAACTCCCTCTCTTTTTATTGCCTTTTATTTTTAATTTGTTAAATTTATTTGGGATAAATTATTTTATTATATAAGAAAAAATTAAAAAAAAAAATGGGTACGGACCTGTTCAAACTGATTTTGACCGGTTTGGTTTTAGTTGGTTCTTGACCGATTTTTTAGTTAACTGATTTTTTGAACCAATCGAACTGGATCAGAGACTGGTTCCCAGTCGAACCGATCAATCCGATCCGATTTTTAAATCATTGATATAGTTGAAATACCATGCCTAATAGCTTGTAAAACACATAAGAGATAAGAGCTTCGACGTTCCACTTGGAACAAGATCAAGATATGTAATGAAAGAGTACAAGTAAAATTTTATAATAATCCCTTAAATATAGATATATTCTCAATTTAATTCTTCATGTATGTTTGTTTTCAAAATAGTTCTTTATAAATCAATTCGTTATCAATTTGGTCATTTCACTTAGTTGCCTACTGGGTAGATAGTTAAGTGCTGATGTGGACCATTAAATGTTGATGTGTAATTTTGTAACTCTTCTCCCTTCCAAGTTAGCAAGACTATGTTTTTGAGTATCTGCCTTCCTTTTTTGGTTACATCCCTTCTAACAGCGTGAAGCAAAGCGCACAAGGAGAAAAGGATCTTTTTTATGCACCAGCATCAATGTAACAGCAACAAGTCAAGCACTTTTTTCTTTGTTTTTTTCCCCTTGATTAGATTTATTTATAAAACTCCATGCTTCATTCAGGGTCAAACAAATTCAGAAAAATAAAAGCATAATCATGCTTTGCACCAAACAATTGCAATTTCTGGTTCTTACTTTCTTATTCTCCGCCATGGAAGGTCTCACCATATTCCCAGGCTCCACCCTCTAACTTCCAACACAAACCAGACATGGCCTTCTCCCAACAACACTTTCTCTTTGCACTTCCTTCCTTCTAAAGCCCTACTACTTTTGCTCCCTCCTTCATCTAAATTTACGCAAATCAGATCAAACGCACGTCTCTTGTATTGTAGTCAAAACACTTAGAGAGAAACCAGAGAAATTGCAATGAGCTCGAGGAGAAGCAATGAAATTGCAATCCTCCATCGCACATACTAAGGTTTTAGGTCCTTTTAAGGAAGCTCTTAACTTGATCAGAGCATGAAAGTCGTTGTACGCACAGCATTGAATTGTACCGACTGAAGGAAACAAAGAATGGAACATAACAGAGAGTGGTTCATCTTATCTTGCTGTGTTTCTTCTTCTCTTCTTCTAATGATGATGGCGTTCGAGGTTTGCATTTTATGTAATTATGATTTGGAGAACCCATTTAGCAACTTCACAGGAGCCATGGGTTTTGGAGAACCATGTACTATGCTTCAACCTTGAACCCAATTAATCTTGCTTGAAGGTTGAATCCGAATGAAAAAAAGTTATTAAAATTGGGATAATATCAATAGAACTACAGAAGTTGAAGGGAAAATAGGGGGCCAAATATTTTACACAAAAATTTCTTCATCTCAGGCACAAAATGTTTTGACTGCAAAACAAGAGGCATGTGTTGGACTTGGGAAAAAAAATCTCAAGAAGGAAGTATGGGTGGAGCCTGGGAATATGGTAAGCGCTTTGATGGCAGAGAAATTGTAAGTAACAGAAATTTTAGTCGTTTTGTGCAAAGCATGATTTTATTTTTATTTTTCTAACTTTGTTTGTTGAAGCGTGGGGTTTTATAAATAAATCTAATCAAGAGGAAGAAGATTAAGGAAGAAAAAAGTGCTTGGCTTTTTGCAGTTAGATTGATGTTGTTGTGGACAAAAAAATCTTTTTTTTTTTTTATTGTGTGTCTTGCTTCACGTTGCTAGAATATTTAATTTAAATATATTTTTTTAGATATTATTTTAGTTAAATATTTATTTAAGATATTTAATATTAATAGTTAAGATATTTTAAAATAAAATTAAGTAAATAATATTTTAATTTTCAAATTAAATCATTTTAATTGGTGGTTGTCAATTTTCAAATTTTAATTGTCAAATATTTTGCTTTGTTAGTTAGTGGGTATCTACACATTAAATAATTGATCTCTTTTGATGGGAGAGTGATTAGTTTTAATTTTAGCATTTTCTAAGAGTTACTAATAAGTA
Source organism: Erythrophleum fordii (assembly GCA_032878935.1). Classification (NCBI taxonomy): domain Eukaryota; kingdom Viridiplantae; phylum Streptophyta; class Magnoliopsida; order Fabales; family Fabaceae; genus Erythrophleum; species Erythrophleum fordii. Next base: position 46,061,055 of record JAVQMF010000054.1, read on the forward strand.
GAGTTAGTTAATAGATTATTACTATGACTTACTCATTTATCAGAAAATTCCCTTTCAAACTAATATCTTTCAACTCTCTTTCTCTTGTGCCTTTGACTCTTTAGCTGTCTCTGTGAATTAAATATATTGGGTTTTTCTATATCGAATATTAGATAGCCTGGATGGAGGTTAGATCCTTAGTTTGCTTCCACAATTTTGCATAATTTGAATTGCAATTTATTTATGATTAAATTATATGATATGATTACATGTGGTATCAAAGCATAATTCTAATTACCTTTGCTTGCTATATGATTTTTTTTTTTTTTAATGAACCCTAGTCTAATGGAATGGAGGAATTTAAGGATTTTCTAGTAGGGGATTTAATTTATGAAATTATTCCATTCAATTATATCAGGTGAAATTTTCAATGTCCATATGTATAATTTAATTGTTAATATTATGTGTGCAAATTAAACTATGTATGTCTCTTCGTTAAAGCTCAAACTTTTAATAGAGAAAATTTTAATTTCTCATATAAATGTAAATTTATGAAAAATCAATTGGTTAAAGTCATATTTTGGATGATTTAATATTGATTTATTTGAACAAATATGCATTTGTATTATTGGGAGGAGGTTTGAGGATTTTTGGGTTGTGAAACATGAAGAAAAACCGTGAAAAAGGGTTCCATTAATGTGCATTATATTAGCAAGTTTTTGGCATATTTTTGCTTCGTGATGGTCCAAAAAACAAAAGCCCAATTGATTATAAGCATTTTGGATCAAGACTTGTCCAAGATGAAGCTTTGAAGTGTCAAAAACCATAAAGAATAAAGAAATTGTGTCAATGATTTTGGGTTTTTGATCTACAAAAAATTAAAGTCCATGAAATTTTGATCGTTTTATCTTTTGAATCATAAGAAATGAAATTTAGAAGGAGGAGAACGTGTAGAATCTTGTAACAAGTTAAACGTAGGTCTATCATGGATATGAGTTGGGTTATACTAACTAAACTGAAACTAGAAGATGGCTAAAACCACAAATTGTCTTGTCGCTCACCAAAACAACATGTCGCTTTGGCATAGAGGTTGGTTGTATTTTGACCTAATGCAAATGACACGTGTTTTAGGGCTTGTAAAGAAAAGTTGCGTTTCACTAATATGATGGGCCAGGCTTGTGGTCCCTTTTTGTATGATATTTTTGGGCATTGTTCATGATGGGCCTTATGTCTTAGGCTTCATATTGTGCTTTTTGTTTGTTTTCTATTTATTTCATTTTAGGCCTTTCTTTGTTTTAAACTTTTAAACAAAATTTAAAAAAAAAAAAAGAATAAGGACAATGGGGCATTTGAACGGGTCGTGAATAGTGAACTTTGGCCATTGTTGGACAGAAATGTAATTTTTGAGGGGAAAAGAGTTTTTAGGCTTTTTAAGGTTATTTTTTAGACTTTTTTTTTTGCCATTTTGGATTAAAAATTTGCATTAAACTTATATTTTGATTTATCCAAGATTTATTTATGGAGCCATTAAGTTATGTTTACTTTTGTTTTGATCCTTTATTATTTTGAACTAGAAATAAACTATGAAATAATTATAATTAGTATCAATTAATTTGTTTAAAATTAAGAGAAATAATTTTGGACAATTTTTTACACATGAAAATTTTTTTCAAAATTACTATTGGTGTTATTTAATTTGTATAAATTTATAGAAAATTTATTTAGGCAACTTTGACACATTTAAAACTTTGTAAAATTATTTTGATGCCATTTGATTTTGTTTAAATTATATGGAGTTGTTTTAGACAAAATTTTTTCCACATTTATGTAATAATTATAAAGGAACAATTTTTCAATTATTAATCACATATAGTTTAGTTGATTAATTAATTAAAATAAATACTTGTTAAAATAAAATTAATTAGTGCATTTATATGGACATTTTCTAATACACATAACAAACTCATATATTTTTGTGATCAACACATATGAATTAAGAAGTAGTTACAGTATATTTTATAATTGTGTGCATGCATTATGAATATATAATTGCATATGGATTTGAAAATATCAAATGTAATTAAGTATGTAACTATAATATACCTTAGCCTACAAATAGATAATTATGTTTTCTAAACAACAGGGTAGAATAAAAGTTGTATTATGTTTTCCAGATAGTTTGCAGGTATTAGGAAACATAAATTCACTCTAATTTCATCATTTATGATATACAAATATTTCATTTACTAATATCTTCGCCCATAAAGACATTTTAGTGATACAATTTTTGTGTAAATATGACTTGTATTGGTAAGCATGCATTTATAATAAATCTGATTGTTGATTTGCCTTATAATGTTTTAGTAAGTGTTATTAATATTTGAAATTACCTTGTAACATCTTCTATATCTCAATTGTTAGCAGATAGTAGCAATAAAACCATTCTATATGGAAGCAACTATAGGGCTTTGTAAGAAAGATGTCCTTTTCCAATTAAAATGTCTTAACTATGACTTTACCCTTCATGTGCAAAGGCCTTTGAGACCTACAAATGACAATGATAAAGATGCTAAAGTATTGTATGATTATTGGGAGTTGTCAAACCACCCCAATATGATAATAATCAAACAATGCATAAAGAGTAGCATTTGTAGGTCCATACTAAAACATAGGACAGTCAAGGAGTATCTTAAAGCCATTTGATATTCAGCTTGTTTCATCTAACAAGTCACCTAAAGATGTACTTATGGCAATAAAACTCATTAATATAAAAGGGGTAAGGCAATATATAATGCAAATGAGGCATGTAGCTTCTTAATTAACGACCCTTGGAATGAAATCGTATGAACCATTTTTTAGGTTAACTGATGCTTACCTCACTTTCTCCTTATTATATTGCATTCAAGATCTCTTATTACACACATAAAGAGAAATGGATTGTTGATAAACTATTATCCATATGTGTACAAGAAGAGTATGGGCTAGTAATTGATAGAGGAAGTGTTCCAAATGAAGTAATCTAGATGGTCAGTAAAGAAAAACTATTCACTCGCAGTAGTTGAATTAACCAAGATTAGTGATTTTTTGTTAGTTTGCAATATAATACCCACTAGGTCGTCTCTTAAAGAACTTTTAATCAAATCAATTAGTTTAAGAAACCACAAAATTGAAATTTAAAATGAACAGGATTTGAATGTGAAATTGTACTAATTAAACAGAATAGAAAACCAATTAATGAAATGAAAATCAATCCAACAAAATGTAACCAATCTAGATTCTTCCCCTGATATTTTCCCTTCCTTATCACCTTACAATATTTTTGGGTTGATTTTAATCTTCTGGTTGTTAGGGTTTAATGTTCCTAAACTACAATCTAGGATGTTAATTGGTTCATATTATTATTCCTAATGTAACCGCGCTTAAGCTAACAATACGAAACTAATTCATTCTATACATAACTAGAAACACATGCAGACACCTAAATGTGGTTCAGAATGCAATTGTCGATCTGATCAACAGATTAAATTAACTGGGTTCTTAGATAACTCCATCAAAATGGTAATCATGTAAATAAAATCATCAAACAAAAACAATCCAAAATACATGAAAACACGGAGAACAAAAATAAAATTCTTCTAAAATTAAAATCAAACCAGTATTCAGTACAACCCTGAACTCAGGTTCAATATCAAGTTCAAACTCTAGATTGATTACATAAGGAGATTAGAAAACCATGGAAGAAAAACAAAAACAAAGAGAATGGAATGCTATTCTAGTGACGGCTCCTTTGTATGAATGATGTTCAGAAACTATTCATCTGACTAAAAGTAACCTAAGAAAGATCTGAGGGCTCAAATGGATTAAGTACATCCAACGGTTCATAATTCTTCATATTAAAAGAAATACAATATTAATTCTGAAACAACAAAGTTTGCATCTTTGGCCTAATTTGAAATATCCATGTTATTTTAATTTGTTGATCCATCTAGTCTGCAAAATAAAAATACAAATTAGGCCTTTGATAGAGAAATTGTAATAATACCAATTTAAACCCAAATATAATAATAATGCAATTAAAACTCATTAATCTAAATTTAGCCAATTTTATATAAAATAAATCTAAGGTCATCAAATTAGCCATAATGAATTATTATTAAAACTAAATATGAGGGATATAAAATATAATAATGTCAAATTATTACTAGTACGAATGGCTCCAAGAAAAAGAGTTGTAAGAAAAATGGCAAGGAGAGGCACATATCCCTTTTTCACATGACAAATAATAAAGATGTAAGATGCTTCTCTTGCCAAGAGGAAAAAAAAAAAAAGGGCCACAACTTGAAGGAATACACCAAGAAAAAGGTTTGATTTGTAAAGAAAGAATCAATATCTAATGTGTGCTTTGAATTTCATTTAGTTGATATTTGTCATGATACATAGTAGATTCATATTATATCAACAATTTACATTTTAAATGCTGTGGAGGGATTTCTTAGCATAAGGAGTCCACATTTCAATGAACATAAATTGCTTCTTAGTAATAGAATAAGGTCAAATGTGCAGTTTGTTGAAACTTACCAAATAATTTTATCTTCTGGCTATATAATAGATCTTGAATAGACATTTTAAATTCTTAGTTTTTTTAAGAATTTAATTTAGTTTCTAAATTAATTCATTTAGGTTTTACTATAAATATTTCTACAACAATTTTTAATTTGTTGAAGGACTCAACTTTTATTGAAAAAATTTCCTTATCTAATGGCTTGTTTAAGCCTTATACTATTGTTGATATTACTAGTTCTCATGTTACTATGCACTGTAATAGTGGAATTAAGAGATGTATTATAAGCAATAACTTTATTAGCTTGTTGTATAAGAGATTGAGACATATCTCCATAAAGAGAAATAAAAGATTAGTAAAGGACAAGTTATCTAATACTTAAACTTTACTAATCTTAGTCCATATATTGACTACATTAAAGGTAAGTAGACCTACAAGTCATGTAAGGGGACTAAGAAGATTTTAGAATTATTAAATATTATACACATTGATATATATTGACTTGATCTATATTCAAATGGTTAGAAATATATCTACTTGCTTTATGATAAAAGTGAGGCACTGGATGTGTTAAAAGAATATAAAGTAAAAGTAGAAAAACAAACAGAAAAACAAATTGAAATTATGAGATCTGATAAAGGAGGTAAATATTATGGTAGGTACACTAATTATAGACAAACACTTAGTCCATTTGCTAATTTCCTTCAGAAGTATGGTATTGTAGCATAACACATCATACTTGATTCACTTGATACGAATAATGTTGCTAAAAGAAGGAATAAAATGCTATTAGACATGGTAAGGAAAATATTTAGCAACTTCAAGTTTCTTATTTCTTTTTAGAGAGATACATTTAAAATAATAGTGTATATTTTAAATAAGGTTTAAATAAAGGCATTGTCTATGACCTCTTTTAAAATCTGGAAAGGTTAGAAATCTAACTTGAATTATACACATGTATAAAACTGTCATATTAAAGTAAGAGTGTATATCTTATATGAAAGGAAGTTAGACCTAAAGACTATCATAACATATTTTGTGGGTTATGCAAAGAAGTTTAAAGGATATAAATTTGATTGTTCCTTGCATTCAATAAGATTTGTAAAATCTAAAAATATCAAATTTCTTGAAAATGGCATAATTAGCAGGAGTGATCAATCATATGATTTAGTCAATAAAGATGATCACATATAATAGACTATCACTTGTTATCATGACACTCATTCTGTTAAGGTGAATATAGATTATGACAAGGTTTCAGTAAGCCAAGTTGATTATGTAAGCAATGAGGAGCATCAGGAGCATAAAGTCATTAATGATAAAGATATACTTCAACTAGTAGTGGAAGAGACTCCCATTAAACAACCTCAATAGGTTGAATTAAAGAGATCAACTAGCACAAGAAAGGTGACAATATCTAATAACTATTTGATATTTATAACTAAATTTGATTATGACATAAGTGTAAAGGATGACCTTATAATAGTTTTTCAAGCATTAAATGTTGAATGTTTAAAATTCAAGTATAATGCCATGATTGATGAAATGAAATCCATGGCAAATAACAATATTTTGGACATTGTAGAGTTGCCTAGTGAGGCTAAAGTAATGATTGCAAATGGGTCGACCAAAAGAGATTCACTAGGTAATATTGAGTATTACAAGATAAGGTTGATTGCTAAGTGTTTTACTTAAAGGAAAAGAATTAATTACAGAAAGACTTTCTCTCCTATATTAAAGAAGGATTCCCTTTATATTATTTTGGCATTAATAGTCCATTTTAATTTGGAATTACATCAAATAGATGTTAAAATTGCCTTTTTCAATGGTGACTTTAAGAAAAAGGTATATATGAAACAATTTAAATGGTTCATATCAACCATTGTAAGAATATGGTGTGTAAGTTCAAAAAGTCTATTTATGGTCTTAAGCAAACATCACGATAGTGGTATTTCAAATCTATGATGTAATCACATTTTTTTGGTTTTGTTGAAAATATTATAGATCCATGTCACAAAGTCAATGGAAATAATATCACATTCTTAGTCTTTTATGTAGATGACATTTTGTTTGACTAAAGTAACTTAGAGTTGTTAAGGTGAGGTGAAATAGTTCTTGTTGAAGAATTTTAAAATGAAATATATGAGTAAGGCATCATATGCCATTATCATTGGGATTTATAGAGATAGGTTTCACAATATCTTAGAACTATCACAAAAGACCTATATAACTAAAATTTTTTGAATAATTTAAAATGAAAGACTATACATTTAATATGGCACCTATAGTAAAAAAGGATAAATTTAGTTTGTTTTAATGTCTCGATAGTGAGTTAAAAGGAAAAGAGATAGAGAATATTCTCTATATTTCAGTAGTAAGAAGTCTGATATATGTACACAAGCCTTCATAAGACTTAATATATCTTTTGCTGTAACCATGTTAGGAAGATACTAGAGTAATCTAAGGATTAATAACTAAAAAAGTACAAAGAAGGTCATGGGATATCTTTAGTGTACTAAAAGTTATATACTTACTATTAAGAGGACTAATAATTTAAAAGTTCTTGGTTATTTAGATTCAGATTTGATAGGATGCATTGACTCAAAGAAGTCAACATTTGGATGTATTTTTCTATTAGTTGAGGGAGCTATCTCTTAGAGAAGTGTTAAACAATCCTCGGTAGCTACCCCTACTATAAAAGCTGAGTTTGTTTTATGTTTTAAGGTAAGTTCACATGCTATGTTATAGAGAAATTTTATTGTTAGGCTTAAGATTGTGGACTCATTCTTTAGACATATCAAAGTAGAAGTTAAAGTAAATATATCAACATTAAGTACTTAGCTTTAAGAGAATAGGTTAAGGCTAATCAAGTAATCATAGAACATATTGGGACAAAAGAAATGTTAGTTAATCCTCTAACAAAAATGATACATTTAAAATAGTTTAAGAATCATGTGTTTATAATAGGTCTTAGACCATATTTGGTTTAATTAAGATATATAAAAAATAAAATTTATAATTTAAATTTGTTGTCTCTATATATATTTATATACATTTCTTATAGAGATTGACAAGTGTATGAGTTAGATCCTAAATAAATGTTTAAGGTTTATTCATGAAATTTTTATATCCTATAAAGCTAAAAACATATTACAAGTAATGCATAAAAGGTAATACTTATTTGGTTAAAAGATTTCATACCATGATTTTTGTAGTGTGTGTTTGTTTACCCATAAACATGTTATCTAGCAAATCATGTTTAGATCAAGTGGAAGAATGTTATAAGATTTAATTTAAATATATTTATCAATATATTATTTTAATTAAATATTTATTTAATATATTTCTCATCAATAGTTTAAATATTTTAAAATAAAATTAATTAAATGATATCTTATTTTTTAAATTAAATTATTTTGATGAATGGTCCTTAATTTTTGAATTTTAATTACCAAATATTTTAGTAAGTAAATTAGCAAAAATCTGCACCTTAGATAACTAATCTCTGGGAGAGTAATCATTTTTAATGTTAGCATTTTCTGAAAATTATTGATAAGTAAAGTTAGCCAACAGATTATCACTGTGACTTATATGCTTATTAGAAAATTCCCTTTCAAACTAATATCTCTTTACTCTCTTCCTTTTATCCCTTTGATTCTTTATATTTCTTTGTGAATTAAATATATTGGGTTTTTTGTATCAAATATAAGATAGCATAGCTGGAGGCTAGATTCTTATTTTGCTTCCACAATTTTGTATAATTTGAATTATAACTTATTTATAATTAAATTGCATGATATAATTACATACGCTGCAAGAAAAGATGTACAAAAAATAGGCAAACACTTAAATACACAATTTTGTAAATTTGGAAGGGAGAATAGTTTAAAAAGAAAATTACACATAAATAATTAACTATCCACATCACCCAATTAGTAATGGAAACTAAATAGGAAGATTAAATTGATAATGGTTTGATCAATGAAAGACTATTTTGAAAACAAACCTTGGTGAGACACCAAATTCAAAATGCATTTATTTAAGAGACTAAAATATGATTTTATTGGTAAGAGCAAGGTAAGCCCTCTTATATTGACAATAGGAAGGCAAAAAGAGCATTCCTTTATTTTTGAATCCCTTTAGGCATTTCATCATTTCAAGTCTAGAGAGAGAGAAAAGAAGATAATTATGAGAAAATGCATAAATTGTTCATTAGGTAAAGACAACAATGAATGTCATAAAATTTATGTAAATTAACAAAGGATTTAAGTAATGTAGCCAAAAGAAATTAAACTTTGAAATAAAGGACATGGGGATCTATGTGTTGCAAGAGTATACTTTGAACAGGGAACTTTGTAAGACGATTAGCCATACATATAGCTACATCTAAGTATGATGCATTCCTTCTCATTATCCCATCTTGTTCCAACAAATGAATATGAAAGCTACAATTGTCTTCCTTGGCAAGCTTATCGAGTTCCTCCGTCTTCAGTCTCCAGCTTCCATTTCTCAAATTGAAGCTATACAAAGGAAGGAATCGTTGGCCATAGTCTGCTATAAACTTTATTGCTATCAGTATGAACTCAATATCCTCCTCCCTCATGTAATAAGGAAAACTAACTCTAGTCCATCTAGGTTTTACTCCAACATAGCCCTGTTCATGATATTAAACAATTTGTTTTTTGAAAAAAAATGCTTTACATAATGAAATTCAAAATTAAAAATAAGAAGGTAAGACTTTTCACCTTTCGAATTGCTGATCTAATAGCAAAAGAGTGAAATTTGTTGACGTTGAGCAATTCATGCCCATAGGGTCCAGCACAAGCACACCCACCTCAAGCTTGGATGCCAAATAAGTCATTGAGAAGGGCTACAACAAAAGGGCCATGAAGAGGCTTACCTCTTTTCTTTTTAGTCTCTACCCATAAATCAAGTCCCTGCTCTTTTTCCTCTGTAGTACCATCATTCCCCTCATTTCCCCAACTTACCGATGAAGAACTATTGGTAGAGTAGATAAAAAATGACAATATAGCTTGTCTTTTGGTGTTCAAGTTTCCTAAAACTTTAATGTTAGGATTTGGGAGAAGCCTCTCAAGTGCCTTGTTTATGTGTAATTGTTCCTGTTTTTCAATCTCTTCATAGCCAATGTACTCTTTGACCCAAAACGCCAATGTCGCTTTTACTGTCTGAATTATTTGAGGGGTGCCTCCATTTTCCCTTTCCTCTATGTTCTCCAAATATAATGTATCCTGCATTGATGACCTAGAAGAATTCACTAAGTTTGTTTATGAAAATGTTTTAAAAGGTAAAGGAAGATTGATGTTGACAAATGATCCTACATATACAGACATACAAATAAAACATATTATGACATATATATATATATATATATATATATATATATATATATATATATATATATATATAGTGTTAAAGTGTAATTTAAAATATTATGTTTGATTAGATGCGTATGGGACTCTTTTTTTAACTATCCTTACTTTATAATCTATATATTTCAAGTGTCTTGCGGAAATCTAGAGCCAGATCAACTCCACAATACAAAATCCTACACAAAACAATTCAAGATTTTTGTATCAATGGAATTAGTTAAATTTCCTCACCATTTACATTTATAGATTTCACATCTCCTAGTAGCCAATTTCCTAAATACATAAATCATACCTACTTCTCTTTGGAATTTTTGTGATTTACCTTTTCATTGACGCCATTAACGTAGTTCACAGTTCCACCTCCACAAGTCGATGGTGGTGAAGATCTCAATTGATAGAGGGCCTTGCTCATTAGGAGTACACCAGGAGAACCAGGACCACCCATAAACTTATGTGGACTGAGGAACACAACATCATACCTATCACTCTGCCCAGATCTCATGTCAATCTCCACATATGGACCACTAAAAAGCCAAAACCATTCCCCAGTTTTCAACTTTTTAACACACAAACACAAATAGTCCAAGAAAAGACAACCCTATAATTTCAAATACCTTGCTGCAAAATCAAAGCATGCGAAGCCATTGTATTGGTGAAGAAGTTGAGCAATTGCTCGCGTGTTTGAGTAGATTCCAGTAACGTTGCTACAAGCTAAGAAAGACCCCAATATGGATCGATTGGTATATTTATAGGTTTCAAGTCGAAGCTTTAAAGCCTTCATGTCTAGCAAGCTCTTGTCATCTTGGCCAATCTCTATTACTTCGGCTAAGCTTTGACGCCATGAAAGGAGGTTGGAATAGTGCTCATGAGGTCCAACAAAGACAATCCATCTTTCTTATATGCTTAAGCTTTTCAATAGTTTGTCCCTTAGGATTGAAGGTACAGCAATGCCCATTACTTCTTGTAGCCTTTTGACGGCTGCGGTAGTGCCTGAGCCACATAATAGGATTGCATCATCTTGTCTACCGCCTAAGCATGCCTTGATATACTTAGTTGCTTGGTGCACCATTTTTATTGTCTGGCTTCCCACATAAATATCGTATGTGTGAGTATTGCCTACACAAAGAAGAATAGAGGTTAAAGATAAACTCAAAATCTACAATTTTTAATGTGTTTACTAATTCATTTTACACTAATCTTTTATGAAAAGTGATATATATAGATATATATATATATATATTAATTGAACAACAACAACTATGATTTACCCCAAAAAAAAAACCAAATACATTTGGTCAAATATTACTATCTTCACAACCAAGAAGGAAATACTGCCAAACTAGGATATGTAATTTTTTTTCTAAAAAGTATTTAATTATTTGAGTTTTAAAAAAATATTATTCATTCATTAAATTTTTTTACTTGTTATTAGTAATTTTTACAATATGTATATTTATCTTATTTTTATTCTATTTTTAATTTATAAAGGTACATTTTCTAAAAATTAATAAATTATTAGTCAATAATTTTTAAAAATATATCTTTAAGATCTAAAGATCATATAATTAGAACATGGAAATTTTAAACATGTACATTTCATCTTTTATTAACAACTAACAAGATGCTTATGCGAAAGCTTCAAAAACGTAGAAGCAAGTGGAAAATGGATCCCTTCATGTTTGCTTCTTCTTCTTTTTTTTTTAAATGTTTGTTCATGTTATTCCCAAAACTTTTTTTACTTTTTCCTTTGTCTTTTTTGTGAAATGGATTTTTTCATTGTTAAAGACAACAAAAGTAATATGAAAAGATCCCAACTTGAGAGGAAGCAAATTGAGGAATATGGCATTAACCTCACTTTTTAGTGTCCCTGCCCCCTCGCCCCACCGCCCCCCTCCCCACACAACGAAAACTAAAAAAACAAACCTACCCTTTTGTACTTTTTTTATTCTGCCTCCTTAAATTATAGTTCTTGTATGTAACAAAAAATAAAATAAAACTTGAACAGGGTAATAAATATTGAATTTTTAACAACTTAAGCTTTAGAGATTCGTAGTTAAGATAGTGATAGGATGAATCTACGTACCATAAAAGGGAAGGAGATTATTGGTGATAAAATTTTCACTATAATGAAGACAGCGGCCTGAAGCAGTATGATCAGCATAAAGAAGTCTTCGTCTTCCAAAAGGAGAATCAAACTCTGCATCATTACCGATGATCTGGCAGTGCAGCCAAGCCAGTTTTGTCTCCACTGAATCATTTCGAGGCAGGCCCATCTCGACTAGCTTCTTAAATGACTCAGAGTGGCTGCAAAAGTCATTAGATGTTTTTGATATGCTGCTTTTGGATAAAATGCCAACCTTACTACCGCCCTTGTTTTCACTTTCAGCTACGCATGGCTCTCCCATCAATGAGGGATTCTCTTCCCAGGAAAACCGTTCTAGCTCCATCTTGAAGGAGATGCACTGTGAATATATCCAATTCTGGGAGATCTCACAGTCTCACTTTAGCTTGGGGCAACACTCACACTGCATTGCCAAGCATTTGTGGTTAAACTTTGAGCATTAATTCCATTTTTTCTTCTTGTTGTAGTGACAGCTGATCAGTATCTGGAATGAACGTGAAACTTTTATGGAACTTGAAGGCAGAGACGTGGTAGTTGGACTGGGACAAGATGACATGAAAGTTTGAGCCATTTATTGTTGTGAAAATTTGTCATTAAATTCATACTTGTCAAAAATATGATATTAATATACTATAATTAAAAAATATCAGTGATACTGTTATTGAATTTTTCATATTATTTATAATATTGTTTAAAATTTGGTGATATTGGCATTAAGTTTATTTCATATTAATATAAAAATATAAAAGATTTTTACTGACATGATAGATTAATTGGATGCACACTGATGTGGACTCACTTGGGATCTTGGATTTTTTGACTCTAGTGCAGTTTAAAAAAAAATAAAAATAACCTAAAAGTTAAAAAGTCAAAACAATTACTGCATATGCTTAAAAATTTATTTTTAATTTTTTTTTATGACTTGCAACATCTTGAGTGCCACAACTCATTTAAAAAATTATATATTAAGAGAATCACAACATTTATTTATTTATTTATTTATAAGTCATGACATTTTTGATGTCGCAACTTATTTTAAAAAAAAATATTAAGAGTGTCACGGCATACCAATGTCACGACCCTCTTTTATATATATATATATATAAAAAGAATTTGTTTCAAGGGTCATGGGTCATAAATTCTGTTATGTGATGTTTGTAAAAGTTAGTTTGACTTCACACTTTGCGTTTGACCATCTTTAAGTGACCATAAAATCTTGCTGTTTCAAAACAAAAATATATTATGTATTTAGGGTAGTATAAATATTTTATTGATAAAAGAAAAGACTCAAGTGGAAAGATTGATAGAAAATAAATTAATCACACCCATTTAAAAACATCAAGAACATTAAAATGAGAGATTGTATATAAGTTTTTAAAGAAATGTTCCAAGTCTAACTCTAACTAGCAAGATACAATTTATTTTTTTATGAGTGGTGTTCGCTGGTTTTTGTATCCCTATGAGAGGCACACGATATGAGAATACAATAATGAGTAGATTTTTAAGGATTCAGATTAGAAATCAGAAACCCTCTACATGTTGTCAGGTATACTGAGTAGTAGATCAAAGAAGTAGTCTCAGTGGAAACCCATCCATCCTCAGCAAGATCTTAATTAGAGAAAAAAAAAAATGCGTGGGTATGTGAAACACAAGAACACCTAATTATTGCATAGTAACAATACTGATCATTTAAATGTTGAATTCTATAGTTGTCTTCATTTCTCTTTTCTCGCCCCTTATAAACACTTGACGTATAGCAGGTTGCAACCTTAATTAAGGCTGCAACATGTTTTGGCTAGCTTTTTAACTTTAATATATAGAAAAAATATATATATTTTTAATATATAAGAGAGTCGCAGCATACTCTTGATTTAAAAAAAAAAAAAAAGAGTCGTAACATCTCCATAAAAAAAAAAAAAAAATTTAAGCATATGTTGCAATTGTTTTGACAGCTTAGTTTTTTGGTTGTTTTTGTTTTTTTGCTGTATTATAGTCAAAAAACCTGGGACCTTGGGTAGTTTTCACTCGACTTCACCTATGAAGTTAATACACCCTTTTGTCATCTGCAATAAGATTGATTTTTTTAAACATAAATTATATTTAACCTTTTTGTAAATTTGGTTAAATTAGGTGCTTTTCCTTGCAAGATGTAGGGGGTTTAGAAAATGTCTCCATGAGCTCAACAGAAAATAAAATTAAAGAAAAAAAGTGAGTGAATAGTGTATATACGAATATATACATATATTAAAAAAATACATAAACAATGTTTCGCATGCAATCCTATGCAAGCCACACAATAAATGGTTTATCTACAATGCAGCTCCACAAGAATTTATATATATATATATATTATACCTCCTATTTTTTTATTTTAAAAAATTACACTCATTTTTTTCAAATTATGTTTATCAATAAAATTAATTTTTTTATAAAATATATGTTTTTTAAATAAAATTATTTAATTATATACATTATATTAAAATAAAATTATATTCTTATATAATATAAAAAGTTAAATTAAAAAAATAGATTAAAGGATAGGTTTCTGTCATTCATATATATATATATATATATATATGTTTTGACACACACACATATATAATATAATTTAGTTAAATTTTAAATGGACTTTGTATAATATAATTTTTTTCTATTTGGGGAAAATTAATTTTTATTATGCAATAATTGATCAAAAATATTTACACTTAAATGACCTATAAATATTAATTATTTAAATAATTGTAAAAAATAAATCAGTTGATAAAAATTACACCTATTGAAAATAGAGTGCCTTATTATAAAAAATAAATTGAAAAAAAAATCAACAAGAAAAGGGGTTATATTTAGTGTTGACCACCGAGTTTAACATTTATTACCTTCGATTCTTTTTATTAGAAATAAAAAATTGTTTTACTAGTATTAAGAAAAATAGTTAATATCAGTTTAACTTATTGATTAGGTTCAAATTTAGTAATTCTTTTTTGTTTTATCCATTTTTATTTTGCATGGGAAAACGTTATGTATTGTTAAGTGTATTGGCTGTAATAATAAATAAAAGGATAAAAAAAAATTTATTATTTAATGAAGTAAAAAATATATTATATTTCTTATATTTTGGAACTAAAGATTTCTTTATAAAAAGGATTAGATGGAGTATTTATTTAATTATAGAGCAGGAACATTTTTATTCAGTTTTTTTTTCAAAAAATTAAAAAAAAAATATTCACAACTAATTCAAAGTTAAATAAGATATTATTCAAATAAATAAAAATTATTTTATTTATTGGAATAAATTTTTGTTTCTATCCAAGAAAAATTATTCCTTCTTATTTTTCCAAATGATAATAAAATAATCTTAATTTTCTAGCGTAGAATCGGGGAAGGTAAAGTGAATCATCTGAAAAATAGAAAGTTATTATTTAGCTATACTAAGAGAAATCCCCAGGAAGAATAGCACAGTGAAAATCTTTTGTCTTTCCATATTAATATTTCGATTTGCTTTTCAACTTCCAAATGACAGCATGTTCTACGTCAGTGAAAATCTTTTATCCTTCTATATTAATATTTCAGTGGGAGAAAATATTAAAAAAATAAAAATATAAGAAACATTGTAACCAAATTTTTTAAAATTATAGTATATAAATGTAATATTTTTGACAAATATAAATTTTTAAAAAATTACCATAATAAATAGCTCAAAATTTCCATGTTCGAATGTTTGGGACAGGAAAGGATCTAATTTGACAACATCCAAGATTATAAATTCATAATACTTCCTGCTGGGCTCTTACCTTTATATAATATATTTATATGTATGGAAAAAGAGAAAAAAAAGAAAGAAATTATGGGCTTGTTTAATTCTATTTTAATTTTAATATTTTTAAAACAGATATTTTTTAAAATAAATTTAAAAAAAATTAAAAAATCTGTTTGATTCATTATTCTGAAAATAGCTGTTTTTTATTTTATTTTTTTGATTCTACAAAATAAAAGTTAACAAAATATCTAAAAAATATTTTGATTTTTTGGTTTTCAAAAACACAATTCTTTTTATTTTTTATTTTACAAAATAATTTATTAAAAACACATTATCAAACAAATTTTGTTATTTTTTTGTTCTTAACAAAAAAAAAAACAGTTTTGGAAACTGGAAAAATCAAACAAGTCCTATCATTATGTGGTTACAGTTTCTTGTTTGTGATTTTTACAAAGGGATGTATTTATTGGATTTTAAATATCAGATATTGTGACCATCTGGTAAGGAAATAATCATAAAATTTGGGTAATAAAATACTCTTGTACGTGTATTGTTTTAAGGGATGATGATGAGTAGGGTATGACTAGAGTTCTATAATTTTTATTTCCGGATTCATATTTAATGGGTAAAACATTTTTCATTCTTATTAAATCCTTAAATCTTTAGATCTGGACTTATTTAATGATTTTTTTTTTTTTTAAAAAGAACTATTTTTTTAAAAATTGAGACTCATTCCATATAAAATATAATAAAGAGCGAAATGTATCAGACATTATTAATCTAGTTCAAAACTCATAGAATGATATTTGGATAATTTTTTATAATATATTATATTAATTTATATATATATGATATATATATATATATACACACAGTGTTAAAATACCCATAAAAATTTTTATACTCAAATCCAAATGGACAAATTTTATAAGTACCAATAAATTATAGGTGTTTTTTCTATCCCTTATTACTTTAAATTTAGGAAATTGACCTTTTTTTTCTTTATAAAATGAGATTTGTATGATTAGCACAGAAATTACACGCTAAATTTATCTATTATCCTAACACTATTTGAAAAAAATGGATACTTAATTGTAATTAAGAAACTCATGACTATGACAAGACTTAATTATAGTTGGGAAAACCACAATTAGATCCTACAATTTACTGTAGTTTGGCTAGATTGTAGTCAGGTCTCTTGGCCTAAATGCGATTGAACCATTATTGTAGGAAAAATAATTTATTAAAGTTACTTTGTAAAAGTAATTTATTTGGTAATTTGAGCTCTCAGTTATAAACCTTAATCCTCTTAATTGTAAAATATTAGAAGTTGAAATAAGATATCTAGTGTATTCATCTATAATCTCCTTTTAAAGAGTTTTATTTCTTTTTGAAATCTTCTCTTACTTATTCTCTCACATCTATTAATTATAAAAGATACGGGTATACTCTATATTTAGTCTAAAAATCCATAATATTTATGAGTAAGTATTAGGACTTATAACATTATTATGTGGATCATTTCATATCTCAATAGAATCTATAAGAAAGTCAAAAAGTTCTCGAATCCTGGGGTGCCTAGAAAGCCCCATAACCTAAAGAGAAGGTTGATTGTTTTGATGGAACTAGGTGAGAATTCCCTTGAATTAAAATGGCGTGACCCTGAAGAGTTTTATGGCCAAAATACAATTAGGCTAAAAACGTCTAGTTGCAATTTGTGCAAAACCTAAGATTTCACTAACACCTAGATTTAAATTTTGTACCTATTTAGTTTGTTTTTGTCATTTTATGATCTTTATATATCTATAAATGCAAATTTGTATGTGGGAGCCGGGTGAGGGTTGTGCAGGTGCTCTCTCTCTCTCTCTCTCTCTCTCTCTCTCTCTCTCTCTCTCTCTCTCTCTCTCTCTCTCTCTATATATATATATATATATATTATCATTAATATATCCGTTACTTTTTCATCTTTCCATGCAAAATTTAATAGAACTGTTCCCATGTCCTTCCATTTCAACACTCAAGTATTACGTTACAAGTTTCACATCGGATAGATTGAGGGTTGATTCTGGGCATATAAACGGGAGTACTGCACACCTCAACGGTTAGCTTTTGAGGAGAGAGTAATGGCCCTGTGACAAGTGGTATCAGAGTCGGCCCCACAGTCGTTGTCAGGATGGATGGCGTCCGACCCCACCGTGGATGGAATGGTGGGCCATTCGTGACGAGAATGTCACGGATTGGGTGAGTGAGTGTGTTACAAGTCCCACATCGGATAGACTGAGGGTTGATTCTGGGCATATAAATGGGAGTGCTACACACCTCAACGGCTAGCTTTTGAGGAGAGAGTAATAGCCCTGTGACAATTATCACCGACCCATTTTCAGTGGCAGACTAACATGAGATCATCCTTATCATTTATTAGCATCCATTATCGTTCTCGGGCTTAGCTAATGATTTTTTTTTGGTGGAAAATAATAAAACATATATTTATTTATTTATAAACACACAAGAACCGAAAACAACAATAATCAACAATTCCAACGTAATCCAACAACTTCTGAGAAAATGAAAGAACCTGTAAAAGGAAATACATCAAAAATGGCTGAAAATGGTAGATGCAAGGCGAAGAACAACAGACAATAGTTGAAAGGGCAGATCGGTGAATAAAACATATGCATCATGTTATATCTCAACTACTATATCTCTATATTTTATCCTTTGAACTCAATTTATGACACAATATTTGTCACTATTTGACTCCTAAAAATTATTATCTTATTCCTTGAAACTTGCCTATAAAAGACTTTAATTCTCAAAGGCCTCTCAAGTATAATTTACTCTTCCTAATCCACCTTGTAGTGCTTAAAATTCTCGACGTTTTGACTAGTATATTACTGTAAAAAGAAAAAAAGAAAAAACTAACTAACTAAAACGCTCAATCATCAAAGCTAATTCTATATATACTTATTTTTTTTATCAATAAAGATATGGAAGAACACCCACACCATTCGAATTAATTTTTTTAATCAAAATAACACTTAACGTAAAATTATATATATTTTATAATACCGTTGAATGTGAAGCCCCTTGCTTCGCATCCAATCAGCATAATTTGGGGAGAGGGCATATTTTTCTTGTTGGGTGGGGGAATAATAATAATAATAATAATAATAATAATAATAATAATAATAATAAATGTTAAATTGCATAAAATCCCCCTAAACATTAAGTTGTATGTAGATAATCTTCTATATCTTTAAAACTTGACAATGAAGCTTTTTAAACTTTCTGATTTGTGTAAATAACTCTCTTGCCATTAGTTAATCTATTATTTTATTAATGGAGCATAATATGTCAATGACAATAAACCTGTTTAATTTTTTTTGCACAAATAATCTCCTTAAACTTTCATTTATGTGCAAATAGCTTTCTCGAATTTTAAGTCATATGAAGATAATCTCTTAATATGTCATATTCTATTAGTGAAATAATAGATTAAGTAATGATCAGGTGTTATTGTACAAATTTATAAGTTTAAAGTGATTTCTTGTTGATTTTTGAAGGTCAAAGGGTTATTTGCATGACTTGAAATTTAAGGGGAATTATGTGTAATTTAGCCTATATAATATTATAATAAATTTATAAATTATGATTCTATTTAGAAAGTTATATTTTTAATTATAATTTAATTTTTTAACCTATTTGGATAAAAAATAGTTTTTAATCTTATTAATAATCTTATACAAAATAAATAAATAAATAAATAAATATCAATAATAAACATTGAATAAATAAAATTCAATAATAAAAAATGGTAACAAATATTTATTGAAATAATTTTTTATAATAAAAAATTATAAATTTAGCCTTTCAAGTTTTTATAAAAAAAATATTATTTTTTATTTTAAAAAGACTTGAATGGTGTTAATGCTTGGCTTATAGCTAAAAATACACAATGAGGCTTAGTCTCGTAATGTGTTGTATTTATTGAGTCCATTTTTTTAAAATAAATTGAGATGATTTTTTTTATAAAATTCTTATTGAATTTTTTTTGTATAATTTATTTTTTAATATAAAATATTAAAATATAATTAATGATAATAAAATTATAAATTTTGATTTTATAGATAAGGTTATATTTCTAATTATAATTTAATTGTCTTTAACTTATGTGCATAAAAAAATATTTTTAGTCTTATTAAGAATCTTATAAAAATAAAATAAAAATAATAAAAGAAGTTTATGCATAACAAAATCATTTCAACTTATTTAAAATAATTGAATAAATAATACAACACATTACTATTAGATTAACTTTCACAGCTTATTTTTAGTCATAACTTAGGCACTAACACTTCTTAAGTGTTTTTGAAACCAAAAAATAATAATATTTTTTTTTAAATAAAAACATGAAAGGATGAAGTTATAATTTTATAATTTTATTACAATAAAAAAATGTTGCAATAAATATTTGTTATCATTTATTATTATTATGTTTACTTATTTTTTTATTATTTATTTGTTTTGTATAAGATTCTTAATAAGACTAAGAAATTTTTTTTATACAATTATGTTAAGAAGAATTAAATTATAATGAAAAATGTAACTGTATCAGTAAAATCATAATTTATAAATCTATTATTATTAATTATATTCAATATTTTGTACTAAAAATTAAATGATATATTATATATATTTAATATTATATATTATATTTATTTTATATAATATAAAAATATTCAAAAAATATTTTATATATAATATTTTATATATAATATTATATATATTATATATCCCTCCACATTTTCCCAACTTTTTCAGCCAAATCCTATTCAAAGAGAAAGTATACTGTAAAATCCATTTCAAGCCAAAATATTACCTCTATTCGTCACATACATTGAATTCGGTGATATTGGTCAGAGAGAAGCAATTCGGCCTTTTAATGATCCTGCCATTTAATGATCTAAAAGCCATGATAGTTAAACAGAAAATGGTGGATGGGCATTAAATGGCAGTTATGTGTTAAATCATAGTTAAATAATTAATGTCAGTTACGTAAGAAAAGATAACCTTTAATAATAAGTTAGCATTTATAAATAGTTACGTAGTAAATAATAATGGTTATTATTAATAATTAATAGTCATTTAAACAATTATTTAGGTATTAACTAAAGAAAAATAGAACAATTTAAAAAATCATATAAAGCTATAATCAAAGAAATACTCGATGAAAAATTAAGGATAATTTTATACTTATACATTAAAGAGAAGTTAAAAATAGGTTTTTATACATATACAACTAGTTGGCTAATGGCTATCCTACAACAACGTGGATAAATAAAATGATTATGACACATTTTAAAAATTACATATAAGGGCTCAAGTATTCTAAAATTTATAATAAAAAAATTTTAAAAATTAAAATTATTTTTAAAGATTATAATTATCATAAAATTTTAGAGAATTTATTATTAAATGTAAGAAAGTTTAGTAAATTTATAAAGATAATTTTAATTTTAAAAATTGTTTATTATAAATTTTATAAGATATAAGTTTTTAAATGTAAATTTTTTAATAAAAAATTTCAATTTAAAAAAGTCAATGCATATGTCACCAATATCTTCACATAAATAGCATGTTAGGGTAATACTTTTCTTCCAAAAGAATATTTTGCTTTAAACAAGTATTTGCCCTGAAAAGTCCATTTTAACCCCTCTCTGCCGCCCCCTCCCCCCCCAGTTTATATCTCCCTCCCCTGCCACCCCTTTAATGCGGGGTCTATGACCCTACGCGGTCCCCCGCCCCATCTCCAAATTATGTTTACTGAACACAGAGTAGGTTGCTTCGCGTTTAGTGGTATTTTAAAAAATATATACATATTCTGAACATGCAACATTTTGCTCTGCATTCAGGTTTTGTTTTTATGAAAAAAATTAAGTTGAACGCGGATGGTGTTTTTCCGCATTCTTGTTAAAAAAAAAAAAAAATCCAAGCATATAGGGAAAATTTTGATGGCTGAACGTTTTAGTTATTTATTTTCTCCACCGTGGCACACTAGTCAAAAAGCCTAAAATTCTCACTTAATTTTAGAGTGGTCACAAGGACTTAAACCTGCCTTGGAACATACCAAGAAAGTTCTTGAATATTTCCTGAACCCCCGCAAAGGCTATCAAGGAGATCTAATACCAAGTTACTATCCTCGAGCTCCCTTAATCATGGCTTTAGTTATGTTACATGCAAATTGATGCCTTAGTTATAGATTCTTCTTTAATCATTAGGAAAGTGAGTGTTGCTTGGTTTTATGACTCATGCATGAATGTTGCTCAAACTATCAGATATTGTTGACTTGGCGTGTATTTGGTTTAACTTTTGTTTCCTCCAAATCAAGTTTGGTCAGAAGTAACAAAGAGTAGCTTTTATATAAACGTGATTGTTGAACGTGATTTTTTTTCTATCAAACGCGAAGCCAAACACACGCTTGGCTTTGTTGGACAAACTATCAGTATAATATGTACAACAACATAAACAGCCTTTGAGCCAATGTAACAAGCTCACAGCATCAAATTAAGAAGATAGTTTGTCAACAAGTGAGAGTTAAGTTTAGATCAAAAGAAAGGCTAAAGTTTTTAATTTAATTAATAAATAAAGGTTAAGTTTATATAATACTGATAAGCAAATTAACTATAATAGAAAACAATCCATAAGAAGTAACGGTTGTCTTTATAGTAGCCAGAAATTAACCGAACATATAGTTAATCACAATTTGTATTATTTTTAATATTCTAAGACTCAAAAACTTTTTGTATTAATGAATTTCTTTTGGGAGTCTTTGATATTTTAAGACTTTGAATGTAAAAAGATTGTATCATCTAATTCTCTCCGTATTAAAACATAGATAAATTCAGGAAGATTAGATTTTGGTTGACTGTTCAATATTTAGAGGTTTTTTTTTTTTTTACCTACATAAATGAGCTTATCATTTGTTTGGGTCATTTATTGAAGTTAAACAAAAGAAACGCAGGAGATAAACAAGAGGCAAACGGTACACCAAATAAATGAAAACTTTTAAATATACCAGTTTAATATGTATGAAATTTTGACCTTAATGTCGTTTAGAAAAAAAAAATTAGCCACAACAAAAAATTAAAAAATAATAAAATAATAAAATCTGACCCGTCCTTAGTGCTGCTTAAGCAGTACCAAATCCACCGGTGCAGAGAAATTGCGTGCGTTTGCACTTTAAATGCCCCACAGAAATGTGGGACCCAGAATATTATGGAATCTGATGAATTTGATTGGAAAACAGATCCTCCCTCGTGTCTCTGTCTCCCATGCATCCGCAATGCGAAGATTTGAGCCGTTGATATCATCGAACGGTGCAGAAGAAAGGAATGAGGCTGAAACGCATTGTTCTGAAAAGAAAGTAACGATGTTGCAAGAAACACAAGGAGATCTACAGAACTACGATGGAGAACGCAAATAGAGAACTAGAACGCCAATTAGATACAGCCTTTCCTTCTTTGATTTTCTTCCTCAAATATGTCCCTCAAGCGTCCTCTTCCCACAGGCTACCCTTTTAATTGAGGTTTGTTATTTTGGAATTTCAAATCCTCTTTCCCTTACGTTTTGGTTGAAATTCAGATCATCATTTTTTCTTTTTGCTTTTTCTTGTCTTGATAATGGTTTTGAATGTCTATGTCAAGAAGCTGATGGACTTCGAGTGTGCAGTAGAAGTTGTAAGTACAATTCAATACACTTTTGTATATTTTAGTTCTGAAAGTATGTGTATGTAGATTGATTTCCAATTTTTGTATAGAATTATGGCTTATCTGTTTTATTACCATTTATCTTGATAAAAACTTGATTTTCAGGCAATTAAATGATTACCAACTAGTATGCAGGATTCTTGATGAACTTGGGAGACTTGAACATTTGTTTGAATTGTGAGTTTTGTTCATTTTTCTCATGGTCTTCGCAATTTACTATAATGATATTGTCAACAGAATACTAAGGACTAAATTAATTAAAAATTTTTAAACTATAATATACTTATAAATTTTTAAAGAGTAGAAGCTAAATTAAAATTTGAATGAAAATATAAAGACTAAAAGAATAATTTTTCAAAATAAAAATATTAGATAACAAAAATTAGAATAATAAAGAGTAATCTAAGTTACACTTTTTTTTTCTTAGATTTCACAATATATATATATATATATATATCTGTGTAATTGTATAATCAGCATCTTATAGTTTAAATAGATGATTTTAAAAGACTAAGAAATAGTTTAAGGTATAAGTGAAACATACTTTTTAATAACAAAACCATTTATTATAAATACATTCACATGATTATTTATACTAAATTTAAAGTAAAAAATATTATGAAACTTGCATATACCTTAAATTATAAGACACAAATTTATTTCAAATCAAACCAAATAGGTCTAAATTGTTATAATATATATATATATATATATATATATGTAAAATATCAATGTATTAGTAATCAATAAATTTTTTTTTTAATAAGGTAAAATTCTATAAAATATTATTAAGGAGAAGTCTCAATATCATTCATTTATAACTTAATAATATATATAAAACATATTTTAGAAATTGCTTATTACTAGAATTTAATTGTCTTATTTTGATGGAGTCAATATAATCTTTTAACACTTTAAAGTTAATTGTTATAAATTTATTTATTTAAATTATATGAATTTTTTTGTTAATAAGTAAATAACTAAGATTATTATTAATTTTACCATAATTGAATTAAGGTAGGTAATTAAAAATTTATACACAAATATATTTTGTAAATATATTAAATATATTTTTAATGAAAAATAAAGTAATAAATGTTAAGAATAAATTTATATTACATATTTTTATATATATTTTTAATATATAATAGTTTGTTCTAATTTAATAAAGACATATTCTTAAAGCAATAGTCAAATTGAATCATTTATACAATACGTCTCAGGTTTAAATCCTACTGTGCCTAATTTTATAAATTTATATAATATAAGGGTTCAAGATCCCTGCCCCAAACTCAAACTACAAAGTTTAGACTTTTCTCAAATTCATCCCAATGTCTGGTCGATCATTGATTTACTCAATTCAAATGGGATAGGGTAAGTCGAGTATCTGCAGGTTGGATCCAAATTACCATAAAGTCTAAAGAGTATTTGTCAAAATATGTGCATACCACGTTCGTTGAATTAAAAACAAATGGATGGGAACCAAAGGAGCTTATATGCTAGTCTATCCGCTGACTTACCCACCCAATTCGTGACGTCCTCGTCACGAATGGTCCACCATTCCATCCACGATGGGGTCGGATGCCATCCATCCTGGCAACGACTGTGGGGCCGGCTCTGATACCACTTGTCACGGGGCCATTACTCTCTCCTCAAAAGATAGCCGTTAAGGTGTGCAGCGCTTCCACTTATATACCCAGAATTAACCCCCAGTCTATCCGATGTGGGACTCGTAACAATAGGCTGACTTATCATTTAAAAAAAAAAAAAATTAACTACAGAAACGCAGGATTTTTTTTTTTTCATTTTAGGTAATTAGCTCTTTACTTCAAGTTTTGTAAATCTAATATAATAATAATATCAATATAATAAAAAATTAAGCGTGTTTTTAATATGTAACGTTGTTTAATTTTTAATAATAAAAAATTAAATAAAATATCAAAACATAATTTCAACTTTCTTTATAGGAAAAAAGTTGAACAATTCACTCTTTTTTATTCATGAAAATTCCAATCTTTCAACTCTGTTTGCTATTGGATTCTCTGTTATAGTAGTAGAGATAAAATAAAATAAAATAAAAATAAATTTAATTAAAAAATAAAATTTTTCCGTTTAGCGGGGCACCGCTCCTATAAAATAATTATTGTTGGGAAAATCTCATCTGGATAGCAATAGATTTTATCTTTGACAATAATGTTATTATTATGACCAAACAAGAGGTTGGTTCAATGACTTGCGAACACCCATTCTGTTATGAGTCTAAATCTTTTACATTCATAAATAGAACATACATAGTGCGTTCACAAAGAGATAGGAAGGAGAAAAATAAAATGAATGTAAAGATAGGAAGTGTGTCTCATATATACTCTTATCATTTTGTGTCATTTTCTGTCTAAATGTATGAATATATAGAGAATTCAATTTTTTTTGTAATCTGCTCCATAAATAGGAAAAAATAATTGGGTGACTATGTAAATTCTATTTTATTAATAATAAGTTGTCCAAAAAATTATACAAATAGTTTAATTAATATGAAAATGCATGTTACAAACAAGTGCGCCGTCTCTTCCCCCACTTTTTGTATGCATATGCCACCTATTCAACTTCGTTTAATTGGAGTCAGTGTACCATTATGCATATTTAGAACTTCTTTTAACAATCAGAGAGAAGTTTCTTATAAACAATCAGAGAACTATTTAGTTGTGTAAATACTAAATAGTAGACTTGATCAATAGTTGAATTGTAAATTTGATTTTTATAATAAATAACATTGCTCTTAAGATAAATGGGATTAGCTATCCAAAATTATGTTTTCAAAATTTACTCCAGAGATCATTCCAAAAAGGAGAATTTCATGTTTTTTTTGTCATAAACATATATATGATCGCATTCAAGTGTAATTGACTATTAAAGAAAAGCAGTTAATGTTGGCTTAGTGTTTTTTTTTTTTTTTGGGTACACACATTGGTTTAGCTTAAATTATTAAGGGCATATACAATATCTCTTCAAAAAAAGAAAAGGAAGAGAAAAATTATAAATAATATTTATTATACCCTTATAATTATTATTGAATAATATTTATTATTTATTATTTTTTAAAAAATTAAAAGTATAAGAGACCTTTCTTATAATCAAAATTGTTTATTTATTTATTTTTTCATTCTCAATTTTCTATGTAACAAACGACGAATGAGTTGGTTTCGTGGTATCTTGGTGCATTGTCAGTCATGAAATGCATCAGATTTCATAATATCAGTCATTGGCACCTCTACCATCATAACACATCTTGCACTCAAATTCATCATATTTTATAATCTGGGCACCGCACTATTAGCGTAACATTTATTAAATAACTGCATATTTGCATGCCTTCAAGCATTGTTTGATAAGGGAAAGTCAAAATGAACAGGAGAGGGAGTGGAAGAGCTTGTTTTGTCCGTTTGGTATGCTAGGTCAAAGCACCTCATGAAAAACTTGTCTCCGTTAAACTTAGGAATCTGTTCTCCTTCATAATATGGAAGGAAAGTTCTACGCTCATAGAAGAGTGAAATTTTGTTACTATTTGCCCTTTAAGCAGACCACGACTTGCTCGAGGTCGAGAACTTTCTCTACCCACATCTACCATGCTTCCTTTACAATTATGTGAAGAAAGGTCTCATTCCTATTCTTCTTTGGGTTTTGGTTCTGGAGCTGTGGAGAAGGTTTCATGCATTGGAAGTGAAGAGGCCGAGCTCTTGATTCAGTTCTGGAAATAAATGTCGTTATGCTTCCTTTTGCAATAGATGTCGTTTTGGAGCTTCATGTTCATTCTGATTCTTTCTCTCAAAATCACGACTGCAGTGGATGGAATCTGCATTCTACTTTGCTGAATGTCATCCAAATTAGGCACAAAACCTTCGTCTAGTTGTTCACTCCTCAAAAAACTCGAGTGCGTCTCCTCCCCTGCTCATTTATGTCACCAGAATTGATGTGTTTCTTGGCTGAAAAATATGTAGATCTAAGGCGCTCCCCACTTTTGCTCATTGATTTTAGTTAATAAATATTTAAAAAATATAATATTTTATTAATTTTTACTCAAGGCTATTTTAATCATTTTATATACCTTTTTTTTGCTCTTCCTACTTTATATTCCCATTCCTTTTCAAACCATTCAAAACATGATTTTAGTTACAAAACTTCATTTAATTTCTATTCTCATTCATATTCGCATTTTTTATTAAAATTTATTTTGCATACCAAATAAGTTCTTAATACAAACTTGTCATTGGGTTAGGAGTTTAAGGGAAACTTAGGGACATGTTTTGATTTTTGAAAAAAAAAAAAAAGGCATAGTCACGTGGTTTTTAAAAAAGTTTAACATATAAGCGTTATATATTTTTTATTAGTATAGATTGGACAACATAATTATATCTACAGTAGTATTAGGCTAAAAAAACCTCTAAGATATCTCTTACCATTAATAATAATAATAAGAGCATAAGAATTTGGATATTGTCGTCACTTTCCTATCTAGATCTTTTCGGACCACCTACATTTCATCCATGATTTCGGATATACGGGAATGCAAGTGAAACAATCATACATGCTAATGCACCTATTCCCGTCTCAAATCAGATGGTGGTGACAAAGTTTCCATTTTCTCTCAAGATGCTCTGTGGTTGGAAGATATAATGATAAAAGAAATGTAAAAATGATAGGTAAAGGTAGATGATATAAGAAATAATTATTTTGTATAGAATAATAAGTATAAAGATATAATAAAAATTATACAAATTATATAAAAAAAATATCTTCATTATGCACCCAATTAAACGAAACTTTAAACCTGGGTCCAAGGATTTCTCTTACTAGTGGATTGGTTTTTGGGCATCCTTTAACCTCCTCTCTCCTCCCCCAACAAAAAAAACAAGGACCCTCCACTCGTACCTCTAAACGCTACTACTTTGAAAATTGGTTTGATACTTTGTCAATATCTTGAAGCAAGGTTTATTGTAATTAGTAGATATTTATTAATAAAAAGTTATGAACAAGAACTATGCACAAAACTTCTTGATTGACATAACTCAAATGTGCATTTCTACTAGGTAAGTTTTATTTTTTAATTTTTTGGTTGGCCAAGTACCATTAAAGTTATTTCTTGACTAATACGTATATGTTTAGTATATTAAAATATAAAAAACTAACATTGATATATAAAGACATTTGATGCTAGATATATTTTTATGAGAGTTTTCAGTTTAAAACAGTTGTAGTTTAAATAATTTTTACTAATATCAGTTATTATCACCATAACTTTTTCATTGTAATATTAAACGTATTGAAAATTTTAATTACCGCCCTATCTTATATTATAATGTCTACTCTACATAAAGGATATCTAAGTAAGTCACGCGGCTTGGTCCACATAAATTTTTTAATGAGTGGGCTAAGTTGGGTGATTGGCATATTTTGTCTAGCTTAGCCTGGCCCTTAATGTGCCATGTGAGCTAAGCTCCTGATTTTTTACTTTAAACCAATTTTATATGTTGTTATTTTATACAATATACATAAAGGTAAAAAAATGCTTCACTTATGAAAGTAATACAACTTACATCTATTATCAATTTATCATTCAACAAGTCTTAAAATAATGTGATGGTATCAAATTAAACAAAATTTAAATAACAGTTTTTGCTGACAAATGAAAAATTATATGTATAATATAATATTATCATTCAAAAATTTAATTACATTTGTTAATGATATTCTTCAATATTCAACAATTTTATGGTATGACTTCTAATTTGATTAATAAATCAAAAATAAATGTCATCTATATTTTGTTGCAGTTGACTAGATATTTGGTTATATTATGAGAAATTTGAATTATATTTTAGTCAATTTAATACCTATATTATCAAAATTTTTTAAAATTTTTTAAATGATAAATTGACAATAGATATAAATTGTGTAATTTTTATATGCTATGGATATTTTTATCTAACTATGTAAACATAGTATAGTAGAAAATTATTAAATAAATTATAAAGTATCAAAGTATAAAGTGGTTATTTAAAAAAAAAAATCGATTGGGTTGCTTGACCCAGAGGGATGGGCTAAAAGTCTATTTGCTGAAAGGACCTATGATATTCCAACCTAACGCACTATATATATTGGATTGGTTAAGTTGGCTTGATGGGTCAAGTCATTTTTAACATCCTTAACTATATTAAAAACTTTGAGATATCAATATAAAAACAGTTGAGATACTGTACCAGATGACATGCAAACTACATAAGAGATAAGAGCTTTGATGTGTCCCTAATGTTCAAACAAGAACAAGAGGAAAATTTAACAAAGTAATGATATGCAACGAAAGAGTACAAGTAAAATTTTATTATGGTCCCTCAAATATAAATGTATTTTCAATTTAATTCTTCATATGTGTTTGATTTTAAAATAGTTTTTCATATATGAAACTGTTATTAATTTGGTTATTCCATTTAATTGTCATTATTGACTGAATAACATAAACAGTTAAGTGCTGACGTGAACCATTAAATTGTAATTTTGTAATTCTTCTCCCTTCTCGGTTAACAAAACTGTGCATTTAAGTATCTACCTTCTTTTTTCAGCAACATCCCCTCCCTGCAGCGCGAAGCAAACTGCGCAAGAAGAAAAGGATCTTTTTGTACGGACCAGCATTGGTCTATGAGCAACAAGTCAAGCATTTTTTTTCTTCTTTGATTTTCTTCCCCTTCATTAGATTTATTTATAAAACTCCATGCTTCGTTCAGGATCAAAGAAATTCAGAAAAATAAAAAGTGCTTGACTTGTTGCTGTTAGATTGATGTTGGTCCATACAAGAAAATCTTGGCTTCTTCACCAAAAACAGAACACACGAATGTAGGAATGACAGATAAGTAATTTAAAAAAAAGTAATTATTTAAAGGTAATAAATAAGACTGATATAATTTGAATTTCGATAAACCTGCATAGAATTTTGATTGGTTGAATTCGAGTTCTATGTACTTTATTTATTTTTTTAAATTTTAAAGGGGATTCAGATTTAAATTTTTTTTAATTTAATTAAGTGAAAGAGAAAAATTATAATATCAAAAAAATAATTAAATGAAAAACAACAATAAATTAAAAATTATGTAATATTTAATATAAAATTATAATAATATAAATATTATAAAAATAACTATAGTACATAACTTTTAGTATTACACTGGGAGTTTCTTCTTTCATATAACACTTGTTGTCATAATTTTTTTGGTTCTCATTACTCCAATGCCACAACGTACTATATTTTATTGCAAATAACATCACATTTACTTTCAATCATTAGAAAAAGCCTTTAAATTTTTAGATATTATGTCTCACTTATTTAATATTTTGCTAAAAATACAACTTCAATTGATAGATTTTGTGGTATTTCTTTTCTCATTAATACTTCAAATCAATAATAGAACCTTCAAAGAAGAGTTGAAAGAAAGTAATTTTGACGAGCGAAACTTGAAGAAGTTCCATCTTTTTCATTGTGGGACTTAGACAATATATAGGCAAAAGCTTGAAAGACCTTTTTGTAATTTTGCTATTTTATTATCTGCTATCTCTTTTTCAATCAATCAAAATTCTCAAAAATCTACATTCTCCAATCATAACTAGACATATGTTACAATAACACAATAATTTTATTTTACCATTTAATGATATGATTGGTTAACTGACTAGTCACATCATGACTCTTTTGCGGGCTAATTTGCACGCCTTTGAATTTAGAACCTATTTTTTTGAATTTAGTAGCTATACATTTGACACTATTAATTTCAAATTTAATGCTACCTTGATTTGTGTGAATTCAAACTTTTGAATTCAAAATTTTTATTACTTTTAGGACAAATGCTTTTTCCTTTATTATTTTTTTAAAATTTCTTTTTTCTTTTAATATTTCTAAATCAAAAAACAAAAGATCCCTTTTTTCTTGTGCTTTTTGCTTCACGTTATAGGAAGGGATGTAACACAAAACAAGAAAGGTAGACGCTTAAGTGCTCAGTTTTGTGAGTTAGGAAGGGAGAAGAGTTAAAAAAAACTATATGCAAACACTTAACTCTCTATGTCACCCAGTTAGTAATGATAATTACATAGAGGGATCAAATTGATAATGGTATAATCAGTGAAAGACTATTTTGAGAACAAACATCTATGAGGGACCAAATTTAGAATGCATCCATTTGAGGGACTAAAATATGATTTTATTGGAAAGAGTACCGTAGATTGAGTGGTAAGACCCTTTATATTGATAGTAAGAGGGTAGAAAGAGCATTCTTTCTGAATCCTTTTAAGCATTTCCCCGTTTTGAGTCTAGAGAGAATGAAAGGAAGATGGGTATAAGAAAATGCATAAATTGTTCATTAGGTAAAGACAATAATGAATGTCATAAAATTCATGTAGATTAACAAAGGATTTAAGTAGTATAAGCAAAAGAAATTAAACTCTGAAATGAAGGACATGGGACTCTATATTCCCTGGGAGTACACTCTGAGCAGGGAACTTTGGGAGGTGATTAGCCATACATATAGCTGCATCTAAGTATGATGCATTCCTTCTCGTTGTCCCATCTTGTTCCAACAAATGAATATGAAAGCTGCAATTGTCTTCCTTGGCAAGCTTATCAAGTTCCTCTGTCTTCAGTCTCCAGCTTCCATTTCTCAAATTGAAGCTATATAAGGGAAGGAATCGTTGGCCATAGTCTGCTATAAACTCTATGGCAATTAGTATGAATTCAAAATCTTCCTCGCTCATGTAATAAGGAAAACTAACTCTAGTCCATCCAGGTTTTACTCCAACATAGCCCTGTTCATAGTATGAAACAATTTTTAAAAAAAAAATGCTTTACATAATGAAATTCAAAATTTTAAGCAAGAAGAGTGAGACGTTTCACCTCTTGAATTGCTGATCTAATAGCAAGAGAGTGACATTTGTTGATATTAAGCAATTCGTGCCCATAGGGTCCAGCACAAGCACATCCACCTCGAGCTTGGATGCCAAACAAGTCATTGAGAAGGGTTGCAACAAAAGGGCCATGAAGAGGCTTACCTCTTTTATTTTCAGTCTCTACCCACAAATTAAGGTCCCTTTCTTTTTCCTTCTTGATATCATCATTCCACTCATTTCTCCAATCTACTGATGAAGAATTGGTGGTAGAGTATATCAGAAATGACAAAATTGCTTGTCTCTTGGTGTATAAGTTTCCAAGAACTTCAATGTTAGGATTTGGGAGAAGCCTCTCAAGCGCCTTGTTTATGTACAATTGTTCCTGTTTTTCAATCTCTTCATAGCCAATGTACTCTTTGACCCAAAATGCCAATGCTACTCTTACCGTTTGGACTATTTGAGGGGTGCCTCCATTTTCCCTTTCTTCTATGTTCTCCAAATATAATGTATCCTACATTGATGATCCAAAAGAATTCATTAAGTTTGTTTATGAAAAAATTTAAGAGGCAAAGGAAGATTGATTTTAATAGCTAATGCTTACAATGTATATGACACAAAAACAAAACATATTGTGACACAAACAAAATATAAAGTGTTTGCAATTAAAAATGTTATGTTTGACTAAATGCATATATGACTCCATTTTAGAGTATCCATAGTTCACAATCAACATATTTCAAGTGTTTTGTGGAAAACTAGAGCTTGATCAATTCCATAATACATAATCCTACACAAAATAACTTAAGATTTCCCTATAATTGAAATTAGTTCAACTTCCTCACTATTTGCATTTACAGATTTCACATCTCTTGGTAACCAATTCCCTATAAGCATGAATCGCACCTACTTCTCTTTGAAATTTTTGCGATTTACCTTTTCATTGAAGCCATTGACATAGTTCACCGTTCCACCTCCACAAGTCGATGGCGGTGAAGATCTCAATCGATAGAGCACCTTGCTCATCAGGAGTACTCCAGGAGAACCTGGACCACCCAGAAACTTATGTGGGCTGAGGAACACAGCATCATATCCATCACTCTGCCACGATCTCATGTCAATCTCCATGTATGGACCACTAAAAAGCCAAAAGCATTCCCAAGTTTTCAACTTTTTAACACACAAACACAAACAATCAAAGAAAAAACAATCCCATAATTTCAAATACCTTGCTGCAAAATCAAAGCATGCGAAGCCATTGTATTGGTGTAAAAGTCGAGCAATTTCTCGTGTGTCTGAGTAGATTCCAGTGACATTGCTACAAGCTGAGAAAGATCCCAATATAGGTCGGTTGGTATATTTATAAGCTTCAAGTTGAAACTTTAAAGAGTCCATGTCTAGTAAGCCCTCGTCATCTAAGCCAATCTCTATTACTTCAGCCAAGCTTTGTCGCCATGAAAGGAGGTTGGAATGGTGCTCGTGAGGTCCAACGAAGACGACCCATCTGTCTTCTATGTTTAAGCTTTTTAGTAGTTTGTCCCTTAGAATTGAAGGTACAACAATGCCCATTACTTCTTGGAGCCTTTTGATGGCTGCGGTAGTGCCTGAGCCACAGAACATAATTGCATCATCTTGTCCACCGCCTAAGCATGTCTTAATATACTCAGTTGCTTCATGTAGCATTTTTGTTGTTCGACTTCCCACATAACTGTCACATGTGTGGGTATTGCCTATACAAAGAAGAATAAGGCTCAAAGATGAGCTCTTAGAATTTTTAATGTATTTTTTAATTTGTTTTACACTAATGTTTTTTAAGAAGTGATACATACTAGTTAAACAATAACCAAAGCTATGATCAACCCAAAAAATAACAACACACATTTGGTCGATTTATTACTTCCTTCGAAGGAAAAGTTACAAGATTAGGAAATGTAATTAAAAAATAAAACATAAGCTACCTATTGAATTTTTGAATCTCAAAAGTATATAATTTATATTTTGAAAATATTTAATTTGTTATTTGTTCATTCTCATATTATGTACATTTATTTTGTTTTTATTCTGTTTTTCATTGACGAATATATTCTTCATAAACCAACAAATAACAAATAAAAAATTTTAGAGTCACATTTTTTGAACTTAAAGATCAAATAATTAGAATATATATATATATATATATTTCGAACCCCTGCATGTGATCTTTTATTAATATCTACCGAGATCCTTGGGCAAAAGCTTCTGAAGTGCTGAAGTCATATGCCATTAGCCTTAACTTTTAATATGAGAGGTCTTTTTTTTCCCAACCTACCCCTTGTACTTTTCTTATTCTCCCTTCCTAATATGAGAGGTCTCTTTTTTCCCAACCTACCCCTTCTGAAGTGCGAAAGCCTCTCACGTAAAAAGAAAAATGTCAAGGTAATAAATATTGAATTTTTAGCAACTTAGACTTAACAGGTACAGAATTAAAATAGTGATAGGATCTACATACCATAAAAGGGAAGGAGATGTTCCGTGATAAAATTTTCACTATAGTAAAGACTGCGGCCTGAAGCAGTATGATCAGCATAAAGAAGTCTTCGTCTTCCAAAAGGAGAATCAAACTCTACATTATTACCGATGATCTGTGATCGCAGCCAGGCCAATTTTGTCTCCTCAGAATCATTCCAAGGCAGGCCCATCTCTACTAGCTTCGTAAATGACTCAGAATGGTTGCAAAAGTCATTAGATGTCTCTGATATGCTGCTTTTGGATAAAATGCCAACCTTGTTACTCTCCTTGTTCTCACTTTCAGCTATGCATGACTTTCCCACCAATAAGGGATTCTCTGCCCAGAAAAACCGCTCTAGTTCCATCAACCAAATAATGGGATATAAAAAATTTCTTATGCAATGAAACATATACAAGAAGAAGATGAGGAGAAGGAAGAATGTTTCAAGAGAAAGCGCTGAAATTGTGGGTATTTATATTTCAAAGATAGTGAAATTCAGTGGGATTTATATTATGGGCAGTGTAAACCAGGTGGTGTTACTTTAATGTACTGTGAATATATCCAATTCAGGGAGCTCTCACAGTCTCACTTTAGCTAGGGGCAACACTTATACTGCGGTGCCAAACGTTTGTGGTTAAACTTTGAACATTAAATCCCATTTTTCTCGGTGTTGACTACAGCTGATTTCCGGGACTTGAAGACAGAGACGACAGAGTTGACGCGTAAGTTTTGAGGAATTTTAATATAAACAATAAATGTTAGGGCATTTGGGATAGGAAAGGATGTAATTTGGGAACATCCAAGATTATAAATTTATAATACTTCCTGTGGGCACTTATATTTGGGGGGGGGGGGGGGGGGAATGGAATCATCGTACTGGGTTCACAGTTTCTTGTCTCTCACTTTCACAAAAAGATATACTAATTGAACTTTAAATATCAGATATTGTGACAATATTTGTATGTGCTTTATTTTCAGAAATAGTCATAGGTAGGATATAAACAAATATTATAATTTTTTTTAGATTTATATTTAGTGGGTATAAATATTTTGATTAAATTATATGAATCTTTTTTTAATTTTGTTAAAATTATGAAAATTTTTATCTATTTTTAAAATATATATTTTAGTTCAATTTTAATTTTTTTTAAAAAATATTCTCCATTAAATTAAATATAGAAATATACGAATAAAATGGGATTTTAGCAATCAGCACAGAAACTACACGCTAAGCGAATCCATTTGATCCATTAGTTTTATTTTTTGACAAATTGACCCACAGAAAATTGAGCTAACCTAATTACAGTTATAAAGAGAACGAGAAAGTTTAAGCGGGGCCCACACAATTTGCTTGTTTTTCATATTTACCTCCTTATTTTTCCTTTTTCTTCCCCCCTTTTTAATAGCCTGTCCATTATGGAAGAATACCTGCCTCTTGGGAAAGCACACAACAATTGTTGATCGGGTCCTCAAGGGTTAAAGAACGCACATGGGCCTTCTATATGGCACGGTATTATGTCATAAGCCTATTATTTCAAGAATATATTTAATAATTGATAATTAGACCTCATTGAATTTATTTATATTAATGTGATTTTTTGAATTTACCCTAAAATAAGGCCATATGACTATGAGCATAGAATTTATCTAAAATTGACGTGGAAAGATGAAAAAATAACTAAGAAGGCTTAAAGAGCCACGCTAAAGCAAAATCATATATATGCTCATGGTTTTGGTCTTCCCTCTCTATTTTTGGAAATTTGTGTATAATTTTTTTTAGACTATTTAAGTACAATTTCTTGCAAAATTTTTTAATAAAAATATGATGGGTAAATAATTTTTACAATTGAATTTTATATTATTAAGTTTATTAAATAATTTTTTATATGTTATATTTTATCAAAAAATATTTGATGACAACACCTACAATTTTTAATTAATTCTATTACTTATCTAAATTCTGGCTTGTATGAAAACGGAGAAAAAGTTCGTTTTTTCTTTTCCCTCCTTGGCCGGTCCAACAACAATAGGATCTGAAACTCCTCGAAATGTCTCAGAAAGGTTCTTTCTACTTGTCTTCCCTGCTTCGAAGCTGCCAACCTCATTCTGGTCTCTCGCAAGCCAAGCAATGCCATGCCCAGATCCTGCTCCAAGGCTTACTTCCCAATGTCACTCTTCAAACCGATCTCTTGTTAGTGTACACGAGATGCGGGTTTCTCCAAGATGCTCGCCAAGTTTTCGATAGAATGCTCCACAGAAACATGCATTCATGGAACATCATCATTGCCTCATATGTCGAGAATTCGATGTATTCTGATGCTATAGCAGTTTTCCGTAAGTTTCAGGGGACAGGTCTTCGGCCTGATCATTATACTCTGCCTCCGCTGTTTAAGGCTTCTACTAGAGTAGGAGATACTTCTCTTGGTAAGACATGTCATGTTTTGGTTATAAAGCTGGGGTACGAGGAATATGTTGTTGTGGGAAGTTGTGTGCTGGAATGTTATGTCAAATCTGGGGCTATGAGTGAGGCAAAGTGGGTGTTTTCTAATATGTTGTTTAAGGACTCTGTAGTGTGGAATTTGATGATTTCAGGATTTGGAAGGGCTGGCTTGTATGCGGATGCTCTGAATTGTTTCAGGGGAATGCTTTTGAATGAAGTTAAGACTGATTCCATGATTGTTCCTAGCGTTTTAAATGCTTGCGGAAGGGAAGGAGACTTGATGAAAGGGAAAGAAGTCCATGGTCATGTACTTAAAGGTTTCTTGTTTGATGTAGATGCTGCCATTGGCAATGCATTAATTGATATGTATGGCAAGTGTGGATGCCTGAATTATTCAGAAAAGGTTTTCAGGACCATGACTGATGTGAATCTGGTCACATGGACTACCATGATATCTTGTTATGGGACACATGGAAAGGGAGAGGAATCTCTATTTCTGTTTAAGAAAATGATAGATACTGGGTTCACACCAAACTGTGTCACACTCACAGCAGTCTTAGCTAGTTGTAGCCATTCAGGTCTGGTAGATCAAGGCTTGCAAATTTTCAACTCAGTTCATTCAAAATATGGATTTGAGCCATGTGTAGAGCACTATGCTTGTATTGTGGATCTTTTGGGTCGCTGTGGGTATCTCGTGGAAGCACTTCAGTTATTGGAAAGTATGAAATCATCAGCCACAGCTAGCATTTGGGGTGCCTTGCTTGCTGGTTGCATGATGCACAAGAATGTTGAAATTGGAGAAATTGCAGCTCATCATCTTTTTCAATTAGAACCAAATAATGCTAGCAACTATATAGCCCTGAGTAGTATATATGAATCTCACGGTATGCTTGAAGGCGTTTCAAGCGTTAGAGCGAAATTGAGGGACCTTGATGTGGTAAAAGCTCCTGGTTGTAGCTGGATAAACATTGCATGAAGATTTGATAAATTCTACCAAGGAGACCTTTCTCATCCACTGACTCAGATAATTCACGAAATATCATTTCAAATTTGTAACCCTGGAATGACTGATGATTGTAAGCAGGAGGATTAACGCTTGGCTCTATTCATAGTCAAATTCATCGTTTCATCTGGTTGAGTTTTCACTCTCAGCTGCTTTGAGAAGAAAGATCGCCAAAAGAAACAAAGGCAACAAAAAGCTTATAACAGTTGACGGGTGCCCTGAGAGTGGTGATGGTGGCAGTGGTGGTAAACTAGCCCTGATCAGCACTGTCAGGATGAAGCCAGAGTATGTGCGCGTATTTTTTCTTTGGATGGTGGAAGGAAAAATTCAATATGATCGTTTTGAAATGAAAGTAATAAAGTGATGATAACCATGCGATCCAACCTTTTACGTCGTTAAGTTTTTCGGTTATACAAGGCTTATATATTCAGATGAATGCTTGTATCATTTCTCTGTTGTTGCAAAGGTAGACTTGAGAAATAGTTAATTTTATGTGATCAGCAGTTTCGCCTTTAGCTCAAAGGCATCTAATTGTTCTCTCTCAAGTCCATATGTCAAACAGGAGTCTCAAGACAGCATGAGAAAAGGAATTGCAAATGATCATTTCGTATCGAAATTTTGTCTCCTTCTCTTTTCTGTGCACTGTCGTGAACAAAACCATGAGTGATGACATACAGACAAGAATTTACATCTCAGCCTCACGTATACTACCTTTCCATTATGTGTTGGAAAGAATTGGACAAAGAATCAAAAGAATAACTTTCTGTTACTTTAGAGAACCTGGTGCCATTTTAGGTATTGCAGACCAGCGCGGTAGAAGACAGAGGTCAACAATCACTGAATCAGGAGATGCCTCCAGTTAAAAGGTGTTAGCTTGCGATTGAGATCTGGTGCAAAAGTAAAATCGGAATTGTTTGAGGTGTGCTTGTAAATACAATGTTGAGAAAGCCTGTCTCTCTAATCTGCATTCAAAGATTAAAAATGTGAAAAGAAATTCTACTCTAAAAATAATAGAGCATTATAAAAGCCAGAGCAGTGTATTGTAGGCAAAATGGCACAGAAGGCTTGATGGTAATACTGTGCATCAAAATTACGCGGAATGAGTAAGTGATTTAATAGTTCCCTTGGCTAAACAAACTCTTGCTTTCTCTTGGTCTTTTTTAGGAACAAGAAATAAAGATAAACATGTTTTGGCTTATCAGGAATAGTTGGGTAACCAATTACCATAAAATATTTGGGTTATTGACATGGGTTCACTCTTCCCTTTTCCCCTTATTTATTCTTCATGTCATGAAGCTCTCCTATGTAACCCAAAAATAAATAAATAAATAAATAAAATAATAATAATAATAAAAATGGGTGAAAGCTAAGGTTAAAAAACTTGCGTAAGTGATTTAATAGTTCCCTTGGCTAAAAAAACTCTTGCTTTCTCTTGGTCTTTTTTGGTAACAAGAAATAAAGATAAACATGTTTTGGCTTATCAGGAATAGTTGGGTAACCAATTACCA
Organism: Erythrophleum fordii; assembly: GCA_032878935.1. Classification (NCBI taxonomy): domain Eukaryota; kingdom Viridiplantae; phylum Streptophyta; class Magnoliopsida; order Fabales; family Fabaceae; genus Erythrophleum; species Erythrophleum fordii. The sequence goes on from JAVQMF010000054.1 coordinate 46,100,988, forward strand.
TAAAATATTTGGGTTATTGTCATGGGTTCACTCTCTTCCCTTTTCCCCTTATTTTTTCTTCATGTCATGAAGTTCTCCTATGTAACTCAAAAAATAAAATAAAATAAAATAATAATAATAACAAAAATGGGTGAAAGCCAAGGTTAAAAAACTTACTAAAGTCTACAACTATTTCCTCCCTCTCTGTGTTGTCAGTTTTCTGTCTACTGGTTCTATACTTTTAACAGCATGAACATAGCTGATGGACAATAAAGGCATGAGCCTATGACTAAATGCATACTTTAAAGTGTTAGACATAACTTTGTAAGTAGAGAATGAAATGGGAGGGACCCAAATCCCAACCTAAAGATAATTACAAATGAAATTAATCTCATTTTAGGAAAAGGAAACCCTTTTACGGTGTGGCATATAAGAAGGGAACTGAATGCATATATGAGAATAAAATGGCTATTACATGTGAATTTGCTAAGCTGCCCTGCCATGTATAAGTCAATCTAAAGGCACAGGCAACTGCAAGAGTATGTGACACAAATTAACATAGGCTATCATATGAACAAAGGGGACGCGGAAATTCCAAAAACAACGTGGAAATAAAAAAAAGGCCCTATTATTCCAAGGATATGTATTTTAAGACTGGATTTAGAATATGGAGGCAAATAATTATTTTATGGGCCCACTGATGCTTAAACAAAAAGCGTAATTATCAAAACTTAAAAACATTACAATCATGTCACATGATCCCGGGCAGAGGAGAAAGAAAGAGCATTAGAAAGTAACTGAACTTATTTCACCTTACCACATGTTTCAGTTTGCTGAGAAAGTAATATATTATCAGTTAAAGAGTTGGGAGACGACAATTTCATTCCACATATCAGGTACTCCAGGTAGCATCAGTTTGCTGAGAAAGTAATATATTATCAGTTAAAGAGTTGGGAGACGACGATTTCATTCCACATATCAGGTACTCCAGGTAGGCACCAGTGGCTACAATCCGGGAACAATGGGTTGTCACTCCAGTTACCAACATGTGCATCACTCCGGAAAGCCGACATAGAAGTAACGTGGAGAACATTTATGGGAACTGTGACATTCTTTACCACTTCCACAACTGTGTCTGAAAACAAGCTCTTGTCCCTTCCATCAGTTTCAAAAGTGGGGTATTGGGTCACATTGCAAGTCCTACGGGTTTCATCACTGATTCAGACAAGAAAACTAGATCAGTGATGTTGAAGAGAGTAGGTTTTAACCAGAAAAGATTGAATTGTGTGAGTGAAACCATAGCCAGCACCCAGCAAGCAACAAATTAGAAGGTTAGAAACGTAATGACATACATGAATAAAAAATTCAATTAAACTGAGCAACGATGCCACGTGAAATGGGATCGGAAAAGTGTGAAAGGTCAAGAAAGAGATAATACAATGGAGCTCTTAGGACAGATGTAACAAGAGGAGGAGTACTTTTATGCAATTATATAAAGAAGAAAGCAAAACATACACATTCAAATAGAGCATCATGTTTATAATAATGTGAGGATACCTCCAGTGAGATGGCTCAAAAGTCCTAAAGAAGACACGTGTTCTACTTTTGTTGATCTTTCTGTCAACCCATGATGACCACGTGTCAAGTGCCACTCTGAAGGCAGCAGGAATTGACATTCCATGTTTCAGCGAGCTTCCAACCTGGAAATAGCAACCCCTGTTGAATACAGATGTGAATCATTTTACCCAGCTATATACAATACAAATTTAGAAACCATACTAATCCCAGCAATTGAAATTACAGGTCATGCATCTTAAACAGAAATCGATAATCCAACTAAATAAATGTTCACTGAATATTATGTTCTACAATTTTATTTCTGCTTTTATTAGGGAGCAGAGGTTGACCATTAAATACTTTCGGGATGTAAAGTATATTCCACCCCTTCCTATTGTAGTAATATCTGTTAATATTTATTCCCTCTTAGTTTTCAACAAGGCTGACCATTAAATATCTCTAGGATGAAAAGTATATCCCAACCCTTCCTTTTGTGATAATATCTTTTAATATTTTTTCCCTTTTGGTTGCCAAGTAAATTCAAAACCTGCCACAATCTCATCCCAGTTAATTCATTTCTACCAAACCCAAGCTCAGATTATAGTCATGTTTCCAATAACACAGCCTCTGCTACTGATAAATTGCATGCACTTTGTAAAACATTATGCTCAGAGACAATAACTAGATACATTTCCCTGTCAACTGGAAAATTCAGAGAGCCGATTCTAAGAGTTTCGTAAGTTCAAATGTAATGCTGAAGAAAGGGGAAATGATGCTATGCTTGAGGAAACAAATTTCTGATCCAGACAAGATTATCACAGTATTGCTCTGTTTTTTATGATTTTAATTATAATATAGTTTCCCTTTTGCAATTGAAAATGACATTGAATGTCATTTTGATATGCTGTTGCATAATAGGAGGAAGAATAATCAATTAGAATGAATAGCCACCATAAATAATTGACTAGCATAGATAATTTGTTTTTTAAATCTGGACTCTCCAAGGCCACTGATTATTTATAGCACAGCTCATGGGCTGCAAAGCTCAGGTATTTTAAGTAAAGAAGTATAGTTACACATAAGCAGCTTTACTGCATGTTGAACTAGAAAGACATGTTGGTCCCACTAGGCATGAATTAAAATCTGTTAAGTTGATTCAGCTTGTAAGCAGGTTGCATTGCTCACACGGATGCCTAAATTGATTTCTTAAGTTAGAAACTGAAAGGAAAAAATCGCATCGCTAGATGCACAGCTTTTTGTCAATGTTTCACTAAAAACAAAAGATCCAAGTGAGCAAGAATAAGAAGATCGAGATTCAAGTGCCACTCATCACGATGCTGAGGCATCTAGCGTGTTGAAACCATGACAAAAGGACAAGAAAGAACACTGGCAAGGCAGGAATCTTAACAACAGCCTCTGAGATATACTTTTAACATGAAAAATGCAGCTTCTTGCCAATGATTTCCGTAGATCAGGCATCTCAAATTAGAGAAGTTCTACAAGTATAGCCTTTATCATTCTTCTTGCCAACATTTTAGGACTGCCAATCATGCAGATGAATGAAGCTAATAGGTAAAATGATTGCTATTATCAGCCATTAAGTGATTTGTTATGAAACTTCCTCTATTGGTCAAAAGATAACTAGGAACTGCTAAGATCATGGCAATGAATATCACGTAGAATCAACTGTAGCAGATATGTTCATGACAACACTGATGAGTGACTATTAGACCCAATAATGAAAGGAGCTTACGTTTCAAAAAGCTTAGATGGCACCCACCAATGCCCAGTGTTGAATATCAGAACATCTGAATCTATCCACTGATCACTAATATCATCTATCATGTCCAATCGAGTGTTGATTTGACCCTCCTTGGCGCATGTTTAGGCACAGGACCCAGCTGCACCAGGAAAACCGAGCGAAAGAATTCAATGGTGAAATTGAAGGAACTGAACCGAACTCCTAAAAATCTAATACGCTTTGTTATCTTATTTTGATTCACTTCATAAACGCTCTTTTTATCCTCCACCCCAGCCATCAACAAGCAAACCAGTGATTCCCACTGTGTTCTGCTCATTGAATCACCAACAAAAACAATTCTTTTGCTTCGAAACATCTCCAAAATACTACGGACGTCAAAGAATGGGATATCACAATTCTTTGGCTTCCACCTCCAATGAAGATAATCATCGTCGCTCCGTCCATTAGCTAAGCAATTGAATCCTTGTTCTACGAAAGGACACTCTGTCGCATTGTACAATGGGTAAGCCGGAAACTGGACCCGGACCCAGCTTCCATTCAAAACGTCACAATTTCCCTGTGATCTGTTATGGTTAGAGAGACCTTGCCCTTGAAAAAATACTTGGCTAAGGCTAGGAAGGACGTCAATGTATCCACCGCCAATGGCTACGAAGAACGAAAACACAAACCCAATAATCACAAGCGCTTGAAACCACCGCGAGACCCATCCGAATCGATTTACTTTGGGGCTATTAATCACAGCCCTCCGATTGAACGACGCGGTCCTATTTAATGAAATGCTCCTATTTAAAGCACTCATTGTCTCAAGTCTCAATCATCCATCGTAATTTTTCTTTCCAGATAAACTGATGAAGTCCGAAGCCATCACACAATAAAACCAGGAAAAAGAAGCATCATCGCTATTACGCAATGAATGAAAAATGGCTTAGTTCATCGATTAACAGAAAGGGATTATATACGGAGTCACTGTACTAACAGTATTTACAACTAACTAACGTAATGCTTAACTAAACTAAATATAAATTAGTTACATATTATAACACCCCTTGGAGGATGGGCATCAGACAGTCCCAGCTTGGAATGTAAAAATGTAAAAGAATCAAATCCAAGAGGCTTAGTAAGGACGTCCGCTAACTGCTCAGAAGATTTAACTGAAAGAAGATGAAGAGTACCATCTTGAACTTTGGCACAAACAATGTGGCAATCAATTTTAATATGCTTTGTTCTTTCATGGAATGTAGGATTAGCGGCAATATGTAGGGCAGATTGATTGTCACAGTATAGAAGTGCTGGACGAGGATGAGGTACCTAGAGATCATGGAGAAGATATAAAAGCCATTGCTTCACAAGTAGCTGATGCCAAGGCCCTATATTCCACCTCAGAGGAAGACCATGATACTGTGGTTTGCTTCTTGGATTTCCAACTGATAAGAGAGTGACCTAAAAAGAAGCAAAACCCGGTAATGGATTTGCGAGTGTCAGCACAGTCGGCCCAATCAGAATCAGAATAGCCTTTAAGTTGAAAATCACAAGAAAAAGGAAAGAAAAGGCCTTTTGCTGGTGTTGACTTGATGTAGCGAAGCACTCTTCTTGCAGCTTTGAGATGAAGATCCGTGGGGTGAGAAACAAACTGACTAAGCTGCTATATGGCAAAAGAAAGGTCTGGTCGAGTGGTAGTAAGATAAACAAGTCTACCAATTAAAGTCCAATAGACAGTGGGATCTGAAAGTGAAGTGCAAATATTTTTGCACAGTCGGCCCAATCAGAATCAGAATAGCCTTTAAGTTGAAAATCACAAGAAGAAGGAAAGAAAAGGCCTTTTGCTGGTGCTGACTTGATGTAGCGAAGCACTCTTCTTGCAGCTTTGAGATGAAGATCCGTGGGGTGAGAAACAAACTGACTAAGCTGCTGTATGGCAAAAGAAAGGTCTGGTCGAGTGGTAGTAAGATAAACAAGTCTACCAATTAAAGTCCAATAGACAGTGGGATCTGAAAGTGAAGTGCAAATATTTTTGCTGAGCTTAGAGTGGCGGTCCATAGGAGTTGAGGCAGGTTTGCAATTAAGGAAGCCTGAATCTGAGAGAATTTCCAAAGCAAACTTTCGTTGACATACTGAAATGCCTTGTGGGGAGCGATTGATCTCAAGGCCAAAGAAGTATTTAAGCTCACCCAAATCCTTGATTTTGAAAGAATCATCAAGAAGAGACTTGATGCGTTGAATTTCATTAAGATCAGTGCCAGCAAGGATAATGTCATCTACATAGACCAGGAGAGCGGTAAAAGAATCTGGTTGAGTACGAACAAATAGTGAATAATCTGATTTGGATTGAGAATAGCCGAATGAAAGAAGATACTGAGACAGCTTATGAAACCATTGACGACTTGCTTGCTTTAACCCATAAAGGGACTTTTGTAATTTGCACACAAGATTGGAATTGGAAGAAGAATATCCTGGGGGAGGAAGCATGTAAACGTCCTCAGAGAGATCACCATGAAGAAATGCATTATTAATATCAAGTTGATGTAGGTACCAATTCTTTGCAGCATCTAAGGCAAGAATAATTTTGACAGAAGTCATTTTAGCAACTGGAGAATATGTATCAAGATAATCAACTCCTTCAGTTTGTGTGTAGCCTTTGGCTACTAAACGAGCTTTGTATCTTTCAATACTACCATCGGATTTATACTTCATCCGATAATCCCATTTACAACCAATAGGGACTGTTCCTAGAGGTAAGTCAGTCATAGTCCATGTATTATTCTGTTCCAATGCTGTAAGTTCAGATTGCATAGCCTGCTTCCATTCATCAAACTGAATAGCCTGTTTGTAAGTTTTAGGTTCTGTTGTGGTGGAAATAGACAAGCTAAAGTGCTCCTATGAGAGTGACAAATAATCATAAGATAAGCAAGAAGAAATAGGATATCGAATACCTGGAGGATTGGAAGGAGATGGAGCTGATGTCAAGAGAGAACAGTGATAGTCGTGCAGATAACCTAGAGGTCTTCGAAATCTAGTTGAATGACGCGTAGGGTCTGGTAAGTGTGTAGGAGGTCAAGATTGGGTGGGTTCAGGAGAAGAAAGAGGTGAATTGGAAGGAACAACAGGGGGAAGAAAGTTAGGAAAATCTAAGGATGTTGGTTCTTGCGGAATAGGAAATTCAGTGGAGGAGGAGGGATTAGAAAAACATGATTCATGAAAAGGAAAAATAGATTCGTGGAAGTATACATCTCTAGAAACAAGAATCTGACGTGTTTTGAGATCTAAGAGGACAAAACCTTTAGTTCCAGGTTTGAAACCAAGAAAAATGCATTGATGAGCACGTGGGTCAAGTTTAGACCGGCCAGTAGGGTTAGATGAAGCATAGCATAGGGAGCCAAATACACGAAGATTGGATAAATCAGTTGGTTTATGAAAAAGACGTTCAAAGGGAGTTTGATTTTTAAGTATAGGTGTAGGTAGTAAATTGATGAGATAAGTGGCATGAATTAAAGCATAGGGCCAGTAACATTTTGTGACATTAGCTTGAAATAATAAAGCACGGGTGACATTAAGCAAATGTTGATGTTTGCATTCAACGATACTGTTTTGTTGGGGAGTTTCCTTGCAAGAAGTTTGATGAAGAATTCCTTTGGAATTATAATAATCAGTCATTGCGAATTCCAAACCATTATCAAACCGAACAATTTTGATAGTAATGGAAAATTGATTTTCATGTAGAGTAATGAAATTCTTTAATAAAGGACGAGTTTCAGACTTATTCTTCATGGGAAAAGTCCAAATGTATCGAGAGAAGTCATCAACAATTGTTAAAAAATATTTATGGCCATGAATGGAAGGTTGACTGGAAGGGCCCCATATGTCCACGTGAATTAAAGAAAAAGGATGTAAAGACTGGGAATAGCTAACAGGAAAAGGTATCTTTCTCTGCTTGGCAAAATGACATACGTCACAATGAGTGATGTCTTTATTAGAAAACACAAAAGGATAAAGTTTCTGGACAGTGTGCATGGTGGAATGAGACAAATGACCTAACCTAAAATGCCAAAGGTCAAAATAAGCAATATCTTGTAAGCGAGTATGCTTTTGAGTAGAAAGAGATAGATGAGGTTCTGCACGTTCCTTGAGTATGTATAAGCCCTCTTTGACATCAGCTGAACCAATCATCTTCCAATGGTCTGGATCCTGAATAGAACAAAGAGAACGAAGAAAAATGACACAACAGTTGAGATTGAGAGTAAGTTGAGAAACAGAAATGAGGTTGAAATGAAAGTCAGGGATATATAAGACATCAACTAAGTAGAAGGTAGAAGAAAAATGAACTGTACCAGTAAAGGTGGCAATAACAGAAGTATTATTAGGCAATTTGACTGAAATAGGAGGAATTTCATGATCGGAAGAGAAGGCAGCGGAATTGCAACAAATGTGGTCAGTAGCACCTATGTCTATAATCCACACATCTTGATTTAATACAATAGACGAAACAGTATGATTACCTAGAGTAGCAAGAGCATGATTGAGTGAGTGTGATGAAGGAGTAGAATCATTCTGTACCAGTGACAGCAGCTTTTGATATTGTTCAGGAGTGAAACCAAAGGAACAACTCGATTAGATTGAGGAGCATTAGGAATAGAAGTATCACTCTCTGAAGTCATCACACTATTAATAGCATTTTTCTGATTTTTGAACTTGAAACCAGGGGGAAAACCATGCTTTCTATAACATGTATCAATTGTGTGCCCGACCTTTCCACAGTGAGTACATTGTTTAGAATTAGGATTCGGATTACGAAACACAGGCAGAGGTGATCGAGAATTCTGAAAATGTGGTTTGGCAGCTAATAAAGCAGTAGATTCAGAGACATAGCCTAGTTCCCGTTCTTGTTGAACAATAAGAGAAAACACTTTGTTGATAGAGGGTAGAGGATCTAAGAGTATGATTTGAGATTTGACAGCAGCAAACCTGTCATTGAGGCCTTTTAAAAAATGAAATACGTAATCCTGTTGTTGATATTTGCGTGCATCACATGAGCAACAAGATTTTGGACGCAAGGTGTTGAGTTCGTCCCAAAGGATCTTTAAAGCAGTAAAATAATCGCTGACAGAAAGATCTCCTTGTCGTAAGGAGTAGATCTCCTCTTGTAAGTTAGAAATTCGAAAGATATCACCATGAGAGAAGTGATCTTGAAGATCATCCCAAACTTCATAGGCTTTATCAATCCACATAACACTACGAGCGATGCTTGGTGAGAGAGATCTATGCAACCAACCAAGAACAGTGGTATTACATCTCTGCCATGCTGAAAACAGAGGATCAGATGAAGACGGAGTAATGATGGAATGATCGATGAAAGAAATTTTATTCTTAGACATTAATGCCATCTTCATGGCACGGGCCCAACTATGATAGTTACTTCCTGTCAGAGGCGGTGCGATGAGAACCAAAGCCGAGTTCTCATTAGGCTGGAGATAGTAGGGATTCGCAGGATTTTGGAAGATGTCATCGGTGGTGGTCGTCGACGAAGAAGAAGAGGTCTTCTCAGCCATCGAAAATAAAGGAGGAGGGTTAGAAAGAAAAGAAGTGTTCTGATACCATATTACGCAATGAATGAAAAATGGCTTAGTTCATCGATTAACAAAAAGGAATTATATACAGAGTCATTGTGCTAATAGTATTTACAACTAACTAACGTAATGCTTAACTAAACTAACTAAATATAAGTTAGTTACATATTATAACAATCGCAGGCACCAGCATATCTAGTCCAAATCAGGTTTGAGAAATCAGGGAGTCCCACATGTAATAATGCAGTATGAGCAAGTTTAAGAAATGTTAGATAACATGCCACCCTGAAACGCAATCCAAAGCAAGAGCTGAGAAGCTCAAGCTCAGGACTTATGGGATTGTGGAAGACCCAAGTGGGAAAGATTGGATTATCGAGAGACAAAAAAACAAACCAAGATTCATAAAATAAATGAACTCTAAAAATAGCAGGCACCGCAAAAATCTGAGAAAAAGTTAGACTTGGGCGAGCCAAATTTGGTGAACATGTACTGTCAATCTTTTCTAGAGATCTCAGAGACGAGCAGAGCTCGAGGAAATTGGTGTAGACAAGATTACTGGAGCCTTGAGGTTTGGGTGGAATCGGACGGGATTTTGACTAGAGTAGGTGACCGAAAAATTTAATTGCATCAAATACCACGTCGCCGTTCTAAATTCCTGAGATGCATAATGTAATTTTTTTATTTTAAAAATTCTGTTATCCTTTTGTTTTTTTTTAAATTTTTTTTTAGGACACGTCAATTTTTTTTTTTTAAAAAAATAAGTGTCCCTTTTAATTGCGTGTCAGGGTCAACCATTTGACCCTGACACGCAGATAAGGGTAAGCCACGTGGCGATGCGTAATTGGCGAAACCAAATTACGCTGCCACGTGGCAATTTTTTAGAGGACAAAAAATTTATCCTTACCTTTAAACTGTTGGCTTTCTTCTCCTTAAATGTGTCCGTTGTTCTTCTTCCCCCAGATCCTTCGTTCTTCCATTTTTTCCATTCCATGCTACTTCTATCTTCTCCGTCTGCTTCATGTAGTGACTTTGGTTTTATGCTTGCTTCATCCAACTTTGAGAGTAAGAAAGATTTTACTGCTAGAGATAATAACCTCCTTCAGTTTTGGATCAATTCAGAGGAAGAAAAATAAGTAGAGGAAGAAGTGGTCCCAGAGTCTTTGCAAGCAGAGAAAAATAACAAGCAGAAGTGGTCCCTGATATCCTGATCTGGTATGAAAGTTTTGAATATAAATTTTTTTATTCGAAATATAAATTTGTTGTCATTTTAATATTAAATATTTGTGATGTATGTCTGTGATTAAATTAAATTGTGGAATGATTGTTTATATTTATGTTATAAAAACTTAGTTGTGATTGGGAGAAAAATTGTAAGATTTGGATAAAATAGGCAAAAAAGAAAAAATAATTTATATTTTTTAATGTAAGAAGATGAAATAAATTTTAAAAATATGTGGTAAAGGTTGAAAAATAATAAATTTTAAAAAAATTACTATAGTGTAAAAGAAGTTTGTAAATATTAAATGCTATAATGGGTAAAAAATTTGGACAAAATATTATAAAAAAATGTTGTAGGAGAAGATTATAAAAAAAAGGAAAGAAGTGATGAGAAAGGGTTTTTAACTGTAAAATAATAACAAAAATTTTAAATTCTTTAAATATCCAATCATTATTCTTATTTGCTGAGATACAATACATAAATTTTTTTTTTAGATAGAAGGGGTCACGATTGCCATAGAACTGTGAAATTTAAATTTTTTAATTTAAATTTATATAATAAATATAAATTTTGAAATTTTAAATTTTAAAATTTTACTTATTTTTATTTTTAGATGTATTAATATAAATATTGTATAAATAAATATATTAAAAAAATTGATATAGATATCAATCATAATAATTTAAATATAAGAAAAAATTGAAGATATTATAAAAAATAATAAATAAATAGTTTAAAAAAATTAAATGTGAAATAATTGAAACTTGATAAAAAGATGAAAAAATAAAATTATTTTAGAAGAATGAAAGAGTATTGTTTAAAGAAAATTAAATAACAATTCTTTTAAACTTGATAAAATATTTGAAAAAATAAAATACTATTAGAGGGATTTAATTTTAATTTTTTAAAACTTGATAATTAATAATAAATTTAAAAAAATGTAATAAAAATGTTAATGAATAATTAGGTATACTTGTTAAGTAATATTGAACTTAATATTAAAATAATAGAAATTGTAATTAAAATATGGAAAAAAATATAATTTTTATTTTAGTTACAATTTTTACTAAGAAATATAGAATTTTCATAGGTTTGAAGCATTAGCATATACATGACTCTTAACTTTAACGTAAATCCCATTAATTAATAAGAAATAGACAAACCCATACGTTATCAATATTAGTTTGTTTCATCTAATGCAAGTTTAATTTATTTGTACGTGCATGAACTTACAGCTAACTAGATACAATACTCAAACACACAACAAATGGAAACTATTGTGATTTTCATGAGTAATTAAGTAGGCTGATTAAATAATATTGAACTTAATATTAAAGTAATAAAAATTATAAGTAAAATATAAAAGAAATTTCTTTATTTTTTAACTAAATTATGAATGGAAAAAGTAAAAAAATTGTAACTAAAATAAAATTTGTAACTTTTGTTTTCATATTTTTGTTACAATTTTTATTATTTTAATATTAATTGCTCATTAAATTTTATCTGTCATTTTTTAAATTTATTACTAATTATCAAGTTTTAAAAAATTGAAATTAATTTCTTCTAATAGTATTTTATTTTTTTCAAATATTTTACCAAGTTTAAAAGAATTGTTATTTAATTTTCCTTAAACAATACTCTTTCATTCTTTTAAAATAATTTTATTTTTTAATCTTTTTATCAAGTTTCAATGATTTCATATTTAATTTTCTTTAAACTATTTATTTATAATTTTTTATAATATCTTCAATTTTTTCTTATATTTAAATCATTATGATTGATATAATGAGAAAAATGGAAGTAAAAAAGAACAAAATTAAAAAAAGTCAACATTTCAGTATAATATAAAATAGTAATGAAATAATAAGTTATAATTTTTCTGCGTTAGTTTGGATGTTAGCAATAATATTGTTTGGGCAGGCAACATGAATAACGGAAAGGAGGTTATATGCATATATGCAAATGGGCAAATATGCGAAACCGAAGAGGGTGCAACATTTATTGCAGATACAGTTGATGTAATGACGGTTGATTATAACATTTCGCTAGAAAGGTTAAAACAAGAAGTTGCCGAACAGTTACAGTTGAACTCAAATCAATATGTGTCTGACTTAGTATATAGACATCCAGTGTCACTGAGACCCACAAAATATCGAGCATGTACGTTAAGGAGGGATGTCAACGTCCAAGCTATGTGGGTGGCAAATGCAAAGTTTCCATCACAGTTGGGTTCAGTAGAATTGTATGCAAAAATATCGTCAAGACACATTGACTTAAATGTTGGAACTCAAGGCACAGTTGAAAATATGTCAGATCCCTTTCCATCATCCAGCCATGGTAATGTCACCCACGAGCAGCCTGCCCTGTTTATGACTTACTTTACAGGTAGTGGTGAATATCCACCAATTGGTTCGATTGACTATACCTCTCATCCGAGTTCATCTCGTTTGCCAGTTGATGATATCTCGCACCCGTATTTGTCGCATGAACCAATTGGATCCCCCCCTTCTCCTCCAGAACAGACAGAGGACATAATGGATGAATTTGAGGTAGAGGATGAATATGATGCTACCCCTTATAATTGCCAGGATGATGGTTATACAGATGATGATGAAGATACTGATTGTGTGGATGCTGTCCTTAATCCAGCAGCTCCCATTAATGTTTATGATGACTCAACGATTGCATTCCTTGGACAAGTAGCTGCAGATGGTGCGAGAGTTCCTGATTATGCTGAAATGGAGGAAGCAATGATAAACATGAATGATAGCCAAGAATTACATGTGGGCATGCTATATAATGATCAGCGCGCTTTTCGTCGAGCAATGAAGATATATTCAATTCGTGTACATCACACTTTTAAGGTACACCATTCCTCTAAAAAATATGTAGAATACAGGTGTCTTCAATATGAAAAGGGATTATGTAAATGGAGGGTTAGAGCCTGTTACCGAAAGAAAGAAAATCATTGGGAGATAACAAAATACAATGGGCCTCATACATGTGTTTTAGCATCTTTGTCGCAGGATCACCCAAAATTAGACTCTGATGTTATTTCAGTTTACATTGTATCTATGGTAACTGAGAATCCCGGGGTGTCAATCCGAGAGGTCATTGAGCGGGTCCATTCGATATTTGGGTATAATGTCACGTACAAGAAGGCCTGGAAGGGCAAACATCGAGCCATCTCACATGCATTTGGAAATTGGGAGAAGTCGTATGCTTTGTTGCCTAGGTGGCTGGCTGCTGTTCAACATTTTATGCCGGGTTCCTACCATGACTTTATGTATAAGGAACCTGTACCGGCTAGCGTTGCTAATGGTGAGTCTGTCATGTTTCATCGAGTATTTTGGACCTTTAGACCGTGCATTGAGGCATTTAATTACCTGAAACCAATGGTCCAAATAGATGGAACTTTCCTTTATGGCAAATATAAAGGAACCGTATTAATTGCAAGTACACAAGATGGTGAGAGGAATATTGTTCCACTTGCTTTTGCAATAGTAGAAGGAGAAACTTATGAAGCATGGGCATGGTTTTTGTTTAATCTCCGAGCACATGTGGTGAAAGAGAAAAATGAGCTTTGCTTGATTTCTGACCGTCATGCTAGTATCATAGCTGCCGTAGCCAACCGGAGTATAGGGTGGCAACCTCCACAGGCTTATCATATGTTTTGTCTTCGACATTTGGCTAGCAACATCAACAAAAAATTTAGACTTCAGTGGCTTAAAAAACAGTTCACAAAAATTGGTATATCTTATTACCATATAATCTTATAATTATTCGTTTAATATGATGATACAGTTTTATCGAAATTATTATCTTTCATTCCTTTTTATGTCCAGGTTATCTATATGAGCAGTGCAAAGTTGATGAGGAATTAGCTCACATACGACAACTCGACTCACACGCGGCTAATTGGATTGAGGAGATACCTAAGGGTCAATGGTGTCGGGCATACGATGTTGATGGAAAACGATGGGGTCATATGACAACAAATTTAGCGGAGAGTATAAACGCAGTTTTTAAAGGGGTTAGATTCTTACCTGTGCTCGGGTTGGTTCGGGCAACATTCTACCGGTTAACCAAGTATTGGGTCCAGCGAGCTGAGAAAGCAACTGCACAACTTCAAGCAGGAGAAGTTATAGCTGAGGATATCAGATTGAAGTTGGCAATCAGAATTCGAAGAGCATCAACATGTGCAGTTCGTGGATTTGATAGACGTGGGTCGACATTTGAGGTTGAGGAGCCATATGATCCCACTAATCAACAATTTGGCCGATCTTGTAAAGTCAACTTAATCAGCCGTACTTGTGATTGTGGTGAATTTCAAGCTTTGAAATATCCTTGTCATCACGTATTAGCAGCCTGTGCTCATGTTCGAGTAGACTACATACAGTATATAGATCAAATGTTTCGATTAGAGACTATTTTGAAGGCTTATGAGAATGAATTTCGCCCCATTGGAAGTGAAGTGTACTGGCCCCAGGTTCAAGGGCCAACACTTATTCCAAATCCTGCAATGACACGCGGCAAAGGTCGACCCAAGGCAAGTCGAATTCGAAATGAAATGGATTGGCAAGAATCCTCAAGAGATATGCCACGATGTGCTTTGTGCAGGCAGACGGGTCATAACCGTGCGACTTGTCCCTCTCGTTGCCCCCCGAACACATAGCTTTTTATTGTGCTAGTCATTTTTTTTTTTCATCTGGTGGATTGCAGCTGCATTGTATTACTATGTAATTTTTCATGTGATGCTTATGTGATTATGAACTATTCAACAGTGGATGTTACATGTTTTATTATTGTTATCAAAGATACTGCTCTATATTATTCAATCCACTTCATTTTGTTCCTATTTACTATTTATGTTATTGTTTTAACATATGCTTTGTTAGGAGTTCGCTTGTTACGAATTAACTTATATATTTATCAAATATCATACTATAAGTTTTAGCTCAATATGATCTCGTATCCTTTGCAGTGTAGAATTATGTTAGGCCCGAGGCACATTGTTCATCCAGGCCCAGAGGACGAATCATTATTATATTTGCAGACTAGACACGTTTTTCAGGCAGTATGGCTTAACAGGGTATGTTATTATTATATTATAACAAGTGCATTTCTTTCTCTTTTCCTATTCTATCATTACAAATGGTTTTAATTTTTATTGTCTAACAGCCAGATCGCATTTTCCGACTACGTCGAGTTGCACATGGCCCACGATTAGAGTCTCCTCCACCAGCTATAGTGCCGCATCTTAGAGCTGCTGGCTTCTATGGGGTGTCTCGTCTCACAGCACTTGATTTTGATGCGGCTCTTGTTTCAGCACTTGTTGAGCGATGGCGGCCTGAGACACATACTTTTCATACAACGCAGGGCGAGTGTACCATTACGTTACAGGATGTAGCAGTGCAGTTAGGTCTTCCAGTGGCAGGTCTCCCTATCACTGGTTCACTGAACTTTAATTGGCGAGGTGTTTGTGGGATTCTTCTTGGGATTGAGCCGCCAGAGGAAGAGTTTGATGGTCAGAGACTTAGTATTACTTGGCTCGCCAATCATTTTGAGGCACTTCCAGAGAATGCGGACGAGAATGACATAATATATTTTGCACGTGCCTATATATTACGTCTGATAGGTGGAGTCCTCATGCCAGATAGGTCAGGACATAGAGTTCCTCTTATGTACCTGACATTCCTCCAAGACCTCCAAGCAGCAGGTCAGTTCAGTTGGGGCTCCGCAGTATTGGCATACCTTTATAGAGAATTATGCAATGCCACTGATTACAAGGAGGTCAATATTAGTGGCTGTTTAACATTACTTCACTTGTGGGCCTGGGATCGGTTTCCTAGGCTAGCCCCAGAAAGGCCCCCACCTCCAGACCTTCAGCTTGATGTGTACGATGTACTCCCTCCGCTTGCTTACAGGTATGAATTCTATTGCGAGCTAAGTGCTTACTACGTAGTTCATGTTACTTATATAAATCAGGATTAATAACTATTTCCATCTACACCTTACAGGTGGAGGCGTATGGGTCAACATCCACGTCCGAGAAAATTAGCAATACAACATTACAGAGTATTGTTAGATCAGATGAGAGCTGATGAGGTTTAAAACACTTCTTACTAGCTTTTTGCTTACTTACTTTAGTTATATTATATCCTTACATATTCATTTCGTTATTTGTAGATCATATGGCGTCCATATGATGCAGATAATGTACGCCAGTTGATACCTGACTATTGCCTGGTCTCCTCGGATATTTGGCTTGCATCTGTGCCACTTATTTCCTTTCACATTGTAGAGTGGCATCACGCTGATCGTGTTTTACGACAGTTTGGTCGATTGCAGCCCATACCGCATGCTCCCTATAATTTAGAAGAGGTCCATACAATTACTCTTAAAGGCAAGATTCATTTGGACTGGCAAAAGGAGCATGAGAACTTTATACATGCTTGGTGGAGCTGGCAAGATACTTTATCACTTACGCCAATATCATCAGAGCCTCTACATCGTTCTTCAGAATATATGAAATGGTATTGGATGGTTACTCGGCGGTGGATCCATCCGATTAGTGGTGCCCAGGGTTTTGTGGTAATTGTTAAAGATGTAGCACATTTATTTTATTACAGTTTTTTTTTATACTTATTATATGTAAGACTTGCAATTTTCTTTGACAGGCTGATGTTGCTGATCGCTTACGAGCTCTTGCTATAGATGACCGCTCACCGTTAGGTCTTGCTGTGGTCACCGATTATACTAGTATACTTGATGCACTTGGTCAGCATCGAGACATGACAATTCCTCAAGCTGCTCCTCCTGCCCCTCAATTGCCAAGGCCACAGCTTCCTCCACCTCGCACAACAAAGAGAGCTCGTGGTTTTATGTCTACTAGAGAGCCCATGGTGGATGATCAACATTATTATGATTCCACCCCTGGTGTTGGCACTGCATCTGCAATGCCTGGTCCTTCTTTTCACATGTCCACAGAGTTGCAAGTCCACTCTGATGCCGTTGGACCAGCTTCGTCCTCATCAACACAAACCCAAATACATCATGACACTGCAGGTCCATCTTCTTCCACAGCGACACAGACCCATCATGACACGGCAGGTCCATCTTTTTCCATGCCACCCATGCATTTTGTTGATTTTGGAGGTGTTAGCTCTTCATTCTACATGCCATTTGGTTCCGTCCCTTTTACACCTATCTTCGCAGACCAAGCAATGTCTGCTTTTGAATTTGCTTCTGGGTCCTCTTCATGTACTGGATCACAGCAAACGGGATATATCACACCCCATCAGCCAATTCCTTCACTTCAATCCCCCCAGTTCAATGTGAATCCTGTACCCTACCAACAGGGGGAAGAAGAAGGAAACAATGAGAATGAAGAAGATGAGGATGAGGTCAATAATGATGAAGGCACCGAGCAAGAGGGTGAGGTACAGCAGGCAGAAGACGAAGACCATCCTGCTCGACGACGAGGTCAACGATTACGAACACGAACTCGATGTGGCACAGGCAGTCATCTCTTTTGAACCTTCTATATTTCTCACTTTTATGTTTTCTCCCAACAAAAATGAATTATGTCAATTTACCTAACGTATTTTATCACATATGAATGAACAAAAAGTAATGATGATGTTACATGTATTTACAATATCAAGATAACGTGTAATTAACGACGCTACAAAACATTAATAACATATTATCAAAAAAATTTTAATAACAAAGATTACATTAAACAAACTTTAACCCATAGGAAATTACTTCTAAATTAACATCTAAGTGGGACTATAGTACCAAGACCAAGATAAAAAATGTTAATTAAACTTCACATAAAATTAATTTTTTTATCCATCAATCTTTAAATTATAAGCTATTACTTTATTAATATCAACTAATTCATTATTTGTGGTATTATTTGTTTCACTTAAAAAACACATTTAATATGTTTTAAAATTATTTATTATAAAAATTTTAACAACACTCACTCAACCACATAATATTTAATTATAATAATTATATACGTATTATATTATTATTATTATAAAAATTTTATATATTTATCATAATTTAATCTATATAATAATAAAAATAATAATAACTTTTACATAAATTTCTTTTAGGGAAATTTAATAAAAGAATATAAAAATTTTTATATAAACATTATTGAAGTGTTATAATAAATTTTAAATTAAAAATTAAAATATTGTCACCATGTTTTAAATAAAAAAATATAAATATAAAAATGATTCTATTTTAATGTATTTTTTTAAAAGTCTTTTAATTATTTATTTTAAATAAATTAATTTTTTAATTAATTAAATTATTTAAGAAATGAATATAAAAATTTTTATGTCAAATTTATTTAAGTGTTATAAAAATATTTAAAATTTAAATATTTTTTTCTCTATTTTTTGAATATAAAATATAAAAATTTGAATATAAAAATAATTCTTTAATGCATTAAACTAAAAGTCATATTTTTAATTTATTTTAAATTATTTAAATGAATAAAAATTTTTTTTTAAAAATAAAAAAGGACACGGTTGCCTTAACAGAATTTAAAAAAAAAAATTACATTATGCATCTCAAGAATTTAGAATGGCAGCATGGCATTTGATGGAATTAAATTTTTCGATAGCCTAGTGTGGTCAAAATCCCGGAATCGGACTTGGGAGGTGGAAAACGGTGGCGGTTTGCACTTTGAAGTTGAACGCAGCACAACCCAAAAAAAGAGCCAAAATAATCTGAAAAGTACGAAAGTTCAAAATTTTCTAGTTAAGACATCTACGCAATGAGTCGATCATCACGGACAAATTGAAACAAGGCAATTTTTTTAAGTAATTATAATTGCGATTTGTTGATACTTGACAAACTTCTCTAGTGGCTTCAATAAGAAATGTTAGTTACAAAAAATTCTTACAATACACAATTATAATATTTGATTGGTTGAAGTCTTTTCATCTCATTTTTTCAAAGATTGGTCGGATTTAAATGTAAATATAAATTCTTACAGAGGATGACTCCAATGTTAAACAAATTTGAATTTGGTGATTAATGAGTGTTACCAGTTTGGATGCTTTGAATTTTTAATTGTAAAATTTGTATAAAGTTCAAAAAAAGAAAGAGAAGAGAGGGAGTGAGAGAAAAAAAAAAAAGAAATGAGTTATATATATATATATATATATATATATTTTCTATGTCATTTTTTCTTCAAATTTTATAAAAATTTAGCAATAAATAATTCTAAAGAACTTTTACACGGAGTTATTATAATGTCAAAAATTCAAGCTCGTAAAAATTGCAGAAAGAAGTAATTCAATACTAAGAACAAGATTTGTTCTACATTCAAAGAGTGTAAAGATACTTATAGAAGGTTAATATATATATATATATATATGAGATTAAATTTAATATATATATATATATATATGATTAAATTTAATTATTAATAAAGTTTGTTTTGATCTTAAGGGACTAAATAAGAATTCATCAAATATAGTATGCAATCATCGATATTAAAGAGGTTAATTAATCCCTTATGGATTACACGATAACAACATGTTCCGGTTCTATATTATGCCTGGGCTTTCAATTTGTAACCTTGCATGCGACATTTTTGTTTTTTATGCCAAATTAATCTGTCCTCTGCTCCTTGCACAACTTGCCGTAAATGCATATCCCTTAAATTATTATTGAAAGTTTATGCTTAGATTCTCCTAGATATTGTCTCTAAACCAAATTATATTTATATTACTATTTGTCGGTTTATATGTCCTCTAGAGTTCTCATGATCAAATTAATTAATTAATCATCCTTATTTTCTTAAGTAAGAATTTGTACCTTAAATTATTGTGACTCCCATATCAGACACCAACTAATGGCTTAATCATCATCATTTTTAAAACGACCTAAACTATAATTAATTAGCTAGCATCTTGATTTTGGTTGCGGAAACTTGATGGTTTCAGACCTTATCCTGAATTTCTGATTAATGGAGAGGGAGAGATAGAAACATATGTAAATGCGGTATATATATATAATTATATACTAATACCCATTGATTTCTTTGTTCAGCTTTCCTTTTATGGCATGCTCGTGGCACCATGCAATGGAGAATTGAAAAATAAAATACATGCTATTTAGTTAATTATTCTATAAGGACACCAACAATTAGGCTCATAATTATCTATAGGCACCCCAATGAGCCGGAGCAATGTTATCGTGTGATGCTTTCATCTCGTGATCTTAAAAGTCCAGGGCCAACCATATATGTGACATGGTGGATTGGCCAAAAAAATAAAAGACATGGTCGAGGATGATGCATTGGGCAAATCAGCCACGTCTTATTTGTTCAATCTAATGAGAAGGTGCTTCCTTTATTTTATTTTATTTTTATTAAACCTGAAAAATTGGTGGAGATCAATATTCACTCTTTCATTTTCGTTTCCGCCATTCGAATTCAGAAAGCTTTTGCAAACGCAAATTGGATCACTATTCTTGAGATGTCCATGCCCCGCCGGAAAAAATAATATATTGATATTGCTGGAAGAATAAGGGGTATGATCAATCAAAATATTCTGTTTCATCATTAACTTATGGTTTGGCCGTTTGGGGATCCATCTCCTGAACTTATAATGGTGTCATGGGATCAGTACTATTAATACACCCTATACACTAATTAAACACTAAGTTCCAGAAAGAATGTTATGCGATAATATATGTGAGCCTACCTCGCCCTTAGCTGCTAACTGTATCGTTAAGGGGTCTTTTGGCTCCCCTTTTAATTTACAGAGTACTCCAGGATGCACGCTATATATAGTTTAACTCCTGGGCGTAACATGAATATTCTTCATTGAAAAAGATCCCCAACAATCATTGTTGATTCGTGATGGATAGTTTGAAAACCTACGTTGTTTAGAATACCCTCAAAATGCCCCATGTCATACTGATGGTAATTGATCAGAGATATCTATATGTAGTACTAGCTAGAAATAACTGACATATATACAAATATATTAAAATCAGAAATATATGGAGTACATACTGGAAACATTCAAACACGGAAGAGAGTTAGTTAATGTATCTATATACTGCGGGAATAATATTAATTGACCAATCCATGCGCACTAGTAGTTAGGTATATCCGCTCTACAGTCACACGATCTATATTTAAACTAGAATATATGCTCGTAAATTGATTAATTCTCTATGAGCATAGGACTGTTTATATCTAACTGCTCAAGATTCAATTTTAATTACAGATTGAAACTAATCGTACTGTGAGGATTATGGGAGTCGCCCGTTTATCTCCATATAACCTATGCCCTTATATACTTACTTTATTTTTTTTCTTTTATGTCATCCATGAAAGCATATTCAAAGACTATAGAAATATTTACAGTGATGACAAAAGTCCCACCAGATTTTGAATTCATTTACTGTATGGTATAGTTGGCTTCAGCACATGTCAACACACAGAGATATATCCAAAGGCAATGATATGAAAAGTTTGATATCTAGGAGGTCGAATTTTTTTATTATTGATTTTTTTTCAAGATTCATATAATTTTTTTTAATAATTACCATATATATAAAATTTTGAAATAATTCTATAATAAAAAAATCTTGACCTCTCAAAAAATCAAACTATATACGCAGAAAAATCTTAATATAAAGTAGTTTATCTACAATTTTAGAAACTGTTATATGAACTCAGAAACAAAATTGAATCCCAAGCAATAAAATATTAACAGTCACTTGCATCAGCAGTCAGCACCCTTAATTGTTTTTTTATACCACTCTGAAATTCATGCAGTCAATATATTCATTGCCTTCAATGCACAGCCATCCATTTGCATAACTAGTTAAATAATGAAATATATATTTTTATATATACAAGCAAATTACATACATGTGTAGTTGATCGTATGCATCCGAACTGCCGGCGTACACAAGCCAGCATCCACCTATATATATATATATATATATATATATATATATATATATATATATATATATATATATATATAACCATTTCTTAATCGTCTAAACAATCATGAAAAATGAAAAATATTAAGTTTATTTTTCCGTGCAAATGGAATTAAACCATTGAAATTTAGAATCCTAAACCCACAATTTGCGTGTTAGATTTATGCTGAGAGAAAAAGGGAAATATTAAAATTAATTTCACACAAGCGAGCAAACCGTAGCATCTATAAATATAGCTGGGAGCTTTAACTTTTCCTTCAGTTAGTTCCTGACCTGCACAATCATTTGTAACTGGAACATCGGTGTAAAATAATTAATTATATAAGAAACTTTCTTCAGCTTTAAGCTTCTTTTGTCAAATTACAGGCCATGAGTTTTCACTTTGACCCCTTTAGGGCTTTCTTCCACACCTCGACTCAAACTACTAGAAATTATAATAAACAATTTACTCAGAAACAATTATCTAATTCATTTCAAAGACATACATTCTTCTTATTATATGTAGTCTTGTTTTGAGCCCAGTTCTGCTTACATATCTCCTGCACACATGCCAACAAGCGCGCACACGCACCCACACACATATACAGAGAGAGAGAGAGAGAGAGAGAGAGTGAAGGAGGATGATCACATTTATTCATCAATAGCTTCTGATCACGTCACAGTGTATAATTTATTCCCGGAAGAGAGATCGGCCAAACAAACTTTCCGGCCAACTTCCAAACTGCATAGAAATGATTCCATTCTTAATATTATAAATGTGGCTGCACGTAATCCAAGCCATGCCTTTATGATTCTTCTACACTACAAGGCCCCTTTAGTCAACAATATCCAAACAAACCTTTTCCCCTCATCAAACTTGATCCCTCCTTCCAAATTATATTAATCTACCTCCTCAAATTCCTTTTTATTTTTCTTCTCAAGCACAAATCATCAACACACATAATTAATTAAATATGCACACAACCCATATATATAATAATTAGCCACTAATTACCTCATGACTCGTGATTATAGCCCGAGCAGAATCCCAGGCCGACGAGCATGCCCATGGTGGCGGAGGAGGAGGTGGTGGTGGGAGGACAGTGTAGTATATTTGGCGGTGCAAAAGGCAAATGATCACTAGGAATATTAGTATTAGTAGTATTGTTAACCCCAATATTAATGGCAAGAGTACTAGCAATGCATTCTGGCGGTGGTGGGGGTTGAGATTGGAGCAACCTGATTTGTCGCTTCAAGAACTTGACATAGCGAATGGCTTCGTCGAGCATGGAGGCAGTGTCCATCTTGGTGCCCCCAGGGACGAGTCTTTGGAGGATTCGGATTTTCTCGCTAATCCTCTCTCTCCTGTGTCTCGCGGCGACGCTTTGTGGGTCGTCGCTGATTCTGACGTTTCGCCTCCTTGGCTTTCGGATGGTGGCTGGGTCTATGTCTACCGGCTGCATAGCCGCGATCTTGTACAGCATCTCCTTCATTGCTCCTAGCTCTTCTTCTTCTCCTCCTTCTTCATCTTCTTCTTCCAACACGACGTCATTTAGAAACCCTGAAGAGGGTATTATGGTGGCTGAGGACGGTATTATCTGATGAAGGTGATTAGGGTAGTTTGGCCAAGAAGAACACATAGGGATTTGGGGATGGAGATTGCGATCTATTTCCATCTTGTCCGGATTCCAAGTGGTGTCGTTAACATTTGTGAATACCGTAGTGTTTTGATTGATATCCATGAGATGAGAGGGAGATATAATATTGATTATTGAATTGGTTTGTTTCTGACTGGAAACAAACTCACTGTAATTATATATTTATCTCGAAAAAGGGTGATGAAGAAGGGAAAAGGGCTAGCTAGCTAGACTTGAGGGTTTCTCCTTCTCAATTACATAATCTTTGGGTTCGATGGTTCAAAAAAAAGCTATAGCTAGCTGGCCAAAGGGGCCCGGACAGAGAGAGAGAGAGAGAATGAAGCATTTGGAATTGAAAGGGGTTTTTACTGAAAGGAGAGTGACTGCAAAAATATAAGATAGATTAATTAATGAATAAAAAGAAAACGTGTGTAGCAAAGGGATTGAATGGGGTTTTATAACTAGCTATAGTTCTACAAAATCTCGTAATGATGGATCAAGGGTTATGGAAAAAGTAGTCTATACCGCTAGGAGGTGTAAGAATTGCACCAATAGGGAAGACTAGATGAGTTAGTCACACTCCAGCACTTAATTCTCTCTCCAACTTAGTCTTTTTTTGCACTGAAATCCTAGGGCTTCTTCTGCTTTGACATTTATATATGCAACCTCTCCTTCCTTGCTATCATTCCCTGCCATTTATTCTTCCTTCACTCATTTTTCGCCACTTTCCTGATTCTGGGATATATATATATATATATATATATGATACTTAATCATTTGATGGTTATCTCTTAACTCCATCCTAATTACCATCCTCAATAAGTAGCTAAGTCTCCAAATAGGAGGCCATATAAATCATTCCTTGTTTTTACAATCTCTTCTATTCTCCTCCTTTTCAAGTTCTCCTTGCAAAATTAGAGGCATGCGCAAAAATAACGTTTAGGGAAAAATGTGTTTACTTTTAATAAAAATTATAATTTTTATCATTCAGATATATTATAGTAATATATAAATCACTATTAGTATGACAAGTAATGTTGCTTACTTGATAGAAAGAAAATTGTAACACCTTTTTTTTTTTAGAACTACACATATCATGTTTTTTCCTTGGGAAGATTTCTTTCATCAATATTGATTTTAATGAAGAAAACATCAAGTTTCATAATTAAAATCCAGAACTATAATTAATTAAACTTTTTTTTTTCTTTCTGAAATAAATCATAGAAAAAAGAAATTACCTACTAACATTTCGTAAGTAGGTTAATTTGTTTTACATATGGAATATAAATACGAAATTGTTCATTGCATTACTATAACGAGAAATTATACTGAAATTTAATCAAGATTACCATTAAAACAAAAAAGAGAAAAGAAGTTTCAATGTGATTAAAGAATTTTCCATATATTAAAAAGAACTACTGAATTTATTGTGCAGAATCAAGAAAGCAGTATACGAAATTAAATAAGATGTATAATTCCTATAAACGAATCAGAGATTCTAATTAAGCTTCAAGCAAAAGCAGTGGGAAAACTAAATCAAAAGCTATAAGAAAGCATTCCAGCAGAATATTGGTGCCTTTATACGTGTTAATTACCCAAATAACTTTAACAAAGTTTTTTGACAAAATTCTGAATCTACGTTTTCAGATATTCGCGAACACTATCCCACCCAAAAAAAAAAAAAAAAGATTTATACGAGAACACTCCCATAATAAAGTAACACATATAAATAAACATTATGGAACGTTGCTGATGAATTATTGATTTAAGATTACAAATTATGGATTAAACAATCGGATGGTTTGGATCTGGGGCGTTATTGCAGACCAGCTTTTTTCCCTTTTTCCTAGAATTGGAAAAATAAATTACATGTATGTATATATATATATATATATATATATATATATATATATATATATATATATATATCTGCTCAATATTGATGATTAATCTCTCTTATTATTTAAGTAACTAATATATTGATATAGAATAGGTTTGGCTTTCGATTCATCTCCCTTTTTCTGTGGGCTGAACAAGGGTACAAGTTATTCAATTTAATTAGAAAGGCATGTCCAAAGTCATAATTATAATTTGACAGCATCTGCGCAAGCGTCATATGTGTTCTTGGAATGCCATTATTTATTTCCAAGAAATTCAACATTTAAGACCGTTTGAAACATCAATATCATCGATGATGAAATTGTATTTAATATGAAATTAGCCTACCATGGTATATATTTAAGGTGGTACCGTGTTATTAAAGCCAACTATAATCTTTAAAGAGGAAGCTGATGTTATATTTTCCCTAGGTAGAAGGTTTTCCATATCTGAGGCATTATGGAATATATGGAAAGCTTCAAAAACAGTATACACAAACCTAATTATTTAATATCTCGCATAGCTTTGGTGCAACTTGAATGTTGATGTCATTTAGATTAATAGATAAATTTTTATCCTGAATGAATCTAAACAAGATAAGAAAATTATTGAACGTTGGTGTCTTCTGATCCCCAAAATAGCCCAAACGGAAATTTTTGGAACAAAAAGATTCCAAGTCTACAAAGTTCTCGTCAAATTTATGTAGTAACCTTGATTAATCCATAACAAAATAGCTTACATTAATATTAATTAAGGCATGAATGCTTTTGAAACATATAATTAATTAGCTCCAAAAAGCTGTGAAACATTAAAAGCATTAACATAAATCTTTAGCATGTGTCATAATCATCAATTAGGGTTAGAGATCTTGGTTACGCAACTTAAGGTTTAAAAGCTAGAAGATAGGTTTTTGTGTTTCCTAACTTTCCTTACAAGTAGAGGAACTCAATTTCTTCCTCTTCCTTCTCTTTTGTTTTTTTTTTCTCCTTTTTGATTGTGATGTGTGGAGGGGGAGACACAAAGGTGAAAATGGAAAGAATTTATGTATTGTTTTTATATATTTGCCTTTTGGTTGTTCAAAGAAAAATACATATTTTTTACAACTCCGTACAGTATGATTAAAATTTTTTAATTTTCTTTTTACATATCATGTTTTATTAAACAATCTTATACCAAAAACTTATAAAAAAAACTTTATTGTCATATATATATATATATATATATATATATGTATATCCGCGCACACGCACGTGTAAAATAAGAGCAACAAATTGGGGAAGTAGAAACGTATTTAGGATGTTTCTGATTCACGGAGGTACCATAGTCAGTTACTCACAGTCAGAAGCCAAGAAACTTGAAAAAATAAAAATTTTTTACATAGAGTGATGATCAGATGGTGGGCGTTTTGTGATCATTTTCTCACTTGTTAAGTACAATATATACGCGCACCTGCTCTCACTTTCCTCTGTATCCAAGTTATAATTCTTTGTTGTTATATACGCTTGCGCATGCCCAAAGCAATCATTTATATGTTGGCTAGGGTTTCATTACTAGGGTGTGGGTACTAAGGAAGCCATCTCAAAAACTCCCCCCTCTGTTCTCTCTAAATTCTTCATTTCTTTTCAACAAGTTAATCATAAGATCAAAATCAGAGATTAATATATTATATAAAGGAAAAGGTAGCCTGCTACAATATTATGAATAAAGATGCAGGTCTAATATATATATATCATGGGTTTGGCCTTTTAGAGTCTTTTAATTTCCTCGTCAAAAAGCAAAATTTTCATAGGATTGGTAAGGTCAACAAGTCAGATACAATGGTGCCAAGAACCAAAGGGTATATATTTGGATTGAAAAAGAAAAGGAAGAAAAAAGAAAGGAAAGAAAATGTTTGATTTAAATCTAAATCAAGAGATATGTTTAAATCATCAAATCATCTTTTCTCCTTCTTTTCTTTTATTCTTTTCAATCCAAACATACCCAAAAAGAAATTTTAAAAACAATCAAAAGAAAAATTTAACCTAAGTTTCTTATGGCAGTTGAGCATAGCAGCTCTAATTCAGAAGGCCACACTATCTTATATCATTTGGTATGAGAGTTTGCAAAACAAACTCTCTAGATTTTACTTTGCTCCCTAGTGAACTATGAAGTTTTTTCCCCCTCATACTCGTGCGATCTTGCCTTCTGTTCTTTTAATGATTCTTTCTTTTTGCAGTCCTTTTAACTTGTTCTCATTTATTGGAAATTATTGTGCCATAAATATCATTTATTGCCCCATCCATGTGAATGTGCGTGTTCTGTATGTTGCAGCTATATTTTATAGACAAGAAGAACCGTTAATCATGTGAAGTGGGTTCGATCGATCAATTTTGTGGATGGTACTAATGTCTATTTATTTTGCATTTATACACAGTGCGAAAACTTTGTATCGAAACCTAAAAAGTAATAATCACAGTGGACCTACCACACACCTCATAATAATATGATTGATTCCATTCATGCACAATTAGAACAGTTTTACAAGACTTTTAGGAAAAAGAAAAAGACCAAATGGTATATAACTAGCTTTGTGTTTCTGGTTCCATTTGAATAAAGCACGTTTTCTTTTAGAGGAAATAAGTTGAACAAGTCTACAAGTAATCAGTGGTTTTCTCCAAAACAAATAGAAGGAATATGGAACTTAGTTCAATTCCACAAGGAGAGAGAGAGAGAGAGAGAGAGAGGGCTTTAATGAAATGTGCATAAAAAGGGTGGGGGTAATGGGCTTATCACAAGGGTACTAGCTAGCTTTTTAAGAAGAGTTAGTATATATGGAAGAACATCTTTACGAGGAGGATTGGGTCAGATCTCACACCCCATGCATTCACTTTTTTTCCACCACCATTAATTCCAAACAGAGGTGTCATGGAATTCAACTCCACCTTCAAAATGGCCTCCTCAGAGTCCGGACTTTAGTGACTTGCTTAGACTGAGGAATTTCACACTTTCCATTTTGGGAAAAAGAGAACCAAAAGGGCATCTATCCTTGTTTGGTCTAATATTGGCCTTTGGAAAGCTCTTCTTTGGAGTTGTACCCCAACAAGTTTCTTTTGGGTGTAATTGGAATATTATATATTTGAGGCTTTGAATTGGGATTCTGGTTGGCATGCAATTTCAAAAGGAAAATTTTATGGCGCTTCCTTGCATGGTGTCAGTGTTTACATGTTCATTAGATGAATAATTAATAATTTTTAAATTATATTATGAGATTATTCTAGAGAACAAGATTTTATTATATAGATAGTAATACCGTACAACGAAAGCATCGTAAAATCTTCTCAACAAGAGGGAAATTTAAAACATCGTACGGAATTTCATAATAATTGATAAATTAACAAGTCATTGTTGATATATAGCGTGCCTCTTGTTGATTTGGTGTTATATTCATCATTCCTATGGCCATCAATGTTAAACGACATATGCACTGTTGTAAAGTCGTACGAATAAAATTGTCCTCAGCATTACTATTTATATGTTTCCAATCAATTTTAGGAAAGGTAATTAATTACTGATATTAAGAGCAAAAGGCCAAAAAAAATTTTCTAATCAAAACACGACCACACATGACATGGGGTTAGCAAGGTGATTTTGGACAGCCAGCATATATATGTGTTTAACTTAGGCTATGTTTGGTTGGGGGTTTTTGGAGGGGAGGGGAGGAGGAGGGGAGAGGAGGGTTGGTTGGATAAAATTGGAGAGGAAGGAAGGGGAGGGGAGGGGAGGGAGGGCAAATTTGGCTCCCTCCAAATTGGGGGGTTTTGGAGGGGAGGGGAGGGGAGGGAGAGGGGTGGGGTATTTTTAAAGTGTAATTTATTTTTTTGCCCCTTTTTATATTTTAATATTTTAATATATTAATATTTAATAAAAATTAAGATAATTTTTTTATCAGAAATTAAAAATAAAAAAAAAAGATTGAAATTTATAATTTTTTAAAAAAATTATTGATATAAATAAATTTTTTATAAAAAATAAATTTAAAATAATATAAAGGGTAAATTTGTCCAAATATAATTACCTCCCCTCCCCTCCCCTCCCCTCCTGAACTAAACAATAATCTCCATTCCTTCCCCTCCCCTTCCTTCCAACTAAACATAACTCATTAAATAAATCCCCTCCCCTCCCCTCCCCCCTCCCCTCCCCTCCATTAACCTCCCCTCCCCTTCCCTCCGTTGAACCAAACGGAGCCTTAAAGGGGCATTTGGAAGGATGTAATGACGATGTTTAAGAAATAAATAATAATAATAATAATCAAAACTGAAAGAAATAATGCCACTTCAGCAAACAATTACTAATATGTAATGAAGATATATTTTTTAAGTGACTTACATATAGTATCAATAGAAGATTATTGATGAACATTTTAAGAGATCAATTACGATTGATTAAATTCATATATTTATTTATAATTAAAGTTTATACACAAAAGACATACATATATATATATATATATATATATTATTCTACAATTTTTTGTTTAATGTCCAATGAAAAAAATATCTGTCATTTTGTTTGACTCAGAGGATGCTTTTCCCTTGATTATAAACATTTCATTGAAATAAAAAAAAAAGACAATTAATTAGAGATTTACACAGTGTTTGGATGAGGGAGGAAAAAAATAGAGGAAGAGAAAAATACAGAGAAAAGATAGAGCAGAGAAAAATAAAGAAAAAATGTTTTCTTTCAATATGTTTGGATGAATAAAAAAAATGAGGAGAAAAGAAAATTTATTAATTTATAATGATAATAATTTTTATATTTTTAAAAAATCATGTTTTAAATATAAATTAATTACTTTAAATTTAGACACATATTTTTTAGAAGAAATAAGAATAATAAATTTTAAAAAAATTTATGAAAACTATATTTTAATTTTTTTTTAAAAAAAATTTGTTAAATAAAAAACAATTATAAAAAATATTAAAATAAAAAAATTATTTAAAAATATAATCAAAATAGTTTATTATATAAAAATCAAGCTCAAATTTTAAAAAATACATAGTTTAAATTAATTAAAATTTATTTTTTAAAAAATCATTTACTCATACTTATTTTAATATAATAAGTATGATTTTTTATTTTAAAAATTTATAAATATTATATATATATATATTATACTAAAATATAAATTATATATATATATATATATATATATATATATAGGATGAGATGATACAATTCATCCCATCCTAGTTTAAATGCAGCAAAAATCGACTGTATTTTTTTTTGGTAAAAATATAATTTATTAATTTTATTTTAAAAAATATATTAATATTTTGTAAAATATATTTATTATTAATTAATTTTATAATAAAATTTTAAATAAATAAAAATATTAATTAATATATAAAAATTATTCTTAAATTAACTGTTTTTGTGATTATTTTTTTTTGATATATAATTTATTGATTTTAGTCCGATTCCGTTTTGGTTGCAGTTTTTTTTGTTGTAAAAAAATAATTTATTAATTTTACTTTAAAAAATATTAATTATAATATTTATTAATTAAAATATAATAAAATTTCTTAAATTAACTTTCTTTTTACGATTGGTTTTTTTCCCTTTTGATATATAATTTATTGATTATAGTCTGACTTCGTTTTGGATGCAGCAAAAATTGACTTGCAGTCTGTTTTTGTTTTTTTGTAAAAATATAATTTATTAATTTTATTTTAAAAAATATATTAATATTTTGTAAAATATATTTTTATTAATTAATTTCATAATAAAATTTTAGATAAATAATTATAATATTAATTAAATAATTATTTAAAATATAAAAATTTGTTCTTAAATAAACTTTTTTATACGATTGTTTTTTTTCTTTTGATATATAATTTATTGATTTTAAAATTAAAAAATATTTACATGATGTATTTTTAAAATTAATTAAAATTTATTTTTAAAAAAATTATTTATAAATTATTATTTTAATAAAATAAATATGATTATTTATTTTAAAATTTTATAAATATTATATATATGTTTTGACAAGGATAAATGTGTTATTTTCTCCTTATAATCTCTCCGAATATAAAAAAAAAAATTTTGTATGAGGCACACTGTAGTTTTTTTTAAAAAAAAATTTCTTCTCCTCAATTTTTTTTCTAAGCCAAGAAGAAGGAAATTGTATTTTTCTCTTCTCTTTTTTTTTTTTTCTCTCCACTTTTTTCTTTATCCTTTATCCAAACGCACTGTTAAAGAGTTAGAGATTTGAAATTGAAGAAAAAAAGAATGCCAGAGCATGCTCACCTGCTGCTTGGGCTGTATTTTTCTTGGCTTCACACGTTAAAATCATACAACATATCTAAGGGTATCTGTACTATGTACAAATCCTTGCTCAAAATATGGAACCAAATGATGAGCAGGAATGCAATTTTATTATCCTGAAATGGCAACTGATCTGAAAACCTTTCATCGATCCATCAATCAATCAAACCCCACACTTTAATTATCTTCATATGCTAAGCGCAATGTCTTGTAGCATCAATCAACGAATAGTAAGATAATTAGTGAGTAATAAATGCACATTCAAACAGTGGTTTATTTAATAGCAAATGGATTTTATAAGATCAATTCTCGGAATTTCTAATGATGCCAGCACTTTCCAGTCACTGGAGGGTCAGGAACGAATCAAATTGAACGGAATGATTTTATACACTGTAGAGACAATGGTGATGATTATGTCCCATTCTCCTTTGAAAATGGGGGTCTGGAGTTGAATTGTTTTCCTCAATCTATCATTCACATAAAAAATTCATTCGCTCAAGTGAACTTAAACGCAATTTACCAAAATCCTTTGTAAGTTTCTATTGCTGGCATATTGATTTTTTTTTTTGGATTAGTAAATATGCCTAAGCGGTCGAGTTCCTGAGTCCTGACCTTCATATGCCAAAAATATATTATCAAGTTACGTATTAATATTTTATTGTCTAACAACCGTTTGAGTTGCCGTAAAGTGGATATATGTTTTTATATAATTTATGTAATATTTATTATAATTATTATTTCATCAATCAAATTATTATTTTAGTCATAAAATTATTTTTTTAAAAAAATACAGATATAAAAATTATTTTTTATTTTATTCACTTACTTTTTACATCCTCTTTCTCTTTATACTATTTAGCCAAAATAACGTTATAAAAATAATATTCTGTTGAGTATATATTAATCTATGAAAGTAAACAAATTAAAATTTTATTTTAACATAATATAATAATTTATGGTACTTTTAAAATTTATCCACTTAAGTCTGATTATGGAGATAAAAAAATAAGTGTTGATTTTAAAAATCGTTTTGAGTAATTTTAAAGATCCAAGCCTGGATTGTAAGGTAGCTCTACATTTTCAATTAATATTCCCTACGAACTAAACATATAAAATAATCTCACATATTATAAATTGCGATTATACAGCAAAAACATTAAATTCATAGATATCTTTAACTATAGTGATTTGATTCGATGTTGGAAGCCTAATTTCAAAACACAATGACAAGCACCTGAAATCACAGCAAGAAAGGAGAAGAATAAAAGATTTTTCAGATGCAGTTTCCTGGGCAGCTGGCATCTGATCTCAATGGTGATCTTTAGGGAAAATCATTCCTACCAGTGTTCGGAGCCCTCTCACTTAATGGTTAATCAGAAAAACTCAGTATCTTTGCATCAAAGATGCTATGTTTTATTATACGTTGACTAACCTAACCCACTCTCTCATCTCAAATTGCATATATTGGCAAACATGTAATTTGGGAGATATGAGGATCATTTAAGATATTTTAAAATTCAAAAAATGAAATTTGTGAATATTTCATTTTATAAATTAAATTATATAAATTTTTATTGATTTTTGTTGAAATTATATAAACATACCCCGTAACAAAAAAGTTGCCCTATACTTTAATTTATTTTTAAATTTTTTAACCAAAATACTTGACATTTAAAATTTTTTTAGTTAAAAAATATGTATTTAAATTTAATAGAATGTATTTTGATAAAAAAAAGTTTAAATTAAACTAAAATACAAGATAACTTTTTTATTTTAAAAGAAGTTTGTAAATATTTTGAACATATATATATATATATATATATATATTTATTTATACTTATATGCAAGATGAATATGGACCCATGCCATCCCATTCACGTCGGGTATATATATACACACTATCCATGTTGGAATATTTTAAATTAATTGCTATCTCGGGTCCTTCACAACGATCTTGTTCGTCACCTGAAGTTTTGTCGTATAGGATTTGGGATGTTTGTGTAGAACGTTAAATGGGTGACGCGACTGGGCTTTCTTCGAAGTTAAAAAGCTTTAGTTACCTTGGCCTTAACGATTCTTACTAACACAAGGTTGCCCATGGGGGCTGCTTCAATTCTGAGAATATTTTTGCTACATTAGGCTTCAATCAGCATTACACAGTAAGTAGCGCTATTCGTACAGAGGATTGGTAAGGAGGGTGTGGCTGCTTTGGTCTTCCCGCAAGGTTAACGTTACTGCCCTGATTGAATGTGAGAATGGGTTTAGGTGAACATGGTCAAATAAGAACAAGACACCCAGCACTCAACTCTTCTTGGGTTCCTGGTCCTAAATCGACATTTTATGGCCTGCTTCAGACTACCTCCGCTTCAATGGCGACCAACTCCCATAAATGGTGACCGTGTTATGCATCTCAACACCTCTAACTTGCAATAAGTGCAGAAGGAGGATAGAGACTTTGACTCTACCTCGGTAATTTGACGAAGTTTTGACTTTCTTAGTCTTGAAATCACTAAATCCCTTTGGTCATTCATGGGATCACCCATCCAGAAGAAAGAGTCACAAACATCCAGCATCCAACCATCACACTAGCACCCAAGGAAACTACCATCCTATTAATTTTAAAACTCCTGAAGGGAGTCATCATTATTGCTATGAAAGAGAACTCACCTTGGAGTTTCATCAAGAAAGTGAACTTCAACATCCCCAAGGCATTGACTTCATTATGCATAGCATCTCTCTAACATTTATTTGAACGCGAAGAGAGAGAGAGAGAGAGCTTTGGTAAAAGTATGAGAAAGAACGTGCATTAAAACACAATATGGGATAGCATGCAAAATTTAATTTTCGCATTGCATTTATGTACAGAAAGACAAAGGAAATAGGGTAAAACAGTTTTTTTCTCCAGCACTATGTAACCTACACAATAAGTTGCCAGTCATCATTTCCCAACCTCTTACGACTCTTGGATCAATTGTATAATTATATGGTATCACCTAAGCAATGACATCACACGCCACGTGGCATGGAACCATCCACATACTTTTTTGCCAAAACCAAGATCCTTCCAAAATATGAGTCACCAATACCATAATCTTCAATAACTAAATTAATAATCTCAACCAAAAAAAAAAAAAGCCACGCGATGGACTTATAAATTTGTGTTTGAAGAAGCACCCAATTTACTTCCCTTTTCTCAAACAGGTCGTAGATTAATTGGCAATTAACATCTCGGGGGTCCCGTTTCTTTGAAACAAATTTAGACTCTGCGCTAGACATTCAGCACTCGAGAGTTGCTTTAACACGGGAAGTTTCGGAGATACAATTCAGAAACTAGAACCATCCTTTTTACCGTTTCCAATAGACAAAATAAATAAATAAATAGTCGGTGTTTTCTTCCATGCAGTCACCAACAACCTTGTGTCTCCTTTTAATTAGGACATGTGACAAAGTCGTGAAAATGTAAATAATATGATAAAGAAAAAAGTATAAAAATAATTTAAATACCAAAAATTATTTTATTATATTAATATTTTAAATCTAATTATTTTATATTATATTTATTAGTTCATTATTCTTACTTTTTGAAAAACTTAACCCTCTCAACTTTCTTTATTTACTAAAAAACTCCCTAATTATAAGGAAAGTAAAAGGACATGTCCTGAAGGGTTTTTGAAAAAAATAAAGTTGAAAGTGTTGGCTAAGATTTACAAAAATTAAAGGCAACAGGTTAATCAACATAATATAGAGAATATCTAAAACTAAAATATCAATACAATAAATTAATTTTTCTATTACCTAGGAAATTTTTGTAATTTTAACCTCATTATCTAATCATCTTACTTTTCCATATCAATGGTATATGTCCAAATAAATCTATATCTTCCAGTAAGGAGGACACATGGGTTCCCATTTTGGGGTTATAAGGAAGAAAGCACCAAAAAGGCCTCTTCGAAATGTTGAAACTTCACAAAGTACAAATAAAATGAATCCCACAAATTTTCCCAAAAGAAAGGGGGAAAATTATCAAAAAATTAAAAATAAATAATCCAAGTTTGTCAGTAAGCAAGACCTGAAAAGGTAACTCGATTCTCCCATCCGACAACAACACAAAGAGGAGAAAAGGAAAAAAAAATCTTAAGGTACAGAAGGATAGTACACAAGGAAGATAATAACGGCTAGCATAACGTATTACGATAGTCTAGACAGCCAAATTCCTATACTGGCACTAAGCCTTCTGAACTTTTTCAACATACGCCTGCAAGATATGGGGGAAAAGAAAACACAAGAAATCACTTATCATACGCTTAACACTTAATAGACTTTGACAAAAGAAAAAATATCCTAATTGCAAATGTCAATTCAGAAGCTGCCATAGATCTCCACTACTTAAATAAAACTACTTTGACTTCAGATATAGGATGGCTGCACGTTAACCAAGATAAATGGTCAAACAAGGAGATCAAAATAAATTACAGATCATGTAAGCCACAAGCCTGCAACAATTAAATGGAAGCAGGAAAGGTTTTTCTGAAAACAAATAAAATTTCGATATGATATGGATGTTCATACTTGAAAGAATATAATTTACTAAGATGATTTGTTAAATTAACAAAATAATTAGACTATAGAAATGGACAAGATATAATTAAGAAAATAGTTCAAGTTAAAAATTGGTTCCCGGAATCACTTTTCACATAAGAGGATGACACTATATATTTCATGGTCGGTTATATATGGGAAATATCATAAAAGTACATAAACTTGTGCTCAAGATTTAAACTCATTTTCTTGAACAACTTTCGTAAAGCTCTATCAACATCCAAATTAAGCCTTCTAGAAAATCCAATAGGTTTCCAAATCCAAATTCACATGCTTCTAGAAAAGCAATTAAAATGGGGAAGACAACTAGAAATCCATGAGACGTACAATGGCAACATGTAAGTGAACCATCACTGACCTGTACAAGCTTGTTAAGCTTTGATTTTGAAATTGACAGATAGTGATCAATTTTCTCTTGTGTCTGAGGGATATGAGCCCCCTGCATAGCACCAGTTACTTTCTCAACAACTTTCTTCACAATTGTTTTATAATCTTCTTTGTTGATTTGACCTTCTTTCCATGTTGGTTTCAGAAGCTCCTTAACAAACTCCACCAGCGCAAATTTAAAAGCACGAATCCCCTTTGTATCCTTCATTTTCTTAGCCTCATCGGGCCCATTTTGGTCCATATTTTCTAAAGGACAATTATCTTTTGCATTTTTATTATCTGCTCGAGAATCTTGCCTTTCCCCAGCCACCACTTCATTATTCCCTTTGTTAACTTCAATTTTTTGACCTGGCTGTGACTGGATTAAATGTTCACTCTTGACAGTTTGTTGTTCTTCTGAACTCTTGTAAGAATCACCAAGATTTTGTCTCCCTGAGTTAGACAACATTGATGGAATTTCTATATTGTCAGCAACTGTTTTAGTAGGGGAAAATGCTGTGGTGATCCCACCTGCATCAGCCTTCTTTGGCTCAATACTATCACACATCGGATCATACTGCTTCTGGAATCCAACAGCAGGATCTGGCTTGATGAATGTACTGGAAACAGGCTCACCAGACCCTTCAATTTTGGGTAGGGAGGATGTGTCATTTGCATCATGAGAATTTATAGCAGCATAAATTTGTGGAAGCTGCTGACCTGTTCCAAGGAAATGAACTAGAGAGGCTGAGAGGCTAGTAAGTTGAGCAAGCTGTGCATTGCTCACCAAGTTCTGAGTTGGAGTATTTCTTGTACTAACTTGTGATGAGCTTGCATCCATGATATTTGGTTCAACACTGTACTTTTTTACAGTAGACACTTCTTGGTTCTGTATACCTTCAACTATCCCTCCAACTGGAGGAACAATGGGGACTGCCACTTGACTTTGTCCAACCACATTACAGCCAGAAGGATGCAAAGCATTTACGTTCTGTGCATTCTGATTGAAGCCTTGTCCTGGCAGAATTGAAAAATTTAGGTCTATGTGAGAACCAGGAGATTCCTGAATGTCAGTCTTATCATTACATGTCAATGCAATAGCAACATCCTTAAAATTTTGGTTTTCCATGTTATAAGGTTTATTTGAAAACAAAGGATGTCTACTCCCAGAAACATCAAGCAGATAATTACCTGGAGCAACTTGTAATCCGTGATGTTCAGAGGTGGCTACATATGTAGCACCCTGGGTTAAACCATGTTTATTCTGTCCACTCTTGTCTTCAATATGCCCAGAAGATCCAACCCCATAATTCCAATCAGGAGACATTTCCACATCACCAAGCCATTTGTCTGTACCTATTGACTGGGGAACACCCACAGTGGCACCAGCATTTTCTGCCTTCCATTGGTCTGCTTTCTTCTTGTCACCCACAAATGGTGGCTCAGCATACACTTTGTTATCTAAACTATTGCCCCATCCATCACTTCTGGGCCAAGTAGCAAATCCAGGTTCTGGAACACCCATATCTCCAACCTTATCTTCACCCAGTTTTGCTGTATCTGTGACAGCAACGGCATCATTCAGTTTTAAACCGCACCACATTTTATCCACATCAGCCATGTTGCCATCTGGACCCCATCTATCATCTCTTAGCCTTCTACTAGGACTAACTGAGTTACTCCCTTTTGGTCTATCCAATGCCTGATCTCCACCGGAATTATTCCCCCAACTATCATCCCTCAATCTCCTATTTGGGCTCCTAGATGCCTGCCTATCATGAGAAAACCTGCAATATTTACCATTGCGACAATTTCCTGCTGCGTAAAATTTGCAGGGAGTATCACCACTGCGGTTTGGCTCATGCCCACCACCCCGCTCGAAAGAATTCTCTCTACGCCTTCGATCAAATTCCCTCTCTCTAGTTGATTCATCTACAGTTCCTTTGCTGAGTTCATCAGA
Organism: Erythrophleum fordii; assembly: GCA_032878935.1. Lineage (NCBI taxonomy): Eukaryota > Viridiplantae > Streptophyta > Magnoliopsida > Fabales > Fabaceae > Erythrophleum > Erythrophleum fordii. The sequence continues at coordinate 46,139,788 of JAVQMF010000054.1, forward strand.
ATTGTCATGATGCACATACTTGCAAGATGCTCCCATTCTACACTTGCCTTGTGCAAAATTGATACAAGTTTCATTAGATCTTCCACTCCTAACAGAATAGTCCCTACTCTCATGGGGAGCAGAATATCTGGGATGTCCATCTTTCCTGTTTCTACTGTCCCAGCTATCCTCATAATTTCGGTTATCATGGTGAAGAAAATGGCAACGGCTGCCTCTTCTGCATTTCCCAGCAACAAAATCTCTACATGGTTGAGGCAACCCTCCAGCTCTCATTCTATTTCTGTCATTGACTCCTGATTCCCACCTAAAACCACGGACAGGGCTCTGGCTCTGACTCCGACTCCGACTCCGACTCCTAAATATGACAACATCCAAATAGAGGATAGTCAATCAATAAAAGCAACCACATCCACAAAAATTATGCACAGCCATCACAATGACCCGTAATATTATAACTAATGTATTCAACACAGTATTGCTTGGGAAGAAAGGGTGTGAGGGTAGCATGATCTCAAATCAATGACTACCTTACTGTCAAAGATCCAAAATAGAGAGCAGTCAAAGAGTTCAAGGATAACATAGAAAGAAGAGGGGAAAAAAAATAGAAAATAGGTACTCATAAAGAAATGGCCTGTGAAGCACAACAGAAACACAGTACATGACCAAACATGGACAGCAATACAGCACAATCCCAAACTAAAGGACAAAGCCTGAAATGGATACACCTTATTTGCAAAATCTCAAAAATGCTTTTGATATAAAATATCTTTTGAAAAAAGCTGAAAACATCAGCTTTGGAGCTTTTTCCTAGTCAGGCTCACTTGAAACCAATGTGAGAGTTAACATACTAACAAACCGTTGATCATCCCTACCAAATTTCAAATAAATTGGCTATTGATAAGTAAAAAATCTAGCAGTCAATAATATCTTATATTTAGAAGTCATATTTTCAACCCCCAAAAAAAAAAAAAATCATATTATGACATCAATCTCATGGTGTGCTATTAGAGCATAAATTGATTTCTAATGAACATGAAATTTCATGAGCATGATCTCCATGGCATAAGCTTTTAATCCACTGGTGGTATTCGAATAAGTTTGTGTTTAAACACATACAGCACTTTTCTATTCCCAAAACACTGTTTAGAGTTGTCAGACTGTTTTGGTTGAGTGTACACACCTCCTCCATTGGAATGGCAGTGCTTCATGGAACAAGATGAAAGGATAAATATATTTAATAGATTTTAGGAAATTAGTATATAATTTTACATAATGGTCTTTTTATAGACTTTTTCCACAACAAACCATCAGTTTAACTAATGCAGCTTCAATCAATTTTTGGAAACTGGCTCAGCAGAGACATGCTGTATGGGGAAACAAACCTGACTGACCTGTCCAACCCATTTTTTGGGGAACGACTATGCCTCTTATGTTTCCATTCCTCAAACCCTGGAGACATTTTCATGCCATAACTTTCATCTGCGTCCCATGCCATTTTGGTATCCAAATCTCTATTGTAATCTTTATTCATGATATCATCCTTACTTGAAACTCTGCCTCCAGAAAAAGGTTCCTTGAATGGTAATCGCAAATTGGGTTTTAGCTTATCATTCCCTTCCAAATAAGACCACTTCGAACTATTGCTACCAGCAACATTGGCAGAGGACCACCCAGATCGCAATTGCTTACTATCAGGTACAAACTCAGGTTCATCTCTTAAATCCCACTTGGACGAGCGCTTTCTGCCACTTCCACTCATCCCACTTCCCAAAGCCTTATAGCTTCACTCTGATTAATGCAGTGTGCTCTGAGTTAGAAACAACAACATATAAATCACCAGAAACCAGAAATTCATCCTCATTTTTCTTTCACTTTTATTCTTTTTTGTTGGTTCACCAAAGCAAGAAAACATATTACGGAAAACAAACAGCATGCAGCTATTTAGTAAATAAAAGAGTTATCATTACATTATAATAGAAAATAACAATGCAGAAAATTCCAACCAAAATTCTGAAACTGATAGAATTGATCCTAATCTGTGTTCACAATCACATCAATCACACAAGTCACATATACAGTTGACCACATTTCTGATAAAACAAGGATATAGTAAGAGAGAGGAAGAATACAGAACAGGAGGACTGGGAATCCACATAAAGGAGAAAGAAACAAGGAAAGAAAAAAAGAAGAGGGGCGGGATCAACTCAAAAGAGCTCTCCCATTTCTCTGCCAATTTGACAGAAGCAAAAAAAAACATGTTGCCATTAAACCCACAAAGAACCTAGGAAAACTATCTAATCTCAGAGAAGATTGGCAGGTAGAAGCTGCTGGCTGAAAATTCTAGGATTTTCTACAAATATAATTGATTATGAGGAACCATGAATAGTTTTCATATACTTGACTTGAACAATCAAATCCGTGACTCAGATTGCGTAGTCCACATTAGGTTGCTTATACATTTTCCTTCTATCTCCTTGGCCACACCAGACCCCATATAGTGGGTTATTGGTATTTAAAACCAAAACTGTTGTCTCACGAGCAGGCATAGTGCGTTAAGATGGGCCATCTAAAGTACAGAATACACATAGAATTAATAAACTGAAGGAACAACTAACTGGATATTTTGCCAGCAGCAGATACACAAATATAACTGTTTTAAAGTCCATTTTCCAGTCTTCTCAGAAGAATTTATTTATTTATTTTTATTTTTTATGGAATTTCTTGGTAAAAATAAAGAATAAGAAGAGTAAAAGTCAGACAACATATTGAGTTGGTACGATAATGAGGAGGAAAAAATGACAACAGAGTGGATACTGTTCACATTTCATCATGAACTCCAATTTCAGATGAAAAAAGGGTATAAATTAGATGGAATACATAACAAACTAGGATAAACTATTTTTCTAGAAATTCAAGATACAGGAAGGACATGGCATATTCTGTTAGATAAAACAAAGCCCATTTACATATAAGATGACCATTCAAAATTGGTTTTCAAATTAAAATTAGAGAGCCACAAATGTTTTGTGACTTGTTTCAAGAAAACTTCCAACAAAATTCTAGCCATATAAATTGTAAATCCACACCCTCCCAAACCCACCCCCCCTTTTTCCCCAAAGCACAGAGAGAGAGGAGAGGTGTTTTGATGTTTAGGTAAGGATTGATGTGTGCTTTGATTTGCTTAACAGCAGAAAGCTGAAAATCAAGTAAGGTCTAAGATAAAATCTAAAATTGGGAGTAGAAATTTTTTTTATTCAAAGCAAGGATGAAAACTGGAACCAAAAAGAAAACAAGTTTACCAACTTAAACAGACTTCCACAGTAGCTCCATGACTTGGTTTGACACTTTTATAAAAGACAAACCACAAGTGTGGCTAGCCATAACCTTGTTTCACGTTTGAAATTTTAAGTCTGACCTGCATCTTTTATTCTTTCTCATGGAAATTTTATTTACGAGTTTGTAATTACTTTACCCCAGACAAATAAGAGCCATGCTAGGCCATACCCATACAATAAAAGCATGGGTTCTTAATTATTAAAAATTTGCCAACAGGTAGGATCATAGGGGTGTGTCTCCATATGTCCAGGTACAAATCATTTATGTACATGATATAACAAATTTTAAAGAAGGAATAACCCATGCTTTTGCCAGCCCTCATACTTATAATAACTTGGAAAACTCTGACTTTAAACAGATAAGCTTGCGCTAGAAGGACAAAGATTGCATTGCACATGAAATGGTGACTTCTACTTAGAACAGGGATACACAGCAACTACACCAATTTTAGCACTCAAACAACTATATTGGAATATTAAGAGAATTGAACAAAGAATAACATTATTCAAATATTTCCTTTAAATACATCTATGCTTTTCATCATAAATAGCATCTGATACCTCTGAAAGGATATAGGTGATCTTTAAAGCTTAAGAAGAATAAGAACATGTTGGTTGCAAACAATAACCATGTAAGGTACACAACAAGAAGAATAAAACCTAAATCTATAACTTCAAAAAATATCTAAAATTATGAATATTTAAAAAAAAATCAATTGTCAAATTATTGGAAGTAGACAGCACAAAATGCACAGTATATGACAAGACAGAAATATCCTTAACCAAAGAAGCAATGACACACAAACTTGGGACACAACATCAACACTTCAACAAAGCAAAATCTAAAAAACTCTGGTACTAACTGAAGTGTTGAAGTGTATCAGACACGAACATAGACAGAGACACAATTCCTTTTTTATGTGTTGTACTTACAGTCCTTAACTCGTTCTCAGCCTCCAAGACTTTGCAACATACTTTTCCAACAAGGAAAGACATGTCACCCAAAAAAAAAAAACGGAGTAATCAAGTCAAGATACCTATACCCCTAGAAAGGTTTCTTACAATAGTCACATTACATATGTCATAGGTCAATCTAAGCACAAAAAACTTTGTCCCATGTACTTAAGAATCTAGAATAGGCTGATTCAACTAGCTTCAAAATAAGTCCTATTTGAACTCCTAAGCAAAGAAAATGACTCACATCTTGACAGTAATTTTTGTTACTAATTCCTAGACCCAATAAATACATGAAACTTTTAGCAAGACCACCAAACTGAAAATATCAGAAGTGGAAGGAGCCTCTTCTTTAACTAATAGGTCCAGTATTTCAGAAAAGCTTGTGAATCCAAGTTCTCAAAAGTTATTTAAATGTGATTTCAACAGCAAGATAACAGAAGTGCTTTGAATCTTGAAACAAACAAATACAACAATCTAGCACTTCTAAACTTCCCAATAGTCTTCCAAAGCCATAGTCACATTCTCCATAGACCTTGAAAAATCCTTATCTATAACGGAAATTGCATAACATCTTTACAACACTTGTAATGTATTCATACATCGCAGAAAGTTTCCACAATTGTAACACTCAATGATTGGCCACTCAAAAAGCAGATCAAATCGGCAATGTCTATTGCATTGGTTTTCTTCAATGCCTGTTCTTGATGCACATTTGGCACTACTGGTAAAAATTTATTACACAAGGTGACACATCCTTTCCAGTTCTTGAACTAGCCAGTGGTTTATGCTGCTATCTCAGATTATATTGAAATAATCTCCACTCCAAAAAATTCCAAATAGATTGTTTAACGTGTAAAATATCCAATATTGCTCTTGTAGAGGGATCAAATTCCATTTGAAACATATTTACACCAGCTACTTTGACTGAACTTGGAAACATCTTCACGCATTGATCACATGAAATTACTGCAGAAAAATTGTATCTAATATTAGCACTTCGAAAAAGGTACTCTAACTGAGATACAGAGAACTAAGCCACATAGGAAAGTGCCTAACCTACTAGCTAATGTCTTATCATCTAGGCAATCAAGATGGGAATATAGATGAAACCCTAACGATGTAATCATAAGGTCAACAGGTATGAGTGACCATATAAATCTTCTTCCATCAATATCAGTTGAATAACCTTTGGGAAACTTCAGCATTACAAAGTGACTTTGCACTCGGATCAAGTCTAAACAAGACTACATATATCCAAGAGACACTATATCCCAACCGTCAAAAGTTAATGCATAGATAGATGGTGCCCAAAATAAGAGCTAAGAAAGACAAAAACCAAAATCATGATCAAAGGCCATATCAAAATTTAGCAAATCGTATGCCATATTAATCTTCAGAATACAAGATTCTGTCCCTGAAATCCTAGAACAGAAAAGGAAGGAGATATTTCACCAGAAGGAAATCAAAGAGAAAACGTAAGGAAGAAATGAAACACAAAAGGAGGCCTGCTTTCTTTTATTATTAGTCTGAAACCAACAAATTTTATCAGAATCCATAATAACTTCCGTGGTTCCTAATTCATACTACCCTAAGCTAAGGCTCAATACTCGCGAAAGGGAAAATCAAAAGTAGCAACGATACCCAGTCTTCCATGTGAAGACCCATCAAGAAATAGGTGGCAATTTTTAAAATAACAAAACTGACCCGCTACTATTATCATAATTCATAAGCTTCCTCATCCAAAACAGATTTTTTCCTCGTCCAGTTGTTAACCCGTTGAAATGGCCAACCAAAAAAATCATGTGGGGCATTATGGTCACCTCAGTAATCCAAGATTGAAATTCTTGAGAAAAACAGATATACACAGAGATACGATAACCCAGTTTAGCCCAATCAAATAAATACTGTTGAAACCGAAATTGCACTACACATGGATAAAACCTCAAAATTTGAAATAAAAGGGAATGCAACACTATAAAGCTACACAGTATGAGACGAACTATACAAAAATTTCCACCGGGATAAAGATCGACAAAGTAGAAGAGAAAATATCGCAAACCCTAGATAACACATCGAAGGAGACAAGTAGAGTAAGGTTGAGAGGACTCACAAATTAGTAATAGCAGAGAGTCCAAAGAGAAACCCTAGAGTTCATCTCATTGACGTGAGCAAAGAGAAGCGCGTAATTTTGCCATGTTTGGCCTTTCGAGAGATGGAGCTTCGGAGTAGCGAGCGAGGTGCGAGTTGAGTCGTGTCGTTTTGTCAACATAGACGAGAAATATCTTTGCTGGATGCCCTTTCCATAATCTTGTTTTTCAACCTTTTTTTTCTTGCCAAAGTTAAACTGGGATACAAATTGTTTAGGTTTTGAGGCCCTTTTTCTTTTACGTGTCATGGCAAATTTCAATTTTCTTTTTCTTCTTTTGTGAGGGATTACAGTTTTCTTTACTTCTTATCAACATCATCTCCATTTTAAAATGTTTTATTAAATTATACTTCGTTTTTAAATATACAGTTTTTTATTTAAATATCCAGTAAATAGATCTATTATATTCAAATTAGAGTTCTTTTTTGTTTCATGGTAAAATACATCAAACAAAATATACGTGTAATTAAAAAAAGGCGATAAAATGTTTATATTGAGTCAAATTTTGAATAAAAGATACGCATACTTTTAATTTTGTCAAGTTCATAAATAGGTTTGTATACTCTGTTCTAAAATAAAGTATAAACTACTTTTAAGTAGTTTAAAATTTGTTATAGTTAAAGCATACTTTGTATGCAAAATTTATAATTACAAAATTAAAGTAACCATAAAAATTATAATGAAAGAAATGATTGGTTGCTACTTACTTGATAGACTTCTTTTGTTATATAGTAAAAATAAAAAATTTAAATTACTGAAAAGAAGAATACAGGAAATTGGCACCCTTAGCCTAAAAAGAGGAACACAAAATAAGAACTAAAAATAGCCCCAAAAAAATTAAAAAACTAGATAAAGAAACAACAATAAAAGATATGCTTTAAATAGAGAGTTTAAGCAGGGCAATTTGACTCATATATACAATTGGAGAAATAAAATATTTAAATAAATAATCAACAAAACTATTTCTTTATATATATATATATATATATATAATTTTTTTTACGGTAAATTTTCCTTTGCATCCCACCAAAAAAAAATTATTAAAAAAATTATAAACATTTTTACATTAAAAATAAATTTTTTAAATAAAAAAGGAACGTCGAGGGTTGCCTTGGCATTTCCCAAAACCCAAAATGATCCAAAATAATATATAATATATTTTATATAAATATTACTTTATTTATATTATAAATATTAAAATATAATTAATAATAAATTTATATATAATTTTATGAATAAATTTATACTTTTGATTATAATTCAATAAATATAATGTGTTAATAACATGTTAAAATTTAAAATTCTTTACATGTTAACAAATTCTTTAAAAAATTAATATATTTTATATTTTATATTTTTTTTAGAAAAATAACTTTATCAATAATAAGTGTGTAAAATCTTATAATTTTTTTCACATGTAAAATTATATTTCTAGAATTTAGATAGTAATTACTAATAAAGTTATATTTCTAGCTATATTTTTAAAAAATCTAAAAATTATTTTTTATGATTTTTTAACATATAAATTTTTTACAATTTAATATAAGTACCTAATAACAAAATTTTAATTTATTCACAATTATTAAATTTTCATTAAGCATGTTATTAATATATTATATTTATTAAATCATAACCTAAAATATAACTTTATTTTTAAAATCATAATTTATAAATTTATTATTAGTAATTATATTTTAATATTTTCTAATAAATATTAAATAATATTATATTTATTGTATATAAGAAATATAATATATCATATCTATTTTATATCATATTTATTATATAAAAAGTTAAATACTTGTTATAACATGTAAGGTAAGATTCTAGATACTTATTATTAATTTTTAAAAATTTTATAAATTTAAAATATATAATTTATTATTTATTTTAAAGAATTTGTTAACATATAGAAAAACTTTTTACAATTCAATAATAAATGTCTAATAAAAAAAGTTTAGTTTATTAAATTAATTATATTATAATATTTTATAATAAAAATAAAATAATATTATGTTTATTATATATAAATAATATAATATATTATATCAATTTTATATGATACAAAATATATATAATATTTATTATATAAGAGATATATATATATATATTATATAATATACTATATTAATACACACACACTGCCCACCTCTCACCTCTCCCAACCCTACCCATTCCCCCGCTTCCCCTAAGAAAACAAAAAAATTATTATTATTATTTTCGGTTTTGGGAATGTGGAGGCAACCCCTCTACATGCTCTTTTTATTTAAAAGAAAAAGTATTATTTCTTTTTAAATGTGGAAATTTTTTTCTGTATTCGTAATTTCTTTTTTTTGGAAATGACAAGGAAACTTCACCGCATCTCATAAAAAAATTAGTTATATTTATGAGAAAATGTTTTTGATGATTACTTATTTAAATATTTAATTTTTTATTATATATATGAGTTAAATTGTTGTTTAAGCGGGACAAAACCATTTGGGCCATTTGGGCAGGGTCAACAATACCCACTAAGTAAATTTTACAAACTTTCACTATACAAAGACAGTTTGGGTTTATCACTATAATAGAACATTTGGTAAAATGACAGAATCATAAAATTTTTTTTTTATTTTCATTTTAACAATTTTGCTTACCAAATGTTCTTTTGGTAAAAATAATTTTATGAAATCTCATGCTTCTATTTCTAAAAGAAATTAAAAAAAAAACACACACACATACACTTGAGTAGCACTAATAAAAACATAATAAATATTGTTAAAAAATTTTCAATTCTTTTTATATTTTCCTTGTAATGCCAATGGCCCCCAAAAGAAGGGAGTTAATTCTTAAATAAGAAAAAAAACTTGGATATGGTAATGAACTCGTTGAGGAAGAAGGACAGTAAAGACGCTTTCATCAAAGAAGAAAGCTATGGCTCTTGGGGAACAGAAGAGGTCAAAACCTTGTCTTGCATTGTTCCTCAGCCAGTTCTGGCACTGAAGACGAGGGAACAAATGGTATCTGGACAATTTAACTTTAATCTAATCTTCTGCTTTATTCTAATGTACACAATATCTGTTCTTTCTTACTTTCTACATGTATTTACACTTATGAGTATACATTTGGTTCATACTGGTACTTAGGGGTGAACAAAACCGAACCAAACCGTTAGGACCAAACCAATAAAAACCGATTAACAAATGGTTTGGTTTGGTTTTTTGAAATGTAAAACCGACTAATTCGGTTCGGTTGGCGGTTCATGGCATGTTTGGTTCGGTTTAACCGAACCAAACCAACAAGTGCTTTCATTCCAAACATAACCACAGCCCACAGAAGCCCAGAACCGAATGTGACTTTCCTACAGCCCAAAACGTAAGTCTCCCGCGGCGCACATGCTTTCTTGCCTCCTGCTATATTCGGCCCAGATGTGAGTGTAAAGCCCAGAAGTCCATTGTTTAGTGGTCCAAAGATTTTGCAAGGCTTGTGCTTCCTCTGAGTCTCACTCTTACTCGCCGTTGCAGAGCCAGTCGCCCAGTCGCAGAGCCAGTCGCCCAGTTGCCAGAGCCCAAAGGAGCCTTCACTTCAGTCACGAATCACTGCTGATGTTGAGTGCTGACAGAGACATGTTGCTGCTGCCGGCTTGCTCTACGGTGCTAGTGTGCTACACTGCTCCTCTGTTACTCTGTTATTTGGGATTTTGAATCTCGGGCTAAAGCCTCTTTTCCGAACAAGCTACTGCGCATTCACTGTCATCAAGCTCGCCTCTTTTCATCGAGCTCGCCTCTTTTCATCGAACTCGTCATTCACTGAGGTAGGAACGGACAAGAGCTAGTAAGATCGACCGTTACGGGAGAGGGACGGAACGACTGAGAGGGATGACGCCTTAGAGATATCTAGACGACAGAATGTCCATGATTCATCATCCCCTTTCCCTTTTCTAGTTACAGTCCGGTCAACGAACTCGAACTCAGAACTCGAAGTAAGAACTCCCTTCTCTATTCTATCTCCCTTCTCTATTGAAGTAGCTTTCTCTTCCTTAGTAACGATGGTGCCATGGTGGTGCTAGCTAGTGACAGTGCGAAGCTGTTGACCGTTAAGGCTGCGGGGTTTTGATCTGTTGCTAGCTACCGGGTGGAGGTGTGGAGTCGAGAAGCTGTTGAGGTGAGAGGCGAGATGGAGGTGCGAAGGTGTAAAGGTGAGAAGCTTGGTAGCTACGAAACGGGACTTTGATCTATTGCAGCATCTCTGTTTGCACTACAATACTGTAAGACCATTGTTTTTGTAACAAAAACGTGTTCAAGGGTTGGCGTGAGTCTGAGATGAGATTGGTTTATAGGTTCAAACTTTATACAGAATTGTGTATATATTCCCTAGCTTTTTGGAATTTCTGGTCCTGCCATTTTTTGAACTTTAATATTCAGAGCACGAGTGTTATATATCAGAGAATTAGTTGGCTGCCTTTTATCGTATAAGATGGAACATGAATATTCAAATGCAAAAGTCATGAGCTTTATGTCTGATCTGTGGTGTAATGTGGGGACAAAGAATAATTGGAATGTGTAACATCGGACCATGATAGTGAGATGAAGAGGGACTACATTTATGATTGCATGTTTTCATATTTTGAAGAGGAAGCACGTTTACAAGAGCCAAGAGGGACCACATTTATTTTTATAATGGGATGGACAGGGAATTTATTACAAAAAATTAATAGAAAAAGTGGATTGGTGTGGTAATAAAGAAGATATTTTTATTTTTACTTTTATAATCAAAATTTCCTAATAATTTATATATTTTATGCACACAGAAGAGACAACTTTTACATAAAGAAAAGTTGGTGATACTTTCTGCAGTCTGGCCAATATGAACAAATCTGAGGTAATCTTTTTTAAAATTATATTTTTTGTTTAGTTTAGTTGTGATATATATTTTTTAATTTAGTGACTTCTTTCATTTGTAAATAAATTGCAGGAAGAAAGATATATGGAGCTAATGGATGTTATTGATGATGAACAATCAAATACTAACAAGTCAACATCAATTCAAGAACATTCCATAACCAATGATGTTGCTGCCTCTAATGATGCTACACCTTCTGATGTGGGGAAGCCTTCTAAAAAGATAAAAGTGAAGACAAGCCAAGTAGAGGAGAAAGAAAATGAGAAAGAAAAAGAGAAAGAAAAGCAAATGCAAATAAAGAAGCAAATAGAGCAAGAGAAAGAGCAAGAGAAAGAAGGAGAGTCTAACAAAGAAACAGGTAAAAGAAAGCCTACAAGACCTGAATCTTGGGTATGGACTCATTTTACACTTATTGAAGATTATGATCCAGAATATCCTAGGGCTTCATGTAATTGGTGTGGTGTAGACTATGCATGCCATAAAAAAAGAAATGGAACTTCTAATATGGCACATCACTTAGAGTATAAATGCAAAAAAAATTTTGGTGGAAATCGGGATCCAAAACAATCTGTGTTTTCATTCCAACCAAACAAAAAGGAAGATGGAGAAGGGGTTGGAATTAAGATAAAAGGAGTTGCTTTTGATGTTGCTGCATGCAGGGAAGCTCTTGCAAGAATGATAATTGTGGATGAGTTGCCATTTAAACATATAGAGGGAGAAGGATTCCGTTATTTTATGAGTGTTGTGCAACCTTTATTTCCTATTCCATCACGTATTACTGTTGCTAGAGATTGTTGGGACATTTTCTTATCTGAAAAAGCTAAGTTGAGAAGTTCATTATGTAAGACACGTCAAAATGTTTGTCTAACAACTGATTGTTGGTCTTCTGTGCAAAATTTGAATTATTTATGTCTTACTGCACATTTCATTGATACTGAGTGGAAATTGCATAAGAGAATTTTGAATTTTTGTCAAATCTCTGATCATAGAGGAGAAACAATAGGCTCTAAGATAGAGCATTGTTTGTTAAGTTGGGGAATTGATAGAGTTTTTACCATTACAGTTGATAATGCCAGCTCTAATGACATTGCTGTAGCTTATGTGAAAAGTAGAATAGTTGATTGGAATGGACATATAATGAAGGGAGAATACCTGCATGTAAGATGTTGTGCTCACATTATAAATCTAGTGGTCAATGATGGTTTGAAAGATATGCATGAGTCTATAGTTAGGATAAGAAATGCAATTAGGTATGTTCGTGCTTCACCTACTCGTTTACAAAAATTTAAAAGTTGTGTAGAACAAGTAAGAATTCAAGAGAAAGGCATTGTACAATTAGATGTTTCTACTAGATGGAACTCTACATATATTATGCTTGAGAGTGCTTTGAAATTTCAAAAGGCATTTAAGAGGTTGGAAGAAAAGGATGTCCAGTTTGTCTTGGATAGAGTAAGTCCTCCAACAAGTGAAGATTGGGATAATGCACGTGCTTTTGTGAAATTCTTGAAAATATTTTATGATGTCACTAAAAATGTATCTGGTTCATTATTTGTTACATCATCTCAATATTTCCATGAATTTTGCTTAGTGTTGAATACCTTGAACAATCTATGCAAAAGTGATGATCCATTACTTAGTCAGATGGCTGGAAAAATGAAAATGAAGCATGACAAATATTGGGGAGATGTTAAAAATATTAACATGATCATTTTTATAGCTGTGGTTCTTGATCCTAGATATAAGTTAAAGTTTGTGGAATGGAGCTTGAAAAAACTTTATAGTGAAGAAGTGGCAGAATTGATGACTCAAAGGGTGAAGGAAACATTTAACAAGATGTATGAAAACTATAGACTTTTTCATAGTCATGGTAAGAATCAAGTTCCTACTCAAAGCCAGGACATGGAAGTTGTTCCATGTGAAAAGAATGAAAAGGATTCATTTGCAATGGAGTTTGATAAAATTATGAATGAGGGTGATAGTATGGATAATCAATCAGAAGTAGAGCTTTACTTGATGGAAGGTAGAGAGAAAATGATACCTAAGTTTGACATCCTCAATTGGTGGAAAGTGAATTACTCTAAATATCCAGTCATCGGGCAAATTGCTAGGGATGTATTGGCTATGCCTGTATCTACTGTAGCTTCTGAATCTGCTTTTAGCACAGGAGGTCGTGTACTCAATCAATACAGAAGTTCTTTGAGTCCAAAGACTATTGAAGTCCTTGTTTGTGCATAAAATTGGTTTCGATCTAGCCCATTGTCAAGTGATACTGAAGAGCTAGTTGAAGATATTGAAAAAATTGAGCTTGGTAATGTCTTTTATTATTGTGATATAAAAGAATTTGATATTATTGATTATGAATTATATTACTAATTTATCTTTTTTTTTGGTTACACCTCTTATGAATTATTAGATCTTGGCATAGCCTCACCAACTGATGAGGATGAATATTAAGGATCTTAAGTTATGTTCTTTGTAATTTCTCATGGTATGTATATGTAACCAATATGAATTTTATTTTATTTCATATACTATCATAGAATTTATCATTTTTAACATAATTTGTTTTATTTTGTTTTTTGTAGGGATTCACATTTTTTGGGAAGCTAAAGTAATAGTTGTATATTTGGTGATTGAATACTTTTGAACATCACCCTTTTTGGAAGATGGTGTACTAGTGAATGATATGGTAGTAAATGATATGGTTGTTGACTGAATATTTTGTATATTACAACTTTTGGAAGATGATGTAGTAGAGTAGTGAATGATATGAATATTTTATATGTAGAAATTTATGTTTTGCTTAGTTGAGTATTTTAATGTGAACTAAAGTTGTTGTTATTATTGGTTAAAATTTAATAAGATGCATAATATTAGAAATTAAATTCTATATATTGCAAAAAATAAAATTTAAAAAAATATATATTTTTGGCCAAAAAAATATGAACCAAACCAAATCAAACCGAACCAAACCGACCAAAAACCGAACCAAACTGATTACAATTCAAAACCGAAAAGGTCCAAAAAATTGCAGAACCGACAAGGTTGGTTCGGTTTGGTTTTAGCCTAAAACCGAACCAAACCAAACCTATGAACACCCCTACTGGTACTTATGGATCATCATTATTTTCAACGATCCATTTTCCCTTTCAGCATGTTGATTGTATTCAATCGACTACCATGTACGTTTCACATGTTTTTATTAAATGTTTGGACATATTTCTTCTATATATCCTCAGGAGACGTCTATTGTCAAGTTTTTGTTGGTCAAGGCAAGTAGCTTAAAATTTTTGATGATAATAAAATCCAACCCGAATTTATGTAAAAGCTCATTTAAAATGTTTTGGCCTATTTAAAAGTGTTATTTTTTATTTGTGCTTCACGATAAAAAAGCTTATGTGTAAAAACCTAATTTAGCTTTTAGTTGCAAAATCCCAAAATAAAAAAATGAGTACAACGGCAAATTAATTAATACATTAAAGACAAATAAGTTATGACCTCTTCATATTCTAAAAATGGAACTAACAAATTTTATACTATGAATATCTTTAATTTTTATATAAATATAAACTGTCTCTTTAACCCATGTTTTTTAGCCTCATAATAGCATTTATGCCAAGTTGATTAGATGAGTTGCATGATAGAATGACTTTAGCTACATAGGTTTACAAGTGTTGAAAAGATTTTAAATATTAGAGACAATTTGAAGTTATACTGACTGAAATAAATGTTTAAATTCACAATTCTCTCTAACAACTAGATGGTGCAAAAAGTCTATAAATACATAGTATTATCAAATGAACAAGATTGAAAAAAAAAAAAAAAACAAGAAAACGTGAAATATATTGTTGTCAATTTTGCTTAATATCTGGTTTATTAGCTTTGGAGAAATAAATTTGTGCCTTGAACTTGAAAATCTCTCAAAGAAAAAGAGTTATTCTAGAGAATCAAAATGTTGAAAGGTAACAAATTAAGGGTTAATAGTAGAAAACCCTAACAGAAATCCATTGTAAAGTGTTGGTGGTAAGTACGGGGCAAAAATCACTAGTTATATGAGTTTTTGAATCATTAATAAAGAAAATCCCTTTAAGAGCGTTAAGAAGACTAGATGTTGACCAAAGGTACCGAATCAAAATAATTTTCTATGCATTTTTCTCTTTCAATAAGTTTCTTTTTAAGTTTGTGGAACATACCTCTTTCACTGTTGGAGGACCATTGGCAAATCATATATCTTCATTGCAATTACTTATTAATTATTCATCCACTTCTAATTGCACTTAATCTAAGTTGTTATATTGCTCAACTTAATATATTTATCGATTTTATTTGTTTCATACTTTGATCTTGCACTTGAGTGTATTAAAGGAGAGGACTATCAGTCCTCCAATTTTGAAAAAAGTTTTAAATTGCATTTTTTTTCACAATATACCTATTCCCCCTTTCTATCTGTGTGTTTTGACCTTTTTGTTGTTTTACATTTTTTAAGCTGCTCCAGTACTCTGCTTCGATAAAAGAAGGCTTGCCTCCGTCCTTCTATATCTATATTGGTATATTCCTAAATCAGTATAACAATTGGCAGTGCACGAATATAATTTTATTTTAATCTTTTTATAGTCTTTACTACCTATCAATTGCTTCAAATCCAAGTTTGTTCTTTCTGCATTAAGGATTCAAGAATCTATGTTTTTGGCATTTACTTGCAGCTCTGCTTGGCCTGAAGTTCTTTTTTCTATTTCATTAGAGTTGAACAAGTTACGGCCATGGTGGATATCCTAATGGTCAATTCGCTGCAGGACATTGTTCAGCTCGGAAGAAACTGAATTGCATGGGTGGGAATTCAGCAGGTCAATTTTGCTATAGTGCCGCAAATTTGTTTTCAAAATGACGATATATCTAACTACGAGATTTATGTTGCTTATCAATATCAGGAAAAAAATTGGGTTCTCTATGTATCCATCAACAGTTACCCACGATCACAAGGTAGAAAAAGTTAAGACTAATCGATCAATTTGCAGCCATTAATTTTTTATAGCCATTTGTTCACGTATGTTTCGACTGTTAATTATTCTATTTTCTGGGTAAAAAAAAATTCCCGAATTACATCTTCAAGGTTATATCATTTTGAGCTGATAGCTGCCATCTTTTTAAGCCTGTATATTTATGTGTCAATTTGCGCTTTATAGAGCTGATTGCTTTCCTCTAATGGTCCTTAGTTTAGTCATCTTGAGTGTCATACCGTAGCATTTGCAGCATATCAGTTAGAGCTAATGTTTTTAAAATCGGACCGGTCATTGAACCAGTAGAGGTATTGGTTCACGGTTCATTAGTCAAACCGTGGTCGAACCGGTAATAATTAAATATATTATTTAAAAAAATTTTATGTATTAAAATTTTAATATAACAAATAAATATTAATACATTTTAAATATTTGATTACTAATTCAATATTTTTTAAGATATTACAAAAATTAATGTTTAGTTTAAAATAAAAATTATCTATGATTAAAAGTTAAGAATATTTAATATTAAATTTTTAGAATTTCTAAATCATATTAAAATTCTACTTATTATTAAAAAATAAAATAATAAATAATAATTTTAGCTAAGTATCTTGATATTTGAGAGAAATGTTATTAGAAAATTAAACATAATAAAAAGCAAGTATAAAAAATAATTAATTATGCATATTTTATTTCTCTTATATTCTCTTTCTTTTTTTAAAAAAAATTCATATTTCAACTCCCTCGTCTTTTTTATTACCTTCTATTTTAATTTGTCAAATTTATTTAAAATGAATTATTCTATTATATAATAAAAAATTAAAAAAAATGGCCTCAAACCGGTTCAAATCGATTTTTTCAGTCCGGTTTGACCGGTTCTTGACTGGTTTTTTGATTGACCAATTTTCTAACACAACCGAACCAGACTAGAGACTGGTTTCTGGTCGAACCGGCCGGTCCGGTCCGGTTCTGAGTTCACTGGTTAGAACACATCTAAATTCTCAAAAGACAACAACAACTCTCTTAGCATTTTGTTGATAAAATTATACAGATCCAACATTTGATTTTAAACCCTGGTCCTCTGCAACTCTTACGGCAGCAAATTTCTATGCTGCTTTTGCATAAGCAGGTGATGGCATGAATCATGATTCACTGTCATCAAAATTTTTTTGCCTGTGGGCTGTGGTTTCTGAAGACTACCCATCACCCCCGACTTAAAGGGAATTCTTCTGCGACTAAATTTAAGCTTTCTAGCAAGCTTTTATTAGTTTCTTTCTTCAGCTTGTGACTCCTTTTGCGCTCTCCTAGAAACTGAAGGTAGCGCTCGCGGGCTGGTTGGAAGCTGAAACCTCTAACTAAGAGGTACATTTGGTCCATAAGAAAGTGTTCTTGGTAATTAGCAGGTCTGAGGTCAAAACTTTAACGTGTTCAATTGTTCTTGAAGTGGCCAGGTTGCTATATTAGATTTCAGGCACATCTTCTGAAGTGAGGATTTTCTATCAGGCGCATCGAGGAAAGGGAATTTAATAATAATAATAATAATAATAATAATAATAATAATAATAATAATAATAATAATAATAATAATCTGAAGTGCGCAACCCCGTTGCCCTTCAGAAAATTCATTTCATTCAGGGCATTGTTCAACTTGTCAGAAATTGAATTGCACAGGTGAGAAGTCAACAGATCAATTTTGTTATACTAATGCAAAATTTGCTTTTAAAAAGACAATATATCTATGAAATTTATGTTGCTTATTAATCCCAAAAAAAAAAGAGAGAATTATAATAAAAGATTTAAAAAATAAAAAAATTATTTTCAAAAATCTATTATCACTTATTTTAAAATAATTATCATTAAATTTAATAATATATCGTTAAAATTAACAGTAAAAATTTTTAAAAATAATTTTTTTTGTAATTTTTTTTTTAAAAAAATTCAATTCTCGATAGATCCCAATCACAAGGTAAAAAAAGTCAAGGCTAATCATTCAATTTGCAGCCAATCAATTTCTCAATCCATTCTTAATATTTAAAAATCGCTATTATTTTACTTCTTCATATTTGTCTTCACAATCACATTCCTCTTATTCGATTTTCTTCATTGGTTTTTTTCTAAATTGCTTATCCTTTCAATATATTAAAAATATGAAAAGCTGGCACCGTTATCATATAATTTGGCCGACCTAGCATCCAGTTCACAAACATGCTCATCTTGAAAAAAAAAAATTTACGTATATCAAATTTTTTATTATACGTCTACTTCTTTTAAATTAGTAAATCCATAAAAAAAATTTTAAAGTACAGATGACCATCCTATTTTATTCAACTGATGGGAGACTTATACAGTATAATCGTTTAATAATTCAAAGTACAAATAATATTATATATATATATATATATCCATTTACCGACCAGTTTTATTACATTAAATATGTCCTTAAAAATTTTCAGTGGCGCTTTTACCGTTTAGTCGTCAAATCCATCTAGGCTAATGCCTAGATCTGTCTGCATTATTCGTTCAGTCTCCTCTGCAATGCAATTTAATATACACACTGCACAGAATATTTCACATCACTTCTGGCTCAAACAAACGAGGTTTCTAGGTTTTCACATTGTGATTTTGGAAAACGACAAGGCTCAAATTTTAAAAAATTTATAGTAAAAAATTTTAAAAATTTAAATTATTTTCTAAGGTTTAAAAATCGAATTTTTATTCTAAGTGGACAAAAATGCTCATATGATAAAAAACTCAAAGCTTAATAATAATAATTTTAAAAATTCTTTGTAATTTAAAAAAAATCGGAGTTATAAATTTTCAATATTAAAAGTGAGAAAAAAAGGTAATAAAAAATTTTAACTGGTTAAAAATTTTAAAAGTCACTTATAACTTAAAAAAGTCTGAACTGTAATTTTTTAATGTTAAAAGTTGAAAAATAAAATAATAAAAATATTAAAATTTAGTAATAATAATCTTAAAAGTTTTTTATAATATAAGGAAGCCTATATTGTAGCTTTTAGAGTAGGAAAATAGGATAATAAAAAAATTTAAAATTTAATAATAATAATAATCCCAAAAGCTTTTATAATTTCAAACAATGTAAGTAATAATTTTTTAAGAAAAAATGGCTAAATGCATTTTTGTCCACTCATGATAAAAATTAGGTCCTCTACTCCTCCTCGGAAATAATTTGAATTTTTAATATATTTCTCTATAAACTTTGCAAAATTTGAGCCTTTATATGTAATTTTTCTTGTGATTTACTATTATCACAGCTACAAGCGTTGACTCCTTCCCATCTTTCTCAACCTTTTTCTCCTAATTTCCTTCTCAGATAGAGAAGACAGTGGATTCTGCAGGCGAAGAGATGTGCCTTCTTTCCTCAAAGCACATACATGCATCTCCAATACTGACGTCCATTGCCATTTCTACAAGGTGAATCTTGCAAAAATAATGCCTCCACAGTTACTCGCTTTTTTCCCGCCCCGTTCATCTTATTTATTATTATTCCCATCAATAGAAACTCATGTTTCATTCATATATTCATTTATGCATAGACATAATTAGCTTTTAATCAATAAATCCATCACACCTTAAGCTTTTACATGTCCATCAGTTATAAAATTATCCATCTTTAAAGTACTATTGTTCCCATAATACTTTAAAAGTCATAGCTTACTTACAAATAACCTATCAATGAAATTCCAACTTTCATAACACACCCAATATATTTGTATTTTAGTTTCATCGTTTAGTTTATACTCCAAGATAATTAAATTTACAAGCTGTACACAGTACCTGCTTCATCTCGGCCCTTGTACAAATCGTGCTCATTCAGACTTACCTTTTGGGAGGCAATACTTTTTGCCTCGTTGCTTTTTGTTTAACTATAAATTATAAATTGCCTTGTTGCTTTTCGGTGAGGAGCCCGACTTACTATTTCTCATTTCTACTCATACCTTCTGTGTTAACTAGCTATGCCTTCACTACTATTCTTTCTACTTATTCTTTTTCTTTTATATTTATCAGCTATCATTTTCAGGTTGGTTAGAAAGATAGCAATCCACTTAAATGCTGCACTGACAAATCATTAAAAGATAAAAATATACATTTTTCAATTGAAAGAACTGCAACATTGTCTGTCCTACTTCAACTACTCTTCATTCGCACTCAAAAATTTTCCCTCCTCCTTCCTTCCGGTGCTAAAATTCACAAGCAAACCTGAAAGCTTCACCAACTTCGCAAATTTCTTTATCAACATACAAGGTTTGACATGATAATTTTCTTTTTATACTTTCAACTTCGCTTTTTACTTCCCCTAGCATTAGCAAATGGTTTCTTTTTCTCCTCATAATTGTTATACCAGTGGATCAATATGTGTGCACAACTTAAATATCAACCTCTGCTCTTACTACTGCATTTTAATACTATCTTTCAACAAAGTGAGTTCAGCCTGGGATTATGTATGCTGCAAACTTTCTACACGCTTCATTTTTACTCTGTTTTTCTCTGTATATAAATCCTTTTATATTGAGGCATACTCTGTTATTCTCACCCAGTCATGCATGTTTCGGAGGTTGAATATTTTCCCCATTGAATATTTGTATACAACTCTACGTCCATTGCCATTAACTTCATGTACTTTCCATTTTCCCTATTAGATACTTATTTCCTCTAACACACTTTTTTTTCTTTTTGATACAAACAGAAAATGGCTGCACAAAAATATGACTTCATAAAGGACATCCTTCCTGACAAGTTAACGTGGAGGATCTGTGTTAGGGTCATTCGACTTTGGACCGTTAGACAACGGCACCCACCCCATGACATAACCAGCCTTGGTATGGCGCTACTTGATGAGCAGGTTTGTTAAATATCACATGAGAACTATAACCAATAAATAGAGTTTTAGACCTTGCAGAAAACAGTACAAATACACTTTCTCACGTTTTCTTCATTCTTCTTCCAGATGAACAAGATACAAGCAACAATACTGATGACGCGGCTTATTCCAAAATTCATCTCCGACCTGTTTTAAGGAGATTGCTATTATATCGAAAACTTCTATGTTGATTATAACGGTGGAAAATTCAAGCCTACAAACATTGTTTCAAAATCACTTTCAATGACAGCACTCATGTTCAGCTCTTCCTGCACATCATTATGAATTTGTTCCCATTCTGGACATATTAGAGAGAAAGTCTCCAATAGACTGCTTAATAGGTTTCAATACATCCTCTACCCATCACAACTACATGTATACAATGTAGAAATTTTTGTAGAGCTTGTATGATCATTATATTTATTTCTCTTTTCACACCTCACTAACATTTTTTTCCATACTTTCATCAAATGTTATTGGACAGCTGAGGAGCTTTGGATCATTGGACGAATTTGAGCTGGAGGGGATTACCCCCAACAGATTGCTAATCAACATGGAAGATGATAGGTTTCATTTAAGCCCTCTCATCCTGTATATCATTTCTTTACTTCTCTTCAATAAACATATTCATTAAATTAAATGCTTGTAATGTAGAAACAATTCCATCCCATGCGGTTTGTTCGGAGAGAGTGCCTCTTTTACTGCTGAATACATTCAACCAAGCATTGACACAACGGTTATAGTTGTGTTACAGCTCGCAAGAATCAAAGCCACTAACAGCATCTCTTCTGATTCACTTCAATGTCTACCTCTCAAATTAACAAATAAGAATAACGACACAACCAGTAGAAGTTACCTATCACTGCGGATAAAATCCAACTGTCCAACTGGGGGAACACAACCATGGTCCTCTTTAATCCAGACATCCCCCAAGTCAGACACCTGCAAGTGGAGGGTGACTAAAGATCAACAACTAATTTTTGTCAACTGCTACCTACATCAAGCACAGGAACTCAACTTGTATACAACTTGCTCTAATACTTGCTAAATTATACCCTGCCAATCATTTCTTTCATTCCATAACTTATTTCTATTTAACTCTTTTGTTGTTTCATAAATTATTGGGAAACGTCTTCTGTCATGGGTGTAAATGAATCCGATGTGTCTTCTTCCAATACTATCACATCATCCAAAACCATTTCAATTGAACCAGATGCTGTAGCATTAGCTGACATTAACACTTCCCAATTCTGTACACTGAAGGCCACCAAGAAACAAAGGACAAAGAGAACACCCATTGAACCAGATGTCCGATTGGCTAGATGAGCACATTCCAGTCTTCCATAACAAAGCCATCGAAATCATAAGAAAGAAAAATCTCAGTAAATCTTGATCTTCAACTCTTTTTTGCAGTAACATCTAGATCTCATGGTTTCAGACTTTTGTGCTACACGAGTCCATTTTCTGTGACTTTTCCATATACATTACGTCTTGCTATCCACTCCGTATCAACTGGATACATGGTTGGAAAATATTTTCAACTAATTTTGGTGAAGTTAAATTATATATATGTCTACTCAGTGTTAGCCTAGTGTTCTTTCAACCCACTTTATGTTTGATAATTCTGCTCAATGTTTAGATAAAAGCTCAAATTACTTGATCACCTTCTATTTGGCCATATTTTAATGTGCAGAAAAGACAACACTTCATTTGTTTAATTATTCTTTTTCTTTGCTGATTCTTTGTTCTTTTGTTAAAAGCAAAAAGCTTTATACTTTTGTCTACTTTATCATCTCCGTTAACTACATTAGGTAAAAATAAAAGTCAACTTTGCTCCTCTTTATCTCTTAAATTATTTGAATGCATTAGTGAGAATAAAACAATTGGAGAAGTTACTACAAACTTTGTATATTATTTAATTGTAAGTTGGTTATTTTGAATATGATCTATCACTTGTTAGTATACTTATACAACGGTGGTATCTAAAGATACATACTTTCCACACAACTCGGGGTGAGTACACAATCATCCTCAAAGACATAACCATGCAATTAGGCCTACAATGTGAGGGAGATCTCGTTACCGAAGAGATAAATTGGGCTTGGGTAGATAGATATAAATGATTCCTTGGGATTCGACTGTCAACTAAAAAGATTGATAAGGCAATGATTGACCATTATATGGTTAGCTAAAAACTTTGTTGACTTGCTAGATGATGCTGATGACTAGGCAATGTGTCGATTTACATGAGCCTATATTCTTAGATTGATTGGAGATTTTTTTGTTGCTAAATAAGTCTAGTCAAAAGGTATATTTGATATATCTTCCATTGTTTGTAAACTTTGAGCAAGTTAACAAGTTTAGTTGGAGCTTAATAATGTTAACTCACATATATTGTGGCTCTGCAATGCAACATATAAGGATAAGAAAGGGATTAGTGGTTATTTGATATTATTGCACTTATGAATATGAGATCGATTTTTTATATTTATACTAAAGAGATTATTGACTCACGATATCCTTACATAAAAGAGTATTCTCTTCTTCCACCTTTGAGCTTCGAGTATGAATTATAGTTAAAATATGCAAGCGATTACATCTATAATAGCTCCATATATTTATTATTATTTACCTAATATGATTGAAAATTATGATGGATGGAAGAATGTTGGATAATCTTTTTGTCTAGGTTTGTGAGCCTTGAGTCAGTATTAGACTTTATTAAATATAATAAGAGATAATGAAGTGTGTTGTTTTTTTTTAAATTGTCTATAAACATCATAACTTTAATATTTCTTAATATCTTATTATTTCATCTATATTCTCCACATATTTCATGCTCATATCAATCATAGAGCATGCGTGAGCTGATTTCAAAGTATTATTTAACTTTTTTGGATATTTGAATTACTTTAGTTCCACTCATATGTTTCCATGTTATAGAGTGGCATCATTTAGACCGTACCAGTTTGGTCAACACCAACCAATCCTTCAAGCACTAATCATATTAGATGCTTTCCATGCTCTACAATTTTGAGGAAAAAACCCAAACCAATTGGATAGCAAAGTATAGAACTTTCATCCAATAATGATATAATGGCAAGATGTTATGGTATTATCCCTTGTTACGAAAGAGTCATTTGATTGTATATCCAAGTACATCCAAGTACATGCAATATTATTAATAATGTACTCGATGATGAATCCAGTCATTTAACGTTGCTATTAGATATGCAATAAATTTTTAATCAATTGTCACATTTGTTATCTTCTTTTTCTTGATATATATATTATGTTTACATTCAACATTTTATTTTATTTTATTTTTGTTTAAATTAATTTGACTAAGAGACTTTATAGAATGTATTTGCTGAACTATCGATTTACAAATTTTTGTGAGACTATGGGCCAAAACTCTTGGAATATATTACTTACTTTTAGTAAATAACAATTTTTATTGTTCTTCCAACTTACTAAACCAAAATTTGATATACCTAAGTCTCAAACTTCGATGAATTGGCTAAATAAGAGACATCATGACTATCTGTTCACCTAGCAATCCATTATTAAAGGAGAAAATGAGTAACATAAAGAGCTAGTGTAACAAGACATTGATATTAGTATAGCTAATCCATCTTCATAGATTCTAACATTAGTGTCATAGGATATTGACATGGCTAATTTATCTTCTTTTATCTTGGTTAGTCAATTTGGTGATTTTAGAGAAACTTATTCTTCTTATTACATGTTATCATCGCCAATGTCTTATTTTGGAACATTCCAATAAATGTCCAACACTTTATAATCATTCATAAATTTTCTTTGCAATATATCTGCATTTAATTTATTATTGCATATCATTTTATTTATTTTATCTTGTATTAAATTAAATTTTTATGTAATTAATTGTTTAAAATACTTTCATATAAAAATATAAATTATTTAATTAAAAGTTTGATAAATCAACTCATTTGAACACACTAAGTCAACTTCATACAAATTAAAACAAAAATCATTGAATTCGGATTGATCCCAATTCAAGCAAAATCTTACTGAAGGCAAAGATATTGCCTTTCAAGGCAACGGCATTTTGCCTCTTTTTTTTTTGCAAATTTTTTTTTTTCTGATATTACCCTTTAATCATGTTCCCACATTAGTCATCATTCTTTCTTTATCATGTGCCTGTTTTTTTTTGGTTCCCTGTTACATTATCATACTTTTGACCGATATTTTAATACCCAACACATCAATTTTATATCGATTCAAATTATTACAATCACTTATTAAACTATATGTTTCATACTTAAATTCCATATATCCTGCCTAATTCTAGCTAACATGTTAATTATTATTTTGTCAACTAAATAGCACCAATAATTTCAATACCCTTCATTTCGAAAATAAATCCTACTTTTTTCCTATAAACATGTTCAATTATTTTTACATTTACTACGTCAATTTGTTTAATGACGTTATCTACAAAATCGCAATTGCAAATTTGTGCTTTTATTAAACTTTTAATTCACAGCTTATAGTTTTTTTCCAGTTCTGGATTAAAATAAATGATGTTTACATACAATGTCAACTTCTATAAATTTTATACTTTTAATTTGTTGAAATATTTACCCCTTTTTTTATCTGCTTACTTCAATTTGCACATATTATACATGGAAAACAAGTATCCTGTTTGATTAGTCAATGACCAACCAAAATTTCAATTTCACATTAAATTAACTACTACACATGAATATAAATAACTCACCGACTTTAATCTACATGTTCTAATCAACAATTATATTCCCAAATCTTTTTCGGACATTATAAACACTTTTCCAGCCGCCCGTCTCTACAAAAGTTCGTTCTGTCCAAGTTAAGCTTAATTTACCAATTAGATTGCTAAAATAAATATTATCCAACACATAGTAATTTTTCCTTTTTTCCTGTTATGTTACAAGAACTCCGGGATCAGCAACATTATATTATCTTATTTGCCTTATATGTATCTTTTTAAGATTACCATATCTAAATTCAATTATAGCAAATATCTCCAGTTTGTGACACTTCAAATTCATACGTCAAACTGACAATTAAAATATCCATCTACTTCAAAGATAAAAAATATGACATCACTAGTTAGATGCCTAAGGCACAAATTGGGATTCTCTCCAATTGTATCAAGGCTTTTGGAGTTTTTTTTTTTTTTTTTTAATTAGGTTCTAAATTATAAATTTGAAGATAAAAAGTATATCTGGAAGGTAAAAAATTATAACTTAAAAAAATTATATTTTAAAAATTCTAATTGTGCAACACAATTAAGATTTTTAAAATATAATTGTTTTGTATAGTTATAATTTTTTATCTTTTAATTATTATTTTTATGTTCAACTTACAACTTAAAACTTAAAAAAAAAAAAAACTCTTTTAAGCTTTAACTAGATCCTCCCTAATTATCTATTTGATTGGAGAAATCCAAATTCTTAAGGCACAACCACAAAATTTTAAGATTGTGGTTGAAACGGTAAACTATTAATAACTACAAGTTTTGAAATGGATTTCGCAAACATACAGATTAATTACGTAGTATAATAAATCAAGGTCATCTCACAAGAAATTAATTTAGATGTAAGTGAATCTAAGAAGTGTTTATATTCATTTAAGTCAAGAAATATACCAAAATGCAAGCATTAATAAAATAAAATTAAAGATTAAATTGAACTCTTAAAATTGTTCTAATGACAAATATCTTAAATTTGCTATCTCCTTATTGCCAAGAATTGAGTTGATAGATTAATCGATTTAATTAATAATTTTAAGAGTTGAGGAACTAAGTTAAGTTAAAATGTCTCTCAAACTACTATAACTTTTATCCTATTTAATTGTAGATTTTTCTCATAATTAATTAGATTAATTATGCTCAATTCTTTTAAACTACTTAGGTTTTTAAAATATATCTCTATATTTAAGAACAGAATTAGGTTAACCTAGTCTTAAGTTGTTTAATCCCATGACCCATGAAAATTTCACTTTCTCAAGAGCTAATCCTAATCCTAAATTAATGAAAGAGGTGGGCAAACTTTAAAATGAATAATACAAAGCAAAACAAGCACTCAAATCCAAAATTAAACCATATTAACTACATAACATCTCAACTATATGGCAACAAGTTTAAAGAAAATCTAAGATCTACAATATTTAGCTACACATGAGTTTAAACAATACAAATCAAGCAAAAAGTTTAGAAAAACAATAATTCATGAAAAAAAAGAAAGATAAAAAATAAGAAAAACTCAGTAATAGTGCGATTTATCAAATTCTAATATTTAATCTAAGTTTCTTGCACCCAAAACCTAGTCCTTTTGTGTGTTTCTCCTTTAGAAATTACTCCAAAAGCCTCTGAACATCAAAATCTTGGTTGCATTTCACATTTAAAATCTGAAAATCAAAACTATACATTTTAGTAAACACATCTTGCTGTAGCAAAAAGTACTTTTCATTATTGCAAGAGTAGTATCAATTCTAGATTATAAGTCCTCTTGTTGGCTAAACTTTCTTTGGATTTTCAATGAGTCATAACTTATCATTAGAACTGATACTCTCACTATTGTGATGGCACTTGCTAATTTTCTCTTGAATTTCCAACCTTCTTCTTCTTTTTATGTCCTTGTAATAGGCTTCTATCTCTTACTTGAAATTAACATATTCACAAAATAAAATGAAAGATTGTTAAAAATAACTAAAAAAACTATATTTTATTTATTTACACTAACTAAAGAAAAATCTATACTAAGATGCAAAGCTTGTAAGAAAACAATTAGATAGCTCCCTATTTCACCATAAAATATACCAAATAGTATCAAAATTA
The DNA here is from genome assembly GCA_032878935.1 of Erythrophleum fordii. NCBI lineage: Eukaryota > Viridiplantae > Streptophyta > Magnoliopsida > Fabales > Fabaceae > Erythrophleum > Erythrophleum fordii. The sequence continues at coordinate 46,167,851 of JAVQMF010000054.1, forward strand.
AGGAGTCATCAACCATGAAGGAAGCTCATAATATGTTATGTTTATATGTTATGCATCTTTAGACTTATAAAATTAGCCAAAAAAATGTCTTTAAAAATTAATATATACATATATGTATGTTAAACATATGAAAGGAATTTAAATATATATATAACAATTTTTAAATATTTTCAAATTTTTTGATATTTATTACACATGGTTTAATAATAAATATCAATGTATAATGTGTGGTTTAGCTACTTTGTGAAAGTCAAAGGGTTTTCTTTAATGTTTTTTAAACTATTTTAATTAGTGTATTCTTTTTTTTTTATGACATCAATTTGGAAATTTTTGCAATATAAAAGTAATTTAAGATTAAAATAAAGTATATATTTTGAAAAAATATCTTCTAATTTATTGCAATTTTTTTTTACATAAATTTTTTTGAAAATCAATCAATTTTTATATTTTGATTTATATTGCAAAAAACTACCTTCTAATTTATATTTTGCTAAAAAAAAAATTAACTTTCTACATATCATAGAATTTTGCTCTTAATGTAAAGCAACTAATTCATGTTAAACTTTACAATAAATACACAAATCTTTCTTATATTTTCAAAATACACATGACACTTTTTTTGAAAAAAAAAAACATTAAACTGTAATCCAATTTTAAATTTTTTTCATTAAAATAACTCTCATTTAACTAAAATACCTTTGTATATTTTTAAAGGAGGATATTTTAGTTAAACATTTTAAAATTAGATTAAATTATATATTTTGAAAATAAAAAAGATGTTTATGTAATTTTAGTAAAATTGAATAGAGATGTGTGCAATTCATTTTAAATTTTGATATAAGATTGTAATTTTATTCTTAATATAAAATAAATGTAGTTAAGTAATTTTATTTTTTAAAAAAATTATATATTGGTTAAAAATTAATTTCATTGACAAAATAAATTGGATAAGAGTTGAGTATAATTTTTTAAAAAAAGTATTATAATCTAAGTACAATTAAAAAAATAATATAATTTATGCAAAATAAAATAGGCAGAAGGATGCTAAAATGAAAAACTTAGAAACTTATTTTTCGATTTTGAACTATTTACAATTTTTTCATTTTTTTCGGAAAAATAACGATGGCCGACAGTATCAAGTGAATCGTTTGCATTTCTTAAGCACTGTCCCGTGGCGGACACTATCACTTCATATCGCATTCAAACCTGACACGTCAGATATGCTATAGATCTAAACCCCAACTACACGGATGCACATAACACCCTCTTCCAATCATAGTTTTCCATACCATACTAAACGCCAGTGTATACAGCATATACCACCAACCTATGACCTGGCAGCCCTCTGGGCCTCTGCCCGTGACTAACACTTCAACGCATTCTACACGGTGTGGCTCCACTTCCCAAACAAAGCCTCCAAGCCAAGCCGGCTAACCCAGTGAACCCACGCTCTCTCTCTCTCTCTCTGTCTCAAATCATTTACCCAAAACAGCCATAGCCAGACCAACACAGTTCCGTTTACCAAAAGCAAACGAGTACCATCCAATTCTGGGATATGCCCAACAATCTCTCACAACCTCACTCTTAATAAAAAGTGAAAATGCAACCCACAAAATGCCATCGATCACCTTATTTTGTTTCTGCCTAACAATTAGTATCAAACATATCCACCAATTCCTCATGGCCCGCTGTGTTCTCTACTCTACTTTTCTCACTACCGTCCTTCTCATCTATGTCTCCTTCGCCTCCTCCGTTCCAAATTCTTCCCTCCCTGTCCAACATGCCTGCAATGCCACGCGCTTCCCCCAACAGTGCCTTTCTTCCTTAAACCAATCCATTAATGATCTCCCTCCGAATCCGACATCGCTTCAAATCATCCAATCCGCCATCGCCGTTTCCACCAACAACCTCAAGACCGCCCAATCTAAGATCAAGTCCATCCTCGACTCCTTACCCGACAATGGTAATCTCAACCGCACCATGGCTGCCAAGAGCTGCCTCACCATCCTACATGACTCCGAGTACCGCATTTCCCTCGTCAATGACGTCCTCCCACGAGGCAAGACTAAAGACGCACGCGCTTGGATGAGCGCCGCATTGGCATATCAGTTCGACTGCTGGTCCGGGTTGAAGTACGTGTACGGCAACGACACCGCTTCCATCAATGACACGCTGGCCTTCCTGGACTCCTTAACGGGGTATTCCAGCAACGCGCTGAGCATGATAGTGTCGTACGACGTGTTCGGGAACGACACCGCGTTGTGGAAGGCACCGAGAACGGAGCGTGATGGCTTCTGGGAGGCATTACTGGGGAAAGAGAAGGGGTTGCGGTACAGGGGTGGGTTTCCGTTGGATTTGAGGGCGAACGTTACGGTTTCTAAGGGGGGAGGAAATGGGTGTTACGAGACGGTGCAGGAGGCCGTTAATGCGGCTCCGGATGACGGGAGTGGAGGGAGGTTTGTGATACACATAAAAGCAGGGGTTTATGAGGAGACAGTTAGAATTCCGATAGAGAAGAAGAATGTGATTTTTTTGGGCGATGGCATGGGGAAGACGATCATCACTGCCTCTGCCCATGTAGGTCAGCCTGGAATGACCACCTACAACACTGCTACCGTTGGTGAGTTATTTTTTTCGTTTTTCGAAAAAAAAATAATTTGTTTTCCGCCTTCTGATGGAAACTGCATATTAGAAAATCTGATGCAAATTAGTTAGCACGTCAGTTTAACTCAAGTCCTATGGGTGTTTGAGCTTCGTCTCAGTGTGCTTGCAGTTCTGCTGTTAAGAAAAGAATTTTTAGAGGATCTTGTTTCCTTACTCTCTCCGTCTCTTCCTCTCTCTTCTTCTCTCTATCTCTCTAGGCAAAACTACAGAGAATCAAGTTACGCTACTCCTCTTTAAAGCCACTGAATGTGTGATCAGAGTGTGGATAATTAATATGAGATTTGAATCATTTTATTTTCAAACTTGTTGGATCATCTGACTAAATGATCTCTGATAAGCTTTTTTTTTTTCAATAAACCTTCTAATAATAGAATTAATTACGTGATCAGGGGTTCTTGGGGATGGATTCATGGCGAAGAATCTGACAATCCGAAACACAGCAGGGGCTGATGCTCACCAGGCAGTAGCCTTCAGATCAGACAGCGACTGCTCTGCTCTTGACAGTTGCGAATTCATAGGCAATCAAGACACCATATACGCTCACTCCCTTCGTCAATTCTACAAATCATGTCGCATCCAAGGCAACGTGGATTTCATCTTCGGCAACTCAGCTTCGGTTTTCCAGGAGTGCGTAATCCTAGTGAGTCCAAGGCAAAGCAACCCAGAAATAGGGGAGAACAATGCCATCACAGCGCATGGCAGAACAGACCCAGCTCAATCAACAGGTTTTGTATTATATAACTGCGTGGTGAATGGGACCCAGGAATACATGGCACAGTACCGTAAGAAACCAGAGGTGCACAAGAACTTCTTGGGGAGGCCATGGAAGCCGTATTCTAGAACAGTGTTCATTCATTGTGTGCTGGAAGTTCTCATCGCACCCGAGGGTTGGATGGCGTGGGATGGTGATATGGGTCTCAACACACTTTACTATGGGGAGAGTGACAATGCTGGGCCTGGTTCTGACTTGACTCAGAGAGTGGCCTGGAGTAGCGAAATTCCTGATGATCATGTGTCGGCATATTCGGTGCACAATTTTATTCAAGGGAGCGATTGGATTCCATCGTATCCGCTAAATCGTCGTACAAGAGAAAGTAATAGATAAGTGTCTTGAATAACTAAGGAGTGTCACGCATTCCCTTAGAAGAAATTAGTAATAGAATAACGACATGTGAATTTTGAGAGTCTTATGGCGGGAGATGTAACTGAGGCTTCATCCCAAATAATAGGTTTACTGGGGAGGTCCTCCAATATCTTAAATATATATATATATATATATATTTTTATGATTGTATGCAGAGGCATGCTTGTTTTGATCGCCATTGCATATCTACGGCCGTCGGGTGGTGGAACGAGCCACGAGACGTCCAGCCAATAGAAATAAGAAAAAAGAAGATTAGGGAAGGAAAAAGTAAAAACTATATTTGGTTGCTCCAAATAAAAGGCATTGGTTTGATAATGTTTTTTAGCAATATTTATTATATTTTTGTTAAAGATATGAAAATTATTTTTTATTTATTCTATATTTATTTTATTATTCTTTTGTACCAAGCGATAATTTAAAAATCATTGTGGGCACCGTCGCTCAGTATAACAATTGGTACTGTAGAAGTAATTATTTTGATTTATTTTTCCGTGAGACAAGCTTCATTGCTTCCAAGCATGGATGTTGAGGTCACAAGTCAATTGGGCACGGCCACCTTTGCTCAAAGGAGTTATTGTCTTGTCACTTGGACGTAATGGCCTCTGCTCGAGCTTTGCCATTGGTGGCTTTCTTGAACGCCGCTAGAATTAAAAAATTCTAATTCAAATTATATATATATATATATATATATATAATCAAATTAATCGCGATAAATATATAAATGAAACTAACATGAATCTGAGGTCAGACAGTAGAAGGAACTCGGGAACATAATAAAGAAATGCCTTTGGTTGTATGCCCGCTATGTCAGAGAGGATCATCAATTCATCATCAGAGTTATCGATGATGGTTGGCTTAATTACACCTCTTTGTCGGCATCGCTATGCATGGTCCCCAGCGTGTGTAGAAAGATCTAGCACACTTAAAGAAAACAAAAGAAAAGAACTGACGTGAAATTAATTGGCTCACACGCCCACCGTCCCTTGACTGCAACAGCGATTAGATTCCATTTCGAGGATCCAAGATGGCAGCACTGAGCCTTCTAGCTACTTTTTATATGAAGATTCTTAAAAAATTTACATCTAAGGTTCAGATTTTATAAACTTTACAATAAATAATTTTAAAAATTTAAATTATTCCTAAGGTTCGAAGACCTGATTTTAACGTTGATTAGACGAAAACACCCTCACTTATTTCCTCCCTTGTGCAATATGCCTAAACTCTATTTTTCCTCCTGCCATTTCGACGGGCTTGGAGGAATGGATCCGCTACTCTGGCCATTCCCTGCCTCCTCATTGCTCTGTACTGTGAGGTTTAGAGCACAGCCCCATCGCGGGCTTGCCGGAGGTCGAAGTCCACACAATCGTCTTGCCCACTTGGTCCAATGTTCCGATGGATGTTGACGTGGAAAACTTGTTACAAAAATCAGAGATTAAGTTTGTGAACCAAGTTTAGGGACATGAGAGCATTGCCTTTGACCCTCTTGGTCGTGGGCCTTACTCGGGCATCGCTGATGGAAGGATCTTGTTCTGGAATGGTCGCTCTTGGATTGATTTTGCTTATACCTTGTCCAGTAGGTCTAATTTGTCTCCCTCTCTTCTATCTAAATCGCTAGACGTTGAGTCCTTAGAAATGGGGTTTTTTCATCTGTTTTCCTTCCTCCTCCTCTTGTATGATTTCTTTTTCTTCTCTAGTATGAAATGGTCCTCTGCTATTATTTACAACTTGAGTGTTATTTTTACAACTTTGGGCTTAATTACAACTTAAAAGCACCGATATAGACATGCGTGGTGGATATAATATGATAAAATATGTAAGATATGATAATTTTGAAAATTTTAAGGTAAGAATATAGGAGATATATATAAATATATATTCAACAAATTAACACATGAAAAAGTAAATAATACAAAAAAAAATTGAATCTTAAGCAAACATTTTAAATGTAAAATAAAATGTCCATAACAAGCTATTAATTAAAATATAAAACAAATTAAAATTAGAATTTCTAATTCAAGTTAAATACTAATTTTTAGATCCATTCATATCGATAAGATTCTCTATGAATTCTTAAGCTATGTTTTAAAACAGATTGGACCCAAAAAGAAAAAAAAAAAAAAGGTCCACAATATAAAAGTTGGAGTAGCACAAGCATATCATATTGGATACATATCCAATATGGATACATCTCCTTTTTTGGTATATCAATGCTTCCTAGATTACAACAATATGGTCTTTCAGTTTGTGATCCTTGGGTATGTATATTGGAGTTCGAAGGAAGATAACGGAGATGGAAAGAAAGAGAGAAGAGCAAACATAATTCTGACATTTGCATAACCATGATGGGAATGGTTAAAAATGCTAGACAATTGAATTCATCAACAACGTAATAAATGGAAATTTATGGTTATTGATATGATACATGATACTACTTAGATGAAGATGTCCCATTTACATCATATTCTAAGATTCTTAGATTTCAGAATTCTTGTTCTATCAACCCTATAATCATAAAATGCAGTCATGTTAGAAATGATTCGTTAGTTTCAATTCAACTCTTAAAGAGCAATTATTCGTTGATTTTGTAGAATGAATAATTGTTGCAATCAAGTGGTAAAATCACATTATTGAGAAGGAAAGTAAATAAGTAAATAGTTTATTTCAATTCTATCAATTGTGTTCACAAACCAGTACTGATGCTTATCTTCTTCAAGCCTCTTCTGTTTTCTCTTTGGTTTCTAACTTTTTACTTAATATTCTGTCATAGACAAAGGCTTCAGCGTTTGCAACCAAACAAAGGAAGAAAGTAAGAGCTAAATGATGCAGTTGATACAGGATAGAGTGATATGATCTATATTCTTCACTGGTTGTAGAAGTTGTAAGGTGCTATAAATAATATACAAACATTTAAAAGTAATAGTATGCAAAGGTTTTGTTTTTAAAAACTTATAAGATTTGAGGATAATATGGTATGTAACGGTATTTGAAGACGATACAATATGTAAGATATATTAAGGTTATGTTTTAAAAGGTTGCATGTCTTCTCGTTTGAATCACTGAATTATATACACCTATATTACTCCAATATGTACTCATATTAGTAAATCAACATATTACTCCAATATGTACTCATATTAATTAATATTTTGTAATAATTCGTGAACATTAATACAAGCCTTGTGATCACTCCTGCAAGTGTATAGGATCTGTGTAATAAAAATTCTCATAATATTCTGGGATTGAACTCACAGAGAGGTTGCACTTTTACTAATTTAAATAATTAATAGTTAAAAAAATGATATAAAATAAATCAATTGATGAGAGTATGTAAAAACTATAAAAATAGAAGCAAATGAGAATTAATTATAGAAAGAACATAGTCATTAAAAGTGTTGGGGGTTCAGGATTTATCTTATAAGTTATTAGTTTTTACTCGTCAGATTGACTCTTAAGTAATTATAGTGATAACTATTTTTAAAATGTCCTAATATTCTCCCGAATTACTAGTTCGCATTTAATTAGAGTTGAATTCTTTTCTAAGATACCCAAACAACTAATTAAATCATTAAACAATAGTCATCACAAATCTCTAGAACTATTCCTAGTCTAAATATTTGTGTCTATTTCTCTAGATCTAAGTTCTCTCTTCACCTTCTAGTACATCAAGATCACCCATATATTTGATTTAATGGTGGCTAATTATAAAATCAATATTAAACATGAGAGAAATATATATAATTAAAATTTAAAAATATATTCATAAATAAAAATTCATAGAGAGTTAAAACAAATAGTAGAAACTAATTTCCAATTGAGCTACATCCCTACCCCCAGCTGAGAAATTTATAAATATATAATTGAAAAATTCACAAATAACATCGTTCTAAAATCCCTAATCTTAAAAAACCAATCACAACAATATAAAGAAATAGAGAAGAGAAATTGATTCGGTCTTAATACTTTTAAAAATTTTTGCGCTTAGCTTTAGGATTGCTTTTACATATTCTAAATATCTTGAAGAGAATTATTGAGGTACTTAGAATAGTGATTGGATGCATCCCTTCTTTTTATAATATGAAAAATACTTCTTATTTTTCAATCAATTGTAAGATTCATAATTCTAATTCCTATAAACTATATATAGAGTCTATAAAATAACTTCTAATAATAAATTCTAATTCTAATGAAAGATAACTTCTAATAATTAAAAATAATATTAAATTACAATCCTAATAAAATGATAATTATTAAAGCCTAACAAAAAGATAACTAAAAATAACAAAATAACTAATAAAATAAAATAATTTAAATGTTAATTTCTAATTCTAATTCTAATAAAATATTATTTTTTATATTTATTTTTAACCTATAATTTTTTATCCAAATTCTATTTTTGTTTAAGAATTAAATTTAAGAGGAAAATATATAAAATAGATTAAATAAATATAAAAATATTTATAAATTTAATCTACTATATCTCAAAATCTACACCTATTTAATTATAAAATATGCACTTATCACCTTGGTTGTAAACAGTAATAATACTATTAATCCACTAAATACTAACAATATTAATCTAATTCATACTAATTAATACTAAAAATAAATTACTCTATAAGTAGTAAGAAACAACAGGTAAGATACTTAAAACTAAGTAGTAACAACTTTGGAAGTCCCTTGTATCTATAAAATGTCTTAATGTAACTAAATTGGGTAGTAATTTATGCATCAAAGGGAGATGAAAATTGGAAAGTAAGGTAATAACAAATCTAAAATCAAGTAATAACAACCTTAAAAGTAACTTGTAACTTAAGGAAGTTTTAATGGTAATTTACTAATGTTGAATCAAGGAAGTTTTGGTAATAAAGTTAAAAGTCCCTTTTAACTCAAGGAAGTTTAGGTGATAACTTACTAATATTATAACTTGTTCCTGCAAGTATTTGTAGAATTAGGAAGTAAGGTGATTAAAAATCTAAACTTTAGTAATAATAATAATCCCAAAAGTCCCTTATAATTATAAAAGGCTTAGATGATAACAAACCTAAAATTGAGTAGTAATAATCTTAAAAATCTTTTATAACTTTATGATGAAACTTGCATGCATAGATTGCAACATAAGAAAGTTGCAACCTAAACTTTCTAGAGTCACAAAGGACTTTAGGATTATTACAACTTGATTTTAGGTTTGTTATCACATTGCTTTCTAATTCTCATAAAACACCATATCTTGAATATTATTTACACTTCAAGCTTCTTAAAGTTACAAGAGATTTTTAAAATTATTACAACTCAATTTTAGATTTGTTACCATATTACTTCTTAATTCTTATGGAGCACCTTATCTTAGATATTAGGTTTAAGCTTCTTGAAGTTATAAGGGACTTTTAGAATTATTACAACCTAATTTTAGATTTGTTATTACTTTGCTTCATTATTCTTATGAAACATCTTATTTTAAATATTAATTACAACCTAGGCTAGCTAAAATTACAAGAGACTTTTATGATTATTACAACTCAATTTTAAGTTTAGTACTACCTTGCTTCTTAATTCTCGTGGAGCACCCTATCTTGAATATTAATTGTAACCAAATTATCATAACAAAAATTTTAAGAACCTATTTGCCATAAGAATATGCATTTTATGTTATTAAATTTAATGTAATCAAGAAACAAGAACTACATAGTTTCTAGTTCAAGGCCCTTCTCCTCATAGTGCTTACCCATAATAAAAGAATGAATTATAATTGAATTTGATTAAATTTCAAGTAGCAAATAGAATTCCACTTTAGTTGAATCTAATTAAAGTATTGGTTATTGGAAATATTCTTTTGTCCAACAAATTTTTTCTTTGCCATTTTAGCTCCTAAGCTTAAGATTCATTCACCCTATTATCCAAATTCATTGTCCAATGAATATTCTGTGACCTCTACTTTTGTCTTTGTAGAAAAACAAACAAACTAAAGCACAAAAGGAAGCAACTTGGTTGGAATCCACTAAGTGCATAGCACCTTACACCAAAATGCACCATGCTAAGATAGATCTAAGATTAATAAGGTGAATTAATAATTTGCTAAGATAGTTATTGTAAACACTAGAATTTGAACTTGATTGAAATCTTTAAAATCAACTAAGTAAACTTAAGAGATGACCTAGTGCAATCCATCATCAAAACCAAGCTTTAACTTATTTTAATAACACTTAAGAAACCCCTAAAAACTTTTAAATAACTTAATCACAACCTATCTATACACATGGGCATATAAGCTGTACACATAGGTGTATAACTGGATATAGGCAAACCACATCTAACACTATCTACAAACCCCTTCAATGTGGGTATGTGCAACAGTATAGGTAGCCCGTGTTGACTTATAAAAATAATAAGATCAACTTCTATAACTTTGCCTAATGGATTAGGGATCGTACACTACTCTAATGACCACCAAATTTGGCATGTAAGGGCATTTACAAATAATCTAAAATCATGTAAAGGCTCACACTCAAACTCGAACCTTAAACCCCTCAAATACACACTTTTCCTAAGCTACCCAATTTTTGCCTCAAAATGCAATAGTGGCACTTTTGGTGCTCCAAACTATAACCAAACCTCTCCCAACCACAACCAAACCTCTTCAACCAAATTTCAATACATCAAACTAACTCCAATGCAATATAACCAAGTCCCAAATCTCTACAAAATCAAAATTTGACCTTATAACTTCCTCTAGCCACTAACTATAGAACAACCAATCATTACTTTAATAACCCCAAATTAACATAAAACCATCCATATGACTCAAATACAAGATCAACAAGACAAAACTAGTATTCATGCAATACCAACAAGGCTGAAAGTCATAATTACATAAGATCTATAATCATTCACAAGATAAATCTAAGTGAATTATAATTACATGTGAGATATTTTTGAAAAGAATAAGGCATTATATGGGGTCCTAGTTGCTATCCTCACATATATAAAACACAAAATATATGAGAAGTCCTAAACTTGATCTTTTATATTAGAAGTTGCAAGTTAATGACAAGTTACCAAAATATGCACTAAAACATTGGCTATTACAAAAGCATAACTAGTCTAGTTGGTTAGTTCTCCAATTTTCTTTTTTCTAGAGCTTGATCCTTCACCTGAAAAATGTTAGCCTATTACCAGGGTAAGATATAGAATCCCAGCAACCAACTAGCATATTCTATTCATATTTATACAGATAACCAAGATTAATGCTCAACATACAAAAATTATGAAATATGTCATATTCAAGCAACTATATGGGATAAGTTTGACATCAATACTGTTACTACAACATAATACTATTACTACAGTATATAACAAAATCATTGGCCAATAACCTTGGTGGATAGGACACATTTACAATTACTACGATAAATAACAAGGTCCATGATGAAATGTGACAAGAAGTCAAACTTAAACATAACATTAACATATAAATACATGTATGTTTAAACTATCAAACATTATTTCACATAAACATGAATAAAATTAACCCTGATTACCTTAAATAATGTCTCATACTCTTCAACTAGCTATAAACACTTCCTAAGAAATAACACAAGTCTAAAGCAACCTTAAACAACAAGCATACATCCATTAATACAAAAGGAGCCTCAAGCCAATCCATTAATTATGCCATACACCATGAAGTCTTAACTTATCCAAGTTACTTAGACTTCAAAAGTATTAGTTTGAGCTCACTCTTGCAAGCCAACACAGTTAGTTACCACTTTCTCTTGAATTTTTGCACATACACATACATAAAAATCAACCTTCAAGATGAAATTTAGACAAAATAATATCACAAATGGGAGGCAAAAACTTAACCAATACTTGTTTAAGGCTTTTTCTTTACTTTTCTACCAAAATCCCACCCAAAAAAAAATTCCCAACTTGAACTATTTAGATTTTCATACATTATCAGTAAATCAAAAGTTGTGTAGTTCAAAAGAGAGAGGAGAATGAGAGAATCATTTTTCTCAACACTCACTTGAGCCTAAAATGCCTATTTCTCATCGGATGAAAGCTTTAAAGCCAAGCCTCCACACTTTCTCTTCTCTTTAGCATTTTTTATTTTCCTTTACTAGTTGGTGCATTCATTTTCTAATGGGTGAGGGGGGAAATTAGGCTTTAGTGGTATTTGAGTGAGCTGAGTTCTGGGTCATAGGTCATCCTATTCTTAATGGCTTTAACTTATTTTCCTCCTTTAGGCCTGTCTAATCATGTTTTAATTAAGTTTTAAGAAATAATGGCTCTAATTAATTTCCTCAGGATCAGTTATTAATTTTTCATTTAAATAATATAAAAACCATAAGTAAATTTGTTTTTCTCAGTTATTCTTAAATAACTTAATTTTCATTGATAATTCCTTAATGATTTAATTTTCACTTAAATTTCTAATATATATATATATCTCAAAATTCCCTATATAAATCATTTTTCCTTTAAAATCTTTAATTTAATTATTTTTCCTCCATAACCCATATTAAATAAGTTTCAGAATGTTACATAGTGGACTCAAAGGAAGAACATGGTGGTTGAGTTGAATCATAATTCGCAAAGCCACTGAGGCACAAGAAGGACTTTAGCAATGAGAAGGAGCAAAAAAATTATTTTTTGTCTAAGATAAGGGCATTTTTTGTCCATTGATATGATATTTTTTTTACATGCTAATTAAATTTTAATTCTAGTTATTGATCAAGTTAGTAAGGGTTAGTATGAGTGTTGATGAGAGAAGCAAAATATAAAGAAGACCAAGTCATGTGCCTAATTCGAGATCTAGTCTGTTTTATGTATGATGCTCAAAATAAAAAATTCCTTGCAAGAAAAGAAAAGAAGCTTTTAAAATTACAAGAAAAGCAAAATAGGAAAATCCTTACACATCAAGGACTATGGCAAAACTAGGAAACCCTAATAAGATAGTATAAAAATGAAAACATTAGAAATCAATGGAGGCAAACTTCAGTCAAGTAAAGGCTCTAGAGAATGGTTGTGACACTGGGAGATCTAGAATTCCATCTTAAAATTACTATGTCATATTGAATAATTGTTGTTTCATTCACTTTTCTTTTCTTCTATTTATGAATTCATTTAATTTATTTTTTAGGATTTTATTTTTTATCATAAGTAGTTAAACCCTTTGGATTTAGGGTTTGGATGTGCATGAATTGAGATGCTCATGTATTAATTTTAATTCTTATTAATTTATTGTTCAATTTATTAATTATTGCAAATTGCTGGCCACTATGTGTATAGATCTTTACCTAGGTGAGTGAATTGCTATAAGCCACCGTCTAAGCAATAAACTTAAGTTTAGATTTTATAAAGATATAGATCTTTACCTCAGTAACTAGTAGATGTAGAATTAGCATATATATATGTATTTTATCTTAAAAGAAAATTGCACATATATTAGGGAATCAATTGTTAATTAGGATAAAAATAAATTGTATAAGTTAATCTTTGTTTATTCATAGAAAGCAAATAATAAAATCCAAACTCTATAATTTTCTTAATTATTCTAGTTAAGTCATTTAATTTCAATTTTAGGTCGCTCTTAGTTCTTAATTAATTAATTTGAATTTTCTATTTTTAAAATCATAGAGATAATTACAAAAATTAGTACTTAATTAACCTTTTATGTGGGACGATACTCTACTCACTTCTGTATTACTTGTGTAACCTTTACATTTGCAAAAAATCACCAACATCCATTCACAAAAAAAAAAAAAGGTCCTTTGGCCTTTCTAAATAATTTGAATTTTTATTGTCCTTCATTATAAATTTTACAAAGTTTAGATCCCTAAATGTAATTTTTCCAAGATTCTTAGCATGTTACCTTCATATTTCATCTCACAAAAATAAATGGCAATTAGGGATAGACTAGAGTAAAATAGTAGATTTAAAAAAAAAAGTGAAAAAGAAAGCAAATCAAGATTAGGCTAGTAATTTCAAGCAAAATTGTAATGGATAACTCCTAATTTTTATATTTACTATGGGTAAAAATGAGTCATTTAATTTTTATCGTTATGTGTGTATGAGTAATTAAGTTAGCTAGGCACTGCAATCCATTAATTAGCACTTTTTTCTAATTCTTTCCTATAATGGTTCAATTTCAATCCATAACAATCGCCATCTCTTGTATGATTGAAAATAATCCACCAATAGCAATGACTCCACTACCAGTTTCAAGGAGAGGTTAGCCATCCATATATGAATCAATGTTCATATTCTTATCTCTGTAAGATCTCTCAGATCATTACTAATTTAGCTAATTGCTTTAGTAGTTGCTACTCGAACATGTTGTGGTTGTCAACCACAATAGCCACATTAGAATTTTCATATCCTTTTTTAATTTCATATATTATAGTGCATTGACAAAGTATGGTAATGTGAAAGCTTATAGATATTTAAGTTATGCAAAAGGACCCTCCATTACTTCAAGAAGAGTTATAGTGCTCTTCAAACAAATTGGATCATTCAGATTTGATCTAAATTGTCCAAATTATTATGTTCATTAAGTTATATATGTTAGTTCAACTAGCTAATGCTCTATACCCTTAGATACCTTGTGTATTGCAACCATTCAAATTGTCTTTGTATTCAAATTTATGCAGCGTCCCTTACATTGAGAGCTGCATGCCAATACAAGTGTACATGGCTACTTCTTCAACTTTTATTTAATTTTTTCTATAGAATGTTAAATATTTTAAGAAATTGAGTTTTTATAATTAAATTCTTTTGAGACTTTCATAAGAATAATTTTTTATTATCATACACAAACATTTCAAGGTGATTTAATGGTTAAAAAAACTCAATCTTTTAAGAGGTGAGCTATTTATAACAAAGTCCTTTTTATTTTATTAGTTTATAACCCATTACATTGCTTGAGAATAAAATATCATTTGGAATGAAAAAGTTGTACCTTGAGGCACTTAATAGAAATTTACAAGATATAATAAGATTCTCTAATCCAAACAGTTACAAACAACCTTCTAGAATTAAAATAATTGTGTTTGGTGGTGACTTTAAGTAGAAATTTTTAGTTATATTTGGGGAAATATGGTAGGAAATTGTTCTCTCTATGACAAATGCTTTATGCATTTGTAATTTTTGCAAAATGATGACTTTAAACCAAAATATTATAATACAATATGGCTAGTCAAGCGCATTAAATCAATAAGTGAAAGATTTTTTAGGTTGAATTCTTAATATAGGCAAAGAAATAGCAAACAAAGGTAAGAAGAGTGAAATGATGATTAATATTTTAGATGATATTTTAATAAATGTTTTGAAAGAGCTTGTATAATTTATTATCAATTGTATGTATCCTAATTTATTAGACAATCTAAGCAACTTAAAGTAACCTTTGTGGAGGGGCTATTCTTGCATTTACTTAAAAAAATGTTGATGTTGTTAACAAGTACATTTTCTTTTTTAAATTCTAGGTGAAAAAAAAGTTATATTCAAGTTCCAACAATATTTGCCAAGGGTATTTAAAATCAAACCAAGTCAATTGAATTGAGCCAAACTAACTAAAATCAAACAAAACCTAAAGAAATAGGTCCAAATTGGTTTTTAACATGTCAAAAGTAATTTAATTAGTTCAATTTTTGGTTTGGTTTGCCAAACCAAAAGAGTGAACATGATTGTTTGGTTTTCTTTTCATGTGCTAGGATTTAAAATATGGCATTGGAGTAAACATGAAGAAGGGAGATTTTTTTAAAAAAAGATTTAATTTGTAAGAATTTAGATTGTATATGTATTTGAAAAATAAATATCTAAAAAAAATAAATCACTTGAACAAACAATTAGCATGGACCAAACTAAATTAATCTAAAATCAAATAAGTCCTCCATTTTGCAAAATTGACTTACTTGGTTTGGTTTAAATTTAATGCAAAATCGAACTGAACCGAACCTTTAAATACCTCTATTAGGAAGGAGGGTTAAAGAGCTACCAGTGAATTACATATCATGTATAGTGTTTGGATGATTATAGTAATCATAAAGTTTTACAAAATAATTTTTAATTTACTTCAACTCATCACAATTATAATTGCCTTGCCAAGGTCTGTGGGTCATTACTACCCTTATTTTATTTCATTACCTCCGCCTACCTTTATTGTCACCTCACACCACCATTGCCTAGCTTTCAACACTACTTTCTATCATTATTACTCTCTTTACTTCCTATAAAAAATATTATATTCCTTTTTACATTATACAATTTTTTCTTTTGACAAAAATAGCTTTGTCATCTCAAAAGTTTAAAATTATTATTATTTTTGTTTAAAATATTTGTTTTGTGTCAATTATGTCTTACTTGTTTATTTAAGTTTTAAATTTTATCTTAAATATGAAATCTTTCAATTAGATTAATGAAATTTATGTCATATCATTACATGTGTATTGACATTCATTACAATATGCTAAAGTAAATTATATATTACCTATATAGATATTGCATGATCTAATCTTATAACTCTAACCTCAAAATAACAATTTTAATTTTACTATTACTAACCTTCTATTATTAAGCAAACATTTCCATTATATTGAAGTGTTATAATTTAATTGCGAACGTAGATGAAAAATTCCTAGAACATCATTTGTTAGCATTTTACAATGTTACTTATTAGCATTTGAAAGAGGTTAAACAGCTTTGATATATATAAATATATATATATATATGTCATATAATTGTTAGATATGTTAAATTTAAATTCAAATAAATTTTATAATATTAAATAAAAGTATAATTTAATTGCGAAAGTAGGTAAAAAAATTTTAAAGCACTATTTGTCAATATTTCAAATGCCACTTATTAGCATTTTAGGGTGCCAATTACCAAGAGATGGAATTGCTTTAATATATATAATAGATAGACAAGTCATGAGGCTTGTTAAAATTCAAAAGAAAATGAAGTGTCACAAAATTAATAAAAGGCACAAGAACAAAATATACAAAACTCCTATAACTAAAGGAAACAAAATAGGTAAAACAGTGATAAGTTCCATAAATTACCTTTAAGATACTACATTCAAAATTGGGGATTATGTGTTAAAGGAAGAGAAAAATCATCCTAAAAAATTAGAGTTATCATTGAAAAACACATATGCCCATTCTCTCTTTTTCTGTCACAAATATAATACTAATAGCAAATACATAGAGGCAATAACATCACAAAAAATCCAAGTTTTACATTGCATGAACCTTGTATTAGAGTTAACAAGGAGTATTTGATTGAGTTTAACTCCAAAATCTGCTTAAGTTGAAGTTGAGTGCACTGAAGTTAAGTTAAGTTAAAAAGAGTTGAGTGCATTACAAATAGAGTTGAGGACTTTAAGTTGAGCAATTGAAGTTGAATCAAGCATCCTAAGTATAGTTAAGTGCACCTTTTTGATATGTTAAGTGCAGATATTTTGTTTTATCTACTTTTACTTTTTGAAGCAAGACTCGTCACGTTGCCTGTTAAAAAGCTAAACATTAATGACATCTATTTTAAGAAATATCTTATTGTTGTTTTTTCACTTTAGAATTATGATTCATATTTTTTAATAGAATAGCTAAACATTTAATGTTGCTTAATCAAATTATAAAAGTTTCAATTATAAATTAGTGAATGAAATAGAACAAATGTACTTTGCTATTTGAATTTTTCCCTTTACCTTACATTTAGTTCCATAACTTATGATTCTAATATCTAGTATCAAAGTTTCTATAATCTTTTGAGGGATTATGAGTGAGAAACTAATAAGGAAACTTACTACAACCCACTTTTAAGTTATATATATATATATATATATTTTAATCTTTTATGTTCTGCTATGGCCTTCTTTAACTTTTCTAGAGTTTCTCTACAAAAGTTCAAGCGGTAAAATTACCAAATATGGGCTATTAAGATGAAAATATACTTAGATGATTTGATCTTTTAAAGTATGTTGAATCTAATAAAGTTGTATATCTCTTACTAGCTAGCCCAATGGCAAACCAAATCAAGCATCATTCAAAAGAGACAGCCAAAAGGTAAAAAGCTCTCTCTATCATTTATTCAACCATTAGTGAAGTCATCTTCACTAGGATAATGGCATACAAAATTGTTAATAAAGCTTGGGAGAAGCTAAAAGTAGAGTTTCAAGGGACTGAAAAAGACTCGACGGATGCAGATTTACAATGTAAGAAGGAAGTTTAAGCTACTAAAGATGAAAGAGTTTGACATGGTGAAAGATTACTTTGACAAAGTCACAATGACTATAAACAAGATCAAGTTGCTTGGGAAAGAAGTGGAGGAGAGAAAGATTGTGAAAAATTTATGCTAACTTTTACTGAGATGTTTGAAGCAAAGATTTTTTTCATTAGAAGAAACTAAGGACATGGCATAACTTTTTGAAGTAGAGCTTGCAAATGCATTACAATCTATCGGGCAAAGAAAATCCTTCAGAGAGGAAGCAAGTGTCAATAAAGTTGCACTAGCACAAACATAAAAGCCAAAACCACAAAATGATAATGCCTAAAAAAACCAAAATGGCAAAAGAGAAAAGGTAAATAGAAGTAAGAGCAACGGCGAGAAAATAAAAGTAAATTCAAGAAGGACAAATTTCCACCATTTCCTCATTACCAAAAAACAAACCATGGTGAAAATTATAATTGGTTTAGACTTAGAATGTAATGTTGATCTTGCAAGTAGTTTGGTCATGTTGGCGAAGCATGCAAGGCAAATAAAAGTCAGCAATCTTAAGCAAAACCTACTTAAGTTTCTAACAACAATGAAACTAATGAATAGAAGTTATTTGTAGCACTGCCATTGAAGAATGTTGTAAGGCAACCTTCGATATTGATATATAGCTTATCAAGAGTGGATGCATGCATTACATGACAGTAAATTTAAACACTTTTAAAATCGTGGATAAAGGCTATTCCTCTAAAGTTAGACTTAAAGATAATAAGCTTATGAATGTCAAAAAGAAAGGTGCTATTGCTATTCAAACACCTTTAGATATGAGACTTATAAAAGACGTTTTATTTGTATTTGAGTTAAGTCAAAATCTCCTTAATATTGGATAACTTCTTGATAAAATTTTTACTATCATTTAAAAGTAAAATATGTGAAATATTTAATTCTATTGGCATGAAGATTTTCTTAATCAAAATAAATAATAGAATTTTTTCTCATAAGTTGAAAGATAAAAAAGGAAGAGCCTCTTTTAGTGTAAAAGAAAATGGTGATTTATGGCATAAAAGACTTGGACATGTCAATTTTTCTTTATTAAAGTTACTTTAAGAAAAAGAGTTAGTGTTGGACCTACAATCTATAAGTGGTTACAATAGTGTATGTGAAGTATGTCAATTAGAAAAGTTGGCCAAAATGCCTTTTCTTATTTATCCAATCCAAGAACAACTAGCAAGTTTGAGCTTATCCGCTCAAATATGTGTAGACTAATGAGCATACTTTCCTTAAATGGTAGCAAATACTTTTTCTTATTATTCATGATGATTATATAGGATATTATTAGGCTTATTTCCTCAAATAAAAGTCTAAAGTATTCATCAAATTTCAAAAGTTTAAAATAATGGTGAAGAATCAATACTCATTGAAAATCAAGACCTTAATAAGTAGGTATACATTACCAACTCACTATAACTTAGTTACCACAACAAAATGGTGTAAGTAAGAGGAAGAACAAATATGTTATGAATATGGCCAAATGTTTAAAAAGGACATGCTTAAGATACTATGGGCAGAAGCTATCAATATTTCTATTTATTTATAAAATTGACTTTCAACTAAAGCCTTGAAGAAGAAGACCCTATACAAAGCATGTATAGGTCAAAAGTTATCTATAAGCCACCTTAAGGTGTTTAGGAGTTTGGTTATGCCTATGTTCCTAAAATTAAAAGAGACAAACTTGATTAAAAACCAAAAATTGGTGTTTTGTGAGCTATAGCAATGTCTTTAAAGGGTGCAAGATTTTTAATCCTATTACACAACAAATTATTATAAATAGAAATGTGAAGTTTATTGAGAGTGAAGCTTGGGATTGGAAGAAGATAACTGCTATTTCCTATAATGAAGTCCTAAATATTAAAGATGTTGTTGAGGAACCTATTAACACTTTCAAAGAGCATGATTCTGATTAAGATAATGCAATTAGAAAGATAAGATCTCTTGAAGACATCTATGTCAAATGCAATGTCACCCTTTTAGAACTCAAAGCGCTAAAGACACTTTAAAATTAGCAAAATGGAGAACTGCTATAGAGGAGGAGTTAAGGATGATTAAGAAAAATAACATGTAAGTACTGATGCTAGGACCAAACAATAAGCATATGATTGGCATAAAATGGGTTTTTAAACTCAAATTGAATCTTAATGGGACTATAGACAAGCATAAAGTAAGATAGTTATAAAGAGTTATGCACAAATGCAAGGTATAGACTTCATTAATACCTTTGCTCCAATTGCAAGATTTAATACCATCAAACTGCTCCTCTTGAGTATAGCTCAACAAGGTTGGAAAGTAATTCAACTTAATGTCAAATCAATGATTTTGAATGGAGGGAGGAAATTTATATTGAATAACTAAAAGTTGTTTCACAAGATAATAATAAAATGTACTTATTGAAGAAAGCTCTTTATGGCCTTAAGTAAGCTCCAAGAGCTTGGTATGCCAAAATTAATAATTTTTTAATTAATTTGAGGTTCAAAAGGAGTTATGATAAAGTTATATTGTATACTTGATAGCACAGGGATGAAATCCTTATAGTTTCTATTTATATTGATACTCTATTGGTAATTGGAAGTGATCTTGAGTCATTAAACTTATTTAAAAAACAAATGAAGGAAGTTTTCGAAATAAATGATTTAAGAAGTATGTCCTATTTTTTGGGAATTGAAGTAAATCAATCTTTCTAAAGTATTTTATTTTTTAAAAGAATTATAGCATAAAGGTTTTGAGAAGATTCAACCTAGGTGGTTAAAACTGCGAACACACCAACAATTTAGGGATGTAAGTTGGTAAGAACAATGAGTCAGGTTCAGTAGATGCTTCAGTTTATCGAAGCATAATTAGGTCACTCTTGTATCTTTTTATCACCATACTTGATATAATATATGCCACGTGTGTTTTAGCAAAATTTATAAATACTTCAACTGAAAACCACCTTTCAACCACCAAGCCAATGCTCAGATATATTCAAAAATCCTTGGATTTCAAGATATTTTATAAAAGATCTGTTGGTGCCAACTTGATAGGATTCACAAGCAATGACTAGGTTAGCTCCTTTGATGACATAAAAAGTATTTTAGAATATTGCTTCACGTTTGGATCTAAAAGTGTGTGCTGGAGTTTCAAGAAACAAGGAATTATTGGCCCATTAACAACTGAAGTAGAGTATATTACAATTTTAGCTATTGTAAGCCAAACACTTTGTTTGAATAACTTGCCAAATGACTTAACTATACCTAAAAATAATGCCATAAAGATCCTATATGATAGCAACTAGCAAGTCAGCTATAGCAATGATTAGGAATCTGCATTCCATAGAAGGATAAAGCATATCAAAATTAAATATCACGTAATTAAAGAAGCAGTGAAAGAAAATGAAGTTCAGTTTTTTTATTATAATTCAAAAGATCAAGTGGCGAATATCTTCACTAAAGGCTTACAAGAAAACAAGTTCAGAATTTTGAGAGAAAAGCTTGGCATCAAATTTAACGCCTACATTAAGAAGGAATTTTAATTTTCTTTATTTTTTGAAGCTGATTTTGAATTAAGAAAAAAATATTGAAGTTAAGGAAGAGCATTTACGTGAATTTAACTTTGAAATCAACTTAAATTAAAGTTGAGTACAATTAAAGTTGATCATGCCTTAAGAAGAGTTAAGCATACTAAACATGAAGTTGAGAACCTTATGTTAAGTTGAATTAATCACCCAAAGTTGAATTAAGCATCCTGAGTATAGTTGAATGTAACCTTTTGACATGTTGACACAGATCTTTTGTTTTGGCTATTTCCACTTTTTGTAGTACATTATGTTAACCATTGAAAGGCTTAATGTTAATTACCTTTGTTTTTAGAAATGTCAAATTGTTATTTTTTTCATTTTAGGATCATGATTCCTAATTTTTAAAAAAATAGTTAAGTATTTAATGTTGATTAATCAAATTATAAAAGTTTCAATTACAAATTAGTGAATGAAATAGAGCAAATATGTTATGCTCCTTGAATTTTTTTTCCTTTGCCTTTTGTTTAATTCCCTAGGCTGTGATTCCAACAATTTGAGTGTATTGGTGTGTGTTGCTGTTTTGTTGTTACTTTTTGTACGATTGTTGGATTTTAGGTTTAATGAATTGGAGTTTTATGACCAACAAAAATGGGAATTCTTAAATAGCGTCAAAATATTATGTCTTCTAAATCATGTGTTGAAGTTAAAGATTGGTGTTATAGTGATATTAGCTAAGAAATATTGAAAAATCTTCGGAAGCTTGTGTCAGAGACTAAAGTTATTTTGAGAAATTTTTTAGTTATCACTTGTTCAAAGTCCAAATTACCATTTAAACATAGGGGAAGGCTATTTTCTTTGCTAATATATTTTATTATGACTATTAATAAGAGTCAAGGGTGATTATTTTCAAATGTCAAATTATATTTGTCGGAGTCTAATATTTAATCATGAATAATTATATGTAAAAGTTTCAGGAGTACAAATCAAGATGAATTAAGGGTGGACTCAAGATACTTATAATTAAAGAGGACAAAAATCCAACTAAAAACGTTGCCAATATTATGTGTAAAAAAGCATTCAATATTTTAAGTTATTATCAATATACAAACTTCACGCGTACCTACGTTACATGTAGGTACATATATCTTTCGCTGTGACTCCGTAATTGAAATCAAATCCAAAACTTCCATTTGGGTTTAATTAAGGCCAAATTGATAATCGAATTTGAACCCGAATAGCTGGACAAAAGTTCGGTCTGTATTTCCTATGACTCCGTAATCAAGATTCTGCTGATCCATATGATGATGAAATGAGTTGAAACTGGAGAACAATTATTTTATCAATTTTTAAAGAGTCCAAATCTGAATTCCAGCAGGCAATTAAGCCTCATTTGGACCTTCAGAACTTGATTCACTTGATCCAAAAAATCTTCAAAACTCGATCTCTGTATCAGACCAAAACAAGCAAAAACACAAAAAACAGGACAGGCTACAGAGGATAACTGGAGAGAGCCAATTATTATTCATTTATTCAGAGAAAGTCCTCTAAAAATTGAAACTCACAAATCACAAAGCAGAAAGAGATAGTGTGGTAATAGCAGGTGGGGTTGGAGTATAGAACTCATCGTCCGTCCAATTGGTTTCTCCCCAGTGTCGCAACATGCTTTTCCAAGAGCACAGATTATCTATACATTTCTTCAAGCGCGGATCTTTAACCTTTATTCTCCAATGCCCATCTGTATAGTTTGCTATCTCAGCTTGCCTTCGATCCCATTCCAACTGGGCCTTCTGCTTTGACTTCAACAAGCATAACTGCTGCAATACCTCAGGCATCGCATCATGCACCTTCCACCATCTTTCATGGGCAACATCACTCGCAAACTCGTGAAATATGTCAACGTTCCAGTTACAATCATAGTCACGAAAGCACAACCATGGCTTCACACCTAAATAGTGAAGGACATAGAGGATTGGAGGCTCAGCACCAAATAGTCTAGTTTTCAGTTGCTTCTTTTCTTCCTCATCACCAACCCAAAAATGCTTCAGGAAGTTCATGTGTCTCGGAATTCTATGCCACCATGTGAATATTTCATTCAAATATCCTTGGTCACCACCATTGTAGGACTCAATCTCGTTGATATGATCCATTAGAAGTTGGAATGTGCAGTTTGATGGCTCAATTATCATGACGCCTGAGTTAAAGAGTGTGGCGTTATTCCCAGTGGCTGTAATTTCTGGCATTCCAAATAAGAAATCTAGGTTTCTTAGTATAAGCAAATCTGCATCGATGAATATTATCTTGTCATAATCTGTGAGCTGCCATAATCTGAACTTGCTGTAGTTCCATTCATTGTATGCATCTTTTTCAGCTTTGGGGTTTCTGATCCTCTGGATTATTCTTACTTTCCACCCTGCTGCTTCCAAACCACTTCTGTGGTAGCTATTGATTGTCTTGTCAACAAGTATGATAAGGTCTCGAGCTGATCCTGACATGCGGATGCTTTGTGCAGCAGCAATAGCTCCACACACGTAAACATGAGCCGAGTGAAGAATTGTTGCATAGGCTTCTCTGTGAACATTTCCCGTGTAAACCAGCTCTGCTTCCAGTTAGTTTAATTTAATCCATGTCAGTCTCATGATAAAAGAGAGAGAGATTCTTAACTAAACTCGATATACAAAAGATCAAAAAACTAAGTCAATTATAAGAAAAAGGTGTTTGACATGTCAACACATTATCAATTTGGTTACTTGAGGATTTTTATAAAGAAAACATAGTAACAACAGCAAGTTAGAATAATCACAATGCAAGATGAATTTGGTTTTCTCAAAATTTAACAATTTAACAAGTTTATATAAGCAGGATAAAACCTGTTTTTTTTTTGGTTCATCAAAACTATAGTTTAAACAGCCCCTCTTAATTGGCTTTTTTGGTTCTTGAGCTACCATGAAATGAATTTTAGTGGTATCATCATTGCAATGGGAAAGGATGTTAAACCAAAGTCAATGGTTATGAAACACAGATATTACTGAATAAAGATTAATGAGTAGTGTTGTGCCTTTGTCAAAGGTCTATTTGAAGAGCTATTATTTCCACTGGACCATGATGTTATGTCTCCAGTGAGTGTGACTAGAAATTACCTTTGCCTCTCATAGGAAGTGCAAGTTCACAGGATCCAACAGGGAGCTGGACTTTTTGTCTCAGAATACTCAGGTTTGGTCTGTATAACCAAGCATTCCCTTCACGTCCAACAAGTTCTTTGCAGGTAAACAGATTTGGTATTGGAAAGCAATTGGTAATGAAGAGCACATGTACAGGGTAATTGCCTTTGAAAGAGGCTGCAAGCCCAGCTGCTGCCAGCTGCAGGTGCAACCTAGCAACATCTCTAGACCAATTCCCCCCATTCCTACAAGGAAGCTTCACAGCTATAAGATTAAGCCTTACTCCGGGAGATTGAAGATTCGGTAGAGAAGGGCAAACTGGAACTTCAGTTTCTTCTTCCTCATCTATCCATTCTGGGTAAAAAGACTCCCATGTCACATTTTTCGCAGCAGAGTCCAGGTGCAAAACATGGTGTATGGCATCAGGAAATTGCTTCTCCCAGTGGTCTATTTCAGTCTTATTGAAATTCAGTAGGCCAATCCCTTGAAATTCATTTTTCTTAATCAAATTCTCAGTAATTTTCAATATGTTATCCCAGTCAATGTCTAGATTTGAAATATACCGAGAATCTGAACCGCCCCATATCCACCTGTTCACAAAATTTGGCTTGCGCTATGATCCTTGCTTAGGAAAAACAACAGATATATAGAGCAATACTAATTCAGATAAGACTTATTTTAGATACACAATTGTTACTACGTCATCTATTGAAGGACCACACTCAATAAATAAGTAAGAGTCAACAATAGAAGTAAACAACTTTAATGTAATGGAGCCCTCTAAATCATGCATGACACTTATTCACTGGTGTGTCTATATAGGTACCCCTTACTTAAAAGGATTTCATTCAGTGTTAGATATAATATAGGGATGTGTAGGGTATAATACATACCGAGAGCAAGGGCCTGATAAGTTGTTGCTATTATAAACCTCTGAAGAGTAGATGAGCGTTGCAAAAGTGCCACAAACGATAATTATTAGGATCAGTTTCAAGAAAGAGAACTTGCATCTTGAGCTCCTATCTTGGATGTGCAAGTGGAATGGCTTCCCTAGTTCATCTTTGATTTTACTTCTTGGCAATCTTCGTTTGTACAAGTCTTCACTGCCATGTAGAAATTCAACAACAAATTAATTTCCATACGTATACTTGTGACGAAATATTGCTGAACAAATACAAGGCACTAATGACGTGGAAAGAGGAACATATTTTTGCCGATGGAATGATTAAAAGTTAAGATTAATATAAAAAGTAATTTGGAGTTTTTTTAAGTAAAAATTCAATGAAGTGCCTTTAAAATAAAGAGAGTTAAACACTAAGTGCCTATTTCTTTTATTTTCACCTTTTTTTTTAATATTTTTTCCTATTTCAAAAGCACTTCACAATTTAAAAAATTGGGATCCAAATTAAAAAAAGTGGTTGTTGGTTGGCTTCCTTTGAGTTTAAATAACACATTTTAAAGATCAAACGTCTTCGTCATGTCCTCAAGCCTCGAAGAATGATACGGATCACACAAAAAGTTAACTCTCCGAACCTACCTCGTTGTGCTGATAAGGATTGAACAACACTAGGAAATACTCAGAATCCTACTAGGCATGAAACTAAATTAAAATGAGTTTTGGGGACCAGAACATCATCCAGTTTCACCCGGTAAGCAAATAGAAAGTTTGCATTTTAACCTCATATTGAACTTGATGTAAAATAAAAATGATGGATCTTATAGGGTAAAAACTAAACATAAATGGCCGAGAATTAATACACAGTACTGCCTATAACATATTATATTGGCCGTTAATAAGCTTCGGTGAAGATCTCTGCAATAAATCAAGCGTTACATTTATGAAAATGGGTTCCAAACAGTTATGTTGCAGAGGAACTGTTCACGTTAATGATGATAATGACGTGTTAAATAGAGACTACCATTTTCATGATTCTAACAGAAGAGAAAAGGTTAAGCAGAATGTGGAGATTAAGGAACTGACAAGGATGCAGACAAGCGGTGTCTAGCTTCAATGGCATGTGGAGAAGTACCCATTGTTGCTCCTCTCATATCAACTTTTCAGCTACAGGGGCATGCAACATCTGATCTACACAATGAGCAACCAAGTTTTGTAAATTTGAGGTGTAAAAAACCAACTAACAACAAAGAAAATTGCTCAGAGCAGCAGAGGAAAAACAATCAAAATTCCCGGAAACCATATCAAATTAGTTTTCAAACTATAGATACAAAAACTGAAGAAGTTCATGAAGTAGGAAAACAACTATATAGCACAGGGATTCAAGTGCTGCAGCGAAAGCACAATCCTCAAAGGACCAAACGCTGATGAAATTCTGAAATCCAGAAATCAAGCAAAAGCTGACAACGTTCTTATTGCAATATAGACAAACTAGCGGGAAAATCTGGAGAATCAGACAGGTTGTGGAAGCTTTAATTTGTGAAGAAGAGAGAGATGTGGAGGGGACTCTTGATGGCATAGTTGAGGAGTTTGAGTCAATATAGACACATTAACAGAGTAACGTCTTCCCGAATATCTCTTTTCTTTCACTTTCATTCTTGTCTCGGCCACTCACCAACTCTGCCTCATCTCTTAATTTCATCTTTATTCCGAATTTTTCTTTCTTTGTACTCTCTTATTGTACGGTCTGCCATTATCGGTCAATTTGAAAAACTTAAGGTTAAGGGTTAAAATCGTTGTACTTTGCACTCCTTATCAGTGATAAATGAAGATGTAACAGTAAAATCAACTAATAATTTTCATTTGATAACTCAAGTCACAAGGATGACATGCAAGACAGCCATTTTGTTCTCGTTTAAGTGGCTGTAGAATTATGTATGGCCTTTGCAATGGCTTTTGAGATCCTTTATTTCCTTTTAAGGGCTAGAGATAATCAGAAATTTTCACCCTAAAGGTGCCTATCATGCTAACATTTTGCCCATTTTCCTTCCATGCGGGAAAAGAGAAATGGAGATTACTATATTCCTATTTTGATTTATTTAAAATTTTTTATTTTATTCCATCACATGAGAGTTTGATCTATTTTTATTTGTCTTTTGATTTATTTTCGGGTGAGACAATGGGGGAAGGATATCTTAAAATGGACTTCAGTTCTTAGCAGCATTTATTCAAAGTAGTAAAAAAAATCGATTAAATTATGTTGATTTCCCCTAAAATTTGGCTAAATTACAAATAATACTTCTTTTATTTAAAAAATTATCCTTAAATCTCTTAATATTTTGATATATATTGAGAATATTTTTTCTCATATTTATCATTTGCCAAAAAAATAAACTTTGCACACAATATGAGATTGTGAATTTATTCTCAATATAACATTAAAAACAGTTAAGTTGATGTCAAATCCTAACATTAGATAATGATTTTATTTTTAATATGATAATAAAAAATTTAAGTAATTTTTTTTTTAAAATACGTATTATATAAAAAGTTAATTTCATTAATAGAAAATCAAGTGTAATTTTTCAAATAAGAAAAATATTAAAAGTGAAAAAAATTGTTTATTATTCGAAGTAAAGCCATTCTATGTCACTTGCTAGGAAAATCTCATAATTATTATTTTTTCAAATCTGATAGAAGCCTTAAACAAGTAAGATAATTGTTAATGCTTTATTAGCTTACGTCTCATCTTATCAAACTTTTGGTCCGTTTTGCTGAATTTCCATGTTTAGGGTTTGGAATCTCTCCCTTGGGCCAAAAAGGATAAAGGTTTGGAATCCCTTCCTTATTCTCTTTTCCTAGATATGCCTGACATGGTTAATTTCATTTCCATGGTAGGCAAACTCTACAACATTATAATTTTCTCTTTTGAAGTGTTGCAGATGAAGTTCATCTTCATTTGAAGGAATGGAGTGACAACTTCAACACCTAATTAGCTGCCAACAACTCCACATAATGGTTCACTATTTTATTGTGTATTCAGTCTTATAGCATAAGTATTAATTAACCATCTTTCAAATTGAAGATATTAGTTTAAGTGTCCTTTCACCACCTATTTCACCAAACCCCATTTTTTATCCTTATCAAAGCCCGTCAATGCTGCAATAATAAGTTAATTGACCGACGTTTAAAAAAAAAAAGCTTATCAATCAGCAAAGGAACGTTGCACCAGTTGACCACCCCTGTTCCCATCTAACCTTCATATTTCCTTTATATTTTGGCTTTACTCTTTGCACTGAAGTAAAGAAACATAGTAGGGGAAAAAGTGTGGAGGAAAAAATTTCCTTTTGTAAGAAGGCTAATTGAATATTTTACCCATTTTATAATAAGAGCGATGATGTCATTATAATTACTCATAAATCATGATCGTTGAAATCTTTAAACCATTAAAAGGAAACAATAATTTTAAACACTTGACCAGAGGTAGAGTAGGTGGGCAGCATTATAATATAACTGAACAGACTTGTACCTATCGCTACGTATCCCTTGTTACTCTGTACCATGCATTACCTCTTTTGGAATACCTTAATATATAGGTTCATGGACGACGGATAAGGAAAGTCTTTATAGTAAGACACCATAAAAGGGGAGGATTAGGTAGGGAATATAGGGACGTAAGACTCTCTGTGTATTGTACTGAAAGCAAAGCAAACTCGATAAAGGTTTCGTTGAGACTAAGCGGGCCACCCTGCACCTTGTAACAGTAATGGGCTTGTAGCTTGTGAGTGACGAAGTATATTACTTTTAGGGCCGAGTAAAATTTTGATTTCCGTGAGTGCGTAGGAGAAGGACCTCTTGGTCCACTTCAAAACATGTCGATTAGGAAGAAGTAAAAACTAAAAACCCACCTACAAAAAAACAAAAAGATGGTGCTATGTTGCCCCATAATTAAGCATGCGCAAGAAAGCATGACTGGACCAAGAAAAGTGACCTCCGACATGAGTCAGTTCACTTGGTTGGCCATTCCCTGTGAATAATGACAGTAACTGAATTCTGACTGCTCAAACCAGACGAACGGGCAAGGTACAAAGGTACCATTATTTGGCACAAAGTGTTTCTGAATTCTGAGACGACTATACTAACAGATTTCGAATTTTCTGTGAATCTGGGCGCACATTAATTAGGATCATTTAAATTTTATAAAAATTCTTTTTATTATTTTTAAATAAAATATCATTTTTTAAAATTATTTTCATTTCATATTTTGCATCTTATAAAATAAAAAAAAAAATTAAAATTTAAAAAAATTCTTATAAAATTTAAACTGTCCAATTTAAATTGAAACAATTCAGCTAGTACGTGCATATCTATGAGTTATACTAACTTAAGAAGTTTTGATAAGTGTTTAAGCATGATCTTGCACCATACAAATGAGAAAATAGTTCCAGATTTTTTTTCCCTTCTCGTTTACAATTTCGGTTAATTGACTTAATTCACATAGCAAGAACACTTTCCTCTAATAAAAAGGCTGAGAATAACTTGATTTATGTAAGCCAATAAATGATTTTAACAAACAAGGCCAAAATTCAGATACTACACGCTGTGAGAAATAAATAAAAATAAAAAACCACAGTATCAGCATTATATTAAAAGTCATCACAAATCAGATTCAGATTTTTCTTCTTTAAGAGGCGCAAACTGCCGGCTGAGACGTGATCTAGTCCACGGATCAAGGGGAGCTCTCTCTGGTAGTTGAGGAGTTGCTGGCTTTGACCGCCTAAACTCATTTTCTCGGTCAATGAACCTATCATAAAGCATCTAAAAATAGCTTCATAAAAACAACAATTTTCATGTCCTCATTCTAAGCAAACCGTGAGACGTGCTGAAAGTTGTTCACTATCAATAACATGATAGGGAAAGGAGACAGGAAAGACCGACGAGAAAACCATCACTTCTTAATCCTTATGATGGAATCATGGAATAAAGCTGTGTGTCACCCACACATCTGAACCAAACAAATAAATTTTAGCTAATGAGTAATGAATAAATGAGAGAGAGAGAGTTTAATTAATGACATTACTCTATGTAGGCCATTGGTGCAGCATCACCCACTCGTATTCGAGCATATCCATCGACTCTGTCCTTGTAAAATATAACGTTGAGTGAGTGTTACAAACTTACATTCAAAAGCTGGTGACGCTTGGTTCATTGTATTGCGAATGTTTTTATTTTTTACATAATTTGTATAATGTTTAATATGTTTTTATATTTATTATTTTATCTATTAAATCATCTTTTTAAAAGTAAGAATAAAATAATTATTTCTTATCTCACCTACCTCCACCTATTCACATTTTATATTCTGTTTTTCATTATATCATCAAACCAAACATAACCAAGTTTAATATTCACTTATACCGATAAGCTAGTTCTGTGAAACTCTTATGAAGTACATCATTTCTGTGAACAAAACTTGCAACGCGTTTTGCAACACTAGAGAACCCTAAACAATTTAGGACGGGAACTATCAAGTTAAAAAATGGTTAAATGAATATATGAAATAATTATCCTACCCTCATGTTCAATATTAAGACCAAGGTAAGAAATATCTACTTCTAGTGAAATTATATACTGACAAGCGCACATCAAAATTAGTTATTTACTGATACTTTGTGCTTTTGCAATTTTCAATAACTGAGCTTTTATAAAATACAGAGTGCGCATTTAAAGTTAAGGATCATAGTTTGGATCCTCGTGAAGTATAAATTTAGCAATTAAAGAATCATATGTCATGGGATCAATCAACCACTTCATTAATTTTTCAATCTAATGACAGTTCTTAATATTGCCATCCAGTCATTTTTTATCTAGCTTAAATAAAACTTCTCAATTCGAGCTATGATTCCTCTATATTTAAACACAAATCAAAAGAAGCTACTCAATGTTGGTTACTAAGCAGGGTCATCAAGTATAATAGTTAAACTCATTATAGAAATCAATTCAACTTGATATGAATTATAAAATCCATGTGCTCAACAAGGACATTTAGGGAACCTTGAGCGTACAACATAGGGAAAATAAAGGAAGACAAAAAGCAAAATACTAAAAACCGTTACTTATTGAACTAAATGGCTTAACAATTTTCTATTGTCCTATGCCAAGAGACTAACGAATAATAGAGTCATATAATTTCAAATAGGAAATACCACAAAAAAGTTGCTAGAATGATTTCCTACAACTTACAATAACACATTTTTTGAATATAATTAAATATACGACAACCATAATTGGTGAATAATTCTGCTGATGCATCTAGAGGAATAACATAAGTGTAATAATAAAGTTCCAAAGATTAATAGTACAACCACAAATAACAATGAAAATCATAGATAAATAGTACAGAAATAAGTAATAGAAAAACAAAGGAAGAAAAGCTACTTAAAGGAAGAGAGATGTGATCATAGATAAGAAGCACCCAAAATTTCTCCACACATTCTGTAGCCATTTTCCTCTCCTTAAATACCCATTATTCTATCAACTTTAGTGGTTACCTTCATACTCGGGTACTCCTCCGCACTTCATGAGTGCGTCTTCCATATTTCTTGTCTCATTTACCACATGCTCAGCTTGGGACCCATTAATCACTTGGCGTAGCATAACAATTCCCTTCTCATCTCAAGATCAAAGTGAATTGGTATTGTAAATCAAATAAATACTCATATGAAGTTTGATCACTACTGTCACACTTCACCAAAACTTGTGGAATCCACTCATTATGGACATGAATGCATCTCACATCCAACAACTCAAGAGGTTGAATAATAGGTCCTTTAGGAGTGAGTAAGAGAGGGAGAGGAACATGCTAACTTGTATGCTCACCTACACAACGTTTGAGCAAAGAGACGTGAAAAACAAGATGAAGTTGTGCATTTGAAGGAAGGAGCCATTTATATGCAATAGAACCTATCTTCTCAATGATTTCAAAAGGACCAAAATAATGGAGACCCAATTTTTTATTCCTCTGAAGTCGCAAGGAGTGCTATCACTAAGGTTAAAGTTTAACAAACATAAAGTCTCCCACCTAGAATTGTACTTCAATATGTTTGGTGTTAGCATATTTCTTCATTCGATCTTAAGCTTTCATCAAATTTTCTTAAGCTAAGTAATTATAGTGTCACATTGTTAAAGCTATTGATGAACATCAAAAGGAACCAATTGTTGAAGTGAGACATTTAATAATTGTTGGGGATTTATACTATAAACAACCTTGAATGGAGTCATGCCTAATGATGTTTGGAAAGAAGAGTTGTACCAATGTTCTGCCTAAGACAATAATGCGACCCATAAATGAGGATTTTCATGGACAAAATAGCATGATTGTCTATTGGTTTGAGGATAATATGCGAAACTCATTTTTAAAGTTGTCCCCTGTAATTTAAATAAGTGTTGTTAAAAAGTACTAGTGAAAATCTTGTCATGATTGGAAACAATTGATCAAGTCACACCATGCAATTTAATAACATTATTAACAAAAATCTCAACAACTTGAGGAGCAATAAATCTGGACTTCAATGGAGAGAAATGGCCATATTTCAATAGTCTATCAACAACAATAAAAATTACCAAAAAACTATGAGAATTGGGAAGTTCAATAATGAAACCCATTGTAATGTCTTTCCAAATTTGATTAGGAATGGGTAATGGATACAACAGACTCGTTGGATGAAGTTCTATAGATGTAGCTTTCTTATAAACTAGACATTACTGAATAAAAGAGTAGATATCTTTGTGCATACTTACTAGAAAAAATAAGTAGAAATTCGAGCATGTGTGTGAAGAAATCTTGTGTGACCCCCAATGGAGGAGGCATGATACTCTTGTATAATTTGATTAATGAGATGTTGAGTAATAAAAGGCAAAACCAAGCTATTTTTCTAGTACAATAACCCATCCTTCACAAATGATTTGGCATAAAAGTTGAATTGGCTTCATACCACTTGATTAGTTCTTGCAATACAAGTGAAACTACAAATTTAGAACGAACATGCTCAAGTAAGAAAGTGGAATGCATAAAAATAGCCATGTAGTAACAACATGAGAGGGCATCTGTAGCCTGATTTGTTTTACCTAGCTTTACTTAATAAAATAATGAAAACCCATAAGTTTTGGTAGCCATGCTTCTTGCTTCGATGTTTAAATGACCTGATCAGATAAATGTCTAAGGCTCTTGTGGTCAATATGAATGATAAAATAGTGCCCAAGCAAGTAGTGATGGAATTTACTAACAGCCTCAGATATAGCAAATAATTCTTGAACATATGCAGATTTAGCTTGCATTCCAAGAGATAAATTTTTGGAAAAGAATGCTATGGGGTGACCCTCTTGACTAAGCACTGCACCCACTCTGCTTCCAGAAGCATCGGCTTCCAAAATGAAAGGTTTTTGAAAATTTGGTAAAATGAGTACATGAGCTTGAGTTAAGACACTTTTCAACTGATCAAAAGTAACTTAAGTCAGATAACACCAATGGAATTTATCTTTTTGCAATAATTGAGTAAGAGGTTCAACAATCATGGCATAATTTTTTATGAAACAATAATAATAACCCATTATATTGAGAAAACTGCTTAATTGAGAAATAATACTAGGAACTTGCCATTATAAAATCACCTGTACCTTAGAAGGGTCCATTTCCATGCCCTTCTCAGTGACAATATGACCCAAAGAGTCAATTTTAGTTTGTCCGAAAGAACATTTTGATAACTTAGCAAATAATCTATGGTGTTGAAGACAGTCCAGTACCACAGAAACATGCTCTAAATGCAAAGGCTAATCCATGCTGCAAGCAAAAATGTCGTTAAAGAAAACCAGTACAAACTTATGAAGGAATGGTCTAAACACTTTATTTGTGAGAGCTTGAAAAGTAGCTGAAATATTTGTTAAGTCAAAATGTACAACTAACCACTCATAATGGCCATGGTGTGTGCGAAAAGTAGTCTTAACTCTATCTTTAGGTTTCATCAAAATTTGATGATATGCAAAACGTGAGTTTAGTTTCCTAAAATAAGAAGAGCCATGTAACTCATCTAGTAATTCAACAACAATAGGAATAAAAAAGGAATCCTTAATTGTTATCACATTCGAAACTCTGTAGTTGATACAAAATCGCCAAGTGCCATTTTTTTTAACCAACAAAATAAGAGCAAATAAGGGATTGTTATTGGGTTGAATTAAACCCTTAATAAGTAATTTAGAGACTTGATGCTCAATTTCCACCTTTATGACTGAATGGGTTTCTATAAGGTTGGACTTTGATAGCAGTGATCCCTTCACATAGAGGAATAGAATGATGATGAAAATGAGTAGGTGGTAACCCATAAGGAAACTCAAATACATAAGAATATTGATGAATAATAGAAGCCATATCTTCAGGTACACCGTATGGCAACAATAAAGGAGAAGTTAAGGAAGAATAAACTAGTATAGCAATAGCTCCAGTGTCATAAAAATGGGTCAATTGATGAAATTATGCTACTTCAAGAGACACAAATTTATCACTGTATAAAGTGACAAATTGATCACCTAAATAAAACTTAATGAATGAAGAGTGATAATCAGCAATATGAGGACCTAAAGTAGATAGCCATAACAAATTCATTCACGAGCAATAAGTAATCAGGTACTTATAGCTGGTGTCCATGAATTGATATAGGTAAAGAGCGCATAAATCCTTCAGGATACCAAAAATAATCACTGCCTACAACTACTTTTAACCTATCAACAAGTTCAATGGGGTAACTTTAGACGATGAGTAATACGAGGCTGTAAAAATTATTGAAACTTTCGCTATCTAATAAAATTTGAACCTAGGTACCTAAAATAGAACCCAAAAATTAAATTGTTGTAGAATTAGATGAACCCTCAAAAGCATGATAAGAAAGGTGAGTCATTGGAGAAAGCTCACCTTGTGTATCAATGTTGATGGAATCAAATAGTGAGGAGAACAAAATTGAAAATTCATGGAGCTCCTCTTCAATTTATAGCATTATCAACTGATGGTTAGGGCATTTGTGATTCATAGTAAATTTCTTGTCATAGGTGTAACAAGGCCTTTTTTCTCTCCTTAATTGCATCTCTGATGGAGAGAGATGTTTGATGCATTATAATGGTTTGCTTGGTGGTTTGAGCAGTAGTAGAGAAAGATTACTCAAGGATGATGAAGATGATGCCAAAGGGAAAGGGCTGATTGAAGCTAATTTCGATGGTGGTGTATTAGACGGAACTAAAGTGATGGCCAAGGCTTGAGAGAGAGACCTATTGTTATATACTTCTCATCAAAATGTCAAGCTAATATAGTAGCTTTTAATAAAGTAGTGCGCCCTTGTGCAATAACATCCCTCCTAATTTCAAGCTCCAATCCACTGAAAAGTAGTCCAATAATGCTTCATTAGATAACCTTTCAACCTTATTAGCCGAAGTCATAAATTGAGTGTAATACTGGGCCACCAAAGTAGAGTTGAGACAACTTAAAGATTTGGTTCTTTTGGGATGGCCTAAATTGATCCTTAATTGCCCTAGCAAGCATTGCCCAAGAAGAAATTAACTTAGCCTTCTGTAGCATCTGAAACCAAGGAATAGTTATGCCTTCCATATGAATAGCGGCTATTGTTATATGTTAGGAATAAGGCATGTTGTAATAATAAAAAAAATTGCTCTGCATGAAATATCAAATTAAAAGGATCAGACCCATCAAAATTTTGGAAAATCAAGTTTAACTTGGCATAACTGAAATGGTTGGTAAGCATTTGTATAAGGAACTAAGCTAGCATCTGAGCTTGAGACTTCAATAGCAACCAATGCTAAAGATTGTTGCATATTGCGATTGATAATATCCAAGACACCGGTGATGGATTCGAGAGAAGCTTCAATGCAGTTCATTCGTGTTGTAGCTGCATCAAAAGCCTCAAACAGTTTCTCAACATTGACACTTAAATCTTTAAGCCTAGTATTTTCCGCCATCAAATACCAATGAGAGCACCAAATGGAATGATTCCCTACAACTTACAATAACACATTTTTGGAATACAATTAAATATACAACAACCACAATTGGTGAATAATTTTGCTAATGCATCTAGAGAAATAACATAAGTATGATAATCAAATTCCAAAAATTAATAGTACAACCATAAATAATATCAAAAATCACAGATAAATAGTAGAGAAATAAGCAATAGAAAAATAGAGGAAAAAGTAGGACTGTTATTTATAAAATGATACTTGTAATATAAAAATATCTTTTTACAAACTCATAAATATATATTTAATAATATAACCACAACTTACAATAACACATTTTTGGAGCACAATTAAATATACAACAACCACAATTGGTGAATAATTCTGCTAATGCATCCAGAGGAATAACATAAGTATGATAATCAAATTCCAAAAATTAATAGTACAACCATAGATAATATAAAAAATCACAGATAAATAGTAGAGAAATAAGTAATGGAAAATAGAGGAAGAAGTAAGGTTGTTCTTTATAAACTGATACGTGTAATATAAAAATATCTTTTTGCAAATTCATAAACATATATTTCAAAACAATAGGTTCCTAAAACCCTTATATTTTTATCAATAAAATAATTTTAATAAGAAAATACCTCAATATTATTAAACAAAATATAAACTATACCAACATAATTAATCTTAGATAAATATGTATATTTTCATTATTCAATAAAAGAAATGTCAGTAAGTATGTATGTTAATGATAAAAATAATTAAAAAAAAGGAGGGTTTGAGTAGATAATGAAAATTATAGTATGTAGAGAAAATCAGATGAAATAAGAATAAAAAAAAAAACATAAGATGACAAGATATTGATAATTAAAAAAATAACTATTAGATCGGGTTAGACAAAATATATTTTTGTTTGTAGCCTAATTCAGCCCAATATAATTTTATTTAAAGTTATATTTATTTATATTTTTATTGAGCTCTTGGGCCTAATGGGCCAATAAATACCTCTGGGAAGAAGATCCACTTGAGGAAAAGAAATGTGATTACATATGAAAAGCACTCAAAATTTCACCACCATTTGTAGCTATTTTCCTCTTCTCAAATATCCATTATTCTCTCGACTTCAATGGTTGCCTCCGTGCTCGGGTACTCTTCCACACGTCATGCAGTGCATTTTCCATATTTCTTGGCTCGTTTGTCACATGTTTCGCTTGGGACCCACTAATCATTTGCGTAGCATACCAGTTGCATATTGCACAAATAATGAGTTCGGACCTCCTTTCCAAGCTGTACCATATTATCCGCAAGTCTCCGGATCTCTTTCGCCTACAATAAAAATACAAACATCT
Source organism: Erythrophleum fordii (assembly GCA_032878935.1). Classification (NCBI taxonomy): domain Eukaryota; kingdom Viridiplantae; phylum Streptophyta; class Magnoliopsida; order Fabales; family Fabaceae; genus Erythrophleum; species Erythrophleum fordii. The sequence continues at coordinate 46,205,847 of JAVQMF010000054.1, forward strand.
TATACGGAAAAGTTCTGGTCAGAGAAAAGTGAAATGATTCACCAGCTATATTCCTTATTGAGCAAAGGAATGAATAAAACATGAAAAGGGTATCTCAACCTTCAATCTTCAGAATACAACGCAAGGTCCTTTTCTTATAACATCTAATAAAAGCCATCGAATTTGATAGCACACCAACTTACTTTCAATTTTCGATTGTTTCGGATTTTGCGAAACATGTTCTTATCAAATATGGAAAAAAAAATCATATATATATATATATATATATACATATATTCAGGTTATGATGGCAATTGCATAATGTCAAATTAAACGAATACATGCATTAACACTAAAGTCAAAAAGAATAAAATCCGAAAAGAAACTGGAGCCAAGGGAAATGAAAAAGTACCTTGGCAACAGTTGTTTCGATACGCTCGTGGTTTACCAACCGCGACCCATTCTTCTGAATAAGAAAAACAAATGAATTGGTACCTATTCAGCATCTTCGAAGACAAACTGAAGCTCAATAAAAACTCGGGCTATGAACTGAAGTAATAACCTGAGCATGGACATCCGATGACCCGTGGGCCGACCAAGCTTCCTAAACTTCGTCATTATCAGAGACGCAGACAGGGGTGAGCTCACGCGACTGAAAGACATGATTCAGCGTATGATGAAGGAAGACGAAACAGTCGACCGTATAGCGACGCCGGTACAGGGATCACGAATGTATTGGGCCTTATTTTTGGTCCATTATGATATTGGGTTGGTCTCAACTATAATCCAGGTTCAGTTTTTTGGACTCATTGTTGGGCCTTACAACCGACATGGCCGTACTGATGAAATATGAGTTTGCGTAGAGCAGAGTCCAAATGGAGCAAATTGCTATTTTCTTTGTTCAAATTATGATTGAAGCCCTATTCTGACATTGTGCATTTTTTAATCTTATTTTTAACATATTTATTTTTTAATTTAATCTTTTAGTTATAATTATTTTTTTAATTTATTTTCTCACAAAATTATTATCAATAAAGTTCTTTTATTAATTTACTGTTAATAAAAGCAATAATTAATCTATATATTATATAACTATGACTAAGTTATAATCTATCAAAAAAGTATTTTATACATTATTTTATTTATCCTTTTCATTTATAATAGATTTATATAATATCACTATTTTTAATGACTTTATTTGTAAGAGATTAAACCCCAAAAAATACTAATATATGAGGAACTAAATTAAAAAAGTAATTTTATAAAAAATTAATTTGAAGGAATCTATCTATAAAATATTGAAATAAAACTTTAATATATTTTAAGAAAGAGCACTAGTGGACAAACAGTATGTATGGTGATGGGATATGATTTCTCTACACACAAGGGGACGTGTGATGTGCGTAGCATGCATATCTCCAAAAAACAATCAAGTCATTTAGATATTTGATTTAGATAGTTTAAATTTAATTTTTTTTAGTTTCAATTATTATTTAAGTTAACAATAATAAGATTATTTTTATCTCATATTTTTTAAAATAAAAAATATCAAAATATAAAAAAAAAATTTAATTATCTAAATTTGATGGGACAGCCAAATTGAAGGGGAACATCGGCTGCTCATCTCATCTTCAAATATGTGCAGGGAATCCAAGTGCGGCGGTGACGAGGTTATTATGCTATCTCTCTTATTTGTTACAGACGTAAAACATCAATACGTGGGCATAAAATGATACAAGGCGTCTGGCATGGACCATTAGGATAATTGAAGGAATTGGTGAGGGAAAGGGACATGTGTCACCCATGGTTTTTTATGCCACTTGTTTTTGTCCATTGCCGCCAGTTTTCTTGGATACCTCTTCATTCTCATTTTTCATGTTTCCTTGTTCTTTTCCACAAACTTGCTCATCTTTCTTCACTTCTATCTACATCCTTCCTTCACGTCACTTTTGGATAACATTAAAATGCAATTTTAAAATAATAAAATTTAGATGCAGTATTTAGGTTTTTATTATTAAAGTCTTCAGTTAACATTATTTTTAAAAAAATTGTTACATCTCAAACTTTCAATTATTGGATCATGTAAAAAAGAATTCATAAACTAGCATTCTGAAATTAGAATAGTAATGATAGTCGCCAGCTGTCCCTTTCTTTGTTGTGGCTCATAAAATCTTAACGGTGCATTGGGATTTATGAAACAGAAAACAGCCAGTGAGCCTTGATCACCACACCATAGCTGGCACTGCCAGAAGCACCGAAAGGCAGAGAACCAGGCCCACTGCAATAAACACAAACCTAGCGGATTGCAACCACTTCCTGCATTCTTGTTTTTTCTTTCCTAGTCTGACCTGCTTAAAGTTTTTTTTTAACATCTTTCTTAACTTGAAATTTTTCTAAAAACTTCAAGTTGAATGAATTTTTTGATGACAAATATATCGGAACACAACAAAAAGTATGAAGAGTCACGTTTCCGTCGTTTCTTAATATTTCAAGGTCACACTAAATGCAATGGATTTGGCACCATAGCTGAAGTGAACCTTGGTTAACTAGCAGCATGCCGATTCGCGAATAGGATTTGTTCCGTGTTTCGGGAAGCCGCTTTTGAAGGGGACTACTGAAGTGAACATAGGACTTCGTTCAGTTTGCTGGACCATTCCATTCTATCGAACCTGTGGATTTCCCGGTCACCTGTTGCGTTAATAAAGTTGCGATATTAATTCCCAAATCCCAACAAAGTAGTAAGAGCTTGTTTTCTGATGATCGAACAGAATACAAGGTTCTTTCAGCTATCGATTGTCTTCACTCTTCAAGTAACATATTTTCATGGGTTTAGACCTTTGAATTTTGTGAACTCCCCTCATAAGAAACGGATCCCACAAACTCAAGGTCATCTCAGAAAAATTGTCGTGCAAGAAATTGGGGAAGAAGGAATCCTCGGTAGGATTTTTTCTTTTTCAAGCTACTCATATTAATTCCACGTTTTACATTCAGAACATGCAAGGGGAAAAGCTTTTGACTTTATAATTAGTTGAAAAGGTTAAATGCGTCACCTAAACCAAATTCATAGTGTTACGTTTAAAACATGTAGTTAAAGGGAAAGATTCTCAACAATGGCATCTTGTGGATTACGTTTAAAAGTTAATTTATGTCTTAACAACTCAACAAAAAGAACCAAACACAGAGGGGGAGAATTATATCAAATTTCTGCAATTGGATATTAGGAATTCCTTTCATGGTCTTATATTAAGAAAATATATACCAAAAAAATGAAAGCAAAAACCATGGCAGCAAGTGTTAATAAATGCCCTCTCAAAATTATTACTCCTAATGGTCACAGCTAGATTTCAATACTGAAATCCAAAAATTAGATCAAAATTGGATAGCCCCCCAAAAGTAGTCTCTCTCCCCAGCAGCTTCACCTAGCAACAATTTATGGTCATGTCAGAGAATTGATTAGACAAGCCAGACTCACCACCTAAATCTCTTCTCCTAGATTTCACTATTGGAGGCACCCACTTTCCAATTTCGCCATCACCTTCTGCTTCTCTCACCCCCACACCTTCTCTGCAGGGCTCTTTATGATGACACTGACACCCAGAAAGCCATTTGGATTGCATGTAAGAAGTGGTTCTCCATGGGGGTACGTACAGACCCTTCTTTCTTAAAGATTGTTTAGCAGCAGAACAAAGCAGAGAGATTATCTTGCACAATTTGTTCTCGGTCCCAATGAAGATGACTGGGAGTGAGTCCATCAAATCTATGTAGTGTTGTGTAGGCCTTGCAAGTTCAAATTGGGACTTGAAGTCTATATCCACTATAAGCCTCACAGAATTTCCGTTCTGATCATCAGTAATATTCACTTCAATATATTCATATTCACCTGATATCCAAAGAGAAAGTTAAGCAAATTTTGATCTTTCACTAGCACTAACAAATAAGGGAATCCAAGTTAGCAAATTAATAGGTGAGTTTAAAGAGATGGAGAGAGAGAGAAAGACCTACCAGCAGGACATCCTAAGGATGTGGCCCAAGATGTGTGACACAAAGAAGCATTGAGGCCATCCATTTTGAGCCTCATGACAAGCCACTTCCTAAGACTCGAAGTTTTCTCAGCATCCCTTCTGCCTCTCATGTGCTTCGACACATAATTCCGAACCTTAGCCTCAGCTATTGTCTCACTCCTCAGGATATCCTAAAAGCCCGTTGCAGCATAAAATCAATCACAAAAGAAGCATGTCAGAGACAAGTATACACCCAACGACATAGAAAACTAAAAACAAATTCAGCATAGCAAGAAGCTCTAGAAACATTGAATTCATCGTGATTTGTGAAGTACCTGTAAAATAAAACATTGGGTTCGATGATTTAAAGCACGAGACTTTGAGGAAGTAGAATTTGTGGGGGATGATGGTGATTCGGATTCCATGAAATCTTGTACCATTTGAACCAGCTGGTCCTCCTCCAAGCTACCCATATCTCTGTCCTCTATGTTTAAGAAGAGAGAGAGAATAATATAAACGGGTCTTAGAGAAAGGAATACGATTGAGAATAATTTTGAGTTACTGAAAGATTCTTCTGTATATATGGTGAGGAAGGAAATTGTGGTATGGCGGTGGAAAATCTCAAGTATATCATGAGTCATGACAAATGAGGCCACGATAAGATTGGGCATTCTGAAGTGTACCTGGTAAAAAAGCGTTACAGTCAAAAGCAGCAAATGTTCTTAAAGGTATATTGTGTGGAATATCCTTATCCTTTTAAGGTGCGATGTCCATGAGAAGGACACAAAAAGGTGTCGCCAAAGTATCCAGAGGCTGCTCTGAACATTCAGGGTTTTAAATCTGATGCAGCGTGTTACACGTTAAAATATTAATGAGTAGCAATGTTATAGCATATCATTATTAACTAATTATCAGCATATTAGTGATAAATATATTATAGATCTCATTATCAAGATGATGAAAAAACTTACTAATTAAATGCACTTTATTCTTTAATATATATCCTAAAATTTATCAACAAATTTAAATTTTTTTAACTATTTGTTGTGCTTTGAAAAGTATAAATTGGATATTTTTAAATTAATTATATTTTAAAATTTTACTTTCCATAATTTTATTAAAAAAATTATATTAAATACTTAAAAATCATAATATAAGTATTTTTAAATTAAAAACAATCCTCTTATGGGTTTCGAACCAACGGGTTACGATATTTTACATTTTCAGGGAAGAACCTAGAAATTAATAAGTACGTTGACTTTTATATTGGTTTCATACATTATACATATTTAAAATTTGCCATGAAAATGGTGAATCTTACTTATTATTCCAAATTAAGGAAGTCCAAAATCTAACTGCACTTTGGTGACTAATAAGAACGTGTAACTTCCATGAATTCGAAAAATTGTTAGATATTTTATACTTCAATGTTTGAATTGACAAAAAAAATTCCCGAGTTCAAACTATCGTGACCCGTAACTTTAAAACAAGAGTATCAAAGATTTTAATTTTTTTTGGCCTGTAAAGAATTTAAATTTGTTTATGGTGCTTAGGTTGAAGAATAAATTATGCAAATCAGCTTATACCACCTTGTGTTTGTGATATCTTCTTGGACAAAATATTCAAGTCTTGAGACTTTTCATGTAATAAACTATTTTTTTGAGATAATTTTCTTTTTAACCCAAGTCATCAATTATGATTCTAGTTTTTAGGCCACTACACGAGCACCACGGGCACTAAAAGGGGGTGAAATGTCAAGAACAAAGGCTCAGGGTGGATCACTTGAGAATCCAAGGGGCCAGAGTGGGCAACTAGAGTGGATTCTACAAATAAAGACATTAAGATAACATAAATCTTCGGGCATTCCCACTCAATAAATTACTCTTTGGCTAAAAAACTATCGCAAAGTCAGCTTACATAGATGCTAAAAATTTACAAAATGTCATAAAATTTTATAAATAAAGGCTCGGGTTGTGTTAATTCGGTCTAGAATAATAAACAAGTCTTAATAGTTAGATTTAATCGCTGTATGGGGAATGGAAAAAATACAGGAAAGGAATGGCAATGATGGAGAAAACACTGCTAAAATTATAATGGTTTTCCTGCATTACCTTCCCTTTTCTGTATTTTCCTCTTCTACCAAAGAGGTATTCAATTTTACTGGGGACTTCTACTGACTGATTCTTTTATGGCTAACAGTAATCTAACTCCTGGGATGTAAAACGGCTGTCTGGGAGATTCTGGAAAATCAGCGGCACTGGATCAGGACCAAAACCTACCTTCGTATTTATGGCTTCCTCTAATTCGCTGATTTGATGCGCAATTTGAAAGTCAGAAATAATAGTGGACATCCCCAACAAAACTCTCGTGCTATGCTAGTACTGTGTGTTAAAAATGCCAGTTCCACAAAAGGTTTGCCATTTTTTTTTTTTTTGGGATGATTTCGAAATCAAGAGATTAGAAAGTTGATTTAAGGACAAAACGTGTATGAAAAGTAGCTTTCTCAGTTATATGAGAGTTGTAAAAGAAATTTCAAGTTGCTGGGACTTAGCTATGCATAGAATATACTAATGACCTACTTGGAATCAGAATATATTCATTCCCCATTGCCTATGTTGGCCATGTCATGTACACAAGATCCTAAGCAGTTTGCCCTAGGAGCCAACTTTCTGTCTAAGGAAATTGACCCAACGCATGATCCCAGAAACAATAAAAAGTGTAATATTCATCACTGGAAGAAAACTCATCCCCATAAACAGGAATTTGGCAACTAATAGAACACCCACCAAATGAAGCAACTTGTGAATCCACCAACGGAGAGTAAGAAAGTGTGATGCAAACCAACGGGAAAGAAGAGCAAACGAAAACACACATGAAGATCCACTAACCCCTTTTTTTTTTTTCGGTTATATCGGTAGTCCATAGCTTGTGGAGTAGAGATTTGGAAGAGGTAAAAACCAAATGCATCGAGATCACTTCAATTTTGAAGATTAAAAATGATACAGTATGAGCTATTAGCTCATTAGCTAAGATCCGCAAACTTTGACAAGGGGTAATAACAGCTCTTTACGCAAATTAATCAATAACCTAACAGGCAATAAAGTAGGATAGCAATATCCAAACGAGCAATAAAGCTCCTAACTGGCAAAACTCTAAATTCCAAATTAAAGATCCTAATCCCCAAATCGAAACCCTCCCACAAAATCATTTATGTTCTCCATGGGAGAGGGAGATGTACACTTGAATTAGCAAGCATTCTCCAAATTTCAGCAGAACTCATGTTTAAACAGGAAATCGAGAACAATGCATCTACACGTTAAACAACGAGTCAATCTGGGTGGATCCTTGACTTAGAGAATATGACAAACAATATAGAGGTCACAAATATTTTACAAATTTATATACCAAGTGTATCTGCATGTGCTCCAAAAGTCCAAACTATAATATAAACGAAGAATGTAACCTCATTATGTCTATTTCTGGATTTCCAGGAATTTGATTCAAGAAGATATCTGCAAGAAACCACTTATTCCGTCTTAAGGACGCAACCATATGAATATACAATTGTAAATACATCCCCAGGTTTTCTTTTGAACGCAAAGAATATGCGAATAATCAAAAACTGACATCTAAGGATGCACTTTAAAGTATATTATTTCTCATCTCTCAAGGCCTAGGTTAGCTTGCAAAAGCAGATTGACCAATGTTAGTATGTTACATCCAACAACAGTAATTGAAGAGAACAATCATTTTTAAGATTGAAAGAAAGTAAAGATGAGAGTGCAACATCTTCAAATCTATATCTAAGAATCTTCTATTTTCCTTGAACTGTAGTACAAAATATGTGTGTGTTAGCTCATATCTTGAGACATGGCCTAAATGAAGAAAGTTTTAATATGGTACCCTAATAATCTCTAAGCCACATGGTTGGGCTAACTCTATATCATAAATTAAAATGAATTGCCTGGGAACCATTGAGAAAAAAGTTCATCCATTCTGCAGGAACAGTTAGTTAGTTTTCAAGAAAATGATGATGTTCTATTTATGAGAATCCCAAATTGCATCCCAATTCTATAGGATGTAGAGAAATATCTATGAATACTCAAAGAAAATTATGAGTAGGGTATTCATGCTCATAACCATTACAATCATAATAAAGCCTCTCTCTCTCAGAGTATTATCACGAGTAGCAACCAAGAAGACCCCGCATTCACCATTAACATTGTACCTCACTCATTTACAGCTGCTTCTTCCTACCTTCCCTGCCGAAATTTGATTTATTTCAGCACAAATAACCTTAAAAGTTAAGAAACTCATTGTGTACACTAATAGTAGAAAGTTAGAAGCCTACAGAGTTTTAAAAAATAAATAAATAAATCCAAACACAGGCAACTTAAAAGGCAGAATGCAAGAAGAATGGTATAAAGGAATATAAGTGAAATGATCCTTTTCTATTCTTCTAATTCTAGACTAGGCACTGCTGCATGAGCGAGACAGGCTAACGTACGAACTATGAATATTGATGCCATTGATAAAGCAAGCAATATTTCTCTGTTTTGGGGGGCAGACGACTAGACTTCTAAAAGAATTTGTTGCTAAAAGAAGGGTCATCATACTGTCTTGATCATCATGTACTCAGATCTTAATGTAATTCACATCACCAGCGTATTCAGCAATGACTTTGATATCCTTGATTGGGCCATCTGCCTCTACAGTACAGCCACAAGACAAGATCAAGGCTACTCAATAATAAGGTGTCTGTATAAATTGTCTCATGTATTGGTGAGTTAGAGAGGGGTACCCTTCACATGAATCAAAAACAATCACAAGGGAAGGGCATTCACCTCTTCTACTCATGGCTCTGCAATGTTCCAGTTCTCAGTATCTTCCCTGGAAAGTACCTAGGCGAAGACAAATATTTTATCAAACTAACACACAATGATGAAAATATCTAAGGTAAAAATCCTCTTTGTTAGTATCCCATTTCTAGAGATAATGAAACTACGAAAGAAGTGGCAGTTGAAACTTGAATGCCACCATTTTCAAACTTCGCTTGATTAGCAGATCCTGGAGCTATCCCATGTATGTGAGGTCATAACTGAAATCCATATGCAATGCTGTTAAAGCAGAAGCCACGGAACCCATCTGTTTCAGTCTTTGGGCAGGATATTCCCTAGGAATAAATGGAAATAAGCTCCCCCTTTTGTTTTGCAATACCAGTGATCTTGAATGTCTCCAACGTTTCTTAGCATCTAGAAGTTCAGAAAGGATATATTAAGAAAGCTAGTATCAAATTAGATAGCATATTTTCAGAAATAGCAAAGAGACATCCAACAAAGTTGAGAGAAAATTTTCGGTAAGAGTACACCTCATCAATCACCTAGATTATGTGAACATGACACCCTAAGTCGACACACTAATTTAGATAAAAGGGCACCTATACGTACCTTCTTTTACATACTTTACTAATAAGAAAACAAAAAGATTCATGGTGAATCCTGTGACCACTAGAAACAAACAAGAAGCCAGAAGGGTATGCCAATGTAAAAGTAACAATAAATTTGGAAAAAAGAAGAAGAGTAAGCTACACAAACTTCCCTTTGAAACAAAAAAGTTATCATATACTTTAATTTGATTTTAAATTTTTTTGATTAAAATACCATCTATTAACCTAAATAATATATTTTTCTTAACTAAAAAATTTTTAGATATAAAATATTTTGATAAAAAAATTTAGAATTAGATTAAAGTGTAAGGTAACATTTTATTTTAAGAGAGATCTATATAATTTCATCAAAATTAAGGAGAAATCTGCATAATTTACCCTAAAAAAAAAACACATTTGCACAAATAGCAAAAAAGATATTAGCAGGCATCAATTCTTGGATAGGCTTATTTGTCTTAATTAAGTATTCCGAGTAAAACCTTTTTTTTTTCTTACTGTCTCCTTCAACTCTTCTCCCCAACCCCTCCTCCAATTTCCCGCCCCTCTCTCTTGACTCTCCCCTCAGTTTTTTTTTACTTGTTCACCCTAGGTGACAGAAACTATATTCCCTATATTATCCCATATTCCACTCTTGAAATTTAGGGGAGAAAAGGCATTCCTTTCCCATATAAAGAAAGCCTGAACAAATTCTTGTAGGTTTTAAGTTAGAAATCTTTTCTTGTTATATGCATTATGGTTGAAGTTTATTATTGATGACATTGTTGGTCCATGAAAACACATAAATATCCCAGGGTCAACTAACTCCATTTGCTGCCAAATCATAGACCACATTTGACTTGAGTAAAACCATTTGATTAAGAGGATGATCATCTTTCATTTATAAGAAGGCCATGAAGAGATCGCTGTCCATTGTTTAGTAGTTTCCTAGTTAATTGGCCTCCTTTACCGTTAAACAGTAGCTTTTGATTTCAAGGTGCATCAACTGTGAAGGCTAACTTCACTGAAATCTCGAAGCTTGTGACTGTTTCACAGATTTTAAAATTGTTATGCAATGGAGATTAAGATATTGATCTTTTCTTCAAAATATCATGTTCGTTTGATACAAATCAATATCAGTATCATGAAATAAGAGGCATTAACTATCCGTTCATTCAAAGCACAACCCCAATAACTTCACGTAGCTTTAATTAGTTTATCTATCATACTCACCATTATGGGGACGCAAAATCTATATTAACTACTAATTTGGTAATACCAATAATTGCGATGTTTTTATACGGTAAATCATGCTAAAATATAACAGCGATTTGTGAGGAGAAACAACTACAGCCCCTGTGTCCATAAGCCCATACAGATACAAATTCTAAAAGATTCCATGAACTTATGTCTCTCGGGAGGGGAACTTTAAAGATATGAGCTATAGAATATATGGTCCTTGACCTATATATTTCTGAATGTGTGTGTATAGACATCTTATTTCGTGCAGCAATTCTATGCCAAGCCTGAAATCAAATTCAACCCAACATTACAAGAATTTAGCCAAGCATTAATTGAGCTCGATTTATAGGGTCAGCAATTTTCCTGACAACGTGTTTTCAAAATGAAAGAAACAGAATGACATGATGAAGATGAATGTCCAAACATTGGCGCTATACTTTGAGGATAAGGGCATTGGTCGTTAACCTCAGTACACCTCGAAATCTGGAAAAAAAATAAATTATCTTCTTCTGAGAGAAAAGCCTAAAACAGAAAATATCCACAAAGGCATTGCCCCATATATGGTCACCAAGGGGAAACAGCACGAAAGACTTGTTTCCAGCGAAAGCAAAACAAAATATCTGCTTTTTACCTCTTCCCTCCCGAACACGAGGGCAAAGCCATGATCCAACTCGTATTCTGACCACAATGAATCTCAGGAATTTCATGGGAAGCCTTTATCGCATTTATCACATAGAATCAGCTCAGCTCGTCTTGTCGTTCACCAGAGCCGCGTTGCTCACAGGTCATGTCACTGCAATCGTCCCGCTCAATGACAGCAAATCGGATTTTCTCCATTATCTCGTTCAAATGCTTATACGCGTTTGGCGGCGGAGAGGCAGGAAGCGACCAGTGGCGGAGTGCCTGTGTGCGGCAACTGAAGCCAACGAACCTCTGAGCTGCCGCCTTCGAGGTGGCTGGAGCCATACTTTGTGGGCAGATTGGGAATTTCGAGATTGTTGGAGGGTAGAACCGGAATTGGGAAATCATTTTGCAGAGAACTCTAGGGCGAGGGAGACGACGACAAGAATGGTGTAAAATAGCTTCTCTCTATCGCCTCTCGCGGGACAGAAGAGGTTGAGTAATTGAGCATCCGGTGCGATGACGTGGACATCGCTCATTGGATATACTAACAGTGAGTCATTGCGGTATTTCCCACGAAAAGACGAAATTGGGCCCGTTGATATGTCAAAGCTTTAGCGTTTTTGTTATTCTTTCAGGAATTTCAGGTTTTGGACCAAAAACCGAAAAAGTAAATTCAGGATGAAGACCACAAAAAAAGTCTTTATTTATATTATAAAGTCTATCTAGTTTTAATTTAAAAATTAATCAGAACAATAATTAGTTGAAAATAATAGACTTATTGTATGTGAATCTTTTTGGTAGCACTAAATTCCTTATCATAAAAGATTAACGTGCAAAAATAAATCTTTCTTCTTCAATTGAATTATTTGATTAAGTATTGATATATATAATAATTTTTTTATTTTAATATACAACAGACTTATTATTAGTATGCATTTTACTAAGAAATAAACTTATATGTAATTTTATATATATTTATTGTCTTATTTTTTAATAAAAATATGATTTAGTTAAAATTTATACATTTGTTTATAAAAATTATACATATATTATATTATTATTATAAAAGAAAGTATATATTTATTATATTTTAATTAATTGAATTGCCTTGCAAAAGATTTTCACCAGGAAATTATACATTTAAGACAAGGAAATTGAACAGCATACAGTTTTATTGGACGATATTGGAAAGTATATAATTGATCGTCCAAATATAGGTTACATTGTAATATATTTTTTATAAAAAAAAAATGCAAAATTTCAAATGGGAAGAGTCTCGTTGCCAAGGCATGCGTTTCAGTCAACAAACTCTCCTCGAAAGTCAATAAATGAGCTTTAATGACTATAAATTTCTTTGGTGGCAAAAATAAATAAAATATGATACCTAACAACTTTGATTCCTCTCTGAATCACCATTCATCATGAATCGGCCGGAGTTTCCGACCGGCGACCAAACACCTCCGTCGTCGAGGAGAGAGCTGCAACTCCAAGGCCCTCGTCCCTCTCCGCTCAGCGTCAGCAAAGAATCTCACAAGATCAGAAAGCCGCCGCTGCCACCGCAAGCCTTCCACCCTGCAGCGGGGGTTTCCCACCACCAGCAACAGCAATCGCAGCCGTTGATCATCTATTCGGTATCTCCTAAGGTTATTAATGTTCGGGTTGACGACTTCATGAAGGTCGTGCAGCGTCTCACTGGCCCATCGTCCCCTTCCAGATCCGGAGATGTTTCGCCGGCAGCGAGGCTGGCGTCGATTGAAAAGACAAGCCCGTCAGAGAAAGAAAGGTTTCAGAATGGAGATGACATGATGAGTCTGTTGGGGGGAGCGGAAGTGAGTCAATTCCACGGGATATTATCGCCGGCCCCCGCAACTTTGCCGGAGATATCGTCAGAGATGTTCTTACCGCCGACTGATCCAGAAACGCTTTCGTGGTTGCACGATTTGAGCCCGTTTTGGTCAGCGAATAGCTTCATGGGCAGTCCTTCGGGTTTATTTCCGGCCTCTATCACTTCTCCGCTTCCGTCACCGGACCTCTTCAGTATTTTCGACTAAGTTTTCGTTTCTTTCTTTTTTTTATTTTTAATTTTTGGGGTAAACTTGATTATTGAAATTGGAAGAAAGGCAGAGAAGAAGCTGCCAGAGGATTTAACATTCACTGACTGTCGTCAGAGCCGGTTTCTTTGTTCCACGATTATCACGGTTTATTAGTTATTGCTGACATTTGAGTTTGTCTGTGTATTCTATTGAACTTTCCCTCTGTAATCTTAATTATTTTGTAATCATAATTAGCAACCATGAAAAATTTTAATTTCAATTTCTCAATATTGTGTATCTTTTTTTTTTCTATTTTTAACTTTTCTATGACTTTTGTGTTTTCTGCTGCTGATGTTTGCTATTTTTGGTTAAAAGGTTTAAAGCAAAAACCCATTTTACAAAAGTGTAAAACAGCTCCATATATGGGTGTTCAATTGGTTTCTGATTGGAATCAGCATAGCCGCATAGGTAGGTTCAACACACATTTATTTTTTGGCATGCGAATTGTTAAAAGGGTCTTTGCGTTAATAATAGAAAAATATTCATTAAATATTTACTTATATGAAAGAAATATTTGGTATAAATGTCACCACAAATGATAATTTTTATAAATATCTTTTTTTATATTAGATTATTCGATGAAGCTAGTATAGTCCTTCTAAGTAGTAACCCGTGCTCTTCCAAGACAAATTCCAGTCAAAGTCAAACCCCAATGCCACAAAGCAGCAAAGAAACTTCAACACATGCCAGGCCAGCATGGTCGTCGCCATTGAAGAAAAGTCGTTTGAGCGAGTACTTGTTTCAGAAACGATTTCTCTGACCCTCAGAAAGGAAAGTTGAAGTTTAAACAACCTACCTCTTATGGGAAGATTTTCTTCATCTGCATTAACTTCTTACAAATGAATGAAATGCATGTAAATTACATGATATACATTCATTTTTTCCATTCCCACGGTCTTAAACTTATTTCCAAACCCAATAGTTTAGATTCAAAATTTGCTATTTCTATTTGCTTTAAAATAGGAACAAAAATGAAACATGGTTCGTGTCACGGCTCCTGTATCAGACAATTAAATTTATTAATCATCAAACCATTGGGAGCCATATAGCTACAATGATTTATTAAAGTTAATTATCAGAGCCAGAAAAGAACGTAAAAGCAAAAGTTGTTTAAGGAAAAAAGTATTAAAAAAAAGGAAAAATACTGCCAACAGCAAAAATGGGAATCCTTCTTCTTCTTTTTGTGTGTGTGTGTTTTGGGGGGGGGGGGGGGTTGTTCTGCAACTTCTCAGACATGCGAAATGGAATCTGCACACTTTCAATGGCTAGCTTATTTTTAAAATTTTTGCTAAATAATATTTGATTATCATGTATAAATTTTAAAATTGGTGTAATAATTGAAAGGCTAGAGGTCTCCCCGTTATGACGTTGTTATGTATTCTGTCCCATACAATCTAGGGATGAACAGAAAGCATCCAGCGTTGTTTTTGCTTATGGGGAAAGGGTTCCATTGGCATTAGGTATTTCTCCAGTTATGTGGTACTGATAGAGATTGCCATTATCAGTGTGAGTTGCCTCTGCTGTATGTGGGGCTTCAAATAAAGATCTAAGATAACGACCTTTTCTCAACATATGATTTTTCCTTGCAAATATCTCATACGTTTTAAAGTTCTGTGACAGGCTACGAGTTGATGAGATGTGTTTTTAAGTGTTAAATTTAATAAATAATTTAAGTTTGTTATTTTTTAAAAAATTAATTACTTTTTAATTATTTACCTCTTTGGCAGGCTTTCTCTGTTTGGTCGGAGAGAAAGGAAACAAAAGTACGAAAAAAACTCGTTAAGCAAAAGGACATATACGAAGTAACTACCTCTTGCAAAGAGCCGTCTTAATAGGATGTCTACTGCTTAGAAAAGAGTAGAAGAGAGACAAACATGTCCTATACTCATTTCAACATCGAAATCATGGGATAAAACATAACATTTAAGTTCATGTGACAAAATAAGACAATCTTTCTCCACGGCTCAGCCAGAGTAGATCATTGTAGCAATCTCCTTAAATATCTGATATACAGTTCCCTTTTCCCCTTTTGGATGAACCTCTATTAACAGACCACTGCTGATCCTTTAAAATGTAGCATGCTGTGGATCACTTGTTCCAGAAAAAGGCAGATTCCTCTAACAAGAAGACATTGGATGATCCCAGATTACAAACACAGACAACAGCAGAACATATCAACGAGCAAGCTGCTCCAACACAGCCATATTGGCTGTCAAAAAACAACTTACGTTGTTTAATAATCCACATCAGAGAATTAGGATGGGAAGGACACCGGATTCAAAGGCCAAACTGATCCCTCAACTTAAAGGGCTAGTTTTGGACAGAGTATCTTCACTTCTTCCCTTTTGCCTGAAAACACCCCATAAATAATACCTTCTATAGATTCCTGCACAACAACACAAATTCATTGTTGTATCAATATACCAACAAGAATATACATATCTTCTCTGCATTTAATAAGCAAGAGCAAAATTTCTATCTTACGCCAATTTTCTGGAGGAAATACACAAGAAGAAAAAATGAGGAGCTCCACGTTGTTTGTGCTGATTGCCTTAAGAGCCAGATTTTGCTCAATTAGATCGTTCATCACACTATCAAAGACCTTCTCGTCACTAATCAAGCAGATATTATAAGATAAATCAATCCTGAAAAAACACTAGCGCGGAATAATAAGATAAATCAATGAAAAAACGCACCTTTCATATCGTGGAAAAATATAAAGACCAATGTTATTATCAACAGGTGGTGACATCTGAAAATTCTGGGGCCATATATCAAATCCTGATAACAACTCTACATCAAGCAGCGGGGGTAGCCCGGTTACGGTAGAATGGACTCTTGAGCAAGCTCCAGGAAAGTTCATTATTCATTTTACCTTGTTTCATGCACAGAAAGATAGGTATATAAATATTAAAAAAAATTTGTGATTTTGTAAATAGTAAATATTCATAATATTCTTATTTTTAATAATTAAATAATCATTAATAGAGAATATTGAATAATGATTGAATAATAATTATATAAGGATAAAATTAAAATTTTATCAAATTTTTTTTCCCTTTCTTTTTTCCTCCCCCTACCAATCAGGTTGTTACATGGCCCCTCAAAGTAAAGAAAACTAAATTTGGTTTTTCGAAACTTGGCTTTTTTCTCTCTTTTTTTTCAAATAATGTGCAAAAATGACCCTTCAAACATTATGTTTGATACACAAGAATATCAAGGCCCAGTTGCTTTACCAAGAAAGAGGGAGGCAAAAAGAAAGATAATGAAAAGTTTGGCAAAATTTTAATTTTGCCCTTACAATTATTACTCAATTATTATTTAATATTCTTTAATAATAATTATTCAATTATTAAAATTAAAAATATTATAAGTATTTTTTTTATAAAATCACTTTTTTCTTTTTCCTTTTCATCTTTATATTTAACTTTTTGTTTATCAAACAAGCCCTTATTAGTTATTATAAAAGGAATGAGGTTATGATAGGATCCTCCATACTTATATATTAAAAATAATAAAAATAAATAAATATTATTAAGTAGCTATCAAAATAACATAATGAATATTACATAAAATAAGTACCATCATTTGTTATGCTTTCCTTTATCCTTTTTCATTCCTTTCAGTAACCAAACTTAGTTTGAGTATTTTATTTATGGGTTGTTTGGTATGGCCATAAAAGATAGATTTTATTTTCATAGTTGTAAGTAATATTTATTATACTTTTATAATTACTACTTAATAATATATATTATTTTTTATTATTTTTTTAAAGTAGGAGCACAATAATTATTATTTTTTCATCTGCAAAATCATCTTATTCCTTTCTATTTTAATTTTCATTTCTAAAATTTTTAGGTACCAAATGACTTTAGTGTATGATTGGATGAAGGAATTTAAGGGGAGAAAGCAATTTAAGAGAGCAATAGAAATACTTTTGATAGAAAATATTTGCTGAGATGACAAATTAAAGAACTTTATAATGGAGAAAACTCAACTATTGTGTTTGGGAACTTGTTGTCAAGTTATCTAATAAAAATATGATTAAAAAATTATAGAAAAAAACTCTAATACAACCCTTGCTACATAGGTGGATTTTTAATTTAATTATTTGTTTATTATTATTTTTAATTTAGTTCTTAAATTATTAAAATAATTACAATATTATTATTCCATCCCCTCTCCATCCAAAAATTAATATCAAAATTTTGATACTCTACTAACTTGAACATTATTTGCTTACTTGGTACTTTTAACTTTTTAATGCAAGTTAGCATTATGCTTGGTTATGCATTAAATTTTGAATGGAATTAAAATGAAAAAAAATATTGCAAGCGTTTGAATATTTGAGGTACTAGATTAAAAAAAAATCCATTAAAAACCAACTTAAAAGCTCACCTATCTATCAAAGATCAAAATAGGAGTTTCCTCTTTTTTTTTTTTTTAACAATTGAAAACTAACTTACTTGATGTTTAAAAAAAATCATCTTTTTAGAAATTCCAAGTGATATAATCATCAAATAGATTCTTTAAAAATAAATATTTTCAAATGCTTTCACTTTTTTGGTTGGATTTCTAACCAAACCAAAATAGATCCACGCTATAGACCAAATCCTAACTTTGACTTCAAAATGGACCAAAATTGAAATTGAATTACTCTTAACTTTGACTCTCATTTAGTGGTAACACTAATAACTATACCATAATCTTATCGCGATATTGGCCTATGACACAAACATTGAGGTTTGAAGCGTTGCCATTAAACCCTACCTTAAGACCAAATCCAAAGACTAACTTTGGACTAAATCACAATTGGACTCAATCCAACCTCAAATTGAACAAGGCCTTGAACATGACTTGGCAATAGTACTGTAAATCAAGCATCCACCTAGTTCCAGTATTAGACCAAGAGCACAAACCCGATCTTAGCTTAAAACTCTCATATAAAATTAGACCAATACCTCAAACAAAGACACAAATAGATCCAATATGCACCAAGTCCTTCATTATGATTAATTATCTAAATAACGAAAATTAAATTGTACCAATCCAATTCCCTACATTTTAAATTCCATGAAATTCTAGAATTCATCTTCCAAACACATCATTAAATAGTTACACGCAAGTAAATCATTGCTAAATTAGCAAATAAAATACAAATTTATACCTCTGACCTATATAAGAAATTGGTATAGCCAAGCTATATTTGTTACACTTTGGATATAGCAACCCATGCAATATAATAGATTCAGGCTTGTTAATAGTATATTTAATAGATTTAATGTGAACATATTTCTTAGACTCCAATGTTGGCTAGTCCAATGGAGGTTTTGAAAGACTTGTAAGGACTTTAAAATCCTCATAAATAAAGTTCTCATCTTTAAATTCCAACTGCCTTCTCTTCTTAATCGATAAATCTTAATTTCCATTATGGATGTCATGGTTCTTGAGGCCATTACAACACTCTGCCTCACATGGCTTGCTCATATAGGCTTGTTCAAGGACTAGGGTTTTTTTTTTCCAAGTGAAGTACTCTTGCTTTGAATTATCATCCTATTA
The DNA here is from genome assembly GCA_032878935.1 of Erythrophleum fordii. NCBI lineage: Eukaryota > Viridiplantae > Streptophyta > Magnoliopsida > Fabales > Fabaceae > Erythrophleum > Erythrophleum fordii. Next base: position 46,224,767 of record JAVQMF010000054.1, read on the forward strand.
TTTTTAGCTTAAATGGCTTCACTTATGTGTCCACTTCTCCTCAGTTGCTTCCATTCACATTTGGCATGTTTTAGAAAGCATTCCTCACATTTCCAGCCAATTGTTTCATCGTCTTCTTTATGCAACTTATATATACAATATATATATATATATGAAAATATATTAAAAAATTTGCATATTTCACAAATATTAAGGTTATAGACCAAAAAAAAAAAGACGTCACTAACATCTCAAGGCCCAATAGCGGGCATTAGGCAATACTGCAATAGTGATATACATGGTCTAATCTTGCAATAAATAGTTGGTACTAATCCCATTAAGTATTGCAATCTAATTGAAAGTCTTCACTTTTGAAAAAGCCCTAGGATTTAAAAGAGGATTAGCAATGAGAACTTTGTCACGTGTAATAACAAATTTTTGTCCTCAATTAATTTTGTACTAATTAAAAAGTTTTGTAAGAGAATAACAAATCATCTTTAAATAAAAAAAGTACATAATAGATAATAATATTTAATTAAATTTTTATAAATATTTTTAAACTTATAAGTTAACTCAAAACCATTTTGACATGTACATTCTGCCAAATTAAATTCTCTTATATTTCAAAGTTTTAAAATAAAATATAAGCATAATCCTTAAGAAAACGTTTTCTCCATTATTTGTGTGTAAAAACACTACTTCATTTAGTTCTTCTGAAAGTAATCATTACCTATTTACACCTACTCTTATTTTTTTTTTTTCTTCTCTTTTTTTGCTTTCTTTTTCTTCCTCTCTTTCCCTGCTAGTTTACCATCCGCCATTGTCAAGTTGTCGAGAAAACAAGCTTGCCCATTCGTGGGGGACCAGTGGCACACATAAGGAACTCAAAGCTTATCTCCAACTATGCAAAAACTACACAATTCCTTCCTCTACTGTACATCACCATGATTCAGCTGGTGGGTTGCCAAAATCATGTCCTTAGTCTTAAATTATTCCCAACCCCAGCTTAGCTTAGCCCAGAGTAAGCTTCAGGTGTGTGGGGTTTAACTTGTATTCTTAAATACCCAGATTGGTTTGGTTATTATAATTCTCACCCTCCTTATTACATTTTTTGTTTTTTAAGAAAATTTCTTAGCTTAATCTTTTATTTAAGAATCAAATAGGAAAAGAAAAAAAAATGTATATAGTTATTTATATTTTTATTGTCAAATTCCTTAATCAAAATATGATAAGTGTATAATTCTTTAATTAAAATATGATAAGTATATAGATTTTGCAAATAACTATATAATTATCTAATTAAATTATACACTTATCGTATTTTTACTAGAAAACTATATACTTGCCATATTTTAACCGAGAAATCTAACAACAAGGATATAAGAAATTATACTTAAATTTAATTTAATAGAAAAACCTATGTTATGTGTAATACCTCGAAATTAATTTAGAATAATCATAATGAATTAGAAAATTAATCTGGTTAATTAATACAGATAATTAAGTGGAAAGGAAGATGGATATTTAATTTTGGCCATATGACTAACCTAAATCTATTTCTTAAAAGCCCAACGTTAGTTATGTGTAGACCCAATGTTAATGGATTCTTATAGTTGGTTCAACAAATCAAAAATTAGAAACCAAATTAACTTTAAGCTTTTAGGTTAGCACATTTTTTCCCAACCCCAAAAGTTTCTGCAACCCACCTCACTTAACTTTGGTCCAACAACTAAGAGTGAACCCAAATGGACTTTAGGTTAATGGGTCAGCCCATTTTTCACTAAAAATCCTAAAGGTTCAACGGCCTCATCCATTTGTTAAGAGCAAAATACTTGGTTTTGCATAGGTAAAACTCATTTTCGTACCTTAAGGAGAGGTCAAGGCTTCCATCACCAACTTGGCTCCATTTCTCCTTTCTAGTGTCAAAATCAGCCAAGGTAACCTTTATGAAACATTACCCTCTCTTTTCCTCTTCAATTTGAACCAATTGATTTTTTGTTTGGAGTATTTTCATCTTCTACCCAAAACTAAAACTTGTTGTTTGGTATTTTCATGGTGGAATTTTAAATATTGAGGCTAGGAGGATGGTTAGGTAAGTATCATCTTCCCATTTTGATGCATTTTCTGCTAATTTAAAACCCCTATAACTGCCTTATAATATGAGTCTTTATTTTGTGCGAATTTACCTAAAATTTATAGTGGTATTATAAAGTTTTTCGTTTGAGGATAACCAAACTTGAATTTAGAGTCTTATGGTGGCTAGGCAAGTGTCCTATAGATAATTATTAGTAGTTTAATTATATAGGTATTTGGTTTGATGCTATAAATAATAATTTAGAATAGTAATTGTTTGATACTATGATCATATAGTGATCTTGGTACTGTTGGTAACCTTCAAAAAAATTGTCCACAAAGTGAGGTACTTGAGGCTAATTTTTTATTTCTTACATATGTTCAGTTTGATCTTATATCTGCTGTATATGTATGATTTTGAATGCTAAATAAATAGTTGGTTATCTGATATGTTGTGATTGGATTTTATGAATCTATAGTGGAGCTGTGGTGCGATTGTTACTTGTGCATCGTGCTTCAATCGAGTATTGAGTTGTGATCAGACCCCTGAATGTATTGAGCCCTGGTTGTGCTCAATAGGGAAGTGTCACCGGGGACAGGCATTTCTTAGTGTTATTAGCCTTTAATATATTATATGTGATTACTAGTATGAAACGGTAGTTATTGGTAGTTCAACCATTTTATTTGCTGATACGATTGATGTTTCTTATGCTTATCTGATTTAATGCATATATGCTAATTAATTTGGTATATATAAATGAAATTTACCTCTAGATACTAAAATTTGTATCTTACCCTATTTTATAAGCTAATTATTTCAAGTGAAGGCTCTTCGAGTAAGGATAAAGGGAAGCAAGTGGATAAACATCCATGAGTTAAGACCCTGTGTGGAGAATATTACAGTTGGGTTAATCTAACTTAAGGTAGATACTAATTTTGTTATTTTTTTTGTACAGCATCATATATAATCATATTGCCAAGTATAAGTATTTTGTTATTTGGTAAACAATGATGTAACTAATAGGGAGCTAGACTTTATACAAATTTGGAATCTGATGTATGCACTCATTTATATTTAATATGGAACCATGTCGATCATGAAATATGACTTATTATTTGAGATTGTAATCATGTATTGCCTTAAATGCTGATTTAGATTAGCAATGTATGGAATCTCTGTGAAAATTTATATTTGAATAACAATAGTACTGACTTTTGCATCCCTTGATTTAAAGGTTCATGATTTGTTGATATATGGTAGTTGGATGGATAGAGAAAACCCTTAAGTTTTGAATTTGATTAGAATTGGTATGCTGAGTAAGTTGAATAGTAGAATACTATTAGAACCTTGCAAATTAAGATCAAATGACCTTAGAATGTTATTAGAAGGAAGTCTGGTATGAGTAGAACAAAATTTAGAGAGTTTAGGTGTAAAAAAGGGTAGAGTTGTGACCATAATCACTTAAGTCGCGCCCAAGGGAATTCCAGAAATTAATGGTGCCATGGCGCAAAACCCCTCATCGCATGCACAAGTCTATGATTTTCACCCAATAAGGTAACAAAGAGCAAATTTGCTACTGCACAAAGGAAGCTCGCTACGGCAAGTGTTAGGACACAAGCTTGGAGAGTTCCAGGAGGTTGTCTTGCCACGATGAGACACCCAACTTGCCATGGAGAATTGTGAGAATTTGAATAGTATGTTCCTAAAAGTACCTATGCCATGGCGCAAGGTGCAAAATTTTAGTTTTGAGTTACAGTAGCCATTTATGCTATGGCATAGGTATACTAAATCGTAACAGGAGTTTCCAAACTTAGTTTTTAGGTTCCAGTGACCAACTTAGCTGTGGTGAGGAAGGTCCAAGTTGTGGCAAAAATTCTTAAACTCTTATTTTAACTGAGAAACCTTGGATTCCCTCATGATAATGTTATGTGATGACTTGAAAACATTTATAAGAAGATTTTGCAAGGTGGAATCAGTGGTTAAATAAATCAAAGGCTTTTAATTAATAATTGGAACCCCTTATAGACTCAAATGATTTTGATTATTTGGCTAATAACCCTATTAATATCAAGATTTAAATTCTCTCACTTTTTCTTAATTTAATTAATTATAATAACTTTAAATATTGATTTACGATAATTAATTATGTAATTAAGCTTAATCACTATAATAATGTGACTAGAGAACATGTGCTAAAATTAAGACTTTGGATATTAGAGGGTAAAATTAGCTAAATTCCTAAACTCTTATTTTAACTGAGAAACCTTGGATTCCCTTATAATAACGTTATGTGATGACTTGAAAACATTTATAAGAGGATTTTGCAAGGTGGAATCAATGGTTAAATAAATCAAAGGCTTTTAATTAATAATTGGAACCTCTTATCGACTCAAATGATTTTGATTGTTTGACTAATAATCCTATTAATATCAAAATTTAAATTCTCTCACTTTTTCTTAATTTAATTAATTATAATAACTTTAAACATTGATTTACGATAATTAATTATATAATTAAGCTTAATTACTATTATAATGTGATTGGAGAACATGTGTTAAAATTAAGATTTTGGATATTAGAAGGTAAAATTAGCTAAATTAAAAATATGCGACCACGTGGCGCTTAAACAAAGAAAATTTTAAAAAGAAACAATTTCGATTCAATCTCCAAGAAAAATGAAGACTGAAATCAAAATTAAGATAAGTAGTAGAATCGCCACCAAAATTTTAATCTTTGAAAAGGCCAAACTTTGGAAAAGCTTTTTTATTTGAAAAGTAAGAAAAATGGTTTACGAACTAGAGAGTAAGTTCGGGAGTCGATTGTGAGTGGGGAAGGTGTTAGGCACCCCACAACACCCGTTGCTAAGAACGGTTACCCTAAGTCAATTGTGTGAAATAAATATGGCCTTTAGTCTATTTTAATTCTCCTAACAAATCACATGCAAGATAAAGAATAAAGATAAAAGAAATAAAGTTGAAAAAGAAAAAGAAGAAAGAAATTAAAAAAACAAAGTTAGAAAAAATAGAAAGAAGAGAAATTAAGAAAATAAAAATTAAATAAAAAATTTTATTTACAAGGGCGGACTTGACCTAGGATGAAAGCCTAAGGCCTACGTACCCCTCAAAAGGATCAAAGTCCACGTAATTCGACTGAAAATTGTATTTAGTTGGTTGTTTTTTTTCGTTTTTTTTTTTGTTTTATGTTTTGTTTTCTTTTTTGTTTTTGCTGTTTTATGTTTTGTTTTGTTTTGTTTTCCTTGTGTTTTGGTTGAAAGGGAAAGGAACATAAAAATAATTTAAACTCTTACGATTGAAACGATTTCGGAATTAGTTTGTGTGTTTCAATTTGCAAAACTTAGATTATTCCTATTTCTTAATCCTTCCTTCCATTTTGATCTTTTGATTTAATTTTATTTCTCGATTTTCTTTAGTCAAAATTTTTTTTGGCTTTGGCAAACTTTTCAAGAAAAGAAAAGCTCAATTTTAATTTTGAAAACTTTTATTATTTATAGAAAAAAAACTCATTCTTTTTTTTTAATATTTTTTTTGGCTTTTAATTAATTTACTTATCTCCCTTTCTTTTGTTTTACTCTGATTTTTGCATTTTTGATTTTTTTCTCTCTTTTTCATTTATTTTTTTCATTTTTCCCTTTTCTTATTTATTGTTTTTTCATTTCTCATTTTACTTCATTTTTTATTTTTTGTATTTTTTTTGATTTTTTTTACTTCATTTATTTTATATTTTTTTGGAGTGATATTTTCATTTTTGTTTTATGTTTTTTTATTTCTTTTTTTTTTCATGAAGCATATTTTAATCTCTGATTTTTGTCTAAGAGAGAATTTGAGAAAAATTTATAAATTTAAAAAGGGAGTTAGTCATTTTGATTTGTTGTTTTTTTTTTTCGAAAACAAAAAGCTTATTTGATTTTTTGACAATTATATATATTTAATGGGCATTTGAATTTTTTTTTATTTGAAAAGAAACACACCTTGCTTTCTAAAAGATCTACTTATTTTGTTTTGAAACTCCCTTTCTTTTTTATTCCCCTTTTTATTATTATTTTTTAGTATTATTATTATTATTTGTTTTTAAATTCTTTGTTTTGTGTATATATATTTTTATTAATATTTTATTTAAGTCAATGAAGGATTTTTTTTGTCCCTTCTTCTTTTCGATCTTTGATTTTAATTCTTAGGGAGATTTTGACTTCAATCTGACTCTCTTACTCCTTTTTTCTTTTGTTTTGACCTTTTTCTCTCATAAAGATGCATTTCATTTTTCCTCTTTATTCGAAAACCTTTTGGGAATAATATTCCCGTGTTACAAGCCATGAAATTCCCAAATTTAAAACATTTTGTGATGCCATCTAGTGACTGAGGGGACTTATTGTCACACACAGTTTTAGGTACCTCTATACGTCTGAGGAGATACAAAATCTCACACGACAAAAATCTAAATCTCAAAGAAATAACGTGACTGAAAATAATAATAATAAAAGCAAAAATGAGAGTGTCAGCTAACCACTAATGGTAGAGAGTTTAGGTTAGAGCGTCTGGATATTAGATCATCAGAGGAATCCATTTGGACCATGCTTATTAATAAAAAGAACTTTTCTGGATAAACTTGGTTTTCTCAGACATAGATAAATTAAATAACTCTACATCGAAATAAAATGCTTATAGCAAATTATCCGTATCCAAGTTAAAAGGGTCCCTAACCATGTTATGGCCTCTGTCAATTCGAGATACACACCAGACGACTACAAGGAACACACACTCATACCCAGCTAGACTCTGAAATCTACATTCACCTTATACGAGATTATAACGGGGAAAGGTCCAAGCAGATGCCTAAGACTCTACCAAACCTCACAGATTCAGCGATCACGATCAAATGCCCAAACCCAACCTTATATCAGGCATTTCATCGAGCACTTGGTGGACACTTTTAAAAATCATACGAAATGCAATAATCTATGATGATCATCAGCCCTATCACAGCGCGTAAACCAGCACAGGGACACCACATTCAAGCTATTGTAGATCAACAACTGATGAAGAACCTTACCTGTAAGAATCGTAACCAACAGAACAACTTTCACTGTCCTCCTACTATAGTCGGGTCACCACTCTTCATCACTATCTCTTGTCTCGATTTTTTGGGTCCTCTTTTGCTCGATTTTTCCAGTCCCTCTGTTTCTCTTCACTCTCTGGTTTAGTTTCCTTCTCTTCGAACCTCTTGATTTTTTATTCCCCTGTTTCTTCCCCTCCGAAAAAAAAACCCCCCTCCGATTTTCCGTTTGTTTCTGGTCTCTCGATTTTTCAGTCCCCTGCGAAAATCCCCTGTCTCTTCTTGTTCTCCCTTCACCTTCGAATTTTTTAGTCCCCCTCTCGGTTTTCTTGATTTTTTGAGTCCCTCTCTCCCTCTCAATTTTCTTGACTCCAACCGAAAAAACTTCCCTCTGTCTCTTAGTTGTTTTTCGATCTCTCTCACTCTGCTCCCCAGCAACCTTCGCTTCTCCAGACCCTCCTATTTCGTTACCCCCAATCTCCTCTTCCTTAATTCGAAAAAACCCTTCCCCCTTTGTATCCGGCCTTTTCTCCCTTTCGCCTCATTCCTTTGGTCGTGAAAGGGACCTCAGAAGCAGCCCAGTCCTCGAGCCTACCGCTGTAGCCTGCCTTCTGGATCTTCGCAGGCTCTGGCTCGCTGACTTTCCTTTTCTCCTATTTCACTCTGTGCTTTGTTCTTGCTCCTGTCGATGGCAGGTACTTAAGTGGTGAAAGGCTCTGGGAGCCTGTGGATCAAGAAACGCTGAGCCCTCTGTTTCAGCTGAGCCCTTTTGTTTTGACACTCCCTTCAGTGTTTTTTCGTTGATGGGCCAACAGGTTCAGCTGAAGTGGGCTGGAGTTATCCCTCTTTTTTCTTGTGGCCTTGGGGTTAATGAGTTGGGTGTTGGGCTGTGGGTTTTCCTTGAAACTGGGCTACCTCTCTTTGATCTTTATTAGTCTAAGTTTTTTTCTTAATGGGCTTGGGACAACTGAAATTTTCGGGCTAGATTAGCCTAATTTTCTTTTTCGAAATTTTTGTATTTGTGCTTTTCGCTTCTTCTTTTTTTCCTTTCTTGATTTTTATATTTTATATTTTATATTTTTATTTTTGATTTTTTTGATTTGATTTTTTTTATAATATGTTTTTTATTTTTAACAGAAAATTTTAATCGACTTTTTGTTAATTTTTCTATGGTTTTGAGTTCTTTTTTCATATTTTTTGCTATTTTGATTTTTATTATACTCGGAGAAAATATGGTGTTCACAATTTATAAGAAGATTTTGCAAGGTGGAATCAATTGTTAAATAAATCAAAGGCTTTTAATTAATAATTGGAACCCCTTATAGGCTTAAATGATTTTGATTATTTGACTAATAACCCTATTAATATCAAAATTTAAATTCTCTCACTTTTTCTTAATTTAATTAATTATAATAACTTTAAACATTGATTTACGATAATTAATTATGTAATTAAGCTTAATTACTATTATAATGTGATTGGAAAACATGTGCTAAAATTAAGACTTTGGATATTAAAGGGTAAAATTAGCTAAATTCCTAAACTTTTATTTTAACTGAGAAACCTTGGATTCCCTCGTGATAACGTTATGTGATTACTTGAAAACATTTATAAAAAGATTTTGCAAGGTGGAATCAATGGTTAAATAAATCAAAGGCTTTTAATTAATAATTGGAACCTCTTATCGACTCAAATGATTTTAATTGTTTGACTAATAACCCTATTAATATCAAGATTTAAATTCTCTCACTTTTTCTTAATTTAATTAATTATAATAACTTTAAACATTGATTTATGATAATTAATTATATAATTAAGCTTAATTACTATTATAATTTGATTGGAGAACATGTGTTAAAATTAAGATTTTGGATAGTAGAGGGTAAAATTAGCTAAATTAAAAATATTAATTGTCAATTGGGATATCAAAATATTAATTTTATGTTAGTTGTATTTATAGAGAACTTTGAAAATACCTCCCACAACTAGAGTCAATGCTTTAACTTTGAGCTGGTGATGGAGAGAACTTTCATCATATTGACATTGTTGGTAAGCAAATAATATCACCATTCTTCAATTTCACTAATTATCTCTTTACATTAAATTATCTAATTATGAAAACAAGCTTTGATAAATGTTTTCTATTAAAAATCATGAAATCAAGAATTGAATTTAGTTTTAACTTATTATTGAAAAGAAATGTGCATTAAAGATTGACTAAATACATATATTCAGGGGATGTTTAATTTAGTGATATAAAAAGAAAGAGAATGTAAAAAATAAATAAATAGAGATATATAAAATAAAAATAATGTTTATACTTCTATTTTTAAAAACATAATTTAATAATTAACGTAATAATTTAATATATGAAATAATAATTATAAAAATAAAATAAATATTGTATAATTATATAAAAAAAATATATGAAAAATTATGTTTAAAAATCAAGAAATAAAAAAAATTATTTTTAAGGATCTTTATCATTAAGTTCAACTGTTTGTTGCTAAATTCAATAATAATTATCATAAAATAAATAATAATATGTTCTTAAAAATAATTTTTTTAATTTTTTATTATAATTCTCCCAAAAATATATCCCAATGAGACCTAAAAATTAGCCATAACAGATGTGACTGCAAAATTCAATCATTGGTAGATAGGATCCAAAGTAACCCATTTATTAGTCAATATAAAATTATTGCTACGCAATATACCTGTGCTCAACAGAAACTTGACACTGTACACAGTATGTGAGGCGCTTCAAATCTGCTTTATCACCACATGTTAGACAAATGGTTGTCTGAAAAGATCATTAAAGGAATTATACAGACACATTGCGTTACCATGGCATGAAACGAAGAAATAATTTGGAATGTTCTTCTGACAATGGTAAAAGGCTGTAATCAATGATGAAAGAGAAATTCACACTCAAATGAAAACTGTGTCCGCAATCTCTTCACCCTCTGACCCCTAAGAAAACCCACTCTAGGGATTAATAGTTGCACTATTTCATAATTTGTTTCTTTCTTAACAATTCCAAATAGAGGTTGACGAAGACCGTGGATTGAATCTCTCTCACAATTGGCTAATGAAGGGGTCAGTTAGTTCAAAGACATAAATTAAAAGGCACAACATGAAATTGTTGCTTGATTAAATTAAAATATATATATAACTTAAGTGTAATTTTTTTTACATTTTTGTTATTTAAATTTTTAATTAAAATATAATAAACGTATAATTTTTTAATAAAAATATAACAAATATATGATTTAGTTAAAAAATTATATAATTATCTACAAGAAATATATATTTATTTTGTTTTAATTAAAAAATTATAAGAATTTATATATAAGTTATTTTGGAAAAAAAATGAGTAAAAAAAAAAGAAAATAAAAAAAAGAAACAAGAGTGTGTAGAGTGTAAAAGCGCGGGTGCATTAAATTAAATGAGTAAAAGTTTTTAGAGAGTTCCAATTAAGTGAGTGCAATTGATTCCTTATTAGAGTAAAATCCACAGTAATATATTAGATATCCGTTTCGCGGATGCTAGCTTTGAAAGTGTGAAGCAATCAACCGGAAAAAGGAAAAAGACGGAAGAGGTCAAGGTTGGCTTGGGATCGGTTCACGGTTCAACTTGAGGCACAACCAACCCGACCATTCCTGAAATCCCTTCCATTGAGTTTTTTTTGTTTTGGTTGGCTTATGAGTATAATTCAGGAATCTACAACATTTGGGAAAGCCTTAAAATCTTTCTTAAATAGTCAGAAGCACAGCTTGGGGTTACGTTAAACCACAAATACGCTTATCTTCAAACTAAATTAATGGTGAAAATTCTCATCGTCTCTTTGCCGTTTTCATAGTGCATACATTAAAATTGTTGAATCATTAAAAACTGTTTCCGGAAATCAAGATAAACAAGTACAGACAAAACGACATTGGCTTCGCTCCTTTGTGTGTGGGAGTTCAAAGAGAAAGAGACGGGACAATGGAAAAAGCAGCAGTAAAAGAACAGAGGAGTAAAACCTAGTGACCAATAGCGACAAACCAAGGAAAAAGGGACGTACCTTTCCATGTTCAAGGAAGAAGCACGGTTGACTTGTTAAAGCGTCAACGCCAGAACTGCGTGGAATCATCATGAGAGTAATAAAAAACATTATGATAACAAACAAAACCCTAGGTCTCTCAGACACGATGATATTCTACGGTACCACGAAGATTTGGATGGCCTCTCGTATAACAGCGGTGCGACCTTCTCTCTCATTCTGTTTTTATCGGCCTTTGTTGTGTAGCCCAACAACCATACTCCCCTGTTGAATAGAATTAAAACGGACCCAACCCAGGTTTAGCTCTTATTAGTTGCTATTGCAAAATGGTTAGAATAAAAATAAAAATAAAAAAATATGATTTTAAAAATAAAAAATAATTCTATATATCTATTTTAAAAAATAATAAAAAGTGATAGATACTATTAAATAATAATTACGAAGGTATAATAGATATTATATAATTAAAGAAAAGAATCATTTTTCATAGATTAAATGGGCATTATTAAAATAAAAAAAATCCTGTTCCCTACCACCATCTACAATATTAGGGTCAATAGTTAATAAAATAATAAATATCAATCACAAACCAAAATAAACAAATTATTAATAAATTAATTATAATACACAAAACTAAAATAATGTATTAATGAGATGATACCAAGAAGTGGTCTAAAAATTGACTTCCTAAACTATGTTTAGATAACTAATAAAAGAAGTAAAAGAAATAAAAGGTTTAACGTAAACTTTTTTCAGTGTTTCAAATTTCTATTGAAACTAATTAATTATAAGAGATGTCAAATTTAAATCATTATAATTAATAATTTAAATAAAAATTGTAAGTGCATATCATACTTAATTATCTTTAATTTAATTTGACTTTTCTGCTAATTTTAAACATTCATGTGTTAAAAATCAAGGTTTAGTCATCTTTTCTAATTCCAATGTTTTTTTTTTCTTGTCTGGATTTTTGTTCTTTTATCCTCTCAATCATACCATTATAAACACCCATAGGATAAACAAGGGATTTTAAAACTCCTTAAGTAACCCAAAATTGCATTTCTTTTGTCTGTACTAATGTACAAGTTAAATTAATATCCACAAAAAGATTAAGATTCTTGTGGCCCGGCTCCACCTCCAGAACCACATTCAATCAATGGCAACCCAGAAGTGTGAATGTACAAAATCCTGGAGCATGCATGTTAATAGGCTTGTCATCCCCCATGTATTTGAGCCATCAGCATACTGATAAGCACAAGGCATGCCCCACGTATTATCCGCCTCAAATTCATCTGCTTCAAGTTCAGTCAGTTTTACTACGAATCTAAAGCCCTCGGAATGCAAGAAAAACTCTCTTCCTTATTGACCCAGGATAACTGGCAGAAATGGAAGCCAGAATCAAAGAGCCTTACATCCGTGCAAGTAGCCACGGCACCAACAAAGCCATGACTTTGTTCTAAAGCCTGACAGGCAATCCAAAGTTATGGAATGTCTTGATAGTTCCATCTAAACCAGCTACCACAATGGATAGTCCCCATGTTTCTGATCCACCTCTTTCATGCCAAGCGTCTTTCTTACACAGCTGCTGGGGATCACATTCATCTTCTGTAAAAGGTAAATCCCAACTAGGAAGTTTCTCCTCTGGCCATGTCACAGAACCCCGGCATGTCCCATCGATGGTGAACCAGTTACCAAGAGAAAAACGCTCTGAATCTCTAACGCCGGGACAAGCCTCTTCGTGATGTCGCATTTCTGAAGAACAATGTGCAAAATTACTACCAGAGCTTCTTTGTTCTGTACTGGTGCCTGACCAAGGCACTGCAACAGTAACACCCTCAGTGAAAAAGTACTCACAGGAACGCTCAGATTTGATCTGTTTTGTTGATGGATTTTCCAAGTCGTTGGAGTTCCAAATATACACATGGGAGTCATCTCCGACCGAAATTATATGTTTTCCGCTTGATGTGAAGGAGCCAGACATCTGGCTTCCTGACTTAGGAAGACCTGTTGGAAGGATTAGGATCAGCTTATTTAGAAATTTGCCCAGTAGACCAAATATTAAACTAGGGGGATACAAAGTTCAAATTTGACGTGCAAGGACAGGATGAGCAGTAGAATTAGAACTGCTCTGTTTTCAAATCTATAAACGAATTGTTAATAAAGGTCTCAAATCACATGTCAAAGTTCTTTAGAACTGCTTTGTTTGAAAATTATATTCAGCATATAAAAAATAGTTACACCTAGGCACTATATGATCTTAAATCAGTTATATTGCGTGAGACCGATAGAACTAATCAGGCTTCCAACAAAAGTGAAGTGCTACAAGGAAATGCAAGATAAATATTTAAAAAAAAAAAATTGACGGAAGAAGCATTGTAAACATTGAAAGTTATCCAAGTATGCCCTTGCCGATGACTCAAAAGCACCCTACCTCTGAATTTCTGGACAAGTTCAATGCCATCCAATACGCGAACTTTGGAATCTTCTGATGTGATCATAACTCGCAGGTGTTTTCTCTGGGAAAACTGTAATGAATAAAGGGCATTACAATTTTAATTAATGAAGTACAGATCACGACATTCAATTACTAGGAATTTCAAGATCAAAACCTGAATGCCAGTAATCTTGTTGCCAGCTGATTTCTTCTTTCCATGAACCCATATCTCTGCCTCAAGCTGGAAATGTTTGCCTAAACCATTAGAAATTCAATTTAGACACTAAATTTTTTCTTCTATAAGGGGACTCATGACTATATTAATCAACAAGTACATACCTGATGCAACATAAAAGCGACAAGCGCCTGTGATGGAACCAACTATAAACCCCTGGGTGCAGTAGAGAGTTAAAGGTTCATCAGTCTCATGGACACAGGTTTAAGTTTCTAAGTAAAAAGCCTCAAAAGAAAAAAAAAAAAAAAAAAAGGTCAGAAAAGATTGAGTCGAGAAATCATAGTCATGCCTTCCCATCTGGCTGGTAACTTATAGCAGTAATCACATCTCGTATATCTGCCCAATCAACAACTCGCTCTTCACATAACCCCCATATTCGGACTTTACCATCTATAGACCCACTGATGAAGTAGTTTTTATCAACCGGATTGATTTGGATGCAAGTCACTGCTCCATTTATATAAGAGACACAATTACAATTCCACTTATAGGTTAAACCCATAATTACTTTTATATTATATCAAAATATAGACTGCTGCAAATTTATGAACTAATTGAAAGATGAATGTCACAAATATGGATGGAAAGCCCTGGTTCTTACATACTTACCATAGTCATTGTGACGGAAGACACTCAGACATTGATTAGAACCAATTTGCCACAATCGAACAGTTTTGTCCATAGAAGACGAGAGTAGAATCTGCAAAAAAGTATTTTAGATCAGCACTCTTAAAAATTGCAAACAGAATATATAGGAGACACAGCATAATTAGAAGAGAAAAAGAAGGAAAAAAAAGTAACGAATTCTTCATGTTTGACTCACATCTGAATCAGACCAAGCCAAATCCAAGACATCACCGGTATGACCAAAGAATTCTTGCAGTGGTGATTCCTCTATTTGGAGAACCTTGTTTGGAAGGACTAGGAAGGATATATTTGACTGTTGCCTCCAAGAACAAGAGATATCTTGTTTCACTTTGCTAGTCAGAGCACTGTCTTCTGCAGTGAAGCAAATGCTGGATGTATCCATTGATATAACACGCCATACGCGTACTACCCCATCTTCACCTCCACTTGCTAGATACTGGCCATTGGGACTAAACTTCATAGTCCAGATTAGGCCTTTGTGAGCTCTAATCTCTTGTCCAAAGTATAAGGCACTCAATTCCATCCACCTCTTTCTGTTCTGCCTTACATTTATTCTGCGAGTTCTACTTGTCTCTCTATTCAATTTTGATCTGACTTTGCCTCCAATTCCTTTCCTGCTTTTCACAAAGCGCTTCCACCAGCTCTTCATTTTCCTTTTACCCATATCAAAAGGACCATATTCTTCTCGAGCCTCGGCTTCTCTGTGTCTGTGCTCTTCGCCTGAAGAAGATAACTCATGCACCTTCCTTTCAAAGCTTACTTCTCCTTCATGGTCGTCAAACAAGACGTTTGCTTCATCAGGCGAACTGAAGGCATTCGAGACTGCACCTTCGCACTCCATTATCCTTTCGAGTCCCAAGACATTATTCTCTTGAGAGCAAACGTTTGAAGAAATATCAGCTAAACCCATTTCATGGAGAAAACGTTGCCGTCGTTCCTTCACACTCTGAGGCTCATTCACCCAAACTCCATACCCAAACTTGTTACAACCCAGCTCTTTGTCTAAAACATAGTGTTGAGGCGACAGAAAATCCGCTGAGTCGAAGAATATTTCAGTATCTGCTTCATCAGAGCTAAGCATATCTTGTCCTCAGAGACAAACGTTCCTGTTCCACATGAAATTATCACTTCCAATGCTTTTTCCCAAATATCAATCAACTGCTTACAATCTCTTAAATACCAACAACCAGCCCACGCCCCAATTCACGGTCCGAATATTTCTCGCTGATTATGCGAAACTAGCGAAATATAAAAATGTTACAAGCAGGGGGCTAAGTACGCGGAACCAACTAGCAGCCCAAGAAGACCACCAATGACAAGAGTTTTTCGCATGTTCTAAAACTCAAGTAGGATCCCAATAATAAAAAGAATGATATAATTAACTATTCCCCAAACCTCGATAGGCTATTGAACTGAATAATCAAATAGTAGTAAACACTGGCTGACCTTTTGGGTTGGAGGGCTTCAACGCTGAGCAATAACAAAATCAAACATTATCACCGACCCACCCGTTTTTATGGCTATTGCAATAAGTCAGGGGGTCAATTTCACATCAAATATTAAAACAAACCCGAAACTCTTCAAGTGCTCTGTATCGAACCCAAGACAGTTAAATGAGGGCCACGATTAGGAATGAAGAGAAATTGGCGGGGGAAGGAAAGCTAAACGGGAAGGAGAAGGAGGATGTGTCGCTCAGAAATCAAACCAGCGTTCAGGTAACATATATGTCGGCCAGAGGACAGCTTTAGAGTGAAGTGCCTCGAGATCTGTATTTTGGGATTGAAGATTATGAAGCGCACGAGCGACAAACACGAGCGGCGCGGCCCGGGAAACAAGACGCTATGCTGCTGTTTCTGCCTCCGCAACCACCCTACGGTTTTAGCTTTTCATGTTCTGTAATCTCCCACCTATATCTGTTACACAAAAGAGACAACTAATCAGGGGAATTTCAGTATGAGGGCAATTGATTAATTAATTATATTAGTACATCATATCGATTCAGCAAATCTGCTTTACATGGAATTCAGAGACAAGAAAGTAAAACAAAACAAAAGAAAACAAAAAAGATATTTTTTAACAGAACTTCCATGGATGGAATAGAATTAGGAATGCTATGAATTAAAAGTGGCATTAATGATTTTAAAACCATACGGGTTTTTGAGATTTTCTAAAAAGCATTAATACCCTTTGCATCACTCGTGAAAACTGAAGGAAAAAATGAAATGAAAACCAGAGAGACAGCCAAAAGCACTGTGATAGTAGCACAAGTAGCCACAATTACAGCTAACAGAGAGAGGATAAAGGGGGAGAACTAGATGGCTAGCGAGCATGATGCCCTTGTCCTAGCGAAAGCGATGACTCGAAACTCTAAAAGGCCTATGAGTGGCAGGTATCCACTTTCAACCACACATAGGGTTTCTTATTACAACAATACACCAACCAACTCTTCCTCTGTGTTCAGTTCTGATTTAATTTGCTTGGGTTTCGTGCTTCAGTACATGCCTTGTTCGGGCTTCTGGGCTTGGTCTTCTTTTTCCTTTTATAAATGCAAAAATATGTGTTACATTTTTCCGGCGTTTTGGGTTGTGGTTGGCATTTAATCCTAAGAGAGAAATTAAGGAGAAAGAAAATGTCTTGTTGTGAACATGAAAAGACTCTCGAGGGTCATGAATTGCATATACCTCAGCTTCCCATTTTAATGACATGGAAAGGGCCTTTCTCTCTTACCACTTTCTATCACCCAGAGCTATCAGATTCTCTCTAAAAGCAGATATCAAGTTTCCCCTTTCTGCAAAAGATGTTTCAGAAAAGAGGAAACTTCTTTAAATCGGGGTTTGTCCTTTTGGGTGGATTTTTTTAGCAATAAGCTACGAGTAGAAACTCACGTGGTTGAACTGAAACTACAGACGACCCATCACCCATTTAAGCCATAGAAGAGAAGAGCTTGTTCTCACAAAGCGTGGGCATCTCTGCCATTGAATCGATACTCTCTCTGTATCAAACCATTTATGAGGGGGCTTGTTGGTTATAGAGAGAAAGAGATCCAGTGGAGGGGGACGAGAGACTTGTACGGCGAGACAGAGTGACTGGAAGAAGTCTATTAGAAATGAAGAAAGGTGGAGTTCCATAACTTCGAAAATTTACGCATGTAACCCCAATCATGCCAAGTTTTTAAAATTTTTATAAAAAATAATTTAATTTTTATGTATATATAAACCGTATATGAGATTTTTTTTAATAAAAGATTCACGTAAATTTCAAAAAATTCAACCGCAATAGAAAGTTCGAGGTTAAAATTTCAGCAACATTTCTTTAAAAGAAAGTAGATAAAAAGATTGTATGAGAGAAAGATAAATATAAAATATATAGAATGAGAAATTTGACTTTAAAAAATTATTTGATACATAAAATATTAAGTATGAAAATAAAAATAAATAATAAAATTATTATTTATTAAAATAAAAATAAATATTATTAAATAATAATAAATATTACATTTTTTTTTTTCCATTTCATTTGGCTACCAATCCGACCGAATAGCAAACTGAACAAAATACGTAGGTCATATTTGGCCTAGTGTTATCTTTTTTCAAAATTGGTATGAGCAATTTCTTAGAAAAATTGTGATAATCCAAATATCAAAAGAGAGAATGTAACATAGATGATAGTTGATGTCATTATCAGCACTAAGAATCCATCGTACCTTCCAAATCTACGCTAGTATCACCGTTTATGGCCTTTGATATGATGTCTATAATCGGCGAAAATTGGATAGTTTCTCCATTATGTGCATGAGCGAAAAAACCTAAATCAATTTTCTGAGAAGAATATTTGTAATGTTGCAAACAGTACAGCTTAAATAGACAATTTTTTTTAACACGTCACTAATGATATATATAAATCCAATAAATAAGGAGATTCCCTTTTACTGCCCAGGGACCTTTTAGTTGAGTTTATTTCTTGATGATATTGGTTGATTATATTATATCCTCACTTTATTACAAATCGCACGAGCACTAGCTGTAATGGATATGTCAGAATTTTCACCCTAAAAAAAATGGATCTGCTAGAATCTTACACTCGTGTGTTACTTCATGGCAATCATGTGCCCGCGATAATTACAATAAATTAATGATATAATTATTTATAACATGAATGGGCCTTAACCCAAAGTTTCTCGTATAAAACTCATGCACTAAGCATACACGTTTGGATTCACGATGGAAAGGAGCAACAAATTGTGACTTCATAGGAAATGTGATTTTGATCCATATAAACGCAGAAACAAACATACTCTAAGCAAATCTCAATATCAACACTCTTCTCTAATACGTCAAATGTCAAAACAACGATATGGTATTACCAAAAAATTTCAGTAGATCCAATTTATATAAAATTAGATCAATTAAATTGATTATTAATAAATATTGAAATAATTGAGCATTATTTTTTCGGAAAAATTAATCTTTAACATATATGCACATTTATTTAAAATTAATTTGACCTACTTACTAAAACTCTTTAGGAAAAAAAAAATCTTATGGTTGGTATTGTTGTATTTGGTAGAAATTATACAATCAGTAATTGAAAATATTCTTTAATCAATAGATATTCAGTTTGGTTGGTTATAGAGGTACCCTTGATATTATTTTGACAAAATGGAGACAAAAGAAACAGATAAAACCAAAACCAAAATACTATTGCATGTATAATTTTTAAATTAAAAAGCACACACACATACACATGGATTGAATTGAATAATTCTACGTTGTCATAGCAATGGGTGGCATTTGAATGGCAGACCAAGAAGCAGTATTAGGATGGAGGAGTATCATATCCAAATAATTAGGCGTTTGGTATGACCAATTGATTTTTCTACTTTCTTGGGTCGCCCTCACTTTCTTATTCTGCTTTTACAATAATTCTCCATAAACGAAGCAATCAACATGAAAGATGAAAATGAAAACATTATATTGTCATCCCAATTGATTAAGAGTGCGTGGCGCTTTCAGGATATTTCCTTTTCTTCTTTGTTGTTAACAGTGATTTCACTTCATTTTCTCACAAAACAAACAAATGACGGCCCAACAAAGAGAGGGAGACAGATTAGAAACAGGCACAGCAACATCGTTGTATACAAGATTGGCCAACCATTTTCAAAAACTATGACCTGCACTGAATTGAACACCTTAACATTTGCATTTATTAAGAATAAAAGAGGAAATTAAAAGTGTAATCAATCATCATTAATTCATAACAAAATGTAAAATTTGAGAGCTAACCTTAAAAAATAACACTTGAACTGGATGAAAATCAGAGAACCTTACAGCACCTTTCTCTATTGCTTCTTGCAATGACAGTGAGTAGAGCAGTATGACGATTGATATGTCTTCTTATATGTGAAAGATATAGGTGAGAGAACCAACTTCTCATTATGTCAAGAAATAAAAAGCAAAATATGGCAAATAATAATAATAATAATAATAATAATATTTGGTATAATTGTAAATAGAGGATGATAGGATTGTGATATTATTTTTTTATTTTAGTTTGCGTGCAAATACCAATGCATTCAAGTCGTAATTATTAGGATATCCAATGTGATGATTTTTTTATTTAATATTTCAAACTGTTATTTTTATTTGTTATAAAAAAACTTAAAAATTTTATACTTAGTTTTCTTCAGTGCCAATACTTAGGCATAATTGTAATATTCAGTTTTGCATTCATCGAACTTTGCTGTTAACATTTATGTAACGAAATATAGAAATAGACAAAAGGGTTCTAGTTTGCGAGAGATTTTGCTTGGACATCAAGCATACAAAGATTTAATGAGTTTCGTGTAAAGTTCCATGTAAGGCTTTGCTTCGTTTATTCTAGTGTTGACTTAACCATTAAAATTCTAATCTTGTTATAAGACTGTACATGGACTAAACTTTAGCGTAACCCAATACTTTAAAACTGAAACCAAGTGTTTTTCATCTAATCTAGTATCAAGTCAGGCCTAATTAGTACTTTGGATTGGCTGAGTTTTTTTTTTTTTTTTGTAAAAATTATAAAATAACCCTTAAAAAATTCATATAAATTTTTATGAAATTATATTTTATCTCTAAAAAAATTAAACATTCTTAAGGCAATCTCTATAATATTTAAAAATAAAATAAAAGAAACCAACAGAGCTACGTCATATTGGCCCATAGACCAGATAAACACTCCTATTTGTTAGCTTCATAACAATGAACTTAGTTACATGATAAAATATAGTCTAGGAACATTCTCTCAACATTTTCTACTTTTGTTAGGGTTTTTGATAATAACAAAGTAAACTCCCCAAAAAATTGGTCTGATAATTAAAGAGATCTGCTTTATACTTTGAGTATTTAGGATTAAATCTTATCCAAAAGAATTTATTCTCATAAATATAATGTTAAGGGTGCCCCTTTAATTTGATGCGCAAATTGACTAAAAAATCAAACTCTTATATTACATAACTAAATAAAGAAAGAAATGGCAACAAAGTGATGCTTTCTATATTGCTTTTGTTTCTTCTATTATACTTGTTGGAGGAGAATAATGAGTTGTCTAAAGCAATAGATTCATAGATAGAACTTTTGGACTCAAAATATAGAGGCTACACAATAGAACGCTCGTTCAAATGGAGACTAAAGCAATATATATATTTATCCACACACACACACATATACACACACCAACCAACGTTAATTAATTCATTGTAAATAATTAATCGCTGAATTTACTACCAGAGAGTGCGTGTGTGATCATATATATAGCCAACCTAATTGCTGATCCTCATCTCGGAAACGGTAGATTCCTAAGATAATGTGCAGATCTCAACTATGTATATGTATTGCAGAGCTTCAATTGCGCATGCAATTACTTCCTGCGCGGGGCTCATTCAACAGATGTGCTGTGTGGCCCAGACAAACCAGCGATCCTTTTGAACTCGTTGTCCAAAGGAACAAAATCTGACGACCATGATTCATTTTGTATTTTGCCGAATAGTTGTCAATGAGAAAGAGTTCAAGTGGGTGGGTGGGTTTCATCTTTTTATGCCAGCTGTTTGTTGTATTATATAAAAGAAAAGCAGAAAGCAGAATAAGTTTGCGGAGCCATATCCATACACATGGCTGCTTAGAGAATAGTTTAGAAGACGCAGCCAAAAGAAAGCAGAACAAGTTTGCGGAGCCTCATTCAAACATATTAAAAGATGTGATCTTGCTCAAAAACAGGAAAAGTAGAATATTGAGATGGGGATGTGGATGAAGGTGATGTTGGAAGGGAGAGTCCCTGTGTCACAAACATGCTTAATGTAGCCAATTATATTTTATGGACTTAACATTGTATCTTAATTAAAAATTTTAAGACATTAAATTTATAGGCGATAGTTCTCATTTAGTTTACAAAAATGGTGGTACTTTCGTAATTTACATACACTTGGGCCTTTAGAATGGCTAGCAAAGAGATATATATATGACCCTACTCATAAATGCATGCAATCTCCTTATAAAATGGCATAATGTCAGAGCCTAGCAAACCATAATATATTTGGGCGTTAAATAATAAGCGTGGCAAAAAATGGTACCTCCGTATTTTCTCATATTATGTCTGGCACAACAAGTGTAATGGGTTAGTTTATAAAAGGGTAACGGAGCCTAGCCTACCCATTTGATGCCCAGGGCCCTCACTTTCATGTCCAGACAGAGTTTTAAGAAAAACAATTATGTACCAAAAAAACCTACTGACCGGGTCGGGCCCAAAACAGCACGGGGTCCGTAATGTTATTTTAATTCCACTACTTCACCTTCTATCATTTGTCCATATTCTATTTAAATATTCTTTCTTTTTGGTAAAAAAAAAAATACTAAAACACATCTAGTATAAACTGCTTTTATATAAGAAAATAGATGTTAACAAAAGATGAAGTCTTTTCTAGTTCTTTTTAAAAGATGAATTGGCTAATTTGATTGAAAAACCAAGTAATTAATTAGTCATGGTTTTGGTCCATTTGATCCGTAACATCACAATGAACAAAATTAATCAAATTGGTCAAAAAATAATAAAAATTGACCAGGTACAACATTGAACCAATTAAAATTTGATTTTTAATTTTTTGTTAAAAATAGAATCGTGGTATCATACGATAAAAATCTATAATATTTTAACAAATTATGACTGATCCATTTACATAAATTTATTGTTATATACAAAATATTTGAATTAATTTTTACATTTTAAAGTATTTATATCAAATTTGGATATACTTATATAAATATATTTAAGAAAATTGACTCTAATTCAACTAAGATTAGATTATTAAACCGTAAATTATCTTTACTTTTAATTTAAAAATGGGTCTAATTTTTAAATAACAGGAAATAATCAAGCATACGTGCTGGGAAGATATTAATTATTAGGCAGGTTGGTGTGGTAAGGCAAATAATTGCGAAATTTTAGTGGATGCCGTTACTCATGCCCAAAATCATAGCTGTTTGGTATCAATCATCAAAATTAAAAAGCAGTGATTTTACTGTAAACAGGGGACAAAGCATGCAACGCAGCCCTCAGATATCAACGTGTGCTATTAATAAATATAATCATGAATATAAAAATTCTTGCACGTCCACATTTGATAATGATACTTCTTCTCTGTTCTACTATTGATTCCTTCAACATTTCCTACCTCCCAATGCACTCATTTGGAGGCTATAATTTCTTCAGTAAGAGATACATACACAAGGCGTGTTATAACTCGCAACAAAATTAAGCAGATTTTTATACGTACAAGACTATACTCCCACAAACAGGAATGTGTGCAGAGAAGCTTTTGGCATTGCCTTTTTGGTGAATAGGTCACAAATCAGGGACAGTGCTTGATGGGATTTGTCGCTTATTGAGACAGTGGAAAATGTCCCAGGAAGAGTGACGACAAGTTTCCAAACATAATGCAAAATGGGCATGCGGGTTTCGCTTTTGTCTAATCAATCGGCTTATCACCAAATTACGTGGGGGAGGAATTTCCTTTTACTTGTGGATTATATTCATTTTTTGTTTTTGTTTTTTTGAATTATTAATTGATGCACAATCAAATCAAGAATATTAAGATAGAATAAGGGTCAGTCAAGGAACCTTTCTGTCTTTTAGTAGCCACAGATTGGACAAAGCTGTCATTCCCATAATGCTCCTACCCCACCCTCTTTCAAACCCTCCTCTCCAACAGGGAATGTCCTGCGAAAATCCAACCCCTCCACTAAATAAACCTTTCCCTTTATAAACCTTTTAATTGAATTAGATTTGATATTCTCCTTAGTCCATACGGTTATGCCTGACTTTTTTAATTCTTTTTTATCAATAAAATTGATATTTTTATGTGATATCTTCTTTAAAAAAATAAAATTGTTTATCTATTCTTATTAGCAGATTAAAAATAAAATTTTAGTCTCATATTAAAATTTAATGTTAATTTAGTTGTATTTATTATTATATTAAAAATAAAATCATAATTTCATATTATACAAATGGTTAACTCCTGAGATACATGCTGTGTGGAAAGTTTCATATTTAAAAAATTAAATTTTGAGAAAAATATATGGATAGAAAAACAAATTTAATACATTGAAGTTTTAGATTAAAATAAAGGAGAATTACTGTTAAGAATTTAAAGTTAAAAAAATTTATTCTAAAAAACTTATTACCATTAGATTTAAAAAATTTTACTTAGAATTAGTAGTAATTTATTCTAAAATAATAATACTTTTTTAAAAAAATATATTTTTTTTTAATTCTAGACCCTCAACTACAATTTTTTCCTTAAAACAAAGTGTTAAAAGAAACAACTATGTACACAGTCATCCAAGTAAAGAGTAGAGGCTCCAATGAGATGTAATTTCTCAAATAAAAGAGATATCAAATATACTTGATCTAAAATTTTTGTTAAAGAAAAAAAGACAAGCAGAATTAAGTCTTTCCTTTTTTTCATATTTGAGTGGACCATTATTTATTTCTTTAATTTTTATTTTTCGTTCAGCCCTCAATTTATGGTTGGAGAGTTACTATGGAGAGAGGGAACACCACATCTAATTCTTGATAATGGACAAAGAAATTTGCAAAAATCCCACCATGATATCCAATAAAATAGGGATGAACGTACCTTGTAGACCCATCTAGAAAGAACATACCTTCACCACTTCTACAATTATACAAGTGGGACTCAGATTTAGCTCCACCGAAAGCTTTAGAGACCAATGCAACTTGGGTCTTAAATAGAAAATGAATGCTTGTCTTTCTGGTCTGTCTTTTATTAGATATCAAAAATAAAAATTGATAGAGATATTAATTAAATGATTTGAATACTACTTCATCGCAATATTAAAGGTATTATGAATATTTCTATTAAATTACAACATTTGGTCGTACATACAACGAAATTTATATTAGTTTAGTTTATAATTAAAAAAATACAAAGGTAAAAATTTTCTTTAATTTTAAGTACAAAAATATACATAATATAACTGAAAAGATAAGAGTACTAGTGGTTCTGGACAAAGATGGTTTTTTGGCTTCCAACCTCTCAAGTCATCTGACTTATTTTATTTGTTTGAGGTGTATTTTTCACATTAAAATTTTTAATTCTATAATACTTTTTAAAAAAATTATAAACGACTTAGATACCCAAAAAAATAAATTTTTAATGATTCAATTATTTTTAAAGTTTATGTATAATAATAAAATATTATTTATAAATTTCAAAATAATAAAATGAGTACTCAGTGAAACGGGGGATCTGGGAGTACGAGTGGCACTGGGAAAACCTGGGTTTTCTGGTCACTGCCCCTCAAATCTGAAGGTACCTGAATCCAAAGCTTGCACTTGTGGAGCATGAAAACCAATAAGAATGTATCAAACGTCAATTTCAAAAAATAAGTTGTCAAATTTGAAATTTGGTCAAGCTGATAGTGATGATCCCCATGATGATACGTTGCCCCCCCACACCCAACCCAACCACGAATTTACCCATCAAAGCCACAAATGGGTTCCTCTTCGGAATGTGATTTCTCACACCTTCACCACACAACTTACAATTTGATCACTTATTACCAAGTACCAACCACACCAAGATCCAATACTTACGCACAAACCTATACATTTAATAAATGCTGCAATAAAATGAGAGAAGATTATAAACAAAACAAAATAGAGAGTGCTTGGTGGGCAAGATTATGAATCAGCTAATTAATTAATCAGGATTTAAGAAATTGGGTCAAGATTTTTTTTTTGAATTGAAAAAACAATTAAGATTGGAGGGTGGGCATTGTCTAGGGCCTAAGCTCTTTTTCCAGTTTGCATGTATGCGATAGGGATTGGAGCGGTCAAACGGAGAATGTATCTACCTCCATCCTTTAACCGACTTCTTTTTTGATTGGGATTCCCATCCTTTTCCTTCCTTTCTTGCAAACAAACAAATTTTAGTCGAAAGAGAAAAGTTCCCACTACGGTCAGCAAAGCAAGCAAACTCATCCCAGCATTTTGGGGCACCATGTCTCCTTCTCTCTCTCTCTCCATCTTTGAATTTGTTTGCTTTATCTGTAATAAATCCCTTTGCCTCTCGTCTTCTTCCATATAATTCCGGAATCTCGCTATTCATTAATCAATGTCTTATTATTGCAGGTTCAGGTCAATGTATTCACTTAAGCATCAATAGCTTTTATTCCTTCCAACACTTTATGTTAATTAAAAATCTGTATTCTTGTTAATTATAATGATAAAATGGGATTATGCTCAAGTCTTCACTCAACTGCCATGAAATCCTTTACAGGTCCTCCAACTCATTTCCAAATTAATCGCAGATGCACAAACACCCAGTTGAATGTTTACTAATATAACGAAGCATATTAAATCCGAACGCTCTCCGTTTTTCATGAGTTTCAGAGACGTGA
This sequence comes from Erythrophleum fordii, assembly GCA_032878935.1. Classification (NCBI taxonomy): domain Eukaryota; kingdom Viridiplantae; phylum Streptophyta; class Magnoliopsida; order Fabales; family Fabaceae; genus Erythrophleum; species Erythrophleum fordii. Next base: position 46,251,206 of record JAVQMF010000054.1, read on the forward strand.
TTTCATAAAAGGATTCGTAACACTTGGAAATCTCATAGCTTCCATGAGATTTCTTTTCTGAAGGAAAGAAAATCTTCCTATTCAGTTTCAACAACACTTGCATTTACTGTGTAGAACAGGGTAAAAAAGAAAACACGACAGATAAATATAATTTAGGAACAGAGGACAACGAGCTACGAATGAATTTTGCTTTTCAGTTTGACTATTCACTAACAAAATTTCCTTTGATTTACAAACTTTTTTCTTTTTCCTCTTTTATCTGTGTCTCTCTCCTCGAACAAGAAGAGCTGCATAGGGGAGTCTAGTATCATCAAAAGGGCATGATATGGGTGGTCTTAGTTTGGTAGCAAGAGAGACATGATTTTGAGTTAACCCGGAAAATCTTGAGCAAATCGGCGCACATTTGACGAACTTCTGGTGAACAATTGCTCTGCATCAGAAGCAGAACCTTGGTCAACCCGTTCGCCTTCGTCACGGCTTCCTGAGCCTTCTGATCACGAAATAGATAACACACACTCCACAGTATCGTCACTGCGTGCTCCGTTGCCGCATTTGATACTTTCAGGACCTTCTGCAATACCGACTCCACACAATTTGGGTCCTCACAAATCTCCGACCTTCCTTCCTTGGTGGACGACACCGTTTCGAGCAGCTTCAGTACCTTCTCGGTGATGGAAACGCTCCACTTAGACTCCGAAAGCAAATCCGATAATGTCTTCACAGCTCCGAGATGGATCAATTTCATCTTGTTTCGTTTCGGCGTTGAGATTGCAACCAAACAGGATAAGCCGTTCTCGATTACCACCGCATCTTTATCTGGAGTGATCATTTTAAGCAATTCAGAAATTAGGCCTTCCTTTTCAGCGATCAAGAGTTTTGATTCAACGTCCACAGAGATGAAATTCAAAATCTTAGCCGATGCGATTCTCGAATCAGAACTGCCTTGTTGCAGAACAAGAAGTAGAGAAGCTAAGCAATGGCCTTGCTGGCTCTTCACCATCGAATTTTTCAATGTCTCACGATCTTCGATTTTATTTAGGACTAAATCCAAAGCCTTAACAACTTTTTCAAGAAATTCAACGTTCCCAGTAACTCCGCCATCGACATTGTCGAGGAAACCAACGAGCAAAGGCACTAATCCCTCTATTTTCGCTAGGAATTCCCGGTTCTCTTGAGATTCTTCGGCAAAGGATAGAATTCCAGTGAGGGAATCGAAACGCTTCTCGCTCTTGCTCTCCAAATGTCTGATAGCGTCGACGACTTGGTCCTGCGAAGGGACCGATGTGGCAACAGGTGACTCGGCAGATTCGACTCGGTGTCGAACTGAGTCAGTCCAGATCTGGATAAGCCTCTGTAAAGTATGGTTAGGGACAAATTCCTTCGTTTGGAGTACCTGCATGGTGGCGGGGCAGGTATTGTTGCCGTTGTCGAGCCAGCGTTGGATACTGGAACGGTCGTATGTTACTCCGGTGCAGAGGCTCACAGGGGATTTCATGACGTCCAGTGATATTGGGCACCTGAAGAAACTCGGAACTGTGATATATAGATCATCTCTCACCATAGTGACTGCCGTTTGGCTTCAGAGAAACTGTGGGAAAGTCTGGCAAACAGGAGAAGATAGAGGGAGAGAGTTAGAGAGAGGGAAGCAGGAGAGATGAAGCGGAGGAGACAAGGAAAACAATGGGGGGGCATGTGTTCAGACTTAAAGAAGAGAGAGAGTGAGTCAAAGGTACGGTGACGTCATATACGCACTTTTATTTTTACTCTGAGTTGTTAATAAATCGGATTTATTATGTGTAAGATTATTCTATGAAAAACTCAAATTTTGGTCGAGTTTCCTACGGTTGAAGTTTTCTGAAATTTGTCTAAAATAAGTTTGTAGTATTATTATTATGTGCAGATTTCAAGATAATTTAACAGAAGCCGAACTCTTCGTGACAAAGTTGTTTATATGTATTCGGGGGTTTGGTATTAAGTATTAGAAAAAAAATTAATATATAATTTTTATATATTTATTATTAGATTATCTAATTATAAAATAATAATTATATTATTTTATAGATAAAAATTTTATAGAGAGAGTTGAGTGTGGTGGTACGAGGGTGTGCGTAAGATGGGAGGAGGAATTGATGAAGAGATGGATGGATGAGATGAAAAGTGGGACACACGTGGTTTTATGGATAGAAATAAAAGGGTATGATGGAAGGGGAGGAGAACGTGGGGGTTGCGGGGACCACAAAGCAATGAGGTCTCGCTGTGGTTGTGTGGTTTGGGCCCGCTGAGGGCTCATTGACCGTCCGGATTGCATCTTTCGTCAGGCCAAGGTACTTCTCTTTTTGTTGCACCCGATTTTTTTTCCTCCTATTACGATACTGAATTCTTTGCTGCCACATTAAATAATTATTATTTTATTTTATGCTTTAACATAATAAAAATAACAGTGATGTAAAAGTTTCGCTGACCATTCATTTTTATCACTTAAGTTAATCCTTTAAAATTAATACAATATTTGTAAATTATGTATAATTCCTTTAAACTATGATTTAATTATAATTTTAATATTTAAATTTTAGTATTTTATTTTCTTAAATTATCATAAAAATATTACATATCAAGTAAAATTAATGTTTAGAAATCAAATAATTTATCATTTAATACCTTCTGTCTTCACTATTTTTTTAACTTTTCTATTTACACATTTTCCAGTCTTTATTTGTTCCAAAATTATGTGATTTTCATATATTAATTTTTAATATATAATATTTTCACTTTTTATGGTAGTTTAGAAAGTAAATTGTTGGATTTAAAAATCATGTACTGAAATTAAAGACAAACATATAATTCAAGAAGAATATATATATGTATATATAATTTTGTATATTTTTAAATTATTACATTATTTTATTAGTCATATTATAAACGTCAAAAATGTATTATTAATAAAGATTAAGGATAATGAAAATTTTATAAATCAGACTTATATATGTGGTTTGTTTTAAAATGTTATCATTTCTAATTCGAATTTCGATTTCCAAGGCGTATATATCCTCTGACGTATTAAAATTAAAATCATAAGAAAAAAAGAGGGAAAGATGGTAATGCACTCGATCCCACGGTCTCATGAGTCATTATATCTAAAGAGCAAAATAGCGTCATAATAGCACCGAAAGCAATACTTTGCAGGGGAGGGAATCGCAATTGATCTTGTCCCTCGAAGAAAAGTTACTTTTATCCGTGTATATATTTTTTCACCAGATGAAAATGAAAAAAAAATACTGAGCGTCCAAATCAGAACCCCAGTTTCACGCAAGAAAATGAGGAGAAAAGCACGTTCATAAACAGTGAAAAGTTATGTAGTAGAAGGCACAAAAATACGTAAAAAATAAAGTGAGGAGGGATGAAAGAGTACGTAGAAGAGGATGAAAGGGACACAAGTGTAGTACATTGAAGGACAGCGACAGAAAGTGTGAAATTTGACCAAACCTAACTGAAGCCTCCCATTTCCAGAGTTTTGCTTAATGCTAGGGAAATCTAGGTTGGTGTCAACATTAAAGACCAAAAGCCAAATAAAACCTAAACTTCAATTTGGTGCGCCTCCGCCTCCACCTCCACCTCCACCATACGTCTCTGCCGACTGCCTACCCCACCTTTTCACACTAACTCATTCTTTTGGAAACTCCCCACCTTCTTGCTTACTATCAACCACTTCCATTCCTAATTAATCTCTTCCCTTATTATATACTCTCCCTAACACTACCCAACCCATTTTGGCCCCTTCCTCACCCTTTTTAATATATCAATAATCATATATAATGAAACTTTTTTAAGTAGATTCATGATTCAATTAATAATAACCAAAAACTATAAACATGTTGAATCAACTTTTAATTAATATTTATTAGACATTATAATAAAGTTATTTTAAACTTTTGAATTAAAAATTATACTAGAAACTCTGTGACTAAGTAAGTTCAGTCCATAATGTCATTCATTCTTTTAAATAAAGTTAAATTTTAATACAGAATATGGCAAATCTTTATTTTGTCCACACTTCAATTCAAAAAAATTTTGTGTGAGACAACATGTTAAAACACTTCAAGCTCGAAAAAAATCTTGTGTAAGGGAGCATGTTAAATATAATAGTAAAATTATTTATAAACTTTTACTTAACAACCTAAATTTTTAAGTTGAAATAATCATTGACAATATTCACTTTTAATATATTTATATCTATGATTAGTTTAGTTTAAATATTTTTATAAACCTAAATATCTTTTTTAATCAATAGTTATTCTTAGATCATTGGAAAAAACTTATATGTAGGTTCTTATATATTTGTTACTAGGTTTTTTAATTAAAATATAATAAGTTTATAGTTTTTAAATAATATCTTAACAAGTTTATGGTTTTTACATATAATTATATAATTTTTCAATTAAATTATATACTTATCATGATATTATTAAAAAATTATAGATTTGTTATATTTTAATTAAACAAATATAATAACAAAATATAAAAATTACATCTAATTCTAATCTGAATTACTGCATTATTACGGATGGAACTCTCAACGCAAGGTAATATATAATATTAGAAAAGATTGAATTGCACTATAACCTCGCCCAGAAGAACCAATTTTCAAATCAGCAAAACAACAGAAAGAAAATGCGACAAGTTGTGGCGGAGAAAAAAAGTCTTTTGACTCTAAGAACCCAAGTTGGAAAGTCGGTGTTGCTCCTATAGTTTCCACCCTCCAATTGAAAAATGGTGAATCTTCAACGAATAGTTTGAAATATGGTTAATTAAGTGTGATTTTAAGCATATATTAGTCAATTGGTCTTTTAAATAAAACAAACCATGCATGTGCCAGAACATTAAAAAAATAATATAACGTTTGACCCAAGGCAGTGGTTGTCGTGTTAGACCCACCAAGTTGAGAAATTAGTAGTAGTCCACGAATTGTTCACATTATCCATCTTTTGTTTGTAGTTATCATTTTTGCTGCTTAAATCTTACTTGACGGGCTGGTCTAGTCTATCACTATAGCAACGAAACATGATTTTCTTCTATAACACAGAGATCCTGTAAGAGAGAGAGAGAGAGAGAGAGAGGTATATAGAATTCAATAAGAAATTGATGATCAAAATTCTTATAACATCACCTTTGGACCATCTTCTCTCTTCTTTGTTCGAACCTTACTGTGAATTGTGATTTGGGACAAGCAAAATATAACTATTGTCTATTTGGCAATTGCTTAATCTAATAACATGAATCCTAACCAAATGGGACCTTTCCTTTGGAAAAAAAGAAAGGTTATATATGATCTTTGTTTTATTATATGTATCTTGCATTTTGAGACGTACTTCATTTGGATTGATAAATTCAATAATATTTAGGAATACTAATTAATTAGCGTAATGATTATTTGTGCGCGTGTTACTGTTTTACATTATATTATACCCCAACATGGTTATGCTTATTGTTTCACCACGAAGGTGTTCCTTTTTCAAGTAGTATATTTCATCAGGGAGAAACGAATATCCTTTTGCGTAACAAAGTTATAATCTAAGAGGATATAGCCTTATTCTTAAGAAATAAGGGCATGCAATTATTTGGGGAGAACTGCATGATCCCATGATGTGTTCGAGTCACTCAATGGGTACGAACATAGAATCCTACCGATGCAGCATGATAGATACGGTCCACAGTGACACTGTAGTTTGACTAAATTATTTTAATTTTTTTAAGTTTAATTAAATTATATATGATTTTTTTTATATTGAAAAAATTATATTAAATTCTCTTTCAATTTATTTTTTATTAATTAAATTAAATTTTTATATAATATGTATTTCTTTTAAAGAATTAAAATTATTTAACCATCTTTATTGTTATATTAAAAATGAAATTATCTTTGAAATTTAATATTAATTTAGTTATATTTATTATCATATTAAAAATAAAATTATACTCTTGTATAGTGTAATATTGATTTTTTAACCAAAAATAAATAAAAAATAAAATTTTATAATATATATCCAATTGTTATAAGAGTCACCTATAATTTTTTTAAATAAAAAGTCTAGCGATTCTCAAATCTCACAAAATTACGTACAAGAAAGTGAAATAGCATGCATGTGCCTGTTCTCATCTTTCTGTAGACACTCGACCTCTCTACGAATTCAAATCATACCCAAAGCCGTTGTCTCCACAAAAATCTAAATAACGTTCCTTCTGACTCCCAAATATTTGGTCTCTTCTGGTATGGAAGATTTGACCCTATTGGGTACGACGAGGGAGTCGAACTTCCGTAACACAAAACAACCAAAAGTTGAATCGATGGTAAAGAGAAAGTAAAAAGTGGGCTCCAAAAAATTTACCATCATTTGGCACCACAGATTTCTTGACATGGTCGTATCATTCGCATCACTTTCTTGATAATCTGGCCCCTTTGGCATGGTTCCATTGTCATGGGTACATGAGGGGCTCGAACTTTTTTCCTCAGAAGATGTACCATTTTATGAATCATGAGAGCTAAGCAGAAAAAGATAAGCATGAGAGGCAACAGGTTGTAATATTTGTTAGGTGTCTTTTCAACGTGGATAGTGGGGTCCAATCTTAGCCTACCGTCAAATCAATTGAACGATCTTTGAGAAAGAGATTTTTCCTTTTTTCTTTTTTATTGATGCATCGTCCATACTCGTTTTGGATGTTCACTTACAGCTTTCATGTAGGACCACCACAGTTCTGTGTTTTATCACTTTGGTACTATGATTGTTGGATTGGATATATCCATTAGTCAATTCATTAACACTCCATTTCATCTGCAATGCATGTGTGAATCATGGAGCTTTAGCTTCTATTTTATTCTTGGTGTATGTGTACATACCATGCAAGGCCATGGCCATCAAATTCAAAGTTCATGCTCTTTTGACGTCATAGGAAGATGAGACTTAAATGGGATGACTTAATAAGGCCTCTGCTTTTCAACAATATTGGAGTGGTCACATGGACAAATTGAAAGCATCATCTGCTATCAAAAGTTTCACCAAAGAAAGCAAAAAAGAAGCAGAAAGGAAAAAAGAAGGCTTGTATCGTTGAGGCAGAAATGCTAAGCCCCATGCCCATGCAGGGACTGAAGCGAAGGGGTCCATTCATATCCCCAAATGGTTAATGAATGAAGCACAGCACTGAGCTTTTGATACGAAGAGAAGCATGGGTCCACCTCAATACTCTGACATTTACACTGACATTGCATTTAATTCTCTTCTGCTTCGAGTTGGAGCGTGCACTTTTCTGTTTTTTCCTTCTTTTTTTTTTTTTTTGGTGCTAGAGTTCTCCTGAAAAGCTTTGTTACGCAGAAAATCATTATCAAAATAAAATGAAACTTTGAGTTATTTGGTGTTTAAACTTGGATAACTCAGAGCAGAACAGAAACAGGGGAATGGTGGGGTTTTCTTTTCAAGTCATTTTGGCACGTTCTGCTCCATACATATAGTAGCTAATTGCTAAACATAGGTGAATGGTACTAGACTTCTTTACATTTTATAATAAAAAAATGACACAGTAAAAAAATTTAAAAATTTAATCATGCAATATTAAATGATAAAAAATATCAATTTATTATGTTTTTGTCAGAAGTACACTGGGAAAGAGATTGAGATGAGAATGTAGTGGTTTACTGACTGTGGATGGTGCAGTAGTAGTAGCAGCTGCTGCTTTAAGAAGGGGAATGGGCGAAGGCAGAGAGAGAAACTTAGAATCAGGGGCTACAAAAAAGTGGTGTGGCAAAGGGACAAGCTTTGCTTTAATGGAGGGGTCACATTCTCGACTATACTTCCTTACTGGGCCATTAATACAGAGTAGGTCCAAACATTCACCTAACCACAAAAAAAAATGACATAACACAAGCCCTCTTTGCTTCGTATCTCTCTCTTCCTTTCCCTTTCTTTTCTTGGCATACCACCTAGAACCCTATACTATATAACGAATCACCCCCTCCTTTTTTTTTTCTTCATTCTAAATAAATTTCATCTTTTTCTTTCCATTATAATTATCACTCCATCCCATAAACCCCTTCCAAAAAAGCTTTCCTCAGGCTTTTCAACTTTCTGCTCCCAACATTATCTCTACTTGGAGAAGCATCTGAATTCTTTTGAGTTTTGACTCAATCCCCTTTTATCCTTCCTTTCTCGCTTCTTCTCCCAAATCTGATGCACCCAATTCTGCATTTAATTGCCCATGTTTCTTGCTGTTCCCACCTCATTTTTTCTCGAAAGCTAGCCATATATCCCAACTTCATCTTCACTACTTCCTAGTTTCTATACACTTATCAGAGGCTCTCACATAATGGGTTTATGCAGGAGATATCTAATACTAGTTCTGTGTCTGCTCTTGTTCATCTGTGTATTTGGCCATTGCCATGGCTCAAGAAACACTAACGTCTTCAAGCTCAAGCCAAAGCCTGAGCACTCAGGTCACTTCTTTGGGTTCTTGCCAAGAAGCTTGCCTGTACCTTACTCTTCTCCTTCAAGGAAACACAATGACATTGGCTTAAGAAGCTGGGGATCACCCTGAACTTGCAGAGAAGAAAAGTTTTGGGCAAAAGGTTACGTCTGTGATTTTACTTTTCACTTTTTTTTCATTAAGAAACAAGGGAATTAACTAAGGTACATGGAGCTAGCTAGCTGTGAAAGTTTAATTCAGCGTTTGTAGTATGTTTTATATTGATCCTGTTCTTTTGTTGCAGGGGATGTAGTGATGGGTATGATCTGTTAGCTTTCTTTCTCCTTTTTTGCTGAAAGGATGAAATGGATATGTTTAATCTCTAATTTTCCGTTTCTTTTCTTTTTTTGGGTTTTTTTTCCTTTTTTTTTTTTGGGGAGTGTGAATCAATATAGACAATGATAATAGCTTGACAGAATCTCAAGTTATCAGGTTTTAAAAACGTTTTTGATGTATATGAGATGACAAAAAATTCCAGTTATGTATAAAGTAGTACACATGCACGTCTGGTATTTGTATTTCCTCTGTTCTTCTGTTTGTAATTTCAGTATCAATCTTTCTTTTTTAAGAAAAAGAGTAAAGTAAACAATAGAAAATAGTCACGTACGTGCAAAATCAGCTGCTCTTCAATTGAAATTCAATTTGTTGACACTAATTTAGGAAAATAATTCATTTTTAAGATTAATAATGCGATTAGTAAGTAGTCAAATTAGCAGGTACTTGAAAAAGTGGAAAGAGCAGAGAAAATGGGATATATGAGCAAAGGCTGGCACTAAATCAGTAAACCTACGTCCTTTGAAATTGCTTGCATAGAAGAGAGAGTCATATGCCATTGAATTCGTAAGCTGATCTCACTCGCTTCTTGAGAGGTTGCGTGCAATACTACTTTCTTGATCTAAATAAATAGATATAAAAAAATAAACTTTACGTTTTGCTGACCGAATCTGACCTCTTTCACCCATTGAAGTCTTCGAATACCATGATTTAAAAAACAGTATTACTTTATGTGATGTTGCCAAGAAGTGTAATTTTGCGCAATTTATCAAGGCCCAAGACCCACGTCAATCTCTAGTCCCATCTTTGTGAGTGTAAAGTAGGACTATCAGAGCAAAACATTTACCTGGGGTAGTAAATACATATCGAAGTTCAATGGGATTCTACTAAAAAATAGGTTAAAGGTGTGTTTTGGTATATGGGCATTTTTATTTTTTAAATCCTTGAAAATATAATTATAAAGAGATTAAATTTAATATATAGTGAATACAAACGTATTGCAGTGACTTCAGACTATGTAACTTTGCGCAAAAAATCTTACAGATTTCAGTCACTGTTCTTCGTGTGACAAGAAAAGTGAGAGACAGAGTCTGAAAAATATTATTCATCCAGTTGTCTTCCATTTTCGTTCCCACAAACATGGTGTCTTTGTGTATAACATTTCAAGGACAAGCTAAAATATTAAATTGGTTCCTTAGTAAAAAAATATGAGATATAATGAGATACATTACAATTACAATAAGCAGCTTCCAGCATTGCCCCACCCAGAATTGGTAATCAAAGAGTAATATCAGCAACGGGCCAGGAGGATACTCTCTTTTTTTTTTTTTTTTAAATTCCAATAGGAAGCTCAAGTAATTCCTTTACATGATATCGAAATAATGTCTATGGAATCTTTAAAATCCAATTCTGGAAAATGAAAATGCTCGAAACTTGTTCTGATTTTTTCTCTAATTAATCAAACTTGTCTAGACTCTAAATATTGCCAAGGGCCCCTTCTTGGATTCACTAATTTTCTGGACCACGAGCTTTTTGCAGTTTGCTTACTGTTACTAATTTTGAGTACTGTGTGAGTCATTCCTATTCAAACTTGACTTGAAGCCCTTGGAAATTAAAATTTTGTTGATCATGGAGGACCAGGTAGAAGATTCCCCAAGTTCCCTATTTCAAGGCCTAAAAGCAGCAGTGTACCATAAATAGAGGATTGAAAAGTTTCTCAGAAACTTTATTAGGTAATTAAGAAATACAGTTCAATGGTGTTCCAACTTGGGTTTGGATGAGAAGAATTGCATAACTAAAACTGTGCTTTTTAAAAATGATTGCAATCATGGTTTCCCAAACCTTAGACGCATGCTTTCCCCACGTTTGTCGTTTAAAGAAGGTGAATAATGTTAATGTGCATTCAATTGCTATTATATTATTACTTTAATTGAGTATCTTTAATCTTTTTTCAAAAAGGGGATGATGTAATATTCTTACCTCTCACTAACCAATGATCATGGATAGGATATAAATATGGTACTATAATTTTTATTTTTAAACTTATATTTAGTAGATAAAATTTTTTTTCTCTATTGAACTATGTATCCTTAAATTTAAATTTATTTATCTGAAAAATTTTTAAAATAAACAAATTTTTTTCAAGTTAAAATTTATTAATATAAAACTACAACAAAGAAATAAAATATCTCAAACAACTACTAAAATCATTCAAAACTCAATATTATTTGGATGGTATTTTTCAAAACTTTTTTATAATATATTTTATTAATTAATATATAAATATATGTGTAAATAAAAATAAAATAAACATAATATATTACGGGTCTACGATAGGTGGGCATTATATTACTCATATTTTGAATTTAAATTGTTAAAACATTTATAAAAAAATTTATTTCTAAACTCAAATAAGTAAACTTTACGAGCACACTGTTAAATCTGAGTATTTTGTCTATCCTACTCCCACTCCAAGCGACCTATTTCTGGGGCTAAAATCATGGGTCCACTGTTGTAGGCCCATCAATGGATGGAAAGGACATTTGGGGTAAAGGCGATGTTTCGATATGATAAAAAGGCTGAAATAATTAGCGTGATTGCATTTTGAGGGTAAAGGTAAATGAATTAGTGACTCCACGGGTAAAGCATTTGTAGAGAATCATAGCGTATTTGATATTAATCCAATAATTTCAACAACTCGTTGGGTTATATTCTTTGTACGATTTGTAGCTGCAAAGGCTCTCTTTTCACCGTTTTTACCCTCTCAACAAACAAATGATGCGATCATCTAAACGTACAAAAGTGAAGGTAAAATTTGATTGTCTGGGAAATGGGTTATTGAATTATTGGTCGTATACAGTCAAGACGTTGCAACTACCTCATCTATACAGGTTTTATTAAAAATTAGAGAGAAATTCTTCTCTCGTGTTTTGAAAGCCATAATATTTTTAAATTGTTTAGGAAATATCATATTTTGTTGTCATTTTGTCTAATGAGATAGTATTTCATATATGCTGTGTCTTAAAAATACTAAAATGGAACCTTTTCTTAGAAAGTTAAAATCTTGTAATCTACTACTCATATAATAGCTGACATGAAAAGATTGGGGCTTTCGGCAGACTGATTGATTCAAGACTCCAGGTCCAATAGTCAATTGACTTTATCTTGAAATAGATCATCTGCATTATTATAGGTAGCCCGATATATTCTAAAAGTTTGTCTTAGTTCGGTCTAATCAGATCAAGTAAAGTTAGGTTAAAAATATAAATGAATAAAATTTTAAATAAAATTATATCAAGTTGGATCAAGTCACAAGCGAAGGTATGTTCTACCCAACTTACCCTAATAGTTATTTTTTTTTTAATTACTAACATCTTGCTATCTTATATATATATATATATATATATATATATATATAATATTTTTATTTCATCCGATTCTCTCTATGTATTATAATTTTATTACCTACGCAAATATTTTTTACTTCTTAATTATTTTTATCATTCATGTGTATGTTTTCTGACATTTTTCTTATTGAATAACGAAAATATATATATTTACTTAAAACTAATTATGCTAGTATAGTTTATATTTTGTTTGATAATACTAAATTATTTTTTTATTATTAATAAAAATATAAGAGTTTTAAATATCTATTATTTTGAAATATATATTTATGAGTTTGTAAAAAAAATATTTTTATATTACAAATATTAATTTATTAAAAAATTAAAAAAAATCTGAGAGGCTCTAACCTACCCTAAAATCGAGCTTGTTTGAGATGAGTTATAGGCATAAAAATAAATTTAATATCTTAATAGAGTACGGCACCGGACCCACTAAATATCTGACGAGACCTTACTCATGTACAGCGCTAATATGAAATGCAGTTGCCAAAAAAAAAAAAAAAAGATTGAGAGCTTTCAAGCCTCACTCCCTCAATTTATTTATTTATTTTTCCCAATTATACGGCATCAACTTTTTCACGACTAGCAGAAGATTCGAGTACTTTTATCTTCCGCCGTTTGATATTTTGGGTTCTTCTAAGAGTTAATTTATGGGATGTTTACAATAATCTTCCGAGACCGATTAACTCAACAGTTCCGATTGTGATTCATCAAAAGTAATAATCCGATGACAATTGTTAGTGCCAACTTAAAGATGTCATATAAAGGACATTTATGCATCAGTAAAATGGTAGTCGAAAATATTTAACAGAAATAACTTATGCTAGAAAAATATTTTGCATACTTCTAAGGAACAATTTAAGCTAAGGCGTATATTTTTATGATTACTTGAAAATGAAGATTCCCAGACTTTGATGAGTTTATGACATCTATATATATAACCCACGACCACTGGAAACTGGTCAATCTGCATTATTTACTCATGAATTAAGAGAAATGGGCTTTATTTGTAAACATGTTTTAGTTATTATACATGACAAGTTTAGCTCGAGCCTTACAATAACATGCAGATATTGAAAAAGATCCAAATAAATGGCTCCAATCATTTGCCAAAGAACTGCGATCTCCACTCGACAAACCAATAAAATGAGCAACCAAAATCAATCCTTGCAGCATGGTTTCACTCTGCAGCACTTATTTTCCTTCGTTGAGAAATGAATAATCCGCTCTGTAATGTGCTTCTGACTTGAAACGGCTCGTAAAGTTGATGACCATGAACTATAGAATGTTTCTGCAGCTTCAGCAGAGAAACCATTATCGCTAATGTCAAGTAATTGCAAATGCTTTGCCATACCAATAGCAGTTGAAAGTTGTTGAATGAATTGGCACTTGGGGGATGAAGAATTTCTTTGATATGAACTAGCAGAACTGTCATCAATTCCAGAAGCAGCAGCTTCTACTCTAACTGGAGTATCTTCACTGTCGGCAACTTCAAGCTGATGATAGTCAGTGTTAAGAACGCAAAGGGCCTCTTCCGTATCATCCACTATCATGGGTAAACCCTCCTTACGAGACTCAGATGTATCAAATTTCTGCTTTAGAATTTGTGAGCGCCCTTCTGCTGGGAAGTCGTGTTGCAGAGTGAGAAGTTCATTTGGAACAGCATTATCAGCAAGATTAAGCTCCTCTAGGTAGTTGTTCTCTGATACAGAAACGACATAAGCATTAAAAAAATAAAAAAGTGGTTTCAAAAGAATGAACTAACAATCAGATATGGTTTATTGGCTTAATGTCTACCTGCTAGTGCCTCAGTTATGTGAAGAATTCCGGCAAGCCCAAGTTGACACTTTCTAAGGACCAAAACTTTTACGCAGCACTGTGGGTTTACAAGAAGAGAAGATAGAGAAATGCTGCCCTGTATTTATTACAGATATCAGAACTTAATAGGCATACATACCAAATAAAATTTAACTGGTCAAATAGACATGATTATCACTGAGATGGAACATACAAATGCTATACCTTCATATATTTAAAACCACAAGTTTTGCGAAGATATTCTCTTTACGAGGTTTGTGTAATGTCTATTATGCCTATTACTTATTATTTTATCCATCAAATTATCTTTTTAAAAATAAGGATAAATAATCATTTCTTATCTCACTTACCCCTACTTACTTATATTTTACATTCTTTTTACCATTATATCCTCCAACCAAATGGAACATTAGTGTCAAGGATAAAAAAGTTGCAAGAGCAGCTAGATTCTGCCACGCTGAATGTCAAAGCAATATATGATAATATGCAAACAAAACCAACCAAATAAACGTGCATTCTAGGAATACTAGCAATAAAAATCCAGAGTTATAGGCAACAAAACCTCTGGCGTAATAGGATTTCCTTCCAGATTCAGCTCAAGCATGGAACAGAATAAAGTAAAACTGGTGTTCAAAACAAAATTAGATGTAAGCTGACAATATGATAGGTCAAGTTTCACAAGCTCTTGAGTCCCCCTGAACAATGATTCTGCTAACTGCATTGCCCCTTCCTGCCGAAAAATATATGTCTAGTCAGAGGAGCAGGTAAAGATATGGATGCTAGAATTTACAAGTATCAACAATCAACAATTATATGAGCACATGGCAAGAAATAGACTTCACTCACAGTTCCAATACACGTGCTCCCGAGCATCAGTCCTGACAAAGTTGTAGTCCCTGCAAGCTTGCACAGGGAATCAACAACCGGCTTGCCTAGTTTTAGACCACTTAAGTTCAGCTCAGAAAACCTTCAATAAGCAAATCCATTTTAACTTAATTTCTGTATGCCTAAACAAATCATACAATCTACATAAAAATGCTACATAGATACAATACATTTAAATCTAATTGGTCCTACCTTTTCATAGTAGAAAGCTTGGTGAGAAGATTAACAATAGCGTTTCCAGATACAGGACCGTTGTATCCTATCAGATGATAGACTTCCCATTAAATAAAATGACATATATCGGGGATTTGAAAAAAAAAATGTTGGATTCATGATACCTATACAAAGCTGTGCAAGTACAGAGTTAGAATCCAATGCATCAGCAATCTTTTGAATAGTTCTGGATGTGACATGACAGTTCTCCACATTCAAGCTACAGAGAGCTACAAAACAGACCACTTGTAAATAGAAGCAAAAGTTTTCTGCAGCATGCATACACAACATGCACAATCGAGAGTTAGTGTATTTATCAGAAGCATGAGTTCGAGGTAGACTTTTCCATATTTCATAATGAATTGGCCATAAAATCAGAAAGTGGCTAGCGGAAGGAAATGTTTACCAGCATTGTTCAAGAGACTACGAAAACCATATTCAAATAGATGGAGTAGGTCTCGCAGCTTACCTGTGCATTTTGTTAAGATAGTTGAAAGATAAGACCCACATGCATCAGTAAGACGGTTACCAGAAATGTTCAGCACTTCTAGTCGAGCAAACAGTACCGGGCATTCACAAATCTGATAAACAAAGGCATACTTAACGTATTAGCGAATTGGATCGACGTGGGGGTCAATGCAATTGCAATTAGAGACAAACTTTCTTTGACCAGACACCAGAACTTAATCAAGAATCTCATTCATAGGAATATTCTTGTGTGATAGATTCTGCTTCGAAAATGATTGAAATGGCCTTATTTTGGGAGCAAAGCATTTGGAGGCCGCTGATATTTCATTAATTCAGAGATTGAACCTATTCAAATTCTTTTCATACGACATCACAAATTTCAAGTGTATGCCTCCATCTACTAGAATAAAGATAAGGCCATCCATCATTTTAGACCTCCATCTATTACAAGAGTCAATGTTAGAACTGGAGCAGCAACGAGTCGGACAAACGTGCAAAGGTCGAAATGGTTGCAAGTCACAGTACCTGAAACAAAGCAGTTGGGCCGAATCGGTTGCAATGCAAATCCAGAGTTAAGCCACCATAAGTTTGCCCTGATGCTGTGAACACCTTCTGAAGTTTCTCCATTGTCCCATTTCCTAGGATAGAGCAATCCAATGTAAAGCGAAAACAATTCAATATATTGCACTCATTGTAATATATATATATATATTTATTTATTTATTTGGTCAACAGCTGAAGCATGACATTGCTGCACAAAATACAGATGAGAAGTGAGATTCAAAAGAACTTCTCTTGAAAAGGTATGAAAAAAGAAGCAGTTACTGTTTGCAATAAAATATAATAAAGCAGTAACTAAAGAAAAAAGGCCACAAACCAGCAAGATGTACCTAAGAAATTATGAGAGAGGTCAAGCATTGCAAATGCTTTGTGGGAAAGCAGTGCGTTTAACAATGGCGTTACTGACAAATCTTGCAGGTCACAGTCAGACACAATGATCTCATCATCTGAAACCTGGTTGACAAAATAAAGAAGCCAAAATTAATTGTAGGAAAAAAATCCAATCCAACCTCTGAAAAAGAAAATGCATATCTGTTCCTGCGAAATGGGGAATGGGAGTCTTAATACAGCTGAGTTCCTCCTTTACCTCTAAATTGTAAAGCTTCTTGAGTACCTTCATATTCAGTACCTCAGACAACTCCTTGCAGCTATCCATGTACATTTTTATAAGGCGCTTTTGAACCCATCCTGTGAAGGCTAAAAATTAACTGCATGTCTCACTTGAAGATAGATAATGGAAAATTGGAATTCGATGCTTAAGACACCTGAAACTGAGGACTTATTCATATGCACCTCTTTCACTCTCTACTTCGAATGCTTAAATAAAGTGCAAGATCAATGCATATCAAATGACAATGAGCTAGATAAAATTTTATCCACGGATAATTATAGTATTTCAACTGGTTTCTGATTCCAATATTTATGTGCACCACATTTGTGGCAAACTGTAAGAGAACAATGATTCCACAGTGACATCATCGAATGAACATAAAGCAGTTGTATTACATACCAACAATGGAGGCTTCAACCACGCCATTTCCCAGATGTTCCTTAAAGTTTTTGACAGTTTCCGGGGATTCTATATATCTTCCAGCACATTTTAAGTGTTGAACAATGGGCAACAAACCTACTCTTATAAATTTTATATTAGTACAATACAATCAATCAAACTAAAGGAAAAGTTGAAAATAGCAATACCCAAAGGAAAAAAAATAAAAATAAAAGCCGATGAGGTAAATGTATAGAAGCAGATAATAAAAGAGTTGGTTATTGTTGCAATCAAGAAAGACTTAGTTGAGAAATATTGAAGAATGGACTCAGACCCTTGATAATGTGTCACATGTTAGTTGCTAGACACCAAAATGTATGCAGTATGACTACATCCAATGTCCGCTGTTCAGGAAAAGAAAAATAAAATTATTAAGACGGGGGCAACTCCTTTGCAGTTCAAAAGGTTGGAAACAGTTTAAACACATCCTGGACTTATTTAGGCAACATCCCATGTCAAAACAATTTTTGGATCTTGCTGTTTGATAATGCATGTCTCACCTTCAGACGGACAAACAGGATACCCAAATTCACTTTTTTTTTCCCCAATTCATACCAACTCAACTTTTAAGCTGGATCAGTATATGCTGATATTAACTGAGTTTCACAACTATGACTGAGACGAAAAGCATTTAAAATTGGAAAAGCCTACTGTCGGATCTTTTCTCTGTGGGAAGTTGTAGATAGTATAAGCATGCAACTTCAGCCTTCAAAGACTCAATATTCAACTGAGCATCAACAATACATGAGATTGCTTCTACGTGAATAAAGTCATTTTCAATCTTGAATGTAATATATTGCTGCAATTAGAGAAAAGAAAGGGAGCAGAGTTTAGAAAATATCATTACGAACAAAGATGAACGTAACAGTTTGGTGAAAGCATGAATCTCAAGTATATTCTAATTCAAGCCATATCTCAGTAGAACTCACATAATTTTCAGAATTATGCAAAATAGGATGGGCAACATCATGTTGCAATAATTTCCCAGAAACATTCGTATCACATTTAGAACTAATAGTAAAATCAGGTTCAGCAACTATATCATTGCTCAAGGATTGGGAACGTCTGCCAGTTTTGTTGGCTTTATGAGGACTCCTGCATTTAAAGGAACTACTGCTTTCCTCAATATTAATTGCACATTTGGATTCATGCTGCAAATCAATCTGCAAACCCCAAAAGGTAAAGCATCCACATGCTGACTCATAGTTATATTCAGGTAACACTAATTCAAACTGCAAGGACTAATTTAGAGATTTGTTTACCTGAAGCTTACCAGCAGGACTGGCACTTTTTGTACTCTTAACTGCAATCAGGCAAGTATCAATCTATACTCAGTATTAAGGAAGTCTAAGGGTCAAAGCATCTAACAATCAAACTCACATGCATCACAGGTGGAAAAATCCTTTAATAGGCGATCATGATCCTTTCTGTTTGAACACTCCATGTCATCATCATCATCAGAAAGGATTACACGGACACGTTTACGACCAACAACTGTCTGATGATTACATGTAAGATTCGGCAAGCTTTCAGGTGACTGCTCAGCTTCCTTGGTCGAGTTGCTAAGACTTTCCATATGACCTGTTCTCTTTTCATAGGAACTTCTGATGGACTGAAAGAGAGACATCAGAGTCGCATCTTCATTCAACTCTTCTTCAGCACTCATAGTTTTTGATCTATATGATGTCTTGGGTGAGCAGAAGGCATCAGACTCACTATTTGACAAATAACCATTTGTTTCTGTGTCAGTCTCAGAGCAGTAATCCTTTGGCATATTTTTTGTTTCCGGCTCTTTTGACTTCTTCAGCTTATCAATTAGATGTTTCAACCGCCTACAAAGGATCACAGTTGATCAGCGATAATAGCAAAGGGGTAGCAAAAGTTCCCATGACAGTTAAAAAAACATAACAACATGAACTACACTTGCAGATTACCAGATATTGGCCTTCAAAATTTGCAGTGTTAAAATGAGTCCATGTCTCTATGAGTAACTCAATTTAAGTGCAAGTTTATATATGGATCATGGACTTCCGTGAAATAGTTACCTGGTCTCATTCTCATCATCAAATCTTATCATGTTGCTATAGTGCATATTCTCCAGGGCAGAAAGCTGTACAGAATGAAGGTTAGCTTCAACAGCAATCCTGCAATATCATGTGATCAAATGAACATGGGTCAGAAAAACTACAAAAAGCAAGCCAACAAGGATGCGCATTTGTAAACAACTCAACGACAACCATTTTATCACAGCAAAAAGAGATTGCGTCCATTTGGGTAAATCTATGGGTTGAACTCCCAGTGTATCTCAAGATTCTTACTTTAATAATTCATTGATTCAATTATAAATTAGAAAGTTATAGCAAGAATCTAAATGTGCATCTAAGGGTGAGAAAGGCCAAACTTTTTGAGAGCTCAAAATTTTCATAGAATTACTACATCTGACAACACACAGTTTATCTGAGCAGTCACTACTGGGATTTTGAATAAACCCTAGAGGCAAATTGAGAAGACCAGGTTTCACAGTCATGGAACGAAGATTATTCAATTCAAGGAAGACCATGCTGTATTCTACTGGGTCATCAAAGCAAGGAGAGGAAACTGAATGGTGAGAAGAACCTTACTCTAGTAATATTCTTTTACACATAGCAAGAAAACTGGAAGATCTCTAAAATATACAGCACACTGACAATATGTAGGTCATGGCTCACATGATTTATGAATTCCTAGATTTATCAAAAGCAGAGGATAAAACCAGTGCTTTCAAAATAGATTCAACTCCTAGGAGAATCCATTATATTTATGAATCAATTTCTCGCCCAATACACTGTATTTCTTAAATTTAAAGAAGTAAATTTCGAAGTTTGGATATCATTACCTGTAGCTCTCATGAAATGCATCTAGTGCTCCTCTCCAATTGCAAGCAGAATCAAAAACATTGCCAATATTAATTTTCACTAGTGCTTGCCCCTATTATCATTACCAGCAAAGCATAAGAATCAACAAATCAGCTTGCACATAATGAACAAAGTGGCAGTATGTATATTCTGTTACACCCACTTTTATCTCTGAATACTGAATACAAAGCAATTAAATTGCAATGTACCCATATCACCAATTAGATCAAATAAACATAGGCGGAGGTTCTAATTCAGATTTGTGTCACTTTCATATGAAAACCTTAAGCCAAAAAGAAAATGATAACAACATCTTCGATGATCGTGTGACAACATCAAACTTACCTCTAAGTTACCAATAGTTTTGTACATTTCCAAACTTTTTGTGTACCATTTAATTGCTTTATTGAATTCCCTGAGCTTTTGGTATGATTCTCCAACAGCCATATATGAATCACCCAGCTTTTCCTTGTCACAGAGTTCACTGGCTATTTTCTTCTTCTTCTTTGCAAATTTGCAATGCTAAACACAACATTTCACATAAAAAAGGTTAACAGTTTAGTACTTGCTAATCATAGCTTCAAAAGGCCTCCGCATTCACCCCATAGTACTAATACGTAGCCAAATTATTTAAATGGAGAGGAAACATCGTATCTACAAATTGGAGAGCAACACATGGACAGGGATTCATGATTTAAACAAATATGATAACTAGGAGGCTAGGACTAGTGCTTCAATAATCACAAATATTATTGCATTACTAAATAATCTTCCGCTTATTCTTGACAGTAAATTTAAGCATATATATTCCAATTCTAGTTTGATGATATTTAGCTATTATAGAGAAGGGAAAGAACCAAAGTTATCCATAATTAACCATGAGTAAGTGCAGAAAGCACCAGCTCCTTAAAGAAACATTAGGAAACCAAACCAATAGAACTTCATTCTTAGGTATGACAGAAGAGAGTACTAAGTGTGTGTTTGGCTGCGCGTTGAAGAGGGGGAAAACCATGTTTGCAAATCCCTTTTATGCAAAAGCAACAATTTGTTGCTTCTGTCCAAACCACATTTTCACCTCTCCAACGCGCAACCAAACACACACTAAAAGGTTGAATGAAAAAACTGTTAAGAAGGAACAGAACCATGCAGTTTAGTCATCTTTCTTTTAAACATGATGATTGAACATAATACACACAAACACACATACAAAAGACATTGTTCCTTGTTTGAATTGAAACACTAGCTGGTACAGTGAAGATAAGTGCTTAAATAAGAGGCTTTGAATTGCCTCGTCAACACTTGGACGTAGAAAAAATTTTAGGTAAACAATCACTGCAAGACAGATGGCTTGAAGATGGCAGAATAATGTGGATCGGGTAAAATTATGGCACATACACAAACATATTTATAATTGCTACCTTCTCCCAAGCAAAAATTATGCTTGATTTCTCAAGGAGGTGATCAAGAGATTTATTTAGCAGCAGCAGACACTTCCGCTCATGAGGTGTGCCTCTTGCAGTGGCCACATCTCTTGCAATCTTTTTGAGGTTCTGCTCTTCTTTCTTTAAATCATTCATTACCTTAATAGCTTCCCCTACGGTTTTGATATTTTGATGAATTTGCCTGACCAAAGCATCCTCATCTTCCATGGACTTCGCCTGAACCAGAGCCTTTTTGTAACACAAAAGGGCTTCCTCATACTTGTGAGTCCTGTAATTCACTTCACCAAGATTAATATAGCCTTTTGCTTCCCCTTGACAATGTCCAATTCGGTTACAAATCTGAATGTCCATCTCAATATTATTTCTAGCTTTATTCCAAATTCTCAGTTCCATATACACATTTCCAAGGTTATGATGCAGCCTGCTGCGCCCATCATCATCTCTACTGACCTCTTCTTCGTCACAAATCTTTAGTCCCTGGCTTAGGATTTTTTGAGCCTCTTCCAAGTTATCAAGTTCCATTTCAAGCATTCCTATATTGTTGTGTGCATCAATATATTCCTTGACATGGGAAGACTTACTAGTTGGTGGGTTCTCCTTAATAATCTGTGCCAGTTCCATAGCAGCCTTAAAATACTTTTTGGCATGTCTTATTGAGTGGTGGTCGTGTTCTGATCTTGAAAATAATTCATGGTAAGTACGACCTAGTTGAGTGCTGGCTCTTTGCTGCTCAACAAGGTCATTAGCATCCCTGGCAAGCTCTAAATGTTTTTCCTGCAAGAGAAGGGAAGTAGGAAACAAGAAATTGATTGTCTAAAGCAGTTGTATGATCCATGATTTGACTGTCACTGTTTTCAATGAAATTTAAGTTAAAAACCATCAATATGGATATTCGATTATAGAAGAAAGGAAAATAAGATATCTTATAGCATAGAGATTGACAAACTTCGGGACTGAACTTAATAACTAACGAGTCTGATTGAGTAAGGCTTTATGCCGCTAGATAAATTATGGGTGTTCAATAAATTTGACTCTTGCATAATAATTCCATATCCCATTTGTCATCCAAAAGGACGGAATCTAATATTTCAGACAGATGATGCTTCATCATCCAGATTTAAAAAACCAAACCCTACACTCAAATCAAATAACAATAATTGAAGTGTGTAGTGAAATGATGAGATGCGAGCAACCCACCAACCAACCCGAGCTCGATCATACCTGATAGGTTAGGGCATCGGTGAAATGCTCAAGTCGAAGGTAGATCTCTCCAAGAGACTGACAGGTTGGGAGCAAATGCTTCTCAGGCAAATACTTGAGGGAAATCTCATAATCTATACGAAGCCATTTGAGGGCCTCGACGTATTCTCCTCTGTTCTTCAACAAATCTCCAATAACGTTCGCCCACCGCGCCTCCTCCCGCCGATTCCCCTCAGCCTTGGCATTCCGGTAAGCTGTCTTCGCCGCCTTCAGTTGGCCATCCTCGCCCGCCATATTTTTAGTTTACTGAAACGACAGTGAACGGTGTTGTCGTCGACTCTTTACTCAAATTTTTAGTATCTTTCTCCGATTCGGATTCAAAATCTAATACTTGGTTATGGGGTTCCATTCCATTGCAGATCGATACCGTCCAACAGTTTTGTGACAAGTTCCCTCGCCGTCCATTCCAGATTGAAAAAGGAATTCCCGCCAAAAACATGGTCTTTTCCTTTTTCCTTGAGGAATATATTTTTAGGAATATAAATTTTAGAAGTATATTATTTTATTTTATTTTATTTTTTTATTCACTATTTGTTAATCTCGCATCACTAAAAAACATAACAAAAATAAAATGAGTATAACATCATCTAACAACTAATAAGTAGTAAGTAACAAATTTTTAAAAGTTATATTGTATATTTTTATAATTCAAAAATTACAAAATTGAAGCATGCATATTTTAGAACCGAAAATTTTCAAGTCAACTAAGAATAGAAATTCAAATTAATATAGTTTATTTTACCAAATTCTGCAAAATCTATTATATATATATATATATATATTACCCGTGAATTTTATTATTCATTTGCATTGTTTATAAACTATGTCACTAGAGCATTGTTTATACACTATTTGTTACCATTTGAGTATTATATTATTGTTTTGCATTCTTTATCCACATTTTTTTTTGTAGGACCTACATTTTCTATTTTCATTATGGGATCCACTTTTTTATTTTTTCTGAAACCCTTAAATTTGCAAAGATTAATGCTAGTTGAATGTAAAGTACACACATTTTAGTCATTAAATTCAATTAATAATTTATAAGATCTGATAAAAAAGAGATTGATAAATTTATCAATTTATGCAATTATATACCTACCATTTAAAACTGAAAAAATTACATCTATTGCCTTAGATCTTATAAAATTTATAATAAAATATCTTAAAAATCAAAGTTACCATTAAAGACTATAATTACAATCAAATTTTAGATGATTTATTATTAAATTTAAGAGATTTATTATTGGGTATAGAAAAGAGTTAAATTTTTTTATATTAAATCATATATTTCTTAAATTTTGTAATAAATCTTTTAAAACCTAATAATAATTATAATATTTGAAAATATTTTTAATTTTTAAAATTTTTTATTATAAATTTTGTAAAATCTCGATCTTTAAATATCATTTCTCCTTTAAAACTTCCTATCCCATGGTTGATAGAGAATGAAAGCTTTTTTCTTATCATGTGCCAAATGATTTGCCTTGCGTTTAGCTGCGCGTTTGAGAGAGGCAAAATCATGTTTGTAACCCTTTTTCTTTAAAAGCTATAACTTATTGCTTTCATCTAAACTACATTTTCTCTTGCTCAAACGCGCTGCCAAACACGCACTTGGTAGTAACTCATACCATTGTTCAAAAAGAAAGCGGTCAAGGAGTTTTATTAAAGATATGGAAGTCATAGAGAAAGAACTTAAAAGATAAGTTCAAGTTCTCAATATTCATGAGTTGCTTTTATTTATAATATTTTTAAAAGTAAGATAATAATAAAACTTAAAGTAAATAGTTTAGTGAAATTAAAGAAGTTGTTCAATCTATCTAGCTTGCCAAGTAGTTAAGGCAACTTATTATATCACAGATTGTATGAAATTTGTAAATCTAAAGCCATAGTTGTTTTTTCTACACCTTAATAAAGTGGATTAAGCTGTTGTAAATGTGTGAAAATCTTATCTCATTCAGATAAAGCTTAACTTATAAGAAAGTTAAAATAAATAAAATTTTCATCTTTTTGTATCCATTTAAGGATGAATAAAAACATAAAAGCCAAAGGGAACAACGTAACAACAAAATCCAAGAAACAAACGTTAGGGTAAATTAATTTTCATTTGTCAAGAAATTTTAAATTATACAATCATTCCTTTTATTATGAAAACATATACAAATCTCTATTGAAATCAAAAAATAACCAAAATATACTAAAAGATTATATGAATTTCTTTTTATAAAAAAAATAACTTGTCAACAGATATATTTTTTAAACTTTTATTTTAATATAATTTATTTTGTTCTAAAAATCATAAATTTAATTAATTCTAAATTTAAAAAATAACTGTCTTATACTAATCGAATACATATTATTTATTATATTATATAACTAAAAAATATAAAGATAATTTAATCAAAATAAGTTATAATTATAATTATAACTTTAATTATATTAAAAATCAATCTATTTTATATGAGAAGAGAGTGCAATTTTATAATATATATATATATATATATATATATGTATGTATATATATAATTTAATCATCTTAAAAAAAACCCAAAACAAACCTTGGATACTTAGTTGTGAAATTGCTGGTGCTACGATAATTTCTTTACCCCCCCTCTTTTTCTTTTTTACATAAATTTCACTCTTTAACTGATTTTTACTTTTAGAACAAGCTCCAATCATTTATGTTTTCTTTCTTTATTAAGAAAAAGAGATTCTCATAATAAATAATGAAAATTTTATTATTCGACAAACAGTACTCAGAAAATTGCACTTTTCTGCCATTGAAAGAAACATACACCTAAAATTTGTTATTCGATTCAGTGGTGATTACTAATTCTATTGCCTTTTGCATTTAAATTTTGATAATAACAAATAATTTAAGTAATCTTTCACATTTCAAACAAAGTTTTGACTCACCAAGAACTTTTGAGCTTATTTACTAGGTTATGTCTAAAACTTTGAAAGATATGTAAAAGGGATTTGAAAAAAATTTGGGCTCTTTAAATTCTTTTGGCTGAAAAAGTATGGTCTTTAATTTTAAAGAAACATCCTTAAGTTTCCATGATAATTTTAAAATATTATTAGTTAATTTGTAACTTTTAAAATGTCACCGTTCAGTCAATAAATTATATTTATTTACTAAAATTTTATTAGTCAATTATCAATTTTACGCCTAACTAATATGTTGACTTTTAAAATCTATCAGTCAAATAATGAACTTCTATTTTTGTTTCATTTGACTTCTCATCTATTTTTAGAGATTACTATAGGACTTGTGTTATATATACAATACCAGATGAGCTCAAATTATTATATAAAACTTGGTTACGATATTGTTTAATCATTACTAAGCTCTAATTTCCTTTTTCATTTTTAGAGCATTTTCAGTTGTAAATCCATATCTAAGAAAGTTTTCTCTGATATATCATTATTCTTTTATTGTCCAAAGATTAAAATATCAATGATATGGATTCTTTAAATTGGATTTGGGTGAAAATCTATTATAAGAGAAGAGACCTTTAATTGAGTGGCTCTTTTAAATTATTTGCTCTAGTGGGTGTCAGCTGCTATGTTATAATCTTGCTTCTATAATAGAAAATCTCAAGTCAAAGACTTGGAGACTAGGTGTAAGCTTAAGATAAACCAAAATAGATCAGCTGTGTTTAATTTCTCTCTTCCTTCTTACTGTTTATTTGCTGCATTATTTATCAGTCTAGTCCTGTCACTTGCTTCCTTATAAAGTTAAATCCATGTTGTACAGTGTTTTTCATCTTAAATTTATTTGCGTTGTTGCTGCTTGTATTTGTCAGGTTTCAACTGATTTTAAACGAGCCTGAGGTTTCAGTCCTTCGGCTTAAAATTTTTATTTTGTTTAAGACACTAAATTTACCCCCTCTTAATGCCTAACTATTCTTAACAATGATAAGTTAAAACACTGACACCGTATCAGTAGTCCACCAGCCATTCGAAGGCATAAAGATTAGCCGACTCGTTATGTTTTAGTTTCAACTTTTGAATTTATATTGAATGGTCCATCTTATTGTCATTCAATTAGCAAGCAGCTGGAAACAACTTAGTATGTGGGGGAAAAAAACACAAAAAAAAAAACATGGCTAAATATTAGACCATGAGGGAATCCAAAATTAATTATTTCATAATGATGGTTAATATGTTATTGTGATACAATTAGTTCAGACTGAAAAAATTAAAATGAGCCACAAGAGAAGAACTTTTCAATTAGCCAAGACTAAAATTGGACAGAAACTACTGCCACCGAGTTTACGCCATCATGATCAAAAATATGGTCGGTCGGATGAATTGAAATACTTCTCCAATCAAATTGCTTCAAGTACAAAATTTCTCTCTTTTTTTTTGGGGGTTCTTTTCCGGTTTAACAAGTAAATCAAACTTAAGACCTCTACGCTAACCCCCTGAAACGGTATCCTTTTTGAAGAGGGTTCTGAAAAAAAAGAAAGAAACCAACAGAAATGAGGCTCAATAAAACCCACTTGTATAGACTTCATCTTTCTCAGTCACTCTCTCTCTCTTTCCTGGAGAGGATTCTGTTCCCTAACACTCCCCACCCACCCCCCCCCCCCCTTTTTTTTCGTCCTCCTTCCCACCACCGCCCCCCTCACCTCTTGGAACCTAACCCGAGCGATCACTTTTGCTCTTCTGCTTTTGCATGTTTTAGTGTCAAAATCAAATTGACCATATAAATTGTCCGTAGCATAACTAAGGGCCATGTTGCCTTGAATCTCTACTTCATCTTCTGCTTGGGGAAGATCATGACGCTTCAATTCCTGGACTGCCTTTAAGACCCCATGACTTTTCTTAAGAACCTATGCCAGTAAAATTCATCAAAAGATAGACGATCCACTGCAACGTTGTGGAAATACTTCAGTAATAAATAGATTTCCACAGGAAATTGGGCAGGAAAAAAAATAATAATAATTTGATGTACTCAGCAAAGTACATAACCTGGATCTAAGCACAGTAGTCTAGAACATATATCAAGACAGTCAGGATCTAGTCCTGAAAGGATTAGCTGAGAAAATGGAAGACATGTGCAGGATCTGATGTTCCTCAACAGCTGAAATCAACAGAGTAGTTTACCAGAAACCGGACAAGACAAGCTTTTATAATATACAGTGTTTAAAGTTACAGAGTTACCTGAACATTATTGGTTCCATTGAACGGTGGATAGCCATTTAAAAGCTCAAAGAGAATGGCACCAACACTCCACATGTCTACCTATAATTATTAAGTAAACTCTTCAGTCTGCTTATTTATGATTGATGATGAGGCACTGAGACTGGAGAGAGAGGGAGGGAGAGAGCTCATACCTTGTCATCATATCTCTGGAATTGAAGAACTTCTGGAGCCATGTATAATGGAGACCCACAAACTGTCTCAGCATATTCACCCGAATGCAAAGTTCTACACGTTATATGGAAGGAAAATAAGTTATCAAGTAAGCCAGAGTTATAAAATGGAAAAAGAAAATAAAAAGTTTGTCTTCCATTTCCTATTCATTCCCCTAAACGAATAACTACCTTGATAGACCAAAATCAGCTATCTTTAGCACTGCATCACCCCCTTGGCTTGATAACAAAATATTCTGGCCCAACAATGGCACCAATGCAAACAAATTTGTTTCTAGTCTCAGAAGTGCATTCACTATAAACAGACTATCAGTAAGAACAAAATTTCCCATCCAACAAGGACATGCTGTTAAAATGACACAAACCCCCTCCCCCAAACACCAAAACATGCACACACAAACTGAAATTGGTTTTGATGTCAGGTTAAACTAACAGATATAACATAAAAAAATAGTAATCGTAAGTCTGGACTACTCTTAGCTTTACATAGTTGCAAGAATAAATAGAATAAAAACCTACTCACCCCACTCACTACAAAATTGCAAATTTTATAGGTGAAGTATCTGCGACAAGGAAATTCAGTGGCTAAAGTTACAAATTCAACTCTGAGCAAAGAGCACATGATCAATATTAAAATTAATAGTTTTAGTTCTCACTTCTGTTTCATGAACAATCTTTAGTTTGTTCCTTAGGTATGTATACATGCCTTCATTTTATGCATAATAAATTTATGATCGTTTATTGCCTCTTACCAACTAGTAGCAGGCAGTAATCTGCAATTCGTTGCAAAATAAAGTAGATATGAGCTGATACCTTCTGTATTTAAATAGAGACACAAAAGTAATCATGTGCAATGCCTCATTGGAGGGATGTTAATGCAAGAGTTACCCCTAACTAAGCTGATGTAAACCACATCAAAGTTTTAATTTTCTGAATGTGCATTAAACTATGTCAGTAAACATATATTTTACCTCTGGCTTCAAGTCCCTGTGAATGATACCATGATAGTGTAATATTTTTAAACCAGAGCCTGCATTGAAAAAGTCAATTGTGATAATGCCAGGCTCCTACGAACCATCACCAAAAGAATAGTTCAATATAATAAAAATGCAGATAATAAGTTACCAAGATGCTGCATGAATTTTCTGGCAGTTTGTTCTTGAACTCTCCCATGGCGCTGAATGTAAGAAGCCAAATTTCCTCCGGCACAAAACTCCAGGACCAGGTATACACATCCATCTTCCTATTTACAAAGACAATAAGCTTAAATTTAGCTGGGAATGAAGCAACCCTTGTAATGATTGGACTTATTATTATTTTAGTCCAGTTCTATAATATATGTCTCAGCGCCTATGAATACTGCATCCTCAAGTTTTGGTACGGAAAAGAGATGATTACATCCATTTGGGCCCTGACATATATAGGAATACTTAAAATTAAGGGGAAAAGCTAGTTCATGACATGAGTATGTCAAGTTTTACACCCAGTAAAGTTGCAGAGCTACAAAAATTTGGGAAAAGAAAGGAGAAAGGGAGGCAACCCATGACCTCTGGTCAGAATTGTAAGGACGTCAACAACGCTGTAAACTACCTGGGCAGATATTTGTGAGGTTGATACTCTCTGAACCATGACATACGAAACAAATATAATAATATAATTCTCTCTACATCTCCTTTGAAGTCTTGGGAAACTACATGAAACATTCCTGTAGTTGCTAATTTGTGTTGAGAGTTTAGTTCTAGAAACCCAGCCATTTCTCTAAACCAGATCCTCTAAAGTGGAAGTACACACTTTCACTGCAGTTTCATTCAAACAAGGAAAAATAATAATAATAACCAAAACAACAATAACAACAAAAACAAAGCCTTCTCCCACTAACTAGGGTCAGCTACATAGACCAATCGACGCCATAGAGTTCTATCCTAAATTATATTTTTAAGACAAACTATTTAACTCTAAATATTTCTTAATAATTTTTCCTATAATATTTTTTTGTCTCCCTCAGCCTCTAACTATTGGACTCCTCTCTATTTGATCTACTTTTCTATTTGGAACTTCTATAAGTCTTCTCTGCACATGTCCAAACCATCTAAATTGTGATTATTCAATCTTTTCCATAATAGATGCGACTTCCACTCTCTCTAATGCATTCATTTCTAATTTTATCTTATCTGACGTAACCACTCATCCAATGCAAAAAAAAACAAAAAAAGATTGAGAGACAATTCAGGGATCTTCAAAAGATCCCCTTCTCCATTTCATACCTAATATATTTGATCTTACTGTATCCCATCGGACGCGCCTCCCTAGTTAGTTTTGATTCACAATTGCATTATGTATAATTCTATATCATCTGCAACACACTGCCGCGGAAGTGCTAAGCTAAGTAAATTGTTATCTGGTCACTCTTGTCAACTCAATATTTTTGCCTCAGATATTGTCATCTTCCTAACGTAGGCTTATGTAGCAAAGAATTATCTTTTTCTCTACATTCCATTTCAGATAAGGAAGCTAAGTTAAATAAATGGGAAGCAAAAAATTTTGCTGGCAGTCCAGTACAAATAAACAATTAGCCCTAGAAACCACAAATTGGGAAACTGAGGAAAGCTGCCCAAAGCCGAAATTAATAAAAGAGCATGAAAATTCCAAAAGCTTCAACCATGGATCAACCTCTTGCACAACTAAAGTTCGCATCGCATCTCAGTTTTCGTGGCATTGAAAATTGGAAAATCAATAGAATGGTGAGCCTGCTAAACCTGGAAGAAGTCGATAAGGCGAATTATATTAGGGTGGCTGACAGAGGACAAGAAATTGATTTCGCAGTCCAAGCTGCTCTTGAGGCGTCGATTGAGTCTGGAAAGGCACACTTGTTTCACTGCCACTTCGTCACCGCTCAATCTTTGCTCGGCTCTCCACACTGTGGAGAACGAACCCTCCCCGATTTTTGTCTTGAGAATATAGTCTCCTACCCTAACGTTTTTGGAGATAATGAAGTCGGCTTCGGATTCCATTTCTGATGCAACCCTACCAACAATGTCGCCCTTTCTACAAATTTCTACGAATTGTGTCGAATGTTCTGTGTCGTCGGTTCGCCTGCCGGTATCATACACGTGGCATCTCTCATTTCTCTGAAATCATCAAAACCTGGAAAAAAATGCAACTCACTCCGTTCGATCATATCAAGCATTGGGCTTTTCCCGCGTCAAAAAAAAAAAAAGGGATTTTTGTCCATAATTTACTTTCTTTTTCGTACACACCAATATTGTCAGTCTCCCTTTCTTCTTTTTCTCATTTTCTTTTTTCTTTTTGAGGAGGAAAAATCTTCGCCCCATATACCACTTGGAAGGAAATACCATCTTGGCATCTTCCAATCATAAATCATTATCTTAACCATTATCGTCACAATCCACTAATCCAGTGATCCACTAACATCATCCGTAGAAATTGACCTTTTTGAAATAAAAAAAGGAAGTCTTGACACAGAATTGTTCTCGAACGTCATCTTTTGGGTACAACTTGCATTCACAGTCCGAGACCCAATCATCTAACATCACCCTCCCCCACAACCACTGCCTAAAAAATATCACCTATTATTGGATAATCCATACTAAAATCATCATAGATCTGGAATTAACTTATGACTAATTTTCTACCCTACTCAGCATCACCGCACATTTCACTGGGAATCAATCTTCTAAGTAAATTCGTGCATGTAACAAATTTTGTTGAAATGGAAAACACTTCAAACTCTACGTACATTATATAATCATGCATTTTCTTCTTCCTGCAGGTTTGGAAGACGATAGACTACTATTGAACGATCTTAAGGCAAAAGTGAAGATTAAGGTCATTTTGCTCTAGCTCCAGCTCTTCAAGCCTATCTTGTGGGATATAATTGCTATTTATCATGAATGCAAATTATATAGTTAATGGCGTAACAAAAGTTATTCTCTTTCCATTCTTATCGTACAAAAAAATTTTGTAATTAGCAAATATATATTAACAGACACAATAGGGCAGGAAGAACATGCAACAGTGATTAAATTTACGGTCTCAACTGGTGAATCCGTACAATTACAAGAAGGATCGAAATTCCCATCTTCCCGGAAGAGTGGAGAAACCCATAAGCACCACTTAATTCATCAACGAACCCTGTCATTACTCGTTAGATCATATATTACAAAATAAAACTGAGCACAAAAAATATTGCCACAACAGGAACAAGTACAATCGTTTTGACCTTGTCACTCAGATACCTTAATGCCTTGTTGGTACCCAAATTGAAGCCGCTGTCAAAGGCCTAGACTTCCAACACAAAGCCAATCTACACTTGTCGTATTGCACCCAATACGCCCCCCCAAACAGGCTCACCAAGAACTTGGCTTGAGAAATATTGCAAGTGCTCAGAGGAACTCGCTTAAACCCTTTCAAGCAATAAAATCTTTCTTCCCACAAAATTCTCTCCTCCCTTTCACAAGGAAACTGCCTCACGCTGTCTATAATCCTAATCCCTAGAACTTTTTCTATCAACGTTAACTTCATCTTGTAGCCACCCCAGAAACTGCTTGCAAGTGAATCAGAAATTGCTGTATAATGGTGCAAGGCCTCGCAGAAGAACTCCACAAAGGACATAGATTTGAGTCTCGAAAAATTGAATAGTTCATCTTCTACTAAAACAACAAGCTTAGGTGATAATTTGCTTACACCATCCAGGAAAGTTTTGACCAATGAGAAGCTCCTGTTTGGCATCCACTGGTGTATCATACAATTGACTACAAGTATAGGACCCAATATGATTCTTTGAAAATCTTCTTCCCCAACAATCATTATCTGATCGAACGTGAACGGGAAATTGATCGAAGCAGCAAATTCTTTTAATCTTCTTCCTGTTTGTTGGACGAAGGCTGCACTTTGATGGTCCAATGTGATGGCTGTTACTCTGAGGGAAGTATGCTTCCTCATTGCAAGGTCAACCATTAATGGTGGCCACTGGATCCCCTCCATGATGTCAAAGTCAATGACATGGACCTCTTGGTCACCTTCTGTGGCTTCAAAGATCGCTTGGTTGGCTGTGAAATGAGCAAATTTTACATAGGGAGAGAGCTCCTGAAGTATCTGAAAGTTGGAGAAAGTGTTTGTCTGTGTAGAAACAGGATCATATTGCACTTCTGAAGCATTTATGGTTTTATAATGCAGACCTCGAGTAAAGAGAAGAGCCAACCTGTTCAATAAACTATCTCCATTTTCTACACACAAGTCATTGTTAAGCTTCTTAATGATGTCCAAGGCTAGAGCCCAGTTCTGTGCTTCAACAGCTTCAGCTCCTGCCAGCAAGAGATCAGCTAAACTGCTCTCTTCCATTAGCGCTGCTTGAATTTCCATCAAATAAGGATCCCCATTTCCCTGGGATCTCGGAGTAGTAACTTCCTGGCTCATTTCTGTTTCTAGCCCCATTGAGTCATTATGATCCATGAAATCAAAGTCCAGAAGCTCCGTATGTGGCTGCTGCAGCAATCCTTCAATAAATTCTTGGTCGAAAATTTTGTGCTGGGTGGTATCTGGAGATAAGAGATCATCTTCTGTTTGGAATAGAAATGCATTTTCTAAGCTACATTCATGGAGTTGATACATGTGGAAGGGACAAAATGACTCGTGGTTGACGATGAAGTAAAAGGATCGTAAACAGTCTAGGCTGGAGATTTGAGCTCAGTACTCTCTAAAGAGTTCCCAATCCTAAATTTAGAAGCATTCAATAAGTAAATAAGAGAAGTAGAGAGGAACCCATGTATTAAAAGGTTGACAAAATTGTAAATGTAGACATAGCTCAAGTAGTTAGAATGGTATGGGATAGAAATTCGGATTGGGATGGACGTCTCAAGTTACTGCCTTGATAGCAGATGAATAAATGAACTGGAGAAATTGCTTTATATACACAATTTCATGCACCAGAGCAATCAGCACATGAGATGAGACATTATTGATAAAAAAAAAATTAGAAAACTAGAAGAGTAATCACTAATCAATAGAATACATGAACCTGAATTATATTGCCATGTGTCATATTCTGACTGCTCTAATACATTACACTAGATCATATACTCAGGAATCTGTTAGCTAAACTTGTAGACTGCAGAAACGAGTGATACAGTGAACCCTAATCTACAACCTTGACTTATCTTCGGCCATGACAGCTGTCAGGCAACCAAAGTATTAGCTTTTATTATTTTATTAGAGGAGCTGAACTTGTATCATGCAAATTGGATTTGCATGGATAGGTAAAGTCACTTAGAGCAATATAATCCTAGAGAAAATACAACTCTTCAGATCCGGGGTCAGACTTTAATATGATTTATGTTTGGTAAGAGAACATGATGAATGCAGGACATGTGGTGGATGAGCTCTGGTCAGAGTATATCCAATCAAAGTTCTGCAAAACTATAACTTTGAGCTTTATATTAACAGCTGGGGTAGTCAAAAGGAAACAAAAGTTGATGAAGCGATCAATAGGGTTAGAAGCATTTAACAACCCAATCTGTGGACCCTTTCAGAATTTTTGTAAACTGGGAAAACTGAAGATACTGAGTATATTCGTTGGCTCCTGATTGTTAAAGGAATAATTTATTGTTGTGATGTTGTCTCTTGCAAGTTGTTCGCTCTCTGTGGAATGAGTGATACTCTCTGCTTACGCAGGCAGAAGCAACGTGACCACAAGTCCACTACTACAGACGGAAGTTGTAGAATACGGAAAGCAACCGTTAGAAGTTTCAACAGACAGGTTAGACTTAGATCCTGCCAACAAGCATTGTATATACCTCATGCGTTGATGAAGATAATGTCAGTACTCAGTACTGAATCAAGTTTATGCATAAATCTTCTTGAGAAGAATTTGACAACTTGAGTTGGATCTCTATCATGTGCTTACTGTTCGCGTCATGGATCTCCTCTCTTACCCACCAAAAAAAAAAGGGCTAAAATATGTAAGTAGCAAGCATGCATAAACACATTATCAGAAATTGATTTTTTTTTTTTTTTTGGTTAAGGATTGTGATCTTGTGAGGTAATTACTCCAAAAGGAGTGGAGTTATGTTCTTAATATCATTGTTGCATTTAAATGAAACTACTAGTATTTTGTGTAAATTGCTGTTAGGGATTGATCATTCTCCTACTAATTACGTTATCTGGGATATCAATAACGACGTAGGAATCATGGTTTAAAAAATTCCCAATTAAGATAAATGAATTAAATTTCAAAAGGAATGCTATGCTTACTTAAGTTAATGTTAAAATATGGGAAATTAAAATTTATATGGTGTCTCATATAATACAGGAGTACATGAACATGACCCCCGGAAAAAAAAAAATAACAACACATAAAGGTAAACGGAGGAGTAGGAAATACAGCTCATAATACCTAAGTAATTTTAGACGTTGTATCATAAAATCTAACATTAATATCTAACATTAATCAGTATGAATAAGGTAATTAGGTTTAGGTGAGTTGTAAATTAGATTTTTATTCCCTAAATGGGATTTATGAGTAGCCCATTTATTATATGTTATCTATAATTTATTAAAATAACCCATCCATTTACATAGTAATTGTCATTAAATTAATTATTATGATATTAATAGAATATAATCTATTAATTAGTCAATAATTAATTAATACTAATTCATAATAATAAAATAAATTAATATCTCTAAAAATATTTTACTTGGATAGCATTAATCAATTATTAAAAGTAACAAGAACACATTAATGCACAAAGAAATACTAATAATATCAAATGATTAATATACATGTTGTAACCAAAAAATTCAAAAATGAAATAACGACCCAAGAACATTAAATCTAATAAGAAAAACAATGAAAAAATGTTATCAACTTCCAAACTTGAATAAAATGAAATATCAAAAGAAATATATTTAAAATTATATAGACTGACCAAAATAGAAGTATCATTAAAGAATACAAATTAGACTTCCACTAAACCAAGGTATCAATAACAAAATTTTACAACACCCAAGAATCACATGTTTCTCAATAAGATTTCAATTGGTAAATTTGTGGTTAATGAATCAACTTAACATATTATTTATAAAATATATATAATTTAAGTTTGAGATTCACAAATATTCTCTCTAATAAAATAAAAATTTAATATCAAATTTTAATATAACAGGATTTCCTATAATTTTAAAAGAAGCATATAATAAAATTATTGTCACCATTAATGGGAAAGATTCAAAATATGCATTCAACAATAATATAAATAATATAAATTAAATTTCTTAACTATATAGCCAAAATAGTCCCACAACAAGCAATATATTCTACAATTAAGATAGAAACAATTGTAAGTTATTCTCAATATCATGAGATGTATATAAAAGTTGAAGTAGTTGTTAGTGTTTACATGACACTTTTTATGAAATAACTCCTCTAAAATATCAAAAGATGTATATAGAAGTAAATTTCAAAATGTCTACACAAATCACATAGTCTAAATCTAATAAAACCAATAATTACAAGTGGATTATATCTATTTTAACTCAAGATACGATCCTAAATATCCTACAAGTACTAAGTGAATTTTTCTACTTGAATAGAATTAATTAATTGTTAGATACAACAAGAATATATTAATGCTTAAAGGAATGCTAATAATATCAAATAATTAGTATATACACTATGACAAAAAAAAATAAAAAATGAAACAATGAATCAATAGCATTGAATCCAAGAGGGAAAACAATGTTAAAATGCCAACACGATTCTAAATTTGAAAAATAAAAGAAGAATATCAAGAGAAATATTTTCAAAATTATATAGACTAACCAAAACAAAGGTATCCCTAAATAACACAAATCAACTTCCCCTTAAATCAAGGAATTAATAATAAAATTTCACAACATGTAAGAGTCACATGTCTTTCAACAAAACTCTAATAGATAGGCTTGTGGTTAACGGGTCAGT
The DNA here is from genome assembly GCA_032878935.1 of Erythrophleum fordii. Lineage (NCBI taxonomy): Eukaryota > Viridiplantae > Streptophyta > Magnoliopsida > Fabales > Fabaceae > Erythrophleum > Erythrophleum fordii. Next base: position 46,288,344 of record JAVQMF010000054.1, read on the forward strand.
TTAACATATTATTCGTAAAACATATACAATTTGAGTTTGAATTTCATGAATCTTCTCTCTAATAAAATATGAACTTAATATCAAAATTTAATGCAATTGGAATTCTTATAATTTTGAGAGAAACATAAAACAAAATTATTATCACCACTAGATGGTTAAAATCTAAAGTATACATTCAATAATATGAATAACATGAACTACTTTCTTTAACCATAGAGGCAAAATAGCCCTACAACAAGCAACATATTTTGCAACTAAAATAAAATCAATAGTAAGCTTTTCCAAATATTATGAGATGTATACAAAAGTTGAGATAGTTGTTAGTGTTTACATGATACTTTTCACAAAATAACTCTTTCAAAACATCAAAAGATGTATATAGAAGTATATTTCAAGGTATTTACACAAATCACATAATATGAATCCAATAAAGCCAATAATTATAAGTAGATCAGATTTATTCTAATTTAAGATGTAGTCCTAAGTACCCTATAAGTGCCAAGTAAATTTTTCTAAGCAACCTTATAGAAAAATAAAAAATATGATTACTTAAGTATTGACCAAGTATATTGATAGCAATGGTTATGTTTGGATAAGTATACACTTGAGCAAACATAAAGTAGCCAATAGCGAAAGCAAGAAATGAAATACTTTCCATTTAGTCATTCTTATGTAATATCGAGGATACTAAAATTTAGATAACATTTTATCTATCTTAATAGGTGTACCACAAAAGGAATAATAGTGCAAATTAAATACTCAATTAACTAAAGTTTTTTGAGACAAACTCAATCATGAGACTTATTTCAATGAATTTTTATCCCAATAATATAAGGAGTCTCAATAAGATTTTTATGTCAAAAGTGACCAAAAAGAGGCCAAAATTACATCACTAACATACACTACGAGAATAAGGAAATATATATAATCTTTTAAATATACATTAATATGAAATACTCAGTATAATTAAGAAAGGTTACAACTTTTTCATATTTTAAATAGTAATGTTTAGAAACTTATTGCAACTCATAGATGAATAATTTGATTTGCACACTAAAATGCTCTTTCTATGATTCTACAAAACTATTTTGTTGAACCTCAAACAAGCTTCAATGTAAAAGACAATATAAACATTCATACGTTGGGGTTCCTAAATGAAATTCGATTAATGCTATGATCTTTCCAATTGTGTCTTTAATAGACACTAATGAGAAGTGATATTAAAATTCAAATGGTATTTGATATAATATGATAGTTCGTGAATATAAATCCCTACAAAAAAGAAAAAAAAAAGTAACACATAAAGATAAATTGAATAGTAAGAATTACAACTCATGGTACCTAAATAATTTCAAAAAATAAGTTAAAATTGCATTGTATCATAAAATCTAAATCTAATTTTAATTAGTATAAATAGAGTAACTAGCCCTAAATAAATTGTGAATCAGATTTTTATTTGCTGAATAAGTTTATGAGTAACCTATCTATTATAGATTATTTATAATTTATTAAGAGAAACAATTTATTTAAATAATGATTATTATTAAATTAATTATTATGATATTAATAAAATATAATTTATTAATTAATCTAATAATTAATTACTATTAATTTATGAGAATAAAATAAATTAATATTTTCAACAGTTAATATATAATTAATCATTAAGCTTAAATTAAAAAAAACAACATGTTGGCCATGAGTTGTAAAGTTGTAACCTATCCCCTGATTCTTTCGTTGAAACGGCGAGACATCCCAAATTTTGGTAGGCGGACAAAACCATAGCCTAAAGCCAGGGCCTCAGCATTACGTGTTCCTAAGGTGGGGACATTAGAGTATTAGACCCATGAGGGGAATATTCTCTGCTTCTATAGTTAGCAATAATTGACTTCAACGATGCAGCTTCAAATTGCAGTCAATTCAGTATTAGATAAGCCGATACGTTCTGAGTAGGAGCTCGCAATTGCCTAGGGGCTATTGGCCTATTCACATTTAGAATTGGTTTCTTGCCGCAATTGGTGTCTAATATGCCTCGCGTCTCGTCTGTTGTACGGTCTATCTGACCAATAGAATGAGGAAATGAGGTTGCTACCGTGGAGATGGCGATTTTGATATTTCTGTCCCTATCGCCTATCACCTATCACCGATTTGATTCATCGTTATTATCTTCAATTGCGCGCCCATACTACCATTGTTTTGTCCATGTTCGCCAACTACCGCTGAATTTTGTCCCATCGTGTGTACTTTCTTGCTAAAATTAACGCCAATGCGCGGGTGTTTTTGTGTATCGTCATGAATTATACCTTTAAAGTACTAGCAATCATATATTATTATGATTATTAGTTAGTGGTTATTAGTATACTAATTATGTTAAAATTTATATTTTTTTAATTCAATAAATGATAAAATATATCACAAATTAAAAATAAATCATATGAAAAATAAAAAGTGTATATAAAACTTATTGTTATTTTTATTCATCTATTGTTTTTATAATACCATCCTTTATAGTCTATTTGATGTCTTTTTATTATTTTGTCATTATAATATTTTCAAAATGTTTATTGTTAGTATTAGTTATCCCATTTTTACTCTATTGTGAATACTATATTATTTACATATTAGATTAATAAGACTATGAATATATTTTATACTATATTTATAATTATTCATGAACAAATAAATATTAAACAAATTATTTCATTAGGTAAATTTGATGAAATTATTGTTTTTATGCTTTAATTCTTAAATATAAAAAGATCATCAGTTCACTACATATAATCATTTTCCTAAAATATCCCATGCATTGCCTAAGTCATTAGTTGAAGAACTATTATTAGTATGATGAGAAGTTATTACTAATTAATTGATACACTTAATTTTCTTGATGTGTATTATAGAATCTCTCAGACACCACTCAGATAAAAAAAAAAATCCAAACTAAAAATTTTAGCAACTATTCAAGATTTTCACAACATTTATTTCTTTATAGGTATTTGTTAAAACCGTTCCCCCCCCTCCCCTCCCCCAAAAAAAAGTTACAGACAATCCTAAATTTTTAAAATTTATGCTTGAACTCCTCTAGTTTCAATTTACACGTACGTCTCTCTATTAATAGAAATGTAAAAATAGCTTATAATCTCTTTACACTAGATGATCTTTTCTTCATTAAAAATATGAATAACCCAATTCAATGCCATCTAAACTACTAAAAGACTTAATTAATGTTTGCATAAATTTAAAATAAGAACAAATGTAATATTTTAAAAAACAGAGAGATGGTGATGGTGATTGATTTTTATTAGAAGATTTGTGAATAAAAATCTAATATATATATATATATATATATATCTATATTACTCAAAACTAAAATCTATCATAATTACTCAAGCATGTAATCACTATTAGCACTGATTTATTATTAAATAGAATGCTTCCCAAAACCAAAAGTTAATAACCTATTTTTTCATTTGCATTAATGAAAATTATAGTTTAAAACTTCAAATTAAATAGATTTATATTGAAGAATTTTAAATTTTAAAATTATTTTAAAAAAATTTAGAAATAAAAAATTTAACTTATGATCCTAGACATCAATTTTGTTTACATAGTTTAAATTTTTAGTCTTAAATTTTTTTAAAATAATTTTAAATTTTAAAATTCTTTAATACATATGTCTTTAATTTAAAATCCTAAATTGAAGTTTTTCCCATAAATTAAGGTAAATAAAGATGAATGATTGGAATAATATGGGAACAGATAGCATCAATAATGACCAAAACTAAAATTTGCTCAATCGAGTTTGGCTGTTGGCCGCTTTCTTGGCCCCATCCATCTCTTTCTAAAGTTAGAAGCAGCCAAACCGTTGGTTGGTACCTCCATTAACAATAATTCCTCCTCATTATTAACTCTCATCTTGCACCTTCCTAACATTTTGGCATTGTAAATTCTTGTTTTTTTATTGGAAAAGAAAATTGTGAAATTCTCATAAACATCTAGCAAACAAATGAACTCGAGTTATGCAGCATAAAAGAATCTTTTTTCCCTTGGAAAAATATAAAAAACTTACTCTTAAATTTTGATCACTTAAAAATTGTTATATGAATTTTTTAAAATCAGAACTAAGTCTTTTTATCTAGTTTTTCTTTACGATGCTAACTCATTTGCTTCTTTTAACTCTCCACATGTTAGAATATATATTTCTGAACTATGTATTTTAATATAGTGGCTTCTAAGTTGGCGCGCAGGGAGTCTTAAGAAACTTTTTTTTTTTCTTTTTAATTTTTCACAATGATATTAAAAAAGTTTATATGCAAAGTTTTTCTATTAATTTTTTTAATACTTGCATTATTGAATCACACCTAACATTAAAAGGTTTGGCAAAATTTTACTTGTGTTTCACTTAGATTTTGTTTTGGTCTCAAAAATTTATTTTTGTTTAATATAGTCTTCAACGTTTTAAAAAATGTTCAATATCATCATTTTTTCTAACACTGGTAACTCTACAAGGAGAATGAAACATAACCTCATGGCTGAATAAAGTGCTCACATAATAATTGAGATCCACCTTTAAATTTGAGTTGCCATGTAGGCATCTTATTCGTCCTATAAAATTATGTGTGATGCCACGTTGGATATTTCCATTAATAAAGTTAACAGTGTAAGGAAAAATAATAATATTAAACTCTTTTTAAAACTTCGAAAATTATATTGAACCAAAATAAACTTTTAAAACTAAAATGAAACTTAAATAAAATTTCATAATGACTTTTGCTTAAGAATTTCGAAAGAATCTCAAAACCATTAGTGCCTTCACTATGACTCACCGTTTGAAAAGTGCTTCATAGAAAAAAAAAAAAAAAGATAGAAAATGATTAAATAAATAATGATTAAGTTAATTATGATATTTATGTTAATAAATTATCAATTAGTATCAAATACACTAAAAAATGAGGTTATGGGACTCATATTGACAGCTCTGTCAAGAAAACAGGGAAGGAGGAAGAAATTATGTCATCCTCCGATATAAGTCCAATGGAATGTTCAAACTTTGTAGACAAACTGTAATATATTTATTGATTTGTGTTATTACGTATGTTTTAACTAGTCAACTTACTGTGCATAACAATGACTTGATTGGGAATTTAAAACCAGCTTCCCTTTTTTTTCTCTTTTATTTGATTGCATCCGATGGCACTTTATCATGAGTCCAGAAAACCAATGATTTTTATTGGATGCATCAGCCTTCCACAGCATGAAAACGATGGAATTGCACCTCTATCGCTGTCCTATTACCACTGCACAACGACAAAGAAGCACGACCTCCCATGCTTACAGGTTTTTCCCTGCTCTCGCATATGCTGCGCTTGACTTGTTTCCGTGTGCCAACTCCATTATATAAGAAACTGATTGCCCGAACCGCTAAAGTCCATAGCTACAATTTACCTTCGGCCCAAAAACAAAAGAGATCACAAGACCAAACGATTCTTGGACATTTGAGACCTACAAAGGTTTAAAAATGTTTAGGCCTTCTTGCAGAATCCAGACAACACCCACACCCATTTCCCAAATTGCTTTATGTGCATGAGATTATGAACTGTATGTTACAAAATGGCAGTTTTTTTATGTGGTGTATTGTCTATGCCCTGCAATACTATTTTCTGACATAGTACCTGTTAAATGATATTATACACTTGATCAGAAAGAGAATGGAAAAAAAATCCTCCAAATATGATTCTTGTGCATAACTATGAACGAGTGTTGAGGAACTAACACTGTTCAATTTGTTGTACTCAACTTGCTTATATACTCCAAGAGCATCAATATTCAGATTGATTAATACTATTCATACAACTACGCAAAATAGTAAACCCAATGAGTTTGGAATGGAGGTAAACATGTCCACCTCCCCGAATAAACCCATTTATGGATAGCGAATCTTCCATACTCCACTTGTTTTCAACCCTGGTATAGCTGGATGACTTTAATCAATTCAATCATAGATGACTTAACCTGCAATGACCAACATGGATTGTAAAGGAAGCTTTCAATGTTGAAAATCACCACTCCTACTAATGAAGCATGAGTCTGCATGATTTCATATATGAGGACTTCAAAGAGAACTTTGAGATAGATTTTACTGAATCAGATTCCTGTGTTTCAGTTAATAATTTTCACTATCGTGTCTAGTTGCATAATGGGACTCACAAACGCGCTATGCCCTAGTACCTAGTATGTATAGTATACAAGCATGCCTCCTAGACTTTCAGGCCAATGAACATCTATTCTCAAGACATTTGAATATGAAAGCCTTCAGATAATAAAACTGGACTGTGATTTAAGACAGGCAAACAAGGCCTAATGGCACAAACAAAAGCGAACGTATCTATAAGAGAAACGAGTGGGGATTCACCAGTCTTTAAATTGAGCTCTTCTTTATAGACAATGAGTAGCGATTCACAGAATCAAGTTATTTACACAAGATAAGACTACCATAACAGACAGGCCAAACCTGGTCATTTCATCAAAACTTTAGAGTCATAGACCTAGTCACATTTATTTACAAAAGGAAGGCCAGATTCTTCAGCCGGTGCCCCAAGTTGTTGAAAGAAAAAAAACTGTACATGATTTACAGATTCAATATCAACATTAGTTTAGAAAACTGCTGCGCTTCTGCCAGAATCTCACACTGCAGAAGTATAATTTAACTATATCTGAGGCTTGCTACCTCGCATAAGCAACGAGGTTTTCATCTCTCTGTAACCTTGGAACTCTTCCAATGCATCGGCTGTTGTTTTCCTAGTTAAGAGCCCAGAAGATATCATGCTCGCTGGCATTGGCGACTCTAGGATCTGATTGTGTTCTTTAGCGTTAATGCTATATGTTTGAGGCCTTGCACCTTGAGACAACTCTTCTGAAGTGCAGGAGTCTTGACGGAGAGGTGGTGCTTTTCTCAGCATATGTACAAGTGCACCAACAGCAGCATCTTGGGACCTTCCGATAGGATAAAATCCTCCAGTTTCAAGCACCTCAGCTATATGACCATGATCAAAAGATTCCGGTCTAGCATATGATCAAGAAGCCAAATAAAATTTGATGTAACAGGCGAAAAAATCTGGGAATATTAATGTCAAATATAACTGAGCAAAATTTAGCAACCATACCCAGATTGTATGTTAAAGTATCTAAATGAACAGTTTCTCAAAGTTGACTAGTACCAAGAACAACAACTATTTGAAATGTCAATTTAGAGGGAGAATATGTTCACTGGTGCCCCATGATCAACTTCCTAACACCTTTTCTTTTTTTCAAAAAAAGAAATGCTTTTATTGTCTTTTACATATTGTATCAGGTCTATAAAGTAATTACAACTGTAGAATATAATGGCATACAGTCAGGATACTTTCTCTACTCTCATGCTATTATCCCAACTGATGTCCGTTGCCTTCAACCATCTCTGAAACCAAATTTCAACTATTTTCTATCTGCCTAAGGAAATCCTCATTATCCTTAACATAATGATAAAGGAAGTCACAAGCCACCAAAATAATATCCAAATTTTTAAACTCCTAAGAACATATGATAAACAGAAGACAGGAGCTACTCTGTAAAGTAATAGAACTGCTACTTCTAAATTAAATCATAAAACATCATGTTCTACCACTATGTTTCACCTTCCACCAACCTTCCTCATTTTTCAGCCACTGCTGGAGGGAGACCTCCTAGGACATTACACTACTAAAAGGGACCAGGTGAGACTTCACGTTTGATCAGCTAGGACCCTTCGTCCCTTCCTCATGAGATCCTCAGGCTCCTACTCGACTGTCTAGGTGGTATAAAGCTAGTGGTCCAGGATTGATAGAGATACAAATCATTTGCTCAAATTCCAGTAATGTGGATGATCCTTGAATTTTATGTCCTCTAATCTGACACACTAGACAAGAATTAAGTCTAAACATGAAACAGCAGTTCCCCTCCCCTCCAACTACCTACCAACTTTTTGCTCAAATTGATTATCTTATATTACACAGGTTTTATTAAGCAATTAGCAGTTGAATCAAAATTAATAGTAGCATATCTCATATAGCGTAGAGAAAGTGATAAACTGCAAAAGCTCACATATAATGTGCAACTCAATCTCCCCAAACACTAGACTTGCCCTGAGCAGAAGCAAACTGTGACCTTCCAGCAGGATGGTAGCGCACCTGATTGAACTCAAAAATATAAGAGGCATATCTCTTATAGCATAGGAGTTTATTGCTCACATATAATGTGCCACTCATTCTACCCAACCAGAAGCAAGCCGTGACCTTCCAGTAGGACAGAAGTGCAAGTGATCAACCTTACTTGATGAACAACATACCAAATAAAGCAAAGATTTTCTAGCAGTTACAATATTTTCTTTAGTTCTGAAAACTACAGAAGGAGGCATCAAATACTTGACAAAGCAGAAATGTGATTTACAAGATCATACACAAACAAGAAAGTGAAAAGTATACATCCCAAAAAATTTCTGTCAAGACATACCTGCTACCTGGATCTGTCATATCATCATCGTCCACATCAAAAGGACAAGTAAAATCAGGGTCATCATAATCATCCTGATAAGACCTACTGGAGCTCCTGGAAAATGAAGTCTGTGGCAAGGCGTTGGATGATGTTTTTACTCCAGAAAACTTTTTAGACTCATCTCTTCCAAGAGAAAACAACTACAGAAAACAAAACACACCATGAACAAACCAAATATGATTAAACTAAAAAATAAAAAATAAAAATCCCACTGCAGTTAGCATAATAAATACCTTCTCAGCTGTTGCACCATATTGCATCATGTTCACACCTCTATCCATCTTAGAAGGAGATGGAGGCAAGTAATGCCTATTGGAATTTCCAGGGGAATTAGCAACATTAGAAGTGGGAATGGTGACTGGAGCACTTTCAGAACGTAAAAGTGCTTTTGAAAGTAATGACCCATGACTATAGATTGGAGGTGATGGGGAGGGAGATGGGGACATGTTTGGCGAGGGGTAATACTCATCAAAAGTTTTATTCTTCTGAACTAGAGACATCTCAGGTGGATGAGGGGTCAAACTTGAAGGTGGAAAACGGCGAGAAACTGAGGAGTGTGGTTCTGAATGTGTCGGTGAAGGTGAAGAAATAATAGAAGGTGGTGAGGCTCTACAATGGTCAAAACTCCAACTATGCCGCCTTGAAAATGGCAGTGACGATGGAGAGCCATGTGATGGCAATCCCGTCACAGGAAGTGATGGAAACCTCCTCAACGGATCTGCCAATGGGCTCCCAACATAATCAGTTATAACTCGAGGAGATATAGGAGTTGATGGTTCAGAGCTAACATCTGAGACAGATGGGCGATACTTGACTGAAAGGCAGAGCCTACCACAAGAAGTATCCACAGGAGTGAACCCAAATTTCTGCATTTCTGCCTCTTCTTTACGGGTAAAAGGCTCAACAGAAGAAGATACTCGATGAAAAAGGGTAAAGGTGCGAATTTGTCCAGATGAATTGAGGTCTCGGAAAATCTTATGAGCGGGTAGGAGTCTAACGCTGGCATACAGAGACCTCAAAAGTAATGTCAATTTCTTATACAAGCTATGTAAAGAAATGTTGCTTGACCTCCTACTGTTTGAATTTGAATCCCTAGCCTTCCTGCTCTCATACTGCAGCACCCATCTCTCCAAAATCTTTTCACTCTTTGCCTCAACTCCCAATTCTTCCTGATCAGTATTCCATCTTTCTTTGAAGGAAGAACTCCTTCGGAGATCCCTTTTCGGGGAAAAACTCACGGGGTCCCAATCCAGGGGCTTCTGCATTAAAATTACATCCACCACTATAGGCTGAAGATTGCTCTGACGCCAGAGGTCGATGTTCTCTAACGCCGCCGGGCATTCTCGGAGCGCCAAATTGAACCATTTATCCCTCGGCCGAACACTCGGTGAGGATGATGATGATGAAGATGGAGATGTCACAGTTGGATAACCACTGGAATTGCGCGATGACACATAAAGTGCCCTTGATTCGAGTATTATGTGAAGACTTTTGGCGAAGAACTCAGTGATTATTTGCTCCATCTTTGCTGCTTCCGAGTGAGTATTGCTATGAGATGATGCCATCTTTCAGGTGTCTACTGTAATCGCAGAAAAAAGCTTTTCAGGAAAAAAAAAGAAGAAGAAAAGGTCCAATTACTACCGCTAACACGTCGAATGGGAGCGCCTTAAGTATTCACAACAACATCAGATATATATGAAGAGTTCAAATTGAAGCTTTAATGCAAAAGGATGGCATATATATAGAGAGAGAGAGAGAGAGATATGCACGATGGATTTTAAAGCCAACCCAGATAAAAAACACCAGCACAGTGCAAAATTTACAAACAGTCGATGAGCGTATTTGATTCTGTGCTAAAATTTCCAGCAATCGACAACGCTAAAACAGTTTAGTAAAGAAACTCTTTAAGTTTGTTTCCACGATGTATCAAACATCTGTCCCCCGAAAAAAAAAAAAACTCTTGGTAACCGAAATTTTAAATTTTAAACTAATCTGGTACAGGAACAGAATAACAGCAGTAGAAGGAGGGAGCATATTATTGAGGTCGATGAAGAGAGTGAGAAATATAGGGAAGAAAAAATTTTACCTGATGGAAACGCGGGGAGAAGAGAGAAGAGAGAAGTCATTAACTGATTTCTTGTGACTATGTAGCGTGCAGAATAAGGAAGAAGGGGAAGCATGAAGGTCTTATCTCTGTGTTTATAATTTACAAGAAATCTGAAGAATATCAAAGTAAGAGAGAAACAGTGGGACCAGTGGGCAGTGGCCGTTGTTGTCTGAAACCGGATGCATAAATGAAATGAAGCATACGCCCCATGATCTCTTTCTTTGTTATGTCAAAAAGGTTTTTTTTTTTTTTCCCAATTTCCTTATTAAAATTAAAATTGCGATGAAATCGCAAGTGATCAGGAATTTGAATATATTAATATAAAACTAAACTTATACACTCTTCATTATATTTTTATTTATTTATAATATGTGTATAATTTTTTAAATAAAAATATATAAATTTTTAATAATTACATGACATGTATAATTTAATTAAAATTATATAATTTTTTAAATAAAAATATATAAATTTTTAATAATTACATAACATGTATAATTTAATTAAAAATTATATAATTATTAATAAAAATTATATGTTTATTATACTTTAACTGAACAATAACATAACAACACATAAGTTCTTTTTAGTAATATATTAATATCATTCACTAGGTAAATGGATAACGATAATCGATGGCTAATGGGTGTCGGAGTATGTATCAAATTACTTTATATACTAGCAATAGCTTATAATTAAAAACTATAGTGTTGAATCTGCACGCGTATAATAATGTTTTTCATTGTCAATGAAGAATATATTCTATGAAACTAATAAGATAAAAATTCATATCCTTTAAAAAAAATGCTAAAAAGCATTCTAAAAAATAATTATATAAAAATAAAAAATTATACTTTTAATCCTTATAATTTCATTTAATCTTAATTTAGTTAGTACAATTCGAGACTTTTATAATTGAATTCTTACACTTTATAAAATTTTTTAATTTAATTTCCACTATTGGTCTTTATAATTTAAATTTTTTTAAAAAATAATCTCTATAATTTTAAATTGTTATAGAATTTGTTATTATAGTTTTCAAATTTTAAAAATTGATTGCCAAGTAGCATAACAGCGTGCAAAAATGGATGATGTGGCTAATGTAGGGCAGCCACATAAGACGCAGCTGCTTACATGGCATGGCATGGAATACAGTTTTGACGTGGCAAAACAAAAACGAGGAATCAGATCGTCTGCCGTGCGAAGTCCCTGAAGTGCCGCTGCAGTGCGAAAATTGTGAGCGTTCATTTCATCCAACGGTATTAGAGGAAACAGCAATTTCATTTGCCAAAAACGCACCGTATCAATAATTCCTATCCTTTGACTCTAACAGGAGGAAGAACATCGCAAAGGCAGAGAACAGACGCCCAAATCAAATGCCTTCCCTGTCACCATGTTCAGCACCTGTAGTGGGGATCAACCAAGACAAAAACGACCATTTTCATAACTTGAAACTCAGTTAGATATAGATGTGCGTGAATCTATCTTTGGTTTTCAGATTTGGGCTTCCTCAACGATCGGCCATGGGAGATCTCCTCAAATCCCTTCACAAGCTTGGTATTTCAAGCGACGATTGAGGGTGATTCGGCCATGAAAGCCATGCTCGAAGGTTTGGTTCTGAATCACTTGAAAGTATTTGCTTGTGTTGATTTGGCTTTGAAGTGATGATTGCTGTGGGTTGCTTCTGTTGCACCAACTTGTCAAATTGGGGTAATTTGTGCTTGTAGTGATGATTTCTGTGAGTTGCTTTGATTTATCAAATTGGGCGATTGGGGCAAATTGTGAAGATGAATATATGCTTGACTTGAGAAAAGAGATAGCTATTTAAAGGTGGGTAGATGGCTATTTGTCAATTCTTTGTCTTACACTCACATTGATCTTGTCTCTAAATATTTTCATTTTTATCACGGTGAAGATAAAAAATTTTGAATTCTAAATGCTCAATTTTTCGTAGATATTATAATTAATTCATTGAGTTGTCATAAAGTGTTTTTGTCCTCTATGGTTTCCTATTATCATGCTGCATGAAGTGAATGGTATAAAAATGAACAATAGAGCTTCTAAGGATAAACAAACCAGACTATAATCATCATATTTATATTGGCAGGGGTCAATTAACTTGCTATAGGACCATAGAGTTACTTATATAAAGTTCTTCATTCATAATCTGTTGGTTAGATGCTAAGCACTTAAGATTGGCAAATTAGTTAACATTTATGGTATTCTCCTATTTCATCCCTGCCAAACAACTATATCAGTCAAATTGGTTAACATTTATGGTATTCTCCTATATGTTGGTCAAATGCTAAGAAATCAGGATTGATGAATATGCTCAATGTTTGCATCATTCATAGAAAGAAAAAAGGATTGGGGAAACTTTTGACCATTCCTCCACATGACAAATGTCTCAAAAGGTTCACACTTGAACCATTAGGCTTCATCGTTTTAGTTACTACTATTTATCATTCCACTAAACAAGATAACAATTGATTAGAAATGGTCTTAACTTAATGCCTAATCATGTAAGGTTTGGTTACACCCTTCATACAACTATGGTGTGCTGGCTTGGTGCTTGATATGCATCCCCACTTTTTCTACACCACTCTTATACCTATTTTGTTACTGATTTTTTGTTGTTACTTGTTACTATTGATTTAATTTATAAGTGACTGATGTGAGTAGCAGTTGATAATATAATATTTATTATATGTGAGAGAGTGTATAATAAATTTAATATATTTATATATTGTAAAAGGAATGTCCTATTCCAAAAACTTGTTGCATTCTTTAATTATGTTGTTCTTGTACTCAATTGACAGAAAAATAATTTTTGGACTCTACTTGCAATATCTTTTGTTATGAAGTTGCTTGGATCATAATCATAATTGAGTTACAGTGACTAATTGGGGAATTCAAGCTAAAGTTGTCAAGTGCATTTTTCTGTCCATATACTACTAGTAACAACTAATTTTGGTTTTGCAAATGATGAATGTCTTGGAATAGGTAAATCATTGCAATGCAAGAGACTTGTTATGTGAACAGGATAATCCAAAGCCTTATGCTTTTGATTATTATCTAATGGTACTTGGTAGGCTTTTGGACTTGTGATTTAGAAAACTGATATGATATAGTGAAATCAATCTAGTTTTATCTAAACATTCAAGATACAAAATTACAATATTTTATATCATTTATGTAGGGTGTCATATAGAGGCAGATATACCTACTATATCTCTAATTTCTTTGTATTTCTTTCTTCAGACCTCTGATCTCTTGTGATAAAATTGCAGATTTGAAGCCACATATTGTTTCAAGTTTGTAAAGCAAACCAATGTTTCAAGTTTCTATAGCAACTCTAGTTTCAAGCTTTAAGTTTCAAGTTTCAAGAGCAACCAAGGTCTGAAGTCTCAAGTTTCCTGTTTTTAAAGAAGCTAAAGAATCAATGCACCACTTCATCAAGTTTTATGCATATTCACACAGTTCAAGATTCAAGTTTCAGGATTCAAGCTTTGTGCATTCATGATTCAAGATTTAAGTTAGAAGACTGAAGCTATTTGTAAAATAAGAGATATAAAGTGTATAGTTAATAAGTTCAGTCAAAGAAATATAAAGTTGATAGTTATTGAGATATAGAGTGTAAAGTCAGGAAGATATAAAATTGTAATGCATATTTTCCTTTCAATGAAATGATGTATTTCTTTCATTGAATATATGTCCATCTTTTTCTACTGTGTTATACATACTGCACTTTACGTGACAAAATAATGCTTCTAATATTAGTGCATGACAAAACACAAACTGTTACAAGATAAAATCATTGCTTCCAACAGAAATACATGACAAAACTCAATTTTCTCTCCATATTGATTAATCTTCACTGTTGCTTAGATTTGTAACATCACCACAGGGACCTGGTATGTCATGGGATGGACCAGCCTGATCGAGTTGGGCCTATATTGCAAAGGAAAAAAATTAAAACAACTAAATTCAATTCCATGTAAAAAAAAAAAAAATTATTATGACTTACCAGCAAAAAACTAGTATAACTCGAAAAATCATATTGTGTCAATGTAGATTCATTATCCTATAAAGAAAACAAAAAGATCTAAAATATTTAATGAAATCAATCGTGTAAAATAATTGGATTGTGACAAGATTAACTATACATACTATGGATTGTTGGCTATAAGGAACATTGATCAACGATGGAGTTGGATAGGGTATTCCATATTGCACAGGGCTTTGTGAAATGCCAGGTGCCTACAAGTGAAAGAAAAAGAGTCTAGTATAACTAAAGAAAATAACTACGTACCATAAAATTAAAGGATAATAAGAATAACTTTATATACCATCAATTGTTGACTATAGTTAAAATTGTCACTTAGGGGGCCATTGGATAGGGCATTTCATATTGCATTTGACTATGAGCAATGTTATGATCTTATAAGTAAAACAACAAAATAAGAACATTAGTTATTGAATCATTCTTAAAATGAGTAGTTGCAATAATTACTTTACATTACCATAGAATATTGTTGCCTTTGTGATGTATTAGCTCTTGAATCATACTTTTTCATTTTTTGTCCACGCTCAAGACAACTTTTAAAGCGTTTTGATCTATGTTTACCTTCTCTTCTCTTAAATCCCTTTACTTGTGACATGCCTTCATTATCGCTTACATTCACAATGAAAGCACTTGGGTCATTATCCACACTTATATGCCTATTACAAATTTTTTATATTTGTTTGCCTAACTCAACAACAACTTTACGTAGATGCAAGAATGCTTCTTCTTTGCTAGACGCTTCAGTTGCTATCCGTATAAGCTCAGGGAAAATTTCTCTGTAACGATGTGTGGCAGCTAACTTGGCATCACCTATTATTTGATTTCCTCTAATATCATATATAGCACCAGTCCTTGCTTCTTTCGTCCATCTCTTTAAAATATACTGATCAGGTACTAATTTGACATCCATAACACTGAATACCTTCAATGCATGACAACATAAAATACCAATGGTTTCAAATTGTCTACATGAGCAAGAAATAGACTTTTCCTCTGGGTTGAAGGAAACCTTCCATTCACTTGTATGGTGGATCATGGTAATGACATAATCAATTAATTGAGGAGTCTCAATCTTATGCTTTACACAGGCAGCTTTGTATTTCTCCCACTCTTCTTGAAAGAGTGAAAAAATTGTGGATGTATAAATCTGAGCCATTTGAAGCAACATAGAGGAATACTGACTCTTCAATCTCGGTATTTTTTCTTGTGCTTCAAATTCACATTTCAACTCATTGTATCGCTTCTCTTCCACCATCTTTTCAAATCGCTTGAAAAATTTCACAATATCTAATGTCGCATTTGTACAAGCCTTAATATCTGCATTGATACTTTCACTTAACTGTGTGCTTCGTATGCCAAGTGTAAGAACTCTCTTCATATAACATGCTGCCCATTTTTCCTTTATACTATACATATGGCTCAACCAAGCATTCTCATGTTTATCATATCTTGTGAGCAAGTTACTCCAAGCTTCTTCAAATTGTACTTCCTCCTGATACTCATACATACATTTCTTGAAGTCAGTCATGAAATGAGATTCGCCTTTCATTAAATTGCCAAGGTGCTTGGTGCCATTTTGCATTAAGTGCCATGTGCACAAACCATGGTACGTGTCAGGCCAAATCTCTCTAAGTGCTTTGGTCATAGCTTTATCTTGATTAGTGAAAATGGTTTGAGGCTTTTTTTGCTTGTGGGCTTCAAAGAACGTTTCCAATAGCCACTTGAAAGACTTAATAGTTTCATCATATAATAAAGCAGCCCCAAAAACCACCGCTCCTCGATGATGATTGAATTTTGAAAATAATACAAGCGGTCGGTGTGCACGATTAGTATAATACGTAGTATCAAAGCACACAACATCACCAAAGTATCTATAATCAATAATCATTCTTGCATCTGCCCAAAATACATTTGTGATTTGTTCATCTAAATCCATCTGATATGCATGGTAGAAGGATGAATTTTCCACCGACTGTTGTTGGAAATATTACATCAGATAGCCTGTTTCCCCATATATTAAGCTTCTTTGCCTTCTAAAATGCAGATAATTTTTTTGATCTAAGCGGGTATAGCCGAGATTACTTCTTCCTCCCGCTTGCGTACTCATTAAATCAAATGAAGCTCTTTGTTGTAAGCCGCCATCATCTGCTAGTTCAATTTGATGACATTGAATTTCAGATAAATTCCGTTGACAAGCTAACATATGAGTTGTTTCTGGAAGATGAAGAATATGGTTATGTTCTTCCACAAAGTCATAAACTCTAAATTTTCTACCAATGTTTATGATTCCCATCCTTGCTTGGCATTTAGTTCTGGTCTCAGGTCGCGGATTAGTTATCTGATAATCTCTATTGTCTTTAGCCTGAACACCCTCTTTACAACAAACAAACCTATATGTCCCAATCGAACCATCTTTTTTGATCTTATTGATATATTTTTTCCTAACTCCAAAACTAACTTTTTTGCCATAATCAACCCAAAACTTCCAAGCATCTTCAAAGCTATTAAACACCATCCCACAATTAGGCTTCCCATCAACCTCCATATTATATCAATAAGCCTGTATTAAAGAATAAGAATATGAAAAATCAAACATTAGTAATATTTTGATAAAAAATAAATTTAGTGAGTTATTATTATTATCATTATTTTCAATATTTGATCAAATATTAATGAGAATATAAGGAATCAATTATCAATAACAATAAAAATCAATTTTTGGATATTGTTATTAATGCAAAATAACACCAATAATTTTTTTAAAGGCAATATATGCTACAAATTTTGAAAATTGTAAAAGAAATAGGAAAATTCAAATTTTTTCCCTGAAAAAAAGGTTTGAAGAAAAACCATCTTTTTTATCATTTAAGCATTATGCAAAATTCCATTAAAAAAATTATCTTTTTTATCATTTAAGCATTATGCAACATTTTATAACTTATATTTCAAACAATTCTAAAAATAGCAAGGTGAAGGAGTGAGATGCGGGAAGCCAATCTCCTCAGCTGTGAAAACGCAAAGATCGTCTGTCGTGTGATGAAGGATTACAAAATAACTATAAGAAGCAAATCTCCTCAGCCGTGAAAACACAAAGAATAGAGTCAGACGCGGGAATCCAAAAATGCAAAAATGCAGCACTTGTTTCATTTAATATAATCCAAAAATGCAGCACTTCTTCCCCTGTTATAGAGCCAGACGTGAGAATCCAAACCACACCGTATCAATAACATGAAACGGTGTGTTTTTGGCAAATGAAATTACTGTTTCCTCTAATACCATTAGATGAAATGAATGGTTATGATTTTTGCACTGCAGCGGCACTTCAGGAACTTCGTATGGCAGATGATCTGATTCCCAAAAACGATAGGTTGGAGTAAAGTGTCGCTTAAAAGCTACCTAACAAAATGCATTGAGATGGAAAATGTTGGGCTAGAGTGTCGCTTTAAGAAATAGAACGCAGAAGAGAGTTGGGCTTCGATTAAAGGCATTGAGATGGAACAAATTGGGCAGGGCGTAGTTGCTTCGCTATTCTCCTCGAGGCCGACATCTTCTCTTCGTTTCCGCCATTGATATCCTGAATCTTGCTTATCCTCTTCGTCTTTGGCTGTTCCTCTTTAGATTTCGCCTTAAAGAAGGTCCCCTCACAAATCTTGCTTATTCTGAATCTTGTTAAAATCTGAAATAGGATTGATTTTATTTTAGGTAACCATAGTTGACTTGCAGGAATGGGAATGATTTAATAGGTAACCATAGTTCAAAACTAAGTTTATTTATTTATTGTGTTGTGGTTATGTAGGAAGCTTGGTGTTTCCTTTTTTTTTAGTTGGATGGACGAATTCCCAGTTATACTTTGGAGATGATAAAGGGATTGGAAAAGGCACTTGCAAGCTGCAGGCAAAGGATCAAAATTAAATATAGCGATAGTCACTTCTTGGGTGGGACATTGATTATGATTTGGCTTGACTTGCAATGTTAAATCACTTAGGCTGCCCTATACCTGTTAGTCATGTATTCTACTCTAGAGATTAGAGATTAAAGAATCATTATGTTAATTGTATTAAGTGCACTGTGAGGGTCATGTAGTGTGAGGATCATTGTGTTAATTGTATTGTACAGTACCACTTCACTTGCAATGACAGTTACATTTCTCTTGCCTCTTATTGTTCCTTGTTTCAAGCTGTTCATTGTTCCTATTCTGATTATTTCTGCATTGCTAATGAAGTGCACTTTTTAAAATGAGGGAGTTAAAATGAGGGAACCATTTAAAGCTGTGTTTTTGTGATTGTACAATGAGGGAACCATTTTATCGTAAAGATGTGTCTTTATGACTGTTGTGGTTGCACCATTCATAATTTTTTCAACCCATAAAATTGAAGCATATTTCAAGCCAATTTCGATTATGTTTATACAATGCAGCCACAAGATGATGAACCTTGCCGTGTTTTTGTGTCTGTCATCTATATGTGTCTCTTGTTGCATATCCTCTCTCTAGGTAAAGACATCTCTTCATTTGTTGAGTCACCATCGCTAATGGATGATAACAGACTTTAAATCAAACAAAAATGAGTCAAATCCTTAAATACAGCGTCCAGCGTCCTTCTCTTACAACTGCGTTTGTGTGTCTTCAGCTTGTGCGTTTTTCTACATTTGAGATGCCGTTCCCCACCCCGTGTTTTATTATTCCTTGATTCTGAAAGGATGTGGTAGCCTCTTTAAAAAAAAAAGAAAAAAAAAAATCCAGCCCGGTCAGATTAGTACCATTTATGTGGTGGCCACGTGCAGATCCATTTAACACCTCAACTGAATAATTCTTCCATACACTTAATGCGCCACTTAATTTATACAATCAATAATTAAGATTTATTCTGTACATAAACTCTATTTATATTACATATAGATTATACTTATACAAATTCAATTTTGATTCTTAATTTTTTTAGGTGTATCATACTCCAAATATACTGAAAAAGATTTCCACCTTTGCCACCCATTTGACGTCATTGATAACATGTGTCATGTTGGGAACTGATCTTTTAACATTTAAAAAGTGCAGGAATTAACACTCCCTAAACATTCAAAAAGTTTAGGGAGTGATTTAAAAATAATAATAATAATAATACTTGATATACATTATAAAGATAAAATGATTAATTTTTATTTATATATAACTTATGCTAAAAAGATATAAAAAAATAAATAATAAAATAAGATCAATTTACATATGTAACAAAATAGTGGCAAAAATATAATAACAGGAACTAAATTAAAAAAGTTATTTAAATTATAAAGTTTTAATTACAAATTTTTAAACAATAAGAAACAAATAAAAAATTGAATAAAATTATAAAAACTAAAATATATCTTGTGTGAGATATATATATATATATATAGTTAATTTAACTCCTATCAATATAAAATGTATTTGATATGTATAAGTTTAACCTTTACACTTGAGTATACTTAGCGGATAGTAGAGCAACAATTCCTTAAGATTTTAAATTATTTTTGAAAGAATTACTTGCTGGTGTTGTGACACCAATTGCCACAACTTACCCTTCGTTGACATATGGCAAGAGAGCATGATTTGCACTATAAGAGATCACAAGTTGGTAAATGAAGAATGTAAAAACCGTGGCATTGTAAAATTCATATTTTCTCATCGAAACCCATTTACCATGTGGGTTATATGAGTAGAAATATATTCTTCTGTTATCAAATTATACATACAATCTCCAGTTTCTGAGCAGAAGCATAAATGACTCTAAACCCCAATAAGTCATGGTACAAATATTAACACAACAACAGCAGAAGATAGGCAGAAGCATTAATGACTTTAAAACCCAACAATTATCAAATGTTTCTCACTCAATATTTGATATTTCCTTATCCATATATACAACGTTTTCTCAATTATCAAATATAGTATACTACTCAACAAATAAAGAGCTAGGCTGAAACAAATCTATTCAATATTACCCATCAACTTTAATATTGTAA
The DNA here is from genome assembly GCA_032878935.1 of Erythrophleum fordii. NCBI lineage: Eukaryota > Viridiplantae > Streptophyta > Magnoliopsida > Fabales > Fabaceae > Erythrophleum > Erythrophleum fordii. The sequence continues at coordinate 46,309,082 of JAVQMF010000054.1, forward strand.
GAATAAATTGAAGACAATTATATGATATTAGAATACTAGATTGATTACCTGTAGAAGATATTGTCGCAGATTTAGGATACCCTGTTGATTTTGAATGCCTGAAGGTTTGAAGAAACTAGGGCTTCCTCTGTGATTTACACTCCCTATCACAACTTATAATGGGGTAAGTTGTGGAGTTAGAATTCGACGTGAACACAGAAGGGACCTAGTCAAGTTTAAATAGAACTCTAGTACCCACCCATTATGGGCCTATGAGTTATGGGCCCGCACTTTTATCCATACTAATCAATTAGATATCCAACCCAAAATAAAAAGATCACTAATCATAAGTGGGTCTCACATGCATCTCTAATGGATCATAAATCAGCCCGTTTTTATTAAAAACAAAAATAATTGATTGCAGCCCACTATAATTCCTACATTCTCCCACTTGGGCAAAATCAATTGTTTATTTCAAAAACTTTTATTTTAAAAACAACTCTCGGGCTAATAACTAATTTTATAATGTGGCCACATTTTGAAAAACAAATGATCCAATATGCGATATCTAATATGACTCCATCCAACTAAAGTTGAGTGACATTGAATCATGGCGATTATTATATCTATTACTGATATTAAACCTTCCATGATTACAAATGCCACTGACTTCGTCGATTAGTCATTAGTGTGGAGTGCAGCAAGAAAATAGTATGCCAATGTGATCCAACGGCCAAACTACTATTTTCTTTGTCAGTCCTTACAATTTCTCTCAAGTGCTTTAAAGCCAGAGAAACTGTATAGTTTGTCAAGAAACCATCATACCTCAACTCCAATATGGCATCGACCACGGGTATAGTGGTCCTAATGACACCGAGTTCAAAATTTTACAATTGATGTATATATTCAAAATATATATATAATACCAAAATTCAATGTATTATCAAATTGGTTGGAATACAAACCATATGAACGTCAAAAATATCAAAAAAAAAATGTTCAACATAAAAGGAAAATGATATAAAATTCAAGCTCCCACTAATCAAACATATCAAGAGAACTTACTATGCCCATGTTATTAACGTGTCTTTTAAACACAATGGGCCTAAGTCCTTTAGTCAAGGGATCAGCTAACATAGAATCTGTGTCTATATATTCAACAACTATTTCATTGTTCTTCACTAAATCTCTGACAGTCAAATACTTCAACTCCAAATGCTTAGAACCACTAGTAGTTTTATTATTTTTGGTATAAAACACTGCAGCATTATTGTCACAGTAAATCCTCAGTGGTCTCGCAATGGAATCTACAATACGAAGTCCTGTTACCAAATTTCTCAACCAAACAGCATGAGTGGCAGCTGCATAACAAGCTATAAACTCCGCTTGCATAGTGGAGGAGGCTACTAGAGTTTGTTTCTTACTCTTCCAGGATATGGCACCCCCAGCTAACATGAAGATATAGCCAGAAGTTGATTTTCTATCATCAGGACACCCGGCAAGATCTGAATCAGTATATCATATTATCTCCAAATCATCAACCCTTCTGTACACAAGCATATACTATTTTGTTTTCTGCAAGTATCTCATCACCTTCTTTGCGGCTATCCAATGGTCATTCCCTGGATTAGACTGATATCTACCCAAAACACCAACTATGAAAGCTATGTCAGGTCTAATGCATACCTGAGCATACATCAAACTCCCCAATGCACTATCAAAGGGCTTATCTTTCATCTCTCTCTTTTCAATCTCATTTTTTGGATATTGATCTTTATTGAATTTATCTCCTTTAATCACTGGAACATCTCTGGGTTTATAATTCTGCATGTTAAACCTCTCCAGAACTCTATTAATGTAAGCCTTTTGCGATAACCCAAGTGTATGATGTGGTCTATCTCTATGGATCTCAATACCTAACACAAATGATGCTTCACCAAGGTCCTTCATATCAAAGAATCTGGTCAATATGTGCTTAGTCTCATGAAGTAAACCAAGATCATTGCTAGCAAGTAAAATGTCATCCACATATAACACAAGGAAAATGAATTTGCTTCCATTAACCTTGATGTATATGCATTGATCAACCTTATTCTCTTCGAAACCCAAAGAAGTCACTGCCTCATCAAATTTCAAATACCACTGTCTAGAAGCTTGTTTTAAACCATAAATTGATCTTTTCAACTGACAAACTAGATGCTCATTACCTCTCGCTTGATAGCTTTCGGGTTGTTGCATGTACACTACTTCATTCAGATCACCATTCAAAAATGCTGTCTTAACATCCATTTGATGCAACTCCAAATCAAAATGAGCTACAAGTGCCATAATGATTCTAAAAGAATCCTTAGTGGACACCGGTGAAAATGTTTCATTGAAATCAACCCCTTCTTTCTGAGTGAAACCTTTAGCCACAAGTCTAGCTTTATATCTCTCAATCTTCCCTTGTGAATCTTTCTTTGTTTTGAACACCCATTTATAACCAATTGCCCTACAATTATTAGGTAGTTCAACAAGCTCCCACACTTCATTATTAGCCATAGATTTCATTTCCTCATCCATAGCATTTCTCCACATATTAGATTGAGGACAAGAAATAGCTTCTTTATAATTCTTAGGGTCAACAACATCCCTAATATCATAGACATCTTCACTGAGGTAAACCATAAAATCATCAGTGATGGCAGGCCTTTTTTGTCTAACTGATCTCCTCACAGGCATTTGTTCAGTTGGTTCAATTGGTTGGGGGACCTCAATAGGAGAATTGACTAGATTTTCAGTCTGGAGGTGATTTTCAATGGAGGTATTAGACGACATGCTATTATCAAAGATAGGCAGAGGCAAAGAGATAGTTTTTTGGGTATCCACAGGAGTCTTATGAGATGGGGTAATGGCTTCAGCTATATCAAGTTCCAAAAACTTAGCATTCATAGATTTCACAATTTTGACACCTCTACCAAGACAAAAGAACCTGTACCCTTTAGCGCGGTCTGGATATCTAATGAAAAAACAACGACTAGTTTTTGGGTCTGTTTTCTTTTCTGAGGGATTGTAAATTTTAACTTCTGCTGGGCATCCCATCCACGAAAGTGGTTTAAACTAGGTTTTCTTTCTGTCCAAAGTTCAAAAGGTGTTTTTGGCACAGATTTGCTTGGGACTCTGTTTAGTATATAAAGGGCTGTTTTCAAGGCTTCACCCCATAGGAATTCTGGCAAGTTACATCTACTCATCATACTCCTCATCATATCTTTAAGTGTGCGATTACGCCTTTCGGCTACACCATTTTGTTCAGGGCTACCAGGCATAGTGTATTGTGGGACAATTTCACAATCTTGCAAGTATTTTACAAAAGGTCCTATATGTTGACCTATAGTATCATGTCTACCATAATACTCTTCACCATGGTCAAATTTCACTATCTTGATGACATTTTCTAATTGCTTTTCTACCTCAATTTTAAAAATTTTAAATTTTTCAAGAGTATTGGATTTTTTTTTTAATTAAATAAAGATAGCCAAATCGGGAAAATTCATCAATAAAAGTGATGAAGTATCTATTCCCACAAATTGTAGGAGAAAAGCGGTCCACTAATATCTATATGGATAATTTCTAAGAGACTTGAACTTCTAGTCGCACCTTTCTTTTTACTTTTAGTGAATTTTCCTCTAATACAATCCACACAAGTCCCTAAGTCGTCAAACTCTAAGGAAGGTAAAATATCATTTTTAATCAATCTTTCAACTCTTTCCCTAGAAATATGACCTAAGCGTTTGTGCCATAATGAAAAGGATTTTTCTTTAATTTTAGACCTTTTGGCAACTACATTTTCAGTATTTAAAGACAAAAAATTATTGTCAGAAACCAAATACAGTTTATATAAACCATCTACTAGATGTCCATAACCAATGATTTAAGAATTTAACATTAAATTTAATTTTTTATTGCCAAAAGTAAAATGAAAACTAAATTTGTCTAAACAAGAAATAGAAATTAAATTTCTTCTAAAAGAAGGTACATAAAATATATCTTTCAAAATCAATTCAAAATCGGTTGCCAAAATTAGACTGACGTCTCCCACTGACTCTACCACTACTTCAAAGTCATTTCCTACTCTCAGCTTGCTTTCTCTCGGGTTTGGTTTCCTCAAGTTTTTGAACCCCTGTAAAGACACAGCAATATGGGTTGTAGAACCACTATCAAGCCACCAAGAATCAATAGGGACATCAACTAAATTAGACTCATAACAAACAAAAACTAAAAGATTACCTCCAAATTTCTGTTTATTCTCTAGCCAAGCCTTGAATTTTGTGCAATAATTCTTTTTATGCCCCTTTCCCTTATACCAGAAACACCATATGTTTTTCTTAATGAAAGTTGGTTTAGGACCTCTTACATTATGATGTTGAACAATGCCTGGTTTCCTTGAATTTTGATTCTTATAAGGGATATTGAATTGATTTTTCTTGTTTTTCCATTTACTCTTGCCAGAATGGGATTTTCCATGGGAAGTGAAAAGGGCTAGCTCACGGGACAGGTCACTCTTTTCTTTCTTCAACTTTTCTTCTTCAGCCACACACTTGGTAATGAGGTCATTAATGGTCCACTTTTCACCAAAGGTATTATAGGCTGTTTTGATTTGTGTAAATTCTACAGGTAAGCAATTCAAGGCATGTGAGACAATGAAATTCTCATTTAGGTCAATGTTATGGGCTTTCAGCTTGGTTTGGATGTGAACCATCTTCAAAATGAACTCCCTTACTCCTTCATTATTGTCATACCGCATATCGGTTAACTTTTTCATAAGATATCCAGACTCAGCGTTATTGGATACTTGGTATCTTTCTCCCAAGACAGTAAAAAATTCTTTAGCACTTGTAGTTTCTGGTAAGCCACTAAGTAGATGCTCAGAGATGGTCCTCTTAATGGCAATCAAACTAAGTCTATTAGATCTCTTCCATTTGGCTAAGAACTCTTTCTGTTCAGTTGTACTCTTCTCATTCACTTTAGGCTTACTCTCACGCAGCGCCAGATCAAGGTCAGCAATTCCTAAGGAGAATTCTAGGTCTTGCTTCCACTTGTTATAATTTGATCCAGTTAAAATCTCAATTGAAGCAGAACAATTATTTATAGAAAATGTAACTGCAAAATTGGAATGCATCAAAATAAACAATAAGGGCAATTCAAACATAGTTTTTAATTAAAACAAGCTATTATAATGAGGCCAACATAATAGTACATTCCCCTTTGGGTAGAACGTACAAATCAAGGTCAAAACCTAGATCAGAACCTCAGATGAGCTAATCAGTGAGAATGTATTGGGTTCAGATATCTATCCCCTTTAGGCAGATAAATATTTTAAACTAATATATTCCTTATTAACTTCATCCTAGATTAACTCCTAATTATAACATACAACAACCTCTTTGGGTAGGTTATAGCACGAGATAATTAGAAACCTTCCTCAAATTACAAGGAAATTTTATGCATTAATATGAATAATTCCACTTTGGTGTTAATTATCCATAATAATTATAAAACTCCTTGCACAGGAATTATTTATATTTTACCCAAAATTATGGCACAGTATTTAAAGAGGTGAAATATTATACCCCACTGTCCATAAACAAATTCTTCAGCATTCCCAAAGAGGCCTCGTGCAAATATAATTGAAACAAAATCATATATATTATTAAAACAAACATATTAAGGCATATGTTTTAGGTTTGAGAGTAGACAAATACATATTATAATTTGTGGAGAGTGAACATCATCATAAGGTTCAAAATATAATAAATTAATTTTTCAATATATCACCTTTCAGAAAATTGTCCAAATAAGTATTGAAATATATTTTATATATTAATATTTATATAAAAAAATATTTATATTGATCAAAAAATTATAAAACATATCCCAAAAAATCACATTTAAAATATAGATTGCAACGCAAAAAACGGAACTGAAAAATTCCATTTGTGGAAGCTACACTCTCTCTCACTCTCCAGAGGCGCGACTGGGCTTCATTTCAGACTCCATCTTCAAACTCCAGACGGGTCGAACCGGTTGCTGAAACGGGTCATGCGGACCCGTGGGTTTCGAAACCGGGTTTCGCGTTTTCAAGCCTCTTTTCATGCGATTTTCTTGTGTTTTTTGTTCCTAATCCCATTCTAAATCTATTGAAACTAAAATCCCCAAATTTCATTGAGTTTTTCATGGATTTTCGAAGCAAAAGACACTCCTTTTGGTCGAGATATACGAAGCTCGATCTGAGGCTTTTAACGACGCATTTTTGTGCAATTTTGGTGTGCTTTGATTCATAATTCTATTCTAAACAAATCAACAGATAAAGCCCCAATTTTAATCTACCAATTCTCATGATTTCAATGCATAAAAATTGAGTTCTGAAAAGTCTCCATAACCAAAATTTTCAAAGGAAATTTCGCTATAATCAGCCAATTTTTGATGCAATTGATTTGTGCGTTTCTTTTATATGATCATAAGGAATACCATATTCGAAAATTATTCATCAATTTGCAGTAATCAATGAGATTGAAAATTCAATCTTGCAAACCCTAACTTAGATGCTTTAATTCGAAATTTCCATGGAATTAGACAATTCTTGATGCAATTCAAATACTGTTCATACTTACATGATTAAAGGAAACTTAATGATACAAAAATTATTCATTAATTTGGGCTATATTGCAAGATTAAAATTGAATCATGAAACCCTAATTTATAATCTCAAATGCAAAATTCTCCTTTCATAATGCATAGCAATTCAAATTCCAGGCATCAATTAATTCAGAATATCAATATATGCAAAAGCCCTAAAGTTTTAAATTTTAATTCTTTGAATATCATCCAATTTTATTTATAAAGATTATATGGATGAAAATAGCGTTTATTTAAAACTTTTATGCATATGATCATGTCTTCTATCAATTAGATTCTAAATCATATAACTGTGGCTCTGATACCAAATGTAAGAATAAATTGAAGACAATTATATGATATTAGAATACTAGATTGATTACCTGTAGAAGACATTGTCGCAGATTTAGGATACCCTGTTGATTTTGAATGCCTGAAGGTTTGAAGAAACTAGGGCTTCCTCTGTGATTCACACTCCCTATTACAACTTATAATGGGGTAAGTTGTGGAGTTAGAATTCGACATGAACATAGAAGGGACCTAACTAAGTTTAAATAGAACTCTAGTACCTACCCATTATGAGCCTATGAGTTATGAGCTCGCATTTTTATCCATACTAATTAATTAGATATCCAACCCAAAATAAAAAGATTACTAATCATAAATGGGCCTCACATGCATCTCTAATGGATCATAAATCAGCCCATTTTTATTAAAAACAAAAATAATTGATTGCAACCCACTATAATTCTTACAAATTATACATACAATCTCCAGTTTCTGAGCAGAAGCATAAATGACTCTAAACCCCAATAAGTCATGGTACAAATATTAACACAATAACAGCAAAAGATAGGTAGAAGCATTAATGACTTTAAAACCCAACAATTATCAAATGTTTCTCACTCAATATTTGATATTTCCTTATCCATATATACAACGTTTTCTCAATTATCAAATATAGTATACTACTCAACAAATAAAGAGCTAGGCTGAAACAAATCTATTCAATATTACCTATCAACTTTAACATTGTTTGATGTGGAGTAAAATACTCATATAAGGATGAACGATCGCGCTATTATGCAAGTCAACAAGTTTTCATTAAATTATTAAGTTTTTTACTTTTTTTTTAATGATATGATATTTATGGCAAGAGAGCAAACTTAGATTATTGTTGAAATCAGTATGATAAAAATTATCCAAAAAAATTTTAAGTTTGTTGAACCTTTCATTTAAAAGCAAACATTCTTGCAAAAGGTTATAATGGTCCCAATGATAGAAGTTACGCAAGGGGTAACATTTGTTTCGCTTTATTCTGGTGCCTTAATATATAAAAAGACCAAGAAATTGAGATAAAATATAATTTATACAAAAATAGAAATAGACATGCTGTTATAAGTCGTTTGTCTTTCAATTACCCCGCCTTTAAATTATTTTGATGACTCTAACAGTGCCACGTGTTAGCAACATCGGTACCATTTGTTGTAGTCAAGAAAAATATCCAAAAAAATAATTTTTTTTTATCAACTTTCTTGTAATATAGCTTTACAGCCTGTCTGACAATCCCAGCACAGCTTATGCGATAATAAGCATCTCAACCCATACCAAACGCAAGCCTATACTGAGATTATGGGTTAGAATCATGGTGTAATTTTTTTGGGCTTCGGGCCCATCATTGTTCAGCCAAAAAAGTGTGACAAAAAGTTCCAGTGGTTGTCATGGTGGGCTTGAGGGCTTTAGTAATGATTACAATCCACAAACAAATTAAGACAAAAAAAAAAAAACTGAAGCGCGATTATGAGATGATAATATAGAATGTTGCTAGTTTTAAATGTGAATACATTATTACACTCCGAATTTAAATGTCATTAGTATTAATTAGATGGGCTCGTGTAAATTTACACAGGATTTTAAAAAAAGGAAGAGCAGAAATCAGGGAAAAAAATCTGACATATAAGAATAGAATTTATATATATAACAGTAAATAAATAATAAAATCCTTTTAATATATATATTTATATATAGTGTACAAGTTCAAAATCTAGGTATTAAATTTTTTAAAAAATGAATATTAACTCTACTGCACGTAGTAAAGAATTAAAAAAAAAATGAAAAAGTGAGATGATCAGATGGGAGAAAATAGAGAAAATTTGAATCCTTAAAAGAAAAGGAAAAATAGTTGGAAACATGAAGCGTAGTATATGGGAAGCAGATACTATAATCCTAGCTACCCAGAATATTATAAGAATATCTCGTACTTTGCTGCCCCTCCTATATATTGTCACATTGTCAGGTGCTTGGTCATTTTATTAATAAATAATAACGTGATTTGTGACATCTCTTCATGCATGGACGCGGCAAGTCGGCGATGGGCCAGATTCTTTGCTGCTTTTTTTCTCTGTCGTTCCGTGATAGTTTTCTTTAGGACTGACGGCCCGCGTTCTCCGAATAGGAGTTACTTCCTTTTGTTTTTCTTTTTTCTTGATTTTTCTGTAATTATCTTACAGTGCAATAAGGAATCCATTTCCGTCGGTATTACTAGTAGTACTATGCAGATAGGATTATGGAGTGGCTTTATTTAAAAATAGTTTGAATTTTTTTCCCCTTCAAGTAAGGCCCGTTAGCCCTCTTTTTTTTTTTAATTTTCTTTTGTTTCTTAAAAAAAAAAAAGGAACATCAATTTTGCATCCCAAAACAAAAAACTGGAAGAGAAAAAAACACTTTCCAAGCTGAGAACAATTGTGTCAGATTTCAGTAAAAAGAGCTACCGGGAATAATGATATCAATAAATAAGGGGGAAAAAAGTTCAAATCCAAGTTTAGAAAAGCAGAAGCAGTTCCTACTAAGCATTTTCTCTCCAACAAATTTTTTTTTTCTGAAAAAAGAAAAGATACGTAGTTTGTATTTCGCTTTGCCATTTTGATTTGAAGAAATCATATAATTAGTGTATTAGAGGTGCATATGGATTGAGGTAGGCTTTTGCCTAACGTCTGACTTATTTTAAGTTGTCATACAGTTAATTTTTTTTTCAATAAATAATAATTTTTTTAAAATAATTTTTTTATATTAATTCTTATAAAATTATATTTTATCACTTAAAAAATAAAATTTTTATATAATATTTTTTTAAAAAAATATATAATTAGGTCAGGCAAGATAAATTTGACTGATATAATTGACTTAGCTCTATTTTATTTATTTATTTATTTATTTTGCACAATCAAACCCATCTCTATATGATCGGATAAGATTAAACTGGTTGAACTCTTATAGTATATTAATGAAAGGAGAATCAGTCCACATATATATATATATATATATATATATTGCAATTTCTTTTTGGCAAATTTCTTTTTTTTTAATCTTAATATATATGTTAATATAGAAAGTTGGAACTCGAGTTACTTGTAGCATGAATTTTTAATTGTTTGATCGTATCGAAATTTATAATAAATAATATTTTTTTTAATATATACAAATCTAAACTAGAGCTCTACCGATCATCAACCAAATTGGAGACAAAGTACGGGCAAGGTATTAGTTTAATATTATCCAACAACCACAATACTATTGTTTTTGGGACATCAGACCACCCCATTAAATACCACAAATCTTGTCTCTTTCTCTCGCGTAACCCTCAAAGTGGCCCCGAAAAACACAACCCTAGTGAGATCCAACCCAACAAGATATGAATCCAAGGATAGGATACTTTGTAGTACACCCGAAAGCAAAAAGAGTATCGCCCTAATAAAGATGGGTCTATCCTTGATCTCTTCGACAGTTACTAATTGCTGCCATCCACTTCGTTCATCAAAAATTCAAAAATAAGAAAGATCCTCTTGTCTCCACCTACCTCTCTTTTTCATAAGTTTATAATATCTGCATACTCGGTTTTGAAGCCGAAAAGTGCTTGTACATCATATAGCAATGATAATTTAATTGGCAGCCACAACTCGCAAGGCCACAAGAGATTATAATCTAGCTACTTGCATGTTGGGAAGATCCCAAACGATTTCATGGCGCAACAAGGATTTGGGACCATTTTGAATCTAAATATATTACATTTTCCCTATCATCTGATTTATGAAGGGATAGTGTTTCAAAATTATAGTAAAATTAATGAATCTACAGCACAAATTATTAAGTTGAAGTAATTTTAACACGCTACCCCCTCAAATAACATTATTTCCTCCTTCCCATTTTTTTGGTTATTTGGAAAAGGAAACAACCCTTTGGGCATATGAGGAAAGAATGATGTTCATGTTGGGGACCTCCACTTGTCAAAATGCAGTTAGATCCGTTCCAGGAAAGGAAAAGAAAAGAAAATCATTTTTTTTTAATGGGCTCATCCCTTTGGGCAAAGGACAGACAATCCAAGTTGGCTCAAGCATTTCATTGGGACCCGAAAGATGAAACGTTGGATGGATCAACCTGGAAAGCATATTTTCAACTCTGAAGTCATCTCCATCACAATTAGGAAGCTTCCCAATTCTTTCCTGGGGTCGTGGGTCCCTTGAAGCAGCCACCAGGCATATCCTACAGCGTGTAAAGTGGGATTGAAAATGGACCCATCACCCATCTTTGATTAGAAAGACAATTATTACAAAAGGCACACCCAGTGGAGCATCCATATGCTCGGAAATCTATCTCTTGCCAACAACAACAACAAATATAATACACCAATTCAATAATAGTTGATCACTCCTATATATAAGCCCCTGAAGCAGCCACCCACAAGAAGTTCCAAGTTATACTTCCAACTAATTCATCAAACAACTTCAACAACCATGTATGCTTCTTCAACTTCCTCTACTTCGCTACTTTTCCAGGATTTTCTTGGGGATTTCCATTCAAGAAGGTTGCTCCTTCTCCACAACCCACTAAACTCACAGGCCAACCCTCCAGCTTCCTTAAACACCCACAATTCAACAGAGACTTACCTTGGGGATGGCAATTTTGATGCAAATGTTGTTATGGTGCTCTCGGTGCTATTGTGTGCTCTTATTTGCTCACTGGGGTTGAACTCCATCATAAGGTGTGCCTTAAGGTGTTCCAATTTAGTGGTCAATATCGAGTCCGGGACCAACCCTCCAGCTCGATTGGCCAACACTGGACTGAAGAAGAAAGCTCTCAAGACTTTCCCCACAGTAAGCTACTCAGCTGAGCTGAAACTTCCAGGTATGGACACAGAGTGTGTGATATGCTTGTCAGAGTTTACCACTGGTGAACGTGTCCGAATTTTGCCAAAGTGCAACCATGGCTTCCATGTGCGATGCATTGACAAATGGCTAGGTTCGCACTCGTCTTGTCCTAAGTGCAGACAGTGCCTAATTCACACTTGCCAGAAGATTGTTGGGTGCACCACCCAGGCCAGCTCGTCCCAGCCACCGGAAACCATTGTGAGGATTGCGCCGCTAGAACCAGAAGGTTTGGTTCGTAACTACAGGGAAGTTAGCACTTGAATGCAGTGGTAATTGGTGAATGTATGTATAGAGTTAAAATTCTGAGTCTCTTTTATTTTATTTTATTTTAACCCCTAAATGTATAAAGCTAGTTCCAATTGTAGCTGCATTCTTTTTCAATAGTAATTGCCTCAAGCAAAAATATATGATTAGTTTCTTTAATAAATAAGTTGGATGGGTCAACGAAGCAAAGATATATTAGTCCAAGAAACTAAGGGGCTGAGCAGACAATCACTATAATAATTCGTCGAATTTCATATGAACCAATCGAGTTGATTGGCCATGCCTTCGTCAATGACATTATATTTTACACGGTTGAAAGAGTCATACGGAACTGGGAATCAAAGGTCATGCATGACCACAAAAGTTGTAGGACAGAGCCATTTAAAACATGTAAAAAATTCAGTACCATACACTGAAACACAATGAAAAAATAACAAGAAAAATAAGATTTGTTGGGAGGGTTGAGGTTGGTGCTCACATATATCAATAATATCCTGATCCACCCTAGACTGCTGACAACATGAGAAAAATCAGAAGAAAAGAAAATAATAAAGTGGGGAACTTTATCTTCTCAATGGAGCAGATCATGAATAATGGAAGCTGAGACTGAAAGCCACTGATCACTTGCAAATCAAACAAGACAAGTAAAAGGGAAATGTAGCAACATAGTACTCACACGACTAGTTTCATTGGCAGCACTGAGCAACCAATTAGCCCGGGAGGCTGATTCATTTGCTAGAAGAGATCAACGCATAATACGGTGCGTGGGACAGTGGAGTAGAGCATTAGCACTAAAAGCAATTTGTGAGGATGTTATTGCAGCAACCGCAAGACCAAATCAGAGGGATAAACTATTAAAGTATGCTCATAATAGAAGAGAGAGATATATGGGGGGAAAAGTAATAATTCCCTATTAAATTCACAGCTGAAATGATTTTGTTTTTGAGTTTTTTTTATAGAAAAATTACAATTAAAAACCTAAAGTTAAAAAAAATTTATTTTAAAAGACTCATTATTATTAAATTTATAAAGTTTTACTTAAAGTCAATGTTATCTTAAAACAATAAGAATAAATTTTTTAAAATAATTTTTTTTAACTTTGAGTCTAGTGTAATTCTCCTTTTTTTGGGGGTGTAAATTATGAACACTGCTCCTCAACTTATCCTACAAGAGGTAGGTTGAAGTAATGGCGGCTGCAACTAACTTCCGGTTGATATTTTTTATTACAACCACACAATAATGAAATAAATTAATAAATCTGGATTTACGTTCCATTTTTTCCCTCCACTTTCAGTAGTGAAATCCGAATCACAGGTTGTTTAATCCAGGTCCAAGTAGAATAATGTAGAATTATCCTACAAATCTAAGGTGGTCAAAGGGATATGCTTCTTAATTTGAGGAATCCAGGTCCAAATATTTGGATTCAAATCTTTATTTTCCTAAATGTTTCAGACTAATAAGGGGGTGTGCCCTTAAAATTTTCTAGAGGAACCTATTTTCGCTTGACGTTATAGCTGACCTGAAGATATCTTTTTATAATTAAAAAGAAGAAGAAGTAAATCCTATTCCTTGCCAAGCTACCAATACAATGCCATGATCTTTTTTCTGTTTTTAGGAATTATAGAGATGAGAAGTTGGGAATCTTATGTTACCAAAAGCAAAAATGAAATTATAAATCTTTTAGCACTTGGCTCTAATGCAAAGATTAATGAGTTTGAATCTCTCTATTTTCTTTCACTTCAATTTTTTGTCAATCTTACAAAAATAGATATAGAATAAATAAGGCCCATCATTCAAGTAAGTTCTACATATTTTATATTTACCTTTATTTGAAATTTACAAAAAATGAAGATGATTTAAATTCAAATCTTGATTAATTAACATATGAATATATCAAAATTGACAAGTTACGGGCGCAAATGCAACGTAAAGTAGCCAAGTGACCAAAATATAAGGCGAAAAGGGAATAAGTTGAAGCAAAATGATCACTAATAAAGTCATTGATACAGTCAGATTATTGATGCATTGAGATTCTTAACAACCTGTGACCACAATATTTTTTAATACATACACTAAATTTTTTCCTTCCTTTTTTTTTTTCAAGAAGAAGATATGGGAAAATATCGTTGTCAAAAAAAAAAAATGTGGGATTCACTGGATTTCTACTTTTCTAGTCAGTACTCAATAGTAGGAATACTCGAGGCTTTGGGGAGTGAAGCTGTGACACTGACTCTGTGAGTGACGAATTCAAACCCGAATAGTTGTGGTATTAGGTTTGGGCCGCCCTTATTTCAATTTTTAGGACTTGAGATGCTATGAATGAGCCCAGAGAAATTCTAAAATGCCCACATCTTTAACAGATAATCATCTAAAATTTGTAATGCAAGATAAATACATAAATGCAATAGCAGGGAGAGATAGGAAGCACACATTCTGATTTTTAAGTGAGTCCTAAAATTAAAGACACCGTAGGAACTAACTGCTCTACAGAGCAAGGTATGCCAATTAGAGTGAGGCAGTCTCACCTTATCCACCCGCCCAACTCAACCTTTAATTACAACTCATCATCACATCGCTCTTCATCACATAGGAAAACCCAAAAAAGAAAAGAAAAGAAAAAAGAGAAACCCACTAAGCACATTCGAGTGAATATTTCTTTCTGATCGGAGAAACTGCATCCATGGCTGCCATGAACTCTGCTAATCTTGGCTTGTAGCTATGCCATATCAGGTGCAGGATCATCTGAACTCAATGCGAAGCTCCCTTGTGTGTCACCAGCAGTCTGTGGGTTCAAGCCGCCAGTGATGAAGGCCCAGCAGGCCAAGGAATCTGAAGCAAAGGATGGAAGAAGAGCTGCGCTTGTTTGCTTGGCAGCCTCCATTTTCACTCTTGCAGCTGCTGCCTCCAGTTCTACTACCAATGCTGGGATCATTGAAGAATACCTGGAAAAGAGCAAAGCCAACAAGGTCTACTTCGCTTCTTCATATCCCACAAATGCAAGCCAAATATTTTATAATTAAGTTTATAAATGAACAGAGTTTGATTATTGTGATATATATAATATAGGAATTGAATGACAAGAAGAGGTTAGCAACCAGTGGGGCAAATTTCGCCAGAGCCTACACTGTGGAATTTGGCACTTGCACATTCCCTGAGAACTTCACTGGTTGCCAAGATCTTGCCAAGCAAAAGGTCTACCTTTACTTTGCATCTCCTCTGTAATCAGTTATGTTATTAGTTTTTTATTAATTTTTAGATTTTTTTTTTTTAATGCAGAAAGTGCCATTTATTTCTGACGATTTGCAAATAGAATGCGAAGGGAAGGACAAATACAAGTGTGGTTCTAATGTTTTCTGGAAATGGTGAAGACAACTACATTTTGGCGTCAAAAACCCAACAACCCATTGGATGTAGTAATGATCAATCCACCCTTACATGTTTGGGAGAATGATCAAAGCTTTCGACATTCATGCGTAATCCCATCTGTTCAAACCCAATATTTAAATTGCAACGTCAGTACATGCTTGTAGTTAAAGGGACACCTTTCTCCGCCCATCCTTTTATCATATAATTCATTGGTTCCAACATTTTCCCTTTATATTTTATGTTTAGTTATTTGAGAATATTTTTTTAAAGAAAATATTTATAATGCTAGCTATTATTTATTGCTCCATCATGTGCTAGTTATTCTGCTAATATTTTTTTTTTGGGAACAACAATTAGAAAAAAAACGAGTAAATGAGGCTGAATCATGGATAGTGTGAGCGGGATATTCATATACCCACCCAACATCACACGCCAATGAACTCTTCACCTAACATATGTATGCCACTGTATGCAGTAAGTTGTATACACTCAAGACCAGAGTCATAATGAAATCTTTGCGTGGAATTCACTTCGTTTTTCCAATCGCTTCTCTATTGTGTTCACACTTTAATTGTATTGCATAGTGGGTGAATCGAATCCCCATAAAAGAAATTCATAAGGAGTTCTTCAAGTGATCAAAAAAATTTAAGCTCGGCAATTAACAGACCTCTATAATATTAAAGATTTGAATATGTAAAAGGATATTATGAATAAAAACAACTTCTAGTATCCCAAACATAGTGTGAGATATAATTGTGAGAAATCAAAAATCAGTGTAGAAGAAGAAGCACTTTCCGAATATTAGAGGTGAAAGCGTGACTAAGAAGCCTCGAAAATGGGCATAGCCAAAAGTATCACTATCCAACTGAGGAAATATTTGGTAATTCTCAAACGAAATACATGAAAAGTAATTTCATTTAAGCAAAAAAATGTAACTTCATCCAAATATGGCCTAGATTTCAAATTTTACTTTAATCATTATACTATAAATTAATGACAACAAAACTTAAACTTCTAAAAAATTGATTTCTCTGTAAAAATTACAATATAATATTATACGTTTTCATTCCAAAAATCACCGGTTTATCCAGATCCATTTGCCAACCTGACCAACGACCATTCAACTAAATGACATTCTTGGACCGAAGGACATTTCCTATACCGAAGCACGTGCATGCACATGCACGCTTTTAAAGGCAAACCAAAATTAGTTTCATTTCACATTATCAACTGGAGCCAAGAAACAATTTATAGGTACATTGTCCCTGCATATTGGTAGTTTTTTATGTTAACGAGTAAAAGAACGCTATAATTGCAAACCAAATTTTTAAGAGTATATCACTTACAAATACACTTCGGCTTTATTTTGTTTTTAAACAAATACGAATGACTTGGTTGGTTCCAAGCTAAACAGCATAAAAAAAAAAGGCACAAAAATTATGATATGGAGTTGTCTAAATCTAATATCACAGGGAATTCAATTTTGTCAAATTTTTTGGCACTAATTTTATTTGAAAATTTATTTTTATCTTATAATTTTATTTAGTTTTAATTTAATTTTTTAACTTCATTTTATATTTTATTTTCATCCCTTAATTTCATTTGTTTTTAATTTAGTCTTTAATTCTATCTTAAGTTGCAATTTCTTTCTCTAATTTCATGTAACCCCAATTTAGTACATTAATTTGACCTCAACATTTTTTTCTGTCCCTTAATTATTTTTTATTTTAGTTTTGCCCTTAATTTTAAAAAACTACTAACATGTTTTTGTTTTCCTCCAACACTATCAAATTAAATCCAAGGCAGAAATATTTGAGTAATTTTATGAAATTAATGGTTAAATTAGAATAAAATAAAATTGAGGGATAAAAATAAAACTTAAAATATTAAATTAGAATCAAAAGAAATTAAAAAATAAAATTTAAGATAAAGTTAAATGACTAAACTAAAATCAAATAAAATTAAAGATAAAAATTAAAATTTAAGATTAAATTAAAGAATCAAATTAGAGTTGGGTTTAAAATAAAATTAAAGAATTAAAAGCATATTTTTTCCAAACTTTTTTATTAAAATTTATGTAAAATAATTTTTTATTATTACATTCACAAATAATAAAATAAATTTAAGCCAAAATTTTAAACTTTTCATATAATAAAGTCCACAAAACAGTGAGAACGGGATAATTTGAAATATGGGGGGGGGGGGGGAAGGGAAGCGAGAGGAACGTGGGATCTGGGAAGAAGAAAAGGCTGTCAGCCAGGTCATCCTATCCTTTCTCGTGGTGGATATGATTCCTTCATTTGTCCTTAAAATTCTTAAAATTTTGGTCCCAATCCATTTTCAAAGTGTATCACTGTTCCACACACCCTATTCTCTCTCTATATATATACCCCTTTCTCCTGGCCCCTCCCATTTTCATTTTCATTCTCATTCTCTGTGTGGAGGCCTCAAACACTAACCACACAGGGAGAGAATCACTCACTGTGCCAAGCCATCGTCTATTTCAGGGTTGGCTTGCTTGTCGTCCATAGTCTTTCTTCATCCCGCTTTCTTTCTCTCTCTAATTCAAGGTAATTCCTATATGTACCGTTTTACCTCGGGATTTGTCTTTATTTTATTTTATTTTTCCTGCATTTTAGTTTTGAATGATTAACTGGTGCAAATTGTGTTTCTTTTTGCCGATTGTTTGAACGAGTCTGTCCATCTGGAAAATTTCTCCCTAGATTTGTATGTTTATGGATGTTTCTTTGTGAGATTCCTTACTACTACCATTTTTGGAATTTTTATTGATCACTGTGAATCTAATGACTTTATTGCTCAAAAGGAGTTCGATTATGGGTTATATGTAGTTGATCTACGATTTGGCGGTGCATACCCATTCTAACTAGTCTGCTACAGCCGAGATCTAGGACCATATCAAACAAGACTACTTTTTCTGTGAGGATGGCTGTTATATCCCGCTGATGGTTTCCATTATCTAGCATCGAAGATCGTTCTTTTTGTTATATGTTCGATGGCTTGGATGGACTGATCTGATTTTTGCGTGGGAATGCTCGATGTTACTTGATCATTGATCTCGTTTTTAGATAGCATAGCACCTGGTTGAATGGTTAATATCATTAAATTCCTGAGGCTGGGTTAAGTTTTAAGTATATCCTATAAAGAAGTTTATATTGTGAGTTACATATACAGTTATCCTATGTCTATAGTTGAACCTTCATTGTATGACATTGTGAATATTGGCCATTAATTTCTAAGCTTTGGCAGTTTCATAAACTTTAAAGGAGGAAATGGAAAGAATAATATCTTCTATTTATCAATTTGTGTTTTCTACCTGCATTCTTTTTACTTTAAGAACATCAGTGGAAGTCCTATATACTTGTTTTTCTTTGACTATATATATCACCAATTTAAAGTTGCATTTTATGTAGTTGACTATATGATACTAAATTAAGTTACATCCCTGCTTTTCTTCCTGTCCTTTTGCGTGTAGACTATTGTGCAATCTACTTTTGCTATATCTGATATAAGAGTGAGTGTTTGAACGTAGTACTAGTCTCCAAAGACTAGGAGGATGGGTACAACAGTTGCCCTTACGGCAGTGTTAGTCCTGACACTATTTCATGTCTCCATTAACTTTCTGCAGGTTTGTAAAAGATGGCCGACACTGAGGATATTCAGCCCCTTGTTTGTGACAATGGGACTGGAATGGTGAAGGTTAGTAGCTTTATTTCCTAATGTGCACGTACATCTGAGTCTTGGTTTCATGAATGAACCATTTTCTCTTATATGGTCTGTGTGCAGGCTGGATTTGCTGGCGATGATGCTCCTAGGGCTGTGTTTCCCAGTATTGTTGGGCGGCCTCGACATACGGGTGTTATGGTTGGGATGGGCCAAAAAGATGCTTATGTAGGTGATGAAGCCCAATCAAAAAGAGGTATTCTTACTTTGAAGTACCCCATTGAGCATGGTATAGTCAGCAACTGGGATGACATGGAAAAGATCTGGCATCACACTTTTTACAATGAACTGCGTGTTGCTCCTGAGGAGCACCCGGTGCTTCTGACTGAAGCTCCTCTTAACCCAAAGGCCAACAGAGAAAAGATGACCCAAATCATGTTTGAGACCTTTAATGTGCCTGCCATGTATGTTGCCATTCAGGCTGTTCTCTCCCTCTATGCAAGTGGTCGTACAACTGGTTAGTATCAGTCACTATCTGTCTCAACTCATACTTTTGATATAGCATCATTCTCTCCCTGAATCAATTCCTTTTTTAAAACAGGTATTGTTTTGGACTCTGGTGATGGTGTGAGTCATACTGTGCCAATCTATGAGGGGTATGCACTCCCCCATGCCATCCTCCGTTTGGATCTTGCTGGTCGCGATCTAACTGATTCTTTGATGAAGATCCTCACTGAAAGAGGGTACATGTTCACCACCTCTGCCGAGCGGGAAATTGTCCGGGACATGAAGGAAAAGCTTGCATATGTTGCCCTAGATTACGAGCAAGAACTTGAGACTGCAAAGAGCAGCTCTTCAGTTGAGAAAAACTACGAGCTTCCTGATGGACAAGTTATCACAATTGGAGCTGAGAGATTCCGTTGCCCAGAAGTTCTTTTCCAGCCATCTATGATTGGAATGGAAGCTGCTGGAATTCATGAGACCACCTACAACTCTATCATGAAGTGTGATGTGGATATCAGAAAGGATCTGTATGGCAACATTGTTCTTAGTGGAGGCTCAACTATGTTTCCAGGTATTGCAGACCGGATGAGCAAGGAGATCACTGCTCTTGCTCCTAGCAGCATGAAGATCAAGGTCGTGGCTCCACCAGAGAGAAAGTATAGTGTTTGGATCGGAGGATCAATACTTGCATCCCTCAGCACCTTCCAACAGGTAATTATCTTCTCATAAATTTTTTTTTCTTTTAAAAATAGTTTTTATATTTTAGATTGAGCTCTAAATCATGTTGTTTTGCAGATGTGGATATCTAAGGGGGAATACGATGAGTCTGGCCCATCCATTGTCCACAGGAAGTGCTTTTAAGTCCTAAAGATGTTTTTATGGTGAGTTATTTTTTGCTTTGGTTGTTTTTGGTGTCTGTTATGTAAGATTAACTTTGTTGTCATGGTAAGAGTTGAGGTAGGAACTTTGAAGTTTGAAGGAGGGTATATCCCGAGCTTGATGTGTCATATATTGTGTGTGGCCCTCTAGATGCGGTGGGCAGAAGGTTGTAAGAGGCATTTCTGAGCCCTGGACTACTTGTGGTTCTATGCCTTTTTTAAGTAGGTTGTTTGTAGCAAGGAAGTGATTGTGGTTCTATTTTTTTTTCCATCCCTTTTTTTTTAAATTGCATATTCGAAGATTTTTTGCCCTTTGAACATAATGTTAATAGTTATATGTATCCAGAAAAGATTTATATTATAGTCCGTTTGCGCGCATAGACTAGGCTTTACATAAAATATGAATGGGCCATTGGAGATGGTAGAAGAGAGACGACAATCAGTTCAACTGAAAGTGAGCAGAGAAAGAAAATAGGTGGTATGTGGCCCGTTTTGGGGTGTAACTTGGGATCCTATTTTGGTGATGCGAATCCTATGTATTCTATATTCGATCATTTTCGTTGTGGCCTAGTGATGATGGATACTTTCCCAAGTAACCACTTATGGTGTGTTTGTTTCTCCGTTGCTTGGAGATCAAAACTACGTTTCCAAATAAATAACAATTTTTTTATTATACATGAACGTGATTTTCAAACAAGTTTCCAAACACAACTTACTTGACTTCTCAGGAATCCGGTGGGTGCGCTATTGCCAATTACTTGCGGTACTTTTCACTATTGTTCAAGATTGACTACAAAAAAAAAAAAACGTAGATTACCATATTACACTTACGCCAGGATGTTTCACCCTTGCTATTTGCTAGCAACGGAAGCAAAGAAAGCTAACAGTGAAAAGAGTAAAATTGTATTTCTTATTTGGCGTTTTTTTAAATTTATTTATTTAAAGAAATGTTTTTTTAATTTGGTTTCTTATAAATAAAATTGTTAATAATGTTTTTTATTAAATGAAGAAATATTAATATGTGAGATTATTATTGAGAATGATTTTATTTGTAAGAAATTAAATAAAAAAATATTTATATATAAGAGATTAAATTAAAAAGATAATTTTATAAAAAAATTAAATTAAAAAAATTTCATCTATAAAATCCAAATAGCGTCTTCGTCGTAGTAGAAATGTACAATTCGTACGAGTGAATAACATATGTGGGTTGGATATCATTTTCGTGTATTTGTGGCCGTTCTATACTCTATAGATTTGAAAAAAATAAAAAATAAAAAGGCTCCGATATTCTGGAATACGAAAGTATCTGAAATTAATTAAGAATTTTCCCCCTGATTTGCGTGAACTCAATTTAATTTTATTGGCTCTTCCAGAGAAAATTTAACAAAGAAACAAACTGGGAAAATAAATTCTGTGTTATAAGCGGAGTTTTCAAACACAACGTAAATCTCTTAATTCTAGGTTAAAGATTAAATTTAAAAGGAGAAAGGGGAAAAAGATTACAGTTTGCTGTTTTTTGTTGTGGTTGGGGGGGGGGGGGGGGGGGGGGGTTGTTGGGGGGGGGGAGGCAATCTAGATTGGGGGTGGAAAGGGAGAGCTGGGAAAGTTCTCTTCAAATTCAGGAAATTCAACCCAAAAAAAAAAAGTGGTTGGCGCCAAAAATTTCCACAAAAAGAGTGAGATTTCATATGGGATCAACAGATTTGAATTCTTAAAAAAATGCAAAAGTTGCAAAATGTTTCTAAAATAAAAGAGGTATAGTAAAAAGAATAAGAAAATTTCATATATATTCTTATTCTTTATATAATTTTCTCTTATTTTAAAGACATCTTAAAACATTTAATTTTTTTTGAATGTTTGGTAAAAAAAAATTTTTTTTCTCTTAATTGAAGATTTCAAGTTTGATGACGTTGTGTCTAGAGTTGCAAAGAGCATACCATGGCAATTCGTGAGTCTCTCATAATCAAATTCTTACCGTCTAATTCATTCTTGATCCATAGCTCTTATTCAAAGTTCCAAACCCCAGTGCTTTTTTGCTGTTAAAATAGCCTCTAAGATTTGAATTGTAACAACAACAAAAAATTGCTAAAATTTTTTAAGTCTTGAAATTTTTTTAAATTTGCTAGTTACAACCTAACTATAGCAAATGTACCTATTCGCTATAGCGAGAAATGACCTAGTTATAACGAATGTGCCTATTCATTATAGCGAGTTCGAGTATCTCATACAAAGACCAGGGAGTTCCTCACAATAGCATTGTAGAGAGAACAAGGGTCTGGGATTGATACGTGCTCATTGTAGCAAGGGTTATTTTCTACTATAGCTAGGGGTTAGTTCGAAAAAGTATGAAAAAGGAGAATTTTGCTTTTTAAAGCGTCTAGATCCTCTTCTTTTCTTCTAACCAACCTAAGCTTCGTCCAAAATAAAGAAAAAGGCACGAGAAAGAGAAAGAAACCAAGAAAAGCTAAGAGAGAAGAAAGGAAACCAAGAAAAAAAGGTAAGAACCTCTTAAAGATCTTCATGCTTCTTCTTCTTGCCTTTATTATTCTCCTTCTAAATTTTCTTTTCATGGGTGGTTAAGTAAGATAGCTCTGTTTTGACTTAGAATGAGCAAGAAACCCTTAAATTAAAGTGTGATAAATTGAGAAATGCAAAGAATGTAAAAGAAAAGTTAATGAAATTCTAGAAGAAGAACCCTTAGTTTCTTACACACTTTGTAGGATTTGCCTTGATAAAGAATCCCCTAGCCTTGTGAGTGTTTATTTGAGTTATAAGAGAGTAATTGCATGCTATTTGTTGTGTCTAAGCTCAAGAGAATCGGCTCCATCTAGTTGTGGTGTTAAAATCGAGAAAGACAAAGAGAAATCAAAAGGAAAGGTTTGTGTTGACTTATAAGGTAGCTCTCCACTTTTTCTTGTTACATTCTTGGATGTGTAATAGTCATTATATGCTTGTGCATATACTTGTATTGTAAGACATGCCATTTGATGTTGCCTTGATGCATTGGTGCCAATATGCTTATATTTTGAGTTATGAAAATTACTTGGGTGAGGTAGTGCCAAAAATCCTTTGTGATGGGTGAAGTGGAGTTAAAAGTCCCTAGAAATGGATGAAACAAGGTCAAAAGTCTCATGAATAAGTGAGGCCAAATCAAAAGTCTCTAAACTAGGGGTGAAGCCATCCAAAAGCCCCTAAAATAGAGTGAGGCTAGATCAAAAGTTCCTAAAGCTCATTCTTGGCATTGATATGATATTCATGGCATGTAAATCATATGTTGTATGATGAATGGTTAGATGCCTACTTGCATGCTTTGACTTATTTATATGCCTTGATTGCTTCCTTGAATGAGTGTATGAGCTATTGAGATTCCATAAACCTCACTCCCTTCCCTCTTCTATTTCATATGACTCAGGTGGAGCTCAAGAGTCTAAGAGTAGAGGTCATGAGGCATAGAAGGCTTTTGTTTTGACACTTTGCACAGTTTGATATATAAGAAAGCCAAAGTGCTTATGTATTCATATTTTTTTAGATGTAAGCAAATGTACAAGTATGTATAAATGATGTATGGAACCAAAGTAATGAAAAGATGAGATTTGATCCTTTGGTGGTTTATATGTAGTAGTGTACTTTTGCCTGTAGTATGGTGAGTTTGAGATGTGTGTTGATTTGGATCACTTAGGCAATTTATATATATTGTGTTTATACTTTAAAACTTGCCTAAGAGGTGTTAGAGGATGTAGGAGATCATTTACCCCCATTTTGAACTATTTATGATGTCAAAATTACCAAATTTGTGAGCTGTGTCAAAATATGACCAAATGAGCTCTTCTTGATATGAAATTTGGCATACCTCTAGAGCTTGTTAATAACTTCTTAGAAAGATAAAGTGGGTAATATTTGGAGGTCTATGGAATATTTGGCAAATTGTTAAAATTGGATAATTTTCTGGTTTTGGCTAGTTCCTGTACGAATAAGTCCAAAATTAAATCTGTGTTATTCATGGACTAAACGGTGTCCAATTGTCATGAAATTTTACTGGCATAAACTAGACATCCATAGTCACCTATACCAATTAGAAGCACTTCAATTGAAGGTCTTTAAAGGGAGAAATAACTTTTTAAAATTTTGTGTCAGTTTCAGGGAAGCCATCTGACCTACGTTACTATTCCATCTGTTTTCAAGGTCCAAAGGCTACTAAAATGATTTGGACTTATTTTTTTCCTCTAGTTGACATTTATAACTTTCCAAATTAGTATAGCTTACTCAAATTGGAGTTTTGTGGAATTAGTTATGAATTTTTGAAATTCATAACAATAAGTTGTATCAATATCAGGGACAGCTAGACCTCTGTCTTTTTTTCGATGTCAAACATAGTCCAAACGTTGAGATTGTAGTTGGAAATTATTTTTAATGTAAATTTAACACTTAGAGATTTTCAGGAAGCTATGGTTTGTTTAATTCTCATATTTCTAGAATTAGTTATGATTTTCTAAAGTAAGAACAAAAAATATGACTTTTGGGCCCGTTTTGAGAAATTACATTTTAGGATTTTTGGCTTTAGTGGTTCATGGGTTGTTTTATACTATGTACAAGTTGTATAAATGGAGTTTGAGTAGAGTATGTGATTGATGGATTCACGAGACCCACAGGGCAAATTATGAGCGTTTAAACTCCGATACATAGCAGGAAAATGCCACAATTTACTCTTTTACTTTAGAAATCATGTAGAATCAAGCTTAAGCAAAGACTAGTTGGGGCTAATACATTATGGTGTTACATGAATTTTCACTCTCTCAAGTCTCAAATATAAGGGTGTGTTTGGATGGAGGATTTTTGGAGTGGAGGGGAGGGGAAGAGGAGGAGAAGGGAGATAAGATATTTGGTTAAAAAAATTGGAGGGAAGGGGAGGAGATGAGAGGCAAATTTTCCTCCCCCTCCAAATTGGAGAATTTTGGAGAGGAAGGAAGAGGACTTTTTTAAATTGTAATTTACTTTATTACCCTTTAATTTTTTAATATATTAATGTTTGATAAAAATTAAGATAATTTTTTTCATTAAAAAATAGAAATAAAAAAATTAAAATTCATAATTTTTTTTTAAATATTGATATAAATAACTTTTTTATAAAAAATTAAAATAATATAAAGATAAATTTGTTCAAATATAATTAACTCTCCTCCTCTCCTCTCTTACACTAAACAATAATCTCCTCTTCGTTTCTCTTCCCTTTTTTTCAACCAAACAAAATTTATTAAACCTCTCTCCTTTTATTGACCTTTCTTCCACTCCCATCCGTTGAACCAAATAGATTATAAAATCCCCAAGCTCATCCATCAATTCACGCAATCTAACAATAGTAGTAGCATCAACAACCTTCTCTTTGCTTCTCCATATTGGCCGGAATGAAGCAAACTGCTCGCAGGTCCACCAGCAGTAAAGACCCTAGCAAGCAGCTTGCCGCCAAGGCTACCCAGAAGTCTACTCTAGCTACCGGCAGCGTCAAGAAACCTCACTGACTCAGGCCTGGAACCGTGGCTTTGAGAGAGATTAGAAAGTACCAGAAGAGCATAGACCTCCCGAACCACGAGTTACCATTTCAGCGTTTGGTTCGAGAAATTTGTTCAAGATTGATCTCAAGTTTCAGAGCAGTGCTGTGGCTATACTCCAGGGGTTTGCTGAGGCCTACTCGGCAGGGTTGTTCGAAGACACCAATTTGTAGGCAACCCATGCAAAGAGGGTGACCATTATGCCTGAGGACATTCAACTTGATCAGAGAATTCGAGGGGAGAGAGCGTAGATGGCGCCACCATCTGACTGTCCTTTTCTTAATTTCTTTGTATATTTTGGTATTTTAGAATGATTGTCCTCTTCTGTACTCATTAGGTTCTCTGAATCGATTAGTTCATTATTTAGTTAGACGAGCGCAAGCTAATATCCGTGTTTCAAGGGCAAAGGTTATTGATGCCTGATTGTGATTATTGATGTTTGATGCTCTTTTAATGGTCAATTTATTGCATGACTTTCTTCCTTTTTTAAGATTGGCCTTAAATGTTAATTACCAGTTTGAAGATGAACCGTTGGGACATGGAGGAAAATAAGAGCATATGGTGTTGTCTAATTTATAGTATCATCTCATAATTTATTTCTCCTTAATAATGGTTAAAATGTGATATGTTCAAATGTCATCATCAACTTTTAACGAAGCAATTCATCTAGAAAATCATGGATCGAGATTATTTACTACCTAAATTTTGATGAGATGCTCATTAAATTCGCCCATATATAGTTGGGTAGCAGCTCATTTCAAGCACTAAACATCCACAGCATGCACTGCTGACAGTCGGTGCAGACTTTTATCAGGCTTTTTCATTTTTTCTTGTTTCATTAGCTCCACAAAGTCCCTGAAAGCTGCATGATCAAGAAATCGCTTTAGTATATTCTGATCAAACTTCAATGTCAAATCTAATTAAACCAATATTGAAAAGAAACAAGTAAATTGAACCTGGGATTCCTTCTGATTGCACAATTTCCCTCTTTTCTTAGACTTTTCTTTCAAGATATACCTAGCCTAAATACACTGATACTTTTATTACTCACAAGTCATGTTCAGTAACATGTGAAAGTTACCATAATCTGAATCATGAGGCCCTGGGGATGCTTCAGGGTGGTATTGAAGAGACATGATCTTTTGAGCAGGGAAGGCTAGACCGGCGCAGCTTCCATCATTAAGATTGACATGAGTAACCTCCACTCCTTCTGGCAGTGATGCTGGGTCAACCGCATAGTTGTGGTTCTACCATTTTATATATTATTTCATGTTGAAATAAAGCCATATCAAAAATAAAATAAATTAGATATGAGAAAAAAAAAAAAAGGAATAAAAATGACATCTCAATTGAGTTTATAATTGAAATTATCTTAAAGATATATTTGGCACACAAGATATAGGACTGTAGAGGATAAAAAACCTTCAACATTTTCAAGCTATACGTAGAAATTGCTATAATGCTTTCTACTTCATGGCAAGATGCAATTTCCGATTATGCCCACTAGTGCAGTCAATCATTCATATAGATTTTGCTCAAGCAGTGATGGAACACTACACATATACAAGAGACTAAAAATGTACCAAACCGAACAATCTCTACAAACCCACTCATTTTAAGGAAATAGGTGAAGAAAAAGGTCCATCAGTCACATACCTGAGCACTAATTTCAACGTGGCCAGTTCGCAGGTTACGGACTGGATGATTTCCTCCATGGTGACCAAATTTCATCTTAAATGTCTTGCCTCCCAATGCCTGGCCTAACAATTGATGGCCCATGCAAATTCCAAAAACAGGCACCTTTCCGATAATGTTCTGTACTGTTTCAATGGCATAAGGAACAGCAGAAGGGTCTCCAGGCCCATTGCTGAAAAGGACCCCATTTGGCTTCATTTTTAGAGTTTCTGATGCTGGCCATGTTGATGGCACAACAGTGATTTTACAGCCATAAGATGCTAGGCGCCTAAGTATATTATGCTTGATTCCAAAATCATAAGCAACAACCTGCAAATTCTTCATCAGCATGATGAGTAAATCAAGTTATCAAAAAGCCAACAAGTGTGAATGAGGCAGAACCAACAGCATACTGCAAATACTTACACGGAAAGTCTCTCCAGACCCTTCATTGGAGTTAAAATCCCATTCTTGCTTTGTTTTATCAATCCATTCATATGGCGACTTGCATGTTACTCCGCTTATTAGATCAACACCTGCAAATATGAAGCAGCAACCATGTACTTCCACGTCATGGAAACGTTTCCATAACCTCAAACACTCATATCCTTACCAACAATATCCCAAGAACGAGATATATGCAGTAGTTCCTCATCAGTTTTGGAACTGTCAGTGCTCAAGACACCAATGAGGCTTCCATCTTGCCTCAATCTGTGTGTGATTGCACGTGTATCAACATCATCTGTTCCATCACAAAGGAACACCAAAGTCAGAAGGAAAAGATGAAGTTCTGCAGAGAGCAAGGTTCTTCTCAAAGTAACTTTTGCAGTGCTATACAAATAACTTACAAATTCCCATAATATTCCTTTTTGCTAAATAATCACCTAGTGCTTCTGCACATCTCCAGTTCGAAGTACTGAACAGATATTGTTGAAAGAAGAAAGGAAGAGTAAGTATCTGGTATACCAAGTAAAGCTCGATCAATGAAAATTGTTTCTAGAGCACCAGAATGAAACCTGATACTCAAACTTCTAATTACGAGGCCAGCAAGGAAGCATTGTACTGATTCTTCATCATCTGGCAGTCGGTGCATCAAAAAACAGTTTCTAAAGGACTTCCAGGAACAAGGATTCAAGAGAATTAGAATATGAACATTTTTACATACCAAAATTTATGCCAGTATTACCAATATGTGGATTTGTCATTAGCACAAACTGGCCAGCATAACTAGGATCTGTCAGAATTTCTTGATACCTACAGTGCACATGCATAACAAATAAAATACCAGTAATTTAGATTCAATGCATGTTATGCAGTGAGGAGTCCTCTGGAAACAAGGCCAAAGAATCTCACCCAGTCAATGATGTATTAAATACAACTTCACCAACTTGGGTTCCAGAAGCACCAAATGACTTTGCTTTCCAGATTGAACCATCTTCTAGTACAAGTCTAGCGTCTAAATTTTTCCATGGCCTTTCTCCCTTACCTATTTTTGAAGCAATAAGAACCCTATCATTTTCTTTAATCTCTTGGAAATAACATGGGATGTGTTTCACTTCAAGAGTTTTAAGTATATCTCTCAAAGGAAAAAGGAGGACATTCATATTTAAGAGATAAATATTTTAGACTATCTAATTATAACGTTCAGATTACCAAATGCCTAGGATGTGGGCTACATACTTTTGCTTCAGAACAGAATACATGGGGATGAAAATATTATGCTTTCTAACATATCTCTAGAAATTAGAATTCGAAGCTATTTCAAACGTGGGAACAGACAATAGAAATAACTATCCGCTTCACAACAATTCTACAATTCGTTGATCATGAGGTTCGGATCCAAACACACAATGCTCCATTAAAAATTTGCAAGAACCACTTTTTTATAACAAAACTTCTGATGACCAAGAAATTGCTTGAGGAGGTGCACGAGAAGCAGTTGGGTTCGAAATTTTTTGGCGCACAAAAAAGATTCAATATTAAGAAAAAAAAATGAGTGAACGGGAGGAGCTAGGGTTACCAGCGGCGGCAGCAGGTGAGGAAGAGACAGGAGCGGAGCATCTGACTGTGAAAGCCCTAACTTTTGCAGGCATGGGAGACACGAGCGACTTTGAATCAAAACGACATGACAGTTCACTATTCACAAAGAAACCCAAAACCTTTGCGGCCATTGTTTCTCAAGTCGACGACGGCCGGGAACGACTGCACTGGTAACAGACGTCTGTAAGCTACCCGGTCAATCTAGGTTTCAGACCAAGTTTTTTTTTTTTTTAATTTTTTTTTTTTTGCCTAGGTAGTGGTGAGGTTATTTTCACCTTTTTTTTTCATTTGCCTTTTTTCTCTTGTCTTTTTCTTTTCCGTCCTCAGGTGGTCCGAATCTAGTTTGATGCTTTGGCCAATAAGGATACGATCTAGCTACCCAGTGGCCCCAGTAAGTTGATAAAAGAAAATGAGATTAATTGGAATAATTACAAAAATAACGTTGGTTGAAGGCCAACAAATGCTCTCTCGCTACAAAGAGAATTTATTGGAGATAGAAAAAGTAATGAAATGGAGTTCAATGAATTCTATTTTTCATGTGTCTTTTTTGTCAAATTTTCTCTTGGACCAAAAAGAATCCGAGCTCTGATTGAAGATAACTTACCTTCCCAGCTTATAACGGGCATAAAGCTATATTAAGAATGAATTTAACAGACTTGAAAAGATGTTTGACATTAACTACATGTTTCCATATATCTTGATATTATTGTATGAAATATCTAACCTTGTGCAGTCCTCACAATAGATTGAAAATATTTACTTATAAAATAATGAGATAAAATGTGTCAAGTTTCAAATGAAAGCGTAATTTACACCCTTCATATTGCAAAGGAAATGCATTTGTCTCATTCTGCTGAGGAACTAAGGAGGGACGAGGAGATTCAAAGCCTGCAAAGCCCGCTTCAACTAAAACTCCGTTAAACTATCTTCTTTAAACAGAGGAGTTATCGTGAGAAATCAATAAATTTGTAAGGGAATTCTTATACAATCCTTCAAAGAGCAAAGGTCATACTCGTATTAAATTAATACTTGAAATTTTTAGTATTCAGCCTAGGACGGCAAAAGCAATCACCAAAATTACTGATAAGAACAAGCCACCTTGTGAGGAGAGTTTCGCTATCAAACAGTCCAATTTATCGGCGTGCGTGTTGTATGATCGTTAATTAAATTTTAACCCATTCTTTGGCTGAAAATTAAAACCATAATCAAACACCTATTTTCACAGTGGAAAAAGACTTCCATAATATGATATCTGATCTCAGTTACGTAAACCATTCCTCCAACACCTGTCACGCACGCATAACTCTTGTCCTTTTCTTTAGCACGCTTATCATCTCTTCTTCTTCTTTAGCTTTGATTTAATCTTTTTTTTTTTTTTTTGAAAGCAACGTATCGCTTCATAATGGTAAGTACTTTAACGAAAATAAAATTGACAGAAATTTTTTTTTCATGAGTAAAAGTCAAATTCTCATAAATGAACGGGGCTGCCCAACTTTGAGTCATAATAATATTGTTAGGGTGACGTCCTTATGGCCATAATTTGCGCAATAAAATTACACACAAGTAAAGGATATCTTTGGTGTCGGCGACACGTGGCAAAGTTGTGTTAGGGTGGCACATCTTGTAACCAAGTGGCAAGGACGGTGGACAAGAATGTGGGCCTGAAGCCAACTTTTTCATTGGCCTCCAAATGTTCATCTTCTTATCTTCCACGCCACCCTGCGCTTTTCAATCCCAAAATAATTTATATATAATTTTTAAAATTTTTGTTATCATATTTTTTAATAAAAAATTATAATAAAATTTAATTTTTATAAATTAGTACAACAGAATTCAAAATTTTTATAATAAAAAATATTATAAATTATAGTTAAATTTAATTCTTTTAAATTCTCCATTTTGCCCCTCCCCGCCTCCTTTCTCCTTCTCACCAAGGCATGAAAAAAGCCCACTAAAATTGACCCCAAGTCAAATTTGTTATTTGGCTCCATTCTCCTTAAAGGTCAAATAAGTGGCTAATGTTCATCCCCAGGACCCAATCACATGCCTACAAGTGGACAGATGTTGGGGGATGGGGTCTATCTGATCATTCTCACCCCCTCTGTTTTTTTTTTCAACCTTAATTCACCTTTGTTTCCCATTGTAACTTGCTTGCTTACCTTCTTCTTATTCCTACTAATAATTGTGGAATAGAGAACTCATCTCTATTCACAACATCAAATTTACCATTTTCCTTTTTTACATATTTCACCATTCTTTTTGCCCCCATGCCGGAAATCTCTACTTTACCGGAGAATTCTGGAGCTTCCGTCGAGAACCGTCCCGTAGAGGACGGAGGCAGTAGTGGCCCTGACTCCGATGGGCTCAAAGAGCAACAGGGGCTCGCAGGCCAGGAGGCTGACCGGAATTCCACCGGTCACCGGTGGCCTCGAGAAGAGACAATGGCTTTGCTCAAAATAAGGTCTGAGATGGACGTTGCTTTCAGGGATATAAGCCCCAAAGCTCCTCTTTGGCAACAAGTTTCAAGGTCAGTTCATTCTTTCCAATTCCAATTAGAATGCTGCAAAATTTCTCCCATCTTTTTCCTTTTTTGTCTACAACCTTAACGTTATTCTGATTTTCAACATTTTAAGAGTGCTATTTTGTTTATATGATTCAAAAGTGTAATTTCCCTTTTTTGGGTCTTCTTTTCCACTAAAAAGCATGGTCCAATTCGGGTAAAGGGGTATATTTGGTTAGTACTAGTCTTATCGAATTAATATATTCAGATACCACCTGATATAGTCCTTCCCATGTTGAACAATTGAGAAGTGTAATGATTGAATATGGAAACTGTTCAGGAGATTGGCAGATGTAGGATACCATAGGAGTGCAAAGAAATGCAAGGAGAAGTTTGAAAACATTTACAAGTACCATAGAAGGACCAAGGAAGGCCGTCATGGCCGACCCAACCGCAAGACTTATCGTTTCTTTGAGCAACTAGAAGCTTTAGATGCCCACCTGCTCCTTCCACCTCCAACTTCCATGGAAAAGAATCACTCACCAAATACTACAACTCCACTGGATGCACCTAACGTTGTTGTTCAACATGCCATGCCTTGCTCTATTAGATTCCCTAGTGCAAATAGTAATTCCATCACTTCCTCCTCTAGTGAAGAATCTGAGGAAGCCACACCCAAAAAGAAGAGTAAGCTAACACAGTTTTTCGAGGGCTTGATGAAGGAAGTAATAGAGAAGCAAGAGACTCTACAAAAGAAATTTATGGAGGTGTTAGAAAAATGTGAACAAGATCGAATAGCAAGGGAGGAAGCGTGGAAGGTGCAAGAATTAGCTCGGATTAATAGGGAGCGTGAGCTTTTGGCTCAAGAAAGATCTGTCGCTGCAGCCAAGGATGCTGCCTTGCTTGCCTTTCTGAAGAAGTTAACAGAACAATCAGCAGGCCCGGTGCAGCTACCCGAGAATATTCCGGTTGATCGGAACCTGATTCCAGACGACAAAGATAAGAACAAGCAAGAAAATGTTAATGGAGGCAGTACTGTTAGCGTTATGGATAAGCAAGAATGTACAAATGTTGGAAATTTCATACAAATGAGCTCCTCGCGTTGGCCCAAAGAAGAAGTGGAAGCTCTGATTAGATTGAGGACAAACCTGGATGTGGAATATCAAGGAAATGGGCCGAAGGGACCCCTCTGGGAAGAGATATCTTCGGCAATGAAAAAGCTTGGCTACAATCGCAGTGCCAAGAGATGCAAAGAGAAATGGGAAAACATAAACAAATACTTTAAGAGGATGAAGGAGAAAAATAAGAGAAAGCCTGAGGATTCAAAGACATGTCCTTATTTTCACCTGCTAGATGCTCTCTATAGTAAGAAACCTGGGAAGGTCCAAGAATCAGGTGGTTCTGGGAACGAGTTGAAGGCGGAGGAGCTATTAATGCATATTATGAGTGGTCAAGAAGAGCGACAATCATCTGAGGATGCCGACCGAGAGAAGACGAACCAGATTGAAGGAGATAAGGAAGATGGAGATCAGATGGTAGCCGATAGTACTTCATTAGCAATCATGGGTTGAAAAGACCCTACATTTTTTAAAAAAATTCTCCTGTGACAGCCATCGTGGGTTCGTTTAGTTTTCAAATGATTATCAAACGTGGGTCATGATCATGAGCATGGCTAGTTGCTCCTAAGCGGGAGTTCGTGATATTTTAGTTTTAGAACGTTAAAATATACGTTTTCTTGGTAGAATACAAATCAATCTCATCGGTCTGCCCTTGTATGTACATCACGATTTCTTCATCATTTTTGTTCTATGAGTACGATACACACAACACACACATAAAGAAAGAGAGTTTTGTCTGTGTGTAAAATAAAGTCCTTGGGCTTGTTAATTTAGTGTAGTTCTTTCCTTTGAAGTTTGTGAATCCCATGTGTGCTAAAGTGGGAAAATGGTTGGATCTGTTTGTTTGTGTCAATAAAGAAAGGCATAGTGAACTGTAATGACGGTGCATCTTCGAAAAAGTAGCGAAATTGATGATCACATCACGCGTTTTTCTGAAAATTTCCTGCATGTAATCAGTAGCTAGGGCATTGTTACTTCTAGCATAGCAATACAAAGCTTGCCAAGCATAAGTCTCTTAAAATCAATACAAAACAGCCTTCAATTCTTAACTACCTGGGAGCTTATACGAGAAGCCTTTGCTTTACGTTTTGGCTGAATTGTTGGCCTTTCTCATCAGAACTTGGGCACAGAAGTTTTGATGTATGAAATGGTAACTTTGACTTGAACTAGCCCGTCATATGAAATAAGAAAGCCGAATTGTACTGTTGTTTCTGGGGTTATCATCTCATGCACTATTCCAAATGAATGTGGCTGTGTAATTTGAAATTGCAAAAGAAAAGTAAAAGCACTAAGGTGTCAAATTGTCAATTCAATGATTGTACACTTGTTTAGCATCTTGATCGTTTACCCAAGACAATTTGTTGGGTTGGTGGCCAATTATTAAAAGTCTAGAATGTTTGGTAGGGCCCCCCATTCATTGTTGTGCGAATTAGTCAATAATCAAATCATGTGAGCAGAAGAGGATATTATAAGTTCTAATCTTTTTAAAATTTTTTAAATATTAATTATTTTTTGAAATTAGAAATTGGAAGACTAAATTAGATCTTCTGAAATTGCTTATTTAAAATTCCTTTGAAGTGTCTCACAAATTTCTCTTTCTTTTTTGTTCAACATATTTTTTTTTAATTGAAACTTTGTCTTCTTCACAAAAACTACTAATATCTTCTCTTTAAATAATTTTTATTTTAGAGAATTTTGGTTTCTTGAAAAATTATTTTTATTTTACATTTGATTTTTTTAAATAAAAAATTTTATCAATTTTTTAAAAAATAAATTCTCCCCTCAAAATAATGTCAAACGGTTGCTTTTTTTTTTTGAATTTATTTTTCTTAAGACTCATTTGACATATAAAAAATTAGATATAAAAATAAAAAAAAAATATAATTTTGTTAATAAAAAATGATTTTAATATCTTTATTTTTAATAATTAGATAATAGTAAATAAATAATAATTAAATAATTATTATAATAATAAAATAAATATAGTAAAATTTTCCTTCTCTCTCTTCGAGCTACCAAATCAGGCCTTACAGAACAGAGATCATGGGATGTACTTGTCTTCGTTTATTCCTTGAGTCTATACTTGGTTGTATAATTGTGTTATCAGTTAAAGCCAAATTTTTTATTCAAAATATTAATTTACTAATTAAAATAGTAATTTAATTTTTTAACTTTATTTATAATTTCAAATACTGTTATCAGATTTGAATCAGGCTGACTACTTTTTTATTCTAAATGTTAATTTGATGATTAATATAATAATATGCTGAGTCTCAAACCCACCTCCCACAAGAAGTTGTCCAGCGCCTCTTCTTCCACGCCACAGGGCTAAACTAGATCTACTGAAGTGGCTCATCTAAAATTTCTCTAAAGTGTCTCATAAATCTCTTTCTTTTTTTTTTTTTCAACACATTCTTTTGTTTTCTTTAATAATGAAACCTTGCCTTCCTTACTTCACATTTAAGAAGAACTGTCAGGATTTTCACTTCATGATCCTCACTTTAAAGAATTTTAGTTTATTAAAAGATTACCTCCATTTTACGTTTTATTTTCTTTTAAATAAAATAAATTTATCAATTTTTATTTAAAAATAAACTCTGCCTCAAAATAATATCAAACACATTTTTTTTTTGGATTCATCATCTTTAGAAATTAGCATAGTTGAAAGAATCAAACTGGACTATAATTGTTGGTTCGATCAATTAGATTAAAAACCAATCTTTAGCCTAATTTAGTTGGTTTAAAAAATTGATCCTTCAAAAAATTGATAAAAAACTAACTGAATCGATCAAAATTGAATTGGTCCAAAATTAGTTTGAATCAATTAACAAATTTTTTTTTATAAAATAGAATAGTTTATTTTGAATAAATTTTGCAAAGTAAAAATAGAAAATATTAAAAAAAATAAGGGTTAAGATATAAAGAAATTAAAACAAAGATAACATAAAAGAAATAAAAGGGGCATACTTTATTATTTTTGGTACTTTTTTTTAGTATGTCCTATCTTTTAATAGCACTCTTTTCAAATATAAAAATATTTTGTTAAAATTATTATTTTTTAATGATAAATGGAATCTTAATACAATTTAAGAACTCTAAAAATTTAATAGTAAATACTTTTAACTTTTTAATTGTAGGTATTTTTTATTTTTAAATTAAAAAAATTTTTCAAGCATCTTAAAAAATATTAAATTAATAATCAAATATTTAAAATTTATTAATATTTATTTTTATATTAAAATTTTATTATAAAAAATATATATTTAATTATTATCAATTCAATTATAGTTAAACGAATGATATGTGAATTAATATCTACACTAATTCAATTTAAACAACATCAAAAATTAGAGATGATGGGATGTACTTACTTTGTTTGCTTTTAGAATCTATACTTGGTTGCATAATTGTGTGATCAGGGGAAGCTAACTTTTTTATTGAAAATATTAATTTTTTGGTTAAAACAGTAATTTGATCATTTACAGTGTGCATTTGGATGGAGAAAAGAGAAAGCGAGAAGAAAAAAATGGAGTTTTCTCCGTTTGGCATGAGAAAAAAATAGAGAAGAGGAGAAAAAATGGGAAGAAAAATACGACGAACTCCACTCAAAATTTTTCTTTTCAGATATGGAAAGATTATGAAAAATAAATAACAAATTTCTTTTTCACGCCTTTTGTCCCCTAGCAAAGTATATATATATATATATATATATATATATATTTTAATATATAATATTTATATATTAATATATATATTATTCTAATATATAATAATATAATAATATAATATAAAATATAATTAAAAAATTTATATTCTATTTATATATAGTATATTTAAATTAATTAATATATGTTAAAAAAATATTTATAAAATTTAAAAACAAATAATTATTTTATTTTATTAAAATGAAATAATTTATAAAAAATTTTTTAAAAAAAAATTTAATTACTTTAAAGAATATGATTTTTAAATATTTCTTAAATCCAAAATCAATTAATTATATGTCTAAAAAAAAAAAGAGATCACAGACAGCAATCGATGATCTTTAACCAAAATTTGGTCGGATGGTATATATATATATATATATATATTCTATTTTTAATATATAATATTTATATATTAATAAGTATATTATTCTAATATATAATAATATATTATATAAATATAATTAAAAATATTTATTATATTTATATATATTATACATAAATTAATTAATATATACCAAAGTAATATTTATAAAATTAAAAAATAAATAATTATTTAATTGTGTTAAAATGAAATAATTTATAAATAATTTTTTAAAAAATAAAATTTAATTACTTTAAAGAACATATTTTTTAAATATTTTTTAATTTTAAAATTAATTAATTATATGTAAAAAAAAAAAGATATCATTGATTGCATTTTCAACCAAAATTTGATCAGATGATATTTCAGACAAAATTTTGGTCGGATATATATATATATATTCTATTTTTTAATATATAATATTTATATATTACTATATATATACATATATTTATAATATATAATAATATATAATATATTATAATTATAATATTTATTATATTTATATATATTATATTTAAATTAATTAATATATATGAAAATAATATTTATAAAATTAAAAATAAATAATCATTTGATTGTATTCAGATGAAATAATTTATAAATATTATTTAAAAATAAAATTTAATTAATTTAAAGAATATATTTTTATATTATAAAATAAATTAATTTTACATTAAAAAAAAGATCATCGACTACCGTGAATGACCTCCGACCAAAATTTGGTCGGATGATATCATTTAACCAAATTTTGGTTATATATATATATATATATATATATATATATATATATATATATATATATATATATATATATATATATATATATATATATATATATATATGCATTGCTACTGCAATGTATATATATTATATTTTTTTTATATATAATATTTATATATTATTATAATTTATAATAATATATAAATATAATTAAAAATATATATTATATTTAAATTAATTAATATATATTAAAATAAAATTTAATAAAATTTAAAAATAAATAAACATTTTATTGTATGAAAATGAAATAATTTATAAATATTTTTTAAAAAATAAAATTTAATTAATTTAAAGAATATATTTTTAAATATTTTTTATTTTGATTATGTTTTCGTTTAATAATTTTTTTTTATCTTTATTTCAAAATGCTTTTCTTATTATTTGAATTTTTTAATTTCATTATTTGGCTAACTTTTTTTTAAAAAAATTAAAATATAGTTTTTCAAAATTTATTTTTTTAAGTGTTATATTAGAATTTAAGTATATAAAATTTTAAAATATATATTTAATTATCATCCATTTTACTACAATTATTAATAAATTATAAATTAATTTTTTTATTAGTTTAATAATTGGTCTAATTTTAAAAATATTAGTTTTAAAATAATTTTTAAATTTAAATTATTTTAAATTTCAAATTTGTTTTAAGTGAATCATGTTAAAATATTAACATTGTTTATTTTCATTCTAATGTGACAGTCACATGTATTTTTTTTATATAATTTAAGTGATAAATGGGCATCTTTTATATGACAGGGAGGATAAAGATGTCTTAAAGGAAAATGTAAAAATAAAAAGAATATAAAAAATGAACAGGTAAAGATA
Source organism: Erythrophleum fordii (assembly GCA_032878935.1). Taxonomy (NCBI): domain Eukaryota; kingdom Viridiplantae; phylum Streptophyta; class Magnoliopsida; order Fabales; family Fabaceae; genus Erythrophleum; species Erythrophleum fordii. The sequence continues at coordinate 46,348,169 of JAVQMF010000054.1, forward strand.
ATAAAAATAAAAAAATAATTTTTTATTCATAATTTTTAAAAAGTAATTTAATAGTTAAAATTATAATTTAATAAATAAAATAATAACTACAAAAATATAATAATAAGCATCATAGACTATGTAAATAAAATGAGTTTCCGTCGCGACTAATTAAATGTGTCCTAGAATAAAATAAAATAAAAAAGCAGCCACTGGGTTGTCTCAACGCTCCTTCCTTCTTCGGAGTGCTTGGCACGGTGAACGGTGGCGGGTATGTTCGACATGCGGCTTCTCCCCTCCTTTTCCCTCATCTTTCTCCTCGAATTTTCCCAAGTTCTTCCCCTTCTTTCTCTCTCCTATTTCTCATGCCCACGCATGCTTCAATTTTACATATAGCTATTCTCTGAAAATGTCCCCCCCAAAAAAAAAAATGGCACTCCCCTCGTGACCACCATTGCGGCCGCTTGACACTGCCAAGCTGCTATTCACAAGAAAGCAATGTTTTAAGACATCTTCGCCAACGACTAACAAGCGTGTCACTGTCTTACCAACACCACTTCTTTACTGCAACACTTCAACATGTTGAGTGAAATATGATAGGTTAACTCTAGTTGAATAATGTCATACTAAAGTCACCAAAACTTAATGAACCTATTGAAAAGGAATAATATAAATACCAAAGAAGAAGTTGTGCTCTGCTGCGATTAAGCTCTGAAAGAATCAGTTTTTGTGCATATATTTTGCCATTACAATGAAAAATGATTCAGGAAATGCGCAATCCAAAATTTAAAAAAAGAAAAGAAAAAGAAAAAGAAAATCCCGGTGATACTGAATCGTGGGATATATCCTCATTATCCCTTAAAATTAAAATGATGCATATGATGTAGCTGGAATGTTGTTTCAACAAGGAAAGTCAAGATGCTCCCTTAGGCTAAAAGGTAACATAAATAAGCACACGGTTCATCAGCTTAAAATTCAAGAGCCTAAGTTCAGGGGTATCTAAACATGCATGATCATTTTGAAACTGGAACGTTGTCAGCCGTAAAAGTCACAAGTTCATCCAAGAGGTGCATAAGGATATCATGCTTTGAGATACATACTTATGTCAATTTTAATGGAAACATGCAACACCAAAGTCATTTTTTTAACCTTTCTTTAGCTGAGATCATAGTGGCTAAAAGTAGCAACAGAAACAGCGGAAAATTGAAGGAGAAAGATGAAAGAGAGGTCGAGAACTTCGGAAAATTGAAGGAGAAAGACGAGAGAGAGGGAGGGGAGAAGCCACACATCGAAGACAATAGCACACCTCTAACAATCTGCGAAAGAAGGACGGAGCGAGGAGACAACCCGGTGGCTACGTTTTTGTTTTGTTAAATCTAACCTTTTACCACTGTTTTTTTAAAAATATAAATGGTGGCTCTTCATCCCTTAAATTGCATAAAAAATACAAGTGGCTGTTATATTAATATGAAAATAAAGGGTGTATATAATTTAATAAATTTCACTTATAAAAGTTTTTTATGAGATGAATTTGAGACTTAAAGAATTATTTTGAAATAATTTAAATTTAAAAATTTATTTTAAAACCATAGATAAAATTAAAGGATGAGGTCATTATGTCACCCTAATTTGTTATAAACTTGTTTCCGAGGTTGCTGTAATAAATCATTATATCTGGCGTTGGGTGCTGTTTTTGTTTTGTAATGTAACTTTGCCAAATGAATGAGAGAAGCGAAAGGATAAGCTCGGCGAAACAGGCAATTTATCTGTAACGACTGAGAAGGTTTTCCAGTCACCAGGAATAGGATTCTTGTCTGTTGCAAAGAAGGCCATTTTGGTCCTTTTCTTTTAGAAAAAATAAAAGCGAAAGAAAGGATTTAGAAAAAATGAAAATTTGAATTTAAGCTAATATGTTCGTAATTTCAACTACGCAATATCTTCTGGTTTAATATGGGGTTACATTAAATGCGTGGTGTGGAGAGTAGCCAAAATATTTCATGCCGAGGTGATAATACCAAAGTGATCTCGACTTTTTCTCAAGAAAAAAAATTCCACTTTTTATTAAAAAAAAGGGCATAAAGCTTCTTGAAATGACTGTCATACCGGTTATTATAAATTGAATTCAATGAACGTTAAAAGGCATAAGCCCAGTTGTTTTTGTCCTGTCAATGCCCACTTCTATTTCATGAGAATCCAAAAAGGGATTTTCCAAGCACTTTTCTATTATCTTTTTTTATTTATTTCTCTGTGGTGGAGGGACAAGAATATTTGAAAATAAAGCAGGAAGTATCCTCTATTTATTTTTTTAATAATAATTTAAAAATGTGTTTGAATTTTTTTCATTAAGTTAATTTGGTTGGTATGTATAGCCTTAATTGCATTTCCCACAAAAGAAAAAGCTGAACAGTAATGGAGCCTAACAGAACCAGTTCGATTCTAGCTTGGGCTCCTTTTCTTGAGTTCACTAGGCTTTATGATCCTACAATCAAGCAAGCGGGTCAGCTGTCAGTGGGTATGGTTTTATTATGCTTTGTGTGTAGTAGATGCTGCAGTTCAGATCAACAGCCTATTCATAATATCTTAACTGAAATTTAAATTTCATTTTACGACCATATACTAAAGGACACCCGACACCTCATGCCTTGGAACTCAATCATCAACATATAATTAAAGATTACATTATCTGCTTTGGCTATGCTAATTTCTTACTTGTCACAACTCTTAACTCTTACCCCCACACTCCCAACTTCAACTATTCTAAACGTTGCATAATTTAAAACGAAAGCTCATCCAAATTTGAGTAGGGACGACTATGATTTTGATTTAAGAGAAAATGTACTTTTTAAAAATCCTATACAATCTCAACTATTTAATCCTTGTATCTAACTTCTATACAATTCATTTTAAATTTGACTCATTACTAATTAGTTTTTAGAATATACATTTGTCATTTTTTTAATAAGAGACTAACAAATAACGAATAAAAATTTTTAAAGATTAAGTCGTGGGATAAAATTTAGGTATCAAATAGTATGCTAACGAAACATTAAAGTTTTTAACTAGTAAGTGCTGTAATTCCGGCAGAATTGTGAAAGTGTAAATAGTACGTTTGTTACTTTTACTACTAGTACTTCAATTCTCCCATCGGATTTGGTGGAAATAACTTAATAAGGTTCTTCTTTCCTCTGGTTGGCACAAGCAAACTACCCAAGTGTGTCCATGGCGGACTATGACACCCACCAGCAGCAACAGCGTCAACACCAACCAGTTGTCCCGAAAGAGACAGCTCTGCAAGCACTGAACACCATAATCCAGCTCCATTTCGAGAAGACCCTTGAGAAGAAGCGAGCCATAGACCTTCAAAAGAAGGAGCTTCACAAACTCTTTCAGATTTTCTTCATCTTTTTGACCCTGGTACTCTTGGCCCAAATTCAGTCGTCTCGTCTGCAATGCCGCCATTGTTGGATCCCCATCACTCTCCTCTCCCTCGCCCACCTCATCTTCTACGTCTCGCTGGCCCAGACCTTGAGATGCATCAATGGGTTCAAGTACCAGAGGCGGTGCCACAAGCTCACACTTGGGTTGGCCACGGAGAAGCTCAGGGAGATCAAGACGAGGTTGAGGGGCAATACGGGCGCAGGTGAGTACGAGGATGAGCTTGAGATTCAGTACCAGGAACCCCCAGAGAGCTACTTTGGTAAGTTCAAGAGGAATTGGGCTCTTCATTTCGGCTTCTTGATCTTGATCTATGCCTTCATGGTCTCCTCCTCCGTTGTTCTGCTGTGTTTCTAGCTGTTATCTGGTGATGTTTCTATTAATCGGTATCAAAAATCAAATTCTGTTGTTAGATGTTAAATTATATTGTATGAGTCTTCGATTGAATCCTTTTCCAATATAAGTTCTGGAATCAATTCGCATTTGCCGATATCATCCCTCATCCTTTCGTCCAACTTTCTAGCACTAGCACTAGCGCTCATTTTGTGTCCGTTGGTTATTCCTGCTTGTTGGTGTTTGTTTTTCTCTCTTTAGACCGTTCTCTTTCAAAGGAGGAATCACTTCTTCTCCTGACTTTGCAAACAATTAAAAGTACAAGTTTAAGCGAAACCCGTAATTATGGGGGTGCGTGTACCCACAACTTTCATAATCGCACGTTATTCTCTTTTGTTGCTTTGACTCATAATTAAACACCTCCTTTTCTATGAAGGTGAAAAATCGGTTCATGTCAGTGCAGTAAGCATTTTCTAGTGAAGGTCCTTTTATTAACACCCCCCCCCCCCCCCCCCCCGCGGGGGGGTGTTTTAGTATCCTACTCAATTGTAGATACTTTCAAATAACCATAATGCAAAATACTGAACAAATTTACAGTACAGGAGAGTCAGAGGATCCGAATAACGCGGATAACTCAATTACAGGCTTTGAATCTGTAGTAACCAGCACGATTATTAACTTGATTATCTAATGAAAATAACCATTTCTCTAACTCAACACCTTTCATTTCTCGTAATACAGCTAAGAGACAGTCAGCTCTTCTTCAACAATTAAGATTTAAGATCTTGATTTAGTTCTCAACAAAACAAAAAGTAAATTATTAAATATAATCGTACACCTTTGGCCACCTCTGACGGACATCATTATTGAGTTGGAAGCTGTCAGTTTCAGAACCAGAACGTGCCAAACTGCCACCTAAGCCGGGGAGAGAGCACTGCACAGTGACTTGTATGCATTGACACAGAGTTTGAATTTTTCTTCAGCCACTGCCTGCAATCATAAAAAGTTAATGCGCCAAAATGTGATCAGACAGCACAGGTTTCCAAAGAGAAGAAACGAATAAAGAAAATAAAAGCTTGAATAGAAAAAAAATTTAAATTAAATTATCACATGGGTGTGTAATCATTTTTCAGGTATTGAAGAGGCAGATAGGCAAAACAGAGATACTTCAAGCTCACCTTTGAAGGGCCTTGATGCTTATCAGGATGCCATTTTAAAGCTGATAACCGGAAACTAAAAGGTTAAAAAATGATATCAGTGGTTTGTAACACGTATATGTGTTGCATGACCTTGCATATGTTTAATTTCGGTGGGATAGTACATTAGACCACTTACGCATTTTTAACATCTTCAATCTTTAGAGGACCTCTTGTAGGCAGACAAAGAATGGTTCTATCAGATGGCGATCCTACATAACATGAATCGTCATCATCATCATCAGACTCAGCATCACTTGCGCTTTTCCACTTTCTAGTTCTACTGTTTGTCCAATTTGAATGCTCCCTCCATTCAAAGCCAGAGGTTGAATTCTCACAAGACGACCCCCGCCAGTTTCTAAAGGACCAAGTATAGCATCTGTCACCAAATGTAGCTTGGAAAGTCGTCTCAGAATCAAAATCAAAGTCCTCAGAGAAAGTCTCTCTTTTGATTTTTCCTGAATATGTAATGAACATCAACCGTTAAACAAGTGGACAAGGGTTAAATTTTAAGAACAAAACATCTTTCTGGGCTCAGATTGTTAACTTGTCCACATTGTACTTATAATAGTTTGTAATGACTATGTGCCAAAGCTTCAGAAAATTGTGCCTATGATGAGTAAGCTCTGAATCGACACAAAAGAACTCACGCTTTACTTTCTTTTGAGATTTTCCAGACCGCTGACGAGACTTCGCTTGACGTTTATTGTAATAGCTATCTGAATCATAATCTTGATCTCCATAGCAATTGTGGTTTCCTTCAAGTTTCCATGTTTCTTTATCCTAGGTAAAAGTGCAAAACAACATGTGTAAATATCACAAATTGTTGAGAGGTACAATTTCTAGTACATATAAATGTGAAGACATGAAAGGTAATAAGCTCCAGGAAAAAAAAATATTCAAATGCATGAAAATGGAAGACATAAGAATTTCAAAATCAGAGAATGGTGAGCTCATTAGCGTGTCTATGTTGTCAGTGAAAAAATCAGACGATTTCACAGCAACTGTTCAGGGCTCATCAGGAACAGAGGTCTTACTCTATTGCTAAATAAGATCTACTTTGATTAATGGGCTTTACTCAGCATGTAATTAGTTTATAAAACAATTATAAATTATAAATTTTATTCTCACAAAAAGATTTGATGTATATCCAAGCAACACGTATTTATATTCCTCTCTTCTCTTATTTTACAGCCTATGAGCCACTAATTATGGGTAAGATTCAAAGTTCCACCTAACTTATATAAAATGCTTTCTTTAAAGTCAGCTCCTTCCACCACTTGTACTCCCTTTTTCTTCAATTGATGAAGCTATAACAGTAGTAAACAATATAACAGAAGGTTTTCTGAACATGGAATGGCAAGGGTTGTCTCCATAACTAAGAGATTGAAAAGCATACCTCAAATGAAAATTTAGAGGACCCACTTCTATAAAGGAGATCTTTCAGAGCTTTCTTTGCATCAGCACGCTTTTGGCGTATGACATATTTGACATAACTCTGAAGTCAACATTTGAAGCATCAGAAATAGTTTGTATAGGTATATATTATGGTCTAAACTCTAAACAACCAGAAATTGATGCATGTGGAAAAATTAGTTTCAAGATTACATGGAACCTATAGTGTTCAATCATTGCTACACCTGCTGGTGACTAGTGCCAGACCTCAAGAATCACAGGGAAGTCAAAAAGAAAAAATAAAGTTTTCCCTCATATACGGAATGCATGGGAGTCAACACCATATCAGCGCAAAGAGAGACTGGAAGAGATATCCAATATTCCAATGACTAAAGCAGAAGGAAATTTTCTTAAGTGCTCACTCTGTGTAATCACAAGAAAAAGCAAACAAGAAGGAATTTAATACGCCATCTTTATCTATCTACAACCCCCCCCCCCCCCCCCCCCCCAAAAAAAAAAGAAAAAAAAAACAAAAAAAGAAAAAGCTACTTTTTCCTTCCTATTTAAAGCTTGGAACCCGTCACCTACAGATGCTGCTCTCTGTCCACTCATTCATACCTCAGATATGGAAAAGCCATAAAACTCTAAATTCAGATACTTTGCACTTGTTTTCTATAAAAATCTTAATGACTGCTAGAAGAAAAAAATTATTATTGTTCATAAGAGGGTTTTAAAAATGACTGACAAAGGGAAGCCGGAGAAGTGGAACTACAGGGGACAGATTAACTACCAGAGCCTGAATATTTTGGGATGAGGCAAGGCCGCAAGGGATATATATTATTTGTTACATCTGGTTCAGTACTAAGAACAATGCATTGGCTTTCATAATTGAGTCTATGTTTCACTAGTACAGAAATCATAACATGCTAAACCTTTTCTGTTTAACGATGATTGCTTGTACTGAACAAAGCTTTTTTTTTTTTTTCATTTCATAGAGAAAGCGAAAATGATTAAGCAGGTACATACTTCAATAGCAAATTCATAAAGCCAGAGTTCCCAACATGTAGCACCCAAATTAATAAATATTCATGAGGATTTCCAAAGGTATATGCTGAAAAGCGTACCTTGGATGGTTGTTGTCCTGCTCCTCTTGTTGCCTGCAGAAACGTCGTAATTGTCACACTTTCTCATAACTGGTAAGGAGTTAAGGCTATTCAAAACCAATTTCGAGCAACGTGATTAAAAGAAGAGGAAATAGAAGAAAACAACAATTAAGCCAATGGGTTCAGTTACAGCAGCCAACCCTTGTAGCAAGTCCTCCTCCAACAAGAAATCAGCAGATAAACAAACCAAAATTTGAAAACATGATAGACAGACAACCATAGAGAGGTAAGCCAATTCGTAGTTGCAAGCAACTTTTAGTCTTCGGAGAACGCAAATGTTGCATTCAAAAGCGAAAACAAATTCCCAGAGGCTTATCAAGTAATTTACTTTAGCTCATAGGAACCACTTCAGGCAACAATAAAAAAAGGAAAAGACGTACAGCCCCACAAATCAACAACTTCAAGTTCAATACACATATAATCAGGGCAACTGAGTATTTGTATGTCATATGATAGTACTCCCATTTTAGCATTTTTAATATTAGATATACTATTCCTAATCCACCTTCATCGTAATAGCTCTGAAAGGTGTCCCCTTTTCCCATATGGTTTCTCCTTTGGCTCCACTTTGAGCTGCAAAAATATGAATCTCAGGCAAGTGGAAAGGGCATCAATGCAATATCGAGAATAAGATCAATGGGCCTCAGCAAAGCAAATTCCTTTAGGTAGTGTTTGGTTTAACGGGAGAGAGGCGAGAGATTTTAATAATATTTTATTTAGTTAATTTAAAAAAAAAATCTTATTTAATAAAGGAAAAAAAGAGAAAAAATATAAAATTAAATAGATAATTATATTTTTATAATATTAAAATTAATTTTTTTTATTTTTTTAAAAGATTTTTTTTATTTTTATTTAAAAATATTTTTTATTTTTATAAAAAATTATCTTAAATTTTATTAAAAAAATAAAAAAAAATTTAATCAAATAAATAAAAAAATTTTTCCCCTTCCAAAATCCCCCCAGTTTTGGAGGGATGCCATCACCTTCCTTCAATTTTTTCATACCAAATAAAGGCAGTCTCCAAAACCCTCCAACCAAGCCATGCCTTACGAAATGAGGATTCAAAATACAGACACTCAAGAAGAAGATTCCCTTTCGTATGGAAAAAAGAGATATACACTCACAGAGTTCCATTTGTTCTTCCACTTCTCACAGGACCAAGGAGTAGAATGAAATGCAGAGAAATGTGTAGATGCCGTAGTTGAGGGAATCACGTATGTCCTCAGGGACAAGACGTTTCGCCATGGCGAGATTTGCATATCGAGGGAGATGCAAGGATTTCCTCCGAGGGAAGCCTTGTCTATGTCCGTTCTTCGCTCCGAGAACGCGGGGAAGCAGCCGACGGTGTCGTTTATGGAAAATACGCAGTTTACCCTCGGCTCGTCCCGTCTATTCCAAATGAGTAGAGTTGGGCCCATCAACATAAGCCAACGGGCCTCAAATCCTACCAACCATGGGCTTCTTCATTCAATTTTATATCATCCAAAAAATTAGGTGTGTTATATATTACTTTCTGCGGTGCAACAACAAAAATCGATTGCAGTCCTGCAACCATTATGTGATACGTAAGAATTGCTCCCATTATGTGGCTTTTTCTTTTTTATTAAGACACATGGCATTGACGTGGAAATACAAGCTGACTGGGTTACAAGGTTAAAATTACTAAGAAGGCCTAAGTGAGAGAAAAAAGTAATTTTTTTGTATTATCGTTTTAGCTCTAAAAATTTTATATTTTATCTTTATAGCCCCATTGCACGTACACGTAGTTTGGAGAATTTGAGCTCGATCCCTTTCCCAGGCGAGGAGGGTCCAAAGGGTTCCTTGCGGGTGTTTCTCCCGTGAGGAGAGATTCATGTGAAGTGATGCTTGAAGGTTTGATTTCCTTGGCTATTCACAATTGAATGATCTGAAGATCAATTCCTAGCATTCCTCAGGGAAATCTCTAGGTTTTATTGACATTTTCTGAAAGCAAGGGAATCTCAGCGAGGGAAAATTCTAAAAATTGAAGAGTGAGAAACGGAGATCTCGGGCCTAATGCAGACAGCTAATTGACTGCTACGTTAATTGGTCGACCGTTGCGTTTAGCGTTTTGCTTTGGGGAAACAGCCACCGTAGCTCATCTCAGTTTGGAAAAATAAAGAAAGTTGAAGAACCAGTTAAGAATTCTACCAAATTATAGGTAATTAATTAATAAATATAAAATATAAAACATTTGAGACTAAAATATTAATACAATAAAATATTTTTCCTTTCTTTTAGATTTTTTTTATAATTTTTATTTTATAATTCAATCAATCTGTATTTTTATGTTGGTGTCATGTGTCTCAATCAAAAGACACATGGTGATTATAGATGTGCTAAGAATTGTTGTGATTGCACTGGAGAAAGAATTATTCTACTGTTATAATTAAGACTTAATAATTCCACTTTTACCTTTTTTTCTGGTGTGTTTTATACGTGATAAGTATGCATCAATTTATGCGTCACTTGTATTTCAATATTTATATTAAAATAATATACATGTTTAAAATGAATGGCTTTCTAATCTTTGTAAAGATATCTAAGAATTTCCACATAATAATTCAAAGATTAAATATTTTATTTTGAGTTAAATATTATTTTTGTTTTAAAGTAATTCTCATATTAAGTATGTTAATAGATAATGAAAGAGTATATAACGTTACTTAACACTGCAAGAGATGTGGTAATCACGTGGCCATGAAAATATTATATAACCAAGAGTGCTTATATGTATTATTAAGGGAGACTACGTATAATTCTCGTATATTATAATTTAATTATAATTTTGTTATACAAAATTTAAAATATAACATTTTAATCCCATATAAACTATTAAAAAGTAAAAATGTTAAATATGGGTTACAATAAACATATGAAACTCGCATGGTTTTTGTACAAACACATAAAAAACAATGAAACATAGGGTATCACGTGATTCTAAAACATTAATTTTAACTCATATATAACATGTTATTTTTGTAATAATTCAAAGGAGATAACGTGTCATATTTTAAAGTTTGGATAAAAAAGTTATATTGATAATTTAATTTGGGAAAGTTATATATAGTTTTTCACCTTTTCTTCTATTAATTATCAATTAACGAGCTTAAGTGATGAGTACTCAAAATAAGAAATAATTTTTGAAAGGCTTATATGAAGTGTCTAATATCAAATTAAGATAAAGTATATTTTTGGAGAAATAAAATAAAAAATTAATTAACTTAAAAGAAAGAAAAAAAACGGTAAGGAATGAATTTAAGATATGAAAATTGTCTTGATTTTAAAATTTTAATTTGTGTAATGTAAAATACAACTTATTAACTGCAGATGTCATTAGACGCAGTGACAATTGTTTGTTTTGAATTCGTAGGGTAAAAGTCCAAAAAGGAGCAAGCTGGAATTTGAAACATTGAATCCACGTACGTGTTATTTATTATGGAATCAGCAATAAACTGAGTACAGCCTAAATAATTTAATCTGTCTAGATCAAAGTTTTATAAATTTGGCGAAAATAATTGATTGGACTCAACTGTAACTGAACCACTTAAATAAGTTAAAAATGAATAAGTTCTGTTTTGTTTTGGTACTATTGAATATTCCATGAGCACCGAACAATTATATGCTCAATGAATAAATAGATGGTCTAGTCTAGTCCCCGCGATAAGTGGCGACAATAATTAAACAAAAAGAAAAGAATTGTAAGTACAGTTTGGATATATTTATTTATTATTAAATATTTTAATAATTATAGAATAAGTGTTTTGCATATAAAAATATAATTTTTACAATTTAATATTACACCATTAAATTTGTTTAAATATATTTTTACACATGTTATATTCTTGTTAAAAATTTAATAATAAAAATAAAAATAATTATATTTAAATCTGATATAAAAATTTAAAAAGAAAGTTTAGAATATAATGATGAATGATGGGCAACACGATGAAATGATAAGCACCCCACAACTACATTGCTGTCCTTCACATCCCAGGACAACTCACATCATGTTGCCATTCTCTCAAACTTCTTTTCTTTTTTCAATGTTGCTGCGCATAAAAAAAAAAAAAAATCATCTTCTTTTTGGATACAGCATGATAACAGGAAATGGAAAATTCTGTTAAATTGAGTTCTCAGGTCCATGAACTATTTCCTCGTTTGTTTGTTTGTTTGTTTTAGGTTTTGATTTGTGTGGTGGTTTGAATTATTGTGTATTCCGTAATTCACGCAGACGTGTAAGCTTGAAGCCAATGCACAACAGATCATAGGAATATTACATTCGCTCTTTCTCTTTGGTATTTTTTTATCATGACAATAGTAATTTTGTGTCACCATTCTCATTTTCACGGCGATAGACATAATTAGTAACAAATAAGAAATAGAATGAAAATTAAGTATTAATGATGTTTAAAATACTTTATATAACCTATCAATTTATATTATTTCTGTAAATCTCAGATTATTAAATTTAAATTTCAATAATGATAATAACAACAAACACTATTAATAGAATTGTGAAGACCCTCCGAGTTACCTCCATGGAGGCGTCATTTTTGTCGTTATTGGAAAGTGTCTTGGATAGCTACCATGTAATTATCGAGTCTAAAAACCAATTCTTTAGGGAGGGCCCCCCATCTAACCTGTATTCCAACTCATTATCTCTCTTTCAAATTCTTTCACTTCAATTTTCACTCAACTAGTCCAAATTGATTAATCAAACATTAAATAACTAAAATTGATCTTTTAGTCAGGTTAAGCAGATAAAAAAGCATCGTTCAATCAAATCTGAATTGATTATGACTAGATTGAGTTAATTAAGTTATGATTCATTTAATTAGATTGATTAATTGAAAATTTTTACAATGAGTTAGTTTAAATAATTAAATTGAACTAATTTAAACCGATAAACATTCTTTCTAATGACACCACAACTCTCATTATTAAAAGATAATTTATAGATAAAAGGACTAAATTTAGAAATTTTTTTATATTTTTATTATTAAATATTTTAATTATAATATGGTAAGTGTATAATTTTTTAATAAAAATATAACAAATACATAGTTCAATTTAAAAATATATATTTACTTATAAAAATTATATATTTGTCATATTTTAATTAAAAATTTGATTATAAAAATACAAGAAAATATACATAATTTTTTTTATAAAATTTAATGAAATTACGTAACTTTATATATAATTAAAAAACATTATTATGTGAATAATATGTAATTAAAAAAAAAAATTCTATCCCCCACCAGTCGCTCATTCTCTCTCACGCACAGACAGAGAGAGGCGCACACTCACCCAAAAAGTTAAACAAAAAAAAAGAAAAAGAAAGAAAACGCTCGTACGAAACCAAAACTAGAAGCACATTAATGTTTTAAAGAAGCATAATTAAGGGAGTAACTGCAGATTGCTGTGTTTTGTTCGCCCCACAAACAACAGAGGTGGGAAGTAGGAACTTCAACTTCAACTGTTGTCATAAATTCCATTCACAAATCTCCAAACTCTCGTCTTCTCTCTCCTCTAATCATTCTTTCTCTTCTTCCCACACAGAAAAATTAAAAGAAAGAAAGAGATGGGAGGCTGTGCAACGAAGCCCAAAATATTGAAGGGTGATGATGCTCAGGCAAAAGCACCTGAGCCTCCCAAGGAGGAGCTACTCGATGATGAGAAGAAGCAAGTGGAAGATCCAAAAGTTGATGAAGCTGATAAACTCCTACTTCACCAGATTGTAGACGACGACCCAACAAACAAACGCCCTTCTCTCAGCTCCTTGTTCCACCAGGTACTTCTTTTACTTCCATATCTTTTTCTTTAATCACTTCATACTATCAGATTTTGACAAGAAATCCTGATGAAATTCCCCAGTTTAGTGCCCCAGTTTAATGTTTTTTTTTTTAATTCTATAACTTAATGGAGATTAACAAGCGGCTCCTAATTAAATTTTGGTTGTGGTGGTTGATAAAAAGGAGCAACAATGATCCCAATCCGTTCCCCATACAGAAAAGGTTATAGATAAACCTAAAAGCCAAAAGATTCTTTAGCTCTGCTGTTTTTAGGTATTTTACTCATTTTTCTGTTCCCATGAGAACCAAATTTGTTCCCTTTTTCACGAAAAGAGATATGCAGTACTAACTACCCCTACCCCATATCATAAATTAATAAAGTACTATGTTCCTAACTTTTTTAAATAAACCTTTCTATTTTAAAAAAATTTAATTAATTAGGTGTGTAAGTAATCAACCCAGAGATCTTAAATTGAAAACCCTACTGCATTATGTGTTTTCTTTCTAGTCAAAAGTGTTATTTTGTGTATGTGGATTCATTCTTCTGTTGGAATGCGAATAAAGCAATGTGAGCTTCTGTGAGTCTGAGAAGATTCCACATGAGGCATCATAAACATTACGTCAAAGTTGAAACACACAATTGATGAAAAACCAACGTGTGTGATCATTTGGAGGGACCCCTACTTTATCACATGGTCTTTCTCCCCTTTTTATTTTTCATGCGCATGTGGCTAATGAATGAGCTTCACGCAATTTCACATAATCAGTTGGTCGATAGAGCCAGGAACATCCATAATGATGACAAACAAAAGGTCAGAACAGAGGTTTCTGGACATGACAGTATGTCCCGCATTTTATCGCTGCGTTACAACATGTTTTGGAATCTGAATACCTTGGATCGTGTCAAATTAATTACAGAAATCATGCTTGCGAAGTTGATCCATGAGGATTTATGATTTCTTTTTTTTTTTCTTTTTGTTGGTGTTTTGTAAATGTTGGGTTTTATGTGTCAGAAAGAAGATGAGAAGGTTTCTGCAGAAAATGAGAAGGCCCCTGTCTCAGTGGAGGAGACAGCGACACAAGAAACGCCAGACGCCGAGAAACCTTCAGAAGATAGTAAATGCCATGAGATCTTAAAACAGGAATCTGCAGACAAAGCTTCAGAGGAAATTAAAAGCAATGAGCTGATCAAAGAGGAATCTCCAGAGGTCGAGGAGGAGAAGAAACCTTCAGAGGAAAGTCAAAGCAGGGAGGTAATCAAAGAATCTGCAGAGGTGGTGGAGAAAAATTCAGGGGAAATTGAAAGCAATGAGGTAATCAAGAGAGAATCTTCAGAGGAAAATCAAAACAACGAGGCAGCAGAAGAGACAAAACAAGAAATATTAGAAGCTGAGAAACCTAGAGAGGACAATCAAAAGGGTGAGGCAGAGGAAGATAAAGAGAAACCTTCAGGGGAATGTGAAAGCAATGACACAGTGAAACAAGAACATTCTGAGATTGCAGTGGAAGAAACCATTGAGAAAGTAATTCAAGTTGTAGAGGAAGCAAAGGCCAACGCTGAAGAGAAAAGTCAGAGTGTAGTGGAGGAAGCTAAGTTAGGCAATCAGTTTCATTTGGGGGCCCACCATAAATAAAAGGTTCAAGAATCCTAAGCTTCATGGGCCCTTCCAACCTCATGAGATCTCTCTCTCTTTTCTAGTTTGTTTGAAGAATCATTTTCCTTTTTTTCTTGGGTTCTGTTTGAATTACATTTTTTACTTTGGTCTTGCTTTTGCGTATATGTATTGTTAGGTCAAAAGACTCCAATCTATATCGTTTTTTTATCGTGTCTTGTTCAAGCTCTTGCCACACTTATGCCGATGTATTTACTGTTTATTATAACATCAGTGAAATTGTAGCGAAAATTACTAATGAATGCAAGACGAGTATCAATAAGGGTACGGTTTTTCGTTCAGCAGAGATAGAAAGAAGAATATTTCTAAGTGTATAATAAAATGCTCTGATATGAAGCCGGTGTTATTCATCTATATATATATATATATATATAATACAACTTTGATATGCACTTGTCAGATGGCATAATTGAATATATTTACACAAAAGCAAAAGCTAATTGATACAGCTAAGCACGACAGAATGCATCAAAGGAAAGATAATGAAAATATTCTATACAACACACCCACAGAGCAGCACACGTGCATAGCTATCGGACACGCATGTAGCTAATTAGTCTCAACACCCCATTCAAACGAGAAGGTGACACAGTCACTTCGAGTTTGTTTCGAAGTTGCCACAATCTTGAGTGACTTAATGCTCTAGTGAGATATTCAGCAACTTGTTTTGGACGGCACATAATGAATCACAAGTTGCTTATCCAGAAGTTTATCTTGGACATAATGTGTATCCAATTCTGTATGTTTGATCGTAGCATGATAAATGAGATTGGATGCTAGAGCTAAAACACTCAAGCCTTTCTCACATAAAAAGGGAATCTTTTGTTACAATAGAAACAGAAATAATGTTGATTATTCAAGAATCGAAATTGATTTGCTTTAGAAAAAAGAGGAAATCAATTATCATGCTTGATAACAAGAACTTGTTTGATAGGAAATTCAATTTCTACTAGTAGAGATTGTATCCAAGTAAGTTCTATTGTTGGAGAAGTTAAGGCTCTGTACTCAAACTCAATGCTTAAATGAGTAGTAACCCATCGCTTTCTTGAAGACTATGCTACCAAACCCGCATAAAAGAAAACGCAATACCCTACAATAGATTTCCTATTATCTAGACAAGCTGTCTAATTAGCATGAGAGTAGCCAATTAACTATAAAAACTTAGAAGGCTTGAGATGAAAACTACAATGCATTGTCCCCTTAAAATGAGATAACAAGAGGCTTTTTTTAATTGCCTACCAATAAACATTTGTTGAAGCACTAAAAAACCGGTTGAGCTTATTAACAACAAAGCTCAAATCTAGTTTGGTATTTGTCAAGTATTGAAGTGCTTCAATGGCTTATCTAAGCAAAGAGAGACTCTTCATTAGCTCTCCTTCTTTAATTGAGTAGGATCTTCTTACTACTATAAAAGTTGGGCAAGGAGATACATTGAATGACCCAAACTTCCTTATTAAATATGAGGTGTATTTCTCTTGGTTCAGAGAGAGACTAATGTCATTCCTATGAACTTCAATTCCAAGAAAATAATGAAGTGGCTTAAGGGCTTTTAATGAAGATAAACTATTTAGCCTCTGAACAAAGTTTTTCAAATAATTAGAGCTATTTTCAATCACAATTATGCTATCTACATATATATATATATAAATATAAAGAGAACTTGATTCTTGTCCTTGAAATAAAAGAATGAACTATTTACTTTAGAGTTTTTAAAAATCCAGTCAATTAAAGTATTTCTTAGGTTTTCAAACCATACTCTAGGTGTTTACTTTAGCCCATAAACACCTTTTTTTAATCTACACATATAATCAGGCTTATTAGAGTCTTGAAATCCCTTAGGCTATGTCATAAAGAACTTCTAATGAAGGAATTCGTTTAAGAAAGTATTATTAATATCAGGTTGCCTAATTTTTTAGTTTAAAAAAATTGCAAATTTAAGAATTATCTTGATTGTGGCAGCTTTGACAACTAGACTAAAAATCTCACCAAAATTAATGCATAGATCTTGTTGAAACCCTTTTGCAACTAACTTGGCATTGTGCCTTTGAATTGATCCATTAGGATTATATTTGAGCTTGAAAATCCACTTATATTCAACTAAATTCTTTTATCATAAGAATAGAACTAGAGTCCAAGTGTCATTCCTTATTAGTGAATTATATTCATTAATCATTGATTGTCTCCATTTGGGGGATTTCATTACTTATTCTACACTAATTGGTTTAGTGTTAATATTGTTGTCAAATTGTGAAGTCATTATGATAACTCCAGTGAAGGCAAATTTTGGTTTTAAAATACCACTTTTACTTCTAATAATCATCTTATATTCAACTAGTTTTGGCTTTGCATATCTGTGTTTAACAACTAAACTAGTATCCACTTAGACTTGAATTGAGTTTTAATTTAAAATTTTATTTTGACTAGACTAAGAAAGAATGTTCTAAGTAGACTGATCTTTATCTAGTCTTAAATTATTATCACATGACACCTTTTTGTTTATACTAGGAGTATTAGGACATGTTAATGAAATATTATTAGACTAAGCATTTTGCTAATTGGTTCTTGCAAGGGTGAGCTTTGAAAATCACTAAAATTAGACTTTGAAACTAGTGAGATTTGTGAAGAGCCAACTTGTGTTGTAGTAGAAGCAATTGATAGTTTGAAAAATTCAATAGGATAAACTTCTTCTCGAGGTACTTGCCTAGTATCCAAAAAGCCTAAGGCAAAAGGAAAATAATTCTTATTAAACACAACATGCCTAAAAATATAGACTTTACAAGCACTTATATCCCTCATGATTGTTGTTATAACCTAGAAATACACACTTAATAATGTGATATAGCAATTTGTGCATGTTGAATAACCCAATACAAGGAAAGCATGTACAACCAAAAGTCTTAAGGGCCTTATAATTTAGAGTGGAATTGAAAAGCTTGAAGAATGGTGAAGTTCCTCCAAGAATTTCCATTGGTAGTCTTTTGATAAAATGAGTTACTATTTGAAAAGCCTCCTGCCAAAATTTGATTGGCATTTTGCTTGTGCCATTAGTGTCAATCCTAATTCCACAACATGTCTGTATCTCCTTTCTACTCTTTCATTTTAGAAAGAAGTGTGAGGGTAAGAATGACGAAACTAAATTTCAAATTGTTGTAGTAGACCCATGAAGCTTTTAAATTAGCCTCCCTAATTAGTTTGAAGGATTTTAATTATATTTGTATGCTGATTTCCTATAAGTTGCTTGAAATGAATAAATGCAATCAAGGCTTCATTCTTGTATTTTAAGGGATATATCCTTGTGTTTCTGTTGTAATTATCAAGAAACAAGATATGAAATCAGAAACCATTAGTTGAAGTGATTGGTGAAGGTCCCTAAAGGTCTGAGTGAATAGGTCCCTAAAGGTCTGAGTGAATACATTCCAAGGTTGAGATGCATGGGATTGAGACAATTTAAATGGTAAGGAATGTGATTTTCCATATTGACATGCCTTATAAAAACTAACATCTTCATTAACTAATTTGACATTATATTCCTTCATAACCTTTATGAGTGTTCTACTATAGGGGTGACCTAGTCTATGGTGCCACTCCTCTATTGTCTTGTCCTTCATACAACAATAGAGTGACTCAAATTGAACAACTATATTATTGTCAAAAGTAAGTTTAGAAACACTTAGCAAATTCTTTGTAATTTTAGGTGCATGAGGTACATTTTTCATTGTTAAGGTATAATTAGCACAATGAATTTTGGAATAACTACAATGTAGAACATCTATTTTATTTCCATTACTAACTATTACTTTCACCTTACTATTATTGTTGGTAGGCACATTGCTCAGTGAATTTGGATCACTAGTTATATGATTGGTGGCACCATTATCCATATACAAAAAATTGTTATTGATGGTATAAGGAGAAGTAAAGTAAGCTAAATAGTTGCTAGGATAAGGCACATCATGTAACATCTGGTCCCTCTGTAAACGTGAGAAATGCGATATTTGGTTTTTCCATAAACATCATAAATGGGCCGGATATAAAAAAAAGTCCCTGAAATAGAAGGATTTGAGACCAAATAAAATTAGGATAAAATTTAAAATAATGAAAAATGAGGATTTGAGCCTTAAATTGCCCAAAAACCAAGGCCAGAGTTATTCGAAAAATTTACCGAAAGATCAGTGGCATTTTCTTAAATATGAGCACTTTTCGAAAAACACATAGGAGGGTTTTTTAAATGAAAGTTGAGTTTTCCAGAGTTCTCAGAGGCCTTCAATACCATGGAAACCCTTAGAATGGTTGAAACCCCTCCGATGAGCGATTTCGGCCATTGGTTGACCAAAACTTTGATCGAATAGTTCGGAATGATTTTAAATCCAAATTGAATGGCTTCAAAGGCATTTTATAAATTAGAGAACCTAAAATTTATGATAAAAAAGATGGTTCCTTAAAAGGATTTAAAATGAGCCCAAACAAAGGAACGGAAGTGGAGGGACATAATCGGTATTTCGGGAATTGTTATAAAAATCATCCTCCACCTTTTTAAATGACTAGGCAGCTTTTCCACCCTTCCAAGAACGTCTCTTGAGCTCAGAATCAAACCAAAAATGGCATGAAAATTGATAGAAGAGAGAGAAAGAAAACTAAGGTAAAAAAGTATGAAAATATGAATTTTGCAATAAGTTAGTTATAAAATTAGTGTTTGATGCTATGGTTGGCTTGCAACAGAGACTACATGTTATTAGATTTGGCCAACCTAGTAGTAATGTGGTTTAAGTGTGTAGCAAACGACGACATCAATCATCAAAGTGTAATAACCTAAATTAAGATAATAATAATAAAATAAATAATTAAATTAGCCAAAAATTTATTTTTAGGATAAATATAATATTTCAGTAATCTTAGGATAATTATAAAGTTTTAAAATTATCTTAAGGAGCTATTTTGAAATCTATTTTATACTCATTGGGACATTTCTATGTCCCATAATATTAAAATAGGTAAATATGGGAACTCTAAATAATTATGGGGTTCTAATTTTCACATTTAGACATGCAAGAATAATTCTCTATGAGTTTTAAAAAAATTACAAAATAAATAAATAAAAACTCTTGGGTGCCTTTTTACAATTTCTCCTTTTCCCTTTTTATATACTTTCCTTCCTTATAACCCCTCATCTGACGCAGAGCCTTCTCTCCCCCCCTTTCTTCTTTTTCTCTTTCTTCGAAAAGCACCTTATCCTTCCCATTAACGCAGCCCCTTTCCCTTCTCCTTCTTCTTCCATTTCCTTTCTTTTTCTTCTTCGTTCTTGTGCTTGCTGGTTGTTCTTCCCTCTGAGACGCTGCTACCATCATCTTGCTCCGGTGGCTAAGGACTGGGTGGCCGTAGCTAGTAGGTAAGAGAAGACACATTGTGGTGAGCTCCATTAAAGCTTTAATTTTGGTCTTCTTCTTCTCATATACTTAGGCTAGTTTTCTCCTTGACTTTAGCTTTTATTTTTGCTCCATTTTCATGCCAATGGTGATTCAAACTTTAATGGCAGCTTCCCTTCTCTTTTTGGCCATGGAAGGAGTTCTTAAATTGGGGCTTTTATTTTATACCACATAGGTATGATTTGGCACTTCTTACATGCTCATTTAAGTTCCTTAAAATATATTCTAAGGTCAAACTAAATTTTAGAAGTTTAAATTGGACTGTAGAAATTAATTTGTGAAATCTAAAACCTAGGGTTAATAGTAACATTAGAAATTTAAACTATAATTATGGGTTTAGGTGTTAGAGGGTGAAATTAGTTATATTGAACATATTAAAAACTAATGGAGTAATTTAAGGTAATGTTTTTATGTTCAATATAATTATAAGTGATATTGGGACTACTCTTTCAATTGGAGATTCTTTCAAATTTTAGAAAATTTGGGCCTCTACTATTGGTCTCCACAAGTGAGTATATAGATAATAAAATAATAGTCTCTTTTACTTTATATTTATATATTATTAGTTTAAACTTCTTATTTTGTGATTTGCCTTATTTGCGTTGTTGGAGAAACCAATCTTATTTATTTATTTTAAAAACTTTATGTGGATTAAATTATATGTGTGAAAGTACATACATATATATATATATATGGTTTTTATGTTGGGGGGTGATTAATAACCTTTATTTATAATTTTATTATGTAAATTCGTTAATTCATTATTTTTTTATCTAAATTATTTCTTTTATTTGATTTAAGCTTTACTGACTTAATTACCTACTTATCAATATTTAATTTATATAAATGATTTTATTCCAAAATGATGGATGAAAATCTAATTAAAACCCCGTAGCTGTTAACGAGAATAACGACCTCAGTGTACCTAATTAGAATAGTGAATAATCACTGTGTGGCGGCACTCAGTGATAATTATATTGGATATATCGTTATATGTACACTGTGTGGCGGCACTCGGTGATGGTGGTGATATTGTGATACTGTGCAGTAGCATTAGTGGTAGTATTGAATCCTGTGTGACGGCACTTAGGGTTGATTATAATTCTTATACGTGATACCCATTATATCTTTTTTCTTTTAATTTTAAATTGTGCTTACTGATAGCTTGCAATGTAATTTAATTGTTATATATATATATATATATATATATATATATATATATATATATATATATATATATATATATATATATATATATATATATATATATATATATACAATAATTAAAGGCAATATAACTTCCTTTATTTGTCTAAGTACTTTATTGTGAGAAACTCTAAACCTATTTGTTTTCCCTTCTACTTATTTTGTTATATATGCATTCACTAAGCCAGTGGTAGGCTTGCTCTGGGATCTACGTGCCTCCCAGACACAAATGGTAGAATATTTTGGTTGGTTGAGTCGTGTAGGAACTCCAAGACACATTGGCTACTAAGTGCTATATTAATTTGAGTCATAAAGATGTTTTTTTTTTTTTGTAGATCATATAATGACCTTTGTAATGACATTTGATTATATTTTGAAAAACTTATGTACTATATTGTATTGTGGTAAGAATTCAAAAACATAAGATACTGGTAAATTTTTGAAATGAAATGTATTGGGTTGTGTTGAATTTGCAGGGTTGGGATGCCCAATTTTTAGGGAAGGTGATGCTGGATTTTCGACAACCTCTAATCACTGTAGGTATGCTTATATACAAGTATGAGCATTGAATGAGTTACCAGGCTTACTAGGCTGGGCCAATCATACTTGGCTTAGTCTAGGAGCCAGTCATAGCTCGGAGTTTGGGTCATGACACAAAGTGTCCCGATAATTGAAAAGTATTATAGTTAGTAAAATGATAAGATAAGTTAGAAAAGAAAGGTAAAGGGATTCCAAGAATACTAAAATAGTAAGGAAAGCATTCAAAAAGGAATCCTTAATATAAAATGTTCAGATTCAATATGCATAACCTGAGTCCCTTATAATATATGTAAATAAAATGAATAGGGACAAGTGTATAGCCTCTCTCCTACCAGAGATATTAACTACACTTAGTGTGTGAGATGCCCTAGTGCCAAAGCACTTAAAAGCAGAACATGAGCATAGTTAGAAATTGCAGGATATGAGAGAAGGGCTAGAATGGGTATATGTAAAGTAAGTAAGTTAATAGAGTAAGAAAAGAAAGCTCAAGTGAAAAAGAGCTGAAGTGGGAATCTGAGGATCCCATGAGAAGTAATAAACAAAAATTAAGATGCTCTTAAGTATCAGCATGATGGGATCCTAGAGATTCAGAGGACACAGAACCTACTTCCCCATGAAGAGCATGATGTACCACTGAGTTTAGTCTCAGTTATTATAAACGATGGTAACTGGACTTAGTGAGTATGTATTTTACTATCAGATACAGTAATCTTAGGCTTTGACGTCTCCCAGAGATGGATCGCAGTAGATCCCATCATAGCACAGCAGGTTGTAGTAGACTCTAACAGGGCTCTGAGAGGTCATAGTAGACCCAGGGGTCATAGTAGATTCCACAGAGTTACAGAGAGCCCTACCCACAACATGATGGTTCTCTGGTGAGATGACGACCTGAGATAGTTTTACAGAGCAGTTAGTCTCAAAGACCAGTACAGTTTCAACTAGCCTTTGTCTCAGAGACTACAGACCTCCTAAGTCTTGTAGATCGTTGCCACAGTAATATGAAGGCCTTACTCAGATAGTTGACCACTGACTAGATCGCTTTAAATATGAGTATAGCGCATGGGATGAGGAAAGCAAAAAAGTAACTTTCTAAAGTTAGAGTTAGATGAACTATTACCTAGCAGATATTTGCCCTGACTGAGGGATAGAATGATCCCCACATGCTAGCCTATGTATTCAAAAAGAGGTCGGGTGTAGTCTTTACATGAAATAAGTGGTACAACATTCTCCAGTGATCGAAACTGTGAAAATAGCTAGCATCCCACCAGAGCTCAATAATAGTCAGTGGTAGTAGCTATTCGATGCCAGTATGAGACACATATGTTAGGCTTATCACTATTGAAATGAGGGATTATAAAATGCCACTGTAAGTGAGTAAAGAAAGTGAGGAAAAGTCCCAACTTACAGAGACAAATGTAGTAGTATATAGAGCAATTGAGATCATTAAAGCAAAAACTCCTCAAAGGAGTTGTAATCCCAGTAAGTAATTGAGATATAAGGCCTGTGATAGAAAAGAAATGAAAATTGTAATTATCGGATGAGCTAGTAAGAAAGAACGCAGAAGCAAACAATGGACAACATATATAAATAAGTAAGTAGACAGATAAAAATCCCTAACAACTGTAATGATTAGAAAAAGATGATGAGACCTTATGAGAAGCCATTAGGAGATGATATGAGAGATTTGATATGAAATAAGTTATCTCCCGACATATGTAAGCGAGTCTACTAAAAAGAACACTAACTCTTACGATGGGTTAAGACTAGCCCAATGTGATTAGTAAGCTCTCCTAGGATAGATTTTTAGAGTCAGAAATTCTTTCCCTTTATGAGAGGGACTAGCATGTACTCTATAATGATAAATCCCTCATTAAGAGCTAACAATGAAAATTCCCTAGTTGAGAGAAAACTTAAACGAGCAAAATCGCTGAGAAAAGCATATAGAGCTAAGAAGAAGGAAAAGAAAAAAAAAGTTAGCTAGAATAGAAAAGAGTAAGAGAAAGGCATGCCCTAAATTTCGAGAACAAAATTTATTTAAAGAGGGAGAGAAATGTAACATTCAGTCCCTCTGTAAACGTAAGAAACATGATATTCGGTTTCTCCATAAACGTCAGAAATTTGCCAAATATAAAAGGAAGTCCTAAAATAGAAGGATTTGAGGCCAAATAAAATTAGGATAAAATTTAAAATAATGAAAAATGAGGACTTGAGCCTTGAGTTGCCCAGAAACCAGAGCCGGAGTTATTCAAAAAAGTTACCGAAAGACCAGTGGCATTTTCATAAATATGAGCCTTTTCTCCTCTTTTCATTCTCCTTCTTTTGATGGTTTTAGATTCTTAAAAGGAGGAATTTGGTGGCTAACCTCATGAGAAAAAGTGGAGGTTTTGAGCAACCAAATAGAGCAAGAGGATTACCATTTAACAAGCTTTCAAATAAGATATGATGTGCACTAGAAAAACTTATTTTTCTTTGAATTCCAATGGCTTCCATATTAGGTCTAGAGAGATAAACTAGAGAGGGGAAGGAATTTAAACCAAAACAAGGTAGAGACAAGAATATTCAAGCATGAGAAATAAAAATATGTAAAGAGAATAAAGAAAGAATCATGAATTTATAAGATAGAAAAGCTAGGGGTTTGTGATTATAACCAAAAATTTGATTTTATCTTAGAGTTCCTAAGCCTATGTGAATGTTTGTATGAGTTCCTAAGACCCTTAGAGGGCTTCCCACATGCACCTCTCATCCAAGAAAGCAAAGAAACCCCATTGATTCCTTAAGAAAGCCTTGCCTCAGCCTAGGGCAGAAGTAATACTTAGAGAGTGTTTTAATTACTTCCAAGCTTAGTTTTGTATCATATATGATGGGAGAGTATGAGAGGAAGTCTTGAAAAAATTTTAGAAGTCATAGATAGTGAGATGGAGGTGTAGGCTCCATAATATAGCATAATGAAACAACTCCTAGCTAGGCTCCCTAAAATAATTGTGTGATGATTCCAAGGGGTCTAAATGGAGTCAAGAATCATATATTAAAGAAGAGAAGGGAGCCAAGATCAAGAATTTTTGTAATTGCTTCATTAAGTGCCTTATGGAAGCATAATGGAGCCATAAACCAAAGTAGCATCATGTAAAGTGTGTATAATGCCAAGGCTTGTTCCCATGAGTAATTCATGTTTCTTTTGGTGTGTTTAGGCCAAGAGAAATGATATCCATCTTCTTGGGTGTGTGAGGTCAAAGGAGAGGACTCAAGGCTTAAGGAAAAAGTGTGTGAATGCAAGCAAGGTAGCTCTCTCTCTTTTCTCCCATGCATGAATGAATATCTACATTGCTTTTGAATGTGTGTATGTGTATTTTAAGCTATAAATTGTATTTGAGTATGATGCTTATATTCCATGGAAACATAGTATTGCATTATGTATTCAAATGATGCCTAGAATGTTTGCATTGGTTTGCTTGAATGTGGAGAGGCCAAGAACCTTCTATCTTCGGTGAGGATGAGCCAATAGCCCTTAGGAGTGGTTGAGACCAAAAGAAAGTCTCCCAAGAGTAAAGCTTAGTTTAAGGCTTTTGAGAAAAAGGGTAAGGCAAGTCCAAGAACCTTGAAGGAAGTGGTTGAAGTTAATCCATTCATTTGGCAAACCTAAGTATACTATGTGTACTTTGTGTAAATGCTAAGAATGCATCTTTAACCATTTCAAATGTTAGTATGCCATACATGCACTTCAAAGCTTGTATTACATTCCTTATGCATGATTGAATGGGATATGAGCTATTGAGATTCAATGAATCTCACTCCCTCCTTTCTTTCATCTTATATGATCTAGGTGGAGTTCAAGATCCAAAGGATAGAAGCCAAGGGGCTTAGATATCCATCTCTTGGCAAATCTTGTTATTTTTTATGTACTAGAATGCCTAGAATGTCAAAGTATATATGTATATGTTATTTTTGATCCATGACACTTTGAACAAGTGTAAAACTATGTAAATATAGTGTATGTATGAAGAATATAGCTAAATGAATAGAAATGTGCAATTTGATCCCTTGGGAGCCCACTTGTGCATGTATGTTTATGGAAGTGGAATAATGAATTTGAGTTGCATGATGATTCAGACCTTATGAGAGACTTATTTATGCTATATTTATGCTTTCTAAGTTGCTCAAATGTGTGTCGAATAATGTGTGGCTCATTTGGACCAAATTTGCCTTCTTTTTGGAACCAAAAGTGTCATAATCTTGAGTTATAGCAAAGTCTGACCAAATGATCTCTTCTTGACTTGAAATTTTGCATGCAATTAGATGTTGCCTAGATCTTTTTAGAAAGTGAAAGATTAAGTCATTTTGAGTTCTGTGAAATATTCTATGATTTTTCAAAGTTGGTATCAGAAATTCAGATTTGCACCAGTACTGTTCATTTGGTCAGTTGTGAACTTGTATCATCCGAGGGGAAAACGTGGTCCAATGGCTACAAAATTTTATAAACAGAAACTATACATTCAAAGTGACTTGTAACAACTAGAAGCACCTCATTTGAAGGTCTGAGCTAAGAGATATGAATTTTTGAATTTTTGGAACAACAACAATAGTGAAGCACGAACTGAGTCACTGTTCTATTGAAATTCATTAGCTAAACGTGCTTACTCTGGTCTGAGTCTATTTTTGTCATAAATTTAACATTCATAAATTTCCAAATTAATATCATTTTCATGGATTAGTGTTCTTTGAAATTAATTGGACATTTTCGAAATTTATAGCAGATACTTGCATCAGTACCAATAGCTGTCCAAACCTTTACCCATTTTTACATGTCAAACGCTTTCTGTGTTATGTTTCATGGCCTGGAAATATTTTTTCCATAAAGTAGAGATGTGTAGCTTTCCATAATGGCCAATAATTCATGATTTCAATCTTTCTAGAATTAGTTACGAATTTTGAAACTTCATATTAGTAATTTGAACTAGTAGCCCAGACAGCAGTGACCTCAATGTCTTTTCGGATATCAAACGTTCTCCCCTTAATGATTCATGAGTTGAAATTATTTTTACCATGGGGTAGACATCTAGAGCTTTTTGTAATTGTAAATTTTGTTGAATTTTGATTTTTGTATAATTAGTTATGAATTTTTGAAGTTGTGACAGAAAAATTGAAAATCTGGCCGAAAATATGTATAAGTATTTTATGCTCCTCTTTGGTTTCCACGAGATGTAGGCCACTTTTGATGATGCAAATGAGTTGTATTCATGTAATTAAATATGTGAATATGATGTATGAGCTCACATGGTCCACATGACACCGAATGAAATTTTTTATACGTGACACAACGCAAAGAGATGCATCACTCTTCTTATTAGAAGTATTTTAAGGAGTAAAATTTCTATTAAAACAAAAAAAAGCAATAGACTAATATATGGCCCATCTTGTTGTAGACTTGATAAATAGGTCTATTTCCTCTAAAACTTCTACCATGACCCTTAGATCCTTTTGAACCTCTTTGTGAATTGCCACACCAGAAATCTCTACCAGGGTCTAAGACAAACTTGTGTGACTGAGAGTTAGAGTTCACTAAGTTAGCCATAGAATTGCCAATAGACAAACTAGTGAAGTTGTTGAATTGTTCATGTTTGCTCTCACAGGTAAGTAATGTGACCTATAAAACAAATCAGCCTTGTTAGATAGTTGCACAACAATGGGATTATAGTCAACATCAAATCTTGCTAAAGTTTGTGTGATTAAACTAAGTGAAATAGGACTCCCAACAAGTGTCAAATTATCAACCATTTTTTTCATCTTGATGAAGTACTCTTTCATTTTCATGCCTCCTCGTATAGAGTGACTCTAGATCTTGTATGCGCTCTATAAGTCTTTGGTTACATTCCAAAGCTCTTGAGATGTAGTGTAATGAATCATCTAAGAGGTTATGTCTAACATTATTATGTTTAGAAACAATCATTGATGGGCAGGGCCTAGATCCAAGAATAAAACTGTCTAACTTGTTGCTTTTGATGACTGGAAAAACCATTGATTTCTAGAGTAAGTAATTCTTCCTATAATTGATGGGAACAGTTTTGATTAAGATAGCTGATAAGAAAGTTTCCTTTGATGCCATTGAAGCTATCGGTAACATGTAACACCCCGAAATTAATTAAGGGGTTAATTATGGATTAAGATTAATTAAAGATAATTAATAGAGCATAATTGGGCAAGTTAGTGAATAGGTATCATAGAGAGATAAATTGTTAATATGGGTTGAGAATTTATTTAGGATGGAGATTTACATCTAGGCCCAAATTAATTAAATCATGATCAGAGGCTAATAGAGGCCCAATGAATTAGAGGTAAACCCAAACTAATTTAATGAGATAGAGGCCCAAGATTTATCTTGTATAGGCTCAATTAAGTGGCCCAATTACCCTTGTGTAGACCCAAGCCCTTGAGCCCTTCAAATTAGGCCCAAAACCTATTAAACTTCAGCAACCCAATAAGTGAAAACTGGCCCAACAGAATTATGCAGCCCAACACTTAAAAACTGGCTCAATAAGCAAAATCTGAAACCCAATTGGGTTTGGACTTGGAGCAACCCATGACCCAGCCTTTTGACCCAACTTAAACCCATCTAAACCCTAATTGCCTCAGCCATACTTTCATTTTTCTGAAACTCAAGAGGCAAATTCGGAGGTTGAGAAGGAGGCTAGGGTTTGGGGCAAAGATTCTGCATTTCCACACACTTAGAGCAAGATTTGGCCAAGGTAATAGTTATAGAACTTAACCCCCTCATCTTTCTCTTTAATTTGGTCCGATTAGTTTTTCATTTGGAGAGATTTCATTATACCCAAAATCTGAAAAGTGAGTGTTTGGAGGTTTTGGTGAAATTCGTAGGTTGAGGTTGGGGTTAGTATTAGGAGACTTTAAACCCCCCATTTTGATGCTTTCTTTTATGGTTTGAGACCCCCATAGCTTATTGGTATTATGGGCATTAATTTTGTACGAATTTGCTTAGGATTTTGGGTGACACATTGAAAATTCTGGTGGGAGATACTTGAATCCGAATTTGGGATTTGTGGTGGCTGTTGCAATTGTCTGCAAGTGAGGTAACCGGGGTTTACAGTAATTCCATGCATGTATCTATTTTAATTTCATATTTGCTATATATGAATGATTTGAAATGTTGAATGAATTGGTTGGCTATCTGTTATATTATGATTGGACCTTGTGAGTCCATGGTGGAGCTGTGGTGCGGCTGCCACCCGTGCATGTGCCACGATCGGGCACCGGGTATGATCAACCCCAGATGCACTGAGCCCTGGTTGTGCTCAATGGGGAGTAGGTGCCGTGGACGGGCCTCTCCCAGTGTTAATGGCCTTTAACATGTTAAATATATGATTGCTAGTATGGGATAGTAATCATGATAGCCTAATTGTTTCATTTGCTGAAATGACTGATATGATTTTGATATGGATTTTGATTTATGCATATATGTTGATTAAACTGGATTATATGATGGAATTGGCTTTGGTTACTGAGATTCATATCTCACCCCGTGTTGTGGGATTAATATTTCAGGTGAAAGTTCCTCGGGTAAGGATAAGGGTAAGCAAGTGGATGAGAATCCATGAGTTCCCACCTATGGGGAGATGGCTACACTTGGGCTGACTTAGCTAGTATAGATGCTAATTTTGTATTCCTTAATGTATAGCATCATCATGTATCTGTATTGCCAAGTGTAGGCTTGAACATTTGATTTATTGAGGATGTATGAACTGAGGGGTTAGACCTCATCTTAATTGGGTAGTTGTTGTATGGACTCATGATTTCTGTTGTAATTGGTGCTGACATGTAATATTGCTTATCAATGGAAATGTAACCCTTGAGACATTGATATGAGCCCCTAATATATGGAACCCCCATTTATTTTGTATTAAAGGATAGCTGCTGGTAGTTCATGTATATTTTGTTGTGGATACTTTATGAACTTGCTGATGGAAGGTAATTAGAGGAAAGAAACGGGCATATAGGTTTTGAGTTGGTAATGGAAGTATAACTAAGTAAATAAGGTAGATAAATGCCATTAGAGCCATATAAAATGAGGGGAAGTGACCTTAGAGTGTCCCTAAGAAGAGGAATGGAGTGTAGGGGGCGAAATAGAGGGAAAATAGCTACAGGAGGGAGTCACGCCGCGGCCAAGAAGGCTTCGCCGCGGCCTAGGGAGTGACAGTGGCGAGGGACGCCGCGGCTTGAGAAATCTCACCGCGGCGCGGAGTGAAAATAATCGCCCAGGAGGTGACAGAACGTAACCTCGCCACGGCGAAAGAAGTCCCGCTGCGGCGCGAGTCGAGGAAATTAATTAGGGAGGTTACAGTAGCAAAACTCGCCGCGGCGCCACATAGGTTGGCCGCGGCTCAGGTCCAACTCGCCGCGGCTATCGCCGCGGCGAAAGTCAAGAAAAATTTCAGAGAGTAACTGGGCCGCGGCGCGAGAGTTCTAGGCCGCGGCGCAAGTTTAAAAATGTGGTTTTTGAGTTCCAGAACCTAACTTAGCCGCGGCGGGAAAGTTCCAAGTCGCGGCGCAGGTCCCCAAACTCCTATATTTGACCTAGAAACCCTAATTTCAGTAAGGCTAATGTTAGGGAATGGTATGAGTACATTGGTGGGATGTTTTTGTGGGTTGAAATTGATCAATGGATGAATCATAAACCTTTGATGATGGTATAAACCCTTCTTATGCATGATTCCGTTGTAGTTGATAGTTGATGATCCTAGTAGTATCAAGGTTTAAAATTTCCCTATATTTCTGCAAAGTAATTGATTGTAGCAACCCCAAACCTTGATCGCTAATTATTATCAGCATGTTTAACCTTAATTATCGAGATTAGAAACTAGGGTCGTCACATAACAGATTGTGAGTTAGTGATTTGATTCTAAAATAAAGAGTTGTTGGATGAAGTAGGAGTTGTTTGTGATGCCATGACGTAAGCCTTAACGCTCTAATACCAAGATAGGAAGAAGAATATTTCCAAGTGTATGATAAAATGCCCCGATGCCTGATACAGAGCTGATGTTATTCATCTATATATATATATAATACACGTTTGATATACACTTGCCAGGTGGCATAGTAGAATATATTTACACAAAAGGAAAAACTATCTGATACGGCTAAGCATAACAGAATGCACCAAAGGAAGGATAATGAAAATATTCTATAAAACACACACATAGCAGCACACATGCACATCTATCAGACACACATATAGCTAATTGGCCTCAACAAGTGGCAAAAAGATTAAAAAAAAAAAAGAGGTCTCCAATTGACAAGACTAGCAAGGATATAACATTAAGAGTATGATTAATTATGAGTTGCAGCTGTATCTCATAATAATAATAATGGGGAGAGATTAATTGTAAATACAAGTATAGGGAAAGCAAAGCTGGTGACCGGTGGGCACCATAGGGCTATGGTTATAATATTCTATAAATTAAGGGTCTGAATTCAACATTTGGTCTTAGTGGTATACAATGGCTGCATCATTGCTTTTTGATGAGAAACTTCATTAGGGAACAGGTATTAAATTTCAGATCATCTATGAAATTTATGACTGCTCATTTTTTCTTCAATAATCTCATAATATAAAAAAGTTAGAATCTATGACTGCATGTTGTTGTATGACGCGTTTTTTCTTTATGGGTACCACTTAATTGGTTATGGACTAGTTTTGATGTTAATTTATTTGTATTGTAAGCGGGAGTTCTCTAAGCAATATAAACATTTTCAAAGTGGGGCTTTGTTGTGTGTGGCTGTAAAATACATATGCATGAAATCTTGGCTTTTATTTTTCTGATGAGATATATTGTAAACTATACAATCTGTATTTTATATATAGGTCATAATAATACCTCATTTTGAGACATCATGGACCAAGTCGACATCCTTTCATTTTCATTTAGACCTATAGAGTACTTAAATATTTGGCTAGTCGCCCATTTAATCACTCGTAAATATATGACAAATTTTGCTTTCAATCAAATTAAAATTTTGTGACCATTAGTAATTCTAGAGTTGTCTTTGTATGCAATGACAAACAAACTATAGGACAAAGCGGGAGAATTTGAATGCCACAACCTAAATTAGTACAAAATTAATGTTCCTTGCCTGTCATATACATCCTCAAGCTTCATATCAAGCATGACGACGTATAGCATTGAAGGAACTTTGGTAATATTCCAAACTCGCTTTCTTCAGAACCATACATTTTTCTGCCAAACTTGCGTTTGCGTAAAATATATATGTATATATATATATATATATATATATATATATACTTTTACAGGTCCGGAGGTCCCACGTTCTGCTATCATCACGTGGCCGATGCCACCTCCAAGTCACGTGAGGCTTTGGGCATTTGCTCTCTGCTCTTTCCCCACAGCACGCTATATAGCCCTATTACCAATATCAACCCTCCTAATAGGCTACAAAACAAAATCAACCACAATTAGCAAACATCTATTTTAAGAAAAATTAAAAAAAATAGCAAAACCAATTAATTTTCTAATTACCTCCCTAAACTTATGATCTCGCCTAAGAGAATTGCTGATGAGAAAATGGTTATGATGAGAGCCAGTGGGGTCGACATGGCTAGAAACACTGGCCCTTTCTTCTCTATAATCCATGCTTGTAAGTAAAATGTCACGCCCGTTACCATTATTCCCTATTACGCCAAAGTTAGTTAACTGAGATCAGTCATGAGTAAAAATGACTAGGAGCTTAATTAGTGAGGACATAGAGAGAGAGAGAGATGATAATTACACAGTATGCTACGGCGAGGAGTCTGACATTCCAATCCAATTTCCATTGCTGAATGTCCCTTTCTATGGCAAAGGCGATGGCAAAAGACTGAATTGAGCTTAAGAAACACTGTAGAGTTGTGAGAAGCAGCTTTGAAGGGTACTCTTTTATAACAAAAGCCTGCTCATAACACCAAAAACACATTATTAAAGGTGATATGCCATGTGTGAGTTATGACAAAAGAAATTATAAAAAGAAAAATAAAGATGACCTGCAGCACAAGCCATAGCCCCCAACAGGTGTTGGAGAGGAGCATGAGGAAGCAACCCTTTATCCAAGTACCATATGGAATATTATGAGCTTGATGCGCTTGTGTATTGGAATTAGAATACCCCAAAAGGTGATGGTGCCCCAAAAGTTGCAAATGAGGACCTTTGTAAAAGGCAAGGGTTGCTGCGCCACCCAAGCATGCCACTATACCAACCAACTTTGCAATCCCAGGTGCTGTCTTCACTTTCAGACTTTCAATCCTGTGAGACAAGCAAGCATTTCTCT
This sequence comes from Erythrophleum fordii, assembly GCA_032878935.1. NCBI lineage: Eukaryota > Viridiplantae > Streptophyta > Magnoliopsida > Fabales > Fabaceae > Erythrophleum > Erythrophleum fordii. The sequence goes on from JAVQMF010000054.1 coordinate 46,381,656, forward strand.
TCACTCAACACCGAGAGATCAAACACCTAATTTCATACAATTTGTTTTGCCATTTTTTGTGTGAATTTGGGGACATTGCTGATCTGCAGATTTTAATTAGTCATGTAACCATAACGTACGCGGGGTGCCTGCGTGCTTCTTTTTCAAAAAACACTTGCCAAGTTCATTAAGGATGCTTAATATGTATATTCACGTGAGGAGCAAGGCACGGGATTTTGAAGATCTTGTATTGTGTGGTCCAAAAGTTTCACTGCATGAATGCTAATTTCCAAGAACATATATAACCTGAAATGAGCTAGGTTTTGTTTTACTCAGACATATACATGTGGACCTTACTGGTCCAATTTGAAACTTACCAGACACAAAAGATAAAAGAGTAGTCTGCCCTAGAGAGAAAAATTTTGACCTTGCCAGAACAACCCCCCAGAATCAATTGTCCTGCGAGGCCAACACAAAATCAATACTAATTAACTTGCTATAGATTAAAGAGAGTTTATTTTAAAATTAGGTCGAAATGTCCAACTTTTCTTGTATGTTTCATAAGTGTTCATGAGATTCCACACAACTGTCAAGCAGTAGCATTTAGGGTTTTTTTTTTAGCTTCTTTTTGTTGCAAAGAAAAAAAAAAGAAATAAAAAGGAAGTAGTATTTAGGGTGAATTTTATGGTGCAAATTTATGTTCACTAATATAATTGCTGATATCATCTTATTGTACTATTAACATGTGGATCTCAATATGCTGGTAACGAGATGGTAAATTACCAACACATTAAAGAAATATTAAAAGATGTTATTTGTAATAGTACTAATCAACGCATATAAACATAAATTTGTACAATAAACTTTACTAGTATTTAGAATTTGATTACACGTTTCTTATGATAAAATCGATAAGTGTGTTTTAATTCCTAAATAACGTGACTCTAAATATTTTAATTTCGTTATGATTTAATAAGTGACAGATCACGCCCTAAAATATAAAAACCTCTTCAGAGAATTACCAAGTTAATCATGCCAATATATCCCTAAATACTTTTAGGTTTTGCCAATTCAACTCCTGGTGGGAGTCATATATTACGAGTTTACGACCCTCCATTTCATGATCCCTTGTAATCACGGGTCGAGATGGTCTTCAAATCGAATCCGTTGGGGACAGGAATCATGAATACATTTTTTTAAAAGATATTTAAAATATTAACTATATATAATTGCATGAGATGCAAATCGATGATATATATATATATATATATATTAACATGGGATCAGCTCTACCTGAGTAGAAGGGCCAAGAAGAAAGTGATGACTGGAAGGCAGTTTGTAGTAGCAGCAGCTAATGTTGCAGACGTGTAAACAAGAGCAACTCCATAAATGTTCAAGCTGATGGTTATCCTGAAATTTTGGATCACCGACACAACTTTGAGAAACAAACAAAAACGTAGAATGATGGCAATCAAAATAAATTAATAATGTCACGTAAAAGTTTAAACCTATTTCCAGCAGTGGCATACTCCTTTATTTGAAACGATCTGATATGGAAAGCAATCATATAAAAATTAACAAGACGTGAAGATGAGTTGGACAAACCCGACTAAAGAAAGAAAGAATATCTTGCAGAAGGTCACGAATGGCAAAGGCGGTGCAGTTTTCCTACAACCAAAATGGTAATTAACTTTCAGTATGTTGAACTCCATCAGAACAAGAAGTTAAAATGGTTAAGAAGCGAAAAAGGGGGGCTGAAGTGAGGAGAATTAATATAAATATACATATGCATACCGTTCGAAGAAGAAAGCCAAAGGGGTTAGGAAAATGGTGGCAGCAGCCTGTCTATAGAAGACAAAGATGAAATTGTTCATCCCATGGTCGAAAGCAGCTTTAGAGAGCAGAAACATGCCAGCATAAATTGCCTGAACAACTATGACAACCAAATAGGGCTTATTTCCCTTCATTATGTTCTTCTGTTTTGAGCCTTCAAGAGAGATGGATGGATGGATGCTTCAAGTGTAGGTACACAAATTCCGCCTTTTATGGGCAACCAAACGCGGGGCTCAAAGGGACAACTTGGAGAAGGACCCTGGCGTGTGTGGTGAAGATGGAGAGCTGCTTTACATGTTGGGGACCACCACTACCCTGTACGTCTTGATGGTGGCCCTCTTCTCGACTGTCCCCATGCATTTTTTTTTTTAATTTTTAATATTACCATCAGGATATTCTTGAATTTTGTTCGGACTATTTTGCTCTTACATGATCTTAAGATCTGACTCTCTCGTATGGACCTGACCTACTTTGAATTTAATTTTAAAGTAATCTTTAGAGGATCGAAATCATTTTATTAAAAAAGAAAATTCAAGTGCATTTATTTCATATCTTAGCTTCTACCCCTAGTTGCTCTAATCAATTAATTTCTAATGCCCACGTTGTTGCTTGCTTTTCATCACGTGTCGATTCATTTCCCCTCAATTATTATCCTTTGGCTAAAATATACTTTAATCTTTTATCTTTACTATAAATTTTATTTTATTCTCTTAATTTTATTTTGTTTCAATTTGATTTTTTAATTTTATTTTAAATTTCAATTTCAACTTTTAATTTTATTTTATTCTAATTTAATTCTTAAAATTTATTTTAGGTTTCAATTTTATCACTTAATTTTATTTTGAATATTACTTCTTAAATTTGTTTTAAGTTTTACATATTTCTGTCTCATATTTTTATTTTATTCTAATTTACTTTATTAACTTAAAAACGCAGTGGTGGTAATAGTTATTAGAATTAAATCATTAAGAAATCACATAAAACTTTTTGTTAAGTATTTTAATTTGACAATACTAAGAAAAAAAATATTTAAATAGATTTTAAAAATTAAGTTACCAAATATGAACAAGATAAAATTAAAAGATAAAAATAAAATTTAAGATAATATTAAAAAAATAAATGAAAAACAATTGAAGTAAAAAATATGAAAGTAAAATATAAAATAAAATTAATAGATTAAGTTAAAACTAAATGAAATTAATGAATACAAATAAAATGTTTAATAAAATTAAAAGGCTAAAAATATAGTTTTACGTTTTTCTTTCATCACATCACCACAACGCGACAAAATCTCCGCATTTGCATATTCATTGCAGTGAAAAAAAATATTATATATAACAAGATAAGGGCAAGTGATTTAACTAATTAAAAACGATTCAGTGAAAAAGACAAAATGAAAAGAGCATATAATATTACTGACACTCTGTTGGAAATTTGACATGGGGATAAATGATGAAGCCGCAAAACGTACAGCCTAATTCTAATGAGCTTTTGGATTGGTTATTCTTGTGTTAATTTAAAATAATCACATCATAGAAAGTGTAGTTAGTTCTCCATCGTACTCTTACACATACCCCATTTTCTTATATCTACACTCTACTACTCTAAATTAACTAAAAAAAGTACTATAAAAGTGCGTTCACCGACCAACTCCGTATTAAAATTATATGTGTATATATATATATATATCTTATTATAAAAGACTTCTTTGATTTGATGACCAATGTCTGTGCTAATGTGTTTTTCATGATATGATTGAAATAAAATAATGTTTTTGGTCAAATAGGACCAGTCCACTACATATATAGTATCTATATATTATACAGAAATTTTTGGGTTTTTTTTTTCTTTCTGATTTTAAGAAAATTGCTCCGTGGATAAGAGATTGATCATGTAATATATTATTGGTATAGTTATTGGATAAATGACATAATAATATTTTAAAAAATCCAACTGTTATTTTTCTCTTTTGAAATCCCTTTATATACGACAGAAGGTCGGAATTTAACAAAATACTTCTTGTCCTATAAAATTTAAATCCTCAATGGATGCTTCCTATACTTTTAATTACTTTTTAGAATAAATTATATTAAATTTTTTAAAATTAGTTAAGTTCTCTTTTCACTTTATATATATATATATATATATATTGCAAAAATTTTCTTGTTACTTTGCTTTCTATGAATAAAATTAACTTTTTGTACAATATATCTATTCTTAAGGTAAAATTATTTAATTATTTTAATTTTTTATTAAAAAATAAAATTACAATCTTATATTAAAATTCAACATCAATTTTTAACTATTTTCAATGTCGTATTAATAATTTACTCTCAATCTTATATTGTGCAAAATGTTAATCCTATTGACATAAAATAAATTAATTAGAATGAAAAATTTAGCAATATATATATCAAATATCAATGAAATCCAATATAATTTTGAAAATAGAAGAGATATTAAATATAATTCAACTAAAATTCTGAAGCAATTAATGTAATTCACACTCCTTTTTGCAATATATGGGATCCACTTTGGCGATGTTCAGCTTTATCATTTTTAATTATTTAGTTATTAGGTAATTGTGTTTTGCTTTAACTTTAGTTCTCCACCCCCCCACCACCCAAAAAAGAAAAATGTTTTATAATAATGCGTGATCCCAGAAACAAACGTCTTTAAAAGTGTGGAATGGGGACCGGTCTGTCATTCTTTTTAGGTAAGCATTCTTAATCTTTAGCTAATCCAGTTCGCTAGAACTTCCAAGAAATGATCACATGCCCATCAATCATGCAAGAAACTTTATTGCCATAAAAAGGGTAACAACCCAAAAAAAAAAAGCCCAATTTTTTGTCAAAAGAAAAAAGGGAAAACATCTCCGTCTATCTTGTAGACAAACAAGATAAGTAAATTCCTAACTTGTCCCAGCCAAATGAAATACAATGGTAACTTGCAGCGGAAGTCAAAGGTTAAAGCAGTTTCTTCCATAGGTTATTAGCAAGGGTCATGAGATGATGGTGAAACTTATGGATTTTCACTCTCTAATCTCTAACCCTTTTGTGGGTGTAAATTTCATTAGACTCCTCTCGTGGTGTTATTAGTTACCCCAAGAAAAGAAAAAAATTAAAAAAAGATCGATCCTTTCCCTTTTCCGTCCAAGACCCAACCTTTCCACAAGGGATCATCAAGATCCTATTAAAAATAATGTTGCTAATGGTTTCTTTCTTTCTTTCTTCTTCCCATAGTCTAAATTGGGGTGCTTTAGTCATTTTCTTTTGATTACGAAATGGCTTGGCACATAAAGCAAACCCAAAGAGAAGAGATGGCGATAACTCAGTAGTCAGTAATGCCTAGTTGCTTTCCATGCAGATTATTGATTTCTAAATACTTCAATGCAATTAAGAAATTCAAAAGCAGAAAGAGCGTCAAACCATTCGCTGGCTAGGACCATATTCTTTGGAATTTAGAAGGTTATTTCCCCTACTGCTAAAGCAGCCACGAAGCAGATCAGTATTTTATTCCCCACATTGAAACCGTGTATTTCTTCTCTCTTGTCAATTTGACCAGTAGGAAAGTTCGTGCATGGGGAGCAGAATTTGGTACTTGAAAGCAATCAAAAAATGGAATGACACTTCAAAAGTTTCAGTTCATTGCATCCTATGAAGATAACGGTAGGTGATCCATAATCTTCCGGGTCAAATGACATTCAAAACAAGATTAAGGAATCCCGAATATATTTCTTTAATGCCATGCCCCAGTTTTGAAATGTGAAACAAAAGCACAAATATGCAGCTAAAACAAATCCATATTTGCTGATACAGTGATACTGACACTGATACCTGTACCGATGCTAACAATTTTGTATCCTTGAAAAGAATCAAAGTGGCATAAAAATTGCACATTAAGCACATGATGGATGATATGTGGGACCTAGGAAGAAAAGCAGCCCTTGGGTATGAAAATGTGTGACATTTTATACTCCATAAGAGTGGTGAGACACGTCCCTATTTTTTTTATTTAATTCTTCTACGGAAGTGCCTCTTACATTAGTGGTTTATGAAAATTGTTTGCTGTTTCAGTATCAGCTCTTATGCTTTGATGTCAATATCAACATTAATCAAGGATGAAAGTAACTAGCAGGAAGTAACAGAGAAACTCCAATAATTAAGTGGGCTAGTCACATGTTTAACATCTAATTGCAAAAATCTCATGTCTTGAGCAACTACAAAGCGCGTGATTCAAAAGTAAATAATTCCATTTAGCCTTTCAATCGACAATGCCCACTAACCAAAACCTGATTATTTAATGCAAAGTTCACCCACTTCCTCTGCTTATCTTTTTCATTAAAGCATGGACAAAGCCTATCAAAAACGAAATAAGATTTTGGCTTGAGGTTTGCTTTTTCTATTTCCATGTGTGAATCAGGAAAAATATGTGATGGTTCTGAATTTGAAGCCCAGAGGAGAGAGACGTACAAGAGGGAGGGACCCCGCATTCATAATGGACCCCTAAATTTTACTCATTCAAAAGATACTGAAACCTTCCCAATTAGTGAAACCAGACAAAGAGGTCATTCCATATATAGCGTCGATCATTATGTTGAAGGCAATAATGCAAAGAAAAAAAATGAAAAGGGACAAGGCAAGAGAATTATCCAGTTGCAATTCATTATCTGCACAGCTTCTGATGCTCTTTACAAAGATTACGTAGAATGTTGGTATCTAAGGTTGTGGTTTCTGTCTTTCGATTTATTAGAAAAAGATGAGAAAATCTGAGATTGTCTTCTTATACCCTATAGTATGAAGGTATATTCTGATAAACAGCAAACCTCTTAGAGTTCTGTTGTGAAAACAGCTAGAAAGAGAACTTGATTAATTTCTAGGGTATCAAAAACTTTTCTCTTTCCCCCTTGTTTTTTAGTGCAAAAGTACTGCTGATTGATACTTTTTTTCTTTTGGCTCCACCAAGTGCTTCGTGGTAGAATCCAAAGAAAGAAAAATCAGCAATTGGAATTTAAAAAAAGAAAAAACTTATACTAGCGGTGGTGGTTCACTAAAGCTTGCCTATGCTTCTTTCATCTTGATCTGCACATCCTTTCTGTGCTTGAACTGGTAAAGAAACCTGATCACTCATCCCTTCTTTTCTCTTTGCCCACAGAACACTGTAGAGACTTAGAACCAACAAAATCCCACCAAGAATGCTGTAAAAGTAGCACAGTAAAATAAGTAGGAGACAGAGATCTCATCCTATGCCTTTAATATGCAGACAATGATAATGATGTCAAAGAATTATTCAAGAAGTTTGAGTTCTTAGGTGGATATTTAAATAACAACACAATATTTAAGTGAACTTTATTAGACAATTAAATAAATTACATTAATTTCTTTTGGCACTTGGCTAAATTACATTTATATTTCTCTTATTTTCAAAATATTATTTGGCTCTCTTAATATTCGATATATATTGCAAAAATTTCTCATACAATTTTATTTTCTATCAATAAATTTAACTTTTAGAATAATATACATTTTTTTAAAAAATAAAATTGTTGAACTGCATTTGTTGTCCTATTAAGAATAAAATCGGTTGTATATTATGCAAAAAATTAACTTCATTCACCAAAAATTATAAAATAAGAAGTTTTTGCAATATATATATATATAAAGGTAGCAAATGTAACTTACTCTAATTAATTTGACAACTGCAGTTTAGTTATGAAACCTAAACAACTGTTGCGTTCATAACTCTTGGTAATGTTTCAACTTGACGTTTGAGATAATTATAGCAACTCACCTGCCAAAACTGACGGACTCGCCCAGTAGAAACATGGAACCAATAATTGTAAACATGAAATTGAGTGGGTTCCACAAAGCTGGGAAAAGTGGCCCTTTCTTCTCAATCACCCAAGCTTGCAAATAGTATGTAATCCCAGTCACCATTGTTCCCTGTTACACCGTTCATATATAATCATCAATTTTTTTCTTTACTGCAACAAATACAGTGCCTATAACATTTTTTTTTCCTTTCTGAAAACGGTAGTATGAATAGTGGTTAGAAGGCATCGCTTTGCCACTTACACAGTAAACAACCCCAAGGAGTCTCATGTTCCAACTTAGCTTCCACTCCCGCATATCTCTTTCTGAAGCTATAGCAATACCAAATGACTGAATTGTACTCAATAGGCACTGGAGGCTTGTGAATTTTAGTTTTGAAGGGTAGCTTATGAGCAATCGTGCCTGTTTTATGAACCAGTGTCAGCAAAGTCATAAGTCATTAACTTCATCATAATCAGAATCATATTCATATATAAATTATACTAACACAATAGATAATGAGCCAAAAATCTAGAATGTATACAGTTATGGTATCCCAGCTAGATGTTCCTATACATTATATTAGCCCAACTCGGAATAGCACAACAATGCTGCGCGCGCGCGCGCACACACACGTACGTACATATATATATATAAAAAGTGGGTTTACCTGAAGTACAAGCCAAATACTCCAGGTGATGATGGCACAGAACAAGAGTAAAGAACCCAAATACCATCTTTTGGCAGAGGAAGAATGATCTTGATGAGGATGTTGAGTGTTGTGATTTCCAGATAGGAGAGATATCTGAGGTCCCTTGTAAAAAACAAGGGTAGCTACCCCACCCATGCACGCTACCAGACCTGCTATCTTTGCAACTCCTAGTTTTGTCCTTATTTTCATCTTCTCCATTCTGCAGCGCATCATCATGAACGTAACTGCTCAGAATCATCATATTTTCCACTCACTCCAGTTTACCAGGCTCAGAAATATCTTTCACTTTTATATATATGCAATGCAATTTAAATTTAGTCAAGGTGTTAATATTTTGAATTGTCAGTACACGTACATGAAGTGAATGGTATATTTCTCTTTTCAGAAAGTTCCATTTCATTTTAGCGTACTAATATTAAAGGTCAGAGAATGAAAGAGTAATTTTGCATGAATTACCTGAGCAGCACAGCAAAGAAGAAAGTGAAGACAGGGAGGCAACTAACAATTGCAGCACCCAATGTGGCAGATGTATAAACTAGTGCAATGGCATACACATTTAGAGCCAGAGCAACCCTGAAAATCAAAATGGTTCAATAAAAATTTTCATAGAATTATTTGTTAAGAAATGACAAAAAGAAAATTTACATACCCAAAAAATGAAAGCATGAAAATCTTGCAGAAGATCACAAACGAGAGTGGCACTGCACTTCTTCTGGGACCAACAATATATTTCAATTATATAATTAAAGACAAAAAAGTACAGGAAGAAAAGAGATTAGATACATCATTACCGTTCAAAGATCAAGGCTGGAGGGACCAAAATAATAGTTCCAACCAGTTGTCTATAAAAGATAAACACACTGCTCTTCATACCCTGATTGAACACTGCCTTGGATAACAATATCATCCCGGAGTATATGAGTTGTATCAGAAACATTGCCAAATATGGCTTATGTTCACCCATTTTCAGTGAAAATGAATGCTGATTACACCTTTTGATTATGAATAATTATGATGTTAAACTATATATAGGATCCCAAATAGAAAATGAAGCATGCGAAATGAGGGGAAAATCTTTATGCCTATGCCTTCCTTAATGAAGATGGATTTGGATTATAAGTCAAAGTGATGTATTTATTCTCTAAGCACTTAAATTTTTAAATGAAGCATAATTAATAGCATCTCGTCTTTAAGCCTTTCTTCCCAAAAGTTATCACTTAATAGAAACAGTTAGTATCTCCCCTTGTGTGAATTGACCTAAATATTCCACTTGAAATAATGATATTGTTTAATTACTCACAGAGTGGCGTACTTCATTTTGAGAACCTGAAAAGTGCAGGTGGTCAAAAAAATTCTTGTTGGATATTTATATTGGCTATCTCTTTTGTCAGATTTATTATACGATGATCAATTGTGGTATAAGATGGAAAACGATGGTTGAATATAAGATTCTTACTCATTTGATATTTTGTTTGGAACATATCAACGTAAACTTAGATGGATTCAAATGAAAAAACCAAAATTCAAATGAAAAAGCCAGATATTTATATTAGCTAGCTCTCTATTTCTCTGATTAATTAAATAATATTTTGAAATTTTCAATAAATGTTTTTACTATATAATTAATGCACAAATAATTTTCAAATATTTACATTATTCCTTGTGGTCCTCCTCATAATGTTTTTTGAAAAAAAGAAAATAATAATAATGATAAGTTGACACAGTGATATGTTCAAAATTTCTCATCAATTTTACGTTCATGTCTGTTAATCATTCTATACTTCTCTAGCGTTCTTGCAATAATTGAAGACTCAAAAAAATTTATATCATTGTTTCATTAATGTATATTTTTCTCAGTGATTGAGTAGCTCAAGGCCTATGTAATCTCAGTTATCGATGCATGACTATAGGGTTCGATAACAATTTTTGATAAAGTAGAAGACAGAAACAAAGTGAAATGGTCTTATTTTACTTGAAATTTCTGAACAAAAGGGGTTATTCTCGTTTTGCTATTTCATTGTTTTGGCTTCCTTTTTAATAGATTCCAGAGTCACATCAGGAGATAGATTCCTTTCCAATTTAAAGCCATAAAACAAAATATATATTATCTTCAAAGTGAAATTGAAATTCTTGGTTCCCCATTTGTAATTTAATATTATTACTTTAATGTCATTAAAACAAATTATCGATCACTTTAAGATTTTTTTTTTAATGACGTTCCAATCAACTAGGCAGAGTACAGATTAATATGTATACTTTTTTTTTTTTAATTTTGTTTTCACCTTTGGAGTCTTATTTGGGAGAATTTGAGAGTAAGAATAAGGTTGATCCAAATCTCAGAGTGAAAGAAAAGAATAAACACTCGTTATTATGTCTACGGAATAAGTTTCAACTTTAACGAGAATAATAGCTTTAAAATTTTTTTTTTGGGTCGGTTTTACACGACTTAAAGTTTAAAATGACAAATTATTATGTATTATTTAAAAATTTAAAATTTTGAATAATTTATTTGAATTTTATATTTGAATATTTGTACCATCATGTATCATTCCGTAAGAAACATATGACGAAAACCCATAAGTGACAAAGTGACATGATTCTTACTTCTGTACAAGGTGAAGTGAAAATTAAAAAAAAAAAAAAAAAGGTTTGCCTATGCACAATATTACCACATATTTTAACATAAAGTAATGAAATATATTTAAATTTTTTCAAATTTAAGTAAATAACTGCATCTGATATAATTTTTTTGTCGATATATAATTTTAGATAATAAATCTTAGGTTAAGTTACATGTTTAGCCATTATACTTCTATGGAATTTTCAACTAAGTCTATATTTTATTTTTACAAAACGAGTTACTTACTCTTTTTTTTTGGTTATTTATAAATAAGTCTCTAATGATTTCAATCGTAACATCATTAAATTCATATTGGGTTTATATATCACATGTCAAAGTTGATGTAAACTTTATTTTATCTATATACAAATTTAATTTGATTCCTAGAGTTTCATCGCTCTTTAGTTTAGGTCCTACATTTTTACTTCATTTTTAATTTGGTCTCTTATATTTTATTACATAAGCATTGCTAATAATTTACAACTAAGTAATTTGTTTCAAATTAGCAATTTTTATGGTCTTATAATAGTTACTCACAATGAAACCCACATAAGGCCAAGATCTCAAGCACACGACGTTGCAATACCATGTCCAACACTTAAAGTAACTAAACTAAAAGATTATTTTGTAACTCATACAAACAACAATAGCAATATGTGAAATTAATAGGAACATCTACTGTCTTATAGTTCAATTCAGAAATTTCATCCATGATTGTTCTCTTCGTTCGTAGATGAGCATTCCAGGTGTGTCTTCTGGTTTAATTGCCAAGAGTCGTCAAAATCAAAGAAAGAAGGCCGAAAGTAAGATGATGATCAAAACCATAACACTGCTATACAAAATATCTGAGTAACACTCACACTGCTATACAAAATATCTGAGTAACACTTCTATTATGGTGAATGTTAACATACTTATAAATGGTGTTGCATTCTTTAACCATGGTTATAAGTTATAACCTTAGTTACTAGAAGATACTTACAAGTATTTAGGTACAGAGATATCTGTAAATATTTTTTTACGCCGAGTAGTGATATCAACATACTCACATTTAATTAGTGGCGTTGCATTCTTCGCCCATAGTAATTATAACCATAGTTAGATCATGTTGTCTATAAATTAAATATATCATTTTTATATTCTTCATCAAACACTTTTTCTTCTCCATTATCAACTCCAAAAGCATTCTCTTCAATGCAGCCTCATTTCGGGAATGCTCTTTGTAACGAGTTCTAGGAGTAAATTGATATCTCTAATGTTGAATTAATTATTTAATTAATTTGACAATTTTAATTAATTATTTATCGATTAGCATTAATTTAACTAATAAAAATAATTACAAACTAAAATTAAGTAATCAAACCTAATTAATAATACTAAGCCCAAAATAGATTGGATTTGTTGTATATAATCTATGATAAGTTGAATTGTATACAAGTTTATTGGGTAGAGGCTCTAACCTATAACTCTTTTAGAGATTAATTGGTTTCTTATTACTAATCTGATCAGTTGAAATAAGAATTATTTATTATTAATTAATTATCAATTAATCAATATAATAATATGGAGGTTATTATGAGAGACACTACAATTCTCTATTATCATAGAATAATATACTTTGGTAACTTCTTCAGAAAATTAACTAATCAATTTCTACTCTTTGAAAATTTTAAAGAGGCTAAGTAGGTTGCTAAATTTACTTACTCTGATCATCAATGATTGCTTTCAAATTATCATCAAATATGCAATTCTATCATCTTATCAGTTAAAAATAATTCTAGGATTATTTAATATTGTTAACATCTAACTCACAAATTTCATAAATGGATTAGAAGTTGAGAACCTTGTTCACAAAGTTCTCCCCGACCAAATGATTCACAATTTTTTTTTAAGAAAAAGAAAAAGATTACATTTAGAAACAAGCATCTTATGCTAAATTTTAAATTAGGAAAATAAGAATAGATCAAACCTAAAAGAAGACTAAAATCTATTGTTAAACTGGAGATTCCAATAAAAAGATGGCAACTACAAAAATTAAGTACAAGAACAGGAGTTACAATTTACATCATTTAGAGAGATTTAAGAGTCTATTATAATATCAAAATTAAGTTAGTTAACAAACTTTAGTTAGTGTTAATAATAGCATTAGTCTAGATAGATCATAAATTGTAATATGTTTGTTAAATGGGCTAATGAATAATCTAACATATTATAATCTAATCTTAAACATGGATCAATACTCAATAAGTATTGGAAATGTTTGCAATAATTTTGATGTTGAGTGAGTTAGACTTAAAATTAAAAACATTGGATCAAAGAGTTTTCTAAAAGAACGAAGCTACCAAGTTTTGCAATAATGAAAATAATATTGGGAATTTCACATATAAATGTCATGCATCCATATGTTATTCAAGTTCCCTAGAATCAAATTGATAGAGTGTTTCACATATCAATTAGGGATCCAAAATGAGCTAGTTCTTGCCACATTTCCCATTACATGTTGCTATTCCAACTAACTTGGTAATGAAATACTTAGGACCTGTACTTGGAACTTGCTTGATACACATAATTTTAAGTATAGAAATAAAAAAAAAATATACTTTGTAAATGAAATAAATGGCAAATATTCCTTGTAGCCCTGTATAAAAAAAATAACAAGACATTATTAAATAATAATGATAATAAATATTACAAAAAAGATTTCTTTCACCTTCACTTTTCCATCCTCGTACCAAATGGGAGTGTCAATTTACATTGCTTATATATAAATGATGGTAAAGTATAAGAAACCAAGTTAAAGAGTATCAAAAATTTAGGGATCAGACTAAATTCGTGTAAGTCCATATTAACTTTGATTGTAACACATGAGCAATTTGTTAACCTACTCAACTAACAATATTATGACAAAAATTAGTATCGGAGACTTCTTTTTAAATAACAAAAAGATGTAAGAACTTATTTTTAAAAAATAAAATCTAGGAATTAAATTAAAATTTTGGTCAAAATATAAGAACTAACTGTATGATTTAACCCAAACTTTGGTAAGGTGAAAAATTAACACCATGATCCAATAGATTTTAAAATGAAATCATTAGAACAGAAAGACAGGCTATTCCTCTTGAGCTCTAACAAGGCTTACGACTATAACACACCACTATGCAAAAGCGAGAACAAAAATCTAGGTTCCTCCACTAATAATCAATATTTAATAACGCCAATAATTTAGATTCACCCAGCAAATTATAAACCACTTTGAGAATTTTTATTTTCATAACTTTGGTCTACTTAAGCCGCGCATATTAAAGAACGTCACCCTTTTTAAAAGAAAAAAAAATTTCCCCCGCTAACTATAAATATTTTGTTTAATAATCATCTCGTTTTCATCGCCATTGATCGATGTGCCCTAGAGAACTACTGCTTCCATTTTCTCCCCTATTTGTTAAAGAAAATTTTCAATGCAAGATCATGGTAAACTATAAACTTATATTCCATCCTCATTTTAATCTAGTTCCCTGTCTGTCGTTGATTGAACCAATGTTAAACGAATAGTGAATCAATAGTTCACATGATACTTAATATATTTCACATATGTATCATGTCAAAAATATTCCTTACTATTACTTAATAGGTTTTTTTTTGTTGTGGGGGGTGGGGGGAAGGGAAGACAAGGGCTAAAGGAATGGGGGGATATTGAATATCCAAAAGTAACTTAGAAAGTCATTGACCAAATGGGGACTCACAGGTGATCACTGTCAAGCACCATGGAAAATGCCAGGAAGAGCTATCATGCACGTAGTCGGGAGATGTCTTAAATGTCAGGAAGCAACGTGGATTCTTAGTTTGACAACGCACATGACAATACGCAAACTGCATTTGTGGTCCAAAACATGACCAACAAAATCTTGCCTACACAGTGCCTTTAACAATGGCATATACTCTTTCTTTTTATTATTTGTTGCTTTTTTCTTTCTACGTGATGGCATATTACTAGAGGAAAATTCTACTTTTATTCTTGATATTCTTTATAAAGTTTGTACATTTAATTTGTTATTTTTTAAGATATCGTTAATATTGTCTTTTAATTTCACCCTTGTCCATAAATTAATGAAAAAGTTAATATTTTTTTTTTAACTTACGTGACATATTAATTGATTTATACTTGACATATGCTCAATCGACATGAGATAGCGAAGTCCATTGTGTTGATATACTTCAGAGGTGCATGATATTAAAAAGCCGGCACATGTCATCCCTTTATTTATTTATTTCGTTGGATGAAAATATCATAATGCTTTATTTATCATTGTTATTTTTTGTGGTGTATTATGTTAGAAACAATCTCTCGAATTTTACGAAGGATTAAAGCTCTCAAGCTTGAGGCCAACTAATAAATCTTGGTTTGAAAATGGGCTGGGCTTTGGTCGCCGACCAGCAAGTGTTTTCAATTCTTCGACATCTGCCCTCCATGAACCGAGGAGCACTCAATCACTTCATATTTAAAGATAATAACAACCCCTGAACTATAACTAATTATAATTTTGGTATTCGAAATTTAAAAGTTGTCTTCCTTCTGTCGTCGGCATCAATCATGAGCTTCTCCGCCAGGGGAGGATGTTGTGAAGAAGTGAGACAATGTTATTGTTAACGTCAATGATACGAGACTGACTAATAGAGTGGTTTAAAATTAAATCAATCCAGTCAGTCAACAACAAAGGAAAGACATGGAAAGAGACGACGAACATTAGTTGCTGACCCGGTCTTACATTAACAAGAACAAGGCTGTTGGGATATTGGATGACTTGAAGAAACAGTTTGACTTTAAGGAGTTCCTCAACTGGGCCTGCATTATGATCATCTAAAACCCTTCACGTTTCTGCGTAACTCAATTTCTTTTTTATATCATCACCGCATCTTTTTGACTTAGAATTCTAATCTGGCCATTATTTATTCGGTAAAATGGGATAAGCCTTCAATGTTGCATTTTTCCTACACCGTAAACAAGTAGTCAGATAAGACCTTGTATTCCAATATTACTAATTATGCCAATATTTCCCAGCAACATTGCTAAATTATTAATTAAGAGCTACAACTTCTAGTTTAGTGACAAAGAGGTAAGTAATTAACAAAATTATTAAAATAAAATTAAAATAGTTATCTATAATAATGTTAACTGAGTTTGTTATTATTTTGGGAAGGGAGGGAGGGAGACTCAAAACTATCCTAAACACAAGAAGAGAAAGCAAAACCAACGAATGTTTCGCGAAGAAAAATCGGGTATTTCCCTTATTACTGAACGAGATTTCAATGCAACGCAGCTGGTGTGACTGTTTGACTAACCTAACACGCAATAAAAAGGGGAGCGGACCCTCTGTTGTGTACAATAGAAGTGTTGTGCCTCTGCTCCCCTCCAGCATTTTTTTTTCTCAAAGCTTTAATTTTTTTTTTCTTTTAAAACAGGATGGATTCCTTACTGTCTACAAGAAGAAAAAAAGTATGATAGTTAAAAATTTAAATTGAAAATATTTTATATTTAAAATATTAAAATTTAAAATTATTTTTAAAAATTTTTTATATAATTTAAATTTATTGTCTTTAAATTTTTAGAATAATTTTAAAATTTAATATCATTTAATATAAATATTTTAAATTTAAAATAATAAGAAAAAAATTATTCCTTGGCACAAGAGCCACGTGACGCATACATGAACAAGAAGAAACAGCTGTTCACTTTTACTTAGAGGAGATACGTAGCATCGTAGCACCAACCGAACTCCCACAAAGGCGAGCATGCATTCTCCCTAGTCAAAAAGAGAATCATGTAAGAGAAGAAAAGAGACATAAGAAAATAAAATCCACATAAATAGATCCCATTAAATTTTGCCCATACCTTCTTTTTTTCTGATCAATAGATCTTT
Organism: Erythrophleum fordii; assembly: GCA_032878935.1. Classification (NCBI taxonomy): domain Eukaryota; kingdom Viridiplantae; phylum Streptophyta; class Magnoliopsida; order Fabales; family Fabaceae; genus Erythrophleum; species Erythrophleum fordii. The sequence continues at coordinate 46,398,525 of JAVQMF010000054.1, forward strand.
TTCTAAACTGGGGAAGATCTACTTGCCACCCAGCCGTACCTATACATTTTGTGAATGGATTGTCCATTCCACAATATGATACTCTAATAGAAATTCATTTAAAATTGTCCAAATTTAATGTCATCTATTTTTTTTATTTTGATATTTATTTTTATTTTTAAAAAAATTCAAAATAAAAATGATTTTTTAATTTTTATCTAACAAATTATTTGTATAATAAATATTAAAAGATTATCTTCTTTCAATTTACTTCTTTCAAAACTATCCAAAAAAGGAAAAAAAAAAACAAAATAAAAAAATTTACATTCAAATTAAATCTGTGCACTAAGAAAAGCATTTGACAATCCATTGGCATGCTTTTAGTCTTTCCAAGTCTCTCACTGATTTTGTTGGGTTCGAGAAAACAAAATAACTCGTTCTTTCGTGCGAATGCATCCATTATCTTCTACCCTAACCCAGAATTTTATGGTCTGTTTTGGTTAGATAATATAAAATATATATATATATATATATATAGAGTAAAAGTAATTTTATACTCTTTTAAAAAATAATTTAATGATCAAAATAATAATTTAATAAATAAAATAATAATTACATAAAATATAATACATTACACAAATTATAAAAAAGATATTGGGCAAAAATGTCTTTTGAATCCGTAGTAATCGTTCTCCCCACAAACCTCTTACCCCAAATGTACGAAATCGACATTTTAATCTCCAAAGGAAGGGGGAAAAAATCGATCTGGAATTAGACCTCTTTAAAAAATCGAAATATCGAGCTCCGAAAATTCATATCTGGTTTCTATGATGCTTTTTGTTATTAATTAAATAAAAATCATAGGGAAAAAAAAAGTTTTTGGGGACAAAATGCAAAGGGTTCGACCGGTTTAGTACTTTCCGGCATCCCCCACAAAGCTGTTGTACACGTAGTTTGCCAACTACATATATCACCAGTGCCTTCCCTGAGAACTACCGCCGCCTTTGTTCTTCCCAAAGAAGGCATTCTTGGCCTTTGGTTTTGGTAGCTCATGGATGTCCATCACCTGAATCGTTCTTTGCTTTTTGGCTATATACCACCGCACAAACACACAAAATTTACCAGTCAGCATATAATTTACCAAAGAAATTCTACTGAGCTAGCAAGAGAAGAAAATAGAAACGGTAATTCCACCATTTTCAGCCTCCTTGTAGTTCTCTTGAAGCCGCCTTCTAGCCGAAGCAAGTCGCTCCGCGTCAAAGTTGTTCTCCCTCTGTTCTCTCTGTCTCTGCAATCATTCAGCCATTTGTCAGGACCACTTGGCAAATTTAACAAGAAGATCATGTGACAGTTTTGCTTCAGCTCCTGCATTTCCTAAAACTGATAAGAAAAATAAACTCTACTCAACTGAGCTAAACTCGACAACTAGTGCATTTTGGTTTTTAAGTTCCTATATTTTGAGTGCATAACCTCCAAATTTCTATTTTCATCCTCCGTATTTTTTAGCAGCCACGTTAAGAGTCGGACTCCAAAATGGTTATAATTCATATTCGTACGTTTTGAGGAGCAGAAGCAGGAATAGGGACCGATGGCGCTGGTTTTGGTGGAGCTTCTCTTCCAGGAATTGGTTTTGGTTTTGGTTTCGGTTCTGCTTCCGAATTGTTCCGGTCTGACCCAGAACTCCCAGCTGTATGAGCAAGAAACATATCAACCCTACGGAAACAGCGGAATACAAAAGAAAAATGAGAAAAACTTTGAATCAGATACTATACTCACTATGTGGATTTGGCGAGTATGCAAAATCAGGAATCTGCAAAAGGAATGGAATATTAAAAAGCCAAAGAAAGCATAATTTTTAATCGTCTTTCCCAGGTAAAAGCCCTGGAAAGAAAAAAGATTTCTTTCACCTGGTGATATCCGTTTTGGGGGGTTTTATGCTGAGGCGAGTCTCCATCAGCTGCCAACAACATCAGTTACCACATGTTAATTTAGTGAAAACTCCCTAATTTCCACTTATTACACTCAGAAATTTTCTAACAGAAGCTTAAGATTACCCATGAGAGAAGTGTGCTCCCCTGGTGGATTCAACTTCACCCATTCATCGACAATATCTTTCCATTTCCTGGACACAAACAGCTGAAGTTAATACCCTCGGAAACTCAAAACATCAGCAGCGTTCACGAACTGAACTTATCCACAAACAAATATCAACATTTGTACATATTTTCTTTTCAATAATTTTTTACTCTTCCAAAACCTGACTAGGAGCTTCACCAATCTCCGAACATCATTGGACGAATGCTTTCGCAAACGATTCACGTGCCTCCCAATGTCAGTCTCCTACAGAAATCAGACCAGCTAAGTAAAACTATCGATGAACTTCAAATTATACAAGAGGAAAATTCTTTCCAAACAGAAATTACCTTTAGCGCTTGGAATGTAATATCCATGTCTGCAAGATTTTGTAGCAACTCCAACAATGATTCTTCAGACTGATGCAATAAATTATAATAATCGACTCAATAAGAAAGCTTACAGAATTATCAAACGAAAAATGAATATTTGAGAGTAACAGTGGGAAAGAGAACAGATTAAACAAGACCTGGTTAGGGTCTTCAAGTTGCTCTTTAATCTCCAGAATCTTCTTCTGCTCATCGTCGAACAAGCCTCCGTAAGGATCTATCTCCTCGTCGACTTCGTTGTCGTCTTTACCAAGGGATTGCGGCGTTGCAGGCGAGGCACTTCTATTATCGAGGGGAGGACTGCTTTCCTTCTTGATTGGAGCAATGATTCCGTGGCCGTTAGACCTGAGATGACTGGGTTCGCAATTCCGACAGGATGCAGGAGCTGAAGTGGCCGCATAGAGGCGCTCAACGATTCCATCCCTGCGATGCTTCAAATCATCGCCGTAATCCAAGGAAGCGACGGTGATTGCGGTGTCGATAAAGGTCCACACGTCAACGCCGGCAGTCTCCAATATGGATCGGAAATCGTCCAAATCCATATCGAATGAAAATTTGAAACCCCAATACTGAATCTAAGGGCGTAGAATAGCGAGATTAAAAGCCCGAGAGGAGTTTCTCCTCTGAAATCGCAAGGACGGGAGGAATAATAGCTACAATCATTGGAGACCAAATAAAAGAGAAGAAACAAAGTCGAAATGCGAGAAGGGCATAGATCTGAGGTATGGAGTCGCAGGCACACAGATCAGATTCACAGTCCCGGAGAATATGAAATTTAGCGGAAAACGGTAGGAAATAGAGAGAAGGTTCGTGGATGATAAGAACACAAGAAAGTATATTCCAAACCTGAAACTCCTGTATATTTTATTATTATTATTTTTTTTTTTTTTTGGTATTTCGATTTAAAACCTTTGACGCGTGTATGACTATGTACAGTGTGGTAAGGGTTACCATCTCTCTCTCTCTGTCTCTGGCTCTGTGGGCAAAGGAAGACTAATGGATTTGGGGTTAGCGTTTGAGTGAGAAGCATATCCAGGTAGGATTTTGGTTCGTCCAATCACACGTAAGGGAAGGGTCATCACGCAGTTTAGAATAAAGAGCGAGGGCAATCACACTCTGCGCTGCACCTATTCCTATTGGGAGCATGCCCTCTCAATCCCGGGCCTCCCCTCGCCTCGATCCCCTCCTCTTGTCTATTTCTGCCGCCCCATCAACTCAAACCCACTGTCATTTGGGCTTATGCCATCGGCTTTTAACTTCCTTTTATATTAAATTAATAAACAAATTATATATATATATAGTTTTTTCTTTAAATTTACTTCATTTATTGTAGCTTTTAAATATTAAAATTAACATGTGCAAATGTAAAAATAAAAGGAGATCTAAGTGGTAAGTATACTACTAATGTTTTAAAATATTATTACAATTATTTATCTGCATTATTATTTTGTTCACAAAGAATAAAATAAAATAAAATTTACACTTTTATTCATTTTTCCTCATAACAAAATATACTCTTCCCCACCCCTCTCCTCAAACAACCCCCCAATCTCACATCTTCATGTTTCCAATCGATTTTAAATAATTTCTTCGAATTTTTTTAACCAAAAAAATATTAAATATAACTTATCTAAATTTCATTAAAGAAATGATATAATTTACTATAAATTTAAACTCGTCTAATTTGAAAAGGTTCGAAATTGGTAACATCTTCTATTTTATAGTTTATATATATATATATATATATATATATATATATATATATATATATATATATATATATATATATATATATATATATATATAAACTTACTCCATCCCCTGGCAACTTTAAAAGAATGAGAAATGAGTTATCATCCTTTCTTTCTTTTTTTTAATTTTCTAAATAACAGAGGAGAAACTTTCCCCCACTCCATCCTCTTCACAGAATTTCCACACAATCATTTACCTTTTCATACTTCCTAATTATCTAAAACATTGTTTTAGAATAACACTAAAAAAATGTTTACCCAAACAAAAAAAGAATAATAGCAACAAAAAAAACTATAAAATCGGGTTCTGTAACAAAGTTCTTCAACAAGTGTCAGGAAAAGAATAAATTGAAATTTTAATAATAAAAAATAACATAAATAATTAAATAAATACTTTATGAGTATTCATGTTTGTGATTATTTAATTATCAAATACAACAAGTTAACAATAATAAATTATGATATAATTCTTAAAAAAAAATACATCCTTTTTATTTTCTTCCTTTTATTTAGAACTTGGAAGATATTATTCAATTAAACTAGATATTATCTTATTTTCATGTAAAGCTGTTAATGAATCAAATTATTTATGAAGTAGTTAAACTTGTCTTATCGAAAGTTTAAATTGGACTTAATTAATTTATTAAATAAACTAACTGTATTAATATACTAAGCCTTTTTTTTAACTAAAACAAGTCCAATTCAAAAAATTTGATACTCAATTTGTTAAACTCTTCAAAAGTTCAATTAGTAATAAAATATTTTTTTATATATTATAATCAATATTTTTTTCAATTAAAATTATAAATAAATAAATAAATTATATATGGTTAAAACATTATAACACATATGTTTATATATTTTTATATATATACATAATATAATATAAAAAAGATGAAATTGATTGATAAATTTCGAATAGTCAATTGTTTATGGTTGGCAACTCATAAAAGGTCCTTACAAGTATTGACAGCAAATTTTAAAAGATTAAAGCCTAAATTTTTTTTATTGAGATTGGAAAGGAATGAGAGGCAACCCATTAGCACTTAAGGCTTTATACGCACCCACAGAGAAAATAGTCTATCTAATCTCATCGTTAGTAATACTATTAGCCATAATTTTGACATCTTCACAATCTATTATAGGAAAGGATAATTTCATATGAAAATAATCTACATCATTACTATCTTTGCTAAACAATAATTTAAAATAGTTGATAGCATGTGATCGGAGAGCTACTTTATCCTTAATCCAATTTCCATCCAAATCATGTAGGGTAAAGATTTTATTCCTCCATTGTTTAGCTACTGTTTGCACATGATAATACTTAATACTGTAAACATCATGTTCAACCCAAGAAGAGTGAGATTTCTAAAACCAAAGAACCTCTTTCTAAAAGAGAATCTTATTTGACTCATATCGGAGTCTCCATCAAGATTCTTCACAAATAAAGAATAAGGAAAAGACTTGTTATTTTGAATACCATAGAGTCTTTTACAAAACTCATTCTTTTCCTTTCTAATATGAATATATGCTTAAAGACTTCCTCATTCCACACAAACACATCCTCTTTAAAAGGTTCAAAGCACTATAAAGATTGACGTTTGACCTCTAAGAGCTCTTAATAAAAGGAATTATAATCTCTGTGTGTTAATTAAGTATCTTCAAAGTAGAAAAGACAGTTGTGCCTATCTTTCTGAATAGAATAATGAAGACTAATAAAAAAATGATGGTGATCAAAGGAACTAACATAAGTAGCAATTATAACAATACATTGATGAAAGGAAGTAACCCAAATGGTATTACCCAAGGCTTTATTAAGCTTCTCAAAAATCCTTGTATACTTTTTATGTGTGGGACCTACTTAAGTAAAATGGAAACTAACAAACTCAGTGTCCAATAGGCCACACTTACTAATTCTACCTTGGAAAAGGGATTATCTATACATGCAAATAGGAGTTCCACCTTTCTTTTCCTCTAGGCCAATAATATCATTAAAATCACTTGCCACCATTTAAGGAGTAATCATGTTATAAGTGATATTCATGAGGTCAACCCACAAGGAGCACTTAAAGTTCGAATAGGATATAGCATACACCAAAGAGATAAAATAATTCCTGCCTGAGTTCTCAACCATGTAAAAGTGTATAAGTTAGTTAGAAAGGTGCACCATCAACATATTAGCTATCAACAATTTCCAAGCAACTCAAAGCCCTCCGGAGTTACCATTATGAACCACAGTAAAACATTCATCAAACCTAATTTAAGGCTTTATCTTGAATAACTCAAGTTTCTACCAAGGCAATATAGTGAAAAGAGTATAAGTCACAAAACTATTTGATATATCAATGAAGACCTTTATCTTCAACATATTGGACATTTTGTACATTAATTTTATTCATTAAAAAAAGAGAAAAATAAGAATCAAACCATAAAAAAGTCCAACAGCTCTCACAAAAACAAAAAACCTTACATAAATAATATTGTGTCTTTCTTATCACATTGCACATAGGGGGTGTCTTTAACTCGAGAAACTAAATAGCCTATATTAATGGTGTCGTGATCCATAAGCTTTTCCCTATTCTTACTTACACTAAAGTCTAGAGGTTCATAAGGGAGGTAACCTTAAGATACATAGTTACCGGCATCTCTAGCTATAGTTGTGTACAAAGAGGAGATCTGAACATGCGCTTTAAGAGAAAAATGACGAGGATAAGGCCTAAGAGGGTTACTATTAGCACAATCCAAATTTGATAAGTCCATATTATTATTTTTCCTTTAAGATAAGGTCCTCACTGATGATTTAGAAATAATACACCCCATAGTTTGCACATTAATATTTCCAAGCCCATCCCTATATGATGCTACACATTGAGACATAACATTAACTAAGTTAGCAAAGATTTTTCCATTTAGAGACCCATTAACACAATTTTTAAGAACATCAGGACTCGCATTTCCATGCAAATTATTAATTTTGCTATTATCTAATCCTCTAAACTATTCCAAAACTTCCTTAGCAACATTTACAAAAAAATACCAAATTGGACACTCAGTGATTTTGTTCCTTTATTCACTGTCATCAAATCTTTGAGTTTTTTAGGACACCTTGATTTTTGCATGACAATCTAAAAGTCACATGCCACGTACTACCACTGTATCAGTAGAGTAACCATAGTGGTTTAATGAATTAGCCTCCTTTGTCATCATCTCCTTAATTAGCAACTCATGCATGGCTTTTATGGGATAACTCATCATATAATGACCAAATTTCCCATAGTGCAAGCATAAATGATGGAGACCTTATATTTAATTTTGTAGCTATGACCTTTTAGTTTGAAGCTATTAAATATATAGAAGGAGAATAGACAAAATAAAAGAAACAAAGGACTAAACTTTTGTTGCTTTGAAATTTGATAAATATTTGATATCAAGAAGCTGCTTTATTTAGAAGGCTAAAACCAATGGATAAGTGCTTGAAACTCATAAATGTAGCCACTAACTCCCATAGATCAGTAAAACAAAGAAACAAACTAAAGCCACTAAAAAGAAACTCACAGTCACACGGATAACTAAGAAATTGAGCCAATATTTTTAACAATCCTTCCCTTCCAATTGAAAGTTTTCATAAATTCAATTTAATAAAACTTATAAAGTACACAGACGATAAGCAACTTCCTTAACTTTTGAAATGTAGGCAACTTTAATTGCTTGGTCATTATATTTGCAATTGAATCTTCACTTTTGTAGTAGAAAATATCAATTATTCCATCATTAGTGAGGTCTTTTAGAAAGTGAAACTTCACATCTATACGCTTGCTTCTTCCATGTAGAACAAGATTTTTTAAAAAGTTTAATGGCAGAACTATTGTCACAATAAACTGCAGTGGGTTTTTTTCTTACTTGAAATGCAACTTTTTAAGTATTTTCCACTGCCAAGTTGCTTAACAAGCACAAGCTGTTACAATTACAAACTTTGCTTTGGTTGTTGACAAAGTGATTATTGCTTGCTTAAAAAAAAAAAGACCACAAAATAGCTCCCAAACAAAGCATGAACATATATCCTGCAGTATTTTTTTTACCATCTTGATCTCGAGCATAATCACTATCTATAAAGCCAAATGAATCTAATTTTTCACCTGTCTTGTAGTATAACCATAATTAGTAATTCCTTTCAAGTATCAAAAGATTCTTTTTACAGTAAAAGGATGAATCTCATTTGGACACTCCATGAACCTACTTATGAGATTGACATAATGCATTATGCCAAGTCCTATAGCTATTAAATACATCAAACTTCCTACAATTTGCTTGTAAGGTGTGTTGTCAATCTTCCTTCATTTAGGATCTCAAATAAGTTTCAGACCTACTTCAATAAGTGTGCCATCAAAATTGTAATTTTTCATTTGAAACCTATCCAAAATTTCTTGTACATGCTTCCTTTGAGAAATGAAAATTTCATCTGCAAATTGCACAACTTTAGTTCTAATAATATAATACATCATTCAAAGATCAAACACGTAAAATTCAAGCATCATAGATTACTTAAATTTTTTAAACATAGCAATATCACTTTTAGTATAAATCTTATCATCAACATATAAGTACACAATAAGTATTTTTCTTCTTTCTCCTATCTTGACAAAGAGTGTATACTCATATGGATATTTTTGAAAACCTTCCTTTAAAAAATAAGTTTCAATACAATTATATTAAGCACGTGGAATTTGTTCGAGCCTGTATAATGCCTTTTTGAGTTTATAAACCTTGTTTTCACTTCTAAGCTTCATATAACTAAGATGTTGATCAATAAATACTTGTCCTTGAAGGTCACCATGTAAGAATGCTGATTTTTACATCTAATTCAAAAGATAGGCTATAAAAGTTGTACTACTAAAGTAATCACTGGTCTGATCATATCATGTCTTTTAATAAGAGCAGAGACTTATCCATAATCCACCTTAAACTTTTGCTTATAATCATTAGTTACTAAGTGCACCACTTGTCAACTTTTTATTTCTCTTTCAATTTTTTCTTGTACACCCACTTGACGCCAATTGTCTTCTAACCTTTTAGAAGATTAGTCAACTCACATGTGTTGTCATGTTCAATGGTTGCAATTTCTTCACCCATTACCTTTTGCTAGTTTGATTATTTAATGGCTTCTTTAAAAGTTATAGGATCACAACTAGAAAATAAAACAAAATGTGCAAATGGGTCCTCAAAATTATAGTTACCTCATAATTGGTTATCCTTGTAGGCATTCTTTTAACACATTACGGTTGTTCTTCATTTTTTGTTGCTATTGATGAGCTTAGAGCATTCATTAAACCCTATGAAATTTGTTAATTATTTTCTTCCAACCAATGCCTCGCCTCTTCATTAACTCCATCAAAGTTGATAGGTATTTGTTGTTTAACAACATTGTTTTTCTATACCCAAAGCCTTTCTTTGTCAAAAACTATATCACGACTAATAACCATTTTCTTAATGATAGGATTGTAAAGTTTATAAGCTTTTGATTAATTACTAACAACAAAAAAATGCATTTTTCCTTATTGTCATCTAGCTTTATCCTTTTATGATTTCGAACATGGGCATGGACAACACACCCAAAAAATTTTAAATAATCTACAGTCAATTTTTTCTGTTCCATGCTTCTTTTAGCATCATATTTTGAATAGAAAGTATAGGACTTCTATTCAAAATATGAATGCTCTAATTGACTACTTAATGCCAAAAATTTTTTGGAATACCCTCCTCGTTAATAGGCTTTGCACCATATTCAAAACACTATGATTTTTTTACTAATAAACTCTATTTTGTTGAGACGTGTAAGTTGCCATAAGTTACTTTATTGATTACATGATTTTCACATAATTTTGTGAACTCTTATAAGATATATTATCCATCATGGTTTAAATGAAGAACTTTGATAAGGTTGCTTATTTATTTTTCAACCAAGACTTTATAGTTTTTAAAAGTTTTAAATTTTTCTTGTAAAAAATATACCTAAGTTTTTTAACTAAAATAATCAATAAAGGTAATTATATATTTTACCTTCATTTGACAATGGAGTTATTAGGTCATAAATGTCATAATATACTAACTCTAAATGCATTCTTTACAGACTTGAGAAGGAGCAACAATTAAAGGAAAGCCAATCATCATATTTTTTGACTATAAAGTCTTTTATTCACCAAATTTTAAGGTGGCAAAAATGCCATAGCCATGCCATATCTTTCAGTTTTGCTAAGAAGTATGTGTAAGTGGTGTTATGGAAATAAAGCGAGAACATACATTTCACATTCATGTCAACTTGAGCAATTGAGCCTAGCTTTATATCTTAAATTTGGCATACTTCATTTTTTTTATAAAAATATCATACCCTTTTTCTTGCAACTAATCCACACTAAATAAGTTAGTCTTTAAATTTAGATCAAAAAGAACATTAGAAATAGTGTGGATTGAGTTTTCCTTAGTGTAAATAGTGACCCTTCCTTTTCCCATAACAAACACTATCGAGTTGTCACCAAACTTGACTATGCTACAAAAAGATTCGTCTAGTTCAAAGAATGCCTTCTTATCTCCACATATGTGGTTACTATTGTTAGTATCTAAATACCATAAATTTTGTTGAGTTTCTTTATTCATATGACATATCATCAAAAGAGACACTCATTCTTCTCTTTTTGCAAAGCTAGTTCTTTCTCTAGTTTACCTCTTTAAATTAGTTTGACATTCTAATTGATAATGCCCATACTTTTGACATTAATAACGTTCAAAATTTAACTTGTATATTGACCTTAGTCAATGAGTTATTGAGCAATGGCCTTTTTGTCATCTTCCTTTTCATTAAGGTTAATTTTCTTGGTGCTAATGGTGTTGTTGTTAGTTGCCATGATCATTGCTTCCATTATCTTTACCCCTACCTTTGCCTACTTCTCTATCTCCTTTCACTATAAAGTGATTTTCTATTGAGGCCTTCAATGCTCACTCCTTTTTTTTAATTGTTGGTTAATTTTTTGCTCATAAACCAACAAATAGCTCTACAACTTATCAATTGAGAGTGCATCAATATATTTTAACTCTTGTATAGAACATGCAACAAAATTAAATTTTGGTGTCATAGATAAAAAAATATTCCCAATAATGGTGATGTCTTTCATTTCCTCCATATAGATCCTCATCCTGTTAGCAATTGTCATTGTTCTTGTAAAGAAATATATGATCAACTTGCCCAACTTCATGCGTTAAGTCTCAAATTTGGTTTGGAGTCCTTAAAGTTGAACGCACTTTGCCTTTGCATTCCCTTGATACTTCTTCTTTATGGAATCCTAAATTTGCCTGGAGATATCTTCACTAAAAATTATCTCCAAGGTTCTTTGATCAATGACTTGGAAAAGGTAGGTCTTGTCTTTAAGGTCCTTTAACTTCAATGTTTCTAACGCCTTTTGTTGTGCCTTCAACAATGTTACACCAATTACTGGCTCTACTACTATAGATTCAATAACCTCCCAATACTCTTTTGAGCTTAAGAAGTTCTCTATTAGCATGCTTTAATGATCATAGTGACCATCAAAATAAGGAATTGCTAGTTGCACAAAGTTATTTGAAGACATGTTATTGTTGTAATAACAAAAGGTGCTAGTCTCTCACTTTTTTTAACTCACAAAGTTCTTCTCTTTTCCCTCACGATGGCTCTGATACCACTGTTGAATATATAGAAGAAGAACATACAAAATAAGATAAATAAAGAATTGAACTTTTATTGCTTTGAAGTCTGATACATATTTGCTATTAAGAAGTTGTTCTATTTATAAAGCTAAAGCCAATGGATAAATGCTAGAAACTTGAAAATGCAACCATTAACTTCTACAAGCCAAGTAAAACAAAAAAACAAACTAAAGCCACTAAAAACAAACTCCTAATGACATGGATAACTAAGAAATTAAGTAAATATTTCTAATAGAAGCAAAGAATCAAAGGCTTATTCAGATTTAACTCCACACAAATTCGAGCATAATGAGTGCAAACTTGCATTGTAGTATTGAAATCGACCTTCACAATTTTTCCAAAACAATTTCCCATGTAACTAAGGATTTTATAATCATAATACTTGATTGGAAAATTTTGGACTCTCACCCACGCTACTACTTTATCCATCATAGCAAATTTTGAATCAAAATTTAGGCTCTAATGATGAATAGTGATGTAGTGGTTATAAATCATCAAAGGGCCATCTATCAAAGCAAAATCAAAATTAGTGTTACTAATAAATTTTACTAGGAAAAAGCTGTTTCCTAAATTCGAGAGAGTAATGACATCGTTTTTTGCCCATAAGTGTTGAAGTCTAGATTTTAAGGCTTTAAAACCAATAGATTGACCTAGCAAATTAAAGATCAATGATTTATGCCACAAATGATGAAGCTGCTTTTTTAACTTTGTTGCAAAACAAAAATTATTGGTATTCATAACCTCCTTTAATAGCATTTATAATGTGAAAATCTATGTTAGCCTCCTTATGCATGTCCATAGATCCATCATCATTTTTTGGCCCATCATCTTCACTCATGTCCCATGAATCATTTGGGTCTTCTCCCAGGGTCACTATCAATATAATTCCTAGCACCAGAGGAGCTTGTTAACATATACTTATAACTTCTCATAAGTTTAACTTCATCTTGTAACAAAGGATATTCATAGCAAACAATCCCATCATACATGCATATTGCCTTACTTTAGTTGGCATTTCTCTGCTTTGCTCATCTACCATATTTATTATTTGTGTTTCTTTATTTTCCCCTTGCAACTTTTAAAGGATGAAAAATGCATTAGCATTCCTTTTTTTTTTTTTTTCTAAATAACAAGATAAACTCTCCCCTACTCCATCCTTTTTATAGAAACTTTTAAACAATCTTCTACTTTTTCATACTTCTTATTTATCAAAATTGTTGTTTTTAAATAACAATAAAAAATGTTTACCAAAAAAAAAAAATAGTAACAAAAAAAATCATAAAAATCAAGTTCTGCAACAAAACTCTTCAACAAGTGTTAAGAAAAGAATAAATTAAAATTTTAATGATTAAAAGTAAGATAAATAATTAAATAAATACTTTTTGAGTATTCATGTTTATGATTACTTAATTATCAAATACAACAAATGAACAATAATAAATTATGCTATAGTTCTTAGAAAAAAATACCCCTTTCTATTTTCTTCCTTTTATCTAGAATTTAAAAGATATTATCCAATAAAACTAGATATTATCTTGCTTCCATGTAAGGTTGTAAATAAATCAAATTATTTATAAAGTATTTAAACTGGCCTTATCAAAGTTTTAAATTGGACTTAATTAATTTATTAAATAAACTGACTTTATCAATATACTAAGCTTTTTTTTCAATCGTAAAACAAGTCAATTTGTTAAACTCTTGAAAAATTTAATTAGTAACAAAATATTATTTTATATATTGTATTCAATGTATTTTTTTCAATTAGTATTATAAATAAATACAAAAATTTATACATATTTAAAACATTATCATACATGTATCTATAATTTTTTTATGCATATACATAATATAGTATAAAAATGTATTGATTTTTTGATTTAATTAAATCTTTACATGTGTATTTAAATACATATATATATATATATATATTTATAATACTGTTCAAGCTTTAACTTACTTATTAATGAGTCCAATTTGACTACAATATTTGATTTCATTAAAATTTAAACTCTTTTTTTAAAATACAAATTTAGTTACATTAAGACTCATATCGATTTGATTGAATTTAAGTTTTACTATTGCCAATGGCATATCTAATATAGTCAACCAAACCATATACAAGAAATATGATTATAAATTTGGTGGGAATCCTCCATCTAGCAATGATTGAAATCCTATCTAGATACTTTACCTATAAGATGTTTTTTAATTTGACCTCTCATACATGCTTGCTCATAAAATAGTATGAAATTGTTATTAAGTTAGACCTTTTGTGATCAATCACTTACCAAAAAGTGTGATGTGAACCATTTAATGCTGATGTGGCAATGTTAAGTGTTACGTTAGCCCACTTATGGCATTTAATGTTGCTACGTCAACATTTAATAGTTCATATTACACTTTAAAATTTTTTTAAATAATTGAGATACAAAGAACTAACTTAATAATGATTTCATATATTAAAGACCAATTTAATAACAACATTAAATTGAGAGAATCATAATACATTTTAGTAAACTAATACATAAAGGAACTAATTTAACAACGTTTTAATTTTGTAAGAAATTATTTTAGAAACAAACATATATAAAGGATCAAACTAAAAAAATTCTTATAAAGACCATAATGAAAAAGTTTTTAAAACAATTATCACATAAAAGGACTAACTTAATAGTAATCTCATATGTTATGAACCATTTTAATAATAACACATTTACGAGAAACCAAATTAAAAGAATCTTTATCTAAGAGTCCATATCACATTTTTTATTAAATTTTTAAATGACTAGCACATAAAGGAATTAATTTGATAACAATTTAATTTGTGAGAAATTATTTTAAAAACAAACATATATAAAGGATCAAATTAAAAGAAAATCTTATAGAGACCAAAATGAAAAGGTTTTTAAAATAATTGACACATGGAAAGAGCAACTTAATAATGATTTCATATATTGGAGTTCATTTTAATAACAACGCACTTATGAGATATTAAGCTAAGAAAATTTTTATTTATGAAAAATCAAAATAAGATTTTAATAAACTAACATGGCATTTAACATGACCATGTTAATATTTAACACTCCATATCACATTTTCTTTTAAATTTTTAAAAACTAATTTGATATTAGTTTAATTTGTAAAAAATTATTTTAAAAACAAACATCTATAAAAATCATATTAAAAAAAATTATAGAGACTACAATAAAATTTTAGTCATTTTCGTTTGTAAGTTCTAAACATTTATAATCCCACCTATCACTTTCAGTTTTTCAGATAATTAAGCAGATTTTTTTCTGGATATATTACAATAAATAAAAAGAGGAAGTGGTTTTATTTTTATTGGCTAAAGGGAAACTAATTTGTGTGTTTTAGGCCTTAAAAATTAGGGATACGCACCATTAAATGTGTTATCAAATGCCTTATTCCTCAGTTCGTTTTTTTATGGAACAAATTTTAATGCACTTCCTTTTTCTGATTATTACATTCCTTTTTTTTTTTTTTAAGATCATGTTTGATATGTCCCAAAAAAATTGAGATATTTAAAATAAATAAGTGGAATAGAATAGAATATTTTAATTTTTATTAAAAATAATAAAAAATTAAATAATGGTGACGAAAATATAATATATTTTTTAAAAAAATCCAAATGAACTCTTCGTACCAAAAATGCTTTAATACTGTTTTATTTAAATCAAAGAAGCGACCCGCAGCATGAAAATAGAATCTGACACCACTGTGGTTCCCTCTCGATTTGTATTTATAGGCCCACGGTTGCTCATGCTCTCGCCAGACGCAGAAGGAGCTAGAAAGAGTGACAGAGAAAAGAGAGTATGGCGAAAGCGAAATCACCTGAATGTGAGCACCCACAAAAGGCTTTTGGTTGGGCTGCCAGGGATACTTCTGGCCATCTCTCTCCCTTCTCGTTCTCGAGAAGGTTAATTCCCCCCTATCTTCTGCTTTACCATTTTCTCTTTTCGATTTTGTTGTATCTTAGAGATAGCAATGAGGAATATCATCAACCATATTCTTCGTTATCTTATAATAACGACATTTATATTTTCGATCATTCAGTTCTCTTTGTGCTAGTATTTTCTTTTATCTTTTTTTTTTTTTTGGAGATGGAAGTGGTGTCTTCCATTTGCGACAGTTTACGAAACAGCTTTGCTTCAGCATTATTGGGAATTGGATTAATCGTGGATAAACAACACGTTTTAATTTGATACCGCAGTGCTTTTGGTTCTTGCTTTCCCTGGGGATTTTGAGCATTTTGATTATTCTATAGGCAGAGAGCCCAACTTGAAGCGAATAGAATATGTTTGTGTATTCTAGTGGGTATTGGCTACTACGTCGAAACTTTATAATTTCTTTATATCGTTGGCGTAACAAGCGCCACGGTTGGAGTTGAGATGAACAAGACTTCGATTGACTAGTCTTCTTTAATTACTGTGCTGAGTTACTCGAGCAATCTTTAACATAATCGCATTTGTAAATTTGCAGGGAAGTTGGGGCTGATGATGTCGCTTTGAAAATTCTGTTTTGTGGGGTTTGCCATTCGGATCTACATATTGTTAAGAACGAATGGGGTTTCACAACTTACCCTGTTGTTCCTGGGTATGATCCCTTTTCTCATATTTCTTTATTGATTTTCCTGCAGTGGTCAATAAAGGGTGGGTTATAATACAGCATCTGACATTATTCAAAGTGGTGGGACACATCGACATTGTCTCTGACTTGTCACGCATTACGCGTATTTCTAATATGGCTGAGGCTATTGGTGTTCGATCTCAATATATTATAGATATAATTTTTAATTGAAGTTATATGATTCTATCATTCTAGCGTGAACAGAAGGGTGATTATTTTTAACATAAAAGGTACCAATCTTAGAGTTTTTAACTTATTGCCATTTTTTTTAAATTAAAGATAATAGAAGACAAAGTTATAGAT
Organism: Erythrophleum fordii; assembly: GCA_032878935.1. Taxonomy (NCBI): domain Eukaryota; kingdom Viridiplantae; phylum Streptophyta; class Magnoliopsida; order Fabales; family Fabaceae; genus Erythrophleum; species Erythrophleum fordii. The sequence goes on from JAVQMF010000054.1 coordinate 46,415,404, forward strand.
TTAAAACAAACCTACCAGGTCTATCATATATCTCCCTGGGAATAACACTTTTAATGGCCTTATAAAAGGAGGACATATCATCACCATTAACATGGGCCTACCAACACTCCATATTGGACATAACTTTGTGGATATCATGAATGATGAGTTGGACACACATTGCCACCTTTGCTTCCCTCCGCAACACATTCAGATATCCCATCTTTGGAAGACCAATATTTAGCATACTAATCTCTTGAAAGTTCAAATCCAACTTCATAATCCTAATAAAGTTGAAGGGCAAATCATCCTTCTCAGCTCTCCTAGCACCTACTGCACCCCTCATAAATATTATGATAACCACATTTTTTCCGCAAATCTTCCTCTTTAAACAAACAATCCAATAACCCGAGAAACATGAATACAAGGAGCATAGAGGAAGGGATTTTTTAGCTTTAACTTGTCTGACAATAAGATCCAAGGAGACCTGTTGCACATGTAAATACTTCATCCATTGAAACTCAATTATATTCAAAACTTCTGATGCATCAGGTTTCTCATTATCCATAAAATGCTTATTCAAAGAGAACCAAATAATGTCCAATAAAACAATGAAAAGCACAGTATGGTCATATAGATATGGTCCACTTGTCAACTTCTTGCTATTGAAAGTACATTTTATGCTTCTGCAGTTAGCAGCTGATATATCCATACTAAAAGGGGCAAGTCGGTTTTCTTGGTTCAAGTTTTCTTATGAATTTCAAAATTATCATATGGAAGAGCTCATGTCTTAAGATGCAATCTGTGGCTTCCTGTTTATTAATTTTATGGAAGCTTGATTTTTGTTATCTTTTCTTCCGATGTTACCATATTAAATTCCACAGCATGTTAGTTTTGCTATGTGATATGGTCCATTAAAATGCATTGTGAAGTAATGTACATTGATTAATTTTAAGTAAGTGACTGCTGGACCTTGGTTTTCGGGCTACAGGATACGGTTTTTATTACAGTATCAATCTCTGGATGTTTTAAGATTACAAGAACCTTCCCCCTCCCCCACCTTTATAGTTTGAATTGAGGGTATATGACCATGAAATGGTTATTATGTATGTTGAGTGGATGGTTAAGTTAGGGAGTTAGGATACTCTAGCACTTAAAATATCACCTGCATTCAAGTAGCAAAGGCAACTTGGACTTGACTATATTTGCTGGAATATACTGTAAGGTTATTCTATTTCTTACCGTTCTGCTGGCAGAAAATCTTAAAAGTCTACGTTTCTGTACTCCTTGCTCACTAACTTGACTAGCACAAATGATTTGGATTGTGGCCCTTTATGATTCTTTACTTACTAATGGAAATCCTCATGTCCCTAATCGGTCCATCTCTGTTGATATGGCAACTTCAAAGTGTACTTTCACTTTTAATGGCAAAGGGGTTACTGTTTACTTGTGTCCTGGCTTTTATATATTTTACTTTTCTTGTTCTTGGTCTGTATTAATCACAGGTTTTTGCTTCAACTTGCATATTTTTAAATTTGATTTAGTTCATAATTTGGGTTCTTATTTCCTACCTTTTTACATTATCTTCTTTCTTTCGAATCCATATTATGGATAGTTTATATGAGTAGTTTCTAATTTTAAGTGTTGATTTAGCTGGCTCCCACCTGCACTTTGCTATTAGATTTAATTGTTTTTAACTTTTTGGAAAAATTAAATTTCAAGGCTCTAAGTTAAAGATATTTACTATAAAAGATTTTAAATTTCAAAATTATTTTAAAAGACAAAAGAAATTAATATTTTAAATGTCATGGTAGAAATACCTTTAAACTTTCAATGTTAGAAGTTGTTTCTAATGTTGGAAGTTAGGGATATGATATACTTCTAACCATAAGAGCTTAAGGGTATCTAGGTATCTCTATCATGACACTCAAAATATTAGGTCATTTGGTCATTTAAAATAATTTTGAAATTTAAGGTCATTGAGAGTAAATATCTTTAATTTAGGATCCTTAAGTGTAATTTTTTCTCAGCCACAGATGGCAAATGGAACTTCATAATTACGTCATTATAGACTGTTTGACTATGCCTCAATCTTGCTTTCTCCGATGTCCCAAGTCCCAGCCACTCTGACAGAACTCTGATTTATATATGCACTTTCTGTGCACGTTCACACACCTGTATATTCTGTATTTATCTTTTGTCCCTCAAAGCAAACTTAATACATGTATTATTGAAATACATGTGTTATTGAAATGATATCCTTCTGAGCATGAAAAGCTCGATTTTTGTCTGGAAACTGGATGAATTAACTTTTATTTATTAAAAATCTCCCGTCCTTAATATATCATAGTAGTTTTAGTTTGTATGTGTTTGTGCAACAACTGTAGTCAATGCCAGACTGAGCAATGGTGCTAATGAAGATGAAACTTTATCGGAGCATCATGGAGTTTTGCCCCGCACTGAATTTTTATAATTTGTGTTTTGCAGGCATGAAATCACTGGTGTTGTGACACAAACTGGAAATAATGTGAAAAAATTCAAAGTGGGTGACAAAGTTGGAGTTGGTGTCATAGTGGACTCCTGCAAGACATGTGAAAATTGCCAGCAGAGCCTAGAGAATTACTGTCCTCAAGCTGTGCTTACCTACAACTCTGTCGGCTTTGATGGGACAAGGACCTATGGAGGCTACTCTGATTTTGTGGTTGTTCACGAGCGGTTTGTAGTCAGATTTCCTGAGAACTTACCCCTTGATGCTGGTGCTCCACTTCTCTGTGCTGGTATTACTGTCTACAGTCCAATGAAATATTATGGAATGACGGAGCCAGGTAAACATTTGGGAGTGGCAGGGCTTGGTGGGTTAGGTCATGTTGCAGTGAAACTTGGTAAGGCCTTTGGGCTGAAAGTTACTGTTATTAGCACCTCTCAGAAAAAGGAAGCTGAGGCTATCAACAAGCTTGGGGCTGATTCTTTCCTTGTTTCCACTGACGCTGAAAAAATAAAGGTAAATGAGATGTAACCCTAGAAAAAGTTCAAAAGAAATTGTTTTGTCTTGGTTCTTCTGATTTTGACAAATTAATTGTTGCTTCATATCTCAATTTTTTTTTATTTAATGGTACAAGAGATTGAACTTAAAACCTCCTGCAAACTATTCAAATTTCTCACCATAGAGCACACCTAGGGACTTGTTTCATGTTGCAATTACATAGGAGTAAGTGAACTAGAGAAAAAATGGCTTGCATAGAACCAAAATATCTAGGAATAGGACTGACTCTGCAGCTGGAGTTAAAAGACTGGGCCAGGATTGTGTCTCAGCATGATAAACGTCACTTCCTCTCAGCCGGCTCCTCAGAATGGGTTGCTATAGTCTAGCACCGTGGAATATGAGAAACTAACCATGTTCTCCATGATAATCGGCAGTACAAGAATGCATTGCATTGCTACTGGATTATTTCTTTCTAATCCCTTTGTATCTTTGGGCATATATTATGCAGGCAGCTATGAAAAGCATGGACTTCATCATAGACACAGTTTCTGCAGTTCATTCCCTCGATCCTCTGCTTGGTCTACTGAAGATAAATGGGAAGCTGATCACTGTGGGGTTGCCTGAAAAGCCCTTGGAGCTACCTATCTTTCCTCTAGTTGTAGGTAAGCTGCCTTGATACTTAAAACCCGTTTGGTAAAGTTGAAAACATGGCTAAGGAAAAGGAAATATAATAGTAAAGCTCAATTTAGCATGTTTGGTACTGCGCAATTGATTTCTCTCAGGAAGACACTTTCCAGCAGTTCAGTGGAATTTGGCTTCCATTACAGGATTGATGGAATCTCAATTTTTGCCCTGGAAACCAATTAGAAGTTATCATTTTGCTCTCCAATACCATTAATATAATTTTATTTTTCTTTTAACTTGGGATATTTTGGTCTTTTTTTCATATATTTTTTTTTCATTCCTATATTATTTCCATTTAATCAAATATAAAAATAGAATAACATTTTCTTTAGGATTTTTTTCAATTCTAATTCTAATTTTCATAAAAATCATTCTTGTGTATCAAACAAGCCCTTATTGACATTTTGGAAACTATTTTTGGTGAAATAGGATCTATCCAAATTCAATAATTTGCTTTCTCTTTTTCCGTAATATTTAATTTTCTTGGTGATGTTTAAAACCAAGAACTCTGGTTGTGTTCAGATGAGATAATTTAAGAGAAGAAGGTAATTTTTGGAGGTATTTTAGTTCTTTCATTAGAAAATTTTTTTGTTTGAATTAGGAAAGATGGGATTTTCAAATTTCTAAGATAATTCAATCACAAATTTGGAAGAATTTGAAATTTCCCCTTAATAGATGGAATTCCAAAATTTCCTCCTCTCTTATTTATTGAGGGTTAGTTTTTGTACTATTTTTTTGGGTAAATGTATTAATTTTAATACATATATGCATCTGTACACACACACATATATGTATATATACATACGCACAAATACACATGCATAAATGCCTGCACACACATACATATGCATACACACTATGCAAACAACTTTGCACGCGTATATCTTCATGTGCACATGTATATATACTTGCACATGCACGCACGCATATGTATATGAATAAAACACACACACATATATACATGCAAATGTACGAATACATATGTGTACAGGAATTTGATTCACAGCAATTCGAAGGTTTTACGTTTTAAATTCTACAGAATTTTAAAATGTCGCAATTGAAATGCAACCTAAAAAAACTTCTCTAGAGGTTTATTTAAGTTCACTTGAACTTCCAGTAGGTCTTCAAAGAAAAGTCTGAGATTGTCTCATGTCATGCATGCAGGACGGAAGCTTGTGGGCGGAAGTGACATTGGAGGGATGAAAGAGACACAGGAGATGCTTGACTTTTGTGGAAAGCACAACATAACTGCAGATATTGAACTGATTAAGATGGACCAAATCAACACTGCCATGGAAAGGCTTGTCAAATCTGATGTGAAGTATCGCTTTGTGATCGATGTGGCAAACTCCTTATCTAAGTAGAGTAAATGCTAGTTTCAATTTGTCCGCTCTTTAATTTGAGGCCTAGATGTCAGAGTATTTTGGGAATAAGATGCGAACGTATATACAGAAGAGGACAGGATAGTTTGTTATCTGCAACATTATTGCTTCGTTTTATTGTATTAGACTAGTATTTTGTTTTTTCCCATAACTTTCAATCTTATCCTTGGTGGTGAAGCTAGAATTAAAATTATTGGAGCCCAAATAAAACGGTCGAGGGGTTTTCAGAGAAATTACTAATCTGGGGGGATCAATGTCGTGGGTTAATTAGTGCACTAATGGAGACTTAATTTTTGTTAAAAAAAGAAAAACAGATTAGGCGAATTTGGATGATTCTTTCACTAACTCAGTACATAGTTACTGGCCACATTTATCAATGGAGTTATTTTGAAACATTTCCTATCACTTGTTTTAGACGATGAAGTATTATATCTTTCACAAACATTACATGTGCTATTACTGTATTAGTTATATGGCAATTTGGCAGGCATGGTTATGTGGCCCGAGGTACAAGCTCCTGTTACAACCCTGCATCTTAGGATCCACGAATCCCTTGTATTGTCTTCATCTGTTTAACAGCGTGTGGAAGTATTATTTACGTATGTTTTGTGAAGTTTCATCGAATCGCCCTTAAGTATATAACTAATCTTGACCTCATTGATGCAGCCATTGAAATTTAATAAGGAAATAATCCAAAAATAAGCTTCAATCAACAAGTTAAAGATGAAGATGAAAGCGCTTAAAACGATAACAGAAAAAGCTACAAAAGAAGCTTTTTTTTTTTTTTTTTCTGGCAATTTAGCGAAAATTTCGAAAGGTGGTTTCTTTTCTGCGAAAACTCAGGATAATATTAAACCTTCAGACCTGAGAATTGGAACTTGGTGACACGAGACAGAGATGAATGGGATAGGATCAAGGATGGCGATGGTTTGAGGCATTTCGGATATTCGATTACATCTGTTCAAAAAAAATATCAGACATTGGCTGGATATAAAATGTGTACGGACCACCCATGCTCTAACCAACTGAGCTAATAGGTCACTTGATGTTGTAATTGTATTAGCTTTTAGTTATCCTCTATATCATCGCAGTATTTGGATGAATAGTGATAAATATTGATAGTGAGGTAAAGAGTTGGAACAAGTAGGGAATTAAATAAAGATGATTGGGGTGAGAAGCATTTGCAGTGACAGATGGTGACGGTAGAAGTGATAAGGGATATGTTAAGGAAGATGGTAGTATTCCAGCAGCCACGGAAGCCCATTGCGCTGACTGCTGAGCATTTGGGGCCAGTTGGATGAGGAAGATTGCCTGACGAAGTTGAAAAACATCAGCCTGAATTATATACTGAGCCGTTACCAAATTAGATGCTTGATTCTTGTGAATTCGACATATTTGGGCAAACGGAGTTGAAGTTAGTGTTACTCCGAACTCAAAAAGGATGGTAAGACTGGGAGTCAAGATGGTTCGTTGTTGTGGCCATTTTAAGTTTTCTTCACCACTTTATGAGCTTATATAGGATAAAGTTATCCCAAATACAACCGCCTTAGCCTCTCCTTTTTACTGGAAGTCTCCTCTGAATATATTGCAAGAAAAAAGAAACTTTGAGATTATTTTATCATGTAGCAATAACAAAGAACAATATATCCCGGAAATTAAATTAAAGAGATTAAGCTTAACTTGTTAAATTGGCATTTGGCATAAAAAAAGGTTATTTTTATTCATTACATGGCAATACCATGATTGTCATAGGCAAGTGAAGTTGATGAAAAAGCAGATGTGGGAAAACACAAACAGGATACTCATGTCCTCCTCTACTAAATAAGGCTTCGAACTCTTCAAGGTTGGCTTGTCCCATAAGGGGCCAGAGCAGGAGTTGAAGTAGCATCACAGTAGGCTTGTAAGATATGGCCTTCCTCGGCAGTGAAACCAAGGTAAGTGAGCATAGCAGGCCAGCAGTTATAGGTTATCACTCCAATAGCACGACAACAGTCAGGCCCAATATCTGCCTCGCCATTTACGAAGAAAAGCACTATCTCATTTGAGCATGATTTTAACTCCATCAGCGAGCTCCAGCTGTCCACCAGGTCCCCATTCCTTTCAATCCTCGCTGCCATGTCCTGTTTTGTCTTCATCACCAAGTCCATTGATGCTGTTCCATATACAATGAGGTAATTAAGGGTGAACAAGAACAACAAATGTTTGAAAGCCATCAAAATGCGCTTCTGAGTCTGGATGTTATGCAAAATCAGAGCTTGATGATAATCTAGTGTTCAAGGTTGGGACTACCTATAGTAACTCCTCCCATGATCTTTAAGTCTTGATAAAAACAGTGATGAATGAGGGAAAGTGATGAGTTCTTATACAGCCCAAGTACCATTATCATTACCATTGGAATCTGGAAAGCCTTTCTGAAGAACATATACACTGACAGACATCTTTAGTGTGTAGCTTCATTGACAGTTACAGCCCTCGTATTTGTAGAATAAATGGGCTGGGTTGGGCCCATGGGCTTTGAATACCGATATCCAACAGGCCCACCTGAAACAGAATGAACTCACCATCGCTGTGGACGGGGGCGAGTGGAGTCAAAAGATGAGCGTGGCGGATCTGCCGCGGACGGAGATTAACGTGCTGAAGGGGCATGAGGGTGCCGTACTGGCGGCGAGGTTCAACAGCGACGGTAATTATTGCCTGAGTTGCGGCAAAGACCGTACCATCCGTCTCTGGAATCCTCACCGTGGTATTCATATCAAGACCTACAAATCCCACGGCCGTGAAGTCCGCGATGTCCATGTTACCCTGTACCCTCCTATTCCTTCTCTCTCTTTATATCTGCTCTAGGATGAATATGTTCCGTTAGATTATGGAATTGGTGGTACTGGTACATTAACTTATCTGAAAACCAGCCTCTCATTGAGAACTGCAATTTGGAATGGAAAATCTTTTGTATAAGCATAGGCAAATAACGAATTTTAGGATTTAGGATTACAAGCATGGGTAAGTTTATATAGAAGAAATAAAATTATGCTTTAAATTTTATTCTTCTTGGGACTTCTTGTCGGAGAAGTTCACTATTGCAATTTGCACGCCCCGGGGAGCTGTGGTACTGGTGCTCTGCCTTATTACATTTCAATGATTTTGCGAAAACCAAGTTTGTATATAATTCTTCATTAGATGAACTGGATGGAAGTTGAAAACGTAATTATACAATTACATGCCGTCGATTATACTTCACTTCTCCTCCCTTGTCTGGCTTGGATGCTAACATCGTCATTTACTATAGGGACAACTCAAAGTTATGTTCCTGCGGTGGAGATCGACAGATCTTTTACTGGGATGTTGCAAGTGGACGTGTGATTCGGAAATTCCGAGGCCATGATGGTGAGGTATGCTTGTTCCTTTTCTTATGTTAATCCAGGCGTTGTCTTCTCACGCTTATCACTTTGTCACTTAGCTTCTGAGTAATGATTTCTTCTTTAGGTAAATGCTGTAAAGTTCAATGAGTATGCATCTGTTGTAGTTTCAGCCGGCTATGATCAATCGTTGCGTGCTTGGGACTGCAGATCCCACAGCACTGAGCCAATTCAGGTGGACTTCACCAGTTCATGTCTGATTCCTTTTTCCTTATCATGATGATCATTGCGGTCCAAGTCACTCCTATTCTTCCTACTGGCTTATCAATCAAGAATTACTGTTGTTGTGCAGATTATTGACACATTTTCAGATAGTGTTATGTCTGTTTGTTTAACAAAAACTGAAATTATCGGTGGGAGTGTTGATGGAACTGTTCGAACATTTGACATCCGTATTGGCAGGTATGTAGTTACATCGTATCACAACACTATAGATTATGTTGTTCATGAATTGTTTTCAGAAATTCATTAAGTAATGTTCATTTGGTGATATTTTAAATTTAGGCATATGCTTATTGCTGCATTATAATTTGTTTTAGTTATGAAACTACTGATATTTCCCTTTCTATTAACTAGGGAAATTTCTGATGACTTGGGGCAACCTGTCAACTGTATTTCAATGTCAAATGATGGTAATTGCATATTAGCCAGTTGCTTAGATTCGACTCTACGCCTTTTGGACAGGTATGTATCTAACATGGTTGGAAATTTACAATAGGTGTTTACTTCTACTAATTATACTGTCCTTTCTTGTGATAGGTCGACGGGTGAACTATTACAAGAATACAAGGGCCATACTTGTAAGGTAAGTCTTCAGATGCCTAAATCTTGTTTTAGCGCTTTCTAATGTTCCATATAAGCATTATCCAATCAGACATGCAATTTAGTTAGTACAGTTGAATACATTCTCATAATTGTGGACTGCAAATTAAGGATCACTTTATATGTGCATTTGTGTAGTACAATCTATTGACTTACGCAATTATTCATACTTAAAACTATTTCCCGTGTGTTTCGAGTATACTATGTCCATTGCCTTAATCATTTTATGGAATTTGGCCATTTCTGTTGAGTTATTCTCAGTCTTACAAATTGGATTGCTGCCTTACCAATACGGATGCCCATGTAACCGGTGGCTCTGAGGATGGCTTCATCTATTTCTGGGATCTTGTAGACGCATCTGTTGTGTCAAGATTCAGAGCTCATACCTCAGTGGTAAATTCTTTTACTGCCTTTCGCGTTCTAGAAGAAAACTGTGTTGAGATAATGCTAAAAGGTCATTGTAGACCTTGGATAATATGTTGACATTAGTATGGCTTCCTTAAGATTTCATTCCTCCTAAAGCCCCAATAATATTAAACATTTCATTTCCTCTTAATGGTGGTTTGATAAGCTTCTGTAAAAATGCTCTATGTTTGTCCATAATAAATTAATAATTATTTGATTTGTCATGCAGTATTTGACGTGGGATTGAGCCAATTTTTCTACATTGTGTTAAAACCACTGTATCAAAATTGTTATCCCAACATTTGATAATTGAAATAATAAAATGATTCTTTGTCGAAAATCTCCTGCAAGTGTAATTGGTAACTAGATGTATCTTTTGATTGGATATTGGACAATATCATATTTGTATAGAAATTTGCTATAGACCATCGAACAAAATATGAATAAGAACTTTGCTAGTTACTTTAGTTTATAATCTTTTTACTGCATCTTATGAAAGATCAGTTTCATGTCTTGTGATGATGGCTCTGTTTGTATCTTTTGGCAGGTAACAAGTGTAAGTTATCACCCAAGAGAAAACTGTATGATAAGTTCTTCTGTGGATGGCACCATTCGTGTTTGGAAGTCATAAGGACAAAATAGAAGGTGTGTCCATGCGGTTCTTGCAGTCAGAGAAGAGTGAAGAGTTCATGTCCAATCCCTTTTGATATCCAAAGACACCTTGTGTTGATTATTTTTGCTTGCGATTGAATTGGAGTGAGGATTCTCTATCTGAGTCATCGCCGGAATTGACAAATGACAACCCACAATCCCCTGTCTTGGGTTGCTAAAGCTGTAAAGCATTCACGCAGTTTTTTTTTTTTGGGTCAAAAAATAAATTTATAGCTTTTTCTACTTTTTTTCCCTTTTATACTTATTTTCATTTTGGAGTTTACCTTGTTAAAGTCTGCACCATCAATAAAGGGCATATGATCGTCGTATTAACTTTGGCCTTTCGTAAACAAAAAATCTAAATCTAACTAAAAAGTTTGTTAAATATAAATGAAAATGTTTATATTTAATGACACCTTTGCTGCTTTAAATTGTCAAAATAATCACGTCATAAACCTACATCGGTATCATGATTACTTACTTAGGCATTCATGCTCACTTTTTGGCCCGAAAGATGGACCTCCTTTATACAGATGGGTTCCAATTATAGCCATAATAATAGTGGTAGTAGTTGTCATTATCATCATCATGGTTGTATCTCGTGAAAATTATTAGTTACTAATTAAATAATCATAATAAATAAATCGGTTTATACATCGGTTTCTTTGGTGAGGTTTATGTATTGCTTACGATTTAGCTAAAAAGAAACAAAAATATACCTTGAATCTGTCAATGTAGCAATGAGAAATTGTGCCCATATAGGCTATTTTTTCTGGTAGCGTGAAGCACTATATAATTTTGATGGTGTGAGGGCTACCTACCCTTTGTCGGTATGTCCCATACGCATTTGGTACATACTATTCCAGACATAATTTCCGCGTAAATCTCAAGCAGATGCTTCATCGTTAGCGATATTTCAATACACAAATATTAAAAATTTTGGCATTTGAGCATGATGAATATTTAATATGATCAATTATGCAAAATATACAAATAGATAGAGAGGTTTCAAGACTGTATTCATCTTATATTTGTATCCTTTATTTTTAAATGTCAAATACTACACAAACACTCAAATATTAAAGTGTTGTGCAACAAATTAGTATTTAAAAATTCACACAGAACCCCTTTTTGAAGGAGTAATTGGAATTTGTCCCATCATGTATCTTCATAATAGGGAATAGGGGCTTTACATCTTGTCGTGGAGAACCCAAATGTTTGTTAAGTTCAATGTGCTTTCCATTCCACATAATAAAAGGCAAGCCACCTAAAATCAGATTTTTTCTAAAACATAAAAGGACAAAAGGAAGGAGAGAGGAAGAGGGAGCACCCGGTCACCGACACTTTCTTTTAAGCAGGAAAAGGAAAAGAAACAACATTATTTATATTGTGCTTAATTTTCATATAAACATTGTGATGAAAGTTAATTCATACATTATGTTATTAAAAATTAAAAAAATATTGACAAGTTTTATATACATTATAATTTAGCTAAAAAAATCTGAGTTTTTTTTATTATTAACTGTGAAAATTTGACTAGGAGGAAAGAAATGAAAGTGGTGAGGTAAGTCTCTGAAAGCAGAATGTGAAAGATAGTGGTTCTAGTAGTTGGAGAACAGATGCAGAGAGGGAAGAGGTCAGGATTTGCAAAGTTGGGAGTGAACTGGCGCAAAGCTGTAAGGAAGTGGCTTTTGTCCTTATTATTCAGCTTTGTCAAACTTCAAATATCTTCCTACGGTCAACTATCTGCCCTACATTGCTGCCCGCATTTCTCCTCTCCCAACCTTTATACTTCACATTTCTACTATTTTCTTTTTTCACTATTCATTTCTCATTATATATCCCTATCACAGGTTGACTTCACCATACATTTCCAGATGTATCATCCATTTATGTTAATCAATAATCAATATCAAACATTAGAATATATTATAAGCATAATTTAAAATTTATATATTAAAATTAGAATCACATATAATTTCAAAGAAAAAATCAATACTTTACACTTAAAATTTTATTTATACAAAAGTGTTTAAGAAAAATAATAATTAAAGAAAGAAGATGAGTGTCCAATTCCATGGCCAGCTGTGGCCTGTGCATCCAATGGTCCCCACAGAAAATTAAGCATTATGAGATTGAGTGACGCTGGGGGACCCCGAGTTGCAGGTGCTCCCACACGTCTCCCAACCCTAGGGCGGTGGGGCCCTTCCTTCACATGCTCCAAACGTGGCATGTTCCCATTCCATACTCTTTCACCGCGCCCTCACCCACAATTCATCACCTCTCTTCTTTATTTCATTTTTTGTTTTCATCTTTTTACAACTAAACTATTTTTATTGTTAGATTATTTTATATAAATGTCAATCAAACTCAATAATAATAATAACTCGTTTTTAAAAAAATTAGCTTTCTTGTCTTTCCTTTTAAGAATATAGAAGTTTGATAGGGCTCTCCAAAGTTTTAGGATCATTTTATTTCTGCAATTTATTGGTTGTAAATGATAAGGAATTCTTTTAGATTCGGTGTCAGATTTTATTACATTTGAATTGTTGTAATATTTTAATATTAATCTGTTTAATTTATCATTTTTTATTTATTTTTATTTTTATATTAAATTATAAATACATAATTTAATAAAATTTATCACATTTTAAACATTTATGTATAATAATATCTTGTACATCCCGCGAATACTGCATTATTTATTGATAATTTAAGGAGAGTTTTTTTTTTTTTTCTTCAATCTTATGTGATAGCAATGTAAATTTTCTTGTGAACCTCTCATATCATAAGAAAAGAGAAAGAAACGAAGCTCTCAAACCTTTACCTAATTTTTGTTCATATCTTAATGATCTAAAGACGTTTACCATTACGTGCCACATGGCTTCACTGGGACTCAATTATATTGCACAAACTGAGCTTCTCTTTCAGTCGAATCAATATCATGCAAAAGGAAGCACTTACGGATCCTTAGCCCTTACTTCATTTCCTTTTTCATTTTTTTAAGAAAAGAAGAAAGAAGGAACTACTATGCCTTTTATCTCTTCCTTTTGCTGCACCAGATTGGATATTTCTTGTTGGGGAAAGGCAAGAGTTAAACAGCTCGTTTCATTTGTGTTTGGTACCTAGAAACAAAAAAATTGAGAGAACGAAAAAAAAAAAAGTAAAATAGATAGGATAAGAAATAATATTTGTGTTTTTATTTTAAAAAATATAATAAAAAGAGGCAAATTTTATTAAGTAATCATAATAATAATAGCATAATAAATATTTTCTTTAGTAATGCCATTTATGAAAATGTTGTTTGATGTACACCAAATGCAATAAACACATCGTTGTTAAATCCATAACAGGTTAATTTCTTAGCTTATTATCCAAAAAAAAAAAAATTGAGTATAATTTGTAATAAAATTAGAATTTCAAATAATGTACTTTTGTATGTTACACAATTCCAGCCAGATTTGAAAACAGATGACAACAAATGGCATCCAAGAATTTTCTTTCAATACATGTGCTGTCAAAAGTTACTTGTACCCATAAGGTCATGGATGCTTTCTACGAGTGCATTGAACAAAACAGTACAGAACATCGTTCCATGGGATGGAAAATTATGAATCATTTTGTGTGTATTGAATGTATTTGGAAAGCGGATCGGAAAGTATAGTAATGGTTGTGGTTTTCCCAAATAGAGGATTCTAATTTTTTAAAAAAAGAAAATTATATTTATTTAAACCTTATTGTGTTACATAGCACGTTGTGCAGCGTAATAAGGGATTAAATTTCATATATTTGGTAGATAATTTTCTCTTAAAAATGGATACGAGGCTAAATGAAAAAATATTAAGTAAGAAAAATAATTTTATATGAGAGATAAAAGCAAAAAATAATCACTTTTAAATTATAAATTGATAATCAAAATTAATGTAAAATTATTAATATATACATTAAATAATTATCTTCCTTGATGTATATATTAATAATTTTACATAAATCTTGATCATTAATTTAAAATAAAATTTTTTCTCTTATATATATATATATATAATCTCTCTTCTCACTAAATATGTTTTCTAGGGTGATTTATCAAAAGAATATATATATATTTTTTAAAACGTCTTAAAACTTCCTTTTTATTTAAGAGGGAAAATGAGAAAAGTCCATATACAACACCTAAATAAAGCACATATTATGCTATTTTAATTGGAAAAAAAAAACACTACATAATCATTGAATACTTATTTAGGATGCAATCGCAGGCAAATCGCAATCACAGTTGTTTCTAAAGTGTCATAGACAAGCTTTCATAAAACAACGAAAACGACTTGCTTCCCCTAAAAAAAAAAAAAGTTTTATATAAAATATTGAATTATAAATTGCCACCGACAGTGGATGCGCATGTGGCACAAAAGTCATAACCATTATTCTAATATAAATAGAGGAAACAAATTGGGAAAAACAAATAGAAAAAGCAGAAAACAATGGTCGACAAAATGTAGCAGCACATTCATTATTGACGCTGCCAAATAGTAGATAAAATATTAATTATAAATCAGTTTTTACATCAAATAATAATATAAATATCTTCACTATAAGATTTTATTTTCCTGCTCTTTATTTTCAGCCCAAAGAAATAGTGGATTTTAAATACAAAAAAAAAATACTAAATAATGCTGTGAACAGAAATATAAATATTTTTAGAGAAGCAAGAATAGACAAATGGAGTAATAATTATGGAGAGGTTGGCCAGCTCATACCATTTGGTTAAACTAAACTAATAGGATAATTCACAGTTCATGATTAGAAAAAGTGGACCCAAATTATTTAATAAAATAATAATTTCGGATCTAACAACTCTATCCTCTTTCTCACATCCAAATATTGCCCAAATTAAAGAGCAGTGTAAACAATATTGGATAATGCAATACCAAATTTTCTTATCATTTTTATTTTGTTGAAAACTGATTAAATTTTAGCATCATATAATGTTGGTTGAAGCGTTTCTATCACCTTATGCATAATTTTTTTCTGGGCTTCTGACTTTATGTATGTATACTTTTGTCTTATTGGACATAGCTCATATGTCTTATATAATATTGTTTCACATTTGCAGTCCAATTTTACCATTTTTAAGTTTTCGTAGTCTATTGATTGTACTAAATATTTATTTATTATGACGCAGTGTTAATTACTTAGTCTAACAACATCAACTAATCGCATATTTTAATGATGAGTATCCTTTTTTAACCCAACTTTTAAACAACACGGAGTTCTTACATTGTAAAGTAAATTTTTAATCATAACCTCTATTTCAATTTCGTTTATAGAATAATATGCTTCTCAGGAAATATGATTTTGCATTCAATTTCTCAGTGAATACAAAAAGTTATTAATTTCGTACACTGAAAAAAGAAAGAAAGGATGGGACGAGGCAACAGATAATTAATTGACTTTTATGTGATGGGGAGAAATAAAACTACGCGTGGATGAAAAAGAGTAAATTGTATATACCAAATACACAGCACAGTATGCAATGGAGGCATCACTGATCAGTAATTCAGTATTCATTCAGTACACAGTGGAGAGAGAAAATAGGGAAAAAAGTTACAAGACATAATCTACGCCGCGTAAGCAGATCCTACTTCTCAGTTCCTATCTTCTCTCTCTCGTATCTCTCTAATTCGCCGTAGTTCAAGTGTCTTTGCTAAACTGCTTACACTGCGAAACCCTGGAGGAGTGACTCAACACAGGGTTTTCTACATTTCCAATCAATACAAGAAGACGACAGCAGAGCCACTATTTAGATCCTGCCGACGAAAGTTAAAATTTTCTCGGCCTAGAAAAAACTACCCCCAATTTTCTTTTTCCTAGTTTTGATACCAAGCATGGAAAAGGTTCTTTCACCAAACTCCGGTGAGTGCACAGCCCAGCGCCACCACCATCATCTGGACCCCACCCACCTCAATTAAGAAATTGGCTGTATTTTTTTTATTCTTTGCCCCTTTTTCCTTTTTTAATCCCTCTCATTATTTCTCGATCTCTCTGTCTCTGTCCCCTCCTTTCTTTGTATCTCCTTCTCTCTTACGCGTCTTCATTTCCACACACTCTCTCAACCCTCATCTCTTTGTACTCCCTGCCTCCCTCCCCCCCCCCCCCCTCTCTCTCTCTCTCTAAATTTCACCATAGATTAGGACCAGCCTGGTCACAGTGGAGACTTGGCTTGTGCATGAATCAATAGCAGCACGCCCACAGGCTTTTTTCTGCTATCTCTTCACTGATAAACAGTCATTTTCGATCCAGTTGCTTTTCTTTATGAAGGGTTTGGCTTTCTTGTGATGCTTGCTGTACTGGGCTTTCTTCTCCAATGCGAAAGCGGATCTTCTGAGGGACTGGTGGGAGCAATCTCAGAAGAATATTGGTTTTGAGTTGGGGCTTTTTGATTTGAGGACTTGGGATTTGTTGACTCAAAGAGCTGTTAGTGATGCACACCGGAGGACGACTCATCGCTGGTTCTCACAACAGGAATGAGTTCGTACTGATCAATGCAGATGAAAATGGACGGGTAAGCTGCCTTGGAACCCCTCATTGTGATTCCTCTACGGTATGTTGGGATACCCATCTGCATCTCAGTCTTGTACCTTTCTTGGTTTGCTGGAAAACAGCATAATAGGGTTTTAAGGCTTTTTTCCCTACGATTGTTGTGTATTCTTTCCTCTGATCTTAGTGACGTGCGAAAATTATTTGCCTTTTTGTTTTTATTTCTTGGTTCGTTGATGGTCTCATGGTCATATTGGCTTCTATTTGGTACCCTTATGCCTGTGATGATTTTTCAATGAAAACGGAATCCCAGAAATAATTTTGTATTTTGATGGAGCCTTTGTGCTTACCTTGTTCATGTTATAGTTGAGACGGGCTGCTCCATTTTAATAGCTAGGAGCCACCCTTTTCCAGTCATTTTTGTATTTGAAGTTTTTTTTTTCATTTTTGAAAAATGGGTCATTACGGATGGCTTGTGGTCATCTTCTCTTTAACTGATTGTGGGACGGTTTTGACCCGTCTGGATTATGTGGTCGACAATGACCAAACATTTATGGGATTATGTGTATTTTCCCCGTATAATTACAAGATTAGTTAATTGGTAAGCATGGAAGAATTGCCATTATTTTGTCGGGAATGAAGAAGATATAATGGTCATGTATGATTTGTTGTTGATTCACATAAAAATTACTACTGAGTATGAAGATGTTTTAGTCTCTTCCAGTCTTCCTATCATGCTCATCTGTGCAACAGACGGAGTATTTAGATTCATGATTTTTTCAATTTTTTAATGCAGTATTTTTTTTTTCTTTTGGGCATGTTGTATCATTTAACTTTCTTGAATTTGTGCATTTGAATATCAGGTGCCTGTAACATTTTCCTTTTCTGGTTTATTCTGTTCAGATTAAGTCTGTCCAAGAATTAAGTGGACAAATATGTCAGATTTGTGGGGATGAGATAGAGATTACAGTGGATGGGGAGCCCTTTGTTGCTTGCAATGAATGTGCTTTCCCTGTTTGTCGGCCTTGCTATGAGTATGAGAGAAGAGAGGGAAATCAGGCATGTCCCCAGTGTAAAACCAGATACAAGCGCATCAAAGGTGAGACTGTAGTTGTTTTTTTCTGACATTTTAAGTACAACCGTTATAGACATTTTCTAACAAATGAATGAATTGCAGGTAGTCCAAGGGTTGAAGGCGACGACGACGAGGATGACATTGATGATTTGGACAATGAATTTGATTATGGGAACCCCGATGCTCCGGGCCCACACCCACTGTCAGAATCAATGCTGTCTGGACGCCTTCACACTGGTCGTGGTTTTAATTCTAATGCATCTGGAATCCCTGCAAATTTGGAACATGAATCCTCTCTCAATTCTGAAATTCCTCTCTTGACATATGGGGAGGAGGTAAATCTGCAGGTTTTCCTTTTGAAATGTTGTGTTTTTTCTTCAAAGTGTATATTAATGCACACCAATAATGATGGTTGCTACATCATACCGTTTTTCTTCTTGATAGGACTCTGAGATATCTTCTGATCGACATGCTCTAATTGTTCCCCCATATATGAATCATGGAAATAGAGTCCATCCCATGCCCTATAATGATCCATCTATTCCTTGTAAGTCTTATAAAATTGTTTCATTTTGCATTTCTGCATTTCATGTTATCTGTTTATATCATGATTTTGTGAACCTGATGTTTCTGTTGTTATAGTGCAACCCAGGCCTATGGCTCCAAACAAAGACCTTGCAGTATATGGGTATGGAAGTGTGCGATGGAAAGACCGGATGGAAGAGTGGAAGAAAAGGCAGGGTGACAAACTTCAGGTGGTGAAGCATGAAGGACATAATGGCGGAAACTTTGGTGGAGATGAGTGGGACGATTCTGATTTGCCTATGTATGTTTCTGAATCGACATTCCATTTTTCTCTCCGTTATTTTTCTAAATTATACTTCTGGTCCATGATTTGATTTGAAACAGATAATTGTTTCTCTATAACAGAGAAGCCTAACCATTTTATGTCATGAAGTCATTTATGAATCAAATATCCATTTATATCCAATCTGTAGTTGTTGCATGCCAGTGTTTTAGCTTAGTGGTCAGGTGTTGTAGTTGAATCATGCAAATGTTAATTAGAATAAGAATTATGTTATTTCTCTAATTCTCTGCCTAATGTTTCTTGTCATTTAGTTTATTTGTCTGTTAATATGATTTTCTCAATGTATTTTATCAGGATGGATGAAGGCAGGCAGCCTCTATCACGGAAGCTTCCAATCCCTTCAAGCAAGATAAATCCATACAGAATGATTATAATAATCCGCCTTGTAATTCTTGGGCTTTTTTTCCATTATAGAATTCTCCATCCAGTTAATGATGCATATGGCCTGTGGTTGACTTCAGTCATATGTGAAATATGGTTTGCTGCATCATGGATAATGGATCAGTTTCCAAAATGGTACCCAATAGAGCGGGAAACATACCTTGATCGGCTATCACTTAGGTAATTGATGCCACCACACCTAGTGCTTTCTATTTCCTCATTTGTAGTTACATCCTATCACTAATGTGTCTAGCATGTCAATCTATTTTTTCATGCTCAATTGTAGTATGTCTTCTCAGTATTCACTTCTTACATGGCTGCAGGTATGAAAAAGAAGGAAAGCCATCTGAGTTGTGCAGTGTAGACATCTTTGTCAGTACTGTTGATCCCATGAAAGAACCTCCACTAATAACTGCAAACACTGTGCTTTCTATCCTTGCGGTTGATTATCCAGTCGATAAAGTTGCCTGCTATGTCTCAGATGATGGTGCTGCCATGCTTACTTTTGAAGCACTTTCTGAGACATCTGAATTTGCTAGAAAATGGGTCCCTTTTTGTAAGAAATTCAATATTGAGCCCCGGGCCCCAGAATGGTATTTTAATCAGAAGATTGATTATCTGAAAAATAAAGTACATCCAACATTTGTCAGGGAAAGGAGAGCAATGAAGGTTTCAAACTTTCTTTTATTTCTAAATAAATTGCTTCTTGTACTATTAAGTTTGCAAACAGGAGAAAAACTTTTGACACTCATGATTGTGTTTTTCCTCTGGTTGTTACAGAGGGAATACGAAGAATTCAAGGTGAGGATAAACAGTTTGGTGGCAACAGCACAAAAGGTTCCTGAGGATGGATGGACCATGCAGGATGGGACTCCTTGGCCTGGAAACAATGTGAGAGATCATCCTGGCATGATTCAGGTTAGATGATATATCTTTTTAACGGATTAAATCTTGTATATTTAATATAATGGTTTATTAAAATTATTGGCTTCTGGTGAGATGTTAATTACCTTTCCGTTTCTTGGATTATGTTTAATCATAAAGATTTTGTCTGAGAGACATTGAAAGAGAGGTCTGATAGTTGTCGAAGCCCTTGTTTTTTCATAAAATCCCTTGCTTAGAATGGCTAACCCACTTCCTATGAGAGGACTTGAATTCATGCTGCCATGCTGCATCTGAAGCTGGAAGTGAAAGTAATGTTCTATTTTCTTTTTCTTTTTTTCAGGTCTTTCTTGGTCAGGATGGTGTGCTTGATGTTGAAGGAAATGAGTTACCTCGCTTGGTTTATGTTTCTCGAGAGAAGAGGCCAGGATTTGATCACCACAAAAAGGCTGGGGCTATGAATTCTCTGGTAAGTATTAAGTTAATTTCATTTTTGACCAGGTTCAATTGATTATCCAGAACCTTGGATGACATATTTTTGTAATTATATATGAAGGTACGAGTGTCAGCAATCCTCTCAAATGCGCCTTATCTTCTGAATGTTGATTGTGATCACTACATTAACAATAGCAAGGCTCTTAGAGAAGCTATGTGTTTTATGATGGACCCTCAATCTGGGAAAAAAGTATGCTATGTCCAATTCCCTCAAAGATTTGATGGGATTGATCACCATGATAGATACTCAAATCGAAATGTTGTATTTTTTGATGTAAGTTCTATGCTTTGCTTGTTTTGGTACTTGTCTTTTTACCTTTTTATTGTGAAAATTACTAATTTTTCAATTGAAAACAGATCAACATGAAAGGATTGGATGGCTTGCAAGGACCAATCTATGTTGGAACTGGGTGTGTTTTCAGAAGGCAAGCGCTTTATGGATATGATGCACCTGCCAAGAAGAAACGCCCTAGCAAAACCTGTAACTGTTGGCCAAAGTGGTGCTGCTGCCTTTTCTGTTGCAGTAGAAAGAAAAAGAATGGGAAGTCCAAAAAGGAGACGAAGAAGAAGGTGAAGCTCGGGGAGGCGTCAAAGCAGATACACGCTCTCGAAAATATTGAGGAGGGAATTGAAGGTTAGTATTTAGGATCATAATGGCTGTCCTTGCAATCAAAACATTTATGCAGTAAGAAAATTCTTAGATAGTAAGGGAGTTTCTTTTGCAGGAGTTAAGGACGAGAACGCATCCAATTTGACTCAAATGAAGTTGGAGAAGAGATTTGGGCAGTCTCCTGTGTTTGTAGCCTCCACCCTTCTGGAAAATGGGGGACTTCCACCGAATGTGAGTTGTGCATCTCTTTTAAAAGAAGCTATCCAAGTCATCAGCTGTGGTTATGAAGACAAAACTGAATGGGGAAAAGAGGTATGTACTAAGTACTAAGGAGTGAAAGGAAAAAAAAAAATATATATATATATATATATATGTTCATAAACTATCACTTTCTAGTTCTAAAAATCTTTTGGCATATCATCAGGTTGGCTGGATATATGGTTCTGTCACAGAGGATATCTTGACTGGATTTAAAATGCATTGCCATGGTTGGCGATCTGTGTATTGCATCCCTAAGCGGC
Organism: Erythrophleum fordii; assembly: GCA_032878935.1. Taxonomy (NCBI): domain Eukaryota; kingdom Viridiplantae; phylum Streptophyta; class Magnoliopsida; order Fabales; family Fabaceae; genus Erythrophleum; species Erythrophleum fordii. The sequence continues at coordinate 46,437,092 of JAVQMF010000054.1, forward strand.
CTGCATTTAAGGGGTCAGCTCCCATCAACCTTTCAGATCGTCTACACCAAGTTCTTCGGTGGGCCCTTGGTTCTGTTGAGATTTTCTTGAGCAGACATTGTCCAATCTGGTATGGCTATGGCGGTGGGCTGAACTGGTTGGAGCGATTTTCTTATATTAATTCAGTTGTATATCCGTGGACCTCCCTTCCATTGCTTGTTTACTGTACTCTACCAGCCGTATGCCTTCTGACTGGAAAATTTATAGTGCCTGAGGTATGCTTTATATGCAGTATTTATCAAGTCTGTTGTTGAAAAAAGAAAGAAATCCCTTCAAGCTGTTGGGTTTTACTTCAAATAATAAGCCAAAGGCGTACACGAGGTTACTAACATACAGTTTTATCTATCTTAACATGCAGATTAGCAACTTTGCCAGTCTTGTCTTCATGGCCCTCTTCTTATCCATTGCAGCAACTGGTATCCTTGAGATGCAGTGGGGTGGTGTTGGTATAGATGACTGGTGGAGAAATGAACAGTTTTGGGTTATTGGGGGTGTTTCTTCACATCTTTTTGCTCTTCTCCAGGGTTTACTGAAGGTTTTGGCTGGTGTGGACACAAATTTCACTGTTACCTCAAAAGCAGCCGATGATGGAGAATTCTCAGAGCTCTATATCTTCAAGTGGACATCACTATTAATCCCTCCAACTACCTTATTGATCATAAATATCGTCGGGGTTGTGGTTGGGGTCTCAGATGCCATAAACAATGGGTATGACTCATGGGGCCCTCTCTTTGGTAGGTTATTCTTTGCCCTCTGGGTCATCATCCATCTTTACCCCTTCCTTAAGGGGTTATTGGGAAAACAAGATCGGATGCCGACTATTGTATTGGTCTGGTCGATCCTGCTGGCTTCCATCTTAACTCTCCTGTGGGTCCGAATCAACCCATTTGTGTCGAGAGATGGCCCTGTGTTAGAAATTTGTGGATTGAATTGTGACGAGTCATGAATAAAAGGCTGAAGCTGTTGACCAGCTAGGCTACACTTGGTTGCTTTGCTTGGTGTAAGAAGCATTTTCACTTGATACAACACGCGTGGTAATATCGCACGAATTTTTGGATGCAAGTTGTATTTTTGGGGTGTGTAGATAAAGAGGAAGGGGGAGGGAGGCTGACACATTGTTACCTGTAATAGGGGCTTTTCCATTTATTCTTTGATTACATTTCTGTGGGTCTTTTTAGTGTCATTCTTTTTCCAGTTTTTATGTATTCTTATAAGAGAGCATTGAATGATAAATTATTCCCTCCTCAAAATGAGGGATCTTCAGGGTCTCAAAAAATTAGTAGTCCTGTTTTAAGGTATGGTTCTTGTTTAAAACCTTGGAGCCTTGGGCATTTGTGTCCTCATCTGTAATACCAACGTCTATGGATATTCTTGTTCCTCGGACGGTTCCGGCTTTTTATTCTTCTTCAGAATCTCGAGGCTATAGTAAATGCTCAGCTCTATTAATGGCGAGAGTGGAGTATGTTTTTACTTAAAAACCTTTGTTCAGCAACTTGGTAATTAGTTGTTTGATGTTTTGATCTTATGATGTGGGGGAAGCGCTACACACAAGCAAGCTGTGGGACCTTGTTTTTCTAGTTTGTAGAATTGCTTATTCAAGAGTAGAGACACTGTAGAGGACCGTGAGTGAACTGATACGTATTATTAGGCAATTAATGATGTTGAATAGGATGATGGGAAAAGAGCAACGAGTATGGCGGCACCAACTTTTGATGAGAAGGGGCACAAGAAACACCTGGGTATACTCACTTCCTGGCCAAAAGATGGACCCCATCTTTTCATTCTTCCCTCTGAGATTTCCTCTATTTCTCTAAAATTGACAGGGTTAACCTTGAACACAAACGTGTTGAATTCACTGACATGATGAAGATTACAATTAGAATGAAATTTGAATCTTAAATATTTTGTTTATCACTCTTCAAAATTGACAATATCAATTTGGGAGAGTAATTAAGAGAATTTAGATCCCATGAATTTTATCTTCTTTATTGCGATTGTATCCAGAAGAAAGATCCATCTCAACTTCAAGTCACATTTGTGACTTGTTTATATAGGAAAATTGCGATCACTAATTTTTGCAATTTCTTGTCTTTTATTTGAGATGGCTACAGCAGTCGTTAAATCTCCATCACAAAGCAAAGCAACTGCTATGAGAGTATTGATTTTCAATTGATGAGCATTTGTGGCCTTTCATCGTTTCATGTTAGCCTGTTAATTTGATTGAAGTTAGTGAAATTGTGGATGAAGTCCCCTTGTTGATATATTTTGTCTCTACCTTGTTTCAAGTCATCATTTCAATGCACTTTCGGAGTAACAAAGAGGGAGATGCATGAATTATTGTATTGACCAGTCAAAGAATACGGTGCGTTGCTTGACTCTCATCGCAATGTGTGTAACGCGGTGAAACTGTGAACGACAATAACAACATACGCACGACAATAACAACATACGCGTGTCAGACACAGATAGGAAAAGAAGAGAAATGAGAAGGACAAAACCATGATTGACTAAATTCCTTTTTCGGAAATTGATACTTTTACATTAAGAAAATTCTTTTAGTCAAAATGCAGCTTTTCACTTGGAACCCAAGAAAATGAAGTTGAACCACTGTACTTTGTTTTAAGAAAAGAGGAGAGACCCTGAATTGGCGCTTTTTAGTAATAACATTATCAATACGCAAAAGCTATTTTCATTTCCTTGTTTTTCAGTCCTTTCCATTTTCTCAATGTATTAAAAGATCTTGGAATTGGCCGATGTGGCATCTGTGTTAGCTCAGATGGTCGACTCTATGATAGTCAATGGCACCCAAAAATATATCCCACTTTGTTTTGCCATTTCCATGACCCCAAAAGTGGACCTTCTTGGTCAAACTTCCCAGTATTAGCTTATCTTTTTCTGTTTTGATATTCTTTTATTTTAAAAATTATAGTAACATTTTTTAATAGTTTGATATGTATTACAAAAAATTTATTTAACTTATCTTTTATAAAAGATATTTTTTTTGGTATGATATGAAACAGTGACTTTATTCTTAATGTGATGTAAAAACAATTAAATTGATGTTAAATTCTAATATACATTTATAATTTTATTTTTAATATGACAATAAAAAAATTAAATAATTTTTTTGTTTGAAAAAAATCATTTTGTGTAAAAAAATTAACTTTATAACAAAAAATAAATTAAAAAGTTGAGCATAACTTTTAAAATAAAAAATATTAAGTTAAAGTAGGGAAATTGGCATAATTTACTTTTTAAAAAAAATTAAAGATGAAACGGCAAAAATGCGCGTTGTATCAAGGTGGACCCTCGGATTCGTCAGTCTTATATTCAATGTCTCAAACGTTTTTATGGCATAAAACATTTAACCAAGAAAAGCTAACCAAAAAATTTTCATGTCTAAAACAAGAAATAAAAAAATGAACCAAAAAATATCCTTTTTTGTTCATTTACAGTGAATAGCTAAGAATAATGTATCCGGTAAGAAAGCAAAGATTTGCCAATGGATTATATATGATTCCGTTAGATGGCTAATCAAATGGGTCCCTTAGGTCAATCATACTTGTTAGGTCAATCCAACGGTTATCAATTGAATTGTGAAAATACTTTAAAAAAAAGACAAATACTGAAACATCAATGGAGTGAATGAGCTGGAATAAAGTAATAATAATCATGTGTGTGTGTGTGGGTGTATATATATATATAGAGAGAGAGAGAGAGAGAGAGAGAGAGAGAGAGAGAGAGAGAGAGAGAGAGAGAGAGAGAGAGAGCTTTCCAGCCATGTTCATAGAACCAACCAAGCAGTTTCTCCCGCAGTCTCTCTCCCATTCTTTAATTTGGCTCTCATAAATCAAACTTGTATATCACGTACCTTCAAAACGCGCTCTCCACCAACACACGCAGTCACAAACAAATCGGCCAAAAGCGTCCCAAAAGCCATTACAGAGAAACACAAAGATAAACGTCAAGAGGTTGAATCTTGAATTACTTGAATTCTCTCTTTGTTGAAGGGAAGAGCAATGACGGATGAGCCGAGATTTCCACACGTAAAACCCGAAATTGCAGCGGCTCAGCAGCTTATGCAGCTCAGCGACGAAGATAACAACATTAGCATTAGCTTTGGCAGCAACAAGAGAAACAGATGTGGACATGAACAAGAGGTTGAACAAAAAGTAATTAGCGATACAACCTTGGCCAAAATCCAAGAGATATTCGGCAAAGACGAGGTTTATCGGCCGAAGAAGCAGCGCAAATATCGGTCTCTTGTGAATATCTACATGGCCACGCCCACAACAACTATTCATGAAGAGGGAGAAAAGAAAATCATTAAATAAAAACCCTAATGGGCTTAGTATCTGCCAGTTATATCAATTAAGGTGTAGGAGCGACTAGGGACGCTGGCTAGCTCGCTAGCTAGCTGAGTCTGCTGTGTAAAGAAGCTCCTTCACAACTTTCAAATTTCAAGACGGCGTTAAATTTCCTACTTAACATTCTTAATTGTTGCATGTTTGTGTAGTGAGGGTTAGGATTCATAATGAAGCTTTAGTTGTCCAATCGATCCCTTTCATTTCTCAGAGTGGTTCATGATTGCTTTCTTTAGTTGATTCTCCTATTTGCTCTACGATTTGACGCTTTTGTAATTAATGAAAACGCGAGTGTTGCTGTTCTAATTTCACAACGATCATTGACCATGCAATTCCAAGTGAGTGTACTATATAGTGATTTACTGATCATTATACGTGGATGTATGTGCACTCTAGCTGCCTACCTCATTGATATGTGAATCCAGTAATCATACATAGGAAGATTTCCTGCGAGGAGAAGAATACCTATGCAACATCAAGCTAGTTATTGAGCCAAGAGAGATATGTTAATTAATTTGATGAATGATACATACGTACTTATAGGCTTCGACTCCTAAAAGCTTGAATTATGGTTTGAATTTGAACGCTTTTTACGTCTAATGAGCTTTTACTCAATTTTGCCTTTTATTGCTAAATTTGAGTTATAAGAGTCTAGATAGTTAATTACTCAGGCATTTGTAATTGAGAACAACTGATATACAATCAAGTTTATACATCATAATAGTGATATGGTTTCTCTAATTTAAATATGAATGAATAATGAGAGAAGTGTCAAAGCAGATAACCTGAAGATGAAAAAGATGTATTTTGAATTTCTGGGGGGGGAAAAAAATTCAAGTCAGGTCATGTCTTCCCCTTAATATATAGAATCGTGGGCAAGAGTCATGGTGTCTGCTATGTACTAATATGAGCAATAAATCAACAGCAAAGCTGAGCTACTGTCCACTCCGGGGCAAAGAAAACTGTAGAAAACCATATGATGAAGGCCTAATTAACTTGCAGAACTTTTAGAGGTTCTAGAGCTCAAAAAATTGAAATAAAACAAAATAAAATAAATAAATAAGGCATTTGCTAGCAAAGCGTAAGTACGTTGAAATATCTGTAAAGCCAGGAAGCGATGAACATGTAGAAAGAGAAGGATGTTCTTGCAAGTTCACCTGTGTTTTCGTTATGACAACTTTAGTATTCTTATAGTCATTTTCTAGTACTATTTTGTGTATATAATGCAATTATCCCATCAACCTCACCTCTGTTCTGAGATGAAGACACTGAGAATAACAGCAGTGCAAAACGGTCTCAATGGCATTATTGAGTTCATGATATTATAAAGTAATGCTCGTAATACGACGGCAAAGGAAGGAGAGAAGATTACTAGAAAAAATATGTAACTTTGAACTTTTTCCCTCGCTTTGAAAGCACAGAATGATTCTGTATTTTCAGAAAATTATAACGCCATCTTTCCTTCCTTCTCTCAAAGAGTGCGCATATTGTATGATATCTATTGTTTTTGGTTTCTAGTTATACTAATCACATTCACACGCACATCTATTGAATAACCATAAATTGATCGATGTTTGTTTAAAAAGCTTAATTTTCATGGTTGGAGAAGAATGCGGGTTAAGAGGGTCAAGTTGTAATAGCACTTTACTATACCCAAGAAAATAACAACAAAACAAAAGCAAAGTCAATAGTCTTTGATCTTTTGTTAACTTTTCTCTGGTTAGTGTTGATAGCAAGCGAAATGACTGGCAGCCAGGGGAGAAAAAAAAAAAAAAAAGGAGAAGAAAGGAGAGCATGTTGATGAAAACAAGTTTGCCTCTTAACAAACTTTAGGCTTTTCCTAAAGGGCAAAGTGGACTCTCTCCCTGAATAACACTTAAGTACGTTGAAAAATCTGACGGCTGGAATGCAGTCTAACAACCAATGTGGACCCTACTATTTATCAGTCATACAAGGCAAGAAAGAAATCATGGTTGATTCTTGATTTCATGGAGACTTGCCTCAACTCGGTCCAAGCCTCATTTCCTCATATTCAGCGTCTCCTACAATTACCTGAAACAGCAAAGTTGGTAACGGAAACACACTGGCCATCAGATAGCTTATGTGGTGTCGGATCAATCCAATGGTTCACACTTATTCTGTAATAGGATTTTGAAAAAAAAAAAGGAGAGAGATACAGGATGGATGATAGGGATGCAATAAATAATAGAATAATATATATGAATAGGTAGCCCATCTTCATAGAAATATCCTTCCAGTTTCTCCCTCATCTCCTCTCCTTCTCTCTCTCATCAATCTAAAGCCAAACAAATACGCAAGAGCCAAAACCTTCTCAAAGAAGCACAGACGGAGGAGGCTTCATTCGTCTTTTTCGGTTTCCATCTGGGATTCCAATGGCTGAAGCAGAAGCAGAAGCGTCTTCTTCACGTAATAAAACCCACAATAACCTGACGGAGTCGGATAGGGCTGCGGCTCACCAGCTTATGCAGCTCAGCGACGAAGATAACAACAACAGCATTAACGGCAAGAGGAACAGAAGCTTTGTTGAAGAAGAAGAGGTTGATCAAAGGCTAAGCGATATAACCTCAACGAAAATCAAGAAGATGTTTTGGAAAGATGAGGTTTTTGGGACAAAGAAGCAGCGGAGATATCGATCTCTTGTGCATATATATATGGTAACGACACCAATTAATGCTTGAAACCAGAGACAAGAGGAAGGAAAATTAAAACCTCTGATGGGTTTATTCAATCAACTGAGGTAGGAGGCTAATCGTAACAGGGTCAGTGTCTGATTTTGCTGCGTCTGTAGAGAAATCCCCATACTGCTTTTATTAATTAGCTCTAGTCATGATCGGTTCCTTTGACGCAGGCTTGAAACATATACAAAACAATGGTTGTACTTGTATGGTGAAACGAAATATTATCTGAATTTAGCTCCTTAAACAACTCAACATTCTGATCTACTATGGTGACACATTGAAATCGCATTTGATAACAGACTGCTGAAACATTTCATAAGTTGACGGTATATGTGATGTACTTATATTGCCACTTCCTTTAATCTCCTCATAAAATGGGAATCATATTAACCATGGGATTGTTTGAATTTTGAACTACAAACGAATTTCAAGGCCTTCTTTCATCTTTGATCCCTCTACGCAAATTTCTATATCCCTAAACTTGACTTACGCATTCAAGTTATCAAGTTTGTTTAATTAATAATTTTCCTTTCAAATGTAGTTGTAGAACTGCACAAAATCCTAAATATCGGTACAGATTTTATAATTCATAAGAGCACAAAAGTTACCATTAAGAAGTCTTAAATTAAACGTGTACTAAAGATATAAATTCATTTCTAGTCCTAAGGTTTCACTCAAATTTTGTTTAGTTCAAAAAGCCTATTTTGATTCCATATAATTTTCAGAATTTCAAAAATAGTTCAGTGTCATCCTTTTTCTTAAAGCCAATTTACTCGCATTTAAACTTATATAGTTTTTGCTTCTTAATTGATGATGGGATTCAACTGTATTGGATCTAATTTTATAAACTCATAATTTGTTCCTCCTTCTCAAGAAAGTCGAAACCAAATTGAAGGAGAGATGAATTTTTCATTGTTAGAATTATTAGAAGAAGCAAAATAACGTAGTATAAATTTGAGTTAAATATGAATTGTCATGTCAACGTCTTCGGCCAATTCATTAAGTAACATGAAATGTCATATTTGACACCTCTAAGTTAATGGCATGAGGGAAAAAGATGATTTTGCACTAAAACTTTAAGTACCATATTAAATCAAAATATATTTTTAAGACTCAAACGAGATTTGAGTAAAATCTTAAGAGCTAAAATTGAAACTTTGCCTATGTTGAAAAAAAAAGTCACTGATGGAATTTTCATAATTAATAATTACAATAAATATTGAATTCAGGATAAATAAGAAAAAAATATTGAAATTTGAAAGAACCATTAGCAACAGAAAGGCAAAAAACAGCGCTCATTCTGTATCACTGCGGACAATAAGCCACAGGGCAATGTTCACACTTCTGCTTCAATCTCGAGCAAACTCATTCAAATGTGCTTGCAGGCCAACGTTTTTGACGCCAAGGAAAACCCGAGTTGTGGTCAAATTCTAACTTACCACAACTTCTAGGGTTTGATAAATGGAAGAATTTACATATATTTTTTATATCATTATTATCAAAATTTTTAATAAATATAAATGTATTAATTATACAAATACATGCATAATTGTTGTAACTTAATATAACATGATTTAATTTTTTTTAAAAAAATGTATACATTATAATTTTATTAAAACACTTGATAACAAAATTCCAAAATATTATGATTAAGCCTAGTCCGAGAATTCAATTCCTTTGTTGTCAATTGGTCATTTGAACGAAAAATGTTAAGGTGCATTGTTGCCAAGCGGACTATCGCCTCTTTATCTGGTACTCAGCAAATGTGGCAAAGGAATCGGAGGTGCGTTCTATTGAACAAGGTACAACATAGCATACAACCTCAGGTTTCCTAGGAAAATAAAGGTTAGCGATGAGCTATACTTCAAATTGGTGTTTCATCCTCGCAACTTTAGCAAGGCAGAGACTCAATTACCAGAGCTCAATAAGCGTTTTAACACCAAAGAAAATCGGAAATCTGACTCATAGGGGATGTTATCTGAAAGGAGACCAAGTCATCACGACACGATTTCTGTCCAAGTAATTAGGCAAAGTAGAGCAATGCAATATCCATTGAAGCAATTATAAAAAGAATTCACTGCTATAATCTCTATTAACAAAAAAATTATACAATTTTGATATGAAAATTTTGTTAAGAAAACAAAGGAAATATACCTAACCACAACCTACTGAACCTGGTCAAAACTAAAAACTGAGACGTTACAAAAGAAAGAAAAAGAACTAAGACGACAAAACTGCAAGGACCAAGGACTATGGCTGCAACACTTGACATTCCAAATTATACGAAAATATAAGCAGATCTCACAAGAACCAAAGCAGAGAGGGCAACCATCTTCTAACTGAACATATACATAATGATAACCAAAGCAAGCTTAATCAAGCCCCTACTCCCTGGCCGGCTCCATCTGATCTTAACATACGTCCACGTCCACGGCCCCTTCCCCTTCCACGCCCACGGCCTGCAGAACCTCCAAATGACAAGAATTACTACCATTTGCATTCAAAGAACTTATAGGGTGTAAATCCCTTAAATAAACATACAGGAAGGAAAATAAGGAACAAGAGACAAATTACATAGAAGTAAAAACATTTGGTAAATTTAGATAAGGTAAATTCATTTCTGTTCCTTCTGTACCTTGACTAGAAAGTACTATGTAATGCCCCGGAAAAAAAAAACTATAAAATACAAGAATTTAACTCAAACAAACATGAAACCACACATTATTATGCCAGAACTCATCTGGTATAAATCAAAATTATAAGCGGTATAGGCATAACAAATTATCTTTATTTGCTAGAAGACTAGATTTTATAGACAAGCAAGCTTACCATATTGGAGAGGCGGGGCATCATATTCCCCATAATCATAATAACCAACTGACTGACCACCATAGCCACGTCCTCTACCACGGAAAGCACGAGCCCTTGTGCGACCACGCCCTCTGCCACCATAGCCACGTCCACCATCCCAACCATCTCCATTATAATCCATACCTCCATCATAATTTCCTAAGCCTGCAACAGATTGGGCACTTATAAGTAATTTTAGCCACTTAAAAATTATATGACAAAGCAAATCTGTACACTCTTACTACATCCAACTACAATGAAACAAGCAGACAACAAATTAGTTAGAAATACCTCTACCCCTGCCCCTTCCACGACCGCGTGCCCTTCCTCGCATCATTGGTGTGCCCTCTGTATCAGATCACATTATAGTAACTCATGTCATACTAGCCACACAAGCCTACTGAAATGAAACAAGGAATAATTAAGTCACCTCCTTCCCCTTCGTATTCAGTTAAAGGTTTTACTTGATCAGCTGGGAGAGGAGGTTGGTATCTGCATGAGAGAAAATACTTAAAATTATGGCAATAGGAATATCATTGAGTAGTTCGCAACTAAGTAGTATGGATCTTACAAACTGTGAAGTTAAAAGACAACCAAGAATCTTTGTTGAGTAACTTACAAATACCTCTCTCGAGATTTGAGAAAAATTACACAGACCTGCCTTGCTTAAAAACAAAGCAAACCTCTAAACAATAACATGATATAAAAGGGGGCTTATGCATTCTAATTTACAAAAAGGAAGGCCACAAATATTTTAGAAACAAAAAGAATATGTTAAAATTTAATACAAAGGAAGTCGCAATTTGCTTAACCTCATGAGAGATCCATATAATTTACTCAAACATGATCAAATAAAAACCTCTCCAATTATCAATTTAAAAGACTATATAAGGTTTGTGAGACAATAAAAAATTATCACATTCTCTTAGACATGTATAAGATATGGCTGCTACATTAAAACACCAGGTTATTATTTCAAAGCAAAGTAATCCCAAGGCAGTAAATAAATGCTTGTCACACTATCTTGCAGCAAGCCTGTAACCACAGCAAGGAGGAAAGGCTAACCATCCTATGCCTCAATTGATGAAATTTTTTTCTTAAAAAGAAGTCCTTATGCATGTTCTTCTCAAGCTGAGTTGCAATTAAATCTATCCACAGAATGATACATCAGAGATACAGAAACATCATGTTGCACACTCCTACAATAGTTCTTACCCTGTGGAGGACTTGTCCAGCTCTTTCTTTGACAAAGTAATTGTGATCATTGAAACATGACGAGTAGTCTCCAAACTGAGGATGAAATAATAAAGAAGAGGTAAATCCCATGCACACAGAAATCAAGCATTTATTAGTTAGGGTAGCATAAAGAGTTTTAGCAGTTCCATACGGAAGAAGGCCTTCTTCCAGTGGCTCCCACATGTCAGTTATATCAGTTGATCCAATTGCAGTATTTTGATGCAGACCAACAATCCTTCTCTGAAACAAAGAAACAGATCACTCACAAAGCGAGAGAAACATAAGCAAACGCTAACACCCCCCAACACACAAAACAGATGCCTGCCCTCTCACCTTGATCAATTCAGTGATCATCACAGTCTTACTGATAGCTCTGCCCATTGCTTTAAGAACAATTTCCACGGCCCCTTTCTCCTATAAACATACTACCAGAGTAAGATAGACATGGCTAAGAAATATATCAGGAGCATTTAAATATTAGCCCATCCTACATAAAGTAATGCATGCAGGTATGAAACACAAAAAATTGGAAAGTGAGTTAAACCTAGCACTAGCCAAAACTCAATGTAAACAGATTAGGTATCCAAAGTAAATACAGAGAGGAAGAGGTTAAAGCAACAAGAGATGGGGGGAGGGAGAGAAAGGATTATCCTATTGACAAGATAACTGTTAGGAAATTATATGTATTTTACTTCACTTAGAAGTTAGAACATGAAACTAAAAGATAAATAATATGTCAATCCAAAAGTGTAAACCATAGACATGATGAAAAGAAAGGTTAACAAAGCAATTTCGTCTATTCCTAAAAGGCAGATATCAAGAGACATATAGCCACATAAGTAATATTCTCATTATTGATAAAGCAGTATAACCAAAAGATACAAACAGCCCAGCAGTAACATTGACAAATGATCCAAGCAGTAGTTCAAACAAGTCAAACACAAGAAATATTGCATCTTGTCGAATTTCTAGAGTTTAGAACACATCCAACAAAAGTTGTGCTTAGATTAATCTTACTCCACCCAACATAAGTTCCGCAACAAACAAAAGCAAGCTTACTTAATCTGACACTAAATGGGTCGGTAAAGTTAGTCAAATCCTAGGGCGCAATAGAAGCCTACCGACTAATTAAGATTTCACTGACCATTCCCCCACTTCTTGATAGAAAGGTAACAAGACGTTTATGAACAGATGCTCATAAGGATATCACATAAAACTAAGCATAAATGGAACAGAAAGACAGAAGCGTCGGCATTTTATAACCCAACCACTAGAGAAAGCTGTTTTTTGTTCCCCTTAGGAAATAACTCTTACTCTGAAGTCAGCCCTTTGCAAGTGAAATTTTTATATTCCCATATTTGAAATTTTATCATTTCCATCTGAGTCTCAGGCACACCTGAGAGAAGGGGGTGAGAAATATGCACGATGGAGAATACCTGGAGGAGAGTGGTGGCATAGGTAATATAATTCCTCATCCTGCCTTGAGTAGTAATGCGTATCTCATTCTCGTTTATAGGAGTCTCTGCCTTTGGCTTCTCCACCCTTTGATACCTATCCATCTATTGCCAGCGCCAAAACAAAATAAAAAAAAAAATAAAAAAAACGATTTTCAGAAAGAAAGCATCAATAACTCTGTGAAATACCGGAGAAACATGAAACTACAGAACATCAAAATTCATTCCATAGTTTAAAAAAAAAAAAATTAAAAGAGAGAGAGAAATAGAAACACGTAAAATGAAGAGATGCTAGGGTTAAGAGACAGCTCTCACGGTTGTTAATGAGTCCGAGTATTGGAGATGGAAGCGAATCTATGAAGCTTGGGTGAAGGGTACCACTCACTCCCTCTAATTTCTCTCACAGTGGTAAGCTTTGGGGATATAGCTTTTGATTTGAATTTAGGCCCCGAAGGCCTCGCGTGTGGGGTTGCCCCCTGATATATGCAAACCAGAGGAATTTGCCTGAAGAGTAGGGCTATGAGGTCGCGGTCTTTTCGCCTACGAGACCGCCAAAGGCACTGAATCAAACCCGAACTCATGTATGGGCCTCTGCTCCCCTCTGCTCACTTACAACCACCGAACGGGCTTCATGGACCTTCTTGTACCCATGGTTCGATTTTTCAGACTTGACGGTCCATAGAGTTGATAAATATTTAAAGGGTAATTGTGATTCTGTGATGTGGCACCAACATCACTCTTATATGCTTGCTATTTAAATTTTCATTTATTATGCAATATTTAGCATTCGATTTAATTTTTTCAATACTTTACTATGTAATTTACCCTTTTTTAATAAAAACATTTAATTTAATTTTAAATTCTAGTTAAATTACGTCTTAAAATTAAAAAAATTATTTATTTACCGAAATATAAATAATCGTAATATTTAATTATTTAATACTACGATAGTAGAATAAATAGTTCTTCCAAGAAGATGAGTGTTGACACTTCCTATATTTGCTGTGGCACAACAATTTATAAACACACTACATTTCTTTTTATTACGAAAAATAGACAGAATGCCTAATAGATTGGAGAAAGGAAAAGTAAGATTCAAATCTAGATATATCAGACCCTCCTTCCACTTAAGTACAAAGTTGTCATCTGAATATAAAAATAAATTTTTGCACCATACGGTTTAGACACCTTTTAGATCACCAATCGCTAATCACAGTTGTCATCATTCTATTAAAATTCTTATAGGTCACCCTCATTCCTGAACCCCTGCTCCCTCCTTTCACCATCTTCCCCATAGCCTGGCCTCTCTAGCTCTAATCCTCCTATTAACATCTTTTGTCATAAAAGAGTTAAAAGCTCAAAGTGCGCCAGACCTGAAATAAGAACGTAGATAACTTGGATGCAATTTATCATCATTTTCTGTGGTATAATTTACCAGAGCTTTGTAGTGCAGCAAATCTGCTCTTTTTCCAAGAAGAAAATAGATCTCTTGCTGATTTGATCACTTCAGCATCATAGGTCTAAACCAAGAATATAAACAGGATGAAAAGGCGTTGCACCATGTTTATACATTGAGATGAACGATCGTATAATAAATCATAGACATAAGCATCTGGACCTGATAATTTCATCATACATCTAATACAATTCATGGATCAAAATCTATAAAACTAGGACTCAATTTGTGAAAACAATGACGAGCAAATTATGAGAATGATATCATCAGATGCCGCAATTCCTGTCAGCTATTCTTCAAGCTTCCACTTTAAACTTAGCTTCATATATCTGGGGTTGCTGCAACACAAAAAATTTCTTTAAATACTCTAGATTGCAATCCATGAGAAAAGTAAACTAACAAAACATAATAAATATTTACTCCAACATTTTAGCGTCCATCTGCTAGTAACTTCTAATGTTAGTATGTTGACAACACAGGAAGCTATTGCCAATGAAATGGACATTTCTAATCTAGTATGATTTACTTCGACCATCAAGGTGGTCCAATTTTTTTAACAACATATATATTTGTCACTGGCTAGCTGCTATATAACAAAAAGAAACAGTAAAAGTACGAGTACTAGGTCATATGACAACAAGATTATCGAAAATCGAGGAAGGATGACTTGCCATATATACGTCCGTCAATCAACTTGTAAGATTCGTTTACTAATACAGAAGTTCCCAAAGTTCAAGTCTAAGGATTCCCCAACCCCTTGCAGAATGATACCAAACAAATAAAGGCAAACAACATTGCAAACATATTAATTAGCAAATCTGAAGACAAAAAGAAAGAAAGAAGACCAGAGGGAACTAAAGACAATGAACGAATTACCATGAAAATAGCTGAAATCAACCTGCGTGCAAACCATCTCATATGCATTGCATGTTGAGCAGCACTTGCTGCTTCCACAGTCTCAAACCGCAAATACACATATCCTGCACTTCTTCTGTATAGAAGACAAATGAATCAAGCAATTGCAACTCATATGCACAATGTGCAAAAGCAAAACCCAAAAAAAAAAAAAAAAGAATAGAAATATCAATATCAGTCATAGATGAGTACTACGCATTCATAAACTTACTTGTCTACATAAATATGCTTCACCCGGCCAAATTTAGAACATTCTTCTTCTACATCCTCCTTAATATCAATATCAAAATCTGGTTCTGTCTGCATTGAAATTAGATATCAATACTTCATAAAATGAAACAGCAATGGGGGAAATTTAATCAGTTAATTACATACCTCAGTGGTAGGATCAAACATATTCTTCAACAGTAGACACTCGCTTGGGCTTCCAACAGGTTCTACCACTGGGGCAGGCATGATTTGTGTTGGGAGAGCTGGTGCAGACATTATACCTGGAGCACTAGGCAAGCTAACAGCCTGTTGAGCAGGAGCTGACCCATTCACAATTGGCATTCCACCAGACCCTGCAATGCTGCAATATTGAATATTTGTCAAGCTAATGAAGAAGTTAATTTAATAAAAAGAGGAAATTTTTATAGACAAACCTTGTGGCAATGCCAGATCGATCCAGCTTCTGCATAAGCAAGGCTCTTGATTGAGCATTTAAGGCCTGCCCCACCAAAAAAAAAAAAAAAAGGCATAATACATGAGCAGGGATGCATTGTTGAGAAGAGGTTACAATATTGTTACGAACCCAAAAAAAGAAAAAATCAACAACAACATATTCCCAAAAAGAGGCTGTGGGGACGGGGAAAATGAAGCAGCATGACTCCCCAGACCCCAAATAGAACAAAAACGAGGTTTCAGACAGATGAGAGGCAACAACAAGAGGACAAAAACAGATGCACAGAAAAGCATAGTCTAATTTGAACCAGACCAATGAAGAGGGAATGTCGGAATTATCCATTATTGACCTAAACCTATTGAATCTTGAAAACATGTCATCAATCAAGACTTCCGGTTCAGAGTATTTTTTTTTTTTTACATCTTCATTTATGGTGTTACACCACAGAACTAATGTTTTTCTCAGCATTTATTGACTCAATTAAAAGAGAGCAAGAGTGCTCAAGAGCACTAATACATCAATGCACCTATCTATCACAGTAATGATCTCGTCATCAATCTGCAAATACTTATAGCTAGAATTGTTTTAGTTATTGAAGAACTATGAAACAAACGAAACTTCCAGCCAATCATGCCTCTAACAACCTGAAAAAATAACCAATCCAGCTAAATTTTTAGTAACTTCATATTAAATATAATTGCTATGTTATATGATGAGATAAAGATTTTGATAACTCATCTTTTGGTAACCAAATTTCCTATATTTAAACTTACCAATCCACCTTCATCATCATCAAAGTCTGCAGATTTTGCACTTGTATCTTGGCTTCCAACGTGATCTGTTACAGATGAAACCTGTCCAAAATAAACAGCGTTAGTCAAGAACAATAGGACTAGCAAAGTGATTGTCAACAAAGGCAAACACACATAGGCCAGAAACACACACAACCACAGAATGAAACATATCTACCTTGATAGTCCTACCAGCAATCTCCAGCTTTCCATTTAAACTCTGAGCTGCTTTGGCATGTTCAAGATGGGCAAACTGTCCAAGAATGAATACAAACAAAATAAATAACAGTATTACTGGAAACAATCTTTTTCATGGTAATGAATGTCAGTAACTAACTTGAACAAAACCAAAGCCCTTGCAATGTCCTGTCTCCAGGTCAAGAGGCAGTTGCACAAGCTCCACTGGACCAAATGGCTCAAAAATCTAAACCAACAATAACAAATATGTCAAAAGTTGATAAATTACACACTATCAAATCAAGATATTAATAGAAAACATATAGATGCACTATTCCAGTTATCATAAAACTGCAATGTATGAAACAGCGAGGGTGACAATGGAACCACATACGTCTCTCAGCTGACTCTCTGTCATGTTGAAATGAAGGTTCCCCACATAAAGTTTCCTGTCTACTGCTCCATATGGTCCTGCTACACCTGCAGCTCCAGTGGAAGCATTAGACTGAACAAGGTTCTTTTCAGCTTCAGAAGGTTTGACCATTACAGGCTGTCCAAGAAGCAGTTGACCAGAGAGAGCAATTGCCATCGGCACTGACATTGCATCATAAAACTCAATATACCTGCAGCCTCATCAAGAACTTGCATCAAGTTTTCAGAACTACAAAGTACAAACGGTTGCAATCAAAACTTACAATGCATACAGCAAAGAGATGTAGAGAAACAAAAACTCTAGTGCAGACAGCTCAAGCTGAGTTTCTTTTGATGTATCTGACTCACGTAAAGAAAAGGTTAGCCTGTCATGATTAAAATATAAAACTAAAGCATATATTACATAGACAATTAATCAAGAGAGAATAAGCTAAGACCATACAAGAATAGTGAGTCAGGAACCACTGAGACACGGTGGATTAGGCAACCAGAAACTCATCTCCTTCACTCAAATATGTGCAAGTGTGGTGTGCAAATTATCCCATGAAAAAGACCCCAACTTAAAAGTTGGCCTAGTATGGCAAATCAACTGTCAACTAATTCCAGAAGCTAGATGACACCAAATCCATAAGCATCTCTTCTAGACGCTCACCACCCATCACCTTCCTCCAAAGTGAAAAAGGAAACAGAAGAATAAAATTTCTTCCTATACAAATTGACCCTCAACCATATTAAGGAATAACCCAACAGTTTGCATAAGAGACTTTGAATTCATAGAGGGAGGAAATATAATGGAAAGGCTCATTAGCATAAGAATGAAACCCTCACTGTATGGCACATGTAGAGGAAGAAAACTGGGAAAAGGACCAGAAAGAAAACCAGGATTATGTCATCTACCTTGAGTACGCAGCATGAATTGATTAAACATGAGTGCATGGTATTCCCATCATCCCTCATCATTATCGCAATGCTAGTCCATTTAAGAATACAGTTAAACATGATTCCAGGAAGTTGATATCCTAATACCACAATAGCACATGCATATAACGATAAATTATTTGGTAACAAAGTTCATACCCAACTCCTTTAGACCGTCTAGAGTTCCTATCCATGATCAGACGGACATCCCTCACCTGAAAGTAGGGAACATTAGAACTACATAGGAATGAGAAATTATCACATGATAGAGGAAGATGTAAGAAATTCACCCCAAGTATGAAAACACCTTAGTGTGTGTTCAAAATAACAACAGTTACTTTTACCCCCCCCCCCCAAAAAAAAAATCATCAGTTACTCTTATTCACTCACCACACATGTACAGAATGTTGAGACATAAGAAAGTAACTATGCTACTCGGAACAGAAGGTAGAGTAGGATTGAATGAAACAACAACCAAATGTCTCTTAAAAACGTGTATCTATTATGCTTATATTTGACTGTTTAATCTGAGTCATAAATTGAACAGTATCAAGCAAGTAAATTTTGGATATAAGATAATACCAACAATTATAATGGCAACAAAAGTCACCCTCCACTTTCAATAGAACGATGCAAAATAGAAATCAACCTTGAACATTGCACCAAAAAGTGTGGAAAAGTTAAAATCAACTGACCTTGCCAGCTTTTGAGAAAAATTCATATACATCTCTCTCTGTAGCCTTTAAGGGCATCTGTAGTTATCACATAGTAAAATGCCAATAATCAGAAACAAATTCAAAAGATCAGAAAAAATTAGACCTTATATAACAAAATTTCAAACACGGACGAGTAAAGGGGACTTTCATCAACCTGGTATGCAAAAACAGTTCTCTGATCCCTTTCTGGATCTGCCTCAGGCTCCATAGCCTCTTTCTTGTCCCTGAATCTCCTGCAACCCAAACAAAATTCAGCTATAAGAAAAAATTTACAGAAAAGTTCATTTCAGTTTAATTTGATATCCAGATTGTATAACATATAGCCATAATTCCAAATTTAAATTCTTAATATTACAATCCAAAAAGGGACTTAATCTTGAGGGAGAGTAATGTTCCAAATTATCACTGTTGCAGTTATTCCAAAAGTATATTGTTGATATTGGAATCCAAAACAGCACTTAATCGTACAATATACATACATCATATTTAGCTATATAAGTAACACTGTAACCCAATCACAATGGATTTTGGCATCATACCTCCACCATGAATGCTGTGAAATCTTAAAATATTTCGCCTCAACTAAATTCTGACAGAGCAATGCAATACTTACACTAGCAATGCCATGAATGACATATACATCCAACTCAGTTAACAGGGTGAAGGTTTCTATTGCAAGCATGTAAACATCATAATCAAAATATACAAACACCAAGCTTAAATGCATAAATTTGGTCTTCAAAGCACCTGGGTTACAAAAAGTATAAAGTTGCATATTAAACAGGGAGGCTAAACAGACACAAACAAATTCCGTTATGCTTTAATAAGCAAGCCTTCAAGATTTAGCTTAAGTGAGAAATACATTTATGATTTATTCAATTAGTTATTAAATAAACAACTTTAACACATGTTTAGTTAACACAACCACATATCAAATTGTAGGAAAAATAAAATTCAAGAACCGCAACATCTTGCATCTTTCAGAGAATTGTATAGGTCAAACCAGCCCCATAGCTCAGCAGGTAGATAGTAAATAATACTTGCAAATCATATGGACTATTCACCCAAGAATGAAGTAACAAGCAGAACTAAATTAACATAACAAAAGCAGAAACGTCAAGGAAGGCGAGTGCAGTGAAGACCAATACCGGTTATCTCTAATTTCCAATTCTCGTTCTCTCTCCCTATCTCGATCAGAACGACTTCTGCTTCTCCTGGACCTCTCTCTCTCCTCCCTCTCCCTCTCCTTTTCCTTCTCCTTCTCCTTCTCCTTCTCCTTCTCCTTCTCCCTTCTCTCCCGTTCTCTTTCCCTCTCTTTGTCCCTCTCTCTCCTCTCCCTCTCTCTCTCTTTGTCCCGCTCCCTCTCTTTGTCCCTTCTTTCTCTTTCCCTCTCCCTATCCTTATCCCTCTCTTTGTCTCTCTCCTTCTCCCTATCCTTCTCTCTACTACTCCTCTCTCGCTCTCTCTCTCCATCTCTCTCCCCGTCCCTCTCCCTGCCACTCCTATGGCGCTCCTTTTCGCGGCTAGAACGTTCTCTGTCGCGGTCATCACGATCCTTCTTTGACCCACTCTCCTCGTCGCCTCTGGACCTCTTGCTCTTCTTGTCTTTATCATCCAGATTCTCGTCGACCTCGCGCTTCCTGTAACTCCTTTCACTCTTCTCGCTGCTCTCCTTCTTCTTCTTCGTCGAATCTCGATCTTCCTGCTCCTCCACTGTCTTCTCCAAGTAATCGTACTCGTCGAAGTCCATTGGTTCTTCCAGATTCTCTCTCTGCGAAGCTTAAGTTAGCTTGAGGAACAGACCGTTTCAAGGAATGTAAAAACCCTGTGCGGTGAGAACCGCGAACGCTTTAAGATTCTGGATTTCTAGGGTTCTGGGGTTTTCTCTTCTCAGATAGAAATGAGCAGGGGCTTGGTTGGCTGCTTCGACCTATGTGATCTCTAAAGTTTCAACTCAACCAGCATATAAAAAGACATATATATATATATATATATATATATATATATATATATATATAATATATGGGCCATTTATCCAACATGTAAATATATAAAACATAAATGAAAAATCAAACCCAAAGAAATGCATAATTTTTATTGGTATAACTGTTTTTTGAAAAAAAAAAACAATTTGATTATATAAGTATATGTATGTATGTGTGTATATATATATATCATGTAAAAATGTAATTGTTTGTTACGAAATAAAATAACATAATTATCTCTGTAAAACATGGTGTAATATGCCTATAAAATGGTCATATTGGCATATTGTTAATAATATAAATTACAATATTTTATATGTTTTTTCTTTTTAATATAACAAGGCGCAAGTCAAAAACAAAGAAATAAAACTAGAAATGCAAACTAAAATTGCAAAAATGAACGATCAATGCAGCACAGTCCATTAAGAACAAATTCGTCTAACGAGGAGGTTTAGAAATCACAAAAAGGCTAAAACTTCTTGTAAAACTATAGAAGGCCAACTAGTCAGCACACATACTTTCATCCCTATAAATATGATTTACTATTATCAACTAGTTTATCCTTAACCAATTAAAGATTCTATCAAGAACGTGACTTTCGAATTTATTATTACTTTTCGTGGTATTCTCTAAATTCATCATATTTATAGATTCTGTGTTCAATAATGACTTATAAAAAAATCTTTATATCAAGCAAGCTCCCATCCATTGCCACATTCTAGTCACAGGGACATTGTAAATACCCAATTTCTGATAGAACCCAATAATCCAATTTCCATTTTCCCTTTTGATTAAACCTCCACAGGCAGCAAGTCCTGGGCCTCTCTAAGTTGCACCATTCATATTAAGCTTGACCCGTTGGGTTGTAGGAAAGCCCCACTTTACAAGTATTCAATGTTTAGGACTATGATCCATTCTGTTAAATTCGTCTTGGTAATGGAAGTTGTTTATAGATCATGAAATTTCATCTCCTACATTATTTGATCTTCTGAAACTATTATCAAATAATTCTTGGTTTTGCCATTTCCATAAGAACCAGCAAAGGACTCAATAGCCCATTAATCATTGTCATTAAGGCCAAAATTTGAATCAAGGTTGAAAGTCATCTACTCTTTCAATTCTCTCATATAGATCCCAAAAGATAGTCTCAAATTGAATAACTTCGTAGCTTTCTTGTGGTCACACAACACATGCAAAATCATCTCACTTTTCCTCCACAACTTATGCACATGTTGTTGTTATTTGACCAATGAGATTGGATGCTTTACATTAAGAGTCTACCTTGAGTGTTTAGCCAAAGGAAAACTCTTACTCTTTAAGGAACCTTCAACCTCTAGACTTGATCCCTTTGACATTTCACACTAATATTCAGCATATCATAGGCACTTGAAATCGAGAAGTTGGCATTATTGTTAAGTTTCCAACAAAAAACATCCATAACATTTTTAGTGTGAGGAGAAGAGAATAAAGTTTATTTTTAGAATATTATGCCTTAACAAGACCTCGTACCAATGAAAAATATTCAATTTTTCTTAAAGGGTAATCATATCCAACATATATTTTAAGATACTAAATGTAGTTAGCATATAGGAAATACAAGAAAATGATGTTTTTTGCCTTTGATCCATGCATTAGAGTAGAAGTTTTTTTATTTTTGACAATTTCTAATATCCTAAAGAATGTTCTTCTTAATTAAAAACCAACAATTAGATATGTCTTTCCAAAGTTTGGAGTTAAATTGCTTAAACATGTTCCCCTGAAGCAAATCCACCCATCGCCCTTTATTTCCACAAAAAAACTCACCAATAACTTCTCTTCATTTGTGATCACATTCCAGGTCAGTTTCATGAGAAATGCCTCATTCATTAATCCCAAAGATGTAATTCCAACACCACCATCCTTCTTAGACCTAGACATGGTTATCCAAGATATAGCATGTTGCTTCCTTCCTACCCCAACATCTCCCTATGTAAAATCTTGTTTGGCTTTCTTAATATCATGAATGATATTTTTAGGAATTCTCTCATGTTGCATTTGAAATATTGTCATGTTGCTAGTAACAATTGCATAAAAGTAATCCTGCCAACTAAAGATAAGCTATTCACCTTCCACTCACTTAGATAGTATTTGACCTTGATTAGTAATTAACACACCTAAATATTACCCAATGCTCATCCACCTGTAAGAAGAGCCACCATCAGTGATCATCACACTGAGATGTCACCCCTAAGCTCATCCATCCATTAGAAGCTACTAAGTCTATAAATTTTATTTCTTAACCTATCATTAACATTTTCCAATAAGAAGATATGTGTTTTGGTAGAGCTAGTTTTATGCCCAAACATATTGCAAAAACACTTAAGGCACCCTATAGCTTACTTAATCTATTCTACACTTGCTTCATAGAAAAGAAGATCATCGACAATTATAGGATGAGAAATTAACAGACCCCTCCCACTAGCCCTAATAGGCTTTCATGTACCTTCATCAACTTTATCAAAATCTAGATGAGTTAATTTCACCATGCCTAGTATAATGAAATAAGGGAACAAAGGGGCTTCTTGCCTTATACCTCTAGAAGGAGCAAATGAAAGAGTTTTTTGGCCATTCTATAGCACAATAGTTTTAGTGTTGTAATGTAGCTTATAACTAAATTTATAAACTCAACAGGGCATCTAATTTTTTTCCAAGACAGTTTTTTAAGAATTTCCAATTGTTCTGTTATAAGTTTTTTCTACATCAACTTTAGTAGCCATATAACCAGTCTTATGCTTCATCCTTTTCATAGAATGTACTAATTCTTTAGTAATAATAAACAACATCTTAAATGTTATTACACTATATTATGTATATATTATTTTGAAATTATAAAATAATATTCATAATTTTCACCTTTGAATAAGAGTTTGCGTAACATTATTGTTTTTATATTTTAACCCTTTCTCACTTTCTAATATAAGATAATAAATGATATGATGATACTTTCAATTGTTAATAATATTCAATAACATTTTGTTCTAATTCACATGCATTTTCTAAGATATAGAACTATAAATGTTCTTTTTTTTTTTTCAAATCCAAATTAACTTAATAAACTCAAATCACCCAGCTTAAAATTTAGATACCAATATAACCCAATTTAGTCTTTCGTGATTTAATTCCATTAGTTTTCTAAATTCGCAAGACTTTTCAGTATAATCTAACTTCATAACATAAAAAAAGTTGTGGGATTGGATTTTATTTAAGCTCCAATCTAAACCATCCAATCTATTCATTAAAATATTTGCTAATTTAAACTAATTTTAATATTATCTACCTCAGTGAACTAATATGCTGAAATCCCTTTTTTTTTTGGGGTACTTCTTGTATGCTCTCAGCCCACACAAATCTCTAACATACAAAAAGGAATAAGGGGGAAAAAAAAGATTGGAGTGAGATGGCATCCCTCTGTACAGTTGATATCAACTTCCACTTACAGGGATGCAAAATTACTTGTCTTAGAAGTCTAAGTGCCGTATATAAAGGACTATTCCAAATTTTAATCGACAAGATTCTCTCAATCCTGTTCCTTAGCCAGCAGGCGACTTGTTTGTAAGTTGTAATCCACCCAAAAAAAAAAGAAAAGAAAAAGAAATATCTTCAGCTGGCAGTATTGACAAAATAATGGCATGAAGTTCCAGTTAAATAGGAGAACCCACAATAATGGAAAACAACTCGCGTTCTGGACTCGACTGAATCACAAACTGACATGGAGAAGAGCACAACTTCATGATAGCCCTTCAAAGGGTTTAACTTGGGTTGTTCATCTGTGTCCAATTTCGAGAAAGGATGGAAAAGTGGAGAAAAGGAGTGAATAGTAGGATGATAATTACATTAAACGATTTTAGCTCTTTCTTCCTCCCATTTGAACAGAAACTGTCATATCAAACAAAACTATCCTCATTCACAACAACTATAAATCATTTAAGGCCTTTATCCTATTCTGTTCATAGGGATTCTGTCATTCACTCGACCGACCCTTTCCACTGGAGAAATCGTTTGCGGCATAGTCATTCCCCCAGAAACAATGATTTCTGCATCAGCATCAACACAATTGTTAATAGACACACACAGAAGAGAGTGGGAAAGTGATGAATGTGCTGAGTAATGTGACTGATTACTAATAACTTTTGAAACATTATTTTAAAAATGCGACTTTATAACATCACATAAAAATAAAATCTTCCAATTTTTTTTTTAAATGACAGTATAAGATGACATCCAGAAAATTAAAAGGGCAAATCACAAAGTTTGCATTTGTAATTACCAACAATTTTTAGTTCAGAAACACGATCATACAATAGGGGGTGGTAGGCCTTGCAAATATACAAACTAAATAGAACATACCTATGCCTTCCCGAATGGAAAGATTTGGTCTTATTATCTCTTTGGAGTTAACCAGAAATATATCACCAATATACAGATGGTTTGTAGGGACAAAAACACTACATAGCTCTTCATCTTCATTATCTTTCTGAAAACGAGGAAAAAAGATAATACCAAAGGTTAAATATATAAAACTAAACAGACGAAATTACAGTGGTTTCCAAACAATTTCATCAACTCCATCAAAACGATGATGCACTGCAATGAACAAACACAAACAAAGTGCGATGAAATCCTTTCAGACTATAAAGAGCTAAATGTGAACCACTAGCTTTGAACAATAAAAAAGCAATAGCAGCTAAAATAAAGTATTATTAAGTAGAGGGATGTAATAGAAAAACACAAGACAGAAAGCAAGTGTCAGATGTAAACACATATGTTTATATAATATATTGGTACGTTTGTCTGTGATGGAAGACTGCACCCCTGCAAGCATGTTTTCCTTTTCTAGATTAGAAAACTATATTACATAACTAGGCCCCCCCCCCCTCTTCAAATGCTATCTTGTTTGAGATGATTCAACCATATGATCTAATGGTGTGGTGACCACTCATTATATCTGTAAAGAGGAATGTGTGTGTGCGCTATAAAAATCACCGACATACTATATATATATGACCAAGTCAAAGCAATGAAACCAACAACTAGATAAGTTTATCTTTTATTCAAACCAAAGAGCGGGAACTCAAATGTTCAATATAAATATGAGGGGCCTTGTATACAAATTTAGAGAGTGAGAGAATGAGGAGTACCTGTAAGGTGACAGTTGATGTAATAAAGCCAAAAGCATACTCACCAACACGTGGGTGACGGATAATTGCTACCTCTTTAAAGGCTGTGGTGTTTTGATCTGTGAAGAAGATAAAATATCATGACAAATACTTGCAGGCTTGTCACCAATATTCAGTAATGATCATTCTATCAACAATATAAACTAGTAACAACTCAACGACGAGCAAGGGAGGGGGAGGGGAGTAAATTCCACCTGTACTGAGCATGATTGACCATACCTGGAGATATGGCAGCACTAATCTGCTTGGATGCTGAGTATATGTGTCTAACAAAAGGCATTCGTTTTATGAACCACTCTCCAACCCAAATAACAGTTGCACCCATCCATGATGAAACAAAAACGCCAACAAGAAATACAAAAGCTAAAGATGTAACAAAACCAAGTCCTGCACCACAAATTGAAAACCTTCAAATTTTAACACATTAAATTTAGAAGAAGAGTGGATGAGTTCAACAAGAAAATAAGTTCAATGTTGCAGAGAAAAGAATGTTGCATTGGATGAGTGGACACACTAGACGAGATAAGATTAAAAATGAATGCATTAGAGAGAAGGTGGAAGTCGCACCTATTGTGGAAAAGAGTGTAGAATCGAAACTTAGATGGTTTGGTCATGTGGGGAGGAGACCTATAGAAGCCCCAATTAGAAGAGTAGATGAGATAGAGAATAATCTAATAATTAAAGGTAGAAGAAGGCCAAGAAAAACTATAGGAGAAATTATTAAGAAAGATTTAGATTTAAATGGTTTGTCTAAAAATATGATTCATAATAGGTGCTTATAGCGTCGATTGATCCATGTAACCGACCCCACTTAATGGGAAAAGGCTTTGTTGTTGTTGTTGTAAATTCAGAAGAAGAGTAAGGTCAAATAGCAATGCCTAGATCACCATATGAGCGAAGAAAAGAAGAATAAGATAAAAAAAAATGTTAAGAAGTTACACACTATGCGACAGGTTTCCACCAACAATGATTTTAAAGTAAATGCTCAATTGTAAATAAAAATATTTTCTTTTAACTTTAAAAAAGGCATCCGTTAGGTGTTGGAAGTTGGTAGTCGGTACACTTCCTTCGAGTCCTGCCTTACCACTAATGACCAAAATAAATTTAGTAATAAATGACAAACAATGAAATAGAACCAACCAAGCACGATAGTAATTAATAATTAGTCAGTTGTTGTTCCAAACTTAACTCTTCACATCATACAGCAAAAGAAACTCTCAAATAATTACAATTACCATTTCTATTCAGTGCAGTGATAAGAAACAGTCAACATTAAATCCAATTTACAGTTCAACTGGCATTCCACATAGAATGAAAGGAATAAAAATTTGAGTCTGCTCATCATCTACTCATTCAGAATAGAATTTGATACTGTATCTCAGATAAGCCACTCAGCTCTGATAATAAACAACAATGCCTTCCTGTTGTATGGATTCACAAGTTCATGCATTATTCTAGATTAACTTATCATGTTTTACACGTATAGAACAGCAAAATTTCTCTCAATTATGCATAAAATTTTCAGATGGACAATTACATTAATTAGAGCCATTGTTAATCAAAGGCAAAATAAATAACTCACCAAATATGTCAAAGCCAAGCCTGGAGTATAATGGGCTGAAGAAACCATCAACAAACTGAATAAACCACCACGTTATGAAAAAGGTAACCGCAACTGGAAAAAGAACTACACTGTAAATTCAAAATTTAGAAGGACTATCAGGCCTACGATACTGATAACAATTCGTCATCTCAGTAATTATTTTATTCCATTACCATCCAGTCATAAATTTCTTTGAGACCCAACTTTGGAGAACGAAGCAGCAGGCCTGAAGCAAGAACACAGAAAGAGTTAATAGCAAGACAAGTAATGATGGATAATCTATCTGCTCTGCCTATAAACACCACGACTTATTTTCCTCTAGTAGAAAAGCTCAAGCACGTAAAAGGTAAGGGACAGGTGTCTCAGCAGCTAATGTTAGACCAAAGAAAATAGACCTCATGCCCCGCCCCCATCTAACATGTTACAGAAACTTTGTCTTTCAAGTTTCCAATGGTAGACATCGGCCTATAGAATACATAAAGCATCTGACATATTTGCCTCTTGTTGTGAAATGCTTATCCTCTCAATATACCACAGTTCGACTGACTACAGTGGGAATGATCTTGGTCAAAGAAAAACTGAAAGAAGCAAAATGGATAGATCTCGCGTTGTCAACGTTCAACCAAATAAGGCGATAATCTCTGGTCAGAGAATCAAAACGTAATAATAACTTCAATTTTCATTAGACTGCCTTTGCTGCAGCAAGTGTTCTGGACATTTTAGAACAAGGCACCAACACGTGTTTGAAGTTCAATAAGGAAGTACCCAATTTTCTTTAATATAATCTACTGCTGAGCAAAATACAGAAAAAGCATATCCCTCATTCAATTTTAGGTGCTACTGGTCTGAATGCATCGTAGCCGCAACAAAATTATGGATTTGGAGAACAAGCTTCTAATCTGGGCAGTAAGTGCCCTAATGGACTTCCGAACTGTAAGGGAGCCCAAAAATACATGATTCCGAATTCAAACGACATCGTTGGCTCCTTGGGTTTTCAACACTTGAGAGATGCAGAAAATGAACAAGATAATAGGGAATAAGAAGAGAGAGAGGAAATTAAACAGACCTTGCGAGTGGATGAGTTGGGAGATGAAGGGGGAGACTTGGCTGGATCTTCGGGATCCTCAATAGCCGCATTCTCAGCTTGACTGAGAGGTACTGAAGTTGGATCTTTTTCTTCGGCCATCTTCTCTTCTTCCTCGACTGCAATTTCCAGGAGAACCCCAGCGACTCGCGGTTACTTGAGAGAATTTTGGAACTTATTAGGCTGACGATTCTAGACTTCCAACTTTTTGGATTAGATTGCAAGCAATCCTCCCATTTGCATCGCTAAGCAACATCAGAACTCACGTGGCAGCCCAGGATGTGAGATCCACCACCGACTACGGTTCCTTCAACCACAATAAAATACTTCTACCCTTGTTTTTTAAAAAAAAAAATAAGTTGACGAAAACAATTATTTCTGATGCGGTTCTCTTTTATTAACTTTATAATCAAATTATTTAAATAATTTCAAAAGAAAATCACATTTAAAGAGTCCGATCTTATAAAATTTTACAAATTATAATTAATTTAAAGATCACAATTATTACTAAATTTTAAAGAATTTATTATTAAATTTTAAAAAATTATTACTAAATTTAAGATCTAGTAATAGTAATAATTGTAATCTTTGAAAATAATTTTAATTTTTAAAATCTTATATTATAAATTTTACAAAATATAAATGTTTAAATATACTTTTTTTAATTTCTATATTGGTTAATAAATATCATTTCGTAGTATTTTATCAGAATTAAGATATTAAGGTTTTTATATCATTAGAAAATTTTATTTAAACTGATTGAATCTAAAATCTAATAAACTAATTATAATGTTTTTAATCCTAGTATAAATTATTTTTTCTTTTTATCAAAATAAAAAATGTTTTAAATTAATTATATATTTTATTAATTAGTATCAGGCTGCGCTCTTATAAAAAAATTGAGAATTGCACTTTTTTTTCTCAATCAACATTTTTTTTTTTGGCCAGTTCTTAATCAACAATGTTTAACTATGTAAAAAGTTAAAAACTGCATTAAAAAATTACGTAAACAAAAAGTGAAATTATATTACAACAAAAGTAGTAAAATAATATTTTAGAAAATTGGAAAAAATAATGAAGGGATATTTTCATAAAATAAAAAGTAATAGATCTAAGAATCATATTTTGAACGATGTAATCGTCAATGTATATGCATACTCACCCCAAGAAAAAAAAAAAAAAACGATACATAAATTATATATAGCAAGAATCCGTTGACTTTTGGGGGGGCGGGGGCGCTAATATGGACTAACTACTTCGGCTGCAAGTTGTACAGATATACAAACCAAGAACTGTTATATTTAGAAGTAGCAAGTGTGATCCATAGTAAATAATCTTAAGACTATAAATTTAATGAATATGATCAACTTGAATTTATCTTTTTCTTAGATAGTTATGAATGAATAATAAATATGTATATTAAATTAAAATTTGTTAACTATTTAATATACAATATTCATGAGTATTGTCTAGTATTTTAAGAGTTAGATGATTCAACCAAATGAATTCATCAAATTAATATTTTAGAGTCTTTTATTATAAAATTTTTATAGAGTTTGGATAAATAACAAGGAAAGAAAAAATAAGGGAAGAAAAAAAAGAAATAGATCCTATGTTTTTATTATTTGTACCACTTTTTTAAAATTTTATAAAAAGTTATAGTAAAAAATTTTAAAAGATTCTTGCATTTAAACCAAAATCAGGTTAAGTAACTTCTAAAATTTGGGCAAATGATTAGCCCTGATTGACCTAGCCAAAACCGATGTGACTTAAAAGAAACCAAGACTCGTCTTGGATTTTAATGAACCGGCTAGGTCAATGTTTTTATTTTTTGTTTTATAAAGGAATCAAGTGCTTGAAACTTATGTCAACATAAATAATATTAGAATTTTAATTATGTTATACTAACATTTTGCTTGTATATAAATTTTTATTGACTATTCTAGTTAAGAGTTATAAGTTTAGACATAATTTTTGTAATATAATATTTATTATATTTTAAATTTAATTAATTATTATTGTTGAACTATAATCAATTTACCTCTATATCTAATAATTTTTTGAGTTAACGTCCAAATTGTGTTTAAAAAAACTGGTGTTGACAGGGTACTCTCTTCACCATGAAGGGACCATAGTCACTGAGCTGAACTATTACAAAACTAATTTATATAAAATTAATGATAAAAAAATAATTCAAATAAATTAATACTTATCTATTTCAAAAATGCATATATTATATAAAAATATAAAAAAATCCTATTCTACATATCTTTGTCATAAGAATCCCATGCAATGGCACAGGATATGAAGCTAATTTGGATCCAAAATCTCAAGATTTTATAAATTATAGATTTTTTTTTTCATTTTTCAAATTCTATGTTATCGCAATTCATTTCATTTGTCACAGACTATGTTCGATTCATATGAAAACCTTGAAACTCAAATCGTGTACTTATTTTTCTCAAGGGCTAACTATGTGAGGTCAAAGACAAAGAATGCAGAAGAAGGGTTCCATGATAATCATCAACATTGATGGGCCCAAAAATCGGACGGTCAGAAGTACACGTGGAAATTGCGCCAGGAGTGATGCAAATTGACATATCTAAAGAGACAAATCAAAGAGTTATTTATTTCAAAAGACGTCGCCCCATTTACCTACCGCCAAGCAGGAATCAAGGATTCTAACAAGCATTTTTAAAGAAACCCTTAAAAAAAGAACACAGACAAATCTTTTCTAGAGATGTAAGTACGAAAGAAAATTGTATACATTTTGGATTTTATTCAAACTAACAGATCTGGTGTTCACCATAGTAAACCCCTTATCAAATTCAGGGTCAAAATCGTGTAAGATCATTTCAATAAGAGACATAGGGTGAAGGCTCCATTAGTCAATGATGATGTCTATGAAATAATCATAAAGGTGTCTCTTCTTAACATTACTCTTTCATATTCATTTAGTGTAACATAGATTAGAATTTGTGATTGATTCTATATGTGTTTTTAGTTTTATTGGGCTACTATCTGAATTATTACACTTAACAATTCCATTTGTAATGCTTATAATAGATGCAACCCTTTATGTCAACTGTGATTATGAGAAAACTATAAAAAAAAAAAAAGATTGTATTTTTATTAACAATTCAATTTTTTAATCTAATGATTAACATTTGATGTTAACAAGTTTGACTTGTTTAACAATGCCTTTTTTTGTGAATCTCTTTCATCGCATATAGATGGACGAGGGTTATGTATTGATTTGATAATTATTTAGGTGGTGTTTTTTTTATTCTTAAGTATTTTGAATGAATAGGTATAAAATAAAAGATTATAAAATATATAGGTGTTTAAGATCCATTGCCTGGATAAAAAATAAGGATTATTAAATACAATCTATGTAAGATAATAAAACCTTTTTCTTAGGCATGTTAGATTCCCACATTTTTTAGAAGGTATAATATAGTTGCAATTGATGGTAATCTTATGCTTTTTGTAGGTTGAATGTTATTGTTGTAATCTTATACTTGGGGTACAAGATATAAGCATGTGCTTTAGATATCTAAAAAATTTGTGAGTTGTAGACTTCTAGATGAAGAAGTTGGCATGCTAAATAGTTATTTAAACTAAATATTTTAACGAGGAAGTTCACACAAAGGATATAGACCTTACACCAGATGTCTTATTACTATTCATCATAGGATAGAAGACTATAAAAGTCATTATGTTTTCTTGTGGTTTATGATTTGAAATGCTTAAAGTTTTGCTAAGTAGTTATTCCTTTGTTTTATGTGATGAAATCACTTGTACCATTTTCTATTTGCTATAGAATACTACTTGTTTTGACAACAAAATCATCTGTGTTAAGAACTTTGACTAGGTCTTATCTCTTAAAGGTACAAAGAAAGGTTGTGGAAAGGCCTTCATCACAAGTTGATGAGGGTTATTGTTGGTATTTACAAAGATGACACAGATTCTATTATTAAAACATACCATATGATGTTTTAGTAATAGTTTACTAATGCATTGCTCATTCTTTTCAATACAAGAACACCTAGACCTCAAGTTAGTGGTGGAGCCATATACTTAAGGGTGGGTATATCCAATCCTTAAATTTCTATATATATTATATTAAATTTTGATAAATTGTTGCCCTTTTATGCTTGTAAGCATAACAAATTATGGTAAGTCAACAATTTTGAGACTTCACTTAAGTTGCTTTGTTTATGTGCCTTAGCAATTTAAGTAGTTGCTTCTTAATATGCATGAAAGATGATAATATAAAAGGTATATATGATACTTTAAAGGAGTGCATTATTATCAGTAAATTAGCTAGAGGAATTGGTCTCTCTATCCACAGCATTCATGCCATACCTTTAATGAGAGGGTCAAAAAACTAGTTAAAGTATAGCTTATTGGTATCTGCATAACCTATTCCTTCTATTCTTATATGTTTTGACATGTGCACTTCTCCATGGACATTATAGTTATATAACTAGTAATGTTTCTGTGTTTGTAGCTAATGACAGGTGACTGCAACAGTGACAACAAACCTTAATAAAATAATTGATATTAATTTCTATTTAGTTGAAAATGCAATAAGGTTAAACCTCTAAGAAGAGCCATTAGTATAGGAGTTTAGGATTTTACTAATATACCTTTATACTACTTGGAATGGTATTTGATTCACTAGATATGAATCATGTTTTTGGGACTTTCAGTTTATATCCAATTTGAGTTAGATGAACTTCAATAGTATAGTTGACTATGATATGGACTGGATGCTCAACAACTAAACGATGATATACTTGAGACCATATACTATCATGCTTTTAAAAGTTTCTCTTGAATTGGTTGTGAATAAAGGCCCTTAAGAAACATATAGTGGGAGTCCTATATAAGCAAGGCATTTCAACACGATAGGCTTGACCTTACCCTCCCCACTTGTTTTAAGTCTTAAGTACTAGTGTAACTATAAAGCCTAATTTCCATCTAATATGCAATGAAGTTATTTGACTCTTACCTTTGTTGGTGTATGCCCTAAAAGCCAATCATAAGATGATTATAGATATATATATATTGTATTTTGTTTTGATAAACAAGTTTTGATAAACAAAGGCATTTCAATTATTATATTTAATGTTATATCCGTATAATATAAATAAATATATTAATTGTTCCTAGAATAATTTATTAGTCTTAAATTGTCTCTAGTCAAATGTTATTGTAAATTATGATAGAATAATATAGCAAGATTAGTATGTATATTGGATGATGACTATGGCCATGGATATAAGATATCAAGGAGTATGTGTCAAATAACAAATATACTACATAGACCCATTGTGAGAGTGCTACATGGATTGCTATGTGTCATAAGCTATTCTCATAATGACTACGATATATCTTATCCTTTGACTTGAAACCACTATAATTCTTTATATGAGAAGTTTATATATTTTGATATCATCAACTATTACTTTTAATAGGGATGACCAAAAAAAAAATTGTGATTAATTGTATCACAAATCATCCCAAAGGATATGAGTGATATAGATGAAATTTTGTTCCTCAAATGTAAGAGAAGTGATATTTATAAACCCTTTAATTGAATGAGATTAAGAAATTTATGATCGTGCTCAAATAAATTATATGTGATATTAATTTATTTGTTTTGATTTAATCTACTCATAGATCAAAAAATACATAAATTGAATTATAAAGAGCATGACACATTTTATACCTCGAGTTTAATCTAAATATCTAAACAAAAGAGACTGAACTATGTGGAGAATTGGTCTCGAATTGGGCATGTCAAATCAAAATATTCTTATTACTTGAGTGTCAGTGATATATTGCAAGATATAACTATCTATGATACTAAAATATGATTTTTTATACCATTATCAACGTAATAAAAACCTAAAGAATTGCACACAAAAAATAAGTCAAAATTAGAGTTAATGTAATATAATTAAGATTCTTAGTTGGACTAAAGATCTTAAGAATATAGCCTAATATATATATATATATATATATATATATATTATATTGTTATTTTATATAAAGTAATATTACATTATTTTTTAACTTCATTAAAATTATATTACATCTTTTTTTAGTAGTTGGCATTAAATTGGAACAATAACTAAAACTAGATAATCCTTTCACTAATCATCTATTTAGGTAGGGCCCATTAGTTAAACGTCACAAAACCCTAAGTATTTATTTATAAATAAATGACTAAGGGTTTTAAACGATGTACGGATGAAAACAAAGTGTGAGCAACTAAACAAAGTGAGAAATCTTTAGTCAAAGATTGAGAGAAGAGAGACTTCATCTATTTATTCAGAAATTAGAGTTTTGGCCTACTCATGTGTAGATATTATAAAGATACAAATTTGTTTATCTATGTTTGTGATTCCTTGCCAGCATACATAGATATTGCAAAATCATTTGGGAATACGTGTATTACTATATTTGAAGGAATTCATGCATTCATAGGAATGGGAGCTCGAGAGTTGAATAGATGCTGATATACTTATGAGAAGTGTCTTTGCAAAAGATAATAATCCTATCACTAGTTTATTCCCTTTCTATAAGGAACCTTGGTAAATTTTGAAAAATAATTTAAATTATTCCATTATACTTTGTCCTCAGAGCCCAACAACCTTATCCTTTTTTGAAAGTTTTATTTTATCATATGGGGACACTAAGGGTTGATCAAGCCAAAGCATTAGCCTTTCAGCTTATTTGAAATACATGCATATATGACTAGAATTTTAAAGTTTAAATTTATGTAAATAAGTTTCCAAGATGTTACAATAGCTCAAATATTTTTGTATTGGCTGGTGAATTCTTCAACAAGAAATAGGGGTGTGGCACCATCAAATCATTGGGATTGGGATACACCTTAAGAGATGATATTAGATAATGGTGCGAGGAATTCACTTCTTGTAGTCCTTATGCTTATGTGTTTGCGAGCCATATTCTTAGAAATAGTGAGTGTTTTGAGCCATCTACTTCCAATATCTACAATCACTAAGTTCTAAGTTTTGCTTTGTCATTCAAGTTTTGCCTCAATGTATTGCTGTTTTATCTAGTCATTTAATTGTTAATGTCTCAATGGTCAATTTGTTCTGGTAAACAAGCATCTTCATCATGACTTGACTGACATGGGACTTGGTCTCCTATAATCAAGAATAAGATTATCTATAGGGATGATTCAATTCAAAATAGTCATTTAATTGTTAATGTCTCAATGGTCAATTTGTTCTGGTAAACAAGCATCTTCATCATGACTTGACTGACATGGGACTTGGTCTCCTATAATCAAGAATAAGATTATCTATAGGGATGATTCAATTCAAAATATCCCAAAAAATACCTAATGAGATGGAACTCATATACAAGTATAATATTTGTGATTTATTAACTAACCCTAAATTACTGTGTCATCACTAGCTAACATGGAGAAGCAAGATCAGAACTATTTAGGAGATCAAGCATATGGTTGTTGTTCAAGGATGCTACATAGATTAGAGTCAAAACTTAAATATTCACATAAGAAAGCTGACTTCCTCAGATTTCTATACATTTTTTTTCTTTTTCTTGAGCAAATTTTAATTTAAAAACTCATATTGTTAAACTTATTAAATCTTATGCCATGTTTTATGTTTAATCTAATCAATGCTTTTCTAGTTTATTGGGTTATGTTTAGATGTTGGCATGTTTGTTTCTACAATTGGAGAATTTAAGAGATAATAAATGTCAAAATAAGGAAAAGCTAAATGATCTCTCTCTCTCTCTCTCTCTCTCTCTCTCTTATATATATATATATATATATATAAATGCATACACTCATACATGCATTATGCTATGTATATAGCTGGGTTTAACGCTTTTGGAAATTATATACCAACAAAACCATACAAAATTGATTATGACGTTGTTTGCTTATTGATAAACTATAATCCATGAACATTAAATACCACCAACTGAATTTTATCTCTATAAAATGTTCTCTTTTGATGGGTGATTTGAATCATTGTTTGCTGATTGATGTTCAATGCTTTTTGTTTCGATATGAAAAGGTTTGAAAACTGGGATGTATAATCTTCAAAGACAAGCTGCAGCAAATGCTATCAAGTTCACTATTGATACCTTTGCTTTAAAGTAATAAGAACTCATTGTGATCAATGTTATTTGTTAATTGTCTAATGCTGATGTGAAATTTTTTTTATACGAATGGAGAAAGAATCTAAGGGGGAGGAAGATGATAATACCCAGATGGCACAAATGGTGTGCTCTCCCTCAAATCATAAAGAGTGTTTGGCTTATGGAAGTTAAAGGGATTCAATGCTAAAATTGCAAATTAATTTTAAATATATTCCTAATTTTTATCTTATTGTCGGTCTTAATTAGCCTGTTAGTTATTCTCCATGGATGCACTAAAATGTTCTTCGCTAGTGTACTTGAGGGGCTTCATTTGTTAGTTGCCTGGCTTTTGTTATCTCAACAAAAAAAAAAAAAAGCTTTTGGATAATTCCAACAATGGTCTGTTGCTTCCATTTGGCAACAGAGTCTTGTGCTCATTTGCATCCAAATTATTTAAATAAGATTTAGATGATTTAAATTTTTTATTTTAGTTTAATATTTTTTATTTTAAAGAAAGTAAAATGTAGGATCAAGAGAGTATTTTAACTGTAAGCTTAAAAAATGATGATTTAGATTAAAAATTAAAAAATTTAAAATATAGACTACCCATATCAAATTTACATGGTTCAAATCTCATTCTAAGCTAAAAATGTGCAAGGAAATCAGGCTCCATTTGGCACAATCCATTTGATAAAATATAACGGTCCATTTGGCTATGTGCAAGGTAGATATTATGTATTTACATAATTTATATAATGCCTATTATATCATTTTAATTATTCTTCTATTTATCAAATTATTATTTTAACCATCAAATTGCATTTTTAAAAGTAAGGGTATAAAAGTAATTTTTTATCTTACTTACTCACTTTTTACATTTCTTTCTCTTTTATATCATCAAACCAAATGGGCACTAAGATTAGATTTGAATGTAATTTCTTATATATTTGTTATTAGATTCTTTAATTAAAATATAATAAGTGTATGGTCTTCTAAAAATAATATAAAAAGTGTATGGTATAATTTAAAAATTATACACTTCTATAAAAATCATACACTCGTCATATTATTATTAAAAAATTATATAATTGTTATGTTTTAATTGAAAAAACTTATGACAAAAATATAATGAATTGTATATAAGTTTTTTTTTTAATAGGTGACTCAGGTCATTTGGTATATAGAAACTTAATAATAGAAATTAAAATTCAAAATAAAAAGTAATTTTATAGATAAAAATTAATTTTTATACCTGTACTTTAAAAAAATGATAAAAATAAATAAATAATATTAAATAATAATTACAAACATATAACATACATTGCATATAGAAATGAAAACGAAATTCATTTCTTGTTTTTTAAAATCCCAATCAGGTCCTATAAATGAATTTTTCTATATTGTTATAAATGATTTATTTCTCCATTTTTCTTTGGAAACAAAACTTGTTAGTTTGCCCAGGACTGAAGATCTACTTTATTATTTCCCATATGAACGAATTCTCAACTTTGTCTTTAACAAATTTCATTTTCATTTTAATTTCTTGCAAGTTAAATACATTTAAATTAGTTATTTTGTTAAGAAAATGCTAATTTTACTAGTGAATTTGTTTTTGTATATGATAGAGTAAAAGTTTAAATTTAAAATTTATTGTTATTTACACATTTTTTATCATTAGATCATATTTAATGGCTCAAATGATGAGTTGTAAAAATTATATATATATATATATTTAATTATATATTTATTATATTTTTAGTAGATAATTTGATAAAAACTATACTTTGATTTTTTTTTTCTCACTTCAGATTGTGACGTAATATTATTAAATACTAGTGAAACTTGTGTAATATTTGACTGCAAGCAGGATCACCGTTTGGAGTCTTGGACACTAGCAAAACATCACATTCGACAAAGAGCAACGATGTCACCGCTAGATGTCCACGTGTTGCACTGTTGCTTTTATAATTTATGCTGTTACCTTTTAAGATAAAATTTTAAATAATTAGATTTAAATGTAATTTTTTATATTATTATTAACATATAATTCTTTTATATAATAAATATATGGTTTAATTGAAATTTTATTTAATTATTTATAAAAATTATATACTTATTATTATTAATAATAAAAATATATACATTTGATATATTTGGATAAAAAATATAAAAAATTATATATAAGTCTCTTATTCTTCGCAAACATAAACACAGGGTTTTATTGACTTTTACTTGCCCACTCAAAGATCTTTGGTTACAAGTTGATGCTATTGACAGCAAGAAACAGCTCCAAGTGGAACTTTTCACAGGAGTTGAAGGTTTTGCATTTTTGGAGGAAAACATACAATTTAAAACTTAAGACTCTAGAGATTTATTCATACGATAAATATTTACATAAATAAACTCAAAATTGTGGTAAAGTTTGACTCAAGAACCATGCACACCTTTAAATGCAATGTCAACTTGCACATTTCACAGTCTCTTTAAATGCACTTCCTTAGTGTATTTAAAATTTTAATTTTATAATATTTTTCAAAGAAATTGAATCTAAATTATAAAATAAAAAGTTGCCTTGCCTTCATTTGCTAATTGAGTTAACTCAATTAGTGCACCTTTCGCAGCTTCATTCGCCCCAATTCCTAATTGTTTCTCTTCTAATCTGAGTGTAAGGTTTTAACGTGAATGTGCAGTATTGTTAATTTCATTATACTTTTTTACACAATTTCTATAGTTTCAATTGTTCAGCATAATTTTTACAATCTATCCACATATTTTTAATTAATACTTCTATTCTAAATAAGGGTAAAAATGATTTAAAAAGTGTGTGAAACTTATTTTTTTTTCCCCTTAAATCTCGCGTTGATAAATATGTATGGTTCAAAATCAAGGATTAAATATATGAGGATGTTTTGGGATTGGCTGCTTATCCCTCCAGCAAAAAGTATTATTTCTGTTCGTAAACCACATTACTCTGATTTTCTTATATTACTGTAAAACTAAAATAATCTTAAAATTGTTAGAAAATCAGTAGCTGCACAAAGAAGTTGTTAGTATAAAATAAATCCGAGCCGTGTACAAGGACACTGTCCTTGAGAGATATTCCGCCACAAGACGGCACTCCCCAGGATTGAACGGATTCTTCTGCGATGTCGCAGGAAAGCAGAACAACGGAGATAAGAACTCAGGGACGAAGAGAAGAGGAGAGAGCAGCTCGAATGTTGTCCGGAGCTGTGGTGTGTAGAACCCAAAGAGCAACACGGTATTTATAGGCACAGAAAATAATGAGACGTTGGACCAAATTAAATTATATTAATGAGAGCGTTTCTGAACGTTGGGCGGTTTCCGACATGAAGATTAATAACCATTATATCAGATAATAAAAATAAGAAAGCGGATTAATAATTACCGGTAAATGATGAGTAACGTTCACATAATGAACTCATAACCGAAGCCTTAAATTTGTGAATTTTCCGGAAAGCTATTTGAAAATATTTAATTTTCAAAATTTAAATTCCGGCAACGGTAAAAAATGTCCAACACCGCGTATATTTTGCGCGCAGGGGGGGGCAAATCGCCGAATTTCAACTGAGCTCGGCTATGTTGGCCCAGCTTTGTGTGCGCGCGAGCCCACTCTCCTCCTAGACCCATTTTGCTCTTCCATAATCACATGTTATTATTTATACCCTTTGGCCTTCCTTTATTTGAGCAATGTGGGACTTCTCTTTTTCTCTTCCCTTTTGACACACACACACAATTCTCTAACAATCCCCCACATGTGTGTCAAAAGATCATTATCATCTGAGTTATACATATGGGTATAAATATTTCGAATATGGTGTCTTACGGACTATGAACCATTCCTAGACTAATAAAGCTTAGTATACACAATTGTAGGTGAAGCTTATAGCTTCTATGAACCAACAATTTTTCGTTGTATACTAGAGGCCTTAGAGTCAATTTATATACAATTTCCGCTGTTATCGCAGTTTTGCGCTTTAAACTACGGCCTTGCGCGTGCCTGGTTTTAATGAATGCTCTAGAGATTTTTGCCATGATCTCATAGGAGCGGCCCCACTCCACATTCATATAGGTGATTTCATCAAGTGTGACTGCAATGATCACACCATCCATAAGGAATATGAAATCATTAAGAGCTTTTGCTCAGCCTCGCCAACAATGCATTCTAACACTTTTCCTCATATCATAGGAATGGACTAAAATAATAAAGTGTTAGCAGAATTAACGAATGACTTGTTTTTACCCATATGAACCTCCTTCATGGGATCACCAATCACAGAGGTTGGGTTACTATCATTGTTAATTTTCAAACTGGCTTAAGTCCCATTCCCCTCGATGTTTCCAAAATTTGTTTCTTCCCTAAAGGTTTAGTTAGGGGGTCTGCCAGATTTAATTCTGACCTTACAAAATCGATCGATATAACTCCATTTTTCAACAGCTGTCTTATAATATTATGTCTTAAACGAATGTGCCTACTTTTGCCATTGTAGGTCTTATTTTTAGTAACGGCTATCGCCGATTGACTATCACAATGTAATGACACTGATGGTGTTGGTTTTTCACCTAATGGAATATTTGCCAAGAAGTTTTTCAACCACTCAGCCTCATTACTAGCCAACTCTAGAGCAATGAACTCTGAATCCATAGTGGATCTCGCTATAATATTTTGTTGAGCTGATTTCCAGGTTATTGCACCACCACCAAGAGTAAATACATAGCCACTAGTAGATTTGGTATCTTCTGAATCTGAGATCCAGTTAGCATCACTGTACCCTTCTAATACAGCGGGAAATCTATTATAACATATACCATAATTTATGGTACCTTTCAGATAACTCATTAATCTGTCCAAAGCTAACCAATGTTCACTACTTGGACAGTGAGTATATCTACTCAATCTACACACAGCATATGCTATATCAGGTCGGGTGTAATTCATTAAATGCAACAGACTCCCAATAATCTGTGCATATGTAGATTAAGCTACCGGATCACCCTTATTTTTAACTAATTTGGTGCTAGCATCATAAGGAGTGCTTACAGGTATTTTTTCAAAGAATCCAAATTTTTTAAGAATTTTTTCAACATAATGTTCTTGAGATAGTAAAATGCCATTTTCACTCCTTATGATCTTAACACCTAATATCACCTTTGCTTCACCCATATCCTTCATATCAAATTTAGAAGAAAGAAACCTTTTAGTTTTTATCACAACATTTATACTTGTACAAAAAATAAGCATATCATCAACATATAAACAGATAATCACACAACCATCATTCATAATTTTTGTATAAACACATCTTTCTACTTCAACAGTGGAAAATCCATCACTTGTTAAAACTTGATCAAGTTTTTCATGCCATTGTTTCGGTGCTTGTTTCAATCCATATAATGATTTAACAAGTTTACAAACTTTATTTTCTTGTCCAGGAACAACACACCGTTCAGGTTGTACCATGTAAATTTCTTCTTCTAAATCACCATTTAAAAAAGCAGTTTTAACATCAATTTGATGAATAAAAAGCTTGTAAACTGAAGCTAAAGCAATCAAAATTCTAATAGAAGAAATTCTTGTTACTGGAGAAAAAGTATCAAAATAATCAATATTTTTTTTTTAAGTAAATCCTTTAGCTACTAGTCTCGCTTTATATTTATCAATAGATCCATCAGGATTATATTTCTTTTTAAAAACCCATTTGCAACCAATAGGTCTTGCTCCCGGAGGCAAGTCTGCTAAAACCCAAGTTTTGTTTTGATTTAGCGAGTCTATTTCAGTTTTAATTGCTTCTTTCCAAAGATGAGCATCAGAAGATGAAATTGCTTCAGAAAAATTTGATGGCTCATCTTGTAACATAAAAGTATAAAAATCATTTCCAAAAGAAGTTTCTTTTCTTTGTCTTTTGCTTCTCCTTAAATTTTCAACAAAATTTTCACTTTCATTTACTTTAGATGAAGAAGGCAAATTTTCAGCTGTTTAAGACATATGCTGAATTTTTAATGGAAAAATATGCTCAAAAAATTCTGCATCTTTGGTTTCAATAATAATGTTATGATCAAGAACATCACTTTTCAAAACTAGAAATCTATATGAAGCACTATGTTCAGCATATCTAATAAACATGCAATCAGAAGTTTTAGAACCAATTTTTCTCTTTTTAGGATCAGGTAATAAAACTTTTGCAAGACACCCCCACACTTTCAAATATTTTAAATTTGGTGTGTATCCCTTCCATAATTCATAAGGTGTCTTATTTGTTTTCTTATA
Source organism: Erythrophleum fordii (assembly GCA_032878935.1). NCBI lineage: Eukaryota > Viridiplantae > Streptophyta > Magnoliopsida > Fabales > Fabaceae > Erythrophleum > Erythrophleum fordii. Next base: position 46,480,128 of record JAVQMF010000054.1, read on the forward strand.
AGGTATTCTATTTTGTAAAAAACATGCAGATAACAAAGCTTCACCCCATAAATTATCTGGTGCAGAAGAACTTACAAGCATAGCATTCATCATTTCTTTTAAAGTTCTATTTTTTCTTTCTGCTATTCCATTTGATTCAGGTGAATATGGAGGAATTACTTCGTGAATGATTCCTTCTTTTTCACAAAAGTCATTAAATAAAACAAATTCTCCTCTTCTATCTGACCTAACCCTTTTAATCTTTTTATTTAATTGATTTTCTACCTCAGCTTTATATAAAAGAAATTTATCAAAAGCTTCATCTTTATTTCTCAATAAATAAACTTTAGTATATCTAGAAAAATCATCAATAAAAGTTACAAAATACTTTTTCCCACCTCTTGTCATAGTTTGTTTTAAATCACCTAAATCAGTATGTATTAAGCTAAGCAATTCAGTTTCTCTTTCTACAGAAAAATGAGACTTTTTGGTTAATTTAGCTTCTACACAAATTTCACATTTGTTTAGAGAATCATTTTTAATTTCAGAAATTAAACCAAGTTTTTGCATTTTCTTTAAATATGACTTACTAACGTGTCCTAATCGAGCATGCCATATATCAAAAGTATCAACCATAAAGACAGGTAAGTAAGCAGAAGATGATGCATTTTCATTCATATCAGCAATGTTGAGAATAAACAGCCACTGAGTACAATAGCCATTTCCTACAAATACATTATTCTTTGTCATTACGATCTTATCAGATTCAAATGACACCTTAACCCCAGCTTTGCTTAATAGAGCTACAGAAATTAAATTGGCTCTAACATCAGGCACATGAAGAACATCACTGAGTGACAAGGTTTTTCCAGATGTGAGTTTTAGTTCAACCTTTCCTTTTCCTAGAACTTTTGCAGTTCGGGAATCAGCAAGGTAAATACGGTCTTCTCCTTCCTTGGTAGGATTATAGGAGGCAAACATCTCACGATTTGCACAAATGTGCCTGGTAGCCCCAGAGTCTACCACCCATTTTTTCACATCGGATACTAAGAGAGCTTGAGAAATGACCGCTACTATAATTTCATTTTCTTCATCTCCTTGAACCAAATTGGCTCTAGGAGGATTGTCATTTCTAGCCCTCTTTTTACATTGCGCAGCATGGTGGCCTGGTTTTCCACAAACAAAGCAACTCCCTTTCTTTTTGAATTTGGGGTTAGAACTTGGGCTTGTAGTCAGGTTTTGTTTTAGAGTCATACCTCTTGGCATACTGCTTTGTCTCCACCAAATTTGCTTTTGAGGTCATCTCTTTTCCTTTTGCAGCTTGCATCTCTTTTCGATTTATGTCCTCGATTATGATATGAGTGATTAGGTCCGACAATGGCAATTGCTTTTGTTTGTGTTTCAGTTGTTGTTTGTAGTCCTTCCATGATTCAGGCAGCTTCTCAATCAAAATTCCAGCAACAAACTCGTCAGGTAGGTTGATTTTTTCCGCCCTCAATTCTTCTAGCAGCTTATGATACTCGTTAATTTGCAACTTAATATCCTTGTCCTCGGTCATCTCCCATCTATAGTAATTTCCAACAACGAACTTTTGCTTCCCAACGTCCTCAGCAGTATATTTGGCAATTTAATTCCCAAATTTTGCTTGCTTCCTTGTACACATAGTAAACATCGAAGAGATCATTAGACAAAGTGTTAATGATGGTATTTCGGCATACCTTGTTGGCATATTCCCAAGCAACCCTTTGATTTTGGTCAACATCTAACGAAGGTTCAGATTGTGTGAGCGCAGCAGCAACTCCATATAGGTCCAAGATTGAGTAAACACGTTCTTGCCACCTTCGGAAGTTTTTGCCATCGAACATTTCAATTTTTGAAATATCCGGTGGTGGCCTAGACAGTGGCATCGGAGGTAGTGTGAACGGAAAAGGATGTAGGGCCAAGATTTGCACCGATAGGGCCATCGGAAGCAGGAGCATTGTTTTGTGACTCCATATCTCTCAAGATTGTTAGAAAATCAGTAGCTGCACAAAGAAGTTGTTAGTATAAATAAATCCAAAATTTGGTACAAGGACACTGTCCTTGAGAGATATTCACGCCACAAGACGGCACTCCCCAGGATTGAACGGATTTTCTGCGATGTAGCAGGAAAGCAGAACAACGGAGATAAGAACTCAGGGACGAAGAGAAGAGGAGAGAGCATTTTAATATTGTCCGGAGCTGTGGTGTGTCAAAGACCCAAAGAGCAACACGGTATTATAACAATAAATAATGAGACGTTGGACTAAATTAAATTATATTAATCAAGCGTTTCTGAACGTTGGCGGTTTTCGACATGAAGATTAATAACCATTATATCAGATAATAAAAATAAGAAAACGGATTAATAATTGCCGGTAAATTTTACAGTAACGTTCACATAATTAACTATAACCGAATTCTTAAATTTAAGTTTTTAAAAAGCTATTTGAAAATATTTAATTTTCAAAATTTAAATTCCCAACGGTAAAAAATCCAACACCGCGTATATTTTGCGCGTATGGTTCAAAATCGCCGAATTCAACTGATCGGCTATGTTGGATTTGTGCGCGCGAGACTCTCCTGGCTAGACCCATTTTGCTCTTCCATAATCACATGTTATTATTTATACCCTTTGGCCTTCCTTTATTTGAGCAATGTGGGACTTCTCTTTTTCTCTTCCCTTTTGACACACACACACAATTCTCTAACAAAAATTACAAAGTAGAAAATTCCAAGTTAAAAATTGACATTAGATCAGAGGATGAATTGAAGGGCTCAAAGAAAAGAGGCCTGAGCTGAAATATTGATCTGCACTTGAAGACTCAGAAATCTTTACAACTGCGAGACTGTTGCATCAAATAGACCGAATTTTGTGCCCCTTGAAATCTCATTCATTTAATTCAATGGCCATTCTAGTTTTTTTTTTTTTCCTTTGGTAGAAAGGTCATTTTAATGCTTTGATATTAAGTTTCAAAAATTATCGGAAACTGTCTAACAAATAAGTTTATGCAATGGATTGATTAATAAATATATATTTTGACTTTAAACAGTCATTTTTTTAATTTAAAAATATTTTTGAACTTTATTATATATTTATAACAATTTTTTTAAAACTCAACAATGTCCCAATTTAGATTTGCCTGTTGACATTATTTTTAGGTTTAAAGTTCTTTGTTTTCATGTATTTTGGGGTTACTGTAATATTCTTTTCTTATTACTTGTATTTCCTATTGATTTTATTTATTTTTAGAAAATAATTAAGACAAATATATAAGTACTTTTTATTCAAATTTGATGACAATTTTTTATTAAATAACATTTCAACTTCAAATTTGCTAATTTTTGTGTTTAATCTATTAATTTTTCACTTGATTTGCTACACAACAATTAATTAACATTTGATTCCACATAAACTACTACATCCGATATCATATATAAGAGACTTTTTTAAAATTTGATTTGATCTAAAATATAAAAAATAAACTACTAATATCTAGTATATTAATTATAACATTTTAATTATATATTTTTATTAAACGAGCCTTTTAAATTATAAATAATAACTGTTATTAATTTAAAAAAAATACACACATTAAATAAAGGTATTTTTTAAAAATAATTTTTATTTAAAACAAAATTAATAAGATTAATTACTTTAAATCAATTTTCTTAATATTCATAAATTAATTATTTATTTCTTATATATAAAAGATCGAAAGTAGTATATAACTTGCTTTCATTTTGTTAGTTATTGAGTTAATACGTTAATTTAATAGCAGCTGGGAATCCCACCATGGTTGTAATGTAAAATGCGGTGAGCATAGAAAGAGGAATCTGTGGGTGATGGACTTTTGTGAAGACGGCGACGTATTAAAAGATAAACTTGTCTATTCACATCCCGCCGCTATATTCTCTTGTTAATATAAGTTTTAGCGTTAAAAAATAATAAATTTTCGCCCAAGTTAGCCTTAGTCGAAACGCCTATACAATTTGGATCCTCTCTCTTTAAAAGAAAAAAGAAAAAGAAAAAGACAAGCATACATAAAATATCACAAGAAGGACTCTTGGCCAAACATAAAATGTATTAATATAAGAGCTACTTTCAATCTTCTTATTCGATGACAAATTTACTATTAACTATATACTTTATTATATATATATTGTGAATATTTTGATTTACAAACATTAAAGAGAATGATAATTTAATTGTTACTTTAAGAATATAAAAAAAATTATAAAGTCATTATTAATGATGGATAGTTAGGATAATCAGTCCAGACCTAATTAAAAATTTTTAAAAAATAGCCGATATAAAGGCTTAGCTGAAAATTAGGCGTTAGTCGAGTATCTTTCAACCAATCAACTCTTTATCACCAGCCAAACACTTATATTTCACGAAACAAAATGCTGATTAAAAAGGAGAAGTAGATTTGGCAACAACCTACAGAAATATTTAGATGACACGACTCTTGCTTCCAAGCTAAGAAGCAACCATAACAACCATGATTGAGGAAAATGATTTAATGGAGAATGTGTTAAAATAGATGATATTATAAATTGGGTGCAAGGATCACCATACAAAACACACAAAAACCTTTTGAAAAATTTATTTTATAACTTCTTTTATTTTCAGTCTTTTATTTGTTTTATTTACAACTTTCATTTACATACTTTATTTATTGCTTTTAGTTCAATTTCAATTAAATTATACTCAATTTTTTTTTCTAAATCTTTTTAGTTATTAATTTTGAGTTGTATAATTTTATGCAACTCAATTTGATATTCATATTTTTGATCTCGATATAATGTTAATTGTTCATCATAAGTTTAACTATGTTTAAATTTTAAGGCTCTTTTTTCTAAAAGAATTATCTAATCTCTTTAATCAATTTACAAACAGTGGCTAAAAAGTTAGGTTTTTTAGCCCAGTTTTATAACAAAATCACTTTGACCTTACAATTGGTACCCAATCAAAAAAACTCGCCAAACAATAAGAAAAAAAGGTTAATATGTGAAAAGAATATAATCAACCTATGTGTACCTTGTTAACTTTATAAAAGGATGCATTGTGATGCTATTTGTGAATGGAACATAATTATAGTCATACTTCACCATCTCACATAGGGGTGTACATGGAATTTGGGGACTCAAAAAACTTAGTCTAACGTTGATTAAAAAAAAAGAAATAAAAATTGAGTTGGACATCAAGCTAGTTGGCTCAAGCTATTTTATACATAATATATAGATATATAGATTAAAATGAAAAGAATTCTTTTTTTGAGGGTTATTTTGTAAATTTAGCCAAAAATTTTTAAATATATTTTACAAATTATAAATAATCATAATGTTAAAACCCTTGTCAAACTTATCTTGAATATAAGTATCACATTCAAATAAAAAGAACACAATGTAGAAAATATGCATCTTTTTTAAGTTTAAAAGGAAAAAAAATTAATTTGAGATAATAAATGACCTTTTTTAAGAAAAATAGCTAAGCAAATTGCTTGTCTATTTCCAAAAAAATACCTAAAATAAAATAAAAATTACTCCAATCAAATTACTAAATTCCAAGTTATCGCATTTTAAATTTTCAATTTCTATATTTGTGTTTTCTTGTTATTTCATCCTTTAAATCCTTTTTTTTTATTGCCATTGAACAAATAAAAAAAATCAAAACAAATGGATGAATGAATATAAAGATATGAGTTTTCAAAATTTTTAAATATTTTTTTAATGACCAACTTGATTTTGGCCTAGTTATTTAACCCACTCAAATTTTGTCTGGCTCAGTGTCAAGCTGAGCCGAACTTTGAATTGAGGTAATATCCAATCCAATTCATATATACCCCTAATCTCATTCTCTTTGTTTAGTTTGTTAGATAAAACAAAAAGGGTCAAAATTTTCCATTAATATATGTAAAACAACAACAACAACAACAATAATAATTGTACATATAGATTTTGAAATAATTTAATATTAAAGAATTTCAACCTCTTATTTTTTCACAACAAAATTCTTGTGTGATAATAAATAAATAATGCAGCTTCCATTAACTCATCTAATTTAATCATCTAATAATTGCTAATTGTAACGCATTACTGTTTGTGGACATTGGGTATCATCTAAGTTGCAAATTAAAAAACTTTATTAGTGCACTCACTTCACCTATCACAGATTCAATTCGGAGCTTGAGTGCTGGTAAATTGATATCTCAAATTCTTAGATATATTCAACTATCATGTTGTGAGATGTTTATTCATATTTGATTATGTATATTAATTGTTATTATTTACTTCTTGAATTTTGAAAATTTTCTTTCTAAACAATAATAAAATATAAGCATCTAATTCAAATATTCAATATATTATATATGTGGGATGATGAAACCAAAATATCTAATATACTAAATAATAATAATAATAATAATAATGACAAATTAAAAATTTGTGGGATTGTGATGAGAGTCAGGGGCATTAACCATGAACGTAATCCATCGTTGACTGACTGTGTTCCCAAAAGATTGAAGACCCAATGCAAATGAGACCATAAATAAAGACATTCGTTGGGTATGGCACAATGTGAATGTATCTTTTTATATAATTGTATAATATTTATTATATTTTTATAATTATTATTTTATCTATCACATCACTATTTTTATTATTAAATTAATTTTTAAAATAAAAATATAAAAAAATTTATCTCACCTATTTTCACCTACTCAATTTTTATATTTTGTCTTCTTTTACATTATCATACCAAATATTTCTTAAAATATTTTATAATCATGTGTAATAAAATTGTGTGGTATGTAAAAAAAGTGAAAAATAGAAATAAAAATTAAAAAATAAATTTATAAGTAAAAATAATCTTGTAATCTTAATTTAGAAAATAAATAAAATAAATAAATATTAATAGATAATAAATACAATAATATAATAAATATTTCATAATTTTTGTTCTTTCATTACATTTTTCTTTTCAACATCAAACGTGCACTTGTCTATCCAAATGTCGCCATACAACCTCCGTCATCCATGTCGTATTGTATGTCCTCAGGGTGGGCCACTCTGACTTCAACGCCCTTATCTAATTAACTAATTTTCAACCTGTGGGGTTATATTTTGTGTTGACAATAATTAGGCGTAATCTCATGATTTTATAAGTTCATGATGACTGGGTTGATCCAAATTATTACAAATAATAGCATCCCAATTCTTTGCATTTCTGCATTTTTCTAGGAAGTGATCTGAATTGTTTAAATTTTAAATTTTTTGTTTCTATTTTTTATTTAAAATATTATTTTTTAAAGATTTATAGTTAAAAATTTATTTATAATTTGTATTATGTATCCTTTAAAATAATTAAAATTTTAAAATTTTTTAAAAAATAAACCATCTAGATTTCATCTACATATTCTAAATTGAAAGTGTTGAGAATCAGTTTCGGAAATAATAATACTGTAAAGAAAAGCACAGAGAAATCCAGAGAATTCATATCTGGCAAGCTCTTCATTATTGAAATTTGACAGCCCAAATCATTCCATCTGATTTAAAAGAAATGCTACTTGATACGTAATTAAACCTTTTTTAAAAATTGGAAAGAAAGATGGTCTCAACGCCAGTGTTTTTTGGATAATAATCAATAATGAAAGTTGGCATCAAGTGGATCATTCCCCTCCCTTCTTCCCTAGCTCCTCAAAATAAAATATAATAATGATAAGAAACTTGTGTTATTGGTCATCTTTTCTAAGATTAAACATAGTGATATTATTAAATAATATGAAGAGACAACCCAAAACAGAAATTTTTTGAAGCCTGTTAACAATATTTTATTAATATACACCACTGCATTTAATTTTTAGATGTGCTCTAAAGAATCCATCTAATATGAAATGGATCTTTTAAGAGTGAAAATTCATGTCGGCTCCTGTTCCTTCGTCAGCGTCCCCTTCACCGACTTGCTCGCCAATTGCCAAGATGGTTGTCCGCACACAAACGCCACCAAGTTTTAGCATTCACACTGACACACACCATTAATTGACCCATTCGCCAATATTAAGGGCTTAACATCCATGCTTTGCTTCCTAACCACATGTATCATCATGATCATTAAGGGAAGGGGAGAAGAGAAGGTGGAGAATGAATAAAAAGGGTAAGAAAAAGCAGCACAGAAACAGGATTTTTTTGTTTTTTCAAACTGCCAACGCTCATATATATATATATATATATATATATATTTGCAGTTACTTACGGGAGAGGAAGATCTCAATTAAACAACGACTGTGTCTTCAATTTAAACCCTTTGATCCGTCTCATATACCCATGAAAAAAATGAGTTGTGCATGTTATTAGAGTTAGTGTCTGAAGAATTTGCATGCAAAAACAAGAGGTGGCGTTGGCTGATTAGATATATTTGTACGTCAAAGGTGGCGAATTCTAGAGAAAAGGCAAAGAAAGTTGAGAATAGAGAAGTAGATGAACAGAGAAGCAATCCCATAATGTCAATGCCAATGATATTTCCAGGTATCGATCGGGAGAGGGAGATGTCTGCTATGGTTTCAGCTTTGACCCACGTGGTGTCCGGAGAGGTGCCCTCTGATTACACGGTTTTTCATCAATATTCCACATACTCAAATGCAGTTGAACCTTCTGCAACATCATCTTCATCTTCATCTTCATCTTATGGTGTTAGTTCTGCTCTAGAGAGAAGTATGGAAGATGGTCCATCCTCAGAGGGAGGTTCATCTTCATCCCCTGCTGTAACAACAAGTAAGCAATAAAATTGAACTCTTTATTATATTCCTATTTCTTTCGTGTAAGAAAGTTCGGATTCTATATATTTTGATGGGTCCCCGCATGTTTTTGAGATTAAAATATAGTAATAGGACAAAATACAAACTTTTGTTGAAGAGTCTTTTGTGACATAAGTAGGACTAAGCAGGACAAGACAATTCAAAACACCTGACTTTTAGCTCGAAATGATTAGGGTCCTACACATAACATAAAATCAAGGCAAATTTGTAGCACTTTTGATAGAATACGAATTAAATAAATAAATAAATAAATAGGCAGCCTCATTTATGCAGGCTCATTGATGTTGAATTTTTTGGAATATAGGTGGAGAATGCTTGACGAGAACTACAGAAATGAGGGAAATGAGAAATACAGTATATGAGTGCAGAACACAGAATATGAGGGAGCAGGGGAGAAGAAAATACAGAGGTGTGAGACAGAGGCCGTGGGGGAAGTGGGCTGCAGAAATTAGAGACCCATTCAAAGCAGCGAGAGTGTGGTTAGGCACATATGACACAGCAGAAGCCGCAGCCAGAGCATACGACGAAGCTGCCCTGCGTTTCAGAGGCAACAAGGCCAAGCTCAATTTCCCTGAAAATGTCACACTCCGTCACCCTCCCCCAATTCTTCACGCTCAACCTCTTCACCACTTGCAGGCTTCTCACTTTGCCCAGTTTGATCACATGATTCACACTCCTTCTATGGTTTCTCATCTTCAGTCATCCTTATCGCCACCAGCAGCGTTGTCCTCCTCCTTTTCTACCTTTGCTTCGCCTGTAACTTCTTCACTTCCTTCGCTTTATTCTGCACAGGATCAGATGAGTGGTTCTGCGTATTTAGGACCTTATACCTCCTCTTCCTCCGGATGATCGCATTATTACTAGTTTCTTCCTTCTGTTACTAGTTACTATTTTCACTTTCTTTCTTCTATTATTTCATCCTTTTATTTGAGCTTGCCATTGGTTTTGGATAAACGATATTTTTGAAGTTGGAAAGCAAGTTTACAGTTACCATTGATGTGACTCGAGGACTCACTGTTCAATGGTTTCAACGGCATAGCTGCCTAGAGAACCTAGACCGCTGTTTTCTTTTCTTTTTTTTCCGATACAGAACCTAAAACTTGCAAATATATATATATATATATATATTCATCCACCTTAACTAGCATATCTGCACATGGTCCAACGGTTTTCACTACAGAGCAGACCATTATTGCGAGATTTGTTCAGGGAAAATTAGAATTAAAAATTTAATGTTAAAAATATTTACTTCAAAAATTTATTATTATTATTTTAAGATAAATTATTATTGACTTTAAGTAAAATTTTTAAATTTAATTGTAAAACTCTAATTTGTTTATGCTTTGGGCCTGTGAAAATTCAAGAGAAGAACATGGACAAATGTGAACTATTGGTCAATATTTGACGCGCTAAGTGAGAGAGAAAGAGAGGGCGAAGTCATGTGAATTCAAGTCCCAACTTCTTGGAACCCTACAATATAATTCTTCCAGCGTCTGGGCAAAGTAACTTTAATTTGCTGCACCCTACATAGCCTCTAAAATAAGAAACCAAAGCCCTAAGCTGAACTATCATCTATCTGCACGTTCACACACAGGATCCCAGCATGCGTGCTAAATTCAAAGGGACTCGCAAGGAGTAAATTGATTAAGTTCCATAGTAAATATTATTTAAATATTTGTCCACAGATCATCAATATAAGATCCAATTCAATAATTCTCCGCAATTCCAGGGAGACTTGATCATTATGATAAGATTCAGCAATGTGGCCAATATAGAACCAACGAGATTTTCTGGTGGTCAAATCCCATTCGTCCAGCCGAAAGCAACAGGCCCATGACAAACTGCGAAGCCATTACGACAAAATCTCAGAATTTTGGATAGGATTCACAAGCTCGAGCCGAAAACCCATTTTTTCACTGTATTCATTTGCTTGCGAAACTCCAGATCCCTGTACTCAAATAGATTTCATGCAGATCAGAAGAAAAATAGCATGACAATGCACAAGGAACACGAAATATCTTTATCAGGGGAAAGAATATAAATGAACAAGCACTCAGTTTCTTCCCATTGCGACAAACAAGCCCGTTTAGGATTTTATCGTTATTAAGTGCTGAGGAGTGAGGACCGTACCAGCAATATACAACAATGCTACTTTCGGTACTAAGCATATATCTGCTCTACCCTGAACGCCTGAAAGACAATAAAAGGAAAAAGGGATCATTGTTTAATTAAAATTTTCACCAACCCAAGTGAACGTTCTGATAGGGCAGCTTCAGTTCAAAATCACATCTATATTGGGGTCAACCTGCAATTACCAGAAAGAAGCATTGCGATCAACACAAAAATACTTCAGAAGTGAGCGCCTACAAGATTTTTCCATTTATTACGATTTTTCCTTCCCTTGTCTCCTATTACCCTGAAAGCAATAACTTCAAGGATATTTGGGAGAACGTTCTGATAGGGCAGCTTCAGTTCAAAATCACATCTATACTGGGGTCAACCTGCAATTACCAGAAAGAAGCATTGCGATCAAAACAAAAATACCTCAGAAGTGAGCGCCTACAAGATTTTCCATTCATTACGATTTTTCCTTCCCTTGTCTCCTATTACCCTGAAAGCAATAACTTCAAAGATATTTGGGAGAACGAAGGGTTAACCTGCAATTGCTGAAATGGACCTTCTTAAACCTTCAAAGCAGCTTTATGCACCATGAATTCTTCATGTATTTGATGACAGCTCTCCTCAACAAGATCAAGCAGTTTCTCCAAGTTTGCAGCCAATGAGTTACGAATGTCATTACTATCCTTTGCTGTTTGGAAACAAACTATTCCCAAAGGCCTATCAATCTTAGCCACCAGGGCCTTAGACACAACCATATCTGAGAGGTACTTCTCAGCTTCCAGAATTTTTAGAGGAAAATTAATTAGGATCTTCATACTAATAGATAAAAATAATTTAAAATATGTGAGGAGAATGAATTCACAGTTGCAACATCCATATTCACATGCTGAACAAGCAGTTTGAGGTGGCAAATGGACTAAAGCAGTAACACTTCCAACACATAAGGAAAAACTAGGATTATGAACCTGGACACTGAGACATGAGGGCTCTGCAAGTCTCTTCAAAGTAATCCTTGCGTAGTATTTTGATACAACAAGAATATTCTGACAGGTTAAGAGAAGTACTCCACATTAATTGCTGGCACACTGTGTCAACAGTGTGAAAAATAGGCATCTAACAAAATCGCTCCCAACCAAATAGGATGAGGGGGGAGAAAGGATATCATGGTGTTAATTAAATTACATGTTCAATTATTCTTTCCCTCAGATCTTCAGTTGCTTTGTCACCCAATGATCCTCCAAGCAAGTTGTTTTAGTTCTCAAATTCATCCTTGTATGCATCCCAAAGAGTTGTCCACTGGATGACTTCCATGGTGACCAGCTGTTTCAACAGCAACCTAAGGTGCAACATAGAAAGGATGCAACAAATGGCAAACAGAGCAACATATAAAATATTTGAATGAAGGGAAGCAAGCCATGAAATGCCAAAATAGGGAAAACTCACTTAAAGTTTGGAATGTCAGACAGATTCGTATCCTCCAAGGTGGAATTGAGAAGGCTTGACTGCACTGGACCATGTGGTGATAGAACCAAGTGCAAACGTATTTTCCTCGGGATCTATTTGTAAGGGAAGAATTATGACATAACCAAATAATGATGCAATTTTACAATAACAGATAAAGCACATGAAAAAAAGAAGAAGGAAAGCTCACTGGAGTCCACTGAGATGGATTTTCTTTGACAGATGGAATCTCATATATTGCCTTCTAGCAGCGGCAAATTTCAAGGTAATCATTGTTATGCAAATAACACCTTCAAGAATAAACTAAGACCAGCATAAGACAAAAAAAATATGCACACCTCTCAAGATCAGCTTCAATGCAGCAGCACGAAATGAGGATCAAAAGAAAATGTAGCATGAAAGGAAGGTAAACAACCACTCATAAATATTATTTCATTTTCCTGAAAGTAATAGAGAAGTACGGGCTAAACTGTGAAATGCAGTTGGCAACTCACAGTCACCAAGAATTGGGCATAATGTTCAACTAATTTAATTTCCCTAAACTGTCTAGGCTCACGTGTCCAAAATCCCACCCAAATAGTCATATTCAAAATATGAATTATGAAATCAATTGCAAAGGCAAACAAATAGAGACCTAAACAAGCATCGGAAACTAACTCTTAAAAAACTGGTTTATAAAGAAGAGAAATCATGCCATTTAGATACCACAAGAATTACTTGTAACTACTCAATGTGGGACTCCATCATAACATTACCCATAAAGAGCCTACGTCCTAAATGGCTGCATTCTGTGGTGCCCACTCTGGCCACAGGGATGTGGAGGTTGATCTAGCTTTGATACCAATTGATGAATATCTAAGCAAGCAAGAAAAACCTATCCTTAAAAACCAGTTATTAAGGAAGAAGAACCATATCACCTAAGTACCACAAGAATTACTTGTGGCTACCAAATGTATGACTCCATCACATACAATGAAAATGAACCAGAACTCAACAACAAATACAAAAAATGATGAATTAAACGCTGATACAGTGTACCATGATACAAATGTGGGATTGGTGAATGTGAATGGAAATTGCAAAATCAAATTGAAAAGTAGGTCTCAATTTAGCGGTAGAACACTCCTGCAACATATCCAATACAAAGATCAGCAATTAAAGAACAAGGCACCTTCATGTTGAAAGGAAAGAAAAACAACCACCAGAACACCCACTGACTTCAAAGAACAATTTTTTTTTTTCAAATTACTTCAAATGTCAATTAGTTCATTATCTTCCATAGAAATACAAGTAGAAGATATAGGTGATATTATGTCAGGGATGTCTGAACTGTCAATATACAACATCATTGTTGATTTAACTATTAAACAATCCACCTCCATCATCCGGTCAAAGATGGGCCATTCACATGATTTAAATTTTAGCATGCTTGCCTCAACCAATAGGCCAACCCCTCATGCATCCTATCTTCTAAGCTACTAGAAGAAACACTATATATCGGGATCCCAAGGAAAGTGAAATGTTTCACATCCACCCTCTTCTCCCTCCCAATTGAACACATGACTAGAATACTTTTTCTTATTTTTTTCTTTTTTTGGGTACATAGAGGCATGGATGTTTGAACTTTGAACTTTGAACTTATGACCTCTTGCAAACTACCCACATCGTTCACCGCCAAACCACAAAGAAGAACCATCCAATCATTCAGCTATTTCCTCTCCATTCCCTCATAAATCATTAAACAGAACAAAGCATAAACAATGTACACTTGGCAATGGCAGCAAGGCCACATGTTCCAATCTGCTCTTTATCTTCAGCAAAGAGTCCAAAGACCAAACCACCAGACCCAATCAACATACTGTAGTTCCCAAGGTCTAGTTGAAAAGGTTGAGAAAGAGAGATATAGATACAAATATATTCCCAGGTACCATCGCAGCAAACCTATAAAACCAAGTCCAAGAGACAGAAAGAGAGAAGGAAAGCATTCAGATGCATATTGCACGTCATTAGCCACTAGTGTTTATTAATGGAAGTCAAAGTCTATACACCAGTTTGCAACTATACCTTATTCTAAAATATCTCAAAAGCGCTGTATTGAACTCAGTTGCACAATTTTCATTATTCGAGGATGGACAAGTGTATATCCTCAAATCTTACCAAAACAGAAAAGCCCAAATGCCAGAACCATTTCGATCACCTGCTTGACATTAAGCATGTATCAAATGAAATGGAAAGGGACACCAAACATTCAAAACATTAGTAACGAAACAACATCAAGATTGAGCAAGCAAAACAAATTAACAAGCAGTACCAAATCATTAGCTCGTAATAGATCCGCTTCAACTCCAACAGTGATGGTATATCTGTAGAAGGCTCTTCAACAGTATTATCACCTTCTTTAGGCTTTTTTTTCCTGTTGATGCATCGGCATCAAATACTCTTGGACTGATCTTTCTTGAGAGAATTTGTGCACGAACAAAATCTTCTAGGCACAAAAGAACCTGCATGATTTATTGTAAGAAATTCTCAGATCAGAAACTATATAGCAACATAAGAAATTAATTACCTAGAATTGACATCATCACTGAAAGAAAGATAAGAATGTCTCACACTTGTTTAAGAATGAATGCTATTTTCTCTGTTTTTGCCATGGCACCAAAAGTTTCCACCTGCAAAAATTACCCATTACATAAGTTGACTGACAAATAAATTTACTAAATAGTTACAATAAAAAATTAAAGCTATATGAAAGCTGTCATAACATAACACATCTATACTGACTGCAACTTCTTGCATCAAATCAGCACCTTCAGCTACAAGCCCTTGTTCTTCCTTAATCTTTGCAAGTTTCTTGATCAACCAAACTCTCTCTATCCCAACAAATATCTGGCAGATAGTAGAATACGTCAATTATACATCTAAATAGATGGATAAACCTACATTTGAAGATTATAAAAAGGAATAGAGCATGCAAACAGTATATGCTCACCTTGCCTGCAGACACTGTTCAAGGTTTTGATGAGTTCTATGCGAGTTTCAAGGTCCAGTGTCTTATCAATATACTGCATAGCCTGCTGGACCATTGCTGTTACAGCCAGTGCGCAAAGAGAAAGCCTTGTCAACAATGAATCATATCATACTTCTAGCGCCATTCACAAGAAGTATAAGCAATGAAAGTATATAACTGTTAAATGCACAAATTTTGCAGATGACCTGCTTGTGCATATATCTCCATGTTAAATAACTATTATTAAGCACCAACAGGCCAGTCCTAAAAGAAACAAGCTGTTCAAATGGTTGCCCTCCCCGCTCCCGACAGGCTGGGGCACTGGCCAAGTACAAATTTTTATCACCAAGAATAACTTCACACAGATTTCTGGTTGAGAATCATTAAATCTGAGAAGATGGTAGAATCCGATACTTTTCAAGTTGCACTTACATGCACAGTCCCATTAATCGTATCAACAAAAATTTCCATCAATTATCCCATCTAATGTACGAAAGACTTTTAAATACACAATTTCTACTGAGTAGCTATATATCATGGACTTCTAAGTTGACCACAAGCAATTCTGAAGCGAACTAAATCAGGACAGAAGCAACTAAATTCCCTTAGACAACAACTACATAAAGGAATTTTTATAATATTCTCAAAGGTTGTTCAGATTCTAGAACAATTATTTAAGGAAAAAGAGCCACGCAATGCGCACCCGCTCGAGCTGACCACGTCGTTTCGACAAGAGAAACAATCTGGTCATTGAGGGTTTTCCAACCTTGTGCTTCAAAGCATAGTCGAAAAATGTCAATGGCGGCATTTTTGGTGCCAGCCACATCTCCGGCTACTCTCATCTGCTTCTCTACATTCAATAAATGCTCCAATGCCGCGTATAATTTTCTCGTATTCTCCTGAAAATTCAGAAGAGTCCTAATGCCAAAGATCAAAATGATAAATTTCAGTCAAAACGACGGGTGAAGCAACGCTATGAAGGATGTTGGCAACTTCATAGACAGAAATGTTGAAGATGCATGAAGTTAAATTAGCAGGCGTAGAAGTATAAGAAAGTATATATCTAACGGCGCAGATCATGAAACGGTGGAGTTTCAACGCCATATCGTTGAATTGAGTATAAGCAAACAGGGAAAGGGGTTTACTATGGATGTTGCGTGGGATAGGAACGAGAGCTCTCCGAGCAGTGAACAGTTCGCCAAATATTGGAGAATCGAAGAGAACGTTCGGTGTAAGAACGTAAGGGTAGACACGCCAACACTCCTCAAGAGTTGCCACGGGGCAGGCCCATTACGTATTTTATCTGGGCCGGTCCAAGGCCTGTTTGTTCTATTATTTAACTAAGCAATTAACTATGGCCGTTAACCTTTATAAACCACAACTTCTATGAGGCAAGCTATGACCATGGAATTTGAACATCTTTATTTTTTGGCCCCAACGTAATGCAATTATGTTTGAAAGAGGTAGGCACCAGACAACAAAGGAATCTATACTCATGACTATGACTATGACCCTCTGGTGTGTCCCTTCCTCTTCTTTTAGCACCATTAATCTTCTGTTTCTTTATAACTTTCCCATGGCTATTCTTTTTTCCCATAGCACTCAGCCATTTCTTTCATTGGTGCTGAGATCAATTTAGAGAATTCACAACAGAATAAGAATTCATGGATCAGTTCACAAGATTGAATAACCACTGTACTCCTTTGTTTAATCATTTTAAAATTTATTTTAAAGCTAATTCTGCTCGATACTTTTTGTCCCTACACTTGCCAGAAAGACATGAAATTTTTTTTGAATATTTATTATCAAATTTTCAAATAATTATTTTATGACTAAGTATTTAGAAAAAAAAAAATCATATGTCACAATTCTATTGAAAAACTCCCCATGTGATAATATCTCTTTTGGTGTTTGGCGCTGGATAGAAAATTGGAACCATTTTCGCGCTTATGTATGGAGAAGTAAGAACATCTGGAAATAATTAAAGACTTTTAACACTGATAATAATTAAGTGCAACTTGCACCTTAAAAAGCATGCTGCATAAATCTCAATCATTTACAAAATAATGGTTGAAATTATCTTTATGATTTATTTAAAGTATTTAATTTTTTAAAAAATATATAGCATTTCACATCCAGGTCTGTTTTATTCCTTTTTTTTTCCTGTCATCTTTTCTCTTATTTTCTATAACTCTTCGAATTTTTCCCATTCTTCTCCCCACAACTCTTTATTCAATAAAACTTTGTTTTCTTTGTTATTCTCTGTATATTTTTCCATCTTATTCTCTTACTTATAGACTTGCCTTTTTTTTTTTTTTGGAATACTTATGGAGTTGCTTTATAGTTGCAGTGACATTGATACGAATAAGACCGATTTAAAGTGTTTTTTCCTTTTTTCCAACCGGTTTGGTATGTGTTGCGTATGGTAGGAAAATTTGTTTGACTATAATTCTCTCGCGTCATTTTCTTGTTTCGTTTTTTAATAAAAATTATGATTGTTTTGAGTGAATTTATGCTTCTAATTATTCAATGCATTTTGATCAGTCTCTTCTATGATAGATTGTTGTTAGTTATTTTGGTCTAATTGAATAGAAGATAAATGAAAAAAAAAATCATTTCTTAATAACTAGAATAAAAGCAGTGGTGTAACTAAAAAGAAAAAGGCATACTTATTTGAAATATTAATAATGCAAGATATATAGAAAAACCTTAAAACAAAATATAGGAGGAAAGAAAAAAAAAAACTTCAAACGGATCATCTTTGTATCATTGTCACTGCAACTCCATAAGTGAGAGGAGAAGAGAAGATGTGAAAATATAAAGAAAGAAAAAGAAAAAGAAAAAAGAGTTTTATTAGATAATTGCATAAGAGGAGGAGAGAGAAAAAATAGGAAAAAGATATTAGATGAGAAAGAGAGAAAACAAAAATAACGGTTGTATGATGTTGTAAACTTTTTAAATTTTAGTATTTTAGATAGATAATTTTAATTATTTATTCTGTAAATGGAGTTGAAATTTGTGCATTTTGCTCTTTAAAGTGCAAATTCCAGTATAAAAAGGAGCATCATTTTGTTCTGTTTTTCATTATAAGTTAACGTGAAATCATTGTTCTGACGTAAAAGAACTATGAGAGACGCAAAAAATATAAACAGGACTATGCTAAAACATCATATATGATTCTTAAGGTACCCATCCACTGTTCTTAAAATATTTCATGACCTTCAGATGGAAACACAGAGGGACTTTGTTACCGTAGATTCTACATAGTTACATCATTGCTACAATATTGTAAGCATGTACTTATCTATGTCAGCATTACCCTTTTTTTTTAGTACAAAAATTATTTATAGCACAAAATTTGTAAACCTTTTTTTTTTAATTGTGAATCGGAGGCTTCCCTCTGGCTGGGGTGTAATCCATTGAGAATACTTCACCTTCTGCATTGCTCTCATTTTCTTTGGGCTTAAATATTTCATCATGTGCCTCCTTTCGAGCTCTATTCGCATCCCTGCCATTAACATTCATTCTTTCTTTCAATGTTCGCGCTGCATTGGAAAAAAAATAATTAATTAATAAAATAGAGAGAAAAATAAAAAGGAAATTAATTAAATCATGAAAGAGTCTTATACATGCAACAATACATCTAGCTTGGATGGAGATGAAGCAGAGGAGGAAGAAAACCACAAATAGAAGTCGCTTGTTTTTCTCGATAGCCATTATATGTTTAAACTTGTGCCCTATTAGTGGCTCTTATTTGCATATACCAGATTCATTTCACTCCCTTATATAGACGAAGATTGATTAGCTTCTGTAGCTAGCTAGCTAGTTGCCAGTTGCCACCAATATTAAGATTATTGGGTATGTACGTGGAATTTTGTAAATGAGCAATATGGTCTACGAAGGTCAACATCGCTGTCTGCTGCGCTGTCTGACAAGAAATAGACGGCTATGTGCTTTTTTGGGGAAAAGTTTAAATGTGAATACACCAGATATCCAAGATCTCCATGAACGTCAACCTTCGATGTCTGAGGTTTTTCTTAATTTTATCGTCCCTAATCTAGTTTTCATGTAAGTGATAGCGTTAGTTGTCCCTAACTTCTAAGCTTGTAACATACAAAAACAAAAGGAAGCTCATTCCGGCAATACTATACGAGAAACTCCCATAGGAGCAGGACGTACGTACTCTTCCTGTGTGCTTGAATGCAATAAACTATATAAACTGAAAATACAAACCGTTGATTTTTCTATAATATATTTGCCATTAATTAATTGCACACGAAATCCTTTAGGCCAAATGGTTTAATGCCCAATAACAACATATATATGAATTTAAATTCTCTCAACTTAAGGATAAATTATTAAAGCTATCAATTTAAGAGAAGTAAAAAAAGAAAAATGAGAAAAAGAAAAAAAAAGTGACTTTATACACACTTTTTCTCCATTTGTGTCACTATCTTTTTTATACATTTCTGCAAGAGATGTATTTATGATTTATATGTATGTATATACGTGTGTGTGTGTTGAAGGAAGGCGGGATGTTTTGAAAGTTGAACATTCCATGCAGCGATTGACATGTTAATTATGAATAAGATGATAAGCGTTTAAACCATTCACTAATTACTGATCTTATTGACACTGTTGCTGTTGAGCAACATATAGATGATCAATTCGAAATCTTTTGTTTGTCAAACTCATCTATTTTTCTCCCTCTTGTGCAAAAGTTGAAAAGGGCGCCACATGCTCTTAGCCATCAGTGAACTAGATAATAACATGAACGGTTGGTACCCATCTATTTGGAATTTGATGAATTGAAGGAAATGTGTGTACAATTTTGAGCTGGGTCATTAAATTTGTGAGGGAATATGCAGACAAAAGAACACCTTGGAGCATGCAAGAGGGCCATATATCAGGCGTCTGCAGCCACACTCAAGCATCTTACCTCACTTTCACGTCCTGAAAACACTTCAAGTGAAACATGCATTAGAGTCTTGCTGCCATCTACATTTTCACAGTGGCCGTCAAGTACCCACAAGCTTTTTACATCTTTAATTATTTTGATTCTATATATATATATATATATATATATATATATATTCGTGGCTTTTCTGTCAATGTCAATATTCTCTTTAATAATATAGGGCCCTTATCCTATGTAATTGGAACTAGGATTAATTTTATTAGAGTTCTTTTCTTCATCACATTAATCTAACCCTTGACGGGGGTGAAAAAAAATTCATAATTTTTTTAATACATGATCTTCTTTCACCATGTGAATTCTTACTAGATAATTTTTTTTTCAATGTTGAGCAATACAATTTCTAGATATTATTTCAGAGTAGCCAGCAATAATTCAATAGCCTCGAAGTTGAAGAAGATGCCAAGTGAAATTTAGTGTAAGATTGCTTATTGTCATATATATACACTGATTGTTTTGTTTTGTGTGCTTGTTTTCTTGCGCTCAAGTTAGATTGCGAGGGTAGAAGATTTGTTGATATAATCATGAAAGATGCCAAGCATTAATGAATGGAGGGAAAAAAACCGACAATGGTGAGACTACGATCATTTTCAGATAAGACAATGGACAATGCTTTTCATTTTTTGTGGAAGAGTAAGACAGTAGACAAGGTTCGTAAAGTTCACATGGGAGGATCTCCTTCATCATCTGCCTGGTAGGCCTGCCTTGTCCCTTGCATATTGTGCCTACATCGAATATGATTTAATTAATTTATATAGAGCTAATAAAGGCTATGATAGAGAATGAAATAAAGAAGGCAACCATCCCACTTGATCTGGCCAAATTATTACCAGAAACCCAGAACTGAACGTCTTGCATATATATATATATATATATGCCTATTAATAACTCTTCATTTTAACATTAATATATATGATATATTGATATGTTTAATATATAAGTATTAAAAAATGCAAATAATAAAACTGAATTAGTAAAATTATCAAAAGACAGGATGGATCTTTTTTATACTGGATCCTTGCTTTACGACAATCACTTATTTATTTCTAGGATTTGTATCTGTAGTTGCATTCCTAAGACTGCTAATAGAGCCACAAACTACGATGCAATCAAATTAATATCGCAAATTGGTAGTGATGTCAGTGATCTCTCCATATGGATGGTTACTACTTTATACCCGTTTGATGTATTTCACCCAGAAAGCACCAATTCAGGTAGTATATTTGGTACGACATAATATAACATGTAAGATATAATTTTTAAAATTCTAAAATACTAGTATGGGGCTATATATTTATATACATATGTATTCAACAAATTAAAATATAGAAAAGTAAATAATATGAAAGAAAATTAAATAAGATCTATATAATAAAATATAAATAAATTAAAACTAGAGTTTTTAGTTCAAATTAAATGTCAATCTTCATCTTCATTTATATCAATAAAATCTGCTACAAGGTTTTGAGTTATTTCGGAGTTGTTTCGACATGTTTTGAAACGTACCGATGTGTTTTGAAATATTTCAAAATGTATATAAAAACAAAAGATTAGTGATGCAAATGTTGAAGTATGATCACCACAAGAATGTCAAGAAATTATGACTGAAGCTTTTGGCTAATATCTAACTGATGATCTTCTTCTTTTTTTCAATTTACTTAATTTTTTACTATACTTCAAAAGCCAAAAAAAAAAAATTCAGTTACTAAATAGTAAAATACTTGCCATATATAGAAAAGTAGAAAAAAGTTATAAAAAACAAAAAAAAATACATGGTAAAATAGTAAAAGTCAACCTAGTTTAACTAGGTTTAAGTAAGCCCAATAAATCGACTTAACGACTACTTTTTAGTTGGCCTCGTAAGTCGATCGAAAATTGGACAACCAATAGTTGACTAATTTTCAATTGATGCATATTTTTCTTTTACCTAATAAAAAGAATGTTATTCAAATACTCATCATTGAAAAATAACCATTGGCTTTGTTGGATTTTGAATGTTATTATATAGTTCTTTGAAAATAGCCATTTATTGAAAAATAAAAATATTTATTTGAAAAACATATATAAGGCACTTTCTTCCTCTTTTTTTTTTTTTTTTCCTTTGACTTCATTCTCTTTCTCTCATTCTCTATTCTAATTCTCATTCCCGGCTTTCTTTCTCTAATTTTATTACTCTTTACTTTCTCTCATTCTATTACTCTTATTTTGTGTTGGTAAGACAACTTCTTCCTATTCATTCATATAAGAATTTGTTCTATTGGAGTTTTAGATTCATCCTAATTCAATCTAATTTTTCGTTTCTTCGAGAAGTATATAAATATAAAATTGCTGAATAATAATTTTATTAAATATTCTTATGAAATATTTTTTGTCATTTAATATTATTATTTATTGATTATTATTATTATTATTAAGACGATGTAGTGGAGAAAAATTTTTAATTTGATAATATTTGTAAGTTAATATTAAGATCATTCAAGGCATGTTTAAATAATTAGTTGATAACCTTTTTATAAGATATTTTTTGTTATTGAATTTTTTATTATTTGTTATTTTTATGAGTAGAACAATTTTTTATTTGATAACATTTGTAAAATAATATTTAAATTTATAATGATAATTTTTAAAAAATAAAAATTTTTGAAAATTGAAGATAGATATACAATAGATTGAATTCTAGATGTAAAGAATATACTAATAAATTGTTATAAAGGATAAAAAAGTTTACTACTTTTCTTTCTGAAAATAGACTCAATTTATGAAATGAGAAAATTACACGTCCAGGTTTTAAATATAAAAATAGAATTTATCTTACTACTAATAATATAAAAGTTTATCTTTATAAAAAAAGAGTTTTAAATTTGGATATTGGTATTAGATATGTCATGATGAAATTGAATCATTCTTAATTAACATACATGTGGAAACAATATCTAGCTTGGGATTAACAAATAAAAATCATAATAATAACTATAAAATAATGATTTTTTGATGCAGCTGCTCCTAATTTTAATATTGGTAGGTGTGATAGATTAAATTATAATTATAATATTAATTATGTTGAGAAACTTTTAAACTTAGGAACTTAACATTTTTTTGATTTATTAAATACATATCAGTAACTACTTTGATTAGAATACAATAATGAGTTTGAACTATTTGTTTTCGTAAAAATGTTAAAAATTAAGTCTAACAACAATATCTCACATTATAACTTTAGTTGTTCTATGAGTATTACGAATAATATTTATCCACTTGATAATATTATATCTAATAATGATATAAAACAAAGAAGCAAATATCAAAATTTAGTCTATTTATTCAAAAAATTGATATTTGTATTAATGGATATATGATGTAATACAAAGATGACATAAACAAAATGACATATAAATTCTATAGAGCATCTCAATATCTAACTTTGGTTTTGATCAATGCAATCTTTACTTTTAACTGTCGTAGTAGTTAACTAAATGAGGGGAGAAGACCACATTAATTTACACATCAGCAAGAAAAAAATATGAGAAACAAAGTAACGTAGGCTTTGATAAATCATACGTTTGCTATATAGTTTGATTTTGATATGTATATTGATAGGAGTAAAAATTAAAAGGCCAAAGAGTAGGAGATCAAGGTTAACAAGATGTATGAATCGACTTTTGTATAGGTAACCGTATGTAAATATGTGGTAGTTTGAATGAGCTTTCGCCATCATCAATTAAACAATAAATATATATTTAAAGTCTCAATGAAGTCTTCTCAAGCAACAATTTAAATAAAAATTTTAAGTTATTAATGGATGTAGTAATAAAGATAAGACCTTAAGTTAGGAAAGGCAGTCAATTGGTCTTCTTTGCCCATACTCTATCTATATCTTATCTCAGTTATCAAGATGATAAGTTGAAATTTTAATTCATCTTTCTCAACCTGATGACTTAAATTAATTTTGGATTGTTATTATTATTGGAGATTAGATTCATGAGTTTTGGATGAATATTGTTGCTCTAATGACAATTTTCTATTTAGAAAATTTTTCATTTCCTAATGAAAATCTAAAAATTTACTTATCATAAATCATGCTTTAATATAACAATGGCTATAATTAAAAATAGCTAAAATTATCACAATTTCAAAAATTATACATTAAATAAATGTAGCATAAAAAATGAATTAAAATTTGCAACATTAATATTCAATGGTGCAACATTAAAAAAAATAAAAAAAATTAATAATTTAATAAACATGTGCAGTAACCAAAAAATGAAAATGAAGCTGTAGCAATGAAGTGCAGTATAGCAGCACCAACTAGCAATAGAGCAACAAAGACAAGAAGAGAATAATGATGGTCAATAATCCATAAGTGCAAGTAGCATAGGAGGCAAACTACTGAAAATTTGAAATTAAATTGATGAAAATGAAATAAAGTCAGAGATTGAAACATAGACTGGGGAGAGAAAATATGACAAGCAACAAGATGTAAAGTATTTTACACAATTACTAGTCAACTTTTTGAGAAAAAGAAAACAGAGATGGAAAAGAGAGAAGTAGTTACTTGTAAAACTAAAAGAGGATATTTTGGGGAAAAATGAATAAGAATAATAATAATTAAAAGGTTTTTTTATGAAAATTATATACATAATGCATGTGTATACATTTATTAGGTTCAAATTAAAATGTCATATAATTTTAAAAAATATATAATTTAATTATATATACGTCTAGCTAGAATAAGTTTAAAATTAAAAAAAAAAGAATATAATATCAAAACTTAATACCATATACATAAAATTTATGAGGGATGCAACTGTCACCTTCTATCACATGTGACTCTGTCATTGAATAAAAGGTTATAAATAATTTTATTACAATTTTTTATATGGCTTTTTATATGAGAATTCTTTGAGCTAAAAGCTTGAAGTGCAAACAAAATACAGACTCATCATATTTTGTGATGAACCTTCAATTAAGAAAATAGGGGTGGCAATAATTAAACTAGTAATCACTTGCTCATAAAGCTTTGATATTAGGGACGTCATTGGTAAGATTTACATAGAGTATTACAATTCTCATTAAGTAGGTAAAAAGTTTTTCATTCCTATTGAATTCTTGAATCCCTAAACTCATATCTATTTATACGAAAATTTTTTTTAAATGAAAATTTTTTTTTTTTCAAATTAGGACTTATTTATATAAAATCACAACAAATTATCAAACTTCTCAAATAATTATTAATATAATTCAAAACTCATATAATACTATTTGGGTAATACTTTTTTTCATATTATATTGATCAACATATATAAATGTATGTATGAAGATTAATAAATAAACATATATACACTACTATGGGACATGGTGGCTGTCATATTATCCAAGCTCAAATCCAAATTCTTAAAATATCTATAAAAATTTTCATACCTAGATCCAAGGGAGTAAATTTTAGGAATATCCATAAAATATTAGTATTTTGTTCATTGTTATTTGATACCAAATAAAAGATTATTTGGATTAAAAATTTTAAATTATTAATTAAAAGTATATAAATAATTTTATTCTAATTCCTAACAAATCTGAAGATCTTAAATATTATCCAAATCTGAATGCAACTAATTATTTTCAGTCAACCAAAAAGTAAGCCACTGTGTGTAATTTAGTTATGAATAATTTACATAAAGTTTTAGTTTCAATTATTGGCAATGTCTATACCAAAAAAGAAAGCCAAAAAGTTGAAAGGTTTAGATCCAATTGTTTATGAGATTGAAAAGCACCATCACTTTTTGTTTTATTAAAAATCAATTCTTATGCGTCATATAAAAATCGTGACAATAACGACATAAAAAGGATTAACGCTGCGCTTTTAAAGGAGCCTTTGGCGGCCATGCATCCAAAAGGATTGAAAAAGTAAATTAACAATATCCTTCCCAAATGTGTAGGATTTCCATGTTTGGAGGCAGAGACATTAGTACATTTCTTAAAAGTCAAAAGGAAATGAATTTAGTACAATAATATTTTTCATTAACTTCTTCCATTTTCTTCTGATCAAACACATCACTAAATCAACGGTTATTAGTCCATAAGCACAGGATCAAATGAGTTTAAGAATTGAATAAGAAATGAAAATTATTATGCCAGTATTAGCTTTGTAATGATTGATAACTTTTCATACCAAACATTTTTTGAAAAACAATAATATAGCATAATAGTACCTTATGAAGTGATCTGTAGTTCCCCACAACGGAAAAAAGTGTCAATAACCCTAAAGGCTTCTAACTTAAAGTTTGTCAGTGCCATATCTAACAATTTTGTCATTCATATATATATATATATATATAATTGCATTTGTTGACATTTCCTTGTCTCCATGTACCATCTGGGATCCAATTCATAGTCTATGATGATCGACGACTGAACCACTTCATCATGAGTTGTATTATCTAATGCTGTTTCATTTATCATCGTCTATTTTCATGTATAGCTTGTAAAATAAAAGGCTTATTTGACTTCAAATATTCATAGATGCTGAAAGCACCATGGCTATCTTTTCACGTTGATAATAGGTCTTTATGGTTGCACCTCTGTTATATTCTTCACATAATACTTGGAAGTAGAACTAGTCAACTCTAGCTAGTCTAGCTCTTGAGATATGATTACTCCTTCTGTGAAAATGAACATGAAGCAACAAGTGGTTGATTTGCATAAAGATAAGGATAAAGGGTGGATATATATTAAGCATGTTTTTAGTCTACAAAGCAATTTTCAGTATCTGGTTCTGCTCAAAACTTCAAAAACTTTTCTCCATATGCTCCCCCCTCCAATTCTCCCGTCTTCAAAGCTATTTACACCTGAATTCTAAAGACTAAATATTGCAGCTAGCTAGGTTGGTATCTGGAGATTTGACTGTAGGATCTCCTAGAGGTTCAAAAGTTCAAAACATATATAACTAGATATACATATAAATGCAGAGGATCTGCTGCAATATTTAGGGCCTCCTCTTAGAAATTAATAAAAAATGGGGATCTAATTATGGATTGGGGGGTTCTTTTTCGCAGGAGTGTAGTCCATTGTAACCAAGTCATCGCCGTTTAATTGTTCTCCTCCTTGGCTGTGCAGCTTCTCATTAAACATACTACTCTGTCCCTTCTCATCTCCATTTCTCGTCTCTCTCAAACTTCTGGCTGCAAAGAAAATTCCAAAGCTAGCGTCACATAAGAAACGATAGATTATTTAGCAAGAGAGTGATGAAAGTATATATATATATATATATATATGAAATCAGGCCTACCTGAAACTGTTGAAGAGATGAAGCAAATGAAGAGAAAAGCAACCAGAAGAAGGCGCTTGCTAGGTTGCATAACCATTTTTGAATATTAATGAGTTTGATATATAGCGAAAACCTCTTGCAGTTGCAGAAGATGATGTTGTGGAGGCCATGTTTTTATAGGCAGAGAAATGAGTGCTTGAGAATAGGATGTCGAGACTCTTGCATGACAATATCAATAAATTGCTGCAATTCAGGTTCAAATCAATGTCTCCTGCTCTGTCCTCCCCGAAAACGACAACGCTTTGCTAGGAAAAACAGGATCTAACTTGACTGCACAGATGGATCCCATTCCTTCATTGTTATCTCTTTGGCACTTAATGCCTCGTTTGGTATTATGCATTTTTCACCGTAGATATAGGAATGAAAATGAGATTCCAATATTACTATATTTGGTTGAATCTTTCTATTGTTATTCCATTTAACTAGCAGTCTCTATTTTGTCATTTGAATGAATCAGGACTCCATCCAAAAAATAATAGAAGAGGTTGGCATTACGGAAAAGCCTCTCTTAAATGACTAAAATGCCATTCTTCCATTATATAACTATCAGATCGCAACTTCCTCTTCCAACTAGTGTCTTGCTTTTGTTTAGCGATGTCAATTAAAAAGAGTGCAAAAGGTGGATTTCCTGCCCTAAATCAAAGAACCATGCTTGAAATTGATGGTCCCTTGCCTAAAATCAATGCCCCATGCTTGAAAACCACCACCAGATGAAGAAGGAGTTGTATCGGTTACGAAACCTATGATAAAGGAGGATGCACCATTTAAGTCGGGATTTCAGATGATCAAACACAAAGCTGTTTGCAACGAGGGAGACAATTTGTGCGTTTTTGTTGGTTTATAGATTAATCTTTTTTATTAAGAGTACTTTATAAATGCTTTTCCCAAATTAAAAAAGAAAAATCTATTACTTCATTAATTTTTTAAGCAAGAGTATTATAGTCATTTGTTAAGTATTCTTTTTCTATTCTTATATTATTTTTTATCTAATTCAACACAAAAATGAAATGGCATTGTTATTTTTTTTTCTATATCATACCAACTATAATTTTTAATTATAATATTTTATTCCATCAAAATTTATTTTTATTGTTATTGCTATTCTCATTTTCATTACAAATTTTATTAACACAAAAAGGCACTTAAATCTATTACAAACACCAGAAATTAGTGCATGGCACAAGAATAATTATTACTGTAAACAAGTTTCTAGTTTTGAAAGATTTGTGATATTAAACAAACATCAGCACACTCAAATAGAATAGTAGAATAGAGGAAGAACAACAATAATAGACCTAAGCAAACATATAGGGAATCATAATACCATTTAGTTGAAGAAAAAACTTATATATAACTCTTTATAACTTTACTAATTCTTTAATTAAAATATAATAAGTGTATAACTTTTTAATAATAATATGACAATTGTATAATTTTTTACAAGCACGATATATAATTTTTAATTAAATCTTATATTTATCACATTATTATTGAAAAATCGTACATACTTATCTTGTTTTAATTATAGAATTTGATAACAAAAAAAAAAAGAAATTGTATCTAATTCTAATTCTTAGTTAAATTACCTCTTTCATTTAGTATATAAAGACACATTTATCTGTTTTTCTTGGCTTTTAAGCCCCATGTTTCACTTAAAAACCCAAAAAAAAAAAAAAAGAAGACAAGTGTTTATCAGGTAATCTATTTGGTAGGAAGAAATGGCAATAATATTGCTCTCTATAAATCTATTTTTTCAGAAAAAAATCTAAATTTAAGATCCTAAATGAACTAGAGCTAGGCTGTGAGAAATTTTACCTCTAAGACTAAAAACAAATGAATATGTATACTAACCTTTTAAAATAAAAGAAAGAAGATGAAAAATATATATTTTTTTTTTAAAAAAAAAGACAACTTGCTTTAGGGGAAGAAGCATAAATATGGTCACGTGCAAATTTTTTTATTGAAAATTTCATTAACACAAATATGCATTTAAGCTAATTACAAACACCAAAAATTAATGCATAGCACAAGAATAATTATTACTTTAAACAAGTTTGTGTTTTTGAAAGATTCATGATACCAAACAAACATCAAGCAATACACTCAAACAGAATAAAGGAAAAACAATAAATGGCCCAGGCAAACACCATTTAGTTGAAATACCTCTTTCTTTCATTTAGTATATAAAAACACATTTAGCTGTTTTTCTCGGCTTTTACGCCCAATATTTCACTAAGAAAAAACAAAAAGACGTGTTTATCAGGGAGTCTATTTGGTAGCAAGAAATGGCAATAACATTGCTGTCTCTAAATATATTTTTTCCCCCAAAAGAAAAAATTCTAAATTTAAGATCCTAAATGAACTAGCTAGGTTGTGAGAAATTGTTCCTCTAAGATTTTTAAAAAATATGTATACTAACCTATTGAAATTGGCGGAGTCTCATTTCATGAATTTGGTTCAGATATTATTCTGATAATTCATACAAGCAGATGGAGAAGCGGAACCCCAAAAGCTCTCTCTTCCGAGCACATGGCACTTCCCCTACAAAATCCCCATATAGCAGCGCCTACCCAAGGGACATCGATCCTTACCATGCAATTATCCATTGCGTGCTCCTTTTAATTACTCCGTATTTGCCCCATTTTTTTAATTTAGATTTTAAATAGACCCAAACGATCTGTATTAATTCTTGTTTTAATCATGTCTCCGTTTGATTAAGCAAGAAAGGAAACCGTGCATTAATGATTCAAAATAGATAACCGACACTGATGAGGCTTCGATCACTTTCAGATAAGCCCATCAACAATGGTCCTGTAGTAAAAATCACGTGGGAGGAGGCTGCGCCTTAGTATAATTGTGGGGCTGCTTTGTCCCTTAATTGCTAATAATCTAAACATGATTTGTCTTTCCAATTAAAGCTTAACCACTATACTGATGGAAAGTAATGATTAGGATTAAATAAATTAATAATTTCAACGATATACCTAACCAGCCTCTAGGAGGCAAATCACATTCTTATTTTTCCATTGAAAATAATTCACAAACAATCACGCATTCTTCTGACATATATACTGGCTTTTCTTTTCATTCAAAAAATTACACGGAAATATTTTATTATTCAGAATAATTAGTGTTTGTATTATTCTTATTACTGCATGAGAACTAATTATGCAATTGATAATGTTTCTCAATGTTGCATCGGCCGGGGGTATATCAATGATGAACATTGATTGAATAGTTAGTGGAGGGAAACTTTCGTCCATGCATCATATGACACATACATGTAATATAACACGTACAAGTAACCAAGGTTAGACCTACATATATTGTTTTGGGGACAGTCATTCCATCGTCCCTGCATGTAGGGGTTGAGATTGCAAGAATTGCTTCTTACCGAAGGTAGTAGATTTCCAATCGGAATGGTTGGGATGTCAGGCACAAATAGTTGGGTTAGAATGTGACAATGTCTCGAACCACTTGTGCATCCGGGTTGCATGGGTAGGGACCAGTGGGTCACACCTCCTTCGCCGAATGGAAACGCGTGGACTCTAGCCACGTCGAGCCAGGAGGGCCGCACCTCAAAACATGACTGGGACTGGTTTGGGAAGGGAGTGGTCCCAAATCTTAGGAACGTGCCTGACCCTGCGTGAACCTGAGATTTGGAGCTTCTGGTCCGTCACGGGCTTCCCAGTGCCTCCTGCTATGTTGGTTTAAGAGGATTTGGAAGGTAATCACGCTTTGGTTTCGGATTTATTTGGGCATAAATGATGAAGGGGACTAGTATCTCTTACTTGACTAGACAAAAGGATTAGTGGTGTAGGGCACAAGCTCACGTGCTTTTGCTGGCCATCTACTACTACTTGATATGGACTAACTTAACCACTTCTTTATTCCATGTAATTCACAAGTCAGGATTTGGATCTTGTCATTTTACTCTTTGTTAATTTTTTGTTAATTTGCAGAAAGAAAAAAAGAGAAAACGGAAGAGAAAGGAAAGAGCCTACTGGGCCTATATAGTGGGTTTTATCCAACTTTTTCTCTTCCTATCTTTTTCTCTTTTTAAATTAATAGAAAATATAAATTGAGAGAATTAACTCTTAGTGGCAATTCTTAAATGAAACTAGTTAATTATTAATTCGGCCCATTTAAGAATCAATTTGAATAGGGAAAGCACAGCTAGGATTAATCCAGAATTTCTTTTTTCTATAAAAAAAATGCTTTAATTATTAAATTATTAAATTTTATTCTCATATGATTTAATTTTTTAAAACTTTTTATTTACTATTTATTCACCTTTGGGTATGTATATTTATTTATTTTTTCTACTGATAAGAGATAACAAAATAATGGGTCAACATTTTTTAAAGAAGTGAATTATGTAAAAATAAGATTTAAGGATTAAATAGTTGAAACATGTATTTTTTAAAAATAAAAAAAAAAGCTTTTTTTAATTTTTTTTATTATCCACAAGTTTAAGATATATTAAAGGATAACTTATAAAGTATCTACTTGGTTGTGTTGTAAAATCATTGTTATAATTTTTTTAAATTTTTCTTTCGAAAATAGTGCCATAAAACATAGACTAGAGGTTGGCTAAAGATCATAGAAAAAGCAAATTTGATTCTGTTATGAGTATTTAGCAAATATTTTCGCCAAGTTGTTCTTTGTTTCCCTAAGTAGTATAAAGAAGTATCAGTTTAGATAAGGAATGTGGTGTTCCTTCCTAGTCAAAAATTTGGAAAAGATGGATGACAAACAAGAAGAAAAGGAAAAAAAAAATGAGGATAGGACTGCTCTGCTCTCAATCTTAATATCATATCCTTGTATCCAAACAAACCATCCCACGCTTTCGAAGAGGGAAACCACCAAACCCATTCCATACTTGGCCGAGCACAAAATGTTTAAGCCGATCATTCTGTCCGGTGAAGAAGACCAAACTAAGAGATCTCAACGCCATTCACCGCACACAAACGGCACCGTTTTGGTCGTCAACAATGACCAAACGCCACAGAATCATCAGCCTGGGTTGTACTTCCAACCAGACTCTAACGTCTGTGCTATCAGATTCAGATGTTGCAACGGGGGAACGCACAAGAGTTGCATCTGATTCTGAAAGGCTTCCACTTCCGAGCCAAAGTTTATCGGGTGAGTATATTTTTTCTCCTGTCAATTTTCCCATAATTGCTAGGTTTTCTATTTTGCTTTACTTATTCTCCTTGCCCATAATTCAATTTTACTTTCTTTTGGTTACTTTTATACATCCATAGTATTAATTAGCATGCTCATTTGCATGTAAAAGGAGTTACTTGTGCATAATGAGAGAAAATAGATTAGTGTAAAAATGTTGGTTTCTTTCTCATTCCTCCCTCTGTGTTTCATAATGAAGCAGTGACATTAGAGATGTCCAATTGGCAGGCACAAATATATCTACCTCGTGCATAGAATCTGACTAAGTTTTGTTGCATGAGATCGAAGCTTAGCTGATCTAGAATCAAGACAGAAGATTCTTTTTTCTAGTGGCGAAAAGTTGGGAATCTGAATGATACATGGAGATATGAATCTTATCTTCACGTATTTCTTTCTGTTTTTATCGTCTTTCCATCATTCTCTTCACGAAGCCTTTGATATATTATTACACATTATCCTTCTCTAAAATTAGGGACAAAACTTTATGGACACGACATGCAGAACTGCGTCGATTTCTGATCACGAGAAGTGGAGAATGATTGTATCGCATCTGAGTGGCCCTATTGGCATTCAGTAATCACTTCTAGTGACAAGTGATTTGGGTTTGCGTCCAACTGGGCCTTGTGGGCCTCACCACCTTCGCCCTTTGTTCTCAACAGTATATTCCCAACCTCCACATCTAAATTTAAATGAAAATTCCAATTGCTTATATACACCCGCACAATTCTAAACAGAATTTTATTATTTTTTTAATGAAAAAGTTTCATTCATCAAAGATGAAAAACAAAATTTTGGCGTTTGCATGACATATGTAATACAAGTATTTCAACTTAGAGTTGGTCCCAAATGCCACTATCCCCCATTAGGCAGTAATGCTGATAATGCAACCGCGCAAGTGGCCTTCTTCCTGCATGTGAAGACGCACCACAAGAAACCAACAACAGAGAACATTGCCTTCTTTTAAATTTGGCTTGAACTTTGAAGCACTTTTATTCGGACATGGAGAAAAGCAAGTCCTTTTCGGCCTACCATTCGACCTCCTACTCTGACATCCGAGCTGAATACGAGGATCAATTCAAATCTTACACCTTCAACGCTCCAAGTAACAAAGAAGATGTTTTGGCCACCACTGGGAATCCGGAGCTGGAAAGGAGAAAAAGGTTAGCATCCTACAATATATACACCAGGGAAGCTAAGTTCAAATCCTCCCTCCGAAACAGTTTCAAGTGGATAAAAAACAAGCTTGTGTTTGACTATTAGGATGTGTGAACTAAACCATATTGCTCCTTTTTACACTTTAATTATGCTTGAGTTAACTTTGGACCCTTGAGTTTTTGAACTTATTATTATTATTTGGTGTGATAAGAAAGCAATCTCTTCTTCAGAATATATTTGGTTGAAAAATGTAATGATAAAGAAAATGTAAAATGTAGATAATAAAGAATAGGTAAAATAAAAAATAACTATTTTATTCTTACTTTTAAAAATATAATTTGATAAATAGAATAATAAATATAAAAATATAATAAATATTATACAAGTTATGTAAAAAGAATTATATTTGCAATGTAACAAACTAAACGGAGCATCAAAGTCTATTCCCATGGTCAAAAACTCATACAATTCTACTTAATGTGAGGCACCTTGATCCCCTGTAATAGCTACACATGTTAAAGTTAGAGAAAAATAAATAGACTATGGATCACATACAAGTGTGATTATTAAACTTGATCACAAATTGAGTTTATGTAAAAAAATGAGATGAATTTTAAAAAATATTGTTATAGAAATAGGTTTGGATTCAAATCTGAATTTTTTTCCTTTAAGCCTAACTTAGCAAGGCTCCAAAAATGTATTTACCTTTTTTTTTTGGTTTTTGCACAAAAGACCTTTTAAATTTGGGTAATATTATTTATTTTTTATACCTATCTTCATTAAGAATCTATAGTATTCTGTTTAAATACAAAAATATTTTACTAGTCTCATTCTTAAAATGAACTCTTAGAATTTAGTTTTTAAAAAAATGAAGAGATTAAAAATTAAGAGCTATAGTTTAGGAAACAAAAAACTACAAGTTAAAAATCAAATAAGTAATTTTTGAACTCTATACAAACATAATCCTTTGGAAACTTATACTAAATAAGAAAAATAAAAGTAAACAATTCTTCCTCAGGTTAAAAATAAAAACACTTAAATGTAAGTAAATAAAAATAATGGTATAAAATTATTTATATATTAAAAAATTAATATATAAAACATTTTGGATTAAAAAATTAATATTACAATTGATATATTAAAAAAGGATATTGCTCAAGCCAAGTCTAAGAAAAGCGCAAATTTGGCCTATTTTACAAATGTGTTTTTTATTAACAGATCTTTTTTTTTTAATTTGACTTTATCTTTAGGGCTCATACCCTTTTAAGCGAGGCTTATCGAACTGAACGGGGTTTCAGACTTATTATTAGGTTTAGTGGTTACTATTTATTTATTTTTCTTTCTCTTACTATATTTTGTACAATATTACAAAGAATTCTGATGCTTATATAGAGTAACTTTGAGACTGCACTCTAATATTATTTTTGGTCGTTGTAGTACGTAATAATCAGTCCACACTAATCTTCCAAGGATTGCAATTTTCCAAGTCTTGTGAGCAATGTGAGTTTTTCGGTGTTTAAAATTTTCATTTCTGACACAAATTTTCCGTATATGTGGGTACTTCAAATCATAAACATTTTCATGCAAAACGAAAATTTCTGATTGAATTCAAGGTAAATACAACATAGATATAGATAATAGGGGACAATATTTTCATAACTTCAGCATATCCCACGACAGATATGCTCTAGCTCTTTTGTTGTGAAAATTACACTATAAAATTGCTTGAGTTACAAGCTGTCCAAAATATCGACTCATTTATTTATCACACAGCTTCCAAGAAGGAAGAGTGAGTTGAATAAATACTAGAAGAAAAACCTTGAAGACAACATATAACACCGTCAATTTCGATAGCCCAACCTCTTATTTAATTCATAGCGATTTGATAAGTTGTCTGGATCAAGTCGACAGTCCACGGCAGAGAAGGACCGGCGAGATTGAGCTAGATCATTGCCTTCTTTGCCATTCCTCATGGCCTGCAAGTAGCTGCAGTTTTTGATGTTCTTGAGAGCATTGGGATGTGCCTCAGTCCTGGGAGATTTTTTCGTAGTACTGGACTGAAAAACTGGAGACAGAGACAGTGATGTATTCCAGCTCCTTTCTGTCATACATTGTTTTGAGCCCGACGATATGCTGCTTGCACTATTCCCCGCTTCTAGCCCCTGCATGCTTGCTTCCACATTCTCCTGTCCAAGGTACAAAATTTCAGAATGTAAAATGATTCGTCTTCATAGAGATTCTTAGATATACTGTCATTGGGCCTTTCAAAACTAGACAAAATAAGTAAGCTAGTTAGAAATATTTTCGGTGATACTCATTTCTAACATGCTTTATTCATGATTAGCCTAGTAACCTAAGAATTTTTTATGCTCCCATCTTATAAACAGAAGTTGTTCTAAGGTCTCACTTCTTTTGACAGTTCTGAATTTCTCCCGAGTTGTCCAGCAGCAATTTGATTCTTTCCTGGCTGACTCACGTTACTTGTCTGGGATATTTGCCTTTTCTTGGAAGATCGCCTACATATATCATGAAAAGCAACGAAGTCAAAGACGGCAAGGAACCCAGTACTGAACTCTGTTTTTTCCAGGACAGAGTAACTTAAATTCTGGGCTTTTTTTTTTTTTTCTCCCTTTTCTTCACCACTTTCATCACTTGAAAGTAGCCTTCACGTAGTGAAAGAAAAAGGTATTTTAAGCTAAAAAGGATACTTTAAGTTATGAGCAAATAGCTTACCTTTTACGTCTTTTAGTTTGTGAGCGCTCATCCTCGTCTTTGTATATTACTGGTAACCCTGAAAGGCGGCATGGTAATGGACTAGTCTTGAAGAACTGAAAGCAGTAGCCAACTTAGCATATACATGTGATAAACATGAATTTATATACTTTGAGAGACAATATGAAAAGTTGACCAATATCAACAATCTTTCTCTTTCTGTCACCCGAGCATTATAACGAGTAATTTATTTCATAGATAAAGTGAAAAAACAAAAAAGGGAAAGCGACACAATGCTAAATTAGGAAGACGAAGGAAAGCGCTCACTTCACTTTGGAGAGCAGAGGCAGCAGAGCCACGATAGTTAGGGTCAAGATCAAGAAGTTTAGTTAAGAGGCCAAAAGAAGAGGAAGGAAAATCCCGGAAGGCTTCTTCATAATTAGCCTTGTAATGTGGTGGCCGATAACTTGTCATTAGCTTCAATTTCTTCCAGTAATCCTCCGAAGGAGAACCGCAAAGTTTGAAGATCATGTGGAGCTGTTCAACCTACACCCATCCCATTTCAGGTTCAAATCTTCCGGCATTTTAGATTAAGTGAAATAAAGTTTTAAAGTGAATTGACTTCTAGTTTTTCAAAAATATATCTCGTCTTAATATAGTCTCTTAAAGGTTAAATGTTCTATTTTAGTTCTCCAAATATTGTTCTTGTTTTAAAATAATTCACAGGTTATTTTTCCTTCTCCATCTTATTCTTAGCCTAACTCAGTAAGAAATAATTTTGAGAGGAAATAGGAGACTTAATCTTCAACAGGTACGATTGAAACAAAGTGCATTTGAAGAGAAAAAAAAAAAAAGTCAATTTATTCAAAGTTGAAGTACCTCAGTCCTGCCAGGCATAATTGGCTTTCCAACGAACATCTCAGCCAATAGGCATCCAGCACTCCACAGATCAATGCCAAATCCATAATCTGTTGAACCCAAAAGTAATTCAGGAGCTCTATACCAGAGCGTCACCACTCGATTTGTGAAAGGCCCTTTTGGTTTAAGGTCAAAGGAATTTGCAAGCCCAAAATCTCCAATTTTTAGCTCCCCTTTCTTGTCTATTAACAAGTTTGAAGCTTTAATGTCTCGGTGCATCACTCCCTTCTCATGGCAATGCTGGAGTCCAGAAAGCAATTGCTGCATATAACGCTTGATCTGTACGAAACACAATCACACCACTTCACAAAGTGCTTAAAGCTTTTCTATGCAAAATATAGAAAGTGAATTACGGGTACTAATCTATGAACTAGATTTATGCATAGTTTTTTAAACATTTATTATCCGCTCCTTCGATAAAAAATCTAACATGTGGAGAATATTTTTCAAAAGGCCTAATCATTTGGTGCAAAGCTGAAAAAAAAAACCTACTTGTTATATTTTTGTTAAAAAACTTGATAATAAATACTTCAATTTTGATCTTCAATCTATTACTAAGAACATTTTCAACCTGTGGTTCAGTAAGTCTCTCCCCGGGGCGGGTGATGATTCGGGTTAGGTCCGATTGCATGTAATCAAAGACTAGATAAAGACTATACTGCATCCTTGAGGTGGCTACGCCTTCAAGCTTGATGACATTAGGATGGTCCAGCATCTGTAGAATCATGATTTCTCTTGCCATGAACTTTATACTTTCTGCATCCGATGTGTCAAAACGGACCTTCTTCATGGCAACAATCTTTCCTGTGTCCTTATCTCTGGCTTTGTACACATTGCTATATGTTCCACGTCCTATCTGTAACCCAAATGTACGAAACATGTTCAGATGTTGCAGCAGGTAGGTATCTAGTAATTATGAGAGCTTAAAGCCTTCTCTTTTCTCCCCTGCATCAGCATAAATTATCTACGACAAAAAACTTTTGCTTCATCTCTTCTGCTTCTGTTTGACTCTTAGACAGAAGATTATCATGAGGCAATTCACTGAACTCAGATCAGAAACTCCTAAAATTTTTTTAAATAGTAATATATATATAGAGAGAGAGAGAGTAGTGACTTGAGATTCTTAATGTAACTGGCCAAAAAGAAAAGGATTCCACTAAACATATAGAAATATCATAATCTGGTCTTACGACCTTGCTTAAGGGGAAAAGGGATTAGGAAGAATCGCATATAAGTTTCTTAATTTACGTTGCATTTCCAATGGAATCATGCGAACACGTCAGACGAGGACGATAATTTCAACTGATACACTTGTGAATGAAGCATGAAAGAGTTAAGAGTAGGTAAAAAAAAGATATGATACTAGGATGCAGCAAGTTCTATAACATCTGTAAAGAAAATATGCGTATTATTAATTTACCTTGGCGAGCATTTCATAAGAATCAGCGCTCTTGGGAACCAGGGTAACCAAAACTTTTGCAGGTATATTATCAACCAGCCACTTAGGCCACCCATGCATGTTTTCATCTTTTCCAATCTTCTTGTCCACAAATTTCTTTGAAAGATTCCCAACCTCACTGTTCTGTTCTCTAGCAACCGCCCTTTCTCCTCCTGCTTTTACTCTGACAACACCACCACCAGCATTCTCTCCTCTTGAAGTTGAAATCCTATGCCCTCTTATCTCTGTATTCGTCTTCTTCTCCAGCTGTACCTTGTTAGTGGAATGTGACCTCAAATTATTGTAGCTGCAGCTGATTGGTTTGGCTGCACTGCTTCGCGTAACAGACCCATAGTCCTGTTTCAACCTCTCGTTGCGATTGGGAGAGTGCCTGCTGTTAACGCAACCCATGGCGACAGAGAAGCGTGAGACACAGAGGTTCTGAATTACTCGGAGAAGGTGTGTAAGACTGTTTTGGCCGGCCCGGTTTAGATTTTTGAAGTATACTATGTAATGCAAGCTGAGGATGATGCTTTCTCCGTTAATGACGATTCAAGAAATGACTGAGAGCACTGTATTTGGATTATCCCCCGTAATCAACAACAGAGGCACTCTGTTCTTAACGAGACCGGCAGATTTCAAATTGTTTTCTGAGAAGACCCGCGCTACATACGCCAAAAAACATGAACATGTAAATAAATATATGCTCAATTTATTGGTCGTGGAAGTGGGAAAAAAAAAAAAAAGCTACATTTTCACAAGACTCAGTCACCAAAAATTATATGTGTGAGTTGTTGGCCCAAGGGGCAAGGATGAGTAGGCCACAAATTTTGATAACAACAAAACGTTATGCAGATTTATGTAAAAGCTCATGATCTAACTTAGTCCAATAAGTTAAGCAATAATTCTACAGAATTGTTGATTAATCTTATTTCATATTTTTGAGAAGTTGAGATTACATGCTAAACGATAAATTGTTTTATATAAAAAAGATAAACAAGTAATGGTCTTTTATGTAAAATAAAAATGAATAGAAAAGTTCAAATTGTTTTATGTAAAAAAGACAAACAAGTAATGGTCTTTTATGTAAAATAAAAATGAATAGAAAAGTTCTTGCAGTGCCTATGACAGTATATTTACTCGAAAATAAGTTATACTCTTAACCTTGTTTTGAGTTTTGTGATTAACATTTAATACGAGTAAACCAGACAAGTTCTATAGAAGAGCAAAATTTGCGAAAACTAAAAGTTTTAAACATTGAAATAATTCAAGAATATGCCAATAAAATTGAACGATGAAGTTCAAATTTATCTTTAAATGATAGTCAAAACAAGAAGTCTATAAATATTCAAAATTGTGAATAATGTAGTTAAATTGAAAAATTGAGAAAAGTGCTAGATTGATTATTTGCTTAGTGTTTGATATATCTACTTAAAAAAAGTATTTTAGTGAGGATTTGAAATTTATTGTAAAAGAAAATGAGTGTTGTTGGTGACAATTGAAAAAAGAGTCAAGGGTAACTTGTTGAAAACCTGATTGAAAAATTACCCTGTGGTAGAATTTGCAAATCTAAAATTACTGTTGATTAGTAAAAAATCCTTTAAGTATTTTAAGAGGATTAGATATAAATAAAGGAAAATCGAATCAAGATAAATTTCTATACATTCTCTTAATTATATTTACCTCTAGTCCTCTACTTTTGGAAGACCATATTTTGATATTATTTGCATCATTAATTATATTCACAAAAATATTTTTACAATATCACTCTCACCTCAATATCTATATAACTGTTTCATTTATTATAAATTATTCTGTATAAAGGTTCTTTATTTTTTTGTAAACTGAAATAGAGGACCATTGATCCTTCACTTTTGAAAAAATTTTAAAATAGTATATTCTACACATCACACTTATTTATCTTTCTCTAAGTGTAATTATCATGAATATCATTTTGAAAGGTTACCAATTATGAGCGTTGCAAGATGATAAATTTATAATTGTTGTTTATGGGCAAAACAAAAACAATTTATTTTGTCAACTTTAAAAGTTTATCCAACTCTCCAAACTTTAATTTTGCAAAACAAAAAGCTTTTTTTTGTTTGGGGGTCTAAAATCCTCCAACTCTGACCTGTCATTCCAAGTAAAGGTGTTTTGGTTCACTTGATTTTTCTACACATTGGCTAACTAAAGTACCAAACCATTGATTTA
This sequence comes from Erythrophleum fordii, assembly GCA_032878935.1. Lineage (NCBI taxonomy): Eukaryota > Viridiplantae > Streptophyta > Magnoliopsida > Fabales > Fabaceae > Erythrophleum > Erythrophleum fordii. The sequence continues at coordinate 46,521,450 of JAVQMF010000054.1, forward strand.
CCCCCCAAAAAAAAAAAGGACCAAACCATTGAGCTCGGTTTACCATAAAGAGAGACCCATCGTGTTGTTTTAAGAGTATAAAACCAAACTAATCAACCAAAAAGTAATCTGTCCTGGGCAATTCAGTTTGGCCAGCTTAGTGTTATTTTGGTCCAATTTATTTATTTTCAGTCGTTTTTCACAATTTAAACCTAAATACAATACTCTAAAGTTAGAAAAAGTTATTTAACGATAGGACCATTGTAACGAGTTCTTTATTTTTATACAAATCAAGTTCATATGGGCAAATCAAAAGAATATCACTAATATATAAAAATTATATTATAATTGGATTCTATTTGTTATGACATCAAATCAAATTGTCCAAAAATTTTAAAAAAATGCAAATCAATTAAAACCAAAAATTGATCAATTTAGGTTGATTTTTAATCACTTTGATTCGGTTAATTGTGAAGGATTTTATTTAATTATGAAGTACTGGTTTTGAACACTTTCAATCCCTAATTACAAATAAAGACTCTTTTGTGATTTCCCTCCAAATTTTTTCTTATATGCACATGACCAAAAAGCCCTTATTTTATCATTTACGATGACAAGTTGATTGTATTTTTTATTTATTTAACTTATTTTAATCTACATAAACAAGTAGTTTTAGAATTTAGATGAAAAAATTAACAAATAAGTTATATTGCACAAAATTAAAAATTTAAAAAGTCTATCATTAACTTTTAAAATTGAGAAAAACAAATTACACAACTTCAGAAGTTAAAAAACGTTTCTTGCATTTTGGTCTAAGAATCCATATATTATAATAAATTAAATTCTTTATGAACTACTTAAATTTTTATTCAATAAAAACTCATATTTAATTCATTTATTAAATGGGTAAATTTAATTAACGTATTAAACATTTAATCTAATAAATTTTAAAATTGATAATGGACTTGATAAGCTCGCAACTAATTAGTCATTAATTAAAGCAACAATTTATTAAAAAAATTAGAAAAATCTAATATATACTAAGAAGGGTACGATAGAGCTAAGCCACCAGTGCCATCAATTTGGTAGAAAAGAAAAGAAAAAATATATATATGTTATGACAAGTTCAATACCATCCCTAACAAGAATAAAAAATTATTACATTTAAGCTTATTAGGAGTTGACGTCTGTTTCAAAAATATCGGATCAAGGCGGAGACAAATCATCACAACGAAATAGTAGACTCCTCATGGCCTCTGATTTTGGCGCCTGACAACTAGCTGTTGCTATAATTCTTTATGCTATACTGCCATTACTCTCAAGGAAAGCTTAGTTTATTATCAGGCCCCTTTCCTTGTTTTATCCCTTGTCTTTCCAGTTCGTGTTTCTATCATGTACATTTTCTTCAATACGCATCAACCTTCAATATGATGGAGTTATTTGTTCTCCAACATACGCATCCAAGCTACTATCTAACAAATCCACCGATGCTAACACTGTCTCCTTCAGTAAGCTTCTGAGCTGGCATGCCAAGGTCAAACGGTCCCAAAGAGTCATGCTGCATTAGAACATTATAATTTAAAACAGCCATCAAGGAAATCAAAACATAACAACTAATGATATATTTTAATAAGAAAGTTAAGTACCCAGTGGATGCCTGTTAATCCAAGGCTTCTTTCTTCATCATATGTACGTGAAAGAAGCAACGAGTTTGTCTCATTCTTTCCGGAGGCAAAATCTTGGGGTAACCCATCTTGATTGTTAACCTTTATAACAATGACAGGCCAAAATTTAAAAAAAAAAAAAAAAGCAAAGTAAACATTCATAACAAGGCTTCCATGCGACATACAATCTACGAACAGAAACAGCAAGCTGGTCCCACACAAGATTAAATCCTGATTCCCATTGCAGTGCAACTCAAAAAAATATTTCACAGCAATGCAGTTTTGCCATAGGTTACCGTGAAACCTTAAATATTCCGTTCGTAAGGGCCCTGCAGAAGCTATGTACCCTTGAAGTTGACTAAAATTATAGTCTTCTCAATATACATATATATATATATATACACAGTCCTCTATAGTCTTCTCAATATATACATGCATATACAGTCTTCTCGAAAATAAAGGATCATAAGCTAAACCCCACGAATTTAAAATTGATTGTTCGAAAGTTAAAAATGATTATCAGATAGCAAATAGATAATAGGTGAAGTATCTTACATAAAGAATTCAGTAGCTTTTGCATCGCAGAATCAGATACGAGCCACAAGAAATAACATTACGTTTCATTAAAATATTCTAACCGAAGACTACGAGCAACAAACCTTTTCGGCATTTGGCAATTTGAAGGAGTAAGAGACATCCTGACTGCTGGCTCCAGAACAAGCCTTTCCACTCGCAGTCTGCACATCTATTCTTGGGGAAGAGAACTTTTCAGGAGGAAATGCATGACACGTTTCTTCAGCATCGAATATAGATGGGCGTAAGTCTTCAGTAGATTGTCTTGAAACCTGAGGATGAGTATTTTGGGAAGCAATAAAGGCATCCAATGAATCAGAGATTATTTGACTTGGTTGCATGCCTGCATTGCTGCCATAAAGTTTCGGATCAAAGACACTCAACTTGCCCTGTAAGGATGCTTCAGAAAGCAGTCCTCCAATGCTTATATTCGATAGACTATCAATCCACAGTAATGACGGTTGTTCCAGCCCACTACTTATTGGCTCATTATCCTAGTCAACAAAACAAGCAAACGTAAGAAAACAGATAGGAGATGGAACGTATTGAAACCGAGTTTCTGGACAAGACTCAGAATCATTTAGTGCATGTTTGGAAAAATTTCTTCGTTCTCTAAATCAAGTCTTGTACAAAGCAATAATATGTTGCATTTGCAAAACAATAATCAACAAACATGATTTTATCCTCTCCATACATATATCCAAACACATTATTAGAAGTCGTATTAGAATACAAAGCAACCCACTATAAGAATTTTCAAATGTGCAAGGACTGCAAATAAAAATTAATTCCACAATGATTCCAATTGAGGTTATTCTTTTGCAAATGTGTCAAAATAATCTCTTGAGATCTTTTTATGTAAACATTTTATTCAAATATTCGCCATATGATACTCCAGGTCAGATATAATACGAAATCATTGGTTAGAATCATTCATGTTCCATGATCCCCAAATAAAATGAGTATACACTCCATCCATATCCACCATCAATCACCATTTCTCCTGTAACAGATTTAATGCAACCGTTGCAACTTGCAAGTAAAAAGTGCACAACAAAATATCTAGGTAACAGCTTACCGGCGATACAACTGATACATTGTCCATTTTCTGAGCCACAACTGCATTTGTTACATCACCCATGTCAATTGCTTTGTACTCCGTACTTGTTACCTCAACCTTGTCGCGCTCACCATATAAAGCCTTAGAATTAGTAATACAACCTCCCTGTGTACCTTCAGACTGTAAACCAGCTTCAAGGGAAAATGATGTAGAAAGCTCACCCAAAGGTCTAGGTTTATGGGTAGGGAACCAACCGTACCTTAAAAACGGGGGACAAATCACAATATTATATGAACTACCTACCTTCCACTTAGAAAAGGAAACTTGAAAAAGAAAGTGATCGGACTAGATACCTCAAACGAAAAATTGCTGGGCTTCCAACAGCAGCATAGACTGCTGCCGCTGTTATTTCTCTATCATCTAATGTCCACCTTTTGTAGTTAGATAGATTTTCCTTTATATAGTATGGAAAAAGCATGGGCTCCCCTATAGCTATCGTTAAACTTCCCCACTTCTTTTTAATGTGTTTCAGCACTGAAGAAATTTTCTTTTGACCTCCAAGAGTGAGTTCCAAGTAAGGATTGTGTCCACCCTGAAGAGGAAACCATGTCAACACATAAATCATGCAAACTGGTACAGATGTAAAGCATTTCAAATTTGTCCAAAGGTTTCGTGTTTCACCATCTGACCTTTTCCAGTCCTATCTGTGTGCCTTTATTTATCGGAAAAAGTTGTAACTTCATCTTTCCAGAAGAAATGTATTTTTCTTCAGGATAAAGTTCAAGAGTTTTCCTATTTTCATCTTTCCAGCTTCCTTAAAAGAAATGTATTTTTCTTCAGGATAAAGTTCAAGAGTTTTCCTATTTTCTGTAAGAAATTTTTTTTTTAATTATTAATATCTTCCCATATATTTATGTTTATTTTATCTAATTCTCTTTACATGCTGTAATTTTCATTATCTATTTAAACTTTCTCTATTTCTTAATTATTTTTATTATTGATGTGTATGTTTACTGACATTTCCACATACGGCTTCCTTGACAAAAGGAAAACACTGATATGCTTCAAAAAAATATTTTTATATTTTCATCCAACAAAATACCACATCCTTAAAAAAAAAAATGCCCTGTTGGGGCCCATGAACACCCCTATAACGACAAATGAATATTTGCATAAATCAAAAAACCAGATGCCCTGTTTGGGCCTGCCCATGAACACCCCTATAACGACAAATGAATATTTCAATTAAATTTAGCAAAATATCCAATATAACGACAAATGAATATTTGCATAAATTTCCGAAATGAAATCTGCAGTTCAAGCAAATAAAATGATTAATTGCCTTAAATAATAATAGGATAGTTCAAGCTACAGATTTGGATCCAAATTTTTTCTACAATACAGACAAAGAGCAAATCTGCTACATAATTTAAATCAATACAAAGATCTCTATTGAAGTAAGATGTATCACCATGTGTTTTATGAATCGACCTATTAGTTCTCTTTGACGATTTTTTCACTCCAATGGATCCCATCTTTTGACTGCAACCTTTAGAAGTCTTCACAGTTTTGCTGTCTGGAGATCTGCCTGTTTTCATGATGGTTCAACTTTCCTGAAACGGACAACAGGAAATAATCCTTACTCTTTGTCATAATCCTTCTTGAAGAGAAAGCAGCAAAGCAAAAATTAATATGTGAAGTTTCTGGTATAATGAAAAATCAAGCACCGGAAAATTCATCAAATAAGCACATCCGAGCTTACTTATAATATCTATTGTTAGGAGCACCATGAGTGTATAACGAAGACAAACAGATAACATCAAAGCAACAGGGTCCAGATAGTTTCTCAATTAACAGTTGCTTATTTTTCTTAAGACTAAAAGTAAAAAATGGGCCAGATTTTACTTCTTAGTCCTTCCTTCCCCGATGCTCTCATCCCCAAACTCCAAAGATAATTGAGTACTGTAGAAGTCAGTCTGAGAGACAAACGGTAGAGCCTAGAAGCCCAATTGTGATTGTGATCGCAATTACATAGACAGGCGCCGCAATAAGCTAGAGTTTGGACATACTAAAACCCTAATTTGGTTTTTGGGCATACTAAAGAAAACTAATTTGGTTATATGAATCTAATTAACAAGAACATAAAATCCCACGCAATATGAGAAAATCATATACAAGGATATTCTAACATACAAATGCACGTAAACGAGACTTAAGCGAAACAACTCATACGCAATTGATATTCGTAAATTGGAGATGCATGTGAAAAACAATCCAAGCTAAGAATTTTATCGGTATAATATGTTAGCGGAAAATGATTCAGTATGACTCAAAAAGGAGTGCAATTCAATAAGCTAGGTTAAAATTTAGCAATTTCGAGAAGCCCCGGATAGAAGCATACCTTGGTCGAATCACAGAACAGCGTCGCACACAGGGAAGGGCAAGAGATGGTGTGAGCGGGAATTAATGTTGAAAATGTAAATGGACGCTGACATTCAACCATGTTTTTGGAGGCAAAAGGCGGCAAAGACTTTTTGAGTTTTCAGTCAAATTTGGGGCCATATTGGGCTGGCTCTTTCGGCTCACCCTCTTATGTTCAGCATTAAAGAAGAAACAAGAAACCCAAAATTTGAACCCAAAAAAAAAAAACAGAAAGAAACGGAAAGAGAATAAATAACGAAAATAGATCAAATATATGTCAAACTCAAATTCATGGTATAGAATACGATACGAGTTATCAATTTTGTTTTAGTAGTTAAATGTATAAATAATTTGTAAGCAGTTATAGATTTAATAGTCAATGTTTTTGTGACTAAGAACATAATACAAAAAGGCTTTGAGCAATTTTTTTAAAAAAATAAAATAAGTTATTTATCAATTAAAAAGTCAATAATATATACATAATTTCTTTTTAATTGCACACTCACATTTATTAAATCACCTAACATAAAACATAAATCAAAATATACATAACTTTCAAAATTTTGAATGAAATACAAATAATTTTTTACTTTTAAAATTTTAAAAATCTCTAAATTTTAATATTTTGTGCAACTAACTTCTATTATTAATAAATTTATTAATTTATTAATAAAAAATGATGCGTTAAATTAAATAAATCTTCTACACTTTGTTTTTTATCCAAATAAACTTTTTAAATTTTAAACTATATACTAATAATCTTTTGATATGTTATGTTTCAATTAATAAGATAATAAGCTCACTAACAATAAATAATTACTCGCACATAATTCTAAGGTCTTAAAGATAAGATCTTAAGTTAGAAAATTAATTTTAAAGTCTTAAAGATCAGATGAATTATTTATATATAATTTAAAATTTATATACTTTAAACTAAAAGATCAATATAAACGAACAAAACCCGTATAAGAATCAAAACATTAGAGGAAAAATCTCCTTAGAAAAGTTTAACCACTAACTTAGATTCTTAATGTCTAAAAAATTCGAATGCAACATAAATAATTACGAAATTATTATCAAATTTCTTTCATTTAGTGAGGCATCCCTTACTGAGTTTTTTCAGTTTCAAAAAGAGCAACATTAAAAATTATTAATAATAATAATAATAAAGGTTTTGCATAGCGCTTTCAAATTTGAGTTATAAGAGGGTAATGCTATTTGTAGAACATAAACTTTTGTATTTATCATTTATACTCGGATAAAAATTCAAAATTGAGTATCATCATATAATGACAATTACATATTTAACAGGTCAAGAGATTTAAGTCATAAATATCACGCTGCATCTATCACACACTTACCATCTTAGAGTATAACCAGAAACCTCTTGTTCTACAATCTGTTTTTGGAGTAATATCTTCGGAAATCAGCACAATATTTTCCTCAAGACTATCAGTTTACATGTTCAAACTGGACCACATGATACATAAATGAATAAAGAAATACCCACATCAAATTTCTACCTTCCTCACCACATATATTACCAGAGACTTCAGCAACCCCTTCTCTTTTGTGTTCCCTGTTCTAACAACATCATCGGGATCAGTAAGAAAAATCATGACCTGGACTGTCTGCATGCATGTCCATGCTATCACTGGAGTTGGAAGAATTAGGATCCCTGTTGTGGTTATTAAGATACCCTATCTCAGTGTTCCTGTTTCCATTCCCTGATGACATGATATTACTTGAAAGACTACCCCCCTGTGCTAACTGATATGGCTGAAGGCTGCGACGAATGGGGCTAGACAGAGCATTGGAGAACACGGAATTCTTTCCTTGCTGATCAGGTTGCCCACTACGAATAACCTGCCCTGTAACAGCTGCTGCAAATGCATTAGAGGGTACGGATGCACTTATGTTATTAGAATGTACTGCTGTCTGGAAGTGTTGTTGATGAAATGGCTGCCTTGGGGACATTGGTGACTCTTCTGCTCCATATTCAAGTTCATTCTACATAAAGACACAAAAACTCATGATTAAAGAGTTACATTAGTTGACCTCATGCCTTGTTATATATGTCTTCAGCTACAAGAACCATCCAAAAACTACAGTGTTGTTGCATAGCCTCAGATCACTCTGCAAAAGATTGCAAGGACAGGCTCAAACAAAATATTGATCTGGTCTGGTCCATCCATGACTAGTTCAAAGACTAGGGTTTGATCATTGTGTCCTTTAAAAGGAAGTTTCAAATTTGAATTAATTGAATAAGGGATCTAAGTACAAAGACAAACTTGATGCAACAGAAGTTGGGTGCCTACTCCATGACAAGGACAAACTTGATGCAAAATAAAAGTATGTGTACGCCATGATAAAGGAAAGTTCATAATCAATCAATTCGGCTGGAGGAGAGGGCAGAAAGACAGCTCAATGAAGATGTAACGCTGCAGCACACAAAGCCCAAACTCCCCCCCCCCCCTTCTTTTTCTCCCGCCGAAAAAAAAAATCAGTAAACATTTAGCGACTACAAAACCTGCAAGTAAGTAACTATATCAATTGTTGCCACCCTTGATCCTTCTTCTTGTTGTCTAAGAATCCATTGATATAATTTTTCCTGTGTATTAAAGGAACAATGTTAAATCAAAATAAGAAGTGGCCGTAAAACCAACTTCCGATAGTGAGCAAGAACACAAAAACACACACCAAGCAGCGGACCAAAAACAGAGAGTAACAGCCATTTGACATATCCAGAATAAAGGAGCCTGAGGTATCAGTAAGCTAACTAATAAAGAAATAGTAAAATCAAGTTGATTTTGGTTAGATAGAACAGAATTGTTGACTGTTCAAAATTCATGTATAGAAGGACCACACTGTCAATCAGGAGCTTTAAATAACTAAAAAATGAGTAATTTGAAATACGCTCCTCGTTGAGGAGTCCTCAAGGTATTTACTTTAAGACCGAAATTTGGCTTTGCCTAAATCTTAATTCACCCAGAAAAAACATCAAATGATACACTTAAACGAGACTGTCAAACTCAAACACTTTCTACCAAATTAGTTTACCAATAGAAATAGGTAATATTCTCGAATTTTAACATCAAGCTTTCCTCCTTCGTTCTGGAAAGGTTATCATCTTTTATCACCAGAAATGGATGGCCTCTATAATCAATCAGTCCAAGACAAGCCAGTGTCTAGTATTGACTTCTGATAAGTAATTGGAAAACTCTACTAAGTAGAATGGAAAAGCTTCCGATGTCAAGACAGTAGAAGCAAGTAGTTGAAATAAAACCTATCCAGCGAGTGGTAAGAGGGATTGATAATAATGCTATGAGAAAAACGAAAAATTCGCACGGTTGCGCCAATTAGAGCTATTCAGATGATGAAGAAGAATCACAATCCAGTTATTCTCTAATCGTCCACAACAATTCAACTAAACAAATGCTGACGAGTATAAATTTAATTAATTGTTTACAATTAGGAAAAGCCGAACAATCAAAAGCAAATTACCAAAACCCATCAGTCGTCACTCGTAAAAGAGACTACCGATAAATAAAAATTATCAAAGCAACGGGAGAAAGGATCGAACCAGCGCGTGTCGTTCACCAGCTTGGAAGGAGAGTTTTTGCTGATTCATAGCCTGAGTGTAAAGCTGAGAGAGGGAGTTGGCAGCGCTGCAGAAGGTGGTATACATGGTGCGATCGACTTCATCGAGGCGTGTGGCAACGGACTTCCTCTTCTTCGCCATGGGAATTGAAAGGTGGGGGAGCCGGAGAAGCCCCTGGGAATGCAATGTATTTGATTTGGAGAAAACGAAATTAAAAAAAAAAAAAAGATGGTAAGGTTTTGTTTGGTGGAGAGACACAGATTACGGTGTGGATGAATCTCCAAGTGGCGTATCTTGCCTATTGGGCATCCACCCATGCTCCTTTTTGCTTTGACAAATAGTTTATTCAGTACTTAACAACGTGTACGTAATATCACGTGACACACACAGCCATGGATTGCGAGCTAATATTTGGTTCATGTTTACCTTAAAAGGTGAAGTTTTAAAATTTTTATTGAAATATAGCAAGTATATATTTTTTATTAATATATTATTATATTTAAAAAATTATATTTTATTATATTTTCATTAAATAGTTTAATAATAAATAATTAATTATATCTAAATTTAATTACTGATGAGAAATGAGGAGGATGACCGTTTGCTTAATTCTGGGCCCCACGGGGCCTGTTAACCTCACATTAGAGTCCACCTAACTAAAGCAGCAGATATGGGCTATATATGTCCTCAATAGACCTCATTTGTTACTAACGGAGACAATAACTTTCCCGAGGATTCCTATATAACTGTCACAAAACCAAAAAAAAAAAAAACAGAAGAAAATGACCAGGCTTCCACGATTGTCGTATTGTAACTTTTTTCCTTTCGAATTTTACTTGGGTTGTTCTTTTAATTCTTATTGTTTCACTTATTTTTAATTTGGTAAATATATTTTAAAAATTTATGTTTGAATAGATCTAGTTTTAAAAAAAAATTAATTTAGCTCATGCCATTAAGCTTTTATTTACACCTCATTAATTTTTAAGAACATAGTTTGTCATGTGTTATTTTAAAACTTTAAATATACATAATTTAAACCCACAAAATATATCATATGGTATACAAGTGAGGATAGTAGAGCTAAACAGATTATCCTAGATGGTGCTAGAATTAAAAGTTACAAAGGTAAAAGGAGTTCGTCAAAATTCTGTATATTAAGTAATGAAAATTTCAAAAAGGTAGAGGACACGGCTAGCTTTTTGACCGGTATATGAATAACAAAAAAAAAATTAATAACTTCAACCCTTAATCTTTAAAATATTTTTAAAAATAATTTTTTTAAATTTTTGAAGGAGTCACAATATCTCTTCTACTACGGCCTTTTAAGATATTTTTATCTTTTAATTTTTTTAAACATAGGTCATAGTTGACCCATGCTAGTGGCATATAGGTTGTGGCATTTAAAATGCCACAACTCATTTTTTATTTTTATAAATTTAAAATGAGTCACAGCATATGATATATCGTGACTCATTTGTTTATTTTAAATTTTATTTTTTAAAAAATACATATTTAAAATTTTAATTATTGTAAAAAATTATATTCTTTTCTTTTTAATATATTTTTAGATTTTCATAAATTTGTATATAATATAAAATTAAAAAACATAATTTTTTTTTGTAATGTTCATATTTTTATTAAAAGAAAACTAATAAAAGAATAATATAAAATTAAAAATAAGTAAAAAATGTAAAAAATATATAAAGAATAAAAATGAAATAAAATTTACAGGTATACAAAAATAAGATATAAATATTAAAATAAAAAATACATTTATCATTTTAGCTAATATGTCCTCCAATTCTATATCGAAGCCTCCTTCTCAGTTGTTATGGACGGTATTGCAATGGCTCCTCTTAATTTTCTTCTTCTTCTTCATCTTCATCATCATCAGATGATTTATTATTGATATTACAAGTTAGTTGAGAGGATTGATGGTGTGTTTGGAATCCCGTTGGCAAACCGCGTTTGTGTAGAAGCTTGAATTTGTTGCTTCAGAGAAAACGTGGTTTTGGAGGAAGCCACTGGATTTCCAAACACGCACTGAATAGGTAGAATCAATTGATTAAGAGTAAAAAAACTCCTATTGAAAAGATAATTCCCATTATTCAAAAGATGTACTGGCATACTCTGCACTGAACACAAATGAATCAAAGAATAGAGTAACGAAGGTTACACCACTAACTTGCATAGTTTGGGGTAGGCGGGTGGAAAAGTACAACTGAGGAGTTGATGGTGTGAATGAAGATGAACTTGTATCGACAAAATTCGTAAATAATATACTAGGAGCAAAAGAAGAATGACTAACACCCTCAAAATCTGGAAAAGATCCACTTAGTGCAAAAGATTATACAAAAGAAGAAGGACCAATACTTGCGCAGCCAACGAACGATGCAAAAGTAGAAGGACCTGAACCCTCAATATTTTCATAGACTAGCGTTGGCATGTAATAAGACCATGAGGCATCTATTTAATATTCATTACTATGTGCAGTTTTTACTAATGGTTCTCTAATGGATATAAAATCATGTCTCTACTTTTCTGAGCAAGCCTCTGGCTCTGGTGGCCTCTGTAGATGAGGAGAGGATGAAACAGATTGAGAGACTATCATCTCCCGATGTTCATATAGGGCTTGCAACATCATCTTAATATCTCCATTTCTTCTCTCTCTAAATCCTGCACAATCAAGTGTCGGAAGGTCGGTAATTGTAACACCATACTTCTAGGGCTCAATTCATGCCATTCCCATGCTTTATCTTATGTTCGTTCTATGGAAACAATATAGTGGCATAGGGAGTTATGAATTAAAATACATTCCTCTACGAGTAAAATTTTTCTTTCAGAGTCTCGTGGGTCATATGAATGCATCTATCACATTCTTATACTTAAACACATGAATATAGCTCATTTCCATCATCAAATTTGGCCTACAATTCATGGAAAGCAAAGGAACACATTAAAATTCATGTTTGCATTTCGGCCAAAATGTCCTCTTTTTTGTCACAAACTTTGGAAAATCATAACTAATTGTAGAAAAATCGAAATCATGTGTTCTTTGCGATTATAGGAAGCTTCAGATGTCTACTTCACACTAAAAATATGCCCAGACCATAACATTCATCATGGAGAACGTTTGACATCTGAAAGCCTATTGAGGTCGTTGGTTGCCTGGGCTGCTGTTCAAATTTCTGATATAAACTTCTAAAATCCATAACTAATTCTATAAAAATCTAAATCACATATATTTGGTCATTATGAAAATTTACACATATTAAATTGATACTAAAAATAATTTTAGAATAAAACAGATACGTTTAGCGCTTGGAAACTTATGGAACAGTAACCGAACTCTGGAGGCGCCACAGTTACTGACAACAAACTTCAAAAATGCGTAACTCTCTGCTCAGACCTCCAAATGAGGTGATCTCGGTGGCAGAAAGCTTGTGACCTCTAGTTTATGCATATAAAATTTTACAAGTATTGGATACAATTTGGCCATTGAGTGACACAGAATTCCAAACTGCCAGTATGAACAGTACCCATACCAGAATCCATGAAAAATCTCAATTTTGAAAATTCATAAAATATTCCCTAGACCTCCGAAAATTATGATCTTTAGCTTCACAGAAAAGCTCTCAATGGGACCTAATTGCATGCCAAATTTCAGGGCAAGACTAACTCATTTGGTTAAAAAGTGATATATGGTTCCATTATGGTCAAATTTGACTCCATATGAGGTACCAAATTTGCCAAATGGCCTTCCCTTGGTTGTGGCACCTTTTGGGCAAGTATAAAAGCACATTTGAGACTTGTGTAAGTTGCCCAAATGCTCTCAAATCTCATGCATCTCATTTTGGCCATTCAACCCACATTTATACACATATTCATCAAACTTTAAACTCTCATACCATGGCATTACATACTTAAAACATGTACTAGTGGTCATATATCATTTCCATACATCTAAACATCACATAATAGTATCTTTACATATGTCTCAACATTCATAGTACATATACAACATCATATACATGATAAACCATCATTATGGTTCCAAAATGGCTAAAACAAGACATAAGCTTGTCAATCTTTGCTCTTTATGGTTGTTGGCTCCCTTCACCATAATTACTTGATCCACCTAGCATGTTAGATCATTGGAGAAGAGGGAATGAGATTCAAAGAATCCCAATAGCTTATCTCCCATTCAATCATACATAATATGTGCAAAGCAAGTTTCACAAATGCATGCATGGAAAAATTAGAAATCATAGACATTTAAAAAGAACTTTGGCATGTGAATCAATCATACAAGACATTCAAGAGCTCACTAAGTGTTTGGATTGGCATCACACTTCTCCTTATGGATTTTGGACTTGCCTCACCCATTCTTTGAGTACTTTGGATTCAACCATACTCTTGGGAGCCCACTTTGCTTTTGGGAGACTCTTTACTTTATCTCAACCAAGCTCAAGGGTTCTTGGCTCATCCTCACCCAAGGGAAGAGTTCTTGGCCTTTCCACACTCAAGCAAACTCATACAAATATCATGGATTCATTTAAAAACATAACATGACATCAAGCATCATGGCATATAAAGGCATGCTAGCATACTTTTCAAAGCTTGGACAGACACATACACACATTCTAAAATAAGCTAAACACACATTCATGCATGAGAGAAGGTGGAGAGAGCTACCTTGCACACAATCACACACTTTTTCCTTTGGACTCAAGCCTCCTCTTTCGGCCACACACCCACAAATTGGTGGAGATGGTTTCTCTTGGCCTAGATACAAATTATAGGAGCCAATTAAGTTCATGAATCACACTCTAAGGCTACACAACTTAATGAAACACTAGATTGCTCTATAACCCCCATTATGGTCCATATTGGCACCTAATGAAGTAATACCCCTCAAATGATTTCTAGGCCTCATTCTTTCTTTTCAAATATGATTCTTGACTCCTTTTAAGCCTCTTGAAGTCATCACATCATCAAAACAAAAGGCCTAGCACCATGTTGCTTCTTTAGGTCATAATATGGAACCTAAGGCACCAAATCACATTCTATGAGTTTTAAATTTTTTCCAAGGCCTCCCCTCACTTTCATTGATCAAATATGACTCAAGAATGGCCTTAGAAAAATTTAAAACTCTTCCTAACTAGGAGAACCCATCTAGGCCGAGGCTATGAAGCATATTGGGTTCCATAGAGCTTTCTTTGTTTTCTCAAGGGAACAAGCATATGGGGAGCCTCTTAGGGATCTTGGGAGCTCATTTAAACTCTTACTTAGGCCTAGAAATCATCATACAAAGTCAGATTTTACAAGGTGCAATTGAAGCCCTAGAATTTGCATCTTGAAATCTAATGGCTTTTTGATAATTCCCTTTGCATATTCTTAATCTCCACACCCTTTTTCCTTAGATTCATACTTGGTTCTACCTAAAAAAATCTCCTCCTAGGGTTTTCTCAAGTGGGGCGAAATGGTGGAGAAGGGGACCAAAAATGAAAACCATATGAAGAGAAATTACCTTGTTTTCTTGCTTTTTCTCACTTGAATCTTGTGTTCTTTGAGCTCCTTTCTTCAAATCCGAACTTTCCCCTCAATTTCTCCCTTAAAACAGATTTATAAACTTCATTATAATCATAGGAAACAAAGGAGAATGGAGGAGAAGAGGTTTGGAAGAGAAAGAGCATGAAAAACTACTAATTTCCATACCTTAAAGCCTTTGATTTCTCCTCCTTTTCTTCCCCTTCTTGTGAGCCTCATCCCCTAGGGTTTTCTTCTAGTTTTAGGCAGAAGATGGTCATGCATAATGAAGGGAGGAAAAGGGTGCATCATATATATGGGTGGGAATAAGTTACACTTTTCAAAAATTTCTATTTTGCCCTTCATACTTTGCATTTTCTTTTCTCCTTTGTTTTAGCTTCTTTTTTAGAACCATCTTTTCCATTATAAAATTTAGGTTCCCAAACAAGTAAAATGTCTTTGGAATCATTCAAATTGGAGCTAAAACTTTTCTGAACAGATTCGTCAAAGTTCGAGTACACCGATGTTGGAAAACGTCCACCGGAGGGGCTTTAGCTGTCCCGGGGTTTTTCATGGTTTTTAGGGCCTCTGAGAACCCCGAAACACTCAAAACTTTCATTTAAAAAGCCCTCCTGTGTGCTTTTCCAAAATTACACTTATTTACGAAAATACCACTGGCTTTTCGGTAAATTTTTCGAATCACTCTGGCCTTGATTTCTGGGCAACTCAAGGCTCAAATCCTCATTTTCTAATATTTAAAATTTTATTATAATTTTGGTTGGCCCCAATCCCTTCTGTTTCAGGGACTTCCTTTTGTATCTGGCCCATATTTGCTGTTTACAGAGAAACCAAACATTATATTTCTCACATTTATGGAAAGGCCGGATGTTACAATAATGACATGCCTATATTAGTTGTCCAATACATCAACCTGTGGAGAAAAGAAAAAAAAATCAACAATTATGTGTTTAGATAAAGTATAAAAGTATATAGAAGAAAATTAAATACAAGTATAAAAAACCTTATCACGAAACCTTAAGAGCCACTATTTAAATGGATCTATTATCCCGCATGTCGCCAATACCAATGTATGTAATCAAATAAGCGATCTAAGAGAGATATCTCTATATCCACTTGGGCAATAATCTGTTGTCATGCATTCCATGCAGTAATAAATACAATGTGTTTATGATGCTAATTTTTATATGTTTTTCCTTTCAACTAAAGGATATGCAAATACCTCACATTAAATGGCATCTAGGGGATATGTCGCTATCAATTAAGCTGGGGAAGGATATGGTCTATATGGTGAAACTCAACAATCTATAAGCAAACAATAGAAACATATGTGTGCCATATATCTAAAGATGCTAAACAATAGTAAAAAATTAATTGTTAAATACTTGGATGGTCATATAATTACCAAATAAACTCATCATCCTTGGTTTAATCCAACAATATCCTATAGGTTCGCAAGGTCTCTATAGTTGAGCGAATATGTTTGGGGACACACTGATACAATACCAGTAGGCATGCCCATTAGAGCACTACAAGTTCAAGAAGCCCTCATCCATCAAGAAACTCAAATCATTCAAAAGGGTATGATTCAGGTCCAAATAACTCATGAAGAGATGGCCCATGCTCAAGAGGCCCAAATTGTGCTAGTATATGTCCAAAAACTTCAAAGAGTTCAAAATAATCTCTATGTTGGACTTCAACCCAAGTTTATAGCCCAAGATCCATATTTGATCAAGATCTCCTTAAAGATACAAAAGTGGAAGCCCAATGTCTTAAGAAGATTCATGGAGCAACTAAATTCAATATCTAACATGTTGAAGGCCCAATGTAGTTACACACATACAAGAGGAGTGCCAAGGCCCAATTAGAGTCCAATTACAAGAGATTAAGAATCAAGTGACAACCATGTGATTTTTAATGAAGCATGAGCATCCCATGTGACAAATTAAAGAAGCTGATTAGTTTTGACTAGGATTCCTTTTGAAATTTCGTTTTTTTATTATTTTATTATTTTTTTGAACTTGGTCAAAGAGTTTATCTTGGAGATCAAGTTAAAATTAGTATCTTAATCTAATTAGGATATATATTAAGTATTATTTAAAATATTTCTAATCAGAATTTAGAGTTTTACTTTAATTAGGACTCTAGAAATTTTGCCTATAAAAGGCTTCCTATTGTACTCTATTTTGCACATAAATGAAATTGAGTATTATTCAATTATTTGTGAGGCTTTTACTTCTTTGTGTTCTCTGAGAGTTCACGTGACTTATCAAAGGATTAGTCTTCCTTTGTGGCGTCTTGAGGCTAGGGTTCTAAGAGACAAGTTCTCTTAGGGTCTTTTCTTTGACCAACATTCTTATTTTCTAGCCGGTTTTGGGCAAAGTGTCATCTTGTTGAAGGTTCCTAAGACAAGGTTCCTAAGATAAGGTTCCTAGAGGGTCTCTCATCATTTAGTATCAGAGCTTTGGTCGCTAGTACAAGGTATATCTTTGTGTTTTCCCTTTCATATTTGATTAATTCAAAATATGCTGAATTGGACTTTGGACATGAATGAATTTGAGTATTATTCAATACTTTGTGAGGCTTTTGCTTCTTTGTATTCTCTGAGAGTTCACGTGACTTATCAAAGGATTAGGGACACACCTTCATCTGAAACCCAACGACATACCTCTATCTGAAGGTTTGGCTAAAGAGATAGTGGTGGAACTAGTCGCAGAAAGCGATCTTATACCCATAAGTGCAACAATGTCGAACAACCACCAATATTTACATCATCATAATTTGTTGTATTGTACATTTCTCTATATAAGTGTGTCAAACTATTGATCCCTAACTATAATGACCAGTCTCATCAAAATTAGTAAATAATGATAAATACATCAATATGACCCTGTAGCTAGTCCAATTTGGTATCAAGTATCTCATAATTAATCTCATAATATATGCTTAAGTAAATTGCTATATAGTCATATCATCAACATCATCTGGAAGGCCTGCAAATGTCTGAATAAGTCATGGGACATTGAGTTGCTATCCATCTATTATCTTTAAAGGTGGAGTCATGCCAAGTAATTGTTGACACACGGTCACCTAATTGTAATTTGTCCAACGTAAAACAACTTGTCACGTGCATGGTAGCCCAAGTTGAATACCAATATCTTGTTGGGTGATTGTTGCCTTCCCTTTAGTTAGGTGAAAAAGATGTGCTTCTGATCCACAAGAACTGAAACTAATGCTGTATTAAATTCAAAATGGTCAAGTTATGACATCCTATAAAAACTAGCCCTGATTAGGTAGGGAATAATGGCAAGCAGATGATTGAAAATGTAAACCTCGTGTGCTACCCGTCGTATACATATAATGCGATTAGTTTGCAACATGCATTTATAATATTAACACATAATAGGTTATAATCAGCTAAATAAAATAACTTTAATTGTGTTATCTTATCCATCCCTGCCACACGACGAGTCTACAAGTATAGAAGTAAGTTATCCTCAGGCCCTGGATCCACAACACTAGGATGACCAGCCATTATACTATTATAGTATTAAAGTTAAAGTTAAAAAAATAATTTTCAAATTTAAAGTTAAAAAAATAACTTTTAAATTTATGTAGTTATGAAGTAACTTTTTTTATGAGGGCTACTCCAAAAGAAATAACAATTGTTAAAATCTTAAATAACAGAAACTACAAATCCAATCTAAAAAAATAAAATCACGTTATAAAAAAAATTCATTGATGGAAACAACTATAAAGTTACAGTGAAATTATGTTAATTAAGTCAAATATACGATAAAATAAACTATATCAACATCCATTCAACCTTCGAAATGGGTAGATTACTCGATTGTGGCTAGTTTGTTTGCACAAACTACATCTTTACTGTTTTCTTATGCCTTCACGCCACTCCATCTCATTTCGAATTCTGGAGAACCTTGGCTGCCTCTTTAGTGAATCATAGTAAGATCAGGCACTAACTATGGACCTACAATTTATGACCAATATACTTTCCTTTTTGATTGAGTGAAACTCCGTCTTATATGCATTAATGATAGTGTCCAACTGGAAAAGTCAGTCTACGTATTGGAACTAATCAATGGAGACTGTGACACATACAGCAAATACATGTTGGCATAGATACTTTTGAATTTGAAACTTATCGCAGTTACATGTACGACAAGACAAACTCATCTTATAGCATCAACCATAGGATCAATCAAAATACCAATATTAATGAACTTTTTAAACAAAAAACATAACACTACCCAATTTCTGAATTAGAGATAATGGGTAAAATTTTAAGATGTCTATTAACAATCAAGCAGATCCCAGTTTTATTTGGCAATACTTGGTGTCAAAATAAATAAAGAAAGCATGCCCATAACTTGTGCGTTTCACCTTCAATAACTATAAATGCTAGAAGTACAACTTTATTGGCACCATCATGTGAATTTGCAATGAGCACAATCCCTTTGTGCTTTCCATACAAAAAGGTTTCATCAACTTAGACTATTGGTTTTAGGTGATTAAACATATCCATACATAGTTTAAAGATTTAGAAAAACTCGATGGAACATCACTAAAAGTTTTAAAGTTGAACTACTCTATTGGCATTCCTTTTGAACAAGTTCATAATACAATTCTGACATAAAGTGCTCAATTGCAGCCAACTATTTTAGCAAGAAAGCATATAATCGTTCCCAATTTTCAAATACAATGCTAATTGCTTGGTGTTTTCCCGTCTATGCTTTTTTGTATGATACAATATAGTCAAATATGTTATGCACCCTTTCAATAATTTATCTAATGGAGACCGATGGATTCTCAACTACTATTGACACAATATATGATAAGATCACATTAGAGCCAAACTTTGGATGATCATACAATAATGATGAAGAAACACATGTGTGGGTCATTATATCTTGTTATTTTTCAATGTCCCTGTCATCTTGGCTTGTTGTAACTTTCCAATTACACAGACTACCATATTTTGGATAATGATATTCTATATACTTCACTAACAAGCAATGCATCCTAAATGTGTGGTATTTGTAAATGAAGTATATCTTCTCTGCACTGTGCATGAACTATTTATCTTAGAATCTCATGCCAATATATAACTCTTAACTGTTGTTCAAATCAACATTTTCAACCATCTTAGGGATCTTGATAAAATTTTCATCACTTGGGCTAATCTGTGAAAGTATGGCATATGCTCAGTCCACATATTGAACCAACAAAGTGACCCCTCCCTCATTAACATTTTCTCTTTCAGAATCATCGTCTCTATGGTTATTTACATTAAACAAAGTATGACCTTTCCTTTAAAGTTTTTCCATTATATCATCTGCCTCATTTGGGGGCGACGGATGACTCATATTAAAAATAGATTAATATAATGAGCTTGACTGGCATGTGAAGTTGACGCTAAGCTGAGAAGCAAAATAGTCAACATCTATCATGTATGAGTTAAATTATGAGGCCTAATCATTTGTACTTTGAAATTGTATGGTAGATGGGAGGGATAATGGTGCATAGACCTTACTTGGGCCGTGACCAAATCGACATCAATAGTTAATAAATGCGCATATATATTGGGTGCACCCACTTAGTTTGAAAATTTTTGGTTAGCTTCTCACATCATTTGGATATCAGAATAATCCTCCTGAATACATGCTAAGTACCTTGTAAGATTATGAGAATGAGGATATCTATATACTAACTTAGACACAAACTGATTTGAAGTCAATAGTAGCTTTTTAGCCACCACGTTCTTCAACCCATTAAGAGTAATATCTACGTCAACTTTTAATATTTTGAGTCTATAACATGCAAATGTTGCACCTTCTTCATTGACATAAATTTTTTCATTTGTATAAATACATATGATTTCCTTTCTCAAACTTATTATGATTTTTATCATAGAATTGATGTAATGACATGTGAAAAAAAAATCCATTAACAACATTTAGTTATATATATCAATAAATATATACATGTTTTATTATTAAACTATATACAATTATATTTATACATATCTACATTAGAAATTATTTAACTTATTTAACAATATTTTTATTTTTCTCATATACATAATGCTATATTTACTTTTATATAACATATATTTATAAAAATTTATATTATACACATTTTATAAATATCATTATAAATATATATATATATATATATAAATTTTTACATTTTTTTTCAATAAAAATATATATGTAAATATATTTTCATTTATTTATTTTATATATGTATTACAATATTTATTTGTATATAAATTAAATTCTATATTATCTATATTTTTTTAAATGCATTTTTATTTATTTCTTATTTAGTTTTTTTGTCATTTATTCACAAATAAATATTTTTTTTGGGTACAGTTCAACTTACATTTATTTATTTTTATACTTTTCTCCTTATTCCTATTACATATTATACATTATATAGATTTAAAAATTATATATATAATGATTTTTTTATTAAGTTTGATAGTCAACAAGTTAAAACAAAGTTTTATTTTCAATATATAGAAATATAAATATAATTTATCATAAAAATAAATAAACCAAACTCTAAATAATCACATATATATATGTATTTAAATTATTCTTTTTCAACTAAGTACCAACAAATAAATAATATAAATTCAGTACATTAACTATATAAATATAAAGATAATATATTATCTAAAAAAAATTTCTTACCTCTAAAAAATTATTAACCCATCAACAATGTTGATTTGCAATTTATTACACATTTTTCTTCTGTTGAATCACAAAATGATTATTTTCTCTCAATATGCAAAAATGTATCAGATATAAAAAAGGTAAACTAAATATATGAAAGTGCTAAATATATTCATCAATATTAAAATATTAAATAAAAGTTAAACAAATAAAAACTATACTTTTGTTTATGAATATCATATATTAAACCAAAAATTACTACAAGAAACTTTACATTTTTTTCCTATCTCACAATATTTTGACTTAACACTCATACCTGTCAATATTGAAAAATTTTGCAAGAGTAAAGATATTAAACTTTGAATGTTTTATATTTGCTTTTCTGTTTGTTAAAATATATAATGAGAGTTTTTCAAAAAGGAAATAGAGAAAAAAGATGGTGATAAACATAAAAAAATATAGTGGAGGCAAAAACAAGAAGTGAGGAACAAAAAACTCATCACTTCCTTTTATAATGCAAGAAAAAGTGGAAGAGTTAGAAGAAGAGAAGGGGGAAGAGCTTACTAAGGCCAAGAGCTGCAGCTTGCTGTGGTCAGTAGGCTGCAGCTTTAAGGGTCTATGACCCTCTAAAAATTAAAATTAAAATTTAATTTATAAGGGTTGCAGCACATGTGATGCTGCAACCCTTAAACTTTTTTAAAAAATATATTAAAGGATTGTGGAAGAAGGGATGTCATGATAAATTAAAAAAGATTAAGTATATGTCAAAATAGTTTTGATGATTGAGTTTTTTAGTTATTTTTTCTTTTCTTTTACGTATTGAAGTCAAAAAGTCCAAAGGTCTCCTATCTTTCATTTCTATAAATTTAAATCTTTTAAGATTTTTTATTATACTTTTTTTATAAAATTAAAAAAATACAAAGTGTGAATTTTATACATTTTCATTCTCTTTCTTTTAATATTTGACCTCACACTTTATTTTTATTTCTCTGTAAATTTACAAAAAAATTTGTCACCAAAAATTTTAAAAGGTCTATACACCCTTCAATGCATGTGAATTAACTTTACTTGGTTATTCATTTTTATTTTTGTTATTAGTACACATAGTAAGAACACTAAAATAACATATAGATGAATAACACTAACAGAAGTTTAATAGTGACTTATAAATTAAACTATAAATTTTTAAAAATACAATAATTTGATTATAAATTAAGAAATGAAATTATAAAGACAAAAAATAATTAAACCTTAAATTTTTCTGAAAACATGTAATTGTTAAATCAAAAAACTCACGTCAACACCAATGTGGCCAATAACACTGTCTCATTTAGTATGATCCAATTGTCTCGACCGAAGGGTCAATTCCTCCCATGCACCCATGTATTTTGTCTTATGCCTTAAAGCTGAAACAAATTTTTTTTTAACTCGTTACCAAAAAAAAATACCTGAACTATTAAGCATTTATAGTTTGCTGAAAAAAAAAAAAAAAAAGACAGCGCATTGAGAAGAACGGAAAACATGTGGGGAAAAGACCTAAAAGGACACAAGCTCACATCAGACACAGAGAACGTGAAACTTATAAACCACACTTTAAAGCCATAGCAAACTTAGTTTCCTATTTCTGATGGGCAATCATTTCTTCCGGTATCAACTACTGACTAACTAACAATGTCAACAATTCCATTGAATTTAAGGAAGCAATTTACTATTCTCATAAATTTTCACATTGTTATTCATTTTTCAGAAGCAGCCATAACTGTTTGGGGGGTAAGCAAACTTGACTATTCTTCGTCATGATTTTTCCCTATACTCAGTTTTTCCTTGCTTCACCCGCCAACCCATACTTGTTCGATCACAAAATGTGAACTTCAGAGAGCAGTCAGATTTCCATGTAAAATGCAAACAAGGATCCGCAAATCAAGCGCAAACAGTCAAATAAGCAGCGAGGAAAGCACAAAATGTTTGAGCTGATTCTTTGTCTCTCTCTCGAGGACTCCACCTCTTTCTCTCTTTTAATGCTGACGCCTCCTTCCATTTTTGTTAGCTTCACTTCACATTGGCGCCTTCCTCTTTTCCTCCCTCCCCCCCCCAAAAAAAGAGGTACGTCCTTCAATGACTTCACAAGCTTTGTTTATCCATCTGAGCAAAAAGATAAACAACATGGGAAATTTCATGTGCTTTGAGGATTCTTAATTTCTTACGGTTTCTTACTTGCCCAATTCTTGATTACGGATCCGTGTTTAGAATTCAGGTTGAGCTTAACTTTTTCCTCGATTTGGTCTTTGTGCAATTGATCTGATGGAAATTGTGCAATTTTTGGATTCCACTTCTTTTATTCTCCTATTCACTCTATATTTTGCCTGAATTTTGCCTCTGATGCTGTTACAATTCAGTGTTTTTATGGTGAGCTTGAAGATTCATCTCTTGGTGCTTGTAACCACGAAATGTTCTTGTGTGTGTGTGTGTTTTTCTTTTTTTGGGTGTTTTGACAAGGTGAACGAAGCATGAAGATCCACATAAGAAACATTGAATCAATTGTTCCTGTAGGATAAACATCATGTCTCTGGATGGAGATATCCATTAAGGATGGATTAAATTTTAAATTTCTGGACGTTTTAAAATTCCCTTGAATAGAAGATATAAACACATATTGTATATTGGGTTATTGTAGTTTAATCACTTCAAACTATGTTATCATTTTGCGTAAGACCTGCTTATTGCTAATTTTACATGTCGTTGACAAGAAAAGAATTTAGACATGGCTTTTGCAGTAGATCAGTATAAGAATTTCATTTAATTTATTTGAATTCTGTCCTTCCTCTGATATTAAAGCCCTTTGGATTTCGTAATTGCAATATATTTCCCTGCATGAAGGCAGAGCCGTGAAAAATCCTGTTTATTTATTGGAAGCTCCAGCTCAATATGTCTTCAGCAAGCAAGGGTGATAGGAAGGCTGTCATTGATGCGGCGTCATGGATGTTCAATGTGGTCGCGTCCGTAGGAATAATCATTGTCAATAAAGCCCTCATGGCTAAGCATGGTTTTAGTTTTGGTATAGCCTCCTCACCACACCAGCTTATCCTTTTTATGTCATTAATGGTTGCTTCTGAGCTGATGCACCAGTGGTGAGTCCTGACATTATAACTCTATATATGCAGCTACAACGTTAACTGGTCTGCATTTCGCCACGACGACCTTGTTGACAACCATTCTCAAGCGGCTGGGTTATATCCAGACCTCTCATCTGCCACTATCTGATCTCATCAAATTTGTACTATTTTCAAATCTCTCCATTGTGGGAATGAATGTGAGTCTGATGTGGAACTCTGTGGGATTCTATCAGGTAACTGAAGATAAAATTATCAGATTTTGGACCCTTTGTGAGACTCAGATTTCAGAATTAGTGAGTCTGATATGCAGTTTGAAACGAAAATTTCAGATAGCTAAGCTGAGTATGATACCAGTATCTTGTTTCCTGGAGGTTGTGTTGGACAAGGTGCAATATTCAAGGGACACAAAGCGGAGCATTGCATTGGTTCTGCTTGGGGTTGCTGTCTGTACAGTCACTGATGTGAGCGTGAATGCCAAGGGTTTCTTAGCTGCTTTAGTTGCCGTTTGGGGCACCGCACTTCAGCAGTATGTACGTATAGTAACACTTTATTAAGCTCTGAAGAATCTTATTTAGAAGATGATAGCAACAGATTAACATGTTATATATTTTACATTATGTTTTGTGTGCAGTATGTGCATTCTCTTCAGAAGAAGCATTCTCTTGGATCATTTAACTTGTTAGGCCACACTGCACCAGCACAGGCAGCAAGTCTACTTGTATTAGGTCCCTTTCTCGACTACTGGTTGACCAACAAACGAGTTGATGCCTATGCCTATGATGTGACATCCGTTGTAAGTTTCTTTCCAATTTATTTTAGGTTCATCAGTATTACAAGTTGTTCATATTATATTAATTAAATTGATCATGCGCTGCTCTTGCTGTGTGCAGTTGTTGATCACTCTGTCTTGCGGTATCGCGGTGGGGACAAACCTCAGCCAGTTCATATGCATTGGTAGGTTCACGGCGGTATCATTCCAAGTGATTGGGCATATGAAGACTATACTGGTGCTGATATTGGGATTCAGTTTGTTTGGAAAAGAGGGTCTAAGGGTGCAAGTTGTTTTAGGAATGATCATTGCAATAGTGGGAATGATATGGTATGGCAATGCTTCTTCTAAACCAGGAGGGAAGGAGCGCCCTGGTAGCTCTTCCAATACTCCTGCTCCTACCACCAAAGCACAAGATTACGTTGCGCTACCGCCATCTTCTGAATCCAATCACGAGGTCTAGAGTTTAGCGGAATGTTACAAGAAAACAATGAGCTTTGAAACTTTTGATCCCTTTTATCTCGGCAAGTCATATTTCTCTTTGCTTTTGTGTTGCTTGTGATGGGGAACAACACATCAAATGAATGCAACTCCCTGTTAGGAAAATTAAAAAAAAAAAATCTCAATTATAAGTAAACTGGAAAAAACTGAGCCAGCACACGGTCAAATGTAACTCCTGCAAACGGATTGCTTGAACAACTATACAAAAGACCAATCCCCTTATAAAATATTCGTCCTCCCATCTTGTTCAGTGAGAAAATTAGAAGGTTGACATTTTTTAAACGAAAAAACTATACCAGTAAATTATGTTGTTAAGCAATTAAGGAGATAAACAAAATGTAACTTGACTCCAGGAAAAAAAAAAATTAATATGTCATCATTTAATAATGCTTTGAGTTGAGATTATTATAAATCTTATAATAAAGTTAACCACAAGTTTGTGATATGTAATTCCGGGTGGCCTTCATAAACTGCATGTATATATTAGTCACTTCAAATAAGTGATGCAGCCTAGCCAGAGCTTGGTAAAAGAGCATAGTAAATGTCTAAAATTATCCCTCATTTCAATCTGTACATCTGGAAAACTAAACGGGGAACCAATGAAGCAGGGCAGCAAACACAGCTTCTTCCACCTCTTGTGCGAAGGTTCCTAAGGACCTGAGATATATATATATATATATATATATATACACACACACACGCACACACGCACATATACATATATATGAGGTATGCACATTCAAAATAATTCCTCTGTGACTATCGTGTCATATTTCTCCACTTGTCCTTCAAATCAACCTGAAAATAAAGTTATTGGAGTTATATTAAAAGCTTAAGTTCAGAAAGAAACAAGGCACAGAAATTTAGTACATAAATTGCCATTGTTGTCAAAAACACGTTTCAGCACAAAAACTTGTGCAAGTTCACAATTGCAGATGGGAAAAACTGGTTAACATGCATGCAAACTCGCAGCAAAATCGTGTGAACTTGTGAAATCACAGCAAAATTGTGATTTCATCTGTGTGTTTAGAAATATATATTTTAATAGGTATCTATTGACATACGTAAACTCTTACAAGTTTAGTTTACGAGTCGAATTCATCTCCTACTCACGAGTTTACTAAAAAGTCACAAATTTGACAACCTTGTAAGTTGCTTACTTCAGTTCTTTCCGTCTTTGTAAATATCTCACTGTAGAAATTTAGGATTGACTTCCAGTTTCCTTTGCCAAACCTGTATAAGAAAATAAGGAGAATCAGAACATAAAATTATATTGTCTGAAACTTCAAAAAATGGATTCATGTTCTCCATCGAAGTAGTAAAGGTCTTAGAAGCCCAAAACACTTCCAGTAGTTAACTAGTGTGAAATTGGTGATTTATGAGTTCTGAGAACAACACTATTCTCTCATGAACTCATCAATCACAGACAAGAACTCCACTTTTCCATCAGTATACAGAAAAATAAGGGAAGAAGCAAAGAATAAAGAGATAAGGAACACTACCAAAATGCAAAACTTTCCAAGTATAATTGAATACACAACAGAATTAAATCCCAAAATATTTAACCACGGAAAGTTTGTGGTTTCACGAGTTTTAAACAAAAACTTACTTCTTTACACCAGCCCTTAACGTGTCCTCTTCCAATGAACTCCATCTTTTGGCTTTCCTCCTTTTCCTGGGGGTTCCCCCGGGCAAGTTATTTATTGAATCATCCCACTGCAAAGAGAAATAATATCTAGTATACTTAAAAAATTTAAATAAAAACTAAAATATCCACAAAATTATTTCTGGAGAGAGAGACCATGAAAGACACGTCTTAAACAAGATGCCACCCTTTAGATTAACACCCGACCAATCCTGATACTTATAACCTTAAAAAGAACCTGCCACCAGATTAAAACAGAAATTGATGAACATAATTACCTCATAAGAATGGGCAGTACTATTTCGTTCCATTAAGCTGGGACGACGAACATTACTCCAATGAATATAAGACTGTTTCTTTAAAATAGCATCAATAGGTTGATAAAGCACAATGCTCCTGCAAGTATTTGGTTCTGGTACATCTACATCTGTACTCTGGTTTTCAAGAGCTGACTCATGACTCATGCCCTTCCTTGCCAATTCGGATCTTACAATATCAGACTTATGTAATATATCAGGAAGAGGATCCTTGACCAATGCTTGCAACTCCAAAGAACTCGACTTAAGAGATTCCCGAAGTCTTTTTACTCGAACACTAGACTCGGGGTCATTTTCACTACATAGTGTTGTTGGCTCCACTTCCTCTGCATCAATAATTTTAACTCCTCTATGTGGTGTACAGGATGCAGTGGGCTTATGTTTAAGCGGTAGCTGGCCCTTCTGAATTGCTACGTGGGACACAGAAAAAATCAGATTAAAATGCATTGTGACAAAGAAAATGTAAAAAATAGGGAAGAAAAAAAAGGCCTAGCAATTCAATAATATTGTTGTATTGCTAAATTTTTTCTGTGGCAAATAACCTGGAAGACAAAGAAATTAAAGATTTGTGTAAACTAATTAAATTGGCAAAGTCCAGCGGTGGGTGGTGAGTAAGAAAAAAATAATAAGCATTAACTATTAGTTTCAATTGATCATTACAACACTGAAGGTAAAGTATCAACAAAGTAATTAAGCAATTGTTTTGCCCATTCAGGGTTAATCAAGCAACCAATCATACTAAAGCAGTTTTTCCTCCTTTTGAGAAGGAGAGTCGAATAAAGTATAATTTATAGTGTGCAAATAAAAATGTTTATACTTTTTATCCTTACTAAAATAACAAAAAATAAGTATATCTAATTTTTAAAAAAAATGTAAAGAAAAACATGGAAACAATGAAGAAAAACAAAATGAACCCTCAAGTTATGCAAGATAAAGTTGCATCCCTGAGTCCAAAGCTAGTTTCTGGAACAAATATAGCAATGCTACTTGCACCTCCTATGCTTGTACACCCCTTAAAACTTTTAACACATACTAAATACTAATTTGCTAGCACCTGATATTATTCTATATGAACATAGCTCTTAACATGTTGATATCATAATTTATTTAACAATTATGATTCAGAAGGCGTAAAAAGTTACAAATCAAGATCAAGAACAGAGATGAATAGGGAAGAGGCAGGGCAGATAAATGTACCTCTCTCTATCTTTGGAGGCGAGTCAGTCCCACCCAATTCCCGACTTCCATCAACCGAAGACACAGCTCTCTTTTCCAATTGCTCACTGTCCCGGTTCCCACCTGGCACTGGCGCCTTCTCCGTCCAGATTGCAGCATTACCCAATTCAATTCTATCACACGCAACTAAACCCTCTATCGTGTTAGCCGAACCCTGTAACCTTCCTTCACACACATTCATACGATTAGAGGCCAAGACAGATTCAGAAACACCTTTATCGCCACTATCTGTTGCAACCTCTCCACGCACGTCACCCATCTTATCCGCGCATGAACTATGCGAAACATTCACTTCAGACAATGTAGCTGCTAACTCAAGAAAAGGAGGGCCCATGAACGCCGAGGATTCTACCAGATAAGCCCTAACCTTATCAAGTGCGATTCGTCTGGCATTCGTGCTCGCTAACCTCTCGCACACCTTCGAGTCCCAAAGCGCAGCCTCTATGTCATCCCTCCACTGTATCAACTCAGCCGTAAACAACTGACTCCTTTTCCCTGACGGCGCCGCCTCCATCATTTCCCGAACCCGACCCCTCCAGATCCTCTTGACAGCGTCAAAATACAAACCGTGGTTGTTGTTGTCGTCGTCCGGGGATGCCTCGAGGTACCTGATGGTGCACTCCACAGCAACGGCGCAATACGCCTGCTTCATCGTTTGCGTGATTGCAATGCCATCAACCCTATCTATTTCCTCGATAATCTCCAGAGTTTCCAATAGGGTTTCTGTAAGAAAGGCCGTAGCCACTTCAGATTGAATACTCCTGAGAAGCAAGGTTTTCTTCAGCCGCAAATCGATGCCAGAGAGCGGCAAAACCATAAAAATTTTCTTGATGATTGAATCTGGGACGGAACTCCGAAGGAGAAACTCCAGTATCCAACGAGCTATATCGGCGTCCATTGCATTGGGAAAAGCTCTAATCGCCGGTGAAGCTGGAAAGAAGAAGGCTCGAGTTTAATCCTTGAAGGCAACTTCTGGCGAATTTGTTTTAGAGAAAGGGTTACGAAAGGGAATCGAACTGTTCGGCAGTGAAGTTGGGAGGGAAGATCCCGTTGCTGTGAAGCGTGATCGATTCGAGCATATTATGCTTCATAAAGCCCAATTTTTTAGATACTATTGAAAAATAAAAAGAAAAAGGGATATGCAAAACCCAACTTGATAACGTTCAAGGAATTTTATTTATATGAATTTTTTAAAAAATATTTATTTTCAATCGTAACTTAAGATATACATTAAAAATTATATTTTATATGTACTTTTGTAACTAAATAACCACACTCTACTTATGAATTTTGAAATTAATTGATAAAAAATTAAACAATTGCTCATTACCTATATTTCTGTTTAATTTTTATGACGAGTTAATGGTTTTTACAACCTCTAATGCTTGCAACACATTTCTTTGCATAAAAAAAAAGAGCAGTGAAAAAAATCATGTTCATATATTGAAATTTGGAAGCTCTAATTCAGTACGTTACCTGCGAGCAAGAGTGACAGGAATGTTGCCATTGATGCAGCATCGTGGATGTTCACGCGCCTGTAGAAATAATCATGGTTAATAAAGACCTCAAGGCTACACATGATTTTAGTTTTGGATGTTCTTTCGAATATTTGACTCGTCATGCCTTGAATTTACATTTTTAAGATAGTTGTGTTTGAGATACGCATTCAAAGGGTTTCAATAGATATAATCATGGCCGATAAAGACCTCGTATGCATCGTTTTGGTTTTAAAGATAGATAGTTGCAAAAGAAGGATTATCATTTGCTAACGTTCATAGATATCCCACAACTACAATGGACTCGAAGGTGCTAACTGCTAAGAAAGGCGCGCGTTTGATGATCGAAAAGAGTTTTTATTTCTTTTTTTTTTTCCTTAAACTAGTAGGTCAAAGAAAGATGTGATTTATCATTTATGCACTATATATAATGCAATTATATATGCTGCTACAACGTTAACTGGTCTGCATTTTGCCACGACAGCCTTGTTGACGACATTCTCAAGTGGCTGGGTTATATCCAGCCATCTCATCTTCCATTATCGATCAGATCTCATCAAATTTGTTTTATTTGCAAACTTTTCAATTGTCGGAATGAATATGAGTTAATTTTATGTGGAACTCTGGGGGACTCTATCGGGTAAATTTTGGTAAAATTATCCAATTTTGGACTGTGTGTGACAATGGTTTCATTATTTATAGTGTTTGTTGCCTTCTGAAATTAGAATTTCAGATTGCTGATCATGAGCTGAGTATGATTCCAGTTTCTTGTTTCCCGGAAGCTGAGGGTTTAATTCATGCTCTAGTGGCTGTTCGGAGCACCGCACTTCAGCAGCATGTACGGAACATTATAATAAACCCTGAATCTTGAGACAATGCAGCTTCGGGTTCTTGATGCTTGTTCTTATACAGACACATTAATGCTCTTTCAGGCAGTAGGCTGTATGACTGTTTTACATTATATTTTGCGCAATATATGCATTTCTTGGACCCTGATTGACCAACAAACGTGTTGATGCCATCTTCTGTAGTACTGGAGATGGTGGTGTAAGAAAGACGGAGACTGAGGGAGATGGAGTACAGTGGAATCTAATTACTGTCTTTCCTGTAAGAGTTTCTCCGGTACTAAAAAGGATCTTGATCCTTATGGTTCGATGTAGATTCCCTTTTCAGGTTAGGGGATGAAGGAAGGGGAGACACGAAGCACTTAAATATATATTTTGTTAGCTTCATAAGTAGTGCAGCTTGTGAGTGCATGTTTAAAAAAATGTTGGTATCCTCCAAATCATGATTTGGGAGAAGTAAATAAGTATAACTTTTGATAAAAGTAAGTTAAGTAAAAGTAATTCTAGACTTTCCACCGATTTTCTAAACACACCCTAATATTGTTTGACCTCTGGGAGAATTTACTCTCCCACTTGTGGATAACAGAAGTTAGGCAAGTTCCTGGTCCTTTTTTTTGAATTCTTGGCCCTTTGGTATATATTTTCCATCTTTACCAAACACAGCGGCAAGAAACGCTGTTGTTTCAATGGTCTTTCCAAGACCTCTGTTTCATTATCCCAACAATGAAGTTGGAAATTGCAATAGAAATTGTTATCAAAACATCCAAAAACAAAGAGGAAAAAAGAATAACAGTAGCTAATATAAATAACTTGTAAGACGATCAATTTAGATTTTTTCCTGTACACCACATTGTACAATCAAGAAGAACGAACAACAAAAAGTGGGCTCCATTTGTGAATATCATATTTTGTTTGAATATTTTTTTAAATAATAATAATAGAATTAAAATTAGGCCAATTTTACTATTATTTTGGGCTAATAAAATAATTAAAAAATATAAAAAGGAGAATTATTAATCAACCCTAACTATAAAATAATAAAAAATAAAAAATAGAATAAAGGAAAAGATTTTTAAAAAGGAAAAATATAAAAGAAGAAAAAGAAAAAGAAAAAAGATTCAAGAAAAAAGAGAGAAAATAGAATAAAGAAAAGAAGAGTTGTTTTTTCTAAAATAAAAAATTTTAAAGAAAAAAAAAAAAAAAAAAAGATAAAAAAAAAAATAAAAGAGAGAGAGAAAATAGAATAAAGAAATAGAAAGTTGTTTTTCTAAAATAAAAAATTTCAAAAAAAAGGAAAAAAAAAAAGATTTCAAAGAAAAAAATAAAGGAAAGCAAAAAAAAAAATCATACTGAAAAAGGCCACCCTAGGGCTTTCTCTCGATCATGCACAGTCGAGGAAACCATTTAAGAAGAAAGAAAGAGAAAGTAGTAAGGAAGCTATTCCAACAGTTTGGTGGTAAGAAAAGAGAAACATGCTTCAGAGGAAGTAAGAATCACATGAAGAATATCTATAAAAAAGGCAAATCAATGGGATTTTTGACTAAAAGCTTTAAAGAAAAGTTTCGAGTTCTGCTTTCAAGTTTTGTTTTTGGTTGGGTAATCTGAGAAGGAAAACCCAAGAGGGAGAAGAGAGCTTTTCGGGTAGAATTTGTTGGGTAGAGTTTGGATGTGATAACAATGAGAAAGGGATCAGGGAGAAGGCTCCATTTTTGGGATTTTTGGTTGGAGGTTCTTTTCGACTAAGGAATAAAGAGAGAAAGAAACCAAGGTTTTTAAAATCTAAGATTGATGATGCTTTAAGAATTTATCATCAATAGAGAAAGAAAGGTGGTATGCTTGCAAATTCAAGACAAAATAAAAGGGAAAAGAGAAGGAAGTAGAAAAGAAGAATTAAGAGACAAAGAAGAGAATTCAAGAAAGAGGAAATGGGATCACACTTCACATGCCCATCCTCACGTGTATTTGCAATATATATCAACGAGTATGGTCTATAACAAAAAGTGGTTATAAGCAAATTACAATATTACCTTACTTACTCGCATAAAGAGACATAAAAAACCCCTATAAATGAAATGCTACATATCAATTACCCTCTCACAACTTTATTATTGTCCCTAAGGATGTAAAGAACATGCAAAAAGTAGGAAACTTCTTCTAGATGTCATGATAGAATTCCTATGTGGCTTCTTATTCCATTTCACCATTCCATTTGATCAGCACTTGTGTGACAGCTCTATGTTGCCATTGCATAATATTATGAACAAGAATTAACTCAGGTTTTCATGGTACCTAAGATAAACCCCATTCTATAGGTATTGGACGTGATGGAATGTTAGAATCAAGACACTTAAAAGACTAACATGGAATGTAAGATGAATCTTAGATAACTCAAGTAGCTTTAAAGTGTAAGCTATTGGTCCAATATGAGCTACAACTTAATAAGGTCTAAAGTAGCAAAGAGAAAGCTTTTTTACAGCTCAACCAACCATAAAAGATTGCTTGTAAGGTTGAAGTTTAAGCAAAACTTAGTTACCTTGCTTAAATTATCACTCGGACCTTCATTTATCTGCTTGTTGCTTTATTTGATTAATAGCAATATACAAATTTTGTTTCAGTTTAATAAACATGGCCTCTCTAATAGTAAAGTTTCTATCTATGACATATATATTAGACTCTTATGGCAAATAAGGAGTAGCAATCGATGAAAGCTAGCCATATATGATCTCATAAAGAGTATAACCTTTAGTAGTGTGGAAAGTGGTGTTGTACCACCATTTAGTGAAAGGCAGCTGTTTAACTTATTCTTTTGGAGCTTGTCACATAAAAATCCTTAAGTAGTGTTCCAAGCATCTATTTAACATCTTGCTTTAGCCATCTAATTATGGATGGTATGCAGTAAAGAGGCTTTGTGACACCCCCAATTCTTGCCAAAACTTGTTGGTGAGGAGAGAATCCCTATCACTTATTATATTAGAAAGAGCACTATGCAACTTGTAGATAGTGTTTAGAAATAACTAAAATAAATCAATTGCTAAGAAAGGGGTAAGATAAGGATAAGAAATGAACATATTTGCTAAGTTTATCCACCACCACCCAAATAGTGTCCTTGCTTGCAGATTTAGGCAATTTTGTTAATGAAATCCATTACTAAACACTACCAAACCCTATAAGGAATAGGTAATGGTTGCAATGGTCCCACATAAACATTAGTCTTAAACTTTAAGGAGGCAAAAATTCCTTAACATCTTTATATAACCCCTCCTAGT
Organism: Erythrophleum fordii; assembly: GCA_032878935.1. Lineage (NCBI taxonomy): Eukaryota > Viridiplantae > Streptophyta > Magnoliopsida > Fabales > Fabaceae > Erythrophleum > Erythrophleum fordii. The sequence continues at coordinate 46,556,181 of JAVQMF010000054.1, forward strand.
AGAAAAGAGCTTTGATATGTCGAACAATAGCTTTGTTACCTAAGTAGCTAACTTGAGGTGAATAATGCAACTAAGTAATAATATTTTACATCAATGCTTACTAAGTAGGGCTAATAACCAACTTATGCTTGTGAGTTAAGATGCCATCCTACCACTTGTATTTGGAGTGTGAAGTAGGGTCTTTAGTTAGATCTCAGTTAATAGATTGTAGTGTGAAGCTTGAAGTCCATTGAGACTTAATGGCATCCCATAAGTCTATAAAGACTAATGATAGATTTAACTAAAATAATTCTCCATGGGAATCATGCAAGAGAGCATTTGCAATAATGGTTTCCTTGCCTTTTTTATAAGAAATTTCATATTGTAGTGCAATGAGCTTAGTAATCCAAGTATACTGAGCTGGGGTAGATAAACGTTGCTCAAACAAATATTTTAAGCTTCTTTGATAAGTTAATGTAGTGAAAGATTGAATACTTAAGTATTGATGCAACTTCCCTATAGCATGCACTATAGCCAAGAGTTCATGGTCATAAATAGAAAGTAATATGTTCATAGGTGACAACACTGTGCTAATATGAGCAATAGGATAGCCTTTTTGAATAAGTATTACCTCAATGCCAATTCTTGATGCATCAGTTTCAATAAATAAATAGCTGTGTCAAGTTAGATATTGTCAATACTGAAGCTGCCATTAAAGCTAACTCCACTTAAATAAAAGCTTCTTCAACTTCTAATGACCATATAAAGTTGTCTTCCTTTAGTAATATTGTTAGAGGTGCAGCCATAATACTACATCCCTTAATAAACCATCGGTAGTAGCTAGATAATTTTAGTAATGGCCATTGAGATACAGTCTTTAAATTTTGAGGATCAGGAACAACTTCCTTACTAGAAATAACATGTCCAAGATATTCAACCTTGTCAATAACAAATGCACATTCATTTTACTTCATGATGTTATCTTAAAATAGCTAATACCTCCCTCAAATGTTGCACATGCTCTTGTAAACTGCCACTGTAAACCAAAATATCATAAAAAAAATACAAGTACAATTTTTGTTAGCAACCCTTCAAAAATAACATTGATAATGTCTTGGAAAGTGGATGGAGCATTGGTGAGCTGAAATGGCATCACTAAGCACTCATAGTGGCTCGCATGAATTTGAAAGGCAATCTTGTATACATTTTCTTTTTTCATTTTTATTTAATGATAACCGGCCCTCAAGTCCAACTTAATAAACACCATCACCAAAGCAAGTTCATCTAACAAGTCTTCAATAAGAGGAATAGGAAAATGGTTGCACACAGTAGCTTTATCAAGTGTCATGTAGCCTACACACATATGCCAGCTCCTATCTTTCTTTTTAACTTACACCACTGGCAAGGCAAATGGAGAAAAGTTGTGTTGAATAACTCCATAATCTAACATCTCAGACACCAATTTTTCTATAGTATCTTTTTTTGAAGAGTTGGATATCAATAAAGTGTCAAATTCACAAGGTCAGCTCATTCTTTTAATACAATTTTATGATCATAAGGCCCCTACTGAGAGCTAATCCTTTAGGTTCTTCAAACACGTCTTTAAATTTTGTTAACTCATTAAGTATCTCAGAAGAAACTATTTCAATTTGCATAGTCATCAAACTAATAAAGCAAACAGTGGAGTTACAATGAATCAACTACAACATGTATGCACTAGATTACATTAATAAAATTTGGACCAATTTCTCTTCTACCATCACTTTATTCTTCCTTGATGGCATGGCAATAAGAATAACTCAGTGATCTTCCCAAGTAAACTGCCTTACCAAGTTCTTGGCATTCAAACAGATAATGCCTAACTCTCTCAACCATTATATATCTAGCACCATGTCAAAACCATTTAAAGGAATAAAAATGACATCTACTTTGAGTTGTAAACCTTGATAGTGCCAACTTAAGCCTTCATAAGCCTTTGTACCCCATAACTTACTACCATCAACGACTTTCACAACAACAAGACTTATAACATGAGTTGTATAAATGCCATCATTCACTATTGACTCATCTGCGAAATTGTGGGAGCTGCTAGTGTTAATCAAGATATATAATAATCTTTCGCATAGCAACCAACAATCCTTATAGTAGGATAATAAGTACTACCCATATTTCTTGTCATGACATTAATTGAAAGTACAAAAATGTCATTGTTAACACAATTAAGAATTTTATTATCAGGGAGTTCAACCTTAGGTGCACACTCATCTATTAGTTCATTGTTATCAACCACCTCCATCAAGTAATATTGTATTTTCTTCTTTTAAAGACAGTTATGACCAAGTCCAAATTTTTTGTGGCAATAATAACACAAATTTTAGCTTTCAACTCATCCATCTCTTTAGGTGATAATTTCTTTTTGAATTGTATAGTTGGTCTACCTAGTATTCCTTTCTACAACTTATTAGTTAAAGGAACAATTAAGAAATTATTGGTGTTTCTTGAGCATTCTCTACTTTTAACTAAGCTATTATTCTCCTCCTTAACCCATCTAGTGCCAATTTTAAGGGTAGAAGTCACATCTACAGTAATAGCATCATGCAGCAATTGCATATTTCTTTCTACTAGCTTAGCAAGCCTAGTAGCTTTTAAAAGAAGTTTGTGGCTTAAGAATTTTCACTCCACTAGATATCTTAGGTTTCAATGCCCCAATAAAATAACTTATCTTTTGACTTTGATTAAAGTCTACATGACAAATAAGATTATCAAATATAGATTAGATTTTAGTTAAGGTACCCTTGCTTGAGCTGAAATAATTCCTTTATTGGATCACCATGGATTAGCTCGAATCTGACTTTAATAACTTCCATAAATGGCTCCTAAGTAATGTGACCATTTTTGGTCTTTTCAAAATGTTGGTCCCATTTATAAGAATCCTCATTGAAAGCCAGACTAGCAATAATAACTTCGTTGTGTTTAGGCATACTATCTATGAGGAAGAACTTCTCACATTTGAGCACATCTCCTATAGAAAACTTTAAAAAATCAACCTTGGTGAAATGGGTTGGAACTCGATACTCATTATGATTACTACGAACTTCACCCAAAATGATTTGATTCTTTATTTGATTATCCTGTCTTCTCCTATCTTGATCATTACTCATGACATCCATCATTTGCAATTAAAGTTCGCACATCATCTCCTGCATTCTTGCCATTTGTGCTTCCATATCTCTAAACTTTTGATTCAACTCTAACAGCAACTAATCTTCCACCTCTTGTATAGTAGTTTAGGATTGCATTCCATTGATTATGGACATACCTACTTTAATACCAACTGGTATGCCTGCAAACTCAAGACAAAATAGAAGGGAAAGGAAAAGAAAGCAGAGAAGAAGAATTGAGAGGGAAAGAAGAGGATTCAAGAAAGAGGAAATGGGATCACACTTCACATGCCTATCCTCACGTGTATTGGCAATACATATTATCGAGTATGTTCTGTAACATAAAGCAATTATAAGCAAATTACAATATCACCCTCACTTAGTAGCATAAAGAGACAAAAAATCCTTGTAAATGAAATGCTACATATCAAAAGGGGATCGGAGGATAGCTGATTCGAAAACGATGAGAAGCTAAGGCTATAAGGGAGGCTCTTTTTTTTTGCTAAGAAGGAAGAAGGTATGAGGGAGCTGCCATTGTTAGTTCGTTATCGACTATCATCAATTTCATATACTTGGTTGGTCAAGCAAGGTAATTCTCATAGAGGCTTGTTAATTGCCATGTTTTTTTTTTTACCCCTTTTTTCTTTGGTGGATTTGGATTTTGGAGAGTAGTCTAGTGGATTTCCTTAATTCTAATTGGTGTAGGATGTCAATAATTTCTAACTTTGTTTCATTTACAATTCTCAACTTAAACGTGTAAGTAACTTTTTGCTTATTAACAATATTCTAAGTGAATTTTTTATTAAATTCTCTCTATGTGAGTCTCGGTTCAGTAGTTGATTTTAGATATAGATTTTTGCTTGATATGAAAATATAGATTACTTGTTGTGATTATAGGTCTAAATTCTTACTTAGTGCATAAGTCTTAATTTAGTAGTTGATTATGGGTCCAAATTCCTACTTGGTACATGAGTCTTAGTTTAATAATTAAACAAGTTTTTGCTTGATATGAAAATGTTGACTTCTTGTTGTGATTATGAGTCTAAATTCTTGCTTGACCTATGAGTTTTAGTTCATGCTTGTTGTGATTATACAAGTGAAATTTTACTTAGGGGATGGAAATAAGGCACCATTTGTTTCCCCGTAGTTAAAGATCCTACATGTATTTGGTTCTGCCTTTAAATGATGAATTCTTGAAGGTTATCTAATGGTGGTGTGATTAGAGGTCTGAATTGTACAAAGAGTTAATTTTTAATTTCATATTTGAACATGTGTTTGGTGGTTTGATAATCTTGACATGATTTGATTTAGTAACATAAGAACTTAGGTGTTTTCATTACATATATGAATGAGTGCAACTCCTTGTTAAATAAGATTAAAAAAAAACTCAATTACCTTTTACGGTAAAATCATTGTTATTTCTTATGCAAACAGATTGCACCTCTTTATATGCATATGTACATAAATTTTTTTGTCGTTCCATGTTGTTCAAAGAGCAAATTAAAAGGTTAAAATTGTTTAAATGAAAAAAAAATTAATAAGTAATTTGATAAGCAATTTTAGAAGATATACAGAATGTAACTTGGTCGATCAAAAAATATTCATCCGTTATTTAATAATGATTTGGATAGAGATTATTATAAATATTAAATATATAATAGTATATAATAAAACTTACTACATGTCAGCAGGTGAATAAGTTTGTAATATGTACGTCTAGGTGACGCTCATAAATTGTCCGTAGATTTAAGTCCAAGAGACATTATTAAGGTGCACGTATACTTATAAGACTAGTCACTTCAAATAAGTGATACTGCGTATGGCCAGAGCTTAATAAAAGAGCATAGTAAATACCTAACATGAAGTTGGGAAGGTAGGTAGAGTGGAGAGTTGAGGGAGTAGGGCAATGTAATACCAAATTATCAAACTTTTTCTCTCTAGCAATTTTATTGTTAGATTCAGTCCCAACTGGTCCCATCAACAGCGAGATCTCCAGATCTAACGCAACACTTTTTTGGAACGCTGGGAAAAGCAGCACTTTCTTCTGTGACATGGGAAATGATGCTTTCATTCAACACACGGTCAAAATTCAGTCCAATTTTTACATCATCTACTGTATCGCCACGCCGCCCCCCCGGCGTCTGCTCCTGTGACTGTCGTGCCCTTTTTACCTTAACTTTTTTTTCTTTTATTTAGAACTTGATGTAAAATAATTTGGATATTTTTATTTTTTTTAATTTTTTAAAAATAAATACAAAATATATGTGATTCACTTATTCTATTTAAATATATGAGATTTATTTGAATTTAGTTATTGACTACAAATTTCTCAATATATATTTTTATAAAATGGTAAGTTCTTATTATTAAAGATTAGTTCACAAATTAATTTGTTAAAAAAAGTTAAAATTTATTTATTTTTTAAAAAATTAATAAAAAATAAAGATAACTAAATTATAATTAGTTTTCATATTGCTAGTGCGAAAGAAAAGTATACCAAGAACCGGCAGAAGGAACCTCTTTAGTATTATACTGTATATAATAACAAAAATACATTAAATACTAAATATATATATATATCTCTCTCTCTCTCTCTTTTTACTCACTCTTTTTTCTTCTCTCTATTTTATCCTAAATTGACAGCTCAATTTAACCGGACGGTCTGAACTCCAAGTGTGGGGTATGGCTACAAATGATAATTGAATTTGAGTTACGAAAAATCTTGAGAGGAGGCGTAGAAGGGATGAATACAGATTAATTTCTGTATTTTTTTCCGGGAAAATCTGCATATGAAATGCCAAAAGTTAGGTCATAATGCAGGTGGCGTGGGACCCGCTTTTATTGAATTTATCTGCGTAAGAGTGGCCAAGCCATACTGGCCTAACATTTCGGTGGGAAACGGAAATTACTTTGTAGACTTGCTACTTCCGTTTTCGTGTACCTATAGTGTTATGTAGTTGTGTCTCCTTCCAAATATTCTTATTTATTTATTTTTTTTCTGTTTTGAAGATAGATTAAATTTAGATCAATCCATAATTACTGGGGGCAAAAAGCATTAGATCACCTTCAAAATCCATTTACGGTAAATGTAAACCATTAATAGTGAAGCTAAATGCGAAGCCACCCTCCCTCTCTAGCACTTACATTGTTGGAGGTGGTGTCACTCTCAAAAGGTCTCCTTTGCTCTCGTGTGGCATTCACTTTCATTCTCATTTATCTCTTTTATTGTACTCCTTATTTCATGCAAAGATAGACCAACCAGAGTGTGGGACTCACCCCTCCATCCCTCTCTGTCTGTGGACCGGGCCCACCCAAGTAAAACTTCCACCGAGTCGGACCGCTTGGTTTATTGGGTTCTTTCACCTAATTAAATGAATTTAAACTCGTCTTTCATTTTCAATCATGGACTTAACCAAGCTTAATTTCTAATCTGGGTTCAGATTATATTATCACAAATTTGGGCCTGATCTGGATTTAGCCCAATAATCCAGTCGATTAAGCTATTCACAAAAGATTTATTACATTCATTAATCATTATTAGTAGTTTTTTTGTTTCTGTAAAAAAAGAAGAAGCATGATATAATATCTTCAATTAAATTTGTCCTATGTTTTTTCTTTGGCTTTTTTAAAATATAAACTTCTCTCTATTGTTTAGTTTTTCCTTTTCATGATTTATTGTGATTAATTATTGATTTCATAATAAAATTGAATTAAAAAATCACTTCAGAATTGATACAGAATTATTAAATACATAAATGGAAAGATAGTGAAAATGTTAATAGAATAAAATAATTATGTTTAGTGAAATATAAAAAAATAAAACTATTATTACATTTGTATATTTGAATAAATGAAAAAGTATTAAAATAAAAAGAATAATAGAAAATAATCATCGTATATTTACTTTAAAAAAATTAAAAATTAATAATAAAGGTATAATAAAATAATTATTATCAATTTATATATCTATCCAAAAAAATAGATTTTTTTAGCATTTAAATAAAATGTGACTATCCAATAAAATGTAAAAAAATTTCATCTCCCATTTCCTTCAATCTCATTCACAAACAGTGTGTGAGAGAGAGAGAGAAGAGAGAGAGAGAGAGTAATGGGAGGGAAAAGCAACGTAGCTAGAGTAAGAGTGACACGTTGGCCAACGTGTCGGTGACCAAGCAGTCAAAGCGACTGATGGTGGATGGACGCTTCGTGTTAATTGGCCCACGTCATCGTGCTGGACAACTGCACGTGTTGATCGCAGCTTGAGGTCCCTCCACATCATAATCATCACTGTCATCATCATTTTTTTTTTCTTCTCTTTAGTTTATTAGGTTTTATTTTCTTTCCTTCAGAAAACCCCCCTCAGACCTTTCTCCTTCATTTTCAGTGCCCATTTCCATTCGCATGACAAACCCGTCGATCATGGGTCCCACGGAGATTCATACTATTGTGGGTCCCTTACATTATCAATAGATCCACCTCAGCCTCTTCCGCAAAGTAAACACTACCTTCTGTGCGACTGCGTGACTCTTGAATCAACTCTAGGGTTACGTTTAGTATGGCGAAAATGTTAAAAAAAAATTATATATAATATTTGTTTTTTTTTATAATTATTACTTAATTATTATTTATTAATTATTACTTAATCAAAGATAATAAGATTATTTTTATTTAAAAAAATATTCTTTTATTTTTAATTTTTTATATATCAAACGAGTCTTAATAAGATTTTTAGTAATATTTTGTTCATTGATAGATTTTTAACGGAATATTTGATAAATTACCAAAAGAAGTGGCAATTTAAATTAATAAAAAGTTATATTGATAGTAGTTACCAATTGGGTAAGAAAATGTAAAGGTTCTCGGTGATGAGTTTATTAAAGGGTAAATTACTCTTTGGAAAAATGATATTTTTATTTGTTTTAAACATATATATTTATTTTTAAATTAAAATACCACCAAAATATTTTTAAAAATAATATTATTTATGTTATTCAAAATAATTTTTTTAAATTTTATTTTACTGTTATTTATTCTCTATTAAAAATGATCAGTTTAATTTATTTTAAAAATTTTATTAAATTTACAACAAGACTAAAATAAATTAGTTAAGAATCATTAGTTTAATTGGGAAGCTTTTTATTTATATATTTTTATTCTTTAAAATAAATTATTTTTTATATCTTTAATTAAATATGAGAAGTATATAATTATCTAATAATATTATACTATTAAAGAATTATATATTTATTATACATTAATTGGAGAAGCTGATAGTAATGATATAAAAAGTTACATATAAATTTAATCTTTTTTTTTGCTTTAGGCCTTGTTTGGTTCAAAGGAGGGGAGGGGAGGGGAGGGGAGGGAGAGATTTTAATGGAGGGGAGGGGAGGGGAGGAGATATATATTGTTTGGTTCAGAAGGGGAGGGGAGGGAAAATAATAATATGTTGACCATTTTATCCTTATGTATTTTAAAAGTAATGATAATATTATTAATTATTTTTTTATTTTTTAAAATTTAATATTGTCATTACCAAATTAAATAAATGTAAAAAATTATCTATAATTATAATTATTTTAAAAAAATTTGTAAACAAATAAAATTAATTAAATAATTATTTCAACAAATGTATAACTTAACATATTTTTATTTTATAAAATTAAAATGCATTTGAGTTAAAAATATTGGCATGTTTACTTTTTTCTCAATATGGTAGTATACCCGTATTAATTGATATGTTAAAATTTTTCCTTAATCATACCTATAAAAATTTTATAAAATCCATAATTAGTAATTAAGATAGGGGGCATTTTGGTCTTTTTACCCACTTTCCCTCCCAATCCCCCCAAATTGGAGGGATTAGATAGAAGGGGAGGGGAGGGAAAATTTCATTAAACTTTTCCTCCCCTCCCCTCCAAAATTATCAACCAAACAAGGGGAGGGGAGGAGAATCCTTCTCCTCCCCTCCCCTCCCTTCAAACCAAACAAGGGGTTAAGTAATTTATTCTTTTTTCAAATGATTTTCTAATTCATTAGATTTAAACAAAATGTAATTATAATATATTTTTTTAATAAAAGAGGTAAGTATCATGTATTTTAGGATTTTAAGAAAGAAGAATATCTAATTTAAGAAAAAAAAAAAAGAATTAAAAGCCGTTCGGGCCGCCGATCGAGTGATGAGGGGATAATCATAGGGAAGACTGCGAGTATCAAATAATGGGAAGCGACGATGGAGTAGGGAAAGTCTTTTAATTGAAATGAAATTGTTGTCGTCAGCAAAAGATTCAACTTTTTTTCCCTGTGCTGATACAACCGATCTAATAACGGTAAAAACGGATGAATATCCTCCCCAATCTTCAAAGAATCTATTATGACTGCTTTCTTACAAAATAAATAACTTAACTACAAGTTATTGGTTCTAATTCAATACTAAAAGATATTGATAGTTTACAAAAAAATTATAGATTTAATCTTTGATATTTTATTACAAGTATAATAATTGAAGACAGAAGTAAAAGTGGAACGATGCCTAAAAGTTTTTGTATGCATATAATAAGCACCCAGTGATTGGAATACCATAATTAAGCATGATGATCTTGCCATGGTGCCACTCCCATATACTTATTTTGTCACTTTGTAACAAAAACATCGATCGTTTCTTATCATTAGGTTACTATTTCAGTCTTTGTACTCAAAAGTGCATCTCTTGAGTTTGCTTCCTGTTATATATGTCAAAAGTCATAAAAGCAGTAATTAAAATGAGAGTATTGACATATTTATCTTGAGAGTAATTTACGTTAATGGTACTAATTTTGAGGTATGCTCCAAAATTATTTTACTAAAAGTACATTAAGATTGCCCTTCATTTTTACGCAAGTACGTTGGTAAGAAGGGTACATGGAAACAAGCATGAGGGCTTGCTCACGTTAGCTTTTCTTTTGACTTTTTATAGTTAATACGCGAGAAAGAGGCGTGGGGGAAAACGATAAAGTTTAAAAAAAAAAAACTGTCAAGTATAACATAATTAAAACCCTCGTGAGCAGAAGATCCCGATTAATTAAGAGATGGAATCTCCATTAATTGATAGTGATGGATCAATGCTTCATCGCACGTACGCGGAAAGCTGGAGAGAACAAACTGACAATTTTTTTTTAGAGAGAGAAACTAATTGCAGAGCTGGAATAAACAATACAAATCCCCCGTTCAACCCTTCATCTCTTCCCAGACGCAAACTTTAAATAATAAAAATTTTAGAGAAGGAGATGGACTCGAGAGCCAAAAAGAGAACATTAATGTTAAATTTAATCAAGTTTGTTTTTTGGGGGGGGAAAATAACTAAAAAATTAGAAGCATGTGAACAATAGCTGTGTCCTCTTGCTTCCACTTGATAAATACCCTTCTTACCTTGCTTACTAGGACTTTTGACTCCCCTGGCCCCCCCCCCTTCTCATCCTCTTCCCTCCTTTATCTTTCTAATCTTCATCGCTCAGGTCACTTTCTCTCTCTACAGTGTTCACCAGAGCTTCTGAGCTCTCCCTCTAATGGCAGACCTCATACCCTAAGGAAAAAAGCTACCCACTCTCTATCTCTCCATGCTGCACAAAATGAAACCCCTCTCTTCCACCAACTATCACTTCTTTTTCTTCCTCCTATTCTCCCTCACTCTTCTCTCTCTCCAACCTCCTCCCTCATCCTCTGCTTCTTCAGCTTTCATAGACGTCACCCACCAGCTTATCACCTTCAAGAATTCTCTCCCTAACTCATCTGTACTCCCAAACTGGCTCTCAAATCGGAACCCCTGTTCCTTCGATGGGATTACCTGCCAGGAAACCCTGGTTTCTTCCATAGACCTCCGCTCAATCCCCTTGAACACTAACTTCAGCCTTGTCTCTACCTATCTTCTCACACTCAACCACTTGCAAGTTCTTAATCTGCAATCCACCAATCTTTCCGGTACCATTTCTTTCTCACCTGGGTCGAGGTGTAGCACCTCATTGAACTCCATAGATCTATCTCAGAACAGTTTGTCCGGTTCCGTTTCGTACTTAAACTCTCTGTCCTCTTGTTCAGGCCTGAAATCTCTCAACCTTTCAATTAATCACCTCGAATTTTCGGGGAGAGATTCAACCGGTTTGAGGCTCAATCTCCAGGTCCTGGATCTCTCTTACAATAACAAGATTTCGGGTCCGAACGTTCTCCCATGGATCTTATCATCGGGTTGCATCGACCTGAAGCACTTGGCTCTAAAAGAGAACAAAATCACCGGCGAAATCAACTTTTCGAATTGCAAGAATTTGCAGCATCTGGACCTTTCCTCTAACAATATCTCTCTGGCTATTCCATCTTTTGGTGAGTGTTTGGCTTTAGAGTACCTCGACATCTCTGCAAATAAGTTTTACGGCGACATTGGTCACGCCCTCTCGGGTTGCAAGCAGCTCAGCTACTTGAACATTTCAAGCAACCAGTTCTTCGGTCCGGTTCCCTTACTTCCATCCGGTTCTCTGCACTTCTTATATCTCGCCGGCAACCATTTTCAGGGACAGATTCCTGCTGGCCTCACCGACTTGTGCTCCACCCTGGTAGTACTCGATCTTTCCACGAACAACCTTTCCGGTGTGGTTCCGAGCGATTTCAGGGCTTGTTCCTCATTGGAATCTTTTGATATATCCAGCAACAAGTTCTCTGGTGAACTTCCAATTGAAATTTTCAGGGAAATGAGTGCCTTGAAGAAGCTAGTTCTTTCCTTCAATGATTTCAACGGTACCCTGCCTGAGACTCTGTCTCAGTTCGTGAATTTGGAGACGTTGGATCTGAGTTCTAATTACCTTATCGGCTCAATACCCACAGGGCTCTGTGAAGATACTAGGAATAATTTGAAAGAATTATACCTACAGAATAATCTGTTAGGGGGTTCTATTCCACCCACACTCAGTAACTGTTCTCAGCTTGTGGCCTTGGATTTGAGTTTCAACTACTTGAGGGGGACTATCCCTTCCAGCTTGGGGTCTCTTTCGAAGCTCAAAGATTTGATTCTTTGGCTGAACCGGCTGCATGGAGAGATACCCGAAGAGCTCAAGTACATCAAGACTCTAGAGAATTTGATTCTGGACTTCAATGAACTGACTGGGACCATTCCTTCTGGCTTAAGCAACTGCACCAACATGAATTGGATTTCCTTGTCTAATAACAGGTTGAGCGGAGAGATTCCGGCATGGATTGGCCAGCTTTCAAATCTTGCAATCTTGAAACTGAGTAGTAACTCCTTCTCTGGGAGGATTCCGCCGGAGCTTGGGGATTGTCAGAGCTTGATATGGTTGGATCTGAATACTAATTCCCTGAATGGATCAATTCCTCCTGAATTGTTTAAGCAGTCAGGCAAAATTGTAGTTAATTACATCAGTCGGAAAACATATGTGTACATCAAGAATGACGGCAGTAGGGAGTGCCATGGAGCAGGAAATTTGCTAGAGTTTGCGGGTATCAGTCAGGAGCAGTTGAGCAGAATTTCAGCCAGGAGCCCCTGCAACTTCACTAGAGTTTATAATGGTAAGGTCAAGCCCACCTTTAACAGTAATGGTTCTATGATTTTTTTGGATATTTCACACAATATGTTGTCGGGTAATCTTCCCAAGGAGATGGGGAGCATGAACACTTTGTTCATTTTGAACTTGGGGCACAACAATATATCTGGCAACATCCCCTCAGAATTTGGAAGCATGAAAAATCTCAACATTCTTGATCTCTCCAGCAATAGGCTTGAAGGACAGATTCCTCAAACCTTGACAGGAATTTCTATGCTCACAGAAATTGATTTGTCAAACAACAATCTTTCAGGATTGATTCCTGAATCTGGTCAATTTGATACCTTCCCGGCTGCTGAATTTGCAAATAATTCTGGTCTCTGTGGAGTCCCTCTCCCTCTCGCTCCATGTGGGCCGGACTCAGGACCAAGTGCAAATCCCCGGCATCAGATATCTAACTGGAGACGGGCATCTCTGGCAAGGAGTGTGTCCATTGGATTGCTATTCTCTCTCTTCTGCATCCTTGGTTTAATTGTAATTGCCTTTGAGGCAAGAAAGAGGAGGAAGAAGAAGGAAGCTACCCTGGATGTCTACATTGACCGACAGTCTCACTCAGGTACAGCTAATGCTGGCTGGAAGCTGACGAGTGTCCGTGAGGCACTCAGCATAAATCTTGCAACTTTCGAGAAGCCCCTCCGGAAGCTTACTTTTGTAGATCTTCTTGAAGCCACAAACGGTTTCCACAATGACAGTCTTATTGGTTCTGGTGGTTTTGGTGATGTATACAAGGCTCAGTTGAAAGATGGAAGTGTTGTGGCGATTAAGAAACTGATACATATTAGTGGACAAGGGGACAGGGAATTCACTGCCGAAATGGAAACCATAGGGAAAATTAAGCATCGAAACCTTGTTCCCCTTCTTGGATACTGTAAAGTTGAAGAAGAAAGACTCTTGGTTTATGAATACATGAAATATGGAAGCCTGGAAGATGTTTTGCATGATCAGAAGAAAGCCGGGATCAAGCTGAACTGGGCAGCCAGGAGGAAGATTGCGATTGGAGCTGCCAGGGGATTGGCTTTTCTTCACCACAGTTGCGCCCCCCATATCATTCACAGAGACATGAAATCAAGCAATGTATTGCTTGATGGGAACTTGGAAGCCAGAGTCTCTGATTTCGGAATGGCTAGGCTTATGAGTGCTATGGATACCCATTTAAGTGTCAGCACACTAGCAGGCACTCCTGGCTATGTCCCTCCCGAATACTACCAGAGCTTTAGATGCTCTACTAAAGGTGATGTTTATAGTTACGGTGTAGTTTTATTGGAGCTACTAACAGGGAAACGGCCCACGGATTCATCAGACTTTGGCGATAACAATCTTGTGGGATGGGTTAAACAGCATGCTAAATTGAAAATAAGTGATGTTTTTGACCCGGAGCTCATGAAAGAGGATCCGAGTCTTGAGATTGAGCTTTTGCAACACTTAAAGGTTGCTTGTGCTTGTCTGGATGATCGACCTTTGCGGCGTCCGACAATGATTGAAGTGATGGCAATGTTTAAGGAAATCCAAGCGGGTTCTGGGATTGATTCCCAGTCTACCATAGCCAGTGAGGATGGAGGTTTCAGTGCCATCGAAATGGTAGATATGAGCATAAAAGAAATCCCTGAATTAAGCAAGGAGTAGGCAAGAATTCTTTGGAGAAAATAGACCAAAGAAGGAGTAGTTGATGACATTAGCTCCCCCCGAAAATTTTCCTTCTTCTTGACCAGTTCCAATTATTTCAGAAAAGAGGAAATGGGTAAAAGTGGGAAATGGGAATTGCCTGTGTTTCTACCATTTGATGTAAGTAATATTGTTGTTTTATACATAAACTGTTGTTCAAACTGGGATAAATTTTTATATAAACAGCTCCAGTTGTTTCCTTACCGTCTTTGTTTCCTAGATTTTGAAAGTATTACTGATTCTTGATTCAAATAATCCTGAAAAGGGGCCACTGCATCTTGCGACCCCAGTGATGGTGACCAAGTGAACTATCTTTTGGCCCTTTCTTCAAGCTGTTTGATTTGCTTTCCCCCCGTTGTATCAACTGCAACTTTTACTCCAATTTGCGATATAATATGTCAAAACATGTCTTTAAATGACTAAAACATCGGTTTCTTGATAAAGAAAATTCAATCCCTCCGCTCTTCTGGTCGTTCTGAGTTCATGCCTATTGTTTGTTTGCTAGTTTAACAAGAGCTCTACCTATAGGGAACATACCGCTCCACTCGCGGCATTTTTCTTCAGTTGATGTATCATGTTGTCTCCTTGGGCAATTTATTACAGAACACACCCCATGTCTCTGCTTGTTTAACCCTTTTTCCCATGCCTCTTCTCCGGTTAAAATCTAATGGAAGTATAGCAAATATTTCCGCAGTTGAGTGTGCACGTTTCTTGGATCCGCCTTTAAATGAAGTGCATGAAAATCTTATCTCTGCCGGGTGAGAGACTAATACAAGAAAGATATCAAACTGTGTACAATAGGGATTTCCGAAAAGAGATTTTTAACAGCTTTTGGGACGGTTAATACGCTGTACCACAAATAGCAACCAAAGTATCAAGAATCTTCAACTCACAAGTTATTTGCTCATCTTCTGATTCGGAGAAAAAGCAGCAAATGAGTGCATCTTGTCTGTTTCTCAATGACAATGTGCTTTGCACGTGATCTGGACCATAGGCGTGGTAAATTATTGGTTTCTCTATGACTGGGAAAATGTGCGATGTGGTGCGCCCCTTTACTTGGGGGATGTGGTGGCCACCTAATTGTAACCCTTATCATGGATCTGTAAATTAACAATGGAGAATCTTTTGCCTTAGACAATGACAAACATCGTTTCATAGATTACTCGATTTCCATTGTTTTGGCATAGTTACAATTGCATTGAATTAACATGTGCGCTTCAGAGACAATTAACTCTTGTTTGATATTTCCTTCAACAAAGTAGATCCCTGATTATTTATAAAAAGGAAAAGAGTACTTTGAGTGTAATGTGCAGAAGTTGATAAACAGCATTCGAATATTTTTGAAGCACAAGGTACCCTCCTCACAGCTATTAAATGGCCATCCCCATCTGTCCTTCAGGGTTCAGAGTAACGTATTCGTGTCATTTAATAATTAATATTGTTGAGTTATTTTTTTCTTTTCTTCGCGCTAGCTAATTTTATTTTTATTCTTATTATTTTATCAATGTCCTGTCTTTTCTTGTTCCATTGTCTGGGTTACAACTTTGCACCAGTTGGAAACACTTTCATGTCCTCTAATCTGTCATTAGATTAGATATATAATTACAAGGTTGATGTCTTTTGAAAGTACATACAGTGGTACGTAATAGGATTTAATTACCCCACCCATGCATCATCTTCAGTATTATTGTCCTTGTTTCTCTACGAATCTACTCCATAATCCCAGAGAGACACTAAGGCTATTTAAAGAATAACGATGCAAGACCTCTACTTTTATTAATACTTGTCATTTTTTTTTCCTGTGGCTCGTTCAATTTAAGTTTTAAATTCTCTCTCTTAAGTTGGAATTGTGCAATATATTCTCAGTTTCATAAATTGACCAAAGATTTTTAAACTTTTAGTTTAGTACAATATAACACTTCCATTAGTTTTTTTTTAATTAAAAATCTGAACGCCACTTGTTTATTTAGACCGAATCAATGAAAAAAAAAAATCTAACTTGCCATCTTGAACGATAAAACAAGAGGATTTTGTCATGTCCACTTAGGAATAATATGAAAGGAAATAATAAAGAAAAAACAAAAACATATTTTTGGTTTACTTAACTTATATATATAATCAAGTGGTGTTAGAATTTTAAAAAAAAATAACTAAAGAGATACTCCGTTGTTAAGGGATCTTTCATCAATTTTTAAAGTTAAAAAACAAATTATACAATCTCTAAATTAAGAGAGATTATTTTGCATCTTAACCATTAAAGTGTAACGGAGACGACCATCTGAATTCCGTTGAACCCAAAAGCTGGTTGAAGTCGGACAGGGTTTGAGATTCGTGTGGTTCGCACATTCCCAGCGAGATGTGTGTGCGACACGTGGGCCATTGGGGCACCTGACTGTGTCTGAAATCTTATCCCACAACATCGCCTTTGCTATACGACACCGTCGCTTTCGGGTCCAGCTTAAATTGACCCTGGGAGTGTAAAAAATTCCCCCCGTCGGATACCTTAAATTTGAAGTTGGTAACTAAGCTGTGGGACTGGGGCACGATTCCATACGGTAAGCATATGATCGTATGACCATGTGGCACAAGGTATCAAGTCAACACAAGCATTATCACCCAAGCAATTCAAATCAGATTGAGGACATATATATTTTAAAATATTTCAATCATTCAAGCATGATATATATATATATAGGTGTATATCTCGGAGAGAGAGAGAGAGAGAGAGAGAGAGAGAGAGAAAAAAAAAAAAGTGCGCGATGGAAGGGGTCCAGGGATAGCGTGTGGACAAGACGTAGTGGTAGTAGATGTGCAGAAGCAGGCAAGGAGGAGAGGGAGGGGCCATGAGTCAATAGGTGTGTACGTAGGGGAATGAATAGCGTCCCGTACTCTTACGAATCAGGGAAATATATTATAATCCAACACGTGTACGGTGCCCGTGTGTCATTTGTCCTATGATTGGTCACCCACGCTAATCAGATATAGGGTACTTATTTTTACAGTCTATCCCTATCAGATTATTGAGATCCGAGTAGTGTATTATATATTTAAGAAATAAAATAATATAAAGAACAAAAGTAAGTATCAGATTTATTTATTTTTATTTTTACTTTCTTTTGAACTCGATGACAACCTTATAATAAAAAGTTTTAAAAAATTCAGACTTATGAAATAATATATATATATATATATATATGTAAGTCTCTTTTTTTTTACTAATTCCTTTTTTTTTAATTTTTTCTAAATATATATTGTGCATTTTCATACTTAAATACAAAGAATGTAGATCCATCTCTATTATATACAAAATATAAGGAAGCCTCACACTTCTTTTGTGTTTTTCTTTTTTCTTTTTAATTTCACAATTGTATTACTGGAGAAGACGAAAATCAATTCCATAAATGTGCAACGTACCTGAATGATCCCCCAGAGAAAATTGATGTTGGAGTTCAATGGTGGGAACAAGCAGGACAGTCCACTCGTGGGACGTGACTTAATACAAAGTAACAGAAAGTCTCAAGAGGCCACCCCAGCCCCTTTCTTCGTTCTCTTTCTTTCTTTCTTTCTAAGTGTCGTCGTCATCTTAGGGTAGTGGCTACATCTGCCCACGTGCGCTTACCCAGCACCCCACCCTTCAACAAACAAACCAACAAAAGGTGACGCCCCCTATTTCGTTGTTGTAGTATATATTGTTTTAAAATGGGCAATTAATAAATGTCTTGATTTTTTTTGTGGTTCTAGATTCAAGTTAACATTAATATAAATCCAAAGTAGATATTAGATTAAATATATAAATAGAGTAGAATAAAAAGCAGTGAAATGGTTGGTGAGGGTGGGGAATGGGTGGGAGACACACAAAGAGGCGTTAGGAATTAAACAATGATTCCCAGAATAAGCGTAAGGGGTTCCTCATTCACCGGACACCCTTGAGCCTAAAACCTTACCCATGTCTACTAATATGCCAAGTTGTTAGATTCAACCCCTCTCTCTATTAATATTATTCAACTTATCATTCACGTCTTCCTATTCTTCTCACATCCTTGTCCCATTTCAATTTTTAAATATAATATTCTTTTACTATCGTATGTGAGAAAGAAAAGAGTTTTAAGACTCTGAAACTGTAACTGTAAATTATGGTGCAAGAGAAAAGAGGGTTTTAACTTTCAACTTGTAGTTAAATTAACCACCTTGAAATACTGAAATCAAAATTGGGCAGGCAGAGAGAGAGAGAGGAAAAGTACCTAGAAATAAGGGTCCTTGAAGGTGGGGGTCACGAGGGAGCACGTGGTGGGTCTCCCATGGTAGGGGTATTCTATTCTGCATTTAAGCCTTAAGGAAACTCGTCCCATTGTTTCGAGGGGACCCTCCTTTTTACGTTTTCATCCCTTTCTTTTTTTTTTTTTTTTTTTCCTAACAACCTCCATGGGTATTTTGTTCAAACTTCAAACTTTGAAGTATGTGAGTGCAAATTTAAGGTCACTAGTTGGGCTTAAAATAAAAAAATTGAAAGGAGGGAGACATATAAGGAGCTGAGCTATGAACGTGTTCAGATCCCCTGCTTCTCCTTTACCTGTGCAGCACTTACTTTTTGGATGAAACGACGTCGTGTTTCTCCCTCGTTAATGGAAACGACGCTATTTTGATTAATAGCCACAGATGCAATCTCAGTCGTCCGTCTTCATGCAATCTTCGCCGTTTATTTCATTCCCATATACTGCCTTTTAGATGAGGCGCTGAATCGCGGGAAATCATCAACGTTTGCTCCTATTCTATTAAGGCGGGAAGCTGAGCTCTTGGACCAGTGAAAGCATTTCCTTCAGCATCTTCTCTTGAGCTTCGTCAGCATCTTCTCTTCAGCATTGTCTTTTGTTTGAAGCATTTTCTCTTGTTTGCAATTTCGTAAATATTCTTCTTCAGCTGTTTGTGTGTTCGGATGTGGATATGTATATATATATATATATATATATTTGTTTAAAGCATATATTTCATTAATGAACAGAATATTAGAGAATAAATATTCAAACAAGTATAAATCACAAATCCTTCTTCATCTTCTCAATAAATACTCCCATGGTCGAATCGAGTCACTCTCATTTGTGGCTCTAAACTCCCATGGCTGAATGTTAAGGAAGCCGAATATGAAGTTGCTGCATCACAATGAAGATGAAAACTAGAGAAGATTCGAAATCGGAATGAACAGAAACGCGTTTCTCTCTCTCGCTGCGCACCCTGCTAGAAACGATAAAGATGGAAGCCTCGTCTAAAAGGCAGTATATGGGAATGAAATAAAAGGTGAGGATTGCGTGAAGACGGACGACTGAGATCGCATTTGTGGCTATTAATCAAAACAGCGTCGTTTCCGTTAATGAGGGAGAAGCACGACATCGTTTCATCCGAAAAGCAGACGATCATGCACGGGTAAAGGAGAAGCTGGGGATCCGAGCGCGCTATGAACTCACGTGGCTGTCTTTTTGTCATGGGTTTAAGCGAATGAATTGAAGCTATTTGACAAAGCCTTGGTTTTAAACTTTGAATGGGTACATCTAAATGGTTGGATTGCATATGGCCCCTCAAATGAAGGGGCAGTCCTATAATACCCATAATGCGACCGCTCGCTTGCCCTGCTTTGCTTTTTACGATTTGTACCTACACGTATTCCAACTGCTTCATTCGTCGTTCAATTAAGCTAATCCTGCAAAGCTTTTGCTTATGTGACATATTCATTAAACATAAGTGTCAGGGGCTTGATGTACGTAAGTTTCATCCCTAGCCTATCTTTTTCCTTTGTTTTTTTTTTCTCACTTTTAATCGAACTCTCAACTGCCCTTGGCTCAAGGTAATTGACCTACTGCACAATTTTTTTACCTAACTATCTTTAGTAACTAGAGTAGTGGCCCAGCCCAAAAACTAAAGATAAAAGAGGGTCCAAACTCCAAATCCGAATCCTCCCTTCTAAACTGTATAGGTAAGCCTCAAGGATGGACAGATTACTGGTCCAGTCCAAAACTTTTACCCAAACTCCTTGTTCACTTTTTTCTCCCTGTACTCATAGTCGTCCTTTTAATCTTTCACCATTTGTTATCATCTTCGGCTTTTCGTTGGTTCAAAAAAATAATATTTGAATTACCACCGTAGTTTTTTTCACAGAAAAAACCTATAACTTCGTAATTTTCTTCCTAATAATGATACCAAATAATATAGAACCTCCTAAGAATGCATTGACAGACAAACCAATGCAAGTATACGAAAGTCTATGCAGAATTTTTGAAATAATTAAGTATAGATCGGGTTAAAATCGATATCACCATAAGATTTGAGTGAGTTTATAATTGGTTCATACTTCAAATTGAGAAAAGCACAAGCTAGAACGTTATAAAACATTTTATATTGGGGCAGAATTATTTATTTATCCATAAGGCGGAATTATAGAGCCGCAGCAAAGTATACAAGGGCAGCTAACCGATGTTACTGGAATAATGGTTTGTTATTGGTTTTTGATATGGGACAAAAAACAACAAAGATACTTGAGGAAATACATACATGGTTAAACTGGCCAACACAACCACACACTCACACTTAAAAATGGAAAAAGAGTGAAAAGTGACAATGAACCAAAGCATATATATAAATATATACGCATCACTCCCAGGATAAGATACATTGCCAGTTTTCACTCTTCCATTTGGAAAACCCGGAATTGTGGAGTAGCTACCACAAGAAATTGGTAAGTTGAGAAGGAGCTTGTGACTCTTCAAGATCATTTGAGGGAGAGTGTACATGTCTTCCTTCATATGTAGTTATCACCATCCTTGGATCCTCAGCCAAGCGTTCCACCCTCTTCTTTACGCGGCAATTGTCTTGTGTGCAGCGATAGTAGCTTCTACACCAATTCATAATAATATTGTATCCACCACACATAATTAATTACACATGTTGAATCCACAAATAACAGGTAATTAAAGAGTAAAGACTAATTAGAGCTCACCTAATACTAGCAGATTAAGCATGCTTAAAAGCAAAGCGCTGGATATAATGCTTCAAGTTTCATGCCTAGGTCTAAATGGTCATAATTACTCGTTCCTTAACAAGGTGAAAATTTCAGCGTCATCTCCTATACAAAAATACTCTTGCATATGTCTTTTTAGAGAACTTGACAATTATAAAGTGATTCAAGCATTAATATGTTTGATGCTTATAATGATTCCCGTATTACTCACTAAAATTAAAATCATCCCAAAGCCTGTTTTGATAAAGCAAACTAATTATGATAAAACAATAAAGAGAGATATAATTAGGGGTGGACAGGTTGGAGAGAGAACCTATATATATGTATATATCATGTGTTGGGGTACAGCCCGATGGAAGGCTTAATCAAATATATATACCTTTCCAGTTTTCAACTTTTGTACGTTGATGTGCAGTCAGCATTCAGCAAGTAAAGGAAAACAAAGGGAGGAAATTTGGAATAATGTGTGAGAATGAACATATATATATATATATACCTGGGGTGCTGGGTGTTCTTGACCACCTTCTGTCCGTACTTCCTCCACTTGTAGCCATCATCCAACACATCCACATCGCTCATGGTCTTGAAGCAAAACCTAGGCTCCCTCACCTTCCTCCTTCCCTTTATTTTCTTCATCTTTATTGCAGACATAGCTAGCTGATCATGACCCTCTCCTCCTCCACTTCTTTTACTGCTCAAGCATTCGCTTACTTCTCCCCATCCCCTATTTATATATTCGTTATGAATTTGTTAAAGAAGGAATTTTAATTATAACTTTTAAGTGTTTACTGTCAAATTTTACAACAAAATGACAAGTTGGTATTTTTTTATAACTGGTCAACATCAATAAAATAATTTTTTTAATTATCATGTATTTATTGGAAAATTTGATAATAAACAAAAATGGAGTTTTTCCGAAAAGAAAGCTTAGAGCTAGCATGCATGGTTGGATGTGAAAATTAAAGCAGTGCGATTACTTTACCATGGATTTAGTACGCTTGATGTATGCAAGGAAAGAAGTTGCGTTGCTCCTCCCAAGCTAGAAGTGAGGTCTTGTCTTGGCTTTTGAGTAGCGGCTGCAAGTAGGGTTTCCGTTAGATTTGCAGTGGTAGAAGCTGTTTCGGATGCAAGTGAAGGAGCCATAGTATGGAAGGCCTTCAAAGATTGATGGCAACCCAAAGGAGGAAAAGTCAGATTTGCCGGGAAATTGGGAAAAAACCCCAGCTGTGTATGCATCTGATCCTGCTCCTCAAATAAATTACCACCATGGTTCACAATAGATCGTGAGGTTGTTGACATCACTTTCTTCTATCACTATCTCTCTCTCTAATCTCTCTAGCTATAAGAAAGAAAAGACAGGAATTTTCTTGTTGAAGGAACTGATCTGTTTCTAAGGTTTGATCTTTCTAGGGCTTGAGGAGGAACGAGCTAGAGATTATAACATGAAAGGAAAAAGTCTAACTGATTGCAAGACCACTTTCCCTTTTGATTGTGGCTCTCTTTCTCTCTTCCAAGATATATGCTAATTTCTGAATTTCTTCGTCGACCCCTCTCTTATATAAGTCATGTGAAGGGTGAGAAACTAGGTAGGCATAGAATAAAATAAACGAGACCAGGAACTCACCATCGAAGAATATTCAAAAAACAAAAAATAAAAAAAAACGGCGAAAATATGCTAAAAAGTTAAGCTTAAGAGACTTTTGTAACGTTTTGCTCTCAACCAAAGCTGGCCTTGATATCTGCTAGCAGCCGATAATGGTACTGTTAGTCCTCAAAAGCTTGGAAATTCCATGTCCTTCGAGGTTAGTGGAATTTTACTGTGTGGGAAAGAAGGTCAACATTACACGACAAAACCTCTCAACAGAGAGTTTGGTGCCTTCGCAAAGTTGTATGAAACTTCCATGCAACAGCCGGTCACTGTAGATAATAATTATAATATATGGGCAAAAGCGAAACCTGTTGAGTGCACAATAATAGAAGCAGATGCACAATATATATATATATATATATAGATATGAAAATTATGATCATTCCTTCACCGATCCTCACTACAAAATCTCTGAAAATGAATAAAGAGAGCGGGGTTAAACATAGATCTATGATTACTTTTCTAGGGTTTCTTTTGCTTGGTTTTAATATAAAGTGATCACTTTGGGGACACCATATATGAAAAAGAAATCGCAGAGGGCAATGATGATGAATCTTGGGTGCATATCTATCTATATCACACCGCTCTCTCTCTCTCTCTACATCGGCGGGGAGGAGGTTATTATGATGAGTGAAAGAGGCTTTATTTGACTTTTTTTTTGCAGCAAAAAAGCTCCTTACCTTTCTCGCCCCCCTTTTCCTATTTAGCTTTCTAAAACTCGAACTAACCCCACATCCCCACCTACTTTTTCTCAAATTCCAAACCCAACCTTATTATATTATTGCTTGTCATTCTTTTGGATTAATTAAGTGTAACAATCATGGTTAGCTACCTTTCACTTGTTATGTGTCAAAAAATTTGTGGACCAATCTGGCCATTGAAATCACAGTTTATCTACCGGTTTAAAATTTACCCATAATTCAATAATTATTATGTGGCCTTTGTACTTCATCTAGTTGTTTAACTCGAAATAAAATGATGAGCTTCATTTGCAGAAATTAACGAATGAAGTAAAAGTGGCTACTAGGTAAGTAAGAGTTACTATAATAGGAAAAGAAATGAGTATATGATTGATGAAATCCATGGGCAATAATACATGTATTGATGGTTTATTTAACGAGCAATAAAAGTAGCTAGTAATTTTTAATGTTGGCATCAGGATTCATTCTGTGTTAATTTCTAGCTTGTCAGTATTGATAGACCTAATTATAACCTAGAGCTGGAAATCGGAACATGTACCTTTTTTTGGCCTGATATTGGAACATGTACTATAAATATTCTGATATACATTTTTTATTGTTCATTTATATTCACCATTATTTCTCAGATCTTTCATTTAACATGTGAATTTTTTACAATTTTTTTGGACTAAGTTACTATATGACAGTTTAAGAGCGGAGTTAAGAAGAAGTAGGGAAGATCAGGTGAATAGGGTTTGTGCTGGCGTTAGGCTAACGTGCTGATGATGTCAGAAGGAGTACGTACGATGGGAATAATATCTTGCATCATCTACAGAAAACCCCATTGGATTTATTAATGTTATGCAATTTTAAATGATAATGCTTTTTTCTTTTATGATTTAAAGTTTAAACCCTAAGTAATTAGGAGAAAGGGCATCCCGTGGCAAACAGACATCATTTCTTTTTGTCTCTCCTCATAGGGGGCCATTATGCCTTTCAGATTACCACCTACATTAATCCATCTTTTATCGCTCACCTTGTTTTCCTTTTTTTTTTTTTCTCTTGCTTTTTCTTCGCAATTAATCCATATATCCTTCTTAGTTATTTTTGCGAAGTTACTTTGTTCTCCATGATGTCATGATTAATTAATCTGTATAAAATTTGGAATTTATGTATTTAGATATCATAGAATCAAGAATGGATGCTCCCCCGCTTGATCAAACTGAAGTTCTTATCTTTTGCAATTTATTGAGAGAGACAAAAGCAAGTGTTCTGGGTCAGGTGATACTGACAGTTACATGAACATGTCTTCAATCAACACATCCTCTTATATTCTTTTTTTGAAAATATTTAAATTACTCTAACCTCCTTTTTATTTTAAAAATTTACCTTCTCTTCTCTTAAAATGCATTATATTAATTTTTTGTAATAAAAAATGATTTATAATTATATTTATTTTGACCAAAGCACATTTATTTTTATAATTTATATAATATAATAATTATTAATTATGTATTTAATCAATATAAAAATATTTAATTTTTTAAATTTATAATCAATTAATTTTATTTTTAACACAAAATAAATAATATTAAAACAAAATTTTAAAAGTATATTTTTAATAAAAATAATATTATTAGTGTTTTTATTAAATTTTTAACTTAATGAGAATTTGTGTATATTTTTATAATAAAAGAAGAAATTATGTATTTTAAGAATTTTTTTAAAAAATAAGGTTGTGATTTAATTTTTTAAGAATAGATTTAAAAGTTTTGAATTTTTAATGTTTTAAAAGAATTTTCTATATTTACAGGTATTATTATGCAGGAGAAGAGAAATGAAACATTGGTGGTGGAGAGATTTGAAAGTGAATATGTGGAAATGTAGGAAATGATTAGCCCACGCACCCCCTCTCTACCCTCCTCAAGTGTCTGTGAGTGTAGTTCTTGTCTGTTTCTGATATTCCTGCTTTTCTAAGATCCTGCCTTTGCCACAGACAACCCATGCCCCCTCCAGTAACAAGCTGTTGTGACAACACACTGCCATTGCTCTCCTTTGTACAATTGTACATTTCCAATTAAAAATAAGTATTAAGATGGAATGTTGTCGTTCTTCATACTTTATCCCATAAAGTCTGCAATTGTTCATGAGTGCAATCCTTTTATTCTATTGAGCTAGCTAGCTTTCCTTTTCTTCCGTCGAAGTTGGAATAGCCTGGAATTTTCAAGAGAATAACTCAATATTGTTTCCGATAATAAATAATCAGGATGTGACTAAAATGAAGGTAGATATTAGGTTTCGTGACGGGCATATGCAAAAAGGAAAAGATATGAAAAACTTCAACTCTTAAAAAAAATCAACTATTTTATTATCTTATTGGGTTTCAAGATATATATATATATATATATATATAATTATAAAGTATTATTTATTACAAATTTTAAGATAATTTAATCGTATGGTAAATGAAAGAGCGGTCAAATTCTCTGTAGAAAAATCTCTACAAACTAAAGCAGGTACTAGATTCTTAACCAAGAAATGTGCAGCTTTTTAGGTCCACGCGCCCGGTTTTCAGGTTGTAAAGAAAGTAGAAAAGGTTGTTGGGAGTCAGTGTGGCGAGTTAGGGTTTATACCAAGTTGGAACTAGTGACTAGTGAGCTCTACCTCCGCACATTCCCTAGCTACGGGAAAAGAATAAAAGTATCACATCAGCGAATCATAGCGTTTAAGTGTGTGAAAATGACTAAAATGCTTCATGTAATTGGACAAGAAGTGTGTGAAAAATGACCAAAATAGATGTTGCAAATAGGAAAGCCTCCTGACATGGTAAATTTTTATTGATTTATATGGCTACATGATATAAGTATTTTTCCATCGACTGTTGAAGGAGAAGAAGAAGGGCCCCGAAGGTGGGGCTAGGCTTTGTTGCTTCGGCTAATTGGCTAATGTGCCAAATGGGCTCTCTGAACTCTGAAGCCAGAGGCAAACTGACATGCGTGCACACACGATCTAGTTGCTGTGTTATTGGTGCCAGCGTGAGCTTTAGACAACAAATTTAATCAGATATGATCTGATCTTCATCTGCCATCGTCTCCACAACGCCCAAACCCCTTTGTCCATTTGCTGTCTCTCTGAAAACTGAAAGGTCTCCTCACAGAGTCAAAAGAAAACTCTCGTGTTATCGTGAGGGGAACAAGCCTAACATTTGGTTTCTTTCCCGACAAAATCCTATTCAAGAATGAAAAATGAAAATTTA
Organism: Erythrophleum fordii; assembly: GCA_032878935.1. NCBI lineage: Eukaryota > Viridiplantae > Streptophyta > Magnoliopsida > Fabales > Fabaceae > Erythrophleum > Erythrophleum fordii. The sequence continues at coordinate 46,583,157 of JAVQMF010000054.1, forward strand.
TGATTTATAATGTCATTCGTTTTAATATTCATTCATCTCATACTTCTTCTCGTGCGTGTTTGAGCTACGAAGGTCTTCACTCTTCAGTTGGCTTGAGAATTAATGAGTTTCAAACAAGTCATCTCAGAGATAAGAGTGATCAATTTCTGCTGCGTTGGCAATCATAAGTTAAAATGGATGTTTTGCAGAATTGTACGTGACGTGACGTAGTTAAAGTGAGAAAGATGGGAAGCCTTTTACACTAAAAACTACTTTAATTCCACACCTTTAGCTTCTCTATCCAATTAAGCGCCATGTATTTACTAATAAATACAGAGAATTCGGATTAATTATATGCTTTCATTGTGATAAAACTGAAGTTCCTGTTCACATAGGTAGTAACATGCCCATGGCCTCCCATGTGTAGATTTACAACAAAAAACAAAAGTCTCAAAATTTGGATTTAATGCTATGAAATCCGGGGGAGAAGGGAGCTCCCATTCTGCTAAATTTGGCTTTGTATATAGGATTTTTAATAAAATATACATATGGCCCCTCCTTACAAAATAAACTATTAATCAATATTTTTAAAATTATATCGCACATTAAACCGATTAAAAAGTTAGTTCATTGATCAATAGTTCAATTAACTTAGTTAAATTAATAATAATTAAATATATATCTTTTTTATATTTACATATTAAAAGTATAATATAATAAACTATAATTTATATGAATTTTTGTCAAAATAAAACTGAAATAAAATTCTTATATAAAACTTAGCAAATTATAAGCATATATCACTTGTTTGGTTGAATGGATGAGTTGTTGGCACAGAGAATGAGGTGCTCGATTCGACTCCTACTATAAAAGAGTTTATATTTAACACATTGCATTATAATTAAACATTACTTGTAGGTTCAAATGGTTGAGTCCAAAATAACTCAAAAATAAAGTTCTTATATAAAACATTACATATTATAATTAAACCCAAGTGAAATGGTTGAGAAATTGGAGAGAGCACAAGGTGGTGGGCTCAGACTTTGACACTAGAAATTTTGTTAAAATAAAAGTTTAGACTAATTCAACCATTTAAGAAGGCATCGGTTTAAGCGTGTGTAACCGGTCGGTTAGATTCTATTTTTGACTAGATTTAATTGTTTCTAAGTTTGGCTGGATTATAAACTCAATTAAATCAGACTAATGTTATATTCGTTAATTTTTTGATCAAACTGGTTAATCTGATCCAATTTTAATGTAAGTTCACCTTAAATTACATATAGCTCCCAATTTTTTTTTAATTTCCTCATTTTTTCATTCCATATGATTTTTACTATAATTAAAACTATGGATTGGATTGAGTAATTCAACTAAAAAACTAGTAAATTAGTTATAAATTTGGTATATTCAATCTTTAAAATTGGCCAAGAAAAAAACTTATTAAGAATTAGTTAAACTAGTTAAAAATTAATAAAATTGATAAAACCAATTGTGTTCAACAGTGAATTGGTTTTTAATTTTTTGTCCAATCAGAATTTTGACATTCTATAATAAAAATTTGTGATATTTAACGGATTTTATTCAATTCATTTTATATAAATTTGTTATTATATGTAAAATATTTTAAACTAATTTTTATACTATTAAATATTAATTCAGATTTATTCTAAATATTCTTTTGCAATATACCTATTAATTTAATTGTAAATTATTATACATCTATATTTTTTTATATTATTTAAGAAACAGTTTAATATTAATTCAATTACAATCACATCATTGAATGGTGAAATACCTTTTATCTCAATCAATGATGAGTTTACCTTTTAACACATTGACATTCACTCTCTTTTTTTTATAAGGATATTTTTTTTCTCTATATATTATTTAGTGTTTTTCAACTTTTTTATTTTATTTTTTGTTTTTTTCCATCTGCCTTATCTCTAAAAACTTCCAGTCTCTATTAGCACACACGTTTGATACATTGCTTCATTTTATTATTTTAATCAAATTATTAATAAAATTTATTTATTAATTTTAGTTGAAATCATTTATATAGATTAGCCAAATGAGATGAGAGGAAACATGCTTAGGTAATATATCTTCTTTCATACACAGCGGTGTTACTTAAACATACTTAGTGATGCATGTCACAGTCAACCATTGCTAAATAATTTTAATATATATTTTTATATTATCCAAATACTAATTTAATTTCTTTCATATGATATAATGTATTGTGGTAATGTATATATAATTTGTATTTATTGTAAATAATTATAATTTTATTTTAATAATAGTATGTATTATAACTATACAATAGCCCCCAATAAATAATTAATCAATCATCCATAGGCAATGTATGATGGATGGATCATAATTAACTGATATATTTCATCGGTCACGAATAGAAATCATAATTACTTCTTTAACTTTTTTCCTTTTTTTCCCCTACAGGGAACCGTTGGCCTAAAAGTGACATCCTAAACAGCGCTTAATTTCTAGTATAAGCTCACACGCTCTAATCCTTTTTATGTCAAAATAATAGCCTAACAATTGTAAAATCTGCTTTTGATCCTCTTCTTTTTAGGGATTAAGGATAGTTAGGTTATGAGATAAGGGGCCTACCCTAGAGGAGGATTATTATGTCTTAAAAGTCTTTGTTATTATTACTCATGTTTGCCATTACAAGTTACCGTGTATACATTTTTCTAACTAGGCAATTATATTTGACATATGTAATAATAAACTTTGACATTGTACAAACAAACGAAATCATATAATTTCATGATCAAAGAAAAATTAAACGGGCAGTCCTTACGTTTTTACCCATGAGAATAAACGTACTTCAATTCGACCACTCCTTGTTTGCCCAAATATGAGGCTTGTCATCAGGAGGTGTACATGCGAATAACATATATAGTATCTTGCCAAACTTAATTAGTAGTGATAATTAAAAAAAATTTTACGCTTTCATCTAAGGCGAAGACTGAGATTAGTGATACAAAAGTGAATATTAATATTAAATTATAAATTCTATTATCTCTTGAAAAATTTATCATTTAGAAGTTACATTAATTAACTTTAATTTTTTAAAATAACGAGCTGATAAAAAGTTTTTATAAGTTTAATTTATTAATGTGATAATAAAATAATTGGACTACAGTGTACATCTTTGTAACAGTCTAAGTGATAATTAAAAGGGATATGCAAATAGATTTTATCAAAGTCTATTAAAAAAAAAAAAAAGAAATTCAGTGACACCTAATGTATTGTGATACTGCATTGAAAGTTGGTATTGAAATCTGGGTGTTTAGAGAGAAAAACTCAGCCGCATTGCATTGCATTGCATTGCTTTGTGTGATTGACCATACTTTGACTGTGATATCCTAATCAAGTATTTTTTTTTTAAAATCATCTAAATGATATGTTTTGATTTTTTAATTGTCAAACAAGCGATGGAATTAATTTTATTGTGATCAGAAATTGTTTACGTTATCAAGCCTCTCATCCATATACCTGCAGAAAGTTGCATATCTATGCTGAATCAGCACCTCGTAATGTAAGTGGTTGGTTGTATGTGTAGATGCATCTCCTCCTCTGTTTTCTCTAAGAAGAAGATATGGAATTCATGTAGCTTGATTGCCGCTGATACAAGCTTTATATAAATGCGTCAAATAACCATTATGACGCATTACCCTCATGCTTCAAATTCAAGTTACTAGAAAGATATGTAGCAGCAAGTAGTAACAACTAAAATTAAAGGCAGAGCGTACCTAAAAGTCAATGCAGAGGATAGCGGGGCCTACCAATTATATTTGATTATTTAACAAGGGCTCTACTTTAAATTCTTATATCCTTGTTTATTAATTTTTCCTTTTCAATTTTTTTCAGAGTGGTCCTTTGACACGCAATTGACTCTGTTCAGTTGGTCGGAAGGAAAATAGAAAAATCTTTGGTGGCAGGACAAGACAATGGATCAATAATATAAAGATGAGGATCACTAACATAAGTCAGACTTAATGATGTTAAAATAATATTTTAAAATTTATAAATTTTTCACCATTTTATCATTCAGTACCAAGAGGGACAAGTAACATGAGTGTGGAAAATGTGTGACGTACGTAGAGACTAAACTCCAGATTCGATTTTCATGTTATTTAGAACAAAATCAAATTTTAAATTAAAATTTTAAACTCAGTCGATAATAAACTCTACTAGTACTTCTATCCAAAAGAAAGAAATTTGCTACTTCTGAAGTCCACGTTCACGATCCTGATCCTGATCAATATTGATGATAAAGAAATATAAATAAAGTCTCGTCCATATGTATGACAAGACAACTTCACATGTAAGTTTTTGAACGCCTCTATCTTTTTTCTTAATTTTGTTCTTCCTTTCATTTTTTATTTTGTATGATGATCTAATATATTTTAAATATATTATTTTTTTCAGTTTCATTCTCATTTTTATCTAATTTGATTTAACATAAACAATAAGGAAAAATGCATAATGACTCACCAGTCAATATTTCATCAAATATTGATAAATATGGCAGTCTTTGAAATTACCAAAAATACTATCCAACAAGGTATCTAACATAATAATATTACATCTGGGGAGGAGAGATGAACAAAAAATCTCTTCCTTTCATCTTTGTATTACTCACTCCTGCTTTGAGCTGTGAGCATGTGTAGGATTTGGACGCCTCTCAGCAAGAAAACGCTTTGTGCCCTCCAAAACGCCAAAGAAGATCGAACCACCTATACCTATCCATAGTACCCTTGGCCCAATACCCTGTAGTAAATACATCAAAAATAAGAGCAAATTACACAAATTTCTTTTCAATTTTGTTAAATTTATGTAAATTTTCTCTTTATTTTTAAAATAAACACAAAGTCCCTCTGAAATAAAAAGTTACACTTACATTAGTCAAATGTTAAATTTGTTTGATTAAAATATCATCCATTTAACTTAAATATATATTTTTGTTAAATTTAATAAAAACAGAATCTACTTACTTTTATTTTTATTTATGGTTATTTAGATATAATATATATTTAGACTAACAGAAAATATTTTAATCAAAATATTTAAAATCTAATTAAAGTGTAGATTTTATAAATAGATAGAAAATTTGTGTAATTTTAACAAAATTTAAAGGAGATGTGTATAATTTACTCCAAAAAAAAATATGAACACTATTAAGTTTTCTTGCCACATGTCTGTATTTTTCTGAACCTGCACAGGGCTAAATGTTGAGAGCATGATTTGAGGGAAGACTATAATTGCTTTTCTTCTTGTGGGTACACACACAAATGCATGCAAAGTGCACACATAATTATATGTACTACAAGATTTAATCCCAGGATGATTGATCCTCAATGCAAGAGGGTCACGCTAATGAAATTGATGGAGGTAAGAACTCACCAGCTCATACCACATTTACAATGATTATTCTAGACATGGACACGATAAAGATGTCACGCATAACTCCACCAACCACCTCATGATGAAGATAAAGAATTACTTGTCATGCACAGACATTTGAAGGATTCCACTTTCTCGAATTTTTCGCAGCAATAAGACCCGCTTCCCGAAGAAAATAGCTTTCAATTTCATGCAAACCAGAGAAAAGAAAATGTGGTGCAATAATAGCAATGACAACATTCTGCTAGTCTACCACTCAAGCTACTGTGTGAAGAAGAAAAAGGAGAAAGCCCATACCTTCAAAAAGGCTTGAGGTCCCTCTTCCTTGATGACAGTTTGAACACAATCCACGATTCCCTTGTACCGGTTTGCGGATCCCTTGCAGATGCAGAGGAATATAGAAACTTATGTTAATGGCTATAATACGCATGATTATTACTATACTCACGACGTTATCTTCTCTGCTTATGGAACTACATGGTAATCTTTATAAGAAAAACAGGAGCCCAAAGAAAACAGTAGGAGTGGCGGGCAGCTACATGATCTTACCTGAACCATTAACCTCGTCTTAATGACATCAAGGGGAGTAGTTATAGCTCCAGTCAGTGCACCTAAAAAAAGAAAATGTTAATTAACCGCATTTTAACATAAGTTCATAGATATTTTCCGCTGAAATAACATGTATAATGTCCACACATTAAATATATGTATGCATGTATATAAGGAGGGGGCTATAATTTCAAAATATTACCAGCAAAAGCGCCAATAATGGCATTTTCCGGATCATTTAGATTTCTTCGGGCCTAGCAAAAAGGAAATGCAAGTCACATCATCATCGAACGCAAAAGAGGAGCATGAAAAAAGAAATGGACATCGAATGGCAAAATTGTGTCCGGTAAACTAAATTAAAATATATGTACCCACACACACCAAAATTTGTTTCTGACACGCATAGATAGAGAACTTGAGGAGCTTACTGCAAGCATATAACCTATTCGAAGCTGCTCATAGATGCAAAACTGAACAGCATCAAAGGGCAAATCCCGCAGTAGAAAAGACCCATATCCCTATAATTTCAAAGATCAACATTAAAAAACATTTTAATGTATATTTAAAGCCATGGGGCTAAAGGTCATCCAAATTTGAATGGAGGAGGAGATGATAAAAGTTTCCATACTGCATAAAGTCCTTTAAAGCCCTCCTTAGCAGCAATAAACCGGACAGCATGAGAAGCTGAAGTGAATTGCCCAGTTTGCATTCGTTGCTTGACAACCTAAAGATCATTAATGGAATTATTGTTCCCCAGTGAAGCAGATTTCAACCATGGAAATACCATTTTTATGCACATGGGAGGTAATCTACCTCTGTTGGAACACGAATCAGTGAAGCAGCAACACCTCCTATGGCACCTGCAGTCTATATAAGATCTAAAATCTATATGAAAATTTTTCATTTTAAGAAAAAAATTAAAAATTTTTACATCAACCAAAGGATATTCCAGCAATAAAAAAATAAAGTGATAACATAGGGTAAGCATCAACTCTAGTAAGGACCATAGTACCAAACAAATTCAGAAAACTTCATGACCACAATTAGCCAGATTCCAGACTTGGGAGACACAATGAGGCAAGAAGGAGTATGTGTCTTGTTTCAAAGCTGGTATAGCATATGTATCAAACCATTGTGGGGGCGATACTGAATTTTGTGAAGACTCTATAATTCAGTCGAATCTCCAATATACCAATATTTTCAGTAAGCAGTATCTTACAAAATGAGCAAAAGCACTCAGATTTTCTGGAAATATCCTCAACAATTTCTGCTTTATAGGTTCATAGACTCCAACAAACAGAGCAGATGCCCTGCAAATTTAAAAGCAACACATCACTCCAAGATGTTAAAAAGAGGACCCAGATATGATTGATGAATTCAAATCTTTATAACCAGAGAACAAAATGATTGAAGGCTAATAAAATAAAACTGCAGATAGATTCACTCTCTAGCTTTAACTATGCATAGATATTGGTAAAGGGTTACTTTTGTTGATTCTAGTCTTTAAAAGAAAACCCTAGATAAGGAGAGGGCCAAACTAGTATGCAAAACTGATGAAATTGAGATTTAGAAAATCCTAAAGCAGGTGTTGGTGTTATCTAAAGTTCATTCACCCATTTGAACAATCAGAACCAAACTTGATCCTGCAGTGCCATGCATCACCAAAGAGTCATCCATTGTAAGAACAATGATTCTTGCTTTTACAAGACTTAACTATTGGAGTGTCTTGGGCTAGGCCACTAAGCACTTCTTCATAAAACTATTGTCAACAGAGATGAAGTTATACACCCTATAACTGCCAATATCTTTTAGAGTTCTAAAATTTTCTAGTTAACAAGCATGTTCTTATGTTTGAGACATCATGCATTCCAGAAAATACTCACGGTAAGACACCAGCAAGATTTCCTGCCAATCCAGAATAAAGGCCTTTTAATACTAATTTTTCTCCTCCACGGGCAGCCTGTAACCAAAAAATATATGTACTTGGTATAGATTAGGACAAATGAAAATCATTTAGATTGCAACAAAAATAAAAGGCATAGCAAATAAATTATGGGGTCAAAATCTGAAAGAATTAAATGTTCACGATGGATATTGTTAATAGCTAGTAGACCAAAGGTATCTCATCGTAGGAAAAGCTAAGCCACCTCTTCTCATTCAAAATTTAGCAGTGTTTTCCCCTAGAACCAGGCGTAGCTGGTACTGATGAAAAATCTAGTAATACAAGATAGAACCCAGCTAGAGAACTCAAGAAAATATTTGTATTATAATCTAATAACCGAGAAAGCAGCAACATAGGGGAAATTCAAAAGAGTTTCTCTTGCAGAACAGAAAATACAGAAGGAAAACACAAAAAATAGCAGAACCAGAAAAGAAGAAAAAAGGACAAAATAAAGATAGTACTAGGCTTTTGAGAAGCTAGCTCTCTCCCACCAAAACCATTCTATCATTTTCCATACCTATTCCACTCTCAAACCCTCCTATTTATGCCCCAAAAGCCTCAAACCAAATTCCATTAGTTTCCCCTATCTATCCTCCAAGTGTCCCATGCCTAGCTGTCCAGGTTAGTTACACAACCATCTTCATAGCATATCTTACCCTTAGTCCCATGCCTGTATCATCTAGAATAAACCAGGGTTCCATCAGCATATTGCATCAAGCAGTAATGAGTTTAGCAAAGAGTAAACTAAAAAACTAAAACAGCCAATATTCCTCATATTCTTTATGGTCATGGTAACCTGCCTGCAAGCGTGTCTTTATAGTGTCAATAGGGTATAAAGCTGCTTCAACAACAACTCCAGCTGTACCTCCTGCAATTACGCCCTCTGCAGAAATTACCAGGCTCATTAGAAACATCAAAATGCAATTAAATTATCAATATCAGATTCTATCAGTGTCAATAACATAAAAACGTTAGCTAAGGGAGAAAACTGAAGGCTTTCCTCTCTTCATGTGCGAGGGAAAGGTAGCTAATCAACAAATATGTTGTACTCCCTCAAGAAGTATTCATTATTGCAGACAGGTAATTCCTATTCTTTTGGTTTCAAGAGCACAGATCTAGCATGCTTTCTTTACCTACAGTATACAACAGATGTGCTTTGCATAGATTTCAAAATGTATTATAAATACCCAATATTTATATGCAGAAAGGGCACAACTCATGTTCTTTCTGTAACAATCACCCAAAATCATCTAGACGAACCACACTCTTCGTAGCTTCTATTTCAGAGATTCAGGCCAAAAAAATACACAGAGGTAGGACTAGAAATGGAATAAATATCTTCCACTCCTATAAAGTATATCATGTCATCATTTTTATTTTTTGACAAAGAGAGAAGATTGAGGGCAGATGATAAGATATCCACCAAAATAGACAATAGAAAAGGGAAAGCACCCAGAAAGGCTCAGAAAAATAACAAGGTTGACCATTCTCTTTGTACATAAGACATTGAGACCCCTCAAAACAACCACGGTCTCAAGTCTCAACACCCACAAAAACAAAAACAAAAACAAAAACAAAAAAAGGCATTAACGACGACCATATTTTGCTACAATAGGACAACAACATCGTTAAAGTTTCTTCGCTAGGAAAATGTTATACTTGCCAAAGAAAGTGCGTAAGAAATCAAAGGGCTTTTCCTCTCCCATGCTAACTGACGCAAAAGATTTTCTCAGCAATGAGTTCTGTGTCCTCTTGGTACAAGCATCTGCAAAACCATATTACCTGTTCAAACAAGAAGCAGCAAGTATAACCCAGCAGAAAACAGAGTACGACAATATCACATGAATATAAGTTTCCCACCACTTCCCCATATTTGATCTGTTTGCTAAATCATACTGTAAAAGACAATAAGCTAACCACTGAAAACAAATTCCCACAAGTGAGAATCAATTTTCCTGAATAACCAAGAATATATTAAAGTTAGTAATACATTTTTTTTTTCACTATACCTGGATCTGGATATACTCCTAGGTTACAGTGTCTAGTTCACCGTACGATATAAATCCTTCTTAGAAATATGAGCAGCAAAAATCATCTCTATCAAAAATTGATAAAGTGCTTGATAATGCTCATAGTACACGCATAATAATTGTAATGCTGCTTAGAATTTAGATGTAACAAGCTAGGAAGAGAAAATATACATATATATATATATATATATTTTTCCATCAAGCAGTTATATTACCGTTATGAAACCCTAGAGAGCCCAGATAATTTATTTTAAAAGCCAAAATTTCAATCATGTCAATTATATACTTTCTAGGTACTTAGCAAAATTCACACATATTTATACCATTTCAATAGACAAACAAATACAATTAAAAGGTCACTCCTCATAATCCCAGCAACCAAATAACCTATATGAGTCCTTCAATTTACTGGAAGCTAGTCTACTCACACAGGTATAATTCCAAATTCTACACTATGCCATATATGAATTTCAAGTTATGGTGACGCGTGTTACCTGGTGATGATATGGAAGAGCCTTTCGCAATAATGGGCAGTGTAAAGGGACCCATCAAGGTCCAACAACTAGGACAATAAGAGATTAACCGAATCAGCCAGTACCCAATATGTATCATAACCAATAATTTGATAAAGAATTTAACAGAAACAGAGGAAGTATTCAACAAAATTTCTAAAAATGCAAGCTTCACAACGACAGGGGAAAAATAATAGCTACAACGACAACTACAACAATAGAGTCTGTTTCCAAAGTACTTTGAAGTCTGGGTTCACAATCTGATTTGCCCAGTGCGCAAGCAAGGGGGGAAAAAGAGAAAACAGAAAACAGAAAACAGAAAAGAGAAAGAGAAATAGATAGAGACACTAAGACACAGAATTTTTACCAGTGACCGCAGTGACGGAACTGAGACAGGTGCTTGCTGAGAGTATCGGATAGGAGGACAAAGGATGAAGCCCCGAATCTCGTAGACATCTCGTTCCTTCTTCCAAATTTATAGCTAGGATACGGACATGGTTACCCGACTCAAGTCGGGTTTTTACGCCATCCGCAACTAAACCAAGGATTTTTTTAATAAAAAATTACATTTTATCATTACAAAATTAATACGTAAACTATAAAGAATAACAAAACATTATCTTAAGATTAAAATGAAAATACTAGATTTCAATTTAACTAAAAAAATTTGCAAAACTAAATATTGAACGAAACAAAATGTGGTCATCATGATAAAAAAAATCACTGAGACTTTTTGTAATTAACTATGACCGAAATTTAATATTTTCACCTTAATTCAAAGTTTAAGAGATTTTTTTTATGTATTAATGTTATGATTAAATCTTAATTTAGGGAGTAAAATATAACTTTGATTTTTCAAAAACCTTGTAAAATCTAACAATAATATAAATAGACTACTTAAATTGTATAATTAGACCAACACGTTTAGTTGAAGTGAAAAATAACAATAAGTTTCAATGTACTAAAACACAATATATAAAATTTAAGCACATTATATATCTAGCAACATTAGGGAAGCATGGACTCCGGCCGTACATAGATTTCACACGAACGTTATAAACATCATCAATAAGAAGCCAACCAAAAGTCCTCTTGCCACATGCCCTGCTTTGAGCATCTCCCCACTGCTCTGGATTTCTGTAGGGAAGAAGCAATTCCCTTTTGACGGATCATAGGTCACAGTATCCCCCATTCCACTGAAATCACATGCATCCACGCTTTGGTCTCTGGCTTGAAAGTATTGGTTGAAAGCATAGGAAGTTCTGAGAGCCATGTCTACATCCCCACACGAACCACCAGGTGCTAGGCTCGAACAATCCGCACCTTGGCACGCATAGCTCAAGGCATCTGGCACCTTGCTCATGTCCTTCACGTCCTTGCTTAACACACACCATTGTCGCTGTTGGTAGTGAACTCCTTTTGCTCCAATTGGCCATTTGTCTTGTCCTTCACCCGTAAAATCTATTGCAAACTTTGGTACTCCATCGTAGCGAAAAATTCCCCAATGGCGCTCGAAATTACCTGGATCGATACTTTTTAAGTCCTCATCGAATAGAGAAAATAAATAGGCTTCAATGGGTCCTTGGTGAAGAGGAGTCCCTTTCTTGCTTGCCATTTTCTTGAGGAATCCTTGGTTGAACCTTTTTGCGTTACTAGGGTTAGCATTCTTGTCACCATCTGTAGGCCATCCAACTTCACCAACCACGATTCTCATGCGAGAACAACCAGCCTTTTTCAACGACCAAACAAGGGTATCGAAGTTTGCGTCGAACACGTTGGTGTATTGTGTGTTCTTGTCGTCAATTGTTTGGCCGCCATCGAAGAATGCAAAATCTTGAGGGAAATCTTGGGATTGATATAGACTAAGGAAGGGATATATGTTGACGAGAAATGGTGACTTCTTGTCGTTAAGGAAACGAACTATTTGCAACATAAGATCGTGAATGTCGCTGCGAAAGTCCCCGTCCGATGGCTTGTTCGAAGGCGATTGGTAAACGTCGGCGTTTAAAGGCACAGTAACCTTGACTTGACCTCCCAACCCAGCATCCTCTATAGCCTTCTGGATATTCTGCATTGCCGGGAACGTGGGCTTTATATATGAACCATTGTAACTTTTCAAGAATGGTTCATTCCCCACAGCTACATACCTATAAAAAAAAAAAAGTTAATTTTTTCCAAAATGAAAGAGTCTTATGAATATGATGGAATATCATTGATTCCGTACCTGATATTGACCCCACCGTTATACAAATGTTTGGAGACATTTTGTTTGACCCAATCTTTGGCATCACTGTAACTTCGAGCAAATCGATTCAATTGATCATTAGGAATTCCAACCATGACTTCGATATCTGTACCAGCAAAAGCACTAACAATCCAAGAATCTGCATTGAAAAGCTTAATCTTCTTGATTCCATTGTCCTTCAACATATTTACCACAATTGGAGGATCCAATGGGTGAGAGGCTAGCGGTCCCCAATTGACACCAAGACCTTCTATACCTTGGCCTTTCCCCTGAGTCACAACCAATATCAAACAACATGCCCACATTAGGAACTCGGCTTGTACCATGGTTATGGCTAGAATTAAAGCACTGATACTTTAAAAACCGAATTCTTTCATGTCTTGTTATCTATGTCTGTATCGATATTAATTGTTTAGATCAGAGCCAGTTCCCAATTGGTAGATGAGAGAAGACGAGGACAAAGATGGAGGATGAGAGCCAGGGAATGCAATATATGCAATTACAAAATGAAGATATTTGTTAAGATTCCAGGTATGGGCAACATTGGCGGCAAAAATATGGGTTTTTTCAATTAGATATTTTGAGTTTTCTGAGATGTCTTGAGGTACAATTTTTAAACCGAATGTTACCAGGATTATTACTTGCAAAACAAATTGTGAGCTTTATTTTGTTATTCAAAATTATAATAAGAGAGTCAACTATTCATATCCTTATCAAATGGCAACAAATTCCCACGTGATCCAAGCTGGCGTCACGGTTATATCCAGGCAACCTTTTTATAATTTATGGCGAGTAATTTTTAAAAAAAATTTGGTTAAATTAAATATTATTCCTTTTTATATATATATATTACAAAATTTTTTTAATTTACTATCTATTGATAATGTTAAGTTTACACAATATATATTCTTTTAAAAAATCAAGTGACTTAATTTTTTTGGCTTTTTGATACTGTTACAACAAGATAAAAAACTATTAGCTATAGTATTCAGTTACAAAAATTATTACCCAAGATATTTAACCTTTTTTTACAAAAAGAAAATTAATAGTAATGCAGAATAAGCCACTTTGCATTCCTTAAAATTTATATAATTTTTATAAAAAAAATTAAGAGAACGCAAAGAAAAATACTTCGTATTCTTTCTTTTAAAAATAATGACAAAGCATGAATTGATACAGTGCGTGTTCAATACAAATACAACGGGATCACATTCGGTGATAAATTTTTTTTGAAGTTTTATTAAATCCAATTATATATATTAATGTGTAGTTTAATAAATAAATAAATGTAATTAAAATATATTAATTAATATAAATATTAAATACATAAATTTAATATATATATTTTATTTATTATATAATATAAAATATTAATAGAATATATTTATTGTGTAAGGACGGTGGATTGTTAAACAAAATTAAAAAGAAATGTAGTTTAGTTGCTAAAAAAATCATGTCTTAATTTTTTAATACATTTTAAAAGTAACAAAGAGATGTATTATTTTTTTTAATAAATAATGTGATTTAATTTTACCTACTTCAATTTGAGTTTAAAAAAATTTGATATCCGTAAATTAGAAAAGAGGGAATAATAGCATATTTTAAGCTGAAAGACAGTGCTTAAAGGGTAGAGATGAGTTTTGCGGTATTGTGTATCTGGGAGTATTTTATTTTTGGAATTGCAGTTTAAAATAAAAAATCTTAGATATAAATTTTAAGTATTTGCTAGCAAATAACCAGAATTAATAAGCAGTAAGTAAACAATTTTCAAAAATCAAATTATGTATTTTTAAGATTCGAAAACTAAATAGTTAAAATATGATTTTTTTTTAAAAAAAAATTAAATGTATATTTCTAAAATTCATAAATTAAATAGTTAAGACAAATTTTTTTTTAAGAACAAAATGTGTATTTCTTTTTAATTTTTTTATAGTCTACTGTCTTTACATAATAAATATATTCTATTAATATTTTATATTAAATAGTAAATAAAAATATATATTAAATTTATGTATTTAATATTTATATTAATTAATATATTTTTTAATTAATATTATATATGTCTATTAAAAAAATATTAAAATATATTATTTATTTAAAAAAGTTAAAAAATTTTGGTCACGAGAGCCAATGGATAGGATAATTTGTATTTGTATTGAACGCTGATTATGTAAATCCGCGTTCAGTCATTATTTAAAAAGAAAAAGGAAACGTGAAGTATCTCCCTCAGTGTTTTCTTAATTTTTTTAAAAATTATATAAATTTTAAAGAATGTAGAGTGGCTTACTCCACGTTCCTATTATTATTATTTTTTTCAAAAAAAAAATTAAATATCCTGCTTAATAATTTTTGCAACTGAGCACTGTAACTAATAGTTTTTGACACCGTAGCAATGGCGTCAAAAAGCCTAGCTTTTTCTTACTATAATAATAAGAAGAAAAAAAAAGCATATTTTAATATCAATTTAATTACCTTTTTGTCACGTGAAAAATAAAAATCACAATCTCATGTTCTATAAAAAACATAATTTTATAGACAAAACATAAATTAAAAAAAAAATTGTATGATATATATTAAATGATAAAGGAGACATTTTATTTTTGAAACAATAAAAATATCAAATGTAAGTTAATCAAACCTTAAAAAAGTTTAATATAATTTACTCATTTAATATTGATAATGGATTTGAAAGTAAGATTGGAAGTTTGACAATTTACTGGGGATGACACACCCAAAACGAATATGACAATTTTAATCTGAACCATGGCAAAACCATTTTAATCTATGGATGAAATAGCTAGAAATGAGTTCATTCCTCATAAGCAAACATTAGCAAGATGAATTCATATTGTACCCATGTTGCAAGGGAAACACAACCTAAATAACCTTGGATAATCTTGTACGGTAAAGGGTTTAAGAAAACAGAGATACCATGAATGGTGTTTTTATATGTAGGCTTCTTAGGCGGTATATAATGATCATATTAATTTGCTAATTTCTATTATTTTCTTATGCACGTTTAGGTTGCCCACATGTGAGTTTTTCTAGACAGATTTTGATAGTTCTATGTCAAAATCCAAAGAACGTTCATCTGTAATGTTAAGTTGTGGAATAGGTTAGATTATGGATCAAGTACCTTTTTTAGGCTAGAGAAAATCTAAATTAGTTTATAAGGAATTCGTAAACCAAATATATCAAATATATTTTTCAGTAAATCCACTATCAAACTCATGATATATTAATATACCTATTAATAATTAAATTAATTTATAATTTTTTTTATAAGCCGAATATACCTCAACGTATCTCAAATGGTGACGCAGATTTTGAATTAATGGGAGGAAGCATCCTTAAATAGAGTTTAAGGGGCCGAATCATGTTTTCGCATGATTGGAAGCAAAGTACGAAACAACAGCAACAAGATCAATAGAATACACTTGGAATCCAAGTGACTGAAGGAGAAATTGCCGTTTGATTGCTTCAATTTCCAAACTTAAAGTTTTAAAAAAAAAAAAAATGAAAGAACTCTTCAAATACCATCGCTGTTGCAATTACAAACAGCGATGTCTACTTAATAAAGAAATAAAGCAAAATATTCACTAGTTTCCAAGTGACATCCATTTGGTCCTAAGTTATGCAAATATCCTGAAGAAGGATGTTAAAGGAAGTTACGGATGTCCAAAGATTCAGCATCAACCATTTCCTCATCCTTGAATTCCTCCCTGAAAAGGAAAAACATGAGTCTTGAAATGGTAAAACTTATTCTGCTGCGCGTAGGGACACATCCAACAATATTTCAAACATTTGGAGATAAAATAATAGTGCTCTTTATCTGTTATCTACAATGGCAACAAGCAATTGTCACCGAACACCGAATAGCCCCTTCCTCTCTTTCCTACAAATCAATTGGTCACCATTTCTAATGCTTCAAATTCAAATGATCATTAACCATGCCCTAGAGGCTGCAAGTGATCATTCTGTACTGCTGCCTTTGTAGTAATAGATTGAGCTGAAAAATTAGGATAACCATCATATGCTTATCAAAAGATATTCAATTTGCAAAAATGACAAGAAAATGGGACCAACAAACACACAAAGAAATAAAGAATAGAAAGAATTGATGCCATGATTCATGATAATTGACATGCGAAATACCTCTTCTTTTGAGTCTCAATTGCCTCATGAGCATCCTTCTTCAGCTCCTCCAATTGTGCTTTGGCAATTTTAAGCTCAAGCTGCTCTTCGTACTTTGGTAGATCTTCTCTCCGAATCCCAAGTCTGATTCCCAACCCCAAAGGTGGAAAAGAAGAAAAAAAGAAGAGAAGAGAAGGGAAATAATTACAACATGGTCACTCACCGAGCTCAACTGAAAAGGATTCAAGACTTCATAAACTTGAAATCCTCGCTAGTTAAATGACAGTTAAACTACCAAATGCAACACCGGGCCAGAGAAATTAGCCAAGTGGTTGACAATAAAATATATAGACTAACACTCCCCAAAATACCTTTAAAATAATAAAATAACAGAAACAACTTTTAAGTTAGATTGAGTCAACTGATAGTCCGATATCTTTCTTCACCTCAAACTCAAAGAATAACCTTCCTCTCTACACTTGTATCACAAAAAACTTTCTCCTTCACACAGCTTGGGGAAATAAACAATTGTCATTACAATGAGGCTGACGGGTTCCAGTCAATTAGAAAGCAAAAAAATCACCAAACCAATTATTGATATAAAGGACTTCCATGCTACATAATCCATCACAACAGAAGTGCAGGAAAATTTTTTTTGAAGGAAGCTCTAAAGGCCAGAATCTAGATATTACGGATCCACTAGCCCAAAGCATAAAAAGCAAAGACACCTAGGGATCTACACTTACTTATTATTAATCTTATCAAACCCTGCCATGAGAAGATCCATTCCCTTCTGATCATCTCTCATTAGAGGCTTCTTCAGTCCCTTTTCAACTTTGTCCAATGCATTCATCATCATAGCCTCTGCACCAAGATCATCCGTGAGACTTCAGCTCCAAAAGAATGAATATGTGATCCCAAAGAGAGCAGAACACATCCTGAAGCAAACGATGTATGCCTCTTGTTGCGTTTTCCTTTGAATTGTATGTATTGAAACATATGCATGCCCAAAGTTTAAAAAAAGATCCCAAAGCAGGCAAGATTCACAGAGCAACCATAATTTTCGGGAAAGAACATTAGATTGGCCGGGTTTTATAACCAATTTTAAAATAACGGCACTATTTGTCAATGATGTGAAAAAAAAAAAAGGCATATTGAACTGAAAGAATCATATCACATATCGCAAAAACAGTACTTTAACGTATAAATATTTGTAGACATTCTATATCAATAAGCACATCCTAGTTACAGACTGGAGAAACTAGAAGAACACAGACCATCACATACTTGATTCTTATTTCCTTCAAGATCAAAAGATAAGCCCAAGCATCTGGAATATCTTGTGTTTATGTTTCTGTGGTGTGTATTGGATACGCTGGGACTCTGAGGACAAGTCTACCCTGCACGGAGCACAAGATATTATATGCATAACATAATTAAAACAGAAAGAACAAGGACAAGAAATTTTTACAAGATTATAGCAAGATACTAACAAAGCATATGCAGGTAATAAACAGGAAAGCTCAGATAGAAACATGGTAAAGCAGAATCCCACTTCTCTCTAATTGCTTTCATGACCTTTGCATATTGAGAAACAGAAGTGGACCATTTGGATCTACGGTGATCTTCTTCCTTAATATTCCTATAGCTGTCTCATATTTGTTTTTCACCTCCAAATAGATGTTCTTCAGCATATCTCTTCCATTCAAATAGGTGTACATCATCAGAAAATGACCCCCCCCCTCCCAACAACCAAAAGAAGATGATGATGAAGAAGAAGAAGAAGAGGAAGATGAAGAAGAAGAACAAAGAAAATCTCTGTTAAAGATCAAACTGAATATTTCTTTCTTTCTTTTTAGCAAAGCCAACTCAAGCTGCACAATATACTGTTAGACACAACTAAAACTACTGGATCAAAGACAGAAGTAGATAACATGATATTGCAGTTCAGCAAGCTTTACAATTTCCACTGTTGACTCGCAGGAGAGGTTGTTTTAGATCCACACTAGCAGCGGCATGCCCATATATGTCTCCAGCATGGAGTCCCAGTGATTTACTTACTAAAGGAACTTAAAATACTTAGATAAATAAGATAAATTTCTTGGAGACGATCTCCCTTGAGGGTAGGAGGGGCAGACTCTATGGCAAAGTGACGAACTGGAATAGCATGCTCCTTCTGTACAAGAATTTGGCTTATTAGAAGAGGAAGAAAATGGGCAAATAGTCAAAGATCAGCACCATAGAAGTTACGTGTAAAGAGTCATAAAACCCATCACTTTTGAACAAACGAAAAAAAAAAAAAAAAGATAAAGATATTAACTAATTAGAATGCTTAAAGCATGGAAACATTAGTGCCAACTGTCAAATAATTGTATGAATATAAAAAGATGAGTGAAATTAAAGGTTCAAGGCATAATATTGTTTCCTACCTAGTTTATCATTTGCACGGCACATTAAGCAACTTGATTTTGAAAGCGGTGAGCTCCAAAACATCTTTTTTGTGAAGGGGGAATGGCAATCTACTTTAAATGATGATGATCAGGGATCACAAACCTAGTATAACCAAGATAAAAAGACCAACCTAGTATACCCACTACCCCAAACTCCTAACTCCAAAACAAATGCAAACTGTGACTGTCCGAACCAAGGCAAAAGGACCATCTCAACAATTCCCTCCCCCAAAATCCCATATAAGGCCAATAGAAGTCCCGAATTGATATTGTTACCTTTCCAATCTAGCTAAAGACTAGAAAAGATTCTCGCTTTTTCCCATTTTTTCAATAATCAGATAGTGTTTGCACGTTCTAGGACTGCTACATCGTTCTTCGTATACTTTTCCAATCGTCATTTCATCACGACACCTTATTGCCACTTGCGTTCTAGAAGCGACCTGGCTTCCCCCCAAAAAAAGAAACTAAGATTAATAGCAGAGAATATCGTGTCTCTTCTCTTCCATATAGCAAAATCCCAGAACTCCAACGCTATGTAGATCCCAACAACAACTCAATCGGGACTTCTAGAAAACGTAAAATGGAAGGTCGTATTCTATTAACAAGTTGTACATTTCCACAGAGAAAGACTCGAGAAGAAACAGAAACTATGAAGGGAAACAAAGATGATATTTGGATGGAGACGATACACACGCCAGTTTGAATTTGGTTAAGAGACGATAAGAGAGAGCCATGTCCGGCGGCTCGGGATCCGTATGCCATGGGAATTAAAATGAATGATCCGAATATTACAAGGTGAAAAGTCGCCCTCATATGTCACACTTCTGCTAAACTCGATGACAATTGTCACTGGTTTTTTTTTTAAAAAAAAGGTCAAACTCGATCAATGAAAAATAAATTAAAAAAAAGAAGCCAAACAAGAGGACGGCCCACTTAATTTTTTGTTTTTTTATATATTAAGTTGTGGGGCATACAAATTGTGCCCCCATTCAGCCATGAGTTCTGCATTTTTTTTGACACAAATACGTAGAATTTTGTGATAGTATCTAAAGAGATAATTTGTAGAAAAAAATTTATATGTAATTTTTTTATATTTTTATTATCAAAATTTTTAATTAAAATATGATAAATGTATAATTTTTACAATTAATTATATGATTCTTTAATTAAATTATACATTTTTAAAAAAAAATTATATATTTATCATATTTTAATTGAAAAACATCAAAATAAAGATATAAAAGATTATAGTTAAGTCTAATCTATAATTTTTCACATTGTAGCATTTGGCCTTTTTTTTCGTAGGATTTTGCTCAAAATCCGCATGACGGGAGCTTATGTTCCAGAGCTTTTCTCGGATGTAAGTTTGGAAGTTGTTCTACTTGATAGTGTATATAGTTTAGTTAATGCGAAGGGAGCGCGTCATTCTCATCTAGTCTGGGGACCAAAGTGCTGGTCATCCTTCGCATCATATATTTCTGAAGAATAAGGTCAACTTATATTTTAGTCATTAGATACACTGCCACGACTTAAAATCTATGACTCTCAACTCGCGAAACATTTTTGTTCTTTTCTTTTCTTTTTTGATGAATTCATTTACCTTTTAGTGAATTCTTTATTTTTTTTAATAAATTTTATTATTTCGTTATATTTGGTTTTAATATCAAAGACACAAGAAAGTATTTAAACTCATGTATATTACTATAAATAACATGAAGAATAATGAAATAAAAGGCAAAATTTAATGTGATAATTATGGAAAACGGAAGAGCAATAATATTGTGATAGGGTTCATACTTGTACATATTGAGTACCAAAAAATTGACTGATCATTATTAAAGGAGACAGAAAGAAAACAAGTGGTTGTACATGTACCACCTAACATATGCAGCAACTCACGTGATAACACATTGAGATGTTTTTTTTTTTTATGTTTGTTCATGCTACCTAACTTTTCCTAGTTTCAAGTCTCGTTACATTACAAAGACACACCCTCTTTGGGGTCAGATTCTCACTGCGCATTGCTCGCAAGTTTGTTTAGTTTATTTTCGGATTAAAATATGAACACCTTAACCCTCTATACGGCGAAGCACAACATAAAGTCATCTGGCTCATGGAATATTCTTGCAACCAACTTCAGCACGCACAACCACCTCGTTGTTCTGGTTCTGATACGGTTTCGGAGATTCCCGGAAAATAACTGCATAAATGAACAGAATTATAAGATGTTGAATTAGTAAGTATTGATAATGAGGCTGATTCTTACATTTCTGTTTCATGTTCATTGTCTACTGCAGTTTTAGCAGCACATAAAAATGCCTCCTCAACATTGTAACCCTCCTTGGCAGAGGTCTCAAAATAAGGTATGTTTCCTCTGGAAGCACACCATTCCTTAGCTTTCCTCTCAGAAACCTGCAAAAAACGCTGGACAACTTCAGAAACATTATTTAATGCGTAAGAGAAACCGAGTGGAAGATTCTTTTTCTTTTTCCTTTCCATACCATTCTAGTGTGTCCACCATTCACATCAACCTTGTTCCCAAGCAGTACAAAGGGAAATCCCTCAGGATCGTTCGCATCTGACTGCACAAGTCAAATGCCACCAACAACAACGTTTGTTTGTTCAATAAGACAACCAAGAACCTAACAAATGTTTCCTCCCTCTAACTTTTCTCAATTTTTAATTTAAAGTTGCAATTAAGTTTTTATATTTTAAAAAAATTTTAATTTAATTCTTGCAATTAAACTTTTGCCAATATTTTTTAAAATTTTGTTAATATAATCAATCATATACTATTTTAGCATAATCAAGATGAACAATTTAATTTAAGTTAATTCACTTAAATTTGCTTTCATTCTTTTTATTGATATAAATCACCAATATTCAAATATCAAAATAACAAATAGTTGGTTACGTGAACAAAATTTAACACAATATTAATAAAATGTTTAATAGTAGGGACTAAGATAATTTTTTTTAAAACTATAAAAAATTATCTACAAATTTTAAACTATAAAAATTAAATAAAATTATAAGGGATAAAAAAACGATGCAAAAAGATGGCACATGTGCACTCACCTGTTTAAGAAACTCGTCATGCCAATTGTTTAGGGTTTCAAAGGTTTTATGTATATTTACATCAAATACAAGAACACAGCAGTCTGCTCCTCTGTAAAATGCAGCCCCTAGGCTATGGAACCTTTCCTGCCCTGCAGTATCCCAAATCTGCCACAGCAATTTGTTCATTATTTTGCCAGAAAATCGATGTGTTAGGAACAAAAAGGAAGAATAAATATGTACTCACTTGCAAGGTTACCAGTTTGCTATCCACTTGTACTTCCCTTGTAATAAAATCTGCACCAATGGTGGCTTTATATTGTGGACTGTACTTTTTATAGACGTATCTGAATAGGTTGTTAATGTTCCCAAAATTTAACCCAAAAAAACAAAAGGTGAATTTGACCGTATTTGCGAAATTAGTCATATTTAAACAGTACTAATTAGTGCGCCAAAATGTCATGAAGCTAGAAATTGCCAATTCGCTCATTTCCAATATTAGTCATAACTTCACAGAGCTTCAATGGGAAAACGAAAGAAAAGAAAAAGGGAAACAGTGAAAATAATCTTATAACAGAGATTGTTTTGCGAGTTCAAGGAATCACTGACATCAGAAAAATAGTAACAAATTAGTTATCAAATTCCTTTTGGTATGTAAATGGATACTGATTAATCAACGACGTCTTTCCCACCCTGAAAAGAAATTAAAGAAAGAAGGATTAAATCTAAAACCTGCATTATTATAAACAGAGAATCATTGAAAGAGAAAGAGAGAGAAAATTAATTATAAATCGTGCATGCATACCCACTATCGCCGAGGACGATGACCTTGAGCAACGTTCTGTTTCTGTGGGAAATGTCCATAATGGAGAAACAGAAGCAGGTTTCTCTGTTTTTGTTGGGAAGAAAACATTAAACAACAGAGGTAGTAGTAACAAAGAAAGGTCGAATGAAGGGTATATATGAGAGAAAAGGGATGGCCATTTTCGAGGATGTTCTTGGTGGATGTCCTCCTGATTTGGGTAATTAGCTAATTGGCCTTTTGCTTTTTAGCAATTGAATGATGCAGGAGAAGCATGTGAGGCTTTGCCAACCAAAACCAACGTACTAGCGCCAGCGAAGCCTTATGATTTAGCAAAGGGTCCAAAACCAAGTATTTGCCATTGACTCGACTATGATTATGCTCACCCAAATTGAAATTGGGGCATACGTGCTTCCCTCTCGTTCATATCCATCTAATTCCACTGGTTGGACAGTTGGACAGTTACTCAACTAAACCAATTTCAATTCACTTCATGTCTAATCTAACTTTGACAACACCAACCCAAAAAAACAGGACAAGCTCACAGGCATTGCTTGAACTGGACGTGACATAGGATTTTGTCAAAAATTGATATAACTAAGGCTACAACCTGTTGTATGATAAACTCTATTTCAGACTTTGGAGATGTGAGACAACAACCCAATTATCAAATGGACTTGGGCATGTTTAATTAATTAAATTTAAAATGTGAGCTATTTACTACTAAAAACGGAATACTTCTACTCCTAATAAAAAGGAAATTTTTAGACACATATAATAATACGATAATTTCTACATATCAATTGTGCAATAATCCAATGAAACGTCGCACATATTAAGATCAATAGATAAGTTTTCAATGACTTGACTTGCCCTTATTAAGTTATTGTATAAATAATATGACACATTATATGGGTAAGAATTTTGTTAAGCAAACTTTTTCTTTTAATCCAAAAAGGTTAGTTTAGTTGTCAAAGAGATACATATATGTATGTGTGTGTGTGTGTGTGTGTGTGTGTTTATAAACTTGAATTCAATTCCTTTGTGGAGCATCCAAGGAGTAAAGCCCTTAACATCCCTTAGAGAAGGACATTAGTCTTTGATAAAAGTAAATAACACTCTTAATGATAATAATTTTTTTAAAAAAAAAAAGGATGGGAGGCATAATCTACAATTTCAGTCCAATCAATTCCGTAAAAGCCCAAATGTGGACCTAGTGTTTGTTTGACAAGTCACCCAAGCCCACTAGGATGTTGAGAACTAGCGGGGTAATATATATATATATATATATATATATATATATATATCGGACGGCCTTGATTAAAATGGTTTTACCTCTGGATTAGTAAAAGAAAAAGGTACAAAAATGTCTGCTTTCTAGTTTCTAGAACAAATACAGCGAAGCTGATTAATTTTGACCTTTTACTATATTTAATTTATAGTCAAGCGGAGAAGGTGCGACGAAGCCCTTTCCCTTTCACTTTCCAACGAAATCCAATTTCGGGCTTGGTTAATTATGACGTAAAACAGTATCCATTAACTAGGTTTTCAGCTAATGAATTCGAGAGGGACAAAACAGATCAAGTAATCAAAGAACTGAAAGAGACGTTTTGCAAAAGTAAAAGGCGACTAAGAATGTAGAGCGTGCAATAATCCAACTTGCAATGTACATCATTACCAATTGAATAACTCGGTGCAGGAATAAAAAGGGATTTCGAGCTAGTGTTTTAACCCAAACAAAGAAAAAGAAACCAAAATTTAGCAGAATTTATTTTAAGGTATTCATTATTAATTTTTTCATAAAAATATAACATGTCAATATTTTTTATAATTTATATATTAATTTTTTTATATTATTATGAAATCTAATAACAAATAATGGAAGCATGTGGTGAGTGGTGGGCCAGTGAGTCAGAGATAACTCTGGTGTATGGTGAGTCTGAATTTGGACCGTCTTAAGTGTCCTTTAAATTATTTAAATTAAATTTAGATAAATTAAATTTTATATTTTTAAAATTTTTAATTTTTAATTTTTTACTTAAGAACTATATATATAAAATTTAAATTGTTAAAATTTAATTTAAATAATTCGAATGTCACAAATTACATTAGTCAATAATAGACACCAAATTTTTGCTCTATTTTAAGAATAATTCTTATATATACTTGATGTATCATGTCATATATATATTTAATTATTAAAATTTATTTTATACATAAATTTTATTTATATTACATATAAATTTTACTTGTACCAATTCAATTTTAACTATTAATTTTTTTAGATATATCATGGCATCTAATAAAATTTTCTACTTCAGGCATGTGCTGTTTTATAGGTGTCAATGCGTCAGTTGCGCCAGGCAGCCATAAGGTTCCAACTTTTGACGACCAAGTGGCTTGTTAGCTGGTAATACCCTCATAACGACAAAGAACCATCGCTTTTACTTTTGTTTTTTTTTTTTTTCCAACGACTTTCTATTACCAGGCCTCTGGCTTACTATTTGGGTCACGATCCCCAAGCCTTATCCTCTCTTGCTAAACTCCATGTTCCTTGTATGCGGACGTTGATTTTTCCGGGTAAGTTAATGTCCAAATCATCTCAGCTATTTCCTTGCAATTTCACGTAATTAAGTTAAATTTGGAATATCGCTAAACTTTGTAGGAATTAACCCAAGCGAACAAAATTTCAACTCATCAAGCAGCAGTGGAGCCACGTGGTATATTTAGGATGGGTGGTCCCCCTTTCAATCTTTTTAAAATTTTATATATAAAGTATTGAGTTTTGATATTATTCTATTATATCTTTTAAAATTTTAAATTAATTAAAATCCATATATATATATATATATATATATATATACACACACACAATTTTTGTATAATCAGATTATATTTTTTTTTCATATTACCCCTAATAATTTAGGGTTTTGGCTCTTCCACTATTATCAAGTCACCTAAAGTGAGAATCCTAACACTTTTCGAAAATGCTTGGTTCAACTAAAGAGAAGGGAGGGGAGAGATTTTAATGATATATTATTTGGTTGATTTGAAGGGGAGGAATTTTAATAAAATCTTATTTGGTTAAAGAGGAGAGATAAAATTAAATAGACAATTATATCTTTATGAAATTAAAATTATTTTTTGTTTGTTTTTAAGATATTTTTATAAAAAAAGGATTTTTTCTATTTTCTATTATAAAAAAATAATTTTTTTTTATTTTCATGAAAAAATTATCTTAAATTCCATTAAAAAAATAAGATCTCTATTATATTTTAAGTAAAAATAAAGTATGAGTAATTTAATCAAATACAACTAAAAAAATTTTTTTCTTTTCAAAAATCCTTACTTTTAGAAGAGAGGGTTTGAAGAGGAGGCCCTCCCCTCCAATTTTTTTATATCAAACAAGGGAGGGGAGGCCTCCCCCTCCAAAACCTTTCTACCAAACCATGCCTTTGGAATTTATATCAGGAAGAATTTTAAAATAATTGTACGTGTTGTATAACAATGTCATGTCATCTTTCTCTTTGTTTGATGATTCTAGTCCTAACAACCGAAGAAATCATTTAAAATGACAAAAGAGAAGGGTAGCAAGTATGAACTGAATCTAGTTATCGAAAAAGCAGAACCTTATCTCAAAGATAATGATCGATATATTGTTCGTATATATAGTTGTTAAATTAGATTTATTCTTCAAGCATCAATTCTTATGAAATATATCTCATAAATTATTTTTCTTTGAATGATCAAATATCAGATCAGCCAAAAAGAGCAGTGTCATCCAATGCACTATATATAATAGTGAACTCATCGGAAAGTGCGTTAACATGTGTGTGTGTATAATAAGAGATAGAGATACATGTGGTTCATACAGAGTATTGACAGAGCCATTTGTAGAGCCACAAGTGGTGTTGCTGTCATGGATAAACTATTCGAGTAGAGATAATGAAGTGCGAAACCACTTTATAATAAAGAATCATCGAATTACTTTAAAATTTGTGTGTACGATAATAAAAAATATTTATACAAAGTTTGAGAAAATTGACTGATAGAAAGTAGAGATAATAAAGTGTGAAACTACTTTATAATGAAGAGTCATGGAGTCATTTCAAAATCTGAGTGAATGATAAAAATTATTTTACCTAAATTTTGAGAAGATTTATCCATAAAAGTTTCAATCTCGAGATGTCGAAGTCTCCCTAAAAGAACCAAATTAAGTGACATTGCTCTACGTCATAACAATGACGTAACGTTGGTGTCCACGTGGACCAGTGATGCAGTGAAGAACCTCAGTGCTTCCCCCCTGGAAGTGTTTGCGAAGGATACTTCCAAGCAAGAGCACGACAGGGTAAAAAAACTTCATTTTTTTGGTCGATATTATTTAATATATCCACTGGCAGCACGCCAAAGCTAACCTAACAGTCATAAAAAGCTAATATATGCCTTCCCTTTAGTCCAAGTAGCATTTACATTATTGATCCTTAGTTACTGCTGGGTTTGCAATGGACTACTATTTTGAAAACCCTAATATTCCTAACCCTGATTACTCACAATTCTCTGCAGTAAATACGTCCTCATCCGATCAATTCATTTCAGATTATTTGGTGCTTGATAATGGTGTTGGTCATCATGAGTCATGGTCACAAAGCGCAGAATCATCGGAGAAGGCAACTAGCGATGCCAGTGGATTTGGTGGTGCAACCTCACCTAAGAATAATAACATGCAAGTCCTTTTCTCTCTTCTTTGTTTGTTCTTTTTGTTCATTGCACGATTGAAAATGGTACCGAGCTTGTGTTTATATGATTATCTGCCTATATTCTTGGTTTTTTTTTAATTGATGATAACGTGATGCTTTTTCCTTTTTTGGGGGGGGGGGGTATATTTGATGTTGAATATAATTTTTTGCAGAAAATGCAAAAATGGGATTAAACGAAACAAGGGAGAGATGAGCCGAAGGATCGCGTTTAGAACAAGATCGGAGCTTGAGGTTATGGATGATGGATACAAATGGAGGAAGTACGGAAAGAAGTCAGTGAAGAACAGTCCGTATCCAAGGTTAATAGTAAATATATACCAATAAATTCGATAAGATAATTAACTCCGCAATACTTCATTTTTCTTGATCGTGTGGTAAGATGGCGTGCGCTAATTAAATGTCTTATCTTGTTGAAGAATTAATATACGGGGAGGGGTGAATTAACTAAACAAAGTAATCTATAGCCAGAGGTCCGGAATTACTCATCGAATTAATCAATAAGAATTAAAAAATGGATGAATGTTGCGGCGGCTGATTATATATACTGAATGCTCTATGATGGAAGTCGGGGACCTCATGGTTTGGAGTGCTATCATGGACCCCGCTTAGATATGTATAAAATTTTTTCTTTGGCAATTTAAGTTAAGCAAATGGTCTAGAATTAATTAACTATCTGCCCAGTGCATATGTATGTGTGGGGTTCGTTTGGTTGTGTTTGAATTGATAAAGCAAGATGATGTTTGATTGATCGATTTGTTTATGACATGTAGCTTCTATTTGTGAACATGCGTGTGTCTGAGAGATAGTGAGAGTCCGTATTCACTCAATGGCACTTTGGCCTGACCCCATGCTTGTTAGCATTTTGAATATGTAAGAATAAGAAGCAAACAAGATATATATCACCGTAGAAGTTTAACTGCTATTTGTGATTAATTAGATTACTGCCTTTTTTTATGCAAGTGTGACATGCATACTATAGTGAATTATAAACTCTTGAATTATTTACTCAAACTGGGCTGCTGAAATATTTTATGAAAGGGTTTTGTGGAATCTGGTAAAAAATTATGAGTGTACATATATATAACTCGTCAGAAGCAGTCTGTTGGCAGTGGCATCATCAACAAACACACAAATTAAGCATGGTTTCTTATACATAGTACTCGTTTGTCTATCCCTTAAATACTTATATTAATTTGTTGTATCCATTATATATTAGCTAGTCATAATTTCAGTGCTTAAGATTGACTCTTGCGTTTAAAATATTTGGTTTTGTTTTTTAAGCTAATTCAAATTTGTTATAAAGTAAGTAATTGAATTTGAATTCTCTTGCGTAAAATGATGATGAATTAATGCAGGAACTACTACAAGTGTTCATATGGAGTATGCAATGTGAAGAAGAGGGTGGAAAGAGACAGGAATGACTCAAGCTATGTGATAACAACTTATGAAGGAGTGCACAACCATGAGACCCCATGTGCCTCCTACTACCCCTCCCTCGTCCATCCTATTGCTTGGCCCTTGCACTCTTCTGCAAACTCGTTATCTTCCTAGTTTTACTACCTATACATCTAGTTTTGCCCTCTTCTACATATATATATGACTCTTCAACTACCTTGTATATTGATGTAAGGTACCTGATGAAATGGCACCCTGATAAATGAGGCCAACTCTAATTTATTGAACACCATTTCAGTTCTTTGTATCACACTACCAGAAATGGCTGGGAAGCTATATATTAATGATTTTTAGATGTAAAACTAGAATAATTTGATTATGTGAATTTTATATTTAAAGTCATATATATATATATATATACAGTGTTCTTCATTTTTTTTAAAACTAAAGAAGATACTAAAAAAAAAATTTGAGAAAAGATGAATGATAGAGACCGAATTTAAATATATAAAACTTATCTTAATAGCGAATATATATCATGTGAGATATCAAGCTGATTTACCTTCAATATTTTTTATATAGGTTTGAATTAAAGTGTCAATACTGCAATTATTTACTAAGTAAGTTTTAAACAAATGTCTCCAATTAAATTTTCTGTCCTTCCTAACCAAATTTGGTCGATGGTTTTGGATGAAGAGATAAAAGTGAAATCAACATGTGGACAAATTGTTATTTCGTCAGTGCTAAACTATCACTACTTAAGACAGAAACAGCCAAACAAAGAGTATGAAGATATCTTGGAGGGGAAAAGAATTTTTTTTTTTGGGTTCAAATTCAAAAGTCGGAGTTTTTGTCACCCAAACAATTGAACGTTTGTATCATGAATGGCTTCAAGAGTTACTCTCTGGCCTTTGTTCTTCTTTTCTGTTTTGTTTTGGTCATAAAGGCTTTTTGCTTCCCACAGATGGATAAGAGGGCCTACCCATATAACTTTTTTTTGGGCCTAATTTCGGCCCAAATTCCATATGGGGTTTCTAGGGTCCTCGAGTTGTAGTTTGGATTATTAAACTTTTTTTTTGGGGGGTAATTTCTTGGTTGAGTAACATGGTCCAGAAAAAGAGAGGGGTCGAATATCGCATCCATTCAATGGAAAGACCGTCGAGCGCGACCGGCTATCGCATCTTATTTTGCATACGGTTTAACTTGATTTGCCTGATTAAAGACACTACAAATTGGTAACAATCTGCGGCAACCCATTTGCAATTTCCCATCTCTTGGGTGGATCTTGTTGATCATTCGTTACTGAACTTTACTAATAACTTTGAGCAGCATCAACTTTTCCAGTTTGATTTTCACTGTCAACTTGATTTCTGGGATACCCGCTTCATAGATTTTGGCAGATCAGTGGGCGAAGAGGTTAACTTTCTGGATGATGCGGCCGATTTTTAGCGTATTCTTCGGAGATGAATATTAGCCCACTATCAGATTTCTGCTCGGATCTTGGCGTAATTCTCACATGATATGGGTTTTATAGTAAAAGCTGGGGTTCCCATATTGAGAAATTGCTTATTCTCGTGGAGGTTGAATCCGCAACTTGATCGGCGATTTTTTATGCGTAGGCACGTAGGGAAAGCATTTGAGTTTTTGTTTCTGTAGTTGTATTTGGAGTTGATTCCGTTAAGAGGGTCTGGTGGAAAGGATGCTCCGGAGGGACCGTAATAGGGGGAGCAAAGAGCAGAACAGCGGGCCGCCATGTGGACAGGTTAGAGTGCTCGTTGTTGGTGACTCAGGTACATGATCCTTCTTATTGTTGTTTTTAATGTTAGGCTTCCCCAATTTTGTATGTTTTCATGTTATTGTGATGCCGAATTATTGTTCTAGTGGGAAACTCCACAAAACTGAAACCAGATTGTATAGGGAGGACAAAAGTCAAGTTATTTCTCTTATTGATCATTGAGTGCAGGAGTTCTCATGTAAATAAATATCCCTGCAAATTTATAACAATGCTGCCGAAAGCCTTAGAGTACGGAACTAAGAAAAGTAATTACGATGGTGAGACGTTTAGAACTACCAATGGAGTTTCCGAGAGTTAATGTTATTTGTTATACACAAGGTGAAAATATTAAATCCGGATGCTTTAGATAATAGACTTCTTATTTATTTACCTGTGGTAACCACTGATGATTGCAAAAGTCTTCTTAAGTTCAAGAGGAGAGCTTTCTCTTTCTATTGACCATAAGCGAATCGAATTTTAGACGGAAAATATACAAATCAAATTGTCAGAAATAAAGTGAAATTATTTTTGCTAGTACTTCCGAGTTCTGAGGAGAGAGACAGTTCTTGCTTATAATTCTATTGATTGGGTGGCCACAAACTTTGTCGTAGCGGGATAAAATGATATGTATGTGAACATATGCTTGCATATGGTGTCTCACTGGTTTGAGTTTAAACTGTCTATGTGTCTATCAATAAGATATTTATGGTTTCTATTTATTTGTATTGCTCTGTCCAATGACACCAAAACAGCTCATCAAGGTTATTAGTCCTTGAGGAAAATAAGCTACTTCCTGAATCTAAACTTCATAGGCTTACATGTGCTTCAGCGTGAAGAAAAAAATTGATTTCTCTAAGCACATGGTTTCTTGTCCTGCTCTGCCTCTTTGATTTTTCTCTAGAACATCTTTGTAGATTGAACTTAGCTGCAGATATATCATATTTTCATATTTTTGCAGGTGTTGGGAAGACTTCTCTGGTTCATCTTATTGTCAAAGGTTCTTCCATTGCTCGCCCTCCACAGACAATTGGTTGTACAGTTGCTGTGAAGGTAAAGACTCCCCATTTATTCCTGAAAGTGCATCTTTGTGCTGTAGTTGAATTCTTCACCTAGTGTCTCTCCACTATTGCTTTTTTTACAGCACATTGCTTATGGAAATTCTGGTAGCACTTCAAGTAACCTCAAAGGTGATTCTGAGAGAGATTTCTTCGTTGAACTTTGGGATGTGTCGGGGCATGAACGGTACAAAGATTGCCGGTCTCTGTTTTATTCACAGATTAATGGTGAGTAACAATCCTGTTCTTCTTCTTCTTCTTCTTCTTTTATATGAAACCAATGGTTTACTTTTGTAGTAAGTTGTGTGTTCAATATAATGAAGCATGAAGGGAAAAGTTTTGGAAACTAAGGAAAAAGATTTCTGATACGTAAACAGTCACCAAATATATTTTTGGTTTCTCTTTCTAAGCCTTACATACTTAATATAAATGGAATCTGATTGAATCTAATATCTTGGAATTTTCAGCCTTAATCTTATCCCTTTGATGAGTCTCTTTTCCCATCATTTTGTATAATGGCGTTTATCCTTAGTAGCCTTTTTTCAAAAAAAATAAATAAATAATTATGTTAGGGAGCAGAGGTTGACCTCTTGCTAAGTAACTACCCACTAGACCACACCTAATGGCTTTCCTTAATAGCTTTTAATATGCAATAACTTTCTACAATTTAAATTCATTAGTAATTAATGAAGCCTTAGTAGTGAGTACATATTTGGAACTTGGCTGTCTGATTATTTTAACTAAGGATTCTGGTTTGAATTTCAACTGTAGGTGTAATTTTTGTTCATGATCTCTCGCAAAGGAGAACGAAGACTAGTTTGCAGAAGTGGGCAGCTGAGATTGCTGCAACTGGAACATTTTCAGCTCCTTTGGGATCTGGTGGACCTGGTGGTCTTCCTGTGCCATATATTGTTGTTGGTAACAAAGCTGATATTGCTGCAAAAGAGGGTACAAGAGGAAGCAGTGGGAATCTTGTTGATGTTGCACGCCAGTGGGTTGAGAAGCAGGGTTTGCTTCTATCCAGTGAGGAGCTTCCTCTGACTGAGAGTTTTCCTGGCACTGGAGGCTTTATTGCTGTAAGTGTCTCATCGAAACTATTCTACATATTGGTCTTTCTTATTACTTTGAGTTATGCTTTCTCTTTCTATGCTTAAAACAGTACACCTCCTTTGTGAAAATTAGTATGTTGTGTTCACGTAGAAATAGAATTGAATAATCTGCTGTTGGGGCTGTTGGTGTTAATTATTTGTCAGTTTGAACTACTTCCTAGTAAAATGGCATTTTAAAATTTTAGTTGTGCTTTTATACATTTATAACTGGCTGATTCTCATGATTCTTATGATCAATGTTTATGAAAGAATGACTGCAGCTGATGAATGGGTAGACTTATTGTACCAAGTGCTGCTGTGCTGGTACCAGTATGCCTGCCAAATCTGTGCATTGGTGTATCACAGGGGCTATGAATTAAAATAGTTACTTCCTTCTCTCTTTTAACGGTAGTTTCTTAAGTGATTACTCGTAATGATGAATTTAGATCACACATTGGCTACTGTAATGTGAGCTTTGGAAATTTTTAGAAATGGAGATTCTAGATATATATACAGTTTGGGAATCTTGATTTCTATTGTTGTTAATCAAACCTCAAGTACCAGATGTTCTGATGTTTTAACAATCAAATTTGTTGACCCTTGATGCAGAAATCTGTATGTTTTTGCATTCTGTTGAATAGTTGCTAATATCAATTGAACCTGTTTATACCTGTGGTTATTTATATGTTGGACATCTGCAGGCTGCGAAAGAAGCAAGGTATGACAAGGAAGCTGTGATGAATTTTTTCCGAATGGTCAGTATTGTCTTCAATTTCTCTATCTTTTCTTTACTGTGTAGAGTATCATCTAAGTTTTCTGGTACATCTGATAGTTGATCAGGAGAAGATATTTCTCAGATGAATTAGCTGCACCAAATGCATGGTCTATTTCTTCAGTTGAGAGACTTCCCCAACGTCTAGATGAAGATTCAATAGATGATGATTATCAGTCTTATAATAAAAGGTATCTTAGGTTTGGCTTGCTAAATAATTTGAAGCTGCAGTGATTTTATTATCATCATTATACATCACTCGTAGAATTTCTTTTGGAGAAGGATGCTTGCTTGATCTTTAATTTTCAGTTTAGGGTAGACTCATTCGCCACTAAATTTAATCCAGGGTTTGGTTCATCTTGTTACTTAAATGGAGATGGACTCAATCCCAGATCATTGTCCAATAGTGGGTGTAGAATTATGTCCTGAATCTTACATTCCTTGATGATTAAATGTATATGAATTAGAATTAGTACATGTAGTTCACCCTTCTTCATAAAGAAGTTATAAATAGCATGTCTTATTCCTTTCTTTGCTTATTTTGGGCCACCCGTTACAAAAAATTTGTTTTTAATTGCAGTATAAGCCGTGATCCTTACGAGTATAATACACTTCCTCCCCTTCCAGCTCAGCGAAATCTGACTCCACCTCCCACGCTTTATCCTCAACAGCCAGTTTCGGCTTCTATGAACTATAGCTTCCCAAGATTTTCCCTGCCTGGCTCCTCAGAAATCAGTGCTGCCACCAGAACAAGGCGCTCAGATATTAATGTCTGAGGATCTCTGTATATGGTAATCAGACATTTGCTAATACACATGTATTCATGAAGGAATGAAGTTTCGTGTCTTTATGAATTCTATTTTGTGATCGTAAGTGGGTCCCATTGATTCTTTCATTGTTTTATAGGCTTTATCAGCGTTGGGTGATACCAGTTCGAAGTTTGGTATAATTTGTCATGAAATGTTTCATTCTTTTATCAAACTTTTCTTTTACTTCTATTGAAACATTTTGGTTGATGGAGATATTCAAAGAGCTTGCTGACGGGTAAAATTTGAGATAACTAAAATGACATGACGCAACTACCTCAAAACACTGTTGGAATTCCTATATGTATATAACTTACCTACGCTATATTAGCTATTGGCATAAAATTTAATCTTTTTTAACATCTATTTTAGCTTTTATAAAAATTCAAAAATAGACGACAATATAAAATTTCCACCTTCATAATTTGTACTAGGGATTTGTTGAATATACTCATATACATATAGATTAGTCTGGTCATAGGCTTGAAGCTTGTGCTTTCATGCAAATGCAAAATAGTAATACCAATATTGTATGCGAACGTCCCCGTAAGCTTCTGCAGTCATTCCCAATTGGCACAGAAAAAACCTGCTTCATCTTAGAAACAGCTTCACCCAATTTAAATCAAAAGTATCATTGACGTTTTCTGCTGTTATGGGCTAGTATATCATCATTTAGAGGAGTTAATCTATTCATATATGATATATAGAAGCGCTTGAGTAAACCAGCTCAATATGCTACTTCACCTTCTATCCTCTTTAGAGGGTATAGTCTAACGATGTCATAGAATGAATCACTCATTTCCATCTCTTGGGAGTTTTTCAGACCTTTCGACTTTTGTTTTGCTGCCTGAAAGGCCTGCATCTTTTGTTTCTTCCGCAGTTCTTTCTCAGCCTATTATTGCAAATGAATCAAAAATTAAAAACACTATTCTGGAAGTTCTCCAAAAGTACGGAAGGCAATTGCTACACCATAACATCATTCAACACGGGGTTAATTAACTAACAGAAGAGCATATTTACCTTTAACATCTTGGATTTGGCTTTCACTTTCGGAGCTTTCTCCTCATGCTCTGCCTCACGTTCCAGCTCTCTTGCCCTACCATCACTATTCTTCTCCAAATAATATTGCAATTTTTTAGATTCAGAGGTGTTAGAAAACTGTGCTGTAGGCTAAGCAATTGATTGATTATGCCTCGATCATCATATACAATACTGGATGAGACTTATACAGCATTGAAGAAAACGCGCATGCACATCAACAAAATTCAAATTATATCAACATTAAATTTCTAAAATATGGTGTGAGAAATAATTATATAAGATGCACAAACTAAGATGGAGGACTAAGTAAGAGAATTGAGAATCAAACTCAGTCAAGTATTAAACATCTAAATAATGCCATGTATCCATATTTAATCCTAGCACGAAAGCTAAAACAAAAATCCAACTAGAAAACACTACTAATGGGTTACAGAGACCCCTTGCAACTTGAGAAGCCCAGTTACGTTCAACTAATTAACAAAGGCGAGGGAGCAGGGGGTAATCTGACTTACATTGTAATCACCTGCATAATCCTGTAGGATGTTATCTTTAACTTCTTTCACTCTATTAAGTATCTGCTTTATAAAGTATCAATCATGAGACACTGTGATAACAGTTCCCTCGTACTCAGATATTGCCTCCTGATAAAATTATTAGAAACTATTAGTGATAATGTGATAAAGAGCTTAAATAATAAGTCTTAGAGAAAACCACCGCAAACCTGAAGCATTTCTTTGGAAGCTATATCCAACTGATTGGTTGGTTCGTCCAAAACAAGTAGAGTTGATGGTTTCACCATAAATTTGCAAAAAGCCAGACGTGCCCAGTAAAAGAAGAAAAAGAGTATCCAAATATTTATGAATCATCATATAAGAGAGTGGGAAAGTGTAACGCGTTGAATGGAACTATTGAAGCTATCATTAAATGACCAGCTATCATTGGATACTTTATACTGTAGAGCAATATGGGAGCATGCACATTGAACTTATAATGGATATTTTGACCAATGCCAATCGTTTTTAATAAAAATATATATAATGTGTTAAAAGAATACTTTAATTACCACCGGTGTCATATATAAAAGATTTTTTTAAAATTTATTTTAGTTTAAAATATAAAAAACAAATCATTTTTATCTGATATATTAATTATAGTACTCTAATTTTACTTTACATTAAATGAGTCTTTTAAATTATAAGTAGTAATTGTCATTAATTAAAAAAAAACACATATTAAATAGGGATATTTTTAAAAAATAATTTTTATTTGGAACAAAATTAAAAAAATTAATTATTTTTAACTAATTTTCTTAATTTTTATAAATTAATTATTTGTTTCTTACATATGAAATTGGAGATAATAATACTGTGTAAGTCCTCTACTTGAAGTTACAGTACACAGTAGTTTACAGAATGCAAGTGGCAGAATACATAATTATCAAATATAATTACAGTAAATGGAATCATCCATCTCAATTTCGATGTTGTAGTTTACATCTTAATCTCATTTTTCCAATATATATTCTTCCTGCATTTTTTTAATCTTCTTAACGACGATAATCTCCAAGCTTTTATTCAAGCAATTGCCACCCTTCAACTGACACGCAAAAGGGTATCAAACTGTCTATCACGATTAACAAAAACTTCACCAAAATCTGCAGGTCATAATGTATTTTTAAGTTAAATTATTATATTAGCCTAGCACTAGCATTATGAACTACGAACTTGATTTCAAGGAAAAGTACCACTCAGTTGCAGAACAAATGCTGGGATTTAATGTTCAGGTTACTTACAAGGGCTAACTGAATGTCAATGTGAGGCACATTTTATATATTAATTCATCCTTTAATTTTAGTCACTGATCAAGTGAGAGTGGGTTATTGTATTAATTTTATGTATTTTTTAACTGGAATAAGATGAATACTTGTGAGGAAAGGAAAATGGAAAGAAAAATAACCACATACACTTAATTGAAAGTCCATTTTGTTTTACGTATGATGGCTAAACTTAACTTGAAAATGAAGAAATTAAAATAAAAAAAATTATTTGCAATAAAAAAAAAACTCTCTAAAGTTACAAGATA
Source organism: Erythrophleum fordii (assembly GCA_032878935.1). Lineage (NCBI taxonomy): Eukaryota > Viridiplantae > Streptophyta > Magnoliopsida > Fabales > Fabaceae > Erythrophleum > Erythrophleum fordii. Next base: position 46,621,057 of record JAVQMF010000054.1, read on the forward strand.
GATAAAAAAAAAAAAAAAAAATTTACACATCAAAAGTTATGGTAAAAATAAGAAACCTTAACAAAAAAGTATTAAAAAAAGAAACATAAGAAATCAAAAAGACGCGCGACAGTTGGAGAAAGTCTCTGGAAAACAATGTAACACTAAAATTTGGGGTTCTACCAAAGATTACTTTGTTACAATTTTCCTTTTTCTTCTATTCCTATTTTTCTTTGTTATGGAATTATTTTTTTTATTTTTTATTTTTCTTTTGTATTTTATTATGAGTAACTAGGACTTAGATGAAAATATTTATGGATAGTGTTTAAATTAGAATATTTATATGATTTAGTTTTATTCCAATTAATTTATTAATCAATTTATAATTATTTACAAATTATTGGTGAATTTTTAATTTACAATAAAAAGCATTGAGAGGTGAATTATTATACGGGATTACTTGATTAATAAATTTAGACGAGATTATAACTTACATGTATACTAAATTATCATGGGTAGACATACATTGAAGTCCATAAAATTTAATAGGTTTATGATCATAAAAGATGTAAACTAACATGGATACAAATGTTTTATCTTGCAGGAGAATTATATATGTATTAAGGAATTAGTCATTAATTAAGATAAAAATTAATTATATGAGTTATTTTTATTTATTCACATGATATAAGCACTAAAATCAAAATTCTATATTTTTTTCATAAATTAAGAATTTAATTTTGAGTTGTATTATTTTTTTAATTGATAATTATTTTGAATTTTATATTTGAAATAATAAGAATAATTAAAAAAAATTAATACTTGATTAGTCTTTTTTGTAAAAGTAATGCTTTACTCATTTTTATATTATTGTGTGACTTATGCACTCGTGGAAATTCATCAACAGTCAACTAAAAGAATACAAATATTGAATTTATCTTCCCACAGCCACTTAATAGATTTAAAATTACAACGGCCAAGAAGTCCTTTAATATCATCAATCCTCCAATCCTTTGCAGTTTTTTCCGCTGTCTGAAGCACTTTCTTGTACAGATCGGGAGCCTCAACCTATAAAATAAAACAATCAAGTTAGCATTAGAAATAAATTTGCAGTAGCTAAGCAAGAGTTTCATCATGAAGAACTATAATTGAGAACACCATCATTGATTCAATAAAATAATAGTATATCCTTAAATAAGGTGATACCTGAGTTTGCTCAAAATAGTTGGGTAATACATTGTGGTCACCAAGCACAACTTCACCCCCAATTGGCTTCTCAAAATCCATTATCAGTTTCAGCAAAGAACTCTTGCCACATCCATTTGGACCAATAATGGCAGTTTTTTCTCCCATTTCAATTGCCAGATTGGCCTTGTGAAAAGCAATTGGCATAAAATGCTTGATCAGTAGATGTCAAAAAGACATGACATACACACAGATACTCAAACATTTCGTTGCTCACTTTTTTGCATGAGAACATGCTAACTCACGTTATCCTCAAAACCAAATTCCAAGTTCTTAATTGTTGCAACAGATCTACCACTCCTGCCACACTCAAGGAACCTGATTTTCATCTATTTCCGTTGCCGCTAGTTCCTCTTCCTGATGTCTCTCGAGCTTCTGCTTTCATACAGAAAGAAGGAAATTGTTTTAGGTAAAGAACAAACGGAGCAAACAACAATGTAATTTGAAGCCAGCATGTGGAGAGATGCAATTGAAATCAAAAGCAGACACAAGCACCGGGTGCTTTTACGTCATCTTAACTCCTTAGTGATAATTATTTATAGGTAAAAAAAAATCTCAAAAGAAAATCTTTGGCTTGTTCAAATTTTGTCCAAGCAACATCATATTCTTAATAAAACGGTGCACTCTTTGGGCCAATTCAAAATATCTTCTCAGCAGCAGAAGCACGGCCAGAATTTGCTCCAGCACCTAACCTGTTATAAAGTCTTTTGTCTGTTCAATTTCTTTCTGCTGCTTCGCCCATGCAGCATACTGTGCTTCAATCCATGCTTCCCTTGAAACTACATACTGGACACACCGATGTCAGTTTCCATAATTTTTGTACTTAGCTGATGAAGAAAAGCTCTGTCATGGGAAATGATAACCATTGGCGCATCCTGCCTGTTAAGATAGCCTTCAAGCCACTCAATGGTGTCAAGGTCAAGGTGATTTGTGGATTCTTCCACCAGCAATAAATCTGGCTCTTGTAAACGAAGACAATCGTCATTGCTATCAGCAACAGCGACAGTCGCATCAAAGATTTACCTTTATGCATGCTACAGGGTATATACGCATGCCGATAATAATAAAATGCAATATGCGGTGAAAGAGAAAAAGAAAAAGATTGAGGCAATCACGAATGAATTATCAGTTGTTAGGCTAGTAACTGTTAAATTTTAAATAATTTAAAACTAAAGCAAATAATTTCACTTAGCAGTGCAGCCAATGCGGTAAGTTTCATCGGGACTTTGTTTGGTACAATGGAGGGAGAAGGTTTAATGAATTCCTGTTTAATTGGAAAGGGAAAAAAAAAAGAAAATTATTGTTTTGTTTAAGAGATAAAAAAAATAATTATATTTGAATAAATTTATTTTTATATTATTTTAATTTTTTTTATAAAAAAATATTTATATTAATATTTTTTAAAAAAGATTTATGAATCTTAATTTTTTTATTTTTAAGTTTTGATGAAAAAAAAAATTATCTTAATTTTTATTAAATGTTAATATATTAAAAAAATTAAAATATTAATAATAATGAGAAACAATAAAGTAAATACATAATTAAAAAATTCTTTTATTTCAATTTTTTTAACCAAATATCCTATCTATTCTTTATCCTCCTCTCCAAAAACTCTTATCCAAACGCACCTCGAGAAGCTGCAGTTTACAAAATAGTAAATTTACTGTACGAAATTCAAAAGAGACAGGAAAATCACAAATGCTTTCACAGCACCAATCTGGCGATAAACGATGATTGCAGTTAAGACCTAAGGGTATCAACTATGAAAGAAGAAAGTAGCAAACAAGTTATACATGTAAGTGTAAATTCAGGTTGAAATGCAAAAGCTGCAACACCATGTTGCTAAATGTATTATACATGAAGTAAAATCTTCCCGAGAGACATCCTCATCCGCATCCGCCACCTGCCACTAAAAGACGCCACAAAGCTGTCTGAATCCTCAGGAGCAAACCTAAGTTCCAGCATCAATTTACTAATCTTTTGTCACGGGGCCATTACTCTCTCCCCAAAAGTTAGCTGTTGAGGTGTGCAGCGAGGATTGTGCCTGGGCTATATGCCCAGCATCCTCCTCAGGCTTCGAAACTTTGAAGCTCATCCGATGTGGGACTTCCATCCAGTCCCTGTGGGCATGACAGCTCCCACGGCCAATCCGTGACGCCCTCGTCACGGGTGGCCCATCGAAGGGTCCCCCTGGGCTAACCTGGGGCAAGCTGATCCATACCACTTCATGCGCACCACTCTCTCCCCATCCAAAGCTGCACTGTTGAGGTGTGCAGCGCACCCGCTCATATTGCCCAGCATCTCTCCCAGGCACTCATGGCTCAGGGTAGATCCATTTGACAGTGGAGGTGGCAGATGTGTAGGGACTTCATCCAGAATGTGTCCCTGTGGGCATGACACTTTGCATCCACTTTGTCCACGTTTACTGCCTGGGCTCGCCTCTGGAGCAAATCAAACTCGTCTAAAAGCCGCCCCATCCATTCCAAATCGTTTACAGCACCCTCAAGTGTCTTCTGCCCCTTCTCCATCTTAGCTGCTATCTGCATTTCCTCTTTAAACACACTCATAAACTCCTCCCTCACCGTCCTACTCAGGGAGACCTCAAATTCTTGACTCGGAATCAGAAATACAATTTTCATATTTGGTTTTGCTTCGTACATTCCCCAAATCTGGCTCTTCCTGACCAGCAATAATTCTCATCTGGGTCGTCTTCCCTGCACCATTTACACCAACCAACCCCACTTTTTCTCCCTTTTTAACTTCCCAACTAACATCTTTTAACACAGTGACACCCCTGGAGCTCTTGCTCGCATTTTCTAACTTGACACCGGAAGAAATACTAGAAGCACTGGCATTCGATTGCTTATTCACGCGATTTTTATCAAATTCTTCGATGTTAGTGTCCGAGAACAAAGACTCAAAATCTTCTTCTGTCGTCGTTTCAGCCGCCGATGTCTCGATGGCAACAGCAGATAAATAAGCTCCAGTATTGAAGCTCCCTCTTTTGGAGCCAAATAACTGACTGGACTTAATTAAATTAGCGTTACCTGTAACGGTTTGAGTGAGCGCACGATTTGAAGCTAGCCGAACGTACGGTCGTAAAGCGACTTTCCGTACATCTAAAAAGACAGTGCCGGGAGGGAAGCTGGAGTTGAGCTCGAGGCGATGAAGCTTCGCGTTCAAGTCCATTATTGATAAACGGGAATTAAACTGGGATTTTGGATGAACGGACAGATTAATCGAAAACTCAACTGCCAGTGTCTTTAAGGAAGGGTGTTATAGGAACTGGCTCTCGCAGATTAAAATGGATTCGAGATAAATTGGGGGAATAAGGAGTGAGAACCTAAACCAATTTCCCCCCCAAGACGTTAGCATTATATGGGTCGTTTTATCTTGGGAAAATTAATGCTAATTAGTAATATTGCTCATCCTCAAAATTTCCACTCATTTATAACAGGGTCTTTTTAATATTATAAATTTGTTTTGAATTTGTTATTAATAAAATTTTAAAAATTAATATCAATTAATTACTATTATTATTTCTTGAAATTATTATTTATATTGTTTTTAAGTTATAACGATATTTTTCTGAAATTATTATTAAAGATATTTTGATTATTGCAAGGTAGAAATTAAGTTTTTCACTCCTTAAAAAAAAAAAATAGTTTTTAAAATATTTTAATGTTACTCTTTATAAAGTTAAGATTTATAGATGTCATTTTTTTCTCTTATTTTATTTCTCTTTTTCTCATGTTGAGTGAATTATCTTATTTAAGTCTCTCCTTTTAAAATTTTTATTTAATTTTACTTTACTTTCAAAAAAATATTTTAAAAAATATACAGGCACTTTGTCTTTTTTTTTTTTCCTTTAGTAAATTATAGATTTTTATTTTTTTAGTTATCATAGCTTAATCTCAGATTTCTTGACTATCTCATATTTCCTCACTATTTCTGACATACTAATTGGAAATACTATCTTGTTTTATCAAGTTAATTTGTTTAGGTAATAAATCATGGTTTATTGTATATAATTTTGCTTGAAATTAATGTCTCCCTTATAATTTAAAGTTTATATAACTCTCACATAATTTATCATTATCATTTAACTATCATATGATATTTTTAAAGTGAATTTCAATAAAAATAATTACATAAAAGTTAAAGTGACGAATACTATAATGTTAAAAGTATATTTTACTTATATTTTAAATATATCTATAATCTTTTAAAAATGTTAAAGTTATCATTATATATTAAGATTAAATTAAAATTTTAAAATTAAAATTATTCACTTAATTTCAACCATCTATTCAAAACACTATAAAAATATTTAAAATATAAATTAAAAAATATTTAATATGAAAAGTTTCATCATCTTAAAATTTATATAATTATTTTTGTTAAAATTTAAATATAAAATGTCATAAGTGATTAAGTAATAATTAAACAAATTATAACAATACTGAATAACAAAACGTTCAGCTACATAAATAAAGACAAATTGATTTTGAATCAAAATATGTAATGATGAATATTGATTTTTTTTTATTCATAACTTTACTTTTCTTTTATGCTTGCATGGTCTATATCAAAAGAAGAAAAATGATGTAGCCTATAATGTTTTTGTAAAATGGTGGACCATAGACCCATTCGGAGAGAAAACAAATTAACAATATTTCTTTGTTCTTATGTTTGGCAAGAAGATTGAAAATGAGAAAAAGAAACACAATTTTATATAATATATATTATGTATGTATTATTATTTATTAATATATATTTCTCTTTATTACTAATTTTAAATAAAAAGTAAAATATTATTTCTTATCCATTTTATTTGTTTATTTTTCATTCTCTTTCCTATTATATATATATCCTCGTGTGTATCAATCATAACCTTAAATTTGAGGCAGCAAACTCCATAAATAAACAAATTGGCCCAAAGATAACGATCCTGAAAAGAATAAGACCCCACTTAATTCGTCGCGTTAGGAGTGAATTCTATTTATATAACTTGTGAGATGTTAACCATATTATTATAATAATTATTATTTTTATTAAATTATTATTTTAATATTAAATTATTTTTTTAAGTGAAGATAAAAAATTATTTTTTATTTTATATATTCTCACTTATTTATTTTTATTTTTTTTATTTTTACATCTTTCAACCAAATAGTTTATAAAAATTTTTAAATGCAGCTACCGTTCTCTATTTACGTATCTATTGGTGTTATATGTTACTAAAATTTGAATTTAAATCTTTTTAATTTAAAAATAAGTTGAGATTGCCAATTTAAAAACAAATAATAGAAAAAATGGCCGTAATTTTATAAACTCTCTCCTCATACATAATATAACATTGCAAAAGGTTCATTCGTCCAAAATTTATCTCTTTCTTTAGAAAATATTTACTAACGTTGTGTTTGGATAGGGGTGAGAAAAATAGGAGAAGAGAAAAGTACAAGGGGAAGGGAGAGGAGAGAAAAGCGAAAAGAAAACATTCTTTTTAATGCATTTGGATAGATAGAAAGAAAATGAAAAACAAAAATTATTAATGTATAATGATAATAATCTTTACATTTTTAAAAAATTATGTTTTAAACATAAAATAATTACTTTAAATTTAGACACATATTTTTTAAACAAAAATAAGACTAATGAATTTTAAAAAATGTTATGAAAATTATATTTTAATTTTTTTAAAAAAGTTTAGTTAAATAATAAAATAAAAAATTATCTAAAAATATAATCAAAATAATTTATTATAAAAAATCAAGCTTAAATTTTAAAAAATACATAATTTAAATTAATTAAAATCTATTTTTTAAAAAATTATTTATTCATACTTATTTTAATATAATAAATATAATTTTTATTTTCAAAATTTATAAATATTATTTTAATATATATATTATATTTTTATATATATATATATATATAGAATCCATTCGACCAAAACGCAGTCAGATTAGTCACAATAATAACCGATTGCTTTGTAGTTGGTTATTATTATTTTTAAAATAAAATTTATTAATTTTATTAAAAAAATATATATTAATATTTTACAAAAATATATTTATTATTAATTAATGTTACAATAAATTTTTAAATAATTAATTATAATATTAATTAATTAAAATATAAAAAAAAATTCTTAAATTAATCTTTTTCTTTATAACTATTTTTTTCCTTTTTGATATATAATTTATTGTTTTTAAAATTAAAAAATTTTAAAAATATAATAAATATAAATATAAATTATATATTATATTATTATTTATTGTAATATATATTATATTAAAATATAAATATAAATTATATATATATATATATATAGGATGGGATGAATTGCAATTGCTTCGGCATTTTGGCTATATTTTTTGTTTTTTGTTTAAGTATAATTTTTTAATTTTATTTTAAAAATATATATTAATATTTTATAAAATATATTTATTATTAATTAATTTTATAATAAAATTGTAAATAATTAATTATTATATTAATTAATTAAAATATTAAAAATTGTTCTTAAATTAACTTTTTTTCTTTATAATTGTTTTTTTCTTTTTAATATATAATTTATTGATTGTAAAATTAAAAAATTTAGAAAATATATTTTTTAAATTAATTACATTTATTTTTTAACATTTTTATAAATTATTATTTTAATAAAATAATATAATTATTTATTTTAAATTTTATAAATATTATATATATATATGTTTTGACAAAGACGAGGTAAGAAAAGAAATTTGTCATTTTTTTCTCATAATCTCTCTGAATATAAAGAAAAAACTTTTGCGTGGGATCTATCCTACTTTTCTTTTTATTTTTTTTCTTTTCTTCAGTTTTTTTTTTAAACCAAACAAAAAAAAATTCTATTTTTTTCTCACTCTTTTTTTTTTCTCTCCACTTTTCTCCTCATCCAAAGTTAATTTTTTTGGTCTATGGTCTCATGGGGACCAATTTCTTTTGTCCATTATGGGAACTGAGTGACCGACCATTTTCATACAATTCATTTTCTAAATCTGCAACAACAATTGACAAGCTTGACAAAGAAGACGCTGACTAAAGATGAAACCATCGTCAAAAAGAGACTTAAAAATATATTTTCTCTTGTTGAATATCCTCAAGTCGGCCATTTCTGTCATTTTTTTTTTCAATTATAATACCGTAATGCTCCATTGCACTTTAAGGAAAAATAAATGAATTTTAAAATATAATATTTTCAAAGAGGATAAAACAAAAAATTAGAGTTCATGTGTCAGAAGTATAAGCAAAAGCAGAAAATTATTCCTAAAAAAATAAAAAAAAATTCCTTAAAATTATTAATTAACACCTAACTTTTTATTACTTAACGTTGGTCCTGACTAAAATTTATAATGCCATTTTTAATAATTTAACACCAGAAGGTACTTTTTTTTAAAAAAAATTTGCTAATTACAATAACATTGCTGACCTGTGCTAAAGTGTATGTTAATATCTTTTTTAATTAATTTTAAAATAAAAATAAATTATAAAATTTAATATTTTAAAAATAACAAAAATAACTAGTAGAAAATAACTTTAAACTTTCTCACATAATTATAACTTCTCTTTTGATCATAGTTTTTAATTATATTTCTAAAATATTATTTTATTTTTTAAGTTAATTTGAGACCAAATAGATTAAAGAGTGCAAAGTTATATTAATATAGATAAAAATATTTATCAACTAATTTTGTTAAACACAAACTATTTTTTTCATAATATTTTTTAGAAAAATTTATTTTAAAAAATTAAAATAAATAAAAATCTACCACAATTTCAATTAACAAATGGGTATGAAGGCAGCGTGACTTGTAGATAATGCTGTATTAAAAAAATAATTTAGTTGTAATATTTGCATTACTCCAATTAAACTTTTGATTATAGGTTAAGTTCACAGAAAGAAAAAGCTGTAAATAGAGCCTGGGCTTGGCCCGGCCTAATATTATTCATGCACAATCAAATCAAAGTCTGACCTAATAAAAAACAGGTCAAACTTAATTTGACTAAAAAAAATTGAAACTAAACTTGGTGTTTTGATAAGAAAACAAATATAATATATTATGTAATATTGATCTAAAATTTATTTTTTATAAAATATTAATTTAAATTTTATTTTTTATTAAATATATCATTTCTCATCAATTTACTTTTTATTCAATATTAATAATTTTTATCACATAATATTATATTTTATCTTTTACTTTTACATTTAAACATTACTACTTTAATATTTGAAGAAAAAGAAAAGGTATATAAGATATAGATTACTAATATTAAAAAAATGACAAATAATATAATATTTTATTTTTACATTTAAATATTACTGCTTTAATATTTGAAGGAAAAGAAAAGGTATATAAGATATAGATTACTAATATAAAAAAAAAAAAGACAAATCAAGCTTAAAAAAAAACGAAATCTATTCTATTTTTTATTTGAGTTCTTTAAAAACTAATTTTTTTATATATTTTTTAAACACATATATATTTTCTTGTAGATTAAACTTATAGGAATGGGTGGACTTTCAAGCCTATCATCAGAGCTAACCCCGATTATTCACGACGGAGTTGAACAAATAGCTGGTCCACTAATAACGCGACACAAATAATTGAGACAACAAATCTGTGAAGGGAATCCGATCACTGTTGTTTTTCTCATAGCTGTCCCCTTTTGCATCTTGAAAACATGATAACATGGGATGTTGGGCTAAAAATATTTATATTATAAAATTTTAAATTTTAAAAATATTTTAAAAGATGCCATAATAAAAATTTTAATTTAAAGTTTTAAATCATAATTTTTTTATATTTTAAGTTTTTGGTCATTAAATTTTTAAAAAATAATTTTAAAATATAAGATTCTTTAATATAAATATTTTTAACTTGATTCACAAGAAAAGAAAAAGAGTAAATTAAAAAGATGTCTATTAAATTTTGTTAAAATTACACAAATATCTCATTTTATTTTTAAAATATATATAAAATTTTTTTAGAACAAAAAATTATTTTATACTTTAGTTTAATCTTATTTTTTTTATTAAAATACTTTCTATTAACTTAAATATATATTTTTTAAATCAAAAAATTAAATATAAAGTATTTTGATCGCAAAATTTAAAATTAGAGTAGACAATAAGATACTTTTTTATTTCAAAAAAATTTTATATATTTTTTAAAAATAAAATAAAAAATTATATAATCTTAACAAAGTTAAAATATATATAATTTATTAAAAAAATCTGTATCTTAAAAGCCTTAACGATAAAGTACATGCAAGATTTTCTTGCTTGGGACTGAAAACATACGAATTAATCAATGTCAAATCTGCCAGTTTGAAACAACTGCATCGACTAATCAAAAATGCTTTCTAGGGAAAGTTTCGTCTTCTCTTCATTCCTTGCGCAAAATCATCGGTCATCGGAAGTCTACAACAATCACCCTTAACTAGCAAAAGACGATAAAGGATATTTTTATAATTGAAAACTCTATCTGTTCCCAGTGGTTGAATACCAATGCCTGTTTGGTAGAGCATCGAAAATAAAAAGAAAAGGTAAAAATTTTGTATAATATTTATTATATTATTATTATTTAACAATTTTTATTCTTTTATTATTTTTTAAGTAAAAGTATGATGATTATTTTTTATTTATAAAATTATTTTTTTCCTTTTTATACAACGTTGTGTTTAGATTTTAGGGTAAATTAGTTTTTTAAGAAATATATAAATTATATATTTTTTATTTTAAAATATACACAAATTCTCTTAATATTAAAGTATCATTAAAATATTCAAAAAATTATTAATCTTTTCACTAAAAAAACTTATTAAATTTATTTTTTAAAAATTATTTTAATATTATCTATTCTTTGTTAAAAGATATAAATTTAACCTATTCTGAAAATTTATTAAATATGACAATGCTTATATTTAGTTAATAATTATTTATTTTTTTTATGAGATGATTTTACAATTTGCTAAATTTGAGAAGTGACTATTTTATATTATTTAATATATTTTTAGTACTTGTTATATTATATAAGCAATATATATAAAGATATTTTGATTTTTAGAGAAAAGAATATACGTTTTCAAAGGAGAAAAGAGTTATATACTTTCAGCAGAAAAATGTAATTTATTTTAAATTTATTAAAAAATTGTATAGATTTAATTTTATAAGAGAAGAATAAAGTATGATTGTGTAATGTCCTATAAACTAAAAACCAAATAATATAAAAGTTAAGTAATAAACGGTCGATGGGAACATTGCCAATGACCAAGCGTAAATTTATAATCCATTCTAAACAATAACGCAAAAAATACTAAATATTAAATAATAGGCCGCACCTTGGGCCCACAAATTAAGATTTTTTGGGTTATTGTTTTTGAAAAATTATAAATAAGAACTCAATTAAAAAAAATTATTCTACATAACTTATTACTACTTGTTTTAATTAAAATTAATAATAATTTATTTGAAAATAATGATAACAAATCTTTTAAAATAATCTTTTTTAACTTTGAGTCTTTATATATAAGTTTTTCTATTTTTTATTTTGCAAGTTAGATTTTAAATCTTTTTTAACCTTGTGAAGAGTTTTAATTTTTAAGATTTTTTAGTATTCAGTTTATAAAGTAGATTTTAGATATCATTTTTCCAAAAATAAAAAGGAGTAGGCCCTCCCAGTTTTCTATATATCGCATTAGACCGCCCAACCTTTATTTTAATGACTGAACAATCCTTTTATATGGTCACCGGGGTGTAGCCGGTAGAAGTCATACAGCTATATCTTCTTCTGCTGCTGCATCACAAAGCGAGGCTACCCTCTCTCTTTCTTTGCTTGAATATTCTAACACCTCAGTGGAATTTAAAATAGCCCTCATGGAGGATCGTAAGGAGGTACGTTTTTCTCTGTCGATGTGTTTGGTTGCTAAGAAAGGTCAGGAACAGGAACAAAGTGGAACTGGATGATTATATTGTTTGCTAGGAATCGGCGTTTCTGCGTGAGTGTATGAGGCGATTAAGTCGTTCAAAGGGGGGGGATTTTAATGATGGGAAATAAAAATAATAATATATAAATCATGTTATCTTTATATATTTTGAAAGTAATGATAATATAGTTAATTATTTTTTATTTTAAAAAATTTAATATTGTTATCATCAAATTAAATAAATGTTAAAATTTATTTATAATTATAATTATTTTTAAAAAATTTATAAACAAATAAAATTAATTAAATAATTATTTTAACAAATATATAATTTAACATATTTTATTTTATAAAATTAAAATTCATTTAAGTTGAAAATATTAGCATGTTTATTTTTTTTTTAATATGATAATATATCTGTATTAATTGATATGTTAAAATTTCTCCTCAATCATACCTATAAAAATTTTATGAAATATAAAATTAATAATTAAAATAGAGGACATTTTAATCTTTTTTTTTTTATTTTTCCTCCCAATCTCTCAAATTAGAGGAATAAGAGAGGAGGGGAGGAAAAAATTACAAACCAAACAAAGGGAGTCCTCCTCTCCCCTCAAACCAAACTAAGGGGTAAAAGTTTGTCGGGCTCAAGTCATGAATCTGCAGAGATAATTGCAAGTTTCTATCTGTACTAGCTGATTTAGGTTTCTGTAGAATTACCTGAACGAGAGCAGTGAAACTTGAATCTCGTTTTTTATTTTCAACCAAGCTTGTCTGTCAAAGTTTGTAAGAATGAAATTTTAACTCTGTTCGATAGAATTCGTTTTAGTTATAAAAATATATATTAAGAATGATAATTAGAAGACTCTGAGGATCCATCGTTAGTTTTTCCCGTGGCCTAGTTCTCGCTCCTCGATCTATATTTTGGTAATTAAACAATTCAATTTAATATTATGGGTCATGCAACCTTGATGGTTTTTTTTTGGTTGCTTTTCTAAATATTCTTTTTTGGATTCAAATCCTTTCCCTTTCTGTTTTTTTTTAAATTTTTTTTGTTATAAAATTTAGACCATTCAAATTACAATTTAAATAGTTTAAAATTTTTTATTTTTATATTAAAATATTATTTTTTTAAATTCAAAATTAATAAATTATTTTTATTTTACATTTTATATCTTATAAAAAATTTTATTTTCAAATTTTAAAAAATTAAATGAATCTGACTTGTCGAAATTAATCGAAACGATCCCCCAATTTTTTATGTAAAGGCTACTGTAGAGGCCAGTGGATCCATTTTCATTCCTCCTCGTGCTGGTAGAACTTTTAAGCCTTTTGGTTTTGACTATTTTAATCTGTCAAAACTCAAAAATTGACAGAAGCATGGTGAATAATGATGCTCGTTCCAGGTTCGTTTAATTAATCAATTGTTTATTTTCAAACTTTGAAATGATGACATCACTGTTGCAGTAGCACAAGTAATTGTAAATCTCTTCCCAAACAAAAGAATTAGTCAATTTCGTCTCCACGATTCTTTTCCCTGTTTCCTTTAACCACTAATTCTTTTTCAAGCTCAACGGCTCATTAACTTTTTCTTATATTCTTTTGTTGGTAAAAGATAATACTTACTGCTGAGTTTTTGAAATATATGGAAAATTTGAGAAGTCGGTAATTTGTTACTTTGTTCCGCAGTTTGGCATTGGCATAATCAGATGCTAATAAATGGTTCTATTAGTTTTGCGGTCCCAACTTTTCAGAATTGATCTTAATTTAGTAGGCAGTCTAACAGAGAACTTGGATTTATTTCTCGTCTCCTATGCTATCATTTACACCAGTCATTATTTATAAAGAATGATCCTTTCCTTCTAGAAAACTGCTCCTTGGTTATCGGTGCCACAGTTTGGAGATTGGGATCAAAAGGGCCAATTACCGGACTACTCACTGGATTTCTCAAAAATCCGGGAAATGAGGAAGCAGAACAAGACAAATATTTCCAGAGCAAGTCTTGGTAATGAGGAAGAGCTCGTGGCTTCAACCACTGCCAGCGTAAACAATGGGCACAGTGAGCACCAGCACCCCCACTACCATCGAAACCAAGACTCTCCAACCGTAAGATTCTTGGCCAGTTTTTTTAATTCTTAACTTGTTAGCTACTATAGATTGGACACATGAATGCTATTCTTGTGCAATCCATAGCTGTAACGAAGCATACAGTATCCAGAATAATTTTATTAAAAAAACAAAAAGATTCCAGGGTATGTATAATTGGCAGGAATTGGAGAATTTCTATGTACTAGAGTGGCATTTTTTCTTTTTATTTAACAGAGCAAGGCATCAAGCTACACATTGGATTAAAAAACTGAGTCGCAATGTGACTTTACAGCTTAAACAAATAGAGTACATAAATCCATGGTTTTCAACATTTCTTGTAACTCACAAAATAGTAGTGAACAAGATTTTGAGAAGCAGTGAAGAAGAATATTATGGTGGAAGCTTATAATGGGCTTGATCCCAGAATATATATCTATAATGAGGAATGCTATTGTGCGATGAATGTTTGGGGCACATGCATTCTTTTCATTTGTAAGAGGGCCTTGAATTAAAATTTGCAAGAGGGGAAGGTGACCCTTTATCCGTGGTTTTTAGTATTAGTGGTATAAAGAAATCCAATGGGCTGACATATGGGGAAGCAGTGGACTCCTTATAACACAAGTTCTATAATAAAGAAATTGGACAGTCTCGCATATGAAGTAATTCAAGTGTGTCTTTGGGGGAATTCTTACTGTCTTAATAAGAATATGCTGCAAAACAGATTCATTCTCTAGATCTACAAGAGATTGGTCTCAGGGATTTTGTGGTTTCTAAAGTAACATATAAAATTACGTAATTAACTGCTTTTGAAATATCAGTGTGCGCGATTTGGCATCTTCAACACCGTAATTGTTTAATATTTTTTTCTGACAGACACGAAGGGGCATCCTAGGGTGCTTCAACTGCTGTGTGAAAGCTTGATATTCAAGGGCATCTGCACTTGTCTTCTAAAGATTGGGAGTAGTGACAATTATGTTTCTACACCTTTTGGGGACGGTTAGTCTTTGCTGTTGATCTGGAAGAAAACTTACATTTCCTTTTCTTTATTAATATCTAAAAATTAAAAAAAAAAATTCTATGTAATAGTTATTATATTTTTGTAATGATTGTTGACCATATTTATTTGTTTTTAATATTTTTGTAAAGAAATGAGAATTATTTCTTATTTTTAAAATCATTTTTTTTACTTCAAATTTTTTGTGTATTAAACGGCTATTTCAATGCCTACTTTTGCATTTGTGATGCTCTCTGGTACTTGCGTTGATAGGTCGAAATTTGATTACCTAATTAGAATTAAAAAATGGTAAAAACTAAAAAATCGAAATGGTGCGCGTGAGTAGTTAATAACTATTGAAATGTGTTGTTTTAGTGTCCGTTTGACAGCACGTTTGAAAATTACGTTTTAGTATAAACTCTAATATCTTGCTTTCCATAAAACGTGATTTGGAGAAGAAGCAACACTTTTCCAGACACAGCATTAGTCCATCATAGTGTATTAGTCCATCACGAACCTCTCATCCAACCCTGAAATGTGTTGTATTAGTCCATCACAGTAGAAATCTCCAAAAAAAAAAAAAAATGGTTGAAGCTGTCACGAAAAGTTTCAGAAGCTCGAGTGGTTGACCCTACCCTTCCTTTTGCTCCCAATCAATCATATGCACGATGATGAACGACCTATGCATCAGTCTGGATCCCAATCATTATAAAGCTTGGAGTTTTATAGGTTATACAGAACTAGTAATTTCCACGCGCACCAGAGTCACTATTTGAATTCTAAGAAGTGCCAAATAATAAGAAAAACACAGAAGAAAACCTATGCAATAGAGCAGCAACGCTCCCGTCTCTTTGATGAATAGCTTAAAAGCGACAATTCAACACCAACTGGTTAATTTTTCAATGGATTCATTAACTTGTGATCCTCTCAAAGTGCAGTTGAATCAGGCAGAGCATTGTTTGGAGGAAATAAATAATGGATATCTGATCGTTTTTTGGTGGACATCGGATCCAGTAATCCTCTTAAAATACAATTGAATCAGGGAGAACATTGGTTGAAGGAAATAATGGATCCCTCAATCGTTTTTAGTGTACAACGGGGCTAAAGCCCAACTAAACTCACCTAGCAGTCGATGACTCACTAAGTTTGGACTGCCAGAACTCTGAAATCCGTATTAAATAATATGCTTTGGGTGCTTTTAGTTTTATATGAGCATCAATTTGGTTGTTACTTAAAAAATAGACAATATTATCTTTTAGTTTTTAAAATATTCATTTTCATTTTATTTTATCTTATAATTCATTCAAATTTTGATATCAAATTTAATAATATATTGACTTAAACATTAAATCTGAACATAAATTGACAGTAATAATAAATGAACAATGACCTAATCAACAAAATGTTAAGTTTGACTTGAATTTTGTATAAATTATGGAATCCGTGCAGATGCACGAGGTTTAATGTAAATTAAAAAAAATGTTTACGTGTAATTTAAATTGAAAGTGCACGACTTTTAAATAATGTGATTAATAATAAAAATATATATAACATATTGATTATACAACAAAATGGTAAAGTTAAATCATTTAAAAAAAAATTATTTTTAAACTTAAAAAAATTAGAAATTTTTATAAAATTAAAAGGATTTAAAAAATGTATTCAAATAATTAAATAATTTTTTTTTTGAATTGGGCTCTTTTAGATTCAAAATCCCATATGGTGTCTTTAAGGTTAACAAAAAATGTCACTTAGAACCCATAAAATAGGTAGAATTTATTAAATCAACCTTGTTTAATCTATTAAAATAATATATTAGATTTAAATTTTATCAATTAGTATAAATCCATTCCACTTAATCAGCTTTGTCCCCACATGAATTTGCCAACTTTAATGTGATTTTACATACGACCAAATAAACCTGTGATCATGAACGCGTGAGTTTATTGGTAACATCGCTGGGTATACCATCGCGATGAGACCATTGAAAGTAAGTGATACTTGTTACATGTCACTTTCTTTGATCATTAATGTTACAATTACACCACTAATTGAGTGATCCAACTCTTAACTTTATTATCATTTATAAAGAGTAATTGTTTTTTTTTGGGGCAAATTATCATTTTTATTTATTTTTTAGTGGTTACATTTATTCTCAGATGAAAGCGTTTATTATTTTGCTTCATACTAACAAGCAATAACAAATTTAATGTAAAAGGGCAGACAATTTTGTTATCCTATTTAATTAGTATGGACAAAATTGATTAGTAAATAGTAACCATTTTCCAAGCAATTAATGCATCCCAAACCTAATTATATTTTATCCGAGCATTTTTGAATCCTTTCCTGCGTTCTCTCTATTTCTTTTTTTATTGTTAAATTTGGACCTTTAAATCTTTTTTTTAAGATTTTAAAAAAATGTTAAGAGGTATATAATGTACAATAAAAATAATTTTAATTACGAATTTGCAAAAAATTTAAAATTTAAAAAATAACAAAATTAAATCTAAATCATCTAAATTTTATAAAAAAAACAATAAAAAAATTGTAAAAGAAGATATCCAAATTAAAAATTTATGGATTGTTTGATTTCTTGTTTTTAGAATAATTTTTTATTTTAAAAAAAATGTGTTTGATGATGTGTTTTTAATAAATTATTTTGTAAAACATAAAAATAGAATTATATTTTGAAAATAAAAAAAGCTAAAATATTTTTTTGATGTTTTGTTAATTTTTATTTTATAAAATAAAAAAATTATTTTTAAAATAATAATTCAAATAAATTTTTTAATTTTTAATTTTTAAAATTTATTTTTAAAAATATTTATTTTAAAAATATTAAAATCAAATCAAACAAGTCCCATACATTTGGGTTCTCTTTCAGTTTCTCTTTTTGGTAATGGTCCATTCTTTTATTGTTTTGATATTTTGTCATATCATATCAGTCATGGGTTTGGTGAGAGGAGCTATCATCTTCCTAATCACTGCTTCACCAACCTCAGGATTGAATTCATGGTTGGTGAGCATGCTCTTCTGACAATGTCATCGCCACGTAGCCACCCAATTTTACCAATAATAATCCTTTGCAACACAAAGTAACTTATTCTCAGTCTCAGCCTCAGTCTCGTATGCACGTTTACCGTCCCCCTCACCACAAAAGAAAAAAAGTGTCTCACACGCGCGTTCAACCTGCGTGATGTCAGGCAGATGGAATATTTACCTAGATTTAAAAACAATTTTATTATTGAATCGAATATATAAAGAATCATTGTAATTATAGAATATTATAGTTAAATTATTCATAGATCTATTTCTTTGTTCTTCAAATCATTTTATTTTATTTTTTCAAAATTTGTTAATTTATTTTTTTAAAATTTGAACTAAATGTTTTATATATTTTTTATATTATTAATTAATTATAAACAACTAAAATTTATGATAAAATATTATATTAAAAATATATCAGACAATATAAATTTAATGTGAGAAATTAGAATAACATATAGAGTCGAGAGTGCTTGAGAATATTTATATTTTAAGGCAGAGGAAATAATTTATTATGTTTTATAAATCATTTAAATAATTTTTTATTGGATACCATAACATTAGGTAACATATTAGAGACTTTGTTACGTTATACGCGCCTATTTGTTAGGTACCGCATGAGTACATCGAAAAGAAAAAAAAAAACTTTGGAGCATTGTGAAGAAACCGGAATACGGAGCATCTCCAGTTTCAGTCTTATATCTCCCTTCACGTTCTCGGCCTTCAGATAAATCCTCGTTCATACCTCTATTCTCAGATTCTATATCCGAAGCCCGGATTATTTTGCGATTCCAGCGATTATGGTTAGATTCTGATTCGATTCGTTTGCGCTTTGTCGTGGGTTCTTTTTGCGACAGCCTTCCTACGCATAAGAGGTGAGATTTGAGAAGTTTCGGGATTTTTATGTGTTTCCTCTCACATTTTCTTAGCATACGAACCGTGCAAATATAATAATGCGATATCCAAATCTGGAATCTCTTATGCGTATATATTTTTATGTGCTTGCTTATTTCTGGAGTTGCTTCGTCCATTAATTTTCTCGTTTTATTACTTTCTGTTTATCAATCTGAATTGAATATATTTCCTTAAAACTCTGCGTTCACAGCTATATCACGCTGGAAGTCAGTTGTTTTGAGGTGACGCCATGGATGCTAAAGCTGCTCAGAGGTTGCAATTCTCATCCTTGATTCATTACGAGAAGTTTGGGAGGAAATCCGGTGGTTCTGTGAAATTCTCTTCAGGTCTTAGAGAGACGCAGAAGCCTCGGGCTTTTGTTTTGCGGCCTGCAACTGCAAGACCTTCAAGTAATCGGCGGAGGGCGGCCCCTTTGGAGGTTGCTTGTTCGTGTAACAACTTACCAGGTTGCTGTAAATATAATTCTATTTTGACAATAACAATTAGGCTTTCCCTGTTTTTTCCAAACGTACTTGTCTTTTTTCGACGAAGCCAATGTCCTGGTTTCAAAAGGTGATGCTGGATTGTCCTCTTGCTCTTCTAATGTTGGTTCCCCTTCCTCTTATTGGAGGAAATAAGAAATGCTAATTATTAACGAGCAAACAAGAAGCAGAGTCACAGATCACCGCAAGAAGTTACAATGAACTGTAGTCGAAAGTATCAACAAATTGGGATGAAGGAATCAAGTCATGACTGTAGGGAGTTTGCAAGTTTGTGCCAAAAGTACCTGTGTATTAGTGTATTGGCTATTCCCTGTCAATTATTCACTTAAAAGACATGTTTTCTCATGATTTGTCTTATTGCAACGGTGGTTAGGTAGATGTCACTGTTCTAAAGACAAAATTACCAGTCATCAGAGTTTCAACACCGTTCTGATCTCTGCAAAACCCTTTTCAAATAAGTGGCACCAGAAGTTAGATTTTTTTTTTTTAATGAAACTTATTTAATTGTTTGGGCACAGATATTTGAGACTAAACATAGTGGAATATCTATATTGGGACACATGATGTGATCAATATGAAAGGACAGTAGTCTTACCAGCTGGAACCTTGAGACTAGTTTCTATCAAGGTGAACCATATAAAGACACATTTCTGAATTCTGAAATAGATTTTGTTGTCTGCAGTTTCAATTACATTCTCCTCCAATCAATAGTTTTGGTTAGAGAAAGTCTCTTAAAAGATGTTTCATGGAAGAGCAGGGGGTTTGATACCATGTAGTAAATACATATATATGCCTGCAAGAAATCTAGTATGTTACTTACTATTAAAAGTGTTGACCATTTTGATTATTGACAGTTTATTTCAAATATCACTCTTGTAGCTTTGACATTGGACTCTGGGAGTTTGCAGACCCCTCTTGACGAAGAGTTAATTTTAAAGGTAAATCATGTTACCTTTCGTCATTTTAAGCTCATCAGTCTAGTGGTGTTATACCCTTCTCTTTACACTGTTATAGTAATGCACAAAAAATGGTAATTTAGCTCAGTTTGTTGCTTTTCTAAGCAAGTGTATCCCATTATCTTACTTGAAGTCAATAAAATTGCAGACTAAGACACAAGAGATCGAGCCTTATTTAAATGGACGCTGTATATATCTTGTTGGTCAGTCTCTTGGTTGAAGTCCTTGCTCTTACATAGTATACATTGGAAGTGTAATTACTGTGGCATTAATATTTTGAATTTGATATGCAGGAATGATGGGCTCTGGGAAGACAACTGTGGGGAAGATTTTGTCGCAAGTGCTTAGTTATTCCTTTTTTGATAGGTTAGTAAGTGATTCATTGTCCTTCTTTGAAAAAAAAAAATTCATAGCAAGCGAATATTGCATCAGTTGAATACCCAAAAGACTAACAGGCAGGAGAAAGAATGAACTTCGGTAATGGAACAGTCTATAACATTTCATTATGTTCAATATCAGATCAGAGCTTTAGCTGGTGATAATGTTCAGTTAATAGTAGAGGACTCTAGGAAGATGCGACATATGTATAATTGTATCGGAAAGATTATAACAAGGTCTCAATTATTCTGAGGAATATGGTCTACTTTGGTGTATAAGATTACGATAGAAAGGTGTCATATTTGTCTGTCACGATACAAGACTTCAATCTGATGGGCACATTAAGCTCGTGCTGAATATTTTCTGCGCTTCTTGCATTCATGGGTGCTTTAGTGATGCATTGGTGGAGGAGGAAGTCGGTGGAACTTCTGTAGCTGATATATTCAAGCACTATGGAGAGGGTTTCTTCCGTGACAAGGAGGTCAGTTAGTGAGCACTATTTTTCCAGTTTATGCGCTCCCCAGTGTTTGGGGATTTTTTTTAAAAATGATTTTTGAAGTTTTAGATTACTCTTTTATCATAATCAACGTCATTGTTCATACTTATTCTTTTACAATTTCAGACTGAGGTGTTGCGTAAGCTGTCACTTATGCATAGACTCGTTATTTCAACTGGTGGAGGTGTAGTTGTGAGGCCCATCAATTGGTATAATAACTAATAAACAAATGAGAGAAATTTTATCTTCACCTTTTTGTGATTAACTGTATTCTCGACTTAGTCTGTACATGTCCTTCATATGCGGATTGCCAGGAAATATATGCACAAGGGAGTTACTGTTTGGTTGGATGTACCTTTAGAAGCCTTGGCTCAGAGAATTGCAGCCGTGGGAACTAATTCTCGCCCACTTCTGCATTATGAAGCAGGAGATGCATACACACGGGTAACTATTTTCCTTCCATTCCAAGCTTTTTTCCTTTTTATTACTCATATAATTATTATGAAGAGTTTAAGGCATCCTACATAGTGCCTTAAAGTTTGATGCATCCTACTATGAATTAGCGTCAAAAACTAAATCATTATTCCACTAAATAATTTGACCCTATGGAATTCACCTGCAGGCTTTGATGCGTTTGTCTACTCTTTTTGAAGAAAGAGGTGAAGCATATGCCAACGCCAATGCCCGGGTGTCCTTGGAAAGTATGCCTATCAATTTTTTTTTTTTTCACTTCTTGAAAGAAAAGTTGTGGTCCGGTTAGTGTCCATTATCTATGGGAATACAACAGATAAGGGACTTCCTATTTGTTTAGACATAAGCCAGGGTCGTGGATGTGTAAACACAGCCCGAATTTTTGGTCTGTTCTTGGAACATTAGGCAAGATTGTCTCCTAAATCATGAATAATCTTCCTAGTTTACATAATCTACCCCCCCGGGGGGGGGACCCAAAAAATAATGTCGCATTGCATTTTTGTGTGAAGTTCCAACGCTGATAACACAGTGCTGTTGTTTTGTGCAGATATAGCAGCAAAACTGGGCTGTAGAGATGTGTCGGATCTCTCTCCGACTACTATTGCTATTGAGGTCTTTATCTCTCTCTGCCCAAATGACCTTCCTAACTCCATTTCAGTTTGTTAGCTACTGGCCTACATAAGTCCTTTTCGATAAAGTTGAATCTATTTTTATTATCCTTGATGCTTATCTATCCCGTGTTTACGCATTTATCAGGCGCTAGAACAAATTGAGGGCTTTTTGAAGGGTGAAGATGGCTATTATGCAGGATGCTAGTTCAAACATTGACAAGGGTCTGTGTTGATTTGTTATATATCTCACTCGAATTTACAATCAAGGTTATGATATGTGCATCATGGCACATGTTCCTAATTTGTGTTAGGGTGATCTGGCACTTGATAGCAACTGTAACTAATTTATACGTTTTTAATTGTTGTTCTTGTACAGTATATACTCGGATTTGTAGATGTTTATTGGACTTAACGTATGCCTTTCATGACTTTTGTTTGTTCTAAAGAAACCATCAACTTATTTTTAGTTTTACTTTAGTACTAAACAGTGAAACATTTTATGGGGAGCAAGTACGAAGCCTTGTAATCCTTTGCAATATATCTAGCGGACCCAAAGCACCCAAGCTGTGCGCTTCAAGCACAAACCATTTCAAACAAAATGAAGTCAATGAAATTTGTCGGATTGGAGCATAGTTGGATTCCCGGGCAAAGCGCAACCTTTAGCTAAAAATTAAAGGACCCGAGATGATAAATGTGTAAAAAAATTTTCAAAGTTAAAAAAAATTATGAGTTAACTGTTAAATTAATGAATAGCTACAAAACAGTAAAACAACAGTAAATTTACAGTGCAAATAAAAGCTTTCTTTAATATATATATATAGATTATATCTAATATATATTTTTTGGATTTTACCATGGAGAGTTTTATCTCTCACCTTAAAATGTGTGTGTAGTAATAATAAATTATTTTTCATAAATCATGAAGAGATTCAATATCGAGAGGGTTCAAGTTCCAAATTAAACTTGTAATGTAGTTATCCAATTAATCGGGTTGGCTTCAGCGATCATATCCAGATCTTTTGAGGTTTGGTCAAATTGCAAAATTTCTGTCATTATTTATAAAATTACACTCTAATTTCTTTGTCATTAATTGTCCCATTAAATGAACCTTCCACTCACACCTTAGTTTGTGCTTCATTAAAACAGCTTCCTACTACTGTTTTACTTTTACTAATTGGTTTTACTTTGTGAAAGTTCTTTTTAAAGTAAATTACATGAACATTTTTAAATTTTATTAAAATTATACAATTTTTTTAATTTTTAACATATAAACGGACTTCTTTTAAAACAAGAAGTTACATTACTTTTAAAGTTTAATGTTGAATTTTTTAATTAAAATATTTTTTATTAACTTAAATACATGTTTTTTTAACTAAAATATTCTCTAACATAATAATTAAAATTTTTCAAATTAGAATAAAGGGTATATTTTTTTATAAAAAATTATATAATTTTACCAAAAATTAGAAAATGTCTGTATAATTTATTTTTTTAAAGTGTATTTCATGTTTGACTTCCCTGATAGTTCAAAGAGCCTTCGGCTGAAGAGGACAAGTTTCGAAATTGGGCCTGTTTATTCAAAATAATATACCACCTGAGCGTCACACCTCAACGTTGTTGAGATGGCCGAGTTGGTCTAAGGCGCCAGATTAAGGTTCTGGTCCGAAAGGGCGTGGGTTCAAATCCCACTCTCAACACAAGGTTTTTTTTTTTCTCCTTTGAATTTAAGATTTTTTTTTCCTTTGAATTTAGGGTGAGATTAAATAAAATGACAAATAATAAAATAAATTAGAATGAGATTAAATGAAATGAAAAATAATAAAATAAATTAGAATGAAGTAAAATAAAATAGCAAGTAATGGAATGACATATTAGTTTACTAAGAGAAGGGAGAAAATTATTAATGAAATAAAATGATTTATAAATTATTTTTTTAATATTACCTTTATGAAATAAATCTACATATAAAAATATATTTGAGTAAGAAGGCATATTTGTATTTTTAATATAAATACAAGTCATTACATCTTTGATTCTTAATTTGAAAGGATATAAAAATTAAAGTTTTAGATAACAATGAAGAATTTTAACAGGGAATCAACAAAATAAAATAATAAATAATGAAATGTAATAAAATAAAGTATTAAAAATTTATAGAAGAAAACAAGAATTAATGAAATAGAATAATTTATAAATTAATTTTTTAATGTTACTTTTATAAAATAAATCTACATGCAAAAGTATATTAGAGTACAAAGCAAATCATTATATCCTTAACCTTTAATTTAAAAAAACACAAGAATTAAAATTTTAGATAACAAACGAGGAGCTTAGAACTTAGAAGCCATCGTTTGTCATCTCATTCCGTCATTAAAAAAATTCCAAACAATAATTCATCCCACTTTAGCCATTCGTGTAAATCCTTTTCCATCCATCCAAACTACGTAAAATCTGAGGAGTCCTTATCTGTTTCTTTCATCTGTCTATCCAACAAGTTCCAACCGTGTGCGTGGGAGAGGGAGGGAGAGCAGAGAGCAAAGGGATAATGTGGGTGACGAGCATGGCATATGCATCTCTGCCTAACCCAGTCTTCACTCGGTATTATTTTCATCGTCACCACCGAAGATGCCTCAACATCAACCTTCCAGTCCCAACCTGGCAAATCAGAGCTTCCTCTGCCGCCCCTGGTGTCGACCTCAACACTCTCGAATCTTCCATTTCTCAGGTTCGATTTTTCACCTGATGGCCGATTTCATCGTTTGTTTCTATACCAATATGAATTGCTACTGTTAGTTATTTTTCCAGTCGGGTAATTTAATAATAAAGAGGTTGTGACAGTTCAGAAGGACTATGTTTTAGAACATAGCATATGAAGGCTTCGTGAAAATTGAGTTCAATTGCGATTCCTTGCCTTTATATTTATGCTCCCACCCAAATGAAGTAATTTAAAATCCAGAATGATACGACAGTCACTTGGCTTAGGACGTTAGGTCCTGCCGTTGTTGATATGTAATTGAATCTTGAAAGGCATATGTTTGTGCAGAAAGATAGTAATGCTGTTAAAGTGGCACTTGATCAGCTGAGCGAAGTTGGGTGGGCCAAGAAATGGAGTTCACAGCCATACGTTTCACGTCGCACGGTCAGTCTCCATTACAAGTATGAAGTTCTGGGAAGTGCCATCCAAACATTAGGCTCATCTTCAAACTCGTGCATTCATGCACATAAGCTTGATTGTTCATACAAGTTTTGACTGTTCAACTCTGTGCACCAGACATCACTTCGAGAGTTGACAACTCTAGGAATTAAGAACGCCGAGAATCTTGCAATCCCAAGTGTCAGGAACGATGTGAGTCCCAGCAATTATTTTTAGTGTCAAATGGCATGGCCAGTGCTTTTTAGTCTGTGCAAGGTTGAGTGTCTCAAAGTTCTTATGCTACAGGTCTTGGTTACAGAATTTTTCATGAAAACTTGGTATTGGAATTTCTGGTATGCATACTTGAAGCAATTCTCTCTAATCTTTAGAGGTCTCATATCTCTAATAATGCAGGCAGCTTTTCTTTTTACGGTGGTGGGAACAACTGGACTTTTAGCTGTTCTTGCTGGCCAGCTTCCTGGGGTATCTCTAACACACATTACTTCTCTCTTTATGTCTGCAACTGGAATGAGATCTTAAAAACTTGTCTTAGAACTATGATGGAAAGGAATAGTATTGAAGCAGGCTTTTTTAAATACTATTCTGCATTTATAAATTTCAAGGTTAACAATGGACTCCTCTTTAATTCAACAAAAGCTTAATAGAATTTGAGTTGCATTCCCATCATTGATTAATGCTGACCCTGTAGGATTGGGGCTTCTTTGTTCCATACTTGATTGGGAGTATTTCCTTAGTGGTTTTGGCTGTGGGTAGCATATCACCTGGGTAAGCATTTACTTTATTTTAAATAAGATGAGAGTGAATGTCTCTTCAGTGTTGGCTTTAACATTAATGCTTTTATATGCTATCGCAGGCTTCTCCAAGCTGCAATCAGCAGCTTTTCATCAGTTTTTCCTGATTATCAAGAGAGAATCGCCAGACATGAAGCAGCGCATTTTTTAAGTACTGCTTCTTTTCGTTATTTTGGTTTGCATGCTCAAAGTGAAAGCATTAGATATGTGCGATATTTCATCATCGTCTCAAACTCACGGGTTGCTGTTTGGCCTTTGATTATTTGTGTTATTCTAGCTGCTTATCTGCTTGGCTTTCCCATCCTGGGCTATTCACTGGATATTGGGAAAGAGCATGTAAATTTAGTTGATGAGAGGCTTGAGAAGCTTATCTATAGCGGGCAGCTTGACGCTAAGGAGCTAGATAGGTGTTTACTTGGCAGATTTATTTAGTATTTACTCTTAAAAGTCGTAGAAAGAACATGCCAAATTATAACTTTCAAGAACCAAAAACCAAGATGCATACGATTTAAAATAAGAGTAATAATAAAAGACTTGATGTAAAAGAAAAGCTCAAATCATAATTGTTTATTTTAGATTGGCTGTTGTGGCAATGGCTGGATTGGCGGCCGAAGGTTTAACATATGACAAGGTGGTGGGTCAATCTGCTGATCTGTTCAGTCTGCAGGTTTGACATCGCTGTTCTCCTAAGATTTGGATGTTACTAAGTTATTATCTCAAATAATTGTATTCTTTGTTTTCCTTCAGAGGTTTATAAACCGAAGCAAGCCGCAGCTTGGCAAAGATCAACAACAAAATCTCACTAGATGGGCTGTGCGTTCTTCTAAAACAAAAGCTATGCAGTGGATACTATTATGGATTTGAGAGTTTGAATAATATCAGGATTGAAATGTATCCTCTTTTTAATGCGTTTTTGCACTTGAATGCTGATGTTTGCAGGTTTTGTTTGCTGCTTCTCTCTTGAAAAATAACAAGGCGATTCATGAAGCGCTAATAGGAGCTATGTCAAATAAGGCAAGCGTACTGGAATGCATCAAAGCAATCGAGAGTGCAGAGTAGCACTACATCAAACCTTTCTAAGCTGTGAAGTGTGAACCCCAGAAGAAAATCTAGTATAAAGATAGTATACGTCTTTACGATGAACCATACTTGAAAGCTAATTACTTCAAATATCACATTTTTATTTTTTTCTGGCTTCGACAGAACTGCACGGTTCAAGAGTTTTTTGTGTCCTCTTATTGTTAGAACTCGGAATACATAATTGATTCTGTACGGACAACTTATTTGATACTCAATATGTACTTTTGTTTAATTAGCAATATAAATTTGAATCTTAAATCTTAAATTCTAAACCTGCCATTAATTTCACCATGTGTAATGAAAGAGAGAAAAATAAAAGTGTGAGTGGCATTCAAATAGAACTTTCTCTTTATTCCTCTCCCCCCCCCCCCCCCCCTCTTTTTTCTTTCACAATGTGCAGCGCAAGAGGAGATTTAAACCGTACATTCTGGGTGAACTTATGGTTCCAAACTTCCTGTTAAATACCATTACTCTTTCTTTTTTTTTTTTTTTAAGTACATTATGCAATTACAATGTTAAATACCACAATAGAGGAGTAGGCATGTTAAAGTATGATGGATGCTCAGATGCTAAATTTTCTAGCTTCTTACACTTTAAATAGAATAGATAAAAGATTGAATATCGTGGGGCACTGCGTCTTGCAGCTGCTGCTAGGGTTCCTGTGCAACATTTGATTTATTGGTGGCGGGCCCCCTCTTCTTCACCCTCATTTCCTATTTGATTATGTTTCCCTTTTTGCCAAACTCCCTTTCCACTTCTCCCTGAGGAAGGGCGCTTCTTTTTTTATTAAAGTTTTCTCTCTTCTTCCTTAAAAAGGTTTCCCCCCTCTTTCATGGAAAGTTTTTTCTCTTCATGATAGGCTCGTTTCGAATTTTCAGTTTATACTATCCAAAATTTGCTTCTCACTCCTTCAGACTATAGCCATGCTCATCAAATCTAAACAGAAGAAATCCTTTAGGAGACAAAACCCCCACAAAGGGTTGAGCAATGTGTTGCCTTCCCTTGAATGTCTTCCAAATTTCTTCTGCTTTATCTCCACTTCGTTATATTTCTGGAGAAGAGTGATGTATAGTTTCTTCAGTGGTTAAAATAGCGTTGGGGAATTTAGGTACGTTGCTCTATCTTTCTAGATATGTTGGTTCTTTATTTATTTCAAAAGCACAGGCTTTTCTTACTTGAATGCCTGTTTTAGTCTTCTGATGAAGTTGGCCTATTTGTCTTGGTTGTAAAGTTTCATCGTGTTAATAAATGTCCAAAAATAAATAAATAAAATAAAATAAAATAGAAAAAACATAGCAATGCTTTAATCCATACAAAAATTTGAGAATATCGCACCACAACATTCTTCAGAGCTCGTCCTGACAAGTTCACCCTAAACTTTTAAGGGTTAAAATTTTGCGTATATGGCAGGGTCGTTTCTTCCTGAGCTTCGAAAAACAGTTCTGGCATGGATGTATTATCACGAAGGATCAATCACGCAGGCAATTCTCATAATTTCGCATTATTATTATTATTACAGAGAAGCATCCTACTTTCTCAAATTTGTTACTGACACCAGAGACTCCCCTTTGATTGACCAAAATCAGCCATGCTCTAAGCACTCCCGAATAAACACTCAGGTAGAGCAATTTCCAATTACAGCTGCCGATACAAAGCAAAGTCCCCTACTTAACTACCAAATAACTGAGGATTCCTTATTCAAAGTCGCCCGTACATTAACAGCATATCTTTAAGCTTAGCCGCCTCTCTTTCCAACCCATCAAAGCTCACAGAACTTGGTATTCTCCAACCCCAGTTTCCAGACTACATTCATTAAACAAATCACATGAGATCAACCTTTTTCATAAATTTAAGGGGAAAATTGTGACAGCAACTAACAAAAAGCTTTTCCAGAGGTTACAAGGCATCTAATAGTCCCTTTTTTTTTTCTTCTTTTTTTAAATTTTTCCATGAGGAAGTATTGTTGGTTTAAGGCAAAAAATACAGAATGTTGCTAAAAAAAGCTCACAAAGGCTTTGCATAAAAACTTTTACCTGAGTTGCAGGAATATTCATCCTGGCAGAACTTCCAAGTCCGAGAATATCTTGCATAGGTATTATTGCTGTTTGAGCAACAGAAGACAGTACCTTCTGGATTAGCGCCCATGAGATGTCATCCTCCTCCGGCAATGAAAGATAACTTAATACCTGAAACGTGAACATAATAAAACAAGCAGATGTTAGCCTTCTTCAAGATTTTTTACTATAGAATTTTACTAATACATAGAGCACCCACATTGGACTTCTCTTCTTGCTTCAAAGCTTCCCACCAACCTCTGATCTGTAGCAGAAAGGGCCAATGTTTTTACATCAAGAAAAGTAATGAGGAAGATCGAGCAATTATCATGTTATTCGACTAAGAATATGCAAGTCTTTGTTTGACTTCTCTAGTGTATACCCAAGTCCTCTCTAAGAATATAGATATGCAGCAGTGGAATAGAGAAAATATGGAATAAGTTCTTACTGTGTCATTGTCGTGAGTCCCTGTATACACAACTTGATTGCACTCATGATTATGAGGCAAATGAGGATTATTGGCGTCGCCACCAAATGCTGGACAAAGGAAAAAAATTCAAGGCACTGAGACCTCAGCAGTAATTCTCAGAGTCTGGTAGTGGAAAGATGGTAAACAAAATTAATTATTACCAAATTGGAGAACAGCCATTCCAGGCGCTCTAATATATTTTCTTAGCTGAACTACATCCTCAGTAATAACTCCCTGCCACATAACCCAAAAATTACAAGACTTTGCTGTGGATGAGTTGAAACATTTTTCAGAATCAAAATTCATTTTGGTAATACATACCAAGTCTTCTGCTACTATATTAATCTTTCCAACTGCTCTGGAAACAGCATCAAAGAAGGATTTTCCAGGTCCTACCTATCATTTAAATGTGAAGGATTGAGAAAATGACAGATTATAGGGCAGATTATAGATTGAGAAAATAAATAAAAGGCAGAGGTGTAGAACCAAATGGAAGGGACCTAACCTTCCATTTTCCAACCATTGCTACTCTTGCTTCTGCAGATTATAGGGCAGACACTTGTTAGCCAAATGTGAATATAAACACCAAATAAAAAGCTAAAATAAACTTATGACCCATTTGATACAAAGAATGGGAAGGGATGTAACTGAGAATGGAATGCAAAGCCTGATTTTAAGGATGTCCCTCATGCCTCTATTTTAAAAAAAGTAATAAAAAAAAGATAAAAATTATTGAGTAATAATTATAAGGGCATAATAGGCATCATTCAGAATTGATAGAAAGGGATTACCTTTCCACCAATTAAACCAAACGTCCCCTTAGGATATACTAACCAGAGGGTACTGCCCAAAATCCAGCAAATCCTCTGAAGTGATCAATCCTGAATTCATCATATACATTCTGTGCACGTCTTATACGGCGTATCCACCATGAGTATCCTTCTTTTTCCATGGCTTTCCAATCATATAGAGGACTGTTAAAAAAAAAAAAAATCAGAATGTACAAAAATAAAAATAAAAATAAAAAACCGGAAATCAGCTATTTAAATGGAACAGGAGGCCATTTACAATCTGCATTCAAGATAGTATGAAAGCAATTAAAAAATTAATAAAAAAGAGTAAAGAACAGGAAAAACTGAAAAAGGAATTACAGAATTATCAAGTGGCATTTATTATCATCATTGGTTAAAGAAGCATTGAAAGAGAGATGCAACAAAACTACACTGACAAAAGTTTGGAGACGTCTGGCTGACATTTATTGCCCTATAATAAGATATCTTTAATAAAGAAGAAAGATAATTCTAAGTTGATATCAGGACAAGCATTACTGGTAGTATATAGCTAATCAATGTCAAACCTGCCCCACAGCTGACCAGTTTCACTGAATGCATCAGGAGGAACACCACTAACTAAAAGAGGAAAACCTCTCCTGTTCTGCCAGACAAATAGAGAATTTGTGATGAGCCAACACGACCAAATGCTTTTAAAAAACATGGTTAGAACAGACTTCAGAGAAATATTATAACTCTTTTCAGGCTACCAACCAGCAGAAATTGGTTCTTATTTGCCCAAACATCTGCACTGTGATAACCCACATATATGGGCATGTCTCCCATTATCTTAATTCCCCTACTTCGAGAATAGTTACGAACTTTCTGCCATTGCCTCTGGAACAAGAACTGTTGCGCTATAAATATTTCAATCTGCATGGTAAAAGCATAAGTGACTCATCAAGACCACTTCTAACTTTAAGTATGCATACAATGTGAAAGTGTTAATGATAATTATAGCTATTTCTAATCTTACAAAATCTTTCTTGAGTTGGTAAATATCTTCTAGAGCTACAAGATGCCGGTTTCTTAAAGGTTCAGGCCAATCGTACCAGCTGAATGTGCTTAGACTGTCATCAATAGCAGCAAAATACGCTGCATCTTCGAGCCAGCCTAAAACATAGAAAAACTATTACAGCATTGCAAGAAACTAGCCTCTGCTGAATTTTGACAAACCTTGCATAAAAGCCTTGGAACCAAGAATGTATATAGTGTTCAGATAGAGGCATGCATTCTCAAGTGCATTTTTGAGAAAAGATATGTATATACAATTTTTCATAGTTCAAGCTCCTGTTCTTGATCTCTTACACATTATGACCCATCAACACAAAGCCTGATGTTTCGAACTTTTACACCCTATAATCCAATAACGCATAAGCCCCCCCCCCCTTCTCTCTCTCTAACAAGCATTTACAAGCGTTTCATTATTTGCTTGATTATCTTGAGCATTCATTGAGCAGGAAATACAGAGAAAAATTAAATCTTATTGCACTGTATTCAATTAGATTATTACCATCACAACCATAATGGTTTTTCCAAAATTTTGTTTTCTAATTTTACAATGCATTTATATACAATAATTATTATTTATTATTTGCAACTTACCAAGTCTAAATGAAGCATGTATTCCCAATACCAAAGTCTGCATCAATAGAAACTAAAGGAGAATAGTAACTAATTCAGTGTCTCACTTGATATGTTAGGGTTCCTACGAAAAGTTTCAAGCTGCTTTTTAAGTTCCCCTTCACTTGAGATGAGCCTCTTTGCAGCCTGTAGATAGGTTTCAATGAGAGCTTTAAAATAAAGTACCAGAGGCATGTTCATTGACATAAAGAAAATAGAATAACTCTGGTGTCACAAAAAGCCACATAAAATCTTTACAAGCCTCTGCAAACCAATGGATGATTAACAGCCTGTCAATATACAATCACTTGTCTGCAAACAGCAGTTGTGATTTTGTGATCCCACTGTTGTGGAACTAGACTTCTCAATTATAATGACATGGTATTTGTGGATTGTTATTAAAGTGAAAACTCTGATGACTAAAAGTTCAAAATTATCAATTGCCAGGTATGTTACCTAACAAAGTTCAAATTGCTGTAACTGGCGTGACAGATGAAATGACTTCAAATCCTCTTATGGCAAATCATAGATTTGTGCTGACTCAAAACCCTGTTTCTTCTCCATTGCAATACATATCACAGTCTGTTGATTAATCCTTAGCCCCACATCAAGCTCAATCTCCAAGCCCTTGGACACACTTTCCAAGGGGTAGGGGGATAATACAATTAATTAATAATTAAAGCATCAAATTACTTGAGAATAGACAGTATCTTAATTAGTTAATTGTTCAACTAACGTAACCTATAGTTGCATTTTTCCTGAAGCACAAAAGAATATGAGCAGTAATGATGCTTTAAATAACTTACTTTAGCTATCAAAGGATCCTTAAGATCAGCAACAAGTGAGAAATTCACACGTTCAGCATCACTGCATGCATTTAATGTTAATAATATCATAGACAAACAATAACACCAGAAAAGGAGGTCAAAACTATGTTGCTCACATATATCAACATTCCTCACATTGGTTTTGGGAGCTCATCCTTGTCCAACAATCCATCCTTAACAAGCTCCTCTAGAGAGATCAAGAGGCCGTTGCCACAATTTGCATCCTGAAATCAAACATCAAAGCTTATTGCCCTGAGCACACAAGTCATATACTTGAGCCTTGATCATCAACAACTCCTCTACACCCACCAAAAAAATAAAAAAAAAGCATTATGATTGACAAGGACATTGCATGTTTATTGGGGCATTATACTTGTAATAGACTAAAACAAAAAAGAGGATTCGACATTATGATTGACACTTTCCAATGGTTCTCTCTACTGACTAAATTGCCAACTAACAGAACTTCACCGTCAATTAAAAAAAAAAAATTGATATAGAGATAGGCGCCTATGTCTAACTGAAAATATTTTGTAACCTGGCCTGCGTATGGGGATCCGTCTTCATTCGCCTTTCTCCCAGGAGGTACAAGAGGTAGGACCTGCATGGCATGTAGTAGAGTTAGACAAATCAGATGAAAGAATTTTCAACCAAAATTACTTAAATTACATTTGAAAGGTTGCAAAAGAACTTGGAACTGGCACAGGAAATTGCTGCTAACACAAATTATAATTTCGGCAGATGTATATAATTTGGTCCTCATAATAAATACGGAGGTAAAATCAGAATAGCCGTGCTTTATTTTCTTTTATCTTTTTGATACTTTATATTGTACGACTTTCCTAATCGTACAATTAATTAAAAAAATGATCTTTTTTTTTTCTTTTCTGGATTTCAATTCGTTGGGCTTAGGATAACAATACAAGGTGATTTTAATGGATGATATAGACTCTGAATATAACGCTTACGTTGTTATGAAACTGACCATGTACCAAAATTCAATTAGGAATGAATGGCATCGCAAAAGAATGCTTTGAATGCAGTTATTAGAACCAACAGAAAGCACAAACGAGAATTAGGGGGAAAAAAAGAAAAGTAACGATGCAGTACTTAACGAAACTCGGGCAGGTAAGCATCAGTACTCCGGTAATGACTAAGATCAAGCCACGATTGACCACAGACCTACACAATGTTCATTTCGATAATTTCCCACACAGAGGAGCTAAAGGGAATCAGACCTGACCTGCCAAACGGAGCAACCGGCATCGTGAAGCCAGTCAATGAAACGAAAGGCCTCGTCTCCAAGATCTCCAATCCCATAGGGACCTCCAAACGACGACGGATGGAGTAGAATTCCCGCTCTTCTCCGATGGTGCGGGTCCGGCTTGGGAAACCAATTCCCGTAATCGTCGGGTAAATCTTCACCAACACTGGCTTGAGCTAAAACACTCTGGCAATTGATCAGCGAAACAGTTGCTTTGGATTTGAACATAGAAAAGCCATCGAGGTTGAGAGACGCCGTTGGATGCAGCGAGGCCCACCGACTCCCGGAGAGATCGCACCGCGCTTGTGGGTAAAAGGTGGAGATAGATACTGCCATCTTTTTGGAGTTGCACACAGTACACCCTAGGTACAAGGAAAAGAGCCGTCATAAATTGCGACGGAGTAGCCTGCGGAGTTAGAGTGGCCTCAAAGTACACGTGACGAGAGAGAAAATAATTGCACAAAAGTTTATAACGTACAATATAAAATCTGCTATAATTCTGTGATTTAATTTTCACGTGCGATGCTCGGGCTCGACTGAGACTTTGGTCGAATTGAAGGATCAGAAAATTTTGATTTGAAGCCA
The DNA here is from genome assembly GCA_032878935.1 of Erythrophleum fordii. Taxonomy (NCBI): domain Eukaryota; kingdom Viridiplantae; phylum Streptophyta; class Magnoliopsida; order Fabales; family Fabaceae; genus Erythrophleum; species Erythrophleum fordii. The sequence goes on from JAVQMF010000054.1 coordinate 46,656,353, forward strand.
GGAAAGGCATTTATATTTTATATAAACAAAATTAATCAACTGCTTATTTATCATCAAGTAATAATTATATTTTTATCATCTTAAAAAATATAATCACTGTAATAAAACTTAAATTGTTCGGTAAATATATGTGAATACCATAATAATTTACTCTAAACAAAATTAAAAATATAAAATCAACCATTTGGAAAAGGGAATAGTATAATTTTACTGGGGAAGAAAAAGGTCATTGGAGAATATTTTGGTTTAATATATGATGCGCATCATTTAATTTTATTATGTTTAGCTTCTTCTTTAGCATCATCACTCCCATCCATCCATGATTTATTGACAAAATAAAAACAAAGGGACAACAAAGGGAAGGGAGTATGATGTTGCGGATACAAGAGGTCACAGTTCATCAGACCAATCTCTGAGCTCGCTTTCATAGAATAAGCCATCGACGATTTGATCAATTACGGAGTCGATGAATGAGTTGCAGCCGACGGTGAAGATTCGACCAACTCTGGTTCGGGCGCTGGAGAACCATGCAAACAGAGCCGCACAAGTTACTGCACCCAAGCACACCCCTCCTGCTTCCGTTATTCCTTCAATATCCATTTTCCCGAACACGGAACTTCCCGTTATCAATTCCTTTGTCACTGTGACTGCAAACACCATCTGCATCAACCACAGTGCCAATTTAATTATGACTATTTGTCATTTTTGAAAACACAAATTCCCAAGGCATCACAACTAAGATCGATTTCATAGAATTTTTATACTTGATGACAATAAAAAGATACAAAATTAACAACTCAAATATGAACTTACATTGCTCCAAACTAGGTACGATTAGAATGGTACTTAATCATGAAATTTCTCATTGTTTTAATAAATCAAACTTGTTGTTTTCTTCCTAATAGGGTAGATGAAAAGCCTCGAGGTAATTGCTTACCATAGCGAGGCGACCAGAGATGATCTCAAAATCCCGGCTTTTCTTATAGCTCTCAATATACTCGGACAGCGTCGCGAAGAACGGGGACACGTCATCGGCACCTTCATCCCCGTCGCTCCTAGTCTTTATTACCCCAACTCGATCAGAGCCGTATGATCTCAAATTACACAATCGCGGCTGCAAAACGATGTTGGTGCTTTCTAGCTCCACTGTCGTTTTGGGTTTGGGGACCGAAACCTGAACCGGACCTGACTGTCCCCTCGACCGAACCGCGGATGTCGGGGACCGCAGCTGGCAGTGCGGTGCATGCGTGGCGGACGCCATGAAAGACGGAAGAAGGGAGAGATTCCAGGAAGCTGAACACTACAGTATTTGATGCTAGCGTGGGGAGGAGAACTAGTGATACGAGGAAGGGGGCCCTGATGTGTACGTGTCAATTCCTTGTGGTTTGCAGATCATAGTGGGAAAGGTAAGTTAAAGTTCATGTGGTCACCGAGTAGTCGTTTTAATGAATCATAAATGAGTACGATAGCGAGTGATGGGGAGAGAGTTTGCCAGAATTTTACGAGAGGAGAGGTCGACAAGGAGAGTACGAATCTCAAAAGAGAATCGGAAATAAAATACCTCAAAAAGGACAATCTGAATCCTCTCTCTTTGGGTATAGAGAGAAAGTTATTTTATTAGGAAGAATTAAAATAAATAAATCTTATATATATTTTGTGTCACTTTTCTTTAAATAAAATAACGCATCCAAATTAAAAAAATAAAAATACATATCTGAATGATACAATGGAATTTTTAAATTTCAGAATTGCGATATTTTCTCGTTAAACCTCCGCAGAGTTGCAGAGTTCAATTTATTTACAGAACTCCAAATACATATGTAACCGTAATTAACGGAAGACGAACTTGCCAGTTAGCATTTCTATCCTAAACCTTCTGAGGCCCAACAACATTGTTAAATCCTGACAAAAAATATCGTTAGGTCAGGCCCAGAATTCCCATCTGGGCTCAACATATACAAAGTTTCGGAATCATTGGAGCCTACAATATGTTCAAACTGGGCCCGAAAGAATGCCAACTCACCATCTGCTCCGTCCACCTCGGAATTCCCAGGAAGCACACCAGCACCCATGGACACTGCCTTGAGAGGCTCCATCACTTTAAGGTCTTCCTCCGTGGCTTCCCTTTTCACACCATACCCGGTTTTCTTGCCGTTACAGAACATGGTCCACAAAGGCTCATCCATTAACCTTGTTTTGTCCCTCTTCTGCCGCTTCTCGCATTCCAAGGCTATCCTAACCATTCCCGCGCTCATCTCTTTCTGCAACGCATTCGTTTGGATGGCGAGTTCTATCACCAAGGAAGGAAGGCACCTGGAGGTTTCTTGGACGGAGAGGCTGACGCGTCCTTTGCGGTAACCGAATAAAGTGCCGGTGACCTTTGTGGCGTGAGAATTGCGGTGGTGATGGCCGTCGGGGTGCCCGTTGGGGAGCGAGGGGAATTTGCAGGAGGGGGTTATGACAGGGAAGGAGCGGAAAACGGAGCGGAAGGCTCGGAAGACTTTGGTTTTGTGTCTCCTTTTGTGGGTTGGCTGGAGGAGGGTATGGGTACGGGAAGGTGGGGGTGGGGGTACCGGAGGTGTGGAGGAAGAGGAGGTTGGGGTAGTGGTGTCCGGAAAGGAAGACCAAGAGGCTTCGGAACGGAGGGAGGGAGATCTGAGTTCCCGCATGGGTGGTGGACGTTGCAGATGAACCTGGAAGAGGAGGGAATTAGTGCCATGAGAGAGAGATTTGGAGTTTGGACATCAAATTGTGTGGTATGGGTTGTGCGGCTTAGGATAGTTCTTCGGAACCTTAAATTGACCATGATCCTATTTCTTTGCCTTATATTAGCGCTCGTAATTCAGCGATGTTTATACGCGCTTAAAATAGCACAAGCTTATATTTCTACCGAAACAAGTCCGTTCTTGTTAGGATTGATCTTAGGAGATTGGTTGTGTCGCGGGAAAGATATTATTGGATCCAGCCTTTATATAACTGTTTGTTAAGACGTAACTTTTTCTACTTGCAGCATCTGACACATACATCACGTTTTTATTATGACCCAGATTTAATATTTGGCCTTGCTGCATACCTTGACGAACAAATATATTTTTAGTAGTTTCTACTTTCTATTGTTACGTACAAATGCGTTTTATAATTTAGTATGTCTGCTAATTTAGTGCGAGAGATTTTGTGAAAGGTAGAGTCGCTTCAACTAAAAATGTTTGAACAGATAGTTTATCATTTCTTAATTAATAGCAGAAAATTAAGCTTCCCGAGGCAAGTCTTCGGCCTCTATAAACGAGTTCTGTAATTGCATCGCATGATATACATCTTGCGTATCTATTCTGTATAGTGAAGAAATGCAACATTATCCTGCATTTTATGTATGAACCGAAATTAAAGTCCATGTGACAAGTGATAGCTGATAACCCACAAGAGTCGATCCTTTCTGAATATCAGTGAGTGATTGGCTTTTGCTTTATCTTACCTGGAATTGCTGTATGTGTTCATCAAACTTAATTCAGATTCTGTAGTCAAGAGGTTCAGGACAAGGAAGAACATCCAGGTCTTGTTTTAAATCACCTCGTGCGTCGCAGTCCTGTAATGCACGTGACATGCACCCAGTTAAAATTCATTTTTATATGATGTTAGTTGCATTTGCAATTGCGGGCGACATTTTTCTCTAGGCTCAATCTATATAGATATAATTTAAAAGATTATATCGTGTTAAAGTTATAAATTTATTATTATTATTATTATTATTATTAGCTCTTATTCACTTACGAATAGAATATATATAAATAATGTGGGCTAGGCTAAAGAGCAAATATTAAGTCACTGTTTTTGTTTTACTCAAAGTGTATATATACTATTTTATATCGACAAGACTGTTACACAGATCATATGTGTCTTCAAATTTCAATCGTTGTTGTTCTATTGTGGATATAAGGTTATGTTAATGCATTTGATAACAGAATGAATGCACTAAATTAATGTACTGCACCTTACTCAAGACCTTGAGCAAGTGTTTGGTTCAAAGGAGGGGAGGGGAGGGGAAAGATTTTAATAGAGGGGAGAGGAGGGGAGGGGTTTTAATGATATCTTATTTAGTTGATTTGGAGGGGAGGGAAGGGGAAATAAAATTAAATAGACAATTATGCTTTTATTGTATTAAAATTTTTAATTTTTTTATTTTTATAAAAAAAGACTTTTTCTTATTTTTTATTATAAAAAATAATTTTTATTTTTATTCAAAAAATATTTTTTATTTTTATAAAAAATTATCTTAAACCCTATTAAAAAAATAAGATTTATATTATATTTTAAATAAAAACAATAATGAGGGACAATTTAATCAAATGAAACTAAAAAATTTCTCTCCCCTCCAAAAACCCCCACTTTTGGAGGAGAGGGTTTGGAGGGGAGAGAAAGGGACCCTCGAACTTTTTCATACCAAACAAGGGTTTCCTTCCTCCTAAACCCCTCCCCCAAACCCCTCAAACCAAACAGGTCGTAACACAAGTTGGAAAAAGAACATAAATATATGTATACAGGAAAAATCCACAAATTAAGCAAAACCGGAATTGGAAGTAAAAGGGCAGCTTGTTGGCTTTAAATAACACGAACTGATTAGCAACACCTGAACGCCCTTGATGAGCAGCTACATAGATTAGACTTTAGAGTAACAAACCTAGTTAAAAAAGAAGTTAATTATATTTCAAATTACTATTTACAACTAAAAACATCAACACAAATTTTTGAGGTTGCTTGTCTTGCTTATTCGATCCACGCAAATCATATTGGCATGGCTTCTCATTCATGCCGTACATTGTCACGTTTGAAAAGAATTTAAGAAAACAAAAGCAGGAGAGATGATATAATTTTCAGAACATAATTATTATGAAATAAGGTTTAGTCCTCAAGGGATTGAATAGATGTTTAATGATCATTTGTTTATCAGGAAAATGTTTTGCAAAGAGAAAGAAAATGGCCACTTTAGAGGCAGATGACAGGTGCCTGCCAGAAACGTTGTGGGCTTTTATGATTTTTACGAAGATACAACACCGTGATGACTTGTCGTCTTTCCCTCGTCTCATTGTTTATCTTTCAAGAAATTCAAGAGTTCTGCCTCGTCCTGCTCCAAATATAAAAATTTCCTTCACATTTTACTGTCTTTTTGTTGGGTAAATCTACTTTGACGCTTATCACGGGCATGCCCAAGACCCGCGAGAACTAGCTAGAAGGCGACGATGCCGTGCTTCACATGAAGTGGGACGCACTCTCGCAGAAAAATAATAATAATTCTTGCCAGGGACGTCTAATTCATGATCATCTAGACCAAGACCCCTTTTCAAACTTTGTCCAATTCCTAAACTAACAATTTGTGATCCGTAAATTATAAAATCTATTTAGTTTTAATCTCTTATTAACCCTTAAAGATAACAAATTCTTGATTCAGAGATATTAAAAAACTAATTTATGATAAGTTTGTTATTTTCAATAATTTAATTATAAAATTTTTCATTAATTGAAACATTAAAACTAATATAAATCTAATAATTTATAAATCAAATTATTAATTTACTCTTTCTTTTTCCTCGTTAATATACACAACGCAATTCCCACCAAATCACTCGAGGAAACTCCTGCATGAGCGCTAATGGCTTTTAGGACCTACCCGGCCAATACAGTGCTTGACAAGCGCAGCTCTTTTGAAACCTGTTTATAAGCAGATTAAGATCTGGTGCTGTAATGCATTATGCATTAAAAAAAAAGTGATATAAAAAAATAAAATTATCGTATATTTATTTACTAAACAAAAAAGATACAAATTTATTTGTGGGCAAGGTCGAGCATTTCAAAACAAGTCAAGAAGATCATGTCAATCATATTCTGACTTGACATTAATTAATTTGGTGTATTCATCCTCTTGAGCTCGGAGGCACAACTTCGTTGATCAACGGCTGGGCAAGAGCAAACTTCTGAGGCACATGGGATGCGCAGAGATTGAGCCATTCAAATTGAATTTGGGTGGTTTAAATTATTTTATTTTTTAATTTTTTTGGTTATAAAAGATGTAAGATATATGATAAAAATAAATTTTTATGGTTATTTTTAAACAAATAATATTTAATATTAAAAATAAATAAATAAATTTGAATAATTCAAATCTGATACCTAAATCAATGCAAAGACGTGCAAGCCTCTGCGCTATAATTGAAAGCAAGACAAAAAGAAACGAAAAAAATTAAAGAAATAAGAAATAATAATTGTAGTAAGCATTGCATCCATTCCATTTCAATGCATCATAGCATTGTAAGGAAAATGTCACAATTAGCTAAGTGTAGGCCCAGACTGGTACTATTCACTTATAACTGGCCTTGATTCCAGCCTAGTTAAAATCAGTCCGAGTTTGGCTTAGTCCTTTTAAAAAACAATTTTTGTTTTATTTTGTTTTATTTTTTATTTTAAATACTAAATATCTCTATTTTATTATCTGTTATATTCACTTTTTTTTTTTGTTTTAAATATCAAATAAGTCAAAAGAGATATTATAAGAAATTTAAATTATTTGAAATACACACCAAACAATAAAACTTCTTAAGATAATATTTTTTAATAATATTATTAATCATTAATTTATTTTATTTGAGTTATAATTTATTTCTAATGATATATTATGCAACAAATAAGAATAAAAATATATAATGATCATATCTATTATTTAATTATTTTATATTTATATTTATAATTATAAATAATTTTATAATATTATTATTTATTAATAATGTATAAAAACATAATTATAATATATGACGAGTTGGAAGTGAGCTAAGGTTAAAAAAATCTAAACTAGATTTATTTTATATTTTATTTTTTTATAAAACAAATTCATTTTTTATCAAATCTTTTCTTTGAACTTATATTTATTTTTTTAAGTTAGACCAATCAGGAACCGGGCTACAACCAACCATCATGAACAAACAAAAGAACAAGAACATGAGCACAAGAAAACATAAAAGCTAGTCCTTCATTTTGCATCTCACACCCCTAACTCACTGAAATGCAAAATTTCTAGAGTCCCTCTTCCGAATAAAACAGAGGGAAAGGAGATATGTACAAAAAAAAGAAGGTTGATGTTGGTAAGTAACAATGAAGATTTCTGGCATCTTCTTTGGTCCTAACTCTTTCTGCGTCTAGTGATGTAGTTAAGAGTAAGGCTTGAAAATCAAGTGAGAGTGAAAAACATCTGCAAGATCGAACGACCCTTGACAATGCCTTCTCTCATGTCCCTTGCAGTTCTGGCTACAACGGGTCCACTACCCACCTCAGCTTTCTGGCTGGTCACTGCCTGCAACGAAGCTAAACCAAGTGAACAAGAAATAAAATTGTTGGCTCCACCTCCAAATTTAAACATGGGATTCTGTTTCTAAGACGAATAAGTAACCTGATGAAGCTATAGTGGTGAAAAGTCGAAGTCTCTCATAAGCTAATCGAACTGCCCCGTGTGGAGCTTCTAACACCTTGGGTAATCTCTTGGCTGCAAAAACATGAAACATTGTCCTAATGGCGTCTACAGGATTATAGGCACTAGTTTCTGTGAAAGGAGTTTGGAGCTAAATGCATTTTACCCAAGATCACAGAGCTCCATTGTCAAGTCGTTGATTTCAATGCCAGATAATCGAATGGCAACCGTTGTATAAGAAGCTCCTCCCTCATGGGATCCCTTTGCTAACAGTAATTAATTTTTTTAATTTTGTTCTAAAATAAGAATTATTTTTTTAAGAATATCCCTATTTTTTAAGAATTATTCTTTTCTTAAGACTAATGACAGTTCCTATTCATAAATCTGAAAGGTTCATTAATAGATGATATAATTAAAATATTATAATTAATATATTAAACATTAATAATTTATTTTTTATATTGTAGATCAAATTAAACATGATGGCGGAGTATTTTTTGTAATTTTAAAAACATGCGAATACAATTTCATTTCAAACTTGCAAATGCAAAAAACCCAACATGTCCGATGTCTCCCGCTCCGTCTCCGTCTCCGTGATACCCAACCCAACTCTTCCAGTTTCCATGTTGAGCGTTTACCAAAGCATTTATGGGCCTTACAAATAGGAGGAGACACAACGCATGGAAAAGCTCGGCTGGAAGGGATTTGTCCATTAGAATTTGAACTGACAAAGGATCTTGTAGAAAAAAAGATACCCAGAGAGTTGCTTCAATTGGACTCTGCCTCGTTAATTTTTCCTTTTTTTCTTTACAATACCTTCTCTAATATTTAAGGATATCCTATTTGTGTCCATTATGTATATTGACAGCCCATTTAGTATTCAAACGAAAAGAAAAATTATAAAAAGTACAATATTTATTATATTTTATATAATTACTAAATAACATTCAATTTTTTTTATCATTTTTCAAAATATAAATACAATGAGCATTTTTTATCTATTTTATTCATTGTTATTTTTTTATTTTTATAACAGACATTTTTATGCATCAAATGACTCTTAAAACTTTATCAATTTTGTTATAACATATATTTCATAAAGATTTATATGATAATAAAAAATTATTTTACATAAATCTTGATAGAATTCTAACAGTAGAAAAGTTTGACTTCTACATATCATTATCCAGTTAAGAAAGTTTTTTTTTTTTTTAAGGTAAATACAATGTATAATCACTCTATTAAAAAGAGTGTTTTATAAATTTAAATTTTTAAAGGTTGATGGAAAATAAATCGTAGCATTTTTATTGCCCAAATATATGGCAAGAATTAAACTCCCTTTATATTTTGCAGTCGCCAAAGAGTTGTGTTATATTTACACCATCAAATTCTTACTTTGACATCTCTTGTCACATAATTTTGGTAGTATAAAAGGTTACATACATTATTCCTTATTCTATGTTAAATCAGCCATAAAGATGCAAGTGTTAAAAAAAGATAGAAATATGGTAGATATGCAGGAAGAGTTTCCCTGTCCTATGGGAAGGGCTGAAGCGCAAGAGATGGGAACAGATTGTGTGGTGCAAACGTCGAAAGAGGAAGCTAAGTACTTGTTAGTCGTTACTTGGCAGAGGATATCATCTATCTATTAGTTAATTTTAGTCCAGCCAACGACTTCATACATGCACATGATTTGACAATTAATCAAAAATCAAAAAGTAGTTTTTAAATATACTAGCAACATTTTGCATCATTTTTATTATAGTAGAACTATGTATATGTAACTCCTTAAAATCCATAAAAAGGTCAATTTTTGTATGAATCTTCCACTAGGGTTTTTTCCTCCTTCCATGTAACTCTGTTTGCAGTATGAATCAAAGAAATTATGTTGTGAAATTTCTATATATTCTAAAACTTATGGATTATGTATGAAGTATATTAAAGGAGGTAATATTTAATCAATCTTACTCAGTTTAATATTTAGGTATATTTTCCAAATTAATGTATAGCATTTATGTACTATCATTTATTAGTATTTTTGGTGATATTCTTTTAGATTAATTTATAGTTGATTTGCAAATAGCATATAAACTACGTATATATTATGTTAATACATGATGTTATGTATTTATTGTTAATTTTAATATTGATTTTTTATTCTTATACAAATTTATCACTTTAATTAATACTAAAATATTTTCATGATGACAATTATTATACAGACAAATATCTGTGCATAACATGAGAATCAATGTAGTATCATATATGCGAAAATTATAGTAGAAATTGACAAAGCATCACTCATTAAGAGCCTGAATATTAATGTCAATGATAGACATATTAGTAAGTTCATGCGTAATAATTATAAGTTATGTACAATGTATACTATGCATTTTTTTTTTTGAGAAAATGAAACAATAACAACATTTGAATTTTTACTCTATATGATGTATATTCATAAGTCTACAAATTTATTTAAAATTTTACTACTAAATTGCACTTAATAAATTCCATTTAAACAGTTTAAGTTTTTAACTAGCTGTTTAGGGGTGTTGAAAAGTTCAGTTTGATTTGATTTGATTTTAGATCAAAATCAAATTAAACCAACTTAATCAATTTAACATTTCGCTAAATGTTGTTGGTTTTAAATTCTTCAATTTGATTCATGTTTTTTTATCTAAAAATAATTTTTTTAAGATCTTGTTCTTTGTAATACGTAGAATTTAATTTTTAATATTTTATATTTCTTAAAATTTTGACTAATAATAATGTTAGAATAATTTTTTATTATTATTTTGTCTAAAAAAATTTTACACATTCACAAAGATATTTTAAAAAGTGAGAAAAAAAGAGCAACATCTTATAAAAAAATAATAGTTTAATTGATAAAATATTTTGTTAATTTTAAGAAATTATTAAATTTTAATTAATTATAAATTCTAAGATTCAGTTTAATTTGATTTAACTGAATTAAATATACAAAAATTAGTAATCAAATTGATTTAATCAATTTTAAAATTATAAAGATTAAATTAAACTTATTTTTAATTTATTTATTTAATTTAAAACCATTTAATTTAATTTGGTTGGATTTGATTTGATTATATTTTTGAGTAATTCTTATATATGTGCTACGTCATTTGTATATTCAACAGTTAAGATTTATTTTGCCTGTGGACTCTATTTGTATTATACATAGATTTCATCTGTACAAATTCAATTCCAATCTTTAATTTTTGTAAATGCACCATACTTCAGGTATATTTTAAAAAATTTTAGTACAGTGGATGTAAAAAATTTTTTATATTTTTTACCCTTGGCGCCTATGCTTATCCAAAAGAATATAGCAATAAATTTTTTACCCTTGGCGCCTATGCTTATCCAAAAGAATATAGCAATAAACGATGAAGGAAAATGATAAAAAGAAATTAATGATCTGACGGCAACCCGGTCCAGGTACTTCGTCTCTGGTATTTAAAATGGGATCTATCCGTTGGGAACCACGAACTGACACAATGTCAAGGGGCAGAGCAATTTAGTACCAGATATAAAAATAGGATACGCACCCCAAAACACTACCCCATGGTTTGGCCTTCTGTTTTGCCATTAGATTTTTTCAATAAAAATATAATCAGTATTAAAAAAAATTTAATAATGTGAAATATTTACTACCCTGTTTTTTTTTTCACTCGCTAACGACAACGTTGTCGTGTCCGTATGCTCGCCTTCCTTATTGGACTTATTTAGTAAATAAAAAAGTAGGATAAAAATAAAAATAAAAAATATTTATATAAATAAAAAATATTTATAATATTTTTATTTTTAATAATTAAATAATTATTTTTAAAGAATATTAAATAATAATTATAAAAATAAAATTATAATTTTTTTACACTTTCTTTCTTATTTTTCCTTTTCCACCTCCTTGGCGGATACCGAACGGGCCGTATATTGAAACAGAAGGTTTAGGTGGGAGTGGCATCAAATTTGAAATTTCGCAAGCTCACTTTCACCCATCCCCGCCTCCAGAAACACTGTTTCTCTCTCTCGCTGTTCAAATTTGTACCATTCGTGTTGATCTCACACCTAAAACCCTCGTATAATTTCTCTCTCTCTCTCTCTCTCTGTGCATTTGAATCCGGATCCAGCGCCTTCGGTTCACGCCCCAAGCCCTATTTTCCTCCCTCTTTGAAAATTATCTTCTATTGCTTTATATTCTCAGCTGCGCATACAATGAGGAAAGGAACTAAGAAGAGGACGAGACAAGACGAAGACGCCAAACCGGCCGAAGAGAACAAGACGCAATCGAGCATAACAGCTTCACGAGCTAAGCGGGTTAAGGCCTCCAAACCAGAGTCCGAATCCGAGTACTTCGAGGACAAGCGCAACTTGGTACATTGAACTGACTATTTCTTACGTAGCCCTCGAATTTCACGTATATTTGCAGATTGTGAACTATTCAGATTTCATACGGTTTACTGGGATTCATTTTTTCGTGTTTGCTATCTGGCGTGGATGGTCTACGCATGAAACGCTTCAATCGCCGAGAAAAGTTGAAAACTGAATTATATTCGTATTATTGACATCTAGGTTGACATTAATCAGGCTTTGACGAAACGTTGGAAACCTTCATTAGTAAATAGTAATAGTCGTCTCTGCCCAAGCCAAGGTGATGGTTTACACATCTGAGTGTTATTATGTGTTCAAATATGCAAGCAAATAGGGGTGAAAAGCCAATCAGACTTTCACTTTTTCTTTGTCTCCTAAAGTTGTGTCAACTTTGATTCTTTGGTAAGTAATGGCGGCCTTACTTTGGAAGAAAATCGAACAATGGCTGTAGCTGTTTAGATTATTCCTATTGATGGATCATTATGGTGGATTGATAATTGCAATTTACATGATTTTTTATTTAAAAGGTTTTTAAAAGGAACATTCATTGCCCACCTGATATATTTCATATTTCCATTAATTTGATCTTTCAATCTCAGCTAATTGCGTGGCATGTGAGAATTTCGTAGATTTAGGGAGAAATGTTGCTGACTTCTCAGGGATTATAGATATAGTGTCATGGCACAATTTGAATAGATCAAAACGTCTTGTTACAGCGTGAATGCAATTGTTGATTTTTCTGATTATCTTTGTCAACATCTCTTATGCAGGAGGACTTATGGAGGGAAACATTCCCTGTTGGAACAGAGGTTTGTAAAATTAATGGCTTTTCTTCTTCTAGAAATTGATAGTTGTCCTGTATTGTTCTCACCGCCTCATGTATTCTACTGCCAGTGGGACCAATTGGATACTGTTTATCAATTCAAGTGGAATTTCTCTAACCTAGAAGTGAGTATAGTGCCCATCTTTTCCTTTTAGAATTTGATTGATGATCTTTGTTGAAGTTCCAGCTTTTGTCATAAGTTAACTACTTAATACTAATAAAGTTATAAATTTTGTGTTCAGAATGCATTTGAAGAGGGTGGAGCTCTGCATGGGAAAAAGGTTTACCTCTTTGGTTGCACTGAGCGTAAGTAGCTTCCAAAATTAAGTAATTTATCATCAAGGAATCAGCTTGAATTTGCTGCATAGCCAGTTCCCTTCATTTGTTCTTTAGTCTCTGATCTTTCATTTTCTCCATTTGACATTTGCAGCTCAACTGGTCTCTTATAAAGGTGAAAGCAAAGTTGTATGCATACCTGTTGTGGTGGCTGTAAGTTGTCAACCTGTGTTATGTCTACATGAAAATAAAATGTGTTGGCTAATTTGATAATTTTGATTATTGTTTGCATGGAATTTAAATTGTTTGATCTTGCAAATATGCAATTGTATGTGCCTTTTTGTTGTGATTCATGTGTCGGACCTGGTCCTTGGGTTGGACATAGATTGGAAAAGTATGCTTATTTTTTGGCTGTTGTGTGGAAATCTCCACTCATATAATGTATTTTGTTGTCCGTTCTAAATGTTGGGATTAACTTTATATTAATATCAATGGCTTCAAATCTTAATTTTTTATTTCTATTTTAAAAATATTACAGCTTAACTTTGTAAATAGGTTGTATCACCTTTCCCACCATCTGATAAAATTGGAATTAACTCAGTTCAGAGAGAGGCTGAAGAAATAATTCCAATGAAACAAATGAAAATGGACTGGGTTCCATATATCCCCTTGGAGGACCGGTATTCAATCTTGGTGATTTTTTTGAAATCTTTTCTAATGAAACATTACTTTAGGGTAATCTCTGAAATTCATTTATTTCTTTTTCATAAATTTTTTCTTCAACAGAGAAAGCCAAGTTGACAGGTTAAAGTCTAGGATATTTATCTTGTGTTGCACCCAAAGAAGGTATTGCTTTCTCTTTGCTGCTCTTCCCCTTCCCATCTGTATTTTCTAGCCTGTTTCAGATGTTTCATGGTGGGTCTTGCAGTACTATTAAAGATGTTGATTCATTAGAAGTTCTGGATTAAAAGATCTGCTTCAAAAATGATCTTTCTTACAGAACATAGTGTCTTGCATCTTGACATATCATCTTTGGATGTTCAACCTTTTTTTTTTGTGGGTCTCCTTGTTGTGTTAAAGGTACACTGTGATCAGTAATTTTTACTTAATGTTGAAAGGTTTCCAGCCCAAAATATCGCTGATCTTCTTCTACCCTTTGTTCTCTATTGTAGTTTATAGTCACTATTTCAGGGTAAATTTTATGAACTATAGGCCTATCACATCGTTTCTTGTTTAATCCAAGTCATGCCATTTTTCTCTTCTATTTACATAGAAAAAATATCCTTAGTTTTTTAAAATATAATTCAGAAGCTTCAATTTTCTTATGTCATTAATGAATAACAATATAAAATGTTATCTGATGTTTTACAATGTCTTACCATCCAACACATGCTGTTATTGTTAATCAACTGTTTTTGCACGACATAAATTAATGTATATTTTGGGATTTTTTTTTGGTTGTTGTTCCATCCGGCATGGCTTTATGCTTTTAGATGTGGAGATAGATTCAACCTTTCAATATTAGTCATATTTAACCACATTTCACCTACACTGAATGACTGTTTTAATCTCTAGAGAGTGTGTGAATTTATTGAAACTGAAAAGGAATTTTTGTTGGGAGAATAACAATTAAGAAGTGAAAGTTTAGCTTCTCGATATTTCCTACCATTTAGAAAGTGTTTGGCAGCTGATATTGGCTATGTGAATCTTGATCAATTGACCCATAGCTGTGGTATTGGTTGACATTTGTTTGCTAAGATTTTCCATCTATGCATTCTTAGCCATGATGTAGCGCAACTGCGCAAGTTTATGAATATGATTTTTATCTTACCTGTGTTATGAATCTGTGGTACAGGGCTGCTTTAAAACATCTGAAGTTGGACCATCTAAAGAAATATGAGTACTGTTTGCCTTGTGAGTTTTCAAAATTCTAGAATAATATAATTGTTTTCACATGAATATATGTATTAGCTGTATCTTTTAGGCCCCATTTGGTTTGCACTCCGCAAGTGTAATCCCTTTACATTGCTCTTGTGCAATATGTACTATTTTCTTATTATCATTATTTAATACCTTTTTATTACTTTTTTGAAGTAGGGGTATAAAAGTCACTTTTATCTTCAAAATCATTTTTTTCATTTCTTTTGCAAACGTGTTTTCTTTACATTTTGTGTACCAAATGAGCCATTAGTCTGAAAAAGATAACTATTTCATCTTTTAACCATCTTTTTAAAATTGGATCAATATTTATATTATTTCATGATAACTGTGGGTCAATGGTTTAAAATTGAGGAGATTGTTTGTTAGTTAATTGATCAATTCTTGATTCTTATTTTTGTTAGAAGCAAATTGATTTATCATCAGTTTGTGCTAATACAATTGCAAAAATAGTTGTTCCTGACAGCTTCTATTTATTTCACAGATTTCTACCAACCTTTTAAGGAAGATGAACTTGAGCAAAGCACTGAGGTTCAAATAATTTTTCCAGCAGAGCCTAAACCGGTAATTAATATAGTGAAAACTTACTAGCTGAATTAAAAGTCTTTGTATAGCTTGGAAATTGGCATCTAAATTTCATACGGCATGAATATGTATTGGGTCTTCAGAATATTTTTTGTTGACAATATTGGGTAGGTTATTCATTATTGCCAGATTTAGTTTTCTGTAAATTCATTTTTTATTTTTTGTTTGACGTAGGTCTTCTGTGAATATGATTGGGAATTGGATGAGCTTGAGGTAATGGATTAATTTTGTAGTGTTTGTAGTTTGAAACATATTAAGCATCCTAGATATTGTAGTTTTTACTTACATTCATATAATTGCCAATTGTCATAATGGTTGACGTTAGTTTGCAGGAATTTTAATATTCGTTTGGTTGTCATATTGCAAGATTCCTTGTGGTTTTAAAAATGTTGATGTATCTGCATTGATTGATGGATGGGAGTTGAAATATATGATGAGATCTTTAATTTAACATTTCTATGTGTTTCACCACCTTGTTGCCCTCCTAATAAACAGAGCAAAAAAGGGCAAAACTGGAAAACAAAATAACAATAGACAAGGTCCCCATGCACTAAATTACTCTATCTGCTGCAGGAGTTCACTGATAAACTGATACAGGAGGAGTTATTGGAAGATCAAAAAGATGCCTTCAAGGTAACAAATAATGGAAGATATATAGTTGTTTTATACTTTCCATGCCTTTGAGCAGTAGGTTATACTGATTCTTTCCTGCTTTAGGAATTTGTCAAGGAAAAAGTTCGTGAGGCAAAGAAAGCTAATAGAGAGGTATTTTTGGTGATATTGGTTCTGCTTCTGCATATCATGTGTTTCTTTTTGCAATTTAACCTATGCTTTTGTAGACAAGGGAAGTTCGAAGAAAAGCAATTGAAGAAATGAGTGAGGAAAGTAAGGCTGCGTTTGAGAATATGAGATTTTATAAGTTCTACCCAGTGCAAACACCAGATACACCTGATGTATCGAATGTCAAGGTAGGTGTTTGGGCATTCTCACATGAAACTTTTGGAGTTTCAAATTCTGTAAACTTCTTAATCTGATTCTAAGGCATTAGTTTATGTGCTGAAGATTGGTGAATTTTTTCATTGAAGTTTCAGACTTGTAATGTCTGTTGAGGAAGAATTGCAGGCATTTTGTATATATGTATTAGCCATAGGGGAGGTGTCAATGGGCACTAATGGCAACAAATATTCAATTTCTATTTGGGGAAACTACATTTTACTCTTTGTACTAATGCCTAATTATAAAATTGGTTCATGAATTTTAAAATGTAACAGAACACCCCCTTGAACGTTAAACTATAATGAAAACTTCAGATCACAGTTGATTTTTGGAACAAGAAAGGAACCTTTTGCAACTAGAACTGAATTTTTTGCTGGTCCAGCATTGAGCCTAAGCCAAGCATTGCCATCACATTTAAAATCACGTGGTCTCTTGTTAATTTTAGCTGGGATGTAAAGTTCATGGGAGAATGTTTTGTTATGTTTTAAAGTTTAGGGGTGTTATATTATATTTTAAAGTTTATGTATCAATTTTGCAACTAGTTTCTTTCTCCCATGTGCGGCATGGAAATATTGGAGTAAACAGTTGAAGAATGAAAAAAAAAAAAGAAAGAGAAGATGGCAGTTAGAGAGGAAAGGCATGGAGCCCAAGCAGGAGAGGCACACTGTAGATAAGTTATCTACATGGCGGGTAGGGCAGAGTTTATATTATAAAAGATTTTGTAATTAGGCCTTAGTTTAGAAGGGTAAAATGTAGTTTCCCTTTTTTATTTTCACTTTCAGATGTTTCAAAGAAAAGTAATGACTTGTGGAAAAAAGCTAAACTTATGTGAAAAAAATGCAACTAGCTGGTCCAAATTCTTAAAAGTGAGAAACTGAAGAATTGTTATCCACTTCTGTTGTCTCTCTGAAGAAACATGTGTCATAATCTTCACTGTAAAAGGATTACCCAACTACCATTTCATTCTTATTATTAACCTGATAAAAACATATACTGGTTCCTTTTGTTTTCTTTCAATTCCGATCAGCCTGGCTTGCATTGAATTTGATGCTGCTTACAACACATAGGATGGAAAAGAAAGTGTAACATATTTAATAACAACTATTTTCTTCCTCCTAGTTATATCACATTTAAGCTGGTTTCCATCAGGTCTGTGTGTTCCTTGGCATGAATGTCTGAGTAGAGCATATATCTTTGGGTGGATATATCTGTTATTTATGAAAAATGTAGATTGTTTAGGGCAGGAATGTTTGCTGCTGAAGTTATAATACTCCCCTCTCAAAATTTCTTTTCAACCACTACCAGTATATGTTTTACTTGCACATATGATTTACATTGGGTATCGTTCTCTGTGTTGCAGTCGCCATTCATAAACAGGTATTATGGAAAGGCTCATGAGGTTTTGTGATTGGCCTCAAGACAATAATGGCTTCAAATTTTGCTGGTTTGCTTTGCCTACAACAAAGATTTTGTTCTTTATGAAGTTCAGGAGGCAAAGCCCTGGAGCCTCATCAAATTCTCTTTACCAATGTAGGTGTTTCAAGGAACATACAATGTAAAATTGTAGCTCAAATCCTAGAGAAGCAAACTAATTAAGACAGGAAGAGTATATGAGAGATATTGATAGGTTTCCAACTTGTAGAGAATTTTTTTAAGCTTCAGGAGCTGCAATTTGTGCGGCTTTTGCTTATCTTGGCTTCCTCATCTGATTTTATTCCTTTTTAGCCTTCCAAAATTATATGTATGACAAATTTGTTTTGAAGATAAATGAAGTAATTAATTCATTCTCTTGTACTGGGCCCTGGCAAAGACAATTTGATGGATACCTTGAATGAGCTAGGTAGTCCAAAATATGCTGTTGTAATTGGTTTCAATTTTAAGGGTTGAATTTCATTAGTTCTCTCCCTTGCTCTCGGAGTAGTTTAAATTTTGTTTGCCTGTTCATCAGATTGGCTATTTTGAAAATAGAAGTGTTAATTTGTGGGGATGTGTTTTGCAGTTCCTTATTGAGGATATGTGATTTAGACAGTTCCTTCGTATCAGGAATGTCTATCAAATGGAGCTGAAAAACAAAGCGAACGCTTCAGCTGCGCTTATATTCAATTACCAATTCTGTTACTCCAAATAAAACATGCTTGGCACAGTTATAATATGGTAGTTAAGTAATTCTTTTTTTTTTTTTTAACAAAAGTGTATATTGTGTAGGAAATTAATTTGATTAATAAACAAATTCTTAATGTGATAGTTAAGTAATTTTAATTTTTTTAAAAATATATATATTATGTAAAAAATTAATTTGTCAATAAAAAACAATAGGAATATCAAGTACAATTCAGGATAGGTTTGTAAAATTCATTTAAAAAAAAGAAACCAATGATTTTCCATTACATGGTGTGTGGAAGTACACTGGGACCTACGAGGATTCCCCCACTCAAAACAAGCAGTTGACATAGCTTACATTTAAAAAGTTGGATCCAGCACAGATCAATATAAGGCGGTGAAAACATGCATATTCGTAAATTGATTTCAAATGACTTCGTCTGTAATTAACGCTATATTTGGATGAAGGCGGAAAAACAGGGAAGGAAGAGAAAAGTAGAAAGAAGAGGGAAGGAAGAGAAAATTGAGTAAAAAATATTTTCTGTTCATATATTTAGATAGATAAAGAGAAAATATCAGAAAAAGAAACCTTGTTAATTTATAAAGATAATATTACTTTTATTGTCCAATTTTTATCGATAAAGAGCATATTTTAAAGAAAAGAAGTTATATTTTAAATATAAATTAATTATTTTAAATTTATACATATATATTTTTAAAAAGAGCTTAGAATAATGAATTTCTAAAAAAAAAAATTTATAAAAGCCTTATTTCAATTTTTTTAAAAAAATTTAGCCAAATAATAAAATAAAAAATAGTAGAAACCAATTTAAAAAAAGTTCAAATAATAGAAAAAAATTATTTTAGAATAAAGTAAAAAAAAATTATTAAAAGAAAACACATAATTAAAATTAAAAAAGTAATTCAAATAATTCTCAAAAAAGATTTGCGACTGAAATGCAGTAAAAAAAAATCTGATTGCATATTAGTTAGAAATTTCTGACTGCATTTTCAATTGGAAATTAGTTCCGACTACAATTTGATTAGAAATTTCTCACTGAAATATAGTAGGAAAAAGGTTTCAATTGTAGTTTGGTCTGAAATTTTCGATTGAAATGCAGTCAAAAACAATAAAAAAATTTTGACCAAATCGCAGTCATAACTAATTTTCGATTAAAATGCAATCGACAATTTTAGACTGAAAAGCAGTTGGGATTTTTTCCAACTGCATTTCAATAGAAAAATTTCGACCAAACTGCGGTCGAAACTTTGTTTCTGATTGCTTTTCAGTTGGAAATCTTTTTTTAGAATAATTTGAATTACTTTTTTAAGTTTAGTTATGTTTTTCTTTTAATAATTTTTTTCTATTATTTGAACATTTTTTAAATTAGTTTTCACTATTTCTTATTTTATTATTTGGCTAAATTTTTTTTTAAAAAAATTGAAATATGGCTTTTATAAATTTGTTTTCTTTTTAAAAATTCATTATTCTTTATTTCTTTTTGAAAATATATAAGTAGTTGAAAAAAGAAAGAGTGAAAATAAAAAAAATAGAATCTAGTACCCTCTATTTATCAGGGACGAAAAAGTGACAATGGAGATATGAGTAATTTGAGAAGATAAAAAATGAATCATGTTAAACAGAATTTTCTCTCCAAAATCTTTTTATATTCGAAGAGAAAATTTTTTGATAAAATCTCACTATTATTTTCTCCTCAACTTTTTTTTCCTTCTTAATTTTCTCTTCAATCCAAACGGAATGAGAGAAAATCTATTTTCTCTCCTATTTTTTCCTCTAAATTTCTATTTCTTCTAATTTTCTCTCCCTCCGAACAAACCATGAAGGCTGAGGTTTAAACTTTGCTCGATCTAATTGGTTGGTGAATGTTGAATGCCTATAAAACCGCTTGCTCTCTCACTAATAAAAACGCTTTTTCTGCCACAAATCATATGTCACAACGTCACATTGTTATGATGTTCAGCTGCTATAATTAAAGCAAATACAGAGGCGGGAGTTACATTCTCTTTACAACAAAAGATAATTAATACATGCACTAAATAATCCCAGCTGCGGGCAGATACAACAGCTCAGAATTTATGTACCAGAATCTATCAAATATTCTGACGCCTTCTTCGAAAAATGATCTTTCCATTGACTAGGGCTAGCAAATGGCACGAGACCACAAAACAATGGTAGAAACACAAGCAAAGTAGCATCGAATAAAAATCGGCGAATCCAATATGGGAAAATATTATTCCTTTTCGTTGCTTGTGGCGCAGCGAGAGGTCCATAGAGTATTCGGAAAAAAGTGGGTGTACAGGCAAGTGTTAGGAAATGGAGGAAGCAAAGGATCTCCCAATATAAAAGCCACACATGACCATCTCCTCCCAATGTATCTACGCAAAGCTTCCCGCAATAGCCACAAGCAACTCCTAACAACAAAAGAATGAAGGTAACGGGCATTGTCTGGGTTGATGTGGATGAACGTTGGATGAGCAGATATGCTATTGCAAATATAATAAAGACACCAAATGTCATTCGGCTCATAGCTTGAACTTGACACCACAAAACATTCAACCATGATTTGAAAGAGGACACTGACTTTGGAGTCCACCAGGAGTCATACTCCTAAGATGGAAAAAGAAAAAAAAACATTATTAGTTAAATTAAGCAAAGGCACACTGTCCTATTCATATCATATTATACATCAAACATAGTACTGTCCTAAAACACAGCTGACTTCTGGTCTAAGAAAAAATTGAACGGTAAGCTTCCTGTTATATATCTAATAATAGCAATTACAGCAAATCGTACACAAAATTATTAAAGGTAACCATTACTAACGAGTGCATATCTCATAGAAACTCATAGAAAAGTTTCCTCAATGAGCCGTCATTAAAAGAGTTGCCTGTAAAATGATTAAAGACCTTAGTCAAACTGATAATGAGTTACAGATCCAACTCATATATTCCAAAAAACTAAACTAACTCTTCCTACAAATGTTAAACCAAAGCACCATGGATATAAAAAATTAGATAAGACCTCAACATGGATTGAACCAAATGGAGCTAGACAATAGAATGAAACTTGCCTTAGTTAAAGGTGTACATGATGCAGTTGCTTCAATAATCCGTTGATAGGAATAAACATAAGCACCATAGAAAAGTGAGGATGACATAATAAGTAGACCAGCAATAAGATAGTCTATGCATTTCTTATTCAGTTCACCATGTCTCAGATCTTCTAACTGATTTTTGAACTTGTCAGCTTTAAAAGAGGCCTTGGATATTCCCATTGCCAACTTTGATCTCTCCAAATGATTTAAATCAGAGTTGAGAGCCAATTGTGTCTCCTTCAATTTCAACTTTTTCATTGTAAGACCAAGTTCTAATGCCTTGAGCTCATTAGAACGACTTTGCTCTGTAATGGATTTCTCAAAAGTGCTAATCAAGGAGTCATTAGTTACAGACAGAGAAGTGGTTGGAGAAAAACGAACTACTTGGCTTGACTGGTCAGGCAGAGTAAGATCTCGATTGACTGGGTCAACAGAAAAGTTCTCCTTGACCTCTTCGTAACGACTTGATTGATCTTGGATTTCAGTATGTGATGCTGTCTCTGAATGACCATCCTCTATGACAACATCCCTTGAGCAATATCCTTTGTCAAGAGGAAATTCCGAAGTTGGAACTTCCATACTTATAGTATTAAAGTTATTACCTTTGTTGCTTGTAGATGAGTCATAAATTAGTCTAAGAGTACTCAAAGTGCTACCAAAAGATTGTTCAAAATTCCTTGTTAAACCATCTAGCTTGTCTCCATAAACCTGTGGCCACATAGGTAGTCAAAACAAGTGGCATGTAGACACCAGCAAAAAGCACTTGCTTACTGTTGACATGAACTGCTAGAGAAATGTAGTAAAACTGCAATCTGAGGGTGAATCGGCAATTAATGTCCAACTTACACTGGCTAGAGATTCTCTGACAGCTGATGTGCACATCTGCAAGTTATACAATCAATGGAGGTTCGAATAAAAATCTAATAAAAATAATTGGCATATGTGAAGGAGGCATATAAAGGTTTATGGCATTTGCCTCTCATTGTACTAATTTATATTTTCATAACATTATACTAATGATCACAATGTAAGACTAAAAATCCAAGTCATCCATGGAGTTTCTTTATAAATGGACATAGCATGTTTAATGAGTGCATAGACCCCCAAAGTCGGAGTAAAAGTTTATTATTGAGATTAGTGTTAGAAATGGACAAGAAAAGTACCAATGAGAGATGATCAGGAGACATCCTTTCAGCTGCTGTATCTCTTCTATACAAAACCTAAAACAAGAAAGACCCAATGCACAGTATCAAGCAGTAATTGTACAACGTATAGATACTAATCAGCTAGCACCATCAGAAATCCAAAACTGAATGATTGCTTTAAGCATTGCCTCTCAGTAAAGAAAGTACATTTACAAGAATTTGTAATTTCGCATAGGGCATATCTCATGGATATCATAGGGTAAATGCCTAAAAGGGGCTTGGGAAGAAAAGGGAGAGAAGGGAGACTTAAGCAACAATTTTGAATTTTGTTCGAGTCAAGATTCAACAACTATGACAGAGAAGAATAAATTCGACGTACCCACCCAAAAAAAAAAAATCACCTGAGCCATAACTGCCGCGAACGACATTCCAAGAGGATGCCCAATCGCGGATACATCACCCCGAGTGCGGCGAACCAGGAGTCTAGGGTTTCGTCGTTTATGGACTACACTTATACCCATTGCAGAATGAGGACACGATGACGAAGATGGCAATTCGGAAACATCCAAAGCCACCCTGTTCTTCATTGAAGTTTTCTTCTTGCATTTTTTCAGAGATTTTACCTCACAATTGTGGGGAAGATTCTCGACCTTGGGATGCAAGCACTTGTTCTCAGAATCTATAACGATGGTGCCCTTGTCCTCCCTGCTTTCGTTGCAGGCGAGGGTGAAAGGGGAAAGAGCATCCATGAGACTTCAGAGCAACATTACTCGAAAACGTGGATGTAGATGGAGACGGAAAGAGTAAGTACCTATATCCGTCGTTACCTTTTGTACTTCCGGCGCGGATCGAGGATCTATGAATTTAGACTTTCCGAAGTAAAGGAATTTTTAATAATTATAATTTTTTAATAATTATATAATGAGTGTATAATCCTTTAAATAAATATATAATTTTTATAATTAATTAAATTCTTTAAATATATGTATATATACCCACACATATATATTATAATTTTATTAAACAAATATAATAACAAAAACATAAAAATTTCTGTTTACAACTTTTTACTTTGTCTATTTTTTTTAAACGTGGTTACCTTTTTTATTTGGAGTGAGGGAGAGTAAAACTTTAGACAAAATGACATGTAAAAACTATGTTTCTGTAACTTTATTAACAAATTCAAAATTTCTGTTAACAATTTTTTACTTTGTTAATTTTTTTTAAATGTGGTTACTTTTTTTATTTGGAGGGAGGGGGAGTAAAACTTTAGGAAAATGATATGTAAAAACTATAACTTAGTAAAATTAATACTAAAAAATTTTAAAAACTAAAATTTTTCTTAAAGACTAAAGAATTAATACTATTATTAGTCTTCTCAAAATTATCATTCATATTGCTTAAGGTTATAACTTAATATTTCTATATCATAAAGTTACGTCCTAATCTTTTTAATAATATAAGGCTGTTTTTTTAAAAAACTTTTGAAGCAAAATCTTCCCACAGTTTTGTAGTCACTTACTAGTTCTAACGTTTTATGGTAAATGATGATATATCTTGTTATTATTATTTATGGGCACACCATTTATTAGCATGCGTAGGATATATTTTTTTAAAAGCTTTTATTTATAAATAAAAATAGTGTTAGGTGTAAATGAGATTTTCAAGTCTTCTTTCAATTTTTGATTGCATAAAAAATGTTAACACAATTATCTCTCGTGGAAGTTGATTATCATGAACTGATGACAACGAATTATTGGTTGACAGTTAACATCAGTTGCTGCATTAGCACTTTTCATAGTAGCTCGATGATTTAGACCTAATTAAAAAAATAATATAGAAACTTCCAATGATCTAATGGACAAAGTTTTTTGGAATGACTGCATGAGCAATAAATGGCTGTATCACCACCATGTTTGTTTTAAATAATCAGAGTTTTCAAAATAAAAATTATATTTGATATAATATCAGAAACCTTTTCATGGCAAAAAAATCCATCTTAGTAAGACCCTTTAAAAAAAGAATGATACAACATATGCCAAAGGTGGAGCAGCATATGCTAGGAAAATGAAAGCAAAAAGAGTAAATTAAATTTTTTTTATTTGATTAAATTACATATGATTTTTTTAAAAAAATTATCTAATTAGTTATTTATTTTTATTATTAAAATTGACTTTTCTCCACAATACATATATTTAAAAAATAAAATAATTTAATTATTTTTATTATTATATTAAAAATAAAATCATAATTTCGTATTAAAACTTAATATTAACTTAAACTATTTTTATTATTATATCAAAAATAAGATTATAGTTGCATATTGTATACGAAATTTAACGTTTTTTTGAAAAAAAATAAAAAATCAATCAATATATATCAAAATATCAAGAAAACATAAGGTAATTTAAAACAAAAGAAAAATATGAAGTATGAACAAATTTGAGATGAACATTTAAAATGAATATCCATTTAAAGATCACAATAATTGACAATTAAAAAAAAATTAAACATTGTGGTCGAAATCTAGTTAACTTGGTAGTAGAAGAATTTACTCATGAAATAAAGAAGCATGCCAAGTTAATGTCTTTCTGCTTCCTAATCGTAATGATTTTTTGAATACTTTGTGTGATGATTGTGGAAAAATTAATTACTTCACAACATAAATAGAATTAAATAGAATTAGAGCGCCAACCTCAGTTACATTATTTCAGTAACTAGTTAATTTATCTTCCAAAAGCGTACATTTAGCTAGAGGATTCCAAGCAAATATAAAGTGATTCGTGCCCTACTCTGCTTAATCAGCAACGAAAATTATAACATATATTCTTAGTTCTTCCCATCACGTCTACCATTCAA
Organism: Erythrophleum fordii; assembly: GCA_032878935.1. Taxonomy (NCBI): domain Eukaryota; kingdom Viridiplantae; phylum Streptophyta; class Magnoliopsida; order Fabales; family Fabaceae; genus Erythrophleum; species Erythrophleum fordii. The sequence continues at coordinate 46,682,030 of JAVQMF010000054.1, forward strand.
CCCTGTAACGCAGGTTTCCATCTGCATCATTATGAGCTGCATTCTGGGCAATAGCCATGTTCATGGAGTTTTCTCTGAAGCCAGTGAGCCCTCCTGTCTCCGTGAAGCTATTTGGAGTAACCTGAGACATAACAGAGTAAAACCCACCATTGAAACGGGGAAAATCTGCTTTGGCTGACACAGAATTAGCCAACTTGTTGATTTTGGAGACCCCATCATTTGTTTCTGTCTGGGATTGATCTTCTTGTTTAGTACCCACACAACTCTTCTCTCCCTCTGTTTCTCTGTAGTTGTTGAGGTACACCTTCAAGGGTCCAACGTAGTTCTCGAACCCCAACGTTGTCATAGCCCACAGAAGATCGTCACCGTTGATTGTCTTCCTCTTCTCTCTCTGGCACTTGTCGGATGCTTCACCAGTAATGAAGCTTATGAACTCAGAGACACATTCTTGAACTGTTTCTTTTGCTTCCTTGGAGATTTTGGCATTGGCTGGAAGTGCCCTTTTCATGATACGGCTAACGTTGGCGATTGGGAGGAACCTGTCTTGTTCCTTGGTAGAGCTGTCTGAGATGTTCCCAGAAGTTGGGCTTCCCACAGGACTGGTTTGGTTATTTCTCTTCCCTGTCATGTTTGGAAAAAGAAACAACAGAGGAAACTGAAGCTGAAGCTAAAGATGCGTCTGTTGTGTCTGCGTGGGTGATAGGGCTTTTAATAAGCCACAGCTAGCAGAAGTAGGGGGAGATATATATCGAAAGGAAAAGCGGAAAGAGGCGATTCGATGTTAGAATATGGGAAGAAAGCAAAGCAAAATGTGATGTAGGCGTTCTTAACGATGGCCTTTTATATCTGCAATTCTCAGGCCTCTACATAATTAAATCAACTATTATTCAAATTGAAGTAAATATATAATTTTGTGATTTCCCTTTTTGGGGTCAGTGGGGATCATGTATGGATTGAGAAACTGAGGCAGATACACATTGTAAGAACTATTAGTTTATGTAATTTGACATTCGGCCACCTCTATTTCTACTGGGGAAAAAGAAGGGCAACTAGAAAGGGTCAATGGCGGCAATGTCCATCATATAATTACCAATTCTAGAACCTTGTGGTCATGTGAGAGATTAATGTAGTTTAAATCAAATATTAGGGTCAGAGGGAATATATTTTTTTGGCTGCTCAAAGATATATGTATATTAATTATTTAGTCCTTAAATTCTAGCTTTATATGATTAAGTTTTTAACAATTTTAACTCATTATTATTTTTTGCATCAAAATATCCTTTCACTCGATAGGTGAAAGACTAATATCTCAAAATACTGATAGACGTTAAAGGCAAGGACCTCTCTCATTTGAGTTTTCTTCGTACATAAAACTTTGATCGAACCCATGACCATCTTACTTAAGATGTCCATGCCCCTTTTACTCAGAACAACTCATGTTAGTTTGACTCATTATTTATTTGCCTCAAACACGTCTATTTATCATGTCTTTTATTAAGAAAAAAATCACAAGTAGAGAGTCAATTTTAAATGCTAAATATTATAAAGATAAAATTCAAAAACCAAATAGTTATGGCATGACTCTTTGAAAGACTAAAAAATATATTTTCTTTAAATTCGAATTAATATTATTTGGAGCTTTTTCTTTTCGCCAGCAAGTTTAAGTTGGAACTTGAATGACGCTTTGCTGGATTAACTTCGAAGTTGTGTTTTCACTGGAGGTTCCCAAATTATTCAGTATATATATATATATATATATATATATATATATATATATGTATGTCTCGATCTTGGGACCATCTTTGGTAGCTATCAGAGAAAGAGAAATGCTTTCCAGATGGACAAATAAAAACTATACGTCAAAACGGTCATTGTTCAAAATTACAAGCTAAATGATGGGAGAATGATTATGGGAAATGGTTCGCTTACAAGACAATGTGGTTTGGTTAATTGATGTTGGATTTTCCATTGGTTTAGAGCTCTAAACCAGAACCTATAACGTGAATTCTTCGTACCAGTGCAGATGGTATAATTGTACGGCTTGAAAAAGAATTCAAAAAAGATAGAGGCACTAGCATTTGTGCTCTCTACTTTTTGTATTGCTTTGTCTCTCTGAGATTCTTTCATCACATCATATCGGTGTCGTCTCAAGGCATCTTAACTCTCAGACCCCAATTTTCTACTTTTCTACCAGACTCAATGCAACTATGAGAAGCTAATGTTCAGCTAAATTAGGATTAGTGAAAGAAAAAAACATACACAAAAAGAAGACACTTTAGTTCCAATCGAATATGTTGTCAAGTCACTAGCAGAAAATATCAGAACCTTAAGGAGAAAAGCTATCGAACAGGCTTCTGACACATGGAGCCTTGTGAAGCTTCATCTACCATGCATTTATTTAAAATACATATTGAACCGGCTCTTACGTGTTCTCTCAGGTCTTATTAAAATAATACTGAAGAATAATTAAAATATCTATCATGGAAAATAAATAAGGGACATCATGAATTCATAATAATTGTTTATTTTTCAGTTTGACAAAGTTGAAAAGTTCTGAGTCAAAACCATAATTATTTGTCATTAAGAATAAACCTGGTATCATTCTTTGAAGTAAAACGTCACCAAATACATAAAGCATGATATGAGAAGAAAACCTACAATTTGCCATTAAATCTCGGACAATAATCACCAAATACAAGTGAACCCAAAAAAAAAAAAAGTCACCTAATACAGTATATGGTTTCTGAAGAACCCCCAATGTACATACCATTTTCCATCAGTGTGATTAGCTTAGCCAACATGCATGCGCACATATATATATATATATATATATATAAAAGTCATAGTTATCCAGCTACATGCAATGATTTTCAAGTTCAATCAGGCAGGCTAGCTTGCATAGATATGTGAGTAAGTTTTGCTAAATCCAAAATCGTTGCCTACTTACGTATGCAAAATTCAATTGATTATTATATTTCCATCGATAAACAATTATCGGCGTATTTGGTTTGACAGTAAAAAAATAAAAAATTACATTTGTTTGTCATGAATAAATAAAAATAACTATTTATTGCTTTGTTTTAAATATGATTTAGTTCTTCAACCGCTAATCCAAACACATATTATTTTGTTGCGAGTCCAAACACATACTATTTTGTTGCGAGTTTGGTCAACGTAACTAGCTATAGATTCATGATAAATTGAGTATTACTTTGTGTCTATATAAGGTTTGATAGATTTGTTAGCGTTTGTTGACAGCTAAATCTGTGAATTCGAAGTGAGATAACATCATGCTTGATTATAAATAGTATATGCGCTTGTGTTTACGTTCGTAGCTTGAGGATTATTGACAAGGGCATAAAACAATTTGCAGAAGTTGAAACTAGGTTGTCTGACTTATATAGTTTATTTATATACAGCCATTTGCAAATCTGATTGTACACTCGCCGGCTTACACAGATTGCTAGAAAGTCAGATAACATCGCAATCATAAGTATGGTGCATGGCATGGGAAAAGAAGATTGTAGGCGATGGTGCCTTCCCAAATACCTCAGCAGACCTTATTTATAATAGTCACAAGAATCTCTTCAAATTATGAACAGCAATTTATTTGTTACTCTATTAATTTTTCTATTGCACAAATAGTCTCTCAAGTTGCTTTTGCTCGTAGGTTGTAGGTAGCATATATAAGCATTCACTAGCCTCAGTATATATTCCTTATGTTTTGTATAATCCCAGTGAGTATAACATGTCGTTAAGAATTTAACATGAAAATATCTTTGAACGCAATTGCACCAAATGTGACATATACATTCATTATTTGCAAATCTGATCAAATAAACTAATCAATTATAATTTTCTTTTTCCTCACTTATCTTTGTTGGAGAGGTTTCATATATATATATATATATATATATATATATATATATATATATATATATATATATATATATAATATTTTCATTTTCTTTCGGACAAAGATTAATAGAGACGTAGCGGAGTTACCAAAATAGTACCAGTCTTAGCAATGGAGAGTTGAAATGAAAAATAATTAAATTCGTGACATTAACCAAATTTAATTCCTTTATAACTAATAAAAGATTTAGATAAAGTTTTTTAGATGTTTATTATTGAGTTCTTGAATAGAAATATAAAATGTTAAGTAATTTTTTAAAAGATTCAATTATGTAATGTTAAAATATAAAAAATATCATTTATCATATTTTTATTAGAAAATTAAACTTGAAAGCAAACATTTAAAAAAAATTGTAGAGTTTTAAGCCACAATAACCATAGACATTTGAAAAATAAATAAATCCTAAACCTTTAAAACTAAAATCCTAAATCAAACTAAAATCCGAAATCCTAAATTTTAAATCCTAGAACCTTAAATCTTAAAATTCTTAAGTCCTAGAAATCTTAAAACCCTAAATCTAAGCTCTAAACTCGAATCCTTTAATTGAAATTATGCATAAAATTAAAAAATACTTTGAATTTGGGTCCGGCATTTCTTGCAAGCAGCTCCCACTAGTTTTGATTGGGTTAATGTAGGGCCTCTGATGATGGGCCAAACTGTGGAGCCCAATTTTTCTCAAGCCCGTCGAAACCAAACAAGACAGAAGTCCGACCCGTACAAAGTAGCCCAGATATCTTTGACCCGTATTCGCCGCAAACCTCAAACATGCTCCCGAACACGTAAGCTTAAAGCGTACAAGCAAATTCCACGCAAGCGAGAGCCTCCGGGGGTTTGTTGAGTCATTGTGTGGTTCATCTCGGCACAGGACAACCCGCGAAACTCACTACCAATGAAAATCTCGCAAACTTCCATGGCTCATCTTACTGCTTGCCACGTGTCCTCTTTATCTCCACCCTTTCCCTCCTTGCATTGTTTTTTTTTGGGGGTTACCCTCTGTCTTCTTCCTCAATCCTGTCTTGCTTCTACTCTACCACTGTCCCATACGATTCCCCTTCCCCTCCGTTCCTCTGAACCTCAACCGCCATGAAAATTAGGGTTGGACTTTGATTCTTACTTCTCTGACAAGTATCGATTATGGCTATGTCTTCTCTACCGTTACCAGAACTCCATTTTCTTTCCCCACAACTTACTTCTAAACGTCGTCTTGCTCTCTCTAGATTTTGTTCGTGTAAGGCTGTCTCTCGGCACCCTAGCTACAGTGTTGCTATTCGTACGCGAATCCACGCCGTCAAAGGAGAAGCTGCTTTAACTGAAGAGAGACAGAAGGAATTGGTGGAAAGAGTAAATGATGTAGAATGGAGTGGCAATGGGGCAGCTGGTGCTAGCGGGAGCGATCATGGTAGCAATGGATCCATAAAGGGATACGTAAATGGTAGTTTGGGTGTGGAAGAGAGTGAGAGCGGGGTCAGCAACGGAAGCTTAGTGAAGTATGTGAACGGAAATGGTGCAGCGGCGGAATTTGTGGAAGATGTTGAAGCCTCCAAACTGAAGGAGGATGGAAGGAAGAGAAGGATAGAGGAGATTGGCAAAGAAGACGCCTGGTTCAAACAATCTGGGGAAGACCAGGTCGAGGTACAAGTCTTCGATGTGGATTGATGCTTTGGGCTCTGATTATCGTCACTTTATTTGAGATTCCATAAGTCAGATGAACATATAAATTTTGCAGGTTGCAGTTGCTTCTGGAGGTCGTTGGAGTAGATTCAAAACCTACTCGACAATCCAGAGAACCTTGGAAATTTGGGGATTTGTTCTAACGTTTATCTTTAAGGCTTGGTGGAACAACCAGAAGTTCTCTTACAGAGGTTTGTGAGCTGTACATTATAATTCTAGGAACCATTGAAGTGGCATTATAAGCCTCTCATACTAATTCATTTCCTCTTAGCCCTATAGATCACTATGAACTAAAATTCTGGAAGTTGCTGTAAAAGTTATAGCAGGTTAATTATGCTAGCCAGAGATGATTCTTGCCACACAATCAACTCCGCTTAAAAAGTTAATCTTGCTGTTGTCATGAATTTACATGACCAGTTTGGTGGATGATCCTGTTATGATGTTCATTTTTTATAATTGTTGATATTTTATGTTTTAAGACCTTCCACTAACAACAAATAAGCCTTCTAATACATAAAGTGGCTTTTACTGAAATTCTAGGGGGACACTATCTGTAGCTTATTTGATTCAAAGACATTATTTGCAGGAGGAATGACTGAGGAAAAGAAAACCTTAAGGCGGAAGACCCTTGCCAGGTGGCTGAAGGAAAGCATTCTGAGATTAGGTCCAACATTTATCAAAATTGGCCAGCAATTCTCCACAAGGGTGGACATTCTTCCACAAGAATATGTTGACCAATTATCAGAACTTCAGGTTTTTGCTTTGAACACCATTTATAAGTTTAATTCTCAGAATGAGATATGACGAACTTGCTTTTGTTGTATCACCTTTCACATATTTTATTATTAATGATATATTGTCATCCTTACTTGAATTTTTGAGTTATTACATGTACATCTTGTCCATCTACTTTTTGCATAACTGGTTCACTTGGAGAAGGCTGATGACAAAATATATGACAGAAAAATAGTCATTATAAAAAGTTTATAACTAACGGAGAAAACTATGTTAAGGCTGTGTTTCTTTGGGGCCTAAGCTACCTCATTTTTTGGTTCAGGATCAAGTTCCTCCCTTCCCCTCAGAGACTGCTTTAGCCATTATTGAAGAAGAGCTTGGAGCTCCTTTAGGTGATATCTTTGATCGATTTGACTATGAACCAATAGCTGCTGCAAGTCTTGGTAATAATAATTTTACTTTGCATATATTTGTAATAGAAAGAATGTGAAATTAGTATTGGAACCGAGATGAAGTGTGCATAAGTTATTGGTGTCTTAGTATTGGAACCGAGATGAAGTGTGCATAAGTTATTGGTGTCTTATTTGATGAGAAGACAGGAATAATGAAGTCTTTTACTTTTCCAATGCAGGTCAGGTTCATCGTGCAAGATTAAAGGGACAAGAGGTTGTTGTTAAAGTGCAAAGGCCTGGTCTCAAGGGTCTTTTTGATATTGATCTTAAAAACCTGAGGGTTAGTGTTATAGGTCTATCGTAACATTTCATATGACCTTTACTTCTGGTGCTGCATGCATAAGTGATGTTTCTTTGTGATAATTATATTATTTTCTCTCCAACTTATTATCTAATTTTTACTAACCTGCCACAATTGTCAATTTTCCTCGGAGATATCATATATTACTTTGTCCATGCTTCAAAATCTCTCTCTCTCTCTCTTTTATTTTTTCCTCTGTGAAAATTTCTTCCCTCTTCATTGCCTATATTATTATGTGGTTGTCTGCATGGATAGGTGCACATGCATTTACTTGTATCCTTCATGAAAAACTTTTAACAGTAGGAATTCCAGCCTGTGAAGATTTAGCACCACCTTGTCAAACACTGATACTTCAGCCTGTTTTTCCTCCAGGTTATTGCTGAATATCTTCAAAAGGTTGATCCGAAATCAGATGGTGCAAAAAGGGATTGGGTTGCTATTTATGATGAGTGTGCCTCTGTCTTATATCAGGTGATGATAATTTAGTAATGACATAAAAAACCTAATAAAGATTTCTGCAGGTTGATTGAGAGGGTATTTTATTCTAACACAGAGAAGATAACTAAGAATGTAGTTGGGTTGTCTCAAGAAAATGTTATTCTTTAAATTGAGGCATGTTTGTTGCTGTTCTAGCTTTTATATTTAGTTAGTTGTTTATGAACAGTGGAATTACTTTGTGAATGTTAAGGGCTAGCCAGCATATAATTAGTGGAACCTTATAACAATTGATGCAAAGAATTTGAAAGATAAAAAGAATAGAGAAAGAGAAGAGAGAGGAGAGAGGATTAGAGAGAGGGAGGGTTGCGGCATTCCCAGCTGCAAGATTAAAATTTTCTATTGCTGTGATCAGCAAGAGTCTACCTCACTATATTAAAAAGAGTTGTGCAAAAGCAGTTTTAAGGAAACCATTTAAATAACACATACTGTAGGAACAGATCTTGCATAAGAATGCCCATTAAGGTTTTGATTCCTGTTTAATTAATGGATCTTATTCCCGTTTCAGTATGATGCATTTGTAATTCATATGCTCTAACACGTCCTCAGCTTTCTCTTTTCCTGTTAATGGAACATAACATGAGTTAACATCTTTCAGGAGATTGATTACACCAAGGAAGCTGCTAATGCAGAGCTTTTTGCTAGTAACTTTAAAAACATGGATTATGTTAAGGTCCCTGTAATCTTCTGGGATTATACCACACCGCAGGTATAACCCTCATTGTCTATGGATTTAGCCAATGTGCATCTTTCTCATTTTAGATCTAATATCATTCTTATCTATCCATTTCTAACTTGATATCAAATGCAGGTTCTGACAATGGAGTATGTTCCAGGGATTAAAATAAACAAAATACAAGCTTTAGATCAGCTTGGGGTTGACCGCCAAAGGTTAATAGAACCTCTATGTTTTCTTTGGCAAAATCCCTAATAACATGTTATATTTTACTTGTATGCTTCACGGCTCAGAGTAATGTCTAATTTAAAACAATTAAAATATTGCTCTTATCTTCTACAGGTTAGGACGCTATGCAGTTGAGTCATACTTGGAACAGATTCTATCACATGGTTTCTTCCATGCTGACCCAGTGAGTTCTTGATGTTGAAAATTTGAAATTGATTAGTAATTTTAGAGTTGTCCTTTTTTTATATCTTTTTTTAAATTGTCCAGATGGTAAATTTTTGTAGTAGAACCAACATGTGAAGTTTACTGTCTTTGAATGTGCTCTTATATTACACATTCTTTTGTCTTTTAGATTATCATTCTTTTGTAAGTGTTTTTGATGTCAACTTGCAGTTTTGCATCTTCAGAACAGCTTGTTATCCTTAGAGAGTAACATTTATATGCTAAAATGTCCCTCCCCCCCGCCCTTACCCCAAAATGTGGCACCATTAGGCTGACTTCTGCACTTGCTTTGGCATGTGGAAACCTTCTCACACCTCTGCCACTGTTTAGGAGGCCTATGCCTCTTAAAATTAGAAAACAAAGAATGTCCCTAACTTAGAGGTCCAGATATGAGGTTAGTATAAGGGTTGGGCCAGCACTCTACTGTTGTCACTGATATTGTCTGTAACTACTTGCCTGTTGGCCATTAATATTGGCATTAGGCACCATAGGTTCAAGTGTAGCCTGCGCACCATGAGAAGGTCATGTTCCTATACCATTTGTTTCAACATAAGTAGCTATAGTTCCCACGTTACTGGTGGTATATTGTTTTTGTCTTGTTTACTCCTGATATTGTTAAAATGAGGAATCTTTAATTCATATGTTTCATGGTTATCATTTAGGAAGTCTGACACTTGGTGCCCTATCCTGCCTGTAATTAAAATTTGTTTACATTCTTGCAGCATCCTGGAAATATTGCAGTGGATGATATCAATGGTGGCAGATTGATCTTTTATGATTTTGGAATGATGGGAAGGTTAAATTATTTGTCTTTGGCTATTTAAAACATGAATGTACCAGTGATACAATTTTTAACCTTGGTAGATGATTGTCTCTGCACATTTTCTGTGTCTTGCACCTTACAGTATTAGTTCAAACATCCGAGAAGGTTTGCTTGAAGCATTTTATGGAGTTTATGAGAAAAATCCAGATAAGGTTATTGTTTTTTCTGTAAATGGTGTCTTATGATGCTATTAATACTATAACATAAAATGCCATTCTTGACTCAATATATTTAGTAAATGAATCTTGTGCGTTGGTTTAGGTCCTTCAAGCAATGATTCAAATGGGTGTTCTTGTCCCAACTGGAGATATGACTGCTGTTAGACGAACAGCACAATTCTTCCTCAACAGGTAGCTTACTACTCCCAGTTGGTGGGAGTATATCAAAAGTAGAAAATCTCCAGTGCTAGTAGTATTTCTATAAGTCAAAGTTACTATATGAAAAAAGTATATTATGGGCTGTAAATAATTGATTGAACATTCAGGAGAATGCAGAGGCCACATAAATTGTCCTTCTAAATTGAAGAATCTGAGCCTTCAATCTTGGAAACAAATTTGCAAGTTCAACACAGCTGGGGTTTTGGGTTTTACTGGATAATCACATTTCTTCAATTTGTTCATTAGAGCCCGTTTGGGATTGCCATGGATTTTCGCTTATGTTGAAACAAATTTTTTTTTTTTTTCAAATGGAGTTTTACAAGAAGCACTGTGAGAGAAGCAATTTGTGTTTGGCAAAATCATTTGATAAGTGCTTCTATCAATATTTGTATTTGGCAAATCTTTCAAAAGAAATGCTTTTTATTGTCAAACTACTGAAAAGGACATGTATTTAAGAGGGTAGGTAAAAAAAAAAAAAAATTTTTGCTTCTGGTTTTGCTTTAAAGGACAAGCTCCAATTTTCTGCATCCTTCCCACAGTAGAAAAATTTTTCTACTACCACTAAGAAGCAACTTAATTTCTTTAAGAAGCCAGGCCAAACACCTCATTTAACCAAAACAAGTATGCAGCTTGGCCAAACAGGCTCTAAATCTGATATGCCAGTAGTAGCTGAAATGCATTGCTTGTTGACAGGGGTTTTTGCAGAAGCACTTGTCTATCCTGATTATGTTAGAAATACTGATATGTATTTGAAATTTTTACAGTTTCTGACCCGTTGTTGATTCCAGTAGGATTTCCTTTTCCTTCCCTGTTAATATCTTGTAGAATAATTTGTCTGCACTGATTGGTTGTGTTAGCAATCTGGTAAAATCCATTTGAAACTGTCATTGAGCATTTCTGACCTTGAGTTCTTAAATTGTAATATTTTATAGTTTTGAAGAGCGTCTAGCTGCACAAAGAAGGGAGAGAGAGACAGCAACAGCTGAACTTGGATTCAAAAAGCCATTGAGCAAGGAAGAAAAAATAATGAAAAAGAAAGAACGTTTGGCTGCTATTGGTAATGTACCTGGTGTAATTGTATGATTGCCATTAGGTTTATACTTTATGCTATTCAATCAATGTAAAGCATATGACAATTAATGATCTTTAATTTGGTCACATTTGAGGAAGTGAACAGGTGAATGCTAGGGAGGGTTATTTAGTATGTATCTTATAGCCCACTTAGCCTTGTTCCTGTCATTTATATTTAGTTATTACAGAATTTCTTAAAAATTTTATCCCGTAGCTTGCATGTAGGTGAAGAGTCTTATGTATGATTTTATTAGTTATTACATATACTATGTTTTTTGAACCTCTTGTTGATTTTCATAAAAAAGAATGGGATTTTGACTGAAATTTGACATGCCCCGCATCAACTGTAAGCATCATGTCTTGCATCTGAACTTGCAGCCTTTAAATTATTTGGGTGTTATGTTCTTAGTTCAATAACATTACGCAATCAATAGGCTTATTTTTACTTTGAGAAAGGGATGGTTGGTACTCATAACTGTCTCACTTTAAACAGGTGAAGATTTATTATCTATTGCTGCAGACCAGCCCTTCCGGTTTCCTGCAACATTCACCTTTGTTGTTCGAGCCTTCTCAGGTAAGTATTTGGTTCATACACAAATTTTGCATGTTCTATGCATGTAATTATTAATTTAAAAAATCAATGTTCCTTCTGCAGTGTTGGATGGCATTGGGAAGGGCCTTGACCCACGATTTGACATTACTGAGATTGCCAAACCGTGAGTATTTTCTTTATAGTTCATAACTTGTCAATTCTTTTTAAATGTCAATTTAAGCTATATGTTTTGCATATTTAACACAGCTATCCTGCTTTACCTTGTAGTTATGCTCTGGAATTGCTAAGATTTCGTGAAGCAGGGGTTGAAGTTATCCTAAAGGCAATGACAAATTTCTTTTACAGTGCTTGTATTCAGTATAATATAAGGACTTCTTTTCTCATATCCATCTTATAAATGTGCAGGACTTCAGGAAGAGGTGGGACAGACAGTATCAAGCATTTTACAACTTATTTAGACAGGCTGATAGGGTTGAAAAGCTTGCTGACATTATCCAAAGACTGGTATTACACAGATTTTTATTGATATAATTTGAGCTATTTATTTAATGCGTATCTCTTACTTTGTTCTGGACTCACGGTATTCTAGACCTTTACTTACTGCACTTAATTTTTTTCACAGGAACAAGGTGATTTGAAGCTCCGAGTTCGAGCTTTGGAATCTGAGAGAGCATTTCAACGTGTTGCCACTGTCCAGAAGACAATAGGGAATGTGAGTCAAGCTGGCCTGTAACTTTGTGGAATTATAAAGTTTACTTGTCACTTGAGATGAGTCTGTTCTACAGTTCTACTTCCTCTATATGTTCATATATTTGTCATTTCTGGGCGGTATGGATGATCTGTAGGTGACTGATGGATGTTTATAATTTGTTTATGCTTGACAAAAGTGTATTCCTTTACATATACATGTATGAATCGTAACCCACATGCGCATTTTCTTTAGCCATTTGTTAATGTTAGTTTATGATATTATTATCTGAGGAAAGAAAATACCTGCTAGGCAACAGCATGATGCACATTCACTTTACCATTTTTATCAATTAACAGGGTGTTGCTGCGGGGAGCTTAATAAATCTTGCAACAGTTTTGTATCTCAATTCAATTCGTGTAAGCTTTCTTGCCACCCTTTCTTTCTCAACGTTGTTATCAAATCAATGAATTGATTCTCTGCTTTTACTTTCTCATTCCTCTGTCACATGTTATCTTTTTCAGGTACCTGCCATTATAGCATATGCCTTATGTGCATTTTTCAGTTTTCAAGTTCTCTTTGGCATTGTCAAGGTCAAGAAGTTAGATGAACGAGAACAATTGATAACAGGGACTACATAATCAACTAGTAAGTAAAGTGACCAGTAACGTCCTCTCATCTGTCTGTACACTCATTGTTTTGAATGTGTGTTGTGATTGCCTTTGGCACAATTCTTTCAATGGAAGACTAGTCTTCTTTGTTTGCCGAAATGCAATGAGATGTTATTTCCTAAAGTGAATGACCGTGACAAATGCATATTTGGATGTGTATGTTAATTTCTTGTCAGGTTTGAGGAACTATATATTCAATTGTCTGTTTTTCTATTATCTTAGGAGGTACATCCGTATGTTGATATGCTCACCTTGGTGATACCCCATAAGTGTAAGGGAATTCTAGAACCTCGTGATAATTAAAAATAATTCAAAATATACAGAGGATTTCAGGAATGTGAAAGTCTTGAATACTTACTTAACCACGTATATTCTTATGTAATATGATGCCAGCATACCAAATGCCTCCTAAGATTGTATAATTTTTTTATACCAGTTGAACGGGTAAAGGACTCTTTAGTTTTACATGGTTTGCTATATGTAATTTAAACCGTGGTGAACTCCTTGAACACGTTATCTGATATCCTTTACTTGCCCATTAATTCCCCCCCCCCCCCTCTCCTCCTTTCTTTTGATTGGGTCCATTGCAGAAGTAGGACGGAGAATATAACTCGTGCTGGTACTACTTCCTAGTCGACCTGAAACAAAGAATTAAGAGCTCAAAGGAAGTTAAACCCGACCTTTCAAAAGACATGAGCATATGCAAAAAATTTCAGCTGGGAAATTATATGTTGTAAGGGTTTCTAGAGGCCCGAGGCTTCTGTTAATTATCTCTTAAAATATCGGTTACTATGAGGTTGCCAAATCATTTTTGTTGTTAAGTAGAGCCCCCTTCCCCGAGTATATTCACATAATAACAGTTCATAAATTGTATTCTTTACGCTGATTTCCACGTAGTTCGTTATGTAGGCGTAATGTAGCATTTATTGTAAATTTGTAATAATATGTTATAGTGCAGCTTCCCACAAGCGGTAAGCTCTGCCTGAAACTGGCGAACTTAAATTTGTTCAATGGAAATGTAAGTATATGCCATCCATATGTTGGATTTAAATTGCAGTTTAAAGGGCATTTTTCGTTCTTGGTTGTTTACGCGAGTAATGTACAGAGTTTCATGTCCTGCACACTTAACACCATCTTCATCATTGTGCACACAGGACCTATTTAATTCGCTTTGTCCATTTCATATCCGACAAGATCTCCTTTAATTTCCATTGTTTGCTATTAGTGTTTCTCTGGTTTGTCCATTGAAAGAAATGATTTCCTTTTGTTCAGTCTCGTGACTCTAATGTTCACCATTCCCTAAATTGTCAATATTTAAGTGTATATATCATGACACACGAGGATGTAACAATCGTGGAACAAGGACGTAACGCAAGAGTATCCCAAGGATAGAACAGCATATGCTAAATAGCTCGCTAGCATCGTAATGGACGGTAAGTTATCAAGACATCCAACATGGGCATCTTCCGTAGCCTCTGTTAGCTTAGCACCCTGGCTTTCCATATGAAGGAGATTCTTGATTCTTATTTGTCGCCATTAAGTCTTTTGACTTTGAAACCTGGGTTATAAATGGTGGTATAGTAGGAGAGGCCTATTCTCCTCCAATAGTCTCAACGTTCAAATTGAAAGTTCTCCAAATAGTGGTCAGGTTAGCTGAACCTAAATGGGAGGACAGCTATATCATACGTTAATCAAATAGATCTCAACCCCAACACCCCCCCCCCCCCCCCCAACACAAAAAAAAAAAAAGATCTCAATTCTAAGAAGCATGTCGGACTACTGATTAATATAAGTTTCCTTTCACTGTCGCTTTCATTTAGAATGTCAACTACCTGCTATAAATCTCCGATTCATATCTAATAAATAAGTAGTCAAAGTGTCAGCTTCGTTACTTTCAGGATGATCGAGTTGTATGTATGAAAAAGGAAAAAGGTAAAACTTAAGAAGTTTATAAAAATTCATAAATGAGTGTGAAAAGTATACGTTTTTTTTTTTTTTTGGAAAAAAGAAATATCAAACGAGTTTTCCTTTGAAGAATTGGAATATTCCTTCTATCAGGAAGGAAGATTTGAGTGGTAGGGAAAATGGCGGTGGACTTGGAATGAAGGCTTTGCACTATCTAGTAAACTTCGATCATTTGACTTTGTACTTGTGATTGCATGGACGAGTATATCATGCAGTGTCTTGATGGCCTCCATGAATAGAAATCTATATTATTTCTTGAAAGTGATTTTCTTACTGTGTTTTCTTTTCGGTTGTATCATGCGCTGAAGTCTGAAATATATAAATTCTCATCCGTAGAATCATCCAATAAACTATCCTGTATGTACATTTCAGAATTTTCTTATGACAAAAGAAAAGAAAAATCCATGGTTACCAAGTGAGTCTGGATATTAAGTCAGAATATATTTTTCTGTTCGGTTTCTTCATTTACCTCTGTTTCCAGGAGGCTTGGGACAAGCGACAAAGGAAAAGTCGAAACTGTAATTTACACTTCCCCATATTAACCACTGTAATGGCCGTGATCAGAATATGGATTTTTCTGCAGTAGATGCGCAAAAATCATTATAGGTAATAGGAAACAGACTTTTTCTCTAGTTAGTACAATTGCCAGATAGCAGAATCTAAATCTCATAAAAAATTTCAGTAAAAAAATAAGTAATAGATTATCCTTTACAATTATGAATATGGCCGACTTTGGACAAGCTAGCATAATTAAAACAAAACCATGCAGTAAAAGAAATATTGACGCTTGTCTTTGACATTATTGTCATCTAAGGTAGAGAGTTGGTGTAGATGTAATCTTCATTCTCCAGGATGTTCTCTTCAGACCCACCATTTCCTTCCTTGCACTCATCGCCCTGTTTTTCACACCCCCCTTTTCTCTGCATATATAATATTATAATAATAATAATAATAATCTATTACTCCAGTAACTTTGAATCAATCTAATTAAGCACCCAGAAATTCACCCAGACAGAGTATCAAATATCAAAAATCAGAGAGGGAAAGAGATTTAAAAAGGGAGATTCAAAACTCACAACAGTGGAAGAACTGCCAGAACCCACGACTAATTCATTGTTAACTACTTCACTTTGAATAACGTATATCACATTGAAGATGATTACCAAAAACAGTAACAAAGCTGGTTTCGAGAGTGTCATTGTAGCTATAGCTATTTTGAACCTTGAACTCTGTAATGTCATATGTATGATCTAGTGTAGTGTCCCTTATATAACGAAGGTGGTTTGAAAGCCTCACAGGACAGCACCGACGAGATGTTGATATTATATGGTGTAAAAAGTTATTTTCAATAGATTTTCAGCTTCTTCTTTGACCTGTCTTTGGATTCCTGAACACAAAGCTCGCGCATCAAGAGTTGGGTTGGCTTATCTTGGTGTTTTCTCGCTAAATATATATATAAAAAAGGCAACATCTTTGTTTGATGCCATCTATTTCTATCTTCCACTGTTTTTTTCTTTATTTTTTTGTGGGGACAGTCTCCACTGTTTCCAAATGCCATATTATCATCTGTAAACATCAATTTCCTTATTCATCATTTTTCCCCTCATCACAATTATAAATCGTTTTATTTTTATTTTTATTTTGCTATAGATGGTTTCAAAAGCTTTAATCAAGTTAAAATTGCATTAAAAATGAGTTGTTTTTATACTTGTTAATAAAATCATATCAATTCATTAATAATCCAGTTATTCCCTAACTTGATGAGCTAATCAAATGTTAGAGTTTAATTTATTTGATTTAACAATTTAGGTGCTCCATGGGGGTGAATTTAAGTAAAAGGTTGTAAGTTTTTTTTTCATTATAAAAAAATGTAATACATCACTTAATATCATTTTTTATGAATTTTTTTTAAAATCTCAATCTCATTTCTACGCGAGTTAAATCCGGCTCTAGTTGAATTCAAGATGATTAAATTAAACATGTGACTTCGACTTTAATACCAATTATAAAATTAAGTAATTATAATTAGACTAAAAAAAACATAAAATTATTAATCACAATATGTATTACTTAACAACAATTAATCCAAATATCACTTATCAATTATAACTCGATTTCATACCTAAACCTTTACCATAAAATAATTGTTGCTCACACCTTAACCAACACTTTTCTTTCCCAGTAATAAAAATAATGATCCTCAGGACCTATGAAATTAAGAATGAATTCAATTATAGATGAAACACAATAATACTTTCTTTCTTTTTTTAAATTTAAAACACTTATTTGAACTATGCAACATAAGGATATGATGTGAATCTCAAAGTTTGTTGCTAAGCACCACTTGGAACTTTGATCCCTGGTGCCTGCATTATCTTTTAAAAGCAAATCACTGTTTCGACAAATTAATGCATTTTAATTGCAGCGATGAACCACCAAACCTTATCCCTCTCTCTTAAAATGCTTTACACCATAATTCTATTCCATGTTCTAACATTAGAATGCTTTTTGGTACATTTGATTAATCTCAAACTCCCAAATTTCTTGAACCCAAAATTTACGTTTGAATTAATGGTAAATAACCACACTGATTTTCTCTAATTTTCTATTTTGAAAAGGATGTACTGATCAACGCCATAAATCTTTTACTAACGTTTTTGTTACCTTTGACTCTAATAGTCAATACCAACAACTTGGCCTACAAACTTACGGAATGGGCATGGCAAATATGAGAAAGGGATCTCACAATTATTGAGCAATGATTATATACATGAGGTATATCGTCAAATGTATTATAATTACAATATTGAGAACCTCCATTTATTTCTACTTTCATCAATTAAGTCGTTGCATCTCTCGCAACTTTCCTTCATATCTTATATTGTGATAATAATCAAGGCTTGAATAGTTTGTAGAAACCAGCGTTTTGAAGTATTATTACAAACTTGAATCACAGTGTTTACTATTACTGATTTCTCCATGTTATCTGGTAAGAATTTTGTTTACTAATCCTCTGAAGAGTAGTTCCAACATGCATGGATAGTTGTTATGAAACACTAATATTTTGACATTCGAAATATATTAATTATTAAATGAATTCAGATATGTCTTTAATTTAATTTTTAACATTATTCTCAATTGAACAAAAATACTAATATATTATATGTATTATACAATTTTTCAATATTATAAAATTACTAATAGTTATTTTACTTTCATGCAATGATATTTATAGTCTAAAAAGAAAAAATAAATAAATATCAGGTGAGATTTAATTACTTCATTCCCCGTATAATAGTATCATATCTTGGCCAAAAAGACAAAAAACAAAAGGTATAATAGTATCTTATCATGCTTACTGATTTATCAACTATTAAATTAAGCAATGTTACGGAGAGATTGATGTTTTGGGAAGTCGAGACGCTATATATTGAATTATCTTAAAATTTATGTATATAATAATTAAAAATCACTTTATATAAATGCCGAATAGATTTAACAGTGAAAAGTTTGACTTTTTAAAAGATCGGAGTTTCTTAAGCAAAATTTGTACATATAATAATTAAAAATTACTTTATATAAATGTCAAAAAGAACTAACGATAAAGAGTTCCACCTCTTAAAAAATAAGTTTTCTTAAGCAAAATCTCATTAAATTTATTTATAACTTGCATGTAATGATTAATAAGTTTACTAACAAATAAAATACCAATACACTTGCAACATATATAATTGTATGGATTAGATGCGATTTTTTATCTTTAATTAAAATATAATAAATGTATAATTTTTTAATAATAATATATATATATATATATTTTAATTAAAATATTTATAAAAATTATATACTTATTATATTATTATTATTCAAAATTTATATATCTATTATATTTTAATTAAAAATTTTGATAATAAAGACAGAAATATCTGAATATAATTTTTTTTCCCTGATTATATATCCGCAAAGCATAAATGGTTAGAATTCTAGAACTCCATCATGTGCGGTGTCCCCTGGGACGTTAAAAAGCAATTACACCCATTAATATGAGTTTTGAAAATCGTATGAATAAGAAGTAATGGCTTTTGGAATCCGTTGAATCAAATTATTCATTCGAAAATTGTATGGTCAAAGTAAATCATGCTATTTGCAACCTTCCAGACATCCTCTTCTCTGGTTCGGCATCTTCACTGGTTGTCGAATCCAGTCCACATCTCCTTAACGCCGTCCCCTTTATTATCTTCCCTCCCGTCAAATCCACTTCACGTTGTTATATTTATATTTTTATTTTTATTCTTTTTCTTTTGGGAACAATTTGGATCCTTACAGGCTGTGTATTTGAAAAACGAAGATTTCCGATTTTGGAAGAAAAACAAGAAGAGGTTATTAGTACAGTGGACTTGACGGCGTGGAGAGACGTTAGGCGCATGTGCGTGTTGGGCTCCATGGAAAGAGAGAGAGAGAGACTCTCTCTCACAAGGACATACAGAGGCAGAGTCACACAGAGGGAGTGTGTGAGTGAATGAATGGAGAGAACGCAAGGACGAGGACCTTGTTCTTTACAGACTGTAGTTACTCACTCCCACCAACCAACACTCTCCCACCTGACCAAACCGCCATTTTTAACGGATTTCTCTTCTGATATATAAAACCCTAGCTGTACCTACACTTTCTCTCTCTTCATCGACAATCTCTCTCTCTTTCTACTTTCTCTTCCTAACTCTCTTCCAATGTTGAGCCTCTAGGGTTTCGAAAACTCCTTTCTTTCTCTCTCTCACGCCCTCAATGAATCATTAAGGTGGCTTTCCGCATTGACTCCGATGAATTCCATACCCAACTTCTCTATTGCGGTTTTCTCTTTTTGTTTCCTTTCTTTGCTCTTTTCAGGTTCCGCCTCAGAAGCTGAACTCCGATCTTTGCTTGAATTCAAGAAAGGGATTGAAATAGATCCGATTGGAAGAGTTCTCGACTCATGGAAGCTGTCTTCACTCAGAGACCTCAACGATTGTCCTCACTCTTGGACTGGTGTTGTCTGCGACGAGGGAACAGGCAACGTCACCGCCGTAGTTCTCGATAGGCTCCGTTTGCAAGGGGAGCTGAAATTTCACACCCTGCTTGAGCTCAAGATGCTAAGGAATCTCAGCCTTTCCGGAAATTACTTCACTGGGCGGCTACCGCCGGCATTGGGGACAGTGACCACTTTGCAGCATTTGGATCTTTCTGACAACAAGTTCTACGGGCCGATCCCAGCTCGAATTAATGACCTGTGGGGATTGAATCACCTCAATTTGTCTAAGAATAACTTCAAGGGTGGGTTTCCGGGAGGGATAAGTAATCTTCAGCAGCTGAGAGTGCTGGATTTGCACTCGAATGAACTTTGGGGTGATATTGGTGATGTGTTGTCGGCATTGCGGAATGTGGAGCATCTTGATTTGAGCTCTAATCAGTTCTTCGGGGGGCTTCCGCGAGGCGTGGAGAATGTTTCTGGCTTGGCGAATACAGTGCATTTTATAAATTTGAGTCACAACAGTTTAAATGGCCTGTTCTTTGAGGGTGATTCAATTGCATTGTTTCGTAATTTGGAAGTTTTGGATTTGGGTCACAATCAGATCAGGGGGGAGCTTCCCTCTTTTGGGTCATTGCCGAGTCTTCGAGTTTTGCTACTTGGGAGTAATCTATTATATGGGTCAATACCAGAGGAGTTGTTAGAAAGTTCCCTGTCATTAGAAGAATTGGATCTTAGCAGCAACGGGTTTACGGGTAAGTAATTTCAATTTCTCTTTTGGCATCTAATTCACTCATTTCTTTGTCTTTCCTATTATCCAGTTTGCAACCACTCTACAATGGGTTTGAGTAGCATGTAGGCCAGTGACTAATTCTTTTTTGTATAATCTGGTCCTCTGTACAACTATCTTGTTTCCTTACCATGGATCTAAATTATTCTTTTTTGTTTTTTCTGGGCGAGGCGGAGTTGGAAGGAATAATTCCGTCTCTTTTATCAAGGCTAATTGCATGAAAAACTCTTTTTAAACTAGCTTAATTTTATTGTGCTTGTTAATTTTGATCTTTATGAGTGATATTTGAAATTAGATCATAGCATTTACTTCCACCCCACCCTTTTACTACTTGAGAGTTGAGACAAAAAGGAAGTGTAAAAGCTGCAAATGCACATGCTTGTCTGCATCTGCATTTTTGGTAATGTGAATTGTTAGGTATAGAAAAGGTGAATAAAGGAAAGCTAGGAACTCTTTGATCACAGCTCTTTGTTCTACCACAAACATCGTGACTGAGGAGGATTGGTAGGGAATAGTTAACTTCTAAATGAACATATGTAAGTTCTTATTTGCATTTTATATAATAGAAGCAATGAGGTATGCAACTAAAAGTCAACACAGAAGAGAGAAACAGACAGATAGACGGAGGATGTGGGGAGGGAAGAGAAGTAGAGATGGAGTGGTGTACTCATTAAAGAAAAGCCTGCATTGAGTAACTGTTTTGGTGCCCACATTTACCAGCCTATGCAAGCAACGGAGGTCGAAGGCAACTACCATGGGTTAATAAATGCAAACTTGCAATGTGATGGACCAAAACCAAACGACTAGAATACTTTCAGTTTGTTCACACTAGACATCTTGCAATGTGATGTTATACTGGGCTATGGCTGTGAGGTACAGGAACATACCTGTCTGCTCCTACTACCCCAAAAAACACTGTCATTTGCATTGCTAAGTCCACTCATTGAAGTTTTGCGGCCTTTCGTGGAATGCTGGAGCTTGCTCTATTTTGATTTACCCTACTCACCATTGAATATCAAGCTTTTGTTTTGCAATTAAATTCACAAGTTTCAAGTGATTATACCAATTGCATTCACAATTAGCGATGAAATTTTCACTTAGTCTTTTTATGAAGTGTACCTCAATGCTCTGTTACAAGTGTCTTATACATGATCTTTACACATGTGCAGGTTCAATTCTTTCAATCAACTCTACATCTTTGAATATTTTGAATCTTTCATCAAATGGTTTATCAGGCTCTTTGCCAACACCTTCAAGAAGATGCACTGTGATGGACTTAAGCAGGAATCTGTTATCTGGTGACATATCTGTTATTCAGAACTGGGAAGCCACATTGGAGTTTCTTGATCTGAGTTCAAACAGGCTGTCAGGAAGCTTTCCAAACTTGACAAGTCAGTTTGAGGGATTAACGGCACTTGCTCTCAGGAATAATTCCTTAGTTGGACCTTTGCCTTCTACTTTGGGGACCTATTCTAAATTGTTTATGGTTGATTTCAGTTTAAATGAACTTAGTGGCCCTCTTCCTGGTAGTTTATTTACTTCAACAACTTTGAAAAGCCTGAATCTTTCTGGAAATCATTTTACTGGGCCAATTCCTCTTGAAAATCCAGGAGCAAGTGAATTAATAATTATGCCTCCTTCCCAGCCAATGGAATATCTTGATTTATCTAATAACTCCTTAAAAGGTGTCTTACCTTCTGACATAAGTAGGATGAGTGGGCTCAAACTGTTGAATCTTGCCAGGAATGATTTATCAGGACAGCTGCCAAATGAATTGAGCAAACTTGTTAATTTGGAGTACCTTGATTTGTCTAACAACAGATTTATGGGACAAATTCCTGATAAGCTTTCATCCAGCTTGAATGTGTTTAATGTGTCCAATAATGATTTATCTGGTAATGTTCCAGATAATTTGAGGAGGTTCCCTCCTTCATCCTTTCACCCTGGAAATGAAAAGTTGAACTTACCAAATAATTTACCTGGAACTACTTCAGTGCCTGATAATATTTCTGATCAAGGGAAACATCATAGTTCAAGGGGCAATATCAAGATAGCCATTATTCTTGCTTCAGTTGGTGCTGCTGTGATGATTGTTTTTGTTTTATTAGCTTATCATAAAACGCAACTTAAAGAATTTCGTGGAAGAAGTGAGTTTAGTGGTCAAAATACTGGACGAGATATCAAGTCAGGAAGACTTGCACGGCCTTCCCTCTTCAAGTTCCACACAAATGTTCTGCCCCCACCTGCTTTGTTGAGCTTTTCAAATGATCACTTGCTGACATCCAATTCAAGGACACTCTCTGGACAGTCAGAGTTTGTAACTGAAATTACTGAGCATGGCTTATCTCAGGGAATGGTAGCAGCTAGTTCTACTTCTGTAAATCCAGATGTGATGGATAACCCACCCACATCATCTGGAAGGAAGTCATCTCCTGGTTCCCCATTATCTTCCTCCCCCCGTTTTGTAGAACCACATGAAAAACCAGTGATGTTGGATGTGTACTCACCAGATCGGCTAGCTGGAGAGTTGTTCTTCCTTGATTCTTCCTTGGCATTCACTGCAGAGGAATTATCTCGAGCTCCAGCTGAAGTTCTTGGCAGAAGTAGCCATGGCACTTTATACAAAGCTACTCTAGACAGTGGTCATATGTTGACTGTAAAGTGGTTACGAGTTGGATTGGTCAAACATAAGAAGGAATTTGCTAGAGAAGTTAAAAGGATTGGTTCTATGAGGCATCCAAACATTGTCCCATTGCGGGCATACTATTGGGGCCCTAGGGAACAAGAGAGGCTTCTTTTAGCTGACTATATAACTGGCGACAGCTTGGCCTTACATCTTTATGGTAATTGTTAAATTCTCCCTCAATGCTGTGTTCATTAAAATTTTTACATCGGTTATGTTGTGGCTATATATAACTATCTTCTGCACTGTACTATACCTTTTTTGTACATGGGTTTTCCCTTTTGGTGTCCTCTAACAATCTCCTAAATGTTCAACAAAGAAGAAAAATGAGAATGTAATACTAACATGTTCAAAAGTTGAAGATAACGTCAGAAAGAAAGAGCTTCATTTCATTGTAATTGTATGTAGGCATGCCTAGTTATAAAACAATGAGGTCAACCCTGTAGAATATCTCATATGATTAGTCAATGAATTCTCGATTTATCACCAGAGTAATGAAAGGATCCCTAGTAATATATTGGCAGTGGATTGGATCATTATATGGGTGATTAGATTCATGTTTTAAAAAATCTGTCCTGCCTAACTTTTAAAACAATTGGTTTATTAGTTTGTGATTTAATCATCCCTTTTGTTTTTAATACACATTTCTCTTATTCTTTCAATCCTTTATTTTTTTTTCCTTCTTTTTTCTTTTTTGTGGGGGGGGGGGGGGGGGGGGGGGGGGGTTGACCGTAAAATACTCAAGCCAGGGTCACTATTGCAATGTTAACATATACCAGATAATAAATCCCTGAAAGTTTGTGGGGACAGTTAAGTTAAAGTCTTGCGATGTACAAGCTGCATGGCTGCTAACTTATCTAGTTGTAGAGGCGCAGGGACTGTGCCTTTTCTTTTTTTGGGGGACCAGAGTTCAGGGACTGTCTGAATGTTGGGTTTTTAGGTGTCACAGTATCTGAGGTTACAGCTTTTTACTGAAGTTTGTTCAAAAGATTTTTGGATTCTTGAATTTCTGATCTACTGCTTTTATGCTTGTGCATGCAGTAGTGTTTTGACATGATATGAGCTTTTTTCTTTTTTTAATTTGGGTTAAATATTTGAGTACAATATCATTATGTATTGTGCAGAGACCACCCCCCGAAGGTACTCACCATTATCATTCAGCCAGAGATTAAGAGTTGCTGTTGAAGTTGCTCGATGTCTTTTATACCTTCATGATCGAGGGCTTCCCCACGGAAATCTAAAACCAACAAATATATTATTAGCAGTCCCTGATTACAGTGCACATCTAACTGACTATGGTCTGCACCGCCTCATGACGCCAGCTGGAATTTCAGAGCAGATACTAAATCTTGGAGCACTTGGATACCGTGCTCCAGAGCTTGCCTCTGCGAACAGACCAGTCCCATCTTTTAAGGCAGATGTGTATGCACTTGGTGTGATCCTAATGGAATTATTAACCAGAAAAAGTGCAGGTGACATAATATCAGGGCAGTCCGGGGCTGTTGATCTAACAGATTGGGTTAGGCTATGTGAGCAAGAAGGACGGGTAATGGACTGTATTGACAGAGACATTGCAGGCGGGGAAGAATCTTCAAGAGAGATGGACGAATTGCTTGCGATATCTCTCAGGTGTATTCTCCCTGTAAATGAGAGGCCTAACATCAGACAAGTTTTTGACGATCTCTGTTCTATATCGGTTTGAAATTTTTTGTACATGCATCCAGGAATTAGTATTTTTTTCTGGTTCCTCGACCCATTGTTGTTTTCTGATTTCTTCCCTATCTCATCTTTAATTGGTTTATAGCTATCTGATTTTGGGTAATCATCAAATTCTTTTCTTTTCTTCTCATGCTTTTAAAATTTCCTTGTAAAGAGACAATCGATCCATTGATTAATTGACAGTGCTTGAGTTTGATTTGAAACAAAGGTTTAGAGACTCTTTATCTTATAATCCCCACGTCCCTCCAACTTTATTGTTTTCTCGTTAATTCCCTCTTCTCAAATAAAAAATGCTTTGGTTGTTAGAGGTGCTTACTCTTTTTTTTTTTTTCATATCTCGTCACATAAAAGATCGCATGTTAAAGTAATATCGGGTCTCCATTTTTGTAAATTCACCGCGTATCTATTTCAAACACACTAAGGTGAGACTGAAAAGAGAGGAAGGGGGGGGGGGGGGGTGGAAGGTAAATGTCTTCTTAATTTTTTATCACAACCATTCAGCTAGTAAATTCAAGCTTGCCCTTCGCAATCTAGGGACTTGTGGGTATGGCTATCTTGTTATAGACCGCCACAACCATGATAAATGAATAGATACTTTTGTTACTTCTCATCTGAAGGGAAGATGTGAACCAAGCAAGGGCATGTCCTGTTCTTTTCCGTCAAATGAAAGCGAAACCCTCTTCCAAACTATCCTGGATCAAGATTCTCTTGCAATTTACACCTTAGAAAGTAAAGTGCACAAACTTTAATTATTAATAAAATAAATGGTTGCAATTTGTGTGTGTTATTTTCTCTCTCTCTTACTGTCTTTACTATTATTTTTCTTATTTCCCATATTTCATTGAATTTTTTTCTCCTTCCCCATAATCTTTCACCTAATCTGAATCTAGTTTCATGATATTGGCTTGGAGCTTCAAATAGTCAAATCTCGAGCTCATCTGATTGCTTTGGGCTGTCATGTTCTCTTGATGAGAATCAATTTTTTTCAGGACATGATTCTGTGCAGCCGCATTCTATGTATGCCAATTGAAAATTTCTTCAGCAGAATAGACAGGTTTTAGATTTCCAATAGGAGTGACCTCCGTAGGAATCACAAAGGATGTAGTGGAGATCTCTGTAGAATTATTCATCTATCTTTCCAGAGCTGGAAAATCATCATCATATGTTTGAGAGAAGGGATGAAACATCATGTAGGATACATATTGGCTTCGACTATTCCTGTTTTGGTAACAGTTCATCGTGCCCAAGATCTTTCTAAATCTCACGAAGTGAAGGGAGTTTTGGATCCAAGTATTTACCTGTTGCAACAAAAACAAACTTTGTTGGTTTTCCTACCCTACACGGTTTTGAACGAAATCACTAGAGGAACTATGACATACTTTTCATAGTAGATGCACTACAGCCATGGAGGGAACATGGAAGAAGACGGTTTTGTATTCTCTATAGGAAGTTTTTCTTAGAAGAGAGAAAGAGGAGAGTGCGTTAATTGATCATGTAAAATTTTTCTGAAATTAGTTTCCTTTTTTTATGAATTAAAATTCCCCCTAAAAATTATATGACAACCAACCTCATAATTTGAATTTCAAAAATTCAAATATAATAAATAATAAATAATCTATTAATTAATTAATTAATTAATTCTTTATCCTTTAGATCGGGTCATATATTGGGTCAATCCATTAAGAGTGTCCCATTTTCTAACACAAAGAGATGATGGTTTTGGTTGGGCGTTTCTTATTCCAAGCCATGGCTTGTGATCAAGATTATTATTCTTTCTCTTCTTATAAAAGTAAGAAGATGAGCAAGATTGTTGCTGTAATTTCTTTTTTCTCCTTATACTTGCTTCTGATTTACTTTTTATATGAGTGTTGCCCCAAGGGCCTTCCCATGAGTCATACATCCAATGATCTAAATTTGGATCACATTCTTTAGGGGCATAATTCTAAATAAAATGGTCATTAGTCTTTGAAATATAAACATAGGTTCCATTAAGATGAACCCAATGGATAAGGATTATTTGATCATTTTGTTTTGTTTAAGCATGTGTGATGGTCATAGCCTAGTGAACAATTGGAGGAGTTTAATTTGGTTGAGTTATGCTTTTGACCAATCAAATAAAAGGATCTAGTTGCTAGATTATACTTATGGCTTTTTGAACATCATCTTGACTATTCTATCTTTTAACATGAACAAGTTTGATGGTGTTGTTGCGTGTGAAAGCTTACTATTTGCATGATCTTTTCATAATTCGTAAGCCATTCTTGAGGTATGATTTCTAACATATCTTTTTGTGAGATCTATTTGGGAATCTAAACGATGGTAGGTACATCATTTTTGTCAACAACAATAAAAAGAGTATCATTAGTGGAATTTGGGAAATGAAGATCTAAGGAATGGTTTCAGAGTTTGTAGATCATACAATGGTGAAGTGTAGCTACAATCGTCTTTAAGTACTTATTTAGCACTCACAATTTGAACTTGAGCTTTAAGCTTGGTGTAATACCCAGTTCCTTAAATTGAACCAAAATTTAGTAAAATAATGAAAGAGGATTTTAAAACAAAATGAATTAAGGCCAAACAATGATAGAATATTAATTTAAGCACCTAAAAATGAGGTATGAAACCATGGATAGTCCTGAATTGGAGCTAAATTGACTAAACAGACTAAACGGAAAGGGTAGTGGCAAAATCATAATTTTAGGCAAAATTTTAAAAATTCAAAGAAAGAAGTTTTAAAATAGTAAAGTTAAGCTTATTATGGTTCTCAAAGGTTTTGAAAATTATATGAACTATCAGAATAGTTAAAACCTTTCTAGTGTATAATTTAGACTATCAGTTGACCAAAATTTTATTTGAATTATTCTCAATTGTTCTAAATTTCTAAAACTTTCAATTAATTGCTTTTAATAAACTAGAAAACCTAAATTTTTATATGAATTGACAATTGTAAAAAAAGATATAGAATAAGCCCAAATGAAGCAGTCAAACTTTTGGAACGTAATAAAAATTATGGAAATTATTTTAAAATCATTCTTTCTTTCTTATTCAGTGTCATGCCACCTAACCAGCACCCCAAAAATGACACATACACTTCAAAAAAAAAAAAAACAAAGAGGCGTCCAAGAGAAGGGAGAAAGAAGAGGAAGAAAGCCAAGAAAGAGTAAGGTTTTGTGCATTTTTTCATGGCATGTTAGTTACCAAATTTTTTCTCCTCCCTAAGCTCTCTTTATTGATGGTTTTAGTTTCTAAAAAAGACCATTTTAGTTGCTGGTCATAAGGGAAAAGGAAAGAATTTAAAGCAATCAATTCTACCACAAGAATCTCCATTTGATAAGGATTCAAACAAAGTATAAGGTAAGCTAGAAAAATTGTTCTTTCTTTGAGTTCTCTTCCTATTTAGGTCCGGGCAGGGTACAAGGATTTTAAAGAGAGATTAATTTTGGTTTAAACTTGGTAGGATTTGGAGTTTTGAAGTATGGAGAATTATATTATGTAAAAAAAATCAAGTAAGAAGCTTTAAAATGCAAAGTAGGCCACTTAAGGTTTTGTTTGCACCTTGAAAGTTTTAGAACTCTACAAAGATAATTCAAGCCATGTAAGATTATATCTAAACTAGAAAGGAGCCAAGCAATCTCTATATGTATCAATTTCTTAAGAAGAATGACAAAAATCCATTAGGTTCTCCTTTTGGCATAGGTTTGGCCATGCTATGGATATGGTATCTAGGAAGAGTTTTTTTTTTAATTATTCTAAGGTTATAAATGGTTTAGATATGATATGAATGCTAATGGAACTATTAAATTGAATTTAGAAACTTTATTTTGTAAATGATGATCCAAATGAGTTCCATTAAAATTATATGACTCATAGCAAATGAGAATTGGGAGATTAAAAAGTGAAACCTAAGAGTTTCCTCTTAAGGAACCTAAAATGATCTAAAGTGACATATTCGGATCTAATAGATTTAGATGGTGATAATAAGGTTTAAAGTGAATCCTAATATCTTACTTTATTTTACAATTGCTATACGTAGGCCAAGTTAGCCCAAGTTTACCTATTTGTGGGTGTTAAGTTAAAAAAAAAGTCAAGAAAAAAAGAACCAACAAAGAAGTTAGTGGTAATTCCAAGTCTATAAATTTATAAGATAGTATTATCTCCCTATCTTGCATACATTAGAATGTTGAAATGAGTTGAGATGCTTGTATGTGTAGTTGCTTGGTGTATTCATGAGCTATGTTTTGATATAATTTTCTTTATGAGTTTTATGCATGAGTTTGGTATATTTTTTACTCTTAACTTTCTATAATGAGGAATTGAGCATAGTAAATCTTTCTTAGCCCAAAGATGAGTTTAATTAAGCCTAACCAGTATATTTGAATGCCATGACTTGATGAGAAATGAGTTCTTATACTAAAATTTTCATTTGAGTTTCATAATACGTATGAATTACATGCTTGCATCATATGCATGGCATTTCTTCATGGTATTCTTGTAAGCATTAATTTGGTTGAGATTTGCTATTGATATTCTCTCTAGAATCTCACTCATATATTTCCACTAAGCATTTTAGGTTCTTTAAGCAAAGGAAAGAAATTAGAGAGGAGTTAAGTAATAGAAAATGTTGTAGTTAGTATTTTGTAATGTAAATATGCCTAATGTTTATAATAGACTTGGATGGATAGAAAGCCTATGTATGTATGATAAACTTTCATGCAAATGATGAGATTTGTAATGGAAACATATGTATGAGCATGAGAGTATAAACATAAGCAATTTTGATATATAATATGGCTATAGGTGCATGATTTTATATATTGGATGCTACATAGATCATATATAACTTTGGGTGTTGAATGGTCATATTTTGATAGAAGCCTTATTTTATATATTAGACCATATGAAATGGATGTTTAGGATAATTAAAATTTTTTTTAAGTAGAAAAGTGCAAATTAGAGGCTAATTGGAATACTTTAGAATCAAAATTTGCTCTAAATGAGTCATAAATTATACTTCTGCTCTTGATAGCCAAAATGACGTAGTTTAGGATTAAAATTTAGCATGTAATTAGAAAATTTATAGAACTTTCTAACATGCTAAAAATATAAATTTTTAGAGTTATACAAAATATTTTATGAATTTTTAAAGTTGCAAAATTATGTGGAAATGGCCTAGTACTGTAGCAACTAATGCAGGTTCTGTTTTCGTGGATTTTGAGAGGCCAAAAAAATTCAATTTTCCTTAAAATTTTTATAGTATGAATTTCATATCATAAGCTTTACATGGATACCTAACTTGGGTTAAACTTGTATAAACCGAAGTTACGTAATCCAAGTTATGAATTTTTTAAATTTGGTACTTAATATGGCAAGAGTAGGCAAATCCAGGCTATATGACTCTTTTGTGCAATTAATGTGTATCTTATGATCAGTGGACAAAAACAAACTTGTCTATGATGATTAGGAGTAAAGAAGAAAAGAAAATCAAATTTTATCCCCTGTAACTCCAATTAGTAAGGAATATAGACTAAAACTATTGCATAAAGTTTATTAATGGTATCATTATTGTTGTTTTTAGAATAAATAATGTGAAGATATTTTAATGAAGCTATTTATGACACCTAGTGCGAAGATTGTGGTCTTTAAGGTGTATATTGAAGAGTAGAACTACAGTAAGGATGATGCTATTAGCATTTAAAGTGTACGATATCAATTAAAGCACTTTTATTCTCTATGCAATTGGCATCCAAGAGAGCAATTCATGTTGTAGCTATATTGCCTATACGCCCATAAAAGGTTAAAATTAATCTAATGGCTCTAATGTCAATATGTGTATATCCCAAATATGTGTACCATATTGTTCTGCCTAGGTCGCTTATAGAATGCTTTGTTCCATTTTGATACTTTGAATAAATTCTCTGTTAAAGAGTCTTTTAGTGGAGACAAGATTCCTAAGGCTTTCGATTATGGATCTTTCTCAAACATGGAGATTATAAAGGTTCAGGATAGAAGGACATGTTTCATAGAGGCAAGATTTATTAAAGAGATGAGTGATTTCTACAAGATTGTTTATTTTGTGAGAGAAGGTTTTTAGGCAAGAATGAAGAATGGAAATGGATGAACATAATCTAATTAGTTCCAAAGGTTGATTATTTTTATAAGAAGATTCCATATATGGGAGTTTCCTTCCTTGTTTTCTTTCCTACTCAGTTCCTAGTTGGCCTTTGAAATTTCCAAGGCTTTGATAACAAGTAAAGCAAGGCAATGTCTTAAGACCCTTATTTTAGAATCCATTATAATAAATTCAAGATATTCCAAGAGAACAACAAGCCCTTTATTGGGTAACAAAATTCTCTAGACCTCTCAGGTTTCAAGAGTTTCTACAGACTACCATAACTCTTTTGAAATATAAAATCAAAGACATCGTCTTGCCCAAAATTTAAGATCATCAAATTAATACTTTTTAATGCATAAGATCCTCTTGAAAAGTAAATACAGAGCATACTCATTTTTTCTATCTTTTCCTTTCACTCGTGGAGTTACTTGCAAATTGTTAAGTAGAAATGGGTAGAGTTAATACTACACCCGATCTCATATATAAGAAACAAATAATTAACTCACAAAGATTAAGAAAATTAGTTAAAAATAATTAATCATCTTAATTTTGTCTTAAATAAAAATTATTTTTTAAGAATGCCCTTATTTAATGTATGTTCTTTCTCCTTAAAATTAATGATAGTTACTACTCATAATTTAAAAAATTCATTTAATAAAAGGTATAATTGGAATACTATAATTAATATACTAAACATTAGTGGTTTATTTTTTATATTTTAAACCAAATCAAGCTCCAAAAAAGTCTCTTATAGATGAGAACGGAGGTAGTGGTTAGTTAAAAGTTATTAAAAAATAATAATAAGTTTGTTAGTATTGTTAGGAAGCTACAATAGTATACCTATCAATATAAATAGGGGATAGCTTAGATGTAATGTATGTGAAATGAATTGAATTGTGTTGTTTTGCTTTCTCTATGCCATAGATGCACAAGGAATGAACTTTTGTAGATAAGTTGCTATTTTTGTTTTTTAGATTCCTGGTGACAAGAAAAGATGGAGAAAATATGAAAAAACAAAATGAAAGAAAGAAAAAGAAAAAGAGTATCATTGGATATATTGTGAAGGGTTGAGAGAAAAATTCAAAAAGATATGAGATAAAAGCAAAAATAGAAGAAATGATAACAAAGAGAAAGAAAGAGGAAGGTTACATTTTTTTTATTAATTTTAAACACTTTAAATAAATAAGAGATAATTTCAACTATCTATTATATTAATAAATATGATTTATGTATTTTATTTTCTAAATACAACTTGCACTATATACGATGTTGATCAAAATATTTGAAAATATTAGTTTCAATCTAATATTAAATGTTGTCTTCACGAAAACGCATGCAATCTCTGTTAGAGTGCGATGTTGTAAGTTTTTGTAAAACACAAGGAACAAGTCAACATGCATTTTCCTCTTTTAATGGCAAAAATATATCTTCTCCTCCTATTTCAATTACTAATAAGTGTAAAGACCTTTAATTTTTATAAGCAGAAAACTTTAAAGTATAATGTTTTGGGTTTAGAATAGATACTCATTTGATCATGTTCGGATCCTCTGTGTATTGCTGCAATACATACATTGTGCAAAGCCACAAAATGACGTCATTTTAGTCCTTATATTCATTTCCATCCTTTTCATTTACCACATTGTGCTATACACATGTTGTGCGAAGCCACATTAATTGAAACAGAACCAAAACATTTTCATCCTTTTTATTAACCTTATTATATTCATTAAAAGTCAGAAAACAAAAATCTTTTGTGGTTCCTTTATAAAAATCCAAAATCTTTCAACACTAGTGAAGCATATTAAGGAAAGAAAATCAAGTTCATAAAACAAGCAAATTATTCTAATTGCAAAAATATTTACAATATATATTGCAAGATTCAAGCAGATTTTCTAAAGAGGCTTACTACTTTATCACAACTCACACTTTAGTTGGATAAAAATAACTTGTATATAAAGCTCCTATTTATAAAGATGATAGTTTGACTTGTCTGAATGTTTGTTGTTATTTTATTTTTCTCATAATAAAGACAATAACAACAATAATATTAACAATATGAACTTTAGATGATAGAGAATCTATAAGTTGATGCAAGAACTCATCAAGCAAAACTCCTCAACAACAAGGCATCATCTAGGACGAAGTTGGAATGAGTTTATAGTACAATTAAACAAATGCCTCGCTGCTAACATCTTTCAAAGTCCTTCCTTTTTACCATTGAGCTATACTCAGAGCCATATTAGCCATGTAGTAAAGCAAATTTTTTTATACCTAAAGATACAATTCACAACTATAGCAGAGTATAGAATTCACAAGCTCCTTTCTCAGTATGCTACCATATAAAATTTGACTTTCCTCCACATATAATATATGAAACCGATCTGATGCTCACCAAAATAATGACATCGCAAGTGTACAGGTCGTAAGAATAGTACATGATGAATCAAGGTCGTTCCTTCAGAGAATCAGTACGATTAGTGATTAGGCATTAGAGTTCTCATGTTTATTTTAGTTAAACAAATCAAATTGTGATTGAATATTTGCAAAAATTAATTCAAATCCAATTAATAATACTGAAAGATGGTTTTAATCGAAAATAAGCAATTAAAGACATCCTAGAAATTCTAATCCCCTTTTTACACAATGTCAATCATTTTTTTTTTAATTAATTAGCTTAATATCAATTTTAGAGTCAAAGGTCTAATTGGATACAAATGTCTTTTAATCCATTTAACCCACATATCAACTCGACTCCTTGATATTTCAAATGAGTAGTTAACATTCAATTAAGCTCAAACCTTATTTAAATTACCTAGGACTCCCAAGTATATTTCTATCTTAAATGTAAATTAGACTATGTCTAATCTTAAGTTACTTAATCAATGGTCTATAAGCAATTTCCTTCTTTCAAAGGTTAATTACAAAACCCATAATGAAACTAAAGGAGGCTAATCAATAGGATGAAACCATAATTCAGATTAAACACTAAAATTTTTAATAATCAAAAGGGAAATAATCTCCAAATCTTAAAGGTTCATAGAATCCCTAAGGGTTACAAGATTTAGCCACTCATGACTTGAAATCCACATACAATCTCAGCAAACATATCAACAAATACATCAACTAAAAAGGAAGATGGAGTAGAAACACTTAATCGGAAGAATAATGGACAAAATCAATGATTTTCCAATTGGTATGAAACTTCCTCGACACCTCTGATGCGTTTTCCCACTATCCTAGTATGCCAAAACACCTCCCCCTTGCTAAATGATGAAGCCCTAGCCTTCTCTCATGTTTTTTAACTCGCAAATTAAAGTTGTGTGTTTCAGAGATCGATCTTGCTATGGCGAGAGCTTATAGGCTTCCAGATTTCTGCTGATCTCGCTACTACTAGCGCTATAGCGAGTTACTCTTTGGAATTTGTATGTATCGCGATTTCGCTATGGCGAAGTGCCTTCCTTGCTATAGTGAATTGTGTTCTAGTTGTAGCGAGAGGACTTGTTTGACTTGCCTTTCCACTTTTCAGCTTCCCTCTCTTTTCTCATTACTTTCTATAATATTCTACTTTTCTCTGAGATGAAAATCAATCATAAAATGAGACTCAAACTGATAAAGATATTGTAATTGAAACATTTTTTTTTATTTTGTTTGATTGAATACATATTTAGTCATATTAATCAAGTGAAAAGTACTTTGCTTCCCTAATTTATCATAAGATATATCTTTTTCTTATCCAAAATTAGGGAGTCATCATGATCTATTGTCCAAATTAAATGAGAAGGCTAATAGATATCTTGCTACTTATAGAAAATTGAATGTATTTAATCACCTCAACAAATGTGAAAAAAAAAAAAGCCTAATTTAGGGATGTTTTCCGAGAATGAAACTTTCTGGGCAACCAAACACACCCATTTCAGCCATCCTTACATGGCGACGCTTAAACTCCTAAAGGCTCTTGAAGTACTTCATCATATTGATGAAGCAATCATTATATTGGACGAAGCATCTGGGATCCTTGATAAGTATAGCTATGATTTCCATTAGACTCCTACTGAGCTTAGAGCAAAGCATAATGAGCTGGGAACTGAGTTTTGCCAAAAGCCACCAAGTAGGGAGTAGGGAGAGATCTATCACTCGCAGCTTCATTTTCACAGGAGAGAAAATGAAATTTGCTATAGCGATTTTGTGATCGTGACATGCATGCTAGAACCATTGATTACACGGACGGCTGGGATTAAAAGGACCAAAACAGCGTTGTTTTGTGGCTTCGCACAACGTGCGAATTGTAGGGATACGCAAAGGATCTGAACCTCATTTGATCATATGCTCTGATTCCAAGAATTTTTTACAATAAAGATATTTCTAGAATTTTTTATTATAAATTTTTTATAAAGTTTAAGAAGAATATGATACAAAAAGTAAAAATATGAATGTAGTTAACTTTTTGTTTTCTTTCACTCTTTTTTTTTCCTCTGAACTCTATAAAAATTTTATAACAAAAACTTTAAAAAAATTCAAACTCATCTCATTCAAAATATATATGAATATGATAATAAAGTCCTCTATAGTAGAATCTCAAGTTTCAAGTGTGTTATCTTGTACAAATAATCACTTTCAATTTTATTTTTTGTGTGCGTCTATATATATATATATATATATAGATGTGTGTGTGTGCGTTCGAAGTTCACAAATAATTGAGCATGAGAGCGAAATAATTCGTGTTTGTTTTGAGAAGAGAATATGGAAGTTCTGAAATGAATGGAAAGACAAGATGTTTTCATTAAGTGATTTATTAGATAATAAAAAACTGATATGCTTGAAAACTATATAAAATTCAAAACAGTTACGAGAAGCGGCCATTCAACCATTGAAGAAAAACTCAAATTTTTTATATAATACATGGTAAGTAATTTTTTTAAAAAGATTTAACATCACACGAGTTGCTATTTTAAAAAAGTTTTTTCACCTGTCAGTTTTTATTTGAGAAAGGAAATCTGATAACATATCTGAAAAATTTTATCTAGATCTATTTTTTTAAAATTTAACATACAAGAGGATTATTTTGATGGGATCTTGGCTTGCAAATCGTTGAGCCTGATTTGAAATATAAACACACACACACACATATATACATATATATATATATATATAATTATTAGCTGCATGCATAAGAATAAAAGACAAAAAAAGAACATCTGTAGAAGTAATATGCGTCTGTGAAGCCAGCTTTATTAATGTTTTTATTCAATTGCTTGGGCACGAGACAAACTTACAGCTTCACAGTGATATATCGTATTTGAATCTTAAAATGAAATTAGGCACTATGGGGATGGGGAGCAGCAAATATGATTGCATAAGCAGGCATATTCATTTTGTGGATCGCATGTTCCTTTTCCAAACTTCCCATAACGCCGTGAACAAAAAGAGGCACAACGTTCCCTTTGTTGCGCACAAGGCTCTTGCGATATCGATACCTCCGTACATGGATAGCACGCATCTGATATGCCTGCATGATGCAATTTTCAAGATTTCAAAACAAATTACTCATTTACATAAATTACCACCAATTAACCAAAAATAAAAAGATAAAAATTTGTTCCAAAACATTCTAACTTTGCTATGTTTACATCAAGATCGCACTCAAACCTCTTAACAAGCTCAAAAATTATATAAATTTGCAAAAAAAAAATTTAAGAGCTAATTGAGTCGTTACCATAATGGGCGAATGCAAAGAGGAAGAAGAACAAGAATAAAAGAAGGTAAGAAGACCAAACTCTCATGCTCATTATGTGAGGGAATTTGTTTGAGAGTTTTAGCTGGATGAGAACGTTACATGCATTCCGCCATTTAAATAGTTATTTGGCAGCAGAATGGATCTTAGGAGGCTTTTATTTCATATTAATTGCTCTCTTAATCCATTTGCCTATTTTTTTCACTTATTAAATTTTCATTCGATTATTTTTCAAATTATGTACCATTCTCTTTCCTCTAACTGGGAATCCAATTAGTTATTAGTGCATTTCTCTAAAGATTGCAATCTCCTCATTTTATGTTTTGATTTCTTTCCTAAATGCTTTTGTCATTCTACCAGATACATGTTCCAAGATTTCATGTGATGCATTAAACTGGTGTTTACTTGAGAAGTAAGATTTTTTTTCTTTTTTTTTTTATCCAAAATATATGTAATTAATAGTTAAAATATGTTTTGTATATATAGGTCTTAGTAGTTAATATCATTATTTGATTTTAAACAAAACTTAAATGGATTTGAATTCGTATACTATATAAATATTTATGATAAATCATAACTTGGACAAGATTCAACTGACTGATCCAAATAAAGTCAAAGTTCAACCTGTCCTGATGCTTATTAAAGTAATTCTTGAAGACCTAACAAGTTGCATCGCTCGATAAACCCATAAGTACTCTCATGTCCGCAACCGCAATTACCATAGATGACTTGAAAACTGTCTAGCATCGATCAAACGTATAAATAATAGAAAGCATCCTCTTGCAGACCAAGTATGCTCTCTTTCTTATTCTTATTGTGCTTAACATTTTCAAATTTTTTTAAGCCATTGAAGGCTCAAATTGAAAGTCTCTATGTGTTGTTTACAGTCAAAGCATTATCGTTATGAGATAACTGTCATTTCAAGTAATTGTTCAGGAAGACGTAGGCATGCAATCTCATGTTGGGATGCAATGGTGGTAGGCCTATGTGAAACAAAAGGAACTAGTCAACGGGCATTGTCCTCGTTTAATGGCAAAGAATATTTCTCCTCCTCCCTTCTCAATTACTAATAGGTAATTTTAACATGCACCAAAAATGTTCAGGGTTTAGATACGTCTCTCAACCATTTAATATTGTCTGAACGCGTTCGAGATATATATATATATATATATATATATATATATATGAGTATAGTAATAAAGCTCTTTATAGCAGAATCTCAATTTTTTAAGTGTGTTATCTTGTCTCAATAATCACTTTCAATTTGTATTATTATTATTATTATTAAATATGGATAGAGAGAGAAGATACGTTATATGTATATATATATATATATATATATATATATAGGAAGTTCTCATAAGTAATTGAGCATGAGAGCGAAATGAATAGAAAGATTCATGTTCGTTTTGAGAAGAGATCATGAAAGTTTTGAAACAAATGGAAAGATAATATATTTTCATTAAGTGATTTATTAGATAATAAAAACAGATATTTTTTAAAGTTATATAAAATTCAAAAGAATTAGGAGAAGGGATTATTGAACAGTTGAAAAATAACACAATTTCTCTAATAGATATAATAATTGATTTTTTTCAACATTTAGCACTAGCTCTTTTTAAAAAAAGAAAAATTCACGTGTAAGATCTTATTTGAAGATCCAAATATGATAATATATATTTGTTAGTACTAAAAATTATGAAATTACTACAAATAGCTAATGGTTAAAAGTAGCAAAACAAAAACTCGAATAAAATAGCTAATGCAAAATGATGGCCAAATTGGTGCTAGCCAAAAACCCATGTGTAACACCCCGAAATTAATTAAGGTGTTAATCATGGATTAAGGTTAATTAAGGATAATTAATAGAGAATAATTGGACAAGTTAGTGAATAGGTATTCTAGAGAGATAAATTGTTAATCTGGGTTAAGAATTTATTTGGGATAGAAACTTCACCTAGATCCAAATTAATGAATCATGATAAGAGGCTAATGGAGGCCCAATGAATTAGAGGTAGACCCAAACTAATTTAATGAGATAGAGGCCCAAGATTTATCTTGTATAGGCTCAATTAAGTGGCCCAATTACCCTTGTGCAGACCCAAGCCCTTGAGCCCTTCAAGTTTGGCCCAAAACCCATAAAATTTCAACAACCCAATGTGTTAAACTGGCCCAAAATAATTCTGCAGCCCAACAAGTGAAAACTGGCCCAATAAGCTAAAGTCTGAAGCCCATTTGAACTTGGACCTTGGAGCAACCCATAACCCATTTTTGACCCAACTTAAACCCATCTAATACTTCAGCCACTTATCCCATTTGCTGAAACTCAAAAGTGAAATTCGGAGGTGGAGGAGGAGGCTAGGGTTTGGAGCAAGAATTCTGTATTTTCACACACTTAAAGCAAGATTTAACTAAGGTAATAGTTATACAACTTAACCCCCTCATCTTTCTCTTTAATTTGATCCGATTAGTTTTTCATTTGGAGGATTTTCACCCTACCCCAAAATCTGAAATGTGCTTATTTGGGGTTTTATTGATGAAATTCGTAGGTTGAGGTTAGGGCTGACATTAGGTAAGTTTAAACCCCTCATTTTAATGCTTTCTTTGATGGTTTGAGACCCCTATAGCTTATTTATATTATGGGTATTAATTTGGTACGAATTTGCTTAGGATTTTGGGTAAAACATTGAGAATTCTGGTAGGAGATACTTGAATCCGAATTTGGGAATTGTGGTGGCTGTTGCAATTGTCTGCAAGTGAGGTAACCGGGGTTTACATTAATTCCATGCATGTATCTATTTTAATTTCATATTTGCTGTATATAAATGATTTGAAATGCTGAATGAATTGGTTGGCTGTCTATTGTATTATGATTGGACCTTGTGAATCCATGGTGGAGCTGTGGTGCGGTTGCCACCCGTGCATGTGCCACGATCGGGCACCGGGTTATGATCAAACCCCAGATGCACTGAGCCCTGGTTGTGCTCAATGGGGAGTAGGTGCCATGGACGGGCCTCTCCCGGTATTAATGGCCTTTAACATGTTAAATATATGATTGCTAGTATGGGATGGTAATCATGATAGCCTAATTGTTTCATTTGCTGAAATGACTGATATGATTCTGATATGGATTTTGATTCATGCATATATGTTAATTAAACTGGATTATATGATGGAATTGTCTTGGTTACTGAGATGTGTATCTCACCCCATTTTGTGGGATTATAATTTCAGGTGAAAGTTCCTCGGGTAAGGATAAGGGCAAGCAAGTGGATGAACATCTATGAGCTGAGGCCTAGTGTGGGGAGGCTACACTTGGTCTGAGTGTAATAGGGTAGATGCTAATTTTGTTAAGTCATCTATAGCATCATCATGTATCTGTATTGCCAAGTGTAGGCTTGCACATTTGATTTATTGAGGATGTATATATTGAGGGGTTAGACCTCATCTTAATTTAGTAATTGTTGTATGGATCCATGATTTCTGCTGTAATTGATGCTGACCTATAACATTGCTTATTAATGGAAATGTGACCCTTGAGATATTGATATGAACCCCTAATGTATGGAACCCCCATTGATTGAGTATTTATGGATGGCTGATGGTAGTTCATGTATAATCTATTATTGTTACTTTATAAACTTGCTGATAGAAGGTAATTGGAGGAAAGAAATGGGCATATAAGATTTGAGTTGGTAATGGAAGCATAGCTAAGTAAATAAGGTAGATAAATGTCATTAAAGCCATATAAAATGAGGGGAAGTGACCTTAGGTGTCCCTAAGAAGAGAAATGGAGTATAGGGGGCGAAATATAGGGAAAATAGCTACAGAAGGGAGTCACGCCGCGGCCAAGAAGGCTTCGCCGCGGCCTAGGGAGTGACAGTGGCGAGGGACGCCGCGGCGCGGAGTGAAAATAATCGCCCAGGAGGTGACAGAACGTAACCTCGCCGCAGCGCAAGAAGTCTAACCGCGGCGCGAGTCGAGGAAATTAATTAAGGAGATTACAGTAGCAAAACTCGCCGCGGCGCCATATAGGTTGGCCGCGGCGCAGATCCTACTCGCCGCGGCGAAAGTCAGGAAAATTTCCGAGAGTAACTTAGCCGCGGCGCAAAAGTTCCAGGCCGCGTCGCAAGTTTAAAAACTTGGTTTTCGAGCTCCAGAACCTAACTTAGCCGCAGCGGGAAAGTTCCAGGTCACAGCGCAGGTCCCCAAACTCCTATATTTGACTTAGAAACCCTAATTTCAGTAAGGCTAATGTTAGGAAATAGCATGGGGACATTGGTGAGATATTTTTGTGGGTTGAAATCGATTAATGGATGAATCATAAACCTTTAATGATGGTACAAACCCTTTTATGCATGTTCCCGTTATGGTTGTTAGTTGATGATCCTAGTAGTATCAAGGTTTAAATTTCTCTATATTTTATTAATATAATTAGTTGCAACGACTCCAAACCTTGATCATTATTTATTAATCATGTATTTAACTATAATTACCGATGTTAGAACTTAGGGTCATCACACCATGCCTCATATAACAAAATACAAATAAAATAAGAAAGTGGATCAAACATAATAGCAATTAGGAGTATTCATTGGCTTGTTAGGTTCAAGGGTCTTAGCTCAATCCAGCCTAATCTGGCCAAGTAGGATTGAGTCAAAAATATAAATAAATAGAACTTTAATAAAATTATATCAGGTCGGGTTTGGACGAAAACTGAAACATATTTTGTCCAACCATGCCCGATAGTTATTATATTTTTTTTGTTATTAATATCTTACCATTTTATAATTTATTTATTTTTATTTTGTCTGACTCTCTTTACAGATTGCAACTTTTATTATTCATCCATATCTTCTTTACTTCTTAATTGTTTTTGTTATTATCATGCATGTTTATTAACATTTCTTTTGTTTAACAATGAAAACATACAAGTTTACCTAAGGTTAAATATATTAATATAGTTTGTGTTTTGTTTAATATTGGGCTATTTTCTTATTGAAATAATTTTATTAATAAAAATATGAGGGTTTCAAAAGCTAATTATTTTAAAATATATATCTATGAGTTTATAAAAAGATATTTTTATATTGTAAGTATTAAACACTAGATCTAGTGACCTTAAATCACCCTATTCCAACATACAATTGGGCTTGTTCAAGTTGGATCAGGTCATAGACAAAAAAATAAATCGAATGTCTTAATTGGGTCAAACGTTGGATCTACTAAATGCCTGGTTGGTTTTGCCCATGAACAACCCTAATAGCAACCACCATAAACTATTTGATGTCACATTCTACACCATTAGGCCACTAAGCAAGCATTCATGCATTTAACATAAACATGACTCAATAGAAAACGAGTTTAACAAGAGATGCTATAACTTTGAAGCTAAGATTATCATGCAAGACACATAAAATTCTCTCAAAAATCTTGTTTTATAATTTCTTTTAACTCATTCTTTTATTAATTTTATTTATCACTTTCTTTATTTTTTTTTTTAAATTTGTTTGTTGTCAATTTGAAAACTTATTTAATTTATGTAATTCAGTTTAATATCTATTTCTATTTATAAATTGTATATTTCTCATTTGAATACACAATTGGAAACCTCTATGCTAAACTTAATTACGATTAGGATTTAAGGGATCTTTCATCCAAAAAGTTGTGTCCCACATCTTCCTTTCTACTCATAAAATTGGAACCAAAAATTGGTCTTTTGAACATAATTTTACGGTAAAATCTCATTAAAAGCACATAAACAGTATCTAAAGAAATTGATCTTGATTTATTCCCTTCAAATTTAACATACATGAAAATTATTTTGATGGGATATTGACTTGCATATCGTTGAGCCTGATTTGAAATAAAAATATATATTAGTAATAGCTGCATACAAATACAAAAGAAGGAAAACAAATATACATATGTATGTATATATATATATATATATATATATATATGTAGAAGCAATTTGCGTCTGTGAAGCCAGCTTTATTAATGTTTTTATTCAATATAGCTAGCATGGGCAGACAACCTTGGGGCCGCAGCAAGTATGATAGCATAAGCAGACATATTCATTTTGTGGATCGCATGTTCCAATATTTCCATAAAGC
Source organism: Erythrophleum fordii (assembly GCA_032878935.1). Taxonomy (NCBI): domain Eukaryota; kingdom Viridiplantae; phylum Streptophyta; class Magnoliopsida; order Fabales; family Fabaceae; genus Erythrophleum; species Erythrophleum fordii. The sequence goes on from JAVQMF010000054.1 coordinate 46,725,027, forward strand.
TGCGAACAAAAAGTGGCACAACGTTCCCTTTGTTGCGCACAAGGCTCTATCGATATCGATACCCGCGTACATGGATAGCACACATCCGATATGCCTGCATGCATAACCCAAATTTTAAGATTTTGAAACAAAATACTCTTTTACATAAACTACCACCAATAAACCCAAAAAATAAAAAATAAAAAATTGTTCCAAAACATACTAACTTTGCTTTGTTTACATCAAAATCGCACTCAAACACCTTCAAAGTTCTGAAATCTATATAAATTGAGGAAAAAAAATGTTTAAGAGCTAATTAAGTCATTAGCATGATGGACGAATGCAGAGAGAAAGAATAACAAGAATAGAAGAAGGTAGGAAGACGAAATTCCCATTCTCATTGTGTGAGGGTATTTGTTTGACGGTTCTAGATAAGAACATTACATGCATGCTGCGATTTAAATAGTTATTTGTCTATGGTTAAGATTTTACAGGGCTTTTATTGCATATTAATTGCTCTCTTACTCATTTACCCTTTTCTTTTATTTATTAAATTTCATTCGATTATTTCTCAGATAACGTACTATTCCTTTTCCTTTGATTAGATTCCAATATTTAGCTTATTTCACTAAAGATTGCAAGCTCCTCATTTTATGCTTTCATTTCTTTCCTTAATGCTTTTATGTCATTCTACCATGTACATCTAATTCCAACATTCATGCGATGTATTAGATAGGTCTCTATTTGTAAAGTAAGATTTTATTTATTTATTTAATTATTACTTCAAATGTGTATTTTAATGGCTAATTATACCAGTTACGACTAATTCCAATATTTCATGTGCGATGAATTAGATATTGGTGTCTATTTGTAAAGTAAGATTTTTTTTTTAATTTCATACAAAATATATTTAATAGTAATTTCTATCAGATACATCTAATCTCGACATTTCATGCGTTGTATTAGATATTAATGGTGTCTATTTGTAAAGTCAGTTTTTGGTATTTATTTAATAGTTAAAATATGTATTTTAATGTATGTATTGGTTTTAATATGATTATTTGATTTTTTTAAAAAAACTTAAATTGATTTGAATTCTTATATATGAATATTTATGATAAACTGTAATTTGGACCAAGCCCAATATTGAGATTTGTCCAAATCCAACGTCTTAAAAGCTCAATAAATAGTGGGCTGGGTAAACTCATAAATCTCCCACAGTCCACAGTCATAATTACCTTAATGGCCCAGCGCCTGAAAATACAACGGATCAGGCATGTAAATAGGGAGCCTCCTCACGTAGACTATGTATGCACTTTTCCTTGATCTAATTATACCTGCCACTCGATCCCAAACTTTTCTTAGTCGTCTAAGTCACAAATTGAAAGAAAGTCTCTCTCCCTCTCTTTACGTTACTTGCAAGTCTATCAACACGGGAATTAGAGATCAGCTCTTTGTTCAAATAACTGTCCACCAGTTTAATTCAGGTTGTGCATTTCTATATGATGTACGAGTGGAAAAGCCTTTGTATTCGGCCATTTTAGAACTTAAAAACTTCGTCCTAGTTTTTCCTAAATGTTCAAAGAGAAGGAAGTAACTATGGGAATCCTTTTCCTTCTCTTTCAAAGCCTTTCACGTGACCCCATTTTTTAAAACTTTCAATCATCAAAAAATAAAGAAATAAATACTGAAAGGAGGAGGAGGAGGAAGAACTATTCTATGAAAGAAGAGACATGACTTGAAAACCCACTTCTATTTTTAATTTTACTTACGAAGTACATGGAATATTTATAGGCTTAAAAAAGGGATATATTCAAGAACTCTATAAAATATCAAATACATGAATCATATTTATCTAGACACATGAACCATTCCATGTACATGAACCAAGCATACTAGGTACATACACATACGATATTAATTGAACTTAATCTCCTAGAAAATATCATATTACAATTTCCAACAATGAAAGCGTCGCAAAAGTGGAATTTACTGGCCCATTCACTACAATGTAATGGCCTAATTTCATAGTTTACTTTTGCAGTCGATATTTGATAGGAATGGCAACTAGGGGGTTGGCTCTAGGCATAGTGAGGCCAAACTCCTCAGTCATTTCCAAATCAGTAGGCAACATGCCAGTTGGAAGCTCCCAATCAAAGCAATGCACAAGCTGAGCCACCACAAGGCGTATCACAGTTAGACCCAACTGCAATCCGGGGCAACCCCTTCGCCCCGACCCGAATGGTATCAGCTCGAAATCGCGCCCTCTCACATCTTTAGTGCTCCCCTCGAACCTCTCTGGCCAAAACTTCTCTGCCTCGCTCCACGCGCTCGGGTCTCGCATAATTGCCCACGCGTTTATTATCACTCTGGATTTTCGTGGTATGAAATATTCTCCTACGGTGCAGTCTTCAATTGACTGGTGGGGAATCAGTAAGGGTGCCACTGGATGAATCCTCAGGCTTTCCTTTATAACCATGTCCAAGTACTCCAATTTTTCCAAGTCTAATTCCTCCACCTTCCTCTCCATTCCCACCACAATTTCCAACTCTTTCTGAACCTTCTTCATCACCTTTGGGTTCTTTACGAGCTCTGACAGTGCCCATTCTATAGCTGTTGCTGACGTGTCCATTGACCCCGCCAGCATATCCTATGACAAAATCATCACATGTAAATTAATAGTGAAAATTGCAAAAGTTATAATCAAAGGTTAAGAATTATGGAGGTGTAGAATATGGGTAATCTCCTCCGCACCTGAGTATTTATTAGGTTGACTATTCTAAATTCTATTACGTACCAAGATTATAGCTTTGATATTGGGCCGTTCGATACGGTATTCTGATTCTTCAGTTCCAACGAAGTCCAACATGACATCCACGAAATCCTTGGTTTTCTTGTCCTTATTGTCGGATTGAAGATGCTCGTCTATGATTTTCTCAAAGAAATCGTTAAATATTTTGCCCACTGCCTTCATACGACGAGTAAGGCCCTGAAGATCGAGGCTACCAATGTAAGGAATGTAATCGCCCATGTTAGGAGTTGCCGCTAACTGCATTCCCTCTTGCATCACGGCCTTGAATCCCTTCTCGTCAAACTCCTCGTCCGTGTACTTCTTCCCTAGGACCATTCTGCAACTCATGTCAGCACTTAGTGTCGCTACCTTGGCACTAAGATCCACAGAAGCTCCATCACGGCTTGCTTCTTTTAGAAACTCGATTAAAAGATCAAGCTCCTCTTTTCTCATAGATCGGAATGTGTTGATTTTGGAAGTGCTGAGTAATTCCAAGGTGCACATTTTACGCATGTTACGCCAATAAGAACCATATTCGCTGAAGCTCAAGTTCCTCTGATCCCAAAACATGTACTTGGCAGCCTCGTGGGGTGGTCTGCTGGCAAATACGAGATCGTGTGTTTTGAGGAAGAGTTGAGCAGCTTGAGGCGAAGACACAACGATGGTTGGCACGAACCCTAATCGTAGGTACATGATGGGTCCATGCTTTTGGGATAGTTTGTGCAGGTCTCGATGAGGATGAGACCCTAACATGTGAAGGTTTCCCAAAACTGGTAACCCTCTTGGACCAGGAGGTAGTATCTTCTCCTTCTTCTTGTTTCTCCATACATATGATTGTAGGAGATAAGCAAGAGAAACTAGAAAAATTGCAATCCAGGCCATAGGTCAGTACTAGCTTGCTTAAAAAAGATCTATCTCCTGCTAAAAGCAATGGGGTATCTTACATAATGAAGGGAGCCTACTTATTTATGATCGCCAGGGGTGCCAGGGGACATACAAAGAAAGAACCCAAAAAAAAAAATATCATGAAAAGTACTCTCAATTTTTTTTGAACTGATTTTGAAGAAATAAATATAGTGAGATTAGTAGATATTACAATTCACATCCAAATAATATAGCTCCCACATTTTTTGTATTTACTTATTTTTTTCAAATTAAACATTTAAATTTTGGTATTGAAAGTCAAGTTCGGCAAATGCGGCTCCACGAGGTACCTACTCTGGTTGTCCTGCCTGCCTGCCGACACGCCTTACAGCCCATTTGGTTTGGACGGAAAGAAGGAAAGAAATGAAAAGAGTGAAAAATAAATAAAAAAAATTATAATTTTATCTTTATAATTATTATTTAATATTTTTTAATAATAATTATTTAATTATTAAATATAAAGATATTATCAAATTTTTTTATTTATAAAATCATCTTTTCATTTTTTTATTTTTATTATAACTTTTTGTGTATTAAACCTTAGGCTCCGTTTGGTTCAACGGAGGGGAGGGGAGGTAATTATATTTGGACAAATTTACCATTTATATTATTTTAATTTTATTTTTTATAAAAAAATTATTTATATCAATAATTTTTTAAAAAATTATAAATTTCAATCTTTTTTTTATTTTTAATTTCTGATAAAAAAATTATCTTAATTTTTAATAAATATTAATATATTAAAATATTAAAAAACTAAAAAAGATAAAAAAATAAATTAACATTTAAAAAATACTTCATCCCTCCCCTCTCCTCCAAAACCCCCCAATTTGGAGGAGAGGCAAATTTGTCTCATTGCCCCTCCCCTCCCCTCCAATTTTATCTAACCAAATACCTTATCCCCCTCCCTCCTCCCCTCCCCTCCAAAAACCCCCAACCAAACACTCCCTTAGAAACCTAGTACGCCTGGTTTTTTCTGTATTTGACATTTTGGCGTTTCAGGTCATTTATCACGCAATTATACATTCAAGTTCAATCAGTACAATGCAAAGTAGTTTATCACACCTTCTTAGAAAAAATTATAGTTAAAGATTTTAAATTAAAAATATTTATGCTAAAAATTTTTAAATTTAAAATTATTTTAAAAAATAGATAAGAATAAAAAATTTAAATTTAAATTTTTAAAGGATACATTTTTTGCACATGTAATTTAAACTTTTTTTTAATCCTTTAGATTAATTTCAAAATTTAAATTCATTTAATAAAAATATCTTTAATTTAAAATCTTCAATTATAATTTTTCTCAACCTTATTGTCAGTACTAAAAAATTTTGTTTCTTATCAATGCTTTCAATGCAATGCCTTTGTCATCTATCTAATGACTAATTAGATAACATTTATAACCCATTTAGTATGCAAGAGAAATGGAACTCATAATCATATTTGACATTGTATAAAATGAAGAAAGAATGCCTTTATATTTCATGTTTAATGTGTCTAGTGAGATAAAAATAATATAAGAATGAAAATAAAATTGTATTGAAAGACCATAATACTCCTGTTAAAAAATATTAAAATATTAATCTTGTTTTATTTTTTTATGTGATATGTGAGAAACCTTTTACCAAAATGCTTAGCCCTATCTTCTCCTTCACTTGCGATTGATTGTCACCTCCCATCTCAGAAGGGACGGCCTCTATCTTTCTCGTCCTTCAATGTCAAGATGTCTTCCATCTCAATCTGATGTTCATGTAAGGAAAGAAAAGGAAAGCATAGCAAACCCAAGAAAGCACATGCCTCGTACATGCAACAGTGAATCTAAGACTAGTCCAATGCAGCTGTGACAGGAGCTAGTGGATGATGCAGAGCTCAAGTGTGGTAGAAGCCAAGGGCCAGGACACAGTAGTCATGAATTCGGATTTGCACTTGATGCAGGAACCAGAGCACTCATTTTTACCTTTATCACAGCCACTCAACATATCCAACGGACAAGTAGTTGCTACGTACGTTTGTGAAACGCAGCGTCATAACTCTTTTTTTTTCCCCTTAACGTGTCCCAAATTGTAGCCGTTCATGCAGTCAACGCTAAAGGATCTGCCACATCACCCTCTCTCCTTCCCAAAATGCTGCATGGTCAAAGCTCGTGAACCTATCGTGCATCTGAACCTACTCAGCCTTCAATGGAGTCTCCATTTGCCTTCCCAAATGTCGCAGCCGCCATTCGAATCCCCAGCCTCCATTAAACGATACTGCCTCATATATATGGTAAGTCCCCAGCATCAATTCAAATATGATTTTATCTTACATTCACATATATGGTGGTTTGGTTTGATTCATAATTTTAATCTAGCCTCCATTATGCTTTAATCGATATTCCTCACCATGATTCTATCTTTTTATTTTGATTTTGTTAGTGAATTTGATTTGACTTTATTAGTGAATCTTGTTTGATTTTGATTCTGTTAGTGAATCTTAGAAGATGGTTGTTGCATTGTGTTAAAGCATCTGGTGATTTTGGATCTATTAGATGGATTGTGAAGTTTACTAGTGTTTTAGGCTTTTAGATAGTTGGTTTGATTGTGACTAAGAGAATTTTAATGCAGGCTTAATTTTATATGATTGGTATTTTTGCCATTTTAATAATGAAAATTAATTAATTTATAATTATACGTAGGATTCCAAGGTTGAACTTATTTACTGCATAGTTTTGTTGGAGGTTTCCTTCGTCTTCCTGTTCTGTAGTTTTTCCCATACTTCTTTGCTTTTATATTCATTACTAGCAATACTGTCCGTGCATTCACGTGCAGGTAAAAAAAATTTTGTAGGACCCACGGATAATATTAAAAAAAATCAAAAAGGAAAAATTAAAAAAAAAAAAAGAAACAACAGTGCAAGTAAATGGATTAGTCATTGTAAACAGTATTAAAAACAGTGAATGAACAATAAATGCCACGTGGATTTTTTTATATAAAAAAGATTGTTTACTTTTAGAAGATGTTTTGAAAATATTTACTAAAAACTCATTTTTCTTCTAGTTGTTTTTGGTTTTTGCTAATGTAAAAAAATAAAATGTCTTAGAAAGCATTTTACTAAACTTGATCATCACAGGCAGCTCGCATGCACTATGTGTTTGAAAATGAACCATATTGCTTAAAACTAATTGATACCTTGGCATGTTGACTTCTCTTATAAAGTACATATATGTATTGCAACAGAATATTTATATGACGCATCATGTTGCAATAATCATATCTCTATTCTTTTTTTCTTTTTTTTGGCTTTGTAATCAATATAGAAGCTATTTTTAGATATAGGTAACGTCTTATGTATTTGACACGATGCTACTTAGCTTTGCTGTAAAGTAGTATTTGTCTTGAGTCATTTTTTAGTTAAAAATGAAAACTTTCTTATTATAAGTTCTTTCCAACAAATTATTTTTCCTAACCTAAACAAAGCTTTAAAAAACTAACTAGTTTAGGCGATGTTCTGCTCTACCCTTTTTCCCTACTTGTTTGCTTTTATATTCACTACTACTTACTTTAAGAAGATGTTCTGAAAATATTTACTAAAAAAATCATTTTTCTTCTAGTTGTTTTTTGTTTTTGCTAATGTTGAAAAAAAATAAAATGTCTTAGAATGTTAGAAACTTTTGCTATACATACCAAACATGTGAAGGTACTCTTCTAGTAGTAGATGCTTCTCAAGTGAATTTGTACAAATTTAACTATATTCTTTCTAGCTCTATGGTATACAGTATATTGCCCCATCTTTGCATTGAATTTGATATGAAATAATTAATTATTAAAGTTTATCTATTTAACTATTAAGTAGTTCTAAATTTTACTCTAATGTTGTTATAAAAGTTTGTCTTTAAATTATAGGGAGTTGAAGCACAAACCCTAGCTATTTGTTTATTTAGCCTTAGAGAACAAACTTGAAGTTATCCTTGTAAGGATAGGCCATCTACTTGTAGCTTTATATATATATATATATATATATATATAAAAGTTGGTAGATAGACTCAAATAATGATTTGAAGTTAATATAAAATGGATAATTTTTAAATGAGCATAACATGTCATATGTATACTCTTTATATTATATTATTGACAATGGGTTTTTACCAAGTTTGACTTAACAAAGGATATTAGTTGATGGAACCATATATTTATCTATTTGGTGAGAACAATTATTCTTATCCATTACAAGTTTTGAATAAAATATATCTTCCATGAACTGAACTAAATGAGTTATTAAGGAGATAGAAAAGATATTTGGCTAATCCTAAGAAAGACTATAAATTATTTGAAGAAAGACTATTTGCAACATTATTTATGAGAAATTTGGTTGATACTAGAAAGGCTATAAATAATGGTATTAATGTAATGGATAACAAGTTGTCAATTTCAATAAGAAAGTTTATTTGCATTTGGACAAGACTTCTATTAATTCTTTCTTTGCATTTCTTGTAGTAGCCTTTACAAAATATGCATCAATTAAAAAATATGCCTACATTACAAGAGAACCTAATCACAATATCAATGATCCAAACAAAAGAACCTAACCTCTTTGGTTGTTGACTCTTGAGAAGTATCCACTAAACTCCATTGATTTAAGTACTGTTGCAAGATTAACAAAAAACGCCTACATTACATAGAACCCACACACCTACTATACTGTAGTTCCACCAAATTCCACACTTGGTGTTGGTGGTGCTAAACAAGATATTGCAACTTGCATTTAATAGCGTGCTTCAGTGCGTTAAAAAAATAATGCAAAAGTAGAAGTGTTTAATGACATCATTGACGTTGGTTGGTGAAAATAGATACAAGCATAGTTATACTTATCATAACATGTGGACTTTGCAAATTAGCACCTTTTAGAGCTAATCTTCTTTGTTAAGGTATATGTTCAAGTCAATCCTTCATTCATTTCCTATTCTTCAATCCAATTCTCTTCTTGAACCTCTTTGGCAATGTTATGCCATCACTTATCAGTAATGTAATAATATTCCTATTGATGATTAGACTCTTTCATAAAGAATAAAGGTCTATAACTTGTTTGCTTAACTTATCCATGAATTTGTTTACTAACTCGAATCCTTCTAGAAAGTCAGATGCTTTAGTCACTGATCTAATTAGCTTAAGGCAAAGCATGCAATACTGTTTATGTTATCAATCTGAGGATCTTCTTTAGCTTTCTTCTCCTAACATCATGTACTATACCACTTCTTGCCTCTTTTGTCCACTTTTTTAAAATATACTATTTAAGAAGTACGTTAATATCCATGACATCAAATACCTTTAAGGTATGATAACACAAGATACCAAATGACTCAAACATATGATAATTACGTGAAATTGATTTATTACACAGATTGAATGACACTTTGTATTCTCCCACTTTATTAAGCCTAATAATAACAAAGTGAAATAATAGCCCTCTTTTGTCTTTATGCTTTATACATGTAGTATTCACTATGTAACACCATAATATATGAACTCCAACTAATCTCTGCTTAGATTTGATTCCATATGCTTTCTAAAGAAAAAGAGCAAATTGGGACATTTTCCTGCTATATATCAGAGTTTAAACGCTCATAATTTGCCCCGTGAGTCCCGTGAACCCATCAATCACATACTCTACTTAAACTCCATTTATACAACTCATACATAACCTAAAACAACCCATGAACCATGGATATGAAGCCAAAAATCCCAAAATGTAATTTTTTAAAACGGGCCTAAAAGTCATATTTTTTGTTCTAACTTTGGAAAATCATAACTAATTATAGAAAAATGAGAATCAAGAAAATCATAGCTTTCTGGAAAGTTCTAGATGTTAACTTTACACTAAAAAATAATTCTAATCCACAATCTTAGCTTTTGGACCATGTTTGACATAAAAAAAAAAACAGAGGTCTGGCTATCCCTGGTACTGATATAACTTGTTGTCATAAACTTCAAAAATTCATAACTAATTCTACAAAAATTCAATCTAGGCAGACTATACCAATTTAAAAAGTTACAGATGTTAAATAGAGGAAAAAAATAAGTTCAGATCATTTCAGTAGCCTTTGGACCTCGAACACTAATGGAACAGTAACAAATGTTGGATAGCTTCCCTGATGCTGACACAGAATTTCAGAAAGTTATTTCTCCCTCTACAGACCTCCAATTGAGGTGTTTCCAATATAGGTCACTGTGGATGTCTAGTTTATGCCTATAAAATTTTATTACAATTAGACACCGTTTGCCCCATGAATGACATAAGTTTATTTTCGAACCTATAGTAACAGTACATTGACCAAACTATCAAATTTTTCAAATTTTAAAAATTCGCCAAATATTCCCTAAACCTCCAAATATTATTTACTTTAGCTTCCCAAGAAGCTCTCAACAAACTCTAGATACATGTCAAATTTCATATCAAAAAGAGCTCATTTGGTCATACTTTGACAAATTTCACAAATTTGGCAATTTTGACACCATAAATGGTTCAAAATGGGGATAAATGGTCTCCTACATACTCTAGCACCTCTTGGGCAAGGTAAGAGGAGTATGATAGGACCTGAGATTGTGAACCAGACCACTCGACAGATAGAATTGATTAGAAAAAGACTCCTCACGACTTAAAGTAGGCAGAAAAGCTATGTCGATAAGAGAAAGAGACCGTTAAAGTTTGAAATTGGAGACCATGTGTTCATTCGAGTGTCGCTAGTGACAGGAGTGGGTCAGTCAATGAGGGTAAGAAAGCTCAATCCTAGGTATATTGGTCTATTTGAAATCCTTGAGAAAATTGGACCTCTGGCTTGTTGGATTGCCTTAACTTCTAACCTAGCCCAAATCCACGGTGTTTTTCATATCTCCCAGTTGACAAAGTACTTACCAAACCCCTCACATATCATAGAAAAGGCTTGAGAAAGAGAGAGAAACCAAGAAAAGCTAATAGAAAAGGAAGAAAACCAAGGAAGAAAGATAAAAACCCTTAAAGATCTTTATGTTTCTTCTTCTTGCCTTTATTCTTCTCCTTCTAAGTTTCCTTTTTATGGGTGGTTAAGTAAGATAGCTCTGTTCTGACCTAGAATGAACAAGAAACCTTTGAATTAAAGTGTGATAAGTTAAGAAATGCAAAAAAAAGGAAAAGAAGAGTTAGTGAAATTCTAGAGGGAGAACCCCTAATTTATTATATACTTAGTAGGGTTTACCATGATTAATAACCTTTTAGCTTTGTGAGTAATTGTTAAGTTCCAAGAGAGTAATTACATGTTATTTGTTGTGTCTAAACTCAAGAGAAGCAGCTCCATCTAGTTGTGATTGTGAGACCAAAAAGGAAGAAGAGAAATTGAAAACAAAGGCTTGTGTTGGCTTGTAAGGTAGCTCTCCACTTTTTTTTGTTACATTCTTGGATATGTAATAGTTATTGTATGTTTGTGTGTATGCTTGTGTATATGCTTGTATTGTAAGACATGCCTTTGATGTTGCCTTGATACATTAGTACCAATATACTTATGTTTTGGATTGTGAAAATTGCTCAAGTGAGGTAGTGCCAAAAGTCCCTTGTGATAGGTGAAGTAGAGCAAAAAGTCTCTAGAAATGAGTGAGATAAAGCCAAAAGTCTCATGAATGAGTGAGGCCAAATTAAAAGTTCCTCGACCAAGGGTGAGGCCAATCCAAAAATCCCTAAAATAGGGTGAAGTTATACCAAAAGTTCCTAGAGCTTGATATTGGCATTGATATGATTTCCATGACATGTAAATCATGTGTTATATGATTATGAATGGTTAGATGCCTACTTGCATGCTTTGACTTATTTATATGTGTTAATTGTTTCCTTGAATGAGTGTATGTGTTATTGAGATTTCATGAATCTCACGCCCTTCTCTCTTCCATCTTAACATGTTAGGTGGAGTTCAAGGAGATCAAAGTGTAAACTAAGGAGCTTAGTTGAGCATGTTTAGGCAGTTGTATAGCTTATTTTGATTTTTTTTTTTATGTAAAAAAGTGCCAAAATGAATATGTACCTATTATTTTTTAGATGTAAATATTTGAGCAAGTATGTGTAAATGATGTGTGAACTATGTATAGAGCCAAAGTAATGGAAATATGAGAATTGGTCTCTTTATGGCTTGTATATAGTAGTGTATTTTTGCCCGTAGCATAATAAGTTTGAGTTGTATGATGATTTGGACTACTTGGGCATTTCATATATGCTATATTTATACTTTAAATCTTGCCCAAGAGATTAAAAAAAAAAAAAAAGAGGATCTGGACTCTTTAAAAAGCAAAATTTTTCTTTTTCACGTTTTTTTGAACTAACTCTTGCTATAGTAGAAAATAAGTCTCGTTACGGTGAGCACATATCAGTCTCAGATCCCTGTTCTCGCTATGACGAGCTATTGCGAGAAACCCCCTAATTTTTGTATGAGATGCTCGAACTCACTATAACTAGAAGCATTCTCGCTATAACAAACTAGTACATTCGCTATAATTAAGCCATTTCTTACTATAGCCAGCAGACTTAGAAAAATTTCAAGATTTAAAAAATTTTAGCAATTTTTTGGTTGTTACACACTAGATCAAACTCATACTGAAACTTGTTAAAGATAGGGGTGGTGTAAGTCTTAGAAAGTTGTCACGACATAAATGAATTTTGACTTTTCAATCTTGATATTTCCTCTCATGCTTTAAACTCACATTGCAACTTATTGTATCACTTGTCCTCCACCATTCGCTCAAAGGTATTTAAAGAATTAAATGATACCCTAGTTTGGATCTATCTAACTTTTAAAGTTTAAATTTAGGCTTTCATTAATTTGGATGCTTCGCATACCAAGAGTGACAACTTTTTTATATAACAAGCTACCAATTTTTCTTTTATGTTATTAAGGGCATTCAACTATATGTTTTCTTGAACATCATATTTTGATAGTAAATTACTCCACATAGCTTCAAAATATATCTCCTCATCATATCCATACATACATTTCTTGAAGTCAATAAAAAAATTGATCCATCATTCATCAAATTTTTCAGGTGTTTGTTTCATCAAGTACCATTTGCATAATTTATATGCAGTCTCTGGCATTACCTCACTTAAAGCTTTTGCCATTACCTAGTTTTGATCTATGAAAATAGTTAGAGACCTTTTTCTTCTTGTGCACCTTCAAAAAAGTTTCAAAAAGCCATTTAAATGACTCAATTGTTTCATCATGCAACAAAACTACTTTAAAGATCACTACTCTTCTATAATAGTTGAATCCAAAAAAACAAGGCATGTGGTTTATTTCCTTTATTAGTATAATGGATGGCGTCAAGATATACTATATCTCCAAAATAATTGTAGTCAATTGGCATTCTTGCATCGATTCAAAAGACATTAGTAATATATCTATCATGTCTATTTGATAAGCATGGAAAAACGATAAATTTTTTAACAATTGTCGTTGAAAATATTATAAGAAAGCCCTTCCTTCCCCATAGATCATGCTTTTTTATCTTCTTGATCGAAGATAATTTTTGACATCCAAGCATGTATACTAATGGTTAGCTTCTCCTCCTTCATGCATTATTAATTCAAAAGATGCTCTCTATTGAATTTCAAAATCCTCTACCAATTCAATCTTGCAAGCTTGAACTTTAGATATTTTTCATTGCAGTGCCAACATATGAGAAGTTTCTACTAGATGGAGTAAGTGATTATATTTTTCAACAAAGTCATGTACTTTATATTTTCTCTTAACTAGTTAAACTCTCATTCTTGTTAAACAATCGGTCATAATCTCAATCTAACAATTCTTTACCATAAAACATCATTTGTCTTGTTAACAAACATCCTCTTTACAACAAACATATTTACATGAACTCATAGATTCATCTTTGCTTTTGTTAAAATATTATTTTCTTACTCCAAACTTGATTTTCGCACTATAGTCATGCCAAAACTTTCATGTTAATTTTAATGTATCAAATTCCATCCTTAATTTTCACACCATATTTTGTTTATTTTACAAAGGCTTATATAAAAATTTTATTATTTTCAAGAGCAAATGTAATTTTATAATGACTTATACAAAAAAGACTTATTTTTTTTAAAGATCATTTTGTAATTTTTATCAAATTAAAAAAATGACTTAACTAGCCAAAAAAACAAACTTGGCTCGATGCTAAACCAAATCAATTTGGTTGTGTTATCTTATATTATAGAAGGGTTTTTCTCTTTTGAAAAAAATGATAAAAGTACTTTTATTTATTTAAAAATTTATATAACATTATAAATTTAAATAAATATAATATATTTTTAAGTAAAAATTATTTATGTCAAATTATTAATTTTTATCCTATTCAATGTTATGTTACATTATTAAATATAAAATAATATTATTTTATATAATATTTTATCTTATATAACATTACACTAAATACTATATATTCTTAAAATTTTTCAAATTTTATCTTATCAAACTTTATTCTATAAGAGTTTATCAATTCTTATATACAGGACATACTTCACGTTGCCAATTTTATTGAGACTCGGCTTAAGTGCTTAGCTGATTGGACGAAGAAGGATTTTACTTAAAAATCTTAGATCCGAATCAGATGTACCAAAAAACAAAAATTATATAAATAGTTTAACATCCACCATCTAGCCAATGCTCTTTTATGGGTTCATTTTTAGTTCTGTAAATCTGAAGCATTGCTTTATTTAGACACGAGTCTAAGCTCAATCTCTTCAAAATAATTAAAAAAAAAGAAGGTGAAAATTTTGAATGATAACATTAGCTCACATTCTATAAATTTAGAACATTAGAATTTTAAATTCCTTTCGCTCAAAAGTTTATTCAATTTCTTATACAAAAACAAAATTAAAAATAGAGAAGTAACTTGAAAAGTGGGATTTAAACTCTTAATTGTTTCAATGTTGTTATTTTTTATTAGTTTAATATCATATTCTAAATATTTATTAAGAACAAAAAGTTATATAGTGAAGTTTGTTTACCCAAAAAAAAAAGTGTAAATGAATGGCTATTTTTTGGTCGCCTGACATATATTTCATCTTATGTTTAGATGATCAAAATATTTATACTTAATGGGTTTTCACAAACTTTATTTGTTTGAATTCTAGGAAAGAAAATGGGTCTCGATTTGGGTTTAGAAATATTTAAGGGACCGTTTGGCATATAAAAATGTTTTAATGAAAATAGAAAATAAATGTTAAATAAATGAAAAATAATCAAATCTGTTTGGTATGACATCATAATGTCTTTTTATTTGTATATTTAGTAAAATAAAAATATTATAGGAATGGAAAGTAAGATGTAAAAAAAAAACTAAAATGCCCTTGTTAAAAAAATGATAAAGCCAAAATCATTGGTTCACTTATCCTGTACGCACCACTTCGCAACAGCTTATATCTCTGAATGGAACATCGTCTTCTTCCCCAATTTCAGTCAGAAGCTAGCTGAACCAATCGTCTTCTTCCCCAATGCAGCAATGGAGGTCAATGTGCTCCTCGACTGTCATTATTTCTCACAAGCTGAATATCGAATTTTCCTTCCTCTTCAATTTGTCAATGTTCCGTTCCTCTTCCTCAAATAGGACCAATGTGCAAACTTGAATATTTAGTTACTCTTGTAGATCCATTCCTATAATCTTTTAGGTACACATTAATAATGTGAACTACTTACAAAAGTAACTATTACTAATTTCTGCCATTTTTGCTTTGTGATAGGCAAACAAAGCAAATCTACTGGAGTCAATTCACAAATTGGACAGTTTTAGTACTGTGATGATTGTAGCATGTGCTTTTCCTATCAAATTCATTTTGTTTTGTTTTGTTTTGTTTTTTTGGTTATTTGAGAATAAAACAGTATTTACCTAGATGGTTAGACAGCCTTTTTTTCTTTTGATGGGATAGTTTTAGTATTGTGATGGCAAGATAGCTTGAAATATGTATATAGCATTCTGTCTGTGATGGTTGTGAAATGTTTAGACGATTGCCACATTCAAATGAGCAAGTAAGCCATAAATACTAGTTTTGTAAGCAAAAGATAGCAAACAGCAACTTAAACCTTCACCCTCCACACTTCACCTAGAAGTTGGTGAAAAAAGAAAAACTCATTCTGATGTCAATGGCAACCAAGGAAAAGAAATAGAACAGATGCAAGGATTCAACAAGGCTACTCCATAGTGCTACAACATCTTGGATATGAAGCGTCTTCAATGGCGGCTGTGGTAAGTGACGAGATCGAAGGAGGATGGGGAGCACGAGAAAGATGGGATAGAATCAAGAGAGATAGAAAGGGGTTGAATTGAGATTTTCCCATTTTAGATCCAAGCCATAATTCCTTGGACGCACTATAGTACTGAAGATCCTAACTCATTTGACCTTTCCCGACCTCAATGGATTCTCAGCACCAAACAAGCTCTAGCATTGGATTCCATTTCTGTTTCCCTTTCTACATGTATATCATATAGGGCGTAAACCAAGAATAGGAAAGGTGACACACATTCTGTCCCAAACTCACAATGTGCATGTGTATAATTTATTTAATTTGTGAATTAGTTGTTATGTTTGAAACATGGGATTGTTAAGACTAGATAATTTTAAATGACGTTAATTATGTGCTTAGGTAGTGTTAATAGTTGATACTTTTTTGTGATTTTATATGAATAAATTTTATGTAAATAAGTATTAATTAAAAATTGCTTATTTTAAAATTTCTTTAGAAAATAGTTTCGTTTGAAGATTTAAAAGTTTTAAGAGAAAGATAATGTGAATTAAGTTTAATACTCACTAAGAGATTGGTGCCTAAAAAGAGAGATAATATTTTTATCCAGATTCAAGATAAAGGCTACGAAATATCCAGCTGACCAGTGTTCCTACTCGGCTAATGCCAATTCCACTATGCTGTAGTTAGTAAAACCGACGGACCCAAATGCATCTCAATACTATTATGCCGCTTGGTTCTTATCCTTAAGATGTTAAAACGTTAATACTCCTTACCACAAACATGATTAAAATTTTATTAGAGTAAATTAAATTAAATTTTTAAGATTAACTAAATTATACTTAATTCTTTTTACATTTGATATATATTATAAAAAATTTTATTCTAATTTTCTTTTAATCAATAAAATTAATTATTTTATACAATATATAATTATAATTTATTTTTAATGTGATAATAAAAACAAATAAATTAATGGTAAGCTCTAAAATAAAATTATGATTTTATTATTAATATAATAATTAAGCAATTTTTATTTTTGAAAAGAATATATATTATAAAAAAATAACTTTTATTGACAAGCTGTAAAGTAGATGAATGGTTTTTGTAATATATATTAAATATATATATATATATGTATGTATATTTATTAAAATTTATATATATTTATTTAAATTTAATGATTGGCTAACTAACCATAACTTGTATAAAGAGATTGGTTTCCATGAGATTTTCTCTCCCCCACTTGAATTATAGTTGTTACTTTTACGTTATTTGTAGAGAAGCGACAAATCTTTGTTTTTATGTAAAAGGAGTTTGCAAATGTGATTTTAGTTTTCCTCAATGCTCTGCCAAACACACTATTAGGTGACTCTGCGAGAGTCGCGTTTTCACACTTGATTGCCGCATCGTTATCTTTTTTTTTTTTACGTTTCTCTTTTGTTTTTTGTCCTTTTGAGCCTTTGGTTCCATTTTATTCATAAAAAAAAATTAAATATAATTTTTAAACCAACAGATATGTGTTCATTTTGAAATATAATCAAAGATGGAATAAGCTTATTTTGTTATATTCTATTTAGATATCTCATTAGTGAATTCAAACGCCACCAACCACCTAGGAATGGTAACGGGGCAGGGGGCGGGGCAAGTTTTTCACTACCTGTTCTCATCATATTTTACCTTGTCCTACCTCATATCCAACCTGTAACACTATGGGAAGCACTTTACCATTTTATGATTGTGATATCATATATGTACTTTTAGTAAAGTACAACAGAATATTATATATAAATAAGTATGAACTAAAATAATATTTTTATACAATATATTATACTATTTATAAATATATGTATATATATTAATTTAATTTTTATCAAAATATTTTATTCTAAAATGATTTATATTATCTTTTTTTGGAGATAATAGTTTTTTTCTTTTATTAACACATACTTTTTTCTAAATGACTTATATTATTGGTTGAGAACTTATTAGTTTTATATTTTAATTATTTTAGAAAAAATGTTAATAATGAATGCTAAGATTATAATTAATTATTAATTAATTCTATCCTTTTTGTCAAGTAAATTTTTATTAATAATTTTCTAAGTAGTTGTTTAGTCTTAAATCATCTTTATTAAAAAAGATGATTACTTTATTAATAATTTTACTACCTTGCAAATGTGCATTTCTATTTTACTCGAAAAAACTAGTGAAATAAAATGATGAAGTGGCTAGTTCTTATTTAGGTATATCGATTGTTTCACTCTTTAATGATTGGTTACTTAGACAATAATAATGTTAACTTTACGAAATATAGGAAGTATTTGATACTCTATATCTTCATTCAATTATTTTAGAAGCTTAAAGACTTTGAAAATATAATGAATATACTTAGAAACTTATTATACATACATTTTATAAACATTATTTTCCATTTTGCAAATATGAAGTTCTTACACATGGATTATTAAGTTTGTTAAGTTTTAAAAATATTTAACGGGATACTTCTTTTATAACTATAAATTATTATGTTAAATTTAGTAGTTTTAAATTTATAATACTAGAATGTAAAATATCAATATATTAGTAGTCAATATAAAGTCTTAAATTAGATACAATTAATAGTTTAGCAATTCAAATTGACTCATGACTATAATAATAAAATTAAAAAAAAAAACCTAAACATCGTTTGATTTATGTCTTGATAGTATATGTAAAATGCATCTTAAAATTTTATTATTATTAGAATTTAATTATTTCATTTTAATAGAGTGAAGATAATCTTTTAACATTTTATAGTTAACTTTTATACATCTATTTATTTAAATTTTATGAATTCTTGAAATGATAAGAAAACAAATAAGATGATTATTAATTTTATTTTGATTAAATTAAAGTGGGTATAATTATAAATGTATACAAAAATATATTTTTTTTAAAATATATTAAATATAATTCTTAATAAAAATAAAGTAATAAATGTTAGGAATATATTTATAAATGATTAAATAATTTGTATATGTTTGTATATATATTATCTATATGCTTTTATATATAATATTTTATATTGATATAATAAAATTGCAATATTAAAAAAAAATTGTCAATGAGGTGTATTATACCTTTCAGAGACAGTTAACAAATCAGGCTACCTTATCCCGAACCCGTTTGAATACCCGATTAATCATTAACTCAACCAATCTAAATAGAGCCAAGCAAATTAAGTGCCCGGAAGTCAAATCCAAATTGCCATTTCTGCCATCACCTAACACCCAATGACAACTCATCTCTGTAACAAACTAGCGGTACTGTCCGTGCATTCACAGGGAAGTTAAACATATTAAAAAAAGTTTCAGAGAAGAATTTTTTTTTATAAAAAAAAATAACAGTTCAAATAAACAATTATAGATTAGAAATGGTAGATAGTACTAAAAACAGTAATAAATAGTAAATGTTCTACGGATTTTTATATATAAAAAAAAATTTCTCTGACTGCCGCCCAGCCCCAACCCCGGCCCAATCTTGAACTGTAAAGTTACTGTAAAGTTTGGATTTTTTTCAACCCACCTGAACGCTAAGTCAATGGCTAACTTATCTGACCCAAATAGAATGAGACAAGTCAAATACCCACAAATCAAATTCGTAACAAAAGCCTGATATTTTTGTCCGACCAAATAGAATGAGACAAGTCAAATACCCACAAATCAAATTCGTAACAAAAGCCTGATATTTTTGTCCGACCAAAAACGAAGCGAGGCACTGAAACTGCCTCTTCATTGAAATTATTGGGATGAAAGTGTGTCTATGTCACTCATCAGATTCAGACCAGCTAAAAGATCAAGACACGGCCATTTGTTCGCTAATTCCAGTGGTACTCTTTGGTAAATTGGAAATGACTTCAAATTCCTCACTAAAAATTCCTCACTATCTCATTCTCTGCAACTTCCCCAGTTCCCCTCATTCACTCCGTCTTCTTCTTTATTTTCCAATTGCAGAAGTAACCAGCTATGTTTTCCACACCTAGCCTCACTACGTCGACCCAGGACCCGAATATCGTGTGTTTCCACCCGTCCCAAGAGAAAATCAAGCGCCACAAGTAACAAATCCGAAGCGCAAGAGCTGGTTGGTTTGCTTATGAGAAAGTTCAGTGACAAAGAGCCTTTATTCAGCACATTGAACAAATACGTGAAGCTGGTAAGGACCGAGTACTGTTTTTTGCTGTTTGAAGAGCTTGGCAATGACAATAAGTGGCTACAATGCCTTGAGGTCGGTTTCCTTCTCTGTAAATTGTAACCCTCTCTCTTCAGACTTGCGGAATATCATGTATATGGGAATTTAATTAATTTTGCGGTGATACTGTCATTAAAGTTCGATCAGTGGGACGCAACCCAAAATTGTAGGGTTTATAAGTTTGTGAACAATCGAACATTGTTCAGGAAAAAGTACAACATTTAGGACATATGCGCGCGCGCGCACAATATATTATAGTATAAAGGAGCTGAACAATTGGATTCTAGATGGGTACTTCCATATATACACAATAAATTATAAATTATATATGATAATTGATAAGTCAATAGTTGCCTGCCTCACCTGTGATATTTGACATTTCAGGTATTCAGATGGATGCAGAAGCAACGCTGGTATATTGCGGATAATGGGGTGTACTCAAAACTAATATCAGTTATGGGAAAGAAAGGCCAAACGTCGGCTATGTGGCTTTTCTCAGAGATGCGTAATACTGGCTGTCGGCCAGATACTTCTGTCTATAATGCACTCATCACAGCCCCCCTTCATTCGCGTGACAAGACAAAGGCTTTGGCCAAAAAGAAAATGAAAGGAATGGAGCGATGTCAACCCAGTATTGTTACATACAACATTCTTTTGAGAGCTTTTGCCCAAGCTAAGAATGTGGATCAGGTAAATTCTTTGTTTAAGGATCTCGATGTGAGCATTGTTACACCTGATACTTACACGTTTAATGGTGTAATGGATGCATATGGAAAAAATGGGATGATCAGGGAAATGGAATCCGTGCTTTCTCAAATGAAAAGCAATCAGTGTAAGCCTGACATAATTACCTTTAATCTGCTGATTGATTCGTATGGGAAGAGGCAGGAATTTGATAAGATGGAACAAGTATTTAAGAGTTTATTACATTCCAAGGAGAAACCAACACTGCCTACATTTAATTCAATGATTTTGAACTATGGAAAGGCAAGGCTTAAAGAGAAAGCAGAAATTGTTTACAAAAAGATGACTATCTTTGGTTACAGACCAAGCTTTATAACCCACGATAATCTTATCTACATGTATGGCCTCTGCGATTGTGTTGCCAGGGCTAGAAAGTTATTTGATGGCTGGTTGAGTCAAAAGTTCATATTAAAGTTTCAACCCTAAATGCAATGCTCGATGTTTACTGCATGAATGGTTTGGCCACAGAAGCAGGCGCACTTTTTGAGAGCGCAAGTACCATATAAATTTATCCAAATTCGTCAACATATAAACTACTTTATAAGGCTTACACTAAAGCCAACTCAAAAGAGCTTCTAGATAAGTTGCTAAAGCAGATGGATAAAGATGGCATTGTCCCTAACAAAAGGTTCTTCTTGGATGCTTTGGGTGCTTTTGGTCATTTCCAGCAAATTCAGGAGCCGCAAGTGCCACTACTGGTTCAAGGATGCCCCAAGATTCCACGAAAACTCAGCTAGAAACTTAGTTGGCAGTTCATGTGAAGAATTTCTTGGTTTATATATGCACTGGAGACTTGCTTAAAAGTAGTAGATCAGTTCACCTGTGAGGCGTGGTATATTATATCTCTTTGCTGCCACTTCTCCATCATTCTGTTGTACACGGTACTGATTCTTAGGAGGAACTGATCTTCTCTTGGTCTTCATTTGACATCAATATATATAATACAAGTATTTATTTTCATTGAAAAATTATATCTCTCATTCTGCTAGTGTACTAACTTGCACACTCAGGCTTGCTGTTGGCTTTGACAAGAAATAATGCCCGGAAGTTTTTGCCTTTTTTTTAAAATTATTTTAAACATAGGAAATAATAGGCAATGAGAATAATTTAGCCTCCAACTGTCTAAGCAAGTACCTTTAATAAATTTGGGAGTCTCAATGCAACATTGAGAATTGGGAATACTTCGGGAAATTTTAGGTTATCTCTAGTGAAATTGACTTTTGGAGCTGAAAGTTAATGGTATTAGGACAAAAAATAAGATTAGGAGAATGATACATGC
Source organism: Erythrophleum fordii (assembly GCA_032878935.1). NCBI lineage: Eukaryota > Viridiplantae > Streptophyta > Magnoliopsida > Fabales > Fabaceae > Erythrophleum > Erythrophleum fordii. Next base: position 46,747,203 of record JAVQMF010000054.1, read on the forward strand.
TTACTTTCCATATCTTTTTATTTAATTTTAAACATAAGAAAAATAAGCTCAGAATAATTAGTCTTCACCTGTCTAGGCAAGTGACTTCAATAAATTAGGGAGTCTCAATGCAATATTGAGAATTAGAATACTTCAGGAAATTTCATACGCAGCTGCTTGTAAATAGTGCAATTGCCTTAACTTTTCCAAGCTCAGGCTTTGATTCAAGAACATGGACCATTTCCATATCAGACCTATTGGCTTCATTGAGTTTATCAGCTAGTAACCCTTCATCCTTAAAACAGAAATGCCACTGAATCTTCTCGTTTATTCTATTTTGTCATCAATGTTAGGCATGTTTGGAACCTGTGGGTCTTCTTCACAGTTCATTGGATACGTTTCATTTTTAGATGATTCTATCATGCCTTGATTGTTTAAACTGAAATTTCCAATAGTGAGGCTTTGGTAGAGTGGAATAATTTTTAAAGAAATAGAAAAGAGAATAGAAACAAAAATGAAATGAAACCATGTTACTTAAAATCATATTTAATATGACATGAAAAAATAAGAATACTTTTTTATTTGGATATTTAGTATAGTAGAAATAATAGATGAATGAAAATTTAAAAAGTCAAATGATCCAAATATTCTGGATTTAAAAGAAAAAAATATTAAAAAGAAGAAATTTTTGTTTAAAACTAGGAAAAAAAATCACAAAAACTTTGTTATTAGAAGTTTTAACGGCAAATGGGTCCACATTGTAAAGAAGAAATCACAAAATGAATTTTTAATTTCAAATGGGTCCACATTGTAAATAGTTCTATGAGGAGTTTTAGCGACAAACTATCATTAGGGGATAAATTATAAATTATATATGATATTCCTTTTGTTTTATAAATTATATTTGACTCCTCTCCAATTTATTTTTTGTTGATAAAGTTAACATTTTATACAATACATGTTTCTTCCAAAAACAAAAATTATTTAATTGTCTTTATTATCATATTAAAATAAGATCATATTTTTATGTCAGAGTTTAATATCATTGAGATTTTTTACTGTCATATTAAAAATAAAATTATAATCTCATATGTGATTTTTTTTATAAAAAAAATTGGTTAAGATATTTTTTTCAATATATATTGTAATATAGAGAGCCAAATGTAATTTTTGAAACAGGAAAAGTATCAAGTATAATTTAACTCAATTTTAAAAGATATTTGTATAATTTACTCTTTTCATATTGAACAAGAATCTTTTGAAAGAATAAATCCTTTTCAGAGAATTTTCGTCACTTTTGCTCAACAGACCTTGTTTGATACGCTTTATTTTGATATTGTAAAGACTATTTCTCTGAAAAAAAAACAGGATTTGGTTTCACTCTTCAAGTTTCATGACAACGTCCTTGTTTTTGCTTTGTCTTCAATTGTGCGATTGTGTCTGATTATTTAGCTGATGATTACTGGGGAAGAATTGGTGCGGCCTGTTTGCCTGTTTAAAGGTACTTTGTTGGATAATGCTGTTAAATTTTATGTAGAATGATGTATAAGAAACTTATGAAGTTGAAGATTGTGACCTTAGGATCCAACTATACCTGGGACCAATTTAAAATTTACAAGTTTTGCCTGATCATCAGTTGAAGTCTTGGAGAAATCATTAGTCGTTTCAGACGAGGACAAAATCGACGGAATAGATGACGGTGGCAGCCAAAATGGCGCTTCTTCTATAACGCACTATAAATGCTAGGAAATTTCTTTCCTTCTCTTAATTAAAAGAACTGCGTGGGTGCTTGACAGCTGACTTTCTGGATCATTGGAATGTTGGATGTTGAGACTAATCCTCGGTTTATTATGAGTGGCCAGGATCATGTTGTTCATAGGTATTGCCTCCGCATTGTTGTGGGGCTTCGTGGCACTTTGAGGGATGTCGTTATCGTCACAGTCAGATATTGGGAACAAGGTAATGATGTGTCGGACATGACAACTGCAAAGCTTGTGAATTGATTCGCTTGGATTATAGGCGCAAAACTGAACAAGGCACGATACCAAGAGCCATGGGTAAACATATGATTACGAATGGAGCTGTAAGTTGGATTACTATTTACCAACGCGATTGATAATCCATGAGTGATCTGTGAGGGTTAGTCATACTAATACAAATTTGACATTAAGGCCAACAAGTTGACTTGAAATAGTTTCTGTACAGAACTGAAGAGAGAAAACAAAGAATCAATAGAATATTGTTATCTTGAAAAAAATAAGAGAGAATTATTAAAAAAAAAATCAGAGTTAACAAAAATTATTCTATAAAACTTGCTATTATTATTTTAAAATAAATTATCATTAATTTTAATTAAAAACAATGATACTTAGTGGTAACTGGTAACAGGTGTTGTAAAATAATTTTTTTTAACTCTAAATCTTTATTTATAATTCCCTCCAAAAAAAAATTAAGTGACTATATTGTGAGGCGTATGGACTGCCAAATTAAGAACAATTCAAATGTCAATATAATCACAATGCCTATAGAGGTGTATGCCTCTTAAATTGCAATGATAATTTGGCGGTACAAATTCGTACCTTGTTACTGCGACTAAAGAAGTGCAAGATAATGAACTGGGGCAAAGAATGTTATGCTAAACCTGTAAGTATCTGGCTGCCCCCATTCAAAAGGATTGTGCGAGGAACTGCCAAATCACTTGTCACTTTTTGACGCTGAAGAGATGTTTATTAATTATTTTATTTTATCTGGCAGTTCTGGTTTGTAATATAAGACAATTAGGGCATCTTAAGATTTAATTAGAGAGTCACCTGTGTATTGTACAGATTTCAACGAAAGAAAGCCCCCAAAAAAAAAAATCATTAGACTTAATGTACAGTGGCATGCAGACGTGTGCATATTTGCATAAAATTTTACAACAAAAGAAAAAGAAGCAAAGTTAAAAATACAAAAAGCAAATAAAAAAAAAAAAAAGTAAAAGGAAATGTGACTCATGAAAATGCATTATTCACAACTCAAATAATGAGATTTTTTTATGACTATATATATATATATATATGAATGATTAGAAATTTGAATAAAACCTTATAGGCTTAATTAGTTTTATATTTGTTTGTTGGCCTTAGAGACTAGGTTAGCTTTGGTCCTAGTTCCATGTTTACTTGTTGAGCCTAAATTAGCTTATATCTTTTCTTGAAATGTGCTTTTAGTGAGTTGTAACCATCGTGTCTTTCATTATTGAATATTAAATTGGAATTTAAATGTGAGTACTTTGTATCTTTTCCTTTGATTCCCCTTTCCTTAGCGCATCACTTTTTCTCTATTTGGAAAGGAATATTTTCTTAATTAGAAAAATTAGAGTACCTTTACAACCTCAGGGCTCTCATAACGCAAACTAGACATACACAATACAACACTACATTAGTCAGATAACTTTCAAGCTCGGTAGGACTGTGTCTTCCAGCTGCATCCTATTCCAAAATCTGTGGAAGCTAGAAGGTCAAAATAAATCTTCCCACTTGGTCCGTCTTGGTTGTTGGGGCAACCCCAGAAGTCCAGAACATTTAACGAAAAAAATAATAAGAATAATGGGTAGGGGTAGCCAATTTTTTAGTAACCCTTATCTAAAGTACTAACAACATAAATGGTATTGGCCAGAGCACATGGAGACATCCATGACTTGCTTAGCTTGTTCTTGAACCAGTATGAGAGGCTAAGAGATTTAGCAGGCATTCAATCTTCCTCTGACTCTGCAAATCACAATAAATATCAAATATCAGACCAAAATAAATTTGCAGTATTTCATCTGGTGTGATACCACATAAATAGATGCAGAGTCCAGAAGGGAAGGCATTGAGGTATGTGCATTATAGTCTCAGAAAAATAAGCAGATTTTAGACAGAAGGTTCTACTTCTTTATGCAATACGGAAAGGAGTTCTTTGAACAAAAGGATACAGAGATAACTTAAGCATTTTTCATACCATGTATGGCTTCCATGTTATTTTCCTTGTAAACACCCAGGGGTGATCCATGGACAGAGAGAAGCATCTCGCCAGGTTTGGGCAGCCTAAGTGTTTTAGGTGTCATTCCAACGGACAATCTTTGACTGCTCACCTGCAAAATTATCAGAATCAAACTAATGTCTTCAGCTATTGAGAGTTAAAAGCCACATCGGCATCCCTTCAGCTCCAACTTATAATTAAAAGAACCAAATACCAGAGTCCAGAATGAATTTTAGGCATTTTATGATCCTTTCTTACAAAAGTCTTACAATACTCCCCTCAAAATCATCTAATTCAACTTATGCTAAATGGAGAAGGCACTCCAAGTGAGTGAGTAACTGATTCCATAATAATTGATAGTACATAATTTTCAGAAACATCTTTGGAGCTGATTAATGACAAGTGATATGCATAAGCTGAACAACAACTTTGAGTCCTTAAGTTCAATTCTATGGTTATTAAAAAACTGCAAATTATTTGTTCACTAAACCATATGAGCATTCTGTATTTCAAGAAATGATGCAACAATTTAAGTCCTATCTAAAAACTGCTGACAAAGATAAACAACTCCCAATAATTTGAACAGAAAGACGCCTAACAAGAAAGAAATACTGTAGAAAATATAATAGTAAAAGAAAAGTAGGAAGAAGATACAAACCCCAGGTGTCTGAAGAGCATCTTGCATTGCGAGAGTCTGAGTTTCAGATGGCTCATCCCAAACCTATACAATAAACATTTTGTCCTCAGTCATAATTAGAAGACAAAAATATGTCTCTTAAGATAAAAAGCTTAAAGCCCAGTCTAAGATCTGGTCTATTCAGAACATGCTGTAACAAAAATGCATAATGCGCAAAGAGAACACATACTATTTTGAAATAATCATGCATGGCCCAAAGCCCCCATACACTGACAGAGAAGAAGACTTATTTTTTTTACCAAGATAAACTTTCACTTTCGGCATTAACATAAAGCAGAAAGAGAACATACAAATTTGTTGATATGCAGGTTATCAGCACCAAGAAGGCTTGTTCTTCCTACAGCCAATCAAACAACCATTGTCAGTTCCAATCCATGCCAAAAAGAAGAGGAAGACTTCAAGTATATGCATAAGATAAAGTAAAATACCCGCTTTGCTGGAGTATTCATAGTCACCCAAAGGAGGAATTGTGGCAGAGCAGTCAGGATAAGCAATAGACAACCTTTGCAGAAAAGAAGCATGTACATCTCTTCGATCAGCACAGTTCATGGACAATCTACTGTCTTTATCATTCCATCTCACTTCAGATTTCTTATTCTCTTTATCATTAACAACTGAAAGATTTGGGAAATTTTCTTCAAAGAATCGTAGGACGGGTTTCTGGAGCTGTTCCTTGTTAAAATATGACCGAAGCAAACGCAATTCAGTCAGTAAATGTTCAATCTCCACATCACGCACAGCCCTAATGGCAGCAATTTGTCGCTGGACTGGGTAACCAAAAAAAAAAACCATCAAATTAGAGCGAAAATTTCCAAGAAACGACAGAGAGAATTTATTTATTTATTTATGGAAAAAAAAAACAAACAAAAAGTTTTATTTCTCTCTTCGATTGGGAAGTGGGAGTCTTCTGATCCAGAGAGCAGAAATTCAGTGGAGTATAACCGAGGAATTCATAGCTATAAAGCTTCGCCTTTGTATAGGACTAGGACAATACAAATATTCTGTATCTCTACTCAACTGGGCTTTCATACCTAATTGGGAGCCCAGAGGAGAAGAAAAGGAACACAATGCAAGCAAAGCGAAGAATATACCTTCGAGTTCAAGGTCAATAAATTGAGCTTCTTGCGTTTGAACTTGAGGCTCCTTGGGGTCGTCAGTACCGATCCCATTGGATTCAGGTACCGATTCAGTTCTTTTAAATGTTTTCTTGGCTCTTCGCTTTGCCATTTTCACAGAGAAGAAACAAATCTCTTACTGTTGGCAGAGAAAAGCCTATATTCATTCAAAAGGCTAAACTGTTGAGTAATTTTAGACATTGCTGTAATACTGGAGGATAATATAAAGCTTCAAAATGACATAAAATGAAAAGTAGAATTAGGGTTGCAGAGTTCGTACCATGAAATTGAAAACAAAGCAGCCTAGTCAATGTCGCGATGGAAAGTCGCCGTCCACCGGAGCTTGCAGATTGGGGTGTGCCAAGTGCCAACTCCCTCCTTCACTTTTTTTTTTTTTTCTTTTCTTTTCTTTTGCTGGAGATCGTAAGACGAGAGAAATTTCGAACGTTGAAGCAGATTACAAAATAGTTTGGGCGGAAAAAAGAAAGTAAGGTTGAAAAGGGTACCTTTTTTTTTTTGTCATTAGAAAGGGCACGATTCCGTTTGTTGGGAAGTCCGTCAATGGCCCAGATGAAAGATAAGCCTAGACTGTGATAAGCCCAAAAGGAGAACGTTGGGCTGGGTTTCAACCTTTTAGGTTTTAGTCCCTTCAACACCCAAAAAACAAAAGAAAAAGAGATTTAGTTCTAACTTTTTAGCAGCCTCGATTTTTCTTAGATTTTACCTTTTTTTAGAATATGTTTGGATTAAAAAGTTAAAAATTATTTTAATATCTTCTTTCATTTTAATTCAAATAAAAAAATTTATTTAAAAAAATTTATATACAATTCTTTATAATTTTATTGTTAGCATTATCAATTAAAATTTAATAGATATATAAATCTCTAATAATAATATTATAGGTATATAGTTTTTATAGATATCTGTATATTTCTTTATACACTTGTTATGCTATTATTAAAAAATTATACACAAATAGAAAAAATAAAAGAAATGGATAAAAATAAAAGAAATAGGTCTGTACATACTTTCACTCTTTGTGAGACTAGATCTTTTGCAGCAAAAATTCCATCGTCTCTGCAGTAGAGTTTTGTGAGAATGGGCAATGTTGTAATAATAATAATAATAATAAATAATTTGAAAGATACTGCAAAAGCAATGTTTGGGATTCTCATTGTAGAGAATCTTAGTCAATTTTTATGTTACTCACTCTCATTATATAAACATTTTACAAATTTTATACTTATCATATTTTAATTAAAAATTTTAATAATAAAAACACTTTCATTTCATAGGAATTTTAAAGCCTTTACATTTATTATATTTTAATTAAAAAATTTGATAAAAAATATAAAAAATTATACATAAATTTAGTACTTTTATTTTTTATCCATTTTTTTAAATTTAAACATATGTTTAAAATCAATATAAAATTTAAATCTAAGTTAAAGAAAATATAAAGATAATGTAAGATTTATATATAAAATCAAATGTCCAGATTTTAAGAAAATAAAATTTAAGTAAAATTATTTTTTAAGTATTTATTATTAAATTTCTCAATAAATAGGCAGCATGTAAAAAATTTTTAAAAGATATAATCATGCAATATTGGATTATAAAAAATTTTTGTTAAATTTCTTTTAAAAAATATCGAATAGTGTAGATCTAAAAATTTATGGTTTAATTTTTTTTTGGGGGGTAAATTATTGTTTGTCTCTTTGAAAAATTGATGTTATTTATGTCATTTATCAACGACGGTGGTTGTACGCTTCGTGATTCACGGAATTTAGTAGACTAATACGTTCTTTCGTGTAAAATTGTATCAGAAACCACAGCCCTTGTTTCAATTTTTATATCTATAAATCTCACATGAAATCGGGAGCTTTGGGAAATGGGCGACTTCCTCTGTCTTGGATTGTATAAAGTTTTTTTTTCTCCCAATCCATTTCTTTTATAAATTTTGACTCATTTTTTTAAATTAAAATGATTTGACACAGGCCCCACTTAGATGAAGTGGTCATTCTTTTAAATTTAATTTTTTTAAAAAAATTAGTGCCAATGGTATGTAGCCTAATAAAATAAAAAAATTACATCTAATAACTGACATTATATAAAATTTATAATAAACAATTTTAAAAATTAAAATTATCATTAAAACCATTATTATTCTCAAATTTTAAAAAATTTATTACTATTTCATAGACTAAGTAATTTTCTTAAATTTAATAATAAATTCTTTAAAACTTGATAATAATTATAGTTTTTGAAAATAATTTTAATTTTAAATATTATTTATTATAAATATTATATGATATAAGTTTTTAAATATAATTTTTTAAAAAAATTTAAAAATAAAATTAAAATTTAATATTAAAAAAACTGTGCACATAGCTTAGGAGAAGTCATTTACTGTAAGCGATTGAACATTAACGGATTGTTACAAAGTTTATATATATATATATATATATATATTAATTTTATTTTTACTTTTTCCTTTTTCTTTTCTCTTATTATTTTTTAAAATTTATATATAATATTTATACTTTTATCGTTAAGTAATTTTATAATTATTTAATAATAATATGATAAGTATATTTTTTTATAAATAATTAAATGATTCTTTAATCAAACATAAACATATTATGTTATTAATGAAGTATTATACATTTATTATATTTTGATAGAAGAATCTAATATAAAATAAATATAAATAAATAAAATTCAAATGATTTGCAATAAATAAATCACAACCTATAGTATAGTAAGAAAAAAATTAAAAAAATGAGTATAAAAAAATGAGTATAAAAAAATATATTTTACTCTTTTTATATTACTCTTTTTCTTAATTATGTAAGTTGCATGATAAGATCAAAAGTGATATAAATATGTTTTTTTAACATAAAGATAGTCAACAAATTATTTATGTGAACAGGGGTGCAACAGGGGAAGGGAATTTAAGGCCCCATTTTTTAGAGTAATAGAAATATATTTGTTATTAAAATATTTAATATGCATCAATGAAATAAAATGAAAATGCAGGTAGAAAGCAAGCATATTGTGCACTTTTCACTTTAATTCATGCTATTTTTGTTCTTCATCTTTTAAATGAAAATACTATGACATTTTTATTCCCTTGTATATTTATATTTATTAGCTTTTTATCCTATTTAGCCTTATTCAACTTATCTGCTCTCACAGTCCTACAAATCTTTCAACTTATTATAGCAATGTAAAACAAAAAAAACAAAAATTTATATCCACTTAATTCAAAATTTTTGACCAAGTCTAATGAACCCATCAATCGAAAATTTCTAAGTATTTTTTGACTAAATTTCAAATTTCATCAGTCAAATTTTTGATTGAATTTTAATTAGAAACAACTGTTTTTCAATTAAATTTCAATTGGAATTGTTTGAATAATCTATCAATTGAAAATTTTTAACTAAAATTATTTTTTGATTAAATTTGTTCGACCAATTCATCAATAAAAAAAATTTTATTTTTACCTCCAAAATAATTTATTATTTTATTATATATATATATATGTAAATATATTAATAAATTAATAAAAATATTAAAATAAATAGTTATATGTGAAAAAAAAAATTACCAAATAATCTATTTTTATCATAAGGTAAGAATATTTTTATCATTTCATTCTTTTTACTTTTCATTCTATTCTATTTTCATTCAACCAAATAATCTAATACAAATATATTTTCTTTCCTTTTCCAATTTTACTAAACAACATTTTTTTCATTACATTTCATTCATTTTTCTATTTTCATTTTTATTACAAAAGAATCTGCATACCAAACGAAGCCTCGAGCCTATCCATCTTTACTTTACCCTTCTTCGTAAAGTTATGCCTTTTTTTTTTTTGTAGAAATGGAAAAAGAAAATTTTGTGTGTGGGCATGGATCGCTGATTCACAGTTATCATTTGGCAGATGTATTTGTTTAAGAAGTAATAAGATCACGCGATTATTATCAAAAAGTTAATAATGAAAAAAGTAATTACCAAAACAAAATAACTCTAACAAACTTGGCATTAATGGCTCTAAAATTCTAAACTCGAGGTCAAAGACACCAAGTTTCACTACCAACGGTGCCACCTTGATGGGACACGTGGCTGATAGCCATAGAAATCGAAACTATTGATTTTGAGTTCAGGAAAAATGGAACTCATAACCCATGATTCTGAATTTAGTACAAGTGAAACTCAAAACTAACAATTTTGAGTTTCCATAAAACTTAGCCCGGCACTTACAACTAGTGCGATTGGTTAATTTGAATAGTCACACCAAATGGTAAAATATGAGGTAAGCACCATGTGTCAATAAATGATTGATTGATAGTGATTTTTGTAAATTCTGATTAGTGGAAAAAATTGTAAGAGATAATGTTAAATTTTAAAATTACAAAAATACCTCTAGATGTTTTCATTATAAGCCAGTTTCTTTTTTTTCCCAGCAGCTCTTCACTTCTTCACTCCTTCATATTCTTCTTATTTGGTATGTTCATAAGTTTCAGGGATAAATTTTGCTTTTCATCTTCTTCATTTGTGGCTTTAGTAAATTTTTTTAACATCTAATTACACGAAGACAAAATAAAATGTATGTAATATTTAAAATTTTAATTTATGTTATTTTATATTACATAATATGAAGAAAATATTAAGTTTAATAGTGATTAATAAAAAAAAGAGTCTAATGTGTAGAAAAGTAGAAAAAAGGACCAAAAAATTTTTTTTAAATGGGAAAAAATAGAGAAAACTATTCACGTTATTTGTTTATTATTTATTTATGTTATTTGTTTATTATTTTTCAAATGAGAAAAAAATATGGAGAACTATTTTAGTTTAATTAAGCAATTTTATTTATTATTATTTACATTATTTGTATTAGATTAGATTATTTATTTGTTATTGTTTATATATTGTTATGATTTTAGGAAATGTATGAAAATATTTTGGAGGTAAAAGAAAATTAAGAAGGAAAAAATCAAAAGAAGGGAAAAATATCTAAAGTAAAAAACACAATAATATAAATGAAGAAGATGTTAATAGGGTTAAAAAAATCAATGTAGAAGGTAATTTATAAATATAAAAAATAAAAAAAAAAAACTAAGGAAGGATTATTAGAAAATGATAAAGATGTATAGAAAGAAATAATTAAATTTAAGAAGAAAGAAAGATAGTTTAAAAATAATTTTGATGGAAAAAGTAAAGAAGTAATTATGGTCAAAATTTCTAGAAATATGAGAAAAATGAAAAATACACATAGGCAAAAAATTAAAAACAAAAAGATGAAGAAATGAAAAAAATGAAAAATGATTAAGGGAAAAAAATTTGCAAGAAATTTCTAGTTTAGAGAGAAATGATATTTTATAAATAATTAGTGAAATGGAAAAAAAAAAGTAAATAAGAAAGTGTAAAACAATAATTAAATTTTAAAAAGTATGATATATCAAATAATTATTTTATATATTTGTAATAAGATATCCATAAAGAAAAAAGAAATTGTGGGAAAAAATAATTATATTTAAAAAATTAAGATAAATAAATAATTAATAAAAAATATAGTAATTACAAAAAATGCATCTTGAAAATTATGTTATACTAAATAAAGAAGAGTGTAGAAAAATATAAAAAAAAATGTTATTAAAAAATGCATCTTGAAAATCAGTTTAGACTAATTATGAGAAAATAAAATTAGATTCCTAAATAACTTTAAATGTAGGAAAAATAAGGATAACTATTGTAGATCAGTTAAGTAATTTTATTTATTATTATTCATTATTTATTTACGTTATTTCTTTTAGATTAGATTATTTATTTGTTATTGTTTATATGTCGTCATGGTTTTAGGAAATGTATGGAAATATTTTGGAGGTAAAAGAAAATTAAAAAAGAAAAAATTAGAAGAAGGGAAAAAATATTTAAAGTAAAAAAATGCATAATAATATAAATGAAGAAAATGTCAATGGGGTTAAAAAAATCAATGTAGAGGATAATTTATAAATAAAAAAAGGAAAGACCTAAGTAAGGATTATTTGAAAATGAAAATAAAGTATAGGAAGAAATAATTAAATTTAAGAATAAAGAATGATAGTTTAAAGGGAAAGGATATTTTATAAATAATTAGTGAAATGGAAATAAGAAAGTAAATAAGAAAGTGTGAAAAAAATAATTAAATTTAAAAAATTAGGATACATCAAATAATTATTTTATAAATTTTTGATAAAATATCCATAAAGAAAAAAGAAAGTGTGGGGAAAGGTAATTATATTTAAGAAATTAGAATACATAAATAAGTAATAAAATATATATTAATTATGAAAAATGCATTTTTAAAATTACGTTATACTAAATAAAGAATAGTGTAAAAAAATATAGGAAAATTTTTATTAAAAAATGCATCTTGAAAAATGCTTTACACTAATGAATAAATTATTAAATGAATATTTGAATGTAGGAATTCAAATGGCTAAAATAAATGAGCTTGTTTGCCTTTATGCAAACGGAAGAATTTTTGATAGTCCTCAAGGTGTAACATTTCAGTACATCATGTCAAAATATATAACAATTAGTACCGACATCATTTTAGATGCATTGAAAGATATAGTAAGTCAGAAACTATAACTTTTCCCAATCAAGTTGCGATCAATTTGATATATAGACTCTCAGCGTCACTAAATTCTATATGGTATCAATCAATTGTTCTAAAGAATGATTTTGATATTCAGAGAATGTGGCGAGCCCATTCATGTTTTCTAGTGCAATTGAATTGTATGCAAATACCTTACTTACTAGCTTATAGGTGAGTTTAGAAATACAGCTAACCTCTTTGAAACAATATCAAATCATATCGATGGAGACCATTTCTCAACCAAGTTACTTTCATCTAACTCTTTGCTTTACTGAACTTCGTTCTTTGAATGGCCTATAAGATAATGTGTTAGAGGACTTTGAAAATGAAGATGGATACAATGCTAAGCTCAACCCCGATTATAATGATGATGAGAATGATGATGGTGATGACAATGAGACTGATGGATTTGAAAATGATGTGTATAGAGAAGATCCAGTAGATACCATTAATGTTGGATCAGAATCACAATATGTAGACTCTGTTGTTGCTTTCTTCTTCCAGGTTAATATGGCATTTGCCAATGGGGATGAATTTGAGGAAGTTAGGGATAGTATGAATTTGAGCATATAAGACTTGTATATTGAATTGCAATATCCGAGCTAGAAGACATTACGTCGTGCTATTAAACTATATTATGTGAAAACACATTATACTTTTAAAAAATATTTGACATATGAAAAGTATAAAGAATTATGACATGTTAATTATGGAAATGGTTATAGTTGGTGAATAAAGGCATGCAAAAAATGTAAGGGAAAGGGTTCATATTGGCAAATAACAAAATATGGCGGTCTCTATACATGTCTATCTGCGATCTTATCACAAGACCACCTGAAATTGGATTTTGATATTATATCATCATATATTGTAGGTATGATAACTAAGATACCCGATATTTCAATTAAATAAATTATCGAGTAGATGAAAAACTTGTTTTGATATACAGGAAAGTATGAAAAGCAAAACATTAAACCACTGCAATTATCTTTGATAACTGGGAGAGCTCATACGCTATATTATCCAGATAGATGGCTGTGAATCAATATTTTATGCCTAGGTCGTATGTTGAATTTATAACCCAATAATGTCAAGCAAGCAGTTTCACTAGTGAGCGACTTACTATATTTAAGTATGTTTTTTGAGCGTTTACCTAAAATCAATGATTCAGATTGATGGGACATTTCTGTATGACAAATATAAAAAGACTCTATTAATAACAACGACATAAGATGGCCATCAACCAATTGTGCCTATTGCATTTGCAATAGTTAAGAGAGAGACACAAGTAGTATGAATATTGTTCTTTTTCAACTTACATAAATAAGTGATACGAGAAAGGCATATATTTTGTTTGATCTCTGATAGATATTCATTAATTCTAACTCCTGTTGCTAATCCTTGGACTAGTTGGCAACCACTATATTATTATCATGTGTTTTGTCTTTGTTATGTAGCCAGCGACTTGCACACTCACTTTAAGTTACCGGGTTTAAAGTAAATATTAAAAAAATATTGGTATATTTTTTCTTTTCTAAATAACCAAATACAATGTCTTCGTTATAGTGCTTATTGTAATAACAATGTTCATGCTCAATAGTTATACGTATAACCCATCGCTTTTGTGATTGTAGTAAATTTCAGGTAGAAAAATATTCTTATTAGTATGTTCTTGTTGCCTATGTTGCCATTCCCTCAAACCCATTTTAGTATATGGATCCCATTTTCTGCCTAGACACCATGTGTTATGCTTATAATAATATTTTTTAGCTGATTAGAGGACAAGAATATTAGTCAAATCCCGACAATCTAAAATTGGTTCTCAATCCATCAATGCTCCATAAAAGGGGTAGACCATGAGCCTCTCGCTACTAAAATGAAATAAATTTTAAGGTATTGGGACAACCAATTTGGTATGGGTCATGCTGACAATTAGAACATAATCAAACGACTTATCCACATTGTTAACATGATACCTAAGGAAAAAACAATTTGTACTAAATGTTTATGAATTAAATTATACTAAATGTTTATAAATCAAGTTGTGTATGTTTATAAATCAATGTATACTAAATGGAATGTCACTTAACTTCTATAAAGGAATTAAATGGAATCCATTTGGTGTATGTTATGTGTGTTTTCCTAAACTATGTTAAATTTGTACATATGAATTATTCTATAAATTATGTTCCATACACTCTTGAATAAGTGTGTTGACATCATGGCCACTCCACAGCATGTTGTGCATTAAAAACCTAAAGATTATTTATTATTATACCTATAAAGATTACATATATCCGAAGCCATTTGGAATGACCAGGTAAGATAATTTAATTGCCCTTATTAATTGTATGAATATGTTCACTAATGATTTGCCACATTAACTAATAGGCAATATGTTATTTGTATATGTTTGCAAAATGATCATATTCTCCACCCACAATGTGTTTAGCACAAGAATCGTTTAGATGATTCACTTATAGTTATAGTAGAATATTTGAGATAGACTAGTTTTTATGGTGTAACCCAACTTAGCCACTTTGAGTGCGATCCATTACTTGTCAGTGCATTCGTAGAGCGATGGTGCCCAGAAACACATGCATTCTACACCACTCGGGGTGAGTGCACGATCATTTTTAGGACATGGCTATACAATTAGACCTACAATGCGATAGATACCTTATTTTTAGAGTGACAAATTAGCCGTAGGAAAATACATGAGTGGCTTTATGGTATTCAACTTCCAACTAAAAAAATTGATTGTCAACAGTTCACTATTGTTTGCTTGACTAAGAACTTTACTCACTTACCAGAGGAAACTAATGATGAGGTCGTCTGTCAATTTGTGTGAGCCTACATACTTAGGTTTATTGAGGGCTTTTTACTACTAGATAGGTATAACCATAATAGGCATCTAGTAATGTTTGGTACTAACTAAGGGCTTGCATACTTGGACGAAAAGGTCGTCCAACATTCTTCTATCTATAATGATTTTTAATCACATTAGAAAAATAAAAATAAATATATAAACTTATGCTGGATGCATTTACATATAACGAGGTTAGTTTTTTTTTTTCTTTCTTCAATATGTTCATCATAAATTTAACATTTCATGATATCTTATATTTTTATTTATGTTACTCACAAATTATTTGGTACCCATATCAACCACAAGATATGTTTGACTTAATTTCAGAGTATTGCTAAGTTTCGCTAGATATTTGGATTGCTTCAATGCCAATCGTATGTTTCTGCATCATAGAGTGGTATCGTCAAGGCCACGTCTTTCGCTAGTTCTGTCAGCAACAACCAATCTCTTAGGTGGCAGTCAAATTGGATGCTTTCCATGCTCTACAATTTTGAGGAAGAACTCAGACTAACTGGAGAACAGATCATAACACATTCATCTAACAATGGTAAAGCTGGCAAAATACTAGAATGCAGTCTCTTATTATTGAGGAGCCATTTGATCGCATTTCTAAGTATATGAGATGGTACTAGCAATGTACTCGGTGATAGATCCACCCCTTTAGCGCTGCGACTAGTTATGCTATAAATTTTTTAATATTTGTCACATTTTCTCTCTTGCTTTTCTCGATATATATTATTATATTTTTGTTTACTTCACTGTTATGCTGACATTCAAATGCTCATTTCTGTTTATATAGGCTGATCCACCAGAGGGACTTTATCTGATGCATTTGTAAGACCCTTTAGCTTTGAATATTTGCAATATTATAGGCTGAGACATCATCAATATATTACTATCTTTTGGTGAACAATGCTTCTTGTTATTTTCCTAATTTGCTGAACTAGCACTTGATTTGTCTAGACCTCAAATTCTGATAGGTCGATTAGGCAAGCAACGTTAAGATTACTTATTATCCCAACAGTCCACTGTTACAAAAACAAAGGCAACAGCTTGAAGAGCCGGTGTAGTAAGATATTGGCAGTAACATTGTTGATTCATCTTCATATATTCTGATTTTGATGTCTTAAGATATTGGTATAATTGGTCTATCTTCTTTTATCCCAACCTAACCAATTTGGTGACTTTGTAGAATCTGACCTTTCATATTACCCCTTCTCATCGCCTATGTCTCATTTTGGAATATTTGAGTAGCAACTTGGAGGATCATTTGTTGACCTTTTGTTTGATACATCTGCATTTAGTGTTATATACGCTAGTAGGTTTGGTGACCCTAGGGGATTATCACAAGCATGATTGTGATACCATATGAGTCGATTCCTCCAGTTGCTTCTTTATGATTTAATTTAAATTCTCCACCCACAGTATAGGAGCAACAACAATTTGAAGAAGTGAAACAGCAATGACTACCGCGTGAAAGAAAAAGGTTTCATTGTGATACTAAAAGTAATCTCTTATAGTATTTTTTTTAATATTTATGTAATTTATTATCATATTTTTTATGAAATTCTTAACAATGTCGTATGTCATTTTATTTCTTTTATCTTTATCAATTTAATCTTATATTTATTTTTTAAAAAAATATATTTATCAAAGACATAATTATTATTTATTTATTTAATTATTTAAAATTATAAAATAATTTCAACAACAATTTTTTAAAAAATTATATTTTCAAATATTTTTATTTATTAAAAAAATAATTTAAATAAAATTGAATTTGGATTAAAACAATCAGAGTTCAATTGATTTAAAAAAACTTATTAATGAACTTAGATGGATAAACTCTAAATTTTATTACATTTGTCTTACACCAATCAAATTTATGTCTTTTATTGCTTTTCATCAAATATTTTTTTCTATTGTCGCTTGTGGGTTATAATTTTTTTTCCCCTATTCTGTTTCCAACGGCCATCATTTGGCACTCTGGTTGACCATATTAGCTGGAGAGCTTCAGCAATTCGGTACCTACAACACCTACTCACAGGGGAATAAGAGCTGCTGAGGCAGAGCGTAAGCTAAACATAACGGAGAGAGACAACGTGCGTTGGGTTCAGTTTGACTGAGTATGCCAGGTCCAGGTATGCCTCCTCTTCGATTTGAATTATCATACACTGTTCTGTTCTAAATCGAGAAATCTTATAACCTTAAACTATTTTATATCTATAGGATTAGGATGTATAGTTTCTAAAAGGAAAGAGTTTAAGAGGAGACTGGATATGGGCATTAACTTTCCTTATGATATATCAATTGGATGCAGTTGTATTGCTATGGCCTGCCATTACCACAGCATTCCTGCTTATTTCAAACTTGGCCTCTGCGTCAAGTCTGAATGCTACAAGTGGGCACAAAAAACTGAGACAGGAGGTAATCGTTGCGCCTCATGGCGCTGTCGCGACGGATGACCGTCGATGTTCGAGAATTGGATCGGATGTTCTGCGTGAAGGAGGGCATGCTGCTGATGCAGCTGTGGCTGTTGCTCTTTGTTTGGGGGTTGTGAGTCCAGCATCGAGTGGCCTTGGTGGTGGAGCCTTCCTGCTTCTCAGGTTAGCCAATGGGCAAGCAAAAGCCTTTGACATGCGAGAAACTGCTCCTTCCCTTGCTTCTAAGGTGCGCTCTCTCATTTTTGTTCTTTAGAAAATGACCTAATGTCAATTAACTCCTTCAGAGATTTTTTTTTAATTATTATTATTATTTTAAATCTTATTACTCTTTAAGTTTTATTTTGTTTTGTATTTGCTTCTCTATTAGTTATATAATATCATTTTACAATCTTAGAAGGATAAAATTAAAACAAAATCACACTTTCGAGTTTGTTAAAATACAAAAATTTATTAGAAAGTCGATTGATATTGGGTCATCTTTGAAGTTTTACTCTAAATACTACGTCATCGTACTTGTTCAGAAGCTTCTGACAAGGTTTCACCTTTCCACCTGGAAAATCTGCAAGTCAGAAGATTGTGTAATTGAATTGATCCGTATTGTAGGGTAACCGATTGAACCAAGAATTCTTAAAATGCTGGATGTTTCCTATTGCAATGTAACTAGAACAGTTTTCATTAAGTGAACCATATAGAGTACTAATTGAGCCTTGGACTGATCTCGAATCTCATAATTGGTATAACAATTCTCTTCAAAATGATTCTTCCGTATTTGGTCATGTTTCAGAATATGTATGCTGGCAATACTACTCTGAAGGCGAGAGGCGCGCTCTCCGTGGCAGTCCCCGGAGAACTTGCTGGCCTTCACGAAGTGTGGAAACAACATGGAAAGCTGCCATGGAAGAGGCTTGTGCAGCCAGCCGAGGCTCTTGCTCGTCTGGGGTTTAGGATATCACCGTACCTCCACGTGCAGATGGTCCGAACAGAATCATACATCTTAGAAGACCCAGGACTTCGCACTGTTTTTACATCAAAAGGAAAACTCTTGCAGATAGGCGAGATATGCTATAATAACAAATTAGCAGAGACGTTAAGAACAATATCCAAATTTGGTCCACAAGCCTTCTATAACGGATCAATTGGCCTTAATTTAGTCAGAGATGTTAAGAGGGCTGGAGGAATATTGACCATGAGAGATTTGGAAACATACAGTGTTAAACTGAAAGAAGCATTATCTGTGAACGTTCTTGGACTGAAGATCCTAGGCATGCCTCCTCCCTCAGGTGGCCCTCCAATGATGCTTGTATGTATATCTTCTTTGCATTGCTAGTAACTATTATGATTTTCATAATTCGCAAATGATTTAGCCAAATCTCATGTTCTGCCACAGATGCTGAACATTCTAGCTCAATATGAACTCCCTTCTGGTCTTTTAGGCTCCCTTGGGATCCATCGAGAAATTGAAGCTTTGAAACATGTATTTGCTGTGAGAATGAATCTTGGTGATCCTGACTTTGTAAATATAACGGCAGTTCTTTCTGACATGCTTTCTCCTAAGTTTGCTAAAGAGTTAAAGAAAGACATTAACGACAATAGGACTTTTGGTCCCAGTCATTATGGTGGAAGGTAAGCTGCTAGATTGAGAAGAGATAACTTACTACAAGATATAATGTTGAACTTTATATGTTCCTCCATACAGCTTTAGATGCTCCTATTAATCATGAAAATTCTCTACATACTGTGTCTTTTATTGCACATACTAGTCCAAATGTGAAGAGTATTTTCAGCTTTTGGAGTGTCTGATAAAAAAACATGTAACAAAACCATTTACAGTCAATCAATCCTAACTATGTAGAACTGCAACTATTTTTATGTCTGCTTGGAGTGCCAATAAAGATACTACCAGTATGGAATCTCAATATATATATATATATATATATATGTATTTTTCCCTCGTAAAGGTGGAATCAGATCAATGATCATGGCACCAGTCATGTAAGCATCATAGATCCGGAGCAAAATGCTGTTTCTATGACTACCACCGTAAATGCATATTTTGGAGCAGGAATGCTTTCACAAAGTACTGGAATAGTGTTGAACAATGAGATGGATGATTTCTCCATACCTGTAAATGTTTCTAACAATGTTCCACCACCAGCTCCTGCCAATTTTATTGTGCCAGGGAAGCGACCCTTATCATCCATGACTCCAACTATTGCCCTCAAGGTATCCTTTTTGCAAAATTTTTCTTCCTTAATTTGAGCTGTCTTGCTCCATATTGTAAAGAAACTGATGATTCATGTCCAAGACGACCTAGTTGGCTTCACCAAGAGAGAATTGATGAGTAAGGTAGTATACAACGGCATTTGTGTTATTTCCTTGCAATAATACCTGTCTATGCCTCTACAGGATGGGAAACTGAAAGCTGTAGTAGGTGCAAGTGGAGGAGCTATGATCATTGCTGGAACTTCAGAAGTTCTTTTGAATCATTTTGTCAGAGGAATGGATCCTTTTTCTTCTGTAATGTCTCCAAGGGTCTATCATCAGGTATTGTCAACGCCACCCCCTCCCCTCTTTTTTTTTTTGGGTGTCTTGCACAAACTGGTTGGAGTAGCTACAGATAATCAATAATAGTCAAGTGCTATCAGAAAACAAAGCCCCTTCACCTCTTGTAGATTGGTCTCTAATTTTATAGTTCTTTTTTATCATTATTTTTCTCAACCAAATTAATACTTAAGAAACTAATTATGTGTGATTTGAGCAGCTGATACCTAACGTGGTTAGTTATGAGAACTGGACAACTGTGAGCGGTGACCACATAGAACTTCCTGCTGATATCAGGGCAGCCCTTCAAAAGAAGGGCCATGTCCTACAGAGCCTTGCTGGAGGGACTATTTGCCAGTTTATTGTTCAAGGCACAGAGTCGTACAAAAAAGATGAAGGTATTGGAAAACTTGTGGCAGTGAGCGACCCAAGAAAGGGTGGTTTTCCTGCAGGCTTTTGAGAAATTTCATTGAGATCGATCCCTTTACGTCCCTGGCACTTTTTTATGGTCTCTCTACTGGTGCAATTGTGAGGCGTGAATAAATGAGTCTGCATTCTTTCTTCTAGGAATAAAAAACATGCCACTTTCCCCCTTAAAAGAGGATGATGGGAAAATAAGAAAAGCTAGCCTTCTATTTAGAGAAACAATTCAGTGCAAGCTGTATGAAATTAAATTGCAATAAAAATACAAATAGTTTGTGGATTTGTGATCTTATATGCTTGCCTTCTGAGAATATTAATTTCTTATTCCCGTCTTCATACATACGGATACAGACCCCCAGCATCTTTCTTTACGCTAATTCAACTGTAACAAGCGTCTTCTGCTGGTTAATCTGTTACTGTGCTTGATTTGATAGTTCTCACAGATTAAATAATTTGTGGATGTCAACCAAGTGATTGTGAAGACCATATTCACTTGGAATATGGTTCTTCTGGCTGACATAGAAGCTGATTATCATGTTTTTGATGTAGTTCCTGATCGTCACTCTGTTAGTGGACTAACGATAGTGGTAAGTTATGACTTAAGAGTATGACCAAATGGGTTTTTTCTATTCGTTGATGGCTTGCGTCGTGGTCATTTGCGGGATTAACTGTCGGAAAATGGTAGAAATATAAGAAGAATCTGACTATTTTGATAAACTTGTCTAACAAAAAATTTGAGTCCCTATCAAGCACTGCATTTCTCTTTCTTCGTTTCTCATATTCTTTTCTCTTTTTCTGGTCTTCGGTTTAATAATGGAAATGGCGGAACTCATGACTCTATACTGGAATCCTCTGAGCAAATTACAAACCAAGTCAAATTTTGTAGGCTGGATATGTCTACAAGTATCTACAAATTACAATAAATTAACCTTTGCTTATTTTGTGCATATCCCACGAGATAAGATCCACCAAATGAATCGTTGATGATTTGTCACAAAACGCTGCCCAAGGAAGGTGGGTGGGTAGGGCCCACCAAGTATTGTCATTAATCCTACCTCCTTCCAAAGTATATTATTAAAGGTTTGTTTGAAAAATCAGTAAAAAACTTAAAATCACTTTTACTTAATCCACTTTTATCAAAAGTTACACTTATTTATTTTTTTTAAATCATAATTTAAAAGATGTCAACATTTTTTTAAATATGTATTAAAACGTATCAAATAATTTGATTTTAATTTATTTCCTACTATCTGCATAAATCTATGCCTAACTCATTACTCTTTTTTTTTTTCTTAATAGTCAATACATCTAATACATTATTCTTAAACAATCAAGGAGTTTATAGAAAATAAATTTCGAAGTATAGCTTGATCCTGTAATATCTCTTTTATCACATAACGTCGGCTTTGCCAGTGCGTCTAACTTTTGTCTTCATTAGAGCCTTTGAGTAACGTCCACGCCTCTACAAGTCAATTTCTGATGGCCACAATGTTGCGGATTCTCTTTCGTTAATTTAAAACTTTTATCAGCTAATGAAAAACAATAATTTACTTTCAGATAGTGGAATGTTAATTGATTCTAAATTGAGTATGATGTAGGAAAAAAAAAATTGAAAAGAGAGAGAGAGAGAGAATGTTTCATTTTTGCGTTGTGTCGTTATTACTGCCTTTTTTTTTTTCTTCTAAATACTACTTCCCGATCTCTTTGATCATGACAATAGGGACACATTATTTACACTAGTAGCTTAATATATACTAAAATATTTGTTAACTTTTTAGCTTTTTTTAAGTGAAATTCATAATTAAATTTTATACATTTTAAAAATAAAAAATATGCAAAGGTTAAAGATTAAATTACATTTCTTTTAAATTACACGATTTTTTTAATTTTAACAATATATACTTGTTTCTTTAAAATTAATTAAAAATATACCTTACTGAAAAATATGTTTTTTTAACTGTCATTTCAATATTTTTATTTTATATTAAAATTAATAATTCTATTTTTTAAAAATTTTTATCAAATTTATGATAATGTTTATGTTTACTAATATATATTTAATACAAAGGTTATTCTTAAGATTAAAATATTGTTAATAAAATATTAAAAATTAAAAATTTACAAAATACTTTTTATTTTTAATAATGTATTTCCTTATCAAATAATTTTATAATTTATTAAATTCAAAAAATTAACTATCTTATATTGATCAAATTACATTAAGAACTTGTTATATTGTATAATAAAAGTATTTTGGTTAAAATAAATATAATTACAATTTATTTTTGATTGTAGAAAAAATAAGTGTAATACATCTTTTAATTTTAAAAAATAAATGTGTAATCTTTTAAAACATAAAAAAAATCATATAATTTAAGTATGTTTGAAGGGAGAAAAGGATAATTTAACCAACAATGCAATACTTAAACTTTTTTCCCATTTTATATATACTATTTTATGGATTTGGAAACCAAAATATGAGAAAATTTTAAAATTATACTCCCTCCGATTTAATA
Source organism: Erythrophleum fordii (assembly GCA_032878935.1). NCBI lineage: Eukaryota > Viridiplantae > Streptophyta > Magnoliopsida > Fabales > Fabaceae > Erythrophleum > Erythrophleum fordii. The sequence continues at coordinate 46,770,438 of JAVQMF010000054.1, forward strand.
TATAAGGCACTTCCTAAAAGGTTTATTTGGTTCAAAATATAAGTCATTATGTAATTTTTTGTATTAAATTTTTAAAAATATTTTTTTTTAAAAAATATTAGTTTAACTTTTTCTTTTCTCTGTCTTCCATAAATAAAAATAAAATTAAAAAAAGTAATAAATTTAAAAAATTTAAAATAATTAAATAATTTTATTAAATTATATAAAATGATTAAAAATGTCTTATAATATGAACCGGGAACTTACCGTTTTTTATACATTCACAAAAGAAAACATCTTCAACCCACTTTGTTTTTTTGTTTTTATAACTCAGATTTTATACTTTTGTAAATATTATTTATTAACAAATATATTTGTTTCTAACATAAGGTGATTAATTCATAATCGCCAATTGAATATCCAAAAATGCTGCAAACTTTGCGAGATTCCTTAAACGGAAGACAACACATCTGTGAGCACTACCGTCCTGGAATTCACTTTTGTCCTCTGACTGAGTACTTCACCCAAGGGTCTGATCGGCCATGGCTTTGCAAAGGCTACTGAAGAAAACCATCGCAAAACCCAAGTCCAGGTTCGACGTTTGTAATGGCCTTTCTCTCTGCGGTGCTTTCTCTACGGTTCCATCTTCTCCTTTCAGTAATTCCGCTGCAGCTACCCGTATTGCTGGCCTGCCTCAGCTTCCACCATTTGATCACCAGCCTAAGCCATACAAAGGACCATTGGCCGATGAAGTTTTCGCCAAACGGAAGAAGTTCCTGGGTCCTTCTTTATTCCACTACTATCAGAAACCTGTGAGTCATGAAAATAAATCAAACCTTATCAACTTTTTTTTTTGGGTTCCTTTTTCTACTTATGCTGAAAATCCAATGAAAAAAATCAAAAGTATTCCAGCTTTGGCTTCTGTTCTTCTCTGTATTTGTGTGTGTATGTACATTTTGTTGGGATTTTTTTCACTCATCATTTTCTGATTCTTTCTTGATCCGCATGCGTATGAAGAGCTGTAATTTTCGTTTTCATCATGTATGTCAGTTTGTTTATATACTAATACAATGTGCACAGCTTTTGTTCTCTATTTCAACCGCATGTGGTTTGTTTTGATATCTTTCCTCAGATTTATATATCCGCATGAGGAGTTGTTCGGGTGACTTGTACGTATTGTATTGATGAAAGTCGATGCTTTGAATTTTCGAGTGAAATGCTAAGCCAATTACTGATAACTGATGAAACAGCAAATAAATCTGGACTTGTTGAGGAAATTTTTAAAATTTGGGCGCAACTGCGCAAGGAATGGACTAAAGCAGAGAAGTTTAACTTACTTCAGCAGCTTTCCTATTATGCAAAACTTTGCTATATTCGTTTCTTTGTTGGGCGATGGGATTCGTTGTTTGCTTTCTTTTATCCATTAGCATTGGGGTTTCTTAGCTTGACTTCAGAGGGACAATCAAAGCAAGCTGATGTATTGAGCAAAGTCAATATCTGGTCTGGCGTGCTTGTATACTATTTACTCAATGCAGTCCTCAGTAACTTCCCATCATTCAATGCATTCGTTTTGTAAAACTTTTGATGAATCGGTTTCTGCAATGTTTTTTTTTTTTTTCTGCTTCTACCACCACCTATCCTTCCACGTTTTCAATGTGGTCTGATCTTCTGACCCTAAAATAATTTTCTCCCATTTTGTATTGTGTGGTTCATCATGGTCACAACTGTTATTATATCTGGTCACTGCTTATGATGATATGGATGGTCCTAGTACTCCACGGTTGGTATCCCAACGAAAAAGGAAAAGGAAAATTTCAGTTGATATCTATTATATTTTTATAATCATTACTTAACAATATCTATATCTTTTTATTACTTTTTTAAAATAGGAGCATGAGAGTCATTTCTTATCTACAAAATCACTTTTTTACTTTCTATTTCTGTTTTCATTAATAACTTTTTGTATTCTAAATGGTGTTTATATATAATGTATAAACTTTGCACACTGAATGGTACTTCTTTCCTTCTTGTTCTTTTTTTTATAGGCATTGTATATCTAATTCAAACTTAATTATACTTATAGCTCAACATAGTTGAAGGCAAAATGCAATATCTATTTGATGAGAGTGGCAGGCGTTATCTTGATGCTTTTGCTGGAATAGTTACTGTTTCTTGTGGGCATTGCCATCCTGAAGTTTTGAAAGCTATCATGGAGCAGAGTAAACTTCTGCAACATGCTACAACTATATATCTGCACCATGCAATAGCTGATTTTGCTGAGGCATTGGCATCAAAAATGCCTGGAAACCTTAAGGTAAACTTTCTCTTCATTAGTTGTGTTTAATTCCTATTTCTACATAGTGAAAAGTGAAAACTTTTGGTAAAAACAGATTGTGACACTGCTATGATTTCATAATGCCGCACCTTTTAGAAATGTCTCTTATAATCACCCCTGATAGTGAAATATAAGTATGCTTCCAAAATAGCAACAATTTCTTCATGTCATTATTTTGTTTATTTCTCCCATCTAGTAAGCTTCTAGTGAATGAAAGGAAGGGATGAGGGGGAGCATTTCTGCTAAGGCACTGATTGGTCAAATGCAATGTTCAATTTTTTAGTGTTCTTGATTATATTGCAATGTGGAACATAGTTATCAAGTAAGCAATTTTAAATTGCAGGTTGTTTATTTTGTAAATTCTGGCTCAGAAGCAAATGAATTAGCAATGCTGATGGCCCGTTTATATACTGGTAATCTTGGTATGATTTCTTTGAGGAATGCATATCATGGAGGCAGTTCTAGTACAATTGGGCTGACTGCTCTGAACACATGGAAATACCCAATACCAGAGGTAAGTCTACATAACAGGTCACATGATCTCTAATGTTTTATTAATCTTACATGGCACTGTCAAAGTTCAATCTGAGCTATCAGCTGCATATAAATACCACTAACCATGGCAATATAACCTTAACTTTTTTCCTTTTTAACTTTTCGTGTCTCTTGAAGTTTACCGTGTAAAGAATCCAGGAACCAAATTTACAATGTGCTCATCAAAAAGAGCAGGCTGACTTGGATTTTTTTTTCTTTTTCTTTTTTGGGTTATTTGGTTTCTAAGGGGAAAACAGACCAATATTTGAAAGACATTTACCAGGACTGCATGCTAGTTTAGTTGAAAATATACCATTGTGAATGCAGTATTCATTTTTATATTAAACATGGTGATATGCCAGTTTTCCTTATCATGATTTTAAACTTTTTAAGGGCGAAATTCATCACGTTATGAATCCAGATCCATACCGTGGAATCTTTGGCTCAGATGCTAGTAGTTATGCCAAAGAAGTAGAGGATCACATTGATTATGGCACCTCAGGAAACGTTGCTGGGTTTATAGCTGAAACAATACAGGTTCATATAATTTATGATATCTAATGCTCAAATTAATATTCAAGGCCACTCTTGGTCTGGTTTTTCTATTTACATTTTCTTCATGACTTATAGGGAGTTGGAGGAGCAGTTGAACTGGCACCTGGGTACTTAAAACTAGTATATGACATTATCCACAAGGCGGGTGGTGTCTGCATTGCTGATGAAGTGCAGACTGGGTTTGGCCGAACAGGAAGCCATTGCTGGGGATTTGAGACTCAGGGTGTCATTCCTGATATAGTTACCATGGCAAAGGTCTAGACCATCATCTTATGTTTTAGTAATTCCTGGAAACCTAGACACTTCAATCCTGCACTTGAATTGCAACATCATTTGTCTGCCATGATATTAAGTATATGTAATTTTTTTAGCATAATTTCATGTCTTTCCTTATATCGTATTGGCTTCTTTCTTTTTCTGTTTTCTTTATGATATTTTTTTTCATTACATAATAAGGACTGATTTTGGTGAAGCACCTTACGTGCCTTCCATATCTTGCACAGTCACTTTATTGTATCTCATGTTTATATGTATCAGGGTATTGGCAACGGTTTGCCATTAGGGGCTGTAGTTACAACTCCCGAAATTGCAAGTGTGATGGCCCAAAAGATTCAATTTAATACTTTTGGTGGGAACCCTGTATGTTCTGCTGGTGGACTTGCGGTGCTTCAGGTTCTTGATAAGGAAAAGCGTCAATTTCATTGTGATGTTGTTGGTTCTCACTTGCTTGAGCGTTTGAGGTTTCTTATGCAAAGACATGAAAGTATGTAATCTTGAATTTAACATCCCTGAAATATTTCTTTTGTTGTTTTGTACTCTACTTTTCTTTTATAGCGCATTTGTGCTTCCCAGCCCTATCTGTGTGCTTGGTTGAATAGAGGCATAAACTTTAGTATGAGGGGCCTTAGTTGCTTGATATTGGTCCGTGGACTGCTCTCTGAGAGTCAGTATGCATCTGTATTTTATGTGTGTTATCCATGTGACTGTTTCCCATTTTGCTGAAATTATATGGTTGGATATTCTCATAATAATTGTATTTTGTGCCAGTCATTGGAGATGTGAGGGGAAGAGGTTTAATGGTGGGAATAGAACTTGTTACTGATCGAAAGGAGAAGACACCTGCAAAGACTGAAACTGCAGTTTTATTTGAAAAACTCAGAGGTACCAAAACATACAGGCCAACGCAAAATAATTATTTCATATGCATGAAGCGTTCCCCAAAATGTCTTCCAAACATGCTAACCATCTACTTGCTTTTGAATTGTGAAGAGCTTGGTGTTTTACTTGGGAAAGGAGGACTGCATGGAAATGTTTTTAGGATTAAGCCACCGATGTGTTTCACCAAAGATGACGCAGGTTTTGTTCTTTCTGTGCTCTCATAAATTAATTCATTATTGTTGAAGTCTTTTGAGAGAAGAATGTTATTTCATTCACTGGTTTCTTAATAATATGCAGATTTTGTTGTGGATGCCTTGGACTATGCTATTTCAAAGCTGTGAGAATCTGCCTGGAGCCGAGATGATTAGGTATCCTATGAACTCGTGGATTATTGGGCCAGATTGCCATACTGAAAGAACACTTATTACACATATATACCTTTGAATAACGATGCAATGCTCAACCCCTTACAAAGTGGATTTCTTTCTTATAGATCGTGAGATGATCTCAATTGTGAATGTCGACTGGTGTTCATAAAATGCATTAACCTAGAGTTATGCCATTCACACTACAAAATCCTGTACAAAGAGACACAATTGCTTGTGCAGACTGATGAATAAGTGACTGTTTATCGAATTGACGTCTTGCATGACTAGCATAAAAAATGTGACTTTTTTTTTTGTGGGCAGGGGATGTCATACACATACTCAAATTTAGTTTAGAAAATTATTTCTCGCTGCAAAAGTGAATTTTAATTGTCTTATCAATTGGTGAATTACACAGTGCATTCTTTAATAGGTAATTTATTGACCAGATTCAGTGTGAATAATCATATAATCAAAATAGCTGTTAACTGAACATAGCATCCATTCAACCTTTGCACTGTAAGCGCTACTTAACAACCTCTTCGTACATAAGCATTTATCGAAAAAAGAAGAAAAATAAAAGAAAACATGTCCAGTTTAAGATAGTTATAGTGAAGACCTATTAGATAGAAAATAAATGTCCATGAAGAGCCGATTTATTCTCAAAACGCACATCTTTATAAACATTTACTTCTGCATTGCGAATTTCCATAAAGACTCATTACATATTCTAGATGTTTCATCCAGACGGCAACACCTAACTTCCAAGATGAATTTTTTGACATACTCCTATTTATATAATGAGCATATTTACAACTTCTCCATGACGCAAGGTTGCTGAAAAATGGGGGCACCCTGCACCAGACGGGGCACATTCTTTCATGGTCTTGGAGAAGACACTTGTTTAGTTACAGGAGACACTGGCCACACTCATCATGTTCACATTTCAAGTTTCTTCTGTGTTTGTAGGACTAAGCAGGTTCGGGAGGACGATTAGCCCAGAGCTCGCTCAAAGCTCGCAAGCGTTGGAAGTATTCCCCTAAAGCAAGCAGGCACCGAGCTGCCTGACGGATTGTAAGGATTCGAAACATTTGCTGCAAGGTTTCCTGCCGAAGATGGTCAGCCTGTTTCACATAAAGCTTGGTTAAATTTCCTCAAACTTCTATAGCTACCTTCCATGATCATTCTTCCTAAATGTAAAATCATAACATGAATACTTGGTTAAAAAAAAAAAACATTGCCATATAAGAAAATAGTCAATTTATCCATTCCGAGAGGTTAAACTGACTTTCAAGAGTGTAAGTACTCTTTCAACATATTATCATGGATGATGTGAGACTAGGAGTCATTATTTCTTTATACCTACAGGTAGGTAGAGAGACTCATACGCATGTTGGGGAAGGACAATTTTCTTCGCAAAACACATGCATACAAATTACAAGTATGCTTAGAACATGGCATGCATTGAAAAGGAATTGCTATTACGAAAGTGGAGTACATTACCTGGTTCACAAAGCTCACCAGAGCTTCCAACTTCTCCACTGCAGTAGCCATCTGTGGAATATAAGTTCCATCAACCAGTTGTCCAGCTGCAACAGTTTCAGCAAGTATTTGCTGAAGTTTGTCCCTACCTTGTGAAAGGGCATCTTCTGCTTGCTGGCATGATTGTCCAAGGTTATAAACATCCAATCGTTGTTGCTCTGTCAAGGGTTCAATCAAAGGGACAAGAACCTGCAGTTAAAATAAATTTCTCAGCATGCATCATATGTACAAGGTTGATGACAACAGAAATGATCTCATTTGAATCAAGTAGCCCAGTGAACATTTACATGTCAAGGGTGCAGATGTAATTCGTGATAAAGGAATGAAGTCAAAACAAACGTACATGTCAGCTGACCCTGCTCTCTAGAGCAATCACTAGGTGATATCAATTTTAGGTGCTATAAGCGCTTAAGTAGATCTTGCCTAATGTATAAAAACAGTAATAAATTAATACAGTTTTGAATTTTCCCCTGTAGAAGATGCTACTATGCTAGTAAGAAAAACTTAATGATAGTGGGAACTCCTTAGAGACAATAATATTTAACTCCTACTAGTTGCTGTAGGTATTCCTAGTTCAGGTCCAGTCAGGCAGTAACTGAAATCACGTGACTCTCTTGTATTCAAGAGAGTGACAAGGAAAACAGGAATTTTATGCTTCTTGCTGAGCACTGCATGCAAAAGACAATGTCCATGAAATTCCAACCTGCTAGCAAGGTGTGTCATTGCAGGTACCCAGACAGCATCATCAACAGGATGATCAATTAGAAACCCTTAGGTGTTACATGATATAGGATGCAATGAACATAATGCCATAAATGCATGCTAGACCCATGCACGACAACAAAGCTTTCAGAGAATAGGGTAGGTACATAAGAACAAAGTGAGAGACGAATTGCAGAGAGTATGTACACATCTAAGGAACAACTGGTGCGACAAAAGAAAAGGATTCTTATTCAAGAAAATGCACAATATCCTATGTTTTTCATCACTTGCGGCATATAAGATTAGTAGTATTAATTGGATGCCAGTGGTTCAGATAGATGTCCACGTGAACTCCAAAATCAATTATTATGAAGTAAGGTAATTTACGTAAAGATTAAGTATTTAAATACAAAACTATCCGAAAAACAAAAAGTAAACTGTAAAATCATATTTTCAAATAATAGAGAGTATATTTAGGAGTTGGAAGGGGAAGGGAAGTGAAAGTTAAATGATAATTTTCTTTGGCCTTGTTTGATAAAATTTTTTCTTCCAAAAATCCCCAAATTAAAAGAATTTAAAACTAGAAAGGATGGGAGGACTTGAAAAGATTTTGGAGGGCTAGTTGAAAATCTTTTATTTTTTTCCCCTTCTCATTATTTAAAAAAAAAAAAAAAAGGAACAAAGGAGAGGTTTCAATGAAACCTTCGCTTCTCTTCCCTTTCCTTCTCCCAAACATACCTAGAAGCTTCTCTCTCTCTCTACCGAGAAATGAGAACATTAGGATGTTTAAAGAGTCTAAACATGCTTTTTCATATAGCCAATAGCCATTCAAAATGTCATACATTTATCATTAATTTGTTTATCTACAAAACCCTAAAAGATGATGGGAACGCATCCTAGTTTTATGAGAACCAATTAAATTTCTCAGCTTCATTCATTTGCTAGATATTAAGCATCACCTTCAGAAGCTCAGATGGGCGGAATCCTCCAATCCACAAGAAAAACCGTTCAGCTGTTGTTTTCCACATGCCAAACAAAACATAGAAAACATCCGCTTTTGCAGCTGCAGATTTCATGCGGAAGAGGTCAGAATAGTGATTCATTATACCATCTACAAGTATCCTGAGCTCTATGTCATTGATATGAGCATTTAAAGCAGTTCTCAGTTCACAAATTTGCCTAGTTTGCTTTTCTACCCAGTGCCCATACTGCAGCTCAAAGGTTGTAATGCCTGCAGAGTCGTTAGTTTGAGTCTCTTTAGAATGCAATAATTAGTTGGAAAAATGAACTATATAAAACGAGAATTTTAGGAGCGCAGTTACAAGAACAAGAAATTAGATGATGGCTTTGCATGTAAGTGATTCACTCACAGAACAAAATTAATTTTAAAAAATAAGAGTATTATCTTAGTTATCAAGATATGGATTAACGACAAGAAACAGCAAAACTCAAGAAAAATGACTAATCAATATTTAGTATCAAAATAACAAACAAACCTGAATTTACAGATCCAGCAAATACCAGATCATCAGAATCCAATCCACTACCTATAAAAGATCCCTGCAGTTTTTTTGCCTCAAGAATTAAGAGAGAAAAAACAGATATTGATCTATATAAAGCGAAGCACTGCAAAAGTTACAAGTGAAGTTCTTCTTCTCTGCACCTGCTGTCTTGCACGGTCCAGCTCTTGCTCTAACTTGATCAGCTTCAAACGACTTGATTCTAATTGCTGAACATAGGCCTGTAAGGAAATATCAGAAACCATATTCAAATTTATGCACATGTCATAAAAACTTTTGCATTTATCACATCTTCAATGCAAAACCCTTCAAACCTTTTTCCGCAGACGACTCTTACGAGCAGCCTCTCGATTTTGTGCAAGACGTCTCTGTATCTGCATGTTTTATAATGTTATATTCCCATCTCAGTTGCCATATAAGCATCAAACAGAAAAATGAAAAGTATGAATGCATGCCAGACATCCAAAATTTCGAAGCACAGGATATTGTATTTTGCATCAGGCACAGATTACTTAAGAATCCAAAATGGTGGGTTTAGCAAGCCTTCAATTGTCACCCCAAGTTTGTACATAAACCTAAAGATGAAGCAAAATAAAAGAGGAAAGATGTGCCCTCCCCTGTGCCAAAAAATCACTAGAGATTCTTAGTTTAAATGGTTTTTTTTTTTTGGGGGGGGGGGGGGGGGGGGGGGGGGGGGACCATCGCACTGAAAAACATACTACAGAATGAGCTTCGAAACTCCAAAATGACAACATATCTAATGCTGGCCTTAGTTATTAACAAATTTCCCAAGCAAACAAACTTCCTGTGAAGCTAAGAAACATAAATGTTCAATATTGCTCTCCTTTCTTTTTTGGTGAGGGGAGGAATATGCAAAGGGTTTGCATAACATGCTCTTACCTTTTCAATAGATTTATTAGCTTCCTGGTCATAATTCTTAGGAATTCCGAGCATTCCATGAGAAGCATCCTCTGACTATTAACCAACACAAATTAATTTTCTTAGTAGGCAGAATAAGCATTTTCATTTGCCAAAAAATATAAGACAAATTTTGTAAAGTTGCACCTGATTATCTAACTTCACATCTGCCTCACCAATAAACGGCATAGATGCACTTAAATTACAGTTACTTTTGAAGTTTTCTTCCCACATACTAATCTGGTGGATAGGATCATATACCCCCATCCTTCTCGTGGAAACAAACTGTGTGGATGGAGAATTCATGCTCTTTGGACTGATTAGAGCAGCAATTCAATCAGCCTTTGACACATATATTTATATAAGAAACTGCTGTTGAGAATAAAGAAATTGCATTGAAGTTAATCAAAGACAAAACAAATAGAATCAACTTGCCATTTACATTTATGGACTAACATGGTTTGATAGTAAAGAAGTTGTCGAACACTGAAGAAAATCTTGTGATGTCATCATGATATAACAATGCAGTAACAGAAATTTTATGGTAATACACATAAAAATCTTAGAATGACTCCAGATAAATAAAGAACATCTATCATTAGGAGTGAAACTAATGACTCCAGATAAACAAAGAACATCTATCAGTAGGAATGAAACTAAGGACAATGCAAAACAGATCAATTTGATAGTAAGACCGGAGGAAAATTTCAACTATATGATGTATAATATTCCATGGAGGCAAAACCCAGAGAAAAAGTTAATGGTGCCCAAAACTTGGATTCAAGTTAACCCAGCATGCATATGCTCTGCAAGACCACCCTAACCAAAATGCTGTCCAGCACTGAAGATGGTATCTATAACAAGGATAAGCACCTAACAATTAATATTGCTACCATTGAGATAAATTTTTTGTTGTTGATTAAAACAGAATTAGAAGGAAAGACGAAACCTATCAGGTCTAGTGTAAATGTAATGGATACAATTTCTTTAACAGAATTACATAATTTAAATATTTCAGCTTCTAAGATATCAACATCCCAGCTCTTCAGCCCTAGCTACCAATTAGATAATAAGACAAGCTCGGGAGCAAGAGATGATAAAGCAGTCTAACTTCGTCTTCTTAGAGGCTCCAGCATCAGACTAGGATGAGGAGTAGGAAACATTAAGTTCCTGGAGCTTAGAATCAAGCAGTCTCGTCATATGCCACCATTCTTTCAACTTTAATAGTGATTTAGACACAGTGAGGTGAGAGAGACAGAAGAACATTTATTTTTAAATGAAAGCTAGGAGCATTATTTGCGACCGATTAACAGTCATCAAAAATAAAACTTTCATTTGAAGAAAAATCCTGATACTAAATGTATAAAGATAGAATATATACATACGCACCCTTCTCTTGACCAATCCATGCTTTAGTTTCTTCCTTCATCTCAGCTATTTTCAAAAACCATAATAACACTAAGACAACAAATTCTAGAAAACCGTTTTTAAAGCTTCGATTACTTTCATCCAACAACCAAAATACCATTTTTTGGTGTAGGAAACCAAATTCAATCCCCTGTATACTTACATATATATATATATATATATATAGTTTAAAAGACGAGAAAAATTACAAGACGAAAGTACTGGTGATCATAGATAGAAAACGAATAACTGCATAAGCAACTACTTCAAGACAAAGCATCAATTTCATATGGAAATTCATTAGATTTTGATTCCTATCCAATTCCTTGTTTTCCTTGGAATTTAGTTCTTTGATAATATAGAAATGAGAAGGGAATAAAAAGCGTACCTTGAATTAAAAGCTACTTTCGGAAGCTTTTCCCGCTCAAATCCTGCCAACTTGGTAACCACCAAAACCATAACAAAATTCCCTGAACCCCAACGCAAAGGCTTTCGCTTACAAAACCCTAAGCTCCCATCATAATCGATTGAGGAACAGCACTGCTTAAAAGAGAGCAAAGGACCGTCGAACTTCTAATTTATTTCTCTTCGTTGTGATATTACGACGATTATATTATAATATTAAACTCACAGTTTTCATTGATTTTATTATATAAAATAAAAATGTACAATTGAACTTGGAGACTGATTTGTGATTGTATTTATATTCTGCGTGTCATTGTGTGGTACTGATAGAGAGTCAAAGAATTCACAATAAGCTAGACGCAGCAGTCATCGTCATATTTCCACTACCCCTTGTATTGCGCCCCAGGTAGATATGGTGGGTGCCTAGTTCGCACTCCTTTCAGCGTTTGGGTGACGTCACATACCGATTGGTCCAGTGTCGGAGACTTGTGGGTCACCGGCGAGTGGAAGAGATAAGAGGAGGACCCATAATTAATCGCCGAGCTCAAGGGATACGCGCGAGGATAGCGCTTGGAATTTGGAAGATATAGCGTCTAGTGGAATACATGCCAAACTATAAGACGGGAGCGAATGACGTATAGGGGTGAGTTGTAAAGTTTTGGAAGAGTTGATGGGGAGGAAGATATAAATAGTTAAAGTATGCGTAGATTTTTTTTTTTTATAATTTTACAAAAATTTTATAATAAAGAATTCAATAGCATTTAGACTCGCAAATGATAAGTATCACGGCAATTCGTGTCTAACATGGAGCAATCTGATTTGCAGAGTGTGTTTTTCACTCTTTTCACTGGGTGTTGAGGGTAGCCAGAGATTTAGTTTAAGTGTGGGTAATAGATTTTGATTATCTGTATTATGCAATAGTGCATTATGTATCTAAAAGAAAGTATGGTAAAAAAAAAAATAGAAGTGTGTATAAATTTTTTCAAATGTACTTTTTTTTTTAATCTCACTCTAAATATACATTATAAATTTACATATTAAATACAAAGAATTTAGATGCCTGAATAATGTGAACTACTCTATCAATTTAAACTGAGAAGATGAATTTAGTGAAGATAAGAGAGAGAGAGAGAGAGAGAGAGAGAATTGAGTAATAAGTCTCCTATATTTCTTTCCTTCTCTCTCTTGCTGATATCCTACAGAATAAACACGAAATGAAAGGCTTCGAATCCGAAGTTTTAGAGTTGCATGTCATGAAATGAGAAGACGGCGCTAGATTTACACTGACAAGTGCTACACTTTTGGCTGATGTCCACTTTTTTTTACTACTAATTTTGTTTTATCAATTTTGATTTCATTAATACATACGTTATTCTTACATAATCACAAAGACGATATTATGAATATGGCCACCTCGCTCAAGTCACGTAGTTGTAAGGGTGAAGATTGAATAAGACCTTACAGCCTTGAATATTGATCCATTCAAGTGGGGTGTAAAAATATATATGCATATATATATATATATATATATAGAGAGAGAGAGAGAGAGAGAGAGAGAGAGAGAGAGAGAGAGAGAGAGAGAATCCTTTTTCATACTAAATGTTGTGCTATAAAGAAGATAGAAAAATAAATTAAATTCTATGTACGTGGAACCCACATTCTTATTTTGTTCTAATTGCACAATGTACAGTTACGATAGGGGATTCAAGCTAAAACATATATATATAAGTTCAATTCTTATTTTTGCTTTTCATTCTTTATTTTTTAATCATTAGTCTATTATAATTGTTTTGGATTTGGATATGACACCAGACAATAAGAGAAGTTTTAGAAGGAGATAGAGAATTTTATTTAAGTATTAAAATAATATAAGCGTAAGAGCTTTTAAAGTAACATGTAAGTAAACTTATGGAAAGTTTAACTCACTTGTATATAATGAATAACTTACGTAGAGCATTGAGTATTTTAGCTCTTGTTATTTTGGTCCTTATTAGTTCTAGAAAGTCTTTTATTTATAAATTTTTTCAAAATAAACTATTAATAATAATCAAATCAAATGTTCTAATAAAATTATAAAAGGCATATATTCAGCATTGCTTGCCATAATCAATCATTCCAATCTACATTATTCATGTAGTGCACTTTGATTAAAGATATCTTACAACAAAAATATCTCAACATCTAAATTTTGTACTTTTAAATATTCACCTCCAACGTATAATATAGTAGTCCAAAAAATTTTTAAATTCATACATAAATAACAAACAAACAAACAAAAAGGTTGTCACTCCGCTCAGCCTATCCAATGCCATGCAAAGAACACTCAGCCACCTCGTGGACACAAAAGTAACGCACTCTTCAAATTGTAAATTTGTTATATAATATATGTACTTGTCATCAGACTGTTTGGTTTATCTTTCTTTTCATTTGATATTTAATTGGTAATCCGAAATGCCCCCGATGACTGCACTCTTTTCATACTGGCCTTTCAGACAACGTTGGGACGACAATGGCGATCACACATTGTGGTTCCTCAACGACCCCTAGCCCTAGGGGCCCGCTTTTATCATATTTTCTTCTTTAGTTGTCTTATCTTGATATTTATACATAATTTATATTGAAAAAAAGTTGAATACATAACATCATCATTTGGTAGGTATTCTTTAATAAAGTTAGTCCTGGTTTACAAGATTGTATGCAAGTTTGGCCTTGCGAATGAGCCTTCTTTGTTTCTTCTTGAATTGGAATCCCTTTAGGACTAGCTAGTTTTGCTTTTAACCATATTTGGATAGACCAAACAGTACTAGTTAGGCAGGGCCACCACTCTGCAACTTGACAGTTCACTTTTCTTGGTTCCTTTTTTTATAATTATTATAAAAAAGATATAAAGTCTCGATGGGAAAAAAATAAATAAAATAAAGATCAAAGCTAAATACATTAGACCTCTCTAGAATTTAAGTTTAAAAAATGTGTCACTTAAACTAAAGTTCTTAAACTTTTTTTTTACACTATTTATAAGCACTTTTTATCAAGATTTTGACTTTTTAAGAGTTGAAATTTGTTTATTGTTATCGTTATTTAAGTAATTATTTTAAAATTTATAATAAATATTTTTTTATAATTATATACACATTTTGAAATACAATTAAATAATAAAAAATTAAACCTTATCAAAAGTTAAACTTCTCAGATCTTTTCTGAGCTTTCCTTATGAAAAGATGGCGCTCGAGCCCAAGAGACACTTGTGCTACAGTACCACCACTACGTTGAGTTTTTTTTTTTTAAATTAATAATAAACTCTGCTAATTTTTTAAATTATATTTAGTATCTCTTTTACTTTAAAAATTACACTTAACTTTTTGATATTTTTATATATATTGCATAAATTTTTCTTCCAATTCATTTTTTTTACATAATATAACATCGTGATTTAGTGTTTAATATAACAATAAAAATAACTAAATTAATGTTAAGTTTTAATATAAAATTATTAATTTTTAATATGAAATAATAGCAAATAAATAATTTTATTTTTTGGGATAAATATATAATATGTAAGAAGTTAACTGTTGGATTACAGCTATGAGTGAAAATTTTCATATTAAAGGGAATTGGACTAGATAAGAAATATATAAATGAATTGACCTATAAATCTAATATTTTAAAGTTTTGAGTTAAGATATGGTGTCAAATTCATAAATATGTCTCTTTTTGAGGCTTAATTTGGGGCCTAACTTCTAACATTAACTTCATTGACATAAATTGTAGAAGAAGCAAGTGTAAATTTGAAACAAAATGAGTATTAAGGCCAATTTAGCCAAATTCCTAAAAGGTTTTTATACATATAATTATTACATTTCCAATTCAAAAACAATTTTATTGTTAAGAAAATTATTTATCTCAAATAAAATGAAACTTATAAAGTGCTATTATTTAATGTCCATTTGGTTTGCTGGTATTTGATATATTAATTTTTTATAATATTTATTATATTATTATAATCAATCTAAGCATGCTTGGAAAAAAAATCACGCAAAAATTCAATCTTTAAGTCAAAAAAAAAATTTATACTGACCGGTGAATATGTATATTTCTTCTTGTCAAAATGGAAAGGATCTATTTTTCTCACCTCCCTCGTCCCTAACCTTGCCACACATCTTATGGATACAACCAAAGAGAAAGGATGGGTAGCCTTCCAGAGCATGGCAACACAGTGGCCGGTCACCATTTTTTGGCGACTTCCAAAATGTGTAGGCAATTGAATGTTAATGGAATTTGATTTTTATGGGATTGTTGGATGTTACGATAGTTTTATTAGATTTCAGGATTTGGATTCTCTCCACCAAATTCTCTCTCCACTGCCTCTCCACCAATAATTAATGGTCAAGATTGTATGTTTCAAAATTATATATAAGGCTTCATCACCAATTGTTAATTGTTGGCAAATCTAATGGCTCAGATTTTGGTGGAGAGACAGTGGAGGAAGAATTTAGTGGAGAGAATCCAAATCCTAGATTTCAACATGTACTCGGTCATCCGTAGTCACAAAAATAAATGTATAAATATTATGTTTTATTTCATTTATTTATTTTACATATTTAATATTCATCCAATTAAATAGACCTTAATATTTATATGAGAAAAAAATTATATAATATAATATTTAATGATTTAAGAGGACGTAGACAATGAGTGAACCATGAGAGAGAATAAATGTACTTGGGAGCGACAACTTCGAGTCGAGATTGTTGTGAGGTCCGATCGCGTCACCAATAACGCAAATTCGACTAAAAAAATAAATCTTGAAGCAAATAATGTGTTATATTAAAATATATTTTATAAGAAATGATAAGTTCAAATAATAATATAGAATTAGATATTAGCGTCAGTGATGTGTATAAAGCAACACAAGGATGGTGATGGGTGCATGTCCGACGACCCATTACTGATTTAGCATTATCATATTCCCTTGTGTGTTGGTTTGAGTAATAATTAAATAATAAACGAAATGAAACCTCACGCAATTACACTCAATTGTTTTTTCTATTTGTGGATTTATTCTCAAGTGCAATCTAATGTGGTTTGTCACTAAGAATGGTCATTAAGGCCTCCTGGTTGTGCCATTTTTTAGATTCTCATAACAACGAAGTGAATGGTAAGAGAGATTGCCACTTTGACCAATATGCATATTATGAATTTATGTGGGTTCGCAATCAATGTTTGCAGGTTCTTAAAAAAGATGAAAACGAACCCAAAGAATGATTTTCATGGCTGCTTCTACGAAGTCTTTCTCTTTGCGTAAGGGAATCTTCATTTACCAGTCACATCAAAGCATTCTTGTTTTCGAAGCATCAACTTTTTCACCCCCAAATACCAAATTACAAATGCAAGAGTTGAGCGTGGAATTACTCAGGAAAAACGTATACTTTATATATGTATATATATATATATATATACACACACAGAGGACATCATTTAATTTATTTTTTCTGAATTGGAAGTATAGTTGTGATTTCCAATTTTAAATATATGGCTGTTAAAATAAATATATTTACAGTAACAAAAAATACATTTAGTTACAATGTTGTCAACAACAAAATATAATTACAATCCCATAACTAAATTTGAACTTTTGAACACAAATAATTTTTTTCGATTTATAGACATAATTAACTATCTAACTTTAAATTACAAAAGATTCAGTTTGATTATTCATCTTCATCCCCCAAAATATATATATATATATATATATATATATATATATATTCAGTTGGATAGTCTCGAATGAAATAAGTCATAAATTGTTTTTTTTTTAAATTATTCTCCGAAATAAAAGACATTCAGATTAATTTGACATGTGAGTGGTTAGTTCTATTCACGCATTACAAGGGTCAGTCAATGAGGTTCTTCCTATTCCCACTAAAATTTTATATCCAAAATAGGATAACAAATTGCCATGCCAGAATAATTTTCTAATCAAAGAAAACGAATATAATCCTTATCACCAAAACGCAATTGAAGTGAGGATATGAAATGCATTTAAATATTATTGGTGTCATCTTCGTAAAAAAGACTGTAAAAAAGAACACGCTAATAACAATAGTCTATTATCACTAAGTGCATAGATCAGTTGGCAAATGGCTGTTCTATCTTAATCAAAGTTCTCAAGTTCAAGTATTTGAGAATGTAGTTGCGTTAAAATTCAGTTGGGAGTATTTTTTTATCCTTTGTGGTCTTATCTGTCTCAAATCTGGATTAGTCGTAGTTTGAAGGGCCTAGTAATAAAATCGTGCCCAAAGAATATCATATGGTTGTACCCAAAATATATATATATATATAACAATAGTCTACTGAAAGTTGAAAATCAGGTTAACAAGCCCCACTTACAGTTAAAGCCGCAACACTGTTTTGTAAGCTATTAAATGTTACGGAAGTCTGCCAATTCAATAAACTATGTTTAGGTCCATACACAAGACCATTATAAATATGATGCATACATATATGTACAAATAAAATAAAATAAAATAAAAAATTATGTACTTTTATATTATATATGTGTATCTGGAAAAAAAAAAATATATATATATATAATATGCAATGTTTTGATGATATATAAATTTATATATCCATCAATAATCTTCAATAAATTATATATTTATATATAAAATAAAATTTTATTATTAATTAAACTATTCGCCAGTTTAACAAACTAAGCATAAATCAAATCTAAATAATTTATGAACAACTTGATTTATTTACACCTTTAGAGCATGAACTATAGAGTAATGTTTATTTAGATAAGTACCACTCAACTCGAAAAAATATGTATATAACTTTTCACAAATGGGAACACTACTTAGAAATTGGGTCATCCATTATCCATGCATTATCCTATAATGAAGACATTAAGATTAGATGAGATTATTATGGCATGAAAATTGAGATAGGAAAAAAGAATCTCAATAGGTGCCAGGTGTGCCACCATGAAAGAAACTTGTGTGATGTGTCCCCTGAACAGAGTCCCGCAACTACGAATGGATAACAATTAACGAAAATGCTATATTTAATTTCTTTTTTGAGACGAAGTTGCAGAGAATTTTAGAATGTATAGGATGGAGACAACTAATTTACGGTTCTTCTTTTCTCTCATCAGATGGGTTTGGTCACATTGTTGGGCTTCTGGGCCGACTCAGGAGAGTATGGAAACTCAAGAGCCCAATAGGATGACCAACCTGGGCCTACGTCCCAACATTAGATTCCCCTCACTGTGGCAGATTTTGGTGGCCTGTGTGCAATAATGTTCAAACTGGGAATTGTGAAGGAACTTATAGAAGAATCTCAGAGTGGCTGGAGTAGAAATAAATTACAGCATTTTTAGAGAGAGGGGGTCGCTAATCAAATCTTGACTACCACCCTATTCTCCCTTTGTAGGGTAAAGGATACATTGATTTGGTAAGTTGTTTTCCAAGTGGAAACTATATACACTGTCTGAAGGATATATGTTGGAATATTTATTACCCTGTAGATTAATATTAATTAATTAGTAAATTAACTAATATATTATATTAAATAATTAATTTTATATTTGATATCTTTTAAATGGATTAGATTTTGATTATTATGGATAGTTTATAATAAGTTAGACTATATATAAGTCAATTTTAAAAAACAAACTATATTAGTTAAGGTTTATTGGTTATATTAATTTGTTATTCTGATAAACTCTTAACTCATGCTTTTACTCTCAGCTTTTGCAATTGCATCTTCTTAATAAAATTTCCAGTTTGACATCTTATCCTTATTTCAAATTTGATTTTAACTAATCTCCTAATTTTATCTATCAATTGACATTAGACCATGACATAATTCATGGCTCAAGCACAATTTTATTGATTCATTAAAGTTGAGTTAAAATTGAACAAAACCGACTCATAAATGGTGATTAATTGGTATAAATTTTTTTTTTTCCTTTCTTGAAAAAATTCGAAATTTTCACTTTGCGGCCTTACTACTCATCTTGACCGAAATTTTCTCTCTTGAACTTCATTCAATCCTTCAATTAAGCCGTGGGTTTTATAGGCATGGTATTTTTGTTTATATTAGTTTAGAGACTCAAATTTCTATATGAATTTCAAAAAAAAAAAAAATCCCACGGTAGAGTCGCCATTGTTGCATGTCGAAGGAGATCAAAGGAAGCCCACATGCGTCATTGTCCATGTGGCCGGAAGTTCTCTAGCAAAGTGTGACTTGCTGTAATGATATCTTTCACAAATCACCAAAGTGCCCATGTTTGAAAAGTTGGATTAGATAGATGTTATTGACTTATTGGTTGGACAAGATAGGTGAGTGGACGATATTGTTCAACAGGGCGTTTTGGATCTGGCAGTCTCCTTACTAAACTGGATTCATTTCATTTAAATTTGGATCGATTAAATTTAACTTTTTTATTTTATTAATTTTAATTATTATTTTTTAATTTGAATCGAGTCTATCAATTAAAATTGAATGTATTCAACCACGCTCTTCTCATGCTTGATTCAATATCTAGTTTCTACAGTTACAGTCTCATTTGAATGATCTTCATGACACCACAGTTTTGTTGATCACATTGTTAGATAACATATGGTTTACCATAAATAAACTTCTAACGGAGGGTAAAAAATTGGAGGTTGAGAAAATTCTGAGGAGGAATAAATATTAATGGAAAGAATACGTATCAATGTAATAGAAAGCATTTTGTATACTCCCCATCTCATATCATCATTAGGGTACAATAGCCTGCTTTTTATCCTCTTCATGTTATGGTCATCGGATGCCTGATTTATCTTATAGAACCAGATATATAGGAGATATGTTGTATTTAAATTGGTTATAGTAAACTCTTATTGGCTTGCTATCCAAATGGTGGTGAATGAATTTTTTGTTATGCAACTTTATGCCACGTAGTATGAGAATTACAAAATAAAATAAAAATGGGTTTTTCTTCATTTGGGAGGCGTAGGTTGTTGGTCTTCTTGTAATAGCATAGCAATAGATTATCCAAATCCCCAAGTCGTATGAGATTGATAGTATTAAAAAGGATCTCCTTCTCTTTTTAGCTCTTAAGCAATCTTTAATGAAATTTAGCGTGGGTTACGTTGTGGATCTTATGGTCAGTTTACCTATAAAGTATTATTACCTTAATACGATCTCTTGAAAAATAAAGACAAATTATAAGTTAAATGTGATAATGTAAGATATTCGACTTATACTTGCTCAATTTCACTCATAAAAAAATTATATATATGATAGTCATATTAAATCTATGAAATGTGTTTTTAAATCTCTCATTCCCCAGTTTGTGTTTATAAACTCACAAAGACACGTGTTGGCCAAAAACAAAAACTCATATAGGTATGTTCTTTCTCTATAAAATTATTTTACTTCACTAATAAAAAAAAAAAAATTATAAAAGTGACAACATATGACATACAAGTTGAAGAACTTTTAAACAAGTGCAAAATGTACAAAATCTCTTTAAACTTTAGATTACTTTTAAATTATTTATTGAATTTTTTAAAAATAATAATTAGTTCTATGAACTGTTAAATTTTAATAAATAGACTTTTTTTTTATCTTTTTCGTTTTGGATGTTAACTTATTGCTAACTTAAATACTCTTATAATTGATGTGGCATGGTCATATTGTCTCCAATGCTAACATAAATTTTGAGGATGTTTAAGATAATAAAGGAGTTAAAATCAGTAAAAGAACGATATATAGAAGAATCTATTTATTGCAATTTGAATATTTGGGAACCTAATTGTTAGTTTTAAAAGTTTAGAAAAAGTATTGACAAATGACGCAAAATTTTGATTATTATCTACATTTTTTCCTTTAGACAGTCAAGTGCGAAATGAGAAAGGATGGTCATTTCAATAAGGATACCAACTAGGCTGGCCAAATTATAGCATTACTCGTATATACATTGCTTCTGTCAAGGGAAAAAAAAAAGTCTATTACATTGCTCAAAAATTATTTTTCATCACTAGTATAGATATTTCTCTCTTTATAAATTCATTTTTATTGCGTGTCTAACAATACAAACAATTTGTATAATTTTTTTTCCTGATTTCTAGCGCAAATTACTTTGACAACTAATCAGCCATAAATTCATAAAATTACGGAAATTTGCGTGTCACCGTGAATACTGTAACAAATAATTCAAATTCCAATATTATTGTTCAAAATAAATATTTGACAATAAACTACTTGTGACTAAAAGTATAATGATCAAGGAATGAATTTGATTAATATTAAAATAAATTTTCTGCAAAAGAGAGCTCCACGTGGATGGTAAAAATGAATGTAAGATAAAGAGCAAGTTTGGTATTGCGAATGAGGACAAATTCCATGGATTACATTATTTCTTCTTTATTTTGTACGATCTTCATCATCCCGGTTCTTTATTTATTTAATGCTTGAAAACAAAGCTTCTCTTCCACTCTTGTTCAATAGTCAATCCTAGTTGAAGTTAAACAACCAGGGTGGCGTAACCATGGTTCGAAAATCATATCTAACAAAGCACGTGAGACCTTTTCTAAAAGAGCCGAATCGAAATGAAACGACATTGCATTTTAAGATTTTAAAATTGACTTTCGGGCGAAGACCCAGTAATTACTAATTAATGAAAATTATTATTCCAATTAAACCCCGGATGATTTTAAGTAATAACCCACACTTGTCCTTACCTGCTCTTCGGGCAGCTCCCAAACCGATTCTTTCACGCTGCCAGCACGCTGCCCGACCTGCCCGATACCTGGCTGAGAAATTACGGGCATTCGGCCTCCAGTATCTCTCTCTCTCAGCTCAAGTGACCTCGGATATTTCTATATTTTGGTGCTCTGTGTTTCTACGATCAGGATCGGACGGTCCAGAATGAACGGAGCTTATACTGCTTGTTTTGCGAGGTTTTAGAGCTCGAAACCCTCAGATCCAGCTTATCGGTCCCTAGATCTTCTTTCCTGGTATGCTATTTCAACCTTATTCTTCTACACTTCTCGCTAATTCACAGTTTTTACTTCGTTCTTCGCTTTCTTTTCAGTTGTTTGAACTTTGTAGTCCACTTCTTTCCTGATCTCTCAGTTTCTTCGTTGAAATTGATGCTTCTCGACGGTTTTCAGTTTGCGGTTATAGAATTTGTTTAAACTTTGGTACTTCCGGCGACACTTTCAGTTTACGTTTCACCTTAAAAGCATTTATCCTTTTCACGTTCTCGCTCTGATTTTCTGGGAAAAATTATTTTCTAATTCTTAGTCTTGTATCTGATATTTAAAATGAGTTTTTATTTTTAATACAAGTTTTATTGTCTTTTCCTTTTAATTAGAAATTTTAAAAAAATTAAAATAATAATTAGCAAAATAGTCTAGGTACTTTCTAAAACAAGATCAGTGGCTGTCCTTGGTTTCAGGACGGATCTGACGGTCGTCAGCTCATTTTGTGTTGTATATTTATATTATTTATTATTTATTTACACGATAACATTTTCTAGCTTTGGCAGGTAACTGTTGGTAGCAGAAAATGGAGGCTAATCACGGTTCGGGGACGGCTACGCTTAATTATGGCGCGCTAACATGCGCCGCGGAAGCTTTGGTGACTTTGCTAGTCTCAGCTCTCGTCAAAACCCAACTTTTGGCCCCGGTAAGTGCCTGATTTCTTCATCTAAACCAAAAAAGGTTTGAAAAAAAAAAAGGGTCTAAAAGCAACCTAGTAGCTTTAAAGAACGAAAGTAGAAATCTCACTGGCGTGTACCGTTACTTGATTTACTGCTATTTTAAGCTATCTCTATCTATTCGAATTTCAAAGTCATTTGTCGTGGTTTTCTTAATTTGAATTTCCCCTTTAGTTTAGATGTATCCTAGTAGTAGTCTTGGAATGTGCTTAATATTTGTCTTTTGCTAAGTGTACGCCTGAGTAACCAACCATTTTATGTCCCAGTTTTGGGGCTACCGAAGATGCGGTATTAGGGTTGACTATATTTGGGCGCACCAGGCCGGCTTCGGTGCGCCGGGGGTTTGGAGTTTAGTGTTTGCTAACGTGCGCACCTTCGGTGTAGATTACTTGTAGACCGGACCTGGGTTGAGGATATCGATTGCGGTTTTGGGATTAGTTTAAGTTCCGATTCCGTGCCATGTATGTGGAGCCGGTTCAGGATACAAATATCTTTTTGTCGTGTCTGAGGGGAAAAGTCATAAGTCAAAAGAAGGGAAGGTGAGAGGAATTGGATTCGATGGTGGATTATTCCCTGGGAGATGCTGAAGTGCGTAAAGCATGTACACTTACACGTGGCATTTGTGTGTTCCTGGTTTGAGTATCTTTCCTCCCCCCCCCCCTCTCTCTCTCTCTCTCTGTGGGCGTGGGGTGGAGGGAGAGGGGCGAATCTGGTACCATGGGACATTGTAATATGTAGTGGAGTCTACTGTCGAGTCGCTTGTGCAGTGTATTGTAGACAAATAAAATAGTTGCGCCCAAGTTACACCCAAAAGAAAAGTTATGCTCAACTAAGTAGAACCCTAGACTTATTTTTGATGAATAGTGGTTACAATTTTCAGGGATAAATATAGAACTGGGATTTTCTGTAATTTCCTTTTGGTTGACAATAGAAATTTCTACCAAATCAGTGCAGTCTCCAAAGGACTTGATCTGGACTTAGTCTAGGGCCAGGCAATTCTCAGCATATCAAATCAAAACGTATATTATAATAAGGATTGCAAGAGCTTAAAGTCAAGCTAATGGTCTGATTATTTTACATACAGAAAGGCAATGAATTATTCTTCTTACAATAAAGTTCTTCAACTTGGAGGGCCTATGGTTTCTACTTCCTTTTTATAAACCTCATTACGGGAATTTGGATTGTTTTAATTTGTAGAGGAAAAATGAGTCATTTTGAGTAAATTTTAGGCATCCAATGATTCAGATCTGGACAGACTAAGTTAGAAAACTTCCATTTGGATCATTGGGATGATTAGGATTTGCTTAAAATGACTCATTTTTTCCTTCGCAAATTGAGACAATCTAGACTTTATTACTGGTCTGTGGGAGAGGAAGGTGCTTCTTTTTGTGTGAAAGCATTACTTGGAGTAAATCATATGTTGAGTTCTCATAAAATCTGGCACAATTACATAGACTGTTTTTTTTTTTTAAAATATCTATTCACCTTTTTCACGGCTGTTGTTGTTGTTATCCATTCACTTTTTTTTTGGCTGTGATTTTATCATAATATAAAGGAAATGTTTATGTTGTGTTCAATTTAAGTGAGGAAGGTTTGTTAATTCAAATTATAAGAATTTGAGGGGTTTAAAAAAAAAATCTGCAATACATCCCTAACATTAAAAATACACTTGGAGTCATGGTATTTTAGTATTCTACTTATTAGTGCATGCCTAAATTAATCTGTTCTTCTGTTGTTATACTTCTTAAGGAAATAACAAATGTGATTAGTTGTAGTAATAAGTTGTACATTTCCCCTTTTTATGTTTCTCCAGGAAAATTCTACACTACGAACTTAAATATATTTCCACAAACCGCCTGATATAAATTTAACGTACCATATTGATGAAATGGGTGCAGGATCTCCTTGAGCTGCTAATCACAAACGTGCCGGGAATCAATGGGGAGTGTAACACCCAAAGCAAAGAGAAGCAAGTTGATGCGGAGGAAGATGGCAATGAAGATGAAGGTGAGGATGATGACGGAGATGGTGGATTTGGAGAGGGCGAAGAGGAGTTGTCATCTGAAGATGGAGGTGGATACGGCAACAATTCTAATAATAAGAACAACCCTAAGAAGGTTCCTGAAAGTGGTGCAGGTGGCGGGCCAGAAGAGAATGGAGAGGATGAAGAAGATGACGAGGATGGTGATGACCAAGACGATGATGATGAGGACGACGACGAAGATGATGATGAAGAGGACGAAGGAGTAGAAGAAGATGAAGAGGAGGTAGTTGAAGAAGAGGAGAATGAAGAGGAAGAAGATGAGGATGAGGAGGAAGCATTGCAGCCCCCAAAGAAAAGGAAGAAGTAAACTAGCATGGTTACGCCTCCTGTTTGTATTGTTCTGTACCAATTTGGGTTCTAACTTCAAACAAGTTTTTATTCAGTTTATAAGGAGACCTATCTAGGACATGTTTAATTGGTATCTGTGTTTTCCATTGCATAATTAGAGTACTACATAGTTGACATTATTGTGCGAGCAGTGTTAATTCAAAAGTAAATTACGAAATATGGTCGTAGTTTTGAACTTCGTTTTCTCTCCATTGATTTCTAGCTTTAATATGATCTTTTACATCCTTGAGATTCATCTATACCTTTTTTTTTTTCTTGGTCACAGTTTCGTGTGTAATTTAAGTAGTTCATTTTCCGTTGGTACTCTACGAGGTGGCTTTTTGGGAAGTGGTCAGACATGGCTGAAGCCTTTTGAGGAGAATATAGCTAGCGAAGCATCATATACGTCTATAAATCCAAAATTACGCAATTTTTTCTTTGGTACACAAAACTACACAGAATTTATATGACTCGATCTCTGATACTATATCATCATTATATTACACAGATTATATGCTCAGAAAAATACAAGGATTTTTTATGAGATCATTTTCTAGATTTTTTGGGGTGAAAATGATTTAACGGATTATTCACTATACCAATAAAGATGTTTCATACGTATTTTATGTACGCGAGTCGAGGGGGATGCAATGCGAATTAATAGAAAACAATATGAAGATAAAGAGATGATTAAAATGTAATAATATTGACTTGTTTCAGCACATCAATTCAGCAAATTAGTATCCGAAATACATGAATCTTGAAAATTAGTATCATCATGGCTAATGGGTTCGGATCCCTTACTCCTCGCATCCGTGCTCAGTACCTGTTTTTCCACAAAATGACGTCGTTTGGTTTCTTTAATGCTGACTGTTTGCAACATCAATGCTCCAAAATGTGACACGCAGCCTCATTAATCTAAATGGTGCCATTTTGTTTATCTGCTTTTGGTGCGATCTCAGACATCCATCTCGCACAATTTAGCCATTGGTTCATTATAAATGAGGTTGAAAAACACAGAGGCTCTGAACGTTGTTGCACCTATGGGAAATTATCTTCTCCAACATTTTTTGCTATTCTAAACAAGCGAGAAGTTAAACAACTGGACTAGTGGAAGCAAAATATTTTTTAGCATTTTCTCTTAGCATTTTTGCCTGGTTGAAGCATTTTCTCCTTATTGCAACTCTATATCTTGCAACTCTCCAACTCTCTATATTTTCTTCTCCAGCTGTTTATGTTCGAATGTGTGTGTGTGTGTGTGTGTCTCTCTCTCTCTCTCTATATATATATATATATATTTGTTTAAAGCATATATTTTATTAGTATTTCATTTGTATATATGTAAATATAGTTTGCAAAGTATAAAGCATTTCATATTAATTTTGTAAAGTTTAATATTACTTATATTTAAATGATGTAGAAAAGTTATAGTAAATAAATGCAAAGTTTTGGGCTTTTTATGAAATGCAACGATTAAAAACAATACTTCCATTTTTTATGCAATGAATAAACGAGGGCAATAAACTAAATATCATATTAGTATAGTCTCAAAATTGATAAAAGAATAAATACATATAAAGCATGAATAAAAGAACAAAAACATATAAGAAAAATAAATGCCACATTTTGTATATCTTATTTTAGTATTTGTTCTTATTGTAATCCTTGATATAATAATTAATTATCACTATCTTTAACTAAATTGTCTTTATTTTTTGACCTTAATTATCAATTTGCTTCCTCGAGTATATTTCTTTAACTATTGTCTTTTATTGAAAACAATATTTATTTTAATATGTTGGTACTTCTTAAGTAACTTTGTCAACCTTTATGTAATTTGATCCCTAAATTAGATTTAGAATTTGACAACTTCGAGGAAGTATGAAAGTTTTTGGGTTGCTTATACCAGTTGAACTAGATTTAGAGGAAAGAAACATACTTTTACTAGAAGTAAAAAAGATAGGAAAATAATAGTATACAGATATGTTTGTTTTAAAGAAGGTGTACGAAAACAAGACAAGAGGGAGTTTAAGACACACCATCTAGAGATTAAGACCAATTGCAGAGCAAGAATGTGTGTCACATGGGTTGATGGAAAATATAGAATCAATGCATTTGTTAAAGAGCATAATCATCCATTTCATCTTCCAAAAACAATTCACATGTTGGTTTCTCAACACAAATTAACTGAAATTCAAGCCCACGAAATTGATTTGGTTGAGGATTCTGTGCTTCAACAAGAATCATTTTTTGAACTTATGACTATACACGCAGGAGGTAGAGCTAATTTTGATTATACCCAATTGAATGTCAAAAATTACTTGAAAATCAAAAGGCAAAGAAGCATGGTATATAGAAAATTTGGATGTTTGTTATGCTACTTCTAGGACCAATTAGCAAAAAATCCATCATTTTATCATCTTATTAGATAGATATGGAAAAGCATATTACAAATATTTTTTAAGTTGATGTTAGGATGTTGCTTGATTATATCTATTTTGGTGAAATGATGTCAATGGACACTACATATAATACAAATCATAATCGTAAAACACTAGTTATATTTTTAGATTTTAATCACTATAAAGGCGTGGTTATTTTTGGAGTAGCATTGCTATATGACGAAACGATAGAGTCATTCAAATAGTTATTGGAGATTTTCTTAGAGACTCATAAACAAACAAAAAAAATCTTATGGTTTTTATTGATCAAGATCAAATAATGATACGAGCATTACATGAAATACTTCCAGAAACAAAACATGGCTTATGCACATGGCATTTGATGCAAAATGACATGAAGCATATAGGAATTTTGATGAAGAAGGGATCAAACTTTTTAAGTGATTTTAAAAAGTGCATGTTTTAGTATGAAAAGGAGAGTCAGTTTGAAGAAGCATGGATCCAGTTGCTTTCCATCTATGATGTGAATGAAAACACTTAGTTGACCTTGATTTACAAAATAAAAGAGAAATGGATGTGGTGTTATATAAAGAATGCTTTCATACTTGATATGCGAAACATACACGTAAGTGAAAGTTTAAATGTAAATATTAAGAGCATGATAAGACTAGGCTTAGATATCAATTAATTTTTCAAGCACTTTAAACAAGTTGTAGAGAGCATGAGGTATAACGAGTTGAAATGTGAGTTTAAATCACGGGGAAAAAAACCCTAATTGATTGTGCAGAGTTCCCCTATGCTACGACAACTTTCTCAAGTTTATACAATCCCTATCTTTGACTTGCTCCAGGAACAATGAGATCTATGCACGGCTACTTGTATCAAACACAGAAATAAGGGAAATCCATTGTTTGACTACATCATTACTATGGTTAACAAAAAGAAAAAATAGAGAGTTTAGTTTTGTGATAGGGTAATTTTATGCAATTGTCAAAAATTTGAAACTCATGGAATACTGTGCTACCATGCTTTGAATGTATATGATTTAAGGGATGTGAAAACTCTCAAAGCAATACATCATTAAGAGATGGACAAAAGATGCAAGGAACTTATCATATATGATATTAAAGGAAATGAGATTCAAGCATATCCTAAACGAGAAAGTACATAACGATACAGGCAACTCTGTCTGATGATGATAAAATTAGCAATTGTGGTGGTTGATTGTCCAAAAGCATTCTCATTTATACATAGAAGGATTTTAGAGTTAAGCAAGCAAGAAATTGAGACTCATTTAAGTCAAAAGAGTCTGATCACTAATAACAATGCAAGCACAAAACCACTAATAGTAAAATGATTCAAAAAAAGGGGTAGCATAAAAAAGAAGAAATGACCTAAAAATTGGGTAGAGCATTTAATCAAGAGAAGAAGACAAACTACATCACTGGACCGAGATTTACAAAGCAACCAATCTCTAGTATGAAATATGCACGTCTTTAATTTATTGTTAATGTTTATGATTTTAATAAATATTGTCTCTTTTAAGATAATCAAATGCAGGGTAGCACCTCTAACATTACACCTCCATTATCATATGCACTTCCTTTTGCATTCCAGTCATCATTTGCATCTCAAATACTATTTGTAGCTTAATCAGTTGAGAGTAATCTTACTTTCATTGATATATTATTGGTAAAAGAAGTGAATTCTTTAATACTTATAACTTAATTCTTGTTACTACTGTGATTATAATATGATTAATGTTGTTTTGTAATGTAGGCACCGCTAGGTACTCTCATACCATCATTTGAATCCTTGGAGCGTAGTTGAGATATTTCATATGACCACAACTAAGTAAGTACTTTCTCAAGTTTGTCATAAATAGTTCAAAAGAATAACAATGAAATATGATATTTTATGAAAATCAATATGTTCATGTACATTAAGCTCTTTGATACAACATAAATTAAGTAAAAGTGCATATTCTTTATATTGAAACTATAATATAAATTCCTAGTTGTTCAGTGTATGAGTCCTTTTTTACTAGCACTAAATTGTATTCCTTGTCTATTTTTCTAGGATACAATCAATCACATGATAAACTTTTTTGAAGAGGTTGATGTTATGTTGAAAAAGGAAGCAGTTGTAAGTCATGACTTTGTTTAGTGTACAAGTTCTTATCTTGTTCATGCTTTGTTGATACTTGTTTCTTATTCTTATACTTAATCTTGGTTTTTACAAGATGCTCTTTTTATAACTTGCTTCATGATTCATGTGACTCAAACACTACAGCACAATATCATATTCAAGCAGTAAAATGTATAGCATAATATAATTGAATCATGTTGCTTTAGCTTGCATTATATCTTCTATTGATTCCAAACTTTGCTCTTTCAATAGCTTCCATTATATCTTCTCTTTCCATAATTTTACCACCTGCAAAGTTCAAATGCATATGTTTGATATTAGTGTTCGCCATTATCTTCAACAAAGGTGCAAAAATATCAGAATGAAACATCATCCAATGTGAGCTAAAAAATATTTTCACAATGAAAAGCTTTAAAAGATAATTTATTCCCCCAAATTGGTTTAGATTTCAATTTAAAGTTTTCAAAAATTATTGGTTGATTAGTTGCTACAATGACTATAACTCTTATCTCTAACTCAAATCCATCCATTTCTATCAGCAACTACATAGACAGAAAATATAAAGGTCAACTTAGGGCCAAGAAAAGTTACTAAGTGCCCAAGATATAGAAACTAGTTGCATATCAATTCTTTTCCCCCCTTTTTTTTAGTTTCAACCTTTTCAAGTCCTTGTGGTACATGCAGAAACTAGTTACACATCAATTCTTTTTTCAAGTGATTTAAGATGCCAAAAAGACTAACCTATAATAAGTTTTTCAATTTCAAAGAATAACTTGTGGATTCATTAATTTTGGGAACTAAAGCTAAATTGACCTAATAATTCTCAGACCAATTTCTTATTTTACTTATTATGTAATTTGTTGCCAACTCTCAACTTTCTTTCTGCCCGCTTTAGATTATGTCTAGCCTAACCAACACCTTTAAGATAACCATCTGATTGTGTAACAGCCTCTATGTTTCCCATACCCCTCTAGATTCCTCTCTAACCCTTCACAGGCCAACCGATACTTCCATGGCTACCCATTCCCCTTAACAACTCAATTCTTTTCCTAGCAAAGCTCTTACCAAATGTAGGGGGCTATCAATGTACAATGAGCAAGCATTTTGAAAATCTTTAAAAAAACATTATGAAAGGTGAATTTATTTCTCATTTTCTAAAGAATAATGAAAAAGGGAGAGAATTAGGGAAGAAACAATTTATTACTTTTGAACTATTAAGTATTTAAAGATAAATATGTAAGGAATTCTATTAATCTGAAATATGGTCAAAAGTAGGTATTTTCACTACAGTGTAATAGAGAAAGATATAAATGCTTCATATATACTGTTGTCATTCTTTATTCCCCATATACATTAAAATGCCTTTTTTTGTTAAATAATATGGGTTAGGGTTGCCTTTTAACCATGACCCATATTATAATTTTTTTTTTAATTTTCAAATGGGTCACAGTTTTTAGGCAACCGTAATCCATTATATATATATATATATATATTAAAAAATTAAAAGTGTGAAAAAGTATGTTGTAAAAATTATAATAGGTAGAAATAAGAAAAATAGGAATAAAATAAATAAGTAATTATGGTAATTTTATGAGGATGGTAAATATTATAATATTAAAAAAATTTTAAAAATATGAAAATATAATAGGAAAAAGGAAAGAATGTTTTTAAAAATGGTATGAAGATGTATTGTAAAAAACTATTAGAAAAGAATTAAAAAATTGAAAAAAATATAAGAATTATAATGTGGGAAAAATAACAAAAAGTATAATATTATAAACATAGAATAATGAAATAATTTTTATAATATAGGATAATAGTATAATATTGGATGAAATAATTTAAAATGAAAAAATGTTTTAAAAATATAAGATGAAAATGTATTGGAAAAATTATTATAAAAGAAGTAAAGGATTGGGGAAAAAATATTTTAAAGATTATAATGTGAGAAAAATGGCAAAATGTATAATATTACAAGAGAAGAATATTATAAGAGAATAATTATTAAGTAATTTGTTTAATATTGGATAAAATTATAATAGAATACTATAATATGGACAAAATACTATGAAAATATAATATGAAAAAATGTTTTAAAAAATATAACATTAATATTGAGTTCCAATATTAAACATGAATATAACATGAAAAATAAATTATGACTCAAATATGACAAATTACAAATTTTAGTTTATTATA
This sequence comes from Erythrophleum fordii, assembly GCA_032878935.1. Taxonomy (NCBI): domain Eukaryota; kingdom Viridiplantae; phylum Streptophyta; class Magnoliopsida; order Fabales; family Fabaceae; genus Erythrophleum; species Erythrophleum fordii. The sequence goes on from JAVQMF010000054.1 coordinate 46,802,688, forward strand.
ATTTTTTTTACATACGTTAGTTATAATTTTTATTACTTTAATATTGAGTTCAATATTACTTATCAAGTATATTTAATTGTGCATTAAACTTTTTAAAACTATTACTAATTATCAAGTTTTTAAAAAATTAAAATTTATCTCTTTTATTATAATTTTTTAAATCTATTACTAATTATCAAGTTTTTAAAAATTAAAAATTAAACTACTTAGCCATTTTTTTTTAAAATAAATTTCATTTTTTATTATTTTTAGATCATTATAGTTGATATTTAAATTAATTTTTTACTGTTTTGAATTTATTAAATAATTATTAAATAATTAAATTAATACAACTAATTTTTTTTTTCAAATATTAAAATTTTAAATCTCTAAATTTATATTTAATATATTGAAATGCCAAATACCTTAATATTGAATTCAATATTACTTAACAAGTATATTTAATTGCTCATTCAATTTTTTAAAATTATTATTCATTATCAAGTTTTTAAAAAATTAAAATTTATCTCTTTTATTACAATTTTATTCTCCTTCAATCATTTTATTCATTTTAAAGGAATTATTATTTAAATTATTTCAAATTTAATATTCTATCAAGTTTATATTATTTTAAATTTAATTTTTCTATACCATTTAGCCATTATTCTTTTAAAATAACTTTCATTTTTTATTATTTTTACATCATTATAGTTGATATTTAAATTATTTTTTTATTAATTTATTTATAAAATCATTACATTAATACAACTAAAATTTCTTACAATTATCAAATCTTTAAATTTATATTTAATACATAAACATAAAAATAAAAAATAAAATTTTAAATTCTTTTAAATAACTTCATTACATGACTTAGTATTTTTAGAAATAACTTATAATTTGCTCTTTAAGTTGTCAAGTTAATATAACTTCAACTTGTAAAAATTAATAATAAATAAAATATTTTTTAAATTTAACAAATTTATTCCATATTATCACATATTTATTTTTTTATTAAAATATTAAAAAAAGTAATATGTCATAAATTTATTATTTTTCACATTTAAGAATTTCTTAAAATTAAATTAAATAAGTTTAACAAACAACTTTTTAATTTATTGACAATTCAGACACTATATTGTGATTTTTTTTTATTATATGGGTTACGGTTATTGCCCAATCATAACTCATAAATTTTTTTAAAAAAATAATTTTTTTTAAGATCACAGTTGATCAATAACCGTGACCCTCTTATTAATATATATATATATATATGTTACATCTTGAGAAAAAAGAAAGACGGTTATGTATATGGACGATTTACAATTTCTGCCATTGTTTCAAGGTTAAAAAGTTGTCAAAAGTATGTAATAACATATAAGTTGAAGCAACAAATAACGAGAGAAATGGAAGATACGTAAGAAAGCTTCTCCCATGCCTACCTCCAATGACATCTAATTCATCAATGAATATAGTTGAATATCTCCTTGTAGACATGAAACTATCTACAAATAAAGGACTAAGTCAATAAAAGGAAAACATTCAAAGTTGCTTGCCTATTTACAAGAAAATTTCTTCAACAATCTATCTAGTCCTTTAAGTTTCATAAGTGAAATCAATTTTATTTCTATCCCTATTTGCACTATTTTTTAGTTTTTTGTGACATATTGATGAAAACAATGCAAGAGTCCATAAGGATGCTGCACTTTCTTTCCATTATACACGTAAAAAAATATTCAAACCAAATATATCAAGGGCAATTATAAAGGGATGGATGTTAACCTACTTTTTAAACTTGAAGAACTAAATTATAATGATCAAAAGATGGAAGAAAAATCACAATGTGCAGGGAGAATTAGATATAGAGTTTCTAAGGGAGTGTTTGGTTCAACCAAGGAGAGGGGAGGGGAAAGGAGATAAAATTAAATAGACAATTATATTCTTATGATATTAGAATTTTTAATTTTTTTTAATAAAAAAAGACATTTTCTTGCTTTTTATTATTAAAAATAATTTTTTTATTTTTATTCAAAAAATATTTTTTATTTTTATAAAAAATTATCTTAAACCTTATTAAAAAAATAAGATTTATATTAATTTTAAATGAAAATAAAAATGGGGGCAATTTTGTCAAATGGAGATAAAAATTTTTTCTCCCCTCCAAAAACTCCCACTTTTGGAGGGGAGGGTTTGGAGGGGAGGGGAAGGGGTATTTTGCCTCCCCTCCCCTCCAACTTTTTCATACCAAATAAGGGGAGAGCCTCCCCTCCGCTTCCCTCCTTCCCAAAACCCTCAAATCAAACAGCCCGTAAGAGAAATCATGATGTTTAAAGAGATTTATAGTGTACCGACCCTCGAAATTTAGTTCCTAACATGGTAGATCATGAATTAGTAATTGCTTTAAGTTAAATTGCAGGTTTTTAGCTAGGTGTGATTCGAATGCATCTTGCAGACACCAAGTTATTTTCATACCAAATATTACAGCCACCAAACAATACATGGACAAATATATAGTACAAGAACTAAGGAAGAACTTTAGATGTAATTAAGAACAAGGATAATGACAGCAGACTGACAAGGATTGAAGATGGCGATGAATAAGAAGAGGATCCTCTCATCATATGCTGTCGGAGACAATGAAGATAGAAGATTATTGAAGAAGGCATCTAATGGTGTTAAACCAATGACCAATATTATACAGGATGAACGTTCGAGATTGCACTAAAAGTAGTTGAACAAAACGACGTTATTTGGATTAATGAGGGCGCTTGTCACATCTTAGAACATTAATGCTGTGAATGATTAAGATTGAAGAAGCCAAACGACGTCATTTTATGGAAAAGCAGGCATTGAGCATAGACACGAGGAGTAGGGGATCCGAATGCCATGGTTAATACTTTCAATTTTGAAAATACATGATTCAATTTTTGAAAATTTTAAATTTATTATTTATTAATTTTTAAAATTTGTAATGACAAAGAACTTATAAGTATCAAATTAAAAATTTTAAGAAAATCATGGATTTTAACATTTAAGAACTAAATAATTAGAAATATAAATATTTCAAAGACTACATCTTGTTTTTATAATTTAATGGTCAAATAATTAAAACAAATATTTTTTAAGAATTTTGTTTTTTGGAATGCGAGGCATATTATATTGAAGTTTAAGCATCCTGTCAATTTATCTGAAGGCGGGGGCTAGTTTGGGGAATTCACTAGTTCAACCGTTTTATCCCACTTCCTCAGTCCGATGCTGAATCGTTGAAAATCATTTGCAGGCTAACCGAGAGAGGGAGGGTGTCGGAGAGATTGGAGGCAACTCCATCCTCAAAGAAAAGTGGGAATCAGGTATTTGACTTATGTTACCATGAATTCATGGTTTCGGACCCATTTCCCCTAAACTCTATTTAATATCTGAATTCTACCCTGCCCTCTTGAGTTTTACTGTATTTTAATGGCGGATCACTCGGACTCTTCGCCTCTAATCCCTCCACCATCGATCACTGAACCTAGCGAGATCGACCTTGAGGCCGGTCCCAGCGAACAAATTCAATGCCGGATTTGTCTCGAAACTGATGGTAATTTGGCTTTCGTCTCTTTTGTTTTATTTTCATTTCCTGGTTAGGGCAGATTATATATTTCAAATATCTGTTGAAGTCCAAGCTTAGGTTCTATCATGATAATCAAATGAAGAGATATTTTTTAATTCTATGCATCCAGTTGATTTTATTTTGTTTGAGTCATGAACTCGAGGAAAGTCAATGCGTTTGCCAGGCTCATTTTGTTGGAATGTGAAGTAACGAATTACTTTAATTACTTCAAATTAATTACTTCTAAATCTGAATTTTCTATTTCTTTTTGGAAGTCTAAGCTGAATTTGGTTATATGAAACAATATTGAATAACGAACACTTATATGCTTTCACTTATTTTGATTAATTTAAAGTCATTCAATGCATTATTCATGCTACCATCACGCTCATTGAATTGGAATTAGAACTTGACGTATATTGTTCTAGCAATTATTTGCACATTTTCATGGTTACTTCTTTAAGTTGGCTGCATGACTTAATTCTGATTTGTTTTGGGCATTGTGATGTTGTGGATGCCTCAATTATCAATGAGGGATTTAATAGAGTTTCTGGGCAGGATATTGTAGTTATATATTAAATTGCTGCAAAAATGTGCTTGTGTCACTATTGATCTCTGCATCAGGTGTATTAGCATAGATCTTATCTTCTCCTTTTTGCTCAGGTAGAGATTTCATAGCTCCTTGCAAGTGCAAAGGCACATCAAAATATGTACATCGAGAATGTTTGGATCATTGGCGAGCTGTTAAGGTAAGGATGTTATCTCAGACTCTCCGTCAATTTTCAATTTAACTATCAAAGCATGAGATACTGTAGCCATAGCAAGGAACCACATATGTTTTGTGACCTTAGTATAGCTATTATGTGATTCATAAGTGATGATTGCTTGTGAGGGTGGTGATCGCATTTGTGAAACTGACCAATGGCCATTTTTGGTGATCAGTGAATTATTTCTTCACCTGATTTATTAAACAAGGACCTGTTTATGTTCTCATATCTTCATCTCACAAATTTTTTATTGATTCCAAATCTATGCCTATTAGCTTGTTAAATGTATAGGATTTTTTGCAAAGGAGTTACAGAGGAATGATGTTGTTCTTTCCCCTCCTGTTTACTGTCCGCTCCCTGGCTGCCTCTTCCCATTATCAGTGATGAAAAGATTTGACGTGTTTGCCTATTTAATTTTCAGTAGTTTGTATATACAATTTTAGTTTACTCTTTGTGCTTTGCAATCTATTTTCTTTGCCTTGCAAGATTACTTCTTAAAATCTCCTGCTGTAACATATGTTCTGTTGTTTGGCTTGTTAGCAAAATTGATTTTTCTTGTCCTTCTTATACTATAATATATGAACCCATGTGAATTTAATGGTTAACTGAAACTTCTTTGAGATATTCACTGTAGCAATCCACTTATCTTTGGATGAGATTTTGCCTTGACCTAATGATAGAAAGAACCGTAGACTATGAGCTAATTTAGACTGTAGTTTACTGCTAATAGTTCTATACATGATACAGTGCACTTTACAATGCTTTATATGTAATGAATATGGATACTATATTATATTTTTGCAGGAAGGGTTTGCATTTGCTCACTGCACAACCTGCAAGGCTCCTTATCATTTGCGTGTTCATGTTGCTGCTGATAGGAAATGGCGAACCTTGAAATTTCGATTCTTTGTTACCAGAGACATTTTGTTTATATTTCTGGCTGTCCAACTTGTAGGTGAATTGTTTCCATTGTCTTAGCCATATATCCTTTTGTACTGTATGAACTGCATGTAGGCGTTCTGATTCAAAACCTTATTTCCATTGTATGCAGGTCATTGCTTCACTTGCTTATTTGGTTTATCTAATAGATGGTTACCAGCAGTACTGGCTTCGTCTTGTTTGGGGTTTTGATAGTGAGCTTAGCTTTTACTACATATGTGGTAAATTATTAACTTTGTAGTCATTGAAATGCTTATACAAGTCCGGTGATTTTTTGGGTTCAGAGTTTGCTTTTTCCACATAGAAGATGCTTCTTTTGGTCTTAATTTCATGTTTGTATTGTCAAATGTAGGAGCTTTATTGTTTTTTGCTTTGCTTGGCCTATCTGGGTGCTTCATAACTTGTTATGATCGAAGGGTTCGCAATGATTTGGCTCAGCCTTGTCGAGAATTATGTCTTTGTTGCTGTCAACCTGGGTAGTTACTCTACTTCTATTTATTCATGAAAATTTGACATGGTTAGGACACATGATTATACTCTTGGCATCCACCCGAGGCATCATTATGATGATTCTTTTTTAAAGCTTTTTCCCCTTTATTGTGCCAGAAACTTTGCTTTCAAAGTAATTTGTAAGATTTAATTATTAGAGGCCGTCCTTCTCACCAAGGATAAGAAAAGTATAAAATGCATTTTTTAACTATACATTCCACATGCTAAACAGATAAACTATGCTTTATGTGTTATATATGAAGTATCTTATGTCAGCTGCTAGTCCGTGATCCAGAATGATAGAGTTTGAGGTTGATTTTGTATGTTGTCATTGCAGAGTTTGTGCAGACTGTCATTTGCCAGGCACTCTTTGTATGTGGACTGATTGCACCACATGCTTTGAGAGTTGTGGAACTATGGCTACTGAGTGTGGTGGTTGCTTGGGAGGTGCTGGGGAAGCAGGGTTGCCCTTGTTATTTATAATGGCTTTAATTGTTTTGGGACTTTTTACTGTAATAGGGATATTTTACAGTGTATTGGTGGCTACCATGGTAGGACAACGGATCTGGCAGCGACATTATCATATACTTGCAAAAAGGATGCTAACAAAGGTGCCTGGTTTACTTTCATGTCTTTTGTCCATTTGGCATAATATCCTTAGCTGTCAATTATTGGTCCGCTGCAATAACTTAGTCAACCTCAATACCTAACTGATACATACAATTGGCCCATTTGGCGTCTCTAAATTTATCATACAAACTACCAAGAATTTTGGTTCAAGAAATAATGAGAAGCTTTCCTATCATTCGTTCAGCATATAAATGCTAGATATTATCTTCCCTGAGACATTTATTAAGAGAGGAATAGCCATAAATTTTCACCCTATATCTTTCTCCCTTTTAATTTATTAATCTTTTGGAATTATGGCAGTGCGATTGAAAGGATTGTTTTCTGATGGTTTACAGGAAGGTAGATGTATATTAGCGACATACTGTACCTTGGAATGACATGCGCTGTTAAATGTTGATATTTTGCATAACTTAAAAATTGCAAGTCAAAGCGTCTTCCTGCCTTGATTTTGCAACGTTGATGTAAATTTGGCACTCAAAACAGTTTGAGATTAGTTGTCATTAATAGCTAATGTGATATTGCCATGTACAAGGTTAATAATGCATGTCTAATGACTGTGCAAAAGGTTGAGGATGTGGTTGATTATCTAACTCTTTTACTCATTATCGTAGGAGTATGTGGTTGAGGATGTTGATGGGGAGATGACAGGGTCTGATTGGTCTCCCCCATCTCTCCCTCCCGAGCATGTTCAGCAGCTGAAAACACTGGGCCTTCTATGAGTGTGGAGTCATCTACTCGCTGACGAGAATGACATGATTAAGAGATAGTCCGGCCCTGTCTTTTGGTGGGCTGGTCACGGGGATTTCCAGTTATTCAAAAAATGTCACAGCCGCCTCAATTTAGTTAGATTTGTATAATTTTGCTGATATACAGAAATATACTTGAAATTCTGTTCGTCTACTAATGTTAAAAACAAGGAAGAGTCCTTTGAATTCTTTTTAGGAATTATGTGATCGATATTTTCCCGCCATGATTTGTTGCTCTTTGGCTAGTTTTATGCTCTTTGCTGCATTTCTTTTCAGTCTATTGAATTATGATGTGCTGATATATCTAATTAATTATGCAACAGCATATAAAATAAGCGTTGTAAAGGATCATCAGGATTATATATAATAAGCTTTTTCTTTATTATAACATCTTACTCAGCCACAGCTACAGGTGAGAGATTGACAGGCCCATATCCCCACGCCCTGGACTGCCTAATAACAGTGTGATGGTGGCACAGGTGATTACGACCAGTAAGCTCTGGCTTTATTCACGTCCTTTATTTGTGGTGACTTAAATTTGTCTTCCCAAGGGGTTTATAATAATTTAAACATCATACTCTTCTGTAAGTTTCCTATGGTTTCTTAACAACAGAGCAGAATAGAGTTTGTGTCTGCAATTTGTGACAATGAGATGAATGAAAGATCTTCAGCATTTTCAACTGGGGGAAGAGGAAGAGGAAGAGTGGATAAAGCAGGAGAAAGACAATTAGGTTTAACCTCAGCGAGTTTTGGAAAGCTTTTGTCAGGTTTGTCCGCTCTTTGAAGTCGAAACACGAGTTTTCTTGCTTAATTAGCTCTCTTCAAAACTCAAGTCAAGGTTTGCTCTAGCTGGGGCGTTTCTGTTGTTTCTCTTCGGCCGCATTTTTTATTGACATCAAGCATCATATACTTAAGTTCAATTCCTGAAATATAAACCAAAATAATAATAATAATAATAATAAGATAGTTATATATTTGAGTTGTGGGGAAGTAAAATGAGTTTTAATATCAAGTAGTTTGCACTCTTCACCTCGAGTGTGAAATAAGTGTACAGATCAGATTTTTTACGCATCTTTAACGGTATATGAGGAGTATAAATTTAATTTAAATTGTCTAAATTAAATGTAGATAATTTATAATTTTTTTAAAATTTTAAATTTAAAGAAAACAGAATATAAAATAAAGTAATTTTAAAAAATTACTTGTTTAAATTAAAAACATAAAAAATAAAACTTAAATGATCGAAATTTCACTTCAAGAATATGTAGCTTATGCACACCTTGAGAGATGCGCAGACAATCTCATCCAAAATGTGTATGAATAATAATGTCGTTTTCATTTCATGAACAGTTTGCATTCGAATAGGCAGAAACGGTTGGCGTTGTGAAAAACTTCACGAACCTGTCTGATAAAGAAGACAAAAGAATCGACGGTAGATTACAAGGACATGTGTGGGCGTGTGTGTGTGTGTATACATATATATATATATATATATATATATTAATAATTGTTTGTGTTCTGTTTGGACAAAGAATATAATAACAAAGAGAATATAAAATTTTATTTGGTTAAAGGATATAATAATAAAAAAATATAAAATATGAATAAGTAAAATTGGTGAAATAAAAAATAATTATTTTATTTATATTTTTTAAAAAATAATTTGATGAATAAAATAATAAAATAATAGATATAATAAATATTATATAAAGTATATAAAAAAATTATTTTCATAGCTGTGAAACAAACATACCTCAGTAGCCCTAAATTTTATCACATACCTCCGACTCAGGATCGCGCATTTACCCACATGTAAAATGTTCCGGTATTAATGTATTATCGCGGACCTACAATAACGCGTAATAATTATATTGAACTAGGAAAATCTGTAACGCGAATCAAAGGACTTTTTAAAGAAAAGAAGAGAGGAAGAGGACCACGTCCACTTGTCCGCGTTTTCACTCTAAAATGAAAGTGAAAAGAGCAGAGGCCACGTGCTTTTGTGGGGCATGTTCTATGCTGTGGCCAATGAGGAGGCAGTCACCGTCAGCTTCTTGCCACTTTATCAAAAGCCCTGGCCCTCAAGTTTCATGATTCAATGGGCACACCCACCTTCGAAAATATCTAAATTTAGATAAAAATATCTTAATTCTGATTTTATTCTTCCAACATTAAATAATTAAAAATTGTAGTTATTCAGTTCAAATTAGTTTGTCTACAATATTTGAATCGTGTTCCAATATTTGAAATTTTTATCCAGTTAAATTTCTATCAAATCAACCGAATCGATGGTCCATTGGGTTGCGCCCATAATATAAGGCTCATAGTATTATTGGAAGGACCAAAGCCACATGCGGCAGCAACTTCAATAAAAAATATATAAAAAGAAAAAAGCAAAGAGCCTTATCCGAACCGGCTGACTGGGCAACTGGAGACGTGCCTTCCTATAAATAGCTTCAGATAAATAGTTCTTTGCTCAAGGTTTAACAGCAACATCAACTGCAACAACACAACATTCATCCATTGTTTTTTGGGAGAAAGAGAATTAAGGATGTCTGATATTGCTATGTTGGTCGCAGAAGAGTACGAGAGGAGGGTGAGCATTTTAAGAAAAGCAAGCGCTGGTTGTGGTGTAGCACCTGCGAGGATTGACATGTTTTCTGGCGCTTCGCTTTTGACTCGGAGGCTGATGAAGGAGAAGATAGAGCTTGTGAAGTGGGCTTGGGAGCCCAAAACCCAAGTTGGTATTGCTGCTTCTACCAGCTTCTTCTCTGCTTGATCCTCATGCTTCCAAAGATATAGTTCCTTCAATTATTTCCTCTTTCTTATTCTCCTTCTTCCTTCGTCTGTATATTCATTGTTCTATTTCGAATTAAAGCAACTTGTGTTCTCAGCTTATGAACAGCTTCCGACTAATTAATTGCCCTCCCATTCTCTGTTATAAGAGACATCAAATTAACAATAGTAATAATTTGAGCTTAGTTTTTTTTTATAAATCAATTATTTAATTATGTTTAAAATGATTATACAGGGAATTATTTATAAAAGTTTTCAGAAATTATACATGGATATTTTGGCTTAGTAAGGAGACTAAAGTACTATGCAACGGGCTCCGTGTAACATGCACACGTGTTCCAGACAGAGGGAGAAGAAAACTATTATGCTACTTAATTGATATTTTAATCCTATTTATTTTTATATATTATATTTATTAATCCATTACCCTTATTTTTTTAAAATCTTAACTAACCCCGCGTCGGCTTTTATTCTTTATTTTATCCCGAAAACCCTAGCCGCCCAAAAGTAAAATGCTTTGGGGTGGAAGCTGCCTCACTAATATCATTTCCAAGACGACGCTTCCAACAGCGACTCTAGCGCAATATTGAACGAAGATAACGACAGCCCTAACGCCGCCATTTCCACGTCGGGGGCTCTTCAGAGTCACCACCTATTGATGTCTCCGGGGTCGTCTTCCCTCCAATTCAATTGTTCTTCTTCCTCATCGCCGTCGTCCATGAACTGCAATTTCTTTTTGGAAGAGCAAGTACCCACCCTCCAGTGGTACTGTTCTGACCATTGGAGTTAAAAATGGAATAAACAGAAATTTTATCCGATCAATAAAAGAGAACTGAAGAATGGATGAGAGCTCAAGAAATTTGTAGAAAATGGAATGAGCGGATTAAATCTTTCATTAGCTCTGGGGTTCTCATTTTTGGAGAGTGAAGTGAAAAAATTTGTCTAAAGGTCGAAGGGAGAGAAGCAAGAGATAAACGAGATTGTTTCGTTGTGGTGATGCCCTTCTGGGCCCACAGTTTGGAAAGAGAATTGAAAGAATGTACCTCCACTGTATTATTTTGGATAAGATTATATTTTTAAAGCCAATTAAATAATTCATATCTATTTTATTCACGCATGCCAAAATCTATGCCGAGTGGATATAAGATTTTTCATAAAGATAATTTATATATCTTGCCTTACATTATATTTATATCTAAATTTTTTTCATCTTTTTTTATTTATTTGTCAATCTGATCCAAAACATAAATTTTTCACCATAAGCAGAATTAGATCAAAGCTATTGGGGAGTATATCCCTGATCATTATCCAAGACCCAAGGTAAACTATGATGCCAATATTCAATAACGGAATGTGTTATGAGGGGATTTCTGCTTGCACGAAGTCTTTATCTATTTATTTATTAAATAATATCATCGCATTTGGAAATAAGAAACATGGCCACCTAAATCAGAAACGTTATACTAAAATCGATGTATCCTTTTGTCGTTACGCAATGTCTAGCAACACTAGATGATGTATATTAATCAATATAATTTAATTCTTTCAATTCCAATTAAAATAATACTGTGCTCTTGATTATTATTATCATTATTATTACCTAAAAAAAATAGTTAAAAGAGACATTAGAGTAATAATTTCAGCTGAGTTTTTCTTAAATCAATCATTTTATTATTTTTAAATGATTATAGAGTTAATTATTTAATAAAATCTTTCAGAAATTATGCATGGATTTTCTGTTTTCGTCAGAAGACTAGAGTCTTTTTTTTATATATATAAAAAGAGTCCTATTCCAGTTGGTCCAGACTCCAGATCGTTTTGTTGTGGTCATCAAAAGATTTTGGGCCATGAAGAGGCCCTTCTCGGCCCACAGTCATGGGATGGGACCACATGGCAATCATAATTTCTCTCGTGGCCCATTTATCCAGAAAGAGAGTCCTTGACTAGCACTTATCGCACCACAGAGGGCGGGGCTCAACGGTGGCTGTATTGTCCCTTTCTTTATTCCAAGTCCAACTTTGTAAGATATTTGCCAACATGCCTAGTTGCTAAAGTATACTTTTTTTATATTATTGTTATTTAATTTTTAATAAGATTATAATATGTTAAATTTTTTTTTAAAAAAATTAATTATATAATATTGAATTGTAAAAATAAATTATACCTATTTTTTTTAATCAATATCAATACCCTCTATTACTATTTTCCCTCCAAAATTAACTAACCCTCAAAAGCAATAACTGAATGTCACATTTAGATGTCTAAAAATTATAAATGATTTTTCATCACTGCCTTTATTATTCAAAATCTATTACTTGAAATGCACACAATACATAAAATAGGTAGGGAAAAAAGAAAAACCAAACGTAGTGACCTATAAATGTTAGGATAATTTTCCAGGTTTTGAATTTTCATGATGAGGTATGCGTTGAAATTTTATTGAAACTACCAAAGTAAAGACTAAAGTTGCATTCATTCGCCGTGATATTTGCTTCAAGTTATGGGGAGGACAACATTTATAGCTGTCTCTTTCCCAAAAAAAGACGGTAAGTGGAATCCTAATCCATAAACCAAAAAATGAAGAAAAGGAATAATGTATCTAGTGCACTTACTTCATTCCCCTCAAATAAATAAAAAAAATTAATAAAAATATTAAAATTTTAACTAAAACAAGAGAGAAAATTGAGAAGATAAAGGAAAAAATAATTTTTATTCACTTTTTGGAGATATTATATGCTAAATATATGACATTTGTTTATTATAAGTATTTAACGATAAAAAATAACTTAAAAGTTACAATGATATAAATAAAAAAATTAAATCACAAAAATACAAAATAAACGCAAAAAATATAATTTTTGAGAGATTATAATCATCCAAATAAATATAATATTTATAGCATGTTAATCTTCGTCTTCTATATACATTAGATTGTCTTAAAGATATAAATGTGAACATCTATATAATTATATTATTTATGATAAATATCAATTATTTGCTCTGATTTTTGTTATGCTTGGTGCTAACAGCATACAGGAGACAATTTACATGTATTGGAAGTCAATAAAGGAGGTCATACCGGAAAACACACACAATTTCCCTTTGGTAATGTGTTAGTTTATGACTAGACCGAATGCAAGTGTTTTCACTTTAAAACAAAAATAAAACGTCATTGGTCGTGGACCCAAGCGATTAGTTGGAATTAGACGTCAAGGAAGATAGAAAGACAAGATAGTTTTAGAAAGCTTAATTAATTACTTCTTCAGGTCTCCAATATCTATTTCACAAATATTAAGAAAATTGGTTAAAAATAGTTTAATTAATTAAATTTATATCAAAACATAATTTTTTTTATATTAACCCCTAATTAAAGAACTTGCCTTCATCTTTAATAAATTATATTAGTCTTAATGATTTTCTATTTAATTAGAGGTATTTAAAGAAAAAATCATTTAATGATTAAGATAACTTGGAGGAGTAATTTATATTTTGAACCAACACAATACTCTAATAAATGACTTATATACCGAAGAAGTATATGAAAATTATAACTTTGTGTGTATATATTCATTAGTGTAGTGGTTAGGTCATACTATGACATGATTATAGTTTAGAATTTAAAATTAAATATATTTATATTGAAAGATTTTATATTTTAAAATTATTTTAAAAAATTTTATGATCCAAAATTTTAAGTTAGAATATTGAATTATAATTTTTTTATATAATTTAAATATTTAATTCTAAAATTATTTAAAATAATTTCAAAATTCAAAATTTTTTTATTATAAATATCTTCAGTTTAAAATTTTATTTTTTCTCGCAAAAAAAAAAAAAGATCTTATAGGAGTGCCCCATTTACAACGCGATAAAGATTAAATCATGCCCCCATTTGTCCTTCGGTATTGAATTTGGTCATCTACCTCTTATCCTCCTCATTCAATAATGCCACCCTTCACCAAAAGGACACTGCCCTATGTATGACCGTGACTTGTCATTTATTAAAATGAAATACTTCATATGTACTTCACAAAAAAAAAAAAATTGATTTAGAGGAGTTAATGGATAAACCATCATTTTAATTTAGATATTAATAATGTTAAGAAATAGTCAGCATTATTTGTAAAACAATAAAGGCGCTAGTGATAGTGATTTATTTTAAAGAGCAGTCCAAAAAAGAAGTGGAGAAATAACTACCCCTATCTACCCCCATATTTTTCAATAATTATTTTGGTGGAAAATCAACGTGACTGGAAAGGTTGGAATTTGATGTTTACCCATAATTCCTCATGTGAAATAAAGCCTATAAGTCTAGCTCCAAAGCAAACAAAATGGAGGGAAAAACAGTGTGGTCCTGTGTGGACAATTAGGAGACTAAGGAAAGCAAGAAACACGTACTAACTCGTGATAGTAGTTTGCAAAGAAAAGAAAGAGTGCACGAAGTACCAGTTTATAGTTGCTGTTGTCTAAATTGGGGGAAACATTACATTAAACCCTATTATTGATTCCTGTAATTTGCAGGACCTCTTTGTTCCTTAACTGAGCAAATCCAGTACCCTATCATCCTACGTAGCTCTCAGTATATCAGCCTTTTAATTAAACACAGCTAACTCTTGGGCTCTTCATGTGACTCTGGCTTGTGGGGACTTATTCACGTTTAAACGAAGTTGCCCTCAAGTTGCTTTAACCTTGTAACCTTTTCACCCATTAAACCTTATAACTTCTCCACCTACCAAATTATCAATATCATTATGTGAAAAAGTTTCTTTGTAGCAAATGAAAATCTAACTTGCTAGTATCTCTAGTCTCTAATACTGCTTGACCAGTCACTCCTGCTCCTAGAAGGCGAATCTATGAAAATCTGTAGTGGTAAATGTCCACAGATATCTACTTCTGAGATATTTTCGATGTGGACTGGAGAGCTAAAAACTCCAACGTTTCCACAGTTTCAATGATCCAGCTCACTCACTTCAAAAATTTGAACCAAAAGATAATCATAAAGTCATGCAGCTAGCAGAACAATGAAAAGGTTGAGTTTTTCTTTTACCATAATCGTCATACGTACAGCAGATGCTACATCATTAATCTTCTGAGGAATCCCAGAAGGGAAAGAAGATCAATTCTCTCTGTACAACCAAAAAAGAAAAGTGAAACTCAGACTAATTAATGTATCATCATGAAGACAATTGCTTCAGAGATATCTGTGCAAGGCGATAGCACTACGTAATACAAATAACAAGGACATAATTTGGTGCTGCTCATGATTGTCATCATAATTCACCTGATTCCGAAGCTGTCGATACTTGGTCACAACGTCATCTGGTAGCACTTTGTTTCTACAGAGAGGGCAAGTAGCCCAATTTTGAAGCAACCACTGGTCTAAGCAATCCTTGTGAAATGTGTGTTTACATTTCAAGTTCCTAACTTTCTCGCCTTCTTCAAACTCAGATAAGCACACCCTGCACTCTAACTGCTCTGCCATATTCATTCTTTTGCTGTAACGAATTGTGGGGTTTTTCTCTTCAATGAGTTGGAGGTATTGGGAGACGGTAATTGGAGGTTCGTGTGACTTGAGGTTTCGAATAAGGAGGATGAGTTCTATTAGCAGGAAGGCCAATAGGACTATGGTCTTTGCGTAAAGATGAAAGAAGAAATCAGAGAGAGCCTTCATGGCTATGGCTGCTAAATGCAACTGTTAATGGATTCCTAACGCAAAATTGTATATTATTTATAAGAGAGGGAATGTAGCTAGAGACATTGTTTCTCTTATAGGGTCCTCCGTTTCTTTCATAATTGGGGTATATATTAATGCAAGGAAATGATGCCCTGACTTGAGTGCGTGAAAAACCCGTGAAAATTTTTATGTAACGGGTCCCATAATCAGGTACCTAGGTGAATAGGAACAATTACCGTTTTCGTCTTATTTATGATAACTAACTTTTTGTTTTCCCTTGTTCAAACTATGAAGTTTGCATTCCTTACCATATTTTATCACCGTGGGCTTTCGCCTTTTTGATCAGTATATACAAAACTCTCTCAATCTAATCTGTTGTTCAAAATAATTTTTGATTTATACTGCTTTAATCACGTGTCTGTTTTTTGTTCTTTTTCTTTTTCTTTTTAATGTCTTCATGCTGCTAAACCAGTTGACAATACCAGAGTCAAGGGTGAACCTTTGATTCTACAATTTTATTTCGCTTATTCTAAATTTATCTAAAAATAATTAATGTAAATACATGTACAATTTTTTTCTTCAATTTTAAATATTGTTAAGGGTTCGAACCCCCTGTGTGTGTGTTAATTATTGTTTAAATAATATTAAGATTAGATAATTTTAAGTTATGTTAATTATTGTTTGAATAATATTAATGATTACGAGATTTTTTGTGCGATTTTATATGAATACATTTTATGGAAATAAATTTTAACTTGATATAAAATTGCAAATTTTAAATTTTTTACAATTGAATGGCTTGGATAGATGGTCTAAGAATTCAATAAGGAATAAGATGGGGATTTAGTTTGTTATCCAATAAGATATAATTATGTAGATGTTTATAATTTTTAAAGAATGATTCTTTAGGATCTATTCTTATATTTAATGACATATATAGTATAATTTTTAAAATACTTATATTATATAATTATGTAAATTTATTTTATTATTTATGTTATTATAAGTTATAGATCTATATTTAAAGTTAAAGACATATAAATAAAGACTATATACTAAGCATAAAGTATCCAAGTAAATAAGGATTGTCTACTTCTTTCTCCTTTCAAAATTTTCCCTTACTCTTGCTATATTTTCTTATATTTTTTAATAGTTTCACAACAATATATATATATAAATCTAAAAATAAATTGTTGAAGATATAGTCTTTGTTTTGGCACCGTATCTAGAACTAGCCGAGTTCAAAAAGAGTAAGAAACTAGACTACACACCAAGGACTAAGTGTAGCACACTATCACACATGCCACAACTATGAAAATACAATACATGCTTTATGTGATTGTCTAGCCATGACTAGAGTGTGGAATAGGTTGGTTCCCTTAGAACGACAAGCTTCCTTCTTTACTTACTCCTTCAGTTCTTGGCTGACATTTAATCTTCATGACAACTTAGTTAATTGGGGAGATCTATAGTGGCGTCTTCTTTTTGAAGTGGGTTGTTGATATTTATGGAAATGGAGGAATGAGTGCATCTTCTCATAAAAAAAAACTACTCCATGTTATCCTTTTAAAGTGATTTTAAACTTCGCACATCAAATTGTTGTAGCCTATTCAAATACTATGTGCAATAAAACAAACACGTCCACTTTATATGACATTAAGTGGTGTCCACTAGATAATGATCAGATAAAGATAAATTGTGATGGTACAAGTAAAGGGAATCTTAGATTAGCTAATTTTGGAGGTATCATTCTAGATTCGTAAGGACTTTGGCTAGGAGGTTTCTTTATAAATATTGGTTGGTGGTCTTCCATGTAAGTTGAAGCTAGGGGTGCTTTTATGAGGTTTGAGTTAGCTTAGAATCTTGGGTTTTGCAAGGTCATAGCAACTTTGACTAGTATATTTGAAATTCCACATCACCCAATCTTTTTATTAAGCAAATTTAAGCTCTATTGGATAAGCCTTAGTTTGTTCAGATATCTCATGTGTTTTAGAAAGCGAATAGATATGCAAACTATCTAGCCAATTACAATTTGGAGCTCAATTTTGGGTTTGCATTTCTAGGACTCTATCCTTCCTTTCCTTAACTTATTATTCGTTGATGATAAAATAGGGACTTTTATCCCCCATGGTATAATGTAATCATTTTGTTTTTTTCCTCTTGGGATTTTTGTCCATTTGGATTACCAAAAAAAGAAGTTATAATATCTTACTCATATTTGTCTATTGGTGATTTTTTGCATATAAACGAGTCACACAATAATATAAGAATGAGTAAAGTATCTTTTCACAAGAAAAGTTGATCAAGTACCAATTTCTTAAATTACTTATATTATCTAAAAAATAGAAATTTTAAATTAATTAACTAAGATTTAAGAACAACCTAATTGAAATTAAATAACTTGACTAAATTAATTAAGAAAACTCTAGAGTTTAGGATTTCAATTTTTACTTATTGTGAATAAAGAGCAATTAATATAGTCAATTTCTATCCTAATTAATAGTTAATTCCCTAACACAAATATAATTCCCTTTCAAGATAGAATACATATATCCATATTAATCCTACAACTACTTTCATAGTCATAAACTCTAACATGAATCCATTAAATTATATAGATCTCAGTGCACGTCTACATGTAGTAACTTAGCATGTATGCAAGTTATAATCTTATTTAGGTAAAATCTACAAACTATATAATCTAAACCTAAATCTATTATTTAGGTAACTCTTCATAACAATTCATCTCTTAGTCTTTCTTACTATAAATCAAAGATTCACAAAAATTGGCCAACAATTTATAAAAGAATTATAATTGAATTATAAATTAATCAAAACAATTTAACACATAAACATTCCAAATTTGAACACAATCCACAAATATCTCTATATAAACCATAGATTTATAGAATTTATCTATTCATAATCAAAACCAAAATCCTAAAACTAAAAGAAAACAAATCCATAACAAATAAAAGTAGAAGAAAAGAAAAAAAAAATGGCAAATCAATCTTCAAATAAAACTTTAGATCTTGGTATTAGAGTCATTCTCTAGAGCCTGTCTTAATTGTAATGCACTATCAAATACATTTTTAAATCTAATTTAAATTGTTTAACTTATGGTTTCAAACTTTCTTCCAAAAATACCCTTGATTTTTCTTGAAAGTGATGAAATATTGTTGTACATGGCCTAGTCGTGCATAATATACCTAAATGCATAGTGTACCTCATGCAATGTTATGTCACATTCTGATATTGCATTGGCTTGGCTGTGCATAAATTGTCCAAATGCATAGGGTACCTATTTGCTCTTATCAAATGCATGCTCTATGCTTCTTGGCATGCGGAGCACATGTATAATATAAAACTGATATTCTTTTCACTTTAACAATTGTTTTGACCTCATGAAAGCCATTCTTCTCAATACACACAATAAATGCATAAATCCACTTGACTTTCCTACAAATTCCATTTTTAAAACCAATTAACATTTACACTTGTCAATTTCTCCCAAACTTGAACATTTATTTGTTTTCGAGAAAAACAAATCAAAGGAAGGAACTAGGATGCCTACATGCCTTCTCAAAATTCATGCCCCCTAAAATCCTTAATCCTTAAGTGCTATATCATAAAATATCCTCAATAGGACCATTAAGCAAAATACACCAGTAATAAAGTTCAAAACATAATATTAGTTTTTCTAACAATTTTGAAGTGTGTATGTTTGGCCAAGCAATTATATTCCATGCAAGTGTTATAATCAACTTTATGCATTCCAAAATATATGAAGCAACCTCAAGTGTAGGAATTTCATATACCTATCTTTTTCTTTTCTTTCTACTAAAGTAGGCTCCTTACATAACCTATTAATCAATAGATCTTTTAAGATTATAATGAAGATTATGGTTATGGCTATTACAAAAAAAATGATATAAAGAAATTATTAATAAGATTCAAGAGAATAAGTACTAAGCACAATAATAAAAGATAAAATTTTTTCTTTTCGATTTATATTTACCTTCATTTTATTTTCTTTCTTTTTATTTTTGCACCCTCAAACTTAGTTCATTTTAATCTATCGAAAAAAAATTATTAAGGATAATTCTTTGTTACTTTTTCTTCCTTTTAGTTCCTCTTTCTTATAATCAAATTTTTTATGCCTTTCAAGAAACAAAGAACCTTACAATTATTATTTTTTGATGAAAACCTTACAATTATTATTCCCACTCTTTTAATTTGAATGTCTTACATAAGGAAATAACAATTATTCACACCAAATCTATATTATACCTTATTTCATCCTAAAGTTTTATTTTCACACCACATCAAATGTTAATTATCCTCTTGAAGGGTAAAAACATTATTTTTCGGGCCAAAAGGTCATTAATGTGGTTAAAAAAAAATTTATGTAATTATATGCATATTTCACTTAAGACTTAAAAAGGCACTAGTGGTATACTTGAAAAAAATTAGACTTAAAGGCTTGAACATAATTAATAAATGTCTAAATCACTTAGTAGATTATATAAAGTCTAAAATTTCCCCTCAAGAGAGTATAAGACAAGTTTTAGAATTTTAGGATTGAGATAGTATATTGAAATTAAATTACAAAAAAATTTTTCCTACCGCATGCATTTGAAATATATTTGGCCAATTACTGCACAAATTTCTTTAAATTATTAGAAAAATCACAAATTTGAACTTAGTATAAATCCTAATTAAGCCTAATTAGCATTGCTTTCTTGATAAACATATCATGATGGCAACACAATTTATCATTGGAAACAAACATGCATCACAGCAAGCAAGCAATCAAACCAGCACATATAAAGCTGAAAAGGAAAAATGATAAGTTAACAATTTAAGCACCAAATTTCAAGTCATTTTGCCTATTATCCTACATTACTTTTTTCCTAAACTTAAACTCAACATTGTCCCTAATGTTGACAAGTAATTAAATTAAAAAACTTGAAGGTGAGAGAGAACAAGTCTTTTTTTTTTTTTTGGATAAAACCTAAGTAGCGTCATAGTACTGTAATTTGGTGTTTAAGCGCCTAACATTCTGAAAAGCCCTTCTTTTTATTTAAATTCATTTATTTATTTACAAAGCCACATGAATCATGCATTATTTATTTAAGAAGCCATATGAGTCGTGCACAGTCACATAATAAGGCCATGTGACTCTTGGCCTATGCGAATGAATAGCTTCTAAAATTTCTTAAAACCCTAAATAACTTATACCAATGCAAAATAGTCAAGAGTAAAGGAAAATATTATGAAATAAATAATTTCCTTGATACTGGTAAATTTTGCTACCAATCCTTAAAGCTTCATCTGCCAAACTACCATTCAAAAATTGCACTTAAACATAAGGGAAATTTAGAAATCAAAACAAAATAAAATAAGATAAAAGCTAGAGTATCATGATAGATAATTAAAAATGAGAGGAAAAAAAACAAAAAAAAATCTAAAGTAAATGGAAAATTAACAAAAAATTAAAATTAAAATTAAAATTTTCTAAATTAATGAGAATAATTATTAAATTAATATTGGTTATGCTTTTCTTGGCGATGGAATCAAAACCTTGTTGATTGATTATTGCAAGTGTATAGATTGAATAAGTAATATAGAAGTAAGTCCAAAATTATCCCACAAGAAAGGATATCAAGTACCTTTTTTTTTTTTGAATTATTCCTATTATTTGAAGAAAATAGAAAATTTAGTTAATATGCCTATTTAAATAAGTACTAAATGACTTAACACTGTCAATTAAAAATCCCTGAAACCTAGAATCCTCTAATTACTACTTAACTCAACTATGAATTAGCTGTTGTATTTTAATTTTATTTGGAATAATGGTGATTTCCTAACTTATGTGAAATCCACTCTCAAGACAAGTCATGTGTATCTATGCTAAGTTATGTCTATTGAGGTGGTTATACATATAACATAAATCCATTAAGAACAAGAATTAGTTGTAAGACTAAATGTAGTAGCTTAGTATGTACTTAGTCCGCAAATCATGAACAATTTATATTTTTATAAAATTCTTACCTAAGTCCAGTAGTCTAATGATCTAGCTATTGCGCTTTAATCTTTCATTCTTTTCATGATAACCAATCATATGAAAAATGGCTAGTCATTTATAAGGAAATAAAAGTAGACTAATAGATAAATTCAAACAAAATAAATACAAAAGTAATCTTAATCAAAGTTAATCCTAGATTCATATAAATCCCAGATTAAAATTTAGCTGCTCCTAATGAAAAAAAAAAAAATCTAAAGCTAATACTAAGAAAATTCATAAAGAAGATTAAAAAAAATAGAGAACAAAACAAAATTGACAGCAATAATTTTAAGAAAGATCCCTCAAGTCTTCCATGATGTTAACAGCTTTCAAAGAGTTTCCTTTAGTTGAGGCGTGCCTTTTCCAATACCGGGGCATTGCTACATATAGAGAGCAGAATTAGGGCTAATTTCTTCTTTCAGAATTCCCCTAAACCTAAAAAATTGAATCCTAACCGTACTTCAAATTGCCGCACATGACCAAGGTTGTGTATAATGCCCAAATGCATGGGGGTGCCATATTTGTGCATTATTGCCGCAGTTTGCATTCATGTCTTTTTACGCGACGGAGGTTACGGGGAGATGTTTGTGCGCACAATCAAAGTCATGTATGATCTGAAAAATGTTATTCTTTGCTCCAAATTGTTCTTTTGACTCCTTATGACTGTTGATCAAAACACAACATAAAGAATAAGAAATCATATATTTTTCATAAAAAATATAATTTAAAAACGAAATAATTATATAAAAAATTCCACTTCATCATTGTCCATAATGATCCCTCTTTTAGCCCGAGGCCATTTCTGTCAACTTTTTGGATATAAATGAAAGGAAAATTTTAGCGACTGACGCAACTAGGGTGCCATTGAAACAAAATTAGAGAATCCAAAAAATTTGTAAAGCCAAATGCAAAAACAATACAAGGGTAAATATAATTTTTAAATTTTAAAAATATGCAATTTAATTTTTAAATTCTATTTGCTTCAATTATTTAATTTTTAATTTATAAAAAAATATGATTCAATACTTAAAAGTTTTAGATTCTGTTATTTACTAATTCTTGGAGTATGTATTAATAAACAAATTAATGAGCAGTTAGTAAAAAATTTACATGAATTAAATCTTATTTTTTAGATTTATAGACTAATTATTTGAGAATGTAACTCTAAAAATTAAATTTTATATTTTTAAAATTTAATAACAAAATAGTTTTAAAAATATCTTAAATCTTTTAGCCACAAAAATTACATAAAAGTGAAAATTCTAAATTCAATTTGTGGCATAAATTACTAATGGATTGACATGTCAAAAAGTACATGCCAATTTTTTTTCTCCATTGTCTTTAAATAATTTTTTAAATATAATACTGAATTATATTAATCTTACGTACAACGTGGAAGTTGGACAACGGCCCTCATAATTTGTAACGACGTGGGGACAGCTGCATTCATTTCGATTCTATAGCAACATTGATCTCAACTTTGAGTTCTGAAAAGTCTCAAATCAGAAAATCTGACTGATTGAAGTTTTGAAAGAAAAGAAGTGAAAAATCTCAAATCAGAAATTCTGACTGATTGAAGTTTTGAAAGAAAAGAAGCCAAGCGACATATCGTTATCCTATTGTTCGAAACTTCGGTGTATTTCTCTCTATGGATATCCGGGAGCAACCGGTAGTTCTCATCACAGGCTGCTCACAAGGAGGCATAGGCCACGCGCTGGCACGAGCCTTCGCAGCCAACCGGTGTACGGTGGTGGCCACCAGTAGGTCGCGGTCATCCATGGTGGACCTGGATCAAGACCCCAGGTTCTTCTTGCAAGAGCTCGATGTTCAGTCCGATGAGAGCATTCAGCGCACGCTGAAGAACGTTCTAGACAAGTATGGTCAGATCGATGTCTTGGTTAATAACGCTGGAGTTCAATGCGTGGGCCCGCTTGCCGAGGTCCCTCTCTCCGCCATCCAGCACACTTTTGATACCAACGTTTTTGGTTTGTATCATAATCCTTTCAACTACTTTCTTTATCGCAAATTGTTCTGTGATTTTGTCGATCAGACTAAAATTTTTATATTATAATCGATTTTCAAGTGACAAGAACAATTTGATTGTGCAGATGCATGATTCAGGTGTGACCTGTATTTTTAATTAGGGATTCGACATTCAAGCATAAGGAGTCGTTCATAAAAGATTGCTGTTACCTTATTTTTAAATTTGTTGTATTGCATTTTTCTGAATCAAAGATGTTATATCTTGGGATGAACTGTGAAACAGAGGATACAGTAGCCTTAGTTGCTCATGGATATTGAAATTTTGGAATCAGCTATTCAAAAGTAAGATTTTTGACATTTACACGCTTCTATTCTTGGTGGAAACCATGATCAAGGTCCATTTGGATGCTTCATGCATTTATCTTTACATAATACACGAGGACTAGTATAGCATGTTACTGCAGAGCATTATACTTTGTCATTGCCGAATGTCAATATAAGACCGCATGTATTACCCTCACATTTGCAGGTACCTTGAGGTTGATTCAAGCTGTTGTTCCTCATATGGCAACTAGGAAACAGGGAAAGATTGTAAACATTGGTAGTGTAACTGCAATGGCCCCAGGACCATGGTCAGGTGCTTACACTTCCTCCAAAGCTGCTCTTCATGCTTTAACAGATACGCACAGGTTAATTTGCTTGTCTTTCAAACTTGTTTTTAAGAATTATTGTTCATATTTGCGTAAAATCAACTAGAGAGAAAAGTATTGGTGACAGAAGTCCGCCTTACTTAACTATCACTTAAATCTAACTGTTTTTATTTTTGATATATAAATGTGATATACAGATTGGAACTGAGCCATTTTGGAATTGATGTTGTCACTGTTGTCCCTGGAGCTATCAAGTCAAATATTGGAAATTCTGCCGCGGCTAGCTACAACCGCATGCCTGAATGGAACTTATTCAAGCCTTTTGAAGCTGCGATCCGAGAGAGAGCTTATTTTTCTCAGAAATCCAAGTCCACCCCTTCGGATGAATTCGCTAAACAGACTGTGGCTGCTATCCTGAGGAAGAACCCACCTGCATGGTTCTCCTCTGGCCATTACTCTTTCATCATGGCCATCATGTACCATTTGCCACTCTTTATTAGAGATTTTCTTTTAAGGAAAGCAATGAAATGTTGAGCTACATGTTGCTTGTATGTTATATTTGAACTTTGAATGTGCTTAAGGTCTATACCCACGCGTTAATTATGCTTGCAAGAGATGCCACCCTTGCTTCAGGGGATGTGTCTCAGCCCTTAAGGCTTAGTTATAATATGGCAAAAGGAGATGTTGGTTTACATTATTATTTATGAAAGATAAACAAATTGAACATACTCAAATATTTGCCGCAGTGACCTGGTATTTTTGTGGACAAGCAAGTTCGCTCAAGGCCAGGCCAGCTGATTTATTATGAAGATCAATTCTTCACATCACTGCCGGTTTTAATCCTCAAAGTATTTAATAAGGATGACAAGACATGCACGAGAAAAGAATGAAAAAAGATTCCTTAACTTTAATAGTAAGCCAAAAGAAATACTTTACGGTAGGCAGTAATGACAATGTTTGATAGCCAAAGCAGGAAGGATATATGGCCAGTGCCTTAGGGTTTAAATCCGTCGCTTTTGCCCGATTGTGATTTAATCTCCGGGACGTCATGACCACAAGTTTCCTATGTTAAGTATCTCCTCAAATGAAAGTGATTCTTTGTTTTCTTTTTCAATATCATCAGATGGGATATCTTCGCTGAAGTCACAGACTGAGGCACTGTTTGTTTCCGGAATTTTAGCCTTTTAAACATAATACAAGATTTATTTGATCAGCCAATATATGTGTAAATACCCATCAAATGTTTCTGTGAAAAGAACTTTATGTAACATAACCTGAAATGGGTAGGTTTCTCGTTTAAAGCTTTGTGGGAACTCACTCTTTCCTCTTTGGCTCTACTGCTGTTGTTTAATGCATGCAGAATCTAGCAGTGGGCTAGGGTACTTTTACATCTTAGATAGCCAACCTTGTATCCTGATTCCTCATATTTGTCAGCTCATCTGAGCAACATTCACACAAATGGAATTCCAAATATCCAGAAGTTGCCTGTTGCAGAAAAGGTCGTGTTGATCAAAGTTTACCTATCGGGGCTCTGATAAAGAATTCTACTGATTACTATAGTACACTATTACGGGCAGCTTAAGTGGTCGGAAACTGGAAAGCCCTGGGGCTAGCTGCGTTATTGGCACTGGTTGATGCTGAGTTATTTGCCCTTTCTGATGGGTCAGAGGCACCATTGGCTTCACCATATGGGGTGGAGGTGGGGGCAGTCCCGCTGGAATGGAGGATATTACCATAACCACATGGAGAAATTACCCCTCATGTCGACTGCACATATTGCTGGGATGATCGATTACAAAAAAGCATGTAATAACTTTGTGACGCAGGGGCTTGATTCAGCATTATCTGCTGGGGCACCAAAACAGAAGTATATGAATGATTTAGTGTGGTAATCAACTGTTGTGTGGACATGAAGACGCTGGCATCTGACACAGGCATCTACATCTCAGGTTTTCGTGCAGACTCAGAGGACTGGCATTTTTTGCCTCTTCAGCTGCAAATTTTGAGAGAACATAAGTCATGATCAATTAGGATGGAGAAGAAGCAGCAAGCTCATCGGCATCCTCAGCAGCAATTGCCGCAGCTTTTCTGAATTTTCATTGTATCAGTTGCTGAAGTCGATGTGGTGGATGCTTTCTGTGAAGAATCTTGATTTTGAAGTCACTTCCGCATGTTACAGGCCTCTTCTACTTGTGATTGTAATACCTATAAAATGAAATAGATCAGCTAAATAGTTCAGCAACCAACTTTTTATCGTCATTATTAGCAGAAAACAACTCGAAGGTCAGGCAATAAAAGAGCTCTTCACAAGTCGTAAATGACATCAAATGCATAACAAGAACACAGTTGCTTTACACGTGCGTTCACAAAATATAAAGTGTCGATGCCATGCTTTGTGCGGAAGCATGCACATACTCATAGCTGCAGTAAACTTCAGAAAACTGTAGTAAACCTATATGGTCAATAAAATACAAACAAAATAAACAAACACACATGATTGGACCCCTCAGATAAATTCAAAACGACTCAAACAATGTTTAAAAATCCGGATCGTTGAAGCTTGAACGATTACGTTTTCGACAAATCACAGAAAGTAAATGACGAAGGAGAAGGAAGAGACAGCGGTCCCTCCAAGAGAATACAACGGCGAGCTCTCAAAAAATCTCAAAAAAATTAGTAATATTAGCAAATGGCAGATTGAAGAAAGAGAGGTGAAGCGGAGGAATGAAAATTTGCAGAAAAGGAAGAAAGTGCAAGCGAGAGGTTTAAGCTTTCCGAATATCCTTGGGCCATTTGGCGCGGACTCTGGCGGTTACCCGAACAGCTTACAATCAATACCAATTCATGGTATCAACAAGAAAGGGGGGAAAATAAATGGATGAGAGTTCTCTTTGAAGTCATTGGTATGATTTTCTTTTTCGGTTAATATAACTCTAATAGATTCCAAATCAATCCTTCAATCGAATCTAACTTTACCGGTATGATTCTTCTAGTATATTTAATTTATATTGCTTGCTCGTAAAAATTTATTGATTTGTTTTATATTACTTGCGTTAACTCTATTGTTATTTCATAATTATTTTAATTTATATTTTGATAAATCAATAACTTTTGTTTAAAACTTATGATTTAACCCAAATATAATTTAAATTTTAAGTATGTAATTAAAAAATATATATATTACGTGATAAAATATAAATGACATAGTACTGAGTGCTCAACACTACTTTAATGCTAATGAACTCGCTTCCTTGAAAGTCAGATTCTTAGAATTGATCTGATCACTCTAGCGTGGAAGAAGGAATGTTACTTATATATATATACATAATACAAAAATTGCTATGCTCGCTTCTTTTCACGTCAACTTTTATAATTGTACAAATTTGTTTCAAAATACTTACGTAGAGCTACATTAAGTTCAACAATTCTCACCTGTTTTAATTTTATTAATAGTGTTAGCATGAAGCGATATATTAGTTTATAAGATTTGCAAAATGGAATTATACCATTAGTATTATCCTTCCTCAGATTTACACGAGAACTCCCACATGTTGTTTGACTTTATCCAACTGTGTGTTCCAGCGTCTTAATTTTCACTTCTACTCCTCCAAGTAAAAGAATGACCAGGTCCAGCACCTAAACGCAAACCTTACCTCAAATCCTCATGTTCGCCGAATCTGAAACTTGCTGGCCTTATCAATATTGGGAGTTCCCATACGTCAGTCTAAGAAAAATAGAACCAGAGTTAAATCTGATTGAAAATCAACCAGTAGACTACCTAGCCGAGCTGGTCTACTAAGTACAAACAGCTTCATGTTAGCCGAGTTCACGAGGAACCATCAGAATCAAACGAATCAGTAAACATTCAACAAAAATAGGGTATGGCACGGCAGCAAAACTAAGTACCATCAACATAACGATTCCATATTATAATTCCATGACCGAAGTGTTACCTAACATCAATATTATCATCGAAGATGAAGATGTCTTGGAGAAGGTTTCACTAGAACTAGATCAAACAAAAAAGAAACCTATCTACTCAAGAGGCTCTCAGTTTATGGCGATCTAACACTAGATAAATTCCAAGTCTCAACCCAGGTAAAATATCAAAAACCAGATAGTTCCAATTGGCAACAGCAATTTCCTCCCAAGGCAAACACCTGCAGACCTGCCAAGATCCATTTATAAAATAAATTCACTCCATTAACTAGCTATTGGCCAAGAATCAGGAAGTCAGCAAAGCCAGCCAGGGATAAACTGTAGTCTAATCCTACTGCTTGGTACTTTTACCCTGTGCTGCAAGTTTAGCCGCAACTTGCTCTTCAGACAAAGGCAAATAGTAGATCCGAGGAGTTGCTCTGGTTTTGCGAAAGAGATCATCTAGAGTGACAATTTGTGGGTCAACTTTCTCTGGAAGGGATGGTGGAGAAGGAAGCCGTTCTCTTGATCCTGGTGGGAGCTTTGACAATGGTGGTGGTGGTGGTGGTGGTGGGAGAGTAGCTGGAACTGGAGGCTGCTCCCTGTGCTGGTGAGAGGAAGGCTCTGGCTGTGAGCTAGGTGGTGCAGGAGGAACAGCTGGACTACTGCTCACAGAAGCAGCTTGAACAGGAGGAGTCTCTACTTTCATTTTCACTTCTTGAGGATCAACATACTCAGCAACTAGGAGGCGGCCGCCATTTGGAGGCCATTGCAGGTTATACACAGCATTTCGGGTCTCAATGGCCTCTTCCACTGATGAGTACTACATCACCAGGAAATCACTGAAAGATTACTTAAAAGTTGGAAATATATGATGAATGCAATATTATCATGTGGACTTCACAGTGGGAAGAGAGAGAGAGAGAGTTAAATCTTACAGTGACATAGCAATGGGTCTTAATATGGTCCATCCAAAAACTGATAACTTTCCCAGTTTTACCTAAAAGCTCTTGCACTTGTTTCAGGGTAAAAGGACGGAGGAAACGATCAATCCTGAGGGAAGTAGTTGGGGACCTTTGTGATGATGGGACTGCCAAAGAAATTATACTCTTTTTAGATATAAAAATCAGAAACCTAGGACACAACACATACAGGTATAACACAGCATCATCCAAAAAACAAAGAATCCAGCATAGACAGAAATATAATTATTTTAAGACATACAGGTAGAGAAATTTAACCAGTAAGTAATTATTCATCTTCAAATATAAATCTTCAATAAGTGCGGATAAAAGTGTCTAAGATGTGCCTAAAATTTGCTTAGTGCAAGGTCTAGCATTAAATTTTGGAAGTGTCTGGTAATAAAATTTAGTTATAAAAAAAATGCAACAACAGGCTCTTGATAGCTTTACCCAGAACAATACAATTGCAATTTCCACACCAAATCAATATACATGTCAACTTACCACTGCGATCCCTGGGTGCATCATCTGTTACTGAGGAATCAGACCTAGAGAAGCTGCGGTTCAGAGCAATTGACTCATTCTTGGGTGTAGTAGCAGGTGTAGTGCTTTGTGAATCTGGACCTTTAATTGTTTCAGAATTCCACCTGCGTTGCCTTTTTGCAGGCTCATTGTTCCCAACTGATGCTTCATCTGTGACAAAATATTCCAAATAAATCAAGACATTGAAAACTGGATTAAAATATACTTAAACAAACTTAAACTTATTTAAATAGCCGAGCATTGCTTGAAGCAATTCATACCGCACATTAATATTTTTCATGTCCAAGCAAAAATCTTCCAATCAAGACCCAAAAAATATATAGTTTATTTGGGAAGGAGGGAAAGTGGAGTTCAACAAATTAATGCATACCACTTTCTGAAAGCCTAGAGCCTGTCATTAACATTATTCTCATCATTAAAAATATAAAAACTAACTAAATGTGCAGCTTGCTGGTTCGTCAATCATCAGCTAGCTCAAAATAGAATCTATTAGAGAAGAAAGGGAAGTGGAGTTCAACAAATTAATGCATATTACTTTCTGAAGACCTA
Organism: Erythrophleum fordii; assembly: GCA_032878935.1. Classification (NCBI taxonomy): domain Eukaryota; kingdom Viridiplantae; phylum Streptophyta; class Magnoliopsida; order Fabales; family Fabaceae; genus Erythrophleum; species Erythrophleum fordii. The sequence goes on from JAVQMF010000054.1 coordinate 46,832,972, forward strand.
AAGCCTGTCATTAACATTATTCTCATCATGAAATATAAAAATAATTAAATGTACAGCTTGCTGGTTCATCAATAATCAGCTAGCTAATACTAGCATGAAGTCCACACGTCATGCATTAAGCTGCTTACAAAAAATTAAAGAGCTTAAATGCACATATACACATCTATTACAAAGCAAAAGAGATCTTCAGAAAAATCAAACATATAGCACACCGGGAACAAAAAACAATAATCAGAAGTGCAGAGTGAATGATGAAATTAAGAATTAAATATTAAGAATATAAAGCTTACCATGAAATTTTCTTTTCTCAGTGGACACAATAGGAGAAATGTCATTATCTTGGTGAATATCACTTTTTCCTGCAGAGAGAACATCTCCCACAACTTTAGTACCACTTTTCTCCTTCACAATAGGCACTTCACTACTCTTTCTGTTCTCTCTAAGTTCATCATCATTAAACTTAGAATCAAATTGCTTGCTCTCCGGCAAATCCTCTTCCATAGAATCATCACCAGAACTTCTGTCCAAGTTTAGCTTTTCTGGATACCCAACATCTTCACTGCTATTGGTCTTTTTCAAGTCTGGGCTTGTAATATTATTGATATTCTCTTCAACAAATGTCTTTTTCTCATTTAGCTTTCTAACATCCATTGAATGTGATTCATCATAAACAGGGACAAAATTGCTGGGTGATGGTTCCACCATCTCAGGCCTAATAAAATCTTGTTCTAATTTGACATTATCAGCAATTATATTACCCTTTAGTTCATTCTTTTGATTAATTGACACAGAATCACTAGAAATAGAATCAGATTTTACTTGAGACCCTAATCTAGGGTTAACCTCAGATACCTGGTTTTCTGGAATAGAAGAGTCAGACAGGAGATCCATCTTTAAGTCACACTCTAGCTGGGGCTTTGAATCCTCGGTCTCCAGCCGGGCCTTTGAATCCTCGGTCTCCAGCCGGGCCTTTGAATCCTCAGTCTCCAGCTGGGCCTTTGAATCCTCAGTCTCCAGCTTGGTTGCTAGTTCCCCACTATCCTTCTGTATTTCTGAGCTATAAGAATCCTGACAACTGACAACTACTTCTGTTAAACTCTCAGTGACTGTAATACTAGTTTCCACTGTAGAACTATGAACAACCAGCGCGTCTCCTACATTTTCAGAATTGACACTAGCAGGTAAAACTGTATGTCCAACATCTTCAACAGAGGGTGTCACACAATTATTAACATCAACTGGGACAGCAACAACATCCAGATTGTCATTTTTTGAGCCTTCATTTTCCACAACCACTGAGGTCTTTTCTGCATTTTCCCTTTCAACTTGTTCAACTGTACCAATATTTCCCTTTTCAGCTACCGCTGTTTCAACAGTTTCTCCACTTTCCCTCGCAATTTTATCAACTATTTCAGCAACCACAGTCACAGTCTGTGAATCTTTCATCCCATCTACAGGTGGGAGATCACCATCCAAGCCATTAGCCTCATCCTTCTCAGAAGCCTCCGCAGCTTCCCTTTCAATCTGAAGGGCTTCATTCAAACGCTTGATTAAATCATCCTTCAAACCTTTAGTAGTTAGTTTCCTTCTCTTTAGCTCCTCTTTCAGCTCTGTAACTTTCCATTGATCAATGGGGCGATTGTCAAGAATTGGATATCTTGATGACATTATATCCAAATTCAACTAACCTTCACTAACCTGGAGTCAGCAATTAGATATAATACAGAATCAACTACAAAGAAACAACCAACACACACACACACACACACACACACACACACACACACATATAATCAACTGTTATGGGAAGCAGATGAACAAACCAAGGACAGGGTTCATGAAGCCATAAACAATTTGACCAAACTAGGGAAGGACAACTATCACCCAGGCCATCTAATGAATTGGTCCGTGTTTTCATATCTAAAATTAGGATATAATATATATATCCTCCCTTAAGTCTTCAATTTGATAAGTAAAAGTAGAGCTGGTAAGGGACAATAATTTCCTGAATATTATAAAAACAAAGTTACCAAAATAATATCCTCAAGTGAATATAACAAAAACCACATAATTCAAATTTTCAGACGAATGATAACAGATACAGTTAACACGCTCAAACTGGCATTATTAAAACAGACAAAATTTCGTGAACCTGATACCCAACAACAGAAAAACCTTATACATCCCAATACAGACTTTTCCTTTTCTTGATCATGTTCACATCCTAGACAATGCACATTACATATTACAGAAGACATTCTTGTCCCCAAAAAATAAAAAAGAAAAATTACAAAGGATTGAATTTTTCAGTACAAGATGCAATAAACCTAATATAAAGCAAGCTAATGCACCCAAATTAAATGTTAAAATTGCAACCTCGCAGAAAAGCTTAAGGGTTAAAATACGTCATATATTAGGAGAATTGAACCTGAAATTGCTAGCGTCAAGATCCAATGGAGCCAAACTAGCCAAACTAACAAACAGTTATAAGAAACAACTTCACAGGACGACTACCGCAGCCAAGACTCTCCCTGCCTACTTTATAGCCTCACCAAATGTGCATACATTTTCTAAATTAAAAAAAAAAAATAGTTAATCCCAAAATCAGAATTTCTGCACACAAAAAAAAAAGAAAAAACCAGGCAGAATAAAGGATAAAATCATCTACACATTCATGAACAGAAGGGAAAAGAAAATCAAACGCCAAGATCCTGAAAATATCGTGCAATTACTCACAATGATAATTTTCCGGGAGGCCGAAGACGCTTGTAAGGCTCAAGTTTTGCCTATTTGAACAGGAGTATGTATATGAAACCCTAATTTCAAAAGACGAAACCCACCATTAGAGGAGAAGAAGCAGAGACGCCACAATGAACCGACATATAGACACGCCCGACAACAAATGCTCAACTGCGCCCTAACTGACTCGTTTCATTTCCTGAAAACTGCGAAAGAGAAAGTGTATAGCAGGCAACCCACGCGCACCATCACAAAATGAAAATCAATATCAACAGACAATTCATCGAAAAACAGGAGAGAACAGAGAATCATAAAAACGGTCGAGATTAGCCATAATCTTACACTAGGGCATTGTTTTCTTCTTTCCTTTTTTTTTCCTCCTTTTTCCACCCCGGCAAGCTTTTGGGAATTCTGTTCTGTTCCGTAAAGATATCGAGGGACGAGAGGAACCCTGGCCTAAGTGGGTCCTCAACAGCAACGGTGATATTAAGATTTGGCGAAGTAGAATGCCTAAAATACCCTCCATTACACGTGGCCGTAGTATGATCCCATTTCCAATGTGCTTGGTGCTCGCCTGGACCGGGAATTAGCTCTTTTTCTTTTGCTAGTTTTTTGGGGCTTCGAGGTGGCGTTTGAAAAAAATTATAAATACACTTTTAGAATCTAAGATAGAAATATTCATTTTTTAGAAAAATTCAATTATTTATTGTTAAATTATAAAAAATTTTAAAGTAAATTAAATTTTTTCTTTCTTAAAAATGTTTAAATTGTATGATTTTTTTATTTTAGAAAACAACACTTATTTCTTTTTAAATTAAAAGAATGTATTACATTAATCTCTCCTATTAAAAAAAACTAAACTTAGAGTTATTTTGGCCAAAACACTGTTATATTTATTATTTATATAATATAACAAGTATTAAGTATATATTTGATTAATATAATTTTAAATTTTAGAAAATTTATAATTTTTTCAAACAAAATAAATAAGATTGAAATAAAAGTTTAAAAACCATATTAAGTTATATTTTTAATAAAACAATAAATATTATCCTTAAGAATATTTTAGTCATCTTTTAACTTTAAAATAGATTTGTGAATATTTTCTTAATAAATGTAATTTAGGCAACCTTCAAAAGAAAAAAAAATCAAACAATTTTTTACAACAAGATATTCTAATAATGTCCCTACCTTCCATGTTTGCAACGAGGATGCTAATTCCATTCTCCATTGCCTTAGATATTATAAAAAAAAAGTGCTACCCTGTGGACGAGTCTTCTTGTATATGAAATTCTTCTCCATAAGAACACCCCACTGGATTAGGGATAACACCATGAAAGGATCTTCAACCAATACTTCCAATCATTGGATCATCACGTTTATAGTTACCTATTAGCACATATGGATGGGAAGAAATAAAAAAGTTTATGAGAACAAGTTTAATTGCATGAGATTTCCTGTTAAGGTCATCAACAATTTCATTGTTGAAATTATTACAAAGTCTATGAGTAGGGTAGGTAAGGAAAACTGCAAGATTCGCCAATGGAAAAATATTAGAATACACCCTCTTAGGATTGGATTAAGTTAAACTCAACCGGATCCCACGAAAGATTAGATGGCCCAACTTGTTGTAAGGGCATTCTTTATAACCATCTGGGAAAGAGTATTAAAGCTGATGGTTCCAACCTAAGAACTACAAACTCCTTCAATGCTAAACTATGAGGCATTCTTAGAAATTGCCATAGAAAGTTAGGAATGGAAATTAATTATAGAAGTATATTAGAGACTGTTAGTGTACCCACCATGACTACAACCATTTGCTTAGTAGAATTGAGAATTGGATGAACCTTCCAGGGAATAACGTGTTCACTCATGTACTAAGGAAATACAATCGTTGCATCTCTTCCTCCAGGTGTTCACAAAATGAAATCTCCTCCACAAGATTTGAGGTCTCTTCTTACTACTGATTTTAAGATAGTTTCTTTGCCCTATGTGATCTCTTGACTGATAACCCCCCCCCCCCCCCCAATAATAATAATAATAATAATAATAATAATAATAATACATATGTAAAGCAAAGACTTAAAATATGTACTTTAAATTTGTCATAAAAAACCGATGGATTACATATTTTAACTACAACAAATCACCTAATTTTTTCTAAAAAAAAACAATAGTATGACTCATTAGTTTTTAACTGGGCAACTTGAGAGGTTTGAAGATTAAACATGGAAATAACAAAGTTTAGAAACGGATAGATTCGACTTTTTATCATCTATGAAATGTTAAAACAAACTAATTAGTTACGATGTGAACGGTTTTATACATATTAGTTAAACAGCTCTGGAATGAATTACATATTGTTTCTGTTCAAAACTTCAAAGTGCTTGCTTGATTTTTAAGACTTGTCCTTGCAAAATTTCAACATAGGTCAGAAAGTTGACACGAACAAAATCCAAGATGAAAAAAGAAACATACATTAAAAATTCAAAGGAAAGAGGAAACATAAACGTAGCTACTACTAGCTAACACTTGTGTCATAAATTCGTATTTAAAATGATAGATAATAGCAAATCGAGAGCTGGGAATTATATGATACATGATATACTCATATCGTTGCTAGCCAACATATTAGCTGCTGATCGGCATTGCGCACGCCTCGAGATTTCTTCCAAGATAGCAGCATGCAGTGAACAATATCAAGCACTGGAATATCCACCTACTCGCTCTCTTCATCACTTTCGATTAAATTCAAATGATTCATGTTCTTTTCAAGAGGCGGAAGACCATCTTCAGATTCAGAAGAGCTTTGAGACTCCTTGTCAAGTGTCACAACTGTCCGTGCAGCAGCAGAAAAACCCATATAATTTTATAGATAAAAAATAAATATTATTAGAGAAAAGAGAGAAGAAATACAACTAGGGGTAGGATATCCTCCAAAACAAGGGAAAAAACCGGAGGGGGGGGCGGAAGGCTAAAAAATGAAACAAAACTAACTAAGCTATCTACATGACAGAAATAGAGACTTTAAAACAACCATGGACCAAACAAAGAATGGAGCTACGAGCACAACCCCCGTCCCATAAGTCCATAACCATATGCAAGGGCACATAAAGACTCCCATATAAATGCACACTTACAAGGCAATAACTTTCTTTCCAAGTTGCCTTAAGAAAGTTGCAGTTATGCAATGGGCATATAAAGTATAAAATTGAGAGTACCGACAAAGGATGAGTAAGAGGACCAGATTCAACTTATCATTAGTAATATTCATAGTTCTCTCGTTTGGATCAACAAAAGCACACATAATATATCTTCCATGCTACCATACGAAAACGCCAAACCCAAGTGGACGGCCAGAACAATAAATTCAAACTCTGATAACCCCCCCCCCCCCCAAAAAGAGAAAAAAGAAAAAAGCTGATTTGGTTATTATTAGCCACGGCCCCCCATTGTGTAAAGAAAAATTAAGAGCAAAATATACCTTCACCATCTGAAGGAGCCCTTTGAACCTGACTCTGCTGTGACAGCCAATCATTTTGAACAGAAACAATATCAGCACTATTTTGGCATTTGGAGTAGGCCTTCAGCAGTTCCCTGCATTGATTAATAATAGGAATTTTTGGATATAGAACAGTTTAGGGAAAGCCATGACATTGAGCATCACATAAAATTTTCATCTATCTTTAAAAATAAAATGATGAAAATTGTATTTGTCTCAAATTCGTTGAATAGAATACATACATATATGTATACATAACACAGATCTATGTAATAAACTACTATGTTGGTCCTTGAAAAAATACTCCCATCATCAATTTAAGCCCTTGAAAGCTCATTGACATCGATTTAGTCCTAATATTTAAAAAAATACATTTCAGTCTTGACTTAGGACTAAATTAACTTCATAGACTAAATTGATGACAATAAACTTCTAAAGGCAATGCTTATTGCAATCTTTATCTTTAGATAGGAGGAAGGGACAACTAGAACAGGTTGAAATAGAAATAGTTTCTTTGTCGTCAAGAAATTCAGGTTTGAAAGAATTTCAAAGGAGCTGTGTGACCATCAAACTCATATTCTTACCCAACCGATGAGGATAAATTTATGCTATGCTGGGGTTTCAAATTACAGGCCTTCATCGGAATCAGAGATTCGGTAGTGAAAATAACAAAATAATATAAATTAGCTAAAGCATACCAGTTCAGGGACATAAAAGCATGACCCCATTTGAACTTGCTAAGCAACAGATTTGCTGTTTCTTCTTCTCCACTGTAAAAACCACATAAAAGAATTGGAAATGGGTAACCTTGTCACATAGATATCTATCCAAATCTATATAACAATGAAGCAAAATTTCAACAACCAAACACTGTAAAATAATGACCCAATATAGCTGTAAATCTACATGCAAGATGCTAAGGGTGTGTTTGGTTGGAGGTTTTTGGAGGGGAGGAGAGGGAAGGGGAGGGGAAGAGGCTAAATTTGCCTCCCCTCCAAATTGGGGGGTTTTGGAGAGGAGGGGAGAGGGAGGGTATTTTTTAAGTTTTAATTTACTTTTTTACTCTTTTTAATTTTTTAATATATTAATATTTAATAAAAATTAAGATAATTTTTTATTAGAAATTAAAATAAAAAATATTAGAATTTATAATTTTTTTTAAAAATTATTGATATAAATAAATTTTTTTATAAAAAATAAAATTAAAATAATATAAAAAGATAAATTTGTCCAAATATAATTAACTCCCCTCCCCTCCCCTCCAACCAAACAAAACTCATTAAACCCCCTCCCCTCCCCTCCGTTGAACCAAACGGAGCCTAAGTAAATTATATAGCTCAGCTATGAATGAAGTAAATTTCCAACATAGAAGGAGTACCGAATAACAATGATTTCCAAGAAACTTGAACTAGGACCTAGGATGCATCATCTAAATGCCTGTTTTATATATGAGTATTATTGGCTGAAGCATGATCTAGGATGCATCCCTAGCACTAGTAGCCTAATAGCAAAGAGCCTACATAAAACATTCCTGACAGAAACTCCAATTACAAAGATATTACCATTTTGGATTGGATTGTCGAAAATACCAGAAGCACAATGAAAAATAAAGATATATCTCATGACAGCTTTAGCACCCAGTGGAAGCAAGTCTATTGCACATAAAACGATTTAATAAAAGGAAAAAAGAAACAAGTATCTTGGTACCATATTGTTAGAGCAGCAGATAAGGCCTCTACACAAGATAGTTCACATGGTCGACCATAGTTTACTGGATTTGCTGCCACAAGCCATGGTACTGCAATTTCATACAACATAACCAGTAATACAGAAAGGATATGAAAAACTAAGCAAATGATCATATGTGGTGGTGCTAGAGGATACTTATAACTATCATGGACAACTATGCTACATGAATTGAGAACTAATGCATTCATAAAGGGGGATAAGATAATACAGAGGCGAGGAGCAGCGCAGCGCAGCCTCGCAAAAGGTACATCATCTAGGCGTGCCCATGAGCAATCTACAACAGCCAACCCTTTCTTCTTGATTAAAGGGTAATCTTCTCTCGAGACACATTGCTTTCCAACGGGACTGTCAAAAGAGAAGCACGTCAGATTATCAGTGAACACAAGAGCTCATGACATAAAGGTGCTCAACAGTCACAGGAATTGCATTGCTTCTAAAAGGTTAACTACTGAAAGAATGAACTGACAGGTTCTATACTTCCTGCACAGGGTGAAGACCCAAGTACCCCACATTCTACGGTCCAATCACTCTCCGATGTTAGTATAGAACTCAACCCAAATGACTGTATTCATTGATTCATTGCATTCATTTATTATCTTAGAAAAGCAGAATGAATAAATAAATAACCAACTGCAGAACTTTAGGACTTCCACACCACCAAGAAAATAATTCTATTGCAAGAATAGATAGGTTGACAACCACGCAACTGATTGTGGCAGAAGCCATAAATACTTCTACTACAAGATCAATCTACTAGATGATAAAAAATCATGAACCTCTTGACGTGTTAAAATATCAAGAATAAGTGTTTTGAGACTAAAGTAACTTATCTTCATACAGTGAAAAGAAAAAATGTTTGCTGCTAAGTACCTTAGAACAATGCCCCCAAAACCATTACTCACACGTAACTCCTGCATAAAATTGTTCAGTCAGGACCAGAGGATAAAAAATCATGTTTAAGTAGCATAATTAGACCCTCAGATAGTACAAAATTGACAATAATAAAGAGTAGCAATTGAGTATTATGAATAAGGACAATGCTTTTAAATTATTATACTTCCACTTACAACAAATCAATCATGCATCCAGATTAACTTTGGAAGTAGTAATGGCAGCTAATACCAATGATCAAAAACCTTCTTGGCATCTATTTTTATTACAAAACATTAGCAGATGTTTTATCCTCACAAGTTATATGGAAATCCATGTTATTCAACTACTTCCTGCAGAAACTACGGTATCTTAATGGATCCTTGCAGCAAGCAACAGCCACAGATTCTACTACTTGTGGCTGTCCAAAAATAATAAAAGCCTTCCCATTTGTCTTTTAGGTTATGGCTTCTCTTCTTTTCTGTCTTCCCATAAAAAGGCTTCTCTCCACTTAAAGAATTCCCCAAATTTCAAACGAGGAATCGTTCAAACTTAGTTCTTCTCAATGCAAACTGTTCATTTAGTAATGATTTATCCAATTTCAATCATGATATGAACTTCCCAATTTGCTATGTCTTTGATTTTTTTCCAGGAATCTCTCAGTGTTATGGACCTTGGAGCACTCCATTTGTAGTTTCAGATATAAAAGGATGCTTTGGATGAAATAAAATACCAATTAGAGGTCCTTGACTCTTTCTGTTCAGCATGATATTCCAACAGACAGCAATTAACTTTTACCAGTCGTTTTCTTGCTCCCCCTTAGCATTCAGAAATCAGAACCATTTTGTATTTCGGCTTGTGAGACAACATTTTATAAAGTGTAACATGTTTTTTACGTGCCAAAGAAAACGTATTAATCTGATTGCAGAAATAACATTTGTCATACAATTTATACAGAAACACTATATAAGATATATGTAAATTTTATATGCAGACAAATTCACGCTTATGCCTATGTGTGTGTGCAGCTAAGCATGTGTAAAAGAAACAAAAGAATGAAGAAAAAGAGAACAAATACTTGCTTTTAACAAGCCAAATCTTGAAAGCTTGCGTCCTGTGCACCTTTTGATATCACATTGTCCAAAGTCCTGAGTCAAGATCATAAGCACCAATTACATCCAAATTTTAAAAGTCATATTTCATATATATATATATATATATTAGATCTGAATTCACTGATGACACATATACTACACAGAGTTTCTTAGTGACATAATAGGAGAGAGTACAGAGAATCAGAAAGAGAATCTATCTAGTTCTCACTGCTTAATTTCATGAAATACAATATTAATAAAACTTTGAAGCTCATGTGATTGTGATACAAATACTGCTTAATTGTTCCCAACCAGGAAGGGACAAAAAAATTTGAACTTTAAAACATGTAGCTATCACCCCCCTCCCCCTCTAGTTGCCCTCCTCTTCTATCCTACCATATGGGCTATACTTCTAAAGTTATTCGATTATTTATCATGCTCCCAAAACCAAAATCAGGTTTGTATCTACCTAAACATCAAGTTATTTATTTATTATTTATTATTTATCAAATAAAATGAGCTTGAATATCTATATGCTTTGTTCTTCTATGATAAACTAGATTGTTGGTCATTGCAATTGTTGATTTATTATGGCAAAAAATTTCAATTGCTCCTTTTTGTTCTTGACCAAGGTCTGATAGTATTCTTCTTAGCCGTATTGCTTTACATGCTGAAGAAGTTGCAGCTATATATTCAGCTTCCGATGATGATAAAGCTGTAGTAGCTTGCTTCTTTCAACTCCAAGATATGGCTCCCGATCCAAAACTAAAAATATAGCCTGAAGTACTTTTTCTGTCCTCTATACATCCTGCCCAATCACTGTCAATAAGCCTGACTAGTTCCCTTCGTCAACATCCTTTTTACACCGTTAAAAGAATATAAAGAAAGGACTAGAGTTTCAATTCAAAATAGTGACAAAAAATATTCATACCCACATTGCAAGCTGTATTTTCGGGCCCGCTGGCTCCTCCCCATCAGTTACTGCAGTTAGAAATCACAATAACTAAATATCTTCTGTTTAAAACAAAGAAGAGGATTGAAGAAAAATAATGGAGCAATTGGCACCTTGAACGGAACTTTGAGATTCGTCATCCCTGAACATGTAGGGTAGAGTGAGACAATGAAACCCGCTTAGAAGAAATAAGAAACTTTAAAGAAAAAAATAAGGCGATTATTGAGTACTGAACATAGATTATGGAAAAGGAATTACAATACGAGTTGCTGGTCTCGACTGGTTCGAGCACAATGGCTGCGATGGCCTCTGAATCTCCTCGGTTTGTTATTTCCCATTCTGCAAGAGTAGGTGACCGCAAATTGGTGACGGCGACGATATCTTTGCGTTGTTAATTTTGCTGTAGGTTCACAATTCAAGAATCACGTATCACGAATAATGCTCACAAACAGGTTTCCGTCAGGAAGCGCGCAACGTCAGCAAGGGCAGGGACTCGTAAAACATAAATTTTTAACTTTAATCCATGATAATGGAAATAATAAGGCGCGTTTAGGCTCGTACGTTGCCTTTATGCCATGTATAGTATATCGAAAAATGAGATTGAAGGAATAAAATAAATAAATAATATATATGTTTTTATTTTTTATTTTTAAATAATAATATAATTATTATTAAATAATAATTATAAAAATATAATAAATATATTTTTTTAATAGTACTATTTTAAGAAATGCCAACTCCATAGAACTAAAGGTACTTTAAGGTTTAATAAGTGATAAATAAAAAAATTATTTATTATGCGATGCTCTTACAATTTTCTGTTTATATTTTTACCTTCATGTCAATCACTTTTTTTTAAGAAAAAATTAATCATTTAGTTTCAATGATTTGCTCAAGCTTTTTAATTTGATTTTTTTTTGTTTTTTGGTTCCCATGCTTGTTTTTTTAACAACTCCTCACACTTTCATTTCACGTTTAAGTAGTTTTCTGCATTCAAGATTTACTATAAAATTATTAAATTGGAGTTAAGTCGGCTAATGAAATGCACATTTGTCATAAGCCAATGTTGAGGTGGATTATTTTTTTTTTCCCCACATAAAAAACTAAGTCAGCACCTACTCAAAACCCTTTCTCTCTTCTTCCTTTTTTATTATTTACACCCCAATGTCCATTACGTGGATATTGAGTGATAAGAATAAAAGCTTTGAAGATGAAGATGTCCAAGAGCGACAGAAGAATACACGATGCATTTACAGAGTAATATTATTTACCAATTTAGTTGGTTGCTTGCTATGCTTCAATGAATGATATACTTTAAATGAGTAAATTATTAAATATGTAGATTCAAGCTTTGTGTGAGCTACCAAGACCGAATGAGAAAAAGATAAAATAATGTGTTACAATGAGTTATAATTTTTTTCACCAACTTGATAGTTAGCGTTACAATGAGTTATAATTTTTTTACCAACTTAATTGCTAACTAATTAAGTTTGTCCTAGTTTATACTCTAAATGAGAGACTTTTTTAACAGAGTGATGTGTGAGCAACTATAAGTGCTCTATGTGAGCTTGAGCTTAACTTATATTCATATCCATCATCTTATACTTGGCTTTGGTAGCTAGGAACATATTAGAATAATAGCGTTTTGGGATTGTTAGGAATTTATAATAATTTTAGTGGGTAATGAGATTGTGAAATCCCTAGCAGTGAACTGATTGGGTTTTTCGGTTTTGGATTGAGTCCCATTACAAATTGTCTTGATTTCAGGAAGTAAGATATAAGTATGTGATCCTATTAAGTTTTTTTGGTGATTAAAAAGTAAAAGTCCTTAAAATAGATCATTCACAACAGGTTACTTAATTGTAATTTAGTGATTATTTTAATGATTATAAACATTGGAGGTTAGAGATAGAATCGTATTAGTCTAAATTAAGATAAAGCTTGTTGTATAAATTTCTTTTTGTCATACATTCTTATATTTTTAGTTCTTGAACATCATGAAGTTTTGAAAAAGATTCTAAAAAAGTTTTCTATTCACTATTTTGAAAATCATACAATTTTTATGAAAAAGGTTTTTTTCACATGACTTATCAACCACATTAAGTCAAAGTGTTTGGCCAAATGTATTTTGAGGCTAAAAGTCTTTATTGAGTTTTATTTTCATAAGTTGAACTATTTAAAAACATAGTTTTAATATTTCACAAAAAGTAAAGATTCTTGAGTCTTACTTATTTTTATAAAAAATTATAGGAAGTTGATTTTTGTAGAATCCACTTTTCTCTCTACTCTGGGCTTTTATCATTCATCATTAAAAAAAGGATCAATCTCATAAAAATGTTTTCAAATTAAGTTTTTGAAAATTATGTTTTCAATATTTGCATTGTATTTTTAGGAAATTGATTTTTAGATAGTATTAAAAAAATTAAAATTTTTTATCAAAAGACTTGAAGAAAAAAGATAATTTATTAAAAGTTCAATTCACCCTCTCTCAAATACTTCTAATCCTACCAAATCAATTGAATAATATGTATAAAAATTATATTGTGTGTGTTTTTTTTCAATCATTGGCATAATTGAGAGATTTTAACCCAAGTTTCAAAAAGTAAAATTATTTTACAAAAATAACAATTAAGACTCGAACATGTAACCCTTTATCGAGTATTATTTTTTTTTTTGGCCATTTAAATTACAAATATTTTTCAATAATATTATGCATTTTTTAATATATATAAATATTTCATTGAAACAATATAATAAATAATTATATATATCATATATATAATATATATAAAAATATTTAAATTAATATATATACTATTTATAACTACATTTTCAATTTGGTTATTTTTTTATTTGATAAGTTATTTTTTTAATTCATAATTTTTAAATCATTCATTTTTAGTGATAAGTACAATCTTAATATAATTTGGGAATTCAAAAATTCAAAATTAAATGCTTGTAAATTTTAATCATAAGTAATTTTTGTTTTTCACTTAAAAATAACTTTTTAAATATTTTAAGAAACATGAAATTAATAATTAAATATTTAAAATTTTATAGTATTTAGTTGTTATATTAAAATTTTAATATATAATATTTAAAATATATTTAATTATCACCAATTCAATCACAGCTAATTATAGTTGAATTATTGAATCATAAATCAATATTTTCACTAATTTAATAACTAATCTAATTTTAAAAATATTGATTATAATAGTTTTTGAAATCACAATTTTGAATAACATCAATCTCATAAAATTATGTTTGTATTTTAAAATATAACTTCTCTTATTTAATAAAATTACTGAAATAAAATTTTATTGCAAAGTCGCAATTACGATGAAAATTGAATAACTTGTATATGGGTGTCACTTTCGTATACGACAAACTTTTCAATTTAAGTAACAAATGGTAGTAAAGAAACATAAACATAAACATATATACATATGTACCTCATTGAAAAATTGGAAATCCCTGCCCAATGCCTTTGCACCAATATTGAGAGGTGGTTTGCAATTCATCCATAAAAGTAAAAAAAAAAATCTTTAATAAAATGGAATAATTTATAGATTATTTTTATAACTAAAATTTAATTATAATAAAAAATTTAATTAAAAAATAATTATAATTATATTACTTATATATTCTATTCTTTCGTAATCAACAATTAATAAGCAATTGCACAGTGGCGCTACGGGTACGAGCTACAATAGTAAAACGCCAACCCGCCCGATTTCCTTCGTTCCCTTTCTTATTTGTTTCTAGACAGAAATTTCGTAACTTCTTCTAATTTCTTAGATACATTAACAACAACATGCTAGATAAATTGCAAAACTGTACCCGACTCACTAACCCGCCCTTTCCAGTTTGGAGAGACTATCGCATTCACAATTTCGCATGCTCCTCGGACACCTTACTCGGACCACGGCAAACTCCGTCACAGATCATTCCCTCCAACAAGCGCCTGTAGACTCACCTGCATTAATAGAAATTTCGATCTACCTTCAGCTCCAACAGCCCGTCCCTTTTGAAAGAACCAGTTTTGGTGCTGAGAACTCATAAAAAGGTAAAGAAGATTGGTTCCACTGTCATCAAGCCTAGCAGCCGTTCAATTCCCTTCTCCTGATTCTGTATTTCTCCCAAAATCGTTTTAGGCAATTTGCAGGGAATTTTTTTCTTGCTGAGTTTCAATCTCTCGGGGGCGCATAGCTCACTGCAATGTTGCGGAGGTAACTATAAACATTTTTAATACCTTATTTACATTAAACAATTTCGCTACAGAAGTTTTCTGTGTTCTCTGGCGAGTAAAAGTTCTAAGCATTTTGGTCCGCAGCTCTTACTCAGTTTTAAATCCTATGATTTGGGAACACTGCATTGATTTCACTGGCTGCGATATCATCGTGCCATTGTTAAGACTGATTCTACGTCTGTTGAATTGCAGGTCGATTTTGGAAATATCATCCCGTCGAACTGTTGGAATAAACCCTAGACATTTTACAAATCGGGTACGTAACCTGCACTGCAATTATTTAATCCCAATATGTGAAATATTTATTCATATGGCCTTATGGAAACTGATTCATAGACGAATGTACGATATAACATACTGCTGAAACATATTTAATGCGTAGTGGACCTGGCTTTGCTGTTAACCATATGTTTCAATCTTTCACGAGCAAGTTTTGCTTATTACTTCAATCATAAAGTCTTCCCCTTTAATTTTAATTAACTAAGTTTAGTCCTGGGAGTTGGTGCCTCCTGCATATCTGTGAATTGTTGCTTCAAAATTAACTGTTTATCAGCTCAAACAGAAAATTATCTAGCATTTGAACAGTATTGCCCCTTTGAATTTCATAATGATTCAAAAGGGGCCTGTTTTTCAATTAGTTTTTGTGTGCTTATGAATGCTTGGGAAATGATTAAGAAGGAAGAAATGAAATATTGTGAAGGAGGAAAACTTATAAGTATACCATTCTCCCTACGTTTACTTAATTTAAGAAGAAAGGACCAAATTAATCTGTATCATTCCCATTTTCCACTTAATTTCTCCCCCCTTAACCAAATACCAATCCCGGTTGCACATAATTGGCAATTTTCTCTTAAATTTCTTACCATATTATTTGGCATTCAACCCATCATACTTGTACAATTAGTTCACTTGATTCTACAGAATAAAAGATAGATATGGTAATAGGAGAATATATTTGAGGTATTTTAAAAAACAAAACTAGGAAGGAGGCCAACAATGTGTATAAAACTATGTCAGCTAGCTGATAAATAATCAGAAAAAAGTCTTGTTCTGAGTTCTGAGATCCAATTAGAGTAACGACATTAAATGACTGGTTGGATTATACTAATTTCAAATCTAGGGAAGTAGGTAAAGTGCAAAACCTAAGGCATATAGTATTAAGAAAAGGAAAAAAAAAAAAAAATTGCTTGGCACAAATAGTGCAAGTTCCTAAAAAATCTTATAATTTTTCATGCTAGTAGGAGTTTTTTTTAACCATTTCCATGGAATCTGCATTTGTGCCAACTGTCCCTTTGTTGCATGGAGTGTCAAAGCATTAGCATCCAGTGCAACATATGATCCAGCTGCATATTTCATGCCTTTATATTATCGCATACAGAATTTATAATTTGAAGTATTGTTACTAAGTGCTAACAGTGGTGTTGGCGGCAATGCTGTAAATTTGTCTGCATATATCACAACACAATGAACAATTTATTTTTTGACTATCAGAATGTAGGGTAGGAGAGGTGTCAATATATTTGAAACACTTTTTTCTTGCTCTATAAGTACAAGTGATTTGGCATCAGGGATTCTAAGCTGTATAGAACTAAAGGAAAACAATTTCTCTCTGATTCCATTGGATGC
This sequence comes from Erythrophleum fordii, assembly GCA_032878935.1. Classification (NCBI taxonomy): domain Eukaryota; kingdom Viridiplantae; phylum Streptophyta; class Magnoliopsida; order Fabales; family Fabaceae; genus Erythrophleum; species Erythrophleum fordii. Next base: position 46,849,756 of record JAVQMF010000054.1, read on the forward strand.
AATAATTTTCTTGACCTGTACATGTGCTATGAACAAATTAGGTGGTTGATTTTGGTAATACTCATTCCTAAATTTAATCAAGTTCATTGTTACGCTTATTTTCTAATTTATTACCTTCTTTTTTCATTGCATAATTCAGGAAATGCCCTCATGTCTATCTTCACGAAAGAAATTCTCAACTACATCTAAATCAGGTGGGGCCTCTACTCCTGGCTCCACAGGCAAGCCACCTGAGTCTCAAGGCTCTCTATCAAAGTTTGTCATTGGCAGTGTTGCTGTTGGTGCTGCTTTTTTAGCAGCTTACCAAACTGGCTATTTGGACCAATATCTTAAGAAAGAACAACACAGTGTTGCCCAGGAAGCAGATATTAATGGTACCGGTGTAGATTCAAAAAATCTCCAACATTCAGTGGAACAGTTAGTATCATCTAGCAGTGAGAAATTTAGCAGTGAAAGTCCTGCTCCAGAGCTTGAAGAGCAGAAGGTTGATACCCAACTTCCGCAGCTTAAAAATGTAACAGAAGACCAAGGTCATAAGCAGATTCAAGTGCAAGACAAATCTGATAATGCTGAAAAAGGTACTGTCAATGTCAAAGAAAACCAGTTGCCTGAATTTTCTCAAAGCAATGCAGCATCTGATGATTTAGGTAAGGAGTCTCTGACACAGTCAAAAGGAATTGTTGACATAAAAAGCAAAGAGACAGACATTGCCATGGGACTGGAAGGGGGAACTCAACATGCACCTACATCTACACAGATTAGTGCTGGTCCAGATGAAAAAGGGATAGAAAACACTCAACCACTGCAACAGGTGATGGAGGAAAGAAGAGAGGTACATATGAGCTTTCCATGATTTAATATACAGGTTAATAATTAATGCTGGCCGAGACCCTTTTGGTATTTATGTTGAATTAACTTTTATGATAGAATGTCAACTTATCAAATGATTCAGTTACTCCCTAGCAATTTTAAGTACTGTTTGACTACCAAAGGCGGGCCATTGCAGCATTAATTCAAGGATGACAAGGATTGAATCCTTCACCCTTTTCTTTCCTTCTATATTATGTGTATGCACTTTTGAATCTGCATTTGAACTTTTATGTTTTCTGTGCATGAGGACTCTTGAAAGTCATCATTTTCTGAAATTTTATTTTGATGCTTATTGCTTTTACATGAGGTTCCTTTCCTTGCTACTCCATTGCAGGACACAATAGATAAAGGCATAGAACAGCCATCTCCACTCCTCGAGGCATATCTTTTAAGGAATAAGGATGAAGAAAGCACTGGAACTTTATTGTATAGTCAAGGCTCTACTGAGAGTGGCCAACTCTCTGAAGAAAAAGAGGTTACTGTTTGGATCTTACTTGTATTTTATTTTATTTATTATTTATATTTTTATGGTTTAATAATTTGTAGCCTTGGCATGTTGCTGAAAATAATAACAGCGATCATGCATAAAAACTAACGTATGTCTTTGCAACACCAGGCACTTAGTAGTGCAATGGAGGGTTTGAAAGATGGATACATTTCTAAGGAGGGGAAACTGGTTGTTGATTTCTTACAAGCCATCCATGCTGCTGAGAAAAGGCAAGCTGACTTAGATGCATGTGCTTTTAATGAAGAGAAGAAAATGTTGAAGGTTTGGCCTGTAACTTAACTTATATGACCTATTTAACTTGTTCAACTCTGTATGCAACTATGCTTAGCATTTGTACTTCTGTTGTTTATTGTTTTTGGTATAATGTGATGAGCTTTGTTGTCCAAGTTTTTTCTAACCTCTTTGTTCATGCCAGGAAAAATATGAAAAAAGGTTGAAAGATGCAGCGGCCAGAGAACTTATGCGTGCTGAAGAGGTTGCAATGTTGGACAAGGTTAGGATATTTTTGTTTTCTCCCCCTGTTTATTTTCAGTCCAATCTTCACTAGTTGTTTTTCCTTGTAAATGCATGAATTGGAATCACACAAGTGTAAGAAAGACTACAGATGGCTGCTATCCAATCCCTTAAACAGAGAGAACCCTGTATAAACATTTGCTCTTCACTTTATATGAATTTAACTCAACTATTGTTACTTAATCTTTTACTAAACTTAATAGTTCGTTGAAATTGAACAATACTATTCTATTCAGAGTTTGATTCAATGATTTGCACAAAAATAATCAGAATGAAATTAATCATTCAGCCTGTTAGGTGTATTTTTTGAATGTGAACACAGCTTGTCCATTGACGTAGCTGAGTGTTTTCCCTAATATGTGCTGCTTTATGTTTCCTTGGCTGTTTCAGTGCATTTGTCAAGATTCCAATTTCCAAATAGAATATAAGCTCTTTTGTTTCCTTTTTGTGTTCTTATACTTTTTAGGAGCTAAAAAGAGAAAAAGCTAAAGCAGCCCTTGCTATCAAGTCACTTCAAGAAAAGATGGAAGAGAAACTCAAGATGGAACTTGAACAAAAGGTTCACATTTAGTTTTCTGTTGGAAATGTTAATTCTGTTCTCGCTTTCTTTCTCCATCTCTCTATCTATTCATCTCTTCTGCTGTCAGCATATAACTTTGTTAAAATCAAGCCAATTTTTGGGTAATTGCAGGAAAGTGAAGCGGAAATAAAGCTGAAAAAGGTTCAGGAATTAGCTAAGGCAGAGTTAAATGCAGCCATAGCAAATGAAAAGGCAGCCCAAATTGAAAAAATGGCTGAAGCAAATACTAATGTGAGGCTTCTGTTAAAATTAAGAATGGCTGGATACATCTATATCTAGATTATTCATAGCTTAATAAGGGTAAAGTTCCATAATTTTATGAAAAGGGGTATGATTTCAAGAGGCCATGTATGGAAGAATGAGCAATTAAATATCTGCTTATGTCCATTATATGCATGAAAATAGAAGAAGTAAGAATAAAAATTTTGTCTTCTTCAATTAAGAGCAACTTCTGTCAGAAAGATCTATTAATCAGTTTTTACCTTTCTAAGCTTGCTAACCAACACCCAGTTATAGCTTTATCTTTCTTCTGCAATGTTATGATACATGCCAGCAAAACTCTGCTGATTAGGTAATTGCATTCCGAGTCATAACTTGACAGTTAGTTTCTAGGCACAGAAAAGCTTCTTGATGAGAATGATTGATTTTTTGGTACGGTAAATCACCTACATTCCATCATTCTTGGAACAAATGCTGCATTTTCATTTACATTGCTGAACATCAAGGAATTGTTTAAGAGTACAGAAGGGAAAGAAATGTAGTTCCTTTGTGTGCTGTTGATACTAGAGAGTTGATGCACATGCTATAGGGACTCTGAGAATACAAATAACAGCCAACCTATTATTTTCTTTCAATCATCTACTTTATTGTTGACACACCTTTCAGTACGCCTAGGGAAATGTTGAATAAATAGTCTACAGACAACTTTTAGTTCAGTTACATCAAGCCCAGAGGGTTCTGGGAAAGAATGCTGAAGAGAAGTTAGATTCTTGCCTTAATATTATGCAGTCCTTGGGCCTGGGGTGCTTTTGCGGAAGATGAATCACTGCACTCTTAAGTGTATTTGTGACGGTGTGATTCCTTGTGCTGAATGTGGACTGGTCACCATTTTGTTGACAGGAACCATTATTTTCCTTTATCAGTATGTGTTATCATACAAATAGGATATGACTGTACTGAAATTGGTCTAAGCATTTTACCAAAGAGCATTTGTTGTTGATGAAAAGGACAAAACACTAGTTATACTTTTCGATAGTTAACATCATACTTTGGGTAGAGAGGGTTGGGTTGGACATCATACCTTGGCTAGAAAGGGTTGGGTTGAATTTATATTTACACTTGTTTAATGGTCATACTTGCTCACTTTCTTTCAATTATCGATATATTTCATTAGCCAATAAAATTTTCTTTCCCTCTAATTCTAGATGAATGCCTTATGCATGGCATTTTACGCTCGATCTGAAGAAGCTCGTCAAAGTCATGCTGCAAATCATTTTTCTATGGTAAATGGTTTTCCTAATTTTTTTATGCTGTTCTTCTCTCTATCTTTCTTTTATAGAAGAGCCTAAGGCTCAATACAATTATATAGTATTTTAATTAAATTTTGCACTCCTGCTTAGTTGTTTCTTATTACTTGTGGTTGGATCCTGCAGGGAGCACTTGCCCTGGAAGATGCACTGTCAAATGGATTGCCTATTCATAAAGAAGTTGCATCTTTGCAGTCTTATCTTGAAGGCGCAGATAAAGATTCAGTTTTGGGTTTGGTGCTAGCATCCCTTCCTGAGGAGACAAGGAAAAGTGGCACAGACACACAACTGCAGTTAAAACAGAAGGCAATTTCCATTTGTTTTCCTTACTTAACATTAGTTGTTACATTTCTTAATTCTGTTAATTGTTATTGTTTTGTAATCCAATTAACCTTTTTTTTTCTATAATAAGTAACATTGTTAACTTTGTCTTCAAGTGGTATCTGACAGCAGACATCTTTAGTTGCATCCCAACTGATGGGTCAGCAACTTTTCCAACATGCCAATTGTTTGCTATACTTGTTTTTTGCTAATGATTTGGTCTACCCACTGTTGTCATTAAAATCATAAAACTTTTGAACGTAAAATGAGGGGAAATAGCCGCTGTAATGTATCTGCTGTGCATTATAATTGTTTAGTTAGATACATATTGATGAAGTTGGCCACTCATTACTTAGCAGGCTTCTTTTTCTCAAGCTTAATCGTAGAGTTTGCTTATCTAACATAGAGCTCTACAATTTGCATGGTTTGGCATGAAATTTCTGAACGGTTGTATTATGTCTCCCAATTGTCTAGCTAGAATCCTACTATAATATCATTTTTCGGTAAGAAGTATTAGCATGCTATTATTTTGATGCAATGATTAAAAATGCACTAAACGCTGATATACATGCTGTGCCCCAGCTTTTGAGTTCCATTCTCTAGCAATTATTCATTGGTATATTCTTTCCAGAACTCAATATTCAGAAGTCCTGAGGATTTGTTCGAAGGCTCTGTACTGGCTGGAAGTTCGAAGCATGATTATGGTTCCCTGTTAATTGATTTCTTCATTTTCCATATCAGTGACCAATCTCATACCTTATGCCTTTGACATTCTGTAATATGCCTATGTCCTATCTTTTGAAGCTTCCTCAGTGATTAATTTTAACAAAACAGTAAGCTTGATTACTGAAGCAATTTCTGGAAATTATAGAACAGTGTTTACAGCACTGATGTTAGACTTATCTGTTGAAATGTCAACTCTGGAGTCTGGAATGAATTATCTGATTGAAATTTCAATCATGAATGCTTCTAATTTGTTCCTGTTCTGCTGCAGTTTGATGCTTTAAAAGGCACAATACGGCACTTCAGCTTCTTTCCACCAGGAGGTGGAGGTATATGGGCACATTCTTTAGCACATATAGCATCCTGGTTAAAGGTACGTAGATAATTGACAAATCACAAACATGCCATTTAAGGCTGTGTTTGGTAGCAGTGAAAATGGTAGAAATTTAGACACTGTAATTACTTTGAACATTGACTCTTTTTATTGCTATTCCTTCACTCCTCCCATTTCACTTTTTTCAACCGCATCCTAGATCACCCGATGTAAATTGATGCTTGCCTCTGACTTGTATTCAGGTTAGGGAAGCTGATCAGTCAGGTGATGGGATTGAATCCGTCATAAATAAAGTTGAGTTTTACTTGGCTCAAGGAAGACTTGCTGAAGCAGCAGATGTTCTAGAAGAAAGTGTGAGAGGCACACAAGCCGCAGAAATTGTTGCCGGTTGGGTGAGGCAAGCAAGAAACAGGGCTATTTCTGAGCAGGCTCTAACTCTTCTTCAATCTTATGCTTTTTCCATTAGCCTTACATAAATCTCAAGTCTTGAATATTTACAGAACCATATTGATTTAATACCTAAGATTGCAGAGATTATCTGATTCTCCCAAGGTTGCCAACAGGAATTGCCTAAATTTTCAACCCAAGGGAAAACGAGTTAACCTTTTCTTTCATTTCAGCTGAAATGGCTGATTCTTTTTTTCTTTTTTGTTATATATATGTAATTCCAATGGCTGGAGTGATGTCAGGCTCTGTTAAATTCCCCGCTTCCCTCACTCCTTCGGGATGACTGAGAAAATTGAAGTGTTCGCTACGGATAAATTCAATAAATACCTGAGGCCAACGGAACAAGATGATTGAGTGCCGGTGTCTTTAATTTACAGCACGTTTCTCTTTCATTAATAGACATTGGTGGAGCGAGTTATGAGTTTCATTGTGAGGTTTCAGGCTCAAATTTCTTTAAAATTAAACTACTGAAGTTTGTAGCTAGCCCATGTCTAGTCTAGATCTGGTAAACTATTATTTTTTAGATAAATTTCACTTTCTATTTTTTTTCTAAATATTTGCCATTTAACTATTCAAGGTTGGACTTGTCACAAGTCACTAGCGGGAGGACATGGTAAGATTTGAAGCCGTGCCATTTTATGAGTTATGCCTGTCTAAGACTTTAAGATTGTACCTTTGTCATATTAGTGTAAAATATTATATATAAAAATATGTAAATTAAATTCATATTTTATACTACTCATGCTATTTAATCATTTATAAATATATTTTTAATTTATTATTTTATTTTTTTTATGAAGAATTATATTTGATCATTTAGTTCATTTAACATGCGAAATAGTCCAAAAATATCCTTATTGTGAAACAAAAAAATTGTGAAAAGCCAGATTAAGAAATAATGTATCTTTCTTGAAACTAAAATATCAATTCACTTAAATTTTTATATATAAATTTCCAAGTACATTTAAAACAATACATTCTTGTGTACTCACCTTAATTTAATTATGGTATAAAATGGTTTTCACCAAACTACATAGATAGGAATAAGTGAGAATGTAGATGAGAAATAATCAAATAAAATAATATTTTAATCACGTCATCTCTTGTATGTTTATTTTCTCTCTAATTAATTTAAGTAAAATTAATAATAATTTTATCTATTTTCTTGCTACTTAAAAATTTTATGTAATTTAAATAAATAGATATATAGTGATTAACTACAAAATATTTTAAAAAAATTATATGAATTCGATTAAAATGATATAATTAAATTCTACTAATAATAAATTTTAAAATGAAATAATTATATATTATTAAAATTCTGCTTGTATTGTACTTTGATGTAAATCATTTTATAATTGGTCTCAAGTCTAAAAGAAAGAGGACAGGTGTATTAGACAATTGATAACTAACATAAAATTTTGTTATAACATAAAATTTTGTTGAATCTATAACAAAATTTTATATTATAGATCATCGATATATTAGAGTTAATACTAGATCGTTGCCTAAAAGTAATGCGTTGTATAATTCGAGTATAGTATCAAATAAGTAAGAATGTTGTATTGACATTTGAGTGTAGTAAAAAATAAGTAAGAGTTATAATATTTTTGTGAACAAATATAGATAAAGAAATTAGTTTATAAGAGTAGATTTCGTTTTGAAACTCAGAATATAAGTACATTTACAAGTAAATTAATAAAAATAGTATATATTATAATTAGAAAGAAGATTAATTTTATGTGCTAACAAAAAACTAATGAGTGGAAGAAAAAGCGAAGAAATTAGACACATCAGGTTTTAAGCTTTAATACATTGGCAAGGGTAAATTTAAAAATGAGTTAAGTATAATTATAAAGAAATATTGAAAAAATATTATGGGAATGTAAAAAAGTTAGAAGATAGAACCATAGTATTAAAGTTTGTAATAGAAATGCAAACTTTTAATGTTATCAGTACTTATAAACCATGAGTAAGATTAGATGAATACCATACGGCAAAGTTTTATGAGAACTTAGAAGGTTTAGTTTAAGAAATACTATTAGGTGAAAAAAATTTCTAAGAGGGGATCTTGATGATTATGTAAGAAGTGCATCTAGAAGTTATGAGAATTTGCATAAAGAATATGGCTTGGGAGAAGTAAATATAGAAGGTAAAATTATTCTAAACTTTTTATTAGCATTTGACTTTACAATAACTAACATTTGTTTTAGGAAATATGAAGAGTATCTTATCATATACAAAAGTAAAAATGCATGCTCTTAAATTGATTTCTTTCTAATAATGAAAACAAACAAAAAGCTCTGTATAGATCACAAAGTTGCACTTGAAGAGAGATTGACTACTCAGTATAAAATTTTGATTATAAATGTTCGTGTTAAGAGGAGAGTAAAAAGTAAAAATCAAGATAGAATGTTAAAGATCAAACGGTGGTACTTGAAAAGGGATAAAGAAAAGAATTTACAAAAAAAGATTTTAAATAAAATGTTTTGGGAGGCATTAGAAAGTGCTAACGATATGTAAAATGATATGGTTGAAGAAATTAGGAAGATGGCAAAAAAGATACTCTGTGAAGCAAAAGGCTTTAGACCTAAAAATAAAGAATATTGGTGATAGAATACAAATATGCAAGATAAAATTAAGGTTAAAAATGAGTCCTATAAAGCACGGTCATTATGTAAAAGTGATAAAAATTAAGAAAAATATAAAGTAATTAAGAATGATACCAAAAAGACAGTGAGTAAAAAGAGAGATAAGGCACTTGATGGATTATACCAATCCTTAAATATTAAAGTTAGATAAAGAAGTATTTACAATTTAGCAAAAAGTAAGGAAAGAAAGGCAAGATATATGAACCTAGGTGCATTAAAGATAAAGAAGAAAAAATCTTAGTCATGAAACAAGATATTAAGAAAATATGTAAGGGTTATTTTCATAAGTTATTTAATGAAAAACACAAGATCTTATTGTACTCGAATAAGTTAGATATTAAAGAGGAGTACTAAAATTATATCTTTTATCGCATGATTCTAGAGTTAGAAATAAAAAAAAAAAAGCATTAAAGAGTATGGAGAATAATAGAATAGTTAGACTGGATAATATGCTTATTGAGGCATAGAATGGTTTAAGAATGAAATAGATTAGTTAGTTTACAAAATTGTTTGACAAGATTATAAGGTCTAAAAGAATGTTGGATGAGTGAAAAATAAATATTTTAATCTCTATTTATAAGAAAAAGAGGGTATACAAAATTGTGCAAATTATAAAGAAATTAAGTTTATGAGTCATACAATAAAATTATAGAATATGGTAATTAAGTGAAAATTAAAGCAAGAGACTTATGTTATAGATAATTAATTTAGTTTTATGCCAGGAAGATTGATTATAGAAGCAACGTACTTACTACAAGGATTGATAGAGAGATATCGAAAAAATGAAAAAAAAATTTACACATAGTGTTTGTTGATTTGAAGAATATATATAATAGAGTATCAAAAGAAGTTTTGTGAAAGATTTTTTTAAAAAAAGTTTATATTGCTTATATTTGAGTAATTTAAAAAATATATATATATATATATATATGATAGGATTATAACTAGTGTAAGAGCAAAATGTAGGCCTAACAAATTTTTTTTTGATAATTATTATTCTACATCAAGGGTCAACTTTGATCATCTATCTTTTTACTTTAGTTTTGGATATATTCATTAGATATATTCAAGACCTGATGCTATAATGCATGTTTGTTTTACAAATGATATAGTCTTAGTTAAAAAATCGATAAAGGCAATAAATCAAAAGTTAGACATATGAAAATAAACTTTGGAAGTATACAAATTTTATTTAAATAGAAGTAAAATAGCGTATCTGGAATATAAGGTTAACAAGATGCACACTAATTCTAGCATAGAAGTAAAAATTTAAGAACATAACATACCACAAAGTTATATAATTTAAGTATCTTAGATCCATTATGATAAGCATGACTTTTATACAATTTATCCCTCCTAACTTAGTCATTTTAATAAATAAATGTGGGTTAATGAATGCAATTGAATGGAAATTGATTTTAAGAGCTATTTTTGCACTTTAGGAATTAATTTGCAAAACTTTGAAATATTAATGCTCAATTTTATTTTAAATGATTTTATGAATTTTCCTATTGAATTATTTTTATTATTTGTGTAGACTTGTGAAGGACAAATAGCTTAAATGAGTATTTGATTTAAAGAAAAGAAGAAGAAGAGATGAAGGCATGTATATATGGGAGGAAGAAGCTTCGGTTCCAATGCTACAAGCTGAAGAGAAGGCAAGATGTGAACATGAATGCAGAAGCCACAGTAGCCAACGTGAGAAGCTCACATGCATGGAGGAGGAAACTCGTGGAAAAGCTGCTGGAACAGAGGAAGGAACAAAGACGCTGCATGAAGGCCAACATGGAAAAAGAATCAAGCAACGAGTTGTCCAGAACCACATCAAAGGGAAGAAGCTTGTTGAGCTAGATTGGAAGCTATCACGTGGTGAACAGAGGAGCAGCTGCATGAGAACAGTTTCAACGTGGAAAAACGACGTGTTTAAAGCTAGGGACAGCAGCAGAATAAATGAGAAAGAAAAAGAAGCAACATGAATATCACAAACTCCAGCAGAAGCAAAACACAAATCAGAGCCAACGTGAGAATGCTCAGTTTAGGCGCTGTGAATAGAAGTTTTGGGCAGAACAGAGAACAATGAAGAAACACATGGAGCAGCTGCAGAATGGGCAAGAAACAAACTCGAAACAGATGAGGAAGCATGGCCACGTGAACTCCCACTAATGCAGAAATATGAAAACCAGCTACAACGTGGGGAAGAATAGAGCTACAAGCTAGCGACAGAAACACACACACATGCAGTGGCTGGAGCTCGAGTTCTGGTCTGCGAAGAGAAGTAAGAGCTAAACTGCACAAAGGAAGAAGCAAATCACGTGGAGAACATGCAGAACAGAGGAAGAAAACTCATGGAAAAGCAGCTTATAGCTCGAGCAAAATATGGAAGAATAACGCAGAACAGAGCATGCAGCAACGGAATAAAAGAGGCACGAAGCATGAATCAGAAAACACTAAAGCCAACGTGGATTAATATATTCAAGTGGGACCCACGTTACATGCACATGCAAGGTTCAGTTGATTGAAATACGAGAGGAGCTGAGCACGTGACTTTTAATGAGGAAGGGATTCGCATAATCACGCCATTCATGCACATCCAGCGTCCAGATTCATCACGCCATCAACCTCGCACACTCCAGCCTATTCACGCCTTCTCCCAATTCCTTCATCCATTCACACAAACCCTAGCCATCTTTTATTAATTCACGCCTTCACTCTATAAAGGGGGCATCCATCATTCATTCAAGGGGGGAGAACCATTCGGCCATACACACACGCCTTCACGCCTCCATTCACACATCCATCTCTCCATTCCATTCTCTTCATCTCCATCCACCGAATGAGGCTTTAATTCACCTTGAGGCTAGCAAGGGAAGAAGCTCTTGGGCTGAAGCTTGAATCCTTGTTGAAGAAGCAGAATTTTGGCTAAGATTTCTTTATTTTTCCTACACTTTTTCTTATTCTGTATAATCTCGGTTGAGTTATGTTTGATTAGGAATTTGTGTAATTAATTAGTGGCTGGTTAGACACTGATTAGGAAACCCTTTTTTTTGTTGATTAATTGGTTAAATTTGAATTTGATTTTTCATTATTCTCTCTAATCTCCCATGTATGCCACGAAGGTGTTCGATGAAATACATGAGTGAGGTTATGTGTTTAAATGTTTATTTGAGAATTCCTTGGTGTTTAGTTGGTTAATTAAACATTTTTGGATGATGAATCAGAAGATAATTAATTAGTTAATCAAACAAATTGGATGTTCATTGATCTTAAGGACAAGAGTTAACGGTTTAATGCGGGATTGAGGTCTCAATTCAACATTAGATTATTAATCTCTTGAATCTTGAATGGTTATTCAAGATCATTTGCTAATGAACATAATTAGGAATTCTTAGGCCAGAATTAATCACAATTGGAATAGGATAAGGATAGTGGATACCAAGAGACGATTCCTAAGCTAGTCACAAGCCCATCATTCACCACAATTTATCTAATTAGGTAGAATTTAGGAAATTTGTCTCAATTCAGTTTAGGATAGTTTAATTCATTCAAAAACCCCCAAACTAGATAGTTCTAGGATCTTAGAACACTTAGAGAACCTAATTAAACATTGAATTCCAATTCCAAGGGAGATGACCTAGGTTGTGCCACTTGCTATATTTTTAGATCAACCTAGTTTTATTTTGAGGGTTGTACGACAAGCCCGTCACATTATCAATATAACAAAGAAATAAAAGAAAATGTAAAACATATGATTCAAACAGAGTTGATGAAATAGAGGAGTGCTTTAAATATTATTTATGATAAAAAAATACCACTCAAACTTAAAGATAAATTTTATTGCATAACTATAAAACCTGTAATGTTATATAAGATTGAATATTGGATAATAAAAAACTAACAAGAGAATAAGTTTAATATTATAGAGATGAGAATATTGCATTTGATCAGTGAACATACTAAACAAAATAGAATTAAAAATAAATGCACCAAAAAGAGACTAGAGGTCCCACTTATTGTAAAAAAAATTGTAAAATCATGACTTAAATAGTTTGGGCATGTATAAAGAAGACCTATAGAACTCTTGGTAAGGAGAATAGATCAGATGGAAAGTATTGCAATAGCTAGAGGGAAAGGGAAGCTAAAAAAATTTATAGGCAAAAATATTAAAAAAGATTTAGAATTAAATGGTTTATCTAAAAATATAATTTATGATATAACTTTATAATGTTATTTGATCTATATAACCGATTTCATGTAGTGAAAAAAAAGCTTATTATTGTTATTTGCTTGTTGTTTGTATAATTATATATTATCAAGTCACAAGTTAATTTTCATAGAACTTTGTTAAAAAAATCATAAGAAAAATGGACAAATACCTTTGTCCTTTGTCTCTTGCATCAGATTTGAAAGTATGAGGACAAGTTTTCAGAAAATACAAGTGATAGCGACCAAATTCAAATAAAGATCCTCCTTAGTAGGGCAATAAAGTAATGAATAAAAAATGAGATATTGAAATGATTGTTTCCAAGAAGAAGAAACTGAAAGCATAATCACCTTATGCTTACTATATTAATATATGAAAGTTTGGTAATATTCAAAATATTTAGAAGTATAAAATGACAACATTTTGAATGGAAAAATGATATATCACGCACAAATTATAATGATAACACATATATGAATTTAGCTTTAGTAGTTTAAAAAAATCAATTGTATTTTCTCATAATAAGTGTTAATTATCATATTAAATAGAAAATTTTAAATATATTTACTTATTTGAGAATAAAAAGTATATCAGAAAAAAAATATCTTTACTAATTCAGGTTTGCTAAAAGTGTAGAATTCATACATGATATAGAACCTTGTTTTATTTTATTTTATTAGTTTTCTGTTCCAATGTTACTTTTCTTATATAAGGTTAGAAATTCTAACAACAATTTAAAGCAGCCAATAACGAGATTCAGTGATACTCTATTCTTACAATCTCTTATTTATGTTATCTAATACTCGTCGAAGACTAATTTTTAAGGGCACTAAAGAGTCTTTGGAAATAAACAATTGTTGATTACTTCCTAGATCTTTGTTTTGGTGACGGGCTGTGTACGATAAGGATATTGCTGGTTATAAATGTATCACATTTTCATCACACGAAAAAAATAACATTTTTTATATTTTTAAATATACATTTAATATTAAAAGTTATATTAATTAAACTTAGATCAGATTGGTTAGTTCAACAAAAAAATAAAGAACCAACCCCTTATTCGGTCCAACAAAATTTTCAAAACCGATATATCTTAAAATTGATTAAATTTAGTCAAAAACTAAATTAAATTAGACAATTTTTCACTAAAATTAGATGTTGAACTACTCCATCCTTTTAATGTGTTGGCAAATTAGCAAAAATGGCACGGAAAATTTCAAACACAAGGATTAAAATCATTGACCGCGCCTTCTCCATCACTCTAGCTTCACATATTTAACCAAATAGACATTTAATATTAAAAATCATAATAATTAAAATTGGACCAAATTAATTGATTCAACTGAAAAATTAGTAAACTAACCCCTTATTTGGTGTAAAAAATTTTGGAAAATTATGTTTAAAAACCAAGAAAAAAAAATTTATTTTTAAGAACCATTACCATTAAGTTCAACGGTTTATTGTTAAACTCAATAGTAATCATTTTAAAATAAATAATAATAAATTTTTAAAAATAAATATATTCATTTTTTGGTCCTTTATTATAATTCTTTCAAAAATTTCTCAGACCAATATGTCTCAAAATCATTAAATTTAGTAAACAAACTAAATTAAATTAGATGACTTCCCATTAAAATTAGACATTAAACTTGTCTAGCCTTTTAATGTGTTGGAAAAGTAGCAAAAGTGACATTGACAACTTCGATCAGAGGCACCAAAATCATTGAGCATGCCTTTTCCATTACTCTAGTTTGACATTTTTAACCAAATAGACATTTAATATTAAGAATCATAATAATTAAAACTAGACTAGATTGGTAAATTTGACTAAAAAGCTAGTGAAGGTCTCTTATTCAATTCAAAAAAAAATTCAAACCAATATGTCTTAAAATTGATTAAATTTAGTCAAAAACTAAATGGAATAAGATAATTTTCTACTAAAATTGGACGTTAAACCAGTCCATCCTTTTAATGTGTTGAAAAATTAGCAAAAATGACACGAGCAACTTAGAATGCAGGCAGTAAAATCATTGAGTGCACCTTCTCCATGACTTCAGCTTGGCATTTTTAATGAATATATGTAATTTTTTTGTTTATATAAATAAACTTATTCTCTTGATTTCCCAACATTTAATGTGTTGAAAAATTAGCAAAAATGGTATAAGCAACTTTAAACATAGGCACCAAAATCATTGAGTGTACCTTCTTCATGGCTTGGCATCTTTAGCCAATATATGCATTTTTTTTTAAGATAAGTAAACTTATTCTCTTAATTTCCCAAACTCTTGAAAAGGTATAAAGCACACATATCAAACCACGGTCCTCAAGATGTAAAGAAGCGTCTCATGCAAGAAGCCTCAATAACATTGAATTATATGTTGCAAACTTTTATATAAAGATACTTATAAAAGTAAAAATAAAATTATATAAATATTTTTTAAATTAATTAATTAAACCAATTCAATTATAATTCTACTATAGTCATAATAGTAAATTATACATCAATGCTTTTATTAGTTTAACGATCAGTTTAATTTTAAAAATATTAATTTAAAATCTTAAAAAATTAATTAATAATTAGTTATTAATGTGAGTGACTTTTTTCACCTACATATATTAATTTTTACAAATTTTTAAATCATTTTTATTTTTTGATTATTTTTACCAACAAAATCAACTATATATATATATATATTAAAGACAAATTTGTAGTTTAGTGGTTGGCAAATAATCTCAACCTTTTTGCACAAGTTTGAGTTATGGATCAGAAATGATATGAGGACGAGTAGGGAAATGCTAGCTACATCTCCTCCCATTACCATCCTTATTTACTTTTATTTTTACTTTTTTATTTTTATATTTTTGTTACCTTGTACTACTAATATAAGTTGCTCTACGTTAAGGGTGTGTTTGGTATGCGGTAGATGTAATGGAAAAAAAACGAAAAAGGATAAGGAAAGTGGCTTTTATGCGTTTGGTACATGGTGATGCGTTTCTGATAGCATCCATGTTTCCAGCAAATAGAGAAACGAGTTCTCCTTCCATGAAGCGAAGGAAAGTGCTTGAATTCAAGGGAGAGGAGAGCTAATTTACCATCCTACCCCCATTATATCTTCATTCATTCATTCAGCTTAGATAATCTGCTAGAACATGGCCACCCTTAAGCATGCATCCTTTGCCTTAATTTTCCCATTGAAGCTTCCCCTCTCACAAGTCACTATCACTTATGGACAACAGCCCTTGCACACAATTTGCTAAAAATTACTTCCTCACTGCTCTCTTCCTTGACATCAATGAGCTAATGAAAGAAGCTTTGGTGCTCTTGCGATTTCCCCTTTTTGCTAGAAAGAAAAAGGCTTATTAATTTGATTTTTCAAGTAAACTGGACCTATAATCTGTTTGAAAACGCGGTGGAAAATCACGTTTACCTAGAAGCTTCAATGTTTTGTTTCATATTAAACATGGAGGTTCATATCGCATTTCCAAACATGTTACTAATGACAAGTAGAATGGCAAATAAAGAAAGAACAAAATCAATGACAACATTTAATAGAAGCAATACGATGCTAACCTAACTATTAGAGACTTTTTTATCATCTTTCCGTTCCACAAATGACCTCTTAGGGGTGTGCTATTGAACATGACCAATGTTGGAAATGAATAATTACTATCAATAATTAGAGACGTCCATATGCCAAACTTTTTAAAGGAGAAAGACGCAGCATTGTTATTTGTCCAAAACTAGTCAAAATTAGAGAACAACTCAATTTTATTTCATCTTTTTTTTTTTGATCTAAAAACAATGTTAAAAAAAATGTTATTTTATTATTTGTGTTATAAGGACTATTTTAGTTATTTACCCTTCAACCCTTTCCATTCTTATTCTTTCTATCAAACCAAACATTAAAAAAAAAAAAAGAATATTCTTTTCATTTTTTCTTGATCTATATCAAACATAATTTGAGTTTCAAGATTCTTTTTTATTTTTATTTATTTTATCATCATCTATCCCATCAAAATTTATTTTATGTACTAAAATGGGTATAAGGAAAAGAATCCCCGACGGCTAGCCCTTGCATATGCATGTCGTGCATAATGGAGTTTGATTTTGTCAACCAAATTCGTGCCTAACCATCCCATGGATCCTCCAGTTACAAAAATTTTGGTGGATGGGAATAAGAGGTCATACTGATAATAAGAGTAGTAATAATTTAGTGTCACATAATTAAATATTTTAAAATTTTTTATCCATATTATATTTTTATAAAAAATTTAATAACTAATATATAGAAATTTATTCCTAAATCTGGTTTGACAAATTATTCTTCACACATCAAGGAAGGGTTGGACTCAACTGAAACTAGTTCTAAACCTTCAATTTTAGTATTTAAATTTACCTATCAAATAGAAATATGCAAAAAAATTAAAATGTACAAATAAATAATAATTAATATTCATAAATCTCTAAAAAAAAATCTAAAATTATATGTATTGACAAACTTTTTTCAGTCTATGCAGTACCAAAATTTCAGCCTACGATTACGTATAGATACATGAAAGAAGTTTCAATCTGGCAAGAGATTTCAAATGAATATCTAAAATTTAAATAGTTTTTTCCCCCAACAATAGATATTTTTTTAATGGCATATATTAAAGCCAGATAAATTTCCTTCTCTTAGGGATGAAATTTATCTTCGTACCAATTGTCCTATTTTTTGCATTAACATAAACCGAATATTATTTTTCGATTTAAGACAAATCAGTGAGGTTAATTTTCATTTTAAATCTATCTATTTTGTCCTTTATTAATTAGAGGCGATTCTAACTCCGCCAAAAGGTGATAGCCGAAGCCGCTACGTAAGGTTTAAGCTTGAAGCTGTCGGTGGTCCTGTCCTATGACGGCGAGGCAGTGAAAACGCCCAAAACTTCTCCTCACTGAGACCCGGTTTCCATGAAAATGAAAACGTAACACTAAATTGAAAAAAAGAAAGGCTTAAAAAGAAATACAAATCGCATTATTTTTCCTACCAAAAGGGCCATTTCTCTTTTCCTTTATCTCCTCCTTATTCTTCATGCTGCCTTCTGTTCTACGAAACCAATAGATGCATCACGTAGCTCGCTCGTTTCTCAGTCTCTGAAGGTCAGCCACTGTCTCCGTCTCTCCATATAGTCTTCGCTGTTCTGCATGCTGAAAATGGTGAATTCTACTAGTTTCATGTGTTCATCTAACTGATTTGTGCATTTCTCGCATTTCGTCCTAAGCGGTTTGATCTCTCATTGACTAAACGCTAAGTTTTCGAGTTCGATTCCTTCGCCGTTGATCTGCTACTCTTACTTCAAAACTTGTCGAATTTCAGTTTAGTGTATTCTAGGACTCGATTTCTGTACGATTTAGTCGCATTTCTCTCTGATTGCTCCCTGGGAAAACTGAGATGGAAACTTACATAATCGATTTTTATTATTTGTTTATCCCTTTCCCTGGTGGAAAGTCGCAATTCAGCGGTACATTTTTAAGTGCAGGTGGATGATAAATCGATAAAACGTTTCGGGAATGCAGCTCCTGCTGCATCAGTTGATCTGATTCTTTTCTTAATTTCCTTTTCCTTTATTAAGGTCTACCGTCCGCATTATAGTTCTTTCGTTCGTTCATGCTTTGCACTTCATAGGAGCCCTTGTATTTGGTGCAAGTACCCCCGAGGATTGGGTTGTTCATTAGAGATTTCAGTTTAGTTACGCTCTGTAATTCACGAGTGATTTCTGATCTACATTCCTATGCTGAAGCTATCTCTAATTCCGTATATTGTTATTCAGCAGGAGGCTTTGATGCTCTGACTTCCCTCCAGTCTAGAACCTAGATCTGGAGAGGGACAGGGTCCTGGAATAATCTACTTGGGAGTTTCAAGTAAAGTGAAGCTGGCGACTACACTGGCTTGGAGGTTGGCTGCCAACAATGGCAGCAGCCTTGCTGCTAATGAAATGGTAATTATTCAAATCTTTACTACCTCCCCCCCCCCCCCCCCCCCCCCCCCCCCCCCCCCCTCTCTTTTCTTTTTCTTTTCTCCTCCCTAATGTCTGTGTCAACATTCAATTATCAAATACTCCCACACAGTTATGACAAGCCTAAAAGTGAGGTGAAAGAGTCAGGTCAGTGTAAGTGTGCACTATTGTCGATCTATTTCCAGTCAGTATATCTGGATATGTGATATCAAACTTTGATTGCTTGGTTGAGCCAATGGTATGCTCTCCATGATCTAACCCATTCTAGAGAGTATAACTGGAAATCATGGAAGTCTAAAGGAAAACAGTGATATTTAATTTGGCATGTATTAGAGTGTTATTTTTTGCTGTGTCTCATATATCCGTTTGTCCCTAGAAACTTATATGTAACGTTTTTTAATTGAGATGTGTTCAGTTAAATGATATTCTGAAGTTGGCTAGAAATATTTAATTTCACACTCATCTTGGCATTGTAAATGTGATGCAGGGCAAAACTGAAAAATGGAAAAAGGGTGGTGTTATTGGTCTATATGTGTTTTTCACGTTATCTCCATGGGTTGATAAGATATTTGCTCTGTAAAACGTATTATTATATGATTTTTATCCCATTTCAGGTTTCCCCTCACTTTCGCTCAATAAGTTGCAATCCTAAGTGGTTAGAGATCAACTGTAGTGAAGCAAAATTTTTTATCTGTTTAGTAGTTTAGTTTTATTTTGAGGGTGAGCCTTGGTGCAACGGTAAGGTTGTCGCTGAGTGACTTGGAGGTCACGGGTTCGAACTGGAAACAGCCTCTCTGTAAACAAAAAAACAGGGGTAAGGCTGCGTACATCTACCTTCCCCAAACCCCACCTAGTGGGAGCCTCGTGCACTGGGCCGCCCTTTAGTAGTTTAGTTTTATTTTATTTTTTTATTTTCTTGAGAATGAAATCTAATTAAGTTGTGACATGCCATGGTTCACCTATGTTCCGATTAACCTCTTATTTCTTCTCTCCCTTTCTAATAGAACCTAATATTCCATCCCTCCTTCCCTTTATGAATAGGGGCAAGAGTGAAAAGATCACTGGTTCAAAATAACTAGATTTGTGCAAGTAAACTTGAAAGAAAAAAAGGCAAAAAAAAAAAAATACTAGTGCATCTAGGCTGATCTATATATATATGTTAGAAGAAAAAACTTATATGTAGTTTCTTATATTTTTGCTATTAGGTTCTTTAATTAAAACATGAGAAGTGTATGATTTCCTAATAATATTATGAGAAGTGTATAATTTTTGTAGACCATTATATGGTTCTCCAATTAAACTATATACTTGTCATGGTATTATTGGAGAGCTATACATTTGTCATGTTTTAATTGGGAAATTTGATAGCAAAGATAAAAAGAACTGTACCTAAGTCTAATCGTATGTTGTATCTAATATGCTAGTGTCATGCTTTTGTTTATATTTTATGTTTCCATTATATTTATTCAGTTCAGTGAATTGAATTATTTAGAGATGTATGGTTACACCATTTAACAGTCTCTGCTGTTGTTCTTCTAATCACAGGAAAGAAATGGTGAGGTGAAGGCTCATGACTCAGAGCCCCCCACTCCACATTCTGTTCTGAAAATGGGGTTAAGGTTGGTCACAACTTCAAATATGCCTAGATATTTTGTGATGAAGGAATAGTTTACAACCTTAAAAAAATAATTGAATCAATTGCTTGCTGCGAGGATGCTAGAATAAAGGCTTTAATTTGTTGAGTTTGACACATTTTGTGCTTTAATATTTATATCCTTGCTTCAAAGTAAGGTAACCCTCTGCTGCCTATAGTGCTGGCATCTCATCGGTGACAATAAGGCAAAGAACTATCTGAATTGATGCATCAATCTATGAATTATGGAATATGATGTTTGAGCATAACATTTAGGCCTCCATCCTAAACATCTTACATGATCAACTGGTTGCAGAGAGCGTAGCAGCAGCATGGAGGATCCAGATGGAACATTAGCAAGCGTTGCCCAGTGCATTGAGCAGCTGCGTCAGAGCTTGTCCTCGGTGCAAGAGAAAGAATATTCCTTGAAAATGTTATTGGAGCTTGTTGATATGCGTGAAAATGCCTTCAGTGCTGTTGGATCACACTCTCAGGCAGTCCCAGTACTTGTTTCTCTTCTCCGGTCAGGGCCATTGAGTGTGAAGATACAGGCAGCAACTGTATTGGGCTCCCTTTGTAAAGAAAATGAGCTGAGGGTGAAAGTCTTACTTGGAGGATGCATTCCTCCATTGCTTGGTCTGCTCAAGTCCAATTCAGCTGAAGCTCAAGTTGCTGCTGCGAAGACTATTTATGCTGTCTCTCAAGGTGGTGCAAAAGATCATGTTGGATCAAAAATTTTTTCAACTGAAGGAGTTGTACCAGTGCTCTGGGAGAAACTTCAAAAAGGGCAGAAGACAGGAGATGTAGTTGACAGTTTATTGACTGGAGCATTAAAATATCTCTCCAGCAGTACTGAGGGATTCTGGAATTCAACAATAAGAGCTGGAGGAGTGGACATATTAATAGAGTTGCTGACAACAGGACAGTCTAGCACTCTAGCTAATGTTTGCTTTTTACTTGCCTCTATGATGATTGAGGATGCGTCTGTTTGTTCAGAAGTGTTGACTGCAAAGGCAACAAAACAACTCCTGAAACTACTAGGCCCTGGTAATGATGCCCCTGTTAGAGCTGAAGCAGCCGGTGCTCTTAAATATTTGTCTGCCCAATGCAAAGAAGCAAGACGGGAGATTGCTAATTCTAATGGCATCCCTGCTCTAATCAATGCTACAATAGCTCCTTCCAAAGAATTCATGCAGGGTGAGTATGCTCAAGCATTGCAGGAGAATGCTATGTGTGCTTTAGCAAACATATCTGGTGGTTTATCTTATGTCATCTCTAGCCTTGGTCAAAGCCTTGAATCATGCACCTCACCTACCCAAATTGCTGACACATTAGGGGCTTTAGCTTCAGCTCTTATGATATATGACAACAAGGCTGAATCAACTGGAGCATCAGATCCTTTGGTAGTTGAACAGACATTACTCATGCAATTCAAACCTCATTTGCCCTTCCTTGTGCAGGAAAGAACCATTGAATCTCTAGCTAGTTTGTATGGGAATCCCATACTCTCAGTTAAACTTGCAAATTCTGATGCAAAACGCTTGCTTGTTGGTTTGATAACAATGGCTTCATATGAAGTGCAAGGTGAGCTTATAAAAGCTCTCTTGACACTATGCAATAATGAAGGAAGTCTATGGCGTGCACTTCAAGGCCGTGAAGGAGTTCAGCTATTGATATCTCTTCTGGGTCTTGCATCAGAACAGCAGCAAGAATGTGCGGTTGCCCTACTTTGCCTTCTATCTAATGAAAATGATGAAAGTAAATGGGCCATTACTGCTGCTGGTGGCATACCTCCACTTGTACAAATTTTGGAGACAGGATCTGCTAAAGCAAAGGAAGATTCAGCAACAATCCTAAGGAACCTGTGCAATCATAGCGAAGATATACGTGCTTGTGTTGAAAGTGCTGATGCTGTTCCTGCATTGTTGTGGCTATTGAAGAATGGAAGCCCAAATGGGAAGGAGATTGCAGCAAAGACTCTAAATCACTTAATTCATAAATCTGATACGGCCACTATCAGTCAGCTTACAGCATTATTAACTAGTGATCTACCTGAATCGAAGGTTTATGTTTTGGATGCTTTAAGAAGTATGCTTTCTGTAGCTCCTCTTAGTGACATTCTACACGAAGGTAGTGCTGCCAGTGATGCAGTTGATACAATGATTAAGATATTGAGCTCTAACAAGGAAGAAACTCAGGCAAAGTCTGCATCAGCTCTGGCAGGAATTTTTGAAATGAGAAGAGATGTGCGTGAAAGCAGCATTGCTGTCAAAACTCTTTGGTCAGCCATGAAGTTGCTCAATGTTGAATCTGATAGTATCCTAATGGAGTCCTCACACTGTATGGCTGCAATATTTCTTTCCATCAAAGAAAACAGGGATGTAGCTGCTGTTGCTAAAGATGCATTATCCCCCCTTGTTGTGCTAGCTAACTCTTCAGTTTTGGAAGTTGCTGAGCAGGCAACTTGTGCTGTGGCAAATCTTATTTTGGATAGTGAAATTTCAGAGAAAGCTGTTGCAGAAGAAGTTATCTTGCCTGCTACTAGAGTGTTACGAGAAGGCACAATTTCTGGAAAAACCCTAGCTGCAGCAGCAATTGCTCGCCTCTTACACTCTCGAAAAGTTGATTATGCTGTAACTGATTGTGTGAATCGTGCTGGCACTGTTCTTGCTTTGGTTTCTTTCTTAGATTCTGCTACTAATGGATCTGTTCCCTCATCAGAGGCTCTAGAAGCACTTGCTATCCTGTCCAGGTCGGAAGAGACCAGTGCACATATTAAACCTGCATGGGCTGTTTTGGCTGAATTCCCTAAAAGCATAAGTCCAATTGTCCTGTCTATTGCTGATTCAACACCGATATTGCAGGATAAAGCTGTTGAGATCCTATCCCGATTATGCAGAGATCAGCCTGTTGTTTTAGGAGACACTATTGCTGCTGCCTCTGGATGTATATATTCAATAGCTAAGAGAATAATCAGCTCCAGAAATGTAAAGGTCAAAATTGGGGGCGCTGCACTTCTTATTTGTGCTGCAAAAGTAAATCACCAGAGACTAGTAGAGGATCTAAATCAATCAAACTTGTGTGCTGATCTTGTTCAGTCACTTGTTGGTATGCTCGTTTTGGAACAGCCTTTCTTGGATAATCAGGGTGATGACAACAAGGAGCTCATCAGTATCTGCAGGCATGCAAAAGAAGAGGAGAATGGTAGTGAATCCAATACTGGAACCAACATCATAAGTGGTGCCAACTTAGCTACATGGTTACTGTCTGTTCTTGCCTGTCATGATGAAAAAAGTAAAATTGCAATAATGGAAGCTGGAGCAATTGAGGTTCTCACTGACAGGATCTCAGATTGTTTCTCACAATATACCCAGGTATTTTGGTGCCATCTTCCACTTTATTTTCAGTCAATGAGAAAGTAATAGACAGGGCATCTGATTCTGATCATAGTATATATTCACTTAAAGGCATTTGTAGCTGTCAAATATTGTTCCTAAATAACGCCCCACCTAACCAACAACATGCAACTGTTAGATGTGAAAAAAAAATTAGTATCTGATTGTCATTTCTGTATATCAACCTTCATATGCTCCTTTATGGTGACCATCCAGATTGACTATAAAGAAGATAGCAGCATGTGGATTTCTGCTTTTCTGTTGGCAATATTATTTCAAGACAGAGATATCATTCGAGCACATGCAACCATGAAATCTATTCCAGCACTTGCCAATTTAGTGAAGTCAGAGGAATCGGCAAACAGATATTTTGCTGCACAATCAATAGCTAGCCTAGTCTGTAATGGTAGCAGAGGAACACTTCTGTCTGTCGCTAATTCTGGGGCAGCAGGTGGGCTTATCTCATTGCTTGGCTGTGCTGATATTGATATACAGGATCTTCTGGAATTATCTGAAGAATTCTCTTTGGTGCGTTATCCTGATCAAGTTGCTCTTGAGAGGTTATTTAGAGTTGATGACATAAGGGTTGGTGCCACTTCTCGGAAGGCAATACCTGCTCTTGTTGATCTGCTCAAGCCAATTCCAGATCGTCCAGGAGCACCATTTTTAGCACTTGGTCTTTTGACTCAGCTTGCTAGAGATTGTCCATCAAATAGACTTGTAATGGTAGAGTCAGGGGCCTTAGAGGCACTTACTAAGTACCTTTCACTGGGCCCACAAGATGCAACTGAAGAAGCTGCTACTGATCTCTTAGGAATTCTGTTCAGCAGTGCTGAAATACGGAGACATGAGTCAGCATTTGGGGCTGTTACACAACTTGTTGCTGTCCTACGTTTAGGAGGAAGAGGTGCAAGGTATAGTGCTGCAAAAGCCTTGGAAAGTTTGTTCTCTGCTGACCATATTAGGAATGCAGAGACTGCTCGACAAGCTGTACAGCCTTTGGTGGAGATTCTTAATACTGGTTTAGAGAGGGAGCAGCATGCTGCTATTGCTGCATTGGTTAAGCTTCTGAGTGAAAATCCATCAAGAGCACTTGCTGTTGCTGATGTTGAAATGAATGCAGTAGATGTGCTTTGCAGGGTCCTTTCATCAAATTGTTCAAAGGATCTAAAAGGGGATGCTGCTGAATTATGTTGTGCTCTTTTTGGAAATACGAAGATACGGTCCACAATGGCTGCTGCACGCTGTGTTGAACCTCTAGTTGCTCTCCTTGTGACTGAGTTTAGTCCTGCTCAGCTTTCAGTTGTCCGTGCATTGGATAGGCTTGTCGATGATGAGCAACTGGCAGAATTAGTTGCTGCACATGGTGCAGTTATTCCTCTTGTTGGGCTACTTTATGGTAGGAATTATGTGCTTCACGAGGCCACTTCTAGAGCTTTGGTCAAGTTAGGGAAAGACAGGCCCGCTTGTAAAATGGAAATGGTGAAAGCTGGAGTTATTGAAAGCATACTTGACATCCTCCATGATGCACCTGATTATCTGTGTGCAGCTTTTGCAGAGTTGCTGCGTATATTGACCAATAACGCTAGCATAGCTAAAGGACCTTCTGCTGCTAAGGTGGTTGAACCTCTATTTTGGTTGCTGACAAAACAAGAATTTGGACCTGATGGACAGCACAGTGCATTGCAGGTCTTAGTTAATATTTTAGAACATCCACAGTGTCGTGCTGACTATTCATTGACTTCTCACCAAGCTATTGAACCACTTGTCCCCTTGCTTGATTCTCCAATATCAGCAGTGCAACAGTTGGCTGCTGAGCTTTTCTCACATCTACTTCTAGAAGAACACCTTCAGAAGGATCCAGTGACACAACAAGTAATTGGTCCTCTTATCCGAGTTCTTGGTTCTGGTATACACATTTTGCAGCAGAGAGCTGTGAAGGCTCTTGTTAGCATTGCACTGACATGGCCAAATGAAATTGCAAAAGAGGGTGGTGTTATAGAAATTTCCAAAGTGATATTGCAAGCTGATCCTTCCCTTCCTCATGCATTGTGGGAGTCTGCTGCCTCTGTTTTGTCAAGTATTCTGCAATTTAGTTCTGAATTTTACTTGGAAGTTCCTGTTGCTGTATTGGTAAGGTTGCTTCGCTCCGGGTCAGAGAGCACAGTTATTGGTGCGTTAAATGCTCTTCTGGTGTTGGAAAGTGATGATGGGACTAGTGCAGAAGCAATGGCAGAAAGTGGTGCCATAGAGGCTCTCTTGGAGCTTCTAAGATCTCATCAGTGTGAGGAAACTGCTGCAAGACTCTTAGAAGTATTGCTGAACAATGTAAAGATCAGAGAAACAAAAGCTACTAAATCAGCCATCTTGCCATTATCCCAGTACCTCTTGGATCCACAAACCCAAGCGCAGCAGGCAAGATTATTGGCAACTTTAGCTCTTGGTGATCTATTTCAGAATGAGAGTCTTGCTCGGACAACTGATGCAGTTTCAGCTTGTCGTGCTTTAGTGAATGTGCTTGAAGAGCAACCTACTGAAGAAATGAAAGTTGTAGCCATATGTGCTTTGCAAAACCTTGTAATGTACAGTCGATCAAATAAAAGAGCAGTTGCTGAGGCCGGTGGTGTTCAGGTTGTATTGGATCTGATAGGTTCAAGTGAACCAGAAACCTCTATTCAGGCTGCTATGTTTATTAAACTTCTCTTCTCTAATCATACTATTCAAGAGTATGCTTCTAGTGAAACAGTCAGGGCAATAACTGGTGAGTTTTTCTTTACTTATCATGCAGAGTTTTCTGTTAGGCTGATTGAGGGTCTTGTATTTTATTCCAAAGAACTGTATAACAAAATTTCTGTTGTCTTGCAGCTGCTATTGAAAAGGATTTATGGGCCACTGGAACTGTGAACGATGAGTATCTGAAAGCCCTGAATTCTCTTTTTGGCAACTTTCCACGACTGAGAGCAACTGAGCCAGCAACACTAAGCATTCCCCATCTGGTCACATCCTTAAAGATAGGATCAGAGGCCACTCAGGAAGCTGCCTTGGATGCCCTTTTTCTGCTCAGACAAGCTTGGTCAGCATGCCCAGCAGAAGTTTCAAGGGCTCAGTCAATAGCTGCTGCAGATGCTATTCCCTTGCTGCAGTACTTAATCCAGTCTGGTCCACCTCGGTTTCAGGAGAAGGCAGAGTTTTTATTGCAGTGTTTGCCAGGGACATTGGTTGTGATCATCAAGCATGGCAACAATATGAAGCAGTCAGTTGGAAACCCGAGTGTTTACTGTAAGCTTACACTTGGCAACACTCCTCCCAGGCAAACCAAGGTAAAGTTTCATACTTGTCTGCAATTTTTCTTATTTTGTGCTAGTATGAATGGAAAAAGGGTGGCCGGAAAAAAGGAAAAAGAAAAGAAAGGGAGGGGGGGACATGTTAACGGATGCTGCCATGTGTAGAATTAAGAATCCATATTCAACCTTTTTTTTAATTCCTGGTCTTCCTTTCTGTTAAAATGGATTGACTTAATTTGTGATTTGCTACTTTATGGATATGGAAGTAATATGGTTTTCAAGTTCTGGTCACTCCCCTCTAGGCATCTTTATCTAGAGCCACTTTAAGTTCTAGGCTATATTGAGTATAAAGATTTAAGTTCAATGATTTGTACCCTGAATATGTGACTGTTTGATATTAGGCAAGGATCATTGTGGTTTCTGCTGAATACATACAAATTAGTGTTGTGGATTTATTTTTTCTCTTTTTTCTTGGTAAAACTGTATATGATTAATACGCCTTGTTTGCTGTATCTTTATGTGAAAAAGTGAACATAATAATAACCATGAAACTATCTTGATCAGGTGGTCTCAACTGGCCCTAATCCGGAGTGGGATGAGAGCTTTTCATGGTCCTTTGAGAGTCCTCCGAAAGGCCAGAAGCTTCATATTTCTTGCAAAAATAAGAGCAAAATGGGAAAGGTAAGTGGGGAAAAACAGAGGACAAAATGAACGCTGGGTATTCAATTTCATTTTCTCAGTTTCCCCCCAAAAGTCTTACAGTCGACCTCTATTTTATTCTGATGACAGAGTTCATTTGGAAAAGTGACAATCCAGATCGATCGGGTCGTAATGCTGGGAGCAGTAGCTGGAGAGTACACTTTATTGCCCGAAAGTAAAAGTGGTCCTCCAAGGAATTTAGAAATAGAATTTCAATGGTCTAACAAGTGATACCCGCCACTGGGTTTAGTTTCAACCTTCAACTTGGGCTACTGGGGAGCATACCGGGAAGAATTTTTTTGGGTTATTTATCATGTTAGTGTATATAGCCAGTTGTTTTATGATTCGTCTATAGTCCCCAAATAGGCTTTTTTTTTTTTTCCTGATTTTTTGGTCAAATGTCCAAAACGGATTCTTTTGTGATACTATTCTTTGTAACTTGCTCCTTCATTTCCTAGGAAAGCACTAAGGACACCGATCAAGCCCGCCGCGGGTTTCTCATATGATTTCTGGGTGTTGTCAATTTGAAGAGAAATAACGAGGTTGTTTATGCCTTTGGGTTCTGTTGGCCGTAAGTTCATGCTTTTGGGACTGAATAGTCTTTTCCTTTTTCCTTATTTGAGACTAATCGCGGATACCTTAGCAATGGCATAAAAATTGTCATATTGGATTTTGTAATGTATGTATTGCTATCAATCAGACAGCCGTTAAGTCAACTCTTTTTCTTTTCCCTAGAAAAAATATGGCATTTAATCAAGAAAACCGAAATTAACTTTCTATTAAAAGAAATCATATATTTCATTATGAGATTGAAAAGAAATTATGTAATGCAGTTCTTGCTCATAAAATTTTATGTGAATTCAAAAATTTGCAGCGCGTAAGGAGATATGGGAACAATTGGACGCAACGCTGCATAACGTCTCCGGCAGTATCTGCTGATTCCCGTACTCCAGACTCCGGAAAAGAGGATACATCTTTGATTTTAGATTAAAATAATCTTTTCCAGATAATTTCATGACGGAATAGTCTGGTTTTTGATGGGGTGAACGTGAAGTTAACCTGGTCACGATGAAATTGGGAGTCTATTTTGCATCTCACTGAAAATCCATGTGCATACCTTCATGTCTTGGCTGAGGTTCTAATCAAATCACATCAAACAGGCTATGAAATTAATGACTTCTTGGTCTACGTTGCCATTTGCCGATGCTTGATGCAAAACTTTCTTGACCCCATCCCCTTCTTTTTCCCTCCCCTAAAACCTTGTCTATTCATGCATTTGTAGGTTTCAGAAATCAATTACGAGTCCAAGTCAAGTGGACTCTGGCGAATTATGCAAGATTACATGGCATTATACCCTTCCCTAATCCTTTTCTTAAGGATGCCAGCTGAAGCCTGAAGTTGACATGTTTTATTTTTCTTTTCCTTGGACTAAAGACATGTTACTACTTGATACTCAAAACAAAACAAAACAAATCATTTGGACAACTGGTTCATCCTAACTTAAAAATCCCTTCAACCAACCTGAACGTGTTGCACAATTTGACTAGCTATCCTCTCTACATCTGTATGCTGTATATGATATGACTATTAAGATTCCATTTGCTAAGGTCCTTCTAACTTCCAAGCTTAGAAGCAGGGAGGGTATGAAATCATTAATCTGGGGAAACTTCTTTCTGCACAGTTATCGTCAATCTGTCTAAATTTTAACATCAAACAAAGCTGGCCACGCGATGATAGGTTCAGAAATTTAAATTGTTAGTTGTTAGGTAATTTCAGTTGGTGTTGTGCTGGCGTTGTGTGTGTGCGGGGTGTGCGTGTCTCCGTAACAGAAGTCGTTCTGAAGTGTGAGCAGCGTGAGTAGCGTGGGAAGTTAAGTAGGAGCACTTACGGAGTAATGGGTAGCGTATTGTATTCACGTCTCTTTTTCTCTCTCAATATATCAGACCTTCTTCCCTTCTTCTCTTCTTCTCTTCTTCTTCTTCTTCTCCGTCTGTTCTTCCGTTCTCCCCTGTTTCTACTTCTTATCATTGGTATCAGAGCGGTGCGATCTTCCATGGCTGACGCTACTCGTTCTCAAACCAATTTACGAGAAACAGAGGAGCGATTAAGAATGGAAGTTAATCAGCGACTCTCATCTATGGAGCAGCAAGTGACAGGATTGCAAGAGATGGTGAGAGGCCTTTCCTTCCAATTCACTGAGGTAATGAACCAAAATCGAGAACGTGGCTGGCTGGAGCTTCGTCAAGGGGGCGCAGAGTATCAGGTACCCACCCGATTCACTAAAGTAGATTTTCCTAGATTTACCATGGGTGATATCAGTGGGTGGATATCCAAGTGCGAGAGGTTCTTCCTGTTGGATGGAACTCCAGAAGATCGCAAGGTAGTATTAGCGAGTCTGGCATTGGATGAGGCAGCGTATAAATGGTTCCAAAATGTTGAAAAGAGCTATAATGGCA
The DNA here is from genome assembly GCA_032878935.1 of Erythrophleum fordii. NCBI lineage: Eukaryota > Viridiplantae > Streptophyta > Magnoliopsida > Fabales > Fabaceae > Erythrophleum > Erythrophleum fordii. Next base: position 46,879,894 of record JAVQMF010000054.1, read on the forward strand.
GAGTTAACTGGAACGCATTTGTCGAAGCTGTGAAAATTCGTTTTGGGCCAGTATTTGATGATCCTATGGAGGAACTCATGCAGCTAAAACAGCAAGGGAGCTTGGCTGAATTTCAAGAGGAGTTTGACAGTCTAATATGTAAGGTAGAGCTCACAGAAGCACAGAAGTTGAGTTGTTTTCTGGCAGGCCTTAAACCAGAGCTGGCAGTGGGTGTTAAGTTGTTTCATCTGACCACCCTCTTGGATGCCTCCCGGTTAGCCAAATTACAAGAACTAAATGTAGGATTATTGCAGAAACATTCATCTGGAGTACCACCGGTTACCATCAGAACTGGTGCAATTGTTAATAAAAGGGAGAGCTATGCACCAGACAAGATGAAGGTGATAGGAGGAGAACTCAACAGGGGCACAAGCAATTCAAGTGGGACGCTGGGAAGCAGTGGAAGTGGTCAGAAGGGAATTCTGGGAAAACCTTCAATGAGGTTTCAACAGAAGTTGACCCCACCTGAGGTGGAGGAGCATCGAAGCAAGAACTTATGTTTTTTTTGCCATGATAAATATTTTCCGGGCCATGACTGTCCTCAAAAGAAGAAGATGCAAATATATTTGATGGAGGTAGAGGAAGAGGATGAGGAAAAAGGAAGCTATGAGACAGAAGCACGGCATGAGGAATTAATAGAACCGGTGCTATCATCCCCGTCTGATCCCATTATGTCCCTTAATGCTTTAATGGGAACCGCTGCCTATTCAACCATGAGGATTACTGGGAGATGTGGAAAAAGGTGCCTACATATTCTTATTGACACAGGAAGCACTCATAATTTTTTAGATGAAAGTGTTAGCAAGGAAGAAGGCTGGAAAACCAAGGCAATTGAAGCAGTCACTGTCACAGTGGCAGATGGCAGTAAACTTCAAGGAACAGGAAGCTATGAAGGGTTGAAGTGGATAACTCAGGGAATTGAGTTTGACGCAGATGTCATTTTGCTACCATTGGTTGGATGTGATATGGTTCTTGGCATGCAATGGTTGAGGACGTTGGGAATAATTAATTGGGACTGCAAAAATCTAGTTATGGAATTTGTATGGAAGGGACAAAGGGTGAAAATTACAGCAGGAAATGATGCAAAAAGTAAGATGGTAAATGAGAAGAAGTTGCAAAAATTGGTGAGTCACCAGCCCCACTCTTTTATGATGCAAGTAATTCCAATTCAAGAGGATATTTCTTGCTGCACTATGAGAGTTGAGCAAGAAGAATCAGTGCCAGCAAAGATCAGTAGCATAATTGAGGAGTTCAAGGACCTCTTTGAAGAACCTAATTCACTACCACCTAGTAGGGGAACGTATGATCATCAAATTGTTTTGAAAGAGGGAACAAATCCGGTGAATATAAGACCATATAGATACCCTGCGATTCAAAAGGATGTGATAGAAAAACTGGTAACAGAAATGCTTGAAGCTGGTACTATTCAGCATAGCAGTTCATCCTTTGCTTCTCCGGTGGTGTTGGTGAAAAAGAAAGATGGAAGTTGGAGAATGTGTGTGGACTATAGGTCCTTAAATAAAGCTACTGTAAAAACCAGATTCCCTATTCCCTTGGTTGAGGAGTTGTTAGATGAGTTGGGGAGAGCCAAGATTTTCTCGAAATTGGATTTACGGGCGGGATATCACCAAATTCGCATGAGAAGGGAAGATGTATTTAAGACTGCATTTCAGACTCATTCTGGACAATATGAGTACTTAGTAATGCCATTTGGGCTTACGAATGCACCTTCCACATTTCAAGGAGTGATGAATGCTATTTTTGAGAAGTGGTTAAGAAAATTTGTATTAGTTTTCTTTGATGACATACTAATATATAGTGAGGGATTGGAGGAGCATATCAAGCATTTAAGAGAAGTCTTTTCTATATTAAGAGAGCACCAATTTTATCTCAGGCAGAACAAGTGTGCCTTTGCTACCAAAAGAATCACATACTTGGGTCATATCATCTCTGCAGAAGGGGTGGCTACTGACCCTCAAAAAATCAAGGCAGTTGCGGAATGGCCAGCTCCTCGGTCAGTGAAGGAGTTAAGGAGTTTTTTGGGGTTATCAGGATACTATAGAAGATTTATACGAGGCTATGGTGTGTTGGCTAGGCCCTTGACTGATCTCTTAAAAAAAGACAGCTTTCAATGGTCTGAAGAAGCAGAACAAGCTTTTGGTAATATCAAAGAGGCCTTAATTAAGGCTCCCGTTCTTGCTCTTCCCGATTTAACACAACCCTTTATGGTTGAGACGGATGCATCCAATACAGGCATAGGAGCTATCCTCATCCAGAACAAACATCCTATAGCTTTTATAAGCAAGGTATTGTCACCCCGTAATAGATTGCTTTCAGTATATGACCGAGAGTTGCTAGCATTAGTGTATGCAGTGGAGAAATGGCAGCAATACTTAATGATCCAACCATTTACCATTCTAACAGATCTGAGAAGTTTAAAATTTTTACTGGAGCAACGGCTTTCAACACCTGCGCAATACACGTGGGTGACTAAGCTTATGGGTTTACAATATGAGATTTGCTATAAAAAGGGAAAGGATAATGTGGCTGCAGATTCCCTATCCAGAGCTAATCATGGAGAGTTGCTACATATGAGTGCATCCTCCATTTCTACTGAGTTATGGGAAGAAATTAAGGAACAGTGGGGTTCAGATCCAATGTTACAGCAGCTGATCCATCAATTGCTCACTAATGCAGCATTGCACCCTAAGTACAGGTGGAATGGAGAGATGCTCACTCGAAAAAACAAGCTGGTGATTGGAAGCGGGCAAATTAAGCTCAAGGAAACCATTTTGCAGTGGCTGCACTCCTCTCCACAAGGTGGGCATTCAGGTGTTAAGGCAACATGGAAGAGGATTAAGTCCATATTTTATTGGAAGGGTATGTTGAATGATATTAAAGCTTTCATTGAAAAGTGTGAAACATGCCTCAGGTGCAAGTATGAAACTGTTGCTTACCCAGGATTGCTTCAACCCCTACCCATCCCTAATGGAGTATGGCAAAGTGTGGCAATGGATTTTATTGAGAAGTTGCCCAAATCTGAAGGAAAGGACACAATTTGGGTAATAGTGGATCGCCTAAGCAAATATGCTCATTTTGTAGCTTTGGCTCATCCTTTCACAGCAGCAGAAGTGGCCCAAGTATTTCTCAATAATATCTACAAGTTGCATGGGGCACCTTCTAATATTATAAGTGACAGGGACCCTCTCTTTACCAGCAGATTTTGGCATGAGTTTATGTTAAGATTGGGTGTTTCCCACAACATGTCGTCAGCTTACCACCCACAATCTGATGGGCAAAGTGAGGTCTTGAATCGTTGCTTGGAAAATTATTTGAGGAGTCTCACATGGCACGCCCCTAAGGAATGGGCAAAATGGTTACCGATGGCAGAGTGGTGGTATAATACTACTTTTCACACAGCCACGGGAACCACACCATATGAGATAATATATGGGCAGCCACCTCCAATTCATGTTCCCTACATGCCTCAAGAATCTGCGATGGAAGTGATTGATAGGAGTTTTTCAGCTAGAGAAATTATGTTGCAGAAGCTTAAACAGAATTTAGCTACTGCAGTGCACCGAATGAAGCAATATGCAGACAAAAAAAGATCAGAGAGAGAGTTCAAGGTAGGGGACTGGGTGTTCCTCAAATTGCAGCCATATAAGCAAGGTTCTGTGGTGAGAAGGAGTTCTGAGAAGCTTTCACCGAGGTATTTTGGACCTTATCAAGTGGAAGCTAGAGTTGGACCAGTAGCTTATACGTTACGATTACCCCCATCCTCGAAAATTCATCCTACATTCCACGTATCTCTACTGAAGAAGTGTCCAGACTCTACTATTACCTTACATCAGTTACCTGATGAGTGGGGGTCTATTTCAACTAAGAAGGAGCCCGAAACCATCTTGGACAGGCGTATGGTGCAAAGACGCAATAGAGCGGTGACAGAAGTCTTAATCAAATGGAAGGAGGAAATGGCAGAGGAAGCTACGTGGGAGGTGTGGTACGATATTCAGCAGAAGTTCCCTGAGTTTGCTCGACAATTACACCCTTGGGGTCAAGGGTGAAGTGGCCGGGGGAGTAATTGATAGGTTCAGAAATTTAAATTGTTAGTTGTTAGGTAATTTCAGTTGGTGTTGTGCTGGCGTTGTGTGTGTGCGGGGTGTGCGTGTCTCCGTAACAGAAGTCGTTCTGAAGTGTGAGCAGCGTGAGTAGCGTGGGAAGTTAAGTAGGAGCACTTACGGAGTAATGGGTAGCGTATTGTATTCACGTCTCTTTTTCTCTCTCAATATATCAGACCTTCTTCCCTTCTTCTCTTCTTCTCTTCTTCTTCTTCTTCTCCGTCTGTTCTTCCGTTCTCCCCTGTTTCTACTTCTTATCACGCGAGAAGTATGAAAACAGACTCGAACATTAAGGTTGGCGTTAGAAACCGCTGCTATTCTTCATCTTTCTGGGAGAAATATATTGCATTCTTGTGGTATCAAAAAATTGAATAATAATAATAATAATATTATTCATAATTTCACAAATGAAAATTAAAAATTTAATTCAATGATGATTTAAATAAATGTTACATAACTTTAATAAAATAGAAATAAATTATGTAGGAATATATAAATAACATTACTATCAAATGTTTGGCACTGTATTTGGAAGGTTGTTCTGTTTGGTAGGAAGTTCAATAATGAAGATAAACAAGTACCAATTATTGGAATGGGACGAGAGGGCGTGTAAGGCCTTTGGCCCCACTTTTCCTCCCGATTCCCTAATTAAGGTTCTTCCTTTTACTATAAAAACGAGCGAATCTAGCATCAAAGAAAAGAAAAAGCACTTCAGTCTTTCCGTCCTTTAAACACGACGTGAGCTTCAAAACACAGAAAGTCCATGTGTGATGGGCCTTCACTCCCCAAGAGGCTTCTAAAAGCAGCAATTACTACACACACACACACACACACACAAGCATTATAATTCCATCGAACTGTCAAGGTTATGTTTCTCCTCATTGCTCTGCTCTGCTCTGCATGCACTTCATCATATTTTTCATCCTAGTAATTAAATAAGATATTGTCTTTGAGCTCGTCTAGGTAATTTTGGGCTGCGTGAATCATAATGGAAGATGGTTGGATTTGCAAAATCTTATATTTTCTAAAATACGTATGTGGTTTTCAAGAATTATATCTCATATTTAATGCAGTTGAAACATTCCTCGATTGTTGTTACATTTTTTTAAATTTAACATTTTCATTTAGAGTTATTGGTAATTTTTCAAAAGTATTTTTATTAGAACAAAAATAATTTTTAACATTTTAAAAACATTCTCACTTCATAGAAATTTAATATGTCCTACCTTTTCATAGAAATGAAAATGAGAGATTCTGTGAAAATGTTGGATACTTAACAATACAACATTTAGTTTTTAAAAAATTTAAATCAAACATTAAAATATATCATAATCTCATGTAACTTTTTAAAAAAAAATTCCGAGAACTAATCTCCTACCATAATGTTATTAGTCACCACATTCCCACCTAAAAGTTGCAGAGCAATGTCACTGTTGTATCATCACTTTGGCATGGGTGATAGAAAGCTTTCAGCTTGCGATAAACCAATAATCCAGCTATAAAGCTACAGCCTGCTTACATATTTTGGTATGTGATGCATTCTTCCCACGCACTGCTTTGGCGTCTTTTTAATATTTTTAAAACCTTTTTCCCTTTTCACCACCTGCTCTGGAATTTTAGCTTTTGGAGAGAAAGTACAGTTGACTAATCAAAAGATGAAGAAACTCATTCAGATAAATGAAAAAAGAGATATTTCTACCTAATTAACAGCACTTTATCGATGCTGTCCTGCGAGGTAAACATGGGGGCTTACATTTCTTTCGTATTAACCCCAAATTAATGAGATAAACATGGGTGCAGGCACAGAATATATTAGTTTATATAATTTGTAATTCGAGAATATAGACTATGTAATTGTGTATAATAATAATAAAAATTATTACTTTATTATACAATAGAATTTAAAAAAACTGTTATCTGTTCTATTTAACATTAATATAATCATTATAATTAAAGTAATATATTTAAAAATTATATACATTAAAATAATGCATAATTATTATAAAAAATGCCTTACTTTCCATCTTTTCTTTTATGTCATCTATCAAAATTAAAAAATCAAAACTCAAATCAAATCAACATATCTCATTTTTTCCTATTCTCTCATTTATATTCCTACGCCATACTCTTTTATTATTTTTCAACCATTCTCTCTAATCCCACTAATATAATAATTAAAAAAAGATATATAATAAATAATAATAATAATAAAATATATAATAATATTAAAAAAAACTATATCATAAGGCCAAAAAAATCAAAGATAATATGATGTCCTCCTTAATTCACCTAATGTCCTTTTCTATGCTAATGACTTACTCTTTGAATAACAAGCACAAATTAAGAAATATATAGCAGAATCTAAGAACAATATTGATTCATTAATTTTGATATTCTAGTATACGAACGTATTATGTTTGGAAATGGTGGATGGAAAATAGAGTTCAGGAGCGAGAGAATCAAATTAGGTAACATTGGTCCATTATCCACATTGATCATCTTTTAGGTACAAATACTAATTATATTTATTTTAATAATGCATCCTGCACTCTTAAATTAACTTCTTTTAGATCAAAATAGACAAATTCCCTCTCACTTAGAATTATTACAATTTATTTTTTTAATTTTAAAATTAATAATCATTCATGTTATTTAAATCGTTAAATTGATTCATGGAACCTGTCTAGGTTATCAGGCAATTATAGAGCCAGGTCATAAATCATTCCCTCATTTTCGCATTTCTCTTTCTCGCTTGCCAGATTCTACCATTCAACGAAGTAGTGTACGCTGCATCATCATCTGACATTCAATTCATACACAAACATTATTTATCTATCAATCTATTTATTTATTCTTTTCATTTGGAAGTCAATGATCAATTTTTAAAGTTGAAAGGATAAATTATATAAACACTTAAATTGAAAAAGGTTACATGCACTTTGGTTTCTTCCCCCCAACCCAAAACAAAAACCACACACAAAAAAAAGTTGATTTATTGTGAAAAATAGAACAAGTGAGTGGTAATATATATGCATGGCGTGCATGATTGAATGGAAAGGGATTGGTTTGGTGAAGGAGTGGAAGTTTAGTCATCACATGCAAATACGCATAGAGGCCACATATATTAATCGTTGTAGAAGAAGCCAGCCCCAAAAAAAAAATTATGCTAAAGCCTAAGCTGAGACTGACGTTGGCCCTTCCGATCCCTCGAGCGACATGAATGAATAAATGTGAAGGCACAATATAGTGGAGATCTAAATCAATATTGAAGCTGAGTAGGTACATGTAAACAGACTAACAATTCATCTGTTTTTTTTTTAATCTCCTCCTAACCTGAATAACAAATATTATTGTGTTTAAGTACATATTTTTACGCTGTGTAAAAACAAAATCTTTGTAAACAACACAAATAAATGAAAGAAAATATCAGTGGGACTTTTATTAGTTACTGATTTCATATGAAGCAAACTATTGGCTCTATTTTTTTTTTTTTTCTTTTTCCCATGATTTCAGAGTATATTTTGTGTGTGTGTATTCAGAGCCAAGATATTTGTAGAACATCATAAAAACAATCCCCGGTTACAATCGTTTTAAAATGTTTTCATCTCCGTATATTGTCCCCATTTTAAACAACAATCGACAATCATTCATTCATATGAATATGATATTTTTGAACCGATAACATAGACATTGTTCTGATAATGCAATTAAATTACAATTCAAAAGCTTTATTATTAATATTATTATTATGGTATTAAGTCAAAGCACATAATTTAATTAAAAGAAAGGTTTATATAATTCAATTAAACCATAAATGAAGTACTCCTCCTTGATCTTTAGAAACATTGTTTTTGGCTGTTGTGGTGTTGTTGGTTAGATTCTTCAACAAATTCAAATAATTTAAATTTAAGCACCAGCTCCTAAACAGTTGTGCCTGCCCCACAGCCAAACGCGTCCGTTTCTTGTGTTACTTTAGTATAAACGCAAAACCCACCCACCTCGCCATTCATATGTTGTCCCTCACCTCACTTTGCTGTGTATAAATCTGAAAAATTGACTTTATAATTAAGTAGGGCTGTGCAAAAGATCTCAAACGAGTAAAGAAGTTGTTCAGACTATCGAGAGCAGTCTTTGAAGCATTTTCTTAATTAATTATTACAAGGTAAGGAAGGGATCCATTTTTTGCAAGTAAGTTCCTTGCAACTTCTTTTGGAGCTGGCTTCCTCTGTTTTCAATATATAAATTCACCTCAAAACATTCCCATGAACCCATCCGCTATCTGCTCTTCTTTCTTCCTCACCCTCTTGGACTCTCTCTCACCAACACTTCTTTCTTGTTTAGTTTGTTTCTAGCATACTTATAAACTTGTGCTCAAGTCTTGAGCTATTGGCTTGATACTTTTGTTTAAGATAAAATGGGAGTTCGAGGCACTGTGGAGTACTTGTCTGATCTAATCGGCGGTGACCACCACCACGAAAAGAAGAAGAAGAAGCAATTACAGACAGTGGAACTGAAGGTGAGGATGGACTGTGATGGCTGTGAGCTTAAGGTCAAGAAAGCACTCTCTTCGTTAAGTGGTGAGTTACATTCTTCCTCTGTTTCGCACTTCGTCTGTTTTTTTTTTTTTTGTGGGTTTCAACTCTCAACCAACCTTCAGACTTTAAATAAAATGGTGATTGTAGGAGTAAAATCGGTGGATATAAACAGGAAACAGCAGAAAGTGACGGTAATAGGGTATGTTGAAGCAAATAAGGTCCTAAAGAAGGCCAAATCAACTGGGAAGAAGGCTGAGATTTGGCCCTATGTGCCTTACAACTTAGTGGCTCATCCATACGCTGCTCCAGCTTATGACAAGAAGGCTCCTCCCGGGTATGTCAGGAAAGTAGAGAGCACTCCCACCACTGGAACCGTGACAAGTTATGAAGACCCTTATGTTACCATGTTCAGTGATGACAACCCAAATGCCTGCTCTATCATGTAGATGATTGATGAAAGAAAAAAGTATATTATCCGGACAGCATTGTAAAATTTTCAAATTTCAATGTGGGTTCTTTTATTTCCTTCTTTTTCCTTCCCAATTTTCAAGTCTTCATTTTCCTGGAGACTTTTGCCTCGACATTAAAAGGAGAAGAAGTGATCATTGTTTTCCTAATTTTCCCTTCAAAGGTTCTGGTCTGTAGCTTTTCACTAAATAGCTTTGGCCTTGAATTCTGAAATCGTTTTGAGCGCAAATTCTGCTTTTTTGAGGTAAATGTCACTCGATCCAGAGGATTCAACCAAAGTACCAATATTATTATTGTTAAAGAAAAGATCTTCAAGCGTGTAAAAATAAATATGCGTGCTTAATTTGCAACTGATGAGCACTAGGAGATGGGAAATAGTGGGCAAACTATTGACCATACAAGTACATATCATTGTTTTGACCTCCAATTTGCAGCTCCAATTAAAGTTACATATACATATTAATATTTTAAAAATGCCTGATCTGATTACCTGACAAATCTATTCACTAGCAAGCCGCAGTCAATTTTAGGTAGCTAGTTTTGCCAAGGAGATGTCACTTAACAAGGTAAACTAGACTCAGAATCACAAATCTGCATTTCATTGTTCTAACTTCTAAGCATCTAGAACCATTGTCGTTTCAAGGAAAAGCATATAAGTAGAGGTGATGACATTTATCATATAAAGAATTAATGAATCTAAAAAGAACAGTATTGAAAATTACATATACACTTAACGTACAAAAGTTGCGTCCCATGTCATGTTAAATGATACACCTTACTCGTCCTATCTATATCACCATGAAAGATTACTCTCAAAATGGGTATCCTATAATCATGCCCGACCGCCTAACCAGGAAGAGGAACTCGAGTAATCTGGAATCAGCAAGGAGAATCTGCCAAACAAGTTGATCTACACTCACTACTCAAAATGTCCATTTAATTGCTCTAAACTTTTAGAACCATGCCTATTTTAGATAATCCAGAACAGAGTAGAGATAACATATCAGCAAGTGTCATGTATAGTATCAACAAATTTATCTCTTACAGTAGGAAGATGATTTGAATTATAATTTATATATATATATATATATATATATATATATGGTGGTCTAGTTCCCATAGCATTTTGAAGACACTACTTGCCATTATTTGCAACAAAATCAATTAGTTAACAAACCAAACCTCACATATTATCAGTCACGTCAGACCGTCATTCAGCATGGAATTCGTAAAATTTACCAAAGAACCTTAAATATCATTCAGCCATTGAACACTTTAATAACAATGTTCACTTGTTTTAGCAAATATTAATGTTGCTTACTAGATGATAAGATCAACTGGTTAAACCGCTAAAATAGGCGATCATAGTTTCATCATAGGGCTTGCACCTACATGTGCATATAAGCTTCCTGTTTAGCTGGACAAGACTGGAATCTGAATGCTAGCTATCTTGATGGCATGGGGAAAAAAAGAAAAAGAAAGGAAAAAAGAAAAGTAAAGAACCAACAAATTGTAGGTACCAAGCATAAAAAAGTGCTTGTTTACCATCTTAACTATAAGAATGTGAAATATTGTTATCAGGAGATCAGGAAACTCACTTGATCCATGTGTGCTTCAGATGCATATATGTATCTGATAAGCTTTCATTCCTTTACTTTGCATTACCAGAGTAAATACCAACAAAATTAATATCGTACAGAAGAGTGGCATTGGCCGGTATATTGCAGTCACCTATACAACCAGTGATGGTAGTGTCAGTATGTAACGAGTAAATTTCAAAATAATGACCTGCTGCATTTAGTGATAATAATAATAATAATAATAATAATAATAATGCGTGCAGTATGTGATGTGAGGCAGCATTTTCTTGAACCTTGATTATTAAACCAGAAAAATCATGTCCCCTATAACAAATGCAATCAAAAAGCATTTCCTCAAACGGGTAGCCCTGAATTTTATTAAATGAAATGCATGGTCTAATCAGTATCTTTCCAAATGAAAAAATGTCAAGACAGTATGAGAAGAGACTAAAAGGAGCGTATTACTAAATAGTCTCATTTTAAACGTGTTGCATGTCTGGTATATCTAGAATTTCTCACTGTATGGCTTAATTGGATACTACAGTCCAGCAATTTCTGTTCATAAGTAATAAAACAACCTGAAAAGCATCCTGCAGGTTCTGGGCCGTATGCTAACTGTGGAGGAATCCTTAGTTTACGTTTCCCACCTGCTTAAAAATGGTAGATTAATAAGTCTTTAAAGGGAGACATGCAACATATAGCATGATCTTAGACAATTTATGTTCATTTATATTTCATACCTATCCTCATTGGAGGTACTCCTTCACCCCCCAAAATTCCCTGATCCAATCCCTTGATAACCTGGACTTGACATAATTTATAAGTGCTGGGTTGTCAAAATTATAAATAACAAATAATGAAAGGTACTTTTCCTATCCCTCTACAAAATTCAAAGTTCATAGTTTTTTCAAAGAGGAAGAATTGGAGGAGGGGGGATCCTGGGCACAAATGTAAGTCCCCAAGAAAGACCCAATTTCATGTTAACACTTCTGGTACTCTCGATGAGGTCAGGCGATGGCATACACGACATCAGAGACAAACTAAACCTGTTCCAACTGAGAAGAATCATTTTATAGGTTAGTGAACTGTCTAAATGCTTGATTTATGGATCCATGGATTAAGAGCCAGGATATTTGTTTGTGGCCTCTCTCTTGGCGAGGATGCCATGGCCCGTGAATGATTAAATGGAGAGTTGATATGTAAGAAGGATTAAAGTTCCGGAGATTTTTACTCCTATGAGCACTAATAGTACTTTTGGGTAAAGACTAACGGTGACTGTTAGCCAACAGACAAGGAGACAGTATATTACAACATAACCACTTTAATGAGAGTCAGTAATATTGTACAAACCAATAATTTAACCTGGAGTAACATGTAGAACCTCTTACTTTGCCAACACCAATGCGCATGGTGAGAGGTCTCGCACGTTTGTAGCTGCTATCAAACACTGTCCCGTCAGCGAATCTTGCGGTGTAGTGAACCTGTATATCATTTGTATCACTTGACAGTTAAGATTTCAAGTGCCTATTGATAAAGCTGATTAAGTATTTATTTAATACTTGCGTGCTTCGAGAGATTCTTGCTCCCAGTAATGCTATACAAAAATCACGTCGCGATCAGAAGTGACACAGAAATAACGAGAAAGTATTACATCTTGTGTAACTAGGCTCTAGCTAGGGACAATTAGCTTTTATAATACCTGGGCAAATATCAATCAGGAAAAATTTACCAAAATTCATACTTCTCTTACATTTCGTATTTAAAGTTTATATTTGTTATTCCAAATGCCCCTTTGAAGACGCTTATGCCAAACAGCCAAATGGAAATCATGCAATTGCGAGCAACAACGGATCTTCAAAGTGGACACTCACATTAATAAGCTCGCCGAGAGGGGCTTCGTCCCCGGGCCCTTCTACAATATCGCAGTAACCAAGACCGGATTTAACATAGTTAAGCTCACATAAGGGATCTCCCACAGTAGCGTAGTATTCGATTCTAGTGGCATCGGCATCCAAAGGCGTCAACGCCAGCACTGAAGCTGCTACAACTCCAATACCAATGTTAAGAAATGTCTTCCTAGTTGCAGATGTGGAGGCCGAAAAAAGCTTAGGCTTGGAACTATTTGGTTTTGAATGACAAGAGGGAGCGAATCTGGGATTAGAGACTTGAAGGGCAGTGGGCTTTAAAGTAGGAATGGGTAGAGTGGAGACTGCCATTTCTTTTCCGATATTACGCAATCTCAACTCTGAAGCTCCTAGATTTTTGTATGGCGTATGCTCGCCATTTCGGCGACGCCCCGGACAATGGATATGTTCTGGGACCCACATAAAGCACTGGTCTTTCTTTTTTTTTTTTCTGTTTTTTGTTTTCAAGGTCAAAAGCACTAGTCCTTCTTTTGACGTTTATAATTATCCTTTTTTTTTAATATCTTGATTTTTTTTATAAATTATATGAATTTTTCTCGGGTATGCTTAAATTTTGTTATATATATTAAATATAAGGGGAGACCATTGGCATTTTTTGATTATATGTATAATTTAATCAAATTTTGAAGGATGATATTATAATGTACTTTTTTTATTAAAAACAATTTTCAACAAAAAATTTTAAAAATTAGCTCTAAAAATAAAAAATAAGAATAAATTCTTTGAATTTTGAATTATTTGAAAATAAAATTTTTAAAATAAAAATTAGGCCTCTGAAATTTTATAATTCAATAAATGAATCATTTTGTCTTTTTTTTTTTAATCTATGTTAACCTAAGCGTCACATTGAAAATTTCTAAAACTCATGTAGCAGGTTCTTATTTATTTATGGACATGTTTGAATTTGGGAGTTTAAGTTGACAAATGAGGCAATGAAATAAAATAAAAAAAGATAAAAGAACTTAATTTTTAAAATATAAAATTGAAAACCTGATTTTTTATTTTAAAAACTTGAAAAACTATTTACAAGTGACCAAAAGTTTAATAAATATTTTTGCAATTTTTCTTTAACGAGTAAAACCTTTTGTTTTCAACTTGTTAGAGCTAAATTTATGAAGACTGATTTGTACCATTAACGCTAGAAGACTAGTGTGGAATGAGATCTATCCATTTTCTTTGTGGATGACCGAGTAAGAATTTGAACATACTATTGCCACATAAAACATTAGAGTTGGAGTTTTAAAAGAACTAGAGGGGCTATTTATCAGTGGGCCTCACATTTGAAAGAAAAAAATATATTAAATCAGAAACAGGTTATAAATAGTAATAAAAAATTGAATTTTTATATATAAAAGACATAGATATCCCAACCTGTACTTTTAATTTTGGCGAAATATAAACTAAACATGCTTGCAAATTTCCTCAATCCATACTTTTATTTTTGATTTAGTTAGAGTAATAATACTTAGCACAACTCTTTTTTTTTTTCTAAATCTTCTTACACATAATTTATAGATTATAAGCATTATTTTAAAGAATAGAATTAGATGGAATTTTGTATATATTTATTATCAAAATATTTAATTAAAATATAATTTTTTAATTAAAATAAATATATATTTTAATTAAGAAATTATAATTTTTTATAAAATTATATATCTATTATATTATTATTAAAAAATTATACATTTATTAAATTTTGATTAAAGAATTTTGTAACAAAATATAATTAATTTTATACAAATTTTTTTCTTATTTTAAAATATTTATGTATTTAACGGCCATACAGCCTGGGCCGTTTTATGGGTTAGATGGGCCGGCGCCTACCTGCAGCGGATGTATGGTCAGACTTCAGATCCAGTTACGCACTTGTCAAAAATAAGATTGAACCCTCTTGTTAAGAGAACCGCCAAGTGGTGACACTGTTTCGCTGACTCCGTTATACTCCGGCGACTCCTTTCCATTGCCGTCATTATATAGCTTTTCTTCCGGCGAAGATCTTCTCACAGGTTGATCCACCGCGAGTTATGGATTCGGAGTCGTTCGAATCAGGTACCCAGGCGGTGACCTCCGATACGGAAAAGCTATCCGTTACTGATCCGCTCACGAATCAGTTCGCCTCTCTCAACGACATGTGCCATGAGCTTGCCTCTCTCCAGGACCTCGCTACCCGTGGCTCCTGGCGCTCTATAATCGACAAGGTTGCTCGTGCAAGAGCCCTCTCTCTCCTCCAAAATCCCCACGATCACCTCACCTATCTCGCCTACAACGTCCTTGCCTTTACAAAACTGCGCCGTTTCAATGAGGCTTCTGCTGAGCTCGATTCCATGGAAGATCTCAACAGTTCTCACTACAGGTACGAAACATATCCAAAAATTTATCCCAATCGATCCGGTTCCATGGTGCCTTTCTGCATTCGGTGGCTCCACGCCCTGATCCCGATTAAATTGGGTCAGCGCCAGGAAGGGATAGATCGACTATACGGTCTCCTTGATTTTGTGCGTGAAAAGTTAAAGGAGAAGGAAATGAAAGGCCTTGGTGTTTCTCTTGATGTGTGGAGAAAGAGGGAGGTGTTTGTAATGAACTCTATAATCGGGCACCATTTGACCAACAAAGAGTTCAGTATAGCTTTGAGTTTGATTAAAGATTTGCTTAATCGTGATTCTTCGGATGCGACATTAATTGCGAAACTTGGGTATATTCAAATGCAAATTGGTGATTTAGAGGGCGCGAAAACTTCATTTAATCAGATCGAGGTTTTGATGAAAGAGGGTAAGAGTAATGGGTCACTGAGCGAGACTGAGCTTAAGAATCTTGTGAACCGAAATAAGGCCTTAGTATATATGGTTGGGAAAGATTACGTCTCCGCAGTGAGGGAGTATGAAGAGTGCATTGAGAGGGACCATACAGACGTAGTGGCTATAAATAACAAAGCCCTTTGCTTGATGTATCTGAGGGATTTGTCCGATTCTATCAAAGTCCTAGAAAATGCGCTTGAAAGAGTTCCTACAGTGGCTCTGAATGAGACACTTGTTGTGAATTTATGTAGTATGTACGAGTTGGCGTATGTCAATCACTCTGATATTAAGAGAACGCTTAGCAATTGGATAGCTCGTGTTGCTCCTGATGACTTTGATGCAACATGTACTAGAACATGAGGTAGTTTCTTCCTTTTCGTCTTATTTTCTTTGGAGCTTCTTTATTTGCCTGCAATTGACATTCTTGAAATGTATAAATTTGTGTTGTATTTTAATGATATAGTGTTAACTTTTCATTTTCTGCATTCAAACTTCAGGACAATTTTTTGGTTGTATGTTTTTTCACTCACTTCTTTGGCCTACGTATGTGTCTCGTTACTAAAGTGGAAAATGTGGCTTAGCCTGGTTTGTGTGATAGTATAAGGCATTCAAGAATGAAGAAATCAGGTGAACGGGATTCATTGCATCCCTTTTGAGCTTGATACTTTGTATAGTGAGCCACTGGTGGAGTCATGGACTATACAACATATTCAGTAGGTGTTATTCTTATATGGTCCTCTAATATTTGGCTTTGCTTACTTATCTAAAACTTTCACATAGCTCCGGCAGAATAACTGAGTCAATAATATTTTCTCTATCAAGGTTTGTGTAGGTAAATTTTGAGTACGTTGAGTTGGTCTTTCGAAGGTTCAGCAGAGACAATAGCTTAAATCAGTGAAGAGGCTTAATGAAACAGCCTCTTCGCTGGTATGCGGCAAAGGTTTCTACTATGCAGGAGGGGAGCCGTTTGAAGTAGGGGTTCATTAAGCTAAAAATATGTAATTGGTCCATGTAGTGTTTTGATGTGTGATTATCGGTGAAACTTTCATGCTGCAAATAGGTGGCTTGTATTGGTGATAGATTGACTCTCTTACGAATTACTGCTTACCCTTAATTTATCTTTGTCTTGCACTAAACCGACGAGATTCTTCTTTGCCTTTTATAGATAAGAGCTTTGATTCATATTTACAGCTGTTGGTTGCTTTTGATTCAAGCCATTTTTCTCTCTTTTTTGGTACCAATGCCTGTAGTTTGTTCATCGTTTCTGGCATTGAGATGCACTTGAACCCTCTTTTAAAATTTCTGATGCTTTGGGGTATATAGAGTTGCTGCTTATTCCTGAGTCAATATTGTAGCTTGATTACTTGCTTAGGACTTGTTCTTACTACGGACAATCCCTTCCCCATGGAATTGGAACCTTACCATTGATCATAGTTTTGGTCTGGTTATCAGAGATGAGGTACTGACCGTTGATGTTTTATCGATGATAAGGAAATGTTAAGACTTAATGAAATAGGTATTTCTTCTAAGAAAAACAAAAAGGTGGTGGAGAAGAAGTAGAAAAAAATGGGCATGTCTCTTCAATTTGTAGCTGGCTAACTGGGGAAAAAAAAAAGGAAGGACATGGCTCTCTTTGCGCTTTTGCTGCCCTCTATACAAGTTATGGACTTCCTACGCAGCCAAAAGAATATTTCACATTATACTCAAAACGGGTAATGGTATCAGTAATTCCTATTAGGTAGGGTTGTTCAAAACTCATTCAAATCATTTAAATTGAACCAAACAAATAAAAATCAAACTAAACCAATTAAAAGAAAGCTAAAATCGGTTTTAGGTATTACAAAGCCAATCTAATAAGTTCAATTTTTAGTTTTATCAAGTTTGGTTTGGTTAAAATCAAACTAAACTAAATCAATAATTTTTTTCATGTTTTCATCAATTTAATCTGATCCATGCATACGCCTTTTATCAATAAAAGAGAATTAGTAATATTTTTTTTTCTTTATTTAGATGATTTTATCAAATAAATTATTTTAAAAATGTTATTGTTTATTTTATCTTTATATACAACATTCATTTGTTACTGTAGAATAATCAAACATAATCATGAGAGAATTTTTTTTAGAAGAAAAAAATGACAAATGACAATAAATTATTCTAACATTATTATTGATTAGAATATTAAGAGATATATAATATTAAAAGTCAAATTTTACATATTATAAGAACAAAAAATTTAAAAAAATCACTTTTGAGTTAAAAAAAATATAAATCAAATTGATTAGAAGTCAAAATCAATAAAGTTTAATGAAATATTAAATTGACAAGCTCAAATGAATTAAGTTTTAGTCTAAAATCAAACTAAACCAATTTTATGAACACCTTTATTATTAGGTTCATTTCTTTTCTTTTGGTTTTCTTCCCATCCCTGCGGTCCTCACAATAGCCAAGAATAAAGAGATTTCTTTATTGGGAAATTAGGATGTGGAGAGTTGAAAAGGCCTTTACAATAAAGTTTTGTGCTTGTGCTTTTCTTTCAACAGATAAATGACTAGGCCACCTATGGGCTTGTAATTAAACGAACTTACTCTATAGGGAATATTTTGACCTAAAAAGATAAATAGGAGATGAAGCAAAATATAAATAAAAGTTTACCAAAAATGTGCTTCTTAGTTGAGAAATATTTAGGCTTATGAAATTTTCTTACATGCAATTAATAGTTAAAATTTAATTTATATAGGTGGAGTTCATATATAATACAAGTAGAGTTTATGTACAAAATAATTTTTAACTGTTAAGTATATGAATTACAAGACATTATTAGTATATGTAAAAATTTTCACTTAAGTTAATGGGATGTGCTATAGATTCCAATGCGTTGGGGTGTTTGATTGCTCACATTTGAAGGCATTAGGTTGCTAGCTTTGGAATCAAAATGCAAAAATCCAATTTTGCCCCTAAGATCTAAAAACATTGAGACCATCTGAGGCATAGCAGATGAGCACATCGTCGAAGAACCCGAGCCCATGTTCTGCATGAGCGCAACCCAATGGAATAACATGTATGAATAAGTTATGAGTATAGATAGAGAATTAATTCTGCATGCAAGTTCTCGTAAGATCTATTATTGAAGTAATTCAGTACAATTAAAATCGTAACAAGCAGTAGGGAATGAACAAAACCAAAGAAAGTATCAAATAGAAATTGAACAATGTAACAAAAAGGAAGGAGAATTCCAGGGAGGTTGATCATGCAAAATTCCACACGTAGTCCCATCTTGCTTTGGCCTTAAATAGCATTTTGCTCATCAAGCTTCCACATCCTATTCCTAATTTGCTTATTGCATTAGACCGCATTTGCATTGTGAGTAGCCACCTCATCTCCCACTTGGCAAGTTTGACCTGAGGCATCCCCTGAGTTGACTCTTTTAACTATAGCATTACCTTCCTCATCGAGCGTAACCATGTTCTCAAGGTCAAAAGTAGGATAATCATGCTTTAGTTGATAAAAGATTCCCACATGAGCTAAGAAAGGCCATCTCGTTGGACTACAACTTGAGTAATGAAATGATCACAGATTTGAATCTTCCTAACGTCAACTATGCCTAACGGATGTATAACAGGGCCTTCAGTCACAGTGGTTATAGGAAGGGAAACTAATGGATCCAAAGCCAAACCTTCATATTTTTTAAGCAGGGAAACATAAAAAACTAGGTGGAGTTTGACATGAGAAGGTAATGCAAGTTTATACGCAACCTTAGCCTGTTGACAGACCACACATCGATTAATGTATTACCGAATGTCCTTTCGCGTACCACACTAAAAGAAATGAGTGGCAATGCAATGATGAGTACGTAAAAATCCAGTATGTCCGCTAATAAGGGAAGAATGGAATTCTTGTAGAATGCAGTGTAGTAGGTCGTGAGCATGTGAAGGCAGTACTAAACAATGTTTCCAATAGAGTAACCCTTCATGAATAGAAAAGCTCAACATGGTGGAAGGATTAGTTTGAGCTTGCGAAATTAAGTCAATAATAAAAGGAGACTGGCAAAGGTCATGAATGATAGAGGCAAAGAATGGAGAGTGAACTTGGGACAAGGCCTAATAAGTAACTCTGGTGATAATCTCCCTAATTTAAGATTAAAAAGGAATATATTTGACACTAAATTATGGAGGCAAAGTACTTTTCTTTTAATTAATATGGTTAAAAGTGTATTCAATCAAACAAAATAAAGAAAATATTTCAATTGTAATATTTTTATCAGTTTGAGCCTCATTTTATGATTAATTTCAATTTTAGGGAAAAGTAGCAAATTGTAGAAAGAGTTGAAAATAAAAGAGAGAAGCTGAAAAGTGAAAAGGCAGATTGAACAAGTCTCCTTGCCACAGCAAGAATACAGTTCGTTATAGCGAGATCGCACTCTCGCCGTAGCGAATGGGCACTTCGTAATAGTGAAGTCGCGTTGCATAGAAATTTCAGGGAACAACTCGTTATAGCATGGAAGTAGCGAACGCAGCAGAAATCAGAGAACTTATAAGATCTCGCTATAGCGAGAGTCACTCCTCGCCATAACCAGATCGGCTCTGAAATGCACAGCTTTAGTTTTCAAGCTAAAAAAGGAGGAGAAGGAGTTAGGGCTTCGACATTCAGCGATTAGGAAAAGTTCTGGCTGACTAGGAGAGGAGAAAAACGCATAAGAGGTGTTGGGGAAGCTCCATTCTGATCGGGAATTCATTGATTCCATCGTTTATTCTGCCGATTAGGTGTTTCTACTCCATCTCCCCTTCTAGTTGATGATTCTGGATATGTTTGTTGAGATTGATTGTAAATTTCAAGCCATGTGTGGCTAAATTTCGTAACCTTTAGGGATTCTATGAACCTTTAACCTTTGGATATTGTCTCCCTTAATGTTATGTTGGATTATTGATGATTTTAGTGTTTAATCGGGACTATAGTTTCATTCTATTGATTGGCCTCCTTTAGTTTGATTGTGGATGTAGTAATTAACCTTTGAAAGAAGGAAATTACTTATAGACCATTGATTAAATAACTTAGGATTAGATATAATCTAATCTGCACTTGAGATAAAAATATACTCAGGGGCCCTAAGTAGTCTGGATAAGGGATGAGCATAACTGAATATTAACTACTCTTTTGAGACATCAAAGAGTCTAGTTAACATAAAGGTTAAATGAATTGAAAGACATTTACACCCAATTAAGACCCTTGACTTTAAAATTAGCAATAAGCCAACTAATACAAAGGGGGATGATTGACATTGTGTAAAAAGGGGATTAAAATCTCTAGGGTGTCCTTAATTGCTTAATTTCGATAAGATCTATTTTTCAATATTTTCAATTGCATTTGAATTAATTTTCATAAAACCCAATTTCAAGTTGATTCGTTTGCCTAAATTAAACATAAGAACTCTAATGCCTAATCACTAATTGTAATGATTCTTTGAGGGAACGACCTTGATTTATCACGTACTACTTTTACGACCCGTACACTTGCGGTGTCATTATTCTGGTGAGCATCATCTGAACAAGGCATCTGCAACTTAGTTGAACTTACCAAGCTTATACTTGATGGTGAAATGATACTCCATTGACTTAGGTAACCAAGCTTCCTATTCTGAGGTCTAAAGGACTTGCTCAGTTAAATGTTTCAAGCTACTATGATCTGTGCATATGATAAAAGGTTGGCTGAAAAGATAATGGAGAAACTTGGAGATAGCTTCGGAAATGGCAAATAGTTCGCAAACATAAATGGATTGTGATTGCATACAGTGGCTGAGTTTCTTGGATAAATAGGCAATGGGATGCCCCTTCTGACTGAGCACGACACCAATGCCTATACCAAAAGCATCAGTCTCGACAATAAATGGCTTGTTGAAGTTAGGTAAGGCTAATATAGGTGTTTCAGTTAAAGCCCATTTCAAGTAAGTAAAGGCAGATTGGGCTGCTGGGGTCTAATGAAAATTATCCTTTTGAAGTAATGTGGTGAGAGGTCCAGTGAGAGTTGCATAACGCTTAATGAAATGACAATAGTAGCCGGGGAGACCTAAAATCCCACGAAACTATGTTGGATTTGTAGGAGTGGGCCAATCAAGAACTGCTTAAACTTTTGTTGGATCCATCTCGACGCCAGATGCAATCATAATATGGCCCAAATACTCAACCCTTGGTTGGCCAAAGGAGCATTTAGAGAATTTAACATAAAGACAATGCTGACGCAAGAGTTTAAATATAGTCATTAAGTGATCCAGATGCAAGACCCAGGTGCTACTATAAACAAGTATATCATCAAAGAAAACAAGGACAAAACGACGAAGGTATGGCTAAAAAAATATAATTCATCAACACTTGGAAAGTGGTAGGCGTGTTAGTTAATCCAAATGACATTACAACCCATTCATAATGTTCTTGATGAATTTGAAAGGCGATCTTGTATTGATCCTCTAGTTTAACCAAAATCTAATGATACCTTAAACAAAGGTCAAGTTTAGAAAAGAATTGTGAACCATGCAATTTGTCTAGAAGCTCATCAACTGTGGGAATTAGAAAGGAGTCTTTCATGGTGACAACATTAAGAGCATGATAGTCTGTACAAAAGTGCTAGGTACCATCTTTTTTTTTTAAACAAAGAGGATAAGGGTAGAGAAAGGGCTATAGCTAGGTTGAATTAAGCCTTTAACAAGCACATCACATACCATTCACTCAAGTTTAGATTTTTTAGAAAAAGGGTATGATATGGATGAACTTTAATTGGAGGTGTGCCCAGAACTAGAGGAATTTGATGATCATGGTTACGAGAAGGAGGTAACCTCAAGGAAAAACAAAAAATATCAGAGAACTGGAGTAAGAGGTCGGTCAAATCATGGGGTAAAGAAGTAAGAATGTCCAATGGAACGGAGTGAAGAGAAGGCTCTAAAGAAGCAATAGGGGTGGAAACTGATTGACATTGAAAAGTATATAGTTCAGCAATTGCATGTGTGGCTAGAAACAACGGATATGGTTGTATTGAGCTGGGGCGACTGAATGAGCACGATGGCCCTTAAGTGTGATGAATTGATTATGGAGGGGGTATTATAAGGTGGTGATCAAGTAATAAACCATGTGGGGTCCTAGTGTTGCCAACCATGAAGCACCAAGGATGACGTCCAAGCCATTAACTGGTAAAATAAAGGTTGAAAAAAAGACAGGGTGGTGTTAAATGAAAATGGTAAGATCTCGAACAAATCCTTCACACATAAGTTTTTGTCCATTACCCACAACCACCTGTAAGCCAAGAATAGGTTCAATGATGAGCTTGAGATGCTTAGCTAGGCGAGGATGAATAAAACTATTTGAACTTCCACCATCTAATAAGATTTGAACCTCTATGCCGTTTATGGAGCCAGAAAAATGGATGGTACAAGGGTTAAACAAGCTATAGTACACATGATAGGATAAATGATGCAAGGGAGATAGGTCCAAAGGTAGGTCAGTTACAAGTTCCAATGAAGGTGAGTTTGTAAAGGAGTCACCATTGTCAACTGTGTAAATGATCATTAATTGCTTATTAGGATACTTATGATTCCAAGAGAATTTTTTTATTGCAAGTGTAACGAGACCTTTTTCCCGTCAAATTTGCATTTTAGCAGGAGTGATTTTCTTAATCGAAGGAAGTGGGTTGGTCGATGGAGTAGGTAATGATGGAGGAAGGGGTGACTTCAGGTTACTAGATGCAGAAGGGTTCATAACAGGGGATAGAGGTTCGAAGGGTGTAGATAATGACGGAGGGTAGAATTTCGTTCGAGGTGCCGAGATTGGTGGAACATGCTTCTCATCATATAAACGTGCCAAACTAGCAACACATAAAAGAGTAGTTGGGCTCTAGTTGATGATGTCGTGGCGAACGTTCGACTTCAAACCACTGATGAAATAGTCACATAATGCATTGTCATCCATTCTTTGAACTCAATTGGCAAGGGCCATAAAAGGTTGATAATATTAAGTAATAGAATCAGTCTAGACAAGCTTGAATAGGGTAGTTTGTGGATTATCAAACTCAGAAGGTCCAAAGTGCTCTTCAATTGCTTTAGTAAAGGCTGACCATGATGAGATTTGATTAGCATGCGATAATAGTTGGAACTAAGGAACAACCAGCCCATCAAGATGAACAGTAGCAATGGTTAATCACTGAGTATCGAAAGTCTCATAATAGGTGAAAAATTGTTTTGCACAAAAAATCCAATTGAGTGGATCCGAAGCATCGAAATGAGGAAAGTCAAGTTTCACCTACTTCAATTGAAAAGGTTGGTAAGATTGAGGAGAGGCAGCAGTCAAATTGGAAGTTAAGCTGTAGACCTAATGGCAGGAATGGTAGGATTAGAGCAGCGAGCAAGGGAAGCCAAGGTGCAATTCATTTCTGTAATAGAGTTATCAATGCGTTCTAGATGAGTATCCATGCGTGTTCAACAATTGATTCAATGAAAGCACCAATGGAATAACCTATATGAATAAGCTACGAGTATAGATAGAGAATTAATTCTGCATGCAAGTTCCCGTAAAATTTGTTATTGAAGTAATTTAGTACAACCAGAATCATAACAAACAGTAAGGAATGAATAAAATCCGGAGGGAGTATCAAAGGGAAACAACGTAATAGAAAGGAGAGAATTCCAAGGAAGTTGATCATGCAAAATTCCACACATAGTCCCATCTTGCTTCAGCTTTAAATAGCATTTTGCTCTTCAAGCTTCCACGTCCTTTTTTTAATTCACTTACTGCATCAAACCACATTTGCATTGTTAGCAGCCACCTCATCTCCCACTTGGCAAGTTTGACCCAAGATATCCCCTAAATTAACTCTCTTAACTATAACACTTTTGTCGTTGGAGAAATTTTCTTAGCTGCACCTAGAACATGGTACATATAAGAAAATCAAGGGTTAGAATTGAATTTGTACATGTGGGGTCTATTTATAGTATAGGTGGAGTCCACGTGCAGAGTAAATCTTAACTGTTGAGTGTATAAATAACGTGGCGCACTAGGTATATGTAAAAATTGCTCATAGTTGGATCTCATATTCCACTTGTTGCAACCCATT
The DNA here is from genome assembly GCA_032878935.1 of Erythrophleum fordii. Taxonomy (NCBI): domain Eukaryota; kingdom Viridiplantae; phylum Streptophyta; class Magnoliopsida; order Fabales; family Fabaceae; genus Erythrophleum; species Erythrophleum fordii. The sequence continues at coordinate 46,904,453 of JAVQMF010000054.1, forward strand.
CCCGTTGTTGATTCACATTGCAAGGAGATGGTGGCATTGCAACGATGACCCTCCATTGTCATTGTCCTTGTCGATGGAAAGAGACAGACTAATTCTAACAGTCCCTCTATTGTAACCCCTCTCCTACGAGTCTGAATAGGAGGTGCCTAAGGAGTGATTGAGAATTTCAATGGATAAAGTAGCTGCTCCAGAGGAAGTGGTCAGAGATGGAGTGATTGAGAAGCGATAAGATGTGGTGGAGACGAAGGTTATGAGCATGAAGGACAATGATGGATCATCTTTGCAGTTGGAAGGGGAAAAAAGTACAAATTAATTAATTAATTTTTTTTTTTTGAAATTAGCGGCACTTTTATTATTTATTCGGTCTTACCTTCAATTCTTTTCCCATTTTTATCCGATTAAATATATAAATAAGAAAGCATTCTCATTTTATTTAATGTCATATCAAATGTAATCAAAGCAATCCTTTACACCTCAACGTTTTTTTTTTTACAATTGTATCTACAATTATATCATCTGCAATTCACTAGACCAAACGAGTTAGCATCATTATACAATGATCTAGGAAACACTACAAGTGGGTGTTGTAAGTGGCAAAGTCTACTAATATATTTACTTTGATAAATATTTATTAATTTATTGTCTAGTTATTTGTTACATTACATGTTTTTAAGTAATTTTTTTCCTTAGCCTTGTTGTTTTTAATAGAAAGAGAGAGAGAGAGAATGGGATGTAGAAGAAAAGAGACCTAAGCAAGAGAATGTTTGTAACTAGATCTAATCATAAAGATTATGTTAGATGAGACTTAGGTCTAGCTTTTTAATATTGTTATCATTAGGTGTTTTTTTAATTAAATAAAATTATAATATTTTAATAATAATATGATAAGTGTATAATTTAATTGAAGAATTACATAATTGTTTGTAAAAATAATATATTTATTATATTATTAAAAAGTATATGTTTGTTATATTTTAATTAAAAATTTTATAATAAAAATATAAAAAATTACATATAGGTTTTTTTTTTTCCTTTTTGTTAGTTTATCAATAAATAAAAAGTTATTTGATATAATTTTTTATGTGGAACTATAAATTTGCAAGTACTTTTTGTGCAGAAAAATGAAGTGATTAGTAGATTTTTATACAATCAAGCCTGGTTTTTTTTTTTTTCTAGCCAAGGCAAGTTCGCGTACAATCTGGTTAGAAGTTTTAATCTTTGGTATTTTAATACATAAGAAAATAAACTTAGAAACCTAGGCTTGACGGTGAGGATGGTTTTAGAGGGAAAGGGATCCTCTGCAATTGAGATGGGAACTAGACGCTGCAGTTGGTGTGTAATTGACAGTAATGTAAGTGGGGAGAGAAAAGATGATGACGAGGGAAAGTTTGGAAGGTAAAAGGAGGGGGGAAAAGTTTGAATGCACTGTGCAGTTGATGATAGCATCTGCAAGAGATCCTTATTCGTATTAGAGTGGAGTGAGATAGTTTGAGCAATCGTTGATGTGTTGATTAAAAGTTAATTTGGTGTGTTAGGTTTAGATGGTTTGGAAACCATTTTAAGTTTTTAACTCATTTTGTATCCTATTTTTTCAATCACTCCAAGTGGTTTGGAATGATTTTAGTTTTTTATTCCTTTTTATAACCTTATTTATCTGTTCTTCTTTTAGAAAAATAATATCACAAATAATGTTAAAAATTTCACTCTTCAAACTTTGTAATATCTAATTTACGAAGATTGGAATTATCATCTATTCTTTTTTTAAATTAAACTCATCATCAAAAGAATGAGTTGTCTTTCTTATGTTACTCTACAGTACTTCTTCTCATTAATGATCACTTTCATCTCGTTTCCTTCAAAATTCCCAGTCTAATCCTTCGTTCCAAATTACGTTTTCTCAGCAATTGAATGATCAATGGTATGTCTCCATTTATAACTCTTTTGCACTCTCTAGTCCTGGTTACCTTGCCTTGAATTTTAATTTGGCAAAAGAAAGAGAGAGCAAAGCAGGCCTTTCTCATTAAAATATTGCTAGACGAATTTGAATTTAATTTTTTCACAAATAATTTTCTATTAGGTCATTTATCATATTACAGAATTAAAAGAACATATCCTATGAATTATGATTTTCAATCGGAATTGATGATGAAAGAAGAGAAGGGCGGCAGAGAGCTTGATGGGAGAGAGAATCAGAGGAGTGGGTAAGTAATAATACTACATCCCATAACTCTGGATAACATTATCTGTCTCGACGTGAGATTTCGATGCTTTGTTTGTCTATCCATAATTCAACTAATTAATTTTCCAAATCATCTTATTGGCCTTTGCAAAACGCTATTTGCTTTTTGTAGGTGCAAGGTTCATCCATATGCAAGAATTTTTCTTTATTTGAGAGTTCTTTATTTATTATTTATGTTTTGCTTCCAACTTCTAATTTTAGTTCCATCAGTAATTAGGTTAGGATAAAAGTCAAGTTTAAGTTGAGATAATTTTTCAAAACTTCTAAGAAAGAAAACACAAAAATTGACAAATAAGAAAGAAAATAATGGGGTAACCCACATCTCAAATGATCGCAGAAGAACAATAAAACCCGTGAATAATAATTGACATAGCGCCAAATAATTGTGGCTAGAGGGGCATCCAAATAGTCGTAGATATTAACAATCGGCATGCCGCCCTCATCATGAATATTCTCCGAATATAGCCTGAAGATGTTCGAATTTTATGCTCCTTGTGTCCTAACATGAAACCCTTTTTTTTTTTTCCTGACATAATTGCAAAACTATCTATAGTGTTAAAAACACACTCTGGTTCACTCCCAAGAACAATACACAAACACACACACTTGTCGTATTTAGCAGTCTATAAAAATTCAACAGCATATTAATATGGTAATCACTTACATTCTTTTATGTGCCACTGCATGTCTCTTTAATGGGCAATTTAGAACATAGAAGAAGACATAACCGAATGAAGAACAGCATATGAATAATACAAAATGTAAAGGGCAAGCAGCAAATATATGTATATATATATATATATATATATATAGAAAGACTGTCTTTAATGAATTGTACAATAATATATAATTTAATTGATAACTTTTTATAAAATTTACAGAAAATAAGAATGCGGTTAACTAATACTTCTGGGTTGAAATCATAAGAAAAGGAAAGTAATCATAGAGAATAGGTATGCATCCATTAAATCGGAATGGGCAAAATACTCAAGTTCTAGGATATTCGCAAAAGTTATTAGTTTGGTTTTGAATATAAAAATGTTTATAGATATTTTAAAAGTTAGATTTGGGTAATATGTTATTTATACTATTTCAAATCTGTTGTGAGCGGACGTATATATATATATATATATATATTGGTGAAAAATTCCGCAGTATACATATATATATATATATATATTTAATTTTTAAATTAGTTCAAAAATAAAGACTGTAATATTACTGTACATGATCATCCCTACATATCACCGACGCAGAGGGTGCAGCAGGAAATGGGCTCTACGACCCAATAATCAGGCGTAAGCAATATCTCTCCAATAATTAGGGCCCAAAAGTGGCCCAATGGTTTTTTAATATGCACACCCGGCTTACTTTTCCTAGTCGACTCCGTTTCATCATCTTCAACTTTATAGTTTATAATACAACTCGGTTGACGGTTGAAGTCGCCATCCTTGCTTCCACCAACTCTCCCTCCCACCAAACCCCTCCTCTACCTCTTTTAAAGAATTCAAACAAACATTTTCTTTGTTCATTGCGTTAGGTTAATTTGATTCCCATTCTCATCAATTCACCCAGGGCTCTTCCTTCTGTAATTTCCATGGCCAACTCATTATATCACGCGACCACCTCCCGAATTGGACTCCGAGACCAATGTCTAGGTCTTGGTCCGGTTTCTCAGAGTGCTTTTAGCTCCATTTCCTTTTCGTCGAAGCTTTCGGATCTTTCTCTCAAGTGAGTCAATTTTGGTTTCTGTTTCGCGCGTTCTTTCTGTGATGTTGATTGCTAATAATGGATTGTTTGTTTTTGTAGAACGTTGAAAACTCGAAAACATGTAGGATCGAATTATAAAGTTTTTCTGGTGAAGGCAAAAAGTAATTTAGATGAAATAGACATTGATATTTCTCTGAGCCCAAGAGTAAACTCTGTGAAACCTTCAAAGACTGTGGCCATAAGTGACCAAGCCACAGCTCTTGTACAAGCTGGCGTTCCCGTTATTCGGTTAGCTGCCGGAGAACCTGATTTTGATACACCAGCTGTTATAGCTGAGGTGGGAGTAGATTCCTGTTTATCGAATTTATCTTCGCTTTGATACATAACTACTATAGAAGTCACTTTTTTTTTTTTTTTGGGGTCCAATTAGGCTGGAATAAATGCAATTCGCGAAGGTTACACGAGATACACCCCAAATGCGGGAACACTAGAGCTCCGCGAAGCAATTTGTCATAAGCTAAAAGGTCAGTTTAGATGTTCAACGGATTACTGGTAGACTGACCTAACTCACATCACATGCTTTGTGATTATTTTTTGAGACGGGCATGACAATATGCCGTTGCTGTTGTTGCAGAGGAGAACGGACTTGCTTATACTGCTGATCAGATTGTGGTCAGTAATGGAGCCAAGCAGAGTCTTGTTCAAGCAGTACTTGCAGTTTGTTCCCCGGGAGATGAGGTAAAGGGCTTTATACCCTATTGAAGGGCTTTATACCCTATTAATGAACATTGGATGCAGTTATGCTGTAAAATCATTGGCACTTACGTGAATTACTAAATTCTTATATCATCTATAGCGTAGGCTTTCCAATTTCTGTTATTTTAGGCATCATGAAATTTAAAAATTTCTTTTTCTTTTCTTTTGTTAATAGAACTGAAAATGTTTGGTGCCTTAGATTGTAGCTGCTAAATTTAAAAGTGGGAAGATTTTTTTTTCAAACTTCCAACCTTTCTCCCCTTCAGATGCCTTTGTGTGTGTGTTTGCACTTGCAGAATCTCTGTACAATCTGTGTGAACTTATTCAATTGTCTTGTTTGCTAAGAAACTTTCATTCTAAAAGCCTTTCCTTCATGTTGTACTTCTCTTTTTTTTTTGGGTAATTAAATTTGAATATATGTTCTGGTTTCAGGGTGTTTTGTGCTTACTATGCTTGGAGTCAAGCCGATTAAAAAGTCACTGCACCCTGAGCACATCTTTCTATTTATAATAATGTTTCTAACGTGCTTTTGGGCAACTGATATTATATAAGTTGTTATTTTGTCTTTTGTACTACATTAATATGCTTATAATTTACCTAGTTTATGAATGATTCAGGTCATTGTTCCAGCTCCATATTGGGTTAGTTACCCAGAAATGGCAAGGTTGGCTGATGCAACACCTGTGATTCTACCGACACACATATCGGATAATTTTCTATTGGATCCAAAACTCCTTGAATCTAAACTAACTGAAAGATCAAGAGTGCTGATTCTCTGTTCACCATCTAACCCAACAGGATCTGTCTACCCCAAGAAACTACTTGAAGAGATAGCTCAGATTGTGGCAAAGCACCCCAGGCTTCTGGTAGAATTATATTCATGACCAATTCTAGCGTTCTTGAATGTATCCAGCCCAGTTGATAGTTGGTTTTAAAGATCTTAATGGTTTTATCACTCAGGTTCTTTCTGACGAAATTTATGAGCACATAATTTATGCACCTGCAACTCATACGAGCTTTGCATCTTTACCAGGCATGTGGGATAGGACTCTAACTGTTAATGGATTTTCTAAGGTTAGTCTGTAATGATTGCTTGCTTACTAGTAGAGTAGTGACCGCTAATGCCCAGAGGAAAAAGTTATAATTGTTACTTTATGGTGTTTTGGTGTGTTATTGGTCTTCACGTTGTTAATCCCTTGTTCTTACCTTCAGCTCAATGTCTATTCTGTATTTCTTACAGTGACTGTAGATCGTGACATAATTATGACATGCTATTACAAGCCTAAGGATAGGATTCTTATGTTTCAAGAGTTTCTGTAGGCCTTTGCAATGACTGGTTGGCGTCTTGGATATATTGCTGGTCCAAAGCATTTTATTACAGCATGTGGAAAGCTTCAGAGTCAGGTATGCTGTATTTTTTTATTGGCCGCATTGGCTATGTAAAGCTTTCTTCTTACATCATATTTCTCTTGATTAACTTTTTTCTTCAAGACACCTAATAGATGCTTAGGTTTTACAATATTCAGTAATTGACTGAGAATTTTTCTAGCATTCTTTTGAAATTGCTTTGGACTAGTTTTGTTATTTATATTAATACAGCATATAACATCCTCTTGTACATTATCAAATTCAGTTCACTTCGGGGGCCAGTAGTATATCTCAAAAAGCTGCAGTTGCTGCATTAGGACTTGGCAAAGCTGGTGGGGAGGCAGTTGCCACAATGCTGAAAGCATTTAGGGAGCGGCGGGACTTCTTGGTTAAAAGTTTTAGAGAAATAGATGGTGTCAAGATTTCGGAACCGCAGGTTCAAACCCAATTATTTATTTGTTTATTGCATAATAATTATCCTCATTGTGTTTTATCTCTCTTTTGCCTCCTACTTTTCTACTTCCATAAGTGGACTTTTCTTCTCACTTGCAGGGAGCATTTTATCTGTTCATTGATTTCAGCTCCTTCTATGGAAGAGAAGCTGAAGGATTTGGTGTAATTGAGAACTCTGAGTCACTCTGTCGGTACTTGCTGGACAAGGGCCAGGTATACTCTCTTACTTCACCTTTTTCCCTTAAAATTAACAAGAATTGTTAAGAGAGTATGAACTCCTACCAGCAAGAAGGACTCTCCCCTCATTTTTAAATGCGACAAAATTGACATAGAAAGAGAGCGAAAGATCTCTGCATGGCTTCATCCGTAGCAGCAGTAAAACTTTTGTACTGTCTCAGGACTCAGAAGTCATGGCTGTGTTTTTCTATTTATTTACAGGTTGCCGTGGTGCCTGGGAGTGCATTTGGAGACGATAGTTGCATCCGTATCTCTTATGCAGCGTCCCTCTCTACCATACAGGCAGCTGTAGAGAGAATTAAGAAAGCACTTATCCCTCTATCCTCTGCCGCCCTTGTTTAATGTCAATGAATCGTGTACTGTGTTCTAGTATCTGTATTTTATTTTGGGTTGGCAATGTGCAATTGTGTAATGTTTGTTCTGAAAATAATAATGGCAGATCTAGCCGCTTGTGGAATTTTAGTTCTAACAATATTGAAAATGTCATCCAGTTTGCCTGTTAAGCTCTTAATTTTTGCAATCTAAAAGAAACAACTCCATTTATGGATGAGCATAAACTTACTATTCAGTAATAAGTGATGCTGACATTGTACTTGTCGTCTGTTCTCTCAATCCTACTCGCACTCGTGACCGACGGTTGCCAAAGCAATGCGTTCTTGTGTGTGTTTTTTTTCCTTTCCAGTCGGAGTAATGTTTTAATCTTAATGTTGGGTTGTCGAGCATAAATTTCTACGACCTTACCTTAACAGGATCTGGTCATTTGTATGTCTTGACCTGACTAGGATGATCATTTGCATAAATTATTTCGCAGTGCAGTTTGATTATGCCATTAGCTCCCAAGGAATAGGCTTACTCTAGTATCATGTATTAGGAAATATTCTGAGGCGCCTTCAACTGGCAGAATATAATCTGTACATGTAAGATTTATTGTTGAGAGTAAATTATGATTGTTAAGTATGTGTGATTCTCTGTCAATTTTTTGGTAAACTTTCATGTACTGTTTTCAGTTTGACGTGGTCTGCCAAAACAGGCGAGGGTTAGATAACAATTTTAGCTGTGAAATTTGTTTTGTTTTCTTTCTTTTTTTAAACAAAATTTTTTAAGAAAACTTGCTTTTTCTTTAATGAAAACGCGTCTTCTCCAGAGACGGATAGGGGGGGCCAAGGGGAGTGCTTCCCCCACTGTTGGCCTCCCGTCCCCAGTAGGTAGTGAATAGTGATGATCCATGTATACAACACGTGTACTCAGAAATTCCCAGTTTTAACTTCCTGTGCAACTAGAAAAAGAAAAGTGTGTTTTCATCTTGTTAGAATAATTTTTTATCCTTCTAAATAACAATCAAATAAGTATAATAGTAAAATGTCGATAAGTGCAGATCCAAGAGGGGTGTTTGCTAGTTGGTTAAAATTGTTTACATTTTTATACGTAATTTCTTACTTATTTTCTTACCTGTTTTAAGTGCAATAATAAGTAAGAGATTGTTATCAATTATAAATATCATTAAAACAAGAGCTTAAAAATAAGATAAAAAGATAATTTTCTTATAGACTATATATTAATGATATTGAGAGAGATATGATTGAAAAGTTTGATATAATTTTAATTATTAATAAATTTTATGACATAAAAAAACATCATGCTCAATTTCACTAAATTAATATATATATATATATATATATATATATCACATTTATTACATGAACATATTAATTTTTTTTTTTAAATTTTCGCGTCCAAATAATTTATTCTTGGATCCGCCCTTGTCTTTTCTGCTTTTAGTCTTTTACAAATAAGAACCGCCTATGAGCGAACCGCGCGTCACCTAGAGAAGATTGTTAACCCAAAAAAAGAAGCATACTATGATACAAAATTTTTCAATAAACCATCAGAAAAGTCAGCTACAGCCTACGAGTTCCAAGCTGTTGGTGAAGAATGGCCTATTATTGGGGAAATGTTGATGGATAAATTTATCTATGGTTTGGCATACCTTGCAGCTTGAGAATCAATTCCCGTACAGGAGACTGCTTGGAATGTCCCAAAATATTCAGCAGTGGCCCAGTGGCCGAAGTTTTCCAAAAGGCTTCATCGAAAGTAACCTGCTTTGGAGGCAAACACAGAGAGGAAAAGAAACGAAAAGTAATCTTCTATCTTTATGCTAATATTCCTGTCAAACCGGACTTGCTTTATATTGAATGTTTCATCCTCAAGAAGCTAAGGACCCCCTTTCCCCTCATGCAAAACCCAACCTAGTGACTTGAACTAAAAGACAATCAATCTCAACACAGAAGAATTGGCTTTCTTCGACCTCCGTATTTCTGTTTCAAAGGACTCCCTATTTATACTCTCTAATTACCCATCAAATCCAAGTTAAAGGGAAGGGAGGAAAAAAATAAACACCTTGTGATGGAGGTCTCTTATTCATGCAAAGAGCACACCCGCGAAATTGTCTTCTTTGATTTGGAAACTACAGTACCCAACAAAGGTGGACAACGGTTCTGGGTCTTGGAATTTGGTGCAATTGTGGTTAGCCCCCACAAACTAGTCGAGCTTGAAAGCTATTCGACGCTCATAAGACCCAAAGATCTATCGGTAGTCTCAGTGAAATCCAGTAGATGCGATGGCATAACACGTGAAGCCGTGAAAAATGCACCATCTTTTGAGGAAGTTGCTGAAAAGATATTCAGTATTTTGAATGGAAGGGTGTGGGCAGGTCATAACATCCAAAGATTCGATTGTGTTCGTATCAAAGAGGCCTTTGAAGATATCGGTAGGCCAGCACCAGTACCAGTTGGAATTATTGATTCTCTGGGGGTCCTGACTGAGAAGTTTGGGAGAAGAGCTGGTAATATGAAGGTACGTCAGAAATAGTAAGTTTCTATAAAGCGAAGGTACTAGTTGATTCCTGACAGTCTTAAATTGTTTATCGGTAGATGGCAACATTGGCTTCTTATTTTGGCCTGGGACAGCAAAAGCACAGGTATGCATTTCCGATGGTCTATTAGCTTCTGTCTTGTATTGGTTTAGGTTGGATTACATAGGTTCTTACGTCTTATTTGATGCAGGAGCCTAGATGATGTTCGAATGAACTTGGAGGTCCTCAAGCACTGTGCAACTGTATTGTTTCTGGTATGAAATGCAACTTATCTTCACATTCTGCCAGTTTTACCTTCGAAACGAAGATTCTCATACCTCTATAATGGCCATTGGGTGATGTCAGGAGTCAAGTCTCCCAAGCACATTGCATGGTAAATGGCATGGCACTTCAAGTGTTATGACGCGAAGCAAAAGTAATGGGAAATCACCCTGCAAAGAAGAAACAAGCAGGAAATCTGCCCCAACCTCAACCTCTCTGGGATATCAGAGGGCAGTCCCTTATGCAAGGGGAAGTCTGGGAAAGGTTTTATTGATAGAACTCTTTCTATGCACATACTAGCATTTTCGCCACGTGTTATAGAGATTAGCCACTAACAATTATAATGAAACTCCTTTAAACGCAGATGACGGAAAGAGTGAAGGGCCTTTTGTTTAAAGCACAAGGGCAACAGCCTCTTACCCAAATTCTTAAGCATTCTCATTCATTGCTAAGGTGAGGCAGAATAATCAAGATGGACACGCCACTCTAGGAAAAAAGCTGATTCTGTTCTACTTTCGGAAGATTAGATTACCGTGACGAAGTCCTTGGGGGAAGAGAAGGCCACAAGTTTTGTTGAATCTGAAGAAGGACAGGATATGCATGCGGAAGAGGGGTCGTTCTATTCTTGATTCATCCGTTTCTTTGTTTTCCAAGGGAAGAGAACCACTTCAGTAACAATTTAAGACGCATTTGGGATGTTTCAAGACTCAAACACTGAAAAAGAAACAGGAGTGGCATCCCGAATTCGTCTATCCATATTGCATTTTATTTATTAATTCACATTTTTAAAGTGTCTTTTAGACGGAAGATGCTTGAAATGTAAGTATTTATAAATAAAATAAAAATGAAATGATTGAACAGTGACATCAATTCGTCCAACTAGGAGGTTCCCTTTAAGTTAATTCTCTGTTCCGTTGAGTCCCAGAGGCAGACATGGTTCTTAAACACCAGACTTACTGCTTTTATCATTCATGTAAACAAGTAGTACTGGACTCCAAACGAAGAAAAGGCAAGGATTGGAAGAGAAGGGGTGAAAAAAATAACTTAATATACAGCAATTTCAACCCTTGCCTTTTGTCAAGTGATTCAGAAGGTCTTATTGAACTCATTATCGCTTCCTCTACCAGTTAACAGATCATGGTCCGATTCCTTTTGATAATATCATTCATCAAGTACATAGGCCTTCCCAGCTATTAGAGCTAAAATTTTATCAGATTTCCTGCCATGCAATGATGGTTTTTGAAACTATCCGTGTTAACAATAAAAAGCTACTAAATTTTCTCGCCAAAGCTAAAATGTACTTATTATCCATATTTAATTCGTTTTTCTTTCGAGTTTCTACAAAGTAATATTTTAATAACAACAAAAACAAAGTTTATTTTCATAAAGTAGTGTTGATTACACAAATCAATTAATATCGTAAAGTTTAATTATAGATTATATATTTAGATAAATTATTTAATTTTAAATCCTTCTTAATAATCCTATCAAAGTAATATCATAACTTAAATAAAAAATATTTTAAAACAAATACTACGCAAAATATAACTAAATGTTTCTTTTATACTGTAACTTTATTTAAAATTTGTTCTAGTCTAATTCTGTTTTAACCTTGTAAGAGTTTTATAGGCTATGAGACAGATAAAGAAAACAAACGGGAACACCCACATGCATAAATTTCACACACGTCAAACAGTTCTTTTAGTAGGTATACATGACACATCATTATTGTACATAACCCACCATGTAATTCCTATGTATCTAACAGGAATGATATGGGTTGACTTATTCTCTTGTCCCACAATACATACACAGACTACTACGGTACTGCAAATACTAGATACAAACAAACATCATAAGTAGTATGGTATTCCAATATCAACTAGTCAAGTTGCTAAGCTCTTGTTCCCATACACATATCCTGAGACTCAATCCAGCCTACACCAACGGCTTCTGCAATAGTCAAGAAGACCCTTCCTCCAATTGTTCTGACAAAGTTAGCAGCCTTTAGCTTGTGAATCACTTGCCACCTAGGGTTGGCAATTGCTAACTGAGAGACAGAGTCAGAGTAGGTCAATAGGTTCGTTACACAGATGAAAAACTGCTATATAACTTTGTATCACACCAAGCCAAGTCTACCCTAAGAATTACTTAGCCATGCTTACCTGTTTCCCTTGTGAAACCAAATTCTTATGGAGCTCCTCTAGAGAAGCAATTCCGGAGGTGTCAATATTCACCAAATCTACCATAATAAAACAATGGACCCATCAGTTGAATGTTACTACCGATAAAAGGCAAATATTACGCAAGAACCATCCCTAGGGACGATGGCTCTTGCACTTACTATTTATCATTAAAACGGTTCTCAATTTTCCTCTTTTTTCAGCCCATTAGTAAGAAAAACTTACTGGAGGTGTCAATGATTACGAGCTGAATTTTCCTTCTGGTATCACCCTCGTTTTCCTCTGCTTCTTCTTCGTGGGTGATCCCTTTCATGATCCTTTGAAACAGTGGCAGAAGAATCAGCCACTGTTCATAATTAGATATTCTTATTTAATTTCATGACCGTGGAAGTACTTGTTGCATGTAAAAAATACCTTTCTCTAACAAAGTTGGCATTAGCAAAGCAAAGCAAGGCAGACTTGACACGTATTATTACAACTCCAGCTGTCTTAACAGCCATGGGATACTGATGGACGTCGCAGAACAAGTCAGTTTGAGGGAGTCTTCCTAGAGTTTCCGTGCCAGGTTGAATTGAGATCAGAATTATCTTTGTAAAGGATATCACCACCTGCAAATTTAAATCATCCCAATTTACTGGTTGATCCTTTTGTTCTAGTTCACTTGTTTGATAATTCATATCCCCAGCACCAAGGCAACAAATCAAATTTACTTGACTTTGTGAATGCAGTGGTCTTATTTATTTTTCTCTGGAGATGGAAAGAATGAAAGCATGATCTTTCTCTCTCGATAGTATTAGTTTGTCTTTCAATAATTGGGTGAAAAAGCAATAAATCATCCAGGAGATTCAAAATCATGGTATTACATGACCTAACAGCACTTTTAAAAGGTGTTAGGTGATTTGTTCAAAAATAGAACTAATGGGGCCCTTTTCATGCTTCTAGCGTCCCGAGACTTGGGAGATTTCAAGTGCATCAACTTTGCACTTTGCATCACACATAATGGTGGAAAAACCATTGCTTATAAAATATAAGCAGTGGAGGTTAGTCCAATAAAGTAGTGGGGTATGCTTGCTACTTGTTATACGAAGGACAAAGTGAGGGCCACGACGACTTAAATAAATGAAGCACTCAAATCTCAGTCTGATTTGTAAAACCATAAGAAGCCGAACTAGCCAAATATCCTCTCCACGTTGCCTTAAACTCGCGATTAATATTACTAGACTATTCTCTGCATTATTGTATTGGTTCACCTAGAAAGAAGTTTTGGTCTCTCCACGTTGCTGTAGCAAGGGAAACTGTTAATTATCAGGACGCACCTGTAATTAATTATTTAAGGTGGAGCGCTTTTAAAAAGTGTAGAACTGAATGGCACCAAGTCCAGATCCTCGTACAGAGAAGATGCTGTGCATTTCAATCTGTATCATTTAAATTTAATTTAGGCGGTTTAGATTTTATAAAGTGTTTTTTTTTTATTTTCTTTATACAAAATATTATTTTTTTCTGTACTTACCAATTATAAAATTATTTTTATTTTACATTCTGTATCTTATAAAGCAAAAAAAAAAAATTTAAAAAATAAATATATATATATATATAATCTAAATTATCTAAATTAAATATGCACGATTGCACATCGTCTAAGGCAATGGCAACATAAGGTTAACAGTGATCCTGCCATAATATATGCTGACATCGACCGAATGTTGTGTCCCTGTTGATATGTTATCGGTGCTGACAGTAAAGTTTTCTTAAAATTAATCGACCTAAATTGAGTGCCAACTTCTTCTAATTAATATAAATAATTTGTAACATAGTAATGGGTTAGATTATTTAGGTACCAAAAACTTATAATAACAAAAATCAAGAGGCAGATGATAGCAGGAAAAGTCAGAAATGCAAAAGTGGTGTCTAGTAATATACTTACGGCCACTAGGAGGCCAATCTCGACGGAAGAGAAGAGGACCCCAATGAAGGCTCCAACGCAAGGAAGGAAGTCAAGTTTATCAAGCTTCCAAATTTTGTAAACTTCTTTGAGGCCTATGAGTCCTGGAAGAGCAGAAATGATGATGGAGGCGAGAATCGCCGTTGGAGTGAAATACAAGAGCTTCGTGAAACATTGCAGTGATATAATGACCGTAATAGCCATCACAATGTTTGACCCTGCCGTTTCACAACCCGCCGCCACATTCACCGCCGTACGCGAAAACGAACCTGCAGATTCATCTTTTACTTTCACTGCCTAATCCTTCAAACGGCATAAAAAAAGAAACCTCTATTGTTTCCAGAAACGACCAGCACACCATCGTCAATAAAACTGAAAAGAAGCAATTGGAGGAAAGGAGTTTACAATTCCATCTCGGTTAGAAATAACTTACCAGTTGCAACATAGCAAGAGGTGAAAGAACCTATAATGTTCATGAATCCTATCGACACCATTTCTTTGTTTCCATCAAGGTGGTATCCTTTCATGGAAGCAAAAGATCGGCCAACAGCAACTGATTCCTATCATCATTAAGATTACAAGTGGTATGAATTTTTTTAATTTCTGATTTCAATGAAAAATATAATAATGGGAACTTGAAACGGGGAATTCAGTGAATGCTTACAGTGAGTGCAACAATAGCTACAACTAGTCCCACTCTGGCGACTTCTCCAATATAGGGGCTGTTCAACTCTAACTGATTGACAGAACCTGGATTCAGGCCTCCTTTTATGTGTTTTACAATATTAACTCCATTTTTATCAGCTCGGGTTAGAAAAACAACGAGGGTTGATAGTATAACTGATGCAAGAGGAGAGATTGCAGGCAGCCAAAATAGTTTTCTCTTCCTTTTACCCTGGCCATATTAACTCGTTCATTGGACTAATTCGAACTAAAAAACTTGACCAAATCAAACTAGCTAGGCCAAATCGTTTTGAAAAACAAGAGAAATATGTTATGGATTTATTACTATCACTCACCAGAAATCTGGTAAGAAGGATGAAAATGAGGAACGAACATCCCAGCACAGAATTGCGGTAATTCCACTGCAGTTGAAGAAATGAACACTAGGGTTAAATGGGACAAATCTTCATTCAAATTTTATGGCATGTCGTTTTATGTTGTCACTGTTGAGTTTTTCTCCCAATATTATTTTCGTATCGTTTTTTTCTATGAATTGGAGGGAATCAATTTGGTTTTTTCCTCTAGATTATTAAGAATTTTATATCTTTGCGTTAGAATATTACGTATGAAATTGGGCAATTTTTTCCCCGTATAGGTACAATTTCATGACGATTAGGAACTAGATACATAGCATTAAAATGACGCTCAATAATCTATTCCTTAATAACTATTTTAATGAAACTTTCAAAAAGAATATGATCACTAAATTAAACCGTTTACGATATGAATATTTGAAGTTAAAGCAAAAATAATCGCTGTTAATTAATTTTGCTATTTTAATATAAGATCTCATGTGATTTTCATGGTGATACTTTTGACTAAAGTTGAAACATATAATAAGTACTTCCTGTAGCTCAAGGAGTTGAGAATTTGATTAAACTTGACCCAATAATTCTGTTAGTTGGTTTAATTGTACTTTTAGATCAGATTTTACATATGTAACGTTTGATTAATATATGTTATCTGTTAATTATTAAAATAAAAGGAATTAATTATTGAAATAAAAAAAAAATATTTCAACAAAGGGTCAAAGAGAAAAAAAAGAGTCATTTGCAATCTAGTACCTCATTTAGGAGTAATAAAAGAGCTTTGCATGGAAAAATAGCTACGGAACTATCATTACTGTGCCTAAAACATGTTTTAATAGCGGATCTCAAACCAGCATATAAGGAATAGAGAAAGATATACGTACTGGATGATGAAATGATTCCCAAACAGATTTCATGACAGAGATGACGTCGGTTTTGTTGGTAAAATGATTGATCCCAAACAGTCCCTTCAGCTGCTGAAGACCAATAACTATGGCCGCTCCCGCCGTGAATCCTACTATAGCAGCATGCGACAGAAATTCCAGAAAGAACCCCAACCTATTATATATATATATATATATATATATATATATATATATATCATTTCCCCAGGTTAATACCCTCAGAACTGCATAATATTTGGTATCCTTTTCGGAGAACAGAAAAAATATCACCTCAAGAGTCCAAAGGCAGCCTCAAATACGCCAGCGAATAGAGTGGCAGTAAAAACAAGCTTTGTGTAGCCCACTGGATCAGTGGAAGGGTCCACTAAATTCTGAATCATTGACGACAACAGCAATGAAACCACGGCCACAGGTCCAATCGCTACCTCTCTTGAGCTTCCCATTATTGCATAGATAAGAGGTGGCACAGCACTCGTATCTAATTGATTTTATCTACCATCGTAAGTATATTTCAAATACTTCATCTAGAAATTTTAGTTTTTTAAGAAAATAACTTACAGAGGCCATATTCAGGATCCAGCTTTGCTAAAGTCGCATACCCAATACCCTGCATTGGAAAAAAAAAAATGAGACTATTCTGAAATAAACTTGCCATTGTATGACTCGTGTGATTTTAGGATGGACTGGCTTAGGAATACCTGGGGAATGCAGAGACTTGCGATGGTTAAACCTGCAAGTAAATCGTTCTTGAAGCTCATTGCTGTATAGTTTCGACCCCAATCTAGAATAGGAAAAATCCTCTGAAGGAATGAAAGCACAAGTTTGGGTCGGGATTGGTTTCTGAGACAG
Source organism: Erythrophleum fordii (assembly GCA_032878935.1). Taxonomy (NCBI): domain Eukaryota; kingdom Viridiplantae; phylum Streptophyta; class Magnoliopsida; order Fabales; family Fabaceae; genus Erythrophleum; species Erythrophleum fordii. The sequence goes on from JAVQMF010000054.1 coordinate 46,921,259, forward strand.
GACCAACTTTTTTGATACTGTGAAATGGTGTCGCTCACAGATCCCACAAGCTCATGCCACAGACTTGGGGGCTCAGGAGCATTAAGCACCCACTGAGACCATTCATTAGGTTCCTCACCCTTCTTATCAATGTCCACCACCACCGTGTCCTCCAATTTGCTGGTATCCAGGGTTGAAGAACCCATATTTGATTGAAGTGTTTGGGAGAACTTTGTCCCCTGCAGGAAGGCCAAAATACTCTATTCTACTCTAACATGGAAGTCACCATGAACAGGGTCGCTCAAGTCTGCGTTTCAATCACACAAGATGAGAACCAACCAAGACTATTTTATACATACAGAAAAAAGTTTCTTTCAAATGAAAAATGAAGAGTTAGGCGTTTGCAAAATCAGTAGGTAAAAGGGGCGTTGGAATGCAGTTGAAAGGCTGAAAGCCACTTTCGAAACATATCTAATAACTTGGTGGCACAATTGGTGATTAAAATAGATTTAGTTCGAACCTCTACTAGATCATGACGTGTCTGTTTTCTTTCTTTTCTTTGGGCTATTGCCCCATTACGTTTGTTGTTTAAACTTCCCAAGATACGAGACAGCACGAAACTTTCTATTCTTCCTATCAAAATCTGTGGATTCTATATGTTAAAGATGCCCTCTATCTGTTCAAATTGAAAACTTCGCTAGGGACAGAGCTCCGTAATATGGTGGGGAGGAGGGACCAATGGGATTCGGCGTAAATGGCATCCTTAAGATTGCGAATAAGATCTTAGCACCGCATTAGTATTAGCATAGCATTATCCTTTTCATTTTTAAACCAAGAATGAATCGTCTCTGGGAAAAGAGGCGGAGAGAATGGATGTTATGCCGGCTTCCAAACAGAACTAAACATTACTGTGTTCTTTCCCTATATTTAATTATAAACTTCCAGTCTATCTTCTCAAGTTCTTGGTCGTGTGTTTTGTATTTTGTCCTACTTGGACCTTTTTCCACTTTCCAGGTGTGTTAAAGGATAGGTTCGGGCATGACATATAATCCCACATTTTTTCTACATTTATGCAGGAGGCTATATCAATAAAGTAGATATAAGTCATACACATTTTGACGAAACACATACCAAGCAATCTTGTAAGTTTTGTTTTCAATGGAAATTTTAAAGTTATAATATAGCATTCTCAAGTTAAAACTTCCAATTACTCTACTTTTCCAATCAGGCGACATATGACATGGGAAAACGATGATGATTAATGGAAGGCCATTATTTGCATTTTAAAGGTAAATGCAAGTCCACCATTTAATACCAATTTAACCCCAGACCAAAATCCAATATTGGCCTTTTATTTTAGACCTTAACAGGCCTCTCTGTGAACAACTGAATATATCATAACAGCTTGGCCCAGTCTCAAACGAGGTGATAACCAAATTATGGAAAACAGATAGGGTTCATACACATGCATACAAGAATACAACTTCAATCAAATCAAAAGTTACAGAGAATCAGCGTCCTTCCTGTTTCGCCAAAAGATGTCCTACCAAACTGTGCAACAGAACAGTTGCAGAACAGACTGTAGCCAACAACCCCTCTAATTACTAGCAATAATTACAGATCCCGCACATTCCTCCTCACCATATCCATATGGGACCATCATCAATTCCTGGTCTCTTTAGATAAACCACTAGATTTCTTACGAGGTATGCATTTCCCTTTCACCCCTCCCTTCTTCTCTCCCTCTTCTTCCTCTACCTTGTTGCTGCTCCTGCACAGTAGTCACAATTCACGGGTTATATTCTCGAGCGTGTGGATTAAGTTAATGCACATAAAATAAATTGGAAGTAGGACCTTTCTTCGTTATAGGAATTGGACTTCTTGAGGACAGGCTGGGCCTGGGACTCATCCCAGTGGGCCTTCATGGACTCAACAAGGCTGCCGCTAAAATATTCCTTCTCCTCTGACTGGGAATTCCCGAACCTTGGATTCTCCGAGATGTAGTTGATCATCTCAGCCTCCGACAGCTTCTCTGCACTCTTACGCACAGCCACCTTCTTCTTCACCACATTACTCACGCACGGTGAACTTTTCGCCTTCGCCACCGCCGAGCTCCCGCATGCTATCAGTTGCAACAGCACCGAGTTACGACTCCCCACTGACCCTGTCCCTTCTTCCAAAAATCTTTTGGAGTTGTCGTTTGCTTCGTTTTTATCAGCCACAGTGGACTTGAAGCTAACTGTTAACGGCAAGTTGTTAGCAGTTACCTTAGTTGTGTCGCGGTGATCCACAAGTTCATCTGTGGATACACCTCTAGAGCAGCGAGAGTGGGGTGTGGTGGTGGAGCTCGTATTGCTTGTTTTCTCTCCGTCCTCGTATTCTTCATCTTGCTCTTCGTATTCTTCGTATTCTTCCTGTGGACTTGATTGGAATGGTTTACGCTTTAAATTTAGATTAGGCTCTGGATGAATTGCTTGTCTATTGCTCACCTGAAGCTGTTGAAATCTTTCTGCAAAAAATTAATGTTCATGTTTTTTGTCAATTCAATCGTAAAACCCTACTCAATAATAATAATAATAATACAGAACCCTCGAGAAGAGACCAACCAGAGCAGCCTTGGAGGAGTTCAGAACCTTTGAGAACATATTCTGCTCCATCTGGTGAATGTATAATATCGTTCGCTCCCAAGTCGTACCACACGTAACCGCTCTTATAGCTCCTAAAACCGGCAAAGTCACCTTTTGCCCCACTAACATCATGTGTACAACAGAGATCCGAGAAGCAAGAGTCATACCTTTTACAAGACCATGAATATAGAGAAGGCATGCCACTCCCTCTGAGTGCTATAAGCCGATCCAACACATCTTTTGTCATACAAAAATTGCAATGTTAACAAATTGAACGTCTTCATTTAAGCAAATTCGTGCTCTGAAGCATAAAAGATAGAGGTGTTGTGTGTCACTTACGCTTCAAACGAAGAGGCTCATTGGGCAAAAGGGTGACTTCCATGGAATGGGGATGCTCCAAAAGGCCATTACGGGAGAGGTAGTAAACAACTTGAACCTTTTTGACGGATGTGACCTTTTGGTGGTGCACACTGCATATTTTGGCACGCTCTGGGCTGGTGTGCCTGGCTCTTCTCGAACGAACGTCCATACTCCAACTCAACTTCTTCCCCTGCCTCTCACTCTGTTCTCAGAAGGGACCCCAGACTCCCTCTTTATACAACACAAGAAAGAAACAGAATGAAAAGGAAAAGGAAGGGAGAGTGGGTCAAGTATGCATGAGAGACAGTGCGGTACTTAAAAGGAAGGGGCAAAAACTGGATGGTACCTATCATTGCAGGGAAAGATACTCTTCCTTGATTAGGGACTAGAGAGACACAAAAGGGGTGGGGGGGGGGGGGGGGGGGGGAGGTGAAGGGTAAAACGCACCGTAGGAACATGGTATGTTTCGTCCTTGCCTTTTATCTGTTTCTGCTCCTTTTGGGAAGAGGGTACAAGTCACGATCCGATAGATTAAAATAATTTTGACTTTGGGTTCGCTCTGATCCCCATTAGGGACAAGAATGATGATGGTCAGAGATTGCTTAGTACGCCGAGCTTTTGGGGGACTTGTCCTTGAGAGGAAAAGTAACGCCGTCGTTGACGTTAATTTGCTGTTAAATGAGAAGGTTTTCGGTTTTTCAGCGTAGGATTTCTCCAACTGAAGGGAAAAAGAATAGGGGGATAGCTAGAGTGGTACTAGTTACAGAGGGACGTAGGACCAGTGCAATTGCGAAGGGTTACTTATGTTGCACTTCAAAGCAAAACACGGAGGTCATGAAACAATGCAGTGAAACAAAAGAAAAGAAAAGGTTATGTGGATGCAGAGTGCAGTGCAGAGGGAGAATTGAATGCAAAGTTAAGAAAGGTTGTCAGACCTCGTTGGGTGCAACTGAACTGATGTAGCAATTTGGAACCCCGGTTACAGCCACAGTGCTCCCATTCCGTCTCCCCATATTTTCTCAATCTTACAAATGATCTCATTTTCAAAAGATTTTTCTTAATTTGATCTTTTTATTTTTAAATTTAATTCTTAAAAAATTAATTTTTATTTGATCTTTCAAAATAATTTTTTTAATTTAACTTTTTAAATTTTTTAATCAAAATAAAATTTTTTAAAAATATTTGTAACTCTCAGCCATAGATTTTTTTAATTGCAAAAACGTTTGAAAATTGTACCATTAGAAAACTAAATTTTTTCTTTAAAAAAAAAAGTAATCTTTTAAAGATGAAATCCATAGGTTTCATCTTTTAAAAATAAAATTAAAAAATTGATCATTAAATTATTAATTTATTCATTATATTTTGATTGTTTAAGAGTGATGATATTACAGACATTAGTAAATTATTAATATTAATTTTAATCTTACACAAAAACTTTAAAATTAATTTTGTAAATATTGTTAATAAATGTGATTGTAGTAATAAGTATAATAAAATATTTTTATATTTATTAATTTATTACATCACCACTAGAGTTTATATTCAATTTAAATTTATATTATCATCGCACTTTAAATAATGTTTACATATTTTCATGGTATCAATTATTTTTATTCAAAAAAAAGTAATAATTATATTTTTATGAGAAATTGCAAATGAAGTAATTGTAAAACCATACTTTCTATAAAAACACACACACACACACACACGCATGATTAGTCTTCTGAAAAGTTAAAATAAGCATGGCGAATTGGTGCAAACCCAGAAAAGGTCCTGATAATGATTATTAGTATTTAGTCATACAAACAGAGGAAACGCTTATTGAGGGACAAAGAACTCGGCTACATGTTGCCATCCCGTATCTTATTTGTCATAAAATGCTTTTGCCTCCCCCCTCTCAAATGATGCATTTTGGAAAAGCGACATGTAGGCTTTCTCACCAAAAAGCAACAAAGTAAAATGCAAACCACCAAAAAAGAAATTAACGAAAAAATATTTACCGCTAGGTAATAAAAGCGTCAAATTTGGATTTCTCATAGAATTCGAATTTGATTAATTTGAATTCCATGAGAGTTATTTTTTTTTGTTAATTTTTCATGCAATTGTAATTTAACCAACCTATTTTTCTTTTTTTTGTTATTTTGTTAAGTTTATATAAATATAAGGCAAAAATGGTAAGACCAAAAATAACAATAAAATGAAATGCAATGATAAAATAAAAAATTATATAATATTTAATATAAAATTACATCAATAACAAAAAAAATATAAAAATAATTATAACAAATAACTTTCGATATTACAACGAGATTTTATCATTTCATATCATGATTGTTGTTGTCCTAATTTTTTTTATTTTTGTTGTTATTGTATTATGGATTGAGAATTTAAATTTAAGGATATGGATTGAAGTGAAAAAATCAACTCATGTTACATTATAAACCTTAACTGCAATGATCTCCAAGTTCAAAGGAGTAACTAGTATACATAACACTAAATATAGATATATCGAACGAAAACTCTGCGAATGATCCAAAAGTGTTGAACATCTGTTTTAAGGTTTCAAAACGAGACATAGGCAAGGATAACATGTAATAAGAGGGACCTGCTCTATTAAAATCACAAAATTGGATAGCTGGCATAAAATAAAATGGATGCTAAATTCTACTGCATCTAAGTTAAAATACACAAAGATGCATCAGCCATATTAATACTAATGTCCTATTGCATCGGCCCCAGATGTTATTGCCCATCTTTTCCAATAGTAGACTATTAGGTTAACAAAAAAATTTGATATCTCTTTCTCGAGCTATTGTTGGAACCTGAGACCTAAGTAGATCCAATACCTATTTAGCAAGTTGAGAAAATAATGAGAACCATTGTTTACCAAGAGTAAGTAATATATTCCTAAAATCTTGTCCATGATGTCATGGAAATCTATAAGTAAAGGGTCTTATAAATGTATTCTATAAAGTTTATCCACTAAATCAACTTAATTAAAAAAAAAGATAAAAAATTGAATATATATTATGAAAAGGAAGATAACAAAGGTAACAAATTATTAAAAAATGTACCATATAGCCAATAGTAGCAATCAATTTTTAGATCCACCATTAAGTACATTACTAATATCATCCATGTACTTGAATGTGCGAGCAAAAGACTTCTTGGTGATAAAAGATTGAAACATAATGTCTCGTCGTATATACCATCACTGGATGAAAATCTCATCCTTAGACACTTAGTTAGTTTTGGATTATTCCTTAAAGCTATAGATCAAATAGGTTGCCTAATTTAGCAAACTTTTAAAAGATTAGCTAGCGATGACCAAATTGGTGCAAAGGACAATTTGGATGGTGCTACTTTACAGCATAAAAGTATATGAGTAGAATCGATGCAATTTAAATGCTCAGAAAAGTCAAGCAATACTTTAGAATCAACTTATACACACTTTGTGGTTAGTGCTGGCGCTAAATAATCTATGGATAACATGAAATAGAATAATAGGTCATTACAAAATGGTTAAAAAATGACGAATATAATATATCAAAATTGGCAACACATTTGGCCATTTTTCATTACATCCAACAAAGTTTTACATTGTCGAAATGCTCTAACATTTGGCTAAGAAGGTCATCCAACATTTTTTCATTTGTTATAATGAGTAAACATATTTGACAAATAATGAGAAATATATGGAATTAACATGGATGCAATAATAAATTACAAATTTTAACTTCTCAATGCAAGGATCGAAGGTTAGTAGTCTCTCTGGTTTTAGTATAGGGAATTGATCCCATGTTTACAAATGCAACAGCATCAAACATTCAACTACACTGCAATCATTCTTGTAGGTTGAGTTTCAAAGTCCTTAATAGAGAAAAGCTAACACTAGTGATTCTTACTTAAAATAGCAAGCTTTTTCAAAGCCCTCCAGTAAAAGAAAGTATATCAAGTAAACTCTGTAATTGGACCTATCCGACACTAACCAATCTCTAATTATACGAAAAATATATGCATGCATAAACTAATGCACAATCTCATCATCTGCATTATCAAGTAGATGCTCAAAGTTCTTAGCCAACTAAGCGATGGACAGTCACTACTTATTAATTTAATTAGCTAGTGGCCTAATCTCTAAGAGCTACTCACACAAGTTAGCTAATTGAAACTAATTTCATCCACAATAGAATCCCCCTTAATCGATAACAACAACTACACAATTATGTCCTTAAGAATGATCGTACACTTTTTATCGAGTGGTATGAAATGTGTGCGTTCCCAAGTTCATCGCTGTTAGCAAGTGATGTATCATACTCAAACTACCTAAGTCGTGCAATGCCATAAAAACTATAATGTCTCAAATAATTAATAATAGTTAATGGTTGATCACCCAAATGATTATTGTGCAAAACATATGAGCAGAAGAGCCAGTCATCTTGTAAACAAGGTTAAATTAAATAGTTAGTGTAATCTAATGAAATAGTTAACAACGTTAAACAAATTATCTTACCTCACTATCTCATATGGCCTGTGACCCATGTTATTCCTATAAATATAAAAGTGACATGTCCTCTATATGACTGAACAAGCTACCTGGCTATAGCCATAAGATCTACATAAATAATATTACGTATTATTATTTATTTAAAATTGACATACATAAATAACATAACGTATTGTTATTTATTTAAAATTAACATATACAAAAAAATATAACTTTTTATAATTTATTTAAAATTGGGATGCAAAAATAACATAATTTATTATTATATATTTACCATAAATTATTAAGATACTACTAAGCATTAGAATTACAATACAAGTAAGAGGCATGGTTATGCTCAATTTTTCTACATAGGCTGCACCTATTAAACTATCTTAAAACCCTAAAATCCATCTCATTTCGATAATGTATTAATCAGGGTCAACTCCTCTCATAAAGTATTAATGGATCTAGGGCCAACTTTGGATCACTTGGCTATAACCAATATTCTTATCCTCCAATTAGTTAGAATATATTATTGTAAGCATTACACAAGATGTATAAGAAAAAAACAAGATCCAAAACAAGAAATAACTCTAGTGCTATTGATGCACAGGCTACAATAGCATGTTGGTGTGAGTATTTTTCTACCTGAAATGTACCATAATCATACAAGCATTTAGTTAAGTTTACCTTGCAACACCAATTATGATAGTGATTCATCTAGTCATAAGGCTCATACATCACAAACATGAATTTTGCTTATTGAACACTCCCACACTATATACATGCAGTGTTACACATTTATCGTCATCCTTCTTATAAGGATCTAAGAATAAACATGGCCCATTGCCATCTAAAAGATGACTTACTTAGCACGTTGCACGAAATACTAGCTCACTTTATAATAAGTTGTCTTGGCTATGCCTAGTATAGGAAAAGACCTTACCCTTTTAAAAGCATCACTCATGCACTTTGTTAGATTTGTTATCATATAACCGTAGTGATAGCTCTCTGCATCATATACCTAGGTCCATTACTCCTTTGAGATTTTTGTAATTCACTTGGCTGCCTCCTTATGTATGGTAGCTATCTCAATTAATTTATAATGGATATTTGTATGCATAACTTATACAACATAATCAATGGCTTTATTATTAACAACTAATTAACTGCGATATATAAAATCAATTAGAAAGGAAAGGCACATTGATGTTTTTTTAACTTTTACTTTAGATTCGATGACTAATAGTGAGTGTGCAAGTTACTCATCAGATAACAAAGAAAAACATAATAATCATATAGTGGCTATCAACTAGTTCATGGAATAGCGATAGTAGACAAATTTTATGGATGCTTGTTTGATATTAAACAAATTCCATCCCTTCTTCATATCAATTATTTATGCAAGTTGAAAATAACTTATATCTATATTAATTATGTCTTTCCTTCCACAACTGCAAAAACAAAGGGCATAATATGTCGATCACCATCCTACGTCATCACCATTAATAAATTCTTTTTGTATTTGTTATAAAGAAATGTTCAATTGATTTAAATTATCTACTTTAAGTGTTCAAATACATCTATACAAGATTTGAATGCCCAAAATACACACTTGAATACTATTACTAACTCACTAGTAAAAGCATTTAGGGGATATTGTTTTGTCATAAACTCAACATATAAGCTAGGCATGAAATGTTAAATCATAACTAGCCATCTAAACAATGTAACATACAAGCTCTTCCAGTTACTAAAAATAATTGCAATAACTTTATATTTTACTTTCCATACCTTCTTGTATGATATAGTGTCACTAAATAAGTTTTTCATCCACTCGATGATTTGTATAATTGGAACATCAAATGTCTAAGTCATCATTATCATGATACAGGATGCGATATTGTCGAAGTCCAATTTCAAGTAATCTTGTGATAAGATCGTAGACAAACATGGATGTAGAATCCCATATCTTGTAATCTGCCAGTACGATCACTTCCCCTAACTTTTCTTATATGCTCTAACTCACTATCTACAATTACTATCATATTTAACACACTGACATTCTTTGTACTTTTCATTTGTCAAGTATTTTCTTAAAAGTGTAGTGTATTCTCATAGAGTATAGTTTTATAATAAGGCGTAACACCTTTTGATTCTAATACTACAATTTGACTTATAACTCTTAGTTATTCATTTGCATTTGATTGTCCACTTCCTCAAAATTATCACCCCTAATTAAGGCCAAGTTAACTTGCTAGAAAAATGTAACAATGAGGTTGACATATTAGGGCATTAATTTAACTTGAAAGGCATCAACTAGATCCTTTCTACCCATATTATCACCTTTATTTTCATATTCATTATTATTGTCTTTGTCTTTATCATCATCGCCATAATTAGAGTCAAGTTCAGGTCATATATATCTTCATTTTCAATGTTTTCCAATACACTATCTTCTGAGTTAATTGGGGAAAAGGTTTAGTAAACCTAAATGCTAGGTGGGAGGAACTTGTTTGCAAACTTGGCTCAATTGGTAAGATGTGATAATATTAAGCATAAATTGACAGTCAATAGAATGGCTCATGGTTGGATAATGAAAATGATGCCAACACATTGTTCATTTAGTCTATATGAGATTCCATTTTAGTTATAAGGCAATGATTAAGGTGTTTGTATACAACTTTATTGCATTATACTATAATGGGAAACATGATTGTAATTGTCATATTTTTTAAACATTAAACTCATGTTCTAATATAATCGCTTAAAATCACATTAAATTTGCTACCATTAAAAGCCTATATATTAAATCAAATATAACTTAGTCATGGAAAAGTTTTAGCTTTTGATTAACAACTTTTTAACTCCCCTAAAATTAATGTTAATGTAACTATTATGTATTTCGATATCACATACTGAAATGTCACTCATTGATTATTTGCATTTGTATTAATGCAAACAAGTTTATTTTTTCTCGCCATTTTTTTCTCAAATATCTTAAATGCTAAAATGCTCAAAAAATTTTATTTGTAACTAAGTTATTTCTAAAATATCCTAATTTATAAATTAGACTTTTATTAGCAATTTTTATTTTTTATATGACTATTTCGAGCTTTTACAAATTAATTTTTTATTTTTAAAAATATATTTCTCATTTTTGTTATTTCTGTTTATATATTTTTTCTTATTTAAATCATTATTTTGAAATTCTGTAAATTATTTTTTTAATAAATTATTTTTAATAATATCTTCTCATATCTTATACTTTATTGATACATTTTTTATTTATATAATTATTTCAAAATTTTAATTTTTCACATTATTTTTTTATTTTTAAAAGCTTGTTTTCCATCTCCTATATGCCTATTTACATTTTTTTTACATAATTATTTTGACATTTTACAAATTATTTTTAATTATTTTAAAAAACTTATTTCTTTTATCCTATACATCAATTCACACATTTTTTCTTATTTATAAAATTATTTTAAAATTTCACAAATATTTTTTATTGTTTATAATATTTATTTATCATATCCTATACTTCTATTTACATATTTTTTTATTATTTAAACAATTAATTTGAAATTTTACCAAATAATTTCCATTAATAACTTATTTTTAATAGCATCCTCTTATAAAGCATACTTTTATTAACATACTTTTTATTATTTATATAATTATTTTGAAATTTTAGACATTTTTGTTTACTTAATTATTTCAAAATTTTTCACATTATTTTTTTTATTTTTAAAAGTATATTTCCCATCTCCTGTGCCCCCCCCCCCCATTCACATTTTTTTACATAACTAGTTTGACATTTTACAATTTATTTTCAATTATTTTTAAAAACTTATTCTCTTATTCTATACTTCAATTCTCATATTTTTCTTAATCGCATAATTATTTGAAAAATTTTCAAATTATGGTTTTTTTTTTACAATATTAATTTCTCATATCCTATACTTCTATTCACATATTTTTTCTTATTTCTAAAATTTTTTTAAATCTTCACAAATTATTTTTTATTTTTTATAATATTTATTTCTCATATCCTATACTTTTATTTACATATTTTTATTGATATCATTATTATTTTGAAATTTTACAAATTACTCTACATCTTTAAAAAAAATTATTTCTCCTATCCTAATTTTTTAATATATTTTTTCTAAAATTCTTTTTACATTTTTTGGGTCTACTCTTAAAATTTTTCCAAATATAATATGTATTTTTATAAAAAAAATTATTTTATTTATTTTTATCTCTTCATTTATTTATTCCTTCAAAATATAATAATAATGTTTATTTTTCATTTTTTCTATATATTATCTATATCCAAAATAACGACCCCAAAAAAAAAATTTGATTTATCATACAATAAACATGTAACAGAGTTAAACTTATTAACATGCAATAAGATAAACTTCTATAATAATAACAACTTTATTCTCCTATTTAAACTCTCAGAATCATAAAATTATTACTTGTACATAAATGTTCCAAAATTAATATATATCATACATAATAAAAAAATGGTAGATACTAAAATAAATTACGTGTATGTGTGTGTATATATATATATATATATATATCTCTTATATTATAGCAAAAAATATGACATTTATCTTTAATAATTAGAAATGTCAAGAAATTTTTAGACACTATATCTTGTTTGCCTGAAATAATTGCTAATTAATGCAAACGGAACTTTCAATTTTTAGCTACTCCAACCCAACAAATAGAAATTTCAATAAAAAAGAAGAAGTTTTGCAAGCCATTTTTGTAGGGCTTTACTAGTTTAAAGACAATGGCCCAGGGTAAAATTGTTTTTTTGTTTTTTTCACACGCCCTCATTATTTGTTTTCTTTTTGCAGCCAATCAAATTTTTTGAAAACCACGTCCCTTTAATTACAATTCAACACATGACACTCTATTATCTCCTCAATCCTGCCATCACATTAATGATTTACTGATAATATAACTAGTCGATCGATTAATTGACAAATTATCTATATCATTAGTTAATCTCTTGCAAGCTAGTGCACAAGCTAACCTACAAAAGGCATTTGGCTTTAAATTTAGATAACTTAAATTCAGACTATTTAGATTTAGCCATTACATGATTGTCTAAATTTAAAATTATTGGTTTCAAATTCAAGCTCAAAAATTTTGAATTTAACAGAATTCAAAATTCAATGATATATATATATTGGGATCCACACTTTTTGGTTTTTTCTTTCTTGATCAACATAAATTTCAACATAATAAATCCAAATTCAGCTAATGTATTAGCTCTAGAGAAATTATTTTTTCATGTGTTGTTTTTTGGATTTTAGTTATTTATTTTCTGTTACTTTTGAATAAAAAAACGTGAACATGTACATTGAGAAGGGAAAACCAATCCCCCAACTAACAATCAATATGAAAATTGTTGTCATTTCAAAGATGCATCAATAGGCAAGAATGGGCTTCATCCATTTTCTGAGCAGAAATAATCCAGTCGTTGCATATGAAGATGGAGATTAATTATGACCAAAACCTTCTAGAGCTCTTGTCATCATTTTTCGTTGAAGACGCAGAAAAGGTAGCAAACAATAGAAGCTTGAAAATGGCGCTGCAATTGCAGATATGAAATTTTCCAATTGTCCGTGGGGTGCTGAGGGCAAACATGGAAAGCAATATTTCAAGCAGAATGCATGTTGGATTTAAGCTCTTCTAATACAGGTGGGGGTGGGGATCCCTTCTCGGTGGGTATTGTCGCCGGCTATACGCATGCCGTCATTTTCTATATAAAACACACCAATTTATTTTTAATTTTTTATGGAAGTAAAATATATTTGATGTAGTATTCATTAATCTGCATTTTTTTATTATTAATTATTAATTTATTATTGCGGCAAATTCTTAAAATTATAGAAATAATTATTAATTAGCAAAAAATCTTGGATATCTTTCTTATATTTGATCCTAAATTTATTCTATAAGAACATGAAAAAGTGAAATAGAAAAAACAATGTTTAAAGATACTAGGTATTATTTGAAGATGGACGAACAAATGCAGCTAAATTTTTTTTTTTTTAAAAAAAGGTTATATAAGAAATCAAGAAAGAAGATACTTTAAACTCAAAATTATAAGAAGAAATATTTAATGTTTGACAATTAATATTGCTTGCTGAAATTATGGGAAAAAAATGTTAATATTAATTCTTGTTGATGTTGTATGTGGCATGTTATTAAAGGATTATTAAGTGACCAATGAATGTTAGCTTAATAATATTAGAATCTTCTCCATGATAAAAGATCTAAATTTGAACTTCATTTAAAACAAAATATGTGAAAAAATATAAATCATTAAGTCATCCTTTTACTTTTGTTTAAATGAGTCTTGGAGAACTTGGAGCGAAATATAAAACTATACAATGGTGTTCAATTTGGCACAAAACTATAATTTCCATTGCCCTCAAACGATCATATTTCAGCTCCCCTCCGTGGAATCCTATGACACTTCATTGAAGAATGCTATGTAAGATCATTTAACATAATTCGATGAGTTACTATTTGGCTTATTGCTCATAAAAAAGGCAGAGTTGAGAATAGCTTCATACGTGGAGCATTTGTAAGAAATACACTTGTCAAACATATCAATCAGATGGATCTTTTTTAGTATGTGCGCGTGTGCGCGTGTAAAATTGATTCTCTGTCTGCTTTATTATTGACTTTATACATCAACTTCACAACTTAGACCGTCCTCCAAATTTACTCAAAACAAAGGAGTAAACCAGCGGATAAAGCAAAGTCATGTCCATTCCATCTTCAACCGAAAGTGGGTCCCCTCCCTTGGGCTCTAAAAACAGAAAATAAAGTTTCTTCACATTTTAGTTGAACTGTCAGTACCTTCTACGCAAAAACTGCAAACCACGCCATACCTATACCTATATATATGTAGATTATAAATAGCAAAATAGCCAATGGACGGACCATTGGGAAATTCATGATTGAAGATGAAATAGCAAAATGAGATAGATCTACAAGGAGATGGACTGAGATCATGATTGACAACAATTATATGGAAAGCTCTAGCTCCCTACCCCACCGGACTTCGTACAGAGAATTATGATTTACCCGAGCCCAACAAGAGGAGGTCAATTCTCATGCCACTTTTGGATTGGCTTATTGGGCCCAACCATCGGAGTGATTATCGAGAAGGGTTACAGAAAGCTTGTAGCTTGTTCATTGCTTAATAACGTTAACGCCAAGTGTAGTAACTTGAGATTATAGTGGTGGTGTGCCTAAAAGCATGAATTTTGGGCCCAAACCCAAAGAATCTGGTTTCAAGAAATCCATTCATGCGAGCACAAACAGACATGAAATGAAGCCCATTGATTAGCACTTTCTCCAATCCCCTGATAGGAGCTCAGCGATACTGTATGTTAACTTGAGAGAATTAAACCAAATGAGCATCCCCATAGCACCCAAAAACGAATAATGGGCGGAGGAATCAGTGAGAGGTTGCGGTTGGTTTGGACATCGGTTAGACCCAAATATACTTAACCAAAATCCACTCCTTTGCTGTTTTTTGTTTTTTGTTTTTTTTGGGAGATTCAGGAACCAATATCATCTTTTGCTGTGTTGCTTCTTTTAATGTAGATTTGGATCGTTTAGATTATTATATTTTATTTTGACATTTTTTTGTTTTAAGATATAAAACATAAAATAAAAATAATTTTTAATTATTAATTTCAAAGAAATAATAATTGAAACTAAAAAATAAAATAAAAGAAGTAAAATCTAAATCGTCTTCAAATCTAAATGATTTAAATCTGTTTCAAAAAGGAGGCGCACATAGTAACAAAGAAACTGCATTCACTGAGGGAAGCCTAGAGCCATTTTTGTGACGATGTACGATGTGGTGTCTTTAAGATTAATATAAAGTCCTACACTTTCATATTGTCCTAAATTATATTCACATAATTACTTATAATTAATTTAATAGATTTATTAGTGATAATTGAAATATAAGTACAAAATGTTTTAAATAAGAAAAGAATTCGAAAGTGAAAGAGAGATGTCAGTCTTCTGTTCCCCAAAAAAGAGGGAAAAAAGGAAAAAAAGGTTGAAGTAAGTCTACTTTACTGATGCCTCTTCCAACAACTCCCGTAGTCCATTGTCGGCCAAAAATTGGGAACTTTGGTAAGGTATGCACATCTCCAAATGAATTGTACGTAAAATTAATTATATACCAGTACAGTTTAAGGAAAAAAAAAATCTTTTTAAATATTAAAAATTACTTTTAACGTTACAAATTATTTTTTAAAATATTGGACTCACATGATCATGTTTATCACTTTTTAAATATATGATATAAATTTATCCATAAATCTAAATCTCTCACTGATCATTGATTACAATACGTTTGAATTCTTTACTCTTCACTGGATAGCAGCATGCCATGCCACTTATGGGAAACTTACCGTTAGCGTCATGCTGCGAACACCATGCTGCCACGTGGCCCAATTCATAAAAATGCGCCATTTTGGTGTTTTGGTTTTGTTTTTTTTTTAATTCCTGCGAGAAGTTTCATGTCTGAGACTAAACAGCATTCCTTTGCCTTTTCTGATGACTGATAACCAAAACTTGCAATTCTTCTTACGCCTCCATGGACGTTTGCTCCCTAATCTTGTCACTGTATGGTATATATCTACATAATTTCAAACACAAAATTAAAAAAAAAAAATTTCAGTAACCATTAATCAATTGGTTCCTTTTTCACCCACTTATAATCTTCGATTCTAGGGTGATTAAAAAACCAAAAGCCCCTTCATCATAGAAGCAAATCTACACACTTCTGCCTTTCTGCATAATTTCCTGAAAGTTAAAGCAAAACAAATGGAAAGACGAACCCACAACTTGACAGTAACCTTTCTTCTGGCAACGCAGCGTGGTTTCAATAAATTGGACGATGTGACAGCACAGCGTTCGTAGGATGATGCAACGGTCAGATTTTCACAGGCAGCACGGCGGGCTGCTCCTCAATGAGGAATAGAGAATCCGAACACTTTGATGGATTCTTTAATCATTGATCAAAGGCGCATACCGACAGCTGGCATGAGATTTAATCCATTCATTTCATACTTGATCAACCCACTAATACAACAAGAAAGAGACATTTCAAAGTTGAATAAAGCCAATATTTACTTTCATGTGAAAGTTGAAATTCCATGTCCAAGTTGAAATGGCACCATCACAGGAATAAATAAAAGTTGAAAGCGTGTGTGACGCACTGAGAGCGACGTGTTTGTTTTTAATAGGGATTTTCTTTTCCAGAATCAATGTATCTTTTCTGTTGCCTATTCACTGGGCTTTTTACCTGGACTGCTTTACTACTTGGATATTCTTATTTGATAAAAATTTTATGAGACTAACAATTTGAATTTATTTTAAATTTTAATTATGAATCATTAAATATAAAATAATGTTTTATTTAATTTATAAATTTTTGCCATAATTATATCTATTAATTACATAAATATCAAATCAATTTATTATAAAATACAATTCAGACACCAAGAAGCAACCGATTCTCATGGTGGCCATTTTTGGATCCACTCATCGTTATTAGGGGAATCTTTGTTAATTTTGTTTCCTCTACTTATTTATATGTTTGAACTCAGCAAGTGGCCTTCAGCACTATTACTTTGGAGAAGTTATAATACTTAAAGTAAAAATTTTAAAATTATTTTTAAAGATCTTACGATCAAAAATTTTAATTGCATAAACAAAATTATAATTTAAGATCCAAAATTAAAATCTTCACTTCTAAATTTCTTTAAAATAATCTCAAAATCTAAAATTTTTTAGTATAAATATCCTCAATTAAAGGATCTGAATTGTAATTTTTTTAATATTTTAAACAAATATATATAAACATTTAATATAATAAATAAAAATATTGTTTTAAATTTAGTAATTAATAATGATTTACTATATTATATAATAGATTTGAGTTAAAAATATAATTCTTTTTCATTTTAAATGAAACAAAAATCTATTATACCGTAGGCAACCAAGAATTACTGTTCTGCTGGTTGGTTTATATCATGTATTTGTTGTCATTACTCTCGTAAGCTAGGGTCATTTCATTGTTTTTAAAATTTTATTTTGTTTCTTTAGTTTGATTTTTTTATACTTTATTTTAAGTTTTATTCTTATTTTTTAAGCTTATTTAATTTTAATTTAATTTTTTAATTTTAATTCAAATTTCATTTTTATCCTTTAACTTTATTTAGTTCTAATTTAGTTTTTTAATTTTATCTCATAATCACTTTTATCTTTTAATTTAATTTAATTTTATTTTTGACCCTTAACATTTATTTGTTGTCATAACTCTCGTAGATTAGGGTCTCTTAATTTTTTTTGAAATTTTATTATAATCCTTTAATTTTATTTAGTTTTAATTTTATTTTTTTTACTTTTTTTGTTTTACTCTTATCTATTAATTTTTTTAATTGTAATTTAATCACATAAATTTAATTATTTAGTTCTAATTTAATCCTTTAATTTACTTTAAATGTTTACTTTTATCTCTTAATTTTATTTTATTTTAATTTGACCTCAAACTTTAAAAAAATATTCAAATGTTTTTGTTTTCTTTTAACATCGTCAAATTAAAATTTTTAACAGAAAAGTCATGTCCATGACTTAACTTTAATAATTTATTACCAACTTATATTTACCTATTATAACATCCGTTTTATTATTGCTGCATTTTGTAAATCCAAAATAATATGGGCATGTTACCTTAAACATGGATGGTGATCTAATCTTTTTAGTGACAATACCCATAGAAATTGGAGAGAGAGAGAGAGCATTAGTTAAATTAGAGTAAACTAAAAATAAATAAAATTAAAAGATAAAAGTAAAAACTATGATTATAAGTTTGTAAGAGAGTGGAATGACAAATTGTATATCCTTCCATTGTTTGAGAGTTTAATGGAAGAGGATAAGAAATTATTAGTGGAACAAAATGACTTATAAATTATTTTTTTAATTTTACTCTTATAATTAAAAAGTGATTTTAGTAAGCTTTTAGTTGAGAAAAATATAACTGTAATTATAATACTTGTTTATTTCATTCCACCCTCCAATTTAGACCGATATAAAAATAATTTTGAAAGCATCTCTTATCATTCCACTTTATTCTTAAACAAAAAGAAAAAGAAAAAATCAAACATGGCATAATCCACTTTAGCCATTCCATTTCATCCTCGTCCATCCATCTAAAGACATTCTAAGGCTATGTTTGGTATGGCGAAGAAAAAGTAAAGAAGAAAGTTGATTTTTTTTAATATTTATTATATACGTGTTATCATTATTTAATATTTTTTATTATCCTTTTTAAGTAGGAGTACAAGTATAATTTTCTATAGATTTCATTCAATTTTTTATTTCTATCCAAACATTTTATGTACTAAATGTAGTAGAGCAAAATCAAGTTAAAAAATAAAAATAAAAATGAGATAAAGTTAAGAATTAAATTAAAATAAAATAAACTTAAAAAATAAAAATGGCATCTGAAATAAAGTTAAGCAATAAAAAATATATTTTATCCCTTTTTGTTTGATATATCAATTGATGGCTTCTCATTCTAGCCAAAATTAAGTATTTTTCTTTTTTAAGAAAAGGAAATATCTTTTGTTTCCTAATTCGAAATGCTGAGTGTCCAATGAGATCAGTATTAGATAAAATGAAAATTTGAGTTGGGCGTTCCCAAAAGCTAATTTGACACAATCAGAAAAACCCAAATATTTGTAAATCCACCGAGAAATGGAAAGTGACTTTTATTGTGATGGATCATTTTTAGTTCACTCCCGTGTACCCATAGTGGGGGAAGATGACCGACATCCCAGAAATGTACCCTGCCCATAACTTCTAGAAGAAATTCATACTCCCAGAAATGTAATCTGCACTCTGTAAGTATGATATTTACAGACTGCGAGTGAATCCCTTATATACTATCTCATATATAGTAACACTCACACCACACCCGTCCCCGTAGGGTTTGCGAAAAGATGGGGTACCAATTACTCTACCTCAATCTTCTATTGGCTTTCTACCTCTCATCCTGTCTCTCTTTCACTGTTGCCGAGACTCAACATTCTTCTCTGCCTCTCAAAGCTGTGAATCTCGGAAATTGGCTCCTCATTGAAGGCTGGATGAAACCCTCTCTCTTTGATGGAATCATCAACAAAGATCTTTTGGTATATTATTTATCACCACTTCCTGACGCATGAGATACAAGAAGCTCACTGTAGAATGCTAAAAGGATTGGATTGGCCCTTCATACTAAGATCACTCTCGCTCAAAATTATATTTAGTGACTTGTTTTAAAGTTAGAATTTTTGCCAATTTCATAATTGGTTGAATTTAATTCTGATGATTTCAGGATGGAACTCAAGTGCAACTGATGTCGACAAAGTTGCAGAGGTACCTCTGCCCAGAAGATGGGGGAGGAGCTAATGTTGTTGCTAACCGCACAATAGCTTCTAGTTGGGAAACTTTTCGGGTAGGTTTCTCAACTTCTCCGAGATACAAACATGTTATTTCGAAGGGCTTTTTGAGTCTCATCTTCCTTCCTAATTATCACCAATGCATGCAGTTGTGGAGGGTGAATGAATCAGCTTTCAATTTCAGAGTGTTTAGCAAGCAATTTGTGGGATTAGACAACCAAGGTACAGGAAACAAGTTAGTGGCGAATTCAGATTCACCTAGCGACTTGGAAACATTTCAGATAATAAGAAGCACTGATGACCCCAGCTTAATTCGCGTCCGTGCACCAAATGGTCTGTTTTTACAGGTACCTCTGTCTTTATTCACGTCGCTAATCCAGGTAGCAAGCTGTGCTAGTTGCCACCAGAGTTATATTTCTACTCTGTAATCTTATGGGCCAAATTAACTTTAAAAAATCAACTGAAATGATCTCTTCAGTATGATTTGTAATTCCGATAAGAGGAGTAATGTATGTCTTTTTCAGGCTATATCAGAGACCTTAGTAACTGCAGATTATGAAGGGTCAGGTTGGGAGGATAATAACCCATCTGTCTTCAAAATGACCATCTTAAATGACAAGACTATAAAAGGCGAATACCAAATTACAAATGGTTATGGCCCAGAGAGAGCTTCCGAAATCATGCAGGTGAGATATTTCTTCCGCTAAATTACACTGTTTTTCTTAAGTTTAATTAAATTATATTGGATATATATATATATATATATATATAAACAAATTACACTTAGTACTCATATAATTTATTATTTTCATTTATTAAAAGTAACTTTTTACATATTATGTATTTCTTTTAAAAATAAAATTATTTTTATTATTATATTAAAATTAAAATTACAGTTTTATGTCTTGTAAAAAGTTAATTTTTTTAATAAAAAAATTAAAATACATATAAATGTTAGAGAAGTTGACGTAATTTTTAAGATAAGAAAAATGTAAAATACAATTTAATCAAACCTCAATCATAGCATAATTCATTTTATTCATGAGTATAGCAAATTTTCGTGATTGAAGCAAAGCAACCAATATCCCACTGGGGATGCAGGATCACTGGAATACGTATATCACTGAGGAAGATTTCGAGTTCATGTCAGCAAATGGCTTAAATGGTGTCAGAATTCCAGTTGGATGGTGGATAGCTCATGACCCAACACCCCCTAAGCCATTCGTTGGAGGGTCCTTGGAAGCATTAGACAATGCCTTCACATGGGCGGAGTAAGACTAGGACTGCTACCTTGGTCCTTAATTAACCCTTGGTCACACCTATAAATGGCTCTATATTGTATTTGCAGAAAGTATGGAATGAAAGTAATAGTGGACCTGCATGCAGTTCCAGGTTCACAAAACGGCAACCCTCACAGTGCAACAAGAGACGGATATCGTGAATGGGGAGATTCAAACATACCAGAAACTGTATCAGTCATAGACTTCCTGGCTTCAAGGTTTCATTTGCATACTGACGTTTGTGGGTTTTCTTTATTTTAAAAGAATTTTAGGAACAAAATTTCCTCTGCAGATATGGTAACAGATCAAGTCTAGCAGCAATAGAATTAATGAATGAGCCACTAGGCGTTAATTTGGACAGCCTCCAAAGGTATTACCAAGCAGGCTATGATGCTGTAAGGAAACACAGTTCCGGTGCTTATGTGGTCATGTCTAATCCATTGGATAGAGGGTCAAAAGAGCTTTTGTCTTTTGCTGGAGCTTTCGAAGGAGCAGTTATTGATGTGCACTATTACAATCTTTTTTCGAATTCGTTCTTCAAGATGAACGTACAACAGAACATTGATTTTATCACTAAACAGAGAGCTTCAGATATTAGCTCTCTGACCTCAACTAATGGACCCCTCATTTTTGTAGGTGAGTTGACATATCATTAGAACTTTATGCAATGTAGTGTGTCCACAATTTATTGGTAATTTGGTGGCAGGGGAATGGAGTGGTGACTGGAAGGTACAGAGTGCATCCAAGCAAGATCATCAAAGATTTCTAGAGGTGCAAGTGCAGGTGTACTCGCGTGCCACTTTTGGATGGGCTTATTGGGCCTACAAATGTGACTCTGACTACTGGAACCTCAGGTGGATGATCCAACACAATTATATAAAGCTCTAGCTGTCTACAACTTGGAAGCAGCCAAGCCCAACTTTGGATGGGCTTATTGGGTCCAACCATTGGAGAACGGTTACATAAAACTTGTAGCTTTACTTTAATTTCCTGCCTTCCGTTTTTCTTTTCTCTTTTTTTTTTTTTTAAAGATTATTACTTAATAAAGTTAACACCAAGTGTAATAATTGAGATTATGGTGGTGGTGTGGCTAAAAGCATGAATTTTGGGATCAAACCCAAAGGATATGGTGTTGGCTTTATGCCGCGGCTTGTACGAATCAAAACTGAACAACTCAAAGAAATGAATGCATGTGGACAGCACAAACAGAAATGAAAGGGATCCCGTTCTACAATCCACTAATAAGAGTTTTAGTGATATTAACTTGAGAGAATAAAACCAAACGAGCATAGGACCAGAAAATGAATAACAGAGGGACGAATCGGTGAGCGGTTGCGGTTGGTTTGGATTATCGGTGCATAGAGCCATAGGCTTAAAAACACTTGCAACTGAAACCGACTCGTTCGGGGTTTTCTGTTGATTGAGGAAATGTGGAAGCCATTGCCCTGGCCACGTGGTGTCTTTAAAATTCACATAAAGACTCAAATTTTTATATTATCTTAATTTTTATTTTAAAATTGACATTAATCTAAATGGATTTAATATGTAAGATTTTTATTTTTTTTTAAAAAAAGTATAATTCAATAGAAATCACCACTTTTATACAAATGAAAAAAAAAATTAATATAATATTTATTATATCTTTATTATTATTTTTATATAATATTTATTTTTTATTTTTTAAAATAATAATATAAGAATTATTTTTTATTCACAATTTTTTATTTCTATTTTTAGTTACATAACAAACATGTCCCTTGCCACAGTAGACTCAAAACCCTCTTCCCCCAAAAAACAAAACAAAAACTCTCTTCTTTTCTCTTCCTCCCCTCCTCTTCGTTTTTAAAATATCATTTATCCTCTCACTTGTGAAAATTGAATCATCTCCAAGACTCCAACAAAAGGAAGGATCCACTGAAAAAGATAGAGAGAGAGAGAGAGAAATAGAGTGTGTACGAGTAGATTCCCCTAACCTTTTCTTCTCCTTTCTTTTAATTTATAAATTGACTCTTTTAATTTATTAAATAAATTGAGGGGATTCAGGCTAACTTGGTGTGAGTTCACGCTGCATCAAGCGTCTAGGTTAGATAGTATACTTAACAACTTATATTGTTTCCCGGAAATAATAATAAAAGAGTTTTTTATTTTTATTTTTTATACTCACTATAAGGATTAAACTAGAAACCAAGAAAGACCAAAACAAAAAAAATTTAAAGTGTCACATTACAACTGCGTTGAAATATCATTTGTAATTCCTTCTAACATTGAGAAATTAACTCCTCCCTTGCCGGAGAGTTGAGCATAATTACCTTTGAAGCAAATAATTTTAGTCAGGAGATTGTGGAAACGCCTTCTCAAAACCTGCAAATTTAGGTCTCGCTTGTATTGGTCCTCCAACAACTTGTAATGAAAAAAAAAAAAAAATCATAAAGTGGAAAGAGTAATTAAGTGGGTTATCAAATTGAATCTTGATGTAATATAAAGTTGAGCCCCTAGTACGGCTCATCCAAAAAACAAAACATTGACTTGTGCTCCATTCCAATAGACCTTCCCAACCCCATTTTTCTTACTCCTTGATTCATGAACCAAATAAACAAGAGCATCTTTGTTTTTGCACGGCACGATTCATCCGGATGAGGCCCAACCATCCACTTAGTTGGAATAATATAAAATCAGCCCTTTTACATAATTTACCAGAGCCACGATGAAATGAAGAAATTAATCAGCCCAGTTGGTATCTAAAAAGGAAAATTAAAAAAATGAAAATTGAGTATAATATTTATTATAATTACTCAATAATATTTATTTTTATTATTTTTTAAAATAGAAATATGAGAATATTATTTATTTATTTCGCTGATTTTTTTATTTTTAATTTTATACCGAACATTTTGTATAACAAACACTTTTTTAAAACTTGAAAGATATAAAATAAATATGAAAAATCAGATACACTTTGATGAGATTGGATCTCTTAAAATTTGCTCTCCGAAGCTTTCTTTTTACAGTGTCCCTTATCTTATCTTTTTTTTCTTTTTTCAAAATATTCTCTTTTTTTAATTTAAAAAAACCTATCCGTCTTTTTATACTTTAGAGAAACTGCTAGTATCCTGGATTTGGATCCTCTCCCATGTTCTCTCCCTTGCTCTCTCCAGTGTCAGATCTGGATCGTCCAAATTAATTCGGACGGTCCAGATCTAATTATTTTTTTTTTATATTTTTTAAAAAATAATTATTTTAAAAAAAGTAAAATACAAAATAAAATTATTTTTTTAACTGTAAACTTTTAAAAAAATGTTGTTTAAACTTAGAAAAATTAAAATAAAATTTGAACCGTTCAGATTAAAATCTGAACGGTCCAGATCTTATGGAAGAGGTAAGGGAGAGAGAG
This sequence comes from Erythrophleum fordii, assembly GCA_032878935.1. NCBI lineage: Eukaryota > Viridiplantae > Streptophyta > Magnoliopsida > Fabales > Fabaceae > Erythrophleum > Erythrophleum fordii. The sequence continues at coordinate 46,945,897 of JAVQMF010000054.1, forward strand.
GCATGGGAGATGATCTTTTTCCCATGTTCTAAGGTTAAACTAGGGCCCAACGTCTGATCTAGACTAGAGGGAAGACTTTGGAAAGACGATCTCAATAGCATCTTGTTTGGTAGGTAAAAAATAAAGATGAAAATAATAATTTTATTTTTAATAATTAAATAATTATTATTAGAGAATATTAAATAATAATTTTAAAAATAAAATTTTAATTTTTTTTTTCTTTTCTCACGTCCCTGCCACGGATACCGAACGAGTCCTTGTTGAGGGATCCCATCCGTTCAGGTTCTCTTTGGACGCTTTACAGATATAATGCTTCTTGTTAAGGTTGTTCTTTCATTTATAATAATTTATATCCCCATAAACGATTCAACATCGTTGCCACCGTAAAGCTACATCTGTTGTAATCCTCTGATTCCTACGAATTACAAATTAATTTCAAGTCTTCTATCTGTATTGCATAACTACTGTGAACCTGTTTTTTCCGAGGAGTAAGAGAATGGGTTATAGAGTCTCCTCTAACATCCGAACACTTTATGCTAAAGCAAACAAATTAACTGCCCATCACTAGGAATGGAAAGGACGTGCACGTGATCCAAATCCAATAATGTTATGGTAGGGGCCAATAAACTCACTACGTGTTTTGGCTTTTGGCTTTTGGCTTTTGGCTTTTGGTGGGGTTGGCTGATGAATACACTGAAACTGAAAGACGGGAAAGAGCCATCAAGCTGTCTCAAAGTATGGCGTCATTATTGTTATTGCTGGTACCATACAATACTGTGGCTTCCTACCCTACGCTAAATAATGCAGCTCCAGCTCTAGTGTTCCACATGAAATTATGAGTCATTTGGTTATGGTCCCCCCACCGATGGGGATAACCTTGTTTTTTTTCAACTGTCAACCATAATTCAGCGTCGTATGCGTACTGCTAATACATCCGTGAACAAGGATAGCCATCTGTATGGTTCCTGTCTGTTAACCTTTGAATTTTTTGTTTGTTTTTATTTTGTTACATAATTTTATCGCTAAAAACCATCGTTTACTGAAAACGTACGGGGGGACCACTTGACATGCACCCTTTTCTTCATACTTCGCGCGCGCGCGCGCGCGCGTGTATGTCTATATATATTAGTGTGACCAAGCCGGTGGACTCAAAACTTCACCATTCGGATAACGCTAGAGCTTAAAATAAAAATCTTCCAACAATATATATATAAAAAAAATTTCTGAATTTTAGAAATATTTATTATTTGTTTATCTAAAATTTAAGAGCCAACTCAAGTATAACTTAAAATTAAAGTAAAAATACACTTTTATCTCTTTAATTTTATTTAAAATTTTACGTTGATTCTTTAATTTTATTTAAATTCAATTTAATTCTTTAATTTTATCTCAAAGTTTATTTTTACTTCTTAACTTCATTTAATTTTAATTTAGTTCTCTAATTTTATCATAAGTTTTACTTTTACCTTTTAATTTTATTTTATTTTAGTTCATTAACTCTCAAAAATTAATTAAATATTTTCTTCTCTCAAACACTATCAAATTAAAATGCTTAACAAAAAAAAATCTTGAATCCTTTTTGACTTAACTCTAATAATATTTCTATTAAATAACTTGGTAATGTTAGAGAGAAAAATAATTGTTAAAAAATAAAATTAAAACATAATAAAATTAAATAATGAAAATAAAATTTAAGATAAAGTTAGAAAATTATATTAAAACAAGGTAAATTTAATAAAAATGAAACATAACAAAAAATTAAATTAAATTAAATTAAATAATAAAAATAAAACTTAAAATAAAATTAAAAGATCGAAAATATATTTTAGTCTAAAATAAATTACATTAACTTTTTAATAAAACAAGTTAGATCCAAGATAAAATATAAATGACGATAATACTAAATGCAACATTGGCAATGGATTGAATAAGGGAGCAGCATATACCCGATTTCCCCAAGTTTAATTAAAAGGAGAAGGAAGATAACATTTGATTAAGAGCTTAGAACAATAAAAACCTTCATATATGTTCATCTACTTAGAATACAAATGATTGCCTGCTCTCAAATAAGTGCAAGCAGCAAACAAGCAAGCTACACAAGAGGGACCCTTCTCACATGCAAAGGAAAAAAAGGAAGCAAATGACAGTCAAAACATACACATCGGCGAAATATTACATTTGTGAATTCACCAACAAACATATTTATAACAGAAATGGGAATCAATTTCTAAACTTTCCGCTCAACTATCCCACGACTCCCATCCAATCATGGTTCACTTGTATTCCAGAATCATGTTATTCTCAGGAGCCAATCCAACACAAGCCCTCAGGATGTTTTCCAGCATAGCACGCTGCTTTGACAATGCGTTCACCACAGGTGTATCCGGTGGGACCTGTAATTGATGGCCACACACCATTCATTAATTTATCCCTTCAACTTTGAAGTACAATAAAGTAGAATTTATATTTAAAAAACAAAAAAAGGTTAAAGAAAGGGATCATTTATTGAACATTAATTATTTTACGATGTAACTGGAGCAGTTGTACTTAGTTTTATAGAGAAGCTAAGCAAATGCATATATAAACCAAATTGAATAAAGCTAAAGAGTATTAGACTAACCAGAGGAGCCTTGGTGAGGTAACTGAGGATGGCAGCAACAGGGTGGAATGAGTGAAACTTGCTCTGTAAAACCCATAGCGAACTCTGTATTAGAAGGCTGTATAAACCAGAAATGCTTGGACACTAACAAATGATATAATTAATCAAGGCACACAGACCTCTCCTTCAGCTTTGAACTGGATTCGAGTGCTAAGCTCAGCAAGAAGGACCAAGTCCAAGATAATAGGAGCGGCCAATAGAGAATCCTCGCATGTGTTGTGCAGTACGATTGTGCTCTTTCCACCCATGAATATCTCTGAAGTGTACTCATCCATAGCTCTCTTGCTGTCGCCCACGTAAGGTACATACTACAAAAGTAACAGACCAGAGAGTTAAGTATGACAGACGACAAATATAGAGAAATAGAGCGAGAAGAGTGAAGCAAAAATTACCTTAATAACGACGACATGGTCTGGATGCTCGCCAGGCTCATAGAGGATGGCGTTGCTGTTGACCATATCATCAACAACGTTGCTCTTCGAGATTTCCTTGGAGCGGAAAGTTTGTGGAGCTGAGAGATTCATCCCATCATTGTTTCCCAGATGGTTGTAGCTCACTATTGAGGTTGGCTGTCAGTCATCACCAACAAATTTGAAATCAGTACACTTCTCCTTTGCCAGAGATATAAAATTAGCATACTTTGACCATATAAACAAAGAATTGGCTGTCTTATATGGAAGCAGTATTTAGATATGACATTACTAGTATATAATGCTAAAGAGTAAAGCTATTCAGAAGACAAATAAAGAAACAACTTCAAAGGCATTGATTTACCTTGATACCAGCCCCAACAAGGAAGTCCACCAATACAGATTTCATTTTGGTCTGACCACTCTTAAAGTCGTCCCCACCAATCAAACTGTTCCTCTTGATGGCCAAGTCAATCAGCCCTGATGAGAACGTAAGCGAAGTTCAGAAACTTGGTTTAGATTTTGAAAAGCTAATTAACAAGCCTTTTGCAAGTAAGTAGTGTACCCGGGACAAAAGTGTTCTGAGGGCTTCCATTGATAAAAGGAACGTTTTCTAGAACACAAGCCAAGGCATACAAGGTGGAAGGAGAAATCTCAGGCTCATTCCTGTCCAAGGCAGCCAAAAGGTTTTCCATGGTGTCGTTCAGTCCCACAACTACATTACTATACCTCTCGGTGTTGGCAGTCCAGAGCACAACGACCTTGTCCACCTTGTTGGCTTCCTTAAACTCCCTTCGTATCATAAAAGTGGACCCATTCAGTAAGTTCTTAAATAATTAAAAAGGGGTACTTATATATATTTATTAATAAGCCACCAAGTTATTAGAGAAGTATTGGAGTTACTTTATGTCTTTGATTATTTGTTGGACTTGTTCTTTTTTAGTGCCCTCGATGACGTTGTTGGCTCGGTCACCTTGATTTGCAGCAATGAAATCTGGGTTATAGATTCCAGGGAGTGGAACCATGGATTCCATGTAGGGCCTCAGCTGCTTTTGCAGATCAATGTCGAAGACCTTAGCCCTGGCCATGGCATCGGCCAGGTTCATGTCACTGATATCCCATCCCCCAAACACAATGTCGTCTGGGTTGACCTGCGTATAAATTAGGATGAAACCTCAGATTATACAATGGATTTGAACAATCATTTCACTACACAAAAGGCCAGAAGCAGATGGCATACCATAGAAAGGAGGCTTTTGAACGGGGCATAAATTTCCTCGCCATGGAAAGACCCCACACGGATAGTGGATGCCTGGGTTAGGGAGCCAAAGTAATTGGCTCGTTGAATTTTGTCCTTCGTTGCCCACGAAATACCCCTGTAAATAAATACAATGAATACAGAAATTATTATAATGTTCTTTTTTTCATTTGTTAAAATTTAATACAGCCGAAACCAAAAAGTCGAAGACGAAGGTTACTCTCGGTTGGCAATAACACCACCAGTGAGGGTGCTGCCGTTGTTTCCACCCCATCCCACAAGCATTACCCTAAAAATCAACAAATTAACAAACAGAAAATGAAACATACCCAATTAAATCATCGATGGGTACGCCCCAGAAAACAACAAAAATATGAATTCGGACAAATTTGGATTACTGAATCAAACGAAATAAACGAAGGGGGAGGAAGGACTGGGGAACTAACCCCAATTTAGGGATATGGGTATTGGTTATAAATTCGTATTTGACAGTCTTGGGCTTGACAATCCACTGGTAAGTGCCATTTCTGTTCTCATGGACAAGCTCGGTGGTTTCATAGTTGTACACAGACTGAATCTCACCCTCTGTGTACTTGACATTAGGACTCTCAACCTTAAAACTCTCGATGAACATTTTTCAGGGGAAGAAGAAAGAATTGGAGCACTGAGTAATTACTCTCCTCTCCTCTTGTTTTGGGGATCGATGGTGCACCTTCACGCAGCTCCCGCAGTTTCTATTTATAGAGAAACCGCGAGCTGTTGTCATACACGTGGCACGACGAACGTGCCAAGTACGACCTCGGCCATGTGACTCCCTGTTTTTTTTTTTTATACAGAGGAAAGAAAAACTAAACAAAAAACTCAGGACAGTAATAATAGCGTTCCCCTCAGGATCCCGGAAACATGCAACGGCACAGCTCTGATTCGGGATCTTAGCCACCGTTTTACAATAATGGGACTGAAAAGGAAAAAATAAGTATAAAGGAATAAAATAATTATATTTAATATAATATTAAAAAATTTTATTTTATTTATATATTTGATTAGAAAATAATAATAGTATTATTATTATTATAAAAAAAAATGATAAAATGATAAAAATATCTCAATTTTTTGAAGTATAGTTTTCTTTTTTAATGATAACAAAAGCAGATTTAACTTTTTACAAATTTGCAATTACAATTAGTGTAACAAAATATAAATTTGAAACTATTTTCTTTCTTATTATTGTATTGGTTACCAAACATAATTTTGTGAAAGATTCCAAAATTATTTCACCTTCCCAGCCACGACCAAACGGATAGTTAGAGTCATTGCCAATGATATTCACTGTTCCGTTTTCCAACGTAAGCTTTTCTTTTTGAGTTCTAGTAACTTATTTGACGTATTGAAAATTAAAAATAAAAATAAAAAAAAACATTTATTTTTATAATTGAAAAATACTATTTTTAATCTTTACTTTAAGAAAATAATAAATAAATAAATACTATTAAATAATAATTTTAATGATATAATAATCATGATATAAATTTTTTCTCTTCATTTTAATTTTTCTTAGATTACCAATGAAGTCTTAAATTTTTGCATCTTCATTACCTGTGATTAGGGGTGTACATCGGACCGGGCGGCCCTAGGGGCCCGCCCTAGCCTGGCCTAATCGGGTCGGGCTAAAAATATAATCGGGCAGGGCCGAGCTAAAAATATATCGGGTCGGGCCGGCCTACGGGCAAAGATATCCTGCCCAACTTGCCCTAATAATTTTTTTTTAATTATTAATATCTTGTCATCTTATATATATATATATATATTTATGTTTATTTTATCTAATTCTCTTTACATGCTGTAATTTTCATTATCTATTTAAACTTTTCCTATTTCTTAATTATTTTTATTATTGATGTGTATGTTTACTGACATTTCTTTTATTGAATAATAAAAATACACATATTTACCTAAAGCTAATTATGTTAGTATAGGTTATATTTTGCTTGACAATTCTAAGCTATCTTTTTATTATTGATAAAAATATGAAGGTTCCAAAAGTTTATTGTTTTGAAGTATATGCCTATGAGTCTACAAAAAAAATATTTTTATATTAAGTATCAATTCATAAAAAAAAAAATTTTGGGCGATTTAGGGCCGCCCTAACCTGCCCTAAAATCGGGCTTGTTCGGGCCGGGGCGGGCTACGGGCATAAAAACAAGCCCGATGTCTTAATCGGGCCGAGCATCGGGCATACTAGATGCCCTGTTTGGGCCTGCCCATGAACACCCCTACCTGTGATCTTAAGTAATTGTTTATCTCTTTTTTTAAGCAAATTGTTTGTCGTTTCTTAATTTACTTTTATTATAGTACACTTTCTAATTAATTAAATTGGCTTATTATCTAGGAAAAATTATATTTAAAGGCTTAGATATTATAAAATTTATTATAAATAATCTTAAAAATCATAATTACTCTTAAAGACTATAATTATTATCAAGTTTTATAAGATTTACTAATAAATTTGAATTCTTTTCAGATTTTGTGAGCACTTTCTTCTCTGTTTTTCTAGTGGCTTTGTGAAACCAAGATTTACTAATGAATTTAAGAAAATTGTTACTGAGTTTAAAAAAATAACAAATTTTTTTAAATTTAATAGTAATTTTTTAAAAAATTTAATAATAATTGTAATTTTAAAAAATAATTTTAATTTTTAAAATCTCTTATTATAAAATTTAGAAGATCTAACTACTTAAAAGTAATAATGGCCTATTGAATAGAGTGTGGTCACAGGTGAATAACCACCTTTATGAGAACACACAACTCATCTCATTCGGAGGACGAAATAATTTCACCTCCCTATGAATATTGAAATTATACATAGCTAAATAATCAACACTCAATTTTAAGGAAAAGGCAATCCTAGATTTTGCAGTGAAAGAAAATAAATTAATTGGTGAGGTATAAAATCAATGTAATCAATATAAATAGAAAAAAAAGTTAATGCATTATTCATAAAATCAAAAGATGAATGTTTCATTGTCTCGATGATTGATGCGCGGGACCCAGCTATTTTTATTTTTAAAATATATTGTATAATTTATTTTTAATAATCTAAATTTATTTTTGTGTGTAAAATGTTTTTTTTAATGAAATTAGTTAACTGTTTTTTAATGTTATATTAAAAATAAAACCAAATTTAAAGATAGTTTCTTATATCTTTATTATCAAATTTTTAATTAAAATATAATAAATATATAATTATCTAATAATAACATAACAAATATATGATTTAATTGATTAACTATATAATTATTTATAATAAAATGCTTATTATATTATTAGTAAAAAACTATATATTTGTCATATTTTAACCTAATAGCAAATTTATAAGTAATTGCATATAATTTTTTTAAATGATAATTTTATGTTGTGTAACAAATTTAATTTTATTTAAAAAATAAATAAAAATAATGTTTTGTGTTAACTAAATTTACTTAATATTCTTCTATGAGTTGAAACAATATTTTTATTAGATTTGAATCCACCCAAATAAATAAATAATAAAATATTTTTCAAATTAAAAGAGATAGAAAATAGATAAAAAAAGAAAATAAACCATATATATGTGTATTCTTTATATCAATCCCTAGTGATAATTTACCATATACTCATTTATAAATATCTAAATTGATATTTTATCTGTGGAGCCCAAATTCCTCGCACCCAATAAGGTGAACCACTTTGCATCAAGGGTCATCATGTGATGAAATCTTACCACTTGATGATGGAAGTTTAATGTTATTATTAATTTTGATTTAAATATTTATTTGTATTAATTTGATCTTATCAAAATTCTCAACATTATTTTGAATGCTAACTTTATTAATTAGATAACCAAAAAATTGATGTTGTATTATTACACATAAATTGACCTTCATTACAATATATTAAAGTGAATTATATACTATCAATATAAATATTATACTACTCGTATTATAATCTTAGCCCGTAATGATGTGGTTTCTTTTTTTTTTTTTTTTTAATCTCTAACTATTTGATATCAAGCAAACATTCTTTCTTTAAACAAAACTTAAACTGGTAAAGTCTCTAATTCAAAACTTAAGATTTGATCTATACATGTATAATGATGCTTTATCAATTTTTGTTAATTTAATTAATAGACTTAACATTTAAAATAACAGAGAAAATTTTATCATACATGTAAGACAAAATTAAATTTGACCTATGTTAAATTTTGATGTAAATCATTTTTCGTATCCAATTATAAGTTTGAAAAGAAAAAAAGGAAGGTTGTGTTAGACAATCGACAGCTTATGTAAAACATTATTGAATCTTTATAACATGGATCATCGATGTATTAGAGGTAATATGAGATCATTGCTAAACAACAATGCACTGTATAACTCAAGTACACTATCAAATGAGCAATAATCGTTGCATCAACGCGTGAGTATAATAAAAAATAAACAAGTATTCTCATATTTTTGTAAATAAATGTGGGTAAAGAAATTAGTTTACAAGAGTATGATTCATTTTGAAATATGAATATAGTTACACTTATGGATAAGTTAATGGAAATAGTAAATACTATAATTAAGATGATGATTAATTTTATGTGTCTATAAGAAGCCAAATAGGTAGGAGAAAATAGATATCTCAGGTTTTAAACTCTAGTATACTGGTAAGGCTAAATTTTGAAATATGATAGGTATAATTATGAATAAGTTTTGAAAAATTCTTGTGGTGAATGTAAAAAAGTTAAGAAAAAAAATCACTGCATTAAAGTTTGTAATGAAAAGGAAAATTTTTAATGTTATTAGTGTTTAGGCACTACAAATAAAGTTAGAAGAATATCACAAGGTAAAATTTTGAAAAGATTTAAAATGTTCAATTCAAAAGATACCATTAGAAAAAAAAAAAGATTATTCTAAAAAATAATCTTAATGATCATGTAGAGAGTGTATTTAAAGGTTACAAGGGTACTCATAAGAGACATGGCTTAAGAGAAATAAATGGAGAAGGTAAAAATATTCTAGACTTTACATTAGTATTTAATCTCACATTAGCTAACACTTGTTTTAGGAAGCATGAGCAGCATCGTAGCACGTGCAAAAGTGAAGAGGCATGCTCTTAATTGATTTATTTCTAATAAGAAAATTGGATAAAAAATTATGTATGGATTGCAAAGTTATACCTAGAGAAAACTTGATTACTTAGTAAAGAGTTTTAGTTATAAATGTTTGAGTTACGAAGCGAGTAAAAAAAGCAAAGGTTAAGATAAGGTATCAAATATTAAGTGATAACAATTGAAGAAGGATAAAGAAAACAGTTTACAAAAAAAAGATTTTGGAAAAATGATCTTAGAAAATATAAGGAAGTGTTAACGATATATGGAACGATATGACTAAAGAAATTTGAAAAGCAATAAAGGAGATACTCGATGAATCAAGCGATTTTAGATTTAGAGATAAAGAATTTTAGTGGTGAGATATAAACATGCAAAATAAAGTTAAGATTAAAAGAAAGAGTTATAAAGTATGATTTTTGTGTAAGTGTGATGAAAAAAAAAAGATAATTAAGAAAAATACTAAAAAGGTAATTAGCAAAGTGAGAGATAGAGTACTTGATAGGTTATACCAATCCTTAGGTACTAAAGTTGAAAAAAGAATTATTTACAAGCTAGTTAGAAATAAAAAAAAAAAAGACAAGAGACGTGGATCCAGTGAAATGTATTAAGAATAAAGAAAAGAAAAAGTCTTAGTCAGGGAACAATATATCAAAAAATGATGAAAAGATTATTTTTATAGATTATTTGATGAAGGATATGGAATTTTATTGCACTTTGATAAATTATACACTAAAAAGGAAGACTAAAATTATACTTTTTATCGTAAGATTTGATAATCAAGGGTAAAAAAAATATCAAAGCAAATGGAGAATGACAAAGTAGTTGGATTGGATAATATACCTATTAAGGTATGAAAGGGTTTAGGAGTGAAAAATATAAGTTGAATTATAAAGTTATTTAATGAAATTATGAGGTTTAAGAAAATGTTAGATGAGTGGAAGAAAAAATATTTTAGTCTTTATTTATAAGAATAAGGGAGACATATAAAATATGCAAATTATAGGAGAATTAAGATTCTAAGTCATATTATGAAGTTATGGGAGACGATAATTAAGCAAAGATTAAGGTAAGAGATAAGTTATAAAGAATCAATTTAGTTTTATGTTAAGAAAATCAACCATAGAAGCGATATATTTATTGTAAAAATTAATGGAGATATATGAAAAGAATCAAAGAGATTTACATATGGTATTCATCAATTTGGAGAGAACATATGATAGAGTGCTAAGAGAAGTTTTATGAAAAGTTATAGAAAAAAAAAGAGTTCGTATGACATATATTCAAGCAATTCAAGATATATATGATAGGGTTAAAACTAGTGTAATAATAAAAGGTAAACCCATAAAAGATTTTTCAATAACTATTAATATGCATCAGGGATCAACTTTGATTTCTTATCTTTTTACTTTAGTTTTAGATGTACTCATTAAACATATACAAAAATTAGTGTCACAATACATGCTTTTTGTATATGACATATTTTAATTAGAAAATTGAAAAAGAAAATAAATTAGAATTTAGAGATGTAGAAACTAGTTTTTGAAATATATATATTTCGTTTACGTAGAAGTAAAATGGAGTATATGAAATATAAATTTAGTAAGAGACATATTCATTCTAATGCAGAAGTGAAAATTGGAGAACATACCATACTATAAGTTACACAATTTAAATATATTGGATCCATCATATAATATAATGAGAAAATAAATAAAGATGTAAAACATAGAATTCAAGCGAGATGGATAAAATAGATGAGTGTTTTGGGTGTTATTTGTAATAAAGGAATACTACTTAAATTTAAGAGTAAATTCTACCACACACTTATAAGATATGCAATATTGTATGAAATTTAATGTTGGGTAATAAAAAATTATCAAGAGAATAAATTCAATGTTGCAAAAATAAGAATATTACATTGGATGAGTAGATATACCAAATAAGATAAAATCAGAAATTTAGATAGTTTGGACATATATGGAGGAGATATATAAAAGTTTCAATTAGAAAAATAAATTAGATAGAGAGTAATTCAATAGTCAAATATAGAAGGAGATAAGAAAAAAATTATAGAAAAAACTATTAAAAAAGATTTAGATTTAAATGAATTGCCTAAAAATATAATTTACGATATGATTTTATGACGTTAATTGATCTATGTAATCGACTTTACTTAATGAAAAAAAGACTTTGTTGTTACATGCAAGACAAAATTAACATTAAATAAACATATAAAACAAAATTAACAATGTTGGTTTTGAAAATAAGGCAAGAATAAAATGAGAAAGCTTAACTTAGTAAATAATAATAATAATATACCTTAAAATATGTTTGAGATAACAAGTTCTTTCATTTGTTAGTTAAAACAAAAAGGAAGTGATATGTTTGACAAGATAACCTATAATATAGGAAATGATAAATATTGTTAAAAACGCTTGTGAATTGAGTCTATTTCTCATTTTGTAACTATGAATCGGTGCCAATTGTTATAAGTAGATTATTTTGACAATATAACTAGATGATAAATGTGTAGGGTTACAATATTGATATAGGTTTTGACATAATAACTAGATTGTTTTGGTTTTATGGAAATATAGGACATGTAAGACATTGATAACAAGCAATTATTATAAATTTTTAGGACAAAAAAAATACCTGTGTGTGTGTGTGTGTATTATTTTCTAACAAATTCTTTAAGTTTTAAAATTTACATTGTACTTTCAAATTAATGTTATTTGCCTTCATTAGCCATATAAAAGAGTTATATTTACTTAATTAAATTTAAACATAAAAACACTCCTTGCTAGTCTATATCAACACACTTGATGGAAGTGTCATCTAGTTCTGCCATCCTATGTTATAGTATGGAAATTTAAAATATACCGTATGACAATACTTTTCCTTTTTTACCAAAAAATTCAGTTTTATGACAAGGTGCAATATAAGAGGAGAATGTCTATTAACCAAAAAAAAGTAAAAAAAGAATTAAGTTAAAATTTATTTTCATTGACATGATTAAGCCTGCTAAAAAAATTCATCTTTCTTGTTTAATATTAATATAATTATTAAATATTCAGATGTCAATCTAAAATAGGATAATAGTAGTGTACCGAATAGACAAAAAAAGAATATTTGACAATAAATATTCTTTAAATTATATATATATATATATGGAACTTTAAGTTATATATAGATGATTATTTAATATCTTATATTTTATTAATAACAAATTAACTAATAGTAAAGAGGTTACTTGTGTAAATTTAAAAATTTGTTTTTAAATTTTAAAGATAATAAAGTTATTTATACAAAATGAAAAATTAAAAAAATATATGTATTATGTAGATATAGTAATAATAATAATAATAATAATAATATTTGAAAGAGGAAATGACAAAAGGATTCGCGTTTCTCTGTACTGTATTTAACAATGGGGCTCTAGATGGTTCTTAATGGCCAAAATAAATAATAAAATAAAATAAAAGATAAGAAAAATGAACGCCTAGATTGTTCTTTACTCATTGATTTTAAAATAAAATATAAAAAACTCCAATTAAACTTTACATATATGTCTTTGAAAGGATTAAAATATACAACTTTTGTCTCCAAACGAAGGCTCCTCGAACTTCATGACTTTCAGATGCTTCCTCGGCGGTCGAAACTATGTGGATCTGCAGCATACATGATCGTTTGGTCAAACTGGGTTGCATGCTGCTCAGTTTTGGGAAGTATAATTGAGTCGATTTGGAATTTTATTATTATTTTTAATTTTAGTCATGTATATTTTAAATAAAGTAAAATATAAAATAAAGATATTTTTTAAATTTTTATCAAACAATTTAGTAAAAATTAAAAAATTGTTTCATCATATACTATATTTTTTAAATAAAAAATAAATGACTAAAAGTAATATATATATATATATATATAAAAGGCTCAAATTGCTGCTCAACTTAATTTCAATTCTTATTTAGTTTTTTTTTCATGCTTTTACATATAATAATATAATGAATATATAATTTTTGAAAAAAAGTGAATAAATTTTATAATTTAATATTACACGATTAAATTTTTGAATAAATTTTAATACATGTTAAAATTTTATTAAAGAATCTAATAATAATGATATCCAAAATCTGGAAACTCATTTTGTGCGGTAAGCGAGTTGGATGGGTTTGTAATTTGAGAGACGCATTAAAATGGAATTACAAAATCAGGGAGTGAATGGAGAGGATGGTATATCTAAGTTCATGTTTGGAAATTTGATAACTTTTTTTTAAATTATGTTTTTTTTAAATAATAAATTATTATTTTTACACAAACAAACGTGATTTGCTATTATAATTCCAAACACATTCTGAAAAAGCAAATATATAAGAATTCATTGGCGAAGTTCACAGAGGAATGCCTGCACACTGCACTAAACAACATAACCTCAAACTTGCCAATCCTGACCATACATTCATCATCCATCCCTTAACCAACACTGAACAGTGAAGACAGAAAAACAAATAAATAAACAAATAAAAAACAAAACTTTCAATAAAGTAATTTGGAAGTTTACGCACTTTTGGCCCTGCTAGCTTCTTCTCGACTCTACTTTTCACACAAACTAGAGAGGCCCGTGACCCCGCGAACCCCGCGTCCGGATCCTCTACTTGGCGTCCTGCAAAGTACACGGTGCTTTTATTTAAAACGGCGTCGTTCTACTTTAATAAAACGGTGCATTCCATGTATAACAGATACAATCTCAACCATTCATTTTCTTGCAATCTGAACTGTCCCCTCTGAAGCTACTGAAACTCAATGTTTTGTGCATGAAAGTCATGGATTCAGGCCCAGATTGGCTGTCTTTTTCTTTTTTATTTCGTGGTGCTCCATTTGCGCGGGAAGAACGACGCTACTCTCCATTTCTGCTTCTTCGCATTGCACAAAAATCTTAATCGCACAGTACTGAAGCTTGTTTGTTGGGTGAGCTCACATTTTTATCATTTATGTATTTTGATAGATAAACGATATATTTAAATGATGGAAGCCACAACTATTTGGTGGCTGATTTTTTTTTTAAAATAGCAAAGAAAAGTTTATATTTTTATTTATTTAAGTGAAGTAATTTATTTATTTTTATTTTCAATGTTTATTATTTATTTTTTGTCATCTTTTGGGTGATCAAACATTAAAAAAAAAAAAAAAGCTTTCTACCCTTCATTCCTTTTGCTCATAATCATGCAATGTTGAAAATCCTCTGATATCATTTTTCCTGTAAAAAGACATGATAAAAGATATCAAGAATTTTTTTAGTAGTTATTATGCTTTAAAATGGGTGAAATTTGCTAATTGAAAGAGTGAAATCTAAATCATTGGGACATATAGATGATTAACGTTGCTCTTATTGTTGATATTACATTTTTGGTCTGTTTATTGTTAAAAAAATTTGTATTTTGAAAAGTAAAAGTTTGGTCAAGTACAAGATAATGTTAAGATTATATAAGAATAATTTTGTATCATTGCAAAGATTAATTTATATATAGGTGTGGAGATTATTGTTTATTTGATCCATTTGTTTGATTCATTTGATTATATTTTGTAAATCAAGAGCTAAATTAACTTTGCCTTTTATTTATTTTTGTAGGAATCAATCTATGGAGGATGATTTCATTCCTAGGCTAGGTAAGGAATTTGACACCCTAGAAGAAGCATGGAAATTTTGGGTTAATTATGCTGGAAAAAGTGGTTTTGGTGCAAGGAAACATACTTTTACCAAAAGCAGAAAAGATGGTTCTATCATTTCATATAGATATGTCTGCTGTAAAGAAGGATGGCGAAAAAAGGACAAAAGGGACGTTATGACAATCAATCCTCGGCCTGAAACAAGGACAGGTTGTAAAGCGAAAATGGGAGTTGCACTTGTAGATGGTAAATATAAAATTGATGTCTTTATTAAGGAACATAACCACCCATTACATCTTCCAGAAACAGTTCACATGTTGTCTTCACAACGTAAGTTAACTGAAGTTCAAGCCTACCAGATAGATTTGGCAGAGGATGCTGGGATCCAACAAAAATCCTCATTTGAGTTGATGAGTAGACACGCTGGAGGAAGAGCTAACCTTGGTTACACCCGGTTAGACGCTAAAAACTATCTGAATTCCAAAAGGCAAAGAAGCATGGTTTATGGAGAAGCTGGATGTCTATTACGGTATTTTCAGAAACAATACTCAGAGAATCCATCATTTTATCATGCGTATCAGATGGATAGTGAAGAGCAAATAACAAATGTCTTTTGGGCTGATGCACGTATGTTAATTGATTATGCATATTTTGGTGAGGTGGTGTCAATGGACACAACATACAGTACCAACCGTGATCATAGACCGCTCGCAATATTTTCAGGTTTTAATCATTATAGAGGAGTCGTCATTTTTGGTGCGGCATTATTATACGATGAAACAACTGAATCATTTAAGTGGTTATTACAAACTTTCTTGGAGGCACACAAGAAAAAAAAGCCTCCTACAGTCTTTACTGATCAAGATCAAGCAATGGCAAGAGCTTTGCATGAGGTCCTTCCAGAGACAAAGCATGGGTTATGCACATGGCACTTAAAACAAAATGGCATCAAGCATCTTGGAAATTTGATGAAACATGGATCACATTTTTTATCTGATTTCTCAAAGTGCATGCATGAGTATGTAGAGGAGACACAATTTGAGACTGCATGGAGCCGCTTGCTAAAAACTTACAATGTGCAGGATAACACATGGCTCAGGTCAGTTTACAACATAAAAGAGAAATGGACAAAGTGTCATATGAAAAATGTTGTCACATTGGGGATGCAAAGCACACAATTATCTGAGAGTTTGAATGCTGACATAAAGAGTTGCACAAAACTGGAATTAGATATCAATCAATTTTTCAAGCATTTTGAACGCGTTGTGGAGGACAAAAGATACAGCGAATTGATTCGTGAGTTTGAGTCAAGACAAAAAATACCACGATTGATTGTCCAGAGTTCACCCATGCTTCGACAGCTTGTTCAAATTTACACGGCCCCTGTCTTTGAATTGTTCCAAGTGCAATGGGATTTATTTGCAGCTGCTTGTATAACTCACAAAAATGAGATAGGTCCAATATTTGAATATGTTGTTAATATGGTTGATGAAGAGGGAAACCGGATTGTTCATTTTGATCCTACCAATGAATCAATTTCGTGTAGTTGTCAGAAGTTTGAAACTTGGGGGATATTATGCTGTCACGCTTTGAAGGTATATGATATAAAGGATGTGAAAAAACTTCCTGAACAATATATTGTTAAGAGATGGACCAAAGAAGCAAGAAGCGGTATAATATATGATATTAGGGGAAATGAGGTGCAAGTGGATCCTAGGCATGAAAGCACACAACGATATAGGCAACTTTGTCCCATTATGATTAGATTAGCTTCTGAGGCATCTGACTATCCAGAAGCATTTTCATTGGTGCATAAGGCCGTGATAGAATTGAGCAAACAAGTGGCAGAGTTTCGCTCTAATCTAAAGAGTCCAAATACTGCTAGCAATGTGGGTACAACACCTCCGTTAGAGGGCGCTATGCAACCAAAGGGATTTAAGAAAAGAGACGGCATTAAGAGGAAGCATAGACTAAAGAGTTGGCCAGAGAAACTATTAAAAAGAAGAAGAAGATCAACTTCCACAGTTGATAATTCACAAAATCACCCAGCCACGGTATGGACATATATATTTATATCCATTTTATGACCAGTGTTCAACCAATATTAATGAAACTTTTTTCTTTCAGGACAATCAAATTCAAGGAAGTATCTCTAGCACCACACCTCTAACACAACATGAAATAATGACTTCTACACCTCCAACATCAAGAGAATTTACTTTTACTCAAATGTAGATGGTCAGTGTAAATCAATTTTTTAAGAAAAGTAAATAATTATGTTGGATATTTAGTGTCAATGATGTGATATATTTTCCTTTGCTTTGTAGGTACCACCGGATTGTCCCATACCATCATTAGAGGCATTGGAGTTTAGTGAAGATATCTTAAGAGGTGCATAATAATAAAAAATAAACTTTAAGTAATCATATCTTTGATACACACAATGCAGATTATTCAACTTTATTGAAACAAATGATGATTACAAGAAATTTTTCATTATAGTAGAATGATACAATCTGTAATTACAATTAAAAAATTACTATGAGATATACAACATGTCCTTCTCATAGTTTTTTTTCATTTACAGTACATTTTAGTAAACAAAAAGCCTCTTCTTGCGCAATTAGCTTGAAGCTAATTATTTGTCCTCTATGCAAATGTAGGTTCAACAAGCTTTTTGGCAGAAGAGACAAGTCATGGTCAGGCTCAGATCAACAGCACAGGAGTTTCCAATAGTTTCACACAAAGATAAGCATTGTCACTGGACACATCCTTCCACAACAGCTAACAACTAGCTTTATTTTGTTTCCACAACAGCTAACAATTGTCATGGTTAGTCTGTGTTATTTTGTTCCCAATTGTACATGTAGCTCCACAAGATTGATACATTAGGAAAGCACAAGCAGCCCTGCATTGGCATATATGAAAGTTATATATCATATATGACAAATTTCCATGCATTGAATTCTGAAAGAGAACTACAGGAAAATTAAATGTACACTTCCTCATATTATACTAGTTGGGATGTTGGAAGCACTGTTAGTCTTAAGGCAGCAGATTCATATGCATCTGCTATATAGTTATCAACTCATGGAAGATTGACAAATTTTAAGCATTGACAAATTTTAAACAATCCTATATACACATGTTCATGATACAAGTTGCAGTGTAGGGATAGTTAGTTGCAGTAATATAGAGTCAGCAAATGATATAATTCAACTCCTGTATTGGCATCAGCATCCAAATACCAGTGTACATAGTTAGCAGTTAGCAGTTTGCAATTAGCAAGAAGATATAATTCAACCCCTGTATTGGCATCAGCAATTGATGGAACTGAATCAATTTAATTCAATTAACTAATGAATTTAGCTTCCTAATTCAATCCACAAACAGTCCAATATATATGTTCAGCATCAGCAGTTAGCAGTTAGCAGTTAGCAGTTAGCAAAAAGATGTAATTCAACCCTGTATTGGCAGCAGCAATTGAATCAATTTAATTCAGTTAACTAATTAATTGAACTTCCTAATTCAATTAAAAAATAGTCCAATATACATGTTCAACATCCAAATACCAATGCATAAATAGTTAGCAGTTCAGCGTCCAAACACCAGTCCAATATATATGTTCAGCATCCAAACGCAATGCCTGTTGTTTGCAAGAAGAAAAGTAAAGTGCAGTATTGCTATGTCTTTATACAATGCTTCATCTATAATATATAAGGGAACAGACACATCACATCCATCTCTCTATAATAATTTTAAGGCAAATTGAATGAAAAAATTTCCAACACTCAGATTCGGCACTTCAATTTGCTTATGGTAGCTTCGTAACTCAAATTGAATCCAGATTTGAGAGTTTACTTACGAAATGATTTGGGTTTCAGCAATTCATTCGAGTTTCAGCAATTGATTCGGGTTTGAATATTCACTCCTTTTGACACCAACACAGCCACTTCAATTTGATGGATGCCACAGATCTCAATAATCGATTTGGGTTTCAGCTTCTTCACGATCATCGCGAATGAAAGCCTGAGTGATAAGCAGCTTCTGGTGGTGGATGGAGATGCCGTATGGGTTCAGCCATTGAACTATGATTGAGTGCAGATCCAGAAGACGCAATATCGCTTTGGAAGTTGTTGGGTTTCAGCTTTTTCATCGCCACCACGAATGAAAGCTTGAGTGACAGATCGCTTTGGTGCTGGATCGAGATGTTGCATGGGTTCAGCCATTGAACAATGCTTGAGACGCGATGCAGAAGACGCGATGCAGAAGACGCTGATTCCCTTTGGAAGCTACAGCTGCGAACGCGTGCTTAAGGGAAAAGAAATGGACGGTCAGATGGCATTCTCAATTCAACAGCTAAGATCATCTCTTCGCCAAGTAGAATGACGCCGTTTTAAATAAAAGCACCGCGTGCTTTGCAGGGCGCCAAGTAGAGGATCCGGACGCGCGAACCCCTCCCTCTCCCATCAATTCCTCCCTTCCCCACTCACCTCAAGTATGTCGATCCCACTTTTTGTGTGCATTATTATATCGATTTGTTTTATCAGATATGGCATTGAATGTCATGACATTGAATTATAATATTTATGAATTGGATTTTTTTTTTAACGCTAAATTATGTAGTGCAGTGTTACGCGAATTTGCACTATTACTTGCAGAAACCGTAGCCCCTACTTATTTTTTTTACACATTTGTTATTCATTTTAATCTAAATTTGAATGATTTAGATTTAATATTTTTAATTTTTATTTAAAAATTCACAAGATGTTAAATAATTTTTTTTAATTTTTAATTTTAAAAATAATAATAATTTAAATTAAAAGAATTAAATACCAAATCTAAACTATTTAGATTTAGAAAAATAAATACTCATCTTTTAAAGATGAGTAGAGAATCAGATTTCGAACATGTGCAAATAAATGATAAGAGTTGTCAATGGATTCGTTTAATAGTAGTTGAAAAAAGAAAAAGAAATAAATCCAATCAATTTGGACTAGGAGATTCCATAAGAATGGCACTCATATTTTATTCAAAAGTGCGGAGTCATTGTATCCACCACTTGTTTGGTTTTCACTTTATACTGTGTACATGTTTAAAAAAATATTGGCATTCTTCAAATCATGATTTGGGAGAAGCAAATAAGTGTAACTTTTGATAAAAGTGGATTAAGTAAAAGTGATTCTAGGCTTTCCACCAATTTTCCAAACACACCCTATATGTATCTGTTGTTTTCTACAAATTTCCACCATTGTTTATGAACCTCAAATTTGGAAAAGGTCAATTGAGGAGCGTGTAAAGACAAAAGCTAGAAATTATATCATTTGTAGAGAAAGTAATATTAAAATATATATATATATATATATGGGATTTATTTTCTTCTTTTTATTCATTCTTTTTTTTTATTCTCTATTTATTTATACTATATGTAATCTTTTTATGAATTGTAGAATATCCAAAGTGAAAAAACTTCTCTCTTTTCAGAAATAGCGCACCAGAAAACAGTGGAAGTTTCCAGAGACATATGGAATCATGTGGTATTTTTCATTACAGTTTGTTGGCTCGCGGTTGTTTTAAAATACGTTTAGTATGAAGGCCGTCACGACCAGAGAGCTATATTTGTAGAGTTGGTTGGCTTTTTGAGATACCTCAAGTTTTGGGGCAACTTTTGCTTTCAATCTTGAATTTCTCCATGAAGTCTCCTATTTTTATTGCCTTTGTTTAAAAAAGACGAGGAAACATAAATAATTCAGGGATACCCAATTAAGATTAAGATTCCTCTTCGT
Source organism: Erythrophleum fordii (assembly GCA_032878935.1). Taxonomy (NCBI): domain Eukaryota; kingdom Viridiplantae; phylum Streptophyta; class Magnoliopsida; order Fabales; family Fabaceae; genus Erythrophleum; species Erythrophleum fordii. Next base: position 46,966,814 of record JAVQMF010000054.1, read on the forward strand.
TGTAATTTTTATTAAAAAATGATAGATAAAAATTGATATAATTATGTAGTGTTGAGTTATAAAGAATATTTAATTTTTATTAGAATAAATGATAAATAACAACTGTACTTAAGTTTTATTATTTTTATTTATCTTAATTTTCTTTAAAAAAATTCTCACGAAGAAAATATAGAAGGGCCTGGTGGTGAGGGCCCTTCCAGAATACTTCAATGATTTTCAAACTAATTTAGGAAGGCCCAGTTAGATTGTGATCTCCGTCCATAAAACATGAATCTCTGTTGGCCCATCTATCTATAGTCAAATTTGGTGCTACAAAAATTGTTTGACTCGTTATAAAGTTCAGATTTCAGGAGTCCTCTTGGAAATCATCTTACAAGCTTTTTATTTTTTTTGACTCTTTTAGAAAAAAGCCACATAATATACCCATATTTCATTTTTAGTTATATACGTGTATGTATATATATATAATTCTCAATTAAAGATTTTTTTATACCAAGTGTTAGCCAGCATTAAACCTATCAACTCTATTTAAAAAACAAACTCGAAATTGCAAAGGAGCATTAGCAGCTTTTAGTCATTAATGAGCAATTGCAAGTCAATGGCCTGAAAAAAGAAATGAAAAAATGAAGAGCAATTGCAAGTCTCAGTGTTTGGTTGCTTGCAACGTCAAGGAATTTCTTCTACAAAATTGTATACAATGTTTATAATTATTATTTATCATTACTCAATAATATTTATCATTTTTTTATTCAAATTAAAGTATAAGTACAAAAGTATTTTTTCATCTAGAAAAATATTTTTTAATTTTTTTTTTATTTTGCATAACAAGTGAGAATATACCAGAGAATGAAGATAAAAAAAAAAGGGTTAGTGTTGACAATATATTTTTTACTGACAAGTTAGAATTATTGACTGAAAATTAAAATGCGCTTCACAATAATTACAAATCGTGATGAGAAATCAGTTCTAAAATTTGTTTTCCAAATTACAAAAATATACTTTCTTCGTATTTGAAAATAGGATCACGTATTACCCGCCGCATCTACTATGAATTTATGAGTACGACCATGTTCTGGTTTAAGGGCACATGTCTCAATTAAGTGGAACTTGGAGTTAAGTTGTGTAAAAATAAAAGCTTGAAAATCCCAAGAAAATGTAATAGAAGGGAAGCATGGGGGAAGGAGCAGTTCACATGATCACAGATGTTTGATCTGGGATTTGGGATGCTCAAGCCGAATAGCATAGTACGTGTTGCTCAATTTGAGCAGTCTCCCAAGTAGGAGACGTCTCTTTTACCTTCTTTTTTTTTTTTTCCCTAATAAATGAATGGTTCTCATACCATATAACTAGAAGCTGCATAACCCAAAAAAAAAAAAAAAGATTCAGTTTGATTATTTGTCCGAAAGAACAACCTCTACCTGTTCTTTCGATTTTTTTTTTTTAATTGTAGTTACAAAGCATGAATATTTTCTTTTAAATAAAGTCAATGTTTACATTTGACACATCATTTTGGCCAAAAGAATATATTTGACACATATGACACATGCATTACACATTACATAAATTATACAATACTTTAAATGGAGGATTGTGTCATTTATACTCTTATTGAATGAGTTTGTAGTAGGTATACTCATTGAGAAATTGTTAAAATAGTGAAAAAATTATAAGTAATAACTCAAACATAAACATAAACAAATGTCTCCATCAAATCTTATCATTCACATAATTATTGAGGATATAAATTAGAAAGAGTTTCAAGCAATGGAAGTCAAAGATATGATTTCAAACAAAAATTTGGTGGAGATAAACCCAATAAATAAAAGGAATGATAATAAAAAATTCGATTACAAGTTTAAAACCACTAACCCCAATATTAAAAAGAAAAAAGTTTGTTATTTTTGTAAAATGTTAAGGTTATCATGTTGCACAATGCAAAGAGAGTGAGAGGTGGAAAGAATGATTCTTTTAAACTAAGTCCAAATTTGATTCAATGAGATGACATAAGTGTTGCATTTGTTTCTCAAACTCTCCTTGTGATCGATGTGAAAAAATAGGTGGTAGACTTTAGAGCTACCAAGCACATATATGCAAATAAATAGATATTAACCTCCTATACTTTTGTGAGGGATAAAGAAAAATGTGTATATCTTAGTGATTTTAGAATTGCTAAAGTTTTATGAAAAGAAAATATTCTTCTCATACTCATATCTAGCAAGACATTGGCTTTAAAGGATGTCCTTCATGTGTCTGACATTAAAGCAAATTTAATTTATGTAGCTTTATTGCAAAAAGTTAGGGTTAAAATGTCATTTGAATCTGATAAAATTATAATGACAAAGAATAATATTTTTCTAAGTAAAGGTTATTGTATTCAAGAATTATTTGCACTCAATATTTTTGGATGTAATAAGAATGCATCTCCTTCTACTTAGTTGGTTAATTCTTTTGAAATGTAGTATGTTAGACTAGGGTATATTAGCATATCTTATCTTAAGAAAATACAAAATCTTGGGTTAATATGTGACATTAATAATACATGTTCAAATAAATATGAAATTTGTGTAAAATCTAAACTAACTAAACAAATCTCATCACTCTATACAAAAAGGAAACTAAATTACTTAATTTAATCTATATTGATTTAGATGATTTAAAACAAATTATGACCAGGGGCAGTAACAAAATATTATATGACTTTTACTAATGATTTTTTAAGATATACTAAAGTGTATTTGCTTAGGAATAAAGATGAAAATTTTGATATGTTCCTTTTATATATGGTTGAAGTGGAAAATCAATTAAATAAAAGAATAAAAATAGTTAGATCAAATAGAAGAGGAAAATATATTTTGTTTGATAATTTTTATGAAAAATAAGAAATAATTTATGAAATAACCTCATTATATTCACCTAAATTTAATTGAATAACAGAAAGAAAAAATAGAACTTTAAAAGAAATGATGAATACTAATTAATTAATTAATTAATTAATCTGATCTAGATAATCTTTGAAGAGAAGCTTTGTTATTTACATATTACTTGCAAAATATAATTTCTCATAAGAAAGCTGGTAAGACATTATATGAATTATAAAAAAGATATGTTCCTAATTTAAAACATTTAAAAGTGTGAAAGTATCTCGTGAAAGTTATGTTACTAGATTATAAGAAAAGGAAAACTAGTTTTAAATATTCTGATTGTATGTTTTTTGGTTACAAATTTATTGTTTTGAAGAGTAATGTACTTGATTATAATATTATAATAGATACAAAAGATGTTGAATTCTTTGAACATATTTTTCCTTTGAAAATTAAAAACATTTCTCAAATAACAGAAAATGTTTCTTTTTTACTTCAACAAAACCTTACTAAAAACTCATTTGATGATTTAAAGAGAAATAAAAGACAAAAGAAAAAAACACCTTTAGAAAACGATTTTTACATTTATATGGTACACGATAAACTATATGTGGAGAAGACTTTTAAAAACTCTAATAAAAAGAGTATATTAGAGTAGTTCAATAATTAAAGATAGAGAGAGACTATGACAAACTATAAGTGAAATTATTAAGAAAAATTTAGATTTAAATAATTTAACTAAAGACATGATTTATGATAAAACTTTATAACGTTATTTGATCAATGTAGTTGGCTCCACCTAGTGAGAAAAAATCTATTATTGTTGTTGTCGTTGTTGTTATGGTACAAGATGAACCATCAACTTATTTTAAAGTAGTCATGTTATCAAATGCACATTTTTGAAAAAAAAATAATTAAGTATGAGATTGATTCAATTAATAAAAATAAAACTTAGGTTTTAATATATTTATCTCTAAGAGTAAAATCTATTTGGTGTAAATGAGTTTTGAAAAAGAAATATAATCTTGATGTAACTATTGATAAATATAAAGTGAAACTAGTAGCTAAAAGATTTATATAAAAACAAAATGTTAATTATTTTGACACATTTTCTCATATTATTAGCTTTTCTTCTATTCAAGTTTTAAGTGCTCTAACCTTTCTTTAAAAGCTTTTTATTTACTAAATGGATGTTAAAACTACATTTTTAAATAGTGATTTAGAAAAAGAAATTTATATGTTGCAACTAAAAAGTTACATTATTTTTTGTCAAGAGAATAAAGTTTGTAAATTTGTTAAATTTTTATATGGCTTAAAACAGACTCTTAAACAATGGAATGAGAAACTTAATAAAGTTTTGATAAGTAATTGATTTTCAATTGTTGAAGTTAATAAATGTGTCAATACAAAACTTGTGAATAATGAGTATATAATTATTTGTTTGTATGTGCATGACACTCTTATATTTGGTATAAGAATACATGTTGTGCTTGAAATAAAATATTTTTTACTTCTGAATTTGATATAAAAAACATGGGTAAAGCAAGTGTAATTTTAGGTGTTAAGGTTATAAAAAAAGGTGATAGTATATTGTTATCACACGAATATTATATTAAAAACTTTTTAAAGAAGTTTAATCATTTTGATAATAAACATGAGAGTACTTTTTATAATGCTAATACTAAATTAATGAAAAATAGAAGTGATCCTGTAACTCAATTTGAATATATGCAAATCACTTAATGTTTGTTGTATTTGATGAATTTCACCTATTCTAATATAGCACATGATTAAGTAGGTACACACACTGTCTAAACAATGATCATTGGCTTGTATTGATAAAACCAATGAAATATTTAAAAGGTACCATAGATTATGATATTATGTATAGTGAATTTCCTACTGTACTTGAAGGATATAGTGATGCTAATTGGATATCAAATTTAGATGAGACAAAATCCACAAGTACTTATATATTTACTCTGGTGATGGTGTAGTAACATAAAAGTCAACCAAACAAACTATTATAGCTAGATATATTATGGAATTAGAGTTCATTACTCTAAAGTTAGCTGGTAATGAGGTTGAATAATTAACAAGCCTCTTAGAAAATATTCCTTTGGGTGTACAACCTACAGTATCAGTATCTATACACTGTGATTGTCAAGCAGCAATAGCTATTACAAAGAATAAAAATTTTAATAATAAAAGTAGACACATTCGATTGAGATATGATATGATTAAGTAACTATTAAAAAATGATATCATATCGATCTATTTTGTAAAGTCAAAAGTAAATTTTATAGATCTTTTTGTCACATTCAAAATGCGACCACGTGATGTTTGAAAATTTAAAAAAAAGATTCGATTTTTGAAAATGAAAACCAAAATAAGTTGTAGAGTTACCACCAAAATTTTAATTTTAAAAGACAAAACTTTGAAAAAAAAATTTATAGAAAAAAATAATTTACAAACCAGACACGGCTTTAGGAGTCAATTATGAGTAAAAAAAATATTAGGCACCCTATTATACTCGTTCTTAGAATTGTTATCTTAAGTTAGTTATGCAAAATTAACATAGCCTTCATTCTATTTAATTCCCTTAATAATCAAATGAAAAGACAAGAAATTAAGAAAAGAAAAATTAAAGAAAGGAAGATATTTATTTACAAAAATAGATTGGAACTAGGATTAGAGTCTAGCACTTCCATATCCTACGAAAGGAATTAAAGTTCATGTAGTTCGTAAGTAAAAAACTATGTCAATTAGTTAATGTTTTTTTATTTCTTTTTTGGTGAAAAGAGAAAGAAAGTGAAAAGTCTTTAAATTTTCACAATCAAAATAACTTTAAAATTAGTTTGTTTGTTTTAATTTGCAAAAAAACTAAATTAAGTATACTTATTTACTCTGTCTCTTTTTTTAATTTTATTTATTTTTAATTTTTATTTATGGCTTTTTTATGTTTTAATATAATTTTTTATTCTTTGATTTCTTTTTTAATTTTTTTGATTTTATGACATTTATTATTATTATTATTTAGGTAAAAAGAAAATTTCTGTTCTCTTCTCTTTTTTTGATTTTGATTTTTATGATTTTTTAAACTTTTTTTTTTATTTTTGATTTGTTTATGATTGATTTTGTTGACTATTTTTTTTTATTTGTTGACTCTTTATTTTTTATTTTATTATTTTTTTTATTTTTATGTTTTCCTAATGTTGTTTTTGTTTTAATTAATTTTTTTAAGACTTTGATTTTTGATTGATTTCCTTTTTTAGTGTTTGATTCTTTTGATTTTATTCATGACATTTTTTTTTTATCTTTTCATGATCAATTTTACTTTTCTTCTTTTCTTTTATTATTATTTTTGAATTTTTTTGTTTTTCTATTTTTTTACGTTCATAATTATTATTATTTATTTTAACTTTAATTTATTCATGATTTTTATTTTTCTTATCTATTATTATTTTTTTAACACAATTCTTGAATTTTGAAAAAATTGACTCAATTTATTTTGCTCCTTAAAATTTGTAATGTTTTCTTTTTTGGAAAATGCACCTAACTTGATATAGGCTTTTAGAGTCCAATGTTTTTCACTTTATTTATTTTTTCTTAAATTTTTCTTGAAGTTTTTTTTTAATTTTAACCCCTTTTTTAGGAGATTCAATTAATTTTTCAAAAATTATTTTTGTTTCAAGCCTTTTTGACTTTATCAAGATATATATTTTTTCTAAAAATATATGTTTTAGAATTTCCTTTTCTTTCTATTTTTAATATTTTCCCTTCTTTCCTTAGACATAATTTTGAAAACAAAATTTGTTAAATGTGGGCCATTGGAACCCAAAATTAATAAAAGATAATTGCCAAACTCAACAAATACCCAAGAGACCTATTGTCTCACATGATTTCCCAAATAATTCCTATACGCCTGAGAAAGACAAAGAATCCCACATGATAGCTAAAACATAAAAAGAAAATGCAATAAAAATAAAGCTAAAATATTTACAAGTACCTATAATATTTATGTGTGCCTTTGTGTGCAACCAAGTATGATTTTTGTTCAATAGTTCATTACAAGCATGAAATACTAATAGAAGTTGGCTATCTCTAGGTTATTGCCTTTCCACTTCTCTGCCTCTTTATGTCCTCTCACATTATTGACGATTTTAGCTCGCATGCGCATGCCAAATAAAATAGAAGTCAAAGCAAGGAAGAGATGAATATCAAAATGACTAGTCTTATCGACAGCACAATGCACTTCTAGTTAAAATTAAGACACCCAAAATCAATTTAAAGCCTAGCTACCAGCAAACCAAGGGCCATCGTGTAGCAAAGTCAATTCAGTTCATCATTTGGCACAAAATTAAACTCAAAAGCAAGGTCAAATTGTGACAAGATTGATAGGACAACAAGCATCAATTTACAATAGGACCTTGCACAGAAAAATAACCAATATGCAATATTTCCTTGCCCAAAAATATAACTAAAACTGTGCTACAATTTGAATGCAAAAAGGTTTGTGCAAACATATAGACACTTACAATACTTTTATACTCTTAACAAAATTTTGGCATGTGAAGCAGTGTGAACACCGCATTTTGTTCGGACCAATTATAAAAAAAATATAAAATTAACAAAATCAATTTAGCGAAAATACAAACCCAAAAAGAGAACAAAAGAAAGAAAATAGAAATTAGGGGAAAATGGAAAAATGAAAAAATGAAAATTAAAAGCTTTAGAAAACAAAAAAATTGAAAAAAATCAAAAGGAAAAGAGAAAAAAAAAGAAAAAGGCCTAAAGCTTTTTCTTTTAGGAAAAATTGCAAAAGGCTGAAAAGAAAAGTGGCCCAATCTAAAGCCCAATCTCTTTTCTCTGACAGCAACCCATCAGCCCAATTTTTTTAGGTTTGGTCCATTAACTCAGAAATAAAAAGAAAAGAAATAAATAAAAACAAAAAAACAAAAAAATAATAATAAAATATAAAAAAATAAAAAATAAAAAAAAAAAGCTGAGTTCAAAACGTAGGAACCCTGCGTTTTGACCTCTGCCACTCCCTGTCACACTCTGCTCTCCACACACACAGCAAAAGGAAAAGGCAGACGCAGACACAGACAGGAACAAAGAAAAAGGCGAAAATCGAAGGGAGAAAAGGACGCATGAGGGAGGAAGGGTTTTGTCGGGAGGTTGGAGAGAATGACCGGAAGAGAAAAACGGAGAGGGAGAGATTGGAAGGAGAGAGGTTTTGTTCTGGGGATTCAGATTCGAGTCGAGAAAAAAGGAGGGGATTCGAAAAAGGGGGAGATAGGAAAGAACTGGAGGAGAAACAGGAGGGACGGGTGCGAAAGAGAAAGAGAGGGGAGCTCGGAGGGAACGGAGAAGAACTTCGAGATGTGAGGGGAATCGAAGGAAGAGGCCGAAAGAGGATCACCGAGGGAGAAGGAAGCAGGGGGAGCTTTCGGGATCAGAGGGAGAGACTCAAGAGAGTGAAAAAAAAATCGGGGAAGAAGGAGCAGGGGAGGAGGATCGTTTTCTCCGATTCGAATCGAGGAGAATCGGGAATGAGGGAGTGAGAGATTGGGAGTGACCAAAAAATCGAAGGGAAGGCAGAGAAGGAAAATGGAGAAGAATTTTAAGATTTGAGGTGAATCGAAGGAAGAGGCTGAGGAGGTTTCTGGGTCAGAGAGCAGAGGTAGAAAAACGAGAGTTAAGGCAGCGTTGGGAGTTGAAGAAGGAGCACGAAGAGAGGCTTTGAAATCCCTGCAGGTAAGCCCCAATCTCATTCCTCTGTGATTGATGATGGTCTGAAATGATAATGGGTGGTTGAGTTAGTATCCTGGTATTGGGTAACCATAGTCGAACTCTAGGAAGCCTTCCCCCAGACGACTCTACAGAATGCACAGTAGGTGCTCGATAAAATGTTTGATAGGGTGCTAAGATTGGATTTGGTGTCTGACTGAAATTGCTAGAGTTGTGTTTTGAACTAATGGAAATTATAGCGTTGTGGGAAATTGTTGGTCTTGATTAGAATACAGATAGCCTTGTTTCAATGGGTTTGGCCTTTAATCCGTTGATAAGTTTTATCTGGATATCTATTCATTTCGATGATTCATATGGGATTTTGCTTTGCTGGATTTGACAGGGCTGTTTATTTTGTTCTTGAATCAAGGACTGGTTGGTCTTAAGCTTGTTTATATCACTACTGTTTGTTAGCTTATGGGTTTGTTTCAGTTTCATCTCAATCTCTAATAACTATTTCGCATTCGTGCATCACTGATATATGAGTGTTGTGTCTGGTTGATGTATTGAGATAAGGGATGAAGGAATGAAGATGAGTGGATAGGTTTTCGAATTTATTTTTCTTCCTCCTTTTATCTCTGAGACTATAAAATCTGGGCGCATGAAACTTGAACTTGGTATATCATATGTGAACTTGAAGCTTCAACGTTTATGTACTTTTATTGAAAGGTATTTGTGGATTTTATATCCATGGGGTTGCGTGTTCATGGATTAAATATGGCATTCTTGCATAATCTCTGTGAATGCACCCATGCTGTTGCAAAGAGGTTATATGAGTCTCCTGCATGTTGTTCAAATACCATGCTGTGCTCAACCCCCCTTTCATTTTTTTGTCTCTTTGCATGAGCCCGACGTGAGGGTGAAGATGAGGGTGGTGAAGAATAGAGGAGGCTTACCAAATGGAGCAAAGATCAATGAGGAAGCAATGGCTTCACCGCAGCATATAAAATTTACTGGGGGCCTAGCGGAGTAATTGGTTTGAATTTTTTATATATATATTTTTGAACTGTATTGATAAATGATGTTTGGCTGGCTAGACACAAGATACACACTATCACCAATTAACATGTATTAATATGTATTTTGGCCTTATTACATTTTATTTTATTTTATTTTATTTTTTGAATTGCCATGTGAGATCTCGTATCTCCTCGAGCATATAGAAGTCATCTAAGGCTGTGTGTGACAATAAGTCTCCTCAGTCATTAGATTGCGTCACAAAACATCTTCAAATTCAGGGTTTCAATGGCCCAACATTTGAATGTTGTTTTCACAGGGTTTTCGAAAGAAGGAAAGTAAGTAAATAAAAAAAAAAAATTTTAAATGTGTACAGTTTTTTAGAGAAATAAAATATCTATTTTGATGAAATAAAAGAGGTTCAAAACAAAAGAAAAAAAAATACTTTCAAAGAGTGGAATACGTTTGCTCTGTATAATGAAAATATTTAAAGTCCTAAATTTGGGATAAAAAAAAAGGAAATTAATTGTATTAAGGAAATCAAAATAGAAGTAAAACCACTAAAAAAAAATAATAGTAAAAAAGGTAACAGATCAAATCATCCCAAAGTTAAATAAAAAGTGCTTATTAAGGGAAAAGAGGAAAAAAAATCTTCTTTACTTAAAACATCATTAATACAAAAATAAAAATCAAAATTAAAAAAAATAAAAACAAGTAAAAGATGCCAAAAAAAATCTTAAAACAAAAAATAAAAAACTAAATTAAAAAAAACAAATAAAAGACACTAAAAACAAAACAAAAAAGCAAAAATAAAAATAGGGGAGAGAAGAAGAAAAAATGAAAGTAAAAAAAAAAATACAAGGAAAGCAAAGAAATAAAAATTAACTTTGATATTAGTAAATTAAAACACATTAACCAATTCTGAATTCGTTTTATCTGCTAAAGTTGAAAGTAATTTTTATTCTCTTTCTCTTTCTTACAATAAAAAAAAATAAAACAAAACAAAAATTAATAAAAACTTAGGAAAACAAAAACAAAACAAAAAAGAAAATAATAATAAAAAAAGAATAGTAAATTAAAAAAAAAAAGAATGACTAAAAAAAAAGAAAAATTGGAAATATAAGAAAAAGTAAATAAGTAAAATCAACTTTACCTTTATCAAATCAAAACATATTAACCAATTCTAATTTCATTTTATTTGTTAAAGGGAAAGTAATTGTTATTTTCCTTACCTTTTCACCATTAAAAAAATTAAAAAAAAACAAAAAAACAAAAACAAAACATCAACAAAAAGACAATTTTCAGGCCGAACTGCGTGGACTTTGATCCCTCTCAGAGGGTACGTAGGCTCTAGGCTTTCATTCTAGGTCAAGTCCGTCCTTGTAAATAAAATTTTCTTTTCAATTTTCATTTTTTTTAAAATTCTCTTCTTTTATGTTGTTCTTCCCATTTTGTTTCTTTAATTTCTTTCTTCCTTTTTATTTTATTTTATTTTTTGATTTCGTCTCTTTTATTTCTGTTTCTTATTTTGCATGTGATTTGTTAGGAGAATTAAAATAGACTAAAGGCCATATTGATTTTGTACAACTGACTTAGGGTAACCGTTCTTAGCAACGGGTGTTGTGGGGTACCTAACACCTTCCCTACTCACAATCGACTCCCGAACCCATTTTCTGATTCGTAAACCATTTTTTCTTATTTCCCAAATAAAAGGCTTTTCCAAAGTTTTGTCTTTTCAAAAACTAAAATTTTGGTGGCGACTCTACTACTTGTTTTAATTTTGATTTCAATTTTCATTTTCTTTGGAGATTGAATTGAAATTGTTTCTTTTCAATAAAAATTTCTTTTAAAGGCGTCACGCGGTCGCATTTTCGGGTGTGACAAGCAGTTTAGTACAAAAAATTTGCAGAAATATGGACATTTGCAATGTTTTTACACCTAGAACCAAATTACAAACTATGTAGAACATGAATGCAGAGTTTTGGCATGAAAGTTTGATGATATGCAGCACTTTTCAGTTTAGAACAAAGCTATAAATTGTGTAGAATTTAAATGCAAAGTTTTGGCACTAAAAATATAACTAAAAACAAGCCTCAAATCATACCAAAATACCTTCCTACACAATTGAACCAAGTTTAGACCTAATCTTAAGCTAAGAACCAAGTTAACATTACGTTAAAAACCAACAAAATCAATGGTACAAGAGAGAACATACAATAGGATCAAGATTGAACCATGTTAAAAAGATTGACTGTAAACTATGTTAAGCCTAGCAAGTAGCAAACTTATTTTCATTTAATATTGTTGCACAAAATGAGATTGGAGAATGAGATTGAAGCACATTTTAGGCCCTAATACAGCAAGCACCAATTCAATCGTGTCAATCTTAATAAAATAGCTAGCAAGGTTTCATCAATATTTTAACATCCATTTGAGATAACTAATAAAACCAAACCATCAGCTTATGTTTAAACCAAATGCAATCAACAAAGAATAATGTCAGTGTGGATTTCTCAGTACAAGCTAAGGAAATGCAAAACAAAAGAAAATCAGCAAGAATCTTGTCAAGTTTTTGAATCAAAATATTAGTTTCTATCCTCAACCAAGCAGAATAAAGGACAATCTCGGCATAGTTACAGAATCAATCTATCAATCTTCAATCCAAACAACAATGGCCACAAGTAGTAAGCAACTTAGCTTTGAAGAAGAAGAGACAGGAAGATATACCTCAGTGTAAATCTCAATGTTACGTCTGAATAGAAGAGTCAATTTCAGTTTCCCTAGCTTTGCTTCTATGCTTGGTCTCCTCTCGTTTACCGTCTTGTTCTCGTGCTTGGTCCTTTCTTCTCCCTCACAGCTTATTCCTCCTCAGCTGAAAAAGAACCTGTTAGCTCTAAGGTTTTAATTTAATTATTTTGATGATAACAAAATTCTTAAGTTAAAATTTATACAAGTATAAAAGTTAAGAATAATCATTTGTTAAGAAAAACAAAATGCAGTAGCAACACATGACACATATATATATCTATATATCATTAAATCATTTTGACTAATTGAAGACTTTGGGAAAAGTTGTGTTATTTATATATTATATTGGAGGATCACCTTTTTACTTTTGCAGAACATTAAATGAGGTATTGGAAAGTGAAATGAGCTATCACATCTTAATAGAACACATTGGACAATGTAAAAGCAAAAACTTAAGAAGCAATAAAGGGAATATAATGCTATAAAGTAAAAGCAAGTCTTCATCCCACACTAATCAGAAAAGCACATCAAAGAAGAAGAAAAGAGCCAAAGAAGCAAAGACCATTGTTGGAGATGAAGGAATATGGGAAAGAAAAATAGTATAAACTCTCCTCTTACAAATTCTGATTTAAACGAGTAGCAATATCATAAGTTTTATATTTAAGAATCAAAGAAGAATATTAGAGATTCTCCAAAGTCACTTTGTTCATATCCTTTTAGAAGCTCTCTCTCTCTCTTTCTCTCTCTCTAAAGTTTTTTTCTTCTCTCTTCATCTGGGCAAAGTTGCAAAAACTAATTTGTGAAAAGAGAAAAGTAAGTAGAGCAAGAAGACAGAGGATTGTTCAGAAATTTTCTCTTAAAAGGCTTTAATGAGAAAAAGCAAAAAGATAAAGATAAAGAATGGGAAAAAGGGAAGCTAAAGTGTAACACCATAATACCTTAACTCCATCTAGCCTCCCTCTGGGCTCGGTTCTCTATGATTTCCAAAGGACCAATACTATCCGTGGCATTTTCATGCTATAAAACGGGGTTTTAAACACTCATTTTCTGCCCCGTGGGTCCTGTGAACCCATCATTCATATTCTCTACTCACACTCCACTTATACAACTCGTACATAGCATAAAACAAGCCATAAGCCATGGGAATGGAGTAAAAAAAAATTAGAAAAATGCAATTTCTCACATTCACCCAAAAGTCTGATTTTTGGCTCTACTTTGGAAAATCATATCTAATTATAGAAAAATGAAAATCTAGCAAACCATAGCTTTCTGGAAAGCTCTAAGTGTTAACTTTACACTAAAAATAATTTCCAACCATAATCTCAGCGTTTGGACTATGTTTAATATCGAAAATGGGACAGAGGTATGGCTGTCCCTGTTTCTGGCGCAGTTTACTGTCATGAACTTCGAAAATTTAGAACTAAATCCAAAAAATCCAATCTGGGTAATCTATACCAATTTAGAAATCTAAAGATTTCTACTAAAGGAAAAGAATAAGTTTAGATCAGTTCAGCAGCTCCTAGACCTCAAAAACTGATGGAACAGTAACAGAGGTCAGGTGGCTTCCTGATGCTGATACAGAACTTCAGAAGGTTCATTCTCTCTCTACAGACCTCCGATTAAGGTGATTCTAGTTGGTGTAGGTCACAGTTGTTGTTTAGTTTATGTATATAAAATTTCACCACATTTGGACTCCATTTGGTCCATGAATGCCACAGATTTCATTTCTGGCCTATGATAACAGTACATGACCAAACCATCAATTTTTCTCAATTTTAACAATTTGCCAAATATTCTCTAGACTTCCAAATATTACCCACTTTAGCTTCCCAAAAAGCTCTCTACAAACTCTGGAGGCATGCAAAATTTCATGGCAAGAAGAGCTCATTTGGTCATACTTTGACGTAGCTCACAAAATTACCAGTTTTGGCACCCAAAATGGTTCAAATGGGTCCAAATGGCCTCTCACACATTCTTACTCCTCATGGATAAGTTTAAAAGCATGAAAATAGTCTATATAACATGTCCAAGTGATCCAAATCATCATACATCTCAAACTTATTATGCTACGGGCCAAAATGCACTATCACATACATGCATCAGAAGGGGCAAAACTCACATTTTCATTACTTTGGCTCTCTACATAGTTTGTACATCATATATCCATACATTTGCACTTGTTACAACATGTACATCTCAAAAATAGAAGGTGCATATTCATCTTGGCACCACTTTATATCAAAATAGACAAAACAAAACAAAATTTTTCTAACATACTAAGGTATTGTCTCGTCCTTCCCGGTTCGTGGGTCTTCGACCCTGCCTTCCTGGTTCAGTGGGGTTTGTCCCTTCTTGCTTAACTCAAGGGAAAAGCACGCCTTGGTGGGGGAAGCTTTGCTCCCACTTATATGGCCCGTTCCCAGGACCAAACCATCCGATATGGGACTTTACATTCCACCCCCCTTTGGGGCCGACCCGTCCTCGGGTCGCACATGCGAATGGCCAGCTCTGATACCAACACCACACAAAACTACTAAGGTATTGTCCCATCCTTCCCGGTTCGTAGGTCTTCGACCCTGCCTTCTCGGTTCAGTGGGGTTTGTCCCTTCCTGCTTAACTCACAGGAAAAGCGCGCCTTGGTGGGGGAAGCTTTGCTCCCACTTATATGGGCCGTTCCCAGGACCAAACCATCCGATGTGGGACTTTATATAAAGCATTTTGCCTCAACAATTATTGCATTTTGCTTCAATCTTTTGATCTTTAAGACAATACAAAAGCTGAACAAAGAAATTCATTGCACAGACTCATGAAAAAGGCACAAAGAAAGAGTATGTATGAAAGAGTATCAGTACAATTTTTCTTTATCAACAAAACCAAGTATTTTGTTTAGCAAAAGTGAAAGAAAAGCAGCAAAAGAGAGAGAGAAGAAGCAAAGTAAAGTCAAGGATTCAGAATCAAAAAGAAGAAAATAGCCTGTACAGTCGAAAGCATAACTCCTTTAGCTGTCTCTACCTTCATACCTCTTGCAACGGCTATATCTGTGAAGTTAAACTTTCCAACAGACATATTTTTTTTGGAAGCCACTATATAACAGTAAGATGAAGAACTGAAGAAAACAGAAAACTGAAGCAAAGAAAGAAAAGCTAAGTTATATTATAGTATTTATTGTTCTCTTCATCTTAAATCTTCTGAGCTTAGTTTTTGGGTAAATCTAACTTGTAAGAGTTTTTGAAAGTGATTTTATTGTAATCCTTTATTGATAAGGATTTTAAATATATCCTCATATCATTGTTATGTAAATCTTTTCTAAGTGTGGAGAAAGTAAGTTTTGGGTAAGTTTATGTGAAATCTAGGTGTTGTAAAAGTTTTAGGTAAGTTTGGAAATCTAGGTTCTGTGGGTGTATACTCTGATTTTATAGTGAAAATCCCTTATTGTGTATCAAGGGAACTGAATGTAGGTTTTGAAGATCGAACCAGGATATATCAAGTGTTCTCCTTCTTTTACTTTGCTTTTTATTCTATTTCAGCCTTTATACTAAAACCTTGTCGATAAGGTCCTATTTTATCTCTTGATATTTACTTTTTAGTTATCTTTTAGAAGATCCTATCGACAAGATCTTAGTTTGGCTACAAGGTTTCTGCACTAGTACTCTTTATCAAGTATTTTTTTTATTGAAATTATTTGATATTAATATATAATTGATTTAATTGTGTTTAATTCTATTTTTCTACAAAAACACTTATTCATCCCCTCTAGGTGCATTCTTCAGAACCCTGAGCTTCCCTCCCAAATCCTTTAGCCTTCCTCATTCATCAATCGAAAACCCCTAATCCGAGAACTCCTCTAGCCAAAACAGAAACGTCTATCTAAAGATATCTAACCGAAAAGACAAACAGAGCCCCTTTCACAGCCCTCATCCTCTGTCTGTCTCTCCTTCGCGTCTTTTTTCTCCAAAAAATGTTCCCCTCTCAGTCTTTCTTGGCTCCTCTCAATCTCTTCTCTCACTCTCTACTTCTCTGTCTCCCCCTCAATCTCTCTGTTCTTCTTTTTTTTTTTTTCATCTCACACACTCTCTCTTGATCTATCACACTCGGTCTCCCTCTCTCTCTTTCTCTGTAACCAAGGTTGCTACTGTCTCTTTCCCTCTTTTCTCCTCACTCGCCTCTTTTTATTCTGAACCTCACCTCTGCCTTTTCTACTCATTCCCAGTGCTTTGTGCATCTGTGTGTCTTGCGTGTCTGTTCCTCCTCGTCTTTGACGGGGAAAGGGACCTGAGAGAAGGTTAAATCTTTGAGCCCATCGTTGTAAATCTGCTCCACTTATAGCGTGTTTGGTTTGGTAGATAAAAAATAAAAAATCATGTTTGCTTGTCATGGATAAGTAGAAATAACTATTTGTTGCTTTGTTTTAAATGTGGTTTGGGTTCTCCAGCTGCCAATTCAAACACACACTTAGACCCTTTAAGACATTGCACCCTCTTCTCTCCTCTCGTGCTCTGTTTTGTGTTTCGGTCTTGCTCTCTGCTGATGGCGTCCCAATTCTCTGCATCTTGGAAACACATCGTTTTACTTAGTAAAACAGTGCATTTTGACTCAACTCTTAAAAGAAAAAAAAAAGGCCTTTGAAGCCTAAATAGTATCATCTTCCCGTCGCTGCACAGCTCATTTGCCTCATTTTTTAACATCTTCTTCATCGGCTTTCCATATTTCATTCCACACATGTCAATTGGTTTGAGCAATTGGTCCACTCTGATCCCTCCGCTGAAGATCTCTATCAGTAGGTGACAAACATGGGGTAGATGAGCTTCTGTGCAAAAAGTTCCTAGTGAGAAGAAGTGGATAATCATTTCTAACCCTACTTAGATCATTTTTCAAGACCATGTCCCCACATGTAAGTGAGCTTTAGCTTAGTCTTCACAGTATGGGCATTGCCACTTCTATCTAACTCTATTCCCAAAGTACAGCCACTTTCAATCTGCACAAATACATGCCTTTTCTTAGAAGGCCTTTTTTCCATTCTCTTATTCTTACAACACTCACCATTAAGAGGTCCTTTAAAGGTTGTAACAGCCATCTCAACATGTACACAGGTATCCAAATTAGGACTTGGAAGGAGAAGGAAAAGATGCAAACTTCAATGCCAACAATAGAGATGATAGTGGCAGAAAGTTCCTCTCTCAAGTAAACACTGAACTCAGATGTTGGCACTTGATGTTGCAGTGAAGAGTTTGTGTAGGATAAGAATAGGGTCGTCTTCTCCATTGAAAACCGAATGGCTAAATTTAGAGACCATTTTTTTCCCTTTAAAAGTTGAGCCAAAACACACGGTTTTAAAAGTTAAGCTTATCTATCCCATGTTTGTCACCTACTAATAGAGATCTTCAGCTGAGGGATTAGAGTGGACTAATTGAGATATTAGGTTACTAAGACTAATTGACATGCTTGGAATGAAACAAGGAAAGTAGGTGAAGAAAATGATAAAAAATAAGGCAAATCAACTGTGTAGCGGCGAGAAGATAATATTGTTCGGGATTCAGAGAACTGTTTTCTTTTTCTTTGAGAGTTGAATTAAAATGCACCATTTTACTAAGTGAAACGGTGCGTTTTCCAGTGCAGAGGAAAGTGTTCTAGGTTAAAACGCAAGGCTTTTAGTTTACTTTTTTTTTTTTTGTGTTAGGTCGACTGATTAAGAAGAATGGGGATGGAGCTATTTTAGTTTTAGTTTTAGTTTTATTTTTAGTTGAAAGTTTTTTTAATATAGAATTATCTTGGTTTGAGATAATTGGGTAAAAGGGTTATTTCGGTTACGTGAGTTTAGAAAGATTGGAGTTAACATACTAGGCTACATTGGGATTTTTTCATTCTTTTTAATATTTTGTTTTGTTTTTTTCTTTTATTACTTTTGACCTTTTAAATTTTTTTTTTCTTTGTTTCATTTTTCTTTTTTTAGTATTTTTTGCTAATTTGGTTTTAATATTATTTCTAATTATTTCTTTTCTTTTTTTTTCTTTTCTTTCTTTTTTTAAATTTTTTTTGCTAATTTGATTTTAATATTATTTTTGGAGTGTGCTTGGACAAAATATAGTGTTTTCACCCCTGATTAAACCCTTGGGTAGAAAATTAATTTTTAAAACAATAAAGAAAATGAGATTTAAGCCAATTCAAAATTAATAGTGAATGTAATCCAACATTTGTAATTGGAGATTCTATGAAAAAAGTTCATATAGATAATAACAAGTTATTGTTAGCTCTGCTAGCACTTAATTTTTAGTTCCTTCCTGTGGTATAAGAAAAGTACTAGAATGCAAAGATAAAATCTCTTAATAGTTTTCATAATCCTTATGGGTGATGTATTAAATGCAAAGACATTTGATAAAATTACTTACGTGAGTATGGAGTGGAGTTGCTTTTATGAAATCGTGACAAAATCTCTAGAGCACTTATTAAAACTAAGCAGGTGTGTGGCTTGTTAAAACACAAATAGTGATAATAGAAAGCATCATAAGGGGTGTAATTTGCCTAGTAAGACCTCTAACATACAATAAAGACTTGTTGATCCAATCATGGGGGGTGTAATATGACTAGTAAGACCTCTGACATACAATAAAGACTTGTTGATTCATAGAAAGTATAAGCTTTATTGATAGTTCTGTGTTAATTTTTATTAGTCAAAGTTTGGTTCATAATCCAAAAAATACCAGATTAGAAATGTTTACATTTATACTTTCAACCCAAATGTTATTTCTTTTCCTCTTACATTTTTGAAATATGTGAGGAATTGTTGGGTGTAGAAGTAAAAACAGAGTATTTCAAAAAGAGTAAATCTCACATTGCTCAAATTAAGAAAGTTTTGAGTGTATATATTTTAAGATATATTATTGGGCTAGTAAAAGAACTAAGAAAGAAGATGTACTTACGCGCATAAGTGTAAGCTAAGTTAAACTCAATTTAGTTGAAATTTATCGATTTTCTCTTACACGGTAGGAATAGTTTTGCACAAATTTGTTTAACCGAATGAGGCTTTTAGAAGAGATTGAAATTTTTATTTTATAAAATTAGCAATATGATTTTTGGTTTTACCATTAGTTTTCACAATTTTTCGGTTAGAAATCGTGTAACAACCTTTCTTAATACCATTAATTTTGTAACCTTCTCTCATAAGCCTTTTTTTAATCTCCAACATCCTTTTTATTAAATTACCAACATTTTTTTTTAAGTCCTTGACATTCAGTTTCTTACCAATATATCTATGAAGGTTTATTTGCTCATTTGATATATATATATATATATATATATATATAAATTTCCATAGAAACATCCTTTTCTTGTTTAGGTTGCATCCTTACTTCCCACAGTTCTGTGCCCCTGAACCCATATAAAAAAAGATCTATTTTATGTTGGAGGATATTCGTGAAGATAAAATAATCCTTAAAAACAATATTCTACAACGTGATTCAGATTTTTAATAATATTATTCCACTAACAATAGGTGCTTCTAAAATGCAATTTTACTAAAAGACTTATTTTTAAAAATGTAAAAGTTTGGGGACTTAATCTTTTGTTTTAAAAATTTAACAAACTCTTTACAAGTAACCTAAAATAATAAAATTTAAGAAGTCTTTTCATAATTTTCTCCAAAAAAAAAAAGAAAATATAGATGCTGCTTACTTGTGGAGGGAATGGGGGAGTATAAGATGGATTATTCGAAATTGAGCTTTCTGTCAGGAAGCTCTAAATATTGGGCCCCAATTTCAGTGGAGGGAATTGAATCTAGTGTTTCTATCTTGACCGATTAACTTTTGCTAGCCAAAAAATAGTAGACGATGAAGTATGAATGCCTATTTGGGTTGGGATCATTTATGGTAGTCCTCAGGTTCTCAGGGAGTTGCTAAGCATATTTGAACTTTGGAGGAGGCCGAAGTACGAAGCACTAACAATAAAGGAAGAAATAGAAAACGTATAATATACCTAAATAGCGTCTTTATTTGGCTGGCACTTGAGAGCAGGAGGGTCATTTTGCTCGTAATGGGCCACGTTACCGGGTCTTGGTGCATGATCCATAGGTCTCCCTAAGTAATGATGCTTCTATGCAGAAGTCTCCAATGCTAGCCATGAAGCCTGATTGGAGGCTCAAATTGCGTAAAATGGATATCTGCAGGGGGGGTTTCTTATGGCCATTTTTTGTCTTTTTAATTTTTAATTTTAGAAGTTATAATTTTTTATTTAAATAATTTATCTAAAAATATAATTTATAATAAAATTTTATAATATCATTTGATTTATATATTTGACGTCACTTAATAAAATTTTTTTTATTGTTATTGTTGTTATAATTTTAGAGATTATAATTTTTACTTTTAAAAATAAAAATTATATTTGTATAGTAAAGCTTTTTTATTATAAAAAAATTTAAATTTTAAAAAATTTTAACTACACAAGTGAACTGTGCAAGAAATTTAAATTTTAAAAATTTTAATTATGTGTACGGCTAAATACAGCTAAATTTTTTTTAAGTTTAAATTCTTTTATAATTAAAATATTTTTTCTTATAAATATAATTTCTATCTTCACAAATAAAATTTATAACTTCTAAAATAAAAAGACAGAAAATGACCGAATGCACCTCTGCAGTCGGGGAGGATCTGCTCTTAGGTCCTCGAAATGCTACCTGCGTCACCTAAGCTTTATTTGGACCAAATGGGCCAAGATGATATTTATCTCTAAGGTAATAACTTTTGATTATACTCCAAAAAATGGAATCAGTTAGTTTAAAAATAAAAAACTAAATTCAAAAAGCAAGCTGTTGCTAAACGTATTTATAAGCTGATCAAGATATACTTTGTGCATCGCTACAAACATAATCTTGACTATCGAATTCATTTAAAAGTTTTTGTTTTGTTATTTTTAGATTATGAATTTGATAAATTTTTATACTTCCTCCCTTTTTTCGTATATATTATTTTAATACAAAAAGTGACTTATATCATTATTTATACTAAATTAATAATAACATATATATAAAAACAACGTGAAAGTAATATGACTTGCTCCTTCTCAATATTTTGTGGTCATCTGCAAAATGAATAACGGCTTTGTCACGAACAAGTTTACCAGAAGCAGAAATGATCAAAGCTCATCTCAACATTAGTGATCTCTGACTCCCATTTCATTAGTCAAGACAATAGATTGCAGAGTAAAACCATTATCAGTGAGTCTTACACCCCGAAGCAACGGTTTTTTTTACAAGTAACCAATGCTGGCAACTGATATAGCGCAAAACACAGTTTCTCCTAATATTGTCCACTTTCACCAATCATACTTTTCTGAGCCAAACTTTCATGTTTATCTATCTGTAAGCAACGTTAAAAAATCCTTTAGAATTTAAATTGATCCAATTTCAAATGCATCTAAACGAGTTTTTTTTGCAGGGCTGTATTAGAATCCCACATGTTGTGTGTACTCCGAGTAAGCTGACTGCATAGCAATAGGGGCCCGTGTAACATAATCCGGGAGATCAAATGCATTCACAAGTTCCCTTGCAATATTCCTCACTTGGAAACTCAGATACTCCGTGAGTTTGTGGATTGCCTGCGAAATGAAAGAACTTCACTAATCAACATCATTAACAACAAGAGCAATGTCCTGACATATCCATTCTCATCTTGGATAAGTCCCTCACTGCTGTTCTGTTGCAGTTAGTTTTTACATTTTAGGTTACCAAAAAATGTGATTGCTAACAACCAGGATTTTTTTTTTTTTTGGGGGCAAAGGCAACTCATGTTCAATAAATTTTGTACAGAAAATTTAGTAGTTGACAAGTCTGAAATCATCATAAATTTTAGATCACATTTTCCCTGATTTCAACAAACTTCAAACTTCTGTGACTGAGAGTCAATAAATACTCCGAACTGCAGTGGTTTTTGAGACCATATATTACAACTTTGGAATGGTATCATCAATAAAGGTGTTTGTATACCTTGGCTTTGTTGGGTGCCACATAATCAACATTTCGGTAGGTTCCTATGTCTTTCCAAATTCGATCCAGGGCATAAAGATCACAGACGAGCTTAAGAGCTGCTTTAGAACTTGGATCACGACAGCTGATGCAGAAATAAACTAAGTTAAACATGGACAATAAAGGAGAACATAAAGCAAATAATAGGAACTAGGAAGTACCTCTGCACAGATTCAATAAATTTAGCAAGGATGACTGACTCAATATGTGACTCTGCAAGTGTCAAAAGGTGATTTAAGCATCTATTCCATGCACCAAAGCTCCCAAGAGATTTAGAATGCTTGCGAAGTCGTACAGCAACACTTTGAAGCAATCTCGATGTGCGGTACTGCAATGTGAAAAATTACATATAATATATCTGATCTATTTCATCCAGCGTATAGTAGATTGTAGATAGGGAATGCAGATAACACTCACTCTGAAAGCATCCAACTGGAACTTCGGATTTCGTAAATGGTCTTCACCTTCCCACCGAGCAGTTACCGGATTTGGCTGAGAGAGATATGTGTTCATGGATTCTCTCAAGTAGTTCCACGTGACTGCAAAAGTCCCACCTTGAAACTTCTGCTTGTATTGTTTCAATAGATCAGCTGCAACCTGGATAAGAAATAGGAGAGTTCAGAAATATCACGCACTGCTTGTAAGACAAGAACCAAGGTTTTACCAATGATGCAGAAAACATACACAGCTTAAAGCAGCAGCAAAATTATATTTTCCATTAATCAGAAGAAGGATGTGCTTTCCTAGTTTCCACATGATTAGATATGAAAGTAAAGACGTAAATTTTTTTTTCTTTTAAAAAGAAGGTATTCATGCCACGGGAACCAAACCATTGAATGAATTAATTTTGAAATAATAGTTGGTTTTCATTATTTAGCTTATCATTTGGAGACTAAAGAAAGCAAAATGCAGTTATACTGAACCATAGAAAAATGCAAATAACAAGCAACCCCCACCCTCTGGTCCACAGGAGGTAAGAAACTAAGAAGAGCATGATAGATCAAGGATTCAAGGTTAAAGTGGCATTTTGAATTAAATGGCAGGTAAATTGCAGCTTTCCGATTTAACAATGTTCTTACTAATGAAAATGTAAGCTGTCACAACTAACAACCCTGAGGTGTAGAAAATTGCAAAGGGGATTAAAATATGGAAAACAGCCTACAAAATGACACATTGATGACCAAATTGATAGAGCCGTGTTTTCTAAATCTTGTTGGTTCTCAGCTAAAGCAAATTTAAGGTCTACTTCATAAATGTCTCCATAACAGGTGATATAATTGGGTTCAGCCTGTACCTGTTGAAGAAGAACTGTGTTGTCCCCTTCAAATGTCTGAAAAATGTCATGATCATTTCTCAAGCTACCAAAACGGTTTACAGCAGCATAACCATGGCCTCCACAGGCTTCCCTGCAGGTACTCAGTGACTTTGCAGTATATGCTGTTACATAAGCCTTAAGACCTGCTGAAAGAGTATGGACATCTCCAACTAATTCCTCATCATGGGACTTCTTCATTTCTGAATATTTCTCCACTAAATATGCAGTGGCAAAATGAAATGCATAAGTTGAAGCCAGCATTGGCATAAGCTTGTGTTGTTGAGACTGGTAATCAAGAATACTAACTTCAGGTTGGTTTGGAGGTCCAAATTGTTGACGGAGTAGAGAATATCGAATGGCAATTGTGGCAGCAACCTTCAGGACGCTAACTGAAGAATATGCAAGCCCCACCCTACCACCTACAAGCTCCCCTAGTGTTGCAGCAAACCGTTTATTTACAGAAGGAAGGCTACTAGTGTACTTCCCATCACGAGAGACATCTCCAAACCTGTTTAGAAGATTATCTCGAGGTATTCTTACAGAACAAAATCTTAATGCTCCATTATCTACACCGTTTAATCCAATTTTATGACCACAATCATGTATCTCAATTCCTGGAAGTGTATTATGGGTCTTAATATCCCTTATTGGAACTATAAAGGCATGGACACCCATATCAGAAACACCTTTTGAATCATAAGTTGGTAACACCAGCCGGGCAAAAACAGTGGCAAATTTTCCATGAACTGCAGCATTGCCAATCCACCATTTGATGGCACCATCAGTAGGCGTGTTGATGATAAATTCATCTGTGATTGGATCAAAAGTGGCAACTGTTTGTAGGCCCTGCACATTCGAACCTTTTAAGCACAAAAATTAGCAGTTTAGAAAATTGTGTTATAGAGCCATATGATAAAATGTTTGGGTTATAGAGCCACAGAAAATTGTGTTACAGAGCCATATGATAAACCTAAAATGCTCCCATGGGGTCCTCATTTTATAGAAACAGAAGACAGTCTAATAACAGAAGGAAAACAAAATATAGAACTAGATGAACAAAGTCACAACGATTTGAACACTGTCAACTAGCCATCTCTTCAGCTATATATCACGTGAAAGCAAACGGTAGAACCAAAGTCTTTAGTCAGATGAAAATAAAGTAGATTTCACAAATATCTCATCAGGAATCAAATTACAAAGAAACTTATGCGCCAAGTCTTCAGGATATGAGTTGGAGATATGTATTAATTATCCAGAATGCCCGATATGGAAAATACATTGCTAAATTTTACTAGTGGGTTATATTAATGCAATGTTTTTGATCGAGGGGAAGAAAACTTTGTGAGTTTAATTTCTTCTTTGTTTGGAATTGAATCAAGCAGTTAAAAGCATCCAAGCAATTATGAAGGATAAAGAAATAAAGAGAAATGCAAACATCAAAATATACCGTGATGCAATTCGGTCATAGCAAAACAACCCGGGTAGTCCAAATTATCAATACCGTCAAAGTATTTATCCTTATGCTTCTTAGTTCCTAAATTGAGAACAGAACCTCCCCAAAGACTGCAAATGAAAGGCAGATCGTGAAATTCAGAACAGGATATATAAATAAGTCATATATTCTGATAATATTTGGTTTAAAAATTGCGGGGCTCTTTGATTTCTAAAGGCTGTAGAATAAAGGACCGGAAATTCATCTAATATTAAAAAACAATCTGAGGTTATTGAACGAAGAAAAGGGGATGGGAGACGTAAAGGTAAAAGCCGGATCACCTATACTGCACTCCCATCTTAATCCCTAGAGACATGTCGACGCCACCGACAGCTTCGAGAACGGCGAAGTACTTAGAGGGTTCTTCAAGCACGTATCTAAAGGGCCTAATTCCAGCCTCCCTGACCAAGCCAAGAAGCTGCCTCATGCAGAGCTCACGATGATCATCTTTAGAAATCTCCACAGGGGTCTGGAGTTCGGGCCTAGAATTGAAGTATTCAAACACCCTCTCCTGAATATCTCTGTGCTTTCCCCTCATGTAATCGGATAGAATAGCGGTATTGACGTCAAGCTTCGCCCTAGCGCAGGTTAGCATTTGCAGTTGCTGTTGGGGATCAGAGAGTGGTCGAGGTATTGGAATTAGATGCAGAGATAGCCTAAGGATACGCCTCGACAGCGTCTGAGAATCATCATCGCTCTGCATTTTGGGCTCTTGAGGTCGGAGCAATTCCTACACAGATTTTATGTGTTGGATTCTGTAGGAGGGCCAATGGGCGATGGATAGACGAAGAAGACGAAGAAAAAGGATGCGACTGAGTATGGGAAACTTCTACGGCACCATTGATGACGTGGCGGCTACAGATAGGATCAGAGCTTGGCGCGTTCGTTTGACAACTTTTCCCGATTTGGATAAAGAGTAACACAAACTCCCGTCAGCCTTCACGTCTTTCTGCTCCTGCGTCATTTTGATTTTATTGAATTGATTTAAGGGCTGTATAATTTAATTTACTGTTTTTAAAATAAAATATATCCAATTTAATTTTAAATTATAATTACAGTTTTATATAAGAGTCATATAAATAATGATACTATTAAACTTTATAGTATTACAAAAATACCGTAAATATTTCTCAACATTATCAAGGGTAGATTATATTCTTCTTTTTTTCAGAGAGATATAAAAATTATATAATTTTTTTATTTTAAAAAATTTATACTCACTTTATTTAAAATTAAAATATGTGTTATATTAATATCTCTTATAATAAAAAACATGTTACGATTAGTAATATTTCAATAAAATATCTTTAAATTTATATAATATGAAAATTATTAAATATATTTAATCAACACAAAATAAAATTTTGAAATTTTAAATAAATTAAATTTATAAATATTAATATAAAATGAATAAAACTAACATAAAAGTTTAAAAAATACAATTTTTTCCCAAGTTATAGTCAGACTTACTGTTGTTACAAATTAACTATTTACTTATTCATACTTTTAAGCTGATATTATTATTTTTGTTTTAGAGCTAGTAATGTGATTAATATGATGTAATTTACCTTTAATAAGTTTTTTTTATAATTCTTATATCATGTTGCCTTATGTAATTAATTAATAATAAAGTATAAACGATGAATTTAATATTTGTTTTTGAAGGTGATTTGGTTATTTTCTAACTTCAAAAAAATTATGTTATTTGAGTATTTTTAAAGGATTCATAATGATACCCATTTTTTATAGCCGTTTTTTATAACTGATTTTGTCACTGAATTGAGAATTTAATTAAATAAAGATTGCCTTTCTTTGCCTCAGTTTCCGGACAGGATAGGATAAGAACTTCATTATTATAAGATCAGCATTCTCTGCTGATCAAAGAGAGGATCCATTGGCATTATTATATGATAAGTCGCACAATGTACTTCTTTTTTTGGGTTACAACTTACAATATTGCCAAATCTAGATTTCATGTATTTAACTCTTTAAATTTATTTATTTATTTTTCATTTAGTGAAAAAAAAGAAAGAATAAGTGAAATTTATCCACTCCTATACATTTTACTTTTTTTTTTCATCTTTCACTAAATTTATTCTTTATATTTAACCCCCTAAATGGACCAGGGGCAACATTGTCAGCATACAGAAAAATTTTGCCTCCGAATTATTTCAGAAATTGAGGGGAGCAAAATTTTTTGGGGTCATTGTAGAAGAATAAAACGCTTTTTTTTTTGGGTCGGAAGAAGAATTAAAACTATTATCATTGTGTGGGGGTAAGGTCCTCTGGGTTTGAACGGGCCAAATTCGGCTCGAATGGGTTATATTAATTGGCATTGGCCCAATAAATGTCAGCTTCCCAGAAAAAAGAAAACGTAAGGGAGAATTTATAATGGCGCGTGCTAGTTTCAAGAGCGTATAATTCAAAGTTGAAATCGCGGTCATTCGGATTGTGTTTAGTTTCCCTTTTCCCCGCTTAAGCAAAATCAAGTGACTTTGAATCGGCGTTGTTGATTCGAGTTTGGACGAATGAACAAGTTTCGCTGCCATTGATGCTTCTTCTACTCCTTTCACGGTTTCACCCCCACCACTTTCCATATAGCAAGGTCCGTATTTCTTCACCGAACCCCGGTGGGGTTTTGTTTTTCCCCTTTTTTTTTTCTTTGGATATCATTGTAATTTATATAGGTTTTCCACTTCTCTGTAGGTATATCAGCATTCTACACGTAGCATTTCCACGAGGATGGTTCAAAAATTTAGTTGATTTAGTTTAAACTAGCGTCGGGGATTTGCTGTTAACCCCTCTCCTCGTAGCGACTCATGGGGAGTGGAGATAATTTCAGCGATGGGATTGTCGAAACCCGTCCTGCTCTGGCTGATTGCACGAATCGACCAGAGAAGAGGGCGTTTTCATTGATTTCGGGGGATTCGTCCCCTAAATCTGGACATGGGTATCGTAAGATGGATGCCAATAGTGGGGATTCACGTTTCGCAAAGAAAACTTGTTTCGAAGGCAGACTCAGTGCTGGCGTTTCACAAGGTAGACCTTTAATCGAAGGATTGGCAGATCACGCCTCTGAAAATGATGACGGGGACGAAGGTCTTCATAAATTTGCATCGTCCAAATGTGGGGCAATGGAATGGTCAACAATCTCTGGTTCACAAGATTCTAAATTTCCTGGGCTGGAAAGATGTGTGGGACTTAAGGGCGATGGTGGTGAAAATTCAGTTGGGGAAGGGGATCCTCTCAAAGCTTGCTCTTGTTTTTTTTGCTCCACTGGTAGTTTCAATTTCTCTTTACGGTTTATGATCTTCTACAACTTGCATTTTATCTTATTCTAGTACCTAAAATGGGCGTTTTTATATTGATCAATAGCTTCTTATATATGGTCGGACCTCCATTACCAGGATATCAAGGGTAGACTAAGTGGTGAGTGTTTATGGAATTTATGACTACTGTGTCTAGGCAACTTGCTCTGCCACATTCAATATCATAATCTTTTTCACCATCATATGGTTTCCTTCATTTTTTTTCAAAAAAATCTTTTTTGGCTAGCTCTGAAGAAGAGTCAGAAAGAAGCAGCCAAGCTGGTTCAGAAAATTTCTGGAGCAAAGGACAAAGCGGTACACTGCCAACGAAATTCTACAGAGTCATTAAATTTAGAACTGAACCTAATGGATCAGTGGAGGTCACTGTTTGTTCATATGGAGAATACCCTGGCTCATGAAAATAGCCAGCTTGTAAGTTTCAGAAATCTTGCCTGATTTGAGTTTTGCATGATTTACAATGTTCAATTTTTATTCTGGAGTGTGCATTGTCCGTTCTGTAGTTCACTATGCTACAAGAAAGTATCGAATTCATATTTTGGCTATGGATAAGAAACCGGATACCAAATGGACGCGGGGTTCTGCCCGCGCCATGATCTAAATTTTACATTCTCCAGTTTTGGCCTAATTTTATCTATATAGTTATTGTTATTCTGCTATGTTGCCGAAACTTGACTTGTGTTATCTGCATCACAATTTATAAATTTTATTTTCTTTCCCCTAATGTTCGAATAATATCATTGTGCCTGTCAGGAGTCAAGTTTTGAAAAACTAAAAGATTTGAGGGAGAGCTTCAAGAATGATCAAGAGAAGATTGACCAGGGGCGTTTTCACAATCGTTAAGTGTTCAAATGTTTCTTGTGATTGTAAGATTGCTTTACCTATCTGTTAGTTTCCATTAATTTGCATCCGCTCGTCTGTGTTTATGGGCTATTATAATGAATATGGTATGTGTAGAGTACATGGCAATTATATGTAGACATTTGTTAAATGAGCCGTTTCCATGATTCAATCAAAAGGATCTGCCTCCCTTGGGAATAAAAGAACATTTTATATCCGATGTCCCCATTGGGACTGGAGAATGACTGATAATTCTACTTCCAGTTCGGCATGTTTGATGCATGTTGGTCAATCTCACGGTTGACAAGGCAGGATCTTGGCGACAGCAATTGTGGGAGACTGACTTTCAGGAACAGGGAGTGCGTTAATTGTTAGTGAATATGTGTAAGGCGTAATTGGTAGATATTTAGGAGGAAATGTAATACCAAAGACTAACCCATGTTTGATTCTGTTTTGATTTTGATATTTTTAAAATAAATAATTTTTAAAACAAATTTTGAAAATAAAAAAATTAAAAATTCTGTTTGGATCATGATTTTAAAAAATTATTATTTTTATTTTTTTAATTCCGTAAAACAAAAGTTACAAAATATATAAAAAATGTTCTAATTTTTTTGTTTTACAAAATACTTTATTAACAATATATTATCAAATAATTTTTTTAAATAAAAAATTATTTTGAAAATGGAAAATTAAATAGGCTTTAGTTCTCCCTCTGAGAATGTCATGGTCTTTTAAAAGCTTGTGTTGTTTTTTCGAAAAAACAAGTGTTGTGAAATGATAATTAAAATATTGTTTGATGAAAAAATGAGACAGTTATTTTGAATTGCATATGAACTAGAAAATTAATTAATAAAAAAATTAATAATTTTAACAACCATACATTTAATAGTTTGTAGGATTGTAGCCTTTTGCACGGTAAAGGAACTGAATTGTCTGTGAAAATTTGGATTGGTTTCGTAAAACAATAAACTCGTCTAATTAAGCGGGTTGTACTTAAAAATTTGATGCTAAGCTCATTTAATTCATAAATATTTAAAATAAAATAATATAAATATTCAAAATTTATATACAATTGTATGTATTATGTATATTATGCTAAAATATTTACGATTCTCTTAACTTTTGATTTATATGCAAAAAGAGTTTCCTCATCTTTAAAACCTGGAGAAAGTTTTTTTTTTTTAATTATTTTTTTCAAATTTTCATTTGTATGCTGGGAGCTTCTCTCTGCAAGTGAATCTATTAAATCATTAATGTAAGTTAGTTTGAGCTTGACTGAAGGGGCATTGTAGTCATTTTATCAAGCAAAGAACGCACAGCATCTTCCTCCAAAACGCAGTCCAGCGATTGTTCTTCCCTTGCCAATTTCATGACGGTCGTTCTCCCCCGAAGTACCAAAGAAACTGCTACTTGAATAGCCATCACCATTAATCAAGTAAAACACATAACCAACTTCATGCCCTTTGCATCCAACATCTAACAATATAATAAGACAGAGATTTAAATAAATCCCAAAAAAAAAACCTTGAGACCATAAAGCTAACGATTCATATTCGTGGCTTTTAAGAGAATCAACCTTCAATCAGAACCATATGCATCTTATTTAAAACACAACCAAACACCACATGACCTTGTTTTACAATCAATAGGAAAAAGGGTGAAGGGATCAAGTTTCTATCGAATTAAGCCAATGAACTGAGAAGTAATCAAAAGATAGGTATCATTCCAAAGCAGAATAGACGCGACAGAAAGAGAATAACTCCATCACTTGGTCATAAAAGAATAGAACAACCAGCCACTCCAATTTTCACATCCTAAATTCGAGTAAAATACATCCGGAAAGGAAAAAATTGAATCACAATAAATACAACAATATCGTCAGTAGCATGAATCTGATAGCTTAATATGGATACTGAGAACACATTATATGATATCCAAATGAAATGAAGTGTGGAACAAAACTAACCTCCAACTACTGCCTTTCCTGAAGTTTTGAAGTTTGAATTTTATGCTTTCTGGGATACTTCAAGCTCTTAATTTTGCATTCAATGATGGTGTTATTTTTTCTTTCCTAGCATTTAGAAAAATTGTGTGCTTAATAGAGCCAGGGACTCCAAAATATTTATATCAAAATTTCAGCCCTCTTCCCATCAAAGAGTTCCTAAAATCGCGGGACATGGATGGAATATGGCTATCTGATAATTGGAGTCTGAAAATTATGGACCAACTTTATGTGAACGTTAGCAACAGGCTGAACGTTACTACAACGTTCACCTGAACGTGCCAACGTTCACCTGAACGTGCAATAGAATCTCCTTCCTTAATTGATTCAAAAGGAGATAGATTTAGAAGAAAGTGATAATTGAAGAACATAGATAGGTTTATGATGGTCAATACAATATTTGTAGAGCGAGTCTCTCATGGATTTTGTTCTTCGCCTTAGACTTTGTTGTGCCACTTCTCTCATACTTCCTCTTAAATTGTTCGAGTCACGATGCCGATCAGTCTTGTCCCTATCACATACCCATTCAAATTTCTTTTTTTGTGTTCGCAACGCTGTCGGTGATGAGAGTCACAAGATACAACGAGGCTACGCAGAACAGCTTTAGGTTTGTGTTTTTCTTTTTACAAAGTAAAGTGTTTGTGATTATTCAATTTTGATGAATAATGAGAGGAAATGTGTGATTATTAGATTCATATTAGGAAAGAGAGGAAGCCACTAAAACGTTTGTGTGAAGGAATATCAAAGTTGAAACAGAGGTTAATCTGGAAATAGGAAAAAAGGAAGAATGCTTGTTTGCAGTTCAAATTATGCAAATTCTTCAATGTGGAACTATTTATTTCCAATTATTTCTCCTTACTTCGGCTCACTCTTGCTCTGCTTCCCGAATTCGATCTACTTTGTTTTCTTCTATGACCTTGTATGTTGATCAAGAAGTCAGAATGATGAGCAGAGTGCTTCAGTGGAAAACGACGATCGTGAAATTGGAACAGTTGCTGGGTTGGGCTTTGGATGAAGATGCTGTGCCCTTTTGGCTTTTGAAAATGACTACAATGCCTTTCCAGTCCAACTCAAATGACATGTGGTGAAGTTAACTTTGACGTGGCAATTTAATAATTTAACAAATTTATTAACCGATAGAGTTATTTGCATAAAAATGAAAGTTTAGGGATAGTTATTTACTAAGTTGAGAAGGGGAAAAAAGTCCTTTATACATGATCCAATTATATGTAATTTTAAATAAGTTTATACGAGTCAAGTTCAAACTCTCATTAAGGCGTGTCAAACTTGTTTTCATTTTTTAAACTAAGATTCATATTGCGGTTGACTTTGAGAAGCCAGAGCTTGGCTTAGCTTGGCTCATTTTGTTTCAGTTGCTCGTTATGAATCATATAAACGGTTGCTTGGTGGTTGTAATTGCGAAAGTTATAGGCGTTAAGTTAGAAAGGGAGTGACTGATCTGCCCGAACTTGTTTACGATCTATGAAAATAGGCACATAAATTCTTCAAGCAAGTTTATGGACCTTTCGCATGTCACCTTTTGTTTTGCGCTGTAATTTATATGTCCTGAAGGACGTGATATTATGCCTGTTGATAGTTATCTACACACTTGGTCGGCCCGACAATATAATTAGACTTGAATTTTAAGGCTCAAAATGAAATGAGGCTTCTCACCAGAAGTGGGGTTGTACCGGTAGCTTTTGACATACCTCGCTCTGCATAAAGTCGATTGCACTATGTTTCGGTCAACGCGTTTCCTCTCCAACATGTACATTTTTTCCAACTCTGGAAACTTAATTTAATTGAGGAATTATAAAAGAGTTTAATCCAAAAATAATATTATAGCATGAAAATAGTGTTTCAAAGGTGCACATGGCGGCACATGGATCAAAAGATACACATGGCTACGGCATTATTAAAATGCACTAAGGACAAAGTATGTCAATGTTGAGTTTGGATTAGTTTAGGTAAGGTGTTATCTGTCTTGGTGTGCCAGAGACACTTCCCTCGTATTTTTTGTTTAATGTTTATATATATTTAATTGCTGAATACTTGCAAGAATTGGGTTGATGGAACACCCCCATGTGATTAAGTCCAACGTTAGCAGAGCTTATCATTTGCAGCTAATGGAGAATTTCAGCCACTCAATTCTACATAATGGTGGGGGCAATGGTTGACAATTTTGAACGTCTTCCACATAGATAATTCACTAACCCCATCATTCATTTGGAATCCGTATGTGATTGAATTGAACCATTGCGGTTGGGTTAAAAAAATAAGAAACTAGGAAGAATAATTATTTCAGTACCAATACCAATGTGAGTGGTTATCTTTCTGCAATAAGATTTATATATATATATATATATATATATATAAACTAAAATATGGATTATGAATTATGAACTAGCAAAAAGTGAGAGCGTGATGACGATGTTCATTTATGTAAAGTCTCAACCAATAGAAGGGAGAAGAGAGAGAGAGAGAGAGAGAGAGGATACGTTGCGTTGGCGTGGCTTGAAAGTGATGCGAGGTCCCACCTTGAGTTGAGGGAAGGAATCTCATCTAATGGATGCGGACCCTTTCGTCTTACGCATCTTGGATGCCACGCATACCTTTGTCAACCTTTTGACTTTGCCTTACCTTTATTAATATTTTAAATATTTTAAAAGATAAGAAATAGAGATCATTCTTTATATTTTTACTGATACATTTTTAATTAAAATATAAAAAATACATAATTTTTTAATAATAATATAATATGTATATAATTTAATTAAAATTTATATATTTATTATATTTTAATTAAAATTTTGATAATAAATATATAAAAATTACCTATAATTTTTTTATGGAATTAGAGCTTTCATTGAACTTTTTTATTTTAAAATTTATATAAAATAATTTTTTATTATTATACATACAAATTTTAAAATAATTTGATAATGTAGTCTTAATTTCTTTAAAAATCTCCATCAAAATCCTTATCTAACCATTTTTTCCTTCGCCTCTGAGACCTGTCATGACTTCCACCCATCTAATTTTTGCCTTATATTTATGAATTAATAACAAACGTGATCGGAATATATTCGTTTATTGTTTTTTCTTTCCGTTATTTAGATATGACCCCTTTTAAAAGATCCCATTCCACCATTTATAGATTTGCAAGATCAGTCTGTGCTGCCCATTCGTCCACCCCAAGGGTCCTATGATTACTTGCTATTGGCATCTTAATGTTTTTTTTAAACTGATATATTTTAATTTTTATTCAACTGATTCTAATTTTAAAAATTTCAAAAATCGGAAAATTTGATATAATCACTTGTCATAATTGTAAAAATTATACTTTCTTAATATGCAAAGAAAGTATTTTGACCAAAAAAAATTCTCATAGTTATTAAGTTAATACGTAGTAAAGTAGAAT
Organism: Erythrophleum fordii; assembly: GCA_032878935.1. Lineage (NCBI taxonomy): Eukaryota > Viridiplantae > Streptophyta > Magnoliopsida > Fabales > Fabaceae > Erythrophleum > Erythrophleum fordii. The sequence goes on from JAVQMF010000054.1 coordinate 47,001,587, forward strand.
TTTCTCATCTGCACACCATACTTTACAATGTTTTTTGGACAGTCTTACCTTTAACTTCTCGATGTCATAGTGACACATGATTGGGCCCCAATCAATATTCACCGAGCTAATTGGGGTTGAAGTAACCACAGCATGTGGTTAATGGTTACGATCACTTGCTATCTTGCGAGGAACTCGTCTTAAACTTTCGTCGGGCAAGAGAATTCTATCCCCATCATACCCAATCAACAAAATGAATAGCCTAATAACTGACCATCACCAAAGCTTTCACTTTCTCTACTTTGGGAAAATGATTTCACAAGCTTTCCCTGTATAAGTGATCAATAATTCATTCCTCTTTATTGAAAATAAAGGAGTAAATTAAAAGATTTTAATGTATATTTAAGAAAAAAGGCTTTTCATCTTTCGTTTTTGCAGTTATTCATTCGACGGAGCTCTCAGGCACATTTTTTTTTTTTTTTAAAAATTGTCATGAAAAATATAACTTTTGTTAAATTATGTAGAAATTTTTAATAATAATAATAATATATTTTACACAAATAAAAAAAACGCATGGAAGGTAAGACAAACACTCATTAAATACCAGATGTTGACAATTTGAGAGGCCGCACAGAGCGTTGTTGTCAGCAGTATTTAATCCAATACAAAGACGACACGTGTATCCCACTGCTTTGGGACAAGCATCTGTCAGTTACGATCTGCGCAAGGGTACACGTGGCAATTTCCCATAGGATATCAGTCACGCATGAAGGTATCAACATCGTCGAAGTTGACGAGGCCACAAATTAATTTTTTTAAAATAATGTGATTAGAGTAAAGATTGATGAGGGTTACGGGCTCTACAAGCTCATCAGCCCCAGGCTATATAAATTGAGGAAGGGTCACCATGAAAATGCAGGAGTGGAGCAACGAAAGTGAGGCCACCAAAAGGGAAGAAAGCAGCGATAAGATTTCTACTACTTTCGTCTCTCATTTTCTACGTTTCTCTAACCCCTTCCCCTTCTTGGAATCCCTCTCTGTCATTGTCCGTCTTCCAAATTAAAATTTTCAGTTTTTTGCGAACGAACACATACACATATCACGACAGCTGATTTTGAAAGTCAGGCGATTCAGGTAGAGAGATTCAGGTTTCCTGTTTTCAAATTCAAATTCGAAAAGTTTCAATTTTTTTTTTTCAAGTAGCAGCTTTCTTGAACCTGTTCTCTGGTTTTGAAACTGGGACAGGTTGTCTTCATACACTTGGTTTTCCTGTGTCAATTTGTTGGCTTTTTAATTCTTCTTGTATTGTGTAGCATGGCGACAACTATAGGTATGTATAACAATGGCAGCAGCCTGGCATCAGATTTCTTAGATCCGTGTAGTGAAGAACTGGCGAAAGCACTTGAACCTTTTATGAAAAGTGATTCATCTGCCTCTTCTGTCTCTCCCCCATCTTCACCTTCTTCGTTTAGTACCTCCTCGCAACCTTCCTGCCCCTACACTTCACCCACTTCTTTGGCCAGTTATTATCGCAAACTCTGCACAGCATCGAGCTCCCACATATTTTCTCCGGGATTCTCGAGTAGCATAGGGCTTAACCAACTCACCCCATCTCAAGTTCTTCAGATTCAAGCTCAATTCCAGATCCGACAACAACCGGCCCTCAACATCCTAAGCCCAAAACCTGTCCCCATGAAACATGTCCGTAATGCTCCGAAACCCACGAAACTGTACCGAGGAGTGCGACAGAGGCATTGGGGCAAATGGGTGGCTGAGATCAGACTCCCAAAGAATCGAACCCGTCTCTGGCTTGGCACATTTGATACTGCCGAAGAGGCTGCTTTGGCATATGACAACGCTGCATATAAGCTAAGGGGAGAGTTTGCTCGCCTTAATTTCTCTCATCTGCGACACCAAGGAGCTCATGTATTTGGTGAATTTGGCAATTACAAGCCTCTCCACTCCTCCGTCGATGCCAAGCTTCAAGCTATTTGTGAAAGCTTGGCCAATTCCCAGAAACAGGGGACTGCAGGGGATCCTTGTTCCCTCGCTGATTCAAAGCCCAAGGTGGTGTTGGATGAGTCAGAATCGAAAAGTGAAGTGAAGGATTGTAAGGTGGAGAACACAACATCCTCGCCCTTGTCTGATGAATCCTGGGCTGGTTCGTCTTCCCCTGAATCCGACATCACTTTCTGGGATTTCTCGGATTCCAAGGATGAAACCCACGACTTTCAGTTGGAGAAGTTTCCTTCCGTGGAGATTGATTGGTCAGCTATTTGAGATGTCAACAATCTTCCTTGTTATATGGCGTTACCTTGTTCTAGATTATGTATTTGTATCTTGTAGTTTTGGTGTCTTGAGCAGCAATCTGCAATTGAATTTTTGAAATTTGCAGAAGTGTTGCTGACTGCAAGTTTAGGGTAGAAAATAAGGGAGTCATAGTAATTACCTAGTACGTGGTGTAATGAGTTCAGGAGCTCGTCTTCCTTCTTGTGCTGGGGCTTTTTATTCCATGCATGACCAAGGGAGCTTCCTCTTAGGTCTTGGTTGTACTTGTAGTTAAATCAATGTAATTAAAGCTATATGAATCTTCTGTAAGTTTTTGTTAAAAATGGATATGAGCATGTGGTCGTGTTTGATTCTATTCTCTGTTATTGTCAAGCTTTATCTTTTCATCTTAGGCAGCAGTTTCTGTTTCGCGAGTTACCATGGTCTTTGGCAGTTATCACAAGTAAACCGAAACAAAAAAATTATCATTCCATTTTTTTTGGGTGAAGAAATCATGTTCTATGGTTTCTATCAACGGAGGATGGGAACAGTGCATACAAATTATATGAATCTCAAAGCTGAGAGGATGGCTTCAATGTGTCCTTCGAATTCATTTCACTTAAATTGATCAGCATTGCACCTCCTACTAACTTAAGTCACTGGCGAAAGGAAAGATATATAATATGCATGTAGCTCACGTATATTCACAAAACAAATAAAAATTAACTAAGTATTCAGTCACCCATGTAATATATATTTTTTTTCCAAATTGACAATACAACCTTTTATTTTAAAAATACAAAGAATCAATCGCCCTCTTTCTTTGTCGTATAAATAAAAAGATAAATAAAAAGAATATCAGTGAAATGCATACCAAGTCAATAATTTACAAAAAAAAATTAAAAAAAATTGTGACAAATGTATCAAGTTTCTTAAATTTTTAATTGACAATTAAAGAACGAGGCATGTTTAGTATCCAAAAATAAGATGAAAGAGAAAAATTTTATGTAATATCTATTATATTTTTATAATTATTATTTAATAGTGTGTGTATATATATATAACTTTTTTTTATTATTTTTTAAAAATAAAAGTACAAAATTTATTTTTTATTTACAATTTTTTTTTATTCTTAACTTTTTTTTAATATACCAAATAGTTGTGATTTTAATATCTCTTGATTTTCTTAATTCAAACTCTCCTGCTAATATTTATCAAATATCAGTCTTTTCTTAGAAAAGTAGGACAAAAATTTTTTTAGAAAAATGACACTTGGGTTAGCTCAAGTAATAAGGGTGGAATAGAGGTATGAGTAGTGTTAAGAGTTTGATCTTTGCAATCTAATATCAAAAGGAAAAAATAAAATTTTCTTAGAAAAGTAGATTTGAAGGAGGAAGAGAGAGATTATGCTCATAATATTTTTTCTTATTATAAATTTATGTTGATTTAGAATAATGATATCCCTCTGTATTTGACGCCTTTGTAATCTTCAAAATAGGATTTGAAAGAGTTGGATGAAAGATTATTAAGAGTAAACAAATTCGAGTGACATTGGTGGAATGCACAAGTCCATCTGAGTTTCTGTTTAATTAAACAAAATTAAAGCAGTTAGGCCCATCTTATCCTGTTAAGGTTGAGATAAGGCCATCCCATCCTTCTCAATACGATAATAAATACAATATCAAGTTCTCTTATCACTGTTTCAACATTCTTATTCTTTACTCTGCTGATGAGCACAAGCACCCGCACACACTGTCCTCAGAAATATCTCCTGTTGGCCCATCACAAATATATATCTTCCGAATTAAACTTACCGCTCTCTATAACCCATATATATCCTTCCCAATATTATGCCTTCTTTAATATTAAAATAGTTATCTTAGCCTCAAATTGCATCCAAAGTTATTGATTAAAGTCAAAAAGAAATGCGAACGAGATCGACAAACTTACATTACACCTTAAAGTTGTAAAAAGGGATGTAGAGGGAATAAAAAGCAGCTTACGATCCTAAGTTGTTCGTTCACTTTACTGGTTCTAATGATGTGGCCACGCAGTTCCCCTTACAATGCTTATATACAAAGTTAAGAATCATATATATATATATATATTCATGACTATAATTAATATACCATATACTTTTCAAGTTCTTAAGATCTTTCTCAGGGAGAGAGAGATTGGACACCGAAGGCACGCGTATGAAGAGGTCATGTGTTCTGGATAGTGTTAGAGATGACATCTTTATATCTTACCAAAAAGAGACGACGCAGACCCCATTCTATATGCGCCATCTGTGCGCTGTGTTGTAGGCTCCATGTGATATGCACTATCACACAAGCCTGTCATCAGAATCAATACGCTCAACCAACCTCTGCTTGTCTCTCTTTAAATTTTCTTCAACTTCTACAACAGTTGAGATTCAACTAATAACCGCTGGAATAATTTTTCTTTGTTTGCAAGAAATAGGCTTAGCTGTCATCAACTTTCTCAATAAAAATGTGATATATATATAAATTGTTAGAGATTCTATCATTTTAATACTAGGCTATAAAAATTATGTATTTAGGCAAAATAAAACTTTTTTTTATATATAAGATGTTATCATGTTAAAAAGAGATAAATATGAAGTTAAACACTAAAGAGAAGAGGGCAGTATTTTATACAGGGCACACCTCTCAACTTATTTTTCTTAACAAAGAAGCATCTTAATTAGTCATATTTACATGTAAAAGATTAATTATAAAAATACAAAGGTTGTATCTAAATTTTTTATTTTATTTTCTTCAAGTGTTGATTTACAAGGAAAAGCACATTAATATAATGTTTGAAATAGTATTTTAGGAATCTGATCTAGTTTTCAAATTTTCAGTAAAGGCTTCATACCTTTTACATCAAGAAATGGACCCAAGTATATTTGCATATATACTTGGGCCCGTTGTTGAATTTGTCGTAGTTTTTAATTTATCTCCATTCCTTTTTACTTGTCTTTTATTTTTGTTCATTGTTTGCCACCTGTGCTTTAACTTTTAATCGATTTCTATGACTCAATGTTTCATCTTACCTTTCTTAAGTAAGTATGAACTGTTGAAAATTATATAAAATATAATTTATTTACGAGTGCCTCCAAAAGTTAGGTGAATAGAAGCTATATATTCAAAGCGTACTAGTAAAATAATTTCAACTCTATATTAATAATATATCAAGGAACTTTCTAATGTAAGCTTTTTGAATATCAGTTTGATTATAAATGATAATATACTAATTTTTATAATAACTATTCATATTTTCTAAGATCATAATGTTTTGTTAGCAAATTTATCAATATGCTAAAAATAAAAAGAATAAATGTAAACAAAACATTTTAAAAATAGTTGTAGCAATGGAGGGAAACTTTATTGGGGTTCACATCCACACTGATGAGGAAGATCAACTAGCTAGAAGCATGAAGAGAGCTAAGGGAAAGGAAGCTACATGTGACAAGGGGGATGTTTAAATGGTGGAAGGTCCTGTTATGGAGGGTTTGGTTTTGCATGCTGTACCTCTAGTTAATAATGTTAGCCTAAAAGATCCTTTTGTTGAGGTTAAGACAAGCCTGACCTCTTACGAGGACTTATTGCTTGGTATGAATGACTATTAAGGTGTTGATGAAAGTGACGAGGATTTCAATTGGGATGCGAACCTTTCTAATGATGAAGATTCTTTGGATGAGGATCCTCTCTAAGAGCCTTACTATCCTTATGTTACTATGTCTAAGTAGGAGAGGAATGAACTTTGCAAACCATAAAGAAAAGCATTGTTGGTAAAAATGTTAAGGCAAAAGTGAATATTGGTTTTTATTTAACCATTTATAAAAACTATGGAATCCATTGGGCATCTTCAAATTTATTGGCCTTCAAGGAGATTAGTTCTTAATTTGATTTTCTAGCTCTAAGGACTACCTTTTTACTCTCCATTAGGGGCCATGGATGTTGTAGGCCATTATCTCTTTGTGCAAAGATGGAGACCCGAATATCAACTATTGAAGGATTTATTCCGAAGATAAGCTATGTGGATTGGGGTGCCTGAATTACCCATTGAATACTACAACAAGCATTTGCTTTGGAAGATTGGTAATGCTATTCAGAAGTTATTGAAGCTTAATATTCATACTTTGCATGACGATCAAGAGAATAGGAGTAATTTAAGGACCACTAAAAAGGGTCAGTTTGCAAGAATTTACATCGAAAATGACCTTTAAAAGATCTTGATCTCAAAGGTTAGAATTTGAAAGCATGTCTACAAGATTGAGTGTGAGGGTTTAAACTTAATATGTTTTAAATGCTAAAGGTATGGTCACCATAAAGACCAATGTGGTAGAGAAGGATCTAATACAACCATGAGCACACTACTATCAACCATGAACAAGAAGCTCTAGTGACTAAGTCTGATAACAGTGAGATGCCACAGAGAGATGGAGTTTCAAACAAAAATTTTGTTTTATGGATGATTGCTCAACACAATCATTGGTGTCATAATAGTCCTTATCAACTTGCATTTACTAAGAGAAGGGTTTGATTCTAAGGAGAAAATCTCAGGCTAAGATATGAAGCAATTGAGCTCAGATTTTTGGCTTTAGATTTATGGCTACTGTTAAGCTAGATGAAGAAGATTTTCCCATGGAGAATTATTAGGGATCCATTCAATCTAATAATCAAGAGGTTGCCATGATGATAGATGTTAAGGATAATATGTAGGTTTTGATGGTCAATGTTTTTAATATTGATGCCACGATGGAAGAGATAACTAAGATTGCTAATGATACAGATTTGAATATGGGCCTAGTTTTCAAAGGTATAAGTACTTCAAATGGGCCTACGCTAAAACCAAATGATAGCACAGGGAATAACAAAAAAGCCAACCTGTTATATCGATGTCCTTATGTAAACCCACTATAGGAGTACAAAAAATGAAAGGATAAAGGTTTGTGGAGGGCTTTTGAAGCCTATTATGAACATAGCCCTTAAACATAAGTATCCTTCTCAATATAGCTTAATGCTAAGTGATTCTTTCAACACATTGAGCTTGTTGCAGTACCTTTGAAGGGACGATTGCATGAGGAACATGTTAACTCAAAAGAAACCAATTGATTAAGAAAGAGATATTACATTAAATGAAGATTTTAAAATATAGTATGTTGGTGGCGATGGTTGATCCTCTTAAAAGCACTGGCCATCAAGGTCCATCATGGCCTTTCATGAGGATTTGCTTAGCTTTGGCTACCTATTTTTTCTTTTTCCTATGAATCTTATGGCTTGGAACATTAGAAGAGTAGGTGGTAAAGCCTTTTCGCTTTTTGTAAAAGACATTCTTGTTAAACATGATGTTGGTTTTTTTGTTCTTAATGAATCTTGCATTAGTGGTTAGAAAGTGGATTTAGTTGCAAAAAAGATCATTGTTGATGATTGTTATCACATTGAAGTGTTAGGTTTTTCTGGAGGTATTTGGATACTTTGGGATTCCTCCTTGTGGAATGTTGATATCATTTTCTCTTACTCTTAAGTTGTGAATGCTAAAGTGGTTATGAAGGATGGGTATAATTTTTTCCTTTCTGCTTGTTATGCGAGTCTAAATGTAGGTTGTAGAAGAGATCCATGGGCTCAATTATCTTTTTTTTCTTTGATTATGTTGCTAACTCTCCTTAGGTGTGTATTGGTGACTTCAATGCTATAACACTAGTTGAGGAGAAATTAAAGGGCATCCCTCCTCCTTATTATGGCATAGAGCACTTTCGTACCTGCATTCAGGTGTATAATTTGATTAACCTGGGTTATAACAAACCATGCTTTACTTAGGAAAATGGAATGATTCAAGAAAAACTTGATCATTATCTAAGTAATTTGAAATGGGTAGATGATAACATAGAGGCTTTGGCTCTAAACCTTAATTTTTTAAAATCTGATCCCTAGCTTGTGCTATTATAGTTAAGAAAGTTTTAAGGGTCTTTTCACAAAAAGGGACAAAATTTGAAATTTATGGCAACATGGCTTACTCATGATGACTTTTCTTTTGTTGTAAAATGCTCAACATAAGCATGATGGGTGGTTACAAGCTTAGGATAATTTTACTAAAGAGATTGTAACTTGTAATAAAAATGTCTTTGGCAATATATTTAAAAGAAAATGTAAAGTCCTTTAGTGCATTAAGGATATTGATGGCAGGATTGCTTGTAGTAAGGGTTGGCATCTAAGGGGGGGTTTCAGAAAAAGCTCTTTAAGGAATATAAGAAAATTCCTCTACAAAAAGAAATTACTTAGTACCAACAATCCCTTTGTAATTGGCTATAGTTTAGTAACCATAATACTTAGTTTTCTCATGCCTCCATGTTGGTCCAATGAAGGAAGAATAGAATTAGTGCCTTTAAAGATGACAAAAGAAATCTATTTGCGAATGAGACCTTGATAAAGAATATAGCTGTTGATTTTTTTAAGAACCTTTATAATAAAGAAGAGGGTTTTCAACCTTCAAAGTTCCTTTAAAAGGCTTTTATATTAAACTTAGCATAGAGGCAATTTCAAAAGCAAAAGCCAAGTATATTGATGAAGAAATCAAGCATGTTGCTTTGAGTATTAGCCTTATAAAACTCTTGATCCAGATGGGTTGCATGCTATTTTTTTTAAGAGTTAGTGGAATGTTGTAGGGAGATTAGTATGTGATTTCATTAAATAATGTGTGGATAATCTCACCCTGATTAAACAAGTTAATGAAACTTTTTTAATTCTTATTTCCAAGGTTGAAAATCTTGAACATTTAAAGCAGCTTAGACCCATTGCCCTCTGTAACATTATCTATTAGATTATTACTAAAATAATTGCTACTAGTTTAAAAACCTACTTGGATTTTCTTGTAGTGCCTAACTAATGTAGTTTTACGCCTTGGAGACATAGTTCAAACATTGTCATCATTGCCTAAGAGGTAATATATTCCAGAAAAAAAGGAAAGGTAAAAAAGGTATTATGGCTATTAAGTTGGATCTTGAAAAAGACTACAACAGGGTTGATTAGCATTTCCTAAGAGATACTATTAAGGAAATTAGACTTTCTATCACTTTTATAGATCTTACTATGAAGTGTTTTATTTAGTACGGTGAAGATTTCTTAGAATTATGAAATCTCTGAAGGTTTTAATATGTTTAGAGATATACGCTAGGGTGACCCTTTTTCTTCTTACTTATTTGTCTTCTATATTGAATGGTAGGGACATCTTATAAAGGAAGTGTGAGATTCTAAGCTTGGAAAAGCATTCCTTTATACTAGGGTGGTCCTTTGATCTCCCATCTTTCTTTTTTCTTGGCTGACGACTTTTTTTTTTTGGAGAAGCTTGATGCAAATTGAGACCATTTTTAATTCTCTTAGTATTTTCCCTACTAGCTCTAGTGTGAAGATGAGTAGAGATAAAATTAAGAGTTTTTGTTCATGTAATGTTAACCATAATGTGAACAAACAACTCAATGATGTTTTTGGTTTTCTTCTTACATATGATTTAGGTAAATGCCTTGATATTCTTCTTTACCATACTAGGGTTTTTAACAACACATACAACTTCCTCATTGATAAAATGCATTCTAAGTTGAGCTCTTAGCAAGCTAAGAAATTGTCTCTTATTTGGTGTATTATTCTTACTCAATCTATCCTTAATTCTCGTTCCACTTTTTACATGCAAATTGTAATATCCTATAATTTGATAACTAAAATAGCCCCAATAGAGTAGAATAAATTGAGTAAATGAGATTAAGAAACTACGAATAGCTTGAAACTAAAATTAAAATAGCTAAACAAAATGAACAGAAAGTTAGTGAACAAATCGTAATTTCAACCAACATTTTGGAAACAAAAAAAAAAAAAGATTTCTAAATAATCAAAATTAAGTTTACTATGGTTCTTAAAGGTCTTAAAAATCATAAAAATCGTCAAAATGACTAAAACTTTTTTTATATGCAATTTAGGCTATTAATTGATTTAAACTTTAACCAAGTTGTTCGAGAGGATTTTGATCTCCAAAAACTTGAAAGTAAATATTTTTAATAAACTAAAGAGCCTCTATTTTATGATAGAAAAGGCGATTTTAAAAAAAGATATAAGATTGGTACAAACGAAGGAATTGAAGTTAAGGGATACAATGAGAATTTTGTAATTGTTTTAAAAATCATTTTTTCTCCCTTATATCAAGTCAACCACGCTAGCAACACCTCAAAACTGGCTTAGAGCACTCAAAAATAGAACCAAGGAGGCATGAGAAGAAGCAAGGAAGGAGGGAGGAAAAATCTTTATCTCGGTAAGATTATGTGGTAAAATTGCTTATGATATTAATATAAACCTTTTTCTACTCCTCTTCTTTCTTTTTATAGTTTTGTTTTCTTAAAAGAGAGACTTTTGTGGCTGAACCCATGGAAGAAGGAGCTCTTTTAAGGAAACTAATTGCACCATAATAATTTTCATTTAAAGCACTTTCAAATGGTATATAACTTATGCTAGGAAAACTTGGTATAAATGGAGCTCTAACTTAGGTGCAATTTAGCCAAGATAAGGAACCCTTAAAGGGAAGTTGATTTTAACTTAAACTTGATAGAATTAGAGTTTTTGAACTTGATAGAATTAGAGTTTTTGAAGCATGAAGATTTATATGATGCAAAAGGAATCAATTAAAAGGCTTTAAAATGCAAAGTAGGTTACCTAGGGTTTCACTTACACCTTGAAAGTTTTGGAACCCTAGAAAAATATTTTAAACCATATAAGATTATATTCAAACTAGAAATGAGTCTAAGATACTCTTTATACGTCAAATTCTCCAAGAAGAATAGTAGCAAAACTCCCTTAGCTCTCACTATGGATATGGGTTCAGCTAAGAGATGGTTATAATACCTAGGGAGTTGTTTTATTGATTCGAAAGTTATAAGTCGTTTAGATACGAATTGGAAATACTAATGAAACCATTGAAATAAATTTAGAAACCTTATTTTGAAAGGTGAATTTTTAGGATTCAATTAGGCCTAAAGAAGTAATTTGGTGTTAGACACTTCAAAGTATGCATGCGATAACTCTAATGAGTTTTATTAGAGTTATATGGTTTATATCAAGTGAGAGTTTAAAGCTAAGAAGTTGAAGTATGGGAATTGCTTTATTTGGTATTCAAATAGGCTAAATGTGCAACTAAAACCTTCCTTTGCATACCTAAGGCTAATATGAATATAGATATAGTTCCATTGATAATTTTATATTTTATTTGACATGTATAGGCCAAACAAGTGAGAGCATATCCAAGTATGGGTGTAGGACCGTGGAACCAAGTCAAAAATCAAAGGGGAATTAATTAGAATTCTTGTGTTAAAGTAGCTTTTTCTTCATTTTTGTGTATGTATGCTTGGTTTGCCTGATTATCTAGGACTGCTTATATGTATTAGTTGCAAATTATGTATATTATTAATTACTTGATGATTATATGTTCTTGTATGGCATTTAGTTGCATTTAGAATTGATTTGGCTCTTGATAAATAAGATTGTGCTAAAAGTCTTTTGAAATGGGTGATGTGAGGATATAAGTCCCTAAATGTGGGTGAGACTATGCCAAGAGTCCCTAAAAGAGGGTGAGGTAAACCAAAAGTCTTTAGATATTGGATAAAATAAACTAAAAGCCTTTAGACCTTGATATTTCTCTTGATGGAGTCATGGGATCCCTAATGTATAAATATGATTATATTTGATTGACATGCATGCTTACATATTAAAACTTAAGTAAGTCATATATGTATGCTTGAATGTTGGATTAGTTATTGCGATTCTTTGAATTTCACTTTTCTTTTATTTCTACTAATTATGTCTAGGTGACTTTTAAGAAAATAAGAATGATGAGCAAAAAGTCTAGAAAGAACATTCTTAACAATAAGCTTTAGTTTAAAGAATGATATTGCACACATGAATATGTTCTCTCATATTTTGATGTATGACTATGTAAATGCATTTGCAAGTATTAGATTATGATGTAGGGACCAATTATGGATTGTAATATGTAATATAATGCAATTTAGTATATTGAGTTCCCATGTGCACTTGCGGATTCCTGGATGTGGAAGGGTGATTTTTAGTTCCATGGCAAATTTGATGTGATGGATCAATTCTGTATGCTATGTTTTATGGATTGAAATTTGTTCAAAATGAAAAATAGTATCTTAAAGCTCAATTGGTATCATTTGGAACTAAAATTTGGTTTATTTAAGCCACAAAATGTACATTTATCCTTAACAACCCAAAGGATCTCCTTTGGGGCTAAGATTTGGTATGTAATTAGAGGACATTGAAAGCTTTTCATAGAGCTAAGGATCATAATTTTTGAAACTCTATAAAATATTTTATGAATTTTTGAATTTAATTGAATTATGTATAATTCTATAGTGCACGGTTCATTTATTGCAGTTTCAAATTTTTGGGTGTTTGAGGGATCAAATGAACTTAGTTTGATTTGAAAATTTTACATTAAATAATTCTCATCATATGCTTTCCATGAAAACCTAATTTGTATAAATTGGAGTTATATGACCAAAGTTATAAATTTTTTAAGTTTGGCCCATATTTTGTCAAATGGGACTAAAAATGACTATATGACTCTCTCATACAAATAGAGCTTATTTTATGTTCAAATGAGTTAAATCAAATGTGTTTATGGAGTTCAGGGATTGAAGTGGAAGGAAATTTCAGTTTTAGCCCTATAGTTCCACTTCACACATAAAAAGCTTATAAGACTATTGCTAAATATTTGGTTGTGGTTGTATTTTGATGTTTTTGAAGATAAATGACATGAGAAGGCTATATAGAATAATTTATCCTTTTACCAAAGCTGGAAACAAGATGTTGTTAACAAGATAAACTATGTTGTTGACAAGGTATAAGATGCTGTTAACAAAATTGAAACTCTTGTCAACAAGGTCTCAAATTTAACAAAGAAAATTTAGGACCTTGTTGATAAGATCTTCTATCTTATGACAAGATATTCTTTAATTGAAAAAACTTGGAAAAACCCAAGATGTAGGCAACTCCACCAGGATCTTATCAATAAGGTCCTTATCATAGAAAGGTAAAATACATAATATATGATGGCATGACACAAGCTACCCTTCTCCTAACTAGCACTTACAAAGAATTGGAAAAGGTTAGTCATGACTTTCTTTGGGGATTTAATAGCGATAAAAGAAAAACCCATCTTGTTACTTGGGATTGGGCTTGTGAACCTAAACCTATAGGTAGTCTTGGCCTAAGGCATTTCAACTCTATGAACAAGGCTATGATCATAAAGATTAACCAGGGTTTGATGACTTAAAAGAATGATCTCTAGGTAAATGTGTTGCATTCTAAATATGGTGGTGACCAGGATCTCATTCCTATAATCAGATACCATAGCTTGGCCTTTAATACTTGGAAGGTGTTTATAAAACATAGAAGACTTGGGTACTTGTGCTAAGTGTTGAAACAAAAAATGGGTGCTTGCGATCTTGATTCTTTGCAACATAATCTTATTACTATTAATAAAGAGTTATTGGATTTATTGTGGCTAAGCATGTGAAGAATCTAGAGTGGAATTAAGATAGACTCCATCAGTTACTCCCGTCAAAAATTTGCAGCAAGATTGCAACTATACCTATTCTATCTAATGGAAGTAATGAAAATTCTTTGATTTGGCTTCTCTCTAAGGATAATTTATTCTTAGTTAAGTTAGCTTATAAACTCATTCAGAAACCCATACACTTTCTCAACAACCTAGCATGGAAGTTGATTTGGAAACTTTCTTGCACCCAAAGGATCCATTCATTTATGTGGTTGGTTTTTCATGTCTTACGTGATTGTGACTTCAACAAATCCTCTTAGCTTACCTATGTGGAGAAATGTTGTTGGCCTAAGTTCTCTAGAGCCAACTTAAAAGAATGTGTTAGAAATAAGTAAACTTAAGTATTATCTCTTAATATTTTGTAAATCTTTTAGATGTTTGTATGTTTAAGAATAAGTGAAGACTTTTAGTATTATATGTCATGAGCTATTATCTTAAAGTATGTGGTTCATATATATGAAAATATGTGTTTTATAAATATAATGGTTAATAGAATGAGTTTAAAAATATTGAAACATTAGTATAAATAGAAAATAAGTGTTAGTATGTGAGACTATAGAATAGATTAATAAACTAGTTCACAATATAATATAAAATATAATTTGTGTATTCCTCTCTCATATATAAAGTGTGGCTTATGTATCCCCTGCCATATAATATTAATAATGCTCATGACATATCTTATTTTTTCGTCTTCCACTAGAAAGGGAGGCTCTCAATTTTCAAGGAGAAGTAGAGAAAGAATGGAACATTACTTGGAAATTGTTATTCAGTGTTGGTACCTAGTTACTTTGGCTTCAACAGAATCGTCTTGTTTTTAACTAGGAGCTTGGGGAGGTTGGTCAATTGCTAGTCAAAGCCTTGGTTACTGTTAGAGAAATGGAAGATGCTCAATGTCGCTACAATGGGATGAGGTGCTGGTGAAGAGAAATCATCATTAGGAGGGTGTGGCTAGCAGGTGATTGGGTGAAATACAACACAAATGGATCCGCAAGGTGTGTAGGTCGAAACAATGGTTGTGGAGGGGTGATTCGCGACTCGTCAAGTAGTTAGGTGCATGGTTTTATGAGGCTCAAGTGGGGTGCTATGCCTCGAAGCTCTATGGTTAGTTTTCATGAATAGAGCTCGCGTGGGACCTAGGGTGGAGGAAGGTGTGGATGGAGCCTAATCCACTCATTGTTATTAATCTGGTGAAGAAAGGGTATGCTAATCATCACCCCATGCATTCCTTAGAGGATTGCATTAAGTGTTTAATGAGGAGGATTTTGGAATGTGAAGTTAGTCATACTTTCATGGAAGGGAATAGGTTGGCCAATTGCCTTGCTAACCACGCTCATAACATAGATGTAGGTATTCACTTTCTTAGATATCTTCCTAGTAGCTGTTATCAAATTCTTCTTGCTTGATGTAACTGGGGTTTCTTTATCTCATACTGTTAGTCCTTAGGCTTATCGCCCCCCTTTGTTCTCCCAACAAGCAAAAAAAAAAAGAAGGGAATAGGTATATATTGAAAGGAGTGGGTGTGTGGAGTTGTCCAATAAGCCGATCCATAAGACCACGTGTAATTTTCTATATTTTTTTCAAAACAAGCATCCTTTACTCACCCTCGATGAAGGGTAATATA
Source organism: Erythrophleum fordii (assembly GCA_032878935.1). Classification (NCBI taxonomy): domain Eukaryota; kingdom Viridiplantae; phylum Streptophyta; class Magnoliopsida; order Fabales; family Fabaceae; genus Erythrophleum; species Erythrophleum fordii. The sequence continues at coordinate 47,017,086 of JAVQMF010000054.1, forward strand.
CTAGCATGACGTGAAGTTCTGGCTCAGTTGGGCTTGTTACACAAGTTAAACAAAACTATAGAAATGGTCCATCATGAAAGTAATAATGCTGGGGCCAGTCCATATTTCATCGTGAAATGTTCTGAATGTTATTCAACCCATTACTGGCCCATTCACTGGAGGCCCACCTTATTTTATTTGGATGGAATTGAAATAGTTGAGAGACCCCAATATAAATAGGAATGATAAATATGAAAAAATGTAAACGAATTATATATATTAATAACATGGAGAAGCTGACATTCGTAACTCCAATAAATTTTGAACTAATTTATTCAAAGTTGATATGACATTTAAATTTCTTACCAAATAAAATATATTAGACTAGTGAAAATACGTTATCCACCTCACGTACATGCTAGTCGTTGCCCGGGTAAAAATAACACTCGAAAAATGGTGAAAACCCTCTCCAATATTTTAAAATGATGAATTATCCAAATCAATCATTACGTTTCTTTACTTTTCAGAAAGCTTTTGACCAAACAAAATTTGGATTAGTTATCTAGCGCCAGTGTAGCGTGTCTTAATCATTTGCCAGCCAAATATCTTTGTAACCCCAAAAACCTAACACCCGCTGCGTTAATGATGGGTAATTAATGTTCTTCATCATTCTTAATAACTCCAGATAGCAACTTCTTCATCTTTCATGTCAGAGCTAATGCGTTTTCTTTCCTCTTTTAAATTTTTCTCGAATATCTCCTGGTTGAACCGAACAACATATGCTCTTAACGACGAATATTATTACTGTTATGCTAAAACTGAAATTTATATGTCTTTGCTCAAATATAGGGTGTGTAATGCCTAAAGCTTGTGATGAAGATCCTGTTAAATCGATGAGATTTTATGCCCTGGAGATTCCCCCATATATATTAAAAAAAAAAAAGAGGAGATCCTTGCAAAGATGATGAATGATTTTCCAGAAAAAAAAGGTACATATATTGAGAATCCCGGGTATCCTCATGGCGCTTATAAAAATATAAACAAAGATTGTAATTAGTAATCAGCTTCAACCGTCATGGAAGTGGAGTAAAGTAACAATTAGGATCAGCATCGTGTGTATTATAATACTAATGATCTACAAAGCAAGGAATCCTTGCTTTCTCTCACTTTTAACATGATCAAATCGCGGGAACAGTGAATCTCTCCCAATCTTTTATGGCACGCGGGTTCGACGTTAATGTGTCATATATAAGATATCATTTTTATAAACTCGCATTATTTATGAATTTTTTTCGTACCAAATTGTGAATTGTTTGGAATAGAATATAAACCTAAACCATGCGAACCTTGGACTCTGAGGAATGCAGTGTACCTACTTAATTTGCTTTCTATGAAGAAAGTGTTTTATTCAAAGAGAAAAAGAACTAAAAAAATTCTGAAGCTTGCGATCCAAGATGTAGATGGGGACGGCATGATGTGCCGACAATTAATGTGGGTAAGTTGCTAATCAAGCGCACGTGGGTTTGTAGTTCTTCACATGATGAAGTATCCTATGTTTGGTCAAATAATGTTAATGCACGAATGATGCTAGACTACTTAATGAAATATCCTCGGAAAGTTGAAGCTGGCTTCAACTAGTGATGTAAGTGACAAAGAAATCTAGCCTGAAGCAGAATCACTGCTTCGATAAATACTTTTGTAGTACAATCTTATTCCAGGGCAAGACACGTGTGCTACTTATGAACGTTGAATTGATTTGATTCGGATTTAAGGAAATTCCCGAATTCATCAAACAGATTTGGGCCATCCCATTTGGAATTGAAACTGGAATTGGAATCTGGAAAGCACGCAAGTAGGGTAATAGACTATCTGAAATTGATGGAGTAGTGGCCCACTCTTGAGCGCTTTGAGAAAAAATGAGGATTGAGGGGGTTAGGCGGATCTCAATTAATTTGCTATAATTTATTTGGGTCTTGCTAACCCCTGTCCTAAAAACACTGACTAAAGAATAATAGATAGTCTTAAAAATAGTAAATACAATATAATGATTTATATTATTTATTAGTCTAACCAGATTTCCTCAAAATACAAAAGTATTTAATCAGCGTTTTAAGGGTACTGGTTAGCAAGACTTAAATTATTTTGACGGGACTAGCTTTAAATTTTGTAGTTTGATGTTAATAGGGGAAATCCCAGAGAAGAAGGTTATGACCAACGGGCAGTACATGCTTCCGAGTTTAAGGCTAATCAATCAGAAAGAATACGGTGCACTTGCTCAAAAAAAAGAAAGAGGATGGTGCATTTAGTGTTAGTTCAAGTTGGGGCTCAACGACTGCTATAGTGACAGGTGAAGACCCCAAAAACAAAAGAAATTAAGCACAGAAGGAATAGTCATTCACTCATTTGTCTCTCTTCCTTTCTGGAAGATTTCGCTCAACACTCCCAAGCATTACGAACTAACTAATTCTCTTCAGGGGCTCCAATTAGTTTATTTGCATATCTTCTAATCAGAGGCTTGCCTGAACATCCCAAAATGTATTTTTAATTACAATTTTTGAAGTTGATCAATTGTGCTGTGAGTATGAAATGAATATAGTCACACAGGTCAAAAGTTATTCTGCTGTAATTAATAAAATTCCAAAAACAGTAGTTTTGATATTTCATACATTTATAACCAAAAAAAAAAAAAAAAGAGACCATTTCATGGAAATAGCTCACAAAGCACCTTACTACTAATTAGATATCATTTTCAATTCCATGTTAACAAAATTGAGCGTTTAATTGATTTACATTACTTTGATGGATTGGTATAGTCCTTTAATTTTCATAAAGGACAAAATAATTGAATATTTGAATAGTTAACAACTTTAAATGGCGGATTGGTAGAGTCATTAATTGGGGTGTATCAATTGATCTCTTTCCTATTATTGTCTGTTTTTAAATTTTTGTAAACTTATCGAATTGGAGTCCTCAGATCAAGTTGAAAAAAAAGATCCAATAGAAATAATATTGAAAAGAAGGAAAAAGAAAAAAGAAAAAGGCATGTCTATTGCCATCGAGCATAAATGAACAGCACACTTTTTAGTGGGGGAGGCATAAATCATATACCCTAGTTTTAGCTTTATAATCCTCAAGCCTTTTACTTGCAATTTGCAAATGCAGTGATTTGATCTTTTTTTTCAAAAAAAATTATTTTAAAAACATTTTAGAATAAAAAAAAATGGATGCCCTCCATCAATTGGTATAATCTGATGCAGGCAAATGTTCTAGGCATGTGGAAGTCCACCATGCCGACCTGGGGCTTCGTTGGAAGGCCCCATTCTGTCACATCCCCAACTGTTTCAGTTGGGTAACAGTTAAAAATATGATTAGAAATATATATATATATATATATATAGTGATAAACCAAAGCTAAGACGTAAAGGGAAAAAGAGGAATTAAAGTGGGCATTTTTATCTCTTATCCAACCTCATCCATCTTCAGCCTTTTCTTTTTAATTTTTTTAACTAAAGCCTCTTCACTCTATCTAAACCCAAAGATAAAAAGGAAGTGGGCAAAAAGAATACTCAGCCAAAACGATTTAATCCAGAAGCTTGTCGACTCATCTAGAATCCAAAGTTACGTTTTTCAAGCTTGACACCAAATTATGGTTCCGTAAGCGAGGATAAAAATGGACACACATTTGCAGACCTTTCCTTTAATTAATGGTTTGACATAAGGCAGGTGTTAATAATGAATACTATGTCGGTATATCCCATCGTTGATCATTATTAATTTGGCAGTGAGTGTTCTAATAGCAAGTAAAATGGGGATAAGAACTGAGGTTTAGGCAATTAATTAAAAATGGGATGAGGATGAATGATTGTGTTCATTAAAAAGATTTAAGGATGTCGACCAGGCTATATCCTTTTAAGTGCAAATAATTATTTATGCATCCATACATAGTGGATTCATAATCAATTCACGTAAGTGTTTTTCCATTGAATATTCTTCTTAAAGTGTGGGTCAGAAGTTAATTCATGTGATAACAAAACCACTCTTTTCCAAGTAATATCTTCGGGATTGAAACCTCATTGATGCCATTCCTTTCAAGGAAAAAGGGTTTCACTCCACTCAGCAAAAATATCCCCTTTCTGAACTGACATTGAAAGTAGTTTTTCACCCCTTGTGTTAAACTCTAAATAATTTTGTCACCCGTATGTCCAACAAATACAAGAAATAGTATCACCCTCTATAAATTTCGATGTTCATGTACTAATTAATTTGCGAAGGAGTCAACTTAAGTTACATAAAAATATGGAGCCACGCAATGAATTAGAATGATTTTTAAGAAAATTTCAAGCACTATACGGTGTGTGTGGACATGAAACTAGCTTGTTCAAATTTCAAGCCGTAATGATCCAAATTATTTAGTTTGCTATAAGTACTAGTCAAATCACCGCTATAACTGATGATATGTAAGTCCTAATCATATACATAAAAAGATGCAAAGTATGATAAAAAGCATCATTATAATATGTTCATGCCTTCTCTTTTTTTCCTCCTTCAAAAAGGACGATAAGCAATCGACTAAAGGAAAATTATCTTATTTTGTAAGAGAACGTATCATAGTTTTGTACACATCTGTAAATCAATTTCTTCCACGATATTTCCCAATCATTGAAGCCTGGAAAAAGGAATTTGAAAGATAAACCAGCAAACCAAAATAGTGTGAAGACAAAAGGGTGGGTACGCATCAAATTAATGACTAGACGCGGCATTAGAAAAAGGAGAGAAAACAATATATAGATAAAGAATGATAATACATTATATCTGTTATTTTACGCCCAAAAAAGAGGATTGTAAAAAAAAATCTTTTATGTCTTTTCTGTTACAGATGAGACATAAGGTTTTAAATTAGGGCTGAGAGCGATGAAAGGTACAATAGATATTGAGTTTAAATACATCAAATTCCTCTTAAATTTAAATCTAAAAGGGGTGGTATATTTTATCGTCGTTCAGTTTCTAATTTGTTTATATTTTGTGATTATTTATTCTTTAATTATTACACGAAGCGTTACTTATAATTCTTTTCATAATTAATAAATGTATAATGAGCTCAATTTAAAGGTGCTGTCAAGGTAAAACTTGTGGAAAAGAAAGAGGGGGTTGGAGTGGAGTAGGGGGACACTTATAGTCAAAATCTTGTAAACCATAACTTCACATGAAAACTTACTCTCTAAGATTCTTCCTGACCGCAAATACAGGTAACAGATCTTCATTGTCCCTGCACATTGATTTTCATTTCTCTTGTACTATTACCTATTTTTCATCTTATAGTCTTTGAAAAAGATTTTTATCCAAGAAGCTGTCCGTATATAATTCCCACATAAATTACATAATTAAAAGGAATCATGTTGTGCACGTAGTAAAAAGCTAGACCCAAATGGTGTAATCATGTGTGTCTTAAGCGCAATCCAGCAAAATTATTTGGCTTAATCCTCGGCAAGACGGAAGGATGATTGTCAAAAAAAAAAATCTTTTAGCTATGTCAGCATTCCTAAATAAACATTATGTTAGAAAAATAATAAGAATAACAAAATTAAGAATAAGTTTTGAAGTTTGAAAATTCACTATTTTTAAAGAGTGATTATTTATATAAAGAAATTTATAAATAAGATATAACAAACCCTTTAAAGAAATATTCAAAAATCCAAATCCAAATCTTTTAATATATATATATATTATTTTATACATATTAAATAAATTTACTTTTATATACATCTAAATAACTTTTTTTCTTAAAATTTTAAATCTCACATATTATAAACTATATAACACATTATCAAGTAAAAAGAAAAAGAAGCGGCTAGGAGGTAATCATTTATTATGAAAATGCAAGAATCATTTTGTTGGATGCTCAGCAATCTTCTTCGAATGTGTTATAGTAAGGGAGTGGGGATGGTTGGAAGACAAAGGAGATCCTCGAAACAGAGTTCGTCTTCAAGCTGCTTGAAAGTCTATGCTTTGCATCGGGTCAATGGACATTTTTCATTCTCTTGTTTTTGGCCATGGAATACAGGTCATATTTATCAACTCGAATTCGACTTCTTTTCTCACTCAAGCAATTACTGGCCAACTGGACATCCAAGTGCCTAAAATGGACGTTTAATTTAGTTGCTGATTTTACTCACTTTGATGCAGGTCTCCTTGGCAATGCAAATTATCCCCTTTGGCAAAATCGATTTCGTAGAGTACTAAGAAACTTTACTTGGTCTATTCCTCATGTTTTGTGATTTTTTCCCTTTTGACTTTTGTACCCAAAAAGAAAAAGTTGTTATATTCTCCAATATTCAGCCTAATTAATATATCTATTAGGCTTCGTTTGTTTTGGATAATTATTTTTCAAAAAAAAAAATCATATTTTGTGTATGTGCGTGTGTGTTTGTATCTTTTGTGGGAATTTGTTTCTGTTTGACATTTCAAGATAAAAATTTACTCCAAAAGAAATGTGAAGTTGCTCGAACATGATTTAAACAATTTTGTTAAGAGGCGCTGGCTTAATAAAGGCAAAAAACTCCCCTTCCGAGATCAATTGATATCATTTAGTAGAATCAAGTGCCTATTACTATACTAAAAGTTCAAACTCATAGTACGAATGTAACTTTATCATTATTATTATTATTTTATAGTTTTGTCGAAGCCATATTTAATATAATAGGTTACAACTATTATAGGTATCACAGATAAGAATGTTAAGTCAAAAAATTCTAAAGGAAATGCTGGCCAATAAAGTTAATAAATTCTATTATGGTCAATTTCCAACCAAGTTTGGAGGTTTAAAATCATTCATCTTAACCCATTAGGTGGTAGTTTAGCAACTAGTCTTAGATTCAAAAATTTGTTTAATCAATGTACTGAAATGATTCTTTTGTGGGCTTGAACTCAAATAGAACTTCTTTATTCTATCTAAACTTAAGTCCAAAAAAATTTTGAAAAAGAGCTTTGCTTAGGTTTAAACTTAAAAAGCTTATTGCCATTATTACTAGCATATAATCTATCATCACTTTGTCACTATTGTTTATAATTTTTTACTTATTATTTTCATGTAATTTAAGCAAAATATTTTTTTTTAACAAATAATTTTCCAATAAATTAAACAATAAAAAATTTTGCTATGAAACTTTACTTATAAAAGGTATCAAAAAAATTTATTTTCCACGAAATAGTTTTAGGTGAAAAATTATTTCAAAACAAAATGACAACTTGCTCTCAGTGAATTCAAACTGCATATAAAGAAAAAAAATAGACGATTTTTCTTGCTTCTTTTTAATTGTCTTTGAAAACGACTTCTACCTAGAATTTGCTTATTTATTTTATATAATAAAATTCGATTTTGGTGGCTCTTTTCATTTACTATTCATAACATATTTATTCAAAAGACATATTATATCATTTTTTTAACTAATTTTTTCTTTGCAGTTACTTTTTTCTTTCCTATTCTGTTTCATTTTTTGTTTTCTTTCTATTTATTCAAATTCAAATTCAAATGAGATATAGGGCCTGTACACTGTACACAGTGCTACTATTTTTACAATAGTAGAAAATCTGCACTCTTCTATTAGACTCTAAAAATAATCCTTCAAGTTTTATTAAGTTAACGAGGGGATGAAATTTAAAAAATATTTTTTTTTACATATAAAAGCAATATATATATATATATATGTATGTATATAACATATTTTTATAATTTATTGAAGTTAAACATTATGTTTTTTTAATTATAAAATTCATTAATAATTAAATCAGTGTCAAAATTTTCAAAAATTACTCTTTCAATATAAGTAATATCCAAGTTGCAAGAAAATCATTTTTCATCTTATTCCTAAATTTTTTTCATGATATTTATAATTGAAAATGCTGTTTACACTTGATAAAATACATTTAGGGGGCAAAAGGGAAATAACTTAAATTGTAAGGGGAAAAAAACAGTTTATTTCTTTTTCCTACGTTTCCTATTAAAGCATCAAAAGATGTGACATGTGAATTTAAATACATAAGAACATATGATGAAAAGTAAAAAAGAGACTATGTATAGTTATCTCATAATAAAAATAAATGCTTGTATTTTTTTTTTTACTAAGCACATTACTACTTCAAATAGAAAAAGTATTACATATAAATGAAAAAAAATCCATTAATTGGTACTTATTAAGAGGTTTGGCGAACCTTTACATATAAAAAGCATATTTTCACTATTATAATTGATCTTTTATTTATTCATAAAAGTAAGTTGAGAATAATTAATAGGTAAATTAGGATTTGGACTAGTATAAAAAATTAGATGTTATAATTATTCTAAGAAAGATTATGTTCTTCCAATAATGCTAATATTTAAATTAAGAACTAGTATATTTACCAATTTCCATAGAGAATCCTCATATCTTGCCTTACAAGAGTTCATTAGTTAGAGAGTATGGATGGGGAGGGGTGGGTTTTCAACGATGGAGGATTTGAGGGGAGGGGGTGGGAGAGCAAGCGCCCCCTTGCCCCCTAGTTCTGTTCCTAAAAACAGATGTCTTGGATCTCGAAGTTGAAATTACATATATTTTTTATAAAAGAAAAAAAGAATGTTCAAGAAACAATCACACAACTAAAGATAATTGTTAATTAAAGATACAATCAAATGGATAAATTTTAAACTTATCTACAATAATAGTTTGAATTAATCAACTTTAATTAGGGTTGCACACATGATCTGACCAACTTGATTCCATCTAATCATATAGTTGGGTTAGATAAAAGAAAGAAGTTAACTAAATTAAGCTAGGTAATAAATATTTAGTTAAAATAATATTCTCACCTTTTAATTTTATTTATTATTTCAAAATTATCCTCTAAATTTGGAACATTTTATCAAGTCTCTATAAATAAATTTTGTTAAGTCACAAACACTAAACAGTGTTTCATTTTACAGTAACATAAAAACCATATATATTTTCTTTGATTAAATGGTGAGTTGACATCTAATTAATATTAAAAGGAAATGAATGACTGAAACAGGAATATCATGACCAATCCAAAATGAATGGGGATGGGATTCGCGTCTATCATTTTCTCCGTTGCAGTTGATCAGCGTCTCCCTTGACCCAAAGCCATGATATATATATATATATCTGTAGCCAGACCAGAAACCATAAACCATGGAGTCAACAACAGAAGCCCATATCATGTTCCTTACCTCCATCATCACCATCTCCTTCATCCTAATCATGTTGCCAGAATCCCACTGTAAAGACGATGAACATACTTGGTGTACCAGCACCCATTCAATTGTGGAACATTGCAATATATTGGTTACCCTTTCTGGTCAGATGATCGACCTCGTTATTGTGGCAGTGAGGGGTTCAAGCTCCATTGGTTACCTTTTTTGAAAGACTGTTACGGGCAAATCCTACATATATAAGAAAGGGAGTCTCAAAAATTGGGGTGCAACTGGTCTAGCATTGCCTGGGATGAGCGTAACCGTTCAGTTGTCTCTATCGACCTCTATGGGATTGGCATTTACGGTGGATTCCATTTTGGGTTTTGTCGCAGTCAGACCCTGCAATCTCAGTGAGTTAATTCAATTGCAGATCGCTTATATTCTATTTAGTTTAGGGCCTTTACCTTCCCAACTAGGAAATTAATCGAAACTCGATTGGTCAATGATATTTGTGTGTGTGTGTTTTCAATTTTTAATTTTTAATTTTTTTAAATATTGATTGGATGCCAACTCATTATTTTGAAATAAAAGAAAATACATATATGGCTTTCATATGAACACAAAAATAATCATTGTTAAATGTTTTAACGGATTTTATTTGAAAAGGATTTTTACGAATGAAATTAAAACTTAAAGAACCATGTTGAAATGCTTTAAATTTAGAGGACTATTTTGAAATGATAAATAAATTTAAAAAACCAAAAACATTATTTTAACCTAAATATTTAGTTTGATACAAAAAATGAAGACACATATATAATTGTAAAAGAACCATTTAATATTATTTTATAAAATAATTTTTAATTGGAGAGAATAAAAAAAATTTGATTTTTTAATTTTGATTTAAAAGTAATTTTTTTAATAAAATAAAAATTAAAATAAATTAAAATTTTATTTAAATTTTACTTCTCTTTTTTTTTTTTTTTGATATTTCCCTCAATTTAAATATAACCTAGATTCTGTTGCCTTTAGGTGTCAAAGTAATTTCAGTAATTCCGTCTTAATTGAGTATCCGGGACCTGCCTCCAGGAAACACTTTAATGTGCGTACACACATACGAACATGATGATTTATATATTATATAAAAGTATAAGAGATTATTTTTCTTAATATCTTGTAATAGCACAGGATACAACGCTAGTTATAAAAAGAAATTGAAAATATTAAGCGCTAGATATATATATATATATATATATATTAGGAAGAATAGTATCGTTATATATTTTAGTATAAAATATACAATTTTTTTTAAAACTATATAGATATCTCATTTATTCTTAAAATATACATAGATTTTTTATAAAAATAAAAAATTATATTATATCATATTTTAGTTTTATTTTTTTATTTTTATAAAAATACTCTCTATCAACAAATTTTGTACATTTTTTATTGAGGGTATTTTAATAAAAAATTAAAATTAAACTGAAACATATATTTTAAAAATGAAAAATGTACATAATTTCAACAAAATTAAAAAAAAAAATCTGAATAATTAACTCAAAATTTTAAGTTATTTGGTGAATATATTCGAAAATGACGTTTTAAAGTTGGAGGTTGAATGGGTAGATGCAAGCTTAAAAAATGCTGATATACTCGGTTCTATTTAATTGCTGAACATGAAATTAAAAAGCCCAAAGCAAAATGCTGTGAAAGCTGTATGCAATTGCTGGCTAATAGACCGATAGTGTATGATGAGTGAGTAATTGGTGTAAAATCCGAGAGCTACAACATATGTTCATTTGTTCGTCAAAAAAAAAATGTGAGGAAAATTTGTTACCTAAAATTGAGAGGGCGAAAAGAAAACTGTTCCCATTGTCATGAGAAAAAAAATGACAACAATAATAATGTAATAAAGCATCCACCCAAACACGTGTGTGGATATTGAATATGTGTGCTAAGGGGGGAGGGTGGGGTCGTTCAACTATAATGTGGACAAAAACAAGCTCTTTCATATCATGTCATATAACTGGCACTTGGGTGTCGACCATTAATACTTCATCTCTTATGATTACTTTGGGACATGATATGTTTTTCCAGCTTCAAACTTAGGACGATGAAACACAACGTTTGGGGCATTGGGTTCCAAGAATTAAGACGGCATTGATTTTGTTTGTTTGGGGTGCATTTCGAAGTTTGCGTCTTCTTAAAAACTTTCAATTGGGTAGGGGAGTAAAGCTATTAAAGTGAGGGTGTGTAGGCCTGGAGATGGAGTCCTTTGAACCTGACATGAGCCCAGTGGGTCTCACTTTGGACCGACACCCTCAGTGCGGTCACACCCACGCGCAATTCATAGTCATACTGCTATTCCAGTTGGCACCAAAATCCTAAACCTAACCCCACCCACCTCTCTTCCATCATTTGTGCCCCTTTCCTACTCATCCCCAAACTTCAACCTTCACGCCCCAAAAAAAATAAAAAAATAAAAAATTAGAGCCCCCCCTCCCCCCCCTCTTTTTTCTTTGGTTAAGAGATTGAATGTTTTAATTATTAAATTTATTTCATTAATAAAATAAATTATGTACTAATATTTTATTATCAAAGACTATCATCTATTCCAATTAATTGTCCCATTATTGATATTCGCGTCTCGATTGATTGGGAAGTCAAATGCACATCAAAACATGGATTGATATGTTGTTGATTTCTTGCTAAATTAACACGTGGACAAATTATAGCACCGACTTCACTTCATGGTTAGACTTGTATTGTCGCTGTCAGGTAACTGAGGAAAGTCTCCATAATTGGCGTCCATATATAGTCCATGCACGTCGTTGCAAAGTTGGGAGGCTGCTCCATTAATACATACAAAGTAGATGAGTAGAAGTTGTGTCAACAAAAGCCTAACTAGCTTGATGCTTTTGTTGGTACTCGTTCGTGGAAAGAGTAAAGAAAAAAAAAAAAAAAAAGAGAGAGAGAGAGGAAAGCAGCTTAGATATGTCAAGCACGCAGGAATAATAGACGGTGCCTTTTTAGAAAATATGAGCTAGGCCTTTTTTGGTTTTGTTTTCTGGTGTAGACACACAATGGACACCCATGCAGGTTCGATTCATGTGCTAAGAAAAGAATCAAATGCTTGTTGAGGGGAAAGACATATAAGATATGGAGCTATATATATATATATATATATATATATATAGTTAACTCAAATAATGAACCTACATATCCAGGGAAACATATGAAACAATAATCTGTATATTAGGAATAGCAATCGAACTACAAATTGAAACATGAACATGAGGATGGAACATGGGCGGTCTGTATATGGTGTCCAATTATAGTGAAAGTCCGCGTCAAGCATCATGTGAATTTGGGGTTCATATTTACCTAACACTAACAGAATCCGAATCCGGCGACCACCACGCTCCATAGGGCTTTGCTCTTCAAAGCTTATTGGTATTCATTTTTGGTGGTTAATGCGTGCAGGTGTACTTGATTAGTGATTAACTAGCAGAAAAACAAAGAGAAAGAGACATAGGCCGTCAAACACACGTGTGGTGTCTGGGATTAGGCACAACAACGTGCGTAGCTGCTGTCCCTAACCCTAAGCTGTACGACTTTTGACTGCCTGACACGTTGACCCCAACTTGCTTATTATGGACTTGGGGATCCGTGGATGTTTCTTGTTGGGTAGGCGCCTAGCACCCCAACTCTACTTCTATTTGTTTCTACATGTATATTAAATACTATCTGGTGAATTATATTTAAAAATTTAGCAACCGTAAAGAGTTACAAACACAAGGTAATTAGATATGGGAATGTGACATCAAAAAAATTGAGTCAGGTGACATTTTCTTAACTTAAATATTAGAAAGACTTGACATATACAGATTTAGGACCTATTTCATTCTGTTTTAATTTTAATATTTTTAAAATAAATATTTTTAGAATAAATTTTAAAAATTAAAAATCTATTTTAATTATTATTCTAAAAAAATGTAATTTTTTATTTTTTTCTGATTCTGTAAAATAAAAATTAACCAAACATCTAAAAAATATTTTGATTTTTTTTTTATTTTCAAAAATACATTTCTATTTTTATGTTTTACAAAAAAATTTATTAAAAACATATTATTAAATATTTTTTTATTTTTTGTTCACAAAAATAAAAAATCAAACAGTTCCTTAATTTCTACCCATCCTTCTTTTACTTTTAATTCCAGCCTGGTGTCTTTTATATGACATAATATGTTATTTATATATATATATATATATATATGGGGGAAGGCGATTTTATATCAAAGACTTCCATGTACGGACCTAATGCATAGGCTCAACTCTAGCAACGTGTCAATTTGGCTTGTAGTCATATCTATGTCCGTACCTATGCGCATATATAATCCTCCCCCCCCCCCCCCCCCCGGGGAAAAAAAAAACTACATATATATATATATATATATATAGGCCGCCGTCAGCCTAACGTAACGCTGTGCTCCCTTTATTTGTAGTTTCTACTTTCTACACTGGACAGTCAGCTGGTGAATTATTTTTAGATTAAATTATATAATTTTTTTAAATTTTATTGAAATTATATAATTTTTTTTATTTTTTAAATATATACAAATTTAGTTTAAAATAAAAAATTATCTCATATCTTTTTTATTTTTAAAATATATACAAATTTAGTTTAAAATAAAAAACTATCTCATACTGTAGTTTAATTTTAAAAATTTTTTATCAAAATATCTTTTATTTAATTTTTTTAGTTAATAAAATATGTATTTAGATTTAATAGAGGAAATATTGATTAATAAAATTTTAAATTAGACTAAAATATAAAGTAATCTTTTATTTTAAGAAAAATTTATATATATTTTAAAAATAAAAAATTTATAAAATTATTTTTATTCTTAGTGACTCTGAAATGTTGAACAGAAAAGAAGAGATTAAAAATGGAAAAAGCCACTTTGTACCTTGACGGTAAATTGGGCTTTATCAATTGCTTTTATTTGTCATTTAGGCAAGTGTGAATACTGTGACGATTTTGATTCGTCGCTATTTTTATTTTGAATTTCAGATCTTCCTATTGCCTTTTCTTCTGCGCGTGTTTAGTAATGAAAACGAATGGTACATTTTTTGGTACGCTTGAAGTTATTACCCCTTCGGTCCATTTCAATTGCCCGAGTACTATTTTTCTTAATGAACTGTGTTTTGTCCATTTCAAGTTTTCCATCTCGGCTTCTTCTACGAACAGTTGATTTACCTGTATCCATATACAAAACAGTAGAAGCGAAACTCTTCCTTTCTTTTTCTTTTTGTTTGCTCGGTTTGCACAAAGCCAAATTAAATCATTTATATCAAGGACTTCGATTCCAGCATAATATTCAAATGAAAGAGTTTATTCAAGCGAGGAAAGTAGACTCACTTTTGGATTATGAAAGGGTATCTTCTACCTAGTTTGGTGCCATTGTTACTTAGTTTTTATATATATATATATATATATATATAAAATAATTTAAAGTGGAAAAAGTCCATTAATCACATCACTCTTATGAAACAAGGGAATCTATATTTTCTGGGAAGGAAAGCAAGCATTTTTCGCTTTATTACTTATTTTTATTAGTGATTCGCATCAACAAATTTTTCAACAGTGTGATTTTTATGGTAACAACTTTAGATCTTTATATATAATCTCCTGTTACTTTGATTGGCCTTTTCGTATATTTTTATTCCCGCTCTTGGAAAAGAGATTAGAATTATATAGGCCATGGCATCATCTCGAAGTCCGAGGCCTCCTGTTTTGACGAGAAAAAAAAAAATTGTTTTTTGGGGTGGGGTTGTTTGGGATCGCCAAAACATGAGAATGTGGTAGTTAAGAGCCAAAAGAATCGTAAAAGCATGAAAATAGGCAAAGATGCGACGAAGACAGGGTTCAAAATACAAAGAGAAAGCAGACCCTATGCATGTGAATAAATCTGAACACGACGACCATCTAGTAACAGAATCTCGTGCTTCTTATTATTAATGAGATTTGAAATCCCTAATTGCTTTGCTTAACCCAGTTAAATTATGAGATAACGCCGCTCCCTCTTCTGATTAGTAATATTTTATAAGTTTTTGAAACTTGGGAGGCAAGTAAGTCCCATTTGCCAAGAAATTCTGTAGGTTTTTCTGATGCTAATTAACAAGCAACTATCATATAGAGTGCCTTTAGTTTCTGGTACCCTGCGGAATTAGCTTCGCTGTCTCTCTGACTCCTCTCACTGAACAGACTTAGAACACGCAAGAATGACAAAGATCCGGAAAACAAATTATATAATATTTAGTTGCTTTTGACGAAAGAAGATGCAAACAAGAAAAAGAATTGGGAAAAGAGAAAGAAAGAAGTGGGTGGCCTTCCATTCCGAGGGAATAGTTTGGAGGGAGGGCCAGGTGCAGAGAAGGGAACCAAAGACTTGAAGACGCGTGGGTCCTTTAGTATTATATAATCAATAAAGTTGATTAAATTACACTTATACTTTTCTTTTTGTATTTTAAAAATATCATTAGGTCACAATAATATTTAATATATATTACAAAAATGTTAAATTTATTTTATCTTAATAAAATTAATTTTTATATAATATGTGTTGATTTTAAAATAATATTATTTAACTGTTTTTATGATTATATTAAAAATAAAATCAAAATTTTATGTTAAAACTTAAACTCAATTTAATTATCCTTAATTTATTGTTATATTAAAAATAGAATTTATAGATTTTTATGTAAAAAATTCATTCTATTGATAAAAAAATAAATGATAAAAATTTCTATAATATATGTAAAGTATGATTTTTTGAAAAACTGTTAAGAAATAATTTAACCGAAGTCATGGAAGGTTATAGCATCAATTGGAATAAAGATTTTTGTAACATTATACTACTGTCTAATATATAAGACACCTTTTAAAAAGTTTATTTATTTTAAAATATAAAATATAATGTAATCTTTTATGTTAATTTTTTAAAAATATTTTTTTAAAAAAAAATTAGTTTAATTTTTTTCTTTTACTCTCTTACATAAATAAGAGTAAAAGTAAAAAATAATAACAAATTTAAAGAATTTAAAATAGTTAAAGAATTTTATTAAATTATGTAAAATAATTAAAAATATTTAAAAATATAGATCGGGGAGAGAGTACGAGAGAATGTGTATTTAACCACATTCCAGCCTGACATTTGAGTAAAGACTATAAAGAGCGAGGACCAATAACAGAAGAATACTACCAACATTGTCCGTCCATATTATTATGAGTCTCACTGACTCATTTCGTTTTCTTTGTCTTTCAAACATTCAATAATGGGAGTGTACAGACTAAGTACCAGGCCAGGTGGCTGATGCCTACTCGCTTTGGCGCTGCCATTATGAAAGCCTAGTACATCCATTTCTTTGGTTCCACGACACCTGTTTCTCTTATTTATTTCACTCTCTTTCATTAGTCTTTTCCCCTTGAATCAAGCTCCTCCCTACGCTGCTCTTCTTCTTTTCCTTCCCAAAAAAAAAAAACATGTGCTGTCAGATGGCTACACAGCACAAGACTTTAATATTAGAAAAATATATATGGTATTGGTCCATTCAGCACCTTGTCCCAATAATTTCCATGACTATACTATTTTGTGTTAATTGGTTCGGAGAACATAAAACAAAATAAGGGAATAATGGAAAGCAAAAGAAGAACGGTATGCTTCCTTTTTAGTTAGTTTAGTTAAAAGGGAAAAATAAAAAGGAGGAGCATGATGGATATACCCTTCCATTGGGTAATAGAAGTGTTTTTAATATAACGGAATGATAGTAATATAATACTTGTTTGTTTAGTTCTGGTTTAGCAATATCTACAAAACGCGAGGCGCTTAGAAGTGACTTCTGAACTGCAGCCTTACGTTACGTCGATGGATATCTGCTAGTCTTGACAACGTACGTCCCTTTCTTTTCCTTTGTCATTCCAAACATAGTACGAATTATAATACGACATATTTATGTCTACAGTGGTCGTTATAGGTATCAAGTATGTTTGGCTGTGCAATAAGATATTGCTCCACATTAGGATTTATTTTTCTTTTCTAAAGCTGTATATTAGTTGAGAAGACGTTGAATTTTATCCTAATATGAGTGGGGAAAGATTCACGGTGGCTGTATTGGCAGCAGGAAAATAGCATATGCCCTCCACACCACCTAAACATTCAAAGTTTTCGGAGATGTCTTGGGTGGATATAACAGAGTGTGATGAATAGTATACAGAGTATATTAAGCATTTTTTTTAAATTTTATTGAAATTATATAAGTTTTTTTATTTTCAAAATATAGGTTTTAGTTTAATTCTAAGCTTTTTTATTAAAAGATCCTTCATTAAAAACAATTGTAATAGAGTATTTTAATTAAAAAATATGTACTTAATTAGATTAATGGAAGATATTTAAATTAAAAAAAATTTGAAGTCTATTTATATTTTGAAAATAGAAAAAAAAACTATATAATTTTAACAAAATTTAGAACATATTTGAATAACTTATTCTAGTATATATTAATTAATATTCGAACATTATGTGTTTCGCTTATATTTTTTATCTTCATTAATCATTCATGTGTGTAAATTAACCATTATTCACAAAAATTTTAACAGCAACTCAAGATTAAAAAAAATTAATTAATTTTTTAGTTGAGACAATGAGGCATTTGCTTACCCACCAAAATTATAATAACTTTTATATATATATATATATATATATATATTTAGTTGAGACATGAGAATATCTTTATATATATATATATATATATATATATATAATGTAATAAAGTTATAATTAGTTTCGCAGGAAGAAATTGGTACTTGGGAGGTGTTCGTTTTTGTGTATAATGAAAATTTCAGCGGGCGCAGAGCATAGATACTAAATTCGGCAAATTTTAAAAGGCCTAAATCGGTAATGAAGGCCCAATTAAGATTTAATCACGTAAATACCGCTTGACCCTGCCGAAGATAAGACCAGCTACCATTTGTGTGTTAATTTAGTAATTAGTATAAGAGCGGGTTATAAAAGTGGGTATATACGAAGGTGGCACGAGGGCCTATGAAAGAGTCGGCTAAGGGATGCGGGGCACGTGGACACACGTTAATTATGATGAGTCGATGACCCCTCCTTGCTTAAGAGAAGACGGCGGGCATGGGAGTCAATTGCAATTATGAAAAAGACCAGGGGCCAATCTCAATGTTACTCTGAAGTGGCCCCCCTCGGGGGATATCGGGGGTGGGACAAACTTGTGGGTTCCACCTGATTGTTTTTGGAGCCACCTTCTCCCC
This sequence comes from Erythrophleum fordii, assembly GCA_032878935.1. Lineage (NCBI taxonomy): Eukaryota > Viridiplantae > Streptophyta > Magnoliopsida > Fabales > Fabaceae > Erythrophleum > Erythrophleum fordii. The sequence continues at coordinate 47,035,586 of JAVQMF010000054.1, forward strand.
CTCTTACTATAAATCCCCCTCTTCCGCTTCCCCTTCTCTCCCACACAGCATTCACCACTTCCTCTCTGCAAATCCTCTCCTTCCATTCCATAATATTGCAAGTCCTCTCATTCCTTAGAGGTATATACTTCACTTGCTTCAATACCATTCGCTTTGTATCTCACATTCTTAAATCCCTTTTTCTGCCTTTTGCCAATATATATGCTCTGTCTTGATAATATAGGAGAGTTGGGTTTGTGTTTTTAGTGATCATGACGCAGCAGAATGTGATAGTTTCGGATCCAAATTCTGGATTCAACATGGCTATTACTGTTTCCGTATCAAACTCGTCCATTTTCACGGCGACGGCGCAAAAACCGCCAGCCGCACCAACAGGGTATATTTCCATTTCAAGGAGGAAGGTGCTGAAGAACCTTGAAATCAATGGAGGAGCTAGAATTAATGCCTGGGTTGACTCCATGAGAGCCTCTTCTCCCACCCATCTCAAATCCACTCCTCTTGCCGAAGACTACAGCTCTTGGATCGTGAGTATCGCTCTCCACTCTCCCGTCACATCCCCTTACGCCTTATCCCATCCCTTCTAAAGTTTGAATGCCGGATTGATTTTGCTTTTATATATCATTGGTTGTTTATGAAACAGCTTCACCACCCATCAGCATTAGACATGTTTGAGCAAATCATCGATGCCTCAAAAGGGAAGCAAATCGTTATGTTTCTGGACTACGATGGTACGCTCTCGCCTATCGTCGACGACCCTGACCGTGCTTTCATGTCCGATGCAGTAAGCTCTTAGCTCAAAACTACGTCGTCCTATTCCTTTTCCTGGTCCTCTCTTGGATTGCCTGCTAATATCAGCTTTTATAATATATCAGATGAGAAAAACAGTGAGAAAACTTGCGAGGTGTTTTCCTACTGCCATAGTAAGCGGCAGATGCAGAGACAAGGTACCCTTAGGAAGTTGCTTATTATAACTTAAGTGTTTCCATTATTTTATGCCTTGACTCTCGAGTAACATCGTTTTTACTTTGGCAACAATAGGTATACAACTTTGTTCGCTTGGCAGAGCTATATTATGCTGGAAGTCATGGCATGGATATCAAAGGCCCAACAAGATGCTCCAAATACAATAAAGTGAGCAACTTCTAGTATTCAGTACTCTATAGTATTCTAATTAAGAAAACTTATAATTTACATTAATTATGCTCTACAGGAAAGCAAAGCAGAGACAATTCTTTTTCAACCTGCCAATGAGTTTCTTCCCATGATAGATGAGGTTCGTTTTTTTTTTTTCCCCTTCCCTCTTGTTTTACTTGGTTCCATGTTAATTTAGAAGGTTCGTAAGTAAAATTGTTTATGGTATCAATTTTCAGGTGTACCAAGCGTTAGATGAGAAAACCAAATCAACACCAGGAGCTATGGTGGAAAACAACAAGTTCTGCGTCTCTGTTCATTATCGTTGTGTTGATGAGAAGGTATAGTTGTAAACCCATAGGGGTGTAAATCTCGTGTGGGTATTGCTCTGTTCTAGAAAAAAAATCTTAACTTATGCACGATACACAGAAATGGAGTGAACTAGCACACCAAGTGAGATCGGTGCTAAAGGAGTACCCGAAGCTTCGTCTCACCCAAGGAAGGAAGGTGGGCCATAATTCTGTTTACTTGTTTTACTCATCTACTTTTTGTGGGGTATTTGATTTAGTTTAAAGTTGCCCTTCAAAGCAAAAATTAACGAGAGATGTCTCTCTTTCACTTATGATTTGTTTAATACAGGTATTTGAGATTCGTCCTACTATTAAATGGGACAAAGGGAGAGCCCTGGAATTTCTGCTAGAGTCACTTGGTGAGTTCAGAATTGTTTGCAACAATGAGCTTCATAACACATAGTAACTTCTTATAATTTGTGCATCAATTTAAATAATGAATTATTTTCAACAGGATTTGCCAATTGCACTGATGTCTTTCCTGTATATATTGGTGATGACCGAACCGATGAAGATGCATTTAAGGTATCCAATAGATGTTAAATTTGTTTCTCAGAGGTCTACAAAAAGAATACCAAGTATTTCCTTAATTTGGGATAATTTACACTAAATTGTTTTAATCATTTAATGGTAAGCAGAAATTGAGAGAAAGAGGACAAGGTTTTGGCATTCTTGTGTCAAATTTTCCAAAGGACACAAGTGCATCTTACTCTTTACAGGAACCCGAGGAGGCAAGTGCAACTTGTAATTTGTTACTTTATATATATATATATATATCTTGATCTGCTCCGAGGCATGCTTAAAATATAGTTTTCCGTTTATTGAGAATTATTAATATGCATGCAGGTGAAGGACTTTCTTCGACGTTTGGTGGAGTGGAAACAAGTATCTCTCCGCGCACGCTCCAAAGTGTAAATGAGTACTCGAAATCACATGTACATCCATACCCTGCCAATACATTAATTTTGGGGTAGGATATATAGGACCTTTATAAATTTTTGTTCAGTTTCAGAAGAAAAAACAAAAATGTAAGGAAAAGGAAAGACAAAAGTGTCTTTCTTAGTTCCAAGCTCGTCTGCATTGATGTAACCAGTCGACTACACGGCAAAATTTCTGTCGCTTCCCAGACGGGTGTAAATGCATTCAACTAGTACTGTTTTCCCTCTGTTATGACTAATTGCAGATCATATTCTTAATAGTAATTATACAGTTTGCGACCCCCAAACAAAATACAAATTTATTATTTTATTGTATAGAATTGAATGTATTCGTTGACCCAATTTGCATATAATTAATCCTGAAAGTGCAGCAGGTTGAATTATGCGTTGAGAACAATCTAGTTGACACCATTGGCTCATGAACTTCTTAAAGTGTAGAGCAACTTAGAGATGTTGATTTCATATATAACAATGCCAATTATTTAGCCTCTCTTTGGAGTTTTAGTTCTGGATTAATCGTGAATTATCGGTTACCTTTTCTCGAAGTTTTTAGGTGTCTTGATGGGTCTAGACGAGTATTAATTAATGGACATTATTGTATGGCAAAGTAAGAAAACACAATGTCGAGTCATTGACATGGAAAAGTAGAATATTTTGGTAACAGTTCGATTATACTTTAATTATGGATTCAAAATCTATTTTAACATATAATGAATACATACGACAATCTTGTATGTTGTACCGGAACCACGTTTTGCTTATTGGCTACAAGGCAGAACCATGTCCAGTATATATATATATATATATATATATATATATATATATATATAAAGCCTGTAAATCTACAATCCAGTGAGGGTGCTCCCTGTTTAGGACCACAGATAAGTGACGACACGTGCATTAACCAGAAGTTATATGCAATATAGCAGCAGGATGATAAACTTTCCCAGCTCAGTAAGATATCCTTAAGGTGGAAATAAGATAGTCATAGCCATTAATAATTGGATATTTGGAGATTCAGGTAATAAGAGGGCCCCTTATCAACTGTCATAAGGTTTTCTATCCTGTATCTGTAGATGACTCAAAAAGTGGCAGTTGTGACTTGTGAGGAAGACTTTTGGTGCTCAAACAATGTTGTACTATATGCCACATTATTCAACGTTAATTTGTATTATTGTTCCTTTGTCTGTGCCTTGACACGCTGCCATATATGGCTTTCCCTCTTTTTGCAGTGATCAATGGCATTTCAATTGGATTATTGCACAGCTCTTAATCCTACCGATATAGGCTTTTTTTTTTACCTGTTGTTATCACCACCAAAATATCTGTATATACGGTAGAAGCTGCTCGGTTCTAGGTGGATCAATTATTGGTGCGCAAAGAAGAATATTTAAGTAATAATGGTTTTGTCAGACCCTTAGAAGTCTTACTCTTCTTTTAAAATCAGTGGTCAACATGAAAACTGCTTTTGTCTGTCATTAAAATTGAGCATATCGGCATTTTTGAATTATATAGAGATATGAAGTTGGATATGTAGGTTCTGAAATCACATGCAGCTAGGTTGGCCATAAATTAGGAAAGGAAAATTTCATGTCTCATTTAAAAGGTGCTTCATTTTACATATTTATAACAGATCCCGTGCATACTCTTTTTTGGGGAAAAGCAGAAAAGTTGGGGATAATTACAAATTAGGTTATACTTTGTTGTCAGACTTCCATGCGAACCAAAGGCATGCTTTATTTGTTTAAGTAGAGAGCTGAGTTGGCACCATAAATATAAAACATTTTAATGATCACAAACAATGTAAATTGACCACAGATATTAGACACATGCCGAAAGCTGTGCCTGTGACCATGTTCTTGAAGCAAGAAACTTACACAAAATTAATGTACATTGACACATTTGGAGGGTTTCTGATGGAAAAGCTGCCAAGTCTCAAACCTTTCATTTTATAATGTCATGAGAATGTAAGATTAAGCATTAGATTCTTTATCGTATGCAAATAGCTTAATTGGTTTAGAAAAGGAATACAGCGAAACAGAGACAGCTACACGATAAGGTGCTTAGGTGTGAAGGAATTAAGGGAATCTGCTAAAATGGAAAGAGTTGATAGTTTGAGTTTGTCAGATAGGGAAGAAGGGTTAAAGTTTATTGGTTAGGTTAGTGAAAGTGAAACCGAAGAGAGGGGCTAGGGAATCTATACATGGTTGAAAGAGGAGTTGGAATCCACTTAAAAGGAGACGTTTGATGTGAGGAGTGATGAATATAACATAGATATTTGAAGTAGACACCAACATGGATCCAAACTTTGATAAGCCCCTCTGCTGCTTTGTGTTGGACGTGGAAAGATGGAGACCACTTGATTCATCTCCATGATTGATGCCTGTGTTGAATTAAACCAAGTCCTTTTCCTTTTAAGTTTCAATTATTGGGCAGAAGGAAAAGTTGAACCCCCCATCTCTCTCTCTCTCTCTCTCTCTCTCTCAACTACCTTTATATTTGTAATATCCGGCTTCGTCGCTCTTAGTTGACCTCAAGAGAAAGAGGTTAGCTGCATTTCACAAATGGGAAGGACAGAAACTAATTAGATGAGAGTTGAGAGGCATAGGGTAAGGGTAAAGGACATAAAGGAGGAGGAGCATGGGAACCTCTTAGGCAAATTGAGGTGTCAGAATCTGTGTTGGTCCTTAAGGTACACGTGTCTGATTGTAGACAAATGAAGGGATGCATGATTCCGACACGTGCAATGATACAGGGAATCGGTCCCCGCCTTGGGGGTCGAGCCCACGAAGGGATTTGTCTTGAAAATACCATAAATGCATACCCACACATGTAGAAATGGGGTAATAGGTTAGCTTGTTGAGGCTTGAGCATTGGGTATAAGAACTGAGAAGCCAAAGCCCAAGCGGTTGGTGTGGTGGTCATAGGGGCGTAGGTGCCTTGGTCATGGGGAGCAAAGTAATCTGCGCCTCTTTTATGTAAATGGATCACTCCTGCTTATCAACTGCATGTTCGAAACTCTGCTATCTCTGATACGTATTGTTTGTGAGAGTACTGCATGATTGGGAGTGTGTTGCTTCCTCATTGGCGCTCTTCCTCTTACTTTTTCTTCTCTCTTGATACATGTTGATGGCCCATCACTTGATTTTAACCCCAATAACCTATTTATATTATATTCTTTCCACTATTTTCTCAAAAGCAACAAGAAAATTAATAATTTAAACCCAACGTCAAAGAAAGCATGAAAAAACAAGACGTGTCATTTTCAGTCTATTATTAATTATTCAATATTTTTAATTTTAAAAATATATAATTGAGTTTTTAAATTTTTTTTACTCATTAAACATATATATTCATCTTTTTCTTTTAATTAATGAAAAATTAATGAATCATAAGTCAACAAAATAAGAAATTAAATCGTATATTTTTAATAAAACAATTCAAATATATATGTATCTTTTATTAACAAAAAGTAGATTTTCTTAAAAAGAAAACATTTTTTTAACAAAGTATTTTGAGCTGACTATGATATAAGTGGTATAAAGCTCATAACATCACTAAAATAAAGAATAAGGCATCCAACCTGACTTGTATCTTTCGGTGATGCAGAAATTTTGGGATTCTCAATGAATATAATACTTAATTAGTTAATGTACCAATAAATAAGCAAGCAAGAAGCAGGAAATAATTATAAGACAAAATTTAGGAATGGACAAAGGGACATGAATTAACCCCGAAAAGAGGGTAAGAGAGAGAGAGAGAGAGAGAGTTACGGGTGAAAAGGAATAAATAAAATATGTTTCTGGTTCGTTTTCCCGTTATAAGGACATCTCACGGTGACCATTAAGAGAAAAAGAAAAAGTAATACTATTCCCAACCAAGCATGTGCTGCTAACTAGCTAGCTCTAGGGCATATTACAGAAAAGTTGGGGAAGCCCCTTTGCCCAGAAGAAAGTGGATAGCTAGCTAGGTCTGTTTTAAAGTTTCATTTGTCCAACCCTTCAAAATAACACCACTAATTTAAAGCATTCCTCCTTTAATCCAAACATTCTTTTCCTCTACTGTTGCTGTGTTGCCCTCTCCTAAAATATATGCATTTGAAAAAAAAAAAAAAAGACTATTGCTTTTATAACCCCCAAAACTTCACTCTAAATTTGGTCCATTACTTTTTCGTAGATATGCATTTAGATGCATGCACTTGATGATATACAGTAGTTTTATCATAATTTGGTTAGATGAACAGTAAAAATAAGCAGGTATTGACTTCATATGAGTTCATATAACAAAATGATAATGTTAACGGTCGGAAATTATATGAAAAAAATGTAAATATTTCTTTCTATCACTTTTGAGGTATCCTTGTCAATGAATATGTCACGTCATCAGACTATGTTTTTATCATATGGTACAATTCATTTATTTACAACCAATTAATAACGAAGTTTGAGATGAAATTTATGCTATCTGAATAAAGAAAAAATAGAGATATATATATATATATATATATTGAATGATGTTCCAAATAATGTTTGTAAATGTGGTTGAAAATCGAAGGAGACGTTTGAATTTTTCTAAAAAATTAACTTTAGAATAATGAAATGTGAAAAAGCTGGTTATCGATCGCCATTTGATTGAAGTGAGATTACTGGATCGGCAATCTTCTTTGTATACGTAAATGTTCATCCCATGCAATATTGATTTTGGGCTTCTAATATATCGAGAAATTGTTATCACAATTTAAACTTACAATCACATATCAAATTTTTAGCCAGTTGACGCCTACATGCGTACGTATGCAGCATTTGATAATGGAGTAGGTGGTTCAATGTGCCCACGTGTTACGTTCGAGATTTCCTAATGTGCTGAAGTACGCAAGGGTCTATTTTTATTGTTTTTATTTTATGGTCGAAATGGTACGTGGTTAATATTGAAAGTTGGATTTGGATATTGAACCTTCTTTTTGAAGCGATGATAATGAACTTTCGGTACGGTGCAAAAGATGTTAATTATTTACCAATTAATTGAGACAGTTGGCTTCAAACCAATTTTGCGACCGAGTTCTTTGAACACTTTCAGTTACAAAGAAATTGTCCTGTTTCCCAAGTACGCTTTAATTAAGAATAAGCTCTGAAAAGTAACAGATTTGCTTTCTGTCATTTTACACAAATATATATAGATAGTCACCTATTCACAGTTGTAAAGATTATGAAGTGCTAGTGGTTAACAAAATGGAGGGTGGAAAAAAAGGATAGGCTAGCGATATTTTGAATCGAAGGGTCAATTAAAAAAGGTGTTTGATTCAATTAAGAAATTAGTGTATCTAATTAACTTTTGATGATTTGGATTATTGTTCAGTAAGGACAAAATTTGCCAGATCAGATTGTGTTCATAGCCTATGGGCATTTTGGGCCCATCCTTATTAAAATTATTTTTGGTCAACCTCAGTCGATTATCTTGACAGCTATATTGTATCCTATGCTAGATTTGGACAAATAAAATTAGTGTGAGACAGAGGGCATATGTCTCGTTTTGTGAGGAGTAATCAAAATAATATGTTTAAGAAGGACAATTTACTGATGATTATCCAATTTTGTAGAATGTTCGTCAAACAGATAGTCTTTTTCTTATATATCTGAACAACTTTTCTGGGGATACGTCCTACTATAATTGAATGAATAAAATGTTACACAAGGAGAAATCATCTGCAATCTTCTTAATGATGATACATGGAAAAATTAATAAATAAAATGAAGCACATTTACCCAAGAAAAAGGAATCCCAAGGTTAAGTTGGCATTTGATTATGTTAGAAAATAAATTCCGGTCCATAGCATTTTTTTATTCAGATTTAACTAATCAACGATGGAGCATCTAAAGTTGGTGTGGTAGAGCTGTGGTCATATCTCAGGAAAAAAAATATAAAGTGATCGAACAAGCAAAAGTTTAATAAATTGGAAGCGACATGTGTGCAAATTTCTGCAGCTCATTGTAGAAGGAATATACACTAAGCTTATACCCAGTCCTTAATCTTACACGTTCGGAAGCCATTGCATGTTTTGTCATATTTTATGTTGGTCTACGTAGAAGTCATGTCATGATATCAATAATCAATTTTAATACTCATAATCCTTACCACAAAACGAATAAACAAAAAAATTTAATACCCGCCATTTATGCGAGAACGTTGCTTGATAATTGACAATGACATATAGTAGTATTTCATTCATTAGGATCACGTCGTTAAAATAATCCATTAAGCATACAATTGAGACGGAGTATGTCTATACGTCATTGAGCAATGTCAAGTAGTTCAGAAATCTCCGTCTTATGATTGAAGAACCATTTATCTCTATATACTACTAATCAGTGTCCAGATAGTTAGATTAATCTCTAATTTGCAATTGCGTCGCATAGAACGATGCCTCGCTTAATTTGAGAATCTGGCCTAAAGTTAAGGAAGTATGTTTTTTATCTTAAATATTTAGATTTAAAATTTGAAATTAATACTTAAAAATATATATTAAGATAATGTCTTTTGAGATTATTTAAGAAAAAGTTAGTTTCAATTACCAAATAAATTGATTTTAAAAATACTTTATATATATAAAAAAATTGCCTCGCTTAATTTTAACCTGGCCTAATTGCTTTTTTGAATCTTCAATCCTCAAAAGGGGTGCATTATTGGCTGACTGAAAATATGCCACATTAGGAGTGTTTGAAAACCGATCCCACCTATTTCTCATGAATTGGGCTGCCATTGAAGTCCATGGATTGGTCTTGTTGATCCGATAGGTCATTTATAGAACGAGGGGTTTTAAACGTCTGAAGCCTGAAGGTGGTTTACCAAATGGAAAGAGATACGGCCCACTTTGACCTTACTTTTTCAACTATGGCAACTATAACCAATGTAAACTGCAGCAGGGGTCCCCGCCATTGTATAATTTTGCAACTTCCTTTTTACTTCTGTGCTCCTAGGCAGCATTAAGTTTGATTTTTCACTCTATGAGTCCTTTAAAATTGTCTTTTAATTCTTCGATAAAAAATGGTTTATCTAATGTGCACAAAATATTAAAAACATATGATCCGTATCCCCCAAAAGAAAAATCTTGCTGATGAAGATCAAACTCATATTGTCCATATATGTGAGCAAAGTGTAGATAGATATGCATTTAGAAGTGGGCAAAAATTTGACCAGAAAAATAAAAAAGAAGTGCAATTCATTAAACTTGAAAAAATGTCTTTTCACAATCCCTTTGCGAAGATCAAATGAATCAGTGAGAAATTAGAATGTAAGTTCTTATTAATTATCACTGTCAATATATGCGAGAAAATTAAACCAGAACCATGCTCACACTGATGCTTATACGTACAGGTAATAGTGATTAGTGGGTGGCCAACAAGGACTTGGTCCATATTCTCGCCCTAACAAGGCCCCTGGATCCTTCAATGAAGCATTGAGAAACTTTATCGTTTCAGTACGCATATATTAAAAAATAAAAAAAAATCTAACGTTCGTTCACTAATAGATAATTGTAATATCTAACTCAAGAGGCAAATTTTTAAAAAAGCAAGATTATATGTGTATATATTATTTAGTATCACAGTGGACACCACTTCGATTTGTCATAAGAAATTCACCTTTTTTTCGGAAGAATTCATAAGGGAGACACGGAGAAGAGAAGAAAGCTTGATTAGGCCAATATAAAAAAGCGAGACATGGAATTATTAATTGAATGGCTATATATATACCATTACCATGTAGCCGAATCTTGATTAATTGCTAGGAAAGGGTATTGCATTCCTGGGACAAGACTCTCGTATCATTTCCGAGTTTGCTCACCTTAAATTTACAGGCCACATTGCACTCCATACTCCACAAATTAAGTCCCCCAGCTTTGCTCTTTACCCCAATTCTCATTTCCAGATCAAAAGTTATAGGTCTTTCTGTCCTGTTCCCATTAATAGTACTCTTCCCCAATAGTTCAACCTTCACCTTCGTAGAAGCATCTGGATCTTGCTCTAACCCTGGAAACTTCCCCGTAGCCACCGCGGTCTGGTTTAAAATGAGGGAAACACTGGCGTCGCCGTCGTATTGAAGCCCTGATCTTGTATTAGGATTATTGGCTGTCAACGAAATTTCATAGACAGGCCGTGATGAACTCTTGTGCCCCGGTGGGTTCATGACCGCGAAGTTTGCGACGGAAAACGAAGGCTGTGTAGGTTTGTAGAGGAAGCACAAGGTAGTTATGGCGATGCCCAGTATAGCAACAATGAAGAGAAGGATGAGAGCGAAGATCAAAGAGGGAGGGCAGCATTTGTAGTTGGACGCTTTGGGAGGATTACGATGACGTTGGAGGAAAAGGGCGTTTTCAGGGGGTGGAACGTAATAGACTTGCTCTCTGGGGAATTGAACGATGTAGGTGTCCTGTTGCATGGGAGGTGGGTGTCCCCCCTCTCCCTGTTGCATTTGAATAGACGACGCACGAAAGGGTTACGTTAATGGTGGGAATTTAGTAACCCTAACAAGCTCTAGAATTGCATGCATGGGACTACAAGAATGATGAGACCCAAACAGCAAGGGTGGTTAGCGGTTACTTGTTACACCTCGGAATGCACAAGCTGACAACACATACATATATGCTATCACCTCTCATATCCTATTTTGGGGCTTTCACAAAACGGACTATGTATTTTAGTATTTGTAATGTACCAAGTTCTTGGTTCAATTTGCATAAAAATTTAAAAGGGGAGAAAGAGAGAGAGAATTTGCAGCTGTGTAGTTTTATCTGGTCAGATGTTGAGACTTGAGTACGGTTGTTAAATGACACTCTTCTTGCTCGTCATGGAGAGCTCACTCATGGGTTCCTTCCTCTTCTTTCCAAATCCAAATCATTGCCATAAATTGTTTGATCATTTTTGTTAAAAAAAAATGTATATTAATTTTTTAATTTAAAAAATGAGAAATTACAAAAATATGTATTCTAAAATTATGATAAATATTTTAATATCCATCCCTCAAAATTAATTCATCCCTCGTGACCAAATAAATATTCTATTGAAAAAAAAAGGTTGATGTATTACTATAATATTTAAATTAGTTCAACCATCCCAGCCTTAAGAAGGATAAGTTAAAAAGGCAAGTTGAGACAAAAACTTGGATCTTCTACATTTTAACCAATAAATGTATAATATGTTGGAATAGGTGTGTCAAAAGCCTAAGTCCCATATTGTTTAGAATAAAGAGAGTATTAGTGTATATATACTAAAATATGATATTGGGCAAGTAAATGAGCTAAGAAAAAGAGCAAGTAAATGAGCTAAGAAGAAGAGTGGACTCACGCGCACAACAACAGGCCAACGGAAAGGTAACAGATTGAAAATCTCTGATTTTTCCCCCTATGCACGAATTAGGCATGGTATTGGACATTTTTTACTGCAACTATTTTTGTATTTTACAAAAATATTTTGTATAAATAGGCTTACCTGAAAAACTTTATTTTCAGCAATTTTGAAATTAGGACCATGAATTTATTAATTTTTTAAACGTTGAGATCTTAAATTTATCGTTTTAATTTTCATTAACAGGCTTTAATCCCAATGGTCAGAGACAGTCTCTACTTTTAATCCCAATGTTCAAAAAAAAATTTCATTAAACCGTGATTAAGCCACTATTAATTATTTTTAATTGCCCAACATTTTTATTCGCATCCTTGGCTTATAAAAGGCAGTGCGTGGTGCGTTTCAAGACACATCGAGCTTTCGGACATCTTCGGAGCTTTCTCCCCTCATCCCCCTTTGTTCTCCTGGGTTCTATAGTTCCATTGTTTTGTTCCCCTGTTATAGGAAGGGTCAGTTTAATCCTAGAGAGTTGCCGACTTATGCCAGAGTAACTCTTAAGGACAGTGTCCTCGGGTATGACTAAGATCAGTTTATACTTACAGTTTTGTTTGTTGTACCTAACAATTTTAAGAGTTATTATGGAGTCACATCGAGTTGATTCTGATTATCATATTAACGTTACTACTGCAAGTTTTAGTGGAGGGAGTAAAGCTACTACTTCAGCCTTCATTTCGACTGCAGTGCTTGCTGTGACGTTACCTAAGCCATTCCCGAATATATCCAAGATTGAGGTGTTTGATGGGAAGAACTTTAGAAGGTGGCAAGAGCGGATCTTTTCTATTCTCGACATGCACAGAGTTGCAATGGCGTTGACCCAGTCCAAGCTTTTTCCTGATGCTAATCAGAACTAAAGAACTGCCTGGGAATATGCCAATAAAGTTTGTAGATATACAATTATTAGTACTTTATCTAATGATCTATTCGATATGTACTGTGTCTACAAGAAGACCAACAAAATCTGAGAGTCACTAATCATGAAGTACACTGCTAAGGATGCTGGAAAACAGAAATTCGTGATTGGAAAGTACTACTGATGGGAGATGTCCGAAGACAAATACATCAAGCTACAAATCAACGAATATCACAAGCTGCTGGAAGAACTCCAAGCTGAGAAGATTAACCTTTCAGATGAATTTGTAGCTAGGATCCTGATTGAGAAACTTTAGGATTCATGGAAAGACTACAAATAGCAACTTAAACACAAGCATAAGCAATTGTTGCTGTCAGATCTCATCACTCATATCATCATCGAAGGCACCAACTGAAAGGAGATTTGAGCTGTAAAAAGTAAGGAAATAGCCTCAAAGGCAAACTTGATGGAGACAAAGCCGCACAATAGAGGTATGATTTTCATAAAAACCCTGGTTACAATCCTAAAAATTTTAATCCCAAGTTCAAAAAGAAAGGCAATTACTTTATTTGTAGCAAGTCAGGGCACCATGCTGCACAATATAAAAAAAGAGTTAGAAATAATAATCCTCCTAAGCCAAATGTAAATTTGGTTCAAGGAGATAAGAATAATGATGATGTTATTGTGGCAGTTATTTCTCAAACTCTCGTTGTCTTCGATGTAAGGAAATAGGTGGTAGATTCTAGAGCTACCAAGCACATATGTGCAAATAAGAAAATGTTTACCTCCTATGATCCAATTAGGGGAGGAGAAGACTATATTTATTTTACTGATTCCCGAACTGTAAAAGTTCTTAAGAAAGAAAAAGTGGTTCTTAAACTCACATCCGGAAGGACCTTGGCTCTCAATGATGTTTTGCATATGCCTAATGTTAGAGCAAACTTAATTTCTGTAGCTCTATTAGGAAAGGCTGGGGTTAAAGTGTCATTCGAATCTGACAAAATTGTGATGACAAAAAATAATATTTTTGTGGGAAAGGGTTATTGTAACTAGGAACTATTTGTACTGAATGTTGTTGAAATGAATGAAAATGTATCATCTTCTACTTACTTGCCTATTTATATGATTGATTCGTTTGATATGTGGCATGCTAGATTAGGACATGTTAGTAAGTCTTATATTAAGAAAATGCAACAACTTAGTTTGATTTCTAGAATTAAAAATAACTGTTTAAATAAATGTGAAGTATATGCGAAAGTTAAGATAACTAAAATATCACATTTTCCTACACAAAGAGAAACTGAATTGCTTTCTTTAATACACATTGATTTTGGTGATTTAAAACAAACAATGGCTAGAGATGGTAAAAAATATTATATTATTTTTATTGATGATTTTTCAAGGTATACTAAAGTATCTTTATTGAGAAATAAAAATGAAGTGTTTAAAAATTTTCTTTTATATAAAGCAGAGGTAGAAAATCAACTAAATAGAAAAATTAAAAGAATAAGGTCAGATAGAGAAAGAGAATATGTTTTGTTAAATAATTTTTGTGAAAAAAAAAGGAATTATCCATGAAGGAACTCCTCCATATTCACCTGAGTCTAATAATGTTGCAAAAAGAAAAAATAGAACTTAAAAAGAGATGATGAATGCTATACTTATAAGTTTTTCTGCACTAGATAATTTATAGAGTGAAACTTTGTTATCTACTTCTTTTTTGCAAAATAGAATACCCTATAAGAAGACAAATAAAACACCTTATGAACTATGAAAAGGTTATGTACGTAACCCAAAATATTTAAAAGTGTGGGGGTATCTTGCTAAGGTAATGTTGCCTGATCCTAAGAAAAGAAAAATTGGGTCTAAAACTTCAAATTGCATGTTTATTGGATATGTTGAATATAGTACAGCTTATAGATTTCTGGTTTTAAAAAGTGATATTTTGAATTATAACACTATTATAAAAACTAAAAATGCAGAATTTTTTAAACATATCTTTTCTTTGAAAATTGAACATAATCCTAGGGATTTGGAAATATCTACTAATTCTCCTAAACAAAATTCAAATGAAGACTTGGCTGAAAATTTAAGAAGAAGTAAGAGGCAAATGAAAGAATCTTCCTTTGAAGATGATTTTTATATTTATATGGTACAAAATGATTCTTTAAATTTTTGTGAAACTATTTTTTCTTCAGATGCTCATCTTTGGAAAAAAGCCATTAAAGCTAAAATTGATTCTCTTAGTCAAAATAAAACTTGGATTTTAGTAGGCTTGCCTCCAGGAGCGAAGCCTATTGGTTGTAAATGAATTTTTAGAAAGAAATTTAATCCTGATGAGTCCATTGATAAATATAAAACTAGGTTAGTAGTTAAAGGTTTTACTCAAAAATAAAATATTGATTATTTTGATACTTTTTCTCCTATTACAAGAATTTCTTCTATAAGAATTTCGATTGTTTTAACTTCAATATATAAGCTTTATATTCATCAAATGGATATTAAAATTGCTTTCTGAAATGATGTTTTAGAAAAAGAAATTTATATGGTATAACCTGAAGGACATGTCGCACCTAGATAAGAAAATAAAGTATGTAAACTTGTTAAATTTTTATATGGATTAAAACAAGTACCTAAACAATGGCTTGCAAAATTAGATCAAATTTTAACAAGTGATGGCTTTGCTACTGTTGAAGTAGAAAGATGTATTTATACAAAACTTATAAATAATGATTGTGTGATTATTTGCGTATATGTGGATGACATGCTTATTTTTGGTACTAGCATGAATGTTGTAATTGAAACTAAGAGCTTTCTTGCATTTAAATTTGATATGAAAAATATGAGAGAAATAATAGTGATTTTAGGTGTTAAAATCATAAGGAGTAAAAATAGTATTTTACTTTCTCAAAAACATTATGTGGAGAAAATTCTTAAAAAGTTTAGACATTTTGATGATTTTTCATTAAGCACTCCTTATAATTCTAGCATACAATTATCAAAACATAAAGATGATTCAGTAGCTCAGTCTAAATATATACAGATTATTAGAAGTTTGTTGCATTTGATGAATTTTACTAGGCCTCATAGAGCATATGTTGTATGTAGATTGAGCAAATATACTCACTATCCAAACAATGAGCATTGGGTGGCTCTGGTTAGATTGATGAGATATTTGAGAGATACCATGAACTATGGTATATTTTATAGTGGATTTCCCGTTGTACCGAAATAATATAGTGATGCTAACTAGATCTCAGATTCAAATGAGATTAAATCCACTCTTAGTGGTGGTGCAATATCCTAGAGATCAGCCAAACAAAATATTATAACAAAATCTTTCAGGGATTCAAAGTTTATTGCTATGAAACTGGTTGGTACTGAAGTTGAGTGGTTGAAAAACTTCTTATCAAATATTCCATTAGGAGAAAAACTAACACCATCAATGTCTTTACATTGTGACAACTAATCGGCAATAGTTATGACTAAAAATAAGACCTTTAATGGTAAAAGCAGACACATTCGGTTAAGACATAATATTATAAGGCAATTGCTAAAAGATGGAGTGATCTCAATCGAATTTGTAAGGTTAGAAGTAAATCTGAAAAATCTATTGACTAAACCCCTGGAAAAGAAACAAATTGATAACACATCGAGGGGAATAAGACTTAAGTCAATATTAAATTAACAAAGATGGTAACTCAATCTCTGTGATTGGAGATCCCATGAAAGAAGTTCATATAGGTAAGAACAAGTCATATGTTAATTCTATTAGCACTAAAATTGTTGTCCCTTTCTATGGTTTGAGAAAGTGCTAAAATGTATTATTGTAGAAGCTGAGCAAAGCACTTAATGATTTCATATTCCTTATAGATGGTGTATTTATTGTAGATATACTTGATGAAATCACCTAGATAAATGTGAAGTAGGGCCACTTCTATGAAACCGTGGTAAAGTCTCTAGAGCATTTATTGAACACCAAGCGTGCGCAAGGCCGTTTAAAGCACAAAATCGTCGTTAATAGTAATAACTGCGGGGGTATACTCTGACTAATAAAGCATCTAGTACATAACAAAGATTTGTTGATTTATAAAAATATATATTTCACTGACATTTCTGTGTACTAAGTGTTATTAATCTAGATCTGGTTCATAGTTTAAAAGATACCAGATTCGAAATGATTATACTCATGCGTGTAACTCAGATGATCATATTCTTTTGACACATGTGGGGGATTATTGAAATAGGTGTGTCAAAAGTCCAAGTCTCACATTGTCTAGAATAAAGAGAGTTTTAGTGTGTATATATGAAAATGTGATATTGGGCAAGTAAATAGGTCAAAAAAAGGAGTGGGCTCACGCACACAACAAGAGGCCAACGCAGGGGTAAATCTCCGATTTTCCCCCTACGCACGAATTAGACACGTTATTGGACATTTTTTATTGCAACTTTACAAAAATATTTTGTATAGATAGGCTTACCGGAAAAACCTTATTTTCAGCGGTTTTATAATTGGGACCATGAATTTATTAATTTTTTGAACGTTGAGGCCTTAAATTTACAGCTTTAATTTTCATTAATCGGCTTTAATCCCAATGTTTAGAAACGGTCTCTACTTTTAATCCTAACGTTTAAAACCGATTTTCATTAAACTATAATTAAGATGCCATTAATTATTTTTAATTGCCCAACATTCTTATTCGCGTCCTCAACTTATAAAAGGCAGTACATGGTATGGTTCAAGACACACCGAGCTCTCGGACATTTTCAGAGCTCTCTCCTCTTTTCCTCCTGAGTTCTATAGTTCTATTGTTTTGTTCTCATGTTATAGGAAGGGTCCATTTAATCTTAAGGAGTTGCCGACTTGTGTCAGAATGACTCCTAAGGACAGTATCTTTGGGCATGATTTGGATGAGTTTATACTCACAATTTTGTTTGTTGCAACTAACATAATATGTATTTGAAAAAAAATAAAGAATGAATGAAAAGAGAAGAAATAAGCTTATGTATACTTTCATTCTTTTGTGCTATTCTCTTTTTGAAATACATGATATATTATCATAGAGAATCACAATCCCTATAACAATTAATACAAAAATAATAATAATTATCTATTAAAGTATTTGTCAATAAAAGTAAAAAATTAGTTATTTTTTATTGAAAATTTAGTCATCCTATCTATCAGTTTTTTGTTAATTGGTAAGTGGTTCCCAACTAAAAATCAATAAGAAAATAGTATTTGAAAAGTAGTCTGAACAATGTGGCAACTTTTTTACAAAGAATGACTAGCTTTTTAGAATGCCCAATTGTATTTTTTTTTAATTTGTTGTGATCTAGATAATAATATTTGACATTTTTTATTTTTTCTTATTTTTGGTCCTCAAGCATTCTTCTCTTCATTATCCAATTATTTTTCTTTTGTAAATTTGTAACATAAAAATAATTAATTTATAAAAAACTTAAAAACTTACAACAAACATCACAAACTCAAAACTTAAATAAACATTTGCAAATCTTTATTTAGAGTTAATTAAAATTACAATTGCAACTGTTTGGAGTTGATCAATAGAAAAAGTACATGAACATTAGAAAAAGAAATTAACAAAATGAAATAATAGAATCTAATAAACTCATTAGAAAAAAGATGAGATCTTATCATAAATCCATAAGAAAAAGAAGAAGAAGATGTAAGTCTAAAGAGAAGAACAAATAAATAAATAAAGTGCAGAAGAACATAAAAAAAGATAACAAAAAAAAAAAGATAACTTCGAGTTAAAAAAGAGGAAAACAAAAAGAAGAAAAAGAAGAAGAATAAAAGTTTTGAATCAAAACTAAAATGATTCAGAATGAGAATTTTAATTTATATATAGATACAAAAGAAAAATTTAGTAGGATATTTGGTGTGGTTAAAATTTATACAAACAAGTTTGAATTTAAGAGCACCGAGTAAAATTAGTCAGCCATGAAGATCGACTATACATGGTCAACGTCATTGTATTAATTTATGGCAATTTTTTTTAAATACAAGTTTTTTAATTGAATATATTATTTTAAAATACATTATTTTTAAAAAATATATTAATGATAAATTAGTGCATTGATTTATCAATAATTTTTTTAAATATGTTTTTTTAAATACATTAGTTTATCAATACACTAATTTAAGGCATTAATCTCTCACTACATTAATTTGTTTTAAAATTAATGCATTGATATAATGCATATGCATGTGTCGGCCATGTTAGCCTACTAAAGTGTAATTAACCGTCATGGGCAATCGAAATTTGCTGACCAAACTTTAATTGGCGATCTTATTTTCTTATTAGAATTCTCTCATTAGTTATTGAAAAATATTGTATAGTGCAGCTCTAATACTGTGAAGGGCAACTTTTTTATAGATTGCACTTTTTATTCCAAAAGTCAATTGAAAATTAAGTTAAAAATTAAAAAATAATAGTCAAAATCATATAGTAACTACTATTATCATATAAAATAAAAGAAAAAATTTATATGTAATTTTTAATATTTTTGTTAATAAGTTATTTAATTAAGATATGTGAAGTGTTTAATTTTTTAATAATATGATAAGTGTATAATTTTTATAAATAATTATATAATATAACAATTAAACTATACACTTGTCATAATATTATTAAAAAATTATATATTTTTATATTTTAATTAAAAATATAAATATAAATATAAAATATTATATCTAAGTCTAATATAAAATAAAATTTAATATCATATAGTTTCTTAATAAGATCATGGAACTGAATAAGACACAGTAACATCGAGAACTGAAGATCTCTTTTCTCGCCTTTTTTTTCTCCCATAGAAAATTAAGCTAATTTATAACGAGTTGTCATTTGTAATGCCAGGATTTCAGAAAATAACGTATCATATGGGTTAATAATATTGAAACTATCATGCTAAATTCTTAGTTTTACTAAATTGAGCTTCTATAAATATTAATGCTTAAATTAATAATTTTAAAAAATACTTTGGTAGTATTTTTCATAATAATAATAATAATTATTATTATTATTATTAAAGTTTTAATTAAAATATTTCACTGTTAAATCAAAATAGAAATGACTTAATATTTTTACTTATACAAAATTAAAAAAAGATATCTGTTTTTTAACCATTGTCGTCACATTCTTAAATAATAACACACCTTTAGGGTCCTTTGATAGTGAGATGGAGATAGAAATGAAATCAAAAAAATTTATACAATATTTATTATTATTATTTAATAATATTTTTTAATATTTTTTAAAATAAAAATAGGATGATTATTTTTTATTTATTTTATTTAATTTTTTATTTTTATTTTTTATTTTTATATCTAATATTTTATATATTAAGAGGTTGATTGAAAATCAAATGAAAATGAAAGAAGAATTAAAAAATATTGTATAATATTTTTTATATATTTTTTATTATTTAAATTTTTTTTATTTTTTGAAATATAGATATGAGGTTCTTTTTATTTATTTTTATTTTTATATTAAATATTTTATACCAAATAATTTTAAAATATAAATGAAATATATGGGAGAAATGTTTTGGACAATGAATTGACGAGAAGGGAGCCTAACGGCCATTATAGACAATCATGATCTGTGTTGTCGACCGCGTGTTACGCAGGGAGCTACTTTCCTCTTTCTCTCTCTCTCTTAAGAAAAATTGTTTTCTTTTAATAAAAGGGACCCGTCTTGTTGGATCTTTTTTTGCAGCCACTGGAATATGCCCCTGCGCATGTGTGGTCAGAAGAAGTACCAGATTGTTTATGTTATAAATATTTTATTTACAGAGATTATTGTCACATCAATGAGTAATTGAGAGTGTTACATCATTTACATATTTACTCTCATTATTATACATAAATTTTATCTATATAAATTAAATTTTAATCATTAATTACATTTGATGCATGGTTTGTGGTGTCCCACTATTTCTATTTATACCCCCTGTTCTGCCTTTCATTTACCATTATACCATCAAGTACCAGCGCCAAGAAGTTCTTAACTATGATTTTTAATTATATTCATTCAACAGTCTAGTAATTATTAAAGAGGAATAATCCTTATATCAACGGTTCATAGTTTAATTAATTTAATATTATTAACAAGTGACGTGGAGAGGGTTTTGCGAATAACTCTTGAGCGATTTGTATATCATGGGGCAGAGAGTGGGGGGCCTTTGAAGTGCTTCCCGTTGACTTGTTGGAAGATGCTAAAGTAAATTCGGACAGGGAAGTCACGTTAAGAACCCATGCCCTTTCTGGGTTATCAATTGCTTCGAGTTTGCAAATTTACTCATTATTTTAAATTTTGATAGAAACTTTAAAAATGGTAATTAATGATCGAAACTATTGCTTTGATTACGACGCCTACAGGTTATAATCATGTTGATAAGATAATCCCAAAAATAATGCAATATGTCACTCTATTTAAGTTTAGAGATGGCCTTTGCCTATTCCCATTGAATTAAATTAGCAACCCATGCTTCTCAAAATCCTCTACTCCGCTCTTCTTCTCCCACTCCACTTCGCCACTACTGCGAAATCGGTAAGCTACACTCTCAATCAATTATAGTCTTGAGGAAGTAATTATGGGAATATTATTTTTTGAGGTGCAGGAGGATGATAGCGTGTACACAGTGTACATTATTAGAACGGGGTCGATCTTGAAGGGAGGTACAGACTCTAACATAGGCATTGAATTATACGACTCATACGGATAAAAAACCTAGAGGCCTGGGGCCGGCTAATGGACGCAGGTCACGACTACTTCGAGAGGGGTAATTTGGACATTTTCAGCGGCAGAGGTCCTTGCCTGAAGGGAAGGGTTTGTGCCCTAAACCTGACTTCGGACGGGTCGGGTGACCATCACGGGTGGTACTACAACTACGTGGAGGTCACTTCCAGGGGGCCCACATAACCTGCGCGCAGCAAGTCTTCACGGCGGAGCAACGGTTGGCTCTAGATGCGTGGCCCTATACACTCTGGGCTGAGACGAATTTCTGCCCTAATAAAGGAGATGATAGCATCATCAAATCTGGCTTGCCTGATTAATTAGGTGGATGACTATGAGGCCTGAATTATATATATATATATATATATATATTTATGTATAGGCCTTGTTTGGTTGGATTTAGTATGGTGACAGTGTTGTTGGGAATATTAATATTCAGAAACATTTTAGTAAAGTAAATAAATGCAGTAATTACCGAAAGCATTTGTTTTTAATCATGTGGAAACAAAATAAGTAACCCAATAAAAAAATGGTTAGGCTAAAAATGCATCTCACCCATCTTGTTTTGTTTATGAAAAAATTATATTTAAGGACACAGATCTTATAAAATTTATAATAAAATATTTTAAAAATTAAAATCATTTTTAAGAATTATAATTATTATCAAGTATTAAAAATTTTATTATTAGATTTTTAAAAAATACTATTAAGTTTAAAAAGGTTTATCACTTTCATAAATTCAGTAATAATTTTTTTAAATTTAAAAGTAAAATTATAATGTAAAAAAAAAATTTAAAATTTAAAATTTTTTTATTATAAATTTTACCAAATCTAAATCTTTAGATATAATTTTTCGTTTGTTTTTTGCTCTTTACTATTTGGTGCGTCACTGGATTTGTCGCGTTTGTGCTTGTACCTTTTACATAATAAAAGCATTTATGAGCGACGCTGTAATCCATCATCTTGGGTAATGGGTACAGAAAAAAGTGATCCTATATTTTTTTGGAAATATTATAATTATAATTCATAATATAATAATGAAATATAAAATAATATTTTATTAAATAATTATATATATAATTATAATAATAGATACATTAAAATAAATAAAATATTATTACTCTGAAATATATATATATATATATATATATAAAAGGTAGACAATAATCATTTGTCCTATTACAACAACACATATATAGAATATTTTATATATATTATTAGATTTTTCTAATAAAAATCGCATAATTGTATAATTTTTATAAATAAATATTTATTTTTTTACAACTCAATATTAATAATTAATTTTTTTAAAAAATTTATATATTATAGCGTCATTAAAAAAATTAACAATAAAAGTATAAAAAATTACAAATAGATCTATTCCACCTAAGCGTAAATCAGGAATCAATCACGCCATCACCACGTGCCGCTCTATATTATAAAGGCGTGTTGTTTTTGTCCACTCACTACTCAGCCTCACCACCAGAGAAAATGGTTCCAAGAGTTGTGTTCCGCTCTCTTGTCTTCCTACTCTCACTCAGCTTCGCCGCAATCGTTAGATCCGTGAGTTGCTTTCTCTTTCTCTCTTGATCCATCATTTTTATTGTAAGCCTTACTTCTACTTAGTTGTGTTGTGTGTGTGAATGCAGGACGACTATGATTGCGTGTACACGGTGTACGTTAGGACGGGATCCATCTTCAAGGGAGGAACGGACTCCAACATCGGCCTCAAGTTATACGACTCTTACGGCTATGGCATTTACATCAAGAACCTCGAAGCTTGGGGCGGGTTAATGGGTCCGGGTCACAACTACTTCGAGCGGGGCAACCTCGACATCTTCAGCGGCAGGGGTCCCTGCCTCAACACACCCGTTTGCGCAGTCAACGTCACCTCCGACGGGTCGGGTCCCCATCACGGATGGTACTGCAACTACGTGGAGGTCACTACTACTGGGGCCCACATACCCTGCGCCCAGAAGCAGTTCACGGTGGAGCAGTGGCTGGCTTCGGACACATCGCCCTACGAGCTCTGGGCTGCCAGGAACTATTGCTCCAACAAGCTAGATCAAGATCAGGCCACTCCTGTTGATGCCATCAGATCTGGGTTCTCTATTTTGAGTTCCACTCTCACCACTGTGTGACCCCACTTAGCAGATTACTAATAACCTAGTGTTTGTCGGTGTGGCGTCTTATGTATGGATGTGGGATTCTGCGGCTTGTTTACCGGCTTTGGTAATGATCTATGCCTCTATTTGTGTAGACCATGGCCACCCTGTTGTAATCTTCAAATCAATAATAATCGCTATCAGTATTCTAGAGATAACGATGCCTTTTATCGTACGGGACCTACGTACTAGGCCTCCGGCAATCAGACGGCGACACGTTTCTTTGAATCTCCAAGAACGGGCATCACAAATGCTATAAAACAAAAAACCCTCTTGTCCAATATATATAATTTCAGAGCCAATTTGCGAACACCTGTCCCTTTAATTCTATTCTCTTTTCTTTTCACACGAATTTTTTATCACGAGTCATTTTCACGTAATAGTAATATAGCAACCTGATCTCTTATGCCTTGACTATTGAAAACATTAGGAACCACGAAGAGGGGGTAAAACAACATTTTAGACAGAGAGATTAGTGTTTAAATGAAAAGTTGATAAAAAGTTTTTTTTTTTTTTTAAGTTTATAGAGGAAAGCAAATTCTAGTAAACGTATGAAAGCTAAGTTAAATAAGGCATTCTTTATCTCCCCTCGCTTTAGCCATATTCAACAAAGTGTCAACATTGCTACATTTTTCCTCTCTTTTCTCTGCTGTATCGCATCATGTAAACCTATCTGAGGTGGAGACATACTGTGCATTTGGTGCTTGATAGAAAAACCTGGGTCCTGCAGTTCCCACACCGAAATCCTTGTAACATTACCAACCATCCATCAATTAATATGAAATCAATGAACGTACCAAGCTGCATTGTTAGCGGTTCACTTCCTATGGCCTCATCGCTATCAATGTCAACTCTCTGCCCCTAACGGGTCTGTTAAGTTCACATTTATTTAAACTGCATATTAGTAATTTTTATATGATCACATCATCGAGGAGTTATGAAGTCGCACGTAGAGTCATCTAAACATTGACAGGGCGAGACACAAGCATGCGAGGCCTTCACCACAGACGCATTGGTAGCTTTTGATGAAAACCAACAAGGCTACAATTCACTCATAGAAGTGAGCGCCACCTTTCCAAATCAGTGAACCGTATTCAAAACACCCACAGTACCATTTTCTCACTTTCGAATTTTCACCAACCTTCTCTAGGCTACTTTACAGGGGCGGCAAGACAAAAATGAGCACTATTTCACGAACTTAGTTTTCTCTCTGTGTAGTGCGGATAGAAAAAATGCTTGAAAGAGAGAAAAACAGAGAAAATCAATTTGATCGAATGAGACGGAAGAAGAAACCACTCAATCAGTTCACCGTTAACCCTATTCCATCAGAGGCATCAAGACGTGTTTCTGTTCAGTTCTTTCAATATCTCTGCTGACAGATCATCTGTGTTATACTCAACTCCGAAGCATCTCACAACCTCCATTTTAGGATTCAACAAATACCTGATTGTTTTTACACAGTTAATGCCCATGTCAAGTCCATACATATAAAATTACAAAAGAATACAAGGGTAGCACAGACACATACATGTTATGGGAAGAGTCAACAAGATAATCACCACCCTCCTCCTCTACCTTCTTAAAACAAACACGATATTCTTGGGCCATCTGCCTGATAGCTGCAACAGGTCCAGTTAGCCCTATAATTTTTGAGTCAAACTCTGCGGTTTGTCAAAAAGAGAGGAAAACTTAGCAGGGAGAAAAGCACATAGCAGAATTGATAATAACAAAGCATTTCAGAAATTATGGACTAAGAAACTTTAGGGCGTTAAGTAATCTAACCTTTAAGGTATTCATGAAGTTGTGAGGGAGTATCGCGTTGAGGATCAATTGTAACAAAAACTGGTAGAATCTTAAGATTCTGTTTTGATTCTTCATCCAAATAAAATACATTATGTTATAGTTAATGAGAGAAAAACAACTTATACTACAATAAGATGAGAGAGAGGTGCTGAACCTAATATATCAATTGCCTCGGCCATAATTTTGACTTGGTCTGGCCCAAGGTCAGGGGATGAGGTATAGCCAAAGTAGAGAAGAATCCAATTTCCAAGAAAATTACGTTCGGTTACTGTTCGTCTCTCTGTATCAATTAGAGTAAAAGGACCCCCAATTATGGGTCCACTGACAGTATTTCCAGAACGGTGGTCAGCCTGACCTGATCCAACATAAAGAGAAATAAGACAATAGGAATTGAACTTCCCTTCATTTAGTTTGGGAACTCACTTTTGACATTACTGAAGTGTCTAATCCAATAACTGACATATGTCACTGAGCTTTGATGGCTCAAACTAGAATGAGAGGACTTCAGGATGACAAAATGTAGTTCCAGCAGACATCACTAGTGATTATTCAAAATCATTTAAAAACAAAAAAACAAACAAACAAATTTGAGTAGACTGTGTGGTTCTTACTGAGTCTTATCCTCTCACCTACTTGATTTTCCTTTGCAGATAATGTATCTATTTTGACGCAATAGTTCCAATAAAGTCAGAAATCAATGGAGCTCAAACTTATCCCTAGCTCCCGTCCCAGCCAACTTTGCAAAAGTCTAACCCATAAAAAGGAAACTACACAAATTCTTAAAAAGAGAACTACTTGTGAAACAAACGGATCACGATGTACCACAGAAAAGCATAGCCATAGTTTCACGCCGTGGTAATTCAATGGGTCTGCAGTAACAAGCAGCAACCTCACTCACTAAACATATATACAATCATATTGCAAGCCATAATCTACAGGAATCAGATAGCAACAAGTTAGGACATGCATGTAACCTTGCACACTATGGATTTGTTTTTGACAGTAGATACTGTCATGAAAGCGAATCTAGCTCACTATGAATGGCTGATACATATGAAGAGCAAATACAAAAGTTTTAGCTTTGATATCTTAATTTATGGTTTAAACAATAGTAAGAAATTGTGCTGGATTTAACTAAAAATCCATAAATTCGAATGTCTAGTGACTTAGCAAAAAGCCTCACCATGAATGCATGAAGTTGTCAGGTTCGTTTGAGTAAAATATTGAATGGCATTAAAAGTAACATGGTGGAATTCAGACATGCTCTTTCCTCCGGATTTGCTAATTAGAAGTTCCAGAACTTGCTGTGTAGTACATAAGTAAGCATAAAAAGGAGAAAAAGATATATAGTCCAGAATTTCCAGGCGCATGTTTCTTTTTCTTAGAATATGTTTAGATTGAAGAGAATGAAAGAGAAGTAAAGAAAAAAAAAATGTCAAAATAAAAATTTCACTTCCCTTCCCTTCCTCCCCATTCTCATCCATCCAAAAATACCCTTAGGGTTTGTCATGCAAATAATGTGACAATCAAATTTCGATGTCTACTCTCTACAACATATTCGACAATCAAATCATTTAGTATCATTCAAAAATCATCTTATGATTCCAACCAACAAGCTCACTGAAACCCTCCCAGTCTTCTTTTACATGGCCATAGTCAAACTCAAAGGTCCGCCACAATTACCATTATGTGCATGTGGACAGATTTCGAAATAAAGTTTCCCGTGTTTAGGAACAACCTAAACAGATGAATATTCGCTTTATGAGTAGTTGAAGTAAAACAAAAACTATCCTTTTAAATTTCCGCACTGAGTTCAATTTCGCTGAGTTACAACGTAGGAAAAGAATTACAGCTAACTTTGCTTATGATGTAGAAGAATGAGGAGGATGGCAAAACAATTCGAACAGGCTATATCGAAAAATAAACGCTCATCACCAAATTTTTGCACTTCAAACTCTTTAGAGAAGATTAATTGAGAAAACTTGACAATAGAAATACCTTTAGGAACAGCTCTTCTCTCGTCGTTATAATGGATAAATGCTGCTATCCCTGCAAACCCTAGTATAGCAGCTGGCTGCAGAAAATCAAATGTGTGAATGATACACGAAAACCTAATGAACTTGAAACAGTATAGACAATTATGAAACTGTGGTATGAGAAGAAAAATTTATTGAAACAAATGATGCATAACAATGTAAAAAGGGAGCAGGGCAACATACAATAACATAAGTACCAGGTGTGCGAGAAGCTTGTGATTCTACAGACATTACAGGATGAGCATCCGGTTTTCCTTTACTGTGTCCTGATGATTTTGTATAGCTAAAAGATTGAACTCTCTTCGAGGGGCTAGACCTGATATAGATTCTTAAAAGATCAGAGTAAAAATAATTGCTCGAGAACCAGTGGGTCAAGAGCAACCATATTGATTGCTCCAGGATCGCAGTTTAGATTATGATTTACATTGGGAAACAGCCAAATTAAGCTTTTGTTCGAGCCGTTATCATCAATAACACCACATATCAACCAGGATTCAAAATGCCCGTTATACATGAAAGTTCAGAAACCTCAGAAAATCCGAGAGTTTGAAGATTGTTGAAGTAATTGCAAAAACAAAAACCAATCCAAAGATCAAAAGCCAAAGACCGGAAATGCTCAGGCAAGTTTCAGCTAAGAAAGTTATCTTCTAAAGATTTAAAATCAAGGAATAAGCAACTCATACTTGTTCGTTTCATTTCATGGCGCAAATGAATCAAACAATTGGAAGTCCCAATACCAAAGCATGCAAGTGAATAAGTGAGAAGAAAGAAGGGATACAGAAAACGACCTTGGAAGAAGACGGAAAACCTCCCAGGTAGAGCGAAGCTTGGATGAAAAGATAAGAAACCTAGAAATGGGCATGGTTTAGGAGTTTGGGTTTCTAGTTTCTAGGAAACTAGTAGCAATGGATTTTGTTGGGTGTGAATTGATTTCTTTCCCAGGTAACAACAACCCATGCCCCCTGTTCTTCAACTCAACAGTTGCTGCATAGCAATTTCGTGCTCTCCAAGCTCACGATCCCACCGGTTCCCCCATAACTCGCATCTTTAGTTTTTTCCCTCTCTCAGATTATCCACACACTCAAACTTCTGGTTTGGACGAAACCTAAGCCCAGAGCTAGTAAAATTAATAACACCGTTGTTCCAAAGCGGTCCAATAATGAACTTCAGGCCCAGAAATTTGAGTGGTCTAACTCGAGACAATATAGGAACAAGAAAAACGGGGATAGAAACTGAAAAATGTGCCAATAATTCTACTGTTGCCGTTGTTCTTTGAGATTGGAATAAAATAAATGAGTCTCATTCATTATTTAACATGTCCATGTTGAGTTTTATAAGTCTAACATGTATATTGATTAAATTATATATTATCATGTTATTATTTAAAAATAATATACTTATCATCAAAGTTGTCAAATTTGTGAATTTAAATGAACTCATAAAAAAAAAATAAACTCGTAATGTAAACTTGTATCATAAACTCATAAAAATTTATATTTATTAATAATTATATATAAAATGTAATATACAAAAAAAATTATTTAAATATATTTCAAATTATACTAAATTTTAAAAAAAAAATTATTTATATTCTATAATTCATATTTTTTAATATAAAAATTTTAATCAAGTTTATATATAAATACTATTTTTGTGTCATTCTTTACTTACTGGTTGTAGTAGATTTAAAATTTTTTATCTTTTTTAAATTTAATTTGACTCAAATTATATGGTAACTCATCAAATTTGACTAAAAAAATTATTGAATTAATCGAGTTTATTTAAGTCAAATGCGAATTAAACGAAATTTGTACTAAGTTTAAATTTACAAACAAGTTGACACAATTTTTTTAAGTAAACATTTAAATTTGCTAAAATTAAAAAGTCAACTCATAAATTTAACAATAATACTTATCATATTATAATTTAAAATTTTAATAATAAAAAAAATTGCATATAAATTATTTCTCTAATATTAAACATAACTCACTAAACCATGGAAAATTTGTCAAGGCAATGTTAAGAGTAGTGGCTAGGGAATTGACAGGGTTGGCAGTGGTGTGGTGGTACTTAATCGAAGCTGGAGCAAAATGCTTTATTTCGGTGTTTCTCGCGATTCTTACAATTTTTGGGCCAAGTCCGAAGGCTTGCTGATAGTTTAGGGCTTTCAGTAAGCTTGAGTCCATATAATTATTTACAAAATGATATGGTAATTTAAAACCTTAAACACAATTTTGAAAAATAATAGTAATAGTAAAATAAATCCATCGGTGAAAGTGTGAGAAATGAAGATAGAGTAAACAAGTCAATGGTCAAATTCCCCGGCAAGGTGATTTCTTGCTTCTTGGGCACCTTTGCCTCTACGGTGGACACCGTCTACAAACTGCTTGACCGGTGCTCACCCACTACGCTGACTTATTACATGCCTTCGACGCTTATTCTTTTTCATTTTTCGTCCACCACTTCATTTTAAAACTTTTACAATTGATTTCAATCAGCTTCCTTCTCTTGTTCTTGTTCTTTTTTTGGATAAAATCCCTTTCAAGTTATGAGAAACGATTCATTTGAATATTTAATCCTTCTCAACCTATATAGGATTAGAAGTACTGTCATTTTCTTCATTTGTTTTTTGTGGTTTGTTTGTTAATATTATAAGAGTCTGGGTTTTATGGTTCACAGAGAGAGGAACCGAAAATCATTTAGACGAAATATATTCTAGAATAAATTGATGATTTATTCATATTTTAACTTGAGGAAGAAGAAATGGCCGGAAATGTAAACGAAAAAATAGAAGATTTTTTAATTAGAAAAAGAAAAGGAATTGTTGGAACTGTTAGGTAGCATTAGACTTGTCAAAATGGCGACTGGAATCGACTATTGGAAATTTGGGTCACGCTAGATTCCGACTTGAAAACTATGTTTGTCTATTCACATCACTATCTCCAAATCAAATCTATGGATCAATATCAAATCAGGTTCAAGAGATGTTGCCTGCTATGGTATCTCTCCTATCCTCCACGCCATAACCCACACCAAAACATTTGGCATTACCATGAACCGCCATGTCATTTTCCTTTCATCATCAAATTCTTCCAAACTTTGATTCTTTCTTAATAGAAAACAAGAAAAATATGAAGGATTGTTTAAGAAATTAGCAAGTGGGTTTTGGGCAATGTTGAAACTAAAAATGTCCTAATAACTTTTACCCTTTTACCTCAAAAATTTCTTATGAAGTGCCATTAATTTGGGGATCTTCTTTCATTTTTCATCTAAAAAGCAGTAGACTATTACTTTGGAGTGCATCCACAAGTATTGTAGAAATTCCATGGCTCTGAAGCATTGAGATAATTGATAGGCTAAGAGAAGAGTAATATTCATTGAACGTTGAATATTCAATACAGTGTTTTTTTCTATTCACAAACAGTCCTCATTTCGTTAAAATTAATTCTCGACATATTCCTCATCATTCACCAAACTTATGTTTGTATAATTAGAAAGTAACGATCATGCATTTCACAACCCAAATTCCGTTAATTGAGAAAAAAACATATAATTGTCAAACAGCTCTACGTCTATTCATTATGTCTTTTTAGAGGCATCCTATGACTCTGCAAATTTATTTATATTTCGTAGATTTGTAGTGTTGATATATACTTTGCTTGACCTCCAGGATTTCGGTTTAATAAACTTAATTTGATCGTGCAGCCTGTGAACCTGCAACTTGTTTGATCTAAATGCAATATTAATTTTATAAAGTTAATTTGGTATGTAATTCATTTTTTCCCCTTGGCAAATAATGTTAAAATAATTAGAAAAGTTAATTAGTGGTGTCTAATCATACGTGTAAGAATCAATTTATAACTTCAAATTGTTGGCCTGGTTAGGTAAAAGCATCATTAAGAAAATTCAGCCTGATCCCTAGTCTCTTTCTGCACTGCACATCGGCCTAGATGCAAAATACCCTTTCCGGTCAGAAAATATAAAATAAAAAAGGGGAAAATAAATGATTGTCTTCGAAATACCTAAATTATTAAATTTTAAATAATAATAAAAGCTTCGAAGAAATTATCGATTAGTATATGGTATGGATATGCTTTTGTACATTCTTCCAAATATTGTAGAAACTCTAGTTTGGCTCTAGCAGTACAGCTTGATCGCACATCATCGGTCAGAGGAAGACAAGAAAAATATTATAGAAAAGGTGTATATTACATTGACTAGATATTTGGTTTTTTTATTTTTTCTTTCCTCAATGTTAGATTTTTATATTTTTCTTCGTTTGTCTGGTATACTCTTCTCTGTCCATCTATTGTTATTTTTAAGCTATTACGGTATCCATCTTTTTAGTCGTATTTGATTCTTGATGGATGGTGCAGAATAATAGCAGGGAGGAAATCACCGAAAAAGATAAAATTAAAGAGGCAAGGCGAGAAATATTCGTATAAGTGGTGCTGAACACTGAAGAAGCATTTCGATTTGGAGAATATATTGGGGGGAATTGGAATGTATTTTGCCCCCCCCCCCTTTAATCATTTCTCAATTCACTATTATACACTTAAATTTTAAAAAAGTTATATATATGTATATATATAAGCCTCATTAAGATATTTCATCAGAGTGTTTTTCACATAATAACAAAGCACTTTTAGTACTGACTAGGAAAAAAAAGAAGAAAGAAACAAGCATATGATTCTTTATCTTGCGCGTAAGTGCAGAAACTCGAAAGTTTGTCGAAGGACCCAAGAAAAGGGAAAGGGAAACCGATGTTGATAATGGATGAAGACTCGATACGTACCATAAATACATTTAATAGTTATTACTCTTCATTCTTTTTAGCCTTCTCTTCTGAATTCTTAATATTTTATTTTTAGGTGACAGAAATGAGCTTTATCCATCTGAATGGAAGATCCAAATTTAGGATGATTTGTGCATTCGCTAAATGTCACTTTCCCACTCTCCATTTTTTTTGTTTTTAATCCGTCGTCAAAATTTGATTATTCAATATCTGATTTTAAGACAAAATCAAACAAAACGGTTCCTTTCTGCTACCTGTCCGTAAATTGAGAATTATAACTTGATTTTATTTAATTATGATCGTATGAGTCAATAAATTAATTGGCTTTTTCTTTTATTTGTTTCTTTCGCTTCTGTGATTCATGTATCATAAAACTTTCTGTCCATAACATAACCCTTTCTCAAACAAAAAGGTGTACTATTTTATTTTCTATCTACCATTTGCGTGACATGCAGGTTACCCCCAAAAGAAAAAAAACTGCGCGCCGTTAATCAAATATTTAATGGCCTCCTATTTGTCACATAATTAAGCATCAATGCACTGAACAGCTTTTTATCCATTTTGTGAAATCACATGTTCTGAAACTATTTAACCCTTTTTAAAGTCTAATATAGATTTCTCATGTATGTGTGTGTGTATATATATATATATATATATATATGCCGGGTGCACATACGGAATAGCATTAAGGTAGACAAAAGGCAGGAGTCGGGGTCCCTGTGTCACTGAATTTTGGACCTCCTTCTCTCTGATTCGCTATCTATTATTGGTGGTGAAAAGATGATGATATGATCAATTAGCAAATCAGACGGTCGGCATCACGAGCAGGCAACAGTATTGTTAATGATAAATGACGGTGTTGTATAATTAGAGGAGGTCCCATCATCATTTCCTAATCTTTGATATATCAACATATCTTTTTAGGTGGATGGAAGGTGAACACATCCTCCTCATACACGAATTAAACTAGTTTTACTTGCTCAAGTAACTTCATTGACACATAATATTAGTTCAACAGTTTTCGCCACATTAACTCTTCCCACGTGTCCTTATTGCTATAGTTCACTTGCGAAGCAAAGTCCCCTCGGACCCTTTTGCCCACAACATGCATCCATTAGGGATCTTCTCAATATAAACTCTCTCTCTCTCTCTCTCTCTCTCTCTCTCTCTCTCTATATATATATATATATATACATGTCATAATATTTTACACATATTAATTCAGCTTACATAAAAATGTCTTATCTATTATTTTTTAAAAGAACAGATACGGAAAACATGAAGATATCTCTAATAATGTTATTGAAACGATGATGACCATGACCCCTAATATAAAAATTTCAGCATGCCGTTAATATAATAATATTGAGTTGTCTAACAGGCTGTTAATTATAACTTTTTTAAATTAATTTTTGTTTGTGTATCTATCATCACTTTTCCCAAAAAATGAAATTAACTATACATCTCCATAATACTTCGGCTATTATTTCCCATTGACTACGGGTTTAGTAGGTTATAGGGTTTACCTCCTACTTCGAAGCGCGTTAACTTGTAGCAAATACAGTAATTAAAAAAAAAAAAGGAGAGAATTTAGAATTCAGAAAGAGGGCAATTTGAGGACCATGTTGTGGCACGTTAAATAACTTAAATGGTTGACCGGTAGTTCGAGCGCAGAAGAGTTAAAATAGTGTAATAGGGGAATCAATTGTATAAGATATAAATTACGTGTAAACTAAGGAGACGTGAGGAATGGTTGGGGCAAATACAAATCCATGGGTAGAAAATAATAAGGAACGCTGTATATATTAATTAATTATTTGGAACGAGTTGACTATTTTGAAGATTATTAAATAACGTTTATTAACATGAGGGATAATGCCCCATCAAGAAAGGGTTTCGATGGTTGCAGCGAACTCCATCTGAATCAGATGTTGTTCAACTGCATGATTCATCCGTCTAGCAAGCCAGCACCAGGTAATAATAGAATTGGACTTTTTGTTCGTTCCCTTTCTTTCTAAAATACAGTATTAGCAGAGCAGATGAATAATAAGCACCAATAAAAAGAAGTCCCAAGAAAAATATCAGCTGAAGGTAGAAAAAAATCAATCAAAGCCTTACGTGATATGATAAAAATATCATGATTTTCCTTCTTCATCTTCTGCAGAGAGTCACACTGTGAAAGATTCTCTAAGCTTTTACAAACGCCCGTCTATAAAGATATTTTTAATTTTTTTTTCCAATGAAATTTTTATCATCAATTCTGACTGGGTCAAAGATATATCTCTATATATATATATATATATATATATATGTAAGTGTGTGTTTCTTTAATTTTTGTATATCTAGGCAGATATTTAATTTGTTAGGTTAACCTTTAAAATAATATATTTGTTTGCTGGCTTAAATTAATAGATTTATTTGAAATATGTACATATATATAAATATATATATATATATATATATATATTGGTTTCTTGTGGCGTTTTGGAAAGTAAATGGTGCTTCGCTAACCTTTATGCAATTCAACAACCATCGCTTTGATTTGGTTGCTTGCCCACCTCATTATTCCGAAAAATCTAACACGAACCAAAAATATTAATATTTTAAAGATTTCTATATTCTCTGATGCACAGCCTTCCCTTAAACTCATATATTTTCTCCAATTCACACACCAAATCAAAACCATAACTCCGACATACTTTGACCATCTAACCTTCCATCACCACCCTCTCTCTTTCTCCCATGGCTACCCCACTCTGATCTTTTCTGGCTGAACCCGCAAGCACAAGCAGCCTCCCCTTAAGATAGAGAACAATCTCTTTCTTCTTTCCTTCTCTCTTTCTTTGAAACCCTAACTCGAGACAAAGAGATGCTCTCAAGCCCCATCTTCAACCCAAACACAAAAATTAACTGATGCGTACACACTCTCTCTAGACTGCTAGTAATAAATTGATGTTTATTCTTTTCTGTACGTATATCCCTTTGCTCAAAGACAAAATAAAAAGCGAGACGAGCACTGTTGGGGTTGCAGATCAGAGCCTTAAAGACGTGGGTACTTTTCTGAAAGCTTTCCTTCCAGAACCAGAAATATGTCTCTTTTTTCTCTTCGCTCCATACCTCATTCTGTAGCCTCCTCTTTAATGGGTATGTGTAAGTAAGTCACCAAAATCTCTCTGCACCCCTCCACATCTCTCTAACCTTTACGTCTTTCCATTTTCTGCTCTCTCTCTCTCATGGATTCGGGTAACAGTGGGAGTATGCAATCCTCCAGCGGCGGTGATGAGGATTATGATTCACGCGCCGAATCCATCTCCGCCTTGTTGAACAACCCACCCACCCATGTTGGTCCCTTCACAACTAACCCACAACCTCAACACCACCACACCCATATGATGGACCCTTTGTCAAATTACTTCGATCCCATACAAAGATCACCATCGCTTTCCAACCCGAACCCACTTCTGAACCTGGATATGGTGTGGTCTAAACCAGGTAGATCCGCCGATCTCGGCGCCTTGATGCCATCTTCATCCTCAGCACAGAACCAAGCTTTTTTCTCGAGTCAATTGGGAGGTCAAAGCAGAGGCGGTGCGTTTCCCACCACACAGCACACTCTGCCTCCGGAAAGTTCTTCACGAGGATTACTTTCGGTGTCAGCCGCCAATGATCCAGCCCCTTCCAACAGCACCAATAGCAACGTGGTTCGAAACCCAAAGAAAAGGTCCAGAGCTTCTAGGCGTGCACCTACCACTGTGCTCACTACGGACACCACCAACTTCCGAGCCATGGTTCAGGAGTTCACTGGGATCCCAGCACCCCCCTTCACTTCCTCCCCTTTCCCGAGAACCCGTTTGGATCTCTTTGGTTCTGCTGCTCCTTCTTCTACTTTAAGATCTCCCCATTTGGACCCCCCTTTGCCTCCTTATCTTCTACGACCTTTTCCCCACAAACTTCACCCTCCAAACCCGTTTCTGTCTTCCTCTTCTTCTTCTTCAATGCCGTCATTCCCAACAACGTCCTCAATATTGGTTGACACCTTACCTTCTAATTCCACTACTAATTCTTCAACTTCCATTAACTACCAGGTGTCTTCTGATTTAGGCCTTCTGAAGCAGCCTCCTCTCAACGTGAACAACATGCACAACCCGATTCTCAACTTCCAATCCATCCTCCAACCACCACCCAAATTCCCTCCCGCAACTTCTTCCTCCATTCTTGCCCCTAAATCTCAAGGCTCTTTGGAAATTCCACCCGCTGCTGATACCCATATCAAAATGGGTGTGTTGGAGGAATTGGGATTAAACCACGCACATGTTAACGCCGACGTCAGTGGGCTTCACCGGAACATGGTTTCCTCATCATCGGATGGAGCAATGACGAGGAGGGGCAACATGGGTTCGAACAACGAAGGAGATCATGGATCACTTGTGAGGTCGCTCGGTGGCGCCAACTATAGAAACACAGAACGAGTCACAAATGGGGTCGTAAACTACTTGGCTTCTTCAGATAACTTTCATGGAGAGAAGGGGCCGGAGTGTGTAGCTGCTGTGCCAAGAAGTGAAGGTATGGTGGAATCATGGATTAATTGTTCATCTGATTAATTAACGACATCCACCGAAAGAAAACGAATAAGAAAAAGGATACATTAATATCTCATCAATTCAGGCTAATGCATGAAAGAGGGAATCTTCGTATTCTCATCTTAACCATCGACTTAAACAGTTTTTTAAATATTTTTTTTCTTTTCTTTTTGGGTCCTTTGGGTCCCTTCAAATTATGTGTAAATAATAGCTAGCGGCTAGCCTTTATCTTTCTCATTTTTCTTCCTTTTCTCTTAATTTTCAATTATGCTTTTGATCATATACATTCATATATATATATATATATATATATACACACCAAAGGAATACGGTGGGTTTCGTTTACCGTTTATTACTAGAATTGCGTCCCTCTGCTGTCTAGTATAGAGTCTTCCTTTTGACTTGTGTGTGAATAAGAGAATGAACACTTTGCTGTATCGACTGAACAAACCCATATCGCCTCTCTTCCTGGTACGTCTTCTATACTGATTTTGTCTACTTCCTTCTCCCTTCTTCTACTTCTTCCTTTTTTTTTAAACTATTTTTAATATTAAATGTCGTATAAAAAATTGTAGGTTCTAGGAGTAATTGGTGGCGAGATTTGGGGAATTGTTAGCCGCCGCAATCTCGTTTTATTGAAATCAAAGATATCTTTCATGTGTTGTTTTTACTGTTTTTAAGTTGTACCCATTTATAAAAGTATAAAACACATGGACATGTTATATGTATGGGTCTATGTATTCACGCCTTCAACTAATAAGGATGTT
This sequence comes from Erythrophleum fordii, assembly GCA_032878935.1. NCBI lineage: Eukaryota > Viridiplantae > Streptophyta > Magnoliopsida > Fabales > Fabaceae > Erythrophleum > Erythrophleum fordii. The sequence goes on from JAVQMF010000054.1 coordinate 47,073,161, forward strand.
TTAAATTTTTTTGAAAAAGGAAACATTTGACGCAAACGGGTCATGCTTGTACGTTAACCGATTCACGACAAAGCCATATTTATTTACGATTTTTCGAGATTTTTCTGTTTTTCGAGTTCTTGGAATATTAGTAAAGGCGTACAGTGGTAAACAATGGCTCCAAAATAAACGTACACGAGCACGTAATCATATATATTGTGCATATGTAGGCATACTGTGCCAAAAGAAATTTCCGACGTGGTCCGTTGGGTGGATTTTATAGGTATTTATTATCATTATAAGGTGAAAAATGAAAGTAAACATTTTTAAAAATGCCCTTTGAATTAGGTCTCTCTCTCTCTCTCTCTTCCTGTTTTGCACCTTATGTATATTTTAAAGGTCAGGGAAAAACCAAAGAGAAGGCGTATTGTATTGCACTCATGCATGAGACATTTTTATACCTTGTATTCGGGTTTATGAAATTGGGATCTTGAAAGTCTGTAAGGCAGTTTAAAAGTGATAATGGGATTTAATGAAAAGAAAACGCAGCGGGAAACGGAAATGGTCTGTGAGAAGATAAAAATGACACTTGGCTTTGGAGGATATTTTATAATTAGAAATTGTTGAAAGCCCATGTCATCGTGACTTTAAAAAATCTAGAAATAGCAAAAGGATTCAAATCTACCGGTCGATTCCCCAGAAATATTTAACTTAATTATAAAAATAAATAATTTGAAAAATGTCGTTAATTAATGAACGTTCGAATATGAACATTAACGTTAAATAAAGGTACATTTTGAACATGGTGTGGCACTTTATCCTGAACTGACGAGTGCTTAATTATCTTGTGGTTATTGTTTTTGTTGTGGGTGCAAAAGAGATGGGCAACAAGTAAAAGAGATTATTTTGAAGCTTTGAGCCATCATTCCCATAGCATGATTGTTTTCAGTTCAAGTAGCAATTCTACATATATATATATATATATATATATGCATCATTGTCTAATAACTCTGTGTGGCTCACCTTTTTGCGAGGTTTAAAACAATCCATATACAACAAGCGACAAACACAAATAGGTTTACATATGGAGAGGATAAAAAACAAGAAAAGATTTAATCTTTTTGTGGAACATCATTGTAAGGGAAAAAGGCCATTGATGTGTTCACACATGACAGCCATATATAATGCTGAAAATTTTTTATTTTCTGAAGCGCTTTGCCGAAAAGAAAGAGTGAAAGAAAAGAAGCTCTGTTTCAAGCATGCACTCCTCCTCTGGGACCGTTATAATTGTGAAATAGGCTTTGTCTTTGCATGAAATGGGTGTGTGTATATATATATATAATCTATCAAAAGTTAGTAATCTTTTTCATTTCATTGATTGATAGATCATGATCTTTTTCACTTCCATTATACATACTTCATCTTTAATTTTAAATTTAGAATGATGAAAAGAGAAAAAGGGGGGGTGGGGGACAGTCGATGGAAATCAAATATTTTTAAAAATCCTTTTTTTATAGGCAAAGGTGAGACAGGAGAATCAATAAAAACCTTAAGAATTTTGGGTACTTTCATAAAAGGGATACACTTTTTTCAGATTAACTTTTTTATAAACTGGTTAAAGACGTACATCAAAATTTAAAGAGAAAATTAATTATCAGTGTGATAAAGATGAGCAAACGACATTAATTATTGTGAAAACCACATGTTTGTTCAATTTAAAAGCTTGAATATTTAGAGCATGCATCACTATTAATTTCAAGGACCTCTTAATTAGTTATCCCAAATTAAAATGATTAGGGATGATATTTTGAGAGATTTGTGAGGGCCATGCTTGTCAAGACTTCGTTCTTGATCTTACTATCCTACTCATAGAAAACGATTCTCATCTTATATAAGATAAAACATCTACCAATTGATCACATTAAGATCGCAATTCTAATTGTCCAATCCTACTATCTTACGATCCTATCCTGAAGACCAAATTTTTTCAAGAAAAATAAAATAAAATATCAAACCATTTCTTACAGCACTCACAGCAACACACCACAACATTGAGAAGAAGTGGTTTGTTTAATGTATGAATATTATCGCCTCAGAGACGAGAGTTATTTTAATGCATGAAATTTTGTGACTTCTGCAATATGACTTGTGTTGTTCATGTTTGATGAGATTTTGATAATATAATACTTATTTATAAATTTTATACACTTAAAATTTTTTAATTACATTATAATAGTATTCTACGATTCTCGATCATTTTGATATCCCTTGGCTGGTTATGTAAAATTTTGATTTCGACAACCTTAGTCGATGGCAATGACTCTTGACATTGCATTGAGCATGATGGTGGCCCATCCCAGTATAAACAAGTCTTTGCAATGATGATTCTCTCTCACTCCCTCGGCCCTGCAGGCCAGGGTATTGTCAAAGCCTCAAACATGAGGCAAAACTGGCATACCCCCCCCCCCTTCTCCCTCTCTCTTCTCTTCCTTCTCTTTCCCTTCACCTTATTTCTCTCTCTCTCTCTCTCTCACTCACGCACACACAGTGCCCTACAATTTTGAGCCTAAACGCAAAAAGATGAACAACTTTTTTGGCATCCTCGTGGAAAAAGGCTGCACCGTTCCCCTCTTCCCTTCAATCCATTCCTCACTCAAAAAAAGGCATCATTTCAAGTACCTAATGCCACATGAAGACAAAGCTATATATGCACATGATATCATTTAATAAACTATTATATATGTATCCTATATTCTTATAAAATCTTGTTTTAGAGATTGTGTTACTCATGATTCCATGCCATTAATTTAGCAATTTACGCCTTTTCATCCATGTGACTGTGGAATATGCGCGCAACTGTGCTGTTTCTAAGGGATGATGCACCTATCTATGCCGTTCATTTTTATATTCTTCATCCAGGACGCTACCTAGCTTGCAGGATGTATAAAGCATAAAATCGTAACATCTCTCTCTCTCTCTCTCTCTCTCTTAAATTCTTGCTTTGTTAATTCTCTCCCCGTTTTCCTGCTTCCTTTAGACAGGTAGCATATACAAGTCCAGTCTCTAATATATGATAAAATTGATGCATTATAATATTCACATTTCAGAAACTTATCCAGTGATCTACGACGTTCCCTTGAGTACGTTGATGGACAACCAGATTAAACATAGACGGCTACCAGGACTGAGCTTTTACTAGTGATCGAAACAAATTAATATTTGTTAATGTTCAAATCACTTCATAAGCTTAGAAAGGCTTCAAAAGTAATGCACTTGAAATGAAAGAGATTAGTTGGGGTTGTTACCTGGTGGAGGATTGCTATATTTTTCACATTATCTCATGTCCGTGTAAGTGGGTCAGAGGTGATTTTCACGAACCCTACTTTGTCTGCCACTATTGCCATTTCCTTTCCTGTAACCCTAGCCATCCAAATTATTGTGTTCCAACCAAAACAATGACCACAAATATATTTGTATGGTATATATTGGGCATTTTGAGCTACAATCCTGCGTTGCTCGTGTAGATTATGTTGCCCACAAAATACATGTAAAATCCACCAATTTTGAGTCCCCCAAGTTTTCTTTGTCTTCATCCTTAGTAGCTTCATTATTTATACAAAGTAACTGGGTGAATTCAAAACGGTGTGATGCTCAGTATTCTATTCAGCACTGTTAACAATATCACGTATTCATTTGAGAGCGCCACAACATTGGGATATGAAAACTAAACTACTAATATTCGAGTGCAACAATTGCTGGTTTCAAGAGAAAATTAACCAAAAGAAAAAAGGAAATAGAATGGGACATCAAAGCCCGAAATTAACGAATAAGTAGTAACTTTATTATTCACCGATCAAAATGTAGAGCAAAAGAGGGATTTGGTTGCTCCAAGATTCCAAAAAAGAATGAAAAACCTATGAGTATGAGGTGTGAGAGAGAGAGGGTTTGACATTGAGATTTGATAGAAAGCAGCTTGAGTGTGGGCCAGGGCTAACAGCCCACCGTCCTTTTCTTCATTATGTTCCCTCCCTCCTCATCATGCCCACTCCCTCAGACCTCACCCCCATTTTAACAAACATCATAACAACTGACTCAGCTACGGACCCACCTTCCCTCTTGTACTAGGTCCCACTATATCCCCACATTATTTATCTCCATTTTCTCGCTACTTTTAAATCTTTACATTCCCCTTGCATCATTTATGCATGATAGCCCACTTTATTCGTCCATTAATTATTTTTAGCCACCAAAAATAAATAAATAAATCTATCCAACCCACATATAAACGTATTTTTTATATTCATAAAATTTATTTAATTTTTTTTTAGAAAAATTATTCTCTATAAATATATATGTATCTTGGAGTTAACATTTCTTTTTTTGGGTCTATAAAATCTTCACTAGCTAGTAAATGGTGAGCATAAGTGGACGAGGTAGGTGAGCCCACAAAAATTGGCTTCGAAAGAGTATCTCAGTATCTTATGTATGCTGCAACAGCTACGGAGTACAGATGAAGAGCATGACCCAGCAGCAAAATCAAGGAACGACCATGAAGAACATCAGGAGGGTATTATCAGAAGGGGTTGGGTGATGGGTGATTTTTCAATTTTACCGTAAATAAATGCTACAATGTTGTGTAATAAAGTATGCTTTGCAAACTTTTGACGCAACATGTAAAGAATAACACTCGATGAGTATTGGATTAGTAATACTTTGATTTATATTTTACTCTTTCTTGGAAGGTGAGGTCATGTCACCCTCAGGCTTACGTCAAAACCCGACTATTTTGGTGTCATGAAAATATAATTCACATTACCAAAGAATAAAAGGAAATTAGAGTGAAGGGACCCAGCCAACAAAAAAAAAAAAAGAATGTGATGATGATGGCATGGTTGTCCATGGAAAGAGTGATTTAATCTGTACGGATGTCAAGCCCCATCAACCCTGACACGCATCTCCTTCTTCGTCTATGAATACGATGATCCCCTCTCCTCTCTCTTTTTCGCCCCCCACATTTAGCTCCTCTCTATTTTAAATCCAAAAAATTGCATTTTAACTCCTTAACTTTTAGTAAATTATATGTAATTACTTCTTAAAGTATTATTTTTTGTTTGTCATGTTTTCATGTGCAGTTTATTTTTAAAAAAAAATCAAATGGAAAAAGTTCAGAAATATGTGGCCAACATTTTGGGCCTGGGGACTTTACGAGAAGACACCAACAAAACGAGCTACCCTTACCCTGGACCGCTCAACAGCAAATTCTTCATTGGGCTTTTAAGACTACCACCTAGGATCCTCCAGGCTTCCTACTTCGAATATAATATCCGTAGGGGATGGTGAAATCTATTTGGGTTTTAATTTACCACGTGGAATTTTGGTAACAAAACGAAGACAATTGCACTTTTTTATTTTCATATCCTCTTATACGCCGTGGACCTTAGGAAATTCTGAGATTGAAAGAAGCTGTCAAGTTTCTTGTTAGGAAAACAATTTATGGCTACGGACATAAATAAAAAGAAAAATTAGAATTATATACAAATATGATTGCCGTGTTTTCTTACTCCTGCCTGTTGCATCATATATATGGATGATTAGGTGGCGATTTCAAGAGGTTTGAATGAGACATGGACTTGTCGTAGTTACCCCAGCAATTCTGTCACTGGATGCATTCATCAGTATTATCGTAGGTACATAGGTTCGCCTCTTGGCTAATGATCCACGCTAAATATCATATTCCAGGTAAGTCATTTTGCACTGGAACGAAACACCAAGTGAAAGACGCAAAGTCAGTTATAGCAATTCCAACTTTTCAGATAATTGTGGCTCAGGCAGTGTCTGGATGGTCGGCCTTGTCATTTGCCGCTCTGTTTTTAGAACTCATAGGCTTCTCTCGCGTAAAAACAGCACTGCTTTGGACACATCTAATTTGTAGTTGCTGGTTCATTTAAGGGCTTTGTTTGGAGGAAGCTAAGGGTGGAGCAGCCTCATCATCTTGCATATAATTGGATAGAGAAATGTTAAGAATTTAATCAAATCTTGATCAGACACAATACACAAACAGGAGCAGGTTGATCTGTCCCGCGACTCAAAGAAGAACCTTGTTCATTCTTTTTTTTTACAGAATGACAGTGGATTCTTATTGATATCTTAAATTGTCCTGACTAGTCTGCATAGAATAATTTGATAGAAGGCAACTTCCCGTTTATAGATTTACGGTGGATGGATCAGTACGTCGTCTCAAATTGCTTGCTTTAGTTCTATTAGAATGTCTTTGACAGGTTTTTATGTACGGCCATTCTTCTGTGTTCCATTTTTATTTAGTTTTTACTATTTGTCATCACCGATCAACCATGGGGTGGTGGCGCAGTTGGCTAGCGCGTAGGTCTCATAGCTTCTGAGTTATCCTGAGGTCGAGAGTTCGAGCCTCTCTCACCCCATTACCTTTTTATTCCTATGTCTTTCAAAATGTATCAAGTTAGGAAAACGACAGAGAATAGAATAAGGAAAACCCAATACGAACATACAATCCAGATTTATGTCCAAGTTGGCACGTGGGACACAGCCTTTTGTTGGTTAGCTACCGTATTACTAATTTAACAAACACGCTGGTTTCATTTCTCACTGAAGCCATTGCATAAATGCCAATGGATCTGTATCTTTTCGCATTTCAAGTTTAGGAGTGAAAATCAATAGCTCCTACAAAGAAAGAAAATTAACAAGTGGATGTTAAACTATTAGGAGCTGATTTGGTTCGTGCCATAACGTTACTTTTAGTGATAAATACTATGAGAGCAAAATGTTTGTATAGCCTCCGAGGTTCATTATACAATTACTTCATTCTTTTATAAAGAGATTTTTTTTTGGTAACTTCTAATATTACATCTTGTGTGCATATCTCTCTCTCTCTCTTTCTCTCTCACATATTACATATGTTATCTTATGCAATCTATTTTAGAATCTTCTAGAAATAAAAAAACATACTTTCTTTTTATTTTTTATATCTTATTGCATTTTTCATCTACACACACACACGAACACCCGCCGTCACTTGAACAAAAATAATGGTTTTTTTCCTTTTTGACACAATAAAATGAAATGGCTACATTTCATAAAAAATATAATATATAAACTTCCTATAAGTTTTAAAAGGATATAGTTCCTTCGTTATCTATATTTAATGATATAACTCCTTCACTATTTGTATCCTCTTCTCATTGATTTATTATCAACATTCCATATATGTAATATGTGCATAGCAAACTTAGATTAATAGCTCGTTTGGTATACAAAAGATTCAATGGTGGAAATGAAAAAGAAATGATGAAGTGAAAGGAATTGAATGTATTGTGTTTGGTATGATATAAAAGGAAAATGAAATCCCTTTCCTACTGCATGTTTGGTAGCAAAAAATAGTGCAGAATGGAAGATCGATAAGGTGAGAGAATGACAAAATTCCCTTATATAGAATAATAAAAGAACCTTTTTCTTTTAATGTTCTTTTTCGGATGAAGAATATAATTGCAATGCACAATGCTTGCCTTGTTGTTTGTTTGTTTGTTCACATACTTCTCCCTTTGTAGCTGAAGAAGTTTGCATTGACAATCCAATTGTCCAACCTACAGTAGCAATTGCTCTATTTTGGGGGTAGTTGACAACCATGATCCAACTAAGCCTTTTAATTATTATTGCTAGTTTTTGGTTTCAATTACAATTTTGTTTGGAGTAAGTGGGTGATTTTGAGATTTAATATATAAATTGATAAAACTTAAAATTTCAAAACTCAACCCATGATCAATTTGTAATCTAATGAAGAAGGTGATGATTTGATGGATAAATTCACATTTACTCACTTATGCTTCTTGAATTCAAGTGCTAGTTTTTACTCATATTAAATTCAAAAATTAATCAAATAATTCTTTCATTGTCCTTCTCTTTTTCTTGAAATTTTTCTTTAGTTGCAAGTATAGAGTTTGTCTATCATTGTTGTGCCAAAACCATGCAATATATTTCTAAGCCTTGACAAATATAATAAAAAGAACTATATCACAACTTAAATCCATGAAATCAGATAGATCATGAATGGCTTTTGGGAGGAGCTAGCAAACGAAAAAAAGACAAGGGAATCTAAGCATATGGGAAAAATTCACCCATTTTTATGGAGAAGTACAAAAGCGCACCTTCGCAGGAGGTCATCAGAGGCAAAAGTAGCACCCAACAAGCATTCCACAATAGGTCTGAAGTTAAAGTTAGAGTGCAATAGAAACTCATAACCTATGAGTTATATGAAGATGGGATAAAAGGGCTTATTCATTGTTTACCACAGGGACATAATGGACTTTTCTTCAAATGGGCTCCAATATTTTCTTCCCTTCGTATGCCATAATGTTAGAAAGCATCATTCTTAATAGATACATCTAAAAGGGGTGAATAAGTATATAGTACATAAGTGAAAAATAATCAAAATATAATCTCAAACTTAATTTAAGATAAAGTTGATGAGACGTAAAACCAAGTTAAGCGAAACTTTCATAAAATGTTCATCACTTAGATGCAAGAGCGAAATTGTCACGTGGAAGATAATGCAAAAAATATAAGTTGAGTACATACTAGAAGTTAAGTCAATTTAAAAGAAAACATAAATAAGAGATTAAACGGAGAGATAACATGTATCAACTTATCTTGATTCAATCTTTTTGACTTATATTTAGTTTCCTTAAATATTAATGGATTTTTTTCACTCAAATCAATAAATTATAATATAGGCTAACATTGAATTTAACTCACTTAAGGGTTTTTCTAAGCTCACCCTTAACTTACATACTCAGGATTTTATAGAAGTTTACCCTTAACTTATATTTATATAAGATTTTACACAAGTTTACATTAAATTCACTTTCACACTTAAAGAGTTGCAATAAAGGTTAAGGAGAGAAACTTTTACAACGCAACATGGGATAACAAAATTACTCAATAAATATTTATTTGAAAGCAATTAGACTGGAGACTCATAATATTCTTAGAGAAATAAATGCTATTAAATACTTAAATGATCTCTAATAATTTTTCTTCATATTAGGATCTTTTTTGCTAAAACAGATGATGAATGTTTTCAACTTTCATCTCTTCTTTCTTAACAACATTATGTTGTACAAAGTGTTTATCTCGTATTTATTAATATTTTTTATAATTGCTTTATAAGTTAAACAAACAGTATATTCTAAATCATAATGGTTAGTTGCATAAGAAAAAAAATAAAGTTCGCTTAGATATACCTTATACCATTTATATTGCCAAAGGTAGCTAAAATGTGTCAATTAATACATTAATGAAATTTAGATGAATTAGGAGACAAAAATTTAATGGGCCAAGTTTTAATTAGACTTTTTTCTTATATTTTGTTATCATTAAAATCATGACTCAAATGGAATGGTTTATAAGGCATAATAATTCATGCCCCCTTTCCCTTTCTATTAAGATTTTTCTCTACAAAAAAAAAAAAAACAACTAATTCCATTTTGAGTTTCTATTTTCAGCATGAAACCAAATAGTATATAAACCTCTATCATTTGGTCTCTATCTTTTGTCATTTTCTTTCAAACTTGTACATAAAGAGTTTTAGATACCTATCAAGTTAACAAAATATGCACACACATATGTTAATACATTATTGTATTTATATTATTATTGTTTTCTCAATTCAATTTACTTGTTTATTATACCAAATAATTTAAAATAAATAGAAAGTTCAAGTGCAAATTTTATGTATTTACTAAAATTTTAAATAAAAACATAATAAATAGATATTTCTTAAAAAAGTGTTCACATATTTTAATTTTATAAAAATTTTGATAATAAAACAAATAAAAATCTTATACATATATGTTTTTGGGAAAAAAAACTATATTATTCATAAGTCATTAATAGTTTAACTTTATTTTGGGTTCTATATCTTTTTACTTTTATTTTTAAATTCTTGACTTTTTTATTTTTTTGAGTCTCTATCGGACACTGCTTTTCTCCATTTGTGGTGTGAAAATGATCAAATCTTGTCAAAGAAGTTTAGACTCTTTGTTTGATCCAATGATCAAATCTCCTCTGATCATTGCGATCATGCCACATGTCCCATTATCCCCTTACTCCCAAAACATTGAATCTCTTGTGTTTTCCACTTCTCTTCCATTCCATCAAAGAAGCCCAAAGCTGCTTGCATTTTTCTCTTTTATTACTACATCAAAAATATTTTTCAATTTCTATAAGATATGGATGAAAAGTGATGTCAAACAGTAAATACCAACATTGCCTGTGAGGTCAAAGAAATTCAATAATGAAAAATCCCTTTTTTTTATAGAAGAAAACTATCATACATTAAAGAGAAATTAGGAATAAAAATATCTTGCTTTGCTTCACGATATAAAGTGTCTATCTTCTTACATCAATCTTTATATGTTGCATGAAATACAATGATGACAATGTAAGCATTTCCATTGATGTTTGCATAGACACCAAACAAAACAAACTCATCAAGTGCTCAGTATCCTTAAACTAGAAATAGATTACTTCATTCTTTTTGTTCTATTAGATATGTTTTTTTAGCAATTTCTCTCTGCTTTGTGGTATTTTTTTAAATATTTTTTTATATTTGAGTTTTTTGATTGGTGAATCTATTTTTACTAATTTTGATTGGATTTGAACAAGTTTTGCATGGTATTAGGTGTTGGAAATATGGCATACAAAGTGGACCATGAATACATGTTTTTTTTATGGAGTGAAAAAGGAGTAGGAGAACAGTTATGATGGAGTGGTAGAGGAGAAAAAAGTAGGCACCATTGGTGTTTAGATTGCTTACTTATCCTTTAGATGAGTAGGTGCTTTTCCAAATCTAAATTATCCAAATTTAATTTTGATAATTCAAATTTAATATTTTATTTTTTAATTTTTTATTTAAATTATCAATTTTAAAAATTAGCAATTAAAAAATTATTTTTATTATGCATTATGTATCCTTTCAAACAAAAAATATTAACATATAAAAAAAATTAAATTTAAATTATCTAGATTTGATATGTAGGCTTAGATTAAAAAAAGCATTACAATAAGTAGAAGATCCTAATTCGGCACCCTTCGGGTTTCTCTGATGGAATGGAGGAGAAGCGGACAATATTGGAGAATCAGCATTTTAAGGGAGAGATAATGGGACACATGGCACGATTGCACTTAGTTGGAGGAGTAGACAACTAGGATTTTGTATGCTTTTTTTTTTTTATTATTGTTGGTATTATAACGTAGCATTATAATTAAGTGGGATTATGTGACAATGTTAGAGCTAATGGATTAAATAAAGGGTTAGGATTTTTTCAACAGACTTTGGTCATTTCCGCAATCCATCTTCATCTAAATATGAGAAGAAAGTCACATTGATTATAAATAGTTACAACTTTATTTTAGCATGGAGCTACTCTAGTTTTACTTAAGCTTTATTATTAAAATCAATGTTTTTAAAATTGAATTAGCCATTAGCCCAATGAAAATATTGATACATGATCTATTGATTTAATTGTAATCAAATTGTGATTAACTAATGATAATTAAATATATATGTTTAAAATTTATATATTAAGATTTTAATATTACAAATAAATACTAATAAATTTAAAATATTACTAATTATTAATTTTAAATATTGATAAAGATAAATGAATAATTTTACCCAAACATTTTAATATTTGATAGCGATGATACTAGAAAATAGAGTATAATAAAAAATAAGTATTAAAAATAGCTTAAATATATGCTTTTTATTTCTCCTATATATGTTTTTTTTTTAATTTCTCTGATTCAATTCCTTATTTTTTTCAGCTACTTTTTATTTTTAATTTTTTAAATTTATCAAAAATAAAATAAAAAATTACAATAAAAAAATTTAAAACTGGTTGAACCTTAAATCACTTCAATTTTGATCAATTTTGGGGAAGTGAGTTTTTATCAGTCTAGCAAACTGAATTTTTTCAGCTACTTTCCATTTTTAATCTCTTAGATTTGTCAAAGATAAAATAAAAAATATATAATAAAACAGTTTAAAACTGATTGAACCTTAAATCACTTCAATTTTGATCAATTTAGGGCAAGTGGGTTTTTATCAGTCTAGCAAACTGATTCAGTAATCAATTCGAGTAATTTTAATAATACTGTTTAAAATAGACCCTTAGAACGTGCGTGATCCACACAATGACCCAAGAATTTCTCACTTTACAGCTTTGACAAACTGCATTAAAGTAATACAAACTGCGAATACAAATGTTGCCAGCTAATATCATTGTTTCCCAAGTGATGAGCATTTAATTGAGTCCGCTCCGTCATCACATACATATGAAAGCAATCTCATATTTTGGACGCTTTTGAATCCACACTAAAGTTTTACAATGCCTCTTGTTTTTCAAAAGACAAATAATTGTAAATCTTTTATTAAATATTTTATATTTAATTACTTAAAATATTAATTTATTTAAAATTTTATATTTTAATAAGATTAACTTGATTTTCATATGCTTAATAATAATAATTTTAATAATAAATATAATAAGATAGATAAGATATCATTTATACATTTAATAATTATTATATTATAATTAAATATATAATGACTTTAAATTTAAAAAAATTACATTAAAAGGTTTTTTTTTTTTTAACTAGATACAAAGAGCAAAACCACTTAACGTAGGTGGCATGCATACCTGTGGAATGTCTATTTATTAAAGGGTTCAAAATTCAAATATTATAAAATTTATAATAAAAAATTTAAAAAAATTATAATTATCTTGAAAGTAAAATTTTATGAACTCAATAATAATTTTTTTCAACATAAATGGAAAATTCTTTAAAATCTGATAATAATTATTCTTGAACTCAATAATAATTTTTCTAAATTTAATAACAAATTCTTTAAAATATGATAATAATTATAATTTCTAAAAAATTTTATTATAAATTTTAAAATATTTGAATTCTTAGATATAATTTTTCCTTAAATTTATGTATGTTCACTCTTTCCAAAATAATGGTCACCAGCTCAGCATCCACAGTATTGAATAGCAAAGTTCATTAATTATATAACACAAAAAGAAATAGCATTTCCTTATTGTTGCGTATTTGGGAACCATTCCAGTCCACTACGATTTCCTATTTAATTAAGTAACTAAAGAGTACAAATTTTTAAATGACTTGCTGTTGGACTTTAAATTGCATTCAATCCCAACAATATTAAACTCCCAATACGTGCGATGTTCCTAAAATCACAAGAAGCAATATTTTTCATTTCAAAGAAAAAAAACGAAAGATGTCTCGGTAGTTAAAGGGGGGACGTATTTATATTTGAGGAACTGCTCGGACCACATATTGCCATCCCAAAATTGGAGGTTTTTATCTTTCCTTTAATTTATTTATATGAAATAATTGGAAGTGTCTACTATTTGTCGACGCGTACCACATATCACAACATGGATTAAAAGGAGACAAAAAATTAAAGCAAAGGAGGCATCTGTACTGAATGCTTAATTACGCATCCAACCTTTCGATTATTTTTCCATGTTCGTGCCTAACTTCAAGTCTCTTTCATAAAATTAGGATTCCTAAAATTTGAAAAAAAATGCTTGTCTTTTTAAGTAATAAGGTATTGTGAAATTATTACAATGGAGGGGTTGCTAAGGTTATCAATTTAGGATTATATTACCAAAACAAACGCGATCCCCTCTTATTCTGTTCTTATCTGTGGGAGAGACACAGTGCTACAAAACAAAACTTCAAAAACTAAGAGACAAACACCATTTTTGTTCGACTTTAGAACCCTACTCCTTGATATTTTTTATTTACAGGCTTTGTTTTCTTTTTCTTTTTTTCTTTAATTAGCTCGAAAATACAAGATGATTCACCAAACTCACTCACGGACCTCATAGATCCTATGTGAGAGTGGGTCCCAACACCTTTTGATCTGCTTTTGTTGGGTCATCTCACTTTTGACTTCTCAGGGTATCCCTTTTCTTGCCTAATAACTATCTTACTTTTTTCAAGTCATTTTATGCGAAAGCAACGCAGGTTTTTTTTTTTTTTTTGTGATTTAATTATTAAACTAAATAATTTTTTTTTAATTTTTTTTACACATTAATCCATATTAATTTTATCAATACATACTCAAAGGTTAACCAATAACGAGTTTGTTACAAAATCAGTAGCTGCACAAAGAAGTTGTTAGTATAAAATAAATCCGAGCCGTGTACAAGGACACTGTCCTTGAGAGATATTCCGCCACAAGACGGCACTCCCCAGGATTGAACGGATTCTTCTGCGATGTCGCAGGAAAGCAGAACAACGGAGATAAGAACTCAGGGACGAAGAGAAGAGGAGAGAGCAGCTCGAATGTTGTCCGGAGCTGTGGTGTATGGAACCCAAAGAGCAACACGGTATTTATAGGCACAGAAAATAATGAGACGTTGGACCAAATTAAATTATATTAATGAGAGCGTTTCTGAACGTTGGGCGGTTTCCGACATGAAGATTAATAACCATTATATCAGATAATAAAAATAAGAAAACGGATTAATAATTGCCGGTAAATGATGAGTAACGTTCAGAAACGTTCACATAATGAACTCATAACCGAAGCCTTAAATTTGTGAGTTTTCCGGAAAGCTATTTGAAAATATTTAATTTTCAAAATTTAAATTCCGGCAACGGTAAAAAATGTCCAACACCGCGTATATTTTGCGCGCAGGGGGGGCAAATCGCCGAATTTCAACTGAGCTCGGCTATGTTGGCCCAGCTTTGTGTGCGCGCGAGCCCACTCTCCTCCTAGACCCATTTTGCTCTTCCATAATCACATGTTATTATTTATACCCTTTGGCCTTCATTTATTTGAGCAATGTGGGACTTCTCTTTTTCTCTTCCCTTTTGACACACACACACAATTCTCTAACAATCCCCCACATGTGTGTCAAAAGATCATTATCATCTGAGTTATACATATGGGTATAAATATTTCGAATATGGTGTCTTACGGACTATGAACCATTCCTAGACTAATAAAGCTTAGTATACACAATTGTAGGTGAAGCTTATAGCTTCTATGAACCAACAATTTTTCGTTGTATACTAGAGGCCTTAAGAGTCAATTTATACCCCCACAATTTCCGCTGTTATGGCAGTTTTGCGCTTTAAACTACGGCCTTGCGCGTGCCTAGTTTTAATGAATGCTCTAGAGATTTTTGCCATGATCTCATAGGAGCGGCCCCACTCCACATTCATATAGGTGATTTCATCAAGTGTGACTGCAATGATCACACCATCCATAAGGAATATGAAATCATTAAGAGCTTTTGCTCAGCCTCGCCAACAATGCATTCTAACACTTTTCCTCATATCATAGGAATGGACTAAAATAATAAAGTGTTAGCAGAATTAACGAATGACTTGTTTTTACCCATATGAACCTCCTTCATGGGATCACCAATCACAGAGGTTGGGTTACTATCATTGTTAATTTTCAAACTGGCTTAAGTCCCATTCCCCTCGATGTTTCCAAAATTTGTTTCTTCCCTAAAGGTTTAGTTAGGGGGTCTGCCAGATTTAATTCTGACCTTACAAAATCGATCGATATAACTCCATTTTTCAACAGCTGTCTTATAATATTATGTCTTAAACGAATGTGCCTACTTTTGCCATTGTAGGTCTTATTTTTAGTAACGGCTATCGCCGATTGACTATCACAATGTAATGACACTGATAGTGTTGATTTTTCACCTAATGGAATATTTGCCAATAAGTTTTTCAACCACTCAGCCTCATTACTAGCCAACTCTAGAGCAATGAACTCTGAATCCATAGTGGATCTCGCTATAATATTTTGTTGAGCTGATTTCCAGGTTACTGCACCACCACCAAGAGTGAATACATAGCCACTAGTAGATTTGGTATCTTCTGAATCTGAAATCCAGTTAGCATCACTGTACCCTTCTAATACAGCGGGAAATCTATTATAACATATACCATAATTCATGGTACCTTTCAGATAACTCATTAATCTGTCCAAAGCTAACCAATGTTCACTACTTGGACAGTGAGTATATCTACTCAATCTACACACAGCATATGCTATATCAGGTCGGGTGTAATTCATTAAATGCAACAGACTCCCAATAATCTGTGCATATGTAGATTGAGCTACCGGATCACCCTTATTTTTAACTAATTTGGTGCTAGCATCATAAGGAGTGCTTACAGGTATTTTTTCAAAGAATCCAAATTTTTTAAGAATTTTTTCAACATAATGTTCTTGAGATAGTAAAATGCCATTTTCACTCCTTATGATCTTAACACCTAATATCACCTTTGCTTCACCCATATCCTTCATATCAAATTTAGAAGAAAGAAACCTTTTTAGTTTCTATCACAACATTTATACTTGTACAAAAAATAAGCATATCATCAACATATAAACAGATAATCACACAACCATCATTCATAATTTTTGTATAAACACATCTTTCTACTTCAACAGTGGAAAATCCATCACTTGTTAAAACTTGATCAAGTTTTTCATGCCATTGTTTCGGTGCTTGTTTCAATCCATATAATGATTTAACAAGTTTACAAACTTTATTTTCTTGTCCAGGAACAACACACCCTTCAGGTTGTACCATGTAAATTTCTTCTTCTAAATCACCATTTAAAAAAGCAGTTTTAACATCCATTTGATGAATAAAAAGCTTGTAAACTGAAGCTAAAGCAATCAAAATTCTAATAGAAGAAATTCTTGTTACTGGAGAAAAAGTATCAAAATAATCAATATTTTGTTTTTGAGTAAATCCTTTAGCTACTAGTCTCGCTTTATATTTATCAATAGATCCATCAGGATTATATTTCTTTTTAAAAACCCATTTGCAACCAATAGGTCTTGCTCCCGAAGGCAAGTCTGCTAAAACCCAAGTTTTGTTTTGATTTAGCGAGTCTATTTCAGTTTTAATTGCTTCTTTCCAAAGATGAGCATCAGAAGATGAAATTGCTTCAGAAAAATTTGATGGCTCATCTTGTAACATAAAAGTATAAAAATCATTTCCAAAAGAAGTTTTTTTTCTTTGTCTTTTGCTTCTCCTTAAATTTTCAACAAAATTTTCACTTTCATTTACTTTAGATGAAGAAGGCAAATTTTCAGCTGTTTGAGACATATGCTGAATTTTTAATGGAAAAATATGCTCAAAAAATTCTGCATCTTTGGTTTCAATAATAATGTTATGATCAAGAACATCACTTTTCAAAACTAGAAATCTATATGAAGCACTATGTTCAGCATATCCAATAAACATGCAATCAGAAGTTTTAGAACCAATTTTTCTCTTTTTAGGATCAGGTAATAAAACTTTTGCAAGACACCCCCACACTTTCAAATATTTTAAATTTGGTGTGTATCCCTTCCATAATTCATAAGGTGTCTTATTTGTTTTCTTATAAGGTATTCTATTTTGTAAAAAATATGCAGATAACAAAGCTTCACCCCATAAATTATCTGGTGCAGAAGAACTTACAAGCATAGCATTCATCATTTCTTTTAAAGTTCTATTTTTTCTTTCTGCTATTCCATTTGATTCAGGTGAATATGGAGGAGTTACTTCGTGAATGATTCCTTCTTTTTCACAAAAGTCATTAAATAAAACAAATTCTCCTCCTCTATTTGACCTAACCCTTTTAATCTTTTTATTTAATTGATTTTCTACCTCAGCTTTATATAAAAGAAATTTATCAAAAGCTTCATCTTTATTTCTCAATAAATAAACTTTAGTATATCTAGAAAAATCATCAATAAAAGTTACAAAATACTTTTTCCCACCTCTTGTCATAGTTTGTTTTAAATCACCTAAATCAGTATGTATTAAGCTAAGCAATTCAGTTTCTCTTTCTACAGAAAAATGAGACTTTTTGGTTAATTTAGCTTCTACACAAATTTCACATTTGTTTAGAGAATCATTTTTAATTTCAGAAATTAAACCAAGTTTTTGCATTTTCTTTAAATATGACTTACTAACATGTCCTAATCGAGCATGCCATATATCAAAAGTATCAACCATAAAGACAGGCAAGTAAGCAGAAGATGATGCATTTTCATTCATATCAGCAATGTTGAGAATAAACAGCCCCTGAGTACAATAGCCCTTTCCTACAAATACATTATTCTTTGTCATTACGATCTTATCAGATTCAAATGACACCTTAACCCCAGCTTTGCTTAATAGAGCTACAGAAATTAAATTGGCTCTAACATCAGGCACATGAAGAACATCACTGAGTGACAAGGTTTTTCCAGATGTGAGTTTTAGTTCAACCTTTCCTTTTCCTAGAACTTTTGCAGTTCGGGAATCAGCAAGGTAAACGCGGTCTTCTCCTTCCTTGGTAGGATTATAGGAGGCAAACATCTCACGATTTGCACAAATGTGCCTGGTAGCCCCAGAGTCTACCACCCATTTTTTCACATCGGATACTAAGAGAGCTTGAGAAATGACCGCTACTATAATTTCATTTTCTTCATCTCCTTGAACCAAATTAGCTCTAGGAGGATTGTCATTTCTAGCCCTCTTTCTACATTGCGCAGCATGGTGGCCTGGTTTTCCACAAACAAAGCAACTCCCTTTCTTTTTGAATTTGGGGTTAGAACTCTTGGGCTTGTAGTCAGGTTTTGTTTTAGAGTCATACCTCTTGGCATATTGCTTTGTCTCCACCAAATTTGCTTTTGAGGTCATCTCTTTTCCTTTTACAGCTTGCATCTCTTTTCGATTTGTGTCCTCGATTATGATGTGAGTGATTAGGTCCGACAATGGCAATTGCTTTTGTTTGTGTTTCAGTTGTTGTTTGTAGTCCTTCCATGATTCAGGCAGCTTCTCAATCAAAATTCCAGCAACAAACTCGTCAGGTAGGTTGATTTTTTTCGCCCTCAATTCTTCTAGCAGCTTATGGTACTCGTTAATTTGCAACTTAATATCCTTGTCCTCGGTCATCTCCCATTTATAGTAATTTCCAACAACGAACTTTTGCTTCCCAACGTCCTCAGCAGTATATTTGGCAATTAACGATTCCCAAATTTTGCTTGCTTCCTTGTACACATAGTAAACATCGAAGAGATCATTAGACAAAGTGTTAATGATGGTATTTCGGCATACCTTGTTGGCATATTCCCAAGCAACCCTTTGATTTTGGTCAACATCTAACGAAGGTTCAGATTGTGTGAGCGCAGCAGTAACTCCATATAGGTCCAAGATTGAGTAAACACGTTCTTGCCACCTTCGGAAGTTTTTGCCATCGAACATTTCAATTTTTGAAATATCCGGTGGTGGCCTAGACAGTGGCATCGGAGGTAGTGTGAACGGAGCAAAGGATGTAGGGCCAAGATTGGCACCGATAGGGCCATCGGAAGCAGGAGCATTGTTTTGTGACTCCATATCTCTCAAGATTGTTACAAAATCAGTAGCTGCACAAAGAAGTTGTTAGTATAAAATAAATCCGAGTCGTGTACAAGGACACTGTCCTTGAGAGATATTCCGCCACAAGACGGCACTCCCCAGGATTGAACGGATTCTTCTGCGATGTCGCAGGAAAGCAGAACAACGGAGATAAGAACTCAAGGACGAAGAGAAGAGGAGAGAGCAGCTCGAATGTTGTCCGGAGCTGTGGTGTATGGAACCCAAAGAGCAACACGGTATTTATAGGCACAGAAAATAATGAGACGTTGGACCAAATTAAATTATATTAATGAGAGCGTTTCTGAACGTTGGGCGGTTTCCGACATGAAGATTAATAACCATTATATCAGATAATAAAAATAAGAAAACGGATTAATAATTGCCGGTAAATGATGAGTAACGTTCAGAAACGTTCACATAATGAACTCATAACCGAAGCCTTAAATTTGTGAGTTTTCCGGAAAGGTATTTGAAAATATTTAATTTTCAAAATTTAAATTCCGGCAACGGTAAAAAATATCCAACACCGCGTATATTTTGCGCGCAGGGGGGGCAAATCGCCGAATTTCAACTGAGCTCGGCTATGTTGGCCCAGCTTTGTGTGCGCGCGAGCCCACTCTCCTCCTAGACCCATTTTGCTCTTCCATAATCACATGTTATTATTTATACCCTTTGGCCTTCATTTATTTGAGCAATGTGGGACTTCTCTTTTTCTCTTCCCTTTTGACACACACACACAATTCTCTAACAGTTTAAACCTTTCAAATATTAAATTATGTATTTTTTAAATTCGTGAACCAAATAATTAAACTATATGCTTTTTATTAATTAATAAAAAATTTTTAATTTTACAAAGTTAGTAATTAAATTCTTTATTTTTAAAAGATAAAAATATACTTTCTCCTTTATATATTTAGTCTTTAGTTTCTTTACTTTTTAGTTATTAACTTTTTGCATTATATTTATTATATCACTTTTAAGTATTAACTTACATTGAAGCCCATACTTCTGTACAATGAGCCCCGTGACAAATTTTTAAAAATTTACATAAAAAAAAAAAACGCTCAGAGCCTATCGTAAAAAGAGTTGGTACTATTTCGAAACTGATAAATAGTATCAAACTCCCTATACTTTTATAATATATATAGATTTTAATTAAAAATCTGCCTTAATTTAATAATTCATCACATGAGATTAAAGTATCCTTTATAATATCAACACAAATTCTACACTAGGTAGGTGTTCAGTTAAACTTAGATAGTCCAATTTTTTTATATTTTGATTTTTTAAAATTATAAAATGCAAAATAAAAATGATCTTTTAATTATTAACTTAAAAAAATAAAGATTGATATTAAAACAAATCAAAAAGATTTTTTTAAAAACTTAAATGGTCCACATTGGTTGGATAGCTGCTGGGCGAAAAATTGGAACAAATTATAATATAGATATTCGAGTGAACTTAAAAAAATAATAAAGAGGAGGGACAATTAAGATTCTTGAATAAAATTAGTTTCATACTTAAAAGGTGGGAAAATTTTAATCCAAAAACAAATTAAAGATTTTTTTTATTAACAAATTAAAGCATTTACAGTTTCATATATTTTTATCCTTTTCCACCATTGAACTTAAATATGGCATTGGATTCTTATTCAGGTCCCACTTCTATCTCCACAACGCGGACTTCTGCAAAAAATCCCGTTTCTTTGGGCCTCCACGTTCCCTTTGATACTATTTAATTATTTAATTTAAAACTGTTTTCTATCGCATGGAAAGAGAGGCTTAAAGCATATATTGAGAAGGAGTAATTTCTACTAACGAAGAAAAGAATTTAAAAAAAAAAAAAAAAGCAGAAGCACTGGAATTTTTTTTATTACAAAAATAATAGTAAGGTTAGATTACTCTCAAATTATAGGTCAGAGCATTAATAATATGTCTAAGATATTAAAGAGACAAATAAAAATCTAACTCAAAAGATTACTTTTAAAATCTTTTTTCCTTTTAAAAAATTGCTTAACTAATTTTGGATGTCAGAGATTTTTTTCTTGGAGAGGATTGACCATCAAATAAAATTATTAGTGGAATGAAGAATTTAAAATTTTCACATAAAAATAAAAAAAATTAATTTGAATTCTTAAATGAAGGTTTTAAATTGTGCGCTGCGCAATCGCAATAAATCAATCACCAAAAAGAAAAATAAAATAAAAGTGCTAACCTCCTATTGGAGGGGCTGATGATGATAATACTCAAACTGACCAGCACGCTTAAATGAACTGAGCTTCTCAGTTGAAACCAATGTTTTAAAAATCGGACCGGTCATTGAACTGGTAAAAGCATTGGTTCACGGTTCATTGGTCGAACCGTGGTCGAACCGGTGATAATTAATTATATTTTTTAAAATTTTATATATTAAAATTTTAATATAAAAATAAAGTTTAATTATTTAATTATTAATTTAATATTTCTTAAGATATTACAAAAATTATTTAGAGTTTTTAAATTATATTAAAATTCTACTTATTATTAAAAAAATTTAAAAACAAAAACTAAATAGCAATTTTAGCTAAATACATTTTTAAAAAAATATTATTAAAAAATTGAATATAAACATAATAGAGACTAAGTATAAAAAATAATAAAGTATTTATAATTTATTTCTTTTATATTTTTTATTTTTTAAATATATATATATATATTTTTTAACTCTCTCTTCTTTTTTTATTGCCTTTTATTTTTAATTTGTTAAAATTATTTGGGATAAATTATTTTGTTATATAAAAAAAATTAAAAAAAAATATGTTCAGACCGGTTCAAATCGATTTTGACCGGTATGGTTTTGACTTTTGACCGATTTTGGCCGGTTTGACCGGTTCTTGACCGGTTCTGTAGCCGGCCGATTTTCCTAAGTCAACCGGACCGGACCAGGGGCCGGTTCCCGGTCGAACCGGCCGGTCCGGTCTGATTTTCACATCCATGGTTTAAACAGTAAAAAGAATTGCACTCTTAAATGGATTGAGCCAACAGTACAAGAATGATTTTGAATAAATTGTTTACTGGAAAAAATAAAAAGCGCTAGAATATGCCCATAGCGAGACGGGCAGTCAAGTCAAATATTTCGACTCACAGGGTCAGTTATTCTGGGCCATGCTTGCCCGATAATATGTCCGACGAGATTCCGACGACAAAAGGTCAAAATCCAAGTTCAATTATCGCTGCCTTCTTTTCTTTTTCTCCCTTAAGATGCTTGCCTTAACTGTTATGAAATCAACGAAGCAGCAGGCATGGCTTTTTACAGACAGCGAAGCCAAGAAGCAATTCTTTTTATAATTAACTTGTTTGCCTAATTTACTATACTAGTTAATCATGTTAACGTGAAGACATAGAGTGATCAATTTCCTACAGTGTCGGCAAGACAGTTCTGGTCCTTAACGATTGCCTAATAACCCAATCGACTATCATAAATCTCTAATTTTGTGTATATTTTCATCGAGATACGTACATGAAGCATTTATTAGATTGCATCTATCAACAGATTATTAATTGATTTAGCTGCTATTAAATTCCACATTAACATTTGTCACTAGGCAAATTCACCGCATCTCCATCCGTGCTTGTCTTCAAACGGAAGAAAGCAAGAAAGACACATCATTATTTGACTATCTTTAAGCAAGTGACAAAACCTAATTATGGCATACATGAATATAATAGCGCAAAGCCTGCAAATTATTCGCAAACAGTTTTTTAGTTTTCAGATGGTTCAGATTTGTCAAAATGGTAGAAACTAGATATTAAATGGAATTGGAGTGTCCCTCTCGAAAATGCCCGGGCTTACAATTTTGTCTTCTGGGCACCAACCGGACTGAAATTATTAACCTACGATTACGAAGTCCTTGTCTGATACTGCTACTTACCAATCACAGTCTCTTCAGAACGTAAAATAGATGTTCACTGACTACCGAGCATAAAAAGTTCACTGCTACATAACTCGAAGAAAGTTTTTACACGAAGAGATAAAGAAAGTTGAGATTTTCACGAAATTCAGACTAATTTTAAAACTCATAATAAATACGATGCAGCAATAGGAGCCCGGATTGTAGCTACATTGTGTCACTGTCTTCTTGGGCCATCACCATGTGATAGGTCCACTCCATTCCTTCACTTACTTATGACATCCCACAAAGAAAGTAAAAATCTATTTAATCCTTCACTATTACCTCTTTCTTCTCTCTTCCCAATTTCATATAAATTGGGGTGCAGGTCAAGGCTCCATTCCTATTTTGTGAGCCCCTGCCCCGTAGATCTTGAAACCTGTATACCTTGGTCTTGCAAATGGCTCCACCTCCACTCTTGTACTTCGGTTCCAGAAACATACTTCTGCTTTCTGTTCTTTTGTTCCTCTTATGTATCAGTGCCTGCTCCGAATCTCAGTTTCAGAGTAAACAGTTGTCCGGTGGAAGAAGAATGTTGGAGGTAGAAGATGAAGGTCCGCCATTGAAAAAGAAAACCAGCCGCCAGAGCCAATCCCTCAAAAACCAGACCAAGCTGATCAAGCCCAAGATTTCATCGAAAAACCAAACTAAGACCATCCAATCCAATAATGTTTCCTCCAAAAACCAAACCAAAAAGATCACCCAACCGAATAATCTTTCCACCAGCAAAAACCAAACCAAGCTCGCTGACGCTGGCCTCAAGAAGCTCAATTCCACCTCCAAGATCAAGAAGCTCAATTCCACATCAAAAGCTTTCAACTCCACCAAAACCAAAACTACTCCAATTTCCAGCAAGAAATCCTCGGATCTTCTTCCCAAAGCAAGCGGTGCCCAGAACAAGACGACAAAGCCCGCTGCCGCCAAACAAACCAAAATCAAACCCAGTGATCTTGAATCCAACAAGCCAGATAAGAATCAGAAGGCCAGCCAGCAGAAACCCAAGAAACAAACACAACCCAGCTGGATCGATTCAGAGGAGGACGATGATTTCGTCTCAGAGTTGAAAGATCTCCCCACTAGGTTCCATCAGACACTAATCCCGGACCTCGAGACAATCTCCACCACCTCCAGAGCTTACATTACCAAAGCCAATAAAGAAATCACAAAGGGGTTCAAACCCTACGTCGGCAACAAATACGCACCCACCATTGCCACCATACTTTCATGTGCTTTCGCATTCATCCCACTGCTTTTAGTGTCACTCATCTTCAACAAGATCAAAGCTTATTTCTCTCTCCAGAAGCTCTTAATTTTCGTCCAGATTTATCTCTCCATCTACTTCTCCATTCTCTGTCTCTCCTCGCTGATCACTGGGCTCGAGCCCCTCAAGTTTTTCTACTCTACTTCGCAGTCCACGTACGTGTGTCTTCAGGTGCTTCAAACTCTGGGTTACGTGTTGTATCTGCTGCTCCTTCTGATGCATCTGATCCTGGTGTTCTCCACCGAAAGTGGGATGGCCTCGAAGTTTCTGGGCCTAGCCCAAACGTTGCTGGGCTTCGCGGTCGGATTGCACTACTACGTCACGGTGTTTCACAGGGTCGTGTTGCGGCAACCGCCCAAGACCAATTGGAAGATTCACGGGATTTATGCCACGTGTTTTCTCCTGATTTGTGTGTTTGCTGGGGCTCAGAGAAGGAAGAAGGCTTACTTGGAGGACGGCGGAGTAGAAGGCAAGAATAATTAATCCAATTTCATTTATTAAATTATCTTAAAGTATCACAATTATAAGGGTGCTCATGTAATATGCCGTAAGGCTTAGCTTATGGTCTTCGCCAGTCTGCATTATTCGGATTCGTTCTATACTAAAGTGTGATAATTGAGGACAATAATATTTTAATCAGCCCCAGATTTTGATGAATGCCTGAGATGACCCCAGCTACTTTATCAACAACAACATTTTTCCCCCTACTCTCCGCTTCAGCTGTTTCTATTTTATTTTATTTTACTGTTAAGTGAAACCTATTTCACTATCCCTTAAGTTAAACAATTGTGGTGTGACAAATTTAAAAAGGATGCTAATTTTTCCCCTTCAAGGCATTAGCATGGAGACGGAACTCTGTTCTTTGCATCTTAATAAATTGGAGCATTACATGTTGTAAATAAGGGTTTATATTAAATAAATTTTTTTTATTTACTTTCTATGCAGATTCCCAAATTCTCTCCCTCTCTCTGTTTCTGTTTAATGAGAATCTGCAAAAAAATAGTAAACTGTTCATCTAATTTCAACTGGTTTGAAATTGTAATATTACGGTCTATTTCTTCTTTCTTGAGAAGAGAGGAATCAGACACAAAGTACGACTTTCGGATGGCTCCTCAGGCTGCAGTGGTGGGCAAAGATGAAATAAAATGGTTTATCTTTAATTGCCCAAAGAAAAAAACGAGCATATCTTTTTCTCCTGTTACATTTTACGCTCGTCGCGGGCAAAATGTATAGGAAAAGGTGCAGAAATTGAGGGGTATTATAGTAATTTGAACGTTCCACCGACGGTCTCTTGTTACTTTCCGTCTTTCTCCATGTCGGTGCCATATTTAAGGACTATTGAGTGAGCAAGTGGGTTTGGGGGCATGGCATTTCCTGCTTCATTTCGCAACGCCTTTTTTTCTTTTCCCGTCATCGTGTTTTTCCATTTTTGGTGATCTAACTTTGTATACGTGGCGTCCTTTCGGGTGTTGTTAGACTCCCAAACATCTCTTCTTATTTTTGTCAACATAATTTATGAATTTTTCTATTAATCTTACTATATGCCTTTTTTTTTTTTAAATCCTGCTTACAGATTTGTGCACTGTGGATATTTAACAAAATATTATCTCAATCTTTTTTTATTTTGAAAAGAACAAAAATATAAAATAGATATAATCTTTCAATTCCTATTAATCAAATTGACAGTTTATCTAAACTTTCTTTGAAATTAAAAAATAAAAAACATAAACCAACAAGATGACTTACAATATTATCTAAAATGATTATTCTCTCGATTGAACATATATATATATTAAAAATTAAAGAATTTTTATTCGTTTCCAAAAATGCCATTACATATCAGTGAATTGAACTAGTGAGGTGTGCAAGGTCTATCAAACTCAGTTAACTTGGCTCAATTCGACCATTATCAAGCTAGAACGGGTCAAAAACTTAAAAAAAAAATTGAAACAAAGTCGACTCAAAACAATACCTTAAGTCGGGGTGGGTTTTGAGTCAACTTTTTGATCTTATCAGGCTCAACCCAACTCAAAGTATATATGTATATATTTATTTATATATAAAAAATAAGGACTAAATTAAAAAAATCTATTAAGATTTTTTAATTATAATTTTAGCAAAACATTTTTACATTTATTTTATAAATTATAAATAACACTGTTCCACATATGCCATCATTCTCGTGGCCTTCTCAAAGTTTAAAAAAAATCATTTCTCAAAAGAAAATGGTAATTGTGAAATGAGGATAAATGCCAATAACCACAGGAACAAAGATAAGAATTATTTATTAATATATCAATTATAAAAATAAAATTTTAGTAAGATATAATATATTTAATTAAAAAATGAGTTATCCTTATCTATCGATTAAAAATCAATTAAAAAATAATATTCTTTGCAACTATAATTTTTTTATATGGCAGCTTTTTTAACAGTGACAATTTTTTTTAAGAACAAGTTATTTTTTTTATTCCATTTCTTTTTATCTATTTTTTTATTGTAATTTAATTAATAATATTTTAAATTGTTTATTTTTGTTATTTTTTATCCAAAAGCATTCTTTCAATTCATCTAGTTGTATTATTCTTTTCATTATCCAATCATCTTTTTTTCATGATCCAATTATTTTTCCCTTATAAATTTATAACTTAAAAATAATTAATTTATAAAAAATTTTACAACAAACATTAGAAACTCAAATAAATGTTTACACATCTTTATGTAAAAGTAATTAAAATTACAATTGTAAGTATCTCATTGCAACAATCTATAATCAATGAAAAACATATAAACACTAGAAGAAGAAAATTTATCAAAATAAAATAGGAGAATTTGATAAATATATTTGAAAAGAAAAGATGAAGATTTTACTTAAAAATAGATTAAACAAAAAAAGAGAAGAAAAAAGTTTGAAGAGAAAACAAAGAAGAAAATGAATTGCAAAAGTAAAGAGGAAATAAATGTAATACCAAATAAGAGAAGAAGAAGAAGAAGAAATGCAAAAATCAAAATCAAAAGAATAAAAATTTATTTATAAATAAAAAAATTGTTGGGGTATAAAAATTAAGTCAAATTTTATGTTCTTAGTGACTTTCGCTAACAAAAATCAATCTAAAATTTTTTGAGGAATTAGTGGCGGTTTGAGACAATATATATAGGAAATCTAAAATCAAATAAAGCCAAAACAATAAAATAATAAATTTCAAAATAATCAAATATAATAGTAATAATAAATTAATAATAATTAAAATAAAGTAAGTAAAAAAAAATTTAAGTTATTATAATGTGTCATTTTTGAAATTTAAATTATATATCTTTTTTATTTTAATTATTAAAACAAACATTTCAACTATTCTCTTTTTTTTTTTTCAATGAAGAAAAGCATAAGACAACTAATTGTACACCCTATTACAACCAACTAAGTCATTGTGAAGGGCATCAGCAATAAAATTAAGAGCAGCAAAAAAGCATGTGACGCCTAAAAAGTATCCCAGTGCCTCCTTAGCAATAAGATTAGTAACCATATTCATCTCTCGAGCTTTCCAAGAGATGCTTGCATCCCATTCTCGAGATAAAAGCTGGAGAATCTCTAAAATAAGGTCTATGTTGAGGTGATCCTCCAGCTCATCGTTTTCAATCACTTCCATAAGCTTTAAGCAATTCGTTGCGACGATAACCTATTTGAGCCCCTTATCTTAGGCAATCCAAAGACCCCACACCACACCCCAAATCTCAAACTGGAAGCTACTTCCTCTCCCAATATTGAAAAAGAATCCTCCAAGCATTTCTCTCGCATAGTTTTAAAGAACCCCGCCATAAGCCACCTATTCCAAACAATTTGCATAAGCTTCATCTAAGTTAAAATTAACAAAACTAGCAGGAGGAGGCGACCAACTATTTTCAATACTACCCTAAATATTACTCAAAGATAGCATATTAGGCTTTGACCATCGTACATAAGCTTAGACCCTGATAATAGCAGCTGACGATTTTGACTTCTCAAACATATAACTATTCCTGCTAAGCCAAAGCTATCGACACATTAAGGAGAACCAAATGTCCTACCTTATGTCATTCACTATATTCCTTCTTGTCAAATTCCACTTAATCTATCTCGTAGGGTTCTACATGGAGAAGAATTTGTCTGTAAGATATGGAGGAATTAATAGGCGCCATGCTTCCCTTGCCGGCCCACAGTCACGAAGCACATGAAGAATGGTTTTAGGAGTGTTTCTGCACATCGTACAATTAGCAAACAAAGTGAGACCCCTTCAAACACGCAACACATTAGTTAATAAGCGATCTTTATAACATAACAACATGAACACTTTACATCTTTACGGGATATCAAACTTCGAAACTTTCTTTTAAATTCCTCGCCTCCTACCATTCCCATCAGTATTAATATTCTCGTAAGTCGACCTAGTAGAAAACACTGCTGTACTTGTCCACCTTTAAAAATGAACATCATCATTCTTGAAGTTCATAGATCTTTCCAACTGGGAGATCACTTGTAACATAGACCCAGGAAGAACCTCTTGGGTCTTTTCTCATTGCCAACCTCCTGAAGCAATCATGAAATTATTCACTTTCAACTCCAATTCAAACTCAGGAATTTCATGCACAGCATACTAAATCAAAGCCTCGTGGTTCGGCACCCATTAGTCTTTCCAAAACCTTACCATTTTCCCATCGTACACCTTCCAAGCCATGTCCTGAGCAATTTTGTCCCATTTACTCCTGATCCCCTACCACACTCTTGACTTCGTTCTCCTAGCCTCAACACAAGGGAGAATATTGTCACCACATTTATATTTTTCTCAAACAAAATAGACCCAGAGTGCATCCCTTCTCTTAACAAGGCCCCATCCAAGCTTCATCATACGCATCATTATGGGTTTTAGTTTTTTGTAACCCCAACCTACCAACTTCCTTCATAAAGCACACGTCCTTCTAGGAAATAAAATGAATTTTCCTGTTATTTTCACTGTCTCCCTAAAGAAAATTCCTATATTTTTTATCAATCTCCTTATAACAACTTACAGGCAGAGGAGCTGACTACATCGTATATGATAGAATGGCTGACATAACAAAAGAAACCAACGTGTGTCTAGCTGTCATAAAAAGAGTTTTGGCTTTCTAGTTTGACAATCTGCTACCCATCTTGTCTAAAACGTATCTGTAAGTATCCTTAGACACCCGCTCATGGTGAAGAGGGACCCCAATGTACTTTCCCAAATTTGGTGTAGGCTTTAACCTAAAAAAATTACTTATCTCCATAACTCAATAATGGCTAGCATTGGTAGAGAAAAAGATACATGATTTACTATCACTAACCTTTTCCCTGGAAGCATCACAAAAATCATCTAGAGATGCATTCAACAAACCCACTTGCTCAAGGGATGCTTCTACAAATATTATAAAATCATCAGCAAAAAATAGATGCGAGACAACAGTACCTTGTTTTGAAATTCTGAATGGCAACTAATTCGCCTCATTAACTTCATTCTGAACAAGATGAGAAAGCTTCTCCATCATTAAAATGAACAAATAGGGAGATATGGGGTCTCCTTGTCTAATCCCTCTGGAAGGAAAGAATTTATCTCCCTTTTTTTGGTTTAATAAAATTTGAAAACTGGCAGTGGCCATGTAATAATAAAGCATGTCACACACAAGCTTCGGAATCTATAACTCCTCCAAACACTAAATCACAAAAGGCCATTTTAACCCGATTGTAGGCTTTTTCTAAGTCAATTTTAATAGCCATAAAGCTCTTCTTCCCCTTTCTAGAACAGGTGGAGTGGATTATCTCCTGCATTAGAATGATATTATCCACATCTTGTTGCTCTGGGACAAAACTAAATTAATTGGGAGACACAACAGACAGCATAATCTACTTGAATCTTGTAACTATAATCTTCATAAGGATTTTATAGATCACATTGCAAAGGCTTATTAGCAGAAAATCCTTGATATTCTCAGGCTTCTCACCTTTCGAAATAAGAACAATATGGATACCATTAACACTTTGTGTAGTAGTAGGATTAGAGAAGAGGAATTTAGTCATATCCACCATTGAACTGCCCACAACGTCCTATTGGCTTTGACAAAATAGAGGATTCAAACCATTCAGCCCTGGAGCCTTTAACGGGCCCATGTAAAACAATGCCTTCTTTACTTTTTATTCTTCAATATTGCGACCAATCTATCGTAATATGGATTGATCAACCTCAGGGAAGGAGTCGCCAAAGTCAACATTCGAATTACCTTGGATGTCATCAGTGAATAATTCTTGATAAAACTTAGTACCCACTGTATAATCTCGGCCTCATCATAGATCCATTCTCCCTCTTCTCTTTTTAAAGTAACAATTGTGTTCTGTCTCTTTCTAGAATTTGTCATAGGATGAAAGAACCGTGTATTCTTATCACTCGCCTTATACCAATTACAACGAAAACGTTGGAGCCACAGTACCTCTTCTTGAACCAAGATCTGTTCAAGTTGTATCCATAAATGCTCCCTTTTACTTTCAAGATATGAGCTAGGGCCAAGCCAACTGATATCATGATTCACTTTCTCCATTTTATAAAGCAGTGACTCCTTCTTATAATTAATGTTTTTGAACACATCCTTATTCCATTTTTTGACACCTTCGGTAAAGGACTGCACATTCTCCTCTCATTCGCTGCTTCCCTTCCAAGTCTTCTTAACAAAATCATGGAACGCATCATGTGCAACCTAAGGAGTGAAGAAGCGGAATGGTCTACTCCTTTTTCGTGTCTCTTCCTAAAAAAAACAAGTCTAAGCAACAAAGGAGCATCATCAGATTTAAATCTAGGGAAGTGAGTGACAGATGCCGAATGAAATCTCTTAAACCATGTAGCATTCGCAACCACCCTATCAATACGACTATGATTGTGCCTTCTAGACCAAGTGAATAGAGGTCCGTGAAAACCCAGATAAATCATTACTGAATCTGACACCTACTTTCAAAAATATCTATCCACTTAAGACTTCCTTTGAGCATTAGAAACATGTTCATCATCATATAAATTGGCATTAAAATTGCCACCAATACACCATCCTCCCTTCACTATTTCTGCAATGCTTAAGAGTTGGTGCCACAACAGCTTTCGTTTGGACGAGTCTAGGCTTCCATAAGCAACAGAAATATGCCATTTGCCCTGCTTCCTTATATTCATAACCCTATGCAAGACTTGTTCATGTTTCTAGATGACCTGAAAGTTAAAATCACCCTCCTAAAAACACCAAATTCCGTTACTGAACCTATCCACTTCCACCACTTCAAACTTCTTAAAACTCATCCTTTTTGCAATATGTGCAGCTTTTTCCCTTTTTTGACGAGGTTCAAGAATAGCTAAGAACCCAAGTTTATGCTTCTTCTTGAGTTCAATGAGCAACTATACAAAATGACTACTTCCTACTCCTCTAGCATTCCACAAAAGAAAATTTGTCATCATAAAATAAGATTTGAGAAATACCGCACGTGACCAACACGATCAAAGACTCGGACCTACAATCTGGGTATCTTGCCCCATAAAGGCCTCTTTGTCACTAGCCTCTACTAAAGGGTTCAAATGCATAAGAAAAAGGCCCCCTCTTGTTGATCCAGGATCTAGAGGGTTATCATCCTCAAGCATTTTGTCATTGGGCTCGGATTGAGTCAAGTCCATTTCGATAATCATTGACGGACTCTCATTGCCATTAGGCCTAACTTCCACCTCCATCTCCTTGCCCCCATCCAAGCCCACTGCTTTGTCCTTACTCTTCTCACGACTCGACTCCAACCTCTCCTTAACCCACATCAAAACATCAATATTACTTTTAACAATTTTACCTTAAGTTAACCCATTATTTTCCTTCACCGGTCCAATGTTAACTCCCTTCTTTTACACTATATTATTGGACCTATTTTTTACTTGCTTGTTAGGCTCGTAAAGTTTGACTATATTTGTGATTTCTCCCAACGGCTTCTTTATAATTTCCTTAGATATTTGCTCCTCATGCCTGTCTTTTTTGCCCATTAATGCCATATAGCGAGATCCTCTCTGATTCCCCTATGAATGTTCCTAGTATCTTGGCGACCATCTCTCACCCATCCATCACTCCCCCTATCTCGCCTATAACTATGCGAGCATTGAATGAAGTTCCACTTGCTAATCTTTGGCTTCTCCAGCAACTCTTTGTCGTATCCATTCGTCTAAGCTCCTCTAGCAGCTCCAACCAAACCTCCATACTCCGTATGGGCCGTGTGTCTCCTTCGATGGACAATGATCGATATCATGCCTGTACTTTCAATAATTAAAACAAATTAGATGGATGCCCTCATATTCAATCCTCCTTTCTTGACTATTAATCTGGATCATCAGTAGAAGGGCCTCGTTTAAGTCAAGCTCGACACATATATGAGCAAACCGTCCTTTCTTCCTCCACAGTGTAGTCATGTCCACTTTGATAACCTTCCTAACTTGGCTGCCCATAACATACAGGATGCTTTTATCATAGTAATCCATAAGAAGCTTCAGGATATGAACCCATGCCGCAATCTTACATATCTTATCCTCCTCTGGATCAAAATCTTCTTTCCACCTTTGAACAACCAAGTAATAGTCCTGTATCAACCAAGGACCTCCTGTCAACGCCAGGTTGTAATCAGCCTTGCATTTGAATTTGACAAGGAAGAAAGCCACCCCAATATCTATCTTCTTAACTTGCCCCTTGTGTCCCCAAATTTGTTGCAGTTTATTTTCAAGGTATTCATCGTTCATCATATGCTCGAGCAATTTCAGAAAAAGAGATTGCTTCCACTTCTTGACCAATTTAGCTTTAAACTCCAGTGGGATAATGACATTCGAACCCCTCACCGTCCTCTCCACCTTCACCCTCTCCTTCCAGCGCCCCTTACTCCACCAATCATCTTCCTCCTCCTCCTCTTCCTCTCAATCCTTATTAGAATCATTATCCCCAGTGCAAGTCTACTTGTAAAATTTCTTCTTACCATCTTCCCTATTACTAACCTTCTCTCCTCCCTTATCATGCATCAATTCTTCATTTCGAGGAACAAGGGTGTGTTCATTAAAGAACTCCCCACCCCCAATACGCACCTTTTTCCTACTCTTATCTAAAGCGTCAGACTCCTCCGACGAGAGCGCCGGCACCCTCCCATCTCACACTCTCGAACCCTCCTCGCGAGCCATTTCTTCCATTTCTATTTTCATATTTAATTTTCTGTGTACTAAACGAGCAGTAAACAGTACATTTCAACTATTCTATTACAACAAAAATTACTCATTATTTTATACAAAAATTACTTTGAAAAGGAAAAATATTAAATTAAAATTTAAGTAAAAACATTTTTAAAATTGAATTTGGCCAAAAAGAAAAAGATGCTATCCACAATTTGTGGCGCAAGCTTTTATTATTTTATTGTCTAACAACTAAAATTTAGTTAAAAATTATATAAAATTATATGTATCTATTATTATTATTATTATTATTATTATTATTATTATTATTATTATTATTATTATCAAGTGCAAACCTGTGAATATTATTACAGTGAACTGAATTGTCAAGTAAAATGCATATATAGTTGTCTAAAAAGGTGAAAATCCTGAAGAATACATTCACATTAATTATTGATTAAAGTCGACTTCAATTACTTGAGTGCTTTTATATTAATCATCCCTGATACGGAGGAAATTGATAATTAAAGAGTAAAGTTTACCGCAAGTACACAATACCCCATTCCGCAGAAGCAAACGGCGCCACAACAACTTTGGGGGTATGCTATAAATACCCGTCCTTCTGATACTGATGGCGTTGTCGCCCTCTGATTAGATTGTGGTCCCTTTCTAAGAAAGCCAGTGTCGTTAGAGTGTAGATTGGTTGTCACCGTCTAATCTCTAAAGTAATGCTAGGCCCTAGGCACCCTCGCGCTATCAAAATTCTCCCCCATAACCACTATTTCTCTATAATTCCAAATCACCTACACATACTTGCTAAACACTGACCAGTTCTAAATTGATGGGTAATCAGTTCCAAATAGCATACACTTGCAAGCTTTATTCAATTATATTCATAAATAACGTATCATTTTTATTGAAATATATTAATTACTTGCATCAACATCATTCTAAACTAATTAACCAGCGAAAGCGAGAATTAAATATGGTACTTTGGAGCTACATCGTTTCTGTTGTGGTTAAGAAGAGCCCATTTGAAATTTGGATAGGCCTGTACATTTTACAAAATATTCTTCAAGCTAAATCCAAACACTTTCTTTGCATGGATCGCAGAATCACCTCACAAAAACTACCTATCATGGACCCAAAAAAATTGCCAGTCCAGCTCTATACTCAGGCCCAGGCCAGGCCCATTGAATCCCAACCGTTGTAGTGTTGCCTGGCAACGGCATTGCAAAATCACTTCATTTGTTTCTCAGATCAGGAAAGCGTGCAACACCCAAAATTAATTACTCAAAATAATGAAAAGAGTTAATAATTGGTGAGGCATGGCTTTCAAGTATCACAAGAAAGTAGTTTAAAGAGACTATGGGTTTTCTGAATTTCTCCGCTGACATCTTCACGATAGGCGCTAACGTTTTTATTGCTCTTTTTGGAGGGAATAGGAACAATGAAAATCACCTTTTGGTTTTTTGCTAATGTCGCTATCCTGACCCTGGTTTCAATTATTGAAAGGCGAGGGTTAAGTAACCAAGTCATAGCCCGTGTATCTCTTGGACGTTTCCTCTCTGTTTGTACTTCACCACACATGCACTTGCCCACCTTAAGTAATATCATGCCTGTAAAGGACATCAAGGGCCCGTTGGTTTAACGGGCAAAAGAGCGAGGCAAATGAACTACTTTTCCGAAGTGCGTTTGGCTGGCAACATCACATTCCTGAGTTAAGAAATTGAAAGTCCCTGCATTCCTTTGCATTTTCACGCCGTTGGAGTTGAATTCAGGAGCCAAAACTTTGTTTCTCTATTTTGCACCTAATCTCATTATTTCAGTTTCAAAACTTGGTTTGTCAATTTTCTACTTGTTTCCCGAGAAAAAAAAAAAAAAATCAAAGGCAAAGTTCATAGGAAGATAAGTGCAATAAGACAAGTGATTCTCATTTCTTAATTGCTTTTCCAGTAGGAAGTAGTCATATCTTCGCATTTACATTGAGTAAGAAGTAAAACGCAAATTAACAAACACCTAAATTCTCAGAAATTCCTTTAAAGATCGTAAAGAATATTTACAAAAAGAAAAACAAAGATCTCTCTAATATACTGTATACAACTTTCATCACCCTCCTAATTTTCTCGAACTTACTTTTCCTTCTTCATTTTTCCCTAGCAAAACTCTACAGATGAGGAACAGAGGAGGTCGTGTAGGTCACGTGCGTCGTTGTGGCCTATTTGTTCAGAAGCTTCACGAAGATCGGGTGGCTTAGTAGCTCCGCGCTCCCCTCAAACCTCCACATCTCGTGGCCCACGTAGTTCGACACGTGACCTTCCGACGCTGCCCCTGTCCTTGCGCGGTGCCGTCACCACCTAAAAGCTCATAGCACGATCCCTATTTCTTTGAACTCAGCCAATCCGAGAGTTTCTTCATGGAAGAATCTTTCTATGGGAATAACGAGAGAGGGGACTGATCACTAGCCGAATCGAAGGGGCAGAGTTTTGGTTCTTCGTAGATTCTATTGAACTTCTTCGCTAATCGAAAGCGCAGGAAGAAGACGATTTTGGCCATTTGTGGGTAGTAAAAATTATTATTATTTAAATAGTTTTGTTTATTTTTTATTTTTTGAAATTTATGCATCTGAAAAAAATAGTTTTGTTTGTAAAAATATTTTATTTTTTAGAGATATTTTGATTGTTTATACAATATTACTTTCTATTCTTTTAATATTTTTATCTAACTAAATATGTAAATATAAATATATTCTGATTTTTTATTTTATACTAAATATAATGAAAATAATATTATTTAATTGATCTTTTTTTTTTCAATTTTATAATTGAGAATTCTGTGAATTAAATGAGTCCCAATTTTAAAGCTCCTTTGGTGGCTGGAATCAAATAGGAGATAGTGGTTGAAGGAGAAAGAATCAAATTTAAATCTCGTTTGACCCATCTGCGATTTACATCACTGCCTTTGTGGGAATCTTGAATACTGTCTCATTGGGCTGGAATGAAATTTTGTTAGAGGGAAGGCTTGATAATTTGACCATCCTGCCCTTCAAAATTTATCAGCGACTTCTCCATCTCTCGTCGCAGCATCCTACTTCAGGCCACGGTTATCCAAATTGAGGGCTACATACTGTTTTGGGTCTTAGAAGTTGCGTTTTACATTAGATGTAGTTGAGGGAGAAGTAGTTCTGCTCATTTTGTCCTTGAGGGTCGTGCGTCGTGTTAGGGGATAGTTTGTTATGCGTTTGAGAAGCTGCAATTTTTTTGTCCACATATAAAAAATTTTATTATTTTGTTAATTTTTCACACTACAAATATAATGATCATTTATTTATTTTTTTAATTTTATATTATTTTCATTCAATTAAATAGTAAAATAAAATATATTATTATTCTTTTTTATGATATGTCAAATATAATTTAAGATCACAAAATTTTATTCAATTTTTTTTATCTATTTTCATAAAAGTCATTTTGTAGATTCAACGGGCCAAGGAATGATAACGTTTATCTCCCAGATTTTTCCGTTGGAGTTGAACTTTTAAGTAAATTATTCGAGTTTCTTTTGCTTAAATTTTGGCTTATACAATAAAAAATTAGTTAAATATGAAATAAAATATATTGCACGCCAAGTCCGAGGTATGGAATTTGCCTGCACATGACATGCATATGTACACAGTCGAAGCATCATTTATCAATTCAATTACCGTGCTTTTGATTCTACTT
This sequence comes from Erythrophleum fordii, assembly GCA_032878935.1. Taxonomy (NCBI): domain Eukaryota; kingdom Viridiplantae; phylum Streptophyta; class Magnoliopsida; order Fabales; family Fabaceae; genus Erythrophleum; species Erythrophleum fordii. Next base: position 47,110,753 of record JAVQMF010000054.1, read on the forward strand.
TTCCCCCTTTTATTCTCCTTCTTCATCCTTCTTTTCTGTTCAGTGAGATGACAATTTAGATGGAGGATAAGATGTAAGTAAATTGTGAAGAATTGAAGATTATGGGTTCAAACTTCAAGGGAATGGACCTCAGTTGTCCCTGTCGTGGTTGGGTCCCATCCTCCATTGTGGTTGTTGGTGTCAAAACCAACGTCGTTAGGTTCTAATCGTTTTCTTATGCAACTAAGCTTGTATTTCGTGTTATTATACAAAATTTACATGACAAAATGTTTAAAATAATAAATTTTTATACTTTTATATAATATATAAATATTTAAAATAATAATTTTTATACTTTTATATAATATATAAATTTTACTCTCAAACAAGGCTTTTTTAATCTAATTTCCTCCTTTACCCACATAAAAAACAAAGATATTCTTTTTAGTCTTTATAACAGATTATTAATGTTTATATAATTTACTTTTTTTTTTTAACGCTTTGATATAACTCTTATAAGACGCAAGGATTTAAACCACAATCACTTGCAAAAGAAGACAAATAATTATATTAAAACAATCATCATATTCATGATTCTTTTACTGGGATGACGGAAAATAACAATCGCATCGTACAACTGGCGGAGTAACATTGAAAAGAGAAGGAATTGCGTTTTTATTTTAGCAACCTTCTAGTTCTCTCTATTTTGATTTTTCTTTTATTTTTTTAATTTGCTCTTCCAATCAACGTTTCTTCATTTCTCCTAAATGAAAAGAGCCTCAGACAGGCGTGTAAGAGCGTGGGACCCACCACCGAACCCAAAAAATAAAAATAAAAAGAGAGAAGAGATAATTCACACATGGTACTGTTCCTTCAATAATTTAACTGGAAACAAATTATAAGTTTATGGCCCATCCAGGCCCTTTACTTTCTAATTTCGTCACCATTACCCCCACGCGCAGGTTCAAGTCTCACTCGCCCAACCATTTCAAAATTCTACAGAAGTGGGCTTGTTAACTGAGAAGGTTACAGCGTGCCACAGCGCGTGCGGGTCCTAACTAGATTAAACTTCTTATGCAAAAAAAAAAAATATATATATATATATTTTGGCCAATATGGAAAAAAATTTGAAATATTTGGTTGTAGTATTACATTAAAACAGTGCTTTGTCATTGGAGATCTTCTCAGCTGTCAGAATCGCAACCCCCAAAAGCTCCGTCGTATAGCCCTGAAGTTCGCTCTGCAACTCCCCTCTCTTCTCCGTTATATGCCGCTTCTGTCACGTCCCTTCACTAGCAGGAGCAGCAGAAATACAGAAATCGGAAAAAGCAATACCCCGCTTTTGGGCCACTCTAGACGAGGATTCAAACAAACAAGAAAAGAGGTTTGTTTTTCGTTTTGCTGAGGATTATTGGCTGCTCTGTGCAACCAAACGGGTTTATCCGAGGTACCTGCTCTTCATTTTATCTGTTTTTGCAATTTCACCTCTTATTTTGGGTTTTGGCTCTCTTTTGCGTTATTGTTTGATATCAAGTTCGTTTGCAACTTAGTATCTTAAATTTTTCCTCACTTTTTATTTTTTGTTTAAGTTTTTTCGCTTTCTCTTTTGCTGCCTTTGGGTGCCCGTGAGTCGAATTTTTGTCTAGTGATTCGGATTCTGAAGTATTTCCTGTACTTATTTATAGCTGATTACGTTGGATCTGATTGATTTTAGGCGACTTCGTTATGTGAGAATTGTCCGTACTAGTTGATTTAGCTAGCTTGATGACTCTGCTTCTCTATCACTCCCGCCACTCTCTCTTACTATTTTTTTTTTCTGGTATAAATTTGTGGTAGACATTTCCTCAAAGTTGTCCCTTTCGTGATGCTCTATGTTATAATGCTCAATATAATGAAAATTGAAATGTGTTGTTTACTGTCATTTTCGATGTGGACTGAAACAGCTTACGAAAATTTCTGCAGTTTGTTTCAACAACCCCTATTTCTTAACCTATACTCTTTGAACTGAAAATAAATATGTAAAACAAAAAAATTATGAAGGAAGATGATGTTGCTCTCACTACATTTAGTTGATGTGAGTTTTTGTCTCGTTGTCACTAGGATTAGATTTGAGTTTTTTATTTGTTCTGGAAAGATTTTGACTTTATAACCTTATAGACATCCCATCATGTACTGTACGAATTATCTGGTTCAATGAAATTGTTATGTTGACTGGGACATGATCCTCTGTGTAACCACGATTGCCAATTTTTTGGACTCCTTTTGAAGTTATCCAGTAAACTGGGATTTTGTTGTCAAATGAATTGAGTAGAAAAAGCTTGTAAAATGAATATCTTGCATTTTCTTCCTGATATTTAGGAAATTACAGACAAGTCATCAGCAATTCTTGAGTATTTCATGACATGCACAGGTGGAATGTAGTTATCATGCGTGTCTATTGTGTATCTGTCCATTTCTGATGTTCTGGTGAATACTGATCATTTATGTCATTTCTTTGCAGTTTTGAAGTAGTTTCCTTGCTTCGGCCACCTGATGAAGAATTGACTTCTTGATTTATGAGATTATTGTTATAGTTTACTGAACATGGAGAAGGTATCAACTGACTGTCCGTACCCAGGATGCTTTTTTTGTGTCATGAAGGAAGGGAATCCTAGCAAACGGAGAGCAAGTATACTAAAATTCTTTAGAGAACTTCCATTGCAAGATGATGATGGTCAGGTTCTTCCCATCAGTGGCCTTTGGAACACAGCAATGGCACATCCAAATGATCCTGAATTCATAGAGTTGGGAATATTTGAATGCATGGCTGCTTTGATATGGAAAGGACTGAAGAATCGGCACTGGCTTTCTCATGATCAGAATATATACATTCCTTATTACGCTGCTCATATTATTGGTTCCTACACAATGAATATGGAAGAATTTGCAGAAAGTGCTGTGCATGCCAGGGTGATTCCTCCTTTAGTCGAACTTCTAAGAGGTAGATTAACTTGGGTTGAGCAGAGGGTAGCTGTTCGAGCTTTAGGGCATTTGGCTACATATGCGAGCACTTTTCCTTCTGTAGCAAATCATGGTGAAATTCTTGAGCTCTCTATCCAATTAGCAATGAGCTCTCTTGAAATAGTCTATTCACACTTCTACCAATTTGTTGATAGAAGGCTAAGTTACCACTGTGATCTGCTTACCCGTGGCATGGGTGGGGTTGAAATGGAATCTAGGAAGGCTGAGGAATGGGCTAGTCAGTTGCAATGTTGGTCTCTTCAGCTTATCAATTGCTTTGCTTTTAAACCTGAATTTCTTCCCACCATATGTAAACCTGAATTTCTCATAAAACTACCTGGCATGTGGGGTGGACTTGTTAATGAAAATTCGCCAGCTGGTATTGGTTTATTAAGAACAATTTGTCATCACAAGCTTGGTAGGGGACCTGTTGCCAACTGCCCAGGTATCATTGAAGCATTGTGTAATATTGCTCGGTCATCAGACGATTGGCAGTATATGGCTATTGATTGTCTTCTATGGCTGCTTCAAGATCCCAATACATGCCACAAGGTAAAAGCTTTTGCAGTTTTGCACAGCCACTTGGTTCTTATTGTGACAGTTGAATTACATTTGTTCAGGTTCTTTGTCTAATGTTAAAACACAAAATACTGATTGCCTTGGAAAGAATGCTTTTACTAGCATATGAATGGAGATTGAGGCTTATGCCTGGAAATTATCTTCATTTCAGTTTAAAAAAGAAACAAATACAAAAAAAATCAAGACAAGGACTTTGAGATCTTTCACACTTCCTGATCCTTATAACTTTTTACCAAGTAATTTCAACCTTAAACTTAGATGGAAGGTTGAGAGGTGAGCGAAAACTACTGGTTAAGAACGATTCTGAATTTTTGAAAGGAAGCGCAGGGCAGAGGGAAAATAATGAAAGATCTAACCGTTAAGTATTATTTTACATGTAACAGTGTCATACTAACATCAAATGGCATTGCTTGGAATCAGTCTGTCAAGCCTGGTTAAGTGTCACCTAATAGGAAGGTTCATGGTCTTTGTCATGCCACCAATGAATTTTCTATACCAGATGCAAAATGATAATAATACCTGGTCTTCAAAGGATCATTCAGTTCTATAGTTTCTATTCAATTGCATTGTCTTGCATTCTTCACTATATGACCAACTCCAAAGCTTCTAAGTTTATATTATTTGGATGTTGCTAATGCATCAGCCTGTGGCACTTAAGGCTTTGGTATGTATTATATGCAGGTAATTGATAAAGTGGTACCTGCATTGGTAGACCTTGCAGAGATTACAACTTTGGGTGATCACAAAAAGCTTGGCGACTCCATCGTTAATGTTCTTCAGGATTGCATGGAGTCTCAAGGGTCAGGTAGAAGCTCAATTAGTAGCCGCACTAAAGAACAAATTGAGGAACTACTAAATTCAAAACAGAGATTGAAACGGGAAAAAAATATGCTCAAGGAAGATCTACATATTAAGCAGGCCGCAGCACTGGTGGTCAAGCTTGAAGGAAATTCCCTGTTCTCGTCAGGAAATATATCTGGAGCTGTATCAAAATACTCAGAAGCATTGTCATTGTGTCCAATGAGATCTAAAAAGGAGAGAGTTGTTCTGTATAGTAATCGAGCTCAGTGTCATCTTTTGCTTCAGCAGCCCTTGGCTGCCATAAGTGATGCTACCCATGCACTTTGTCTCCACAACCCTGTCAATCGTCATGCCAAAAGCCTATGGAGACGAGCACAGGCTTACGACATGCTTGGGTTAGCAAAAGAGAGCTTGTTAGATGCCATTCTATTCATAAATGAGTGCTCACAGTCAAATGATCCTGATCTCTCACTGAGGCAAAATAAAGTTCCTGATTATGCTGAGCGTTTGGTTAAGAAGCAAATGCGTGCTGCTTGGTTATTTAGAGAGGCAGCTATCAAGCATGGCGGTGTACATAGTCAGGGTGATGGTGGTGACATATATGGCCCAGAGACTGATGATTCCGAATGGGAGACTGCAAGTGAAAGTGATATGGAAAATGATGGAAGGGATGATATTGGTGACGATGATGATGGTGATGATTGGAGGAATGAGGATGAGAGGAAAGATAATTATGATAAACCTTCAATATAAGGTATATTCACTAAGATAATTTCCTGTTAAAATTTGATCACTGTCGAGCTTTTGAGTATGCATCTTTGATGGGGTCTGTTATTGGCTAATATACCAAAAGTTATGGATTTTTAAAACAGAAAGCTAGGAAAATCAGAGATATTTGAAGAGTACCATTGAAGGTGTCACCATCCGAAGTTCTCCACCTGTCAAATTATTGATCAACATGAATCTAACTGAATTGTTGTAACAAGCCAACGTGTCACCTTATTTCTCTTTTAAGTAATGAGTTTTCTTGTGCAGCGTGGGAAATTTTGAATAAAATATTTGACATCACAGCTTGAGAAAAAGATGTCTTTAAATTCTATGCGTGAAGTCGTCCCTACGTAAAGTTTACTAGGTTAGGCAATAACAGTGAACAATTCTTATCATTTGAGGTTGTTGAGACATATAAGTGCCAGGGATTTATGTGAGGGCAATGCCTAGATTACAAGAGCATCGTCAGTCTCCTTGCTTCTTATACTTGCTTTTGCTGCTATTTTGATAGAACCATTAAGCAGCTCATGATGGTCATGCCATATGATAATTTATGATGTCAGAAAAAACTAATTCTTACTTACTCTGGCAACCAAAAAAAAAAATATTTGATGGAAGTTTCTATTGTTAATATACCAATAAAACAACCATACCCACACTCGTGTTTACATATCAGGTTAGTACTAAATCATATGTCCTCTCTCCAGTATATGTCAACCAAAAAGAAAAAAAGTAACAGTCATGGTGGTCTGAAAAAATAAGTCTAATCTGCAGTAGATATGTTGCATTTTATTTCGTGATGACCTTTTTACTTTCTTGTTTGGTTCTACGTTTTCATGAAGGCTTCTGTCCATCTTTTTAAATATTTGCATCCTTGGGTAAGTTGTAATGCCATTTTTTTGAAACTTTGGTTTACTTCCAGATACAAAGCATGGATACAATATGCAACTTGCAGAAGAGAAACCATGCCATAGCTTCTATTTTTTGCGAATGCAATATTTCACCAGAATGAATTAAACAGGGTCGGCTCTTGTGATTTGTTTTAACGCCGCTTGCTTTGTGGGCTTTAAAGCGCAATTGTATGTTGCCCATTCTCCCAAGTAGCAGGCTGGAAATGATGAGAGAGTTTTTGGTCTATTCCATATTTCTTTTCCCCATTTTTTATCTTGTTGATTCAAGTGTAAAAATTGAAGATTTCAAGTTTGGAGAACTACATTTGGGTGCCGTGAAGCGTTTAGATTGAGTGAGGGGTTTGTGTATATAAACCTTTTGTGCTTAAGTTTTGCAGAGTGATATTTTTACACCTTTATTCTAATTGCAGTTTTCCTGACTAGCGATAAGATGAGCATTATCATCTTCCCATTTGGCAAGTTGGATGCCTTTGCACACCGCAAATGACCATACTATTTTGCAGATGTTACCTAGTTATTACTTTTTGCCAAAATTCCAGTATTTTTGTTCTATTCATTAGAGAAAACAGGCACATTGTCTGCAGAGAGCAGGTCTTACTGGGCGAAACAATCAAAATGCAAACCAAGCCCGCTCTTTACACAGATTGATTCTTCCTACTCTCTCAAACAAATTATCTGATGGACAGTTCTTGCTCGCAAGGTGCACAGAAAATGCAATTATTTTCTACACATTTTTGCTTTAATTGTGGAATGACTGTTAATTCTTTCGTTCCTCTTGATTCTTTTACCATGTGTTCTGTGAAGTAAATAGGAGTGTTAATTTCTTAACAAATTGTAATCTTACTTCTTATACGCGTTTTTCCACGGACAAGCAACATCTGAAAAAAAAATTGACCGAAAAATAATATTTCGAAAAGTATTTACCCGAAAGGCAATATTTACATCAAACTCGGATCCTATCATGCCGAGTTTCTGCCGGGATGCCATGCATGTCTGACACGTGGAGGCACCCGATGAACTCGGCGTCATTGACGCCGAGTTCAGTGGACACGCGCCACGTGTCGCGACGGCGCGAATTCAGACCCATTGGGTCCGAATTCAGTGCAGCCTAGCTGTCAGGCTAGGCTCTAGCCTGGCAGCAGCTGACCGGTCAAATTTGACCGGTCAGTTTAAATTTTTTTTAAAAATGACACGTGGCGAAATTTCATTGGATATTAGAAATTCTGGTGAATTCTGATTGGTTAAAATAAATTAAGAAAGATAATGTTACGTGTAAAATGGCCAAAATACCCCTGAAGACGTTTATAAAAACTGAGCCACGCCTCTTCATTTTCATTCTGAGCCACGCCTCTTCATTTTCATTTTCATTCTGCCGCTTCTTCTTCTTCGCGTAGGGGGTTGGAACAAAATATTTTGATATCTTATTGATCTGAAAGCAACAAAACAAAGGTATGTTTTAATTTTAATTATTTTTAAATTTATTTCTTAATTTATATTTTGAGATGTGATTTAAATTGTATTTAAAGTAATAAATATTAAAAATATATATAATAAATTAAAAATATTGAATAAAGTTAGAAACATTAAAAAAGTAAAAAAATTTTAAAAATTTTAAAAAGAAAATGTTAAAAATTTAAAAGAATTTAATTTTTAATATGTCTTTACTTTAGTTGTGGTAGTTAAATATTTTAGAATAATTATATAATTTTTTTTTATTATTCACATTATTTGTATGTTATTTGATTTTGTTGGTGACAAATTTTATTTGTATGTTGAGCTGATTATGGTAGAGGTTTAGAAAAGAATAATAGTTTGTATGTTGAGCTGATTATGGTAGAGCTAATTTGTATGTTAAACAAAAATAGAAAAATTGGGCAAATAATTTTGAAGAGGAAATTTAGAAATTATGAAAAGAACTAAGACACTGTAAAAAAAAAAAAGAAATAAGATAAGAACAATGTTTAATCAACAAAAATGGATTTAAAAAATTTAAAATACTAGTTTTATACGAAAAGATTTTTTATTTTTTATTTTTACTTTATTTGTTTTAGTGAATTATTTTTTAGAATAATTAAATAAAGAGTTAAAAAGGAGTATAAGAACAAGAAGCGTGATTTAAAGGAAGGTCGAAAAAATGGAGAAAATGAAAGAAGAAAAAATGAAAAGAAGGAAAAAAAAATAGGTGAGTATAATTGAAAAATTAAAAACAAACAATAGAGAAAGAAAGATAATTTGAAGAAAAATAGAAAGATTGGGTAAATACTTTTTAGGAGAGAAATAAAAATTTATGAATTAAAAAAAAGAAAGAATTAAAAGTTTTAGTGAAGAGGAAAAGTTTATTTAATATTTGTTGCTTTATTTGTTTTAGTGAATAATTTTTTAGAATTGTTATATAAATTGGTTTAGATCATGCACAATAGTAGTTTATTATTTCATTTTGTTGGTATAAGAAATTATTTATTTATATGGTTACTTGGTTTCGGTAGAAGTTTAAAAAATAAATAAATGCTAAGTAACAGTTGAAAAATGAAAGAAGGAAAACCTGAAAGTGAAAAAATAATTATGTAAGGATGATAAAAAAATAGAAAATGAATATAAGAGCAAGAAATATAGGTTAAACAAAAATAGAAAAATTGGGCAAATAATTTTGAAGAGGAAATTTAGAAATTATGAAAAGAACTAAGACACTGTAAAAAAAAAAAAAGAAATAAGAAAAGAACAATGTTTAATCAACAAAAATGGATTTAAAAAATTTAAAATATTAGTTTTATACGAAAAGATTTTTTATTTTTTATTTTTACTTTATTTGTTTTAGTGAATTATTTTTTAGAATAATTAAATAAAGAGTTAAAAAGGAGTATAAGAACAAGGAGCGTGATTTAAAGGAAGGTCGAAAAAATGGAGAAAATGAAAGAGGAAAAAATGAAAAGAAGGAAAAAAAAATAGGTGAGTATAATTGAAAAATTAAAAACAAACAATAGAGAAAGAAAGATAATTTGAAGAAAAATAGAAAGATTGGGTAAATACTTTTTAGGAGAGAAATAAAAATTTATGAATTAAAAAAAAGAAAGAATTAAAAGTTTTAGTGAAGAGGAAAAGTTTATTTAATATTTGTTGCTTTATTTGTTTTAGTGAATAATTTTTTAGAATTGTTATATAAATTGGTTTAGATCATGCACAATAGTAGTTTATTATTTCATTTTGTTGGTATAAGAAATTATTTATTTATATGGGTACTTGGTTTCGGTAGAAGTTTAAAAAATAAATAAATGCTAAGTAACAGTTGAAAAATGAAAGAAGGAAAATCTGAAAGTGAAAAAATAATTATGTAAGGATGATAAAAAAATAGAAAATGAATATAAGAGCAAGAAATATAGGTTAAACAAAAATAGAAAAATTGGGCAAATAATTTTCAAGAGGAAATTTAGAAATTATGAAAAGAACTAAGACACTGTAAAAAAAAAAAAAGAAATAAGAAAATAACAATGTTTAATCAACAAAAATGAATTTAAAAAATTTAAAATACTAGTTTTATACGAAAAGATTTTTTATTTTTTATTTTTACTTTATTTGTTTTAGTGAATTATTTTTTAGAATAATTAAATAAAGAGTTAAAAAGGAGTATAAGAACAAGAAGCGTGATTTAAAGGAAGGTCGAAAAAATGGAGAAAATGAAAGAGGAAAAAATGAAAAGAAGGAAAAAAAAATAGGTGAGTATAATTGAAAAATTAAAAACAAAAAATAGAGAAAGAAAGATAATTTGAAGAAAAATAGAAAGATTGGGTAAATACTTTTTAGGAGAGAAATAAAAATTTAAAAGAACAAGAAGCGTGATTTAAAGAAAGGTAGAAAAATGGAGAAAATGAAAGAGAAATATTTAAAGAAATGCTAGTTTCATATAAATGATTTTCGTGTTATTATTTAATATGCTTTTACTTTATTTGTTTTAGCGAATTATTTTGGTTATGCATATTATTTGTTTATTATTTGGGTTTTGTTGATATGAGAAATTATATTTATATGTGCACTTGAGTTTAGTAGAGGTTAAAGAATAGGAATAAATACTAAGTAAATGGGAGAAAATAGAATAGCAAAAAACTAAATGAAGCTGGGTTTGCAGGAAAGTGAATGGCTAGAAGAAATGAACTCTTGTGCATTTATGCAAATGGAAAGATTTTTGATAGTCCTCAAGGCGCAACATTTCAGTGTGCCATGTCCAAATATATAACAGTTAGTACTGACATAAGTTTAGAGGGTTTGAAAGACGCGGTTAGGCAAAAGTTACGGCTCCCCGCTGGAGAAGTTGTCTCCGATTTGATATATAGACTCCCAGCGTCATTGAATCCTACATGGTATCAATTGATTGTTCTAGAAGATGATTTTGATGTTGAAAGAATGTGGCAAGCTCACTCCCGTTTCCCTGGGCAGTTGAATGCAGTTGAAGTATATGCAAAAACTTCATTAACTGACTCACGAGTAAGCGGGGAAATTTAGCCAATATTTTCGCAACAATATAATCCTCTATCAATGGAGACCATTTCCCACCCGAGTTCCTCGCATCTAGCACTTTGCCTCATTGAGCCTTATTCTCCGAACAGTTCTGAGGATAATGTGTTAGAAGACTTTGAAAATGAAGATGAATATAATGCTGAATTCGACCCTGATTATAATGATGATGATAATGACGATGATGACGATGATAATAGTGATGATGAAGAATTTGATGATGATATGAGTGGAGAGGATCTAGTGTCCCAATATGTAGATCCGGTATCTACGTTCTTGTCCCAAGTAAACGTGGCCTTAGCTAGTGGGGATGGATTTGAGGAGGTTAGAGAAAGTACTAATTTGAGCATGGAAGACTTGTGTGTTGGATTGCAATATCCCAGCCAAAAGGCACTGCGCCGTGCTGTTAAACTATATTCTGTGAGAGTCCACCACAATTTCAAGAAATATTTGACAACTGAAAAGTATGAGGAATTTCAATGCATTCATTATGGGAATAGTTGTAGATGGCGAGTACGGGCATGCAGAAAAAGACAAGGTAAGGGATCACATTGGCAAATAACAAAATATGGTGGTGCTCATACATGTTTATCTGCAACTATATCTCAAGATCATCCGAAATTAGATTCTGATGTTATATCATCTTGCATTGTGGGTATGGTGACTGAGACACCGGATGTTTCAGTGAGACAGATCATTGAGCAAATGAAGAATTTGTTTGTTTATACAGTATCATACAAGAAAGCATGGAAAGCGAAGCATAAAGCTGCTGCAATTGCATTTGGTAGCTGGGAGAGCTCGTACGCTACATTACCCAGATGGATGGCCGCGATTCAACATTTCATGCCTGGATCGTACATTGAGTTTGTAACTGAACAATGTCAAACAAGTGAGCCTGTTGCCGTATTCAAACGTGTGTTCTGGGCATTCAAGCCGTGTATAAATGCTTGCGATCACTTAAAACCGATGATTCAAATTGATGGGACATTTCTATATGGTAAATATAAAGGGACTCTCTTGATGGCAACAACACAAGATGGTGATCGACAGATTGTGCCTATTGCATTTGCAATAGTTGAAGGAGAGACTCAAGCTGCATGGACATGGTTCCTTTTAAACTTACGTCAACGAGTGGTATTGGGAAGACGCGGACTTTGTTTGATCTCGGATAGGCATCCATCAATTCTAGCCGCTGTTGCTAATCCTGAGATCGGGTGGCAACCACCATATGGATATCATATGTTTTGCCTTCAACATGTAGCTAGTAACTTGCACACCCACTTTAGATCATCAAATCTAAAGTAAATGTTAAAAAATATTGGTATATTTTTTCACGCTAAGCGATTAAATATTTCAATATGTTCATACTCATTATAACAATTCTAATGATATTTAACAGGTTATGCATACGAACGGCGATATGTTGATGCGAAGTTAGCTGAGCTAGCGACCATACATGAAGAAGCAGCTAGATGGCTTACTGATATCCCTAAAGAGCAATGGACTAGGGCATATGATGTCAACGGTCGTCGCTTTGGGCATATGACGACAAATTTAGCTGAGTGCATGAATGGAGTTTTTAAAGGCATTAGGTCGTTGCCCATAACTGGTATAGCCAAAGCAACATACTACAGGATCAATCAATACTTTGTGCAACGCGCTGAGCAAGTTAATGCTCAGATGACTGCGGGCTCAGTTTATTCCCAGAGCGTTATGAAAAAGATAGCGAGGAATGTGCAACGCGCCTCTGCTTGCACTGTGCGTGCGTTCGATAGAAATGCGCAATCATTTGAAGTGGAGGAACCATATGATCAGATGAATCGCCAGTATGGTCGGTGTTGCAAGGTTAGCTTGACCGAGCGATTTTGTGATTGTGGTGAATTTCAGGTGGAGAGATATCCCTGCCAGCATGTTCTTGCAGCTTGTGCTGCAGTTTCTCTAGAGCCATTCCAATTTGTCGATCCTGTGTTTCGTCTTGACACCATACGTTGTGTGTATAACAATGCCTTTCAACCGATTGGAGGACAAGAATATTGGCTAAACCCTGGTGGACCAACATTGATCCCTAATTCATCAATGCTCCGAGAGAGAGGTCGACCAAGGGCATCCCACTACCGAAATGAAATGGATTTTAGGGCATCGGGACAACCTATTAGATGTGGTTTATGTCGACAACTAGGACATAATCGCGCGACTTGTCCAAATCATCGACGTGATAATTAAGGACCTTGTAATAAATGTTTATAACTTAATTTATATTAATTAAAATGTGCGGCAACATATACTATTGTGCCATATTTTTAATTTCTGTTCAATTTTAATATGTATTGTTTCATAAATTATACTTCATTTACTCCTGTTGTTAAATTATTTTTTATATGCTTATAAATTAATTTGTACTAAATATTTATTAATCAATGCTTTATCTATTGTGTTCTATTTGTAATTTCTGTTATGATTCATTCACTCAACAGGTGCATTGATATCATGGCCGCTCCACGACACGTTGTGCATCCAGGTCCTGAGGATCATTCATTGTCATATCTGCAAAGACTTCATATATCTGAAGCTATTTGGAATGGCCAGGTAAGTTAAGTTACTTATCCTTACTAATTACTTCATTATGTAAATTAACGATTGTAGGTAAATAGTTGACAATTTCTAATTATGTATACTTGTAGGACGATCGAATTCTCCGCCCACGACGTGTTCAGCATGAGGATCGTCTGGGGATCCACCGCCGGCTATAGTAGATTACTTAAGGCAAGCTGGATTTTATGGTGTGGCTCGACTTGGCCCCTTTGAGTATGATCCATCATTAATTAGTGCACTCGTAGAGCGATGGCGTCCAGAGACACACACATTCCACACCACTCGTGGTGAGTGTACTATCACTCTTGAAGACGTAGCTGTGCAACTTGGCCTACCATGTGATGGAGACCCTGTTACTGGAAGGACAAATAGGCCTTGGGCAAATACATGTGAATGGCTTCTTGGTATTCGACCGCCAGATGATAAGATTGATAGCCAACGACTCACTATTGCATGGTTAGCTGAGAACTTTACTCACTTACCAGATGACGCTGATGAGGAGGTTGTACGTCGATTTGCACGAGCTTACATACTTAAATTAAGCGGATCAATTTGTAATGGTTGGTGTAAAAGAAAGTTGTTTATGGATTAAAAGCTATACAGAACTCAGGATTGATATTTGGATGTTTTAGGTAATTAGTGGCATCTAGGATTATTGGTCCTCTTGTACTTCATAGTAGTCAGCTCAGCATTCAATGCTTTTGCTATCAATGGTAATACATGCTGGTCTAGGATTAAGTTGTTCCTATATATATTTTTCCAAACATTATATAGGTCTACCCAGTTCATTTTATAATTCCTTACAAAATCAACCAAGATCACACTATTATCACAATACCTACTTGGACCATGTGGGGTTATTGAGTATATTCCTATCTCAGTAACTAGACTATCCACTTACTCAGGCAAGTTTCAAGCATCCACACCACTCAACTTTTGATCTAATCTTCCTTTCCCTTTCCCAAGTTCAAGTTAGATATCAAATCAATCTAATTGTTGGCCAATCAATCAGAAAGCATGAAGCATAAAGTTGAATGAACAAATATTAACCATTGCTTGCAAAGTTAGAATGAAGAACAACCACTAATCCATACAAGAGTTCCTAATAATCCTAGATTAGAGAGAGTTTAGCTATACATGATTATAAAATTCCAAGACATGGTTGAAGCAACATTCAGATACATCAATAAAAATGGTAAAGACAGAAGAACGAAAGAAGAACTCCCAAAATGAGATGGTTTGAGCTTCAATCTTCAATCTCCAGCTTCACTTTGCTTCAAAATGTCTTCTTAGCTTCTCCCCTAGCCTCTACTCACTTGAAACCACACAAAAATGACCCAGAATGTCCCGAATGACGGCTCCTCGACTCTCCAACACATATGAAGCCTCAAACCCTCGAAAAATTCTGACAACAAAACGCTGCGTTCAGTTAATTCGAAGTGCGCCGTGGCTCAGCGTTTTGCGCCGCGGCGAGGTTGAGTTCTGTCTAACTGAGGGCCGCGGCGATGACATGTTACGCCGCGGCGAGAATCGATTCTGTGAGCTTCGGAGTGGCATGCAGATTCTTCGCCTCGGCGCACACAGGTTTCGCCACGGCGTATCTTGATTCTGTGAGACTCCATGCCGCGGCTCATCATCTTGCGTCGAGGATTTTTGGTTCATTCCATAAGTGCCGCGGCTCCTCAACATTGCGCCTCGGCGAGTTTTGCTTCTGTCTGAGCTCTGGCCGCGGCGATAGCATGTTCCGCCGCGGCGCGAATTGCACTCCTCACTTTCAGCCGCGGCTTGAATGGTCTTGGCCGCGGCGAGAATTGCAAAATCACTATTTTCCAGCCTTTTTCTCCTGAGACTGCTCAATAATCCTTAACATATACATCCTATATGAAAAATAACATGTGATTAGTTATCAATATACTCAAAATTAAAGTATAAATGCTGATTTTTCAAATAAGTATTGAGTATATAGCTATTCATCCTAAATACGTTCATTTTCTTTTGTGTAAGTGTCATTTGTCCTATAAATGGGGGGTTAATCATCATATTTACTGAGAGAAAATATATACAATAACATGAATAGTTGGGAATTATCAAAGAGGTAATAAATGAAGAGATAACATTAGCTTAGATGCCTTTTAGAATGATAGACAAAATTTGTTGAAAGTCTCCTCCCATCACAAATAATTTACTCCAAAAGGCATATTGTAGCTATTTGTATTGTCCAATTGCATGATGTCCCTCGTTGTTTGATCCAAAGCTTTAAAGTAATGTTTATGAACTATTAGTGCTTCATCTTAGATATTCAATTTAGTTCTTAAAAGAAGGTTTGCTATTTGGGATCCATATTTGATGTTACAAGTTGAAAATTGGTTTATAGCAAGAGGAATAGTGAATCTTGAGTGAACAATTTTTTGACTAGAAAGAAGCATAGTTGTAATACTACTAACTGCCATAGTTAGAACAATATGACCTTTTGATCACAAAATTGATGACAATGCTTTCCATAAGAAGGTTTTGCTAATACCATTATAACCGTGCAAAAAGAAAGCCTTTCTATCATTATTTAAAGTTGAGAGAATGATCTGATCAAAAGCAATGATCGCTAAAATATTTTTTTATGTGTGACCGCAAGTGCACGGGTCAGATCAAGTAGTTCAGTGATAAGTAAAAGTATCGTTCCCACGAGGAATGACTGGAATGCAATTAGGCAGTGCACAACCTACTTTTATCCATGTTAAACAACCAATTATGAGATTCTTGATTTTGGAACTAAATTTAAAATAAAGCTAATTGAAAGAAAACTTAGTTGGCACAGGCAGTTAAGATAAAAATCCAAGGTTTGAAATTACCTAGAGTTACTATTCCCTTGATGCTCACTAGAACTTAATTTCTTGTTTAAATGCTATTAATTATCGCCTTGTGGGTTAAGAGTTCAGAAGCTATAACCGTCCGTCGATGTAATTACAGCCCTACTCTCCCCTAGAATCTAAGTGTCCTTAGATTTGGGTTAGAGTGCATTAGATACTATATCCCTCTACAAACCAATTAAGGTAATCAGATATATGTCTATCCCAATTACAAATTAGATGATTCTAAACTTAATTTATCCAACTCTTAGGTTCAATTAAGAATCCCTTTTTCAAGGTAAATTCCAATTTCCCAAATCAAATCAAAGAGGTGGCCAATCCCTAAGAAGGCATTAAGCAAGAGAAGGATACACAAGATTCCAATCAATCGCAATTAACAAGACAATTAATGATTCAGTTCACATCAAGTTCATAGTGCTCTAGGTAAAGATGAATTTAGCCACACATAGCTAAATCTACAGAGAATTCCTAATCAAAATACATGGAGAAGATGAAAAGAACAAAGAAAGCAAACAAAGGGAAGAATGATATGCAGAAAGTAGAGCTTCCCCTTTGATTCCTCCTCTTCCTTCACACTCCTGGCTTAAAGAGCCTTCAAGAACTCTCAAAATCGCCTCCTAGATGCTCCGAACTTCCTCTGCCGCCGAATATTCCGAACCCTAACTCTTCCAACGTCTTTTAAAGCTTGAAAATTAAAACTCTGCGTTTCAGGTCCGATCTCGCTATGGCGAGGACCGTCTCTCGCTATAGCGAGGTCTCATAATTCCTCAGGTTTCTGCTGCGCTTCGCTACTCCGACGCTATGGCGAGTTGCTCTCTGGAATTTCTATGCGACACGACTTCGCTATTGCGAAGCCTCCCCTTCGCTACGGCGAAAGTGCCATCTCGCTATAGCGAACTTCGGTCTCGCTGTGGCGAGAAGTCTTGTTCAATCTACCTTGGCCACTTTCAGCTTCCTTCTCTTATATTCATTTCTTTCTTCCTTTTGCTACTTTTCCCTGAAATTGAAATCAAAACTAAAGTGAGGCTTAAACTGATAAAAATATTATAATTATAATACTTTCTTTGTTTTGTTTAATTGAGTACATTTTTAACCATATTAATCAGGAGAAAAGTATTTTACCTTCCTAATTTAGTGTCAAATATAGCCCTTTTGGATCCTAAATTAGGAGGTTATCAAACTCCCCCACACTTAGATCTTTGCTTGTCCTCAAGCAACTCTTAGAAAGAATCACGCCCAAGCAATCAGCATTACAGATCCCCCCCACACTTAGAATGAATCCAACTTCAGAAGCAGAAACTCAGCAAAACTCGAATAGAAATTGAAAATAATGTACTCATAGTAACACCCTTATTCCTAAAGTGTGTGTGTGCTCAACAAGAGATGTTAAGAAATAATCAAGCAATCTTAAATAAGTTTTCCTAGCAATTTCAAAGCCTAACCTAATCATCTGTACTAACTTCAATCATCAATGCTCATTGAGAGGGGTCTCTATTATTTAATGCAGAATTATTTTCAGCATTTTTTTTTTCTCTCCTCGTCAAATTATTTAATCCTTTTGACGCGAATGACAATATTGGTTATGAAGTCACCCGGTTACTCAGATTAAAGAAATCCTCAGAGGGCTACTAGCATACTCGTAGTTTTATCACTGTTTGACGCGAAAGTTTACACTTTTTGGTGCAAACCCCCGGTTACTAGGTGATTTCAACCATTGGAGTAGAGAATCCTTTTTTTTTTTTTCCCTCTCAACTAACAATCAGGTATCCATCAGGAACAGGCAAATTGGGGAGATCTAAAACAACTAGAAGCTCATTATAAGAAAAACTTGAATTACTTCCAAAATCATCTTGTTGGAAGGTGCTCCTATTTAGGGTGCATACTACGACTACATTACTTACTTTATCCAATTCAAGTTCGCTTAACCTCTACATTCCTTAATTAATATTCATCTAAAGTGAGAAGGGCTGAATCTGATTTAACATATGAGCATAAGGAGTGTAAGCACTTGAATATTATTAATAGGAGGAAGTTATTGTCAATTTATATCCAATTATCCTATATTTATCTATGATTACCTTAACTCCCCCACACTTGAAAGTTACATTGTCCTCAATGTATAAAATGGGAAATTAAGAAGGAGATAGACAAAGAGAAGCAGATGGGGGGTGAAGGGAGGGGAGAAAGAAAAAAAAAAAAGTAGGGAGAGACGAGACTCCCCTGATAAGAAGAGATAACATGGCGAGGGGATGCATGTGAACGGCTCCTTCATCTGATAGACAAAAATGGACAAAATACATATAGGAGACAGTAAGTTGGCATTAAAATTAATAAGACAATTTAAGAGCACAGCCAATTCAGGATTTGAGAGCATAATTAGATACAGTTATCCATAATACAGTTATCCAAAATATAAAATGAGCAAAAAAAAAAAATGGCAGCAGGATAGAAAAGTCCTAAGAATCAGACGGCCCCGGTTGATCTTCAGGTGCAGGCTCCTGAGGTGCAGGATCCTGAGGTAGAATGATGATCGGTGATTGAGGAGCCTCAGGAGGTGGCGGTGGAGGAGCCGGCATCAAGTAGTCCATAAGCGTTTGTAGTTGATCCTTTATTGATATGACATGACCTTCCAGCCTATGGATAGACTCTCGTGCCCAACTCTCAAAATCTGTCTGATAAGGAGCCTCATGTCTCGATGGCTCTGGAGAAACCCGGTGCTGATGTGAGGGAGGAGGTGGAGGGGCCTCAGGCTGTGCCTGTGCCTGTGCTCTCTGCCTACGGGGCTGCCCTGGTGCATCTTTCATGCTATCATATTTGAATGGCCCCTTGGGTTTGAACTGCGCATCATTTTTAGAGACGCGGCAACCCCCCATAGTGAATAACTCGGTGAGCATGTGAGGGTATGCCAAGCTAACCCGGTCGGACCTCGCAACTTGTTTGAAATTCAAGTACATGAGGTGAGGAATATTTACTCGCTGCCGAGTCATAAAACACCACGTAAGAGTAGCTCGTTCTTGGGTCATGTCTGAGCCATGAGAACTTGTCAGGATATTACTCTTGATGAACTGTAACCAATAACGGGCGGGCTTACTGAGTTGATTTACCTGGTAAACTTTATTAACTAGGCAGGCTCTTCCTTCCTCTACAATGGTGGTCTCTACTTCTTCCCAAGGAATGGACTGAGGGCTCTCTATGTACGTTTGGAAAGCACATTCTTGAACATCAGGTAGCTCATAGAAGTCTTTAAAAACTTGCTCGTTAATGCGCACCCAAGCTGAACGGCAGTAGTACTCATCCTCCTCTTCCTTGGTATCCTCAAAATTTGCATAAAGTTCTTAGATCATTAAAGGGATCCGATGCACTGGCTTCTTAGTAAATCCCTGGAATCCATGCCATTCAAAATCCAGGAAGGTGAGGTCCAACACATGAGGTGCATAATAGCGATCCTCCACAACACCTCTGTCTGCGAAGAGTCTATCGAAGCGAAATTCTGCCCGGGCAGATGCAAATCGATCTTTATCGTACGATTGCTTCTTTTGCTTTGAGGAGGAGGCTGCAGCAGTTTTGGTTTGTTTCTTAGGAGCCATAATCCTGAATTCAAACAAGAAGGAAAAATAAAAATCAGCGGCAGCCTTCAAAGGATATAATTAAATCCGGAAATCAAATGAATGCAGCATGTTTATACTAAGGGAAGGCACAATTAAAGGCATCCAAAGGACTAGGGGGCAAGGAATAAAGAAGTAATCCCACGAAAAATGGTCCAGAAAGTTCAATTCTGGAAAAGTATCGAACTCGCTATAGCGAGTTCGAGCTCGCTACAGCGAGATCGCACAATTTTCTGCCCAGCCAGAATTAAACGGAGGAAAAAGCAAATTGAGGCCATATAACTACACAGAGACATTCGACCAGCAGAAACCAACCAGAAAAATTAACCATTGACCCCTAAATATGCAGATCTAAACAAAACGATAATAACCCTAATATGACCAGATCCAGCAAAAATAACCAGTGATTCAGGGAAATAAAAGAGTTAATCGAATTACCTGATGTACGAGATGCGATGGGTGATGGGATTGCGAGATTAAGATGCACGAAATGCAGCGAACGAAAGGATAGAGGAGGTATAGCTGCTTCGTCGCAGTAGCGAGGTAAAACGATGGAGTAGAGAGAAAATAGGGGTTGTTTTATTACGAAGGAAATTTTTTTTTTTTGTTTTTTGTTTTTTTTTGTTTTTATAATTTCGCTATTGCCAGGTAATAGCGAGGGGTTCTCTGGGTTTATTACGAAAGGCAAAACTGCTGAACTCGCTACAGCGAAATTTACTCTCGCAACTGCGAGAAAACTTGGATAATTATTGGTGGCTGAAGCGTCTCGCTATAGCTAGGCTATAGCGAGGGACTCTCTGGATTTTGTACTGAAAAGGGAGGCTGCTGCACTCGCTGTAGAGCATGAGCTGCCTCGTAGTAGCGAGGAAACTCGGCAACATTTATATGCAACAATTACTCGCAATAGCCAGGCTACAGCGAGCTTCTCTCTGGATTTTGTACCAGAATATAGCATAGAGATCTTTGCTGTGGCGAGTAAATGTTCTCGCAATAGCGAAAACTTAAAATTCAACTGACTCGCCATATCTCGGCCATAGCGAGAGATTCAGGTTTATGTACCAGGAGTGGGATAAGTAGAGTCGCCATTGCGAGATGGAGTCTCGCTATAGCAAATTTTTTTTTTTCTCCATCTACATGCTCACTAAAATTCTCCCTCAAATGCAACCAGATATAATAATAAAGTATAATTCAAAGCATGGTTAGAAACTCCCTGTGAACATGCCCAATGTTGCTCATTCCAGCCAATCCTAAGCTCCTTGATATCCACATTTTAACCTGTAAAACACATAATAAAAAAAAACAAAAAATATCAAACCCAAAATGAGAAGGACTTTAAATTCAAACAAAAAGAATACAAAGAAAACTTGGGTTGCCTCCTAAGAAGCGCTAAGTTTAAAGTCTTCAGCCAGACTATCATGACGCTTCTATGAGCAATCTTGGAGTTGCACATTTGTCTTCATCCTGTCCACTGGTCCACCAAGGTAATGTTTCAAGCGTTGGCCATTGACCTTATAGGTTTCTCCATTTTTCTCATCTTGAATTTCAATGGCACCAAAGGCAGTGGTAGATACCACCTTAAAAGGACCAGACCACCTGGATTTAAGTTTTCCTGGAAACAATCTCAAACGAGAATTATATAATAGCACTAAGTCACCAGGTATGAAATCCCTTTTTAAAATCTTTCTATCATGTCAGATCTTTGTCTTTTCCTTATATAGCTTAGAACTCTCATAAGCTTGTAACCTGAATTCATGAAGTTCATTAAGGTTTAACAGCCTCTTTTCACTCGCATCTTTATAATCTAAGTTCAACTTTTTTATAGCCCAAAAAGCTTTGTACTCAAGTTCCAAAGGTAAATGACAAGCTTTACCAAAAACTAATTGATATGGAGACATACCAATTGGTGTTTTGTAAGCTGTCCTATATGCCTATAAAGCTTCATCTAGCTTATCAGACCAATCCTTCCTATTAACACTCACTGTTTTCTCCAAAATTCTCTTGATCACCCTATTAGACACTTCACAGAGGCCATTGGTTTGAGGGTGGTAAGCTAAAGCCATTTTGTGGTGAACTCCATATTTTTCCAGCAAAGTTTTAAACAAACGATTATTAAAATGAGTTCCACCATCACTAATGATAGCTCTAGGTGTGCCAAAACGAGAAAAAATATTCTTTTTTATAAATCGCACCACTGTTTGAACATCATTATGTTGGCAAGCTACCGCCTCAACTCATTTACTAACATATTCAACTGCCACTAAGATGTATTGTTGGCCTCTAGACAGAACAAAGGGACCCATAAAATTAATCCCCCACAAATCAAACAGTTCAACTTCAAAGATACCGGTTTGAGGAAGTTCATGCTTTTTAGAAATATTATCGGATCTTTGACAAGCATCACAGTGAGAAGCAAATAAATGAGAATCTTTAAACAATGTAGGCCAATAAAAACCAGATTGCAATATTTTAAAGGCAGTTTTCTGACCACTAAAATGTCCCCCAAATGGTGATGCATGGCATGCAAGCAAAATGTCATGTTGTTCAATCTCAGGAACACACTTCCTAAGAACTCCATCCACACATCTTTTGAACAGATAAGGCTCATCCCAAATGTAAAACTTAACCTCATTCAAGAATTTCTTCTTTTGATAATAGTTTAAATCAGGAGGTAAAATTTCACAAATAATATAATTTGCTATATCAACATACCAAGGTACATGTAGCAAATTAGCAGCCATTATGCATTCATCAGGGAAAATATCATTCACAAGCTTACTATTACTAACATGCTCAGAATCTAACCTAGAAATATGATCAGCTACTAGGTTTTCACATCCTTTCCTATCCACTATATGCAAGTCAAATTCTTGAAGTAATAAAACCCACCTAATCAATCTAGGTTTGGACTCTTTCTTTTTCAACAAATATTTAATAGCAGCATGATCAGTGTGTACTACCACCTTAACTCCCAACAGATAAACTCTAAATTTTTCAAAGGTAAAAACAATAGCTAACATTTCTTTCTCAGTGGTAGTGTAATTTACCTGAGCATCTATTAATGTTCTGCTGGCATAATAGATAGGATGAAAAATTCGGTCTCGCCTCTGTCCCAGAACAGCTCCTACTGCATAGTCACTTGCATCGCACATTACTTCAAAGGGCAATGACCAGTGCGGAGCAATTATTATAGGCGCAGTTATTATTCTCTGTTTCAATTCTTCAAAACTTTTTAAGCAGTCATCATCAAAAAGTAACTTGGCATCCTTTTCTAACAGCTGGGTTAAGGGCTTTGAGATTTTTGAGAAATCTCTGATGAACCTTCTATAGAACCCCACATGTCCAAGAAAACTTCGGACTCCTTTGACACTAGTAGGAGGTGGCAACCTCTCAATCAATGATGTCTTGGCTCGATCTACTTCCAAACCCTCCTTAGACACCTTGTGTCCTAGTACTATTCCTTCCTTTACCATGAAGTGGCATTTTTCCCAGTTCAGAACTAAGTCAGTTTCCTCACACCTTTCAAGTACCTTAGAGAGATTTTTCAAACAGACTTCGAATGAATCACCAAAGACAGAAAAGTCATCCATGAAAATCTCCATGATGTCTTCGATGAAATCAGAAAAAATTGATGTCATGCATCTTTGAAAGGTTGCTGGTGCGTTACACAACCCGAAAAGCATTCTCCTGAAGGCAAAAGTGCCATAGGGGCAGGTGAAGGTTGTTTTCTCTTAGTCTTCAGGTGCTATAGAAATTTGATTGTAACCGGAATAACCATCCAGAAAACAAAAATATTCCTTCCCCGCTAATCTATCAAGCATTTGGTCAATGAAGGGAAGGGGAAAGTGATCTTTTCGGGTAGCTGTGTTTAATTTTCGATAGTCCATGCACACTCTCTAACCAGTGACAGTTCTTGTAGAAATCAATTCTTTCTTTTCATTTGTCACAACTGTCATTCCTCTTTTTTTAGGAACGCACTGTACTGGACTAACCCACGCACTATCTGAAATTGGATAGATGATTCCTGCATCCAGCCACTTGATGATTTCCTTTTTGACAACTTCTTTCATCATCGGGTTCAACCTCCTCTGATTCTCTATAGATGGCTTATGATCATCTTCCAGTAGGATTTTATGCATCACAATGGAAGGGCTTATCCCTTTTATGTCTATAAGTGTCCATCCCAGAGCCTTTTTATGGCTTTTTAGTACTTCAATCAGTCTCTGTTCTTGATGAGAGTTCAATGCTGTAGAGATGATGACAGGTAATGTCTCTGAATCCCCTAAATATGCATACTTCAGATGCGTAGGGAGAGGTTTTAACTCCAAAATCAGAGGTTGTTTAATTGAAGGCTTAAGAGATGTTGCTGAACGGGATGCCAAATCTAAAGATTCAACTTGCCACTTCTGTTTAGCTCGAGTGGTTGAAAAATTCAGCATTTGGGCTATCTCATGACTAGTTTCAGCATTCTCATGCTTCACTCCCATTAATAATGCTTCAATAGGGTCTTTGATTATTATTGAATTGAATTGTTCTTGAGCTAACTCATCAGTCACTGAAACTCTGAAGCAATTTTCAGCATCTCTAGGATATTTCAGTGCTTTGTCCATGTTAAACACCACTTGCTCATCCCCCAATCTCATCACTATTTGCCCTTTCTCTACATCAATAAGAGTTCTGGCTGTGGCTAAGAATGGACGACCAATAATCAACGGATTATCCTTATCTTCTTCACAATCCACAACAATGAAATCAGCTGGATATATGAACTCACCAACCTTTACTAAAACATCTTCAATTATACCTCGTGGATATGCTAAGCTCCGATCAGCTAATTGCAATGTTACTGTGGTAGGTCGTGCCTCACCGAGTTGCAACTTCTCAAAGACAGATAACGGCATAAGGTTTACACTGGCTCCAAGATCACACAAAGCCTTACCTTGAAAGTGAGTGCCTATTTTACAAGACACAGAGAAGCTACCCGGATCTTTACACTTCATTGGAATCCGTGGGTTAATTATTTTGCTGCACTCTTCAGTAAGTGCTACAGTTTCAAATTCACCAAATCTCCGCTTCTTGCTCAGCATCTCTTTCAAGAACTTGACATACTTAGGCATGTATTCCAATGCTTCTGAGAATGGGATATTGATATGAAGTTGTTTGAATATCTCTAGGAATTTTTGATACTGCTTATCTTCCACCTTCTTTTGAAGTCTTTGAGGAAAAGGTAATGGAGGTATTATCCTTGGTGATGTATGCAGTTTCTCTCCTTGTTTTTCACTCTTATCAACATCTGGCTATTTTTTAACTGCTCCACTACTCACTTTTCTCTTCTTTTCAACTGATGCATCCACACATTCTTCTCCTATTCTTTTATCATTATTTGTCTCCTTTATGGCAATTTCACCCTTATCTTCATCTATAACAGCCTTTGATGCAGGTGTGTGGCTAACCTCCCTTGGTGTTTGAACATCTGGCAACCCTTTTCCACTTCGAAGAGTTATGGCCTTACATTCTTCCTTACCTTCTCTTCTGGGATTAGGCACCGTGTCACTTGGCAATCCCCCTTGTCTAAATGAATTCATTGCTGAGGCTAATTGACCCATCTGCAATTCTAGATTTTTCAAGGAGGTATCAACTCTAGCATTCACTTGAGCTTGCTCTTTATTTTGCTTACTTTGAATACTAATGAATTTCGCCAAGGCATCTTCCAAGTTCGTCTTAGGTTCTTGAATAGGTGCATTTTCCCTTATTGGTTGAGTGAAACCTGGTGGTTGAGTAGGCTTAATGCTTGAGGAAGATGCTGGTTGATTCAATGCTGGTCCATGCTTCCAAGAGAAGTTTAGATGATTTCGCCACCCAGGATTGTAATTATTGGAGTATGGATTCTGATTCCTTGGAAAGTTCCCCACATAATTAACTGGTTCTGACAGTGCCAAAGGACAAGAGTCTACTGAATGCAGATCCCCACAGTTTTCACAAGCAATTGGAGCTACCTGAGCAGAACAGACATTCAATTGCTGATTTCGCTGCACTTGAGATTCTAACATATCAAATCTCTTATTTAGAGCGGAAAGAATAGTGGCAATTGGAATAGAGGGGTCTTCTTGAGTATTGGCAACATTGACACTCACCCTTCTATCTCCTCCTCTTTGTACATAACTTTCAGACAATGTGTCAAATGCCTGAATAACATCATCCACAGGCATTTCATCCCAACGACCATTCAAAATAGCATCTAACATTGTATCGGTTTGTGGAGTTAGGCGCGTGCAGAAATTCTGAATGATAGCACAGTCATCCATCCCATGGCTTGGGCATTGACGAAGTAAATGCTTATACCTCTGCCATGCAGCATATAAGTGCTCGTCTAAAGCCTGCTTGAAGTTTATGAGCTCACGACGTGCATCTGCTATTTTATTATTTGGAATGAAGCGAGCTCTGAACCTTGCTTCTAGCTTATCCCAAGTATCTATTGAACCCTCAGGCAGAGTCAGTAGCCATTCCTTAGCTTTTCCTTGTAGAGAAAGAGGGAATAGTCGAAGTCTCAACACATCTCTTGGTACCCCATTCTACTTGAATGAATCGCACACCCCCAAGAATGACAGAATATGACGGTTGGGATCTTCATCAGACCTCTCACCAGTGAATTGTCCATTAAGCTGCAACATGGAGATCATTACTGGCTTCAACTCAAAGTTAGCAGCTTGAAAGTCTGGTACTACTATGCTAGATAGAGTGCCCTTCATAGTACGACCCACAAAGTCTTTTATGGACTGATTTGCATTCCCTTCTTGAGCCATTTCTTCACTCACTGAATTTGGAGTTTTAGAAGGACTTTCTTCAAAGTTTAAGTTTACCACGAGATCACTAATTTTCTTCGTTGTGCGCTTCTTCGTTGTAGAAGTTTGCTTCGGCATGTACTGTGGTACCTGTAAAGGAAAATTCAACCAACGGTATTACTTTAAACAAAAAGGAATCAAAGCAAATAACGGAATGAAAAGAAATTCTAACTAATTAACTAACTAATGTTTAATCGAGGACTACTAAAGGTTATATACTTCTAACTGAACAATTAAGCCATTCCCCGGCAGCGGCGCCAGAAAACTTGATCGCTAAAATATTTTTTTATGCAGACCGCAAGTGCACGGGTCGGATCAAGTAGTTCAGTGATAAGTAAAAGTATCGTTCCCACGAGGAATGACTGGAATGCAATTAGGCAGTGCACAACCTACTTTTATCCACGTTAAACAACCAATTATGAGATTCTTGATTTTGGAACTAAATTTAAAATAAAGCTAATTGAAAGAAAACTTAGTTGGCACAGGCAGTTAAGATAAAAATCCAAGGTTTGAAATTACCTAGAGTCACTATTCCCTTGATGCTCACTAGAACTTAATTTCTTGTTTAAATGCTATTAATTATCGCCTTGTGGGTTAAGAGTTTAGAAGCTATAACCGTCCGTCGATGTAATTACAGCCCTACTCTCCCCTAGAATCTAAGTGTCCTTAGATTTGGGTTAGAGTGCATTAGATACTATATCCCTCTACAAACCAATTAAGGTAATCAGATATATGTCTATCCCAATTACAAATTAGATGATTCTAAACTTAATTTATCCAACTTTTAGGTTCAATTAAGAATCCCTTTTTCAAGGTAAATTTCAATTTCCCAAATCAAATCAAAGAGGTGGCCAATCCCTAAGAAGGCATTAAGCAAGAAAAGGATACACAAGATTCCAATCAATCGCAATTAACAAGATAATTAATGATTCAGTTCACATCAAGTTCATAGTGCTCTAGGTAAAGATGAATTTAGCCACACATAGCTAAATCTACAGAGAATTCCTAATCAAAATACATGGAGAAGATGAAAAGAACAAAGAAAGCAAACAAAGGGAAGAATGATATGCAGAAAGTAGAGCTTCCCTTTTGATTCCTCCTCTTCCTTCACACTCCTGGCTTAAAGAGCCTTCAAGAACTCTCAAAATCGCCTCCTAGATGCTCAGAACTTCCTCTGCCGCTGAATATTCCGAACCCTAACTCTTCCAATGTCTTTTAAAGCTTGAAAATTAAAACTCTACGTTTCAGGTCCGATCTCGCTATGGCGAGGACCGTCTCTCGCTATGGCGAGGTCTCATAATTCCTCAGGTTTCCGCTGCGCTTCGCTACTCCGACGTTATGGCGAGTTGCTCTCTGGAATTTCTATGCGATACGACTTCGCTATTGCGAAGCCTCCCCTTCGCTACGGCGAAAGTGCCATCTCGCTATAGCGAACTTCGGTCTCGCTGTGGCGAGAAGTCTTGTTCAATCTACCTTGGCCACTTTCAGCTTCCTTCTCTTATATTCATTTCTTTCTTCCTTTTGCTACTTTTCCCTGAAATTGAAATCAAAACTAAAGTGAGGCTTAAACTGATAAAAATATTATAATTATAATACTTTCTTTGTTTTGTTTAATTGAGTACATTTTTAACCATATTAATCAAGAGAAAAGTATTTTACCTTCCTAATTTAGTGTCAAATATAGCCCTTTTGGGTCCTAAATTAGGAGGTTATCAAGCAACATGTTGTTTAATGTTTATAGATGAAAGTAATCTATTCGACTTTTCTTATAAATTTCCTTAATCATGGTGAACTCGTTCAATAAGATGGGTATTATTTATAACAAGAATGGAAGAATAATTTAAAGTAAGAAGTGAAGAATAGTCTTATAAGCTACGTCCATTCTTTTGTTGAAGCTTATCAATTTCCATAAGTTTGGACATAGGCTGAAAACAAGTAGTAGTTATCAATAGTTTAATCAATGACCAATAAAACAACAACAAAAATATCACAACAAAAAAAATAGAAAAAAAGGGGAAAAAGGAATAAATGCATCAGCATAATGATATGTGGTCATATAATAGCATGGGAATGAATGTGGAGGAAAAGAAAGAGAGAGAGTTGATATCATAGAATGAATTTATAATAGAGAGGCATTAATATAATAACATGTGGTGAAAAGAAAGGCATTAATATAAAGTACTAAAGCACCAAAAAATATAAATTAAGATAGTTAAGAGATAAATGAATAGATTGATTGTTACTTAAATCATTGTAAAGAAGGTCTTTAGACAAGAACTCAAAGGTCTTGTTCTAAACAACTTTAAGTTTGAACAAACTATTACAAAAAAACATGCTAACAAATAAACCTTATAGGGAATGGTCGTTGCTCCATCTAGACGCTTTTTGGATTGCGGTGATATATTCTTCGTCATTATCAAGAAGTTAAAGATCATAGCATGTAGATTCGAAGATGGGTGAACAATGTTGCCACCTATTTTAATGTCATCAAAACATATGGGTCCTTTAACTTTAGTAAGAAGCATTCTTAGATAAAGCAATTTATCACTGCTTGAAGGGGATATAAGTTGGATGACAATACAGAAGCCTTTTTTCCTTAGGGTTCATTTTTTAAAAATGGTGTTAAAGACAAAATGGAGAGAAAAATTTGTGTAAGTAAAGTCCCTTGCCTTTAGGTATTCTTTATTTGCTTTTAGTTAGGAAAGAAACATTGAATGTCAAATTATTGGCTTTTATAAGATTTCTTTATGATCATCACTATCTTGGAAGACAACGTACCATTGAAGAGTAAGTATGAGCTTAAGGTTTCAACATGAGGCCTTCTATAGTGAATGTCAAAGGAGAAGATTCTCTAAGAGGCTTTACAAGCTAAAATATCCTGACAATCATAATAATGCTTGATTTCATTAAGTTCAGCGTTCCTATAATCTTGATCGAAGTTATGGTACAATATGATAACAACTTGGTCACTTCCTTTGTTGATATATTTGAAGAGATACTTGATTGACCTTGATTGGTTGCATCTTTCAATATTTAAGTGGCCTTGAAAAAGCTTAAGCAAAGATGGATTATAAGGAATTATGTAACAATTGTCAAGAGAGACACCTTTTTTTTTCCCTATAATTCGACCATTATCTCTTCATTTATAGGTTGGAATCCATTGATGTCAATTATGGTTGTAATAACAAATCTTTTAGGGAAGTGTTTATTGCATTTGTTATCTTTCATATAACGACATTTAAGATTGGCAACTTCATATGGTCCATGTACCATGTAAGATTTAACTACTCGTCTAAAAGAGGATCTGTGTTGTTGTCCAAAATTTTAATGTAAATTATCTTGTCAAGATTTTTGGGTGCTAGTGATTTGTCTTTAGTTATAAGGAACAATAAGATGTGAGTATGTGGAAGACCTATTTTGTGAAACCCAATGGTGTACATATCTGCATAAAAGAGAAGGAACTATAACTAAATGACATGAGAAGAAGAAAAATGACGAAGTTGTGTGTAAGGAATTGGTTGGTCAACTATAAAAATGTTGATACCTACTTTAATTGTGACAAAGAATTTATTATCTTTGATAAGTTTCATAAGTTGTTAAAGTTTTAACTTGAAAACCCTTGATAAGATATCTGATGATCATCTAGTTTGGGTCTTAAATAAAAAGCAAAGTGCTTGATTTTAGGCCAATTTAAGTTGCAGGTGAAAGTTAAAAATAAATCAGGATAACCTACTTAGCCACAAATTGCCATTGCATCTTAGTAGTTTCAAACCATATATCATGCTTCTTTGGTGAAACTTAATGGTAGAATTATAGGTTTATTAGGCGATATAACTTGTCCATTTTCTTTTGTAAAGAACATCGATAAGCCCCTGGTAAAGCTCAACTTTGAGTTATTTATTTTTTAAATGAAAACATATGTAGCTAAGTCTTTATACTTCAACCAAAATGTAGCTATCAACAATGAATTGGTAAAGCAAATGTCAAGCATGCAAGAGAACAAACATCTTATTATTTCAATCCATTGGACAAAAAAGCTAAGAATTTTTAAATGGTGACTTTTGATCATTTATTTAGGCTATAGTGTGATAGATCTCAGTGGTAGATGTCATATCTGTATTCACCTTCCCTATATGGAAAAAGTACAGGGTGTTGTAATGGAAGGTAAGAAGGATGCAACTCATTGGTACACTGAAGGTCTCTAGATTACCACTTAATAATAATGTCTTTTCTAATCTAACTCGAGTCATGATCCCTAACAGTTAGTGTATGTAGTAAGTAGGTTGTATAGTCAACCATCTTGGTTTATTTGATAAAGTAAATGCAATTTTAAATGTCTAGTATCATTAGACAATAATCTATTAGTTGCAAAATAGAATGCTTTAATGAAAGGGTTGAAATCATCAATAATCGCCTTAGGTTTAAGAACAACATTTGGAAGCAAATCTCATGATATATGACCAAAGCTAGTTAAAAAGTATGCTAAAAAACGAATAAGTGAAAAAAGGATTCAGAAAAAGGACAAATGAGTGGTTAGTTGAAAACCTAACAATGTCTAATCTATTATTGATTTTCATTTTTAGTGTCACAAATATAAAGCTAAAAATCAATTGGTCTAGCTCCTTTATTAAGGCTTCCAATTTGATGACAATTTTGCTTACCAATGACAAAAATATAAGGATCTGGAGTTGAACTTACTAATTTGTCAACTTTGACTCCCATTAATGTAAAAGAAAATATTGTGTTATAGGCTTGAATGTGTTAGGTAAAATTTTGGACTTAGTTGGATTCTTATTGAAAAACAATCGTTGTAAATAGAAAGGTAGAAAGTGAAACAAAGACAATTAAATTTTGCCTCAGTTGTAACACAAAGAAAACTCTAGCCTTGATGTGATGTTGATTTATTAACTCTTTCATTGTATTAAAGGTTTGCATTGCAGTAAAGGCAAATATGAGAAAGGTCTTTTTCATTAAAGTAATTTTGAAAATAATAACTGGGTTTTGTTATTCAAAGTGAGGAACAAAATTTGCTAATTGATGTAATAAAATTTGTTTACCAATATAGGCAAATGATGAGGGACTCATGTTGATATTTCTAGTATATTCTTTTTGGATCTCTGATGTTAACATGTATGTTGAAATGAAAAATGGCAAAACATTAGTAATTGCAAAGCATAAGATGAATAGTGCATATTGTTGAATTAATACAAGAAGCGTACAAATTTATAAATGTTTTAGATTTTTTTAAGAACATAAGACATATAGGTTATATTTATTCCATATGAAGATATAAATGACATGAAGATTGTGAACTGTAAATCATAAACTGTAAATAAATATAAGGGAAGTACTAATGAGAAATAAGTTACACATAAGTATGCGATTGGATGATAGAATAATTGATACCTGTTGATGGTTTATGAACAAAATGATGAATTAAGCCTCAAATAAGGACCGAAATGCTCATGATGTGTTGAAGAAGCAATATTTGACATAGTCAAATTCATTTCTATATACTAAACTATAGATGTAGAATATTGACCAAATAAAAGTAAGTAGAAAGAAGGAGTTAATAAATAGTGAAAGAGTTATTATCAACATCTAGTTAAGGGTACATAAAATGCAAAAATATTAAAGAATAGATACCTAAACATGTGACCTGAATGTCCCTTTCAAAATCGATGTTTGTGTTTGTAAAATCTCTTAAAGACTCTATATTAGCTACTATAAATGGAGTTGGACAATAGGTAATATTGGAAAAATAATGAAGATATCACTAAACAAACCACATTTTTAGTTATAGATTTGTATAATGTATTGGCATAAAGCACAAAAGCTTATGAATGTCATTGTACTACTATAAAAAGCACACAACCTTTTGGACATTGTTGTCCATTTTTTAAAATATTAGAGATATAGGATCAATTTATTATGTATGAATATATAGTTGGATTTGGGTTGTCAAGAGTACACAAATATAAGAGAAGTAGTCATGCGAAATAATCAGAGAAGTAGTCATGCAAATAATCAAATGAAAGAATTATTGATACCTGTTGATGTTGGATGAATAGATGATGCATTAATGTGCAGATCAATAATAGATAGTGACATTGTGTTGAAAATGGAATATTTGATGTAGTTAAATTTGTATCCTTAGAGTCAATGGATGTAGAGAAATATGAAAAAAATGAAAGGAAGAACATAAAAATAAATTATCAATATTGAAACATTTGTTATGAGTATCTTATGAACTATTGATGAAATCCAAAAGTGATGAAAGAAAAGCTACCTGGACATTTCACTTGAAGGTGGGGTTGAGCATTGATATTTCCATTTGTGATATCTATCAAAGCTTTAAAGTTAGCTATATTTAATGTAATTAGACAAGTGGTTAGAGTTGGAAAATAGGGGAAGACTTGACTAAACAAACAATGTGCATGGCTTTAGAGATGTTTAAAGTATGTGACATAACATGATAATGAGAAGACTTGGTTGGAAGAAGGTGCTCATAGAATAAACAATTATAAAATTGCGAATAATAATAGAACGAATGACATGCGAGAAATGATATAGTGGATATAATGTAGTGGTTGCAATGAATTCATTGCAATTGTAGTTGCCTTTTTGGGTCAACAATGGCTATATCTATTAGTAACATTAAGAATTTTTACAAAAGGATTATATTGTCTTAATGCATTATTTAGTGCAGATGAATGAGTTGGTTTAGAAGAGACTACAACACAAAAACTAATTAAGTAATGTGAAAATTTTGGTTTACACTATAAGTGTAAGTTTTGATGTGAAAAATTTGATGTTAAAAGGAGGGGGGAGAGTAATAATGTTTATGGGGACATGAAGCAAAATATTTTAATTAGTAGTATTTTAAAAAAAGAACGAACAAAAGAAGCAAAGAATAAAGGAAACCAAAAAGAAAGGTAAAAAGGAAAAAAAAATTAAAGGAAGAGATTTATGTACTAATAGAATAAGCACGATCAAATTGTGAATTTTGATAGAATAAGCATGATCAAATTGTGAATTTTGATTCATAACAATGGCATTGATATTTCTTGGCTTATGATGGTAAGCTCTATAAGGATTGTAACATCTTCTATCATATTTATTTTAGGATATTTAACTAAAATAAAAATAAACAAAGTCATTTAAAATGAT
Organism: Erythrophleum fordii; assembly: GCA_032878935.1. Classification (NCBI taxonomy): domain Eukaryota; kingdom Viridiplantae; phylum Streptophyta; class Magnoliopsida; order Fabales; family Fabaceae; genus Erythrophleum; species Erythrophleum fordii. The sequence continues at coordinate 47,144,367 of JAVQMF010000054.1, forward strand.
AATATGAGAAAGAAATTTTAAAGAATTTTGAAGGGTACAAATTTTTGAAGATATAATTGAATTTTTATTTAAGCTATTAAGAATTTATTTGAAATTTTAGGAATTTTTGGAAATTATTTAGGAATTTTTTAAATAATTTAATTATAAGTAATTAAATGATAAACAATGAAGAAAAAAAATTTCAGAATTTTTTACACCATTACAACAAAATGATATTCTATTACATATAGTACAAGTGGAAAAGCTAACATTTTTATTTTTTTTAATAAGTTTGTCTAACTTTGTGGTTGACATATTAGAAATGACAGGTTTAGAAAGTCCTAACACATTTGATATGTTGATAGGCCTTTTAGATATGAGATTTCTCAAATATGAAGTTTACTGTATTATACGAAATGTTGGTGGTTAACTATCTTGCAATGCCATGACTTTTGTATTAACAGCCAACTTGTATAAAGGTGTGATTGTGTCAATAGGACTTGTCTGAGTTTCATTCTCACTAATAATTGAAAATGTCTCCTAATGACCAAAAAACAATAATAGACATTTATGTACTAGATAATGGTGAAGTAAGTAAATGTGAAAAACAAAAATATAGAAGTAGCACAGTAAATAATATACTAAATGAGGTGTAATACTGGAGTTACTTGTAAGTGAAACATAGTTAATTATTGATGACTTAGGAGACATGGCCCTTGGAGTTCGAGGATATTTAGCAATGCAAGAAAGATGGGGTAACCAAAAAATAAAAACCATTCACTAACATGTCAAACATAACTTTTTGCTTAGGTGATATGAATTGGTTAATTAGATTAGACTCATCTATTAATCTGGCAATTATATAACTGGATCTATGGAAATAGAAATTGAAGTTGGTGTCTAAGTTTGAATATAAACCACTCCTCCTTGCTATTAAAGATCAAAACTATGATAGTAAAGAAAAAAATAGAAAAAAAAACATAGGAAAAAATCGTGTATGAAATAAAACGTTTAATGGACATGTTGATGATAAATCAATATAAACCTCTTTGAGCTTTGTTTGTAGTGGTCTTTAAGGTGATAAAGTAGTTTTATTGCAAGATGGTCAAACCAAAACCACATATGTGGATCCAGATCCATTAGACACAGAGAGGTACAATTTATACTTACGAATAAGGTTTAGCTTTAAATAATATATCTAGTACTAAGAATAGAAAGAAAGAAAGGAAGAACAAACTTGTAATAATGGTTTATAAGAACCAAACCTTGGTAGAATTTGTGATAGCATTGTCTCCCATTTGGGGCAAATGACAATGCTATTATCTTCCTTTACCTTTGTTAGGAACATGTTGCATGATTGATATAACTAGCTATGATAGGTTACTATTTTGTGTATGTAGGCTAAAATGGTACAAAATCTAATCTACAAGAATATCAAGGAAAAATTGGTATTAAAAGAATAAACAAACAACTTAATACACTGGATAGAAAGGTAAATGTAAAGTAAGAAAATTGACTTTTATCAAAGACAAACACGAGGTTCAACCTCATGTTGCAACACATGTAAGCTAACGTAATAAGTTTAAACATGATGTATGGTATAAGATAGTAGAAATAACATACTATCCAAAGACTTGAGAGATTGATTTTTACTTGCTCTTCGAAATCAAATTTTGGCCTGCAATAATGTAATTAAGATTTCATCTTCTAAATTATTATTTTTTCTATGAAAGGGGAAGTTTTATTCTAAATTCTGTTTTATTCCATGAAATCTAGAAACACTTATGCAACCTTTTCTCTCTTTGACAAATGCAAACATAGAAGTAGTTACCTAAGAGACATGTCTAAATAGATTAAATGAAGAAATTGAAGATTAAATATTAACAAAACCTACTATAATAAGAGTAAATAAGAAATTGTTAGATAGAGTTGCATTATGATGAATTCTTTATATGGTAAGTGCATTAACTATGATGGCAGTTGAGTCATGGATGGTGGGGAGCTGGGGCAATATATGCAATAACCAAAACATATGAGTAATGAAGTAAAAAAGTAAAACAATAGGATATTATGTATCAACGCTAAAAGCTAATTAAATAAATAGTGGGCTAATATGCCTTAAAATAGTGAAACACAATGCAACTTCCTTTAAAGCTAGAAAACTTCTGAAATGCTAAAGTTAAAGAGAATATTTGTTACATCTCAAGAGTTGGACAACTGGATGCCAGCTGCATTGTTATTAAGAAACGTGTTAGTTTAGCAAAACAAATCAAAGATAATATGGAAGTAGGAGATTGAGGAAATTAGCTAGTTGAAGAACAATAACTACGTTTATGTCCATGTAATCTTTAATATAATCTACAACAATGGACATAGATTCTCTAAATAATATGTTGCTAATGGAGTTTTCATTGTGGTGGAAGGGAAAAAAAGTTAGATAAATGGTGCATAAACAACAAACATTTAAAACATACAAAAGTTAGATGGAAAAAAAACCAATCATTCTTGATGATCAAAAGTATTTTCTTGTGTGTTTACCTACTCTGTTGAAAATCAGCAAATGGTTCATAGCTTTTTAGATGTCTAATAACATATGGGAAAAGATAGTATAAATATTAAAACAATATTAAGACATATCTTTAGGAAAATGATGGTATGTAGGATGGAAAAAAAAAATCAACCTAAAAGACAGTCTTTTAAAAATCTCTGATGCAAGATGTTGACATTATGGATAAAGTTAAAATGGTTTTCAGCTATTATAGCATTACATATTTCTATATGGGTACTATTGTTGAAAGATATGTAAAAAGTATGGTTTATTGACTGGAAGTGGCTATAGTTATAATTAACAAAAAAAAAAATCAATGAAGTAACACTTCATTTCGACCAATTTTAAGATGAACATAGGATTAAATGCTTCAAAGTAACCTTTGCATGGATCTTAGAATTTTGTGTAAACAAAGGAAAAAAAAACAACAAAACATTACATTGAATACTATATATATTTCTCATAATAAGTACTAATCTTTGACTATGGTGAACAAACTTGTTGGTCAAGAAGTAACAGATTAATGCTAGTAATGTCACATGGAAAAGAGTCTTCCCTTGTTGTCCATAGTTTAATAACTTGTACACAAGTTTTTCAAGTTTCTTTGTGGCTTAAATATCTTCAGTGATGTCAAAGCTAGCTGCAACCATTCTTTGATTCCCTTTAATATAGATTTAAAAAACAAAACTTTCAAAAAATTTTAAGGGTTTGGCAGATAAACATAATTGAAAAAAAGAAAAAGATGATGATAATTGTAGTAGAGAAAAGTAGGAATAATCAATATAGTAGATCTTCATAAAGGTTTAACAAATATTAGGCATAAACATTTTAAGGAAGAATAACTCATAAAAAGCAACCATATTATAAAGTAATCATACCTGGTATCTTTAAAGATGAGGTTAGATGAAACAATCTTTAGAGCAACAGAACTTAGCTTAAAAGACATTTAGAGAGGAAAAACGTAATATCAGAGTCAAATACCAACTACATAAGAATGGAGGTAGTAAAAACAATGAAAGATAAAAGAGAGCAGAAGCATTAATTGACATCATCTAATTAATTGTACCGCATATCATAATTAGGAAAAAAATTTAAAAAACTTTTAACCCACCAAATTAGTTAGTATAGAGCGAGGGAAAGCAAATCACGACAACCATCTCAACTATACATTTAACAAAATAATAAATATATTAATCAATTCAAATGATGGCTAATTTCAAGAGACAAATTTGAATCCAATCCAAATGTTAGAGACCTAGTTGAAATGCAATTATGAAATATAAGAAGCAGCAGTTAACATTTCAAAAACATTTCCCCCAACAAATAAGCTAGATATAGACAAAGGGAAACTAAATATTGAGAACCATCTTAATCAAATACTTGACAAAATAGTATGGATATTAACTTACACAAATGATAGCTACATTGAGGAGAGAAATTCAAATCCATTCTAAATATTAAAGACTAACTCAATGTTGAAGAAAAAGAAGTGAGAGAGCATAGAATAACTTAAATGAGATATGAATAATGAACATGATATTGTAGTCAACTTCTAGTGACGAGGAAAAGAAAACTAATCCTTCCTTTAGATGAAGGGCAAAAACCCTATTTCAATTTCCAATGTGATGAAACAATCCAAGCCAATACATAAAATTCACTACATGCAAATCTAAGTGATAAAAGGAGAGAATGAATACTGATGAATACCTAATACATGTAGCCATTTAATATGCCAATCTTTAAGAATCTTAGATTTTGCCTTAAGATATCTACACTACAAAAAGCCACCTTCATTAAGTTTTAGTGTAATTGATTTAGTAGTTTTTATTCTCATTTGCTAACTTATAAAAAGAAATCACAAAATGATATTAGTGAAGTTTAAAAAATTTAATTTAATTTGCTTTATAAAATATATTTGGAAAAAGGATGAAATAGAGCACCTGAAACATATATATATATATAGAAGCTTCTTTTTCAAATCACAAAATAACTGGTAAGTTGAACAAAATATTAAGATTAGCTACCATTTTTATTAGATATATTATATTAGATATCTATCATTTTTATTAGATATAAAAATGGTAGAAATGGAATGATTAGCTACCATTTTTATTAAATATATTATATTTAATTTTGCTAAGGGTTTACTAAGCATGGGATATGGCTATGGCCTCGCAAAGTAAGGTTAGATTTTAATGTTTAGTAAATTATACAAATTTTTTGTGAGTTTAGTTAAAGTTACATAATTTTTTTTTTATTTTTAAAATATATATAGATTTTTTTAAATAAGAATTTATTTATACTTTAATTTAATTTTAATTTTTTGGACTAAAATATAATTCATTAATTTAAATATATATTTTTCTAACTAAAAATTTTTTAAATAAAAAATATCTTGGTCAAAAGAATTTTAAATTAGATTAAAAATATATAATTTTTATTTTAAAAAATATTAATATATATTTTAAAAATAAAAATTTTAATAAAATTTTAAAAATTTTATATAATTTACTCTTTAATGAAATAAATATTCATCGCAGAGCTACGCTTAGAAATTGGATTAAAAAATTACCTTCTGTTTTAAGTACGTGCAACGGATTGCACATCTCAAGTGTTCACACGTAAGCCACACCGTCAGTAAGAAAATAGCGACGTAACAAGTTTGCCTACGTGGCGATCAGTTCAGAAGTTTTGGTATCTTTATTACGTGCACCCGCATCCTTCAATGCCCAAAGATATCCATCCCCTTGAAACGGGTTGACCGGTCGCTTGGTGCGCTTCTTGTTTCCAATAGGTTCCCGAGACGAAATCTCAGCACCGCATGACCCGACCCGATCACGGCCAAACTCGTCATCTCCAGTCTCAGAATCAGAATTATCTCTCGCATCCCTTGAAGTTCTTTCTCACTCCTCGCCGCCTTCTCTCTCTACCTTGCCTCCACAGTCCTCAAATCTCTCATCATAATCCATTTCTCAGACACGAGACCAGGTAGTCATATTTTTGTTCGATCCTGAATATTCGCCACTCCGCTGTGACCTTTGCTTCTTGAGCTCCGTTCCAAAGCAGTGTTTTTTTTGTTTTTAAATACTAATTTTTCGCCTTCCACCTTTTACATCTTTTTTTGTGCCAGAAACGCATCATTATCTGCGTATGGTCAATTTGTCAAGTGGCTACTGTGCTTTTGTTTATAGCTTCAGTGAATGAGGATCGTATTGTATAAGTTATGCCCTACTTAGTTTTGTTCGATGTGAATTGCTTCTCTTACGTCTTTGTGTTATCGTATCCGATATGCTTATTGAGACTCCGTTGTTTCTCATTAACCAGTCAGATGGTATTGTTGCAGACTCATCATTCTGATTGCTGCCATGGATTTCTTTTGAAAAAGGTCAACAATTTCGACAAATGTTTGCTGGTACTGAGCTAGAATATTCTATTTTATAGAAATATGCTTTCTTGCCAAGCTTTAGACATGGAGCATGGTTAACATTATTGCCCTTGGAAGGTTAGCCATGTCTCTTGTGTTCATACTAAGATAATGGCGTTTGTTTAACGTCTTCTGTCTCTACGTGCTCTACATATTGGGCTCTACAATGAATATTAGTATTATAGGCCATTTGGTGGAGTCGTTTCTATTTTTATGTTCATGTTGCCTCTTAAATGTTTACCCACAGAAGTTTTGGATTACCTTAATGGACAAATTAGTTGTTGTCACTAGTTGTTTATTCAATCTGTAGATAAGTTCCGATTTCTGGAAAGTAGGCACCAACTGGGCATAATTTCAGCAATTTGAGAAAATGTGCTGAACTCATAGTATCATCACTTCATTTAAAATACCAATGGTCAAAGAGAAGGTAAAAGGGAAGGGAAATTTTTTTAATGAAAATTTGGAAGGTGGTCGATGCCATTTGCAAATTATATGGCTTTGTAGTGTTTGCTGAAATATATATGATAGTGGAAACTTCATAACAATGAAAAGTTCATTGGCAACTCAACTTGAGTGTTTCCCACCAAGGGAAGAAGGCGTGAGGAAAGCGGGGGACTTGGGATGCATGTATGTCTCCCCATATGTTTGTATGTATGTTAAGTTCTCAAACTTCACTTTAGGAGTGATCTTTGAGTGCTATCAAATTTAACGAACTAGCTCTTGCGGCACTCGCTTCTTCTTTTTCCTAGTTGTCAAGTGGGAGTTCTATTAGAAGACCTTCGTTCTAATGAGGTCATCATTTGACACCCTGAGTGCATCGAACTTCCTAGAGTTCACACGTAAACATTAATTTACCTTGTATGTGGGGCTTTTATTAATGTAAGTAAGGAGCATGGTGCTCTTAAAGCATTGTACAGATAGAGTACATCTCTATTTAATCTGTCTATAGTTGTTTTTTCACTTTGCCTTGAATTTTGTAATTCCTGCAGGATGCTGATCATTTTTTTTTGGGGTGTCATTTTTAGTGTTTGCTAGACTTTTTTGCCCCTGAAAGTAAGATGTGCAATCACAACACTGATATTTGTCTGTAAGAATTAAAAGGAGGTTGACCTTCAGCTATGCCTTCCCTTCAACTGTTGCAACTAACTGAGCATGGCCGGGGTTTTCTGGCTTCAAGGAGGTATTGAATTTTCTATTTGTCTCTGGTGACAACTAATAATATATTATCATATCTGACATTGACTTTGACTTGCCATTTTACTAAATTCATTTGCCTATTGACTAAATACATCATGTTTATGATGTTTTCTGCTATTTTATTTATAATGTGACTAAAACTAGCCTTTGTTATGTGCCTGGGTAAGTTCTGAAAAGTGCATGGTGTCTACCCAGTTGTTGAACATTTGATCACAATCTTGCAGTCTGAAATAGAATACAATATGCTTGAAGCTCTGATTTTTAATATAAAAGAATCACACTAATGTTAATATGAAATGCATGAGGTGTGAAAAAGTTTCTTGTATGCAATACTTCTATGCTACAATCTCAAAATTTCTAGTTCTCTGTGATTTTAAATTCTTTAGGAACTGGTATTTATCATGGAACGCCATTAAAAATAAATCAATTGGCCCTAAAAGTTATAATTGTCAGGTGGAATTTGTCTTGTTAGTATAGAAATGGACCAGAAAAGTGACATAACCTGTCATGGTAGAGGCATTGGTAGTAAGGTTTTTAATTTTTATTTAAAAATTCACTCTCAAAGGTGCTGCTTCTTCCTAACAGCTATACATTGTGTGGATTGGTGTTGCATGAAATATTAATTTGTTCTCCTTGAGTTTGAAATTATTATTATACTTATATCTGATATGTATTTCCACTTTGATTGTGGTCTTGTTTATTCATAATAGTATCTTTTTTCTCATTATACACCTGATTGTTTTGGCTTCTCAGTGGAATTAATTATATATCATCGAAATGTGGAGCTAAATCTTCATGTCTATTATAATGTTGTTGATTCATTTTCTTTGTGGTTGACCATACAGAAGAACTTTACTGCTTGCAACTGGTATCTTAGTTGCTGGTGGAACTGCTGCATATGTGCAATCAAGGTGTAGAGTTAATAAACACGATTTTGTAGACCATTGCAATGGGCTCAATGATGATAAAGAAATCACAAAGGAGGAGGTTGTGAAGAGCGCTGTTGAACCAAAAAATAAGCAAAAGAAAGGGGGATTGAAGTCCCTTCAGGTCCTTGCCGCAATTCTTTTATCTGAGATGGGCCAACTAGGTGCTAGGGATCTTTTAGCTTTAGTTGGCATTGTGGTAAGCCTATTTTGTTTTGGATGATAATGCTTTGTGCTTGCTTGCAATTTTTCAAAGTAGAATGGTTCATCATATAATATTTATTCATCTATTCAACATGATATTTGATTCTGTCAATATCTTTGAGATTAAGAAATCAATGCCTGACTTTGTGTGAAGTATTTGTTACCTGCAAACATGTAATGTATCCTTGCTATTCAACTGTGATATTGATCAAAGTCAGATCTGTCATTGTTTGTTTGGGACAAATGTGATTTCTGCTGGTTCTTATTATGCATGCATAGCATGGGCAGATATGATTTTGGTTGAAGGTCTGTGAATGTCTTGCTTTTATATATGGATGTGTAATCTTTTATGTTTGTTAGAGATTATTATAAAACAATTCATGGGCCTTAATTTCACAGCTTAGGCATGTTAGAGATTATAATAAAACAATTCATGAGCCATCATTTATTAGCTTAGATGTGTTAGAGATTATGATGAAATCATGGCTTAAATACACTTTTGGTCCTTCTAGTCCCCGAGGTTTCAATTTAGTCCCCCTAGTTTAAAAAAAGAAAATGTTTTCCTCCTATTTTTGTTAATGATCCAATTTTGCCCCTTGTCTCATAATCCTTCCAAAATTTAATGTTAAATCTTACAATATGTTGACTTGGACATCAAATCTCGGTGTGAGTTAACAGTATCAAGTAATTAAATAATGTTTGAATCAACAAATTGTTAAGTTTGGCATTAAATTTTGTATGGATTGCGAGATAGAGGCAAAATTGGATCATTTTAAAAAATAGGATGATAAGATTGTCTATTTTCCTATTCCCATTCGTGAGGAGCTTCTTGATGAACTCAAGGGAGCGAAGTACTTCTCAAAGCTTGATTTGTGGGTTGGTTACATCCATAAAACAGCCTTTTAGACACGTGAAGGGTCGTATGAATTCTTTGTCATGTCATTCGCATTAACTAATGCTCTGGTTACTTTCCAAGGAGTAATGAGTATGATTTTCAAACCATTCTTAAGGAAATACATCTTTGTTTTCTTTGACGATATATTGGTATATAGTCCTACTTGGGAGCAATAGTTGGAGCATCTTTGGGCTACTCTAACTACTTCGAGGAAGCATACTCTATTTGCAAAGAGAAGCAAGTGCATTTTTAGGGCTAGCCCAATTGAATATCTTGGGCATATAATTTCTGAAGCAGGGATGACAGCAGGTGATAAGAAAGTGGCAGTAATGACTTCATGGCCCATACCATCTACTATTAAATCCTTGCAAGGATTTTTGGGTCTTACAAGTCACTATAGATGTCTTGTGAAGAATTATGGGGCCATTAGTAAGACACAAAACAGATTTGTTAAAGAAAGGGGCCTTTACATGGAGTAAGGAAGCAGAGTTGGCATTCAATCAACTGAAACAGGCTATGTCCTCTACACCAATATTTGCCTTGCTGGACTTTTCAATTCCCTTTACTGTTGAAACACACACTTCCAACATTGGGTTCGGGGCTGTTCTGTCACAAAAGGGACATCCCATAGCATTTGTTAGCAAGATGTCATCACCCTAGAAACAACACTTATCTGCTTACGGAAAGGAAGTTACAGCAATTATTTTTGTTGTCAAGCACTGGCATCAATACCTCTATGGCCACTATTTCATCATCTTAACATATCACTTACCTCTCAAGTGTCTGTTAGAACAAAAAACTATTACTCCTAAGCAATATAAATGGGTGGATAAGCTTTATATCGAAGAGGAAAAGAGGAAAAGAGAATACAGTGGTAGATGCTTTGTCACAACAATAGCATAACAATAGCACCCAACATTCTTCATGTTTTGCTCTTATTTCAATCATTTTTCACCTCAACTAGAATGTTATTGATTCATGTTTGTGAGATGAGGCATTGTAGGAAATTATTGCAGAATTGGGAGTAGATCAGCAGACTCACCCAAAATATAGTTGGCAGCAAGGTATATTACGTAGGAAAGGGAAGCTTGTGGTAGGGGAGGATGTTTCTCTTAGGCTGTAGTTGTTATCCCACTTTCATTTTGATCCTATGGGAGGTCACTCAAGCATGACAGCCACTTACAAAAGGTTGTCTGCTATATTTTTTTAGGGGGGAATGGAGAAGGAGGTACATAAATTTGTGCAAGAATGCTAGGTATCTTAGCGATACAGGAGTGAGAATGTCGCAACACCTGGGCTCATTCAACCTCTGCTTATTCCAACACTCATTTGAACTGATCTCAGTGTGGAATTCATAGTGAGGCTGCCTAAATCCTACTGCAAAATGGTGAGATCGTTTGTCTAAGGCTGCTCATTTTATTCCATTACAACATCCCTTCACAGCCATGATAGTGGCCCAAACTTTCATGGATTATGTTGTCAAATTACATGGATTTTACAAGCCATTGTGATGGATTGAGACCCTATTTTCTGTGGAAATTTTTGAAAGGCCTTGTTCAAAATCAATCAGGTGAAGCTCCTCCACTCTTCAGCCTATCATACCTAAATTGATGGGCAATCCAAAGTTTTAAACCATTGTTTGGAGTGTTATTTGAGATGCATGTCAAGGAATCATCCTAGAGATTGGGTCAAGTGGCTTCTCTTAGCAGAACTATGGTATAATACTTCCTACCATTCTGCTATAGGAATGACCCTTTTTGAGGCTATGTATGGTGTTGCAAACCCTGGCCACTTACCCTATATGGCTGGTGATAGTGAAAATGAGGTGATACATAGGAGTTTGAGAGATAGGGAGACTACTTTGTAGCTGCTGGAGCATCATTTAACAAGGGCTTAGAATAGGATGACTTAAAGTGCAAACAAGAAACGTACCGAGAGAGAATTCTTTGTGGGGGATTTCATTTATTTGAAATTACACCCTTTTAGATGAAACAACCTTCATAATTCAGCCCTTCATAAGTTAGCTACGAGGTACTATGGGCCGTATAAGGTTTTGAAGAGAGTGGGACTTGTAGCTTGTCAGCTTGAGCTGCCACCTGCAGTACATACTTACCTCAACTGACTGATGATGGTAGTTTTCTATGGAACTTGAGAGGATTCTTGCAAGGAAGCTTGTTAAGAAGCATAATCTGTCCCACAAACAGGTCTTAATCCAATGGAAGCATGCTAATCACGAGGAGCCATCCAATAGCAGTTCCCAGATTTTTCTACTATTGATGTTCCTGAATCTGATCCTTGAGGACAAGGAATCTGTTTAAAGGGGGGAATAATTGATACGAGTAGAAGAAATAACAACAACAACAACAACAGCAATAATAATAATAATAATAATAATAATAATAGCTATAGAAAATGGTTATTAGCTGTTAGAACTAGTTAGAAAAGGTTCAGGTCATTAATACTTCTAACTAACTGATGGAAGTTAACAACTAGTCGTATACAATATAAATAGGAGCTTTTAGGGACAATTGGGGTGATTTTTGACTTCTGAATAATTTATTTTCTGGTATTGAGTAACATTCGTCCTCTTCTCTGTACCAATTAAAGCCTAAATTATCCATGGTCTATACCTTACAATTTAAACTTTTGAGTTGAAGTTGTTTTGACAATATGGAAGCATGGTTGACTTCTCTGGAAGAAAGAAATTAAGAAAAAATTGAAAGGGCTAGTTTGTGATTGGACAGAATCCGTTCCCTACAAAATTATGTTGATGAAGTTTGCTTGAATGTTATTATGTAGGTCATTGTTTTGGGGATGTCATAGACACTAAGTTCAAACAGTTAACTTAGTCATTCTTGGAGTTATATAGTGGGTAATTTTTTTCCCACGGTGGTGTGTTGGGTTCATGGAAAGTAGCTAAGTTTGCTTATAGTTTGTTTGTACTTTTGAAGTATGGCGTCTTTAGTCAAGTTCTATTTTTTAACTAACAAATAGTGATCTTTTGTACATATGCAGGTAAGTCTAGCTTTTGAAACCCTCCCTTGCTATAGTTTCCTATATAGAAAATTATGTTGATTTAGCATCTTGTTCCTCTAATTTTTTTTAATATATATATATATTGTAACTTATTTGCCAAAAGTTCTTGGATAACTTATTTTTATTTTAATAGCAACTTTCCTCCCTCCTTCCCATTTTCCTGTTTCAACTTTTTACTGTCTACATTTCTAAGAATCCTTCCACTGCATTCATTTAAGCATTTGACATGCATCAAAACTCCCTAATTTATTTGTCTTTCCTGTATCTTGTGGGTGGCTACATGTTCTAGAAGGAAAAGCATAACACTTGTAAAATAGAAAGTAATTATTTTTCATATCTTATTAACTTCTCTTGAAGTTTCAGTAAGGCCATAACTAGTATATTGGCTGTTCGTGATTTCCAAAAAATATGGTTTGGCTTTACAACTGTGTATGCTTATATGAACGTAAAAATTTGGTCAGACATGTATATCCAGAAAGTGCATAGGAATGCATACTTAAGCATTGTACTTACCTGCCTTGAGGAATGCTTATCCTTAGAATATTAATATATGAAGACACATGGTTGTGTGAGTGATTAAAGTTGAAAAATAAAATGAAGAATTCTTATTTGAATGTTAACTACAACCACATGGTACTGATCAGATTTATTTGAAAACAAAGGATATGAATAATAAGACAAGCAATTTGTTAGTTGACTCCCCCAGAATAAAGAGGTTAAATCAATGATATTTAAAGTTACGCAGGCCACAAATGGTTTCCTTAGATGTCAGGTTCATGTCTTGTTTCCTTGTTTGCAGGTGCTTCGAACTGCTTTGAGCAATAGGCTGGCAAAAGTGCAAGGATTTCTATTTCGTGCTGCTTTTCTTCGACGTGTCCCTTTATTTTTCCGGCTAATTTCGGAGAATATTCTTTTGTGTTTCCTTCTATCAACCATGCATTCTACGTCAAAATACATAACAGGGACCTTGAGTCTCCGCTTCAGGAAAATATTGACAAAACTTATCCATTCTCACTATTTTGAGGTAGATATTTTTAAACTTTATGTGAAAGTATTTTAGATCATCTGTATTGAGCTTGTGATCCATATATGTATAGCTTGTGATCCATATATGTATATTTACTGTCATATGAAGTGTTTGTATTTAGTTGTCAACATTCCTTGCTGACTTGAAGTCAGTTGGCTTTTTTATGTTTTAGTTGTTTTTTCTTGTACATACGTAAAGTTTGTTTCTTGTCTTTCTGCAATCTTTGTAAGTTTGCTTTGCAATAATTTTAGAATTTGCCTAATGGTCTTAGCATCAATTACTGCCCTCTGTTTTTGAAGAATGTGGATAGAGGTTGAGATCACAGACTCTAACCTGCCAAGTACATGACTTTGACCCAGTTAATAGAATAAATAATAAATAAATTTGAAACAGGAAGAGGGGTCTGATGGTCCAGTTGGTTGTTTTCTGGCAATAGCTTTGGGATCTTGGTTGGGTGCTGTCCAGGAGCATTCCTGGCATTTTTCTACTTCTTGCATGAATTGGGAGTTACTTCAGTGGATTTGACAGGAAATATATCAAGTTATTTTTACAGTTGCTTTATGCAGCTATTCTGATTGCTTCCTATATAAGAATAGCTAGCCAATGGTTTTTTTTTTTAATTGAGATTATTCCATGCCAGTACATATATTTTTGTTTGTCATAACTGAATTTGAAGTTTCCTAATAAGTGCATTATGTGCAACTTAGCTTTTACCAATGGCTTTCTGTTTATCAACTATTTTGCTTTCAGAACATGGTGTATTACAAAATGTCACATGTTGATGGTCGGATAACTAACCCAGAGCAAAGAATTGCTAGTGATGTACCAAGATTCTGTTCCGAGTTGAGTGAAATTGTACAGGATGATCTAACAGCGGTGACTGATGGACTCCTATACACTTGGCGGCTGTGTTCATATGCAAGCCCAAAATATGTCTTCTGGATATTGGTAACTCTGTAATTGAACTGTACTACTATACAGATTTCTCTGTCAGCTACTATTATATTGTTTTTGAGTTGTTGCTAATGGCTGGAATTTGAAAGATCTTATTTTAGAATTGATGTTCATCTTTTCATATATTGTTGTCACCTTTTCAGGCCTATGTACTTGGAGCTGGGGCCACAATTAGAAACTTCTCTCCTTCTTTTGGGAAACTTATGTCCAAAGAGCAGCAATTGGAAGGAGAGTATCGACAGCTTCACTCACGATTAAGGACTAATTCTGAAAGTATAGCATTTTATGGTGGAGAAAGGAGAGAAGAAGCTCATATTCAGCATAAGTTTAAGAGTTTGGTTAGGCACTTGAATACTGTGCTACATGACCATTGGTGGTTTGGCATGATTCAGGACTTTCTATTGAAGTACCTTGGTGCTACTGTTGCTGTTATTCTAATTATTGAACCTTTCTTTTCTGGCCATCTAAGGCCTGACAGTTCAACTTTAGGGCGTGCGGAGATGTTAAGCAATCTTAGATATCATACTAGTGTCATCATTTCACTATTTCAGTCTCTAGGAACTCTTTCTATCAGTGCAAGACGTCTTAATCGTCTCAGGTATATTTAATCTGTCATTTCTGGCATTATAGAAGTTAATATTAGAGGATTTTATGGTCTCTATGCATGCCTAATATGCAGTTTCTTCATAAGATTCATTTAATCCGTCTACATTTTCTGATTTACCCTTATGTTATACAGTGGTTATGCTGATCGCATTCATGAGCTAATGGCCATATCAAGGGAGCTAAGTCTGTTGAATGAGAAATCTTCACTTCAAAGAGTAGGAAGTAGAAATTGCAGTAGTGAAGCTAACTACATTGAATTTTCTGGTGTGAAGGCAAGTAAAATCTGCTGAGTTATCATTCATATTGTTTCAATGTTTATGTCATGTTTTTAATATTGATGACCCACTCAAAATCCAGGTTGTGACCCCTACTGGTAATGTCTTGGTGGATGATCTGACTCTTAGGGTTGAGTCAGGATCTAATCTTTTGATTACAGGTAGCAATCTGAATTCTCTTTCTACATTAATTTTGTTTTGTTTTTGCTTTTGTTTTTGTTTTTTCTTTGTTTTGCTTTTTGTTTTCTTTTTTTGGGCTTTTTGAGCAGTATTGCATTTATTCTGATCTTCTGTTTGTGTTATTACTAAAAGTTTCATCATCAATTGATGTTTAATATCTGCTTCTTTTGGGGTAAGAGTAATCAAGTAGTGTTTCAATTGAGAAGGGTGGAACTGATGAAATAGTACTTATGTTGTAGAGATCTCCCCCCCCCCCCCCCTTTTTTTTTCTTCTTCTGTCTATTCGTAATGTTAACCCATGTTATACATGCATGCTTTTCTGTGTTTATGGAAGTTTGCATGCATTTACATGGCTGGAAATACAATAAGAGTTGAGTATGGTTGACTCCAAATAATGTATTTCGATTAGTCAGGTTCTGCATCTGGGTCACATGTTGATTTTCAAAGCCATATTTGCTTCATATAGGGTATAGTCTCTATGTTTCTGTTGTGGTTTGATAGTTAAATGAACAAAAATTTTGATTAATTGAAAAAAGCTATTTAAATTAAATTCAAGCTTTCACTAGTATTCTACCATCCTTTCTACTTTTATGCTCACCTATTTCCCAGCGGTCACTGGCCATTCTCACCAATCACTAGTTGCCAATCTTCTTTGAAGAGGTCATTATTGATTGTTGATCACCAATAGATTGCTAGATTTTCCTAAGGGTATCTTTGAGAGTTGATGGGAAGGGAAAAGAAATGGAACGGAAGGAAATGAGTGGTTGAATGCTAATTTTCTTTCCACTCATTTAGATGTTTAAATTGAACAAGGAAAAAGAAATGAACGGTTAAATGAAAGAATATAATAAATTATTGTGCATTTTTACAAATTTACCTTTGCTAAAATGGTTAATTATAATTTTGTAGTCTCTTGACATTGAAGTTTCAGCAATTAATAAAGGGCATGATAATATATCATTTAATTCTTTCTCCACAATATCCCCAATGGGAGAAATTCAAGATGAATGTTTTAGAGGGCTTCATAGGATTTTGGTGGTTTAGTTGAAAACCCCTCATTTCCCTCCTTTCCTTATAAAAAAAAATTCCTAGGGGAAAGGTTTCAATGAATACTTCCCTTCCCTTTTCTTATACTCCATCAAACATACTTCAATGGTGTCTTCTGAACACTGATTGACATAGCATTTCTGCATGGCAATCCTTGCTGAAGTCAGAACGGGGAAAATAGCATGAATCAATCCTTTTTGCTTAAGAATACTTAAAGGGGCGGGCAATTTTTGTTTCATTCGTCATGTTTCTTCTCTCCCAAACATGGCCTAAACTTGTTACTTCAAAGGAAGTTGTCTTCAGAAGCATTGTTTGTATTCTGCTCAACACAAAATAAATGGTGTGAAAGGGATGAATAATGCAATATTCTAGAAATTGAATATGAGAAAAGGAGTTAATATGAAACTTATCTGTTTGACCTTTATTTGACAGTATGAAAACATTTTGCTCATCTCTGTAAATGGATTGAAAAATATGATTGTTCTGACATGTTATTGATAATTCTTTTCCCAAAGGACCAAATGGCAGCGGAAAGAGCTCTCTTTTCCGGGTTCTAGGTGGTCTTTGGCCACTGGTGTCTGGGCATATTGTGAAACCTGGCATTGGCTCTGATCTTAATAAGGAGATTTTCTATGTGCCACAAAGACCATACACTGCTGTAGGAACACTTCGTGATCAGTTAATATATCCTCTTACTGCGGATCAAGAGGTTGAACCACTTACAGATAGGGGGATGGTGGAGCTATTGAAAAATGTAAAGTTCATGTCTAATCCTCTATTTCTCTCAGTGTTACATGGATTTCTAGTAAATGTTGAGCTTTATTTTTTTAATTTTCTTGATGTAATTGTTCATTGAAATTGCATGTTCTTATATTCAAGGTTGATCTTGAGTATCTGTTGGACCGTTACCCACCTGAAAAAGAGGTAAACTGGGGTGATGAACTCTCTTTGGGGGAGCAACAGAGATTGGGCATGGCTAGACTTTTCTATCATAAGCCTAAATTTGCAATTCTTGACGAATGCACAAGTGCTGTCACAACTGATATGGAAGAACGATTTTGTGCTAAAGTTCGGGCTATGGGAACATCATGCATTACGATATCACATCGTCCGGCCTTAGTTGCATTCCATGATGTTGTTCTGTCCTTAGATGGTGAGGGAGGCTGGAGTGTTCATTATAGAAGGTTGGAATTTTACTTCACTGCTTATCAGTGTTCTATTTTAGGATTGTGTTATTGTTTACAAGACTCATTTAAACTCCAGGGAGGACTCTTCTACTGAAATGGGGATTGATACAATGAAGGCCTCAGAGACAGAGCGACAGAGTGATGCAAAGGCTGTTCAACGAGCATTTGCCATGAATAAAAAGGTTTATATTTTCTCTAATTTTGGCTCTTGTGATGCCTTCGTTGTTTATTTGTTTACAATTATAATGAAGATTACCCTCCTCTATTTTCTTTTGCTTAGGATTCTGCATTCTCAAATTCAAAGGCACAAGCTTATATTACAAAGGTGATATCATCATCTCCATCTATGAATGATACTATTGTACCATTTGCTGTTCCACAACTCCGTGGTAATACAAGAGTATTGCCGTTGAGAGTAGCTGCTATGTGCAAAGTATTGGTGAGTACCTACTGCAGATTTGATCTTATAGGGTGTTGATTTTTTATTCCATTGAAGTTGGGTAGTTTTTGCCTTGTATTGTTTTATTGTAGACGCTTTTTATTTTATTGGGCTGTTGACATCTTAGTACTTTATTTGATGAAGTAGATAATCAATTAAGATTTTAAGGCTAGGTCCGGGTCCTAGGATGGGTTGATTATGGTTGGAATGTATGTGGATTGAAGTTTTCTTTCATACATCTTAAGGCAAGCGTGATCTGGACATTTTGATCATTAACTGCGAAGTTAAGTTTTAGAGTAGGTAGGTTCAAGCATGTGCAAGAATCAGTTAGAGTTTTGAAATAAATATATTTTTTTCTTTAAGAAAAAATCTTTGGATAATAAAGCATATTTGGGAAATCTGTTAAATTGAGGAATGTATTTTAGAATTGGTTGTTTAAGAAGAAAATATTAGGTTTAAATCCCACCATTAGTTTGTGTCACACAACCAAGAATCCAGAGCAATTATGCTGAATTAAACTATAAATCAAAATTCACTTGAATTTGCAAATTTGCAGCCATATGATTTGGCTTTCTGCTACTTATCCAATAAGGGTTTGGATTCTTGTTCTAATTTTACAATTATTAAGACTTCCTGCAATTTGCTAAACCTGTAAGACTTACCCACTGACATGCAATTTAGTAACATCTTAGACAACATAAATGCAAGCCCATATACAGTGCAATATCAGCGACTGTAAAACTATACAAATATTGTAAAAATAACTAAAATCCCCATGAAACTAATATAAACTGAACTAGCAACTCTTGTCTGCTAATAATATTTTATTGTGACCTGCCTAGAGATCTCTAGCTTGGCTTATTTGAAGAGTCATAACAAGACGTATTTAAATGATACCATATCTTGAGAAATTTTCCATTTTCACTTTCTGTTAGCGAACCATCCTTCTTAAAGGATGTGCTGTTTAGGTATATTCAGTGGCAGAGCCAGGACTTCAGGTTAGTAGGGGCAAAGTTGATATGGTCTTTTTTGTAAATATGCTTTTCATATCTTATCTCAATTATTTAGATGATAGGTGGAAATTTTAATTCATTTTTCTAAGTTTGATGGCAAATCTTTTAATCTCACGGCCTGTTTGCTTTTCGGAAGGCATGTTTGTAATGTCTATTGTGCCCTTATAATGATTATTCAACAGTTTTTATCTCTTTTTATTACTTTTTTAAGGTAGGGCACAAGGGTTATTTTCCATTCATTCCATTCACTTTTTTTTTTCTATTTTCATACCTAACTTTTGGTGTACCAAACAGTCCAAATTGTTGTTGGAAATTAGATTCATGAGGTCTAAATAAAGATCATTGCTCTAATGTCAATTTTCTCTTCAGAAAATTTTCCATATCCTATTCAAAAAATTTATACTTTCATAGTATATTGTTTAAAGAAAATGCCAGAAACTGAAATTACAAATTTATTTCTTTAATAGTTAAAAAAATTGTAGCACAACCAATATGCTGATCAAATAGCAACTTACCATTCAAGCCCAAAGTAATGCAATTAAGCTCCTAAATTCCAAATTGTGCTTAAAGATTATCTCAAGAAACTGAAAAATGAAAATTGGAGGTGATCAAACTTTGGAAGCTCACTAAAAGGCCCAATTTTGAGTTCATCCACAACCATAAATTTGGGAGAGGAGGGAAATGGGAAAAGATGAAGAAAGGTAGGGAGAAAATAGGAAAAAAAAAAAGAAAGGGATAAGGATTAGAAGAATATAATAATAATAATAAAGTTTTTTTTTGGGTGATCATAAACAAAATACATGTGTGAGTCTAGTGAGTTCAAATTTTTCAAAAATACAAAGACATAACATCAAAACTTAATACTATATACATGCAAATTTAAATAAAATTGAAGGGGTGGCGGCCCCCCCCTTCCCCACCCCCAAAAAAAAAAGTGAACGTGGCTCCACCACTGGGTATATTAGTTAATCTATAATCTATAACTACAATATATTTTTTAGGTGCACCTTTCTAATGTGGACTATTTGTGTTCAGGTACCAACACTATTTGATAAACAAGGAGCACAACTGCTTGCCGTTGCTTTTCTTGTCATATCAAGAACATGGGTCTCAGATCGAATTGCATCACTGAATGGTATTTTCTATTTACATATTTGATCTCTCATTGTTCTGAGAGACCATCTGCATCGTGTTAAAGAGCATGATGTTCTCAGGTACCACTGTGAAGTTTGTTCTGGAACAGGATAAGGCTTCCTTTATTCGGCTAATTGGTATAAGTATTCTTCAAAGTGGTGCATCGTCCTTCATTGCACCTTCTATAAGGTAATTGATAATTACTAGGGAATTGCTTTAGGAAATAAAGGGAATAATAATCTATCAAGAAAATGAGAGTAAGAATCTCACTCAAATAATTCTTAATAGCCAAGGAATATCTCCAAGAATGAAATAATAATCTCAAATAATCAATCCATACAAATGCTAAGTCTGATAGCTTATTTATAATGCATTAAAAACTATTAAAATAAATCAGAAAATGCTGGAAAATAAATTGAAATATTGAAACAGACTCTAATGTGACTTACAGACCCTTGTGACTCATAATTATTCTCCTAAAAATGCTTTGTACGTGTTAAGCCCTTAACTTCCTTATTTTCCAGGTGATTTGACTCCATCAATAACTTCCAACTCATCCAACTCCCTCTTGTTTTAGCCTCTTTGGAAAATATGTTTGTAATGGTCTCTTAACATTACCCCTCCCTTGGAAAGACGATTTGTCCTCAAGTCGGAAAGAAGGGAATTGTGAAGCCACCAAGTCATAATCCTCCCAACTAGCCTCTTCCAAAAGGACGGTTTGCCCTCTGAATTAATAATTCTAGAGAATTCTGCCCTGTCCAGCGATGGTTTAGAACCTGTGCAGGCTCTAGAATGAGCTCCAAATCTGCTGTAAGTGGTAGGGATGCAGGGGGAAATGACTGTTGTTGACCATAAGCCGGACATAAGAGTGAAACATGGAACACCAGGTGAATTTTTGAATCAGAAGTTAATTCTAATTCATAAGCCACCTGGCCAACTCTTCAAATGATCTTGTAGGGCCCAAAAAATCTTGGTGACAGCTTCTAATATTTTCTTTTGGTGAGTGAGTGTTGGCAAAAAGGTTGAATTCTAAGTCATACCACATCACCTTCTTGAAATTGTGAATCCCTATGATGTCGATTAACTTGTGACTTCATTCAAACTTGCACTTTGGTAAGATTGTCCTTAAGAAGCTTCAACATGGCATCTCTAGTCTCCAATTGCTCTTCTAGGTGTGCAATAAGAGTTTCTCCTTTAACAAAAGGATGTAAAGGTGAAGGGTCTTTGCCATACACCATTTTGAAATTAGTGGAATTTAAAGAAGCATGAAATCCTGTATTATAAGAAAATTCAGCCCAACACAAATATTTATTCCATAAAGGGGGTTGTTCATGTGTGAAACCACGCAGATAAGCTTCAAGACATCGATTCACCACCTCTGTTTGACCATCTGTTTGTGGATGGTAAGTCGTGCTCATTTTTAGCTGAGTTTGGCTTAATTTGGATAATTTTTGCCAAAATGCACTAAAAAACAATGAATCACGGTCAGAAACAATGGAACAGGGTATCCCATGCAGTCAAACAATTTCTTGGTTGAACTTATCAGCTACTGATTTGGCAATGTAGGGGTGAGAACGTGCAATAAAATGAGCATACTTGCTCAAGTGGCGTACCACCGCCAAAATAACATTGTAGCCACCAAATTTAGGAAGACCAGTAATGAAGTCAAGAGAGATATCTTCCCAAATTTGTGAAGGAATTGGAAGAGGTTGCAATAAACCCGCAGGTACCAAAGTTTAATATTTATTTTGCTGACAAGTTGTACATTGCTGCACAAAAGTCTTTACATCCTTCTTCATGGATGGCCAATAGAAAGTTTTAGCAAGTCATTTAAGTGTCTTCAAGAAACCACCATGACCACCAGTAGGTGAAGAATGAGCTTCCCCTAATAATTTCGAGTGAAGCTCAAGATCAGAAGGAGTCACTAACCGGTGTTTGTAGAAGAGTTGCTGATTTACCAATTGGAAATCTAGCCGAGAAGAGGGATCATTCTGCAAGTCCTCCATGATTTTGCTGGTGAAAAGGTCTTGCGCTAAGGCATCTAAGAGATTTAGCAACTCAGTAGGGAACGGCATCACTAGTTGAAAGAAATCAGCATGCTGTGGACACCTGGAAAAAGCATAAGCTCCCTTATTATCACTTCCAGCTTTATAAAGAATAGTGAAATCAAAAGGAACGAGCTTCATAATCAACCATTGCTAGGAATTATTAATAATGTGCTGTTGCATTAAGTGTTTGGGGCTAGAATGATCTGTTTTGACGTAAAAATGCTTCCCCAAAAGATAATGGTGCCATTTCTGTAATGCAAGTACTAAAGCAAGAAGTTCTTGATCATATGTTGACTTGAGACAATTGGAAGAAGAGAAACCCTTACTATAGTATGCAAGAGGGTGGTTATGCTGCATCAAGATTGTTCCAATACCCTCCATAGAAGCATCATACTCTATTGTGAATTTAGAGTTGAAATCTGGAAGTTGTAAGACTGGTACCGTGGTTAAAGCTAATTTAAGCTGTTCAAAAGCTTGTTGAGCCTCTAGTGACCGGGCAAAAGCATTCTTCTTGGTCAACTCCGTCAATGGTCGGGCAATAATGCCATTGTCTTTGAATACCCTCTGAGACCAAGGAAACCTCAAAACTCTTTGACATTTTGTGGTGTTTGGCCAATCAATAACTGCTGCAATCTTATCAGAGTCGACTTCAACTCCCCTAGCAGAAACCATATGCCCCAGAAATTGTATTCGAGTCTTCCCCAGAGAACACTTTTTAGCATTGGCAAAATAAGAATTTTCCTGCAAAGTCTGAAGCACTGAACACAAATGTTTTTCATGTAATTCTTCTGTAGGGCTATAAACCAAAATGTCATTGGAGAAAACAAGTACAAAGTGCCTCAAATAAGGTCTGAAAAGATTATTCATAGTAGCTTGAAAAGTAGCTGCAGAGTGGCATAATTACAAACTCATAATGCCCCGAATGAGTACGAAAGGCAGTTTATGAATATCAACAGGCAACACACGAATTTGATGATGACCGGATCGAAGATCGATCTTAGAAAAATACACAGCACCATGCAATTCATCCAAAAGCTCATCACTTAGTGAAAGAATGTGTTAGAGATTATAAAAAAACTATTTATGAGCCTTCACTTAGTGGCTTAACCTTTTGAGTTGAAGTGGTCCTTGACACTTTATCATTTCAATTTGCTTTACAGCCCAGTCTAACCCTTGTGCATTTTTTATTTTTTATTTTTGGTGGGATCTTTGTGATTTTAGAAGTTTTTGTGACTGGCCAGTTTTTATCACAGATATAACTCTGATTCCCCATGTCTAGAAAGACAGTCATACATTTCTGATATAAGCACACTATGCGCCTGGAATATACATGGATTCTATCTTATACCAGGAACTGATCTATACCACACAAGTTCGGCGTTGAAACTTTTGATTATGTCTGTCCTACTTCAGTGAAATATCTAAATAGAAGTTTATTGTTTAGATTTCAGATTATTATATATGACAATAATATAGTTATCCTTGTCATGGAAAGTTTTTTTTTCTGTAATTTATTAATAATGAAAAGAAATTGTTGAAAGCATTGGAAACAAAAAAATGGAAACTAAAAAAAGAGCTAGTTGACCTAACAATCACATTGTAAATGGTAAATATGAGTAAACTATGTCTTGTTCTTCAGGCACTTGACAGCCAGGCTGGCTCTCGGCTGGAGGATTCGTTTGACACAGCATTTACTCAAGAACTACTTGAAAAACAATGCATTTTACAAGGTAAGTGAATATGTATTCACTAAATTCATTGTCTGCCTGTCTTTTTTGTGCTTAGCATGTTTTTTATTTGTATGTGAATATTTAAACAATGTCTAATTAGTTGTCACTGACAATTTTGAATCAAGTATCATATTTTGAATAATCATCTTAAATCAACAAATAACAGTTAATCTTGTTTTTATATTGTTATGATTAGGTTGTACTTTTTGCCCTTGAAATTCAACTCGTTTTGCAACTTAGTTCCTTGACCTTTTCAATGTGCCATTGTGTCCTTAACCATTGAGTTCAGTTCAACATTTTAGCCTCTCCTGCTATAGATAGTAAAACTTGTTGGGATGTTTGCTGTATGAGCATTACAGTTATGATAGCATTCCAGGAGCTCAAGCAGAGGTGAAGGTGATACATTAACACTGGTGTTATTACTATGCTAAAATAGCAGTGACCTCTGCTAATCACATTAAGGGTTGTTTGGATGTGGAATTGAGATTCCATCCTAGGTCCTGGGAATGTGATAACTATAAGGCCTCATTTGGTATGCAGCATAGTTTTTTAATGGAATGAGAAAAGAAGAAAGATTGGAAATGGAAGGAGTTTCGTAACCTATAATCATGTTTGATATGACATTTGAAGGAATAAGAATGACATTATTTTTTTATGTTTGGTTAAATAGAAATGAGTTAGCAATGGAATGAAAAAGTGGTTAAAAGATGAAAATACCCCTGGGTAATAAAAATAAAAAAAATTGTGAGGATTTTTATTTTTATTAATTCACATGAGAAAATGCCCAGCCTCCTGTCTTCCTTAGCTGGAGTCAAGGTCCTCTGATCTTGTGGATCCAGCTTAAAGTTGTGCATAATCATAGATAAACTACAACCCTAACTTCAAGTTCAGCTGCTTCAACAATAAAAAAATGAATTCCAGTAATACACATAAAAATATAACAAAACCCAGTTGTAAGATGCAGAAAATTAGGCAGATGAAAGTGTAAATTGGCTTTACCTTAGACAAAAAGGTGCATGAACCAGAGAGGATCTTGTACTTCAGTGTAGAGGGAAAATGAATGAGAAGGTTGTATCCATTAGGAATGAACAGAGGAAGCTTCTTTTTGCAAAACAGCTATGGCTTGAAGGTAATCCCACCTTGGGGACTGAGAATGGTGCCAGATCTGGTTTTTCAGAAGCCAACAGTCATTCACAAGCGATCGACAATGTAGCTTGTACACTGGTTTTTTTTTTTTTTTGGGGGGGGGGGGGGGAATATGGTCAAAATTTTTCCTCTCCCATGCATCAGAGCACTTTTCCTCAATTTTATGGAGGATATGAGTCTCCCATGTTAATGGGAGTCACCTCACCCGAGGAAGCAGTGATGCCACGCAGCAAACATGCATTTTTAGCAATCCCACTTTCTCCCATTCCAGGATTGGCATCTTCTGCATACCAAACAAGGCTTAAATAAGGTTCCCAGGAAACCATGGTTTTTCTGTTTGTTTTGTGATAGGGATATAAATGAGTTTTCCTGGGATTTTATGAATTCTATGTTTGGTTAATCATCAACTTGCCAAGGAGTCTTGGTGAAGGTCCGTGAATATAACATAAACCTACAGGTAGACATGCACATTTTTTTCATTCATTTATCCTTGTCTTGTCTCTTGGTGTAGGTATATTTAGCTTAGAAATATTAACCAAAAGAGTATTGAATGTGTTTGATATATATGGACTTACTAATCATTCTTTCGGTTATTGTTCCTAAATTGGAAATATCTGATGGTTGAAGGACAAGTTGTTGTGCTCATTAATTCCTGAGCTCAAAGTTTTTGATGACTGAAAAAATTAATAAATAGTGCAAATGCATCTAAACAACTTTGTTATTTGGAGTATACAAATTCTTCTTCATAGTATGTGTGTAGAATTTGGATACCTATAGATTTGTAGTAGAAGACTTAATGAACAGTGAAATACCAAAAAATGGCGGAAAGGTAAGAAATTAATACTCAATTGTCAAAATTTCATATGTACTAGTCATAGCTTGCAAACTTTCATTTTGTTGCAATCAGCTGGTCATTGGGTTTTCTTGATTGTGCAGTATTATCTCAAGTCAGCAGGTTCATCTTACATACTTAGAATGACCGCAATTAGAATTTTATTCTTTAAGTAGCAGCTTCCTCCCTCTCTGGCTTCAGAAGGTTAAAATAGAGACGAGGATGAGAGATGGGCAATTTTTATGGGAACAAAGTGGGTGACGCTAACAAGAGAGGACTATTGCTCGCCTGAATACCAAAGGTAGTTTAAACTCATCGCCACAGAGGGACTAAGTTTGGCCAGAGGTGGCTAGGGTTATTTCAGAGGCATAGAGAGAGTATCAGAGACGGGAGGGTTTAGGTGATGAGCAGTGGTTAACATAGTGTTATCACATTCTTTTATTGTTCCATTACCATAGGAATATCAGATAAACACCTTCTAGGCAGCATTATACGTCCACACAATGGGAAAATTCCCTCCCAGGAATAAATTTTTAAAGAATATTTTGCTTTGACCTCCCGAGTTTAGCATTATATATATAAACCTCTCCTCTATTTTGAGAATTATGTGCAGACCTGTTTATATTTTAAAATTATGCTATCATTTAGTACATTTTAAAGTTATGCTTAACATAATCATTTAACTAAACGTTAGAAGGCAATTGAAACATCAAAATTCGGTGGTCAATTGCCTAAAACACTTCCTTTTGTTGTTTTTAAGCTCACTAGGCATTTGTTTGGGAATGGGTGCCAAATTTATGTTACATGCATATCTATGTAGGTCTTCCACATGGCAAACAAAAATATTGATGCAGATCAGAGGATAACTCATGACTCGGAGAAATTAACAACAGACTTATCAGGACTGGTCACTGGGATGGTAAAGCCATCTGTGGATATTTTGTGGTGAGTACTTCATTAATTAATATTGAAATATATGATTACTAGGGGTTTAATCCAGACAGTACTTAATGTATTTGATACTTGTTGTTTATTGTATTGACGTATTGACTTAAATTTCTTTGTATTTCTTTCGTCCATAAGGTTCACCTGGAGAATGAAGCTCTTGACTGGTCAGAGGGGAGTTGCTATACTGTATGCTTACATGTTACTTGGTCTGGGATTTTTAAGAACTGTTACTCCTGATTTTGGTGATTTAGCAAGTCGAGAGCAACAGCTTGAAGGAACCTTCAGGTTGATTCTTTTTAATTGTTGCTTCCATCACGGTGTTTAACAATAGTGCTGTGGAAATCATTCTGACCTTCATCCACTTGGTGCTTCCATTAGGTTCATGCATGAAAGATTGCGTACTCATGCTGAATCCGTTGCTTTCTTTGGAGGTGGTGCTCGAGAAAAATCTGTGAGCTTCCCAACTAAACAATATTTTATAGTTCTTTTTTTAGATACCCAATCGGTGCATGTGTTTCTGTTATCTCAAATATCAATACTATGTTTTAGGTTCTAATATGAAGAAATCTAATCAGGCAGAGAGGTTTGAATGGAAAAGCCCAGCATACAGTTGGCTTTAGCTTATTGTCTATGCGTTGTGAATCTGGCTGGCTAAAATACTATTATCTAGGAGTAGATTAAGACAGTTTATTGTTAGTCCATAACTTTTACCCCCTAACATTGAGCAGATGGTTGAGTCAAGATTTAAAGAGCTTCTCAGCCACTCCAAGTTCCTTTTGAAGAAGAAGTGGCTGTTTGGTATACTGGATGATTTTATCACAAAGCAGCTCCCACATAATGTGACTTGGGGCTTGAGCTTGTTGTATGCTATGGAACACAAGGGAGACAGAGCATCAGTATCTGTGCAGGGTAAGATTATCTTGATTGCTTGCAGATATTCTCTTTATCTCTTCCTGACCCCCTTTCTCTCTCTCACACAAAATATTATACTTACAGGTGAGCTGGCACATGCTTTGAGGTTCTTAGCATCTGTTGTTTCTCAAAGCTTTTTAGCTTTTGGTGACATTCTGGAACTGCATAGAAAGTTCATTGAGCTCTCTGGTGGTATCAATCGGATTTTTGAGCTTGAGGAGCTTCTGGATGCAGCACAGTGTGGTATGTCTTATCTTTTTGTCACTTTCATAAAGCGAGACGCTGAAAAATGTCTGGCTGTTTCTACAGCAGTGATTATTCTTTCCAAGAATCATCATATTGTAATAAGATCTTTGACCATACAGGGGATTTTATGAGTGGTGCTATACCTCCAACGAAAGTGAGGGATGTTCAATCCACAGGTGTCATTTCCTTTTGTAAGGTTGATATTGTCACCCCTGCCCAAAAGATGTTGGCCAGGGAGTTGACATGTGACATAGTGCGGGGGGGGAGCCTGCTTGTTACTGGTTGGCATTTATCATTTTACTTTGTTTCCTTTATAAGATGAAATTCTCTTGTAATTGATTATTAAATCTTGCATGTATTATATTTTAAAAGGCCCAAACGGAAGTGGAAAAAGTTCCATTTTCAGAGTCCTTAGAGGACTCTGGCCTACTGCAAGTGGAAGACTTTCCAAACCATCTGAAGATGTGGATGAGGAGCCTGGATCGGGTTGTGGCGTTTTCTATGTTCCTCAACGGCCTTACACGTGCTTGGGAACCCTGAGGGATCAAATAATTTATCCCCTGTCCCGTGAGGAAGCAGAGCTTAGAGCATTGAAGATGTATGGAAAAGGTAACTTATGTTGGCGAGTCTTGAGATGCCCCAGAAATACCTTCAACAGTAAAATGGAATTTCTGACTCTATTCATTAACCCTAGTAATTGATTTGACTTAACTAATGCTTAAAGTGACGCTACGGCTTTATGTGTGATTAATTACCACCAGCTGAGACTAAATTAACTTGACATTTTACTCATGTTAACAGTGTCAAAAATGTCTCATATCCATAAATTTATTTCGAGAAAATTCTGCTTTTCAGCTGGTGGTCTTCTTTTGCAGTCAGTCAATCATCATTTCTAATTATCTTCTAATTGCCATTAAGGGTGCGGTGCATTATCTTTATTTTATTTTGCTCTATTAGTTCTGATCAATGTACTTTTGCTTATTCAGATAAAAATTATGCTGACACTAGAAATGTGTTGGACACTCGCTTGAAAGTTATATTAGATAATGTTCGGTTGAATTATCTCCTAGAAAGGGAGAAAAGTGGTTGGGATGCCAATCTAAACTGGGAAGATATTCTTTCTCTTGGAGAACAGCAGAGGCTAGGCATGGTATGTCAATATGGTCTCCAGTATTTTGAAACTGAAGCTATTAAATTTCTTGAATATATATTTTTTTAATTTATTATAGTCCTTAAAGTCAATTCCTCAAAGGAAGAGATTCAATTTTTTTTGGAATGAACTTCTTGTTTAGAATTTTAACGCTATCTTCTCTTTTGTAAGGCACGCTTGTTCTTTCATAAGCCTAAATTCGGTATTCTTGATGAGTGCACCAAGTATGTATGATGATTACCTTTTCCCTTTTCTCTCCAAAGAATTATTATTCATTGTTATTCTTGGTTTATACTGTCTGTCTGAAAAACATGAAATTATTGGCAGTGCGACTAGTGTTGATGTCGAAGAATACTTGTATGGGCTAGCAAAGGATATGGGAATTACATTTGTTACATCCTCACAAGTAAGTACGAATGTAAATTATAGTAGGTCAACAAATAAAACACAAACTTCTTCATGGCTTATGGAGTAAAGAGCAGTTCATCATTTAGTTTTTGGTTACCAATTACAATTTACTTTTGTGGATATTCTAAATGTCCCTCGCTCTGTAGGAATTCCTATTGTGATATGCAATACATTCCTTCATTGGGCACATGACACATACCTGATTTATTTACTTCCTGCCACTTCTGTGCATAATTTTTCTAATTTTATACATGCATGCTAGCCACATCTGATCAAACTAAACATGTTTACTTCTGCCTCAGCGTCCTGCTTTAATACCCTACCATTCCATGGAATTACGGCTAATTGATGGTGAGGGTAATTGGGAGCTTCGTTTGATCAAGCAATGAGTTCATTGAGGGAGTGTTGCTGTAGAACTTCCCATTGTACTCTTTGAGACACTACCAAGTCTTGCCCGCGCGTATTGGCTGGTGGAAGGTGGATATTAGGTTTGCCAATGAAAGTCCTATATTTTCTTTTATTTTGGGTTTCCCATATTCAAGGTTTCATTATTTTGCCCATTGGACTAGCATGGAGTCCATCGACGCTAGACAGCAGAAACAGTTAATATTATTAAGTTGTAGCATACAACCTTCACGTGACCTCTGCAGTATAAAGAGATTAATCGTGTACAGGTTTTCCTCCCTTCATTTAGGTAGTTGATATTGATTCATCTGTTGTAACCATAGGATGTAATGATTATACTCTTTAGTTTTACCAATAAGGAAGGAAAGTAAAGGAACTGCATAATCCCGCGCCTGTGTAAGCAGTTCTTGTTTATGTTGGAAACTCCTTTACCAGTTGAATTGGTTTTATCTAATTTGTTGGTCTTAGCTTTCATGTGGCAATGTTATTGGAGGAATTTACCACGTGATATGAAATGGGGATGTAATTTCTGTGACATCTAAAAATACCATAAATTGTTTAACATTAAAATTTCGAAGAAAGATCTATAGTTGATTCCAACGATTCTACCTTCTTGTCTTCAGATATTGGCGTTAACTTTTTTTTTTAAGTATTTGTACAGTAATATAGTGGTTCGTAAATGAGTAAATTATGCAAAATTTTCTTGAGGTATATTTTAATTACATTTGATATCTTGTGTCAAAAATTATATTTGATTTATATTTTGCAGAAGTTTTATCAATTTATTTTTGTTTAAAGAAATTAATTTTTTACGAACTATGATTTTATTTTTAATATAAAAATAGGAATAGTTAAATTTATGTTAGACTCTAAAATGAGATTAATTTTATTCTTAATATGGTAATAAAAATATTTCAGGAATTTACTTCCTAAATATGTAAAAAAAAAATATTTTTATTTATAGAAAATAAATAATAAATTGAGTGTAATCTTTAAAATAAAAAAAAAAGTTTAGTCTTCTTTTTTATTTGCTAATGAATATTTAGCCTAATTCAATTAAAAAAGACTAGTACAGTTTACTCTCAAAAAAATTTGTTAGTTGGTATTTATAGCATATAGCAGAGAAAGATTAATTGGGCAATTATTACATATACATGGATGATGCCATGATTTGATAATGCACAAGCGTTGGTTAGGAACTTGGATCTCTAAAGGATGAGTAGGTACTTTTTTTAAATTTGAATCGTCCAAATCAAATCGAGATGGTTCAGATTTAATGTTTTATATTTTTAAGTTATTATTATTTTTAAAATTGATAGTTAAAAAATTACTTTTATTCTGTATTTTGTATCTTTTGAGATAAATAAAACATAAAAAATATGAAAATTAAAAATATTAAATTTGAACGGTTCAAATTGAATACGAATAGTTTAGATCGAGTAGATGATGAGTAGAAAAAAAAGGAGCAAGGGATCTAGTTCCCTTGGTTAGACATGCGAAGGATAATCCTTTTCTCTTTTTAGTTCAACGTAATGTTTTAAATTAACTTAGGTCTTGCACCTTGATTGGGTGAACAGTGCTAGTAAGGATTATGAAAAATTACATTTGAGTATCTTAAATTGAAAATATTCAGTTTTAAAAGTTTTAAAATTTAAAATTATTTTACATGATCAAAAAACTTAATATTTTGGCTTCTTGAGGTTTTTAGAAATTAGAAGTATATTGTAAAGGGTCTTTTTTCTATAACATTTAAAATTTTAGAAGATTATTTAAGAAATTAGATTTTCATAGTCATGTGGAGATACTATAAATGGGTGAGAATGTGTATTAAATTTATTTATTTTTTATTTTTATACTATTATTTCTCTTTTTTTAAAAAAAAATTCTATTCGATTGCATTATATATAAATAATTTATAACTACAAAGAATCCAAATATGTATTTTAAAATAATTTTAAAATTTAAAGTCTTTAAAAATAAATATCTTAAACTTAAAGTCTTTGTATATAACTTTTCTTAAAGATTAAGGTGACTTTTTTTTTCAAGATTTAATTTATGAAAAAAATTACATTTATCCATATCAAACTTTGTATCTAATTATAATATTTTATCTGATCTAAAATAATTAGCAATTAACTCTTATCTATTAGGCACATTCTAATAAACTTCAATCAGTTACAAAATTCTGTTAAACTTTGAATTCTCAAGTGTAATACTTGCGCTCATTAAAATTGTCGAACAATTCCTGATAACAAATTTGCCTTTTCCTTTATCCTTTTATTGCTTAATTTGAAATTTCACCATGTGAATTTAAAATATCAAATTCCACAGCCCATCTTGAGTGGTTCTATAGTCGCCATCTTTAACGTCTGCCATTCCATTAATTGGTTTCGCACTTACAAAATGTGTCCCAATGTCTCACAACCTTAGTGTGTGTTTAGATAATTGGTTTCTCTTCCAAACCACATTTCCACAAAGCAAAACATTATTGCTTCTACCATATTGTGCCCGTTTGACTGAACATTGGAAAACCATGTTTTGGTAGAAGTTCCAATTTCTTGCTTCGTATAAAACGTGGTTTGGGGGAGAGGCAATGCTTTCCCAAACACAGTAACTGTAGTTGGCCAAATGCGATTCTAAACTTTTTCAATGCGTATCCAAACACGCTCTTAACCTGTTTGGTGACCCAGGGTTGGATGTTTAGTAGCTGGTCAAAAAATTGGATCCAGATCATTCAACACATGTTTGTTGAGTGCATTCAAAGATGGAGATCGGGTTTCAAAATTTTTTTTTAATTGAGATTTTGATTTCAGATTTTGAATTAGGGTTGAAATTAGAATACATAAGATATGAAAGATTTCAAATTATATATATATATGTATATATGTAAGTTTTTTAGTTACTATTAAATTAATTTTTTTATTGTTCTTTCATTATTATTTAATGTGACGGTTTTTTTATATATATTTTTCTTATATATTTATTAAGTTTTCTTCCATTTTTAGTTCCCCTATATTTGCATAGAACCCATACTATTAGTTAAGGGTATAAGATAAGGGGAAAAAAAAGATAATTTAGTCATTTGAATGTCTATCAACTTAAGTAAGCACATATATTGGATATAAAATCTTAAAAAGTTATAGTTAACTAAACTTTTTAACTGTTGGAATCATTACTAAGAGACTAATATATCAAAAAATTAATTACTATTTTTCTATCAAAAATATTATAATTAAATGCAAAATTTATGATGAATAAATACTACTTTTCCTTATTAAGTTGTCAATAAGAAGCCAATCGTAAATCAAATCCTTTGTGAGATTTTGATTCACAGCAAAATTAAGCTATGGATAATCTTACTACTATTATTTATTTTTATTGAAAAGAAACTATGACACGATTACACACATTCAAGTCACGATTCATAGCAATTATTTACTTTTCTTTTTCTCTTCTTGGTCCTTTGGGCGACTAATAACTTGTAGCCTAACATTGTTACAACCTACAAGATAGTTTTAGAAAATCTAGCCCTTTTAGATTCTTAAGGATTTTTTTCAAAGGTTTAAATACATTTTTAGTTTTTTTTTTTAATTTTAATTTAGTCTTTTTATTTTAAAAATAGATAATATTGTTAGAGATGAAATTTAAAAAAAAAAGTGACAAAATGCGTTGCACCATCTCTTGAAAGGAGTTAAATGTGTTACACTCTCTATACAATTATAAATTTTAAACATTTTCTTTAATATTAATTGAAACAAACCTATGAAATTCTTTTATTTTTGCTGTTAGGGGAGGGGAAGGGAGGGGAAGCTACCTCTATTTCTATATACTTGGGTTCTTCCTTAAATGTTGTCTTATTTTTTATTTTAATAATCAATTTTATTCTCCTAGCTCATAATTCAAACAAAAATAATATTGAACTTAACAATTTGTTAACTTTGATATTATTTTTCATTTGATATTATTCAATCACATGTTGATTTGATGTCAAAATCCATATATTGTTAAAATTGATATTAAGCTTCAGATAAATTATGAATAAGGGAGTAAAATTTAATTATTTTAAAAAATAACAAGATAATATTGTTTAATTTTAATCTAGAATGATCAAATTAAACATTTTGTTTAACAAGACATAATCATTAGCTTAATCTTGTGTGTGTGATTAAATTGAGCATTACTAGAATTTTAATGAGATAGTGATCGGATATATTATTGTGTTTAAAAATAAGATAAGCTTTCTAGAAAACACTGCTTACTTTCTTCCAATATGCACACAGTATTTATATACCATAGCCTGTGACCGAATCGTCTCTAATTGATTGTATTTGTGTAGTCAATTAGATCTAGCCGTTCATTTAATTGGGCCACTCATTCGTTGACACTTGGCATTTCTTTTTTCTTTTTTTTAACTAAACAGTGCAAAATGCACAGTTTCACCCATGTATTCTAAAGAAAAAAAAAAAAGCTACCAAGCGCCTACATAACAACGGCTCGATTCAAGCAACGGTTGGATCTAAGTGTGAGAAAAGCCAAACACTACCTTTTCATTGCAGCAACCTGCCAAAAGTCCCATGCATGGTGATTCAACAATGTTCAATTTGATTAAGCTAACGACAAAGCAGCTAGGTTGGTGCCAAAAGTTCAAGATTTTCTGCCATTTCAACAACTCCTATGAAGTCAGTTAATTGAAGCACAACAAAATTGCATCTAGCAAAGAAAAAGGAGGTGGGTTACTTTTCTCATCTGTTTGATATGAGTAATAGAGGTTAATGCCACATGCTAAAAACCCATATGAGAAAAAGGCTATTTTGTATGAAAATTCATTGCTTTTTCCTTCTTTGATAGTAAGTTTAATTATTGGAGCTTAATATATGTTTGTTATATGTTCTGTGACTTGCATTTTGTATGTTTCAACATTCAATTAAACAAATGGTAAGTTTTGCTACCTTGATGTAAGTAATTGTTCTCTTATAGGAAAAGGCGATTTTGGTTTGAAGTTGCTTGCTTTTCCTTTCCTTTTTGGTAAGTTTTGCTATTAGAAGCTCATAAAGGCAGCATTTTTTATATCCAGGGCATTAAGCATTTTTTATAGTGTGCAAGCTAATGGAGCATTCAATGTAAGTTATGATTTTTTTTTTTTGCTTCAATAAAGTTGATATTCATGTTATTTTATTTTTAAATAAAGTTTGTTAATTTTATCTTTCAATAAGGCTTCTTTTTTTTTGTCCTTCAATAAAGTTTAAATTCATTTTGCAATTTATCTTTCTCATGTTACTAGAAGCTTATAATAGGAATGGAGTTTGATAATGTAGAGGAAGCTTGGAATTACGGGGTTGAATATAGAGGAAAAGTTGGCTTTAGAGTTAGAAAGCAATATGCCAACAAAAATAAAGATGGCTTAATTAGATTATATAGATTTGTTTGTTGTAAAAAGGGACTTCCAAAAGGATGAAACAAGATATTATTTGACAATTATTCTTCAATTTCAGACTACAACTAGGTATATGGCTAGAATGTCACTCATAAAAAAGAATGAAAGATTGGTTGTTAATGAGTTTATGGAGGATCGTAATCATATTCTTCATCTCCTAGAAACAACTCACATGCTTACATCTCAACATCACATATGTAATATCCAAACACACAAGATAGAGATGGCTGAAGACTCAAGACTAATGCAAAGTGCACCTGTAATATCGGGAGGTCTAAATTACAGAGGAGACTCTGCTGAAATTTCTACAAAAGTCACATAAAAGAAAAACTTATATGTTTTGTATAAAAATGATTCAAAAATGATATCTATAGTTTTATTATTATTGAAGTTACAACTTAGAGATATTCTCAAAATTTTGAGGAAGTTGTCAATTTAAAAAGTCCTATGGTAGGGGGTGTGATAGCACCATTTAAGTTGATGAGCACACATGTAAAAGGTAGAAACAATGTTGGGTATACAAGATTGGACGTAAAAAATTATCTTTGGACTAAAAGGCAAAGGAACATGGTTTATGGGAAAGTAGGTTGTCTTTTACAATATTTTCAGCAATAGTTGGTGGAGAATCTTTCATTTTACCATAACTATCAAATGGACACAGAAGAGCAAATCACAAATGCGTTCTGGATTGATGCAAGAATGATTATTAACTATAGCCATTTTGGTGATGTCGTGTCCCTTGACACTACTTATTGTACCAACCATGCACATAGACTGCTTGTTTTGTTTTCAGGTTTCAATTATTGTAGGGGAGCGATAATATTTGGAGCTACCTTGATGTATGACGAAACAATAGAGTTCTTCATGTGATTGTTTGAAACTTTCTTAGAAGTGTAACGTCCCACATCGGCTGGAAGGGGCCTGTGCTAAGCGCTTATAAAGGGGTGCGAAGCGCTCTCTTCCAGACGCGCGTTTTGGGCTGAAATTAGAGTAAGCCCAAGGCGACAAAACCCCTCCCTTTCTGGGTGAAATGAGAGTAGCCTGACGGGGGACGTAGGGGACAATACGTCTGGCGGCTCTGTAAGTTGTTTGGTATTAGAGCAATCCTGACCCATGTGCGACCCGAGGACGGGTCGGCCCCAAGGGGGGTGGATTGTAACATCCCACATCAGCTGGAAGGGGCCTGTGCTGAGCGCTTATAAAGGGGTGCAAAGCGCTCTCTTCCAGACGTGCGTTTTGGACTAAAATTAGAGTAAGCCCAAGGCGACAAAACCCCTCCCTTCCCGGGTGAAATGAGAGTAACCTGACGGGGGACGTAGGGGACAATACGTCTGGCGGCTCTGTAATCCTGGCCCATGTGCTACCCGAGGACGGGTCGGCCCCAAGGGGGTGGATTGTAACGTCCCACATCGGCTGGAAGGGGCCTGTGCTAAGCCCTTATAAAGGGGTGCAAAGCGCTCTCTTCCAGACCCGCGTTTTGGGCTGAAATTAGAATAAGCCCAAGGCGACAAAATCCCTCCCTTCCCGGGTGAAATGAGAATAGCCTGACGGGGGACGTAGGGGACGATAGATGTATCGTCCCCTACATCGTCTATCGTCCCCTACGTCTCCTGTCAGGCTACTCTCATTTCACTCGGGAAGGGAGGGGTTTTGTCGCCTTGGGTTTACTCTAATTTCAGCCCAAAACGCGCGTCTTGGTGGGGTGCGTGGGCCCTCCTCAACGTATTGTCCTCACCCCCCCTCGGTTACTCTCATTTCACTAGCAAGGGTGGGGTTTTGTCGTTGAGCCGATCCGCCATTCAGGGATCCGCGCTCAACACGCGTCTTGGTGGGGTGCATGGGCCCTCCTCAACGTATTGTCCTCACCCCCCGTCAGGCTACTCTCATTTCACCTGAGAAGGGAGGGGTTTTGTCGCCTTGGGCTTACTCTAATTTCAGCCCAAAACGCGCGTCTGGAAGAGAGCGCTTCGCACCCCTTTATAAGCGCTCAGCACAGGCCCCTTCCAGCCGATGTGGGACGTTACAAGAAGCATATCAGCAGAAGCAACCATAAATTGTATTTACTGACCACGATCAAGTAATGGCTAAAGCATTGCATGCAGTGATGACAGAGACCCGCTACGGACTATGTACTTGGCATTTGAAGAGAAATGGAGTTAAACACCTAGGGAACTTGATGAAAAATGGATCTCATTTTTTGATTGACTTTACTAAATACATATACAATTATAAAGAGGAATCGTAGTTTAAGATAGTTTGGAGCAATTTGATAACATAATATGGAGTCCAAGAAAATAATTGGGTTAAATTGGTGTACAACATCAAGGAAAAATGGGCTACATGTTACATGAAACAAGCATTCACACTTTTTATGAGGAGCACACAGGTCAATGAAAACTTAAATTCATGTTTCAAGTTGTTTATGAAGCCAGACCTTGTCATCATTCAATTTTTCAAGTATTTTGGAAGGGTTATAGAAGAAAAAAGGTATAATGAGTTGAAATGCGAGTGATTCATGACAAAAATTGCCAAGGTTGAAGTTTATGTATTTATCGATGCCTGACAACTAGTAGAAACTTATACCTTTACAATTTTTGACATGTTTCAAGAGGAATTTGACTTGTTCTTAGCAGCCTACATAATACATAAAATTAAAAATCCACCATTGTTTTAGTATGTTATCACCTTGATTAATGAAAAAGCTAAATGGAAGGTGTTATTTGATCCTATGGACAAGTCCATTTGTTGTAATTGTATAAAATTTGAAACTTTTGGTACGCTCTATTGCCATGCTTTGAAGGTATATGAGGCAAAGGACGTTAAGTTGATTCCTGAACAATATATTCTAAAGAGGTGGACAAAAGAGGTCCATCACAATATGGTATATAATGTTAGGGGCAACGAGGTTGAAGAAAATCCCAAATTGGTTATCACACAAAAATACAAATGACTTTGCCTATTGCTAATATGATTAGCCACTGAGGTTTCCTATAGTGAAGAAATATGCTTAATTGTAGAAAAAACTGTGGAAGATTTAAGTAAGCAAATTATGAAAATTAATTTGAGACATAATGGTACGGATATCAACCATGGAGATTTAGAGCATCAAGCAATTGTTCGAAAGACCATGTCACAACCAAAAGGATTTAAGCACAGAGTTGGTCTACGTCAAAAGATGCATATGATGAGTTGGATGGATCTTCACTTGAAGAAGAAAAAAATTCACCTACAATATATAGATCTTTGCTTACACATATTAACTTAATTTACCTCATTACCTTCCTTTAAAACTTATAATTTGAATATACCTATTCTTTTCTTTATAAGATAATGAAGCTTCAAGTCAAATACAATCTCAACTTAGCCAACAAGAATAATGATGTTAACATTTCATTGATTTTTGTATTAAGGAAGCTATCTCTACATTTATTTTTGTATATCACAGTTTTTTATATCTTACATTCACAACTTTAAAATGTCTCAAATGTAATAAATTAGTATTCGACATTTAGCTATCCATGACAACTTCAAATTTGTATATTACAACATAAAATTTGTGCTCATTACATTCATCTATGTATTACATCATTAACCTATAATTCTATATTCCTTTATAATATGGTATCTTGTACAATTTTTTATCAAGTAAAAAATCAAATAGTTGGTGTGCAAATGTAAATACACTTGTTGTCAAGTGCATTTATAAGCCATCCACAATCCCAAATTACACATCTCGTATAATACAGTTCATCATAGCTAAAAAAAAAGTGCAAGCTCTGTGAAAGTTTATGTGCAGCAATCTTGAATGGAGAGATAAAGCCTCTGAATTTGGTTGCTGTTGGTCTCGTAAAAGTGCAGAACAACATATGTTTACATACATGGGACGTTTTGGCTTGATGTTGTAGAAGAAAGCTTTGTATTTAGTCCAAGCTTTGTATGTATTTGGTCCAATCGGTTGCCAAATCTTTATTCCATTTTTGTAATATGCTCTTCATTTTAGGCAAAATAAATATTTGGTAGGTTGCTGTAGTGAAAAGATAGTGTTTAGTTTTTCTCACACTTAGATTCAGCTATTGCTTGAATTGGGCCGTTGCTATGTAGATGCGTGGTAACTTTTTTTTAGAATACATGGTGCAAAATGAACTATCTAGTTTTTTTCTAAAGAAACATCAGGTGTCAATGAACGAGTGGCCCGATTAAATGAATGACTGGATTTAATCGACTACACAAATGTAGTTGATTGGAGATGATTCAGTTGCACCATAACCTTCCTCGTTCTCTCCACAGAGCTCCTTCTTCACTTAGAAGACTAGAAAACATTATGCTCCTCCTTTTTAATGGGTTTGTCTCAGAAACCTCCTTCCTTCTTCATTGAGGATAATACAAGCTCAAAATGTTGAGTTCAATTCCATGGAAAACTTATTATTTACCATGTTTTATCTTTCCACAGGCACCAACAAAAAGAATTCAAGTGAATACCCAAAAGATCTCCTTAAATTTGTCCCTTTTTGGGATGAATCCTTTTGTTTAGATTGTTCATGTACCTAAGAATTCTTGGAGAGCCTAAAGCAGGAAAGCCTAATGTTAGAGCTTCGACAAAGTAACATAGCCCTTGTTCTTGAGAAAATTATGGGGTACATCTCCTAAGAGGGCTGAGATTCCATGGAAAGCAATTATTCTGGAATTGACAAACATGGAGTTGAAAGAATGGGTAAGGATGGATTTGGGGAGTGAAAAGTGCGTTAAGCTACTTAAGTTGCAAGTGGAGATCAAAATTCAAGTGTTGTCGCCTTCAGAGATATAGAGAACAAGAGAAGCATATTAATGAAGAAGTGTGACAAATGTGGGTGCAAGGAATGCCATGAGCATGATTATGATATATCTGTAACAGTTGATGCTTTAGAGGCCTTCTAAGCACAACAATTCACTAATTGACAGATTGAGATAAGCAGTGGCCTTGTTTATTTTCTACTCAATGACTTTTGAAGTGGGCATTAATTGTTTGTTTCATGCAACGTGTATATAGGATTTATAAGAACTTTCAAAACTTTTCACATATTTTCACACTCTTCTTCGGCCAACCTATGGTAACGAAGATGATGCAACACTATAATATAAATATAAGGATTGATTTAGTAAGGTTGGAAGCAAGATGGCTTCTGGAGGTTTGAGTACAACAGACTTCCACTCCAACCTAACCAGATCTCAATCCGTACGGGGTGAGATTCGAATCTGATATACAAGGCACAATTCTAAATTATCCATTATGAGAATTATATGCCAACTAGTTATTTTTCTACAAAAATGGGGTGATTGATTCAATTGAATACCTTTTTTTCTATTAAAGATTTATATTCATATTGGACCATATGTTTAAGAGACAAAAACATAGAAATGTGCATATGTAGAGTTATTTCAAGACAGTGTGCATATTCACATTTCAAAAAAATGGTGAAATATGCTTACCATGAATCCTTAATTTGGAAATGAAATAAATTTAGTCAGAGCATGCATATTTTTCCCTTTTTTTAAAGTCTATTTTTACTTTATGAAATCTCACTTAAATTTTGAGTGAGTTTTAATTTTTTTTAATTTAATATAATTTTTAAATATTTGAAAAAGATTTAATATTATTTGAGATGAAAGGAAAAACATTTGAGACTAAATCAAAATTTAACTAAAATTTTACAAGCTTAAAAAAACACTTTTGCCATAAAAAAAAAGTTTTACAGAATGATTTCTCCTAGTGTTTCATGCTAGCTGATTTTTATTTTTTGGGGGGAACAGATGGGCTTGTTTATCTAAGCCCAGCGTAATCAAACTCATAAGGTAGGCCCAAAGAAAAATAAAAAACAGTATACTCACGGTGGCACAGTATTAGAAATTTGGAAACACCGCAGGAACGGAGGCTTCTGGATGCTGGAGGCTAAGCAGGGTTTAACTAGCAGAGGCTGCCTAGCAGAAATCAATGATCATGGGAAGCCGATTAGGAGGGAGGATCGTACACTTTGCAAATCTACCCATCAAGCTCCTCATGCCAAGTTCCTTCACCAACATCAAAGAAATTGCGCTCAAGACCATCCCTTCAGCTTCTAAGATCGAAATCAAGCGTGTCCTTGAATCCCTGTACGGCTTCGATGTCGAAAAGGTACGAACTTTAAACATGGAGGGCAAAAAGAAGAAGCGCGGTGGTTTGTTGATCGCAAAACCTGACTATAAAAAGGCCTATGTAACCCTTAAGAACCCACTTTCGATCTCGCCGGATCTTTACCCGCTTCGCATCATCGAGGAGGAGAAGAAGCGGGTTAACAGACAGTCCAAGTCGAGCGTCGTTGAGGAAGGCGAAACCAAGAGGCATTGGCTTGATGAGAAGGAGGATGAGAAGTCTAAGCTCGAAAAGGCTTCGAACCATAGAAGGGCAAGTCGTGGTCATGGCGGTGGTGTTCGTGGAGATTGTGCTGATGGTGCTGCCAAGTTTCCCTGGAGTAGCATGAGGTCTGGTAGTGCGCGGTAGTAGAGGGAAAATTTTGCTTTTGAAATTTGAATACAATGTTGCTTTTGAAGTGCTTGTGATCATTTTTTTTTCTCCCCGTCTGAGCATGGAAAGCGTATGATGGTTGGTTTTCTGAAGTCCATCGTTTAATGAATTATGATTATGCTGTTGTTTGATGAATAAAACTGTGGGAAGTTCCATTTGAGCAGCGAAACAGACACAACACAAGCAAGCAAGCTGTTATGAAATAAAACCTATGCTCAGCTGAGAAACGATCAGAGGGCGGTATATACAATTTAGCAAAAAGAACTACTGTATAACTATCAGTAATTCTGCACACACTTATTATTCAAAGAACAGTTACTCTTCATTGATCAAAACTCTTGCTTTATTTTGGCCCCTAAGCATAAGCCCATGTTAATCTTGGTTATGAGATCTTTAGTCTAGCAGCATATTTACTATATTTTAAAGGATTAGATTTAGAATATAACAAGTGAATGATTTCTTAATCAAATTATATCAAGTATATAATTAGATTGAGGAATTATATACTTGTTGCAAAAACTATATATATATATGTGTTATATTATTACTAAAAAATTATATATTTATTGTGTTTTGATTGAGTAGCCGAGAATGTATAAAATTTTTTTCCAATTGTTACAGGCTTACAGACGCCATTGCCTTTGCTGCCTCATTACTCTTTAAAGTCTGTTTTGTTTGCCTTTCATCTGCATTTTTTATGGTTCATTGTTATTGACAGTTTCATCTTTAAGTCCATGGAGTTACATCAATAATCTAGGCAATAAAGATAATAAGTCAATTTTATTCTTCAAGAAGAGTTTCCTACAATGCTGCATTAAATGCAACTGGCAACTGTTTTATAATATTATGTAGATATAGATGGAAGGGTTCTTATAGGTAGGTATAGGTTGGCAAATCTTCAACAATGAAGGCACAAGCATCAATTGATCAGGAAGTTGTTCTAGTGAGAAAATTATATATTCAGTTTGTTCTAGGGAGTTTCCTACAACAAAGAAAACACACTTTGTGGTGTGAAATTACAGCTTGTTTTGGTTGTAGGGTCGTAGACAGGAATAGCATGCATAGCCGAATGTCTTCAATGCTAGATATTGAGGATGCTACTTGTTTAGTTTGAAGAAAGGCAATACTCCACCAAGTGTAGGGGTTGGTAGCTTATTAATTAGAAATGTGGCGTTTGAAATGCTTCCCACCAGAATCTGAGCGTCATTTTGGCCTGTGCTAATAGAGTTAAACTGAGCTCTACAATATGGCGGTGTTTCCTTTCTGCTCTTCCGTTCTGAGGTGATGTATGAGGGCAAGAATGTCTGAAATGGATTCCAGAAGTTTGAGCTAGTTTTTCAAAGCTTCTATATTCTCCTCCGTTGTCACTTTGGAGAATCTTGATCTTATTATCAAGTTGGTTTTCTGCTATGTTCTTGAAGTGAGTGAATGCTGCCAATGGTTCACTTTTGGTTTTTAATGGATATATCCAGTTGTGCCTGCTGTAATCATCAAGGAATAATTTGTAATATTTGAAACCATTAGTTGATGCAATAGGTGATGGCCCTCAAAGATCCGTATGTACTAGCTCTAATGGTTTTGAGGCATGTGATTATGAGACTTTGAATGGTAGAGAGTGCATTTTGCCATACTGACAAGCTTCACAAAATTCTATTTCTTCATTTATATTAAATTTCACATTACAATCAGATAGGACTTGATGGAGAACACGATTCGATGGGTGTCCTATCCTACGATGCCATTGTTCTTTTGTCGACACATGCAGCAGCAACAGTACTGCTTTTATGGTCTCTAGATGGACATAAAGAAGAGAAATAGCTAACAGCAACTCTTACTTTGTTGTGTTTTGATCTTCCGGTATCAACAATCTTGTAAAGCCCCTCATGCATCTTTCCTTGCAATAGTGTTATTCTGGTGGCCTTGTCTTTCACATAACAACCAAGAGAATCAAATTTAATGATAACATCATTATCCATAGTAAGTTGGGAAACACTTAATAAGTTTTTGGCAATTTTAGGAGCATGTAATATATTATCTGTCATCAATTCTTTTCTGTGACAGTTGAGTTTTGATAAACCAGAGTTAGTGACTTCAATTCTCTCACCATTACCAACGACAATATTAAGCTTACCATCATGGCAAGTAAGATTATCAATCTGTGATAAATCGTGAGTAATGTGACTACTTGCTCCACTGTCCACGTACCAGGAACCATCATTCACAGTTTGAGGGGTGGCTACGTAAGCTAAGTGATTTTTGGAGTAGTCAGAGGTACCTGACTCTGAGAAAATATTTCCAAGTTGCTCTGAATATCCTAAGCTGTTTCTCTTTGTTATTTCTGAATTTCGAGAACCATTATAATTTCTATCAAATCAATAATAACAGTTTGCTGTGATGTGCCCGATTCAATTACATACTTGACATATGGGTTTATTGCTCCTCTGATTACGTCCACGACCCCTGAAGCTTCGTGATCCCCTTTGATAACCACCACGCATTTGTCCTCTTCCAGATTCAATATTGAAGTGGTGCTCTGTTTTGGCCATATTAGCAAAGGAATTCCCTAGGGGCAGATTAAAAAAATTATTAATCTATTCCAATCGAGCCTCATAAGTGAGTAGCATCATTTGTAGCTCAATCCAGGACAAGTTGGGTTTGTCAGTCAGTTGAACTACAATAGGTGTGTAGTCAGCGTCAAGTCCAGCTAGAACTTGTGTAATTAGATCATTTTGAGTTATAGGACTGCCAGCGAGTGTCAAGTTATCCGATATCGTCTTCATTTTGGCAAGGTACTCGTCCATTGTCATGCCTCCTTTACGAGTATGTTGAAAATCACTCTTGTATAGCATGATGCGAGACCGTGTATTTGCTCCAACAAATTCTTTAGCTGCATTTCAAAGTTCACCGGACGTTTTACAATGTATCATTTGTGAAGCCACTTCAAGTGTCATTGAATTCCATAGCCAC
The DNA here is from genome assembly GCA_032878935.1 of Erythrophleum fordii. NCBI lineage: Eukaryota > Viridiplantae > Streptophyta > Magnoliopsida > Fabales > Fabaceae > Erythrophleum > Erythrophleum fordii. The sequence goes on from JAVQMF010000054.1 coordinate 47,189,202, forward strand.
CCGAGGAGTAACTAATCAAGTGTGACCCATTCTTCAAATGCTGGATTCAATTTTGTCTCTGCACCTTCAGAGATGAGTTCAGGTGGGCATACTCGCGTCCTAAGAAAGAAACCGTCCATTTTATTGCCTCTGATAATTGGTCAGACAAGTGACTCCCATAATAGGTAATTGTTCTGATCCAACTTGATGGAACAGAGTTGTGTAAGGGAAGCAGCAAGAGAACTACCCTTGCTGGTGTTTGAGATGGAGGAAGAATTAGGATTAGTGAGTTGATTTCCTGAAGAAGCATCGTTGGAGGAAGCTGGAGAATTGAAGGATGCTGTGGCGTGAGCACGGAGCTCTGATACCAGTGAGAAAATTATATATTCAGTAAAATTGATCAATGCATTTCTTTGGTTCAATCAGACTTTATATATACACATTCTTGCCACCTTATCACCACGAAGAAGCTGCCGTGTGGCATAAGAGAAAGGAAAAGAAAAAGTTCACGAGATCAAATAACAGCTAATTTCTCTAACGAACTGTTGAAACAAAGTACCGTGCTCTCATCTTCTGCATGTGTGTGAATAACGGAAGCTTGCTGCATCTAACTTGCCTTAACAGTTCTTGCCCATTTATTAACAATGATATATTGATTGATCCGCGGAAGAGAGGAAGGGATTTGGTTTGCAGATGGAGGTCAAGGACTCGACCGATCATGAGAATTCTTATGTCACTCTTTAGCTGGATCATGCAACTCTTTATGGCTTCATCCTGCTGATACGGCACTCAATCTTTTTATTCATCTTTTCTCGAAAAATTAGAGTAGCGTCCTGCAAAAATTGCATAAATACATTATAGGCTTAAAGTGCCAGATCCAGGCTCATTTTTCAGTCGAAACTTTATAAGATCATGTTCTACTTGTACGCTAATCTTGCCACTAGTCATGTTCTCCCTCTGTATAAAGGTTGCACCTTGCCAAAGAAAACACTTATATCCATTGAGGTTAAGGCTGCACGTGGGTTGAACATTTGCTCTGTCCAATGTTTAGCTTTGGTATCGGGTTTATTTTATAAACTAGATGCTCAGCCCGGTTTGATTTGTGACCGGGTAAAGTTGGCTAAACTAATCTCGATCTTATTTTGATACAAATTAAAAAATAACACTTTAAAAAAGTTTTTATATATGTTAATATAAAATTATATATTATTCTTGTAAATAAAATAAATTTTTAATGTAAATTTTTTAAATATATATATATATATATACCGGTCAAAGTAACCAAAATATTTGGTTTGAAGTGTAATCAGTCATATAAGCTAGTTCGATTGAAAAGAAAATTCTCAATCCAACACAATCCGGTATAGACAAAGTAAAAATCTAATTCAGGAGGATCAAAGCCCCCGGTACTTATTTCAAGGAAGTATGACACTTAAACCTAGGGCTCTACAATCTTTATTTTGACATTCTTGTCTACTACTAGTGTGTTTGGTTTTGCGGTGAGAAGACCCAGAATCGCGTTTGCCTGCCGTGGGTAAAGAGAAGCAATTATTTGTTGCTTTGTTTCAAACGTGGTTTTCAATCTTCTGCCGTAAATCCAAACACGCACTACGATAGAGGGACACTTTTCTCTATTGTTTCAAAATTTTTTTATGATTTTTCACTTATTCCATTTACAAGTTTGGCAAGTAAAGGTCTTTTATTTTTTTGGTAAACAACAAAACTTTTCTCCATTGTTTTAAATTTTTTTATGATTTTTCATTTATTCTATTTATGATAATATAGCTTTCAAATACTTTGATATACTGGTTTTTTTTTTTGGCCACTAATATACTAGTATTAACATAGTGTAGTATTATTTGTATGACTAATTTTTGTTTGAAAAAAAATTAATTTTTCTCTTTTTTAATATATATATATATATATATATATATATAAATCATAGTTAAAATTTGGAATTATAATTCTTTGAAAAAAGGACTAACCACATAATGTAAAATTTTTTTGATAATTATATGAAAAATAATAATTACATCCATACTTGTTGGTGCTTAATTTTAAGAATAAATTACACTAACCATTTTGATATTTGACTAAATTACAAAGGATACTTCTTTTATTTTAAAAATTAGTCTTGGATCCTTTTTGATTTATTTTTATCATAGCAATGAATTTAATTTTTTATACGATATATAATTTTTAAAAAATAAAATTACTAAACTATTTTTAATATTATATTAAAAATAAAAATTATAGTATTATGTTAAAGTTTAATACCAACATCTTATATTGTATGGAAAGTTAATTTTTTTAACAAAAAAATAAATTAAAAAATTTTTGTATAGTATATATCAACATATTAGGAGAGTCAAATATAATTTTTGAAATTAAAAAAATAAAGATAATTTAGCTCAATTTCATAAAAAATTGAATAATTTACTCTAATTTTAATTAAGCCAGCCACATGATTTGAGTTCTACTCAAAATTCAAGTATTTTCTTGAAGCAGCAAAGCAACTAATAAGTAATAACTCATTATGGCAATTTAGAAATTATGCTCGTATAATATCATCTAAATAAAATAATACAAAAATATGTCCAAGTGAGTTATATACATATTCGTTTCCTTTTTCCGTTTCCTTCTGGGCTCCTTGGTCAAGGGAATGATAAAAGTGGAAATTGAGAAAATTAAGTGGTGAAATTGGTCATAAAGAGACTTCAAGGGGTTGGCGGTTGCTTCTCCCATATTATACCCATCGTACTCAAACTTGCCCAGAGTCATTGTTGTCGTCTATTTCTCAAGTGCCGCTTCGTTCTTATGAGAATTTGGGAGATTCAGATCTAAGTCTTGTTTGCGTTACATAACCAAATTACTGGATTTTCGTTTCCGTAACGATTTCAATTAATGGCAACGGTGTCCCCTCTCGCCAAATACAAGCTCGTTTTTTTGGGTGATCAATCGGTTGGGAAAACCAGCATCATTACTCGCTTCATGTATGACAAATTCGACACCACCTACCAGGTCAGTCCCGATCTTTTCTCGTCGATTACTTTCTCAATTTGATTTCACGCAGTTCAACTCCTTTCCCACTGAAATCGACGGATTAAAACTCTCAGCGCTGGAGAGGGAAAATAAATTGCAAACTCCTATATACTGTTGATTTATACTATTGATCTCTTCTTTTCTCTCTATGTTATCAGATGATGCATTTCCCATATACGATACAAATATGCATACCTGTATTTGAATTTACGCGGATCAATCTGAACTATAACATATTCTTACGTTCTTATTTGTTTTAGGAACGTACTATTGTTTTAGTTATTTTGGCTTAGCCACGTGTGTCTTTGTTTGTTGGGCAGCAAGATCGTACTTAAGGAAGGGAGAAAGATTGATCAGTGATCAAATGTATTTACGTTGGGAAGGAAAACAACTAGTTGTGTTTTTGCTATGATTACTAAGATGTGCTTATTATTTGGAGGAGTAGGAGTAGATGGATTAATGGGTATTAGATAACTTAGGATGACAACATGTTTTCTTTGAAGGTTTTTTCCCCTATTTTTGTTCATCCTCTTTTGCTTTCCTGCTGCTAGGTTCTTAACAAATTTGTTGTTCATCTAAATTTCAGGCTACTATTGGAATTGACTTTTTGTCAAAAACAATGTACCTTGAAGATCGAACAGTTCGTTTGCAGCTTTGGTAGGCTGTATTCCTCTTTAAGTTATATATAAGCTCTATCCTTTGTCTTTTATTAATTTATATAAAAGCCGTATAAGAATACCCATTACTGACATTGGATTCTTAGAATTAATGCGCATGATGAAGAAGATATCAGAAGGAAGGATATAAAAAGTGAATGGATTATGAAATGGGAAGTGGACAAGAAAATTGAAAGCAATGAGTTATAGGTTGTTCCTTAGGTGGTCTTCTGTTTTGTTGAAAAATGAAAACGGAGTTTGTACAGGAGCTTTGCAAACTGCTTTGTTTATTGAAAGTGCTACAGGATTTCCTTTTTTTTTTTTTTTTTTTTCGTCGTTGTTCACTTCAGTTCAAAAAGAATTTCTATTGTTCCACTTAATGATACTACATTAATAACTTGCACCCTTTGTCAACCTTGTCAAGAACAATAGTTGTCTGGTCACTGATTTGATCTTAAGTCTCTAGTGGCGTCATCAATATATTGTGGTGTACATGGTGTGGGCATTTGTTTTTCCTTTATCTGTTCTTTTCATGTTTTCTCAGTCTAGTGTATTTTAACCTCGCAGGGATACTGCAGGGCAAGAAAGATTTAGAAGTCTCATTCCAAGCTACATAAGAGATTCTTCTGTCGCAGTTATTGTGTATGATGTAGCTAGTGAGTAGTAAATTTTTTTAATGCCACTGTTTTCATCGAATGAAAAGCTTTTATAATTTTTCGAAAGAGCATTATGTAGTTATGAATAAAAAAAACACTCTCACAGACACTTATTCACTGTTTGTTCTCTTGTGCTCTCTTTCTATCTAATATGTGTTTGCATGTTGATATGGATTTGCTTTACACTTCACTTTTCAGTGGTTATAACATTGACAATCTGTTAAAATCTGTTATGGTTGTTTAAACTCCTTAGCAAGCTGTTGTGATGCAGACAGGCAATCATTTCTGAACACTAACAAGTGGATTGAGGAGGTACGTACAGAACGTGGCAGTGATGTTATTATTGTCTTAGTCGGAAACAAAACTGATCTTGTTGATAAGAGGTGAGTAATGAGTTACCGGATATGGTCAATATGAATCCCTTGCGTAGAAGTTGATTCTTAACTGTCTTGATTCCTTTGTAACTGGATATGCTTTATCATTAAAGTATTAAGTATGTTAAGACTCATGATTTATGTCCATTGGCAGAAGGGACTCTCCATATTTTGTTGCAAGACAAAAATCTTTGTTTATTGCTTAACAACTAGATTGGTTAACCCTGTTAAAAATGGTTATTTATAATCATTTTAGCAATAAATGGATTAAATAGCTCTTTAAATTCAGATGGGCCTATCAATTTATCATGGTTGGAGTTATTATTTGATCAGAAACAACCTTTCCCGTTTAAATTCACATCTAATAGATTCTGTCCAATATTACTCTACAACTCTTAAAATATGGTCGGCCAAATACTGTTTAGAATATCAGATTTGGTTATATCAATGGTTACAAATAGTTGGTATGTTGTTAGTTTTAATCACCAGGTAGGATGCACATTATGTTTCTGGTTATTTGTGATTTTACTTTGTAAAATTTTGTTATAATGCTTTGATACTTAAACAGGCAAGTTTCGGTAGAAGAAGGAGATGCCAAGTCTCGTGAGTTTGGAGTCATGTTTATAGAAACCAGTGCGAAAGCAGGCTTCAATATCAAGGTGAACCTTAATGAATTCTCCATGCCATCTCTATATTTTGGTTTATTAGGACATGCTTCTGAACTCTGATGCCTGTGATCTTATCATATTAATCTACAAAATCTGGCATGATTCCATGCTGCTTTTATTTAGAATGTATCCTATCTAGGAAGTTCAAATTCTTGGTCAACTATCTTTGTCAAGTTTATGTTTCACATGTTTTTTCTAGTTTGGGTTCCTTATGTCCTTAATGTCTTCTGCGAATGCAAAATTGCAGCCTCTGTTTCGTACGATTGCTGCTGCGTTGCCGGGGATGGAAACTCTTTCCTCCGCAAAACAGGAAGATATGGTTGATGTGAATCTAAAACCCGCTGTCAATTCATCTCAGACAGAGCAGCAAGGAGGCGGTTGCGCATGCTAGAGAAAGAGAATTTCCAATAGAGTCAGATAATGTCTGTTCGGTGAACAAATTTTTGGGTTTGGCCACTTTGATAGAAGGATGAGATTGCAGAAAATCTGTCCATTCATACCAATGCTCCTTGCGGTCACTTGGAGATGGAAGCGAATAGCAGTGATGGTTTTGATGTAAGATAAGAGCTTTAAGTCATTTGAGTTTTTTCTTTAATTATATAATTAGATCCTCGATGTGAGAAAACCGTAATAAACTGATATAGAAAGTTTTCATTCGTAGACATGAAGGTGGCATTCTGAAATTCTCACGTGGATGAGACATTATGAGAAAGCTTCAAATCTTTAATGGGACGCAGGATTTTGGCGAGTGATGGTAGTGGCAGCGGAAACATATTAAATGCCGTGGGGGTTCTTGTTTTTGTCGTGCATTAAAAGGGCTTCTTCAATTTAGAAAATTAGATGTTTAGCAATTAGACAATTTAATTTATTAAATACTTTATAAAATATATGAAAATTTTAAGATTTATGTATTTTATGTAATATATAAATATTGATTTTTGCATATATCTCAAATGTAATATTTTTTAAAAAAATTAAAAATTAGAATGTTTATTTATCAAACATAAAAAAAAAATTGAATTCAAAACACCAGAAGCAATTATTGTCACTTAGAATTATATAGGTTTAAATAAACTTTTGGTCTTTCTAATTTTATAAAATTTTAATTTGGTTTCTCTAATTTATAAACAATGTTATCATTTTATTTTATTTTGAAATGATTCAATATTGTCCCTGGTCTCATAATTATCTAAAATTTAATGTCAAGTTTTGCAATAAGTTGACTTAAATATCAGATCTAAATGTGAATTAATGGTCTCAAACAATATAGCTCCAAATTGTTAAGCTTATATTTCATATGAATCATTGGAAAGGTAGTAAAATTAGATCATTTTAAAAAATACGGGATAATATTATTTATTTTTAAATGACAAATAAATTAAAACTTTTATAAAATTAAATCGTGTATATAAGCCAATTATGTATTTCCAAAGCAATAGCCATTTGCCAGAAGGAATCGTTTGTTACCACAGTATGTCCAACATGTAATCATTTAAGACCGGCTTTTATGCTCAAGGGAATCCAGATTTTACAGTTTACACGTCCCGTTATAATCAGAGTAAACTAGATTGTCGGCCTAGCTATCCAACTTTGCTTGTTTATTCGGGGCTACTTTCTTTGTTTAAACATAAATACTAAATACAGAATTACAGATGCTTAGAACATATTAAAAGAAAGGTTTGGCGAACTCTTTGAAAGTTACTTTTCAAAGAGTATTTCACAATAATTAACCAGTACCAGCATTATCACACTTGCTGATAATTAATGGATTTTGTTTTGAGAAGATTACTCAGGATGGTCATTTATTCTCAATCTCCGTTCAGATCTTTGGAGATGTATTTAGAAGCATACTATAATACAATATTTGAAGCTGTCGGTAGGTAAGAGTCCTACTTTTTGACAGTATATTGCGCAATTGATTGAAAATTCAGGCAGAGCCATCTATTTCCACAATAAGTGCATGAATCCCTTTTCTACCTTGCATATAAGATCCACGATTAACTCGACAAGTTGTATAGAGTCTGAAAGATGAAGTAAGCTGACGGCTCAACCATTTGGGAACGATTCTTTTGTGCCTCATCAAGACTGACGTGATGAGAGACCATTTTCATTCTCAGAGTTGTCCAACTGTCCTAATTGACACTAACTAGTAGATTGCTGTATTACATATGATTTGCATGCTTTTGTAAATAAAAATAAAAGGGGTTTTAGGACGATATGCAAATGTCAATTAAATATTTAAATGCCAACAAACATTTCCCAAATATTACTATCAACATCATAAAGAGCCCTGTTTTACATATCAAGGGACAAGTTCGAATTAAACAACAAAAAAGAAAAAGCGTAAACGTGAATGGTAAGCAGCGGAGATTGGATCGTCAAATAAGAACAAAACCATCACCCCTCTGCCTGACTTTCAACGTTAGATATATCAACACCAAAGTTCCCAAACTTGACCTGCATAGAAATCAATGGATAGAGTAAACGAATTGTATGGAATGAATAAGAAAAGTCAGATTGACACTGAGATTTAAGACTTTGATAGAATTAATGCTGTCATGTGGATGGCAGCAATGGTAATGTCAAGTTGCAATGTTCAATCTGCCTGTGGCAACTAGAACTTACAATATTGAAAACAGAAGAGCAACTTTTCTGGAATCAAACGAGGCAGCACGCTTATATCTTCTCCATCTGATACTCGGTATATCATGCACCTTCTCAGTGACTAATTTAGCTGTTAATTTACAAAATATGACAATTAAAAATGTATCTGGATCACTTGTGTATTCAGTTCTAGACACGTAACAGTATGAGTGGGATTTGAAGGAGAAGAGTAATCAGAAGATAAAGCAAAATATAAGGGTTGTATGACAACACAAGGAAATATCATAAAACACGCTGGATTATGAAGGCTTCTCAATTTGATTAACCATGGAAAGCTAAAGAATTATGAACAACTGTTTGACTGAATGATACCCTTGCTTTTTTTCAAACCTTCTAGTTCGGGTCAACCATATCTGTTCTTGACATAATTAACTTGTCTTTTACCGCCTTGCTTTTCAGATCTCATACAAATTACAGTCTCGTCATTGATCTAAAGGTCCAACCAGAATGATCCAACTGGCTAAAAATAAGTTTCAATTGTCTTTGGAAACCGAATGACAGATATCAATATTAAAACTCGTTAAGTGGTATCAGTCCCTCAATTCATGAGGATGGTTCTCCTTGGCTTGATTATACAATCAGATCTTGTCAAGACACCAGGATTTATCACGTATGATGAAATTTCCTTCAGGTCTAAACTATTCTGACTGCTTACAGAAAATCATTATCTCTCCATATTATATAATAATTTCCAGAAAAGAGAAAACTGCATAAGCTTCTATGAATTGAAAAATATTATTCCACCAGGGAACAACAGAGCAAAGATTTAGATATACCCCTTGAAGTGGTGAGGTTCGTCAGAATTTGCATGAGTTTTCCACCTACTTTTAAACTAGCTTGTCTCCACAATACCCTCTGCAATGTTGTGCAATGCCAGTTCTCACATCAGAAAAAGGAAAAAAAAAGGAAAAAAAAATGAGAGCAGAAGTTAAAGGCTACTCCTTTATATAACATAAACAGATATGGCATGAAGGGTCAAATGGTTGCTGACCAGATCATATGAACTATCTGAAGTTAATCAATGTTATCTTTTATATGCTATTTCATGAACCACAAGTTTTAGAAGATGAGTTTATGAGACTTACAGTTAGAAAATTTCTGGTTTTAAAACTTTCAACCCCCTCTTCATAAGATTCAGGCGAAATTGAATTCCCATTCTCAGTAGGTATATCAACTGTGCACGAGGAACACACCTCTTCGCTCTTCATTTGGAAATCAATGCAACTGTGGTGGCAATTTATGTGAGCATCTAAACTCATCAGACTTTTAGATTGATCAGGAACTTCTAGGATGCTTAAGAAAGCCAGTGGTGAAGCACAATCTGCCTTGTCACCTTCCTCAGGCAATACTGAAATACTATACAAATCTTGATCCTGCAGAAACAGAACTGCTTCAGTTAAGTTCTTCTTGAGAAACATGAAAGCATATATTGAGCTCTGCCTATTTTCATAGCCGTTTATGGCTAAAAGTTGATCAAGTGGTTCAAAGAAAAAAGGAAAGCAATCCATTGAAACAACACTCATGAAGCTAGTGCCAACATGCTTCATCTGACACTTCTCAAGAATTAGAAACCTCATCTTTGCCTTCTCCCACACCAAACTACTGGCATCTCTACACAAGTTAATCCATTGTAAAAAAGAAAAGGGGAAACAAAAGTAGCCGAATTTTGTATATCGTTTCAGTTTCTTGGCAACTTCATGCCTTGATACATGGCCAACTTTGACTCACTCCTTCTATTATTCCCATTTCCACTTTTACCAAGCATATAATTGTTGTCGTAGCCTCGTGTCTAAAAGTAAAATGGATTATAAAGTCAATCTTATCACTCAGCCAACTAAAAGTGCAATAAATTAAAAAATAGAAATAAAAAATAAATAAAAAATAGGGGAAAAGGTTAGACCACTTTACAAGAAAAGAACTTACAAGTGAACTGTGTAATGGTTGATATAGTTCTGCTGGAAGTGAAGTGTCTTCAAAAAGTATTGACGGAATCTCTGAAATGGAACGGAATATCAGCGCAACCATTAGAGCCATTTCTGCTCTTTCAACATGTAAGTAATCTAATACTATTACCTAAAGGAAACTGTTGGTTAACGTCATCAGAACTTGGTTTAAGTAACTTCAAACACGAACAACTGAGAGGTAGGCTGCCATTCCCGTCCAGAAATTCCCGAATCTTAGGTTCTCCCTGCAAATAAACCGCAAGTCGGACTTATCCCCAAATTTGAGAGGTGAAAGATACAAATCAATGAAGCTTAGTGTCATGAATTAGAAGTGCGAGCTCAAAGAACTTTCATCATAACGTGAGTTTAAGGAAGTTACCCTCAATCAGTGTTGATTGCATTTCAATCCGTGTTTCTTAAGAGCTAATCAACTTTAATGTATCAAATGGTAAGCATACAAGATAAAGTAAAACAAAATTGTTTCACACATGGCTCTTGCTGAGATTTCCACCTTTCAGTCTCCATCAAAAGCTGTAAAGTACTTTGTAAACTCAGCATTTTAGATAAATTTTTTATTTCTTCTCGTGCTGCAACTTGTTAGCAACTAAAGCAAGTGGCCAATATGACTGAACTTCAGATTCGGATCAAAATCAGGCCAGGCAACTAAACTTCAAATGCAGCTCACAATTAAAGAAGTAAATCTATAGCAGTAGGAAATTAGATTCGAAAATAATGCTGAATTTAGGAAGGAAGAAGAAGAGTGTCACCTCGCAGGACGAATCAATAGCCATCGATGAGGTAAAGCAGAACGCAGAAAGACAGTGGAAGTAGCAAAGAGCTTCACTTATGAAATGGTTTTATAAATGAAATGGTTTTATAAAGAAACAATGTGATAGAAATGCCCGTGAATATGAACGTTACATCGGATAAAAAGAGGAGTGAAGAGGAAGCTCTTTCCATTTTACCCTGCTTTGCCGGAAAAGGTCTTGAATACGTCGTCCACGATTACGACAAATTCTTTCATTTTTTTTTTTTCGTTAGTGTTTTCACCATAATAACCTTCTCTTTTGAGGCTTTCTCTTTTGAAAAGAAAAATCAATTATTATAATATATTAGCCTTCTTTTCCACTTTAAAAAAAATCCAATTAAATTTCTTTCTCTTTGTATATATATTTTAAATTCAATAACCCTCCATGCATGAAAAGTAAATACATTTTTTTGTTATAGGATGGAGATAATGTAGTGAGGATTTAAATCTAAGATGACTTAAAAAGCTAATTACACTTTTCACCACTCAGGCATGACTTGAAAGTAAATATTTTGGATAAATAAAATTAATAAATATTTCAATTAAATAAAATTAAGAATAAATTACAATAATTTCTTTTATAACAAGTTAAATTATATTAGATATTTTTTTGTTTACAAAATATTATTTGACTCTTTTAATCTTTGATACATACTATATTTTTTCTCTAATTTACTTTTTAATTCTCTATATAGCATATGTTTATAATTTTATTATTAATATTAAACTAAAAATAATTAAATTGATTTTACATTTTAAAATAAAATTTTAATTTATTTTAAATGTAATAATAAAAATAACTAAATAAAATTATTTTTGAAAAATATATTTAAAAAATAATTTTATTGACATAAAATAAATTAGAAGAAATGTTTTTGTAATATATATATATATATATATATAGAATTTTTGGGGAATCAAGTAATACTTGTGAAAGAAAATGAGTTAAAAAATAATGTAATTTACTTTAAAATTGAAAAGGTAGAGTTAGGAAATTATGAAAAAAAGGAAAGGGCAAATTTGACGAATTGAGGGGAATGAATCTCGGGGTGAGACGATATTGTGTGTATGATGTTGTTGGGGAATGGCTGCATGTGAAGGAAAAAACATGGGTGCCGCAGACAACGACACGGAAGTCAGTGAAAGAGAGTCACGGGTTTGTTTACTATTCCAATATTGACGGATTTGATTTTTTTAATTTTTAAAGAAATATAAATACATGACATGTAAACGTAAAGTTCATTCAGTGAATCTTATTTAAATGCATATAATTTATTTTATCTCGCATATTTTATATTTTTTAAATTAGAAAAAAATGATCCTATTGACCTATTAACTCAAGAGTCAAGAGTGACACTCCCGACTACTTTTTTAATCCAAATTGTCCCCACACACTTGTGACGTTTTGAAGGATGACGACTGGGCTACGTTTCGGCCCAAATTTGATGTAGCGCTCTTGGGTGGGTCCATTCCTTTTATACCTCAGCATAAGAAAATAGGCCCATTCAGACTTCTCAAGGATGTGCTCGTTGATGCCGACAACAATAGAGGCGAACGGTGGCAAATATGGCGCACATTCAAAGACTCGAATAGTTTCGAGGGAGAAAGAACTATATAATTGGGTTTCTCATGAAGCTAATCGAGTGGCTCACTTGTTGACAAAACTAATTTTCTTAATCATCTTGCTCCAAGTTACGTTTCTCCTCCTCTCACAATTCTAAAGTAGTACTTTATTGAAGATGAACAAAATATGATAGAATTTAAGATTTGATACCTTTTCAGGTTATATTTTTAGATAATTTAGATTCTTATATTAAAGAAACTTTTAAATATGAGAAAGACACAAAGGATAAGACCCAGTAGAATCCACCTAAATGGACTGTATACCTACTGTATCACACTCTCTCTCTTGTGAAAAACTCTTAAATATGAGGTAACTTGAACTTATTTTTATGAGGGTATTGCGCCTTTTTTCTCTTTCATAATATTCAGTTTCTCTAATATGCATGGGCTTGGATTTTTTTAGCCTGCTTTTGTTTCTTTGATACTTCCTCACTTCCGACCAAACGTATTACATGCCTAGTAATAGAAAATTGTGTTTGTCCTTTGTCTTTCCATTCTTTTTATTCCATGATTTTTCTTTTTCTTAACGAAAGTCCTTTTCCTTTCTTCATTCGTGAAGTCCTTCGTATTCTACTATATATATATATATATATATATATATATATATATATATATATATATATTTGCTATGGGTGTTTTTAAAAGATGGTCTACATGAATAGACTTACATTATATAAGAAATTCTTCTAGAAGAATAAATCCTCTAAGATATATTTTATGAATTTGACATTATATCTTAATTTAATATTTTAAAGGATTAGACCTATGTCAACTTTTTTATATATATATATATATATATATATATATATATATATATATATATATATATATTTCTTACATAATTTATTTCCTTTCGAGATAAGATTTTTTTATTTCCTCTCACATTTAAACTCATCTTTTTTCTTCAAAACGTAGGTTTGGTCAAAATATTAGTTATTCTCATATTTGCATTTAGTATGTGTAATAAGCTTTATGTGCCTTGTAAGTTAAGGAAATTAAAAAAAAAAAAAAAGAGGACTGAGCATGTTACATCTTCTACACAAAAAAGAAGAAAGAGAAGACAAATGTTGTCTATAAGAAAAATCAATAATTTACCATAATAATAATAATCATGAGGAAACATATCCTTAAAATAATTGATTGAACTCAGTTTAAATAATTTGAAATGATTGCTGTAAAGTGACATTAATTAATAAGAAAATTAAATCATATATGACAATTTTAATTTGCATCTTATGATGAAATATCGAAACATTAAAACTTTGATAAAATTATTTAAACAAGTACAATAAGTGAAAGACTCATTTGCTTCTGGAGAGAAATTAAAATCTCCTTAATTTTTTTTTAAATTTTAGTAATATTAAAATTTAAAAGGGCAAGGGGGATAAAATTTATACAAGTGATATCTATTAATCATGTGTCGCATCTTATACAATATATTTATTCTTAAAATTAAGATCATTAATTTGTATATATTATGAAACAGATGAATGAATGTTGAATGAATGCCTCCATAACCTTCCACATGAATGAATGGTAGCCATGAAACTTCTGCAACTCCTTCCCAAAATGTAATTCTTAATAATGAGCTGTGTGTAACTTCTAAAACTCCAATTTTTGCTTTAAGTTATTGTTTGTTACTATGGCCTCTAAAAGCAGTATAAATAGGCTTACTTTATTTGTGTTTAACATCAAAGGATAATCAAAAGTTCTCTCTTTTTACATTGAGATTGTTTTTCTTTTCTCTTTAGCTTCTAAGCCATTTTGGTATCATAGCCCGATTTGAAAATCCAAGGGTCGAGTGGAGTGTCAAAAATTGGCCTAAAAGTGAGGTTTCTTTAAAGGTGTTGCCACTGCCACCTTTAAAACCATCATTTTTTGTTATTTTTTGACCAAACCAACATTGCCATTATGTTAAGGAGGTCGGAAAACGTTGACTTGGAGGTTTTCACCACCGTTTGCCATACATGCACTTCCACATGCTATCACCGAAGAGCCACGTGCCGCACACATACTCCATGCGTTGCCTAAAGGTTGAAGGCAACTACATTAGCTACCATGTCAGCCCTGAGGTGTCTAGTCAGTGACACATCAATTACCTATCAACTGACATGTGTCAATATTGCTACATAAGCAACATAGTCAGCCTCTTATCCAGTCAGTGCCACATCATTCAACCATCATTCACCACGTGTTCCTATATGCCACATCATCGCCCAATCAGCCAACTTTTCCCATAATTATATTTTGATCCTAAAACTTTCAATAATTATATTTTTGCCTCTAAACTTATATTTTAACCCTTAAATTTTCATAATTGCATTTCAACCCCTTAACTTTTTGAAATTGTCTATTAACCTTTCATCTTTTCGAAAGTTACACACTAAGCCTAAGTTCCTAGAATTCTACATTGATCCTAGCTCCTAAATTTGATTTCTAATATTACCCTAAGCCTTACCAACAATACAACCAATTGCAAGCTATACATCTAGTCTTTACTAGCCTACCATATGCCTCCAAGACAAAGACCTGTGCATGAGGTTAAGATAAAAGAACTGAGGCATCAAGTTCAACTATTATAGGAGATGGTAAAGGTCTAATGAGCCCAGTTGGAGGATCAAAGAGAAGTAGGACAACAAAGAGATCCAAGAGAGGTTGACTCTGATAATAGCAACTCTTCAACAATTGATAGCTGCCTTCCTTAGAGACAGTTATTCTGCAACAGTGATATTAAAGTGAAAATTCCTGACTTTGAAAGGAAACTCCAGCCATATGAGTTTGTAGACTAGCTTTAAACAGTCGAACAAGTGTTCAAGTATAAAGAGATACTAGAGGAATAAAAAGTAAAGATCGTCACTATCAAGCTCAAAAAGCATGCCTCCACATAGTAGGAAAATCTTAAGCGAAAATGTGAATGTGAATGGAAAAGTAAGATTCTAACATAAGAGAAGATGCAACGTGAGCTCAACTAGAAGTTCTTACCAGAACATTATTATCAAGATGGATTTATCTAATTGTAAAATCTTCGCTAAAAGTCCCTGTCCATAAAAGAGTATACTAGAGAATTTGAAAAGCTTATGATGAAGTGTGACATCCAGGAAAAGGAGGAGCAGATGATAGCCTCCTACCTTCGTGGGTTGAATACTGACATTGTCCATCTTGTCTTCTTTCAACAATATTGGACTTTAGATGACATCATTCGTCTAGCCATCTATGTTGAGAAGTAGTCAACCAGAAGGTCTTTATACTTACTGTCTTCATCTACTAGGAACCCTTTCAATGGCCACAAGATACAAGCTCAGCAACCTAGCTCTTCAAGCAAGCTTCCACCAAAAACTATTAAGCAATCTAGTTTTAATGCACCTAAGTGCTTCAAATACCAAGGATTTGGTCACATAGCTTCGGAGTGTCCAAACTGCAAGGTTGTCACCATTATTAAAGGGGAAGCTTATGCAGAAGAAGATGAATACGTACCTGATGACAAAGAACCAGTATTTTATGAGGAGCCAGTATTTGACAAAGAAGTCATGATTGTCAACCACAGTGAAACATTGGTGATTAAGTAAAGCCTGCATATAGCGCAAGCAAAAAAAGAGCCATGGTTACGTCACAACATCTTCCACCCCCCGCTGTATTGCTTAAGGTAAAGTCTGTGATGTAATCATAGACAGCAAAAGTTACGAGAGTGTAGTATCAAACTATATGGTGGAAAAGCTTAAACTGCCGACTCAAGATCACCTATATCCGCACAAGCTACAATGGCTCAATAAGGGAAGTAAAGTGAAAGTCTCTAAACAATGCCTTATTTCTTTTTCAACTGGGAAAAATATTGAGATGAAGTATGGTGTGATGTCATCCCTATAGATGCTTGCTATCTTTTTCTTAGAAGACCTTGGCAATATGATCGTTGTGCTTTATACAACGGTGATGCAAACACTTATTCCTTTGTAAAGGATAGAGTGAAGATCAAGCTAACATCGTTACCACCTAGTGAATATAACCAAGGCAAGAAGGAGTCCAAGACTAGTGTCCTTAATTGCTAAGGAACAATTCGAGGTGACAAAAATGGAAGCCCAAACCATGGGTTTGGTCCTGTTACTCAAGTCAAATGAAGGATCCACCATTCCGTCAGCAATCAAACAATTGCTAACTGAATACTCAGATGTCGTACCAGACGAAATTCTATCTGGTCTGCCACCTATGCGTGATAACCAACATGCAATTAACTTTATCCCAAGAGCTGTCATTCTTAACAAACAAGCTTATAGGATGAGTCTATAGGAGCACGTTGAGAATTAACGCCAAGTTGAAGAGTTATTGAAGAAAGGCCTGATTCGAGAAAGTGTCAGCCCCTGTGCTGTACCTATCTTCTTAGTACCAAAGAAAGATGAAAGTTAGAGAATGTGTATAAATTGTCGAGTAGTCAATAAGACTACTATCAAATATTGATTCTGGATATCTCGGCTCAATGATATGCTAAATCAATTACATAGTACAACTATCTTTTCTAAAATTGACCTTCGAAGTGGGTATCATTAGATCAGAATTCAGCCTGGAGATGAATGGAAGATCGCCTTCAAAACAAGAGATGGCTTGTGCGAATGGACAATAATACCTTTCAGGTTAACAAACACCCCTAGCACAGACACTTCGACCCTTCATTAGAAAATTTGTGGTCGTTTACTTTGAGGACATTTTCTACTACAACAAGAACTACAATGAACACTTAGAGCACCTATGACAAACTCTTTAGGAGTAGAAACTTTATGCCAACTTAAAGAAATACTCTTTCTTGACTAGTAAAGTGATTTTTCTAGGACATATCATCATTGCTGAAGGTATCCAAGTTGATCTAAGCAAGATTGAAGCCATTAACAGTTAGCCCATTTTAACATCTATCTAAGATATTCGAAGCTTTTATGGATTAGTTTCCTTTACAGGAGATTTATCAGGAATTTTAGCTCAATTACTGCACTACTTATAGACTATATCAAAAGAGATAAGTTCCAATGGATAGAGCAAGCTCAGAAAAGCTTTGAAGAGCTGAAGAAGCATTTGACAAGAGCCTCGGTTCTAACTCATCTAAATTTTAATCAAGTGTTCGAAGTCAGCTGTGATACTTCCAACACTGGGATTGGTGTCGGTTTGAGCCAGGAGGGACATTCAATTATCTTTTTCAATGAGAAACTTAATGAGGGTAAACTTAAATACTCCACTTATGGCAATGAGTTCTATGCCATTGTCTGAACTTTACAGCATTGGAGTCATTATTTGCTGAATAAGGAGTTCATTCTCTACTCAGACTATGAAGCTCTCAAGCATCCGAATTTTCAATAGAAGATCAACTATAGACATGCCACTTGGAGTGAGATTTTATAGTCTTACTCATTCCTACTGAAGCACAACGTAGGAACCTTGAATTCTATAGCCGATGTGTTTAGCTGACGTCATACTTTGTTATCTACTCTTCAAGTAAAAGTTGTCGAGCTTGAAGTTATCAAAGAGCTATACCAAAATGATCTTAATTTTCATGAAGCATGGAGTTATATAGAGCCACAACCCTTCCAGCAGTACCACAAGTATAAAGGTTTCTTATTTCGAGAAAAAGCTCTTTACATTCCTCAATGCTCATTATAGGAAGCAATTATTTAGGAGCCCCATAACATAGGATTAGTAGGTCACTTTGGACAAGATAAAACTATGGCTTTAGTCAAAGAAAATTTTCACTGGCCCAAGCTTTAAAGAGATTTCAATAGGCATATCCAAAGATGCAGAACTTATCACTTGGCTAAGTCTAAAAGCCAAAATATGAGACTATGCATGCCTCTTTTTATTCCAAATACATCTTGGGAAGGTGTAAATATGGATTTTTTCCTTGGACTACCTTAGACTTAGAGACAAAAAGACTTTATAATAGTAATTATAGATAGATTCTCGAAGATAGCACATTTTATTCCATGTCAAAAGACAAATGATACTGTTCAAGTTGCAGATTTATACTTCAAGGAGATTATACGTCTTCATGGAGTTCCGAAAACTATCACTTCTGATCAAAATGTCAAATTCTTAAGCCACTTTTGGAGAATTCTATAGAAGAAAATAGGGACTAAACTTCAATTCAACAATGCTAGCCTTCCCCAGATCGATGATCAAACTAAAGTAATTAACAGAGTTTTGGGAAATCTACTCTGGAGTTTTTTTGAGAAGAATTTGAAGTAATAGGACCTTATCCTTGCCAAGTTGAGTTTGCTTACAACAACTCAGTTAATCAAGCTACAAGAAAGTATCCATTTGAAATTATTTATGGCGTTCATCCAATTAGCCTGTTGGATTTGACCCTTTCAGTTGATAAGTAACACTATAGTGCTAATGCAAATTAAAGGGAAAAGCAAAATCAAGAAGCTACATGAACAAGTTCAAGAGCAAACTCAAAAGCAGAATTTGAGATATAAGGCACAACATGATAAGCATCGAAGACAACAAACTTTTAAAGTTAAAGAATTGGTATAGATACACTTGCAGAAGAAATGATTTTCCAATCAACCAAATGCCAAGTTGTCGCCTACAGCTAATGGTCCATTTAAAGTTGTGTAGATCAACAACAATGTTTATAAAGTCAAGCTACCAGGCGCCTATAAAGTCTTTACCACTTTTAATGTTGCCAATCTTTAATCATACTTTGAAGATGATGTAGAACTTGACCTAAGGGCGAGTCCCATCTAACCTAAGGAGGATGAAATGGATTAATAAATGCCTCTATAACCGTCCACATAAATGAATGGTAGCCATGAAACTCTTGTAACCCTTTCCTAAAATATAACTCTCAATAATGAGTTGTGTGTAACTTCCAAAACTCTAATTTTTGCTTTAAGTTTTTGTCTGTTACTATGGCCTCTAGGATCAGTATAAATAGGCCTACTTTTCTTGTGTTTGACATCAAAGAATAATAAGAAGTTCTCTTTTCTTACATTGAGATTATTTCTCTTTTCTCTCTAGCTTTTGAGCTATATTATAACAACACATCTAAATCGGATCCCATTTGAAGTTAAAAAAAAAATCTAAATAAATCTTAAAGTTTTGTGAATGGGATCATCTAAAACACTTTAAGTAAAATTTAAAAAAAAAATTGAGACACACTTGTATGGAATCCATCCACTTTTCTCGTTCTTTTTCTTTCTTCACTCTATCCCATACTTAAGAAGATCCATGTTCTTGGATTTGCGACATTTCACATTGTTAAATTTTGCTTTCTTCTGTATAGTCTTCAGAGTCACAGTCTCTCAGCGTCAAATAAATTATGAGTTCTTCGAAAGTTCTTAGCTTTATATATTGGCGCTCGTGGATTGACCAAATGTATGTATGGCTCAACTCTGCTTTGGTTCTTCCAATTATAACCAAAATCAATTCTTTGATCACATTCTTCTAAATTCCATTTAAGTAACAACCATACACTTGAGCTACTAAACCTTAGTGAGCAACAAAGAATTAGTTCATAGCTAAAAGCAAGCACTACAACCTTGAAAATCAATCAAGTAAGGTGTTCTTCAGCTTCAGTTTTCATAATTTTTTGTACTTATATATTTTATTTGAATTCTTGTTTTTCTTGATGTGAAATGTGAATGTCTTTGTTCAAGCAGATTCATGGGGTTTTAATTTCTCCCCTTTTTCTATTATGGGTTTTGCATCTGTTCAATGAGATGCAAGGGCACTAATTATGGCAAAATCTCGGGCATAATTATGTATATTAGTATATTTAGATAAAGAAAAGGTGCCCAGAACCCTCTATTGAAGATGTCATTATATTGATGATGATACTTGCGGAACTAGTGCATTAGTTATTAGACATTTTGACGTGATATCTTTAGCATTCAGAGTGTAAGAACATGTGCTCAGGAGTGCCTTTTCTAGGTTTATCGCCCAGTGATGTTAGAGTTAGGAAGCAAATGATTGGTCAAATAAGACTGAACATAAGATATTTGCCTGAATCTTAGTATGAAATTCCTAAACTCAAACTTTATTTACAAGACCAAGAGTATTTTGAAATAATTTTCTTTTCATCAAAATGTTGTTGTTGTCCCGTTATTATCAATTTTCCATCTCCTTAGGCATATGTCTTGTGTTGATTTGTTAAGTTAGTGGTAATCATGTGTTTGAGCTTAGCTTGGATTGAGTTTTCCTCATAGAGTCTCCTTTGTCACCTTTATAGGTTGGTTGACTTATTTTATAAACTATGAAAGAAAACAAATATCTTCTTATTATTAATGCAAATCACCTATAATGCTACAGCATTTAATCAAAGGCAAGCTATTCATGTTAGGGGCATGAGCTTGTAGGGAAATTCCTTGTGGCTTGGCCTTTAATAATTGATAAAACTAGAATTTGAATTTAAATTGCCTTGATAACAAATTTAAATTACTATGTTTCAAGTTGCCTTCAACTATTGGTATGCTTAGGTTGAAATAAAATCATTCCTTTTTTTATGTTTTATGTTCACCTAGTATTACATAGTTCATTGTAAATTCATGTATATCTGGGCTGAAGATTTTTGTTCCTCTCCCTTTTGCCCTTTCATTGGCCTTGGTTAGAAGTAATATGCTTTAATAGTTATTGCATTGTTGTTGACTTTGTCTTAAATTGTCTTGAAGTTTGATTGACAAGTGTTATTTTAAGTCATCTCTATAAATATCTAATTGTCAGACTTTGATTGTACACACAAGCATTAAGCATATACTCTTAGAAGCACAACATCGATGGCTACATCTAGCTAAAATTTGTGAAATTCTTTATAATTATAAGAAGTTTCATATTGCTCCAGAACCCGCAAATATACCATCAAGTATGATTCTTCAGTTCTATCAGTTTTATTTATTTATCCTGCCCAATGGCTTCTAGGACTCCTTTCTACCATAGTTGTTTAAATAGCTTCCTTTTCTAGAAAAGCTTTTACAACCATAATTTTATCATTTGTTTATGTTGGTTTTTCTTCTTCTCTTGCATATAAATCTTATGGGGGTTGGGACCTGCATGAAATTTCCAAACAAATATGCTTGGGTTTAATTGCAAGATAGTCATTATCAAGTCATAGATAAATTATTTATCCTTCTTAACCTTTATGTGGTTCACTTTTCCTATTTGATCAGAAGTGCTGAGAGACTTTAGGAAAGATGACCATAACTAGAGGAAGAAAAAAGGTGGGAAAATAGTGAAGGAAGCTCATGAAAGACTTAAGGTAAAAATCTAGTACCTAAGTTACAATCTTAAGTATTGTTAGCACCATAATGAAAAAGAAAGGTGCTGCAAGCTGTATATACTTGATTAAAGTTAACTTTGCTTTTGAGAGTGAAATGTATTAAGAGCATCATCTATGTAAACAATGGTAATGGTTAGGTATGTATGTGATAGCCACTATTTTTGCAATAGATTCCGTAAGCATACGGATCGCTTTTTATAATATAGTGAATCAAGGTCGTCCCACAGAGAATTAAATTAAACTCAATTAGGCTTAAAGAAACTTGCTTTTGTTTAAGTCAAGACAAGCAACTACCAATGTAAGAAATTAAAAGAAATGAATTTAAACTAATACTGAGCGTTAAGATCGTTCTAATGAGATTAATCACTAAGGAGTATCCTAGGCTTCTATCCCTTAATTGCCACGAATTGAATTGCTCAATTAACTGGTTAATTAATAATATAAAAGTTAAGGAGATTAAGTGAGCCTAAGTGTATCTCGAACCACTTAGACTTCTATCCTAGTTAATTACAAATCTCCCTCACAATTAATTAGGTTAATTGTATTCAATCCTTTTCACTACTTAGGACTCTTGAGTATATTTCTATACTTAAAAATAAAACTAGAATGACTTAATCCTAAGTTGCTTAATCAAATGGTCCATTGAGATTTTCCTCTTTCAAGAGCTAATGTCAACCCCCCACTTCCATAAAAGAGATGGTCAAACTCTTAAATGAAGCACAATAGATAGATTAAGCATTCAAATCAATAATCAACTCAAATTAACTTTGCAAAATTTCCATTACATGGCAACGGGTTTAAGTAAACCTAAGATCTAGGAAATCTAGCTACACATGGCTCTACACATTGCAAACAAAACTAGATATTTGGATAGACAAGGAGTCATGGATAAAAGATGGAGAATATAAGAAAACTTAGTGAAATCGCGTTGATTCGGCCTCCAATCTTCAACCTAAACTCTTTTTCTTCAAACCCTAGCTCCTTGGTGCATGTTTCTCTTTAGAAACTCTCCTCCCAGGCTCAGAATGATGAATCCCTAGCTGCCCATCGTGTTTTTAGTCCACAAATCGAAGCTATGTATTTCAGTAACCATTCTAGCAATGGCGAGGGGTGTCTCTTGCTATAGCGAGAACTTACAGGTTCCAAATCCTTGCTAATCTCCCTACTACCTGCGCTATAGTTAGAAGCTCCCTGGATTTTGTATGAGTCATGACTTCGCTATAGCGAACTGACCTCCTCGCCACAGTAAAAAAGCATCCTAGCTACAATGAACTACAGGGAGCTCTCACACATTGTTTTTGTCCCCTATTAAGAAGTGAAGGTAACACGTTATGATGTCATTTCTTTTTTATTTTTGCCTAATTGTTATTTGATGAATTATTTTTAAGACTATTTCTTTTTTTGCGCACCCTGGACAACTTAGGGAACATCAAATTGATATGATACAATTGTGTCATAGATTTATACATTAAATAATATAGTGAAATTTGTAAATCATGTATTTCACTTTGAGTCTGGAATGGTGATGCTTATAGAGATATTGTTTAATCCTAGTACACTCTAACCTACTTGTAAATTTCATCATAATCTTGATTTTCATGTCAATCATTGTTACAGAATAAGAAATATTCTTGTAATTAGTGTATGTATTCATAGAGATTGGTTTAACATGATTATAAGCATTAGCATTTATAAAGTTTCCTATTTTATAGACACCTATTGTGTATAAATAAGTATGTTATTTATAAATAAAATCATCCCTTTTAGCAAGTTTTAATAGTATAAGAGTTGAAGAAAATTTGTTAATGTGTATTGGTGTGCCTAGGTCACTTATAGAGGCTGCTCATTAGATGCCACCACCAACCCTAAAAGGCTCAAAATGCACTAATCGACCTTTCCCAAAATCTAACGATCGACAACGGTGTGTGTGGGCATCACATGTCACTTCACAGATCTTGCATTTTCTCATGCACCAGCACATAAGGGTGCATGAGAAGAACTCTCTCACTTTAGTCTCTTTTGTCAAGGTTGAGTCCTCTATAATTTGAGACTATTAAATCTTATATTTTATCTGGTTATGAGATTTCTTCTCTGCAAGATACCTTTGCTAGAGTACTTCATACCGAAAGCTTACAAACACATTAACCTACTAACAACAAATAGTACTCTTGTAAGTCATGGTGATTATAAGCCTGGACGTCAGAGTAATCGGGGTGGTAACAAGGTAGGCGAAACATACAAGAATGCTGATAGTCATAATTAGGAGTCAGGAGGAATTGTGCGTTATTACTATCATAAGTCAGGCCATACAAAGCATAATTGTAATAAACTTCAAAACAAACATCATAAACTCAGTCAACAAATGTTACATCATCTTCTGAGAAGACTATTCTAATCTCTGTTAAGGAGTTTGCTCAATTCTTTCAGTATCGAGAATCATTGACATCCACCATTCCTACTACTACTATTTTTTAGTTAGGTAAATTTATTACATGTCTTATCTCTTCCTCGCCTACCTAGGTCATTGATTCTGGTGCCACAGATCATATCATAAGTAATCCAAGTCTCTTTTCTACTTTCTGATCACATGACACCTCCTCCTATGTTACTTTAGCAGATGGGTCCATTTCCTGTGTTCTGGGTTATGAACTGTTAATCCTATCTCATCTCTTTCTTTGTCTTCAGTGTTAAGTTTACTTAATTTTTCTTTTAATATAATTTCTATTGGTAAACTCACTCATACCCTGAATTGTTGTACCTCATTTTTCCCTGATCATTATTTATTTCAGGATTTTACAACGAAGCAAATTTGGTAAAGGTTTAAAGGTCTTTATATTCTTGATACACAAGTGTCAAGATCTATTGCTTGTTTCAGTGCTTTGACTCCCTTTGAAATGCATTGTCGATTAGGCCACCCCTCTCTACTCTCTCTTAAGAAACTTTGTCCTTAGTTTAAATATTTATCTTTTTTGAATTGTGAATCGTGTTAGTTTGCTAAATATCGTCATCTTCCCTCTGTGTCTAGAGTCAATAAACGAGCTACTTTCTCATTTGAGTTAGTTCATTTTGATGTTTGGGATCCTTATTAAGTTATGTCTAAGTTTAATTTTAAATACTTTGTTACTTTTGTCAATGACTACTCTCATGTTACTTGGTTATATTTAATAAAAAATTGTTATGAGTTGTTCTTCATCTTTATTCCTTTTATGTTGAAATAAAAACTCAATTCAATACTTCTGTACACACTTTATGAAGTGATAATATTAAAGAATACTTTTCAAATTCTTTTCAGTCTTACATGGTTCAAAATGACATTCTTCATTAGTTTTCTTATGTTGATATGCCATTACAAAATGGGGTTACTCAACGGAAAAATAGACATTTACTTGATGTTGCAAGAGCCTTTCTATTTCAAATGAATGTTCCTAAACAGTTTTGGGTATATGCTATCTCTATAACTTGTTTCTTGATTAATCGGATGTTGTCTCTATTCTTAATGGTAATGTTCCACGTACTATCATTTTTCCTTCAAAGCCTCTATTTCCTATTAAACCTAGGATCTTTGGCCTTACTTGTTTTGTTGAGGATGTCCATCCCCAAGTTATCAAACTAAATCTAAAGTCACTTAAATGTATTTTTTTGGTTACTTTCATCTTTAGAAAGGATATAGATGTTTTTCTCTTACTATTAATGGCTATCTTGTCTCTGTAGATGTCACTTTCATGAAAATATTCCTTTTTTTACTTCATCTTCCATTTATAACAACCAAGGGAAGGAAGATGATTTGTTGGTTTATACTGTAACTTGTTCTGATAGTTCTCTAGGTATTCCTACACCTGTTCTGGAGTCTTCTTGTCTACTTATTGTTCATGTTTATTCCAGGAGACAACAGCAGATTCCTACCTCCAGTCTAGACTCATGCCCTTTACCATCCTTTTCATTGTTGGATCCAGTCTCAAATGACGCTAATTCGAGTCTTGATTTTTTTATTGCTTTTCAGAAAGGTAAATGTCATTGTACTTATCCTATTTCTTCATTTGTTCCTCATGATTGTTTATCTTTTTCTTTTAGCTCTTTTATTACATCTATTGATATTGTCTTGCTTCCTAAAATTGTTTATGAAGCTTTGTCCTACCCTGGCTGGTCTGCTCCTATGATGGAAGAGATAGGCACTTTTGATGATAATGACACTTAGAGTTTAGTGGATTTGCCTACTAGCTAAAAGGCTAATGAATACAAATAGGTGTTTGCAGTCAAAGTGAATCCTAATAGCTCAGTAGCTTGTCTTGTTGTTAAAGGATATATGTTGATTATTCATATACTGTCTCTTCTATAGCCAAGCTTGCCTCTATTTTGTTATTCATTTTTGTGGTAGCCACCTATAACTAGCCTTTACACTAGTTTAGATATCAAGAATACTTTTTTACATGGTGATCTTCAGAAGCAAGTATATATGAGCAACCACCTAGGTTTATTGTTCAGGAAGAGTATGGGAAAGTATATCATTTTCAAAAATCCTTATATGGTTTGAAACAGTCATTGTACTTGGTTTGGTAGATTTAGTGAAGTGGTTCTAAAATATCGGATGAACAAAAGAAAATGTGATCACTCAGTGTTTTATAAACAGTCTAAGGCTGGCCTAATTTCACTTATTGAGTGACACTTCTATCATTTCATCTCTTAAAACCTTCCGTCATTCTCAATTTTAGGCGAAGGAGGGCTGTTAAAATATTTCTTTGGAGTTGAAGTCATAAGGAATAAGAAAGGTATTTTTTTATCTCAAAGAAAATGTGTTCTTGACTTGTTGACAAAAAAAAGAAAAATTGAGAGCTAAGCCATGTAGTACTCCAATGACTCCTAACTCATAACTTGGCAAAGATAACAATGAGTTATTTGAAGATCTTAAGAAGTATAGAAGATTTGTTAGGAAATTGAATTATCTTACAGTGACTTGTCTAAATATTACATATCCTGTTAGTGTTGTAAGTCAATTTATGTCTTCCTTAACAGTCAATCATTAGGCATTTTAAAAAAAAATCCTATGCTACTTGAAAGGAGCCCCAGGATGTGGCATCTTGTATGGGAATAATGGGTGCACTAATATTTAATACTTTTCTGATGCAAATTGGGCAGGATTTAAGGTTGATATGCGATTTACTACAGTGTTTTTGTGGGAGGAAACCTAGTTTCATGAAAAAGTAAGAAACAAAATATAGTATCTCATTTTAGTGCAGAATCAAAATATAGAGCTATGACACAATCAATGTGTGAGATTATATGAATATATCAACTATTAAGTGAAGTTGGTCTTAAGACCTCATTGCCAGCAAAGCTATAGTGTGCTAATCAAACTGCTTTTCATTTTGCCTCTAATCTTATGTTTTATGAACGAGCCAAGTATATCAAAATTGATTGTCATTTTGTTCATGAAAAGATACAAGAAAAATTCATCTCTATGGGATATGTCAACATAGGAGATCAATTAGGAGATCTCTTCACGAAAGCCTTAAATAGAGGACGAATTGAGTATATCTATAACAAGTTGGGTATAATTGACATTTATGCTATAACTCGAGGGGAGTGTTATAGAATAGAAAATATTCTTGTAATTAGTGTACGTAATTATAGAGATAGGTTTAGCACAATTATATGAATTAGAATTTATAAAGTTTCCTATTTTATAGAAACCTATTGTGTATAAATAGGCATGTTGTTTATGAATAAAATCATCCATTTCAACAAGTTTTCAATCATCTTAAAATTTTGATCTTTTCTACCTAAGTTATTTGCATAGCATTCAACTTGTTAAAATTATGTCTTTAGTCATTAATCATCTTACCATTCTATAATTTTTGGGTTTATAAAGGAGGTCCTTGGGACCTACGTAATGGTGAGAGAGGTAGAAATCAAACCCATTGATTAAGGACTAAGATCAATGGCATGTGAGCTATTAGCTCATTGGCATTCTCACCATTTATTAATTTCTTTCTTAAGTAACCTTGTTTACAGTATATGTTAATTTCATACATAACAACCATAATTGGTTCTTAACTGATATCTTTGTAGTTCCTTTTAGTATTTGGTGACCTATTTTGCATGGTTGAAAATCTTTGTGAAGAAGAAGAATCTTTCTTCTTAATTTTTCTATTTTAGTCATGTATGAAATATATTGTTAACTTATTCTATTTTTGATTGAATTTGCATAGCTATTTTCAGTCTTTTAACTCTTTAAGATAGGATGCTTATGCGTTGATCTTTTTTAGGGTGGGTTAGGGGGTTATTGGCCTTATACTTTGGTCACCCAAAAATTAATACGTTATGACATTTTTATCATGAGCTATTTTTTTTTATCATCTTTCTAATGAGTTATGTTGTTAAAATCTTAATATATTTTTACTTATCTGAGTTCTTAATATATTTTAAATTTTGACCCATCTAAAATTAATATCATGTTGAGTCTTCATCCCTTTTTCCTTTTGCTCTTGCTCAAAATAATCAAGAAACTAAGGCAAATTTTAAATGTGCTAAAGACAATGAAGAAGCTCTTCCTTATGCCTAACAAATTAACAATACTATGCCTTGTAGAGAGATGTACACTTCTTTATTGTTTAGTCTTCGTCTAAATATTTATCAGGTTCCTTCATAAACTATAGATACAACAAGCATGAGCAATGCTCAGGCATCAGAATATGAAGAAGCTAAATCTGATATCCTTTTAGTGCATAGCCATAGCCTATATGTCTAGTTTTTTTTGCTTTTATTCTTCAATATTATTGTTGCTTGTATGTATTATAATTTATTCTTCTAACTCAACATAATGTTTACAACATTCAATAACCATGTAACTTCCCTGCTCTACTCTTTTCTTGAGCTTTAATAGCCTGTGGTTGAGAAGACTAATGCCAAATACCCTAATCCTTATCATCCTCTTAACATTTTAAAGTAAGTTTCTTCTTTCATAGTGTCTTATTGTATTATCTTTCTTCCATCAATACTGGTCCTGTGATTAGGCCAATTCTTGACATGGCATAGTAATTCTAATATCAAAATTGTAAAAGATGCTCAAAGGAAGTTGTCAAGCATTCTTAGGGTGGATTATATCTCAATTAGTCAAGCAAATAAAACCAAAGACATTGATGATGCTAGCTTAATGCATGAACCCTAAGAGCACCTTGGCTTTTCGTCATGGGAAGATGTTTTAAAAAATAATGCTAGAAGTCAACTTGTGGCTTGTCATCACTTGTTGCCTAAAATACAACCAAATACTATGGTAATTAATAGGAATTCCTCTCAAGGAGATGAGATAATATGGCAACTTTCTACCAGCACCGTAGATAAACAACATGAGAATTAGAATCTCATACAAGTTCAAGGAAATTGGCAGGTATTGCATGGTGTAACATTAATATCATACTTGTTGCATTCTTTTTAGTTATTCTAAGATCTATTTCATTGTGGCTCTTTTTTCAAAGTTGTAGTTTTATTGATCAAGTCATTTTTAGATATTAATGTTTGAGCATTTTGCTTATGCTTGCACATATATTGGAAATTCATCTTTGTTCTATTTTCCTCTAACATATGGTGATGCAATATTATATCTTTTTTCCTATTAAAACTAGTATCAGAACAAATTGATGTTGATTTGTTGCTGTTATTGAAATAGATTGACAACAAACTTCTTGTTTCTTTAAAAATGAAAAAGTAAAAAGATTTTATATGTATTAAAAAAAAAGTTAAATTAGTATTTTGGTCCTTTAACTTTAA
The DNA here is from genome assembly GCA_032878935.1 of Erythrophleum fordii. NCBI lineage: Eukaryota > Viridiplantae > Streptophyta > Magnoliopsida > Fabales > Fabaceae > Erythrophleum > Erythrophleum fordii. The sequence continues at coordinate 47,218,629 of JAVQMF010000054.1, forward strand.
ACTTCAAAACAGTCCCTTAAGTTTGAAACATGCCAAAATGATCCTTTGACTAGTATTAGAGACTAAGGTAATATAGAATATCAAAGTTCTATATCGAGTAGTATGTATTACGTAATGGGATAATTAAGTAGGATGATTCTCTCATCTTAACAGCTAGTTTTTGGGGGAGGATTCTCTACCTTACTTGGATTCACATCAATTGGTATTAGAGTTATTAGTCGATAGTTTTGGAAATGGCTACTTGTGAAGGATTTTGATCCGCAAAGGCCAAGTAAAGTGTCACAGAGTATAGCTACTGAGATATTGGCTTTTTAAAGGTGGCTAGTTGATGGGGAGTAAGATAGTATGAAATGCTAAAATCTTACATTGAATAGTATAGACTACTCAATGGTATACTTAAGTAGGATAAATCTCCCACTTAAATAATTAGTTTTTAAAAGAGGGTTCCCCACTTCACTTGGGTACCCATCATATTTCTTCCCATAAGAGCCTTTTTTATCATTTATATGCTGACTAAGATTTATGTATGTTGAGGTGTTGTCCATGGTGTCTTTTTTTTTCAGACACAACATAATTTTCCTAATTTTCCAAAAAAACCTCAAACCCAAATTCACCACTAACTACTAACTAGCTCAACCTCTTTCTTTTTCACTTTGTCTTCCACCACATACACTTTCCCTTTACTTGTCTACCCTATATCTTTATTCCTCTTTGGCTCTGTAACACCATCAATTCTAGCTCATTCTAACTCATCTCATGCATTTACATAACTTAATATCATGAATCATGTGAGTTTTGTATGAAAAAGGCAAGGAAAATAATACTCATTTTAGCATTGCGTTGGGTCTCAAAATTCTATTCGGTGTCACATGGACCATGTAAGATCATCTTATACCTTCTCATATTTAATTCCATCATTATAACTCATTTACATTACAAAAACATGCCTACAATTCATGAAAACTGAAATGGGGCATGGAAACTTAAAGATCATTCTTGGCCAGAATTGGTCCTTTTTTTGGGCAAACTTTGAAAAATCATAACTAAATCTAGAAAAATCAAAACTATGCAATCTTGGTCATTATAACTCATTCTAACTCATCTCATGCCTTTACATAACTTAATATCATGAATCATGTGAGTTTTGCATGAAAAAGGCAAGGAAAATAATACTCATTTTAACATTGCGTTGGGTCTCAAAATTCCATTCGGTGTCACATGGACCATGTAAGATCATCTTATGCATTCTCATATTTAATTTCATCATTATAACTCATTTACATCACAAAAAAATGCCTACAATTCATGGAAACCGAAATGGGGCATGGAAACTTAAAGATCATTCTCGGCCAGAATTGGTCCTTTTTCTGGGCAAACTTTGAAAAATCATAACTAAATCTAAAAAACTCAAAACTATGCAATCTTTGTCATTATGGAAATATTGGGATGTCTAATTCACAATAAAAATACGTCTAAGTCACAATATTTATCACCTAGGACGTTTGACATCCAAAAAGCTATAGAGGTCCAACTAAAATCTGGAACTGTCACCGAATTCTACAGAAAATTTTGAAAATTTTTAATTAATTCCAAAAAAATCCAATCTATACAAATGATACCAATCTGAAAATCTATGAATGTTAACTAGGGAGAAAAAATATCTCTAGATCAGTTCATCAAGCTCAGACTCCGAAATTCAATAGAACAGTACTTCTGGTCGGGCAATTTCACTGATACTGGACAGAAACTTCAAAAATTCATATCTCCCTCTCTAGACCTCCAAATGAGGTGCTTCTAGTTGGCATGAGTCACTATAATTACCTAGTTTCTTTGTATAAAAATTTTGTGGCAATTGGACATCATTTGGGTCTTGTGTGACAGATAACAATTTCAGACCAAATGAATAATGCATCAGACCAAATCCATAAAATTTTTCAAATTCAAAAAATCATCAAATATTCTATAGACCTACAAAAATTATGATCTTTAACTTTTCAGAAATCTCTCAATAAGATCTAATTTCATGCCAAATTTTAGATCAAGACTAGTTCATTTGGCCAAAAAGTGACATAGGGTTCCATTATGGTCAACTTTGGCTCCATATGAGGTACCAAATTTGCCAAATGGTCTTCCCTTGGTCTTGGCACCTTTTGGGTAAGTCTAAAAGTATATTTAAGACTTGTGTGAGCTACCCAAATGGTCTCAAATCTCATACATCTCATTTTGGCCATTCAACCCCCACTTATACACATATCCATCAAACTTTCAATTCTCATACTTTGGCATTAGATACTCAAAACATATGCTAGAGGTCATACATCATATCCATACATATAAACATCACATAATGGTGTATTTATACATGTCTCAAGGGCCATGGTACTTTTACAACATCATATACTTGATGAACCATCATTATGGTTCCAAAAGAAACAAAATAACATATAAGCTTGTCAATTGTCCCTTTTCATGATTGTTGGCTCCCTTCACCATAATTGCTTGGTCCACCTAGCATGTTAGATCATTAGAGAAGAGGGGATGAGATTCAAAGAATCCCAATAGCTCATCTCCCATTCAAACATATATAATATGTGCAAAGCAAGTTTTTCAAATGCATGCATGGAGGAAATAGAAGTCATGGACATTTTAAAAGCAACTTTAGCATGTAAATCACTCATACAAGACATTCAAGAGTTTACTAAGTGTTTGGACTAGTCTCACACTTCTCCTTATGGTTTTAGACTTGCCTCACCCATTCTTTGAGCACTTTGGATTCAACCATACTCTTGGGAGCCCACTTTACTTTTGAAAAATTCTTTACTTTGTCTCAACCAAACTCAAGGGTTCTTGGCTCATCCTTATCAAGGGAAGAGTTCTTGGCCTCTCCACACTCAAACAAACTCACACAAACATCATGCAATCATTTGAAAATATAATATGGTATCAAGTATCATGGCATATAAAGGCATGCTAGCATACTTTTCAAAGCATGAAAATACACATACACACATTCTAAAACAAGCTAAACACACATATCCATGCATGAGAGAAGGTAGAGAGAGCTACCTTGCACACAATTACACACTTTTTCCTTTGGATTCAAGCCTCCTCTTTCGGCCACACACCCACAAATTGGTAGAGATGTTTTCTCTTGGCCTAGATACAATTTATGGGAGCTAATTAGGTTCATGAAACAATCTCTAAGACCATACAATTTGCTTAGATGTTAGATTGCTCTATAAGTTTCATTATGGTCCATAAATGCACCTAATGAAGCAACACCCCTCAAATACTTTCTAGGTTTCATTCTTTCCTTTCAAATATGATTCTTGACTCCTTTTAAGCCTCTTGGAGTCATCACATCATCAAAACAAAAGGCCTAACACCATGTTGCTTCTTTAGGTCATAATATGGAACCTAAGACACCAAATCATTTTCTATGAGTTCTAAATTTTTTCTAAGGCCTCTCCTCACTTTCATTTATCAAATATGACTCAAGAATGGCCTTAGAAAAATTTAAAACTCTCCCTAACTAGGAGAACCCATCTAGGCCAAGGCTATGAAGCATATTGGGTTCCATGGAGCTTTCTTTGTTTTCTCAAGGGAAGAAGAATATGAGGAGCCTCTTAGGGATCTTGGGAGCTTATTTAAACTCTTACTTAGGCCTAGGAATTATCATACAAATTCAGATTTTACAAGGTGCAATTGAAACCCTAGAACTTACATCTTGAAATCTAATAGTTTTTTGTTAATTTCCTTTGCATATTCTTAATCTCCACACCCTTTTTCCTTAGATTCATGCTTGGTTCTGCCTAAAAATCATCTCCTCCTTGGGTTTTCTCAAGTGGGGCGAAATAGTGGAGAAGGGGACCAAAAATGACAACCATAGGAAGAGAAATTACTTTATTTTCTTGCTTTTTCTCACTTGAATCTTGTGTTCTTTGAGCTTCTCTCTTCAAATCCGAAATTTCCCCTCAATTTCTCCCTTAAATCAGATTTACAAATCTCATTTTAATCATAGGAAACAAAGGAGAATAGAGGAGAAGAGGTTTGAAAGAGAAAGAGCATAAAAAATTACTAATTTCTATACCTTAAGCCTTTGATTTCTCCTCCTTTTCTTCCCCTTCTTGTGAGCCTCATCCCCTAGGGTTTTCTTCTAGCTTTAGGTGGAAGATGGTCATGCATAATGAAGGGAGGAAAAGGGTGCATCATATATATAGGTGGGAATAAGTTACACTTTTCAAAAATTCCTATTTTGCTCTTCATACTTTGCATTTTCGTTTCTCCTTTGTTTTAGCTCCTTTTTTAGAACCGTCTTTTCCATTATAAAATTTAGGTTCCCAATCAAGTAAAATATCTTTGGAATCACTCAAATTGGAGCTAAAACCTTTCCGAACGAATCTATCAAAGTTCGAGCACAATGACGTTGGAAAATGTCCACCGGAGGGGCTTTAGCTGTTCCAGGGCTTTCCATGGTTTTTAGAGCTTCTGAGAACCTCGGAGAACTCAAAACTTTCATTTAAAAAGCCCTCCTGTGTGTTTTTCAAAAAGTATCAATATTTACGAAAATGCCACTGGCCTTTTGACAAATTTTTTGAATCACTTTGGCCTTGATTTCTGGGCAACTCAAGGCTCAAATCCTCATTTTCTAATATTTAAAATTTTATCATAATTTTATTTGGCCCCAATTCCTTTTATTTCAAAGACTTCCTTTTGTATCTGGCCCATTTCTGCTGTTTACGGAGAAACTGAGCATTGCGTTTCTCACGTTTACGGAGGGATTGGATGTTACAGGATCTCTCTTCTTGGGCAAGAATTTTATGATCTTAAGTGAGATTGGCTTCCAAACAACAACCAAACCTCTTACAAAGTAGAATTCCATTAACGATTGTTGGTTTATTCTAAATGATATGCAAGGATTTCAAACAAAATTTTAGGAAAAGAAAATAAATATGGAACAGATTCTTTGGATTCTGAGTCTTTAACTTTCCTTCCTAAATGGTAAAAAACTAATAACAAAAGAAACTTAATCTTTATCCTTTGTACTTGAGATAGCTTCCAAGATAAGATGCATCAACCACAAAATAGAGAACCTTCACTTCAAATTGAATGCCTTTTATTGTAGCCTTCCCTTGTGATCTCTATTCTTATGGACTTTAAACTCTATCATAGGCAATGTAGGACCTCTTTTTGTCCAGCGATATCTTGTGTTCCAAATGGAATAAGAGTAGAGGAATATTAATGTCAAAATAATACCCAAAATCTTACCCTACAACACCATAAGTGCTAAGCTTAAGAGAACCAAATATATCCTAAAGGAATCCAATCTTTGCTGCTTTTCTAATAGGTCTTGGTAGCTTTTTTTTTTTGTTTTGTTTCAGAGGAGTAATACTTGAACTTGGATAAATTCTTTGATTTTAATGAACATAATGAAAATTTCATTTTGGGATTATCAATTTCTTGAATATTAGTAGTACCTACCAACGCTTGGTTTAATATGGTTTTCTCATCACTAAAGAAACAACGCTTTAGAGAGCAACCCCACCATTGTTCTCACCACCAAAACCTCTAATTTCAGATCCATGGTCCAAGAGTTCGACCTCTTCCACTAGGTTACCTACTTAACCTGTGTTAGTACAAGACAAGTCTTAAGAGAGGTTTCAAAGGAAGAAAAAGCAAAGGAATGGTATATGTGTGGTGGAAGAGAATGCCAAAGATAAAAAAGAAGAGGGTCAGGTGGCTAATGGTGGATTTGGATTTGTGGTCTATTTGGAAAATTGGAAAAATTATGTTGTGTTGGAAAAAGGAAAGAATTGTTTACCTATGAGTAAATTTTAAACATTTTCCTTACTTTTTATATATTGTTTTAGAGTTTAAGGGAGGAATACTTTCCTTCAAATATATTTAATTGCATTAAGGCTTCATATTTCCTTGTTAATAGGCTTTTGGTTGTAATTCTTCATGCTTACCCAGATGGCCAACAGATAGTGTGCATCTAATCTCGGTCTCTAAGGTTAGTTCTAGGTACTATGAATAAAAAGTTAATGAAGTTGACTTTCAAAAGTCCTTGGAAAAGCATCTTGTACCTCCAAACAAACAAAACAAGTGTCTTGGACAAAATGATCCCTAAGAAGAGCTTTTAAATGAAAAAGACAACTATAAAGTAAAATTAGAGACTAGTACAAGTTTGGATGAAATAGATGACAACACTTATTTCACTTTAAGGAAATTCTCTTAAAAGGATCTACAACAAAATAGGGTCTAAAAAAGCTTAGCAGTTTCAACCAATGAATGAGTAGAGAACTTAGAGATGTGGATGAACTAAATTACAACCTACTGCGAGTGTGTATTAGGATATAATTGAAAGCAAAAATGGGGTTGACAGCATAACCTTTTCTTCCCATATGCAATTAGACACCTATCTTCTAGACCTATCTATTTCGCATTATTTGCTTTTTAGCATTATTGACTTGTCACCTTGCTGGACATATAAAAACTCAAATATTAAGGTACTCTGTAGTAGTTTCAACCAATGAATGAGTAAATAACTTAGAGATGTGGATGAACTAAATATACAACCTACTGTGAGTGTGTATTAGGATATAATTGAAAGCAAAAATGGGGTTGATAGCATAACCTTTTCTTCCCATGTGTACTTAGACACCTATCTTCTAGACCTATCTATTTCGCATTGTCTACTTTTTAGCATTATTGACTTTTCACCTAGCTGGACATATAAAAACTTAAATATTAAGGTACTTTGTTTTTATTTTCTACACTTGTTATTAGTTTTGATCATTGGAATGATAACTTGTTTAATTATTGCTTTCCTTCTGAAGGATGTCATAATTATTGCTTTTGCTTAGGGAGAATTATAATAAAGGACTAGAAAGTAAAAAAATGTATTCTTAAGAACTTGTTACCACTTGTTTTAGAATGATTATTACTGAGTTTAGCAACAAACAGTTGAACCTAATTGTAAAGGTCCTTAAAAATAAATTTTTTCACTTCTTGGTCCTTAAACATAATTTTCTTTTTGCTTATCTGTCAGTTATATTAATCTAATTTTGTTTCTTCATTGGAAAAAAAAATTGTACAGGTCCTTATCTCAAGAAATTCTTAAGGAGTTAACAAGAAGCAAAAAATTGTAAATAGTCATGCATGTTTGGCAAGAACTTGGATTGCTAGTTTACTGCTTAGTATTTTTGAAGAGAGGAAAAAATAGTTGAATTATCAATATCATCTTGTTTTGAGAAAAGCTCTTCTATTTGTTTATCTTGTTAGAAAGGAATACTGGATTGAAACTATCGAAGAAGCTTAATATTAAAGAAGCTTAATATCTTTTTTTGAATTATTAGGACATTGCTTTGCAAAATAGCCTTTTCTTCCCACAAATATAGCAGTTATCTTTGTATTGTATGGTTCTTCTTCTAAAAAATCATATAGGCTTTTTATGCCTTTTTCTTCTGAAATTCTTGTAACGAGCCTCGTGAAAATGGGACTTCTTTGTAAAGCAAGAGCACTTGCGTGTGTCTTTGCAATTAATATGCAAATAAGGTTTCTTACAAACTTTTTGAAGTGTTAGTTTTTCTTTCATCATAGAATCAAACATCTTATATTGTTCACATAACTTTTCAAGTGTAACAATGGAAAGTTGATAGATTTCTCCTAAAGAGATATCTATCATGTCTCTTTGGAGTGACTGGATAGCTTTTAAAAGTTCTAGTTGAAGTTGTTTTAGTAAAGAAGTTATAAAAGTATGTTTCAAATTGACATCATTAAAGGCATTGAGTATGTAATAGCATTCAATCATCCTTTGATAGTGAAGATCAATGTCTTTCTTTTTTAAAGAACAACAACACATCTGAAAATATTCTTTCCTCTTTTGCTTATCAACAAGATGGAAGTCTCTTAAAATTCTTTGTGAATGAATCCTAGGAGTAGATTAGCACTAAGAGCATAGGTGTAGTGAAATTGTCTATACTCCCTTAAGTTTTGAAACCATTCTCAAAAAGTCCCCATGAATCTAGTTGTAAATTTAGTGAGAACTATCTTAAGATTAGTAGCTGGTCTTGTCATTTAGAGATCAATCCATGCTAAGAATTTATGTAATTTATCTATCCATTTTTTTAAGGAACATCATCAAAAGTAAACCATGAGCCATTGACAGGGTGAGGTTAAGTCTGTGCATAGTTAAAAGAAGTTTCTATATAAGGATGATGCTCAGCATAATCTTTATGTTCTAAATTGGATTCGTTAACCTCTTCAATTGGATTAGGGTTGACCATATATAAAGCAGATACATTGGCTTGATCATTGGACTCATCAAAACTAATTGGTTCTAATCTAATTTCATTAGTATGATCAGAATTAGAATTAGAACTATAATGAGTCATTATCATCATATAAGAGTAATAGTTTCAGAAGATTTTTTATGTTCTGGCTAAGCGGATGGAGGTTCTATTTGCATTGATTGCTTTTTTCTTTGATAAAAAGATGGATAATGAGTTGTCTTTGATGAAGAAGGTGGAGTTTTGATTTTTAAAGATTTTAAGGGCTATTCAAAAGGTTTTGTCTAGGAAGGAAAGGATTCAAATTTAGTGGAACATTGTGGTCTTTGAGGGGCTTTCAAAATTGTGGTTAGAGGTGAAGGTGATTGTTTTGGTTGAAGGTGGCTAAGTTGGCTAAGATTGAGGTAATCTTCTTTGCGTTGGAAAACCTCATAATTCATCTTAGAACATCTATGGTAATCTGCTTCAAGAGGGTAAGGTGAGTATGGAGGTGAAGGGTATGGGTTATAGGCAGGAATGTATAAAGAAGGATAAGTTTAATAGATACTTTTGGAATGATCTTGTGCTAGATCTTTCTTGATTTGGTCAATTTGATCTTAAGCCTCCTAATTTCTTACTCTTTTTGGGTAAATACAGGGCCTATATACCTATGTTGCGATAAAGCTCCTGAGTTATTCATCTAAAGATGCCACCTAGTGCTGCAGGCGATCATACAACTATTGGACTTGAGTGAAAAGTTTATCAATATGAGAATGAGTCTAAGCTGTCTAACTCAAAAGATTATCAAGATGAGAATCTATTCTTTGAAGAACACAATTTTTGGTTGTAGCATTATGAGTATGCTAGTTAAGGACTTCTTCAGCGTGTGATACTGGTCTTATGGCTTCATTGGAAGCAACTTCTGTAGAAAAAGAAAATAACTTGTATGTGATAGTCTCGAGATTAGTTCTTTTTTCATAAGAGGAAATTCCAAGTCATACGCTTTGGATGTGAATGAAAATATCATGCATGAAATAGGCTATGATAGCACTTGTAAAGTGATGACTGGTTCAAGCTATGGGATAAGGTCTTCATGACCTAATTCCCTTAATAATTCATGAATGGACTTTGGCTTTGGTTTGAGATTTCTGATGCCAAACCACTTTGGCTTAGGTTAATCATCATTATCATCATCATTATTGGGTACGGATGAAAACATCATGTATGAAATAGGCTGTGATAGCACTTGTGAAATGATGACTGGTTCAAGTTGTGGGAGAAGGTTGTTATGACTTAATTCCCTTAATAATTCATGAATGGACCTGGGCTTTGGTTTGAGATTTCTGATGCCAACCTACTTTGGCTTAGATTGATCATCATTATCATCATCATCATCATTGTCACTATGGTCTTTCTTATTATAGAATCTAGGGCCCCAATATGATTTATTCTTTTTGTTTTACTTTTAGGTAGCCACTGCAACAGAGTCTTGAGGCCTTTGTTTATTGTCTTCAGGGCCTTCCCAAGTATCCATATGGTAGCTATAGTCAAAGCCACATGGAGGGATCACAATCTCATTTGAAATGACCATTGATCTTGGCAACATAAGCATAATGGCCATCAGGATGAAAACAATGAATTAAGATGACTCCTTTCTTTTGCTTTTGTTTTACAACAAGAGTGATCATCATAGACTGATGTATTATAATTTTTCGAGCATGAGTTGAAGAAGTTCCTTCTTCTGTTCCATGTCTTTTGAAGGTGGACTTAACAATACCATCTCTAAGCTTTTCAAGCACATAAAGGGCAGTTGTATGAAAATCTTTTTTATGACCATTAAACTCTTTTTAGTAATTGGTGACCATTATAGAGGCATTAATTGCAAAAGTTTATCCTTGGGGATCTGGATTACGGTGGTGTCGTCTGGTTTATCAGAGACCATGTATAGAACATCATAGTTGAAACTAAGTTATTTGTTAGCAGATTGCAAAAAAAATGCATTGAAATTTAAATCATACTCATTTAGAGTGCAATATAACAGCCTTGCAATTGTTAGATATTGAAATGAACAAATCTATAAGACCATCTCAATACAAAGTATTAATTTTTCTTGCAAATCTCTCAATCATAATGATAAACTCAATTTAGTCACTGGGAATGGTAAAATAGTTTCACCATTAGATCGAAGTTGCAATGTCATTATCTACTATGGCAACAGTCTTGCACACACATTCTGTTAGTTCTATTGCTCTCTTCTGATGATACAATTGTTAGTTGACCACAAACTGTCATTGCAATTTTACTAACAATATCGAAAGCGAAAATATACTATCCAATCATTATTATACTATTGTGCTAACTTTAAAAGTGCAAGAGCTCTTTTTTTATTATTATTACTACTATTACTTTTACCACTATTATTATTATTATAAATTCATTTTTATTTTCATATATTACTTACGATAACATCTGCACTTGCAAAAATGAGATTCCTTTAACTAGAATAGTCATTAAAAAAGAGAGGAAAAAGCACAGGTTACCATTTTCTTAGAAACGGCAAAGACCTTGTGTCAAGACCATTTAATGCCGCTTGCAACCTCTTATCAGCCCAAGCCCAACCATTCAGAAAGTGCCTAAAAAGTCCTGCTCGTGAATGATCCGGTTACTTGACTTTGTATAAGGTCATAAAAATGGTTCAATTACATGAATAAGTCCAGCCAAACTATGATTCCTGAACTTGTTTTGATAGAGAAGAATTGATTATTTTAGTCATTAGTCGTTACTTTTTAAATGACTCAGCTACAAAACTCACTTGAAAATTTATTGCAGCTCTTACAATCGGTTGAGAAACGAAAAAAGTGACCTGCCATTTAGATCAACAGTCAATCTGCTTTCACTAGAGAACCTAAATCAATAAGCCGAAGCAGTCACCCAAGAGAATTTAATTGTCAAAGTCCAAACATTAGTTATCATGTGACTTGAAACCTACCTGGGAAAGGGTGCTTTTGTTTTGGGGGGGTGGGGGGAATCGAACCTGGAAATGGGTCTGTATAAGGCAATCATATTACAAACCAACCCTCCCCTCCCCCAAAAAAAATTGAAATAAAATAAAACATACACTCTCACTCGAGGATGATATCATGGTTTTTACCACACGATGATCAGAGAGATAACCAGTCAAAAAGAAGCTACCATGTTTTGTTTCCAATGTTGATTAACATTGTTGGTGAAATTTCACACCATATATACTGCTCTTTCTCCTCTTATTTTGAAAAAGAAAAGGACTGTGTGCTTCCACCGTCCACTGTACATACCAACCACAAGTATACATTTTCGCAACCTGTATCTTCTCAAGGATGTATAACAGCTCCTCCCACAGGTTGGATTAAAAAAAAAAAAAGGGGGGGGAGAAGGGGAAGGTAAAAATTTTAAAATATAATTAACATAGAAAACAGATGAAAAAGGCAAGTCCAAATGATTCAAGTACCTAAAAGTGTGGAGCTCCTGTGTCTAGTTCCTGTTACCAGAGCCAAGGCTCTCATAAAACAAAATATACCCGTGGTCTGTATTACTGGAATATTCCTGTGCCGACCCAAAGAATGTCTGCACAGCAGATTCATCAATCATCTCAACATTTTCGTCATCAAAAAATAACCAATGGTTATGGCTTTTCACAAGGCTGACGTAATGCCCATGGTTGGGTCCACTCCCTACATGGACAACTACCGCAAATAGAGAATACTCAATATCTGCATCTTCAACAGTGTTACTCAACTTCAGCTCAAGGGGGAAGACAACCCGGTAAGATAGCTTCTTATACCGGCCCAGCTGCTCAATGTACTTAAACCGCTTAAGATGGATGACCAAGATATGAGGCGGTTTCTTGATCTTCATCCTCTTCTGAGCTTCTTGCAAGCTAATATCATAAGAAAATTCAGATCCAGGTTATCAGACAGGGCATGAAAAATGCAGCAGATTTTAAAAAAAAAAAAAAGGGTACACACACACACAAAGCACACCATACACTGACATGGCAATCAAATCCCTTTCAGAAAACAGACGAAAACATCAATTTATTATGAAAATTAAGTCGCAACCACATCAGGAGACAGTAAATATTATAATATTAATAATAATAAAATAGTAATCGATCTTCTATTAGTCAGAGATACAAATTGCCGTAAACTAAACAGGATATTGGAGCCATTCAACGCTTGTGAAATTGTGCCTCATCGTCCCTCAAATATTCATTTCACAATCATAACGCATAAACAGGCAGCAGAACTCTTTAGATAAGCTCATAGATCAAAATGGTTGAACTGGTTCTTTACCTCCTTCAACTACACAAGGAACCAAGTAGAAGCTGATGCCACAACAATAGTACACAGGTAATTAAAGAAATAAAACTTGTGCCCAGAATTAAAGTTGTATGTACCTGCAGCACTTGTCACAAAAAAACTTGTCTTCAGCATTCAACGTCTCAGTGGAACTGAAGTTTTTCAAACAGCTAGTAATAGAACTGTTTTGCTCAATATCAAGGCTCAAGTCCAAAAAGGTTTCATCCCTAGCTGTCACTGTTTCACAACGCAAGCACCTTGTCTCATTGGTAAGTATTCCCTGGTCAAAGAGATTTATAATAATGGAATTCCTCAGAACCAGATGAAATCTAATTAGTGAGCAGACTATGGAGAAAGAGGTAACAAATCCCCCAACCCCAAAAGAAGAAGAAGAAGCAATGGTGATGATAATAACAATAATAATAAGATAAGCATAAGCACTGACAAGAAAAATTGACAATATTCTCATCAAGTATGGTTATAAAAGTCAGTTACACATAATTAAAAGAAAAAAAAAAAGATGCATTATTTCTGTAATACTGCCAGCCAAAGCCAATATTACTCATATAAATACATTATCCATAAAAGGTTAAAAAACCTAAATAGGTAAATAGCAAGATGCGCAGACACTTGATTTTCTGATTGGTCAAAAGGAAATTGAAAAAAATAAAACACTTAAAAAAGAACACTAACTGGCTTGATCAAATACGAAGTTCAAGTTTATGCTCTCCAACTTTTGCGACAAGAAAAATGCTAAAATGAAAACATTAAACTGGCAGATCAATGTCACCTGAAAATTTTTGTGCACCCAAGTGACTAAAGGCTCCTTATGAGCACCATTAGTTGGACCATTCTTATGTCCATTTGCAGTCTTTTCAGAAGGTGACAAGGTCTCTTGATCAGTCTTTGCACCCTGGGCCTCTTTCTCCAGAATGTCAACAAGTTCATTCAACAAAAAGTTCAAGAATTCATGGGCATCCTACCGGGAGGGGGGAGGAGAAAGAGAAAAATCCACAATGACAATGTTATTTCAAATATGGAACCTAGACAACATAAAGAGACATTATCTAGCCAGTAGTAGATTGAGATTAAAAGACAGAATTAACAAAGAATGTAAACAATAAGAAATGCACTTCTACAGTGACAGCAACAGAGAAGACGTGTCTAGTAAATAATTTAAGATATACAAATTCGTTGCTAGGAAGTGACAATCATAACACAATCTCACTTTGAAGCATAAGCAGACTTAAAAGAATGGTCCTAAGGAGTTCTTGCCATATGGAAACACAAATTTGAAAAGATTATATTTCCAATTAGTCACTCAACAGTCAATAAAAATTGAGCATGCACATGTCCCAGTTCAGATAGACAGGCTGTGTATTTATATAGAAAGGCCCCCAAACATGTACAAACATCATATCATTTCAATTTGGTTCTTATCTCATGGGCCATGGCATATAGTTCATAAGCACTCCCTATTTATTGGAAGTTCAAAACAAGTGTACTAATTGCAATCCTTCACATTTGAGTCTAACCTATCCACAGTATCATTACCCTCGTCATGCCCTTCAGAATAGTCCAACCTTTACATAGCCTCCAATGCAAATCAGAGCTAAAGCCTGAGTTTAACCATATGCTCTGAATCATTCTGCTATCAGGGAATACAATATGACGGCAACATCCTTCCAACTAATGATCTGCCTACTTAACAACTGTGCCTTACTTCCCAACCATATATCTGTGACTTCAGCTTTAATACAGATAATAGCATCTACATTTGGTATTCATATTTAATATCAGCTGCAACTTAGAAGCAAGGACATGCACAGAACATGCTACATAAAACCGTTCCATTAACATGGAGAGAGACACAAGCATACTCAAACACTGCATGTGTGTCTACAAAATAATCTCCTATGCTATTGTATAATCATCACTGTCAAAAGAAACTTAAAAATTTCTAAAAAACCAACTTTCCTGAAGAAAGTTCATTCTTGACAACTTAACCACATACCTGGTGCATGTAGCTACGAAAGAGCTCATTCTGTTTTTTTAACCTCTGTACAAATCGTTTGGGAGCGATAACACCTGTTTTCTTCTTCTGGGAACTTATCTACACCAAGAGAAATAACATATGTTAAATTAAACAACCATAAAAAATAAAAATTGACATGTACGATTACATGGACCTTTGAGGGAATAAATTGGATAACGATGTTAAACATATACAAAGGGAGATACTAACAAAAAGCACACTGCAGAAAGCATTACGCAATTTCTCAGGTGCAACCAATACAACATGTATAATCAAGCATGCTACAATGCAGATTTGGGACAAGCATGCAATGGCATCTACCAATTTCTTAAATCTCCAAGGAGAATAGCAAAGGGAAAATTACAGATGCTAAAAGAAATAAACACCACATTGACTAAGGAAACAAATTGGGCACCATAAGTAGCCAGTCATATTTCAACAGCAACATTCAATCCACACAATAAACCCCACAATGTGCTTTGCAAGGAAGAACTGAAGCATTGAACATATCAACATGGCAACATGCAGATCTCAAGCTTACACGTGGATGTGTCTTCCAACAAGCAAAAGAAAACTCTCATTTCCAAAAATAAGTAAGAAAATCTGGCAATAAGAATTCATAAAGATAGTTATATCTGAGTATCCAAATCCAAGACAACATGATAAAGAATTTAATCAAGCACAAACACCAACACAACCCATATTAACTTTAGCTATAACATAGCAAGAAATCCCAAGTTATAAAGTCCCTACTTCCCGATACTTAATATAGAGATAAAAATAACCCCACAGATGCATTGGAAGGAGAAGAGAATGGGGGGAAGGGAAGCACACTTTCATGTGACTACAATGGCAGAAGAATCAAGCAAAGGAAGGTAACCAACAGCTTGGTGATGGGAGGCACAAAGCCAAGTACCAAAGTTATACTTGGCAGGGACAATACAAATTGTTAGTGACAAACCATGCTTGCATACCAAGAAATTTCTATATCAAAGACTCATCACCTGCGAAAATAAGTCAGCTAAGCAAGTTAAAAGGTTTTCTTCTGCATCCCCTATGCTTTTATTATTTCCATAATACTCTAGCAATTGTTCACGAAATGGAACACAGAAATACAGTGCCTGCAGAAAGGGGTAAAAGGAGTAACTTGTTAGTGAAGAACGACAAAATTGGTTGTCAAGCATACTAAACACACCCATCTTCATATACAGTCACTAAACACACCTAATGCAATAATCAATGTTATTGGACGGGGTTAATACTTGCCCTATATAAACAAAACTACATTGAAATATGCTCTGGAACCATGTCTTATTATCAAGGGAACATAATTAGTCAGATGTTGAAATACGCATCTACAGAGACATCAATAATGGTATCGAAAGTCAACAAGATGATATTATAGAACAATAGAAATTTTAAAACTGTGACAAGATAATATATTACAGGTATTCATGTAAGGTTTAGACCAATTCAGTGACTCTGTCTAAGTATTTTGAATTCATTGTGATTTATGACAATGTTATCTTTGTCTCCTCTCAGACAGCGAAGCCTGAAAGTTAGTTTAGTTATTTGTTGACCTAAATTGGAATTCTAAAGAGGGAAGGAAATATGCAACTGCAATTTTGCATTGTGTTATTCTAAATTGGTCAATAAATCAAGGCCTTAAAAATTTTACACGACCATGCAACAGCAATAATTTTTCCATGGAATTCCACGACACTCAGACGATTAATTGACAAACTTTCAGCGTCGTCCAACAAACAAAACAATCACAGCCTCAGTACAGAAAATCGATGCTTGCCACATAAGACAATGAAAGCCGATCAGAAACAAGAAATCAAAATCCGATGAAAAATAAACGCGTCTATTCTCAATTGCTCACCTGCAAAACGCTATTGCAGTAACAAGTATTACCGTAATTCTCCAAGCCAAAGTATCGCTCGCCTTCAGGGAATTGATCGCCAAGAGCCTTCTCGAGCTTGGAGCCCGCAGCACCCATCAGCCTCTAAACCAATATCCAAAACTCAGATCGGGTTTAACTCAGGACTCGCACTCCATCAAGGTTCAATGACTCTTTCTGCCTCCCAACGCAACTTCGAATCGTTAGGGTTTGTAGCCGAGTGAACCAATGGAAATGGCTTTTCCGTTTTCTCTCTTCAACAAGCAGACATTAGGAAACAAGGGTTTCGTTCGAGCCAGCGGATGAGTAGAGGAGAGCCGATAGAAACTGAAGAAAAACAAGGAGATGAAAAGCGGCCTTTAAAAATACCTAAATAGAAAAGACGAAATAATCATTAATTGACGCCCAAAGAAAAAAGTTGGTCTATGGTTTTTTGAGTTGGATCTTACTATTTAAGAAAAAATTTATAAAATTTATGTTTGTCCGAAATATTACACTAAGATGTTATGAGTTTCATCGAAGTTGGTTCTAATTTTTGCTTAAATTTTTTTTAATTTATTTATGCTATAAAGTTGATAAAAGTTGGTTTTAACTTTTGCTTAAATTTTTTTTTAATAAATAAAAGTTTGTCATTGTGACTTGCCCCTATAACTATTGGTTTCAACGTCTAGTTAAAATATATCTAATCAAAATTATTTTTAAAATAAATACTAGAAGTTGGAACTAACAATTCTAACTTTCAATTAAAAAAAATTTTAAATAAATATTAGAAATTAAAATCATTAGTAATTTTTTTAATTAGCTTGTCACCGTGTTACCATTATAGGAAAATAAAATGTTTAACTCGTATGTGTTATTATGTTAGGATCTTTTAACCCTAGCTTGATAATCGAAGGCATTTTGGTCTAAAATTTGGACCAAATTTCCTTCTCTCCCCTCCTGCAACATTTTAGAGACATTAGGAACAAATTTTGGTTTCATTTCGCCTTTCTTCTTCAACTTATCTTTGGCATTTCATTTTCAGTCGGTGCCTTTTGTCTTTGGCATTTCATTTTCAATTAGTGTATAGTTTTCCTTCTACCATGTTACTTTTATCATTTGCAACTTTTAGATTTGTAACTTCCAACTTTCATTCTTTGATTTTGTTTTTTAAAAGTATTATCAACTCTTCTTATAAACTCTCATTCTCTGATCTTTTTAAGGTTAGTGTATTTTTTTATTAATTTTATAAATATTTATTAGTCAAATTATATATTCGTATTTTTTTTGTTATGTTTATTTTGACTACAATTATTTTCTTTTTGTTATATTTATTTCTTTTGCATTTTTTATTTATTTTGTTTGCATTTTTTTGTTATATTTATTTTTTATATTAATTTTTTCTTGTTATATTGATTTTATTTGCATTAATTTTTGTGTTATATTTATTTTATTTGCATTAATTTTTGTGTTATATTTATTTTATTTGCATTAATTTATTTTATTTGTATTTATTTTTTTATATTTACTTTGGTTACATTTTTTTGCTATATTTATTATGTTTGCATTCATTTTCTATGTTATATTTATATTGTTTGCATTAAATTGTTTTGTTATATTTATTTAATTTATATTTTTTGTTATATTTATTTTGTTTGCATTTATTTTTTTAATATTTTATTTTGTTTGCAAATCATACGATAAGAAAAAATAATAACAAATAGGAATGAGATTGTATGTATATTTGCAAATAAACAAATTTATAATAGTCAAAATAGTATGACATTTGAGTGTCCTAAAATGAAGATAATGAATGTTGATTCAAACATCACTCTCGAGATGTTGAAATTAATGGTTGGGTAAAAGTTATAAATCGTCTTAAACTAGTTTGTATTTAAGCTAATATATAAATATTTATCATCCTTAAATCTACCGTAATACTAAGCATGTAACTTAAAGGAAAATTTTGATGTCCAAGAGATCTGACAGGTGAACTAGCGATTTCCATCCTAATAAATTGGTGCAAAGTTGTATACATGTATCTCAATTAATCAATTGGATCTCAACATCGAATTGCTACTAGTGAAAGATTATGTTGTGCGCACACTTCCATTTATTAGCACTGTGTATAAGCTAATAGAACAATTATCCCTACATTCACCTATTTGATTCATAGGCTAGCTATGCTTAACAATATAATATCTCCCTTATAGACCACATGTTTCAATAAAGTTTATCCCATCAAGCAGTTAGCAATACTTTACCTTAATCTCCTATAATTACGATAAAATATTTAATGGATAAACTTGGAGATGAGGATGAATATAATTTTATTGTAAATGTTGATTATGATGATGATGATGATGATAATTAGTCTAATAAGGAGAGCAACAATGGTAAGGATGATCTAATGGATCTTATGTTGAATGAAACTACAAGCAAATATGATTATCTAGCAATTATTTTCTTTTTATGGGTTAATATAAAGGCGACAAATAGTCCTGAGTTCCTTAGGAGGGGAAAGCCTATAAATCTTAGTAACAATCAAAGTTAAACATTGGCATGTAATATGTAAATATAAAAACACTACACCATGTGGTTAAGTTGTACTTCGTTCAAGTGTATCACACATTTCATGTGTGCCATTTTTTTGAAAAAATAAAAAAAGAATATCGATGCATTAACTATAACCATAATTACAACTAGAAAGTCATAGCATGTAAAAAAGAAAATAGAACACATTAGGAGATTACAAAGCACGGGAAACTATATATATATGCCTTTTTGTGACATTATTCTAAGATTATTCAGAGTTAAATTTTGATGTCATAGCTTTGTGTATTATGGTAATAGTGACCGACCAACTAAAGGTTAAAATTTTCAAATCATTGAGAGGATGCTAGGCTTGTTTGGCTACACTGTGTCTTATATAAAGGTATGGAAGACAAACACTTAACTTTTGCCCTTACTTTTAATAATTAGGAAAGCTCATATGCTTTGTTTTCTAGGTGGTTAGCCATTATTTAGCATTTTATACCTAACTCAATCGTACAATTTTCAAATAAATAATGTCCTTAAAGTAGTTCTAATGGGCAGCCCATGGGATGTCCCATTAAATATCTTGAGTATTCAAGTCATGCATTGATGCATTTGAACACCTCAAGTCAATTGTCTAAGTTGATGGGCCATTCTTATTTAGGAAATATAAAGGCACACTACTTATAGGTATATCACAAGATAGTGATAGAAAAGTTGTACATTTTACATTTATTATAGTAGAAGGAAGACATAAGGAGTTTAGTTATGATTTCTTTTCAATTTTTGAACTAGTATCATCAAGAATAGAAAGGGAACTTGCTTGATATAGGATAGACATCCTTCAATTTTATCCATCATCTTTGATTCAAAAGTTAGGTGGTAGCCACCATATAAGTATTATATTTTTTGTCTTTAGCATGTGGCTTGCAATCTTTACAAAGCATATAAGACAAAATGGCTAAAAGGGAAATTCGCAAATATTGTGTTCACGTATAAACATCATATTGTTGATGAAAAATTAACTAAGCTAGCAATTTTATATAGGTCTATAGCCACTTGGATAGCCAACATTTCTAAAAAGCAATGGGCATGGGCTTATAATGCAAAAGGTTGACATTATGGTCATATAACAATAAACTTAGCCAAGATAATGAATAGTGTCTTTAAAGGCATTAGGAGTTTACCCATAATTGGCTTTGCAAAGACAATCATGTATAAAGTAAGACACTTTGTCAAACAGGCCCAGTAGATGCATGCACAAATAATAGTTAGCTAAGCATTTTGTAAGACTCTTAACAAGAAATTAACTCTAATCGTGTAGGTCACCTTTGCGTGTGTTGTCCGCGTGTTTGCTAGAAGAATGACATCATTCAAAGCTGAGGAGCCATACGATATCCAAAATTGTCAATTTGGTTGATGTTATAAGGTTAAACTAGTTGAGCATAAATGTGATTGCGATGAGTTTTAAGTTAAAAAGTCCTTATGTTAACATGTTGTTGCAGCCTGTACCAATGTTAGCTTTGAGCACTTTTAATTTGTTGACCATATTTTTCAATCAGAAATGATGCATTACATATATAACAATAAGTTCTAACCTATTAAGAGTGAGATTCATTGGCCATGGATATATTCTTTGAAGTTTATTTCTAATCTGTCGGTGATTCGAGTGAAAAGGCACCTTCATTCGACACGCATATGCAACGAGATGAATTAGACATAATATGGTTATCCTAACAAATGTGAGTTATGTAGATAAGTTGGTCATAATCATTCCATTTGTTCACACTGTCACCTTACTAACTAATAGCATAACCAAAATATTGCATGTATATGTATAGAAACTTGGCTTGATTGTATATAGGTTGAGACTTATCTTGAATGTATTTTACATTTGTTATTAAAATCAAGTATTATTATCCTTGAAGTGTATATGTATAGAAACTTGGTTTAATTGTCTATGTTTGAGACCTATCTTAATTTATATTGTCTTTAACATAAGATGGTCTATAGGAAGGTTAGAGTAATAATGCATCCATAATAAGTTATCCAACCAAGTTAAAGGATGACTTGCTTTTATACCTCAAGATGCGACACATGTCCAGGTCATGTGACTTAACCGCGTAAGATAATTTCACACTTATCATGTTTCATATGTACTTTATTTAATTTAATTGTAATAATGCGTGCATAATGTTTTACTTTTTTTATAAGATGACCAAGTGCTTCGGCTGCGATATGTCATGTATGATGATCGTCTACCTTTGCCTTTGCTCGTTATTGTTAATTATCTTTAATAGGATGGATTTTATGGTCTTACCTAAATAAAGCAATTTAAATATGATCTATCACTAGTGTCAGCACTTGTGAAGAGATGGCATCTTAAGACCTATACTTTTCACACTATCAATAGAGAGTATATGATATTTTTAGAGGATGTAACTATATAGTTAGGCCTTTCTATGTCATTGGTTACACAAACTTCATATAGCTGCAAACATGTGAGTGACAAATTGAAATTACATCACTAAATGATAAAATTACTAGACAAAGGGTTGTCATCAGTTAGTTGATCGAGCACTTCAATGAACTATTAAATGATGCAAATAATGAAGATGTGCAATGGGTTGCTTGTGTATACATATTAAGGTTGATCGATCATTATCTAAAATCAAATAGGTCTAGTCACAAGCTATATTTGATGTACCCCCTATTGTTATGGAATTTTAAGCAAGTAGGTGAATATAATTAAAGATTTGCATTATCAGTTCACTTATATAAAGAATTTTGTAATGCAACTAACCCTCAAAAATAAGAAATAGATGGCTATTTTACCTTGCATTACCCCTGGGCATGGGATAGATTCCTAATGTTAATGTCATAAAGATCTCCATAACTAAATTCCCAGACAGATATCAATCCAATACTATCCCTTTTATGGTTCAAGTAAGATATGACAAATAATTTGTATATATTGTGTGGTTTCACTCCATTATTTATTGCTTTGTTAACATGTTATGATATAGTTATGGCCTTGCATTAATATTGTATTTTGTTGGACACAATGCGATATGATAAGATTTGTTTGCTTTACATAGATGAATCTTTGGTAAATTGACTTTTTACATATGATGTATTTATTATGACACTTTTATGTTTTGTATATAGATCATTTAGTAGCCATATGAATCAAATAGTACGTGGGACCTTATCCACAATATTACTTAGTGTCTTGAGATATTTGTTTAACTTTTATGCTACTTATTTACTTTCATATCATTGAATGGTACCACCCAAACTGCATACTATGCCAATTTTATAGGCATAGCCAATCCCTGCTTTTCCAGTCAATTTGGAAGCTCGCCACATGTTACAAGCTTTATTGAGGCACGAAATGCATGGCAAGATGTTTTATCTCAAATGCCTTTGGCTACAGCACCCACAGATTGTAGTTCCAAATACATGCGATAGTATTAGATATGTACTTGTTAGTGGATCCACCATATCATTTTGTTACCTTTACTATTTTCATTTTGTTAATACCACTAACTTCATAGTAAATGTTTTACACTTGTCACCTTTACTATTTTCATTTTGTTAATACATAATATTTCTTTGTTTTACTAGTATAGTTTTTTTTTTTCTAAGTTGATATTGCTGATAACCTTTACAAGCTGAGTATTTATAACCCTTTACAAACGGACTATTGTAACTATTGAAAGAGGATGAGTTATGACCATATGAATATTTTAGTGGCTCTTGAGGAACAACGTTCCATGATAGTCTCCTAGCCTGCTCTACATGTACCTAATTTACCATAACTAAAAATTCTAGAGGGCAAGCCAAATAAGAAATGTGAGGTACATATCAACACAGTCACCCATTGTCGACTAAGATAAATAAAACCATCATGGCATCAGTGCTCTGGCATTATCTACACCAATTGGAGGTGCTACGACATAACAATACATTGGCATGGTTGGTCTATTTTCTTTTATACTAACTGGCTAGTATATAAACTTTAAAGGTGTTGATCTTTCCTATCATGTGCCTTTTTCACCATTGTTGCATTTTGGATCTTCCAATCCTTCTTAATTTGGGTCATTTATATTATTATTTGATAATCCAATAATCTTTAATGCTAAGTATGGCTATTAATTTTCTTGAAATTAGGGAATAGTTGCATTATAGGTTTGTGACCTCTCAGCATCCAATTCTTTTTGTGCATTCCCTTACATTTGATTTAAAATTTTTCACTGCCTACTGTTATTCACAACCTACGTAATCAAGAATATCAAGGACTTATTAGCCAACCACAGTATGAAAGACAAATAACTCGTAATTTTAGAAGCCATTATTTTTAAGGTATATAATAAGATAAATTATTTTTTAAACTACCTTTTGATATATATATATTCATTATTTTATAATTATTTCTTTAATATATTCATCATTATTGCAATTATTACTTGATTATTAATCTGTCATTACATTACTATTTATTAAACAATCATTACATAACTAACATTTATTACAACAAATTAATAAATAACTAACTTTTACTATTATTTATTAACCAACAAATCCATAACTAATTTTAATTACCTATTAATTATATCTGTATATATAATCACCAATTTTTAAAATATAAAAAATAACAATTTATTTTTTAAAAAATAAAGGACGAAAAATATGAAAACCAGTGGGATGCTTTTTGACTTTCCTTGGCATATAGAATATTGGTGCAATTCTTTTGACTCATTTGGATATGGCTCATTTTAATTTGTATTAAGTGCATTTGCCTCAAAAAGTCATTGGTTTATCCTCTATTTTGCTGGGGAAGCTTAGAGCTCCAAATTTTCCATATAAGCATGTAAAATGGTCATATATTTGTATGTACAAGTATCTTTTTGGAGAATATTTGTGCTTATGAGTAATAACAACAACAAAAGTAATATTGTAATATATGGAATATATATATATAATTTTAAAAAACATATTAATAATTTATTTCTTTTTTCTTTAGGTAAAATAACAAAGTCAAAGTCTTAAAAAAAAAAAGCAAAAGTTGAGAAAGGATAAATTACTAAAGTACTCAAGAAATGTGACAACACTTTAATCCCATACTCCAAGGACAAGCTAAAGTTAGCAAGTTAATTTGTACAAGCATTACCTTCTCTTACCATATGAATAAACCGAACATGCCAATTATGCTTTAAGAAGTTTTTAATCATGCTAAGATTTGTTAGCATTAAAACCACTGCTTAGGAATTACTTTCAATGATAAGCTTGTCCATCCCTATCCTTTTTAACTAATTCAAGCCTCGAAAGTACACCCCAAAAGGCCTAAGTTGTTAGTGAAGCCTTTGATCCATAAACCATCATCCCCTTTTATCAAGCCTTCACCCCTTGCTAATCTAGGTTGCCCTTTAACAGCACCATTTACATTTAATTTAAACCAATCTTAAGGAGGGAAGCTCTATCCAACCTTTACCTATATGGTACAAGGTTTTAGACTTGCCACCCTCTTACTTGCGATTAAAATTTCTTCACATAACTCATAATAATCTTCAACGAGTCATGAGGTTGTTGCACTTTAAGAGTAAAGATCAATGTGTTACGCCATCTCCATAAGAACCAATAAGTAAAGGTCAAAGGCTAAAATGCCAATTGTCCTAAGCATTATGTGTATGACAAGTTGCTTTAAAACCAATCCTTTTTATCCTGTAGGTAGAACACAGAGAGTGAGCTAAAAGGAACCAACCTATTCTATATCCCTATGGCCCTATGACAATCCCTTAACACATTCAAGATTGATTCTTCCAAAAGGCTACACTCACTGCACACTAGAAAATAGCCAAACCACTTACTTCTTTTGGCATTTGTCAATAATTTGTCACTTGAAGCTTGCTAAAGGAATACTTGGATTCGATGTTGGCCTTTTCACTTCCAAACTCAACCTCAGAAATCAGAAATTTTCTTACATGCATTTAGTGCATGATATACCAGGTATAATCAATGGCTAGAACTTAATTTGTATAAGTGGGATCCATGTATAGTATAGGCGAGATCTACATGTGTGAACACCGTATTTTGTCCAGATATATTTTAAAATAATATAAAAATCAAACTAGTAAAAGTAAAAGAAAAAAAAGAAAAAGGTAATAATAAATAAATGAAGAATTCAAGTTACATTGGTCTAAAAGAAAATAAAAAATATATAATAAAAAAAAACTAAACTAAAATTAATACAAAAAAAAATCAAAGAAAAATAAAACAATAAAAGTAAAAACAAAAATATATATATATAATAAAGGCCCATTAATCCTAAAATTAGAACAAAAGAAAAATCAGAGAAGGAATAATAGAAATAAAAAAAAAGGGCTAGAAAAAAGAAGAAAAAAAAACAAAAAAGGGAGAGAGGCCCAATGAATAGAAGCCCATTTTGGAGGAACTGGTTAAAGAAAGGGAGGCCCATTTTCGTTCAGCCTCGGACCCTCCACCTCGTTGACTCGGACGAGAAGCCTTAAATGAAAAAACAAAAGGAAGCGCTACGGAAAAAGAAGGGAAACCCTAGCTGTGTGGTCCCCTGCTTTTTGGCGTTCCCATTTCGTGTCCTCCAACAACAGACATTCCTATCCACTATTGGTACAACCTTCAATGGTTGAACGCAAGCCAGGAAAAAAAGGGACGAAGCAACGCGCATTGGAGTAGTGGGGCAGAGAGGTACGGAGATGGGGGACCATGCGAAACTATCTATAAAAGCGAGGAGAGGAGGAGTTTTCAGGGTTTTTTTTGTTTTCGGGAAGAGGAGTAGAGAGATTGAGGGAGAGACCGAGAGTAAGGAAGGGGGAGCTGGTTACTGGTTGCCAGAAACCGAGAGAGGGAGAGTGGTGAGAAAAGAGGTTGAGGTTACTCGAAAGGGAGGAGGAGCAGAGAGATTTAGGGAGAAACTGAGAGTAAAGAAGGGGAAGCTAGTTACTGGTTGCTAGAGACCAAGAGAGGGAGAGCGGTGAGGAGAAGGAAAAGAGCGAGCAAACCAAGAAGAAACACGCAAATATCTAGCAAACCAGAGAGGCTTGGAGTTTGCAAGGAAGCAGGAGGGAGTTGCAAGGAAAGAGAGCTAGGAAGAAGACTCAGCATCCCATCTTTAGAAAGGTAATACTCCTGGTTGTTCTTCTCCTTGTTTCTGAGCATACTGTTACAGAAGTTCTGGGACTGTGAAAGATTGTGCTTTGATTTCAAAATGTTCCTTGTCCCTGTGTGC
Source organism: Erythrophleum fordii (assembly GCA_032878935.1). Classification (NCBI taxonomy): domain Eukaryota; kingdom Viridiplantae; phylum Streptophyta; class Magnoliopsida; order Fabales; family Fabaceae; genus Erythrophleum; species Erythrophleum fordii. Next base: position 47,244,955 of record JAVQMF010000054.1, read on the forward strand.
CTTGATTCGGTTCTGTACTGATGGAGGTTTATCCTGCCGTGTGATCCTAGTCATTTGTTGCGTAGTTTAAAAGGAATGGAAGAATTCATATTTTGTTACATGCATATCTGTGAATGCTTAGAACAGTGATGGGTCTCAAAGCATCATCTCAGAATCTATAAATAGAGGTTGCCATAGTTTTGTTATGTGTTTGCATTTTTCTTTCCTTCGTATTTGGAATCTGCCTTCACGAATAGCTAGAGTTTGTGTCTCATGTTTGTTTATGTGCCATAATTTCTCCACGAGCAAGTAAGGCTTGATCTTGTTGATTATGCATCACTCCTGCTACTGTGTTGTTATGTTCCTTCGTGGCTGAGCACATCCCTTTCTTGCTACGAGTTCATTTGGTTCTTGGTCTTTGCTTTGTCTGGGATCCATCTGTGATTTACTACTCTATTTCTGTTTCTGAAAAATGAATGAATCATGCTTTATACGAGGATAAATCCTTGCATATATCACAGAATAAGTAAAAAAGAAATCAAAATACAAATATATATATATATATATATATGTAAGTAATAACCAGAAATTAAAGAAAAAAAAAACAATAACAGAAAAACAAAATGAAAAAAAAAGGAGGAAGAAAAACAAAATTAAAAAAAAACACTAACAAAGACCTCAAAAAAAAAAAAAAAAAAGAGAAATAGGCAAAAAAAAAAAACAACAACAACAACAAAACAAACGAAAAATGAATAAGGATACACAAAAAAACAAACAAACAAAGAATAAGAACAAAAATGAAAAGAAAAAGGGAAAGAAAAAAAAGAACAAATAATAATAATAATAATAATAATAATAATAATAACAAAAAGAAGAGAAGAGAAACAAACAAAGAACAAAAATAAAGGATAAAAGCCAAAAGTAAAAAAACTAACCAAAAAATAGAAAGTAAAAAATGATAAAACATAAGAATAAAAAAAAACAAAAATGAAAATAGAAGACAAAAAATAAATAAATAACAACGAAAAAACAATAAGAAAGAAGAATAAGGAAAAACGAACAAAGCTAAGACAAATTAACCAAATAGAAAAAAGTCAAAAAAAAAAAGGGATAGGTTAAATCAACAAAAAAAAAAGAAGAAATAAAAAAGTCAATGAAGATTTCTCCTAATAAAAATATATTTCGTAGAAATGAAAAGCTTCCTTTAAATAAATAGAATTATAAAAAGAGAAGGAAATGAAATATAAAAAAAATTAATTAAAAAAAAGATAATATAAATTTTTAATCAACAAAATTAAATTTAAAATGAAAAAAGGAAAAAAAGTCAAAATAAAAAGGAAAATAAAGATGGAAAAGACAAAAAGATAAATTAAAACCAAAAGCAAAAATCAAAATACAAGAAAATGAGAAAGTCAAAAATTAAAATCAAATCAAATAAAAAGTTTTGAAAATACAAAAAGGACCAAAAAAAAATCTTTAAAAAAAATACACACATATATATAAAAATAATAATAATAAAGCCATAAACAAAAAAAAAACAAGAAATAAAAAAAAAACAAGACAGAAAAAAAAAAGAATATATGAAAAGTCAAAAATCATGAACGAAACAAAGATATACAAAAATGAAAAAAAAGAACAAAATAGGACACGAAATAAAAATTAACACAAAAAAGAGAGAAACAAATAGAAAAACAACAAAATGAATGGAAAAAAAAAAGAGAAACAAAAAGATAAAAAAGAAAGAAAATAAACTAAACAAAAAAAAAAGAAGAAGAACAAATAGAAAAATAGAAAAAAGAACAACAATAACAAAACCAAAAAGAAAAAGAAAACTAACTAAAAAGAAATAAAAAAGAAACAGAAAAAGTAACAACAAAGTAAAAAAAAAACAAACAAAAAACAAACAAAATGAAATGGAAATAATAGAAAAAATAAAAAAAACAACAATAACAAAAGCCAAAAAGAGAAACCAAAAAGAAATAAACAAAAAAATAAACAAAAAAAATGAAATGAAAATGATAGAAAAAAAAATGATAAGTAAGAGACAAAATTGAAAATGCAAGAAAAATTAAATTAAATTTTCTTTTAGCAAATCAAAACACATTAACCAATTTTAAAACTTGTTTTATTTGTTAAAGGAAAAAGTAATTTATTTTCTTTATCTTTTCGCAAAAAACAAAAAAACCACGTCTAAACAAAAAAAAATATAAAAAACAATTAAGTTAAAAATTTTTAAAAAATTAAAAGCCAAACAAAAACCACAAAATAACCAAAAACAAAAAAAAAACAAAAACAAAACATCAACTCTAATACAATTTTTAGCCTAACTACGTGGATTTTGATCCCTTTCAAAGGGTACGTAAACCCTAGGTTTTTATCTTAGGTCAAGTCCGCTTTTGTAAATAAATATTTTCTCTTAATTTTATTTTATTTTTAATTCCTTAATTTCTTTTATTTTATTCCCTTTTCTTTATTTTATTCTTTGAATTTCTTTTTGTTTTGCTTTTAGTTTTCTTTTTTCTCTTAAATTTTATTTCTTTAAATTTTTTCTTCTATTCTTTGCATGTGCTTAGTTAGGGAGAATTAAAATAGAATAGAAGCCATATTAATTTTGCACAACTGACTTAGGGTAACCGTTCTTAGGAATGGGTGTAGTGGGGTGCCTAACACCTTCCCTACTCACAATCGACTCCCGAATCCGAATTTGGTTCGCAGACTACTTTTTTCAAATTTAAAAAGGCTTTTTCAAAGTTTTGCCTTTCAAAATTAAAATTTTGGTGGCGACTCCTGAACCCTATTAATCGCACTATCTTTTTAATTTTAATTTTGATTTGATTTTAAAGGCGCCACGCGGTCGTATTTTTGGATGTGACAACGTGCAGATTAAATTTTAACTGTTAAATATATAAATGACATGGCACTCTTAGTGTATGTAAGAATTGCTCCAAAAATCATCTTTTAGTCTACTGTTGAACCCATCTATAGACTTATACATTAAGGGAACTGACAAGAACCCATTTGCTTCCAACATCTAGAGGATAGTATTAAGATCATTATGAGCATTAGGTGGCAATTGAGCATGCAGTCTAAGTATGTCCTCATGTTATAGATATGATCCAAGGCAGTCAAAATCCCAAGTACCATATTTAGTCACTATGTCTTTCACTAAAGCTTCGATTAGAGCAATTAAAGGCAGTTTATGACATTGGTCAAGCAAGCATCAAATCCCATGTAACTAACCATCTATCCAAAAATGGACTTGAGCATTGTTGCAGACCTCCCACCCAACATTGCCATGGCTATAAGCGAGCTAACTCGTTCCAAGTTGAAGAATCCCATATTTTGGAAACACACTCATGCAGCAAGTTAGCTCCCCTCATGTACTTGCTATTAAAGACTTTAGAACAAAGGCTATCTGGCTTGGAGATAATTTTCCCTTCTTTTTTACTGAGTAATGCATCATTCATACTTATAAGAGACTTGACCAAAGCCTCATAGATCTTTTGGTAAACAAAGCTGTTTCCACCCCATAGTGTGTATTTCTTATTATTGTTTATAGACCATTATATGGAATTTCTTTTAAGCCTCTCCAACATGTTGCAAGCTATCTTCAAAGCTTTATAAAGCTGCATATGGAAAATGGGGATAGCAAAAGTTATGGATTACATAAGAGTTAATCTCCTTACAAGTGAAAGGTATTGACTTTTCCACCCACTAAGGCTATTCTAAATTTTGTCAATCAAAAATTGAAATTTTATTCTAGATCCTCTCTTATGGGTTATGAAAGAGCCCAAATATTTCTTTAAGTCTATTGACTTTGAGAAACCACACTTCTCAATAATTTGACCTTGCAAATGGGGCTTAACATTATTTGAAAAGTATATGCTAGTTTTTTGCACACTAATTTTTTGACTTAAAGTGCTACAAGAAATATCTAGTCTTCTATTTCTTTAGTTATAACTAGTTAGGATCTTTTACAATACTCAGGATGTTAAATAAATTTTGTAATGAATAATATAATTCTAATTACAACAAATGATATAAAGAGTGCAACATAAATATTTGATGATATAAGTAGCATAAACAAAATATTTGCATGAAATCTATATATTTTATAAAACTATAGGAAGTCAGTAGTTTTGAAACAATGTTAACTTCCTATTTTTGGACTACATGTGAAACTTTTTTTTTCATTTTAATAAATTTGTAGCCATTTTCCAAATCTAACTGCTTTGGCATGGCGACGTCACCTATTTGTCAAAAAACTCTTATTATGCCAAGATGTTGATGTCTATAATTGTTACTTTATTTTAGTGTCAACTTTTTATATATTTCACTTTTGCTATGCTACCTACACAACTTTACTGTTTTTACAACTATAACTATCTAAACTATTTTGGTTATGTTTATCCGTACTTTGCATCGTCCTTTTGATATGCTATCTTTCCTTTTTTACATTACTACATAAATCTTTTACGTTATTGTTTTCTATCTCATGCATCGCATAGGAAGATTAACTAATTTGTAAAAAAAAAAAAAAAATCTTACTATGTCAACATGGAAGATGCATGAATAAATACATGCTTAAGACTATGATATAACTAATTATCTGGATAGGAATAAGTTAATGTATGAATAAAGATGATGATACAAGTCTTGAAAGTCAGGAGTGGAGTAAATTTAAGAACACAAAGAAGTCATAGTTTCATATGATAAACTGAACGAATTTTTTAAAAATGAATAAGTGTAATAAAAAATATGTATGTAAATGAAAATATGCATGTAAATAATAGTAAAGTTTTAATTAATTTTTAACATATTGCATAGATTTAAATATGCTACCATCTTTTTATTCAACTATTAACTGATTTGAAATTTATTGTAGTAAAATGATAATTAATAAAATTTTATATATCAAATAAAAATATTATAAGAATTTCTTTAAAAATGCATCTGTTAGATTTAATCATATCTAAGGGAGATTATATTTGATAAAAGCAACCTTACATAAAATGGGGTAAAAGAAAATATGTATTTAAATAATAGTGAAAATTAAATCAATTGTTCACCTATTGCTGGCGTTTTTAATCTATTGTAAACTTTTTATTTAAGTATTAATTGTGTTTAAATTTGTTGTGTTTATTTTTTATCATTTGTATCAGCTAAAATTTGCTTTTATTAAAGAATTCACTAACTTTAAATATTTTTTTAATACCTCGTTACTGCTCAATATTAGTGATGAGGTATTTATATCAACAAATAAACTAATTTTATTATTGAAAAATATTAAAAGGGATTAGTTGCTTATATATGGCTGACTTAGTTTGTAATGAAATATATTTTTCTCCATATTCCTTCCCCATTTATCACACAAGTTTTTTTATCTTTGCTTCATCCCTAAACTTGCAAAAATTTCATTTAAAATAATAGCTTGGGTACCATAAAAGCACAAGCCATAAATAAAGTATTAAAATTGACCAAAATATTACAACATACTTTCCAAAAATAATGAAATTTTAATCCTAATACTACAATGCAATTATTTTTCTACTTTGACTATTTTCTTAGGGGTTATCAAAATTTGGTATACACATTAACTTGATAGGAGTCATTTTATCAAAAATGTTGCTAACCTTAAATTCAATAAATGTAAAGACCAAATCCTGTGAAACACCAAAAAACCAAGTTATCAAACATGCTCTGTTTCAATCAACAAAAAAAATGTAAATTCAAAATTCAATAACAGATATTTGGTGAGAAAAAGAAAAAAGAATGTACATGAGGTAAAACTCGCTTTCAAATTCACACTATTAGATAACTACAACATGATTATTTTGAATGCAATTTTAATTAATTATTGAAAGCCAAAAGCAAATATATATCAACCTCATATTCATCTATAGCTTAACTTTTCTAATATATTGAAGATACCTTCCAAGCAACTTTTGAAGATTTTATCTACTCACTTGCATACATTATTTAAATCACATTAATAAGTCCAATCAACATATAATGTATACTAAGCAAGTCATTAGGTTTCTTCATATAATAAATTCCCTATTATTTCATTTTATTGGCTGTTTTAAAACCTCTCTATAGCTTTATAACTTATTCTTCACATCATAACCTATTTCATCAATGTTCAAAAAGTTCCATGTATGTTCTCATCATTATCTTCATTCCTTCCTGATGCTGGCTTACAATGCAAACTCAGTTTCCTTCATATACAACACTTTCCAACCATACATATACGGCATAACATTCCAAGGGGATGCATTTGGTTTAAGTTGGTTTGCAACTCACAAAGATTGTACCAAACTATGTAGAGGACCAACTCCATCGAGACGAGTGTATGGAAGGATGTCCAAATTAAGTAGATTCTCTAGCCATTGAGTATTGTACTATTTTCAGACTTGAATTGAATAGATTCATTAAAAAATAAAATAAAAGTATTACCTATGAATGCCACTCTATCCTTTTTTATGAGATTCTTTTTTCATTATCTATAGAGAAAGAAAATGATATACATAACCAAAGTCTAAAAAATATGTATTGCTATAAGATAAACTACAACAGACAAATGTAATATATCTCTATTGGCACTTTAAAAACAAAAACAAAAAGAAAAGAAACAACTATTAGAAATTATATATCACACTACAAACTAATAGACAATAGAAAAAGTGATGTATTGCAATTAAGATTTGAAATTTAGGAACTCATCTATAAAATTGATATAAAAACAGATTAATTTTTAAACCTTCTTAGTTAACATCAAACCAAGTACAATAAAGGGAAAATATAATAATATATAGATGAACCTTATCTATCATGAAAAAAAAAATTCACTTACATGTTGAATTAGATTTAGCCCAGCTTTGTTAACAACATACACCTTTTGTTGCTTGACCATACCTCTTCCTCTTTAAGCCTTTTGCCAAAGATTACTATTTTTTGTATGAACTTATGGGGGGCAAGCACTTTTGTAACTACCTATACAATAAAAAATTTCTCATTAAAAGCACTTGATCATTTAATTTGAACAACTCTTAACATCTACAAATTCTTACATAGTTCACAAATCTTAGTCTTGATTTCAAATGAATAGTCCCCAAACTATTCTGATTAATAAATCTAAGTGAAATCAAGGAATTAAATGGTGCAATATTAACATTTAAAAAAACTTAGCTTTAACAATCCCAATAAACTAGTTTAGTAGCTTTGGAATCCTTATAATTCACTTACTTCTTAAAATTAAATAACGAAATTCATATGTACTATGTAAGACAAAATGTATTTCACTTTAACTCAAAGAATGATAAAATAGTAATGTTTTAGGGAGATGTTATCCCTTCATGTAGATTTCCTTTCTTGGGCATTCAGAATTTGCCCAACGCAAATTTTAGCATAAATGTGTAAAGTTATAATACCTAAGTTATTGCTGAAAAGAAAGTAGAGATTATAGATATGTACCTGAAGTTCATGAATGCTTATACTTTACAGCAAAGATGATTAGTTTAATGTGAAAAATAGGAAAGGACTTTAGACTTGAGGAATACAGATCAAAACTGCCAAAATAATTTGCACCATGCTATAGAAAATAAAAAGAAGTTAGAAATTGATATATAAACTAAAAATTTAATTCTTGATGACTTGAGACATGGGTAAGAATTGAGGTTTTAGATTTAAACCAAAGAGAAAAATAAAAAATGGAGAGTGACATGTTACTTGAAGATGGAGATTAGCTCAAGCCAAGTTTTTACCTATGCCTCAGAGCAAGAAACAACATATATTTTAAGAAAGGCATAATGGTATATTAATAAATTGTTCAGCTCTAAAAATAATTTTTGAAAAATGAAAAACTTGATAATACCATTTAGCATAAAAAAGAAGTGCAAGACATGCCAAAACCAAAAATTGAGTAGCAAACCATGAAGCCGGAAAAGAGAAACCTATCTTTTATGCAATCTTTGTCATGATGATGCATGCACCAATTACATGAATTAAAGTTCTTGGAGAGGAGACAACTATATGTAATCTAAAAAAAAAAAAAGGATTTTTTAGCCAACTTAAGCCACTTTATTATGCTAGTTTTCTATTAGGCTAAAGATTTAGGATTCAAGATTGGATTATTGCATAACAAATCTATCTCTATAATATAGAACAAAAAGGTTAAATTGACAATTAACCTTTGCAATAAACTCAGAAATCTACACAACTGTGAGATTAGAACACTTTGAACAAAACCAGCCTAACCTATAAGACAAAATTAATTAAAAGTTAAAAACATATAACAAAACCAAGCATAACCAAGAAATTTACACAACCAAGCCACTTTCACAACCGTTTTCTCCAATATAATTCTCTCGTCACCCTACTTCATTAACATTAATGAACTAATAATGGCAAAGAGACAGGAGGAAATGATGGAAATTAAAACCAAAATTGTTAAAGATATTAAGAAGAGGTAAGTGACCTTAAGGGTGAGCTTTTAATGCTTCGACTTCAGAAATCAGCTTAGAATGAGTTCAAGTCCAGCGAATTTTGTCGCATGCACAAAAAGGTATTGCTTTCTTCATATTTCTTTTCATTTCAATTCATGGTAAATGTTATACAGTCAATGGCTTTTCTTATTACTTTGTGCAACTAAAGACCTTTCTAGTATTTTTTTGAGTAAAAGAACAAAATGAAATGGCTTGAAGCTTGGTAAAGGTGAAAGTAGCCAAGAGTAGTAGAAGTCAATTTCATTGTATTCCTTGGATTAATGCATTTTTAAAAGGTGAAATCATGATTTGTATAGTCATAAAAATTCCTCAATTTTCTTTAGTTAAGTTTCTAATGGTTTTGGAATTAAAAATATGATGCCAAGTTTAAATTGGAGGATGAGTTGCCATGGCTTACAATGGAATAGAAAAGTCTAAAGAATGGGATGGTATTAAATAAAAACCAAAAGGAAGGGAGATGAAGAAATGGGAGGTAGACATATTATTGAAGTGGCTTCAAATTGCATGCTTAACTGTTTTTGAAAGCTATATGCCCATTAGTTGCACCACACTCCTATTTATAAAAGTTGAAATTTGGTAGCAATTGAATCCTTGACTTCTCCAAATTTCTTACTAATATTATGAAAATTGCTATTACAATACTTCAACTTGTTAGATAAATTTAGGCCATTTGCATGATATGACATCATTCACTTAATTTGTAGCTATCAAACTTCTTTTAAATCAAATTTATCGCCAACTTTTTTGCATTAGTTGATTTCTTTTTCGACACTAGATTAAATCATCACTTATTTGCTTTAATTTATTCTTTGTACTGCCATTATAGTAGCTACTTGATTCTTTTATTAGTTTATGGATCTTTGTTATATATTCTTTGTAGATTATTTATTCATTTTTTAACATTCTCCTATAATCTACAAAAATCAATAACTTTAAGTATTTCTCTGAATTTGATAAATTTTTCCACAGTAATGGGTTTTGTAAAAATGTTTGCAAGTTGATCATTAGTTATGCAAATTTTCAACTTAATTTCTTTTTGTTCGATGAGCTCTCAAATAAAGTGATGTCGAACTTTAATATGCTTGGTGTGGCTATAAAACATCAAATTCTTCATCATGGCCATGGTGGACATGTTGTTACAGTAGATTCTTATTAGAGTGTTGACATATTGATGTAAATTCTTCAAGATTCTTTTAAGCTGAACTACTTCAATTACAACACTTGTTGCAACCATATATTCTACTTTTGCAAAAGAAAGTACAAATATCTTATGCTTTTTAGATACCTATGAATTGTCTTGGACGCCAAAAGAAAAACATATCTAGTTGTGCTTTTTTATCATCAATGCTACTTGCCCAGTCATTATCTGTGTAGTTGATTAAATTGTAGTTATTCTTTGCTTTATATAAGATGCCAAAATTTTTTGTGCCCTTGACATATCTCAAATTTGTTTTAGTAGTTGTGAAATGAGATCTACTGGACTTATGCATGAATCTTGATACAATGCTAATAGTGTGTATTATGTCTTGCCTCGTGTTGGTAAGTTAGATTAATGAACCAACAAGGCTTCGATAGATTATCTCATCTACCTTTTCTTTTCCATCTCCTTTTGATGGCTTCTCATTTTTGCCCATTAAAGTGCTTGCTGGCTTGCAATCTATCATCTTGAATTTCTTCAATAAATCTTCTGCATATTTTTTGAGAAATGAATATCTATCTAGGCCATTGTTTGACTTGCATGCTAAGAAAGTATCTCATAACGCTAAGATTAGTCATCTCGTACTCTTTTCATCATAGCCTACTTAAAGTCTTCGATCATCCTTGTGTCATTACTAATATATACTAAATCGTCCATATATTAACACAGGATGAGAAAACAATCTTTATGCTTTTTCACATATAGTGATGACTCATTTGGGCTTTTTGTGAATTCGTGATTGGGAAGATACTTGTCTATTTTACTATTCCCTGTATATGGCATGTGCTTTCGTTTGGAGAGTTTTTTCTTTAACTGATATACTTTGTCTTCTTTGCTTCAAAAAATGTACCCTTGTAGCTTTAGTTGTGTAGCTAAAGCAAGTACCATTCATATAGTTTCCATGTGAGCCACAGGAGCGAAAGTATTGTTAAAGTCAATACCAGGTTGCTGAGAATATCCTTTTACTACAAGTCAAGCCTTTTACTTTTAGATTGACCTATTTTTATTGTACTTGATTTTGTAAACCCACTTCAATTCGAAGATATCTTTTTATTTTAGTTTCTTTATGAGCTCCCATGTTTGATTTTTCTTGATCATCTTGATTTTTTCATCCATGGCTTTTCTCCATTCTTCTTCTTTTGATGCTTCTTCAAATTCTTATGGCTCTAAAGAGAAAATGCAACATCACAAGTTTGATAAATGTCTTGCAATGATTGCATCTTCTTTGAAGGAGATGAATCTAGTGATACGTTATTTTGTCTTGGAAGTTGACTTGTACTTAGGTTTGGATCATCTATTGCATTCTTTTCTGGTTCAAGATGTTAAGCTTCTGTGGGTACTTCATTTCTTCAATTCCAACTTGCTTCTTCATTGAAGATCACATCCCTTAAAATAATTAGTTGTCTCGTATCAAAAGTGTAAAGATGATAGTCCTTGGATTCATCACTGTAGCCAATGAAGATACGTTTTTCTCCTTTCCAATCTAACCTGACTCTATTCCCTTTTGGGAAGTGTGCATATGCTATGTATGCAAGGACATTATAAGATGCAAAAACATTGGCATATTTTTGTCTTGGAGTATAGTGCATACCATTTTAGCAATAGTTATGTTCATTCTTTCTATAACACCATTTTGTGTGGTGTATGCTAAACTATGAGCTCCTTCTTAATATCGTGCTTTTTATAGTACTTGATAAATCTTTGATTAGTGAATTCTCCTCCATGATCAATTCTTAAAATTTTAAGAGAGTGCCCACTTTACTTTTCAACAAGGGCTTTAAACTAAATAAAATAAGAAAATGCATCTTACTTTTATTTAATAAAGTAAACCCACGTCATAGGGTATAATCATCAATGAAGAGCAAAAAATATCTCTTTCCACCAAGAGTGGGGGTTTTTAAGGACCCCAAATATCTGCATGCACCAACTTAATAGAACTATTACTTTCAAAGATGATTTTAGGAATAGTAATCTATGCATTTTCCCAAACATACATCCTTTCTAGACTTTCTTTTCAACATGTATGAAAGGAAGCCCAAACACCATTTTCTTTCAATGTAATACTTTAAGGCCATTGAAATTTAGATGGCTATATCTCAAGTGCCATAGTGTGGGTTCATTTACCTTTTCACATCTTATGGCATATTTTCGCCCAAGTGGCATAGTCAAAGAAAATATTTCATTAGGGGTCATTTCAACAGTAGTAATAAATTGTCCTTTTATTTTTGTCAAATATTAGGCATTTATCATCATAAAAAAAATTAACTAGTAGCCTCTTTGAATCAATTAGCCAGTACTTAATCAATTTTGTGTGAGGTCCGGAACATGAAAAACATTATGAATATATTTTTTTTAGCCATTTTTTGTTTTTATGACAATAATGCCTTTCCCTTCCACTTCTTACATTTTTCCATCACTAAGTGTAATTTAGGACTTCATATTTTCATCTAATTTGACAAAGTAATTTTTATTGCTTATCATAGGATTTGAACAACTACTATCAAGATACCAAACATCCCTTAATTCTTGAAAGGATAAAAATGAAAAATAAAATATTTGATTAAGGCACTTATTTTTTTCAATAAAATTTATACCTTTTTGCTAGTACCAACAATCTTTCTCAAAATAAATGTACTTTTGCACCTTTTACATTTGTACTAATAATCCTTTGTATCATAATTATTTTTCTTGCGTAGGCTACAATAGGAGCTTGATTTATCTTTGTTCCCTCAATTTCTATAATTCTTTCTCTCTCTTTCATGGTAATTAGATGATCTTATACTTTGAGGATGTTGACCATGGTCATTCTTTTTATCTACATCATTATTAAAGATATTTATTTTTGATTAAAATGCCTGCTCTAGTAGAGGTTCAAATCTTTGCATTCTCTCCTTATAGGTTTGGAGAGATCCTATTAGTTCCACTAGAGTAAGTGTAGATAAATCATTGGCTTCTTCTATTGCAACCACCTTATGATCAAATTTCACAAGAAGGCTTCTTAATGATTTTTGAATAATTTTCTTATCTTTTATCATGTCTCTATAACTTTTACTTTGATTGATAATATTAAAGATACGAGAGAAAAATGCTCGAATGGATTCACCTTCCTTCATCATTAAAGTATCAAACTCTTTTTATAGAGATTGAAGTTTGATAGAAATTACCTTAGTGGAGCCTTTGTATTGACTTTTCAAAGATCTCCCACACCTCCTTTGTTGTCTTAGCATTTATGATCATTGGAAAAATTGTGCTACTTACCCCTGAATGAAGAGTAAGGCTTTTACATCTTTTTACATATTTTGCTTGTATTCTTTTTACTTTGTTATAGCCCATGCTGCATACTCTTCTGGAGTTACGAGCTAGAATCCTTCTTCCACTATTTCCCACAAGTTTTGTGAGATAAATAGTATCTTCATTTTTATGCTCCAAGAATCATATGCTTCTCCCTTAAATTTAAGGATAGGAGCTTGGGCATAATTAAAGGTTGTTGGATTATAAGTAGGTGTGGAGGCCATAGGGACTAAGGTTTAAGGCATAAAAGTATAGGATTAAGAATGGTTAAGTATGACTAAGTATTTAAAACTAAAGCTCTGATATCACTAATGGTCTTGGAATTAAAAATATGATGCCAAGGTTTAAATTGGAGGATGAGTTGCCATGGTTTATAATGGAATAGAAAGTCTGAAGAATGGGATGGTATTTGGAAATAAACACCAAAAGGAAGGGAGATGAAGAAATGGGATGTAGATATATTATTGAAGTGGCTTCGAATTGCACACTTAATTGTTTCCAGAGGCTACACACCCATTAGTTGCATCACACTTCTATTTATAGAAGTTCAAAGTCGATGGCAATTGAATTCTCGAATTTTCTAGATTTCTTACTAATATTATGAGATTACTATTATAATATTTCAATTTAGATATATTTATCCCACTTGCATGATATGATGTCATTCACTTAATTTGTAATAGCCAAACTTCTATTAAATCAAATCTGTCACCAACTTTCTACAATAGTTGATTTCTTTTTGACACTAGATTAAATTATCATTTATTTGCTTTAATTTATTCTTTGCACTGTCATTCTAGTAGCTACTTGATCCTTTTGTTGGTTTATGGATCTTTGTCATAGATTTTTCTTAGATTATTTATTTATTTATTTTTTAACACTACTCCACTAGCATGAGTAAGGTTGACAACATATATTGGGGTATTGCCTGTTGTGCTTAATTTATCTGTTTCTGCTTTCATGAAAACTCAATATTAATATAGCTACATGTTCAATAGTGTTTTAATGCTTTATAAGAGAGAACTAAATATGCTTTTTTGGCTTTCATCATGTTTTGAAGATAAAATTACGAAATTAGGTATCTGTTGCACGGTTTTGTTAGCTACTTTAGCTTGAATGTTTATGCACCTCTAATAGTGGAAGATGAAGGGAATTTTATCTTGTGTGATGGTGACGTGCACCTTGGAAGAAAAGGCATTGGAGTTCTAAGATGCTGTTTTTGAATTAAAAAAATAAAAAATTATATTTAAAGACTCATATTATATAAAATTTACAATGAAAGATCTTAAAAATCAAAATTATTTTTATGAACCATAATTATCATAAGGTTTTAGGAGATTTACTATTGGGAGTAAAAAAGTGTTGAATTTTCCTACACCAATTAGTTTTTATGCCTAATAATAAATCCCCAAAAGTGTTGAACTTTCCTGCACTAACGCTTTGTTTAGATGGAGGAGAGGAAAGGTGGGGGGAGAGAAAAGTGGGGAGGAAGGGGAGAGAAGAGAAATGTGAGGATAAAATATTATCTCCTCACGTGTTTGGATAGGGGAAGAAAAAATGAGAAGAGAAAGAGAAAATTGAAGAGAAGAAAATATCAAAAAAATAATTATTATTTTAAATATGATAATAATATTATTTTTTTAAAATTAAAAAATATATATAATTAATTAAATTATAATCTATATAAAATTATTTATAAATTATTATTTTAATATCATAAATATTAATATATTTTTTAAAATTAAAATTATTTATTATTTTAATATATATTAATTAATTTAAATATAATATATATAAATATAATAAATATTTGTAATTATATATAATATTTTATTATATTATATATATAGATATATACAGGGCTGGCAATGCATCCGACTGAAGGTTAGTCGGACAAATATAATATATATAAATGTCCGACTAACCTTTGGTAGCAAGACTGTCCGACTGTTTTGCAGTCGGACAGTCTTTTTTAAAAAAAAAAATTAATATTATATATTATTTTAATATATATTAATTTTAAATATAATATATAATATTTTATTATATTATATATATTAATATTATTATATTATAATATATTATTATTATTATATGTATATACGTAGGTAGTAGAATTGTTCGACTGTCTTTTTTTTTAAATATACATAATTTATTGATTTTAATATTAAAAAATATATTATTAATTTAAAAAAAATATTTATTAAATATTATTTATAAATTATTATTTTAATAAAATAAATATAATTATTTATTTTAGAATTTTATAAATATTACATATTAAAAATCTTTATTATATACATATATTTATTCAATTTTTGCTCAATTTTCTCCTGTAATCTTTTCATATGTGAAGAGAAAAATTTTGCGTGGGTCCCACGATAGTTTTCTCCTCTGATTTCCTCTCCCCTCCTGATTTCTCCTCTTGCCAAACGAGAGAAAATTTCGTTTTCTCTTCTCTCCCTCCCCTTCTCTCCACTTTTCCTCCGATCCAAACGCACAGTAAATAGTTTTTATACCTAATAGTAAATCCCTTAAAACTGATAGTAAATCTTTTGAAATCTAATAATAATGATGATTTTTAATGGTAATTTCAATTTTTAAAGCCTTTCATTATAAATTTTATATAATATGAGTCAGTAGATGTAATTTTTTTCAAAAAAAAATTGGTCTAGTGTTGTTAACCCGAAAAAAAAAGGTGATCTAGTGTTAATATGTATTATAATGTTACTACTGGGTAACTAATTGTGAATTGCGATAAGATGTTATTTACTTTTTAGTAATGGATAAATTTTATATTAAAAAATAGATCAATATCGATATAACTATGAATATGTTGTGTGTATATATATATATATTTATATTTTTTTGTTTTGTGTAAATTGTCCCACCGGCAAAACTTTCTGGATCTGCCACTGACAGTCCATCAAAACATGAGACTATTGAGTGATGTCTATGTGTTAACCACTTTTTTTCAGTTGATTATAATCTAGTTGGCTTTTATTGAACTAGTGTCTCTCTTAATAATCTTGGGCTTAACATCCTGCTTGTAGCCTATAAGGGGTACAACTCTTTATATCTAACGCAGTTTTGAGAAATTATATATGAGAAAATAAAATTATATTCTTATTCACAAATTGAGTTTTTGACATAATGTTAGACGTTTAATCCTAACAGATCTTGCTTGATTAAACTGTAATGGATAATATCTTTATCTTTTTATGTGTTTTATTCTTTGATGTACAGTCAATTTAATGATTTCTACTATTGAAAGTACTACTAATTATCTTCTCAAAGCAGTCTTCTCCTTTCGATTCAGTTGACGCTAGAGGCTCTGCCCCTCCCTTTACTCAGCCGACACCTGGTGCCTTTTAGCTTGTATAACTCCCTGTATCTCTGATTCTCTGAGAATTAGAAAGGTCATTCTATGACAAGTATTTCTAAGGTCCCTAAATGACTTTGGCAGCTATGGTCCCTCTTTGGGGTCTGCAAGATTCATGTTATTAGCCACCTGTCTACATGTCGGTAATTTTAAATTACAGATGTAGCTGTTACATCAATACAGGTTGCTTGCATGCTAACAGTGACGCGGGAAAGGGAAATTGAGGAGGGTATCAATAAGAGGCTTTCCAGAAAACTTGATCAACAATGAAGAAAAGCATTGTTGTCAAGCCACCTCCATTCTTCAAAAGGCTGCAGGAGGAAGAAGCAGCTGTCGAACCCGAAAAAGCTGCATGAGCTAACACAATAAATAAGCACATTATAAAGTTTCGCGGTCGAAATTATAGTTCAATCATCATTATCTTGTTTTGGTGGATATTGTTGTCTCTTGTATTATAATATCTTGGTGGTTGTTTAATATATGGCTATCCTTGCTGTAAGGTTGTATTCCCCACATGTTTTGAAGAATAAGAGACATGAGGGAATTCTTTGATATACCAAAATCTTGTCGGTGCCCGGCAACAGTCATCCAAAATAGTTGGAAGCACATGATTTCTTCAAATTACAGATATTTTACATTTCTCAAAATGGAAATCTAGAACTTTAAAGCTAAAGGTTTCGTTTATATTTACGAATTGTCAACTCTGCCATTTTTCTGATAGATTTTAGTTGTTATAGCGAACAAAATTCATCTTATATTGAGACATCCTAGATATGTAAAAGTTCAAGATGTACTGTATCAAATTCTCTTAAAATGAAGATCAATTGAGGAATTGACATTCATAGAAATTCTATACGTTTATCATTCTGATTGGCAAGCCGTGGCCTTTTGGCCTTTTCATGGTTCCACTATGCTCTTCATCTTTTTATCTTAATGGTTCCAAAAAAATTAATCCACAAGTTTTCCTCTCATAAAATTACTCAACCTAACGCATGATGATCGGCTAGAGATAGAGGCTACTGAAGATGCTTGCTCGGGTCTAATAAAAAACCACTAGCTCACTGCTAGAATTTTTGTGAGGGAGATTGAAGGTTTCGGACTGAACCGAAATTAAGCAGTTCACATACAATAAATTAACATACACATACAATAAATTAACATAGCTACAGCTGGTTTATCCGTTGAACCTGTAATAAAAAGGAAATGCTTACTTTTTTTTTTTTTTTCAGTCTAGCTCTGCATGATAGAAATTCTGAAGTTGTAACCAATTTCTTTATTTTATTCCCCCAAGGCCCCATCTCTAGGAAACTTTACTCCGTCGACACCTGCATCTTTGAAATAGTTTATTAAGCATAGGAGAATGTCTTTGTGGTTGAAAACGATAAGAACAAATTAATATACGTGGCATGGAGAGGCGTAGAAAGTCTGAGTTTAGATGTAACTGGTAGAAACCTAAGCGAGGAAGCAAATCAGTAGTTTAGCTGACATTAGAAGTTTGATTTTTCTTAAGAGCAAAACAATACTGTTAACAGTGACATCAGTAACGCTCTTAAAGTTAAACCTGCTTCTTTTTTTGTTATAAGAGTGGTCCACCCGACAACGAAACTGATCAAGTTGATGAACAAGCAATCTCTCTCTCTCTCTCTCTCTCTCTCACTCACACACACACACTATATATATATATATATATGTATATATAATCATAAACGGCCATCTGCTTCTTGGCTCTGTTTAGTTTTACAACCTTAGACTTTGTACTAATATGAACAAAAAAGTAACTAGCATTAAACAAAACAAATTCTAAATGCAGAAATTTAAATTCAAATTAAGAAAGTGTGTAATATTATTGTTGAGAAAAAGGTCAATAATATTTAATTATAGCTAGGGTGCCAATAACCAACTCTAATAAGTTTCTTAATTAAAGAAGGAAACTAATAAAATTGTTGAAAAATACAAATAAGTTAGGGAAATTATTAAAATAGCCACGAAACAAGTTTGAATGATGAATTTTGGGTTTCAAATTGGCCTCATTCGAGTATCGAAGAAAAACTTTTTGTTGATATAATAGGTTCCGTGACTACCAAGATAAAAAATTATGGCGGCTTAAAATCAACACACTTGTGTGTGACTGACACACTTTCCATTTGCGCTTCTAACACTTGTTTTAGAAAATTATTTACTAGACATTCTACCTCATCTTAAACCAGTTTTCGTGAAAATTGGAGAGGTCATAATGGGAAGACATCTTGCTCCTTAATTAACCTAAGCTTTAGATTGTATGAAGGGTTTCGTTTCCAACTAAAATATGCAAGATGGCAATATTGCTGTATAAGAGAAGTGGAAGATAGTGAATTTCATTAATAGGCCTTTACCTAGTTAGCTGGTCCTTTCAATACTCTTGGACTCGTGGTTAACCACTAGTTTAAGAAATAAGTTTCCAACGAGGTTTGTTAAATTGGCAAGATTGAGTAGCTGCAATGCAAAGGGTCCTGGGTTCGATTTTCATAGATAATTCCTTGTTGGTAGCTTTCCATTAATTGCAATGTCTTAAAACTGGAAGAATCTATTTAACTCCTCCATTTTTTTATTTTTACTTTTTTTGATTTAAAGGATTCCTTCTTCTGATCTAATTCTCAGTGGAGGCAAGAAAAACGAAGGGAAAGATTAAGCCTTTTCTATTGTAGCAAAATTAGGATTTAGCTGGAGTCATACAAAGAAGCTATGGTGAGGAACTGAGGATTAAGATTCATTTCAGATTCAGATTGTCATCCTGATAAATGCACGAATATGTGTATTCTGTCTCCAAACATTAGTTTTTCAAACTTAAACCTCTTGTTTCTGCGTCTAGCATCTGTCCTCACCCCTCAGTGACAGAAAATCAAATTTCATCATTAAGATTATTACGCATAAGAAGTCAAACCCGCTTGCCGCAGCGTAATATTGATAGCTTACCAAGCACACAAAGGATTTCTTCAAAACTTATATGTGTAACTAACAGAATATTTGATAAGAAATATATATTTCACCGTTGATACTCAACGATTTCTATGGTGATTCTCCAAGTGGGACAGATGATAGATGACGTGTTTTTGTATTGTACGTACAACATACGTCTCTTTTTCAGTCTCTCATTCGTATTTTTAAATGATGAAGTCTGCTTTGTCCCTCATTGGAATAAGGACGGTAATGCATCAAAAAACAATGCCCTCCCAATACTTCACAGGAATGTGGATTTCAAAGGGCTATAGAAATTAAGGAAGTTTGCCACACCAACTTCCCGTCTAACAAGCTCTTTGGAAAGTCAATGGGTCATAATCCCTCATGTCCCTATCTTAGTCCATGTTTAATTTTGTGACAAACAACCAAGATTGTCCGTGACATCAGTCCGTTTTTGTTGCTTCTAATATGATTTTGATCACCAACATCTAATACGTTTGAAAAATGAACAGCTGCAATGCATTTTTGGCTCCCATATAAAGCATCATAATTTTCGTAATGGTTGGCAGCTGATATATATATATATATATATATATATATTACTAGCCATAGTCGATTATTCATCATTTATTATCTCTATTCTGCCTCCATGTCTGATACGAACGATGTGGTTGGTTAAACCGCGATATTATGAATGTGAACAGTGTAAAAAGAATTGCTCAGTCACTCTAATATGGCATTTATTAAACCAATACGTACGGCTGCCGCATAAAATAAACTACTTTGTATCGCATACCGATCGCCTTCACTATCCTTCAGCTCCTCTTTTTTTTCCCCTCTCTCTCTCTCTCTCTCCTGGGGCCAGTATCTCGCTCTGATTACATTGATCGCATCGATTGTTCGTCTTCCTTTCTCTCTCTCTCTCTCTCTCTTTTGGGTTTCTAGTTTATTGAATTTATAAATACATTCGCTATAAAGAAACAAACTAGCTAGAGACATGGTTAGTGATTAATTGAAGAGTTATTAAACTATTACGGCAATCCTCCAATATAATTACGCCCTCTAGCTTTCTATATTTCCTCTTTTAACCTTTCCCAGTTTGAGATGATAAATCAAAAGGTTAATTTGGGGACAGTTGAAGTCATTACAAATGCATAAGGCTAATGAACGACTTGGACGAGGTCCTCTTCATTATTGATTAGCCAAAGGAAAAAGGGCTTCATGCACAAAGAAAAATCGAAGTCAATTAAATCTTGATAAAATGAAAGATGGAGACTGAGGGACACATCTGTCTTTTCATACAAGAGAGGTTCGGTTGTTCTACTGGCAAGTAAAAAATTGGCACGTCATTTATAGAAATATTCTTGTGTGCGTGAGGTCTATAATTGTGGAACAGCCAACTATAGCATGATAAATCCGATAAAATCATCAGGTCTCGATCTCCCGCCATCGCTAATGCGTCAGGCTATGATTTGCTGCTCCACAATCCTACGTTGGGGAGCTAGTCCACACAAGAGTTTATTATCGGTTACTTTCTATATTGGGAGTTGTTATGATGGGGCTGGGGAAACAGAAGCAGTGGTTGTTTAAAAATGGAATAGAAAGCTCCAATTTAAGGTCGGATGTGAAGCAGGTAGCTTACTTTCTTGGGATAGTTTAGATTTGAAAGAAGTATCTCAGGTTCTCGTTTGAAGAAAGAGAGGGAAAAAGGGACAAAAGCAGAAAGGGGAGGAAGAAGAAAGGTAATAATAGTATAGTAAAAAAAATGGGAAGGTCTCCGTGCTGTGATGAGATTGGTTTGAAGAAAGGTCCTTGGACCCCTGAAGAAGATCAGAAGCTTGTTAGCTACGTTCAAGAGCATGGTCATGGGAGCTGGAGGGCTCTTCCAAAACAAGCAGGTATGCACTAGCTATTTATATTAATATAATCATGGGTCAGACTCTTTACCTCGTGGGTAATTAATATTACTTGTGACTTTTGCAGGCCTGAACAGATGCGGGAAAAGCTGCAGGCTACGATGGACGAACTACTTGAGGCCTGACATAAAGAGAGGGAAATTTTCCAAAGAAGAACAACGAACAATTCTGAATCTCCATGCTATCCTGGGAAACAAGTAATTTCAACACTAGCTATACATTTAATTTTGTAGGAACTTAATTTCTGACATAAAGAACCATCTGCTTACTCTGAAACTTTACTTTCACAAGATGGTCAGCAATTGCGAGCCAGCTACCCGGACGGACAGATAACGAGATCAAGAATTTCTGGAACACCCATCTGAAGAAGAAGCTGATTCAAATGGGTTATGATCCGATGACACACCAGCCTCGAACTGATCTTTTCTCAAGTTTGCCTCATCTCCTAGCACTGGCTAATCTCAAAGGACTTTTGGACCATCAACGATGGCAACAGAGTGCTGCTTCGAGACTACAAGCAGAGGCCGTTCAATTGGCCAGGCTTCAAGGCCTACAACATCTCCTGCACCCTCAGCCTCAAGCTTCTATAACTGAAGCCAACTTAAACAGTACCTTGACGGACATGGATACCATTAATATTAATCTTTTGAACTCCCTGTGTCTGACGAACGACAACGCTGTTATAAGTTCAACCCAGTTGGAAAACAAGATCAATAATCCATCTCCAATTGGAGTCAACAGACTCCAATTGGGCTATGATTCGTTCTCTCACATGCCCGACTTGATATCGCCATGTAACTATCATCAACCACCATTAACTTTTAGTCAGGGAGAAAGTTCTCCCAATTCACCATGGCTTATTTCATGCTCAGGCAGTACTTCATCTCCTTCCCTTGTGCCAGAGATTTCAATGACCAATAGTGTTAATTACGGAGATGTGGGTCCTTCCATGTGGCCTGACTTCCTGCTGGAGGACCCTTTGTTCCATGAGATTTCCTAATGCCTAGTATTGCATTTGTGTAAAAGGGATAGTACGTATATTAGATACTATCTTGTCTTTGTCCCATAGCATTTACCACTTCACTGTATTCTTGTAATGATCTCGCGTATATATACAGTGTCTGTTTTAGATGAGTCTATTTGCTTTGTCACTGGAAGTGTAAAACTGTAAACTATACTACTCATGTATTTTCATGCCCTTCAATTAATTAGCAAGAAAGTTTTCTCGCGGCCTTCTTTCAAATTGAGTACCAACACACATAAATCTGTGTGCAATTTTTTCAATTCGTTCATTATTTTCTACTTTTTCAGCATATAACGACGGTCAGCGGCACTCAATTTCATGCACACTTGATCAGGTTGCGATTCCGGAATCCCAACAAGCAGAAAAAGATATTACGAGAACCAAGTTATGGAGTGCAAAACACGAGAGTGTACCTTTTTTGATCACCAAGGAATTATACTCAATGTGATGCGTAATCATTAACGATAAAATTTCAGCATTCTTTCAGCCCAACTTTGATAGTTGGTAATTCATTAAATAATATATTCAGAGCAAGTGAAATCTTTCAACCTGCACCAGCTAGTACCCAACGACTCTGGATAGAGGGATCAGCTAGCGATGGAACAAGAACTTACGAATCATATATTCTCGCCTATGTGCCTCAGCCAAGAAAAATCAACTGAGATTTCTGAGGATTGATGGCCGTAGCTAGCTGCTACGGTCTGTACTCCCCCCAGGGGGGGGGGGGGGGGGAGAGTTAGAGTTGACCAAGCCATGAATGTCAATAGAGTGACGAAAATGGATTCGCAATGATAAGAGGGGGCCCCATGGTTAGGAAACATAACAGGACAAGGTGCTTAGACTTTTCCGATGACCAATAGGATTGTCACTTTTTTATGGACATTCGATTGATCCAAGTTCCATCCTCAGACTGCATGTATCTCGTGCTATCAAAAGGTTTTAATTTTAAATATTGAAGAGCTCCGGGGATATCACCGAAACCTGAGTAATGGGACTGTCCGAAATTTTATTGGATAGATCTTGTTTTACTAAATAAAGATATAATTAGGAAAAATGTCTAAAACAATTAATCCACTTTTCTGGATTTTTTGGGTACTGATTATCAGTAAGAACTGAATGCTTGATATACATTGTTATCCATGAAATTTATCTCCTATTAAAAACACCCAGACCTTCTGGACAAAATGTTATATATATATATATATATATATATATATATATATATATATATATATATATATATATTCCCGACGGCAAAATCGATGGGGATCATATATATGATGGTTGAAAATTAAGATGCCCTCAATAAACACAGCTTAAGCGAAAGAGGTTTTGTGGTAGAATATTTGATGTGTGTGTATGCTTCATAATATTTTCAAAAATGGAATATATTTGCAAGTCATTGGTCAAAAGAAAAATTGGAATATCTTTGCATTGTCAACTATACTCCCGCTTGTCGTCTAAACGACACACACAATTAACGTGTGTATAGATGTTATCCTCTAAAGTTGCCTGGTGTAACTCGAGAGGTAGACTAATCAGGCCAAAAATAAAAGTATGGTAGCCAAAAGTTATAATTGAAATAAATAGTAGACAAAAGTTATAATTGAAATAAATCTAACTCTTAAATTTGATCCACATATAAACTGTTCGATGATACAACAAACTAAAATTTGTATCATTATTGGTTTAGTATTGGTGTCCAACACTTGAAAAATCATTCAACTCTGCTGCAAGCAATATAGTGTTGGAATATTTTGTATGGGCTCACATTAGTTATTTTATTTATTTTATTTTTTAAAACATATGAGTTGATGAATAGTCTATTAAAATATTAAGCCTATTATGATTTGTTAAAGTAATCATTTGATAATTGTGCTAGGAATATATCAAAATATTATATTTAAGTATGGTTAGCAATTATAAAAAAATGAGCCATAGGTCTTATTAAAACTCGTAATGAGAATGCCCAATAACAAACTATTTAAATTAAAATTAAATCTCTTTTCTTACCTTAATTTAGTGTGTACATTCCCATAATAGCTGTTATAATGTTTAGGGTTAAAAGAAGAAAAACTAACTAATCTTTTTGCAACTCAATAACAAATAAAGAAGTCAAATACATGTGCAGATCTTATTATTCATCAAAATTAAAAGTTATGAAAGTGATTGTGTATTCTTGTTTGTGCACTAGATCCTATCAAGTTGTGTAATTCAATTTATGCAAGTATTTGCTAGTTACAAATCAATAATTTACCAATATGTTTTACATGTGGTATTAGAGTTTAGGCTGTGCATAAACGTAGAACCTTTTTTTTTTTTAGATCCACATAAGTATTATTCTTCCCACCATGATTCCTTTACCTAAAAAAAATTCTTTTGAGACTTTTAATTCTTGATTTAGAGATTTTACGTTAATACAAAAACTCTCTAATGGAGAATAGGAAAAGAATTAAAAATTATTATTATTAATTATTTGTAAATTATAGATTAAAGATAAATATGAGAAATAATATTTTATTAGGATTAGTATTATGAACTAATATTTAAATTACTTTAATTTATTAATTACTTTATTATCCTTGGTTATATTTTTGTTAGACTTTAATAATTATCTTTTATTAGAATTAAGATTTAATATTATTATTATTTTATTAGAAGTTATCTTTTATTAGGATTCAAACTTATTATTAGTAGTTATCTCATGAAGTTTATATATATAGCCTATGAGAATTAAGATTAGGTACCTTATTATTGAT
The DNA here is from genome assembly GCA_032878935.1 of Erythrophleum fordii. NCBI lineage: Eukaryota > Viridiplantae > Streptophyta > Magnoliopsida > Fabales > Fabaceae > Erythrophleum > Erythrophleum fordii. The sequence continues at coordinate 47,269,945 of JAVQMF010000054.1, forward strand.
TGAATAACAAAAAGAATTTCATAAATTTCTCCTTATTTCTTCCAATATCTCTCTCTTTCTTTTATCTTCCTCCCTTCTCCATTGTTTTACATCAATTTGGCATCAGAACTCAATCATAACTCCAACCACACTTTTCTCTATCTTTCATGACCACACCATTAGAACCAGAAGGAAGAATCCAACTATATCATCTAAACCCATTGCCAAAGGCCACAGCATGCATTGCCACACACTAGTGAAGGCCTTGGAACAAAATACTCAAACTATCCAAACTAGTATGAACAACTTCCAAAAAAAATGTGGACCATCAATTTGATAAACTTAGGAGTGCCATCAATCAACTTTCTATACAAATCATTGGCAAAAATTTAGAAGAGCTAAAGGCAGAAGAATATTGTTATCAAAAGCCCAAAATATTATAAGAAGATATCTTAATTGAGTCCGATGTTATTATTATGGAATCCTTTGATTCCCCATCAAACATTGATGATGATGGTTCCATTATAGGGTATGAAGAGCAATTGAAAGTAAATTTGGGATGTGAAGAAATCAAGTTTGACTAGTAATTTGAAATTCAACCAAAAGTTGTAGAATGTTGTGTTCAGATTCAACTAGTTCAATTGCTTCATTCAATCAAGATTGTTATTCCAAATGTATTGTTGAATCCAAAGCTGTCTTAGTTATTATATCTTAAAGTAGTGGCGTTCATCCTGCTTAAGGCTCCAAGATGAATCATTTTAATACTTTTGTATTTCAAAATTTGAGGTCGAGTTTTCTCCAACTAGGAGAGAATGATGAAGAATGGAAAAAGAATTAAAAAACTATTATTAATTATTTGTAAATTATGAATTAAAGATAAATATGAGAAATAATATTTTATTTGGATTAGTATTAGCAACTAATATTTAAATTACTTTATTTTATTAGTTACTTTGCTATCCTTAGTTCATTTTTGTTATGCTTTAATAATTATCATTTAATTAAAATTTAATATTTATCTTTTATTAGGATTAGGATTTAATATTATTATTATTTTTATTAGAAATTATCTTTTACTAGGATTATGACTTGTTATTAATAGTTATTTCATGGATTCTATATATATAGACCATGGGAATTGGAATTAGGTATCTTATCATTGATTAAATAATAAGAAGTATTTTAGAAATTTCTCCATATTTCTTCTACTATCTCTTCATTTTCTTCTATTTCCCCCTTCTCCCTTATTTTACACCACTCTCAATTCTCGAATTGCTAGTGGGCATTTTAATTCAAATTTTTGTTGCGAATTATAGATGTTATAATTAGTTAGTAAGGGTCAAGGGGCAGAGCTCACTAGCAAGTTAACAAGTGGGGGTCCCGAGGGTAAGGCCCCAAAAGGTAAATGGAATTTACCTTCCCCTAACCTAGTTGCCAAAAACACCAATCATTAGTACATTAATATTAAAAAAAACCCTTAATTCTCTATTTACATTGCTAAATTCTCTTTTTTTCTCAAAAATTTTAGCATATTTGATACCCAAAATTTGATCATGCAATATATAAATCTTTAATGCAATTATAGTGTGCAAAAGCTCTTATAGATAATTTGAAATTCATCTTGATGTTTTAATTGTGTTAAAGTCCCTTAAATAAGTGCCAAAATTAAAGGAGAAATTTTTAAATCTTAAGAACTTTGTAGATCTAGAAAATCTCTTCAATTTAGCCTTGAATCATTCAAATCTTGCTCTTAGATGAGGTACAATGTTGATTAGGTTCTAAAATTGCCATATACAAGGGAAAAACACACAAAAAATGACATGTCATATGCATGGTTTAAGTCGGGTTCACAAGATCCAAGTTGTAGACCTGAACCTGAACCGCTGCAGGTTGAAGACAACCTCTAGCTACGTGATGGCAAGACCTACACGTGGGCCTTCCAAGGGGGTGACGCGTGTACACTACTCCTATACCCTTTTGGGTTTTTTCGCTATATTGTGCTCTTCTTATCATCCAGCATTTTTTAGTAATTTCATTTTATTTTTATCATGTTCAAAAAAATTATTTTTTATTTATGTGTCCTTTCCTATAATAAAAATCAAGTATTTTATTTTTTTGAGGAACTAAATGGCATTAGAAAATTACAGAAAAATTTGATAGTGTATTTTCACCCATAAGGAACCTAATTTTCAAGTTGTACTCTGCCTAGATAAATGTATAAAATTTATACTCTCACCCTTAAATTTGTATAGCTAAATATTATAAAATTCAGCTCCTAATTATTGACTAAAGTAGCTATTTACCTTTTAAATGCACCAATAGCTCATAATTTGATATTTTGAGATACATTCAATGTATTGTCCTATTTTAATCAATCAAATTTAAAATTTTCTCCTAGTTCAAAATTTACTTTTGTAAGCTATGATAAATGTTTATTACTAAAGTAATTCGTTCATCAAAGTGTTGCAAAATTAGTTAGTTCCTTGTTAATAAGAAATAGGGCAATTATTTTAATCTAGTCTACTAATATTATTTTGTAAATTTACAAAATCATTTACTTCCTCTGTTGATGAAATTGTTCTTGAATTATTAAACATAATTGCCTACCTAAAGGAAGTGATTGTGTATATTAATTTTTGTACCACATGAAGTACATAGGTGGAAATACATGGTTGAGAGGTCTATCTGCCTAAAAGGAATGACTTCTTTTAATTCATTTATTTCCTTGATGGTTTAAGATATATATATATATATATGTATGTGTATGTGTATATATATACACACATTTAATGGTCTGTCTATCCAAAGGGAATGAATTATTCAATATTATGTATATTCCCTTTTATTATTTACTTCATGTAAAAGAGAAGCCAAATTACATGTCATGTTCTCTACCTAAGTGCATGGTGCTCTTTAAAGATAGCTTATCTAGGTTTTGAGCTATATAATAATTGCCTTTTAAACTAAATATATTGCATTTTTTAATTAGTTTCCTTTGTTATAAACAATAATACTATCACTATAGATGTCCTAACTAATCCCAATTATAAGAAATAGAAGTAAGATGTGGAGTTTTCACTTGGAATAATGGATATTGACATGGCACTATGTGTTAGCAAACCTTCAAAACCCATTGAAAAGAGTAGCATTGAGGAAAAAGAATATTATGGTAGATGGGAGAAATTTAATCATCTTAGCTTTATAGCCATGAAGAGGTCTATTTTTGAAATATCACTAGTGCCAAAGAATTCTTCACTGCAGTAGAAAATATATTTCACTTGTAAGATAAGGTTGAAGTTGGACAATGAATGAGAGAGCTGATATTCATGAAATACGATAACACTAAAGGAGTAAAGGAATACATTATACGGGTGGTACATGTTCAAGCTAAACTTAAAGTTCATGATATTCCTCTTCTTGACAGTTTTGTCATTTATCATACACTCAATTTGCTTCCATTAGAGTTTAGTCAAATTAAAACCACTTATAACATGCAAGATTAGACTTAAGGTACCAATGATCTAATTTCCAAATGTGTGGTTGAGAAAGAAAAAACTAAAGAGAGAGAAAAGTAAGATAGCTTACTTGATTTCTCACAGTAGACCAAGTTTTTACAGGAAAGGGAAAGTTTAAAAAGTCAAAGCCTTACACTTCTAACAAAGACCAAGAATTTAAAATGTATGGTAATACTAGGAACAACAACAATAAAAAATATGTTAGATGACTCAAAGTGCTTCTTTTGCAAGAAAAAGAGCTATAATAAGGTGGATTGTCTTAAGTACAAAGCTTAGCTAAAGAAAAAGAATAAGGGATAAGGTGAATTTTTGGCTTGTATTTGTTTTGAATCAAATATTATTGATGCCCTTTTAGACTATTGGTAGCTTGATAGTGGTGCTTCTAATCATGTTACATCTACTCTATACGTTTTAAGAAATAGCAAGAAATCAAGTAAGAAAGAGTCTAAACTCAAAGTTGAAAATAGAGTTGATGTTGAAGTAGAGCTTATTGGAAGTAAAGTGTTGTTATTCGATTCTAAATATGAGTTAGCTTTAAAGAACATTTTTTATATTCCCTCATTAAGAAGGAATTTAGTTTCCCTTTCTTTACTTGGTAAAGTTGGACATTATTTTAATTTTAGAAATAAAAAGGTCAATATTTTTTATGATTCCAAAATAGTTAGCAATTGCATTTTAGTTAACAGAGTGTACAAATTATGTTTATCTCTTATTGGCAAATGTGTACCATTCAATGTTGAAAAATCTACAACTAAAAAGACCTTAGTAAAAGAAAAATCCTCCACATTATAGCATCAACATTTAGGTCACATTTCAAACAAAAGAATTAAGAGATTGATTAAAGATGATATATTACCCTCTTTTGACCTAAGTGAAATAAGGATTTATGTTGATTGTGTGAGGAAAAAATTGATAAAATCCAATAAGAGTGAAACACATAGTAAAAATGTCTTGGAAGTGATTCACACAGATATCAGTGGGTCATACATGACTAACATTTGTAGCAACAAATATTTCATCACCTTCATCGACAATTACTCACCTTATAGGTATATCTTTTTAATTAAAGAAAAGTCTAATACTTTAAAAATGTTCAAGATCTATCACACTAAAGTTGAGAAACAATTATAGAAAGTTATAAAAATAGTAAAATCTGATCATGGTGAAAAAAATTATGAAAAGTATGATGAGAATGGGCAATAGAAAGAACCTTTTGCTAGGTACTTGCAAGATTATGGTATTGTAGCCTAATATATCATGTTTGAAAGTCCTAAAGAAAATGGTGTAGTAAAGAGACAGAATCACACATGTATGGATATGGTTAGAAGTGTGATGAGTAGGTCTAACCTATCCATTTTTTTATAGGGTGAAGCAATAAAAATCACTATTTATATTCTTAATCACGTTCCCAACAAATTAGTTACTTGTACACCTTTTGAACTATAATGATAGGAAACTGACTCTAAATCATTTTTCGCATTTGAGGGTGCTAGTTAAAGTAAAGATCTATAATCATTTCCAAAAGACGATAGATTCCAAAACCTTAAGCTATTTCTCCATTGGATACCCAAAGTACTCAAAAGGGTATAGATTCTATTGTCCAACTTAGGGCATTAGGATTGTTGAGTTGTTAATAGTAAAATTTCTAAAACTAGATGTAATAGATGAGAGTTATTCTTGAATCTATGAACTGAATGAGAGAAGTTACTCTACTTCCATTCCTTACTCACAGCTCGATGATATCTTTACACTTATAAATCTAAAGGAAGAAATAATGGATTCAACTATCTAACCTGAGGCTCCTATTATAGGTGAAGTACCTTAATCACTTGAACTGATTCTAGAAGCTATAAAACCAATCCCACAAACATAAGATCTAGTTTCAAAAGTGTCTCTAAGAAGGTCTCACAATAAGAGAAGGTTAGCAATTTCAAATGATTATTACGTCTACATAGGTGAAGCAGATTTTAACATTAGTCAAATTGTAGATCCTCTTACATTCAATGATGCTATTAGTAGCCCTCACTCGAACAAGTGGATTAGTGCAATGGAGGATGAGATAACTTCAATGACAAAAAATGGAGTTTGGGAGCTTGTTAAACTACCTAATGGCTCTAAGCTAATTGGTTGCAAATGGATATTCAAAATCAAGAAAGATTCTAAAAGACAAATTAAAAGATTCAAGGGTAGGTTGGTGGCTAAAGGCTTTTACAAAAAAAAGGAATTGATTTTATTGAAACATTTTTATCGATATCTACTAAAACCCCTTTATAATTATTATGGTTTTAGTGGCTCATTTTAACTTAGAACTTCATCAAAAGAATATAAAGACAGCTTTTTGTTATAGAAACCTTGATGAAGAAGTATACATGGAGCAACTAGAAGGCTTTAAGGAGAAAGGCAAAGAACAATTGGTATGCAAGCTTAAAAAGTCAATTTATGGTTTTAAACAAGTTTCACGCCAATGATATTTGAAATTTGACGAGGTTGTATCCTTATTTGGCTTTGTTGAAAATAAATTTGATTAGTGTGTATACTTAAATACTAGTGGGAGTAGGTTCATTTTTTCTTGTACTTTATGTGGATGACATTCTCCCTGCAAGTAGTGATCTGAGTTTGCTTCAAAAAGCGAAACTTTTCTTACCTAGTACTTTTGACATGTGTTTTTAGACTATCTCAGAAGGCATACATAAATTGTGTGTTGAAGTGTTTTAACATACAGAATTGCAGGCTTGGGGATGTGCTTGTCATTAAAGGTGATATATTGAGCAAGGATCACTATCCAAGAAATGAAATTAAACAGGAAGCCATAAGAAATATCCCATATGCTAGTGCAATAAGAAGCTTTATGTATGTATAAGTGTGCACTCAACTAGATATTACTTTTGCAGTAAACGTCTTAGGACAATACCTTCCCAATCCTATCCTAATTATTGGGTTAGGGCTAAGAAAGTTATGAAATATTTATAGAACACCAAGAATTTTATGCTCATCTGCAAAAAAGGTTGAAAACATTGAATTGGTAGGTTATTCAGAGTCTGATTTTGTCAATTGTCTGGATGATTTAAAATCCACTTCTAATTTCATTTTCAAGCTTGTTGGAGATATAGTTTCTTGAAAAAGTATATAAAAAAAAATTGACTACATCATCAACCATGTATGTTGAATTTGTGGCTTGTTAAGGAGTAGCAAAGCAAATTGTTTAGCTTAAAAACTTCATATCAAAACCTTATGTAATTGATTCTTTTACTAGACCATTAGTCATTCATTATGATAATAATACAGCTGTGTTTTATTCCAAAAATAATAAAATTAGTAGTGGGTCTAAATATATGGAGATCAAGTATCTCACAGCTAGGGACCTATGAAGAAGGGTAATATTGTTATATAATTTATAAAAGCAGAACTAATGTTAGCTAATCTCCTAACCAAAGGATTAAAACCCATATGGTTTAAGGAACATGTTAAGAATATGGATGTTTTAGAGTCTTTTGATTTTTTGGGTTAGTGGGTGTGTGGTACATTCTTATTTTGTACGGACTCTTAATAGTAATTTTTTGATTATGCATTTTATTTTTACTTTGCCTTGGATTTTGATACATAATGCATTATATTATTGCATAATCAATTTGAATATTTTATTAATGATCATCTATATATAATGATGTTTTACTTAAGTAAAGACAAAGTACAACATATATTTTAAAAATAAGGCATAGTATCTGTCTTAAGTATGACCCTTGTATTAAACTTAATATGTCTTAGTTAATATTATATAGTATTCTTGAGATAAAGGCTATTTGAGACATATGGGCCTTTAAAACCTATTGATTTCTTGTACCGATTGAGCATAAAGATTATTGAGAAATTATATGGAAGACTAATAAGAAATAGTACATTATTGATCACTTGAGAGTTATTTCTTGCCACATTTCCAAACTAGTGATCCATGTAAATACAAATATCAACATATGTGAACATGGACAGAGAGTATGTCAGTAACGGACATATGATCGCCATTATCCTATGTTGATAGGTATATTGGACCAGAATTTGTTCATTGTATTATCTTGAGACCATTTTTAAGGATGCACATGTAACGTTGTTTCTATTAGCCTCAAAATCATTTTATAAAAGTAAATAAATTTTTTTATAACAAGTGACTCAAGTAGAAAAATATTTGAATATCTTGTGTGGGCTCATATTAATTATCTTATTTATTTGTTTTCTAAAACATATAAGTTGATGAATGATCTATTAAAATATTAGGCCTAATATTATTTGTTAAAGTGATCATTTGATAATTAGGTTAGATACAAATTAAAATATTTTATTTAAGCTTAGTTAATGGTCATAAAAGTGTCGGTCATTGCTCTTAATGAAACATGAGAGGGCCCAATAAAAAATTATCTAAGTTAAAACTAGATCCTCTTACTTATCTAAGTTTAATGTATGCTTTCTTATAATGGCGACTATAACATCTAAGGTTAAGAGAGAAGTTAGCTAATTTGTTTGCAATTCAATAACAAATGGAGAAATCAGATACATGTGCAAATCTCATTATTTATTAAAATTAAAAGCTATGAAAGTGATTGTTTGGTTTTGTTTATGCACTAAATATATCCTATCAAGTTGTATAATTGAATTTATGCAAGTAATTACTAGTTACCGATAATAATTTACCTGTATGTTTTACATTTAACAGCTGTGTTGCGTCAATATATTAATGCATTCCTAAATGAAATAGAAGTCAGAAGGGTAAAATGATATCAATCATCTGTCAGTGATAAATTAAGAGATAAGTATTGAAATAAAATAATCCGTGCTATTAATAACAGCATAGCTTCAAGCAATGTGTAAGGAGCTATTCCGTTTCAAACAAGGGATTGACAGTACTCTTCTAATTAACCACACTCATAATTAATCACAATCGTCAAAGCCATTTTCATCGTTTATGTCCACTGGGTAAGGAGCAGCTTCCAAGTCTTATTCAAGTAATTAATTCATAATTAATTTTACCTAGGCAAGAATTAAGAGCATGATTGTCAAAGCAACAGGGAAAAATCGTTAAATTAAAACATGATTGAAAGAGATCCCAAAACTTAAAAACCTAATCCCACAGTTCAATGATTAATTTCTTTCGTGCAATCTCCCATTGTCGTCACGTTTTGTTTTATTTTTTCATTATTATTGTATTGTAGATTTGAATTACTACATAACGTTAGCGTAGACCTAAGTGGTTCGTCTTTTTCTAACTTCATTAGGTCTCATACATTTTCAAAATAATTTTCCACCATTATCATTATTCAAATGGTTTCAATGGATTTGAATCCATAAAGTCGGTCCTTGAAATAGGAAAACATGAGAAGATAAGTTCAAAGCAGCTGTCAGCACCTAAAGTCCTATAAAGCTTTGGTTATATTCCTGGCCAGTAAGTCAGCCATGAATACACGTTAATAGATCTCTAAAAAAATTAGTTATAGGTCCCTTAAGGGTGAATCAATTTGAGTATATATAGTCAGAGATGTTACAGTCAAATAAGACAAGATAATTTAAAGCATATACTAGGTCCTAGATCTCAATGGGTGAAAGAGTGGGCAATTATTTCATATTCAAAATTATTGTTTGGATGGCATTATATCAATTGTTAAATGAATTTAATATTCTAATTAAAATATTAAATATAATATGGTCACGATACATTAAATATAATATGGTCAATCAATAGTACTGTCAAGCTTTGTCACTGGGGCACTGTTATGAGTATGAATAAATTTTTTGGCAAAAAAACTAGATCAGGTAGATAAGAAAAGAGCTAGAGCAGAAGAATTTAGACGAAGGAGTAGGTAATGCTTAGCTTAGCGGAGTCTGTATTTCATTGCAATGAATATATTTTACATTCTAAAATTTAATATAAAAGAAGTTAAAATGTAAAAATTATTTAACTTTCTGCTTCTACTTCTCCATGTTTACTTAAAAATTTTTAAAAAAATTGACATAAGCAACTAAGTATATTTAATGGTTTTGGTTGAAATTAAAGCCCGATAAGTATTTACAATATTTTGATGGGAACAGGGCAGCTAAGGTAAACTAATGGAGCCCCATCAAAATCAAGTAATTAAGATGCAGTAAAGAGAATTTCAAGTGGAATTTGGGACTGATGAGGACTTTTGCAGCCTCTAATTAACTAATACATTACCTTTTATATAATTCAAAAACTTGGATGTTGAAAATGTTTGTCGATTAGCACCGCTGTCATTATCTTGTCGATTATATATAGCACCATAGTCCTAATTTGCTGCATGCAGCTGGAAGTATTTAGAGAGACTGAGAGAGCATCTATATGGCTCTGCCAAGTCCGAATCCATCCTAATTATATAGAGCGTCCACGCACAAGCATGCGCCATGCAGACGCTGACGACAAGAAAGTATTTGTAAGAACTCAAATCAGCGTTTGGATTGGCCAAATTAAATAAAAGGGAGCTGGTAGAATACGCGTTCGATATATATATATATATATAATAGAATATTAATAATAACACAAGCTAGCTAGCTGCACATGGCATCTCAAGGTCACAAAGGTGATCAAGCAGGTCATGATCAAGCACCAAAGATAACTGATACAAACAACTCCTTGCACTTCATGGCGTATGTATACGGGAGTTTCATATCCGCCAAATACTTGGATGTTCTTTTTAATCTTTCTGAGAAGAATAAAGAATGGAAGCATATATGAATATTAGTTATGAAATAATATAAAATCTACGTATCGCCCTTTTAATGGGGTTAGGAACACATCATTGATCGTCCAAAATTGATTATCAATAATTAAGACGCAGAAGGGGTCAATCACAATCCATATAGCGATGCCCCATGTCTAGTTGATAAAAACAAATTGACAAATTGATCGCTGCGCAGCTATTTATTATAAAAAGGAATTAATAAATTGATTAATTATTGTCGGCTTTACGAATTTGCCAGCTGTAACTTCTCTCATAATGTTTCGGTAATGAGAAGCTCTCACTGGCTCTAATTTACCATAGGGGCGTCCAAGGTGATTGATATTAATGTAGTGATTTGTTAATGCCCTATGGTTTCTGTTTTTGTTTGTTACGCAAGATCCTGTTTCTTGATTTCTTCCAGGTTGTAAAACAAGAGTATGATAAAAGAAAAAGAGGCATACAGAAAGAAGGTACAAACTAACACGATAAAAGGATCAAAGCGTAGAGAAATTCCTGTGTGTAACGATTTAGATTTGATCCGTATCATATTTTATGTAAAAAAGTCTTTCAATGAAAAACCTCCAATTAAATACCAAATCCCTCCGGACTTTTGGTTATTTTATTATTATTTTGTGTAACTTCTTGAAGAATTGGATGTGGCTGCCTAGTTGTAAAAAACCCGACGTGCATGCCTTCATTTGCATGGACATTGACTTTTCAACGCATTTTGTTTAGCTGCCACGGAGGTTCCCTGCTTCCATCTGAAAATTCTGAAATGCCCCTTCCTCATTCACTTTTGTTTGGGCATTTAATAATTTGCTTCTTCAAACTTCTGCTGCACGAAACCATGCTTATAGCCATCATTTCGGTCAGGAAAAAAGGAGCAAAGTCGGTGGGAAACTAAACTCCATTTTCTTTCCTCTGCTAAGTGCCCTGTTCGCCGGTTCCGACTCCATTTTCTTGCTCCTGCCACTGCCTTCTGGTTTGGCAAAGTGTGCTGCGGTTGTGAGTGAGTCAACACCAGAAATACATCCTCTCCCAGGTCTGAATATTGTTGCTGTAAGTATTGTTTCCGCTGGTTCCACTTCACCGAGTTCCCCTCCCCTGTTTTTGCTGTCTGTAAAGTGTTTCTAGGAGTATGATTAATTGATATGAAAAGAGTGTGTAAAAAGAAAAGAAAAGGGTGCAAGGAGATGAGTTGGTTAGAGCAAATAGACTTCCCTTAAGCTTCAAAGTGTTACCACCTTCCTTCTTTCAGATTATGCTCTCTCTCTCTCATCTCTTTCTCATCCCTCTCTCATGTTTCGCTATAGCGAAGTGCAGCCTTCGCTACGGCGAGATCGCGTCAGTACACCTCGCTATGGCGAGATTTACCACTCGCTATGGCGAGATCGCGTTAGTTCCAGACTTCATTTTCGTTATGGCGTACGCTACGGCGAGCAACTCTCTGGTTTTTGTATGGGCTGCTGCCAGCACTCGCTATAGCGAGAATCGCCTTCGCTGTTGCGAACTAGCTCTCTCGCAGTAGCGAGACTGTTTCTCGCTGTTGCGAGAGGACTTGGCAAAATTTCTGAACTTCGAAATTTCTAGCTTTCACTTTCTTTTCCTTTTCCTTTTTCTCGATTGTTATATATAATGAAGAATAGACATTAATGTTGGATAAGCTAAGTTAGTGAGACAATCTTGCTAGTTATTCACACTTAAAAATCTGGTGATGGGTATTGTAGGGTACTCGGGAGATTGAGTTAGAGCTGAGAACTGGGCAGGAAATTGATATTATCCTAGGAGGTGAGTAAGTAATGCGGACTGTGAGTAAACCCTAGGAATGAATTTGGCAACTTTGATATAAACTGATATGGAAGGTACTCCGTCTGAAATATGATTTGAGAAACGTATTAAATCCGAAATGTGATTTGAGAATTTGTATTAAATTTAAGAAGTTATCTACTCAGAATTCTGTAGCTAACAGCAGTAGTTGTTAGCCTTGGTGCACCATGATCTGAACCTCAGCTAGCAGGGGTTTTGCTAGCCCCGTGTGGGTAGCTACCACATGTGGAGTTATTTTATTTCGCAAGCCAAGTGCTTTGCGTCTGTGGTTATTCTTCCCGCGAGCTGTGTGCTCTGCGTCTGTTTAAATTTGATTCTGCTTAGATACTTCTGATGCATTTTGTTTTTTTGAAAACGACCTGCTTGAGGCTTGTTTTGCGCATGATGAATATATACATATATATACATATAGATATTTTACGGGCCTTGCCCTTAAGATTATTTTAAGGGTCGGCATTATTTATTCACTGAGTTTCAAACTCACTCTTTCTTAAATTTATTTTCAGAGAGCGTTGAAGATCCTGGCCTACCCTGAGTGGCCAACTATCTGTAGATCTCCTGCAAATTCTTTTGGCAAACCCACAATTGTTCATGTGGGTGTATTTTGTGTTATGAATTTTGTTATTCTGAACAATGTAAATGTGGCTCCACTGAATCATAGTTAGGACATTCCCCTCCCTAGATGTCTATATTTTGATATATTTTGGATGTATTATTGAATTGACTGTTTGTAGAAGTATCGAGAGGTCCGATTTATAGAGGGGACTCTGCCGAAATTTCTACAAAAGCCAGAGATAATACTTTTAGTAATGGTAAGGGGATTTGTTATCTTTTGTTCCGACATACCAAGTCTGTGGGTCGTGAAACTAGTGGCTGTGAGGTATAAGGTCCAAGCATAACCATGAGGAACAACTTCAAGTTTATGGACCTGCGGCCTGCCCATTAGGCCGCATCTCATATCGTGATCCAAACATTACAAGATCAACTTCCGATCCCAAAAAAAAATGAGAAGATCAACGATCGGATGCGGCTTTCGACAAAAATCTAAGGCCGAGGCTCAGCAGCTTTTGTTGTTAGAAGAGATCATGCTCGTGTTAAGAGGTCAGGAGACAACAAAAACACTTTTGCTGTTTCTATCTTAATGACCAAGGATAAAGCACTCAAGGAAGCCGTTGCATATTGTGGCTCTGAATCTAAATCTCCGTGGTATTTCTTTCGAATCAGACATTTATATGAAAGGCATTGATGCTTGCAAAGGGAAAGGTGATGGAACGGGGGATTAGAGAGAGAGAAGCCTCAAACGATCCATCAAAAATATGTTGTGCTAGATGAAGAAGTAGCAGAATACATTAAAAAATTTTCCTTCTTTTTTTCCTTTTCTTTTCCGAATTGTGTTGCCTCAGGCTATATTATTTTATGATTTTGTTATGTATAGCAGAAGCGCGGGAGCGTGGTATAAGCCCTTGTATATAGCCTCATGTGCCAGAGGGTTCCCCCTCGACAATCAAGTTCTTTGGAAAAAAAACAAAAGGAACAGAGAGAAATGGGTGGCCCTTGTCTTTTACTTTTTTCCTGAAAGCACGCACTGCCATCATCCATGCCTATAAGAAGCAAAAAGAAATCCACTTAGTGCTGTTTGGTGGACAGCTCCATCATTAAGTATTTTGCAGTAACGAGATTAAACAATGCGACCACTAACTGATCGTAGATAAGAATCTCCCCAAAAACTATTAAAACGCTTCTAATTAACGCAGAATCCTCCAGAATTTTCACCTTGCTTCTGATAGCAAGTGTTGCAGTCTCAAAAGAAATGAAAAAACATCACTGAAAAAAAAAAATACTTTAAGACCATCGAAAAAAAATAATCCCTTAAATTAGAGTTAGATGCTCGAAATCAAGAAAAAACAGAATATGCCAGTCAAGTAAATCTTGAAGCATCTCTCTCAAAGAAAGAAAAAAATGTTGAAAAAGATTATGCAAGATTGGACATACGCATAACTTGATGAGTAGAGAGTGCTCTTCTCGGTCGGTTTAGAATTTATTTTTTTATTTTTTTTAACTTTAATAATAATTTTCTTAAATTGATAGTTAAAAAATTATCTTTATTTTATATTTTATTTCTTAAAAAATAATATTAAAATTAAAAAATTTTTTGAACCGCCAACTCATCCATGAGCACCCTCTTCTCAATTTTAGAAAAGCGGAGGATTCGAATGTAAACATGCAAATATATATATTTTCGTATTATAGAATTAATTCATTTTGATTTATTTCTTTATTAATTTTTAGTTAGTTATTTAATATATAATTTTATTAATATTAAACTAATTTATTTTTAATATATAACTAATTAATTTAGTTATTTAGTTTTTAACTAAAAAATAGAATAGACTTTTAAAAAGAAAATAAAATTATTTAATTCATCTTAGCAAAATAAATAGAATTTTAATTTATAATTTAAATTATTATTATTATAAAATTAATATTAATAATTAATTAATATATTCAATATTCAACATTGTCAAACTTTTTGATTCAGAAAGTGACTCCCATTAATTTTTATTTTGATTCTTTTGATTATGTCAGGGGCGGCGCGTTCCCATTAATGGGTCTACTATGGCAATGGTGACGTCACTTGATCGAACCTCGAATAGTAAGCATCTGAGTTAAACCCACACGTGCCTTTCCCATTCTCCCCTTCCCCTGCCATTTTTAATGGATCTGGCGTTATATTGCACCCTCTGATACAGAAGTCGGAATATCCCTCGGAGCTCGCGGTTGAATAGCTAACACAGATGTGGAACGGAGCTTTTCAAATGAATCATGGGCAGGATCCGAATATGATTTCGGACCCTCTGGTTCCTCTTCAGAATCTCTCGACGGTCAGAACGAGAATGGATTCTCTGCGACGCTTCCTATCCGAATCCATAAACACCAATACTCTCGTCAGCAAGGATCAGATGAACATGGTCTCCAACGAGCTCGTCTCAGCCATCCACCAGATAATCCTCAACGGCGCCGTTCTTGTCTCGTACTCACAAAATATGACGGCCACTGCAGCATCTGTCCGCTTACCAGACCCACAGGATACGGTACTTTCAAACAAGTCAGAATTGAATTGTTCGTGTATCGACAAGGGTAAACAGGTAATTAAGTTGAAAGTTGGGGATTTAGAGGAGGGGGAGGTGAAAGATGAGGGTGAAGATCGTGAAATCGTGGAGCTTGATGCGCTGGAATTGCTGGCGGAGCACGTTCATTTCTGCGAAATCTGCGGGAAAGGATTCAGACGCGATGCGAACTTGCGAATGCACATGCGTGCACATGGAAATCAATTCAAGACCCGGGAAGCGTTGGCAAAGAAGGCCGGCTCCGAGAAATCGGACGACGCGCGCTGTAGAGAGACGTCGGCGAGGTTTTCTTGCCCGTTTGAAGGTTGCAATCGGAATAAGTTGCACAAGAAATTCCGGGCGTTGAAGTCGATTGTATGCGTGAAGAACCATTTCAAGAGAAGCCATTGTCCAAAAATGTATTCGTGTAATCGGTGTCATAAGAAGAATTTCTCGCTGCTTTCGGATTTGAAGAGCCATATGAAGCATTGCGGGGAGTCAAAGTGGAAGTGCTCGTGTGGAACCACGTTTTCGAGAAAGGATAAATTGTTTGGGCACATAGGGCTGTTTGAGGGGCATATGCCGGCTCTTGCGGTGGATGAAGAGGAGAAAAAGAAGCAAATAGTGATGAAGAAAGAGGATGATGGGTTATCAGAAGGATTCTTTGACGATTTAGAGGAATTTGAATCAATTGGTAAAATACTATTTACAGGGAGCTCTGGGTTTTCCTGATAATTTAATTTCTGGAGGGTTTCGTTAAATTTCCGAATATGTTAGAGGTATTCGTATTTCTTAGATATATTATGTCGAGTGTATATTTCAAAAAAGAGAAAAAGGATATTATGTCGTGTGTATATTTCAAAGAGAAAGAAAGGATTTGCCTTCTAAAGGTTGAGATTTGAGAACAATTTCCTTTCTCGTGTGCAAGTGATTTTCTTTTTTTTTTGTTAAGATACTTGAAAGCTCGAGTTCGAGAGATTTGTGTGTATGGTCTCCATGCAATACATTTTATTTATTTATTTAAGGTTTTTGTAGGTATATTTAAAATTCAATATGCATTGTTGGTAATTGTTATTAATTAGGACAAAATTTTCAAATGCCACTTGTAGATTCTCTTACAAAAGATTACAATGATGCTATTTGTTTATCTGAAGGAGCAATTCTTTGTTCAATGGAACATGACAGACATACCACAGCTCTACTCTTAGAAATTTGAATTTCTCATGCGAACACTTCCAAGTTTCATTCCACTTAATTAGGCAGTGACGAGAAAACCAATGCTTGCAGGATATTCAGTTCGTTTCAATGAAGTAGATTCCATGTAGTATTGCACAAACGTAGTGCAGTTAGAAAGAAAGATGTAGGATGTACGAGGTGCACACAAGCAAATCTTCAGTCTCTCTCTCTCTCTCTCTCTCTCTCACACACACACACACACACACATTGAACCCCTGTAATATTGCAGGGAATTACCCTCTTATTTCACAAGAGAAAAGATATATGAAATCAAAAGTAGTACCTCGATCCATTAAAATTACTTGTAAGTAATGCAAATTTTTTAGATATATGTCTTTGACTATTGGCATCTCATTCTATACCATTCAATCCATGTTAGTTCCATATTAATTAGAAAAAGAAAGGGCAAATATAACATGTTCTAGGGCACTAGGTGGTGTTCTAGAAAATGTATATAATTTAACAAGTGATTTTAGTTTGAGTAAATTTCACAAACTTATTTTGAATTTTGTTAAAATATATTTCTCTATTTTTAAAATGTATATTTTAGTTTAATATTAAAATTTTTTACTCAAGTACACTCTATAAAAAAAATTAAGAAGAGATTCTACTTTAAAAATATATAGTTAAGTTTATGAAAGATATTTTAGTTAAAAATAATTTAAAAGTAGACTAAAGGATAATAAGACTTCTTATTTTTAAAAATATTTTTATATGTTTTTAAAATACATAAAAAATATATATAATTTTAAAAAATTATATAATTTACTCTTTTAGTTTTATGTCCTTGCTTCATCGTGAACCAAAATAAAAAAAAAAAATGTTTTGAAGACTATGATAGTGTGATAAGAAAAAATTTAAAAACAAAATTATATAAAATTAAAATTTAAAATTAAATAGTTAAAGCATGTATCTTTGAAATTCTAAAATATATATTCACCAAATTTTAATTTGGATTAACACTACCAAAGAAAAAAATGAACCTCGATCCTAAGTTTAATTACTCATTTATAATCAGTTCTTATAGTTTTAGTGAATTTTTAGTTAGGTTTTTATAGTTTAAAAATTTGTAATTAAAGTATAATTATTTCAAATTTGTTTAATTAAGCCCTTATTAGCAATCCATTAGTACACCCTGTAAAAACATGTGATATGGCAAATGGTAAAATATGTGCAATGAGTACATGACAGGTCACCACACCCTCATGTATAAAGTGAATGCATGTGCAAGTCGCTCGCTTCATTTTCTCTCTTCTTCTTCTCTGCCTGGCAGCAGCAGCCCTGTATTTAAGCCTTCTCTCTCTTGGCTCCGTCATCGAATCACTCTTGGTTTCCATGACCTACCACATCATCTTCTATCTGCCGAAGCTTTCCCCTGCCAGCATTCTGCATCATATAACTGCCATACCCTCAGCCAAAGCATGGCATATCACAATCGTGACTTAATTATAAATTTATCTAGTTTCTTCTAGCACTGCAGATTACTTTTCAAGTTAAGAAGAATGGAAATTTCTAATTCCAACTTTGAATACTACCAAGAGGTCCACCGAATTTTATAATTTCATTAAAAAAAATAACATGACTTTTCTTTTCTAGCAAAAAATATTAACAATTAATACACATGAAGAATCTATTTTCATACCTTATATTCTAGCATGTTCAGATTAGGATGCGGTAGATAATAAATTAAGCAATCCTATCAGCTAAACATCATGTGGTACAGTGAGGAAATGCATTCGTATACCGATTCGTAAATACAACTGCATGTAATCCGATAGATGTCATATTTGCCTATAAGGTCATATGAGAAAACACATTATTGTAGACAAGGTCTTCTCCACAAAGTTGGTTAGCATATTCTTCTGGGCATCAGTATCAATATGGTCAGATGGTAATCTAAATTAATGGTGGGTCTCCTTCAAAGCTCAAAATGCTTGGGGGGCTTGACGGTTGACAAAACAGAGAAGACCAAAAGAGCCATTTCATCAAAAGAAGATCCATGAAGTTCTCAAGCCTCGAGTATGAGTGGCGGCAGACAACAATGGATGCAAAATGAGGTGATTCGATGGCAAGCCAGAAAGTGAAAGGACAAATCGGGAAACTTATGGGCGGGGACTTTAAGGAGGGGACAAAATTATGGGGAAATGAAGCATGTGACTTGCAGATGCGTTCACTTACCTGTGTATGCTGACTTGTCAAATATTCATTGTCACATTACTCACATACCCCTTTTTTTTTTTTCAGTCACTGTCATACAAAAATTCTTAGGTACACAGTTAAGTGATATAAATAAGATTCACATAATAGATAATTGCTCTCTCGACCAAAACACAGCTTTTTCTCTTCGGTTCCCCCTTATCACTAATCAAAATCTTACATTCATTGTTGGATCCCACCAATATTTTAATGGATAGTGTCATTTGATCTATTTTTATTGAGTAAAATAGAATATAAATAAAGTGACACACTGTAGAATTTTTCAGTTATCACATACTTAGCATTTGTCATATCACTTGTTTTTAACAACGTTTTAATGAGATATTATCAGTGAGGACTTAATTAAACATTTTCATAATAATAGAAACTTAGATTATAAATTTCTAAATTATAAATATTTAATTAAAATTTTATTTCAATTACAGAGACTAAATGAGTAAATAAACCAACCTCATAATTCCAAGCAGTTCGCAAGATTGTGGACCAGCCAACCACCGGAAACTGTCATGCTTCTATAATTTTTTTTTTAAGTAATAGCAAAAACACTAACTGCAGTAAATTGTTGCATCAACGTTGATATATTTTTACTGAAAATTTTTTAAGAATTATATAGTGTATGGTCACTTGATGCTAAGAGTTAATAAAAATTTAATAAAATAAATGTGATCAATGAATTTTGTTTGTAATATCATTTTAGTGATTTTTAATTGACTTGTTGTATAATTCGCTTGTATTATATGTACCTAAAAATATCTCATTTTAATGAGCAATACATACTCATCAATTCCATCATGGCACTCCTTAATTCACTAACCGTTTTCAAACTCATTCCTAAAATGTGTTTCTGAAATTGTATTCTTTTCTCAATTGTTGTCAATCAAGGTGATAACATATAAAAACTTAAAATGGTAATTTAATTAGTCATTGGAAATTTCTGTCCCAAATGATCAATATTTTATTGATCCTAAATAAAGTTTTCCTTTCAACTACAATTATACTCTTGGCCATTGATATTGCACAAATTGAATATTTCCTCTTTCCCTTTAAGAGAAGGCCAAGTTTTTCCACTACGCAACATGACATGATTGGTGTGCAGCACAAACTCCCTTTACAGAGAAGGCACTTTTTATTTTTATTTTTTATTTTTTTTTGCCCTTTTGACCTAAGGATGCTCTGTGTGTAGCACATGCTGCACAGTACAGAGGATCCATTCGCCTATATCTGATATCGTTTCAGTCTCCAAGGAACCTGCTCCTCAGGTTAGTGTTATATATAACAGCCCTTACTCTGCAATTTATTCTCTTCAAATTTTCAACAAAATTAACAAGCAGCCAATATGCCTTGTGAAGTGAACTCGCCTTAAGTATTATGTTTTCGTGCGTAAACTATCAAAAATCAAGCTTCAGTACTTATCCTTTAATATTATGACATCAAATTACTTGAAACTTTGCACATGAGAACCCCTCTCCCCCCCCCCCCCCCCCAAAAAAAAAAAATCACTCGTAATCTGTTACATCATCGATCTTTGAATAATAATACCACAGTTTGATGACACTGTAGAATATTTCCGGTCAATAGTTTGACATGCTTGCGTTTTCCTTCTATACCTTGCATGCTCGTGAAAGATGATCGAGTTGTCATCTGTGGCCTATGTATCCCATTTCTTACGTAACACAATTTTACCGAGCACACTGATTTTTGTGGCTCGTAACATAAACATTATTCATATAATATTCATTTTATGGTTACGTGCAGCCGTACAGTCAATGACTTAGGGGTGAGTTACCCGTGTTCCCCTTAACCTTTTAGCAGTCCCGAACGTTGTCCCATATGTATATATTAGTAGTTATGTTCTTTATGTTGTCTTAAGAAAGCATTGAACACTTAATAAGTCCAAGAACATAATCCAGGTAATTTCTGGCAATGTCAACTGAAGCTTTGGCTATGGCTGGCGTCAATCACAAGAAATGCGAAATCAATCTTCAGGCGTTGGATGGGAGCTTTAGGCAGCCACAACCACACTTGCTGGCTGATTCACAAGAAATGGAGCAAAATCCTGGTGCTCAGGTTGACAATATTCACCCTGCTAATTTGAGTTTGGAACTTGGCACGGAGTGGGTGAAGATTAAGATCCGCGAATGGGCTAAAGCTGTTGCTTCAAACAATGAGAAGAAAGCTGATCTCAAACTCAAAGAGACAGCTCTTCTAATGGATGGTCATATAATGCCGTCAAAATGATGCACTTACTCTTCATGTGATTCTTATTCTGACATGTTCTCTGTATCGTGATCCCCTCCCTCCATTTAGCTTGTATATAATTCATTAAGCAGAATCGTAGGTTTATGCATTCTGATTATTTACTAAAAATGAAGAAGGTAGATGACAACTTCATTTGAGGAAATTGATTTTGAGTATGAAAATAATGTAGGAGATTACTAAATTATTGTTCAATTTTAGTAGCTAGACATTATTGGATTTTTTTTTAATTAAATCAGGCTTTTCCTCTTATATCATTGAAAATGTTGGATGACTAATAAGATCAAACCATACATATATATTGGCTCTGTCCAAGGCACCAAACATTGAAGACGCTGCCCTGTGGAGTTTAGTTGTGAGATTAAAAATACGTAAACAATTAATTTATTCGCATTAATTTATCATTATCATGTTTTACAAGTAAATAGAAAAACAAAGAACTACTCTCCAGAAAAGGTTGTATTCATATAATCTGTCAGAAAAGGCTGCGAGCTAGAGGAAGAGGAAGGGTGCTCTAAATAATATTCTCTGCATCTTGTGAAGAACCCGATCAAGCCAAAAGTGAATTTTAAAAGCATTTTCTATTTAGGGTCTGGCTACTTTGTATATGTGGTTATTGGTTTACGATTTCTATCAACTTCAACATTTGGTGAATATTTTTTCACTAGTAAAAAAGTTTAAGTCATACTTATGGGTAGGGGTGTTCAAGGTTATGTTTTGGGACAAAATCAAATCAAACCAATTTAATTGATTTAGTATTTTATTGAATTTTATCAATTTTAAATTTTAATAAGATTGGTTCAGGTTTTGTTTAATTTTGTTCACTTTGGTCCAATTTGATTTATAATTTTTTTTGGTCCAAAAGTGATTTTTTTAAAGATTTTGTTTCTTATAATATTTAAAATTTAACTTTTAATATTTTACATCTCTTAAAATTTTGACCAATAATAATGTTAAAATAATTTATTATTTTTATTTTTTTTTGTCTACAAAATTTCATGCATTTACAAAAAAGCTTTAAAAAGTGAGAGAAAAAAAGAACAACATCTTATAATAAAATAATATAGATAATTTGTATATATTAGTCTTCTTGAATTACACAAAAAATGTAGCTTTGATACAAGTTTAATTGACAAAAAATTTTATTAATCTAAAAAAAAACTAATAAATTTTAATTAGTTACAAATTCAAATATTCGATTTGGTTTGGTCAATCAAACTAAACATAAAAAAAATTGACAACAAAATTGATTTAATCGGTTTTAGAGTCACAACAACCAAAACAAACTTATTTTTATTTGGTTTTTAGCGGCTTTGTTTAGTTTAATTGGTTTAGTTTGGTTTTATTTACCTTTACTAATTGGCTCCCATCTAAACAATGTTGCATATATATATATATATATATATATTAAATTTTAGACCTTTCTCTTCATAGTTGCCATAATTTTTTTTCCTTCTTGCAAAAAAGTATTATGATAAAAAAATTTGGAAAAGAAAAATAGGAGATCACTATTAATTTTTTTAATATGTTAGATTAGAATCGGTAGAGTGACATAAGATTAATCTTGACGGAGCGCTTTGAGTTAGAATTTTATAAACAAAATTTGTGAGATCAAATTAGCAATATCAAAATTTCTTATATTAAGATCAGAAGAAGTGGCGCTAGAGTCACATGCAATTAGTCTTGTTATAACACATTTGTCCCAGAGACTTATTACACGGGTAATTTTAAAGAATTAACATTTTTGCTCTTAAATTTTTTTCCCTTTTGGTCTAATACACTTTCTGGCCAAATATTCTTAGTTAACACTTAGCATGCCACTCGTGATTAGATTAGCTCAAGTCAAATGTACTGGTCAATATTTGCCATTGCCACATTTTGAACCGTGGAATTGGTTGCGCACGATACTTCTTTCAAATTGGTCACATTTAAAATTAGGACCCGAAACCCAATCTAGTATTGATGTTCACGGCATTTTCATGTTCATAAAGGGACATTCAGTTCAAAGAGGCTGACCACAAAAAAAATAAAATAAAATAAAGTTCAAATCTTATGCTACGTAAAGGATATGGAATGACGTAATTGTTGACTCAAGTTTACCAACAAGAACCCAGCATCATCAAGAACATATCATCACGTGATTACAAATCCAAAATCAGAGAAGGAAAAAAAAAGTAGGGATCACAGGTTTAACGATATGAACTTTGCACATGCAACTTCCGTGAGTTGGTTTAAGAACTTTTAGATGTGTAAGGAGAAGCCTTGTTCTATCCATATAAATGAAGCTGCTGCCTCGTTACAGACTTAATATCGAGAATCACTATCGTCGATGAGTTTTTAACTCTTGACCAGAAACAGGGGAAACAATGTCTATAGGAGCTATGGCGATGGCAGGCATGGATTACAAAGAATGTGCCATTAATTTTGAAGAGTGGGATCGCCATTGCAGGGAGCAGCCTCCTCTGTACTTGCTGGATGAGCAAAGTTTATGCAGGGAAGTGGAGAACAAAGGCATCGTGGATGTGGAATGGCTGAAAGAGAAGCTCCGAGGATGGGCAAAAGCTGTTGCTTCCAAGCAAGCACTTTGGATCTGAGGTTAAGAGGTAGTTTTTTTTTTTTTAAATATATTTCTTTGTATCTTATCTTAATTATTTAGATAATAAGTCAAAATTTTAATTTATTTATTTTTGGATGGGACGACAAATTTTTTAAATTAATTTTGATTTAGTATTATTAAAAATTTTGTTAAAAATTTTTTAAAAAGGATTTCTTTCCCATTCAAAATCTAAAAAATTTACAAACCTATTTATTTTAAATCATATTTTTATATAATATAACCAGAATTACAATTAAAAATAACTAAGAGTATTATAACTTTACAAATAGACATTAAATAAATGCAGTATAAAGAATGAATTAAAATTTGTAACATTAATATTAAATAATGTAACATCAAAAGAGTGAATTAAATAGAAAAAAAAATCTTAATAATTTAATAAATATGTGTAGTGTTTAACTTTTAATTATTTATCTTTGTATACTTTAACCAAAAAAAATGACTTTTGCTTCTTTAATTTTGAAAAATATTTTGTGATTTAATAAAACTTAGACATTATAAAGAAAATTAAATAGCACATTCTAATTTATTTTAACACATGCAATTATATGGAAGAAAAAAATGAAGAAAGAAAGGAGAAAAAAAGAAAAAAAAAGAATGAAAAAGAGAAAAATAATTACTTATAAAAGTAAAAAAAGATATTGAAAAATAATAATAATAAAGGATTTTTATATAAAAATTATATACATAATATATATATATATATATATATGTATGTATAAATTTATTAGATTTAGATTAAAATGTCAAATGATTTTTAAAAAATTATATAATTTAATCATATATGTATTTAGTTTTAATAAATTTAAAATTTTGAATAATGGAAAGTATAATATTAAATTTTGATATTATTTGCATAAAATTTTAAAAAATTAAGAGGCCCCTCGAATTCAAGTACCTAGGCCACTGCAAGTAAGAATCTGTGTTTCATGGCATTTGGAGAGATCTACAGGACACCCTGCAGTAAACGCCTTTGTTATTATTATTATTATTATTATTATTATTATTATTATTGACTTTTTAGGTTGAAGATTTAATGAAAAAGATAAAAAATTTTAATTTTAAAAAATAAATTTTGTAGTTAAAATGTTTGTTTTCAATTACAAATTTTTTATCTTTTTTATTAAATTTTTTAATTAAAAAAGGACAAAAATACCTTTACTGCACGACGTCCTATAAATCCGCTACCAAAAGGATCCGGACTAGAGATGTTCATTGACTCAATATACCCTAAGGGCTCGTCCTAACCCAATCTAATCGTGTCAGGTTAGGCCAAAAATATAAATGGATAAAATTTTAAACAAAATTATATCAAGTCGGATTAGGCCACGGACAAAAGTATGTTTTGTCTAATTTACCCTAATAGTTACTTTTTTTTTTAATTATTAGCATCTTGCCATCTTATATATATATATATATATATATATTTCTTATTTTATCCAATTCTCTTTAGATATTGTAATTTTTATTACCTACGTAAACTTTTCATTCTTTTTAATTGTTTTCATCATTGATATGTATGCTTTCTGACATTTTTTTTTATTGAATAACAAAAATACACATATTTATTTAAGGCTAATTATGCTAATATAATTTATATTTTGTTTGATAATACTAGACTATTTTTTTATTTCTAATAAAAATATAAGAATTTTAAATATCTATTATTTTGAAATATATACCTATAAGTCTGTAAAAAAATATTTTTATATTACAAGTATCAATTTATTAAAAAAAAAGTTTGGGTGGCTCTAACCCGCCCTAAAATCAGGTTTATTTTGGCTTGACCGACTTATGGGTATAAAAATAAACTTGATATCTTAATCGGATAGGATATCAGACCTACTAACTATCCGGCTCAACCCTACTCATGTACAACCCTAATCTGAACGCTGTTTCATGTCACAAATGAGAAAAGTATCGTAGTTAGCTAGGATATTGTGAAACATGCGACTTTGTGTTTGCCTCGTTCCCTGAGGTAGGAAGGGGCAGTCCCATATCAGTGTGTAGCTCTATGTGGATGTCTCCAACATCTAAGAATGATTTGAATGGAAGCTGCGAGAGTGCATCAACACCGCCCGCTTACACGAACATTAAATATTAGTTAAACACAGTGGCAGAGCTGTGTTTTTTTTATATACCTTATTATAATGATTAGGATGACAAATTATAATTTAAATTTAATTTTTTAAATTTGATGACAAATTTTCTAAAGTTGCTGATTAAAATTAAATTTATGAAATTTACATAAATATTATTGATTTGATATTATTTTTTAAAAATTTTATCTTATTCAAAAAAATTATATAATTATAGTTTATAATTTACATAAAATGTGAGAAATTAAAATTAAAAATTTACTTTTTTACTTCTATACTAATAATAGATAATAAAATTATAATACAACTAATATTCTTCTTAATTAATAACTTAACATTCAAAATTAAAATAATCCAATTGAATTTCTAAATTCAAAATGAATTTTAAAATTATCTCAAGAAACTAAAAATTGAAGACTAAAAATGTAGACATCACACCTTTAAAGCTCACAACTACAGATAAAGAAAAGAAGGTAGGGAAATAGTTAAAAAAAATAAAATAAAAAAAGAGAAAAGTAATAATAATAAAAAAAAATTTGGTAATAATTATATGCATACTATAAGTTAAATAAGTTTAAGTTAAAATATTAAATAATACTAAAAAAATTACATAACACATATATAGATCCAAGTATAAACTTTTGAAAAATATAAATGCATAACATCAAAACGTACGATATATATATATATTTTTTGTTGGGGCAACCCTCACACCCCCCCCCCCCCCCCCCCGAGGAAAAAAAAAACCATCCAAATGTGGGTTCGCCAGTGGTTAAGCACACAATAAAGGAAAAAAAAACACCCCCACACACAAAAACAAATTTTGTACGACTCGCTACCTCCAAAGGAAAACAACATCCGATGTCATTGTCAGATCGGTCCATATTCTCTCTGATACTCCTCAGCTTTAGAAAGTGAAAAAATTGCACAATACAACTGAGTTTCATGTATTCTCAAAATTGTTTACCAACAAAAATTATATACAACAACACAGACAAAGATCTCAATACGCATCATTTGCAGAACATAAAAAATTACAATGGTTTTTTTTCCCTTTTCTTGTTTACAGTTGGAATACAATAACACTTGCATCTCTCACCAAGCTAACCTGTCAAAAAAACATAAGAGATACTGCATAAAATATAACTGATTCAAATTTATGGATCATCACCTCATCTCCCACCAGACAACTCAATGGCATCCTGGTTATAAACGGAATCTTCTCCCCAGTCAAATCTTCTTTGTAGTCTCTCATATTCTTGCCTCCGAGTAACCTCCACATGTTGCCATTCCTCCCACCTTTCAGCCAGCCCTTCTCCTTCTAGCATTCTAACAACCTCTGACATTGCTGGACGGTCCTCCGGTGAAGCTTGGGTGCAGAGTAATGCAACTTGTATCATCATTTCAACTTCTTGTATGTTGTAATTTTTATTTAGGTTGCAGTCAACAATAGCATCTAGACGTTTTTCCCGCTCTAGTTTCTTGACCTATAAAGCACATAAAAATAGAGAAAAGGCAACATTAAGTGAAAGCTGAAAATGGTACATTGCTATATATATATATATATATATATATATATTAACATGACAAACACAATAAACATTAAGACAAAAGGAACAAAAGATCTCTTTACACAAGCCTAAAAGTTCTCCTTTTGTTAAATTGTTTATCATGTCACGGTACAAGGTGATCAGGAGCAAATATTGAATTCTCTAAAATGTAGAAAGTACCATCAAACCAACATTTTAACTTCGCTCCCTGTTCACAAGCATGCAGGGGTCAATTATAACAATCTCAACTAATGAAATATAAGTGGTCACATTAAGCTCTATCATAAGCAACCAAACATGTTAAATAAATAAGAACTAAACACAGAAGCACACAGGTGCAAACAAGGACACCATGACATTAAAATTCTCACATGGTCAAGCAATAACACATCATCTTCCTCTTCCAAACGGGAAAAGTCAATTGCCCGTTGACCTGTAACAAGCTCCAAAAGCATAATGCCATAACCAAAAACATCTGTCCTTTCAGAAGATTTCCCAGTGGACAAGTATTCAGGAGCTATGTGGCCCATTGTCCCACGAACTTGAGTTGTCACATTAGTTTTTCGAACATCAACTAACTTTGCCAAACCAAAGTCGCCAACAACTGCCTCAAAATCTTCATCTAGTAATACATTTGCAGCCTTCACATCCCGATGAATAATCTTAGGATTACAATGCTCATGAAGATATTCTAGGCCGCGGGCTGTGCCCAAAGCCACTCGTTTTCTGGTTGGCCAGTCTAAAACAGGTTCCCCAGGTTTCAGTTCTGCACCAGTATTCATGTAGTCAGATCTAACAGGAAACAATGACATATATTACAAGCTACTTACATATAATTCAAATCCTAGCAGATAAGAATACATGATTCATAGGCTTACATGGTATAAATCAATAATACTTCATGCCTTTGAAATGTAAAAATAGAAAGAAGCTGAATATTTTAAACAGTGCAGTCTTGCATGATGACCTTGTCAATGACAAAACAAACATTTATCCATCTGCCACATTCTTGTTTCATTCCCCAAATGTCTGTTATGAAGATAATTTATGACAATAAAGGTATGTTTGGTTGGAGGATGTAATGGTGAAGAAAATATAAAATGGAGGTAAGTGAGATAAAAAATAAGTATTTTACCTCTATTTTTTAAAAGATAATTTGATAGATATAATAATAAGGATATAATAGACATTACATAAGTTATGTAACGGGAATGCATTTACGATTCCGCGAACCAAACGGAACCTAAATCTCAAGTTTTGAACAAATCTTAAAATTGGTAGGCAGTATTCAATGTTACAGTAAATTGTAAATTATTAGCCCCCGCCCAGCAGACCAAAAATGCCCATGTGTATTGTAACTATATACCTCGTAGACGATAGGCAACACTTAAGTTCTGCATGAAGGGATAAACTAAGAGGCGCTCCGTTGGAGTAGTACAAAACCCAATCAGCCGTAACAGGTTCCGATGGACAGCTACACTTATCATCTCAACTTCCCGCTGGAAAGCAGCATCTCCCCCAGGACTTTCATAATCAGTTAACCTTTTGACAGCAACTTTAGTGTTATCAGCGAGAACACCTTTATAAACCTTTCCAAAGCCTCCCTGTCCTAGAACATTTTTCTCACTGAAGTTGTCAGTGGCTATCTGTAGTTCTCTCCAAGCAAATCTTTTTAGTTGACCAAATGCAATTCGGCGATCAACTTCACCTGACCAAACAATATTTATTAAAAAACAAAAACACTTGAAACAAAGTTTCAGGGAAAACTGAAGTTCACATCAATCTTTAATGTTTTTAGAAGAGTATTTTACCTAGATATTGTTACCAAAAGAAATTATATTTTAACTGGTTTTCACAATTTAAAGCATGGCCCCAACAGGTTCATCCTGTAAATTCTCCTCTCATCCCACAAAACATGGGATTTTAAATGTAGCTGTTGGACATGGGAGGTTTAAAGGAATAGAAAAGGGTACATTCCAATGTATACCATTAGATCCAGGGGGGACCACAAGCAAAAGTATGAGTGAAACACATTGACAATATAGAAGAGCAAGACACTGGAAGAACTAAGCCTAATTATCAAGTGAAGACTACATTATTGAACCAGATGCCATGAACTACATCCTAAATTTAACATGGCAAATTTTTACTACAGCTGAATGTTGTTCACTATCATGGCCAATATAAGAACCTAGTTAGCAAGAAATGGTGCAATGCCAATCAATCGAGTAAACATAGTGAGTTAGCAATATGCCACACATATAAATTAATCTATTATGTGGATGAAAATGTTGTATACCATAATAACTCAAAGTTTACAGTCTTAGATCATCTTGAGATTGAAAGCATAGGTAGGCTTATCAGGTAACTGATTTTAAGTGCTACAAACAAGTTTATATCAATGACCATGCTTCAATTAAAGGAGCCTGGCACAATTACAGAGCACATACTAAAAGGGAACTTAAACCTGCAACATCTACAAAAACTTCACGTCTGTAGCCCTTGCGTCTACCCTTACACCAGAAGAACAGCAGACCACCAAGAAAAATGACAACAACTAACCCAACAATAATTCCAACTATAAGGCCAATTTTTGACTTATGTGATGAACCTGCCAAGTGTAGAACAATTAGCATTCAGCTTTTCACCAAGGAGAGTAATACATAACAACAACTTACAAGACAAAACCAACAAAATATTTTAATCAAATAACCTTGATCTGCACTATCAGATGCACAAGCGTGGTGGTAATTCATGCCACAATTCAACTTATTTCCAGTGAAACTGCAATAACAAACACAGTCAATAAATGTGGAGAGCAATGAATGAAAAAATGTTCTACTAACAATGGAAAATATATCATACATCTTAACCCAGATATTCTGTCCAAAAACCCCAAAAAATATAACAAAAAAAGTCACAACAGATAAAATAAGGACAAATAGGATTTCATATTGCTTTTATCCCTTAAAAATTCTGTTTCTCCATATCACTTATAGGAAGATATGAACCTTGGGGTCAAAGACAAACATACATCTTTTAATGGTGCTTTGAATATTTGACCTAATACTAATTTACCGCCCATACTTGTATTTAGGAACTTCAAATAACTGCTCAGGAATTTGACCACCGAGATTGTTTGAGTCCAGCAGACTGCAAAGAGGAGTTTAAACAATCTGTCAGATACTAAAAGAATGAGACATACATAGAAGTTACTGGCACAACTTTCAAAAACCATCACTTTAAATATAAATTAAGGGGACAAATATTTTTGCATAAAAAAATATTTCACATACACATTGATCAAGCTTGGGAGACTGCCAAGTGATTCGGGAATATTCCCACTGAGATTGTTTTGACTCAAAGTCCTGGTTATAGAATCAAAACGAGACACTGTTAAACATTACAAAATGAAAAAGATGCATAGTCTTATTACATATATGTTGACATTTTGAATGAAACTTAATCAGAATAAATTAAAATTTCATAAGGAAGTTGAAAGTCGATGCTAACTTAAGGGACCAAAAATTGTATTTTTGCCCAAAACTATAAAACCAAGGGTAAAGAGAGCATACTTACAAGAATTGAAGCCTTTTAAGATTACCAAGGGAAGATGGTATTTCACCAGTTAATCTGTTGTTTTCCAAATCCAGCCTGATCAAGCTTGTCAGATTTCCTAATTCTTTTGGTATGTCACCAGTGATGCCATTCCCTTGCAATGAACTGCATTATAAACGCATAACATACATCATGATTACACATTAAAATCTTACTTGCTTCTTTTTAAACAGTTAAATATAAAAAGAAGGGAGATTTCTCCAAAAATGTAACTGAAATCAAAGTGTGAAACACCATAAACCAAATTAAGTGCCTAGACCATGCACCAAATCCACTATCCATGCCCCCAAAAAACAAAAACATTTGCAATATGATCAAGAATATACTCATTAGCAATGCAAAAATATGAGACAAAATAACAAGATTCGCTAAAGAGCTGCAAAAAAATTTGGATAATAACCAAATTATACCTGAAAAAATAAAATTAAACCATTAAAACTTCATGAACTATAGAAGATATACATTCTACAGTTTCAATTTCTCAAATATATGACAAGAAAGTAATTGCATCCTAACAACTACATTTGATCTGATACACAAAGCATGGAATATGCAAATGTAACAAAGCTTAAATCCTAAAATAAGCTATAATAAATATCGCATGCTTATATATATATATACACATATGTATGTATAAACACACACACAATATGATTTTACATCATAACACTAACTCAATGTACCAAGAATGATGAGACTAGTTACTAAATCAGTTTAAAAAAAAAAAAGGGAAAAGAGGGATCAGGGATGCAAAATAGCATGATGACTCAGCTACCAAGGAACAGTTTTTGAACAATTAACAAGCTGATGTGATCAAATAAGTTGTCAATCATATAAAACTGAGTGGAATACAAAAAGTAATATAGCATTATATAAAAGTGACCCAGATTGTGTGTATAGTATATTATTATAAATACTTACAGAGTTACAAGACTCTTCAGAGCTCCAATTCTTGGGGTCAAGAATCCAGTAAATCCCATCAATGCTAACGAACTGTAACAAAGCAATTACATAATTATACAGCAAGGACAAAGTTATGATAAACAGGACGGCAATATGTAACCTAGCAGGAACCATCAAGGTAATGTCTGTCAACATCTTCAGCATATCAAATATTTAAAAGCAAAGAATCAATAGAAAATTGCATAAGAATATCTTACACTTGAATGACATTGTAATTCTGGTCACAGTAAACACGGGACCAAGTACAAGGGTTTACTTGATTTTGATTCCAGTCAGTAAGCTGATTAGCTGAAGCATTCAATGATATCTTCAATGCAAATAGTGCATCTCCTGAAATGAAAAAGAACATTATCAATCAGCTAGAGCCAAGAGTCCAACATCACTACACCATTCAGAAAATCAGACAATCAGATATCTTTCAAATGCATAACATTTTCAACTGCCTCAACCTCTGGCAATTAATTAATATTGGAAGAAATAAGAGTTACTTTAAGAAGATTTTAGCAAGGAACAGATACAAAGACACAAATGTTATTAAATAATTACATAATCTGAAAACAACATAACATATCGGAAACATGAATTTGTTTCACTTGATTATGATCCTTCCCAGATTTTACAAGATGCAAAGTTTCCATTGATTCCAACTCAGAAAAAATTTTCCCCTGTATTTTGCCAAAATGAACATTCATATTAAGCATTAAGCATATATTTACATTAGGATTTGAAAAAAACACTCTAATTGATTATACTCAAAGTGAGAAAAAGTAAAAAGGAGGAAGGGTCAAAGCACCGCCAGGTCAACCCTACAGGCAAATGAAAATGAGAAACTATTTTCCATTAAGTTAACTTCTGTACCAAAAAGGTTTAGAAATAAGAAAGGATAAGCATATAAACAATACATTCAACTTTTTAAGAAGCATAATGGCAGAGTTTGATGCTAATATTTTTTAAAAATGCACAAAAACAATATACGAGAATCTAATTCTGGAGATTCGGTGACCTGCCAGGGATAAATGAAGAAGAACTAAAGAAAATCAAAACTAAAGCTGAAGTTTACATAGCCTACTGCTTTCTGAATGAGTTGAGCACCGGACAAATAGAATATTGTACCTTGAAAATCAGAAGAGACAAAAGAGCACACGAAAGCCAATAGTAAAAACGCAATTAGGAAGTGCATTTCCCCTGGCATCAACCACTAACACAATGTGTCTAATAATCAATTATCAGATGAGCAATGCTGATCTCTGCAGAAACATCAAACCATTAAGCTGTAAACATTGAATAACAACAGTAAACACCATATAAAGATAAAAAAATTTTCTTGCGATACTAAGAATTTACCGATCAACATATATTCACCATTTGAAGATAAACAATATAAAACAAAATACTAGAGGGATGAAAAGAAAATCATTGTGATACAAAAATGTAATGATCAACCATATATGTGAATCAGTTTAAGGAAATAGGATGCCTTATGTGTATGCATGTATGTTAATGTCAAACTGCATCTGTTTACTTCTGCTATTGTATCGAAGAGAGGACCAAATAGCAATTCCAAGACAATCCATCAACACATGGCTATTGGTTAAACTATTCCGTAACTTTGCCAACTGTGCAGAGCTAGAGACCAACTGCTTAACGCTTACTTCACTCACTCATTAGCCTCTCCCTGTGAAAAAGAGGAATGCAAGGAGGGTCGTGAATTCTTCCTACAGGATGGAAATGCTAATGTTAATAGCCTAATACCATTCTATAGCCTATTACTGCTGCTCCGTCTTAAATGAAAAAGGAGAGAAGTAAGGTGATGGAAGCAGTCTCAAGACAAACAATTGCGTGAAATTTGCTATCCTAGTGGTAAAAGATACAGAAATCATTGTCATCATCAAAGTATGCTTTCTTGTTAACGAAGGTGATATCTTGAGAAAACCATTGAGCAGTACTCGCCCCATTCACAGACTCTTGTAGATTTACTAATAATATAATTGGAGTTGAGGCGTGGGTAAGTCTTTACATAAACTTGTATTTGATGAGTTAGCCTCTATAACAAATAAACAGTTAAGAACAGAAAACATAGTTGTAATCAACATGGGAACATATGATAAAACACAAACCCAAAAATTTAATTTTGTCAATGAGAATTATATAAAAACGTCACCGGCTCCAGTTGTTCTATTAGATAAAAAGTGGGGATAAGAGGGGAAATCAAATCAAATAGCTGCAGTTCGCCAATCGCAAATTTTTTGTTATGTAGCCAAAGAAAAGCGAGGGGGAAAAAACAAGATAGAAAAGTTTATGCGTACCAGCCCAAACGTGGGTAAAAAACAAATGTTTAGTATGACACAAACAAATACGATCCATTATCATTAACAAAAGAAAGTAACAGAACCTAGAATGGAATCATGTAGAAGAGCAGTCTCCCAGACTACCGATAAAGTTGCGACAAAAATAAAAGGATACTTCAATGCCTAAAGTTGGAAGTATCAGAATAGGTACCGGCTCATGTTAAGAATCTGATGCAGAAAATACATACAGAAAGTTGAAAGAGAGAAGGGACTGTGAAAAAGGGCAGAGATGGGTCTTGAGAGATGGAATTGAAGCTCAGAGTCACAGCTGGCCGACTCCCCCAAACAAGTGCTATGCCAGCGAATCTGAAACAGAAGCTTCTGTCTCTTCGTCTCCTCTTTTTCTTTCTCTTGCCCCTGGAAGCGGTTGTTATATTATAAAAAGTCTAAAAGAACAGGGGAAATTACTATTGGCCGTCTCACACTGCATGGACTCTGGTCCGGATTGGAATATTGTCGTGCCTCTTGCGTCTCCCGGGTCCTCTCTTCCCTTCCCTTCCCCACCGTTTTACTGTTTTCAGACTTCCATTGATCTGGATTGGTCGGCTTTCAATTTGCCAGTCCAGCCGGAGTCCGAACTCGTCCTGGATAGATCCAAATAAAACTCAGATTTTTCATTAAAAAAATAATTATACAATTATTTTTAATTAAAATAAATTCCACTTATAATTGATGAGTGTTTTTTAATGTAATTTTGAATTTAGTCAAGGAGAGCCAAGTGAAGAGCTTAAATTAAAGAATAAATTATAAAAATGTTTTAAGTTGTGTTAAAATTATATTTTTATTTTTAAAATATATACAAATATTATTTAATTTAAAATTTTTTTATCAAAATATTTTTATTAAATTTAAATTGATGTTTTTTAATTAAAAAACTTTTAAATTGAAAATAATTTAATTAAAATATTTAAAATTTAATCAAAGTATAAGATAATTTTTTATTTTAAAAAAATTATGGATATTTTAAAAATAAAAAATTATAATTTTAGTATAATTTAAAAAATTGTATAATTTACTTTAAATTAAAAAGAGAGAGGAAAAAGTGGAAAAACGAATTTAGGATGCTTTGGCTCTTAATTTTGTAAGAGTTATCACTTGAACTAAATTCTAATTTATCTAAATAAATCTATACAAATTTTGATTTTTGGTTTCTTTACAATCCTGGTAAAGGCAAAGTATATTACCGGACGAGGATAATGATTGTGTCAAAATTCTCCGGCACGACACATATCATTCCTTTGTACTCTATTGATTTCAAAGTTATCTTCTTGTTACTGACAAAAATAATTGCGTCTTTAATAATGATATACTAACTCAAATACTAAATCTTTTATTTAAAATTTATCGACGATGCAATTTTTCAATTCTGATTTAGGAGTTACGTTAACTTTTTTCTTAATTAATGATTAATGATGTTCATAAATTATAATTTATCATTTTCAAATATCTTGATGTTTTTCGTCGAAAAAAAAATTCTCTTGATGGTAAGGTGTATGAGAAGAAAAGTAAGTTCGACAATTGATGGAACATTATCAAACTTTGTCTTCTTATTTAGTATTCATTCAATCGAATAACAATGCTGCCGCTTTCAAACTGTTTAAGCACGAGAATTGTACAAGGATCTTTCATGCTGAGTCATCGTGTAATATCGGTCTAATATGAGCGATAAAAGTACAAAACTTTTAATTAATGCCAATATTAATAACATAAGGCTATGTTTTAATTACGAGATGTTTTAAAACACTACATTTTTATCATTAGTTCTCATTTGTGTACGTTTAACTTTTATTTTCGTATCATTAACTTCTAATATCCATATACTAAGTTCAACTAACTCTGAATTGATGTTTAAAATCGAATTAAACTAATTAAAATTGAAATAAAATAAGTTTAAATCAAATTTTTACATATAAAAGTTGATTAAATTCATTCAATTTTTTTATTATTAACAAACCAATATATTGCTTTTATTTTTTTTAATTCTTCTCATTAAAGCTAATAAATTTGGTCATTATATATATTTAATATATAATTTTGATAGATATAATAAACAATTACACAATGAATAATAAATCAAAATTAGTTATTTAATTTTTTGTACATAATTGAATTTGATATTTGTAAATAAATAATTAATTGTGTAGATAATAAATGATTTGAGAAAGAAATACTTTATAAGAAGTTGTTATTTAAAAAGGATTAATAAGGATAAACATTCCAATTAAAATAAAATGGAATCGAAGTCTTGAATCCCCTGTTAATCACTGTATTAGTCCTGGTCGAAAATATTTTTAAAAAAAACAAATTATATATACTGTGTGAGTGGTGGTATCGGAATTATATAAAGATTAAAGTTATGGTCAAAGCTTTGACGACTAAAAGGTTGTTGAGCTTGAAGATAAAGAAAGAAGGATGAATGATTTGGTAATACAGATGGCATTCAACAACCCTACAGTGCTTCGCAAAACTTTCATGCCGGTAGCCCCCACCGACATGGGTGGCCATCCTCTTGGCGATTGATTGACTTATCAGAGCTTACGAGCTCATGAATCGCTTCCAGCTAGACAGGACGGAGAAAATTCGGCAGAATAGGAATCCCGTACCTATCAGTCTTCATTCTACTTGGTGTTCCCTTTAAGTTGCTGCCAAACCTAGCTCCAATATATTTTATAAATTTGATTTGCTCCTCTTAATTTTAGCACCACATAAATGATCAAGTTGCGTGCCAAACATTCTTCCTTTGCTTATTATTGATGAGTTCTCAATCCAACTCATCTTACAATGTTTAGAGATTTACTTTGGGTGGAATGAGGAAATAATGGAGAAAAAAAAAAATTTACATACTCTGATAGGAGTTTCATGCCTTCCGGATGTGTATCTATATTATCTCAACTCAACTAGTATAGATATGACAATATAAAGTTGTTATTATTATTAGTTATAAGAAAGTCATATCTTAAAAATTAACTTTATTAAATTTGGTATTAAGAGTTTGTATTGGTCATCACCAAAAGAGATCTTCTCATGCTCCAATTCTAAGCGAACCTATGCCCCATTTTTAAGTGGACCTTTGATCTCTGTTCATTTTTTGATAGACTTTACTTCTATGTTGATTTTCACGTCAAAAACGTTGAACATGCTAATGAATTGATAGGTGTAGATGGAGAGATAAAAAAGAATCTAAACATGTGATTAATATCTGAATTTGTTACAATAAAACTATTTTGTTTAATAAATATATAAACAAATTTGCTGCACAAATTACGTTCTTCCAATATGATCTTGAAGTCTTATACTTTATAATGAAACCATAACGCAACAAAAAGTTTAAGTGTAGAATTAAAATAGATAGGGAATTCAAAGATTTGGATTTGGACAAGGACGCTTTTCATTTTGGGACTAATTGCACAGTTTAAACTGGGATTTATTTTACAAGAAAGAATCAGCATATTTTGTGCCTGCCTCACTCATTTAATAACAATATTATGTAAATTCTCTACAAGAAAAGATTCAAATCTAGAGAACAAAATAAAATTTATCTCCAAATTAAATATCAATAAAAAGATGTATTTTTTTTAAGGACATATATTTTTTTTTAAATTATACAAACCATCCTTAAATTTTATTAGAATTATATAGTCTTGCTATTTAATTTTAAAATAAATCATTTAGTCCAATTTAAAAAAAATTATTAAAATATCCTCGATTAAAAGAGTAAATTTTATTTGTATTAAATTTAACAAATAATTAAATTCATTATCATTTATCAAATAATATTTAAGTTAATTTGTACTATTTATTAAAGAGTATTTTAATAAAAAATATATATTTAATTTAATAGAAAATACTTTACTAAAAAATAAAATAAAATTACAGTATAGCACAAATTGTTTATTTTAAATAATATATATATATATATTAAAAATAAAAAATCATGTAATTTTAACAAAATTAAAAAAGACTACGTATAATTTATTCTTTTATTTTCGAGTTAATAGATGGTTAAAGCAGAACTGTAAACGAATCCAACGGCAGGAAATTACCCAGAAAAAACCATTTAGGGTTCTAGACACAGCGAGTAACGCCTCTGTCTAACAAAAAAAGGCCTGCGTTCGGAAAAGAAAATTCGACCACCCGGTTATAATATCATCCTGTTGGTGCAATCTAACACTGTAGCCTCATCCTCGAACTGTTACGGCATACTCGTCAGTCCCAAACACTGAAGACTATCCCTCTCTCGCCCTCCACTCCTGTTCGTTCTCCCCCTCTCTCCTCTTATCAGAGAGAGCGAAGGGAAAGTCAGGCACCAACAGGTTTGTCTTTCATTTCTCAATATTTTTACACCTACCAATTGTTCATACCTTTACATGATTGAGAGGCTTTTGGATTCTTTCAATGTCTCGGTTGTCTAGATTCCAGAATCATCGTTTGTGGTCACTGTCTTCTTCTTTGCGTTAATACAAGTCAGTAATTGCTTCCTGTCCCGTTGTTAATTGTAAAAAAATAGAAGTTGTTCTTATATCTGTTTTTCCTCCTTTCCTTGGTTCAAGGTATATGAAATTTAGCTTGCTTGTGATTCATTGCTGGTTTTGTTTGCAATTCCAGAGTGCCTTGTAGTCACTGCTTTGGGAGCTTTGCTTCTGCACATCTTGTATCGCAAACGCCCTATATCTCTACATTATGTTTTTCTGACACCCACTCTCCTCCCCCAAGAAGAAAAGGGGTTGTCTGTATACATTTCCTCAATTCTGTTTGTCCAGTGCTCTTGTTTGTTAATCAGTCAAGCAAGCTTGTTGAAAACCTAGGACCTACGGGAAGGCATGCTGTTTACTGGTTTATATTCCTTGCCTGGTTGTTGGATTCCCTCCCATCCACCTCCATTTCCTGGTTTTTATGTTAAATTTAGTTTTAAGGTAATAATATTATTGTGTTTATTGCGATTTGAGAATGCCTACATCTTGCACTATAAATGCAAGAGAAGATTATTTAGGAATAAGCTTGTTGTCACTCAATATCAGCGAATAGCTAAGGGGATAACTCAATAGGAGCCCATTTTAAAATTTTGTAGAATGTAGATATACTGTATTTGTCTAAAGATTTAAATAGTTTATCTAAAGACATAATTCGTAATAAAATTTTATGGTGTCATTTGATCCATGTAACCGACTCCACCTAATAGGAAAATGGCCGTTGTTATTGTTGTTGTAGATATACTATATTTGTGTAATAGAGTTTTATGCACATGTTTCTCAGTTACATGCACAATTTGTTAAGTCTTGTGTTTTAATTTAGAGATATCGTATCCATTATGGGGAACAAAAATTTCTTATTTCTAGCTCATTGTTCCATTTCCTCCTTGAGTTGCAAACTAAATCTGTTTTCTTTATTTAGTTGTTTACTTCTATTCATGTATTCTCTGACCCTGTGTGGCACATTATAAGTGTTACAGCTGGCAGAAGTTCATCAACAATATACATATTGATTACCATATTCTCTTCCTGAAGATATATTGAATGGCCATTACACCTTTTGGAAGTACATCTGTTGCGCAATGGGGAATTCGTCCTCAGTTTTTCGTGAGATCCTGTATGACAGGCAAGATTACATCATGTGGCTACAGGTGAGTCTCATGGTTAAATTCTCACACTATTATATGTAATAATAGGCATGAGATATTTAGTTCCTATTCCTGATCAGGTTTGACATCTGATGCTTTTGTATTAAACAATGGACAAAGAGCTAAGTTACTGTTTACACTGTTATCTCTATCATATTATCAATGGCGACGTTACCACTAGCTGGGTTTAATCTTTTTATTTGTGTGGAGTAGTTGTCAGCAGTAGTTGTTTATTGTTGGGATAGGGACTCAGGAACGGGGGACTGTTGTCAATCCTATTTGTCATCAAGCTAGTATTCTGAACACTTTACTCAATTAGTACACAGAAATTTTTCTGCATAATTCATTGTGATGCTGAGTGTAATTTCTTAAATCATCTTGCTTGCAGTGTTACAAGTAGGGTAAGCTTTATGGCTGCTCCAAGTTCAAGCCTTTTTTCTCGTGATTCCTTGCATGCACTATATGACCTGGGTTCATCTCAAATGTTTCATCGTCGCAAGGGATCAAGGTTGATAGTTAGAGCAGAAACAGTAAGTATAACTACTCATACACTTATACACAACAATGGGCTCCTTCATGGCTTTCCTATATGTTTGTAATGTACGGAGGAATTTCTCTCATTTTTTAATTTGTATAACTCATAAGCTATTTCATAGGTTAGACTGAATATCTATAACTATTATGTCTCAATGTGCAGGATTACTATTCTGTCCTTGGGGTGTCAAGAAATGCTAGTAAATCTGAAATTAAGAGTGGTATTATACTTTGGCCTCTTTCTTTTTCTGACCATATGATCATATATTCATCATGATCAATTGATAATATTTGAATATATTGTGTTTATTTGCTAATTAGTTATCAACTGACATCATAATTATTTTAGTTTTTTAATTGTCTCTTTGTAAAGCAAGATTAGTTTCCAAAGTAGGTTCTTTTGTTGATAAATGAATGATTATCCTATTTTATATGACTCTTGCTGCTACCTTCGACCTTAAGAAATAGAAATATGTTACCTTTAAGGTGCGCCTAATATAGATGTGAAGAATACGTCAGAAGTGCTGAAAAGGAAGCTCCAAACTTAAAACTGTCAAAGAGGTCTGTCAAACCCTAAGAAGGTAACTGGAGTAATATATCAGTCAGATGGGTAGGATTTATCTCCACACTAAATAACCATGAAGGGTAGCTTTCCTATTTAAGGATTAAATTTAAACTAGTTGCACTGTTGACAACTTCACTTGCCTTCTTGGTATTGTATGATGATGCTATTATATGGAATTATTGGAATAGATATAATCTAGAAATGAGATTAAATATCCATTAGAGTAGTTTTATTTATAGAAATTGATGAATTGAAAAAAAAAATGTCTGAATTTAGTGGATGAGAAACAATGATGATCAAGAAGTCATTTTTAACCTGAATCTACTCATTGCTTGATTAAGCATATTCTTTACTGTTTAGTGGTGCCATACTGCCATTTTTCATTGAAATATTACGTGTCTCTACTTATAACATTTCAGCTTATCGGAAGCTTGCCCGAAATTATCACCCTGATGTGAACAAGTGAGTTATTCTTCTCCTTCATGTTTCACATCTTTTTAATTCCCCTCCTTTGCCTTGTTCATCCCTATATCTGATATCTGTAGCAGTGATTTAAGATAAAAATATGATCTGGATTGGATTTGTCATGAAGAAAATTGAATACCAGCAGAACAATACATAGGATTGTCTCTCTGGGCAAGCGCTGCTTCAAAGTTTTTGTCAGTAAATATAATGAATGATTTTTAATATTAAAAAAAAAGTATAACCTGAAATCAACACGGTTTGTAGACTGGTACCATTATTTGTCTGAGTAGCTTGGATACATAGTATAAATGTCCATGATAAATTTTTAATAGTGTCAATCCTTTAGAATTTGCCTGTGGGGAATTTTAAGGTGTGTGAAGTAAGTAGTTAATTTTGATCCACTCCCAATGTAAAGAATTTTGCACTATCAGTGAACTATATGGTACAGCCTATTTAAGATATTGAAACAAAAAATTACTGCAAGTGTAATATTGTAATTTTTGTAATGATTTGACACTTGTTTACTGACTATCAGTGGATCTAATGTAACTCTTAAAGTATAGCCTTCTTGGACACTTACATGAAAATGCTAATTCTGGAAAAGTGTATCCTATGTAACTACAGCTCTAATCGGTTTTGGACCCGTGAATGATAGCATCTCTTCTATAATTATTGGCCTTCTTAGGTTAGATATGACTCCAGCATAATAACATCCAAGGGCAGGTCATAATAATAACCTGACTAAAATGCCTGGAGGAAGGAGTGCTTCAGTTACCACTATTATAACTTGAATTGGGCTTGATGTGTATGTCAGTTTTTCTAGTTGCATAATTTTGTGGGTTCATCACAAACATCTGATTAAGGAAATTTTCTGGTGTTAAACTATTGTCTGAATTATTCACATTCATGCTGCAGAGAACCTGGAGCAGAACAGAAGTTTAAGGAAATTAGCAATGCATATGAGGTAAAGCATCATATTTTTCATCATTGATTGAAGTCTGATTGCCTTTATGCATGTCTAACTCTAATATTAACTGGTCTTCTGTGATTTAAATTGTTTTGCAGGTCTTATCAGATGATGAGAAACGATCCATATATGACAGATATGGAGAGTCTGGGCTTAAAGGTTCTGGAATGGGCATGGGGGTAAGTTACCTTATGATAATGATGAAAAATCTTGTTTTGTTTTCACATGTTCTGCTTCTCAAGAAAGGATTATCTCTGTTATGTCAGGATTTCAGTAATCCTTTTGATCTGTTTGAGACTCTGTTTGAGGGTATGAATCGTGGCATGAACCCCAGAGGTTCCTGGAACGGAGCACTTGATGGTGAAGATGAGTATTATAGCCTTGTCTTGAACTTTAAGGAAGCAGTTTTTGGAGTAGAAAAAGAGATAGAGGTAAGCCGATTA
Organism: Erythrophleum fordii; assembly: GCA_032878935.1. NCBI lineage: Eukaryota > Viridiplantae > Streptophyta > Magnoliopsida > Fabales > Fabaceae > Erythrophleum > Erythrophleum fordii. The sequence continues at coordinate 47,312,590 of JAVQMF010000054.1, forward strand.
GAGAGCTGTGGAACTTGCAATGGTTCGGGGGCTAAACCGGGAACTAAGCCATCCAGATGCAGCTCTTGTGGGGGTCAAGGTAGGGTTGTCTCATCAACGAGGACACCGTTAGGTATTTTCCAGCAGTCAATGACATGCTCTTCATGCAATGGGACTGGAGAAATTTTGACACCTTGCAATACATGTTCTGGGGATGGTAGAGTGAGGAGGACAAAGCGGATAAGTCTGAAAGTCCCGGCTGGTGTGGACTCCGCTAGCCGTTTGAGGGTCCGAAATGAAGGAAATGCTGGAAGGCGAGGTGGTTCTCCTGGTGACCTCTTTGTTGTTGTTGAAGTTATCCCTGATCCTGTCCTTAAACGTGATGACACCAACATTTTATACACTTGTAAGGTCTCCTACATAGATGCAATCTTGGGAACTACAATCAAGGTTCCTACTGTAGATGGCATGGTGGATTTAAAAATCCCTGGTGGGACCCAACCGAACACAACACTTGTTATGGCTAGGAAAGGTGTTCCCCTGCTGAATAAGAGCAACATGAGGGGTGATCAGTTGGTTCGGGTGCAAGTTGAAATTCCTAAAAGATTGAGCAGCGCTGAGAGGAAGCTTATTGAGGAACTTGCTGATTTAAGCAAAGGCAAGACTGCGACCAGTAAGAGATAATATTTTGTGGGATCCGCTTTGTCCATCCAATGTACTTCTAACCCCATAAATATTATCCTCCTTTCATGGATGCATCTTTTTTTATCATGTAACTTACCGAGGAGAACTCGGCAGTTCTTGATATTTGAACTGTGGGAGGGGTGCGAATGTGATGGTAGTTGTAGGTTATTATTAGCCCTCGTGAACGGAGGTGGAGGTGACGAGCGAAGAGATTAAATTATGCACCTTTTTTTTTTGGATTAAATTATCTTCGGGGTGCAATGTCATGTCACTTCCATAGATGTGATGCTTGGACATACAAGAATCATATACACATTTGTTAAGAAAAGAAGAGATTATTTTCGTGGTACAATATCTTGGACGTTTATGCTTATGCTATTTGAAGTTTATGCTTATGTCAAGAAAAGAAGAGATTATTTTGCTAATGTCTGTACTTTGCTGGCAACATTTATGCTTATGCCATTTGAAGTTGGGCCGTTTAAGTAGATGTTCAATCAATGTAATCCGATGTTGGAATCACAGAGAAACCAAATGATCCCAACTTACGCAAACGCCTGGGATTATATATATTTGCAATGTCATGCCTCCAACCCATTGCATAGCTCAGCTAAGCATATCGCATCATCGCGACTAAATAATGAGGAGCATAAATAAAATTTAAGACTCCGCTCTCCCAAACTCAACAGTGACTATCAACTTGATTTATGACTTGGACTTCTAATATTCTGATGACTTCGTTTGGGATGGATAGGATTCATTCTTTACTCAGTGGAGATAGTGCAAGGCAGCCTTGTTAGTAGAAACCATGAAAAGTGTATCAAAGGAAATTACTGCCAAGGATTACCTACACTCGCGAGTATGTAATAAACATGATTGTTTTGGCACAAAATGACTTTTATAATTATTCATGAACAAATATGAGTTATTAATTTAGATAATAACTCCCATGGGGATTAACTGTGTTTATGCTAACCCAAAAATTACCTATACTACTATACAGTTTAACATTAATGTGGTATATTTAGAAATATTAGGATTTATGATACTGATGTGGAAAATGCTAAACAACGCATTACAATTTTTTTTTAATACAATGTGATAATAAGATGGAAAATCAAGGCGTTAATGGCTCAGGCAACAGGAAATTTGTCCCCACATATATATTTTTAAATAAATTACATAAATTTTTCTTAAATTTTGATTAAATTATTCGAATGTTCTATATGTTCAAAATATCTACAAACTTTCATTATACTTCATTCCAATTTTAAACTTTTTAACTACGTATTCTTTATTAACTTAAATACATATTTTTGGGTTAAATTTAATATAAAAAATCCCACTTTTTTTAATTTTTATTTGTCATATTTGAAAATAGGATTTACTCTTTTTTATTTTTTATTTGTGCATACTTGGATACAATATATATAATGGAAATTATTTTAGTCAAAAAAAATTAAATTAAATTAAAGTATGTATTTTGAAAACAAAAAAAAGAATATATAATTTTTACAAAACTAGAGAAGATATGTATAATTTACTTTATCTTTTTATTTTAGCTAAAAATTATCCCATTATACTGAAAATTGAGCAAAAGTTACAGGAACGGTAAATCACAGACCTCGAGATAGATGCCCATGTCATAGTACCTTGCAACGATAAAGAACTTCAACCATATGATTGCTCTCCTGATACCAATTTAATCAGTCCCAAGGGCCCTTTATGCCATACCCCTCTATACGTGAGGATCGAGGGTTAGAAAGCCATACTCTAACGAGGGGTTCGGAATATATCATAACTTTGTTATGCTGAACCTTAGGAACCGGCAGAGGAAATCATCGTCTAGCTTTCCAATTTAATGAAATGAAACGTACAAGAGAATATAATGAGAATTTTTATATCTTGAATTCAATTTTTCTCAAATTATATCATTTTAGCACCGCCCAACACCACCCCCCCCCCCCCCCCCCCCCCCCAAAAAGAAAAAACGAGATGTATAGAGACAAGAACTTGAGCTTGTGGTTATCCAATATTCGACGCTACCTTGTTCCTTCTGGTAGAAACGATTCTAGGACAGCTTAAACCATACATAAGGCAGATATCCTATTTGGAAGCAACTAAATTTTGTAGGAGCAACTCCAAATCCTTCAAGCTGTACGATGGAGCACACAAATTATAGTAGCAGATACTGAATTAAGAAAAACTAATGGGGCAATACCTTTGATTGTCAACAATGCACTATACCTTGTGTTACTCAAGTCAGGGTAGGTTGCTATTGCATCTCTAAAATCCTACATTAGATTCAAACAGAATCCAGGTACGTCAAGATGCAGCCATTATCAATGGGTATGAATTCCATCCAATTTAAAAATTACGTTGGTTGGTATTTTCTTGTTTAATTTGATCAAACAGCACATGCCTAACCTGGTCAGCGGTTGAAGATGTGTAGGTAACCACGCATGACATCCCAGCTTTTGTTGCTGCCTGTGGATGTTAATTTAGCTCATATGAAAGTTCAAGAATTCTTTTCCTCCCTTTTAGAAAGAAAAAGTTCAGGCGTTGTTGTTTGTTAAATATCTTGATTAAATGTATCTGAGTGAAATAAGAAATAAATTTTAGATCTGCAATTTGAAACTGAATATGTTAATATTGTTACATTAAAAAACCCATTAATACATTTCCCTGTCATCTAATATAGTCAGTTTTGTTCAAACTGCACACACGACATTGATTATGCGAGAAGATCTACCTGTAAGCCAATAACACTATCTTCTACCACCAAGCAGTCTTTTTCTGACACACCCAGCTTCTACAAGACACAACATGTAAATTATGCCCTTCTGTCAGCACACACAAGAAGGCTTAGATTTTCATGCGTCTAAATTATAATATATATTAATCTAAAACCTTGGAAGCTGTCAAATATATTGATGGATCAGGCTTCTTTTCCTTCACATCATCACCTGAAAGTTTAAAAGAATAAAAAAATAGAATTGACCTCAAATGTCAAAGTTATTATTAGAAACCAGTAAAACCAAACTAGTAGAGTGGATTTTATCAAATGTATTATGACCAACAATATCCTCTGGGAAAGATTGGCAAGACTTATGTCCGTATAGAAATGGACAAATAAGCTATTTCAGGGGAAAATGCACTTTAGTTAGTTGTATATCGAAGAGACAGCAAATTAATTTGAGTTCTGATGCCTCGGGGATCATGAGTTAAGTGTTGGTCCACTACTCTGCATCTGCACAATATGCGCCTCCACGTTATATGAACAATCTAAAGAGATATAACGGTGGGGTAAACATACCTGCTAGGAAGCAATCAAGGCTCTGAAACCGCTCCTAAAATACCAAAAATTAAGTGGGTTGAGTATATGTTGAAAAATATATTTCCATTTTTGACGAGTATACGAGTATTGGCTTACAATTCCTATAAGGTTCTCAAGACACAGAATAACAGAACTTTTAGTCGCTGCAGAGCAAACAGCGAGCTTTTTCCCCTACAATAGCAATTGAGGAAAAAAAACACTGTCATATAAGCAGATGTCCCTAACCAAAAGAGTGATAAGAAGGAATAGAGTGATTAAAACAGCTCAAAGAGTGAGCAGATTCTCCCAGAAATTAGAAGCAAGATACACTTCAGGTAAAGCATTAATAAGATGAGATCGATGCACTGTTAGAATATTCATAAATGGAAAAACATTATCTTACAGCGTCCTTGGCCTCATCCAGCAATCTCAAAACTCCAGGTCTGGGTTTTACCTGGTCCGAAAGGTATTTGTATTTAACAGTAGCTTATTAATAACATAAATAGCACCTTCTCGGCTGAAGCAAACAGAAAGTCGTTAGAATAGGAAAACTGTAGAAGTCTACTTACAGTTCCAGACTTGATTATTTCTTTGTACCTCTCAGTTTTCCAATCCTAGACCAAGAAATGGAAAATATAACGACGGCAGATTGTAAGTGAGATGACAACCTCTTCAGCGGTTAAAAACCAAAATTCAGAAGTGATACGTTATTTATGCTCTACATGTATACAAAGTAATCTTGGTAAGTAATTTTGAGTTATCTTCATCGCTCCTAAGTTTCAACCGCTAAACAATGCAAGCATTGGTATATGGTAATTTTGTCGCTAGCAAGTGCATATATACACGCTATTACGGTAGCCAAACAAAGACAAGTAGGAGCATTGCAAATCATCAAAGTAAAAGTAAGCACATATCAGTTACGCAGAGAAAACACCTGAATAGTGTCAATTAACTTAGCTCGATCCTCATCATTGCTCGGAGGCGTCTCGAATATCGTAGAAGACGGCCACCCATGCTCTTTGAAGTACCTTAAAATCCCCGAATACCAATGGAACAAAAGAACATATAAGCAAAATCCAGCATATAGATATAAAATACGTAATTTGAAGGGAAAGATAAAGAAACCATCGCATTTTGGGTTTGCCTCCACCAATGCGATTCTGGAGCTCATCGTAGAAATCGATGCCCCAATTGAGAGGTTGGGGAGAAGAAGAGGGGCAGCGAATATTGAAGTGAGAAAATGCATCGTTGTATGCCTGGCGATGCAAGTGCTCGGACTCAAGGATGACACCATCGCAGTCGAATATGAGAGCTTGAAGAGGAGAAGAGGAAGCTGAAGCAGAGACTGAGAGGACACGATATTTGGAGGTGAATAACTTAATTCGGGGATTCAGAAACCGGTGTTTGGTAACGATAGTGGTGGTGAGGGAGAGAGAGTTAAGGGGATGGAGATAGGACGAGTTAGTTGAGAGATTTGGAGGAGAAGGAGGGGCCAGAGCGAACGCCATGAGAGTTGAGAGCTGGGATGAACGAGATCGATGAGTCCCCCCCATTCCTGTGGCTATGGCTTTCAACCAATGGATTTCACCGCCGTTATGATCGTTAGTAGTACAATCATTAAAAAAAAAAGGAAAATCTTTGAGATAAATTTTTTTTAACCAAAAGGTTGGAAAAAAGCACATGAACTTGAGAAAAAGAGAATGACGTAAAAAATAAAAATAGAATCCTCATTTGTGTCCAGTGAAAAGTATCACTTAAACTACAATTTTTAATAAAAAAAGTTATTAAATTATATTTTGAGACTTGATTTTGAAGGATATCGTCCACAATTTTAACCTGTGATGAAAATAAAAAATAAAAAACCTGCGTGTATAAAAGAGCAACAAGTGATAACATATTTGTGTTTAATTATATGTATTTTCACAACATTTGGCCGCTGATATCAACAAAATATCTTAATCCTTATCCTAATTATATATTAGATAATTGTATAACTTTGTGTTTTTATTCCACACCATATTTCTCTATAACACTGGGAGTCATATAAATAAACTTAAATAATTGTTTAAAATATTTTTTTCTAATAATTAATTTAATTAATTTTTGCATAATTAATAAACATAATTATAAATCTAATAAATAAGAAAACATTGCTCTAATATCGTGAATTAATTATTTATTATACAGAAAGTTCGGGAAATACAAACCAAAATAACACGAGACAAAACAACTCCATTTTTGAAGCCAAATATAGAAAGCAACTTTACGAAAAAAAAAAAAAAGAATGAAACCAGATAGTAATTATAAAGTTTCATCTAAATTTTCCATTTCCTGCAGAAATTTATCTCTGACTAAACGAATGGTGTTGACTGCCGTCAAGTATCTGAAGGTGGCATGGAGTCTGGAGTGAATAAAAATGGATCTAGCACTATTCTGGACTCTGGAGTCGCCAAATCCATTTTGGATTTTCTGTCATAGGATGGGATTGGTGACCCAAATAAGCCTCAATTAAATCCCCTTTTATTTTATAAATTATCTTTATTAGTCAGTACTATAATTAGTTTTATGTATCTGGCATAAAAATAAAAGATAAAATTTTTATACAATTTCTTCGTGACTTGATCAAAACATGGATATTTATTCCATCATTCTCATTCTGTTTTACAAAATTTAATTCCGTGCCCAGACGTGTTCTTTATTAACAACTACTAGTTCCTATATTAGGCAACAAGCGGCCTGTTCGGTACTTGAAAAGAAAGGAGTTTCTTTTCTTTTCTTTGTTTATCAACATCTATTATATTTTTATAATATTATTTAATAATTTTTAAATAAAAATAAAACAATTATTTTTAATGATTTTATTCATCTTTTATTTTTATTTTTATTTTTATTTTATATATTGAATAATCTCTAATTAATATATATATATATATATTTTTGGTTGAAATATAACAAATAATGCCTACTAGAGAGGATGATACTCGTGCTGCTAAAACAATCATTAGGAGTATCACTTATTAAGCCATTATTGGGGTTTCATTAGGCTTAGATCTTTCTGGGCTTCGCCAACGAGGGAAAACAATGGAGACAGGATGATACTCATGCTGCTAAAATAATCATTAGGAGTATCGCTTATTAAGTCATTATTGGGGTTTTATCAGGCTTAGATCTTTCTGGGCTTTCGCCAACGAGGGAAAACAATGGCCTCCAACCAGGTTTTGACGTCGCCTCGTTAGATCCCAAGGATTCACCACGAAATTACATTCAACCCCCCCCCCCCCCCCCCCGACCCAAACATTTCAGACCAGGAGAGAGAAACAAATGCTGTAGATTTGGACTCACAGGCATAGGTCGTGTGGATTCCAAGAAGATAAGCTAAAACAGCATCAGATTGACATTTGACATTAGATAGCAAAAACGAAAAGAACAAGCATCACAACCCTTTTTTTGTTCTCACTTCTCAACACACAAGTCACAATCTTTGAGGATAGAGATGATGAGAAATCCCCTCCAACCACTGCCGCACAAAAGGGAGGCAAATGCGCAACTTGCTCAAAATTTAGACGCCACCGTCAAGTCAGAAATCAGAAAAATGCGGATCTGTAACAAACTCTGTACAAGTGTATCAAACTTCAACGTATACAATTAATGCTGACACTAGCTAGTGACGCATATCTGTAAACCCTAAACAATCCCATGGGCCCTCTAATCAAAACAGGAGATTAATAAGTTAAACAACGAAATTAAGAGAACAGGGGCAATTTTCATTTTACAAATCAAGATGAGAATAATCTTCCATCTGCATAGAAGGTTCCTTTACTACAATTTCTAGGGGTTGAAAAAATGGTCACCACAATGGCACTTCCAACCCAATGGCTTGTAATTAGAGTACCTGTTACCCTGGAATGACGGGTTAAAAAAACCCATAGGAGCCTTTCGTGTTAGACCCGGCTTGATCCGCTCGTGGCTAGGCAAGGTTGGAACTTGAACTGCCATGCATGGATGGCACGCGTTGCATTTGTTGTGGCAGCTAGGAGGTATCGAACCTAGCCTGCTTTTCTCCTCAAGAAGAAGGTCCTGCACATACTCAATTGAATCCTCATCAAACCAGAAACACAATCATATAGCAGAGACAGGAATATTGGAGACAAAACCCTGAGCTTTTGAAAGCCTACCCGACGAGAAATTGAAGGCTGAGGCTGAGGCTGATTGAAGCAAAAAATTGGACAGGAAAGATGATGCAGAACTATAATAAGCAAGGTAGCGATGGTGGTGAAGTACTGATATGGGTTAAGAGAAGCCATGAATGCCTATCATGTCACATTGTAGTCATTCATTCCCCATCTAAACCAAAAGAGAGTAATTGGTAAAATTAAATGCAAGTTAAGTGAGATCTGAATGCCACTTTTCCGCCGCGAGAGAGAGAAATGGGCTTTTGGGGAGGGAGTGTTTTGTGCTTATGGCGTATAGAGGGAAGATAGATGCATAAATTGGGGGGATGTGGTGGCAGCCTGCAACTTTAGAGAGAGATAGTGGAGTCTGCGAGAAAGGGAGCAGAGTGCAGCAGAAAAGTGAAAGGAACGATTCAAGAAAGGCAAACAAATTGGGAGTATCCACATCAGTATCAAGGACCCCTTGCCCAGTCTTCTATTAGGGGATTGAGGCCGGTTGTTAGAGGCTAGGTGGAAAGCGAAAGGATTTGTATGTCTCGGGGGTAAAAAGCGAAGGCAGGCTGGTAGTTAAATTGGGCATTTATTATGTTAGCTAATTTTTTATGGGTTTGACTGGGATTGACTTAATTATTTACGATGAGCAGAGCTTCCACCTGACCAACAATTTATGGCTGCAAAATAGGTTCTGCTAAATGAAAATTCTTAAACTGATGTAAGAAAATACAATCATCCTCATGTCCAAAGGAGAGGATTTTTGCCAGCAAGAAGAGCTCAAACTTCTTCATAAAAGAAAGCATAAATGGAATGCGAGATCTTTAACATTTTGTTAATGTCATAATCCTCTCGGCTTCTTAATCCTACAGAGCCAAGGAAAATATTCAGAAAGCAAAATCAAAAATGAAAATGTAACAGACATTTTGATTCTTTATTAGCGAGTAAGAAGCACTTGGAATTTAAGAATTGACAAGCGATTGTGCACGCACGAAGAACGACTTGAGGCCTGCCCTCCATAAAGGTAAAATACTAAAATTGGATTAGCACGCTTCAATAAGCATTTTACACAACATAAGGTTAAGGGGATTTGGAACTTTCTTTGTAGTTACAGTTTCCATTTCGAGGTTTTCTGATTCCTTGCTTTGATTCCACAGCTTGCAATTAGTCAAAGCTGCCAATAGAACATTGACACTGCACTAAGGAGAGAGTGAGAGGGGGGATTGTGATATTGAGTGACCAGACGTACGTACCTTTTTTCCACTGAGAAGGAAAAAAGATCTATCTGCAAAGCATGTAAAATATTTCCATTTTGTATAGATTATAGCCCCTTTTTTAGTTCTTACAGAAGAGGAGGTGTCGATGATCATCAAAGCAAGTAAAGTAATCTTTGCATTCGTCGCTTTTTCTGAGTTTTCCAATCAGGGATTCAATTATTTACCACTCTCAGTGTAAAAAGATGGCGCAAAAGACAAGGACAGTCACGCTGCCTCTTTGTACCATTCTTCCTCTGGAATAATAAACGAGTACTATGTCTTAAAAGTCTTGACTCTTAAAATTTTAAAATATGTTTAAATTACAATAATGATTTGTATGGATTTTGGAACCTTATTAGTGGCTGTTGAGAATTCCCTGCCATCTTCGTGGATCACATGGTACCATGGGTCACATGGGAAGGGTTTTGGTAATTTGACTTCGTGACTGCAAATAGAAAAATAGATAATTCCGTGATAGCCAAACCTGCTTTCTAATGCATTTAAAACCAAATCCCCCTTCTTCTTCTTCTTTTTCCGTGTGACCCAAAAATGTTTTCTATTCTTCTTCTTTTTTTGCGGCAATTGAGTCAACTTGTTTTTATTTCAACTTGAAACCACGTGATGTAAAACACCAGCACATACATTGATATGGAAGTAAAAATTCGTAAGACAAAAAAAAATTATAACAGTTTTGTATACTAAAGGAAAATAAAGAAATATCCCAGATATATTTGGCATATAATTTAATAAACAGAGCTGGGGGACAAGTGTATAACAAATTATACTAGCACATATGTAAAATTAGTTGTTAACAAATATTGAACTGTTAACTATTTCAAGATTTCCAAGTATAAAATCTTAATTTATCAGAGATTAAACTAAATTTAAATTATTTATGTAATTTCTCATCATTCAATCACTTGAATTTGTTACGAATATAGTATTCTTTAAGTCGTTCCCTTTTTGCTGGTATTAATGCCTCTTAAATAGAATAATTTAGTTAATGTAAGTCAGTTTAATAAGTCATCAATAAACAGAACAACTAAAGGGAAGTACCCAAAAAATAAATAAATAAATCCACCTTTCATTTAACGAAGTTGCTATATGCAGATTGCAGAATGACAAGCACATTACAAACTTAAATCAAAACTACATGCACAAGCACAAAGATCCAACTGATACAATTCTGAGCTTAACCAGAGCTCCAGACGAGCAAGCATTTTCTCCCATCTTATTTTATCTCGAGTAATTTCTCTTCACCTGTATGCACAGCAACCTTGAGGAACTCGGAATTTACGACGAATCATGATTAATATTCGGAAATTCTGAGTAGATTAGACTTCTGTGTGAGAATTGATTATGTAGTAAACATATTGCACCAAGGTTTACCACTTCGAAACTCCCGGATATTCCTCAATTGAACACTTCAACCCAAGCTTCAGATTTGATGGATTTGCTTCTGTTTTACCTCGTCCTCAGCTGAGTTGGACATTTCTGATGAATCCTGTTCTTCAGTAGTTTCTAACGGCCGTTTGCTTTCCCATAGCTTACCAGTCTTACCAATTGCAAGAATCAGATCAAGTTGTTTTCGCTGTTGTTCCTGCATGGAACACTCGTGCAGTCAGGATAAGGTTTCAGGTGATCCCCCCCCCCCCCCCCAAAAAAAAAAAAACAAAAACGAAGGAGATTACATTAGCATCTTAAATGATTATTTAGGCATGGCCGCAGATTTTGCATGACAAACTAAAGGGAGCAGATGGAATACAGTTACAAACAAAGAATAAACATACTTATGAATGTCTACTAATATATTTTACATCTACAAGAAAATATATAATACTGTCCGTAATTACAAACCTTCCCATGGTACTAACCAACAAACATGCACATAAGTCAATTTTCAAATAACATCCGCTGTTCAGAACTTAACCTGTTGAAGGAGTGATTATTACCTGCATTGCCAGTAAAACCTTCTGAATTTCACCAAGCTCCTTCTCCAAAATGTCTGATTGCACTGCTAATGCCCTTGTGGCCTCAGAATTCTTCTGCGCCAGAGCTGCAGTCTTCAAGCAATGAACAAATAATTAGAATTTCTTTTTTCTTTTTTGTCAGAATATTTTTCATTTTTAATATTAAGTCGCAGTTTTGAAACAAGATAAGTCATTCAAAATGAGGGTGCATGCAGGGCTTTTCCTATTTGGTTCAATTGAAAGAAAGATTCATCTATGTAATTTTGTACAATATCTATTATATTTTTTTAATTATTACTCAACTACATTCTCTTGTTATTATTTTTTTAAATAAATGTATAATCGTTATTTTCTATCATCAAAAACACTTTTTCTTTTTCTTTTTTTGGTTTCCATCCTACTAATTTTATATATCAGATGAGTGTCTAGTTTTTCTTTCACAGAAGAGGCAGATCAATTAGTCATTCAACTAAACATTGTATGAACCTTTACTACCTTTTAGTTTGCATAGAGCTGAGAATTATGATCACTATAATTTATTCTGGACATTGATTGCACACCCTCGTATTCGCAAAAGAAGGTGATGAATACAGTGCCACATCAACATAATCTTCTCTGGATTAAAAAAGGCGTTACCCTCCAGAACAAACTTTTGCGTAATGTGTATTTACTTGATAGACTTTTGGCAGAATATTTCAGTACACAACATTTCACATTACTTTACACTGACGAACCATAAATTAAGAGAATCGTCTCTGCAAATGACCATATCTGTGTTAATTAACAGGATACCAAATACTTCCAAACTCTTTCCACTCTCAGATGTCATGCACTCATGCTACTAATAAAATTAACCAATACCTCCTGATGAAAAGCAAACACAATCCAAAGCTAATTTAAATGTGCCCACTTCTGTATTCAATGTCAAAAATGCGTTACACTATCGAAAACTTTCATATATTTGGGTCTAATGGTGCCTCCTCCCCTTCTGAAATGAATATGGAGAATGAGGTCAAGAGCTTACAAGTCACTTTTTGTATGATTGAAAGCTGCATTGGGAGTAACACGTAAATTATAGAACTTAAATGCTAGACAGCAATCGAACTATATCAGCTTTCGGAGTAAAAATTCCAAACCCTGTTGGATTTCATCAGTAATCAAATTGATAAGCTTCACTACTCAACACTAGTTTAGCAAAAGGCAGGGGGGGAAACAGAATTTACCTCAGTTATGGGCTCCTTCAAAGCCTTCCGGGTGATCCGAAACTTTATCCCCAACTTCTCTAGCTGCCTTGACAAAACCCTGATAACTGTCGCCAAGTTCCTCAAATCCTCTTCCAATTTCTCAATTTTCTTCAGCAAATTAATCTCCAATCCACCCTTCGCTGTCTCCCTGCAAACTCGCCGCCATTGCCGTCTCCGAATCCACGCCCCAACTATAACCCCACCAGCCAACATCAAAATGTTCGAGAGCATAACATTATTTCCCATTGCCACAATAAAATCCTTCTTTGAGCCCGCAATCACGCTATTCACAGCAAAACCAACTGATACAACTGCCGATGAAAGCAGACACGACAATTCGGCCAAAGAAAGTAGAGAATCAAGATTGAAACCATCGACAACGTCCTTTTGTAGAGAACTTTCGGATTCGGTGACTCTGAGATGCACGGGTTCAGCGCGAGTCATGAATGAACTGATTTTGTGAGGTCTCAATGATTTAAGCTCCAGAATTTGCAAGTGAGCAGGACTCGATTGGTGCTGTCGTAAGGCGATCGAGAGGGAACGGGTGGGGATTCTGTTGAAGCAGAGATTGTAAAGTGAATATGTAGAAGATAAATCAGCAAACAGGAGCCGAGAAGTGAGTAACATTGTTGTTCTAACAGTCACCGGCGTTTTGAAATTCGTTGTTTCGGATTCGATAAAAGGAACATGGCTATTACGCTAAGCTTTTAAACATCTCTGCCATTGGTAACTTTAATGGCGATGGGTTTGAGGATATGCGCGGGTGGGTCACATATCTACACATTCCTCAACGTCCAAATATAAATGCATCGGACCAATTACTTGGTAGTTTAAGTAAACCATCACGGTGATATTCATCATATCCGTTAATTAGACTGGATACATCTAGCTTCTTGGTACCATTGAATCGATGCTGTTAATCGAAAATTATAACTTATGGGTGCGTTTTCTATTTAACTGAGTAAAACTATCAATTTTCTTTTGGGACGAGGGCTACACGCACCCTAGATATTTTCGCTTCACATCCTCCATGTTTACTATAGTTACAATATATATTATTTCTTTTTGATCCTAATTATTATAAAGTTTGAACTTAAGAACGGAGTACACATAGTGGTTTTTGCAATAATCATTTTATTAATTTATATAACTTTACAACTGTAATAAACATCAAAGTGCCGATGCTATTAAATTCCTTTCATGTATATAGCCAATTAAATATGACGATCTTATTATTCGCTCATACTCCGCTTACAGATCCACCCATCCATCAATCAACAATTACCTCTCATGGCACTTATAAAATATTTTTGAAGTGAAAATAAGATAAAGATAAAAAAATAAGTACAAATAAAAAAGTACATCTCATACATAAATTTAAATTTTTTTAAAGTGTAAAATATCTTAAAAAAAAAAAGATAAAGTTGATAAAAATAAAAATAAACTTTATAAATACTTTTATTTCTTGTGTCACCCTCTTTCTACTTCAAAGACAGTTCACTAACTCCACACCTTAAAAGATTCAAATTATCCTATACATACCTTAGAAGATTTAAATTATCATATATATAAACTTCAAATTTAAGAGAATCTAAATAAACCCACAGACCTCCAATTAAAACTTCATTCATATCATCACATTCTTATTCCACAACTCTAATTACTATGATAGTAATTTCACCAACAGAAACTTCAGTCCTAATGAGCGCTACCGAACTGGGAAGCTATAAGTGGGTGTTTTCGCGCATATATTTAGCATAGCCCTAGTAGACAACGGTTGTGGTCGTATGAAGAGCCAACTTAAAACCCTGCATCCCCATGGGTCGTGATGGCTTCTTCTTCGCCAAGTCATTGATGCCTCATTATGCCAGGGTTATAAAAAGTGTAAGCATAGTTAATAATCTTGGTACGTTATCCAATAGAAGCTCTAAACCGTCTGCCAAGAACTAAACAAGAAACAAACAAGACCAGTAACAAAGCCCAACGACACCTTTTTGGGGGGCCGGGGGGAGATCCTGAATTCCATATAGTACACAAAGTAGATGAAATTTAGCACCACTAAATTCTATCAGATCGCTGTAAAAATCATTGTTCCAGGATGCACCCATCATCTAACATCATTGCTTATGATCTTCTAATAGTAAGGCATGTATCGACCTGGTCTTCTAAACCTGGGGAACTTCCTGCAGTTTGTATGACAGAAAACATCAATCAACACAACAAAGCATATAGATATAAATCAGAGACAATAAAGGAGCATACCCATATCCATAAGGGGAGTAAAAGTAAGGAGGAGGATATGGCCTCCTGAAGCGGTATGCCAGGTGAGGATTGAAACGCCTAGGACGATACTGTTTCATTCCAGGGACATTGGTCCTCTTAGGCAAAACCTGGAAATATATAAGTCCAAATCATTAAAATCTATTATTTAGTAGAATAATTTCTAGGCTAATTTAAAAGTTGGTTTTGCATGAACTTCGCATAT
Organism: Erythrophleum fordii; assembly: GCA_032878935.1. Classification (NCBI taxonomy): domain Eukaryota; kingdom Viridiplantae; phylum Streptophyta; class Magnoliopsida; order Fabales; family Fabaceae; genus Erythrophleum; species Erythrophleum fordii. The sequence continues at coordinate 47,327,684 of JAVQMF010000054.1, forward strand.
AATAGTCACAAAAACAACATACCTTCAACTGACGGCCATGCAATTCAGATTCATTCAAGACAAGAGCCTCTTGAACAGCTTCAGTTTCAAGGAATTCAACATAAGCAAAACCCTTAGGCTGGCCATACTTGTCTGTCAATATAGTGACCCTGTTCACTGTACCACATGATTGGAAATGTTGCTGCACTTCCTCTGGTGTGCATGCGTAATCAACCTGCAAAACAGAAATTAATTCCAAGGGATTTTGACGCCAACAATGAACAATATATTAGTAGAGAAGGCGCTGACATCTACATCAGTTCATAATTAAAAGAACAACTTACTAGAGCTCCGGACGTACACCATAATAGGTCACAGACAGATATGGACAACTTATATTCAGAAATCTTGTTCCAGTTAATATCAATTCATAATATCATCCCAATATATTCAGTTACAGCCCTTCCAAAAGCAAACTATAAAAACTTAAAAGTAATCATGCACTAAAGCCGTATTTAATAGGGAAATTGCAAAATGGATATGAATAATCTATATAAAATTCCACAGCTCAACATCTTGCTCCTCTCAATTATATCCTAAATTGTTCCTTTGGTCGCAAATCTAGGAAAAAAAAATCAAGGGCCAAGGACCCAGACAGAACCACCCAAAAAAAAAAAAAAACAAGAGAGCAGTACCCTATCCTTCTTCCCTATAAACCAAAATGCCTCTGCTTTTCAACATAAATGTGGATGTCGGACCCCCCGCTAACTCCTTGCCAATATGTGGTATTTTTTTCAACAATAAACTAAGATCCATATTTTCCCAAGTCTTTGTAAACATCATGAGGAATCCACCAGTTCTGACCCCATAAATCACATACTCAGACCACCACATGATATTCCACATGCATGACCAGACCAAGCCAGAGTCAATTAACAATGTGTGCACAGTATAACTTCGGAATGCTTATAAGATTCTTACCAGTTTCCCGCCTCTTTTCAATCTCCAGAATAACCTTTTTCATCCATTCTACTATTAAGTTCCTACTCATTGCAAATTTACAACAGCACCAACCTCTTTTCAATCTCCAGAAAAAACCTTTTTCATCCATTCTCTTATGATTGCAACCCTTTATGTAAAAATTGTAGTACAAGATTTTAATAGCCATGATTAAAAGGTAGGAAAAACCCAAAAAGAAAAAAAGTTAAATGTTGTAAATTATCATATGAAAATCATATAACCCAATGTTCAGCAAAATGACTTGAAATTGAGGAAGGAAAAGCCTCAGCAAAAAAGATATCAGAAAATCTTATTCAGAGGCAAAAACAAACAGTTATGTGACAAAGACCACAGGAAGCAGCCACTGCATACCCCTTGCCACCTCTGCTAAGTGACACTTAACAAAGGCACCATAGCCCTCATTACTGTCAGCAACAGGCACCATGACTAAGATTGCATGCCCAACACTTACAGAATGCTTCTGCTAATAAACAAGCCGTCTCCTTGAGTACTGAAGTTGAAGAATCACTTTCTACCTCCAGCTGTTCCAGTTTCTGCCTTCCCCATGAGATGCAATTCGCGATTTCTCCACCATACATTTACCCCTTAACAGTACTACTCATTTCTACAAAAAATTGGATAATACTACGCTACTTCCTATTGCTTCTTCATATTTCATTTCTTTCTTTCTTTTTTTCTCAAATTGATTCCATTTTTTCCTTTTTTTTATTTTATTTTTCCTCCTGTATATCTTCTCTCATTCCTTTTCTACTTCTTTTTCCCCAGAACTTCCAAGTCTTTTCCACCTCATTCTCTTTTGACTTTTTATTCTCTCTCTTTTGATATCTTGTTAAATTTCAAAAGCACAATATGCATTCTCTTTCTTCTATAGTACAAGCCTAAAAAAAATCATACTGAGATTGGCCCACCCACAAAATACATTGTAAGCATCCCTGCTCTAATTATAGAACTTGAGTAATAAGATTGACCCTGCGATCATAGTGAGATATAAAGTCAAACCCTGTCTCCAAAGAAGAACAGTATTCATTCCAAAAGAAAAAGAATAAGTACATTTCCAAACATTATTAAGTTTTCTATATATATATATGAACCTATTGAGTTTAGGCTGAGATCCATTCAACTAATATTTATGGACACCAAGTTACCAACTACTAGAACTATCACATGCTTCAAAACCAGACCAAAGCTGTAGACGATGAACAAGATCCAATGAATAGACAGACACACTGAAAGGAGTTGGTACTCAGTAATAAACAAGTGCATGAAATTTAAGGATACTTAAATTCATTAAAAGACAGATGCACACAAAATAATATTCCCATATTCACTGGAAACACTATTCAAGGATATTAAAAGGAAAGTTAGTTAAAATTTTCTTCTCTCCAAAATTTTGGAAACCTTCCATTGAATCCTGATGGTTACCTCACATAGCAGTAGCAACATAATAAAAATATAACAGATTTGGAGCTCAAGCTCCATAAGGATAATTTCAGTTACAATTCAAAGGTTTATCTCCTCCTTTGGCAGAAATCCACGTTTCTTGAAATAGCCTTACACACCAATTTCTGCATTTTAAGTTTTGAACATGATGGACTTGGACAAAAAACAATTTACATGTAATTCCTTGTATCATATCAGAGACAAGTACTCGGGATTAACATAACACTTTGAACCAAGTCTGTTCAATCCTACACTAGCCAAAAGAAATGGCCCTGAGATGAACAACTTATCTTAAACAAACATGGATGCGTATACAATTTCCCTCCATCTTGTATGAAAGATCTCTTCCCTATATAATAGACCATGTGAACCCATATTAACAATTAATTAGTAATTTCATACTTAAAATTGGAACTTGACAACAATGTTTAACTACAATCATGTAAGTTTGGATTAAGAGATGTATAACAAACCGTGCCACAACCAACTGCAAAAATTTATGATTGGGATTACTCATTTCGCTCACCAGAATCCGCCAAGAATTTTTTAGGAGTACTATATTGCAGCAGGTAACACATGACTAATTACTAATAGAGATTTAACAGAAGCTGAATGAGATATAAGTATAACCAACTCTTTCTTTTTTTTTTTATTCTCCGATTTTGGGTGCATTGTACATATTGTAAAACTGTCAATGAAGCAAACCATGGTGATTCATACATTGCCAACAAAAACAGATCGAGAATCTGCCTCCTCCTTGTTTGCCTGAGAAGCAGCTGCACTAGCAGGATCTACAAAACAAATTCAATCAAGAAGTTAAAGAATGATTAAAAATGAAGGCAACCAAACAGAACAAGCAGCACAAGTCTTCACATTTGAATATTAGTGAGAAGATCTAATATATCAATAGACTCTGGTAGTAGCAAAGTTTATGCGAGAAAAAAAAATTGAAAGCTATTGTTGAGAATACTTCTAAACATAAGACATGCTTTCTGTCAAATTTTTTTTACCACCGCCAGAGAACTATGAACCCAGAAAACACTAGGAGGAGTTAAAGGCTGCTAATTTGTTGTATGAAAACAAAGATAAAAGCACAATAGTAAGTGCAAATTAACAATAATTTACAGAAGATCAGCATCTAGTAGTTGTTATACTGTCTAAAAACATTTAACTTTGAAAGCTGATTACCTTATTTTGACCTGGTCAAATTTTTAATCAACTCAAACTCAGAGACATAAAACCTGGCAGAGTGAGATTCTTGACAAAGAGAAGGGGAAGAAAATCAAGCTTTACACCATAAAAACTTTCAGCGATGCACATAAAGGACAATATATATCCAGAATGTTACTACATTGTATCTCATTTAAAATATGGCACGACTTAGCACACTATGGTTTCAAGTCAGGACCAGTCAGATGGGGGCAACTTCAGCTCTTTGAGGATAAAGCACAGCACTTTTGATGATAATAATTTGCAGACAATAACAAATTAATTCAAGATAAATAATATAAACCACAAATACGTCAGTAGAGAACTATTTGCAGCAGTATCTCTAATAATCGTCCAGGCAAAGGATAAAAGAGATAAAGAAAACCCGGTAATACGATAAGATCGACTGATACAGATTATTATTCAAACCGAACACCCAATAGACGGAATTAAAAATTAAATTCGAAAGGCTTAACAAGTTACTGCTTGAATTTCATACTAGAATCAAAAGCGCATGAGGTAGTAGCTCAAACATCATAATTAGCTTTTTCCAGACCAATAAAAACAGAAAACAAAGAAGAAGACTCTTCAGTAACATCGGAAATCGGAAGAATAATTCTAAAGAACGACATCAGAATTAGAAAGAAACAGAGGGGACGAGGGAAAGAAAACCTTGAACCGCACCCATCTCCTTCTCGACCTTGGCCTGCATCTCACGGAGAGCTGCGGCCTCCTCTTCCATCTCCTTCAATCGCTTCTTCATCTCGTCCAGCTCCTGAGTAACGAAAGAAAAATTGGATCATCACAAATACTCCTCTGAAATCAGAACTAACACGTTCCGGTTTTGTTCAAATTTAGGTAGCATCTTATTATCCAGACCTAGTCGGACGCTAAAGTTTTCTATAGTCGTACGTGATACGTAGCATGATAAATTGGATCAGACAAAAAACAGGGGGAAAAAAAGGGAGTGAAAGAGAAGGAATAAGACCTTGACGGCTTCATCGTCGGCAGCTGACATGTCGACGTCGGCATTGTGAGAGTCCAAGTCCCCTTCCATCTCCCCAACATCAGGGATCTCGCCTCCGTACACCTCGTGTTCTTCCTCTTCCATCCCCGCTTCAGATTAGATTCTATCTTCACAGGATACTAAAAGGTTTTTGCCTCAGTGCGATATGCAGGGTAAAACTATAGAGGCCGAAGTGGTGTGCTTTCTTCGTTTCTTTTTTTGTCAGCGCAGCGTGTTCTGTCTTTTTTCTTTTTTCTTTTTTTTCGGGTCCGAAGTTTTCTGTCTTTCCTAATGGAAGGTAGGTTCAGCCCTTAAGGCTTCGTTTGGTTCGGCGTGGCCCAAGCATGATCCTCTCCTTCACAAAAAATTGTCAAGGCGGCCCAACGTCAGTCAGATTCGTCAAGGTAAGCAATGGGCTGGCTCATTTAATTTAATTTAGTTTATTTATGAAAGTAATAAAAGTGGGTTAGTTCCCTGGTAGAAGTATTCAGTATAACATTGTCATTGGACAAGAGATTGTCCACTCCATGAAGATGACAGGTAAAAAAAGATTTCTTTGCACTTAAAATTGATTTAAAAAAAGCTTATGATAGACTTAAATATAGCTTTATTAATAATGTTTTTAAAGAAGTTGGCCTTGCAATTGATTTCATTGCTTTTATTATGAGATGTGTTATTTCCTCTACCATGAGTATTCTCTGGAATATGGAGAAGATTGATTTCTTTACTCCCTCAAGGGACATTACACAAGGGATCCTTTCTCTTTATCTTTTCATCTTTTGTATGAATAAGTTATCTCATATTATTTGTGATGATGTAGACAAAGGAAAGTAGCATCCTATAAAAATTGGGAGGAATAGTCCTACTATTTCTCATTTTATGTTTGCCAATGATTTACTGCTCTTTGTTGAAGCTTCTATTGATCAGGTTCATTGTATTAACAATTGCCTTGATCTTTTCTACAGCTTATCGGGTCAATGAGTCAATAAAGATAAGTCTACCATGTTTTCTTTCCAAAAATGTTCCTCAACATTTATGCAGCTATCTCTCCTAGGAGTTGGGAGTTAAAAACTGTTGTGATTTGAAAAAATATCTTGGTGTGCCTTTAAGCAAAGAGAGGAGCTCTTGTAATGCTTTTTCTTATATTATAGAAAAAGTGCAACACCATTTATCAGGTTGGAAATCTCATTGTCTGTCTATGGCTAGTAAAATTTCTCTAGCCAAATTTATCATTAGCTTTGCCCATTTACTTTATGGAGGTGGTTTGCTTGCCCTATGCGATTTGTGATCAGATCATTAGTTTTTAGCGAAATTTTTATTTAAGGTAGTGACCCTTTTCATCGCAAAGTGCATCTTGTAAGTTGGAACATGGTTGTCTTTCCAAAAATAAAGGTGGGCTGGGTTTCCGCGAGCTAGATCTCATGAATCGTGCTTGCTTTAGCAAACTCACTTGGAGACTTAGTTCAAATGCTACTGGGCTTTGGCATGAAGTCCTGAATCATAAATATATTGCTAATCGTAAGTCTTCTACGGAGTGGATTTGGCATTCTAGGGATTCTCCTCTATGGAAGGCTCTTTGTAATAGTCAAACTTTAATCTCCCAAGGCTCTAATACATGATGGAAAGAGTGTGAACTTCTTAAAGGTGGCTTGCCCCTTTTGTGTGTAACTTCGGCTATTCCCCATAATGAGCTTTTACACAACAAGGTTAGTGATTAGATTGACAATTTTGGAAATTGAAATTTTCGTATGTTGAATCACTTTCTTCCTAAGCAAATGGTAAAGAAGTTATTCGCCGTTATTCCTCTTAGGGAGAGGGTTAGGAATGATGTAAAATGCTGGAGTAAAGATCCCTGCGGAAGCTACACTGTCTGTAGTGCTTGTACTCTCCTAAGTGGCTCAGATCCACGACAAGATAAGGATTCTTGGAAACGTATCTAGAGTCGAGACGGTCCCGAAAGAATTCGGTGTTTTCTATGGTTGGTCTATCATGATAGGCTCCTTACCGATAAACGTCATAGTACTTGGATGAACTGTAGCCCTTTATGCCAATGATGTCATAAAACTGAGGAGGATGTTATTCATATACTGAGAGATTGCAACTTTTCTTGTAAGATTTAGTGTTCCTTGGTTAATTCATCAATAAGAAGCTTGTTCTTTACTTGGGATCTGAAGGATTAGGTTGATCATAATCTAAAAGGTAAATTTGGTCTCATTCCGGGCAACAACTAGGTAAAGACTCAAGGAGTGAGTGTGTAGATGATTTGGAGTTGGTGATATGAACAAATTTTTAATTAGAATTTTTGTATGCCATCGAATTTGATGGTTGCTATTTGTAATGTGAGAGATAGTTTTAAAGTAGTTTTAGATTTAGAGTAGAGCTCTCTGAATGGTAAGATGAGAAACTCTTATGAGAGTTGGAGTCTCACTATGAATGGTTTTGTCAAACTAAACACAAATGGGGCTTGCTCTATGGTAGGAATGGTGGGTTGTGAGGGAGTGCTTTAGGTGGCGAATGGTGATTGAGCTTGGGGTTTTAACATAAAATCAGGTTTATGTTTCATTTTAAATGCTGAACTCTAGGGTGTGTTTATTGCTTTCAACCTTGCTTAAGATCACGGTGTTCATAGGGTGGAGGTGGAATCAGATTGTATTAATATGATCAACATCTTCTCCAAGGGCCCCTCTCATGACAAAGCACTCAAACAAGTGGCCTTTCATGTGTTCTCTCTATTGAAGAGGGACAGGGAGGTGAGGTTCAAATTTGCTCCTATAAGTGCAAATGTTTGCACAAATTTTCTTGCTTATGTTGCAATTCATTGAGTTAACTTCTTCAAGTTTTGGCAAAATCCTCTTAAAGGTCTGTCTGAGTTGTTGCACTCTAATGCTTTGGGAGCTCATACTGCCCTCTTAGCTTTTTCTGGTGTAGTGTTTTTCTTTGGTTGTTTTTAGCCTCTTTTATTTACCAAAACAAAGTGGGTTAGTTTGCAATATTTGATTAAACTTGTTTTAAATTGAGTTATTTTTTGTCCCTTAACCCCAGTTGTTAAGCCGAGTTGACTCACAAGCCAATTTTTATTTAAGGAAAACTCCCTTATATTCAATGCGATTTAATATGTTTTGTAACATAAAATAAAATTTTCACATGAGACTTTTTATCTATTTAATAAAATTTTGTATTAAATTTTTTTTTCCAGTTTTTGAAATGCAAAGTTATTATAATTAAAATTTTATAATCAATGTCTTTGGATATTTCTTTTTCAATTGATGATATAATTAATCCATTTAATCTTTCTTGAAACATTGTTAATCTCAAGTAAGATTTTATTAATTTTAATTTTGAAAATCTTCTTTCAGCTGAAATGATAATTATAGGAATGGTTAATATTATTCTATAAGAAATATATGCATTTGGAAAAGAATTAGATCTTTTTTATATCATGTCAATTGGAGTATTATCTTCAATTTGTCCAAATTTTTTTAAAGTTTTCAATTATGAGAATAAATCAAACTATTAATATTAGAGTTATTATTATGTTTTAAGGAACATTCAAAATTAAGGCAATCATTTTTTTAAGTCTTATCATCTAATGATCTAAATTTTTTATAAAACCAAAAATATTTTCATACATTTTAAATTGTTCAAATTTACTTTGAAGTGAAAATTGCTTGAGTTATCGGTGGGGTTTTGGAAGGCGATAATATATATAATCTAAATAGCTATTTTTAGATTTGAAGCCAAAGCAGCCTATCATTCTTATATTGAGTAATTCTTACATGCATTTAATGCGTCACGTCATTTATACACTTAACAATTAAAATTTATTTTACACGTGAACGTCACCTATACTATATATGGACTCTACTTGTACAAAATCAAATTCTAACAATTAATTGCATCTAATACACCATGCATTAAGTGTACCTAAATTTTCTTTTTTAATCTTAATTTGAATTGACTATGGGTCAAGTCATCAAAACCACATGATAATAGCTTTCTCTCTCAAAGATGAGTGAACGGAGAGTTTGAGTGTTATTTAAAGTGAGAATAAAAAGATTAAAAAATTGTCTTATAATAAAACATATTAAACATTAGTTTGTTGGGAATGAAACCAAAAAAGAAAAAAAAGGAGTTATGAGAATTAATTAATTTTTAAAATTTAATTCATTTAGCCATGGAGAATAAAAAAAAAGGCAATAATTAGTGTGTTAGGAATAAGAGATATTAATAGACAAATAAATTAGAGAGAGAGGTTAATGGGATAGTTGTTTGGTTAACTAATTAATATAAATGAAAATAATGATATTTATTTGGGAATTAACAAAATTTTGGGGATTTGACTTATAAATAAATGTTTAAAATAAATTTGACTTTTTTCTTGTCATTAAAAATAATGTAAATCATATTTTTATTACTATATAAATTATAAATCTATTATTATAAAATTATGGGGCTTAAAATTTTAAGGAATCTAAAACAAAGGCTTAAGTTGTCTTATCATTGAGCGGTCTCTGCTTACATTTATTCTAAATTAATATCCATTTTACCTCACCCACCTTCAATTCAAGTGTTCGTAACAAAATAATATATTAAAATATTATGATTACAGCTATCATCAAAGATGCTATTTGTTTTAAGAATTTTTGTTTATTTGGTTTAATTCCGTTATGTTCAAAGTACGTTATGAATTTTATGGTCACGATTTGATTCTCAAATATGATTTTGTTTAATTTATTTTATGTTAAAAGATATAATTGGGATGATGGTCATATTATTTATGATTAGATTGCGTGTGTGTTTCTCTTTGAAATGTTAAATTACTGTGCGTTTTTTTGTTTTATTTGTTACTGTTTAATTTTTTGGTGAATAGGTTAGGTTATATAGCCTACTATCCTATCTTCGCTTAATTGAGCTGGCTCATCTTTCAGTTTTTTGAGAGTAAGCCAACTTTGTCTGATTTTTCTTTTTTTGGCTCACTTATGACCCCCTATATATATATATATATATATATATATATATATATATATATATATATATATATATATATATATATATATATATATATATATATGTTTTCATTACAGTTTGTAAAAATTAACAATCTCTATTTTTGTTTTTTGAATTAATAAATTCTCACTTTTATTTAAACTAAAAAATATATAAATATTTAAGTTATTTTTCTCATAATCATACATATAATGGATTAAAAAATAATTTAAATATTTTTGTATTATTTATTTCTTATAAAAATTAACTTTTTTTTAATAAAAGAATAAAAATATTTTAATCTATAACGCAAATACTGAAGTTAATAATCGTTACAATACTAATAAAAAATTAGTAGACCCAAAGTGTAACTTTTTCCTGCTAAAAAAATCTCAAGGTGTAGGACCCTATCTATAAAATAACTAGTTTTGTAGTTGACAAATATTAGAATTTACCGTAAACAGAACCAGTCCGACTAGGCAATAATAAAAAAAAAAAAGAACCAGTCCGACTAGTCACCCGAGACAGAGACGCACATGACGCTTTTTGACGCGTGGATCAGTGTAAAGCTGTCCCCAACCAATTCTTCTCTTTCCCTTTTTATTTAGTACAACTTTACAAGAGAATACCCTTCATCTCCCCTTTCTGTACTATACAATATTCAGTAATTAATATTGTTATTTATATTTTATTAGGAAATTTATTTTATTTTTACATAACTTACGAATTGAATTTTAAAGTATAATCCAATTAAATTATAAACTTTGGACAAAAATTATTTATTTATTCAAATTTAAATAAAAATAAGGCAAAATTTTTCAATCATATGATGAATAATTTAGCTGAGGTTTAAAAAGAATGGTTAGCCAATATTGTTGCGCCACCTGTTAAGACCCGCAAGGCACTTTTGCTGGCGTGGGCAAATATCATTGGTTGATGATATCCCTTTTAAACTTGATTGATAAGGACATGCGGCACTACCTCTTATCTGTCCCACTCCCACATTATCACTGCCTTCCAAAATAGGATCTGGATCCTCCAAAATAAATCCATTAATTAATTTGATTAAATAGATACCCAAAAAAAAAAAATTTCAAGAGTCCATTATCATAGCCAAAGAGCTTCACCTTTTTCACAAAGTTGGTTTTTGGTTTTGATTTCGGAAGCTGAAGGATACACTCTTTTCACGAAACTGGAATCGGAGAAGCAAAGATCCACTGAATTCTGAGTCAGTGATCGCCGATCTCTGTGTTCGTCAGTGAAGAAGAGGAGCTTTGAAAATGGCAAGTGGAGGCTATGGAGATGCTAACCAGAAGATAGACTACGTGTTCAAGGTGGTGCTGATAGGCGACTCTGCAGTGGGGAAGTCGCAGATACTAGCTCGGTTTGCAAGAAATGAGTTCAGCTTGGATTCCAAAGCCACGATCGGCGTCGAATTCCAGACTCGGACTTTGGTCATCCAGCACAAGAGCGTCAAGGCTCAGATCTGGGACACTGCTGGCCAAGAACGGTACGTTTCAAAATTCAAATCTCTACTCCAGTTCAGTGCTACTCTGTCTCTTTTTTATGGATACTATCTCGTGCAAATGATTCCTAGTATCTTGCTCCTTAATTTAGTTCAAATTTTGAAATCGTTTCTCTGGTTTTCTTCGCCAATGCTTGTTGATGTCGCCCTTCAGAAAATACTTGCGTTTATGTATTTTGAATCAGCGTTCATTGACGAGTGAACTTCCTTCTTGCACTTTTGAGTGTTCTGATCGCGGGAGAGGATCATATAGTTTAACCGGTGGCGGAGGCAATAATTTATACTTCATTTTAAAATGTATATATATATACACGTAAATATGATTAGCTAAATAAATATCACTGTATGTACCCATGGTATCTTTGCATGTAAATGATGAAAATATAATTACAACAATTATATATAGGTAGTTTTATAATTACAATTAACGGAATCTTATGTTTCAAGATTATTGAATGATTAGTCCATTATCCCCGCTATTAAATACACCTACCTCAATATAAGTAACAAAGTAATTCAATCTTTGGCTCCAAAAAAAAAAGAAAAATCCATGCATCTCTCATTCAATTACATGGTTTATTCTCAAGCTGTCTCATATTCAGGCTTGCTTTCCGGTTACTTTGGGTATGTTTGGGTACTCCAATACGAAAACCTTTCAGTTACTTCTATATCCTATGCATACGATGTGACTTTGAATAAGGGGACATTAATTACATATATACGTACATCTGATTAGTTAAATAAATCATCACCGAATGTACTTATGGTATCTTTACATGTAAATGAAGAAAATATAATTACAATAATTGTACATAACTAATTTTATAATTACAATTAATGGAATCGTGTGTTTTAAAGTTATTGAATAATTAGTCCATTATCCATGCTATTAACTACACCTATCTCAATATAAGTAACAAAGTAATTCAATTTTGGCAAATAAGTAAAAAATAAATAACACTAATTTAATCCATGCATCTCTCATTCAATTAAATGGTTTATTCTCAAGCTGTCTCATATTCAGGCTTACTTTCTGGTAACTTTGGGTGTGTATGAGTACTCAAATTCGAAAACCTTTCAATTACTTCCATATCCTATGCATATGGTGTGGCTTTGAATAAGGTTATATTCATCGGCAAATTTCATTTTGCCTTTATTGATGAATATGTAACATTTTAGACGAGATATAATTGTTATATTTGTGTCACTATATAAATGTAACATATTTGACAGACGGGTGGGTTTTCTATCTGCCTCCTTTCTTTAGGAAATTATTCTTGATTATGCAGAGGCAGAAATTATCATTACCTCCTAGACAGTTGGGAATTTTGATTGTAGGAAACAAGGAATATTTTGATGTTTATATTGTTTCCTTATATATCTTTGTTATAGTTATGATTCCATTCCATGCCAATTTCAGATACCAAACGTAAAATTCAAATGGAATGCAATGCAATTTATAAGGGAACCACACATTATAATAGGAATGGTCATTCCAATCCCATTCCCATTCTGGTTCCACAAAAAACAAGATTTTGCCCCAAACGTTGCATGTAATGGATCACTTTGTCACATTTGCATATGTTTACGGGTACGTAGAATTCAATTATTGAATCTAATCCCTTTGTATTTTAATTGCTTTGCTGTAGTATTCCACGATACCATCCATTCTTTGGCAAATAGAATGGCTTTGTAGGATTTGATTAATAATTTGTTACAATTTGTTGATTTGCCTTTTGCTTTCTGTTGTCTATCTGTATAACAGCAAATATTAAAAAGAAAAGAAAAGCGAAAACGTAGAGTGAGTGAGAGTGTGTGTGTGTGTTTGTGTTTGTGTAGTTTTTGGGTTTTTTCAGGAGGAGGTTGCAAAAAGATGGCTGCGCATGCCTGTGATAGTTTGTTTACTGTAATCCTATGTCATGCTTTACGAGATTGAGCGAAATGCAATGCTTAAGGTGCATAGGAAAACATTGAATTTCTTTTTTTTGTCTTCTTATTTAATTACTATCTAGACATTGCCATTCTCCATCAGATTGAGCTTTTGGAGCAATTTGTTTTCCAATATAGTAGCATGACAGAAGTCTTCTAAAACTCACACGCACATTGAGATTCATTACAAACTGAAGTATCAATGTAACAGATAATACAGAGAAGTGGCTGCGAGGGAAAACCTTTTATTGACTGCTTTTTACAAGTTTCAAATCTTGGTAATGTTGGTTGAGCATCCTTCTGTATAATGCCTTGCTCAGTCCAATGGGATCTGTTTTTGACTTAATGAATGCGATATAACTTGAATTTCAGATTTTTGTTCTGGTTAAATTATAGCTGCTAACATAGAAAGTATGGATACTTAGCCCCTTTTCATAGTTATTTAATCTGCTGGGTTTTCTGTTTTCCCTGTATGCATTTTGAATTAAAGAGTCTCCATAGTTACATCTATAATTGAGATGACTTCCGATTACACATGGCGTGGATGTTTAATATACAAGTGCCTGAAATTCTGAGTTGCTGTTTTTTTTTTTATTATGGTTCATTGTACAGATACAGAGCAGTTACGAGTGCATACTACAGGGGTGCTGTTGGGGCAATGCTGGTTTACGACATCACTAAACGTCATAGCTTTGATCACATACCTCGATGGCTGGAAGAATTACGTAACCATGCTGACAAGAATATTGTTATCATCCTTATAGGAAACAAAAGTGATCTTGAGAACCAGCGTGCAGTACCCACTGAGGATGCAAAAGAATTTGCTGAGAAAGAAGGCCTATTTTTCTTAGAGACCTCGGCATTGGAAGCGACTAATGTTGAAACAGCCTTCATGACCGTGTTGACAGAAATTTTCAATATTCTCAACAAAAGCAACCTAACTGCTGGTGAAAATCAAGGGAATGGCAACTCTGCATCTCTATCTGGCAAGAAGATTATTGTTCCTGGTCCTGCTCAGGAAATCCCAGCCAAGACGAAGACGTGTTGTCAGGCATTCTGAATTAAAAATTGGTTTCTATTACGAAATTTTGAAGGTTTGGCGCATTTCCTTTGTACATTTAAATGACTTGATAGTTTATTTTGCTTCAGTTGCGAGTACAGAACTAAAGATGAAAGTAATTACGAATTGCATAGCATAACCTCCATGATTTCCCCTTGTGGATTGGTTGGAATTGTGTTGAAGCTTGAAAGTATGTTTTAAGGACAAAATTTAGGTTGTGTTTATATGTTTGCTCTCAATTTGTTTTTTTGTTAAAAAAATAAAATAAATATTTTTTACAACTTAACATTATATTATTGAGTTCTCAAAAAAATCATTTTACATGTCACTTTTTTTTAATTAGAAAACTTAATAATAAATGCTTAAAATTTTTTCCCTAAAAGTCTTATCCATATTCTAAGGCTACACAAAGCGATTTCATGCCCATAGCCTGACGTCACACAAACCAGCATAATTAAGCATGAGAACGTACGAGTTGCTGAGCACTAGAACTTATATTCAGAGATGCGTCAAATAAGGTGAAACACGATTGTTGATACATTGATTCTACTAATCTACGAGTGTATATTTGCATATGATAATACTATTTATCATGGGCGATAATTCTGGATTACATGCATATATTGTCACGAGTTTCCCTAAATAAGTTTAACATCACTTGTACACAGTGGCAATATGCAGATATCCTCATGGAACGAACTTCCGAAATTTAAATGTCGTAAGGTTGGATCTAAATTGAGTAAAATGGGAGCCATATTCCATATTGGTCAGCTCATACATGCAGCAAGAGTTCCTCAGAAACAGAATATTGGTAACCTTTCAAAGCTATAGAATATTAATACAAATGTGAAGCATTGCTTGTAACTCTGTTCTAAAGAATATCATGAGGTTAACAAAAGCTAAAATCATTTAAATTTCTTAGAGAAGGAAACACCACCATTCTATCAAATACAGCGTAAGAAGGATGAGAGCTATTACTAAAAGCCCAGTTTGAATCCTCATTAAATTGAGTAGTAAACAACTAGATATCTTTGGACAAGATTTGACAAAATTTCTTGAGTATCTGTTCTCAGGTTCTTTAACAAAAGTGTAACGTATGAACAATTTTTATAACTTAGTACCACATCATTAATTCTTTTTTTTTTTTTAAAGGTTCCTTCACTTGTTATACTTCCATAGAAATAGAAGAATCTAATAACAAATCCATAAAAACTGAAGTTAAATTTTTTTCTAATATCTTTTACCCATTAGCTTCCACATAATTAGCTTTGCCGCTCAAGTCCTCTACTTCATCTCCTCCATTATTGGACTGTTTGTCTACGAGCACCGAGGAGCCATGCTCTGTGTCTAGACGTACTAGAAGCCTTTCAAGCAATTCTTGGCAATCGATTGCATTAACCATCACTGTCAAACTGGCCCTACCCTTCCAGCATCCAATGGCTATAGTTGATTCATCCACCTGGAAGTACGCCAAATCAGCTATGTTCCCTGAAGCAAAAGAAAAAGGCCACATAAAAAGACATCTCGATTAAAAGACATCTTGATTCATTCACCTTCTCAACAGCTTGGTGATACATACCTTTACCCAGAACTACTACACAACATCCTGGCATAATGTTTGCTGCTTTTTCACCAAACTCAGCTTCAACAAAGTCTGCAAATCTTACAGGTTTATTCTGCAGAAGACGCTTGAAGTCTACAGGAGATGCATGTAGAATCTGTTTGGTGATGTATGGGAGAATAACAGGCAGTCCTTCAGATGATATCCGGAAAGAACACGGTGCACAGCTACCTTCTCGTGATGATTGTCTTTCCTATATGATAAGGAAATGAGTATTTCACTTGGATTATTCACAAGAAATCATCAAAAAAATATTGCCTCAGAAAGCCAAGGGCTGTCCAAAAAATATTTCACTGTGAAGTAATTATATTTGTAAAGATGCTCGAAATGAACTTTTGCATAATATATTACAAGTATGATCAATACCAGTTATCATATATCAAAATAAAATCACACAGTAGTTGACTATGCTTCGCATCCAATAGAATTGAACAGATATTTCAAAATCGAGTTGATGAAACCAGAAACAGAAGGATTCGATACTCAAATGTATGAAACAACTCAAAGTATGCTCTATCTGAGTGTTTAAAAAAAGAAGCCTTGTACTTTTCTAATCTTCCATGCGGCAAAGTCATAGGTACCTACTTTATTAATATAAAAGCGCTAAAAAGCTTCACACACTACTTTTACCAATCAAAATCCGTTTTTAACTAAATTTATCTCCCATGCCTAGATGTATCTCCTGTGCCTATAAGTGCCTTTGCCTGCTACTGCCGAATGCCTTTTCTAAGGGTAAGGAAACCTCTACTGCATTGTTTTTATGCAGACTAAGGAGCCTGGGAATAATTAGATTGACCACATTTGATACTAATAACAATGACAATATCACTTGTTGAAGACTAAAATATACTTACAAACATCTTCAGACCAATGGATGCAATTTTAAGCTGCTGCCCAACCGAGAAATTTAATTCAAGAACATTCTTGACTGATTTGGAGACATAGTAAATTCTTTTCACATGGTTTGGATCACTGTTTCTTGAAACTAGGTGACCATTGAATGGAAACTGCTCATCAATACCATAGAATGCCTTTATGCTGTTAATGATGACTTCATCTTTGAAGAAGATAACAGGGTCAACACCTCTCCACTTCCCTTGAATTTGCAGCTTCCTTCTTCCTTGATTCATCTTTGCTATGCTTTCTGCATTGCGAGGCTCTTGGGCTTCCCCTGAATTCCACTCTTCATGTGAAATAGAAGGACTAACTTTCAAATCTACAGTATTAGTTTCATTTTCATTTACATCAGCCTCTGAAACTGCTTCCAAAATTTCCTCACATGTACTTTCTAATGAATCAACCTGCAACACCCGTTTATTCTCAATACCCTGGTTTGCTGGTTTTACATGTCTCTTAGCAATTCCATTTTTAGCTTTTTCCTGAATTGCTGCAAAAAAGGAAGATAATCGCACTTCTATTATGGCAAGCAAAATAAACATGGAGTCAGGAACTAAGGTCTGTGCCAGAATTTATGTAAACGAGGAAAACATTACTTAACAGATTAGCAATTAACCTTTGTTAACCATAATTTCTTGGCTATCTTTGACAGGATTTAAAGAGGGGGGGGGGGGAGAGAGAGAGAGAGAGAGAGAAATAACTGATCATATGTGAAATTACCTGGCAGAGGAGAAACTTTTTGTAGTACAGCAATAAAGAAGGCTCCAGTGTTTTGATCATGAGGTACTATCCTCATGCAATGCTCCAGAGGGAAGTCACAAACTTCCTCGGTAAACTCGTTTGCTAAAAAATTCTCCATTGCTTGAACACCGTCTTCAGAATTTCCACTAACACCATTATTAATATCATTTTGCATATCTACATTATGATTACTGTCAACAAGTTCCTGAAAGCTTCTGCCAGAAGGAAACATGCTCGGAAGAACTACACTTCTGCGAAACTTGGGAACATCTTTGTAAGAGACCAACCATGTGCCCTTGTCAAGTACCTGCATCTCCATATTCACATATCTTCATAAGTGTTTAAATCCATACTGCTGCATAACAAACATAATCACATAAAGAATCCAGAAGCTTCTGCTGGAAATACATTTCAAGTTGGGTAAAAATAAAAATTATGTTCAGAAAGTTTGATAACTGTCATTTTCTCATGCACATCAACAATGACATAACTTGATTGACATTAGAAACCAAGACAGTGTCCAAACTCCAACCGCAAGATAACCATGACCAGTGATCAAACATTGATTTAAAAGAATTTACAACCAAGAGGGAAAGACCATTAAGGTTGTCACATCTAAGAAAAAGCAACTAGTTTGATGCACAAGTACTCTATCAAGGGGGCAATTTCTACTCCTAAAGTCCAGAAAGATGATAAACATGCTCATCTTTGCATGCGCTGGCAATTATATGCATTTCTTAATATAGCTTGTATTACTATTAAAATTTGACAACCCAAGGAAAGAATCAGCAGAAAACACATGCCTTCCATCTCTTGAGACCTGGCTGACGAATAAGTTGAGGGAGCTCACGAGACACATCAACAAGTTCAACAGACCCTCCACACCTCTGCAAAATCTGCAATATATTAGAAAAGTAGGAAAATTGAATTAACCTTATCAGAGCTCACAGTATAAATCAAAAAGCACTACAAGCAATATTAAAATTAAACATCAAGGCTTTTAAATGTCAGGAATAGATATAAAAATTTAGTACATAAAAATTCCAATGAAAATGTTATATACCATAAATCTAAGCATAAATCAAATTGGTCCATGGTACTCCTAAAGCTGGTATGTATTATGTAAAAGGGGAAAAAACAAAGGATCAATGGTGAAAACATATTAAGGTAAAAAATGCATTTCTTGATTAGGAAATGCAAAGCACTTAATGTAGAAAGTCCACAAATCATACAAACCACATAAAATTGCCGCAGCAAAGTAAGTTCAAAGCTAATTACCTCTGCAACCACGGCTTCATTCTCTATAGGGTTCATTGAGCAGGTTGAATAAACCATTCTTCCACCAACTTTAAGTAAAGATACGCCTGAGAAATTCAATATAGCCTATAAGTTTGCCAAAATCATCATGAAATCCAAGACTCAGCAACATTCAATTATGTTTCTTCCCATAAGACAATAAACAGTAGTTTAACCCTACTAATCTATCACTAAAATAATTTAAAACCAGCACAATAAGAGTTGGTCATTTTAAAATTAAACTACATAATAAAAAATATTTGTTTTGTTTTGTTCCTTTTTGTGAATAATATCTTTCATCTTCAGAAGATACACAACAAATAGAACACATCAATGAATCACTAATCTCGTCCTTCAGGTTAAAAAAGGACGTGACATTTTCTCAGGCAAAGATTCAGGTAAGATGCCAAAAAAATGGTTTACTAGGCAAACCCACCCTGGAAGCACAGAAATCTAATTCAATGGTATTGGTCAATTCAAAACAAAATATTAAAGAAACTCAAGCCACCATATTCTTTCTGAAACTAAACCTAATTTGGCCATGCCAGAGAAATTGCTAGGAATGAATTGTATTCTAAAATTTAACTTTCTGCTAATTAACACAAGTATCAAGTATGGGCTAAAATTAAGCTTTCTGATGGGCCCACTATAAAAACGGGTCAGTTTTATAAAATAAGGCAGAACCATGGAGCGTTAGGTAGGAAATGGGGAAGAGTTTATGAAAGGAGAAATAAGAAGATTATGAGTGATGATGTGGCAATGAATGGGCAAAAAGGAAAATTAGTTGAGTAACTAACTTTGTCCTGTTGTGCATGATGACCAATGCAGAAGGAGAGAAGGTTTTACGGAGGTTAGGCTATTGTGAGCAAAGGGGGAGGATTCTCTTTTCCAACGGAAGGGGGAGAGACCTGGCCTCTCAAAAGCCAAGATATCTGCATTTTCTTTTCTTTTCTGTTAGTTCTTCAACTCTGTAATGGTGATTACACTACTCTTTCCTTAGTTGAGGGAAGGAAAGTGGAAATCTGATTAGCACAAATAAAACTATATTTGGAAGTTTCAATCATTTTTGGTACCAGAGCATGATGGTTTGGGGCATGGTCGGAATAGGAATGGAGACATGGTTGGAATCAGTAGAGAAGGTGGTAGGAGAGTTACATAAGAATCAGGGAGAAGTGAAGGAGACGCTGTCAACAATCCAGCTCGCATTTATAGATGTCAAAGATCAAGTAGTGAAATTATGTACTTTGCGAGGCTCTAGAAACGAACAAAGACAAACAGCAGGTGGGAAACAGAAAGTTGCAATGGGGACGAAGGAAGCAACAAATGAGTCAAAAGAAGTCGAAAGAGTGGGAAAGAAGGCAGAGACCATATTGCGGAATGAGAAAGAAGCAAACAAGGTTGAACTAGTAGGGAAGAGAGATGGAAGTAGGCTTCAGCGCTTAGAACTACTGATCTTCTCAGGAGAGGATCTGATTGGATGGTTATTCAAGATGGAATGTTATTTTTCTGTTAATGGAGTATCTGAGGGAGAGAAGTTGGACGCAACAATGGTGGGCCTTGAAGGGAGAACTCTAAATTGGTTCCAATGGTTGGAAACCAAAGCACCTATGCAATCATGGAAAATTTTCAAGGAGGAGGTAATTGACCAATTCCATTGCCACCAACTAAGAGATGGTTACGAGAGACCGATGGCATTAAAGCAAAATGGCACTGTGGAGGAGTTCAGGGAGAGATTTGAACTTCTAGCACCCACCCTTGGACAACATTCTTGGTGAAGTTCTTATAGGGGTGTTTAAGAATGGACTGAAGGAGAAGGTAAGGGCTGTCAGATTAATGCAGTCCAAGACTTTAAAGCAACTCATGGATTACGCATTCCAAATAGAGGGGAAGAATTTAGTATTGTAGAAGGCAAAGGAGCAGGTCTCTCCCCCCGAAAGCTTCTGTCTAGAAAGAGAATTCTCCCTTTTTGCTCACACTAGCCTAACCTCCTTAAAACCTTCTCTCCTTCCACATCAGTCATCATGCACAATAGGACAAAGTTAGTTACTCAACTAATTTCCCATTCTGTCCATTCATTGCCACATCATCACTCATAATCTTCTTCTTTCTCCTTTCATAAACTCTTCCTCATTTCCTAATCGGTGCTCCATGGTTCTGCCTTCTTTTATAAACCTGACCCGTTTTTACAGTGGGCCCATCACTTTCATATCAGTTTTCACCAATCTTCGCCTTAAAAACATTTTTTAAACTGTAATGACCACACTAAAAGGGAAACATCAAGACAGGCCAAACAATGGCAGACCCTAATAATTATACAGGAAAACTGTCAAAAAGTACCTCGCATAGCAATTAGAACTTGTAGGCTATGAAGCCCATGGCCCATTCCCGTGTTCCTGCATAAAATCAAAAAAGGTCTTGTCCAAATTAAAAACAATGTAAAAAGAATACGGAGGTTGGGGGAAAGGGGAAAAAGATAAGAAGTTTGTTTGTTTTTCCTTTTTCTGGGGGGCACACTACCATTTCCTCCAAAGATCAGGTGCCTTACGAAGGGTACCATCTCCGCTGCACGGGACATCACACAAAACACGATCGAATAAAAGTTGGCTAATATGCTGATCCGATTCCATGGTATCATGATTTATGTTTAAACGGCATCTGGGGAAGTGCTGAGCTTCGTGATTGGTAACAATAAGGTTGGCTGTGCACATTCGTTTTGTTTGATGGATGAGAAGGTTACATCTTTGGACATCAAGATCATTTGCCATTACCTAATTAAGAAAAAAGACACCAATAAACTTTGCATATACAGCCAGTACAATCAGAGGAAGCACATGTCAAATTAAGGCAACTGAGTAAGTCCAGAAAATCAAGATTTTTCCATTCACCAATACATTGTAGAAAATTAAAATCTGAATGGAAAAAAGATGCAAAGAAATAGAGAATATGACATTGTGCAATTGAAAGGACACAAACCATCCCATCAGGTAGTGACCCTGCTTTACATGATTGGTGTATAATCTCAAGCAATTGGAATGTTTTTGAACCTGGCGCAGCACACACTGAAGAAAAGCAAAGTAAAATACTGAAATTTGCATTGCAAATTAAGCAAATAGGATCAGAGATAGTCAAAGTAACAAAAATTACTTCATGCACCATAATTTGTTTAATACTTACTATCAAGTACAAAATGATTTGAATGTACATCCAACAAGAGGGGGGGCACCTGCGTTGCAACCAACCATTTAAGTGAAATAGGTTTAATCATTGCAAGGGAAGTGCTTAAAGTAAACTACATGGAACAAACCATTCAGCTTTCTAAAATAAAAGAAAATCATAATTGTTTAATCTTGAAGAGTGACAGACAGTATGTAAACAGGCCCACCATGCTGACAGCTTCTTGTCTTGTAATATTTCCGATTTCATTTTCTAGCTTTAAAAATTCATGGAACCTGACAGATTAATGAAATCAAAAGTAGGAATTGACATGTTAATAATAAAAATCACCTTATATAAGTGATTCATTTTAAGTTAAATTATTGACAGCATCATGCATACAGATACACTTGTAAAGTAATACATAAATAAGTGAGCCCAATCACTCCTGCAAGATTGAAATGCAAAGACTAGCAACTGATTGAACTGAATGCAATTAAATGTCCTTTTAGTTCAGAAACATGTATTGGTTTGTCCCCATATCCTAGCTGAAATTGACAAACATGACATAACACAAGGATTATGTATCTAGTTTTGCATCATCATATAAGTTGATGCATAACTAAATTAATACTAGTGTACCTCTTTCCTAAAATTATCTCAGGGGATGCAAGTAGGATTCTTATGATCTTATTTTCAGACACACACATGCATGAACACATATACTGTGGAGAAAATAAGAGCATAACTTAGCTTCTGAGCTTCTATGTCCTGTGATTTGTACAGAATGCATTGTTCACAATGCAATGAATCAGATGATATGATCAGATTCTCTCCATCTAATATAATCTTCTAACAAAGTATTAAACTATTACTTAAACAAGAAGTACATCAACATCCCTTTTCATGGTAATTTGGCTTTCAATTTGAAGGGGAAAAGACATTAGCGACATTCTATGAATCCCTTCATATATCATATAAACAATACATAACTCATCTGAATACCTATCTTTTATGAATATAAATAAATTTTATTAGCAAAAAAAAAAAAAATCAATATAGACAGATGTGGCACTGGGAGACAATGGACAGAAGGAAAAGAAAAATAATTATCATTTCTTTCTTATGTTGTCAGAATGTAATCTAGACCAACTTGCAATAGAATTTGAATATATGCATGATCATCGTGGTTCAGGTGATATCCAGTAATCCATGTTTCAAGACATTATCTGTCATTGTATGTACATGTGCTGTTAGAACTACATGAACACCACCAGCAGGCATGGATCTATTAATGCCGTACCCTCACATACATATGCAAATCAGAATTTATTTACCTCTCAAGTGTTTGGTTCTTCCTCAACTGCATCCGGGAAAAATTCGTATGCCAAGCAAGATTGTCAGGATACCACAAAAAGGGTCTAATAGCCTCTGTCTCACCGCCTTCAATAACCTATATAGAATAATTGACAACCAAAACACGCAGATTTTACACATAAACAATAACAGTAGAAGCATGATTACAAAGGTATTGTAGTTGACTTACCTCGGCCTGAAGAGATTGCAAAAAGTCATTTTCCAATCGTGACCGAATGTCTGCAGAAAATTGGCTACTGCAATGACCAAACAAAAGGCAATATGAAACTGAGACCGTGCATCAACAGAAACTAGAAGAATCAATCTCAATTCAAATAATTTTGAAATTTGAATATTCAAATATATACTCTCTGCTAATGATAACCTACAGCTTATTAATTTAAAGTAGAAAGTGAACGTTAATGACAAAAGCCACTGGATAGAGTAAGAAAATTGGTAAATCACCAAATACCTGGAGTTGATTCGAAAGGTTGCAGGCAATGGAGTTCTGAGAACTTCCATGAATGGGTCCCACTCTTTAGAGGCCACTATCCTTTGCTCCTGCAAACCAAACCGAAAGCTCTAGAGTGAGCAACATCCAGTCTCCTTCAGGTAATGAAAAATTCACGACCAGGAAATACCAGAACAGCAGGTAACTAGAGAAATGACTAGGAAAAAAAAACACAAATAATCGACTAAAACAATCAGTTAATGAGAAATATACCTTGTAATACTCATCAAAAGCAGGATTCTGAGTGGCAAAGGGCATCCAAGTAGGATTATCGTGTCCGTTTTGGGAAGAAGGATCAGGTTTTGGATGTTTCCAGACATTCTCCCTGCTCTGCTGGAAGTGCTTTCTTTGAGTACGAGCCCTGCCTCCTCTCCCGCCACCGCCCATGCTGCGGTTTAACTGTCTACGCTCTGCTCTTGGAACTGCTAGACGGAGGTAGCCAGGTCCGGGCTAGGGTCGATTCTTTAACCAGCCGCAGTCGGGGATGGACTCATGATATTGGTCTTGGACTTGGACATTGGACCCCGTGTGCATGATGGGTGACCTTATCTCAAGCCCTAACCCACTCTCTGTCTCCAACTATACAGTTTACACCTGTTAGTACAGTAATCAAAATTCATTCTTCGTAATCAAATTAAACTAAACCGATAAAAATTGACCAAAACTCAACACTTTTCGATTTTAATCAGTCTGCAATGTTCAGTGACTTTATCTCAAGCACTAATCCCCTCTGCGCGTCCAACTACAGAGTTTATACACCACATAGCTGCATGTCGGGTCTTCAAAATTAACTTAAACCAATTTTTCATAACTAAACCAAATTAATTGATCAAGAATGGACCAAAACTCATCATTTTTCTTTTAATTTTAATCGGTTTGCAATATTTGGTTTTTTGACGACTTGGTTTAGTTTTCGTTTGAAACTCGTGACAGATTGAATCGAATCGCATATATAGACATATATATGTTAGAATTACCGAATAATTCTGGGTTGTAATTAATTTTATTTTTGGTTTAAATAAAAATAAATTAATTTATAATCCATTTGAGATGTATTTGAACCCACTTATTCAATTAATGATCCTATTATTTTTGGACTGGATGTATGAGAATTTGATTAGTGTGAGCTCATAACTTATAAGTCCATAATAGATAGATACTAAAATTTATTTAAGATTGGCCAGGTTCTCTTTGCATTCAAATCAAATTTTAACTCCACGACTTTTTTTATTAAGTGCTTGTTCGGTATGAGAGTTTTGGAGGGGAGGGGAGGGAAGAGGGTTTTTTGAAAGGGAAAGAAATTTTTGTATTTCATCTTAACTAAATTACCTCTTATATAATTTTAATATCCCATTTTTGTGCTCCTATGATGTACATGAGATGAAAAAAAAGTGACTAAGGTGTGTACTAGCAAAGCAACCAATACAATCAGTTTACAATTTTATTAAAAAATTAAAAAAAATAGAAAGCAAAAACAAAATTAAGTATAATATGTAGTTCATGAAGATGAATTTTGATATTTCTAATTTTTAATGTAGTTAATAAAACATAAATATTTTTATATAATTCAAGATAATTTTTTATGAAAAATAAAAAAATGAATAAAAATCAAGAAAAATTATTTTTCTATAATAGAAAGCAAGGAAAAGTTTTTTTATATATAAAAATATTTTTAAAACAAAAAAAATTAATTCTAATATCATAAAGATATAATTGTCTATTTAATTTTATCTTTCTTCCCCTCTTCTTTCCTCCCGAACCAAATAAGGTAACCCCTTGTTTGGTTTGAGGGGAGAGGGTCTCTTCCCCTCCCCTTATTTGACATGAATTTTTGGAGGGAAAGAGAGGGAAAGTTTAATGAAATTTTTCCTCCCCTCCCCTCCCCCCTCTCTCTTATCCCTCCAATTTGGAGAGATTGGGAGGGAAAGTTGAGAAAGAGACTAAGATGCCCTTGTCTTGATTATTAATTTCATATTTCATAGAATTTTTATAAGTATGGTTGTCACACCCGAAAATGCGACCGCGCGGCGCTTAAACAAAGAAAATTTTTTGAAAAGAAATTTCGATTCAATTTCCAAAGAAAATAAAAACTGAAATCGGAATTAAGAAAAGTAGTAGAGTTGCTACCAAAATTTTAATTTTTGAAAAGGCAAAACTTTGGAAAAGCCTTTTATTTGAAAAATAAGAAAAATGGTCTACGAATCAGAAAATAGGTTCGGGAGTCAGTTGTGAGTGGGGAAGGTGTTAGGCACCTCACTACACCTGTTACTAAGAACGGTTACCCTAAGTCAGTTGTGCAAAATCAATATGGCCTTTAATATATTTTAATTCTCTTAACAAATCATATACAAGATAAGAAACAGAAATGAAGGAAATAAAATTAAAAGAAAAAGGAAGAAAGGAATTAAACAAACAAGATTAGAAAAGCAAAATAAGATAAATTAAGAAAGTAAAAATTGAAAAGAAAATTTATTTACAAGGGTGGACTTGACCTAGGATGAAAGCCTAGCCTATGTACCCCTTAAAAGGATCAAAGTCCACGTAGTTCGACTGACAAATTTTATTGGTTGATGTTTGTTTTTGTTTTTGTATTGTTTTTTTTTTCTTGTTTTATTTTATTTTTATTTTTGTTTTGGTTTTTTTTTTGGTTCTTGTTTTTTTTTTGTTCAGAAAAAGATGAAAATAACTTTAATCTCTGCAAATAAAACAATTATGAAATTAGTTGATAAGTTTTAATATGCAAAAACTAAGTTAATTTCACATTTTTTACTCTCTCTTTTTTTTTTTTTTTACCTTTTTGGTTTCTTTGTTTTGTTTTGTCTTGTTTGTTGTTTTTTTTTTAAGATTTTTTTTGAGATTTTCTATTTGTTTTTGTTTTTGTTTTTTGTTTTGTTTTTATGAGAAGAGAAAGAACATAGAAATCATTTAGGCTTTCACAATTAAAACGATTTCAAAATTAGCTCTTACGTTTTAACTTATGAAAACTGAATTAATCCTACCTTCTCACTCTTTCTCCCATTTTTTATCTTTTCCAATATATTTCAATTATATATTTTTGGATTTTTTGACTTTTAGTTTTTTTTTTTTTGGCTTCTTCTTTTTTTTTTAATTGATTAATTTTTTTTGTTTTAAATTTTCATTATTTTATTTAAGTTAATAAAAATTTTTCGTCTCTTTTCTTTTCGATTTCTGATTTTAGTTCTTAAGATGATCTTTCCACTTAAGTGTGAAATTTTCAAATCATTTCTATTTTTTTTGTGTTTGTCTTTCTTTTTTTTTTAATTAATTTTTTTGTATCTTTTTTGTTTTCTATTTTTTTTGGATTTTTGTTATCATTATGTTTTTGTTGAAAAGGGGAAAAGAAGTAAAAATCATTTAGATTCTTTCTTAACCCTTTCTTCCATAATTTAATTTTTATTTGTTTATAATGTATACCTTTTTTTGTTTTTCTTTTTTTTTAATATTTCCTTTTGATTTTGACAAACTTTTGAAAAAAGGAAAAGCTAAATTTTAATTTTGAAAACTTTTTATTCTTTATAAAAAAAACTCCCTTTTGTTTTTTGTTTTGGTTGAAAGAGATTTAAACTTAATACGTAAATAGGTCGATTTTTTTTTTAAATTTTTAATCATCATTTCTCCTTTTTTTTTGTCGAATGCCTAAATTTGATTTCTTTTTTTTTTTAAGTTCATTTGAAAAGAAAATTACGTATGGGCCATTGAAACCCAAGACTTATTAAAACAAATTCAATTCCTAATAGATGCCAAGGAGGCTTATTGCCCCACATGATCCTCAGGCTCGCTCCTATGTGCTCGGGAAGACAAAAAATCTCACACGGCAATTCTAAAAAATAAAATTAATAAAAGATAAACATTCAACTCATATCATGTGTATACAGGAAGCCTTGATTGTGTGTGTTTTGTGTTCAGTCAAATGAGCATCAAATCCAAATACATTTTAGATATATAAAGAAGGATCCAACCATTTGTCTCCACTTGTGTCTCCCTCCCTTGGTTAAATTGATAGGTTGGTTAAATTGATATGTGGCCCTCGCCTGTTTTCTAGCGGGTTCCATGTGTTGCTTCTCTATACAGCTTCTTGCCCTTTCAGTTTTCATCAGATCATGAGCTTCCAGATCATGGACCTCGCACAGAGCATAAGCAAAAAGTACATTAGCATAGTTTTTGTGAACCAAGAACAACCAGGGCTCCAATTTTAGAATAGAAATATCGTGGGTTAATGCTACATTCTGAAATTCCATTTAAACCAAATTGTAAATACAAGCAACCCATCAGACTTTGAACATTCCTCATATTTGATCGTGTTTAAAATTCTTTCTCATACTCAAAATGCGAGTCAAATTAAAAACGAGATCACATACCAAACTATTTTAAGGTCCTTTTGAAATCAAGTTAAGATTTCCACGCCCAAAAGGGAGCAAATCCCATTTAACAAAATTAACAGACCTTCTCGACCTGAGACCATCATGACATGTCTTTAACCCCTCCCAACCTGATATACAAACTAGGTTGAAACCCCAAAAAACAACAAGCAGAATGCCCAAACCTCATACCAAACTAACAACAAAATACACCGGCTTTGACCCACATTAGCACAGAAATCAACAGGCAACAATGTGCAGAGATATCAAGCTCTATTAAATTAAATTTGCCTATAACTCATGGTAGCATCAGAATTGCTTAGCAATAAGATAAATGGGATCAAGTGAAATATAATCCTCTCGCATCCCCGTCAGGCTCATTCTCACTCAGCATTCAACACAAGATAAGATTACAAACAAAACTAAATCACAAATTAAACCACCTAATCGTACAGAAAATATACCACCATCCATCATACAAGGACATTCGCACAATCTTTAGTTCTGAAACATATCACTACTCATCACAAAATCACAGCCAGAGGGAAAATCAAAACAAGCACACCATGAATCTGCCAGCACTTCCTTTTCCAACAACCATGGTCAGATATTAAGATTCAATTTCACCTTCTATCGGGCATTTTATCGAGCACCTATTATGCGTGTCCTAGAATGTATACAAAGCAACGCATTCGAACTCCACCCACAACTATTTGGAATGAGAAAAACGTCCAGTATTTCAGCACAGACCATCAGCAATTGCAAGAGAATTCTATTGACAAGTAAGGACAGCAATTCAGATTCATGGCTTACCTTTGGGTTGGCAGGAGACAAACGAGTTCTTCCCTCTCCAAATTCTTCGGTCTGAAAATCCTCCCCCCTGTGATTTGTGTCCTCAAATTTTGCTTCTGCCTCCCTCCTCTTTCTCCAATTCTCCTTGACTCGAAACGAAGGAAGCAATCCTTTAATGTCTTCGTTTTCCTCCGTCTCCCAAATCTCGATAGCTCTCCACCTCTGTCTCTCCGTTTTTCCTCGTTCCTCTCGCTCTCTCTGTTTTTCCAATTTTTGAATCCCTGTTTCTCGATCTCTTTTTGATTTCTCTCTCTCTCCCAGTCTCACCCTCAATCTCTCGTTGTATCCTAGTTGTTTTTTCGATCTCTCCCACTCTGCTCCCTGATTTTTTTCATCCTCCAGACCCCCCCTTCTCCCTCTTCCCCAAATCTCCTCCGCTGCTTCTTATTTTGAAAATCCCTCCTCTTCCCCCGTTCGCACTCTCCTGCTCTCTCCTTATCCTCTCGTCCTGCTCTCAATCTCTCACTCCCTCGCTCGATTTTTTTCGATCTCCCCTGCCTTCATTCCGACTCAAATATGATTCCCCCAGGACCAACCTCCTCCCCTCTCTGATTCTTTTCGGTCTCTCTCGCTCTACTCCTTCATCTTTCGAATCTCTGCTTCTCCCTCTTTTCTGGTTTCCCCCTCTCCGATTTTTCTAGTCGTTCTCTGTCCCCTCCATCTCCCTCTACCTTCTCCCCACTTTTTTATTCTCATTTCTCGTCCCTTTCTCTCAGCTTCGATGGTGAAGGCGACATGAGGAGGGAGTCAACTCCTTGAGCCCCTCGCTGCCAGCCTATCGCCTGAACTTTCTCCCAGACTCTCCTGCTCTTCCTTTTCTGCTTTTTCTGTCTGTGCTCAGGGTTCTCCCTGGAGTTGTGCGACGTGTGAGAGTGGGAGGCAGCCAAAAAGAAATACGGGTAGGGTAATGAGTGGATCCAGGTTGGGTTGATCTGGCCCAACAAAAGTTCAGCCCAAACCTTTTTTTTTTTTAGCCCATTTCTTCTTCCTTTTTAATTTTTGCCAATTTTAACTTAATTTTAATTTTTTTTTATATTTTTGCTAATTTAAGTTTATTATTATTTTTGAGATATTTTATTTTTATTTTATTTTTTTCTGGACAAAATACGGTGTTCACAATGGTTGAGGAGAAATTTTAACGTACCAATTAACACAGGTATATTGTCATATTGAGGAAAAAGTAAACATGCTAATGTTCTCAACTCAGATGCATTCTAATTTCATGAAATAAAACATATTAAATTATATATTTGTTGAAATAATTATTTAGTTAGTTTTATTTGTTTACAATTTTTTTTAAATAATTATAATTATAAATAATTTTTGACATTTGTTTAATTTTGTGATGAAAATGTTAAATTTTTAAAAATAAAATAATAATTAATTATATTATCATTACTTTTAAAATATATAAAGGATAAAATGGTCTATATATTATTATTTTTCCTCCCCTCCCCTCCTGAACCAAACAATATATCTCCTCTCCCCTCCCCTCCCCTCCATTAAAATTCCCCTCTTTTCCTCCCCTCCCCTTCCCTCCTTTAAACCAAACAAGGCCTAAAATCTCTCCCCTCTCCGTTAAATAAACTAAACAAGGTATTATGAAAACCCTTCCCTTTCCCTCCTCTTGGTTGAACCAAACACTATGTAAAAGTTGTAATAGAGAGTGTGAGTTACAGAGAAAACTCTAATCTCCTTAAACCCTCAAGGGTTTAGAATCATCAATGTATTTTTAAACCTGTGACTATGTCTTCCACAAGTAAGTAAATCTTTGGTGTTCTAATTTCATATAATTGTCATAGATTTATTCTAACATTTGGCATCAGAACGACAATTATATGATTTTGAATTCAATAATTAGTTTGAAAACATGATTATATGCATACAAATTTTAACCTTTAGCTATTTTCATCCATATAAATTTTTAAAAATTAAATTGGATGATATTCAAAAAATTGGAACCCAAAACTTTTGGACTTTTACAGATATTGAAATTGTGAATTAATTGGTGCTTAAAATTCGATTTCTCATGCACTCTGGAAGGAGAATTTGAAATTTGAAATTTTAGATTAGAGTTTTAAGATTGAATTTTCAATCTCACAAATTACTGCAAATTGATGAATGATTTATGAATACAAAGTTCCGTGTGATGGTATGAGAGAAACCCACACTCTAATTGCATCATAAATCAAACTTTATCATGGCAATTTCCTTTAAAATTGAGCTCAACTATGGCCTTTGTTTAAAAAGAATTTTCTCACATGAAAAACGCATAAATCCTTGATAACAATTAGGGCTTTTGGTATAAATGAGTTTAGGATGAAGTTTTGATCAAAATATATTAAAAAAAAAATTACAAGAAAAACATATCAAAAATTGTCCAAAACTGAGCTTCATTTCGTCAGGCTAAAGGAGATGTTCTTGCATTAAAAAACTCATGAATCCTTAATAGAATTTGGGGCTTTTGATGCTAACGTGTTTGGGACGGGATTATAAACCAAATCCACGCGAAAACCGCAAGAAAAACACACTAGAATCGAGTTACATTTGCATTGGTACACAGAACCTGTTTCTGGAAACGGGTTAACTAGCTAGAGGAGGAAGACAACCTCCAAACACAAGCCCACTCACAGCTTAGGAGGGTGAGAGAGAGTGTGTATTCTACAAGTGAAATTTTTCAATCCTGTTTTTTGCACTATGATCTATATTTTAAATGTAATTTTTTATAATATATTTTATAATTTTTGGACCACTGTAAATACTTTATATAAATATTAATATCTAAAATATATGTTAATATTTATTTGGATAATATTATGAAAAGTGATACATTGAAAAATTAATTTATCATGTTTTGAACCTTGTGATAATGTTTACTCTCTCAATATAATGATGCATATTTATATATTTTCAGCCTAAAGTATATGTCTTTAATATGTTTATTTTTGAAAAAAATATGATCTTATTCTAATTGTATATACTTAGAGTCTCTTTGGGAATGTTATGAAATTTGTTCATGATCAATAGGGGTGTTATATTTAGTTACATCTCCTTAAAGACTATATTAATTCCTATGCAAGGAATTTTATGAATTATTATGGGTAGCTGTCACCAAAATGGGATTGCTCATATTGATTTATGAAATTTTCTTTATAATTTGAAGGATGTCTCTAATTATCTCATGCTATACCCTGCCCAAAGAAATTTGTTATATGTTATAATTAGATGTTGATTTGTGATAAAGTTATTAGAAGATGCATTGGTTTATGATATTTATCTGCCCAAAGGGGATAGGTATTTGAATCCAATATATTCTCATTAATTAATTCATCTGAGGTCCTGATCTTGGTTGTGACATTGATTTGTACATTCTGTTTAAAGGGGAACGTGCTATTATGAATGCCTCGTTGTGATAGTTTATTTTGATTAAAACTATGTATAAGTAGCCTTTATTATTTATTCTAATGCATTCCCATTTTGCAATTACATTTTTTATAAATAATTGTTTTGCTTTAATTGAAAATTTGACTATATCAAATTATAACAAATAGAAGCAAGATTTATAATTCTCTTTAAAAATTACTGATCTTGATCTAGTACTACGTGAGAATAAATTTGAAGTGAATGAAAAGAGTACAATTGAATAGAAAGAATTCTTAGCCAAATGAGAGAGATCTAACAAATTTAGTTTGATTATCATTAAGAGGATCATCTCTGAGCATACACTTAATGGTTTACCTAAAACTTCAGTTGCTAAAGAATTCCTTAGGATTAAAATATTTAATAGTTAGAGATCTTGTAAAAAATAATAAAGTAGTTGTTGAATATATTGACACATATTCTATGCTAACTTATCTCTTAACTAAATGAGTTAGGGCGATTGTGTTTAAAATATATATTAAGAATATAGGTATTTTAAGTTCATTTGATATATTTGGTCAATGTGAGTTTGAGATTTATATTATTTTCTTGCTATGTTGAGCATTCTCTTTAAATATTTTTTATGTTTACATGATTTGTATTTTGACCAATTGATAATACATTGAATTTTTGTTATTATATATCTTTGTACATATGCATAGATTACAAAATTTTAGAACTCAGTGTCATTAGGACTACTGTGCCCGTGGTCAATGTCATATTGGAATTGAGGCATGATGATTTTTTGATAAACTATACAATTTCTCTATCTTTGAGGCATTTCAAAAAAATTACAATGACTGACAAAGAAAATAATAGTTTGACTATTTGATCACATTAGCATGCTATTTGTCAATGAAGTTAATGACACTTGTAACCATAGAAGGTTTTGTATCAATAAGAGATATAATCACTGTCATGATTTAATGTTATATAAATTTAGTTTGATAAAATTATATTTAGATATCGCATCTTAGATTATATATATATTTTTTAATGTGGCCACATTTTAAAATTAATCATGAATCTAAGAGTCATTTTCAAAATAAAAGCTTTTAAAATAAAAAATAGAGAACTAATTTTGCTCAAATTGGAGAATATTAGAATTATCTAATAACTCTGATGGGCTACAATCAATTTTATTTTTGGTTTAAATAAAAACAAGTTAATTTATGATCCATTTGAAATACATTTTAGGCCCATTTATTAAATTGGTGATCCTATTATTTTTAAGCTGGATATTTTAAAATTTGATTAGTATGGGTAACAGTGCTAGCCCATAACCCATAGGCCCATAATGAAAAGTACTAGGGTTTATTTAAGATTAGTTAAGTCCTTTTTGTATTCATGTTAAATTTTAATTTCATAACTTTTTTCATTAAAAATTATGACAAAGAATGTGAGTTACAGAAGAAACTCTAGTCTTTTCAAACCCTCAAGGACTTAGAATCAACATTGTATTCTCAAACTTGTGACCATGTCTTCCACAAGTAAGTAAACATTTGATGTTCTAATTTCATGTAATTGTCATAAACTTATTTTAACAATATATATATATATCCTAGCAAACTGAATGCAATTTTTAACTAATAGAAGAGCTGCTTATTTCATAAAAATCTTCAAATACTTTAAACACAAATTCACAACTACATTCCATCTTTTCATCTCCACAATAATTTAGTTCTCTCTGTGCCGTCACTTGAAGCTTCTCGCCACCATTGGTAGGTGCTAAGCTCTCAAATGACAAGAGTCACTTATTGTTCTCTTTCCTTATTTATTGTGATTGAGTTGAAATTTAAGCTTCATTATGTTTCCTTGACCTCTTTTCCCTCATCGTGTAGTCTTTTTGTAGTTTCTCTTTTTCTCAATGATTTAGATCAATGGTTTAAAAAATGGTTATTAAATTAAAAGAAATATTAATTTATGGTTCACTAATTTAATTGTAATCAAAGTGTGATTAAAATAATAATAATTATATATATAATATTATATATTAAAATCTTAATATAACAAATAAATATTAATAATTTTTAAATATTTGATTATTAATTTAATATTTCTTAAAATATTTAAACATTTATTTTTTATTATAAAATAAAAATACCTATAATTTAAAATTAAAAGTATTTAATATCAAACATTTAGAATTCTTAAATTATATTAAAACTCCACTTATTATTATAAAATTAAAAAAAAAACAAATGACAATCTTGATTAAACATCTTAATATTTGAAAAAATGCTATTAGGAAATAAAATATGATGGAGAGCAAACATAAAAAATAACTAAATATGTGCCTTTTGTTTTTCTTATATATATATATATATATATATTCTAATACTTTCTATTTTTAGTTTCTCAAATCTATTAAAAATAAATTATTCTATTTTATAAGAAAAAGTCTTTTAAAAAAATTAATGACCAATTCATCTAGTTTTTAATCAATACAATTTTGATTAGTTCAAATGATTTTTGATTGATTCGATAAGTTTTTTATTAATCAATTTTTTTGGATTAACTAAATAGAATTAGTATTTGGATTCTAGTCCAATTGGCTGGCAAGTCCAATCCAATTTTGATTATATTGGTTTGTATTAGTATTGTGTACAAAATAATAGTCTTTCTTTAACCTCCATCATTTGGAGTAAGGTTGGCTATGTGGGCTTTATTTTTTTAAAAAATTATTGTCAAGCATTCTTTATGTTAAAACTGTTGAAATTTATTTATTTATTTTTTTTATAATTTGGTTTTACACATTAAAATCAAACTGTTCAATTTCTTCTTAATCTAAACTCTCCATTTGGTTCAACAGAGGGGAGGGAGTTTAATGAGTTCTATTTGATTGGAAGGAAGGGGAGGAGAGGGAGGAGGTAATTATATTTGGACAAATTTATCATTTATATTATTTTAATTTTATTTTTTATAAAAAAGTTATTTATATCAATATTTTTTAAAAAAATTATAAATTTCAATCTTTTTTTATTTTTAATTTCTTATGAAAAAAATTATCTTAATTTTTATTAAATACTAATATATTAAAATATTTAAAAAATTAAAAGGTAATAAAATAAATTATAATTTAAAAAATATCCTTCCCCTCCTTTTCCCTCTCTTCCAAAACCCCCAATTTGGAAGGGAAGGAAATTTGTCTCCCTTCCCTCTAATTTTATTCAACCAAATATCTTATCTCCCTCCCTCTCTTCTAAAAACCCCCAACCAAACACACCCTAAGTGGTCTAGTTGATTAAAAAATCGATCAGGTCAAATTGCTGAACACACTCAATTGATAGCTTATTGTTTTATGTGCAAGGTCTTCAAATAAATCAGTTATTTACATCGTATACTTCTGTTAACAGAATCATCTCTCATTAATTTTTGAATTAGAGGTTATCTTGAAAGTATTTTGTAAAAATCTATAAAAATGACAATTAACATCATGGTAAGTTGGAATGACACACGAAAGCAAATACAAAAATATGAAAATCAAAAGCTGAAACGATGAGGGACCCGAGGGGAAACCAAATCAAACAAGAATGATGTATGCATGTGGTGAAATTTATCTAATAATATAATGTTTGAAACTAACTTGCTATAGAATTTAATTGATGGAATTTAGAAATTTATGAAAAATAAAGTATGATTAAATTGAATCACTGCACTGTTAGAGGAGCACATCCATTTTGCTATATTTTGACATAAGCAGGTTTTATGACACTCTTACGATCTTAAAGAAACCTGATGTTAGGTTGATTTCCGTCATCATTTTTCTTCTTAAATTTCTGAACATAGTTGTCGTTTGTTTAAAGATATAAAAGGACAAACTTATTTACAAGGACAATTTACAGACAGAAGAAAAACAGTACCTGGCTCTCCCAACAAGCTGTTTACCATTGAATAAGAAAGGTTATAAGATAAGCATCACTCTTAAACTAAAATTAAGGATTAATATTTTAAGCATCCTTATGCAGCATAGTGCCATAATCCATATCAAATCCTTGTTGTTTGTATTAACGCGCTGCTGATATAATAACACTGATAGAAGTCCCATTTCAACTGCGAATTTTGTCATAACACATCTAATAGAGTTCAAGCAATAAAGAATCTCGAATACATATATATATATATATATATATATATATATATATATATATATATATTAAAGAAAAGGAAAAGATTGTATTGATAGAGACCCTTTGTATAAGAAAAGAACTAATACATAATTGCATCGTACAGAAAGTAAGAAAGCAAAAACATCCCGTTATTCCCACTTCATGCAGAGATGAGGACAAGCAAGTTCCAATCACATGAAAATCAGAACGCAGAACCCACTGAAGAAACCCTTTCGATTTTCTACTCCCATTAAAAGGGGGAAAAGAACAGGTTATCTCAAGCTACTTTTTGAGAGTGCAAAGTAGGAAGCAACACTCACAAAGCACAGACAAAATCGTCACTTGTCTCTATATCATCAATATCAACATCAGCATCCATCTCATCAAGATCCATGCTTCTAATGCCAACAAACTGCCCACCGACTTTTTGGCCTTGATCTACTGCTTTTCGAGCATCTTGAATTATACTTAGTATTTCTTCGATGCTCTGCCTCTCGCATGAATCATTCACTTCATCTTCTTGCATCCCACTTTTTCCCCCTTCCCCTATAAATTCTAGTGGCAAGTTCTTCAGGAACCACGGGTGCATTTTAATTTCTGGGATCGTAATTCTCTGCATAAACAACTTGTCATCAAAGAAGATAATAGATAAAACAATTATTCAATAAACACAACTATTATACACGAACTAAGTATACCTTCTCTGGGTCAGCGACAAATATTCTAGATAGAAGGTGTTTACACTCTTTTGAAATATGAACATAGTCTGGTATAGAATAGTGGACACTGAGAATTCGCTGTCAAAATATCCGAACAACGGGTGAATAGTCCTGTTACCCTTGGACAGTGAAGGAATTTAATGGGGAAATCATAATATTTAGTGGTCCAACTAACCGTAAGTGTTTTTCTAAAGTTTCTAGAATCTTCGGGATCTTCAAAAGGATAAGCGCCAACCAGCATGACGTATAAGGTCACCCCACAAGACCAAACGTCTGCAACCTAATTAATCATTCTCAAGAAAGTGTTTCAATATAAAATAACACTAATTATAATTGATTAGAAGAACAAAGTTGGACATGGAAGCAAATTAAATTACCTTCCCATCATATTCCCTTCTTGACAATACCTCTGGTGCAATATAAGCAGGGGTTCCTACGGTAGATTTCGGCTGAGAATGCAGAACAGATGACTGAAGAGAAGAGGCAGAACACTTGGTAACAATGTCTAATTTGACTCTAGAACATGTTCAATTAATTTAAGTGAGAAGTTCTTGCCTTTGAGTAGCCAAAGTCGCAAATTTTGAGTCGTGGTGCTGAGCTTCCATCTAAGAGTGTGTTTTCCAGCTTAAGATCTCTGTGGCAAATTTCCTACATGAAAAAGGTATCTTCAATTTAGCTAAAGCAGGAAGGTTCAAATTGAAACATTCACTAGAAAGTGGAAACTAGACCATTTTAGATCCAGAATGGACAAGAGTAGTACCATTGAATGGCAATAGCTGACACCAGAAATCAGCTGCTGAAAGAAATATCTTGCCTATGACGCAAACGAAGAATTTAGATGATTTTTTTCTTTTGGCTCACAGGTATTGAGGATATGAAATACAATGTAATGTACTACTGAATCACTGATTGTTCATGATAAGTTTTTTCAATATTAAAACACTATATATGATGGGCAAAATATCAACACTGTAAATGCATTAAAAATGAAATTTTATGAGTAAACTAAGTCCAATAACGATGCATTTGAAAAGGACAATATGAAGGAGGTTTTGGAGTATTTAAAATCTTTCAAAATGTTCATGGAGAAGTTAAATATTTTTAAAGTTCTATTTAAATGTCTCTTATATCCTTTGTAAATATTTTGTAGAATATTATAGAAAACAATATAGACCATCAAATGAAATTAATCATTACTGCTCACTCACTAAGGAGACAGGAATAATGTAGAACTTGGGAATATAGACCTTCCTTGTTTGTAAAACATTCAAAAGTTGAGGAATATAAGTTCCTCCTCAAACTCTCTTCCAGCTTTCTTTATTTTTGACCTCCTCGCCTATTTTTGAAGGTTCGGCCGACTTAACAAGGATCAAGAGATTTGATCACGCTAACGCCAACACGGTTAAGAATTGAAATAAAGTTTCAAGACGATGACATTAGCCTCTGTTGGACATTGTTGGAAGCCAAAGGACCAACAACTTGCCATTCAAAATTTCAATGAGTAGTTTGTTTATTTGCTTCAGCAGAAATAATTATCCTATAGTCCTACTTTCTTTAATACAGAATACAGAGTGGATGCAATCTTTGTCACTAACTTGGAATTAAGAAATTACATATGTAATATAATGGCCTCTTTGACAAAAGCACTATCCAAAAGTGAGTTCAAATAATATACCTCGTCTTCGCTGAATCTACCCGCACTGCATATTCTTTCAAAGAGTTCTCCCTCAACAGCATATTCCATCACTATGGCAAGATGGGTCGAAGTGAGCAACACCTGCGTAAGTGGCCATTTCATCTTAATCACCTTAAATTTTACATATTAGCATGAAAGGCAAGAGGTACTAAATAATTGTTGGCCACCTAAAAAAAAAAAAGAGGTACTAAATAATCATGTTCATAAGCAAAGGACTAAGAAGCACTGATATGAGTACTCGTATCGAGTATGATACGATACAATACGTAAGATACGATAATTTTTAAAATTTTAAGATATGAGTACGGGAATATATATATATATATAATTATATATATATATATATATTCAATAATCTAACACATTAAAAATTAGATTAAACCATAAATAAATTACAATAGCGTAAACAATAAAACAATTTACAAGTATAAATAAGATATTCATAATAATTTACATTTTCAACAAATATTAATACTAGAATTTGTAATCCAAATTAATCTTCATTTTTATCTATATTGACATTAGTAATATTTCTTACTTATTGGAATTTCATTAAAGGAATCTTATAACTTTTCTTTTGGATATCTATCTTATATAACTGCATGCTAATCACATGAAAGTTTTTTCAAGCTTTGATATTATATTAATAATCATGTGTCTAGAATAAATTTTGATTTAATTTTCAGCAACTTATATTTTTCACAAAATAATGCATAAGGAATAAAGAAAATTAACAAATAAAAACACATTTAAGTTCTAAAGATATTTATTCTATTAATTCATATTTAAAAATTTTCTACAAATTTTTTTAAAAACCTAACAATATGACCATATCGTGAGTAAAGGTATTGAGAAGTTTTACCAACCAATAAGTATGCTTAGTCTAATTTATAAATTTAGATTTGGACCTAACTCCCTAGATTCCATGCAGTATTATATCGTGTGTAATAAAAATAATAATAATATAAAAGAGTGAATATATATATAAATTTGCTTCTCTTCTTTTCACCCCCATTTATTCCCTTTTTTTTCTATCTTTTTTCAATTGCACATTTTAGATTTATTTACTAAATGGAAAGAATTTGAACCAAATGAAAACTTAAGATTTAATTTATATACTTTATTTGTTGTCATTTTTACTTTTTTTATTATGTATCATTTTTCATTTTATAAATTTAATTTTTTTTAAAAAAAATGCCCTTATGAAACGTGATATAAAATTAGCTATAAATTGACTTTTCAATCAACTTTTAGATAAAATTGCTATTTATTTGTAAAAATTATCAAATTCATTCGAAGCTATTGATTTTCAAGAAAACGAGTGGAGGAAATTAATATGCTCTTCTGTCTTCATCAAATTTAAGCAAACATAGAAACAAGACAGAGAAGAAAGGACAGAGAAGACGACGGAGGAGGAGGACCAGAGAATAAGACAGAAGCTTTGCCACCAGAGATGAAGGTGCACCTGCCACCGGAGAAGACGATAGAGGATCAGACGACTTCACGGAGGGAGGAGATGAGAGACGGCGAGCGATGCGAGGCGAGACACAGCGCAGCAACAATGGGAAACTCCAAATCCAGAGAAGAGTGAGGGAGAAGCGTTGGGTTTGACGGAGAAGAAGGGCAGGTTAATGAGGCAGAAAACGGCGTGGTTACATTTTGGAGTCGATCAGAGCCATTTCGCAGCTGTTTCTGAAACGTTTTGATACAAAAAAATGTTTCAAAATGTACAGAAGAAAAAGAAACGCATGGGGTACGTTTGTACCCGTACGGTGCACGTATCCGTACTGGAAATGTATCTGATATGGGTACGCATCCAAAAACGCCGCATCCGTGCTTCCTTGGCAGAGGATTTAAGAAACCATATTCAGTTCGTTTTCAATAATTCTGATCAATGCTTTCTAGCGCAGTGATGGAAAAAAATGGAACAGAGGCATCCTCCGTGAAGGACAGATTATGCTCCCATTCTTTTCTTTCATGAATGTTCCATTTTGGAGAATAAAACTGAATATTGTACAGCATAGCTCTGCCCACGATGATAAATGCCACTAGAGACTGGAGACTTAGATGTATATATGGATTACTGGATTGCATGGAAAGTTTAGGAATGAAAATATTCTATTTTCAGAAATTTCGAAAAAAGTACCCAGAGAAAGGGAAGGAAAGGAAAAATGAGTTCCTATGGTAGTTTGGATTTGAAGAAAGGAATAACAGTTCAAAAAACCTGCTAGCTCGGCTAAGACACAAAGCATAAGTATAATCACTCTCATACTTCAAGGTTACACAAAGAGACCATAAATGGGTCTCAATTACCTCTTTAAATCTAATGATATTGGGATGCTTCAAGGACCTATGATTTATAATCTCCCTTTGCACATGCTCATCAATCTGCAAAAATCAGAAGAAGCCCATTACAGTTCCTAAAGAACAGTAAAAATAATCTAAAATGCATAGAACATAAGTATCAGCTGGATAGAAAACATGGGCAAAGAACTATGGAGTTTAAAAATAGAACCTTTAGGCCTCTCTCAATAAACTTGATAGCATATAAATCACCACTCCGCTTCTCCCTCACAAGCTTTGCCACCCCAAAATTCCCTGACCCAATATCTTTGATTATATCATATCGTTCCATTGTTGTATTTGCAAGCTTCAAAGCTCAAGCAGAGTATCTCAGTGCGTCTATTATTGCTCCCCCTTCTTGTTTTGGTGGGGCATCCTCATCATTTTTAAGGCCTCCAACTTGGAAAAAACTTGCTTGGATTTTGGGTTACAATTGGACCGTCAACGTACCTTCAGATATCGGGCTCTGGGATTGGAAGTTTGGAACAGAACAAAAATGACAAGAATGACAAAATCACACGTGGCCCCAATTTACTGGTTAGAATTTGTAGCAAGCCAAAAAACAAAGGTGGTGGTTGATTGGACCATTAGTAAGAAATCAATCAATTCAAGGTTAGAGAGTTAGGGACCACTCCTTACTCCGTTTGGATTCTCAGGAGTGCAAAAAGATAAATTATCTTTGGAGTATCACATATTTCTCTTATTTTATTTATTTATATTTTTTAATATTAATCTTTTAACAACAAAATTATCTTTGCATCCTCTCACTTCAGAAGCAATTCACGGATCCTCACTTCAAAGATCCGTGTCCCTCCTCACTCTTTCATTCTACAAATGAACATGTTCAATTCAGAATTTCGATTAACTGGTACTATGAACATTGATAAGTATTTCCAAGGCGAGTACCTTAATTATAATACTCTGACGGGGGCATGTTTCCAAGCACAAAAAGTCTAAAAATATTTTTGATATAGATATTAATTTTTTTAAAAATAAAAAGTTAAACTTTTTAAAAATAAATTATTACTTTTATATATTTTTAGGAATTAAAAAGTTTAATTTCCTTTAATTTTTCAAAATGAATACAGGTATCGAAATTATAACCTATTTCACCTAACCTCCGAAAAAAAACTACTTATCTTTTAAAAATATTTATTTTCACAAAATGAAATATTTAATCAAAATTTTATAAAAAAATAAATTATCTTTGAATAATGGGAAAATCAATTTTTTTGCTGTGAGAAGAAATAAAAAATTGGAATTTCTCCTCATAAGAGAAGTAGAAAATTATTTTCATTTCTTTTTAAACAACTTTACTTACACTTATTAATTATTAAAATTACCTCTAATTCTTTACCTAATTTTTAAATACACGCTGTCTTAAGTAATTTGATAATAAAAATAATTTGTTTGAAAAAAATTGTAAAATGCAACCATTATCAATACTTATAAAATAATTCTGTTAAATATACTTTTTTATAAAAAAAAATATTAAAAAATTCACAATAATCTCAATCGCACTCTGAACAGGTTACAAGAAGAGTAAAGAGAAAGTAACCAACGAGAGAGACTAAAACTAAATCTATGGGTATGACGTGGACTGTGCAAAGAAACAGTGGTGCGGGAGGACGGTGGCGTTGTGGGACGACCACCACCACCACCACCACGTTTGGGACAGGAAAGAAAGGTTGCTGTTATTCTATGATAATTTCTTGCAAGAAAGGGAAAGAGAATAGTGCATACAAAACAATGTGATAACATTATTATTATCAACCCATTGATACTGGACGGTGGTGGTCGGATTAAAATGGAGCAAGTGGGTACTTTTCTCGAGGAAACACCCAACTATGTCATTTTCATGCGTTTCTGTCCCTCAGCTTACCTTGATTTTGTTTCACATAGCATATGCAATACAAAAGATTCTGCAGGAGAAACCTATGCGAAGCTCCCCCAAGGATATTTTATTAGCTTTCACTTTTATTTATCTTCTCTTTTGAACTGAATTCTTTTTTATTATGGGAAAAAATTTAATTTTTTTAGTTTTAAAAAATATATATTTAAGTTAATAGAAGATATTTTAGTATAAAAAAATAAAAATTAAACTAAAAAAATAATATAACCTTTTGTTTAAAAAAACATATTTTTTAAAAAATTAAAAAATGATATAATTTTAATAAAACTCAGAAGAAGAATATAATTTACTCAATATCTTTTTCCTCATCCAAACTAGAGCTGAAAAGGAAATTTTTAATTATGAGGATAAAAAATTTTAATTGCAAGAATAAAATTTTAACAATAAAAAAAGTACACTTTAAACATTCTAATTGTAAGAAAAAATTCAACTGAAAATAAAAATTTTGGTCTATTGGATTTTTAAAATGATTTCAAATTTTAACAATAAATATTTTCAACTTATAGTTATAAACTGTAATTTTTTTAAAAAAAATTTAATTGTAATAGCTTATTTATTGAATAATAGTAAATAAGAATATAAGAGAAAAGTGGGTAAACAAGAAACTTATGGATTTTATAATATGAAAATTTTTTTCTTACAATTAAAATTTTTGTTTTTTATAATGACACAAATCAAGTAAATAGCTTGACCATAAAGAATCTGTGTTTACAGTGAACATTACTTCTCTATCAACTTGAGCAATATTTGGTTAAATGAAAAGATCAAA
Source organism: Erythrophleum fordii (assembly GCA_032878935.1). Classification (NCBI taxonomy): domain Eukaryota; kingdom Viridiplantae; phylum Streptophyta; class Magnoliopsida; order Fabales; family Fabaceae; genus Erythrophleum; species Erythrophleum fordii. The sequence goes on from JAVQMF010000054.1 coordinate 47,371,612, forward strand.
TTAATGAACATAAAATTGCCTTAGTTTTCTTGTCTTCCATCTCTCAAATTTTATATTTGGATTTGGGGAAATGCTTTTATCCAATAATTCTTTTTTTTTTTTTCAATCTCACAATTTTCCCTCAATTTAAAGAGAAAAAGAGATGAGGTCTAACGCACACCCAAAAAAATAAAATAAAATAATAAAATAATTGAGAGAATCCTTATTCATGTTTTACATTAAAAATTATGAGATAGAAGTTAACAATTCAACTATGGTATTACAAATAGAGCTACATACCAAATTGGAGGACTTGGTCAACCTAGTCATAGTGAATTAGATTGTATCAAGTCAAACAAAAATTGTTTTGGCCAAACTAAGTTCAAGCCCAAGCATTTTAATTAATTTTAACTCACTCAGTTCAAGTATATATATATATATATATATATATATATATTAAAAATATTTTTTAATGCTTATATGATTTTTTAAAGTAATATATAATTTTAAAAAAATTATAATTTTTTTATAAGAACAATATATAATTTTATATAAAAATTTATTTTTATATTTTTACTAAAGGCCTAATCCAACTCAGTTTGAGTTAGGCACTATCAACCAAATGGCCAAACCGACCTGGATGTGTGGAGCCCAAACCACAATAACCCAGGGGGCACGTTGCCTTTCATTGTTCCAAACTGAGTTTCACTCCTGTCGTGACGGACGAGCAGACAAATGGCTATTAATATGATGTAAATAATTTTTGTGGGGAGAAATACTTAAATAACTATACCATTTTTTTATTATAAAAATATTTTTTAATTAAAATATAACTTTAAAAAATAATATCTCCAACTCCCAAAAATATCGTACGCTGGAACAGTGCCTTGTGTAATTATTCATTGACGCAGTTTCACATTAGTTAAAATGATCGGCCGGGACTACATATATATCTTTTTCTGTTCCTAATAACAGCTATATTTTGATAACCCTAAAAAATGATGAACAAAAGCTCGGTCAGACAATTATCTTCTCTTGTTTAAGTGGAGACACTTCTTAAAATCAACTCTTCTTCTTAGGGAGTGTTTGATTTAATGGAGGAGAGGGGAGGGGAGGGGTTTTAATGATATCTTGTTTGGTTGATTTGGAGGGGAGGGGAGGGGAGGGAAGAGGTTTTAATGAAATCTTGTTTGGTTGAGAAGGGGAGAGGAGGGGAGATAAAATTAAATAGACAATTATACTCTTATTGTATTAGAATTTTTAATTTTTTTTATTTTTATAAAAAAAGACTTTTTCTTACTTTTTATTATAAAAAATAATTTTTTATTTTTATTCAAAAAATATTTTTTATTTTTATAAAAAATTATCTTAAATCCCATTAAAAAAATAAAGATTTATATTATATTTTAAATAAAAATAAGAGTGAAGAACAATTTAGTCAAATAAAAATACCCCCTCCCCTCCAACTTTTTCATACCAAATAAGGGGAGGGCCTCCCCTCCCCTCCCCTCCCCCAAACCCCTCAAACCAAACAGGCCCTTAGGTAGTAGAGGTAATTTTTATTTTTTATTTTTTTAACCAATGAAGGCTGAGAGGAAATACCTTTTAAATAATAGGCGCACCTATTTTTAACTAATAAATACACTTTTTAACCAACGAGAAGCGTATTTTAATAAGATGCCTCTTTTTAATGATTGATTATAATTATATTACTACAATTTTTTACTAAATTAGATAAGTTAACATATTCATATGAAATAAAGCCTAGTAGGAACAACCATAAATATGTTCCTCTTGCTTGTCCTAAAAACGGCAAAATTTATCTTTTAAGATATAATCAGAAGTAAGGTTATTCATGAACAGGGTTAGGTCAGACATCTAGTATGCCTAATGTCTGATCCAATTAAGACATTGAGTTTATTTTTATATCCGCGACTCAACTCGACCTAAACAAATCTAATTTTATATTGGGTTAGAGTGGATTAAGACCATCAGGGCTTTTTTTTTTTTTTATAAATTAATACTTGTAATATAAAAATATTTTTTTACAAACTCATAGATAAATACTTTAAAACAATGAGCTTTTAGAATTTTTATATTTTTATTAATAATAAAAAAATAATTTAATATTATCAAATAAAATATTAGTTATACTAACATAATTAGCTTTAGGTAAATATGTATTTTTTTATTATTTAACAAAATAAATGTCAATCAATATATACATCAATAGTGAAAATAATTAAGAAGTAGAGAGAATTTAAATAAATAATGAAAGTTATAACATGTAAAAAAAATTAAATAAAATAAAAATAAAAATATACATATAAAATGATAAAATATTAATAACTAAAAAAATAATTATTAAGACAAGTTAATTAGAACATATCTTTATTCATAGGTAGGTCTAAGCTGATATAATTCTATTTAAAGTTGTATTTATCTATATTTTTTTTTTGACACGACCTGATCCAACTAAATCGAATTAAGATGGACTTTTGCAACCTAATGGGCCAATAACATCCTAATCAGAATCAGAAGTTAATAAAAAGGCTGTCTGGATAGACGCATTACGATCTACATTGATATTCGTGGCACTGTATTGATATGTACACGATAGGATTCCCGTTACATATTTAAACACCATCTGTAACACTATTGTCTACAATTCGTAGCCTGGGAACCTCGAGTTGTGGGGAGCAAGTAGATCAAACCAAAGGCATGCTATCCCAGCCACTCCTTGGAATAGAGAGTACGGATTGCTTCCCCGTCCGATTTGGCCCTCTGCGCTCTGAGTTATTGCATGATCATACAAGAAACATCCAAACACTTTTGCTCTCTCTTCATATATACTCTCTCCGGTTAGTTTGTAAAGAGAAAGGGAGGCATATGCATTTCCAGATATACCATCAGCAAGTCCCACCTTCTTCACCAGTCCTCTCTTCCACACAACTTCCCCTGCTTCTATTGCTGCATCCCGGAGTTCTCTGTCATCTGGGAACACCTGAAGGCACAGAACCATGTTGAAGTCACACATTTATTTACATCTAAAAGTAGAGTTTGAGCTTAAGCAAGTCACTTCTTCAAGCAAATATTCTTTTGTAGAAATCGGACTTCAACACAGACAGGTGCATCTTCAGGTGCCAATCATAAATTTTTTTCTCTTCCAATTTCGACTTTCTTATGAACAAGTACTCCAAGATTTTTTTTTTCTTTTCATACTTCGAAAATTGGACACCCACACTCTCATTTACATTCAACCATAAGTGAAATTCTTGTATACATTCTGCAATAGCTGGCTCTGCAAGGAGCAGATGAAGAACTCCCCAAAGGGAGTGTTTTAGATGGTTAGATCAACAGACCTGTGTTGGTGAGTTTCTAATGACTTTGCATAACCAGTTAGTGATACGTATGTAAGAATTTCTCAATTATTGAACTAAGCACATGTTTATTTCATCAATTATTAATTTCTCAATAATAGACTGAGTTCAGCTTCCAAACACAATTAAACACCCCTCCCCCAAAAGAAAAAAGCTTTGTAGAACAATTAGTATCAGGTAGTTTACCTGTGCCGCCTTGCACAGCGTGATGGCCATGCCAGTAGCACCATGAGACCACTGCACCAATTTATCCCTAGGATTCCCTTCGCTTGAGGGGTAATTTCCACTGCAAGGGAAGCGCTTACTCATAAGGTATCTTAAAGTTCCCTTGACATCCTCAGCATCCTCTCCAGGAAGTGGAAAATGAAGAAGAACCTGCAAGATACCAGCAAGGCCGTTGGCTGCACCCAGGTACCTGGTCCCATGCCATCTATACATCAATGGACAGTCTGTGTTATTAGAAGCTCCTGCCCTACCCCCAGCCAACACTGCATCTATTATAGGCATCAGAATATCAGTGGGCACTGCGTCTTCTCTAAGATGCTTCTTTATGAATAAAGCAGCCCATATGAATCCAGCTCGCCCGTACAGAAGATCATATGACATTCCAAAACCACCTTCCTCAGGTCCAACGGGTAGAGCTCTTTCTGTTGCTACCTATGAATTAATTATCAGTTATTATGCAAATTCATATAGCATGCCGAAGAATAATCAAAACTTAGTTAGACAACGCCCAAGTCCCTACTTAAAGACTATAATACGTCATAGCAACTCTGATCCTCTATTGTGTCTCATAAAGTGAAAACTTTTCAACTTTGCTCTGGCTCTCAACAGTGTCTGAGATTGTATTAGTCAATTAAACCACACAAAAAAAAAAAACTGCTATCTTTAAATTGGTCACCCTAAGCTCCCCCCCCCCCCCTCCCCAAAAAAAACAATCTTTTTTCTTTCTTTCTTATCATGAACTTCATATCAACTTTTGATGCCCTAAGATTCTATGACAAGTCCTCTCTTGTTACATTTTTTTTTTTTGGTGCGGGGTCACGGGAAGAGAATATATGACAAATCACTCAAATAAGGTGATTCCATTAGGGCGGGTAGCAAGCATTGAACATTCTTCATTGGCTTGCCTAACCTTAAGATTCCTGAAAAAGGAAGAGGCTTCCTTCAACATAACGCTAAGGTCAAGTTATAGGACGACAACTCGCTTAAAAAAAAAAAAAGCACCAAAGTGCATCCGTGCAGAAGAACCATAAGCGAAGCCACATTGACTCTTTAAAGGTTCCATTTGATTCAACGGAGGGGAGGGGATTTAATGAGTTATGTTTAGTTAGAAGGGAAAGGAAGAGAGAGAAGGGGAGATTATTATTTGGTTCAGAAAGGGAGGGGAGGAGAGATAATTATATTTGGACAAATTTATCTTTTATATTATTTTATTTTTATTTTTTATAAAAAAAATTATTTATATCAATAATATTTTAAAAAAATTATAAATTTCAATCTTTTTTTATTTTTAATTTCTGATAAAAATTATCTTAATTTTTATTATATATTAATATATTAAAATATTAAAAAATTAAAAAAGACAAAAAAATAAATTAAAACCTAAAAAATAACCCACCCCTCCCCTTTCCCTTTCCTCCCCTCCAAAACCCCCCAATTTGGAGGGGAGACAAACTTGGGTCATTTCCTTTTACTCCCCTCTCTTTTCTTTCAATTTTATCTAACCAAACATCTTATTTCCTTCCCCTCTTCTCCTCTCCAAAAACTTCCAACCAAACACACCCTTAGGCTGGCATAAAAAAAGAAGTACAAGGAAATATCTTGCATGCAAGTGTTTGTTGATATTTAGGTAAAATAAAACAACTTATCTAGCGGATTTTTTTTTTTTTCCAATATTCCGCATGACGCCGTGATCTTCTTACCTCATTGAATAGACCCAAAAACAGGTCCCGCTTTTGATTGTTGCCCATGTAATTAGCCACCACAGCACCAAGAGCGCAAACGCCTCCTCTACCGCACAAAAACGTCACGTGCCTGCAACACGTGATATCCTTCCCAATTAGAAGTGAAAAGAAATGAGTAAACGAAAAGCTAACAATTCATAGTGATAGAGTTGATACAAAAGCGACGCATATGACTTATGATTAAAACCAGGATTACCCACAACCAAAGATTACAAGGGTTTCCACGATGTCTACATGTATTCAAGAGTTACTTGAAAAATGAATTTTCAATTCAATTAACCACATAAACAGATATTTAAGATGATGAGGAAAATATTTGTTTACTAAAGAAGATGCTATGCGGAAAAAAAAAAATCTTTTGTGCCATATGACAAATTAAAATATCTTTTAAAATAATTTAATTACTTAAAGAGAGGAATATTTTGTATGTGTCAATAAGATTAAAGCTTTTTAGGAAATGAATTTCTTAAAATAGTGGTTTACCGATTAAATTGGGAATCGGCAAGTCAGATCGTCAGGACCATTTCCGATCAATAAAAACCAGTGTGAAATGAAAACATCAGAGTTGCATTGGGGCTTGGTAGAAAAATTTGAAAAACAATAGAGTGGGAAAATTTGTTTGAGACGTTATTTTGAAACTGGGCCATCCTATTAGTTTTGGACTTCTTTAAGTTAACCCTCATATCTAGAAGGGCCAAAACTGTAATTCGACGCATATTGTATTATATTTATGAGTTATTATAACTATATAATGCTTATATATGACTTGTAATATAATTTATTTATTATAACATATATCATGTATAATAGAATTGACTAATTATTATTATTTTTATATATGTTTATGATACAATTCCATTTCATTACTTAATAAATTTATTGACTCGCAAGTCCTAAACCAATAGAATTTTCAATTTAATGTATGGTTCAATTTTTAAAATACAATCCTAAAATATTTTATCTGATTAAATTCGAAAAAGATAAAAATAAAAAAGCTGGAGTCCAGCCAAATGGATTCTATCAAGAGCCCACTTCTATCTCTATCCCTGTCGAATTTTCTTGGCTAAAAGGTATTTTGGAGATCTGAATCAGATGTCCAGTCATTATTAACATCAGAAAATGACGTGAAAATATCTGGCAAACTTAAAAAAAAAGCTGATCTTTGGATCCCTACCGTACACAAGTAACCAAAACTGAAATTCTGAACGAGAAGTGCTGTTGCGGAAATTATCAACAGGGTCAGTATTCTAACCTATCTTTTTTAAAAGGTAGTAAATTAGCATAGCAATAATCTCTTCCAAAAACTTGCTATGCTCATCGATTGAAAAGAAAACACTGCACTACAGCAGTCAGCGCGCACATGTTTTGGACCATTGCCCAGAAAACACCCACAGAAAATGCATTTAGATTTTAGAATAGAAGGCTTTTAAGTGACGATCACAGTTAGCTCCAGTCAATTATATCTTTGTTCTAAGATTTTTTTTAGTTAAAAATAATAAATAAATAATTTTTTAATAATATTATAATAAATATATAATTTAACTGAAGAATTATATATTATTTACCAAAATTATAAATTTGTCATGGTATTAATAAAAAATTATGTATTTATCATATTTTAATTAAAAATTTAATAATAAAAATATAACATTTACATACAAATTTTTTCTTTTTCTTAAGATATCATCTTGCAGCGACCTCAACTCAGCATCTCCACCCAACAGATATTTACCAAACTGACAAGGACAGAAGAAGCGTGCGTACTGCGCTCCAGAATCAGATTACACAACTCTCACAAGATTTGGATCCTCTAAAATTTTTAACCAAATTTTGTAACACGAGATTGGAGAAAGGCAAATAAAAGAAAAATACTCAAATAAGTTCAATTGAAACTTCACACTCTTGTATCTCTTTTTCTCTCTTAACTTTTATCATGTAAAACATTTTGGAGGATCCAAATTCAATTTCGCAGCTAACGTGAATTGAAACGGAAGATTTAAATCCAATACAAGTTACCTGAGGGAGGCACGAGCAACGGTGGCACACGTGTCCACGATCTCCCCGCACAACAGCAAGTCGTATTCGTTACCGGTGACCTCGTAGGACCTCAAGCAAGTAAAAGCTGTGCCAAGCAGACCCGTATACGCCGTCGGGTCCATCACCAGTTCCGTACGATTGCCTCCGCTAAGGGCTTCTCTCCAAGTAACCTCTACCACCTGCACAGTACAGTTCAGGCAGAATCGCATAAGCACAAAATTTCACACACAGTACGAAGCACTAAGAAAAAACCAAAGAGCACGTATCAGTTACCTGATCCTTGAGGGAAATTGCCGCTCTAAGAAAAGTCTCGTTGGGAAGTGACAGATTTGTAGGCGTCAGAGTCATGCTTTCACCGGCGAAATCAAACGGTTCGCGTTTGCCGTCGTTGTGTCCATCCTGGGACTGAGACACCAAAACCGACGATGTCATCGTTGGCTCTGAAATTTTATAGTGGGTTTGGCAGTTGGCGAGAAAGAAGATGAAGCACCAAACGCTTGCCCACAGCTACGTGTGAGTGTGTATCTATACAAATATATATATACATATACATATATTCTCCCAGGCAATACCGCAACAGACTAGCATATCGTTTTGGATTTAGGAATATGTCGAGGGATTGCTGTGGTTCTGTAGAATGGCTGTGTGTTGGAGATGCTGCGCCTCAGTGCCACGTCAGCAACCTTTTTAAGGATGAAAAGTAACTGTTGGATGCATGCGAATCACATGCTGATTCTGAAGAAAATTTAATGATTGCCAAAAACTGTGACAAGAAAAGAATGTAACTAATTGTAATGAATGAAGCAACTTTGATTTAGGACCGCGAGATGTGAAATTCATGAGTAAGTTTTTGAGTTTTTCTCAATCTGTCGCTGTCGTGGTATCTTATCTGTCCCGTCCTTTTTGCGTGAGGAGGAAATAAAAAGTTTTGATCGGATGATTACCCAAATTTCTTCTGAATTGTTTAAGCATTATTAATTTGGTAATGAAAAACTGAATAACGTGTCCACAAAAAAATAATGATACTATGCATTTAATTACTCTTTTATTCATAAGCATCTATGTTTTCTTTCGTATAAGTTTCAAGAAATTAAGATGCTGGAGAATGCCTCGAAAAAGGTGTTAGGTATAGATGATAATTAAATTGATCGAAGCCAAAGAATACATTAATAAACTAATCAAATTCACTAAGGAAGCGGAAGGCTCTTCCGAAGACAAAGGTGATGTCTGTTCAGAGAGTTCCCATTATACAAACCGAAGGTCGAACATATGCAATAACTTGTACGTTTTACCGAGTTGCTGCGATTCATTCCTACAGGAGCAGTATGCATGATTCAACCGAAAATTATAATTTTTTCCACGATCAACCTTGCTTGTCTTCTCATTTAACTATTGTCGTGTACGCTTCGGTAGTTTAGAGTCGTTACCTTCTCTAATAAAGCTATGCTATTAAGTTATTTAAAAACTTTTTTTTGGCGATTAGGTATTGTTTAAATAAATTTGTGCTCACTCTAACTAATTTATTTTCTCAGGGGCAATTGGACAAACCTTAAAAGGTTATCAGTGTGATGAAAACATGACCTTTATTTTTAATTAGTCTTTGCTGGAAAAGAACCTATAACAAAATGGGGGTCGCAAATTATAGTTGATATGCACAGTGCAAGAGTCGGACGAGTGGGAGCATGCCAAATTTATATTCTGGGCATACAAGTGTACTCTCAGAAATGTAAACCAAAAAAGGATTATGGATGGGGCGGAGTAACGTTTAAGCGTTCGTCGTTGGAAATGGAAGGTTCCTTTTTGTGAGTACTTTTTCTCCTTATAAGATCTCCAAATCTTCGAAGTAAAGCTCTTCTTTTTCTTGAGCTATCGTCCGTATCATCAAGTTGCGACTCATCTATTTCATCTGAACTTACTATATCTCCATCTATTTCATCGAATATTGAACCCTTGAGGTCATCATCATCCGTTTCTTTGTTGGTCTCTTCATTCCCTTCCTTGTGTTGTTTATGGGGAGCAATTATGTCCTTCAGATTGAAACTGATCGTTTTGCTCAGATTCTTACCTTCTTTGTGATCCTTGTCTCCTTCTTTATGCGCCTTCCCTTTCCTCCCCGCCTCCTTTTCGTCCTTACTCGCTTCCTTTGTTGACGATTTCTCCTTCTCCTCATTATTTTTCAACTCCCTTATGGGTGCTTCCGCGAGCAACCTCTTCAACTCTCTGATGTTCTCAAATGCTGCAGCTTCATGAATCTTGAGCATTTCATTCTCATGGGTAAGCATCTTCATTGCTTCGTCCCTCACTCCCAGCATATCCTTCAGTTGAGAATTCTCGGCCTGAGCAATCCCAACAACTTCTTTTGCAACATTGGCTTCATTCAATGCTTGTTTAAGGATGTCCCGTAACTTCTGATTTTCTTCCTTTGAAACCTGGGTCTTGTTCTCTGCTTCTCTTAGCATCTCTTTCAGTCTTCTGCTTTCTTCTTGTGCAGCTGTTCTTTCCTCTTCAGCTCTTCTAATACAATTCACTAACTCCTTTGTTTCCGTATTCCATGCCAAAAGCGACTCTTCAGCTTCCGATCTCAATCTCTCAGCTGTGTTATTGTTTCTATCAGCTTCTTTTCTTGTTTCTTCTAGAAGCTGTTTGTAGTTGTCCTCTGTTCTATTTAAGAGCGTTTTCAAATGCTCTGCTTCCTCTTTGCTGTGTTGTAGCTCCACTTGGCTCAATATTAGTTTTTCTTTCGTCTGATGAGCCTCAGTGGCCACTTCTTTCAGTGCTAATGCCAAATCATCCATGGCCTTCTTGCTATTTTCTTCTGCCTCCGTTGCTAGCTTGAGTTCACTTTTAAGGTGGCTTAATTCATCAAGCAGAGTTTTTGCCACATTGTCACTCTCTTCTCCCTCAATTGCTAACTCCAATTCATTTCTGAGGAAGCTCATTTGCTGAAGCAGAGTTTTTGCCTTCATGGGATCGAGTTTCTCACCTTCTTCGGCATCTTTCAACACTTTTCCCCGTTCAACTTGAACTCCCTTACCCTCCTCTGTTTCCTTTATGGAAAGTGAAGCTTGGGCTTCATAGGGAATTTTGGTGTTGGGGGACGCGGATTCCTGAAGCTTCACTACTTTCTCTTTAAGAGAAGCGATCTCAAGCTTTGATTCTTCGAGTAGAATCTTATTCAGCTCAAGCTGTTTTGTTTGCATCACCAACGACTCATAAAGATTCGCTTCCGATGCTTTGCTTTTGTCCAGGTCGGCCTCCAGTTCATGAATCCTCCTTTTACACTCAGAAAGCAAGTACATTGCGTCCTCCTCAAACGCTCTAGCATCATCCATCTCCTTCTTCATTTCGTCCAATGAAGCCTGTTTCTCCGCCAATCGGAGTTCAAATTCTTTATTGGCTACCTGTTTCAATGACTCTGCGTTATTATTCTCTTTCATATCCGCTTGTTCCTCCATATTTGATGTTGCATCTTTTGTTGAAGAATTTAAATCTGTTTTTAGCCCTGAAAGTTTGTTGGTGGGTAATGCTACATCAATCCTTGAATTAGCCTCCTCGGTCATTTTACTCACTTCATTCGACATGTCATCCTTCGGTGAAGAATTCGAATTTGTTTGTGGCTCTGAAAGAGTGTTGGTGGTTAATGCGCCATCAACCCTTGAATTAGCCTCCTCGTCCATTTTTCTCACTCCATTCGATATTTCATCCTTCGGTGAAGAATTCAACTCTGTTTGTGGGTTTGAAACGTTGGGGGCTAATGCTATATCAACTCTTGAATTAGCCTCTTCGTCCATTTTTATCGCTTCATTCGATGTAGCATCCTTCGGTGTAGAATTTAACCGTGTCTGTGGCTCTGAAAGATTTTTTGTGGTTAATGCTACATCAACCCTTGAATTAGCCTCCTCGGCCATTTTTCTCACTTCACTGAAATCATGGACGGCACATTCTCTTTCTTCCTCAACTTCAGAAAAATGCTCCTTCGTCTGATCCAGCTTATCCTCAAGTTTCCCCACATGATTCTGGTGCATCCTCGAAATGTTGCCAAGATATCCCGCACAATCAATTCTTCTTCAGAACCACCTAGACCGTATCGAAATAAACCTCGTCAGCTTTCAAAACAAAAAAAATCCCACGATTTGTTGGAGAAAACTAAGGGACTCATTCAAAGTCCAAATTTAGAACGGTGAAAGCGAGGCCAATAATAGATGGGACCACAGGGTCGTGTCCCAAATTGAACGCATGAAATTACAATACTTTCCAGGCGCAGCGTCAAGTACATGAAACAAGGGACATCGAAGAAGAAAATGAGCAAGCCAAGACCAGAGATTAGAATTGAATAATATAAAAATGCAGAGTGGAAGGAAACAGCAAAACTACCTGGATTTCGCAGGTAAAAAGTTCAATCTATGATGAGTCGTCGTTCAGAAATTTTCTATTTTTTTGAGAAGATGGGAATAGCATCACGGGAAAATTGCAAGCTAATAGGAGCGAGGAGATAGAGGTCAAGTTTTGGAGAATTGCGAAGATGGCGGATTTCCAACAAGGAACCTACGGCCTGGGAGATTAGAGACGCTCCGATTTAGAAATTTGATCATAGAATAGAATAGACTCGTGAGATAATAATAAACAAATTAGAATTATCAAAATATTAAACACAATTTATATAGTTATTACGTGGAGTTGGAACCGACCATTGGCCTTCATTGTTGGTATTATATATGCTGTATGCAGACAGAAATCACAGGACTGGAACGTCTCAATATTATAATTTTCATTTTCTTAAATGGCAGCTCTTAGCCGGCTTACATAGTCCAAGTCGTCGAAGGTTCTTACATGTAAAAGTATGTAACTTGTGGGATCAGAATTACGATAAGAAAATTCAATTTCCTATTAGCTTTGCGGCTAACCCATGTTTAGTAGAGTTTTATTATAATAATTTATCCAACTCAATGCCCTCATTCTCCTCTTTACCTCTCCTCAAAATTGGTCATCAATTCTCATCAACAAGTTCGTGGGAGAGAAAATGTGCGCATAATGGATTGCATACATATAGAGATTATTGGCTCAGTTGGCCCTTAGAGGCCTGTCATAATCTGGCCTAATCAGGTCAGATTAAACAAAAAATATAAATGAATAGAATTTTAAACAAAATTATATCGAGCTCAACCAGGTTACGAGTAAAGACATATTCTATTCAATTTATCCTAATAATTATTATTTAATTATTAATATCTTCTTATCTTTTATATATATTTATTTATTTATTTTATCTGATTTTTTTTACACGTTGTAACTTTTATTATCTACATAAACTCTCTTTATTTCTTAGTTGTTTTCATTATTGTTGTACATACTTACTGATATTTATTTTATTGAATAATAAAAATATACATATTTATCTAAAATTTATATTTTACTTGATAATACTAAGCTATTTTTTTATTATTGATAAAAATATAAAAGTTCCAAAAGCTTATTATTTTAAAATATATACCTATGAATCTATAAAAAATATTTTTATATTAAATATCAATTTAAAAAAAAAATTTCAAACTATCTTAACTTACTCTAAAATCGAACTTATTCAAGCCAAGCCAAATTATAGATATAAAAACAAACTCAATATTTTAATCAGACCAGACATTGGACATACCAGGTGTCCAACTTGACCCTATCCATAAACACACCTACATAAATGGAAGCCAAACCTTTTTTTATATGCACTGGCAAATTTTTGTCGATGAAAAAAGTAAAAGCACTACTTTCTCCCCCATTACAATCAAGATCTTGAGTTTGAGTCGGTCTTCAGGCACGGTGTATTTTATTCTTCACTTATATTCTTTTTTCCTTGTTTCCTACTTAGGGGGTAAACAGTGAGAGAAAGCCGGGGGCGGAGGAAAAAGCAAGCGTGTTGAAATTTCAATATTCAGATAAAATATATCAAACGTTACTTCATGTAATTGACTTTCGTAAGGTACGAATAAAACCAGCCATGTTAACGACCCAAACCCTTACGTCAATATAATCAGGAAGGGGGGGCCGTCAAAAACAAGGGGGATCTTTACGGGTAATGATTTCGCGCACACGAAAAAACAAATTGCTCCAAGAATGATTATTTCCTAAGTTACCATACAACTTCTAATTTCATAGCCAAGCGTGTACGATACAGAATGTTCTTTTCCTCTTCACGCTTCAACAGCCAGCTTTCTGCTTTCCTTTCGTCGTGGTAACACACAAGTCATATAACAGACTACGTACACAAACCATTTCAGCACAATACCCAGCACTCTGCTTTTCTTTGGTACCATATTACATATACGCCAAACTTCCCAACCAAGATTGTTGGCAGATCGATACCCGCTTGGGAGTGGGGCGTCGAAAATAACCAACATCGGGACAGGACGATTTCAAGATTTCAATATTACGCAACTCCATATGTACCGAGAGAAAAAACCAAGGCAAACAGCATTACGAACCGACTACAATCCCTTCATATACAATTGCCGACAAACATCCAATAACACATCAGGAAAATTCACATCCACATGAAAATACTATTTGGCAAAGAAGAGGGCATCAGACTACGCTATCAGATTAGATGGCAACAAAAAGTTGTCCGATACAATTCAAACGTGGCTGCAAACATTTTAAAGAACCATGACTTTTTAACATACCAAAAATCAAAATTAATACATGCCCAACTTCTACAAACACAGCTATCTTCACAAACTCTTGAATAGTATTTGTCAATCACCACTAGTCTAACATTAAACACCTACCCACCTAAGTACTAATGGAATATTTTTTCAATGAAAGAACTTGGAATAAGAACACTACCCGCAGCCATCCAATACTCCCAGCGACATGCAGACCACTTCAAGCACGCTCACCACGGATTCTTCTAGCGAGCTGGATATCCTTGGGCATAATAGTCACACGCTTAGCGTGGATAGCGCACAGGTTGGTATCCTCAAAGAGACCAACGAGGTATGCCTCGGCCGCTTCTTGCAGTGCAAGGACAGCATGGCTCTGGAAACGTAGGTCCGTCTGCCACCCCACCCCAATTTACACTTATGTTTCAATACAGATATCAACAAACAACCACAACAACGCAATAAATATCTGGCATATTAGCATACCTTGAAGTCTTGAGCAATTTCACGAACAAGCCTCTGGAATGGGAGTTTCCTAATCAGCAACTCGGTACTCTTCTGGTATTTCCTGATCTCACTGCTCAGGTACAATGATCATTGTCAAACACCATGGCAAATCACTTTTGTAAACGATAAGTAGAATAGCAAACAACCTACGTCGCCTTATGCATAATTTCACCACACTTACCGAAGAGCAACTGTTCCAGGACGATAACGATGGGGCTTCTTAACACCACCCGTTGTCGGTGCAGACTTACGCGCCGCCTATATTATTAGAACATACAACACAAAGAAAAACTGTAAATCACTATTTCAATAACCAGTCAAGAGCATCACTCATTCACTATAAGACGGGTCCACGGCAGACCTTGGTGGCTAGCTGTTTCCTGGGAGCCTTTCCACCTGTCGATTTACGAGCAGTTTGCTTTGTACGGGCCATCTGTGGAAATGCCCAATATTTTTTTTGTGGGGGTGGGGCGGAGAAAATGACAATAAGTTAAGAAATTATACTTCGCTCTTGGTAAAATAGGAGATATCAGTGCACTCTACGGTGCCCTATCGTTTAAAGCAATTAAAAAGTCTTAACCACACCGTAAACTAAGAACCGTACAATTGCAATTTTCAAACACAAGAAAATGAATTCTTGCACCAGGGCATCCGTACCACACAATCCTCCAATTCATCAGAACACACTCACAAAGCAATTGAGACTCCAATTAGACATGTCATCGAATCTTTATACATAATTGCAGAATACAACTCATTTACCACATCCCATTGTCGACACTTAACCAGAAAAATGGCAACGGAACCCTAACCATATTAATCGGACGATTAAACGAGAGTTACGATCGCAACAAGATATTCAAACATGACGGAAAAACGAACAATAAACGGGAGAAAGATTGGAGAGAAGCAATTCAACCATTATTCCTAACCCACGCAAGATCCATCATGATACTTCACAGACAAAGTAATAAAGTATCCACGTTTAGAGAAGCTATTACAAAACCAACAGAAAATTATCGCCACGATGAAAAGAATACCCTAGCACGAGCATACTGACCTCAAACAATTTCTCTTCCTCGAAACCTCCTTAGCCAAATCTGTCCTACAACAGTCTAAAGTTTCGAAAAGATAGGATATCAGGGTCTATAAATAGCGTATAAACGGAGGCGTTGGAAAATTATCCGACGGATAGAGTTCTCTATCCGTGTGTTTCTCTTTTATGAATCGGACGGTCACTTGAGTCCTTAGTTGTGTTTTCTCGTTTAAATAGACGGCTGAGATGCCATTGAGGAGTCGTGACACGGATCCTTAAGTCTACTTGTACGCTCCCTATTGGTTCCCTATATTCACACTTTCAAAACAGGGGTAGCTTTTTTATTTCTCTCCTGCTGCCCGTTGGAAAGCCGTTGAGCTCTTGCCTCCAACGGCAATGAAGACGAAGTTGCATTCGATCCTTACTTTTGGGCCTTGTAGCCCGTCAATGCTATAAATTTAGAAACGGAGAGCGTAGGATTAATCTTAACCCTTCATCTTTTTTTTTCCCCTTCAATCTTAGTTAATTTATTTTTTTATTTTAGAGAAAATAAAAAGTAGGATAAAGATAATATTTTAATTTCTACCATAAAATACCTGTCCCATGAAGTTGGCTTGGTTATCTTAGATATTCTTCCCCTTGAGATTCTTATATTGGGTGATATTAGTAACATTAGATGCTTCATTTGTAGTGTTTTTGGCCTGTTTTTCTCTTTTTAGGTCTTTGACCCCGATGTTTCATCAAAAAAAAAAAAAAATTCAATTAGAACTATAAAAATAAAACATGATGATTATTTAGTGAAAGTTGAAATATTGATTTTATCTTGCTTTTTATTTCTTTTATAATAACTTGACAGGTTATATGAATGTGAAGACAACATATCTTAAATTAGATGAAGAGGTATATATAAAATAACTTAATAAATTATTTTCTAATGCTAATGAGTATTTAGTATGCAAACTTAAAAAATTCATATATGTTATAAAGCAGACCTCATACCAATAATACTTAAAGTTTCATAGTGCCATCTATTAATTTAAATTTATGAAAAATGTCATAAATCAATACATATATTAGAAAGTTAGTATGAGTAAAATTTATTTTCTTATACTATTAGCCTGTTTGGTTGGGCACTGTAAAGGGAAAAGGCAATGGTTTCTAATGCAAAATCATGTTTGGTTTGGTGTTATGAATTACTTTAGTGGCAATCAATGTAATTTAACCCCTACCACCATAGTTGTGTCCATTATTTGCCCTCAATAGCCACATCTTCCAATGCTTTGTGCTTTGCATTATCCAAATCTTCCATCATTTTATGCTGTCAAAGGTGAGCTACTAGTCTACGTCATCTACTTGGAGGTTAGTTCTACAAAATTAACTACTGTTTTTCCACTACCCTTAAATTGCTATGCTCATTGTGCTTCTTGTACTTATATATTGTCCCTTCTACCACTATAGTTGATCTCCATTGTGGTTGAGTACACCAACGGTGCTAATGGCTTTCAGTATTATCCTCAGTTGTTACTTGTACTGTTATAATTGTTTGCCTATATAATTGAATATGTGATGGTAAACATAAGACCTCACTGCCATAAGCATTCCATGTGTATGCTTTTTCAGTGTTTATGGCCTCAAAAGGAAAATACTTCTTCATAACCAAAATAGAAGAAAAGGTAGGATTAATATACCTAACACCTTCAGATTGATTGTGTGTGGTGGTTTCTATAAACAAAACTCAACTAGTTTGTATAATAATAGCAGGCATGTGCAAGCCTCTCACTATCATCCACTTTTATAAGCAAATATGTTATGGAAATTGATGCCAACTGATGCTATTTATGTTTCCTCTTCTTAAATGGTCTTGGTATATCACTGGATTAAAGGGTTGAATGCGATGAAGTTACCCATAATAGCCATTAGTGTCCCAATTGAGATGCCTCTAAAACAAACAATAATTTTAGTGCCCTATCTGGGCTTACCCTTGACCACCAAGCATCTAATACAATGTCCTATCTGTGAGCAACTTGATATATTTATATACCTTGATATATTTATATGACTTGAAGGCGACACTTGTGTCTTCAAGTATGTTGAATTTATTTGTTATTTCACTAGTCTTAAGTTTGGCTATAGCTTCAATTGTGCGTTAGGATGTCTATACATTTTGAAAATGTACTACACATTGTTATCTATAATGTAATGGTAAATTCTTTTTCAACCAAATCAGAGTACCACTAATAATATAACCTAGTTGAGATCCATGGACACCTTCACATACGGCTTAGTTATCACGTCAGATATTATCTCCCTAAGTGCCACATTCTTTAAAGCATTTTTTCTCAATATATTATGGAATCCATTATAGTGATATTACCAATTTTATTGGATCACTCGTTGTCATATATACACCTTCAGGAGTAAGGTGTATGAACACTTAGTAGATATTGTTAATTTTAAAACTTTGGCACACATGAATCCAACTACGAATTAATGGATATAAGGAATCATCATTCAAAATTTTCACCAACTTTGACCTTAGTGATTATGTTGTTAGGCAACAGTGATGGATAACCGAAGGAGTGAAGTTTTTCCTCATTTGATGGTATGACTTTTACATGCTGTGCAAGCAAGGCATAAGTTATTCCTCCACATGTGGGTTAGCATTGCTTTACATGGTCGTCGCATTTCACATAGGGCGTACCACCTTGACTTTGAAATATAAAGAGCCTACCTTAGGCATTTGGTCTATAACAGTGACATGACATGTTTTAACTAGCTTAAGATGTATAAGGCAACCTTCAATCAATTGTGTTCATTGCTACATGAAATAGGCCACCTAACACCAACAAGAAATATGATGGTTGATGAGTAAGTATTTTTAAATATTCTTGCATATCACAACAAGAATTGAGTTATACAGTGTCACTTTCAAAGATCTGGAGAAACTATAAGTAGATATTTCAATTCAGTTTTATACGTTATAATGCATTTGGATAAAGAGCTTTAAAAAAAACAAAAGCCTATGGCTAAAAATTCAATTAATGTGAGATAGAAATAGTTCAAGGTACAAGTTCATCACTTCCATGCTTTCTATTTATTTTTGTTCTTAACAAAATGTGGCTTAAATATTGAGCCCCTATTTTTTGTTATTTTTTTTAATTTTTTGTTCTAAAACTATCTCAGTGCATTTGATAGAACACATATTCCTATTAATGTGCTGCTTGAAGCCAAAGCACAGTATCATAACCAAAAAGGCCAAATCATAACAAATGTTCATAGAGTGTGCTGGCAGGATGGACAATTCATTTTTATGTTCCTTAGGTAAGGAGGTTTTGCTACCAATGGAAGGGTATTGTAGGATGCACTTATGAAACGGCATGGCTTGAAAGTGCCTCGTGGTAAGTATTTTTACACTTATTCCTACTGTGAACCACTGCTTCATGTATATGGTTATATAGGTCGCAATAACTAATAAAATTTGATGTATGTTAATACTATTTAGTTAATGTTGAGTACACTAACTGTGAAGGTTTTCTTGCTCCCTACAAAGGTCAACAATACCACTTGAGTGAATAGAGATTCGGCCAGCGTTCAACGAATGCACAAGAGCTTCTTAACATGAGGCATGCATCAACCTTTAATGTCATTGAGAGATGTTTTAACATGTTGAAAGAACGTTAGGCAACTCTTCGGAGTCTTTCGTTCTATCCTATGCGAACACACAACCAAGTCATCATAGCATGTTGTTTGTTGCATAATCTCATTACACAAGAAAATGTAGCAGATGTGTTCGATAGTGACTTTAGTGGATGTGACACAATTGGTCCAACTGAGGAACCTTTTCCCATATCAACTATGAAGATCTTAGATGCATGGACAACCTTTCATGATGAACTAGCAAACACCATGTTCGCACAACACAATAGCCAATATGAAAGTTAAAGACTTATACAATTTACTTCTGGCCTTTTTTATCTTTCTATGTGGTGGTTGTTGTGTAACTTTATAGATGATCCTAATTTATGACTACATTGCATGTGAATTACTATTTTCTCTTTTTGTATCCTACCATTTGCAAGTTTGGTTGTCCCTATCTTGTACTTATCATTATAGTCATGTTATGCATATGTTTAAAATAATTTGGCTATTTTCACTCAGATTTTGGTGATGCATGTATTCATTAAATTCTATCAAAATTGGCAAAAGTAAGCATTGACTTTTTTTTCCCTACCACATCATGCTAGGAGATGCACTATACATTTAAATAGTTCCTAATTTTATTAAAAATAATTTGAAAGCTATCATTTTTCACTATTGCATCTAACCATTTCTCCCTATGTTGTCATTTAGTGTTTATTCTTTATGGATGAAGGAAATGGGGCTAACAGTGACCAATAAATTGAAGTTGGCTCTCTACTAAACAAACACACGTGGTCATTACTTGAGGATGCTTCATTGGTTGAATGCCTACTTGATCTATGATATGAAGGTAAGTACATTTAAGATGGCAATTTAAACCAAGACATTTGCATTAACTGGAGAATCTAATGGACCAAAAACTACCTGGATGTGGCCTAAAAGGAATACCTTGCATCTAGTCTCGCCTCAGGACATTGAAACAGAGCTGGAATGTCATGTATGATATGGTGTAAACACCTCTGGCTTTGAGTGAGACCCAGAAAGTAAGTGTGTGATGGCAAAAAAAAGTTGTTTGGGATGAATATCTGAAGGTCCAATTTATTATTATGTTTATATTGATTAGTATCATTCTCATATATATGTTTGCTTCCTGCACAAAGTGTCTTATGTTTTAAGAGAACTAACTCTGATAGTACCTTTGTAGGTTCATAAAAAGGCAGTAGAATTTAGAACCAAGTCTTTTTTTACACTTTGAAGAACTTTGCACTATATGGTCAAAGGAACGAGCAATTGGGCAAGAGGCCCAAATCGTTGGTGAAATAAGGGAGGAACATGCTGGGGGCATTGAAGAACTAAAAGATGTACAACTTAGAGCTGATTTTAGCCCCGAAGCAAATGGTTCTAAAATCCCAGCTGGCACTGGTAGTGAGGCAACCTCAAAGTCTTAAAAGAGGAAAAGGAATGGTCACAGCTATGAAGAGTTGTTAGTTTAAGCGCTTGAAATATGTAGCTCAAGATATGGTGAAGCCTTGGGTGGAACAGTTTGAGCATGAAAAGGAAAAGGATAGTTCAGTAAGAAAGTTGTACACATAGTTGCTTCAAGTTCCTAAACTTACCAAAAGATGAGGTCAATGTAGCTTACATAAGGATTTTAAAGAGTAGTCAACTTCTCTTATGCTTCCCATCTATTCCAGATGCGTGCAAAGCATCCTGGATATGGCGTATAATTGGATAGATGCCTAGATATATATATATATATATACATACATACATACATATATATCTTAGGATTGTATGTAGATGGAGAACGTTGTTATTTTGGGGGGTTAATTTCCATTGGGATTATGGGATATCACTTTTTGTCTTGGTTTTTTAATATGTTCATATCTTGCCCAAAGGTTTGTTCCACTTGGTGTAACCATCATCTGAGGGACCATACTAATGTAAGTAGCATTTGCATTTTATTTGTGTAACTCCTAATTTGTCAATAAACTCTCATTACAAGGTTTCCTTCTATAGATATATGGACAATAGGTTTTGTGTTTTGGGGTCTATGTGAATAATATGTTAGTGAGTGCCTAAACCATCTATGTTACCTAACATAAATGGCAATCTGTGTTGTATAGCTTTTGTTGCCATGTGAAGTGTGGAAATAGACACATAAAAGCATGGTAAGTTAGCTATTGTTATCTAACTTCTGTGTTTCAAGACATAGACATATTTTTTATCTAGTATGTTAGAAATTTGGTAAGCTAAATCTATTCCAAAAAAATTCTCAACCTATCAATGTACATTTTTTACCTTTTACCTATAAAAACAAAAGTATACAAGAGTACAAAACCTAACAAAACTAGAAAATAATACTATAATTCTATAAACTTTTTTTTAAAATATTATACATCATTCCCTTATTATTAGATGCACACCTTATAGCAATGCCTAGAGGATGTTTATGGTATTAACACCTATGGTAATTTACTAATCATTGCTTCATTTACTTTGGATTCACAATTGAATGACATGGTGGCCTGTAAAACTGATTGTTTGTGTATTTCACATGTTAGGTGAATGAGCATCTGAAACTGGAAATTGGTTTGATTGAAATGCAAGTGCTTGTGGTTAAAGTTGACCATTGCAAATCAACATCAGCAGGTATAATCTTAATTGCATTGATAGCAAAGATCAAATTTTGTCCAGTGCTAACAAATTCAAATTCTTGGTTTGTCTTGCATTATTTTACCTTGTATTAGCATGTTGCAAGAATGCTAGTAAATTGGTAACACGTGACAAATTCCATGTCAACATAAGGAAATCCAAACATGTATGTTTTATTACATTACATTTCATTTCTCTTACATAATCTCTTTGTTGCAATGGAAGATTTCATTCAGATTTTGAAATTGATCTTATATGATATCAACTTTACTTAAGATTTTATGGATTTCAGGATCAAATACATAGTATGAAGTTAATCAAAAATAGATTGATGAGTATCAAATTAAATAATTTATTTTTAAACTACGTAAATTTCTCACCATTAGATTATATTTAATGATTTATTTTCTTAAATAAATAATAATAACTAAAAAAGATTACAATTATGTGATGGTAGATTGAAGATATATTTTGATTAAAGCACATAAAAAATTTTCTACCAGCTATAAGATGATTAGATCAAAGAACTGTGTTATGGTAACCATGATGAGTATACTGTCACACCCGAAAATGCGATCGCGTGGCGCTTTTTAAAAAAGAAATTTTGATTCAATCTCCAAAAAATGAAAACTAAAATCAAAATTAAAGTAAGTAGAGTCGCCACCAAAATTTTAAATTTTTTAAAAGGTAAAACTTTGGAAAAACTTTTTTATAAGAAAAACGAAACTGGTCTACGAATCAAATATAAATTCGGGAGTCGATTGTGAGTGGGGAAGGTGTTAAGCACCCCACTATACCCGTTACTAAGAACGGTTATCCTAAGTTAGTTGTGCACAATCAATATGGCCTTTAATATAACAACTGAAAAAAAGAAGAAGGAAGAAAGCTAAAAATTTTTGAAATCTTGAAATTTTTCTAAATCTTCTCGCTATAGCGAATGTACCTATTTGCTATAGCGAGGAATGATCTAGCTATAGCGAAGGTACCTGTTCGCTGTAGCAAAAATGCTTCTAGCTATAGCGAGTGCAGGCATTCCATACAAAAATCAGGGAGTTGCTCACCGTAGCATGCGCCATAGCGAAAACGGGGGTCTGGGACTGATACGTGCTCGCTGTAGCGAAGGTTAAATTTCGCTATAGCGAAGGTTGGTCTGGAAAAGCGTAAAGAAGGAGAATTTAACTTATTAAAACGTCCTCAATTCATTCTTTCTCTTTTTCTGACGTAAGCTTCGACCAAAGGAGAGAAAAGAGGCGTGGAGAGAGAGAGAGAGACCAAAAGAAGGAAGGAAGAACAAAGAAAAGGTAAGTAAGCTTGAGATTTTCCTCTTTTTTCTTCTTAGCATCTTGTTCTTCTCTCTTTGTCCTCTCTTTTTATGGTTCTGCTTGTGAAATTAGTTGGATTTTAGGCATGGGTCAGAAGAGGGAAAGTGAAAAACCACTCTTGAACTTCTTTGCCTTCCTTAAGAATGTTGATTTTACTAACTTGAGAACTTGAGAGAGAGAAAAAGGTGGTGAAATTTTAGAAAGAGAGAGATAACCTTTAGGTTTTTATATGGTTCTTATATGTTAGAAGGATTTGTTTTGAAGAACCCCTAAGAGTTGTTGAGTTATGAGAGAGTAATCCATGCTCTTTATTGTGTCTAGGTTCAAGATAAGCACCTCCATCAAGGTGTGATTGTGAAACCAAGAAGGGAGAAGAGGAATTGAAAGGAAAGGCTTGTGTTGGCTCATAAGGTAGCTCTCTCCACTCTTTCTTGTTACATTCTTGGATGTAATAGTCATTGTATGCTTGTGTATATGCTTGTTGTGTGAGACATGCCATATGTTATTGCCTTGATGCATTGGTACCAATATGCTTATGTGTTGGATTGTGAGAATTGTTCGGGTGAGGTAGTGCCAAAAGTCCCTTGAGATGGGTGAGGTAGAGCCGAAAGTCCCTGAGGCTGGGTGAGGCAAGGCCAAAAGTCTCATACCTGAGTGAGGCTAAGCCAAAAGTCCCGAAACTAAGGGTGAGGCCATCCAAAAGTCCCTAAACTCGGGTGAGGCTAGACCAAAAGTCCCTAGAGCTTACTCGTAGCATTGATATGGTTTTCATGACATGTAAATCGTGTATTGTATGATTGTGAATGGTTGATGCTTATTTGTATGCTTTGACTTATTTATATGCCTTGATTGCTTCTTTGAATAAGTGCATGAGCTACTGAGATTCCATGAATCTCACCCCATTCCCTCCCCCATCTTAACATGTTAGGTGGAGCTCAAGGAGATTCAAGTGCATACCAAGGAGCCTAGGAGCATGTTTAGATAGATGTTAGTGTATTTTAAGTTCTTTTGATATAAAGAGGTGCCAAAATGAATATGCACCTACTATTTTTTATATTTAAATGTTGTAGCAAGTGTAAATATATGGAAAAATGATGTATAAACTATGTAGAGAGCCAAAACAATGAAAATGTAGGATTTGCCCCTTTTGTGGTTTGTATGTGATAATGTATTCTGGCCCGTAACATAGTGAGTTTAAAATGTATGATGATTTGGACCACTTGGATATTTCATATATGCTATGTTCATGCTTTAAAACTTGTCCATGAGGTGCTAGAACATGTGGGAGGCCATTTGGACCCACTTTGAACCATTTTGGGTGCTAAAACCGCCAGATTTGTGAGCTCCGTCAAAGTATGACCAAATGAGCTCTTCTTGATATGAAATTTGGCACGCCTTTAGAGTTTATAGAGAGCTTCTTAGGAAGCTAGAGTGGGTAATATTTGGAGGTCTAAAAAATATTTGGCGAATTGTTGAAGTTAGGAAATTTTGATGGTTTGGTCATGGTACTGTGTAACTGGTCCAAAAATAAATCCATGTCATTCATGGACCAAATAGAGTCCAATTGTCATGAAATTTTATAAACATAAATTAGATAACCACAGTGACCTATACCAATTAGAATCACCTAAATTAGAGGTCTGTAGAGAGAGAATGAACATTCTGAAGTTCTATATCTGCATCAGGAAAGCCATCCGACCTTCATTACTATTTCATCGGTTTTCGAGGTCTAAAGGCTTGAACTGATCTGGACTTATTTTTTTCCTCTAGTTGACATCTGTAACTTTTCAAATTGGTACAGTTTGCCCAGATTAGATTTTTTTGGATTTAGTTATGAATTTCTGAAATTCATGATAGTAAGCTGCACCAGTATCAGGGACAGCCAGACCTCTGTCTCATTTTCGATGTCAAACATGGTCCAAACGCTGAGATTGTGGTTGGAAATTATTTTTAGTGTAAATTTAACACTTAGAGCTTTCCAAAAAGCTATAGTTTGCTGGATTCTCAGTTTTTCTATAATTAGTTATGATTTTCCAAAATTAGAGCAAAAAATCTGACTTTTAGGCCCATTTCAAAAAATGCACTTTCTTGGTTTTTGGCTTCATATCTGTGGTTTATGACTTGATTTATGATATGTATGAGTTGTATACATGGAGTTTGAGTAGAGAATATGAATGATGGGTTCATGGGACCCACGGGACAAAAGATGAGTGTTTGAAACCCCGTTTTATAGCATGAAAATGCCACGGTTTGTACTTGTTCTTTTGGAAATCATATGGAATCAAGTCCAAAGGGAGGCTAGATAGAGTTAATACATTATGGTGTTACATTTAATCTATTTTAATTCTTCTAACAAATCATGTGCAAAATAAGAAATAGAAATAAAATTAAAAATAAAAAGAAAGAAAGAAATTAAATAAACAGAATTAGAAAAGTAAAATAATAAAAATAAAATAAAAATTGAAGAGAAAATCTTATTTACAAAGACGGACTTGACTTAAGGTGAAAGCCTAGGGCCTACGTATCCTTTAGAGGAATCAAAGTCCACGTAGTTCGAAAGAGACTGTGTTGGCTGATGTTTTGTTTTGTTTTTGTTTGTTTTTGTCTTTTATTTTTTATTTTTAATTAATTTTTGTATTGTTTTCTCTTTTTTTTTTATGAAAAGACAAATAAAACAAAAATTACTTCTTCTTTTAAGAAATAAAATGAAATTTGAAATTATTTGATGTGTTTTGGTTTACTAAAAATAGAATTAATTTTTCTTTTCTTGCATTTTTAATTTTCCTTTTTTTTAGATTCATTTTATTTTATTTTATTGTTAAAAAGAGGGTTTGAGAAAATTTTAAAAGATTGAAAAAGAGATTAATTTCTCATTCACTTTTGTGTTCCCTTTTTGGTTATTATTGTTATTGTTCTCTTTCTTTTTTAGTTTTGTTGTCTTTTTGTTATTATTATTATTATTCTTATGTTTTGATGAAAAAAGAAAGAATATGAAAATCATTTTGATTATTGCAATCAAAATAATTTTAAAATTAATTTTTATGTTTTAATTTGCAAAAACCGAATTAATTCCATTTCTTTACTCTTTCTCCCATTTTTTATCTCTTTTTTTTATTATTATATATACTTTTTTATTTCCTTTTCTTCTTCTTCTTCTTTTTTTAAATTATTTTGAAAACAAAATTACGTGTGGGCCATTGAAACCCAAAACATGTTAAAACACAAATCTAATGCCTAATGGATACCAAGGAACCTTATTGCCTCACATGATCATTAGATCCGCTCCTAGATGCCTAAGGAGATACAAGATCCCACACAACAACTCTAAAAATTAAAATAATATAATATAAAAATAATATATCTTGCAAACTTATAATAATTGATGATTGCGTGTGTGCCATTATACATTCTATGATTTTTTGAAGTACACTTTACATATCATCTATAGTTCATGGATAAAAATAAAATAGAATAAAGTTCCTTCCCTGCTCATCCGTTGAAGTCCTTTGTCACATCTTGCTTGACATATCACTGAGGTATGAGCTCCCAAGCCATGGGCCTCGCATAGAGAAAGCAAAATATGCATTAGTTTCCATGAGATATTATTCACTCATGAGGCAGCATAGCATCCATAAACTAACACGCAAGGTCATCCTGTTTATCATCCCATGACTTGCCATGAGTTAAATTAATATCCATAGCAAGTCACATCTGTAACATAGCAGAACACAGGAATAGTGTTCCTGCGTTAAATTATGCTCAATACAGAGATTAGATCATGCTAATGACATCAAAGTTACAACAAGGAGCTTAAACAGACTTGGTGTAGCAAAAAAAAAAAAGATAAAAATGAAATAGAATTAAAACAAAGTTAGGATTAAGCTCACATCATGAGGGGTACACCAGCAAATTTTAACAAAATTTGTGCCCATTTCCAGACCAAAAATTAAGCTCAATTCACGCTCACCAATCAATAAGGCCACATGTAAACTCTGGATAGGATGTTCCCCATAATCTCAAGCTAAGAACCAAACTATAATCACGCTCAAGATTACTGAAGTAGTAAGTACCCACTAAATAGAATCCATATGGAGTTCTAAATTGGTAACTCAGCTTAAAGTCATGTCAAGGAAAACCATTGAGACAGCAAATTTCAAAAGTGAACACAAGATGGAGTCAGGAAACAATACACTTTTTAGAATTTAGGGTTTAAAGCAGTCAAGCAAGGAACCGAATTAACCTTGTGAACAAAGCATGATCCAAATTTCACTAACCAATAATGCTCGAATCAATCAAATAAGTGGAAGTTGTCAACAATTCCTTCAACCGTATAAAACTCGCACATCCAGCATTAAGCACTCAATTTTTTTTTAACTCATCTCCCCTCAAATCAAAAATAGCTAAATTTCAATCATAAGGTATTAGACAGAGATGAATGTGTAGAACCTTGGGGACATTCTTAAATGGAACTATGAATCTCATTTAGTGAAGCACATCCATGTTTTACCCACAGCCCAAACAAACCAATTCTCAATGGATTTTGGGTATACATAACGTATGATGAACCGTAAAAGGAAATGAATAGGTAACAAGAAAAACATGTGACAGGGGAACAATGGCCATGGCAAGCAGAGCATTAAAGGGACTAACAAGGAGATTATGACAATAATCTAATTCAAACATTAAATCCAATAAACATTTTAATGTCAGCCAATTGATTCATATCATCATAGAATGTCAGAACTCAAACTTCATCCTCAAAATCATTTCTATGCCAGGAAACGACCCACGTATTACTCTGTGGCCTACATTCTGAAAGTTGGAAATAAGAAAAATGTGATAAGAAATATACCTTCCAAAATTCGATAATAAGGAGTCTCCGATCTGAAAATACCTCTTAGACCTTCTCCAAGCATTTTTCTCCTCGGTCTCTGTCTCGAACCCCTCTTCTCGAATCGCTAGTTTCTGCAATCATTTTTATCCTTTCTCTTTCGAATTTTCCTTCCTTCCTATTCTCTCCCCGAATCTCCTTTTCTCCAATCTCAGCCCGTTCTCTCTCTCGTCCTCTCTATTCCAGTCTCTCCGTTCGATTTCTCTGGTCACTCCCCTTCTCCTTTCGATTATATCCCCATTCATTCTTTGTCTCTCTTTGATTCGAAAATCCCCTCTTCACTCTCAGTTTCCCCTTCTCGAAACTCCTCCCTCACTCACTTGATCTCTCTTTAATTTTTCGCTCTCCTTGGACCCAAATCAGAAACCCTTTCTTTCGCCTTTCCCTCCATCTCTTCTTTTTCTTTAACTCCTTATCAACCCAGCCGCCCCTTGCCTTCTTCTGTTCCTCCCATTTTGATGCTCTAACCATTTTTTTCCCTCCCAGTCTCTCGAACCTCACGTCTTTTCTCCGTCCCCCAAAAACCCTTCTTCCATGATACATCACTTTCCCCTTTTTTCACTCGACTGTTGTGCTATGTGTTTTCCTGCTCTCCTCTCTGGGCGTGCGTTGGTTAAAAAGGGAACCAGCGGATTAATGAAATAGGTAGGGTTTACCCTGAATGGATCCAGGCTGGATTGATCTGGCCCGACAAGAGTCCAGCCCAAACATCTTTGTTTTATTGTTTTTTCCTCAGCCCATTTCTTCCTTTTTTTTTTTGGACGGCAAGCGAAGGATGGGCTTTTTCCATTCGAACTTCCTTTTATTATATTTTTATTTTCCTTAAAAACTTATGTTCTCTTTTCATTTTTGTTGTTTAATTATTAGTTTGGTTTTTTTTTCTTTCTTTCTTCCTTTCTTCCTTTTTCTTTTATTATTATTATTTCTCTTTTGATTTTTCCTCTACTATTATTATTATTATTATTATTATTATTATTATTATTATTATTATTATTTATTTTTATATCTGGACAAAATGCAGTGTTCACACATACTATGACATAAGATGATTTTGTTTGAATGGTTGATACAGTATCCCTTGGAATTTTGCTGTAATTTTCTCAATTGAAAAAAAGGAAATTTGATAATATAATGAATATGAAGACCCAGCTTAAGAGGGAACTTTGGTTTATGGTTTACAATGGAAACAAGGCCAACAAAAGTGAGTCAAGTGAAACATTGATCACTTACATACATTTGATGTGAGCTTGTTTCATTCATGGGTGTCCACTGATTTATGAGCAAATCACTTTTTTCAAAACGGTTGGGTTGCATTTTGCCCACTTAAAGATGTTTTCTTTTTTGTTTAATTTTTTCTTTTTGTTCTGGGTCTATGCTTGTCCTTTTTTTTTATGGCCGATTTTTCATGGTTTATGCTATCTATAAATAACCTTAGAATTGCATTGTTGTTCGAATGAGATACACTAATTTTATAAATATTTACACTATATACTATCGGGGACAATTGTATAATATAAAGTATCGTGGCTGCTTCCAAGTTTTTGTTTTGTTATATTATTAGTATTTTTCATATCTTTCCAAGTCTTTGGATAGAATATGATGGCTTATACCTTGATCTTGATTTCTTTTTCTTTTTTTTTCTCAATGGATGAAGTAGATTGTATTACAAGGAGAGAGGATGCACGAACTCTTGACGAGACACTCATCTATGCATAATAGCAAAATACGGAGCATGAAATACCCAAAAGACTGAAAAAATATATATGTCAGTGGATAAGCTATTAGGTTGAAACTCCATGGATGCCAAGCTTGCTGACATAATCAAAGAAATGGAGGAATTGAATAACTGATAATGCATGCTGCCTAGATTAGTTGAAGTTGTCTTTGTACTCAGTGGGTCCATGATAATGATTGTATGAAATAAATAATTAAGTGTAAATGTTAATATTGTATATGTTATTGTTTTTGTGCAAAATTTCAACTTATGAATGATAGGTAATAATATATTAATGGGAATCCTCCTTTCATGTTAAGCTTTAGTTACAACTCCCTATTTTTAAGCCTATGTTTCTTTAGCTATATGCCAATTTCTTGCTTCCATTATTGTTCATGACATTCAAAGGCTTCAAATTATATATATTATATATAGAATGATGTTTTTGAGGTGAACGCAGAAGAGTAGTGAAATGGACAAATGAGGAATTTTCTTTAAAGGCTTTGATAGAACAATTTTTTGTTGTTCTTGCTAAGATTATTAATGAAACTTATCAGAAATTTTGCCCTTTGCCATTTATAGAGAAATGTTTTTTTTTAGACTACATATTATTAGGCCATAATCATAGTTTAAATTAAAAAGTTAGATGTTTTCTCTATTGCTCTTTTTCCTTATACTAAATGACAGTATCATTCAACTTGTAGTACTCTACACAATTAGCTTTAAAGGCAAATTCTATTAAATTGGTCTAAAGAAGGATATGCAACCCCTACACACACATACATGCATATATATATATATATATACACGTGTCTCCCACATAAAATGTTATCATTTTTGGAATATGGAAACACAGCCACGAAATTAGTTAGATATATATATATATATATATATATATATGCAGATCATATATCATATAAATCACAATATAACAAAACCAATTTATCATCCTTTCATGAAACACATACATAGACCAAGTATCAAAGTGATACATCGTCTTTACTTATCTTAATACTATTTTGGAACGGTACTTGGTAATTTTACACTATCCTTCCAGAACTACATGGGAAATACGTTCATAAATAAAAGCATAACAAAGGGCAATGATATATATCTTCAGAGTTGACATGTAAAGGGAACTCTATTTGTCAAGTTCGAGCTTGGCCTTTGCCATTGCCTCCTCTTTAGCTTTAAGTAATGCTGTCACATATGGCAAATTTTCATGGCATTGGCAGTGTTAATTTGGGCGAGATGCAACCCATTTTGTGCCTCAATCATACTTCCCTCTGCTTGTTGTAGTTGCTCTGCCAACATGTTCAATTCAGCTTCAGAGTGTCTTAGTTGGTTCTTCATACCATGAAGCTTGGCTTGCAATCTATAGGCCTTAGCTCGAAGGGCTTCACTTTGTTGGGATGGAAACTTGAATAGATGCTTTAGTATGCACAAAGACAGAATGGATAGCAGCATATAAAGCCTAAAATTCTTTATCTATCATAGGCTCCACTCGCAAGGAAATATTCTCGCATGGTTGACGAGGTAAGTGCCCACTGTCACCTTCCATAGATCCATCCATCATTCTCGGTTTTGCAGTGTTCATGGCCTTGGCAAAATGAAAACATCACCCAAAGAGTACAGTATCCATAGTTTAATACATGGTAAAACTATGTTTCATTTTAACGATAATCATAAATAGTGGCAGAGCCAAGATCCTAAGTTAGGGGGTGCAATGTAATTTTAAAAATAATTTTTTTTTTCAAAAAAAAAGTGGATTTCATTATAAAAATAAAACCATAAATAATTATAGTTATTTTTTTATAAAATTAATATTAGTATCAGTAAATAGGTTTAAAATTTTTTGTTACAGTTTATTGAGTTTGAGTTAAGTTATTACATATCTAAAAAAATTGTAAATTTAATCTGATCTGGGTTAAAAATCAAGTAAGCTCTCAAAATATAAAGATATAAAGAGTAAAAGGTGCAAAATATTAGGGTTAGGGAATGCAAAATATTAAAACTTATACCATTTACTTGTAATTTTGTCCAAAGTGAGAGGGTGCATATGCACTAATGTGGCTCTGCCATTGATTATAAAGCTCTCTCTAAGCCATCAATAATAAGTTTGACAATCTTTTCCACTTTTTAACTAGGAAGGTAAAATACCTATAACCCTTTCATTCTTAATCAAACAAAATAGGTGAAACTAACCAAATAATACTAATAATATGTAAAAACCGACATGCATGCAATATACATATACATAGGGAAGTTGACTTTTCAATGGGGTATTTGAGGCTGCCACATAACAATTTTATTTCCTCCTTTTGCACTTTCCTGATATGCCCCTTCCTCATCCACTTTAAGCTGGCCTTTACGTAATTTGCTTCTCACAATTTCTGCAGCACTGAACTTCCATCTCTTCGGTCAGAAAAAGGATCAAAATTCGCTGGAACAGAATCGCATCTTCCCTCCTCTGTTCATCGTCATTTTTGCTGTTTCTGGTTCAATTTTTCTACTGTTTCTGGTCCAGTTTCTGCTGCTGTTGCTTTCTCCTGGCTGTGCTGCGTTGAGCTGCTGGTTGTTGGTGATTTAACGCTAAAAACAAATCCTCTTCCAGGTCTGAAGTTGCTGCCGTAAGTATTGCATTTTTTGGTCCATTTTCACAGCGTTTTCCCCCCTATTTTTCTAGTTCTGAAACGCGTTTTCTGGTGTGTGTGGCCAGCCGAGGAAAGTGTGCGCAGAAAGAAAAAAAAAAGGGGTGCAAGAGGATGAGTTGGTTAGAGCAATTTTGATTTTCCTTCATGCTACAAAGTATTTCCACTTTCCTTTATGATGATTTCTCTCATTTTCTGCATATATCAAAAATCAAATTCTATTGTGCTTCTTACTTGCCAATTCTTGATTGTGCAGAATAAGCTCTTCCCTAGCGTGTTTTGCTGCAGGACAAAGGATAGCCTTGTGTGGTATGAATTTTCTGCTCTTTCTTGGTTGTTGAGTTTAGATCCTTAGTGGAATTAAGGAGGAAATGGCATAAAAGTGACAGGGTTCTATTTTTCTTCCTCTCTTGAACGAATTTCAGCCTTTAAAATGCTCTGCTGCCATATACGGACACATATATATATAAATCTATATCTTTATATATGTGTGTTGTATGGGTATGGAGGGCATGGAATTGAGGAGTGAATGGTGGATTTAATTCCTTGAAATTATGTACATATCTATAGCATGCTAAGGGAATGAAAAATAGATACTAATGTTCCTTGCCTTTCCTAGAATTTTGTTTAAATAGGCTAAGCTAATGAGACAAATTTTTTAGTTATTCACACTCTAAAATCTGGTGAACGGGTATTATAGGGTATTCAGGAGATTGAGTCATAGCTGAGGAGTGGGCAGGGAATTTCGATATCATCTTAGAAGGTGATTAAGTAATGCGGACCGCGAGTAACTCATATTTCTTATTTTATTAATAAGTTTTCTTGCAGTGTTCTAACATTTGGAAACCTATTTAAAGAGAGATATCTTTAAATGTTTTGTTATATGCATGTTATTCGAAAATTAATTTGAACGTGAGATTTTGCAAAATTACGTTTGTTGAGTTATCTGAAAATTTAGATATTGAACTGATATGAATGGTACTTGTCTGAAATGCTAAATTGAGAAAAGTATTATTTTAAGAGGTAGAGATTATCTGTTCAGAACTCTGTAGCTAACAGCAGTAGTTGTTAGC
Source organism: Erythrophleum fordii (assembly GCA_032878935.1). Classification (NCBI taxonomy): domain Eukaryota; kingdom Viridiplantae; phylum Streptophyta; class Magnoliopsida; order Fabales; family Fabaceae; genus Erythrophleum; species Erythrophleum fordii. The sequence goes on from JAVQMF010000054.1 coordinate 47,405,113, forward strand.
CTTGGTGCACCATGATCTGGACCTCAGCTAGCAGGAGTTTTGCTACTCCCGTGTGGGAAGCTACCATATGTGGAGTCCTTTTATTTCACAAGCAAAGTGCTTTGCGTCTGTGGTTATTCTCCCCGCGAGCTGTGTGCTCTGTGTCTGTTTCAATTTGGTTCTGCTTAGATACTTCTGATGCATTTTAAGAAACGGTTTGCATAAGGCTTGTTTTATATATATATTTTTACGGGCCTTGTCCCTGTTTCTAATGGGTTGGTATTACTTATTCACTGAGTATCAAACTCACTTTTCTTAATTTATTTTTTTCAGAGAGTGGTGAAGACCCTAGCCTACCCTGAGCTGCCTACTAATTATTGATCTCCTGCTTTATTACTTTTGGTGAGCCCACAATTGTTCACGTGAGTGTATTTTGGTTATATGCATGTATTTTATTTTGTTCTAAACGGTGTAGAATGTGGCTTCACTGAATCATATCTAAGGTATCCCCAATCCCTAGAAGTCTATTTTGTTATTTTTGGGTGTATTGTGTAACTAGTAACTGGGAGAATTTATCTAAAGTTTGTGGAGGATGTAAATACAAATAGATTATGGTAGGGGAAATTGTTTGTCTTATGTGCCAATATACTCAAAATTGTGGGATGTTACATAATACATCATAAAAACCAAGATCAAAGGGAAATAGAACACACGACAAATTCAAAGAAACACACACACACATGCACATATAACCAAATAACATTCTTCACTCGATTACCAAAAAATAGAAGAAAAAAAAAAGCCAGCTCAAAACCATTGTAGACAAAATGCCAAATCAAATCTGAGTAGATACCTTATCATCTTTCAACACAATTTTGGTATGATAAAGAAAAAAAAAAGAAAGTAAACTACCTTTTAAAAATAACTATATTTCAATGTATGATAAAACTTTAGCATCTTTTGGGTTTTTTTATTCCCTTCAAAGGCTATTAAAACATTGCACCCAAAGATGTTAATTAATATCATTTTGTTTAGGGCCCCTAAACATTAAAATAGGCATTCAGTTATGCTTGTTCACTTGTAAGTTTTCATGGCCAACAACATATATCTGCCACATCCATATATTTGTGGTAAATTGGAGGCCTACAGAAAGCTATGACCAACCGTACCACCTGTGGCTTATGCCCATTTCATTTGTAGACTTTCCAAATGGAAAATCCATAATGTCTCATTTCCATGTTACAACATAATGTACACCATCTATTACTGATAATCAAACTACAGTACCCAATATTTTTAGTTTTACACGTGAGCACAAAAGAGATGACATAATCCCATTCAAACACCCTGTAGATGTGTCCATAAAGAAAGGTTACAGATATAATAGCTCAAACTACTACTTGTTGCAATTAGAATGACAGAGCATGTCCATAACTAGAACCACCCAAAAATCAAGCAAAAAGCTCTAGACTAGCACACATCTAAGGCAACTTAATAGAAAATGGAAGGAAATGGTGCACACCTAGGGTGATAATTCTACCAAGGTGTAGTTCAGGGAAATTGTGCTGTGAAGATCAACCTTCAAAATGCGTGCCTTACATGGTCAAAGCTCTGCACCAGTGAAACCCCTGCCTACCCGAATGATTCTCAACTCCTGGATGTTTGGTTACCGTTAATGGTTCGAAGATCTCTCACCTTAAGCTTGAAAGATGACAACACGGCTGAAAGTTAGGACGAACAACAATGTAGTTAAAACCCCTTTCCTTTCATCGATGAATTCACAATGCCAAGATACAAGCCATTTAGTTCAACGCCAATTTTTTTTAATGTAATTCTTTTATTTTTTTAAAAGGGTATATCAGTCATTTCACTTTTATTACTTTCAATCTCTTTTTTTTTTTCAATAAAACACATAAATGAAAAGGTATTCTTTTTGTTTCAATGTCATACCAAACATAGTAGAAGTAAATGCATTCACTTCCACTTTCATTTGCCCTTTCTATGCTTTACAATTCAGTAAACCAAACGAACTGTATGTATATAATACATTACTTCCAACAAATGATAAGGAATTAATATATGAGTTGAAATAGTTTCTCTCTACAAGATTTGAAATAATGAATAAATATCTTATATTATTAACACTAAGATCCTTAAGCATAGAAACTAAGTACATTTTAGATTTGTCACAAGAAACATATACTAATAAGGTCATAAAGATGTTTTAAATGAAATACTATTTACCAAGTGTAGTGTTCGTTGTGAATGGTAACAAATTTAATTTAAATCAATACTTTAAGAACAATGTAAAAGGGTATAGTTGTGTAACATTCCATATATTTTTACTATTATAAGCCTTTTATAAAATTTGTAGAAGACTTAAATTGCATTTGCAGGTAAAACATTAGATAGATATTAGAGTAATCCAATAATAGATCATTAAAGAGTTACAATGAAAGTCATGAAATATCTTAAAGATACCATTGAATATACGCTGATATACAAACAAACTAACAATCTTGAGATATTTAGCTAATGTTTTAAAAATCGGACCGGTCACTAAACCGGTAGAGATATTGGTTCATAGTTCATTAGTCAAAACGTTATTAAACTATGATCTAACCGATTATAATTAAATATATTTTTAAAAATTTTTTTATATATTAAAATTTTAATATAACAAATAAATATTAGTAAATTTTAAATATTTGATTACTAATTCAATATTTTTAAGATATTATAAAATTTATGTTCTAATTAGAAAACAAAAATTATCTATAATTAAAAGTTAAGAGTATTTAATATTAAATTTTTAGAGTTTTTAAATTATATTAGGATTCTACTTATCATTAAAAAATAAAAAGTAAATAGTAATTTTGGCTAAATACCTTAATATTTGACATAAATGTCATTGGAAAATGAAATATAATAGAAAGTAAGCATACAAAATAACAAAACATGCACATTTTATTTTTCTTATATTTTCTCTTTTTCTTAGAAAAATGTCTCTATATTTCAATTCCCTCATCTTTTTTATTACTTTCTATTTTTAACTTGTTAAATTTATTTGGAGTTAATTTTTTTATTATATAAGAAACAAAAATTGGCTCGGACCAGTTCAAATAGGTTTTGATTAGTCCGATTTGATCGATTATTGATTGATTTTTTAATTGGCCAGTTTTCTGGACCAACAGAACCAGATCAGAGACTGCTCGAACTAGCTGGTCTGGTTTGATTTTTGAATCTATGTATTCAGCTACTCAAATTCAAATTTGGTTAGCTACATTGATTCACATAAAATTAACATTAAATTATATTTTCATATTTAATAAAGGAATTGTATCTTGAAAAAGTGTGTAACAAACTTTAATTGTTTCTTTTATCATAAATATTGAATTTGTATATTGTTTTAAGATAACTTTGCATGGTATAGAGCTAACAAGCTTTATTTATGATCTCAGAATTATAGACTTTTATCTTTAAGGCAATAAGGATGTCTTGTGACAACATAAATGCAAATTTTTTGGCTAAGAATAATGATAATAATAATAATATGATTTAAAGTAAAATTAATATTAAGTACTCACTATAGATACATTATCACTGAGTTGATGATAACTGACTACTTAAAAAAAGGCATGCCACTAAATAGGGTTTAAAGATTATGTGCGTGTTTAGATGAGTGGTTGAGTTTTCCAAATCACGTTTTAGACAAAGCAATAATTTGTTTCTTCTACATACCGCAATTTAGCAAACGTGATTTTTAACTTTTCTACCACTAAACCAAACACACAATATATAGTTAGAATATGATTTAGTTTTATATTAAAATTTTTATGTATATATTATATATTATTTATAATAAAGCTTTTATTTAGTTTAAATTGTTTTTCTTATTTTTTGTGCATGTTTATGTTTTACACAACATCAAGATAACATAAAATAAGTGTAAAATGTATTCATTAAGTTATAGTAATTTAAGAAAATAAATGTATCATCATACGCAAAAAGTTAATATTTATTTATAGAGAATTTATCATTATAGTCCATACATTTTATTTTTTATTATTTAAAATATAAGTATCAATGAATCTTTGTGTTACTATGTGTTTGGGTACATGAAGTAAATAGGAGAATATTAGCCATTTTGTAATGCTGGTAACAAATCTAATGTATCTAGTGCAACAACTCTATGTATGCTTTGTGTAATTTGGACTATGAGATAACATGAGGGAATATTTCCTTTACCATTGTATTTTTTGGTTCATTTGATGGGAAGAATCAAAATTTGCTAGTACGAACTCATAGGTTCCTAAGTTTGGTTTCATTACCTAAAAAAAGCCAAAGAGCATTTGAACACCATCACAAAAGTGAAACCTAGAATCTAGTAAGTATCCATAAGGTAAAAAGCTTCTAATTCACCTTTGGAAATCAATAATTGGATGTATGTTAATTTATTTTCACAATTCTGTTTATTAAGATGTCTTATATGTCATTGTAAGTCAATTTAAATTCTATGAGAGTCATAATAATTTGTTTACAAAAAATACTTTCATCTAGATTATTTTAAGAGAACATTACACACAAAAATGTTTATTAGTAGTTGTTTTCAATAAAAGGCTAAAATACATGATTTGATTATTCAACTTTATTTTGTTTCAAGTTACTCTCTTATATTTATTTCATGTTTCATTTTTATTTTTTAATTCTTTTTTGTTCCAATATAATTACTAATTTTATTTTAGGTTTTACTTTTGCCTTTTTATTTTATTTTTATTATAATATAATTAATTAACTTTATTTTAAAATTTTCATTGGTCTCTTAATTTCATATTATTCCAATTCATTTTTTTAACTTACGAAAACTATTAAATTGTTTTCTTTTATTTAATCACTCAATTGTTACCTTGAATTTACAAAACATAGTGCATGTAGTGATAGAAATGGTATTATAATAAGTAAATTTAAGTTGATAAAATATTATTAAAATTAAATCATCAAAGAGTTATACAAAAATTTTCTATTAAATGTTTAATTTGACAATATTAAAGGGAATGAAATATTTAAATATTTTTTAAATGTTAATGAGATAAATTGGATTAAAATAAAATTAAAAGACAAGAATTAAACATAAAATAATGTTAAAAGACCAAACTAAAATCAAATAAAATTAAAAGATAAAAATAAAATGTGAGACAAAATTAAAAGATTAAATTATAACCAAATGAAATTGAATAACAAAAATAAAATATAAAATACAATTTAAGATCAAAATTACAATTAAATAAAATAAAAAATAAAAAGTTAAAAGATTAAAAATATATTTTTGTCATAATGAAACTAGTAAAGAACAATTCTTCATGTTTGGTACGATGTTAAGTTCATTTTAAGAAATAATTTAAAAAAAATTTAAAAAATATCTATTTTATTTTTATAATTATTATTCAATATTACTTACTTCTTTTTATTACTTTTTTAAAAGTATAAATATTTTAATTATTTTTATTTTGCCTATCAATTTTTTTCTTTCATTTTTATTTCCTCGGCATCCTCTCTTGCATGCCAAACATTGCAAGGAGGGAGATAGTCTATTTCTTAATTTCTTTGGCGCAATCAACGCAGTTTCTAATGGGATATAATTTCAGGACAGATTTTTAAATAAATTCTATTTACCTGCAATTTTAATTGTAGCGAGACCACCTTCTTCGGATAAGGAATTTTATACCACTTATAATAAGTTTTATATTTTTTAAAAATAAAAATCATATAATAAAGAATAAGAGAAGAAAATATTTTTTCAAACACAAACTCGAAAAATAAGACATTAATCATATAGGTAATATGAGTTATCTCAATTTCGGTTCACAGGACACTGTATTAGTCCGGTTAGGCCATAAGTTCGGCCCATTTTGAAATGCAGCTCAAGGGTCAATTTTGAAGGTTTAGGCCTTTCTCATTAAATTATTCCAGTCCATTTTCCACCTTTTGGTGTTATGGATGATTATATCCTTGACACCTCAGGTTTAGTTAGATAGAATAATTTTAATAAGAATGAGAATAAAAATTAAAATAAAAATAAAAATTGATAAACTGAAATTTTGTTATTCACAATTATATTTGATATAGTATGAAAACAAATAAAATTATTATTGTATTATTATGTTTGATTATATGAAAATATTACCAAAAAAAACTGAACTAACAATCATAATATCCTTAATAAAAAAATTACAATATTTTTTTTAATTTTAAAAAAATATTTTTAACTACTCTTAATAAACAAAATGAAGAAATTGAATTTTAATTTTTTAATTCAACAAAAATTATTTTTTGAATTACCAATAATAAAAAAATTCATTTAGATAAGGACTTTTCCTTCATTTTGGAGGGAAATATACAAAATGAAATTCCATTCCATTATATTTCTAAAAGAATACCCATTCTATTATATGTGAGAATGAGTTGTTTTATTGTCATGGAAATGAAGAGAGAAAAACTAGGATTAAACATAATTTTTGTCTGACTCTCTTTTTTTCACTTTTCCAATTTCTCCAAATCAAACTGCACATATATATACACCCACAATTGCATTGCATTAAACATAAGCGTGAAAAATCAGAAACATGGTTGAGTTGACAACTTCAATATTTTTAAAATTAAACTTGTTTAATATGCAGAAAATTAATAATAAAATAAAAATAATTTTATAAATAAAAAATAATTATTATATCCCTATTTTTTAAAATTTATAAAAAAATAAATACTGTTAAATAATAATTATAAGTACATAATAAATATTTTTAAAAATTTTCTCTCATTTTTTTTCTTTTGTTTTTTTTCCTCTGACCAAACATGTCCTTCAAAAGACATGGGAGACCATCTCGTTCGTTGTAAATAATAATTAATTGTTTTTTTAAAAGTAGTTTTACTCTATCTTTTAGTCATGACTTTAATTGTATATAAGTTTTTTCTACCTAAAATTTGTTGATCAATCGACACGCAAGTTTCTTTCCTTGTAAGTTATCCTTCCAATCCTTCAGCAGCCAGACTCTAATCCGCTTAATAATATGCAAATTCCTCTGACTCCTCAAACTAGAATTGGACAAAATAGAAATCAATGCCCGGAAATCACATTCAACGACAATCCTTCTAAACCAAACAGTCTCCCAATATACCATTGGAACTTTACTTTTTTTTTTTAAATCTGTTTTAAAATAAAAAATATTTTTATTATTAGACTTTTTCAATTAAAAAATAATAAATATATAATTTTTAACAATAATATCATAAACGTATAACTTTTATAAAAAATATAGAATTTTTTAATTTAATCATATAACATTATTAAAAAATTATATCTTCATTATATTTTAATTGAAATTGAACTGCATGCAGCTATGGTGGATTTTAGTTGTGTGATGGCAGTGGGCTGCATGAATTTTACATCCCATCCGAGCTCTTGAATCTGGTTCAAGGGGGTTGGGATTTCGATCCATAAAGCTGGTTTTTGTCCCGGGTGGTTACCCAAAAAAGAAAAGAGGAGATTAAATTTTCACGCCAGTCGTCCTGGTAACAAAAAGACGGCAATTTATACATTTTACAGCACAAAAGGATATAAGGAGAAGAATCATTTAACTGGGAAGGCATAAGCGGGGCCCCAGGAGCGTGTTCGGATCCAAGGTGGATTTCTTTTCATACCAGAGACGATTTACGTGGCGATCGTCTTAACCAACACTAGCCTCGCACCATTCACCGTTCCCACGAATCAGCCGTGTCCCAAGGACGTGTGGCGCGCAGGCTCAGCCGAGAGGGGCGGCTGCGGTACTTTGCCTGAGATCATTGCGATCTATCCCTCGGATCCGCTTCGCAGGGCTCCCTCTTAGATTCTGTCTCCCGCTGAGTGCTGATTTCGGGGAGAGAGGGGGAGGGATTGAGAGATGTGGGTGTTTTACCTGATCTCGCTGCCTCTGACAGTGGGCATGGTGCTATTCACGCTGAGGTACTTCGCTGGTCCGGACGTCCCTCGCTACGTGCTTTTCACCGTTGGATATACCTGGTTCTGTTCGCTTTCCATCATCATCCTCGTCCCCGCTGACATTTGGGTGGTACAGCTTCATTTCTCCATTCTATCTCCTCCACTATTGCTTATTTTCATTATGCAATTTATGGCTTGAAACAATATGTCTGATTCAATCGTTTAATCAATTCCGAATTTAGTTTCAATAAACTCTCATTTACGGATTTCATTTCTTTTTATTTTTGTTGGGTTCTGTTTTTCATTTTCTTCTTGAATTTGCTTATTTGAATTGAGGGATGCGGATAAATATCATCTTTTTTTTTTTCTTTTAAGTAAAATTTTCACTGCTTATAGCCGATTGAGTTAAGTTACTGGATAAAGTTGGCCGTGATGCAGTTGTTTTGGTGGGATGTTAGATGGGTGATTGATGCTAAATGTATTGAGAAGTTATCAAGCTAATTTGATTGAAAGGAAAACGGTTATTATGAAAAGTTAATAGTGGTTAATTGAAGAATTATGTGCTTTGATTTCATTGATATGGTGATGCTTCTTTGTTACATGCAGACATTATCTTCTCATCATGAGAATGGAGGCATTTCTTTCTTCTGGAGCTGGTCATATTGGAGTACATTTTTACTTACTTGGTATGTTTTGTAAAAAGTTGTTAATGTCAAATTTCTGCGCCACTTTTACTTTCTCGTATGCACTTCAATGAATTATCTTGCTGAGAAAGGCCAATTTCCAACTCAACATGTTAGTTAATGGTTTAAATCTTCAAAGGTTTTAAGCACTCTTTTTTACCGTGTGACAGTGATTTTTCCTGTCATGTATCTTTCGTGCAATGAAATTAAGCTGAAGTAACTATTTAATATGAGTGTCTATGATCTTCGTTGACAGACATCTGAGTAAAGTGAGATTATTTTCATTTGGTTGGCACTATCTTATGGTTCCTCTGATATTGATTTTCTATGATACATAATGCGTGCCTGCATGTTCACATTTTTCTGCATGGAAGTAGTACTGTATAATTCATCATAATAAAGTTGTTATGTGTATTGGCAAAATTCAGGTAATTCTGTTCATGTGCTAAATTGCTAATATACTTTTGTGGCTACTTCTTGTCTTTTCACGTCTTTGCCTACATGCTTAGCATGATTGTTGCATGAAAATCCTTTTAAATGGTATTTACAGATCATAAATGCAGATTTCCTCATATATTTAAATTGTCATCCTAAGCAGGGCTGTGGTGCCCCTTATTCAGGGTTTCGAAGATGCTGGGGACTTCACTGTTCCAGAAAGATTGAAGACTAGTATACATGTTAACTTGGTTTTCTATGTAATTGTGGGATCCATTGGCCTTTTTGGACTTGTCCTTCTCATAACGATGCACAAGACTTGGTTTGTTCTCAATCTCCTAACCTCGATTTGTTTTGATATAGATTAGAGTTTTCCTAGTATGATCTTAGCTCTAAGTTATTGCTTCATGGAGTTCCCTTATTATTTTTATGTTCCTCCTTTCCCTTGAAGAGCTCTATGGTATCCCCAAAGACGCAGGCATCAGGACTATTTTTTTCTTGATCAGTTCCTTACATGGACAATAATGTTTGGCTACATGCTTGGTTATACTGATGTTTTTAAGAAGTTTGAGCTTGTGCACACATAATTTATCTCTCTTATTGTTGTGTTTGTGGTTCCTGTAAACCACCTTTTAAGGGGCTTCCTTAATACTCCATCTGTGACTGAGGGCTGTCCTTTGCAAGTTCAGATTTTAATCCGACACATGCAGTCTACATGGGAGTTGAATTTCCAATTTTTTCAGCTACCAATGTGATCTGTGGAGAGCACAGGTCCAAGCTAAATCACTATATTATTCTTAAAATAGTAGGAAAAGATAATGAGCAGGTCGGAATTCTTAACTTCTATTAAAAAAACTATGACTCTTGATTACTATAAGATTTGTCACACCTAGGGACTCTATTTATCTGATGTAGCAAGGGGCTCTCTTATAGTTGTTTTCTTTAGTATAAGAATGTTTGAACTTTTTACTTAGGGCCTGTCAACCATAGGAAAGGTAATCTTTTTTTATTGCTTGTGTATAATGTCTATTATGTCCTTGTAATTATTATTCAATAATACTCGTCATTTCACATCCTACCTTCCCACATTTTTAAAAGTAAAGGTACAAGTGGCATTTCTTATCTCACCTATTTATTTTTTACGCTTCCTTTTGCTTTCTATACTTAACATTCTACCAACTAAATGGGCCCTTAGTTAGATATATAGCCTTAAAATACATGGATTATGTTCTACTTCAGTTGCTTAATTGCTTTTGTGCCGGTATTCTTCTATCGTAGTGTTTTGTTTCCCATGAAGGATGTTGACTCATGTTTTGTTTTTCTGAAAAGCATTTATCTGTCAAACTTTTAAAAGTCTTAGACTAGGGTAAAGAAGATGTTGATAGAGCATAAAGTGGATAGCAAAAGCTAAAATCTCTTACAAGATGCAGCTCATACGGAAAAGACTTGATGTGTTGGTCATATACTCAAAACATTTACTGGAGCCTTAAACACGCACGTTGTCTGCATCAATCTGTTTTTTCCGATCTTAAGATGATTACAAATATAAAAATTATAATTAATATTTAAAATGTGCACGAGAAAGGAGTAATGGAAGAGATTTTTTCTGGAAGTATCTTGCAGAACTTAAGAGGGAAGGGTTAAGGGAGGAGACTTTTTAGCAGGAAAGAGACGTTGTGGGAACCTGAAATGACTGTTTTACAAATTGAATACAGGAAAGCCAGGAATGATATTTGAGACTTTCCAGGGCTTGTAGCTCAATATTTCTACAGATCTGAATGAGATTTCCTTTGTAGCAATTAGATCCCCAGAGGTTAACACATTATCTGTATGAATATTCATGGAAACTCAAGTTTGATACTCTAAAAAGATGCTGGGTCTACAATAATGTAGATTAATTACAGGTTGAGGTAACAAAGATATATGTTGTAAAGCTTTAAGCACATCTCAAGTCACAGGTTTATAACAGTACAAATAAGTCATTGGTTTTCAATATGTTGAATAAAAAGCTTGTGTAGAATCTAAAACCATGGATGCATGATTACCTTTGCTCTGCCTAATTATTTGTCTGTTTCTAGACGTGATGGTCATGGCCAGACAAATTATATTGCAATGCATATGCCTATGTCATTTATGCGTGCTTGTTTCTGCTTTTGGGTTTCAGCTGAAGCCTCACTTCTTTTTAATAATTTCTATTTGCTGGACACTTTGATAAACAGGAGTGGAAGTCTTTTAGGGTTTGCCATGGCTTGCTCGAATACTTTTGGACTTGTTACTGGTGCATTTCTTCTTGGCTTTGGTTTAAGTGAAATTCCTAAAAGCATTTGGAGAAATGCTGACTGGACTAACCGCCAGAAAGTTCTTTCCCACAAAATTGCCAAATTGGCTGTAAAACTTGATGATGCTCACCAAGAACTTTCAAATGCTATTGTTGTAAGTTGTTCTTTTAAGTTTTTGTGACTTTGTATTTCTGTTTTCCCAGTCATCATATACAATCTCACAAAGTTGTGTCTATCTTTTACTTGTATGTAAACCAGAATTGAAGTTTTTTGTTTCTTTGTGTCTAATATGAAACTTATGATAGCATCCCTCCTCATAAGTTGTCTTCCCAAATCCCAGTGGCTTCACATTAAGCATTGGGCACTGACCATTTGGAATATAGTGATTTTGGTGTCTGATGTCTTCCTCCGTCCCTTCTCTTGGTATATCTTGTCTCTTACCTAAGCTATTAATAAATTGTATCTGATTACACTTGACAAGTCTCTGAGGAAGTGTCAGTGAGGGACAGCAGGATGACTTAATGAATTGATTCAAGATTTAGATGTCTTGGCCATTTTAGAGAAAGTTCTACTTTGCAGCAGTGTTTTAGCAGTTTTGTCATTTGTGTTCTGCTAGGAACTACTTCTGAGATTCGAATTGTCTCATTATTCCTAACAATTATGTAATTTTGGATTTCATCTGTTTTCCTCTTCATGGAAGATCCTGTGTGCACATTATCTTGTGTTGTTTTTGTCGGTTGGGAGAGGATGCTGAATAAGAATGAATCTATAAAGTTTAATTAAATCTTGGAGTAACCCCACTTTAATGTGCCCAAAAAAAAAATCTGGCTGTCTAATGATGGTTTTTCTACAGGTTGCTCAAGCAACATCTAACCAGATGTCTAAGCGTGATCCTTTGAGAACATATATGGATGTCATTGATAATATGTTAACTCAGCTGGTAATAAGCATACAGTTTTTTCAGTTTACATTCTGATTATGGAACCTGGGTTGCTTTCTATATGATATCTTAGGTATAACCTTCAATTGTACAGTTTAGGGAAGATCCATCCTTCAAACCACAAGGTGGACGATTAGGGGAAAATGATATGGATTATGATACTGATGAGAAGTCAATGGCAACGCTAAGGCGTCATCTTCGGGGAGCCCGTGAGGAATACTACAGGTATAAAAGGTAAGTGCATGATGGTCTTGTAGGTTGGTTTTCTGCTCGAAATACTGTTCTCCATTCTTTTACAGAAATTACAAACAGTAAATTCAATGTTTATATTCTCAATTGGATTTATTCCCAATAGAGAGATATTTATTACCTTTTTGTTTTGGTTTGTCCTTGATGTTAATAATAAACAACTTGCTCTTTCTCTATATGGAACATTTCCATCATATTACTGAATTGGTTCTTTTTCTTTTAAAGATGAATTTTCATTTGGACTAAATTACTGATGAATCTTCTTATTTTTTGCTCTGGTTAATAAAAAGATTTATTTGAAGTGGTACAAGTTTCAACTTTGCATCCTAACTCCAATAAATATGAAGGATCTTATAAAAACTGCCTGATAGAGACCAAGGAAATTTGGGATGCCAAAGTATCACAATGAATAGTATAATATACTCAATGGGATACTTAAGTAGGGTGGCTTTCCTACTTCACTAGCCAGCTTTTAGGGGAAGGTTTCCCACCTTGCTTGGGTGCCCATCACTGCCTTTATAATGTTGTCAATGGATTTCTTCTTGCCTCTTATAAAATGAGCATTGAAGATATCTAGCTATATGAAGAAACTATTTTGCGTACTGTAATATCTCTGTGCTCATATAATCCGTAAGTGCTTGAATATGATAAAAACCTAAATCAAGTTCTTTTCATTGGTATTGTTCCATAGTACTGTGACATTCTTGCGACTAGGTTTATATGGCCGAGTGGTTATTTAGCAGTAGATTTCTTCTTGCCTCTTGTAGAATGAGCATTGAAGATATCAAGTTATATGAAGAAACTATTTTGCATACTGTAATATTTGTGTGCTCATTTAGTCCATAAATTCTATGAATATGATAAAGACTTAAGTTCTTTTCATTGGTGTTGTCCCATAGTACTCCAACATTCTGATGACTAGGTTTATGTGACAGCCTGGTTATTTAGCCGTAACTCTTACTTTTGTTACATTGGTACGACTAAGGTCTAAATTTTTCTTCAGCCAAAAGCACACATTATTTAATCTATTGTTGCTTTTGCAGTGAGTATATGGCTTGTGTACTGGAAGCCCTTAAACTGGAAGATACAATAAAGAACTATGAACGTTGCAGCTCAACAGGATGGTATGCTTCAAGTTATTTTTTTCTCCACTACAATATTCATTTATTATGTATTTTGGTTTGTTCCAGCTCACCTCAAACAATGTTATATGCTATCTTTTCAGGAAATATGTTTCAAGCATTAGACCTGCCCGGATTGGCAAATTGGGGTCACTTCTTGATACTCTAGGTAATTATCATATTTGTTAACCCATTTTTTTCTAACTTTGATTATTATTATCATTATTTTTTTAACTGCATCAGGAATAGTAATGGTTATTTCTGATTTGTAATGCTAGTTTTATAACTGAGCATTATATCTACATTCTTACCCTTTCTGTATATTAAGATATTATAACAAAATAGTCCTCCCTATCTTGCTTGGGTGCTTGACTTGCTTCCTATGTAAATAATGTCTATATTGTAATTGTATATGGGTTTTTTCGTTTTCCTTGCATAATATACATGTATAGCCAATGAAATTGACCTCTGCTGAGTTATGTGAATATCACATTTGATCATAGTTTTGTTTTTATCCTGCATTCAATATTGTATTATTTTATCATGCATGGCTAATTCCATGTTCTCTGTCCTTTTATTCATATGGAATACTTTAATTAGAAGCATTTGTCTTGTGGTTCTTAAAAGATAATGATTCTTTGCAGAATTTTTCTGGCGGTGCATTATAAGGAAGCAAGTTGAGAAAGGCTTGGCTGTTATTCTTGGCATCATTTCTGTTGCAATTCTTTTAGCAGAGGCGACTCTGCTACCTAGTGTTGACCTGTCTCTTTTCTCAATTCTTATTAAATCTGTTGGAATGCAAGAGGTGCTTGTGCAGGTAGAATATGTTTCTAAGGGATCAATTGTTTTTATTACATGTTGACGTTGAGATGCTGCATATATTTTTAAAATCTTCCTGCAATTTGTCAAAAGGAAGTGAAGTCCTCAATGAAGATTTCATCTTTGAATCTTGAAAAGAATAGAACAATTTAAGGAAAACTGAAATTATTCTACAAGGCTTTTCGTCATGTCTCATGAAACTTATGTGATTGAGTAATATGGGATTTTTGTTTTCATATTGGTTAATTGCATATATGCTTCTACTTCTTCTTCTTCTTCTTCTTCTTCCTTTTCTTTTTTTAATAAAATATGGTTGGCCTTATCTCTCTAGCAAGCCATACTTTCATCCTGAGGTTTAACGCTGTAATCACTTCCTGTAAAATTCTGAGGCACTAAGATATAGATGAAATAAAGGCTAACTATTCGCACTCAGTATCTTACATAATGTATCTTGACTTGGATGAAATACACTGATTTAATATAACCATATTCAGTAAAAAGGAAGACCAATTCCTCTTCGATCTCATCTGAATGTTGTGATGATCTGTTCTTCTAGCATCAACCAACAAAGCTACAGCATACACTTGTAACTCCCATTCCCCCATTATAATGTGAACCACAGGGATTATCAGTGTTATAGATTCAGCAGAGGTGATAGTATTACTGCCTCACCCCAGCCCCCTCTTTTTTGGGGGGAGAGGGTGTATTTTACCTTTTTTTTTTGGTTGTGTATTTTGGAATAGTGCATTTAGTCACATATCTTCAATTTCTTCTCCAGGTGTTTGCTTTTATTCCTCTCATGTATATGTGCATCTGCACGTACTATTCCTTGTTCAAAATTGGAATGTTAATGTTTTACTCATTGACGCCTAGACAGACCAGCGCAGTTAACTTGCTTATGATATGCTCGTAAGTTGCTTTTTTCTGCTTTGAGTCACTAATGCTATTTTGTGAAAAGCATTTATATTCTATCCTTACTTGTTCACAGGATGGTTGCTCGATATGCTCCCCCTATCTCATACAACTTTCTTAATCTCATTCGTCTTGGCTCTCATGAAACTATATTTGAAAAGGTAATTCTTCTTTTATCTCATGGAGATTCTTGAATAGATGTGGCCATACATTAGCTTTGTGCACTGGATCAATAGAAACATTATTTAGTTTAGAAAATATTACATAGTAGGACTCAATCTGAAAATGTCAAATTAAATGACAATTTTCATTTTCCAGTACACAAATTAAACTACATGCCATGTCTACCCCCAAGAATTATCCTATCTCATGAATCCATTGATTGTCAATTCTCTTGAAGCAGTTATTTCTCTTCCCTAATCCAATATTGGCAAGGACCGCCGTGATAGGTTTTTAATGTTATCAAAAAACTTTCTCATAATTCTGGAAATTGACATTTGCACAGCCATAATGGTTGGGGGCAATACATATTGTAAGGCCCGTTTGGTATGCAGAATGGAAAATGGAATTAAAAAAATGATTTTGAGAATTAAAAATGACCCTCATACTCTTAGTTTAAAAAATAATAAAAAAAGAAGTAAAAATTATTGAGTAATAATTACAAGGGCATAATAGATATTGCAAAAAAGAAAAGAAAAGAATGAACTGAAACCAAACGAGCTGTAATTAAAAATAAAAATGCAGGCAACTATTTCTAAATTTTACAATAATTTATCCAAGTCTGGAGCTTTATTTTCTTCTTTCCTTAATTCTATTTCTTTAATTGTCCTAGATCAAAGAAATTTTTTAAGCCTCTTATGGTTTTGTTGTCTTGTATATACAGGCCTTTTTTTTACTTTATAAACTATTTTTTTCATTAATTATTCCAGGGTGCTTGACTAGGCTAGCAACTACTAAACTTTGCGAAGTTTTGCAATACAACATTTTTATTCCATTTCATTTTTTAGTTGTTATTTGTTTTTATATTTTTGATGTACTATGCGACTTTGATTGCAGCGAATGGGAAACATTGATAAAGCTGTTCCATTCTTTGGGAATAAGTTTAACAAGATATATCCACTTATTATGGTTATATACACCCTTTTGGTTGCAAGCAACTTCTTTAACCGAGTTTTTGATTTTCTTGGGAGCTGGAAGAGATATATCTTCAAAACTGAAGCTGAAGATTTGGATGGTTTTGATCCATCAGGATTAATTATCTTACAAAAAGGTATGCAATCCAGTACTTTCATTATTGTTAGTTATTAGTATTACTATGATAAATTTAGTTGGACTGCATCATTCCTGATGTAGTTGTCATGGCAATTTAGGGGATATTGACTTTATGACCTTGTTCATCAATGTGTGTGTGCGCACGTCTATATGTAGTTTTCGGATACTTATGCTTGATTATAAATTCTATTATCTGTAGAACGGTCTTGGCTTGATCAAGGGCACAAAGTGGGCGAACAAGTTGTTCCATTGGCAAGGAATTTCAACAACATAGATATTGAATCTGGTGATAATTTCATGGTATGTGGACGTACCACCATTAAAAAAAACAACAACGTAGTCTCTCATATTTTTCATGTAACATAATTAGATTAGCATTGTTTCAGTTTTGTCGTATGCTGCAAGATCTGGCATCGGCAACTATACCTTTTTTTTCTTCCTCCCCTTTTTTGGCGGTAATACAGTTTACTCATGTTATAACTTACATTGTTCAGGAGAGGAATGGTGCTGAAATGAGGGCAAAGTCCAATGTAATTAATGAGCAAATGAATGGAAGTCTGTCTAAAACATTGAAGGAAGATACGAGGAGATCGAGTAGGGAAGCTATCAGCAACAAGTATGCTGCTGTAAGAGAGCAGAGTGGACAAGCATCTAAAATGAAGCCAGAGGAGAAAAGCATAACCTCTGCTAAGGTTTCCTTACTTGATGGAGGCAATACTCAGTCTAATAATACAGCTAGACTACCGCCATCAGGTTTGGCTTCAACATGGCAAACAATGAAGACTGGATTTCGAACTTTCAAGGCCAACATGGGGGCCAAAAGGTTTATACCCTTACGGCAATTAGAGGAAAATAAAATATCTCGTGTTTCCTCATCGGAGTCCCTTGATGAGATATTTCAAAGACTAAAACGGCCTTCTTTGGACCAAGGTATATACCATGATGAGGATTATGAGATGGAGACCAATATTTCTGGCCCTTCTAGACGATGATATTCATTTTCTAGGCAAGAAATTGCAAGTATCATAGAATTGGGAATGGAAGTCCGTAAAATTATGTACAGAAATGGGATAGTCTGATATACTGTGATTAGAAAATTTTTGGTAGTCGATCCCCCAACGAAATGCAGAAACTGCTATACGTTACAAACAAATGAAATACAAAAGTAGATGTCGAATAGGGAAATATATCTAAATTTTAGCAGTAAAAGTGTTGCAGATGTTCTGCATCCCATGGATTCACAAATTCATTCCACCGACGATGCGTTTAGCATATGCTTTTATGTCTTGCTTGTGACATTACTTCTTGTTTTGTAACATTTAAACCTGCGGTAGATATAACAATGAGAAGCTTTTGAAGAGCCCATTCTTCACTGGATTTGCTTGGAACACTTACGCAGCTATAGCATGTTAATATTCTCTAAATTATTCAATTTATCAGGTTTTGATTTTATGACTCTAGGTTTCGGGAAAGGAATGTAATTCACTTTAGCTCTGACAGCTCGTAGAGTTCTGCGATCTGATTATTGTATGCTTAATTTGTAGTATTGTAAGCAGTAGGAGCCAAATAGGAACTTGCTAATGACCATTGACCAACATTTTCTTTTTCAATGAGCGAAATTTGTCTATAAGCCTCAAAAGATAAGGATTAAGGCTCCACTCTTCTCTCTCCATCCAGTCTGGGCATCTGAAGTTTTTTTTTTTCTCTGTTTTATTTTTTAAATAAAAAAAAAGTGCAGAGAGGTTTTGTGGTGTGAGATGGGAGAGACAGGACAGGACAGAAACAGGAGAGAAGCTTAACCTAAGTTGGTAATTCTTAGCTATACGTCATGTTTAAAAATTTTGCGGATAAAAAATAGCCACATGTACGTTTTCATCTTTGGATGAGCTCCACCTCTAATGTCTAGTGTTAAAAACTTTAAACACCTGTGTACCTAGATTAATACTACTACTACCACTGCCACATCTCGTTCATTCATAATCATAAGGCCATACGCTAATTGTTATTTATGCTAAATACCAACACCCAAAAATAATAATTACTAACCCCGTCCCTCTCTTATGGTCGTGGAGTGCATCATGACATTCTTGGTGCCCTTTCTCGTCAATTTAAGTAGCTTGGACCAAAACCCATCTTTCTTCCTTGGATAACTCCCACTGATTCCGTTTCTCGAGGCAAAGGCAGCCGATCTACTCTTCTTCAGCCCATAATCGAGACTTAGCGAGAAGGAAGACACTGAATCCATGACAGCCGATGCATTCCGACAGTGGCCTCGGCGAGGATAAGCTGCTTGAGGCACATAACTTGACGAGGCCGCTTCCGCAGGAGAATTAGAAGGAGAAATTGGTTTGTGGTTAGAATGAAGGTCAAGCTGCGAGAGTTTTTCTCTCAAGCAAGAAGGGCAAACGCCAGGTAGTTGCTTGTTATCTGTGTGCTCCTTGCACCCTTCTGACCGCATTTCTTTGCTTTCTCAACTTGGATACGTCCTCGTGTGTCCTATTATTTATAGATACGAATGGCACGCAAATGCATAGAGATAGATGCACGAGGACGTCTTCATTTCCACGAAGCTTCTTTGTTTCACTTTCTCCATCAGGTTCGACCTCGTCCAATCCAACCTTGCTTCTTCATATTTTATTTTCCAAAACGATTTTCCAATCCAACCTTGCTTCTTCATATTTTATTTTCCAAAACGATTTTCTGACGCAATCTATGAAACTATAACAAGCAACTGCAAATAGTCTACTCAAAATGTCGCTTTCATTTCTAGTGTTTTTCTTGATCATGACGAGGTTGTGTTTTTAGAAATATTTTAATTTTATTAGAAGAGGGATATTTTTCATTATTGCCGAGTTTAATGTAAGATAAATATATTATGTACCGAAATACATTAGAATTCACGAGAGCATTGCAGTCCCTATACGAGTTTTCTATATTTTAATATTGTGCTACTGTCAATTTAATAAACAAACAGTCCTACATAATTAAAATAAGTTGTATTCATATTGCAAGCTGAAACGCTTATGTAAACAAATTTGGAATTTCAATAAATACATTTCGCTTTCATAAAAATAAATTAATAAGTCTCACATGCTTTATTTATCATTGACTTCTAATATCTATATTGACTTTAAAAGCCATAAAAATCTTCTGAATTCAATATAGCATTGGCGTTGGAATGAAAAGGGAGAGCAGCGACGCACGTGAAAAGGAATAAGAATATAGGATATGGGGCCTGGTGGGACAAGAAGTGGCCTACACGAAAATCAACGACAAGGGTGGCGGTTGTAGAGAGAGTCCTTAGATTTATTAATGAAGAAGACGATGATTTTATGCTGGATGCTGAGCAAGCGTGCACGTGGGGCTGCCATACCTAGCTTACAGGGATCGATGGATGGTCCTCATTCCTTTGTTATTAGTCCTAGACACTTGAAAAGCCTCTGGAAAAAGCCCATTTAAGCGATCGAAATGAAGTAGTGAACTGCGCCAGGGCATTCCCCATAACTCTTACATAACACAAATGGTTCAAAAATTCCTCCAAACTCGTGAATCAAGACAAATGACCAAAGCAACTTTAGCTAGGCCAACTTTTTTCTTTTTTAAAGAAGGAGTTTCCTTTTGTCCCCTTATGGTTTTGTTTTTGGACGAAAAAAAAAGAAGCAAATTGTACTGGAAAGATTTGCGGTAAATTGCCCCCACTGTGTGATTGGGCTCGATGGGCTGTTTATCTATCCAGTGGCAACCTTTTCTCTTTTTTACAAAACAGATTCGTCAAGGGATAAGAGTTACAGACCAGGTTTGTGGGCAAAGTTAAAGTTTGTACAAACATAAAATTGGATGTGTAAGAGTAGAAAATAAAAGACAGTGATGTGAATCCTGGGATCATCTTAATGTCTTCTCCCATGGTGGCCACGCTTATTTCGAAGTTTGTCCCTTTGTTCAGTTGGTGGACCACTTGCTGGTTAGGGATATAAATCAAGTACTGAATTTGTTGGGAAAGCTTGTAGAGTTTCCAGAGTACTTGTAATCCCCTTAAAAGCCGTACATAAAACCCACTTTGCTTGAATTTCTTCCATGCACACCAAAGAGACCCTGCTGATTATAATTATTGATCCACATTCAGCTGCATTTCCCTCCAACTTTCTTGAAACAACACAGAATATAAATATCTTCTGGATTAGCTCTGATTCTTCCTCCGTAGAGTATTTTGTTGCGGCGGTTAAAAATCCGCTAGCAACCCTATAACTCTGTAGGAGTTGGATATAAAATTAAAGTGAATTTAATGTTTTGAGTTTAATCTTTATAGTTGAAAATATATATATATATATATATTTATATAATATCAGTATAGCAAATATCTCTTAAATTAAATAATCTCTTGGGGGAATACATAAAAAAAAAAAAAAAAGTGAATTGTTGATTGTCAGTGTAAATTAACTTTGGCGATCATTAATGGTATGTTGCAATAGAGACAAAGAGAGTAGATGGTGGTGAAGAGGACGTGGCAGTGAGCCTTCTCCTCCCACCGCCCACTAGCAAGTAGCAAAACGCTCCTTTAAGATTAGGATGTTATGTGTCGTCCATTTTTCTTAATGATATTTAGCTTCTTGGTCCTTTATTAGGTAGCTCCACTGTCCTTTCACCTATAAGCAACTTCAACCTTTTTTTTTTTTGTTTAAATAAGAGTATTTTTGGTCTGTTTCCACAACAAGTAAGATTAAATCCCTCTACGAACGTATTTTTCATATAAATTTAGTATATTTTAAAAAATAAATTTTTTAGGTACTAATTTAAAATTTTAAATGAAAAATTAAGAATATATATATATATATATATATATATGTTATCAACCACTAAGCAAAGCTGTTAGCTAACTTCAACTTTAGTTTGGCTGCGTCCACCCCTTTTCCTTTTGAATATGTTGCACCATCACCATCACAGCTTTGAAATGTTGTGTTTGTTGCATTGCCCAGCCCTACAATGCCTTGTCCATATCACATCCGTACCAATAACATTCTCCATTGCAGACCCCACATTTTCCTATGCTTTATTTCTTGAATATCCCTTCGGTCTAAACTTCAAATTCATATATATATCTATGTATATACGCCTATACAAAAAATCGAGAGAATGACCATAAAGTTTAGTTAATTTTAATGGGACTCATCAATATTGTATGTGTCTCGACACTATTCAAATCACGATACCAATTATACGGTAGACTGCTTCAACCATGGGAACAATATAAATAATATTACTCATTGAACTGTTATTATATATATGCCAAACAGTCATCGTTTAAAAAAAAAATTGAGACTAACACGCATCCTAAGTAATTAATTTACTTTTTAAATAAAAAAAAGGGTCATCCATCCACACCAAAAGTAAAAGAATTTGTAAATGTTGGAAGGGTTATTTGTGATTTTTTTTTTTTTTTCACTTTGAAAGCTAAAAATACTTTTATCAATCATCACTCTTTAAGATTTAAATCATTTTGTTCAGTTCACTGTTGAATTTGTTAAGAGAGATGTCATGTTATCGTTCATAACATGATACACTTTTATTCATTTAAAAATAATAATAATATAGTCTCTGTTAACAACGTTGACAAAAAAAAATGGATAAAAGAGTTTAAGAATAATTGAGAGATTACAAATAATACAAAATTAAAATAAAACATTAGTAATTTTCCCTAAAAATGGGACGATGAGGAAAGCCGCTCCATAGTTGTCCAACTTTCAAAGCGAGTTTGACTCTAGGAAGGTTCGTACACGCGCTGCTAAACGCGAGTGTGCAGCAAGCCAGCATCTCTGATGGCCGAAAGTAGGCAAGTTAGCGGTGGCTTTCAAATGGGCCTTTGTTACACCGATCGCTACGCCGTTGGGGCCGTTTTTCGTGAGGCTCCTTTCATAATGGGCCCCACTTACGAGCTGAAGCCTAGGCCTGGCCCACTTACCCAGAATCCTAGCGTCCCTTTCAACTCAATCACGTCACCATGCAGGCACGACTGCCAATACCCAATAAAATTATTTACTATTACTTTCACGTGCTCCACAGAAGGAAATTGTGATTCTATAAAATATAAACAAAATTATAGAATATTATTATAATATTTTCTTTTGTCCTTATATTCTCTTCTCTTCCTTCCTTTCTTTTTTTTTTTTTCTTTGTACGTTCATTTTTGTAAATAATTAAAACATCATTGAGTAACACACACATATATAGAGCTCAATGTTAAGATGATTAAAACCTTGAACTTTTTCATGATACTATTTTATATTTTAATTTCATGGGATTAATTTTTATTTCATATATGTTTATATGATGCGCCTTTTCTCTGTATAAATGTGTTCATCTGCCGCTAACAGCCCAACACAACGTACGGGATCCTTTTTTGGAATTGGATTTCAAATTTTCGGTTGTGTTTTGAGGCTGAAGCATCGCACATGGTAAATAGTATGTATGTATATTTTCCAGAGAATAATGATCCTGCGACAACTGAAGCCAGTTAGAAGCGTATATATTACAATATCTAAATAATAAAAATGATTATTGTGTTGTAATGAGAATATAATACGAGATTTCATGCTTTATGAACAGATTTTCCCCCATTTTTTTAAAGTAGTTCATTAATCATATGTACCTGCGTGTACGTAGTTGTTAAGAGTACTAAAGAATTCAAAATGAGAGACAAGGAATGAATACTATGGTCTTCTATGTATTATAACTAAGTCCCAAGGGAGATGGAGAACAAAATGAGAGTCGTAGAAGTCGCCGACATACAGCAATGGGTGCACATGGAGAATTTAGTAGATCATGGGCATGGTCGAGGGAAAAAAAAAAAGAGGAAGCTGAAACGAAACACAAAGTTGTCCCATCCCTGTAATGTCGGCTCAAAATGGTAAGTTTTGAAACGACATATCTGGTGCATCATGCATGCCACCAGCAGCTATGGGTCAATTGTCAACAAAAGCGCCCGGTTTGGTTGCGGCCTTCTGTCTCCTTTTTTTTTCCTTGTCTTTTCTTCTGTTCCATCCTCTCTTCTTCTTCATGCTTCAATTAACGCCGCCCAACTTAATTAGTGCTTCTAGATATTTGGCCGTTAAAAACAGATGTGTATATATATATATATATATATATATGATTTCTGATTTAGACGAGTTTGACTTCTCAACTACATACACTAGTAGCTGCCTTGATTTAACAGATAAAAGCGGCCATTTCATTAATTCCTTGGTTATGAATATCATAATCATCATCGGCATTGTTGCTGTAAAATGGCATGTATAATAATCTATATATATTCTCTTCCTATTCTCAACAGAAACTAATTAAACGACAATGATCTGCTAAATTTTATATTCCTTCTATTCAAAGCCATCCAAACGAGTGGTGGGGTGCCTGTGGACATATATAGCTTCATAGGAATTCACTATGAATTTTTTCCTTTTCTTTTTTCTCACATTTTAGATTGTGCAAATGTTCATCTAGCAGCTATCCTTCATGAGTCAGCAGAATTTCCATAGCTTTAGTATGAACTCCACAACAAGCTTGTACCTATAATTAAATTGGGATTTATGCTTTCATATATTAAATGTATCCGTAAAATTAAATGACATTATTATACTGGCAATCTTAACTCTTGAACTCCGATATATGCTGTCAACAAAGGTATATTTTTCTTCTTGGTTGTTAGTTAATGCAATGAAGCTAGCTGCAATTTGAAAGCAAGCGGCTTAATTCATATCAGCCGAGTCTTAAATTAAGCAAAAATTAATGGGTGAGATGATATTTAATAAAACAGGAGAGGCAGGCAACAGAGGGAGAAGGGAGTAAGGCGATGGGGACGTAAGTGATATTAAAATGTTGTTTGATTAACTTTCCAAATGAAGCTTGGTTACTATATCATAATTGGGGCATTGCTTTTCAACGTCTTGCCCCCACTCTCCCCCATATAAGACATATACCAAACCCCATTTTTCAAATTCAAGTTGAAAATGCACGTCCCCATCACGTTTCGCTATTTTTACCCTGTCCCCAAAAAATCTTCTTCATCCATATCCACAAAATTCTGAGTTCAAAAATTATATATATAAATTAATACTATTATTTTGTTTTAAGTTTTTAAGATGAATAGTTAGTGATATAGGTCCACCTCACACTATTCACACCCAATTGTAAACGTCAACTATAATTAATAATTAGAATAATATTATTTTTTATACTTGCACTATTTATTATGATTATTTTCCAATTTTATAATATATTTTAATCACGTATGTATGTGTGTGATCTATTGTATAACAAGCTTGGATAAGTAAAATTTGTATGGATAACGGCATTATTTGGTAGCCTGAAAGAAAATCAAAAGGAAATGGAAGTTCTAAAAATTATTTATTTTATTTTTATAATCAATGTTCAATTATTATTTAACACTTTTTATTAATTATTATTTAATTATTAAAAGTAGAGATATTAAAGTTAATTTCTATCTATAAAATTATTTTTTAATTTTAATTTTTATATTTAATTTTTTGTACCAAACGAGTTATTAAAATTATGGTATTAGTGTAATGAAATTCAAGAGTGTGCAAGTATAAGATAATATAATTTTTTATATAGGTGAAGAATATGATAGTTGCTGATCTTATAATGAAAAAAATATCACATTCAAATTATACAAAATGAATAAAATTAATGCCAATTATTATAACTGGGTACCATAGCACAGCTATAGATACATTAAAATGCATGTACTAAAAACCATATGACTCGCATGCTTTAATTTATCAGTGATCTTCGGTTGTCAAAATGTTGCTGGAGATTAAAAGAATGTATTCTTTAACCATATATAGATCAGTTGATAATATTAATCGTTGATGATCATCTCAAGAAGTTCTACCCAACAATTCAATTTAACTTTAGTTGAATATTCACATTGTCAATTGCTAAATTATGCATAGATTAGTGGAGTAGACACAAGTAACACTCAATTCTTCAAATAGAAATTTTACAATTAAATACATATATAATTGTAATGTGGTCTGCAATTTCGTCGTCAAACTTTCTTATTTTACTTCCGGAAGGTATCGCGTGAAAATATCATATATAGCGCCAGAAGAAATTATATGAGGTTGTCATTAAGTCAGATGATGTTGAACATCTTAACTCACATTAAAGTATATCATTTATATATAAGCAGTTTTTATAATTGAACTTAATTGCTTAATATAATGTTCATGTAATGAACATGAAACTTGAGTCTTGAATTACATCATTGGCTTCGTCACCTACGTGAATCATGTGGCTTTTTTAATCTAAGAAGGATTTACATTGATCTGCTTATATATATTATATATATATATATATTGAAAAAGTTACTTTACAAAAGATTAGTCCATGATGGAAGTGATATGGATGCTTCAACTTTTGAAGCTTAAAAATGAGTTATGGAGTCAGGACCAGGTCTTGGTCGTTCATCTTCAACAACGCCGACTATAGTACTTTTTTATCAGTAGCAGGGAATGCGATCGTGTGAGATGAGACAAAGAAAAGAGGAGATCCAAATAGCGAGTGAGTTTGAATCTGAGGGTTGTCGTGTGTCTGGGTGTAGCGTCTCTTTCTCTGTCCATTACTATTATTTGTTATCAATCACATCCCAAATGAAGAATAATCAGTCTTCTTAAACCGATCTTAGTTTGGTATAATCCGAATGAAATTAATTAATTAATTAATCATAAATTTGATTAATATTGGCATTACATGTATGGCTGTGTGCCAAGAATATGACTAATCGATATAGGAACATTTGATCTGGAAGCTCCACATAATGATAAAGTGCATTAATTAAAGTGCACATCCACAACCACTCCCCAGGCCCCAGTCCCACTCAGAAAATGATATGTCATTGGCGATGCAGCATGCCTAACCAGCTCCCATTCTCCATATCTTTTCAGACTTTCGTGTTTATTATTTTCTTTTTCAAAAAAATATAATTTCTCATAAAATTTGATTTTCTCATTAGTACATTACTGATACTATTACAATTTCAATTATAGAGGAAACGAAATTCTCTCCCATAGTTAAAAAGAAGTGAAGAGTGAGAATATGAATCCATTAAAGTAAATTTCACCCAACTCTTTGTTTTTGTTTTTTTTTTCCTTTCTTTATGTGCACTTAGTCCATAAATTGAAAAAGAAAAAAAAAAAAGAAAAAGTATGAAAAAGAAAAAAAAAAAGAAAAAGTATGTCCGATCCATTACGGAGTCCTCCCTCCTGTGCTTTCTCCCCAATCAAACCCTCGCATATACGCAGTGTTTTGTTTGTCGTCTAATCTTGTAATTAGAAAATTTTGATGATTCAAAGTGCTGAAGAAAAGTTGGAGAGGAATAGGACACAGGTAGGAAAATGGAGGACACCCGAAAACGCAAGGGTTTGGCAATCATTTTCATATCCGTTACTGTCCTAACCCCAAAAACCCTACGTCCTAGCTTCTCATCATTAACAAGGTGATAACATCACCAACCACTAACCCTTCGTCGCGGGGGCTACGCTGCTTCTAATTAACACCTGTCGCCTCAATATCTATCTACTTTTGTTCATTCATTGCATGTTTATATTTATATAACAGTAATTATGATTCTCCACTATTTGTATTATATAATCAATTACTGTCACAAATTTTAATTTGTTCTTCAAGTTTTATAAAAATGTCTGTGAGTTTAGCCGATGATTTTATGAAATAAGTTCAATATTAAAAATTAAAAAAAGTCGTCTTTAATAAATAAATATTTTAATTTTAAATAGTTATAACTTTTAATATGAAAAGAGTTTTCAATTTTATTATATATTAATAAAAAGCTATTTTAAATTTTGTTATCTTCCCGTTCGAGTTTTTCCCAGTTAGGTCATTTTTTCGTCTAAAATTTTTTTGTTTACACACCTGTCAGTGCTGTTTTAGTTAGTTAATCCTACTTTATTTGTACTTTCTTGGTTATTTTTGTTACTTTTTTTTGTGATCAATTAGAATTGACATATAAATAATTCTTGTTTCATTTTGACCGTAATTATCATTGAATAAAATGTGAAATTCAATTCTTCTATTTGATTGCGGTCCTTTGCTGACGTTACGTTTGTCAAGAAGATTTCGAATTGCATGATTTAGATTTTAATTTTTTCATATATATATATATATATATATATTTAAAAAATAATATACAAAATGAAGACAATTTTTCAATCTTTATTCGACAGTTTGATAAGAGTTAAAAAATCATTTTTATCTCACGTTTTACAAAAATCAAAATAAAAAAATAATGATTAAAAATTAAAAAAAATAAAATTTAGATGATCTAAATTAAATCTAGACAATTCAGATCATATTAAAATAAAAAATGTGCTACTTTTGTAAAGGATCACAACTATTCTTCTATTTTGGTGTCCATTTTTTTTTTTTTTTACATTAATTTTGTTACCTTACTGCGACAATCAACGTGTAAACGATAAGAGTATTGATGTCATTCTAAAATAAGGTGTAACTTCACTTAATCAAATTAAAATTGTAACGTAATTTATTTTCATATTTCCTTTTTTAATGTATGAGTGATGTTTTGATACAATTGATGTTAACTTCACTGTTTGTTCATCTATATGAAAATCCAGGCATATTATAAGGACAGAGCATAAAAGAATGATTAAAAAGAAAAGCTCATATATTATATGGGATTTGCTTTAAAAGAAACAAAAGAAGGCATCATAGGATTTGCTTTAGTTATATGTATAAATAATATAGTGGCAGAAAAACATGGTATTTGTTGTGAGAACAAAGTGGAGCATGCCACCTTCTGGGTGTAAGATACCTGAAAATATACAAAATAAAGAAGAAAAGTAAAAGAAACAATGGTGATAATGAATTCTGCAAACTGAGAGGCTAAGCAAAAGCGGGATTATAAAACCAACAAAGCAAAGCAGGACTTGAAAATGGAAAAAACAAACAAACAAACCAACGCGAGTCACCTGAAGTGGGAAGATTAAGACAAGGATGTGCTGCCAACGCCAATGTTTTAATTTTAGGGAAGTAGATTCTCTACAGTATGCTTTCATGCAACCCACTTTTCTTACGAATCCTATTGGTCCATCAAGTACAACCTAAATCTGACGAGTCCATTGGGGGTTGATGAGCTGTCACCCATCGGAACCTTCAAACAAGCAAGTGCGCAAATTCTGGTCGTCGAGATTCGCAGCTTTGATGCAATTTCTACGTGACGGTGACCAGGTTGATTGAAAGGGACATGTTCGATGCACAATGGGACCCACATCACATGGCTCTACCACTACACGCATCAAAGAAAATAGGGCAGGGGACCCACATTTACATTGGGGGACCACAGTCCTTTCTCATTTTAAAGATAAAAATTTGGTGGAACCACAGCTATTTAGTACAACATTTTTTAAATTAAAGAATTTGAAATTTTTAACAAGTTCAAGTGCTTTTAAATATATCTTTTCTTTAAAAAAAAAAAAATAGACCAAACGCACTGAATTAAAGTTTAGTGAGAAGGGAGGAGCAGGAACATGGAATCTGGGTGTTTTCCTACGGCATACACTAGAAATGCAATCAAGCATCCAGATCATATAATAATTAATAATAAAATTGGAATGGTAAACAACAAAATTTAGACGTCAAAACGCCGAATGTGAGGGTCCCATCCTTCCAAGGGAGTCACTGACTGAGCTCACAATGCGAATAATAAGAAAATCCTTTAAGTGTTCCCTGCAATAGCCACAACCAAATTTATTAATTTTGTCGGGAAATCAAAATTTTGATGTTGAAAATTATTAAAAAATTATATGGAACGATGTACTAATTAAACTGATAGAAACTAGAGCCTATGAGGTCGAGGGACCGCTTGAATTTTTGGGGAGCAGATACATCGCACTAGGGAAGGTGTCCCATCACCGTACACGTGTAGAATAATTGCTCTCGTAAGCACGTAGTCGCACGCACGATCAACAAGGGCAACATCAGAATATCAGAGAGAGAGAGAGAGAGAGAGAGAGAGAGAGAGATGGGTGCCATGTGCAACTCTGCAACGCATATCAGAGGAAAGCGGGCTTTTCGGTAGGATGCTTCCGTACTCTATAAAATATAATGCCCCAGTATACTAATACAAAGAATTATTAGATACAAAATTTTTAAAAA
Source organism: Erythrophleum fordii (assembly GCA_032878935.1). Taxonomy (NCBI): domain Eukaryota; kingdom Viridiplantae; phylum Streptophyta; class Magnoliopsida; order Fabales; family Fabaceae; genus Erythrophleum; species Erythrophleum fordii. Next base: position 47,434,977 of record JAVQMF010000054.1, read on the forward strand.
AATGAGATACAAATAAAATAAAATAATTATATTTAATATAATATTAAAAAAAATGAGAATATCATCTTATTTATATATTTGATTAAATAAAAATAGTACACAAATATATAAAAAAATAATTTTTTTATCTTTACTTAAAAATAATGTTAAAATAAAAAACAAAATAATGATAATAAGAATATAATAAATTTCATATAAATTAGATATAATAATTATCCTAAATTCACATGTCTATGAAATGAAGATGATTTTGTTTTCTAACTGCCCGTTTTGTATGTAAAAAATTAAAAATAAAAAAATAATAATAAAAGTGATTTTAGAGATAAAAAATATCTATAATATCTTTATTTTTAATAATAAAATAATAATTAATAAATAATATTAAGTAATGATTAGAGAGGTAAAAATAGAATTTCACCAAACAAGCTGCTATAGCTATATCAAATAGGATTATTTAATAAATTTCTTTTTTTTTTTCTCTTTTACCACCTTTTATCAAATGAGACATAAATGCAATTTTATTTACAAGTAAATTACATGAATTTTTTTAATTTTATTGAAATCACAATTTTTAAAATTTTTAAATTATATTTTAGTTTAATTCTAAAATTTTTAACCAAAACACTGTTTATTTACCTAAATATATATTGAATAATTTTTATATTATTAAATTCACTCTCTTGAATTGTTAGATTGTAAAAGAATATATATATATATATATATATAAGTTAATTACAAAATTTTAGTTTAAAATTTTCAAATTAAATTAAAATACAGTGTAACTTTAGGTTAAAAAATGTGTATATTTTAAAAATAAAAAATAATATAATTTCAATAAAATAAAAAAATTGTGTAATTAAACCTTTATTTATTTAAAAAAGGGCAAGACGATTTGGATGTTAGGTAAGCAAACGCAACAGTGCTCCTTGGGGAGTTTCATTCTATTGGCCGTTTATGCTTTTTCTTTAATTTTTTTTTTTTTATAAAAGAGCTTTAGAATATTTACGGTGGGATCGTAATTGTATGTGGTGTCGTACGTCATTGAAAATAGAGAAATTTGTCGGGAGGATGAAATTGGTGGTTACTTTTTAAAACGTGAAAAAGTGAAGGAGGTTAGAAAGCAATAGAGGTGCGGCTCCCAACAGGGACGTAATTTTGGGATCCAATCATGGATCACGTCTTTTGAGGGACGCTCTTTAATCATCTTTTGGTGTTTCTTTTTTCTTTTTTTTTTATTTATTTATTTGATTTTCCTGTGTTTGTAGCCTCGGATTTGGTTAAAGCAAGGGTCACAAAATGCAACACACACTGATGACGCGTCTTGGGAAAAAAACTACTTGTCTTGTTCTTTTATTATTTGGACAAAGGCTCTCCAAAATTCATGCGCCCTGTGAAAGATTAGACACAATAAGTACAAAATAGTCTAACTAAGCTTCCAGATGCGAGGCTTCAGTTTTGGATCCTAATTGCCGTCTCTCTCCAGTGTATCCATGAAATTACTCTTAATTACCCCTCCAAACCTTACTATTACATAGCATCCTTATGCCGATATTATTCATAGTATAACAAACATACATATATATTTTTTTAAATTTCACATTCATATTCATCATTTTATAATTAGTGTATACATTGCATTGTGTCATTATTTAACTATATATATATATATATATATTCATTTATTTATTTATTTTTTAATCATCCAGAGGATTGCTAAATTTTAGTCATCCAGACACATTCATCTCTTAATAAATTTTAAATATCAGACAACAAATTTCCCGTTAATACATTTATTAATGATATTGCTAGTTTGGAATTTAATGACTCAATATTAATTTTACATATTAATTGTTTGGTAACAATATCACTATTTATCTGAAAAAGTATCGTACTTTCAATTGCTTCCTTCCTCTCATACAAAATTCATCATAGAATTTGTAATACATAATGACAAGACAATCATTAATCACCATTTAAATTAGCAAAAAAGGATAAGTAATTTGGTATATAAAGATATGAAGTTATGAGTTATTATACATTAGATATATATATATATATATATATTTAAACAAGAAATTATTATAAAAAAAAAACGGAAGTAATCTTCCTTTTAATTGGAAGACGCCTGGGCTCTGAACCAAGAGAGAAGAAGACTTAGGATTCTCCAACAGCGTGGAAAGAAATAAAATTTAGGAACTTCACCACACATTTTGCTCTGAATTCAACTAGTCCCTTTCAAGTTTTAAACGCATCGATCTGGAAAAAGAAATATGAATAAGAAGTAAAATCACCTCTTAAGTTTTAAATTTTCATTTTAATTAAGTATGATTTGAAAAAGATTGGTAAGGATGAAAAAAAAATAGCAAATGCTCCCTGTTAAATATAAATCATTAATATTTATTTTACAGATATTAATTAAATTAATTAAATTTGTATTAAAGTATATATTTTTTTAATATTTGTCCTTAATTAAAAAACTTATCTCCATCCTTAATAAATTATATAAGTCTTAGTGATTTTTTATTTAGTTAAAAATACTTAAAAAAATCATTTAAGACTTATATTTGATACGAGAGAATAATACTTATCTTTTAGACTAGGAATTAATGTTTTTATAATTATTGATCCATTAGAACAGCAATTGGAAAGTTTTTACAGCATAGATTTCATTACGAGCTAATGATTATTCACTATTCATATTACCCCCACCCGCACGGCTTGGAGATCATAATTAACCTCTATCGTCAGTCTTTCACATCTGACCCCACCCCATGCGAACCTCAATCCCTTCTCTTCCCTCTCTCTCTCTCTCTCTTCCTTATGCGAATTTCTCAACTTCCTTCTCACACCTTGAGCAGCTCCATCTCCTGCATTCCATTTTTACAAAATTCTTGAGCTGAATTCAATAATAATCTCTTCTGTCAAATTAAAATTCTGAGGTGGTTTTCCATTTTTGTCCTTCCCTTTTAACTCCAGTACCACTGCTGGAGGGTTGGTGCCTGTTCATCCGAGAAGAAATTGCAGGCCTCGTCGGCGCTGAAGAAGTTATGCTCTTCCATCTTCACATATTGAGTCTGAGTCTGGTACGTTTTCTGGAACTGAAAGCAGTTCATGGGCGAGGAGGACGAAGAACAATTGAATTTCAAGGAACAAGAGGCAGGAGACATCAAAGAAATGCCCGCGTTGGGGCTGTTATCCTCGTTCAAGATTGCGCTTGAGTCGCTATCCGAAGCGCCGTCTTTGTTGAAGTCTGGTGGGAAGAGTGAGCTGCCTCCTACGACGTCGTTTCTGTTGAAGCACTCGTAATTTAAGTCTTCCGACTCTACTCCAGGAATGGCGGTTTCAGGAGGTGCCACTTTCTCGTCGGACTCAGGCTGCGTTATCTCTTCCTTCACTGACACATCTTCACTCTTCTCTTCTTGTAATCTAGATTTCAATTCCTTAATCTGCAACAAAATTAGGCGGAAATAAACTCGAATTAATCTCTCAATCCTGGAGTATGGTAATTAATATAGTTTATTTATTGAGTGGAATTTGATTCGGTACCTCTTTGAGCAAGGCTTCATTGTCTTGTTGGAGGGCATCGTAGTTGAGTTTGAGAGCATCATAAGTGGCTTTAAGGACGCCGTAGTCTCTCTCCAATTGCTTGGTTTTCCATCTCGCTCGACGGTTTTGGAACCAGACAGCCACTTGTCTAGGCTGCAATCCGAGTTCTTGGGCAAGCTTCACCTTCCTCTCGGGTTCAAGCTTGTTTTCTACTTCGAAGTTCTTCTCTAAAGCCTTCACTTGATCCACGTTCAGACGGCGTTTCTTCTCTGTTGGATGCCCTAATTCTTCCACACACGCTTCTTCCTCTAGTCCCTCCAACATGGATTGCAACTCCCTACTATACACGCGCTTGTTGCTCCTCGGACTCTGTTCCTCTAAATCAATGCAATTACGCATGCAAAATTAGTGCAACAGCGATTGTCTCTAATCGCACTCACAACGGGATACCCGGAAAAGGAAAAAGCATAATTGAACTTGACAACATGTTCGTATTCTAATACACGAAAACTGGACGGAATCAAACAGTTCATAATTAATATAAATGAATTTGATCACGGAAAAGTTGAGACAAGAAAAAAATAACACACATGGGTGTGTCTGAATTATAAAACAGAGCAACAAATAAGTTTCATTAAACCTGTGGATGGGCAGATGGTCATGAGAGCACCCATAGAATCTGAGCTGCCAAGTCTCTTCATGAGCACTGGATGAAATATGTATAACTCTGCAGAGATTTTATTAGATCTCAGGGGGTTTTTGTGATCCTTTTTTTTTTTTTTTTCCTTTTTTACAGTTGGTTAAAGTAGTAAGTGGATCTTTAAGATCTCAAGAAAAGGTTGAGGACAAGGGGGGGGGGGGGGTTTCACTTAAAAGGAGCCATTGAAAAGGAAATCTCCTGTCTTAAACAGCAACAATTTGTAAAGTACTGTCAAGTGTAGACATCTATCTATACAGACTCCCAGGTGTTCCTTCTTTATCAGTACTCCCTCTCCCACTTTACCCATCAAAAGGAGAAAACGAAGCCAATACAAGCAAGAGCAAATTTATCTTTGAATTCTACAAAGCCCAAGCCTACAAAAGAAGTACCCAGTAATACCTTCTACACTGCACAAACACTCTCTATATGACACAGTCAAACATTGGGAATATAGGAAGAGGAAGAGGAAGAGGAAGAGAGGAAGGTTATGGAGTGTGAACCAGTTCACAATCAAGCTGGGCTCTCAATTTCCGTGTGTTTAAATAAAGCAAGTATGGGGGAGAGTGGGGTGAGATATAGGGTTGGAATCTGACTGGGGTTAGGAGTACTGGGGTTGGCTATTAAATGAACCCAAATTCAACCCAAATGCAACTTTTTAGTATACCGCTTATAGCCCGTGCACTTCCGGTTTTTTCGACCGTTTCGTGAAATTAAAGATATTTCCAGGTAACAGCTAAATGTATACGTAAATTCGGAAACGGCTCGGCTTTCAACGGCTCTCATCCCTTTCAGCTGACCCAAGATTTGGATTTCGTCACCGTATTATGGCCTTCTCTAAAGAAAAAAGTGTAAAAAATTCTCAGCAAAAATCCTTCACTGCATTTCAAAGCATGCACAAAACAATGGATGCAAAATAAAATTTACAGGAAAAAGACTGACTCCTTTCTTTAAAAGCATGGCAGCCTCTCCTGTTCTCTTCCACTATTATTTTTGAGAATCATTTTTTCTCATTAATCTCATCAGTAAGGAAACTATTTAAGATTTTGTTATTTGTTTGAAAATAGCAAATGACAAAAATTTGAATATTTGATATGTCATGCATTTTCATTAAAATGAAATAGACATAAGAAGTAAACTTTTAAAGAATGATAGTTGAGAAAATTACGTTAATGTTTTAAAGTTCAGAGATATTTATAGATGATTCGAAATTAAAAGAAGTATTTCTATTTTTTTTTTCAGTATAAATATAACTTGACTTACTTGACACATGTATATTAAAAAATAATTTTATTACAAAAAATATTTTTATTTAATCATGAAATAATTAGTAATAGTTCTTTTTTTTTTGTGACAAAGCAAATATAAAATGTTCGAAATTAAGAATAAGAAGAAAAAAATTTGAATCTAAAGACATTAACTCATTATAATAATTAAGTTCAACAAAAATACCCCTTAACCCAAGATATTTAACGATTCATTGTGCATTTTAAAACACAACATTTGTGTAAGGAAAAAAAAATTAGAAATAGTTATTTATATTTTTATTATTAAATTTCTTAATTAAAATATGACATATGTATAATTTTTTAGTAATATCATGATAAATATATATTTTTGGCAGATAATTGTATAATTTTTTAATTAAATTATACATTTATCATATTATTATTAAAATACTATATACTTATAATATTTTAATTAAAAAAATATAATAACAAATATATAAGCAATTACACTTGAGTCTAATCTTTTGTGCAATTGCTATTTTTTAAGACACCTTCGGGTGGGCCACAAAGATAATGACGGAAATTCAATAATAGGTAGATCAGTTAGAAAGGTGGTTGAAAATACAAAGTATGCATTTAATTTATGCATACAAGTATAGTTTCTAAAATATAGAGACAGCCGAAAAAGTCTCGTAAAAAGCAGAATACCTAAAATGCCATGTCAGGAGTACTTCTTATTTATTGATTTATTGGTAGGAAGGATAAAAATTTTCACTGGGCACTAGCCAAACCCTACTTACGTTTATACGGTATATATATAGGATATCTTGTGATTTTAGACGGTTCTTTAAAAGAGAAAAGAAGAAAGACGGTGAATGGAATCTATTCAGCCACTTACTTTTTTAATCTTAAATTAATTTTTAAATTTTACATGATAAATTTTTAAAAATCCTAACCTATAATTAAAAATGAACGTAAAAAATATAATTCCGAAATAAATATATTAGGCATATTAATATATTTTTCATTTGGGATCCATACTCGTGGACTTCAATATATAGATTAATTTATTGCCCTAGTATTAAATGATTATTGGAATTTTTCTATGCATGCTAAGAGATCTTTTCAGGTTGTTTAGATCATAATTGACGTACGAATTTTCGATGTACAAAATATATACGGATTCAAATTCCTTACACATTCTATGAAATTTACACTGTCTAAATAAAGATTTGTACGATTCAGATTTTATATTTTTTTTATTAAAATAATTAATTTTTTAAGAATTTATAGTTAAAAGATTATTTTTATTTTTTAAAATAAAAAGATATTAAAAAATTAAAAAAAAAATCAAATCTGAACCATCCAAATCAAATATGAATGGTTTGGATCAAATATGTACAAAGAAGTGTAAGGAGAAGAAGTGTAAAAAATTTGTTTTGAATATATACTTGTGCTATTGCACATTTTCCACTCATTAATCTAATATACTAGTTTAATTGTTTAAATTTTTTTCTTTAACAGTCTCTTGAAAATAATATTCAGCTTGTCAATTCAGAAATCCTCAAAATAATATAAACCAGTTTTGAAGATTTGATTTCAGATTGTGAAAACTGCTTGCAATTATCTTTCCAGAAATGAATGATTATGACTTTGAACTCCTTACCCCTGATCTTCTTTGGGTTACCTAAAATTGGAATAAGTGATTAAACTTTTAGATCTTATAGTTTGCTTTCAACTTGTCAGGATGAGAACGATATATCACCACCAAACAGCCAGAGCTTCTTCTAGAGATTCCATGGTTGATGTTGCAGTGAGCTAAAAATTCCAACTAATTAATTGCTACATTTGTTTTCTCAAGAATAATTAACATTACTTTTTCTTCTCCTAATAAATACTATACTCTGTATTGCTTTTATTAATACGAAGTATTTCTATACACAGAAAACAAAAAGAGATTCTGTTAAATATATATCACCTAAATTTTCATTGGTTGATGTTATTGAAGTTGTAGAAGCAAAGGTTAGAAAATTAACTAATCATTGAATTAAAAATTTGGAATAATTTCAAACATTTTACGGTTAAGAAGCATTCTGTTTCATATAAAATATATTGAAGACATATAAAATAAATAAATATCGATAACTCAAGTTACTAAAAAGATTTTTTAAAACTTTGACGGAGTTTAGTACTTTATTTTGGTGCATCCCTCAACACTTAAAACATACCCGTTAAAAATGGTAGCAATTGTCTTGTTGTGTGTGTGTGTGTGTGTATATGAGGGAATCATGAAATGTGATTACTATTAAACACGCGCAAGGTATATTATATACGTCTCTTTGACCTACAGATTGGTCATAGCTTATTTTTTTTAAAAAATCTCCTTTCATAAATTAGTATAGATTCAATAAATATACTTCAAAACTAGATATTTTTAAGGTTGTGATAACTGTGGTTACTTATAACTTTGCACACTAGCAAGTTATTCACCCAGCTAGGCCTAAAGCCCTCATGTTTGGAAGAAGCTAAGAAAAAACTAGACCTGTACAACGGAGTAAAAAAGAATATAAGTCTCTTATTTGAAAGTTTAGATCCTCTCTCATATTACATTGTTAGAGAGGAAGGGACAAAGAATGAGTCTTAAACAGGGCTCATATTTTCTTCCTTTTTTTTTTTTTCTAATTGCATAGTGTGAAATTATTATAGAAAATCTAAATCTTATATTTGACTTATGGGCTTAATTTCTTCTCTCTCTACTTTTATTACAAATACCAAAATCAAGCTCAATTTGCTGAAACAGAGTAGTGTGAATAATCCTCCAAGCTAGAAGTTTATGGAATCATATTACATTGCCTCTTATTGAGTATGTACTTACAAACTAGATATGTATTGTCATTTAATCGTCTCCCAGGACAAAGAGAAAGATAACTGTATTATTGGCAGCCACATTTTCGAGTTCGGCGAAGCTGAAGTTGGCAAAACTGAGAAACGCAGTTAAGCTAATTGAGACAACAAACAGCAAAATCAGACCCCCACACACACAGCTTTTCCCAAAGCTGGTGGTGGCACATACGAAGTAGCAAATTCCGTGGTTTCAACTTTCTAGCTTTTTCATGTTGTAATGGTCAGTTGCACTGAACTGCTCCCACGCAATTCATGACCTTTCTTAAAAGACGAGACCCCACAAGGATGGAGAAAGCAAAACCAACAAAAGCAGAGTGTGGGTGCTTTTCTGTGAAGTGACAACAACACGTGCGAGGTGGGTCTCGTATAAGCCAAAACCCACACGGAAAGGGGAATTGATGAGTTGGGATGAGAGCATGTACAGATGAACAGGTCCCAGTGGAAGAGCTAGCTTGAGAAGCAATGTGTTGTGTTCTGTTTTGTGTGGACCTCTGATTTGATCATCCTCAGATCAATTAAGCACAACTTTTATCCTATATTGGATATGGAAGAGAAGTCATGAACAAGCCCTGCATGGCCATCGAGCGTATATATGGGACATATTTATTATTAGTGTCGCTGACTTGCACTAATGGCAATATGCATCTGCATAACACCTTTGTTTTTTCCATACTCTAATCATTCTTGAATGGATATTCCCGCGATTCCAACTTCCAAAGTGCCTCTTCTTGATTTGGTTATTAATCATTCCTCCCCAAAATTTAAATAAATTAATTCAAGGATAACGATATATTGTGATAGATGTTTCACTTGCAGCAGGGCAAGCTAATAATTGTAATACGACCAAGTGTAAGAGGTAACCAATTTTTTAATTTTTAATAATTAGGTAGCTAAATCAACATACTATTCAAGCATATACAGAAACATGAGAGGAGAAGAGCCTGGCAGACACTGGTGCATCTGAATGTGAAAAACAGTACCTATATTCTTTGATTTTTTTAAAGAAGCAAAAGCCACTTTTAATAGCAGTGAAAAGACTTGTTTCTAGGCTGAATGATTTTCAACACACAGGTCGTATTTATGCCTGGCAGAAATGCCAGGAAATAAATATCTAGATTGGAATCAAGACTAGCGAAATCTACGGCCTTATGAATTTCAACATTTCCAGTAGGGCTGCTGGCTGTAGTAGGACCCACAACCTTGCAACGCATTCACAAATAACAAATCACAAGCCAGTGCCTCCTAAGACCAAAGCACACGAATATTGAAACACAGGAGGCAGAGGCAGCATAACTTGAAGGAAGGGTGAGAGATGATGGGTTTGGCATACCCTTCAATTCCATGCACGTTTCGTTCTGCTATCCATCCTTGATACGCTAACCCACTTATGGAAATACAAAAGGGAGAAGACAAAGTTTAAGTTTGAAAGTCCATGCATGAATATGAATGCTAACACAAATTAGCAAAAATCTGAATCCCGCCAAACCAATCAACGATCAATCATACACTGTCACATTCACATGGCTTTCACTCTAGTGTTTTCTTCATTTGTCTCAAAGCCATAGAAAGTAGGAAAGAGAGACACCTTTTTGTTTAATCCAAGTCCGATACAAAACAAAGAAAAAAACTGAGAGAAAGTAACAGCTCAAGAAAAGATTTGATTAGGAGTGTGGGTTGTCTGACAGCGCATACCTCATTGTGGTAGGCAACTTTCTTTCCTTTATTTCCCAACACCCCCCCCCCCCCCCCCTCTTCTCTTTTTCTAATTTGTGAGTGCCGTCCAAAGACTAAACTAAAGGCATGAGGAAGCAGAATCTTTATGAGGACCTCCTTTTCCATCTTCGTTAACTCCACTAGTAATGTTTTTTTCTTTTTCGTTTTAATTTTCTTTCTCCTTTCTCTATCACAATAAAAGCAAGGAATGTCTGGTTGATAAACGGTTCATTTTGGAATTGTGGATCGAGTTGATTTACATATTTAAGCAAATAATATGTTTTTCTTGGTACATAACATTAATAATTGAGGATAAATTATACCAATATTATTTATTAGGGTGCCTCTGCCGTGAGTAAGACTTTTTTTTTTAATCTTATACTTACAACCGTAAAACCTATATTTATGTCTAACATTTTGGCGTATATAAAAATAAAGCTTATCGAAGGGCGAACAGAAGTTTATCTTATAAGATTGGCTGTCAAGAAATTTTTGAAAGGAGAATCAGCTACCAACACAATTTCCTGACAACAGAGGAATTTGAATTTACTAAACATAAGTAACTGCAAAACTCTTGTTGAATCTCTTTTGCTATGTAACCCAACTTGTCTTGGCGCAAGTAATATGTTTTCTATATGCACATTTTCACTTGTTTTCTATTATATGTTTATATGTCCCTGATATATTGTTGTGAAACATTGATATTTCAAAAAGAAGTCCCATATTATTTGGAATGGAGAGTTTTAAATGTTTACATATATTGAGAAGTTACATTAAACCTATAAAAAGTTTGAAAAAGAAGTAGGTTTACATGCACATAATTGGGTCAAATTGTCTAAATGTAGTGCAAATTGTAGATTTGCCCCCCATACACGAGAGTTAATCATGTGAACCAACTTTTTACAAAATATCATTTATCTATCTAATTATTTGCCCATTATCCCTTTCTCTCTCTCCTCTCCTAACGTCATTATTAGGTTACACAAAATTAGTTGATGGTCTGTTTCCTAATTTTTTTTAGAAGAGTTTGTTTAATTCTAGAAACTTTTGCAATTAATTTTACAATGTGATAAAATAGTTCTTAAACTAAATTAATTAATTATGGCTACATTTAAATTGGTCTAATTCAGTTCCTATTTTTTTGAATAGGTCGCTCCTCCATTATCTAAGCATTTTTTATTTTTAAATTTTAATTTTTCTCTACATTCTCAAATTATTCGCCCTTATTCTTTTCACCTACTCTATTATCTCTTTAATGTTAATATTTCAACATTATTATTTTTAATGATAAAAATATGTACATCCATATACATCTTTTTGACTACACTCACTTTCTCTTCCTTTCCTAACATCACTATTGGGTTATACAAAATTAATTGTTGTTCTATTTTTTGATTTTTTCTTAAGAGCTTGTTTAATTTTGGGAAACTTTCACATTATGGCTACATTTGAATTGATTAAATTTAGTTTTTATTTTTTGGATAGGTGACTCTTCTATTACCTAAGTAATTTCAATTTTTCAATTTTAATTTTTTTTTTTCACGTTCTCAGATTATCTACCTATTATCCTCTCCATCTACTCTATTATCTTCTTAATGTTAATATTCCAACGTATATATGTCTAAATACATCTTTCTAACTATACTCACACTCTCTCCTTCTCCTAATGTCACTACTGGGTCATACAAAATTAGCTATTGTTTTGTTTCTTAATTTTTTTAGATGAGTTTGTTTAATCCTAAGGAATTTTTGCAATTAATTTTATAGTGCGACGAAATAGATCTTAAATTAAATTAATTAATTATGACTACATTTGAAGTAGTAAAATTCGGCTCATATTTTTTAGATAAGTGGCTCATTCATTGTTTAAGCATTTTCAATTTTTGAATTTTAATTTTTTCCCACGTTCTCAAATCATCACTCGATTATTCTCTCCATCTACTCTATTCTCTCCTTAACATTAATATTCCAATGTTATTAGATTTAATAATAAAAATATATATGTCCAGATAAATTTTTTTTTTATTACAATCACTTTCTCCCTCTCCTAACGTCACTATTGGGTTATACAAAATTTACTGCTGCTCTATTTCTTGATTTTTTTAAGAAGAGTTTGTTTAATTTTGGAGAATTTTTGCAATTAATTTTATAGTGTGGCAAAATAGTTTTTAAGAATAGCATACATCCACGTGACTCAAACTATTATTTTACAATTTATTTTCTTGTTCATCATCTTTTTATAACAATCTTAAGAACTATTCATGGAATCTCATGCCAACACTGCCACCACTGCAATGCAGCCACTATCTCTAACAACTCTTTAATGTTGCCACTATCGCTAACAACTCTGCTAACGCTGCCATTATCGCTAACAACTTTGCTAACGCCACTATTGCAACTATTGTCAATACCGCCGTCTATAATTTAACCAAACCTATTGTTCTTGTTGTTCCTGTTGTCCCTTATACTAAACTGTTTCTACATATCTAAAAAATCGAGATATTTGGAGAAGAAAATTTTCAAAGATGGTAAGAACACATCCACTTTGTTCTTGACAGGCATAGCATTACTGTTACTCTTATTGACTGGAGACCTTCACCAAAAAGTGATCTAGATTAAGTGGAGGCATGGCCATATGCAAATAAGATATGTAGACATATGATTATTAGCACCTTGTTTAATGATCTTTTTTATGTCTATTGCATGTATAAAGAGGCCAACAAAATTTGAGAGTCACTGGTTAACAAATATACCACTGAGGATGTTGGAAAATAAAAATTTATCATTGAAAATTATTACAGATGGGAGATGACTGATGACAAAGATCTAAAAGTACAGATCAATGAATACCATAAAATTATTGGAAGACCTACGAGTTAAGAACGTCATCTTACTTGACAAATTTGTTATAGGTATTCTCATTGAAAAATTGTCTAACTCCTAGAAGGACTATGAGTAATAACTCAAATATAAACACAAGCACCTGTCTCTATCGAAACTAATTACCTATATAATCATTGAGGACACCAACAGAAGAGAGTTTAAAGCAGCCAAAATAAAAGAGGTGACCTCAACGGCGAATTTGGTGTAAGAGAAATCCCATAAAATGAGGTATGATAAAATCTATTTACAAGTTTAAAGCTGCTAACCCCACTTTTAAAAAGAAGGCAAATTTTTTTATTTGTGGAAAACTAGGTCATCATGTAATTAAGTGTAGAAAGAGAGTAAAAAATGACAATCTTCTTAAACTAAATGCAAATTTCATATAAGGAGATGATATTATTGTTGTGGTCATTTCTTAAACTCTCCTTATAGCTAATATGAAAAAATGGATAATAGACTTTGCGACCACCAAACACATATGTGCAAATAGATATACATTTACCTCCTACACACTAGTAGGGGATGGAGAAGAGCATGCATATCTTGGAGATTTTAGGATTGCTAAAGTCTATAGCAAATGAAAGGTTCTTTTAAAACTCACGTCTACCAAGACCTTGGTTTCGAATAAAGTATTTTATATGCTTGAAATTAGAGCAAATTTGATTTCAATTGTACTATTAAAACAAGTTAGGGTTAAAATGTCATTTGAATCTGACAAGCTTGTAATAACAAAAAATAATATTTTCGTAAGGAAAGGCTATTGTAATCACTGATTCTTTGTACTTAATGTTTCTAAACCAATTAATGGAAATGCATCTACTTCTGCTTATTTAATTGATTCTATTGATATGTGGCATGTTAGATTAAGGCACATTAATATTACTTATATTAAGAAAATACAAACTCTGTTTAATTTTTGAAATTAGCAATACATGTTTGACTAAATGTGAAATTTATGCAGAATATAAGTTAATTAAGAAGACTTATCATACTATACAAAGAAAAACTAAATTACTTAATTTAATTTATATTGATTTAAGAAATCTAAAGTAAACAACGACTACAGATAGTAAAAAAATATTATCTAATATTTATTAATGATTTTTTTAGATACACTAAAGTTTATTTATTTAGAAATAAAGATGAAATATTTGACACATTTCTTTTATATAAGGTTAAAGTAAAAAATCAATTAAATAAAAATATTTAAAAGAATTAGGTCAGATAGAGGAGATAATTATACCTTATTTAATGAATTTTGTGAAAAAGAAATAATAATTCATGAAATTACTCTACCCTATTTATCTAAATCTAATGGAGTAGCAAAAAGAAAAAATATGATCTTAAAAGAAATAATAAATGTTATGCTAATTAGCTCCTTTACACCAGACAACTTTTAGGTTGAGACTTTATTATTTGCTTGTCATTTACAAAATAAGATTCCTTATAAAAAAAAAGTAATTAGATATCATATAAATTATGAAAAGGTTATACACTTAATTTAAAATATTTAAAAGTGTAAGAGTGTTTTGCAAAAGTTATATTACCTCACCCAAAGAAAAGGAAAATAGGCTTTAAGATTTGTTATTGTATGTTTATTGGATATGCTAAATATAATGTTACCTATCGATATATTGGTTTGAAAAGTGATGTACTTGATTGTAGTACTATAATAGAGACACAAAATGTTAAATTTTTTGAACATATTTTTTTTATGAAAACTAAAAATATTTCTCATGCACCTACACAAAATAATTTTAAAAATTTATTTGAAAATTTGAGAAGAAGCAAAAGGCAAAGGAAGAAAATTCTCTTTGGAGATGATTTTTATACATTTATTATAGAAGATAAACATTTAACTTATTTTGAAGTTATTGTATCATCTAATGCACATTTTTGGAAAGAAATAATTAAAACTAAAATTGATTCAATTAATAAAAACAATATATGGGTTTTAGTATATTTACCCCCAAGAGCAAAAATTATTAGTTGCAAATAGATTTTTTTTAAAAAAATACAACTTTAATGGGTCAATTGAAAAATATAAAGTAATATTAGTGGTAAAAAACTTTACTTAAAAATAAAATATTGATTATTTGATATTTTTACTTCGGTTGCTAGAATTTTTTCTATTTGAATTTTAATTATTTTAGTTTCAATGTATAAACTATTTATTCACTAAAGAGACATCAAAATAACATTTTTAAATGGTGATTTAAAAAAAAATTACATGGTGCAACTTGAAGGTTGTGTTATTTTTTTATGAGAGAATAAAGTTTGCAAATTTCTTACATCTCTATATAGCTTGAAACATGTTCCAAAATAATGGCATGAAAAATTAGATCAAATATTGATGGGTGATAGTTTTTCTTTTGTTAAAGTTGATAGGTATGTGTATACAAAATTAGAAAATGATGGATGTATAATTATTTATTTAAATGTTGATAATATGTTTATTTTTTGTACAAGTTTAGACATTGTGCATGAAATTAAATATTTTCTTACATCTAAATTTAATATAAAAGATATAAATGAAGCAAGTGTGATTTTAGGTATTAAGATCATAAGAAATTACAATAGTATATCACTATCACAAGAAGCTACTTGATCATTTTGATGACAAACTAGTGTATACTCCTTATGATAGTAACACTCTACTAAAGAAAAATAGAGGTGAGCCTGTTGTTCGATTTGAGTATACACAGATTATTAGAAGTCTGTTGCATTTAATAAATTTCACCCAACTTAACATAGCATATGCTATGTGTAAATTAAGCAGGTATACACAGAGTCCTAATTGTGATCATTGGGTAGCATTAGTTAGGTTAATGAGATATTTAAAAAGTACTATTAATTATGATATCATGTATAGTGGATTTTCATTGTATTAAAAGAATACAATAATGCTAACTAGATTTCTAATTCAGATGAAACAAAATTCATTAGTGGTTATGTATTCGCCTTTGGTGGTGGTACAATAACTTGAAAATTAGCTAAACAAATAATTATTGTTAGGTCAATTATAGAGTTAGAGTTTATTGCTCTGAAATTGGTTGGTAATGTAGTTGCGTGATTGAAAAACTTTTTAACAAATATCTTGTTGGATATTAAACTAATGTCATCTATGAAACTTTTTAACAAATATCTTGTTGGATATTAAACTAATGTCATCTATGTCCATGCACTTTAATTGTCAAGGGGCAATAGTCATGGCAAAGAATAAAACTTTCAATGATAAAAATAGACATATACATTTAAGATATAATATGGTAAAACAGCTACTAAAAGATAGAATTATATCAGTTGATTATGTAAGGTTAGACGTGAATTTGGCAAATCCTCTAACTAAACCTTTAGAAAAGTAATTAATCCTTGAAACATCGAGGGGAATGAGACTTAAACTAATTTGAAATTAACAATGATGATAACCCAACTTTTGTAATTGGAGATCCCATGAAAAAGGTTCAGATGGGTAATAACAAGTTATTTGTTAATTCTGCTAGCATCATTATTTTTAATCCTTTTTTATAATGTAAGAAAGTGCTATAATGCATTAAATGAAAGAATGAGTGAAATGTTTTTAATGATTTTCAAATCCCGTATAGGTGGTTTATTAATTGTCGATATACTTGATGAAATCACCTAAATGAACGTGAAGTGAAATCACTCTTATAAGATTATGGCAAAATCTCTAAAGCACTCATGAACTATTAGATACGTGCATGGCCTATTAGTGTAAAACAGCATTAACAATAAAAATTATGAGGTGTAATGTGACTGGTATGACCTCTAACGTACTTGAGAATTTTTGGTTCATAGAAGTTATAAATTTCACCAATAATTTTATATGTTAAGTCTTATCTATTTAGGTCTGGTTCATAGTCTAAAAGATACGAGATTCGAAACATTTACCTTTATATATATAACCCAGTAAAAACTTTTTATCTTCACTTATCCTTTTGAAATATGTGGAAGATTATTGTAAAGTGTGGGTATTTCAAAAGGAAGTCTCATATTACTTAAAAAAAAAAATTTTAAGTACTTATATATTGAAAAGTTATATTAGGCTTGCAAAAAACTTGGCAGAGAGGTGGGTTCAGGCACATAAGACTAGGCCAAAATTTTAATTTTTGAATTTTATTTTTTCCCCACATTTTTAGATTATTCTCCTATTATCATTTCTATCTATTCTATTATCTCCTTAATGTTATTATTCCAATGTTACTATTTTTAATGATAAAAATATATACACCTAGATACATCTTTCTGACTACACTTACTCCTTCTTCCTCACCCAACGTCATTATTGGGTTACACAAAATTAGTTGTTATTCCGTTTCCTTATTTTTTTTTTTTTTCAGAAAAGCTTGTTTAATCTTAGGAAATTTTTGCAATTAATTTTATAGTGCAACAAAATAGTTTTTAAGGACAGTGTACATCCATGCGACTGATAACTCATATATTTTCTTCATTTTTATCCCTCATTCTCAGTGATTTTAACATGTTTTGGTTAATTAAGACTTTTTAGATGATTTCTATGATTTTGGCCAAATTTTGAATTTGATAGCTTTTTGGGCGAATTCTTTAGGATTATATCCATATTGTGTATATTGTGCGATTTCATTAATCTTAGGGATTAATTCTTCTTATCTTGCCTAATTCATGCATTGCACTATAATTTGATGCCTAATTGTGCTTTACCGGGTGATTAATTATGAAATTATAGATATTTTTTTAGTGAGTTTCTTTTGAGGAATTTCCATTCCTTTATCTGTTTGATGATTCTCTCTATCCTATATCATTAGTTTTTATTTTATGTTGAACCTAAAATTTCACTGTCTCTATCATTTTTTACTTTCCCAAAATATCCTTACATAGAAACCCACTTGAATTTTTCAATAATGAATTTTAATTTGATTATTTTATATGATTATTAAGCAATTAATCTCATGAGATTAATAGTTAAAGTTAGGTCATTTGATCAATGATGTGATTAGTAAAAAGAATTAAAGTTGATTCAACTTAGGGTAAAGTGGTCATTTGCATAAAAAAATCATTTTTTTTGTGAATTTCTTAAGATTTTTGTTTCTTTCTTTCTAATAATTTTAGCTTAATATTCTTTTTATTTGTGTTTAATTTTCATCCCTCCATTAGTCTTTAATAGAGTTTAAGTGGATTAATTTATTTAATTAATGATTGATGCCACCTAATTATGTGATTAATTAATTTTAATTTTAATTTTAATTAATTATTTATTTACTACATAATCTATTTTGGTTTCATATTTTTATAGGTTGCATAGCTCATTGGAGGACAATTTAATCATTGAAATGGAGAAAAAACTTGACTTTCATGAGGTGATGGCGTGACATGCTTATGTGGCACTCATTAATTCATGTGATTAACTTTAATCCTATTGGTCCATCTAAGCCCTTACTTATTCACCTCATTTTCATCTCACAACCATAGCCACCTAAGCATCTACTTAAATTTATTAATCCATCTCACCATTCTCTTAAACTCTTATTGGTCCAAGTGTCTCAAACTCTCTTCTTATTGGTCCATCTCACATTCACTAATGCACATCACTTCATAAAATCCTAATTTTATTCTCCAATTCACACAAATCAAGAGGAGAGCACAGTAATTCTTCTTGGCCTAGAGAGAGGTTGGACATTCTTCCATCTTGGGCATGTTCTTCATTTCCTTCAATGTGTTCTTCATTCTTCACCATATTTCTCCATTTCTTTACCATTTTCTATATTCCACCTCCATTCTTTCACTTCTCTTCATTTTTTCCTTCATCCATTCTTTCATTCTTCCCTTTTTCCTCTTGGTTGTGACCCTTTCTTCCATTTTCTTCCATAAGGACGCTATCTCCATCTTGAAAGCTATGGATGAAAAATCTTCTTGGATTGAAAGAGGGCTTATGACCATGAGGAGCTAAGAAGTTTGATAATGACCTAATAAGTTTGGAAAGGATTCAAGAGGCCATGGATTGCAAGTATTAGATTGGGTTAATTATTTTTTCTCCTTTCACTATTTTCATTTCAACTTCTATACCAATTTAGGATAGAGTTCTTGAATATTTTAATTTGAGAATTAGAATTGCAATAGTTGAATTAATTTAGACTATTATGGATTGTAATATGAATCATTGGATTTGTAGATTAGAATTTTTATGAACTGCTATTTTATTAATATGAGATTATGTTTAAATTGGCCTTTGTATCTTGTGTTCTTGTGTTTTGATTATTGAATTTTAGCTTCTTGATTTAACGTTGTAAGTGCTAATTAAGTGGTTTAATTCTTGGTTGAAGCATTGGAATTATTGGATGGATGTGGTTTTATGGGTATAAAGTTTAGACTAATGTTATGGATTAATTGTGAAATTCTTGCAAACTTGATCAATTATCATATTATCATGTAGGTTAGGTGTTTGATAACATGCTTAAGAGAGTATTCATTTTAAGTAGTTGGTCTTGCATCGTAAACTTAAAAGAGTTCATGGTTTTAATGTATGTGGCATTTAATTATAGTAGTTGTTCCAAGTTCAATTAATCATTAAAACCCGATTATCTTTCCTCTTCAAGTATTGTTAGGTTGTTATCTTTATTTTATTGCATTTGAATTTTTCATTCCACCCAATTTTGCACAATTAACTTTTTTAAATTTGTTTTAGTTTAATTTTCAATTCAATCATATAAAAAAATTAGAAAAAAATAAAAAAAAATTTCCCAATTTTTGTAATTAGTTTAAATCTCATATAGGTTAATATTTTTGCATTAGCATCCTTTTATTTAACTTTTGGATTTAAAATAAATTATATCACTTACATACTTTTCTATGTTCATGAAGACAATTTAATAAGTAATATATATATATATATATATTAAAAATATAAAATAAAAAAACACTTGCTTAATTACTTATTCACTCACCTAAATTATATTATTTTAGTTGTTCCAAAATAAAATAATATTGGTTGCATATTTTTACTACGTAATTTTTATTTTACAATCAAGCTTTTAAATTGTGACCTCACAACAAAGTTAAGAATAGTGTGTCTATTAGACCCAAGCAACTTATTTACAATTTATTTTCTTATTAATGATAACATATATTAAAAGAAACTTTTATTTTAGTGTTGTGGAGAAGGATTCAAATAACACTGCTGTGTACGCGAAAGAGTGAACAGAATCAATTTGTTGGACGGAGACAGAGAGTTAACTTCATTTGCCATATTACACAGAAGCCCTGGAAAAGCTTCAGTACAGATTCCCTGATTATATTGCTTATATTGCTAACTGAGGAGATACTCTGCATTATCAACAATGTGTAGTAAATAAGAGAAATGTGATAAAGGACCAGACTAGAGTAGTCTATACTTCCTTTTTTATGAAAATTATTACACTTTGGCGCTTATTCTACTTCTCCCTAAACAAAACCGTGTACAATTCAACACTTCATCTCAAGAATCTTCTTATGATGCCAGAGGTGGATGCTACGCTTCATGAAGTCTGACAAGCAATGGACCAACGTCATCAAGAACACATTGGACAGAAAACTACAATTAGTGAATATGTTTCAGCATCTCTCGTACGCGTACCCAATTGTTCTTTTTTGAATTTTATAGCATGTGTTTTCCTACTCAATTGTTTTTTCTCATAGCTCAAAGGTGTGACTGCAATATTCAACAAACCAATGAAAGGAATAATGGACAAAAACAAACAAAAGGACAACGAAGATGGAAAAGACGGCATTAACGAAGTAACATATTTTCTCATGGTAGGTTTTCATTTTGGTCACAAGCGCTGGAAAAGTACACAATTTACATGCCTGGGTATTCATCACAGTTTCTAGCAGTTTTCAGCTATCATCTTCACAACACTACATTGCCTATGCTACGGAACTACTTATCTAAAAGTATTGAAAAATCCTACTGGAAAACTGCCCAAAACCTAAAATGTAGGTTCAGTTTGATGAGGTTCACGAATCATGACAAAACTCTACATACGGTGCATCTTGAATTCTTGATCATTTCAGGCCAAAACATCAGCACTATCCCCCTAGGAGTGAAAGCAAGTTAAAATTGGCACACATTCAGGGGCTTGTCATTTAAGCTTGACTAAGAGAAATCTTTTAAGGACGCGAATAGTGCAAGAAGCTAGTAATAATTTATTAAAGTAGCTATGTCAATAAATTTTATTACCTGCAATATTTATTTTAAAAAGTTTTCATTAACTCTTTTTCCTGGCCATATATTATATAATTTCTAAAAAAATTTCATTTAACCTATCATTTAAGGATTTGGCATACTTTATCTTTGTCTCTGTCGGTTTAAATTAAGGAAGGGAAATTAAGAAGATTTAAATAAAAAATGCTATAGGTTAAAAATGAGTAGGCTATAACCGGATTGCTGTAGCGTTTGGGAGGGGAAAGAAAATAGACAAAACAATAAACCAGAGAGAGCTTTTAAGTAATAAAATTGCTTCTTCTTCTTTTTTCCCTTTCCCGTTGATGAGGGTGGAAATCAGAAAATATTAATCTAGATTCGAAAACGTAGCGTTTTAATACGTTCCCATGCAATGCGCCATTTGATTGGAGGCGAAATAAACCAACGATTTGTTCTCTTTTTCCACTTTATCTTCATCTTTACCGGACGTTCTATGTAGTGTTTGATGAGGTAGGCCCATGAGAGAGCAAGGTGAGAGAATAAACGTCCCTTAATATTCACTGCAAGCCACCTTTCCGGAATGGCTTCCATCAACTTCCATTGCTCTTCTGTGGCTTTCCCCACCTGTTCGAAGTGAGCTTTGGTCACTATTTCTCTTTTATACTTCTCAGATTCTCTTTCGCTATTCGTATCCAATAAATTATGATGTGCGTTACGGGACACATTGTGAAAGATGCAAATCATATGGATTAACCCTGTATTGTTAACCTATGATCATTGAATCCGTAACGATAATGGGGGAAAATTACTGAGCATCTTATTTGAATGACTACTTGACAAATTAGAAATTCTTGGGGACCATATGAATTTTGGGAATGTGGAGGAGGATTTACTGCCCTGGGCTTTTACACGGTTTTTATTGAGCCCCTGGAATACAAAATCTGAATATGTAAAGTTTCTTCCAAATCTAGGTTTAAAGATTAAAATTGACCCAGTTATATCTTCTCAATTAAAGGTCTTTAAAATTTACTTTGGGTTAAGAATGTAGGCTTCATTCATGACCATTGCTATTACACATGTAATTGGATGATTAATTCTTTTCGTTATTGGGCACAGTGTTGTACATTGTGTGCCTCCACCCATTGGAAAGGGATTCATGGGAAGATTGGGCTTCAGTTTCAAGGTTGATGATAAAGTGAGAGCTGTGATAGCTGGGGAAGGAGATCTTCTATCTCATCTTGAAAGCCGTACAAATTCGGGAAAAGACCCTTTGGCATTGAAAGAGGCAGTTGATCCAATAAAAATTGGGCAGCAACTGGATACAATTGCTTTTGGAACACTCTCGGAACAAATAAATCCTATAACAAGCGGCTTCTATTCTGATATCAAGGAACATGATTTGGATCGTCCTACAAAAGGATTTTCTTCCATCCCAGAGGCCATTGAAGATATTCGTCAGGGAAAGGTTAATCCTCTTAAACGATTCTGTTCATTAACCAACCCCCCCCCCCCCCCCCCAAAAAAAAGAAATCTCTTTCTCTCTGTTAAAATTGACTGATTTGGGACAAATTTGCTGTTAGTTATTGTGGTAGATGATGAAGAAAGAGAAAATGAGGGATGGAACGGGGATAGTGTGCGTAAGCATGAAAGGAGAAGACTTAGAGAGGTTGCAACTCCCATTGATGGTGACACAGAAAGAAAATGAAGAAAAACTCTGCACTGCCTTCACCTTGACAGTGGTACATAATTGTAATTATCTTGATTGCTAATGATGTTACACCTCCTGATAGCTTGGGCTTAAGAAGATATTGATTGTAAGTGATATGAAAAATTTTACTTCATTTCTTTGTAGAGAGCAGATTATGTGATTTCAAGGTTATTATTGATTTCATATTAGATACTAATTTAATTGCATGTTATAGGATGCAAAGAAGGGAACTACAACAGGAGTTTCTGCTCATGACACGGCAGCAACAGTGTTGGCTCTTGCATCAAGAAATTCAAGAGCTGAAGATTTCAATAGGCCTGGACATATCTTTCCTTTGAAGTGCAGGGAGGGAGGGGTTCTTAAAAGAGATGGACACACAGAAGCTTCTGTTGATCTTACTGTTCTGGCTGGCTTTGAACCTGCGGCAGTTTTATGTGAGATAGTAGACGATGATGGTTCAATGGCTAGGTTACCAAAGCTTCGGCAATTTGCATTGGAACACGACTTGAAAATTATATCTATTGCTGATTTAATCAGGTATTTAAGGAATGGTCAAACTTTCATTTTCTCAGGCCAAATTGTAAGTCTGCACATTGCCTTATGTTTTCTCAGGTCTTACACAGCCTTCTTGGAATGTTTGACTCACCAATGATCAAATTGCAATTTGGAACTCTGCCCCACAAATTATCAAAAGGATAATTGACTTAAGAGACTTTGAATTTAAGTGGCAGGTACATGATGTCTAATACCTTCGTGGTTTAAACTAGCAGATACCGAAGAAAAAGAGATAAATTGGTGGAGTGTGCTTCAGCTGCATTGATACCCACCATGTGGGGACCTTTCAAAGCTTATTACTATCGATCATTTCTGGATGGGATTGAGCATATTGCCATGGTTAAAGTAAGCAGTCACCCAAAATTGAGTTCTCATATTGAAACTGTCTTACTTTATATTTGGTAAATTTAATATCATACAATGCGGCATGGAGTGGAGTCCTCACGCTACAAAATTTGATTTTTATACATGCGCTTGGCATTATATACTCATTGGAACAGTGGTCCTCTGCTGAACTTCAGATACAACAAGAACGTTTTTCTTTTTCTTCTTTTTAAACAATTGAATTGATATTTAGTCATGTCATTAAAGTAAAAATTCTAGAAGGTTTTAGTGTTTTGATACTAGGATTTTTCCTTGTAGCTCTACCTCATCAGTAAACGGACCTTTATTTGCCAATGTAGGAATTTTATTGAAAATGCTGCAGGGTCACCTTCTTATGATGTTTAGGACTTTAGGGTGAATTTTCTAAGGCTGACCAAAGTTCTTCTGTTAGTAACCACAACATGCTCTTAATATTAACAGAGTGAGATAGGAAATGGTCATGATATACTTGTGAGGGTACATTCTGAATGTCTGATTGGCGATATATTTGGGTCAGCAAGATGTGATTGTGGAAACAAATTACCAATTACAATAAAGCAAATTGAAGAAGCTGGTAGGGGGGGTCCTGGTGTACCTCCGCGGACAAGAGGGTAATGGTATCGGTTTGGGCCACAAGCTCCATTCCTACAACTTAAGAGAAAACGAGTCTGAGGCAGCTGAATCTAGTGAGGAACTGCAGTTACCTGTTAATTCTCGTGAGTATGGTATAGGCGCCCAGGTACTATCTTCTTTAGTTGCCAACTTACAAGACAATGTTCATTGTTTGATTTTGGGGTCATGAATGTCATTATTTAGCTGATAGTATGATGCAATCTACTGCAGATACTACGAGATCTAGGTGTTCATACAATGAGATTAATGACAAACAATCCTGCTAAGTACGTTGGGCTCAAAGGTTACGGGTTGGAAATCCCTGAAAACGTCCCTATTCTGACACCAATAATTAGAGAGAACATGAGACGCTTGGAAACGGAACATGTAAAATTGGGGCTTGTCATAGGTATGGATTTCAGTGAGCAGCATTATGAAGCCAAATAATGGTCAACTGCCCCTCTGATGATATATCCCACACAATGATTAGTAGTAGGTCCATTTTAGTGTAAATGTTTGCTTCTCGCAATTTGATATATCTCAAGGTATGAAAATAAGACAGTGCTACGAAGTCATTATTGTTGCGACATGCATGTTACGTATATAATTTAGGAACGAGCAAAGTAATACATCTATTTTATATATTCCTTTTCGGCCGTAAATTTCAGTATCGCAAATTATATTCAGCTCGAAATAAATCAAATTCCTTTCCTTATTTTAACAATTTACACCCGAACTTCGATTCTTTCAGAAATTATATAGTTGCAAAGATAAAAAGTGAAAATTGGTATATGCAGAACGATTTTGACATATTAAGTCACAAAAAGTATCTACAAGCAATTGCGGTGCCCACTCCAATTCCCCAAGAAAGAGCCAAAGCCAGAATCCATACCAGACTTGCCCTTTCTTCTCCATCGTCGTCTTCCTTGGTCGATCCTTCATCTCCCTCTGGTATGGCGGATCCATGAAACATCTTTCGTTGCAGGTTTGAAACATGAAGCTCAAGCAATCTCACCTGCTGGCGATAGCCATATAATTGCATCGCCTCCTTAATTAAAGCACTAGAAAGACAGTCACTCTCTTTTATCAGATTCGCGGCTTTCTTTTCTGCCTCTCTCGCCCGCGTTTGCGATGATCGCAGCGCCTTCAGAATCTCCAATACATCGCAATTACCATCACCGTCATTTAGGTGATTGACAAATTCGTTGGTAAATTCCTGTTTACCCAAAATGGGGGAGACCCTGTTGTTCATGGACAGCATTACCATCTTATCTGAACCCTTGAAAACCTTGGAAGGTGGGGGCAGATCGCAGTTCTGCATGAGATCAAAGCCTGCGCTTGCGGGCTTCTGAGAAACCGTAAGACCCATCATCTTGTTGTTCCTCGCTCTGTGATCAATTTTCTGCCTCAAGCGTAAAGCTTAATTATTTGTTAATGGACTCGAGAATTTTGAAAAGCATATGGTTGTTGGAAGGTCATGACCTTGAGGGAGGTTGGGAAAGAGGGAAAAGCGTGTAAATGTCGTAATTCCTATTTAAATTGCGCTTCAAGTTGCTTTTAATCTATTCATTGTTTGGAAAAATTCTTTGCTTGCGTGTCTCAGCGAATCAAAATACCACTAGATTGAAGATTCTTATCTGAGTACGCTCTGTTTCTCACTTGGTATTGAATATCCTAATAAATTTTGGTGAGCTGTTCGTGGAAATTTTCTTTTCCTTTCAAACTTCGGTCCACTGAAAATTTAGTTGACAGAAGAAATCCAGTTTAGAGCCTTTCGGTGAAGCATGTTTCTTTTTTCCTTTTTTTTCATAATCAGTATGAAAAGAATATAAAAAATCTGTTTATGAAATTAGAACCAAACGAGATCAACTGGCTTACGCTTTCATCAATTATGATTGACCCGGCATTTCTGTTTTGATTCTTTTTATTTTGCTATATAACTTACTGGTATGAAAGCAAACAAAGTGACAGTGAGCCAATCTGCCAAGTGGTACATGTTAATGCGTTTGGAGTATGGAAAGGACTTCTCGTTAAAAGGAAGACTGCTTCAGAATCAGAGGCGTCAACTCTTCCTCCAACTCCAGGAAATGTTCTGCTTTCCTTTTTGTGACTGCTACGAAAAGCTTTTTGTACACCAGGGTCAACTTTTGTTATCAAAATTTACTAAAAAAAAAGAAATCTTAATTAAATGCATCCATAAACGGAGTCACCAGCCATCACTTGACCATTGACTTCTTTACTTAGCTAACAGTTTCTTGACAAATAACAAAATAGTATTTTTGAGCAAATTTTATGCTACTAAATTAAGTGCATTGATGCCCATTAGTAACGGTTGGCTATTGTGCTAATAACAATTGAATATTGTGTTGGTAATAGTTCGTTAATGTGCTGATAAACACTTTGAGTCCAAGGTGATGTTAACTACAGATGGTTATCGTACCAGCATATTAGCGAATTGTTATGACATAGCGTAACATGCGAAATAGATCAGAAAATTACGAACTCAAAGCTTGAGAGGAAATTCAAAAATTTTATTGATCAAAATTTGTTTCACAAATATATTACGAGAATATTTATATGAAGTTTATAGGAAATCTAATTAATTTTTATAAATAAAATAAAAATAGAAAATACTTAAAATAAGAAGGTTTTAAAGGTCAAGAAAACTTTGGAAGTCGAGCCACTCGTTTAGACATTTGTCTGTCCTTTGTTTGAGTTTTTGATGATCAAAATGTTAATTAAGATTTTTGGATATAGTGGCTCCTCTGATGAATGAAATAGATATCTATCTCTCACATTAAATGTCTTGGATATACTCATTATCTCCAATTGTGTATTGTTTGTTATCTTTTTGACAATCTTGTATGGGTCATACTTCTTGGATTGCAATTGACTGTAAGTACTTAGTACTACTCGGAATCTATTCTTCCATAAGAACACCATCATATTGATCTACAATTTGTTTATAGTTGGTATTAGCTTGTTCCAGATGTTACTTCATCTCTGTCTAAACTATCTGCCATTGGTTCACCTTACTCTTTATTGATGTATTAACTCTAACTATTATTAGCAGTTTGATCAAATCTAGACTAACATTAGGAACGCAGTTGATGTGGTGCTTGATGTCTCTTATGGGAGGCAAACCATCTAAAAGTTTTTCAGACATTACTTCCTTAAGTTCCTCTAATAGTGGTTTAATTATATTTGGACACTGAGTTGATACTCATTCCTCTCTAGTTGTCAATACTTGCTTCACTACTAGGACATACATCTCTTTTGACTCTCTAAATATGGCTATCATTTCTTGTTCTGACCATGCGAGCGTAATAAAAGTTCATCTTTCCATTTGAAAAGTTTTAGTTTTGAAGCCTCCCATTAATGGGATCAAAGTATATTTTTTTGCCATTTTTCTTTAGCTTGTGAGTACTCTCTCTCGTTTTGCAAGGCTATCACATCATATTGTTATAGCTTACTAAACAGTAGGTGGCAAACATCCATATCTACCATATCAAAATGCACTTTGCCTCTATCCTTCCAAATGGAGAATAATACTTTATACCTATGAGTCACAGATATATTTTCTACCATTCTAATTCAGCTAATCATGTAAGGATTCAAATGTTTTTCTAGTTTCAACCCTAGCTTCTCCATAACCTTTCTACTAATAATGTTCTGGCAACTACAACTATCGGTGATAACATCAAATAACCTATCAGTAATAATGCACTTAATTTGAAATAATTTACGTTGTTAAGTATTATCTTTTTGTTTCAGTGATAGCATCATCCTTCTCACTATATAACTAGAACGACCATCATACCCATCAAACTCGCACACTTTTCCTTCCTTCACTAAATCCTTCATATAGATAGGATGCCTATGTCTATTTGCAGAAATAATTTTTCCACTTCATTGTCCACGAGGTTCATCTTCTCTAGCACATGTCTAAATGACTTCCTTGTTTTTGTTGGCATCTAAATCTAGAACATCCAAATGATATGTAATCTCTTTAAAGCGTCTTTCCAAATGTTGAAATATCATATTCATCTATTGCTCCAAATTTTGCAATGTTGCCTCGTGATCGAGCATCACCTATCTTGAAGCCTTAGTCCCTTGATCATTGTCATGAAGATTGCCACTTGCTTCAACTGAATCTTTGGCCATTAGAATGGGTGGAAATCTAAGCTCTAATATCACTTGATGCAATGTAATATGCAAAAAAAATAGAAAAATTACAAGCCTAAAGCTTAAAAGGGAATTAAAAATTTCTATTAATTAAAGTTTGCCTCACAAGTACATCAAGAGAGTATTTATATGAAATCTATAGGAAAGCCTAATTAATTTTTATAAATAAAAGGTAAAATAAGAAAATATCTAAAATCAAAAAATCTTAAAAGTCAAGAAAACTCCAAAATTTAAGCCACATATTAAGATTTTTGCTTGCACTTCTAACAATCAATTTACTCTATATACTTATCAACTACATGTCACGCATCACATTATCAAAGATTATATCTAATTATACTTAGTTAATTGAAAAAGTTACAAGTTATGACCCCAAATTAAAAATATTAATATTAAAGGATTTTAAGTTTTAAAATTATTTTAAAGGATTTAAAGATAAAAAATATAAATTGCACAAAAAAATTACAACTTAAAATCTCAAATTAAAATTGTTCTAAGACATTTTAGAATAATTTTAAATTTTAAAATCGTTTTATAAAAATATCTTTAACGTCATGTAAGTCACCGTAATTTTTTTAGTTCAACAATATGTCAATGATATATCAGCATTTCATCTTGTGATTACCCGCGTAACTATTGTGCTGATGCTTTGATCAAACTTTGGGACGCTCGGAGCTGCAGAATTTGTCTTCTAGGACCATATCATCCTACGGAGTTGCGGTTGTTTCGTAAGTCGTTGTTTTCCTGAGAACATAATTTTGGTTTTTTTTTCCTTAAAGCTCCGTTTGGTTCAACTGAAAAGGGAGAAGAGGAAGTTAATGAAGAAGAAGGGAGGGATTTAATGAATTTTGTTTGGTTAAAAGAAAAAAGAGGGAAAGTAATTATATTTGAACAAATTTATATCTATATTATTTTAATTTTTTATAAAAAAAATTATTTTTATCAATATTTTTAAAAAAAATTATGAATTTTAATCTTTTTTAAATTTTTAATTCTTGATAAAAAATTATTTTAATTTTTACTAAATATTAAAATATTAAAAGATAATAAAATAAATTATAAATTAAAAAATTCTTTTTCTTTCAAAATTCTCCAATTTAGAAAAGAGAAAAATTTGTCTCCCTTCCCTTCCCATTCTCTTCAATTTTGTTCAATCAAATATCTCATCATTCTCTCCTTCTTCCCAAAAATCCCCCAACCAAACCCACTCTATCTTAACACCCTATCCTAATAGACAATGATAATATTCCAAACTTCACCAAGAATGCTGATGAATCCACATGGCACTAAAGCTCGGTGATGACAAGCAAGTCTCTCCCACCCTTTGTGGCTTCTTGCTAGGGGTGTTTATTGGTCCGGTTGGCCCTACAGGCCCGCCCTAACTCGACCTAATCGGGTCGGGTCTGACTAAAAATATAAAATGAGCAGAATTTTAAATAAAATTATATCAGGCCGAACCGGGCCACGGGCAAAGATATTCTACCCAACTTGCCATAATATTTTTTTTTAGTTATTAATATCTTGTCATCTTATATATATATACATATATATATATATATATTTATGTTTATTTTATCTAATTTTCTTTACATACTGTAACTTTCATTATCTATTTAAATTCTCCCTATTTCTTAATTGTTTTTATTATTGATATACATGCTTATTGACATTTCTTTTATTGAATAATAAAAATACATGTATTTACCTAAAACTAATTATGTTAGTATAGCTTATATTTTGTTTGATAATACTAAACTATTTTTTTATTATTGATAAAAATATGAAAGTTCCAAAAGCCTATTGTTTTGAAGTATATGCCTATGAGTTTACAAAAAAATATTTTTATATTAAATATCAATTCATAAAAAAAATTTTGGACTGTCCTAACCTGCCTTGAAATCGGGCTTGTTTCAAGCCGGGTTGGGTCACGGGTATAAAAATAAGTCCTATATATTTAATCAGGCCAGGCATCGACCATACTAAGTATTCGGGTCGACCCTACCCATGAACACCCCTACTTCTTGCCATTTCACCCTCTTTCCCACCAACATATTTTGACCCAAAAAAAATTTCTTTAACTTTTAATCATTTGTAAATATTTTAAATTAAAGAAAATATTTACAAATGCGGAAAATAATTGCATTTTTCGTAGTTTTGGATGTTCTAAAACTTGTTCAACGGGGCAATTTACCCGAGGCCATCATAGTTCCTCGGAAATGACTGTCCATTGACTTGGGTGAAAAACAAGCTAGTAAATCAACGCGCAAGTCTTCTGCTGAAGAAAACGTCCCCAGAATTCTCTGTCACCATCTAATCAAGCCTCAGTCTATGGGACACGGCATGTTTAAAGACTTTCTGTTTTCACTCTGATTTTGATTATATTTTTTATTCCTTTTTATTAACCTTCTTTGCTTCTTTTTCTGTTATGGCAATCATTTTTCACCATATAAAACTGCCGCATCTATGGAATTTAAAGATGCTACCATGGCTACCCGAACAACTTGTAGACCAATACCTTCCCCTCTTCCCTCACCAATACCGCCAGAGTCACCGAGGATTCCATGCTACTCTCGCTTCGGTGATAGTGATCAGTTATATCAAAACCGGATTCTTGCAATCACTATGATTGTCCTAGTCCTAGCTGGCACGGTTGGTATGTCATTTTTTCTTTTCACCATTCTCAAAATTCTGGAAAACTATTGTTCAAGAAGAATTTACCTCAGGAGAAGACACCCACGGATATTGTTTGATGTCCCTGGAGATTCTGGCTTTTCGGATGGTGATAGAGCGGCCACTGACTACCCTGTATTCATCGACACTGTGGGTCTCCAGCAATCTGTTATAGATTCCATCCCAGTCTTCAATTACAGAAAAGATGAGGGATTAATAGAAGGAACAGAGTGTTCTGTTTGCCTCTCCGAGTTTCAAGAAGACGAGAGTCTCAAACTTTGGCCCAAGTGCAGTCACGCTTTTCATATCCCTTGCATTGATGCTTGGCTTATATCACATAAAAATTGTCCCTTGTGCCGTGCCCCTATAGTTCAAGATACTGGCGGTACAGAGCGGAGCGTCATTGTGGCTAACTTAAACGTTTCTGGTCAGGACGAAGAAACCCGTATAGAAAACTTAGATGGTGAGAGTAGTAGAGAAGATGATTCTGGTATATTTCCTAATGAAGACGGAGATGTTACTGAAGCCTCAGAAGCAAATTCTTCTAATCATGACGTGATGAGGCTTCATTCTCCAATTGTGAAAGACATGGCAATTCAACCGGTAAGGAGGTCAGCTTCGGTGGATTCTTGCTCTGCTTCAATGAATCCTGCTTTGGTCGATTTGGATTGTGACGTAGAGAGCTCAGTCACCCCCTTGGATGACAGAAGAAATTCATGTGGCAAGAGTATCGCCATTAGTAAGCAGGGTAGTGGAAGTTCTTCTGCCACTTACAAACTGGCTTCAATTGGACGTGCAATACAGAAGAGGCCCATCTCGTTGAAAAGTTCTTCTTCACATGGTCGAAAATTCCAATTTTCCAGACATAGCAGGAGCCAGAGCTCAACTCTTCCCTTGTGAACTGTGAGTGTTTATGAAATTGACCATATTGGAAAGTGGTGATTGAAACCTCCTCAGATAGTGTGTAGACTTTCATATACTCAGATAGTGTGTAGACTTTCAATATATGCTTAATAAATTCAACAGAGACTATGGTATTGCAAAAGAAGCTGCAGTATGACCAAAAGAAAATAAACGATGTTGAAGTAATTGTACCACGCATGCTGTGTTTTCTGTTTTCCTCTTTCTGTGCACGAGCTTGCTGCAATGGATTGGTTTGCTTTTGCTTAACTATAGGCTAGTGTGTACTTGTCAATTTTTCTATTTTATTGTTATTTGATGAGTATGTGTCTAAATATGAAAAACTCTAGCTTTAAATTCTATGAATCTACTAATACTAATATGGACTAAGTAATTGTTTCTGGGTAGGGAGCAGTTTCACCATTTTCTTTAAGGGCTAAAAAAGTATGGTGGATGGGGACAGAATGAGATTGTATGAATGACGTTCCCAGTTATGTGGAAACAAAACAATAAGCTGCCCAAAGTCTACCAACCTGAAGGGATCACCTTAAATTGGATAATCATGAAACGCATAGAGGGCAATAATTGGAGTAGCATTTTCAAGAGTTGTGTTGGATGCTCCTCAAACTTGGACGTGATCTGCAAACATGCAGGAGAACCCTTCTCAGACTGAAGGAAATTGCTGAATAAATAAGACAACAAACAATATAGGCAAATGTTTTTCTCTGTAGCTTTGTGGATACTGGCTGGAAATATAGTAAAATCATACTCCGTAACCCAAATGTTGGGAGATCCCATTTCTGAGCTCAAAACTTGGACCCTTTTTTTCAAAAAAATATACAAATCAGGAGCAAGGCCTAAGTTAGAATGAGATTGGGATCAAATCCACAATCATCGGGTCTCCTTGGCACTAAAATCAAAGAGTATGCCACTAGTGCTGACACTCTTGGATAACTTTGATCCATTTTCCTTTTCATCTGTTAATTTATATATGCAAATCAAGACCAAAGAAGAGATGTATTTAAGCCTATTTTAGCATGCTGACTATGAGTGTGGGAAGTTCTATTTATCTTTCAAGTTTTCTAGCAATCTAAATGGGTGAGAGAGCAAGGTCGTACAGAGACTCCTTTCTTCAAGGTGGTGGCATGGAGCACGTTCTAGTCTCTTCATCTGATGATGATAGTGACTTGGAATACGATCTGTTGAATAAAAGCACTGATTTTGATTCGCTATTAAACCCATCGCAAGGGATTTGTGAGGAAGACAGAGCCTTTGTCCCAACTTTGTTTTCACGGAGAAGGAGAAGGAACGTTTGGTGAAACCTTTTAAAAGAACCCTTATTGTTAAGCTCCTTGGTAGGAAATCAGGTTCAAAAGTGGTTGATGTTGAGAATGATTTCTTCCTAGTTGAATTTCAGATGACTGGGGATTATGAAGATCCATTGACCGGTGGTCCTTGGATTATTCTTGATCATTACTTATCAGTCATTCATTGGAAACCAGATTTTGATCCGAGGTTAAATTAGATTAACCGCATTGCTGCGTGGGTTAGACTCCCTGAACTTCCTTCAGAATATTATGATAAGGGACTCTTAATCAATATAGGGAATGTGATTGGGAAAATCCTAGAAGTTGATTCACATACTACTTTTGGATCAGAGGGCAAATATGCTCTAATTTGTGTTGAATTGGATTCGTCAAAACCACTTCTTGCTCACTATACCATTAATGGCGTAAAAGAATCTATTGAATATGAAAGTATTCAATTGGTGTATTTTAGTTGTGGTAATTATGGTCATGTTAAAGAAGTTTGCCATATTTATAAAATTCACCAAGAAGAAGCAGAGGCGTCAGATTCCATGCCTCCTCGTGGTGAACTGTTGGCCATGGATGTTGAAAAGTTAAACGGGAGAGTAGGTGCTACGAAGGATGACTATGGATGTTGGTGATTTTCTACAGGCGTATAAGAAATATTAATCAAATACCCATTTTTTAATTATCTCTTATTTTAAAAAATAAAAAATTCAAATTAAAATAACTATTAACTAAGAAAATAATATAATTTAAAAATAAATAACTAGATTTCTAATTTATAAAAAGCTCTAGAGTTTATATTTTAATATTTATTTATTGTAAATAAATAAAAATAATTCATATAATTAATCTTTAGCCTAATTATTGGCTGATTCCCTAATGCATATGTAAATACGTGTATATATGCGAGTACTATACCTATTTTTATGGCCATAAACTCAAACAAAAACCTATTAAGTTTTATGGACTTCATTGTATATCTATATATAATGACTTGATATACACGTAGGTTATAATAAGTAAGATTTACAGACTATAAAATTTAAACTTAAATCTAGTAATCAATTAATTTGTTATATCAATTCGTCTCTTAATCCTTCTCACTATAAATCAAAAATTCACAAAGATAGCTAATAATTTGAAATAATTATAAATTGATTAATAAATTAATTGAAATAAAAATATATCACATTAATATTTTAATTTAAATATTATCCATAAACATCTCTCTCTAAATCTCATATATAAAGGATTTAGCTACTCATGATGAAAAATAACAAAAACAAACAAAAGCAAACCAAAAGAAAACAATTCCGTAACAAAGAAAAATGAAGTAGGAAAACAAATTATGGCAAAGCAATTTGCAAGTAAAATTCCAAATCTCAGTGTCATCACAAGTATTCTTCAAGGCCTTTCCTTAACTACACCCCCTTGATTTCCTTTATTTTCTTTTTTATATTCTTTTGTTAAAGTTTCTTATTTTTGCCATAATTCTTCATATGTAAAAACTTTTTTATTTTACTTTGTTTGTAGGTTTAGGAAGCTTATTTTCTTTTCTTGCAAATAATTTCCTATTTTGTTTCTTTCCTATTCAAGTTAGATTTAGCCACCATACATAAGACAAATTGAGCTTCCAATTAGACTCATAAAGTTGGTCTTCCTTGCATTTTTTTTCTCTTATAAGTACTTATCATATTCCTACTTAAAAGTACATAAAATTAGCACAATAATCCTTATTAATTTGATCAGCAACTATAATTAAAGTATAAGAAATATATCATATCAAATGCCTTTAAACTTAAACATTTACTTCTCTTCAAGTAAAATATAACAAAAACATAAATTATTCAATCAAGTAGTCAAAAATATTGTGAAAGTATTAGATCCATAACTCAACATAATTGTATTAATCAACATGTAAGATAGGGAAAGATAAAGATTCAACACAAATTAAAGTCAAGAGATTGATGAATGATTTTCTAGTTCATGAATGTGTATGTATTTACTATGCAATAATCTAAACATAAACCTTAAAATAGGATACATCAACTAATCCACTAAATTACCTTTCCTTGAGTTTCATATGCTTACTTACCATCGTCCTCTCTATTACTCTAGATCCAATACAACTTAAAGATGAAATGATCTTTAAAACTTGTGATGGGGCCATATAAGTTAAGGTAATCACAATCAAATTGATAAAAGATAATAGTGCTCAAAGTTTAAAAAAAAATGTCAATAAGTATGAGAAAGAAAGTACTTTCTCTTTTTTACTTCAATCCGTTACTTTTAAAACATTCCTATAAATTTATATATTTTCTTTTCTTTCAATTCTCATATAAAAACAAGAGAATAAAAATAACAATGAATTACATTTTGTAATTTTTCAAAACAAATTAATTCTCTCTCTCTCTCTTTTTAATTTATTCCTAACTTAAATCTTTATCTAATTATCACAAGCAGGGTCTTGCATATTTTTTTTTTTCAATACATATCAATTTTTTTTTATCAAATGTTACAAGTCTTTCTAAAGAAAGTTAAAGATGTAGTTAATACAAATATGCATAGCATTTTGCTATTTCTTCTTATCTAATATGCATGTATCTCAAGAACATAATAAAAGTTCTCTCTTTCTGTTCTACTCAAGGGCTCTCTTGCCTACATTAATTTCAAAATACTTCCACTTTATTCACCCTAAAAATCATAATTTTCAAAGCAAATGGAATTAAAGTATTTTATGATACTCCTTGAAAAAGATATAAAAATTGGTTTTACAAACTAGGTGATTAATGTAGGTAATTAAAAAAAGAATATATCAAAGTACAATAAATGAACAAATTATCAATAAAAGCTCAATGAAGTACTAGTAGTTATATAATAATAAAAATAAGGTTCATATATGGCTCAAATTATAGAAATAATGACAAAATTATTTCTAAGAGAAAATACAAGACCTAAAATTTCTCTTCAAGAAAAAATCAAAGTAAATTCTAGAGTTTAGTTCAAGAATTTCAAATGAGCCAATTAACATACTATAGATTTTTTTTTTTTTCAAAAAGACATTTATCCTATGCGTGGTATAAATGCTTTTATTTTATGGGTAAGAAATTTCATAACTAAAAATCAAATGTCATTCTAAAATATTCCATATCTAGTTCTATCAATCAACAACCAATATCCTTATACTAATTCAGTATAAATAGAAGAAAGCTTGCTACCCAACAAAATATTTATCCAATAAAATCAAAAGAGGGATTTTGAAAAAAAAAAAATTGTTTTAAAAAAACTTCATGAAAATCACAAAAATTTTCAATAAAAATCCATCAAAAATTTTTAAACTTTTCAAAATTTAAAAACCAACCCCTTACCCTCCAAATTTAAAATTGAACATTGTTTCTGTTTTTCTAAATAAAACAAAGAGACAGAATAAAGGAAACTTTCTTTCAACTTGTGATCTTTTATGACATATATCAATCTATTTAAAGATTAGAAAGCCTAAGTTATCATGTAATCTCCTTAGATGCTCTTTATGTTGACTCAATTGAGTATACATTTCCTTTGTATTTCTCCAAATCTCCTAGCAATAAAGAAATAGGATATAAACTTGCAAAAATAAAATCTGAAAATAATGCCAATAAAAACAATTGAAAGTTCTAGTAAAAATCTCCTAACAAACCATCAAAATAAATTATGAAAAATCATTAAGAAATGTATACATGCTACCTAGTTTACTAAAATTGAATTTAATCATTAATCACACTTTTAGAATTTTCAAAAAATCCAAGAAATTAAATCATAAAAATTGAATTTCAATAACAATGAAAAACAAGATAGAATGAACTAAAAATGAAAATTTAAAATTTTCTATTACCCAAATAAAGTACAACCAATTTTCCTAAAAACTAGACTCAAAAGGAAAAATTAGACACTAGTCCCATTGAATAACTCAAACAAATGAATTTTCAAAAAATCAGAAAAGTCAAGTTATAGGCTTCCAAAAAAAAAATGTGTTAAATAAAAATGTAATTAATTAGGTAATCAAGTCAATTCAAATTGCTTTGCAATTTTTATCCTAGATACTAGACATAAAAACAATTATACATGCAAAAATTCATAACAAAATTCCATTCCAAAAATTTCTAATAATCTTCACAATGTAGCATATAGCACTTAAACATCAACAACCAATTTCCTCAATGCAATATAGGGAATAGGGAAAATAAGGGGGAAAAAATATAAAATGAAATAAAGAAAAGAAAAAAAAAAGAAAGTAAAAAAAAAATTAGAAATTGAAAAAGAAAGTTTTTTAAAGTGATAAGAATAATTATCAAATTACAATTTAATTATACCTTTTCTAGCAATGACGCCAAAAATTTATTGGTGATTTCTTGCAAGTGTATGTATCACATAATAGTATAAGAATAAATAAAATATCATTCCACCAAGGAAGATTAACTAAGTACCAATTTTCTAATTATCTTTATTATTTATAAAAATAAAAAATTCATAATAAAATAATTATTAACCAAGACAACAATGCAACTCAAAAACAAATAATTAGATTTCTAATTTATGAAAAGTTGTAAAATCTAGACTTCAATGTTTATTTCCTATGAATAAATAAAAATAATTCATACAGTTAATCTTTATCCTAATTAATAGTTGATTTCCTAATACATATGTAATTCTATCTCGAGATAGAATATGTGTATTTATGTTAATCCTATACTTACTTTTATGGTCATAGACTCTAACATAAACCTATTAAGTTCTATAGACCTTAATATATGCCTACATGTAATGGTTTGTAAGTTACAATTCTACCAAGGTAAGATTTATAAATTATAGAATCTAAAGTAAAGTCTACTATTTAAGTGATCTCTTATAGCAATTCACATTTTAGTCATTCTTATTATAAATAAAAAAAATTCATAAAAAATGACTAACAATTTGCAAATGATTATAAACTAATTAATAAATTAATTAGAATAAAAAAGATCATATAAATATTATAATTCAAACACTATTCATAAAACATTTTAATCTAAATTCCAAATCTATAAGATTTAGCTCCTTATAATAATACAAAAAAAAAAAAAGAAAACAATTTCATAACAAAAAAAGTAAGAAAAAAAAAAAAGAAAACTATGGCAAAGCAATTTTTAAGTAAAACTCTAAATCTTGGTGTCACAACAATCTCTATAGTATTTCCTCAGCTGCAGCGCTCCTTTGATTCTTTTTATGTCCTTTTTTATACACCCTTATTATTGTTTTCTATTTTTACCATTGCCTTTGATGTAGAAGAATTTTTTTATTTTTCTTTGTTTATAACTTTAAAAAGTTTTTTTCCTTTTCTTACAAATAATTTTTTATTTTAATATCTTTTTTTTCAAGCTAAGTTTAGTCATCATATATAAAATAGATTAGCCTTTCAATTAGATGCATAGACTTAATTCTTTTTGTATTTTTCTTTTCTTATAAGTACTTATCATATTCTTGCTAAAAATATATAAAATTACCATAATAACCTTGCTAACTTCATCAATGAATAGGATTAAAATTTAATTAATATATAAGAAATACATCACATCGATAGCCTTGAAGAGTGGTACAAAAATCACTGAGACCATGAAAACAACATCTTTAACTAAATATAGGTGTGAAACAAAATTCAACATATGCTATTTTAAAGGATATGTCGGAGGATATAGATAATGGAAAGAGGGGGCAGTTGTAGGATGCCACTAATAGGCAGTACGATAAGACTACTTTAGTTTTAAAGAAGGATGAGCCCACCAAGATTCTACATACACCCATTAGTGATGACCATTTTGTGAATGCATAGATCCATGTCCTAAGGAGCAGAGCCCAACCCACCATGTTAGCCCATGAAAGAAATGAAGACATCTTGGAAAGAACACAAGAAGAATTAGCACAACACATTATAGAAAGCCCTTTTCTTTTTAAATAACCCCTGAGGAGCAATTCAGACACAGCAACATGTTAAAACAAATGAAAGGATGGGTTATATAACGTTCAAGGAAGACGCTAACTTGGGCAGGCTGCCTAATCGTAGTAATAGTGTGGGGCTTACATCTTATATAGAGGAAAACTTGCCTACCATGGGTATGTTACGACAGATCCAAGAAGATGCACCCCCTCTGGGGGTGCTCTAAGTCTCATTGCCATCATCTCTCTTGGTGTTGTTCCTATGAACCTTTTCATTTGGAATTGTAAGGGGGTTGCTAATAGAACCTTTGGTAGCTCTCTTAAAGAGATCATGCGTTAGTGTAGGCTTAAGCTTATGGCACTTTTAGAACCTCGAGTGAGTAGATTTAGAGCTACCAATACTATCAGGAGATTAGGCTTTTGGTTTTTCAAAGGCATATAGATCCTATGGGATGAGGAGGATGTGAAGTATTCAATAATAACAAAGCATGAGCAGTTCATTCATCTACAGGTGGTTAGCATGGATACTGGACCTTAGTACTATATGATAGTCTTTGCCATCCCTCAAGAAGCTAAAAGAATAGAGTTGTAGCCTGTGCTTTAGAATATTGCTAATTCTATGAGTGAGCCTTGGCATTTGATAGGTGACTTTAATGAAATTTCCTCCTTTTCTGAGCAACAAGGTGGTGCTCAAATCACAGAGGTAGGTGTAATACTTTTTGCGAATGGACCCACCACTGTAATCTAATAGACATTAAGTCAAAAGGCCATTTCTTCACTTAGAGAAGACCTAAATGGCACAGTCAGCAACTCAGCATTTTGATAGAGCCTTATGTAATGTCCAATGATAGGCTTTATGCAGATGCCACAATTAGAGTTCTTCCCCGTATTAGCTCTAATCATCACCCTATTTTAAATAATACCTGGGGCATAGTTCACAATGCAGCAACTCTATGTAAGTTAATAATAGAATAGTTGCATTGTTGCCACCTTCTAAAATTATTCCCATCAAAGAGCTCAATTTTTAAGACATCCGATGGTGGTTTAGGAAGCGACAACGATAATG
Organism: Erythrophleum fordii; assembly: GCA_032878935.1. Classification (NCBI taxonomy): domain Eukaryota; kingdom Viridiplantae; phylum Streptophyta; class Magnoliopsida; order Fabales; family Fabaceae; genus Erythrophleum; species Erythrophleum fordii. The sequence goes on from JAVQMF010000054.1 coordinate 47,475,446, forward strand.
GAGCAAAGTGACTAGCATTCACGGTAGCACTTGCAGGATCATCGAAAACACCAGCATTGCTCTTTTGTGACTCTATAACTCTTAAGATTGTTATCTACACAAGTAAAAAAATTAGGAATAATATATCTGAGTTATGTCAGGGACACTGTCATTAAGAGTTATTTTGTCACTAAATAGCACTCCCTAGGATTAATCAGATCCTTTTGCATAATTCGCAGGGAACAAAACTGCGAAAATATAAAACTCAGAATAAGAAAATCTTAAGAAAACGAAGAGAGGAAGCAGCTATGATGTCAAAGCTATGGTGCACTAAAAATTGAGCTCAACCTCTCTATTTATAGCATGAGTTACCAAAGTCCTCTCCTATTTGAGCAATGTGGGACTTCATCATTTATTTTCTTTTCTCTTTTGACACACATACATACATGCTCCAACAATCCCCCACATGTATGTCAAAAGACCATTTGAGTTTTGAGTATAAGCATTTTGAATTTGGTGTCTTTCAAACTATGAACCAAACCTAGACCAATAAAGCTTGGTACATAAAGTTGTCAGTGAAACTTATAATTTCTATGAACTAACAATTCTTTGTTGTGTACTAAAGGCTTTAAGAGTCAGTTTATACTCCCACAATTTTTACTATTATCGCAAATTTACGTTTTAAACGGTCGTACGCGTGCCTAGTTTTAATGAATGCTATAGAGATCTAGCTACAATCTCATAGGAACGACCCCACTCCTCATTCATATAGATGATTTCATCAAGTGTATCTGCAATGAATATACCATCCATAAAGAATATGAAATCATTAAGAGCTTTTACTCAACCTCATCCACAAATGCATTCTAGCACTTTGCTCACATCATAGGAAGGGACTAAAATTTAATTAAGTGCTAGCAGAATTAACAAATGACTTATTTTTATCCATATGAACTTTTTTCATGGGATCACCAATCATAAAGATTGGGTTACTATCATTCTTAATTTCAAATTTTTTTAAGTCCCATTCCCCTCGATATTTCCAAAATTTGTTTCTTCCCTAAAGGCTTAGTTAAGGGATCTGCCAAGTTTAATTCTGACTTTACGAAATTGATCGATATAACTCTATTTTTCAATAGCTGTCTTATAATATTATGTCTTAAACGAATGTGTCTACTTTTTTTATTGTAGGTCTTATTTTTAGTAACGGCTAATTGCCGATTGACTATCACAATGTAATAACACTTATGGTGTTGGTTTTTCACCCAATAGAATATTTGCCAAAAAGTTTTTTAATCACTCAGCCTCATTATTGGCTAACTCCAAAACAATAAACTCTGAATCCATAGTGGATCTTGCTATAATATTTTCTTGAGCTGACTTCTAAGCTACTGTGCCTCCACCGAGAGTAAATATATAGCCACTAGTGGATTTGGTCTCTTTTGAATTTAAGATCCATTTTGTATCACTGTATCCTTCTAACACAGCGAGAAATCTACTATAGAATATACCATAATTCATAGTACCTCTCAGATAACTCATTAATCTATCCAAAACTAATCAATGTCAAAACTTGGATAGTGAGTATATATACTCAATCTACACACAGCATATGTTATATCAAGTCGGGTGTAATTCATTAAATGCAACAGACTCCCAATAATTTATTCATATATAGATTGAGCCACAAAATCACCTTTATTTTTTACCAATTTGGTACTAGCATTATAAGGAGTGCTCACAGGTATATTTTTAAAATAATTAAATTTTTTTAAAAAAATTTCAACATAATGTTTTTGAGATAGCAAAATGTCATTCTCACTCCTTATAATCTTAACACCCAAAATCACCTTTGCTTCCCCCATATCTTTCATATTAAACTTTAAAGATAAAAACTTTTTGGTTTCAATCATAACATTCATGCTGGTACCAAAAATAAGTATACCATCAACATATAGACAAATAATTACACAATTATTATTTACAATTTTTATATAAACACACCTTTCTACTTCAACATTAGAAAAATCATCACTTGTTAAAACTTGATCAAGTTTCTCATGTCATTGTTTAGGCGCCTGTTTCAATCCATACAAGGATTTAATAAGTTTATAAGCTTTATTTTCTTGTCCAAGAACAATACAACCTTCAGGTTATACCATGTAAATTTCTTCTTCTAAATCACTATTTAAGAAAGTTGTTTTAACATCCATTTGATGAATAAATAGATTATAAACTAAGACTAAAGCAATCAAGATTCTAATAAAAGAAATTCTTGTTACCAGAGAAAAGGTATCAAAATAATCAACATTTTATTTTTGAGTAAATTCTTCAGTTACTAACCTCGCTTTATATTTGTCAATAGATCTATCAGGATTATATTTCTTTCTAAAAATATATTTACAACCAATAGGTTTTGCTCCTGGAGGCAAATATACCAAAATCCAAGTCTTATTATGATTAAGAGAATCAATTTCAATATTAATTGCTTCTTTCTAGAGATAGTGATCAGAAGATGAAATAGTTTCAAAAAAACTTGATGGCTCATTTTGTATCAAATAGGTATAAAAATCATTTTCAAAAGAAATTACTTTCCTTTGTCTTTTGCTTCTCTTCAGATTTTCTAACAAAATTTTCACTTTCATTTTGTTTAGAAGAAGAAAAATTTTCAGCTATTTAAGGCATATGCTGAATTTTCAACGAAAAAAATATGTTTAAAAAATTCTACATCTTTAGTTTCAATAATATTATTATGATCAAGAATATAATATCACTTTTCAAAACGAAAAATCTATAACATACGCTATGTTCAACATATCCAATAAATATGTAGTCAGACGTTTTAGAACTAATTTTTCTTTTTTTTTTTGGAACAGGTAATAAAACTTTTGTAAGACTCCCCTACACTTTCAAATACTTTATATTGGATTGTTATCTATACAAGTAGAAAAAATCAGGAATAATAGATCTGAGTTATGTCAGGGACACTGTCCTTAAAAGTTATTTCGTCACTGAATGGCATTCCCCAGGATTAATCAGATCCTTCTGCGTAATTTGCAAGAAATAGAACTGCGAAAATATAAAACTCAAAATAAGAAAATCTTAGGAGAAAGAAAAGAGGAAGCAGCTAGGATGTCAAAGTTGTGGTGCATTGAAAATTAAGCTCGACCCCTCTATTTATAGCATGAGTTACCAAAGTCCTCTCCTATTTGAGCAATGTGGGACTTCATCATTTATTTTCTTTTCTCTTTTGACACATATATACACATGCTCAAACAATCCCCCACATATGTGTTAAAAGACCATCTGAGTTTTGAGTAGAATTTGGTGTCTTTCGAACTATGAAACAAATCTAGACCAATAAAACTTGGTACACAGAGTTGTCAGTAAAACTTATAACTTCTATGAACTAACAATTTTTTGTTATGTACTAGAGGCCTTAAGAGTCAATTTATATCCCCACAATTTCTACTGTTATCGTAGATTTGCGCTTTAAATGGCTGTGCATGTGCCTAGTTTTAATGAATGCTCTAGAGATTTAGCTACGATCTCATAGGAACGGCCTCACTCCACATTCATATAGATAATTTCATCAAGTGTATCTGTAATGAATATATCATCTATAAAGAATATAAAATCATTAAGAGTTTTTGCTTAGCCTCATCCACATATGTATTTTAGCACTTTCCTCATATCATATAAAGGGATTGAAAATTTAGTTAAGTGCTAGCAGAATTAACAAATGACTTGTTTTTACCCATATAAACCTTTTTTATAGGATCACCAATCATAAAGGTTGGGTTACAATCATTGTTAATTTTAAATGTGCTTAAGTCCCATTCCCCTCGATGTTTCTAAAATTTGTTTCTTCCCTACAGGCTTGGTTAGCAGATCTATCAGGTTTAATTCTAACCTTACGAAATTGATCGATATAACTCCATTTTTCAACAGCTGTCTTATAATATTATATCTCAAACAAATGTGCCTACTTTCGCTATTGTAGGTCTTATTTTTAGCAATGGATATTGCCGATTGACTATCACAATGTAATGACACTGACGATGTTGGCTTTTCACCTAATAGAATATTTGCCAAGAAGTTTTTCAACTACTCAACCTCATTACTGGCTAACTCCAAAGTAATAAACTCTGGATCCATAATGGATCTTGCTATAATATTTTGTTGAGCTGACTTCTAAGCTACTATACCTCCACCGAGAGTGAATACATAGCCACTAGTGGATTTGGTCTCTTCTAAATCTGAGATCCAATTTGCATTACTATATCCTTCTAACATAGCAGGAAATCCATTATAGAATATACCATAATTCATAGTACCTCTCAGATAACTCATTAATCTGTCTAGAGCTAACCAATGTTCAAAACTTGGATAGTGAGTATATCTACTCAATTTACACACAGTATATACTATATCAGGTCAGGTGTAATTCATTAAATACAACAGACTCCTAATAATTTGTGCATATGTAGATTGAGCCACAGAATCACCTTTGTTTTTGACCAATTTGGTGCTAACATCATAAGGAGTGCTCACAGGTATATTTTTAAAATAATTAAATTTTTTAAGAATTTTTTTCAACATAATACTCTTGAGATAACAAAATGACATTCTCACTTTTTATGATCTTAACACACAAAGTTATCTTTGCTTCTCCCATATCTTTCATATCAAACTTTGAAGATAGAAACTTTTTAGTTTCAATCACAACATTCATGCTGGTACAAAAAATAAGCATATCATCAACATATAGACAAATAATTATACAATTATCACTTACAATTTTTATATAAACACACATTTCTATTTCAACATTAGAAAAATCATCACTTGTTTAAATTTGATCAAGTTTCTCATGCCATTGTTTAGGCGCCTGTTTTAATCCATACAAAGATTTAACAAATTTACAGACTTTGTTTTCTTGTCTAAGAATAATACAACCTTCAGGTTGTATTATATAGATTTCTTCTTCTAAATCACCATTTAAGAAAGCTATTTTAACATCCATTTGATGAATAAACAGATTATAAATCGAGGCTAAAGCAATAAAGATTCTAATAAAAGAAATTCTTGTTACCAGAGAAAAGGTATCAAAATAATCAATATTTTATTTTTGAGTAAATCCTTTAGCTACTAGCCTTACTTTATATTTGTCAATAGATCCATTAATATTATATTTCTTTTTAAAAACCCATTTACAACCAATAGATTTTGCTCTTGAAGGCAAATCTACCAAAATCCAAGTCTTATTTTGATAAAGAGAATCAATTTTAGCATTAATTGCTTCTTTCAAGAGATAGGCATCAGAAGATGAAATAATTTCAAAAAAATTTGATGGCCCATTTTGTATCAAATAAGTATAAAAATCATTTCCAAAAGAAATTACTTTCCTTTGTCTTTTGCTTCTCCTCGGATTTTCACTTTCATTTTGTTTAGAAGAAGAAAAATTTTTAGCTATTTGAGACATATGCTGAATTTTTAACCAAAAAATATATTCAAAAAATTCTGTATCTTTAGTTTCAATAATAGTATTATGGTCAAGAACATCACTTTTCAAAACTAGAAATTTATAAGATGTACTATATTTAGCATATCCAATAAACATGCAGTCAGACATTTTAGAACCAATTTTTTATTTTTTTTAGGATTAGGTAATAAAACTTTTGCAAGACTCCCCCACACTTTCAAATATTTTAAATTAAGTGTATATTCTTTCCATAATTCATAAAGTGTCTTATTTATCTTCTTATAAAGTATTCTATTATGTAAGAAATATACAGATAATAAGGTTTCACCCCATAAATTATCAGATACAGAAGAGCTTACAAGCATAACATTTATCATTTCTTTTAAGGTTATATTTTTCTTTTCTGTAACTCTATTTAACTCAGGTGAATATGGAGGGGTTACTTCATGAATTATTCCTTTCTTTTCATAAAAGTCATTAAATAAAACAAATTCTCCTAATCTATCTGACCTAACTCTTTTAATCATTTTATTTAGTTGATTTTCTAGCTCAACTTTGTATAGAAAGAATTTATCAAAAGTTTCATCTTTATTTCTCAATAAATATACTTTTGTATATCTTGAAAAATCATCAATAAAGGTTACAAAATATCTTTTGCCACCTTTTGTCATAGTTTGCTTTAAATCACCTAAATCCGTATGTATTAAGCTAAGTAACTCAATTTCTCTTTGTATAAAAAAATGAGATTTTTTAGTTAACTTAGTTTCTGTACAAATTTTACATTTATTTAAAAAATTATTATTTTTAATTTTTGAAATTAAACTAAGTGTTTGCATTTTCTTTAAATAAGATTTACTAACGTGTCCTAATCGAGCATGCCAAATATCAAAAGAATCAATCATAAAAATAGATAAGTAAGTAGAAGATGATGTATTTTCATTTATATCAGCAACATTAAGAACAAACAGCCCTTGAGTACAGTAACCCTTTCCCATAAATACATTATGTTTTGTCATCACTATCTTATCAAATTCAAATGACACTTTAACCTCAACTTTGCTCAATAAAGCTACAGAAATAAGATTACCTCTAACATCAGGCACATAAAGGACTTTATTAAAGAACAGAGTCTTTCCAGATGTGAGCTTCAGTTCAACCTTTCCTTTTCCTAAAACTTTTACAGTTTGGGAATCAGTAAGGTAGATCTTATTTTCTCCTTTCTTAATCAGATTGTAGAAGAAAAATATCTCATGGTTAGCACATACATGCCTAGTAGCCTCAGAATCTACTATCCATTTCTTCACATCAGACACAAGGAGAGCTTGAGAAATGACTGCAGCTATAATATCTTCATCTCTTTGAACCAAGTTGGCTTTAAGAGGATTGTCATTTCTAACTCTCTTCCTGCACTGAGTGGCATGGTGGCCTGATTTTCCACAAACATAGCAACTACCTTTCTTTTTGAACTTGGGGTTAGTATTTTTGGTTTTGTATTCAGGTTTTGTTTTAGAATCGTACCTCTTGTCGTGCGGCTTTGCCTTGACCAGATTTGGTCTTGAATTCATCTCCTTACCTTTTGCAGCTTGCATCTCTTTTTGATTAGTGTCCTCAATAATGATGTAGGTAATCAGGTCTGACAACGACAATTATTTTTATTTGTGTTTCAGCTGTTGCTTGTAGTCCTTCCTTGATTCTGGCAGCTTCTTGATCAGTACTCCAGCAACAAACTCATCAAAGAGGTTGATATTTTCAACATGCAACTCCTCTAGCAATTTGTGATATTTATTAATTTGGAGTTTAATTTCTTTATTCTCAGTCATCTCCCATCTATAGTAATTTCCAATAACAAACTTTTACTTCCCAACATCTTCAGAAGTGTACTTGGCATTTAGTGATTCCCAAATCTTGCTAGCTTCATTGTATATATAGTACATATCGAAGAGATTATTAGATAGAGTGTTAATAATGGTATTCCTACATATCTTGTTGGCATAATCCCAAACATTCATTTGATTTTGATCAGCATCTGATGGAGGCTTGAATTGTGTGAGTGTAGAAGCAACTCCATATAAGTCAAGGATAGAATAAACATGTTGTTGCCACCTTTTAAAATTTTTCCTATCAAAGAGCTCAATTTTTGAGACGTCTGGCAGTGGTCGAGGAAGTGACAACGGTAATGGAGCAAAGTGATTAGCATTCACGGTAGCACTTTTAAGATTGTTATTTATACAAATAGAAAAAATTAGGAATAATAGATCTGAGTCGTGTCAGGGACACTGTCCTTAAAAGTTATTCTATTACTGAACAGCACTCCCAAATCCTTCTGCATAATTCGCAGGGAACAGAACTACGAAAATATAAAACTCAGAATAAGAAAATCTTAGGAGAAGGAAGAGAGGAAGTAGTTAGGATGTTAAAGTTATGGTGCACTGAAGACTGAGCTCGACCCCTCTATTTATAGCATGAGTTATCAAAATCCTCTCCTATTTGAGCAATGTGGGACTTCATCATTTATTTTCCTTTCCTATTTGAGCAATGTGGGACTTTATCATTTATTTTCTTTTCTCTTTTGACACACACACACACACATGCTCCAACAGTTCACAATGCAGTAGCTTACCCTTTTTGCTTTGAAGTTGCCAAGTTAACTTATGATCATTTTTAAAATTTTGTTTAGGAGAATTAGTACAAAGGAAGAGAAACTCACAGGATGCTTTTTGCTTTGAAGAAGGCGCTTAAAATTTGGAACATAAATATTTTCGATGATATTCGTCAGAAGAAAAAGAAATTTCTTCGGAGAATTAATGGTATTCAAAACTCTATGCATCGAAAATATAATCCTTTTCTTGATACTTTGGAAGTTAAGCTGAGAAAAGAGTTAGAGGAAGTCTTGCATCAAGAAGAAATTTTGTGGCATAAAAAATCCAGGGGCACGTGGATCTTTGAGGGGGACCCAACACGAGATATTATCATACTAAGGCCTTAATCAGACGTAAAAGAAATAAAATTACCATGCTTAAAAATAATGAAGAATAATGGATTGAAAATGATACTGGCATTTCTAAAATCATTCAGAGTTTCTTTAAAAAGCTCTTTCATGAGGAGGTGAGTATGCATCCTTGGTGCATGACTACCTGTACCTGGGGTGCATTTGACAGTACTTTTTTTAGTAGGCTTAGTCTTATGTTTTCTATGGAAGAAATTAATAAAGTCTTCTTCTCTATGAGGGACCTAAAACACTTAGGGAGGATGGCTTCCTGGCCATTTTATACTAAAAAAATCAGAAGATTATAAGTGACAATATCTATAATTTTATTAAAAATATGTGACACACCTCAGACAAGACTGTAGAAATTAATAAAACTTTGATTTTGCTGATCCCAAAGGTAGATAAATCAAAGGTTGTATCCCAATTTAAGTATATATTACTATGTAGTGTGTTGTATGAAGAAATTGCCAAGGTCGTTATGAATAGAATAAAGCATTTTATGGTTAAAATAGTGTCCCCGTTTCAGTTCAACTTTGTTCCAAGGCACAGTATTCATGATAACATTATTATAGCAAGAGAGATGGCACATTCCATAGGGAGAATAAGGGGAAAGAAAGGCTTTATGACAATTAAAATTGATCTTGAGAAGATGTATGATAGATTGAATTGGTGTTTTATTGAAAAGGTCTTAAAAGAGATTGGTATTGCCGAGCATTGCATCAGTATTATCAAGTTTTGCATTACTACTGAATCTACGTCAATTTTGTGGATTGGTAATAATTTGCATTACTCACCTTACCTCTTTCGTTCTCTGTATGAAAAAAATTATCTCATACTATTGCTGATGCCATTGTTGAAAAAAATAGAAACCAATGAAAATGGGGCATAACAATGCAGCCATCTCTCCTTTAATGTTTGTTGATGATCTATTTCTTTTATGTGAAGCTAGTGCTGAACAACTTAGAACTATGTCACACTGTCTAGACTTGTTTAGTAGCATCTCTGGCTAGAATAATAGTGCCCTGGAAAATGAATATTTATTTCTCCAAGAATGTCAAATGAAGCAGGCAAGCAGAAGTAATTAAGAAGAGGGTGTTCTCTAGGCTTCGAAGTTTAGGAGATATCTTAGCTCATTCTTCCTTTATGGGAGAAATTCTAATCGTAATTTTCAATTCCTTATGGATAAACTTTAGAAAGACTTAGTAGCTAGAAAAGCCAATACCTCTCTCTCTCTCTCTCTCTCTCTCTCTTTCTCTCTCTCTCTCTCTCTCTCTCCCTCTTGTAGGTAAACTAACCATAGTGAAATTAATTACCTCTATTCCCACATTCCACATGCAGCATAGGAAGATTCTAACTTCTATTTGCAATACCTTAAAGAATCTCCAAAGGAACTTTATTTAGGGATCTACTGATGCTAATAAAAAGTACCATTCCATTAGATGGAGAAAGTTATATCTGCCAAAGGAAATGGGTGGCTTTAGCTTAAGATCTCTTCAATGCATGAACAATGAGTTGCTTTATAAAATTGGTTGGGAGATCATCTCCAAGCCCGATAGCTTGTGCTCTAAAGTTTAATGGGTAAATATAGATAGAATAACAATATGCTAAAAGAGTGTATGTCTCAACCCACAAATTCAGTGTGTTGGAAATCGTTAGCAAAGGCTTTGGCTTAACACTATAAAAAATATTGGAAGGGAAGTTCATAATAGAGCTCAAGTCCATTTTTGGGAAGATATTTGGCTTGATAGGGGTGGTAGTCTTTGAAATTGTTGTTGCATTCCTCCTCCCAACGATGCTTCAGAGATGGTGGTTAGAGAACTTGTTACTTTTTATATGAATTGGGATGTAGACTTCCTTGAGAATCTTTTGCAGCATAAGGATGTTCTTTGGATTCATACTAAACTTCCCCACTCCCTTGAAAATGGAGATGATACAGAGCATTAGAAACTTAAACCTAACGGGGAATTCACACTTTCCCTTGTACACAAAGACATTTGTTGTTTTGATGATAGGCTTAAAGATGAGATTTGGAGACATGTTTGGAAATAGAAAGGCCTCTGCCGTGTTCAGGTTTTCATTTGACAAGTTTCTTGCAACAACCTTCTCACTAACACCAAGAGAAGTAAATGGTAAGGTTGCTCTACTTTTTGTCAGAGGTGTAATCTTTTTGAAGAGAACATCATGCACGCTTTAAGGGAGTGCCATAGAGCTATCACTATTTGGAATAAACTTATTCCCTCTCATCTAAATGCCATGTTTTACATACAAGAAAGTCAGGATTGGTTTGTAAATAATCTGGGTGATAAATTCTTGAATGGGTAGTCCTTGAAATGGCCTTTGATCTTCGGTAATACATGTCGGTATTTATAAAGGTGGTGCAATAAAAGGATCTTATTGTGATCATTTTTAGCAGCCTTTTGACCTTATAAAGAACACCTTGACGTATGTTGATGAAGTTCTAAATGCAGGCACTAAACTACAACGGCTTAAATCTTGCAACCTTTGGTGGGAGATAAGGTGGGCTTTCCCCCCCCCCTTCAGGGTGGGTTAAATTGAATGTTAATGGGGCTGCTAAAGGACAACTTGGAAATGCTGGGTGTGAGGCGCTCTTGAAATGGGATGATGGTGATTGGATTATGGGGTTCACCAATAAGATGGGTATTTGCACCTTCATTTAAGCTGAGTTATAGGGTGTTCTCTTTTGATTAGAGCTCATTAGTACTACAAGGTTTGACAAAATTATAATTGAGAATCACTCACTAACTGTGGTGTTTATGCTGCATACTCTGTAGAACACTATGTTGCAAGAAGACACATTTTAGGGGCGTATTAGGTAGTGTCTTAACCGAAATTGGCATATTCGATTCACTCATACCATGAAGGAAGACAAATCCTATGACAACTGGCTAGCCAATTCTAGTCTCACCTAGAAAAATGGGCTTCAGGTTCTTTCCTCTCCTAAAAGGTTTAGCTAATTCCTTGTATAGAGGTATAGTTGGAGCTACTGCTCTATGTCTTATTTCTGTTTAGTTTGTTTTTGGCTATGACCTCATTGCTTCACCGAAAAAAAAGAAAAGAGCTATGATCTTTCCAATTCCAACATGGGGGTAATGCCATGGATGCCACGAGCTTCTCAGTAACGGTGTTTAAGATTTGTTAGGTAACCTTACCAAAATTTAGAGAGGATAATATACAAACCCAGTAATGGTGTTTAAGATTAGTTAGGTAACCCTAACAAGATTAGAAAGGATAATACACAGGCTCGTATTATTTTGAAAAGTATTTTAGTTATATTTAATTAAAGAAAGATTTAACTATATTTTTATAGTAAAAACATTTTATAATTTAAATATTTTTATGAAAAAAGTGTATTTTATATGTGCACGTGTGTGTGTGTGATGCCCAATTTTAGAAAAAATAAGAATGAGAATGAAATTAGAGATATATTTTGACAAAATGAAATCTTATTATTTATAATTATATTTGGTATGATATAAAAAGAGATAATTTTTTTCATTTTTATTTTATTAAATAAAAATAATGTAGTGCTAAAATAGAAAGTTAAACAGATGATTGCAATATCTCTAATATAAAAAAATTAAAATATTTATTAAGAAATTTTTTAATTTGTATAAACTATTTTACATATCTTTAATAAAAAAACATTAAATATTCATTTATAATTTTATAACTTGTAAAAATATTTTTTAAAATTTCAAATGATAGAAAAAATAAAATATCTATTTTTTATTGGTATAAATAGTTTTTTAATTATCATTAATAAAATACTATTATAACAAACACGTCCTACTTGGCCTGCAGTACTACCATAATTCCAAACTCATGAGTGTTACTGAAAGGCGTGAAGAAGATTGTACAAAGCACAATGATGTGTTGAAACTAGGAAGTCACAATGGTTTGGTTTGGATGGAAGATCATTTCGGTCATTAGGCAGTTGATTCCTATCCTGCTTAGCCACTCCGTCAATTTTATGATAAAAAGTTCATTGCCACGTTGCCAAGTTACGGGAATATATTAGTTGAAACTCCAATCAAACGAGCTACTTTGCTTATTCTTTTTTTTTTCTTTATTTTTTCCTACTCCTTATTGCGCCGAACCAAAATAATTGTATAATTTAAATATTCTTTATGAAAAATAAATTATCTTTTATATATACATGCGTGTCAAAACAAAAATTCATGTGTAGTGCCTCTTGTTAACTAACTATATTTTTCATAAGGGAAACACACACCTCGTGGTTTCTTAGAGTTTAGATATAGAATATAGATAATAAAAATAGATGACAATAAAAAAAATGAATTTCTGACGTATCCTTAAAATTAGTCAATAGTCACTAAGATGATGACCCATATAAAAGATTTGGATCCTCTCTTATATTTTTTTCAATGTCAGATTTGGGTTATTTAAATTAGATTTAATTATTATTATTTTTATATTTTTTAAAAAATAATTTTTAAAAGAGAATAAAATATAAAATAAAATTATTTTTTTAATTATAAAATTAAAAAAAATATTATTTAAATTTAAAAAAATTAAAAATTTGAATCATTTAGATTAAAATTTAAATGATTCAAATTTTATGGAGAGATAAGGAGGAGAGAGAGAGAGACACGGGAGGGAATTTTTTTTTCCCACATCAGGCTTCATTCCTACAGACAGAATTCCACATCCACATAAATCAAACGATCTATTAATGGAACCAAATCTAGAGAGGAACAAAACATGGAGGTGACATGGGCAGTCACTAGTCAGTATCACGAGCACCATACCACACTGGGGACACCATGCCTTAGATTTTAGCTTATATATATATGTAGCTTAGACTTGAGAATTATTAAAGAAAATATTATTATATATATATATTTAATGTTTGTATCTGACATAATTTCTGTAATAAAATTTAGGACAAATTTTGAGTTTTTTTTATTATTTATAATTAAATCATGATAAGTAAAATTTTTTTACAGTTTAATCATATATAATTAGTTGTTTTAAAAAATTCACACGTCTAATTTTTTATTAAAAATTTGACAATAAATATTGACAAAATTTTATATAAGTTTTTATTGTTAAATTTATCTCATATATTTAATGAATAGATGAGGATTAGAATTTCGCCAAACGTGGGATGCTTTCAAGAGTGGGTCCATTCACAGATTCGAATTCTACGGGAATAATAAACTGGTTTGTAATTTGAGTGAAGAAAGGGATAAAGACAGGGGGTGGTTGATTTCCAGCTCAGATGCAATCATTGATCTGCTTGCTCGTGACTCTAAACCCCAAATTTTTCAATTTAACTTTATGCATTTTCTTCTTCTCTTTTTTCCTTTTCCCATCGTTTTATCTGCGTCTTTGACGACGTCTTACATAATATAACCGGTAACTACAGTTTGGGTAAATTATCATTACCTCTTTTAAATTCGTTTTAAAATTCGTTTTTTTACATCTACCTCCATTTAAGGACAATGCCATTTTCTAAATTAAAAAGATATTTGACTATATATATATATATATATATATATATATCTAAATCTCAAGAAAAGTAATGGTAATTTATACTAGTATTTTTAAAGATCCTTTTCTAATTACTCCTTGCTTCCCCAAGTCTCCTGGTCTCCAGCATTTTTCTTCGCTCTCATCATTCATGCTATTTAACACCTTTTACCTTGAAATTAATTATCATATTAAAATATGCATTCTAAGGATTTGTTTTCCTTCTTATACTATAATAATATGTAGAAATTTTGAAATAGATCCATACAATTAAAGAGAAAAAGAATTAAAAATTATTTTCAAGATTAGGTCCACACCCTCAATTTATTACTCTTCAATTGCATTATTGCATCAACTTTTCTTTAAAACGTGAGAATGAAGAATCGTGAGTTTGCTTCAAAAGAGTCAGAAAGATGTTTTCCCAAGTTATCATTGTCGTGATGCCGATTCTCAAAGGTGTGACCGTTTGAGGAATTCAATGCCCCACATATTCACAGCCTTGTATCCAAGTACGGTTACTCACCGCGCATAGTTGTAAAATTTAGATAACATTTTAGATAAATGCTTTAAATTTTAAAAAAATTATTTTTAAAAAGATGTGATTGTAATTTTTAACAAATTTAGTTATAATTTTAAGAAAGTTAAGTTGTAAGAAGTCCTAAAAATGTCTTTGATTATTAATCTTGTCAACTTAAAGTCTTTAACTGACATTTTTCCTAAAACCCAAAAAGAGTTTGTTGAAAGTACTTTTGCATCAAATGTTATCCATATATACTAAATAAACTTTATAATTTTAAATAGTTTAAAGTTTCAGAAATAATTTTAAAAATAATATTCGTCATTTAAAATAATTTAATATTCCTATTGACACGTTTAATTTATAAAATACATTCGATAAGTTTGATAAAAGAAAAAAAAGGTAACTTATATATGTTACAAAAACTTTTAAAAGAATTCCAAGATTTTTTTTTCAATTTCTAAATATTGTATTTTCATTCAGGCCAAAAATTAATTAATTTTCATTTTTTTTATAATTAATTATTTTTTTGTGCATCATTCGAGAGACTTAAATAATTCACTTTAAATCCAATCTTCTAACACGTATAAAAAAGGATACTAATTTACTTAAATCTATTACAATTTTTACCAAAAAAATATCTTTAATTACTTTTTTTTTACATATTTTTAACAGCAAAAGAAATTAGTTGCTGTAATTAATTGAAAAAATAGGTTTTTACATATGAATAACACCAGAAGGATGGATCAAAATAGCTTGAATAAATATCAATTCGCGGTCAGTCTAAAACCGGGACAGGGGAAGATTGAGAAAGAGAGAATGAAGAAAATGTATGTAATGACGTGTGAACTGTATGGCGTCCCATCTATTAATCCATCAAAATTTATTTAAACGACGGAAGGCGATCCAATTACAAGACAACACAACAAAGAAGTAAAAGAAATTTAAAAAAAAAAGAAGAAGAAGAAGACATGCTTCGATTTCTTAGCACAAAATAGATAGAGGAATCAAAAGAAGGAACCTTTATCTCTATCGTCCATCGCAGCCGCAACCCCCACTCCCATATTAACTATCAAACTTCTGTTCTTCAGCTTCAGCATCGTCGATTATTCTAGAAAAAGAAAAAAAAATATTAACACCCCTCAACAGAGGAATTAAAAAAAATTGAAGTTTCCACGAGACAGAAATGGCTCGGTGTTGTTATATTTATAGGGCAAGGAAAATGGACAAGAAAGCTTTAAAGTCCATAGCCTTTATAAACAGCCAAGGGGTGCGTACGGTGCATCTCTGGAAGGCACTGTAATTAGAAGCAGAGGAGGCGGACCAATCCATTAAAGCAGGGAGAAAGATGTGCATAAGGTGTTGAGCCTATAAAGCTTACCATTTTTTTTCGTTTTTGCTTGCTGCATTCGAACTTATACCCTGTCCAAAATGAACCTTTACCATCTCACCGACTTCGTCCAAACCATTCGAACGCCATTTTGCCCTTTTTCCTCCAACCAATGAAAGACATGATAAAACTTTTGATTAAAAAAATTTGCTGTTCCTATAAGCACCTCCAAATCTCCAAGCAAAGTTCCCTTTTTTCCTTTCTCTTTTCAGTTTACGAACTACATTGGAACGCTTTTGCTAGCCTTTTTATTCTTTCACACTCTGGAAGATTATTCTTTTCTTCTTCTCTGTTTTTTTTTATGGGCTTCGTTTTGTCTGGACTATGAATATTTTTAGAACTATTATAAACTAAGGAATTGAGAGAAGCAATCCCAAAACCAAAATGATAATTTTATGCTTGTTTGCAAAGATGAATTTGGTATTAATTGAGTGATAAGGAAGGAATTGCCAAGATTCATCCAAGTGCGACTTTCGTAGGTTGAATAACCTTCCGTACTTAATTGGGGCTTTTCTTTTTTGCATGAAGGATTTTGCATTTTCGCTTTCTGGATGATTTTGTGGCCCGCATTCTTGATGGAACTTGTTTTTACCAAATGGGCATGCGCATTTCTACTCTGTTGTTGGCTCTTCACTTCTGGAGTATACTCAGGTAAATTTTGTTACTTGAACTTTTTTTTTTTTTGCCTTATCTGGTATTTACATTGCTAACTCATCCTGAATGTTCGAACATAATGCCATAAACTGAATATATTACTCGTTTCTCTCGTTCAAGTGGAAGGGTTGCGTGGGGATTCCAAAGTGAGAGGTGTGAACTTGGGAGGGTGGCTGGTTATTGAAGGTTGGATTAAGCCTTCATTGTTCGATGGCATAGCCAATGGAGACATGCTTGTGAGCTGTTGCACATTTTGTATTTTCATTTTCTATTCTGTAATTGATACTTTAGGGATTTTACTGATTGATCTGGCTGAACCGCAAGTTGATATTGAATAATGTAGGATGGAACGGAGGTACAATTTAAGTCAGTGACCTTGCAGAAGTATGTATCTGCTGAGAATGGGGGTGGCATGAATGTTACAGTTGACAGAGATGTCCCATCTTCATGGGAAACCTTCACGGTAGGATGGTAATTATTTTCTTCCTGTATTAATTTTCTATACAAGTGTTATATCATATGTGAGCTTGCAACTGATTTTGCTGAGTAATACTAATATGTCAATGGTCAATCCCATAATACAATCTGTAGTTGAATTTACACCTTTCCTTCTTTTCCTTATTTCTCTTTTGTCCCATTTTCTTTAATGTACTCTCTCTCTCTCTCTCTCTCTTTTATATATACATAACAGTATGTTGTTGTCAATGCTTGTAATTTTCCTTGTATTTGTCTCCTGAGGTTCCATGCAAAGAATGAAATTTATTTGAGGTTGTAATATCTCAAAGTTGTTACTTGTGGGCATCTTGTGTTGATTATACGTTTTAGAATAGGTATGCTGGTTATTATTTTGAATCTTATGATCATATAATAGATCTGCATTTGCCTTGGAATTCCATTTAATGACATACTTGATTTAGTCTTTATCTGTCCTATTCCACAATGCACCATCATTTTGAATTTGTAAAGTTGAATATCATTCGATCTGATAGTCTTTTGTGGCTTGTGCCAACCGAAGTGTGCTATTGCAACTAACCTGGTTGACTCTGAAGAATTACTACAATGCTGTGTTAAAGTATGCTTTTATAGACCTGGAATAGTCCTGAAGAAGAATTTTACATATAGAAATTTGAAATCAAACATACTTCAAATGATCTGCAGTAAGCTATATACAAGTGATATTCTTAGTAAGAGCGCATAGTAAACAGTGCTCATTTCTGTAGTTATAAAAAAAAAAAAAATCAAACAAGACCTGACTGGAATAGGCTGCTTCACATTTCAAAACAACCAACAGATCCCTGTCTGGGAAGATGAAGTTTACTCTATCACTTAGATTATTTTAGATCATTTCTTAACTGCTATATGGCTGTCGGTGGTTGATAGTTTAAGTGCATCAGACAATGTCAAAAGGATGAAGTTCTAGTCGCACATTAAGTAGTATAAACAAAAATAGGGGTTGGATTAAATACTCCCGTACCTTATTCTCTTTCTTTTTCAGTAACTTTTAGGCATCAAGACTAGAACGCACTCATTGGCTAGCTGTTCCCAGGAACTATCAAGATATTTTTGTTGGAAGAAATTTGAATTGCAGGCTTTATTTGTTATTGACTGAAGAATTAATTTTAGGCTGTTGAGCTATCCTAATAGAGGATAGTTGTATGATAGTAGCTGTGATTTTGATTTGCTCTCATTTTCAATATTTTTTCATATGCTATTATACTGCATTGTTGCATGCATAATTGAATGAATGATGAGCATCAGTAATTTTAGCAGGACTTTAAACAGAATGATGATATTGTGAACTTTGAAGTTATGTTACAGTGACAGTGGTGTGTGGGAATAAGTTTAGTCCAATCATTTCATCTTTTCCTGTTGCAGTTATGGAGATTGTCAGAATTAGAATTTCAATTTCGTACTTCCCAAGGCCAATTTTTTACATGTGATGGTGATGGGTGCTCTGTCTCTGCAACAGCAAAATCACCTTCTACATCAGAATCATTTTCCATTGAAAGGAAAGAGGATAATAGGATTCATTTTAAAACTAAGAATGGGGCCTATCTGCAGGTTTTCATCCTCTCGCATTTCTGCTTG
Organism: Erythrophleum fordii; assembly: GCA_032878935.1. Taxonomy (NCBI): domain Eukaryota; kingdom Viridiplantae; phylum Streptophyta; class Magnoliopsida; order Fabales; family Fabaceae; genus Erythrophleum; species Erythrophleum fordii. The sequence goes on from JAVQMF010000054.1 coordinate 47,494,062, forward strand.
AAGATATAGTGAAAAGTAGCTATTTGGTTGCATGTAAAATATGATGGTGTGTTATTATAAGCATTCTTCTGGCATTATGTTGATCATAAGAATAAAAAGTAAGATGGTATGATACTGATGTTTGGAACAGTACCCAATGTGTTCATCGTGGACTCTGCTATGCAAATTCAGGCTCTGTATTATTCATCTATGGACTTTTTTTTTTCACCAGGCTGTGGGTATTACTGGGATTTTTCAAAATCTTTTAATATTGTAGTTGTTTTTCATTTCTAGTCAAATCACTCAGCAACTTATTTTGTTGATTTTGCTGTTATGGAATTTTTTGTTACAAATGGCTCTGTTGCATGACATTGAGTATATACTCTAAGACAAGTCGGATTGTTAGGCATTTTGTAGTTGTTGGAGTTTCAAGGCTTTTACCTTCCACTGTGGCCCTGATATATTGTTCAAATCTCTAGTATCCGCTTTATGCACCAGTACTATATTTAGTGATGTTTGAAGTGACACTATATATCAAATTTCAAACAAATTATCCTGATTGTATACACTTTATATTTATAGGCTACAACAGATGGTCAGTTTACAGCAGACTATCCAGGTGCGCCAGGATGGGGTGATAATGCTGCCACATTTGAAATGACAATTGTAAAAAATAACTTACATGGAGATTACCAGCTAGCAAACGGATATGGCCATGATCGTGCAAAAGAGGTTCTTAAGGTAAAACCACATGTAGCAAATATTTTCTCTTTACAGGCCTCTGTCATTATCCAGGGGTCAAATATGCTTTTGATTACCTTACAGTAGAATATGTTTGGTTTTATGAGTATTCGTTTGGGGATCAGTAATGGCAAAGGGTGTTAAACATTCTAGTGTTCGCAATAGCATTATTTATTTATTTTTATGTCACACTGAGAAAAGTTTAACGCTTTAAGCAAACAACCCTATTTTATTATAAATGTGACTCTCCGTATATTTCTTTTAAATTTCCCCTCACCCCATTTATCTAGCACATGAAGTTAGCTTCTTTGTATATTTTGACCTTCTTTTTTTTTATTTTTTTAATTCTTATGGTACGATCTTTATGAAGATTGTCAACTTTAACTGATGATAAGATATATTATTAATAAGGACCAAAGCACAGCTGATAGAAGCTTCCTCTTTGGATTCTGTATTTCAAGGAAACTTCCTATATTTATATATTTCCCACTTTAAGGTATATGCAGACTTCCAAATTAAGAAAGATGAAATAGCAGACTATGTTCCCTATGTGATCCTTTGGCTTTCTGTAACTGCAGAGACATAGATATAGCTTTATCACTGAAGAGGATTTCAACTTTCTGTATAGACATGGAATCAATACTGTGAGGATACCAGTTGGCTGGTGGATTGCTTTTGATCCTGATCCTCCAGCTCCGTTTATAGGAGGAAGTCTTGAAGCTTTAGATAATGCATTTTCATGGGCACAGTTGGTCTTTCCTTCGCTGTATTTTCTTAATATTGTGAGCAACTTTGGAATTTTGTGTTTCTATTTGACAATTTGCATAATTATTATGTTGCAGAGAATATGACATAAAATGCATAGTTGACCTGCATGCGGCCCCTGGTTCCCAAAATGGGATGGAACATAGTGCAAGCAGAGATGGATTTACGGGCTGGCCCACAGATCCAGATTACATTACAGAGACATTGCATGTTATAGATTTTTTAGCTTCCAGGTATGTTCTGAGTGTGTGAATGGATTGTGAGATATGATTCTTAATACTGAATTATAACTTCCATGTGCTTTGGAATTTTGATTGGAGGTCATGGATATTTCATGCTTGCCACAAGTCTGTCTGCTGAATTTTTTCTTGTGAGCATGGATTAATAAACTGGACACTAATATGCCTTCTACCAAGTAACTCTTTTGGTAAAAGAAACAAACATTTTTAATAACAATACTTTAACTTTGCTTAGTATGCGGATGCTGACCTAGTAGGGTCTTCTTTCAGAGTTAGAAGTTTCATTCCACCTTAGCTGGCTGTAAAATAAAGCCCTCCTGCTTTATACCCGACTGTCCTTTTTCATACTGGTCAATGATGGCTTTCTCATCAAAATCGTCATATCAAACTTTCATGCTGATGTTTTTCTGTAACTGTGAACTACTACCCCTGAATGCAATAGCCTTCTTTACTGGATACTATAGCTCTATGGTTAAGCAAATGCTGGGTGAGTTGCCATCATAATGAACACTGATTCTCATTTGCAGATATGCAAGACATCCTGCCCTGCTAGGAATTGAGCTTTTAAATGAACCATCAGCTGCCACTGTTCCATTAGATATTTTAATTTCATATTACAAACAGGGCTACCAAATTGTTCGGAAATATTCATCATCAGCTTATGTAATAGTTTGCCAAAGAATTGGTAATGCAGATCCTATGGAACTTTATCAGGCCGACATAGGCTCTTCCAACGTGGTTGTGGATTTGCATTTCTACAATCTCTTTGACAATTTTTTTGTTAATATGAGTGCCGCGGATAATATCCAATTTATATACAAAAGCAGGGAAGCTCAACTGCAGGCCTTGAACAATGGAAATGGCCCTCTAGTTTTTGTTGGTAAGTCCAGTCTCCTTACTGTCTGGACAGTGGATACAGACAGTATATCTTGTTTTTATTCTCTTGAAGGCGGAACCATAACTTGAAAGTGAAGTGATTTCAGGGGAATGGGTGAATGAGTGGAACGTGACTAGCGGATCTCAAACGGATTACCAAAATTTTGGAAGTGCACAGTTAGAAGTATATAACGCAGCTTCCTTTGGATGGTCTTATTGGACGCTAAAAAATGACAGGGAGCACTGGGATTTTGAATGGAACATTAGGAACAACTATCTTCAATTAGGTAACGAGGTTATATTCATTTGTTAAAGTTTTGAGAAGCAACGAGATTGATATCAAATATGGCGGTGATTTCAGTTTAGGGGCACAGTTTTGCGTGCATTGCCATTATGATATTCAAAATTTTAATGCATATTTTATTGATTCATGCAGGTAGCTCACCCAGCATACAGAATTTCAACATTCTAGGATTTTTAGGATTGGCCTGTGCCTGGTTTTGTCTTCTTCCTTATTTATGACAGGTCAAGCTTGAGTTCTGCACAATCTATATCGTGAGATATGGGTTGATGTAGCTCTTTCTCGCGTTTTTTATTTATTTACAAAGTCTCCATCGTATTCATATTATTCCGCAAATTGTAGAACGCAATATTGTTGGAAATGTAGGGATTGTATGGTCTCAACAACAAGCCGAAAGGCAAATTTTTCTACCCAAATGGCAGCATTTCATGCAAAGATAGCCTGTATTCAATCCAGATTTATGAAGCCGTCTTTCATGAATCAATATGTGCAGTCTCCCGACCACCTGGCCGAACTATAAAATATCCCAGAAAAATATCCACCAAAGACCCGAAATATGAAAGCTGTTGACGTAGAGTGCGAATTCCATGGTCTGTCACTATGGGTGTGAATTAAATTGCAATGCCAAATTTATAATTGCGGAGATCACAGGCCAAGAGGCTAGGTCCTGGATAAAGTATATAAGATTAAACTTCCTCTTTGGTTCTCCCCATGAGAGCGATATTGAAGATAGTGGAGCAATAGACAAAGACGTAAATGGAAGAGGGGAGAGAGTAACAGAAAATCAGCACGTTTTTTAAGGGTTGAAGATCTAAATGGAATGTAGAGAGATGAGAGAAATGGAAAGTATAGGCTTCTCGGTCTTCGGTGACATCTCCTTGTTTGCTCTTCCCAGCATTGTCCTTCTCTATCTGGAATCACCATACCTCAATCAATGAATCATTTAAGCGTACAGGTTTCTGTTTTGTAGATTAAGAAAAATAAAGTTAAATGAACTGGCTGTATGATCTGCAAAACAAATCAAAACGACGAATTCTTATATACTTTTATTGTATTACAGACCAGATAGACCATGACATCTAGTAAAATACCTAAATGTAATTGAGAACTAATTTCAAATTTTAATTGTTCAGTGTATTACTGACCTTGGATTCTCTCCCCTCCATTTAAAAAGAAAAATTGGTGGAAGAAAAAAAAAATAGAAATGAGGTCCACATAAATGATATTAGTAATCTCACGCCTTTTTTTCTCTCTAATAGATTCTTTCTTTCTTGAATGATAAAAGATTTGCTGATGTGTTACGCCAAGTGAACTTGAATTTTATATTACCATCTAATACCACTTCTTTCTTTTTTCCCTTTCTGAAACAAACTAAATTCTGATTAACTTTATTTCTTATTGAAGATGAAATGACACCATTAATTCAGAGGATAGAGTCTTCCAAAGTTAAGATAATATATCAAAAACAACGAAGTGGTGCTTTCAATTAGGAGGATGACCAAGTGGAAGACTTGTTTCAATTAAAATCCAATTTTCCGGGGCTTCGTGTCTCTTTCAGAATGAAGCGACATAAGGAATCAGAAACAACTCATACAAATTAGATTTAGATACCCAATTTTGAAAAACCCCACAAATTAGCTACTTCCTTTTATAATATATCTTCCACACTCACTTTAGTACACAGTTATCATCATCCTTCAAAATTATAGATCTAAAGGGACCCAATTATGTTATTTCCTTTCTTTTTTTATCAACTTTCGAACGGATAAAAGAGTCTTTCCAACTGTACTACATGAACTGCAATTGACCAGCATTGGATTATGCATCTCTATTCTCTACTACTTCTTTTGTTTGTTAACCAAATACCTCCATTCTTTACTGTTAATTAACGCAACTATGAATTAGTTTTCTTTACATTTTTTTGTCTTAAAAATTTTAAAAGTGTCACGAATCGTTAAATAAGTTATTAATAGGTAACAAGTTGTAATTTTAACAAAATAATTAAACGAACAAAAATTTATCATTTTAAAAAACTCTCCTTATTTTTCTCCCACTCCGGCCCTTATCTCCCCTCTCTCTCTACATTTTACTTATTCTTTTAATTCTCAACTTCACTCCTTTTATAGATACCGTGTATTATATTTTGATATTTTTAACTTATTCACAATAATTTAGTTTTAAATGAGAAGTGATAAAGCTGTATGTATATGTTATAATTTCTCTAAGATTGCTTTTATGCTATAATAGTAATACGGAGAATATCATGAGCTGTCAGTTTAAGATCTTTTGCAAATGAATATGAAAAACACATAGGTATAATTTTGAATTTTTTACTATTAATCAATTTTTTTAATAAAAATATAGTAAGTGAATTTTTTTTTTATGGTTTAACATTATATATTTAGTTTTATCTTTTCAAATTTTCTTTCACATATTATTTATTTATTAGAGAGCTTAATAACAAATACATAAAATAAACTTTCACAAAGTCTGGTTCAATAAATATATAGGACATGTTATATATATATATAAAGGCCCAAGATATAATTATAAGTTGGAGTAATAGAGGGAACGCATCGGTAATCGCCTGAAGAGAATCTTTATTCTTTGGCATGAAATAAAAGGTGGGCATGTAATTACGAAATTCAAGTTGTTGTGATATGAAGCAGAGAGACCAGAACAAGCAGGATTATTATTGAAGTTGTGGGAACATCTTCCTCATATACCAAATAAGAATATAGTATGGCCGACAGAATCAAAAAGTGGGGGAATAATAAGTTAGCTTAAAGGATACTGGCTATTCAGTTTTGAACTCGCGAGTTCGTTATTATCCAGCGCATCTTGACAAATACTTTGTGTTTTTTGGGAAATTTGAAATTTGAATAAAAATAGATAAATAAATGAAGAAGAGGAGGATTGGGAAAGGATATATCTGATATCATTATTATGGGCAAAGGAGAAGTCCAGGTATCATTCAGATCAAAGGCTACTACGATGTACAAACAGCATGATCATTCTGAACAATGCCCTTGCACAAAAATATACATTAATAATTTGCATAGGAAGAGAAGAAAGAAAAAAAAAGCCAATAATATCGGCTAAAAACATCTTCTCCCAAGAGAATAGATGACATAAATGAACTCAACATGAACTTTTTTATTTTATTTCATTTTATTTTATTTTATTTTTTGGTTCCTCTTGAAAGAGCGAAGGATAAAGCCATGCTATATATATGATTAAGCAGAGCTCAAAAAGTTGAGTGAAGAGAAATTATAGGGTCAGCGAAAAAAGAAAACGCTAAGCTCTTGACCAATGCTCCCCTCTGGATCAATCAAATGGAAAGATTCAGAGTTAGAGGAACCTCGAACTCTTCGAAACTTGGCTCTAAGGTACATGAGCTCATTGTGCTTTATAATACCAGTACCCACAACAACAGAACGCATCAAACTTAAGGCTTCTAAATCGCTATTTGAAGGCGTGCGTTTAACAGCATACCCCATCTTCCTCCCATTGCAGTGGACACTCCACAATGGCGTGGACAAAAGGTTGCAGTAAGATCCAGGAGTGGCACTCTGTAAAGCCATTCTGAGAGTTCCTCCTCTCATTTCTTTAGCTAAAGTACTTGTTGGAACTGGTAATTCAAGGAGTAGAACTGGATTCGTAGATTCGGGGTTGGGCTGGATGCAGAATTTGACCTTTCCCCTGCGATATCCAAATACAGTGCCGGTGACGGTGGAGGTTAGGAGTGGGAGATGAATGTAGTTGTGGGATTTAGGATCATCGTGGTCGTCTTCTAGGAAGCTGCAGTTGCAGGTTGGGATTAGGAGTTGGAACAGAGAACGTAGGAGCCTCCATGAACGCACTTGTTTGTGGCAGTCTACGGTGGTGATGTTGGCGGCGCCAACCATGGTCATGTCCATGGTATTGGTATGGGTATGCCCCTGTTGTGTTGCGACCTCGCGTGGATGCTTTAAATAGTGGATCATGTACGAATAATTCTTCTTTGTTTTTTTTTTTTTTTTCTGTTTTTTATTCAATGGCTTGCCTCATCTCACTGCTCCCTGCACTTCTTCAGCAAAAATCCACACGGTCATGGTCATATGGACCATAAAGGCAAGGCATGTTACTTACTTTTAAACAAGGTCCAATTTATTATTAAGAGATTGGATTAAATTATGCTTAATATTCTTTATTTAAAATATATTTGTTATGGGATAGAGTCAGGATATATACAAAAGGAGACTATCAATTAAAAAAGGCACAACAAAGATAATAGTATTGAGACATATTCTTGTTTTTTAGACCCTTACGTAATTTCTCTAAGCCACCCTCCTGAGGAAAATTCTATTTACATTATTTTAAAAGACAAGTTAATCATAAAATTTAGGTTAAGTTGTGAAGTCATTTGACCAAAATATCTTATTATATAGAAGTGTTCTAAGTTACAGTATTTATAATAACTCACTATATTAATTTATTATATGTGATTTAATAAATTATAGAATGTATTTGAAAATGCGATATCTCTCCCAAAATCACATTTCATTCAAAGCAAAAATTTGATGTTTCTGTACAAATGTATTTTTTCACTGCATTTCCAAATAGTCACATAGTCATTGAATTCTTTAAATCTAAGGAGAGTGGATTGAGCCATTCTAAATCTAAAACTCTTGTGTTTATAAGACTCATAACAATATATTATGCATATTTCTTTATACTTGATACCTATTACATTTTTTTTATGTTATTAATAAAGTAAATTTTGTACACATTTATTTGAAAAATAAAATTATTATATTTATTTTCATTATCATATTAAAAATAAAATTACAATCTTATGTTAAAATTTAACCTTATAACTTAGTACTACTTTAATTAAATATTTAAATAAAAAAGTAGCATGTATTATACAGGCCTAACAATATTCAATGCCACACATTAACCAGTGTTTGGAATCTGACCCAAAATAAAAAGCCATCAAGCCCGGTGACAATTGAGAAAAATACTGTAATTGGGCAACTCTCGGACTTGCTTTATTCCTTACTCATTTACTAATTAGTAGAAAGAAAATTTTGACCGAGAATAATTAATACATATTCACTTAACTAGCTACTACTTAAGGTTGATAAAAAAAAAAAAATTGGCATTCTATATATAAAACTACACCCACGTCACACCGTTATATTTTGTGTCTTAAACGGGAAAGAATGAAGACATGACAGGGATCACTATCTCTAAAATTGTAATTTGGATCATTTTAAGTGAATAGATAAGAAAGTTTTTTTTTTAGTACAGAGAGAATAATATAAAAATTAGGAATATATATAAGATTTATTTTTTACCTTTTTTTTCTTTTTATTTCTCTTCCCTAAATAGACATTTTATTATCTATTTACTTGAAATAATCTATATCTATAAAATTAACTTCAATTCACTGTGGGTATGAAGAGAATAAGAAAGTTATAATAAATATCAATGTTTTTAGGATTAGATCTATCATTAAATTAGTAAAGATACTAATTTATGATTTATTAATTTAATTATAATTAAATCAGTAATAATTATATATATAAATTTTATATATTAGAAATCTCAAATAATAAATACAAGGAGCAAAAATTAATAAATATGTATAACTCATTTTGTAAGTTAGTGTTGCAATGGAAATTTAACTTATTTAAAGATTGAAACTTTTCTTTGTAGGTTTATATCTTTTTCACATAAAATATATTAAAAAAATATTTAAATAAAAATAAAAATTTTAAGAAAAAAATTGACAAATTGTACATATCATAATTTAGGAGAGTTGAGTTGATTAATAAAATCGAGTTACATTACTCAAATTATATTAAGTTAACTAATCCAACCTTTCTATTTCACATATCTTTTTCAAAAAAAAAAAACTCAATGATAGGCAAGGGAAATGGGTTTCATGAGTCTAGGTTATTGAGCAACAAAACATGATGCAGAGTAGAGGAGACGATAAGCTTCTTCTTAACGCATTCGATGGAGTTCGTGACCATGAGCGGTTGAGCTTCGTTTTAACATTAAGCTCCATCTTTGGTCCTTCAAAAACGACTGTACGATGCAAATCAGAGGAGACGACAGGAAAGAGATGCACGATGCAGAAGCAGATCAGAGGAGAAAGGAAAGTGGAAAGAAAACCTAAATGGAAGACAAACAACAACATCTTGCCTTTTGCCAAATAAAAAAATAAAATAACCAAACAACGTCGTTATGTTTCAAAATATTAAACAAAAAATACCCAACCTATTGTCCTGACCCATTTTTGATCAATTCTCTTAATTTTGGCTAGCGTTTTAGTTGAACAATTTTATGACTCAATCAAATAGGACTAGCGACAAATTTGCCAATTTTTTAGTCAGTTTAACTAATTCAGTTTGATTTTTCCGACATTGATAAAAATTCCAATTTTCTGGAATATGTAAAATTTAATGAAATGAAAAAGTGAGGATGATTTGTATAAACGGAGCATGGATAATATAGGCGTTTGCAGTAATATTTAATTATTTTAAATTAGCAGAAAAGAATTGTGGTGGAGAGTTCCATACCCTAATCATCTAATGATTAGCCCACTGGATTTTGCACCACAAAACTCCAAATGTACAACTGTTCAACTTGGATTTAATTTCACCATCTTTAGGCACAACAAATATAAATTTAGGAGATTCTCTGAGCCCTTTTTCTCTCAATTATAAGACCCTATTTGTCCAAATTTTACTAATATGTAAGAAAAAAAAAAGAGGGAAAAAGTGCAGCACTAAAGTGGGGAAGAGCGTGGTGTGTGGAGGAAGCCAGAAAAAGTGTGGTTAGCTTTAGCTTTCTAGCCTGGTTGCTCCACTCTTGTCCTCTGCTTCTTTGGCTATTTCCACAATGTGACCAATTGCTCTTTGTTCATTTATCCCCTCTTTTAAGAGGCAAGCTACCCATTCTACGTCCTCCCCTAATTCAAATTTAAAACGCCCATAGTGTTACTATTAAGTTAAAATATACATAATTCTCTTTAATTTTTTAGGAACTTCTGAACTCTTAGATTTATACAATTTAGCCTTTCTATTAATTAATTTATCTTAAAACTCAATAGAGCTCATCAACATTAAATTGTAACATATCACGATATCTCTAAACAATTAATGTAGTGTATGGGTTCCCAAAAAAAAAAAATTCCCCCAAATCTCCTTCGTTTTTCTCACTTTATCATGCATGAAGACAGAAGGTACACAAATAGATGGTGAATTTTGAATCATTCCTGGTTTTTGTAGAACTTAAATATCCAAGCCAATTTCATGAGATTATTTTAATGAATTTGTTAATAGAAATATTAAGTTGCAAAAATCTGTAAATCTGACATGAGTAGCCAAATTTTGAGAGTTAAGAAATAAATTGAACAAGTCTCTAAATCACAAAGAAAAAAATTCAATACATATTAGTCTTTTTGAAAACAAAATAATGGACAAGAAACATGAGGCAGCCCCTTATGTGTTAGAAAAGGAAAACACAAGATTGAGTAGCGTGAGCGATGCTGATAATGTCACTTTTTGCTTCTGCAGTATTCGGTGAAAGACTCCATAGATTGGCATTTAGTGAAAATTACAGCATAGCATGGCTTTGTTTTTCAGAGCTATTTAGCACATGGACGAGACAGAACTGGGTGTGCCGACTCACTGTCTGGGTCTTTGTGTTGCCATTACCAATGCACTTTCTCAGCATCTTGGCGGATACAAAAACATGTTTCATTTGTTGTCATAGATATTATTTTCTTTAATTTCTGTTAACGAGAATGTTGAAACTTGTCAATTTGGAGGATATTGGCACTTTCTCGTTTTGTTTATTTATAATTTATTTCTTTGGTATATGGATACTAAAACGTGATATATCTTTCTGGACAGTCATAAACGTGATGTTCGGGTCCTGTTATGTTATGCCCAAAGTATAGGGATTCCACATCCTCTTCATGCAGGTCCAGCCCATTCTGTAGATGTATCGAGCCCATCGCTTAAGAGTCAACAACCTATAAACCCAAGAAAAATTCTTATTCACACAGGTCACAACTCACTCATCAAATCAATTAGTCAAAACAGCAAAATAAAAGGAAAAAGAAAGAAAGACAGACTCTCAAAACCAGCAACGAATGAGATACTCTTTTAATAGGTCTTATTTGAAAAAAAAGGAGGTGGTGACTAAGCATCTTAACTTCTAAGTTCTAGCAAGCAAAAAAAGAAAATTTGTTGATCACTCGCACCCGCACGCCCAAAGTATGCAAAAAAATAAAAGGAAAGGCAAACACCGAAACGATAATATTTATAACAGCCAAATAGATTACATATGAATGGAGTAAGAAAATCGAATAAGAAAAAGAAGATGTTTTGTATTAAGCTTGGTTGGAGTGGCGCCTTGCGTCTTGGGATGTATGTGTGAACGTTTTACTAATAAGAAAGCGATGTTTACTTGCCTCCTTAAGAAAAAGGACCCACTTTCTGCTTGCTTTCATTCCTATTATTTGTTTATTGAATCATAATTTACGGCGCCTATTGGGTGGCCATTCGCCGTTGTTAAAAACATCTGACTCGTCTTATTTTAATTAAAAAAAAAAAGAGAAAAACAACTGACCCGTATTTGCGATTATTATTCAAGAGCACCTGGACAATGTGTTTACCATTCAAAGATTAGTCAAAGAAGGAATTGCTACCCTTATATTTCTTTTTCGTGTTACAATTTTTTTTTTTTCATAAACAACCATTGGACTAATTTGAATAAATCAATACTATATAATTAAAGTGTGAATATATATTACTTTTCAAAGTTTGAAAGCCTAAGTTTTCTTCCCCCTCTCTTTTCTATTGTTTTGCAAATCAAACAGATGCATTGTGTGAAATTATTTTTAAAGATGATTTGTGACACCGACAAGAAGTATTAATTTGAATATATTCAATAACTATAAAGTTATCATTGATCTAACATATTTGTTTTAAATATATACATTCATACATTCATTTATAAGGAGTATCTTAAATAGTAAGACATGCTGTATGTTTGATTACTTGCAAGGAAGAAGGGTTATTTTTTAAAATTATACGCAATATTTATTATATATTTTTAATTGTTATTTAAAAATATTTATTTATTATTATATAATTAAAATAGAAATGCAAAAATTATTTTTCATCAATAAAATTATTTTTTTGGTCATTTTACATACCAAATACGGTGTTAAACTCAATAATTAAAGAAAACTTTTATGATATTGAAAATTTGGATCCATTAAAAAAATATTTATTAAAAAAATCACAAATTTTCAATGATATTCATAGGAAACAACCCCTCTCTCACTCTCTCCCCCACCCCACCCCAAAAAAAAAACACAAAAACAAGAAAAAAAAAACAAAGAAAAACACAGACACACACATTTTAAATTTTTTGTTGGAATGAAATAAAGTGGGCAAGGACATTAATGAAAGCATGTATCAGAGGCCAGAGGTTTATGCTGGCTGACAAACTATTTATTGTTTATGGATCATGTGGGGGCAACTGTCACTCTGGTGCTTTCTAAGCACGGGGATTTTCTTGATTATTCTTGTGTAAATAATTTTTAGTCGAGAGTTAATTTAATATTTGTATACCCAAGTTATACCACATACAGTTTTTGAAAGTTTGGTTGACAAATAAGGAATAAACCTTGATCGCAAGATCGGAGGTCCCCCAAAGAAACAGTGATAAAAACTGTTCCTTTTCCATCGTCATACTGATGGAGCAGCAATGATGATCAACCCGACCAAGTCAGCTAATTTCTTTGCTCTTTACTACTCTTAATTTTCAAATCCATCATTGCTATCTGCACGAGGAAGACAATCATATGGCGAAGCTGAGAGACCTGATAGGCGTGATGAAGGACAAGGCTTCACAGGGTAAAGCTGCCTTACTCTCCAAACGCGCCACCCTCTCCCTCCTACGCGCCACCAGTCACGACTCCTTCACTCCTCCCACTCGTAAGCATCTCTCCACCTTCCTTTCCTTCGGCGACGGTTCACGGGCCGCCGCTGCTCCTGCCATTGAAGTCCTGATGGACCGCCTCCAGAGCACACACAACTCTGCCGTCGCCCTTAAATGCCTCATCGCCGTCCACCACATCATCAAGCACGGCACCTTCATCCTCCAGGACCAGCTCTCCATATACCCCGCCACCGGCGGCAGAAACTACCTCAAACTGTCCAATTTCCGAGACAACAGTAGTCCCATCTCCTGGGAGCTGTCTTCCTGGGTCCGATGGTACGCCCAATACATGGAGCAGCTGCTCTGCACTTCCAGAGCCCTAGGTTTCTTCCTCGAATCAAACTCTTCATCCAACGCAGAATCACAAGAAGAAAGAGTGTCAGGTCTTAGGAGCGCCGATTTATTGGAAGAGACAGAGTCTTTGCTGGCAGTGATCGAGGAAATCGGAAGAAAACCCGACCGTGAATCCACGGATGGGAACAAATTAGTGGAAGAGATAGAGAATTTGGTGTACGACGATTGGATTTCGATAATAAAAGAGATGTGGATGAGAGTGAAGGAATTCAGAGAGAGATTGGGATGCCTGACTTTCGGAGAAGCGGTGGAATTGGTCTGTGAATTGAAGAGAATGGAGGAGAATAAAGAGATGAGGATGATGGTGGTGGAACATAGCTTCTGGGATGTTGTGAGAGAAGTGAAGGAGAAGGCTAACCAGGATGTTCACAGAGAAGAGTCTAAGGTGTACAAGACTGCGAGGGGACAAAGGGCCAGCGAGTCAGATCGGTTTACTAGGCCAATTCTCAATTCTGCTGATTTGCTCCGATTTCCCTCGGGAAGGTTATTGTAATTATGAAAAACTATTTTCCTCCTTTTGTTTGCGGATTGTGATTTAACAATTGCATATAGGTTTAGTTCATAATGATTTTGAGAAATTTTCATTTTCAATCCTTTGAATTTTAGAAATATGTCAGATTTGATTATCTATACATAAACTGTATGATACAACATATCTACATGAATAGAAGATCCAAGTTTATGTCTCAAGTGACTCTGATCACTTGAATTAAGAGTTCAATGAATCCGGATAAAGAGAGATCATTTTCTGCTAACCAACTCTTAACGCTAATTAAATGATGGATAACAAAACAATGGCGCTTAAGGTCCCACGCCTGGCATTACAAACCAAGCATTTGCCATATGATTAACAGAGCAGAGACTTCTTGTTAGTCAAAAGCCGACAAAGGTATAGTTGGATATAGTAGGGACAGGAAATAACTGAAAGTCGTGATGTGAATAAATATATTTTGAAAAACCAAAATTGTCATAGAGCATTTGATTTTTGGAGAGGTCAAATTATCCATTAATCGATCACCTTGATATTTGTATATATGGTAATAAGAAATTATTTTACATAAATCTTAAAAAAGGTAAGAAAATTTAACCTCTCTATAATCATACTTTTTTTTAATAAAATAAGTATGATGAACTCGTACACTCAGTTGAAAAAGCAAAATAATCCAATAGTTTTTCTCTCTTCCCCGCGAGAGCTGTATAACTCTCCTCTGAGAAAGAGTTTTCTTTCTTCCTTTTCGTTCTTGACTGGGTCCTGTGTAAGAGTAATTTGTTCTGTTTTCTTTGGTTGCTTTCTTTATGATGGATGTGGGGATTGTGGTGGTTTGGGAGGCGAAAATAGATCTCTGGTGCTGGACTTAAAAGTGAAAGGGCACAATGCAATGAGCAGCAGGACATTAGTAGGGAAGCTAATTTCAGAGAAGGAGCTGAATAACGTGATGGTGACCTCAATGATTAGAAAGGGGTGGAACTTACAGGAAGGATTCGAGGTCATTGAGGAGAAAGATAATGCGACCATCTTCACATTTGAAGATTGTGATAGGATTATAAAAGGGAAACCCTCGTCCATATTAGGGTGCTTGCTTAATGTCTAGCGATAGGCAAATTTCAAGGTCTTTCGGGAGGTGGATTTTAGGTTCTGTTGATTCTGGATTCAGTTGTATAATATCCCGCTTGGAAGATTAGGCTCAATGGTTAGGGAGGTGTTACTACTGGAAATCTTGTTTTCAATAGGAGAGTTCTAAGGTATTTGATTAGAGTTAGGGTGCTAGTTGACTTGAAGAAGCCTCTGGTCCCTGGTTTGGGGTTCCCTGCCCTGGACTTTCAAAAATTTTGGTTTCTGTTAAGTACGGGAGACTGTTCAATTTTTGTTATTGGTGCTTTTTTTTTTTGTCAGAAGGCCACTGTATGTTTTGGACTATGATAAGCCCATTATACGTGTAGAAAGAACATCATCTAGAGATTTAAGTAGTGGGACGACAGCCCGTTTCTCATTTCTCTCCAATCATTAATCAAGAGTCACTGTCCTGTGTTAGTTGATGAGAGCCCAACTTATGGGTTCTCTTTCCTAATGGGACCCAACGAAGAAGCAAAAACCATCAATAAATAACAATCCTACGATCAAATTTTTTATACTTCATGAGTATGGTATTTTGGATTAAAGAAAGAGAGGGATGGAACAAAATACAGAATATAAAGCACATGCATATGTTCTTGGAAGCTCAACCAATTACCTCTCTCTCTCTCGTACCCATGATAAAAAGGAAAAGAACCCCCCTTTAATGCCATACTTCTTTTAAGGAATAATATATTGAAGATCTGTTCGTTCTAAGGACTTTTGCGGGTAACTTTTTCCGTAGGTATAACCTTTCTAAACTATGGTTTAATGACTAGTGAACTGGCAACGAATCATGTGCATAATTGGGCTACGTACCTCGTGTTGGATTACCAACTTTCTCAATAAAAATTACAACTTATGATTTCATGGATTTAGTTTAATTGATTTTATTTCCATAATTAATCTCTAGATAACTGTTTAAAAGTAATTGCATTTTTAACTATGTCTTAATTCAAATAATTATTAATTAGATTGCAAAAGGAAAATTTTAGGAAATAAAGAAGAGCATGAATTTTGGCACTGCATTTCAGATGGTGAAACGAGAATTAAAAATAAAATATGTTTGATAAAATACTTAACGTTTCTCTTGAGCCCTCTTTTTCCTTCTTTCCCTGGTTTCCGCTCTGTTCATGTCCCTTCGTCGTATCGCTTCCTATCCAATCCTTTTGACGTCTCCAATTCCTCCCTCCCTCAGTCCCTCTCATCCCCACGTTTTACTCCCATTTTGTATATTTTATTTGCTTTCATAGGATTCCACTGCGATTGTTATTTATCCAAAAGTTTTTTTTTTATTCAACTTAGAAAAAAAAGAAGAAGCAAAGAACAAGTACTACAATTACCATGGGTAGTAACGCTGATAGCCAATTTGAAAAAGAAGAGTTGTTTATATTTTTATTATCAAATTTTTGAATTAAAATATGATAAATAAATAGTTTTTACATAAAATTATATATTTTTAAATTAAATTATATATTTATCATATTTTTATTAAAGAATCATACATATATTATATTTTAATTCAAATTTTAATAATAAAAATATAAATAATTACACCTAAATTAAATCCATCCGAAAATTAACAGGACGAGCAGTAAATTATGAAAAGTCATGGAGTTAACGCGTAAAGTCGCTGGGTCCGCCACGGAAGCCCCACTTTAGAAAATTCCTGACCGCTGAAAATTCTTGGTCTTTCAATATCGTAGCCCTTGCATTAGTTTTCCGCATGCTGCCCCTTTGAACAAGTTTGTCCCTTCAAGCCTTCAATGCAAGCAAGTATATTTATTCGACTTCGAATCAAGTCTTAATCTAAACTTTTAAGGTAATACAATTATAAATCAATTTATTTCTATAATTTTCACCTAATTTATTTTTTCACCGTGCGAAACTTTTTACTTACACTCAAACTTAATAAGCGTCTTTTTTTTTTGTCAGATACATTTTGTATATTTCAATTATATATATATATATATATATATATATAAACTGCTTATGTTGTACACAATGGAGGTTATCCTTTTCCTTATCACTTAATAACTGTTTACTCACTAACAACTTTCGCAGCAATACTCAGTTATTGACCAGACCCTTTCCCCATCACTGACTTTTCTTGATCAAAATTGCATTAAATTAAACACGTTTCGCTTAATTGGTCTTCCACTCCTGTGTGTGTGTGCTATGCCATCCATTTGTATAAATGGATGCCGTGGCTCTCTGTCCCACTCGCCCCAATCATTTTTTTAAAATTAATAAGTTGACCCTCACATTGCAAGTTCCGAAGTTGGAACCTTTCCACTCTTTCGCCCCTGCCAGAATCCTTGCCGTCAACTACGTCGTTTTGATTAGTTGTGAAAGGAAAAATAGATGACTTCTTGAGTTTTTTTTTTTTTCCTTAATCCTCAAATTTTATAAACCTTGAAAGTTAGTTCTTCCAGTTTAAAAAGTAAATAATGCTACTCTTTTATTTTCTACATAATTTAATTTTACCCCTATTATATATTTATTCAAAATTTAATGTTAAACTTAACAATCTACTAATTTTAACATTAAATTTTAATTTGAGTTAATGACAACAAATAAATAAATAATATTTAAGTGAGTACATTTTTAAATAGATTAGATTTAAATATAATTTTTTATAAATTTTTTTATTTTAATTTTTTAATTAAAATATAACAAATATATGATTTGTTAATAATAATATGACAAATTAATGATTTAGCTTAAAAATTATATAATTATCTGTAAAAATCATATATTTGTTATGTTACTATTAAAAAGTCATAAATATGTAATTTTTTAATTGAACTATTTAATAGTAAAGATATAAGTAATTATGTATAAGTTTTTTGTCATTTTAAATCTAGTATTAGATTTTGAATGATTAATGTGACTAAGGAACAAAATTATATATGTTAAAAAATGGAAGGGCATCAAAGAATATTTTTAAATTGAGAAAACTAAATTAAAAATGTTATGAAATTAAAACCACCAAAAATATAAAATGAAATTTTTTTTGTTGGTGTTGAAAAATAAGATTATATACTAAAGTTGTAACAACAAATTTACTTCCATTTATTGCATAGCGTTTTAAATTGTGAAAACTTTTAACAACTAAAAAGTTAAAAAATAATTTTTGAAAGGACAAAAAGAAAAGCATAACTCAAACAAACTTCATTGATGAATAACTTGTTATCATTTACTTTTTATTTTTTTTTATGGCCAACGTTATCATTTACTTTTGCGTCAGTTATATTTACTTATTTGAAAATTTGACTAAATTATATATAATATTTATTTAGTTTCAAAAAGCAAGTTAAATAGGACAGGTTGTATTTTCTTTTTTTGGGGATATAAGACAACAGGGTTAAAGGTCCAAGAACATGAAAATAACTACAATTTTCAAAAACAAAAGCCCTCGTATAATTCACTCTAAAGGTCAAATTAAGAAAAGAGGGAATGCATTTCTAAATATAAAAGGACTCATCAGGAGATCAAGACTATGATTAACTTAAAAATCCACACACTTATTTGCTTCACAAGGTACATGAGTTACCTTGATGTTCCAACCATGTCATGATAAATTAGATCAATTTCACAATTTGGTAATCATTTCCATAGTTTCAAAAAATGTTATTTATAGCCATATAAGGTAGAAAGAGTTTAGCTCTACACATTTTTTGTAAAATGTTAATATTAAAAATTTTTATAATATATATTAAATATAAAAATTTAATAAAAAATATCAAATATAATTTTAAAAACGTGACGGTATTTAACTGTGGAGGTTTTGATAGGATAATCATCAAATGAATTGGAAGCGGAATTTTATTTTAATTTTTGGACATTATTGGAAGTAGAATTTTGAAGGTAACGAATTGGCGGCTGGCGTGGCAAAGTGTGGGTTTTGGAGACGTTACGGTGGAGCCGGCCGTAGTAAAGGAAAGGGATGCCCAGCTCGTGGTGGGGGCCCACTACACAACCATCTTCCACCTCATAGATGCGGGGCCCACATCCGAAGCATCGCGTCAGTGTTGGACTCGGACTAATCCAACGCGCTCCTTAATGCATCCAAAAAAACCGACCTTTCTCAATTCTCTCCTCGGAAACCACCATGTCATCTTCCTCCCATCTCTCAATTATATAATACCAGCTACACATGGCTGCCACGTGTCTATCTTGCTTTCCTGATTGAAAGAGAATAATTGCGATACGGCTAATCTGTTGCCTTAGACTACTTCAGTTAATTGTCGTGAGTCAGTCAATGAAGCGCGTGGAGACTCGGTGCAATATTTAACGTATTCGAAATGACGTGTACGCCCCTAATTATTTTCTCAAAAGGAGTCGGAATTTTAAAGGAACACTGTGTCCTTTTCCGTAAAAGAGATGGTTTTATGGATTTTGGTGTAAAAGTATGATTTATATATATATATAAAGTGGTGGAGAAGCATACAACGAAGCAAAAGCTGTACAAGAATATCAAGACGAAGAGGGCAAAGCAAAGCTTCGTCGCTGTTTCTGTGTCTCTGCAACACTTTTACAACAGCCGCCCATCCCCAGAAATACTACACTATTATCCTTTCTTTGTTATTGTTTATTTTTCTTCTTCGTTTATTCCTATATTGATTTCTTCTCTTCTAAGAATTTTCGTTCGTTTCGCTCTCTGCAACTAAACGGCGATCCCTAGGTGCCCTATTTTTCACTAGTCTTTGAAAGAAGGGTTTCTGCTTCTGTATTTGAAGGAGAAGTTCACAGGATCGAATTTGGGTAGGTATTCGATTGCGTAATCGGTTACGGAGTAGCGATCGAATATTCTGATAATTTTTGGCTGAAGGTTGATCTGCTTTGATTGAGTCTCTTCAATTAGTTCTGGGTCGTGGATAGCGTTGGACTCGCGCCTAATAGAGTGAACGGAAAAATGTGGTGCGTGATGGGAGAATCTGGAGGCCAATACTGCCCCAAGAAGACCGATGATTTGTGCGGCGATGTTTGTGGCCAGGTATCTTGCACTTTTTATGTTACTTTCTCAGTAGGTGTGCTTTCCGTAAATATATCGATCTCTCCACTGTTGCTCCGATTCCGCCTTTTTTTCTCTTAATTATTTGGCTTTACTATTCTGGGTGTCTTTGGTTTCTGAGAAATTACCGAATTGGCGGGATACTAGATCTTTTGGCATTCTAATTCACTACTTCAATCCGCACTCCGCCGAAATCATAGCCCTTTACTTTGTTGTCTGGGATTGAATTTCAGTGCTAAAGAGTTCGATCTTGAGTTCGACAACCATGAATTTTGGTGGCTGATCCAGGCCATATCATCTTTAGAGTTGACTCTTTTTCTCTGTGTATATGTGGTCGGTGATCTGAAATTGGCTGTTGGAATTAGGAAGTGTTTCAGTTTTTTTGACGTCTGGCTGATCTATTTTTAGCACTCTGCTTGCCTATTTCGTAGGGAATGTGGTAAACGGCAAAAAAAATACAAAAGCACCCCTTTTTCTACTCTTGTTTTTGGTTTTTTTTTTTTTTTGGCCTTCTTTGTGGGGAGGTGGAGATGTGTCATTGCTAATGGGATTAGAGTGGCCGCAAAGTAAGGGTCTATCTTCACATTTACAAGCTGAATTTTGTGGTTTTTTCTTCTTTTTTTTTGTTGGGGGGGGGGGGGGGGGGGTTAGGCTGCATGTCTCAAATCTCTTCATGATGCAACTTAGGCTTTACGATTAAAATAACCCTTAGTCCTCTGGCCGTACGGAAATTTCTGAGTTATATCAAATGACATTTGAAAAGTTAAGCTAATGGAAAAATAAAGTTGGCATTCTTATTATGAATTAATTTATTTGCAGAATTGGCAAGTTATCTTCAAGATCTTTCATTTTTTGAAGGTACATATGTAGTGATTTTCTTAGATGTTTGTTCTTTTAATATGCAGGAATCAAGTCAAGTATCAGGCATGTCAAGAATCCGCTGCATTTTGCGTGGCTTGGATGTAAAAACCTACATATTCCTTTTTGCTGTTGTCCCGATGTGCATCTTGGGGATCTATATTCATGGACAGAAAATCTCTTACTTTCTGCGGCCACTGTGGGAAAAACCACCCAAGCCTTTCCATGTCATACCACATTATTATAATGAAAATGTAACGATGGAGAGTCTCTGCAGACTTCATGGCTGGGGAATTCGTGAGTACCCAAGACGTGTTTATGATGCTGTGTTGTTCAGTAATGAGTTGGAATTGCTTACCTTACGTTGGAGGGAATTGTACCCTTACGTATCAGAGTTTGTTCTCCTTGAGTCCGATTCTACATTCACCGGCTTGCCTAAGCCTCTGGTTTTTAGCAGCAACAGGGAGCAGTTTAAATTTGTTGAGCCCCGGTTAACTTATGGGACTGTTGGTGGGAGATTTAAGAAAGGCGAAAACCCATTTGTTGAGGAGGCTTATCAGCGGGTAGCATTGGACCAGCTCCTTAAAATAGCTGGTATTTCAGATGATGACTTGTTGATTATGTCTGATGTTGATGAGATACCAAGTGCTCACACTATGAATCTCTTGAGGTGGTGTGATGACATACCTTCAATCCTTCATCTTCAGCTGAGGAATTATCTTTATTCTTTTGAGTTTCATGTGGACGATAACAGCTGGAGAGCTTCAGTGCACAGATACCAGAGTGGCAAGACAAGGTATGCACATTATCGCCAGTCTGATAACCTATTGGCAGATGCTGGCTGGCATTGTAGCTTTTGTTTTCCCCGAATTAGTGATTTCATTTTTAAGATGAAAGCTTACAGCCATTATGATAGAGTGAGATTCTCTCATTATTTGGATCCCAAAAGAATTCAGGAAGTAATCTGCAAGGGGGCTGATTTATTTGACATGCTTCCAGAGGAGTACACCTTCAAGGAAATCATTAGTAAAATGGGATCAATAGCCCATTCCTATTCTGCCGTTCATCTTCCTGCTTATCTTTTGGAGAATGCAGAGAAGTATAAATTTCTCCTGCCTGGAAATTGCATGAGAGGGGACCGTTGATCTTGGAAAGCTATTTTTGATACCTGCTTCTTCTGAAGCTTGTAGCTCGTGCAGCTTGAGGGACTCTTCATGCAGGTTTTAACTGAAGTATCGATGACCCGGTGTCACTCGTGATATTTTTTGGGAGTTCATCGAGAGTTCTGACAAATTCTTTGGTTCTTGGGGTTGGGGACTTTGTACATAATTTAGAGTTGGGGAGCACTATCTTGTGTTTTATTTTGTATTGCGTATGTGGCTTATCCCCGGGAGATACAGAGAGTAGTTTTAAGTTTCAGCACTATTTCCCTATTTTGGAGGTTTTGTTTCGGAGACAAATTTATTTATTTATTAATTTTTTCTTAACTGATGCTAAATATATAGGTCTCATCTGATTGCGTGGTTTATAATTTTATATTTACAAGTCATAACGATGCTGACTATGTTTTCCGCTATATATAAGATGATAAGGCTGTTGTCATACCGAGTGTTTCGGGGATTTCACTGAACCGCAGTTCATGTGCATTGAGACGTGCCCTTTTTCACATTAGGGTCGCTTAACGAATTGTCATCGTCCACGATCATCCATTTTTCTTGAGCTGGAAGCAAAATTCAGAACGGACATGTTTTATAAATTCAATTTGGAGTTTTATTTCCGTCCATTTTTTTAAAATTGGGATTTAAGTTGGAACTGGAACTCGATAAAGTTTTAGCTTGTGGAACTTATTTTTGAAAAAGGAAAAGTGCTGTGAAGTGACCTTGGTAACTCATTCTATTTAAGATCGTTGTTGGAGAGCTTCATACACAATACAAGGAGCAGAAGAGTTTCTGAAGAACTTTAGCTAGGGATTAAAGGCTTATAGCAACAATGATAGAATCTAGTCATTGCTACTTGGATTTTAGATTCTTCGTCAACTATTGCTATCTGGATTTACATATAGGTTGTATTGTGCTATTTGAATAGGCTTGGATGTAAGTGATCATATAGGAAGTGATTGTGCTTGCATTAGGAAGTGATTGTGCTTGCATTACTAATAGACAAGCACAGCCCCTCAAGTCTCTGCATTTCAATTTATATCTGCCCCTGTGAATATGTTGCGGGAATAAAAGATTTTTTATTTTCTCACTCTTTTTTTTTCTCCTTAAAAAATGAAATTGTTATCTTATTTACTCACGCATAAAATCCTTTTCTTGAAAAAAAAACTTGTTAAATCAGAGCATTACACAGATGATGAATGACATGCAGAGGTTATTTATATTTATTTTTACAGTGAATGTAAGCACGCAGGGCCACGAAGGAATTGGCAGAGATCGGTTATAGTGCCTAGTGCATATTGACACGGGCGTGCAATGGAAGGAGATTCTAGAAGCCTTGGAATTCTCTACACCTTTTTTTATTAAAATATCCATGTAAATATCTAAATTTTTTCTAGAAAGGATCTAGAGTACTCTAGGTAATTCTAACCTTTGTACACATCCTAGATTGTTCTAAAGAATGATTGTAGACCTCCACCGTCCATTGAGGAGGTGGGAGGCTATATATACCCCCAAGGTGCCATGGGGGAAGACACTTCATTTGGTACTCTCATTCTTACAATACACAAAGTTCTCTCCAAGCTCTCTTGTCTAAGTTCTCTCCTCTCAAACTTTCTGACTCGCTTCCTCTTGTGATCAAGCCTCCTAGTGGAGTCTAAAGGAGAAAGGCTGACTTAGGTACGAGTTGGGAGTATCTAAGTGCCACACGGTTGATTGGAAAATCCAAGTCCGTGACAGTTGGTATCAGAGCCTGGTTCATCTCTTTAGGAGAAGATCTTGCTAGCGTGGAGATGGCAAGCGAGACTACTCATGTTCATGGTGGAGAACAAGAGAAGGTCTCAAAGAAGAAAGGAAGCAAGTCGAAGTCTGGGGAACCATCTAGGGTGGAAGACCTAGGGGATTTTGACACAAGGTTCGTGAGGATGGAGATTGCGGTTGCTGAAAGTCAAGAC
The DNA here is from genome assembly GCA_032878935.1 of Erythrophleum fordii. Taxonomy (NCBI): domain Eukaryota; kingdom Viridiplantae; phylum Streptophyta; class Magnoliopsida; order Fabales; family Fabaceae; genus Erythrophleum; species Erythrophleum fordii. Next base: position 47,517,924 of record JAVQMF010000054.1, read on the forward strand.
AAGTTCAAGGAGATCGATGCTCGAATGGAGGAGCATGATGCTTACATAGAGGAGCTCGAAAGGGGGAATGAAGAGCTTCGTAGACAAATGCAAGGAGCCTTGAACGAGATGACCGAGCAACTAACCCGGTCAGGTGAGACCATGTATAACTCCCTCCTCAATGAACTTACCTCTCTTAAGGCTGAGAATGCTACTCTTAGGAAGGAACTTGAAAGGGTATTGAGGGAGTTTGGGGAACTGAAGAGTGAAGTGACCTTGGTGAAGATGGCGGTTGCTAAGGATGGAGGAGCTTCCGCCTCTACTCTAACTCCCGCTCCTTCGAGGGTGAACGTTCCTAAACCCAAGGCATTCAAGGGGGAAAGGAACGCGAAGGAGATTGATAACTTCCTGTGGAGCATGGAGCAATACTTCCGTGCACTAGGCATCATGGAGGATGCCAAGAAGATTGATAGTGCATCTCTCTTCCTGGAAGACACCGCTATGTTGTGATGGAGGAGGAGACATGGTGACATTGGGAGAGGCATTTGCACCATTGACACGTGGGATGAGTTCAAGAAGGAGCTCAAGAAGCAATTCTATCCTGAACATGCTGAAAGAGATGCGAGAGCAAGGCTGAGGCGTCTCACGCAAAAGGGAAGCATTCGAGATTATGTAAAGGAGTTCTCCAAGGTGCTCTTGGAGATCCTTGACTATCTTGACTCCGAGGCCTTCTTTGCATTCATGGATGGATTACAACCATGGGCCAAGTTGGAGTTAGAGCGACGTGATGCAAGGGACCTTGCCACTGCTATGTCTATAGCTGAATCCCTCATTGAGTTCCGAAAGTCCGACAAAGGCAAGGCCAAGATGGACAAGGGCAAAGGTGGGGGAGAAGGCAAACAAGGCAAAGATGGTGCTTTCAAGTTCTTCAAGCCCAAGGAGAAGAGTCCGAAGAATAAGAAGAATGGTGAAAGACCACCACCGAAGTGCTTCCTTTGTGAAGGCCCTCACTTGGTTCGAGATTGTCCTAAGAAGAGCAAGCTCTCCGTATTGATCGAGGACAAAGAAGTAGAAAGGGAAGTGGGCTTGTTGCAAGTTCTTAATACCATCAAAGCAAAGGTGGAGGTGCCCAAGTCCAAGAAGGGACGTTTATTCGTACAAACTAAGGTTGGTGATGAAGAAGTTCGAGCCTTGGTAGATACCGGTGCCCCGAACAACTTCTGGGAATGGAAGGAGGCAAACCGATTGGGGATCAAGTACGAGCAAAAGCTAGGATGGCTAAAGGCTGTGAACTCTCCTCCAAGGATGATCCATGGGGTGGCTCGCAACGTCAAGGTCTGCCTAGGTGAGTGGACTGGACTGGTAGACTTTACTGTTGTGCCTATGGATGATTATCCTATTATATTAGGCATGAACTTCATGGACAAAGTGAAGGCTGTGCCAATCCCCTTTGCCGATACCATGTGCATTCTAGAAGAAAGGAACTTGCGCATGGTACCCTTGACACGAGACGAGACGAGTCAAGCTAGATCTCTATCCGCCATGCAACTGTGCAAGGGATTCAAGAAGGCACAACCGACATTCTTGGTGGCACTCAAGGAAGAAAAAGGGAATGTTACCTCTGAGTTGCCCAAGGAGGTCCAAGGAGTATTGGAGGAGTTCAAACACGTTATGCCAGCTGAGTTACCCAAGAAGCTACCACTAAGAAGGGAGGTGGATCACAAGATTGAGCTTGAGCCTGGTGCAAGGCCCCCTGCCGCCGTGCCATATAGGATGGCGCCTCCTAAACTAGAGGAGTTAAGGAGGCAATTGAAAGAGTTGTTGGATGCTGGTTATATCCAACCATCGAAGGCCCCATATGGTGCTCCGGTGCTATTCCAGAAGAAGCACGATGGATCACTTCGGATGTGCATCGACTACCGAGCACTGAACAAGATCACTGTGAAGAACAAGTATCCCATCCCGCTCATTGTTGACTTGTTCGATCAACTTGGAGATGCGAGGTGGTTCTCCAAGCTTGACCTAAGGTCTGGATATTATCAAGTTCGCATCGCTGAGGGAAATGAGCCAAAGACAACGTGTGTTACTCGCTATGGCTCCTTCGAGTTTCGCGTCATGCCCTTTGGACTCACCAATGCACCCGCCACATTCTGCACCCTCATGAACAAGGTATTTCAACCTTTCCTTGATCGCTTTGTGGTGGTGTATTTGGATGATATTGTTATTTATAGCAAGACCCTGGAGAAGCATGTTCAACACCTCCGTCAAGTCTTCAAGGTCTTGCAAGATAATGAACTGTACGTGAAAAAGGAGAAGTGTTCCTTTGCCCAAGAAGAAGTGGCGTTCTTGGGGCATATTGTTGGCAAGGGACAATTGAAGATGGATGAGTCCAAGGTCCGAGCAATACAAGATTGGGAGCCTCCTAAGGGAATCACCGAACTACGATCATTCCTTGGTTTGGTGAACTACTATAGACGATTCATCCGTGGCTACTCCTCCCTGGCATCCCCACTAATGGACCTACTAAAGAAGAATCACTTTTGGGAATGGGATAGAAAGTGCCAAGTGGCATTCGAGAAGTTGAAGCGTGTGGTAATGGAGCAACCTGTGTTGGTGTTGCCCGATCACACCAAGAGTTTTGAGATGCACACTGACGCATCCAACTTTGCTATTGGGGGTGTGTTGATGCAAGAAGGACACCCCATAGCCTATGAGAGTAGAAAGCTGAACGATACCGAGAGGCGATACACGGTGCAAGAGAAGGAGATATTAAAGGAATGCCACAACTCCTTATGGGCTGGTCACCCAGGTACGCATCGCACGTTGGCACTCTTTGAATGAGGATATTATTGGCCTCAACTACGTGACGATATGGAGTTGTATGTGAGGACTTGTCTTGTGTGCCAACAAGACAAGGGCAAGCAAAATCGCCCTGCCGGTCTATTAGAGCCACTACCTATCCCCGAGTGATCATGGGATAGTATCTCGATGGATTTCATCGTTGGATTGCCAAAGGTGGATGGCTTTGGCAACATCATAGTCGTGGTCGATCGATTTAGCAAGTATGGAGTATTCATCTCCGTGCCAACGAAGTACAATGCTGAAGATGTGGCAAGATTGTTCTTCAAGCACGTGGTGAAGTATTGGGGCATTCCAAAATCGATCGTGAGCGACCGAGATATTCGATTCACTGGGAGATTTTGGATCGAGCTATTCAAGCTACTTGGCTCCGATCTGAACTTCTCTACTGGCTTTCACCCCCAAACTGATGGGCAAACTGAAAGGGTGAATGCCTTGTTGGAGCTATACCTGAGGCACTTTGTGAGTGCCAATCAACGAGATTGGGTCAAGTTGCTGGATGTGGCCTACTTCTCATACAACCTTCAAAGGAGTGAGTCAACTGGGGCAAGTCCATTCGAGCTAGCCACTGGGCAACAACCAATGACTCCCCAAACATTGGCCAAAACATATTCTGGGAAGAGTCCAAGTGCCTTCTTCTTTGCCAAGGAGCATAAGGAGAAAGCTGAGATGGCTAGGGCCTATCTAACCAAGGCGGCCAAGAAGATGAAGAAGTGGGCCAACAAGAAGAGGAGGCACGTGGAATATGAGGAAGGAGACTTAGTCATGGTGAAACTCCTCCCTCACACTCTTCGCTCTTATGGGAAAGTGCATAAGGGGTTGTTGAGGAGATATGAAGGGCCTTTCCCAATTAAGAAGAGGGTTGGCAAGCTTGCATACCGAGTTACCTTGCCATCCCATATTGAGGCACACCCCGTCTTCCATGTGAGCTTCTTAAAGTCTTACCATGCCGATAAAGAGGATGTGGGTAGAAACGAGTCCAAGAGAGCCCCGACTGCCGTCACCACAACTCATGAGCGAAAAGCCCAAGAGATAGTGGCGCATCGAGTCATCCCAAGGAGGGGCACTCACTCGAGCTACATGGAGTACTTGGTGCGTTGGAAGGGCTTGCCTGATAGTGAGGCAAGTTGGGAGCACGAGTTGTCTTTGTACAAGTACAAAGACTTGGTTCGAGGCTACGAAGACGTGACGGGGACGTCGCCGGATTAGGTGGGGGAGAATGACACGGGCGTGCAATGGAAGAAGATTCTAGAAGCCTCTGGAATTCTCTACACCTTTCTTTATTAAAATATCCATGTAAATATCTAGATTTTTTTTAGGAAGGTTCTAGAGTACTCTAGGTAATTCTAGCCTTTGTACATATCCTAGATTGTTCTAGAGAATGATTGTAGGCCGTCGGATTGAGATGATCTCCACCGTCCATTGAGGAGGTGGGAGGCTATATATACCCCCAAGGTGCCATGGGGGAAGACACTTCATTTGGTACTCTCATTCTTGTAATACATAAAGTTCTCTCCAAGCTCTCTTGTCTAAGTTCTCTCCTCTCAAATTTTCTGACTCGCTTCCTCTTGTGATCAAGCCTCCTAGTGGAGTCTAAGGAAGAAAGGCTGACTTAGGTACGAGTTGGGAGTATTTAAGTGCCGCATGGTTGGTTGAAAAATCCAAGTCCGTGACAATATACTCGGGGCTTTCTCGTTTGTACTGGGAGAATGTGATTCACACTTGGTGAACACATCATATGGAATAGGATGCCTCCTCCCCCACAAAAGAATCAAATTTGACTGAGGTTATGCAATTGCTAAGTCACCATTGAATAATGGCCTTTGGCCACAAATTTGAATTATTTGTATATTAAACATGAAAAAATTCAATTATTGCGTTTAATTATTTATGCCAAAGGGAATAATGCTAAGCGATCGTCTATTGTCCATTCATTAAAATAATGAACAAATACAGCATTCAAGTGGAAATATATGCCTGATGAGACACGGCCAAATTCAGATATAAGGTGCATTGATTGCTAATTGCTCTCCCCCACTATAAAAGGCACCCATTTGGTAGGAATTGAACATCCCAACCCAACACTGATACTTAATTAGCGGCTTATCTTGTTCTAAGCATTAAACAAGAAGATGCAGATGCAGAGAAGCCTTGGGTTTCAACAGCAGCGATGCTATGGCAGTGAGACTCAACGGGAGCGCTTTTCCGTGAATGAGGAAACTTGGAGCTCCAAAAACGACCATCACAACCACTTCCAAGGAATGCGCTTGAAAAATGGTGCTTGTGTTGATTCTCATGACTTCTCAAAGCACCATGGCATGTTTAGGGAAGGCCATCACGGTTCCTCCGCCCTCCATGGCTGTGTCTCCGATGGTCCAAAGCTCACCTTTGGAGGGCCTTCTCTGTCTTCAAAAGGGTCAAAGCACTACTCGCACCACCGCGGGCATGGGCATGGGCATGGGTATCTCTCGGAGGAGAATGAGTATGAAAGTCACAAGGAGGTGCGTAACATTGCAGGTAAGGTGAAGGTGGATGAAATGAGATACGAGCGCCATAACTGGGGTGGTAGTGATGGCTTCTGCGCTAACCCACATGACAGGAACATGATGAACAGGATTCACAAGGTTGAGTGGGAAGTGAAGGGTGTCTAAGACGTCGTCTTCATCAATGCAGCTGCAAAAATAAAATGTGTGCTTGCTTGCTTTGTTTCAGAATGTAATAAACTTTCACTTGACTGTGCCTTTTACCAAGTACACGTAATATCTACATTATCCTACTTATCAATAAAAAGCTGTATTGGAGTGGTGTGTTCGATAATAACATCTTTTGATTATTTGCCTCATCTCACATGTTAATTAGCTCAACTATATAAATTAGTGCTTGGTGCTCCAATACTTTCAAGCTTTGGTTAGAAAATTAGGCAAATAATGAATTGAGATTTAAAGATATATAGGTTTTAATCTCAAACTAATGAACCGTCCCTCGTTTTGAATCAAATTGATTCCATATTATAAAAAGTATATTTGAAAAATTTAGTAAAATTATATTCTTTTTTTTTTCAAGAAGAAAAAGATCTAATTTATGATTCCTTATTTAAATCCCTACTCACCCAACCACTTGGGTTAATCTAAGGTAACTAAGGTTATAATTTTAAATAAGATTAGATAAATTACTTTTGAATAGAATTTTAGGTTAGTCAAAGGGATGATTCGAATTTTAGTTATTTTGAATTTCTAACATGTTTGATTGTTTAGCGACGCTTGATTTAGCCCTTGTTTTATTTTCAAAGATTCCACTTTCCAATAAAAATTGCTTCAATCGTTTTTTCTACTCTCATTGCTACAGTACAGTTATTGGTCGATTCACAAATGAAAGCACGGTTTACAAATCAGCGAATCAAGAAACGGGCATCATTATATTCCCCAAAAAAGTAAATATCCTGAATGAGACCATGTTGCATTAACTAAAAGCAAAAGGAATCGAATTTCATGAGTATCTGTTGTCTTTCAACAAAGGTGGTTGAATGGTGATGGTTTTGGAATCGTTTTCCAGCGAAGACCTAGACACATCTAGTTTTTGGGAATGCAACATATATATGGATGCTGCTTCTTCTTTTTTCCTTGGTGTGCAGATGCAGCTGCATAAAAAAACCCCTTTTCTCCATTTTTTCCTTCTTGTTCAAACTTTTCGCCGAACGGGAGAAGTATTAGGTTCACTCTTATCATTATGGAATATGCTTTAAAAATCCATTGTAAATATAAACTATAAATAATGGGTGAAACATCATAAGTCTGCACCATCTAATTTCACAGTGCACCCTCGAGATTCATAGCAAAATGGCATATCAAAACAACAAACTGCACCACCGTAGAAACCATCACAATCATTATCATCACCAGTACGGGTGGAGCCCATACAACGAGTACCAAGCGTATGAGTACAAAGCCAAAGAAGAGCCTGAGGTTCGAAGGAGCTTTTATAGCCCTCGTTATGATCATATGGGATGGAAAAGCAACAAGAAGGAGGGTGATGAAGAAGTGGAAGCATCCAGTTTGGCGGAGACGAAGAGGGCTCTTGATCGTTTGAGGCACAGTGATCATAATAGTGATGAGGACGTGGACCAAGAGGCTGAGGCCTTTATTCAGCTAGAGCACAGGAGGATCAACTTAACCAAGCCCATGTTATGAGGCCAGTCTGACCGTCACCTGAAAATATAGGGGCTTCATCATGCTGCAACTACATAAATAAGCTGCCCCATCCCCATCACATAATGCAGCTTTGAATAAATTATCAATAATCATTACAGTGTTAAGTTGTATTGTGTTTGGTTGATACCATTGTAGTGTTGTTTACCTTATAAGTTTCCCCTTGCTTTCATTTCCTTTGATGCTATAGATTTAACCGTTGCTAGATACTCTGCCTTGGGCTTTGTCCCCTTTCTTTTTGCTCATCTCCTTTCAATTTTTTAGAGAGACGCTAGTCATGTTATTTCATAAAAGGAAAGCAACGCAGGGATTCGAACTCCTCTCCCCTGGGCAGTTATACGGTTGCCTTCAGGACGCCAAATGCCTCAGAGTACGTGGGCAATAGGGGAATTTACATATATATATATAAAACTTTTGTTTCCCCAAATACTATTCACAAGCCACGTAGGGCTTTGTGCTTTTTTTTTTAAAAAAAATCTCCTTCAACCTTTTTTTTTTAATGTTGTTATTCCTTCTTTTTTTTTTTCTTGATTTTTATACACAATACGGTGTCCGACCTAATTCATATTATGTCACAACCACTCTTGAGGAAAAAGACCAAATTAACCGGTTCGGTTGCTTATTAGAACGAGGTTATTTTAGAATCAGTTAAATTCAACTTGAAAACCATGCTTAACCGATTTGCAAGGTTGCTAGTCATGTCATTTAATAAAAGGTGCAATGCAGGCATTTGAACTCCTCTCCTCTTGGTCCTTATAGAGTTGCTTTTACCATTGTTCCAAATGTCCCAAACAACTTATTTAATATGATTGACATGTGTACAAAATTAATTTGCTAGGCTATTCTTTGTGTACAAGATGGAAATATTGTTTTAATTTTACTCCTTTAATAGAAAGTACGAGTAAGAAACAAATTGAATCTAGGCATCTTAAAACATAAGTTAAATCAATTATTTACTGTCTTATATCGGTAAAAAGAAGGGGATATGAAAAATTTTAGTAAAAAATCACAAATCGAACAGATTAGAGACTTGGGGTGACAATGAGCACCATCCCACTTTCAACCATGCTAAATTTTTTCCCAGAGAGATTTAAAGTGATTTTCACGTCAAGTTTTCAATATAAAAATTATGGGCTTAAAGAAATAAGCCACGTTTCATTGCACTTTTTATCCATTTCAAAGTTTTCAAAGCTTCAAAGGGGAATTTGTTACGTAAGGTACATGTGTGTGTGTGTGTATATATATATATATATATAGATATATACACACACACACACACATGGGAAAGATCAAATGAATAAGTATGAAAGGAAAGTTCTGGGTTTGTCATAAGCCAATCAAAACTGATCCATCTCTGACTAAGATTTTGCTAGTGCCGCCACAGGGAGTCTTCAACAAAGGAACAACTAATTATGATTTATGAGGATGAAGTTGCACAATTGGCTACTATATTATTTGATTTATCCTAAATCTTGCAACAATTTCTGACTTGAAGAGCCCTTAGCTGACAAGAGGAATCAGCCTATCTAATTAGTTTTGTTTTTTCAGTTATCCGTTCTTTTCTCTTTCTGGTGTCGGCTTGATTCACAATCTTTATAATTTTGAACTGCGATAAACCAAGCGTATTATAGTTTCAATCAAAGTCCTCTCAAAATATTAAAAATACGTAACCCAATTTCCTACCTGATGGAATTTCATTTTTCATTTTCCATTGAATAATATTTGCGAGGAAAATATCTTTTATTTTATTTCATTTTATTACAGAGGTGCTTTAGACCACAGCACCTCCAACGGCAGAAAGTTTTGAACCTCCTTTATATATATCGAAAAAAATTAAACATTGATTATGTGCGAGTTAGGATGCTTGCAATAATGCAAAGAAAGCATCAAGAAATAGATAGAGAGAAAAAATTAGGTCCCACACAATGTATCACTCCATGGTATTGTTAGGCATTTATGGGTGTGTATATATATATATATATATATATATATATATACCCACACACATAAACACACTAGTACTGTGCCTTTGAGGTTTTATCAGAAAAAAGTTGAAAATTATTTAATAATAAGCTTCAAGTTTAAAAAAATTATTTTTAAATAAACCTTGTTATAATTTTAAAAACATTTTATTATAATTTAAAAAATTCAAATTGTAAAAAGCGTAAAAAAAATTAGTGATTGTTAATTTTACTAACTTAAAATCCGACCTTGAAATTTTTCCAAAAGATTGTCCCAAAAAGTACGGATTTTGTTTTTTATACGATGAGAATCTAATTCTACTTCTTTATCATATAAACTATCAATTAAGGACTGTAAAATACAGCGGCAATGGTTGTATTACAGTCACTATCCTTAATCTAAACACCAAATGCTGACAATAACTAAGTTGGAAATATTTACAAGTCGTAATAATTTACATGTACCACGGAATCATCTTATTGTTGAGATGCGAGATTTGAGATACACTTTCAATCCCTCCACGCCCTTTTTTGAGGATAGCAGATACACATCAAATCAAACCAGAAGCAACGTCATCACAACTTCCTCTGATTTGTTCAAAAATTGAGGCATGAAACACACAGAAAGGAATTAAAAAAAAAAAAAAAAAGAGAAAAAGGAATTGAAGCGAGGAGGGATAAGGGTCCACAAAAAGAAACACAGAAAAACAAAAACAAGGTATTGGAATTGAACCAACTAGCAAGCTTGCTCTCCTATTTCTGAACTAATTGGTTTACATCTAAATCTAATCTAATCTATGGAACGACAGAGAGGACAGGTGGTGTGTCTGTTATCAAACCACTTGTCTAAGCAAGCTTTGTGGAAGAAATGCTTGCAAGACAACTGACTCACTTCTTCACTCCCTTGGAACCCACACAGACACACGCAGCACTCCACTATCCCACTACTACTCATGGACTTATACTGAGTTATCGAGATCCTCCTTCTAATTGAACTCTCATCATCTGGGTCTGCCTCCATATTCATATTTGGATTTGAAGAAGAAGAGTAAGTGGCACCAACCACTTGGAGAAGAGATCTAAATATGTTCTTCAACACAGCCACTGATATAACCGTGTTCATCACCAGCATTGGAAGTACTCCTTCTGCTGCACTTGGGAAGTTCGACAGTCCCATTCTTTAATTCTTCTTCAACTTCGGAACCCACAAACCAAATCCAAATACAAGATGTATTATTGCTAGTGTACAAGAATGAGAGGCCTAAGGAAGGAGGAGGAGTCGGGCATACGAAGCCAGCGTGAAGCCACTTGGGGGTGGCTCATAAATACACAAGGGTGACGCAGGTACGTCCTGACCACGGAAAGACTAACCCTGGTTGGATGAAGTAACCAGAGTGGGGACAGGGTTTACACGTGGCGACACATGTAGGGGTTTGGAAGTACGTCACTAATGAGGTGTGTTCACGTGTCCGCGGAAGAGAGCAGTGGCCACACACACACTGGTTTTGCCTGGTGGCATCCATCCTCACCGCTTGCTTTAGAATTTTGGAAGTTTCTTGATCTCTGACAGCACCCGTCTAATCATTTTTGTGACCTTCATTACATGGGATTTAAAGTTTTACCCTCCGAGAGTGGGATCTCAAGCATAATAAAAGTTACATATGTATTAGTGCTTTTTTTGTGTTTTTTGACTAAATACTAAAAGTTAAAAACATTTAATATAAGTGTTATTTAAATGATATAGATGTTACTTAAATATTTACATATTTACACTTTTTTTTTATGAACGCTGGATCTTTTCTAACAATTATTTTTTAGGATAATAGTAATAATGATAATTATTATTATTAATTGAGTAGGAATTTCAATTAAAAAAAATCAATTTATAAAAAAAAATTTGTGTAAACAACGAAGTGTGTTAATTGGAATTTAGATTTTTTAGAGTGTAAAATATTTAAAATAATTTCATAACTTGTTTGGTTGTAGAAAGGAAATGAAAAAAGAAATGGAAAGTTTGGTGAAATTTTATTTTTATCTATCTAATCATTATTTAATATTATCTATCAATTATTATTCAATCATTAAAAGTAAGAATATTACAGGCATTTTTTATGTGAAAAATCATCTTTTTTTTTTTTCATTTTCATTTTCATTCCTAATTTTTTACATACCAAATGAGTTGTTATAGTGAAAAAATAACATAAAAAATAAAAATATATATAATCTCATTTCTTTTTTTTTTCATTATTTTTTTTTATTCTCTCCCTTTTGGATGTACTATGGATGAAGAATAGTCAGCCAAGAGGCTTTATACTAAAGCCTCATTTGGTATAGAAGATTAGTTTTTGATGGAATAAGAATGAGAAAATGAATGAAAATGAAAAAGAATCGTATATCCATAGTTATATTTGGTATAGTGAAAAAAAAAAAGTATATTTTTGCTTTTTTATACTTAAATAAAAATGACATAAAAATAAAATAGGAAGAGAATTAAAAAATTAAAATACTTTTAATAATTATAAAATATAATAAAATATTTATTTTTAATTACTAATAATAATAAAATTTTATTTTTAATTACCAATAATAATAAATAAAAAAATAATATTTTAATTTAAAATTTTATTTTTAATTTATCTTTAATAAAAAAATTATTTAAATAAAATAAAATAATCTTAATTTTTATTTTTTTACTCAATAAAATTTTCTTTCACCATAAAATAATAGAATAGATTCTTTTATATTAGTGAGGGATAACTCACCCATATAAACAAAATTTTTTATCTACTAAACATACCTTTCTCTGAATCCCATTGTCTAATAGTGCGGGCCACGTTCGAGTCTGTCACATCTAACTCAACGCCTTATGACAAATCAAATCCAACCAACCTTACCAAGTGGTGGACTTATGAAGACTTCAATAATAATCAACATTATTTATAATATATCAATAAGCTTTTGAATATAGTCACGGATAAATACTGAACAAATAAAAATGGGTTAAAAACAAAAGGTGTTATAACCTTTTTCTACCAAAAAAACAATTACAATCTAAAATCTTAAATAAAAAAAATTCATATTAAAGCATCTTCAATTCTAAAATTATTTTAAAAAATTTCTAAGATTAAAATTTTAAATTGCGTATAAAATTATAATTTAAAATGCTAGATTAAATTTATCTTAAAAATTCTTGAGAATAATTTCAAAATTTATAATTTTTCAATATAAATATCTTTAGTATAAAATTCTAAACTACCTTTTTTTTCATATTAGGAAAATATCCACGCTTTCTTATTAAGGTAAAAACTTTAAGTAATCTCTTTACATTCATATCACTCCACTTTTGGTACACTTGGATTATTACTCTCACATTAGGTGCCATACACCCGCATTCACTCGCACGTCAGACCAACTGAATTGACCCACCCTTTTCCTCGGTCGTTCTTTCTTCTTTGTAATGACAAATATGTAGCCTCGTTAAAATCTGCAATTCATTAGACTTTCCCCTCCCTCTGCTCCATTACTAGGTTCCGAACAGGTAACTATAGTCGTTGATTATATTTATTTATCTTCACCGATATACTCACTGTCCGTCAGCACTGGAATTCTACATTGAATTTATCATTTTTGTCGTAACTAGGGCTCTGACTTATGATTTCAGATAACTAATATTACAAACTTAAAAACAAATACGAGGACGGCTTGTTAAAAGTGTCACATAACAATCTAAGCACAACAGGCGGGGATGTGTGTACAATGTCAACTTTTGGTCGTTGTCCCTCAATGAGCTGTCGAATTAGAAATATCAATACCCATGGCCTTGTAATAAGCGTTCTCTGCACTAGTCAGCCGACTCTGGAACATTGTCCACTCCTTTCTACACCTCTCCCTCACCTGCCAGCACAACCATGAATGATGGAAGCATTAATATTTTTGTCTTAAATAACCAAGTCCATATAATAACAACTTCGTTACAAAACACAGTTTCTTGATTATGGTAATAATTTTTTTATTTTGGAAAAAGAATCAAATCGCTTTGTAGCCCGTGAAACTCAGGCAGTTAATAATATTCAACCAGCACGTGTAGTAAAGATCAACAAAAAATGAAACGTTGCTAAACATACCCCCTGCCATGGTGCTTTCCCCGTTTTCGTTTCTCCCTGCCAAGCGCATGAAAGCTTATAAGCATCTTATTGCTGCTATTATGGTCAAAGTTATTAGATAAATCTTACACATTACCTGGTTCCCTAGTGAGGGAACACCTTGGTGAACAATCCACTGAGAATCAACTACACCGATCTTTTCATGGGCAGGCTATGTCAGAGAAAGAGGGTATCAGTTTTAAGTTCCAATGCCTATCACAATTTACAATTGCAAATTCTCTTCTTTTTTTTCCTCCTGTTTGGTGTGCGGCTCTCCTCAGGCCAATTCAATAGTCAATAAATTAGATGAAGTAATGGCAGAACGGATTCACTAACCTCAACACATTTTCTAAGAGCAAAATCAAGACCCCACCCGTGGACCAGGTCATTCTGCAATACCCAGAGAATAATCATTTATTATAAGAGACAACTGATCGTTCATGGGACAATCCATTGCAAGAGTCAACTAGTGCTTAAACAGAAGTTAAACAACTAACGAATTAATATTTATTAAAAAAATAAAAAAGATTTAGTAGAGTAACCGTTGAAACCTGAATCATATGCCACACACAACGCCATGCATCTCGTGAAAACACAGGAGCCATAATCTCAACAAACCTGCATTCACATGACAGAATGAGATTCAGCACGTGGGAACAAATAATAAAACAATAATACTTCAGCAGATAATTACGCTGCACAAGGAGGCAGATGAGGGTCAGTGCACCATCCTGGTTTCTCCTCTGTTTCTCTATTTAAAAAAAAAGAAAAAAAAGAAAAGGACCAAGAAGATAAATAGTTAACATTCATGCTGTTACATAATAAGCACAACAAGAAACTGATTCAGGGTTCCCATCATTCTTACTTGTGAACTTCACGATCACCTCTTCTCTTTGTCATCTGCCATGTCAACCCTTTATTAGGTTCCAAACCTGGCTGTGAAATCTCCAAGCCATGCTTTCTAACCAGTTTTAAGTATCTGCAATTGAAATGAGAGTGACGTATAAGACTTCAGTAAACTGAAATTAGAACCTTGAGAAAAAATTATTTTATATCAAATACTCACTCCTCTGCATTGAAATGCTCAACCCCCAAGTCTTCATCCCATATAAATATGTAGTCATATGGTGCCACTATATCAGGATGCAGAAACCGTTTGGCATACCACCTAGGAGGCGAAGAAAATCAAATGGTCAATATCATACCATAATTGAAATAACAAACCACTTTTGGTAATAGTACATGATATTGGCTGCAAAAGGCACAATGAGCAAGATTTGAGAGCAAGAAGTAACTCCTTACCATTTGGTCTGTTTGCGAGCACTCACATGAATAGCCTGCTTTGACCACTCAAACTCATCCCATTCTGTAATTCGGCCATCATAATGAAATAGAAGGATCGTGAAATTCTCTGAAAACTGTTCAAGTAATATATCTGGTTACAAGACAAATAAAAAAGCATTTGCAGCCAGAGAGAGGAAGATAATAATTTGATTTAGATTTAGGAGAGTTGATTTGGAAGAGTAAGACTTATTTGGACATTGTTAGGTGAAGTGACAAAGTACCAAAAAGCATGTCACATAAACAACAATTCACAATAAGGACAATTCTGAAACTATGCTGTATTGGGAAGTTTAAGAATTAATTCTGAAAAGTAAGAGCACTATTTTTTCACTTCTGATTTTGTACTCCATAATCAATTTTCACAGTTTTACCAATATACAGCATTCTGATTATGCCTGCCTAGAAAATGAGAAAATTGACCATAAAACCTCCAATATTTAAACCAAACATGCAGTAAGAGAGAGAGACCTTTTTTACTGCTGCATCAATATTCTTTTTCTGATCATAACCAACTGTGAAGGTTACAAGGTACTTTGGCTTGGAGGTCAAATCCTGCAAGAGGCATCTTAATCAAATGCTCTAAATTTAGAAAACTTCCCACAATATAAACATCAAATGATCAGAGGCAACTCCGGTCCAAGGATTATAATTTCAAACTACAAACCACAGCAGAAAATAAAGCTAGAAGGAAAATATACATGTAGCGAGCTACTTGAATTTTCTTTATTGCTAAATTCCTCAGGTTGTTTTCAATTTTGGACATATCGTCATAGAAGTAAGCAGATAACCCTAAAAATAATATTGTCAAACAAATGTAAGACCTACTTTACAAGTTTAACTAACAGTATTAACAGGATTAACTGCATCTTAGTATGTCTTTAGAAAAAGACATGCTTTCCATGTTCCACCCACTCCAAAAGAACAAAGTAATCATTTTTCTTATGACAATTGGACATCAAAGCCATATTGAGCATATAAACTGTTTTAGGATACACACCTCACTAGGCTTACCCCACAGTCTACGCAAGTAAAAGTCTGACTCAGCTTCAATAATTCCAGGAGGTAATCTTTCAGCACCTCTTGGATTTGATGGAACCCAAATCTGCAGAGAAACAGGGAACTGCTGTTGTAACAAAAGGCTTAAAACAAGGAAAAGAAGGGAGTTGGGGGGAAAAGAGAGCCTTTTTGATTCTATATTGTGATATCCTATTTTCCTTTTCACCTTTTGTAACATAACCAGAGCATGTCCTTGTAATATCTTATTCTCTTCTTCACATTAGGATAATCATTTGAGAGAGCGAAAATTTACATTCAGTAGCAGCTTAATGAAAACAAATAATGAACATATCAGAGAAGCTGAGACAAGTGTTTAATGAGTAGACCAAAATCTAGGATCAGCAGTTGTTACTAATCACATTGGGTGATAGATTTTTAGTCCATAAAGTGGGGAATGGGAAGTATAAAACTGTAAATCCTTCTAAGAGCAGGAAGTTAGCTGTGAAGAGTAGCGGCTAAACTAACTACAGAAACCTACTGCTCTTTCTACACATCAATTGCTCAGTGAATTTCAAATTCCCCCACACTTAGTCTGGAGAACCTATCTGCTAAGTTAAGACTTTAAAAGCAAGATGCTCAAAGTCTTCAGGATATAAATTAACCAATGATCCGATTTACTTCATTTTGCTTGCCCATTTTACTGCCTCCTGTGTATCCTTCATTCAGTAAATAATTTCCATGAATCTTGGATGAAATTATGGACCTCGTTCCATTTCAAATATCTCTTTCTTCTCTCTCAACCAAAGAAGGCATATAGTCGCTAACTTCCTGGAATCCCCGTAAACTCAAGTAACATAGTATGTCCTTAATAATGCTGACAGGGCATGACGTGTACCTTTGTAACATTTAAATATTGATCTTGTGATGAGCTGTGGCTATTATTCTTCGCAGTTGACCAAGGAGAGGCATTTGTGTATTTATCTTCAATGTAAGAGAAGTCAATGGAGGGAAGCAGGCCAGTTGGGAGATTAAACTGCAAAAATCAATCTCTGTAAGTATATTATGCTTTTTAATATCAAATCATAAAAAATAATCACTCAAGCATAAGGTACATCAATAAATCAAAAGAAAAAACTCAGTCCGCACCTTTGTTATTGACAATGTTGGAAATGATACTCCAATAAAGAAGCCAAAAACTACTCCAACAAAAGTTGTTACAATAAGCCTCATACTTTCACTTGGTTTTCTATTAGGTGAACTGCAACCAACAAGATGCACATGTCACTTGATTGGAGTTGATAATATTTAACTAGTACATACAAAATTTCTCACAATAAACAGAATAACAAAGTTAGCTTCTCTAATGATTAGACCTGCGAGCTGTCCCCATTTTATCCAAACTTCTGACTGTATGTTTGTAAGAATATACAAAGGAGCTATTCTTCACCACCTAGCGAGTGGTATTTATGCTCCATAAAAGAAATAAAGATGCTTGTCAAAAGAATACAGGCCCTGCCGAAGTTACAGAGAAGAAACAAATAAACACGTTAAGCAATGGAACCAGATAATATCTCCAACCAGATAAAAAAAAAAAGAAGGGAAAAAAATACACCACAGTAGCAATTTTATGAGAGGAAAAATGTATATTTTGTGGAAAATCCTCCAAATA
This sequence comes from Erythrophleum fordii, assembly GCA_032878935.1. Lineage (NCBI taxonomy): Eukaryota > Viridiplantae > Streptophyta > Magnoliopsida > Fabales > Fabaceae > Erythrophleum > Erythrophleum fordii. The sequence goes on from JAVQMF010000054.1 coordinate 47,535,079, forward strand.
TTTCCCAGTGTTCCAGTGAATTCTATAAGTCAGAATAGTTTTCTATAGGGAAGGTGTCCCACAAACCAAGTCGTGTAGTAAGATTTCGTCCTGGCAACTCTTCAAATTTTTCCAACGTCTCAAATGACAAATACGGGAGCAAGGACACCTCTATAAGGCACAGCTAATAAATGAGCTACAATAAATAGCAAAGTAACTTAGATTAGCAATCATCCATTCTTCAAACTACATGATTGAACCCTAAGCAAGAAAAGCATGTGCTTTTCCCCAATGAACTCCGCAAGTACCTCTACAGGGCGAGCATACATGTGGTCTCTTTGACAAAAATGAAATGCAAGGCAACCAGATGATATTCCCAACTTCCTACGTCCAAAATTACACAACCATGTGGCAGTTTCTAATTATATCCAATGCTGTAAATAACCCCCCCCCCCCCCCCCCACAAAAAAAAAGGAAAAAGGAAAAGCTTAGTTGTCCAGCAAGCTAGTAAGACAAAATAATTGAAGGGGGTAACACACGAAAACCCACAGCAGAGTCAGCTCAGCTTCATTCATTAAATTTTGCATCTCGTTGTTCGGAGAAATTTTCGCGATAGAATGCTGCAACAAAAGTGATCCAAAAAAATTCCCCGTAATTTGTGTTTAAAGGAATGTGTAGTCAACACCCAGCACCTTGAGGACAGATAATCTCAAATTGCCAACAAACGAGCTGAAAGATGAGATGCCCCGAAAATAAGGCAGCGACTAAAGATTACTAGCGACTTGCAGGTTGCCGTATCTCCAACTCAGAGCTGAAGTGTTTTGAGCTCTCCAAACAAAGATCGTAACATTTAAAAAAATAAAAACAAAAATAAAACTATATTGGGTTTGGTTGAACGGATGATTGTTTTGGTCTAAGGTTTCAAACAACGAGAAATCGTATTCCAGTATTTGTACTTTGTTTAGCTGTACTTTGAGAGCGCAAACAAGCAAAAACCGTAAGTACGACTGAGTTAATAGTCGGAGAAAGTGAAGCGTACCTGTAATAGCCCTAAAAACCGGAAGCAAGATCTAACAACAAGGGAAATTCTGGCGTAAAGCTGAGAATCAGAGGAACAGAAAAACACTAGGGTACGAACTTAAATCTGAGGTGCGATTAATTGGTGATCGACCTTTCCAAAGGTGGGAGAAGAAGCCGCATAAACGAGAAATTTACCGGCGAAACCCAAATAAACAAATAACGAAATGGAATAATGTCCGTGGTTTGGGACTACAGCACTAGCAAACAAGATCTTGAGACTTGACCACCGGAGGGAAACAACTGAGAGATGTTCGTGTTCTTGTTTTGGTTTTGGAATTCCCTTCTTCCTTGAGAATAAACACCCCAAAAGAACACGAGCTTTGGATGAATTTAAGGAGACGAGAACTTTTTTTTTTTTTTTCCTTCCGAAATTTTTTGCTAAACAAGAGATTGGGGCTGTGTTCTGTCCCCGCAGGAATTTAGGCAGATCAAATTCAGTAGATTTAGGTGACTTTTCAACCCGAGTCAGTAATTAAAAATTATCTTTTCTACCGCTTAAATAGTTGTGAACAATATAGATAAACCAGGGATTTTATTGGTATTTTTTGTTTCCTTCATTCGACCAAAACAATTTACTGCTTCTTCTTTTGATAAGTATATAATCTTATAATAATATTATAACAAATATTTAGTTTAATTAAAATATCATATAACCATTATATACTTGTTATGATGTGACTAAAAATTTATATATTTATTATATTTTAATTGAGAAATTAATAATAATATATAACAAATTATAAAGAAAAATTTTTTAGAAGTCTTTTTTTAGAGGTTCTAACTCTTAATATTATAAAGATTCTCAAACTATTAAATTTAAATTTATTTACCACAACAAATTCTTTTTCATTTAAAAAAGAATTCATTGAAAAGAGTAAAAAGATTGTGAGAATGAGACCTACGTGTTTATTATTTTGTAAGACTCACACGATCTGTTAGATCTCCTCTCATGTTTCTTTCTTTCTTTTTTTCTTTTTTGATCTTTTTCTGGGACTATTTTGTGGGTATATTACATAATCCTTAAGGAAGCAGCATTTGGGCAAGAACGAAACGATTGAGGGGGCACTCGTGTTTTCAATCAAGTTATTTTCTGGTGACGAGGAGGCTATTATTTACCAATCCTCACCAATAATAAAATAAAATAAAATGTATCTTAATTCTGAAGGAACTTCCAACTCCCAAACAAAACAAAATGGCATACCCTTTTTCTCTGACCGACCTATAGCCATGAAGTGTTTGTTGTATTAACTATTACGATAGAGAAAGTTTGAAAGGTATATAGGAATCTCCGTTCTTTCTTGGTTCAACCTTTTTAGCCCTAACAAGAATTTTCAAAATGCGACCTTACTTCCCCCACCAAAATAATGGTCATGCCTAATTAGTGTCCCAATCTTTACGTGCTGCTGCTGGCCAATTAGGTGAATGAGTAAAAATACCAAATGCCCACACACGCAATGCGTGTAACAACAACTAATAATGAACTGAATAATAATAATAATAATAATAATAATTCAGCAATAAATTACACCTAGGCGAGGAAGTTTAAAGGAGGATTTATGGGATGAGACGCATGAATTAATTTAAATACCATTTAACTGCCATAAAGAAGCAGCAGAGAATGAAAAATGACAAAGTCAAAGCCAAAGCCGATGATATGCGCAGGAACTGGAGAGAGAGAGAGAGATATATATATATTAAGCGCCATTCTCTGCATTTGATCAAAATTACAAGTCTTGTTCAATCAATTCGCTTGGCCCCATTCTGAAAACTAACCGGGGTTGACTAGTTATTGGGTCCTGTTAGGTTTTATTTAATTTAGTCGCTAGGGAGGCATGAAACTTATTACCATTCATTCGTATGGAACAAAAACTAGGCTTAAATATAATTTTTTTTTTATATTTTTGTAATCAAAATTTTTAATTAAAATTTAATGTGTTATTTAACTAATAATTTGTAAAAAAATATATATATTTGTCATAATATTATTACATAATTATAAATTCATCATGATTTAATTAAAGAATTTAATAAAAAATGTATCCATTGAACATATTTTGATCCATTACCTAAAGATTAAGTCATTTGATATTATAAATTAGATGAAATGGAATGAAACTGAAAGATCCATGAATGTATTATTTATAAGTTATTCAAATTCTTCTGTTATTAAATTGCACTTGATGGCTTACAATGAACTTTAACCTCATAACTGATCAATGATCATCACCAATCTCCCTCTTTGTCATCGTCACACTTGATGTTAACAAATTTTCCAATCCGTCGGTCGACTAAATTACACCACTCAACACAAGGATGATGAAGAAACTTCCTCTCTGTTGAAAAATTCAACAAATTCGGTACCGCTCTCAATGTTCATACTCAGTCTTTATATAAAATGGAATCAAACATGATATTGCTGCTCATTTCCTTCACTTTTTTGAATTCAAGATCAAGGTTAGAATATGAGGAAATAACGTGACCTTTCCCCGCATGTTATGCCTCCATTTTATGCAGACAATCATAGGTATGGTTTTATGACGAAATCAAATCTAATAACTTTCTTAATTAAAATATTATTACCTACAACATCCATCCTTGAGCGAATTAATTTCAACTTGACTTATCATATACGCAGCCTCAACTCCCAAATGAATAGTCAATTATTTAACAAGAAAATTAAAAAGCGTAACACGGACATTGTTGTACGGCAAAAGTAGCTGACCGACGACTGTTTTATTAGCCATAAAATTCAACCCATAATTGCTGTGTGATAATTCTCATGACTAGTATATACAATATGATTTGACTGGGTCATAAAATAGACTAGTGGATTTTGAACGTGAGTCTCGGTCATCCAACTAGGCAAGGTCAAGCCGGGTGTTATAATGCAATTCCTTTTACTTTCATGCCAAAATTATTGTTATTATGGCAGTTTTAGATTTTATATATATATTTTTTTGGATTTTTCAATCAAAACATGAAATTTTATAATTTTTAAAAACAAATATATCATTTTTATAACTCTAGCATAATACGATTTGGTTTTTAAAATTTCTTTCTCACATATGTTATATTTTTATTAAAGAATTTGATAACAAATACTCCCTCCGATCTATATTATAAAGTACTTTTAATTATTTTACACAGTTTAATAAAACTATTTAATTACCTCAAACTCTTTAAATTTATCACTTTTTTTTTTTTTACTTTTGTCCTTATTTATGGAAAATAGAAAAAGAAAAAAGCTAAACTAACACTTCTTTTTAAAAAAGAAGAGGGATATTTTTAAAAAGTCAATACAAAAAGATTACATAATACCTTATATTTTGAACTAAATAAATTTTTTAGAAAATACCTTATATACTATATCGGAGGTATGTTTTAGTAAAAAACCTAATAACTAAAATAAAAAATTAGTTGCTTCACTTTGTAAATGACTACAACCTTATTTTAGTCTCTTATAGATTGAGCATTTCACAACTTAGTCCCTTATATATAAAATTATTTTTTTAATTTAACCTCTTACAAATAGAGTATTTATCAATTAAGTCCATCATAAGATTGTCTTATCAATTTAGTCCCTCGTATATAAATATTTTGTAATTCAATTACTCACAAATAAAGTATTAATAACATTCTTCTATCAATCTACAGTTAGTGAAACTAACACTTAATATGCATATTATATAATAGTAACAAAGTAATAACTTATCAAAAAATATAATATATATCATTATATTTGTTAATTTCATTTATAATAAAGTGATAAAAGAATATTATTAATAACATTCTTATTTATAAGGGACTAAATTGAGAAATATTTATTCATAAGAGACCAAATTAAATATATAATTTTATGAGAGACCAAATTAAAAATATTCTATTTGTGAAAAATCAAATTAAACAAATAATTATATAAAAAATTAAATTAAAAAATATCCTATCTTTAAAGAGATTAAAATATGATATTTTGTAAACAAAAGTAGGATGGTTTTAACTTTAAACCTTAAAAAAAATGAAAAGAAGAAAAAGAGGAGAAAACACACTCCATGGGTTTTTAAACAATATGGATTATCCAGAAAATAGAGGCACTTCGAAGCTCTTATTTGTGAAGAAAGCCCAGTGAGAGTATTTGCCGTTAAATCGGATGAGGTAGTGAGCCCTACCCAAGGCCATAATGACCCAACTAACAAGGCAACAAATGGGCCAGGCCTGTTGTTATCATCTTTTGTCCAATAAAACAAGCCAATGGGTGATTGGTAATAATGCAAAGGAGTTAATTTAGCAAAAGGAAATATTATTTCATCTTAATCAATTGAAAAAGTATATTTTCAAAATCATCTTGAAAGAAAATTTAAGCTAAAGAAAGTTCAAAACTATCATAACCTAATAAGAATAAAAAAAGCTTTTGGTTTTACCATTACATAATTTGGATGGACAACTTTAATCTGCATCCATCCCATTTTCCAAATTTGATCACACACTGAATATACCAGTACTTAAGAGGCCAAAAGAATTTTAAAAAAATTATCGCCCTTACAAATATATTAATATATAAAATAAGATGAATTATTGGTCTAATAAAAATAAATTAGATGAATTATTGGTCTAATAAAAATAAATTAAGATACTATCGTCATTAATTTAGTCCATTAAAATTTATTAACATTAATTTAATCTTAATATTTTAATAAGTACATCATTTTATTTTCAACTTATAATTATATTGATGTTATGACAATAATTTAATAAATCGATTACAATAAACTTTTAAAACTAACTTAAAATCTTTTAAAATTAACACGATAAATAATTATTATAAAATGATCAAAATTGTTAAGTGGATTTAAAATTTCAAATAATTAAAATTATATTGACTCAGTCCCACTTATTTGAACATATAAAATTAAGAAAAAAAATTATATATAATTTACAATATTTTCATTGTCAAAATTTTCGATGAAAGTATGGTAAGTGTATAATTCTTTAATAATAACATAAAATGTGTATGATTTTTTTATAGACAGTAATATAATTCTTAATTAAATAATATATTTGTCATGATATTATTAAAAAATTATATATTTATTATATTTTAATTAAAAAATTAACTAATAAAAATATAAAAAAAATATGTAGAACTCTAATCCATAAAACAAAATATTTGAAAGAGAATCAAAGTAAGAAACCGCATTGGCAAAGAACGGCGAACAAAAGAGGGGCAAAATTGAGTTTTAATTTAAAATGATTTTTAGCTCATAAAACAAAATACAAACTAATTATTATTCTGCCTTAAGTTGTTTAATTGTTTGGTAAGGAATTATCCCAAAAAATTGTCGTTCTGTATTTGTCAGATCTTAAATTCCCAATAATGCATTTTGACTTTTGACTTGTAAATTAAACCGGAGATGAGAGGGTAAAGTACCCAATTTTAGGCAACGGATAAATCTTTAACGGACTTTACAAACTATTACAAACTATTTGACCAATGGCCCCAACGGCTCGTAGCGAAATCTTTTTTTTTTTGGGACCCCTACAAACCCTAACTGCCTTCCAATATTATCTTTGACTGCACACTCAAACTTCCCAGACTCACTCTCTCGCGTTTGTTTATAGCCGTTAGAGCCTCTCTCGCTTCCTGCTTCCCCATTGCAGCAATGGCTACCCATTCTTTACTTTTACCTGATAGCAACGATGCCATTCCCAACTTAAAACTTCCTCTTTCATCTTCACTTTTTGCAGATTCTTCCTCTTTGAAGCGGAAGAGGCCTCCCAGGATCCAGATCCCAAATATCTTGCAAGAAATCCACACAGACAAGCTTAATGATTCCAAGGCATTGAAGGATAATGTTTCTTTTAGTGGAATTGGTTTTGGGGTTTCTTCTGTAAAAGGCAAGAAATTGTGCATGGAAGATACTCACCAGATTATTTCTTCCTTAGAGAGCAACCCAAAGAAAGTTAGTCGCGCAGAACCAAAAGAGAGAATTTTTATTATATGTCATTGTTCTTGAGTTTCTTTGGTTTCATTTTCTTGTTTTGTTAGCTTATGTTGGTAATGTGTAGGGCTTCTTTGGCGTCTACGATGGGCATGGTGGCAGGAAGGCTGCAGAGTTTGTCGCTGAGAACTTGCATACCAACATTCTCAAAATGATGGAGAATTGTGACGAGTCTAGGGTCAAGGAGGAGGCAGTTAAAGCTGGGTATCTGAAGACAGACGAAGAATTCTTGAAGAAGGCAAGTACTGTCCCTCTTTCTCCTTTTTCCCAAATGTTTATGCTTTTTATTCACCAGATTCTGCTATTAATCATATGATTAGAGGGCCAATTAAATTCTTATGTTAATTATATGGATTCTGATCCTCTGAGCCATTGATTGCATATATTAGAATAGAGAACATACTGCTCTTGAATTATTTTGGTACTGGTTTTTTCAGTCTTAACCACGTGACAATCTTTTCTTGTATATCGTGTTTCTTATGATTATGTGATTAGGAGATAATGGAACTCATAAAAATATTACAAAGGCAATAAATTTCATGCAAATGGTTCAAGAAAATAACCTCAAAGATAGTATTAGTAATTAAAAATAGGTCTGGAAAATTTCAAATATTATTTTACAGAATCTCATTCTTTGTTGGTGGAGAATACAGGGTATAGGCAGCGGTGCCTGTTGCGTCACAGCCCTGATCGAAGGGGAGGAGATTATTGTTTCAAACGTGGGAGATTGCAGGGCTGTTCTTTGCAGAGGTGGGGTGGCTGAAGTTCTCACAAGAGATCACAGAGCGGAACTGGAGGATGAACGGAGAAGAATTGAGGATAAGGTACTTCTTCTAATTCAAGAAAGGAAAGTGATATACTTTAATATTTATGGAGGAGAATAACACATTCATGGTATATTTTTGATATTTGAAGGGGGGATATGTGGAGATTCATCGAGGAGTATGGAGAGTTCATGGGATACTCTCTGTTTCTAGAAGCATTGGGGATGCTCATCTGAAGGACTGGGTGGTGGCTGAGCCTGATACAAAGATTTTACAGTTGACTGCAGACATGGAGTTTCTTGTCTTGGCTTCTGATGGACTGTGGGAAGAGGTGAGACACAAACAGCTCCTGTAATAATTAAGATTGATGTCAAAGCACCCCTACATGATAGACTTTAATTGAGTCTAGGGTTTTGTTAACATATTTTGCCTAGGTTGGTAACCAAGAAGCTGTTGATACCGTGACACGTTTATGTCGAAATGAAGAGAAGCAGGGTTCCCCTGGAGATCTACAGAACGATATTGATGACGATTATGGTCGCGTGAATGTAAGTCCTTCATCGAAGCTGCGAAGAGTCTCACTTGTGAAGCAGCCAAGGGGCTATAAAAAGACACTGAATAGCTGGAATGGAGCTGCTGAAGATGATTTTGCTTGTGAAAATGAAAGCCCTCCGTCAAAATCACGAAGAATTTCATTGGTGAAGCGAGTAAATATGAAAAAAGAGACACCAACAAAAGAAAGCAACATGTGCAAGAAAAGTGCACCTGCTGGACTTCTGGCTGCCTGTAAGGAGCTTGTGAACCTTGCTGTGAAAAGGGGGACTTTGGATGATATCACTGTCATGATAATTGATTTAAAACACTTCAGGTGAAACATTTGAAATTGTAATGAACATTAGAAGCCTAGAGAGGTGTTCATACTTTTGCTGTAGACATCTTTAATTTTTTGCAGTTGCTTAGGTTATACGGAACAGGACGAGAAGATACGTGGTAAATAGAAACAATATGCAGACGCCATTCTTTTTATAGGTACATGCAATTCAACAATTCTTATGGGAAACGGATGCACCAATTTCCACATTATCTGTTCTTAAGTACAACCGCAGAGTTCATCAGTTTCCAATAAGCAATTGGATCAATTAAATTACTCTAAAATCGTAAGAGTCCCAATTCATTTCCTTTCGTTCAGGTAGTAGTTCGTTCAGGTAGGCAGCATTAGAATGCAGCCCCATTTGTTGCCAAGATAAGACAGCTATGTGTAGTAGGAGCAGTAAGTTATCAAACGAACCTCTTCGTGTTGGAAACAGAAGAGAATAACTGCTGGTAACATAGACCTTAATAATTATCAAGCTTACAATAAACCATCATTCCAAAGGTCACCAGAAATAGCATTTCCATGCTCTGAAACATGCAGATATGGATTCGTTTACTTTGGCTTCATCTATCATTTTCTCGTTAAAAGCAGATTCAACCTTTTCGGAAATACATTTCACGTTTCACACAATAGCATATTCAAAGAATGCGGAAAAACAGCAGAGCCAAACTTGCCAAAGAGCAGCTACTTTGAAACAATAGCGAGAGCAGGAGGCTTAGATGGTTGAACCTCTAATTTTACTATGAACTAACGTTTGGCAATGCGTGCTATGCGGTCTCGATTGTTGCATTTCCATTTGCAGCATGATCAATTTCATGGTGAGCTCAGAATAAAATAAATGTGTATTTGAATTGATGGTGAATATAATTGATTTTGGTAAATTTAATTTTGTAAAATTGATTTTGTATAAAAGTAAATTTACTTGAACGTGATTTATATTTAAAAATTTTAATTAAAATATAAATTTGTTAATACACTCTCAATGCAACTAAATCTCTATTTGCAAAAAGCAAGTATGAGTTGTTACAACCCAACATAATTTTTATATATTTTAAAATTATGATGCGATATGATGAATGCAGATTTAAACACGTGATAAACTAGCTTTTCTTGTACAAATAAAGATTTGTAGTGAAACGTGATTAAATGAACGCTGAACTAAACACACACTGAATATCTGCCGTAAATAAAAGTTGAGGGTCAAAGCTCACAATGATGTAGAACATTATTGTACACTGTACGATTTTATCATAGAACCGTCCACCTTGCACTTCAGGGTTTAAATCAAATTAGGTGACAACTATTTTCTTGCCTTGACTATATTAGTTGATAGATTCAATAGTCCTTTTACTCTTTGAGATGTCACGCTAGTCTTTACTCCTTTACCGCAACAATTCAACACCCTAATCTGTTTTGAGGTTCACAAAGAAGGTCGTCAGCTCTTTACATCCAATTTCATTAGAGAAGGAAGAAGAATTCATCGGCATACATGACCCTGAAAATTTAAAGATCCCATACAAATGTAGGAGGAGAGGGGAATAAAGAGTAAATTAAACATTCTATAGTCCTTAAAAAATCACTCTTTTTAATTTGATCATCCGAAAATAAAATATTTCATTTTAATTTTAATTTTAAAAGATAAACTTTTTCTTAATTCAATTCTTAAAGATATAACATTTCAATTGAAAATCTAGACTAAATTAAGAAACTATATTTTTAGAGTACGAAATTAAGATGAAAATAATTTTTTAAAAATTAAATAAAAAATTATTTTTGAAAGACCATATTAAGGAAAGAATCAGAATTAAATTATTTCCCTTTAAATAAACTATAAATTGAAGCCTTCGACACAGAAAGTACAAACTCTCCCCGGAAAATAGCCCCAGCCAGGAAGATAGTAGATAGTCTCTTGTACATGATTCCATCACATGTGAAAGCTGATTTCACAGCGTAGCTTCCAAGATTATACATATGGGCCATTTCTGCCCACTTTTCCCTGGGGGCCGAAGAAATCTACATCAGGCATGGTCCCAGCATCACCCGAGAGGGTACTTGAGAAAATCCTTTCTGGAAGGAAATTAGGAAATATTATATCATCAGCCATGAAAATCCCAGAAGGAAAAAGCTTGGAGGGGTGGCTTTCCATCCATCTACACAACCAAAGCCTTGGTAGCTTTCTGCATGCTGAACAACACATTTTGCCACGTATTTACTCTTGACTGTACCTTCACATGTGACCCCACGTTGATATCTGCTAGATCCTCTGTCTCCACCATCAGCACCTCCTCTGGCTCCGCACCATCCAACATCCAAATCAAGCACCAACAGAACCCTTTCGATATCTCAGAATCGCTATCGGCTTTGAATCTCATTCTTCCGCACTTGTCCATTTCCGCAACCACCCACACCTGCGTGGCACAACCCATCACTCGATTCTTCGGCACGCGATCCGACTCCTCAAGCGGAGGCAGGAGTGCCGCGTAATGCAGAAGCCTCTTCACTCGATCGATTGGCTCCGACAGAGACTGAAATTCCGATACCAGCCGATGAAGCTTATCGGCGACGACCAAATCTTCGAATGCCACGGCTATTTGGACATTCAATTTGGGAATGGAATATTGGGAAACGCATTTCCGAAAGTGTTCTTCTCCGCTCTTATTGATCCCGAGTTTGAATATGTGTTTAGGAGAAAAGATGTAATGTTTAGAGGAGTTTGGGAAGAGAGAGGAATGTGAGGAAGCAGGAGTGGTCAATAACGAGGTTGGAGTTGCAGAGACCATGTTTAGCATGATTAAGATTTGAGATGGGAAGAGAAAAGATGGAGTAAATTTTTTTTTTTTTTAAAAATGGAAGTGAGAGTAGGAATTAGGAAAACGGAATTGAGAGGGACAAAACAAAACATGGAAAATGAGTTCAGCAAGGATAACGGAGATCCATGAAAGGCGCAATCTTTATGCTTCTGCGCATATGTTCTGTTCAGGTTCCGGTAAGCATGATGTGTCCCTAGCATTGGATATATATATATATATATATATATATATATATATATATATATATATATATATATAGGTTATTTTTGTTTATTACTTTTGACATTTGAGCGTTGTGCTCCATGTCTGTCTGGATCAATTCAATTTGTATGTTTTTCTTTTTGGGCCAAAATTAAATTTATATGTTTGAAAAGGTTTTATTTCAATTCCTAAGTAATATATTAATACATCAATAAGCTAACATTAATGATATTAGCATTTGTTAATTTAGAAAAGAAGGAATTAAGGTGAGTAATCATTAATTTTTATACTCGAACATTTTTTTGGTTACATACTAAAACTTTTTTTAATTGATATTACTTTTTTTTTTTTTATACCGGGGCCCCAAATTTATTTATTTTTTGGTTAATTTTAATTTTGATTGAAATTTAAATATTTATTTTATTTTAGAGACAAGTTCAAGACCCACTACTTTTTTTGTTTGAAGGTTAGAACGTGAGGTTGGACTCTCATATGACCAAATCATAATTGTCACCACAACATCATGTGAAAAGATATGTTGATTATATAAATAGTTTATAAAATTCATAAAAAGTTTATCATATAAAATAATATTTATACTTTAACTTAACTATTTTTTTATTGTAAAATAATATGTTATAATACTTACATCTCTATCTCGAATAACTCTAATTTTAATAAAATTTCCTTTACTATTTATATTTATAACACAACCCCAACATAGACTACATAATTTTTCCCATATGTACAATCCTTTGCCATCGTCCCGCAAGAACTCATCCACAACTGGACTCGTCCTTTAACCTTATACAACCAAAAGGTCAAGTCCCATTCCCCGTCCCCAAAAGTACTCCATCTTATAAAGATCCTTTGTAATCTTAACACAAACATAGACATAAACACAAACCCTCATCTTCATCCTTTTTGTAGTCCTAGTATGTTTGGGAACAGACCTTGTCCAATGATCAGAAAGGTGTCAGAGCTACTAGTCTTAGGTGAGACATATCCTCTGAAGTAACTTTAAAAGAAATTCAAAAGAAGAAAAAGAGAAAGAGGTGGGGCTCACTTATTTTTCTCTTCAAATTTCTTTTACAATAAACTTCAGGGGATCTGATTCTTGACACCCTCGTGGTGACGTTCTAGACACCATCGAAAGTTCATGAGATTCATTGGACATAAATTTACAGATGTAGCCACCAAGGGGTTTTGAGAAATTATGATCTTGGGGATTTTGATATGGGGATTGGTGGCTCTGGGTAAATCCACCAATGCAGGGAGAGAGATTTTGTTGAAATCTAATGGTTATAGTCTGAGTTTGATTCGATTGGGGTCCATTCCAATTTTGTCCATAAAAAGTTCAAATGAGTTTATGACTTATCATCTAACTAACAAGACTTTCATTAAGGTTTTTTTGACAGTGTCACTCTAGTTTTAAAAACTAAAAGCTCCAATACTAAGCTACAAAAACTTGTCTGATATACGTAATATATTTTTTAATCTTCTTTAAAGAAATGTAGACCCACATGACTCGCGTCTCCTTTACAAAATGCGAGCTCATATAGCCCGCATTCACATCCACCACAGACTGGCATTAAAATTTTGGAAAGGGAACATTATAAAGGATCGGAAGAAAAATTTAAGGAGGGGGAATATTATATATAATATAATATATTTTATATAATAAATATTATATTTTATACTATATAAAATAAATAAATTACATTATATTTTTTACATATAATATATTATTTATTTTTTAATATAAAATATTAAAACATAATTAATAATAAAAAATTTATAAATTATTATTTTATTGATAAAATTATATTTTTAATCATAATTTAATTCTTTTCAAGTGATCTGCATAAAAAAGAAAAATATTTTGTCTCATTAAAAAATCTTATGCAAAACCTCATTAATTTCGTTGAATGATTGAGCCAGATGTAATTATGCAAATTTTCAAGATGGATGGTGGCACACAGCTTCCTCTAATGACGCTATTTGCATTCTCACGGTCAGGTGCTTTTACTGCATCTATGTTATTGAACTTGAACCCTCACACCATTTCATGTCAACTCTTTTATTCCACGCACATTTCCTTCGCTTGTTGGGACCAATGAAGGAACAACAATTAATACACTCAAATATCTCAAACTCCAAGCAATCTATTTTATTTCTTTTATTTTAATAAAAATTATAAAATACCAATAAATGTATCATACAATTTTACCATGTCAACTCTGGAGGGGTTTTATTGAGCAAATATTTTGGGACATCTTTGACTGTGTTTAGTACACATAAATCATTTTTATAGGAATAAAAATGAGAATGAGAATGAGAATAAAAATAAAAATGTAATAGAGTTTTAGAATCTTAAATTAATAAGGTTTTTTTATAAGATTTTTAATGAGACAAAATATTTTTTTATGCAAATCACTTAAAAAGAATTAAATTATAATTAATAATATAATCTTATCAATAAAATTATAATTTATAAATTTATTATTAATAATAATTATATTTTAATATTTTAAATTAAAAAGTAAATAATATTATATATATAATATAATATAATTTATTTAGTTTATATAATATAAAAATATAATATTTATTATATAAAATATATTATTATATTATATATAATATTTTTCTTCCCTAATTTTTCTTCCAATCCTTTATAATGCCTCCTCTTCCAAAATTCTACCGCCAGCCTCTGATGTATGTTGAGTGCTGTCTCGTATAGTGCGCCTTTTGTAAAGGAGACGCGGACTACGGGAGTCCATGTTTCTTTTGAAAAATTGGAAAAAAACAAAATTAAGCGTATTAGATAATAGTTTTTACGATTCAGTGTCAAAGTTTTTAGTTTGTAAAATTAGAATTACAGTGCCAAAAAGCCCCTTCACTAAGGTTTATTACGATGGAGGTGAAAGGAGAAAATTGGAGATATGGATATAACGACAATGTCAAATCCAACGTATGCGTTCACAGGAGAACTTGGAAAGCGTAGGTGAAGCTGAACCACCTTTCCCATCTCTGATTTCCTCAGTCCATGTTACTTGTGGGGCTATAGCAAAGGGCTGTGGACTTGGGAAAATTATGTAATCTGGGTTCTAAATGTAAATAATAAAAGGAACTTTGTTAATACTAATTTATTTGAAGTAGATGTAAATACTACAAGGTATTATTTTGTACCAGAAAAAATAATTTGGTTAAAATGTAAATATTACATTATATATTAGGCCTTTTAACAATTTTGTAAACTTTTTACATAATCAATATATATTTTCACCTGATGTTATAGTGACAAATTGTGATTGTGTTATATGGAGGTGCAAACTTACACCCTAATCTTAGAGATGCTTTAAAGAATCTAGCCAAATTATATCATACATTTAACTACTACATTTTTTTTCCTAAGTTTTGTTTTTACTTTTCAAGTAAACACATAGACCTTCCAAATAACAAAAAAAAAAAACGGTTTTAGATTTCCACGGGACCAAATGACAGAATTACTTTCAGCACGTTTCTCACCCTTTAAATAACACAGTCCAACGTGGAACAACCGATTTTACTTTTGGTAATTATGTCATACTGAGTATTTAATATTATAATTATGCATATTATATTACGTAATTTAATTAATTTTTAATATAAATCACATAATTGAATTGAATTATAAATTTTAAATAAATACGATTTATTTATTAAAATATCAATGATAATAATATAATAAGTATTTCCAGAACAAAGAGGTTGAGTGACACAACAATCATTACCAATATACCTAAGGTGTTACAAGATGCAGTTCACCAGCTACGCGCTGCACTGCTTTACATTTATATTTAAATTGGTCCCCCTCAAATTGGAGAAGTGGGGTAGAACAGATTAATAATCAGTATTCAGCAGGGAAATTGTTTAATTTGGGAAATCGAGCACACTACACTAGCTGCAATTCAGGACAAATAGTGCACATCCATGCTTTTCCACTGCCAGTGATAACTTACCTTCCACTATTACTATGTCTTTTCCACTCCACACTTCCTTGCCCTCACAGGAACTGAAATCTCTGCCCGGAAGCACTTTACCCAGGTCAGAAGTCTCCGCAGATATCACTGTCTTCTCTTCATTTAGATTGAAGAAAGCAACATAGACTTCTCCTACATAAACATGCAGCAGAAGAGTTATGGGAAAAAAATAAAAAGGATGTCTTTGTTGTTCAGCATGTTAGTTTATTATCAAAATGATGGAAGAGGTCAATACTCAAGAAGTTGCCGAAACCCACAATATACACGAAGGTGAAGGCTGACTTTGCCTCAACTTAACTGACAAAATTCTCCCCTACCCTACATGCTGGGGGCGGGTGATTGTTTGGGATTTCAGGTAGTAGAGCGGAGGAGATTGATAGGATGTAGACAACTAAACATGCAAGTCGCATCAACCAAGAAGGAGACCGTCCTCTGTTCTGTTTTTTTTTTTCCCCCTTCCAGAAATTGGCCATTATTTGTTATTGCAGTGCTTGCTCACGATGAGTCAATTTTTATTTGTTCTTTCGCAGAAAACAAGAAAATTCTTAAGCTTTATCTAAAATGGTTGATTATATCAGACCTTCTCTTCCTGTGGCAACCCAAGAACGAAGCCCGCCAGAATTAACCGCTGCTGCATCAATGGCCAAGCTGAATTATGAATAATAAATGAAAAGGAGAAAACACAATAACTGCCAGAAACTATTTGTCATTATAGAAATGAGTCCTTAAATTTTCACCTCTGACAGAATCAAGTGTTGCACACAGGCCGGAATAACTGTTTACCAGGGTCCCATTAGGATTCAGTTCCCATATCTGTTATAAGTAGATAGATCAGCTTCCAATAGAATCCAGAAATATCAGGAATATACAAGTCTTAAGGTAATCGGATACAAGAAATTAGCCAGGGCTTATGATATCTAAATAGGGGTGGACGTATTGATATGCTTAGACAAGTATATTATTGAATATTTTTCTGTATCCAGCTATCCACCCTCGAGACAAACTACAAAGATTACACACTGGCTAACTGATTACACTTATATACAGTAAGCACAAGAACCAATACCACCCTCGTAAATGAAATACAGAATACAACATACCTGATTTGCATCCCATCTGCAAGGAGAAAATGTCCCTCTCTTGAACTCCTTAGAAGTAAGCTTTCTTTTTGGAGAAGCATCCAAGCATAATTCCATTCTGTTAGTTGCAACTAAATGATGTTTCCCTCGATAGTCCCCTTGATACATAATGTTCTTACCTCTGTACCAGCATCAGTATAACAATTTCTGTTAACAACATAAACAACTTAAAAAAAAAATATTCAGCCAAATAGATCAAACAAAGAAAAAGCAGTATTACAATGTCCAGCGAAGTTCTCTCTTGTGTACGCAAAATGGTGCTTGTTGCTTGTTTCCTAAACTCCTTTTCCAACAGATTCTTTGAAGATCTTGGTCTAGACTTTCAATAGACCAACCACTTGCCTTTGACTCAGTACAGCCAATGAGACCTAATGAATGTGTATATGATGTTGGTCTATCTCTCTTGGATCTTCCAATTTTCCCAGCAAGATCCTTTGCTTCGCTTTTAAAGTTGTTTGGGCTTGTAATATAAGGAAACTGTCAATGCAGCAGTAGTGATATATTATCTGACAAACCTATTATTCCCAAAAGAAAATAAAAAATGATTTACGTACCTCCATATTATCTGAGCTGAAAAAATCAATCTCCAGCAGGGTAGGATTCGTGATGAGATCATATGTGGTCTCATCCAGCTTCCGCACATCCCCTCCATACATTAGGGGAGACTTTGCCATGGACCACAACGTCATCTGTAAGATAAGAATACTTGGAATCATTAATAATGAATATTCACACACCACCATAGGTACATTAATATATAGGAAGCAACTCAGTTGTGCTTCTATGCATACCTGAGTTTTTTGCTCATCTAGACTGAGGTTAGAAAATCTGTGTGGACCTTCATTTGAACCTGTAAGAGAGAAGAAAAAGAGGTAGTTTATGATCCAATTCCCAAAGGTCTTAAAATTTAAACCAGCTCGTACCAATTATCTAAACATCTTTCAAATTTTCTAACGCTTTATGAAAAAATTCTAGTGCATCAGTAATGTCCTTGAGTTAATAGAATTAATTTATCTTCAGAGAATGCTCCACCCTGCAAGAAGATTTTGGTTCACTCATCACCAACTCATTCATAATATGGTCATGGTGCCTTTCTTGGAGGCAGGGGGTGTAAAGTAGCAGTGCAGCCTTGAAACCTGGATCAGTTAGCCATCCCAATGGTAGCATGTCCAAATCGGGCCAAGATTTTCCCTTCAAACCTTTTGCTCCTATCATATCAGCAGTAGCGAAATCCCTGACACAGAATTAAAAGAACTAGAATTATATAACACGGTGATAACAGAAGGCAGATGAAGTAATAATGACCAGCTCTGGAGACTCGGGTACAATATATTGAATTGAAAACCTAATCACCTAGTCACATGAAAATGTGCTTTAACATCTCCCCAGTTATCCCAGTCATCTCCCGTTATACGATACATGTTGACTAGTCCACTGACATCCTTAGCCATGGCTGGTGTTACACTGGTTCCAGGAGACAAAGAATATACAATGGGACGATCGAGCTCCTCAAGAATCTGGCATGGCACTTCATATAGTAAGTTTTCCTATAAATCTTTGCCAAATTATTACTGATCCAATTGTTAATATGAAAAACAGATAGGGAGAGGCCAAGTGCGAGAGGGAACTGCAGAATACCTCTGATACATAGCTTATTTCATTTAAATCCAAGTCATCACCAAACACACAGTCATGTTTCACTGCAAGGAAAATACAAAAGCCATATCTATCAAAGTGACAGGAAAAACATAGGAAGAATTGCTTCTACGCTCATATCTGGTACCACAAGCCCACAGGGTCCTATGAGTACATTTTTTCTGTAATCCACAAGTAAATTGTTAATCTATAACACAGATGGGCATTTCTAGTAGACTAGATGGAAAAGTCCGCAAGTTGAACAGTTCTAAAGTGTGGTCCCAGGAAGTAAGCCCAGTTAATTTAATCTGAATTTTCATGGAAACAGAAGCTCCCAACGATAGAACTTAAATTTAAGTTAAAGGGAACACTAAAATACCGACTCCATCTTACAAAGCCCTTAGAATCATCTTTATAAAGCAGACAGTTCAAATGCTTCACCTGTGCAAATTTAGGTGAAAATGATATCTGGAATGCAGTAAACATTTCGAGAACATTATGATTAATGTTTGTAACATATATGTTGTTATAGTGCATGATAAGTAGAATATGTTTTGGTAGTCGAAATACCCAAATCAACACCCCATGCAGCATATTGCTCATAAAGGGACCTCAAAAAGGCTCTTCCAGCTCCCAACTTTGTATTTACACTCATGAAACCATGAGGCATCCATGCACAAGCCCTTTCCGGGATTGCTATGTCTTTGGCATGCCACACTCGACCAGATTCCTGATAAGAGCCTCCCTACCAAATTGCAAGAAGGCAAAATCAGTTGTCAACAAGAACTTAAGTTCGAGGCACAACAATATCTCCAAAAGACCGTTTTCTAATTAGAGGAACAAGAATCAACAGAAAACTTCCTTCTGTCCTTTGCGCAAATATATGCATATCTTGCTTCTGATGTATTTTCAGATAAAATTTATTACCCAACGAACCTATTACTATTAATGTTGAATTTGACAAGAAAAAAATTATTAAAGTCAAAGCAGAAATGTGGAGCAATACCGTTGTTGTATCCAAGATAGGGGCATTTGCATTGACAGCTTGTGTGCTTATCCCTCTCATAATATGAATCCCAAACTTCAAACCCATGCTATGTACTTTATTAGCCACTTCGCTGAAACCTTTCCCACCTTTGGAAGAAGGCCACCTTTCCGGATCGGGGATCATCCTCCCCCATTTATCAATTACATCGAATCCAAGAGAATCAGGATAAGCACCCTTGACTTTCTTTCTATACCAGAGGTAATCCACCACAACATACTACAAGGGTTTGATGGAAAGAAATCATATCTACATCTAGCAAAGCACTACGGTGTATATATATCATCGTAAGCTTTAGTTTTCTGCAGTATATGTACCTCATATCCATGATCTTTGAGACGCTGAGAAATAATTTCAGCATTCTCTAAGAATTCTTCTTCAGAAATTATCCAGCTAAAGGAATCATAGGAATTCCAACCTCTCGGTGGGAAGCTAGCTCGCTGTAGGCCACTCCTAGTTATATTTTCAGATGACACACTGAAATGAACAATCAAAATTTTCACATATGTTATTCATTCCTTATTGATTTGGTTAAAGAATATTGATAAGTCTGACCAGATGTATCAATAATCGATGAGATGAGAAGATTGCATCATGTTACATCATTTGTTACTTTTTTATTAACCAACAACTGAACAGCATTTGGGTTGCACTGGAAAATATTTTTTCCCCAAATTTGAGGCAAAAGCAAACATGCAAGTAAAAGTTTCTTTCAGGAGTGCGAAAATATACATCCAAACCGACACTGAACAGATAAAAAGAAATTACATTAATGAGAGTATTATCAAACTATTCGATAACAGCAGTTCATCTATACTTTCAACTTCGTAGTTCCAGAAAGCTGTAGAAGTTTGAATATTCATGAAACATAAGCAAAATTGTCCAGTTTCTGGTATATAATTCTCCTTAAAAAGATGAAACCGATATGCATTATCCTTTAACATTCTCCAGTGGAAAGCGATGGTAATGGAAGCATAAAACTTCATGGGTTTTGGCTTCAACTGACCAATCAACCAGAAACAATCAGTCAAAGCCGTGAAATTTCATATCAAACTTATCTTCCAATGTCCAGAGAAAAGAGTATATCGTACAGAAACATGCAGTCGATACTCATTATTAAACTAAATGTTAGAAGAGGAGGAGAAGATACTTACATACCTCTGAATACAGAGAACAAGGAGAAAGCAGAAAGAAATTACATTGAAATACTTCATGGTTGCTTGCTGTGACGAACGTGCCAGCAAACAGCTGTCGACTGCTAAATACTAAATTTTAACCGTATATATTGTTAAAAAAAAATTAGAAAAAAAATAAGATGAGTTGTAAACGATATACCTAACAGTGACATTTATACCTTTAATGCTATTGCGTTCTTCGTCGGGTTGCATTTGCTCATTTTCCTTGTCGCCACTTGGTTAACCCATTTTGCTTTTTTACGCAATCCCAAAATAGCACTTTACTGGGTCTTCTTCGAAGATACATTCCATTAAGGAAGAGGAACAGTATCTTATGGGATTTCCTCCATTTAGAATTGGATAAACTCAACCTAAAGAATTATTTGCTCCAGACTTCGAGGGAAACTTTGCTTTGATAAATTCGAATTAGGGAGTAGAGAAAAAGGACAAATGTATCTGATGGTATTTCCTCCATTTAGAATTGGATAAACTCAACTTAAATTGGCATGAATTATTTGCTCTGGACTTTAAAAGGGAAAATTTTCTGTGACAAATGTTTTGGAAATTAGGGAATGGAGAAGAATAACAAATGTTTTCCGAGTGTGGTGAAACAGGTGTCGCTTTCAACCATGCCGTCTCGTTCAAGCCCTTAATGATTGACATCAGGCTTGTTACTGGGTGAATGCCTAGAAGAATGCGGGGGTAAGCGCGTGCGCGTAGACTCCTCCCCTAAGATAAGGTGCCGGTGAACGACCCTTCATTTGGATCCCATTCATTTATGAACTCAATAAAATTATAATTAAAAATTATTAAAAGTTTACGAGATATGATTGTTCAATGATATGGTAATTGATTATCATATATGTCACATTGGTTAACCGACCAATATTCTGATTTACGTCATCTGTCAATTATTTTTATTTAAAAAATTAACATTACCCCACATGTCTTGCCATATTAGAGGCATCTTCAACAAATATTTTTCATTAAGAAAGAGCAAACTAACTTTGTTATGAAATTAAAGTCTTCTTTAGAACATCTCGTGTCACTTTAATGTTCCAAAACTTCCTATAATTGATTACTCAAGGTTTAATGTTCCAAAACTTCCCCTCAGCGAGTGTTTCAATTTGTAGGATATAATTTAGAAGAAAAAATTAACCATTTAATTATTATAATTTGTCTTTAATTTTTAATTTAATCTTTATAATTTATTTTTTTAAAAAAAATCACTCCTTATAATTTTTAACTGTTACAGTGTTAATTCTTATAATTTGCTAATGTTACAAATCCAACCTCAGATGCTTACATAGACAAAGGGAGTCAAATTTTGTCTCAAGTGACTAATAGAATGTTGAGTTAGCTGCCACGTAAGCTAGATGAGATGAATGAGATGCCACATAAGTTATGAGAGAACGAAATTTGTTTAGGTGTAAATAGTGAAGGGTATATCGAACAAAATTAATGATAAGAGTTCAATTTATACGTGTGAAGTCTAGTACAAATAAAGTCTATGTACATAATATATTTTAATCATTGAATATATAAATGACATGCCACGCCTCGAAAACGCATCTTCATATTCACCTTGAACGCGTCTTCCTCTTCAGCTTGCACACGCAGAGACCAGCATCCTCATCTCCACCTCGAGAACGCGACGCAGGGGAAGGTTTGAATATTATACATATCATTCTAGTATATTTGGCCATTAACCTACTTGAATATTATATGTATCATTCTACAACTACAACATATGCAAACACGTGCCCCTCTAAGGGTAATTTGCGCAGATTTGCTTTGTTGAAATCTTCGAACATAGAAAAGTTGGAAGATTTACACGAAATAATTGCAGATAATTAGAAAAATTGAAAGAGAAAAGCGGCATCAATATGATTGTGTTGGGAAGCTCTTTATTGCATCTACTATATATAACTAGCAGCCTCTCCAGCAGTAGAAGATCAAAATTCTGCAGCAAAATACTGCAGTAAAATTCTGCAGCAAAGAACAAAATTCTGCATAAAAAATACTGCATTAATAAAAGAACGAAGTTCTGCCACTTTCACAGTTAGCGAATGGTCCCCCCCATTCGAAGATAAGTCACTTTCACATTTAGCTGGAGAATCAAAACAATAAACAAGTGGTCCTTTCTTCACTCACTTTGATGTACAGAAGCTCGAACAATCCCCACAAAAAAAAAATTACTCACATGTGGGCTCCACACTATGGCTTCCATTTTATGCAGCTTTCAACATACAAGAATTAGAAAAACAAATCAAATCTGCGTGAATACCTTGGGTTGCATCGGAAATCTGTACACGTTGCAAGAGATTTAACGCTGCACAAGTGGAGAAAGCTCTAGCCCTAGCCTCAGATCTGCATTTTAAGTTTAACGCTGCAAGAGAGAGTTTTCTTCTTCTGCATTTCAACGCTGCAGTAGCTTGCCCTCTGCGTCTCAGCCAACAATGATAAACGCAGCATACATACAGGGACAAGTAATTCATAAGGGGCGTTAAGTTGGGTTAAGTGGCATTTTAGCCATCTCATCTAGCTTACGTGGCAGCTAACTCAACATTCCATGGACAAAATTTAACACGTTAGTCCATGTAAATACTGTTGGTACTAAAAATTATAAGAATCAACTTTATAACGCTTGAAAACTATAAAGAATGTTTTAAAAAAATAAATTATAGAGATCAAATGATTAATTTTTTTTAAAATTAATTTAATTTAAATAAAAAAATATTTTTAAAAAAAAAATAAGTGTGGTCCTCATCATTTCCTACTCATAACTAATTTGCCATTTAGGTGATTATGGAGGGTGAGTGGATTTTGTCTCTTAAATATACACAATCATATGATGTTCTTTTGGTGATAAAATGTGTGAGTTCTAAAAACTGGTCATTAGTGGTGATATGGTTCCTAATAAAGAATAACTTTTCTGGAAAGATCCATTGTTGTAATCTACTAGAAAATTGCATTTGAAGAACATACTCTTCTTTATTCTCTTGTTTGTGTTTTTCAAAAGTTGATTTTTTTTTATTTAATTGTTGAGCTTCTAACATCAAATTTGAGATCATAACTGGAGATATCTGTACCCATTCTTGCTGTGGCTTAATGTCTCTTCTTATAAATTACATATAGAGTAAAAATTCCATTTAACATAGAATTTCATGAATGTACCTTGAAACGCGTGATAATAGAGATTATTGTGCGATATGATTTTAAGTAATTCATATTGATGTATATGAATCAGTTCTACACAATTTACACCTTATTAAAAACATGCTTCTTTCATTGATTAAAACAATCCAAATTAAATTTATAAATTATGTACATAGATTAGAATTCTTCTTTTGATTACTAGTCTTACTTGGTGATTAATCATTTCTAAAAATATCTCTTAGGACTTAAAAAGCCTAGTTGACTTGTCTTTTGCAGGACAGAAAAGGTTTTCCAAAAGTAAAATAAAAAATAAAAAATCTTTCGGGTTGAATTAGTGTATACTTTTTCCCTGCATGGGGTGCACATCCCCAAAATATATTTTAAATTATCCAGATTTTCATTTAAACAGTTTAAAGTTAATTTTTTAAATTTTAATAATCATTTTTTAAATTAATAATTAAAACATTATTTTCATTCTACATTTTACATTCTTTAAAATTAAAAAATACCAAAATATAAAAAAATTCAAATTATTTAAATTTAATCTAGATAATTCAGATTAAAAAACACATCCTAATCGATGAGCGGCTGAACCTACCCGTCTTCAGCCCCATGCTCCTTGATAGCACCCTAACCAGATTAATTTTCCCTCGTAAAAATATATTAAGGTGCTTCATTTAAACTTCTTTTGGGGGGGGGGGGGGGAGCACTTACAATTAAACATTATTATTATTATTATTCACAATCACACTCGAAGTATGCAAGCATCATTTCTCCACGTGATTGCTTAGAAAAAGATTTTGAAATCATGCTCTTACATAATTTTGCCAATGGGATCGTTAAAACGACAAAATAACTTTTGTATTCCTAATAAATTCCACAATATTTTAGTACAAAAAATATATCAATTTCTTCTCAGTATGAAGAAATAACCAAACTGCTACGTGTTAGATATAGGGACGAAATACAGGTGCCATCTCCAGAGAATACAATGGTTCATAAGGGAAAGAGAAAGTAACCTACAGTCCACTCTCGCTTCTGTAGGCCATTATTTGCCATCCACGTTTCCGGTGACGATCCCCACCTAAACACACGCATCAATCGCAGGCCGGATCCTAAGTTTACCCATGGATTAAAAACACCTAATTTTTAGATCGCGCACATTTCTTGGAGAGGCACATGGACCAATTAGTTTAAAACTTGTACCAGAAAAATTGCTGTAATCAAGCTTTACACATGCAAGGAGTCAGAGGGTTCTCCCAAAGGTCATAGTTAGGGAAAGTCTGTTCTGGCAATCCAGTTCGTGTCTGGTGGGTAACAACAACATCTTCTACAAAAGTAGCCCAACCCATGTATGGATCCCCAAAAGACTTGGACATAAGTCCTTTGTCAGGCTTAATTGATTTGAGACGGTGACCCATGTATCTACGGGCCCCAATGATCAGTTTAGCGAAGTTGCCCCCATGGGTCATCACAAATACGTCAGACTTTAAGCATACTAAGAAGTCCAGAGCTGCAAGGCTCGTCACGTGCTTTCTAAAAGGATCCAACTCCTCTTTAGTTGCCAACTCCTCCTTTGTAACCTGTTATTAAAAGTGAAACGATTAATCACATTGCATAGGATCAAAAGACCTTATCGTGAATTTATAGCTGAACAAAATAAAATATTAAATCATTTATATAAAAAATTATAAATTATAACAGAAAAATATTCGAGCATAACACTGCACCATAGTTATAGCCTCGACTGAGATATTAGAATCCCGTGTCACAACATGATAAGAAGGGTGCTCTTAAAAAAGAGTGAAGGTTTTTTTTTGTAGGGGGGGGGGGTGTGGGAGGGGGTTTCAACATTTATTCAGGACCCACGAAGCAGTACCATGCTCAATTTCAATAATTCTTTTGAAGTGGACAGGCCTTACCAGATTTGGGAACATATTCCTCAGTGGTGCCATCCGGTTCTGTCCACCATACACTTGTCCGGAAGCAACATAAATTTGAGTTTCCTTAGGATAGCCCATAGCCCGAAGGATAACAGCCACTTCTCCAGGCTCCAGAGGACATCGTCCTTCCTTTCGCTTCTGCAGGGCCAATTGCCACAGGTGGGAACCATTCTGCATTTTCAACCAAGATAATATGAAGAAGGAGCTCCAATCGAAGCCTCTTAGGCTTCACACTAACAATTTAACTTTACAGCACCTTATACCGTCGAGGCCACTCTTTTTTTCTGTACTCTGCCATTTTAGCTTTCTCCTCTCTTGTCCCCACAAAATCACAGAATGATAGACCCACCATTCCTTTCTCAAACCTGAGATGCAGAGCCCTATTCATGGAAAAACTATTAGATAACTGACACCAAAAAATGAGACCAGATTCAGCTTCAGCAAGATCTTGATCGCAGATGTGACATACATATAAGGGTTTGAACTGCCAGTTCGGTTTCTCATTCTTGATGCTAGTAAATTAGCCATCTGCTCTATATGAGGAAGAAATTTCAGAGCATGATAATTGACTCTACATCTCAACCTGTTGATTTCTGGAGGAACATTGTCATATCTGAAACAACAGAAGTGTCGTGACAAGAACATAAACAACAAATATTGTAAATAGTGGTGGATAGCATATAAGTCATCCTTCACCTACCCCAGCCTATCAACAAAAGGTTTCAAAGCCATAACCTTCTTCTCCTTGATTCTGGGCAGAACATTGTCAATATAAAATTGAGCTGGTGCATATTTTGGAATGTTTTTAACAGTCCGTCTGAAAAACACAACACATTTGCTTGGTGAATCAAGGTAGTTGCAACCAACCAGAAAGACATCATAATCTAATGCCAAATCTCAGATTTAACTAGGTTGACATGAATGGTAAGCATTTCATACAGATAAGAGTTAATATGTAAAAGGTTAAATAAAGAACAAAAGAAAAAGCATTAGAGAAAACATTTAGTTTGGGAACATATAGAGTCCTATCTGCTAATCCCATCCAATCATTTGCCTGAATTTACCTCCCTAATTATTCTGCCAATGAACTGTCCTGCAAATGTTCAAGCCAATAATTAATGCAAAATAAAACCATGCCTAGGGTCTTTTGACCAACTGATTTTCCACTCCATTGCACACTATTGTGAGATAACTAATTCATTATTAGGCTATTAGAAGTTTCAGGAAGAACAGTGCTTGTTCTCCTTTCTCTATCCATAGACAATGCCCCATCATCATAACTAAAGGCTATGCTGAATGAACAAGCAATTACAACTTATTATCCTGCTATTCACAAGATCCAGAAATTCAATCAAGACCTGACACAAATCCGTCTACAGATGAGACAGAATACAGGCCCTTCACAAATAAATCCATCTCTTTTAAGCAACTCAAAATTTACATTTTCAATTCAGTTAGATCCATGGCACAGGAAGATATCAAACCTTATACTTGTGAATAGCTCTGTTTTATCAGTAAACCAAGCAGGAATATCACGGACAATGCGGACGTCATCCTTCAGGTAGTCAATGAAGTGGTCCACATCAAAAATGTGTTCAAATTTCCTGCAAACCATGTAATGTATCATCAAGATCAGCAAGGCCAACCGTAATTTCACACATTGTATGACCATTGCAATAACATTCAAATATGTTATACTTGAGTTAAAAGCACCTGTAGAGTAGTATGATGCATAACGTTAACACCAAGATGATCATGGAGGTTCAGATAGAGGCAGAAGTAGAAGCAGCAACAATGTGTCTAGTAGGAAGAGGTAAGCAATGAATGTTTGAACTTTGAGTTCAAAGTGATAAGCTCGATCTGTTGTCAATGGTACTCACCACAATACTTGGAAAATTAGGGTCAAAGGTGAAACAAGTACCTAGGCACTAAATTGGGCAGCAAGGTGCAACCCACGGTGCCTTCCAGACTGCAGGTGAGCCATGCTGAATTCGAATTAGTGTTTTGGGCTCATAACAGTTAAACTCATTTGGCACTTGGCACAAGCTTATAAAGTCAAAATTATAGCTCTTACGCTGTAAAAATTAGAGTGGCCCCAGTCTTCTGGAAAATGACTGTGGCTAGGTGATAAGAAATCCTAATTTATTCCAAAGAATTACACTGTGCTTTTTACTTAATTTGTGGCAACCATCAGGTGACTCAATCTCATGCAAATGATTGAAATGGACTTGAAGCCAGTGATGTGAAAACTGCCACATCATTCAGTAAAGAGGGTTTTGATACTATGTTCTGACATCAACAGCATCTCTCTTAGGTAAAACGTGCAGTAAGGGAACCCAAAATAGGCAGACAGTAGCTTAGCTAAGGAAGCATAGATTAATTGGCTTGCAAAATGGTCAAACACCAAGAGATATTAAAGAAGAGCTGTGAGAAGCCCCTATTGATTAACTATATGTTTTTATCTATTCTTGAATTCTTGATTATGTTATATTTCATACATAGCTTAGCACATTGGCAATAGCAGTTAAACTTATCCAAACATAAAGATGAGAAAATTATTGGAGATAACTCACGTTTGGTCTTTCCAAATCTGGTCCTGCTTCAACACTGGCAAAATAAGAGTGGCATTCATTATTTTCGCCACAGCCACAGCATTGCATATCTGCATTTGGAAATATGGTCCAAAGTAAATAATTGACAACCAGATATTCAATAACAGTTGCCACAACCACTGCACTGCATGACAGTATCATGAATTACATGCAAAAACCGAACTCACATCAGAACCAACCCTAAATGGTAATTCTAGCTGTTATGCTAGTGGAACATATTGCAAATATAACAGTATTGAGTTAAAGCCCTTATTTGGGATAAGAATGCAGAGGCTCCTTGAAAATGTTACTAGGTCATCTATATCTTCTTCTTTTTTTTTGTGGGTATTGTTAGATCAGTATCTTCAATAGACTCTATCACATAAAACACGTGTTTGTACCATAACATGAAGTGTACGCAAAAACTCTATTTAGATTATTGTTTTTTTATTACTATATCAGACAGTTCAAAGCACAATGACTCCAAATATTTAATAATAGAAAATTTTCTTTGACCCAACTGAATCACAGAACAATGACAATGCAATGTATGGATAAGACAAAAATAATAAACAATAATAAACACACAAAAATTGAGACAAAATTTGCAGAAAAGTAAAATATTCTAGAGTTTATTACAATTGACAGGTATTAACTCATACCGCAATTCTTTGCTGATTTAGACCACCTTCAGCATGGATGAAAATATAGCCATTTGTTTCATTTTCAGGAGGAAGTTCTACATGAAGGTATAACAGAATTAATAATGATAGCAATGGTGATGGTAATAATAACAGCCACAGGCTAATATTAATATATTCTGTAACCACATGAAAGGGTGGATTAGATAAGAGAAAAATAAAATATTAAAAGAAGAATGAAAAAAAAAAAAAACCATTTGCAGATTATTTTGTAAAGTATGGTATGGATGTACAGC
The DNA here is from genome assembly GCA_032878935.1 of Erythrophleum fordii. Taxonomy (NCBI): domain Eukaryota; kingdom Viridiplantae; phylum Streptophyta; class Magnoliopsida; order Fabales; family Fabaceae; genus Erythrophleum; species Erythrophleum fordii. The sequence goes on from JAVQMF010000054.1 coordinate 47,564,432, forward strand.
CTTATTGTGCATGTGTGCTAGTGTGATGGAGAGGGGCAAGGGTTATATCATAAGGAAAAGTTAATGAATCGATCCACTTCGTTAACAAAGAATTGCATCACAATGATTATAAGAAATAACCATCATGAATTGAAACTACACATATCTTTCTCCAGATTCTAATTATAATAATGCATTGACAGTTTGTTGTTAATAAGAGCAAAAATAGTTTAAAAAGTTTTGAATAAAAATGATTGTATTACTTTAATTGATAATATCCCTGCTAGTGTCGTTGGCACTTCGCATTTGGCAATGTTGATGAGATAGACGGTAAGCCAAAAACACATTAAGTGACCCAAAAAAAAAAAAAAAGGAAACCTGAAATAACACCATCTCGGCGCTCAGCACAAGGCTTCCAAGATGTCGTTGCTGAGTAAGGATTTTCCCAAAGAGACGGTGATTCTTTGACCTAAAAAGGGTACAACACAGCCTAAGTAAATGGGGGAAAAACTATTAGACAATATACAAGGAGCAAATGGATAACTAATGTGATAGTCCTTGATAACTTACATGTGGGCAGTGAAGAACAATCCCATCTTTTTTACACAAGTAAGGGGCATTCTACAACAAATTGAAGGTGAAACTAGTAGTGAATTTCAAGAGAGAAGAATACTTTTGACTACATCAGCTAAACTATTATGGCAACAATTCCATGAATTACTTTGGCATCCACCCAAATGAGGATGGGTTAAGTATGACCCAATAAAAATTAAAAAAAAAAATTTACTCCCGCTGGTTTGCCAAATACCATGTGACAATCGTTCACTTTCAAAGAAACAAAATTAAATAATACATTGTACATGGTAATGCAATCTGGTCATCTTTTGTTTTCCACATATTTTTCTCAGCAGCCAAGCAAACGGTATAATCAAAAGCAGTTGTAGACATATACATAGACAACTGAGAATGTAGAACGCAACAAAAGCAGAGGACTCACCAATTTATTCACAATTGAAAATATTGTGATTAAACCGAGGACAACTAAAAGGAAGACCAAAAATAGAGGGATCCTGGAGTTGTGCGAAGAAACCCTAGCATCATCATTAAAGAAGGGGCACAGATACTGGAAATGAGAAAGGAGGGGACGATCACGTTCCTTGGAAGAGTGGCGATCACGCTCGTCGTCGTCGTCGAGCTGGTTATCGGGTATTAGAGGAGATGAATCGCCGTCGCGCTTCAACGGAGAAGAAGAGGCTCGGCTTCCGAGTGAGCTGGAGTGTCTCAGCTCAGCCATGGCCCGCTTCGGACTGTATAACAGATTTGCACCTTCTGCTTTGCCGATCTGCTCTGCTTCATTTCCGCGTGTGGAATGCATCTTGATTTATGAAGGGTCTCCTAAGTCCATGAGAATTCTGATCCAGTTGTGAAACCTTTTTTAACTCTTATTTCATACTGGTAAAATTCTGTTCTTTCCTAGTGATTGTGTCATGTGTAATAAAATTTAAAATAAAATTATTCAAAATTTTTAAATTTTGTTAAAATTACATATAATTACCTTTTATTTTTAAAATATGCACAAATTTTTTTAAAAAATCAAAAGAATACATTACATCTTAATTTAATTCTAAGTTATTAAACTAAAGTATTATTTATTAATTTAAATACACATATTTTTTTAATTAAAGCAACATTTATTATTATTTTTTTATTTATACATTTTTAGATATAATTTGATAAACAAGATAAGAATATTTAGATTATCAAACAGCATAACAATTAATTTTTTGTTTAAAAAAAAGAAATTAACTAATATGTATTTAGATTAATATAAGATATTATAATAAAAAATTTAAAATTAAACTAAACATAAATTTTAAAATAAAAAATTTTGTATGATTTATTTTAATTTAAAAAAAATTATTACTTGGGACAAGATATGAAATTAGAAATTATAATTAAATTTCGAAGGCATTTTGCAATCACAAGAATGACACTTTCTGCAGCTTTTTACCTTAATATGTTAAAAAAAAAACAAATAACTCAAAAATTCAGTCATCAAAATTTATTCATAAAGCCCTTAAAATATTTTTAAAGAGGTCACGACATTACTTTTACCATAACTCTTTTAATTTTTTTTAAGAATTGTGATGTCATCATGTTAACTTTTTTTTTTAATTTTTTTTACTACAATTAATACAAAGCCAAAGCACATTAACGTGCAATAAATATAATTGAGAATATTAAAATATATTAAATATATATAATTTTATTTTTTAATTTGTTTGAAATCTTAATATAATTGAAAATATTACATTATTATAAAATTATTTAATCTTTTAAAGATTACATTACAATAATAAATTAATATAAAAAATTTTAAGTGACTCAATTAAATAAAATACTCTATCTTATATTTATTTATGCAATATAACTAATTTTAAATTAAAATATGCATTATCATAAAAATTTATTTGGTAATATAAAAATTAGGCCAATAACAATTAAGTGGTTAAGTAATACAAAAAATTTTGTTAAGTGAGTTAATTAAATTAAATATTTTCTCTTTTTTTTACTTATACAAATAACATGTATTAAACCAAAAGATGCTTTATTATAAAACTCATTTGGTCCAAATTACATATAGGGTTTCAAAATGCATGCAATACTGAATATGTGAAAATAAACATATTTCGTAGCATAATGAGATCAAACCCTTCTTCTTTGTATAAATAAAAATATTGCTCGGTTTAAATTGTGTTTTTCTCACACAAGTATTAATGGGTTGAGCCAATCACCCACTTTAACCCCATCAATGTTTATTCCTAACGCAAGCCAATGCTAGGATTTTCTTACTGTTAGAAGGAAAAAGAGAAGGAGAGAGAGGAGAGGGGGGGGGGGGGGGGACACAACAAAGTCACAAATTATCATGAGCTTTTCGCAAGTATACTAATCTTACTCATTTATTTGACTCATATAATGGAAATTTATTCTTTCAATATAAAATTGGTTGTTATTTTATAACTATTAGTTGGATGAGTCATTATTTTCAATATTATATTATTTATTTTAATTTAAAGTTTAATCACTTTATATTATTTTAATTAATTTATATAAGACTCTTTAAATTTTAATATTACAAAAAAGATTATACCATATATTATTATTATTCTACAAATACGTAACAACTTTAAAAATTTATTACCAACATGTCAATGAACTATGCTTTTCAAAACAGCTTTTATAAGTATAAAAAAAATTTATAAAATTTTTACCAAACTTAAAAGAGTTCTACAACAATTTTTGAGAAATCATTCCATTCTCAAATAAATAGACCATTAAATTATCCCAAAACAAAGGGCTCACAAGAAGGAATGCGAATCGTTGCAATGAAATATATACTGTAGACGGTGCGTTAAGCCAAGTCTCCAAATAAAAAAGAAAAAAAGAACGCCTTTTATAGGCTTGGCTTCTAAGAAACGAAGAAAGGAGCCACCAACTGCCAGATGCCAGCTTATCCGAAGTTCAACCTTGGCTCTGTGGCTCGTGCATTTACAGGCTTTGGCGAGGGTTTAAGAAGCTGAGCAGAGCATTGCGAAACAGCGGTGGCTGCAACATCCCTCACTGTTGCTGCGGGAATGATCATGATGGAGGCGGTGAGGGTTCGTCTGGTGTTCGAGGACTGGCACATGCTGAGTAAGTCAAAGAAGAAGGAGGAGCTTCAGCGAAGCTGGGTTCTGCTAAAACCCGAAACCAACACTATCTGTGACCTAGCCTCCCATATTTTCGACACTTTCCGCCTGCATCGGACTTGCCCCAATGGCATCATCCTCTCAGTATGCTCTGTACCTCTCGGATCGTTGTGTCTGACTCAAACAATTGAAATATATGGATATTAAATTTATTGAAAAAAGGAATGCATATATGGGCGGTGATTTAAGAAAACATTCAGGAATGTTTGGGTCGGACCGCAAACTGGCGGATTAAAGTTCGAATTTCATTTTTAATTTGGCTAACCATGATTAACTTCTAATGGGCTTAATTTAACTAAGATGTTGAAGAATTGAGAAAGTAAAGCTTCTAGGGCATAATGCCAGCGCTATCTGGAAATTAAAACATTCTGTGAGATTGTTTGAAGCCAATCTGAATTTGTTGATGTTCACCCATTTACCCGTACTGATTCTGTTACATGACTATTGTTTTATTTTAATTTTTTACTGCAGATGGATGGCTTTGTTTTACCGCCTTTTGAGTCACGTTCTATTTTGAAGGATAAAGACATTGTCTGGTGTGTTTATGGTTGACCGTTTCTCCAACACTATATTATTGTCGTGGTAGTTTTTTCTTACATTTATATATACAGTGTGAAAAGAAGAGGAAGCATATCAACTGCTTCTAAAGTTGCAATGCTGACATCTGCCCCCCATGGGCATCAATATGTAGAGCTTCCCAAGCTTCTTGCACATGAGAAGCTTCAGAAGGAGACTAGAGGATATAAAACCATGTCTGAAGAGGATAACGTTAACCAATTTGAAGATACACTTTATGTTGAACCTAAACCACCAAGGATTGCAGTCTCAAAGAAAAGAAAAGCATCAAAGAAGCTCAAGGATTCGAGGTTTGTTTCATAAATCTCGTTAATTGTTACTAGTGCATGGCTGTAGTCTTGTAAGGGTTTCAGCACTACTAAAAGGATCTTTTTCTCTTCCTAATGTTTCAGAGTTCAATTTTGTTGAACTATCTTATGTGGCTGTGCCCTTCTTTACACACCAACAACATTGTTCAGCTATTTTCTGTCTACTCCATACTTCTGCATCGCAGGAGTTTTAAAATCATATACTAGGCAATTTGGATAAAGTGGCCCTTGTTATTCAAAAAGAAAAAAAAAAAAAATTTAAGGAGGTGATGGAAATCATGGTGTTATATTTAACCCTCCAACCCCACCAATCCCCACTTTTTTTGTGTCCCACCAATTACAGGCTTTTTGCAGGGAAAATATTTAAGTCACTAAAATTATTATAAGTAATCATTTTCATTCAGTTAATCTTCCCTTTCTCTTGCAACTTTCAAACAAGCCCTTATTGTCATTTATCGCCAGGTATCAATGAGATGACCAAACTGACAAACTTAAAATTTCGGCTTTATAATCTTAAGGCAGTATTATTTAAGCCTTTTAATCTGATAACTCAGATTATTTGAAATTTGTTCTCAGTGTTTCCACTTTTGTACATTTTATTTTACTTTGTGAGTTTTTTTTCAAAAGTTTTGCTGTTCCCTTATTGCTCAATCCCGTGCACTGGGTCTTATTTTCAGTTTCTAAGCATTTGTCAGTTGAAAAAGAAAAACCAGAAAAGAAAAAAATTCTTTATTTACACAAATTTTGTCCTGGTGATTTCAAACTCCATAGTCCTGTCAAACTTGCTTTGACAGCTGGAACATGAAGTTGCTGTGAAAGTGTAAAATTTCCAAAGGGATCTCCCTTTTCCATTCAGAACATTTTTCTTGTTTGAAACTTTGATGTTAAAGTACATTTATCAGGGAGTTTAAACAGTATTTGGTTTGTTAACTTGATCTTATTATTTTTTGATGCAGGAAGAAGATTAAGTTGTCCTCTGGGGAAAAGTTGGCGGTCACTCCTGAGGAACCTGTGGAGAAAAATGGGAGCTTTCAAGGTTGTAGTATTTATCACCAATTGAGTCTTATCAATAAGGACAATGGCAAGTCTTCTAATTCATCTAGTCAACCAGATAATTCAAAAAGCATTGGTAATCAAAAACAGAGTAATGAAATCAATGAGCCTGTGCCCAATGAAGCAAGGTACACTTCTACTACATAGTGATGTATATGATTATTAATTGGTGTGCATTACATCCTTTTCTAATTTTGTACTGCATTATTCTGTTGGCCATTTTTTGGGCAAGATGATTAGCTGATAAAATGTCACAGATGGTTGTAGTGTTTATGTTTGGTGATATTTTATTTATTCCTTTCAAATTCTGGTTGATCTGTCTATGTTTGTAGGTTGATAAATGTTCTTGAATGAAATAGGAAGATTATAAACTGGATTTTCGAGCATTTGTTGTTTGATTCCTGAATTCTTCCTGTTGAATCCCTGCTTGGATACAACTTTTAACCCCCACCCCCATGAAAGGATGCTGGTTCCCATTGTATTGATAGTAGAAAATATTCTTCTTTAATTTTTCTCTTTATATTGTATAGGTTCTGTCAGCCTCAAGATGATGGCAAAGGCAATGTTGATATGTCCAATTCACTCTGCAGAACTGAGAAGGTAACATTGAACTTCCACTATTTGAAATAGAAATGTAATTCCTGTTTCCACTTAATTATACAAGGCTGACAAATTGTTATCCCATTATGATAATCCTTGCACAATTTGACTTGTTTTAAAAGAAAAAAACAAAAAAAGAAGGGGAGGGGGGCCAATAAAATGTCAGCTGTGTATGCTTTGGTTTTTATTAATTTTCATTTTTGGCTAGTTGCCTAGCAGAAGTGCTCGACGGAAGAAAGCTAAGAGACAATGGTTGAGGGAGCAGTTAAAATTAGAGAAGGAAAAGGTAATCCTGTTTCATAATGCCATTGCAGATGTGATTTAGCTTTTATGTGGATGTGGGGAAATGATTTAGTCTTGATGCCATATATGAATGTGAACTTACTTCTTCTGTATGGTGTTAGTGTGCTATATAATTTGGTTAATAAGATGTCCACTTCCTATAGACGAGGATTAAAATCAAATATTAGTTTCCTCTGACCACTAGCCCAAATTTACTATTTGCAACTGTATTTTATCATTCTTTTGGAAGGTCATTGTGTTTCCTCCAATTTTGCAGCTCCATCAAAGTCCATTGTCTGAAAAGGATGGGCAAGAATTACCTGTCAAACATAATAGATGCATAGTTTCTGATGTACATCAAAAACCTGTTGAAGAAAGTGACGCAGAGGATGACATTGTTCCTGTGGAAATTAGGCCAGGGCACATTCGCTTTGAGCCCCTTAGCAAAGGTTTACTTCTCTCTCTCTACTGGCTTTTAAAGTTTATCAAGTAGCTGTACTGTATATTGCTTTAGAATGACTTTCATATTCTGATGTATGCTCATGGTCTATTTGATGCAGATCAGGCAGTGTCACAAAATCAATTTCCAGTGGTTTGTTCAATTCCTCTCCGCAAAGCTTACCTTTTGGGCTTTGTTTTACTCACCCTCTTATAGAGTCAATATAAAATCTGATGTTATAATTATTGTTAATTTTGCACATAATCATATTATACAAGAAGTTTGTCTTGGGTTAGGCTGATGGGTAATGGAGAGAGGCAGGAGGGAGCTAACAGAACTATTTAGGAATATTCTTGAGTTACTTATTGAATGAATTAAAACTATCCCTGGAAATCATTTTTTTAGCCTTTGATCTCCCCCTCCCCCTGCTTGATTGTCCTGCACTTCAGATAATCTAACCCTTGACAGTTCATGTTATCTTTTTTTTATTCTAACTGAAGTGCTCAGAATGTTTCAAATTCAAAGTTGTATAACTTACTATTTATTTTGTGATTTTTTTTTTAAGAAGTGATTTCAGTTTCAGAAGATATGCTGATTACTATATTTCATTGATGCCAACATGTCATCTGGATGCTTCAGGAAACATTTAGGTGGAATGGAATTACCAACAAGAAGAAGGGGCAGAAATGGGGTAGAGAGAAGACCACATTCCATCATAAAGGGGATGACTATAAACATTCCAGCCAAGAGTGCTCCCGCATTCAGAATGCTGAAGAGAAAGAGGCACTCATGCCTGTAGACTTTGATAAGCTTATATCTTATGCAAGCTTGCCTAAGGTTTGTTCTTTCAACTCCTTAGTGCTCTTGAGGTTTTTTATCATACTTCTAAGCACTAGAGGAAGTTAATGAACTACTGGAATTGTATTAGAAGTCTTTTTTAGCTTTATTTATTTATTTGTTGGCAAGCTTTCTTGCTGCATTTTATTTTACCATTGGGATTCTCAATTATTGTTATTCTTTGGTATCAAGCAGTAACTTATGTTCAATTATATTTTTATGACGCTATTAAATCACTTCTCTATATAACGCAGGAAGGTGATGTAATAGCATATCGTTTAATTGAATTATCATCATCATGGACACCTGAGATTTCCTCCTTCAGAGTACATACCAAGTCTTCTTTTCAACTAGTATACAAATTTTCTGCGTAAGAAGTTTTTAATTTACTACATTCATGTTCCTGTAGGTTGGGAAGATATCATGGTATGATCCTGAATCAAATAGGATTGGACTGGAACCTGTTTTAGAATATCCGTTTGATTTTGAGAAGAAAATAGATGAGGTATCTACTTTGCAGTCCGATTCATCTCCTTATGGGGAAGATGGTTCTTTAGAGGTATTTTCCATTGGAATTCTTACTTTCATTTTGGCATCGAGCTCACACAGTAGCTATTCAAGTCCTTATCAGTGTGGCACATCAAATTGAACTTTGTGAATCGTGCATTTTTTTTATTTTGAATTTATGCGCTTCCAATGTGTCACACTCACCATCTAGATTGTCTGGGGAGGGAAATATTTCATAGCATTTTAAAGAATATCCAGACCAACTTTATCAGATTGCTATGTGAACCATTATGTAGTAACAAATTTTCAGTATAATTATAACCACTAAAAGCTGATCAAAGTGATCCATCTACAAACCATCTAGTTGAGGTGTCTGACCTTGGTTAAACATCCTAAACTAATTTATATATGTATATTTACTTTAAGTCCTTTGTGAGGCTTACTATAAAAACAATAAAAAAAAAAATGTTGAGTTTGCTCCATGGTGCTTGATGCTTCTACTGCTCAGAATAATATATTAAAATGAATGTGTCTTTCCTAACAAACAAACAAGCATGTTGCTCATTACTCGCGTGAAATTGATAAGAGTATATTCCTTCCACAGATAGATTATTCATCACTTGTTGATGTGCGAATGGTTAAGCATAGAAATTCAGAGTTAGCTAATGCAGTTGCTTCGGGTGATGTTTTGGTTGATCCAACAAAAGCAACTAAAAGGAGGAATAATGAACTTGTGGGTGATCAAACTGCTATGCAAAGTTGCCAGCCAGACAAGGAAAGTGAAGGTCATATCCCTGCTAAAGGTAATACCCGCTAGAGACTTCATGATATATGTTAGATATTTGGAGCATGTGGCAACATATATGCAACTTGATGCTCTAAACTTGCGTCATTTGTGGCTCCATTTGCAGAAAACGGAGAAGTAAACGTGTGGGATGAAATTAACGAGGCATTAACAGCAAAGAAGGCGAAGCTGTCTCTGGAGAAAGGATGCAGTAAAGAGGAGAATTCAGGCACGCGGTCCTGGTCCCACAGAGCTTTGAGATGCAGTGCCCTAGGTCCGACGATGGCATTTTTAAGGGCGCAAAATGGACTTAAAGAAACAAGCCAACAATAGGGCCGTGTGTGTTAGTGTTATGTGTCTCCCTTGTTGCGATTAGATGTATTTTGCTAGCCATGGACATACATATGACCAACATATCATCTGCAAAGGATACCAAGTTTCTTGTTTCCATCGTATAGTGGGACAGAGGTTTGGGGGCCTATTCTTATAATCCATCCTTCGAAGATGTTTTTTTTATGCAATTCTCCTGAAAACCAAGTAGTAAAGTGTATTAACTGCTCTTTGAAATAGAGTAGCCAACAGGTTAGCGAAAAGTATCCAGCCCCTTATCTCAGATGCCAAAATCAGTGATGATTAAAAATGAAATACTACACTTTTAAGAAGATAGGTTTACATACGATTACTGTTATCCAGTGTGGTGGCCAATTCGTGATTCTGGTCTTGGTTAGTATTCTATTTTGCCCCCTTATTGGTAAACCGTATTGGGGTTTAATCATGAATTCATTGTTGTGAGTGTCTCATTAATAGTTTCACTGGAAGAAATTATCGCAATCTCAATTAAAATGAAATTTTTATTTATGAATGTAAGCAAAAACTAACAAAGAAGGATGTTAATATTCCATAACAATGTGCGCTATATTAACTTTTGCTGTGTCAATGTCCTGCAAAGGTGACTCATATGCACTAAATATATTTGCGTGCTTGACGAGAAGATGAACAGCCTTAGTCAACAGGAAAAATAGAGAGCTGAAAAAGAAGAGAAAGATGGGCTCTATATTCACTTGATTAAATCATTGTTACATACTAGAAATGCTATAAATGCACGGCCTAGGTACCATCTGTATAGTTATTTTATTGATCAGGCTACGGCAAACCTTTCAGCCACACAAAATATATGCAGACCGCCTGAGCGCAACTTCACCTCCAAAATTAGTCTGCCGGGGCTCAACTCTAGGCAGGAAGAAGGTGAATTCTTGTTATAATCCCTTTAGCTTCTCCTCGACTTGAATCTTTTCCGTTATATCACATAACACAGTACCACGTGATCTTCACTGTCATTATTCTCACTCTGCGATTCACCACCTGAACTAATATCAGCATCTGCTATTGGCCCTTTTCCGTTGTTTTCATGATCAGATTGCTTCAAACTAGCATCCTTCATCACATTACCATCTAAGTCAGGTAAAGAGAATGACTGCGATCTTACCAGGTTGGTGTGGTCGTGAGATGATTCATTGACAGAGGGTAGCAACATCCGAGGTGGAGGATTACTCCCTCTGCGCTCTGCAATGGAAGGGGAAGACCCTTTACATGGCAAATAGGTGTTTACCCCTCCCACTGTGTGATTAGCAGAAAATGCCTCCTCCTTAGGCGAAGAAGCAGCTTTGAGAAGTAAAGAGGAGTTCTCTGCGAAAGATAGATCTTTGACATAAAAAGGATCAGTTGGTTCCAGGCTAGAAGGTGATGGCTGCCTAGAAGACAAAAATGAGAAGTCAGACCAATTTGTAGACGAAGGTGAAAATGTAAATGAACTGGCATAATCAGAACTGGAGGGTGAGAGTGTTGGGGACTTGGAATTGAATTTTGGGCTGCAGCTTAGAAAACAGGAAAAAGAATCTGATGTGGGAGGAACAGAGAGATCCATGACTTCAATAGTAGTACTATTCTTTGCCCTGTCCCTGTCCGAGCTGTTATCTGGAAAACATTCAAAAGAATCAGGTGAACCACAGGGATAGGTTGATGATGATGGTGACAAATTACATGATACTACAGAATCTTGGTTTTCTTCTTCCATAATCACACTGGATTCATCTATGGATTTGGTGGTAGTAGCTTCACAGTTCCGTTTACAGGATGATGTGAACAACCCTTTCATGATACCACAAGCAAACTTCCTCCTCAGTCTTCCCCAACCGTTTTCTCTAGCAGGTAGGCAAGTTTCAGATCCAGCACTAGAAACAGAAAAAGGTGGAACAACCCCACCAGCAAGCGCCTTGTGGAAAATTTCAAAATCTAGATCATACTCCCTAACTTTTCTCCCACCAATCCCCATACTACTACCAGCTTCAGCAACTTCCATGCTTTCATCACCTGATAAGAGTTGCTCGTTGGCAAGAGCAATCCAAAACTCAAGAGGCTCTTCACCTTCGTTGATGCTCAGAACTGGACCATTTGCCTTCTCATAACGGATGACCTGAGATGCCGCAGCCCTTGCATTACATGACATCACCAAACTGCAATATTTTCCACTCCACACATATATAGCAGAAGGAACATGGATAATGAACGCTCCACGAGAATCAAGAGCTCGGGCACCTGGATGGTTTATCATTTTGGGGACTAAATGAAGAGGGTCATAGGGTGAGTGAGGGGCCATTCGATACATCCTACGAATGGAATTTGGACTTGCGGGCATAGCAAGTACACGTTTCTGGCACTGGAGCAGTTGACAAGCAAAACCCATATTTGGGTTGGTCACCCCTCGTGCAGTCTTCACATACTGAAACGCATCTTCAAAGCTCTGATCTTCCCTCCACATGAGATATGCAATGACCAGAGAGGTTGATCGAGAAACTCCCTGGCAACAATGCACAAGCACACGCCCGCCTTGCTCTCGAACATCCTCAAAGTAATCAAACACATCGTAGAGAATACTGGTGATATCCTCGGTAGGGCTGTCCTGCAACCAAAGTGTCTTGTACACAAAATCGCTTTTGAAATATTCAGGACAAACAAACCCAACACAGTTGAGCACATGAGTGATCCCATGTTGCCTCAAAAGCTCGTGATTCTTCGCCACTGTATCACTCCCCAAATATATATGCTCGGCGATTCTGGAACACTCCTTGTCAAAAAACGCTAATTTATCCCTCTTGAACTGAAATTCTTTTGTGGGTTGACCCGAATCAGAACTCTCCAAGGCTTTGATGGACCCTCTTGGGGTTTGTGGAAGAGGCCAAACACCAAGATCGTCAGGTCCCGCACTAGGCCACTCCTCAGCACTCCGTTTTATGATGGAGAGGGGCTGAAGAGGAGGCAAGAATGGACGAGGCTTACTATTTGTGGGTGGTCGACGGTTTGGGCTAATCTTCGTCGGAGACCGATCAGTCCAAGAAGCAGAACGTGAATATGTTCTCCGACCGCCGCCGGTGGTGGAACGGTCCTTACCCTCTTCTCCCAACATCTTTACAAAATATATGGAAAAAGACAGTATGAGTAAATTAATCGACACCCATGAAGAGATTATTCCTCTTGAGAAGGGGAAAGAGTAGAAGAAGCAGATGGGTTTCAATTTCAAACCGTAAGTGGTAGATACTGTAATTTCAGTCTACCTATTCCATATTCTCACCTAAAGCCCTTGACCATCTCTCTTTTCTTTCTCTTTCTCTCTCTTTGACTCTTTCTTTGTAAAGTGACGGAAGAGGAAAAATCAAAAACGAATATGCCAGCGGCTAAGGGAAATAGAATGATAGATCTCTCGCCGTCTTGCGGTCTAGGAAGAAGGAATAGGAGAAGATGAAGTAAAGAGGGGAACTTTGAGAGATCCCCTTTCAACGCAGCCACCTCCCGCACACTCTACAAGATTAAAGAGTATTGCAACTCTTTCAACATTTTCTTCTTTGGACGAAGAGTTTGCTAACTTACCATGAACAAGTGTCTGCTTGCGTTGGCGCTCACTGGTCATGGTCTTACAACAAGCACAGAACGCGTCAAAGTGCCACGTCAGGACAGGAAGCTCATTCATTTTTAGAATTTCAACTTTTTTTTAAAGTAAAAAATGCAAATAATTCAGTTGGGAAAATAGAATAATTTATCTCTACAACTTTTAGTCTTTCCATAAGTCTCTTAGTTTTAATTTCGTGTAATTTAACTCTTTTTATTAATTTTTTCACCTAAAATTTTAACATTATTTGTTGTTTATGTTGCTAAAATACATCAATTCAACAAAAAATATATTTAACTTGACATTTCAAGTAGTATATTATAACTTTCTTTTTTTGGTTACTTGCTTCTATATTTGTTTCGTAATCCAAAAAAAAATTCTTATTTGTAATATCGGATGACATGTTAGATATATATATATATATATATATTAACTTAGCATCTTTTAGTCTATATAAACAAGTAAAATTAAGATTGTGGTTGAAAAAAGTTAACCAAATAATTATATTGCACAAAATTCAAAAATAAAAGTTTGAAGAGGTTATGGTTAACTTTTAGATATAATGGGTAAATTACACAACTACTAAAGTTACATTTGCTTGGATAGAATGATTTTGATGGGAAAGAGAATAAAAATAAAAATTGATGGAATGGAATCTTGTGATTCATTATGTATAGTATAACATTGAAAAGAATAGAATTTTTAGTTTATTGCAATGTTTGATTTAATTGGAAAAAAAAAAAAGGATAAGACAAGGAACCAAACAATTAGAATACCCTTAGTAAAAAATTAAATTATTTACTTTATCATTTTGAAAAATATTTTTTAAAATACTCTTAATAAAAAAATTGAAATATTCATTTTTATATTTTTAATATGTACACAATATTCTTTAAATACTCTTAATAAAAATATTATAATATATTTTATGTTTTAAATTTGTAAAAATATTTTTAAATATTCTTAATAATAATATTAAAATTGTCATCATTAATTTTTTAATTTGTAAAAAATATTTTTTAAGTTACCAATGTTTTTAGATAAGTGCACTTGTGTTTTTTTTACAATTCATTCCCAATAACAGAATTTCATTCCATCACATAAACGATGGAATCCCCATTCTCACATGGCCTAAAGGATAAGAATGGGACTCTATGTTGTGTTTGGCTCAAGGGAGTTAGGTACAAGGATTAGGAATGGGGAAAGCATTCTTACTTTGAAGCATGTTTGGTTGCACTTAGGAGAGTTTCATCCCTTCCCCCGTAAGGTCTTATTCCCTTATTTTGGTGGAAAGCAATTCCATTACAAATGTGATGGAATCCAAGCCAACTCTAAGAAAATGCAACGTAAGTGAACGTTAAATTACTCTTCAGTTTTAAAAAATAAAAAGAATGTTTTATTATTAATTATTCAAAAAATATCTCTTTACAATTTAAAAAATAAAAATAAAATTTTAATAGGCTCATTTGATTAAATGATGTAAAGAAAAAAGAATGTAAAAAATAAATAAGTAATATATTAAATGACTTTCATACTTTTTATTTTTGGAAAAATAATAAAATGGAATAGGTGTTGTTGAGCAGTGATTACATAATAAACATTGCACACAATTTGAAAAGGAATTCTTTATCTCTTACAAAAACTAATCAAAGCCTAAAAGTAGTTAAAAGTTTTTACTCTAGAAATTTATTTTATTAATTTTTGACCCCATGGTAACTATGGTCATTTGTTTAGCTTTTCTTTCCATTCGTGCATTAATTTTAGCCAACCAAACAATAAAATAAAATAACATTTTCATTTCTTTCCATATCATATCAAATATAATTATGGGTATTAGAATTCCATTTTGTCAAAACTCATTTCCTTTTCTACTTTCACATAAATTATTCTCAAGTAATAAATGTGCCAACTAAACATACTTTACCTAGATTCTCATTCTATTTCCCATTTCATAATCCTTAATTCCTACCAATCAAACATGACTTAAGTTGAAGGGGATAAATTTTAAGTCAAATGCAAATAGTTCACTATAACCTTTAAAACTTGACAATGAGTCCTATAAACTTGAGATTATGTGGGAGTAACATCTAATTGTTAATAAATCTATTATTTACTAGTAAGAACATGACATGTTAAAAGGTTTTCTATATATGATTCAAAATTTAAGAGATTATTTACACAAAAAATAGAGTTTAAAGAACCATTTGATCACATATATTACCCTTCTATTAGTAAATTAATGAATTCATTAGCAGTAAGGGTTATTTACATAAAGTTGAAAGTTTAGGGGGTTTATTATCAAATTCTAAAAATTAGGGAGCTATTTGTACATGACATAAAATTTAAGAAAGTTTTGTGCATTTTGGCCTTTTTTAAATGATAATGTAGATAAGTTATCTTAACACACTTATCAATTCTATAACACTCATGTTTGATATTATTAGCATAATGATAATGTAGGGATGGATCCCTCAAGAGACAAATAAAGGATCAAAGATGTGTGACAAGGGATTCAAACTTGCATAACATAAGTAATTGTGAAGGTCTTATAGAGTTGTGTAAAATGTAAAGAATTTTTCTCAACATGAGACTTATATAATTTATTCCTTTAATTTTAGAAATTGATTGACTCCAGACTTTTAACTTTGTGCAATATAACCCCTCCAATAATTTTTTTTCACCCAAAATCTTAGCACCCTTTGTCTAGATAGGTTTAAAAATGCATCTGACCTAGCATTTCATGTGGTGAAAAAAGCCTTTTTTTTGTCATTTCCTTCTACCTTTTTTTTTTTGCAACAGAAAAGTCTTTTTTGTCCCTTGAGATGACATGTTGAATATATTTTTTACCAGCTTATCATCTTTTAACAAGTCGTATTAGGGTTTTGGATGAAAAAAGGTAACAAAAGGGTTATGCTACACAAAACTAAAAGTTCAAAGGGTTTATAATCAACTTTTAAAGTTGAAAGGTAAATTGCACAACCACCGAAGTTAAGGGCATATTGCCTTTTTTGTGTTTTCAATAATAAGACAAATAAGTTCCTTTAACACACCTGTTTCAATTTTATAGCATTTATATTCAACACTCTCAACATAAGGATAATGTGAGGGTAGGGTCTACTAAGAGGCAAACAGACGCCTAGAGAATGGTCATAAAAGGATTTGAACTTGCACAATATGAGTGATTGTGAAGGTCTTATAAATTCCATTTTGCCTTAACTTGTATTGGCTTAGACCATATTTAAGTGTTTAAAATGTTGTCAAATAAAAAACATAATCCAATAAGGTTGGCCTAGTAACTAAAAAGGTGTATTTCTTACCTTGATGTAGAGGGTGCACTCATAAAATTTTTTGAGGGACCTAATTTCAATTGATGTGCATACAATCTCAAGCATACTCTTATCATATAATAAAAGACATGTATATGTGTGTGTGTTAAAAAAAATTAAAATTAATTTTGGTTATATTACATCAATTTGTTAAAAAAATTAAGACAAACTTAAGTATAATTTGTTTATATTTGTTACTTGGTTCTTCAATAAAATTATAATGTGTATAAATTTTTTTTGAAATATGCAATAATATAGTGATAACTTATAAAAATTATATACTTATCCAAAAAAATTATATATTTATCATATTTTAATTAAAAATTTTGATAATCAAAATATAAAGAATTGTATACAATTTTTTTTCTAAAAAAGCAATTATATTTTACTTACCCCAGATTTAATTCAATCAATTCTTATCAAAGAAATATTAATTCAGTCAAATGTTAAATTTGGAATGTTAAGTGGGAAAGTAACATTACCCAAAAGGCGAAGTAAAAGTCGTAATTCCGCAGTTTGATGAACCTTTGAAATATTGAACCAAGGACTGTGATTCTACGGTAAAACTTGGTGTGTCTTTTTCGGGTGGTTTTAATACTCCAGCGAAATTTCTCGGCTTTGAATGCCTAGATTTTCTTAAATAATTTGCTTTTTTTTTAAAATCAAAAACGAAGAAGACCATCATTTACAAATTTTATTAACAAATATATACTGTATAAGACAGGCATGTCAATCAAAATGAAGTTATATTAATCCGTCATTTGGAGCCCACCTATTCCGACGTTAAATTCACAAGATATAAAAGCATTTAATTATCTTTTCTTTTTCATTATGTGAAAGTTGGAATGCAACCGTAAATGAATTCAAAGCACATGTTCGTCTTGATGATTAATGAATCAAATAGCCTTGACTATAAAAAGAAAGTAATGAACTGACATAAATTAAGTAATATCCTAAATTAAAACTTGAAATTTTCTATATTCTATGTTGAAATAGTTTGGAAGCAAAAGTTTATTTTTAATAAGATATATTCTTTTTTTTTGGTGTGTGCTTCAAATGACTAAAGTTAACGAAAATTCATTCCAATTGGCATATGTTGTCAATAAATTCCGTTATTTTAAATTTTTATCAACTTTTTGCACTTATTTTGAATACAAAAGGTGTATTCAACTTTTGTTACCCAATTGACTTGCTCAAATTGTGATGCCAATAGCTTAGTTGCTTAAATCATCCAAAGAGTGATGAATTAGATGAAAGCGGGAATTAATTCCATCAAAATTTGTGAATATTATATATATATATATATATATATATCAAAGGAAAAAAAGGGACCAATAATAGGTTAAGTGATAATTAAACAAAATGATAAAAAAATACATTTGAAATAATGAAATGAAAATACTGCCTCGATTGGTTTGTATTGTGTGTAATATTTATTATGTTTTTATAATTATTACGTAATAATATTTATTTATTTTATTATTTTTTTAAAATTAGGGATATACAAGTTATTTTTTATTTTATTTATTTATTTCTTATATTATATTTTTCTTTATATTATCTAACAAAACTGGGTGTCATGTAGTATTTGTACAATTAAAAAGAAATTAAATTTTTTATAGTCATATGGTAATATAATTAAAAGGAAAGTGATACAAAGGGAAGGGAATATGTATGGGTCTCACTTTTTTTCTTTACATTCAGTCTTTTGTTTTTTTCGTTATCTCTCTCATTTCACTATATACAATCAATTTGTAACTGCAGAGAGTTTTGATTGAATTCATACATGTAGAACTTGGATATAAATTTAATATGAACTCCTAATTAGCAAGTAAAATATAGATAAGGTAAGCTGCCACAACTAGCAACTCGATGCATTCAATTCATTGATTGCACACTCCCCAATTATGACTCAGATTTGTAATTTATAAATCAGAACCAAACATCATCAACCACATCAAAAATTGATCAACCATGAACCCTAATTTGGAAATATTAACATCAAATGATAAAAAAGAAAAGAAAAAGTTCATTGGTAGTTGCCCGATAAGCTGAAACAAGTCAAGTCAGTTGTGTTCCAACTACAAAAATTTTAACATGTAAAAGATGTGTCCCCAATGCTATGTGGGTCAATAATGGGGAAATATTTCTTAAAACAGAAATAAGCAATACTTAGTATGTTGTATTTAAAATCTTAGGTTAAAAAAGGTGGCAATTTAGAAACAACGTGTGATGAAATGCATTCTAGTACTTTCTAGTCCAGAAGAAAACCCATCCAAAGCCTTCGTTAGAATTATCTTCCTAAAGACATCATTAGGTGGTAGTACCATTTCATTCACATACAATGATATTTGTCTTGTCCAACAACGACGAGTTCCATTTTGTTTCTCTTTTTAGGATGAGCCACCTTCTTTAGAGGTGAAGAATTCCTCTGTTATGCTTTTGATCAGTCTAAATTTCTTTATATATATCGTTTTAAAGGCAATACAATGCAAAATGAAGATAATTTTTCAATGATCAATGTAAAACAAAATAATAATTGATATTAAAAAAAATTAAATTTAAACTATCTAGATCAGATTTGAATGATCAAGAATTAGGCAAAAGAGCAATAGACAATTGGTTTTCTCTTTAAAATCTATCTCATAAAGTTGCAAAAAGATAGATGTAAGGTGTAGGGTCAACATTGTTAAAAAAAAAAATTTAGTTAGTTTTAATTATGTCAAACAATATATTTTGATGATTGAAAAGGAAATTTGGAAAATCCTAATCTTGGCCAAAGAGATTTCAAGGAAAATGTTTTGAATCAAATATAATTTAAAGAAGCTTTCATTGGTGTGAATCATTTTTTGGCTAAATGCATTTTATTGATCAAGTCTTTATGTGTTTGAACTAAGTATGCTTCATTGATGCAAATTGTATCGGCAAAGTCATTTTCAAAAAAAGAGGGCCAAACAAGTTTCAAAGAAAATCATGTGGCCCAAATCCTTATTAAATGAAAATTATCTTCATAAATTTGGGCCAATTAGGTTTTATCCTATGTTCACTTGGTTATGAAAGTGTTAGACTATGATATATTTTTATGTCCAAAATGTTTTCCCCAATGGAGTACTTTAGTATTCTTTAAGCCAAAATGTGATTTTAAGTTTTCACAAATTTGAGTCCACGAAGTTTTGAAGACAAATATTTAGGCAAAAATGTTGTTTCAACAATTTAAAGTTAAAGAAGCTGCAGCAATGTTTTAATCATTTAATGGAGAAATACTAGTGGTTGGGAGAATTTATTAAAATAAAAAAGAAGAAAGACTCCCTAGTTATATATAATGGATCTGTGCAATTGATTGACTGATTAGGAGAAGAGCTTTGAAAAAGAACGTGAGGAAGAGATTGTGAAGAATACATGATGCATTCATGGAGTTATTTTCTCCATCTATTTAGTTGCTTGCTAGATGTGTTTGTCTTCGTTAAATATACGCTCTGAGTGCAAAAGATTTTAGCATAGTGATTTGTGTGCTCTTTGTGAGCGATATTGAGTATTCTCTGAGTTTAAATTTAACCTATATATCTTTCTTGTATTTCACTTGGGTTACTAAGAATTTGTGAAGATCTTGGTGGGTTATGTGAGATAGTAAAAACCCTAAAGAATAATCCTGTTCTTAGATTATTTTTTTATTAGGCAATAAAACTCAAATGAATAAGCCAAAGGAGTGAGGTTATCTTGGTTACATATTATAAAACATATGAGTATAATTCCTAAAGGTTTTTTAATTGATTAGAAAGTAAAAGCTAAGTGATTGATTCTCTAAAAAAGAGATTGTTTAATTGTAAATTGATGATTTCTCAAGTGATTATAAAAATCTCTTAATTTGTGTGTGGGACTGGATGTAAGACCACATTATTTAAATTAAAATAAATTTTAATATGTGATTTTCTATTTGCCCAACACCCTTAAACTTTTTCTTCTTGCATATTCTAAATTTTTGAAAGAGGTTCATAAAGAGTTTTCTATTCATAGTTTTGAAAATCACTTGATTTTTTAAAAGATATATTTCATGCAACTTTCTAAGAACCTTAAATTTTCGTTCAGTTCAAGTTCTTTAAATTAAAGTGATATCTAGCAAACCGATTTTTGGAATCCAATTTAAAATTTGTAATGCTAAATATGTGATTTCATAGTCTATGATTTCATAGTTTTCAACAACATGATTTTAATACTTAGCAAAAACTAATGCTTTTTGAGTTTTAATTATTTTTACAAAGTGATTGTGGAAGTTAATTTTTCTTGAGGAACAACTTTCTTTTCACTTCATACTTTTAAAAGATCACAAATTCTACACTCAAACTATATTTCAAAGAAACAATTTTCAAATGATTTTGTAGAAACTAAAAGAATTTCAAAAAAGAGATAATTTATTAAAAGTTCAATTCACTCCATCTTGCATTTTTTTCGGAGCTAACAAACATTTTGAAAAACATTTTTTAACATTAAAATCAGCTTTTTAACATGAGAAGCTTTTAGTCTTTCTTTTTTGACCTTTACAAAAAAAGTTGCAAAAGAAAGTTTAGCATATATGTTCTGCCAAAATTAACCCTAACCCATTTCGAACACTTGACGATGGAGACAGAGACAGAGGTTTTACTAGTAAGACTGGGTTTGTATAAAGAAAGTGGTTTCGTGCAAGAAAGAGGTAGCATGCGCAACATGTGTAATGTGAAAAAGAGCAAGAAAATATTAGGGTTTTAAGTTATAAAAAGTTAGAAAAAAAACAGTTCAGAGAACACGTGATAAAATTCAATGAAAACCAGTTTATCTCTCTGGTAATGGATTTTGATCTAATAAAATTCCAAACAAGCGACCTATTGTCTTCTTTTTGGTATTCACTATTCACCTTCGCCCGAAAAAAAGCTCCTGTCGAAGGGTTGGATGTGTGATCGAGTGGTGTTTATGACTTCACGCAACCCAATAGTATACTCTAACCCAACCCAGTTTAGAAGAATGGATCAGGTTGGATTATGAATGATTAGTGGATTATTTTGTTTTAGAAATCAATTTTGATGGACTGTGTTTGGACGAAATTATAATCGAAACCCGACAAAGGATCGATGCCCTCAATGATGCGGGCTTGTCCAAAAAGTCCAGTGGACAAAAACTGCAATTAAACTTAACCTCGCAAATAGATTCATTGATTAATAGTTTATAGCTCATATGAAGCCCCTCAAATATGGCGCTATATAAAGGAGGAAGTGTAGAAAAAGTGTAAAAAAAAAAAAAATTAAGTTGACGTTTAAGTTATACGTAAATCTTTTTATTGTTTTATAAATCAAAAGTCTTATCCCCTCTTAGCAAAATATGAACTATAATTATACTTATTTTAATCGAAATATTTTTATATTTATTATTTATAAACAATTAATAAATATATATTTGAACAATATAAAAGTAGTTAATTTTTTTAAATTTAGAATATATTAAATTTATAGTTTCAACATAAAATAAATAATCTTGAAACAAGTTTTAAAAATATTTTTAATAAAAGAAATCAATATTATTATTAAGTATTTAAGTCATAATTTAATTTTGATGAATTTATATATTTTTATAATAAATGGATAGACTGTATTATTTAGACATTTCTCAAAAAATGAGGGAATAATTTACTCAAAAATTAATTTGGGTTTTGAGCTTACCGTCAATGTAATTAAGGGTGGAGTCCAGTTTAATAGTATCTCTCAAATTTCATTTGCCAGAGAACAGGAATGTAGAAGAACACGGTGGTCCATATACTTAGAGCAAAGGAGTGGCAAATGGGGAGCAGGTATTGAGTGTTGTGCAATTAGTCTTGCATGTGACACAATAATCTGAAAGTGAAGACGATTTCAATTGCTAAATATAACTGCATGTTTGTTTTCCCCTGGCACCAGCAAGAGAGAATGCTTGCGTTGAACAATAAAACAATAATCTTTGCGAAGAAATCAAAAGGGATTGTCTGATCAATTCTTAGGTTTCTAGTCCATCCACTCATCCCAGAGAACGCTCTCCCTACTGTGAGATTCTGGATTCTCAACGGTTGTCTGCCAATGTATATCCCTAGTCCAAGACTTCACTTGCGGCAACATCAACCTACTAAACTCTGGTTAATCAATGTGAAAAAAGTAAAAGGAAATAGAAAAAGGACAGCGTTGCTTGCCCCACCTTCTCAGCTCATGTTTGATTCTTTGCCTTTACATTAATCATCCTTGAAGTTCTCCCCAAGTCATCCTCATTCTCTTTATATCTTTTATTTTGTTTTTCTTCTTCGGGGTGTCTCTTAATAGCAACTAAATTGTGTTGCCCTCCTTCTTATCTTCATCTTCTGCTATGCATTTCAAATAAACAATATGTCACATCGAGAAACCAACCCTCACTTTACAAGACCATTGCGACCTCAGCATGGAGTTCGTATGCAGCCACCTGATTCAGTAGCGACGCCACCACCACCACAACTCCGACACCCTCGTGAAGAGACCCCCCCACCACCACCTCCTTCCCCGCCACATCGACCAAAACAGGTCACAATTAAAGAACCACCCCTTAAGTCAAGTGCTCCAGTCCCGCCGCCACCATCACGGCGTGACAAACCTCGCAAGACTAAGCCTGCTCCACCGCCAAAGCCACAACCATCACCACGTGATGAATCTCATGTGCCTCGACCAACTCCACTGTCACAGCCACAGCCACAGCCACATTCACGCCACCATGATCCCGGAGGTCATCGTCATGGTGAGTTGCGACTACCCCCACAGAAGAAAACCAAACTACATACGTGGTTCTTTGCAGTCTTCTGCGTGATATTTTGGCTTGTCATAATCATAGGAGGCTTAATAGTGCTCATAGTGTATCTTGTTTTTCGTCCCCAGAGTCCTCATTTCGAAGTGGCAAGTGCCTCCCTTAATGCAGCCTACCTTGACCTAGGCTATCTACTCAATGCTGATGTTACAATACTTGCAAATTTCACAAATCCGAACAAGAAGGTACATGTGGACTTCAGCTCCACAATTGTCAATCTCTACTATGGAAGTACCCTTATCTCTACACAATATGTTGAACCATTCTCGGCGGCGAAGAAAGAGTCTAGGTTTGCAACTATCCGTATGATCACTAGTCAAGTTCAGCTTCCAATGGCAGAGACCCAACGCTTGATCAAACAGATGGAAAGCAACGGTGTTATACTTGAAGTGATAGGAGTAATCAGGGCAAGATCCAAATTGGGAAGCATCTTAAGGTATTCATATAACCTATATGGTTATTGCAGCATCATGGTGACACGCCCCCCTGGAGGGGTTCTGATCAAAAGAAATTGCAAAACGAAACGCTGAAGCAGCAAGTTTTGCAGGAACACACATTGTGGAATTAATATTCCTTTTTTGTCCTTGGGTTGGGGATTTGATTTTGCTAATTTTTAAGTTCCTCTTTTGAATAACACATACTAGCTTAACCTTGCTACACTACAAGCGATCAGTTTTTCTTCAAATAGTAATTTGCTTCTTGACTTTGAACACGTTTAATAGACAATCAATCTCAAATTCACTGCGTCTGAAGACCGAAGGATTACTTAATGCAATATGTCTGGCGAATGGCTAGAGTAAATAGTGTGAATTAAACCTCCGATCATACGCAGCAGGCCCGCTCATGAGAGCAAGACTTGTCCCAAAAAGTGGAATGTTTATACAATACATTTTGGTCGTACAAAATTGGACACGGAGAAAAATTCTCCAGGTAATGAATTTATCTACAAATGCTAGACAGATCAGAAGCGGAAAAACCCTTGCTCTTGCAGCAAACCAAGAAAGAATGAAGCACCATTCAGAGAACTATGAACACATCATCCCTCGAACATAACCAAATACGACACACATAAGCAAACATGAAACCGAACCACTCGCAATGACGCCTGAAATGCAAAAGGGGAGGGAAGAGTTATCTCAAAATCTCCTGTAATGCTCCTTGTTAAAGAAGGGGTGCCTGAGCGCTTCATGAGCTGTCAGTCTACAGGAGGGGTCAAAACGAAGTAGACCTTGCAAGAGATCAATAAGATCCCCTGCAGAGTGATCCACATGCTGCATCACCAGATTCTGTGAAAACAAGAAACGCATTTAGGTAATAGGACTAGAAAAGAGGTAAAGAAAAGAAGACAAGTTGGACAAATAAAATATTTTACAGACAGGAAGACGTGGTAGTTTCAAGACAGCCTTGATACTTTCTCGAGAGACTGCGCCTTCTGGCCAGTCCAGTCTACTCCTTCTGACAAACTTCTCTGCATGCCGGCTATGCAACATAACAAGACACAGAATTCCACAGTAACTATTAGGATAATATCCAGAAGGCTAAAAGAACATTTAAATCAACCAACAAAAGGAAAAAAATCAATTCTTCAGAAGGTTACACACTCTGCTCTTTTCAACATATGCATAGGTATTGGGCCTAAAACCCTCTCCATCATGGCTAGGTGCTCTAAATTCTCGTGCGTCTGAAACAAAGCCTCTCCCTGCAACCAATTTGTAGTTCATAACATTGTTCATCTAGTAACATTTGGACCAGTCACAGACCATTTCACTATTAAGTTTGTCAACATACCGAGCATAACTCAACCAAAATGCATCCAACACTCCATATGTCACAAGGGAAACTCCACCCGAGTCCTTGAAAAAGGGAAATAAAATGATGTGAACAATATAGCAAGAACAAAAACTTAAAATGATGTGAACAAAAACATAAAATGATGGTAGGTGTATAACAGAAATATCAACATACCAAGAATAACCTCAGGCGCCCGATAATGCCTAGTAGAGACAATGTAGCTGTGATCTTGGTGCTCATAGGCTGTGCTACCAAAATCAATGACCTTGATGGCACTTGACTTTGGCAGTCTCTTATATAAGGTTCCCTCTTTTGGCGACCGGGATGTAACCTACAAATAAAAGGAAGGAGTGTAGGCAAATTTAAAATTATAATAACTGCATCACAAACATCTATATTTTTCTTTTGGTTTTTTTTTTTGGTTTTTGGGGGGGGGGGGGGGTGGAGGAGTAAAATACAATCTAAGAACCAAATATCATGAAAGCACAAGATACCTTGTAGTCAGGTACTTTTACATATTCTGGGGAAACAAAAAGTATGTTTTCAGGTTTCAAGTCGGTGTGGATGAGACGCAAATCATGCATAACTGCAAGTTCAGAAACAACCAAAATAATCATCATATAACATTGCACAACTTCCTCCTGCCCTCTCTTCCCACTCGCCTGTTGGGAAGGGACCTCTTTATCCCTCCACAACAATTATAATGGCTTAATATCATAGTATTAGGAGAAGAGATACAAAAGCCTTTCCTGAGGTGAAAGAAGTCAACAATAGAAGAAAACTTAAACGAATAAATGCATCAGAGACCACAATGAATTCCCTAAGGAAGAGAGAAGAATGCAACTTATATGACTTCTGTCACCAAGTTTGGAAAGAATAGAAACAGTGGAAGCAACAATCACACACATGCTACACATTCCAACAGTTGTCTGCCTAGCTCACGGACAAGATCAACCGGAAATGGGCGATAATTGTTCTTCCGTAGAAAATCATATAAGCTTGGTCCAAGCATCTCAAACACCTGTTAAGACCATTTAAATTTCACTGACAAGTCTTCACCCCCAAAATATTCATGAAGTTTGGAAATAATGTCACCATATGTCAATTAGATACTCACGATACAAATATGGTTACGATAGTCAAACCAGTTCCGTATTTCAACACAGCTGCAAAAGATAAAATGACTTAACAACTGACACGAACTTTGATTCATAACTGGTAGCAAAGTAAACAGAAAGAATAGTGTCGATGAAAATATGGTTACCGGCTGCCATTCCTGTCATACTTCCCAAGTAACTGGAGCACATCAACTTCTACCATTGCTGCTTCACGATATTTTTTAATACTTCGGACAACTTTTATGGCAACCGGCACCCTCATTTCTCTATCCCAACATTCCAGAACCTGACCAAAAGTACCTGCAAACAGAGAATATCTAGTGTAAGGTAAGTTACAACTAAAATTTCATCATAAGATAAAAAAACAAAACAAGTGAACATGACAATGATGATGACAACCTTCACCAACTTTTCGGAGGATCTTATCTGCAAGGACAGAAACGAAGTTAAATGAGGATCACAAGGATATTAAAATTATACAAATGAAGCCATCAAAACAAATGCAATCTTACATCATTGAATAAATTTTTCTAGAATAAACTTCTCATAAATCCAATCATACATATCATGCTGATAGAATTTCACATTAATCTATAATTATTTTGTACTCCATCAATTTACTTGAGATTAATGTATGGTTTACCATTCAAACATAAGAAAAAATCAACTATTTAATTACATACTTATTGTTGGCTACTGGGCATCCAGGACCAACGCAATAATTACTTAAAATTCAGCAGTTCGATTGATGACAGCACATTTTATAACATGATCTTGGATGGTGTAGATATGTCAAGGCTTACACTGATGTCAATTGATCATACCATATGTATATGGAAAGAAATCTCAAACAACATACTAATTGGACAGATCTTCTAAGCTTTTACGTTAAATTAACTCTGAAGGAAAATTTAATAATGCATGAGATAAAAATGTTTTGAGGCATTAATTGGATCTATAGAAGATTGAATAATTATGCAATGCAACCTAATAAAATTTTGAACATATAAGGTCTAGATATATGGGGATAAAAAATCCTAACTTCATAGAAAGAAATAATATAAAAGACCTATACCATTGAGTAATGACTACTTTCAAATATAATTATAAGAAAATCTTCAAAAGTAAATAGTGAATATTGAAAAGATGCTAATAGATGGTAAAAGCACCACTCCTACAGAGAATTGGTAAAGTATATCATGTTCTGTCTTAGTATGGCGTTTAGAATATTCAGCAAGTAGCATAAGCAAGTCTAATAATTAGAGAAAGAGAAGAAAAGCCCTTCAATGGTGGTTAAAAATATTTACATCGAGAAGTTAAATTGTCACCAAGTGCAAACATGTAATGTCCATCTTTGTCATCATCTCGCCATGGGGGAGAACCTTTTTCAACCAACCCCTTCACAAAGAGGCCTGTATGGTCAGGGAGTATCCTTGATGTTCCAAAGCTTGTCATATTTGCAACCTCTTGTCCATAATACATCCCTGGATGAGCCTACACACAGCCACTTACTCATACTTCTCTATATAAAGAGCAATTCAATACTTATTTTCCCCTTAAACCATTTAACTTTCCAACAATTTGATATATGTTTACAATCATTCAAATGAACATCTATCTGCAGAATAGTATAAAAACAAAAGAAGGTATACAAAAGTCACAACTAGATAATCAACATCAATTTGTAATTTTGACACAAAGATAATCAAGAAGACAGCAAAAGTCCCGGTTTTAAAAATAAAACTGTACTGCAACATCCAGTTGCTGTTTTTGGCAGGCATCCAGGAAAATAAAATAATTACATACCAGCCAAGTAATTATTTAATCTAATGAGACACAGCAAGTCAGCATTTCCAATAGCTGAAGCTCTAGTACGAATGTACAATAAAATTTGAAAGCTTAAACCTAAGCCTCTTATTGAACATTTTCAAATTGGCCAATTCTTTTCACAAAATGTAACCAATATAGGTTAAGAGAAACTGCAACAAAAACTCATAATACATATTATATATCACGTTTATTGATCCTTCTTAACAAATCTCACAGGTCAAACCGTTAAGGACTCGAACACAGATTCATAGTAACAAGTCAGACAAAATCAATTGCCTTTTTTCTGAGGTAGAAGAAGTCGTTTTTCAGCTAATTACTTCTGCATGATACCCATCAAGCATGAATACTTCTCAAATTTTATACTCCAAATTATTATTATTATTATTATTATTATTATTATTATTATTATTATTATTATTATTTTACTGCAATTTGAAAATAAAAGGCTTCGAATTTAACTATTTGCGCATTACATATTGCGTAAAATTTCTTGAAAATACGTCTATTCTCCAAATTCCTACAGAAACACAATAAGAAATGCAGAAGGTTCCTATCTTTGCATCAACAATTTTCGTTAAACGAAGCAGATCCATAAGAATTTTTTAAATCGTGCCGGATTTACGTCTATTCTCCAAATTCCTACAGAAACACAATACGAAATGTAGAAGGTTCCTATCTTTGCATCAACAATTTTCATTAAACGGAGCAGATCGATCCATAAGAACTTTTTAAATCGTGCCGGAGGTTTTTCCCAAGGAAAAGTAAGACTAAGAAACATCTAAAGAACCTAAAATAGATAATACTAGACTAAAAATAAGAGCTTTTTTTCAATTTTTTATTTTTACCTTGGATTGGGTTTGAGGAAATTCCCAAGCTAACTTAGCCTTTTTCCAGGGACGCCGATCCATGTGAGAGTGGGGAAACTCTGTCACATAGTCCATCTCCATCCGATAAGCAACCCAAACCTCAGGTTGATTGATTGATCGATTCGTAAGTTAAGAAAGGATTGAATTCAACTAGTTCAGGGAAGGAGAATCAAGGTCAGGGTACGCCATCCTCATTGCTCATTCTCCAGCCCTTCGTTTTTCTGTTGATGGTTAATCTAAACCGTTCGTTTCTTTCTGCATATACACAGCACGGACCTGGATCCTTGAAGTATTTAAGGAGATTGAGAAAGAAAGAAGAAGATGGACCCACACTGTCATGTGATTCCCACACAGACCTCTTTTTTTTTTTTTATTTCACTACTTCAGGCTCTCATATAGCCTATCTTTAGATCACGTTTGGGGTTATTGAAATAAAAATATTTTCGATAACAGATTTTAAATATAAATTATATATATATATAGTAGTATATATAAAGAGAGTAAATTATATTGTAAAATATTATTTTCAAATTATTTATGATCTTTTTTTAATAATTTTTTTTTATTTTATGTTTTATAAATCTTTTATTTTCTTTTTTTAAATTTGATTTAAGTTGTTTGATTGACATAAGTTCTGTATGATTATATGGAGCCCACACTTAATTTGAATAAACTTCAGGTTGATTGATTGATCGATTCCTAAGTCAAGAAAGGATTGAATTCAACTAGTTCTGAGAAGGAGAATCAGGTTCAGGGTACACCATCCTCGTTGCTCATTCTTCAGTCTCTCGTTTTTCTGTTGATGGTTAATCTAGCCCGTTCGTTTCTTTCTGCTTACACGCCTTTAGGCCTCGTTTGGGTTTTTGAAACAAGAATGTTTTAGATAACGGATTTTAAATAGAAATTAAATTTTATATATATATATTACACGCAGCACGCCTTTAGGCCTCGTTTGGGTTTTTTGAAACAAGAATGTTTTCGATAACGGATTTTAAATAGAAATTATATATATATATATATATATATATATATATATATGTATTAAGGAGAATGAATTGTATTGTAGAATATTATTTCTAAACTGTTCATGAGCTCTATTTTTCCTTTTTTTATTTAAATTTTTTCCATTTTATTTTTTTAAAATTTTTTTCACTTTCTTTTTTTAAATTTGATATAAGCCATGTAATTGATATAGATCTTATACAATTGTATGGAGTCTACATCTAATTTATATAAATTTAAATTTTCATTATTGTCTAAAATATTTAAATAATTTACTTAAATTCAATAATTATTTTTTACAAGTTCATTTGAATGCCTGTATGTTGAATACTAAATAGTAACTTCTAGTTTTGTTTTTGTAAATAGCCTGATACCATTCTACCAATCCCTTCCATCAACAGACCCGGATCTTGCACATTTCAAGGATACCTAAGCTTTACACATCTTTGAAATATAATTTAATCCGTTCAAATTTTATTTAGATAATCTAAATTTTATTTTTTATTTAAATTATTATTTTTAAAAAACTCTGTGATTAAAAATTATTTTTATTATACATTTTATTTTCTTTAAAATAAAAAAACCAAAATCCTAAAAAGTAAGAGATATGAAGATGTATGCCCGAAGACGTACAAGGGATCCAAGTCTTTCCATTATCACTGTCAAAGGTAATATATTATATTTTCATTCCAATAAAAATGGAATCAAAATGCCTTCAATTTCAATCCCTCAATCTACAGTAAAAAAATCTGCATTGACACCTTTATAACGTTTGGTTTTGTTTTTTTTGCGAATATCCTAGTTGTAGACTCCACACCTGTAACTCGGGAGTAACCCCCAAGAAGAATTAATCTATTTGATAAGTTGAGTAGGTGCAGCTCTGAAAAAGATTAGTTTAGTAGAATTCAGAGTTCATAATTTTGTATCCAAAACTGAATACGTGACTCCATTGGTATTTAAATCAAAACAAAATATGCTATATTATACTCGACAAACATGTGGTAAGATACAAACCAAAAGCAAGGGTGAAGCAAAATCTTATGAAACAAAGAATCATCTCAAGCTTTTCACTACTATAATAATGATTATCAAATGCCACTAAGGATCACATAGAACTTACCTATCAACACCAACATTGCCCTGCATTAATAGATCGTTGTTCATGTTGATGCCATATGCTACAATTTTGTCACATATAAAAATGAAGAAATAAAAATAAATACACAAAAAAAGAAAAAGAATTAAAAGGTACAACTATAAAAGAGGTTCGGAAAGCTCCATTTCGTTAGAAGTCTGTTGTTGTGTATCAGGCCGTTGAAATCCTACAGAGTCCAGGCCAAGCCACTGCCATGGCCAGCATACATATCTAGATCTATTTCGGCCCCTTGAGTCTTCCCTGTTCTCAAATTCTTCAAGCTGATGGGTAAGCTCCTCCACTCTGTCCCTTAGCCTAGATGCCCTCAAGTCCGCCAACTTCAGAGATTTCTCAGCTGCATCTCTAGCTGTCATGGCAGCAGTTGTGGTCTCTTCTTTGAACTTGAGTTTATTCTCTGATTCTAACATAGACTGCTTTGCATCTTCAAGTTCCTGCTTAAGTGCTGACAGCTGCAGATTCAGCAGTTATGAATATCAATATTCAATGAACAAAAGTAATGAAAATATATGACGTGAGTTGCCGTAATCTCTACATAAAGTATCTGCCTGCTGTAATTACAGTAAGAAACTAGTTCAAGAAGACCATAATGCCAGTCTTTAAAAGGAACGACCAGCAGACTTTGAATGACAATTTATGCTAGTGATGGAATCTACAGAAAAAGGTTGTCTCTAGCAAGTAACATATATATATCCATAACTTCTGAATTCCTTATTTCACCGTTGCACAACCAAAGCTAGGCATAATGCCATAAAATATTTGAAAAGTACATTTAAATGCATTTAAATCTAGAAATACAACTAAAAAAGGAGAAAAAAAATTGCTTTCAGCCCTGATTACAAAACTTATTCTATTAAGCCTGTCAAAATATTGCTGGCAAAGGGAGTTTACTTGTGCAACAAATTCTTGCTCAACAGCTCTGCCTGCAGCGGCTTCTTGCTCTGCTGCTAATTTCCATCTATTAATTTCTTCTTCAGCAGCAGCAATGTCCATCATCAGACCCTCAACCTACATCATAAACAGGCCAAGTTTATACTTAGTCGCAGAGAAGTATTGACAATCAAATCCCACTGTCAGACAATCGACATGTGAGGCTACACAGCATAAACTACAGTTTACAATATACAGATATCAGATCAAACCAACCACAATCGGGGAAACTAGAGAAAACTAACTTCTAGGAAAATATAAGCTTACACTTTCATTAGCCACTCTCTCCTTGTCTTCAAGTTCCTCTATCTGATGCATTCTATGGTTAAGTTCTTTGGCCTGAGCTTCTACGTGCTGCTTAAGTGAACTCAACTCTGCCCTTAATGCAGTTAAGCAAATATGCAAAGCCCCAAAAAAAAAAAAAAAAAACCAGGTCAGCGAAACTAGAAACTACAATTGTACATATTCTTCAGTGAGAAACGAGAAGGTTTTCTTTTATTATAACCAACTTCAAATTAGGCACCTAGCAAAATATCAGTATTTGACTCTGATATTAAGTACCTTAATTCATCCACAGTATGCTGCAGCTCAATGATCTCAAGCTGAGATGCCTTGACAACATTCTCCAAAGCACCGGCCTGTACACAATAGATGCATAAATAACTCCTTCAAAATGTGAAATGAAATTAGGATTAAAAGAAAAAAAAAACCTTTTATAAGTACTTACCAAAGAGTATATTTCATCCTCCTCTTTTGTTGTTATGCCCAACTTATCATTTGAAGCTGCATCTTTTCCATCTCCAAGAAGCTTGCTAAATTTGAAATCTAACCCAGCCTCTCTTAAACCTTTTTCTGCAGCTTGAAACAATTCATTTTTTTGGGAAGAAGGATCAGAAATCATCCTCTTTGATAAAGCACTCCTAAGTAAAGAACCAATTTGATCTTTCTCCCTAACTAATCGAGTCACTGTTTCATCTAAAGTCTGTATTTCGAGATTCTTCCCCTCGACTGCATCCCTGGTTTTCTCAACAACAATCCTAGTCAACTCATATATAGATTCCATCCCTGCCAAAGAGGCACGTATATTCTCTTCAATGTCTGTTTCTTGAGGGACAAACAAGGATTCTGACAGTTCTGAATTATTTGCATCAATTATCCTCATAACATTGTAAATCTGGTTATGGATTTTTGACACAAGACTCAACTGATCAATTAATAAAGGCCTCTGTGATTCCATCTTCGATACTAACTTACTCAACTTCTCATCATACTCACTAACTAGCTGTTTCAACTCCAAAACTTCATTTTGTTCCCTGCTTAGTTTCTCTGACATTTCTTGTTCCTCCTCACGTATTTTTTCGTCCTTTTCATCAAGAGTTCTCTCCAAATTCTCAACAACAGAATTTTTCTTTGTCACCTCTTCCCTCAACTCACTAATTGTTGCTTCCAGCTGGGAAACTTCAATGGCAATCTCATAATTCCTCTGCTCCATCTGCTCTCTAGTCTCATTCCTAGATTTAGCAGTTGCATCCATCTGTTTAACAAGCTCTTCAACAATCTCATTAGCTCTCTTTATTACCCCATATGCTACAGCTGCCAGACCCGTGTATTTCTGTGATTTGGGCAATCCATTCGCATGAAAATTTTTAAAATTACTCACCTTGGCAGATATCTTTTCAATCCCAGTCACTAACATATGGGTGGAATTTCCAATTTCTAATCGGAGGCCATCTCTCTCCTTCACCACTTCATCGAATTGCTTGGAAATCTCATCCCTCTGCCTTGATAGCTCAACCTTGGCTTTATTCGTCTCAGCTAATTCAGCCAAAACCTTATCGTATGATTTCAAAGCCTCTTCTTTCTCTAGCGCAGCGTCATCCCTCTGTCTCCCAAATTCGTCCCGCTTCTTAATCGCCTCGTGAGCAAGCGCCTTCAACCGATTGAATGAAAGTTGCAATTCGGATTTCGAGTTCTCGGCCGCCTGGCGGGCTTGGCGCTCACGATCGAGCTCGGCGAGAATCTCCCTAACTTTGTCGACGGAGATATCTTCTGGTGCCGGATTCTTGATCATAATCGGAGCTGGCTCATCACCCTCGTCCACGTCGCTAAGGACCACATCGGCATCCTCGTTTCCGACGTCCGCCATTTATATATCATATATGCAAATACTAAGGCAAAATGCTATTGACGATCAATGAAGCAAATCTTCATCCACACTAAAACCGAATCACGAGTTTGGGTATTTGTCTTTTAGGGTACAACAAGTGAGGTAGACAATATAAAAAGGCACAATAAGGCTGAAAATGAATCGAAAACCCTAGAAATTGGAGGAAGGAGAACAATGAAAAGGGATCTAACCTTGAATTGATTTGGAAATTCTAAGAAGCTCAATTCTAATGGAACACTTTGATTATGATTCGATGTAGTTAATATTAATCTAACTGGAATTATACTGAAATTGATGACGATAATGATGAATTGAGAAGGGAGTTCTAACTTGAAGAGGACGATTAAACCTAGGTTCCGAAGGAGACCGATGGACAGCGTCTACCAACCAGTCTCCTTTTCTCTTCTATTTTTAATCAAACTCATGATAGGATTCAATTTTTTTTATTTATATAATATATAATTAGGTTTCAATTTTCATTACAATTGAACTTCAATACTTATAAACTGTCATTGTGTATGTATCCATACTCTTTTTATTTGTGGTTTTTATTAATATTTTATTATTAACCCATAAACAATTTAAGAGAAAGTTTATGAATCTTAATAATATTTTATTATGATTAAAAAAAATATTTTAACTATGAGTTGAGAATAAAGAGGAGTTTAACTCTCATGTCAAAATAAACATCGTAGTAATATAAGGAAGGATATCAACTTATAAAATAGGATGGATCTAAAATGAAAGCAACGAGAGGATAAAAAAAAAAAACATATTTTTATATATAAATACTTATTATTTTAAATTTTTTATTTTTAACATCTATCATTCAATAACTTTTTTAAATAATTTTACACTATGAGAAAGAGGAATAATTGGATAACAAATCATATATAATTATAAAAAAAATTAAAAAATCTTCAAAAACATGCAGAAGTGAATAGGATGTGAAATAATTTTACAACCATGTACACCATATTTCTTTTATCAATTATCATATCTTAGATCCTCTTTCTGCAATTGGGAACATGAAGAAACAAAACATCAATTTTTTATTCATGGCAATGGTGGTTATAACTTATAGCAACTTAGATTTACATTGGATGTTGGTAATTCTATAACCTACTTTTTGAACTGACACAAGTAATTCAGTAACCTTTTCTATTTTAATTGAATGTGAAGCAATGTGATCCATAAATCACATAACTAATATATTAAAAAGTTTAGATTCAAGATATGCGTATAAAATAATGAAAACATGCAACTTAAAAGGATTCAACAGTAAAAGAACTCAACCACTTAAGTAGTCAATTAGCATTGTCCTTTATCATATACCCATTCCCCTTAAAAAAAACACTATTTTCCACCTTATTGTACTTCCATCACATTATTTGCCTCCTATTTAAATTTGATTTGTGATACCATCGAATGCTAACAATTTGTTGTGGTGTGATCTACCATTTCCAAAAGCTGTACAGCCTTCATGTGGAATCCTTGATCATACCTTTTGTGAAATATGGTCGCCGTACAAGTATGGTTAAGTAATCGAGATGATATATGGACTCCTATAGCCTGTCAATGTTTCCTTTCACCATAAGAAAGCAAAAGGATGTGAAACATATAAAATGGTGGGGGCACACCGACATCCGTCCCTGCTTATTTACCAATAGACTTCAAACAATATATTAGGAGACATTCAGTGACTTGAACCTTGTCTGTCGGATTATATATTATGATATGCTAGATATCAATATTAAATGACTATTGATGAATTGTAATATAATAACAAGATATCATTTAAACCAATATTTTTATATCATATTACAGGTGAAGAATGTTAGTTGATCATGGTTAAAATATTCTCTCATCTCAGTATAGAACATAGGAGAAAATTTATATATTTAGCCCTATATACTTAACATCTTATTCCCTAATAAACAAATTACATGTGGAATGATTTTACACTTATTAATTTATTCACAAATACTCACTTAATATTGTTAACTTATCCTTTAATTTAAAAAGTAAAATCCCAAAAATTCTTAAAATTCCAAAAATCCTTAATAGACCATCTTCATCGTTATCACCTTCACCCACAGTCCTTCCAATTTTCATCATTCTCATCACCTATCCCATCAAAGTCACCTGTGGAGGTTGGTCTCATCATCCCATCTCGTCAAAGTCATCAGTCAAAGTTTGTTGAAGTCGTTCGACAAGGTTTGGCAAAGTCATTGATCTCTTAATTGTACACCGTCGAGGCTATTTTCCTCTCACAATGAGAACAATTTAGGGTCATTCCCTCTTCGCCATTTTTCACTTTTAATTATACAAGCTTCATTATTTGTGCGTAAATATGGATATTTTAAATTTCCAGTCAACTCTCCTTCCTACAGTCCTTGTTTTAATAGGATGATGATGACATACAATTTGGACTCTCTTTCTGTTTAAACAAGTTAATAATTTGGATAGTCATTGATTTTAAGAATTAGGCAAGTTTTATCATGTAGACTTTTATCATCATCAAGCAAATCAAGTGTCAAAAGCTTAAAAGTCGAAATACGTGGATACATACTAGACATAAGGGGTGGCGTGGTTTAGAGGTGTAAATCACTATTAGCCATACTGCATCTACAAGTTACCAAGGCATATATATATATATATATATATATATATATATATATATATATATATATATATATATATATATATATATATATATATGTTGTTTTAGTAGTTCAATAGTTGCTATCATAATTATTTCATTATTGTTAATTTTGTTATTACGGTAATACTTGTATTTTGTATTAGCTAAATTGATTTCTTTTTTTGCTCAGCACATTACAATTTATTTTAGATAGGGCTTAAATTTTGTCTTAGTTACTCTTGTTCTCATTTTTTGTTCTTCTTCACTTTACTCCTTTGGTTTTTAGTGTTGTTAATGTGTTGATTTATATTTTGCATTAAAAATATAAGTGAATTTAATAGTTAATTTCTAATTTTTTATTTTTTTATAATAAAGTTGATGGACGACACAATCATATCCAATCCCTTATCAGTTAAACCTTCTTTAAAATATAAAGTTATTGAAACTGATTTACCTCCATATGTTAGCATGGAGTTTGACAAAAAAAAAAACTTGCACATAGATTTTACAATACATATACTCGCTTCATTGGTTTTAGTATTATAGAAGATTGAGTAAGCAAAAGCAAGACAAATCAAAAGACAATATTATCTCAAATATATGTATGCTTTTTTTTTAATGAAAAAAAAGGTTCAAGAAGGTAAGTAATTGTGAAGCAAAAAAGATTCATAAAGATTTGAGAATTGTATGTTTGGCTCGGATGAAAATATGTCAACAAGAAAATGAAAAATACATAGTACATTTTTTGAGAAGCAATATAATCATGCTTTTGCTACTTGGAGGAGCAAATACACATTATCATCCCAAAGAAAGGTTTCTATTGTTCAAACTACTCAAATTAAATTGGCAAATCACTTTTGCATATAACAAAAATTGATTTTTGAATTTTTGAGTCAACAAATTAGAAGACGAGAGAATTTTAGGTGTAGTTTTAAGGATATTAACAATTATTTAAATTCTAAAAATATGACAGAAAAAAAAATAAGGGGAGGCTTACACTTTGCTTCATTATTTTTAGTCAAAGGCAATCTAAGAATTCATCATTTTTTATTTTAAAATTCAACTTGATGCTGAAGATTAAATCATACACATTTTTTAGGTAGATGCAAAAATCATTGTAGATTATGTATATTTTGGAAATATATCTTTCCATATTACTTATTGTACAAACCAAAATTTTTAATACCGATTGTTGGATTCAATCACCACTGGCAAACTATTATAGTTTGTGTAACATTATTATATGATGAAATTGTTAAATCTTTTAAATGGCTATTTAAAACTTTTCGAAAGGTCGTGTATGACAAAAAGTTGAAAATAATTTTTATGGATCAAGATGTAGCAATGGCAAAAACAATTTCAATTATTTTACCTGAGCCATATCACCTCATATGCACTTAGCATCTATTTCAAAATGCTTTCAAGAATGTTAATCATACATTCAAGAAATCATATTCTTTTGCTTCAAACTTAAGATGTTGCATTTATGATTATAAGTATGAGAATGACTTTCTTAATGCATAGAAGGCAATGCTTAACAAGCATGACCTCCATCAAAATAAACAAATGCAAGGTTTCTTTGGAAAGATAGGAAAATAAGCATTAGTATATAGACAACATCCCTTTTCAGTAGGTGCTTCATCAACACAATTAAGTGAAAGTTTCAATAGTTGATCAAAACATTATATGAAATCTATATTTAAGGTGTTAGATTTCTTCAAGCATTTTGAAAGGTTGATAGAAAACATGAGATATAAGGAATTAGAGGCTAATTATGAAATAAGTCAAAAAATGCCGCCATTAAATTTGGATGTCTTTTTAATAAGGAATAAGAGACATCTAAACACTAGCAATCTTTTATTAAGTTAGAAAATAATATGAGAAGTCTTGTAATATACTTTTTAAAGAATGTAATCAAGCTTCAACATTATTTGAGTATAAAGCATGTGTAATGGGAGATCTAAGAGAGCACATGATTAACTTTGACTCAAAAGATTAAAGAATTCTGTGTAGTTGTAAGAAATATGACTTTCTTAGCATTTTATGTAACCATGCTTTTCGAGTACTTGATTTGTAGAATTAATAATTATTCCACCAAAATACATTCTTAAGAGACCAAGCATGCTTGAAGTGGATGTGTTGTATATAATAGTAGGCATATAATCAAGGCAGACCCAAAGTTGGTTGTCTTAAAATTGCTTCAAGGATTTATGTCGAGCTGCTTTTGAGATAGGAAGTAAGGTTATTGAATCTGATGATGCTTCAAATTTTTTTGCAAACTGGTTAATTGAATTAGGTGTGGAAGTTGATAAAATCTTAAGTTGAAATTCTTCCATACCAATCTGGCAAGATTATAGTGATTATCATCAACAAGTTAATGGTATTAGTACATATAGGGAAAAATATGCATTTCAAGCAAAGGGAATTCAAAAAATAAAAAGAATGTATCTTATGTTAAAAGTCAATCTAAAAGTTGTGTGGAAAAGAAGCCACAGAAAAAAAATGAAACTAGCATATGTCAATATTTTCTTTAACTCATTCTTTACAAGTATATTTATTTAGTTATCTTTAATTAAATTTTTTTAATGTGTATAACCATATTAATTTTAAAAACTACGTAAAGTGTAAGCATCAACGTTATGAGGATGCCAAGTCTATAAACCTAGAAATTCAAATTTTATCCAGGTTCCATCCTTGCCAATATCTACTTTTCACCTTCATTTTTACAAATTTATTTATTTATCTATCTCCAAATATTTTTTTAATGTGTACATCCATATTAATTTTAAACTCTTCATAAAATGTAACCATCAGTGTTATAAGGATGTCAAGTCTATAAACCTACAAATTTTAATATGATCGAGGTTCCATCCTTGTATTATTCATTATTTCCAAATATGTTCACGAGTTTCATATTGTTTGCTAATATTTTTTTGTTTCTTTTTTTTCTTCAAAATATGAAAACACAAGTTGACTTGTCAAAGCAAGATGGGGAATAAGCACTAATTATTTCTTGGCAACATCACTTATAGCCATTGTTGAAGCATCATCAACACTGTTGATAAAGCAGAACCATTGTTTAATTCATGAAGCAAAACCATTGTTTAATTCATGAAGTAGAACCAATGTTTTAGTATAGCCATTAATTTTAGTATCGAGGTCGTATACTGTTTCTCAGTAACATCCCATCTGATTTAGAGAAGGCTTAAATACCATTTTTAGGCCTTCTCCAAATAGCTTACGCTTTTGGGATAAATCAGTTCTTAATAGAAGGGGCCTTATACTTCCAAATAAGGAGAGAAAAGAAGAAGAGTTATTTTTAGGGTTATCCAAAAAATGAAGGGGGACAAAAGATCTATCAAATAAAGAATTAGAACTATCCAAAGACCAAGCTCCAGAATAAATGACATTAAAAAACAAATATTTGAATCCTTGCTTATCTATAACTAAGATTCTTGAAAAGGGTCTCGTAACTTTTACTCTTTTAAACCAAGATGAAAAAGTTGGATAACAGGTATCGAACATCATATTATAATTTTGATTCTATTAGTTTTTACTATCTCTTTTTATATTTAATGAAATGATTTTATAAGCATCCTGAAAAAATAATAAAAATGATCAAGCTTACACATGGACTTTAGAAATAGAAAGAAAGTAAGGTTCTATACCATGAAGTAGGTATTCCAAAGAGTTTAACTTGTTTCAACCTTAAAGTTCTCAAACAAGATAATTAGTGTAGACATCAACTAAGAAGATAATAGAAAATAAAGCAAACTATAAAGAGCATGACAAAACACACTGGATTGCATATTTCAACTTTTTCATACTTAAATTACCTAAATAAGTTAGTTTTCCATCATATATATGAAGAAGATTGCCAGGGTATGGATCTGCATGATAGAATCCATACTTAAGAAGTTGACTGAATGAGCAGTAAAAATAATTAATAGCAGCTTAATTACGGTTTAATGAAAATCCATTTTGAACATTGGGATTAAAAGCAGAGACCGTTTCTGAACGTTGGAATTAAAAGTAAAGATCATTTTTTAACGTTAGGATTAAAATCAGTTAATGAAAATTAAGGCAGTAAATTTAAGGCCTCAATGTTCAGAAAATTAATAAATTCATGGGAAAATAAGATTTTTCCAGTAAAGCTATTTATACAAAATATTTTTGTAAAATACAAAAATAGTTACAGTAAAAAATGCCCAATATCGGGCTAATTCGTGGGCAAGGGGGAAATCGGAGATTTTTAACTACATTACTTCTACGTTAGCCTGTTGTTGTGTGCATGAACCCACTACTCTTCTTGACTCATTTACTTGCCCAATATCATATTTTAATATATATACACTAAGACTTTTTTTATTTTAGGCAATATGAGACTTGAGCTTTTGACATACCTATTCCAACAATCCCTCACATGTGTCAAAAAAATATTATCATCTGAGTTACATACATGAGTATAATCATTTTGAATTTGGTGTCTTTTGGACTATGAACTAGACTTAGACTAATAACACTTAGTACACAGAAATGTCAGTGAAACATAAGTTTCTATGAACCAACAAATCTTTGTTGTGTACTAGAGGCTTTATTAGTCAGAGTATACCCCTACAGTTCTTATTGTTAAAGACGATTTTGCACTTGCGCACGCTTGGTGTTCAACGAATGCTTTAAAGACTTTGTCACGGTCTAATAGAAGCGGCCCCACTTCACATTCATCTAGGTGATTTCATCAAGTATATTTGCAATGAATACACCATCCATAAAAGAATATAAAATCATTAAAAGCTTTGTTCAGCCTCTCCAACAATGCATTCTAGCACTTTCTCAAACCATAGGAAGGGACAATAATTTAATGCTAGCAGAATTAATATATGACTTGTTCTTACCTATATGAACCTCTTTCATGAGATCTCCAATTATAGAGGTTGGGTTACTATCATTGTTAATTTCATATTGGCTTAAATCTCATTCCCCTCAATGTGTTATCAATTTGTTTCTTTCTTAGGGGTTTAGTCAATGGATTTGCCAGATTTACTTCTGACCTTACAAATCTGATTGAGATCACTCCATCTTTTAGTAGCTGCCTTATAATATTATATCTCAACTGAATGTGTTTGTTTTTACCATTAAAAGTCTTATTTTTAGCTCTAACTATCGCTAATTGGCTGTCACAATGTAAAGACATTGATGATGTTAATTTTTCTCCTAATGGAATATTTGCTAAGTAGTTTATCAACCACTAAACTTCAGTACTAGCTAGTTTCATAGTAATAAACTTTAAATCCCTTGAGAATTTTGTAATATTACTCTGTTTGGCTGATCTCTAGGACACTGCACCACTACCAAGAGTGAATACATAGCCACTAGTGGATTTAATTTCATCTGAATCTGAGATCCAATTAGCATCACTGTATCCTTCTAGTACAACAGGAAATCCACTATAAAAAATACCATAATTTATGGTACCTCTCAAATATCTTATCAATCTAACCAGAGCCAACCAATGCTCACTACCTGGACAGTGGGTATATCTGTTTAGTCTACATATAGCATATGCTATATCAGGCTTGGTAAAATTTATCAAATGCAATAGATTTCCAATAATCTGTACATATTTAGATTGAGCTACTGAATCACCTTTATATGTTTATAATTGTATGTTATAATCATAATGAGTGCTTAATGGAAAATCATTAAAATGTCCAAACTTTTTAAGAATTTTCTCTACATAATGTTCTTGAGAAAGTAAGATACCATTTTCACTCCTTATGATTTTAACACCTAAAATCACTCTTGCTTCTCCCATATCTTTCATATCAAATTTAGATGTAAGAAAGCTCTTAGTTTCAATTATAACATTCATGTTAGTACCAAAAATAAGCATGTCATTTATATATAAGCAAATAATCACACAATCATTATTTACATGTTTTGTATAAATACATCTTTCTACTTTAATAGTAGTAAAGTCATCACTTGTCAAAATGTGATCTAATTTTTCATGCCAT
Organism: Erythrophleum fordii; assembly: GCA_032878935.1. Lineage (NCBI taxonomy): Eukaryota > Viridiplantae > Streptophyta > Magnoliopsida > Fabales > Fabaceae > Erythrophleum > Erythrophleum fordii. The sequence continues at coordinate 47,607,158 of JAVQMF010000054.1, forward strand.
TGTTTAGGTGCTTGCTTTAATCTATATAAAGATTTAACAAGTTTACACATTTTATTTTCTTGTCCAGGAGCGACATATCCTTCAGGTTGTACCATATATATTTCTTCTTCTAAAACACCATTTAAAAAAGTAATTTTAACATCCATTTGATGAATATAAAGTTTATGTATTGAAGCTAAAACAATTAGAATTCTTATAGAAGAAATTCTTGTAACTGGAGAAAAAGTATCAAAATAATCAGTATTTTATTTTTGAGTAAAACCTTTAGCTACTAACCTAACTTTATATTTATCAATAGACCTATCAGGATTAAGTTTCTTTCTAAAAATCCATTTACAACCAATGGGCTTAGCTTCTGGAAGCAAGTATACTAAAACCCAAGTTTTATTTTGACTAAGAGGATCAATTTTAGCCTTAATGGCTTCTTTCCAAAAATGAGCATCTGAAGAAGAAATAATTCCATAAAAATTTAAAGGATCACCTTGTACTGTATAAGTATAAAAATCATCTCCAAAAAAAGATTTTTTCCTTTGCCTCTTACTTCTTAAATTTTCAACCAAGTCTTCATTTGAATTTTGTTCAGGAGAATTAATAGATATTTCCAAATTCCTAGAATCATGTTCAATTTTCAAAGGAAAGATATGTTCAAAAAATTCTGCATTTTTAGTTTCTATAATGATATTACGATCCAAAACATCACTTTTCAAAACTAGAAATTTATAAGTTGCACTATGTTCAGCATACCCAATAAATATGCAATCAGAAGTTTTAGATCCAATTTTTCTTTTCTTAGGATCAAGCAACATTACCTTAACAAGACACCCCTACACTTTTAAATATTTTAGGTTAAATACATAACCTTTCCATAATTCATAAAGGTATCTTACTTGTCTTCTTATCAAGTATTCTATTTTGCAAAAAAAAAAGTAGATAACAAAGTTTCACCCCATAAATTATCTAGTGTAAAAGAACTTATAAGCATAGCATTCATCATCTCTTTTAAAGTTATACTTTTTCTTTCTGCAACACCATTAGATTCAGGTGAATATGGAGGAGTTACTTCATGGATAATTCCTTCTTTTTCACAAAAATCATTTAACAAAACATGTCTCCTCCTCTATCTGACCTTACTTTTTTAATCATCTTATTTAGTTGATTTTCTACCTCTGCCTTATATAAAAGAAATTTTCTAAATGCTTCATCTTTATTTCTCAATAAATATACTTTAATATACCTTGAAAAATCATCAATACATGTAATATAATATTTTTATCACCTCTAATCATTATTTGTTTTAAATCACCCAAATCAGTGTGTATTAAAGAAAGCAATTCAGTTTCTCTTTGTATAAGAAAATGTGATTTTTTTAGTTATCGTAGCTTCTGCACATACTTCATATTTGTTTAAACAATCATTTTTAATTCCACAAATCAAACCAAGTTGTTGCATTTTCTTAATATAAAACTTACTAAAATATCCTAATATAGCATGCCACACATTAAACGAATCAATCATATAAACAGGCAAGTAAGTAGAAGAGGATGCATTTTCATTCATTTCAACAACATTAAGTACAAACAGTCCCTGGTTATAATAATCCTTTCCCACAAAAATATTATTTCTTTTCATCACAATCTTGTCAGATTCGAATGACACTTTAACCTCAACCTTTTCCAATAGAGCTACAGAAATTAAGTTTGCTCTAATATTAGGGACATGCAAAATATCATTGAGATCCAAGGTCTTTATGGATGAGTTTAAGAACTATTTTTTCTTTTCTAAGAACTTTTGCAGTTCAGGAATCAACAAGATAAATGGGGTCTTCTCATTCCTTGATAGGATCATAGGAAGTAAACATTTCCTTATTTGCACAGATGTGCTTGGCAACCTCAAAATATACCACACATTTCCTCACATCGGAGACAACGAAAGTTGAGAAATAACTGCCACAATGACATCATCGTTGTTCTCATCTCTTTGAACTAAATTTGCATTCAACTTAGGAGGATTATTATTTCTAACTCTCTTTTTACATTGTGCAGCATAGTGCCTTGGCTTGTCACAAACAAAGAAATTGCCTTTCTTTTTGAACTTGGGGTTAGAATTTTTAGGATTGTAATCAGGTTTTTTATAAAAATCATACCTCTTGTTGTACAGCTTTGTCTCCACCAAATTTGCCTTTGAGGCTATTTCTTTGCCTTTTACAGCTCGAATCTCCTTTCGGTTGGTGTCTTCGATAATGATATGAGTGATGAGATCTGACAGCGACAATTGCTTCTGCTTGTGTTTGAGTTGCTGTTTGTAGTCTTTCCATGAATCCAGCAGTTTCTCAATCAGGATCCCAGCTACAAATTCATCTGGAAGGTTAATCTTCTCAACTCGGAGTTCATTTAGCAGCTTGTGATATTCGTTGATTTGAACCTTGATATTTTTGTCTTCGGAGATCTCCCATCGGTAGTAATTTCCAATCATGAATTTCTATTTTTCAGCATCCTCAAAGGAGTACTTCGTGATTAGTGACTCTTAGATTTTGTTGGCCTTCTTGTAGGCACAGTATACATCGAACAGATCATTAGATAAAGTACTAATAATTGTATCTCTACAGACCTTATTAGCATATTCCTAAGTAGTTCTTTAGTTCTGGTCAGCATCAAGAAAAGGCTTGGACTGGGTCAGCGCCATTGCAACTCCGTGCATGTCGATGATAGAAAAGATCTGCTCTTGCCACTTTCTAAAGTTTTCTCCATCAAACACCTCAATCTTGGATATATCCAGAAATAGCTTGGGCAACGTCACAGCAGGCACTGCAGTCGAAATGAAGGCTGAAGCAGTAGCTCCACTCCCTCTACCAGAACTTGCAACAACAACATTGATATGATCATCAGAACCAACTTGGTGTGACTCCATAATAACTCTTAAGATTATTAGCTGCAATAAACAAAACTGTAAGTATAAATTGATCAGAGTCGTGCTTGAAGACACTGTCCTTAAGAGCTATTTTGACGTAAGTTGGCAACTCCCCAAGATTAAACGGACCCTTCCTATAACAAGAAAACAGAATAGTAGAACTATAGAACTCAAGAGAACAATGGGGGAGGAGAGGAAAGAGCTCCGAAGATGTCCAAGACCTTAGTGTGTCTTAAACTGCACCACGCACTACCTTTTATAGGCCGAGGACTTGAATAAGAACATTGGGCAATTAAAAATAATTAATGGTGACTTAATCACAGTTTAATAAAAATCTGTTTTTAACATTGGGATTAAAAGCAGAGACCATTTCTGAAAGTTTGAATTAAAAGCAGAGACTGTTTCTGAACATTGGGATTAAAGCCGGTTAATGAAAATTAAAGCGATAAATTTAAGGCCTCAACGCTTAGAAAATTAATAAATTCATGGTGCCAATTTCAAAACTACTGAAAATAAAATTTTTCCGGTAAGCCTATTTATACAAAATATTTTTGTATAATACAAAAATAGTTGTAGTAAAAAATGCCCAGTACAGCATCTAATTCGTGCACAAGAGGCGAAATCAGAGATTTTCAACTGCGTTACCCATGCGTTGGCCTGTTGTTATGCGCGTAAGTCCACTTCTCTTTTTGACCTATTTACTTACCCAATATCATATCTTAGTATATATATATACTAAGACTCTCTTTATTTTAGGCAATGTAGGACTTGGGCTTTTGACACACTTATTCCAACATCTAATTCATATCAGTCCAGAAAAGGAGATTCAAGAAATTTTCTAAATAATTTTAGAGTCGCGCTTCTTATGCCTAGCTTAACTTATCTGGTTTTCAAGCCAGATCTATATTATCCCCTACACACACATACACACACACTTTCAATTTCTAAATACTAGAACATAAGTGAGAGAGAGCGAGTCTGAAGGCAGGGATAAAAGAAATCAACGAGAATTACTTCATCAACGACACAAAAAAATAGGGATCATAAAACTAGGCATGATGATTAGAATCTGAAGACAATGACAAAATCACAAAGAGAAAATGACCTTAGATCCATGACTTTGTTGAACCTCGTCAGATGACTTCAATAGGATGGAACGGTGAAGCCAACCTCCATGGACGACTTTGATAGGATAGGTGATGAAAATGATGAAGATGGAAAGGATAAAGATGATAACAATCAATGATGGTCGATTAAGGATTTTTGGAATTTTAGGGATTTTGTTTTTTAAATTAAAACACAAGTTAATAGTGTTAAGTGAGTGTTAGCGGCTACACAAATTAAATGTAAAAATATATTACATACAATTTGCTAATTGAGAAATTGAATGTTAAGCATATAAGGTTAAGTATATAAGTTTTGTCCAAAAGTGTGATAAGTTTTTTCATACCCTATCAATTTTGTATTTAATTTTATATAATGATTAATTTCACAACAAAATTAATTTTAAAAAATTATAAGTATATAAAATATAATATATAAATTATTAAAAGAAAAGAGCATATTTATAAATTAATTTTTAAATTTAACTTATTTAAAATAATAATTTAATTTCAAAAAATATTTGTATTGAATATATTAATAAAAATAAGTATAGCTGTAAGCATAATAAAGTTTTAAAACAAATAAAATTTACAATTTTTAACTTAAAATACATAATATTGAAATAAAAATGTTTAAAATATTTTTAATATGTTATATTTATAATTAAAAATAATATTATTTTTGAAAATATCGTCATGCATCGATTTAGGGGAATAAATATATATTTTTAAAATAATAAATAGATCTTAAAATTTTGATATTTCTTATTAGAGATTGAAAGAGTAATTTACTTTAATTTATAATATAATAGGATAAGTTATTAGTCTAGATGTTTTCCATCCAACTTTTCAAAATTCTCAAGTTTTAATTTTTTATTTTTTAGCCTAGGTTAAACTTAAATATAGATTTCTATATATTTATTATCAAACTTTTTAATGAATATATAATATATGTAAAAGAAATTTTAAAAGACCAATAATGAGGTGCTCAAATTTAAAATTTATATACTTTTATTTAGAATTATACATTTATTTATTAAAAATAATATTTTTATTAAAAAATTTAATGACAAAAGATGTAAAAAATGGTTTATAATTTTTTCCTTTTTAATGCTTCTCTAATTCCTCCTATGCTTCCTCTATATACCTTGTCTAATTTTATTATTATTATTATTATTATTATTATTATTATTATTATTATTATTATTTTGATAAAGTCATAAACCTGATACATGAAAAATATGCAGTTTCGTGTCTGACAAGAGTAACAGGAAGTGAAATTGTATAAATTTATAAAGTAAAGTGTCGAGGTTCTGGTGAACGACCTATAAGTTATATGGCCTGAAGTTTTCTGAGATGCCAATGTGATTTTCTTATAAGACACCCACATTTTGAGGATAGCTATAAGGATGCAAGATAAGTTGTTGGTGGAGCATAAAGTGCACTGCATCTTAAAGTGCTAGGGAGAAAAAGGCTAATTTTTCGGGAACTTCAGACTACTGCCATGTGAATGTGCGAAATCTTTAGGGACTAAACCAAATTGCAATGGTTGAAGTTCTTTGTTTATACTTGTTAGGTTGCCTAGGTGTATCCATAAATAGGTACCATTGATTCGCCAGCAGATAACCTGTCCATCAATGGCATATTTGAGCGGGCAATGTTGTAGCCAACTGTCCACAAATAGGTTCTCTAATTTCTTATTAGTTCTCTATATTTCTCTTTCTTCTCTCTCTATAGTCTATTTGTTTTCCTTTATTCAAGAATTACAATGAAAAAGAAAAGAAAATTTTAATTGATTGACCACAAACATGAGTAGCAAGACGACATATGTTGTTATTAGAAACTTTATATCAATTTCTCCTTTATCCATCTCTAATCTCTCTCTTATCCTAAACTATAAATTAGTTTTAGGGTTTGTACTATTTTTGTGTTGACATTATTTATTATAGGAAAGAGAAAAACACTAAATTAGTGTTTTGATTATTGTATTTTCAATTTGGGATTTGTACGAAAGGTTTCCTTGTTGTTATAGGGTGTTTAGCACTGCCAAGGGGAGAAAAGTTTTTCACGGGTGAAATCTTCAACTATGGCTATTCAAGTATGTGTGACAAGAGTTTCTGCTCTCATTCTTTACTTTCATTACATATCATTTTTAAAGAAACTAAAATCATTGTTCTTTGTTTAGAAATTTGAAATGCCCTCTCCATCTCTTCATTAATCTTGACTTGCCTCAAACTTTTTCTTTCCTTGCACAGGGATGGAGGATGCATATAGTATGACACCTCTAACTTTAATACATTTAATTTGTAATTATGTTTAATGATATTGGCTATTTAATTATTGTTTCTTAAATTAAAAAGTTAGAAATCTTTGTTGTAGTATAGAAGCAGTCATTTGATTTCTTATATTATTATTATTATTTGTCAATTGTCACTCAAGTAAGATATAAAAAGAAACCATATTTATATTGGGATATATTATATAGTGAGTACTAGGTACAAAATCTACTATTTATATACCTGCAAAAATCAATGAGAAACCTCTTTCTCTAAAAGATTCAAAGGTTTCTTCCTTGCATCTATTGTTTATATCTGGTGACATTTTCAATCTATGACTTTCCATATCACCAACCTTAGATCTCGTATTACATATGTAGAACTCCCAAATGGGATATCAATTCATATTATTACCACTTTGAAGGTCAACAAATGGTTAACTAGATACATTATCAAATAACATAATAAGAATTTATATTCTTAGTAAATAATAACAGTAATAAAATTTATGATAATACGAGCTATATAAGGCTAGATAATCTATTTTCACAGTTATACTACATTTATAGTAATAAAGTACATGAGCAATAAAAGAATGTTTCATAAAAATAATGCATACATAGTAATATCATTTCTTTGAACATGTCTATCATCAGTGTAAACTAGAATCAAATTATTGAAAACTTTCTCCCAACTAAAGCATCTCCTAGAATACATAATTGGATAATCAAGCAATTAAAAGTCACCTCTCTTTTAAGAATTCTTCCTTTTTATTCCTTGAGATCACCTCTCTCTTTAGGGATCTTTTCTAGTTTTAGACTTCTTAACTTTCTTTAACTTTATCATAGACAATCATATGCCACTATAAAAAAAATTGCAAATTAGTGACAAAAAATTAGTCACTAAATGTGGATAATTCCGTCACAAATCCATCGCTAATCCATTAGTGACAAAAATGAAAATGTTGTTGTTAATTAGTGTCAAAATATTCGGTCGTTAAAGAGAATTCTATCACTAATTATGAGGATAGTATATCCCAAATTTGAGATGGATTAGCAACGAAATATTTTGTCGATAATCAATGACGAATCAACAACAGATTATGTCATTGCTAATCATCAACAGAGAAGCAAAGGAAAATTTTGTTATTAATTAGTGACAGGTTGGTGATGGATTAGCGATGGAAATCCGTCGTTGATGTAAATTTTTTTAATTATATAATATTTTTTTAATTTAATCTCAATATTATTTTGCTACCTATCCAATAAAATACAATAAAAACACAATAAAAGAAGGCCAATTGAAAATAATACCATTATTAAATAGATTAAAACTACACAAAAATATTTAATAAAAAAAGTAACAAATAGATTAAAATGATCTTTAGCTAAATTATAACAATTCCAAAATAAATTATAAGACTCCTCAACTAAAAACACATAATTTAAAATAACATGAAGAGAAATAAAATCATCTTTATGGAAGAAGACAATGATTAGAGCCTATCTTCTCAACCGTTGATTCTTCCAGTATAGGATTTGACAGGACACAAGATAATTGTTCTTATAACCTATTGAGTGTTAGTTGATGTTGGTCTAGTAAAGACAAAATTTGTTAATGTTATTTTGTTATACGTTGATTTTGTTCTCTAAGCTTTTGGTTCCCTTGTCTTAAAGGTGTTGTCTCTATAGCAATTCTCTTACATAATTCTTCTTCAAAATCTGAATGAAGCTCTGAGTTATAAATGGAAGAAGAGGTTCTTCGAGAACAAATAATAATATACTTGTGAAAAAAAATTATAATTTAAAATTTTTAACTAAACTACACTTAAATTTTATATACACCCAAATCTAATAATACCAATAAGAACAAGAATAATAATACTAATAATAATAGATTATTTGGTTAGACTGTGTCTCTACCCTTTAATTATACTAGTTACTATGCTTCCTTTACTTCCTCAATTTTTTTTTTTATAAACTTGCTTTCCCTAAAATGTGCAACGCCACTTATCAAATATGACATAAAAGTTTGTTTGTTTGATAGGAAAATAGATTTTTTTTTCTTAAACAAAAATTTTCTATTATTTGTTTCATTGGAAAACTATTCTATAGATAATTTTCATTTAGACCCAAACGTAGCCTGTGGTGGGCTTTGATGATGACGTTAGCTCATGGTAAGAGACAATAACCATAATAAATTTAAGCAATGGGTTAAAGTAAAAAAAAAAAGGATGATTTTCTAACATATTTTTAAGAAAATTTTTCCTTAACAAATTGAAGTAAAATTTAGATTGGTGAAAAAATAATTGTGACAGATCAAATACAATTTTCTTTTTTGCATAAATACTTTTCATAAAAAATTTCTTAATAAAACAAACGGAGGGAAAGTCGGGGAAGAGGGGCAGCTGGTCAAAAACAGCCACTAGGTGATACTTGATGTAAACTAAAAAATGTGACTTTATAGAAATATTCAAGTGCGTGTAATATACCGCATAGTTGTATAATAAGTTAATAAACACTCAATTAAGTATTGTAAGTGATGTGGTCTTTTAACCCATCTTTTTTAGTGGACTCTCGTAGGCTTATATAAAGCCATATAATACATTATATGTATTTAAATGTTTTTTTTATTATTTTATAGTCTCCAAAATTGTAAGTTACCATTTGAAATGTTTGTCTATTCATTCGGCAATACAGTCAGCAACAAATAGAAATACATGTCATATTTATACGTCCTATGAGAAAAAAAGGAAAAATAAAAAGATCAATAAATAAGCTGAAACTTCATCGAACAACCTAAAAAATAGATATGCACACACAAAAGCAACTAAAGTCATTTTGATCAGAAAAAGAAACATATAACCAAAACTAGATACCTTCATGCAATTATTTACAAAATGGAAACAAATGGGATTGACCCCCCGAAATTGGATATACCTCCTATATAGTTTAATTGATACATCAAGCATTTATTTATAAGAACTGTATATTTATCATATTTTGATTAGAAAAATTAATAATAACATTATATAGAATTATATAATATATATATATATATATATATGAAATAATAGGAGTAGTTACACTTTAAAAAAAGAAAAAATTAATACCTAGTTGTATATGAATTGGGTGATGATTGCTTTAATGTATATGAAAAACAGTTGACTGGCAGGCTGAAAGCAACATTGATAATGGGGGATGACAAGCATGGATTGGCGTGCATTCATGGGTAAAGATCTAAACATGCTTCTTCTTCTTTTTGTTTTCAGCTTCATCTATGTGAATATCTGAATCCCACTCAAAACGTTACAATACTGTTACCTGAAAGTTGTTACAACAAGTTGTAGAATTAGTTGAGTTACTAACAAATAATATTGTTAACATCATCCTCTAGTTCTTGCTTTTATCACTCTTATTCATTTATTACTTCTCGCTTAAGGGTGTTTAAGGTTTGATTTAATTTGGTTTTGAGCGAAAGCCAAATCCAACCAACTTAATCGATTTAATATTTTTTTAAACTTTGTCAATTTTAAATTTTAATTGATTTGGTTAATTTTTGTTCAGTTTGGTTCGATTTGGTTTGGTTTGATTTTTTTTTGTTTAAAAATGATTTTTTTTTAAGATTTTGTTCCTTGTTATATGTAAAATTTAACTTTTAATATCTTATATTTCTTAAAATTTTGACCAATAATAATTTTAGAATAATTTATTATTTTTATTTTTTTTTATCTAAAAAAATTTTATACATTCATAAAAAAGCTTTAAAAAAAAAAAGAGTAACATTTTATAATAAAATAATATAGACAATTTGTATATTTTTTGAATCACATAAAGAACATAGTTTTGATATAAGTTTAATTGATAAAAAATCTTATTAATAAAAAAATTAAATTTTAATTAGTTGCAAGTTTAATGATTTGATTTGGTTCGATTTAACTGAATTAAATATAAAAAATTCGATAATCAAATCAACTTGATCATAAAAATCAAACAATACCCATTTTTAATCAATTTTTAACAGTTTAATTTGATTTAATTGGTTTGGTTCTTTTTGTTCACCCTTATTTTCACTCAAGCAAACCTATAGTTTAGTCTTATAAATTTGCCATAAGTTGTTTAGTATGTAAAATATTAAATGTAAAAAATAAAAATAAAAAATATCATTATACCTCTATTTTAAAAAAGTAATAAAAAAGAAAAAATAATTAAATAACAATTATAAAAACATAATCTACATTATACAAAATAAAAAAATCTTGATGCCAAAGGTGCTCGTACCAAATAATTTAGCTTTTAATTTTTTTTTCTATTTATTTAGTCAACCATAGCATATATTAGTTAATAATATGAAGCATGAATCACTTGTAACTCTTATAAGCACTTTCAATAGTATTATACAAAATGCAGTAAAAGAGAACAAAAAATCCATTTACATGAAATTCATAACCCTTATTTTTTTTCCTTTATTTAACTATAACCTATACAGTAAATAGAGAATATTCAAGTTGCTTGTCAGTCCATAAATGTACACCATTGGAATTCTATATCATTGATATTATTAAACAACATTCCCCTACCATGCACCTAATATTTCCCCCAAAACATATATCAATTAAACATATAGTTTTTGTGAATAATTGCATGATTTATCAATTAAGTTGAAACATATATTCTCATTTGGTCCTTTTTTTGTTTTTTTTTGGGGGGGGGGGGGGGGGGAGGGATCCCATTTTGTTGTTAGTGGCAGGGAGGATGTGTGAATTGGATGACTCTAATTCGTAATTATTTTATCAAAATTTTTCATTTGACAGAAAATAATATAATCACCCAAATAAAAAAAAAACAACACATTTGAACAATAATAACCAAGACCAAGAATCAACAAATTCAGCCGGAAAAACATTTGAAAATAGGGAGAAAAATCCATTACCATAACCAATTGAACAAAGGGAAGAACAGAGCAACGACGCAAAGCAGAAACAAAATCAACGACACAATCTTTTAAATTCTTTTGATCTAACAGTGTAAACCCCCCCGGGGGGGGCGCCAAAAAAGCCATCGGGAAAGGGCCATTATAATAAAGAAATATTTAGAATTTAATTAAATTATAAAAAAACATTAGCTCTTGAGTTGTGGCGTTGGGCCTTTTGAAAAACGTTAGGGCTTTTTACATTTTTTATGATTTTCTTTGTTTGATTATTATTATTTTTTCAATTTTTCAATTTTTTGATTTTTGATATTTTAATATTTTTAGTTTTATATATATTTTGACTTTATTTTTTTTTAATTTTTGATTTTCCTTTTTAGCTAGTTGTTTGTTCTTTCTTTTTTCTTTTGTTTTTGTTTTTCTGCTTCTTTTTGTGTTTTTTTTTGTTTTCTTTTTTTGTTTTGTTTTTTTTTCGACTAAGTTTTTTTAGTTTTGATTGTTTTCTTTTATTTCTTTTTCTTGGTGTTTTATTTTCTTTATTATTGTAATTTTTTGTGTGTTTCTTGTTTTTTTTAAGGCCTTTTTTGTTTTGTTTTTGTTTTTCTTAACTTTCCAATTTTTTTAAAAGGTATAATTCTTCAAAATTAAAACAAACCGATTTTTTTATTTTTTTAAGTTTTTGGTGGATTTCTAAATTCCAACTTGATTTTTGGTAACCTCTTTTTTAGTTGTTTTTATTCTTCACTCTTTTTTTTAAAGACAAATTTGGTAAAATATTCCTATGTAGTTCTTTTATTTCATTTTATTTTTTATTTTTTTATTTTTGGTCAAGAGCCTAACTCTTTAAATTTTACAAATATACATTTATTTTTTTTTTTATATCCCTCATGCATTCTTATTTGATTTTAAAAGAGACTTATTTGACTTCTTAAAAAACTATTTTTGATTTTGAATCTTTCATTTTGTTATTTTTTGGGCTTCATATATGCTATTGGGCCTTTCTTTCTCTCGTTTTTACTTTTGTTTTTGTTTTTTTGTTTTGGATTTTTTTTTCATATTTGGCTATTTTCGTGTTAGGCTACATGGGCTCTTAGAATTATGGACTTTTAAGGAATGGGCTAAAATTACTTCAATTTGGGGTACTTCTTCACCATTTAGCTTTACATGTAATTTTAGATCTTTTTTATTTATTTTATTCTGTGTTTTCTATTTTTCTGGTTGTTTTCTTTTTCTTTTTATTATTTCTTTTTTCTTTGCTTTGTCCTTTTGCATTCTCCTTTTGTTTCTTGTTCTTTTCTTTTAAAAATGTTCTTTTTCTTTCTTTCTTTCTTTTTTTCTTTTTCCTCTTTTCATATTTTTTTTTGTTAATTTGATTTTATTATTATTGTTGGAACATGTTTGGATAAAATATGGTATTCATGAGGGGCATGACACTATTGAGTGATAATTATAATAACATGTGCACATTTTAATTAACATTGCAATACCTTTTAATTCAACTCAATTAGAGTTAATCACTCTTTGAATCAATGTTGTGTAGAATTGCCTCAGAACACTAAAATTGTAGGTTATGGAATTAGCCACAGAAACAAAATGAGAAAGCTAGATTGAAATTGAAAACAATGAAACTTTTAATCTAATTGATTATGATTAATTAGCACCTCAGCTATAGTACCAAAATCCTGGCAAGTAGAATTTTACTAATGGCTGTTGAACCAATGAAGATTAGTAAAAGTAATTGATTTGCAGTTTAATACTCATTGTGTTGTCTTTTAAAGAGTTTTGATCAAATCAATCAATTTAAAATTTCCTAGGAACATACTTTATTCAAAAATAGGAGGGTTGTATATGGAATTAAATGACAAATTAATAACAAAAATTCAGTTACTTTTATTTGAAAGTTGACAGATCTTCCCTCCTCCCTCAAATTTGTAAACTATATATGTGTAGATATTGGATTTTAAATTATACCCTTGACTCCTTTTTTGATTTTGTACCCATTGGTATTTTTGAGAGAATTTGAGATATTTGATATTTAAATGAGAGAAAGTTTTAGTATTTGGAGAAGGGAAAATTTTGACACGATTACTTAGAAAAGCGTAAAAAAAAAAAAAAAAAAAACACACACACACACACACACACAAAGAGACAAGAGGGAGAATGTGTGAATTTAACTCATAGTTTAAATACAGAAAGTGAAGAATCACAATATGGAAAAAAGGGGAAACCAATTGGGAGAGGAGAGAGTAGAGATAGGTAGCGTAATTGAAATACAATAGAGGAATGAAGTCATTTTTAATATTTATAAAATCTTGGGAAAGAGACATATTGTTATACATATATTTTGATGTTATTTATTTTTTTATCAAAATATTTATTTAACTTTTATTTATTTTTATATTTTTAACAAAATCATTCCTTATTTATATTTGTTTAAATCATGCTTTTAAATTTGTGAAGTATTTTTACTATTTATATGATTTAGAATATACATATTATAAATTTTCTAAATTTTGAATGGTTAGGCATATTAGTATTTATCAAATTTTACAATTTTGATATTTAAATCATTAAATTATTAATTTATCATTTAAATTATAATATATAAATAATTAACTTGTCAAATTATAATATGTGTATAAATAGAATTAAAAATATTTAAATCATTATATCATATAAAATCATTAAAAAAATTCAAATTATCATTTGTGATAGAATTATCAACGGATTAATGATAAAAAATTTTGTGACAAAAAATTCTATCGCTAAATTATCAACGGAATGTTTTGTCACAAAAATTCTATCACAAAATAAGAATTTGTTATTATGCTCATTAGCAACATAATTTTCTATCGGATTAGCGATGAAATTGTTTGCTATGGAAAATTCTATCACTAATTTTAGCGATAGATTTATGATGGATTGGCAATCGAAAATAATTCTGTCGCTAAATTTTGTCATTAATTTGCTAATTTTTTGTAGTGTAAATAGCCAAAATAAACTCTCCTTCCAAGGTCTTATTAAGGATTATCATGATACAATTTTAACATGACAAATTTAAAATATCCAAATATTGACTTGATAAATTAATTCAAAAAATTCAATAATAATGGGAATATTCTATTAAATACAAATATCATATTAATTAATAATCCTAATTTAATTTACTTGAATAACCATAAAAATTACTATAGTTGCAATACAATCATGAATTAAAATACATCTAATAGCAAAATGTTAAGAGAGAAAAAATCATTGTGAATAATATAACTAAATTAAATTAATTTATTGAATACAAATATTATATTGATTTATGCATTAATATACTCTAGGTTAACTCATACATAAAAATGATTATAATTGCATCATAACCATGACTAATATATTAAAAAAATTCAAATAACAAAAATACTAATTTGAGAAAGCTATTATTTCTACCTCAAGTATACCTTTTGTTCTTTCTTTAACTTCTCTCTTTACTACTTCGCCTCTCTCTCTCTCTCTCTCTCTCTCTCTCTATATATATATATATATATATATATATATATACTCTTTGGTTGAAATTGGTTGTGCAAAAAGGAAGAGTAGATCTCGAATATTTGTAGGTGAAGTGAGGAAAAATTCATCTTTGTCTAATATTAATTGCCCGCTAACGTGTTGAAGCCTCCCAATTCAATTTAAGTGCATGATCTCATGCGTCTTACATCATGCATGAGGTTGTATAATTTATATGATAGGAATATATAGCAAGTGGTGTTTCCTTCTTCCCCCCCCACACAGCTTCTCTTTTTATTTGACACCAATAATATCATGTGAGTTATTTTAATTGACTTGGGTGGATTTTAATTTAGTTAGTTAGATCCTATTCAAAAATTCTAACTATATGATTTAATTTATGATTATATTCTTAACTAAAATTTTAATTCCTTTAGTCCTATTCTAGTTAAATAGTTAGGCTAAATTAATTTAATAAGTGAATTCTTGTTTAAAATTTCTTATTAATAAATTTAATTTATGTAATTTATCTTTAATATCACTGAATGAAATATTTTTTCCATGTAGGATTTCACCCCAATTTATTTATTACTAGCAAAATGTTGAACTACTTTTAATTTCACTAAATAATTTTTATTTGATTTCATAATTATTTAGAGCATTCTTTTTAATAATTATATCTACTTAAATTTGAACTAAGCATACTATAGATTAAGTAATTTAAAATAACAACTATATAAAGTACAAAATGTATTTAAAATTAAATAAGTATGCTAATTTTTGAAATTCATGTATTTAAATTAATGAAAATTATATATGACACATAATTACAGAATTAAATAGGTATATCTGCGCTAAACATACCATATTATTTATTTTAATTAATGATATAAATTACAAAAATCAACTAAAATCAACTAAAATTTTAATTTAAACTTATTATCACATATTACCCAATTCATATAATTTATTTTAATTAGTGTTATAAAACACGTAATATAGCATGTAATGTATTCTAATTTAATAGGCATTTTAAATATAAATATATATTCTAATTAAATAGGTATTTTTTTAATATATATATATATATATATATTTCACATGTTAAGTAAAACATATCATTCATATATCTATAAAAGAGGATGTTACACATAATTTCATGGAATATCACTTCAAAACCATGGTTTAATCTCTGGGTGACTCTTCTCTTACTAATTTTCTCAGTTTATATATCTTCTTTGTGTTCTTCCATTTGAGTTTTTATTCCGACGTCTCAAGGTCTGCAGCTCTCTCTTCTCTCAATTGGCTGTGTTTGTCTCTCTGTTTCAAATAGAAAGGACTAGTGTATGGGGCTTCATTGTTATTTTCATTAGATACCCGTGAGTTGGAGATTATTCTAATGCCATTATCCAAATTCGCACATCATTTTCCTTCTCATAGTCTAGACCATATTTAACATAGTATTTAAAACCAAATTGGACTGATCCAACTAGTCTGCTGTTCAATTTAAAATTAGCCCAAAACCAACAAATTAAAGAATTGGTTAAACTTGATCAAAAATTGAATTGAATAAGGCCAATATTTGCTAAGATCAAACACAAAATCGCTGGTTGAACTGGTTCTTTTTCTTTTTTTTGATGGATGAAGCAACAAAAGTGGTTCTCCTGCAACTAGCACATGCACGAAGGAGGAAAAGGGGAGTTGTCCTTTCCATGCAGCCCAAATTGGTTCCTTGTTTTTTATATATAAACATTTTAAGAAAATAATAAAAATTATATTTATTTATTTATTTTGGTTAAATTTTTTATTTGATAAATAACATTTTCAAACTTATTATTTCTAAACATTTTACTTTTTATTTTTTAATGATAAATAAAATCTTAAAAAATATATAATTAATAATTAAATATTTAAAATTTTTTAATATTTATTTGTTATATTATAATTTTAATATATAATTTTAAAAAATATATTTAATTATCATCAATTTGACCACAGTTCGACTATAGTTAAATTAATAAATTATAAACTAATATTTTTACTGATTCAATAATTAGTCTAATATTAAAAACATTAATATTTAATATTCACACTTTACATTGTTTCTGTCGGCTTACTTCAATATTAGTGCTAGTGTTAACTGAAATCTAAAATATTTGAGTTCTTGGTTAATTCGCGACGGCAGGCATATTGATTGGCAGTTACTGTTATTTTAATGATGAAAAACAATTCATTAGATATCTACTTTGTTGGTAAGAGATTTTGTTGTACTGCATTTTGTGATTGAATGATGTATGGATGATGGATCAATCATCGTGCTTCTTTACCTATAGTTTTTAGTTTGTTTGCTGAGAAAGTTAAGCCAAAAGAGTATATTTGATACCTTTAAAATTTTGTTTAATATATTCAAAGAATACCCCTATGATTGATTTCAACTTTTTTCAAGCATGATAGAATTTAAACTTATAACCGTAACACTTTTTCTTCTTCTAAATATGCTCCCTTAATTAGCACTGATAGGTTTGAGTTAGCAACACTTATAAATAGATGAAAATGTGCGTTTATTTTTACAACTACTCTGTAAAGCTTTACTATTATGTATGTTGTGCATATGGTTGATTTTACATGGTAGAGGATATACAAGAGATTAATCAATTTTGGTAAGTTCCTTTTTTGACACTATGTGCATTGAGATTGATATATTTTGATAAAGTAAAAGCTGCAAATGATTATTGTCATATACTGTCAACATTAAAATTTGCTTGAATATTCAAGAATATCTTGCACATTAAAATTGAAGGAAAAATTAATCATTTAGTCCCTATTGTTTATATCAATTCTCAACTTGATCTATGTAATTTTTTTTTTTTAAATAAGTCCTTATAGTTTTAAATCTTTTCAAAACTAGTATTTATACTTTACAAACTACAAATACTTACTCCCTACAAGTGCCACATGACTTAATGGCATTAGAAAAGTGTTGCGGTGGCTTAATGGCATTGGCTTTAAGAGTTGGCATCCCCATAGTTCTAAACTACTGACTTGATGTCCACATAGGCTCCTACATTTGCCATCTTCAAAGAAGGCCAGAGCTAACCAAAACACACGGCTCAAACATAAAGGACTTTCTTCTTTAGAGAGCTTCGAATTACAGAAGAAAATTCTTGCAGCTCTAAAATGCAAATTTGAGGCTAGGGCTTTCCTCAATTCAAGGTTCTTAATGTTGACGACCTGATGAGGATGCAGGGGGCTCCTACTCATGCGGATAAGAAAATGCAAGGTATATGCATGAGTTCAAGCTATTTAACCTAAGGAATTCACGTGAGATTTGGATTTATTTTGTGATTTTAATATGTTGAAAGCTACATAAAAGTAAGGACTATTATGTCAAAAGTGTTGAAATTGTTAAACCCAAAACACGCAGATCGCATGCTTTTTTAACCCAAAGTGTCGAAAGTATTGAAAGCTGCATATTTTGCTATTTATGCAGAACCATTGTTGAAAGCTATATATTTTTGTGATTTTGATTTATTTAACCTAAAATGAGGAGCCCACACCTTGGTGATTATGTTCAAGATCCATTCGTGCATTTTTTTTTTTTTTTAATTTCAAGCTTCTGTACATCAAAGTGAGGGGAAGGCCTACAAGTTTATTTTAGATGCTTATTGTCTCGATTCTCTAGTGAGGGCTCACATGTTAGTGATTATTGGTTCATCTAAGTTTATGCAACATTTTGATTATTGGTTATCATTCCTTACCAAAAATTCTTAACAACACCAACTATAGACTTAAAGAAAGAGAAATCTAAATAGAAACATGCCATAGAATTGCATTGAGTTAGAACTTTAATTGCATTCTTTCATTAAGTTCAAATGGCAAAGCAAATGGAATAAGTAGGTATTCAAATAATTACAAAAGATCAAGAATGGTAAAAAAATAATTAACGGTTGATAATTCTAATATACAATAACAGTGATTCTCAGACCCATAAATAGACAACTAAGATCTACGTCCAACAAATCCAATAGACTACAATAAATATAAACATATTTTTCTCAATGTAGACTACAACAGATACAAATCAAGCATATCCATATCCAACTAATCAAACAAACTACAACAAATACAATCAATCGAAGGCAAATTTCAGGTTTGTCACTCCATCAAGTTGAGATTGAAGAAGAAGTGGATCTAACAGGCAAATTCAATGACTGAAATTGAAGGAAGAATATGATGAGATCAACGGGAAATTAAAGGGAAAATTGGAGGCAAAATTAGTTGTTGAAATCAAAGGAGAAGCCTGTACATTTTTTGCCTTTCCCACTTGCGTTTTTAGAGGTGAAATTGGTATATGATTGAAGCCCCAACCATGAGTTTGTGCTTGCGAAGGAAGTTAAAGCAATTTGGATATGCAGCAATAGAAGAAAATGCTTTGTTCTATGCCTGTGTTGTGCACTTTGGTCTGCTTGTGCTGTGCATTTTCTTGTGCTGTGCATTTTCTTGTGCTTTTATCTTCTTTTGAAAATGGCTGATATAGGAGTCTATATGGATGCCAAGTCAGAGGTTGTAATATAAGTGGATGCCAACTCATAATGCTGTTAAGTCACCTCAACAATTTCCTAATGTTGTTAAGCCATGTGACATTTGTAGAGAGTAGGCATGTATGGTTTGTAAAGTATAAAGTCTAACCTTGAAACAGTTTTAAAGTATAAGGACTTATTTGAACCAAAAAAAAAAGAAAACTATACAGACTAAATTAAAAATTTATGTAAGCTATAGGGACCAATGATGAATTTTCCCAAAATTAAATAATACTTGATTAGCACAATTGTAGGCAGCTCCACAAGGTCAGATGTCTTTGTTGTCGACATGCTGTCAAAGCACCATGGATTTCTATTATATACTCTCCACTCAACTCATCTCTTGAAAAAAATAAGAAAAATCCATGGTTATTGAAGCAAATAAGAGATATCTTACTCGTCCTTTTACGTCGTTAGTTTGTCTAGGAAAATGTTTCAAACCATATAAATGGAATTGCAATGAATAAAATAAAATCTTACTCTTTTAAAACCATCGTATTTTATCACGTAACCAAGGTTTGAGTTTGAGCTATTGAATTCATCAATATCCATTACACAATTTTGGTTTTATTGCCTATATTATTTACCTGTGTTAGTAGGCAGAGACCTACTGTTGGATTAACTGACCAAAAGGCTTCCAGAGACTGGATCTTTTGTCATTCCAAGGGACACTTTCTTTCTCACCTAATCTATGATTTTGTTTGCGTTTTAACTTCCTAAAATCTACTTCTTGATAACAATTTCTACTTTTTTGTTTTTTTCTGAACATTTTTGTGAAACTATAGTTTTGGGAGTTCCAGAGCTAGACATCCAAGATACGTAATGGGATGTAGGGGCTGTCTTTTTCAATTTAAGCTGCGGCGATAAGATATGTATGCCAGCCATCTCTTGCGATGGCGTAAGAATTTCATTTTCAATCAATTCACTCGTTTTTGATAATGGATGGGAAGCTGGGAACAGTTTGAACTTACTTGAGCAGTCTCCTCTGTGTCTCTCAACAAGGTGCCTAGATTTGTGATCTCTGCTTCTGTGCTTTCAAGTTAAAAAAAAAATTGCATAAATGAGCACATATTTCAAATTATGCTGTTTTTGTGCCTTTGTTAAGGCTGCTGCTGCTAGTACGTAGAAATCTTTATTGGCCCAGTTATTATTACTCACTTGTTCCTTTGTGGGATTTCTCTCTTAGGATTAAAATAATGCCATTTTGGCTTCCATTTGATTATTTAATCTTCTAAACCAATTTGCTATGTAGTTCAATGAATCCAAAAACTCGAACCATATGGGGACTGATTGGTGATTGTCTATGATGGTAATTCCTTTTGTAAGTATATTAATTGTACTAGGAGCTAGTTTTTTTGTCATTGTAGAAAAAGTCAAATAGGCAAACATAGTTTAAATGAAACAGAGGCCATAGTAACCTTTAAAAAAAAAAAAAAGTTTGAGGCCACCTTGCAATGAAGAATCTAGAAACAGTCCAATAAATAATCTTTCATGACCATACCGCTTATTAGGACAATAGGACTAAATTACTTTGTGTACGAAAGGCTTGACACAAAACGAGGCGTTCTCAATTATTGGTACCAGAAATTACTTATGTACGAAAGGGTTAACAGAAAACGAGGCGTCTCATTTAATTAGAGCGCCTGGACCTCTACTATATATTGTGCACAAAAGTATTTTTTAATTATTTTTTACGTTTAAGATTTGATTAAAAAATTTAATAAAAATTTTAATTATCAAAATAAATTATATTTTAAAAATTTTAAACATACACTACATTTAAATTTTTTAAAATGTAATTTTTTTTTACAATTAAAACTTTTATCATCATAATTGCAATTTTTATCTTTTTCATCGAATTTTAAATCTAAAATACAATAAAAATTTGAAAAATAATTTTTTTTTTAATTTTACTGCGTAGTATATAATAAAATCTCCTACAACGGGGTATTTGAGTGGATTAATTAAGCATTTACGGGACAACCTCAATCTCGGTGGCCGAACCAATATTTGCATCCAATCCATCCCCATCCATCCACATCCTCTCTCCCAAAAAAAAAAAAAAAAATCAATCAAATCTGATGTGAATCTAGAGTGTAAGCGGTTCAGAGTTTATATTTGTTTAATTTTAATATTTGTTATTTTTCAAAAAATAAAAATAAAAATAAATTTTTAATTGCCAATTTTAAAAAATAATATTTAGTTTTAAAAAATAAATAAAATTTAAATTATCTAAATAAAATACGCACGGCCTGGGATTCCACTACGCGCCTTCATCTCCCTCCGCAGTTTCACCAAAAACCTAAAAAATTTTATTGTGAGGAAGAAGACAAGGAACAAAGGAGACAGGATAACCAATGCATCAATAAAGAATATCCCATGATAATATAAACATTTCATCTTTCTGAACATACGATATCATCAAAGTATTATTAATCATAGAGATTCCTTTATTTCTTTATATATAAATTTTTCTATATATTTTTTTCAATCTTTTCAAATAGGCCATCAATCTTTTCAAAGTAGCTTCGGCTGATTTGCGAGGACTTGGGGGGTTTTGACTAGAATGGTATACCGCCTGTTTCACATGGGAGTAGATGGCGACTCAAGGCTGTTATCTTAACCACAATCGTTCAAGGGCGTTCAGATGCTCAAACAGCTTGATAGTTTCGATTTTTTTTTTAATTATTTTTTAAATATCATTCATGTATTTTTTATATTGTAAAAAAAATAAAATATAAAGTAGAAAAAAATCATTCAATTTTCATCAAACAAATATTTGTCTATTAACAATTAAAAGATTATTTTATCTAATAAAAGTTAAAATTTGTCTTTATTTTTTAAATTAAAAATATCAAAATAAAAAAAATAAACAAAGGAGATTAAAAATGAAAAAGAATGGATGGTTTAGATTGTTGCGTAGCTTAAATAGTAGAGGATCTAAAGAATATTGATCTCCTATAGTCATTATGTGTTAAGCTGTTAACTTGTGTTTACCTCATTTTTTTAAGGAAATCAATAATTTTAAATATAAAAATAAAAATTTTAACTATAAAGAAAAAAATACATTTTATATTATAATTCTTTTGATTATATACGCAATTTTTCTTCTCATTCCTACTGACTATTGCTTAAGAAATTAGATATAAAATTTTTGAAAAATTACATTTTATAAGTATACAGTGAATATATTTATTGTTAAACTATGTAATTATTTTAAAAGTTTAACGGATTAAAAATTTTTATTCTTAGTTAAAATTCTTTTCTCATAATGTAATTTTTTATAATTAAAATTTTTTATCTTTCCTGTTAAAAGTTTTTCTTATAATTAAAAATTTTATCTTTACAATTAAAACATTTGATCTCTCTTCAAAAAAAAAATACACGCGCGCGCCCACACGTAAAGTAACCACGTGTCAAGGTAGTGACATGCGGTGACTGCGTCAGGAGATCCATATCCGGATCTGAACGCCATTCAAGTAACCTATAAAATTACAATATTAGGAAATGTTAGGCACCTATAAACCTGTATCGAACACATTCTTATCTAAGATTCTAGGATGATGCATTTACCGGGGAAGCTATTATTCGGGGACACCTTGCTTAACCAAATGTGCAATTAATTAAGTGGTTGAATATTATGCATTCTTGTCTTTTCATGGAGAAGAAATATGTATACTCTAATCATTCAAAGCTAAAGGACTTTATGCGTCAATCCATTGAGTCCACTTTACGGTACAAATGCGAGTAATACAATTGATTTCTCTCCTTAATTATTAGTGGATTAGAATACTAGTGTTTCTAGATATTAGAAGACTGGACTTTAGCGATAATGTAATGTTCTTGGTAGTTTCGGATTGTGGGCGTCGGAGTCGTCAACGCTGTAAAGTGTTTAGTATTTACCCCTGCATTTCGAGGAAGGCGGATAATAGCGACCTTCATATTTTATTATTAAACTTTACCAAACACACCAATTACTTGTTAACATGAAATTTACCTGTTGAATTTAGTTGGTATAGACTGAGGAAGACTGGTTTAAATTGGAAGGAAGTTTATAAAAGTTGAAGTTGACCTCGTCGGTTTCCTTCTAACATTAGCCTTCTTCATTCATTGCCCTCTGCTTGGGCAATAAGCCAAAATTAATCTACGTGATTAAACTATTAACACCTAGCGTGTTCTTCTCTCACAATTTATTTGCAATTCTTCTTGAATCAATGCACCTGCAGGTATGAGAAAACTGGTTAATCTAATTTTCGTTCATTTTCTTTTTTTTACACGTTGAATTGGTCGGCCTTGTTTAAATCGCTTATCAGCAGTCGCTTTTCTTGGTCTTTTGTTCATATTGGAATTTTCCACCTCGCAATTTCGTTTTCCTAGCCATTCATCCATTTTGGGTTTCCCAGAAAATTTATCTGCCCCACTTAAATTGTTGCTGGTCAAAGTTGTGAGCTTTCTCCTTATTCTTCGTTATTTCTGTTTTGATTTTCACGAAGTTGTGTATATTAGTATGGTTTTGCAGTTTGAGACTTGGACAGCTTTGGTTGCCATTTTGTGTTTCCTGTTCTTTGTTCTGAAGGAGACGCTTATGGGAGGTAAGAGTTCAAAAGGGGAGAGTCGGAGGCATGTGTCGTCATATGGCTCTGCGTCGTCTTCTTCAGGATGGGATACCTATGGATATCCGCAATCACCATACCCTCAACAAAATTCATATTACACGCCTCAGCATACCGGAGCACCCGCTTCGTTTTACGAATACGCGTCACAGACGCCCCGGCCGAATAGGAGGTTGGAAAGGAGATACTCAAGAATAGCTGATGATTATCGTTCACTGGATGAGGTTAGATTATTTGCCCTGTGCTATGTGATTTTGTTAGGATCCAATTATTGGACTTGAATCCCATATGGGAAGTATAGGATTCGGAGTGATTATTGATTAATTATATATTTATCATTAACAAGTCTAGTGCTAGTCTTCATAATCTTCTGAAGAGGTAATGTCAATGTCATAAATAAAAGTTCGAGTCTCAAGGACAAAAATTAACAAAAAAGTATAAAGGAATCAATATATTCTATTCAAGTCAAAGGAGATGTTGTTGTAAAGTGTAAATTGTTCTGCCTGAAATCATGGTGAGAAGGCTCACTTGCTATTTTCAAAGGAATGTGTGATGGAATTGGCTGCATCTTTCCAGTGAGTAAAATCTTTACGTCAACCTATCTGGTGAAATTTGTATGTGTATGTTCTATCCTTAAGTTTGGCATCTCTTACGACATGGCATGACTCTTTTAATTTAAGCCATAGAAATTAGGATAAAAAGCTCTGCTGGAGCAAAGTAGCTAAAGAAAAGGTGCTCTGTAGGTCATGCGTGAACTACTTTCCCTCCCCTGTATTCTCTCCATGCCTTACTTCAGTACTAGCAAATAGCACTGCAGTTGGGTATGAAGAGACAGTAGGATGTGGTGCAATATGCAGGAGTTGAACATCACACAATTCAACCTCTTGTATTTCCTGGCTGGATAGATGTCATCAATGTATATGTTTGGGCTACACGTGATTAGAGAAAACCTTAGCTAGTCTTTTCATAGCTGTGAGCAAACAAGACGATGCATGCTAAGGATGATTTTGAGAAATATATGGAAGAAGCTAACTGCCTAACTTCTTTTTAACTTTTTTATCTTCTATCATTCTTATTGGATAGATACAAGGTACTTGATGAAATGAATGATATCTTGCCACACTAAGATGTACTTACTAAAAATGTTCATAAAACTTAACTACTTAAATAAGTAACCTTGGCAAGAATTAGTAATCCATCAGAATTGCTACTCCTAGAGTTAATGGATGCCTATAATGAAACAGCATAGCTGGGTTTCTGGCAATTAATATATTATCTATTTCTCCCAAAGTCCCAACTTTTGCCATCCTGACAACTCCAGAGAGAGAATTCTTGCTCTATTATTGTCAAATAATAAGGTAATTGTACGCAGGTTACTGCTGCTCTTGCGCATGCTGGCCTGGAATCTTCTAATCTCATTGTTGGCATTGATTTCACTAAGAGTAATGAGTGGACAGGTGTAATCTCCTACTCTCATTGTGATGCTTGGATCTTTTTCAGTGAGTTGTGACACTAAATATTTACTTTGAAAATCAGGAAAGTTATCATTCAACCGAAAGAGTTTACATCACATTGGAAGTGGTCATAATCCTTATGAACAAGCAATCTCAATTATCGGGAAAACTTTGTCTGCATTCGATGAAGATAACTTGATTCCTTGTTTTGGATTTGGAGATGGTAATGTGATATATGATATCTACAAGCTTTCCATTAAAGCTGTTTGTTTTCCCAGATTGCAGACCTGATTGTATTTCTTTCTTGTCTTTTTTCCATCAGCGTCAACACACGATCAAGATGTCTTTAGTTTCTTCTCAGAAGAGAGATCCTGCGATGGTTTTGAGGAAGTTCTGACAAGATACAGAGAAATTGTTCCTCATCTCCGACTAGCAGGTGTTGCCCCCACCAATTCTTTTATGTTTGATAAAATTCTCAATTAGGCTTAGCATAACTTTATGCTTTCATCTGACAGGACCAACTTCATTTGCCCCTATTATTGAAATGGCTATGACTATAGTTGAGCAAAGTGGTGGTCAATATCATGTTTTGCTGATAATTGCTGATGGACAGGTAAATAAACTTGATTCTGATTTCAAACTTCAGCGAATTACACTTTTATGTAGACTAACTCTGTGACAGCCATCAAAAGTATCACATGCCATAAGCATGCTAGCTTGTAAATGTGAATCCGAGCACTGATGGAGCTATGTATAAATGAGAAATTTTCAAAAATTCTATGTATGTAGTATTGAGTTTTGATATTATGCCCCTTATTTTTCAAAATTTTGAACCCATTGGAGCCAGATACATATATAATTAGATTATATAATTTTTTAAAAATTATTTGGTATTTTAATCTAAATTCAATAAACACATACATGTATTATGTATATAATTTGCACAAAAAAAACTTTTATTATTAATTTTTTCCCCAAAATATCCTTAATCATTCACACAAAAATGTAATTGTTTCTTTCTTCCCCCATCTCTATTTTTTTTGTAAAAGTTGACACATCATCCACAGAATTGGAGAGAAAGATAAGAAGACACTACACATAGTTAGAATTGAATATATTATAATATTTAATTCTTTGAGTACTTTACCTTTGTTTTTCATGCTGTTGGTATTTTATATTGGGCTTGGTATTTATTTTTTAGAGTACCATAACTTTATTCTCTCTCTGCATGTGAGCTTCCAAAGTGTTATACTCACACCTCCAATTTTCAATTTTTAACTTTTTGATATATTCTTCAAACTCAATTTGCAATTTGAAAGTTAAATTGAGTGATTTTAATCTTGAATATGCTGAGTTGCTAACTCATCACAATATTGATTATGCTACAGTTTTATTATTTATTGCTAATAGAGAAGTAAAGAAAAAAATCTGTAAGTTCTATTTCTGGCATTTTATTTAATCAACTATAAAAGTATAATTTTTTTTTTTGGGAAGAGGATATGAAATTTCTAAAGAAAATATTAACATCAAAGTAACAATTTTTATCTAAACCTCATAAATCTATTTTTTTAGTAACAACTAAGATTAATTTAGAAGATTTATTATCAAATATAGAAAAATATATTAAAATTTTAGCCGATCATTCTAATAACCAAAGTAAGATATGAAAAACATATTTACAAAAGGAAACATGTCAACTTTATCCCCTAACCTGGGATCCTAGCTCCGCCACTGAAGCTAACTATCATAAGTGAAGAAACTACAATACTGTAGTTGTATTCTGACCTCAGAATTTCATTTGGTTTTCCTTGGTAATGCTATTATCCAGTGTAGCTCATTGTATTACTACACATACATGTCGAACCACATGTACCTTGCAGAAAATTAAAAAGAAAAAAGACTGACTGCAGTTGTGTTATTTGCAAAAATATGATATGTCTGAAGTAACTCTGTTCCCTGCACTTAGTGCATAGTTCCTTTTCCTGTCATGCTAGGGCTTCAAAAATTGATATTCAGAATATTGCCACAGGTGACCAGAAGCATTGACACACAGCATGGCCAGTTAAGTCCACAGGAACAAAAGACAATTGATGCAATTGTGAAAGCAAGGTAAATCTTTGGTTATCTCTCCTTTGGTGTACCTCCCTGCATTCTTATGTTTTTATCATATTGCAGTGAGTATCCCCTGTCAATAGTTTTAGTGGGAGTCGGAGATGGACCATGGGATATGATGAAGGAATTTGATGATAACATCCCTACTCGGAAATTTGATAATTTTCAGGTCATCAATATATGTTGTAATTCACTTTTGCTTTATTATTTTTTCTATTTAAATTAAAGCTTTTGATTATGCTTAACTTTTGTCCCAAAAAAAAAAAATGCTGAACTGTGTGTGTGTGTGTGTGTGTATATACTTTTTTTCCTGGCTGCATGCAGTTTGTGAATTTCACTGAAATAATGTCAAGAAATGTGAGTTCAACCAGAAAAGAGACAGACTTTGCTCTTTCAGCTTTGATGGAGATACCTTCTCAATACAAGGCAACCTTAGAGCTTGGCTTACTTGGGTAATAAATGAATATCCATATATACAAACATGATACTTATTGCCTATTATTATAGAATACCAGGGCGATAACTGAACCTACGATTCTCTCATGTCCTCACTGATAATGTAGTGCACGAAGGGGATACTCACCGGACAGGTTTCCTCTACCCCCACCCCAGTATGAGAGGACTTCCTCTAGCACCAGTACGAAATCTTATCGCTCAAATAGTTTTCAGCAGAGAGCACCTCAATATACTGGATATGATACTGGAGTTACCGCAGAACCATCTTCAAGCTCTTCGTATGATAATAAGGTATTAAGACCATATTCTCCAACCTAGGAGACTTTTATATTTTCCTGAGACATAGCTAGCCTCCCTGCCTTGATGTTATCATCATGACCATAATCTGAGAGTCAGTTTCGGTATTATTTTACCTGAAACATTGTTCACTGCAGGTTTGTCCAATTTGTCTCACTAATGGGAAAGATATGGCTTTTGGTTGTGGGCATCAGGTAATGGTGTGCTTATGGATTAATCTTGAATTTAGGGCTGTAATAAGAGGACTAACATATATTAATCTTCCATATGTTCCATTGTATTTCTTCACATGGCAGACTTGTTGTGACTGTGGAGAAGACCTCGAACTCTGCCCCATTTGCCGGAGCACAATCCAAACTAGAATAAGGCTTTACTAGTTTGCTTTACTGCAAACCTGCTTTTTCAGTGGCAATTGCATACTTTGGTAGTGGAAGTGGCGTTGAGCTAGTGAGATAGCCATGGAACTTTGATGTTGAGATAATGTATTCTGTCGACATATTAAGCTGCCATAACGTGATTCAAGATGGCTTGAAAAGCATAGAGATATGAGGCTGGTCTGTAATTTGATGGACATGGTTCTTACTTTAAACACAAAACACTGCATTTGCAATTTTGAGGCATGAGCAATATATTAGATATGCCTGGGGATAGAGTTTTTCTCTGAATTTGTACCCCATGTCCACTGTATATATGCAAGTCGTGTGTTGTTACAGCCTCATGGAACCCATTTGTATAAAATCGTTTGGATTTGAGTTCATTTTTATTTTCTTCTAGTTTTTATGAATACATGTTTCAATCATAGCGTCAAAAACTAAATCCGTATAATATAAATTTGTTTCGATTTTAACTGGTTGTATATCACATCTGAGTTTTAGCATGATCACACTGAAATTAGACATGTTAGGACTATATTATAATAGCTCATCTTCTACTCATTTCTTTGTTTGCTTACAGATAGGAGTAAAATGCAACATTGTTTCATTACGTACAATTAACAACTTGTTTGCTGGAAACTAACAAGTAAATGGACTCCTAACTATATATGCTTTTTCTGGGGCTAAAGCCTCAAATTAAGCTCTCCGTACACTTGATAGCAAATTAGACTGCAAGCGCTTTCCTTCTGGCTCTTGAAGGAACTTCTTATCTTCAATGTAAGATTGTATCTCCACGATAATCCTTGTCAACTCTGGTTCTTTTTGTTTCAAAGCAACCAAAAAGTTACCAGAGATTACGCTCAGCATCTTCACGAATTGAGACCTATATCTTCTATAGAGAGCAAATCCTGCCATCTGACAACATAAAATTTGTTAAGCCTAGCAACCACGTGGAACATAGTAAATCAGCATTTTACATTACTTACTTGCAGGAATGCATTGAGCGAAACAGCAGTGTATTTATTAGCTGGAAGAGTATTCAAAAACCTAGCAAGCCATGCCCAACCTTCTCGCAAGCCATGTAGGTTCTGAAAATTTGGAATTTCAGTCTGTTCAAAGTTAAAACAAAGCATTGTGAGCTGATCAGACAGATAAGCTGTGCAATGCTAGTTGGTAATAGTTGGCAAAACTGCAAATTCTCTCACATAAAGGATCCTTGAAAAAAATGTCAACTTTAGAGACTACCACAGCAAACCTGAACTAGTGCACCATACACCTTGATGTAAGATTCTAGCCGCTTTAAATAATCTTCTGTATTTTCGATCTTCCCATCATATTCCTGGTAACCAATACATTTGAAGTATGCCTCTTTTGATTCAAAGGTGGACTGAGATAGCGAGAGGAAAAGTTCAGAATCAAGATGCAGCCACAAAAGTTCTCCACACATACAAAATTATATATGGAAACCATATGCATGAGCATCTCATCGTAATGCATTACTATCATCTGACCATAATAAGTGATATACTATTTCAGCTGAAATAATTAAGGCAATGAAGATATAGTACGAGTATATATTCTAACACTGATCATTCTTGATAGCAAATATAATAGCTAGAACAGAAGATTTTAAAAGCTCATGTTTACATTGCTGCAGTTAAAGGACTACTATTTCACTTCAATCATATTAATAAATGGGCACTCAAACCTCTTATTTAGGGAAACTAAGAAGGAACAAAAAAAATAGTAAGCTCATATTTTCTGTTGGAAACAAATTACACTTGAGAAATACAAAATTCACTTCTTCCCAACTCTTGTCAACACAACTATATCACGATCCATCCCCCCTCCCTTTCTTTTCTCAAAAAGAAAAAAAAAAAAAATCGCAGTCTCAAT
Source organism: Erythrophleum fordii (assembly GCA_032878935.1). Classification (NCBI taxonomy): domain Eukaryota; kingdom Viridiplantae; phylum Streptophyta; class Magnoliopsida; order Fabales; family Fabaceae; genus Erythrophleum; species Erythrophleum fordii. The sequence goes on from JAVQMF010000054.1 coordinate 47,637,650, forward strand.
AACAAGGCTTGAGAACAAGAAAGCAAGAATAAATGTCCCGGTAATATTTCTAACAAGTCACCTTTCTGTAAACTATGTGCTTTGGGACAGTGTATATGCAGGCTCTATGGAACTCAGCTAGCAAAAGATCCATAACCTGTGGGACCTGCCTCACAAAAAATAAACAACGAGATCCAAAAGGGGAAAAACAAAATCGTTATGTGTACTCATTGCTTGCTTGGAAGTGATTGTCAACAAACATCATAAAAGAATAGTAGTCTTCAGTCCAAGAGTGAGGAGCCCGTTATGTTGCAAAGAGTAGGTTTAAGATCATTTGTCCAACATCAACTTAAGCATGAAAGACTTGTTATAGCCAAAAATAAAGTATCAAATTCAAAGGCAATACTATCTTCTCAGTAATCCCAAAGGCTAAAGAGTAAAGATGCTGTACCTGAGAGGTAACAAGAACAATGACGTAGGCACTTGCAAAGGCAGCATTACCAGGGTTTTCACAGTAGGAAACAACCTGTAAAGTACGTCACACAAGCAGTACATTATTAATTCATATGACAATGAAATAATATATTAAGTTACAAAAAAAAGAAAAAGTTCGATAACAATAGAAATTTTTACAAGTAATTAATTCTATTTACCAGCAGAAGTCATAGACAGGTAACAAAGTTCTACCATTTCTGTACTAACTATTTGAAATACACCATTTTTCTTCAAATCTGACTTTGGAAATATAAAACCAACAACTTTCTCACTACTTCAAATATTTACCAGTAATTTGAGATAAAGTCAATTTTTTAATCCATATTCTAATTTGATCAATGCCAAAGGAGATATCACAAAAAATCCATTAGTAGTGAAATTTGCTGGATGCTTGATTTTTATTCATAAACAACACACACATTTATATACAATAGGTTCCTATAAAATAGGAAACTCTATAAATGCTAATCTCGATAATCGTGCTAATCCAATCTCTATGATTATGTAAACTAATTACTAGAATATTTCCTATTCTGTAACACTCCCCCTCAACTTATAGCATAGTTGTCAATCATGTCCAACTTGTTACAAATGTACTCAATTCGGGCTCCATTTAAAGCTTTAGTATAGATATCTCCTGTTTTGACATCCTGTGGAAATAAATTTTTCTTGGATTTTTTCACAAACAAAATGACAATTGATCTCAATATAATTGGTTCATTTATGAAACACAAGATTAGAAGCAATATGAAGAGCAGCTTGATTGTCACACCATAGTTTTGCTAACGATGAGGCCTTGAAACCAACTTCACTTAATAATTGATATATCCATACAATCTCACACACTGATTGTGCTATAGCTCTATATTCTGATTTTGCACTAGAATATGATACTACATTTTGCTTCTTACTTTTTCATGACACTAGATTTCCTTCCACAAGAACAAAATATTCTATAATGGATCTCCTATCAATCTTAGATCCTGTCCAATCCACATAAAAAAGGCATTCAATATTAGTGTGCCCATAATTCCCATACAAGAGGCCATGTCCTGAGGCTCCTTTCAAGTAGCATAGGATTTGTTCTAAAAGTGTTCAATGATTGATTGTTAGGGAAGACATGAATTGACTTATAACACTAACGGGGTATACAATACCTGGACGAGTCATTGTAAAATAATTCAATTTCCCAACAAGTCTTTTGTACTTCTCAGGATCTTCAAATAACTCATCATCGTCTTTTAAAAGTTATAAATTAGGAATCATTGGAGTAGTACATGGTTTAGCTCCCAATTTTTCTATTTTCGTCAACAAGTCAAGAACATATTTTCTCTAAGACAAAAAGATACCTTTCTTATTTCTCATGACTTCAACTCCCAAGAAATATTTTAACAACCCTAAATCCTTTGTCTAAAATTCAAAATGAAGAAAGGTTTTGAGAGATAGAATGTCAGAAGTGTCACTCCCAATAATCACAATATCATTAGCGTACACGACAAGTAAGATTAGGCCAGTCTCAGACTATTTATAAAATACTAAGTGGTCACATTTGCTCTTATTCATCCCATATTTCATAACTACTTCACTGAATCTGCCAAAGCAAACATGAGGATTCTATTTCAAACCATACAAGAATTTTTGAAGATGACATGCTTTCCCACACTCTACTTAAACAACAAACCCAGGTGGTTGCTTCATATATACTTCCTTTTAAAGGTCACCATGTAAAAAAGTATTCTTAATATCTAACTGATGTAAAGGCTAGTTATAAATGGCCGCCATAGAAATGAATAACCAAACAGAGGCAAACTTGGCTTTGGGATAAAAAGTATATGAATAATCAACACCATAAGCTTGAATATATCCTTTAGCAACAAGAGGGGCTTTAAGAAGATCCACCAAGCCAAGATTTACTTTGACTGCAAATATTGATTTCCATCCAATAGCTTTCTTGCCAACAAGTAAATCTACTAAACTCCAAGTACCATTATCATCAAGGGCAATCATATCTTCCATCATAGCAGCATGCCAACCAGGGTGGGACAAAGCTTCTTGAACAATCTTAGAAAGTGAAATAGTAATGCTGTCTAATACGTAATTCGCTAGGATACGGGATACAAGTACGGATACGGAAGATCAAGATCTGGGTCAACATCATTTGAGACTAGATATGACGATAAAGAGGATGGTAAAGAACAAGAGTTTGGATTGGAAGCAAGAATCTTCTATTGTCTCCTAAAATAGACATGAACAATAGCTGGTTGAGGAAACTCCAAAGTAGGTGTAAGAATACTTGAAAAACTATCAAAACAAGTTGCGATATAAACCAACAAATCATCTTCCTTCCCTTGACTATTATAAATGGAAAATCAGGAATAAAAAATAATATTTTCATCAAAAGTAACATCTGCAAATACAAGATAGTGATTAAGTGTGAAAAAGAAACACCAGTATCCCTTTTGAAGACGAGAGTAACCAAGAAAAACACAATTAAGTAACTTTGGATCAAATTTGGTAACTTGGGGACGAACATCCCGTACAAAACAAGTACTAACAAATATCTTAGGTTCAATAGGAAATAAAGCAAATGTCTATTTTTCCGTTTAGCAACCCCATTTTGTGATAGTGTATTGACATAAGAATACCAATGAAGAATGCCACTTTTAGTCATGTAAAACTGAAAAAAAAAAAAAAAAAAAAAATCTTAAAAGTATTCTTTAGCATTATCATTTCGTAAAGTATGCACAAAAATATTAAATTGTTTTTATTTCAAAACTAAAGGTACAAAAATGAGAAAACAACTCAGAACGATTTTTTGTTAAATATAACTAAATAACACGAGAGTAATCATCGATAGAAGTAACAAAGTATTTAGAACCGAACTTAGATGTAATTCGACAAGGACCCCACACATCAGAATGAACAAACTCAAATAGAAACGCAACCCGTTTATTGACTTTAGACACTAAGGAAAGACGATGATATTTGGCAAACTGACACGACTCACAATCCAAAGAAGACAAGTGTTTAAATTGAAAACAAAGTTTCTTAAGAGAAGGTAGAAAGAGGTGGTCCAACTGACAATACATCTCAAAGGGAGTCAAAGCATTGAAACAAGCAATGGATCTCAGCACCTGTGTATCAAGAATATAAAGACCTCTAGGCTCATGTCCTTTACCAATAATCCACTTAATCATAAGATGCTGAAATAAACAATGATTAAGGAAAAATAAGATATAACAATTCAGGGTACAAGTGAGTTTACTAACAGAAACTAGATTAAAAGAAAAATTAGATAAACTTAACAATAAAAGAAAGAGACAAGGTGGAACTAACAGTTCCCGAATCCAAAACACGGTAAATGGACTAATCTGCTAAAGTAACAAAGGATGCGGCATCATGTGAATGGAAAAGTGAAAAAGAGACTTGAATTACCTGTCATGTGATATGTGGCACCATAATCAATGACCTAGGTGGGTGAGGAAAAGATAAGACATATAGTGGATTTACTTGACTTAGCAATAGCAATTAGGAGTGGTGGATTTTAATGATTCCTGATATAGAGAGCATTGAGCAAACTCCTCAATAAAGACTAGAATAGCCTTCTTAGAAGATGGTGAAACATTTGTTGACTGATTTTTTTATGTTTGTTTTGAAGTTTCTTACAATTGTACTTCATATAGTCTAGCTCATGATAGTAATAACACACAATTCTTCTCGACTCCTAATTGCAACTATCAACACCCTTGTATGATCTGTTTGCCTTGTTACCATTCCAATTATTCTAATGTTCGAGCTCATAACCCCCACAACTTATAAAAGCACTATTGTTGTTAGTAGGTTGATGCATTTGTAAGTTTTGTACGAAACACTCTAGCAAAGGTATCTTGCAGAGAAGAAATCTTAGAACCAAATAGAATTTGAGATTTAGTAGTCTCAAATTCTACAAGGAAAGCAGTAAGAAAACTCATAACAGCCATTTTCTCCCTTTGCGCCTATTGAACCTTCACATCAATACTAAAAGGCAACAGCACATTTAGCTCCTCATAAGTCCTCTTAAAGTCCATAAAATATGCTGAGTGACCTATTCTACTTCTCTGCACGATAAAAAACTTTTCATACCTCATAGATACGAGAGATATTCCTTTTGCCAAAATATAAGAAGTCTAAATAATCTATTAATTTTTTAACAAACTCACAATGATTGATCAAGACAATTGCTTCATCATCAATAGAGTTCCTAATATGTAAATGCAGACGTGCATCATCTCTCAACCAAGCTTACTTTGTATTATCTATAGGAGGGGCATAAGTAAATTGAACATCCTCCTTAATGCTTCGTAAGTACACCCGAACTATCTTGCTCCAATCCAAATAGTTGGAGCCATTAAGCTTATACTCAGTAATCTTTGTCACCATAAGAATTACGTCAGTTATAACCATAGATTTACTTTCTGCGATTAAGGAATCACAACTCCAACCAACCAAAGTAGTACTAAAACAGAATCACAAATAGTGCACAACAAGCAATGAGAGCACCAAAAAAATAAGGAATCAAACAGCTTCCACCACCAAAACAAAGAGAATGAAGCCAAAAACAACAAGAGGCACAGCTAAACAAAACACCTACACTTGAGAACCAATTGGAAGAGACCAGAACAAAGGAGTTGATGTCGATGATAGAGACCGGAGTGAGAGAGTCCTGAGTGAGAGAGTCCTGCTCATGTGCCAATGCATGAAAAGACGCAAAAATTGGGAGGTGGCATGTGAAGCCTACACGCGTTGCTGCTAGTCACCAGATTTCGAGAAAAGACCGATCGATGGGTTCTGAGTCTCCTAAGGTTGGCTATGGCACCTAATGAGCAGCCTCTATAGGTGAGCTAGGCATACCAACACACTCAAGCAAACTTCCTTCAACTTTGATACCGTGAATTTGCTAAATGCTTGATTTTTATTCATAAATAACACACATGTTTATATACAATAGGTTTCTATAAAATAGGAAACTCTATAATGCTAATCTCTATAATCGTACTAATCCAATCTCTATGATTATGTATACTAATTACAAGAATATTTCCTATTCAATAATATTTCCTATTCTGTAACAAGTAGTATGAAAAAATAATAACTTTTATATAGGATACATATGAATTAGGGTTGTAACAATTATTTTTGTATGCTTTTTTTTTTAATAGAATATGTTTTGTATATGATGGAGCCGATATTAATTTTGATATTATTTATGTAAAATGAACTAAGATGCCTTTTCCCATAGAGGAATTTGGAAAGATGAGTCCATTCACAATTACAAAATTGAAAGAAGACCCAAAAAATGAAAAATAAAAAATAAAAAGAATGAACTAAATCAAGGTAAACACACCCTGGAATTCCAAAGCCACAGACCTCTCCCTCCTCAAATGATTATTGCCTTAACTCACGCACAACTAGCCTTTCCCCCATAACAACCCACCAACCTCTCACTTTCTCTTTCCTCCAACATGTGAGTTAGTTATCCCATTCAATATTACCCGTCACCTCATCAATCATCCCTTGCTTCCTATTCCTTCTAACATAGGACTTTCCATATTTGGGCTTATCACTCGTAGGCACATCAATTCCTCCCCCCTGAGCTGCACCTTGTCCTCAAGGTGAAATTACAGAAAATGTATATTAATGGACTAATCCTCCCAAGTACTTTAAGATATTGGGTAGCTTTTCCATTGGATGTACACATTTTGTTTGCCACTCATAAGCTTCTGAATTTGTCCAACTAGTTTTGGCACCATTTCCAATTCGAGTTCGTCTGTAAGAGAATGATCACTCATTGAAGTGTATGGATGCAAGGACCTTTTAAGCTGTAACACATGGAACATTAAGTGGATCCTTGAGGTCTATGGTATTTCCAACTTATAAGCCATTGTCCCACGCTTTTCTAGCAAGGATACCTTAGTGCAAGTTTCTCATTCTGTTTCTTGGCTAAGGCTTTCAATTTATATGGTCGCAACTTCAAATACGCACACACACACCTACCTCAAATTTCACATCCCCCCTTTTCTTATAAGCCCTTGCTTTCATATACACCTGAGCTTTTTCTACATCCTCTTTTAACTCAGCCAATAACAGATTCCTGTCTCTAATGGCAACGTTAACCTCTTCTACAGTAGAAGGACTATCTTCTCATTTCAAAAATGTAGGTGGGATATAAAGCTTTGAAAGGTGACATCCCAATAGAACGTTTGTGGGCTGTATTAAACAAGAATTTTGGCTAAGGTGAATGCTTACTCCACTGAGTTGGTTTCCATTGCACAAAACAATGATGCCTCCAAACTATAGTTTACCACTTTGGTTTTGCCCATCCATCTCCAAGTGGTATCTTGAGCTACGTTTAAGCATTGTTCCCACCAATTTAAACAACTCTTACCAAAATTGGCTAATGAAAATTTGGTCCCTAACGAACACTATGGACTTTAGGAACTTATGCAACCTCACCACCTCCTTAGTAAATAGAGCAGCTACATCCTTGGCTGTATAAGGATGAGATAGAGTCATAAAATAGCTATACTTTATAATCCATACTTTATAATCCAGTCAATCACCATTAAAATAGTGTCAAATCTACTGGATTTAGGCAAACCGGTGATGAAATCCATGCTAAGATCTTCCCAAACTTGGTGAGGTATGAGTAGGGGTTGCAAAAGTCTAATTGGACTCGGAGCTTGGTATTTATTCCTTTGACACACTGCACATTGAGCTACATAAGCTTAAGCATCCTTCTTCATTCCCTCCTAATACACCACCTCAGGCAACCTCTTATATGTCCTTAAGTAATCGGAATGTCCACAGGAGAGTCATGAAACTCCTTGAGTAGTGCAACAACTTTAGGAGATTTCTATGGTATAATAGTTCTATTTTGATACATTAGGCATCCTCTCTTAAGGGTATACATTGAAGTAGCTTCTTTTTCAGCAATTATCTACTATACAATAAAATTTAGTTTGTCACCTCGCTTCACTTCATTATCTAGCTCTTCTACTCCCTCAAATTGCCATAAGGAAAAAGCCTTTAACTCCATATCACCATCCATCCAAGACAAAATACTAGCTACCTTGTTTATAGTTCTTGGTTTGTAGTGTATCTCAAACTTATACCCCATAAATTTAGAGACCCATCTTTGTTGATCAGAATCTATAATGCGTTGCTCAAGTAGCTCCTTTAGAGTGTTTTGGTCTACTCAGATTACGAAAGGATACCCATCCAAGTAGTGTTGCCATTTTTTAACCACAAAAACAATAGCCATCAATTCCCTTTCATACGTCAAGCATCGCCTAGCTTTATTGGACAGTTTTTGACTAAAAAAAAAGTGATGGATCTTTTACCTTGCATTAGTATTGCTCCCACTCCACAACTCGATGCATTTGTTTCTATCTAAAAGGCTAGTTGAAATTAGACAAGGCAAGTACATCGATTGTTGTCATAGCTATTTTCAACGTATCAGATGCTTCTTGAGCTTCTTCTCCCCACTAAAAAGCATCCTTCTTAAGCAAGTTAGTAATCTTCCATAATTCTTCATAAACCTCTTGTAATACCCCATAAGCCCCAAGAACCCCTATAGAGCCTTCAAATCCTTAGGAATCGACCATTTAACCATTGCGTTTCAATTTTTTTGAGATTCGCTTGTACTTGTTTTGAAGATATTATGTACACCAAATACTCTAGTTTTGGTTGCCCAAAAATACACTTTTTTTAAATTGAGTACAAGCTAATTTCTCCATAGTACATCCAAGGTCACCTTGAAAAGATGCACATGTGAATCCACATCAAAATTATAAATGTGAATGTCATCATAGAACATTAAATTAAAATTCCTCAAATAGGCTCCAAAAATATCATTAATCAACAACTGAAAAGTAAAAAAAGTGTTAGTCAACTCAAAGGGTATGACTGAAAACTTATAGCAACTTTCATGAGTTTAAAATACTATCTTGGACTCATCAACTTACCAAATTCAAATTTAATGATAATTAGATTTCAGGTCTAGCTTAGAAATAACAGTGACACCCCTAAATTCATCCAACAACTCATCTATGATTGATATAGGAAATTTATTTGGAATAGTAATTTTGTTTGAGGCTTAATAATCAACACAAAACTTCCAACTGCCATCTTTTTTCTTTACTAGGAATACCAGGCTAAAATAAAGGCTAACACTTGGCCTAATAATACCTGCTTTAGGCATTTCTTTCACCAATTTCTCAATTTTAGTCTTTCGTCAATGTGCATACCTATAGGGTCGCACATTAAGTGGTTGTTCCCTTGATTTGATCATGATAATATAGTCCTTGGAGCAATGAAGGGGAAGGTCAGCCACTCACATTGATGCATATTTTTCAAGCAACTTCTGAATTCCCCTTGTGCCCTCTTCTTGTCCAACTACATTTTCAAGTGCAATGGCTCCAACTTCTAATAAAAATCCCTCTCCTTTGCCCTTTAAGACTTTAATGATGGACTTGAAAGAGGCCATGGGTCGAGTAAGAGTAGGATCTCCTTTTAGAAACATGGATCCTTTGTCCACCTTGATTTTCATATAGAATTGCTCCCACATAACCCTTATTCAACCTAGATTTTTCAGCCAATCAATCCCTAATACCAAATCAAAATGACCTACTTCAAAAGGGTAAAATGTTTTGCACTATTTGCATTTGTAGTTCTAGGCTTACTTCCTTGCAATGTTCAAAAAATTGGACCAAACTAACTGATTAGACTGAAAAACCAATGAACCAACCATGGTGTTGGTCTGGTTAACTCTTAAAATTGGCTTATCAAAAAGCTAACTAAATCAGTCAAAGACCAATAAAAACTAGCTGGTCAAACGGTTCTGATTTTTAAAATTTAAAGAAAAAAAGTGAAAGAAGAAGAGAGTCCAAGAAGAAAAATACAAGGATCATGGATCTAAAGGCAAGGATAAAGCTCTGACTCTCTTCACAAGTATAAAGCATACCCTTAAGCCACAGCTAGAATTCAGGTTCATGGACTTGAAGGACAAAGCATTTGAAGAGCAAGGATCTAAAGGATAAAGTACAAGGCTCTGAAGGGCAGAGAAGCATCAAGTTTGCAAATCCATCTATCCTGTTGACCATAGATGACTTATATGAAGATTAGTGAGTTAATGGAAGAAGAAGAAGAAGAAGAGTTCATAGATGAAAAAGAATCCAAATGATGGATCAGGTGGCTTTCATTGGAATGCAAAGGAACTCATATAATGCATCTATGATGCATTGGCTTGCATCAGGATGTGAAGTAGAGGCTTTAAGAGAGACTTTCAAAATTTGCAAAGTTATGGAAGATAGTTAGAAAAGGGGTATACTAAGAAAATAAATTAAAAAATAAAGACCTCCAATGCACGGATACGTGCTTCAGGCCGCCGTATCCGTACTGGATACGTATCCAGTACGGATACGCGTTCCGTACGGGTACAAAACGTACCCAGACGTTTCGCTTTTCGTCCGTACGTTTCGAAACGTTTTTTTTGTACCGAAACGTTTCGAAACGGTGGGCGAAACGTTTGGCACCAAACGACTGCGTTTTGCGTCGCGTTTAACCTCCGTTCGACCTCGCGTTTCACCCTCGTTCGAAGTTGACCCTCGCTCTCTGCTCTCTACTTCCTTCTCCCTCGACCCTCGCCGTCTGCTCGTTTGTCGTCTGCTCATTCGCCGTCTACTCGTTGCTTCTCGTCGTGCGTCGCCTGCTACTCTCTTCATCCGTCCGTCCGTCCGGCGACCTGTGCTCTGTTCCTTCGTCCGTCCGTCGTCTTCCCTGGCTAGTGGACTTTGGTGTTGGCTTCTCCGGTGGCAGGTTCTCGCTTCTTAGGTTCGTCCGTCCGTCGGTCTTAACTGTGATTTTTCCTTTATGCTATAATCTGCTCATCTTGGGTCGCCTATTTCTTCTGTTCCTTCATTCCTTCGTCCGTCCGTCGTCTTCCCTTATGCTATGATCCGTCTTAACTGTGATTTTTCCCTTATGCTATGATTTTGCACTGCTTTTTTATTGGATAATGGTTGAATGGTTGATGCTGAGTTTTCTGGATAATGGTCTGTAGTTTGTAAATTGCGAAAGTTCTGAGTTTTCTGTAAATTGCGAAATTAGGAGTTTGTAAATTGCAAAATTTCCTGGAGTTTGACTTTTCTGATAGAGTGCTAAGATCAATTGTGGAGAAGTTGAAACTTGTATAAGAATCTTGTATAATTATGTATGAAATTGGCGACTCAATTCATAAATGTTCTTGTCTTGAAACCCCCAAACTGATGTTGGCGTATTGGATAATGTTGATGCAAATTTTTCTAGTGTTGGCTTATTGGATAATGTTGATACAAATTTTTCTATGTTGTTGTCTTCTATGCATTATAGTCCAACTCACAGGACCTTTAAATATGTAATATTCTAGTGTAGCTGTGATTGTAATTATAATTCAATGTTATAGGTACCATGGCAAATGGAAGTTCTAGTTCTGCTAGTAATCCTAGGTCCACTTCTTCTGCTGAATATTGTTCTAGTAATATTCTCCAAAAAGAGGGAACTCCTTTGTGGGCTTATGTAACTTTGATTGTTAGAAGTAGAGAAGGAGAAACTGTTAATTCTGGTGGAAACAAGCATTGGAAGTGTAATTATTGTAACCGTGAATTTCAAGGGTCTTATTCTAGAGTTAAGTGGCATTTGTTGAGGATATCTAGTAAAGGAATTTCTATGTGTCCCAAAGTTGATGCTCATTGTTTATTAGAAATGAAAAATTTGCAAGAGGAGGCTGAGAATAGATTAAAACCAAAAGAAGTGCCATTACCACCACCAGCTAGAGGCTTATCTCCTTTAGGTGTTCAAAGTGAGTACAATCAAGGCAAAAAGAGGGCGGTGGGTGCTTTGGAAAAAGCCTTCAACCAAACAGTTAGAGAAAATTTGTGTGCAGAAATTGCTAGGATGTTCTATTCAGGTGGTTTATCTTTTAATTTAGCACGCAATCCATATTACATTAGCTCTTATCAATATGCTGCAAACAATATGATTTCTGGTTTTAAACCTCCTGGTTATAATGCACTAAGAGGTCCTTTGTTGCAACAAGAAAGAGCAAATGTTGAAAGGTTGCTTGAGCCAATAAAAGGGACTTGGAGTGAGAAGGGAGTGAGTATTGTAACAGATGGTTGGACTGATGCGCAACGAAGGCCGTTAATTAATTTTATGGCTGTATCTGATGGAGGTCCTATTTTTTTGAAGGCAATTGATGGGACTAAAGAATACAAAGATAAATTTTATATAGCTGAGTTGATGAAGCAGGTAATTGAAGAGGTAAAACCTCAAAATGTGGTTCAAATTATTACTGACAATGCCCCTGTTTGTAAAGCTGCTGGTAAGATTATTGAAGGTGAGTATCCTCACATTTTTTGGACACCATGTGTTGTCCACACGCTCAATCTCGCATTGAAAAATATATGTGCAGCTAAAAACACTGATGCAAATAAATTAGTATATGAAGAATGTCATTGGATCACTCAAATCAGGGATGATGTAATTTTTCTCAGAACTTTCATCATGAATCATTCCATGAGGTTGGCCATTTTCAATGAATTTGTACCTTTGAAATTACTTGCCATTGCTGAGACTAGGTTTGCTTCAACCATTGTGATGCTAAAGAGGCTCAGACTCATAAAAATGTCTCTTTGCACAATAGTAATTAGTGATGAATAGAATACATATAAAGAGGATGATGTTGGAAAGGCTAATACTATTAAAGAGTTAGTTCTTGATGACTCTTGGTGGGATAAGATTAATTACATCCTTTCTTTCACAAAGCCTATTTATGACATGCTTAGATTTTGTGATACGGATAAGCCTTCACTTCACTTGATTTATGATATGTGGGATTCAATGATAGAACAAGTGAAAATATCAATATACAAGCATGAGAAAAAGGAATTTTCTGAGCATTCAAGATTCTATGAAATTGTGTATGGAATTATAATTGATCGTTGGACAAAAAGCTGTACACCACTTCATTGCCTTGCTCATTCATTGAATCCAAAGTAAGTTCTACTAATATTCCATACTTATATTATTGATATTCTTCTTACATTTAATTTTGTGCTACATAAGTCTAATTTTCATTGTTTTTATTACATACTATATAGGTATTACACTCCTCAATGGCTTGATGTGGCACTAACTAGAGTTCCTCCTCATTTAGATGCTGAAATTTCAATTGAGAGGGCCAAATGCTTTAATATGTATTTTAAGGATCCTAAGGAGAGAAAATTGGTCCTTCAAGAGTTTTCAATGTTTTGTGGAGCTTCAGATGCATATTCATTATTTGATTCATTACAAGATAGGTGGAATTTGGAGCCTAAAGATTGGTGGTTAAATTATGGTTCTTCAACCCCAATGCTCCAACGACTTGCATTAAAGCTTCTTCGTCAACCATGTTCATCATCTTGTTGTGAACGAAATTGGAGCACTTACTCTTTCATTCACTCATTGAAAAGGAACCAATTGAATCCAAAAAGAGCTGAAGACTTGGTTTATGTTCATACCAATCTTCGTCTTCTATCAAGAAAGAGTGAAAAGTATTCTAGTGGAGCGACGAGGATGTGGGATGTTAATGGAGATCATTGGGCCCCATTTGATGGGGCAGGAGGTCTTGAGGTTGCAAATTTATCTTTGGATGAACCAGATTTAGAACAAGAGCTCATAGGGGCTATTTCTAATGCGGATGAAAATGAAGATGAAGATTAATTTGGAGTAGAAATTTTAATATTAATGCTTGTATGGAATATAACTTATTATGAACATCTTATTTATGCTTGTAATTTGTAGCTTATTTATAATTTAATTTAATTTTTAGTGGCTTAGATTATTGAATATATATATATATATATTCTCGTACCCGTATCTTAAAATTTTAGAAATTGCCGTATCTCACGTATCGTATCGTGTCGTACCCGATACGCGTACCCGTATCGGTGCTTCTTAGATAAAGACAATACTTGTAAGGGACTTATTAGGAAATCCCAAAAAAAAAAAAAAAGTGATATGAAATAATTCAAAAAGTTTGATTGTGTGAATGATGTTTGAATACAATAAATTTAAATTCTTTTGCATAATTAAAAAATTATATCCTTTTATTCATAAAATTTTCACAAAATTTGAATATTTTGCAATATATATTGTGGTTTAAATTTGTATACTTAATGAAATGTTTACAATTTATTAATATTTGTTTGTTATTATATATCATATTATGTTTTTAATATATAAAATTAAAATACATATGTTTATTTATTTATTTAATTACTACCAATTCGATCACTATTTAACAACAATTAGACCAATAAACCATAAATCAATGTCTCCACTAGTTCAATAATTAGTTTAGTTTTAAAAATATTGCTTCCTGGCATTCTCCTTTAGTAACAATTTTGCAACCATCCCCCATTGTTATGAGTAATGTTTTATGTCCAATACAGGTAATCTTAAGCCTCTCAATCAATTTGGATGAAACGAAGTTATGTGTTGCCCCACTATCAATCAATACAAACACCTTTCCGTAAGTACTACCCACTAAATTCAACATGTTTTGCCCCACTATTCTAGTAATTGAACTCATGGATAGCTTCATTAAAGCCATAGCCTGTTATGAGCATAAGTTCTTGGGAGAACCACGCTCCAAAAGCTAGCTATTAAAGAAGGTGACACCAAGTCCTTATAAGGCCTCCCTTTAAGGAAACCTCTCCGATGTGGGACTCATAACAATCCCACCCCTTTCAGAAGTCGGCGTCTAGACAGCTGCATTATGCAACGCTTCACTTTACGACAAGTCAACCCTTCCACCGGTCAGAACCCTCCACAGGTAGCCCTTTTCGGTTGGCCAACTCTTAATGAAAGCACCAATTGTTATGAGCATAAGTCATTGGGAGAACCACACTCCAAAACCTAGCTATTGAAGAGGGTGACACCAAGTCCTTATAAGGCCTCCCTTTCAAGGAAACCTTTCCGATGTGGGACTCATAACATAACTTTCTATGGTTCTTCCAATTTTGGTTCTTCTACAACCTAAGGCTTCATTTCCCCTAACTCAATCTCTCACATATCCTCCTTCTCAGTTAAAATCAGCATTTGTAATTGCTTATTTTTGCATCTATGATTAGGCCTATATATTTCCTCACACTTGAAGCAAAATCATTAATTTCTACTTCTAACAGTTTCTTTCTACTATTGGTACTACCACTGCTACTGGAAATGGTAGTAATAGAAATAGTAATTTTGCTACTAGCCACCTCAAGGTCATCACCACCTTTACTCTCCAGATTTTTGCTCACCCATCCACTGCCTAAGCTTCTAGTCAACTCCACTAGGCTAGTAAATTTGGATTGGGCTTATATCCACACCCTTTAGCTCCCATATTAGATTTCAATCCCCTTGACTTTCTCTCTTCTCAAGCCTCTTGTAACACTAAATTCCTTCCCCCTACTTGATAAGCCTAATCCATGAGTTGTTCCAAGGATCTTGGTTACATTAACTGCACCTCAACTCTAACTTTCTTCATCAAACCATTCTTAAAAGCCCTCGTAAGGACCTTATTAGGGACATCACCTAATGGGGCTAAGAGAAGCTTAAACTTCTCTCTATATTCTTCCATTGTGTCATCTTGTTTCAACACCATCATTCTTTCATAGCTATCTCTCGTTTGGTGACTGTGGAATCATTCCATCACTTTTGCTTTGAACTCCCTCCAATTATGAATAAGGGATCTAGATTCAAGCCACTGAAACCAATTTAGTGCTCTTCCTTCCATGCTAATCACCACAACATCCATTTTCTTAACCTTTGTTATCCCATTCACTATGAAATACCATTCTACCTTGAAAAGCCATCCAATGGATACCCCTTGAAAATAAGGGAAGCTCCAGCCGTCAATACTTCCCAGTTTCCCTATCCATGGCTTTTTCGACCATTTCTCCCCGTAGGTTGATGTTCATAGTGCCTATTGGCATGTTCTGTGCCAACTTCGCTCCTGGGTTGGTACCCATCTGTGCTCTGTTTATCCTAGGTTTAGTAGTTGTTGCACCTGCCAACACATTTTACGCTTGCTCCAATGAACCTCGAGCTCATGTAAGACTGTTAAACACAACTCAAAAATCGCCCACCTACTCACTTAGCTACATGAATGCAAGTTTGAATGAGGTCACTTCGTCTCATCTTAGACCTTCTGTAATTCTCCTACACTCCTTCCCAACACATCCAGACATCCTTCCATCCTTGTACCAACCATGCCTTAAAACGTAGAGCTTTAATACCAAATTGATGGAGCCTGGATCGATTCTAATATTATTTATGTAAAATGAACTGAGATGCCTCTTTTCACATAGTAATTTGGAAAGATGGGTCAGTCCACAATTATGGAATTGAAAGAACTAAATCAGGCTAAACAATCCCTTGGAATTTGAGAGTCAGAGACCTCTCCCTCCTGGGATTCTTCTTGCCTAAAAATCACACACAGCTAGCCTTTCCCCTATAACAACCCACCAGGTTCTCACTTTCTCCCTCCTCCAGCACGTGAGTTAGTTATCCCATTCCATATTACCCATCTCTCCAGTGGTCCCCCGCTTCCTATTCCTTCTAACATAGGTCTTTCCATATTTGGGCTTATCATCTATGGGCCCATCAATATACTTTGGCCTATTAATTGATGCCTTCCATATACTGCTAAACAACTTACCAATAGCATTCAAAATTGACTTATCCACCCAGTTTTAAGAGTAGACTACTTTTTTCATTATGCTCTTTGCTGAAGTCAAATAAAGCAGAAAGAGTCCATAGCTAGAGAATGGCCAATCCAATACTATGAAACTACCTTTCGAGCAAATATTTCAATACTGATGGATTGAGGACATTGAGGATCATTCAAAAGTTTGATGAGGTCACTTGCTTTTGACCTGCAAAATGTGCAAAAGAAGTAAAATGACATGTGGTATTAAATCATGCACAAGAACTTGGGCTGCCTTTGTTTTAAAATAAAATCCTTGATCAGAATCATTTTTATGCAAATATTCTTGTGAAGTTTTAGCGGGCTGAAAAATTCCTTAAACTTTGTTTGCAACAAAATGGTCATTTCAGTCAAAAGAGAAAGAAAACAACTGCATTTATATGTGTCATTTCATATCATGCAGCAAAAAAATCTCTTGAAACACTACCCCACCCACTCCCTACATCTTAGAAAATAGAACTTGATATCCTTCCCCCTAATTAAAGATACAACTTTGTTTCTTCAAAATATATTGTCAAATGGGAAACTATACTGTCACATTCAGGGAAACTTGGAATTGCAGTTTAAATTGAGCAATCAAACAGAAGCCCCTGAAATTTATCTGCAAAGCATCAACTTCAGAACAAATCTGAAAAGCAAATTTATACAATAATAAAATACCAGTGACTTTTTTTTTTTTGGATAGAACCAGTAACATAAAATTTTGTCCCAGGCAGGGATAATAAATTGATTAAGCATTGCTGAAATAAATGCTCCCCACCTGACATTGTCTGTTATGCCCCTTATTTGCCTTATCAACCTGGCAATATGACTTTCCTTATGGGTATAATCCTGACACAAGTTGACACAGAATAAGTTGTCAATTGTCATTAATAAACAAGTCACTGTATCTACCATTGAAAATAGTACTACAGAACATTTACACTTCCAACATGATGGCGCATATAAACCATAGAAAACATATATTCTAATATCTAGAAAAACAATATTCAATTAAAAATACATATATCACAAATATGTTAGACACAAGCAATAAAGGATTAGCAACAATTAGTGCATGAAGAATAATAAACTAAGATTTTATTAACATCTTCAGTATCTACTTCTAGTAATACCTTGTTGGAACTTGACTTTATTGCTTGGTTTCTCTCATATAGCTCTTTCAGTTTCTGTAGCCTTTCATCCTCTAGTTTTAAAGCACTATCTGCTGCTTGGTATATGTAACCTAACATTGTGTAGGCCAGTTGAAATCTCAAATGATGCCAACAATTTCAAACTAAATGCAATACATAGAACCAGTCATTCAAGGGCAAATCCACATGTTGACTAACACCAAATGCATCAAATCCTTTTACAACTTTAAAAAAGTAGTTCAGCACCAACAAATAAAGCAATCAAACATAATGCAAGAAAAAAAGACAGTGAAAATAAAGAACAAGGTTGATGAAAGGGCATTTTTGTAGTTCAGTGTGCTGAATATAGATAAAAATGAAGGTTAAATAATATCATTTTTGTGGCTTATGCAACTAGCTACATCAATTCAATATTAAAGAGACAGGGAAGAATAAATTGAATTTCAATAGCATAGTGTCAAAATAATTACATATTTTCCAAGTGTATGGAAATAATAAGAAGACAAAAAATTCATACATATTAGAGTTGGACCAAACAGTTAAATGGTTTTATTATTTATTAAAAATAAATAAAAAGGAATACCAGATTTCTTGGATTCAGCTTTTGATAGGCTAGATGCACCATCAGTTAGATGTGCTGCAGCTTCTCGTTCCAAGCCTCCAGAAGTAATCCTTTGTGAAGTTTCTGTAGCATTCCTATCTATGGCTTCCTTTGCAGCTCTTGTTTCAACTTCCTTTGCTGCTCTTTTTACAGCTTCCATTGCTGCTCTCCTCTCAGTTTCCAATGCAGCCTGTTTTGCTTCCTCAGCTCTAAATTTGGACTACACTTCAAAATTGAAAATTAACAACTCAAGCAACATCTGGGCTGAAGCTTATAGAAAAGAATACTGGAAAGAAAAAGATCTGTGTCATATTTTAATACCCATTTGGTGGACAAATGAATATCAGTGTGAATATTACTAATGGGTAGCAGCAGGTAATATGATAGACATAATCCAAAAGATCGTGACAAATAAGTTCTTTGTGCATCTTAGGACTCCAAAACAAACAAACCCAAAAAAAAAAAGGGGAAATACTAAAGAATTGATAGAAAAAAGTGCAGAGTAGTAAACAGGTGATAACTAGCTCATCAAACTTTAGCAGCATCAACTTGAAATGGAATGTGAAAAAAAAAACGCATATAAAACTTCTAAGCCTAAAACACAACCAACTGAAAGGTAAAGTTGATATACCTCAGCCTCAGCTTTAGCCTTTTCTTGTCGTAGTTTTTCCTCTTGTAAAGCCTTTTCCTTTCTTTTGGCCTCTTCATATGCTGCATCACTTCTTATTTTCCTTTCTTCTATTTGTGATCTGAGTTCCCGGTCCTGCTGAACAGCTGTCAAGTGATTATCAAGTGCTTCTGCACTGCAAAAAGTGGGGGATACCAAGATCAGTTTCTTCATTCATCAAACTTATGCCTATAAAGCAACCTTCCAACAAATGAAAGAAAGAAAACTAGAACAATAATGTTTAGGGCAGAGGATTGGTGGAAAAGCTCTTATGTCTGCTAAATTTTAGTTATTAAAAATGAGAAATATCAATAATATCAGAGCAAAATCAAATTCAACATTGATTCCGACACAAAAATGGATCATCACATAAAACCAGACCTCCCAGCTTCAAACTGATGTGAATCTTGGAAAGCAGTATAAATTCAAAAAATAATCAAGAGCCTCACAGACACCAAAGAGATCCAACTTATGCAAATGAGCAGCTCATGTCTCTAAAAATCCTATACTCTCTTTGCCCATTTCTTTTGCTATGTAAGTCATAGCTTGTCTTTCTCCAAGAAAACAAATTAACCACATATTTCTTCCAATTTTTCTTAATCACAATCAAAAAACAAATCATATTCCCCTCTCGACCCAAAAAGAAAAAGGAGCATTCATAGATCTCCACAAATGGCATTACACATTAACAAAATCTGCATTCTGCGAATAATCCATAGTTTAATGCTCTCCTCGGACAGCATGAGAAGTTGAACATGATATCAGCATAGCTCAATTTGTGCATAATAAATCATAGTTGCTTATATTAAACTGTGACAAAAGACAGATAGGTAGGAGAAAGGAAAAGATTATAAACCCTTGAAAAGAAAGGTGGGAGGGAGGAGACAATGCAATCTTACATCCGTCGTTGATATTGAGTATCAAACTTTTTATCTGATTCCTGTCTTGCTTGTTTATATTTCTCTACTTGAAGAAGGGCAGAAGCAGATTTCTCACTTTCATTCATCAGAGCTGTCTCCAGGGCTGAGATCTGACACCTAATGTCATCCTGTAAGTCCAGAACGTCTGAAATAAGTCTGCAATACAGATATGAAAGAAACCAAATTGACTATACATTTTATGGTCTTCAAGTATGACGACTTTTCAGTCTGTAACTAACAAGCCAAACAGATAAGATGGATAGATGTCATCATGATTACCCACCTTAACCCGAAGCTGATGTTCATGTGTCAGCTCTAATAAGGCACCTTCTACATCTCCAACTTCATCCATCAAGTAAGGTTGCACTTCAAATGCTGAGACAATGTCAGAATTATCACTGTCACTGAAACATCAAATGAAGTGCAAATATCATTGTAAAAAACTCCAATAAAAAGTTTTCAAATTAATTAACAAACAATATGAAAATAACATTAACCTAATTAGATCCAAAAGTTTTTCTTTTTTTGGTCTATGGTTCCTACAGCAAAGTAGATAGTGACATCCCCAAATAAAGCTAGAAATCAAGGAGTTGGCACCTTAGATAAAGTTCATCACAGCCGAACCGTTTGCCAGCCACTAAAGCTTTGTCCTGCTCAGTCCCAGTGTCCTCCATCTCATACTCAGGGGCATGCAATATGAATGGTCTACCTCTCTCAATTTCATTCACACTAGACAAGTCTCTTAACAAAGGTACAATAGAAAAGTTCAGACCACCAGCATAACAACTTCTCTGTCTAAAAAGATTCAATTGACTGCATATTGAAGGATCATACATTCTTACATTTATAAGCATAAATAAAATATATACATATAAAAGAAGGTAAGAATATAGTACCTGGATATTGTTTTAGCGGGAAAAGGATCAGTAAAAGAAGCAGTGAGCTTCATCTCCAAGGCATTAAGCTCTGATAATAGAGCATCAAAAGTCCAATCTGGCTCAGGTTCAGCAGCAACGCCATCCACTCTTTGGGGACAACGAAGGTCTAATTTGACAGCTCCCCTACAAATAAAGACCCTTAAGTCAGGCACATCTATGATGAATCCCATTTTGGCTTCTCAGAAAACAGATATGCATGAGCTTCTTTATCAATTAAGGTGAAATATCAACTAAACATGATTAACCAAAAATTTGACAAGGACCATTGGATCTAATAGCACCTCCTTACCCATGAGAACAAGGTACATGGAAATCTAGTGGATTTAAAAACCCATTGAAATGTGAAACTTTCTATCATCTGGGTATCAAATCAAGTAGAAATAAGTTGAACCTTTTTGCTTTGAGAGACAAGCCCCAATAATGGCATAATTGCTAAAATAAATCGGGAGATAAGATATTGCTAAAATAAATTGGGAGATAAGTGTAGATTAGAATAGATTCGATGCTATATTATAGATGGTAGCAGCTAGAGAGGAAAAGAGCAGGAGAGGGAGCCAACATACATGGCCCACGCATTTTTTGCTTATGTTACAAGCTAAGAGGAATGCACATATATATAGTAATAACCTACTTGTTTAGCAAGCCAAGGTTGCTAGACTCACAAGTCGAAGTTTACTTGTCCTATGAGCAAGTTATTATAAAATATATGTGTGTGTGTGTGTTTATATAATAACAAAACCCTCCACAACATAAATAGGGTAACTGACTCATAAACGGGCTGTAAGTTAAAATATCTAGTTTAGTGGACTTAACACTATGTCCTATTACAGAATATCCAATCACATAACCTAACATTAAATACTAAAATAATTATTTGGTATCATTAAATATTTTGTTAATTAGTCCAAATAATCGATTAATGCTAATCTACCATTAAATATTCTAACAAACAATAATAACTAAAATCATCTCTATAGAAACTTTAACTCCCAATAATAATGATAACAACAACAACAATACTAACAAAATCAGATCATTCAGAGAAGTTAATCTTACATCGTTCTGTACTCGAAGGAGCGGGCTAATATTTGAAGACTTGATAGACTGTGCTTATTTCTTAGCAGTTGTACCAGAAAAGAAGAATAGTTGAGCTGGTAAATCCTCACACAAAATTTAAAGCACCGTCAGAATTAAGAAGATCCGGCCATTCTCAAATTTCAATGTGTAGGAACGGCCACGTGAGCTTTCTATGAATGCAGCAATTAAGTAGCTATGCGATGTAAAATAATGGTGACAAAAGCTGGAATGGTATACTTTTGCTCAAAATTGCAGTTTATATAGACAACAATTTTCGGATACTCTCCTCCTTTCTAAAAACGAGAAGACTCATTCCACAATTCTTTAATTTGACAAATATAATCTCGAATATTAGGAATTCAGAGGAAGAAAGCAAATGTATAACGAGGAGACAGGAAGGGGTTACCCGATCGACAGCCGAGGATGGAACCGAGGCCACCTGAGGACAAAGACTGTTGCTAATATGTTAACCTGTGGAGCTTCTGGGCGCTTCACGGTGACGCAGCCCAAAAGAACCCGTGGAAGAAACTGGACTTGATTTCTCTGCTTTTGATCGCCGGACCAATTAAATTTCAACGTTCAGATCTTATTATGTTTCATACCTAGCATTAACCATCGAGATCTGGGGCGTTTTCGAAAAATGTGAGTCTCACTGGAAAATTTAAAAAAAAAAAAAAAGGTTTCACTAGAAAAAAATAAAAAAAGATGTATAAACAGTGTTAAATAATAATAAATAGTGTAAAAATAATAACAAAACAGTACATAAATAATACAATACAAAACAGCACGTAAATGAATAATGTAAATGAAGAATCATGACTTTTATATATTTAAAATATATCTTTTAAGTATTAAACATTATTTTTATTTTACATTTTATTTTTTAAAAATAAAAAAAATAAAAGTTAAAAGAATTAAACTATTTAAATTTTAATCTAGATGATTCAAATACTTAAAAAAAAAAAAAAAGGAGCACGCGATATTCTTATTTTCTAAGACCAGAGAAATGTCGTGCGGAAGAAGTTGGAATCGCCCCATCAATTATCAAAAGTTAGCAATACTATTTTTTATTTTGACAAATAATTTTTAAAATTTAGCATAATTATAAATTTAAATAAAAAAGCTATCTTTTATCTTTAAACTAAGACGTGATCATAAAATCAGTAATGCACTATAAAATCCAGTAAAGACACCCTTGAACACCAAATAACAAATACTGTTTTAAGGAATTTTTGGTTATATTTTAAAATTCAAATGATTAATTAGATTTTTAAAGTTTATGTTTTAATTGTTTAAGTAAATAATAAGTGTAGTTTTTTATATAAATTTAATTATTAATTGTAAAATGTAACAAACTTTTTTGTTTCATATTTTCATGTTAAAGGAAATCAAGAGGTAAGGTTTTTAATTTCTTTAAAAAATAGAAAGTATATTCTTGTTTTTTAAAAATATAATTAAACTTCAGTTAAGAAATAAGATATATTTTTTACAAAATGAGATAACAAAAATTGTGAATTATATAAAATAATAATAATTTCAATTTAGATACATCTATTTAATTTTGCATATTTTAATCTCATAAAGAGAGAAAAAGGACACATCATACTAGATTAGTTTAAGTGATTAAGTGAGTAATTATTTAAATAAAAAATTATATGTTATATAAATATTTGTACTAAGATTAACCTTGAATTTATTAACCCAATTCCAACATCCCAATAGACACGCCCTATCTAACCACTATTGATACTCAAAAACAAAATGGTTTTATTAATTATTCAAGCATCAAAGTGAAACTCAAAGTCGGCTTTTACTAGTCTTTGAAGGAATATCATGATACCCTCTAAAAAATCTTAAAAGATGTTTTTATATACAATAGGTGGCGAGATATTCTAGAGAGAAAACCTATGACAACTAATTAAAGTGCATCATAAATTGTAGGGAGCGAAATAATCCTCAATTAATTACAATGAGGTCTTTTGGACTTTTTGTGACAATGAGGCGAATGTTAGGTTAGAGAAGGCTAGAATCTAGGCCTCGGCTCTTCATAAAAGTTGTAGAGCTTTCCGATAGCTTTCCATAACATCTTGAATCACCTTAATTAGACCTTTATAACTCAAGTTATGGTTTATTTTCTAAACAGTGTGTAAGTTGTGATGGGATTTAAAACACTAATTTTGTGGCATACTATGGAGACCTAAACAAACTTGGTTTGAAACGAGTTAACCTACAATAGAAAGCTCAATATGTCCTCTAAAATTTTAAGAAGGCCTTTTCTTCATTATGAACCTCTAAAGATGTCAAAAACACAGTTGAACCACTAAATATTTAGACTACCACAATCTACAAATTATGCCTAATTCTCAACTTCACTTCTCAAACCTCCTATTTAGCAAAATAAAACTAGTAAGTCTAAACAATCACAAAATATAACACAAAACTAAATAAAAATGGGATAAAAATGATAAATATTATGCACTTGTCAAATGCTTAATAAAACCATTTGAGTGCATTTTTTGGACTACTATTTGACTTTCATGATTCACTATCAAAATTGAAAATGGTATTTCCAAGCAAGTTATAAAACTTGTCTTTGTGGAAGTAAGCTTTAAATAAGTAGGCGAAATATGTGTTAAGCACATGCTTAATGTTGGAAGGTCAAAGGTCATGATACCATGAGCCCTTTTAATCCACACACCCTTGAAGTGAAAAGTTCCATCAACTTTGATAAAAAACTCTATGACCCACTCATAGATGTGGTTGAAATGGAAGAATAATGAAGGCAAAATCTCCAACGCTAACAATAGTATTGGGCCTTCTCTAGTGAGCCTCTAAATTAGACAAGTGAAATGAGGACAAGCCTTTAAATTTGTCTTCAATTCTTCTCAATACTTTTATGTTTAATGCCTATTGCTCTATCAAAATCCCATTTAACATAGCAAATGAATAGCTTATCTTTTGTTTTTGTGCCTTCTTGTCTACAGTTGTTCAAGTCCTTCCTTACCTACAACCACTCGACCTTAATATACACAAGACATAAGCTCTTGTGCTCATTATTGTTAAAATCATGATTTAGCACATAAAGACATACGCTTTCATGATTCCAAGTTCTCATTTCATGTTGGTTAGCTTACAAACTCTTAGGCTCAAAAAATCATGACAAACTCGCTTGGCCACATGAAATTTTAACAAAACCATGAGTTAGAAAGTATTTGCATGAGTTCTACTTGATAATAAAAAGATTGTAGCTCTTTTTATTTCCTTTTTTTTTTCTAAATATTACAACATAATTTTAAGCCTAACCCACAGAAAAAGCCCTAGTTTTCACAAGTCGAAGGCTTACATTGACCTTATGGTTACTTTTTCATTCTTGAATAGACATCAACTGTGTTCTTCACCTTTTACATAACAATAATAGGAGCAACATTTCATTGAAGTAGAGAGAAAAAGATAAAAGAAGAGATTGAAAGAAGAAAGAAGGTGATTCATTTTTCTTAGTTGTATTTTCATTTTATAGTGACTAACTGATTGTGATGGTAAGTCTTAATTCTCGTCAAAACTTGTATGCTTGAGTATCAATTGCTTCTGCATTGTGTAGTACTTTTTTCAATTTTCTTTATGCTTCAACTTTGACTTTTTTTAGTTTCTCATGTTTTAATATATAAGTTGTGTTAACTGTTGCCTTTTGTTTTTAAACAAAGTTTCAACATGTACATAACATTTTGTTTCCACCCAATTTATGATATGGATCCCAATTTTTGAAAAAAAAAAAGAAGAAACTAAAATTCATGTACTTGACTATTTGTGCGTAACATGGTTTCTAATTTGTTTGTTATTATATTTTTACTATGACCATTTTATTTCCTAATATTTAAATATATTTAAATATATATATCTACACACACACACACATATAAAAGTTTTTGTGCTTAATTGATTGTGCACTGACATTACATAACATGATTTCTAATCTTTTAATTTAAGTTGCTATAGTTTAGTTTTTGAGAATTTTATTTTCTAATGAATATATATATATATATATATATATAACTTTATTTGATAATAATTCTTCCCTTTTAATGCTTTTGTTCTTTAAATTAATTACTTTTTTATAATAAATTGTATTGTTGGTATAAATTAGCTTGTTTGCTATACTAATGGTCATATATGTATGAATATATATATTAATTTCAAAGCTTTTGTTAACTACTTGATTGAGTAGTTAATAAATTGAATTGAATATGTCTTTTAAGTGGTAGGGTTGTTGGCAAAACACTTATTGCTGCAAGGAAAAATTATCCCAACAATAAGTCTGATATAAGATGAAAGCATAGGGAGGATGTTGATGGAAATGCCTAAAAAGTGCAATGTAATTATTGTGGCAAGGTTGTTAGTGGAGGCATCTATAGGTTTAAATATTACTTAGTTGACATTAAAATTGATGTTGAAACTTGTGTTAATATTTTAGATAATGTGAGAGCAATGATGTTAAAGCATGTTTATGAAGTTAAAGGTGTGAACACCGTATTTTATCCAGATATATTTTAAAAAAAAAAGCTAATAAGAGTAAAGAAAGAGTATGTAATGATAAATAAATAATAATATAATAATAAAACAAAACTAAACAAAACTAAAAAAAACTAAAAAAAGAGAATAAAAAAAATCATCAAATCAAATCAAAATAAAAATAAAATAATAATAAAAAATAAATAGTAATAAAAATAACATAAAAAGGGGGGCCCATTTAATCATAAAATTGGAACAAAAAAAACTTGGAGAGGAAATATTACAAAACAAAAAATAAAACCAAGAAGAGAGAGCCCAACTCAGACTTAGACCAGAAATAACAAAAAGGGGCCCAAAGCATGGAAGCCCAGTTGGAAGGAACTGGTTTAGCCCACAACGTCCGGATTCTCCTCCCCGCTTCACTAACCCGAATGGAAACCCAAAGAGAAACCAACGAAAAAACCCTACCCGCCTCAGAAATGCCGAGGTGTCCCTCTGGTCCCCCCTGGCCTTCTGATTCTCATATCCTCCAGCAGCGCACGACGCACCAGAAGGGGGAAACGAAATCATACAAGGAGGACGGAGAGGTGAGTGGAGCAGAGAATCGCGAGGGATTTCGGAAGAAGGGGACCACAGGAGGGAGGCTTATAAAGATTCGTGAGAATGAGAGAGGAGGGGGATTTTTTTTTTTTGGGGGGAAGGGTCCGAAGGTTTTTCTTTTTGGGATCGAAGGAAAACTCGAAAGGTGCAAGAGGTTGAGGGAGAAGGAGTCCTGTCGGGGAAACTGCCTCTGCGAGGGAAAGAAAAAGTCGAGAGACTGAGAGAGAAAGGGGATACTTCCGTTCTGGTTCGCCGGAGAGCGAGAGAGAAAAGGGGAAGGAGTTTTTTATTTCTGTTATTTTCTGGGAAGCCAGGAAGATTCTGAGGGTTTTAGTTTTAGGCCGAGAGTGATTTCAAAGTGAGAGAGGTTGAAGAGGAAAGATTTGAGAAAAGGAGGGATCAACGTTCTGAATCAGGGAATCGAGCCGTATCTCAGCGCTGAAGAATTCAATCGAAGAAGCGTATCCGCCCAGTTTGTTTCTTTCGCAAACCGAAAGGAATCCGAGGTATGTTTTCTGTGCTTTCGCCAAAACAATGAACCCATGTGTGAATTCGGATTCGTGTGTATGCTGAAACCAGAGGCTTCGGTGTCCTGAATGTCACTGGTTTCAATTGATGTTGAGTGCTGATGATTTGAATGCCTACTTTTAAAAGATTAAGTCTCATGTTATTCGAATGTCATCTGTCTGGTTTGCTTCCTGAATCTGTAGAATGTGGAATGTAAATTTTATTGCATACCGGAGTGGGGTTCCATCCGGGCCATTTGGGAATAGAATTGTAGCCTGATGCATTTGATGTGAATTCCCACTCCTTTCCTATCTCTATATTGGATAAACAGCTCTGAAATGTTTTATGCGTGTCTTGTTTAGCCTGTTGTTGTGACTATGAGTCTTTGATTGTATGAGTTGGATTTTGCAAGGAACTGCTAGATTTAGTCGTTTGTGTCTAACTCGGCTCGTTTGACTGGCAATTGTCCCATCTGGCCATTTTGATTCGTGGTAATTAGAGGTAGCTGAATCTTATTAGATTCACTATTAGGCAAACCCAATTTGGTTTATCCCGCTTTGCTGCCCTGTTTATCTATTTATTTTGTGACAGTGAATGGGGAACAGGAAACAGATCTCAGATCCTCACCCCATTAGCTGTAGGATGTTTATTAATTAGGGGAATTTTTAGAAATTTGGATTCGTAGCACATGTTCTTCCTAATTACGGGCATTGTTATAAGTGTTGTCTTTGCTTTAGCAATTTCCCTGGTTCATCTGGACCTGATGCTCCAAGGCGCCGGTGGAGTATTATGTACGGGGCTTAAATTTTTGGGGCACTAGGTGGCTCAGTGATTTGATCTGAGGATGTTACAAGGGATCTGTAACTTTTATATATATATATATATATATCTATGTATATATTCCTCCTTCGATTATTGTTTTTTTTTTTTTTTCGTTTTGTTACTTTTATTTTCTATTCTTTTTTTATACTGTAAATATACTCAAAAATAATGTAGTGAAGCTGGTTGGACACTTAGCACACACATACAAGCTATTATTTAGGTCTGTAAATATTTATTCATTTATTATCATTTTTTTATTTCGTCGACTTTTACCGTAGACAATGTCATGTGGGAACTCATATCCCCTTAGGCATATAGGGATGGACCAAAAGGCCATGTGTGGCAATAAGCCTCCTTGGCACCATTTTGGGTTGAGAATTTTCATGGTTGTTTGGGCTCCAATGGCCCATTTGAAAAGCTCCCTTTTAAACTTTGTTTATTTGGAGTTTTTTTTTTAGAATGGGTCTCTTCAAAAATTCAAAAAAAATTTCGTACAGCAAAAGCCCAAAAGCATATTTTAGAATTGATCCTCTTCTTTAAAAAAAAAAATAATAATAATAAAATAATAATAATAATAATAACAATAAATAACAATAATGTATACAAAAAAAAAAGTAAAAACAAATGGGTAAAGAATGAAGAAAAAGTAAAAACAACACAATAGCAAAATCAATCAAAAATTAAAACAAAAAAAAAAGAGAAGAAGAGACAAAAACAAAAGAAATAGAGAAATCATAAAAGAAATAATAAAAACAAAAATCAAACAAAAAACAAACAAACAAACAAAAAATAATAATAAATTACAAGTAGAACTAAAAAAAATAAATAATAATAAAAATACTAAAAAAATAATAATAATAATAGAACTAAAAAAAACGACAATTAGTTCAAAACAAAAAATACAGAAAACAAAGATAAAATCAAAGTAAAATATATATATATATATATATATATATATACACAACAAAATCAGAAAAAACACAAAAACAATAATAACAAAATCAGAAAAACACAAAAACAAAAATACACAAAAAGTCAAAAAATCATAAACAAAACAAAGATAAAACAAAAATAGAAATAAAAATAAAAACGAAACAAAAAGAAAAGAAAGAGAAAGAACAAAATAGAACCAAAAAAGAAATAATAAAAAATAAGAAAAAAAAAAAAAAATAAGATAAAACAAAACAGAAACAAAACAATGATAAAAGAGATAGAGGAAAGAGAAAAATAAAAAAAAAACATAAAAATTAACAAAAAGAGAGAAACAAATGAAAAAAACAAACAATAACAAAACCACAAGAGAAAAACCAAAAAGAGATTAAAAAAAAGTAAAAAAATGGAAAACAAAAAAATAACAAACAAAATAAGGAAAAAAACAAAAAAAAGGGGTAATAAAAACAAACCAAATAAAATGAAATGAAAATGATAGAAAAACAAAAATGATAAGCAAAAAGAAAATTGAAAATGCAAAGAAAATTAAATTAAATTTTTCTCTAACAAATCAAAATATATCAACCAATTTCAAAACTTATTTTGTTTGTTAAAGAAAGAAAAAAATTTATTCTCTTTGTCTTTTCACAAAAAAAATAAAAAAATAAAAAAACAACAACAACAACAACAACAAAAACCAAAAAATAAAAAGAAAGAGAAAAATAATAGGAAGAAAAAAAAATAATAATAAAAAAAAAACAAAAAAGAAAAAAAAATGGAAAAAAATAGGAAAAAGAGAGAAAAATTAAAAATGCAAATAAAAGTAAAATTACATTTTCTTTTAATAAACTAAAACACCTCAACCAATTTCAAAAGTCGATTTATTTGTTGAAGGAAAAAGTAATTTATTTTCTTCATCTTTTCACCGAAAAGATAACACCAAAAAAATATAAAAAAAAAATTAAAAAAAATAAAGAACAAAAAAACAAAAGAGTAAAAACAAAGGAAAAACAAAAACAAAACATAAAACAAAAGAAAAAAAAAACCAACCAGCAAACACAATTTCAATCGAACTACGTGGACTTTGATCCCTCTCAGAGGGTACGTAGGCCCTAGGCTTTCATCCTAGGTCAAGTCCGCCTTTGTAAATAAATATTTTTCCTTAATTTTATTTTCTTAATTTTTATTTCCTTAATTTCGTTTATTTTATTCCCCTTTCTTTATTTTATTCTTTGAATTCTTTTTTTTTGTTTTGCTTTTAGATTTCTTTCTTCTCTTAAATTTTATTTCCTTAAAATTTTTCTTCTGTTCTTTGCATATGATTGGTTAGGGAGAATTAGAATAAACTAAAGGCCATATAATTTTGCACAACTGACTTAGGGTAACCGTTCTTAAGAACGGGTGTAGTGGGGTGCCTAACACCTTCCCCACTCACAATCGACTCCCGAATCCCAATCTGGTTTGCAGACTATTTTTCAAATAAATAAAAAGGCTTTTCCAAAATTTGGCCTTTTCAAAAATAAATTTTGGTGGCGACTCCTGAACCCTATTTATTTATCTATTTCTTTTTACTTTTAGTTTTGATTTCTTTGATAAGGCGCCACGCGGTCGCATTTTCGGGTGCGACAAAAGGTGTATCATCTAAAAGAAAAAAAACAATCGGCTGATGTTGGTGAGGAGAAGGATCAAGATGCACAAGTACAAAATGAGTTTCAAGAAAAAGGGAAAAGACTCATAAGTTTTTTTATAAGTTCAAAAAATAATAGCAGTGAGGTGGATAATGCACAATCAACTATTAATCAAATGCTTAAAAAAACTTAAGAGAATAAGCTTCTCTACAAGTAGCTCAATTTTTTTTACACAAGTGTCATTTCTTTTAATTTTGTAAAAAATCACAAGTTTACAAAGATGTGTAAAATTATAAAGAAATATGGTTAAGGATTTAAGCCTCCGTCTTATCATCAGATCAGAGAAAGATACTTGAATTTAGAAGTGAAAAACATACAAGCCATGTTGAGGATTTTAAGAAAGAATGAAAAATAATAGGTTGTCTCATTATATCTGATGGTTAGATGGATAAAAAACGACATTCCATTTGCAATTTTTTAGTAAATAGTGCTAAAGGGATTGTGCTTTTATATTCATTAGATACGTATGATATTTCTAAGACTACTAACAAGGTTTTTGACATGCTTGATAAAGTTGTAGAGAAAGTATGAGAGGTAAATGTGGTGTAAATAATAATTGACAATGTTGTAAATCGTAAAGTAGTTGGGCAAAAATTAACGGAGAAGAGAAAACACTTGTATCGGATACCATGTGTAGCCCATTGCATTGATTTGATGTTGGAGGACTTTGAAAAAGATATATATATATATATATATATATTGCATAAAGAGACCATAAGCAAGGATAAAAAAATCATAACCTATATTTATATAAGAACAATATTTATTAGCTTGCTAAAAAATTCACAAAAGGGAAGGACTTTATTAGGTCACCTGTAACTTGATTTGCCACTACTTATTTGACAATAGCTTGTCTTAATAAGCATAAAGCAGCGTTGATAAATTTGTTTAGTTCTAAGGAATATAAGTAAATTTTCATCTACTAAAGATGGAAAGGAAGAGGCAAAAATAGTTATGGATAATAATTTGTGAAAGAACATCATAATATGCCTTAAGGCCATCGCTATTCTAATTAAAGTTCTTCGCCTAGTCAACTTAGATGAAAAGCCAACTATGAGATTCATATATGGAGCAATGGAAAGTGTGAAGGAAAAGATTAAAGAGAACTTTAATAATATTAAAAAGAGATAAATAGTAAATTTGATGTTTATATTTTTAACTTTATTAATTTAAATTTTATATTTTGATTTTTGGTGTTTATTGATTATTGTAGTTATGGGCTTCTATGAAACATAATTGATGAAAGGTGAAAAAATCTATTACATAATTCTCTACATATAGCTGCATACTACCTCAATTCTCATTTTCATTACAACATTGATTTCAAGCTTAATTATGGAATGAAGCAAGGACTATATGATTGCTTGACAATAACAATTGAAGATCAAGATGAAAAAAACAAGATTGAATATCAACTAACAATTGATTTCCATTATGCAAGAGGCAAGTTTGGTCGTGATACTGCACAAGCATTAAAAACAAAAATACCCCCAACAGAATGGTGGGATTCTTATGGAGATGGATGCCTAGAACTTAAAAGAATTGCAATTTGCATTCTTAATTTATGCTCTAGTTTTGCTACTTATAAATGCAATTGGAGTATTTTTTTAGATGGTAAGTAATTAAATTTGATATAATTTACTTTCTTTATATTCACTTTCATTTCATATGAAGATTAGAATACTTATGAAGCCATTTTACTTTGTTTAGATTCATACTAAGAAAAGAAATCACTTGCACTAAAAAAAGAAGAAAGATTTGGCATTTGTGATGTGCAATTTGAAGTTAAAAAGCAGGCGAAATAGTAGAACTCATATTTATGACTTTGATAATATTCATTTAGATGATGAAAGATAATTAAAGGGAGGAGAGATGAAAATAATATGGATGAGGAAGATGATGAGATTCTTAAACCTACTCAAGTTAATAAGAATATTGCTAATCCTATTTTTGAGCTAGTGATAAAGTTAGATGATCATTTGATGGTTGATTTGAATGTTAATAATCTAGGTAGTGATGATTCAAATATGGCTTTGGATGATGATATTAGGGTAGAATATAATAATAATGATTTTGATGGTAATGATCATAATGAGGTAAGTGGGAATGATTATGGTGATGGTGAAGAATCTAAAGATGAAAAAGATGATGATAATCAAACTTTTAAAAAACTTTGGTAAATCTTTATTTATGTTTTTTAGATTTGATTACATTGAATGACTATTTTTGTCTGAACTTAATTATAATTTTTATATTGAGTATTATGGATTATGGAATATGAATAATTTTATTTTGAATTTGTATATTTTAAACTGCATTTAAATAAATTTCTTATTATATATTAGATTTTAATTATGTAATTTTATATTTTTATATCTATTTATTAACAAATGTAAGCTCTTATAAGTTTACAATACAAATTTATATTACTAGTTTATCTCTCTTTTATGAATTAACCTAAATTCGTGAGTTTGACACCATTGTTTATGCTTTCTATCATTAAGGATAAAGTGTGTTTGAAGCATAAAATATAATTATTAATTAATATAAGTAAATATGAGCGAGTCATAAAATAGTTCAATAATCAATATGTTATTTATATAGTATTTTTGAAAATGTCACTCTTGCACTCAACTCGAACCTCCTTTAGCTTAGGTAGCTAATGGATAACATTTTGAAGTTTTTGGCCATATTTGTTAAGAAAACACCTAACAATTCACCTCCCTCTCTAATAGGTTGGATTTGTTCATTATAGTGCATAACAACTCTTTGTCCTTCAAGAAGAAACCAAACATCCTATAAAGTTATTTGCTTGGGTCTAACTTATCCTTACTCATATGAAGAATTAAGGTTATTGTATAAACTTAGATTAAATCAATTTAATACACTAGAACTCATAGTCTTACTTACTTTTGATTTCACTAATCCAATTTCTTTTTTTTTTTCCCTTGTTGTGCATACTTATCCGGCTATTCTCATTGCCTTTTTTACTTCATTAGTGAAGAAAATCATCAATGTCAGGCTAGGTGGTTGGAACCTCAGCTGTCAAATCTATGTGCATTGATTGTCCACTAACACTAATAGCCAAACTCAGCAAGGGATCTTTGATAAAAAAATTTCTTTATCTTCATACTATTTTCCAACATCTAGAATTTCAACTCCTAAATATGCATCTTGCTTTTTCTATGAAAAAAAAAAGATTGCCATGGAAAACACCTACAAAATCAAAAACTAAGAAAATGGAAAGAAAAGACCCACATATTAATGCTCCACCAAAATTACTACAACAATTTGCTTCTTTTATACAAAACACCTACATAATAAAAAATGGGTAAAAGATTTGAAAAGTGAAAAAAAAAATCAAACTAACTTGGTGATGGAGGCCAGAATAGCGTCAGACGAAGGCTTTATTGGTAATAACAACACTCTCACGACAAACAATTGCTTCAATAGCGCTACTAGTCACACAGATGTGGATGAGATCATTGGACCTAGGGCTGGCCACCGTGCATTTTTGGAAAGCTTTAGGCCTATTGGTGCAAAATGATTTCGCAAACTGGGGTTCAATTTTAAAAAGGTCCCTTTTGCTTAACGATGGTTTATGGAGGACTAACTGCAGTACATATGAATTGCCCCTAGCGACTAATCCATGGATCTAACTGTGATTTTAATGAAAACGTTTAGATCCACTTGGCTTGACGGCATTAGACTAATTGCCATTAAGCCACCTTTCACCTTGGATTAATTTAACTACAATTAAGTAACCGTAGCTAAAATTATATTTTTTTAGTAGTGTATATCTTTTTAGGGTGAAATAAATTGTATCTTATATCATATAAAAAAAAAATGAAATAATAGTGTACTTTTTAAAAATATTTAAGGTACTATTTTTACATGCTTATAAATTTTTATATGTAAATTTTGTCTGTAGAGTTAATTTTTGTAAAAGAAAAGGATAAAATTGATGACATATGAATGTTTTATTGGACTGATATGAGATGATAAATTTTTTTGGTTATCATGAGATAATATCTTTTTATTTAGAATGTTATCTTAGATACCATATTATTATATAATAACATATCAAATATTATCACCCAAGTCTAATATTTAAGGTATCATGATATACAAACCAGGATGGAACCACAAAAAAAAAAAACACAGGAGGCCAAATACGCTTCGTCATATTTTGGGGGCGAAATGCACTATAATATTTATAAAATTTCAATTTTTTAGTATTTTCTTTAATATAATTAAATAACATTTATAAATATTTCTTTTTTTTGGGGGGGGGGGGGGGGTGGAGGAATTTTAATACATGCAGGTCCGTCGACCCCGTGCACGAAATCACGGAATCAAAATATATCCAATGACTCCTTGCCCTGCCCAGTGGCTTAACGCTATAGAAATCGATACACTACTTTACAAAGTTGCATGTCACTTCTATGTAGATTAAAAAATGAAAAGAGCCAGAAAATTGAAAAAATAAAAAGAAGATTTAACCGCGAATGGGAAGGCAATGAAAGGTTCGTTGTCATTTTGTTGTAACTATTCTCCTTCGCATACATCATGGTATCCCAAGGTTAAAGCTATTAAGCCGGCCACATCATTCCATATATTCGTGAATTTTAAACTGTTATCATAAAGTTAAGAGTAATTACTGTTTTTATTTTGAAATATAATTAAATTTTCAATGTATCATTTAAAATATAATTTTCTTAATCTGATTTTTAATAATTTTATTCATTCATTATTCTTTTTGGGATATCAAATTAAAAAGTTAGTCTCCATAATTTTTCTAAATAAAGAGACAAGAAAATAAAAAAAAAAAATATTATTAAAATTTTAAATAAAAATATTACTATTTGAAATACCAAATAAAAAATTAATCATTCTTTTTAAAAAAATATTTTTCTCTGACAAGGACATTTGCATGGTTGTTGGTCATTCGATCTACACATAAATGAGTAATTAATTAAAAGCGAAACTGTGACAGCTGGTCAGAAGCTAAAGGGGAAAGTTAATTAAACTAAAACAGTTGATAATAAGAAGAAAAAATCTAGAAGCCTTACCAAAACAACAAAATCACCAAATTGACATAAGTGCGATAATGATGAGGGAATGAAGACAAAAATAGCCCTCATATTTGAACCAAGTACAGCAGGTTAATTTGAGTGTAGTCATATACCTTTGCTATAAAATGGTAGTCACGGGTTCATTCTCTGCATCTGCTTCTGCAACATCAAAACAAAGTCATACAATATCATAGCGATGGCGAGTTTTTCCTTGTTCTTGTTCACTCTTGTCCTAGCATTCCCTATGAAACCCGTGAGAGGTGCACCACTGTACGCGGAGTCTAGGTGGGTGGTGAACGAGGGTGGTCAGAGAGTGAAGCTTGCGTGTGTGAACTGGGTGTCTCATTTGGATGCTGTGGTGGCTGAGGGACTCAACAAACAGCCTCTTGATGTTATATCTAAGAAGATTAAGTCCATGGGGTTCAACTGCGTTAGGCTCACTTGGCCTCTTTATTTAGTCACTAATGAGTCTCTGGGTTCACTCACTGTGAGATACGCATTTCAGAGGCTTGGCCTGCCTGATACCATCGCTGGTGTTGAAGCCAGAAACCCAGACATCATCGACCTTCCCCTCATCAAAGCTTTCCAGGTAAATCACCAGCCACCTACCCATTTATTGGACGTCTCCTACCTTTCTTTACGTTTCGAACAAAGTCAAATTAGATCTGACAAATGGTCGGGGTGAAATCTTTTTCGAATCATTCAAAATATGAAATAATGAATATGTTTTACCTGTATCCAACTTGATAAAATATTTGCTTCAATACATAACAAAAAACTGGGTATTGCATGATTTTGAAGATGTTTATATATATATTATTAATTTTCATAATAGTATCCTGCAGCAATTGAATCCTAAATTTTATATAAAAAAAAAATATTTGCATTCGTGTATTATGATGTCGGTATTAATGTCCAACTATCAGTGGAAACATTTAGTAATTTGAAAGCGATGCATGTGGGGCACGCTAACCTAAACATTAATTGGTTGTGAGCTGTGAAGTGTGAATTATTTTTCTGATCGACATTGCAAGGAAAATGAATTGGGGGAACACACATTCTCCTGAAACTGTTTGATCATGGACTACCACTCCAATTGTTGGAGATTATTGATGGCGACAAGTATTAAATCAACGAAGATTAACAGAGGGAATATTGGCAATGATTATGTATGGCAGGCGGTGGTAAAAAACCTGGGGGACAACGATGTGATGGTGATTTTGGACAATCACAGGACTCAGCCAGGGTGGTGCTGCGGCAATACAGATGGCAATGGCTTCTTCGGCGATGAGTATTTCGACCCTGACTTGTGGATCCAGGGCCTCACCAAGATGGCCACCATTTTCCGTGGAGTTCCTAATGTCGTTGGCATGAGCTTGAGAAATGAGCTTCGAGGCCCCCGACAGAATGTCGACGATTGGTTCAGGTAGTAAGTACCCCCCTCGTTATTATACAATCACAGGGGGGGGGGGGGGGGTGGTTGGGTATACAGATATTCTAGCTATATATCACGTTTTTCAGTGAGTGACACATGCGTGAATACACAATTTAGTTATATTTTTTAATCTTTAGTTTTTTAATTTATTCTTTAACAGGGTATATATATATATATATATATATAGATAGACACACACATATGTTTATGAGACTGATTTTTATAAAAAATAATAATTAAAAGTAAATTAACAATTTAGATTTTAAAAATTATCTCATTTTCAATTTGATTCTCTAAAAATAAAGTATTTCAGTTTTGGCTCTTAAACAATATCCTTTAATCAAAACGATCTCTCAAAAAAGAAAAATTGGGACTGTGTGTCATTGAAATTTAACTCTAATGCAGAAGTAAGGTCATTTTAGGGGTTGAGAGATACTTAGTTAAGTTTATATTAATCCCGCTTTTGCTTAATACAAGAATTATTTTTATTAAAAGATGTTTGAGAAATTAAATTGAAAGATTTTATTTTTAAATAATTAAATTAAAAAATAAATAAAAAATTATACTAGGAGATTTTATTTTTTAAGAATCCAATTAAAAAAAGGGCAATCTTGTGGATTAATTCATTAATTTATTAAAAAATAAAAATACATTCAAAGCTAAAACAGGAAAAAGTTGTATTTTTTTTTTTAGGACCATTTTCTCTATGATACATTCTTGTTTGTTCTCATTTTGGCGATGAAATAATGAGCAAAGGTACATGCTAAAAGGAGCGGAGGCAGTGCATGCGGCAAACTCGGATGTTATTGTCATTTTGTCTGGGTTAAGTTTCGATAAAGACTTGTCATTCCTTCGGGATCGACCGGTGAGTCTGACGTTCACCCGAAAACTAGTGTATGAGGCACACTGGTACAGCTTCTCAGACGGTCAAGTCTGGGTATCAAGCAACCTGAACCAAGCGTGTGCACA
Source organism: Erythrophleum fordii (assembly GCA_032878935.1). NCBI lineage: Eukaryota > Viridiplantae > Streptophyta > Magnoliopsida > Fabales > Fabaceae > Erythrophleum > Erythrophleum fordii. The sequence goes on from JAVQMF010000054.1 coordinate 47,675,800, forward strand.
AATTGCAGGCAATGTGATGAGGATTTCAGGGTTTTTGTTAGACCAAGGACACCCACTGTTTGTGAGTGAGTTTGGGATGGACTTAAGAGGTACCAACCTCAACGACAAAAGGTACTTCAATTGCTTTATGGCTGTGGCGGCTGAGCTTGACTTCGATTGGGCCTTGTGGACTCTTGTTGGGAGTTACTACTTTAGAGAAGGAGCTGTGGGAATGGTTGAGGCTTTTGGAGTTCTTGATGCATCGTGGGCCCAGGTTAGAGATCCAAGTTTCTTGCAGAGGATCTCTTCTCTCCAACTTCCTTTTCGAGGTCACATTCAAGTCCTTTCTTTATTTCTTTGTTTTTTTTTTTTAATCAAATCAGAAAATATTAAGCTATTGATGAAATATATGTTCAATGTTGAGATGATGCAGGGCCTGGGGGCTCGGAAGCTAGTACATATAAAGTGATTTTCCATCCATTGACGGGTCTTTGCGTCTCAAGAAACTCAAGGCTTGAACCATTAAGGTTAGGACCCTGCTCTAATTCCGATGTCTGGAATTACACAAACCAGCAGATAGTGATTAAAAAGGGAAGAAACTTATGCTTGCAAGCAAACGAAGTGGGAAAGCCAGTAAAACTCGTAGAAACATGTTCGGCTCCAAACTCACAATGGGAAATGATCTCCAATTCTAAGATGCATCTCTCATCTAAAGTCAGCGACAATTCCACCGTCTGTCTGGATGTGGATTCCAACAACATCATTGTCACTAGTGTTTGCAAATGCTTGAGCATAGATTCATCATGTGATCCTACAAGCCAATGGTTCAAACTTACTGATAGCACAAGGGGTTAAACACCACAAAATAAACACTACCTATTCAACTCCATGTTTAATATGTACCCAATTTAAGGTAATATCAACAACATCTTTAAATTTATGCTCTATCTCTAACCATATCCATTAAAAGTATCCCTTACTTATGATTAATGTAGCATAACAATGAAATATCTAAAATCATATTGGAAAAGAAATAGAGTCTTATATAAGGGCAATGCAATCATTACACGTCAAAAACTATGCAATGCTTGCCGATTTGTGCTTGAGAGTCACCAACAAGACATTCTTCATGTAAAGGGTTGTGATCAATTTTGGAAGGACCTTATGACCATTCACAACATTAACTTCATACCTTAACAGGATTGCAGCAGCAACCATTTTCTTTTGCATATATGGGGACTTCTTACCTACACATAACCTGGGACTAGCATTGAACACTGCGTAATTAAATTGGCGATGATCACTCACAAACTTCCCATCCTTGTTCGATCTTTTTGGCTTAAACTCCAAGCAATCTTTGCCTCGTATGGATTCTATTTTGGTCATCGAGTAAGTAGAATAGAAAGCCCAACCACCCTTTTTCACTATGGTGCCATCGGGGAAAGTATAATCTTTCATGACTTGTTTGAAGTCTATTGGCATTGACGGATACGGCCTCAATGATTCTAAGATTGCAGATTGTAAATACACCATTCTTTTCAGCTCTTCCTTTGTGAAAACTACCTCATTGCGCTCATCGTTATCAGAACACAAAATATTCCTCAATTCACTCAAAATTTTGTTTTCCACTTCTAGGTTTGTGTGTATTAGCCAGAAAAACCATGTTAATGCCATAGAGCCTCGCCCTGCTAAAACAAAATTAACACAAAAATCTCTAGTAACTATAGAAGTGTGCTGAAAGGATTCTTCCAGTAGTCTAGATGAAAGGCCAGAGCCAACGGCAGAGCTACTTTGTAATCACGGGGCATCTTTGCAATATATATATATATATATATATATATATATATATATATATATATATATATATATATATATATATATATATATATATATATATATATATATATATAATTTTGATATTAAACCTACACATTTTTTAAAATTCTGAACTCACTAAATTCACTAATCTCGTTTAACTTAGACATATATTTTTTTCTTATTATTTGACACTTTAAAATAAACCCACTAAATCTTCACACATAATTTTTTGTTTCTTCTTTTCCTTTATTTTTTTTCTTTTCTTTCTCATTTTCTTCCTACTTTTCTCTCTCTCTTTCCCACCCCCCACCTTTCCCTTTTTTTTTTTTTTTTTTTCCAAATTGTCTTTATCTTTAGACTTTACACAATGTTTCCTCTATTGCCCCATATCTAATATTTTTTCTATTTTTCAAATTATATTTAATCTATTCATGCATTTGATATATATTTATAATTAATAGTTCTACAATAATGATTAAGTAAAATATAACTAAGTTCAAATCTTAATATATTGTTTTCAATTGGATTTAGAATAATTATCTTTAAAAATATTGTAAAACTTTTTAAAATATTATTAGATAAAATAATATTTATTATACTTTGTAGATATATATCTTTATAAATTAACAATCATAAAATTTTACGATCTATTAGATAGATTTTTTGAAATATTATTTTGAGCTGTTTTTTGAATTATTATAATATTATTCAATGATGTATATTTTTTTAATGTATCTTTCTTATGCATTAAATGAGTATTGAGTGAATAGAAAACTGTGCCTCATATATAGATAGTAAAATTATTGATATTAAGATAAAAAGCAATCCTTAGTCTATTGCTTATTTAAATTCAAATTTGTTGTTAAATTTATGAGGGAGGATTAATATATTATAAGTAAGTTAATCTTGTTTAATTTAATCTAATAGTTTAAGGAGAAATATTTTGTTTAAATAATATAATAATATACTATAAAAGTATAAATGTTTTTAAATGGAATATTGAAAAATTATTAAGGAAAAGAATATTTTAGGCCTCATGTCTTGGCTTCGCTATTGGTCACAGCAATAGTCTAAGTTGCCTCGTTCACTCAATTCTCTATTTCGCTCTGTAGCTACCCTCTAGGCAAAACCATGCACATTTTGTATTGCTTCCTTAAGGTGCCTCTCATATCCTAACCCAAAGCATCTCAAAGGCTTCCACACAAAAGGTGGCACCAATTCAGTGGCTTCTTCAAATGCATTCGCAAATGGGACTTTGGGTAAATCAATGGCCAAGCGCACTGGATTAGCAGCCAAGGCTACAATGCATATGTTATCAAATTTAAAGCGAAGCAGAAGCTCTTGGAGATCAAAAACTATCCCGAGAACTCACAAATTTCTGCAGTAACTTCAATAACTTATGGTGCACCGAATTTTACATGGTTTCAAAGGAATGCTTAATAAAACCACTTGAGTGCATCTGTGAGACTGCTACTCACCTCTGTTCCTTCCATGATTCACCGTCAAAATTGAAAATGCCATTTCTAAGCAAGTCATAGAATCTGTCTCTGTAGGAGTGACCTTTGGGGAAGCTGGTGAAATTTGTATTGAGCATGTACTTGATATTGGAAGAATCTGAGGTTACGATACCATGAGCCCCTCCGACCACACGCCTTTGAAGTGAAAGTTCCACCAGCTTTGATTAAAGACTCTGACCTGCTAGTAGATGTGGTTAAAATGGAAGAACATTGAAGGCACAATCCCCAAAACTGGCCATAATATTGGGCCTTAACTGGTGAGCCTCTGAATTAAACAAGTGAAGATGACGAGTCCTAGAAGGGCCATAGGTATGTCCAAACAATGTAAATAGGCACAAACCCCCTATAGTGAATAAGAACAAACTCTTTTCTTATGGTGCTTATCTACTTGTGCTTAGCAGCAAGAGTGATATAAAAGGATTTATATCAATAAGCTTTATTTAAGCCATTGAAGCTGAATTAGTGGGCCAGTGTGGTTAATGACGTAAACAACTTTGACCACATAGAAGAAGACGGCTCACGTGGTAGGTTATAAAAGCAAAAGCAAAACTAAGGGTGGGAATGTTAATTAATTGATGGAGGTGAGCTAGGAGACTTTAAAGAGGTTGAACAAAATCAAGAACTTGAAAACAAAAGGGCTGGACGTAACTTTAAAAGATGACCAACTAAAGATCCATTGCAAGGTATGGGAGGCTCATGCACAAGATCAAAAGCCAAAGCTATGAAAGAGGCTTTGAATGGAGTGATCCAAAAACTAATGGACTTGAAGCCCATACTCTTAGCTGAATATGAAGGCCAAAAGGAACAAAATGGCATGAAGATTATTTCATATCTACAAGATGCTAGCCCAAACCCGAAAAAAGCCTAATTGAAGGAGCCCAGCCATTTTTCACAAAATTCTCTTAGTTTTATTTTGTTTTAATTTGATTGTTTCTGTTTCAGATTTTTTAGCTTTATTAGGCACCATTCTTGGTGAATTTGTCCAGACTTAAATTTCTTTTATTTTCCCGCCAAACCTAGGAGTTATTTTGTATTTAGGGTTTTATTTTTCAAATGCCTATATAAGGCCCACTTGTACTCCAAGAAGAGACAGATTGAATGAATTCTCTTTTCAGAATATTTTCTAACTTGTGAGGTTTCTCTTATGGCCTTTGTGTGCTGGAGAAAATCTTTGACTTATCAAAGGAGTGGTTTCCTTTGTGGTGTCCCGGAATAGGGTTCTAAAAGACGGGTTCTCTTAGGGTTCAATTCCATTGACCAACATCTTTTATTTCTTCTTCTTGGTTCTTTTCTTTGTTCTTTGTTGCTTGTTGTCCAGATCTGTCTATTTTCTTGTGCTTGTGTTGCATGCCAAATTTTGATCACTGATCCATGTTATTTGGGGTTCCTAGAATGGGTTTCTATGGGGTCTCACATCATCTGGTATCAGAGCATTGGTTGAGGTTGGTTTCATCCACTTTTTCCTTGTTTTTTTCCTTATTTCTTATGATTCTTTTCTGTTCGTCCATATTTTTATGCGGCTGTTTTTGGTGTTTTCCTTTGTGTTTTTGGACGTTTAATAGGTCTTTATTGTGTTTCAAGATCTCTTCTTTCTGCTCGTTTTGGAATCACGTCAATCCGATTTTTGTAGAGCAAGTTATAGTTATTTATTTTCCCTTATTTTGTTTGATTCTTTTCTGCTCGTCCTTTTTTTCATGCGGCTATTTCTGGTGTTTTCCTTTGTGTTTTTGGACGTTTAATAGGTCTTTCTTGTGTCTCAAGATCTCTTCTTTCTGCTCGTTTTGGAATCACGTCAATCCGATTTTTCTAGAGCAAGTTATAGCTATTTCTTTCGTGCATGTCATTCTGATCTTTCAGAAATCTTGTGTTCTGTTTGCAAATTTCAGCATCTTTGAGATTTGAAAAAAAAAGGAGAGTATATTACAGTAAAAAAAAAAAGAAAAAGAAAAGAAAAGAAGGAAAAGTTGCAAAAAAAAAAAAAAAAGAAGTCAGAATCTGTGAAAAAGGAAAGTTGTGCTGGAAATTGTAAAATTTTGAATTGTTGATTTGAATTGCAATTGCTGAAGATTTAGTTATTTCTGATTCTTGGAATTACCATTTTTGATTCCTTGAATTGATCTGATCATTAAAAGTCATATTGTGCACAATTTATAAAAGGAAATTTGCATTCATTCACCTTGTTCTAAATTTCAAATTTCTGATTGCTTCAATTCTAATTCCAAATTCCAATTTTCTTTCCATAACTCTTGATAATTAATCATTTAACCATTTGTTCTCCCATAATCTGCCACATACCATTTCTTCCATAAATTCATTGTCTTCATTTCCTTTTCTAGTCACTTGCTGTATTTTTCATTAGCTGCACCTACGAATTTTTTTTTAAAATGTTGGACTTTTGTTGTCTCTTTGAGAACTTTACATCTTGGGTTCTAATTTGAGATTGCCACTTCAGTTGCTGCTTCTTTTGATTTGTTGGATTTAATTCAGTACACTATAAGAAGCAAGTTGAGAGGAAAAAGGCAAGAGTGTTTTCATCATTGTAAAAGCCATTACAAGAGTGAAACACGAGTGAATTTGCATCATTTAGAGTGAAACACGTGAAGGAGTAGTCAGGTCCTTTTCTTGCTATTCACTAACATTTCATGTGCCAATCATGTCTGAAAGTGAGGATAACCAAGTTGACCTTAAGTTGTTCATCAAATCTGTTCAAGAACAATTCAAGAGGCTAAATACTAGGTTGGATCAAATGGATTCTTTTTCTTCCAATAGTAAGGCAAAGCATGGTTAAAATGTTGTTCTAGGAGGAGATGAATCTGATTTTGAGGAGGAAAGCCAACATGAAAGAGTTAGAAGAGCTCCCTCTCGAAAGAAAGATGCCTTTAGTAACATCAAGATGAAAATCCCTTCTTTTCAAGGGAAAAGCTGATCCTGATGTATTTCTTGAATGGGAAAGAAAAGTTGAGTTTTTATTTGACTGTCAATCTTTTTCAGAAGAAAGTAAAATAAAATTAGCTGCTTTGGAATTCACAGATTATACAAGCCTATGGTAGGATCAATTAACCACTAGTAAGAGGCGTTTTGGAGAGGGTCCAATTCGGTCTTGGCTAGAAATGAAGGCTCTCATGAGAAAGAGATTTGTCCCTACCCATTACTATAGGGATGTGCACAAGAGGCTCCACAAAATCAAACAAGGATCTATGAGTGTGGAAGAATATTTTCAGCAAATGCAAATTGCCATGATCAAAGCTAACATTGAGGAAGATTCAGAAGTTACAATGGCAAGATTTCTTGGTGGCTTAGACCTGAAATTGCTGCAGAAGTTGAATTGCAAAACTACCTTGATATGGAGGAGTTGTTGCATAAAGCCATTAAGGTGGAGAAGCATTTTAAGACAAAACAGAAATTGAAATCACATGTTAGTTCCAACAAAGACTTCAAGTCATCTTTCAAGTTTAAGGGAGAGACCAAGCCTAAAGAGGAGAATAAGATGAAGATGCAAACATTTACTTCTAAAGGTAAATCTGAACCTAAATCTTCTTCTAGTTCTTCTAAAATTAAATGCTTTAAATGTCAAGGTTTTGGTCACATTGCTTCACAATGTCCAAATAAAAGGACTATGATTTTGCTTGAGAATGGTGTTGTTACTAGTGAAAGTAGCAGTGATGAAGATGTGGAAGCTGAGTTAAGCTCCAATGGAGGTGATGAATCTGATGTGGAGGTAGCTGAAGCTGTGATTAGTGAGGCTCTAGTGTCAAGGCATGCTCTTAGCATTCAACCGAAAGAGGAGCTTGAAAAAGAACAACGAGAGCATATCTTTCACACTAGGTGTTTTGTTAACAACAAGGTATGTAGCCTTATCATTGATAATGGGAGCTGCACTGATATTGCTAGTACCTTGTTGGTTGAAAAGCTAGGTTTGCCAACTAGAAAACACCCCACTCCTTATAATTTGTTGTGGTTTAATGATAATGGGGATGTTAAAATTACTAAACAAGTTGTTGTAGCATTTTCCATAGGAAGTTACCATGATAAGGTTTTATGTGATATAGCTCCTATGTATGCTGGACACTTGTTATTGGGTAGACCTTGGCAATTTGATAGGAAAGTTAAATATGATGGTTATACTAACAGGTATTCTTTTGAGTTTAATAAGAAAACCATTATGCTAACCCCTCTCAGACCCTTGCAAGCATATGAAGATCAAAAGCGAATTACTTAAGAATGCAAGTTAAGAGAGAAAGAAAAGAAAGTGAGATGGAGAGAAAAGAAAAGAGAGCTACTGAAAAGAAAAGTCAAGAGAGTGAAGAAAAGAAAGTAACACTATTTTCTAGTAGAGGAGAGATTAAGAGGGCTTTATGTAGTGAGACATCTTTTGTACTCTTGTATAAGGATGTTTATCTAACCCTTAGTGACCTTGATGAATCTCTTCCTTCTAGTATTTTGAGTTTGTTACAGAAATATAAAGACTTATTTTCAGAAGAGGTACCGGATGGATTGCCTCCCATAAGAGGCATTGAACACATGATTGACTTTATTCCTGGAGTATCTCTTCCTAATCGACCTGCTTATAGGACAAATCCAGAAGAGACTAAGAAAATTCAGAGGCAAGTGGAGGAACTCATGAAAAAGGGTTTTGTGAGAGAAAGCCTTAGTCCATGTGCTGTTCCAGTAATACTTGTGCCCAAGAAGGATGGCAAATGGAGGATGTGTGTAGACTGTCGAGCCATCAACAAAATCACTGTTAAGTATCGATATCCTATTCCTAGACTTGATGACATGCTGGATGAGTTGCATGGTGCTTGCTTGTTTTCAAAAATAGATCTTAGGAGTGGTTATCATCAAATTAGGATGAAAGAGGGTGATGAGTGGAAGACTGCATTTAAGACTAAGTTTGGTTTGTATGAATGGTTTGTTATGCCCTTTGGCTTAACTAATGCTCCTAGTACATTCATGAGCTTAATGAATCATATGTTTCGCCCTTACATAGGAAAGTTTGTTGTTGTGTATTTTGATGACATTCTTGTGTTTTCTAAGAATCTAGAAGAGCATGCTAAGCATTTGCATTCTGTGTTTGAAATTTTAAGAGAAAATAAACTGTTTGCAAATTTAGAGAAATGCTCTTTCTGCTTGGATTCTGTTGTTTTTCTTGGTTTTGCTATAGGTACTGATTGCCTTCGAGTGGATGAAGAGAAGGTGAAGGAAATTCAAGAGTGGCCAACACCTAAGAATGCTAGTGAGGTGAGGAGTTTCCATGGACTTGCAAGTTTCTACCGACGATTTGTAAAGGACTTCTCAACCTTTGCTGCACCTTTAAATGAGCTGGTAAAGAAAAATGTTATCTTTAAATGGGGTGAGGCACAAGAGGCGGCTTTTAATACTTTGAAAGATAAATTGATCAATGTCCCTCTACTTATTCTTCCTGATTTCTTTAAAGTTTTCGAAGTTGAATGTGATGCCTCTGGAATTGGTATTGGTGCTGTTTTGATGCAAGAGTCTAGGCCTATTGCTTACTTTAGTGAAAAGCTTAGTGGTGCTTGTTTGAATTATTCAACTTATGACAAGGAATTGTATGCTTTAAAAAGAACTCTAGAACATTGGCAACATTATTTATGGTCTAAGGAATTTGTTTTGCATTCTGATCATAAGAGTCTTCAATACCTAAAGACCCAAGATAAGTTGAATAAGAGGCATGCCGTGTGGCTTGAATTCATCGAGTCATTTTCTTATGTGCTTAAACATAAAAAGGGGAAAGAAAATGTTGTGACTGATGCTTTGTCTAGGAGGTATAGTCTTATTACATCTATGCAAGCTAGGTTGATTAGTTTTGAATCTTTCAAAATCATGTATGAATGTGATGCTGACTTTGCTGAAACTTGGAAGTTATGTGAAAAACATGGTGCTCATGATTTCTTTAGATTTGATGGTTTCTTATTTAAAGGAAATAAATTGTATGTGCCTGTTTGTTCTATGCGTGAGCTTTTGGTTAAAGAATCTCATGGGGGTGGTTTGATGGGGCACTTTGGCAAAGAAAATACTTTATCCATGTTGAAACAACATTTTTATTGGCCTCATATGCGTAGGGATGTGATTGCTGTGTGTAAAAGGTGCATTGTATGCAAGTACGCTAAATCTAAAGTGTAACCAAATGGCTTATATACTCCCTTACCTGTTCCTTCTCATCCTTGGGTCGATATTTCAATGGATTTTGTGCTTGGATTGCCTAGAACATCTAGTGGAAAGGATAGCATATTTGTTGTTGTTGATCGATTTAGTAAAATGACTCATTTCATTGCTTGCTCAAAAACAAATGATGCTGTCCATATTTCTGATTTATTTTTCAAGGAAATTGTTAGATTGCATGGTTTGCCTCGATCTATTATGAGTGACCGTGATGTTAAATTTGTTAGTCACTTTTGAAAAACTTTGTGGGCTAAATTGGGTACAAAGCTTGTGTTTTCTACAGTTGCACATCCTCAAACGGATGGACAAACCGAAGTGGTGAATCGAACACTTTCTTCCTTATTGCATGTTGTAATTCAAAAAAATTTAAAGAATTGGGAAAAGTGTTTGCCTCACATTGAGTTTGCATATAATCGTGCCTTGCATTCTACAACTGAGTTTTCTTCTTTTGAAATTGTATATGGTTTTAATCCTTTGATTCCCTTGGATTTACTTCCTTTGCCTTGTAATGAGTTTGCTAACCTTGATGATGCAAAAAAAAACTAAGTTTGTGTAGGATCTTCATGCTAAGGTTAAGGCGAACATTGAGCGCAAGAATGAGCAATATGCTCAATATGCTAATAAAGGTCGAAGGAAGGTTATCTTTGAACTAGGAGATTGGGTGTGGGTTCATTTGAGGAAAGAAAGGTTTCCTGAACAAAGGAAGTCCAAATTACACCCACGAGGCGATGGTCTTTTCCAAGTGTTGGAAAGAATAAATGATAATACATATAAAATTGATTTGCCTAGTTCTTATGGGAATATAAGCGCAACTTTCAATGTGGCTGACCTTTCTCTTTTTGATATTGCAGATTCGAGGACGAATCCTTTTCATGAGGGAGGGAATGATGGAGGTGAGTTAAAAGACTTTAAAGAGGTTGAACAAAATCAAAAACTTGAAAACAAAAGGGCTGGACGTAACTCTAAAAGATGGCCAACTAAAGATCCATTGCAAGGTATGGGAGGCCCATGCACAAGATCAAGAGCCAAAGCTATGAAGGAGGCTTTGAATGGAGTGATCCAAAAACTAATAGACTTGGAGCCCATACTCTTAGCTGATATGAAGCCCAAAAGGAACAAAATGGCATGAAGATTATATCTACAAGATGCTAGCCCAAGCTCGAAAGGAGCCTAATTGAAGGAGCCCAGCCATTTTCCACAAAATTCTCTTAGTTTTATTTTGTTTTAATTTGATTGTTTCTGTTTCAGATTTTTTAGCTTTATTAGGCACCATTCTTGGTGAATTTGTCTAGACTTAAATTTCTTTTATTTTCCCGCCAAACCTAGGAGTTATTTTGTATTTAGGGTTTTATTTTTCAAATGCCTATATAAGGCCCATTTGTACTCCAAGAAGAAGCAGATTGAATGAATTCTCTTTTCAGAATATTTTATGACTTGTGAGGTTTCTCTTGTGGCCTTTGTGTGCTGCAGAAAATCTTTGACTTATCAAAGGAGTGGTTTTCTTTGTGGCGTCTCGGATTAGGGTTCTAAGAGACGGGTTCTTTTAGGGTTCAATTCCATTGACCAACATCTCTTATTTCTTCTTCTTGGTTCTTTTCTTTGTTCTTTGTTGCTTGTTGTCCAAATCTATCTATTTTCTTGTTCTTGTGTTGCATGCCAAATTTTGATCACTGATCCGTGTTATTTGGGGTTCCTAGAATGGGTTTTTATAGGGTGAGGTGAGGACCTTGTAAGATTACACGCTAAAAGAAAAGAAAAGAAAAGAAAAGAAAAAGCATAACATATTAGTACGCCAAGAGAAGTGAACAAGTGAAGTTTACTCTTTTCTAAAGGTGTTGCTATGCAATCTTTTAAAAAACCCATATGTAATCAGATTAAGGATGTGAGAGTCATATGTCCAACAAATTCTTGCATATGCATTGCAATGAACAAATCAGAACTATGCAAAAAAGTGCATGTATGATGCTAACAAATAACAATTCACACATGTGTATATGTATTGTCTTAAGTAATAAAGAAGTAAATAAGATATTGTTTATTTGAGGACTTGTTAATAGAGCATCTACCAATTGTTAAAACTAACACTTCAATTAAATCAAGCAAAGTAGTTGTATAAAGAAAATGGTTAACAAAAATTGCAATGTAAAAGAGATTAGTAAACTAAAGTTTTATGCGTAAAAATCAAGGGATAATAGAGTTTAGGAATATTAATCCCTATAATACTTTTTAAGAACTCAAGGCATCCTTCTTAAACCTTTATTTAATGTGATATATTTTAATTAAAGATTTTTATTACCTTCAAGAATTTTTCTAAATTACTTGTAAGTTTAGCTTAGGCTAAACTCCTAATCTCTTATAAATTTGAACCTAATCACACAATTATATATATATCCTATAGTTATATAAAAGTAATAGGTGTATTCTTATCTTATTAATGAAACATCAATTTAATTCAACAAAAATCATGTACCCACAATATTTTGTTTAAAGTCTATTTCTAATCTTCCTTTGCCAAATTCAATTAGAAAACTACGACAACTCAATTAGAAACTAATCAATTGAGTAATATAAAAAATGAAATTGAATAAGCATATAAATATAATTAATAACGAATTAAGGAAGATAAACAACCTAATCTATACTAGGTTTCATAATGTTTATGGACAAAATTGTTTAGCTACTCGCCACAAATGATTTCAACGCCAAAAACAAGGGATATAGCTAATTCATCATGAAAATAAAGATAAAAAAAAGAGGAATTGAAGAATCTAGGATGAACTCTTCTCCACCACCCAAGCTTCTCCTTGCCTCTTAATGCTTTGGAATGCCACTCTTGCTTCTGAGATTTGCCCAAAAGAACTCCCTCCACCTCTTCTAACTTTGCCCTTTATATCTCCTTCAAAATTAGGTAAAAAATAATTGCATATGCATCACTTTGCATCACAATATTATCGCTTAGAAATATGAGATTGCAGCTCAAATTTTCACAATTTTGCCTTTATTCTTCAAGATGTCAAGACTTTGATCCAAATTTTTAAGATTGTAGCTTAGATTTAAGCCTTTTTGATTTATGCACTATTTTAAGGCTAAGACTTCATTTTTCATGGTTTAGATACTTGGCAATTTAAAAACTTAACTTTTAATGTCATTTAAACCCTGCAAAAAAAAAAAGAAACCAAAATTCCCTTGATCACTGCTCAATATCAAATATACTAAAATTTAACACCTATAAAATGAAATTAAACTAAGTTGAACACATCTAATTTAAAATTAACACAAAATTAAGAATATTTAGCCTTTAAAGTCAAAACTCTACTTAAATAAACCTAAGAAAATATGCAAAATACCCTACAAAATTGACTGTAAACAGATGTAAAATGAAGATCATGTCCATTAAATCCTTAGTTTCTTGCCACAAAGTAAGAAGAGTAGTCATTATTTCCCTAGGAGGAAGGAAACTGTGCTTATGATGTGAATGTGACTGATTGGCTACAAGGTACGCCAAATTACCAATTGCTACTTTTTCAAAGATCTTACATATTTATATTAAGGTTGGTTTAATGTGACAAGCAGTAAATTTTAAGAAATTAATGGATAGAATGAAGTGGATGAGTACTAGATTTTGGACAGTGACAATGAAACAACTGGTTGACATGTTGCTATCAATTTTTCCCATCTAATTCTACATCTTTGCTGTGTCTGTGCCATTCCTTTATTTGTCCTTAAGGAGACATTGAGAATAAGAGCTAAAGCAATTACAGGGATCTCAGAATAATCATGTTTCGCACTTCAATAATTATGTTTCACACTTCATCACATAGTAGTCTAGGGGAAAAAGAAAGTCTGCAGGAGCAGACAGACCGATAGATAGTCTCTTTCTCGCTGAACAACATAATAATTAATGGGCTTCATCGTAATTCTTATAATCTTATAATCCCAGAGTTAGTCTGAATTGAAATGAGAATCTTTCAGTAATGGAAAAACATCTATTGCCCTAATGCCTACGGTAATTTTAGAATTTTGTAGCGTAACTTCAGAAAAAAACCTTTAAAAAGAGAAAAAAGATTTCATATACTTAGGAAATTAGGTGACCTAGAAGATTTTGTTCTTGATCTGAAGTATCTTCCCCATCATTAAAATTGCCTCCCATCCATTTTTCACGTACATGTGAATCCCACTTTCCCTTGCCTGACGCACACTTTTAAGGGATTCTGTAATGGAATGTTTTATAATTCTATATACAGTATATGTTCTCCTAAGTTCTTCATAAACTCTGCTGTGCCTTTGTTACGTTTCAGAGGGTTACTGCATCGGCATGATTCTACTTTAAGTGCAGAACCATCTCTCTTTCAGACGTAAATTAAGAAATTTACAATTACTATTGAGCAAGTAAGCATGTGATATAAAATATGCAGAGTAATTACTGTCTGAAGAGCACGTTTGTTTAAGAGATGAATTTCCGGTTAACATGATCCAACTTATATGATTCGACGTAGAAGAAAGAAAAGGTTCAAATAAATATTTAATATCAACAATCCATTTCACCTGTCTTATTTTGCCCACAACCTGAAAATGTGCAAATTCAATAGGTTCCTGTTCCGTCTGAAGCTCAAAATTCTTTGATTGGAAATCACTTATATGAGTGGACCCAAAGGAATTTTAAGTCCAAGACTGAAAAAAGGAAGAGAAAGAGAAAAAGTAAAAGCTTAAATTAGAAACATTCCCCTTTCTTTTTCCCATATTAGTATAAGCAATGTCTGAGACTGAGAGAGTACGGTGAAAGAACGATGGTCCACATTCAAAACCATAATATGTTAAAGCAAAAGAGAAGCAACATCTGCCTGCTTAAGCATCACGTAAGCATATCATATAAGGAAAGGGTGTCTGCGAGCAGAGCATCCATACAATTCCTTAAACCATGCTTATGTGATGTAGTTCACCATTGTTTTGACCATGAATTTCCTTAAAAACCAATCTCTCTGCTTGCTTTCAAATTCAACAATACAAGATGATATTCTGATGAAAAAGCTCCTCCTTACACATGATCCAGATGGTCGTTGGCTGGATTCTGAGACAATGCTTCATGCAGTGGGCAACATCATGTTTCATGCTTCTACAACACAAGTATAGCATTATAACGCCTCTCATATATTTTATAAATATAATATGTTACCTGTATTGAAGTCTTCAGGTTATGATTTTAAGTGGCTTCTTTTGTTGTTTCAGGGGTTTCCGAGTTTACATTTTACCTCAATTTCAAAGGATGATATATGCGAAATTGAATTATTTGGTTGTGTTGAACCAGTTGGATGCATCATCAGCAAAATTTCATGCAAGGTACTTCGTGTTTCTGATTCCGACTATGCTGATGTATGTATGCAACTCCATCCATACATGTAATAATTAATCTATCAATTTGATTGGCAGATACTGTCCAAATGCTCTGGCGAAGGTGATATCAATTCAAAAACGATGGGTTTGTTTGATTTGCTAGGAAACTATAGATGGGATGCCAAAGTAGTTTTAGTTATTGCTGCTTTTGCTGCAAGATATGGTGAATTCTGTCGACTTATGCAGCTATACCCTTGCAATGCATTGGCTGTTTCAATTATGAGGCTTAAGCAGTTGCCCATCAACTTAAGGTCACTGAAACCGCGATTTAAGGCGTTGAGCTTGTTGGTTAAGACCATGATGGACGTGGCCAAGTGTATCATCAAGTTTGAATCTCTCCCACTTCCATATGTAGAGCTGGGCAATGAAATTCTTCATGTAACAAAATTTCATATTTACATAGCTGTGTACTGGATCACCCGAAGCATTTTTGCTTGCTTTTCTCAAGTCACAGATTTCACAACCAAGAAACATGAGCAAGTGCATGTTCTACTTCTATCCCTTCAATTGACTTATACATCAATTATGTTAAACATAGAAAATTCTGTTACCTATTAATTTTACAGAATGATGTAGTGATTCAAAGTTGTTTATAGTTTCAGATTTACTTAATAAGCAAAATCAACAGATCAGGTTGAACTTGGGATGCTGTTTTGATGTATTAGTTGTTTCAGGTATTCAGACTCAACAATAATTGCAGCTTGGGAGCTTTCAAGTTTGGCCTATAGGCTAAGCAACATATGCAGCATTCTCAAAGGGCAGGTGGATTTGTGTCACCAAGAAATAGGTTACTTTTCAGCTTCGTAAGACCGCTTATAATGGGAGCTTTTATTTATCAATTCTGCTTTGTTCGCTTATATCAGCGCTATGGCATGAATTTTCAGAGAAAAACTTGCACAACAGGCTCCTGAGTCTCGCCGATGAGGTCCAAATTGATAATCAAGAATTTCTCAGTTTATTATTTCCTATGAGGGATTACTTGCCACTTAAGGATTGCTCAACACACGAAAAAGTACTTTGCTCTTCCATACTCATTTGTTTCCTCAGAAAAATTTTTACAAAGAGAAGGCACTTTGCTCAACAAGTAACTTCCTAATTTTACAAACAAAAGCTTGGGAAACTGAAGCCTTTCGGTTCTTCAATCTAACTTCAATTGTCTTTTCACCTACAGATTGGTGTGTTTGAACTAAAAAATAAGATAGTTGTGTTGCTGATCTCAAAGCCAGAGCAGCTCACCCTGGAGGAATCACTCTTACTAGTTCAGCAAACATGTGATCATCCTTTGAATGAGAAGTTGAAGGACAATTATAAGATCATCTGGGTCCCACTTCCATCTTCTGATGCGTGGACTGATGCTGAAGAAACTAATTTCAATATTCTATCAGAATACTTGCCTTGGTATGCTGTTCGGAAGCCAAGGCTTCTTAGCACAGCGGTAGTGAAGTATATCAAAGAAGAATGGAACTGCAAGGAGGAGCCCCTAATAGTGGTGCTGGATTCAAATGGCAAGGTTATAAACTCAAATGCCCTTGATATGGTCAAAATATGGGGACCTCGAGCTTATCCCTTTTCGGCTTCGAAAGAGGCAGAGCTCTGGCAAGATGAAGATTTGACAATGAAACTACTGCTAGACGATATCAACCTTTTCGTTGCTTACTGGGTATGAATCCGATTCAGACCTTATCTTAGTAGGTTCATTTTAGCAAACATGAAATACTAACAATCTGCACTATGTCAGGTTGAAGAAGGCAAAGATCTTTGCCTTTATGGGAGTGACAATTTGGGTTGGATTCGACAATTCAATGGTAAAATAGAGGAGCTCAAACAAGAAGGTTTGCGGGTGGAAATAATATTTGTTGGCATGAACCAGTTAAGGGAACATGTTAAGGAAATAATGGAAACACTTGCCACTGAATTTAATATGAGTAATTCACTTATCTTCACAAAACTACAATTCTTTTGGCTTCGACTGGAGAGTATGAGAAGGTCGAAGTTTAGACTAGGAAAGACAAGTTCTGATCATGTGCTAGCAGAGTTGTCTGCATTGCTAGACACAAATGACAGAGATGAAGGTTGGGTGGTGATTGGAAGAGGGAGTTCAACTAATATTATAAGGCTTCAAGGAAGGCAGGTTATGGAATGCTTTAACAACCATGCAGAGTGGGGAGAAAACGTGGAGACATTGGGGTTGGTGGGTGCCATAAGAAATTTCCTACAACCCCCGTCTCTTAAAGAGCCTTGCAATCACTCTTACTTGGTTCCCTCTTCCAAGGGACAAATTGAAGGAACTGTGGTTTGTGAAGTGTGCAAACGTCCTATGAAGAAGTATGTTGCGTTCGTGTGAAAGGAACCATGAATGGACCTGGCAATAGATAAGCTGAGTCGTGTTACATTTAAGGTTGTCTCTAACTCGGCAATTGTTGGATTGAAACTTCAGTTTGGAAATAAACCCCCCCCCCCCCCCCCCCCTCCTCTTTTTTCGCCAGCCATAAGCTAGCCCCACTTTTTCCTATCAAAGTCGAGAAGAGAAACATGTATTCAAGAATGTGCTTTTGCCTCTTTGCATTATAATGTGGAGTGTCTTGGCCTTTGCCTCAATATGTTAACCTTGAAAAAATTTCATGTATTTCTTGTTGCAAATAAAGAAATTAAATGGTTAATTACATATTACCTAAAAATTTTGGTTCAAATTAGGTTAAAATTGCTATTCGTTTTCAGAGGTATAAGACCAAACAAACTATTACAGTAGAAAAGGATATTGCATATGATTTTAGAAAAGCCAACAATTTTCAAGATATTAAAGAAGCTTACTGCTATTAAATCCCCATCCATCCCCTTTTGGCCTGACTGTATCTATCCCTGTGATTGTGTAATATATGTACTTTGCAATTTGAATGAATACATCAGACATGAAACCACTAGGTTTGTGTAGCCTTTTATTCTAAATCATTGGACTTGCAAGCATAACAAGTTAATGATTGCAAAAACCTATACATCAGATACGAAACCACTAGATTTGGGTAGCCATTTATTCTAAATCATCGGACTTGCAAGTATAGCAAGCTAATGATTGCAAGTGTCTAACTCTTTTTCGATAAATAATCTTACTTAGAACACTCAATTCAAGATGAGTCTTATCATTCTTGATTAATATCACATAAGAATGGTGTGGCTGTTGTATCTTTATCATTGTGTATAATGTATGAATTTCGCAATTTGAATGGGAATGTACTAGGTTTGAATATGTTTCCCACATATTCCGGATTCAAATATTGTGAGTTATAAACATCAAACAAAATGTACCAGGAGACAGGTAGCATGGCGTAGCTAAGGAGAATTACACCACGCTGTTTCAAACTGGCAAGATTGTTAATAAGATCAATCTATGCTTCGGAAACATGAACATCCCCCACGCTTAAATAGGGAGAGTTCACCAGTAAGAAGCAACAATCCAAAAAATATATCAAAACAAACAAACAGAATGGCACAACACGCCCGTATAACAAACTACGATCGTTATGCAATACGTAGTTGCTTCAAGAATGAGGTCGTTGTTGCAATTAATTTACGCTTTCGTTGACGCGTCCTTCTGCAGTTGTAAGACAAACAAAGGAACGCAACGCCTATCGAAAGCATCATTCGATATACTTTTGTTCAATAAATCTAGAAACCACATTCAGAGTCTCAAGAGCTCAAGCCTCTCTCTCTCCCTCCCTCCCATTCACATCTCCCACACCATCACTCCGCGGCGTTAGGGTTTTCAGACGCATGCTACTGGCTTTATAGAGATAAGAGAACCCAAGCTACAGATTAACCCCTATCTTTGTCAAATTAACGATAATGCCATTCCGAATTTTTTTTTCACAAAGTTTTGGGCCGGGAGCCCATGGTAGAAGGACTCGGGTAAATTTTTGAATGACCCGACCCATATTAGCCGCAATGCTCACGTTCATTTTCCACATTTCTTTTGGCTTCCCCGATTGAACTAGAATTTTGATAATCGGAAGCTCTGCAGTGGTGCGTAAGAGGGGAACAAATCGAAGCAGAAAGATGGTGAAAGTGTCGACGTACTTCGCAATGTCGCTGGGAGCTTTCATATTTTGGCAGTCCATGGAAAAGGTCCATGTCTGGATCGCTCTCCGTCAGGACGAAAAGGTTTGTTCCCTTTGCTTCATCCTCGCTTTGTCTTTATAATAAATGCCTCTCCTCTTCTATCTCTTTCGAATTTTCATCCTTTATTTCAGTTTGATTTTATCCGGTTTCTTCCCCCCTTCAGAAAACCCTAGATATCATGCCAGTTTAATCTATATTTCTTTATATTTGGGCATCTGTGTGTTTTAATATGTGGCATCCTTGATTCCGGACTAGTTTCCACTTATTTGATGCGTAAGTTAAAATTAGATCGAATAAACTTGTTTTTCTTGAAATCTTGTGTACTTCTAATGCTGACATTATCAATCATTCTGGTTGCCTTTTTCGTGGTGCTTGGCTCTTGAAAATTTATTTATAAAAATTTCGAGCTTGAGGCGTGTGTGTGTGTGTGTAAAGTAACATCGATGCAACACATAAATTATCTACCGAGCAACATCTCAGGTTTAGGCTTTTCCCAACGTTTGATCTGCCCTTTTGAGTCAATATTCTTGCATTTCTTATAAATTGACAATATTATGGCACCTTATTTACTCTGTTTGCAATAGCTCAAAAAGGCGTGCAACAATCTTTGCGCCTATGCCTGTGAAATTAAATTCTTTTGACCCTTCAGAAGTTGCCTCTGTATTTTCTTTTGTAGAAAGAGAGGTTGGAGAAGGAAGCAGAGATCAGAAGAGTCAGAGAAGAATTATTGCGACAGCAGGCCAACCAGAAGGATTCCCTTGCATGAATGTGTTGTAATTTTGTTGGCATTTTCTCTGTATTTTCCCCTGCCTTTTGTTTTTTCAATGCAATGTTATGCTCAAATACGATTTGTTACTCATAAGCATGTCAACTTCATTCTGGTGGTGGATGTCCATCATTGTTATTGACACAAGAGCTTCTTTCATAAAATTCTACTAGTCATTACTCATTGGAATATATGGCCGCTTGTTGCATTTCATTTGAATAATTTACCTTGTTTCAGGTTATGAACCAGAATAGAAGTATTTATACGGCTTCTTTTTAGCTGTGGACACAACATGTTTGTGTAATAGAGCCTTTTTCAAAAAAAATTATTAGTTATGATCATAACTTTCCTGTCTAGAGCCTGTTCATCATGGTCCTGGTAATCCTTTACCTGTAATTTTCATATTACCTGTAATTTTCATAGATTAGCTTAGCTGCAGATTATGTACTGAATTGCTTGAAAGGTAAGTCTCTTCATTCTGTTGGCTGTTAAGAAAATACTCTACGTGCTGAATTTTTATTATGACGATGACATTATTGCAGTTGTATACTAAGACATTATTGCAGTCGTATACTAAGTGCTTGCAGAACATCTCATTGTTGTAGTATTTTTGTATTCTTAACTGTAATTGTCTGCTTGTCTTTTGCTTAGTGAAATATTACTCATGCTATTTTTTTTTGGCCGAATAAATATTACTTATGTTAGGATAATTAAACTAGGAACTCTCATGACTGTTAGGGCTTAGTCACTTAATGGCGACACTACCTTAATTGGTGTTTTACATTGCAATTTTTAGCTGTTTGTGTTATATGCAAATGCAACGAGTGAAACTTGTATTATTTGCATGCTTACAATTAGTCCTTGGCCACACGGAACCTTGACAATCTTTCTGTTTGTAAGGGAAAGATATTAAAAGTGAAGTAGATGATACGCTTTGCTAAGCCTTGTCTGTTACTATGGAAATTACTGCATGCAATGGCGGAATATGTAAGAAGACTAATATCTATGGAGCATGGTAATACTGAAATAGAGAAAAGGATGGGTTCCCTCTGGGTTGGTATACGAAGGGACATCAATTTCCTACTAGTAGTTTATGGATTTATATTTTCTGTCTGCTCTGCCCAGGTTCATAGATCACTTGGGGCATCTTGTGCCTCCAAGATACTTTTGGTTTGGACTTTTTGACTCCTATACTTGAAAAAAATAAACTTATAACTAAGATGTTACGCCGCCACCGCCAAAATCTTTTGTCCAAATGTTTAAATATTATTATTATTATTTTATAAATAAAAGGTCACGGTATCAGAGATACCGCAACTTATTTTTTTTTTAAAAAATAATATAAAGGAATGCTGCGACCCATAATTCATTTGGTCACAGGTCAAATGCAGCTTTGCGGCAAAGGTGTAGCAAAGCTACAGCTCAAAGCTGCACGCTGCAGCTACGCTGCGTAGCTGCAACGTGCAGCATGTTTAAAAATGACATGGGAGGAGTCAGTGAGCTTGTGGGTGAAAGAAGGCGAACTTTACAGAGGGCGAGTGAGGCTTCAAGGTTTGAGCTTTTTGAAGGCGGATGAGCTTTCTTTCTTTGACGATTCAATGGTGCTATGCACCATGGAGTGTTTCGAAGATGGTCCCCTAAAAATTTTCTCTGTTGATAGATTCGTTTCCGGACAACAAGTCAAAGTCTTTGGCAGAAGAAAGTATTCTTCCTCGGCCTCTGCTTCCGCTGCTGGTACCTTCCACCAAACAAAACCTGTATTCCTTTATTCAAACTATTTCTCTCTTTCACATATTCCTGGAATCAATCCATCTCACTGTGTTCCCCCCTCTTTTCCAGGTTTTACTGAAAGAGTCCAGCTTCCTTACACTAAACCCCTAATCAGATGTTAGTGTCTATTAAACAAGTTCTGATTGTTTAAAAAAATTAGAAGACATCTTTTGGGGGCTTTAATATTAAACAAGTTCTAATTGTTTAAAAACAAGTCTGGAGAGTCGCAGCATTAGGGATGCTGTGACCCTTTATATTATTTTTTAAAAATAAATTGGTTGTGGCATCTCTGATGCTGCGACTCATTATTTATATAAAAAATAATAATAATATTTAAGCATTTAGACAA
Organism: Erythrophleum fordii; assembly: GCA_032878935.1. NCBI lineage: Eukaryota > Viridiplantae > Streptophyta > Magnoliopsida > Fabales > Fabaceae > Erythrophleum > Erythrophleum fordii. The sequence goes on from JAVQMF010000054.1 coordinate 47,697,683, forward strand.
ATGATTTTGGCAGTGCAATATTTTAGTTATAGGTTTATTTTGTTTAAGTACGGGAGTCAAAAAGCTTTTGGTTTGTTAGGAAGACAATTTCAAAAGATAGTTTTTATATTTTTATTATTAAGTTTTTTAATAAAAATATATATTTTTTAATTTAACAGTATATGATTGGATCTTTTTAAAAAATTTAAATTGTTTATTAGAGAATTTGATAGTAAATATTTTTAAAAAATAAATACTTAAAAAATCATACTTAAGTCTAATCCATTATTAACCGTATCATCATATCCTTTGAAAGTTGTAGAAATATATGTATATGGGGTAATTGCGAAATGGAGAATTTGAACGCCAATTTCTGTAGACTTGGTACAAGGAGTTTAGGGCCATGGAAGCCTGTAATGGACCCGTCTCAGTGCTGTTCACATTTCGAAAGCTATCTTGTGGGCATCAAGGGAGGAGCCATAGCACACGGTCTGATTTAAGGTGCGCTCCGTTACAAAACACTCTAGATAATCAAGTAAACCGTCAACCATGCTAATAACTTCCATCATTCTCCTTTTATCCTCAAATTAAACGCGTTATATCACCTTTTGTCTATGAAGTATACAAGTACAAACTATGTTGTAAGCTTTATTAAGTTGTAATAATGGCACGGTAAAAATAAGCTACGGTGCATCCAAAAAGACCCAGCTAGAAAGAGGAACTAGACATTTTAGTATTTGACATGCCTATAGACGAAATCAGTGTTCAAACTGGAGAGAGCACGTGGATTTCATTCTGCTTCGCCACCATCTACCAAATGGAGTTATCGGGTCTTCCTTTATCACCTAAGCTTACAAGAATCGGGTTATATGGCGATACGGAGTTAGAGACGAAACCAAAATTTCCCTTTCCTAGACAAGGTTAGCTAGGTTACGTCGCTGGCATGTCTTGAACAACTATGAACACTTTAATGCGAACCCACTTCCAAAAGTACAACTTTGGCCTTTCCAAATGATCCATTGTATTCCCCTATTTTCTGATCAAAACAGTCACAAGCTACACCCTCTTTCTTCTTCTAATGGATCGTCCCTGTCTACCCACTTGTGTCTGTAAGTGTAGAAGGAGAAGCTTGTTTCAAATTTAATAGCTATTTGCTTTTACCTGTGGTTTATGCCCACGCTTTTTGCCTTTGATCGATTCACTTACATCTTAGCTTCACCCAATTGAATTCTCTACTTATCTTCTTTCTACTTATCTCTTACTCATTTAAACTATCTAAATTAATATAAATGGCTTAAATTTAATATTTAATATTTTTATATTCTAATTTTTTTATTTAAAAATATACATGATGTTGAATAAAAATAATTTTTTAACTACTAACTTATAAAAATAGTAATTTAAATTAAAAAAATAAAATATCAAAATTTGATAATTTAAATCAAATCTCGACGATCTAAATTCAAAAAAAGTGCTTACTTATCTTCAATAAAGATCTGGGAATGGAAAAATTTATACAGATGATGGTTTTGTTGGCAAGTTGGTTGAATGCTTTAATTTCAATAAAAAAGTGTTGGAATTAACTTCAAATCAGCTAATTCTAAGTGGGGTAGAATTAAGGAGAAGCATCAAAGTTGAGTCCATATCCTCTATTTAAGTTAAGTGCATTTTTAGTAAATTGTGTGCTTCTCTGTGAAGTTGAACATATTTAAAAAAAAAAATCATTTTGTTAAGATTCAACCTTTTACTCAGGAACTTCACACTGTATTAAAAGAAAAAACTGATTTTGTGTAATGCTAAAGTGTGACCCATACTTGTGCAAAGGACATCATGTGTTTAGCTAACTTTTCTGTCATTTTAAGCAATATAAGTATATTATTTTTAGTATTTAATGTTGTTTCCATAAGTTGTAAAACAAATATAATAAAATATATTTGCCTATAAATATATAAAAGAATATAAATCCAAATTGTGAAAAATCATAAAGCGAGAAAGTTCCACTTCACTAATTTTTTCTCTTTTTTACTGCTTCCTTCTTTGTTATCTCTTTCTCTTTTTCTTTTATTTTTTTTGGTTTTTTTTTTCCCCACAGAAGGACTTGGAATTTCGAAGAGAGTCTGCGGGACTTGTACGAAAGGTGAAGAAGCAGACACAGTGTCAGGGGTTCATATTGAGAAGGAGAAGCGTTTCAATGTTTTCAAGGAGGTACACAAAAGCATATTCACAAGGCGAACCATTTGGACAAGCCCTTTCAAGTTGAAATTGAACCAATTTGAGGGCATGACCAATCATGGGTTCGTTAACTCCTACGCTGCCTCAAAAGTTGGGCGCCACAGGATATTCCGTGGCAGCATAGGGAGCACCGGTGGTTTTATCCATCACAAAACTGTTGCTCTCCCACATTCCATTGATTGGAGGACAACATGAGCAGTCACCAACATTAAGAATCAACGAAGATGTGGTAATTAATTTAGTAATCTATCATAAATTTTCATGTTTTGAATTTCTATATAATCAAAATTGTTAGTGTGTTGTGTTGTTGATGTTGTAGGTAGCTATTGACTATAGTGGCAGTGAAAGGTATTAACCCAATCAAGAGCTAGTTGATCCCAATTCTGAAAACCACGGTTGTGACAGAGGACTTATGGAATATGCATTTTGACTTCATTAACAAAAATAAAGACATTACAACTGAGAATGATTGCCCATACCGAGCCCAGGATGAAACTTTGTGTATCATCCAGAGTGATCCAAATATTACATCATCAATATTCATGATCTATAACTGCATCTATATATGAATTGAAATTAACTTTGATGTGGATGGATTAATAGTGTATTTTGTTGACAATTGATGGCTGTGAACATGTTCCCGAAAATGACGAACATGCCCTGATGAAAACCGTCGCTAACCAATCGGTATCGGTTTCCATTGATGCTGGTGGCAAGGATTTCCAGTCTTACTCAGAGGCAAGCACAGTCTAGATGTGCTATTAATTATATATCAAACCATCATATATGGAATAATGTTTTTTGTTTGGCATGTGATTACAGGGAGTTTATTAGGAGATTGTACCACCACAATGATTTCATCAGGATACCATCTAGTGTAGGGTTTGTCAAAATGGCAGATGGATTTAGTATTGCGCAACATAATGTTGCGTAGTACTAATATCATTAAATTTAAAAAAAAGAATCTAATCCCCTTATACGAAGGGTTAGGATCTATGCAACACGCCAAGCACAACATGCTGCACAGGGGAAAAATTAGATGCACGAGTTCAAGTTCATGTATTTGATGTTTTCTTTCAGAAAAATCCACAACGTAAGGCACCTCTCAATTTTCTTTTTATTAATTTTTTAAATTTGCAAAAAGAGAAATCTAGAAAGAAAGAATTAGATTAGAGAAAAGATATATATATATATATATATATAAAAGTAGAAAAAAATCTATAAACCGAATGAAACATTTGTATAAATAATGTTTCCAAAGTGATACTGGTACACGAGAAATTAAAAATTTTAATTTCCTATAAGGTCATAATTAAACTATAAAATAATGGTTTTGTTAAAGTTTTCCTTAAGAAAAATAAATATTTTTAAAAAGTGTTTATTTAACATATTATTTAATAAATTGTTTAGATTTTTTCAGCTAACTATACCTTTTATAATTTATAAATATAAAAAAATTATTGTAAAAGTACTAAAACTTAAACCTTAAAACCTAAATCTCTTAAAGTCCAAATCTTATAAATCATAAATCCTAAAACTCTGTTGCTCTAAACCTCTAAATTCTAAATCCTAACCCTAAACTCAAAAATTCTTAAAACTTAGAAACTTAAAAAAAATAAAGACTTGCTAACCTGTGCTTTAAAGAGCAATAGATGCTCTTAAAACAATATATTTAATATAATAATCCATAACAATTCAAAAATTTTAAACTAGTAATCATTATTGTTTCTGTTATTTATCAATATAACAAAATTATCCCTAAAAATTTAAACCGCAAATGCTAAACACTAAATCTTTATAAAAAAAAAAGCAAAATAAAACAATTATTTAAAGTGTTTTTACAAAAATAAGTAAAAAAATTGGAAAAAAAAAACTTTTAAAACTTAAAATAACAAATATTTTAAAAGAGTTGGTATGTGTCGTTTACTTGTAACTAAGATCTCGGGTGATACCAATAAGCATACACGTGAGATTCTACAACATCCGTCAATTCATACCAAACCCAGAATGTAGCAAATGGGCATTCAAAGGTGGAACTAATAGCTCATAAAATGTTGAAAGCGCCCACGAGGGACGCGTGCCAAGCAAGAGTACAAGGGAGTGAGGGCCCATACGGAATCCTCTCCAGTCATGTGCGTAATTGAAAGAGACTAAATCAAGATATAATTAAAATTTTTAAAATATAACTTTTACCCATAGCTATAATTTTTAACCTCATAATTATATTTTCCATCTTTAAATTTATTATTTGAGGCCTAAATCTTTAAAAAAAATAAAAAGGATTTTCAATGTTGACTAAATTCCTTACGGTCACCATACAACAATAATTTGATTGCCAATCCTAAATTAGTACTTAGACTTGAGTTTCAACTATCACGAGGCATCATCACGTACGCCCATCTACTGATGAATTCCCCACTAGCTGATCCTTTGTTATCAACGGCGTCGTTTGAACTGTTGTTGTGTTGGTTATCAGCACCAGCATCAGATTTAGAACTAGAAGCTTTCATCTCATCAGAATTGGAGAGCATTTGTTGCACTTGCTGCTGCTGGTAATGAACTATTGGAAGTGGCGTTGTCACTCGCCTACCATCTCGAGCTGGTCTAAACACCACTGGCATGTAATCCTCCCTTGGCAACTTCGAGTTCTTGAACTTCTCCGTCAATGCTTCCAGTCCCTTCAATATTTTTTTAAAAAACTAATTAATTTTATCTCTTACATACCCGTCTCTCTCATGTCAAATATTCCCAAACAAGGCTGGTTTAGGTTGTAACTAGGTATATCTATCACATTACAATTAAGCCAATTTTTCTCTCCACATTAAGAAAATAACATCTCACTGTGCTATTAATGACTTTAAAATGTGCACTTAACATTTAATTCCTTAATTTACAAAGAAGAAACAACCTTACGACTATCATATCTGACATATGTTCAAAATTTCTTTAATTTCAATAAATCTCATATATCATGTCATTTAAACTAATATATATGGTTTCGGGGCTTTCTAGTTATTGGTCCTAAAACTAAATATATTAGTAAATTAAATAAATTTAGATATAGCACCAATTGATAAAGAGATAATTATTAATAAAGAGAATAGTACAAAGTTATTTGACTTATAACTTTCAAAAATTAATTAATTAATTAATTTTTATTTGAATAATTTATTTTAAAATGAATTAAAATATTAACAGGCGTTTTAGTGTATTTCAAGCCGCTAGTATTATATTATTGCTCTGGTGGACAGATTAGATACTGACATATACAACTTTTCATTACTAAATAGAAATAATTAAATACTTATCTAAAAATAATGAAAAGAAAATTTCGAAGCAGTAACTAGAATTTGGATATAGTAAAATACCTGAATTTTGGCATAGGTGATTTCACAAATTTTCCTGGAATTAAACCTCTCCCAACCTTGACCATGCAAGGCCTTGTGGAGCCTCAGTGCGGCCTCTGGGGAGGTCATATTGACAAACCCATATCCCTTATTGCACTTGTGTCTGTTTTAATTAACCCAAAATACTTATATTACACTTCGAAAACACATTTTACTAACCATCAAGAGAATAAAACAAGATTAGATATGGGAATTACTCGAAATCAATGCGAAGGTATACGAAGTCGTAGGAGGACAAAGGCTGGTCATCGTTCTCCCCGATCCTCTCGTTGCACTGAATGCAGTGCTTGTCCAGCATGTCCAATAGTAGCTCCAGACTGCAACAATTCATAATCCAAATTTAAAATTATTTAAAATGCATTAAACTTAATATGACGTTTTTGAAAGAAAAAAGGACCTGTATTTGTTGGGTATGTTCTTGATCATGACAGTGGTTCTTGAATCTCTTGAACTAGACTCCAAATTTCCATCATCCTTGATTTGAAATTGAGAATCATTATCCCTGCTTTCTTGATTTCCATTCTCATGCGTACGTGTAGGACGCGAGCTGGGTGGTGATGGAAGGGGCAGTGTGGGATGAAGAAGGCTTGACGTAGTACCGGCAGCGTTGAACAAATTCCTCACACGACCTCCTGGTCTACTGAACTCAATCAGAACGGTTTTACCAGCAATTTCTCTCCCATTCATCTCTTCCAAAGCCTTGGCTGCATCTCTCACGTCATAAAACTCCACGAACCTATGGTTCCATTTCTTTGGCGTATATCTGCATTCCTTTATAGGACCTGTATATATTACACCAGGATCATATCTTTGCATTAATCAAAACAGCTTTCAGTAATCTGACTAAACCAAACACAATATATATTTACCATAACGCTGTAAAGACTGGCGAAGAACGTGAGGAGAGACGGCCCGATCCAAATTGAAGATGACAATGGTGCCTTGGTTTTGGGGATCGGGAAGAGAAGGAGCATGGGAGGAAGGGACAATGTAATAGGCCCAGGAGGGAAGTTCGGAAACCAAATGGTATTGTTGGAAGTAGAGGTTGCGAATCGCAGATAAGGCCGTCTCAGCATGCGTGAGATTATAATAATGAACAGTGACAAATCCGTAAGGCAATGTGTCCGTCTGGAAGGCTCTGATGTCCCCAAATGTCCTAAGAATCCTCCTCAAGTTGGCTTCGCAACGCAAGAAGGAGGAGTGCACAGAGGTGATGAGTAGCGACCGAGTAGGAGACACGGAATAAGAAAAAGGGTATGAATATGATGATGGCAATATTGGAATGGGCATGAACTCTTGGGCTCTAGGGTCTAAATTACTGTCTGCCATATTCTGATCACAATATCGATCAATAGATTGAGATCGTCAATGGCCTGAGAAGCTACAGCTCTGACGCTAGGAGGAACTGCAAGTGTAAGCATCAGGTCTTCTGCAACATAATTTATAGGCATAGGTCATGGCTTTCTCCTAATCCCTCTCAATATCTACTTCTTTCTTTAAAGGAAGTTCGGCTCTTTCCTAATTCTCTTTCTTTTCAAACTCCTCAAATATCTCTTTTGTTATAATTATTAAAAAAGAAAAGTAATTATTATGTCTAAAATTGTGAAATAATTCATCAATTTAGTAATTTTAAATTCAGTTAGTTGCTGTAAGATATATATATATATATATATTTATATTTATATTTAGACTTTTTTTTTTTCAATTCTTTAAAATTTTTTTTATGTTGTTACAACTCAGTTCATTAAAAAAAATCTGAAGAATTGAAAAAGATAAGTCTAAATACTAAAAAATTATATAAAATTAAAAAATTCATTTTTTATTATTTTGACTCGTAGTAAAATTTTTGAAAATACTAATTTAGTTTACAAATAAATGGATGGACATGTGATGGTTATTACTAGATAAGCTATGTATATAAGAGGGGGGGGGGGCAACTGGCGCCCCTCTTTTTTCAAAAATTATATATAGTATTAAATTTTTATATTACACACTCTTATTTTTCGAAATCTTAAACCCAATGGATGCAAATATATATATGATTGGATTATATAATTTTTTTAAAAAATTATTTGATATTTTAATCAAAATTTAATAAACTCACACATGTATTATATATAAAATTAAAAAAAAACCTTTATTATTATACATAGACAAAATTTGACACAAAAAAGTAACTACTTTTATTTCTCTCATTTCTTTTTTTTTTTTGGAGAAAAACGTGAAGCATTATTTACAAAATTGAAAAGAAAGATAAGAAACTATACATAAACAAAATTAAAAATGTTATGATATTTAATCATTTGAGTAATTTAGGTTTGTTTTTTATGATATCTGTATTTTACAGGGGGCTTGATTTTTTTTAAGTGACAAAAATTTAAAAATCAAATAAATTATTTTAATTTTAAAAGAGGATACACAACGGTGGCGCCATATTTACTTTAATTTTTCAAATTTTATATGTATATGGTGTTGACTTTTAATTTAATGTTATACTCTTATAGTTTTTAAAAATTTTGAACCATGTGCATGTTTATTATGTAATTTTTTAATTATATTTGACATTTTAGTTTGAACACACTAAACCTATATATATATGTATTATATGTATAATTCTCACAAAAAAAATTTCCTCTTTTTCTCCTCTTGTCTTTTCTTCCTTTTTTTCTTTTCTTTTGTCCAACACCTTCTTTTCTTTCTCTTTTATCATAGTGTGATACTCATACTTCCAATCTTCAATTCTTAATTTTTTGAATTAATTTTTAAACTCAATTTCAAATTTAAAAACTTAACTAGGTCTCTTTAATTTTGAATGTTAAGTTGTTATCTCATTTAAATATTGGCTGTACTACAAATTTATTATCTATTACTAATATAGAATTAAAGAAGTAAATTTGTAATCTTAATTTTTAGCATTTTCTTTCATCAATATACTATAAAAGTATAATTTTTTTGAATAAAATATGAAATTTCTAAAAAAAATTGACACTAAAGTAATACTTTTAATTTATACCGCATAAATATATTTTTAATGACAAAAAAATTAGATTAATTTCAAAAATTTATCTTTAGATCAAGAAAAATAAAGTAAAATTTTAACTTATCATTTTAATAATTGAAATAAGATTCAAAAAGCATATTTAGAAAAGAGACCATGTCCCCCTAGCATAGAATCCTGTCTTCACCACGGATAATTATTATTTACCGTATTTTAGGGAAGTTTTTAGATATGTATCATTTAAATAACTATTCTAATTCTTTAAAAATACTTTATTGATAATTTTAACTAATCTTAACTTATTATAATAATTTAAGTACAGTTTTATGAATATTTCACGCAATAATTAAATTAATAGAACTGAGTTTGAATGCTTTAATGACTCCTACCTAATCATAAATTATTATTTAATTATAAATCTACAAGTATATCAAAATAATAAAATAAATAATATCGTTTATCTTCTTATCTTCAGTGATTATTGATCAACTATAAATTGAGATATTAATTTGTTACCTCGAATTCAGTCTTTCTAGGTAGGATAACCTTAAGGACTTAACTCTTGAGGCTTTTTATTAGGGTTGTAAAATTTAGTAACTTTTATTTGTGTTTTAGGCCAATAAATCTTATTTCCTCATTTAATATATATATATATATATACACACACACACACTTATATGTATATTAGTACCAGCTAAGTCATGACCTTATAACTATGTATTTAATGGATGTAAAAAATTGGCTTAAATAACCCCATACATATTTTATTTTTAATTAAAATATTTTAGTTTAAAAAATAAATATAAATAGTATAAATATTTTGGTTTAACGTTAGGTACCCAATTTTGTTGTTAACAATTCCCCACACAAACACACACAAATGATTTATTATAATTAAATTATGAAAAGAGTTAATATAAAAATTGTATACATCTAATTTTTTACTAAAAAATTTGATAAATTAAATATACTATATTTTAACAATAAAATAATTCATATTACTCAATTTTTTTGGTCAATTCCATCAAAATTATAAATTTTTGTTAAACAAATTATTTAGTTCTAAATGTAATTAGTTTTAGTGACAAATAAGATAAACAAACAAGCGCGCGCATGCACATACATAAAAAATAATATGTATTATAAATCATGAAAAGAGTTAATATAAAAATTATATATATATAATTTTCAACTAAAAATTTGATAAATTAAATGCACTATATTTTAATAACAACGAAATAATTCATATCTTACTCAAATTCTTTTGTCAATTCCATATCAAAATTATAAATTTTTTTTAAAAAGAAAAACTATTTAGTTCTAAATGTAATTACTTTTAGGGCCAAATAAGATAGGGTTAAAAAGTTTTTTCTTAAATGAGATATTATTTTACTAATTAAACCTTATTCATTTTTATTATTTATTTTTAAGAGTTGACCAAAGCGCAAACTTGTTTTGACACCACTAAGTATAGAGCAAGCCATGGCTGAATATAATTTCGTATTACTCTTGCTTGTGGAAGAAGGAAACAAACGTAGCGGAATACACGCAAAACTTAAGACTTATTGGAATATCAAATATCTTAGGTTTATGTTGACGTCAATGCTTGACTCTACATTATCTGTGTCAATAATTAATGAAGGGGAACAAAAACCTGGATCCCAGTTCCCATATGACAAAGATATTATAAGAATAGGGTGCGGTTCATGGACCGTTCCTAACCATAAGTTTTACTGTCTTAAGATAGTTTGGCTAGCTGGGTTTCCAACCTTCAAAACTCTCTCATTTATTTACATTTACCCTTTTTTCAAAGAAGGTTTCTCGATCTGTTAATATGGGGTTTTCTCCTTAATCCCTCTTGCAATTTCCAAGCCATTTTGCTTTTAACAGCGAGAGTATAATGAATGGGGGGACACGTGTATTACTCAAAATCTAACGATCATGCTGCATTGCTATTGCAAATTACTTGTCTTTGCTCTCCCTCTCTTTTTCTTCATCTGAATTCTCTCTTTCTTTGCTCTCTCCGCACTCTTGAATATTTCACAGAAATATATAAGTTCGAGCTTCGGATGTTAGAGCTTTTGTAAAGATACAATTGAATTAACAGTCTATCGTTGAATAAAAGTTGTAATCATCTAGTTTATCAAATATATATATTACCTAAATCTTCATTTTTCATCGTTAAACCATTTTCAATATTAGCTAATCTGTAACATGCCCTCCCACTCACAACTGACCAATATATATATATATATATATATATATATAAAGCAATTCCAACATTGAGATTTTCGATGATCTCCAACGGCGGATTAGTCTTCAAGTCTTTTAAAATAGAACATAATCAAAATTACAATGGAGCTAAACTCGTGGACTCTTAACACTCAAATCAATATTTCATAATTAGGTTTAGAAATAATAGAAAATAAAAAAGATAGAGGTTGAGAGGATATACCTAATATTATTATGGGGTATTTACGGTGAAACCCCTCAGAGATAGTTTGGTCATTTTGCTTCGTTGGATTTGGTCATTTAAATTCATAGAATTGAGCCTAATCTAATAGCAAGGGTAGGTCAAAAATATATTGGTCATATATACAAAGGACGTGATGGTTTGAAAGTTGAAACCACACTATAGCATTTCATGCAATATTTGTTTGCAAATAAAGGAGAGGCAGGCAGGCCAACATGAAGTTTACTTTATTTAAATATTGCCGTTTGCCAATTCCCAGCTTCTGAAACGTTGGCATATGGCTGATATGCAATATAATTAATTCAAGTAAAAGTATGCTCTTTCTCAGCCCCGTTAGAGTCGTCAGAATAGCACTTAATTTTGGATTGAAGTGAATGAGATAACTAATAGAAGGTTGGGAAAGCCTGCAAGAAAAATTTTCTATTCTGTTATTTATAAATGGGTATCGCGTACTATTATAACAGGAAGAAATAAAAAAAAAAAAAAAAAAACTTGGTCTTGATATAGAAAAGCAGTCAATATAATGAAGTAGTACGCATACACATCAAGGTTCTACGCTCACTAGACACCACCCAAATGAGCCATGTAGGGGGACCTAAGAGGTCTTTAGATTTAGAAAGCTGTTTCAAGTCATCATTTCTTTCATAGTAAAAAGTCGGTTATTAAAGCCAATATAATTTTAGATGTGATTAATTACTCAGCATACATAACAATTCTCTGAATTTACCTAAATGTTACAGAAGAATTAAAATGTGAGTAGCAAAGTTAATGGTACGCATGGCGTTTGTGGTCTTGTTTGGAATGCAATATATATATATATATATATATATTTGAACACTAACTAGCTGGTGCTTAATTTGTAGGCTCAGTGTGACACGTTGGTCCAGCCAGCAACAGCAATACATATGTTGAATGCGTGCTAAAGCAACCAATTGTGTGGAGGACACCGAGCAGAGTGTTGTTGGCGGCACCCCAAAGTAGCCTAGAACTTGTTACATTGCTGTGTTCAATTACCACAGGGAAGAGGAAATATTGGAATCATGCTTTCATGATCTGATTTGTGAAATAGCTTCATCCTAATATTCTCTTAAAAAGATTGCCATTTTTCAACATATATAAAATCAACAGGGCTGGCTTGCTGTTTCCTTGACTTCTTCTGACTTACAGATTACTCACTTTGAATTAATTGGAGCATGCATATATATGTGAGAACCACCTAGGCCAATACAGAGGAAGAAAACAGATTTCTGTCTGATCTCCAACTTTCCTTCCCATGTTCAGAAATTTCACCAGAGGAACAATAAATCTAAACAACATAAACCCCTTTTTTGTTTTGTCCTTTCACTATTTTGGGGTTTATGTTGTTGACATCTAATGAATAATTAAGGGCCCAACCCTAGAAGTTCTTCGTTACCTCCTGGGTTTAACTAGGATGAAATAACGAACAAACAAATTCAAATGTAAGTGATAACAATTTCTTAGATTCTCTTTTATATAAGCTCAGATCAAACTTAACACGATAGCTGTCTACTAAACTCAGGTGAACTTTGCTTGCAGAATGAATACCTTTATCCTTTCATATTCTTGAATCAAAAATCTGGGTGAAAGTACGTTAAAAAGGCCAGAACTTGTCATCACACTAAAGATCGGTAGTGAGGAAAAATACAAGGATTTCAAGTCAAGCAGTAACATGCTATATGAAGATAACTAAATTTCAACAAATCCTGCGGAAAATAGCTCAAGATTCATTACTCATATTTAAATTAATAAAAGCATTCAGAGACTAACTACTGCGCATAAAAGAAGCAAAATAACGTAAACTTGTTCTCTGACTAAATGAAATCAGGCTAATAAGACTAAGAAAATTATTACGTTGTCTCATCTCAAAACCTTAAACCGGCCTTGCGATGGAGGTTATCAGATACTACCTACTAGTTATCTCAGACACATATTGCTTCAATGAGCTTAATTAATACATTATTATCACTGCCTGATTCCTCTGGAGGGTATTTGATAGAGGCCATCCCTGTCTTCAGGGCTATTTCCTCTGTCTTGATTAGCTCTGTCTACCTCTAGCTCTCTATATCTGTGCAAATACCTCCTCAGTGGCTCAGCATAGTCATCAAAACCAAGTGTTCCCAAGGCCCAGCATATGTCATCCCCATTCACAGTCTTCCTCCTCTCCTTCCTGCATTTCTCTGAGGCTTCGCTAGTCACAAAGCTTATGAACTCTGACACACATTCTTGCATAGTTTCCTTTGCTTCCTTGGAGATTTTGGCGTTCTGAGGCAATATTTGCTTCATGATCCGACCAACATTTGCTATTGGCAACAACCTGTCTTGCTCCTTGATACCACTGTTGTCATTGTTTGAGGACGAACTGGCTCCAAAGTTTTCCATTATTTTCCAACTTTCCCAGGATCAAACGAAGTGACTAGACAGGGTATATATAGCATACAGAAGATACATACATACACGCACTTAGACACCCATCAAATTATGTTGTGACTCTTCTTTCGTTCAATGTGACAAGTGAAAGATGCCGACCTGGTCGGCCTAAATGGTGGGATCTGATGCTGCAGCTGAATCCATTGGAGTATATATCTTAATTTGCAGAATTTAGAGAAAGTCCACTCCATGACAGTACCGTTATTGGATGCTGAGAAAGCTTTTGGGATAGTTGAAAAGAGTGAAAAGAAATAGGTAGCCCTTACGAAAGCTTTAGGATACAAAGTAAATTGACGGGTGTTAATGAACAAGTCCACCAATGAGCTCACACAAGCTGTTTTAACAAATGATTACAAGTTCAACCGCGAGAATCCGAATATCGAAAAAGGATTCTTTCTAATACTACACTGTGTATTGGCCCAAAAAAATAATAACAATAATAATACACCGCATGTGTACAGGAGATCGTGTTACATAAAGAAATAAATAAATATATATATATATATATATATACTTATGAAATTTATTATCTCTTTTTTTTTATAATATATTAGAAAATCAAACTCTTGATATTACTCATATCTACACTTTACCTTTATTATTTTCAAATATTACGCATTACTTTTAAAATATATTTTAACCCAGCCTTAAAAAAAAAAAAAAGCGAAGAAATATATTATATTTTATTTTAGTTGCATCTGCTTTATCCGAGTTCACATCATTTTATAAGACAGCAAAGCAATTTTTTTACGTAATTGTTCAGCTTGTGTTAATTATATCTAATATAGAATGTAAATTTATATAAAATCTTATAAATATCTTGTTTTCTACAATTTATTATTTATCTTGGAATCAGCTGGGATAAGCACTATGTTATCCATTTGTAACCGTTTTACGTTATTGTTGGTTAAAATTTCAGAATAAAAATTCAATTCATAAGAGATATAGCGACTGCTAGCATTGCCATAAAGCCATTATTCTCTCGAAGTCAACTGATCTACAGTGACTGCGAGCATTGCTTTGACCAATCAGAGAGAGCACAGATAATGGTTAAAAAAGCATGAGAAACCAAGGGAGATTTTTTTTTTTTGGTTAAATTATTTTTTGCCCCTACAATTTCATTTAATTTTTAATTTAGTTTTTATAATTTAAAATTTTTTTATTAGATCGTTATAGTTTAAGAACTTATTAATTTAGTTTCTATTGTTAAACAATCATACAAGATTTTAACATTCTGAATATACATGATTTATATCAACAAATAAAAATAAAATAAAAGTAAATAATGAAGTAAAATTAATTCATATATATAACATATGATGCAACTAATGTTAAATAACTTAAGTGAATTGATTTTATTCATGTATATTCAAAATGATAAGATGGTATATAGTTAATGATATCAATAAAATTTAACAAATTAATGACAAAAGCAGAATGACAGAAATTACTAAATTAAAAATATTTTATATTATGAGGACTTAATTATAAATTTTTAAATTATAAAAAATAAATTAAAATTTTAGTAAAACTATAAGGATTAACAATATAATTTAACCTTTTTTCTTTTGGGCAAAGCTATATATAGATCAAAAACACAAAATTAATTAATTCACAGTTGCTCTCAACCAATAAATGCGGGAAAGTTTTATAGATTTTTTTTGGGGTGATTTTGTGTCACTATGCTTCTTAATTAATTTAATTTCCCCTTCACTAGTCAGGAATGATTACATTAATATAAATTCTCATACAAGAAAATTTAACTTTCAAACTGTTGGCTTATTTACCAGCTACGATATATTGGGCCAAGTGATGTATGGCCCCTGTACAATTTCTTATTAGGGTCTGTTTTGAGGGTGTTATTGACAAATTAGAAAACAAATTCCCGGCACTTCTTTTTTCTCCACTTCTTTGTACTGATCTGGATTGTCTAAATCAAATTTGGACGATTTGATTTATTTATTTTTTTCAGATTTTTAAATATTTTTTTATTTTATAAAATAAAAAATAAAAATAATTCTTTAATTATAATTTTTTTAAAAAATAATTATTTTAATTAAAATATAAAAATATAAAATCTGAACTGTCCATATAAAACTTGGACAGTTCAAATTGTATCTCAAAGATGTGTACAGTGTGCACATTCTTAAAATGTGTAAAGAACTTAAACTCGACAAATTACATATATTCATGGTACATCTCTGTAATACACACCAACTTTTTTTATCAAATTGTTGTTGTCTTCCACATTAATAGATATTCTAGCTATCTAAGGGATGTGGATAGCATCATCATTCTAAATTTTGAGTTTTGTAACAATTTGCATTTTCAAAAATTTTAGCTAAATTTGTTTAGAATCAATATGTCACAGTTCAAAACTACACAAGTATTTTAAAACTTAAAAATTCTTGAATTAAAAAGATTCTTTCCCAGCTTTTTAACTGCTTCAAGAGAAATTCTTGCATCTCTACTTTTTCTTCACCTACCAACCATCTCATAATTCAATTGCTTCAATATAAACAATATATGCTTTCCTCTCATATATCCCAAGGTGTTCCTACTTCATAGTCAATAAACATAACAAGCCAGCAAAAATATATCAATCAAACCTTCTTAATAGAAGGAACTGCATAACTAGAGGAGGCATACAAGTCATTTCATTAATTCAAAAGTGTGTGTTTGAATTATATGTGCAAAATTTCAAAGAGAAAGTTGATAAGAATTGTTGGAAATTAAAGATGATAGTATATTCAGGATGACAAGTGCCGTGTTGCAAAAACATGGAATTTGGAAGGAAGCTCTCCAACTAAATTGCATGGAGTCGAGGGGATGCAGTTCTTGGAAACATGAGCTTCAGATTTGAGCAATAATGAGTGGAGCGGAGCTTACATACACTAATTTAGAAGCGTTTAATTGATCCAACACAAAATGTTTGCATGCATGCCGTATAAAGAAGATAAGCACAGTTGCAGATGTCAGATTTGGAGTAATAGATAAAGCCGAAACGTTCGTGCAGCTCAAAATTCAAAGCATCTTAACCCCCCCTTTTGCCGTTGCTCATTTCATCTCTAAATTTTATGTGAGCCCAACGCTTCAGAGAAATATATATATATATATATATATATTAGTAAATTGAAATTTTCATCCCCTCATCACGTAACACAAATTTGTGTGGTTTTGGTACCGTTCGACTCTCGTGTCCTTGGTATTACTATGCCAGAAATTTCTTTTCTCTTTACGTTTAAAGAAGTCAGGTAGGTATATATAGATGTTCTAAGACCACTTTTTCCTGTCATAGTAACTTTCATACTTGTTATAACTCATCGATTGAATTTATTTTCCATTTTTTTTTATAGTAATATGTAGGAAGATCATTATTAATTAATGCAATACGATTTTAATCAAGTTTCTAAAAAGCTATTCATTCTTAATTAATAAATATCTGGGAGGACAAAAACGAAAAAAGAATGAAACACTTGCAGCAGGGGATGGCAGTTCAATCATTGTGACTTTTGCCATCAGATGATAACAGCCTTTTTCTCTCCAGGTACAACCAAGCCATAGAAATTGGATTGTGGAGTTTGAAATAATAAGTTAGAGAAAATAAATTATAAAAGAAAAAGGAAGTCTAATAATTGTAAATTTAGATGCAAAAGCTTCACGTGGATTAAGAATTTGGCCCTTCCCAAACAGCCAATAATAATAGTACTAATATTTTGCAAGCAGGCTTTCAATGACTATAATATTAATCCATCCTAATTAAAATAAAATTCCCATTTTCTCCTTATAAGTTATAAATATTTTGATAAACAAATGAGGAGGTGCAATGTGGTAATTTTAATTAAAACATGATAAGTGTATAAATTTTTAATAATAATATAATAAATGTATAATTCTTATAAATAATTGTATAATTTTTATTTAAATCATATATTTGTCGTGTTATTATTAAACAATTATATGTTTATAATCTTTTAATTGAAAATTTTAATAATAAAATTTAAGGACCTTCATTTAAATTTGGTCATATAAAAATTGAACCTATTAAAACAAAATAAAAATAATAATTCATGATTTGATAATTTTACCATAATCAAATCAGGGTTAGACTATTTTCTAAATATATATATATATATATATATATATAAGTACAAATACATACATTCTTTTACAAAAACATAAAAATTAGTTAAATTTTTTTTTTTTACAAAAATAGTTTGTGTATGACAATATATTAGGCAAAATTTGTTAAATATCATAAATTTTTATTATAAGATATTAAAATTTTAATTTTGATAAAAAAACTAATCTTTAACTAGTTGAGTGTCAACTTATTTAATTTTTATTAATTTAACCAAAATTTGAAAGTTAAATTGACCGAAATTACGATCAAGCGACTGATGTTTTTTCAATTCAACTAATCACTTCCATCCAAGTCTCAAATTAGTGACGAATACCATTACCACTACCACTTTTGCTGAGCATGTTGCCTATTGCCACTTCCTTTTTATGCGACGTGACACGGTGGTCATATCAGCCAAGTGCTTCTTTTTTCGGAAGATTCTAGGATTATAGTGACCTTTTCTTTAATGTTTTTGAATTATAAATTTGTTTGGTTAAATTTTTTAATAACATTCTTTTGGTGCTATCAAAAATTATAACTTTTTTTAAAAGCATCTTAGAGATGCTTCCAAAATTATTCATTATTTTATAAATTTAAAATTTCTAAAATTAGTTTTTTATTTTAATTAAATTCATAATATATTAAGACCGTAAAATTATAATTCAACTAATATACTCAAAACGGGTCTATGCTAACCCATTTAGCCCGTCAAATTTGCAGGTTTGGGCAACCAAAAGTTGGTCTTTGCTAACCCTCCCCAGACATCTTTAGACTTAAATGAACTAAATAAAATTTAATTTTACAAAGCCTCTTGCAACGTCTTGTTTTATGACATATTCAATCAATATGATGCATTCAAGCATGAAATATTAGGCAATTTTTCAATGAATTTAGAAATTACATTTAATATAGTTGATTTTAAAAGCTATTATATAAAATTAAGATTGTAAAAATTTCGTTTGATATATTGGATAGAAATGAATGGAAAGAAAAAGAAAACAAAAAAATAATTTTGTAATAGAAATTAATTTTTGTACTTCTATTTTTAAAAAGTAATAAAAATAATAAAAATTATTAAATAATGATAATAAAATATTATAAATATTATAAAAAACCAAAAAAATTCCCTTTCCTTCAGGATTGGTTAAAAAAAAAAAAAAGAGGCCATATTAAACTTCCAGCTTTCACTAGTTTACGGGCATGATTTTTCTAAAAGCAATAAACTTTCACAATTAAGAGTTCTCTTTCAACAAAAGGCATTGAAAAAAATTTTCAACAAAAAGGTATTGAAAATTTGTTTAACATTTAATTATTTAATAAAATAAATATAAAAACAAGTGATCCACTGGCCAACATGGAAAATTATAGACTTCAAAATAATATACCACTTATGGCCAAAGCGTCACAAACCAAGCTGATCTCTTTTGACAATGCTAAATCAAATTAAAATGGCTTCCTTGCTTACAAAAAATAAAATATAAAAGATATTTCCCTAGATTTCTAATCGCCAAAATTGATAAATTTTAAAATTACAAATGCATAGTGATCCCAAATAATAAAATATATTTAGATAAATAAAATGTTTATCTTCTCATCTTGCATAATGTTATTATTAGGTTTGTATTGTTACTTCTCTCTCTCTCTCACACCTAATATTTTAATTTAGATGTCTAATCTAAGAAAGATAAAGACAACATTGAAGATATGTCATAGAAGAATCATTCTTAAATCATACATCCATGAGTCAAATTAACAATATGAAATCTATTTGTGTTTACTTGATGAGTCCTTCACTTATATTTCTATATAAGTGGTTTCAATTCAACCTTTAATTAGTTTATGTTATGTGTGTGTGTATATATATCTCTCTCTTGGATTTGTAGTATAGCAGAAAAAATAAATTCTAGCATATAGCTATTATTATTATTATTCTACACATCCAAAATAATTTTTTAAATTATTGCAAAATGTTCTATCAGTCAATTCTAATTTAAAAAGAAATTCATTTTTACCGCTTCCAAACAATAATATTTTTCGTACCATTTAACAATATTAACTTTTTGTAAAAACAACTTTTCTAAAGAGAGCCTTAATTTTTGTTGTGTGTGTATATAATATATATAAAGAACATGAATCAATCATAAAATTTGCGACTTGGTCTTATATGACTTTCCTTAGGTGGTATAATTTATTGGTTTAAACTAGTTTATGATCATCCTCCAATAAGTTTTTTTTATTTATGAAAAAGCGTCTATATTTTAATAAATATATATACCTTTACTAATTAATATTTTAGTGAGTGAATTTGGCTTGTTATTTTTTTCCTTATTTTTTTTAATCTGTTGTATTATACTCAGGTTATTTTTTAGTCGGCTTGTATATCAATTCATGTAAATTTTCAATTTGATCAAAAGCAAATTATTTATAAAATTTGATATAATCGTGATTCAAACCTTTAATAAAAGTATTTTGACTATACTAATTTTATAATTTACTACTAAATCAATTTCTTTAATGTTAAAGTTGGCTTATTTTCTTTTGTACCTGTCACGAAATTCATGTGGATTTTGTATCATTAATATTGTATTTTCTTCAATCAAAATCACAAATTTGTATATACTACTTTTTTGCGTTGCGTTTACGCACTTAATTTTACATGCATTTGCATCCATAATTTAGTGGGCGTATATAAAAATTAATCTAATTTTTTATTAAGGAAAAATAAATCATTTACAAAATTTGATATGATTATGATTTAAGCCTTTGATAAAAATATGTTGACTAGTTATAAATCACACAATAAATCTCTTCGGTTTTAAGGTTGGCTTATTATTTTTTGCAACTACCATATAATTCATGTAAATTTTATACTCATTAATATTGTCTTTTTTTTTAAAATCAAAAGTCACAATTTTTGATACATTACTTTATACCTTGCATTTACGCACTAAATTTTATATGTACTTGCAGCCACAATTTTATTAAAGCTTGTATTTTTCTTTTTACCATAATAATATCATTATAGCTTAAGTTTTAGGAAGATTGTATTCCATTAACTTGTCTATAAACTAATTTATGATTATACTCTATTTTTTTTTTTTTGAAAATATATATGTCTATAAACTAGTTTATGATTAAATATACCTTTGCTTAATTTTTTGTTTTTTTCTGGGTAAGAAAAATAGGCCAAAGACCCAACATTTGCTTAATATTTTTATCTATTTATTTAATGGATTTAGCTTTATTTTTATTTTATTTATTTAGTTTTTTGTACTACAATAAAGTGATTTTTTGAGTCCATCCCTTGTGAACATCACTTAATTCAATTCGTTGATTTAATCAAAACCAAGTAATTTGCAAAAATTGATGTAATTATGATTTGAACCTTTAAAAGTAGGTTGATTAATGACATATTACATAGTTACTTCTATTGATGAATAGACCTTTTTTTTTTTCTTTTGACTTAATTTTGTAGCTTTCATAAAATTCATGTGAATTTTACACTATTAATATAATTTTTTTTTCTTTCAAATAGTAGTCGCAATTTACATTTTTTTCATTTTATTTTTGTTGGGTGAATTTTTTTTTAATTTTACACACACTTATACTCCCAATTTATTAAAATTTGCATTTATTTATTATGATTATATCATCGTAGTACATCTGAATTCTCTACATTTAACTTTAAGTAACCCTAAATATAGAGAATACATTTAAAAAAGAGATAAAAAAAGAAAAAAAAAAGATAAATAAACGAGACTCACTCGTTTTTTATAAAGTTCATATACTCTATTTTCTATCTTTTTCTCTCTTTCTCTAAATTTATCCCTGTATTTAAGGGGTGAGCCTTTGCAATTTAAGCTTTAGCAAAATTGTATTCCTTAAGATTGGATCTTCTATTTTTTCTTTTGGAAAAGTTTTTTATAAAATTTGAAAAAAGAAAAAAAAAAGAAAATAAGCAAGACCTATTTAGTGAATTCTCTGCAACTCTTGAATATTTAATTTTATAAAAAAATTTACTAAAATAAAATTTAAAACGATGTAATCTCCTATTCCTTTGTGTCAGTGGATTTAGCTTGTCATCTGTTGTAGAAGATTAATGATACTTTTTTTATGGGCTGGCCTAAACTTTGTGTAAAAAAATCACACAGTTCAATATATAAACCTATTTTTATTTATTTATTTTAACACAATGCTGATGAATCTTTCACAAAGAATCAAAGATTGTCCAACCCTTCAAAAAAAAAAGGGGAGGTCGCACTGGGAGGATCTCCGTCGACACATAGCAGGACGGAAGGAATCTTACAAGCTACGTGTCAATATGTTAACACACGCGCCAATTGCGCGTGGTAGATATCACTTCCCTGACCCTCAACAGACCACATCTCCTTCTCTCTCTCCAAACTCTCCTATATTATTATCACTTCTTTTACTCTTTCTCTCTCTTTCTACCCGAACAAGCCCTCTCTCCTCTCTCCGCGCAAGAGAAGAGAGCGTCTTCGTTTTTCACATTTTCCTTTTCTCGTATATTTTCATTCCTCTCGACCCCTCATCACACTTCTCTCCAAATCAACCCTCGTAGCCATGAAAGCCCAGCTTTCTTAACGCAGGTAAAACTCCTCCTCTATCTGTGATATGTCTTCACTAGTTCGTATGCCTATGTGTGTTACTTCCTCTCAACTCTATATATGCTCACCTTTTCTTTGTTTTCAATCTATAAGTAGCCAATCGGTGTATAACCATGATGACCCATTGTCTCAGGTTCGCTTCTCTACGTGGCTCTCAGTCGTTTCTTCTTCTTCTTCATCTTCCATGGAGGTAACACTGGGGATCTTTTTTGTTTTCCTTCTTTTTCCGCTCTGCATCCTCATGTATTTTGCTTTGCTTGTTGTACGATTTTAATGCACTTGTAAATGCTTTTTTCACAGTTCTTCGTCATGTAAATGAGTCGAATTGTCTCGGATCATATTGGAATTCTCACCGGGAACCGGTGGCTATGCTTGTCTGTTTCTCCGTGCTTTTATTTTACTTCATTATTAATTTCTGTCGTCTTTTTCTTACTTGTTTGTTGTAACAGTCGGGTTTGGGTTATGGATATCGCTGGTTTTGTGGAGATTATATTGCTTTTGGCACTCGATAATAATGTGCTTGATGGGTTTTCATGCATTTGTCTGAACTCTTCGACTTTGGATATCGGCTTTCTCTCGTTTCCTATTTTGGGTCGGGAAGTGGATCTACTTTGTTACTTCGTTCTCAGTTTGCATCCCGGTGCTCAAGTTTCTCTTTCTTTTTTCCTTTGTTTTATTTTTTTGGGTGTTACTTACTTCCAGCAATATCTCGACTCGGTATTGTAAATTTTGGATATATTGCAAGTTTGTTCTTGGTGTCGCGGGTTCATATAAACTTGGAATATCTGCCTGAATAAGTTTATTAAGTTTTTTTTTTCCTTAAATGCTACTGTTGCTTAATTTGGGATATTTGTACTTCTGGGCGTAGGCATATAGTCGATGCCTTTTTTGGCTTTCTTTCTTTTTAAATAAAAAAAAAACTGTCATAAATAGTGACTAGAATACTCTTGGTGGTTTCTCGTTCCTGTAAATATCTGACTTTATCTTTTTTTATCATTAGTTTAAATTTCCCTATATTTTGTTGATTGGAACTTGTAATAATCAGACTAGATTGTCTTCCAATTTTACTCTAAATCCCGCTGGAACATTTTGTTGAAACACACCATTAACAAGGGCTGGCAAATCTCTCTTGTGAGATGTTGGCTTCTTGACATAGGTAGTATAGTTTCATTCCTTCTACTTTGTTTCTCTTGTCAGTTCACTGAGAAAACATCATCTGGCTGACAATCTAAAATCTGCACATTCTAGTGGTAGTGGTGCTTATACAAAGAGAAGGGAAAATTCAATTCAGTCTTAAATCCAACTCCTGTTCTGTCCCAACCTCAACCAAAAGAAGTATATCTTGTGCACATTCTCTCTAAGTATGCTTCCTTTTCATGATAGGTGGACGCAGTGCAAGTTAATAACATTGTGGATTGCTTTGAGGATGAAGCAGATGAGCAATCACTTTCTCCAGAAGGATCTGATGCTTATAATGTTTTTGGTGACCCAGACATATTTCCTCGGGTGGGGGAGCAGTACCAGGTTGAAATCCCGCCATTAATTTCAGAATCTGATTACCGGTTTCAAAAGAACCCATGTGATCCAGAAAGCACAGCAGGTAACCCCCATGAGTCTCTAGTAGGGTTGCCCATACCTATAATTTGGATCCAGGGTGAAGTACGCCAGGAAGATGCATGCAAGTTCATTGGAGTAACCAGTAATGTTGAATATTCAAAACCAGGGTGCATCAAAAAGAGCCAAAATAGTTTGGACAATAATGAACCACCTACACCTGAGGCCATTGACAGTACATTGATCAAGACAACGAAACTGGGAGAATCTGGAAATTCCAGTGTGCAGCAAGCTACAAAGATTGAGGTGCATGGGAAGCATGAAGGCAAAGGCATCTGTCTGGTCCCTGGTTCCTCAAGTGACACCTGGAATGAAATAGAAGAGGCCAGTTTCACACTTGGTTTGTATATATTTGGGAAGAACCTTGTTCAAGTGAAAAGATTTTTTGGCAATAAGAACATGGGGGATATACTGTCATTCTATTATGGGAAATTTTATAAGACTGACAGATACCACAGATGGTCAGAATGTAGAAAAGTGAGAAGCAGAAAATGCATTTATGGGCAGAAGATTTTTACAGGAGCAAGGCAACAAGAGCTTTTCTCTCGTTTACTTCCCAATGTATCAGAGGAATGCCGCAATAATTTACTCAAGGTACTGACCGAAATTCTTCCTAAGTTTTTGTTTTCTCAGTTCCATCATTTCACGTCAACAACGTGAAGGGCACGTCTGTGGTAAATTTATGCTTACAGACACATTCTCAAGCTTATTACTGAGGATATCACCTTGCCTCAATACATTGCATTACCACATGAACAACTGACAAAACTCTTCATGCACCTTTTACCAGTGCACCGCTGACATAACTCTTCTTACCAAATTGCCTTTGAATTTCTTTTCATAATTACAAAAGGTCATAATAGATCAATTTCTTGAACTTGCATCTTGCAGAAATCTAGAATAAGGGATAAGGTTGATCAAGTAAATTTAACATTGGTAGCTGTGCCTAGTGGATGCCAAATGCATGACATGTAATATCAATTTCTAGTTGCCTATAGAATTTGTGTGTGGTTAACAGACATTCTCAATCTACTTTGAAGTTCTCGATGTCTCACAATTTTATTTAAACTTGAAGATTTGCTGCACCATTATATACTTGAAAAGTATTTGCTTCAATTATCCTTAGTAATTATGCAGATCAAAGCCATCTTAGTAGCTCTGATGCCTATTAATTTACCATCATTCACTCAGGAATGTTACTACTAATATTCTTAGTAGCTCTGATGCCTATTAATTTACCATCATTCACTCAGGAATGTTACTACTAATATTACTTCGTAGGTGTCAAAGGCATTTACGGAGGGAAAAATGCTTCTAGAAGATTATGTCTTATCTTTAAAGGCTTTAGTTGGGCTGAGTGCTCTTATTCAGGCTGTAGGAGTTGGTAAAGGAACAGAAGATCTTACAGGTCTCAATGCAGACTCTTTGAAGCCCACTCAGACGCTTCCTGTCCGCCCAGAAATACCAGTTGGCAAGGCGTGTTCCATGCTTTCACCTGAAGAAATAATAACCTTTCTTACAGGCGACTTCAGATTGAGTAAAGCTCGATCGAGTGATCTCTTCTGGGAAGCAGTTTGGCCTCGTTTACTTGCCAGAGGTTGGCACTCTGAACAGCCTGGCAGTCATAATTATGCTATTTCTTCTAAGAATTCTCTGGTCTTTCTTGTCCCTGGAGTTGAAAAGTTTTCGAGGAAGCTAGTGAAGGGAAATCACTATTTTAATTCTGTTAGTGATGTATTGGGTAAAGTTGCTTCTGATCCTGAGCTGATTGAGCTTGACCCAGCAGCAGAAAATGATTGCACAAGCAAGGAGGGAAATGGGTGGAGTAAAGAAACAAATCTGGACCGGGAAAGTTCCCCTGATCAGCAACGCCATTGCTATCTCAAGCCACGGACTCCAAATCGCAGTACTAATGTAAGAAAGTTTACTATTGTGGACACGAGTATGACTGTCGAAAAGACAACAAAGATAAGAGAACTTAGAAGCTTACCATTTGGAGTTTTAGAAACCTCTTTATCTGAGAATGATTCTGATAACAAGGAAACTTCAGAGGACCAAACAACTGAATCTGACTCGGTCAATACCATGTGCTCTTTTAGGAAGAAGGTTGATTTTACCAAAGCCACTAAATGTAGCATTGGTAAAATAGTCTCTTCTGACATTAATGGCGTTAAGAATAATCCCTCAAGGGAGTACCTTCCAGTGAGTGTCATAGGTTCTACTAATTTATCTGCTGCCTTCAAGGACGAGCAGACGGATTTGTTGAACAACGCACGACGAAAAGCTATGAAGTGCCAATCAAAGTGGGGATTGGTACCTGATAAGAAAAATGTTCTAATTCCTGTTACTAAAAGACGAAGGAGGCTAACTGCCTGTAGCCGTGCAGAGAGAAATGGCAACATTACCAATATCTTTGTGGCTCCCAGAGTAAAACCAGAGGAGGCGAGTTGTCATCGTGACAATTCAAAATCTAGCGAGATTTTCTCACTAGAAAATCCAGCTCAGGAGAACAAAATGTTAGCAGATCTTCCACCCAGGGAGAAGAAGACATTAGCAGATCCTCTGTCAAATGGCAGCTCAAATATCAGCAGAGAAGCTGTTCCTGATGCTAGTTCTTCCGCAACTGAGGAGCAAAGCAAGAAATCCTTGCCACGGACAATGATTGATCTGAACTTACCTGTTTCACCCGAAGTTGAAGGTGATGAATCTTTTGTCATCGAAATGTCTGAGACACAGCAAAATAACGCAAGGAAGGAATTAGATGATCACAGTGCAAGACCAATCTTCCAACCAGGGGATAACTCTCAGCATCAGCCTGAAATGAACACCCGGAGGCAAAGCACACGAAACCGGCCACTGACAACAAAAGTGCTGGAAGCTTTTGCCTCTGGATATCTAGACAGAAAGGAGAAGCGGAAAAGTAGGGATTATCCCTGTGACAGTTCAATATCAAGACCTTCCCGGCGTGCACGCAATAAAGTGATAGGTGAGTTTACTAATAGCAATGGACCGAATTTCCAAGAAGAGGAAAGAGCCAATGGTATGTTTGATGACAGTGGCAAGGGTAAGGGGAATGATAATGTAGTAAGAACATGCTTCAAGTGTTATGAAGGGTAAAAAGGCCTATGTTTTCATGTTTCAGGCTCAGCTTGAGAATTAGATTTCTCTGAGTCTATACCATGGAAGAAATATCACTTGTTTTCAGTACCGTGACATGTGACAAATAGGGAATCGAAAGATTTTTTTACTGCGGAGGTTCCTTCATCTACAAAGTAATAGAAAACAAGAACATAGGAAATCCCTCTGCTCTATCCAGCTCTGAGCTCAGCAGCATCAATGAAAGCTTTCAAATCTTTTAAAGTTTGTTCATTGCTCGAATTTCTTATTGGCAATTCATAAATAGAATATACAAGAAGCCAATGCAGATTATAGCTGTAGTTTGCTTTGTGACATCGCAATTAGAAGAAATCCTTAAAGACTAGATGTTTAGCCTTATCAATTCTGTCAAATGATGACAGAGGAGAGGAAAATGGAGCAGTTAGCTGTAGGCTTTTCCCCCGTTTGAGTGTGTTCTCTTAAATATATTGAAGTATGACTTCAATCATTAGTTGTACATGCATTTATAAAGTGATTTCCATTCGTAGTGGGTTATTATTTGACTTGTCTTTGCTTGCTTGCTTTCAATTTCACCTAGCATCGTTATATTAGTTGTTTATGCGAAATAGCTAATGGTTTGAGGGAGAGGAAGAGATGAGACATCTAGCTTCAGGTGAATGCTCCTGACAAGAAAAAACCTCATTTAAAATGTTACTGCTCGGTAGTGAATTGAAAAGGATCCATATGGGAACACATGAACCATAATAATTCTTTCTCAATGGTCGGTACTACTGGAAATCTGTTCATGGAGTGTTTGGATTTATTATTAAGTTAGAATTATATTTAGTTCTTAAGATACTATTAACCAACGGTGGATGAGTTTGCGAAGATGTAGTACAGTTCTTAGTCATCTTAATTTTCACAACAAAGTTCGCTATAACAAAGCTGAGTTTGATCAATTATGAACATACCTTTTTTTCCCGGTCTTGTCTGTCTGATGTACATTTTTGACGTTTCTTTGGATGCAAAAACTCTTGTCTCATCTTTATTAATTATGCACTTGCTAATATTATATGAGAAAAATTTGCACCAAGTACTATTAAGTACGGAAGCTATTTTTTCAAAAAAGGTGAATTCGTATTCTTGAAATTTGATTTGTTGGATAATTATTGTTGAGTACCAAGTCCAATTTAGTTATGAAGCTTGATTTGATACATTTGATTTTTTGAAAAAAAAAATTGAGTAATCTAATCACTACTCAAAAAATATAAACTGCATATGAATTGTGTGTGTATATGTGTTTTTTTTTTCTAACAATGCATAATTTATTTTTCAATATTCATGTTTCTCTAATCTATCTTCGAAGCTTCTACTTTTCATCTATGCATTTGACAAGCGGGTCAATTTGTTTTAAAAACTGAGTATGGTAAAAAGCATGAGTGATCTAAAAGAGTATGAGTTTGTACAAAATTTACTTATTTTATTTTTTTTAATTTCTTTTCAACAGTTTATTATATATTTAATTGCTAAATGTAAAGGATTTGTGGTCTCAATGTAGCATAGAGCTATGCGTCTACCCAGAAAGCAGCCACGTAGCACCAAAATTCAACCGAGTTTCTCAGCTGATGGCCTTGGTCTTCGCGGACCATTTTGTGTGTTGTTTTGTTTTCAATTAAGTAATCTATACACACACACACACACACACACATAACAAACACCTCTATGCAGGGGTACCTAGCTAATTAATGATAATGATCGGCGAGGGTGGGAAGAGGATGACTGCAGTTGGAGGAGTCTGAGGGAGGGATGAGTCAGGCATTTCTTGGAGCATCTGGAAGAACCCTTGCTGCTTCTTAACTTGATTCGAAACCGAAGAGCGCCATCGATCTGGAGATCTCCAAGACCGGTGAACAAGATGCGCTGGGCCTTGCTAAGAGTGGTCCCAGAAGAAAGAGATCCAAAATATGATGCTATACTCGGTCAAAAGGTTGGTAGAATTACATCAACGCCTGCAGAGAAACCTGACATGAAGAAGTGAATTTACATCTGAGCCTCAATTCACTCATGCACGCTAACGAATTTGTGAAGTGTTCTCAGGGCGAGGTTAAATTTCAATCTTGCTGGAACACTAGGACAAATTTCTTATCCTGACAGCCACTTATTCATTTACCCTTGTTCGGGCCTGCAAGGAGAGCAACTCTGCAAAACAGCTTTTAAGATCGAAGAATATATTTTAAGACCAGCTGAAAATTTTCACTTATGAAAAGGCTATAACAAATTTTTTATACAAAAAATGTTTTCCGAATTTTTTACAAATAATAAATTAAAAACAAAAAAAAAAGAGACAAATCCAATCGGATTTGTTGATTGGATTTGTTTATCCTGACCTTCCTCCATCTCTAGTCTTCAGCCTTATTGACTCCCGCATATAACTAGATTAAATAATAAAAAAACCCCCTAAGCTTTCTTCCTATCCTATGACTACAAGGGTGTTAAAAAGTCAAAAAAAAAAAAAGGATAGAGTGAGATAAATAATTCTAGAAAATCAATTCAAAAGGGACTCCAGCCAATCTGATGTTAATTCATAAGCAACAAATGTTACAGCTCCGGCTGGTGCAGCCTTGATAGTTGATGGGACTATCCCCTTGTATAAACCAGCCCAACCCTCACACTGCAATATCCTCTGCATGGCATCAAACATATTTCTATATGCACGATGCTCAACTCGAGCTCCATATCTTGGATGCCTTTGGAGCCCTTCAATCTGCACCGAAGTTTGGAGATCCATAAATTTTTCCACATCCACAGGATAACGAATGTCCAGTTGTATTTAATACCAGCCATACTGTTTTGTTACAGATGACACAGAAGATATCATTATCCAGCTTAAGGTCAACACATCTTTACTGGGAGGAGGAAAAAACTCTCTAGATTTCGTTTTTTTATCTTTTGATCAAAATGATGCTAGTACCAATTTCATAAAATGGGGGAAGGTCTACCTGAAATCTTTTCTTGACCACATCCAGGGGATGACAGACAAGCTTGGCACATGTTCCAGCCGCCAACCCACAAAGGAAAAGCTGAAAGCCAGAGAGGCCATCTTCTGAAGTAGTATTCGCATATCTAAGACGATTCCAAGCCTACAATTTTTCACAGAATATACATCATAAGCAAACAGGTCACACAGAATTGCTCATTACAAATAAAGTAAAACAAAACATTCACCAGCATGTGTGAAGAAATTTAACTGTCTTCCATACGTGATTACAAAAGTTACAAGTGACAAGCTAGAATAAAGTTGCAGTGACGTGTTAATTTCGCTCTTCGACTACTATTTCCATCCAAAAATATTTTACAATAGCTCAAATGCAGACCTGAACTAAGTATGAGGCATAACTAATCGCTCAGACTCGCTAATTCGGAACACAAACTGCTGTCAATAGCATTAGGGTCAATAGTAGTCCAGTGTCCAGAATGGCAAGTGATAAACTATGCAACAAGAAAAAATTCTCCTGCACAATTATTGTATCACGTCATTTGTACATTGTCTACGAACATCAAGCCAATCCATTTAAATTTACACAAGTAAGCATCTTCATCTACATTAGAGATTCAAGATACACTGATGAGGGAGTGAGATGCCCAGAACACTCAACTAATCAAACACTTGTTATACCAAAAGGAATTGATAATATCTTCTTGATGCATTGCGTCATTTATCGTCTTTTCTAGTGTCCTTTCACTCCAACCAACAATTGCACAAGACAAAGCTGGCCATAGAATAAACAGTAATGCAGAATCAAAGAGAATCCAGAAACTAATCTAACTATGGTTTCGGTGTTTCACAAAGGCCAGACAACAACACCCAAGACATGCATGGCACAATTATGTCAACTAACAAAAATAAATTTTGAAAAAAAGGGACTGAAATTGTACCATAGCCCAACGCTTAAATGTATCATAGGTACCAAATTGTAGGCCTGCATAAGGTATAATCTCAACTAACGTTGGTAATAATCCAGCATACAAGCCTTGGAAGCCACGAGCCCTGGCTATATCAATGAAAGCTGACCTCATGTTTGGATATACCTAAATGATGGTAGATATTTGCCCAGCATATCATTAGAAAAAATAGCTCCATAATGAATATGACAACCACAGGGCAGTATTTTCAGACAAAGCAAAAATACGATTGTTTAGACTCTTGAGCAAGATGGCACATACAACTTTAGAAAAGAAAAAGAACACCTAAAACAGCAATAAACAGCCATGTTCAATGTGGTGCCAATTTAGGTCCTTGACTAGATATTGAACCCTGACAAGAACTTGTGCCCTCTCAAGTTTCAACAAAGATTAAGGTGTACTTCATCGGGTTTAAAGCACAGCTCCTAGGTCAATACAACTTGCATATGCTTAGATCTGACAATTTCTACTAGGCAATATGAATATTCTTAAGGTGGCTGACAAATAAAAAGAATAATGTTAAGATAAATATACAGCTTTTAAGCACAGCAGATAGAGCTATCAAATATAGTTGCCTCACTTAAATGGGAAGAAAAGAAGTAAATGTTTATGAATTGGCAGATGGCTTTTAATAACCACATCAGTAATTTGCTTCAGTTGCCTACAGAAAACTAATAAACAGCAGAAAATTAGTTTGAATGATACCCTTGTAGCCTTAATCATAAGATAATGCTTATACCTTAGGTTGACCCTGAGAAGCCAATATAGTTCGTAGAAGATCAAAGGGATATGACCCTACAGTAGCTGCACACCCAGCTAATGCACCACTAACATAGGATAGATAAGGGCTCAGATTAATGTGATTCTCTGCAGCAACAGAAAACAAGAGATGAACAACATAAAATCAAGAATTTGAAAGGACATGAAATTTCTCCGTAAATAATATCTCTAATGTGTGAATGGCCAATGGCCTGCATATAACAGTGTATCTATCCGTTAACTACACATGGCATCTTCCCATAAAATGCCTTAGGACAAAATAACTTAATAAATTGAAATTTAGCATGATACTAATAAATAGGAAGATTTATAGGACAAATCTTACAAAAGTAACACCTTATAACAACGAGATCAATCAATAGATAATTCCCAAAAAGAACATCTATGAGCCATCTAAGAGGCAAACTAGCTTTGCCTGTCAGGCTCATATGCTGGACCACTGCATAACATTTGAATTAGAAATAAGAATACCTGTCTTGGAAGAGCCAGTGGCAAAAGTTTTTAACTTGTGTAAAACTGTAAATTGTATGGCAGTATATGGCATAACCATGAGCAATGCAGGCACATTACCCCGCCAAAAACCCTGTAGTAACCGATCAGAAAGAAAATGTCAGAGAAAACAAAAAACGAAAAAAAAGAGAGAGGCTAATATGCATTTTTTTGCAATTGAAATGAAAAATTGTGACATGTTATAAAATTCCAAACACCATCACATAAACTAACCTCGCCAACAAATAATTGGTACCTCTATAACTGTAAGGGGAATATGAAGGCAGAGGCAGACTACTAAAGGAGAGAAAAATCATATGATGTAGTAGATCATACTTATGCGTCTAGATTTAAAACTTCCAGAGAAAAATTATATATATACTTTATTTGCAAGTGTAGAAGAACGTATCTTGCATCCCTTAAATAAAATTCAAGGATCAGGGAGGAAATTATTGGATTGGGAGTGGTTAGTCCATTGCACCCCAAATAATGTTCAAAGGTTCAACAACAATCATGAGTAATGACAATCAGAAAATTCTATGACTATATTCACGATGCTTTTTATGATTCAAGGGCGTCTTAAGCTATAGATGGACAAAAATTATGGCATGTATAACTGGTTAGTCAAGAGAAAAGAAGCAAGCTTTGAGAAGCTTCACTGCTTATGAGCCATCTTTGAACCACAGTGATATTATATGTATGTATATACTACTGCGTGTACACATTTAATCCAATGATATGCATGCAGTTAAGGCACTGTTAACTTTAAAGAAGAAACGGGGAAAAAAAAAAAAGGCTACAAAAGATGAGGGTGGAATTAAACAAAGTCTATAGAAGCTGAGTTATTCTACCCGCAAGCCTTCCTCTCTAAAAATATCTTTGGTTGCTTGAAGCATTCCAGTATATTTTGATGGTGCAGACAAATCCTTGCGTAGTAAACCCCATGAAGTTGTGGGCTCAAGTTGAACCTGTCAATAAATGGAATTACAGTTTTCTTCAGCTACATGACCTTGAAGATGGAGCTGGATCCAATTAACAGCCACAAAATCAACAACCCAAAATCTCTTAAAAACGTAGAATGCATTTAATTTATACACAAATCTCATTGCCCCGCCCCATCTGTCAGTGCAAGCTTGTCCTTGTAAAAGCAACTCCAACAATGTATGGTAGTCTAGCAAATGTCACATAGAAAGG
Organism: Erythrophleum fordii; assembly: GCA_032878935.1. Classification (NCBI taxonomy): domain Eukaryota; kingdom Viridiplantae; phylum Streptophyta; class Magnoliopsida; order Fabales; family Fabaceae; genus Erythrophleum; species Erythrophleum fordii. The sequence goes on from JAVQMF010000054.1 coordinate 47,731,107, forward strand.
AAGCTAATAAGAGAAGAACGGACCAAAACTGACCTGGAATCTAATCTTAATAACATCAAGCGGCGACGTGACTGTCCGTGATATAGCACCTGAAATTGCCCCAGCCGTAGCATCAATCATCGCCCGCTTCAGTTGGCTCGGCTCCTCCATTGCCAGAAACACCCTTCCCTTTCAGATTATAACCTAGAAGATGCACCCAAAAACCACTTCAAATACCAGAAACTAACATACACCGCATTTTTTTATATGTAAAGAAATTCCATAGCCACCCAAATAACGAAAGCAACACCAACAATGCCGAAGGATTGGCATTTATACCGAAAAGAAAGCGAATTAATCACCAATCGTCAGCTGAATTTCTTCATTAATGCTCCAGAAATTAGGGTAACCCTTTAAAGTCACCAAATATCTTAAAATGTTTTATATAAGAGCAACTGTTCAGGAACAAAAAGCAGCAAAATTGGTATGTAATGAAATCATATTAGCAGAAAGGATCTATAGTCTATATCCGGATATGCACTTCTACCTGCAAGTAGGGAAGGAGGCAATGGAGAAGAAAGCCGTCATCTCAGAGAGGAGGCACAGAAAGAGGCAGGCCTTATTGCCGCCTTATTTGATTTTGAGGGCAACGAGACGAGACGAGGCGAGGCATACCTCGGCAGGAATTTCAGTGTTTTGTCTTAAAAAGACAAAAGGTTAAATTAGTATCATAATCCTTAGCTTTATTAAAAATTTTAAATTGATACGTTAAATTTAGAAGCTCTCAAAATAGTCCCTTACCTTATTCCGTTAACTCAGTGACTAACAGATCATGTCAACAAAATACATCGTTAAATTTCAGTATGTGACCCATTTTTTTTATTATTATAATTTTGGTCTTGTTTATTTCCCTCCCATATCAACATCTATTATCTTTCTAGTATATGCATAAACCGGTTCTATTATTTTCACCCCCCCACCAAAGAAAAAAAAAGAATCTCAAGTCCAAGTCAGATGACAGCTTGAAAAGAACCCATGACTGAAATAGCAGAGCAGCAAGCCAACAGAATGAGCGGAATCGATATTGATTTTGTTTTATATGTTCCATAATATACCTTACTGCTCGCGGCTCACGCTACTTGTGGATTAATAAAACTATTAATAAAAACCAGAATGGCAAATGCAAACGGTGTTTAAAGGCCACGACTCCCAAGTCACTCCTCAGCCGCAAAACTCATATAATAATTTAGGATAAATTATTTTTTATTGATAGATATTTAAATTATATAGTTATTTTTTATTTTAAAATTTATATATTTTTTAAACCAGAAAAATCTACAATAAGTTTTATATAATGAAATATAAGTTATAATTATATATTTTTTGATAAAAATATTTTTAAATATATCATTCATAAAATATTATAACTATTAAATATATATTTAATCAATATAGAAATAATTAATTTTAAATTTTAAATAAATTAAAATTTTTTATTGTAATATAAAATAAATAAAAATAAAATTTTAAAAATATTTTTAAAAAAATTAATAGTGGTGGAAATTGTAAAGCAAGCTATAGAAGCTTAATAGTGGAAAATAACGTAACGCAATTTTAGAGACAACAAATCGTCAATTTCTTACTGACAATCTGATATCCGTCACAAATTAATGTCTACATCTGTTTATAAAATTCTTAGCTCTCTCAACAACGCAAACTAATGCCCTACGCGAGAACCGAGGGGAGGAGAAGCTTCCTTTTTATTCATTCCTTTATCTACGATTACGAACTCAACACGTTCACGTTTTGCTTTTTCGTTACGCTCCCGCGTCAGTGTCCTTGACGATCCAGATCATTGTTGAACTTGAATGGGTTCGTCGCGAAAAGTAAGGGATTGGATTTTCTTTTATAAATAAAACTAGATGAGGAAAGTTCGAGGATTCTGACAAAGATCTCAATATATTGGTGGAAAAAAAAACAATTTTTTTTATTTCTTCATACGGAAAGAAAAAAGAGTGCAGACACATGAAAATGGCAGTTCCTTCGCCGAAAAAAAAAAATGATAGTTCCATACTCAAAAGATGGAAGAATCGCTCATACCAAACGAATTTTGTGCAGCACCAAGGATTATTTAGATTTAATTTAAATGGTTGAGATTTACTTTTTTTAATTTTAATTTTTAAATTTTTAAAAAATAGAATATAAAATAAAAATAATTTTATTTAAAAATAAAAAATAATTAAGATTTAAAAAAATCAAAATCTAAACCAAATCTAGATGTATGACTTTTCTCTGACAAAAACTGCACACGTTGGTTGCTTCTAATATCACATGAAATGTCTTTTTTTAAAAAAATAAAAAATGTTATATTTATAATTAAAATAAATTACACTAATTTTTTAGGTTTAATAAATTATACTCAGTGTTCTCCTTGTGTCAAAAAATTATACTCAACTTCCTTAATATTTTTATGTATATTATAAAAATTACTTTTTTGATTTATTTTTTATAAAAAAAGTTAACATTTTACATACTATAAAATTATAATTTTATTTATAATATATTAATAAAATTAATTAAATTAATTTTGAGTTCTAATATGAGATTATAATTTTATTTTTAATACAATATAAAAAATAATAAATGTAATTTTATTTTTTAAGGAAACACATGTTTTTTTTTAAAAGTTAAACTTTATTAATAAACAATAAATTGGTGAAAAAACTAGATATAACTTTTGAAATAAGATGTTAAGTATAATTTAATCAAGAAATGGACAATGTAATTTACTCTTAAAATTAATTTATTATCTTTAAATAATAATACTGTCAACTTCATTAAAAAAAAAAGTTATACTAGCTTCACAATCCTTTGTATAACACAATTTTATTTTTATTTAAAAAAATATTATTTAAATATGAAAATAATTAATAAATTTAGTTAGTATTGACTCATGCATTTCATTGACTTGCTTCACATAAGCATAATCAAAATTGTTAATGGTCAAAATTAATTAAAAAATCAAAATTATTTATTTTTAAATTAAAAATTAAAAAAATTAAAAAATTTTAATTATTTTAAAAAATACTAACATGTAACTACTAATTATAAAATCCTTAATTGTCATTCAACAAATATTTTTTTCCAGTAAAAGTATTTTACACAATTTTTTCCTTTTTTCCAAAAAAATCTAATCTTATTTAAATTTTAAAAAATATATATATATTTTTGGATAAATTTAAATAGTAATAAGTTATGGCCGAACCGCCGCCTTAAGCATAATTAAAAATAGATAATAGCTAACGCGTCAATATCATTACTCGGAAGATTCCCCCCTTTTCCATCGTTCTGAATCCTTAACTCCCCCACCTTATATAAATCCAGCTATACACGAGAGCTCATAAAAAAAATAGTGCCTCTTCAACATATTCTCCTATCCCAACCGTTAATAATCTTAAAGTTTCTGCAATGGAATACAGGACCTTAGAACTCAACGTCATATCAGCAAAAGACCTCAAGAATGTCAACCACTTCTCCAAGATGAATGTGTATGCCGTCGTTTCAATCACCGGCGATCCACAGCAGAATCAACTTGCCAAATCCCCCATCCACAGACACGCCGGCAACAACCCCACTTGGAATTTCGCCGTCAAATTCACCGTCAGCGAATCGTTGGCGAGGCAGAACCGACTGACTTTTCAAATCCAACTATGCTCCCACCGCTCTCTGTTGGGCGACAAGGAAATCGGCAAGGTTCAGGTCCCGGTTAACGAGCTGCTTGACCATCCCGGGGACGGAAATTCGTTGCAGTATATGAATTTCTCAATTAGAAAACCGTCGGGGAAGCCCAAAGGCGTCCTAAGTGTCTCTTACAAATGGGGGGAAAAATTCACGGCGGCTCCGTCGTCAGTGTCAAAGGAGAAGCATGCGATGGCGTATCCTCCTCCGGCGATGGGATCTAGCTCGGCGCCGTACCCTCCGCCACCGCCACAACATGCGGCTCCATATGGGTATCCGGCTCCACCGCCATATGGTGGGTACCCACCGCCTCAACCTGGATACGGGTACCCGAGTCAACCTGGATATGGGTATCCGGGTCAACCGGGTTACGGGTATCCACCGGTTCAGAAACCGGCAAAGAAGAACAAGCTTGGAATGGGAATGGGAGCTGGATTGCTCGGAGGAGCCCTTGGAGGGTTGATCATTGGAGATATGATATCTGATGCAAGTGCTTATGATGCAGGCTATGATGCTGGATTCGATAATGGTGCATATGATGCGGGTTTTGATGATGCTGGTGGATTCGATTTTTAAATGTTTATTTCCAGCCCTTTTGGGTGTAGTTCAAGTCCAGTACACTTACAATATACCCGCGTTTTATTTATTTTTTTTCAATTTCTGTAAACTCTGCGTGTTCTCTTTAATCTCTCTTTTTTAAAACCCTAATTTTCTTTATTAGATTATGTTATAGTGATAATAGTTTCGAAAATCTTGTTTCGTTCGTAGTTTTTTTTTTCTTCCTTTCTTTTGGGCCAGAGTTTCCTTCCTAGTTCAAATTGTTTCCTTCCATGAAGGCTAAGTATACTTGATGTCACTTTTGTTGGTGGGAAAGAAAAAAGAATAAATAAATAAATAATATTCATATTTTTATTTTAAAAAATTTTAAAAAAATTATAAAATAATAATAATAATAATAGTAAGATAAATGTTTTATTTCTCTTTCTATACCCCTACGTATGTGTTTGAATCCAAAAGAAGGGTGAGCAAAACTCAAAGGATGATGTGAATCGGCCATTGATAGGTCTCAAGGCAATTTCTATCCTACAATTTTGGATACATAGCAGCAAACACTCTTGAATTGAGCAGAAGAATAACATACTAAAATAAGCTATGTCAATATCACTCTTTTAAGTAGACTCTCTGGAATTTGGGAATATAAGGTTGTAAAGCCACAATATATCAGCTTTTTGGTTACAGGGTCATACTTTGAACATTAACTCAAGACTTAGTGAGAAGGTAAGGCTTATTTGGTTTACCAAATAAAATAAAATAGAATGAAAAAAATAATTTTAAGAATAAAAAATATTTCTCATATCTTATTTTTAAAAATAATAAAAAATATTAAATAATAATTATAATAATATAATAGACATATTTATATTTCATTAACTCCTGAAATTGAAATGTCCAAGAATATGCGAAGTGTCCAAGAATGTAAGAAGTTTCGTCTCCTCCCCCCCATTTCGGTTAAAAAAAAAAGTTGTCCATAGTGAATTGTGATTTCCCTCTAGAATATCGTCAAGGTAACAAAACAGCAAAACTACCGGCAAAACTTGAGAGTATCTTGGAAGAGGGAACTGATAAAACGATGACTTTGTTGAAATGCCAATGAAAACTGTGGCTTCTTGTTGAACTATTTAAAGACAAAGTCAACACCATGCCAAATTCAAGCCCCTAAAAACCTATTCACTCTCAAAAGAATTGCATAGCCTGACAACAATGGCAATCAAGGTTCATGGAGTTCCAATTTCCACTGCCACTGCGCGCGTTTTGCTTTGCTTACGTGAAAAGGGCCTCGAATACGAGCTTAAGCCAGTAGATTTGGCTGCACGTCTCCACAAAAAACAACCTTACCTGTCCTTAAATGTGAGACTCCTCTCTATAATCTTCAAATTACATTATTCAATGCTCAATCCTTCCGTGTCACCCAATTTTGTTCCTCTTACTTCTGCCATCTGTTTTACAGCCATTTGGGCAGATACCTGCATTAGGAGATGATGATATCAGTGTGTTCGGTAAGATTACACTTCTAAACATCACTTCTTCTTAATATATAGAAGATTCTGTATTGGTTGTTGATATATTTTGCATGGCCAGAATCAAGGGCAATCAACCGCTATTTGGCAAGAAAGTATGAGACCAGTGGAACTGAACTCCTTGGCTTAAAGAGCTTCAAAGAATCTGCAAGTGTAGATACATGGATGGAAGTGGAGGCTCATCAATTCGATGCCCCTCTTTCTATCATCATAAACCAGTTAATAGTGAATCCAATATATGGGTTAGCTCAGGATGAGCAAATAATCGAATCTGAAGTAAATAAGCTTGGGAAGGTTCTAGATGTTTATGAAGAAAGGCTGTCCAAACATAAATATCTTGCAGGAGACAATTATAGTTTGGCTGATTTGCACCACATCCCATTCCTTGTATACTTCATGAGAACTCCTAAAGCTTTTGTGGTGACTAGTCGTCCCCGAGTAAATTATTGGTGGAATGATATCTCTTCAAGGCCCGCAACGCTCGAAGTTTCAGCAGCCATGAAGCTTTAGGTTGACTATGAGATTTAGGGGTGTCTTCAATGAACGAATCTAAGCTTTGTAACATGGAAGTTCCGAACAATATGAATTTTGTGGTTTTCTGTTGTTTCCTCTGGTATATCCTCTGCATTTCTCATCAATCAATTTTAAATTATAGTTGTATTGAATTATAAGGTGAAAATTATTCATTTATCAAAATATGAATAACACTAACATTAAATATTTTAGTACTACAATACTATAATAAATATTTTCCTTGCGACTATGTAGATGTACATAGAACTTGTTCCGTAAATGACAATATAGAAACAAGCTTTCACATGAGCAAGCAAGAGATTGAAAGAAAAATAGCCAGGGAGAGAAGAGAGACATGAGACCATGAATAGGAAGCACGCCTCCATAGCGTTCCAATAAAAAGAGACATTAAAAAAAAAAGTAAATGATTTTAGCTAAATCAATTCTTTAGAGTAGAATTAATCAAGGTACAAACAAATTAAACTGAATATCACTTTAGGGCACTGTCAAAAAATATTATGATGAAATAATAAAATATCTAAAAAATTTGACAAAAATTTAATCTCAAATATTTATGAGTATATATTTAAACATTTATTCAAAAATATGTTTAAATACAGATGTTTTGTCACTCCCCCACATTTTTTTTTGGGCCAGTCTCCACATTTTGGTTTACCGTGGGCCCAAAATTGCAAAACAAATTTTTTGTCAAATGTAACCTTGAAAAGAAAAAGGTCAAAACCCGAAGGAGGCAAACAAAGACATGTCTCTAAACCCCTAGTGGTGGCGGCAACCTCAGATTCAGAGGCAAAGATGAGACCTCTGGATGAGACGGAGACCACTGCAGTGTTCGAAAAGCTCTTCAAATTCGTGGGCAACAATCTCAAGAACATCATCGACAATCTCTCTCACGAAGGTCCCGACTCTAATCCTGGTCGCTATTGCTTTCGCCTCAACAAGAACAAGGTCTACTACGTCAGCGACTCTCTGGTCAAGCGAGCCACCAACATAGCCCGACCCAACCTCGTTTCTCTCGGCACTTGCATCGGCAAATACACCCACGGCGGTAATTTCCATCTCACCGTTCAAGCTTTGAATTTGTTGGCTTCCAATGCTAAGCACAAGGTCTGGCTCAAACCCCAATCAGAGATGTCCTTCTTGTACGGAAATCATGTGTTGAAGAGTGCGTTGGGACGGATTACGGAGAATATAGCGCCGGGAGACGGGGTTGTCGTGTTTTCCATGTCCGATGTTCCATTGGGGTTTGGGGTCGCCGCCAAGTCCACGCAGGATTGTAGGAAGTTGGACCCAAATGGTATTGTGGTTCTGCACCAGGCGGATATCGGAGAGTTCTTGAGGATGGAGGATGAACTTTGATTTTATGCATATTCCTTTTTACTTATTAGTTGGACATAATCCAGGGGTTTTGATAAGTGAATTGATGTTGTAAGGGGAAATCTTCAGTTTTGTGTAAGTGGGTCTTATGTAATCTGGATCACTACGAGTTTCATTCTTCTATGAATTACATGAATTATATTGAGATTTGAGAACGTTCTTTGTTAATTTGGCGTTGAATGTATCACTTGTCATTAATAAAGTGTTGCCTAATTCGGCAAGATTACGAAGGAGTAATGGTTTCAAAATCGTTCCCTTCCACCCTCGCACTCGTGGATGAGGCGGCTACGAGGGACGCGTATAATCCTCTCTCTCTCCTTATGCTTGCTCGGGACGCGCGGGCAACAAACCTAAAGCTTATATATATATATTTTGTTTAGCAAAAGGATTAAATTTTAATAACAACTAACTGGGTCATTATAAATTTATCTTATATTTTAATCTTTATTCTTCATTTTAAATAAATTTACTTTTAATTTAATTATGACAATTATATTTTAATATTTATTATTTTAAACTTTTTATTTTAATCATGATGATTATATTACTTTTTATATTGCTAAAAATCAAAATAAGTAATAAAATTTGAAAATAGAAAAAGAACAAGTAAAAATAGATAAGAATATATTAATTAAGAAGGAAAGAAGGATTGTAAAATATGTTAAAAGGAAAGTCAAAAAAATGGAATGAAACAAAATATAATAGATAAAAAAAGTAATATATATATAATATATAATAATTGATTTAAAACATATAAATAAAAAGAAAGTTAAATAATAAAGCATTATATATTACTATAATAATAAACTATATAATTATTCATTATATTATAACAAAGCATAAAGATAACTTCACAATAAAGTTTAAAATATATTATTTTAATTATAACAATTATTTTACCATAAAATACAACAAATAAAAAACTTTTTGGTCAAGTAACAAAATAATAAACCCTTCTTTCTCTTCACATTATACACAAATACAATTATATGTTAGAGAGCAATAGTGAATAGTCTCTATTCTTGAATTTCGACCATGGTTTTTGGCAAAAGAAAAAGACAAGAAGATGGTAAACCAATTGATGTGGATGAAATGCAAAATTTTAAAGAAAATTCAAGTGATGGAGAGGAAGAAGGATAAATAAATTTAGAAAGCAATCAATCGGAGTCATCTAGAACAAGCTCTACAAGTGCAATTCTACAACTACTACAAGTTCAACCAGATGCAAAATTAAAGCTATTACAAATTGAAGTCACATATATTAGTGCTACACAAGGAAGAAATTTAAGAGGATAAAAAAGATAGACATGCAATCACTGTAAGTGTCGATTTACTAATTCTGATACTCGTATTCATTATCATTTTTTTAGTGCTCCACTTGGTAAAAAGACTGAAATTTAGAGATGTAATATCATGTTAAAGAATCGTGATGCATATGAGAGGTTGAGAAAAAAATTACAAAATGCTGAAAAATTAAGGGTTGCTTCATCATTGAAAAATTCAACATTAACAAAGTCAAATAAATCATCAACCAAACCAATTGAAAAGGCTTTTAATATGATGGAAAGGATGGTTGACATGAAAATTATGAAAGGTTTATGTGTTAATGGCATTCCTTTTAATGTGTTAAGGAATCTTCAATTTCATAAAATGGTGCTAGCAACAAATAGAGGTCTTAAGGGGTACAAGGCACCTTCTTATGAGAAGGCAAGGACTATTTTGTTAAATGAATACAAAAGACAGATTGAAAAGGATTTGGATCCTATAAAGGACACTTGGTATACTCATGGTGTTTCTATAGTCTCTTATGAATGGACAAATTGTAAGAACCAAACATGAATAAATGTTATTACAGCAAATAGTAAAAAAGAAATGTTTTTATATGTAGAGGATTTTTTAGGAGTTGAAAAAACTAATAAAGAAATTGCTGATTTTTTATTAGAAGCTATTGAAAATGTAAGTTCTTGTAATGTTATCCAAGTTGTAACCGATAATGCTACTAATTGCAAGCTTGCTGAAAAGGAAATTATGAAGGTACACAAGCATATTTTTTTGTCTCCGTATGTTGTACATACCTTGAATTTGATTTTGAAAGATTTTGCAAAAGCTTTTCATTAGTTAAAAGCTACATATAAAAGAGGCAAAGAAATTGTGAAGTACTTTGTCAATCATTCATATGCTTTGCCCATGTTTAGAACAAATTCAAAGATGGAGCTTCTGAAAGTGACCAAAACTCGATTTGCTTCTCGTTATATTTTATTGAAAAGACTTGTTAATTGTAGAGAGGCATTAGCCACCGCAATTGTATTAAAGCTTGGAAAGATTGAGTTAAAAGTGGAGATGAAAGAATAAAACTCATTGGTACTTTAGTTCTTGACACCATAGAAGATGAAAAATTTTGGGATGAAGTGAAAAATATAAGAGCTCTTACTAAACCAATTTATTTGCTAATAAAGTTTTGTAACGATGAAAGACCAAAAATGTCAGAATTTGATGAGAAGATGGATAACATGCTTAGTGAATTAAAAGAAATAATCCAAGTAAATAGGTATGTTTTTACTACTTTTTTTTTATTTACATATTTATTTATAGTAATTTAATTTTAAAATGATCATCTATTAATTGAATCAAAATTTTATAGGCACAAAGATTGCTATAATGAAATGGAGAAGATTGTGATATCACGATGAGGAAAGATGAATTTTACATTGCATTGTCTTAAATTTGCACTTACCCCAAGATTTTATGATCACAATTATCATAATTTACCCGCACTTGGAGGCATGGTTAGAAAGCCTCCCAGTGAGGATAAGGAAGTTATTGTGAGAGTAATGGAAGCTTTTGAAAAAATAACAGATAATGATGATGAAGCCAAATTGTTATGTGAGCAATTTGCAAGATTCCACTTGCGTAAGGGGTTGTTTGATATGTTTGTAGCACAAGTTGATACAGTAACAATGGATGCAATAGATTGGTGGGCTACGTATGGATCGAAAACTCTAAAATTAGCCGAGGTTACTAAAAAGGTATTATCTCAACCTATTACTAGTTCATCAACAAAGGGAAATTGGAGCACATACTCTTTCATTCATAAGGATAAGAGAAATAAACTTAATTTTGCAAGAGCTGACAAATTGGTGTTCATTCGTTCAAATATTCATTTACAGTCTTGTTTCATCGAAAGTTACAATGATGGTCCTTGCAAAAAATGGGATATTGAACCAGAAGATACTTGTATAGATGATTCTAGTATTAACTTGGACAAAATGAGATGAAAATTACTAGAAAGTGAGTTTGTAGATAATTAAAATAATCAAGAAAAAGATGCAAAGGATAGTCATTTTTCTTCAAATTCTAGCGGATTAAAAAAAAGCTCAAGTTTTAGTACTTTCCAAATTCGCACACATATAATGCAACAAACTCAATTATCTAGATTTGCAGCACATGAGAATGCTAAAAGAAAGAAAAAAGAACTAAATTAGCAATATTCTAATTTATGTGTTTTGCATTTATATATCTTTTTTGAACTTGTTTGATTATGATTTAATTTATAAATTTATGAGTTATGAATTTAAAATTTCAATTTTAAATTATTCATTTTTTATGTGATTATATTTATTAAACTTTTCTTTAAATTATTCATCTATAAAATATATAAAAATACTATCTACATATACTATACTACTTATCAAATTAATGTACCAACTAAGTATATCTTCTTATATCGTGAATTATACAAATTAGCGTATCTCATATTTGTATTTGTACCCCGTATCCTAGTGAATTACGTATCAAGTCACACTATAGAAACTAAAAGTCTGTCTTTCACAAAAATGAAGATCATTTTAAATTGTTGATCCCAGCTGATGCATTTTCTAGCCATCGCCTCTTGCCTCCTTGCAGTGAAAGAATATAAGATTCAGATACTATGAAAATTTTCATTCGTGAGAAATTGAATGTTGTAGGTGATCTATATGATGGCTGGACTCGGTGTATAAAACATTAAATGAACGACAAATCCACCACGTGTATCATATTGTGCTGTTTTACCTTTGTAATTGATTGTCTCTAGATTAATAATCCACAGCCATGTATTATAGGTTATGTGACTACTTTGTAACCATATCTTTAAGCCGTAAGAATTGAGCATTCTCTATTCTTGCCGGTTCAGAGTTATGAAAGAATTCCCGCGAAACAATGAGCTTACCTGAGAGATGATGCAAAAAAGCAATTTCTTGATGGTTCTAGTAGAGGTAAAGCAGATGAGAGCAGAATGAGTTGATGACCAATTCAAAGGTCTGTAAATTCCGTCTTCGCTGTGAGGATATTTGTTGTTCTACATTCAAAGAGTCAAGCAGTAGATGAGCAACCTCGCTAATGGCCAATATACAATCTCAGTTCTAAAATGGTTATCCCAGTTGAATAAGGCAGCAAAGTAAGCCAATGGATAAATGTGCAGGTGATGAGTGGTTTGGAGCATCTTCAGACTGCATTATTTATCTAATCTTATTATAAATGTTTATCATTCGTTGTCTTGACATAAATATCTAGAGCATGTTCATTAAAATACATACACACACATACACACACACATCAAGAGCATGGGATACAGACAATTCGTAATTAATGCATAATGAAAAGAAGTTTTTTTAGTGTCATGGAAATTACAAGAAGCTGAGAGAATCTAGGCTCTGAGCTCCTCCCAATCCTCCTCTTCCTTCAAATAATTGGGAAAATTATAATTAAAGATTCTAAAATAAAAATATTTATATAAAAAAATTAAAATTTATTATTATTTTAAAATTTTTAATTTAGAATTTTAAACTTTAATTTTTTGGTACAAATTAAATTTTTTATTTTTTAATAATTTAGAATAATTTCAGATTTTAAAATTTTGTTAATATAAATAACTTTAATTTAAAGTATTCAATTGAACTTTTTCCAAATGATTAGCCCCTTTATTGCTTTTATCACTGCCGTCAGTGAAAGCCCTTATTTTCTATTTCTCCAAAATCAGCTTCCCCTTCTTCAATATTTCAGAATCTGGAGGATGTAGCTATGGGATTCTACGTAACTTTTTGTCTTGCTTGCTGTGATGCTGTCCGGTACAAGTTTAACGGCAAATTACTTTTTCTTATATTCAAATTACACGATTATTTTTTTTTTCATTTTAAAATTTTTTTATTTCTTTCTATTTGTTTCAAATTGCTTAAATAAGATTTACATAAAAAATGCAATAATTTTCACTTTATTGCAGTAAAAAACAAATTATAATTATATATCTTTTGACTGAAATATTATTATATCTATTATTTATATCATATGACAAATATTAAATATTATTAGATCTAATCATGTGCCAAAAACCTTATTTAAGCCCAAAAAAATATAAGTCTAAAAAAATCCCAAAAAAATTTTTAAAACGAGCTAAGCTCAACTTTTTTTTTAAAATCTAATCATTTTTTTAATTTTTATAATGATATTAATATTATTAAATTTTATTTATTTATTTTCTATTGATAAATTTAAGTATTTCATTGATTTAGTGTGATAAGTTTATTTTTATTTAAACATAGATTTTAGCATGATAAATTTACTTTTCTCATGTACATATTTCATAATGATGATTCAAAAAAATGAAAAAAGTAAATCTTATTGTATTTATAATCAATTGGAGTTAAATTTTATTTTTCTTGAATTTTTTAAATATAATAATGTTATAATAAAATTGTATAAATTATATTTTTTAATATTTAAGTATACATTGAAATCTAGAATTTTGGCCCCAAAAAAATTCTAAAAGAGCTTAATAAGTTAGGCTTATCTCATTTTTCATTGGGATCCTTGTTCATGAATATTATTAAGCTTGAGCTCGAGCTTTGTTTTTTATTAATTTTTCTTTTTACGAGTCCAACTCGTGATCACCTATAATATGTATTTAACGAATATAAAAAATAGTCAATGTTTTAAATTTGAAATAAATTAAAGTTTTAATCTTCAACTTAAAATAAACAACATTAAAATAAAAGTTAAAAATATATTTTTATAAAAAATTAATATTATTATTGCGTATTTTTAAATATATTTTAGTTTTAAAAAATTTATATATTTTTTTCATAATAAAAAAACACCGTAATTTCATCTCTTGAAAAATATAAGAAAGTAATTTACTCTAGTTTTCGTCCCAACATGCCCCCATGTCAAAGTGTTACTATAAAAAATAAAATAAAATCATCTTCAGCCTTTTCACCGCCCGTTTTCTAAGTCATCAATGTCATTTAAAACTGAGAGGTGTTGATACAAATTTCAAAATAATTAAAAGGAGCAGAGATTATGTTGAATGAAGACTCTAAGCCCAAGGATGCCGTTCCAATCATAGCACCACAACAATCGGAGTCTGTCCGCCCATAAATAGAACACTCTAGTCATTAGCAACGCACTCTTTAACTACAACAACGGAAGTTTTACCCAAAAAAAAACTAGAAGAAAAACAAAATCCTCTTCTTCTTTTTTTTTTTTCTCCACCACATTCCTTACTAGACATTATAAACGAAAGATACCTGGTTGTAATATATATATATATATATATATATATATATATATATATATATATATATATATATTCCCTAACAATGATATTTTTACATTCATTGCATCATATAATACATCTAGACATCTAATTAATTAAGCAATCAAATTCCCCTCCTCACTTTAGTTTGATACTTTAATTAGAAATCAAGGATCTTTTGTCTTTTTTCCATTGTCTGTAAATTAGGAATATAACAAAATAGTCCTCTCTAACAATGCCCTTATGGTCAGAGAATTGATCCTACATTCCTTATGTTGAGTACTTTATTCTCCAAACCAATGTAAATTCCCTAATTCCATCATTTTTTTTAAAATCAAAGCTAAGCATAAACCTAAAAATAGATGAGCAAACAAATCATTCTCCCTCATCTTTAATCATTTTTCTCTTTTTGTTCTATCACAAAATTCTCTCTCCCTCACCCTTCATTTCTCTTTTCCATATGCCCATTTAAAAAAAAAAATTAAGTACACTTTTTTATATTTTTAGTATTTAATTTCCTATTAAAAACATGACAAGTATATAATTTTTACAAACAAATATAGATATTTACAATTTATTCCATGATTGGATTTTAAAAAAAAATACAAATGTCATAGTTTTAATAGAGAATCTGATATGAAAAAGTATTACAATTTAGATAACCGAATCATTTTTTTTAATGTTATTTTAACTAGTACGATGGAGAATAAGTTCATATATCAAGGCAAAGGCATCATTTTAAAACTTAAGATACTAAAGCTTTGATTAGGATACAGATGATCATTTGATAAAATCACTTCTGGAGTGATATCCCTTTTTGAGGCTAATTAACCAATAATTATTAATTGGTATTCTAGCATTGTAGTACTGGTATCCACTTGCCTCCCCATGCAGATCAGATGAAGGCATCTAGCAGCTAAAATAATGGCTATTAAGTGTATTAAATCATATCATATTGTACTTTATTTAATTATTGTTACTTTTTTCTTGTTGATTGAAATTACGTGGATCTTTCGCTCTCTTCTGCATAAAATTAAAGCAGTGACTCGATTCCTATACATAGAAAACCCTCCGCTTTACAATGCAGATAGCTATTTCCAGTTGGCCATTAATTGAAGTGGTCCAAATATATATATAAATTATCAAGCATCATAATCATATAGAGAATTAATGGGCAAGCTACGATTTGAAATGTGATATAGAAGAATGGAATTTTTCTCATTTGAATCCTTTTAATTTTTTTTTTTAAATAAGGTGTTAATTTCGAAGAGAAAAAAACCACATTAAATAATCAGCTATTCAAAATCGATCTAGCAATCGAATGGATATTAATTATATATATTATATATAATTTTTTTAAAAAAGTTAACAATTAATTTTTTTAAGAAATTGAGAATACCTATATATCAAAATTTCTCTCATGTAAAGAGAAAGAAAAATTTGCGGTGATGTAAGTACACTGATGGTTTGATATTATTAACAGGTATATGACAAGTGATAGGAGATGAGATTCAAACACATAGGACCTTGCAGAACTCTGAGCCTAATAGTTAGAATGAAGGCAAATGATTAAGATTTTATTCTATTTTTAATTGATAATCCTTGGAACTCAGATAAAAGCAAGAAAGCTAGGTAGCTATCTTACAAAACACGAGACCCTAATAACTAACAACTCCCTTTTGTGAATTAGATGGATCATAGCCTTTGTTTAAAAGAAGAGGCTAATATGCTTGTTCAGTGAAATATAGGACTTAGAATTTGGCTTTTCTCTGGGACAATCACATGGGCTTGTTCCATAGGAAGTGTTGCTGGAGGGAGGGAGCTTTCCGTCCATTGTGGAGCCAACTCCTTTATGATTCTCAATGTGACATGGGATTAAAAAGAAGCGAGCATGTTTTGAAAGCTGGTCATTTTTTATCTTCTCTGAATAACTTTAGTGGGCAAAATCCCAAAGTCATGACTTAAGCTGACGTGGCTTATCAAGCAGCCTCAACTTGGAATTCTTTTTTTTTTTTAAAGGTTTTGAGAGAATCAATATTGTCTGAGGTGGACAGTTAGTGTGAGGTGGAAAACAAGTTTTGAGGCCACCTCATTGTCTTCGTCACTAACCTCAAAATTAATTTTGGTTATTCTTTCCGTGACTATTTGATACACATACACTGTATAGTTTACTTCATTGTCACAAACTTCTTGAACACAAGAAAATTCTAAGCCAAATACGTACTGGCTAAAAATTGAATTGGAGAATATTATGTTTATGGAGTGGTGGCTTAAACACAAGAGGCCTCTTAACTGTATTGGCACCTAGTTAACATCTACGTGGAAGAATATGCAAGAGCTACAAGTTTCTAGAAGATTTAATTAATTAAGAAAAAAAAATTAAGAAGAGATGAAGGTGTTGTAATGGGGATCAAAAGGAATTTGAGAGAAAATGACAAAAGGAGAAGCAGCCCCAGCAATGAAAATTTTGGTCGGAACAGGTCTGCATCAGAGGACCGTGTGGCACGAGGAGGAGGTAGCAAATGGAAGCATGTTCACGACCATGGTGTTGGGTTAAAAAGCTTGTGTGTCATAAAGCCCTACAACCTTGATGGTTCAATTTTCATTTGGTTGGGTCGATTGGAATATCTACCTCCAATTTCTCTCACTCCCAACTTCTTGTGCTTGCTTTTCTTTAGACATTTCCCCATTTTTCCAGAAATTTCCATATCCTTGAGCCTAGATATATCCCTAATAATTGATCAATAGAGTACAGCAATCCCCCAGCAAGAAGGTTTACAAAGGCTCGACACAATTTTATTGTGTTAAAGAACTTTAATGGCACTCCCACTATTTTTTGTGCTAAAGAACTTTAATGGCACTGCCAACAAACACTACAATGAGAAGACAATATGCTCATACAGTACGCAGCATCCCAGTCCCATTTTTGTTAATTGAAGCCTTGAAGACTACGAGAGATTATATGAGTTTTGACTCAATTAATTAAGCAGTGACTTTTTGATGGAGTTACTGCGAATTTAGGTGCTATCAAGCCTAAGGAATATCGATTACAGGTTTAGTGTTTAGAGATCATTCTGCAGAAAATCCAGATATTTATTAAATCCTAATATACTAGTGAAAATGAGCACTCTACCTAATCCATTGCCCATATAGCGGGGAAGAAAGTTGCGAAAGGATGGTTAATTGCACTCATTTTCGAAACAAATTCAACACAAGGATTTGGTTTGAAGAAAATGAGAGAGATGATTTCAAATATATAGTAATATAAAATTATAATTTGAAGGCTAGCTATAGGAATAGTCAACCAGTTAGGCAAAAAACCATTTACCGAAAGTATAAATTAGCTGAAAGAGTTAGGCAAAAAAATGCCTGGAAAGCCTCTTTTACGCGCTGTTTTTCTTACTGCAAGTTAATTAACAATATATTTTCCGCACCCAGCGACCAGAAATAATTGAGATCAATTCCTTTCATGTTTTGGTCCCCACCCCCACCATACACTACTTCTTGATCCTCCCCCACAAATGATATACTTTTGCAAGGGCATTATTCATTTAAGTCTACAGTGGCATGAGCATCCTCCTTTCTACTTAAAGAAATTTATTCCACAACCATTCAAGTCCAAATTATATTTCTCCATATCATCCTCTCTCTCTCTCTCTTTTCTATTTTTCCTCCCTAAGATATATATATATAGAGACAGAGAGAGAGAGAGCCTTTATTATATCAGTGACAAAAGACAATTTAATGGTGCTCAATGAAGTTAAATAATTTCATGTGCTCCCATACACAAAACAATAACTCTATGTATACTCCACTTTTATTAATAATAATAATAATAATAACAACTAGCAGCAGTGTTTGTAAATTATAGACTAAAATATACGGAGAAAGTCATTTTATATTGGACCTTTCTTTTTTTTACCAAGGATAAGTCTTCTTCTCCAAACAAAACAAAGATTCTCTAGGTGGGGTTAGCATACTTGGAGCACGCAAATGAAAGAGAGAATCAGGATTCCCCCAATCCGATCAAGACTAAATAGGCAATAAAATTGTGCCCCCGAAACACCTTGTCCTAAATGTGTCCTTAGCCTAGGACTCTTCCGCCCCGGGACCCACCTTAGCTGTACCCACCTCCAAATACTCCCATATAGTTTTTTCATATTATATATTAATCCAATAAAAACCATATCCCACCGTATATTATTTCACCTATATATACGCACCCTACGCCTTCCACCCTGCTCGCACATCTCCAAGCTCACACACAAACACTCACGCTCCCTCTGGTCCTCTCTTCTCATTCAAAGCGTCTCAGAGAATGTCAGGGGTTTGGATTTTCGATAACGGCGTCATTCGGCTGGTGGAGAATCCTGGGGCTGAATCATTGCAGGGTTCAAGTAGGCGCAAAGTGCTGGTTCACACTCCGTCCAATGAAGTCATTACGTCCTACGCAGTGCTTGAGCGCAAGCTAAGTTCGCTTGGGTGGGAACGTTACTATGACGACCCTGATCTTCTTCAGTTCCACAAGCGTTCCACCGTCCACCTCATCTCCCTCCCAAGGGACTTCTCCAAGTTCAAGCCCATGCACATGTATGACATAGTCGTCAAGAACAAGAACTCTTTTGAAGTTAGGGACATGTAACTAGGTCTCACTGTTTCTGTACTATAAAGTATCAACTCTTGGAGAGCAATTTCGTTGTCTCTTTGAGCTTACATGTGCTAGTTGGTTAATTAGATGAGAGGGTCATGGGGGTTGGCGTGTCTATATATATCTGATTGACTGTGACAATAGTTTCAGTGCTGTGTAGGTCAGTCTGTGTTTTAATTAATATAGATTGATAGTGTCTGATTGCGTGACTGGTGAGAAGAGAGAACTGGGTGTCATTGTGTGCTCCTGTAAATCTCTATATTCATACCGCAATAAAATCTGAGTTTCTCTGCTATAATATTGGTGTGATATATATTTACATAATATACTTTTTTATTTTTTCGAATATGATTTATTGTATATATTTGATTGCAGATTAGACTGACATATAATTTTTTTATATTTTTATTATCATATTTTTTAATTTAAATTTGATAAATATATATTTTTAATTAAAATAAAATAAATATATAGTTTAATTAAAAAATTATACATTTATTTATAAAATTATATACTTGATATATATATATATATATATTGATAGGAGAATGTCATAGCAAAAATATAAAAACAACATAAAAAATTTTTTTTCCATTCTTGTTACTGGGATCTCTTCTTTAATTGATTCTTTTGTTTTCTTTTTTCTATTGGAAACTCAACTGTATAACATGAGGAATCTGGTTTCTAGGTGACACAGCATTTATAACAAAAAGAAAAAGTAAATGGGATTTTTGATTTAATTTCACATGCATGATAGATGACAAAGTCTGACAAGTATAAGATGGTAATGACGTGTGATCAGCTGCTAGCAGATTAGCTGGATCATCGTACATGGCTGTATTTTCATTTGAATTCTATTTATTTTTCTGTAAATTCTGGGGCTATAAGAATATACGAAGAGAGGCTCAAGGGGTGTGCATGGAGAAGACTTTAGAGAAAGGAGGGTTCACGTGAGAGGAGGTTCGATTCATCCATTGTTGACAATTTGACATTATTGTTTTGCTAAAGACGGCAACCTTTTTTTTTTTCTTTTTTCTCTTGTGCTGTGGCTGTATGTGTTCAAGCTCAAGTGGACAGGTCTATCCTGTTTGTATGGAGAGTGAGAGCATTGCAATATTTTTTTCTTTCTCAACGAATTTCAAGAAATGGTTTGGACCGCAAGTTCCAATTTCGCAAAATAGGTTTAAAGAAAAAAAAAATCCTAAGTTAGCCTTCTAAATAAAACTATGAAGCAAGACAATTAAAGGTCACCCTTTGCATTTAGGGCCACAAAGTTATAGTGTGAATGGGAACTAATTGACGAAGAAGACTTATTCTTAACGCTTGATGCATAGATTTGTCTTGAAGTGTAAAATAGCAAGACATTATCTGGATTTTTGGATTCAATTTCTTTACCCAGAATAGCATTGTTTCTATATATGGAGAAAGGACGATTTGCCAAAATCTTAGCGTATATGTAATATGCGATATTTCATTTTCTTCTTTATTTTTTTCAAAAAAAAAGGAGAATTGAGTTGGAATTTATAAAAATGAACGGATCATCTCAATCCAATTTATAGCATAAAAACAGGAATAAGGAGATGACATATCGATGCCCATGCTCAATGCAGTGGAAAATAGCTGTCTTTCCCTATATTTGTAAGAAAAATAAAAAGCAAGAAGAATAAGAGTTCTACTTGAAAATACTGGTAAAATATTAAGAGAGATATCTACATATGGAAGAATATCTGAGCCACAAGGTATATCGAATACCTCCAATTGAAATGATATGAAATGAAATGACAATGCTCTTTGTATGTTCTGTCACAAAGAAAGAATCTTCCATTTGTTTTTACTTTGGAACTCTACCATACTCAAAGCTACCATGCATTGAACTTAAACTTTTGGTCCAAGGCATCATTGATTCCGAGTAACATGTGCTTCTTAGAATGGGATTGCAAGGATCTCAAATGACACTGTATCCCATCCTACAGTAACCTGTTTAACAAATTGAAAAAAAAAAAAAAGCACTAAAAATTAACTCATGAGGATAAGACTCTTATCACCATGTGTCTGAATATATATGCGCTAAAAAAATCTCATAGAAGGGACACTTGCATGCATCATGCATGGCGTGAGGTACTTGAAGCCCATTCTGGTTTTGAATGGGCGACGATGCCCATTATCATTGAGTTGTCAATTTCTTTGCTTTAGAATGAAACTCCAAAAAATCGTGGAGAAGAAGAGCTCTACATGACTTTTTCAACCATCCCCAAACGGTGGGGCAAATGAGCTCTTTCCTCTCTCTCTTTTATTGGCTGGTAAATTAATCTGTTCTTTCTTTGTCTTCTAATGAGCTTGGATTTTGTAAGTAGACTAAACCTTTGCGCTTCTGTCTTGTCATGCCCTAAAAGTTCAATTTAGAGTTAATTTCTGTTTTCTTTTCATCCGTGGGAAAACTACAGACAAGTGCTTCAAAAGTTGGAGTTAAAGCTTGAATTTCCCTATTCAAGGAGAACGCAGAGGGCGTTGGGTAACCGAGAAATCTTAACGCACATTCTAAAACGAAAAACTATGCGTTCATTTGAAGGGCAGAAAGAATAACAGTTAAGTTACTCTTATACTTTGACAGTTGACAATGAACTTCGTGAAGGTTGAAATTAACACACTAATGACGTTATTTAAGCATGCAAGTACCAAGGTGGTGTGTTCTCCCATTCACGTTAAAGAGTTTAATGCACCAATACATACTAATAACTACCCTTTATTGGATTGTTAACTAGCATCTTAAATAGCCACTTATTTGAACAGTGAAAAACTATTACTAATTATACTTTTAAAGTAACCAGCATTCTTATCAACATATTACTAAACAGTATCAACACATTTCAAAAGCTATAACTAAAGTATATGGAGGTACTTAATTTCTTAATATGGACTGCACAATCCGCCAAGGCACTAATAGTTAAAAGAGCTCAATAGGAATTCACATGATATCAATACTAATTAACACGTTAGAAAAGATCAACCCTCTTTTCTTGGGCCAATGCAGCTGTTCAGAACTATGAGAAAGGGATAAACTAATTTAACATTTTCTTTTGTATTGAAAATAAGAGGTAAAGCAAATTACAACTGTACTTTTTGACAAGACCAAAGAGTTCCAGCACATGAAACAGAGACATCCCCCTCTCCCTCTCTTTAAAAATTTCCAAGAATTAACGTATACTAACCAGCAAAGAAGGGAGGGTTTTGGTTTTTCCCTTTTTCCTCTCCGGTTGCCAAACTCTCCCTTCAAAACGGAATCTGTTGCTAAATTGCCCACTTAAACATCAATATACAGGACTTATCAGTAACCCTGGCTAGTTCGTGCAGTCAAATCCATGGCAAACAGAAAGCCAGATAACGAGGACCAAAAACAACAAAATTCCAAGAACCACCAATTTGATTTTCATGTTCTGATACCACATCTTCCGGCGAACTTGAGTTCCTTGCTTTTTGAAATCTTGGGCCTGAAAAGTAGGAGGTCCTTCAGGCCAAGAAAGCACAAACTCAACATAATTGCTGTCTGACCATAGTCGACTTACCTGTGAGCGCAATGTCTCCGTCTTGTCTGCGAGAATAGTTAGATTTTCTCCTCTATCAAGTGCCTGAAAGCGTGTATGGTGAAAATAAAGAGGAAAAATTACTATATTGTCTTGCTTTCGCTCATTAAAAAGAAAAAAAAATTGCATCAGGTACGATTAAATGTCAGTTTGGCAACTCGAGAGTAATGGAAACACGTGCTAAAAGGATAATGCATGGAAAGAAATTTAATGATGACAGAACTTAACAAATAATACTATAGTCGTTGATTACACATTTAAATAGGGAAATAATGATTGAAAGAAGCATCTCTAGACTGCATAGTTTTACTGATTCATTAAGAGCAACAAGGTCTACAATTAAAGAGCTTCTGGAAATAATTATAAACATTCATTGTAAATCATCTAAACAAAATTATATGGAAGTATACTGTATATTGAATGTCCAAGGACTTTGCATTGTCTTCAACAATTTCAACTCCTGAAAATTTAGACAGAGTTATAAGCAGGCAGGCAGAAAGATGGTGTATAATTATAGCTAAGCATTCCCCTGAAATTGAAGCAAAAAAGTTCCCTGGCTAAGACTAACCCAGAAATCCTCTTAAAACCAAAATTTTCCCCCATCCAGCTACCTTTCAAGAGAAAGCATGTCAGTAGCAACGGATTAAAGGTTTGGCCAGAATACATTGAGATTTGAGACAACTGTACACAGAAATGAATGAATGTTGAAAAGAAAAATTCAATCTTACTCCAGCCAAAAAGGTACCTTATCAATGTTCTCTAACATTATGCTTTTAACTTCAGAAACTTGGGCCTTCACTTTTATTAGCTTTTCAATCTCTTCAGCATGGTCAATGATATATTTCATGTGCTCTTTCATAATAGGTCTGCAAATGTGCACACACATTATTTTCTACCTATGCAGGAAGATATCAACTAAGGATTTAGAAATAAATGAGTATACCCAAACTCCTTGTTGAGACTTTTGGCAATAGCTGTATCTGCTTTTCCACCACCATATCTTTTCTTAAAGTCTGCTTTCACACGTTCTAGGAAAGCAATAGAGATCTGCTTGCTAACAGATTCCTTTGCAACAACACAGTAAGCTGCAACTTACAAAAAGCCCCATCATGACATAGTAAGCAATATAATCCTCCTTTTACTGCAGCTTGATGTTTTAGGCAAATCTTACAAGTCAACAGTATGCATTAAAACCCAATAAAAGTCAACTCCAGCTTCCATTTTAAGCTGAATTAACAATTGATAAGGCACTAGAATTTTATAGACATAGTTACATTTGCGTCCATCATGCAAGGACTAAATTGACCATACATTTTTATTGGACACTAAGACCAACCCATGAAGCATCTCCAGATAAAGCTTTGTCAACTTCACAGCCAAATTAGTCCTTATTTGAAGACTTCTGTCGCTTCACTGTCTCTAAGGGTACTTTTGCATTGAGGAGAATGGTGGAGAAGGGAAGGAAATGTTTGATTTAAACTTCCTTTGATTAAGATGTAAATCAAACCTTTCCTTCTCTTCTGTTCTCCTCCATTTTCCTCAATGGCTCAATCCAAACATACCTTAAAGGAGGCACAAAATGATAGGATGTTCGGTCATGACTTTTTGTTACTCAAGGTCAAGGACACAGGATAAAATTGAAATAAGGTACTCCAGTTTTTATAAAAACGTGCCTTTCAAGTATTATTCACCATCTATTGGTACAGACATGTACCACAATAAGGATTTATCCAATCAATTGAGGTCCAGGGATGTATGGACAGTCAAAGTGGATCAGTAATATAATTTAAAAGAAGAGGACAAAAGAAAAAAAAAAAAGATTCAGCATATAAGAGAATCCAATAATGTGGAAGAGCTCCTTTTTCTTTTAATATAGAACAGTCTTATAAAACCTCTCTGACCTAAAGGCTCCAGTGAGAAGAACATATCCTTCGCAAATGACATAAAATATACTTTATAGGTAAATATACAACCTAACTAATTAGTTAGGATGAAGTTCATATTTGACATCTTATATTCTTGTGTTGTGCTTGGGAAAGCACTGCAGGCTACACAAGGTAAATAATTTATACTTCTAACCCGGTGACTATTGCTGATTATCCACAACCCAACATCTGCAAGGCAAGGGGCCAATAGGAGCTTCAGTCATCCAATTCAAAATCAGCGATTAGTGATTAGTGCAGTGCCACTTCATTTCTATCAAATTATCTTAAATTCACAGCCGAATTTCTGGTACAAATTGCACAATGCTAGATAAGCACATGCCTCTAGGTGCAGCTAACTCCCCAAAATATAGACCAATTGCTGAGGTACAGCTAAATTTCAACGAATGCAATTGACACCATAAATTATACCAGTGGTTAAAAAATAAAAAATAAAAAGACTCTACTTATCTTTCCCCAAAAAAACAGAGACGTCGTGAGTTAAACGACTAATTGAGCAACATAACTTAATCAGACCTTAATACCCAAACTCTGTTTCTCTGCATTTCAGTAATCACAGTTAACAAAATTGGGACAAAAGTCACAGAACCCATAAGAGTAAACAAAAGCCGGCAACGAAAATCAATCAAACAACTAAATAAAACCCGAAAAACGAAATCTTTGCGCCAAGGAACTGGCTTCCGAATAAGTCATATCCATTTCAAGACCAGATCCAGTAGGTAAACCAGCAATTCAAGTTCCACATCATTTTGGTTCAGGGAAGCTAGAAAAAACTCGCTATAGAAATGCGAGGGACAAAAATGTCACAAAAAAGAGAGATCAGAGTAATTTAGGAATACCATAACCATCCTCGACTAGAAAATTGAAAGTGTGGCGATCACAATTGTAGGTGAACTTGTTGTTGGAGGAGGGTAGCTTCTGGAGACACTGAGCAGCAATCGCCGGGAAGTTCCCGGTGAACTCGGTGTATTCTGCTAACACCATCGTTCCCCGAGCCACGAAGCCATATATAAACGATTCCTGACTCATTGCTCTGCAAGTCACAGGTGAGATCACTCGAGACTCGGATACAGAGAGGGAGAGCTTGGCCTGGTTATTCTGGTTCAACTACGTCGGCAAAATTCTAGAACCCGTTTGGTTTCTATTTCTTTGCTACGAAGAAAGAATTTCCTTTCTTTTGGGATTATAAATTAAAGAATCATGATATTATATAACTTGCAAGGCAGCTTGCAAGAGGTAAAGAATGAGCCTGACAGCATACGACAGCGTTTCATGTGGAAATATAATTATTAACTCCGCAAAATTAGGGTCTGACCAATGTTCTATTTTTCAACTATAATAGTTTGATGATTGACTGTGTTTGACGGAGGTAAGAAGATGAGTCCAAAGGAATAGACCGATACACACGCATTATGCACTAATAAGTTTGAATAATATTATATTGTCGCAAAAACAGAGCCAAGTAATAGTTATCCCAATAATTAAGCCCAATCAGAGAGTAACGCGAACGGCCAGTGATTATTAAAATTGTAGAGAGAAAAATATATGATTAAAGTGACAGTAGGCGGGAACTGTGGCTCTGATGTGTGCTTCACCTTTTCGGCGTTTTTGTTGACTTGTTCCTTTCTAAAGCCCTCTTAACTTATAATCATTCCTTGTATTCTATGACTATGCATGCTTGAAGATTTCCCCTTTAATTATCTAGGCTGGCGCAAATGCTCTTCTTTGCATTGAATTTAAGTTTCAGAATGTTTTTCTGAAACTAAAATTAATGTGTAATCAATATCCTGAAAATCTTACAAAAGAACGAAGGAGAAAGCTTTGGAGTTGATGCCTAGAATCGTGTACAGGAAGCATAATGGCTCCCCAGTTTTGAAGGAGAAAAAAGAAACATTTGATTTAATGTTACAAGAGAGAATTATAAATAAAGATTTAAAGTTTAAAAAATATATTTTATAAGATTATTATTATAATTTTAAGATAAATTATTATTAATTTTAATTAAAATTAGTAATATCTAATAGTAATAAGTGGTATTGTTTTAAGATAAATTATCATTAATTTCAATTAAAATTAGTAATACCTAATAGTAATAAATCTTATAAAATAATTTTTGTTAATTTTAAATCTTTATTTATAATTCTCTCGTACTAACAATTGACAGTGCATAGCAGAAAATTCAATCCAGGCTTCAGGAACTTACTTTTGTTCAGTGATTTAAGTATTATTTTTGTTGCTATTCGCCATTCTTTTTTATGTCCTCTTTGTTTAGTTACTTCATTATGTCCCCTGTGGCTTCAGAATTTGGCTAGACCATTTGCATTTTGATGGCGACAATCAATAGGTATTGAGGCATTCTATGGTATAATTTATATTTGAATTATCTGTCTATCACTAGCAAGGAGACATCAATTAAACCTAAATTAAACATTTTGCCCCTCTTTGCTGGAGTTTTCCCAGTTGCACCCAATACTTCACTGAAAAGACACAGAAAATTCGTGAGACCTTCAATGAAGGGTGTGCTGGATTTAATGCAAAGGCAACATATATATTAGGAATAATAGAGTGGTGTTCGCCCTATGCACAGATAATTTTCTGTTTAGTGTTTATTAATTAAAGAAAGATTTTTATTAATCATAAAAAATAAGTTAAAGTATCATTTTGGTTATTTAATTAATTTATATGTGTGATATCCATATTTTTTATTTCATCTATGGAGTATTATTCTAAAACACGGCAAGAAGTTAAAGAATTATTTTAAAAGATTAAAAAGAAATAAAGGATTCTTTTATAATACTAAATAAAAAGGATCGTTGGAGAAAAAGTAACGATGTGTTTGAATTGGAGAAGAGAAAATTGAAGGGAGAAAAAAATGAGAAGAAAAGAGAGAGAAAAGAAAAGTGAAAAAAAATATATATATTTTTCATATGTTTGAATAGATGAAGAGAAAATAAAGAGAAAAGAAAATTTATTAATTTAAAATGACAATAATAGCTTTACTTACTATATGAAATAAATAAGTTTCACATTTAAAAAAATTATGTTTTAAATTTAAATTAATTATTTTGAATTTATACATATATTTTTTAAAAAAAGAAATAAGAATAATAAATAAAAAAAATTGTATCAAAGCTACATTTTGAATTTTAAAAAATAATTAAAAAAACTAATTTAAAAAAATATTCAAATAATAACAAAATCATTTTTGAATAAAGTCAACAAAATTTTTTTATTAAACAAAAACACACTTAAAATTAAAAAATTTTGAAAAATATATTCTTTAAATTAATTAAATTTTATTTTTTAATAAATTACATATAAATTATTTCATTTTAACACAATAAAGATATTTATTTATTTTAAATTTTATAAATATTATTTTAACATATATTAATTAATTTAAATATATTATATATATATATAAATATAATAAATATTTTTAAATTATATTTATATATTATATATTATAATATAATATATATTAATATACAAATATTACAAATTGAAAAATATATATATATATATATACACATATATGCAATTGTCATTGCAATGCATATATATATATATAGATATACCATCTCACCAAAATTTGGTTCGATGATATTATTCAATCAAATTTTTATTTAGTTTTTTCTTAAATTTAATTTTTTTAATTTTTAAATTAAAAATTATTTTTAAGAAATATATTTTTACAATTAATTAAATTTTATTTTTTAAAAATTTATTTATAAATTATTATTTTAATAAAATAAATATAATTATTTATTGTAAAATTTTATAAAAATTATTTTAATATACATTACTTAATTTAAATTTAATATATATAAATATAATAAATATTGTTTAATTAAATTTATATATTATTATATATTATAATAGTATATATATTAATATATAAACATTATATATATATATATATATATATATATATATATATGCATTGTCATATATATATCATCCGACTAAGTTTTGCTTGGATTGCAGTTGATGGCCCTTTTTTATTCTTTTGATATCTAATTTTTTTATTTTGAAATTAAAAAATATTTTAAAATATATTTTTTGAATTAATTATATTTTATTTTTCAAAAAGTTATTTATATATTATTATTTTAATACAATAAATATGATTATTTATTTAAAAATTTTATAAATATTATTTTAATATATATTAAGTGATTTAAATATAATATATTTAAATGTAATAAGTATTTTTTAATTATATTTATATATTATATATAACATATTATTATATATTATAATAGTATATATAATATTATATAAATATTATATATTAAAAAATATTATTTATATATATATTCATTGCCATATATATCATTTGATTAAAATTTCATTGGATGATATCATTTGACCAAATTTTGGTCAGAGTTGATTTTTTTTCTTTTGATATCTAATTTTTTGATTTTGAAATTAAAAAATATTAAATATATATATAATTTTTAAATTAATTAAATTCTATTTTTAAAAAAATTATTTATAAATTATTATTATTATTTATTATAATTCTATTCCATGTATACTATGATGCAGAGATGATGGTGATTTAGAAATTAGTCAATGACATTTGAAAATTGATGTATAATTAGTTATTTGACCCATGCTTTTGCACGATGTACTTAAAAGGATGCTTTTATCTCTGAGCTTAAATGATATACGATATATATATATATATTAATAGAGTGATTTTAAATAAGATTTATAAATGAAGAAAGAGCTAAAGAAAGTAAAGATAAAAGTTTAGTTAAAGCATAAAATAGTTATCAAAAAATAGAAAAAAAGTTAAGTTAAGGCAAGGAAGAATTAAGGAGAGTAAAAATAAAAGTTAAAGATAAATAAAAAATGAAAAATTTTAAGTAGAGCAAGACGTTAGGCATAGCGTTGTTCGAGCACAACACCCAAAACTTGAGCAGAAATATACTCTTGTAAACACCGTATTTTGTCCGAACCAATTGCAAAAATAATAAAATTAAAAAAAAAAGAAAATATAAAAAAACAAAAAAATGAAAAATTAATTAAATTAAAAAAAAGGAAGCTTAAGAAAACAATATAAAAAAAATCAATCAATAATAAAAAAAAAAGAAGAAGCAGCCCAAAACCCAAAAAAAAAAAAAGAAGACAGAAATTGAGAATGAGGTCGGAAATTAAAGAAAAAGAAGGGCCCTAACCAGATAAAATAAAATAGGAAAAAGCAAATAAAATAATTAATTTTTTTAAAAAAATAATAATAATAATAAGATAGAGGCCAATTTAAAGCCCAAAACTCCCAGGCCCACCTTGTTAAATCTGGCCCAACCCCCTTCTAAAGCCCAACCCGGAGCCAGATCAACCCATTACTCTCTCTGGCACTCCTACTCCTGGAAACACGCAAGACGACATACACAGAGGGGCAGAGGAAAAAGAGAAGAAGGGAAGGTTCAGTGACTCCAGAAAAAACGCTGAGCAAGAGCAGAAGGGTCTGGGAGAAGGTTCAGGCGGCGAGGGGCTCAAGGAGTTGACTCCCTCCTCATGTCGCCTTCACCATCAAACTAGAGAGGGGGAAGCCAGAAAAAGGGGAAAAGGCAGAGGAGAATCAGAAAACTAGGGGCAGCGAAAATAAAAGGAGATAGAGAGAGGGAGACCAAGGGGGAGCGAGGCAGAGAGGAACCGAAAAATCAAGAGATGAAGAGACCAATGGAGAGGACGGAGGGAGGAGGAAAACCGAAAAAAATGGAGAGATAGGAGGCAGAGAGAGTGTGAACAGAGAGAGCGAGAGAGAGGGAGATTGAGGACGAAGAGACAGAGACGAGAGAGCGAGAGAGGATTTGCGAGGCAGAGGAGAATCGAAACAAAACTGGGGGCTGAAGAGCGTTTCGTCGGATTCGAATTAAGGACAATCAGGGGAAACAGAATTAAGAGGAAGTCGAGAACAGGGGACTCGAAATTTGAGAAGCAGAGAGAGCCGCGAAGTTCATCTTCCAACCACCACCCCACAGGTAAGCCACTAGAAATCTCCCTTAGCTTCTGATGATTTCTGCTTGAAGTTGATGGGATTTGTAACTGAAATGGGAAAATCGAGTTTTGAAACGCAATGATGCACTGTATATTGGGAGATATGCACGCCAGGTGCTCGACAAAATGCGTGAGAAGGAATTTAGCTTCGGTGTTGTATTTGATTATGGTTTCAACTAAAAGAATTTCAGTTTTGTGCGTCAATTTTTTTCCTTTTTCTCTCTTTGTTATTGAGCTTGCATAATCTGTTCGATGGTGCTGTTCTTGGGGTGTAAGGCGCAAGAGTCTGGGTTTAATCTTGTTTAGCGTTAGCACAGGGTTTCAGAGTTGATTTTCAGCTATAAAACGCTATGCTTGGATTTCTGGTTTTTTTTTATATATAAAAAAAAACTGTTTAGGAGTCTTCTGTAAGGTGCTAACGTGCCCCATTAGCCTTAATATGATTTGATTCTGCCTACTCGTCCAGATGGATATTAGGTGCAGAGTGTAATATGTGCTTTCTACTTCAAAATGGATGCCAGAACCCTTAGCTTGAGTGATGCCTTCTGGCTTATGGTTTAATCTTTCTTCTTAGAGGATATGGGCTAAAGCTCAGAGCTAAAATCACGTTTGCTGTCATATCAATCTTGACATAGTCTAACACTTTTTGCTATCATCCCATTTTTTTTAACAAAGCTTATATAAATCTAATTGCTATAAGTATTCTTTATTCATTGTATCATTGTCTTCGTTGATTATATGGTTCGAAACTTCGCTACTTCAAGGCATGAGGAAATTTTTCTCTTAAACGAAAAAAGTCATCTTTCATTCCCTTAAATGACTCATGAATAAAACAAGAATAAAGGATTTGCTATCAAAATCACTCCTTGCATGGCTTGACCCCTTAGATTAATTTCATCTCATTTTTAAATTCGTTGTGTGGGATTTCTTGTCCCTTCAAACGCATATGAGTCGATTAAAGGGTATGTGTGGCAATAAGCCTCCTTAACCGTTATTGAGTTTTATGTTAATTGTAGCTTACACAAACGGGGTCTGATTCCGAATAAAAGGGCACGCCAAAATAAAAAGAGATTCTTAAGGAAAGCCAAAAAACAACAACAACGCAAAATTAGAAACCCAAAAGAAAATGATATAAAAAAAAATATAAATAATAAAGGAGTTTTCTTTTCAAAAAAAAGGAGGGAGAATTTTCAAAGATAGGGAAGCTCTAGAAATAAAAAAAAAAAGTCATCAGAAGAATCAAATGGAAAATTAGAATACAAATAAGATATTAGGGAAAGGCATCATATAAAAAAAAAAAAAAAACCTAATTAAGGCAAAATCGAAGGGGGAAGGTGAAAAGGGTTAAAGAAGTGAAATCTAGTCTTTGCAAATTAAAATATACTAACCAATTGTGAAATTACTTCTATTTAAAGGCCAAATGATTTCCATTTCTTGCAAAAAAAAAAAAAAAAAACACAGAAGAGAAAAAGCAAATAAACAAAACAAAAAAGAATAAAAAATATATATAAAAAAATATATACACAAAATAAAGATAAACAGAGATGAAAATAAAAAGAAGAAGAAAAATAAAAGTAGAACACAAAATAAAAAAAAAAAACAAAAAGAGAGATAATGAAAATCAAGAGATAAAAAAACAAAACAAAACAAAAACAAAAAAAATAAATAATAATAAAACAAAAAAAGAAAAAATAATAATTAAAAAAAACAAAATAAAAACATAAAACAAAAAAAATTCGAAAAAATCAAAGAAGTAAACAAAAAAAAAATCAAAATTAGTAAAAGAATTAAGACAAAAAAAAAGAGAAGAAGCACCAACAAAAATTTAAAAAGGAAAAAAGCTAAAAGTGAGGGGAGAGTAAAGAAATAAAATTTACATTATCTTTAGCAAAATTAAATTACATAAACTAATTCTAAATCACATTTTATTGCTAAAGGTAAAAGTAATTTCATGTCCTTTCTCCTTTCATACAACAAAAAAAGACAAAATAATAATAATAAATAAAAATTCAAAAAAAATAATAAAACAATAAAACATAAAATAAAAACAATGAAATAAAAATGAATGAAAAAAGGAAAGCAAGAGAGGGAAAGAGAAAATCAGAAATGCAAGAAAAATTAAATTAAATTTTCTTCTAACAAATTAAAACATATCGACCAATTTCAAAACTCGCTTTATTCGTTAACAGGAAAAGTGATTTATTTTTCTTCATCCTTTCGAAAAAAACAACACCCAAATAAAAAAGTTTAAATAGAAAAAGATTAAATTAAAAAATTAGAAAAACAAAGAACAAAAACAAAACAAAACAAAGAAAAAAAAACAACACAAAAAAAAAAAAAACAAAACACAAAATAAAGAAGAAAAAGCAACCAACAAATATAATCTCCGGTCGAACTACGTGGACTTTGATCCCTCTCGGAGGGTACGTAGGCTCTAGGCTTTCATCCTAGGTCAAGTCCATCCTTGTAAATTAAATTTCTTATTTAGTTTTTATTTTTTTCTTATTTTATTGTCTTTCTATTTTTTTTCTAACTTTGTTTTTTTGGTTTCTTTCTTCTTTTTCTTTTTCAACTTTATTTCTTTTACCTTTATTCTTTATCTTGCATGTGATTTGTTAAGAGAATCAAAATAGACTAAAGGCCATATTTATTTTACACAACTGACTTAGGGTAACCGTTTTTAGCAACGGGTGTTGTGAGGTGCCTAATACCTTCCTCACTCACAATTGATTCCTGAACTTATTCTCTGGTTCGTAGACCATTTTTCTTGTTTTTCAAGTAAAAAGGCTTTTCCAAAGTTTTTCCTTTTCAAAAATTAAAATTTTGGTGGCGACTCTACTACTTATTTTTATTTTGATTTCAGTCTTCATTTTCTCTGGAGATTGAATCGAAAAAATTTCTTTTTTGAAATTCTCTTTTTAAAAAAGCGCCACGCGGTCGCATTTTCGGGTGTGACAACTCTCATTTATGATGAATTGCGAGAAACAAAGGAAGCGGTTAGAGCAAAGAAAAAAAGTCAACAATAGAGTTTGCACGCTATAGAAGCCACCCTAACTCAACAGACTCAAATG
The DNA here is from genome assembly GCA_032878935.1 of Erythrophleum fordii. Lineage (NCBI taxonomy): Eukaryota > Viridiplantae > Streptophyta > Magnoliopsida > Fabales > Fabaceae > Erythrophleum > Erythrophleum fordii. The sequence continues at coordinate 47,764,630 of JAVQMF010000054.1, forward strand.
ATAAACCAAACTTTTAAGATTTTGGCAGCTTAGATTCAAGGACTCTAAGATTTAATTTATAATCTATAATCATTTGGTCATTTGGTCATCTAAGTTGCTTGTGATGGCACCATCTTGTTAAAATATTTTATTTTTTTGTTTGGATATTTTTCTATGATTTTATACTATTATTGTGGATAATCTTTTTAATAATTTATGTTGAATTCTATTGCATGAATTTTCTATGTGCTTGTCCTTTTTGTTGCTGACAACAAGAGGGAGAAAAATGTTAGTTTATGCAAAATTCTTCTTTTGCTAAGTTTAACTTAATTTCTTTGAGTTACACTTAACTTTATTTTGTATGAGGTTAAGGTTAATTTAAGCTCACTTGTTAAGGTTAATTTAAGTACACTTTTTATTGGTTAAGTTATGCTCTTGTTGATTGGATAAACTTTAGCTTCACTTGTTGCATCGCATTAAACTTTATCTTGTGTCAGGCTAACCTATTGTTTGTTATGCTAGTTTTCTCATAATGTTATTAGGCCATTAAAGCTTCGCTCAACTTGGTTTGCTAAAGGAGGTGCATTTAACTTTGACAGATAAGGTTGACAAAACAATATACTATGACAAAAGGTAACAAAAAAGTGGTTGAAAAATTAAAATCTTGTCAAGAAAACAAAGAGATATTACATAGTTGAATAATATGAAATGAGTTATCATAATATAAAGTAAATTTTTGTTTATCACAGGGACATAATTTTATTTATATGGGTTATTGATGTGAGTTTTATCAATATTGTTCGTTTGCAATGTATATGTCTTATTTTTATTTATTTGTTAGTTATTTGGCAATATAAGTCTAGCAAGTATGAGAGGTTAATAATCTATGAGATTTATGAAATAGAATGAATAGAATGTAACAAAGAAAGTGGATAATGATAGTAAGGTAATAACATCTTAAGTTTTGTTTATGTTTTCCTTTGTTAAAATTGTTTGTACAAACTAAACTTGTTTCTATGCTTAACTTTGTCCATTGTATATGTTTGCTTAACCTTTTGTTTACTTGATTATTATTTTTCTTTGTTTAACTTTGTCTTTTATGTATATTTGCTCAACTTTTTTGTCTGCTTAAACCTAAGTTAAATATGTGGTAGTTAAGTTGAATATGTGTTACGTGCATAAATATCATCAATGAATAAATTCTATAAAATTAATTCATGAAACTTCTTGAGGTGCAAAAGTTGAGAATTTCATTTGACTACTTGAATGACACATATTATCAAATTTGAATTTGATAGTTACACTTTTGGTGGACACGTAATTAAAGCCAGGTGGTATCAAAGCAATGCTTTGTTTTCTTCTAGTAGTTCAATTTCTATAGAAATCACATTCACTTTGTCTCTTTTTGAAAGCACTACAAGGAATTAAAAACCCTAAATGATGTATAGACCTAAAGTTCAATCATTTCACTTTACATGGAAGATGATCTCATAGATAAAAGAAATTCATCTCTATGTCAATTATTATAGACATAGATGACAAAGATAAAAGGGAAGAAGAAGCTTATAAGAATAATCAATTTAAGAAAATGGCAAAAGAACAATGCTAAATCTCTAAGAAAGTCTCTAAAGTCCCAAACCCTAAGAGAAGGAAAAGTAGTAGAGTAAGCCAATAGGAACATTCAAAGATGGAGTAATGCCTGTCAACAAGCATTAAAATTTCTAAAGCAGTAAAGCCTGTCTTAGTCAACAAGGTAGTTCTTATGAGAAAAGGGAAAGAAAAGGTTACCATTTCTAATATTTTATCTTATCTTTGATCATGAAAATATCTATTGCAGCTATTTTAGTTTAGTAAAATGATTAACTGTTATCTATTAGAATTGATTTAACAAGGAATTTTAATGATGTAGCCTTAGTGTCTTAAAGAAAATCTTTTAAGCTATAATATGAAGATTGCATTTAGTTTAATAAGGTCTTGTGCATAAAATTTCAAGGGTAAATGATATAGTTCTACATTAATGTCTTTTTCTAATATAATGGCGTCTATTAAGGTTGTCAAACTGGTAATTTTAAACAAATTTATTAAAGAGATAGACTCATAATATAAACTTGTAAGAGTTTACTTCTTGTTAATAAATGGTTGTTGAAATATATAATTACATTATACATAATAGTTAAGATACAATATAAAAGTAAGAAATTTATTCAATCATAATTATAGTTATATTAATTCAAAAAAAAATTATCCATACTTCATAATATTCAACATGGAAATTCCATAGTCATTCAACATAACAAAAGTTGTGCCGAATGTATGTAAAATGAATAGAATGAAGCAAGTATAAAAACGAACAAAGCAACAACAAAATGAAGTAATTAGAAGAATAAGCATGGTAATGACAAAATACACATGAAGCTATAGGAAAACAGAGTTATGCCATGTAGTGTTGGTGCCATAATGTTATGTGACGGTGTGAGTGTATGCAAATATAGGTAGTGTTTCTTTCCTTGGCTAGGGCATATAGAGTAAAAGATAGTCGCATAAAACTAAAACATGAATATGAGATCATAGAAAGCAAGTTAACCCAACTTAAAATGCAGTGTTTGGCATTTTCTCTCTCTTTTTTTTTTTTGGTCTTTGTACTTTAGAAGGCTAAGAAGACTTATTTTTAAGTGGGTTTTTTATATAGGCCTTTTGAATTTTTTTTTAGCAAAGTTGACACAATTTGAAGATCAACTCAAGTCTGAAAACCAAAAATTATAGCTAGCCAAACTATAATTCTCAAACTAAGGGTCCATTGAATAGAATCACATATATGAAACAATGCCAAAATTAAAACTAGACTAAATGGAACACCATTGGAATATAGAATCTTGCATTAATCAACTTGACATTTAACGCCATAATTATAAGGAATTTATTAATATTAACTTAAGCATAAAGGAAATCCACACATACAGATAAGAGGTGCAAGGTTAGCACATATTATACACACATGTAACAAAAATAGAAGCCATACCATCTACCACATAATAGGAGAAACTTTATCTTCCAAACAACTCCCTTGATTATATATGCATAGTTAAAGCATTTAAGGGTTCAAACTAAGTCATCAGTCAGCCACAAAGTATATAACATGAACTACTTAATATCAAAGAGAAATTCTACAACATATACACATCAGGTATAGTTATGCATTACAAGTGATAGAATAAAATCAATCATATATTCTAAAACAAATGTCTATTTATGTATGTAAAATGGGTGATAAATGATAGCTTTCATAAGATAGTTGGATAAAGTGTGTTTTAATTAAATGTAAATATTTTTTTTCTAATAACTTACGTATATTATTTTAAATGAACTAAAATAACAAAGGGTGAAATGGAAGGCTTTTATCTGATAGATGGTAAAGAAGAGTCCAAACTTCATCAAAGGCTTCATATTGCAAGAAAGAACATTGTATAATCCTGATAATAAATTGAAAACTTAAAATAAGTCTACAAAAGGAGATATTACAATGACTGGTGCAAACAAGTTGATGACTTTTTTTTTTAAAGATGATATATGGATAATCATCAAAATTCAAGACAAACTATAAGAGCAACATATATGTGTCACCTAACAAGGTACGTAATGTCTTAGAATGAAAATTCAATGTCATTTTATAAGGTAAAAATTGGCCAATTGTGTAGATGCTTGGCAAAAGGAACCTGGTTTTAGTACTACAGAACCAAGCAAGAAGGTGGTTTGGCTTTGAAGAGAGTTAGGTTTTCTATGTCGATAGGCACATTTGAATTATGTTTGTTAAATCAGATTCCTTGCAAAAGGCATTAATTAAAAGAATTTAGGAATAAAAAAATTTACACAACAATGTACCCAATCTTAGAGAAAAACCTTGAACCTGAGGGGCTTAGCCAAATATTTCTTGAGATTTAAATGAGGCAATGACAAGGATACTTCATATAATTTCTTAAATGGCCATCTTAATGGCAGGTTAGCAACTACATATGGTTAAAAGGGTTATTATCAAATTATAAACAATATAGCTACAAAATTAAGTAGTGTGGTAAACCCTGTGAGTTGAAATTGGAGGTCAACATAGTCAAACAATATTATTTAGATTCAAATTAGTTGTATTTTCCTAGTGTATCCATGTCTAAAACAAGTTATCTATCTTTAACTTATTAACAACTATAGAAAGTTGCAAGCATGAAACTATGCATAAAATATGATTTCTTTTCTCTCCCTCTTAGAGATAGTAATTCAAGGTTTCATGCTAAAAATAAGCCAATTTTCATGTTAAACACAAATGTCATAACAAACATTGTTTTACAAAGTATTAAACTCAAATCTGAAGCTAAGAACAAAGCCAGTTTCAAGTTGAACTCCTTAAGATAGCAAATACATGTTGGAAAAGCATTCAAGTTCAATTTTGTGACTGAAACCAATGAAAATATATCCTAAAACAAGTAGGACAACATCAATGTTTTAAACAACTGCTAAACTCAGTTTTATACTTGAAACCTCTTTCAAATTAGTGCTAAAACTAGTGAAACGACAACCAATGTTCTAAACAGATTTAAAACTCATCATTAAGCATGAAATCAATCCAAAATTAAGGTGAAATTAAAAGGGGAAAGTGGCCAATGTCTCACTTATAATTTACAGCAAAGTCAAACTAGAAACCAAGGTTAAATCATGTTGAAAATAATAGGATAATAAGCATGCATTTTAGACAAATGTAAAACTTACCCTCGTGCAACTAGTCTAAATCTATGCTAGAAGCCTATAATTATTGGGATAGAAAACACTACTTTAAGTCAATATTTTGACATCAATGTGCATTAAAAACAAGGTAGCATCATCAAAAACAATTTATTATATTTACTTTGTTATGTCAAAATCTAAGTCTCAAAAGAATAATGAGGAAGGGTGATAACAAGTTCCATGGAAGGAGCTTTATTAAGTAGCAATGTAGTATGCTAAGTCCAAGGTCATTCCTCTTCCAGAGCTGAAAATACTACCTAAAAGACCTTGCGTAGACATTAGCAATAACATATGAGAGAAAAATTCCAACACTAAATTATGACACTAAAGGATAAGCATGAAACATAACTCTAAATTTTAAACTAATGTCTGTCATATAATTAAAGTAAGTAGCAGATTGTTATAGAAATCTAAAAGACATCACGTTTCAAAACCCATAAAAGGAGTGCAAAAAAACCTATTGAACAAGTACAAGAATTTAGTATATGAAATTTCATATAGAGTAATCTTGAAAAGCAAAATCACACCATACAAGATAGTATAATCCGACAATTTGAAAAAAGTTGAGGTGAACAAATTCATCAAACTCAAATTCAATGATATGACTACACAAAAGGACTAATACATATAAACTATAGCCTAACAAAGGAACATTGAAGGAAGAAGGAAATTTAACATCTTATAAGGCCTCCAAAGATGTTTCAATTATGATTATGGTAGGGTTTATAATAATAATTGAGGTAGAATTAAAGAATACTTACTTCTTTGACTATAGAACTAATTTTGTCATATCTCAAATTAGGAGGATGACTGACATAGAATACAAAGAATTTCTTATACATGTAAGCCTACATAATATAATTAATGGAAGGAAATAATATAAAAGAAATTCTTATTTTTATACATATAATTGTTTTACTTAAGAGCTTTGTATTCAACACACTCAACACAACCTAATTAACATGACTACATAGGATAGGTTGGAACTAGCTTGTAAATCTAAGGGGTTACTCTATATTGCAACAAAACAAAAATACAAGTTCATCGGAAAAGTTGTACACACAACATTTGTGGGCTCACCAACAAAGTATTAGCTAATCCTTGACACTACGTGTAAATCTTAACTGTCTTTAAAACTTGTAAAACATTAGAAAGGTGTGTTGCTTACGTAAACGATGTTGATCACATTTTACATCTAAAACTTTTAATTCTGATTGAATATTTCGAGAATTAATTATGAAGAAAGCATAATGCATCAATATATGTATATAATATATATATATATATATATATAAATAAAGATAAGAGAAATTTGGCACCCATTCATCAACCTTGGGATAAGTTCACCTCGTATTGCGTGCTATCATCTTTTTCATTTTAAAATGTCACATGGATTTTGTGTAGCACAAGCCCAAGCCTCTCCCATCCCTGGTGTATGTCCAAATTAAACGGAAGATTATTTTTTTTTTATATTTTCAAAAAAATAATTATTTTAAAAAGAGTAAAATAAAAAATAAAATTATTTTTTTAACTATAAATTTTTAAAAAAATATTGTTTAAACTTAAAAAATTAAAAAAAAAATTGACAAAAAAAAGTGTATGGGAGAGGAAAAAAGGGACTATCCTTTTCCCCTATCTGGTTATGTTAAACGAAGTATAAAAGGAGTACGACAAAATAAGTGTATAAAAAATATTGACAAAAAAAAGTGTATGAGAAAAAAGGGACTAATTTTATATAAAATATTAGTAAAGCACAGAAAATGGTAAAAGTGGAAAAAATGAAAATTTATGTTATTTGAAAATTATAATTTTTTTTCAATATATTTTCATTTCTAAATTATAATATTTTTTCCAATTCATTTAGTAAACATGTTTTATTTTGAAAAAGGTCGATAGAAGAATGGACGATCACCTTCGGAAGTGTAAAAAATTCAAAACATAAAAAAGGCGAGTTCTTGTCCCTTCACTATTGCCAATTTCTGAGATCCCGCCGAAGGGCATATCTTATCTTCAGTTTTCAAATTTTGAGTTCATATGTCGTTTGTGACTTCACGTACATTTTCTTCCAAGTTCCATCCTCATCTCTGATTCTGAGATTACAACGTTGTTCCTCCCCCTACTGTTCAAAGCAAACCCTAGAAATCATTGTCTTGCATTGAACTTTTCGGGACATTCCGATTCCATCCCTAATGGCTACCCCTGATTCCACTGCAACTTCTGTCCCGTTCTCAGCTGTAAACTCCTTTCTTCTTCTTCTTATTCTTTAACTTCTTTCCATTTGATCAGTTTTATTAGGGATTCAAGAAAATTGCAGCTTCTAGTTGTTTAAGAATCGAAAGTTTGTGACTTTATTGCGGATCATTAATCTTCTGATTTTTTTTTTCCCAGACGAAGGAGAACACGACTCCAATTTCGTCCAAAATCGCGGTACGTTTTTCATTTTTAATTTTTTTGCCGAGTAGGAATTTCATTTGAGCATTTTGTCATGGTTGGGTGCTTCGAGATTGCAGAAAACAAAACATATGCAACTTTAAATTTCTTGGTTTTATTTCAAGGTTATTTAACTAGATGAGCCAAAATGAAGTTAAAAACTATTTAGCTTGATATAAACTTGACTCTTGGAATTGCTGTGTTCGTTTCCAGGAATTAAATGAGTCAAGATCGGAGCTTCTCAACAGAATTCAGAGCTTGAAACAGGTGACATTTATCGGATCTTTTCAAAATCCTAGTATTGTTATGATGTTACGCCCAAAGACTAAGGAGTTGTACCTGTTTTATGCATTTTAATTTTCAACCTTGGTGGATTTGGTGTTTATTTTTTGTCGATTCCTTCTTTTCCTGGCCACTAGGATTTGCAAAATTGGAGGTCAAAGCTAGACACGCAAGTGAAGGTTTATCGTGATGTAAGTGATGATAAATCTCTGCAAAACGCTGCATTATGCTGCAGGGTTTTGTTTTAAGATGTTTCCTTGTTGCTTCTATGCCTATGTAGATATAGGACATTTCAAAAGCAGAAATTTTATGCTTGGACTCTTTTTACATTAAATGCAATGGTCATGTCTTGAATATAACTAAACGGATTTTATTTCTATTCCTGATGGTATAGTTGTTAAATTTTTCATTCATTTTGTCATGTTAAGTGTCTTTATGGTGCTTATCGAGAGACATTTGATATACTATCAATTTTTTTTCTGGATGTGTTTCTCACGTTTAATGGGCAATTATTGGAAGAGTAATTCTTCCCACATTTGCAGTATGGAATTACATATTGAACTTTTTTTTTTTTTTTTTTCCAAATGTTACCTCTGCATTATAAATCTGTTCCATGTATACCCTCGTGCAGTGGTGCTGATTTGGGAATTGGTCAATGGCATCTATAATATGTCACATAGCCGAATTCATATATCCTGCACTTACCTGGGAGAATTAATTTAGCAAGAAGTTTTCAATGGTGCAGCCCTAGTATCTCAAAGAAAAGCTTTTGGGCTGTAATATGAAGACTGCATTTAATTTAATAAGGTCTTGTGCGTAGAACTTTGAGGGTAAATTGTGTAGTTTTACGTTAATGTCTTTTCCTAACATAATGGTGCCCATGGTTGACGAACAGTTTGTTTAGATGTAGAAAGTTGGAAAAAAAAAAAACCCTTTTATTGCTTTTCAACACCCATAGTTGAATACAATTGACGAAAAACCTGTAATGTAATTTTACTATCCTAATAGATGGATTTATACATGTCATAACTGCAGTATGACTGCCCTAGATTTGAGGGTTTTCCATGACTCATTTATTCGTCTCTGCATCATGGTTTGGCTATATTAGATTTTGTCTATGTTATCAGCTTGCAAAATTTTTCATAGGATAATAAGAATTAAGATCTAATGAAAGCAATATATTCAATCTAGGTGTTTTTCTTCCATTTTTGTAGTGTTGCAACTCAACACCTTCTCTTTGGTTCATGCAGGAGCTTTCAGAACTCAAGAAGACACTCAATGTTGAAGTGGAGCAACTCCGAACAGTAAGTGGTTTTAGTCTTTTCCTCATGTGTTTTCTTTCCAATGAAATTTGTTCAAATTTTGTTTATGAAATCAAAACTAGGAATTTCAAGACCTGAGGACAACCCTTCAGCAGCAACAAGAGGATGTTACTGCTAGCTTAAGAAACTTGGGGGTAAGTCTTTCAGAGGATTATTTTCCTCTGCATTTGGGGAGGTTATGTTTGAAATTTTCTCCCAAATTTTACGGGTACTTCAAGTATTAAGTATGCCAAGCTCAATAAATGCCTTTGCTGTTTTGCAGTTACAAGATGTTTCAGGAGATAGCGAGAAAGCTGAGTCACAGGAGACTGAGATAGAAGAAATTGAGAAGGAAGAGCAGCATGTGTTGCCCAAGGAAGACATTGGTAAAATAGCTGAAAACTAAATGGGCATAGGTCTGGAGTATTTGCAATTAGTAATGCATACCCTAAGAGGACATGAATGACTTTATGTGTCCTTATATTGGTTAGTTCTATCACCTATGTTGTGTTTGTCATGTAAGAATGGGTTCAATCTGGTCGTTGGGGATAAAACAGGATTTGTGATGCAATCAATGTTAAATTTTGCTATTAGCCTTCATTTCGTGCAATTCGTATTTACTCAAATAAATTATAGCTCTGGTTGGGCAAAATGCCTGATACGTGTGGTATGCCTCCATTTACTTCTATGCGGAATCATACAGCTAACCCTGTGTTTATTACTTTAGTGGTCTCGACTAGGCCATTCCCATTTTACTTTCCTCCCAATTCCTTTCTCTTAACTTCATCTCATGCTTCTCTCTAGTCATTTTATTCTGCCTCTCATACTTCAATGTTTATGACGAAGGCCACGCAGAGAGTCAAATTGGGCATAACTGGGTTTAAGTTACGAGAATGAAGTGGACTTTGTAGTTTGACAATGTAGAAAACGCATGTAGTAATGCTGAAAGGCCTAAATGTAGCACTTCCCAATCTAACGACTGTTAACAAAGGATTTTAAAATTAAAGTTTAATCTGAAATTAATGTTCACCAACCGTGGCTTGTACGGATTGAGTTATTGTAGGGGTAGTTTCAAATGCTATTAATTTTTCTTGGAGATGTTCCAATATTATTGTCCGTTTGGTTTATCAGGAAAGATGGAGAGAAAAAGAAAAAGTAATGAAAAGTTTGACAAAATTTTAATTTTAATTTTATAATTATTATTTAATATTCTCTAACAATAATTATTTAATCATTAAAAATAAAAATATTATAAGTATTTTTTATTTATAAAATTATTATTATTTTTTTATTTTCATACTTAATTTTTTGCTTATCAAACAGGCTTTATGAGCGGCTCATATACTTGTATGCGTGACATTATGTGAGTTCTTTCATCATTTAATGATTTACAAAATTAAGTTTGCCTTGTCAGTTGGTGAAGTGAACTTCTGATTCAAGAAATAAGTTTACGTTTCAAAACAGAAAGTGTTTAGTTGAACTTATGATCCAAGTATTCAACAAAGACATCAGTTCATTTGTACGCCTCCTATGCGGAGCTGTGAAGCCTTGGAATTTTTATGGGTGCCCAGGAAACGTCATTATGGCTACTTAACTCCGTTTACCTACCATCATATAATGCAACTTGCACCTGGATACGAGTATTCTGGATTTATACCCACAATTCAAAATATAAGATATTTTAAATTAAGTCTGTTCCATTAAAACTAAATTATTTAAGTTGATTATCTATAAATAATCTAGAATTTCATTATAAAAGTATCCCTAAAATACTCGTATATTTGTTTTATTATTAACTTCTTGTATTTATTTGTAATTGTCAAATCCTTCTTTTCTTAACTCTCTTCAATTTATTACACTATTATTATGTACAATATCATTACTCTTGTAAGATCTTGAACGCTACCCTCTGGCAATGCTTTCGAGAAATGCCATTCTGTGGGGGCAAAACGGAAACTCTGCAGCCATAGATAGTACGACTACCCCCCTTATTTTAGAATGATCGTGGATTGCGGAATATATGTGGGATTATGTGGATCCATGAAATTGCGCAATCATAGGTCATAGCCTATAGAAACATGAATTTCTTACCGGAAATGTGAACTGTGAGCTTGAATGCAATATTATGGTAAAAAGACAATATTCTTCTCGTGGGAAGTTTTTGTAGCACATAGAACATTGAGATGAAAAAAATACTTGCTAGGATTTTATTTTACATACCATGTTTATTTCGTTGGTGTTTACAAGTAGAAATTAATAATAAAATATATAATTTTAATATAATAATTTTTTTAAATTATAAAAAATTTATTTTGAAATATATATACATATAAACTATTTAGTTATTTAATTTTAAAAATATACAATTTAGTCTTTTAAAGATACTTATGTCAACTATTTGATTTTTTTAATTTTAAAAATACACAATTTAGTCTTTAGAAATTTTATTTATTGATCACATGAGTATATATTGATGGCGGCTAATGAGCTAAAATTTTTCAACAATTTTAAGATTTATGAGCTAAATATTTGCGGCATGTAAATTTCAAGAATTTAATTATATATTCTTAAAATTTAAAACTAAATAGTTGGTGTATATATATTTTAAAACAAAAAATTTATTTTTTTCTTCAAATTTTATATGACAAATTTATTTAGAAATATATCATGATCAGAGGAGTAAATCGTATACAATCTCTTCTCTTCTTCTCTCTCTTTTTCACTCCAAATTTATAAAAAAATTTAGGAAGAGATACCTGAGAAGATATAAGCATTACCCATAAATGCCTCTAGTTACTATTGATTATTTTCTGGTTGGTAGATGGATTAGCTCAGATTGGACTTTTCCCGCTGTAGATTTTGCAGTAGTCATTTCTCATGGAATATTTTTACTCCAGCGAAGACTAGTCCTTTCTTTTACGAGCAGTAAATTGAGCCAAGTAGGTGAATTGAAGTGATTATGACCAAACTGAAAGCATTCAAGAGGCTCTTCTGGTTCTGGGCTTATATTCTTCGCTCCCTCTTTCTCCACACCCTTGGCGCTTTTTACCTTGTCCTATATACTATTTCTTGGTTCCTTTATGTTCCTCCTACAAGAAATTGTCTTTTCTTATTACTTGAATTTTCCTAGAAAAGAAGGGGGGAAAAAGAGTAAAAATTAGGGAGGAGGGGGAGTGGTCCTATTCAATCAGTCAAACCCTAAAAGGATTGTATTAAAGCATCCGCTTTCATGCAAGGAAAGGAAATTTGCAGGTGCTTTCTCGGGGCAAATTGGGAAGATAACCTAGTCTTAATCCAACTTACTTAATAGATTTGATAGGAGTGTCAATTTTTTATTCAACAAAGTTATAATGAAGAATCTTATCTAGAAGAATAACAAATAGTTTCCTAGATAACAAATCCCTTCGTAACATATGAAAACAAAAGCTTAGAACATCTATAATGGACAAAAAATTCAAGGGAGGATAAATGAAAAAGAATAATTAAACAATATAATACGTGAGTGTCATGGGTAATAAAGTGAAGTATATATAAGAAAATAGGAGAGGGAAGGGAGTAGAATAATGGTAAATTGCAAAATGATGGAAACAATATGTTCTTCTGTCATTGTCTCATTATACTTTGATAGCCATCCTGGCCTGCACACTTTGCTCCCCTGCAGAGTACATATCACAGAGTACATTCTTGGCATTTTCCCTTCTTTTTTAAGCCCCACTATACACTTCTTTCTCTCTATAATTTCAAGTTTCCACTCACTCCTCACCATTCCTGCAGCCTCTCACAAGTCACAAGCACTTCTCTTTCTCTAATGGATGCAAAATCTGCTGAAGTTCCCTCTCAGATTTTGAAGTATCGGGTAATTACATTCAAGAATCAGGCCCTATTCTAAATTTAGCTCCTTTATCTACTGAAGTCTGAAAGTTCATTTTTCCCCCTGTTTCTCAGACATGGTTCTTGAAAGTTCCTATCCACTGTGAAGGTTGCAGGAGGAAAGTCAAGAAAGTTCTACAGAGAATTGATGGTACTAACTAACTAAAATAGAAAATTCTCCTCTTCTTTGTCTGTTCTGGATACGCTTGAACAGGAAATTAACTTCAACTCTTTTTTTCGTACTCTGTTTCTACTTGGCTTCTTCTTTATTCTTTTTCCCATGCATGACTAGATCATGAAGCTCCCAACTTCACCGAGTTAACGCAAAAAATCTGTTATTTTCCTTTCCCATTATTTTCTTACCTGATTGTCAGCAAGCAAGGCAGTGCTTTCTTTTTATTTTTATTTGTTTTTTATGGTAACAAAAACATTGATTTTAGGGAATTACTTTGCGTTTACAGGCGTTTTCACGACAACAATCGACCTACAGCAACAGAAAGTAACAGTCACCGGAAGCGTTGGTGTTGACACCCTGATTGGAAAGCTGATCAAAGCAGGTAAACACGCCGAAATTTGGCCGGAAAGTGTAACCGGAAGGGGAAAATCCTCGGGCAAAGCAAAGAAGAAGAATAAACAAAGGGACCCAGAGAGCGTGGAAAACCATTCCACTGATAAATCCGAATCCAACCTCAACTCCGACAAAAACAAGGGACTTGAAAGTGCCGCCAATTGTGACAACAACAAAAGCAAAATCAGCGACTCAAAAATTGGCGCCAACACCACCGTTTATCCTCCGGCAGGTAATCAGACTCCGGCGGCCGGCCATAACAGCGGTGAAAGTGGAGGCGCCACACAGAAAAGCGGCGGAGGGGGTTCTGGCAAAAAGAAGAAGAAGAATGCTGGTGGTGGTGGCAATGGCTCGAGTTTAGTATCTGCACCTGCAAACACTGAATACCAGACTACTGGGCAAATGAATCTCAGCCCTACACGTCAGCAATCATTCTCTTACCCTGAAACATATTATCCTCCTCTGGCTTATCTTGCAACTTACAATAGATCATATCCCATGGGAAGAATGGGTGGTCATGCTTCTTACTATGTTCCATCATCACCCTACGCGCACGCAGGCCTAGACCATGACATTTACCAATTGCAATCAACACCGTTGGCTTCTTCCTTCGAGATTTTCAGTGATGAAAATGCTAATGGGTGTTCCATTATGTGAAGAATTGGGAGGGAAGAGAATGTTAATGGCCAGACCTAGTTTTGGACTGCTGATTTTGTAACGGAAGGCAATACAAGTTGTGGGATTTTACACTTTGTTAGGACACTACAAAAAGCTGATATGTTCAGCTTTAGGTTATTTTGTTTTTGGACCAAATTGTACATGATGTAGTTTTCCTTATAATTGGATCTCTATCGTCATGTTCTAATACGGTACCTTTGAAGTCTATATCATCTCAAGTGTGCCCTACAACACGTCGTTCATGGCCTAATGGTTAAGAAGAGAGAGCATATACTGTTGTGTGCTCATATTCCACTCAAACTTTGACTGACCTGTAGAGGGATCTCTGCTCGGTAGTGTTCAAACACCATATTCAAAGCGCTTTTTCTTGGAAAATGCAAGCAAATAGATTATAAATGTAATAAACGAAGGTTGACATTCGCTTATTCTTGATGATTCAAGAACTAATGCATTGTGCATCTTGACTGATGAAAAGAGAAAATGGAGACAGAAAGTACATGGTAGAAGCTGGAAACTGAATTCAGAGGCTCCTATTGTGTAACTAAAAGAAGAAATTTGCTTTACACTGAATGGGCAACAATACAAGCCTAATAAATCCATATGTTAGCAAGTGAAGGATCTCATTATTCAAGGCTACAAGATTAATTAAGCACACTTTAAATAGAAAATGCTAATGGTGAAGGCTGAGTAGTTACCAGTTAGCATTTAGTGTAGGGAGCTAGGACTGCATTAATTTTCTATATTAAGTAAGCCGTGATTTATGGCGTGTTCGTTTGCGGTGTTTTGGGACATGTATATAATTTATGAATTCATTTCAATAATTAAGTACTTGTATTTTTCTCTTTAAAACACAGCTGTATGCTTTAACAAAGCCAAATTCCTGTATTTAAAGCTTTTCTAGCTTACACCCTCTTGCAATCTTGGGAAATAAAAAATCTGTAAGTATTGTCATCGAATAAAATAACCTGTCTGATATTAGCGGGCAAATGTTCGTTTTCTGAGAAAAAAATTTAGTTATTACAAGATTCTATAAAAGAAGTATAGCTTACTGATATGGATGAGAAGCATGACAGGATACTATGTTTCCACTTTTCTTCCTTGTAGAATGATCAGAAGGAGATGACTTTTTTTTGGGTTAGCATCTCATACCAAAAGGACTTATCCTTCGTTGACATTCGGCACTTAGGTCCGAAGAAGATCTTATCCACCTTAGACCCAATTTGTCAAATCGAATAATCTTACTCTAGAATATCAGTGTAGTATTTTTCATTCTTAAAACAAAATGTGGTATTGACCCCCCCAAAAAAAAGAGGAAAAAAATGTGGTGCTTGATTTAAGCAACTGGCCTATGAGTCTATGTTTAGCATAATTGTAACATATCACAGTGAAGACCACTATTTGTCAGCCAAATCTCATTTTAAGGCCAACCATTTTGGCATCGCATTTACAACTCAAAAGCCAAAACCATGAGGTATCTTGCCGGCGCAACTAACATTGTCAAGTTGTTTGTGTAAATAAGGTGCAATTTCATCTTCTTCTAACCCATACATATAGAGACCGTCATGCATACCACAAAAGAAATCCTAGAAATGCGAAGATCAAGTTCATTTTTGTTTACTATAGATAACCAAAAAGTGATGTGCACCTAGACTTGCTCAGATTACATACTCTGATCATCAAATGCTTCTTAATAAGTTATATTTGTTAGTCAATAACGTAACTCTATTTTCTTAACCTAGTCTTCAGTGAACGCTAAACATCACCGTTAGAACGCTGATCTCCTATGAACCAACAGTTAAAAATTGTGACACAAGATGGCAAAAACAGTAGATATGCATAGATTGTTGAAGCAGCCATGCGAGTGATTTTGGTTGTGGACCTAAACCAGTGCGAACATCAATAGGAAAATAAAGCGCAAAAAGCATTAAAGCAACAACCACGTGTCAATTGTAGTCTATCATCAGAAGCTTGAAGCCCGAGAAGATAAAAAGGTACAGCAAGCTGAAGCAAGTGGTCTCGCATTGAAGGGGAAAAAGACAAATCTCAGTAGGCTAGATGGTACTGCCATCTAAGGCGAAGATTTCCCCCAGGGCCTTCTCCCCTCCCCCCCCCCCCCCCAACCCAAAAAAAGGGTCTGCACATTTATATAATCTATTATCATAAATCTTTACCTGAATTTTGAATACTAATGTACTATTACGTTATAGTCCATACTTATTGCATTAAAGAATATCTTATCTATGCTAACATTTTAGCATAATTCCAAGAGTAAAATATCCTAGTATAGCACATCATACACAATGAGTAGAAATATTCTAATATATTCTGGTTTTCTTTCTTCACTACACTTTATAATGATTTTAGTTAGACCTTTTTTCTGGCTTCACGAGGATTTTTCTGGACTTCCAATTCAGGATATGTTTTGTTTGAGATAATGTTAAATATGTAAAGAAAAAAGAAATGAAAAAAGTATATGAAATATAAAAAATAACTCTTATATTCTTACTTTAATAAAAATAATAGAAAAAGACAAATATTGTTAAATAATAATTACAAAGATATAATAAATATTTTAATTAACATTACAATGCTTTTTACATTAATTGCTATGCTACCAAGCATAAAAATACAATGAAAACTTTGCTAAAGGTGTGGACAACTTAGAATCTAGTCGGGTTTATGGTTGACAACAAATAGAATTAGAAAAATGTGTCCTTATCTTATTTTTTACTCACTTGAATCTAACTACTCTTATTTCCACGCTTAAATTTAGACATTTCCATATCTCTTAAATTTGCACGCTTTAAACCCAAAAAAAAAAAAAGAAAGAAAGAAAGGAGGAAGACACACTCCTACATTTCTTGAGTGTTCAAACAAAATGGTGATAGCTACTGAAAAAATTTTACATATAAAAAGTCCTAATGATTCTAACACTGGATATATACACTTTGAGAACCTAGGAATCACTACTAGAAAACTTAGATGCAAGTTGATGCCTCTGAAGTCCGATAATTCATCCCAAGAATGATCACAATCACGGTTACGTCATCATGGTACTTCCTCCTTCTCCCAGCCGGAACATTCATCAACTCTTCCATGCTGAAACCTGCATGAGCCTTGCCCATGTAACTACTAACTAATCATCAAATAACACACAAACTATCTAGCTTCATGCAAATTAATGAAATGAAGTTTAGGATAAGACTTCACAAAATGACCTGCGGAATTGGCTGCTCTTGCTACAAGGTGCTCGATGAGAAACTTAGCTGGATCACCAAATGGATTGCTTAAGATATAAGACTCAACAAGCTCTACTGCCTCATCGTTGCTGAAGAAGTCAAATAAGCCATCACTTCCTATTATCACAAATTGATCAGAGTTTGAGATCTTATGTACATTCAGTGATGGTTGAGTGGAAATATATGGAGGGCTTCTAAGATCTCGGACTCGAAGGATTCCCATCAATGCATCATTCAGACATTTCTGCATAGGAAGATAACAAGAAAAATCAAATCTACCTGTTTGGTAGGACAGATTTTTGTTCTTTAAGATAAATTATGTGTTTAGGAACCAGTGAACTCGGTAAGAGGGACTAACACTCAGCCACTCCAATTAGTAGCTTCATGTACTCAATGTCCAAAACTTACTGGAAACTAATTGTCAAAAAAAATAAAATACCCACCTTTTTCAAGTAACCTACTCCTAAAGCACGAGTAACCTTCAGTTTTCCTTTCACTTTTCCTGCTATAATGGCCTTAGGATCATCAGGGTGATCAGCCAGAAGTCGAGCTCTTTCAGCTTCATTTTCAACTGTATGACTTTCTGTAAGCTGGATAGCTTTGAGTTCGTCACTTGTATTACATGTTGCTAATACCGCTCTGCTATCACCCAAATTAAGTGTGTACAAGTCATTCCCATGAAGAAGCACAAGTAAAACACAAGATCCAACAGAAACTAAATCTGGCCGTTCCTCCATTTCCTGCTCCACCATGTACAAGAAATCGTTCTCCACCTGACTAAGAGCACGTTCAAGGCTATCAAGTACTCCATCTGAAAATGATTTATAAGGTGCTCCTACCTTAGCAGATAGATTACTTTTTGCCAAACAGCCAAGATAGGAATTATTGTTTCCCCTAAGTTTGGACAAAGATTGCTCCTCATGAATAATGAGACTATCATCCAACTTAAAGGATCCATCCAAACCCACATCATTAGAAGCTTTAATGGAATCTGGCTCAAATTCCCAATACAACATGTTAAAGTTAGATATGATGGTGTCATACAGAGTACCGGCCAGAAAGTCGGCAGCATCTCTGCCATTAAAACCATCATAAACTGCACAAAAGAGCCACCCATTTTCTTCAGAACAAACTGCTTGAACTCTATCTTCACCAGCAGCTCCTCCTGCTACTTGTACTTCCATAGCATTAAGAAAACCTTCACCCCTGGAAGCAGCACTCATGGATTTTAATGTACAAGAGTCATAATCAAGCATATCGCTTGGAGTGGATGGACTGCAACTTAAGTTGGACAAATTACTGTGGAGGGAAGATGATAATATATCCAACCTTGAAAGACTTGGGGCAGAGGGTACCTTACGAAATGAATTAGGGGAGTCCCAACTTGGAAGTATTTCTTCTCCTATCACACCATTGCAGATGTTTGTGTTGGCTAATGTAGCGTTTGCGCTCAAGGCCGCGCCAGACAAGCAAGAGAAACTGCTTGCTCTGCGGGCTTCGGGTTTATAGCCTTTGGCAATCTCACAAGGGATACTTCTTTTGCTATTGCATTGATAGCCAAAACTAATTTTAAGTTCTCCTTCAGGACTAAGCATGCTTTATATCCTGTTTTAAGAAATCCATCGTCAAACACTATTAATAACACTGGCATATAAGTGTAAAGAAGAAAAACTTATTATGATTTTTGACATGTTATTGAACCACATTAAAATACTTATAATCTACAAGAGAACAGCCATTTTATCTTACAGAAAACTCTAATGTAATATTTCCAGATTGAAAAAGGGCTTTACAAAGTGTTTATTCAATAGAATTTTAAAGCCCGCATCACATAACTGGTATGCAACTATTATCTCAATAAAAAAAAAAAACTAGAGAAGGCGGGAAAAAATCTTGCTCAACAAGTCTCTTCAATACATATAAATATTCATTAAGGGCATTTTTTGGCCCAAGAGTTTTAATTCAAATGGCATCTTCTTTGGATATAAGTGCCAAGGAGTCCTAGCTGCACTTGGGTTTCATCCCTATTGGGCATCTCTCCCCCCTTCTCTACTCGCAAAGCTTTGTACCTCCTTTGTAAGTTGTAACCAAAAAAGGCACTTCTTTAGTTTTATTTTAAAACCAAACCGTCAAAGCGCCTATTGCACAGGAGTTGGTGTGGATGCCAAAAATCTCTGCTTGACATTTCTGGCAATCCTCTCCAACAAAAAAGACCGAAATGCTTTCCCAGCAGGAACAAAATAATTAGATGTCAAACAATGATACTTAAACCAGAATATAGACCTTAGGATTTTCCATAGACCAACCCTTTCCCTCAACACCCGCCCCCAAAAAAAAAGAAACCCCCCCCCCCCCCAAAAAAAAAAATGATTAAGTTATGATTGAATTGAACCAAAAGGTCTCCCCGTATATATTGCGGAAAAAAATGATGGACAGACACTGAATTCTAGTAACATAACGCTATGTCCATCAAACCTCAACGGGCTACTTTGCCCCACTTCCTCTCTCGCAGAACTCGGAACCAAGCTCCAGTGAGAGTGATACATATCATAAGACCGTACCTATTGGCACTTGATGTAAGAGTATAATTAGCTGAAGCTAGAGCTTAGGAGACTTCAGATAAACTTACCCGATGCTCTTTTTTGTAACAGTTCCCATCGAGTGATTCGTTCAGCTAACCCAAAACTTCTAATTAGAGTTCCTTCATTAAAGCGTGTTTTTAACAAAAATCCAAAAAATTATACCCTTTCCCTTTCTTTCAATAGATCCCAAAAGTCAACAATTTCGTAAAATAACAAAAGCCCATTAAAGGGAGGAGCTGAACACAAAGTTCGGGCATAATCGTTACAAAAACAAAACACACAGAATAGAAAACGAAATCCCACTTACCAGTAAATCCTCAACAAGGCACAGGGAGCCAAGAGAGACAACGAAATCAGAATGCAGCTACATACATACTGGAATGTGCATATATATAGAAGCAGAATGAAGCATAGAGAATGAAGGTGTGACTTTGCATAGTAAAAGCAAATCACAAAGCTGGAGAAGATCTCTGAGAAAATTCTGATGTAGAAGGTGTGTGGGAGCGTAAAAAGGAGTGTGAGTGGAGAATCTGTATCGAAGTGGTACCCAAAAGCGGGGGCTTTACTTGAGGGCATTGGATGGCAGAGAAGGGTCTCTGCTAAATTTAGAGGAATTTTTCCGTGGCTCACGTTTTGGTCTCTTTTGTCGATACGCTATTTACCGGTAAAGTCCGGTCTTTTGAGTTTCATTCCAACACTTAACGCTTGCACATTACCCTGTACTCTAATAAATCTAACCTTTTGGTTTTGGGGGAAAAATGACGTTCTCTTGTGAAATTACCATGTTATCGGGTCAATAACAATTTCTTGAGCTCCACTTTGTACATTTACTATCCCCAAATGCTATTCGACTTCGTCTTTTAGCTACATTGTACGATGACAAATTCTCTACATTTCAGATCATATTTGTCTTTTACCCCTGCTATTTGGGAAGGAGGATTGAGTAGGAGTATAAGCTTCTTTGATGATGATGTGTGTGGCATTTTTAATTGTAAATATTTATGAGTAAACCATGTTATGGAATTGGAATAGGATGCTCATGCTGTATTATTGCTTAGCATGTGTAGATGCTGCGTGTGAATTGAACGGTTCAACGTTTGGTTCCATTATTCAGTTAACTTTTGTACCCATTGTTTCCTAAAGTCTAAAGGCCTAACCAAAGCCAACCAATCCAAAATTAAATTTCCGTAAAGCCGACGTTGGTTCTTCACTTCTTATCATACTTTTGAGTCCGCAGTATTAGTTATAGAATTGCATCCTTCTTCAAAGGTGTGAATTATGTACAGCTAAGTATTGTTCACTTTGAAACACAACCCCAGAAGTTGCTGGTTTGCGGGGCAAATTAGTTAACGGAGAAAAATCTTACACGCTGATTTCAGAATATTGGATTGAATTTTGGGACAATTTAATCAAGGTGATCATTTTTTTCATGATGATCCTTATTCGGCCACGATGTTACATGAACAACAAAAACAGACGGCTGCTAGGAAAAGAAAGTAGCCCAAATTATACGTTCCACGCAGATTTATATGGACCACGTTGTTATCTAAATTTGCACCTCATATTTTTTGGGAAGCTAAATGCACAAGGTGCCAAAACCTACCATTACCATCCATTCAGTTTGGTGAGAGATTGCCCACTCAACTTTCAGCTGAAAATGGACATTCTTCAAATTCATAATGATCATTACGTACATGAACTCATTAGACAATTGACAAAGCCAGATATGGACTAGAACCTTTTTAAGTGGTTTTAGACATGGACACCTATCAGCAAGTCAACAGACCAAGAAGCGTAAGTTTGAAGCAAATCAATGGGTAATTATGGGGTTTGATTCCTCATCCAGAGAAGGAATCATGATTTTGAATGAGGGGAAAATGACTGTAGGACAAGAAAGAAGACAGATTCATGGACATAGTGGAACTTGGAGCGAGAAACATCTATAATGCAAAAACCAAACCCAACAATCACAACACTCATGCTGTTTGACTACCCATTTGCTGTGTTTACGTCTCTTCCTAAGTACGGCGATGGAACAGCCAAAAAATATATATTTGGTCAGTAGCCAATTAATCCCTCTTTCATGCAAGGGATATATTATCCAGCGAACAAAGTTAGATCAGATCTGCCAGATATATAGAAATTAGAAAGCATCAAAGAAGGTAAGGGAATTAAGTTTCAACTTACTAGGAGGCATCCAAAAGTATCAGCTAGAGCTACGAGAAATATCCCCTCTTCAAATTCCTGAGACTCTGTGGTTTAACGACGACAAGAAAAAAAATCCACTTTGCTGGTATCACAACCCATAACTGATCACATGTAATAAGCATTTTAGCTGAAAATCATTTCCACAACTATCTCCTATCTGGACTGAAAGTAGACCACACATTGGAGTTCCCAATAGCAGTTAGTGAATGGCAGATTCTAACCGCATAAGATTAGGATTCCACATTGTAAAAGACTTTTGTTAATCCCTTCTTTGAGCGAATTTGAGAAACCTGAACAAATGTACAACGCATCAATTATGATATACAACAGAAAATACAAGGCATGCAACCAAATATAACCAGACAAAAATTAAATCTCTGTAGAACAAAGATTCCGTATCTACTGCTTCAGTAAAATGACATAATAAGATTCAAGTTACAAAAAATTAAAAAATAAAGGTCAAAATAAGTCATGAAGGACTGCAAAATGCGTGGTTAGAATTGCTATCATGTAGAACAAATAATGTTCTCTATCTCTCTTGTAGATGCATATGCCAATACAAAGAGATTATAAGAATTAATCTTACTATCTTAGCTAGGACAATTAAGAGAAACAGCACCACATCTCTTCAAGAGAATTAAATCACAAAGATAAAAAAAACATTTACATGACCTTATTTTAGAGAATCTCAAATCACAACTAGTTGAACCGTGAAAGGAAAGAGATTTTGGACCTTAATGCATACGATGTCTGAAAAATTGGTAACATGGGTACCACCACAGGGACAGCCAGGATTATCTCCTATCCTTACAATGCGAGGTGTGCTTTCCTGCCAGATGCAACAGCTGTTTTTGATATTTTGTCTCATTTAACATATAGTCAAACATGTAATCATTTAACAGAGTTAGATAATGATTGCTGTGTCAACTGATGAAAGAATTCCCAGCTTTATATAATAGAAGCATACAACAAGCAAGGACAGTACTTAGCCACTTGTTGACGTCCAACATCCTGAATTTGCTTATCACCATCATGGTTCATAATTAATAACTATTGCATGTGAAGCAGTGCAAACAACATATTGACAGAAGTTTGTTGATTCGTCTGAGGAAAACAAATAAAACAGGCTGCTCATGGACAAAAAAGCAGAAAGGTACCCTGTTACTTATAAGTAACAGGCACCTTTTATTTTTAGGTTAAAAAAATATGTCACAAATTAATGATTATAGCCAAACCCGCGACTTGTTTAGTGCAAAGAGTGACACAAAATTATTTGCAATATGATTACAATTTTTTTGATGAACTGACCTTGGGAACATAATCAGGAAGGCAACCACCACAAAGCTTAGCAGCTTCATCATATGGTAAGATATCCGCAGAAACCTAAGCAGTAAGATGAGCAATTTGAGAACCAGATGCGTTATATATATATATATATATATATATATATATATATATATATGTATGTATGTATGAAAAACGATTTATGAACAATATGACTTACTTTTCCTCCCTCAGAAATTAACCCATTAGCTTCTAGCTCTAAATCTTTCTGCTTATTCTGCATTTCATTTTGTGAAATTGTGCCTTTATATTCAATCCAAGGCCTGGTAATAGTATAATAGTAAGTGCCAAGACATTTTTGCATCTTATGAACACATTCTCAAGAAAGTACTCATGAGGGGTAAAATAGTAAGCAATTAGTCGAGGTGAATTCTTCCTAATAATTACTCTTATTAATGATTAGTATTTCCCTATAAAAGCAAATATTTGACAGATCTATTGTTGCTTCTCAGTTTGTGTATTTGGATATTATTGTCAAGTGAAAGGCATAAAGCACAAAGGAATCAGACAGAATGCAACGGTTATTCACTTCCAACCCCTTTCAGGTTTTGTGCCATATTTTATAGGTAGCTATACATAAAATACACATAATAATCATAGGGGGAAAAAAAATCAAGTAAAGTATATACCCATCAGGAAAATGGTAAGATTTGCCAGGCTCTAAATGAACCAATCCTATTCTTGGCAGACAAATATCAAGTAAATGGCCTGCTGAATGCAACCTATATAAACAAAGGATTAGAATACTAGAAGGAACCAAGGAATATGACAATTTTTCTTGTAAGTAATTTAGCAGTAATACATTCAGAATATAAGAAGACGTATGATGTATACCAAAACATGATGCGATGATGTCTCTGAAATTAAGACCACCATTTACTATGATTGAATTACTTAAAAGAAATGAATTTCCACAAGATAAGTAGACTCTACCTTGATAAAATACAACTGTGATAAATAATTAAAAAAAAAAATGATTATCCGGATGCAAAATGAATTCCAGCATTGCAAAATTTTATACCTGGAATTCAGCTTTCGCCTGGTTTCATCAACAAACAGTGTAACCTCCTTCCCCGTCTCATGCTTTGTTTCAAATTCCTGGCCCAAATTCTCAATGAATCCATAGTGGAAAACCTACAGATATATAAGAATGGGCAAACTAGTTAAACAACCTCAGATTACACTAGTAAACTCAAATTTATATTCGAAACTCACAATTCCATCTTTTGATCGAACGTCTTGAACCACAAACTTGAGGTCTGAACTACAAATGTGTATGAAGCCAGTGTCGGCCGGCTGACCACCACCTTGCGGGTAGAAGATAGTACGATCTAATATCAAAGCATGTCTTCCATCATCTCCCTTTAAAAAAAACAAAAAACCAAAAAAAAAAAGTCCAGGGAAAAGAAAAACATATTACTTGAGGTTAATTCTCAACGATATTAAGCTTCATTCAGCAAATTCATTTTTCTTTTCCTGAGCCTTTAATCTTTCCTGCATTTCCTAAGCAATAGGGAAGAACCGAAGAAGTAAAGCAAACCTTAAAGTAGGAAACGAGTATGGAAGTAGATTGGAGCTTCCACATGTCATCGTAATAATCGAGTTTAGTGGGACTCAAATCCATGGCCGTCCACCGAATCGGGAACTGACAACCGAGCACCGGACGGTCGGTATTCGGTAATACCCGCTCTTGGCGGCTGTCTACAAAATCTTTTGCTTACTTCTGAACCAAAAGGTGATTAATAAATAAATTTGATTAAAACGTGGAGCGAACCCGAAAGTCACTTACCCTAAAAAGTCATTGACTTTGACTTGGTCCAACCGCCAAACCACCAACTTACGGTATAAGGCGGCAAGATATAATACGAGAAAGAAACGTAAGAGAATCCCTCTGCCAATTCTTAGAAATCCCTCCTACATAAATTTGAACCTTCTCTCAAAAGCACAAGCAAGTGGTAGAAAATTTAAAACTTGAAATCTTTCATCAATGGCTGTCTTAAGAGTAAAGAAGGCAAGCAATAGAAAACAAACAAACGGGTCGTCCTCTACCATAAAAGTGATTCCAAAAGATTTGTTAATGGAAGTTTTAGCGAGGGTTGCCTCTGGTTCGGTCTCTAACCTCTACAAGGCTAAAATAAGCTGTAGAGAATTCCTTCATGCTGCAGATGATGATTATGTATATGAACATATATCCATGGAGAAGTTTCCATTAATTCCATGGTTTATTACTGACACAGAATCTTCATTCTTAAAACGTTGCAGGGAAAGCGGGAATGCAGAGAGTTTGTATAGAGATGGAATGGTGGAATACTTCAGTTCTTTAAAGTTAAAATCAGGTCTTGAGAGTTTAAGAAAGGCTTCCCAAAAGGGTCATAAAGATGCCAGGTATGTATATGGTATGATTCTGATATGCTCTGAAGATGAAGAGCAGAGAAAACAGGGACTTGAACTTCTACGTTTCTTGAGAATGTCTAAATGTATTAAAAGAAGTAGGAAGAGGGTAGAGAGTTTTATCTGGAGCATGTGGGTGAGAAATCGCGTGGTTCGAAATCGCAGACCTTTGTGCCATTCTCATACGTTTGATAACAGTAGGAGGCGGCAGAATCTTTCAAGAGGATGGCCTTCATTAAATGAGGATGAAGATGATGGTACTAATATTTCATGTGAATATTGTATAGGGGACTATGAATTAAGTTTGTTTTGTGATTTGTTTCGTGCATAGTTTACTCTTGTTTAAAGTATATCTTTCCGAGTTTTCTTCAGACTTGTTTAAATTGTGTGGATCGAAATCGCAGACCTCCAGCCTTATTGTAAACTTTTTTTTTTTTTCAAGAGGATTTTTTATTGAACTAATATAGTAAGGATTCAAAATCTGTTCAGTGACACACATGAGAATCGAGATAACATTGCAGTAATCATATGTTTTTTCATGAATGACAGGATGAGAAATTTCACCTGTATATAATACAGCTTTAAATCCTGGTGTTCGATGACATTTGCAGTTGCAGCTTAATCAGATGGTGTAGTTGTAATATACGAATTAAAATACTTAGAGGCAGCTAATAGTAATGGACCAACCGGCTTGTGAATGTAAAGCAAGTGTTCTTGAATATACAGACAAGGCATGCTAAACAGGAATTTGGATCCCCTCACGGTGAGGACCTCATTTTCTCACTCACAAATTTATTTTTTTTATTATTTTTTTTTATTTTTGGATGGAATAAATCTCCTGTTAAAGAGAGCACGAGGAAACCTGAACATTCTCGACATGGCAAGATGCATTTCCGCTGAACAGAGTTTAGTTAGTTTAGCTTTTTGATACCAATAAGAATTGCTTGCGTAACTCCCCTGTACGGCAATCACGTGGATAAGAGCTGCAAAGCTTACTCACTAGTCAATTCCGCGTGAATGCTGCCAGACTAGCATACCCTATAAAGCAATTTTTAATAGGGCCATTACCCAATACCTAACATGGGGCCTTGGTTGAAGGACTTCATTCCCACACAACCAAGGGGAATCCCTTCCCATATGATAAAGCTGAAGATCAAGCACCCATTGAATTTTCTTGACAGGTGCTAGCCATTTTTAAGTTTGGGCTAAGCATGTTTTTTTCACCAGGCAAGGTCTCGGCGGAGTATGAGAAGTTTTTACCGCAAAGGATTGATGGAATAGTTCAGCTAGGTCTTGAGACTTCAAATAAGACTGATGCAGAGGGCCACGGAGAAGCGTGTACTGTATAAATCCGCTATACTCTCAAGACGCAGACGAGAGAACAAGGATGTACTATGAAATGTAGGTTGAGAGTAGAATGTTTTAAGTTGAGGATTATAATCAGAGTGGTTCACATTAAGGGATACTGAAATAGTAGATTGATTAGAGAGCAAAGCATGGTCATTTTCTGGACGAAGGAGACCACGCTCTGTACATCGTCGAAGGGACCATGAGTATGAATGACTGTCGGATGAAGTTGGTTTCGTCATGAATCGTGTCGTATATACTCCTATAAGAACTCGGCATATGACGTTCAGCTTCATTTTTTTCCTTTTAATATTAATGGGAAATAGGAAAGCGGTGACGTTCAGCGACCATTTTCAATTGGGCTTAAATAAGTAGTACTTTGAAATTGCATGCTGTTATAAGCTTTGGAACACACGTGAGTATTACAGCTACATATAACAGGTATAACAGTTATTTCAGTCAGACAATGACCGATACGCTTTCTAATAGTATTTCAATCATTAAACTTGTAGAATGCTATCCATATGTTAAACCAAACGGACAGAGAACTGTAACCTAACGCTGCACGAAATAGGAGGAAACAATCAAATCTCTCTCAAATGCATCACTATTAATCGGACAGAAAGGACATTTAGTTGTTGGTACCGCAGGAAAGACAAATCAAGTATTGCAATTCATAACTAAACTAACAAAAACATAAGAATAATTCTCAAATATCCCTTGTAAGAAAACTTCAAGGCAAAATTATCATCCTCTTCTACTGTTGCTTGGCTTCAACTTTCTTCTTCTGCCACAAACGGTCTAATGCACTATCGGCATCTCCCTGGAAATAAAGACATGAAATCATAAGACCCACCCTGTATGTGCAACTTAAATAGCAGTATCACAAGATACCATATAATCATATTCAACATGCAACCCTCCTACAGTACAAGTATATCAAAAACGTTATGAAGTTGATCATCTTGGTACATTGATTAACACCACTCTTCTATCTTCTGAACCCATGAAATGGAATTCTCAAGTAAAATTAGTGGTACACTACATATGCCAGACAGAGATCACATCAGCAGAATATATATCTTAACAGTCTAAAATTTCCAAACCTACATATAAATGCAGCCAAATCACCAGAACCTAAGAGTTTGCTCGGTCATTAATCATATTATTTTAGCTTCATTTCATGAAGTAAAAGAAAAAGATAGATGGAGGTTAAATAATGTAAAACTCAAACCAAAAACTACAAGTTAATGCATATAGGCATCCTCAGTTGCCATAGGCAGCCAAATCCATATTGCCAAGTTGCCAACACTCCAACAATTACTTGGGAAAAAAATCATATGCTTACTAGTAGGGCACAAATCTGGTTTATAGTCAACCATTACACAATTCCAGAATAGATTACGAAACTGGTCAGACAAATTATACGGACCTGAGCACGAATGAAACCACATAAAGCAAATGTGGTGAACTGACCATTGTAGATACCATTCTCATCCAGATGCCCAATGTTAATCTGAACAGAGGCATGGTCCTTAGCAGTTATCAGTCTGTTTGTTGCAGAGCTGAACCAAATTGCCAATTAGTTTGAATCCCACATAGATCAATTACAGCGCAAATTCCAAGAAAAGTAAGCAATTTTAAAATTTAAACACATACCATTTCCTTGGAATGTAAAGTTCAGTAATCTGTCCCTCCTCGTTCTGCATCTTTTTTGAGATCGTATAAAAACTTCTTTGTTAAAGATCTAGAAACCTGACTCAAGATAGAATACAACGAAAGCATAAATTTGAAACAATGGTATTTGGTACGTGAGAATTTTAGTTTTCCAATTAATTGCAAAACTATCTATGAAATATTTAGGCATAATGAATGTAAAAAATTTGAAACATACGTCAATTATGTTCTAAATAATATAGGGATTTTTATTTTTATATTTTTACATAACTCAATCACATGGGAAACTAAGACACACACGTAACAAACGCCACCATAAAGCTATAAACAAAAAAAAAAAAATCCTATAAAACGTAAGAAACATGAGAGGTAACATGAAGCATCTCAAACACCTACACCGCATTAGAATCCACTAAAAAAACGAAATTATCACGTCGGTGATGCTCAAACAGATCGAGTAATGCTCATTACACTACTATAGCATAATCAAAGCTTCTAAATTTGGGCTAAATATCTCCATAACCAAGAATGTAAAACTAAAACAACGAGGTAAGAAAACCCAGCATAAACAAAGGAGCGAAACGTCAATAGAACGCCAAAAATTAAGACTCATAAACCGATAAATAAGCACTCGAAGTTCAAGGGAAAAGAAGAGACGATAAGCAAGGAAGAAAGAGATTGAGGGAAAGCGTGCGTACCAGAGGAGGCGGAGAACTTGGCGTGCCGATAAGCGAGAGTTTTGAAGATGAATGGCACACCGAAAAAGGCAGAGGAAAACCTAGTTTCTTATATTTTTGGGCCGGTTTGGACTTTCGGATTTTAAAGAATCCAACAAAAGGCCCAAAATGTTTGCTGCCAAGGCCTGCCCTTGGAGGCCCGCTCGTCTAACCCAAAATGAGTCTCTTTCCAGTTCACAGTAACACTGCTAGTATGTAGAACTCATGGCAACTTTTCCAATGAAGATTTTCGTAAACGGAAATTTCTCTCCCAGCAGGACTGCACTCCTCATCCTACGAGACTCCACCATAATAAATTGCCTAAAATACTTTTTTTTTTTGTTGAATTGCTTTAGTATATATATGTATCTAAATTAATATTTATACATTTATAATTTATATTGATTGATAAACTTTAATATATGTTTCTTAAGAGATATATTTGAATTTAAGATTATATTGTTTTGATTCTTAAAAGTTTTACCTCAATTTCATAATTTTTTATCTCCGTAAGGAATGGGGATGAAAGAATATGTCCCTCAAAATGGGGAAAAAAAAAAAAAAAAGAGAATGAGGAAATAAGAGTGTGTGGGTAGTCTGGAAGATGAATTTGAGGAAAGGGAGAGGGAGATAGAGAAAATCAAAATGATGTTTGGTCTGTTGGAATAGGAATATTTAATTGATTTTGTCATATATTTTTTGGCTACACTGATCATTCTATCAAGTTTACATAGGAAAGTTACGGTTGAAGATGAAAAAAATAAGTGATAGCCAAAAAAGAAGAAGAAGATTAAAATAGAAGAAAAAATATTATTTTGTCTTAAATTATATTGAAGGATTTTATATTTTAAAAATCTTAAAGACAAAAAATTTTAATTTGAAATCCAAATTGTATTTTTTCTACACAATTAAAAATTTTGTTATTGGATCCTTCAAAAAAATTTCAAAATCTAAGGCTTTTTAGTATAAAACTATAAATATCTCAAGTCATCAATTGTAATTTTTTTATTTTATGTTAGTTAATAAAAATTATTATTATTAGTAGAAATATTTTGATCATTTGCTTAATTTTTATTTTTATTTTTATATTATTTTTACTCTATCAAATATTAAAATAAAAATATTTCTCATTTCCTTTATATCATACCAAATATAATTTTAAATTACAAAATTCTATTCTATTCTTATTTTTATTTACTTAAAAATTTATCTATTTTACCAAATACAGTGACAAGAGTTTAACCAAAAAAGAAAAAAAGACGCAAATCTAAAGAAATTGCCGTTGTTTTTGCCCCGCTCAAAACTCCTCCCTACCATTTATGGGATTATGCTATGGCATTGACTTTATGCTTAATTTACACCACTGAATGCGCCTTCATTCATTCTTTCTCTTTCCTTCTTTCATCGATGCGGCTCCCATTTCAGCGAAGCCCATATGAATCATTACAATGTCGATTAAGTTAAAAATTGTGATTAATATATCATGAATAATTCAACTCTCAGCCAACAGCAATATGAACTTCTTGTACACATCATAGAGTCTCCACGAAAGAAACGAAAAACAAATATATGAATATATAAGAAGTTAGTATCCTTCGACTGCAAGTTGGTTAATATTAAAGAAATCTTTCATTTCTTCTTATCAAGTGGCTAGGCAAATCATTAGAACAAAAACATCATTCAAACATGCGTGTATGTTGGCATTGCAAATTTGCGAAAAGAAAATCTTCTGGTATACAACTGGAACAGCCCAGTCAGCCAATTCTTCGCAGAAAATGACGAGTAAAGAACATGGCTCATTGGCTGGACTCCAACTAGCTTAATGTCAATGATACCCCTTCTTAATAGTGTTGTCATTTTCAAATTTCAAGAGAAAAAGTAGTTTACGAGATTTGAATGCTTTTAAAGTGTTAAAACAAAAGTCAAAGCCAGCTATTGACATTCTTAAATCACAAGCAGAGCCTAGTGACCTTAACTAAGTGGCACCAATCGTAAATATACGCTCCTTCCGTGGCATTTTCGCGACCAACTGTCGCTTATAATCTCAGGCCTTCTCTTACAAACTGAAACAGAATACAGAAAAAGATGGGAAGCTCAAGCAGCTATTACGGGTTCCTCTTGATGTGCGCGATCCTAGCCGTCCACGCAGCTCTTTGCTCATCAGCCACCATCGATTTCGGCGGGGGCCACCAGCTGGGCTTCTTTCCGGTGAAATCGGCGTGCCGCGGATCCATCGCCGAGTGCCTGCTTTCGGAGGCCGAGGGAGAGTTGTTCGGGTCGGAATTTGAGATGGACTCAGAGAGCAACCGGCGCATTCTAGCATCCACGAGGTACATAAGCTACGGTGCGCTGAGGAGGAACACTGTTCCGTGTTCGCGACGCGGCGCTTCCTATTACAATTGCCGGCCCGGTGCTCAAGCCAATCCCTACCGTCGTGGGTGCAGTGCCATCACTCGCTGCAGGCGTTGAAATTCTTTTCTCATTTACTCTCTTTTCTTCTACATTATTATTGTAATTTTTTTTAACATAATTGTCTCATGAAATTTATTATGCTATGTATACGAGTAGAGAAATAAGTTGAATAACATGATCGAGTGAATTTGTATTATGTCATAATAATAATAATAATTATTATTATTAGTAGTAATAATAGTAGTAGTTGCCGTTAAATTTCACATATTATTCTAGCTTCTTGGTGTTGATTCTCGCTTCTGCTTGTGCTTCCCTTGTCATCGCCGTTTTTAAACTACAGTTAATAAAAAAAAGGGAAAGAGTCGGTGGGACGTATGAGATGAACATCGTTTTCTGTGAAGTTCCAAATGAGTGCGTCTGCCTCTACTCTGCATTCTGGAACTAATGTGAGTTTTTGGAATGATTGCCCATTTTTTGAAATTTTGGTTGAAGATTTACTGGTTTGATAGATAGAAAAGTAGTATTGGAAAAAAAAAAAATAATTTTGTAAATAAAAAATAATTTTAATATTTTTATTTTTAATAATTATTAAATAATAATTATAAAAGACAAAATAAATATTTTATTCAATTTTTCATTTCTTTTTCGCATTCCCAACCAATCCCAAACGTGGCAGAATGAGAAGTTAAAATCTACGGATAGATACTTTTGGATATGTGGCCTCCGCGAAGGCATCTGTTGCCTGTTTCCTTTTCAAACTTTATGGTACACGTACTTTTGGAGAGAATTGTGAATCACAAGAGGACGTGGTCACTGCAATTTTAGTAGGATCTTTATTTTCTATTTAGCAAATAAATATATAATATGTAATTAAAAAGAAATAAAAAATAAGTTATATATATATATATTTTTGTGTTTTGTGTTACTATCTTTTTTTCAGACAAATGATATATTGCTGTAAAACATCACAATCCACATTTAGTAACCCACTGCCGCGGTCCACACGGCTCAAATTAGATCCGCAAAATATAATTGGATTAAATGAGTACTCCTGTAAAAGGAGTCAACTCTTCAAGACTTTTCTATGAATATTTGAGCCTTTTCTCCTGCGGAATTGGTGGGTTCCAAGTTATGCCTATGTGAATAGCCCGTATGAAACCCTTTGCAACTGTTCCTTTCATCTATTTTCTTCAGAAAAAATGCTATCTATTCTCATCTAACTCTAGAAGGAAGCCTCACATGCATTATTATCCGCGTCAGTCAAAATCAGCGAACGCGTCTGTATTACCATGGCACCTCCACTTTATGCATGACAACTATAATACACCCCACTGGCCTTTGTCCTCTTATCTTATATATAATTATAATTTAAATTAATCTGGACCCCCAAATTGGAGTCCCTTCAGGCAACTTTTCTTTATTATATTAAAACGCTTAATGGCCGGCACTACCTTGTAATGCCGGGCCTATTTGAATAGGATTGGAAGATTTATTCCATATATCTTTGGAAAATCTTTACCAAGCTGTCAAAGATCACCATACTTAATGCGACCCCAATTTAAATAATAACACCACATAATGAGAGAGAAAATCCCGCAATCTAGAAAATTCTGAATCTGAGTTTTCTGTGATCTGTTAAACCCACAGATAATTCATAATTTGGAGAGTAGATTATAGAAGGTTCTATGAAACATAAAAAGTACCCCCTTCTCTCTCTCTCTCTCTCTCTCTCTCTCTATATATATATATATATATATGAACCTACAAAGTGTCTTTATACATACACATATAAAATAAAAAAAAATCGCTAACAATCCATTTGGCGTACACAAAATATTTTGGATAAATTAACAAAGAAATATTAAATGAAAAGAAAAAAAATCAAATTTGTTTAGTACGACACAAAAAACGGAATGTTTTTTCATTTATATATCGGGTAAAATAAAGATAGTGTAAAAATGAAAAATAAATAATAACAAAAGACATAAATATGGTTAAAAAAAAAAAAAGCTTTTATTTTATGGTTATATTATTTGGAATTTTACAGTGCAGTGTGGAGAGCCAAAGCCTCTCCCTTGGTTCAAATCAAACCAGCCCTGTCCTCTGTAGGGTTCAATGTGACTGAGCAACCATCACGGAGTGGAATCCGTTTGCGGCGTTGAAGAGAGGAATCAATCGATGTACTGCAAGTCATTCTTCCTATCCAATTCTTGTAATCGACCCACTATTTTCTTCGGTGGTGGCTAGCTAAGGGAAAATCAATGAAAAGCAAGGGTCGGGCAACGGGTCCAAAGAAGAATGGCTCAACACAAACGAGGACCACAAATAGAATGGGATAGGGCAAACCCAAAGGTATGGTGAAGCTGTGATATCATCAAGAGGGGCAAAAGGGACATTTCTTGAAATTGGCTCCAAACTTTGCTCCCCTTTCCCAGCCATAACCTCGAAAAATGCAATGGAGATGGACTTTCCCCTTGTGTCAAGCTTTTTGGCTATCAAACACAACATTGCATAGGAATATATTTCATTTTTTCCTTCTAACATTTTAGCAACTAGGTCGTAACTTTCCGTTAAAGTAGGTGCTTTCTCCTGTATTTTGCAGGGATTCAAAACATATTTTCATGAACCTCACCAAACAAAAAAATTAAAAAAAAAAGTGGATAAACAATATTTGTATAGATATATATGAATATAAATAGTGCATGAACATTATCAGCACACAGCCACGTAAGTAGCTAACCGTCTTAATTACAGTGCGACCCTACACAATTTATATATATGTATATATATTACATTTTTTTTAACTTCAAAAGTTACATTTGATTATATATATATAATACATTATAAGAACTTTTCTTTACATTCTGTCAATAGAGTTTGTTTTTTACATAAAATTTATTTGTAATTTTATTTTTTGTATGATAATAATAGTCATTAAATTAATATTAAACTTTAATATGAGATTATAATTTTATTATTAATATGAAAGTATAAAAAGAAACAAACACATGAGACAAGATCCTCTAGAGTTTAGGTTGTAGAGTTCTATAAATCTCTGCCACTCGAAACTTCAATGAAGATTATTAGGATGAGGATCCTCTGAAGTAGAAATTCCTCTGAAGTAATGAAGTATCTCACATGTGTTTTTATTTTTTTTTTGTTTCTTAATATATAGTTTTTATTTATATTTATAAAAGTATGCTTTCTACCTTTTACTTCATGAACTTCAGGGAATCCTCACTTCAGAGGATCTTCATCCAGATTATCATGCCATCTATCCTTGTCGCAAACGATGGTGTAAAGTCTAAATAATAAGCTTTTAAGGCATGTTTGATTCGTGGCAATAGGCATGAAGGGAATGGAAAGTTAAAAAAAATAGAAAAGACCAATTATACTCATATAATTATTAATTAATAGTACTCGTTCTTTTTTATTTTTTAAATAGAAACATGAGTATCACTTTCTATTTTACCTACCTAATTTTTCTTTTTCTATTCCTTTTCTATGTATCAAATGTGGCCTTAATGCTTTTAGACTTCCCCATTGTGATTATAGCAACCAATTTCAGCAAATTAAAGATTGCCAAAATAAGTAACCTGTGGTGGCATTGAAGGTCTAAAGCATTAGTCCCTTATATTCTTCTTTCTTTCGCCTATGGATAAGATTGAGACTAGCCACCTTTTAGTTGCATATAGGAACATGAATGATGATGAAGGTATATTTAAGCGAATGCCTGACTTCGACAATATAGCACATGAAAACAAACAATCATATGAAAAACAATTCCACTAAGGATAAAAATAAAGGCTACTGCATATCTAAAGTACTTGTGTTTATCATTCTTTAAAGATATAAAATCCATGTGTGAATGGGTTAATCAAGCTTTATTTCAATATACTTGCTTATCAGGGCAATGTATTAATACATCTAAGTTAGAGGTAGTCTTTATTCCAAATGTTTCCCATGGAGAGAAAAATCTATTGGCAATGTTAGAGGTAAAATTAAAATCTCAACTTGGGAAATATTTAGGAACTCAAATAGATGTAGGTAGAAATAAAACTCACATGTATTAGGAGGTGGTTACCTGCATTGATAGCAAATTACAAGCATAAAAGTCAATTTTGCTTTCACAAGTAGGCAAGCTTACATTAGTTAAATCAATGCGAAATTTCATGTTGCTTTATCCACTCTCATATTTTGAGCTACCATAGAAGTATTGTCATATGCTTAACATGAAAGTGGCTAATTTTTGTTGGGGTGTTTCAGAATCTAAGCCAAAAATTCATATGCTTAATTGGTTTGAACTTTGTCATCCAATTTCAAAGGTATACTTTTAATAAAGCTTTATTAGCAAAACACATTTGGAGATTAATCTTGGATGGCTTAGCCCACTCTTTATTTGTCCAAGTGCTAAGATCGAAATATATAAAGAAGGTCATGACGAAAAATTGACCTCTCATTCATTAATGGCTTGGATTTGGAAAGGCATTATGATATTTGAATATCTATTTTCTAATCAATCTTACTTGGCGGACAGTTGATGGCTCATCTATTTCATCATTAAAACAACATTGGTGACCAATGCAATGAGATGCTTTGCTTGGAATTAGTTGGATGGTGGATTTTACCTTGCACAAGAAGAGAAGATGGAATGATTGAGTTCTTCCTCGATTATATCAAGTAAATCAGATAAGGCAAATTATAAGACTTCTTTTCTCTATAACATGTCAAAGAGATAAATTAGCTTGGAAAGGCAATAATTTAAGGAATTACAAGGCCTTGGATAGTTTTAAAATGTTGTTAGGTGAGTGGTCATTTGCTACTTCTAGTAATTTTATGGTCGAGGACAAGTGAAAAATTAATAGTCTATTTCAAGTGGTGCTATTTCATATGGTGTCTAGTTCAAAACATTCTTCCAACGACTGTCAATCTTTGTAATCACCATATGCCAATCTAGGAAAGTTGCCCATTTTGTTCTCAATGAGATGGATTCATTAATCATCTCTCTTTACAATTTTTTTGGATTAAAGCAGTTTGGTTTGCGTCATCGTTAGAATTCCAGGTGGATCAATTGTCACGTCTTGATGTTATAAGCTAATTCAACAATGTTTTGCCCAAGATCAACTAGAGTTAATGGAAAAGTTAAGTTTAATTTGTATGCCATTTAGTGATATCAAAATAAACATTTATTTGAGGATTTGTCTTGTGATTCTTATTATGCATTAAAAATAATTAAATAAATGTTAGCTATATGCTTTTAGAGAAAATTATAGGTGAACAATAAGAGCAATAATCTAGCCAATAGAAGATATGAGTTTTAGGATTTTTATTTTTTACTTTTAGATCATTGGTGCTTGATAGTTTGGATGCTTAAGTGCACATTTTGTTCTTTGAAAAGATAGATGTTAATTTCAATTTGGTTTGTGCATTGGACCATTCAACAATGGGTATGGTTTGGGTTTCACAACTAATCAAGGTTCTTAAGAGTATTTGAGATAATCTAACGAGATCTAGTGTTTAATTTAAAGTAATAAGTTATATCATATTCGTGTATATTTCCAATTAAATTGGGTATGTCAACTTTAGTGCATTCTCAATAGATTAAATAATTTCAAAATGTTAGTATATAATTTCAAATAATTTGTAAGGATATTGATTATCTTATTTCAAGTTTTGAGAATTGTAAATTTTTTATTTTTAAAAAAAATAGTATATTAGGTTGTCAAGAAAAGTGAACAGATGCTCTAAAGTTTTGTCATTAGTTCTGTAAGGTTTATTTGTTTGAAAACATTACCAAGAAAAAAACAGGTACTCATATTTATAAACAAAAAGGCTACCATTTAAACACTAGGTCATCATTTTGCAATAAGGACAGATACTATAATAATTTTCATTAAAACTTTGAAAGGCAAAAAATTTACCAAACTCTTCAGCAAATTCCACAATCCGAACTTTAGGGGATCTCATCTCAATACACACTTCCTCATTTTCATATGCATTTCATCACTAGGAGTTCATTGATGCTCTGCTCAAAATCTTGCAACTCTATCTCGTCAAACGAATCAGCTAACAACACCATAAATAAATCACTGAGTATGATCTAATAATAAAAAAGTATTTAGTAGTTTAAGAAAAACAACCCCTCAAAAAAAAAAAGAAAAAAAAAAAAGGATCCAATCTCTTGATTATCTCCATTCGATACACAAGTCCCATGTTATAGTTCAACTACTCACTCTTGATTATCGTTACTTGCACATGATCAACTAAAAGGAAGGAACACTATCATCCCTTGATATATAGTGAAAATTCCTCAAAACTTAGAACTAAGGCAAGGACGAGTTGACCAAAGAACACTATCACTTCACTAAGTAAGCTTAATATAATAATTATTGAAAAGAATCTTAATATAATAATTAAATTTGTTCATTTAATAATTAAATTAAGTTTAATTCAAATTTTTAACGAGTTAAATTTCAATAGTACATGAAAAATTCAGTTGATTTACAACAGAAACCAATCTTATGGAGGAATTTGCCATTGACATAGATGGAAGAAAGTTTTACGTCACATCTAAACTGAATAATGCAAGATAATGTATATAAATCATTTGAACTATTGAAACATATATAGTAAAAAAAAATACATATATAGAAATCATTTGAACTATTAAAACTCATACCGCTACCAAATAAAAAAACTTGATATAAACAGAAAAGTTGAGAAACTTGAAGCTGAAGATATATTCGGCTACAGTTTGCTATTGCCTCCCCAAGCATCAGCCCCAATACAAATTTACTCACCATACCGAGACCCGCTTCATATGATTAAGAAAAGAAGGAAAAAAAAATGTATAATATCTATTTTATTTTTATAATTATTATTTAATAATATTATTAATTATTAAAAGTAAAATTATTAAAATTATTTTTTATCTTTAAAATTATTATTATTTATTTTTATTTGTATATTTAATTGTTTATATACCAAACCAAGTTAAGATTATATTAAATACAGAGTTTCTTTGACTATATATTTTTGATACAAAGAAAGTTTAGTAAAATATAAATCTCTACATAGCTTGGCAAGATTTGTATATTATATCTCGAGCAAAACAAATAACGGTGTGCAATCATTCTTAATTTTAATGGGATGTGTATGTTTTTCAAACTTGAAGAGCCAAAGTTTAAAGCTTGGGGAACTGATGTTGAATTTTATGACAGAATGAGCAAATAAAGTCAAAGTATTATTAATTTACCCAAATAATCAATATAATGTATGTATCATATTTTCTTAAAAAATAAAGATGAAAAGCAATATGCTTCTTTTGTTTATCTTTTAGAGTATGCTCTCTTTCCTTCCATTCTCTTTGACATGACTTAAATTTTTCGAATTTTATTTTATTTTTATTAAAAAAATACGAATGATGGTTTTTTTTTTAAACAATCTATCTTAACAAATTCTGGTAGCACAAAGGCCTTTGAATTAAGATTTCCGAACGATTTAAATAAGTGACACATTTTCCTTTTTGAAGGCGCCAAATACTAAAGAAAGGAAAGGGATAATGGATGGACAATTAACAATATATTGTGAGTGAGAATCACTTAATTATCAAGTACCTGGCCATATTAAATCCTTAATCACTTAATTACTCCTTAACATGCGTTTGTTAATTTAACCTTTCCCGCCAATAGCCAGATCTTGTTGGTTGGATCATATCTCTTTGTTGATTATCTGATTAGAAAATTTTTATTGGCATATCTTTCTCTGATTTGAGTTTTGTAGCTCTTACTTGGTCAATTGGGAATTACTGAAATAGTACTCAGGGGTGAGTTTGTTATGAGTTCGGAAGAAAATAACTTTCAAGACGTTAACTTTAAAACATAATCAAGAAAAAAATTATATCAATAGCTTTAGCTTTAAATGTTTATAAATAGTTATGTCTTATTTTTACCGCCAGCTTGCTAGTTTTTTTTAATGTTTATTATATTTTTTGTAATTATTAGTCAATAATTTTTATTTTTATTTATTTTTTAAAAAATAGAGGTATAATGATTTTTTTTTATTTGTAAAATTATTTTTTATTTTATTCTTTTTTATTATGTGTACCAAACCAGATGATGGTTAATTCAGAATTACCGAAATCGGACTCACATGGTGACTTGGTCTTGGGTTTATGTTGTTAACTTCAAAACGAAACCTTAAGAAAATAAATATATCAAATATGAATAACTTTATTTTTTTTTTCTTTGATATTATATTAGAGGGATTGAATCTTGGCACCCATATCCTTACCAGTTAGACTAGTCTCAAATGGCTAAATAACTTTGCTTTAAATGCTTCCAAGTAGTCATTTCCTTTTTAAATAAGGATTATATTATTCATCCAATTATATTACAATCAAATTAAGTAGCCATTCGCTATATTTTCGACAGTAACAGAAGCCATGGTGGACCAACTTTTTTAATGTTAAAGCTTTTTATTTATAATTTTTTATAAATTAAAAAAAACATAAAATAATAAAAAGTATTCGAATCTTTTGTTTTTAATAAGTAAATACATAACATATAATTAAAAAAAGTTAATTATAAAAAAAAAATTCATTCACACTCTCACTTATTTATATCAATCTCTTTTTTATTATATGCAATCATGCAATTGAATATTCCCATTGCTTTCCTCCAATTGCACTCTACTAAACGCCCAAGAGACAAAGAAACGGAAAGGAAATTAAAAAAAAAAACAAACTACAAGAATATCGTGAGACAAAACTTGAGTTCCTTGTCTCTTGTGTTGTTCCCATTCAAGTAACCATTAAATAATAATAATTATTATTATTATACATGATATTTTTATAATTTAAAACTACATTTGATTTTTTTTTTAATTTATTTTTATCAATACAATTAGTTTCTATCTAATATGTGTTTCTTCTAAAAATAAAATTATTTAATTATTTTTACTATTTTATTAAAAACAAAATATCTATTTTATTTGGAGTACAATATTAATTTAATTACTTTTATTATATGAAGAATAAAATCATGGTCTCAAGTTAACATAATATTAATTTTTTTGACAAAAATAATTAAGAGAGAAATTTTTTTAATATATATCAAAATGATGGGGACTTGAGTGTAATTTTTAAAATAAAAAAGCATAAAGTATAATTTAGTCAAACTTAAAAAAATATTAACATAATTTAGAAATAATAATAAATAAATTATTTTAATTTTAAAATAGAGCGCATCACAATTAATAGGTATCTATCCTAAAAAATTAATAATAATAATTAAACCGAAAATACTTTAATCTACCCAATTTAATTTTATTAATAGAGTCAATCTTTATAGACTGCAATTAGAATATAATAGTTTACCTCAACTGCATTAGAGATTCACAACAACGTTACAACTTTTATGTTCAACATCTTTCATGGTAACACCACCAACTTGTTAAAAGCCTTGTATGTAAAATCCAATAAATTATTGTTCTCATAACTGTAACTGTTAAGTTGCCAATCTCAACCTGCTTGTTAAAGAGAAGAACATAATAGATTTTGGATTTGTTCCTCACTCCCTTTGACTTTCCATATCATATAATGATTTCACAATTTTTCTATGCGATTGTCATAGTGTAAGTAGAATTCCAAGCAAAACTATTATTAGCAAGACAAGCTCTTACCTTGCCTAGGATTGTGCTTAGGTTTGGCAGGATGCCCCTATGAATTGGTTCATTTCTTTTATTCCAAATATAGAAAAGAAGTTGTAATATATTTGGAGAGCTATGCAATTAACTCATAAAATTTTTTTTTTTTCTGTTAAACCAAGTAAAAAGTCAATTAATTATATCTTGTTCTTCAAAGGCATTCACTTTTAGAGAAAGAGAGGATACAAACCAAATAGCTCAGGCAAAGTCATATTGGAGGAAGAGGTGGTTGATTTTCTATAGGGCAAAGTGACAAAAAGGACAGTCATATCTTCCTTGAAGATGATGATTTTGAAGGATGTTAGAAGAACAAATAGATTTGTGCATAAGTTTCTAGGTGAATAGTATCACCATCGCTGAAAGAAAATGATGTAAAATCCTAATATATGGAACTAATTAGAAATTAAGGAGAGAGTAAGTTAAATTAAAATTTTGGGAATTTAAATTAAATATTTGAGAGTGAGATAATTGAATTAAAATATAAAATTGGGTATAATATAATTCTATACATTAAAAGAGATGAATTAAGCAAGAGATTAGCAGCTAATACAAGAATAAACACTTTAGGAATTGATGACTAGCCGAACAAGCCTTTGACCTATTAAATTAATAAATCATAATACCATAATTGTCCCTTCCTTTCCCATTTTGTCCAGCTTTGTTTATGTGCAGTGAAAGAAGAGTGTAACTGAAAAAAAAAAAAAAAAAAAAGAACTTTCAGCCTTGGACCCATGAGTTAAAGCCTTTACAAGGAAGGAAAATTGATGGAATTTGTCAATGTGAGCTTTACAAAAATTCATCTCCATCTTGTGCTCTTCCCTTGGACAATTCTAACTTCTGATTTGATAATAGTTTCAGCTAAAAGAAGGTTGAGTGAAGGGAAGATATCTTTATGCAAATAGAATAAGCTAAAGGGGGAATGTTTTTGTATGGTAAGTGCAATTATTTTTTAGCTAAATTGGGGTGTTTCCAAATCTGATTTTTGTCTTTAGTTGTTGCTGGAAATTCTGACCATGGTTTAAAAGAAAAATAAGATATTACTTCATGGTTCAACTGAGATTTGAAGGAAGGAGAAAAATCCAAATTTTTCATCAAGATATAGCCTTTTAATTATGTATTATAATGTTATATGAAGGGTGTTTTTACTGCTATTCTAAATCGAGCTTTGGAAGATGTAAAGAGAAGGAATTTTCTATAATTATAGTTGACATTAATTTGTCAATACTTAGCCCAAGATGCGTAGGTAATGAACTTTTGTAAATTTGAACTAAAAGTGAGTTAAAGAAGCTTGGAGCTAACTTGTCATATGAGAATTTAAGGATTTTGTGTAAGGGTGTAATGTTTGCTTAACATATTCAATAATCATTGTTAAATATAATGAATTGGTACTAATTTGGTGGCTATTTTGTTTTTTACCATGGTTAAGTAAAGGCAAATTGAAGGAGAATTTTTTATTGGGGAGTGAAAAAATTATAAATAGTTGGAAGAATACAAGCATAAATAAAGAATATACCTTTATAGCTTCTTATTCAATAAATTAGTAATTTCAAACTTAGATTTTAATTTAGTTATTTTTTTATGGCTATACTTATGTTAAGATAGGCTTATTGGTAGTAAGAATTAGAGTTTACACTATCAAATAACGGTTAGAGAACACTTGTATTACTAGTCAGGTAATTACTTGCTTTTTTGAATATATTTTCTATGAACTATTATGTGAAATGCTTGTTTATGAGTTTTCTTACTATTTGATTATCTATGAAATATATATGAGATAAATCAGTGAAAAGGCCATGCCTTATTGCACTATTCTTATAGTGGAAGGTTATGTTCAGGGAAAAGGTCATTCCTTCATAATTGATGATAATGCATGTGCTTAAAATTAGTGAGAAGACCATGTTTCATTGCACCAATTATGCAATGCAAGGATTACGTTAGTGAGAAGGCTATGCCTCACTACAAATATGAGAAATATATGATAAGCATGATTAAGATAAGTTTCATAATGACATGTGACATATGATGTTATTATGTATTCTTGCATGCAATCAAATATGTCATATATTGGATACAGGTATATTGGGTTTCTATAACTGGATACAAGTGGAGGCTACTGGGTTTGCAAGCGGCATTTGGTTAATGTAGGACTAATAAGTGTACTTGGTTGACTATATTTGCTCTCATGAACATCTCATCCACTATAAAATTATGATCGCAGAGGAGCTT
Source organism: Erythrophleum fordii (assembly GCA_032878935.1). NCBI lineage: Eukaryota > Viridiplantae > Streptophyta > Magnoliopsida > Fabales > Fabaceae > Erythrophleum > Erythrophleum fordii. Next base: position 47,808,355 of record JAVQMF010000054.1, read on the forward strand.
TGTCATTACTGGTGTTTATGGAGACCCAAACCCCGTGTAAAGAAAAAAGCTATGGGAGGAGATTAATTCTATTGCTCATAATACTTAGGAGCCTTAGATCATCCTCGAAAACTTCAATGCTTATATGAACACCAATGATAAATGTGAGAGTAATAGACACAATTGGAAAGATATGGAACAATTTAATCAGTGTATTAATCATGCTCAACTCATAGACCTTGGATTCATTGGACCCAAGTTTACATGGGAAAAGGGGGAGGTGAAGGAATGTATAGAGTGGGCCTTTTGAAATATAACTTGGATTTATCAGTATCTTGAGTCCTCGGTCTACCATGGTCTTATGTATGGTTTAGATCATAGGCTAGTCAAGATCAATCTCCACTAAAGTAGCGATCTCCATCATAATAAGGGAAATTTTTGCTTTCATGCAGCTTGGCTTATGGAGGAATCCTTTAGCAAGATTATGTACCAGGTTTAGGGGAGTGATAGTTGGGTGGATAATGTAGCTAGCTTTACCCAAATTGCAACAAACTGGAGGAATCATTCTATGGGGAATATCTTCTATGCCAAAAAGAAAATCCTCAATCGCATCTAGGGCACCGAAAGAAATCTAAGCCAAGGTGACAACCTTTTCTTGGTAAAGCTACGTAGCACTCTTTAAGGTGAATATGAAAAGATCATCCTACAAGAGGAACTTATTTGGTTTTGGAAATCCAGGTGCCATTGGTTGGCATATGGAGACAGGAACACAAATCTTTCATACCTTAACTTTAGTGAGGAGAGGAAGAAATAAGGTAGAAACACTAAAAGATGACTCAGGGGCTTGGATTCAGGAGCCTAATGAGTTAAAGGAAATGTCAACTACTTTCTTCAAGTCTTTATATATGATGGATGATGAGAACTACTCTGGACTTCCCATTAGTAATGGCTTCCTCGTCTTAAGTATTCAGGAGCTTAATTTTATCCAATGAGAAGTTAGTGACAGTGAAATTAAAGAAGCTACCTTCATCATAAGATCCTTCAAGGCTCCAAGTCCGGATGGTTTACAAGGCATCTTGGCACATAATTGGCTCATTAGTCTGTAAATTTGTTAAAGAGTTATTTGCTGATCCTAAAGGCATTGAGTCAGTGAATCAAACTTACATTGTTCTCGTCCCTGAAACTGAGAGGCCTGAATAATTAAGGAATTTAGACCCATCTCACTATGTAATGTAATCTTTAAGATTGTAACAAAAATAATAACTAATAGGCTAAAAAATTTTCTCAACAAGTTGATTAGCCCCAATCAAAGTAGCTTTATTCCAAGTCATCACAGCACTGATAACATTATTATAGCCTAAGAAATCATACACTCCATGAGATTGAAAAAAAGGGGCAACGGATATATGGCAATCAAAGTGGATCTTGAGAAGGCTTATGATCGGCTGGATTAGAATTTATTAGAAAAGACTCTTATGAGATTGGACTTGATATAAGATTCGTAAAGCTTATTATAACTTACGTGTCTAACTGCAGTATGCAAGTCCTTTAAAATGGTAATGTCGACAAAATCTTTCAAGCTGTCCAGAAGGATTAGACAAATGGATCCTTTTTCCCTTTACCTTTTTGTTCTATGCATGAAACGTCTTGGCCATTACATCAATTGGGCTCTTAAGAATAAATTATAGCACCCCATTTGACTAACAAGGAGTAGCCCTCCCATTACTCATTTATTTTTGGTCGATGACTTGTTTCTCTTTGCAGAAGCGTTCTCTGAAACAAATGGAAAACATTAAATAGTGCCTTGAGGTCTTCTGCAAAATTTCTAGCCAGTGCATAAACGTGACTACGACCAAGCTTTGCTGCTCTAAGAATATCCACATAACAAGATCCTCTCAAATGGTTCACACACTAGGGGTGGGGTTAACAAGTGATCTTGGCAAATACTTAGGCATTCCCCTTCTCCACAAGAGGGCCTTACACTCCCCCTTTGGGTACATCTTTGAGAAAGTCAACAAACACCTCTGAAGTTGGAAAAGTAAACTCCTGAACAATGTAATCAAAATCAGACAGGACTGGATCGGTCGGTTCAACCGGTTAGACCGAAAATCGGACCTTGGTCCGGTCCGGATAACACAACAAATTGGGACTTTTAAGAATTGGTCAACTTCGGTCAAGAACTAAGTCTGACCTTCTTGACTGGTCGGTTTTAGACTTAAACCGCTGCAAATGAACGGGATTGAATCGGCTTTCTTGTAATATTTTCCACCTTCGCTTCTCCTTGATTCGAACCCACGTCCACATTACTTCCAAAAGATTTGTGCGCCATTTGAGCAACAAAGGATTGCCAATTGTTATATGCGATTTTTTATACAAATAGATCACTTATGAATTACTTCCAAAACTTGCAGGTTGGTCAGATTCAAACTCATGAACTCTTGGTTTCCAAAACATTGAAGCGCCAGTTGACCTGCAAGGCGATCTTAGTAAGTGTTAGCAAATTTTTATATAAATAAAATATAAGTTGGTTACTTGCAACTTTTATATGAAAATAGCCATATGAGTGTTGAACTAATAATCCAAAAAAGCATTTTAACAACTTAATCATAATTAGTTTTTATAATATTTTAATTTCAATATTTATTTTAATATATTAATGTTTTATAATTATATTTATTAATAGATAAATTATTTTATGCTTAAATTTTAAAATTAAAGAATCAATTGGATTTAAATATTATATTATATTTAATTTATTTATATATAATTAATAATAAAATATTTTAAATTTTATTAATATTTGTTTATAGTCATCAATTATAATAAATATTTAATATATATATATATATATAATTATTATTGGTTCGACCGGAGTTTAACCACGGTTGAACCAATAAATCGTGAATAAGTAGTTTTATTGGTTCAATAAACGATTTGATTTTAAAAACATTACTCCTGAACTTTGTAGGGCATAACACTTTTATAAAGGCTGTGTTATCGGCCCTCCCAACGTACTTTACACAAACAATTCACCTTTTTTTTTTTTTATGTTTATGATGAACTTGAGAAGGCTAGCCACAAATTCTTATGGGGCTCCACTAAAACTAAAAGGAAACTCAACTTGGTGGCTTGGAGTGAGATATGCAAGTCGAAACAACAAGGAGGCCTAGGTATTAAAATTTTATGACTCCAGAACAAAGCCTTTATTATGAAAATTAGTTGGGAATTGATTCAAAGGAAAGCTGATTTATGGGCCTAAATAATCATAAATAAGTACAAATGTGGAACTCAACCTATCCCAATTGTTCAAAAAATTCCATGAGCCTTTAACCTCTAGCTTGGCATTTCGAAAGTCTAGGAAGACTTCTCTAAGGGTTTGGGATGGATCTCAAATCAATTTTTGGCAAGATGTATGGATTCCCTTTGATTATAATATTTCTTATTATGCCACTTCCAACATATCTATGAACCAGATTCAAAAAACAGTCAGAGATTTCTTATCCCCCTTAGGTGATTGGGATTGGGAAGCTCTCGATAGGTTTTTCCCCTTAAACGTAAAGAATTTCATTACTAACATTTTTCCCTTTACAACTTAACCCAAGCCAAATGCTGTTATTTGAAGGAAAGAGCATGATAGGTGCTTCTTTCTAAAATTTGCTTACCAAATGCTAACTAAAAGTGATCACGAATAGGACCCAAAGATTTGGAAGTGCGAGTGGAATTGGCCAATTCCTGAAAAGATAAGAGCTTTCCTCTTGTTGTTGGCTTGGGATAGGCTTCATACACGTGAGCTAAGAATGATAAGGGGACTTGGTGACTCTAACAGATGTCCCTTTTAGTGCGAAAAAGTCAAAACATCGTTGCATTGTGTAAGAGATTGTAGCAGAGCCTTGGATATTTGGAAAAACTTGATACCTCAATCTTAGTGAAATACCTTTTTCTCTCTTCCACGGCTGGAATGGATGGAGTGGAATTACCATAATGAAATTGGAAATCATTCATGCAGTAGGCTGCCATGGAGAAAATTATTTGCGCACACCTTTTAGTGCCTGTGGACTTCCCATTGTGACCTTGTTGCAGTTGGCAATCATAGTATCATTTACAAGGCTTTTGGGTAAACCAATTTGGATGAGCAGTTAAGCATTTATCACAACAAGCTTTGCAGTGGAAAGGGGGGAACACCTTATCAGTTGGAATCCTCTGTATCAAGATTGGTACAAATTGAATACAATGGCTCTCGATCAACTACAGGTATCACATCTTATGGAGGGATTATTAGAAACAGTCTTGACTACTGGGAGACAAGATTTCTTTGTAACTTGTGATTTGGCTCCATTACGCAAGCCAAATTATAGGGCATCCTTTAAAGGCTTCATATAGCTTGGGATTTGAATATCCAAAAGTTAATTGTCAATTCAAACTCTCGAGCGATGATTACTTTTATTGAGAATGGATGTGGTAGGTGGCACCCTTGTTTTAATATAGTGGAAGAAATCTGAAAAATTCTTGACAGGCTTTGTATGGTAACTATCGTGCACTACTTTCACGAAGCTAACAGATGTGCAGATTGACTTGCCAACTTGGCACAATATCATCCTCTTAGCTTCCATATCCTTCTTTTAGCCCCAATGGGTTTAGGCTCCATTCCTAATGAGGACATTTGTGGTGTGGCCCTTCTTAGGATCGTTTGCTTTTGAGCACCCTTTTGCTTTTTGCTTTGGGTGTTAACCCCACTTATGATAAAAAAATATGTCATATACGATGAATATATTTTTTATGCATACCATAATAGTTCTTGGTGCATGGTTGCTTTGAAATACATTTTAAAAAGATAAATCAATTATTGGGAATGTATCTCACCCTTTCAATGGATTCTTTTTACATCATTTTATATGAGAGTTCAAATAACTTAAAGCCTAAGTAAGATTGCAAAAGAGAAGTATAGGAGGTTGTACATGGTCTTTTAATATATAAATATGAGTTTTGATGATGATAATGATGATGATATATGTGTGTGTGTGTGTGTGTGTTCCACATGTCCTATTTTTAAGCTATAACGGTTATTTTATGATGTAAGCATGTATATGGAAGCATTATGGATACATAATGTATTTTTCATTATATATGCTATGACCTTGTAATATATTCAAAATTTGAAAGTATGATAATTTTATTTTGTTATTGGTCAATTCTATCTTAATGATTATATATAAAATAAAAAGCTAGCTTTGCCCTTAGACATGTATGAGTTAAATGTGTACATTTAGGGACTTAGTGGCTATTATGCATTCCATAGGTGTCCTAACAGATATTTTTAGCTTTTAAAAGTATTTTAGGTCTGTTTTAGATCTTTAGCTTGTGTTTGAGGAGGTTAGACAAGGCGAGACTTTATAAAATGCAAGTTAACTCCCTTGCTACCATTAATTAGTTTTGTATGGGGTTAATATAGCAAATTATTTATATAAGAAAAAAATTGTGATTTTATCTGTTGGGCAACTTTATTTTAATGGAAGAAAAATGGTAGTTAAGGTTTAAAATTTCTTGGGAAGTGTTAGTAAAATTTGGATATGCATAATTTAAATATTAAATTATTTAGAAGCCAAAAAGTACCTAATTTGAAAGATTAAGAGGTCAAAATTTGATTTAAGACCTAAGTTTGAGTCTTTTATACTTAGACAACTTTCTTTAAGTGTTTTAAATTTGCTCTAAGTGGCTAGGTGCCAATTGGAGATATGGTTAAATTTTTTGCCTTTGCATGTAGAGCTTTAAGTGTCATTTTTCTAGTTTTTGACTTCTGGTGCTGTCTTAGAAGATTGACCTTGGTTTTGTGCTACTTTATAGTATATTTTGAGAGTTTATGGCTATTTAGGATACTTAGAGATGATGTAAAACATTTAGGAGAAGTTTAGTGAACTTAGGGTAAATTCAAAGGAGTAAAAGTGTAAAATTATAGTGGCTGATGTCATGTTTTGTGGAGGTGGTGCTTGCTGTCCTATGTTTCATCGTCAATTTTTTTCACTTTCTCATAAGTTGTTAGATAGAAATAGATGTTATATTATGTTTAAAGATGTATAAAAGTGGTCCTATAAGTTTTAGATGACTATGAGTTAGTTTTAGGTAGTAGTTTGCTCTCTTTATGCATTATTTGTTGTCAAACATTCTGCAACTACTATCCTAGCGTGGTGGTGGTTGTCTTGATTGTTTTTCTTTGATTCTTGATGTTGTAGATTTTGATTTAGGCATATTTTGGAAGGTGGAAGAGTGGGAGGAAGTTTGGTATTTCAAAGATGCTTAGACAAAGAAAAAATATATAATTTTTGATGGGTTTTACTATCCATTATTTTTGTTTCTACCATGGATTAGTTTTATATTATAGGTATTTTATAAGATTTTAGATGCTTATAAAAACTTATACTTAGCATAATTTGGTGGTTCAGAATTTAAAGGATTTTAGGAATTCCTAATGTAGTTTTTCTTCCATGTCCCCACTTAAATTTCTTAAGTGCTGCCATAATTTCTTTTAGTCTTTTTGGCTTATTTAAGGTTTAAAGTCTTATATGGAATCTTATAAACTACTAGAAGATATTGCTAATAAGATTTTAGACCTTATAGACTGATATAACTAGTCTTTAGTGTTTTGATTTAGGATCTTGTCAACAAGATTTTCAGGTAAATTCAATATTTTTATATTATTTTAATCATAGAATAAGAAATAAAAGTTGAAAGTTCACATTAGCTTTAAAAAAAAGTTCATCACTTGTTAAAGGAATTTTGTCGTATTACTCTTTAGTTAAGCATAATTTCATATAGTTATAGAGAGATTAGCTTGGCAGATGATACCCACAATTGTTTCCAATTAAGGAAATCAAGCGTGGAATTAATACCCCACTTTAAACATCTAACACCCTCCATGGTGGAGTACTTGTTACAATTCAGTAGCTGCACAAGGAAGTTGTTAGTATAAAATAAATCCGAGCCGTGTACAAGGACACTGTCCTTTAGAGATATTCCGCCACAAGACGGCACTCCCCAGAATTGAACGGATTCTTCTGCGATGTCGCAGGAAAGCAGAACAACGGAGATAAGAACTCAGGGACAGAATGAAGAGGAGAGGAGAGGGCAGCTCGAATATTGTCCGGAGCTGTAGTGTGTGGAACCCAAAGAGCAACGCGGTATTTATAGGCACAGAAAATAATGAGACGTTGGACCATATTGAATTATATTAATGAGGACGTTTCTGAACGTTGGACGGTTTCCGACATGAAGATTAATAAACATTATATCAGATAAAAACGGATTAATAATTGTCGGTAAATGATGAGTAACGTTCAGAAACGTTCACATCATGAACTCATAACCGAAGCCTTAAATTTGTGAATTTTTTAGAAGGCTATTTGAAAATATTTAATTTTCAAAAATTAAATTCCGGCAACAGTAAAAAATGTCCAACACCGCGTATATTTTGCGCGCAGGGGGGCAAATCGCCAAATTTTAACCCCAGCTTTTTGTGCGCGCGAGCCCACTCTCCTCCTAGACCCATTTTGCTCTTCTATAATCACATGTTAATATTTATACCCTTTGACTTTTATTTATTTGAGCAATGTGGGACTTCTCTTTTTTTCTCCTCTTTTGACACAGACGTACAATTCTTCAGCGGTACTCTCCTTTCTTAGTATTCATCCACGTCAAGTAGTCTTTCCAGTTAAAGATGGAAAATGATTATATTAAAATTTGGCCTTTTACTTGGGGACAATAAAGTCTATTGATGACTTCCTCGATCTAATCTAAACAATCAGATAGAATAAAATCCAAAGCCAACCTAGCTTGATATCTGGCTTCATAGGCGACTATAGGTAGTGATTGGTACGAATAGAGGGCCTTGAACCAAGTTGCCATTGTAGTTGGTAAGTAATTAGTGAACTTATTTTTACAATTCTTTTTTACATTTATGAAGTGTTGGAATAATGATTAAAAGAAGCCTTGAGAACATTATAGCAATACTTTTGTCTAAGAATTCTCGCAATGAATGAATGTTGTCCAGAACCATTAACATTCTAGACTTGTTTTGCTAAAAGGACCTCATTGAAAAATTTGATGAGTCTCAATTACATACCTGTTTCCTTAATAAACGGACACAAATGATTCTATTTGAGCAAATGCACTTTCTTTTTTGTTGTCATTGTGGCCTAAAAAAATTTCCTGCTCTTAAATCAATCATAGAATAATACTTTTAAGGAACATTGATAAACTAGAGTGGAATTAATTATCAATTTAAGGTCATCCTTGTTGCATTCTCTTCTTAATAGATTACATTTTTGTTCATGCCAACATTGACCCACATATTTAGATATTTTCCTAATCTAAAAGTGAATTTAATCTATAATGCTCACGTAAGAAATCTCTTAAATTTATTATTTCTCAATTGTTTTTGTTGATTTCCTGCCTTGAGATTTTGCTGTAAATTGCCAAAGTTTCTCTGGCCAAATTGCAAGCATTAGTAAAGGCTTTAAAAGGAGGTTGGTACTATTTTCGTACATAAAGTAAGTGATTGGCTTTACTCTTTTGGTAATTTTGATTTTCGACCAAAGTTTTTGTTCCTTAGCGGAGACGACACATGAAAAACAATGGCATGGAAGATGAAGAAATAGGAAGTGAAGGGGGTCTTATTGTCTAGGGCTTCTTGGGGGAAGGATTGAATACGAAGGGCTGTCATTAACAATGATTTGGTATGATACAATGGAAATACACTGGACATGTTAATCCAAATGTTAGAGAATCCCATACAAATAAAGGCCACCTTTATAAAGTTTCTAGAAAATTTATTATAGGCCTAATTTTTAAAATTTTAAAATTATTTTTAAAATTTAAATTTATTTTGTGTTAATTAAATTTATTTTATACAACATGTGTTTCTTCTAAATATAAAATTATCTAATTATTTGATTGTTATTTTGAAAATAAAATCATTGATGCTTAGCATCAATTTCTTTATTTTTATTGTTATATTAAAAATAAAACTAAAATTTTATATTCTAGATAAAAAAAAAATTTGTTGACAAAAAAATAAAAGAAACTTTTGTAATATATATTCAAACATTAAGAGAGTTGAACGTAATTTTTTAAGTAAGAGAAATAAAAAATTAATTTACCTAAAAAATTAAAAAGGTGTGGAGAGAAGGACCAAATAAATTAAACGATTTTATTATATTAACCAAAAGTAATTAAAGGATATGAAAAAAGGTAAAAGAAGGGAAATATATATACATATACACTGTCGGAACATTGTGAGTCTTGATCTGAATCTGTGGATCATTCAACTCCACCGACTGCCCCTCGTCGAAAATACCCTTACTTTTCACTATATTTACGATCTTAATCGTTCGATACCGCGTTCACCTTCTTTACATTACTCTTAGACACCACCAAATAATCGCAATACCTACCCCCCCCCCGGTTCTCATTTCAGTGCTGGAACCAGAGGCTTTGTGTCGGCGGTTCTTCTCGGCCGAGTTGACTCAATAATGCTGGACAGGTGTGTCGGACATCGCCGACTCCGTCAGATCCAGAGGGCGTGCCGCCACGGCACAGTAACCTTCCTCTGCCTCTTCCTCACCGTCGTCGTCTTACGTGGCACCATTGGCGCCGGCAAGTTCGGTACCCCCGAGCAAGACTTCAACGAGATCCGCGACCATTTGTACTCGCGAGGCCGGCGCGTTGAGCCACATCGCGTCCTCGAAGAAGCTCAACCCGAGAACTCCGACTCTTCGCAATCCAACAATTACGCAACCTTCGATTTATCGAAGATTCTGGTCGATGAGGAAGGCGATGACAAGAAGCGTGATCCAAACACGCCTTACAGTCTCGGTCCCAAGATTTCAGATTGGGACGAACAGCGTGCTGAGTGGTTGAGAAACAACCCAGATTACCCGAATTTTATCGGACCCGATAAGCCCAGGGTGCTTCTGGTTACTGGGTCTTCACCCAAGCCGTGTGAGAACCCGGTGGGGGATCATTATCTGTTGAAGTCAATTAAGAACAAGATTGATTACTGTAGGCTACATGGGATTGAGGTTTTCTACAATATGGCTCTTCTGGATGCAGAAATGGCTGGATTCTGGGCCAAACTTCCATTGGTTCGGAAGTTGTTGCTGTCTCATCCGGAGATTGAGTTTCTATGGTGGATGGACAGTGATGCAATGTTCACTGATATGGCGTTTGAGGTACCATGGGAACGCTACAAGGATCACAACTTTGTGATGCACGGTTGGAATGAAATGGTGTACGATGAGAAGAATTGGATTGGTCTGAACACTGGGAGTTTCTTGCTGAGGAATTGTCAGTGGTCGCTGGACATTCTTGATGCCTGGGCACCCATGGGTCCTAAAGGGAAAATCAGAGACGAAGCCGGGAAAATCCTCACTAGGGAGCTGAAAGGTCGACCTGTGTTTGAAGCTGATGACCAATCTGCTATGGTTTATCTATTAGCGACGCAGAAGGACAAATGGGGTGACAAGGTTTACCTTGAGAGTGCTTATTATTTGCACGGATATTGGGGTATTTTGGTTGATCGGTATGAAGAAATGATTGAAAATTACCATCCAGGTCTTGGTGATCATCGGTGGCCTCTTGTGACTCACTTTGTGGGTTGCAAGCCCTGTGGAAAATTTGGGGATTACCCGGTTGAGAGGTGCTTGAGACAGATGGACCGTGCCTACAACTTTGGTGACAACCAGATTCTGCAAATGTATGGGTTCACCCACAAGTCACTTGGTAGTCGCAGAGTAAAGAGAGTGAGAAATGAGACCAGCAATCCACTTGATGTGAAGGATGAGCTTGGATTGCTTCATCCATCTTTCAAAGCTATCAAGTTGCCCACTTCTTCTTGATGGTTTCTGGAGAGATTATGATCAGCTTCACGACAAATATTGCTTCCCACCATTCATATGCTGCTATACTCTGTTCAATTTGCCGTTACGTATAATAGATTTCAATATGTAATTTGTTGCTATTGATCACTTATGATAGTGTTGAAAATTGCAGTCTCTATTTATTTGCCTTTACCGTTCATTGTTTTAGTACTACAAGTGATTGATTTTTGGAAAGAACAAATACCCTCACCATCTGGGTCTATCCTGTATTTTATTGCAATCATCATGCCCTCGGGTTGTCTGCTGGATAATTGGAAGGAGTAATTGCATTATAGCTTCATTAATAAATTCCTTTATTTGTTAATTGCCATTTGTTTTTTGCTTGTACTTGACTGAAGTATGATAGAAACTTCAACCAGTGTTAGTTCTATGGTTCAAAATTATGCCCTTGTGAATCTGTTAGGTAGTTTTGGCCCCTTTCCCCAGAGTAATGATTTTTGAACAATTAGGCGGCATAATACGGTATACAGAGACAATATAGATATGGAAACTGGGTTGAAGAGCATCATATTTATCTATATCTTAATGATTCTGGAATCCTGCCAGAGCTGTTATATATAAGCAGGGAAAACTATGTCGTGGTATTGGCAAGTTTTAAATTTGTCCTGCAGAATTATGTATGAGTAAATGGGATTAGAGAAGCTTGGGAAGGAGGCATTGGATCTGAATCTGTGTTTCCTACATTTTCGTCACCTGGTGGCAAATTGTATACTCTCTTCCATTCTGATCTTCTTTTGGTACAAAGGGATGATATCCTATAATCTGTATCCTATAATCTTTAGATAATTCAGTACAATAATTGCAGAGTACAAACTGAATGAACACGAGGCAACATAAATCGCTAATCAAAACTCCAAAGCAATAGAAATGTCTGACCTACACCCTCATCCACCAGTTGAACGATTTATTGCACAAATTAAGTAGTACACCATATGATACAATATCAGTAGCAATGTCCATTGGAGCCCAACAAGTTTGAGCAGCCCTCATCTATCAATAAACTTAAATCATTCAAAAGCATATGATTTAGGTCTGAATGGCTTATGAAAGGATGATCCATACTCAAGAAGTCCAAATTGTACTAGTATATGTATAAGAATTTCAAAGAGTTCAAGATAATCTCTGTGTTGGATGTCGACTCAAATTTAGAGCCCAAAATTTATATTTGGTCAAATAAGAACATGCTGAATGTCACTCAATTTTGGTGAATGATTTCATCATCGTTTCACAGAATTTTCAAATGATTAATAGGTCAATCTTGAATCTAAACCCTCAGCTTTCACCTCATTTTGGAATCATCCTTATCAGAGCTTCCAAACACGAGATAGTGCTAATAAGAAGCAACATGTTAGATATACTGATCTTGGAATTGAATTGGACTTTGGACATGAGATCTTCTTAAAGATGCAAAAGTGGAAGTTCAAGTGGAAATCAATGTCTTAAGAAGGTCCATGAAACTAGAGTCCATATCCAACATGTTGAAGGCCCAATGCAGTTATACACATATAAGAGGAGTGTCAAGGCCCAATTGGAGTCTAATTGCAAGAGATTAAGAATCATGTGTCAACTATGTAATTTTTAATAAACCATAAGCATCCCATGTAATTACTTAAAGAAATTGATTATTTTGGGCTAGGATCCTTTATGAATTTCATTTTTTATTATTTTATTATTATTATTTTTTAGACTTGGTCAAAGAGCTTATATTAAAAATTAAGTTAAAATTAGTATCCTAATTTTGTTCCTTGATTTTAGACACCATTTGAAATATTTCTAATAAGATTTTAGTATTTTACTTTTATTAAGATTTTAATTTTTAAAAAACTTTACCTATAAAAAGCTTTCTATTATACTCTATTTTGAAAGGTTATGAATGAATTTGAGTATTACTCAATTCTCTGTGAGACTTTTATTTTTTTGTATTCTCTGAGAGTTCACGTAACTTATCAAATGATTGGTCTTCTTTTGTGACGTCCTGAGGCTAAGGTTCTAATAGACGAATTTTCTTAGAATCTTTTCTTTGATTAACATTTTTATTTTCTAGTCGATCATAAACAAAGTGTAAGCAAAGTGTCATTTTGTTAAAGATTCTTAAGATAAATTTTTAGAGAATCTCTCATCATTTAGTATTAGAATTTTAGTTTGCTAGTGCAAAATATATATTTGTGTTTTCCTTTCCACTGTTCTTCATAATTTCCCTCTCTCTCTCTCTCTCTCTCTCTCTCTAGTTGTTATCTTTCCAAGTTAAGCAATGGACAGAGCAGGCTTTAGGTAATACCTGACTATATCACATGGTGAGGTTTGACTGATAGTTTTTGGATGCACATCCGCTGAAGCGTCTATACAGTGAGGTGTCTTTGAAGTTCCATCAATTTGAGTTATTTGTTGCATCAGTGGATCAAATGCGGCCACGTGGTGCTTTAACTCAAAATCTTGCGTTTTACTTCTTAAATCCCTAGTTGAACATGGTTGGACTTCTTCGATATAGCGTCTTTCTCGAGCTTGATTTCTCCCTCCCATCCAGACGGACCACAACCAAACAGCCGCTCGTGGCATCATCCCTGTCGATCTTCCATCCGCAAGGTCCAGCACAAATTGTTCCAAAATCCTCACCCAATAGATGGTAATGGCTTCTTCTCCTTCCCCCTTTGTGGCCTCATCCTTGTCGCTCGTCCATCCTCAAGGTCCGGTGCAAATCGTTCCAAAATCTTCCCTTAAAATTGTTCCATCGCAAAAGGATTTTGATGGTAATGGTACAAACCTACAGTGAGCCTTCTTCTCCCAAGCACGAACTTATTCTTTTACTAGGAATCACAATTACTCTTCCCATCCAAATGCAAAAGGTTTGCATGTATAGCATTTCGTAGGAAATTGCATAAATCTCTGTTTGCTTGATTGTACAAATGTCTAATGGTAAGGCTTGTAGGAATTTAATTGGAGAAGGGTGCTATTATGTTTTCATATTCAAATTATGTGATATTGAGACTATGTTTTCATATTCAATTACTTGAATGCCAGTTATGTTTTCAGATTCAGTGGATTATGGTAAAATCTGTTTGTTACTTTTGCTTTGTATAATCAATTTTATAATGGAAGAAACTATCAGTACTCACAAAGCATAAATTATGTTATGTTCAATGTCAAAAATCAATACCAACAGTGCATTGAAGGGTGTAAATGAAAGAGAGATAGATATGAATTACCAAATTTTGAATTTGCTTGAAGGAAGGAGATGCAGCGAAATCGAGCATATGGACCTACTTGAAGGAAGGCGCAACTACTTGAAATGGACATCAATCATAGCTAAGAAGGGAACTAGGGGCCTGGATGTGGGGGGCAACAACTTGGAGAAGAAGGAGGCGACAACAGATGTTTGGTCTCCCAAAACGCATGAATCCCCAAGTGGTGCGTTTTGATTTCTATGCACCATGTGGCATGATCTCAACACTTCAAGCAATGAGCGGTCAAGATTTTGTCACTTCAAAAAACTTTAGAAAAAGGCAATTTCAAATGACCTGGGCTTCGTTTGGTAGCACGAAAAAATGTATATATATGTATATATATAATCTTTGTTTTATTTTTATAATAATTATTAAACTATTATCTATTAATTATTAATTGCTTATTAAAAATAAAGATATTAAAATTATTTTTGATTTACAAAATTAACTTTTTTATTTTTATTTTTATACTTAATTTTTTTACTTATCAAACGTCTTCTTTAATTTTTCAATCAAAATTATAGAAGCCACAGTTATGATGCAGCAAATCACATGAGCTTTTCCCCTCCAAAACTAACATATTAAATTGTCAATCTATCATTACAAACTTTACCAAGTAGGTTAAATTCCGGGCATTTTATAAATTTCTTTTAGTCTAAAATGTTTATTGACTAACAAAGAGTAAATGATTTCTAATCATAATTATAATTTTAAAGGCCAGGATAAATTATATTTTTGTCTTACCTTTTAAGAAGTTTTATGGTTGGGACAAGAATATTATGAATATAAGAAAAAATCTATTAAAAAAAAGCATCTATCTATCTATATTTCTAAAAATGAATGTTTTCTCCTTACAGCGAATTCGACCTGATAGCAAGCTTTATTAATTTCATCCAAATTTGTTTTATTTAATGCAAGATTAAACTTTTCATTTAACAAAGAATTTTTGAGTTGAGACCGAGTTTATCTTTCCAAATTCAACCTTAGACCCAACCCAGAAGTTTCTTTTTAAATTTAAACCAAAAACAATGTATATGTTTGAAATGATTAAAAAGAATGAAGAGGGAATAAAAAATGTTATATAATACCTATTTTGTTTTTGTAATATTATTTAATTTAATATTTAATATCATTTATTAATTATTATTTAATTATTAAAAATAAAAATATTAAAACTTTTTATTTATAAAATTATTTTTATTTTTATTTTTATCTTTTTGTATACTTATCAAGTTATTTTAATTTATTAAAAGAAAAAGAAAAAGAAGTGAAGAACCTTCGTACAAATCGACGATGGTCCCCAAGAATCTAAAGGCTTCACATTTCGTTAATGGTAGCCCTGGCCCCACTCTATCCCTTTACGAACGAACACGTCACCATAAATCACCAATATCATAGTGGTTGCGAAACACTAGATTCCACCACCCAACCAAATCACAGAGCAAGCAAAGCACAAGGCGCGTGTGAAAATACTGTGATGTTTCTCTGTTCAACCGAAAAAATTTTAAAAAAAATCTTTTCAACTATCACTAAAGTGTTTAGAGATTTAGTTTGATTCAATTTTGAACTAAAATCAATCGAATTGAGATTGTCGATTTAGTATTTTCTTAAACTTTGTCAATTTTAACTTTTAATTAGTTTGTTCATTTTAATCTAATTTAGTTTTTTTTTTCATAAAAGTGATTTGATTTTTTCTTAAAAATTTTGTTTCTTATAATATATAAAATTTGACTTCTAATATAATGTATCTTTTAACATTTTAGTAGTGTTGAAATAATTAATTATTATATATTTTTTTCCTAAAAAAAGCATTCCTTATAATTATATTTAATTATTCTACAATTATAATTGAATATCATATGTAAAGATAATAAAACAATAATATTTGTAAGATAGATTATTTGATAAGCTCATTTAAATGTAAGTAAAATAAAAAAATTACTATTTGTTTAATAATAAAAAATTTATACATGATTTAAACTTAGTTAATATTAAAAAGAAAATGGTTTGGTTTAATTCGATTTTAACCAAATCAAATTCGATAAAATCAAAAATTAAACTAATCTGATCAGTTTTATAATGTCTAAAACCAATTTTAACACTTTTTTTAATTGATTTAATTCGATTTTAATCAATTTAATTAAATTTAGTTGATTTAGATGGATTTTGAACACTCCTTATCATCAGGCTGCTTGAACCAACCATGAGAGCAACAAACTAAAAAAGCGCAACACCTACCTCTTTTAGTGCCTCCAAACCCAAACCCATTTTGAGCTTGAATGCTACAAATCCAAACCCTGGTTCCATTTGTCTCTCATACTTTCAATTTTTTTGGCACATATTTGTATAAAAGCGCATTTTTTTAAACAAACCTGTGTCTTGAAAAAAAAAAAAAACAGCTGGGCTTGCTGGAGAGGACGGTCATGGAGGATTCGGAAGGTAAAAATAAGAAGCAGCGTGGGTTTGCATTAGCATCAGTTGTTAAGCTCTATTCGGCTGCTTCTGCTTCGCCGGGGATTGCTCGCTTCATTTGCGACAGTTCCACGGCGGAGCTGCAAATTCACTATGAATCTCAGCAGATTCCTCTCAGCGTTGATCTTTGAGCTGCTCGGGTTCGTTTCCATTGGGTTTTGAACGTATGTTTAGCTGGGTTTTCTCTTTTAGCAGTAAGTGGAAGTATAAATAGTAAAAAAAAAAATGACAGATTGACTTTTAAGCTATAATATGTCATTTATTACCAACGCCGGTGAAATCAGCAAACACATTAAGTTGACAGCAATATCTATTCTGCACCTTTATCTTTGTATCATGTTTCAAATTCCAGTCTCACAATGCTGAGAGGAGTGCTAAATGGGTATTTTGATCGTAATAGTTTCATGATGTCCATTTGTTGTTTTCAGCTATTCAAATTAGGTCTTGTTCAATCGCTTTGCATGGTGGAAGGGTCTAATGTCGGTAAAGAGGTATGAGGCATAATCGTATTATTAGGAAATCTTGCTTCATGGCTTTGTAGCCTGTAGCGTCCCCTGATATTGTTTTATTTGGTTGGAATTTCAAAAAACCTGTGAGATTGTTCTTTTAATGTAGAAGATTTGAATTTGTAATTTATTTGATAACATAGTTCTGCACTTTTGCTAAATACTATCTTATATATTTTGATCTATATCTTGATATTAATGCTCTTGTTGAGATTTGCATAGTACAACGCTGCTAAATCAAGTTTGTGTGTTTTGTTGATGTATTGCCAAATATCATTCCTTTTAACATGCTACTTTTGAAGCAAACATCATTTTCCGGGGCAGTTGCTGTCCAATTTAAATATGAGGAGGAGAGTGAGGCCTTCCATTGTGTAAGTCAATGTTCACGGTGCTACTTTGGAAATTGTGTAAACCTTATTGAGAGGATACTATCATCTGATATTTTTCGGGGTTACGCATCAGAGAGACCTTTTCTGTGTCTTCATGTTAATATTATTTTTATTTTTAAGAGATTTTCATTTAAATTATTTATTACCTATGACGAACTTTGATGTAAATTATTTTTCATAGTCGGTCCCAAGTCCGGAAAAAAGAGGAGGGTTGTATTAGGCAGTCGACAACCAACATAAAACTTTGTCGAATCTTTATGATATGGACAATCGATATATTAAACATAAGGCTAGGTCGTTGCCCGTAAGTAACGCGCTGTATAGCTCGAGTACAGTGACAAGTGAGCAAGAACCGCTGTATCGACGCCTGGGTGTAATGAAAAATAAGTAAGGACTCCATATTTTCGTGAATGAATATGGCTAAAGAAGTTAGTTCATGAGAATAGGATTTGTTTTGAAATTTGGAATATAGGTACACTTACAGGTAAGTCTATGGAAATAGTAGATACTATGATTAGGAGGAGGATTAATTTTATGTGTTTATAAGAAACTAAATGGGTAGGAGAAAAAGTAAAAAAATTAGATACTTTAGATTTTAAACTTTGGTACACTGGTAAAAATAAATTTAGAAATGGAGTAGGTATAATTGTAGATAAATTTTAAAAAAATACTGTAGTGAATGTCAAAAGGTTAGGAGATAGAATCATTGCATTAAAGTTTGTAGTAGAAAAAGAAATCTTTAATATTCTTAGTGCTATGCACCATAAGTAGGGTTAAAAGAATATCATAAGGTAAAGTTGTGAGAGGATTTAGAATGTTTAGTTCAGGAAATACCATTAAGAAAAAAGATTCTTTTAGGAGGGGATCTAAATGGTCATGTGGGAAGTGTATCTTCAAATTACGAGGGTGTTCATGGAGGACATGGCATAGGAGAAGTAAATGCAAAGGGTAAAACTACTAGACTTTTCATTAGCGTTCGATCTTATATTAGCTAACACTTGTTTTAGAAAGCGTGAGAAACATCTTATCACGTACAAAAGTGGAAGGATATGTTCTCAAATTGATTTCTTTCTTATAAAGAAATCAGATAAAAAATTTTGCATGGATTGCAAAGTTATATCGGGAGAGAGTTTAACTACTCAGCATAGAATTTTGGTTATGGATGTAAGAGTTAAGAGGAGAGTAAAAAGTAAAGGTAAAGATAGAGTGTTAAGGACTAAGTAGTGGCAACTAAAGGGGGATAAAGAAAAGAATTTGCAGAGACGGATTGTGGAAGAAAAATCTTGGAAAATACAATGAAGTGTTAACGATATGTGGAATGGAATGGCTAAAGAGATTAGAAAGGTAGCAAATGAAATATTAGGTGAATTAAAAGGTTTTAGACCTAGGGATAAAGAATCTTGGTGGTGGGATGCAAGCGTGCAAGATAAGGTTAAAGTTAAAAGAGAGTGTTATAAAGTGTGGTCATTATGTAAGAGTAATGAAAATTAGAAAAAATATAAGGTAGCTAAGAAAGACACTAAGAAGGCAGTGAGCAAAGCGAGAGTGAGGACATTTGATGGGTTATACCAATCTTTAGGTATTAAAGTTAGAGAAAGAAGTATTTACAAGTTAGCAAAAAGTAGGGAAAGAAAGACAAGAGAAATAAATCAAGTGAAATGTATTAAGGATAAAGAAGGGAAAGTGTTAGTCGCGGAACGAGATATCAGAGAATAATAGAAGAGTTATTTTTATAGGCTTTTTAATGAAAGGCACGAGATTTTATTGCAATTGAATAGGCTAGACACTAAAGAAGAGGATCAAAATTATACTTTTTATCGTAGGATTTGTGAGGTAGAGGTAAAAGAAACATTAAAACGAATGGAGAATGACAGAGTAGTTGGACTGGATAATATACCCATTGAAGTATGGAAAGGTTTGGGAATAAAAGGTATGAGTTGGCTCACAAAGTTATTTAATGAAATTATGAGATCTAAGAAGATGCCAAACGAGTGGAGGAAAAGTACTTTAATCCCTATTTATAAGAGTAAAAGGGACATTCAAAATTGTGCAAATTATAGAGGAATTAAACTCATGAGCCACACTATGAAATTATGGGAAAAAGTAATTAAGTAAAGGTTAAGGAAAGAGAGTCAAGTTACGGAGAATCAATTTAGTTTTATGCCAGGAAGGTCAACTATGGAAGCAATATACTTGTTGCGAAAATTAATGGAGAGATATAGGAAAATCAAAGAGATTTACACATGGTGTTTACTGATTTAGAAAAAGCATATGATAGAGTGTCAAGAAAAGTTCTATGGAAGGCTTTGGAGAAAAAAGGAGTTCGTATATCTTATATTCGAGCAATCCAAGACATGTATGACAAGTTACAACTAGCGTAGTAACAAAAGGTGGACTTACGGAAGATTTTTCGATAACTATTGGTCTACATCAAGGGTTAACTCTGAGCCCTTATCTTTTTACTTTAGTTTTTGATATGCTTACTGAACATACCTAAGAGCCGGCGCCACAGTGCATGCTTTTTGCAGATGATATTGTCTTAGTTGGAAAATCGAGAGAGGAAATGAATGAGAAGTTAGAGAGGTGGAGACTAACTTTGGAGGCTCATGGATTTCGTTTAAGTAAAAGTAAAACGGAGTATATGGAGTGTAAGTTTAGTAAGAGACACACCACTTCTAGCGTAGAAGTAAAAATTGGAAAATATATCCTACCACAAGTCACACGATTTAAGTATCTTGGATCCATCATACAACATAATGGGGAAATAGAAGAAGATGTAAAGCATAAGATTCAAGCGGAATGGGTGAAATGGAAGAGTGCTTCGGGTGTTATTTATGATAGAAGAATACCACTCAAACTTAAGGGTAAATTCTACCGCACAGTTATAAGACTTGCAATGTTGTATGGAATTGAGTGTTGAACAATAAAAAGTCAACAAGAAAATAAGTTTAATGTTGCGGTGGATGAGTGGACACACTATACGAGATAAAATTAGAAATGAATGCATTAGAGAAAAGGTGAAAGTCGCACCTATTATAGAAAAGATTGTAGAATCGAGACTTAGATAGTTTGGTCATGTGGGGAGGAGACCTATAGAAACCCCAGTTAGGAGAGTAGATGAGATGGAGACTAGTCCAATAATTAGAGGTAGATGAAGACCAAGAAAAACTATAGGAGAAATTATTAAGAGAGATTTAAATTTAAATGGTTTGTCTAAAAATATGATTTATGATAGGGGTTTATGGCGTCGATTGATTCATGTAGCCGACCCCACTTAGTGGAAAAAGGCTTTGTTGTTGTTGTTGTTTCATTTAAAAAAGATTAAAACAAACACTTGCCAAACTCAGTTGATTTGGTTTGGATTACTTCAGTTCATCTTTGGTATTTATAATGAAGTCTGTATACTGAGTAATTCTTATTTAGTAGATACATGAAGTACAAAATGATAAAATATAGTTAGAGGTGTAGACACGCAGTGCTTTTTTTTTCCATTTTAATTTATTGTTATCGTTATAAAAAAATTCATCATTAGTATTTTAAGATGTTGTGGCAGTTAAAATGGTTTTTCTTCTTCCATTCATTTATTAAAATTTGGAAGTACAACTTTGGCAAGTGAGCAAAATTTGTAAAGCTATTCGGTCCTCATGAAACCTTGTTTGATGACAGGTATGAGTTACCAAAGTGTAAGAGAGTAATTGCGAATATCTTGGAATTCATTGTAAAAGTTGCTTATTGGAGTACCCATAGATTGTAGTTATTATCAACATTCATTGGATCTTATTGTAATTATTATTCTTTAGGTGGAGTTTGTTTTTATGTCTTGTGACTTACTCTTGAGTGCTACATTTTTTTTTTTAAATGTGGACATGTGGCTGGCACCAAAATGAGTGTTTAGAGACAAACTCATAATTTCTATCTCAATGTCCCATTGGCTAGATATTTATGTATCCAACGTGGATCATGAACATACACTTCTGTGGTAGTAATGTTTTTCAGTGTCTATTTTGCTTGCTGCCTCAATTTTACTTTCACTTCAATTACACAATTCGTTGTATTAACATTATATATATTCCTATTTGTTTGACTCCATGATCATGTTGCATTATATATAAAAATAAAGAATGATATTTTTTTATTCCAGGAAGAAACATACCAAACGGCACTGTTTCAAATTCTAAAAGCAAATTTGATGAAAAGATAGAGCCAACATCAACCAAAATGTATTTCCATTATTATGGACAACTTCATCAGCAAAATATGTTGCAGGGCTATGCGAGGACAGGCAAGACCATTTAGTATTATAGTTGTTTCTTCAATTTGAATTTTTGTTTGAGAAATTAACAACTTGATTCTAAATGGCACACTGAAAGAACATTTTCTTTGACCTTTTCCTGATGAATTCATTGATGATCTTGTTTCAGAAACCTATTATGCTGCCGTTATTGAGAACCATGTTGATTTCATGGATTGTGTAGTAGTGGATGTTGGTGCTGGTAGTGGTATTTTGTCATTATTTGCTGCTCAACTAGCTCAACTCTTTAATTGGCTGATTCTATTTGTGGTGTGCATTAAATGTCATTATTTCAGAATAATTCAACATTTAAGGCTTCTTTCCTGCCACTCACATCCAAAGTTTTTCATTAAGTGTTTGGTATTCTGTTATCTCCCCTCAGGCAGTTGCAAAACATGTTTATGCTGTGGAAGCATCTGAAATGGCAGAATATGCACAGAAGCTTATAGCTGGGAACCCAATACTGGGTCAACAAATGACTGTGAGATTTGTTTCCTGGTTTTGGCCTTAGTAATTTTTTCTTAGCTATCTCATTATTCAAGGAACTAGGTTATACAGGTGATTAAAGGCAAAGTTGATGATGTTAAATTGCCTGAGAAAGTAGATATTTTGATCTCTAAGCCCATAGGTAAGTTCATATTCTACTTTCTATGTTCAATCTGGAGAAAGGTGCTGATATTCTGTGTATGAGTGGCATAAATTTATTTATTTATTTATTTATTTACCGGGGGGTTGTTTCCTACATTTATAAGCCTCAAGACTGCTCAAGTGTTCTATATATATATATATATATATATGGGATTGGTTATGGTTTATAAAATTGGAAATCCCCAGAGTTATATGGGACTTAATGTAAAATGTTTTGACCTTTCTGTTCGGTTGATTCTAAGTCAGGAACTTTTCTCCATTGGTGTGCAGGCACCTTGTTAGTTAATGAAAGAATGCTGGAGTCTTACGTCATTACCAGAGATAGGTTTCTCATCCCTAATGGTAAAAATGTTTCCTACTGTGGGAAGGTAAGTTTTAATGCAGAAACACCTTCTCTCCTTTTTGAGTGATTTCTTGCACCTTACGCTACTAATGAGAGATCATGAGGAGATGATACCACTAAGCCAAGTTATTGGTGGCAATAGTTATATGCCCATTTTTTCATTTAATTTATTTTACGTAATAATTTTGAATGGTACTATCTGTGACAGCTTAAATGTCTGTTTGCAATATATCCAAGAAAGTTGTTATTAAGTGCTAATTTATATCTTACACCAACATTTGCTTGAGTCTACTAACTTGTTCTAAATGGTATGTTTTTGGGTTTAATATGGTTAGGATCATTTGAAGGTTTGCAGTTTATTTATCTGCCATTGTAAGTGCTTCTAATTTCCTAAATAATCATTTACCTTCTGATAACAACTGATGGTGTAGGATTCACATGGCACCTTTCAGTGATGAATATTTGTTTGTCGAAATTGCCAATAAGGTGTGTAATTATAGCTTTTTTAAAAATTTATATCTCACACTTTTCTTAAATTTTTCAAAGAATTGTATTGGGAGCAAAATAATATGGAATCTAGATCTTCTCAATTTAGGGGGTAAATTGAAGAAGTCAATTTAGGAGAAAGAAGAGAGAGAAGAAGGGGTGGGTGTGAAGAGAGGGAGTAGGCCCATATACACTTCTACTCTTTTGTGCTACTTTCTCTTTTACTACACAAGGCGTAGTATTGGAGAGGATCCAATTTTGATAATATGAAAGGGGCTTAGCTTTTTAGAAAAGCTTTTTTCAGGATTACAAATTTTCTAGCTCTGATAAGATCATCTTTCAAGTTTTTGTTACAAAGCTTTGTTTCAGTTGTCAAGTTAGATGGATTTCAAATAATCTATTTCTCAGTGGTTAGTCTCATAACTTTATAAGTAGGAACAGTATCATGGTGCCAACATGGGTTAGCTCAACTAGTTATATGGATCTGAACTAAGCCTTTGCATCCCTATGTGCAAGGGTTTGACCCTCTTTGACAACTAATCCTGCTTGGTTGTCAACCTTCCCCCAGAAGATCCCTAGTGCCCAAGGGCTAGTTATGTAGGTTCTTTTAAGGACCAAAAGTGCTTAAAGGTAATCCTTTTAGTTGGGCTTTTGCTTGCCCCTCTGGAACCTGGGCATACTATTGGCACCTTAACTGGTAGTCTTGGAGAAACTTATCTTCTTACTACCATTTTTGTTTCACAAGAAACTGTATCATGGTTTAACATTCTCTTACCATAAGTGATAAGTAAACTTTTTCTTATTTTCCAATCATTCCTTTGTCAGTCTTTCCTTGTATTTACTCATTTTTTTGCCTTTTAAACTCATTGGCCATTAATGTCCTTTCTGTTTAGGTGCTCTTTTGGCAGCAACAAAACTATTATGGTGTAGATTTTAAACCCTTATATGGGACTGCATTTCAAGGATACTTTTCTCAGGTAATACCTACCTAATTTAAAGAAATTCATTGAAAATTAATTAATATATCCTACAAGAGCAGGCTGGGTTTAGACAGCAATTTTCATGGTTGTTTGAGGATGACCTCCCTCCAAAACAAGTTCATATGTTATTTTTCATATTATTATAGGTATTGTCAAATTAAAATTTGGAACTCAATTTTACTTTTCGATGGATGCCTACATGCTTTTGGAGATTCAAAACCTTTTAATATTTTAGATGAGAATGGTATAGTTATATAGACATATTATACACTTGGCCAAAAATATTTGTTTATACACACACACACACATATTAAGACCTTTTAATATGCATGCATGTATGTATGAATGTATAGACATAGTAGACATATAATTGCATTCTTAAGGTCAAATTGGCCACTGCACCTGTTAGTAGCCCCATTATTGATATTTCTATATTTAAAGGAACATAGGATTTAGTATTCACAAATCAAGCCTAGAGAGGATTGTACATTTTACACTTTTTAATTGATCTATAAAGCTATAAGCAGCTATGCATTTAGTGCTGGGTTTTGTTATACAGAATTTTGATATTTCTATATTTAAAGGAACATAGGATTTAGTATTCACAAATCAAGCCTAGAGAGGATTGTACATTTTACACTTTTTAATTGATCTATAAAACTATAAGCGGCTATGCATTTAGTGCTGGGTTTTGTTATACAGAATTTTGAGTCCTTTAATGTATTCTTCTCTCCTTTTTTTACCCTTTTCCTTATTTTGTTCGTGGCCCTGTTGCATCTGTGTGCTTGTGTCTTACACAGTGCTTCCTAAGAGTTAACTCTTGTTTTTTCACTTTTCAATGTTTACATGCTTCTGGTGGTTATAACATTTAGATCACTTTAATTGAGAATGTCATAGATCTAGAATGCATTGTCAAGGGCAAATTGGCAACTGCCCCTGTTTGTTATATTACTATGGGGTTTGTCAAGCACATGGAGATGCTTCTTTTTTTTCCCCCTTGCCCTTTCTCTCTTCGTCAGCTTTTATAATTAAAGATTGAATTAATGATAGAATAAGGAGATGCTCCGTGCTTATTGGCAAGGTTGAATTGATCCTCTTGTATCCTTTGTTTGTGCTGGTCATAATAAAGGTGAAATGAGCGATGGCTTATGAAAGAAAGGAAGAAATGGACCTATGATGGTTGGTGCCCTGTCAGCATATTGTATCCTTCTTCTCTACGTTAGTCTTGAATTCTTTTGAACCTGTAATACTCATACATTAACTTGCATGACATCATGTAAAGGACTTATAAGGGAGTTAGGAAGATGTTAGTAGTGTGGATATATTAACTAGAGCGTTAATTGATTGTTATGATACTAAAATTTGTGATGTGTGCTCCATTTTCCCCCCTCCATACAGCCCGTGGTGGATGCTTTTGATCCAAGATTGTTAGTAGCTACTCCAATGTTCCATATGTTAGACTTTACCGAAGTAAAGGTAAATATTCAATTTTTTGGACATGTCTGTTAAGTTCTGAGATTGTTTCAGTGTTTTATTATTATCAAAAGGTGATTTCATCTCAGATTCTTATAAAAATCTTAACGTAACTTGAAAATTTTTGTAAGTAAATGATCCCAGTCGTCAGTAATTGCAATAATGGGTACCTTACTTTTGAGATGTCCTTCGGAAGAAAAATGTTTTTGAATGACATTTTGCAAGTTGATTATGTAGGAAGAAGATCTGTTTTAAATAGACATTCCTTTGAGATTCATAGCCTCTGTGGGTGCCAGAGTACATGGATTGGCCTGTTGGTTTGATGTACCGTTCAATGGAAGGTAACAATTCTATTTTAATTAGTAATGTCTAGTCTGCTTTCCAATTCATAAGGATTTTTGCACTGTTCGCATCCATTAATTTGTCTTCAATTTTTCCAAATCTACAGTACTGTGCAAAGGTGGCTTACCAATGCCGCTGGTTCACCAACAACTCATTGGTACCAGCAACGCTGTGTTCTCTCTCAGCGAATTTATGTCATGGCAGGACAAGAAATTACTGGCAGGCTGCATATGATTGCCCACAATGCACAGAGTTATACAATTTATTTGACATTGTCAGGTTTGTAACTGTCTTATCCCCCCAACTTATTAACTATTGCTATCTTGCATTGTGCTGCTGATGGGCAATGGTTTAATTTGCATTAGCTAAAATGTGGAGGCCCGGTGCTGAACTAGGAGGGATTCTCCAAGCATCATCTTGTAAACTTGATCTAGAAGAGCCTTACTAAATGTCTCAACCTCAAGCCTATCCAATAACCCAAGACCAGCTACCACAACCAATTCTACATACAAGGGTATTGCAGTTATTATCATCAACTTCCCCTCCCCCGATAGCTGAGTTGAAATTTTAAGACTCATCTCTTTGACAGGACATACTCATTCAGTCTCAAGATTTAGATTTAGATGAACCAGAGATGATGCAACAGCCTTAACCTAACTCATGTTCTCAGATTGATTCACTGATGCAGAATCTTTAAATTGTTGATACTAACCCGGGCTTCTTTTTGTAATATGACATGCTGTAGCAAGTAGGAGGACTGTATCCGTCTTTATTTGGACATCCCCCCTCCCTGTAATTTCATGAACGTTCAGAGGTTGTGCTTGAGACCCAAAATTCGATTATTTCATAATTTCACCAGCAATATAACTAATATTTGTGCCTGGCAATTCTGGGAGATTGTGTAAAATTATTTGATCAGCTAGGTGAATCTGCCGTTTGTAAGATTATTAACACTGCGTGAAATATTTTCGAAAGAGCGTTTTGGACTATGGTTTCTGAGAGAAGTTGAAGTTGTTTTAAATATATGCATTGCAATGATCTTTAACAGTAGTTTCTTTCAGCGTCCAAGGAAGCTTACCCACAATAATAAGATAACATATGTACTGGCTTCCTACATGCACAGCATTTTCCGCTATTATTTGGTAATACGGTTCCACATGGACTAGGCATCATAGGAAGGGAACGATAGGACACAATTGTATGATATGTTCATCATAACCCTGAATTGATTATTGAAGTGATGCAGTGTATTCTAAAAAATAAAGCTTTGCCCAGTCTCAAGATATGTAATTCTGATACGACTCAGGATGCGGCATGAGTTCAAAAGTGACAAGCCAATGGTTACTACAAATAAAAAAGAGAGGAAACCACCCGGGTAGTCACATGATTTCCATATGGATAGAATGTTTGCTACATAATTCTCTTTGCTCTCAACACGTAGGAGGCGAGATAGTTATTAGGGGAATTGGTTATTTGGGTGTTTGGAAGTGCATGCGTTAGGTGTGAGGGCAGAGCATGCAGCGATTCTTTTTTTCTTTCTTTTTATACTCCAGAGTGGGGGTTAGAGTCAGTTATAATATGTTATTGGCTCATACGGTTTTGGGAATTCCTTCCTGACTCAAATAGGAAGAATTCTGACCACGACTTTTTTTTTTTTCTTAAAAATATAATTTCTATCTGTCTGCTGCTTGTTTCTCTGTTGTGGTTAATCTTCTTCTGTGAATTTGTTCGTTCTTTCCCGAGGTCTATCAAATTCACAATCTAAATTTTACCGAGAACAAAGCTAAACATAAAAGAAAGAGTGAGACTTTGAGATGAAAGCTCTTATATAGGGTATTTAAACCTTCCTAATTTATGATGCAGACAGTGTTGAGTAGAAAAAAATGCTTCTAGTTGCCATTCCTGGTTTTTTTTTTTTTTTTAATGCCCACGGCCCATGTTATTAGGCTGTTCCAACTTAGACTCGCTTTTAAGTTTAAATTTTCCAGTTCTATCGTATATGAAAAATATCAAGGCTATAACGATATTTAAATCACTCTACCAGGCAGAAGCCATGATTCTTTTCGGGAAAATTACATTTAAGGATCAAAAAATGAAAAGATTTATTTTTAAAAACTTTTACTATTAGGTTCAACTAATTATTGCTAAACTTCATAGGGCTTTAAAAATAAATTTTTTTATTTTTTAGTCCTTTATTATAATTCTTCCTTCCCCCCCCCCCCCCCCCCCTTTTTGTTTTCCTTGTTGCTTAACAAAAAAATCAGTGGCTTTTGAGCTGCGATAGGGTTTCGTCTCGCCCTTATTTAATCCCAAATATGTCTTGAAACACATGCCTGGTGACCGTGTCTTGAAACACATGCCTGGTGACCGTGTTACAACAATAACTTTATGTATCTGCTTATGCTGTTGAAATCCAGAATCCTTTTACCTCCTCTCTCTATTCATATTCTTCAAAATTAGCTTTTCTTTTAAGCTGCTGATGGCATCAGCTGAGATTGGTTTGAACAGTGGAAGCTGGGTTACACACATTGTAATATTGATCCTAATCATGTAAGTTTCCCGAGTGAACGTCTGCATCAACTCCAATTGGCAGATAATTTTAGATGAGCATGAGACTGCATCAGAGAAGACAATGGATGGCCCAGCGGTGAGGAGCGGTTCTGAAAGAAAAAATGCTTCCACTGATCAAGAAAAGTTTGAGGCCTTGCCATGGAAGACACTTCACAAAGGATCTTCAGTGATATACACAAAGCTAATAATTGCCTTCTCCATCCCAGTCCATTCGGGAGCACACATTCCCCATCTTTATTCTTTCTACGTAAGGGATGGTTCTCAACAAGGGACACTGGACACGTGAAGCTTGGATTTTCCTGGCACACATCACCTGCTGCTTGGCTGATCAACTGTTGAACAAGGTTTGATTTTTGAGCAACGAATACCTCAAAGCTTAAAGGGAATCCTGATGGATCATCCCAGGGAGTAGAAGCAGCATGGGTCAGAGTAAGAATGGCACGTTGCCATATTGATGGACCGAGAGAACCTGTGATGGACCTTAATAACGGCATATCATTGAGATCCCTGGTTTGGGAATCTACTCGATCAACATAGAGAATGACATCTAAAGGGAACTTTTTCATATACCTCTTTATAGATGACAATATCTTTCGGTTGAAGTCTTGCTCCTTCATCGGGGACCTAAGACCAGGTGTGTCAAGGATTCTGATCTTAACTCCTTGTACAGTTCCAGTAACCACTTTTACAGAAGTTGTGGCAGGTTCAAATGCACTTGTCATGACCTTCGTCTCACCAAAAACAGAATTAATGGTTGCACTCTTTCCCACCCCACTTTTCCCAAGAACCAGAATGTTCAAAGAGAAGTCTAAATCATCATCACATTTTTCTTCAAGCTTCTTTGCCAGAAATTTTGCTGATTCAATGACAAATTCCTGACTAGAACGCCTCCCAATATCTGCAACTAACCTGCATAGAACTTTCAAAACAAAGGGATCTTTGAGAGAGAGATTGATTCGTTGGACAAGCCTCAGGAACTTGACACTTGTGGCCTGTATCTTCTCAACTTTTTCCTTTTCTTTGTCCCTTACGTTGTGCTTGAATCCAGCCTGACCTTCAAAATCTAGTAAGGAACTAAGACTAGCTGGATCTTTCACAGAGAAAGCACAGAATTCATCAGCAGAGGTGATTGTAATTCTGCTGCAATTTAACTCATCACTATCAATTGCATACAGTAAATGTTCTTTTGCATTGTCTTTCAGTAAGTTTAATTCCTCGTGTGAACTTCTGTCTGCCTCTTCTTGTTGAGAGTTCTTATTAGAAGAACCCTTTGAACCCAAAAGAATAGAGAGAGCTGAAATTTGTTCCATGAACTGCTCATGGCCAGGTGAAATCAAGCCTTCCGCATCTCCATTGGGAGCAGAGCCAGCTCTTTTTAATTCTTGACTTACTGCGTGTAAATCAACAGTAGATTCTCTTTTTACTGTCTCTCCCAAATTAAGACCTGTTTCCACAAGCTCTTGTGAACGGCAATCACTAAACAGTTCATCTTCCAAATCATTTTCCAAGTATACAGTCTGTTGAAGTAGGCCTGCATCTGAAAATTTAGCAGACTCAACAGTAGGAATGTTCTTACCTTCACAGGCATGATCATCACTGGATTCAAAACTGGCAGAAGCATCATTCAAGTTGACTTTTGAGTTAATTACAGATTTGTTTATGCTTATCAGCTTCTCATTCTCACATTCTATGTCAAGATTAAATCCTTGACCACCATTAGCTGCAGCTTCTTGAGTTGGGAGACAAAATATGGTTTCTCTTCCTGTACATTCAATACCTTTAGCAAAGGCATCTGGTTCTAGTTCACCTGTCTGGCTAAAATCAACCTGTGTTTGAGGGTTTTGTTTTTGTAGATCATGGGCAGAAGTATTCATTTTCAGCATTTTGCTTTTGTTATGATCCTCAACATCGGATTTTAATAAGCTGGAGTCACCAATCATAACTGAAGTTGCTTCCACCATTTCAGTTGTCTCTTTGGTGTCCACCTCCAACTTTCTTTGTGTTATGGATTTCATGCTTACTGCACCAGTCTCTATCATATTTATGGTGTCTCCCTCCAGTCTATCCATGACATCTAGTTCGAAGCCTTCTTCATTATCCAGCTCATCTGATGCTATCTTTACTTTACTAAGTTGCTCAGTATTCAAACTAGTTTGTAAATCCTGTAACATAATGTCTGTATCAGTTGCAATCAAATATTCTTCTTGAGCTACTCTATCTTCAACAATTTCATCCAGAGTCTGGTTGTGTTCAACCTCAACCAATCTCTTATCTGTCCTGAAACTCTCAACCCCATTTTCATCTTCAATAAAATTATCAGAACTCATGTGATCAACAAATATCAAATCCTTTGCATTAAAGGATTGGTTAACAGTTGAAGAATCCCTTAGCATCAATGTTTTCAGCTCCTCTTCTTTGACATTCAATGCCTTAATTTTGGGCAAACCAATAAAGTGCTCAGGCATATCAAAATTATCATGATCAATAAAATTGTAAGAACTCATATGATTGGCAATCATCAACTCACTTGCAATAAAGGATTGTTCAACAGTTGAAGAATCCCTTAACATCAAAGTTTCAAGCTCTTCTTCCTCAACATCCAATGCCTTAATTCTGGGCAAACCAACAAAGTTCTCGGGCATATCAATACTTAACTGTTCAATAAAATTATCAGAGCTCATATGATTGGCAACTGTCAACTCATCTGCAATAAAATAATGGTTAAAAGTTGAACAATCCCTTAACATCAAAGTTTCAAGCTCTTCCTCAACATCCAATGCCTTAATTCTGGGCAAACCAACAGAGTTCTCGGGCATATCAATGCTTAACTGTTCAATAAAATTATCAGAACTCATATGATTGGCAACTGTCAACTCATTTGCAATGAAGGATTGGCTAACAGTTGAAGAATCCCTCGACATTAAAGTTTCGAGCTCTTCTTCATCAACATCCCATGCCCTAATTCTGGGAAAACCAACAAAATTCTCCGACATATCAATGCTTGGCACCCTCACAACACCAAAAATTTCATCACCTTCCACCTCATGCACCACCCCCTCCTCTTCATCATCATCATAGCCAGACAACTGGGCAAAGGGCATAACCCGCAAGCTTATATCAACCTCAGCACTCCCTTCTTCCTCTTCGCATGCATTACCTCTTAGGTCTGCTTCTGGGTCAACAACTAAAGGCCTTGTCGAGGCCATTTCAAACTCGTCACCGCTTACAAAGCCCCCGGACTCAGACCCACTATCAATACAAGTACCATTACTCGAAGCATCAAATTCAGAATCATCAAGAGTAAGAGGAGCTCGGATAAAAAGAGAACCTGAAAAAGACGGCTTTTCCGGCGCCATTGATGGTGGGGCGGAAAGGGAGACGTGAGCTTTTGAAGCCATTGGCCATGATAGGGCGCTGTAGGTTGTTGCCAACGTGACGAGACAGCCGTCGAAGCTTAGGATTAATGCGCATTCTATATTTGGATTTGAACTCTGCTTAACTTCTTTTAATTAATGTATCTGTCTGCCGCAAAATATGAAATTGGTTGCGCCCTTGGTTAGCTTGTAAGATTTGTAAGGATGGCTGTGTGATATTGTATAAAATAATATGATGTATTATATAATATTAGATAATATAAAAATTAATATTTTTAATAAAAATATTATTTATTTAAAAAGTATATTATATTTATTTAAATTTATTATGTTATATTAATTTTTTTAAAAAATATAAGTAAATAGAGTTATACGACTTAGTAACTTGGGTTACTTAACCCAATAATTTAAACATTATAAGTCAAATTAACTATGTTAGTTAATTTCAACTAACTTGATAAAAATTTTATTTTTTAGTGACAAAATATAATTTTATAAGAATTTATATAAATTTTTTTTTAAGAGCCAATTTGTAATTTTTACCAAATATAAAAAAAAAGTGACTTAACTAACTTGAGAAACTAATCTAACCCAACCTCATATTAAATTAATTAGATCAAGTTTGATATTAAATCAATTTTTACATAGCTTATCCCAGATATATTAATTTTTTTAAAAAAATTATTATATAGGGACTTATCTAAAAAAAATTTAGTGGTAAAATGTAATTTCATAAGGACTTATGCAAAAATTTTATTTTTTAGAGTTATTTTATAATTTTTATCAAAAATTATTTTATAAAGACTTATATGAAAATTTTATTTTTTTTATGATCATTTTATAATTTTTATCAGAAATTTAAAAATGACCCAATTAATATGATTCTAACTAGTATTAATTAAATTCAATCCAACCTATCCAATGAATATCTGTAGGTAAGAAGTTAAAATTGAAAAATATTAATAAGGCCTTATGTATTAAAATTTAATCAGGCCTAATCTCATCTTTCAAAACGTGATTAAGTTATACATCGTTTTAATATATAAGATATGTATGATATATAAATTTATATAATATATTATATGTACAAAACAAGTTATACGTTCATAATATATTATATTAATTTATATTATCAAGTCTTATATATTATACCAAACATACCTTTAGGGTACGATCAATGTTTAACAAGCCAATTGCTCCCGTGGCACACAACAATCAAATGAATACTTGATAAAAAAAAAGTTAGGTTAAAGTATTCTTTAGTCAAACTACTCTATCTCATAATTACCTAATTATATAGCTATCTTTTTTATTTTAAAATAATTTTTTTAAAATAAAAAATATGTCCCATTGATTTTCTTTAATAAAAATATATTATAATTATATATTTTTTTATTAAAATATTCTTATATTTATTATTTTATAATATAATAATTATTAAATATACATTTAGTCAATATATAATAGTTGTTTTTAAAATTTTAAAATAAATCAAATTTATGCTTTTTCAATATAAAAGAAATAAAATAAAATTTTAAGATAAATATAAATATATATATATATATATATTAGTTTTAAGAAAAGTTAATATATATTTGTGCCGTATAACTGATATGATTTTTTTCCATTGATAATTTCTTTTTGCAATGTGGTTTAAGCTTAATTGAGATGGACTGCATCAAGGTATAAAGGTAAGGTGTGGTGGTTTGCTCAGGAATGATGAAGGTAGATGGCTAATAAGTTTTAGTGGTAATTTTGAGAAGTACTCCCTTATTGATGCGAAGCTTTCGATTATCAAAATAGGCCTATTGTTAGCTTGGAATTCTAATATTAGGAGATTTGAATTTAATTCTAAAATGGCTATTTACTTGATCAATGCTATCAACTCATCTATCAACATTAGCAACCAGCTTCTTCATGCCATCTGAATTGATCCTAGTCTATCTTAGCAAGTGCACTCTTAATATATTTGCAAAGATGCCAATAAACCTATTGATACTCTTGCTAGAATATGAGCCAATCAAGCTGCAATTCAAAAGTTGTAATAAGGTGCTTCTTTCACTATTTTGAATCTTTTAGCTAGTGATGTGACGGGGACTAATGTACCTCATAGTGTTATGCTTAGTTTGTGTTTTTTGGCTTTATGATTGTTTATCCAACGAAAAATTTATATATATTTTTATAATAAAGTCTAATATTGAAAAAAAAATAAAGGTGTATAAGACTTGCATCTCATAATTAATTAATTTATTTTTTAATATGATAGCATTATATTTACACCAAAAATTGATAAGATCTATATTCTTTTTTAAATTAAAATTAATTTTTGAAAAATTGAGGAGTTGAAATGAATGAGAAAAGCTATAGCCTGTGGGATGTGATGCTGACTTGGAAAACAAGTTTTTATTAGCAAAATTTCCTTTGCAACAAATTATCAGTAATTAATGGGCTAAATAAATTTTAATTTACTTTTTATTTCCTCCGATTTTTACTTAGGGCTTGAAATTTTGATTCTATAGATAATTGGGTCAATTACACCTAAAAGCCTATACTAGAGTATGCTAATCTCTTTGTGCTCTAGCACCCTTGGTGCCCTAACAAGTTGGTTATTATCATAGAGATAGGAGCCTTTCCTTTATAGTTGCCTATTCTGTCAACCATGGCGCATTATCTTCTCCTTCCTTACTTCTTCCGATATGCCTGATACCAAACAAGCCTATACTCTGCTACTAGTTTCTTCTATTCTCACTCCAAACACATCATGAATTAGGCAGAAGAAGAACCATTTGTAGCCTAAAATTCTTAAAAACTTCAATAAACCCTTCAAACTCATCATTCTTCTTTTACCACAAGAATCGTCATCCCAATCTAGTTCTTTAATTCTCTCACTTGAGGAATATGATGATGGAACCCACATTACTATTGGATAAGGCGATAAATTAGAAGAATTACTTATCTCTGAGACTATTATAGAATATGGTGGTGTTACTATTAAACTTTCTGCAATGTCTATCCTACGTGTATTTTCTTGGAATTTTTGTGTTTAAGACTATTTGTTCCATTTAGATCATGTCGAAATAGAAAACTATGAATTTAAAGGTAAATAGAAAGGGAAAAAGAAACTTTCTGATCAGGTGGATTAAGATAACTAAGCAAGCTGCTAATTAAAATAAAATGTTTCATGTGGAGGATTAACTTGAATTGGAAATGAAAATTGAGAAAATTAAGCTAATAGTAAAGGAAGCTCGAAGAGTTAAAGAAAAGAAAAAAGAGGAAGTTGTGGATCTCAAAATTGATGATGTTAGTGTTGATTCTAGTCGTGAACTTGATATTAAGAAAGAGGTCAATGCGCGCTTGGTAAAATTACAAAATAAGATAAATTTTGACGATGATGAAACCTAACTTTCTTTGTATTATTTATATAATATCAGAACTAAAATCCTCGCCAAACAAGTGAAAATGAGGGATTAATAGTTCTGAAATTTACAAAGAATAAAAGAAAACGAAATAGATGAAGAGAAAAGAAAAAAGAACACTGTGGCTTGGCTTTTGAAAGGCCAGACTCTCTTTCAACACAAGTCATTTTTTTCTCCCTTCACCTTACAAATTTCTTACCATATATCCCTTCTTTTTAACTAACTTTCTCTCTTTTTGCTTACTCATCCTCATTCTTTTTGTTAGGCCTTTGCCTAACGGATGTGAATATATTGTTACCCACCCTAACAAGATTCACCTTGTCCTTAAGGTGAAAATTAGTAATTGGGATAGGTAGACTCTTTACAATAAAACCTTGTACTTGTTTCACCGAAGAACTGAAACAAGCACCTTCCTTCCCATAAAAACTAGTACTAGTACCATGAAGCAAGCATATTCCTAATTAGCTTAGTAACATCATAGATCCTTTCTGATGTTTGAACACCATAACATCATCACTGGCATCCAAAGATGGGTGAAATGTCTCTAACCATATAGATCAACATATTCTCTAGCACCAACATGAACATCAAAATCAAGCTTGATATGTAATATTTCTTTGCAATCTTCTTTGCAATGTAGGAATTCTACTAACAACATTCTATGATTTAAGTCAATAGAATGACTTGTAAAGCACAATTGAGGATACATAGCTTGGAATCTCTAGTCTTTTGCCCATAAAACCCACAATAGCAATACTTTAAAAAAGATTAGCACCTTTATCAGCATAATGTCCTACATTGTCTCCAACCTCATGTGATTCATTTTCCAAAATTTGAATGACTAAACACTTAAAAGAATACTTTAAAAGATGATTCTATCCCTCTAATTCTACACTAAGGCCATCCCAATTAGGAAACCATAGCACACACTAAACTTCATTTCAAGCAATATGGTTTTGCCTTTCTTTAGCAATAATTATCTCATATGGATGACATGGGTCCTATAAAATTTGGTCTTTTGACATTGATCGTTTACATATGGTTGCTCTACCTTTATTGCATGACCTATTAATAAAAAATACAAGAGGAGAAGCTTGCCTATTAATGGAAAATACACTAAAGGCATCCATTGAATATTGATCCATGTTATCTTTGATGACAGTAGTTAACTTCTTTGCCAGATTATTAATGTAAAAGTAATTTAAGGCATCATATGGCATTGCCATATATTTCCTTGGTTTGCTTGATGGTTCAAGGTCTTCCTCATGTATTATTATGGATTTTATCACAATAAACATCACTAGCAATATCATGAAGTTATCTTGGCCCTTTATATAAAAATTTTGATAGAATCACGTATTTATATCCAAATTAAAACCAAAAAATAGGCACGCTTCCTCACAGAGCTATGAATTTTCCAAATTGCTATACAAGATTGTTTTGATTCTATATGCCCTTTGAGTAATATTTCCTTCATCAATCCTTTTTTCTTTTAACTGGCTCTTTGTCACTTCCCTTTTTCCTCAAATGACAATTTCATAGTTTGGACACTTATAATAGTAACTTTTGTAACATTCTTGAAATTCCAAGAGCTAATCAAAGCCACTTTAGCATCTAGAAATGGTGTAGCTCTCACAAGCTCATTAAGAATGAGAACTCTTTTCTTTTTTCCCTCATTATTCTCCTTCTTCAACATTTTTCTTGCTTCATCTTCATCTTCCCCTTCCTCCATTAATAACAATCACAGCTGTTGGTTCTTACTCGTATGGTTTGCCTTAAAAATCACAACATGACAGAAAACAAATTCTTACTCCCTTGTTCTCACATGCCTTGCACTTGTGCTTTTTCAAAAATTATCTTCTCCTTCCATCGATGAACATAGAACGCTATTTAGAGATTTCTTGCCTTTTTTTGTGGAATTAGGCTTTTATTTGAACCAAATGCAGCATTTTGGGCTGAGTTAGGCCCATTAATGGCCCACATAGCTGGGTCTTAGCCTCACTCCACTTTGGGCCCTTGTTTAGGTAATTCTCCTCCCTCCCTTCATCCTTGTGGATCTTTAATTTCTTTAACTCAGTATAAATTCCTTTCCTATACCTTTTTTGGATTGTTATTTCAACAAATCCTTAAGAGCTTCCTTCGATAGTATCGAGATACGATGCACCTCCTCTTATCTTCCCTAAGAATTTTAATATGATCAAAAACCACCCTTCTTTCTCCTCTTCTTGTTGTATCACCATTGTGCCAGTGAGAAAACTCCACTACCTTGCTTAATGTTGTAAACAAGAGTGAAACTTTCATTTTGGTTGCATAATGTTGCATTTCAACATAGGCAATAAGGTCCATGTTTAAGTGGGTTTTACTAATTTACAAAGTTGGGTAACCCAATAGTAATAAGGCCCAATGAATTTTCCTTTCAAAAAATGTTTTTGGCTTCTATCCTATCTAACTTCTTTGACTCAATCCATGACCCTGGTTTCCTTCCTCTTCTATCATTGACAAAGAGATTTGTTATCGATTTTTGCTCCAACATCTTGCCTTGTTCTTCTTTCTAGTGTCGCCATTCTTCATCTCCCTCTTGGTTGGTTCAGCATTGCATGGTAGCTAAAATTTCATGGATTTGTTTGGTGCTAGAATTATGTTAGAGGCTAGTTCTTCTCCATTCACTCGTCACATTTCCTTGGTTGATGATAAACTTTCATTTGCTAGAATCTTCGTAGATTTAAAGATATTGATGGTTGTTAACTTCATCTCTTCTTATGGTTTGTTCTCACAGACCTCTGCATCAGTAGCACTCCCTTCTTCGTAATCTTCTCCTTCTCTAATGTTCTTTGCTTCTGGTTGCTACTCTTCCCTAACTTTTACTCAGTTGATGGGTCTTGAGTAAACTATTCCTCTTTTTCTTTTCTAACTTTTTTCACGTCCTTTTTAGCCTTTGATTTAGCCAAATTTTCTTCCTTATCTGACTTTTTCTTTACAAGATTCAACATGTCATTCATAATTTCTTTAATATCATTCCTCGCTTATTTCATCACTATCATGTCTCTTCACTATTCCTCTTATAACTCTCTCTTCCATCTTGCTAATGCTTTTTCAATTGTTCCCTTCATCTTTCCCCTGTCTCTCTTCTCTTGTATCTCCCTCTTCTGCCTAGCTAACACTTCATTGGTTGTTTCTCTTATTTCTCCCTTGTCTCTCTTTTCCTATATCTCCTTCTTCCATTTGACAAACACTTTTTTCACTTTTTTCATTGAAAATTTCCATAATCTTATATTTTCCTAGATTGTCATGACTCTAATACCAAATTGATAAAATTCAACTTTCTTTG
This sequence comes from Erythrophleum fordii, assembly GCA_032878935.1. Taxonomy (NCBI): domain Eukaryota; kingdom Viridiplantae; phylum Streptophyta; class Magnoliopsida; order Fabales; family Fabaceae; genus Erythrophleum; species Erythrophleum fordii. The sequence goes on from JAVQMF010000054.1 coordinate 47,847,102, forward strand.
AATTATTTATATAATATCAAAACTAAAATCCTCTCCAAACAAGTGAAAAAGTGGATTAACAGTTTTGAAATTTCCAAAGAAAGAAAAAAAACGAAATAGATAAAGAGAAAAGAAAAGAGAACACATTTGCTTGGCTTTCGAGAAGCTAGACTATCTCTTAACAAAAGTTACATTTTTTTCTTTCTCTTCTCTCCTCATAGATTTATCGCCATATATCTCATCTTTCTAACTAACTTTCTCTCTCTCTCCCAACTCATCCCCATTTTGCCTCGGCCTACTGGATGTGGGTCCATCAATAGATCAGCAGTGTCCCATGTTAATAAGATAAATTATAAAAGGGTGGGTGTGAATATGAATCAGGGGAACGGGAAATTAATGTTCGAGAAAAAGCTTAGATATAGAAAGCCATTTTCAGCAAAGCCAACGAAATCTCCCAAGGGATTTCAAGCGATCAGAGAACGTAGGTCGCCAAATTCAAAAAAGAGGGATTTAGCAAGACCAGGTGCAGCACAGGAATGTAGAATGCTGCTACTGATTGTGCGCAAATGTTATATAAGGACAATCAAGCAAATCAGCAAGATGTTGAGACAATGAAAAGTGATTCTAAGCTTTCATTGAAAAAGAAAACTAGTAGAGTCCAAGGCATTTCTAATTAATTGGAATAATTCGGAAGAAGAGATGGAGACACCATTGTGGAAATAGACATAGGAGTTAGAAATAATGATTTAAGAAATGGTATTGTGCTGTGAAATTTACAATTTTTAGTATCGAGTATCAATTTGAACTTTTTATAACATCGTTGGTTGGAGTTGATCATTTTCAGTATTTACCCTTTCCCCAATTTCATTATGCAAGACAGTGAAAAGTTATGATGATTTTTTCAATTTGAATATGGTAGTCAAGGAATTACATCTATTCTGCTCGTAGCTTTAACTTTTTACGTGTTTATAAGAAGTAATCATTGAAATATTGTACCCAAAGAAAAAATCAGTGAAATATAGGGTTACGACATACTTTTTACATGTTATTTCTTGAGTGGTTTCCAGATGAACAAGCAAGCAGAGGGCCATTGGTATGATCTCTGAACACAGGGAAAAGGAATTTACAACAGCAAACTGAAACAAATTTTATTTCAACAATGCCCCTCATGCAGAATCATGAGAGCAACATTTTAGCCAAAGTTCTAAACACTGCCTTCAATATAACTAGAGACAACAAGTCAACAACAGCACTATCTTCGGACTCCTCTAAGGATTCACCGTCTTGAACATTGACAGAGCATGAATGGGCGGTAACTTTGATTGGCAGAAGCTCTGCCACGCCTCCAGCTTCTGTTCCTCCTCTTTTGTAAGTGCATCATACATAGAAGTTGCGATACTTCGTGCAGCTTCTCTTGCCTCGGGCAGTCTATCATTCAGCAGATCAGCGGCCACTTTAATCAATTCTGTCAACCCAAACTCCTTCATTTCTTCAAGCCCCTGATGTCATGCACTTTAAACATTAACTGCAGCAACGGCAGTGTGTAATAACCACAGAAGATAACAAGCTTATTTCAATGGTAAAACAATTCTACCGTCTTGGAGATGCAGTTGGAGAGAGAAACAGCAGCCCTAGCCCTGACTCTGAGGTTGGCATGGTTAACATATGCCCGCAGTTTTTGGAGCAGGGGAAGAGGGGCCATGGAAGCCACCATTGAGTTGAGAGCCTTGTCTGCTTCTTCACACACAAACCGTTTGTCCTGGGATGCTTTTAGCAGCAGCTGCAGCAGCTGTTTAAGATTCGACCCTTTAGTTAAACCCAATCCATTAATTATAAATCATGCCAAAACCATCAATCGACGAAATTAAGAACATGGAAAACGAAAGTGAGTCCACACCAGGCTATCAAATGCATCAGAGGTGGAGGGATCCAGCAATTTGTCGCCAAAGGCTATGAAAATATCAGAAGCAGCCATAATAGAGGTTTTGCACAGAGCACTTCGAGGATTTTTCATTGTCTTCGCCACCACCAACGCAACTTTTCCCCTGTTCACAACTTCAAATCATATTTTTCACGAAACCCTATTAATCCTATACTAAGATGTACAATGTACACTGTCAAAAATTGTATAATGAATAACCGAGATCAGAACAGATTACTTACAATACGGGCAATAGAAGAGAGAAGTGGTACAATGCGAAGCGCCTGACATCATTCAGGGACTCGCAGACCTTGATCCAATTTTTCGAATCCAGATCTTCAATTAAACCCTGAATTTTCAAATCAATGTTGATTTTGATGACAAAATTAGATTAAAAAATAAAGTCTAAGATATGGGTTATTTCTATGGCTATTCAAATCAAGAATTTACTTGAATCTTTGCTTCAGGGTCCGATATAGGTTTAAGATCCTCAGAGGAGATATAATCAATGGCAGCATCCCCGGATGATTGCAATGGAACCTGATTTTCGTCATTCACGGGACGATCAGATTGTTTGGCGATTGGAAGAGCAACTTTTGATTGCTTTCTGGGCCTCTCCGGTGTCGTTGGGAGAGCGTTATCAATGGGTCTCAGTGCCATGGTCACAGAGGAAGACTGAAGTAGAAATACCGACAGTGTACAAAGCACAGGTTAAAACTTGTGGGGTTGGGTTGAGTCTTCGAGAGATCCTTTGAGATATAAAAATCACTTCAAAATTTAAAAACGGAAAAGAGACGTTGGTGCTTTTCTGTAACGGTAACATTTTAAAAGCTGGTAGGAGGCTGCAGAGCCGAAGCTTAGATTTGACATGGTAATTGTCTCAACTTGGCGGGCTGGGCCACCAGTGGGCCGCAAACTGATCCACTGATCACGGCTCAACTCACCGTTTTATTTCGATAGCTTTCGGGCTTTTTTTGGGCCAATAGCTTTCGGGCTTTGTTTGTTACTTTTTTGAGTGACAAACAACGAAGTAAAGTGAAGTGTGTTCTCTTCTGGTTCAACGCCATATGTTGTTGTGGCCACTTTCTTGAATCGGCGACGATATTGATCATGGTGCCTCTGATCTGCTGCATTCTCTGACACCAAGGCACCACTCTCAGGAATTTCCTTACTGAGATTCATTTCATGCGCATGGACCCTCAATACTCTAAACCTCGATCCTATGCACCGCAAATGAAGACGACAATTCCTCCCTCCCAGCTTTCCGACAACGATCGGAGCAGCTCCGAATTGCGAGCTCTCGATTGCAACCTCACTTCGCTTTGTGATCATATCCAGATGGAAGGCTTCAATGCGGGCTCATTCTCTGACATCGTGCTCCATGCAATGGGTTCTACTTATCAACTCCATCGCCTTATCCTCTCTCGGAGTTCCTACTTCAGGTAACAATAATTTCCACTGAAACTTTGGGTTTTTGACTCCCTCTTCTCAGTTTCCTTTATTAAGTTGTTCTTATCCTCTTCTCCTTTCGATTTTCATTTTGCAGACTTATTAAGTCAACTCTTTATACTTGTTTATTTTTTTAATAATCGCTGTTACTGGATTCGTTCATGCTATAACTATTTGGGTTCTATCTGTATCTCCATGGCACTGTGATAATTACAGTGATATGTAGAATTTTGGTGAAAAGCGATACATGAGAGGATCTGAAAGAAGGGTGAAAATGATGAGTAAACTGTTATGGCCTTATGGGCGGGGGCCGTAGGGCTGATACGGTCAGCACTACTATTGAAAAATGGCAAAATTTTTATACTGGATAGTTTAGATGATGAGACCAATCTATAAATATTACTGAAAGACGTCATTTAAATTGTGAGGAAGTGTTCGTGGTATAGAAGAGCATCCGTGGAGGACCCCAACTAGTTTTAATAAAGGAGTTGCCTAGTTGATTTTAAGTATTGAGTATTACTGCATTTGTGATTTTTTATCTTTGTATTAAACTGGAGAATAAGGCCTACCGGCTACTATGAAGCGTGGATTTTTTTTAACCCTCTGCATATGTTTACATTGTATGAATTTTTAAGATGGATATGAGAAAATTTGAATCTTACTCCTTCTCTGGCATATGAACATATTTTAACTAAATTAAAGTTACTTTTTGGTTGGTTTGAAAACATTAGTAATTGTTATCTAATGTGTTTGTCAGGAATATGCTTCATGGCCCCTGGAAAGAAGCCAGTGCCCCTGTTGTGTTCCTGCATGTCGATGATAAGAATGTTAATGATGAGGCAATCACAATGGCTTTGGCATATCTATATGGGCACCACCCTAAACTTAGTGATAGCAATGCATTTCGTGTTCTTGCTGCTGCTTCCTTTCTTGACCTCCAGGTATCATGTTTACATAATGACTTAAAAGGGCATAGTTTACCTTCAAAATTTAAATATTTTAAGTCATGTTGGACCTGTTTTATATTTATATATTTTCTACTATTCATTCTTGTCTTCTAATTTAGTTACCTTCTTAAAGTTGTCAAAGTTTTCTTTTGATGAATCTATATATCCATGTAGGACTTATGTGCAATATGTACAGACTTCATTATATCTGAGCTGTGGACTTCAAACTTTTTGGATTATCAGGTTCAAAATGCATGTCTACCTCTTTGTGAAAGGCATGTATACCATAGAAGTTTGTTGGTTAGTAATTGGTGGTATGTGATTGTGAACTAGGTATTTGCAGAGAACCAAGACTATGGCATTCATGGGGAGCGTGTTAGAAATGCTTGTTGGGGCTACCTCTGTCAAAGTGGTGGCATGGAGTTGAAAGAGGTAATGAAGAAGATACGCTCATGTAGTTGCATCTGGTGATTGGGGTAGTTGTTATGTTATTGATATGAATATGAAGATTAAGTTAGCTTAAACAACATTTGAAAGGAGCAGTGCTTATCTCTTATGCTTGCTGTTGCTGATTAATAACATGAGATTTCTATGAAGTTGAGCTTTAACTAATGTTGGTAATTGCTTTCCTTGTAGCCCATTAAATATTGGTTGAGAAAAATAATTTTTTTTCAGCATTTAATTTTTCTTAAGATTTTACGTTGTAGATACACATTTCAGATTTTTTTTAATGTTCTCCAACTGATTTAAATTTTAAACTGAGGATATTGTTATTGAATAGTAACATTGCCACTTATTTACTTTTTTTTTAAAGGAAAGGAAATTAACCCCCCTTTTCTCTTTTTTTTCTTGGGGGGGGGGGGGGAGGAAGGGGAATTCTCAATGATGCTGGTTATCTAGGTTCTTATATTATTGCTTATTGCAGGTGCTTGCAAAACTTTCATCTCAAACATTACATGCATTACTGACCTCTGATGAACTGTGGATACCCAGTGAAGAGAAACGGTAAAGTAGTTTCTGAGCCTCTAATTGAATTTTGTGGTCAGCAGGTAATATATGAATTTCGTAACACTTGTTTTATTTCATGAAAAGGTTTGAATTGGCATTGCACACATTCCTAGCAAAAAATGCTCACTGGAAGGCTGAGCATCCTGAGCAAGGAAGTTCTGGTTCTGAATCTGCAAGTCAAACTCATTCTGATTCTGATAACATTAAGGGAAAATGTGTAGCTGATAGCAGCACAAATAAGAGGTTGGAAACTGATCTAGGGCGTTTGAATATTAGAAGTGATGTAAAGGACACTAGTGATCATAATCTGCTAGTTGAGCTTGCAGACAGTGTGGCAAACTTAAACAATGAGGATTCTGATTCTAATCAACAGGCACAACCAACTTCATATACCTGTTCATCAAACTTGGATCCTAGATATTCTTGCAACATGGAAGGGCCTTCATCAGTCCGTAATTTGTTGTCAGAAACAGATGAGATCAGAACATCGTGTTCTTATGTTGAGATGCCTCTCAGTGCTGGAGCAGCTGGGGTGGCTATTGAAGGGCCATCTGAGGAAGGGTCTTGCTACCATTTGGATAACAATAGTTGGTTAGTTAGGGATCAATCAAGGCATTGCTTTTCGTCAAATTCTTCCTGTAATGGGCTCACATCCAGTGATTGGGGGAGATACAGTATGCCTCTTTTTTCATGGGGTGGCCGGGTAGTTGGTGGAAGACGGCTTAAAGCTCACTCCAGAGGAAAGTATGGAGTTCATGGGGATGAACATGAAGCATTTGTAAATATATTTGAAGGAGGTTCTCTCTTATATTGCAATATGTCTTTTGAGGCACTTCTAAATGTCAGAAAGCAACTTGAAGAAGTAGGTTTCCCTTGCAAAGCCATAAATGATGGTCTTTGGCTGCAGGTTTGACAGAATTATTTGACTATTAATTTAGCACTGCATTTAACACTTAAAAAAATGCTTATATCAGGTTACCATTTTGAGCGTAGAAATTGTTGCTTCAGAAAATGCTTTTGACATTTTTTTGCCTTTCAAACAGATGCTTCTAAGTCAGAGGGTGCAGGAAATTGCTGCTGATACATGCAAAGCTTGTTGCCTTTTGAGTGTGGCATGCACTTGCCGTCAGCCATTTGCATTTTCTCAGGGAGTTACTACTCCTAGTTATTACATGCATGAACATAACCAGAATAATAATTCTGGGAATGTGGGTAATATATATGTTGCGGAGTCTTCTCAAGGTGAAGGAAGTGGCATTTTTAGACCTGTACGAGTACATGTTAGAGGTGCAATTGATGGGCTTGCAGGTATTGGTCGTGGAACTACATTTGTGCCAGCAGCTGCTTCGCCTCCTACACGTTTTGTCTTTTCTCGTGTACCATTTGGTGTTGGCAACAGAAACTACCCACAATCTGCAGCTAATGATGATTCAGAGTCACAAGCTGACCACAATGGAGACCTGTCTGGGGATGGTTTGACAGCTTTGGTTGGGCTAAGCCAGGGAGGGAGTAATGGAACTAATGCAAATGGAGAGATAACACATAGGGGATATGAGATTGGGTTGCAAAGCAGAATGTCTGGAACTACTGCTGGAGGCCCAAGTACTGGTGGCATTCCAATGCAGATGTTAGACGCACCAGAACATACCATAGGAATAGAATGGGAGAATGCTAACAGTTCTTCTATATCATTGGATTTGAAAACACCTTTAAGCCATTTCCCTCCTTTTCGTTTTGGGTGAGTTAGCCTCTTTGCTACTATTGAACTGTGAGAGAAAATAGCTTATATGTTGAAATCTGTCTTATGGGTTGCTTTGGTGCCTAGTTCTAGTACTTTTCTGCTTGTTAGATACAGTTAGTTCTGGTACTTCTCCGGGGTCATGCTTTACAATATTAGTATCTATAATATTCACTACTTTTCTTTCCCTTTCCCTTGAGGTGTCTTTCTCCTGACATTTTCATGATCAGAACCTAGCTGTCGATGCTGTTAGTTGTGGGATGCATCAAATGTGTGTATGTGTATTGCTCATAGACCTTCTTCCTATCTTCAACTCCCACTCTCTTGTTCCCCTTTAATTGTGTTTCTTTTTATCTATCTTTGTCTTATTTCCCCTCTTAATGAGTAGGACTTATCTGCTTTAGTTGTTTTTGGTATGATACATATTCCATTATAGCATTTGATGAGAAGCTAAGCATATGTTCACTCGCCCGTTGTATGGTTTTCATGTGTCGCCTACCCTGCTACATCAGACGACGCCTTCCCTCTGTCACAATTTTTGGCAAGGATTTTGTTTTCAAGAAATTTGAAACAGAAAAACAAAGAATTTTGTAAAAATTTGCTACTTGTGTTATAGAGAATGGAACTAGAGTCATATCTGACTTCACCTGTTCATTGTAATTAGCAAAAAAGTATTTACAAGGATAACAACAATGGCTCCAAACTCACTCATACTCTCTACAGAACACAGCAGCACGAGTTCACACAGATCACACCCGTATCGGTGCTTCTTAGGAATGGAACAGAGTCACGTAATTAGAAAAAGTATTTACAACGCTCCAAACTCACTCATACTCTCTACAGAACACAGCAGCACGAGTTCACACAGATCACAGCAATACAAGGCACAAACACAAAAACACCACAACATCAACGCAATGATAAAAAGGACAAACATGTGCCAACTTTCCAGAGGTTGGCTCTCTCCACCCAGACCAGATCCAAAATCTCTGTAGGCTGCTCTTTTCTTAGCTTTTCTTTTATATACCTCTGTCAACTACATTTTAACTGCTCCCTCCTACCTCGTCATCATTCCTCCCTTCTTTTGCCCCTCTAATTTTCTGTTCTTTCGTGTATAAACTTTTGGGTCTTTTGTTGGACCATCAGTCCCACCTTCCGACTTTTGGGTCTTTTGTGAATGCTTGGGCTAAAGGAGTGCCATCATCGACTTTCTTAGTCTTATCTCTGATCTCCCTTTCAAATAGGATCTAATATTTCAAAGTCTTTTGTTATCCAAGTGGGATTTAATGGGCCTTTTGCAATTTCTGTTATTTTATTTTTAATGTACTTTCAGTTACAATTGTTTCATCATATGATATATTCATATCTTTTTGTTTCAGCTGCTTTTGTGCATGTTGTTGTTATTTTATCTTCTCCTTTTTTGTTAGCTCAATTGTTTTTTTTTTCCTTTTAAATTCTTGGGTATAAGCTGCGTATATTTTCCAAATTCCTGTGAATTCCCTGCTGGTTTTACAGAGTGCAATTTGAGGATGTGCACAGGCTTGGTGATGGTCAGGTGAAGCATTCTACAGAAGTGTTCTATGCTGGTTCTTTATGGAAGGTACTGGGACATCAATTAATCGTCATATTCATGCAAGCATGAGTTTGCATGTCCTGGTAAAATAAAATTTATTGGTTTGAATTTTCAGGTCAGTGTACAGGCTTTTAATGATGAAGACCCCCAGGGACGGAGAACTCTTGGTAATGTTTTTAGGATTCGAATTAATGTTTGTACGCACATAGAGAAAATCTCCCGTCTATCAGGGAACTAATTTTCAATGTTATTACAGGGTTGTTTCTTCACCGTCGGAAAGCAGAGATTGCTGATTTACATAGAAAGGTTAGCAAGACTTTTTTTGTATTTAAATAATTGGGTCTTGAAGAAAGTTTGGGATCATGTTCATCTTTTAAGCCGTGAAATGCTTCATTTTATGAGTGAATGCGTGGGTAGCAGACACGTATATCATTTGAAGGGGGATACCAATTTCCTCTAGTGGTGTTATGGCACTTTACTTGTTGCTTTTCATACATAAACAATTATATATGTGGCCCACCAGATGAACTCGATGACTGATTTTCAGGGAAGATGACTGAAGCTTCTACTTCTTCTTCTTCTTCTTTTTTTTTTTGGCGGGGGGGCGGGGCGGCCGCCTACCAAGAGGGGGCCGAAACCCCAAACCATGATTTTAGTTTTAATAAGAACTCAACCTAGTTTCATGGTTTATTTTTCAAATGATTTTAGGTGCATATGTATGTCGATTCTCGTGAAAAGGTGACTGCTCGATATCAGGTAATATTTGTAGTGAACTCATTGTAGTGTGTCAGAATAATAGATAATAGATCTGATTAATAATTCTGGGTTTCGTCTGCGTTGCATATTCAGTTGATTTGCCCATCGAAGAGGGAAGTGATGGTGTTTGGAAGCTTTAAACAAACAGGCACTCTTCTACCTAAAGCTCCTAAAGGATGGGGTTGGCGAACTGCTTTGCTATTTGACGAGCTTGCTGATCTTCTCCAAGATGGGGCCCTACGGATTATTGCTGTAGTGCAGCTTGTTTGAATTAAGGGAGCGAAGTTTTCGAGTTATTCGAATGCCGCATGTTAGAATGTTAATGCTATGTGATTCTGTGAACGTCAAATAGCTAGATTCTCTTACCTTTCTAGAAAAATAATATTTATTTCTTTTGTCAAATCATATGGGAGACGAACCACAGTCAAGATGGGCCCCTACGGATTATTGCTGTAGTGCAGCTTGTTTGAATTAAGGGAGCGAAGTTTTCGAGTTATTCGCATGCCGCATGTTAGAATGTTAATGCTATGTGATTCTGTGAACGTCAAATAGCTAGATTCTCTTACCTTTCTAGAAAAATAATATTCATTTCTTTTGTCAAATCATATGGGAGACGAACCACGGTCAAGATATCTTCGGAATACATTATTAACATAGAAAATAATGAAGTTGCATACGCACTCTTATGAATAGTATGCCCAGAAGCATCGACATAACAGAACATGGCATGCATGGATGTGGTAACGCGCCAAGATCTAATGTGTATAGATATTACCTGACGTGTTGACACTAATGTTTACACTAGTAGAAAAATTAAATGCTTTTTATTTTTCGAGTGTTTGTGCTTTATAAACTGCGTGTGATCATGATATGCTGCTTAGTTGTTTATTCTCCTTCAACTTATTTTATGATTTGTATGGGCAAGACATTTGTGTGTGTGTGAGTAATAAAATATCTTTTCACATAATTTTTTCATTCTCATTTTTCAGACTGCTACTGGAGCATAACCTGGTATTTTGTATGAGATGAAATAAGTTCTTAAGCCACGGTGATTACTGATTATATATCACTATGATCACCGACAATTGTATGGGTGGAATTCTTGATCAATGCGACCTGCAATTGTTCCAAATGGAGGTGGATCTACGGGACTGAAATGAAATAATAGTAATTTGCATATTAGGCGAAAAGAGGGGAAAAGGGAAGTTACAGATATGGTAACATTTCTAGATTGAATGGGAACTGTATCGCTTCACCATACCGGTTTGATCGAAGTAACGTGAACAACGAAAATTGAGATCATCAGAAATTACGGCACTAAAGTCCAGATACCCTTTTGTTTGGTATGAGTAAGATATTGTCTTATAAAAAATAGAGAGAGAAAAAAGAAGTGAAAAAAAAAAAAAGAGATTTTATAATATAATTTTTTTTATATCATTTTTTTAAAAAAATAATACATTGAAAAAAAAAATCCAAATTAACATACATAAATGCAAAACTTTCCACTTGCGTAAAAAGTATGACAATACCAGGTTAGGGCAAGAAGATTTTGAATTTTTTTCACCAATTCTTCTTTCCTCTACCTCTCTATCAAAATTTGATGACTAAGATTGTGTCTTTCAAATTTTTTATCATTGATTATTAATAGCTGATAAATTTAAAGACTCAAATTTTGGTGGAGAGGCAAAAGAGAAAAGAATTGGTGAAGAGAATCTAAATCCGAGCAAAAAGTCCTTTCCCGTCCTTTCGCCTGGTGGTTAGGCATTTTTTATTCTTAAGAAGTAAAATTATTATCATTTATTATTAAAATTTAAAAAAATTACTAGTCAATTTTTAAAAAATTATCACTAAAATCATTTAAATTATAATTTTTTTAAAATTTCATAGTAAATTTTTTAAAATTTAGTAATAATTTTGATCTTTAGAAATACTTTTAATTTTTAAAATTTTTTATTATAAATTTCATAAAATTTGAGTTTCTAAACTTAAATTTTCTTTATTTTTCAGAATGACAACAAATGGGAAAAAGAAAACAAAATAGTATTTTAATGCATTTGTGGGATCTCGTTTCTTTCGTACAACTTTTTGTTTGACTGCCAATAAAAAAATATCAGAAAACAAAATAAAACACTAAAAAAAATTTAGATCTTTGGGTGAAATTTATAAAATATTTTTCAAATAAAAAATAAAAAGAAAAACATAAGGAAAACTAAAAAAAATCTCATATATACTTTCATTCTTTGTATCATATTCTTTTTTATTTTAAATATATTTTATATAGTTCAAAATTTAAACTTAAAAGGATGGAATTGAGAAAGAGGGGCCTAGTACGAATAAAAACTTCATGAACAGTAACCGAAAATGTCGAAGAACAAAATAAAACAAAAGATTGGCAGTTTCTATCTTGGTAACACTGGAAGCAGGACTTCAAAAAGAGGGGTAAGGTATGGATCCTCTACTATTAGTATAAGAATAGAGCATGTTTTAATTTTTTTTATTTTAAAATAAATCCACTCACCTATTAGCAAGGTATGATCAAATTCTGATTAATCAAGTTTTTCACCTAAGTTTAGAATATAACATTTTCTTAAATTTTGAAACAAAATAGTATTTAAAGAATTCGTTACTTATTGACTAACCTAAGAAATTATAGAACAGAACAAAAGAGTTGCTGATTGTTATGTTGTTCATAATCTTGGAACCAATTAATATTGTAAAACAAAAAATGATATCTTCACACAATTTTTAAAATTTATTTTTATTATTAGTTTAATATAAAATAACAGATTATAAATATTATAATTTACAATAAAGTATCATATTTAAAAAAATATAAAAATAAATATTTATGTAAAAAATAATATCATTTTAATCACGCAAGTGAACATAAAATGCCAAAGAATGAGGGTGAACAACGGCTCAACGACAGTAATGTGTCGCATGATAATTGTTAGCCTCCAAAAGGGACATTTATAATAAAATATTGGGCACGAGATCCACGTTCTTATGCTATGCCTGACTTCATTTGATTTTGCCTCAGATCCACCTAGGTTATTTCACTTTGCGAGTATTTTTTTTTTCATAAGTTATTTTTTTAAGAGATATCTGAATTATAAGAGAATAAATATATATTTTCAAACCAAAATGTAAAGTCATATAATTTAAACATTAAAAAAGAAAGAGAGAAAGAGAGAAAGAAAATACTCTATTATTTTTACCAAGTTTCCTCCTATTCTTAATTCTAATACTATAAATTTTTTCTTGGCCAATCCTAATACTATATTGCTAATCGAAATTGTTATGTCTTTTCAAGATCATTTTGTTTAATTACTATAAAAAATAATTAAAAATTCAATTCAAATCAATGTTTTAAAATTAGATTAATCACTAAATAAGTACTAATTCATAATTTATTGATCTGTTGAATAAATAATAATTAAATATATATATTTTTAAAGTTTTATATAATAAAATTTTAATATAATAATAAATTTTAAATATTACTAACTGATAATTTTAAATATTAATGAGGATTAAAGAGCAATTTTAACTAAACACCTTAATTTGTTAAAAGATTAAATATAAAAAAGAACAAGCATAAAAAATGGCAAAAAATATAATTTTTTTATATTCTCTTCTTTTTAATTTTTTTTTGGTTTCAATTCCTTTTTTTTATTACTTTTTTTTTTAATTTTTAATTTTTTTCTAAGATAAAATTAGAATGAATTCAAAAAATAAATAAATAAATAAAACTGGTTGAACTTTGAACTAATTTAATTTTTTTTTTTTTTTAGTTTGACCAGTTCTTATTTAAATTTCTAATAACTAATCCAAATCAATGAAACCTGTAGGGAATTATAAATTAACTAATAAATTGAATAATAATTAACTTATTATATAATTGCAATGGATATTTAATTTGTATTTCGTTGTAAATTTAAAAAAAATGTTACGAGTATCTAAAATGGATTATATTTTAATTTAGTAGACGACATTGCTAATAGTAAGTTGGAAGCTAACATGAGTAGAAGCAAGAATCAAGTGATCATCTTCCTGCTATTGTCTTGTGCTTTACTTTGCTTATATTGGAGAAGTGTTTAGAGCTTAATGCTTGGGCTAATCTCACTTTTGAGACTGATCATTGTGTGAGTTTATCTGTAACTCTCTGTGAGGAAAAAGTTCAACTTCTCATCTTTTTTGTTCCACTCTCGTGTCAATGAAGCACATATAGAGTTCTCTATCGGTTAGCAAGTATAAAATTTTCATTGATCCATTTTAGGTGAGAGGAATAAAAATAATCGTTGATGGTGAGGAAGTGAAAATCAGCTTGTGATTTATTTTAGATAAAGTGTCGGAGGAGAGACGGAAGGATTTACTATTATAGATCAATTTTAAAAACTTTAAATGTTACTGTAATTTATAAGTAGGTGTAAATGTAAAATAAGATTGTACATTAGTAAAAATTTCTTATTTTACAAATAAGTTAGATATAGGTTTTATTGAAAAGTAAATTTTTTTAAAATTTACCTCAACTAAAATAAAGAAAAAGAAAGAGAGGTAAATCCCACTTTGTTAGAGCTAAGTCCCAATCCTTTTTCTCTTTCTCTTTTCCCACTTCAACTGAAGTAGATTTCAAAAGATTTAAATTTGTTTCATTAACCAAATAAAATAAATTTAAATGTTCATATTTATTTCCTCACCTCTTCAAATCCTAACTTGCTTTACTTTCACTGTCTAAGCATTGTTGGCACATCTTTAGCTTGGGTTAAGGTGCCGAATTTGGTTTGTATTCCACTGGATTTTGTTAAAGTAATTATACGTCTTGCAATTTTAATTTTGTCACTATTCTTTGTCCAAAATAATTTAATTGCTTCTTTCAGTTATAAACAACTATATTTGATATTTAAAATTGTTTAAAAGTTGTTTACAAAAATTTTGCATACACTGGTTTAGTCCTCCTTAGGTAATAATTATCAAAAGAGGCATAAGCTCCAAAACTATATATATTAGTATAATTATAGATAAATTATAAAACTGAAAATAACATGTTATGTAATTATATATACTTACCTGTGAACAATGCTCGGGTTAAAAACCAAGCGTGGCTCGCATGGCTATTTTTTAATTTTTTATAAATGTCATATATTCCCATCGCCTTGCACGGCCACCCGATTTCCGATGAGATTAAAACGCATTCTGCAGCCCAGCCGAAAGCATGAAAATAACATCAACAACTGCATTTCTCAAGTATAATTGATTGCTGCCACTTCCCCTATTTCCTATTTTCGTAGTATCCTCTTCTACATTCAAATCCCTCTTGCATGAAATCCAAGTATGAAACTATTATAGTAAAGTTGAAGATAGGAAGGAAGGCAGAAATTTCACACCTTTCAACATGTCTTCTCCTTCATGGCTCACAAGCCTCGCGTGTTCACCTTCCCCCATTGAATCCTCTTCTCCTGCACAACTTTTAGCTCATTGGTCCACCTTCATCTTCCTATCTCCATGTCCTCAGCGAGTTTTGTTTTCCTCCATCGACCTCATCTTCTTGCTGATTCTTTTAGCCTCCGCACTTCAGAAAATCCGTTCTGAACTCAATTCCAATGCTAACTCTATCTCTTCAGTAATTAAACCCCTTTTGCTAGGAAAGGACCCACACGACAAAGTTACCTTCTTTTTTCATTTTCCTTTCTTACTAATCGTTCTTTTGGCAATAGCTTACACGGTTCTAAGCATCCTAACCTTCACTCACACCTCTCAGACTTCATGGAAACTGATAGAAGCTCTGTTTCGGGTGTCTCAAGCAATAACCAACATAGTGGTAGTGCTTGTGATGGTGAATGAGAAGAAGGTTAAAGATACTAAACATCCTTTGTCACTCAGAATCTACTGGGCAGCAAATTTTGTTATTGTTTGCTTATTTGTTGCTTCGGCCATTTATCGTTTAGTAAACATTGGTGAAGCCAACTTGGAGTTTAATTTGAAAATCGACGATATATTATCGATTGTAAATCTTCCCGTGGCTGTTTTTCTATCAATAATAGCCATGAAAGGATCATCGGGAATTCATCTAATCAAAAGACCAGATTTTGATTCGAGCACCACAACACCATTATATCAGAGGCTTTTAACAGAAAAGAATTTGAGTCCTTACGCTTTTGCTTCCTTGTCCTCCAAAACGGTGTGGTTTTGGATGAACCCCCTGCTCAATAAAGGCTACAAGTCACCCCTTAAACTTGATGATGTACCTTCACTTCCTGCTGAATTTCGAGCTGAAAAAATGTCAGACCTTTTTGAGACGAATTGGCCAAAGCCAGAGGAAAATTGCAAGCACCCAGTAGGATTCACACTACTTCGATGCTTCTGGAAACACGTAGCTTGCACTGGCAGTCTGGCAATCATTCGACTTGCAGTTTCGTTTGTGGGGCCAGTACTTATTCAAAAATTTGTTGATTACACCTCTATGAAAGAACGCCCTGCCTCCCAAGGACTTGCTTTGATATTGATCCTGCTTCTGGCAAAATCAGTTGAAGTACTCAGTTCCCACCAATTCAATTTTCACTCTCAAAAACTGGGTATGCTAATTCGTTCCAGCCTTATCACTTCTTTATACAAAAAAGGCTTGAGATTGTCAAGCTCTGCTAGGCAGGCTCATGGGGCTGGACAGATTGTGAATTACGTGGCTGTTGATGCTCAGCAGCTATCTGATATGATGTTGCAGCTGCATTCTATTTGGTTGATGCCTTTACAAATTGCAGCTGCTTTGGTCTTAATCTACTGCTATCTTGGCTTATCTACATTTGCAGCCATGCTTGGGACTATTGCATTGTTTGCATATGTACTATTCGGTGCAAAAAAGAACAATATTTTCCAGTACAGTATAATGGAGAATCGTGATTTGAGGATGAAGGCAATGACTGATATGCTTAGTAATATGCGTGTCATTAAGTTTCAAGCATGGGAGGAGCATTTTGGTAGCAAGATACGAAATTTTCGTGGGTTGGAGTATAATTGGATTGGCAAGTTCATGTACTCTTTTGCTACTAACATTGGGATTCTCTGGATTTCTCCCACTATGATAGCAGTTCTTACCTTTGGAGCAGCAATTCTTCTGGGTTTTCCTTTTGATGCTGGCACTGTGTTCACAGTAACTTCAGTGATCAAAATACTGCAGGAGCCAGTCAGGACCTTCCCTCAGGCTCTTCTTTCGATCTCCCAAGCAATCATCTCTCTTGGGAGGTTGGATGCGTTCATGAAAAGTAGGGAATTGGATGAAAGTTCAGTGGAGAGAGTAGAACACTGTGGGAGTAACATAGCTGTGGAAATAAAAGAAGGGACTTTCTCATGGGAAGATGAAGGCGAGAAGGTGACACTGGAAGTTTCAGAGCTGGAAATAAAGAAAGGGGATCTTGCTGCAGTTGTTGGAACTGTTGGATCTGGCAAGACTTCATTATTGGCTTCTGTGTTAGGGGAAATGCACAAGATTTCAGGAAGGGTTTGTTTGCTTACCTATCTCCCTTGCATCTGCACTTAACCTTACTCTCTAATTGTTGCATGCTAGACTTATAAGAGATTAATTAGCATCATTAGTGTCCATGTTAATATAATAGTCCAAGTTTCAAGTAAATATACAATTCGGTTCCTCTTAATGCTTTAGTTCTTGAATTTATTTGTCTATTAGCTAGTCCTTTGAAGTTTGTAACTCACTACATTTTAGCCCCTCGATTGGACCGAATTGGATTATTCTCTACCTTGAGGGACTAATACATATGTAGGGAGTTATAAACATTATGAGACTAATTTGTATAATAGAATAAATCAAAAGACTAAAGCATAAAAAGGTATATTTTTAAGGACAAAATTATATAATTACCCTCCAAATTTCTATTTTAAATGAAATTGGATGTGGAGGCTCTTCATTGGCACATTTACAAGAAATTAGTCATTATATTTTTCAGATGTCCTCCGAGGAGTTTTATTGACTTGTATTAAACTCTTATAGGTCAGAGTTTGTGGGACAATAGCCTATGTAGCACAGACATCATGGATTCAGAATGCGACGATCCAAGAGAACATATTGTTTGGATTACCAATGAACAGGGAGAAATATAGGGAAGTTATCAGAGTGTGTTGCCTGGAAAAGGATTTTGAAATGTTAGAATATGGAGACCAGACTGAGATTGGAGAAAGGGGTATAAACCTCAGTGGTGGCCAGAAGCAACGCATACAACTTGCTAGAGCCGTGTATCAGGACTTTGACATCTATCTCCTTGACGATATATTTAGTGCAGTTGATGCCCAAACTGGATCTTTTATCTTTAAGGTCAATTCTAACTTTACTTTCCTAATGATTATGAACTTCCTAAAACATTTTCATTGTCCTTTATTTGGCTTGAATTTTGTCCTCCTTTATTTGGTTTGAATTGTTATGGAAGAAAAAAAGGAACTCTTTCTATTTGGGACATTTTATTTTGGTGTTTTGTGCTCTGTACCTTGCACATGCTTTCAATTTATTGCTGGACCTACAAAAAGTGATGTCTGTTTGTCTCATGAATAGTTGCGACTGAGGTAATGTATTGTTCTGGCAATGTGGGTCAATCAAAATGATGTTGGCTTCCATTGCATATAATCACTAGTCTCTAGATCTTTACTATTAGACTATTTAATAAAAGCATGATAAATAGAATTTTTTTTCTTACAACCCAACGTCATTTAATGAGGTTTACTAAAAAATTTCTTCTGCATATCATATGTTTACTAAAAAATCTGATAACAAATGCATATGAAACTTTATCTAAATTTAGTCCATGCATAAATTGCTAGTGCCAATGCGATTAACTGATTTCTCTAACTTGTTGCAGGAATGTGTCATGGGAGCTCTCAAAGACAAGACCATTATACTTGTAACCCACCAAGTTGACTTCTTGCATAACGTCGACCTTATAGCGGTACGTACACTGTCATAAGTCTTTTAAATCTGTGTTTTTTATTGTTCATGATGGTTTATTTCCACATAGGTCATCTTACTGATAGCCAAAAAACTCATAATTCAGTAGGTGTGTTTAGAAAGATGTATTACTTGCATCCGATCAAAATCATCCCTCAATATTATAACTTTAATTTTCTTGAATTAAGTACAATCTCCATTTCATAGCTTCAGTAACATATTATGCAATAACGAACCTTGAATTTTAAAGTTCTTTCAACTGAGAACCTTAAACTTACGTTGGTACCAACAAGAAGGTCATGCGAGATGGGAAGATTGTGCAATGTGGAAAGTACAATGAACTTCTGGAATCTGGCTTGGATTTTGGCGCACTTGTGGCTGCTCACGAAACCTCTATGGAGCTTGTAGACAGGACTGATACATCTGGTGATGATTCTGGTCAATCTACAAAACCTTCAAGAGAAAGGGAAATCAGAGGAAAAATGAACTCTCCAGACGAAGCTAAGTCTGATTCTGATCAGGGAACATCAAAGCTCATTGAAGATGAGGAGAGAGAAACAGGCCAAGTCAACTTCGAAGTATATAAACAATATTGCACTGAAGCGTATGGGTGGTGGGGAGTAGCAGTAATACTGCTCATGTCTCTATTGTGGATTGTATCTATGATGGCCGGAGACTACTGGCTAGCATTTGAAACTTCAAAAGATCGTGTCTTTAATCCCACTCTGTTCATTAGTGTGTACTTTGCCATAGGAGTTATTTCGTGTATAATGGTAATGATCAGATCATACGTAGTAACACATTGGGGTCTAAAGACAGCTCAGAGCTTCTTCACTGGAATGCTTCAAAGTATTCTTCATGCACCCATGTCATTCTTTGACACCACTCCTTCTGGCAGAATTCTTAGTCGTGTGAGTCTTTACTCCTTCCTTCAATTTCTAATATCTGTTAGGAAACAAGATAAACTAATATTTTCTTTAATAAAATAGTGTATGGACTTACTATCTTTTATCTTGTGCTTGTGTAGATGTCTACTGATCAACTCTTTATCGATATATTAATTCCAATGTTCATTGGCTTGGTGTTGGTGACGTACTTCTCACTACTCAGCATCTTCTTCATCACATGCCAAAATGCTTGGGAGATGATCTTCCTCTTAATTCCATTGATTTGGCTGAATAACTGGTATCGGGTATGATACATGCACTAACCTGATGATGCATTTGTGCCGAAATTTTTTGAGGTATCCAAGAATTTTAATTTTATGCAACTCATGAATTTGATTGTGGATTTTGCAGAAATATTACCTTGCATCTTCTCGGGAATTGACTCGGCTTGATTCTATCACAAAAGCTCCTGTGATTCATCAATTTTCAGAGACCATTTCTGGTGTCATGACAATCCGTGGCTTCAGGAAACAAAGCACATTTTGTGAAGAAAATATAAATAGGGTGAATGCAAATTTGAGAATGGAATTCCACAACAATGGATCATACGAATGGCTTGGTTTCCGCTTAGACCTGCTCGGAGTAGTTTTCCTTTGCGTTGCCGCTATGTTTATGATCTTTTTGCCAAGTGGTTTCATTGAGCCAGGTACACCCTCAAGCCTCATCATGATTAATCTACTATTTCAGACATTCTAGAAGATACAAAAATTTTTATGTTGCAATACTAAGGGTCTCTTAATCAAGTGATGTGATTTTGGTGTTGCAGAATATGTTGGTCTGTCTCTATCCTATGGGCTGACTCTGAGTGCTGTTATGTCATTTGCCGTAACTTTGACTTGCCAAGTTGAGAACAAAATGGTTTCAGTTGAGAGAATAAAGCAGTTCACCAATATTCCACCAGAAGCTCCATGGACAATCCCTGATGGCCTTCCACCTCACAATTGGCCCACTCATGGCCATATCAAGTTACACGATTTGCAGGTAAAATCTACTCAAATCAGTTAGGACTTGGGAGCCAATTGAAACCTTTATATGACACTTGTCTGTTACACTATCTACATAAACAGATTAGTCTTTGTAGAATATATTAATCTGTAGAATTTAACGAAAATTATAGTAAACCATAAAATCTAAACTCAGTAATTAGGTGAGGGAAAATTGGTTATTTCTACTGAATATGGAAATCTCCGGTTGATATGCATTCAGTAACTTGTGTATATATGTATATATGGTGAGCAGGTTCGGTATCGGCCAAATACACCACTAGTTCTGAAGGGAATCTCTCTAAGCATTCATGGAGGAGAGAAGATTGGGATAGTAGGGCGTACAGGGGGTGGGAAATCAACGCTAATCCAGGTGTTATTTAGGTTGGTCGAGCCTTCAGCCGGGAAAATAGTCATTGATGGCATCAATATTTGCACCCTGGGACTTCATGATCTCAGGTCTCGCTTTGGTATTATTCCACAAGAGCCTGTCCTCTTTGAAGGAACTGTAAGAAGCAACATTGACCCCAACCAATTGTATTCAGATGAAGAAATTTGGAAGGTATCTATTAAAAGCATAAGTCAATACGGTTTTATGCCATTCTTCACAATATAACATTTACGAGTTCCATTCCTGCAGAGCCTCGAGCGGTGCCAACTGAAAGATGTAGTGGCTGCAAAGCCTGAGAAACTGGATGCTTCAGGTCTCAATCCTCTCAGCAATTAATCTCCTTGAAATAAATTACAATTTAATTCGATGTGATTATTATTTACTTGAGAGTTGAGAGATAGATGATAATAGCGGGAGTGAATTTTGCAGTGGTGGGTGGTGGAGACAATTGGAGTGTGGGGCAGAGGCAGCTACTATGCTTGGGAAGGGTAATGCTGAAACGCAGCCAAATACTATTCATGGATGAGGCAACAGCATCTGTTGATTCCCAAACTGATGCTGTCATTCAGAAGATCATCCGGGAGGACTTTGCAACCTCTACCATTCTCAGTATTGCTCACAGAATACCCACTGTCATGGATTGTGATGGGGTTCTGGTTATAGATGCAGGTATCCGTCTAAAACTACTGTTTATGAGCTGCTATAGCTATACCAAACAATTTTGTTCAGTCATCTAAGCATTTAGCCTTTTACAACTAATCATATCTTTCGTTGTTAGACAAATAAAATTAATGCTAGATTCTGTATCTTATATTTTGACAGGATTGGCGAAGGAATTTGATAGACCCGCGCGTTTGCTGGAAAGGCCCTCTCTTTTTGGTGCATTGGTCCAGGAGTACGCCAACAGATCATCTTAATTATGAATGCTCTTTTATCATTCATTTCATGATTATGGCTTTGATTCTGCCACTGTACAACATTAATGTACTGTCTGTTCAATAAGCTGCCACCGTCAGAGACATCATCAGTCTGCAGCTTTGCATACGATGATGGTAGACAGGGACCAAAATTTTCGCCAAGTGTCGATATTCTTACATTTCATTAATTGGAAGAACACGAAAAGATGAAATGTGAGACAATTTTGCACAATCTACAAGGTTGGCCGCTTACCTTTCAACCTGTCACTTAAAGGGCTGCATTTGTTATATATGCTCCTTATCTCCTGTCTTCTACCCCATTTTTTCTCCCAGAACGTGTTTTGATATTCTGAGTTTCATTTTATCTTTAACCTTTTTCATTGCTATGAGAAGCCAATATACAACACAATTCGCATGGTAGCACAACCCATTTTAAAAGGCCACCTTTATATGCAGCCCTTGCTCTGGGGATATTCATTGTTTCTGGACTGGAAACCTGAAAAAAAAAAAAAAATTCGCTAACACCAATGGATTAAATCACTCATTATAAAAGCTCAAATGTGTCAAAGCTTAACAAGAAGACATGTGTATAGATTTTGAGAAACAAGGAAGTAGTTAGTTGCAGTTTACAAACTAAAATTACTGGGCAAAAAACTCAAGGACGAATAAAAGAAGCTATTTGAGCACAAAGTGGAAGTAGATGGAATAAACAAAAGTTTAAAATGAATAAAAAAATTAGCTTAAAGACAAGTTTTTATTTCAGTTTTGGCCAACAAAACCTGGGGCCTGTCTCCAAACTTTATTAAGAATGTTTCATCAAAATAAAAATGCGTGTAGTTTCCATGGTTTTAACACTTTGTTATCCTTGGTCATCTACAATTCCATTCAGGAATTCTTGACAAATTGGCCGTTACTCGATTTAAGCCATATTTCCCGCGTCGATCTCGACACAAGGAAGCAGTGGCTTCCAAATCTTTTGCATGAGAAGCAGGGTTTATGAGTCTGTAGTTAGCTAGCGGATCGTTAGTCAGAAAATATGGCATAATTATGATATCAAAAGAACTTTGGTTCGCTGGATCTGGATCTTATTTGTAGTTGGTGCTGTAGACTGCATTCATTACTCTGTTTTCACTTAAATAACACGGTCCGCTAGTTAAGCAAGAAGTGATTATTTTAGCCAACAGAGACAGTAGATTTTTCCATTTACCGAAAAAAGAAAGGTCGATTTTATATTTCTATATCTTCATTCTTTGTGCCGCCCTCAACATTACAAGGGCGGGGATAACGCAACCAACATACATACATTACCTCAACTTTTGCAACGGCATGGAGACCACCATCATATCACAAATGACAAATATACATGTAAGGAAATTTAATTTGAATATCCGACAAATGATTCGTTTATTATGAACAAAAATTGTTAACAAACATGTGAAAAATTACATTGAGAACATACAGATCAACGTTGAATAAGAGAAACTGAGTCTCTTAACGAGGTACTCTTTTTCTACTTAGTATCTCTTGTTCTTTTAGTCGATGCTGGAATCTAGCAAGGCGCGCTTGAAGACTAACCAGACTAGCTGCTTTGCGAGAGAGCACAAAGCTCAATTGGGTTACGTAGTTGTCAATAAGGCTTCCTGGCTGGTCCACTTCTGCTAAGAGCTTCATTTCCTGTGAAACCAAAAGGAATAATTAGATGAGCACTGACAGAAAATAGTAGGCTATAATAAGATGCCAACGTACTCAAGTAATATATTGAAAATACCATGCTACATCTAGTAATTCTTACCAAATGTTCAAGAAGGATAAACACACAACTAAATAATAGGAAAAACATTTCTAGTATGAGAATCCAAGGGAGAAAGCACAGAACATAGCAGCATTCACAAAGAACCCTGCAGCATCTCAAAAGAAAAAAGGTTGTCCACTGGCTTCGCGTGCCTGTCTAATGCTCTATAGACATACATGCATGCATAACCTTTGACAACTGTGAGCAATGGCTTAAAAGCAGAGAAGGCTTTAACTTTTCTGTTTCTACAATGACCTGACAACAAACCCTGCATTTATCTAAACTGTGGTCCCAAACTAAGATCTAGAAATAACCTGACAAGCAATTACAAATAAACTTATAAAAAAAAATGCAATCACTTACTTCACGAACAATCTCCATTGTGTCCTCAATTTCTTTCCTATGAGCAGCAATCAGTGCTTCTTCCTCCTGCAAAAGTACATCAAAGTTTTAACAGAAAGCATGGAGAAGTTTTACATTCAACTGGACACTGGCAAAGAAAGAGTAATTCCCCATATTTAAACCTCAAGTATTGCATTAATATTCCCATCAGGAGAGAATTCCATTTCAGATTGCCTAGATCCAATGGTGCTTGTGCTATAATTCCCTGTGCTCTGCTGCTTGGAGCTCGTTGTGGAGAGATCAGAACCATTAGCATCCCTTTTCAGCCAGTTTGTAGATCTTTCTGACTTCTCCTCTTTAGACAGTTTCCTTCGAGGAGGAGACACTTTTTGAACTTTCTCATCTGTATCAGCTGTGGTTTGGGAATAAGAGTTCATCTTTTGACTGCTGGTAGTATCACTATAAGAATTCTTCACTTCAAACCTTTCCCTCTCCATGGAGGCAGAAGCCAGGCCTTTGTCCTCTCGCCCATTAAACATATAACTTGATGGAAGATTTGAAGGCTGTCTGTCAACTTCAGCAGCAGAGCTGTATAAAGAAACTTCCTTTTCCACCAATCTTCTGCCTATATCCATTGTTTTCACCTCTTGACAATGATCATTAACATCCTCTGCACCAGCACTTGCTGGAAGGGATGACACGGATGAAACCTCCTTATTAGTTTGTGGAACTGGATTTGGGGCCTGGTCCTTTCTAGGATTTCCATTTTTTGATAGACTTTTAACCCTGTTCATATTATAATGATCAATCAGTTTAAAAATACAGACAAGGACGCAGTAGGTAAGTGCCCTGTTATGTAACTTGCTACACTCAAGATCATGGGGAAGCACATACCGATCTGCATATCTTAACGTATTAAGTGTATGTTCACAAGACCCAGCATTCGGAGATATACAAGAGATCATAACTGTTTTTGAATTGCCAACAAAGGAGTCACGAAGCACTTCTGTAAGTTTGCTTCCACGAAATGGAATATGAATCTGGTCATTATCTAGAGCACGAATGCACTCCTTCAAAGCCAAAAGGCTCTTATTGATTTCTGCCCCTTCAATCCTGTAGTAAAGGATACATAATGTTGCGACATGAATGATTTGTTACTATATATAACAAGTGAAATTGCCAGGAAGCAATGACCATCCTTGTTTACAGCAATTACATGAAAACAATGTACTAAATTACTAATTTAGAAAACGGACAAACAGCCAGCACACTGGTACATTTGACTTCATTCAGAGAGTAATAAAGCATTATTATAATAGTTTGTGCAAATTAGTAGTCTGGGACTCTGAAGCTTAATATACCAACTCCCAATTTAAACTTTAAAAAGCAGCACACAGTCAAGATAAGTGTTAAAAAAAAATTTTTTTTAAAACATGTAAATCATTCTAGAAGGCACCATACAAGCAGTTGATTGTTGACAAGAGGGAAATATTAATCAAATAAGTTAATTTAAAAGTAGAAAGAGTACCGTGTCTGACGGTCATTATCAGTGGTGTCAGCACCTCTTTCACTTCCAGCAAGATCAATAAAAGAAATTTTCCCCACAACCTTCCCAAATTTTCCCTCATGTCCATCATTGTTTCGCTTACTCTCTTTCACCTCACTGTGCTTCTTCACAGCCAGTTGTAAGATAGCATGTGACCTGGAGGACTCTTCATTAGCACCAGTGGATCCTGTACTTCTGGCAGCATTCCCTTTCTCAATGAATTCCTTGACAATTTGTACATCAGAAACTTCAAATTCTTGCAGCCCTACAATGCAAACTTGTTGCCGTCCATCTTCTCTCATGCAAAGTTTTCTATTCATAGGGTAACAAACAATCACACAACAATCCATTAACAGTTTGCACCCAAAAGTGAGCACAGCATGTGGGTTAATACATTGTGAAAGAAAAGATGGCAAATGTAGATCCATATAAGTTGACAAATATTCCATAAAGAAACAGAAAAATGCACGCTTAATGTAGAATGAAGTTCTAGATATTAAAGTGAACTTCTATAAATCATTTGACATCTTAATTCAAACATTAAAGACACTATATTCTAGTTAAGTCCCTGATCACAAAAGCAAAGCAGTCATATCCAAATAATATATTAAAGGCAACCTCAATGTTTAAGGACAAACTGTACTACATCATCATGATCATTAAAATTATCTATGCATTTAAACAAATACACCAAGTGTGTTAATATGGATGATCAAATCATAATAAAATATTTAAAATAACACACACAATGAGAAATACTCACTTTCTGTCACTAAGAAGATCAAAAAGTTTCCCACCATATATCTCAAAGTAGCTGAGCCACAATTTATATCTCTGATTTTGGTAGACAGGCTGATGCAACAGTCTAACAAGGTCTTCTGCAGCTCTGAGTGGTAAAGGTTGCATTGTGTAGGTTTTACCGCTTCCTGAAAGTAAAACATTTAGCATCACAGATATAAATGAAACTAAGAGGTACAAAGAATAGCTATGGAACATAAATGAACAATTTATATGGTTCCAACCATTACAAATTCGTCCTTGAAGAAAAAAGGCATCATTTATTTAAAAAAAAGATTGACACTTCACACCTTTCATAACGTATGTAATTGCATCTAACATCAAATACAATGACCTTCTCAATCTAGGTCAATGCCATTAATAGCATTCCACCCTCTCAACAGGTTATGTCATTTATAAGAGTCTAAGATGTTAAATAAATTGGTCTGCATAAACATGCCTGCCAGGAACAACATTGAACAAGGGAAAAATAAAGATGAACTGGGCCTCTATGCTTTCTATTTCCAATGAGGCTCTATTAAAAGGCTCAGTTACTGACCATATCTAGAACCAGCAACAACTGCTCAGATATATAACATGCCACTAAGACATGACAAGAATAGAAAAAAAATGCATAAATAGAGAATACTGAAAAGCTAAAATGATTTCAATGCAAAATTAGACACTGTTGATAATGAGGTATAGGTAGTATATGAAAAGGAAACAAAGAGATTCTTCACCTGTCTGACCGTAAGCAAAACATGTAGCTTTGGTACGCTGAAAAATTGTAGGAATAATTGGCTCCACTGTTTCCCGGTATACCTATTATGGTGCAAAGCATGTAAAGTAATCGTGCCTTTGATCTAACTAACCAAAACCAAGGAGACAAGGACAGGCACTGAATTGTACAAAAACCAAATGCCAGCAACAATAAACAAAGACAAATGATTATCATAAAGAAAACATGATTATAATATAACGAAAGTAAAACTAAATCTTTGATTGCAGCTGCCTTACCTCATCATTTGTAACATGCTCATCAAGAACAGCATCAAAACAAAACTCATGCTTTTCTACATAAGCTGTCAAATCAACCTTACAGGATACAACAAACAATCAAATCTTTGAACAGAAAATGAAATCAAATATCTCAAACTTAACGAAAGATTGATATTGAACCAGCATTTATTAACCTTTTTAACTACATAGCTTTGATGGTACATATAGTGCTTCAGAACAGTATAAAAACAAACCTTTAGTTTGGGTTCATGGACAGTCAAATATGCATTGTCGTACACAGTTACAATATCATCCTCCTTCTTAGCAAGCTCCTTCTTGTTTAAAGGTCTTTTGCGGACCTAAAACATGCATTAAAAACATATATTTCAAAAGTTATTAAAGAATAATAATTATAAATATCTCAAATGCTCATCAATTAACAATCAAATTTAAGTTCATGATGTTCAATTATGAAATTTGTAATCAAAATTGCATTTTCTTCATCAATTTCTTAATGAAATGCTGAGTATTTTTGTGAACTACAGCTATCCAGGGAAAATAATAACAACAATAGTAGAAGTAGTAGTTGTTGTTTTTGTTTCTGTAGTACTAATATATCATCTGAGCCCTCACTGTTCCCTAGCAACCAGAATGAGCTTCAAAATCAGATATTATATTTAACATAAACAAATTAAACTACAAAGAAAAAAACAAGTCAACTTTTTATATAAGAAAAGTTCACTGAAGCTAGACTTTAGTTAGTAATTGTCCAGCTAATTAAGAAACATGGGTGATGTCTATACAATATCAGCATACCACAACTCTAATCTTTGCCACATTATTTTCCCTTGTATTATTGTCTTTTTCATTCATTGATAATGAAATTGATGCATCTACATCTGCTTCTCCTCTTTCTTGCTTGCTGTTTATTGGATTAAAGCCATCTTCAAATACTCTAGCACCTCCAGGCATGAAGGGTGATGGCTCAAAAGGTTCTGAAATAACATGCTGACAAGAGAAGAAGTCAGAGCCAATACGACTTATGCAAGCACAGATACTTGTACTACTAAGTGAGAAGAAGTAATACCAAATTCAGAAATATATGGGCACAATGAGAATTAAGATATAGTAAAACTATCCCAGAGCCTTCTCCTAAAAGCTTAAACTTCTTGTATGAAGTGGTTCTTAACATTGTATCAAAGCCTCTTTAAATAAGTGGTTAGAAGTTCAATCCTAGCCCCAGTTTCTTAATTAAATCACAGCTTACTACAAAAATATGAATCACACCTCAGACAAAAGCTCTGTATCATCCATCGCATGAAGATCCAAGAGCCCAGCTCCAAAGTCTCCCCTGAACTCAGGAGAATAAAACCCATCTGATGCGGCGACTCCACCTAAGGTTTGGGCAGAGGGTGTATACGGCTCTGAACCAGATTCCCCACTAAAATTGAGGTTTCTCATCAACTTAAAAAGCCTCTGCTTTTCTTCAGCAGACTGTGCCCCATAACCCTACGATAATATCATGCTCATCCAAGTCATTTCATAAACTACAACTACATAAATAATTAATAAATAAACTACACCTAGCATGCTCGACACATACTACACTCAATGTAAGCAAGATAACAAAAAACACAATACTATCCTGGAAAATGCAGAACTGCTCAAACTTCAAAGAGCGGTAAAAGCAAGCGCCAAAAATTTTATAAATTGCACAAACTTCAACCCGAGGATGAAAGACATTTTACGTATCACCAACCGAACTACCATTCTCTGGAAAAGGTCGAATATAAATTTAACAATGTATCAACCAAATAAGAATACAGACAACAGAATTAAGAAAAAAAATGGCAAAGATATAGCTTGGAAACAGAGACGGTAGCAAAATACATATAAGTGAAGGATAAGGTAGTATGCCAAATGCAACCCAAGTCCTTTCATAATGAAAAAAGAACGGGGGAAAGAAATAGAGAGAACAAGGGTTCCCCATTAAGAAGCACATGTCTCAAGCAACCATCTAAATTTAGAAAAATTTTCACAGAACTTCAGTAAACAAAAAATCACACAACTAGTAGTGCTACAAACCAGAAATTGCAAGAAGGGGGAAAAAAACGATTATTAGTTTCAAAAATCTACAGAAAAGGCAACAATTTACAAGTATATTACAAATGAGAATGTAAAAGTTCTTTTTCACTAAAAAGACAGTACCTGCATAAGAAGGTTGGGGAGGAGGCGTTGATCGATACCAGTGGAAGCCAATGGAGAGGCCAGATGCTGCAAGCCGGCAGACTGCAACCACCGCGCCATGACCGCATCACCGGCATCACTGGCAGGCCCTGCATTGTGCAGAGGCCCACTGCCGGCGTGGTCATACAGAGCAGTCGCCGCAGCATTGCTCTGCTGCATCTGGCCACCCACGTGGCGCTGCGAACGTCTTTGGGGCGCCAATTTTCAAGATCTGTTTATGCAGAGGCTTCGCCCAAAAAAACCAAAAAAAAAATGAAGAAGAAGAGCTATTGGCAACATAAATCATAAAAAGGGAAAAGTAAAATAGTCCAAAGAAATTATAGGGTCTCAAAGAAAATAGAAATACTCACAATGGGGGGGAAAATCGAATTCAAAGAAGAACATGAAAGTGATGACTCGAAAGACGGGATCCACCAAATCTGCGATTCAACTTAATCAAGTTTCAGAATTTAACCGAAAACTCCAGAAAGGAACAAGGAAAAATGGTTAATTTACGCATTTATGCGGACATTAAATAACACACTCGATTAAAACGAAGAGCGCAAAATTAATGGGATCGGGATCTGCGCTTCGAGATTAGACAAGGTTGGATTGCGATCAGATCTGAAAGTAGATGAAAAGGCGAAGCGCCAAATCAATTAGATAGCTGAGCGCTCTTGGAATTTCGCTTTGTATGTGCGTCTGAGTGAAGAAGAAATGGGCTCGTCGACGATGGCAGAGATTCCATGAGAGAAGAGGAGTACGCCTTCGATAATATACTTTGTGAAAATGTGAGTATTTGTCATTGAAAAATTACTATAGAATATTAGATAATATTTTCAAAATTATTAAACGGCTATGACGAACTCGAAGCTTTTTCCAAAAGACCAATATACCCTCGTCCTTGCCGCTAATTTTCAGATGCGCCTTTCCGGAGTGGATTTAAAAACCTGAATCGCCCCCACGCGCCCACGCGTTTGATTTGGCTACCTCGCTCCCAACATCACTGAAAAATGCTTCCAACCTCTCAAAATGGGTTCTCAATTGCGTTGCTCGGCGTTGCGCCTGGTATGAGAATCACACAAACATACGTTTGGCAGAGAATTCAAACGCCCAAGCCTTAAATCATTTTTATATAAATATTTAATTAATAATTAATATCATTGTTAACTAAATAATATTATCATTTAATAATTAACGTAAGATTATGCCACCCTATTATATTTCTCTTATGAAAAAGAATTTATATATAATTTTTTTATATCTTTGTTATCAAATTTTTTAATTATGACATAAGAAATTTATAATTTTTACAAATAAATATATAGATTTTATAACACAATATCACATAATTAATTTTTTTGAAAAATATGTACATATGTTATAATTTTATTTGAATTAGATTATAATTAAAATATAATAAGTATGTAATTTAAGTAAAAAAACTATACTTATCATATTGTTAGTTAAAAATTATACAAGTATTATATTTTAATTAAAGAACTTAATAATAAAAATTTGCATATAAAATTTTTTGTTTCATTAAATAACATAATAACAAATATATAAAAAATTATACTCAAATCTAATATTGTTTTATTTTAAAAGGAGTTATAAGTTACAACTAAATATAATAGAAAATAACTTACACCAACGACGAGTAACAATTTGAAGATCAAATAAGCCACGAGGATTAAAACCACCAAACAAAAATGGTTTTGTAGACTTTAACAGAACAACTCACTCACTCCGAGTAATCCAAGGGACCCATGTATGAGCCCTTCTCAAAGGTCTCAGAAGACAGAAATGAATGAACCTTATCCAAGGGATACACCCATGTTTTGCTACTCAATTTGTGGTTAGGGAATGACTTTAATTGTTATGGAGCTTGCTTAAACCATAATCTAATATTAGCTCTCTTCATTCAGCCTAATTGCCCCAAGTTACATAAAGATCTCCGACGTTTTAATTAAAATAAATTTTGCTTGAGAAGCTTAATTTCATGTGAATGGCAAATCAACGTAATTTGTGGGTTAATCTGAGGTTATTCAAGTATATATCCTTTTATTAGGCACCTAACTATATAATTAACTACAAGGAGACAGTTGTGCTATCCATGGGACCATGGCTTCTCTCGGACGGCACTTTAGGCTCTATCCATCACTTCTTGTTGAGGTCTCTTACAAACAAGTATCCAAATACTTCGTTTCGGTTGAAGTTAATCCTACTTCATGTGGATTTTTTTTTTTTTACTGTATAAAAATATCATTGTTTAAAACCCTTTTCTTTTATAAATTTATAACCAACTTGGTAAATAGTTCAAAAACAAGTTTAATTTTTAAATGGGTTTTATAATAATGCTTATTTTGATTTCATACTTGTTATATTTTGCAAGTAAGAGAAGGTTAGAGTATTCAACTTAATTAACTCATTCTTTTCATATTAGTTTACTATCTAAATAATACTGAAATAATTTTTAAAGAACTAAATAAATTTTGTGGTCATGCATATTTTGATGTAATATTTCTGAAATATAAAAATAAAAATAAAGCGAAAGTATTTTATTTAAGTAAATAACAAAGATATTTTTGTATTAATTTTCTCAAAATTAAAAATTCAAAAAATAAGAGGTATAATATATGGGACAATTAGTTTGGCGCAAAATTTGAAGAATAATTTTTTTTTCCTAATATTCAGGTCAAAAAGTTATGTTGTTTTTGCCTGTCGATACCAATGTTATGCAACATTTTGTTAAAATAAAAAACGAGACGACCCCTGTTTGAGGGTTTGGCTCTGTAAGAGATCAGTGCTCGTTGTTTTTAACCCTGTCGTCATATTCTCTTCCATATCAGAAAAAATAAAAATAAAAATAAAAATCCCTCAAAATTAATCCATACAGAGAATGAGGGTTTAAGTAATTAAGCGGGATAAGGAAAATATTGTTGGGAGATGTTAGTGACAGAGGAGGATGAGTGAGAAGGGTCATGGGTGTTGCTGCTGAGACTGTCTAGCAGAGAAGGAGCAAATTGCATGTGATACCCATCCCATTTTGCTCACTTGTATTTTTGTAGTGGCACATGCACACCCTCCTAATCAAACATTTCAGACTTCGTTCCTTGTTTGCCTTCTCCCTTGCCTCTCAACATTATGTCACCACGAGCCTTGCTCTCTTGGATAATCATACTCACCACCTCAATTTGCACATGCATTTTCTTTCTTTTATTAGTTTTATTCTCTCCTTTTGCTTGTACGAACAAGGTAAATATATAAGCGGAACAATAATCTATTAATTGACTAGTTTCTTATGCTTCATAAATTTTATACCCCTTTCACTATCCAATATTTTTGTGTTAGATGTAGTGAATGATTCTACACACAATGAATGACACAAAGGTCAAGGTTGCAAAGTCCAAATGTCGAAACCAAGATCGCCTCATCACGTACTTCCAAGCATTTATGAACATTTGGTAGAAGTAGGTATTTCCTCTAATGCCCAATAGGACATCTTAACCAATTGTATGATGGACAATGGACCCATGTCATAGTTTGGTAATAAGTAGATGACTGTAATTAACAAAGCATTAAGAGTGTATCACAATTTGATGATGACAACAATGCATAGTTTAAAATAGTAAGATGCTGTATTTTTGTGGGGTGGCTTTTCTATGATATTATATTCCCAAAGTTTTTCTTCTTGTCTCTTGCTTTTATCAGCTTCTTCCACTCCTTTTTACGTATTAATTTGAAGGTCAATGAGCAAAACTAAATAATATAAAATACCCTTGAAAAGCCATCTTCGATAAAAGCATGTATTTTTAAATCAAGAAACGTGGGATTTTTTTTTTAAAACGAAGGGAAGACAAAATTTAAAAAAAAAAAAAGGGTCTTTCGTTGTGGTCATTGCGGGCCATGGAAGAAGAATAAAGCAGGTGGATTTCAAAGGATGGCAACTTATTTGTTGTCATGCTCATACCTTGCGGGGCACTTCTTTTGTAACAAAAGCGATTGCTTTTGCTTAAAGCATGAGAGGATTTGAGATCCAACAATTAGGAGCACTAATTTTGAATTAAAGGTTGATCATATTTATTGACCAAATTAGCTCTCCCATTCTTTCTAAACGTACATCCACACCGCATTTTTGGTAATCGAAGTTGATAACATGGCTCCTGTAGACCCCCCATTGCGTCTTTCTGTTTCACGTGGCTTTGTCGCTAACTTCATCTCATTACCTCCTTAATCAATCTTCATATAAACTCAAAATGCTTACCACACCAATAGTTTAACCGCATAACCTAACCAAGACACAAGACACACACAAATACCAACTATCTCTTCTTCCTTTTCTTCAGCTTCCTTGTTATGACAAGTCAAACGCAACATCATATAGAGCTCAAAGCAACTTTGAGATTAAGATGTAGACTAACTATTTTGTAATATTAAGATTTAAATTTGTATCCCTTTTTTAGACGTTGATTTTATCCAGTGAATTCCGTAGGGTTTAATCTTTTTGAAGTCTTTATGCAAGCGGCGGTTTGCACAACGTCATATTAAGTTTACAGCAAAATTAAGACATCGACTGATTATCACAATTTTGTAATGATTAAAGTTGACGTACTAGTGATGTCACGGGAACTAAACTCTTCAGCTAAAATGTTTTTGATATTATTTAAAGTGTCTTTCAATCTAAAATTTGATGCAACTGTGCAAATTAAGGTTCAAGGCAATATAGAGTATTATCTCTCTCTAGTCTCCACATTGATCGGTCAAGCAACATTAAATGAACTTTTCTTTCAAAAAATAGTTATAGGCAAATTGAGTCTATTAAAAATAAGATAAATTAAGTTAATTATAAATACATCAAATATGCTTTTTAATTAATCTAACTTTTGAATAAAACACTCATATAATATAGAGGTTTTGTTATAAAATATAAATATTGACACAATTATTGTATATCGACATAAATAAAGTAACAATCGTAGTAATTACAATTGAATTGGATCGGTTAGTTCACTTAATTAGACTAAGAACCGAACTCTGATCTAGTCTGGACAAGTCTCAAAACCGATACTTTCAAGAATTAAGTTTAACTAACCAATTTTAAACAAAAACTAATACAAATGGACCAAATCAACCCAACCTTTTTCAAAAATTCATGAACGTCAACCAATAGATTCGAACCTAGTATCCCCACGCTTCCAAAATGTACATTAGCCATTTCACTTGCAATGCTTCTTCAATTTGCAAGTTTCAATTATTATATAAATAAACTTTTAAGTGCTCCTCTTCAAAATCCCACAATTTGTCAGCAACAAAATTCAAACTTGATACCTCGTGTTTCCAAAATGACCACTTGCCATTTGATCTGCAATGGAATATCAATTTATATATCTAAATTTTTATATAAATATAATATTTAAGTTACTTGCATTTTCTACAAAAATGCAATAATTTTTAGAAAAAAACTCCAACATCTTAATTATTGCACCACCTTGCTCTCTCTAATAAAATTATGTATAATATTATATAAATATAATTATAATATTGTTTAAATTTATATTTAACTTAGACATTTTATCAACTATTTTTTTTATATTATGTTCAAACTTTTTAAAACCAATTAAATTTTATTATACAAATTTTTTTTGAAATGTAATAATAAAAAATTATTATATTAAATAGTTAGTTTTTATAATTACTTGATTTCAATACTTGTTTCAACAAATTAATATTTAATAATTTTATTTATTAATAGATAAGTTCTCTTAGATTCAAATTTTAAAATTAGAAAGTTAAATGAATTTAAATATTATGTTATATATGATTTATTTTTACATAATTAGTAATAAAATGCTTCAAATTTTATTAATATTTATTTATTATTTATTATACTATATTTTTAATATATATATATATATTAATTATTATTAGTTCAATCACAGATAAACTAATGGACCTTGAATTAGTGTTCTCACTAGTTTAATGATTGGTCTAATTTTAAAAACATTGATAACAAAACAAAATCTAAAAAAAAAAATTTAAATGTCACTCATGTCTAATACAAATATTTAGACACAAACATGATTTTTCTTTCTTCCTTTTTCAAGTGTCCATGATAGAAGTTTTTTAGTGACGCAGCAAGTATCCATAATACTTAAGTTGATTTGACAAACGGAAAGGGGGAAGCAGACATAGCTTGCTCTGTTGGTTTGGTCATCAATGGCAAAAACTGGGAAGGCAGGTGATATTGTTGGGTATTGATGAGAGTAAGCACGGCTTCAATACATTGGAGAGGACACTCAATCATTTCTTCATTCCTGGATCGCTGCATCAATTCAAGTTTGTCGTTGATCAAGCTCTACCCTCCCGTTTTTCCATTGGAGATCAAAACTAATTAATGTTGCTATATGAATATGGTGTGGAAACTGGAACCGCAGATTGTATATCAGGTCTGGGAGCAGATCTGAAGAGAACAACACTAGAACTATCCATAAGGGATTTGTAAGGATGACGCCATGATCATGTGATAGGTAAGGCAGACTTTACTTTGAATGTTCTATTGCTGGGCCCGCCGTAATTAACGGCCACATTGAATTCCGAGTGCGAAGCTGTAGAAAAATGTCTTGCAGTAATTCTAGTTGTGGGTAAGGTACATCTGAAGAGTTGCATTAGGATTTTAGCTGAAAATTTTACGTACTTGAAAACCAAGCAAAAGCGCTAGCCAGCAAGCCACCTCACAGGCTTCCTAGAGGAGTTAAGTTGGTTCTTGCCTCTCAATGTTGTAGTTTGGTTTCTAAAGTGGTTCAAGTCCATAAACGACTTATTCATAATCACCGTTCCCCTTTCTTTTTGGGTAGAAAGGCATTTAAAATAAAGGGTAAATTATTCAAATGCTCTACGTAAATTTTTTCTCTATTTTTAAAATATATACAAAATTTTTTTAAAATAAATAATAAATTACACATACTTTAAACTTTTTAAAATTATACAGACTTCTCTTTAATTTTTAAAATATACACAATTCTTCTTTTAAATAAGCAGTAAATTATACAAATTTTTTAAAATTATACAAATATCTCCTCTATTTTAAAAAGAAATTTGAATATATTTTAAAAATAAATAATTTGTATAATTTTAATAAAACTCATTAGAGGTCCGTATAATTTATTCTTTATTTTAAAAAAGACTTTTGGATATTTTGAACATAGATAAAATATCTATATAATTTCAATAAAACTAAAAAAACAAAATCTATATAACTTACAAAACCCAATTTTTCTCAATGCATGCGCAGTGCCACGGTTACCAACATGATTGTACTAAACGGGATTCTGCTGCATTCCGGCGATTGCCAATCCTAGCTCGTAGTATTTTAAAAACCCGATAGGTGAAATCCAAATATGGAAATGGGAAAAATGATTTTAGGTCAATCTGCTATAGACTAGCCTCTCCAGGAATGAAACATAAAGCCTTAGAATTAGGTCTCAGGGGTTGATCATACGGACATGCATCAAGTATAGAACTCCTTGGGGCATCCGAGCAAAGGATCAGGTACATTTGGTTGTGAGAATAGGATAGAATGAAAAAGAATAAAAATGAATAGAAAAAAATAAAAAAAAAACGTTATCGTGTATAAAATATATTTGGTATGTAAAAAGAATAGAAATATTATTATATTTTTTATTTATTTAGATATAAATAAAGAGAAAATAGTTATTAAAAAGACTAAAATATCTTTATTAGATAAATAATAATAATAAAATATAAATAAAGAAGAAATAATTATCAAAAGACCAAAATATCCTTCATAGATAAATAATAATAAATATATAATTTTTAATATTACTCTTATAATTATAAAATTCATTTCAATGCAAGGTAACACCTTCCTTCTCAAAATAGGATGATTGTGGTTTCCTTCATATGAAAGAAAGTAAACTTTTTATAAAAAGATTTTTATTGCCTTTCCTGCAACCAAACACACATCGCACTGATGAGATGTGAACTGATTTTCCATTCCCTAGGGTGATATTCTCACAACCAAAAACAGACTAAGAGTCCTAGGTATACGGTAAAACCAACTATCCATGACCTACGAGAGTATTTGATTGGCTATTGAATATTGTTGCGAGGATGAAAACATCCAGCATGTTTAACACGGCCATGCAGACCCATAACATTGGTTATAAAGCTTCTTTTCATTTGCTTAAAAGCTATAATCATCCATATTACTCATCATCCAATTTAAAACAACTTAAGAGAGCTCGGCGTAGATCCAATTCATTTCAACTTATAGACGCTACTGCATTGAGCAAATAACACTACTAACCATAATAGTTTTCGCCGAACTTAACCAGCTAATTTAGGAATTACCTGATGCAAAATTGATACTCTCCGGAATACTCCAATCACGTGTCAGACTGATATCTCAATCAATCTCCTGGCCTAAAAAACGTACTTTCCCAACTTGATTAGACCATGAGCATAAATTTCGTAATTATAGTGCGTAAAACGAAACAAGCCTTAAACATGAAGAAACCAAGAGAATAATATTATTAAAGGATATTCCTATCAACAATCAAAAACTGCCTCGCATTTAAAACGGTCAGATAGTTCGATCATAATAATACCACAACACCAAGGCCTAAAGTCTGAAATTACTTGATACAGAATGTTAAAGCAAAACCAGCAGAAAATAAGATAGAGGCTCGAACTACAGCAAGAACTTCCAGCTTCAAAGCTAGGTATGCCTTTTAGCACTTCACCTCCTTCAAGGCATAAGCAAAGTACAGAAATGTTGGATCAGTAGCACCATCCTTGTAGTAGGCAAAGACCAAGCTACCATCATCGTGCATGCTCTCCCCAACAAAGCTGCAGATAAGACTCAAAATCAGTACATTACCTAAGATTACTCCACCAAAAGCTACTCGCAGATTACAAAGCACATACAACTGAAGATCACTAAGCTTGGAGAGCAGGAATTTGGTTGCTCCCTCAATATGTTTTTTAAACAGCTCTTGCTTCTCTCCTTCGAGTTTCGGTGTCAACAATTTGATGT
The DNA here is from genome assembly GCA_032878935.1 of Erythrophleum fordii. Taxonomy (NCBI): domain Eukaryota; kingdom Viridiplantae; phylum Streptophyta; class Magnoliopsida; order Fabales; family Fabaceae; genus Erythrophleum; species Erythrophleum fordii. The sequence continues at coordinate 47,885,398 of JAVQMF010000054.1, forward strand.
ACCTCTTCATGAAGACAAGGAACTGTTTCTTGTCAAAAGCAGGTTGCTCCTGCAATAAGTAGTTAACAAAGTACTTATCCTCTGAACATAAGCCAAACAAAGTACTCATCGCTATAAAGTAAAGAAGGAAAGTTTAGTTGTCCTAACCTGAAGTCTGAATGTGTCAACAATATCAACAACCTTAACAGCTTGGTCATCAACACCCTCATCTTCTCCACCTTCTGCTGAAGGGTTTGCACCAATATCTACATCAACTGCTCCTTTAACAACCCACTGCAAGCCAAAAAGAAATTGTATTTAGCTTGCTCATAAACAACCCAAACGTAGATAGCATAAACACAATAAAAAATCAAATAATAAACCTTTTACACATCAGTATATAAACAAAAAAAATCCAGGCAAAATTCAGCTAACCTTCCCCGCAACTTCCCACAACATTCCATTCTCAATTTCCTTGTATGAGAACGAGTCCGAGAGAAGCTCATCACCTACATAATTGAATTAATAATTACTATGGTTACCATGCCTTCCAACCATTGCATACTTAAAAAAATGGCCAATAGCAATGTATCAAAATAAATAAATAAAAACAGTAGCAAATACCAAAAACCAACATATAAATAGAAGAACAGGATCAGTCTGTCCCATATACCTCCTCCATAAAAATTTATACTATGATTAAAATCATGACGCAGACAATTAACTGTTTGAAGCACAGCAATTCTACCCAACATACAACTATACGTTAATGAATAAATTCATAACCCATCTTACGAATATAATTTCTAAATTGCATCTTCTTTCAGTCAATCCAAAATTCCATATCATTTAAAACTCAATAATCTGTTTGTCACTGAGTAAGATCCATATCCAGTATAATAGAATTAGAAAGTCTCCGTCCACTCTCTTGGAGATTAAAATTTATTTGACATTAAGTAAGGGAGAGGAAAATCAGATGATAGCACAAATCATTTTCGTAGGCTCCAAATCCACACAGTTGGACCCGCAAGAGCGTGAGGCAATACAAGTAGTCAACACAGTCACGTATCAGTACAAACCAAACTGACACCAAAGATGAAAATAGAAGCGAATTCATGCATAAAATATTGACTCACCATTGTAATTTGCGAGCAGGCAAAAAGAAGACTAGATTTAACAAGAGTATTGGAAATTACACTAGCATCAACCGTTTCAACAAGCTACAGCACGCAAAAAATCAAATTTACCCGTGGAAAAGAATCATTATGTTAATATATTTATCATTAATCAGAACATAACATCAAGATCAGATCGCCGCAAAATATGTACATCGACTACCAATAAAAAATGGGACCAGATTCAAATATCAACAAAAGTTTCATACATGGTGACGATCATACTTTGATTGGCGTTCCAAATAAATCCAAAAGAAGCCAGTAGGAACACAGCATCACATGACAAAAAAACCCAAAAACCCAGAAAATACAAGCAATCTCGTGCAAACATAAATAATTATCACATGCAGAATCTAGTAACAGAAAGGCGAAAAATTCACTGCTTATGAGAAAGAGAAAAAATAAACTACCAGATCAATAACGAAACCCATATGACGAAGAGAATTTGCAAAATCTACCAGAAAATTGAGCAGGACAAATACCTGTGAGGATGTCCTGGTAAACCAACATCTTTGTAGAGTTACTCTCGGATCGTTCCGAACAGAGTTCAAGAGGAAGAGTGAGAGAGACGAGGGGCTACGAGGGAGCGAAGAGGGGTTCGAGTGGAAATAGACCAAGGGAATTTATTGGCGAGGGTTTGGCCGAAAGGAGGGAGGAGATGCCGAACAACGAAATTACGTTTATAGGGCTCGTCTTTCTCCAAATATCCTTATAAGTCCTATATCCTTTGTTCTTTGATATCGACTTTTATTTTTGAGCCCACTTTTTTATGGGCTAGGCTACTAACTTGACGATAGTCCTCGGGTCGGCCTGCAACATCCGAACTCAAGGCGTCGAATTTTTCCAATGAGCCACTCTTTTCCCCCAAAAAGCAAATGCAAAATTAATAAAATTATTTTATTATTTTAGAAAATCTTTATATGTGGCTTATGGCCTACAGTACAGCACCTTATTCCTGAGTGTTTCTACCTTATAAAAAAAAATTATTTATAACAAAATAGTCTTACTTTTAAATATTATTATTAACAACCAAAATCATAAGTTGTTAGTAGCAACTACAAGAAAGATTAATCAAGGAGACTAGTTGAAAAATTCTAGCTATTAGGATATAGTCAACATAGAAACTAGCTAAAGACCTAGCGGCTAATTGAGAACCCACATCTCGAAATTAGAATGCCTATAAAATGGAAGAACTTGACATTGGAGGATAGTTAGACACCATGATCTTTAACACTAAGCCACTATATAAATAATAAGTATGAAGAACAAGAACATAACCAAGTTGGAGAATATGTGTGACAATCAAGGGAGCAATAAATAGGAGTAAAAAGTAACATGTAACACACACACACACACACAAACTTGTTAAAAAACTCACATTACAACTTCTTTACATTTCAATTAGTCATAGCTTTGTTTACAACTTCTTTTTATTATTTTATTTATTACTTTCAACCAAATTTTTAGTCAAATTATAGTTATTTTTTTAAGCAATTATTTTTATTTTTAACCAATTTCAATTCAAAGTTTGTATAGTTCATTAGTATTCAAGAATCATTTCCATCTACAAACTTTTTAGTTCTATCATTTATGTACATTTGAAACTTTGATCCTAAGCTTAGTTATATTTAGGACCCGAGGAGACCCTTCTTTTAAGAAAATTATGTTTCTTTTTTAGTCAATTTATAAAATAAGGATCGAATGTTAGTTTTCGAAATCAAATATATGGTAAAGTCACATCAACTATTCAACCAATCCCTGTTCAAGAAAAGTATACTAACATCTCATAAAATTTGGCACACTTGATAAGACCCCCAAAGTTTTCAATTGTGTATTTTCAATGGCTTTAAAAGTTTCATCAATTATTTTTATTCAAGCCTAGTTAACAAAGAAATGTTATCTAATGACAATTTGCAATGATTTGGAAAAGGTACTGATATCACCTTAACAAAAACTGGTTTGGAAATAGTCAACAAGAAGAAAATTAGTTCAAATTTCAAAATATGACCAAGATAGTCAATGAAAATTAGTTTAAAAATAGGAGCAGACATAAACTGCTTTTGCAAAAGTATCCTGCACTAAAAGAAAACTTGTTTGAATTTCAAAATACAATTAACAATGCTATTATATAAGGCAAAGAATCCAAACCCTAAATATTAATGGCGAATTAATCGACAAGCAACTACCCTAGTGTGGATACTCAAGGGGAAAATCACTGTCTTCTAACAAAGCAATGATAGGTAGAATAATTTAGATACATGCAACTACAAAAGAAAAGAAGATACATTGAAAAGAAAAATGAAAGCCAACACCATTATGCAAATATTTACTTATCTTAAGCTTATTGGTTAAAGTCTTTTAAGAGCTTAAAGGCATTGACTGATATGCTAAAACATGACTACGAAGAAGAGAAGAGTCAATGAAAGCATAGATCTTCCTTACCACATAAGAAAAGTCATAGGTGAACAAGCGACGACTTGCCTTTATCCACCAAGAATCGAAGTGAGAAAGTGACCTAAAGCCGAAATCAAATATCACGAGTTCATAATGGCAAACACCCAAGGGAGAATTAGTTGTTATAGATTCAATCTTGACCAAGAAAAAGGAAAATAATGGGAATATACAAAATCCTCAATTAAGATAGGAACAAAAGAATAACTTGGATAAACCCTAGTTAGTGGGCATAATAGTTAAGGGAATAAAGCTTTAATTAATGTTTGTTGTTTATATAGGAGAGCGAGATGCCAATAAGCAAGTCCTGCAATGTTATATAGCTTACCCATATTTGGTTAATCAAATCCTAGTCTTCAAAAAATGAATTTCTAGGATCAACTAGGAACTATAAAAGACTATGAAGATAAAGATAAAACGACTCAAATTTTATAGAGGCACAAAGTTGACAATAATATATTATAGAAAAGATAAAGCTTGCAAGAAGGTCATTAACTAGAATTTGGTTATGTAAGTTGCCATAACATCAAACATTAAAAGAGTCATAGGTAATAGGAAGTCACATAATACTAAATTTAGGAAAGAATGACTGTAACCACAATTACAAAAGTCAAAATAGATTGGGGATAGCCTCTAGAGAAGACCCTTGGTTCAACTTCTCCTAAAAAATATGCAAATTGCGATAAAGATAACCAAAAAGCAAAGTACTCATATTCATGAGACACCCTTATGCTAAGGCTAAAATGACTGGTTGAAATTCCTTAACAACTCATATTGAATTCGTGCAAAGAAAGACACGACAAAGCTAATAAAGTAAAAAAAAAAAAAATCAATACATTCTATTTAAGTCAAGATATAACCATAAAAAAGAGCATATGAAGTTAAAAAAAAAAAGTGGTGTATAAAGTTATACTTTTATGAAAATCCACAATTAGATTATGGGACAAGAAATTAATAAGTTATTCATTAACCAACAATAATCCAACTAATACAACCACATCAAGAAGGGTAGGACTGGCCTTACAAAAGGAAAAAGGAAGCCATTGGTAGTTGGGGACTGAAAAGGGATAGCCACAAAGAGTAAATTAATGTCTCAAAGAATCTTGAAGGTGTGAGTTGAAAAGCAAGATCAATCCTGGTTTCTCGCCAAAGAAAACCAAAGATAAGTTCAAGCCTCACATACCAAGTTTTGAAAAAAAAGGCAAAAAAATTGGTCAAGTTTAGGCACAAAGCGAGATTGATAGTGAATGATTCTCTAAATAAGTAATAGAGAAAAAGTCATTTAGGATTGAAAAAAGATGTAGTCTTTAAAAGATTTCTTCTGAAGAACTAATAAGGGAGCCTAAAAGTAACAGCCTCAAAATAATCCACTTTAACTAGAACCTTGTTAGCTACCACGAGAACCTTAAAAGAAGAATTAGAAAGAGAATGTGTAATTTTACATAGAATTGTGGATGAAGAGGTGAAAAAAAATGATGAACCTATACTACATTTTGAAACAATAATTAGGATGGCTCAATGACTGTCATCATTAATTGGACAAAATTTGCAAAGGTAACCAAATGACTAAGAATGACTATTAGGCATTTAAAATCCCATGGACATATCACGCCCCTTGATATTATATCTAATGAGTAGACCATATCAAAAAGCTACAAAAGATAAATATTTATTATTTCAATTCAAAGTTTGTACAGTTTATTATTATTTGACAAAAATTTTCATTTACAAACCCTTTGTCTATGTTATTTATGCATAATCAAAACTTCAATTATAGAATTAGCTATGTTTATAACCTAAAGAGAACTTTCTTCTAAAATAGTTGTGACTCATCTCTTTTGTCAACTTATAAAATAAGGACCAAAAGTTAGTTTTGGAAATCAATTAATAGCTAAGTCACATCAACTAATCAATCAATATCCTTTTGAAAAAATACACCAACAATTATATTATTTTTTATGAGAAATTATACAAGCCATGTTAAGTTTTTTTAAAAAAATGTTTGGATAGAGTAAAAAAAAAGAAACAAAATAATAGAAAACACCCAAAAAAAAGAAATATTAGAACACTACAACCTAATATGTTATACAAAAGATAAATCTATTATGAGAAAAAAGTAAAATTTCAATAGATCAAAAAACTAGTTTCAAATTTCATATCTACCATAAGTACCACCCAGTTAAATTTAATTATTAGATTATTGAATAATGATAAGTAATAAGAAAAATTAAAGTGGAAAGAAAATTTTTAAAATATACATTTAGTTCATTGATATTTAAAGTTTTAATTCATGAACAATGATGATTTTGAATTATTTTATTATTAATTCATGATTAAATTATATAAAATTTCAAAAGTAAGGAAATAGATGACAATTTCTAATATCAACTCATCTTTGGAATGTGTTCATTTTTTTCTTTGGTATATGTTTATGGTTTTTCTCTTACTAAATCTACACTAACTAAATTCAAGTAATTTATGCATGAATTTAAAATTCTCCTATATACCAAAATTTAAAAGCTTTCATATAAAATTGGCATTATGATTTTTTAGTCTTTCAAATATATTTTAACTTCTCTCTTATATTTACATTTTCTAAAATATTATATTATTATTTTTAATTAATTTAAGACTAAAAAGTCAAAAGCCATATATTATATAAATAGATAAATGTCTAAAAGAAATCCAAAATTTAATAAGGGTATTTATTTCATTGTTGAATTACTTTATTTTGGGCCACTCTAAAAATTCTTGAATTAAGAAAGGCAAGTGTACAAATATAAAGACATTTCAAATAAGGTATAAAAGTTAAGTTAACATCACCTTTGCATTGTTTGAAGGAAGAAAGGAAGTAACAATCGTAGCCTCATTGTGCTTGAAAACATGTAGCCAAAGGAATATTAGTTGAGTATATAAATGGCTTCACATTTTCATTAATTTCTTTCCATATGTAAATGCAAAGTGACAATGCAACTCAACCATGATTTTAATTGCTCAATTTTAATCCTTCATAATGAATGAAAGTACTTTATTACATATACTTCACTTTTCCTTGTCAAGTTTATTCTTTATCTTTTTCACCTTTACTCCCAAATGTTCAACCCCTGGGCCTTTATTGCACGATTCTTCTAACATCAAATGGTTGCTTTATCATCTCTAATCATCTGCTCGACTTGCTTGGAAGATGTTTCTCAAAATTGTGGTTGAACCATTGTGACTCTCAAGTGCTTAGATAAGTTCCACCTGAGTAAGACTCAGTAACTCCTTAACATTTAATTTCATATGTTAGATACCAATAGCCTTTAAATTAATGACTAGTAAAATTTAAGTATATGAAAATGTCATGAAATCAAGATTTTTCTTTATGCATGATCACTTATTGGCCTTTTCTATCTTAAAAGTTAAGTTATTAGGATAACTAAGTTCTAGACCAAGTTATGACTAAACATTTAGGAGTTCAATTCTTGCATCTTGCCATGTCCATTCTCATAATTAAATCAAACTAAATTTCAATATATAAGTAATACAAGTGAAGGGATACGCTAAATATGTTCTTGATTAGTTTTGATGATTATTGATATTACAAGTTTATTAATTTCATTTTGCCTGTATTTGTGATTTCTTCATTTAGATTACATTGGATCTACCTTTAATTCTAAAGGAATTATGGAATGTCCTAATTGCCAGGCTATTGAAATTGGGGTATAAAAGTAGTTTGAGAATGAAAGTCCTCAGCAAGCATAAGACATAGATCACGATACTAGTTACGAATATGATTATGAGCTTGTAATGGTGAATTCAAGGTTATTTTCGTCTATGTTTTATGAGTGATCTGGCCGAGGGCCAACTATTATTGGTGTCTTGAATTGTGTTTGTAAGAAACATATTTGTGACCTCCTTTAATTAAGATGTGATAAACTTTTTTGTTGGATGAAATAAGTTACCAAGACTCATTAAATGGTTGATTAAGGATACATTATTATTCTTTTTATGCTCAATTTTAAGTTTCTTTTGAAAATACAATTTATAGTGACTCATTAAAAATATTTTCTATTTATTTAATTGACCATGCATCTTGATTTACTTTCTACATGGATAAGGTACATATGGTTAACAAATAGTTAAAAGACATTTAAATGCACACATGTTAAAAGAATGTTATCTAGGTAGGTGAATTATTCTTTAATTTATGATAGTATTCATTTCTTTTATTAAAGCATTATATTATCATTTATTTTTGTTATGTAAATCTCATAGAGCTTGAGGTTTTTATTTGGAGGAAGACAAACACCTTTGGAATCTTTTGTTTATTTTTCACTTTAAGCCTTAAGCTTATAGAGTTCTCAATATGAAGTTAAGGTGCTAAAGTGTTTTCTTTAGCATTAATGTAAGGCATTAGATAAAGTTTGATGTCAAAAGTAATGCTTTGTTAAACACTTTTTGTGAAGTGAGAGGTACTAAGATCGACTATAAGAACTATATTTATGTTCATCAAACATGAATTAATGCATGAAGAGTTAATTTATATGATTATTTTGTTATGTATAATTATTGTTTATCCTTATATAATTATTTTATTTTTTGCAATTTTAGTCCTCTACTTATTTAAATGAGTTTTTTTTTTAATACCTCTCACCTTAAGGTTTTAGAACTCTAGCACTTTGAGGGCACTTTTCTAAGCCTAAAACATAAAAACAATAAAAACATGGCTAAAACAAAAGGTAGAGATACCTTTGCAAAATCAAAAAATAACAAACTTTTAAGGGCAAAAAGAAGGTGATCCCAAACATAAAGCCTACATTGAAGATCTAATGCAAAGTTTGTAACCTAATGGATATTCTTTTTCCAAAATGTATAGGTCATACAAATCTGCCAATCCAACTCTAGCAAATGAAAGATGTTATTGATTATCTTATTATTCATCACTTTGCTATATTGGTGGCTTTAAAGTGTATATAGAGTCACTAACTACATTGAAGTCATATTTCAAAATAATATTTTAGAAGCATTTCTCCCTAGCTATAAGGCCATCATGCACTCCCCAAAGCTTAAATGTGTAAGAGCTACAATGGCCTAGGTTTCTTTTAAATAAAGCCATTCACTAACCTTATTCCAAAACTTAAGGGCACCTTTTTCCTTTGAGTACCTTAGCATTATTTACCTTGAGGTGTTGGCCCCTTGTACCTTAAGGGCACCTATTGCTTTTGACTTCTTTAGGTGCAAAGTTTCTTTCTTCATTTAAATTAGTTTTTAACTTTCAAGATTGTTGGTTTAGACAAAAGAAATTCCAAGTATTAGACATCCTCATCTGCATAACTAATCAATGACTTTCTTACATATTTATAGAACCACATTATAAAATTACAAGGTAGGTACAAGCTTTTCATGATTGGTTTTCCATTTGAAAGGAAACAATAGGAAGATAACGATTAACAGGTCAAGGAATCGAATGCTCAAATATATATGGCCTCTTAAATGATGTGAAATCAAGGTGGCAATTCATACATGCCATATTATACAATACAAGCTTGGATTTATAAATGTTGGATGGTTGTTTTGGATGGACAGGTTAAAAAGGACATTAAACTTTAATTTTCATGCTTTTTTGCCCAAATAATTGTTGTAACACCCCTAACTCCTAATTAAGTTAATCAAAAGAAATTCCATTTTTAATCAATTATAATCAAGGTTTAGTTTAGGGAATTGGTTAGCAATATATGAAAACATGAAAAAATTAAAACTTTTATATCACCAACATTCACCATTAAGATATAAAGAGGATTTATGTTCATAAAGAATCATAATTCTCATTAGACTTAATTATTCCATTCAAAATGCCCATAAGAAGTATAAAGTTTCATATATGTTGAACCACAAATCATTATTCATCATTACCATAATAAAAAACAAGTTTTTATAGATAAATTAGAGGACTCTAGATCTTAAGTTGCGGCTTAAAATAGGTTAGGTTGTGGCTAAGTTGGCCTCTAAAACTCGTACAACCATAATTTTACACTTATATCATAACTTAGAGGACTCTCACCATGGCTAAACTCGAATTTGGATCAACCATACTAGCAAGACATGATTCTTCTCGTGGCTCAGCATGATTATGCTATAACAAGGTGCCTTTCAAATCTCTAAGGTCACACACATACCCAAACCTCGTTATGACTTGATTTACTTGAGTCACAGCCAGATGGCTCTTAAGAGCTAATCTTCCTTATTTCCTACAATTTGCATCATGGCAAGGAGGCATTTTGCTGTAGCATGACTAATCTATGCCATACTTTACTTATAATTTGGCTGCGACTTAAGAGATTTTAACCGCAACTTGATTTCCTATTGTCATCCAAACCTTAACATATGCGAACTAACAAGTTAATAATCTTTTAAATTCAATCTTAGGACTTTTCTATAGTTAAAGTGCAAACCCTTTAAGGAATTTGTCATCATAAAATCATCCTTTCATGATCTTACACAATCCAATGGTTAAAAGCTAATCAAATCAATCTAACTTAAAAAATGACAACTTAAGTATTTTCTAATGACAATAAAATGATATGAAATGACTTCTTATAACAACTTAAAATCCCCAATACACTATTTAAAATTATCAAACCACTTTGAGCAAGTTTTAATGGACTAAATAAGCATGTTCACATCCTTAAAACTATAAGACAACTCCACAATCAAAATATGGCTATAGCACATCCTTAAATCTCACAGAAGAAACTTATAATAGTAAAACAAGCTATGATACACCCTAGGAATGTACTAATACACAAACTATGTGACCAAAACAACCAAACCACGTTTCTAAGGCTATTACTATATAATCCAAACTAGAATCCATATTTACATAAACATTAACGCTGATGATTAATCATACATGATAGCAATATACCATTTGACAACAACAAGGCTAGCAATAAGAATAAAATCATAACCATATTCATTAATTAATAAGTTAGTCCTTCATACATGCATATCAAATCATAATTACTCAGTTACAAGTAAGAGCATCAAATTAAACATAATTTAAAGCCTAGTCTTATGAAGCTCATCCCAATTTTAAAAAAAATCAAAATATCTACCTTTGACAATATATAAATGCATCATGATGCTATAAAAAGTTAAGCTACAAAATTTAGGATCTGCACAAAACCAAAAATGTCTAAGTGTAAAATCCCAAATAAGGCCTCAAATTAAGGGTTTTATCTACTAATTTCCCTTTATCTTTGGCAAAAGAACCTTCGCCCGAAAATATTAGCTCACAATAAAGGTAAAATATGAATCTCAGTAATCAAGATAAATTCTATTTATATATACAATTTAATTGACATAAATGCTTTTTATATAAAGAAATATCATAAACATATAATGTAAATCAACAAATGAATAAGTTTGACTATTGGTGACTACCATTTTATACTAGCAATTATATACAACATGTTAATGGATAAAAATATAGGGGAAGAGGCACGATCATAACACCAACACTAACACCCCATTGAACATGATAACAGCTTGGTGCTTGGTGCACAATCACTGCACAATGCACAAGTAGAAGCATAATCACATCTCCACATAAGGACACGATTATGGTCCAAACTAGTAAGTAGCGAAATCAATCATTTATCATGGAAAACATATATTGCAGTAAATATAAGATTTATATATATATATATATATATATATATATATATATATATGGAATTAAAACCTCTGGTTATCTCACTTAATTGCTAATTCCTTAAGAGCTATCAACAAGTGCCAAAACATTTTAAGATCAACCAAAATCTAACTTTTAATCATCATCCGTTAAGGGGGTTATATACCTATTCATTCCAATCATCAAGAATCACTTAAAAAGCACTTATCCAAGCTTTCAATAGATTAAATTATTGATTAGAATCCTAAAAACTCATAACAATAGTGAGGTTACTACCAAATCCTTACATTTTCAAACATGGACATAACCATATATCAAAACTAGCTTATAAGAGAAAATTTAAGCAAGCCTACACTATAAAATAAAGGAAAATACTTACCCAGCGGCTCTACTAATTTCAAGATTCAAAAATCTTGCAATAACACACTAAGAGTACAAATTTCAAACCTAACGTTTGGATGAAACTTCATTTGTAAAACTAATTAGACTAAAATGAAGAAAGAGATAAGAAGATCAACTCTTATATCACTTATTTTGGCTAAATCTTCCTATAAATGTGTATATCAAGGCCAAAAAGCTGAAAACCTTAACATTTCCTCCTTTTGTGCATTTTTCCCTTATGTTTCTATTATCCAAAAATGCTCCAACACAAAATAATAAGTTGGCAGCTCAACTTTTAAGGTTTAGTAGGAATGTGGTTGACCTAGGGATATTTTAGTCAAATTGAGATTATATCTGAATCTTGGACCATGGTTAAATAAGTCCAAATAGCTTAGGTCTCTGCTAAAAATTAAATCAGGCTTTTGCAAATTATTCTTAGCATAATTAAATTAATTATAGAGTTCAAATTAAATTTTCACCTTTATTAATAAGTTTATCCCTAATTAACTTCAAATCTAAAATTAATTTATTGTCAAATAATTATTATTTACCTAAAATTGTCCAAAATAATCATTTTTCTTAATTTTTTTAATTTTAATAATTTTTTCTAAATTCTCATAATAATTCCTCATTTTTTCTCAAATTAAATTCTTAATTTCATTTAATTAAATATGGGATCTTACAATTATTTCATCACATAAATCAAATTAAATTAGTAACAAGTATCAACATGAATAAAATCATTTCTTCTATTTCAATCTTTTCTTGAATTTAACTGAGCAGAAGTTTCTTTCTAAGGATGGAAAAGGTAATAAAGGAGTAAGGACTATAATATAAGTAAATATCACATCTTTTTAGCACAATGGTAACAAGTTAAGATGTCAAAATGAGCAAAATTAATGGTTGCTAATTCAAAGTTAAAACCTTAAAAAGTAGAGCTTGTTCTCTTCGCAAGTGGAACTTGACATGAAAGCTTGCAACCATTTCCAAATTATACTAAAGTCATCTTATATTGTGTCAATTTTTACAATACATGTGAACTCTAGTTTACAACTACACATTTATCCTTCCAAACTATTTTCGACATTTAGTCACTATGTTTATCCATTCAAGTCGATAATTCTTCAATAATTTAATCCAAGGCTTTGAAGTTCCTTATATTATGTTCAATTTGATTAGTTAATATTAATACTAACCTAATGCCTACTTTTATAACAAGCATCAAATGCCTCATCTACCATCTTTTATTACACAATGAGATACAAAAGTTATTATAAGATATCAAAACTAAAAGTTGGTCAAACCTTTGAACATTCCAAATGTGATTGGCATTATATTAAGTAAATGACAAGATGTATGTAGGAATTATGGATCCATATATTAAAAGTAATCATAGACTAACTTTGCAAAGATGTTGGTTTACTAGGATCTCTTCACAAGTATTCATCTTAAGAAACCTTATCATAAATGCGGTTAGCATTATGTTAAGTAAATGAAGAGGTACAAGTGAGCATTAAATATCTAAAAATCATTTTTTTCCATCAAAGATTGTACTATCACTTTCTACATTTAATGCTTTATCATAGCATTGTTGCCTTTATATTGTCATCTTTCCATCAATAGCCACGCCATTCTATTTAAACTTTGATTACAAGTCATTAAGTTTCACTTGATGAATGCTTTGTGTTCCTTATTAAAGTAATGGTCACTTGATATGCAAAAAGTGAACAATACGGAAAGGATGTAGGATTGGAACAATATGATAACATGTAAAACTAGAAAGGAAATGAAAGTTAATAATGGTAACTATAATGCACGAGTGTTAAAGTTGTATCATTTTTTGAAAATTTGGTAAATTGTAGCCTACTTGTTACTGGAAAAAGATGTAGTAAGGAACACAAGGACAAAGAAAAAAGAAATAGGTGCTATAAAAATTATGTGTTGTATTTGGTGGAAAGGTAATAATGTGTCAAGTATAAGCTGAGGAACAAACCAAGCTTAAAACATAATCAAAGTATAGGCCTACTATACTTTATGCAAAAATCTTAATTTAATGAAGACGAGGATGGCAAGGATCAAACTTTTAATAATTAAATCATAGAGACTTTAAATATTATGTTAAGAATCATCTCAACCCAAAAGCATAAACAATTAAATAAAGTTTCTTGAATTGTTTAATAGGAATTGAGCACAATTATTATTGTTGTAGCTTTCTTTTAAAGTGTAACTTTTATGCTTTTATGATTCTAGATCTAGATATCGAAATTACTCTTTATTCCTTAATAAAAGTAATTTTCATATTAAAGCCTTAAAAGAACTAAAAGAGTACTTTGATATTAGGATTTTATATTTTTGTCTTTTATTAATAGCGGATCACCTTTTTGGTTATTTTTCTAAGTTTATTAGCTAAAATCTTAAAATTATGGTATCATCCATATTAAATTGTTTAAAATCATAAATAAAAGGAAGAAAATGAAGGTATAATGATAAGAAACTACAATGATATAGAAATGTTGGGTTTATTTGGATAAAGATCACATAAAGTTTATTCATATTCTTATTGTTTTGGTAATACTTGTTAGAGATATAATTTCCTTCTTATAACGATTGAAACTTTTTTGGTTAGATTGGTTTTTGATATTGTATTAGAGTCTCTTTAACAAAATAGTTAAAAGTTTGGTCTTTGGCACCCTTATTTTGACATTAAAATTAAATTAGTACAATATAATGCTAATGGTTGGCTAAAACCTTTAAACTAAAAGATTTCATGTGAAAGGGCATGTTAGTGACATAACAAGTTTAGAACACATCATAGCTCGTGTTACTTTTTAATTTATTCCAATACTTACCTTGTTAAAAGATCCTATGTGCAACTATAATTGAATTAATCAATTAAAATATTGGAAATGCTATATGTATAATCATTCTACTTAGGGAAATATCTTGCATTGAGCATTATAAAGTTTTTGTCTTAATTCATTATGGTGTATCCTTTCACACTTTTTTTTTTTATTTTTTTTAAAGGATCCATTATGTCAATAATGCTTTAGCAACATTTCTTTTACTTTTCCTATTTAGATTAGATTAGTTATATCCTAAAAAGTAGCATTATATTTCTTGTTGTATATACGTTCATCTTCATTAATATAAAAATATAATCAAGAATTAGATTTGTCATGCTTTGTGTCATACATTACAAGTATAATAGAATATCTTGGGTTATATAGTTGAAGTCAAATAAAGGTAACTGAAATACACTTTAGTAAATTAATGATGTTACTAAACTAAATTAATTTTGATTCTTAATAACTTGGACTTTTCAACCTTTCAAGTAAGGATCATGTTGCATGGCATGAATTGGCTACAAAAGGACTTATGCATTTTGTTGAGAACAACATATAGGTTTTTGGGACATCTATGTGTGAACACTTACAATTATCAATATATAATTAACAATGAAGGCATTGGAGGCTACTAGATAACTAATGTTCAAGCAAGATTTTGTTTCCATTGCCTTCTTATAAGGCTTTAAGTGATTATTTTGCCATTAAATTGCTTTTGTTTGATTATATTTGTTTTTTTTATAATGCAAAGTTGAGTGGAGTGCTTCTATAATGCTATTGCAAAAAAGTTAGCTTTCATACTTTTTTTTTTTCCATATTGTTTATTTGGTTTTATGAATATTCAAGAGCCAAAACACCTAGAATCCCCAATTCATGGATTGTAAGTACATTCTGATTATGTCTTGATTTATTTAGTTTTTTTAATCATATGTCAAGGTTTTTTTTTCAATGGTTCTTTTAGAATTAGAGTATTTTGTAGACTGTGATATATGGTCACAAGTTAAAATAAGTAATGAGTTTTTGTTTTCTGAAATGTATATTGAAAATGTTTTACTTTCACAGGTGGCGTTATCCTCATTTAAATTGTACAATTACATTTTGTCCTTATTTAACTTGATGAATTGTAGTAGTTGAACTTTATTCTATAAGACCAACTTCTTAATCTTAAAAGCATCCAAGGTCATGCTTTACTTGTTAAATGAAAGCTCTCATTTTTTTCTTTATTATATATTTAGATACTATCATTCCATATGAAAATAAATAAACATAGTAAAATTAGTATGAATAACTATTTCATATGAAAAGATAAAAATGATTTTTTTTTTTGTTTAAAGGGAAATATATGGGATGTTGACATTTTAAATATCCTGATTTATTACATGTTATCTATTATTTTTTGAAGAAAAAATTAGATATGAAATATACTTTTTCAATTAAAAAGGAAAAAATTGAAATCCACTTCTTATGCTATTTACTAATCATTTTGTACAATTTTATTCCTTTATTATAATAAGTTGATTGTAATTTTATTGATTACTCTACATGCACAAAATTATAATAATAGGCTCCATGGCTAGCTTAAGTTGCACATGAAAAGGTTAATATCTACTTAGATGATTAATCTTAATTAATGTATGTATGTATGTATGCATGGCAAACATTTTAATGCCAAAATAAGTATGCTATCGAAATTTGTGGACATATCAACAAATCATATTAATTTGAACCTATTAACTATAATAGGTAATAGTTGCTATTTATGTTCTAATAGAATTTTTTGGGGAAAAAAAGGAAGAAATATATCTTGCTTATTTTAACCTTGTTATTTCTTTCCATTATAGGTAAAATAATATTGTTTCTAATTTTGTATAAACTTTGAATTAGTCCTAATATGACTTAATAGCCTATATTAGCACTCAACTGGGTTATCAAAATTACTAGAGGTAGCTAATCATTCATAAATCAATAGGTTTTCGAAGTATCAATAAACAAAATTAATGGATAGACATTTAAATGCTATACTAATAAAAACTTGTTAATAATATGTACATTTCTTTCTTATGTTAGTTATTGGTTTTGTCATTTGGTCCCCTGCTAACTAACCTTTATGATAAGCTAAAATTAGATAAAGTCATTTCATATGCATTGAAAACCTTATGTATTATTTTGTATAAGCTTTGTAGGATTGTGCAACAACCATCATTAGGATGTAAGTTTTTTTTTTTATGTTTTTAAAATTTTCTTTTATCATTTCCTTATTCCTTTTTCATTTAAACATAATAAGCTAACCTTTCTAACATAAATAAACAACCATTTCTTTTGGGGTACAGATTTCATAATTGATGATTTTAGTGGCAATTTGTTTAGTACTCTTAATTTTAATGGTCAATGGAATAATCCACTAGTACCTACCAATGGGTTTGGAATTTTGAATATCAATTATTAATGGAATGATTTATGTATGCTCATTGGTCTTCTTTGTCATTTTTGACTCGAAATTGCTCAATGTTATCCTTTTCATGACTAAGATTATATTTCAACTATATGTGGTCATATGAGCAAAAGTGATTGGTCCCTGCTTTTACCTTCAACTATAACATTAGATCCTATTAATTTTTTCTAGTTATTTGATGACCCCAATATTTATTTACTTGCATAAGCTTTTTTTAAATTTAATATTATATATATATATAACTTTCTTTTGGCTGACACTTCAATCTGCAGTATGATGTGAAAAAATGTCTTGTTGCTTAAAAATCATATATCCTCTTGTTCTTCTTATTTTTTCCTTTTCATGTCTAAGGTCTATTGGCTTTTACTTATGTTGTGATATTTAAATATATTGCAACAATTAGTCAAGTATTGTTTTCATCTTTTATGTTTCTTATGGGGGGAAAAAGAAACCATTTTTTTCATTGTGGAATTTTTGATATTTTCATATTTTGGTGAAACTTTTACCTTAATCTTTGTAGGTTTGATTTGGAAACCATGCTTGATGATTTTTTAGCTTTGCTTATAATGATGGCATTGCTTTAATTAGTAATAGTACTCAAGGGCTACACTTGTTGAATAGTTCACTGTTAGTAGAGATGCCAAATTCTGTAATAGTTAGCATAAGGAGTGTAAATAGCCTAGCCAATACCTCCTGCACTGTACCTTTTGCTGGCATGGTTGATCAATTCCATTCACCAGTAGCTTCTCATGGATGGAAAGACGATAATCTCACTACTACTTCATATGATTATAATAGGGACAATTGACTTGCTTGGAAGAATGATCATGTCATTTAGTGTACCAAACGTGTATAGGTAATTGGTAAGGTAAATCATGTACACTTAGTTTGAAGTTATGTAGTTTTGAAATGAATAAGCAAATAAGCCAAAAATAAAGGTTATGTGTTAAATGTTTAGGGTTAATCAATTTCAACAATGATAGGTAAAGGAACTTTAATAAATGTAATTCTTAGGCTTTAGGCAATGTTTAGGTTCCAAGCATTGCTAAAGGTATAACCTTTCTAAATGACGATTTAGTAGTACTTCAACTATTTATTATCAAGAATGTTGTATGTAAGAATATTGTAAAAATAAAATGTTGCTTTGTATTTAGTATAATATGATATGGATAATCCTAAAAATCTTAAAAAAGTCAAAGTACTAGATAACTTCTTATTAATTCAACATGTTTTTTAATTTCATGATTTATTTACACATTTATTTTAATATGGTTATGCATAATATGCACAATACTATCAATTAATTGTCACATTGTTGTTTTTGGTGTATCAATTATGAGCTTTTTGACTAACAAAAAATTAAGAAGACAATATCACTATATTTGTAATTGAAAATTATTTGTAGTTTTTTATTTCTTCTATTGGCTTTTTTGGTTGTAATATAGTACCAAAAAAGAAAAAAAAAAAGAAACTCAAATCTAGCATCACTTATTTTATTTTCCTATATACAACATAATATTATTCTCTTTTATACTATAAACTTTTACTATGATAGACAATGAGTTACAAGTGTTAAGTCTACATATTTTATATTTGATAGGGGGTTGCCTTACACCAGATAAGTCATTTTAAAAGGTATATCTTATGTATCTTCCATTGCCAATAGTCTTTAAAGTGGTTGACTAGTTAAGTTAGAAATTGATGATTTTAGCTTACATTTATAATGAACTCACTACATTGCTATTAACTATAACCAACAATAAATATATAATTGTTTAACATTGTTATACTTGTGGGCATGGGATTACTTTTCCAAGTTAGTGCTAAATGAACTCTAAGTGCAAGATCTCAATATAAATATTTATCCTATGCTATCATTGTTGGATTACAAGTATGAAAAAAAAAATACTTACATTCTCAATGTTTCAATTTATTGCTAATTGTTTAACTGATATATTTACTAATGATCTCAATAGGTGGCAAAGTGCCAAACAATATTTTAGTCCACTTAATAATTACCTCAAACACCATTGGCCTTTTTTGGATTAAATGGGGGAGAAAAAGGTATATTAACCAAAACTAACATTTATATTTTCCATTGCATAAAATGTGTTTATTTTTAAATTTATTGTTGGTTGATTATTTGGCAATCTTATGACAATGACAACGACAATGTATGCTAGATGATTCTAGATTACTATATGGAGAGGCATGATTTATGGTTTGCTAACATTCACTTTATTTGTTTCTATACTATTAGTGGTATCATCTTGATTAAGTGCTCCATCAGCTTGTTAAGGAACAACCAATTATACATGATTTAATTGATCTTGGCTTATTGCATATTGTATAACTTAGGGTAAAACATATACAAAATATATCAAGAAGTAGCAATTTACATTGGACTATAGGGCGACTGGTGCAACCAAGTTGTCCTCGCTTGTCATTGTACTTGACGTCTAGGTTGTAACTCCGATTACATGTAATGAAGTTAAATACATACCAAGTGACATATTCAACCTATATGCATTGCCCCTAATTATATGGTAATTTTTATATAATTGTCACCATTATTTATCTTTCTCAAATATATTTTATTCAAACATTTAAACTTTTATATTTTTTATAGATTGGTAAAGTAAAGCACCTGTACAATTATGCGTTGATGAGCCACCACTTGGTTTTAAAGAAACTATAAATTAGGATTGTAAGAGTATATTACATGCCTCAAGGGAACAAATGGAGAGCATGGTCTTTAAGCTTATTCCATCAACACAATATTTACTTAAATCAACCATTTTAGAAGAAAGGCTAGGAATGCATACTTGTGGGTTCATGACTGTAAAAGAACTTGTTATTAGGGATGATGATGAACATGATAATGTTATTGGTATGGCTAGTACATTTATGCCATTTAGGAGTGTTGTATCTCCTTATTACCACACTTGCACAATCACAAATAAAGTTTAGAGGTATTAGTCCTCATATTCTATACATGCTTTGCCATTTATAAACATTAGAGACATTAGTCCCTTTTACTATATGCTAGTGTTACCATAGTCTAATGTTATAGCTATTAATACTTGTTATTGAACACTTGCATTGGCATAGATGCAATATAGCTTTAGATTATACATGTTACCATTTATTGATTTGTTGGTCTTTAATACTAAGTGTACCATTCAAGTTTTATAACAAAGGGGATTGTTGCACCAATAGGAGTTGGGGTTTGTGACACCAGATCAATCCACTCCTTTAATTTAATCACCTATAATGGAAAAGAATGATCCACCAATTACCAATGAAATTGACCCACAAAAAGAAGAAGAAGAAGAAGAAGAAGTATAACCACAACTAGTTCATTAATGATCAAAGCAAGAAATTAGAAAAAACACACTATGAGATAGATGGGCATTATGCATAGGCAATTTTTTTAGTTATTGTAAGATTTTGGATATATTATTTTCAAATCTTATTATGCAAATATATTTTGTTTTACTTGATTTAGAGTTTAAGGTTTTAGTTTTAAGGTTAAAGGTTATTTAGAGGTTAGTGTTTTGAATTCAAGAGAGAGTAGTTTGAGGTTTCTATTATGGCATGAAATTTAAGATTAAAAAAATATATTGGTAAGTTAGCTTAGGACTAGCCATGAGTGGTGGCGAGTGAGCCAGTAACTCATCACAACTTATGGTGAGTTGTGAATAATTTTTTTGTGGTCTTGCATAAAAAAGAATGATACAAAAGAATAGAAGTATAACTCCTCTTTTCACTTAAACTATGATCTTCTACGATAATTACAAACTGTGTAGTTACTAATGCAACCTACAACCTTATATCTTTCACTTCCTTACAGGAGAGAATCTTGTCTACTTCTCACTTATTACTCTTTTTTAAATAAATAGTTTCAATTTACCTGTTAAATTAAGTAGATATAAACTAATGGTGAATTTATTAAACATAAGTACAATCAGGTGTCACATGACACTTTGATGTTATCCATGGGGAAACAAAATAAAAAATGCATTCAATTGATTGATTGATTTTATATAAATTGTAGCATAGCATAGAAAAAATTTAGACTAGATTTGATGATGAGTTGAAACACTCACCCAACCTAAGAAGTTTAGCCCAAAAGAGAGAAAAAAAAAAAGGATACGAGCCTAAGAAAAAGCTTTTAAAAAGTTCATTTAAAAAAAATAAATAAAATATGGGTTAAGTCAAACTTTCTTTCAATGTTGACCCTTTTTTCTTTCAATTTTTATATTATTGATCGATATCTCATTTACCTTTATTTTTACTTTCTTAATATTTACTATTCCTTTTATTTTCAAGTATCAAAGTAATAATATTTATTCTAAAAGTAAAATATAAATTATAATATTATTTGATGAAAATCACCATTATCTAAATAAAAAGTAAATTGATGAAAAATGATATATTACGTAACATAGAAAATCATAATATCTTATACAAAATAAAATTTAAATCAATATCTTACAAGAAATAAACTTTAAATCAATATTATACAATATCTTGTATTTTTTTAAGGAAAAATTATCCCTTTGATCCCTAAAGTTTACACTTGTTTGGAAATTGGTCCCTATAGCTCAATTTGCTTGGAAAGATATCCCTATAATTAAATCAGTTTAATTTGTTGATCCTTCTGATTTCCAAGTGCTTATGACTTAATCCCTAAAAATGCCACATAGGAAAATAGAAGTTAAAATTTACTGACATGGCAAACATTATTTCCTTGTGTACAGTTAAATGCCATGTTGGGTGACACATTATAAAAATATATGCCACATAATATCCACAGTTTCACAGCTCCTACAAATTATTCAATCACAATTTGATAAGATACGGATTTGGTATATATACCCAGCATCAAATTAAATCCACTATGAGAGCAGCAAATTCAATTACTCTATGTATATAAATGTACAACAACAAATTCAAATCTCATTCAAGGGAGAATCACATAATCAAATTCGCATCACACCAGCAAATTTGTTTATTTTCAGTGTAAGACATGTAACAATAGAAATCACCATGTGAAACCCATAACAAACACAAGAGAAATAATAGCAATTAAGCATATGAAAACAAGCCTCTACTAGTCTCAGCGTCGAACCCCATGTGGTGAAAGGAAGACATGGAATAGAGAAGAAAAAACAGAGGATGGAAGCACTTACAGAGAAGGAGAGAAGGAGGAGTCTCATCATTGGATCTTCACTCTCGGCATTGAAGATTCTTAATACACCGAACAATCAGTGGAGATTCCTTACTCATTGCCATCGACGTCCCGGGTTGCCTATACCATTGCCGCCCCTAGTCGCCTGTGCCATCGTCATCAAAGTCATTTGCTTCTCACTACCACTAATCGATCGCTACCTTCTCTCTCACCATTGTCTTTACCCCTAGCCTACAGCGATGAGAACTTCTTTGTTGTTTTCTTCATCGCCCATGTGGACTTGGAGCAAAAGAAAAAGAAGGTCTGGTTATAATTAAATATATTAAGCATTTTTATTTTTATTTTTTAAACAAATAAATAAAAAGGATGGGATTGAGTTTTCCAATGAGAAGGCATTGGAAAAAAGAGTAGGCAAAGCAAAAGCGAAGCTGCATCTATTTGAGCATTGATAGGCAGGGGGGAAGCCTTAAGGTTAAGGAGGAGGTGTTTAGTGTTTTTTACTCTACTTCTACTATAGAAAGTGGGAAGTGGGGCAAAGCATGATGAAGAGGAAACTTTTGCTCCTTCTTAGTGCGGCAATATTGCAAACATAAGACATCCATTTCGACTGAGAGATGATCTAGCAGGGTGTGGCGACCAGAGATACGAGTTAGCTTGTGAAAATAACGTCACTCTGCTTTATTTGTTTTCGGGCACATACTATGTCCTGGGAATCAACTATGACAATTATACAATCCGAATCGTTGATACTGGCATTCAGGAGGATGATTGCTCCTCCCTTCCTCGATATTCCTTATATCTCTATAATTTCAGTCATCTTGAACTTTGGAGCTATTACGTTAATGCCACGGATCCGTATGTTCCCATCAATATCTCTGTATATCAAAATATGTTTGAGCACATCATTTACTTGAATTGCAGCCATCCAGTAGTGAGGGATGACGCTTATAACGATGTGGACATGGCTCCTTGCGTCAATCGCCGTCAAAGTCCAGTGTGGCATTGCTATGTGGCATATATTTTTATAATGTGTCAGCCCAAATGGCATTTTACTGTACACAAGGAAAGAAAGTTTGCCATGTCAGCAAATTTTTAACTTCTATTTTCCCACATGGCATTTTTAGGGATTAAGTCATAGGCACTTAGAAAGCATGAGGGTTAACATATTAAATTGATTTAATTATAGGGACCTCTTTCCAAGCAAATTGAAGTATAGGGATCAATTTCCAAAAAAGTGTAAACTCTAAGGATCAAAAGGATAATTTTTCCTTTTTTTTTTTATCAAAACACTAAATTCAATTTTTTCATCAAATTGTGATGAATAATAGTATTAGACCAAACTAAGCATGGGTTTTATTTTTTAATTAATATTTGCATGATTCTTGCCCTTAACATAGCTTACTTCTTTAAATCAAAATACTAAACAAGCATTAGTATTAGCTCTCATTCAAAAAGAGTTGATGTGGTCCTACCTTCCAATATCATTATCTTGTTATGACTTTACTTTACTCATTAGCTCTGCCTTTAGCATCTCTCTCCTTATAGTTAAGGTAGTGATTTCAAGCATGGCAAGCTAGTCATTAGTCTTATCTTTGATATCTCCCTTTTATGGCTCGTTTGTTAAGTAAAAAGTTAAATATAAAAATAAAAAAATATAATTTTATAAATAAAAAATATTTATAATATCTTTAGTTTTAATAATTAAATAATTATTGTTAGAGAATATTAAATAATAATTAAGTAATAATTATAGAAATAAAATTAAAATTTACTAAATTTTTTATTACCTTTTCCTTTTTTTTTTTGTGGATAAAGCAAACGGGCTCTTATAGTTAAGGCAATGACTTCGACCATGACCAACCCGTGGTATGACGGGTACAAGGCCTAGGGATGAATTCACTGTACCAATGATTACTAGCGATTCTAATTTTATGCAGGTGAGTTACAACCTACAATTCGAACTAGGGTTATACAAACTATTATGTCTAATTTACGTTAGCGTTGCAGCATCTTTTGGTTGAGCCTTCCTTTTTTTTTTTTTTGGCGGGAATGCGAAAATTCAAAATAGAATAAGGAAGAAAGGTAGGGTCCCTGTAGGTTCTTCATAAGGATTAGGTTCCTCGAGGCTTCGAATGACGCATCCATGGAGATAGAGGAAACCATATCTCGATTAATAACAGAGCTTGAGGAACTCCGTCACTATGACATCCGAAGTGACCCACAACCACCACCGCTTTCCCAACACAGTCTATTGGATCTCCAACTCCTCCTCGATGATACCCATAATGCCAATGAATCAGAACCCTTGGACCGCCTCTACAGAGAGCTCTCATCCAAGAATCTATCTCCGTCACTGCTCATCCAGCCAATTGCCTCCGCAATGGACTCAGGCCCCCCCAACGTTTCTCTCGTAGCATCAAAGGTGTACCTCACCTTGCTTTTGTCCCCGAATGCTCCCGTTTTCACCCTGTTTACTCCAATGTCTTTTCTCTCTTTTCTTCGGTCTCTTCGCCGGTCTTTCAAGCATCAGCCAGCAGGCCAGTCCAATCCAGATGAGCCGACCATGGGTTCCAAAAGTTCCGCCTCTCGGAAAAGGAAGCTTGGTGGGCGAGGCAGGGCGTCTAGGAAAAATTCGCGAAATTCGCAAAATGATGATAACGAGGTTGAAGATTGCGAGTTTGATGTGAGGGTTTTGCTTCCTGCCTTGGAAAAGTTAGTACGCGTGATGGATTTGATTCATTTGGATCGCTTTCCTGATAGTCTGAAGTCTTTGATTCAAACAATGGCCGAGGTTCCAGTATTGGCTCTTGAATTATGTAGAAATGTGGGTCAATATAACCAATTGGCAAATATGTGTTCGCGAGTGCTGAGGGAAGTTTTGAGGCCAGAACATGGAGACCCCAATAATACAGCGGCGGAGGTGTTGAAGTCATTATCATCATTGATTCTCATGCCCAAATCACAAGCGAGGACATTTGCTTTAGGCTTTGTCACAAGCCAAATGATGAGCATAACTAAAGAGTCTGATGGAGTGAAAAACGCCATGATTAACATACCTGTACATCTTACGTATTTATTTACTTATTTATTTATTCATTTGTTGTTACTTTTATCAGTATATACGCTTTGCTCTTCCAATTGTTCTGTCAATCTGCCTAGCAGATGAGGGTTGGGTAGTTCATAAGATAAAAAGGTAAATGCTCTCCTCACACACATCACTGAAACACAATTACTGCACACATATTATGGGCCCTATACCCGGGTCTGAGTGTTCCCTAGGTTAGTGGAGGTTTATATTGATTTCCCTGTGAAGCCTTGTGCTTCCTGAGGCTATCATGAAGACCTCACTTAAATTGTGCCTTATTATATAGGTTTGACATGTGTAGGATCTTTTTCCTCTCAAGGTCAAATTGATATAGTGAGATCTCCACCGCATGGTGGGGGCAATTTAGGGACCAATGTTTGAGGGTCATAGATCTACCTGAAAATTTGCACTAATAGTCAGACTATAGACGCCTCATAAATAGTCGAAGTCAGGCTCTCATGACCACAACCTAGGATCTACCCATGTTAGGATCAAGGAGGGCACTTTTAATTATCTGTTAATCGCATCCATGCATTCAATGATATCCCTAGGAAAAGTGATATGCCGTCACTATTTACTGGAATAGTTAATGGATTGGCATGGTACAGTCAGACGGGCATTAACTATGATGAAAGTATGCATTAGTCAAACCAACCCTTGCCCGACGGGTCTTCGACCCCAAGGAGGCCATGACCATATTCTTTATAGTCCCTAAAAAGGGAATCTTTTAGCATGCATTTATTTCCTCTATACAGTCAAAATAATAAATAATGGACAATCCGTAACAAAAATCTCCCCCCCCCACAAAACGACGAATTCCTAAAAGAAACGAATGTTTTCGAAATTGTAAAAATTACAAAACCCATAAGTTTTACACCGTCAATGAATAGGTGTGATGCCTCGGTTAGGGATTAGAACTTTTTTTTTAGGCATTGAACGTGTGGAAAAGCATATTTCTTTCGATTTAACTGCCGACTCTTCTTTTCCATGGAGTAGTAGACTCCTCAAGAAAGAGCCCAAAGCTTTTTATCGTTTCTCGCGCCGAGGCATTATATCCAACGTCATAGTATGAATGTTAGTGGATCATTATAATAGCTTGGTGAACATATCAGTGTCAATTACGTAGGGAGTTATTCCTTCTTAAATTGATCCTAATACCCGCATTCTCCGCGGAATAATAAACTCCTTGAGGATCGGGTAAAGTTGTCAAGCTGGCAATTATGATACACTAACCAATAAGTTTTGATATTTTGAAACAGCAAACAGTTATACATACCGACTGGCATAATGGAGGTAATGGAACCTTTGGGCAATGGACGATATCTGAGTTCAAGACAAACGGGCCTAATTGCGACTGGAACGAAACTTAAAATCAAGGCAGAAGCTGAATCAGTTGAGAGTCTAATTGTATTGAGCGAGAAATTAAAGGGAAGACATATTCGAGATTTTCAAAGGGATTATGGGGACATTTTAGACTTGTTGAGAATACCGATTCAACCGGAGGCGCTTTCGGCCTTGGCCCAGCACTGGGATAGTTCATTAAGGTGTTTTACCTTCTCCACATTCCAGATCACGCCCACTTTAGAAGAATATGGGAGTTTTATGAGTACACCCCTGAAAAAAGACACTTCAATTTATTATTACCCGGGACATTTACCATCAAAACGTATAGTGGCTCAGATTTTAGGGGAGGATCCAGGTCGAATCCAATTACATCAGAGAGGCCAGACTGAAGGTCTTTTAAGGAAATACGTAGAAGGGCGTTTGAAGATCCTAGCCGAAAGGGAAGATTGGGTGACTTTTAAGAGGGTCCTTGCCTTAGCCATATACGGATTGGTGCTATTTCCCTCAGCAGTGGGGATAATTGATTTGGCAGCTGCAAGTGTTTTGTGGATGGTAGAAAATCATCGCGTAAATCCTATGCCAGCAGTCTTAGCAGAAACATTTTTGACATTAAGCTTCTGTCAACAAGAAAATGGAGGGAAATTGAAGTGTTGTCTACAACTCCTCACTATTTGGATGTTCAATCATATTTATGGAAGGCAATACCAATTGGGTCAACGACATGACATTATTCACCACCCGGTTAGGGATTTCCTTAATCGAGAAGGTGCTATCTTGTTATCTTCAAAGATGACTCGTGATGATTGGGCACGATCCCTTGGTCAATTGGATGAAAATACGGTTTGGTTGGAAGCTGGCTTGGTGGGAAAGTGAAGAAATAATATACTGTTGTGGAGAATTCTTGAATGTACCACTGATGAGCCCTAGAGGATGCATTAATTACAATCCATCAGTTGTTCATCAACAGTTCGCATATAAACAGGATATCCCATCTAAAGAGGCGACACGGCAGATTCACTTTTATCATGATGACTCGGAAGCTAAAGCGCTTTGCCAGAGAATAAGAAGCGCATGGAGTCAAGTGATATGCAAAGGAAAGTGTGAGCTAGGCAAACGAATTGTAGCTACCACCAAGGAATATCAAGAATGGCTAAAGGAAAGGACGAAGGGGGCTAACCCTTCTTTCGGGCTACCGAACCCTATACTTGGCAATGACATGCAAGTAATTGATGGAAAATTAGCAAGACAAGTTGAAGAAAAGAAAGAAGAATTGAAGGTTTTGGAAGAAAAGAGGCGAGAACGCCTGAGGAATTTGAGCCAGATACGAAGTGAATGTGCAGTTTTGCGAGCCGAAGCAGATAGGGCAAAGAGATACAAGAGAAGTGGGGAACACATCGAGATGAAAAGGGTGAAGGAAGAAAATGCAAGATTAAAGGAGACCATAGAAGAAGCTCAACAACGAGTGGCTAGAAATGAAAAGAAGATGCATATTAGTAGGGCCCAATTGATAAAAGTTCTTAAAGAAAAAGATGTGCTAGAAAGACAAATGCAGAAGCTTGAATCTAGTGGGACTCGACGCGAAATTGACATGCTGGCTAAGGAATTGGAAAGGAAAATGAATGAACTATCCGTCATCAGGAGTGACAATGCTACAATAATTCAAAACCTAGTGGAACAGCTTAATCAACAAGCCGAGGCGATTGAGGCATGGAAAACACTTCATACCGAGCGAGTCATAGAAAAGGAAAGGTTCATGTTCTGGTTCAAGAAATTGATCCTCCTTGCCAATGAGATCCTCCCTAGTTTCACGAGTTCACTCAAAGCAGCCGAGGGCCTAACTAATCCATTGAACACACCGAAGGAAATGACAGAATTTTTTATGTTGTGTAAAGATGTTGTAAACGAGTTAAAATGCCTCAATAGTTGTTAATTTTCAAGGATGTTGATGTAGTGTACCATTTGAGGTTTTGTTATGAGAGAATGGGAGTCTCGCTTCCCTTATGTTGGTTATCTAAAAGCTCAAATAAGCACGAAGACCTGATCATGTAGGGGTTTCAGTCCCCTCTTGCGTTGAGTGTCAACTTTGATATTTTTATGTGGATTAATGAAATCCTTTAAGAATCGAAGGGCCGATTGTTCCTCCGCCATTATGTCAAAACGGTTAACCCAGGTCAATACACAAAAAGAAAAATAAATAATCATAACGATGAGGATATAAAGTAAGGAAAGTATTTTATTTTAATGTCATTAAGTTTGTCTTATCTCTACAGAAAAAATATATAGAGTGAATAAAAGGAAGACAATATTGCGCCTCCGAAACGCGTTCCATCTAACCAGGCCCGTCCTACTAAAGTATATAGCACGCGTTCAAAAACCAGACTCATGGAAGAACATCAAGTGGAGGGTAGTCAGAGAGCTGAGGAAGATACAGTTGCAATGAACAGTCGAATGACAGCTATGGAGAATCAACTAGCGCAGATGAGTGAAACAATGAAAGTGCTCGTCGAAACACTAAAGGGAAAGGCTATCGACTCCTCACCTAGAGTATCTAGTCACCCGCATGCCACTGCCAATATCCCAGAGATAGGAACGAGCTTACCGGGAGTGGTCATACCCGAAGCGCCCTTTGACCAGATGGCAGAGGCTGCACAAAGACAAAAGAACATCCAGAATCCCCCGATGAAAACATCTAACAGACATGGTCCCCATGATGAAATAAGGGACACACAAGAATTTCCCGGTTATGACCCCACCTATACATTTCAAATCCCAACTACAGAGAACAAGGGGAAAGCTAATTGTGACAAGGAGGATTGGGAGAAAGAGTTAGGGGAGGTCAAGGATCAGTTGCGAAACTTACGGGGAACCAACACTTGGGGTTCACTGGACGTGGAAGAGTTGTGCATGATTCCCGAAGTTTCAATCCCGAAGAAATTCAAAGTCCCTGATTTTGACAAATATGATGGCTCCGGCAATCCGATATATCATTTGAGATCATACTGTACAAAAATGACTGTCTGGTCAAGAGACGAGAAGTTTCTGATAAACTTCTTTTCAGAGAGCCTGATGGGGTCTGTCTTGTTATGGTATATGCAGTTGGACCATTCAAAACTTCAGAGGTGGAGAGACCTCACAGAAACTTTCATGAAGCAATACAAATTCAATCTTGACACTGCCCCAACTAGAGAACAGCTGAAAAGGATGGGTAAGAAGTCAACAGAATCATTTAAAGAATATGCTCAGAGGTGGAGATTGACGGCTTCCCAAGTCCAACCTCCAATGATTGGATCTGAGTTTTACTCCTATTTCATTCGAACTCTCTCGGACCCGTTTTATAAGATCATGTTGGGGACCCATGTTGCAGATTTTGCTGATCTTATTGAAATTGGGGAGAGGATAGATGCAGACATCAGAGATGGGAGACTGTCATCCCCCCAGTCAGAAAGTAACTTCAAAAGGAGCCAAGGATTGAAGAAGAAAGAAGGTGACGTAAATTACGTCCAACCTGCAAGACCGTATTCACAACAGTCCGTTCCTTATCAAGTAAATAGAGGAAATCAAGGTCAAGCTCCATTCGTACCAATTATGAATAGACAAGGGCAACAGGAGAGGACAACTTATGCCCGACCAAAAGATGATCGCCCTTGGCCCAACTTTAATTCCACTAATGCAGAATTGTATAAGAAGTTATTGGACGCTAAACTTTTAGGGCCTCGACGCGCAAAACTAATGCAGCCCCCGTACCTAGCATGGTACAACCCTAACGTCTCTTGTGAATACCATATGGGTATACCGGGGCATTCAATCGAGAATTGTGTCACCTTTAAGAGAAACGTACTGGATCTGATTGAGTCCAACCACATTCAACTTAAGCCTAGGGACGATTCAACAATCACCACTAACCCTTTACCTGATCATGGGGGACAGGTGAGCGCTGTTGAAGAGGAACCAGGGTTCTCCAAGAATCCGAATGCCATTAAGTTATCGATGAAAACTCTGCTAGTTAATCTTCAATCGGCCGGGTATATGTTAGAATTACCAAAAGAAAAGATCATTAGGGGAATTGTTGGGTTACCAGTTAAATTTTGCGACTTTCATCAGCAAAATATGGATCATGACATTGAGAATTGTGGGCAGTTTCGGGAAGCTTTGAAGAAATTAATGACACTAGGAGTTATGGTTATGGAGAAGCTGGGAGAAGAAATTGGCGTGATAGAAGAGAAGTACGTTGACATCTTTATCCCGACTAGACAACCGGAAACAGTCACCCTGACTGTTGGAGATCCTTTCACTACATCGATGCCACCTCGTTCACCCTCCCTGAGGCGACCTGCAGTGGTTATCAATATGCCAGCTCCATTCCCATATCAAAGCGACCATGCAGTCCTGTGGAAATATGAGGAGACCTTTAACTGCCCTGTAACTCAGGCGGTGATTGCTAAGGCAGAAGGAGAACCCGCTACAAGTATGGTGGGAGCAGGAGGTATTACCCGAAGTGGCAGGGCTTACCTCCCGGCAAGCTTTGACAAGCATGGGAAGGGAAAAGGAATTGATAGGGTGAAAGAGAAAGGAGACAAGGAAGATAACAATGATGAAGAATTCCTGCGAATCATGAAACAAAGTGAATACGATGTGGTAGAGCAATTGAAGAAAACTCCGGCACGAATTTCAATGTGGTCCTTAGTCATGAGCTCGGAGGTACATCGTCGAGCTTTACAAAAGGTCTTAGAAGAAGCATACGTGCGACCTGATGTCACTCCGGAAAAAGTAACTAGTGTGATGAATATTGTCAAGTCTGTATCTACCATCTCTTTTTCTGAAGAGGAAGGCGTAGGAACGTCCTCTAACCAACCAAAGGCACTACACATTACATTGAAATGCAATGGGTTTATAATCGCAAAGGTTCTGATTGACGGAGGATCGGCATTAAATGTGTTACCACTGGCCACGTTCGAACAACTGGAGATGGAGGCGTCGCACATCAAAAAAAGTGATATGGTGGTTAGGGCATTCGATGGCTCTAAAAGAGCAGTAATCGGTAATACCCGTTTGTCTTTGGAGATTGGGCCAAAAACATTCGTGGTAGATTTTCAAGTAATGAATATAGACCCATCTTATACAATGCTGCTAGGCAGGCCTTGGATTCATTCCGCCGGTGCTGTGCCTTCTACGTTTCATCAAAGGGTCAAGTTCATTGATGAGGGGAGGATAATCACTATCAAGGGCGAAGGAGAGATAATGCTAAGTAAGCCTAGTTCCGTGCCGTAAATCGAGGCTGCTGAGCAGGATATGGAAGCGATGTTCTAGAGCTTAGAGATGGATGAACCTAATCCTACCATCGGAAATGTCAATCAAGTTGTGATAAAAATGCTGCAAAGGAGTGGATTCCAACCTGGGAAGGGATTGGGAATACATCTGCAAGGAGTTGAACTGCCTATTACTCTCCCGGAAAACTTCAATCGGCAAGGATTAGGGTATGAAATCTTGCTATCAAACCAAGTTAAGGAGCGACCAAGCACGAAGTGGAATAAGGGGCAAGAAAAGCTAAGAATTCCTCATCTTAGGGAAACATTTCCAACTGCCTCGGAAGTCATGAATCGGCTAAACATCTCGATGATTGATGATGCAGTCCTGCAAGGAGTCAAGACTTGGGTTTCGATTGACAATTCGGGAGAAAGATTGGATAATTGGGAAATCGAGAATGTCCCCGATGTCGTAGCATTAGAGTAATTGTCTTGATCATGTCTTGTTTTGTTTTCTTTTTTCTCTTATCTTTTTCCTCCTGTTGTTGTGTCCTAATTTCAAACAGTACTTTATGACTGATGATGGTATTTTGCAAATGAAATGACAATTACTTGGATATGCTGCTCCCCTTCACTGTTATTCTTTCTCTTTCTGTTTATTTTGCTCTGTTACTTCCTCCAGGAAATTGCTTTCCTTGGGACCCTTGCCCGACGCAGAGGTTCCCGAGTCCCCACGGAATGATTTGTGTGTTACTTTGGATATGCATGATTCCGAATCTGATAATGAAGAGTCGACCCAAACCTTCGAAAAGTTGCTCGATTCTATGGATAAAGGTATCTGCCCTCACAAGGAAGCAATTGAAAATATCAACTTGGGGACAGAAGAACATAAAAAGGAGGTCAAGATAGTGGATAATCCAGAGAAGGAGGAAATGATTCAACTCTTCAAAGAATATATAGATGTCTTTGCATGGTCTTATCAAGACATGCCTGGACTCGACCCGAAGATTGCCTCTCACAAAATTCCTTTACTTCCAAACATTGAACCTAAGAAACAGAAATTAAGACGAATGCACCCTGACATGTCGTTAAAGATAAAAGAGGAGGTTATGAAGCAACTAGAAGCGGGTTTCCTTCAGGTATCTACGTATCCAGAATGGGTAGCAAACATCGTACCTGTCCCCAAAAAGGATGGAAGGGTTCGCATGTGTGTTGATTATAGGGACTTGAACAAAGCAAGTCCGAAAGATGATTTTCCATTGCCCCACATAGACGTTTTAGTTGATAATACGGCACGAGCCTATCGGTATTCCTTCATGGATGGTTATTCAGGGTATAACCAAATTCCTATGCATGAAGACCATAAGGAAAAAACCACGTTCATCACACCATGGGGGACCTACTGTTATAAAGTAATGCCATTTGGGTTGAAAAATGCTGGGGCCACTTACCAACGAGCTATGATGGCACTCTTTCACGACATGATGCACAAGGAGATTGAGGTATATGTCGACGATATGGTAGCTAAATCAGCACAAGGGGAAAGTCATGTGATGGTGTTAAGGAAGTTGTTTGGAAGATTGCGTGAATACAAGCTTCGGTTAAACCCCAACAAATGCATATTTGGGGCTTTGACTGGAAAATTATTGGGTTTCATGGTAAGTCAAAAGGGAATAGAGGTGGACCCTGATAAAATACAAGCTATTCGCGAAATGCCATCCCCCCAAACGACAAAAGAAGTACGGAGCTTTTTAGGCTGGCTCAACTATATAGCAAGATTTATCGCTAATCTAACTGCAACTTGTGAACCAATTTTCAAATTGTTGAGAAAGAACCGCACTGAAAAATAGGATGATAACTGTCAAGAAGCCTTTGATAAAATTAAAGAGTATCTGTCGAGTCCCCCAATCTTGGTACCACCTACCCCGGGACGACCTTTGATTCTTTATCTGACAATCTTGCCGAGGTTAATGGGGGCTGTATTGGGGCAACATGATGCTTTTGGGAAGAAAGAGCAGGCAGTTTATTATCTAAGCAAGAAGTTCAACGAATGTGAAGCACGGTATCCGTTGATTGAAAAAACTTGTTGCGGGCTGGTATGGACCACCAAACGGCTACGACAGTATATGCTTTATTATACTACATGGCTAATCTCCAGAATGGATCCCATCAAATATATTTTCGAAAGCCCACATGTTTCAGGAAGAGTCTCTAAATGGCAAGTGATACTGTCTGAGTACGACGTCAAGTACATGACTCGAAAGTCCGTAAAAGGAAGCATCATAGCAGATCATCTGGCCGAGAACCCTAAGGATGAATACCAACCATTGGATTTTCATTTCCCTGACGAAGACATACTCGCTATAGAGGACGATGAAGATGACAAAGATGGTGGTGATGGGAGTTGGAAGATGTATTTCGATGGTGCTGCCAATATGCATGGTTACGGCGTTGGGGCTGTGGTCATATCGCCTGAAGGAAAGCAGTTCCCCGTTGCTGTTAAATTAGAATTCGAATGTACCAACAACGTGGCAGAATATGAAGCTTGCATTAGTGGGTTGAATTCTGCCCTAACCCTTGGTATAAAAAGTTTGGAAGTTTTTGGGGACTCTGCCCTCATAATCCATCAGGTGACTGGAGAATGGCAAACTAAGGATTCAAAGCTGATTCCGTATCAGAAATTTTTGATTCAGCTAATCAGCCAATTCGAAGAAATTAACTTCCATCATGTGACTCGAGACAAAAACCAATTTGCTGATGCTTTGGCTACTTTAGCTGTAATGATTCGACTAGACTACGGAGTCCAGGTCCAGCCCCTTCGGGTAGAGGCTAGGGATTCGCCGGCGTATTGCCTAAACATAGAAGAAGAACAGGATGGGCAACCTTGGTATCATGACATCATGACTTATATGACAAGTAGGGAATACCTAGCTGAGGCCAGTGAGAATGATAAAAAGACGATTCGGCGCCTAGCTATGAATTTCTTCATTAGCAATGGCATTTTATATAAGAGAAACCATGATGGCACACTATTGCGATGTATAGATGCAGAGGAGGCACAGAAAGTGGTTACTGAAGTTCATGAAGGTATCTGCGGTACGCATGCTAACGGCTATACGCTGACCAAGCAAATCCAAAGGTGCGGGTACTTTTGGTTGACCATGGAGAAGGATTGTACTGAATATGTTCGAAAATGTCATAAATGTCAAATTTATTCAGACAAAATTAATGCACCGCCAATCTCACTGCACAATTTGGTGGCACCATGGCCATTTTCGATGTGGGGCATCGATGTAATTGGACCAATCAACCCTAAAGCTTTAAACGGACACCGTTTTATCTTGGTTGCCATTGATTATTTCACAAAGTGGATT
The DNA here is from genome assembly GCA_032878935.1 of Erythrophleum fordii. NCBI lineage: Eukaryota > Viridiplantae > Streptophyta > Magnoliopsida > Fabales > Fabaceae > Erythrophleum > Erythrophleum fordii. The sequence goes on from JAVQMF010000054.1 coordinate 47,920,594, forward strand.
GAAGCTAATTCCTTTGCTAGTATCACTCAGAAGGCTTTTTGCAAGTTCCTCAAGGTAAATATCATTTGCCGTTACGGACTGCCAGAGAAAATCATCACTGATAATGCCCCGAACCTGAATGGGGCAGAAATTTCTAAGCTCTGTGAACAATTCAAAATCAAACACCATAATTCGGCACCGTATCGGCCACAGATGAACGGCGCCGTAGAAGCAGCAAATAAAAATATAAAAAAGATCGTTGCAAAGATGACAGTCACTTATAAGGATTGGCATGAAATGCTCCCATACGCATTGCATGGGTATCGCACCACAGTGCGTACCTCGACCGGGGCAACTCCTTATTCCTTGGTTTATGGAATGGAAGCCGTCATGCCCATCGAAGTCGAAATCCCATCGTTGCGGGTATTAATTGAGTCAAATTTAGATGAAAGTGATTGGATAAGAACCCGGTATGAGCAACTGAATATGATTGAGGGACGAAGACTTGCTGCAATATGTCACGGACAATTGTACCAAAAGAGGATGGCAAGGGCTTTTAACAAAAGGCTCCGTCCCCGCGAGTTCAAAATTGGTGACCTAGTCCTCAAAAGAATCCTGCCAAATCAGGAGGACGCTCGGGGCAAATGGGCTCCCACTTATGAAGGTCCTTACGTCGTCAAACATGCTTTTTCAGGAGGAGCATTAGTTCTGATGGGCATGGATGGTCATGAACTAACTAAACCTCTCAATTCGGATGCAGTAAAAAAATATTTCGCGTAAAAAGAAAAGCTCGCTAGGTTGAAAACCTGAAAGGGCGGCCTAGGCAAAAGTTAGAGCCAAAAAAAAAAAAAAAGAAAGAAAAAGAAGAAAAATTAAGGAACAGTCAATCAGAAAGAGCTAAAGAGGAAAAGCATAGTGATGCAAGGAGATGCCGAAGCGAAAGTAGGGGGCAAAATTTGGGAGTCCACTCTGACGGGCAAAATTCGAGGATCATAGCTCAGGTTGGATGAGATGCACATCTCGAGAGGCACAACAAATTATTTTGTGGGGACAGGCGGAACCACTTGTAAAGGGCAATCTTTGAAAGAACTTCTCGAGACAAGTTCTTTTAGTTTTGTTGTTTGTTTGCTTGTTTGTTCGTTTTGTTTTGTTTTTATCGTCATGGTTTCTTTCTTGTCTGTCTGAACTACCAAGCATTTCCTTTGGTAAACTCGTTAATAAAATCATCTCTGGTAAGTCTCAAATATGCCTCATTACTAGCCTGTAATCGATAACTCAAAATTGACATTTATCAAAACGCTTACTGGGCACGACATGGTTGGCATTTTCGTTGGATCACTTGTCCTCTACAAAACCCCTCATGGTTGCTCAAAGGACAAACCAATAAAAAAAAGAGAAGAGGAAGATAGTTGTGGTTTCAAGGACAGCCTACAAAATTCTTGGATGATAAAGAATTGAGAGCTACAAGAGGAACACAGCCTAAGATACTCAAGGCCTGGCTAGATGGGCATTGCGTTTGGAGATGCAACAACCTATTCCGCTATAATTGATTAGTAAAAAAAATCAAAATGTAAAAAAAATCAATACATGTTTTTCAGAATCAGCATCCTTGACAATAAAAATCCTAAATTATAACAAAAAAAAAACAAAAAAAAACAAAAAAAAAGAAAAAAAGAGAAAAAAAATACATGAAAAAGGAAAGAAAATCACAAACCATCTAAACGACAATACATGAAGCACCTCACATACTCATACGATAGGACGAGAAAAAGATTTGCATTTCATGAAAGGAAACATCAATTATTTAGCATTTGCACACATTGCATAGGCCTTAGCTCATACCAGGATAATTGAACGTCAAAGTCTTGCATGAATCCCAATTCACTGTGGGGACAAGCAAAAGTGGAAGGGAAACAAGAGTTTTCATATAGACTGGTTCTTATAGGTGCATACCTTGCATAAAACCTAGGTAGATGAAGAAGTAAAGCCTTCTGACTCAGAAAGACCTGTACAGAAGGTAAGTTTCAAAGCTCTACATTGGCTAGACATTTTTTTTAAAGCTCTACATTGGCTAGACACTTCTTTTTCAAGCTCTACATTGGCTAGACATTTTATTTATTTATTTATTTATTTATTTATTTTATTTTATTTTATTTTATTTTATTTTATTTTTTTTAGCTCTACATTGGCTAGACACTTTTTCAAGCTCTACATTGGCTAGACATTTTTTTTTAAAAAGCCCTACATTGGCTAGGCACCTCTCAAGTCCTACATTGGCTAGGCACCTTGCAAGTCCTACATTGGCTAAGCACTCAAGTCCTACATTGGCTAGGCACTCAAAGTCCTACATTGGCTAGGCACCTTTCAAGCTCTACATTGGCTAGACATTTTTTTAAAAAAAAAAAAAAAAAGGGCTCTACATTGGCTAGACAATTTTTCAAGCTCTACATTGGCTAGACATTTTGTTTTTAAAAAAAAGCTCTACATTGGCTAAGCACCTTGCAAGTCCTACATTGGCTAGGCACTCAAGTCCTACATTGGCTAGGCACTCAAAGTCCTACATTGGCTAGGCACCTTTCAAGCTCTACATTGGCTAGACATTTTTTTTAAAAGCTCTACATTGGCTAGACACCTTTTTCAAGTCCTACATTGGCTAGGCACCTCTCAAGTCCTACATTGGCTAGGCACCTTGCAAGTCCTACATTGGCTAGGCACTCAAGTCCTACATTGGCTAGGCACTCAAAGTCCTACATTGGCTAGGCACCTTTCAAGCTCTACATTGGCTAGACATTTTAAAAAAAAAAAAAAAGCTCTACATTGGCTAGACAATCTTTCAAGCTCTACATTGGCTAGACATTTTTTAAAGCTCTACACTGGCTAGACGTTTTTTTTCAAGCCCTACATTGGCTAGGCACCCTGCAAATCCTACATTGGCTAGGCACCTTTCAAGCTCTACATTGGCTAGACATTTTTTAAAAAAAAAAAAAAACAAAGCTCTACATTGGCTAGACAATTTTTCAAGCTCTACATTGGCTAGATATTTTTTTTAAGCTCTACACTGGCTAGACGTTTTTTTTCAAGCCCTACATTGGCTAGGCACCCTGCAAATCCTACATTGGCTAGGCACCTTCAAGCTCTGCATTGGCCTGACAATTTTCAAGCCCTGCAGAGGCCAGGCACCCCTTTCAAAGCCTTGCACCAAAACAGGTACCAATAAAAGTTCCGCTTCAGAACAGGCATCTTCTTCAAAGTTACATTATTTCCTTTCTCTTTGATCAGGTCATGATATTTTCAGGTAGGTTAGCTCCCCAAACAAAATACATGTTTCCATCTTTACTTATTCTTAAGCTAAGGGTATCAAAAATTACACTTTCGCTCTCCTTGCTTAAAGAATAAGTAAAGAGGGGCAACCTGTAAACATCATATTTTGTTTGGGGTCGCTTTTTCATTTTTGTTTATTGTCAAAAGGCAATTAAATCATCCTAGACAAAATACGTGTTCTTATCTTTACTTGCTTCTTATGCAAAAGTATCAAAAACTACTTTTTTTAATTTCTTTGCCCAAGAAACAAGTAAAGAGGGGCAACTGTGAACACCGTATTTTGTCCGGACCGATTATAAATAATAAAATTAACAAGATCAATTAAAAGCTTTAAGAAGTAATAAAATTTTTGGAAAGAAGGAAGAGAAAACATAAAAATCAAACGAAAAACTAACAAAAAATAAAAATTCGAGAAATATATAAAAAAAAAAAAGAGTTAAGAAAAAAAAAAAAGAAAGAAAAAACCCATAATAATTAAAAGGGAGAAGAAAAGAAAGAAAAAATAAGATTTTAATTAAAAAGTTAAAAAAAAAATGAAGGTATAAGCCCAAGTTCTGAAGCCCAAGTCAATTCTCCTTCTTTTGCATTGGGCCATCGGGCCATGGGCTGATCCAACCGGTTTCACCCATACCCATCTCTTTGCTCTGCTTTCCTTTGGTCCACGGTTTGGCAGAGGCAGAACAGGGTCACTCACACACACAAGGCGACAGACAGAAGAGGCAAAACGTTGAACAACTCCAGGAAAAGCGCTGAACATGGACAGAGCAGGAAGGGAAGAGCAGAAGGGTATGGGAGAAGGTTCAGGCGGCGAGGGGCTCAAGGAGTTGACTCCCTCCTCACGTCGCCTTCACCATTAAACAGGAGAGGGGGAAGCCAGACGAAAAGCAGGAGGGAATCAGAAATTGGGGGGGGGGAGGCCGAAAGGAGTTTTTCGGCGATAAAAAGGAGGAAGCTCGAAATCAGACGGGGGAGAGACAGAGACGAGGAAGGAGGAGGATCGGAAAAGGCAGGGAAAGCGCGAAAAGAGAGAGCGAGAGAGAGAGAAAAGAATCAGAGAGGGGAGGCGAGAAGTAACAGGGGAACGAAGGAAGGAGGTAGAGTCGAAAAATCAAGAGAAAACAGGGGGGAGGATCACTGAAGAAGAAAAAACCGAGAGACAGCGAGGATTCAAAAAAATCGAGACAGGGGAAGATTTTCCTGATCTTGGACGCAGCAGTCAAGAAAGAAATCGAGAGGAAGAGCATTTGAGGAGGACAAAAAATCCAGCAAACACCCATTCACCTGCTGTGGTTCCTATAGGTAAGCTGTAAACATTCTCTTCTTTCTTTGTCTGACAATGGGATTTCTGGATAATTGCTGAGAACACAAAATGAAACGGAGGATTAAGTAGCCCCCTGTACTGGGCAATCAGGGACGAAATTTGAATAGCTGTATCCTGTATATGTCTGTGAATTGGATACGCCTTGTAGGTGCTCGACGGAATGCCTAATAAAAGGTTGGGTCGAGTTTCGGGGTGTGTTTATGTTTATTGATTGTGTGAAGTCTGATAGGGTCGTAATATACTTGCTCTAACTTTCCTCGGCTAGAATTTCTTAATGAACAAATGCATGTTTTTGGATTAAGGCTGGTGTAAATGGTGATGTGTCTCCAAGTTACTCTATTGGTATCTTGAAAAAAAAAAGTAGAATCATAGTGTTGGCTGAGAACACTTGGGTGTTTGCTGCGGATGTTTGCTGTCTATTTGAATATCATTCAGTTTCGGGTTTCCTACCTGGGCAACTAGAATATAGGTTATGTAAATTGTTGGAATGGATATTAAGAAAATCCCAAAGCTCAGATAAAATAAAAACCCCTTAAATATGTCACTGGTCCCATTTGTCAAAATACCATAACCCAAATGTTAAACCCTTGCTCATTGGCCTTATTTTACTTTTATTTCCCTTTTCTTTCTTTTCTTTTTTGTGGATTTGTTTTTTTGTTGTTTGTTTTTAACACGATCTAAATTCGCCGTGTGGTATCTTGTATCCCCTCGGGCTTATATAAATTTATCAAAGGAATGTGTGCGACAATAAGTATCCTCATTTGCTTTGATGGTTAAACAAAAAATGTTTCATCCACGGGTTTTGGGCTCTAACAAAAAATAAAAAGAGGAAAGTTATAAGACAAAATAAACAATTTTCTTTCTGCACCTTTGAAAGATGAAGTGAATTCCTTTTCCAATAAAGGGGAAAAATGGATAAAACCTATAGCCTTTTGATCGAGAAGCCCTTTTTTTAAAAAAAAAAATGGAAAATTAATTAGTTAGAGAAAAAGCTTACGAACCACTCTCAAAGTCATGTCGTTTGCAAAAGTTTGGGAAATTTTTATTTCTCCTAAAAAAAAAAAGAAAAATAAAGAAAGAAAGAGGAGGTAAAAGAATAAAATACAAAGAAAAAAAAACAAACAAACCAAGTTAGTCAAAATATTCAAAAAAAAAAATCCAGAAACATGAAAAAAAAAGGTCAAAGATAGAAATGGGAAGAGGGTAAAGGAATAGAATTAATTAAGTGCTTTGGCAAATTAAAACATGCAAATTATTAAAACACTTCAATTAACACTAAGTTCATTTTATTCACCAAAAGAGAAAAGTGATTCTTATTTGCCTTTCTCTCTTCATAACAAAAAAAAACATAAAATAAAAATAAAAAGAAAAAGAAAAAGAAAATAACAACGAAACAAGAACAATGAAAGAAAGGGAAACCAAAAAAGAATGAAAGGAGAAAATAAATAAAAAATAAAAAAAAAATCAATTTGAATTTTAAAGTTTTATCCTTTAAGGGTTCTTTGCTAAAATCAAAAGTAATCAATCAAAACAAAAAAAAAATCACAAGAATAATAAAATAAAAATCACAAAAAAATGCGTTAAAATAAAAATGAAGAAATAATAAATTTAAAAGAAAGGAAGGATAAACAAAAAAAACGACAACAAGTATCAAGAGAGAAAAAATAAAAAATGTAAAAATTAGAGTAAGAAGAAAAAAGGATAAAAAAGGGAACAAATTGAAAATGCAAAGAAAGTAAAACTAAATTGACCTTTAACAAATCAAAATACATCAACTAATCTTAAAATTCATTTTATTTGTTCAAGGAAAAATGGGTTTTATTATCTTTGTCTTTTCACTAAAAAGGGAGTGAAAATGACATAAAAAATTAAGAAAGAAATGAAAATTAGAAAACAAAAAAATAATAAAACGAAAAATACAAATAAAAAAGAATAAAAACAAGAATAAAAACAAAAAGAAAGGAAAAACATAATAAAACAAAGAAGGTAATAAAAAAAAACAATGAATGAAAAAAAACAAAGAAGAGAGGGAACAAGAAAATCAAAGATGCGAGAAAAATTAAATTATATTTTTTTCTTTAACAAATTAAAATACATCGACCAATTTCAAAACTCGTTTTATTCGTTAAAGAAAGAAAATAATTTATTTTTTCTTTATCTTTTCGAAAAAACAATACCCAAACCTAAAAAAAATTAAAAAATAAGGAACACAAAAAAAAATAGAAGGAAAAAAAAGGGAAAAAAAACATAATAAAACAAAAACAAAAACAAAACAAAAACAAAAACAAAAAAAAACAAAACAACAAAGAAAAAAAAACAAAAAACAAAACCCAACCAAAATCTATTTTTTAACTGATCGAACTACGTGGACTTTGATCCCTTTCAGAGGGTACGTAGGCTCTAGGCTTTCATCCTAGGTCAAGTCCGTCCTTGTAAATAAAATTTTCTTTTCAATTTTTGCTTTCTTAATCTTCTCTTATTTTGCTTTTTCTAAATTTTGTCTGTTTAATTTCTTTATCTTTTTTATTTTAATTGTATTTCTTTTATTTCTATTTCTTATTCTGCATATGATTTATTAGGAGAATTAAAATAGATTAAAGGCCATATTGATTTTGTACAGCTGACTTTGGGTAACCGTTCTTAGCAATGGGTGTTGTGGGGTGCCTAACACCTTCCCCACTCACAACTGACTCCCGAACCTATTTTTTTGATTCGTAGACCATTTTTTCTTATTTTTTTTAAATAAAAGGCTTTTCCAAAGTTTTGCCTTTTCAAAAATTAAAATTTTGGTGGCGACTCTACTACTTATTTTGATTTTGATTTCAGTCTTCATTTTTCTTTGGAGATCGAATCAAAATTTTCTTTTTAGAAATTTTCTTTGCAAAAGCGCCACGCGGTCGCATTTTCGGGTGTGACAGACCTCTTTCCAAGCAAATTGAAGTATAGGGATCAATTTCCAAAAAAGTGTAAACTCTAAGGATCAAAAGGATAATTTTTCCTTTTTTTTTTATCAAAACACTAAATTCAATTTTTTCATCAAATTGTGATGAATAATAGTATTAGACCAAACTAAGCATGGGTTTTATTTTTTAATTAATATTTGCATGATTCTTGCCCTTAACATAGCTTACTTCTTTAAATCAAAATACTAAACAAGCATTAGTATTAGCTCTCATTCAAAAAGAGTTGATGTGGTCCTACCTTCCAATATCATTATCTTGTTATGACTTTACTTTACTCATTAGCTCTGCCTTTAGCATCTCTCTCCTTATAGTTAAGGTAGTGATTTCAAGCATGGCAAGCTAGTCATTAGTCTTATCTTTGATATCTCCCTTTTATGGCTCGTTTGTTAAGTAAAAAGTTAAATATAAAAATAAAAAAATATAATTTTATAAATAAAAAATATTTATAATATCTTTAGTTTTAATAATTAAATAATTATTGTTAGAGAATATTAAATAATAATTAAGTAATAATTATAGAAATAAAATTAAAATTTACTAAATTTTTTATTACCTTTTCCTTTTTTTTTTTGTGGATAAAGCAAACGGGCTCTTATAGTTAAGGCAATGACTTCGACCATGACCAACCCGTGGTATGACGGGTACAAGGCCTAGGGATGAATTCACTGTACCAATGATTACTAGCGATTCTAATTTTATGCAGGTGAGTTACAACCTACAATTCGAACTAGGGTTATACAAACTATTATGTCTAATTTACGTTAGCGTTGCAGCATCTTTTGGTTGAGCCTTCCTATTTTTTTTTTTTTGGCGGGAATGCGAAAATTCAAAATAGAATAAGGAAGAAAGGTAGGGTCCCTGTAGGTTCTTCATAAGGATTAGGTTCCTCGAGGCTTCGAATGACGCATCCATGGAGATAGAGGAAACCATATCTCGCATAATAACAGAGCTTGAGGAACTCCGTCACTATGACATCCGAAGTGACCCACAACCACCACCGCTTTCCCAACACAGTCTATTGGATCTCCAACTCCTCCTCGATGATACCCATAATGCCAATGAATCAGAACCCTTGGACCGCCTCTACAGAGAGCTCTCATCCAAGAATCTATCTCCGTCACTGCTCATCCAGCCAATTGCCTCCGCAATGGACTCAGGCCCCCCCAACGTTTCTCTCGTAGCATCAAAGGTGTACCTCACCTTGCTTTTGTCCCCGAATGCTCCCGTTTTCACCCTGTTTACTCCAATGTCTTTTCTCTCTTTTCTTCGGTCTCTTCGCCGGTCTTTCAAGCATCAGCCAGCAGGCCAGTCCAATCCAGATGAGCCGACCATGGGTTCCAAAAGTTCCGCCTCTCGGAAAAGGAAGCTTGGTGGGCGAGGCAGGGCGTCTAGGAAAAATTCGCGAAATTCGCAAAATGATGATAACGAGGTTGAAGATTGCGAGTTTGATGTGAGGGTTTTGCTTCCTGCCTTGGAAAAGTTAGTACGCGTGATGGATTTGATTCATTTGGATCGCTTTCCTGATAGTCTGAAGTCTTTGATTCAAACAATGGCCGAGGTTCCAGTATTGGCTCTTGAATTATGTAGAAATGTGGGTCAATATAACCAATTGGCAAATATGTGTTCGCGAGTGCTGAGGGAAGTTTTGAGGCCAGAACATGGAGACCCCAATAATACAGCGGCGGAGGTGTTGAAGTCATTATCATCATTGATTCTCATGCCCAAATCACAAGCGAGGACATTTGCTTTAGGCTTTGTCACAAGCCAAATGATGAGCATAACTAAAGAGTCTGATGGAGTGAAAAACGCCATGATTAATTTTCCAAGGTTTTTGGCCCGAAAGGCACCCGATAAGTCAGAACCTCGAGCTTTGGCTGTGGAGTCCATCATGGAAATTATTCGTGTCATGGCATTCGAGGATCAAATTGGATTTGTAAAATTTGTGGTGCAGATGGCTCAAGGGAAATCAAACCTCAGGCTTCTAGCAGTTGATCTTATTTTGAATCTAGTGATGTCGTTGAAAGATCCATTGGGTGTGAATTCAGAAAATGAAAAGAAAGAACCATGGGGAATGTGTTGCTTGGAGGCATTGGTGAAGCGCTGTTCAGATGTGAGTACTGCAATACGTGCTCGGGCTTTGTCAAACTTAGCACAGCTGGTGGGGTTTCTCTCAAGTGATGCGAAGTGTACGGTGGTCTTGAAAAGTTTTATGGAATCTTGTACAGATAGGGATGAAAACGTTGAAGCTGGAATAAGTAATCTTCTGAGGAGAAGGTGTATGGATGAGAAGGCAGCTGTCAGGAAGGCTGCTCTTGTTCTAGCTACCAAGTTTACTGCTCTTCTAGGTGGTGCCGTTGATGAATTGATGCTCAAGACGATGGGCATGGCTTGTTCGGATCCACTAATTAGCATGCGGAAAGCAGCAATTGCAGCTCTTTCAGAGGTAGTTCTACTTCTTAATCTCCTATCTAATTCTTCTTATAACCCGTTCGCTGCTCCATGTTTAAGGCAAAACCTGTAAAAATCAGAATGTTGATGCAAATTTTCACAACTTGGAATGATAATTTGAGTCGCGATGCAAGACTTACTTGCCAGGGATAGTGCTAGTCACCAATCTCTGGGCCGAATTGTGTATAACCCAAATTCAGTGTTTTCTGTTTTGTTTTTTTGCATGAGTAGGTATTACTGTAACACTATAATTTGTTAACATATATCCTATCCTCGTGGGCATCTAGTTTTCCTCGCAAAGAATTTGAATAGAAAAGCTACAATGGTGAAAATGCAGCATGTGTGGAAAATTTTCTGCTAAATGCTTTCTTCTACTTGTGGCTTTCTGTCGGGCAGATTTTATTATGTTACTTTCATTGGTTGGTTTTTCTGTTCAGTGGATTACACTGAACTACATTTGGGATGCTGCAATGTCATATAAGTCACAGGTACTATATTACTTGTAAGATCACTCCATAGTAGCGGCTTACATGTTCCATGCGATTAGAAAAAAAAAAAACGCATAGATACTTTTTCTCTGCATGAAGTTACTCATTAGTGATTATAAATAAGGCCTTATTTTTTATCAAAAATAAATAAATAATGCCTTATTGCATTTAAATAATGCTTTTGCATGTAAAGTTGATGGTGAGATGATGAACGAATCTTGTTTTGACTGCTAATTTGGTAGGTGCATAGTATACTATAAGTGAAATGGTTTTCTTCATTTCCTTCTCCCCCTTGTACTTATGACTGACGAGTAATTTTATGCAATTTACTTTCACTATGTAGGCTTTCAGAACATTCTCAGATGAAACAGTGGTAACTGAGTGGTTACTTTCAGTTCCTCGTCTAATAACTGATAATGAATCCAGCGTTCAAGAAGAATGTGAGAACTTGTTTCTAGAACTGGTTTTGGATCGGATATCTGAGGCTGCATCTGCTACTTCATACAGTGGATCCATATCTAACACAAATATAAAAGAAAAAAGTTTAGACACAGAGATGGAGATGCTTTTTCCTGAAGGTGTTCTGTATCTTCTGAGAGCGATTTGCGACAGAGAGGTGACCCCTTGGGTGAAGAAAATTTGCACAAACCTGGGCAAGAAGAAACGGCTGAAGAACAAAATTGTTGCTGCACTTCAGAATATAATCAGATTGTCAGAATCTATCTGGCTGAGTCATTCCATGCCAATAGAGAAATGGATAGCACCAGCTGGTGCTTGGTTTCTTCTATCAGAGGTATCAGCATACCTTTCAAAAGCAATTGACTGGGAGTTTCTTCACCATCATTGGCAGCTTCTTGATAAACATGAAATGGAAGGCGAGTGTAAGAGCCCATTTGAGCAAGGAGATGTGTCTGTAGAGGAAGAAAGTTTAGAACGGAATTCTATTGCTTGGGCCAGTGACCGCGTTTTCCTCTTACAGACAATCTCTAATGTTTCTGTGGAGCTGCCTAGTGAACCTGCAGCTGATTTGGCTCATAACTTGCTCAAACGGATTGAAGAATTTAACATGCATTCAACAGAGGTAATTATTATATTGGTATCATTGATCAATTTCATTATTCACTTTTCGCACGCATCCTTTTTCCTTCTCGGCTGCCTAACTGGATGGTGTAATATTTTACTACTGGTATGGCTTGAGCAGACCTTAATATGCATACACAAAACAATTTTAATTCCAATTTCTTAGAAGCTAGATTGAAGGTTGTCTTGAAACCAACACTTCCTTGTGGTTTTTTAAACTGTGTAAATGTCCTTCTTTAAGTATTGCTCTCATGTTTAAAACCCTTAGCAAATTTTCCTGCTTCTGATGCCTGTGCATATGGCTTCTCCATACTCCCCCCCACCCGCCTTGTTAAAGAATGAAAGGATATTATTAATTTTTTTTATAAAGAAAAAAAAGAGAACAAATTTTATCAGAGAGAAAAAGAGAAAATAGAATTTGAACAAGGATAAGAAATCCTCAAACCAGGAAAGAAAAGCACTAAACAGAACAAAATACCGAAAGCCCTATACAGTTTATATGTGATAGGGGGGCTGTCCAATCTCTTTGTCTATCAAATATAGTTACTCCATTAAAATAATCACGTGCAGAACACTAAAGAGAAGGCCGTTTATACAATTCCATCCCATTACATATGTAAGGGTGAAGATATGCCCTTGAACATGTAGCCATTCCTTTCTAACCTGACAAACCAAAGATTCCCATAGACCGTACAAAATCAGTTCTGTGATCAGCTTAGTTTCTAAAGCAATCAACCTTGCAGTTGATGGTTGTTAACTGGTACTCCTCATTTTAGATTTGTTATGGACGGTTAACAGAATTAGAGTTTTTCACAAGGTACGTTAACCAGTAAACAAGATAAAGGAACAAAAGGAATTCACCAACACACAGATCAGGATAGATAAAATAAGCGTAAATGGGGAAGTAAAGAGATGGTAAAAAAGGAGAAAAGGACATGAACATAGAATATATAGACTTCTAAAGTGTAATGAAATAAATTGCTACTTTCGGTTGATAGGTTGATGCTCATGTAAAAGCACTTAAAATGTTGTGCAAGCGGAAGGCCTCGAGTCTCACGGAGGCAGAAGCACTAGTCATGAAATGGGTACACCAAGTTCTCTTCAAAGCTTCGGAAATAATAGAGAAGTTTATTTCAGAGTCTTCAGAGAAAAATAAAGAAAGTAGCTTTTTCACACCACAAAGAAGTGGGAGTCGAAGAGGCAGGAAATCAATGGCATTGTCCAAGTCATTGTCAGAAGCAATTACAGCGATTTATACAATTGGCTCTTTGGTTGTTGTCTGCCCATCTGCGGATATGAGCACTGTGGTTCCGTTGTTACATACAATTATCACTTCAGGGAGTTCTGATCCTAAATTAAATACGTTACTGGGCCCTGCAACCTCTCTAAAGCAGACAGCCCCTTCTTTGTATATTCAAGGGTGGCTGGCCATGGGGAAGCTCTGCCTTGCTGATGGAAAGCTTGCAAAGAGTTATATGCCTCTGTTTGTACAGGTTGGTCAAGTGACTTACCATTGTTTGTTTCTTGGTCTATTAAACATAGAGTGTCTTGTATCCAAATCAATATATATTGTGTCCTCAAATGCATTTGCAGGAGCTTGAAAAGAGTGAATCTGCAGCTCTTCGCAACAACCTTGTAGTAACGATGGCAGATTTTTGTGTTCGGTACACTGCTCTTGTTGATTGGTAAGTCCTGTAAGAGATATTACCTTAAAGCCGTCTCTAATTGGAGATTAATGGTATAGTGGCGAGGGAAATAACATATTGTTCTTTAACTGCTTCGAATTGACAAACAAGGGGACTAAAAGAACAGAGAAGTGACTTTTTACTGTGGGTTGGGGGAGTGTATTCACAATATGCAGGATAGATAAAAGTAAATAATTTCAAGTAGTCTCTTTGCAATTCTAACTTCTTAATGGAAGTTTTCAGTTACATAACAAAGATCACGAGGTGTCTCCGTGATCCTTGTGAACTGGTGAGAAGGCAGACGTTTATTTTACTCGCCAGATTGTTGCAGGTATGTATTGCTTCTATGATTCACCTGTTCTATATGACAGTTCGTTTCAATTTGGTGGTTGACTGGTTATAGTCATACAAAAGAAGAAAGGAGGAAATAAATTGAGGGGGATAAAACACTAAAAGAAGAGAAGACTATTTTCTAAAATTTTATTTTATTTTATTTTTATTCAGAGGGACTATGTGAAGTGGAGAGGAGTGCTATTCCTTCGGTTTCTTTTGTCCCTTGTTGACGAATCAGAAAAGATAAAGCACCTGGCTGATTTTCTCTTCGGGAATATTTTGAAAGGTTAGGAGGTTTACCTTGATCATCCATTCATCATGCTTGCAATAATATAAAATCATGTCGTTGGATTTGACTATTGTGTATGTGTCAACAGTCAAGGCTCCTCTTTTAGCATATAACAGTTTTGTGGAGGCCATTTTTGTTCTGAATAACTGCCATGTCCATAATGGACATAACGAATCCCACGGTTCAGGAACAGAGAGCCGACTTTTTTCCATCAGGTGAAGTGGTCCCGAAATAGTTAGTGCCAAGGCAACTATTGAGTCATTTGTGTTGTGCTTATATCAATTCTGAATCTTTTCAGGGGCAATGATGAAAATTCAAGGTCTAAAAGAATGCACATTTATGTTTCTTTACTAAAACAAATGGCTCCGGAGCACCTTCTAGCAACCTTTGCCAAGTTATGTGCAGAGATTCTTGCTGCAGCCTCTGATGGAATGCTCAATATAGAAGACGCAACTGCACAGTCTGTCCTACAGGTACTATACCGTACTAGGAACTGTACAGCCGTAGATAAAGGTGGAAGGATACTGCAAGGTTTCACTTACTATTGTCTTGTTCTACAAGGAACCCTTCCCATATTTATTTTGTGTTCAGAATTACAACATTTAATTTTGGAAGCAGGATGCCTTTCATATTCTCGCTTGCAAAGAGATACGAATCTCATCCACGCGTTCCTCATCATCTGAGTCAGCAGACATTGAAGAGGAAGGAGGGACAGACAATGGAGTTGCATCTATGGCTGCATCGAGAGGGAAGGCTATAACTCAGGTTGTTAAGAAGGGTCTTATCCAAAACACAGTCCCCATCTTTATAGAGTTAAAACGCCTATTAGAAAGCAAGAACAGTCCCCTCATAGGATCCCTCATGGAGTGCCTCCGAGTCCTTCTCAAGGACTACAAAAATGAGATTGATGACATATTAGTTGCTGACAAGCAGCTACAGAAAGAGCTTATCTACGACATGCAAAAATATGAAGCAGCAAAAGCCAAAGCAACAGCTGCCGAGGCCGTAGCCACCATGCCGAAATTAAGTACACATCGATCACCTGAAGCTTCTGAGACTCTGACTAAGACGCATGGACAAAGTAAGTACAAAAACAAGCTTGAGAACAGTACAAAAGTTGCTTCAGCAATAGCAGATGCAGCGGCTGCAGCAACAGCTCGTGCTGTTCTCAGGGAAGTGAACAAGGGGACGGGGACACCACCACTTAGTTCTCTGGGTGTGCCTAAAGTCAAGTCTCGTACGATCGTATGCAGTTCTAGAAGTGATCGGCACACGGATGTTATAGAATCTTTGAGGAAAAGACAATCTTTCGACTCCGACGAAGAAAACTAACATTACCAAGTATTTCGACTCCCTTCCTCTAGGGGGCATTGGAGCCTGAAAAGCAGGTCTTTTTAAGACAAGCAATCTCGAGGACCTATTCTTTGCTTATTGTTTCTTGTACGTTGTAGCATTAATTGGTTTTCTTTTTCTTATTTTTTAGAAGGGTTTGAATCTAAAACAAAACCTGGCCCACGATCAGGGTTAGAAGGTTAATGTAGATGTAGTCTAGACAGGATAAAATTATGTTGTGTAATTTAGAAACGCAGCTTAATTTGAAGATGGTGGACAAGCTCAAGAGCACCTTTTTCATCCAATACTTTCTCCGCGGTACTTCTCAGGACATAAACCAACACTACTTTCCACTTGGGTAACAGAGAAATTTACTAGGATAGGCGTGAAGTTTAATTGGTAAAAAACGCACAAGTACACCATAGATTATCTGAAACTATGAGGGCATTTATTACTAGCCAATTGAGTTATGGATTTTAACGAAAAAGTCTCTTCACTGATCAATTCTTTTGTATTTTAATCTTAGGCTTCTGAATTGGAAAGCTAGAATTTGAATTTGGTCGAATTGGAGGCTTGGTCCTGAGTAGCCCTCTCGTCTTTCCTAGTTCGTTATTAAAAAAATTTAGCTAAATTATATATAACCCTTTTGAATTTTAAGTAATGTGCAAAATATTTTTTTTAACTTTCAAAGTTTGTGACTCATCTTCCTAAACTTTGAATATTATGCAGATAATCTTATTGAATTTTAGATATGTGCAAATAATTTCTCTAAATTTTAAATTATTTGCAAATAACTTTTTGAACTTTGAATTATTTATAAATAATTCTCTTCATATATTACATTTTTTAGATGAGTTATTTGCACATTTCTAAAATTTAGAGGGATTACCTATAAATATTCAAAATTTATGAAAATTATTTATATATTATCCAAAATTTAAGGGTATTTTTTGTCAATTTTTAAAATTTAAAAGATTATTTGCACATAACCTAAAATTTAGGGGGTTATATGTAATTTTACCAATTTTTTTTCTTTTTCTCTTTTTGGGTAATTGTGCAATCCATTGCCCCCAACAACCTAAAACAAACAAAGAAAAGTCTTTGTTGGTAGACCTCAATTTCTTTGAAAACTCTAACTACTATAGAAAGATGGATGTTTAGATTTATGGAAGAGAAATCTCAAGTGACCCATCAATTTGTATTCATAAAAGAAGAGACTTTGTAGAATCTTTTCTCACATTTTATCTCTCATCTCAATGTGCAGGGATATAGGTTTTCATGATACTTAAATCTCCAAGCTTTCTTCTTCTAAGCATAAATTGAAGATTTCAAATGCTTATTTTCATGGATGAAATTGAATCTTTCATGTCACCTAGAATGTTCTAGAATTTATTCGAAATAGCTTGAAAAAACATACCTATAAGAAATCAATCAATTGGTTCAATAGGAAAAAGAAAAGATTAGAAATAGAGAATTAATAGTTGAGTACTAGAATGAAATATTTGAATGATGAGTTTTTGGAAGGCATTAATCAATTGTTTTAGGTCCATCAATTAACTAATGAGTTACAAAAAGCAATCTTGTAAAACCTTGGGAGTGAGTGATTGATTAATAGCTTAAAATAATCAATTAATAAAAAATAAAATTGTCAAAAATTTAAAAACTATGATAGTTAAAGTGATTGTTAACCTTTTACGTTATTTATAACTAATAACAGTTAAATGACTATTAAATTGATTTAAAAATTCTCTAAACACCAAAAAAAAATGATGAAAATTCAAAATTGAATTTTAAAAATAAGTTTCTAATGAAAAGGCATAACTATTCAAAATTGTAGTCATAATTTATGGATTTGAACTTAATCTAGAATTATTGGAAAAAAAAAAGTTGACATGCCCAGTTAAGAATTCTACCAAATTAAGAGCAATGCTTTAATAAATATAAAATATAAAATATTCGGTGATAAAATGTCAATATAATAAATATTTTTTCTTTTTCTTGGGTCATTTTTGTAATTCGCATTTTATAGTTAAGTCAACTTACATTTTTATGTCACCATCATGTGTCCTAATAAAAAAGGAATACATGAATGTAACCAATTTTTGTGGTTGCAACATTGTTTTAAAAATTAAACTAAATCAATTGGACTATAAATCTGTCCTTAGTCCAATTTCATTAGCTTTAAAAATTTGTCAATAAAAAAATTAGTAAAAAATTGATCAAAAACTGGTTGAACTAATCAAAATTCAATTTCAAGCTTTTTCTTTTCTTTTTTTTTTTAAATTTTTTTCTCATACAATAGACTAATTTATCTTGAATAAAAATTAAAAATAATTAAAAATAAAAAGTACTAAAAAAAAAAGAGAGAAATGAGATATAGAAAAATAATTTAAAAAAAAAGAGAATATAAAAAAAAAAAACAAAAGGTGTATACTTGACTATTTTTTTGTACTTTCTTTCCATTATACTCTATTTCATAATAGTATATCTCTCAAATATTATGGTGTTTGGAAAAATTGTCATTTTTTTATTTTTTAATGATAAGTTAAATCTTAATATAATTTGAAAACTTTAAAAGTTTAACATTAAATACTTTAAATTTTAAATATAAGTGATTTTTGTTTTTCAATTAAAAAATAAATTCTCAAACATTTTAAAAAATATTAAATTAATAATTAAATATTTAAAATTTATTAAAATTTATTTGTTATATTATAATTTTAATATATAAAGTTTTAAAATACATATTTAATTATTACTAATTCAATTATAATTTTATCAATGAATTATAAATCAATACCTTCGTTGAATCAATAATTAATCTAACTTTAAAAACATTGGGTTGAATTGAAGAAATCATTTAAACTTTCAAGATTTTTTTAATAAATTAGACTTAGATGAAATCTTCTATACCTTTGCTATTAAATTTTTTAATTAAAATATAACTAGTGTATTATTTTTTAATAATATTATGACAAATGTATAGCTAATTAAAAAATCATATTATTATTTATACAAATTATACATTTATCATGGTATTATTAAGAAATTATATATTTATTATATTTTAATTAAAAAATTTAAAATAAATTTAAAAATTACATATAAATTTTTTCCCCGAATGTACTTCTCTCACGGGCATCCTTGCTAAATCAGCACTACTAACGTACGACTTTGGCAGAGGGAAAGCAAGATAGAGTAGAGGCGGTTCCACATGCACATGGGTAGTTAAGGGAGTCAGTAGAAACTACCTGCGCATGAGGAGAAGCTCGTCAGTAGGCGCAGCGTGGTTTGTGGATCCACTTTGTGAGGCCCAAATCCAATATTCACTTTTTGTCGCTTGTTCATGTCTTCGCATCTCCCATGTGACGCCCAAGATGAATTTTGAATGAGTCTTACTCTCACTTAGCAGTTAGCACCACACTTTAGTATTTTTGGTACGTGGAAAATGAAATTAAAAAAATAAAATAAAAAAGTATTTATGTTTTTTCAAAAATAATAAAAATATATGTTATTAAATAATAATAATAAATAATTCGCATTTTTTTAATAGTAACATTCCCAACAATCCAATCACTTTGGTACCACACGTATCATCCCATCCATCTCCAATGCATCTCTCGTACTAACCTTATGTTCCCACTTGATTAACGTTTGAAAGCTATGAACTACCTGCGCGTTCACTCGTTGCTCCGTGTCCGTGCCCCCATGAAATGCGTTTTAGAAGTCTAAGCGCCTTCATAACAAAAGAGGTGGAGGTTTAAAAATAAAGTAAGTATACAAAATAAAAAATACGTGTACTTTGAGATTAAAATAATAAAAAATTATTAAATAATAATAATAATAATAATAATAATATATACTTTTATGCATTGAAAAGAAAATTCATTTCTCTTTATATTCCAAACAAGCCACCAGCCACGCTTTGCTCCCGTTATTACTAAAACTGCTTTTTGTGGTCTGACAGCTAAAACTGCTTTTTAATTTATTTCGTTTTAAATATTGGTCGCTCCATAAAAACGAGGCAAATTATGGGCCACTGCCTAGCGGCCACGTGCTACGCTATCATATGTTGCCAGTGGCTGCGCTACCTAAAGCGCCACCCCGCACCGACACGGCTCTCTCTCGTCATCAACACTTCAACAAGAAACTACTGAAAAGACGATAATGCCATCCACTTAGCAAGCAAGTCTCTTTCCCCTATTACGCTTGCAGCATTTAATTATTGAGATTCAACTTTCTCAATGCAATTACCACAATAACCTCGTAACTACCCTTCCTTTGCCCCATTTGGCCCTGAATATGCTCGTAAATTACAAAATGAAGTGATTCATACAAGAAAACAAAAAGCGTAGATACAATGCCGCGTAATTAAAAAATATAAAACAAAGGAAAGGTCAGACATGGTGGGACCTAGTAACACAGATCCTTGAACGATCTTCAGTCGCCGGAATCATCGTCGCCGCCAAAGATGGAAACGCGGTTGTACACAAGAAAGAGAATGAGGAAGAGGAAGAGAGCGACGCCGACGGGTGACCCGCTGACCCGGTGGATGGTATCGGGTTCACCGGTGGAGAAAATGGAGGAGATAAAAGAGCCACGATCGGAGGAGAGGAACTGAATGGTGAGAAGGAGGATAATAGGGAGGAGGAGGAGGCCCAGTGGGCTGAGGAGCTCGGAGATTGCTTCGGTGATGGCCTCGCCTTGGTCGCCAAGAAGGAAAGGGACTATTACAACGATGGACACCACTACTGCTAGAAGGATGCCATGGGGTGCACCACCTTGTCTTTCTTCTATCATGTTCGGACGTGGAGGCTTCTGACAGATCGGGAATTGGGATTGGAAATGGGTAATACTAGTGTTGTTTGTGATATGTGCCCTTGAAATAGGTGCCTTGGACGCGTTTGTCGATATCAATATTGATTTGTTTATTCTTGACTATAGATCCTATAGAGAGCACCAAAGTTGCTGGCATTCAAAAACGACGAACTTGCTTAGCATGTGCTTTGGGGTTGAACATCAAATGGGAAAAGGAGGAAAACAATGGGAGGGAGGAAGTTTCATCGTCTGGACTGTGGACCGAAACTGCCACAAAAGCACAAACTGAGTGCTAAACGTGGCAGGGACGGTTTGGGCTAATCCAGACCACAAAATGGTGGGCTAGCCCATGGGCTTCATACACTAGACTATAATATGGGGGTTTTGTCAGATTGCTTAAAGGGTTTCAATTTCACAGATACACCGACCCGTTTAATACAGAAAAAATTAGGTATAAGAAAAAAAGTGATTTTATAAATAAAAAATATTTATAATAATTTTATTATTAATAATTAAATAATAATCTATAGATAATATTAAATAATAATTATAAAAATAAAAATAATATTTTTTTCCAAATTTTTACTTTACCTTTTTTATTCCATGAACTGACCAAACATGTCGATAGTTGGGTCTACCAGGATTTGTAGTTGAAAGCATTAATTGGATGTCACTATATCACCGCAGTTCCAAAAAATTTGGAGATCAATACGCCAAATAATTAAGATTTGCTTTGTGTATATATATAGAACAAATCTAACAATTAGATGTCTATGAACTAAATGCACACAAAAACTTGTCCCTCTCTTCCTACTTATTCCAACCTTTTTGTTGTGTCAAATTTAATGTAGATAAATTTACTTCTTGTTTAGTATAATCCATGAAAAATTATTCTTTTTTTTTTTTAATTGCATAATGTTTATAATATTTTTGTAATTATTATTTAATAATATTTATTTTAATTTTTTTAAGAGAAGAACATAAAAATTATTTTTCATCTTCAAAATAATTTTTATTTTCAATCTAACAATTTTGCATATCAAATACTGTCATTACAGGATTAGGTACCCTCTCGCGTAGTCTCTGGTACTGCTGTTGTAGGCAATCATAATGTAGTTTGGTTTGATTAATACTATTCTCACAAGGTTATACAACTATATCAATGTCCAATCTGAGTTGTTAGCCAGAGTGCTGCATATTAGTGGGGTTGGGAACTGAAACAGAGGAAGAGCACAGGAAATTGCTTCGAAATTAATTTGACAATAAAAAAATTTATAATTTAGCTATACTTTATAAGAGATACCTACGTTGATTGGCTCAAGTATGTAGAGGAACTGCAATTAAATCTCTACATTTTTTTGTATTCAAATTCTTGTAATCTTATTTAGTAGTCAACTGGTAAATTTTTTTTCTTTTGATGTTTAAGGGCTAGTTAAGCACTGATTGTAATCTTAAAATAACTTACATTACCTATCATTTTGCCTTAAAAAAAAAACTTTGTAAGAAATGACAGGCTTATTCTTTATATTTTAACTTAAAATCTCCTCCTCCAAGAATATTGCATGATATTATCATTATAATTTAAGGTAACTTAGACTATGAAAAGATACCACAACAAATGATAAATAAAATCTTTAATACTAAACGTTTAAAATTACAATTTAACTTAATAGACCAGTGAAAATTTAAAATTTAGTCACGAAATTCTTTTATCCTTTGATTTACCTTACTAAATTTTTCAAGTAAAATGACCCCAGTGATATCGTCACCTTATATCTCAAGCCCATTTTTCCTTTGTTTTAATTAATAGTCTTGAGGCAATGTCCAATATTTTTATTTAATACATTGACTATTTATAATTTACATTAGTACAAAATATATACATTTTTTTTATATAGATTATCCATTATGCGGATACGAAAGTTTCATCTAAAATTCTGGGCTGCATTTGTGTTTTCTCTGGCCCCTTGGCGAAAGCATAACTGTCGTAGGCTTCACTGGTCGAGCCTCGATGTATAACTTTGACATTTTGTACGCAACAAACATTGTAGGGATTTATGAGAATTGAGAAGATGCCAATGCATTGCATGAATTATTAAGAAATGGGCAATTCTGCAAATTAACTAAAATGCACCTTGAAGCGACTATAAGGCCAAATTTCATGCATGAGACTGATTTCAGAGCGCCCCCTGCACCATCTCTTCTTCTTCTTCTTCTTTATTCTTCCACCCAAATATGCTCATTCTTCTCTCTATCTCTCTCTTACCCCTTTCTTTCTATCTTGTCTTCTCCACCAAAGCACTAGCTTTTTTCCTTCAGTTACAAGCTTCATCAAACTCGTCAGAACTTTACCAACGAAATCAATAGAATGTGAGTGATTAGACTGTGTGACATATATATATATATATATATATATGGCCTCCGAGCTGATTCACAGAACTCATACAACTGAAGCCCTAGAACCCATCTCGGGTTCATCGCGCCCTTCCAATTCCCGCGAAACTCCACAAACCCAATTCTCAACATGCTTCGACATCAAGTCCCCTTCTTCCTCATCGGTGTTGCCATTGCCGCTCTCTTCTTCCACACTTTCCCTCAATCTACTGAAACACCGATCCCTGACTCGTCGCAGAATCGGAGTTGGCTCTCCCGACTTGGCGGATACTGTTGGAGGAAAGGAAGGTGAATGTGCCGCGAGGACTGAAAGCTAAAAACAAGAGGATCGTGGTGACCAGTGGGGCCGCTTTTGTGGGGAGCCACTTGGTGGACCGTCTGATCTTAAGAATGCACTTAGAGGGGGTAAATAGGTGTTCTTGTAGAAAATTAAAGAATTAAAGATAATTAAATCAATTATACATAAATATCAAATAATTGCAATAAAAGACTTGATAAAGAGTACTGGTGCGGAAACCTTGTAGTCAAATTAAGATCTTATCGACAGGATCTTCTAAAAGATAACTGAAAAGTAAAGATCAAAGAGATAAAACAGGACCTTGTCGATAAGGTTTTAGCACAAAAACTGAAACAGAATAAAAAGCGAAGTAAAGGGAGAAAAACACCAGATATATCCTGGTTCGATCCTCAAGACCTACGTCCAGTCCCCTTGATATACAACAAGGGATTTCCACTATAAAATCAGAATGTACACCCACGGAATCTAGGTTTCCAAACTCACCTAGAACTTTTACAATACTTGGGTTTTACACACGCTTACCCAAAACTTTACCACACTTGGGTTTTACACAGGCTTACCCAAAACTTACCACACTTGGGTTTTACACAAGCTTACCCAAAACTTACTTTCTCCACACCTAAGAAAGATTTACAGAATAATGATATAATGATATGTTTAAAATCCTTATCAATAAAGGATTGCAATAAGCTCACTTTCAAAAGCTCTCACAAGCTAGATTTATCCAGAAACTAAGCTCAGAAAATCTAAGATGAGGAGAACAATATAATATAACTTAGCTCCTTTTTGCTTCTGTTCTCACTGTCTTTTTGCTCTCTAGTGCTGTACGTTGCTTGGTGCGTTCTTTATGTTCTGTGTTCTGTGTTTGTGAAACAGACCTCTTACACACATATATAAGCACACAAAAAAATAGTCGTTACTCCATTTCCCTCATTTTTGACCGTTTGAAATCAGTAGCCTTGAGTATCAACACAGTAGCTAAGAGCTTGTCATGCTTATAGCAGAACAGAGAGGCTTTTCTGAACTTCTTTCACCATTTTTCTCTTTTCTCAGCATATCCAGAAGAGTGAAACATATTTATGCTTTTGATGAGTAAACAAATGGAAAGGGTTGACTTTGAAACAGAGCAGAAGCATGGTTACAGTAGAAAGACAGCTTTTAGCTTTTCAGAGCAGCAGAATCAGAGATAAGCTTCCTTTTCTCTTTCCACAAATTTGCTTTTGTAACTTTTTATCTCTCTTGCTCTGTTTCCCTTGTTCTTCGATGAAACTTTCTGATTGTATGTGGGATGGACAGAAACAGAGATATATTTGCTTCTGTATCTCTTTTTCTCTCTTGCTCTGTTTTTCTCTCTCCTTTCTTTTTACGACTTTGCCTCTGCAATTTTGCTCAGATGAAGAGAAAAACTTAGATGGAGAGCTTACTGTATTAGTTTCCTGTGCTTCTTCATCCCCAACAATGATTTTTGTTTGCCTCTTTATTTTTTTGGCTCTTTTCATCTTTCTTCGATGAAGCTTTAGAGATTTCGTTTTGCTTTATGGCATCAGAATTTTCTGGTTTGATGAACTAGAGATTGCACACAAATTTGTGTGTTTTGATTTTCCCTATTCCTTCATCTCCAACAATAGCCTTTGCCTCTTCATTTCTGTTTCTCTTTTCATCTTTCGTGCTCTTCTCTTCTTCTTTGATACAGCTTTTCTGATTGGTGTGGGATTGACTTGTCAAAGCTTCTTTTGCTTTTATTTTATGGCACCAAGTTCCTTTATTGTTTCTTGAGCTTTTGCTTTTTCATTGTCCAATGCTTATTTCACTCTCCAATGCATCATTTATGTTCTGCAAAAGTAAAAAGGTAAGCCTCTAATATAATAACACAACTTTGAGACTTTAATACTTGTATAAATTTTAACTTCAGAATTTTGTTATCATCAAAATAATTAAATCTTGGAGCTAACATGATCGAGAGAGGTGACAGCGTCATTGTCGTTGATAACTTCTTCACCGGGAGGAAGAAGAACCTCCTTCACCATTTCGGGAAGCCCAGGCTTGAGCTCATTCGACACGACGTCGTTGAGCCCATTCTCTTGGAGGTTGACCAAATCTACCACTTGGCTTGCCCTGCTTCCCCTGTGCATTACAAGTTCAATCCGGTTAAGACTAGTATATCCTTTTATTAAGATTGGATTTTTTTTCTTCCCATTTCTTTTCTGGGTTAATATATTATCTTAGTATCTCAAATAATTCCAAACCCATTCAATAATGCACTTGTATAATAGATGTAGCTGCTTTGCACTATACCTTTTACTACAAGCTTTTAAGGGCTAGAATAAATTAGCTGAAAATTTGAGGAGCAAATAATTTTAAACAGTCACTAGATACAAAGAAAATAATTGGATTAAAAATAAGATGTGCCATATTGTTTACTTTTAACCTCCAGCAAATGCAGTATGTGGAAATAAATCTTTTTTCTCTTTGCCTTTCTATTTTCCGCCGTTACTAATTTTCGCATTTCTTGTATGAGACCTTCATTCATTCTAGCATTTTAATTGTGATAATTGAGAATTAACTGGAATTGAAGTCCTTGATTCTTATATTTTTGCGTTGGTCTGAGTCCACAAGACAAATGTGATGGGCACACTGAACATGCTGGGATTGGCGAAAAGAGTGGGTGCCCGTTTTTTGCTAACTAGCACCAGTGAGGTGTGCGGTGATCCTCTTCAACATCCTCAGGCTGAAACCTACTGGGGCAACGTTAATCCCAGAGGTACCACTCTAAAGAGCATATTTTACTCCTCCAATTCTTGCCTTATTTTGCAGCTTTATTTTACCTATTGACACTGCTTGTTGCTGTAGGTGTAAGAAGCTGTTATAACGAGGGAAAGCGCACGGCAGAGACCTTAACCATGGACTATCACAGAGGCGCTGGTATTGAGGTTAGTTCGTAATACATCACGATCCTTTTATATAATCAATTCTAGAAAGAAAGCTGCGAACGAAATAGTGATTTGTTAGCATTAAAACAGAGGTTGAAACTTGACACTGTTGTGTAGGTGAGGATTGCTCGTATCTTCAACACATATGGACCAAGAATGTGCCTTGATGATGGGCGCGTAGTAAGTAACTTCGTTGCTCAGGTAATGCTCTGCTATTTTCAATTCTTTCTTCCTGTTATTTATTGGGTAGTGTTGGTTTGCCCCCATGTGTTTTCGTTTACGCTAGCATTTCTTAATATTATACAGGCGATGGAAAACAGACAAGAAGCTTTCAATATGTTTCAGACTTGGTAAGCTGTTTTAGAAAAAGTAGTTTTTCTTAAATATCTGGTAGCACGAATCTTCTTCTGATTCTGACTAGTGACTACTACGAAACTATTGACATCGTTGTGACATACTGGAAATATTATAGATCCTGTAAAATGGGGTCCTTGTAAAGGAGAATGTCAAGTGGGTCTGTCTAAATCTGTATGACTTCATGTCTAGTTGGAGTGTAATGTTCACCCACCTGAATATCAATTAATTGGTGTTCGGTGACATATCTGTGGATGCACTGCAACTACATTACACCTCTCAATCTATCAGTTTTGTACATGTGGTTGGGTGGGGAAATGCAGGTGATTGGGAAGGCTTCAGATTTTGGTGTAATCTGTCTCTTCTTCCTTTCATGTTCAACCATGGTACACATTATTTATGATGGACTATAGAGACCAATGGGGAAACGTAAATGTTTGATATGGATCTGTGCACATAACAGGTAGAGGGCCTGATGCGGCTAATGGAAGGTGAGTATGTGGGTCCTTTGAATCTTGGGAATCCTGGTGAATGCACCATGCTTGAACTTGCTGAGGTGAATATGTACACCTCTATATTTCTATATCACTTTGCATTTCTGAGCATAATGAGTAAAATTGGGTGGTGTTGCTTTGTGAAGGTGGTACAAGAGACTATAGACTCAAATGCGAAGATAGAGTTTAGACCAAACACAGAGGATGACCCACACATGAGGAAGCCCGACATATCCAAAGCTAAGGAGCTTCTTGGGTGGCAGCCAACTGTGTCCCTGCGTGACGGCCTTCCTCTAATGGTCTCTGACTTCCGCCAAAGAATATTTGATGACTCAATGGACGCCACCGCCAATGTTGTGTCTACAGCATAGACTTACATAGTGAAAATAAACACAGATTAAGGAAAATCCCGTTGCTTAGCTGTTTTCTGAATAATATTTAGATATCTATGTGTTATTTTTTGGATTGGAATATGTTTGGCGGTAAGATAAAGAGGGTCAACGCCAAGGGAAGATTATTTCGGTAGAGATATACGTTCTATTGTTTGTAAAATGATTTCTATGATAAGTGGAATACAGTTCTTTTATTCATCTCAAGAAAGAGAAGGTATGCTACCTCACTTTCCTTTTTTAAATTCAAGCCACCTTTTAAGTTCTGTGCGCAACAATATCAACTGGACTCCTCTTGTGAATTTTTTCGGCCACGCATCATTTTGAAGCTGAGAGAATATATAACTTATGATTTGCCTAATATGTCAACGGGTGCAGATTAGAAATTATTTAAGTGACTATCTATGGAAGCATATCAAAACCTTGTTTTTTAGTAAAAGAATTGTTTCGCTTAACTTCTGATGTTGCTGGTAAACTTCATTCTGATGAATAGGGCTTGGAGACGTGAGGTTGCCGCTAAGTCATGAAGTTGAGAAGAACGGGCATAACTTAAATATATGAGAGAAAATAAAAAATTTTGAAAATAAAATTCTCTTTTGTTAACTGAGAAAGAACAAAGTAGATTAAATTTTAGGGAGTTGTTGGTACCGAAATGCCTAATCACCAGATGGCTAAAACTACTCAGATCTACAACGGCCAGCAATTTTTCAGTCTATTCTCACAATATCAGGTACCTCTACTGGGTATGAGTCGATAGTATCCTTCCATGCACTCGCCATGTCTGGCTTCACATCGGCCACACACTGCCACACCGCGCTGTTACACTTGAACCCACTTCCAAAGGCAATTTGCCACACCCTGTCCCCACTTTTCATTCTCCCCATTGCTTCAATATAACACAGCTCGTACCAAATTGAGGAAGATGAAGTGTTCCCAAACCTGTAAAGAGTCATGGCTGTTGCTTCCACGTCCTGTTTCCTCAACCTCAAGTTTCTTCCAATGGCTTGAATCACAGCTCTGCCCCCTGCATGTATGCAGAAATGCTCAAAAGCCTTATTGAAATTTGGTGTATAGATGCTTGTTCCTCTTGTACTCCATAGTTTATGACAAATCAAGGAAAATACATATATAAGTTGCTCCCTGTATGGCAAAACCAAAGGTCCTAGCGAAGTTATATTTGCCTTTAGTGCATCTCCAGCCACATTGACTACGTTCCTTGATATTGATACCCCTACTTCGTCGTCTGCATCCACATCCATGTAGACGCAGCCGTGAGATTGATCATTTTGTGCTCTAGTTGTTCTAACAATATGCTTCAGCTTATACTTGGCCTTGTGCTTATCTTGGACCCTGTTTGACATCAATATGGCTGCTCCTCCCATTCTGAAGAGGCAATTAGTTAGCAACATTGATGGGACTTTACCTGTGTACCAATTTAGATTAAGGACCTCTGTGTTTACTACAAGAGCCAAAGAATTCCTATGAACTCTCAACAAGTCTTTAGCCAAACTGGCCGATACAAGGCCAGCACTACATCCCATACCAGAGAGGTTAAAGCTCATGATGTTGCTCCTCAATCTGAACTTGTTAACCACCATGGCACTGAGAGATGGCGTAGGACAGAACAAGCTACTATTAGTGATTAGTATGTCTATAGCTTTTGGGTTGATGTTGTTTTTCTGAAACAGATCTGCAATTGCAGCAAACATGATCGTTTCAGCCTCCTCAAGGGCAAAGAGGAGAGCTTTTTTTTTGGGTATGCAAGCAAGAGATGGAGGAATGCAGGTTTCCTCACTGTAACCAGATTTTTCCAAGATCTTGCACTGGAAAGCAATAGACTCTGGATCCATATTGTCATAAAGCATACTCTCTTTGAACATTGACATGGTTAGCCTATAAGAACTGGGCGGACAATAGCAGGAAAAGTCTATCAAATAAATGGCAACTTTTCTTTTGTATGCACAGTATAAAACTACCAGGACTGCAACCAATACCATCGTTAAATGGAGGGAAGATAAGATAATAAGCTCGATCACGGTGTTGACTGGGTGTATCAACATTTCGATTGAGGAAGACAAACCACATAGAGCCATTTCGAGAAAGTTGAAGTTTTGGGCAGCATTAGTCTTCTAGGCATATATTGTTGGTATTATGTCACGATTATATGGCCTGAGTTAGAAGAGAAAGTTTGTAGGGAAAGAACAGAGAAAACGAGTCCCCCGGGGAAAGGAAAGAGCTGAGCATTCTTTTAGTGTTTCCCCAGAAAATTGTCACTATAAGCGGAACATAGGCCTCAACTTCCGACACTCGTGTTTCTCATTTTCTATGTTTTCTGTTCAACTTTATGATTTGGCTTGAAATTTTACATTCGCTGGTTTGCAACGACAATATATTTTGACAAATTTGTATTATGTTCACGGAAAGAGGATTTTTCCAAACTTGCTGTCCATGGACTTTGGACAAACTCGAAATTTGACATTTGCTGGAGGACTTTTTCTAAATGAGCAGAAGAAGCAAAAATTCTAGCCAATTGCAGTTGAAGATTATGTTGCCTTCATTTGACGAAAAAGTTATGGGCATGGGATACAAATAAAAGCAAGTTAGGACTTGGGTCTAATCTTGGCTCTAGGATATTAACATGGCTGAAATCCACGAAATACAGGGATGAGGCCCATCTGATCATGAAACTCCCACATGAAAGAATGTATAATCAGTATGGGAATGTGTATCATTATCAGAATATTCATATGACTAAATAAATCTAGATAAAGATATATCAATGAAAGGGAGATGCGTGAATCAAGAAAGTGGCCCATTCATTTTCATCCCTATCATGATTGCGTTGAAATCACGCACCTCTCCCTGCCTCTGCCATCAGCCACAATCAGATTGGTTAGTGACATTTTAGCAGGGAGGAAATAAGTATACTCAGGTAATAAAAAAATATGTGAGCAGTGAATCATCTGAAATAAAGATAACAATCAAGGCTCAGCCCTCCCGTGCTTTTGCCACCTGTGGCTATTGCCCTCCTGTGTTGTTGCCACCTGTGGCCTATTTTTGTGTTACAAAATTCCAAGCGTGTTTGTTCATGTCGCCGTTGAAATGATAATATACCCAAATCTTATCTTCGAACATATCTTTTTATTTTTATTTAGAAACTTTGGATTCTCCCTTTTTAGGTCGCTTACACACTGTTAGAAAAGCATTAAAATGTGAAATAACAACAAAAAAGATAATCTCTTTATTGTTTTCAAGAAGCGAAAAAAAAAGCCTAAGAAACTTCTCTGGGAGTTAAGTACTTCGATAATTTCATACCTACTTTAACTATCTATACTTATCCATGAGATTCAAATGTCACGAGAAACTATGTATAATCTATTTAAATTATAGTTTAATTCTGATTTTAATATATAAATTTTAAATCATAATATTTTATTCTCAAAATAATCACAAAAAATTAAACATTGATATAATATTTAAAAATTATATAATTATCATGGGATATTTTTAAAAAATTATTACGTGACAGTCATATAATATTATAATTATTTAAGAATAAAATATTGCATTTTAAAATTTTATATCAAAATAATAATTAAATGTAATTTAAAGAAATTGTGGGTAAGTTTCCCAAAGAGAAATGATGAGGCGCGGTACAAGAGGGAGAGCGGTAATAGTAACGCTTGTCCTGAGCGTAGCTACAGGAGGTTTGCTTTTGTCTTCCCACTTCTGCCCCTCGCGTTCTTGAAAACGGATCTTAATTATCCGACGAAATAATTTAATATTATCATGCGCCAAAAAAAAAGATAAATACAAATTCACTTAAATAATAAATTTCACTTAAAATAGAAATCTTCGAGAATGTATGAATCGTATGCGTGATTTTATTAAAACCCTCCCAACGCGTACGCCCCCCACACTCGCTATAAATAACAGCATAAACCTATTAACCCTAATCCACGGACTAAGAGAGAAACGACGGGCAAGGTGGGTGGCTGCTGCGGAAGACTTCTCTCCCCTTCTTTCGCAGCAGCGGCTACTACTTCTACAGGACCATCATCTCCACCATCATGGCTCGTTCTCTCTCCCAAACGAAGCGTCTTGCTGCTCTTGTTTCTGATGCTCTTTTGCTTCCTTTTCAGCGACGAGGTTATGCAGCTTCTCTATCACATGTCTCTGTGAGTACTGGTGGATTCGGTACGAGTGGCAGCCGAGTGGGGAAGCTTGAAGACACATCCGCGACTGTGAGCAAACAGGGTTCGGAGGCATCCTCTGCTTGGGGCCCAGACCCTGTCACTGGTTACTACAGGCCCATCAATCACGCTTCTGAGATTGACCCGGCTGAGCTCCGACTCATGCTTTTGAACCACAAACTCAGATCAACCCGCTAGATTCCAACCACAGGGAGATTAATATTATGAAATACATATATGGTTGTGTGGGCACTTTTGTGTTAATCTTGATATTATCAATCCTAGGTATACTTCCTGTTAGATGACTAAAGAATAACTTCCCGAAATAGGACTGCTAAACTTACTATGTTTTAGCATCGTTTTTGAACGCCTTTATGATTTTGTTGTTTATCTGTGTTTTAGGTTTCTCTTATGTTGTTAAATTTTGATTTCCGGGTTTGCAATCCATAATTTCTCTGCACATCAATTGCACAATATTAAAAATTACTCGCCGAAGAAGTAAATAAAAGCTTCATAAGGAATGCTTATTTGTTTGGTTCAACTTAATACAACTGATAATAATCAAATCAACTCGAGCGGTATCGGTATCTCTCCATAATTTGATCATCTTCCTCGAGAGGGTGCTCAATCTCTGTTTTTTATATATATATATATATATATATATATATATATATATATATATATATATATATATATATAATTAATCTTTGGCAGTGACTTTTGAATTTAAATAATTTGACACATATTACATCATAAAGGTTTTTATTTTCTAAACTTGTCAACAAGATTAATTATATATAAACAGAGATAGTCGGAGACAGAAATCGTAGCAGTCGTAGTGGACCACTGGACCCATGGGCCGTTAAACAAGTCTGCATCGGTGTAAATATAAGCGGACTGAGCTGTAGGCCCACGCCGTTCAACATTTTGAGATAATAGAACACCTTCGTTTTTTTCCACTTCAATTTATTATTTTTTAAATAATCAAAATCCTAGTTTCTTCAAATTCATGAACAAAGCATAAATCAAGCGGAATGACATGTATTATTTTCAGAGGCTTCTTACGGGAAGAACGAAACGACAATACCCTCGAACATCTGGATTATGAAGGACTTGAGTAATGTGGGTAAAAAACAGTAAAAAAACTGATACTGTCACTCCCTTGCATTTAGCTAAAATTATTTGAGCGGAGGAAGATTTGAGTATGTAGATTGTAGTTCCAAGTTATAATAATAATAAAAAAAACAATAAAAGAAGAAGAAGAAGGCGACGATATTAATAACATTGTACGGACATAGAATTCATGAATGGTAAACTAATACAGTAAAGAGCGAAATATCATTTCTTATAATTTGAAGAGAAAAAAAATAAATTTATTTTTTCAAAATAGGGGTACAATTAAATGTGCAGAGTCGCAGCATAATATACGGAGAAGACCAAGCATTTTTTTTTTTTTTGGGTAAGGAAGTTCAACTGACAAAATTTCAAACGGTTTTATATTTAATTTTTGTTGTTCAAAGTTGTATCTCTAATTATTTATGGTTAACTGTCTTCCAATTGTATAAGGCCAATCACTCTCTCGTAACTAAATGAAATTGATCAAAAACCAATTAATTTATAGTTTTAATATATTTGTATTTCCCAATTTTTAGTTTAGTTTGATTTTTGAATTTAAAATAAATATATAATGAATTAGACTTAAATGTATTTTTTATATTTTTATTATTAATTTCTTTAATTAAAATATAATTAAGGTAAAATATTTCAATTAAAACATGACTAGTACATAATTTAATTAGATAATTATATATTTGTCTATAAAAATCATATATTTTTCATGTTATAATTAAAAAAATTATAGATTTATTATATTTTGATTAAAATATTTAATAACAAAAATATGAAAATTTACCTATAATTATTTTCATATATAATACTATTAATAGTACTCTTATTGATTTGCTCATTTTGACTGCTTTTTGTAAATTAGAAAAAAAAAAAAGTACAGTGGGCTCATTATTAATGAACTTTTTATCCCTTTCCTTTTTTGTATTTAAGCCTAAAGTGTAAAAAGTGTTTGAAAATCAGTAAATTGGATCAAGAAAAGAAAATAGGCCCAAAAATAAAGCCCAAACTGTCCAAACAGAATTACCCAAATTAGATTACACGTGTTTTAATTTGATTTGATTTTATGTTATCAAACCAAAGGACTAATTTCTTTTAACAATAAATTGATCTCGCAATTTAGTTGGTTAATGCGCAAAAATTTAATCTAAATGATATGCTGAATACTTTTATTTTACAGCACTAAACTTCTTATATTTTTTTATATTTAATTTTTTAATTAAAATATGACATATATATAATTTTTTAATAATAATATAACAAATGTATTGTTTAATTAAAAATTATACAATTATTTATAAAAATTATAAACTTGTTATGTTATTATTAAATAATCAACCATTAATCATGTTTTAAATAGAAAATCTGATAATACAAATATAAGAAAATTTTTATAATTTTTTCCTATTTTAAAACTTAAAATAATAATAATAATAATAACTATTATAATAACTACTTTGGGAATTCTCACTCCACCGTAACATTGCTATTTTATATTTTTTTCTATTTTGAAATTGGCTCAAGTCGACAGCAGTGCATTCTGGTTCTGAAACGGTGAAATGGACAAAATAATGAAAATGCAAATACAAGAGCAAAAGATAGGAGTATCCACTTCCTTGTTTTTCACAACAGATCAGTTGAAGTTTGCTGTTTTAAAGTCTAGTAAAATTTTTTACCAAAGATTACTACTTCAAACTAAAAGATACAACTACAAATTATGTTTAAAAAAAAAAAAGAGAGAGAGATATGAGAGACTTTACCATGCTTAACAAAATTCAGAGAATCTCTCTTTTTTTCCACAGCACAAGGGATGCATGTATACAGAATGAGAAGGGAAAACTTACAACGTCCAATACAAGTACTTGTTTCCACATAAATAATCCAATTTTTGGGAGATTAATTTTTTATTATTATTAAATTACTTCAAAATTTATGTATATAACAATAAAAAATTATTTTTTTAAAAAACACACTAATTAAAAAGTTAGACCTCTGGAACGAACCCTCCTGAATACTGATCTAAAGGTCCAACCATTAATAATCATCATCCGAGCCATCACTGTCTTCAGGTGCAGCTTTCCTCTTTCCTTCTTAACCACTCTTCTCTTTCCCTCCATCATTATTTTTTGTTTCCATCTAATCTGTCCAAACTTTATATTATTCTCGATTCATCTCATAGGTTTTTTTGAACGTCAAATTTTATTATTAGACTCATTCAAGATTTACTTTAATAGCTTGTTAATGTATTTACAATCTGGAAAATATTTTCTCTTTTACAAAGAAATCACAAGCTTCAAAAGTTGATATTTAAAAAAGAGATAGAATAAAAATCCAATCAAGATAAAATCAACTCTTAACCCGTTTTGACACTTATATCTAAGAAAATTTACTTGAACCAATGTTTTTAAGGAAAAAAAAAAAAAAAGGAAGGTTTCTTGGTAGAAAATTCTTATTCATGACTCTATTACTTCGTTCGCCCTTATAAATAAAACGACAACAAACAGCTAGCTTTCTATATAACCGTGCAGATGGATTAGTCAAAGGAAAAAGTGTCTAAAAAATTAGTAGGACTGAAGGTAGGTGGATACTAAAAGGTTTTAATATAAATGCTACACACTGTAATCTTATCATTGAATGCAATCTAGGGGACCACCTTAGCTCCAACCATGTTCTGTTTGACCATAAAATTGCTTGGAAAACAAAAGTAGCAGAATATTCCACGGTTACAAGTTATTTTGTTACATAAAATTATTCTATTAAATTGCATATACTAGTTAAATAACGTCCCGAATTGAATCTATGCATCTTCATCCTCGCCCAGACCCAGACAAACATGTGAATCCATGTGATCACTGATTTTACACAAACTGAACTTTGACTCAACACCAAACTACAAAACACAACACCACAGATAATACAACCAAAGTCACAAGTAAAAACCAGAACACATGACACAACGAATGCATTAGGAGTTTTTCTTTCTTCTCTATTTCCCTTTCTCTAAATCTAAACCCTCCATACAATGTCACACAGAACTTTAATAACCTGAATATGAACAATATGATGCGACCATCTCGTAAATATTACATTAGAAAGATATTTAGAACTCATCCGCAAGATAAACAGGATAGTAATAACCAGAGTAATCAACATGCTAATTTGTATGATTTAAATAAGAGCCCCCAGTTGATGTTTGTGTTTCCTTTTCATGTATGATCTCCCCTGTGTTTCAGACTCTAACGGCAAGCAATGAAGGAATATCGGACAAATTTGGTTTTGGTGTTGTAGCATTCTTATGATCAGAAGCATCTCTAATGATATCCCTCTTGGTTTTGGTACTGAAAGCTCTCATAGGACTCGCAAATGCCCAACTCCAACTCCTTGCTCGCCCATGGGAGATAGCCACAGCCGCTGATTTCCCATTTATATGATCATCCGCAGAGGATGAAACCCAGTACGAGGAAGACGATGACGATGAAGAAGACGAAGTCATCATGAACCCACCAAATATGCCTGCACATTTCACTCTTTCCTTCATGCATTGATGATGGTGGTGGTTGACGGCGGAGGAGGCAGCCACAGCCTTACGCTTGCCTTCGCGTTGGGATTCCACCCTCCGGAGAGTGCAATCTCCAAACCCAGTAGAGATTCTCTCGAAGAAGTCACCGGAGAAGCTTCTGCTACCACACCCAACAGATCTGGATCTCGAAACCTTGCGTTCAAAGGATGAAGCAGAGGCTGTGGTTTGGCTACTGGGACTATCATCCTCTTCCACACCAATGTCAGTCTTCCTTCCCAAATTTGAACCTAAGCACTTGTCCTTTTGCTTCCCAGAACTCGACCCAGTAATTGCTGATGCGATTGTTGAAATCCTCGGGCTATTATGAGTGTCTCTGAAGCTTTTGGTATCCAATTTTTTGGTGGAAGCAGAGGATTTAGAAGGAAGATAAAGAAAAGACCAAAACCCATTTCTTTTTCTGGGACTGAAGTTGTCAATGACTATATCATCATCCTCTGCATCATTTAAGAATTTGCCCCTTCTGGGCGCAGCAGAGGACTTGCTTCGCTTGAATATGATATCAGACGCAGAAGAAGCCACAGCTGATGTTGATGATGAATTAGAGGAGGCTTTCTTCTTCTTCTTAGCTAAAAGAAATGGAAGGCGGGCCCGTCGCGTGTAATACTGGTGGTATGGAGTATCACTAGTCCCATTTTTTATAGTGGATGAAGGACGAACAGAGAAGGAGAGTGAAGAAGAGGACGACGGAGCAGCTGATGTTGCAGAAGCAGAGGGAGCAATATCGGATCTGAAAGAAGGGGAGGATGAAGAAGAGGAAGAGGGACGAATAGGGAGAGGGAAAGAGGAGGAAACAAGCTTGCCAAGCTTCTCTTGAAGGCAAAAAGCACAGATCCCACCTGGGTTGTTTCTGTAAGGATGGTCACTGCATTGCATTCCATCACCCATGTCTTCCTCACCCACGCCAACTCTTCCTGCACCTCCTTTGATTCCTTCCATGTGGATCATCATATCATAAATCCTTCCAAATGTTTGATTTTGATGCCAAAGCAGCTGGATTTCGTTGACGACAGTTGATGTTTCCACTTTTCTCCATCACCCACCTTGAACGCCTTTGCAAGCCATTGATTTTGCTTTTCAGTTATCAGTTTTCACCCAAAAAGAAAGAGAGAGAGAGAGGGAACAAAATGTCAGAAGGACGGAGGGAGAGAAATAGCGTGGGAATTGGAAGAGGGGAGAGTTGGCAGGAGCACGTGGAGGACCGAGTGTGGGAGTGTATTAAAAAGTGTGAAAGAGACAAGGGAAGGGAAACCCCAATTACAGAGAAAAGTGTGAGCAATGTGTACAGCTCCAACAGAAGAATCTATAAAAGACAGTACTCGCCTCTGTATTCCCAGCCCTATTTCCTTCGTCTTCATTCGTCCCTTTCCCCCCTTACGATTACAAATCCTTCTCTCTCCACAGATTCCGCCTCAGTTTCTCAGCTCCACATTACTTAAATGGAACGTGGTAACATTAAACCATTACCTTCTTTTTCTTTTAATTAAAAAAATTAATAAATTACGCTAACTTCCTATTAGTTTAAATAAATTATATATTTTTTATTTTAAAAACTATAAATCTAACAATCATAATATTTTAATGTATATTATAAAAAATTTAATTCTAATTTATTTTTTTACCAAATAAGATAATTTTCTGCATATTATAAGATTATAATTTTATTTTTAATATAGAAATAAAAGTAATTAAGTGTTATGTTTCAATATAAAATTACGATAGAAGAAATACATATTGTATAAAAAAATTAATTTTTTAGATAAAAATAAATTCATAAAAAGTCATATCTAATTAAAAAAAAGAAATTGAGTATAATTTAATCAAACTTCATTATGGATTAATGTAATTTTTTTTCTTAGTGCCTTCCTCCCTAGTGTTAGAGAAAATAATTTGCATGTGTATACATGTATGCTCTTGTCACGAGTTTGTTATTGTGTTAACTAGTTAGTTGGTCTATTATAGATGAAAGGCACGTGAATTACTATATATATATATACACACACACACACACACGAGAGTGAGCATTATACTGGATATGAAATAGATAACAAAGCCTACATATTTTCTTTCACTTCAGTCTTTTATACTTCTAAATCATTTCTTAACATGGTATCAAAGCTCTTACTTAACTATAGGTGATTCTTCGA
This sequence comes from Erythrophleum fordii, assembly GCA_032878935.1. Lineage (NCBI taxonomy): Eukaryota > Viridiplantae > Streptophyta > Magnoliopsida > Fabales > Fabaceae > Erythrophleum > Erythrophleum fordii. The sequence continues at coordinate 47,958,552 of JAVQMF010000054.1, forward strand.
GCACCTCTGCACCTAATATGAATCTCTCTATGCCCTCTATAAAGATTGATGTTGTCACTTTCATCCATGCCATTTTTTGTGAAGTTGAAACATGACAACTATCTTTTGTGGAAACAACAAATTAATGTAGCAATTCAAGGCTATGAGCTACAGTGTTTCATTGAAGCAGAACTACCAGTACCACCGAGATTTGTTACAAAAGCTTATCAAATAGCAGGAAAGGTGAATCCAAAATTTGTTACATGGTTTAAACAAGAACAATTATTAATGTCACGGCTTCTCTCTTCCATGTTTGAAACGATGCTTACTCGAGTGGTAGGCTATCAAACCTCTTCACAAATTTAGAATCATGTTACTCTATTCTTTTCAGCGTATACTAGAGTCAAAATCAAAGAGTATAAAACACAGTTACGAGACACAAAGAAAGGAAGTCTGACTATTACAAAATATTTGCTCAAAATTAAATCTGCAATTGATGCTTTAATTTCTATAGGACATCTTGTGTCTGAGAGTGATCATATTGATACTATTTTTAAAGGTTTACCTAATGAATATGATTCTTTTGTTACATCAGTATCTTTTACATTGGATTTGTATAGTGTTGCAGACATTGAGTCTCTTCTTTTAACACAAGAAAGTAGGCTTGAGAAGACTTCCTTCTATTAATCTTGCACAAACATCTTATAATAGATCACAATTCTTAGGTGGATGCAACTTTACACATAGAGGAGTTTAGTTTAATTCACCTTATCTAGGACAATGGTCTGCTGGAGGCCGTGGATTTAGAGGCAGAAGTGGTTATGGTCAACAAAGTTTTGAAGTAATTTGTCAAGTGTGTGGTAAGCATGGTCATCAAGCCTGACAGTGTTTTCATCAATTTGACCAACATTATCAAGGTCCTCCTAATTTTCAAGGGCATCAAGGTTTCTTTACTGCCTCACACTCCTTCTCATCACAACCAAATGTTAATCACTCTCGTCTTCAGGGAAGTCTTACAGCATATGGTCTTTATCATCAGCAGCAATATGGTGTTTTACTTGACTCATCATGGTGCCTTGATTCTGGTGCAAGTCATCACCTCACCCTAGATGCAAACAATCTGACATATAAGGAGCCTTACACTAGTCATAAAAAAGTGTTCAAATAATTAGTGGCACAGGTTTGGTAATTAAGAACGTTGGTCATTCACATGTCATTTCTCCATTTCAATCTTCTTTTGTTCTTCACTTAAATAACCTTCTGCATGTTCTCTCAATTTCTAAAATTTTACTTAGTGTTGCCAAATTTGCTCAAGACAATGATGTATATTTTAAATTTCACCCATTCTCTTATTTTGAGAAACAACAAGGTTCCCACAAAATCCTTTTGCAAGAGACACTTAAAAATGGTCTTTATGCCTTTAATAATCTTCCATTTCTCCACTTGGCTCCAACAGACTCTAGGCAACCAAGTTTAGAACATACACCCACAACATGTTCATTTGAAATACGTTCCTCCATTAACTATAATCCTCTTCTAGTTGTGTTCTTTTTTTCCAAATTTCAATTGTGGCACACACATTTGGGGCATCTTGCCTCCAAAATTGTAATGCAAGTTTTGAAAAGTTGTAATGTTTCCATTCCTAATAAAAGTGTTATTGATTTCTGCAAAGCTTGTTGTTATGGGAAAGCACATAAGTTACCCTCTTCTTTGTCCAATACATAATATAACTATCCCCTTGAATTAATATACACAAAATTATAGGGTCCTTCTCCAATAAAATCCTCCCAAGGGTTCTCCTGTTATATTCACTTTGTTGATGCGTTTTCAAAGTTCACCTGGATCTATTTCTTGAGAAACAAATCTGATGCACTCCATGCTTTCACCTAATTGAAAATTCATGTTGAACTCTAATTAAATCAGAAAATAAAGGTAGTATAATTTGATTGGGGGGTGAGTTTTGACCTTTTACCACCTTATTGAAATAGTATGGCATTTGTCATCGAACTAGTTGTCCTTATGCACATTATTGATAGAAAACATCAACATATAGTTAACAATGGTCTCACTCTCTTAGCTCACTTGTCTTTGCCATTTACTCATTGGAATAGTGCTTTTCATACACCCATTTACCTTATAAATTGGTTACTTACACCTCTTTTGTCCAATCGTTTCCCATTTGAGGTTTTTTATCACATTAAGCCTGAGTATGTCGTTCTTAAAACATTCAAGTGTGCTTGCTACCCTCTAACTAAACACTATAATAATCACAAATTGGATTTTTGGTCATGTGAATGTATCTTTTTGGGCTACAATGACTCTCACAAAGGATACAAGTGTCTTTCTCTGAGTGGCAAACTTTTTATCTCTAAAGATGTTTTTTTCAATGAACATTTCTTTCCGTATGCTACTCGTGCTTATTCCTCCTCTTCGTCTTTAGTTTCTTCATCTCAATCCTTCCCTTCAACTCTTCCTCCTCTTTTTCTTATGAATTACTTATGTTCTTCTTTACCTTTGTCTATTTCTTCTCCTATGTACTCTAATTCTCATTCTATTGATGAAGTTTTCATAGGTATTACTAGTGCAGCTCCACCTTCTCTTTTGTAGCTCACTTTGGATGTTACTAACGTTGTTCAATATGAAGATGATCATCCTCCTTTGAGGCTTTTTAATATTCATCCCATGGTTACTCATGCCAAGGATGACATCTTTAAACTTAGGCCTCGTTTGGTGTGACAGAATCAGAGGGAGGGAATGGGAGAGGGAAATAGAATTCAATAATTGGACTATTTGGTATACAAGAAGTCTTTTTCCATAGGATTGATCATTTCTATATTTATGGGAATCTTTTCTCCTCTCTTCATGTAAGGGATTGGGCTTTCTATGAAATAAAAAATGAAAAAATAATTTTTTATTAAAGATAATTAAAAATAAAATTTTAAATTAAAATATTATTTTATTATTGTTATTAGTAATTAAAAATAATTATTTTATTATTTATTATTATTAGTCATTAAAAATAAATTTTTGATTACATTTTCTAATTATTAGTAATAATTAGAGGTATTTTGATCTTTTAATTCTCTTCTCATTTTATTTTTATGTTATATATATCCAACCAAATATAAAAAAATAAAAATATTCATATTTCTTCTTCCATCATACCAAACATAACTTTGGAATACAAGATTCTTTTTCATTCCCATTTTATTTTTCATTCCTATTTCATCAAAAACTAATCCTCTGTACCAAATGATGCCTTAGGACTTTTTTAGCTTTGTCTGAACCAGCTTTTGCAACTAATGCTTTACTGGTTTCTCAATGGAATAATGCAATGTAAGATGAGTTTAATGCTCTTCAACGGAATAACACTTGGTCCCTTATTGATCTACCACCTGATAGGCGTGCCATAGGCTGCAAATGGGTGTTTATAGTTAAGCATAACTCGAATGGTAGCTTTTAATGATGTAATGCGTGCCTTGTTATGAAGGGCTTTCACCAACAAGAAGGTTTCAATTTTTATGAAACTTTCAGTCCAGTGGTTAAACCTCCTACCATTCATATTATTCTTACCTTGGCTCTCTTTAAACAACGGCTTTTCTATCAGTTGGATGTTAACAATGTGTTTCTCAATGGAGTTTTGTACGAATAAGTTTATATGCAATAGTTTCATCAGGCTCTCTATGGCTTGAAATAAGCTCTTTGAGCTTGCTATGATCGGTTAGCTTTTACCTTAACTTGAATTGGTTTTCATCACAGTAAGTGTGATCAATCTCTGTTTCTTTGCATCACTCCTTAACACACCACGTTTCTACTTATATTTGTTGATGACATTCTAATCATTGCAAGTTCGGCTTTTGTTCTTGATAATTTAGTCACTCGACTTCATCATGTGTTCTCTTTAAAAGATTTAGGCTCCCTGTACTATTTTCTTGGAATTTAAGCTCAAATTCTCGAAGATGGCTATTTACATCTCAGTTAATAGAAGTATATTCAAGACTTACTTGTCAAAGCTAAAATGCAATTTTCCAAAGGCTTTCTCACGCCTATGATTTCCAATTTAAAATTGTCTAAGCTTGGTAATGATTTATTGGCAGATCCTCAGTTGTATCATTCTATTGTGGGCGCTCTTCAATATGCTACTATCACGCGGCCAGAAATCTCTTTTGCCATTAACAAAGCTGCCAATTCATGTAAGCCCCTCTATATGTCTCACTTGAAAAGCTGTAAAATGTATTCTTAGATATCTTTGTTGCATTGCCTCACATGGGTTACTTCTTAAACCTTTCTCTCACTTCAATGTTATTGCCTTAGCTGATACTGATTAAGGGTCAGACCTCGATGATCGACATAGTACTTTGAGGTTCAGTGTTTATTTTAGTTGCAACTTGGTTTCCTAAGGATCCAAGAAATAAGCTGTTGTTTCTCAGTCCACTTCTGAAGCTGAATATTGTAGCTTGGCAAATGCTCTTACAGAGGTTTTATAGATTAAGTCCCTACTCTCTAGACTTAATTGCTCTTCCACTCAAGCATCTATGCTTTTATGTGATAACCTTAGCACTGTTTTAATAAGTGCCAATCCCATTTTGCATTTTAAATCCAAGCATTTCAAGCTTAATTTACATTTTGTCTGAGAGCGTGTTCTGTCCAAAGAAGTCATTATCACTCATATTCCATCCTCTGTTCAAGTAGCAAATATTCTTACTAAACCTCTATCTTCTTTTTTATTGCAAGCATTGAGGAACAAACTTCGAGCTTGCCCTTTTCTATCTCGAGTTTGCAAGGAGGAGACAAAGGAAAGGGTACTTCAAATTCAAGGGAAGTGTCAAAGTAAATAATTTGCATGTGTATAAATGTATGCTTTTGTTATAAGTCTATTATTATGTTAACCAATTAGTTGGTTGTTATAAATGAGAGGCACGTGAGTTACTGCATATATATACACATAAGAGTGAGCATTGTATAGGATATGAAATAGATAACAAAGCTTACGTATTTTCTTTCACTCTAGTCTTCTATACTTCTAAACCATCTCTTAACATCTAGCATATGTATAAAAAAAATTAAGTAGAACTTTCTATATTGTTATTATCAAGTTTTTAAGTAAAAACATAATAAATGTATAATTTTATAAACAAATGTAAGGTTTTTGTAATCTAATATTATGTAATTGAATTTTTGATAATTTTTTTTGCACATATCATATTTTAATTAGAAATTTAATACTAAAAATATAAATAATTGTAATTAAAATCTAATCCTATTAGCACAATTTTTTTTTAATAAAATGATTGATTAGGAAGATGAAATTTTTATTGTTATCAATGATTGATTAGGGAGATGAAATTTGTATAAAGAGTACATAATACAGAAAGATAACTTCCCTTATGCAATAATAGAAAATAGCAAGTGTTATACTTTTATAAATTATATAAAGATGAAATTTTTATTGTTATCAATTTAATGTTTAACTATTACGATATTAGAATGAGTTGTATGACATTAAAATAACCACTGAGATAAAAAATCATACACTGTTAGTAAACGAAATTAAAATTCAATTAGTTGCCTAGTGTCTTTTTTCGAATTACGCGTTGTGCTGATATTGAAATTCTAGCAAAAAATCAAAAGACAAAAGACAAATAGAAGCATATCATCATTACAATCACCACCAATGGTGTTTTGGCTTTTACTCTTACTATAAGATGATAATGATGAGACGATAATAACTTGACCTTGAGCTTTGGTGATGTGAAAGAACAAATCCTGCATTATTAAGTCTTGAGAGAATGAAAGGATGATAGGAAATCTTTAATTGCATAAAGTCCAACTCCTTCACCAATCAACCAAAGACCTCCACATCTTTAAAACACCCATAATTTTGTTTTTCCTTTTCTTTTTCTTACTGATCGAACATCTATGAAATTGATGTAAGGTCTTACCAAAACCATGTTACAAGATATCTATATTCACTCAAATTATTTTAGGCGATTATCACCTTGTAATAGAATGTCCCACACATAGATTAGAAAATATGACAATGAAAAAAAAGTTAGGATGTCTAACATTATTAATTTTAAGAAGCCAGCTTAATTATAAAAAGGTGAAAAATTCCATTTGTGGTAGTGATAACTGAAAAAGCTAAACGAAAAATATTTTATGTAGAAATATCTATGCAATTGGTCACATTTCATGGAAAGCGGGGAACATTCAAGAGAAAATTACGTGCTTACTAAGATTCATATAAAGTACCTTGAAAATTATATATATATATATATACGCACATACACACACATATACAATACTTTGCTCATTGACAGATAGATTCGTGCATTATTTGTTGTTTTGATATGCAATCTTATTAAACATAGATGGGGTCACAGTAGCCTCAAATTTTCTTTATTAAAAAACATATCATTTCAAAAATTTGAAATATATTTATGCCCTAATTATATATGTTGTGTCTAGGACAAAAATGTATATGATAACAACAGAGCAAGATTTGACATAGTGCTAGGAAGCTATTTTAATCAATTACTAGTGATAATGGCAAACTGCTATTGATGTGGCATCTAGGTTTTTTTGATATATTTTTAAATTCAATCCAACAACTTTGATATTAGTATATATAATGAAAGACACACACAACTAGCCAATAATTATAAATATAAGAAAAAGCTTAAGCAAAATGTAGTTAATGAATGAATGGATCAACATATAAAATGAAAAAGTTAGATGGAGATGCAGGCAATAGTATGTCTATAGTGACAAGCCAAAGTAGAATCTGGCTGGAGTTTCAAGTTTTTGTTTGTTTAATCAAATTGATGTTGGAGAGGTTTGGAACCTGTCCTTTTCCTCTATCTAATGTTGTCTTCCCAAACCCTACATGATTGGATGCTATGCTCTTAATCTCTTCTTCTTTCTTTATTTTTTTCATTCCAATCTTCATTGCTTTCCTGATGTTAATTACCATGTCCTTTGATCTCTCATCTTAGCCGTTCATTCCAGCAATAGAGATCTCAATTTTAATTTAAAATTTGAGTTTTTACGATAAATTTTTAACCTCAATATACCAATTGGTCCAAGGATAACAAATCTGACAAAACATATGTTTTAAGAACCACCAAAAAGTGTGGCTAAAAGTCGGAACCATGTTCCTTCTAGTTACCCACAATGATGTAAGTGAAAGCCATATATTTACTTATATGAGCCAACATATTAATGGAGAGGAGAGAGATAGACATGCATGGTTTAGTGAAAAAGAAAGAAGGCAAGGGAGTTTCCTTGGAAGTGGAAACAATCTCAAGACACATGGAAAGAAACTAATATATTTTTAACAAAACATAGATCAATTTGGTGTTTGTGTAATGACTTTGAATATTTGTTGAGTACAATAAACAAGGGTAAACCAACAGATTAGGGGAACATCACTTCTTTTCTTTAAACCACAAAATGTTTCTGTAGGCATTGTTGGCATAGTTCAAATTAATTATTGGTCCAACATTATATTATCGTATTTTACTTCTAATTTTATTGGAATTAATTTATTGACTATGTTTCGATACCATCATATTTGAGGACATAACTGTTTATTTTGGAAGAACTTGTGAAATGGGAGCTAACACCTTTTATATTATTTAACCAATGCTTTTTTTTTTTTTAAGGTATCCCTCTTAATAAACATTATCTATATCTTTTGGATAAATCACACTCTTCTTTCTTGAGAAATATTCAAATTAAATGATTATTTTTTTATTTTAAAAATCTACACTCTTCTTTCTAGTAAAATTAAATGATGTTGATCTCTCTTACATCAAAAAATGAGTTATAATTTCATTTTTCTTATTATAATATTCTTATATATATATATATTATTTAGACAATAAAATAAGTATTAAATGTGTATTTGGTTAATATAAAAATAGTTAATTTTTTGAAGTTAGAATAAATTAAATTTATAATCTTAATACAAAATAAATAATATTGAAATAAAAGTTTAATTTGTTAATAAAGGTATTATATTATTTTAAAGAATATTTTAATTATATTTTAACTTAATTTTTTTTAAAAAATATATTTTACTCCTAAAGCAAACCAAGCCTTATCTATTTTATATATAAAATGATGAAAAGGAGCCCGCGACATTATCTTTTCCTTTTTTTCTGAACTGTTTTTGGTCATTTCAGCTTTACATTTAAGTCAGTTTCCGTGATTTGTAGCTTTGGCGCGGCCCGATTAATTGGATTGTTCAGTGTAGGCTTTCTTTGAATATTTCAATGACCAAACACAAAGGCGACAAACTTTTAATTGAACCCATCAGGCCCATACGGAACAGGTCCTTCCGTGTCTAAATCTCAGCCTGTGGGCTTCCCACCAAGGAGAAACCTTGGTCCGTGGGCCGTAGGTCATTGATTTTATTGGGCTTTTTCTTTGGAGCCACACTTATAACATGCTTTGATGTTGAATTTTTTTAAGAAAATTAAAAAAGAAAAAATGTTATTAATGGAAGAAATTTTCAGAGAGTAAGCTTGGGTCTTAATTTCAATAAAGCGTAAAAATTACTTCTGACTAAAAAAAAAAAAAAAAAGGAAGTGCACACTGCATACAATGTACATAAATTATTCTTTCTTTTTTTTTGGTCAATGATATTTATTCCATGAATACTGGAAACATTAAAATACACCAAGAGGTTTGGAAAAATAAACAAATTAAAACACAAACACACATATTAATGATTTTGAGCATTGCCTTAGGATTGAGATGAGGATGAGATGAGATGCTCATGCTGTTGCCATCCTTGCTTGAGTTTGTTGGAAGATTTTGGATCTCTGTAGATTCCATACACCAACAACTGCATCACTCCCAGCAAAAACCCTGTTCCGTTTGGCACCTATACAGAATTGATTGCGATGACTAGCTACGAACTCCATATAATATCCAAGTTAATAGCATTTAAGACTAATGCAAATTAACTAATATGCTTACCCCCAGGATATAGTCGCCTACCAGGATAGCGTACAACAACCAAACGCCACCGTTTAAGAACATGAAAAACGAGAGGAAGAATGGCATATATTCCACGCTTTTCGTCGTCACGACTGCTTTCTGAAAATTAATTTATTACAACCATCATTCTATTTTTCCTACTAAACACTTCATACATAGTGATAGAGCAAATTAATTAGGGTAAGCTCACGTTGTTACTTTAAATTGAAATGGTACATATAAACTCGTTCAAAAATTAAATATTATTAAAAATTGTGGAGATCTTGATTTCAATCGTCTTAATTCTCATGTAAATATAAAGAATAAAATGCACATATTTTTTTTTTTAAAAAAAAAATTGTTAAAATTTAATTAAAAAATGTGTATTTTGATTAAAAAATTAAAATCAAACTAAAGTATAAAATAATATTTTGTTTTAGAAAGAAATTGTATATATTTTAAAAATTAAAAAATAGATTATGTAATTCTAATAAAACTTAAGAGAACTTTGTATAATTTATTTAAATATAAAATATTGATTTATCAAATTAATATCTTTAAAATAAGGACAAAAAAAACCCAGAAAAAAGGAATCCTCCAAAATAGACCCCAAAATCTGACTATCCAGGGGACATGGTGTTTTTAAACATGTGGTGGAATGACGTTGATGCATGTGCAAGTGGAAGGAAGGAGAAAGAAAACGACCCATTGTGTCTGCTTCAAATACTGGAAGGGCTATACACGAGTGGTGGATAAAGGCCGTCGTACACCCTTGGCGCTTTCATAATATACATGAGGAGGATGACACTTTGTACTCGGTTGTTGCCACCTGCCCCATTAATATCTCACACAGCCATTTGTTCTCCATATCGTCTTTTATGGGGTAGGGCCAACATCCTCTTTATGAGGAAGAATTAAGATGTAGAACAATAAAAATAATCTATTAACTTAATAATAATAACTGATATTAAAAATTAAAATTCAAACTATCTAAATTTTTCATTAAAATAACAACACAACATGCTGCTACCTCAAGATGCAGAAAAACCGCGTCCAGGGGCGATCTTGATAAACCCATCTCTTTCGTCAATATTGCATTTGTCTCCACGTTTCTTTTTTTACAAATATATCTAGCTTGTGTGGCATTCCATCACAAGTTTTAAAACATGTCATCTCCCTAGTGGCGAGGAGGGGAGGTTAAGGAGGCTAATTTTTTTTTTATATTAATAATTTTTTGTATTTTATTCAAAACAATTTACTGTTTTATAGTATGTTGTTTAAATAAAATATTTTTATTTTAACTTTTGATTAAGTGAATTGATATTAACTCACTTATAATATCAAATTTTTTTATTTACTAAATTTATAGTATTTAAATTTAAATAAGTAATATACTAATAATTACTCTTCATATTAATATCAATAATTTCACTATTTACATATAAAGGTATTATTCTATATTTACTCAATACTTATATAATACATAATAATAATAATAATAATATACTAAAAAATATATATCATCATTCAACAACATCATAATAGTTTAATAAATAGTTTAAAATAGCATTTTAAAGAAAAAAATAAAATATTTATTTAATGAAGTATAAAAATTTATCACTATTAATTGCAAAAATCTATATTGACAAAGCATAATAAATATTATCTTATTTAACAAAATTTTCAAAAATTTTTAAAAGTAATTTCAGAAAGCAATTGTTATAGAACCACTAAAAAACAAATGAGAAAGAAAAAAATAAAAGAAAAGAGCATGAAAATAAATACATGTGGATTTAATGGATTAAATTTAAAATGTCAAATAATGAAATATATATATTTTCGTAAGTTCAATAAATTCAGAATTTTAAAAAATGTGACATAATATCAAATTTTAATATTATATTCATACAAATTTTACAAAATTAAATGAGGGCAACTGCTCCGTCGCTGCAAGAACGTGGCTCTACCGGTGATAATGGCTTCAATGATATAATTAATTGTTTTTATTCAATATGCTGTTCGTAATTTCTTAAAATTTCAGTGGGTTTAGCTAATCTTATATTACGTCTTTGATGGTGTATATTAAGATTTTCGTTTTTCACCCGTTTAAATAAATCATCCTTCGATCAAATAAAAAGTCAATGGAGTAACTTGTTAAAGTTTCGTATTGATAAAAATCTTCCAAAAAAAGAAACAAATTAAATATCAAATCAATTAGTTGAAAGAAAGTCTTCTATGTTTTTGTTTCATATATAGTGGCATAGTATTCAAACTAATTCGTGATCCCAAAATTTTGCACCAGCCATTTTGTCCTCTGTCACGATCAGGTGATCAATATGCAATTATTTTGTACCCAATAAGAAAATGGCAAATTAAGATACTGGACTATAAGTATTGACCTTTAGCGAGACAATTAATAAAGTTATAATCTTTAAAGTAAAGTTTACCGGAAAATGTGTGGTGTTTGGAAGAAGGAAGGCAAATTAAAGATAAGAGATGGTCTTGGTTGCTTACCATGGCAGCTAGAGGGGAGCCATACATGACAATGTTTAAAGCGGCACCCATCATTCCGATGGCATTAATACGAGCTTCTCCTTGCAACGCTAATTGAGTAGCTATTATAGCCACTGCTAAAATGCCCACATCTAAAATTCCGACCAGAATTGCAGTTTTGGCCTGAAAATGTGATTTATTACCAGGCAAAATTATATATATATATATATCTCTGCCAGCTATGTTTAAAGAAAGACCTTAATGAACATGGAGATGACTTGTAGATCTAGATGGCTTACCCTTATCTTGGTTGGCGCATATACAAGAAATAGAATAACGTAGGCGGTTTCCACTACAACACCGAAGCCATTGACGGTGGCCACAAGGTATTCTCCGGCCTTCATGAATCCATAATAAGTCCACAAAGAGGAGTTTAGCAATGTGCAAATGTAAGGCAGGCTTTCAAAATCTTCCGTAGAGCGGTGCTTTATTATTCGCCAGAACGTCGGCCTGCAATTTATCAAGTTGTTGATATATGCATTTCGTTAATTTTGCAAACGATGATTCAACTCTGTTTCTCTATCTCACACTAGCTACTGGGTGAACAGATCATTATATTGGATGGAAAAGTTGGAAGTAGAAGCCTTACACTGGCGAAAGAAACATGAGAACTGAAATGATGTTTCCTGCAACAAAGGAGATAATTAAGTTGAGTCATAATTAGCTACTTGCACGTTAGGACAAGAAAATGCTATTTTTATACCTACAATCCCAACAAAGAAACTCAGTTCTGCCATGTTTGTGAGCTAACTGAGTAAGATTTCAAAATAGATGGGCTTCTTTTCTTAGTATTTAGATAGACTGAGAGAGAAGAAAGAGGCAAGAGCTTCTTTTAAAGGGCCAAAAAGTTACAGTTAACTCGCGGTTCATACGCTGAACAGCGACGTACGGTATATATGAGGAAATTATTAGGTTGCCATATTTAGGTGTGGCCGTAACCCGTTAGTAATAATAAACAGTAGCCTGTTTACATATACCAACTGGGAAATTATTTTTATGAAAGTCAATGTGATTAGAAACTAGAAATAAAGTCGTGGGCCTCTTTCTTTGTGGTTCTGAAAAAAACCCTAACATTTTTGGGAAGACTTAGCGTAAGTGGGTTCTGTGGATGGAGGCTCCGGCCACCATGGCCAACGAAGCAAAAATTCAAACTACTCTCTTTGGTCTTCTTCCTTTCAAAACTATTCTCTCAAATCATTTTCTAAGCATGTGTTCTTAAGTTTGTCTCACAAATCTCACATGTGCTTCCTCTTCACATAAAGCTGCTGCCCATCAGCAAGCCCTTTGCCCTCCGCGTGGGATCCACTAAACTCCAAAGCCTTTCCATTATGCAAAACCTCAAATCTTTTCCAAGTTGTCCTACTCAGATCGATGATTCATGATCATTTTCCAACCTGCTTCAATAGGCATTTTACAAAAATCTATTTATTCAAAGGCACCTTCCCTCTTATATCAGTTTTGCGCAATTTGCAGTGGAACTCACTAAACTTACCTTTCTCCTCGTTTCTGCTTTGTCATTATTGAACATCGTTTTCATTATATCTATTCCTTCTTCTATCTGTTGCGTGTTCATGTCTAGAAGAGTGCTAACCTTATGTATATTTTTTTTATTAGTCTAATTTTATGGTTTGTCAAAAAAAGGCCAATTTCATTAAAGTCTATAACTCAAAATATTAACATCACTAATGACTCAGTCGATTTGGAAAAAGAACACTTAGAGTTGACAGGTTACATTTAATTATTTTCTCCCTATCATTTGAATTTTCATTCCCATCTGAGCTGATCATTTTTCTTTCAAATGCAAATCCTCTAAACTTTCAACAATATTAAGGACCTAATTAGAGTTCTAATATTACCCAGAAAATTTTTCCTCTTTTTCTTATGCGCAATATTACCCAGAATTAAATTCGATAGTATGAAACATATAAGACTGATTATATTCTAAATGAATCGCAAGAGAAATAGGACCACGTGTAGATGTACCGGTGGAGATAACGATGAATAAAGCTGTCAGAGATAATGACACAATAGCGTCATATCTGACAAGGACAAAATTAGAACCCTAAGCTTAGACCTCTGATAATTAAGTTACCAATTAAACTATTTTTTTACATGTTTTTGAGTATGTGCGTGCGTCCGTGCTTTTAAATAATAATATTTATTTATTTATTTTTATAAAATAAGTTTATTAAAAATATTTTTGTAAAATCTATATATATATATATATATATATATATATATATATATAAATTCTTGTAAAGCCGCAACGTAGATAAATTGTTTATTATGTAATTTTTACAGGATTACGTGCTGAATATTATTTATATACTATTTATGTCTATATATTATATTGTTTATATATTATTTTCTTTTTTTTTTTATTTTCTTTTTTTGTGGAGCCTATTGGTACATTTTCTGAATCCCTCGCACCTCGCGGGGAAAAAGCAACTAGTTTATTTTAAGAGTTCCCATTTTAAAGATGATGTGTTATCTCTGGTCATGTTTACTGTTTAATTATTTATTATAGTAATCTTGGTCTTGGACTCAATGTAATATATTCTTCATTTTCATGTAAAATTGAAAACTTTCTCACTTTAATCTGAAAAATGAAAAGGAGTTAAGGAAAAAGGATTGTGATATAACTTAAAAGGGAAAAATGCGAATACTCCCATTTTAACCATGACCCATTTGCAAGTTAATATCCCTTGAACTATAAAAATTTAAAAATGCTTTTTTCAACTGTGACTCATTTACAAATACCTTCCGAAATTAAAAAAAAAATAATCGACAAATAGCTCCCTACACTTTCATATGTCTGTATTTAAATTCACTTGTCCATTTTTTAGTTAAAACATATTTCTCCATATAAATTACAGCTTCAACTTCCATTTTGTTAGATTTCTTATTTAAATTAATTGTCCATGTGTTATTTCTAGATTAGACCTGATCATAGGTTGAGAAGCCCGCTCGGTCCGAAAAATATGGATATGAGCCCGGAAAAAAAAAGCCCGTTTTCAAAACGGGCCGGGCTCGGGCTTTTTTAAAAGCCCAGCCCGATATAAGCCCGGCCCGAATATATATATAAATAATATCTATATCTATACATATTATATATCTATAATCTATATATCTATAATTCTATATATATAATATATGTTAAATATTATATTTTCACTCACTCACGCTAACCGAGAATTGGAAGTATGCAAACTCTGCATTCTGCAATTGGTGGTGTTGCATTTCTCATCTCTTGCTTAGACGCTTAGCTCCCTGTTCCTTGTTCCCTGTTCTTACTTCTTAAATCCAATTCCCATCCTTCTGAAGCAGTTTAATTGTGTTTCTCATCTCTCATCTCTCGCTTAACTCAGATCTGGTATTCTGGTATCGTCACTCACAGACACAGTCTAAGAAATTTATTTTGCTTCCTTCCTCGAAAACCCCGTTTGAGGTCTTGTGCGCTCACTGCGCTCCTTTCACTAACCCCAGCCCCCTTCATTTTGCTTCTGCATTTTGTCGGCCAAACACAAACACGGCACCATAGCAGACCATCGCAGATCGCACACACGCATCGCATCGCAGGCTCACTCCAAGCTCGAGTTTTCCACTTGTAGCAGCCACGAACAACCACGTCCTCGACTCATAGGTTCACCAGCTATTACCAGTCACCACCATCAATAACAAGGTATATTTCAAAATTCAAATGAGTACCATTCAATGAACTATGGAATCAGACATTGTTTGCAATCATCTATTGTAAATTTGTAATGGACCTTAAAATACTAAAGCTACTCTGATTTACAGATCATCGATAAAGTATAAAAAAATGAGTAAGCTCACTGACTGGATCTGAATAAAATTGACTATTTGTATCCTTAAACTCAAACCCATCCTTTTCCCTCTTCAATTTCATAGTTCATTATATGCAAATGCCAATGCAACGAAATGTTTGGGTATGGTACTTATTGGGTATCTAGTATATATTTTGAGAATGATATTATTTGCCTCTGTCTCCATATATGTTTAGGAAACACAGATATACAACAGATAGGAATGTTCAAGTTAGATGCCCCACTATGAAGTTACAGAATTGAATAACCAAATTGTTTAAAAATGTGTTTGGAAAGATTTGTGTGAATCAAAAGGATATTTGTAAGGAAATGATATTCCTTCTCTTTTAAAGAATCAATAGGATTTGATTTTGATATTGTTCACAGAAATTAAAGCTTCAAATTTGTTTTAACTTTAAGATAGTAATTGTGTTGATTGTTGGATGCCTACCATATGTTTGATAAATTATCTAGTTAAGAATTATTTAGTATATCTTGACAATTATAGTGTTTAATGATAAGTATTATTTGTTTTAGGGCATTTTATAATTTTGTTTTGCCTATTGGTAACTTTTTGAAGTTCAAATCAAAAGTGCAAAAAGAATATGGCAAGTAATGGCAACGATCATACAGAAGCAAGTAATGCTAACAATGCCTCAACAGAACAAATTGTTGTGCAAAACTTAGATGTTGGGGATGAAAATTCTCCTGAATGTGATCAAGTTAAGAAGAGAAAAAAGCAGACTTCTAAAGTGTGGTTGCAAATGACAAAGATGGAAGATGGAAGTGCTCAATGCAACCAGTGCAAAAAGCTTTTTGTGGCAGAATCACACAAAGGTACTTCACATTTAATTCGTCATTTGGTTGTTTGTAAGAAGCGTGTAATACCAGATATTAGAAAGTATAGTAAGTTGGGTAGTTCAACTGATACTGATGGGGCAACATCTTTAACATAATTCATTTTTGATTGGGACAAAAGTCGGAAGGCAATTGCAAATTTTCTCGTCTGTGCTAAGCTACCTTTTACTATTGTTGAGTTACCTGCTTTTAGACAAATGTTGCAAACCCTTACATCTGAAAGTAAGACAATAAGTAGGCATACAATTAAGAGAGATGTTATGGCCATTCATTCAAATGAACAAATATTTGTAATGGAGGAAATGGCAAAGGCACCAGGTAAGATTGCTTTAACTTCTGATAATTGGAGAGCTGAATACACAAATGATGAATATATGTGTATAACGGCTCATTGGATTGATGTAGATTGGAAACTACAGAAAAGAATCATTTGTTTTAAAGCTATATCATTACCTTTTACTGGAATTTCTTTGGCTGATGAGGTGGCCTCTTGCTTGTCTGCATGGAAAATTGATGAGAAAATAAGTAGTATTACATTAGACAATGCTAGTTACAATGATGTAATGGCTACTTATTTAAAGATGAGATCTTCCATTTCTAGAAATTTGGTGTGTGATGGCATCTTTTTTCAAATTCGATGCTCTTGCCATATTTTGAATTTGATTGTACAAGCTGGGATGAAAAATGTGGATAATGTTATTACAAAGATTCGAGATGGGGTGAAATTTATTAAAAAATCAGCTCCTAGAAGAAGGAAATTCTATGACATGGCTGAAAATAATTTCAACTTGGTTACAACTAGGAAATTGAGAACTGATATGTGTGTGAGATGGAATTCTATATTTTTAATGCTTGAACATGCCATTTATTATCAGAAAGTATTCCAACATTGGGGCGAAAGGGATCATAGTTTTGGAATATTTATGCTATCTAATGAAGAGTGGGATAAGGTAAAATTACTTCATAAGTTTTTGAAGCCATTTTATGATGCTACTCTTGTGTTTTCGTCCACCAAGAATCCAACCTCTAACATATATTTCAAAGGAGTGTGTAAGATTCATTTGTGCTTGTTTGGAGCTTATAAAAACCCTCCTGATTTCATGGCGGATATGATTTCAGATATGGTTGTAAAATTCCAAAAATATTGGGATGAATATAATTTGTTACTTGCTTGTGCTGTTGTATTGGATCCAAGGGAGAAGTTGATTTTTGTTGAGTATGTTTTTCATAAACTTTTTAACAATGCTGATGAACATGTGGGTAAGATTGTCAATACACTTCATGCAATATTTGAGCACTACAAAGAAAGTAATAATGTGAATCCATCAAGTGTGCGAGCTTCTGGAAATGCTAACTTACAATCAAGTGTTGATATTGATGAATTTGATGATTTTACCCAATTCAAGTTGTCTAAAAGACAAACACAAGTAAGAAAATCAGAGTTGGATATCTACTTGGAAGAACCAACCGAGGAAATGGTTACAAACATTAATATTTTGGATTATTGGAAATCCCATGCAGTGTGATTTCCTAGGCTTGCAGCAATGGCTCAAGATATTTTGGCCATTCCAATATCTACTGTGGCTTCTGAATCAACTTTTAGCATTGGAAAGAAAGTAATTAATCCTTGGAGGAGTTCATTAAGTAGGAAGACTATTGAAGCCCTAGTATGTTTAGAGGATTGGCATCGTGCAAAAGGCTTTACATGGGGTATATTTTTTCTTTTATTGAATATTTTGATAACTTCTTTTGAATTTGCTATTGTTCATTTTTGTAAATTAAGTCTTTGGTATTATGGCATTTTAGGAGATCCTCAATTAGATGATGCAACTTCCTCAGATGATGAAATTGGCCCTGCATCTACCTCAGAGGACATTTTATGATTTTGTAAGCTTTTAAGCATTATAAGAGTTTTTTCTATTGTTATGTTAATGACAAAGTAAATAATATATATATTCTTTTTGGTTATTTCATGAAGGTTTTGAAGTTTGCAAGGATGGTTAAGATTTGAAGATTGAAGACTTTGGACTTTGGATATTTTATGTTCAATGAGTGATTAATTTTTAATGTTGTGTTGATGGGAAAATCTGTTGTTTGTTATTGTTATGGATTATGTAATGTATGTTTCATTTTCAAGACTATATCTATGAGTTAACTGTTATTATTGTGTTGGATTGTATAATCATATTACTTCAAGAATGCTGGCTTGTGGTGTGGAACTATGGTCACTGAGGTTTAGGTTTCCTCAAGAATGTTGGCTTGTGATGTGTAACCATGGATGTACATGCAGCAATTTCTTTCTCTATTTCATTTAGGCACATCATTTCTGTTTTTTGATTTTCAATGTGGTTTGTGAAAGTAGTTTCTGCATACTGATTTTGATCATATGTCTACATATCCTTTAAGTGTAAGAATAATGACCAAATTCCAATTAGGTGTTCCAATTTTATTTATTGTAGGCATGTTAAGATAATAAAAATTTGACTAGCTAAAGAACATAGACCCAAGGTCTATTGCCAATATTCAGTCCAGTGGAATTAGAGAATTATTAAAGTTTCTAAGAATGTCTTATTTTTCCTTAGAAATTATTTCCTTGGATGGTACAATTGCAATATTCTATATCCTTCTCCCTTCATTTTCCAAGTCTGATCCTTTGCCACTTCCTTTTTCATTTGAGCAATGTTGCACCTTGCTGAGATTGTTGTTAGTGTGGTTCCAAAGAGTTGATAACAATTGAATGTGATTGTTTGATTCTGTCTTCATTGCTATCCAAATTACTTTCCACCATATACCTTATTATAAGCCATATGGAAATTTATAATTTATTACTTTTTCCTGCCTATGATATTTAAGATTTTATCCAGGCAAATTTCAAGGTGTAGATGATGTTTTTCTGTTTAAAGATGCATGGAATTATTTTTACCTTTGGAAATATCTTATTTTGATAATTACTTTCTTTCTCCTTAGAACCTTATCTACAGAACTTATCCTTTTCATTGCAGATGACATATCTAGATTATCAACCTTCTATCACATTGGCCTTTTCTTTGATATTCTTAATATTTATGCCATAGGGAGTTACAGATCCAGGTAAGTAATTCAATTTTGGTATCTTAACCGATTGACAACTATTCTACTTATTTAACAGAGGAAATAGAAAGTAATTGTTTACTTTTATTTTAATTCTAATTTTTGAAGGCATTGTTGGTTTATCTGTTACATAATACATATGGACTTAATCTGAACATGTTACAAGCTTGGGTGATATGGAATCTTTGCAACATGGAGAACAAAATTATATCAGTAGGTTCTGAACATTTATTTGATATAACATATGCATACCCACAAACACTAGGTTCTGTCCCAAAAATTAGACTTATGTTGGTTTCTTAATATGGCTTTGCCTTCACTTATTGACATGCTTGTAGGCTTTGGATAAGTGTCAACTTGGAGATGAAGTTTGAAAGAAAGAAAGAAAGCTAGACTCTGCAGGTTTGTCTTTTATTTTAACTTTTTTTCCCCTGTTGAACATAAAGATATAACATTTCTTGATCCCAGAACTGAAATTTTATTACTTTTGTGAAAATGGGTGTAGTAACTGAAAACCAAATCTTGACAGTATCTTTATTTCCGACCAAGAGCTTCTCGTATCATCAATGGCAGCGAAAATGGCGGTGTCGGTGATGCTAATCCTAACGCTGTTGGTAGTGTGTCTTGACGCTGACAACACCAACAGGGTCTACCAGCCTTGCGCCGATAGCATGATTCAGAGATCCGATGGCTTCACTTTCGGCATTGCCTTTAGTTCCAAGGATTCGTTCTTCTACAATCAACACCTCTAATTTCTTCCCGGTATACATTCCTTTTGATTTCCCTTCTTTTGTTCCCAGCATTGGATGCAGTTCCTTGCTAATATTTGCTTTTGAATCTCACTATTGCATTTTCTTTCTGCTTTTGAAGATGGAATATAGAGAATGAATGTGATTTTGGGTGACTTCTCAGGGTTACTAATTCCTGTAGATTCTGTAGCTATTGTTTGATATTTGGTACTTTATGCATTGCTGTGGTTGTAAGAGGTCTCAGTAGATTTTTTAGGTGCATTCTTATTGGTGCTTCCTGGAGAAGGTTTCTGTTCCAATTTCTTCTTTGATCTGAATCTGTTTGAAGATATTTCTCGAAAGCATTTGAAGGTGGTTTACTAACAGATAAAGATGAAGTAGGATAAAACAATATTCCATTAAAAAAAAAAATCACCACCAAATCAGTTATGCTCAAGTGTAAACTGATGTTAGAAAGAAACTTACACTCATTTTATAGCTAGCGCTTCCTTTCTCAAATGCTTTACATCTTCTAATTACATGCTTGGTTTGGAATTCTAGTATGTTCTTTTGTAAATACAATTGTGTGCTAAAAGAGAGCAGAGATTATGGTTATAAGTTCTGATCTGCATTGGTCACTTCATTTGTTTTTCCAATATGGCACTAGGCCTACTACCATTGGTGCTGTCTTCTTCTCACTTGCAACGCAGATGTTGGCAAAATTATTGGCCGTAAATATGCTCTTAGTGATCTTCAACCACAATTACACGGTCTTCTCTAGTGTTGGCCAGTTGCCATATCTTTGGATCCTTATTTCAGCTTCAACTTGAAATTGTACTACTCTTCATTAATATTACCATTAAAGCTAGCTGCACTCTCTGCATTGACTAAAATGATCTCTTTTTCTGCTGCTTCTAGCTTTCTGTGCACAGATCCATTTCTTAGAAAAATTTCTATTTCTGTTCTTATACGTCAAATTAGATACCTGGTTGTGAATGTTAGTATCTGTTATGTTATCATTTTATGTGTAGAGTTTAACTCAATTTGGATAAAGCTAGTTGCATTACTGTTTCCTTTTCACCTACATTATTAATAGGGCGGGCCGGGCTTGGCCCGCTTCATTTCGGGCTCGGGCTCAGGCCTTAACAATATAAACAGTGACGGGCCCAGGCCCGGGCTCGGGCTCATAAATTCTTCACCTTTTTTTCATTGGCCCCGCCCGTTTTTATATGAGCCCGGCCCGTGATCAGGTCTATTCTAGATCAGCAGGATGTACTAGGTTATAGGCAGAATCTGACGTACCGGGCTCATAAATTCTTCACCTTTTTTTCATTGGCCCGGCCCGTTTTTATATGAGCCCGGCCCGTGATCAGGTCTATTCTAGATCAGCAGGATGTACTAGGTTATAGGCAGAATCTGACGTAAAAACTCTCTCAATTCTATTAACGAGAAAGTGGCAAATGAATTAAAATACAAATATGTGAAAGTGCAGAGGGTATTTACTGATTTTTATGGTTCATACAAATTAGTCATAATTAACAACAGACGTTTTAGTACATTTTTCCTAACTTAAGAAAAGGAAAGATAAAGGTAGGAATAAAGAGAAAGGAAAATTATAATTGAGGATCCAACATTAAATATATTTATAATAAAAAATTTTAAAATTATTCTAAAGAATTTAAAGATTAAAATTTTAAATTGTACAAAAAAATTATAATTTATGACTCAAAGTTAAAATTTTTATTTTTGAATCATTTAGAATAATTTCAATATTTAAAATTTTTTAATATATATATATAAAGAGAAAATAAAATTATAATTAAAGACTTTAAATTGAAGGTATTTATATTAAAAAATTTAAAATTTGAAATTATTTTTAAAATCTTAAAGACTAAAAGTTTAAACTACATAAAAAAAATTCCAATTTATATAAGTGAAAATTTTGTATCTTTAAATCTTTTAAAATAATTTCAAATTTTAAATTTTTTCTTATACATATCTTTAATTTAACATACTTAACTACAATTTTTAGAAAGATTAAAGGATAAAAAATAATGAAAGAGAAATATTAAGCTTTTCAAACTTTAGCGCTTCCCAACATTTGTGCCATGAGATTGTAATTTGACTTACTTGAGTAACATGGGCTCTTTTGGACTTTCATAACCATTATTAAAAGATAAACCTGAGTTGCAAAACCCAAAAGTTAATTGGCCAAAAAGGAGAACTAAAAGTTATAATGACTTTTAGATAATCTTTGCCCAACCTAGTTCTATTTATTGATTTTTTTTTTTGGCTGAAAATATATAGCATATAATCATTGTAAAATGAAAGAAGGGAGATAAACTCTTCAAGACAAGAAAATCGCCATATATACTCTGAACAACACAGTCAACAAATTGATTGATTAACAAGCTAGGTTGATCAGCCATACAGCTTAGGTAGAAATTAAAATTCTAATAACTAGGATGGTTCAGTATGTATGAGGTTGACAATACATAAACCTTGAAAATTGAAACTGAGTTGAATCCCAACCCAAAAGATATCCTACTTGATTAATTTCTTTTTCTTCTTCCCTTCAATTCAGTTGAGATCGTCCAGTAGCATTTTTTGGAGTATGCAAATCTTCGTGGCCTCCACACTCCATTTATTGGTTATTATTATTATTTTTTTCCAGTAGTTATAATAGGAATCACAAATATTACATTCCATAAGCTTTTCGTGATTAAGGATTTTCTTAAATCTATTAATAATCAGAGATCCTACATCAGAATCATGCTCTATAAGGGGATAGGAATGAGGCGAAGGGTTTCAAGGAAAATCAACCATTGAAGATCTATAGAGAGAGGGCCTGTAATAGTGGATGGAAATATGGAAGGCAAGGACAAAAAATAAACAGAGGAGCAAATTGAAAGTGATTCAATGAGGAAGATTCTGACAAATTGGCGAAGGATGAAGATGAAGTGGTAATGGAATAGAGACAATTTGATCTAACAATAAGAAAACAAGGAACGACGATCCATGGCAAGGGAGAAAAGAATAGATTTGTGGACAATGGTAATGAATGAGGATATAAAAAAGTAGACATGCAGCAAGGTGCGAAAGAGAGACAGACTAGAGTCTCATTTACCCCACTGTTATCTATTAATGGTTATTCATGATTCTTCATATATTATTCATTTCATTCCCTAATAAATTAGTTGTAAAAAGATAAGAGAGATTCTCATTGACCTCGCTGTTTTTTTTTTCTTTTTTTTTTGGGGTAAAATAAACGGGCCAAAGCAAGAGATAGAAAAGCTAGAGAGAAATTATAATTCGGGACATAGAGCTCCCCAATGCATCATCCAAAACGATTGATAAAAGATCTGTTGGAACCTCTTCCCATAACACAGTATTATGGAATTGGGCAGCACCTAACCTGGCTAAAGCATTAGCAAGCTTGTTAGCCATACGCGTCACGGGAGCAAGGCGCACAATCCAGTTGAGAAATATAAGAATTAAGAAGGATCACAGCGTGAAGAACCACACTTCAACGAGATACTTGGGTTCTAGCAGCTTGCACCTACTGGATAGCTTCTACAGAATCAGTCTCCACTTTAACTTGACGATAGCCAAGGTCCCTTGCCATGGAGAGACCAAATACAAACCCTAAAGTTCAACGTTAAAATAGTAACATTGCTCAACTATCGACTGAAGCCTTTTATTCACACCCCTTGTGCATCTCGCAGCATACCTCCACAATGAACCAGCTTGATTACCTTGAAGAGATAAACCAGTCACAGTTCATCTTAAACCACCCCTCTGGCAGCTTCTTCCACTTCAAACTAGGATAACTCTACTGGTAAGGATAAGCTACACCACTTTGGCATGGTGGAGGAAGAGATAGAATCAAAAAGTCTAAAAATGGCATAAGCCGGGCTAGGAGGTCTTCGAAAGTTCAGATTAAAGCTGTGTAAGTTCCGCCACTCTTAAAGCATCCAAATACTGAGACTCCAAATGACAACCCATGGATATTTAGAAGTAGCATCCATTTCTAGCTTGAGGTTATTCGTGAACCTATCTGATAAACTCCAAGAGAAGAAGCAAGGTCGAAAAGAAGCTATCACCAAGTTTTTCCAAACCTTTTGAGTAAGAGAGCAGTCTCTTAAAACATGAAGGACATCCTTTTCCCTCCCTGCACAATGAGCACAACAAGGGTTAGAGTTGCTCCAACTACTTCTTTTTTGCTTGGTTAAAATTTCATTTTGAATAGCAAGCTGCATAAAACACCGGATGTGCTCTGGGCCCTTCCACATCCATAAGCGATCCTATATAGAAAAACCAAACTTTGAAGAGAAAGTTCATCAGAAGATTATAAGCACTTTTCGCCATATACATAGCTATTGGATCACCCCTCGAATCCATACAGTTAGGGCCTAAGTTCTCATAAGGAGGCAAAGAAGCAGTGATGCAACCGATCAGAGGATGAGGGAGGATGGCCTGTAAAGCTGCGGTATTCCATTTCCCTTTAGATGTGAACCAATCCTTAACTTAAGAATGCATAACCTCATTATCACAAAGGCTTCGAAGAGCGTTAGCGAGCCTGAGGTCTAGGTCCAGCCTCGGCTTAAAGAAAAAGGAAATACTGGACCCCATCCTCACCTTCCATATGGTACTAGCTGAGATGACATCATGTTGCTTCCAAATAAATTGCTAGAAGGGGAGTCAGTCGATTTACTATTGAAGTTGCAATAACTGTTAGAAAAAGAATAAGAATATAAGTAACAGTAGGAAGAGGCATAAAAATCACTGTCTTTAAAAAAGAGTGATGGTTTATATAGGAGATTACAAACAATGCTTTTTTAAGATACAATAAAACTTTTAAAGAAATATTGAAAATAATTTAAAACTTTTGTTTTAGAATAAAATTATTTATAAATTCTAAACAGTTGTTTTTTAATAGTTTCGGCCTTCAATAGTTATGTCTATTTATTTTATTAATAGGCATACTTATTTTCTATTAACAAAAATATATATTCTCTTTTAATAATTGTCTTTTGATAGACATGTATTTTTTTAATTAACAAACATGCTTATTTTTTATCAATAAATATTTATTTTAACAGATATATTATTTTGTTTAATTTTAAATTTTAAATAATTAAATTAAGAATATCAAATTTGATTTCTTTCAAAGGCCCAAAGGCCAAACCCTAAGTCTAAGTTTAAATGTTTAAAAAAAATATATATATATATATTAATATATGTTATTTTAGACAATCTAAATGGATTTACTTTTATATACCTCTAAATAACATTTTTTCTATTCAATGTGAGATTTTAAATCCCACTCTATATTACAAACTACATAACAATTAGTTTGTAATATTACTTCATAATATCATGCATATTAAAAAAATATCTCATAACAATTTGAATTTCTTGTTAGTATAAATCCCTTAAAGTTTTGACAAAGTTATTGATATTTTAAGATTTCAATCACAACTTCTTGTGCCAAAACTGAAAGAATTACACACAAAATATTATTAAATGCTATGAGGTTTCAACATTTTGCTTTAGCACTTTTATGGCCATGTACTAATCTTAGTTTCATAAATATTTATAAGATCAACCCCTTAAATCTTGTTTGAAGCGGCACCACTTCAATATTCATATAAGTAGAGCTTGTCATTATGTTCTAATTACTTCAGACATTTAACAACTCCATTAAGATTTTTGTTTTATATGCTTGTTATTTCAAACATTTGTAACTCTATGAACTGCTTTTGTAATAATTTATATAACATATTCTACTATGAAGTTTTACTAGGAAGTCTAATGCTTATTCAATACATAATAACTCATTGTTACCCATTGAATTTGTATTGTTAAAATGTATACTGACTCAAAATTAGGATCCTATTACTAGTGTTTTAGTATAAGGGTTTAAGCCCCATTTATTCACGAGTTTGTTGTACTATATCTTTTGATAATACCTTGGTAAGAGAATCAACCAAATTCTTGCTTAATCATACATAAATCATCATAATTCCATTTGTTATCAACTTTCTCATAAAAGCATGTTTTAAGCTTATATGTCTTAATTTCCCATTATATTCCTTATTGTAAGCTACACCATTATAGCTTAACTATCACAAGATATGGAAATGGATGGTGTAGTTTATGGCCACAACTTTCTATCAAATAACAGGTTTCTCAGCCATTCCGCTTCTTTTCTAGTAGCTATTAATGCTATAAGTTTATATTTCATAGTAGAATAGGAAATGCAAATTTGCTTTTTAAAAGCCTAACTAATAACACCCCTACCTAAAGTGAATATCCACCCTGTTGTAGATTTATTGTCATTTACACTTATTATCCAACTTGTATCTAAATAACCTTTTAACACTAAAGGAAAACCATTATAATAAATTATTAAGTGCTTTGTTCTTTTCAAATATTCAAGTACTCGAGCAAATGATTTTCAATGATCATTGCATGAATTACTAGTAAACCTTAAAAGTTTATAAACAATGAATGATATATCAGGTCCAATACGATACATTATATATGTATCATACTATCTATTGCACTTGCATACTCTAATTATACTATTATTTTCTTAGAATTTTTAGTCAACTTGAGACTAAAATTATAAAAAGTATTAAACTCTTTTATTTCCAAATGAAAAAGCTTTTTTGACACTTTGTTTATATAATGTGACTTTGTCAAAGTTATTCATTTGTTTTCTCTTTTTACTTTTATGCCTAAGATTATATCCACTTCATTCAAGTTTTTTATCTTAAAGATTAAAGTTAGATACTTTTTAGTTTTAAAGATACCAAGCGTGTTCGTACCAAAAATCAACATGTCATCTATACATAAATACATAATAACACCATACTCTTTTGTAAATTTAGAATAAATACATTTATTTATATTATTATGAATAAATCCATTTAACAAAATAGCATTATCAAATTTTTCATACCATTGCTTTAGTGCTTGTTTCAGACCATAAAGAGATTTTATTAGTTTGCAAACTTTGTTTTCATTTCTAGAGAGAACAAAACCTTTAGGTTGTTCCATGTAGATTTCTTTACTTAATTCTCCATTTAAGAAAACTATTTTAATATACATTTGATGTACATACAAATTATAGATTGAGGTTAAAGATAAAAGTACTCTAATAGATGCTATTCTTGCCACAGGTACATATATATCAAAATAAGCAATACTTTCTTTTTGTGTGAAACCTTTTGCTACTAACCTTACTTTTAAAAGCTCGAATAGATACATTTATATTATACTTTTGTCTAAGTACCCATTTACAACTTATAGGTTTTGAACCAATAGGTAAATCAACTACAACCTATGTATTATTAGACATGATTAAACTTATGTCATCATTTATGACCTCTTTTCAAAAAAGCTATATCTCTAGAAGACATAATTTTTAGAAATATTTTTGGATCATTTTTAATGTTCAATAAGATGAGTATCTTATTACAAATGTTGGATTTATCTCCTTCAATTAAAAATACTTCTAATTGTGAAGAAATGAAGTTTGAACCAATATTTTTTTCTTTCATAACCCTTTGACTCCTTTTAAGTTCTATTTGGGTGCTATCACTTTTTTGTTTGTTAGTAACAACACTAGAATGTGACATCTTACATGCATCAATAGTATTTTAGTCTTGTTCAGACAAAAATTGATCATCAGAATTATGAATAAATTTGTTTTCAAAGAATTCAACATGTATAGATTCTACAATCATATTAGACTATAAATCTAAAATTCTATATATTTTTTAATTTTGTGCATATCTTATAAAGATACTTTTAATCCCTTTAAGGCCTAATTTTGTTTTATGATGATAAAAAACATTATAATATGATATACACCCCACGCTTTGAAATAATTTAAATTTGGCTTTCTATTATTCCAAAGTTAATAAAGTGATACATTTATACTTTTTGAAGGCACTCTGTCAATATATGACACGTAGTTAATAGAATTTTATCTATAAATTATGTGATAAGTGTGCATTTAACATCATCGCATTGATTATGTCAACTAAAGTCCTATTTTTCCTTTGAGCCAATTCATTTTGTTGTGGTGTGTAAAGGGCACTTCTTAGATGTATTACACTATACTCTTCACAAAATTTATCAAACTTCATAGAAAAATATCCTCCACATTTATCGCTACATAAAATCTTTATTTTCCTATTCTTTTGATTTTTTATAGTTGACTTATATTTTTTTAAATTTCTAAAAAGCTTTATCTTTAGTTTTAAGCAAATAAACTGAAGTGAATTTAGAATAGTCATCAATAAAAGTAATAAAATATCTTCCACCACCCCCAGTTAATTCTTCATTTAATTCATGTATGTTAGAATGAGCTAAGTGGGATAATTCTATATTTCTTTCAACTTAAAAAAAAAAAAAGTTTTTTTGTCATTTTTGCTTGTATAAAGATTTCACATTTTCATATATTTTGATATTTACAAGCAATATAACTAATTTTTTACATATATCTTAATGAGCTAAAGTTCAAATCTCCTAATTGAGCATGCCATAAAGCATAATCATACTCAATAATATAAGCAAAAACCGTATTCATTGCATTGATACTCAGTTTAAATATGTCATTACAATTGTATCCTTTTCCTACAAATATACCATTTTTAGAGACGATTACATGATCAAATTCAATTACAATCTTGAAACCTTTCTTAGATAGCAAATTGACAGATAATAAGTTCTTTCAAATTTCTGGCACATGAAACACATTCAGCAAAGTCAATTTTTGTCCAAACATGAAGTTGATGTTCACAAGCCTTTTTCCTAACACTTTGGTTGTGACATGGTTGCCCATTGGATCCTTCTTAGGTTCCTTCTCTTTTGTATAAGTCTTAGATAAATTTCTGTCACCACAAACGTGGACAATGGCTTTAAAATCTAGCCACCAATTAGGATCTTTTGTTATTGAATTAGCCATGTTCAATTATGTGACCATTCCAATTTAAAATGCAAAAATCATTACTACTATGGCTTGAACAGAATTTTCCACCACATTTGCTTTCTAAAAAATTTTAATTTTAAAATTAATTCTTGCCTTTTTAAATTTGCATTCACAGATCAAATGACCTTGTTTTCCATAATGGAAACAATGTAAATTCTTTCTTTTCTTGTTAAGAGATTTCTTATTCACTTTTAGACCATTGTCTTCACCGCCAGGTCTTTTGTTAGATTTCTTATTACTAACAAAAGTAATCATAGAATTTGAGATTGAAAACTATACATCACAAGCACGAGTTTCAATCTCAATCTAAAGATGTGTTTGGAATTGTTCCAAGGTTAATTTGTTAGGTGACTGTAATACTTTATTTTTATAATCATTCCATAAAGTAGGCAATTTAGAAAGGATTGCACCAATGTATTAGAAATTTTCACATCAAGATTCCTTAGTTTTGAAACTAGGACTTGTAATTCATGAACTTGATCTATGATAATTTCAAATCAAATATTCTAAATTCAAAATATTGTAGTGCCAAGAATTTGTCTGTATCTCTTTTTTTAGTTTGATAAGTAGTTTTAAAGGCAACCTAATTTTCCTTCAAAATCTTCAATTTGGAGTACAAGTCATACAAGTGATCAATTAGTGTGTTCAAAATATGTCCATGGCATATTAACTCATTTTCTTTACAATTTTTTCCTTATGTTTTGATTTCATTATAATCATTCTCAATGAGGTCTAGCAATGTAGACAACAAAGGATCTAGAATATAATAAATTTTTAAAGTAGATAGAAGGAACGCCATCTTATTTTTCCAGCAAGTGAAATTAGTATTATCAAACTAATCAAGGTTAATGAATTTTTTTGGATTTTCCATGATAATCACTCTTTAAAATTGTCAAAAAAATAACAAGAATAAGTGTAAGAGTAGGAAATTAAAAATGAGCTTTGAGGCGTAAAAATCACTATTTCTAAAGAGTGATTGCCTATATATGGGGATTATAGACAACGCTTTTTCAGAGTACAACAAAACCTTTAAAGAAACATTTAAAAGAACTTAGCACTTTTGGTTTAAGAAAAAGTTATTTATAGACTCTAAACAATTATCTTTTAATAATCATGTCTGTTTATTCCATTAATAAATGTGTCTATTTTTATTAATAAACGTACCTGTTATTTTTTAACCATTGTCTTTTAATATATATGTATCTTCTTTATTAACAAACATACCTAATCTTTATCAATAGGTGTCTATTTTAACAAACATATCCCTTTATTTAATTTTAAATTTTAAATTTAAATTAATTAAATTAAAATTGTTAGATTTTATTTCTTTTAAAGGACCAAGGCCCAAGTCAAAGTCAAAGTCTTTATATATATATATATATATATATATATATATATATATATATATTAATTATCAATATATATTATTTTGAATATACTAAATGAACTTATCTTTATATATTTCTAAATAACATCTTTCCTATTCAATACGAGACTTTAAATCTCATTCTATATTACAAACTACATAATAGTTACCACTTCTTCCTTAACAATATTTACTAATAAGACTTCACTCCATAAACCTTTTGGGTTAAAAGGAAGCTTCCAAGTTAACTTACTAATGTGAGTTCTATTCATAACACAAGTGTTACTAAAACCCAAGTTACCTATATACTTGAGTCTACAGATTTCCTCCCAACTCACTAAATGAACTTTCCTTATAGATCCCTTGTGATCTTAAATAAAATCTCTCTGGAGGTAGTCAATATTATTACAAGTCATAGTAGGCAATTTAGAAACCTATATAAGATAAATAGGGATGACACTAGTGACAAATCTAGCCAATGTGACTCTTTCTATCATAGACAGACAAGAGGCTTTCCAATTGGCTAACTTTTGATGAGCTTTCTTCAAAATATAATTATAATTTTGAGTGTTACCTTTCTTCTTAATACTAAAAGGGATTGCAAGATATTTGCCTACATCACTAAAGTGTTTAAAACCAAAGAAAAAAAAGTTAAAGAGTGCCTTAAAGAATCATGAAAATTCTTAGAAAAGAAAATCGATAATTCATTGAAATTTTTTTTTTTGCCCAAAAAAATTGCAAAAAGTATTTAGACATCTCTTAATGCAAATAATTTGATTATTAAAAGCTTATTCAAATAATAGCATATCATCTACAAACATATAAGATAAGTTATATCCTTAAAAGATATGTTAAGACCTAAATGACCCATTTTAAAAGGTCTTCAATTGCCCAGTGAACTTTATTACAAGTCAAATAAGATAATTTGTCCATGTAAAGGACAAATATATACGGAGAAATAGTGTCACCTTGTCTAATCCCTTTGTATGGGTGAAAAAAGCTCAGTTTGGTCACCATGCCACAGAATATTTAGAGTGGAAAAAGAAATACATCTCATAATTATTTGAAAAAAAAAAAGAATCATCAAGAACCACTTTATGTAAAATATTATCAATGAAACTCCACTTTAACTTGTCATAAGCTTTCCCAAGGCCAATATTGATGGCATAAGAGCTTTTTTTATTTCTTATTTCAAATGAGTTATAAAATGTAACCTTGCCCTTGATAGTTCAAAATGACTTAATTTGAAACTAAATTTGGATAGGCAATTAGGGAGCATATAGAACTTTCCAAAAGTCAAAGTTTATATTTTTTCAGAGTTTTATAAAAATATTTGGTGAGTTTTCAAAATTAGTCTAAAAAAGCTGACACTTAGCAATTACTATTTACTCTACATAGCTCTCGGATTTCGTGACTTTTGCGCAGTCAAATGGATCCATTTTAACTTCAAATTTTTATAGTAACTAGTTCAGATACACTTTCTGTAGATACCTAATTCATGTAAATTAGGGTTATATAATCAAAGTTATAAATTTTTAAAGTTTGAATCACAATATGTCACAAGGGGGCAAAATAGGTTATATAACTCTCTTATACAAATGGAGCTAATGTTATGATAAGTTGATCAAAAAAAATATGTGTATGACGGTTATGACGTAAAAAGGAGAGAAATTTTAGTTTTGGCCCCTTAAGTTCAATTGAGATAATAAATGGCTAAATACTGCCATGAAAAGTCTTGATGTCGCTGTATTTAGTTGCATTTGATGAAACTAATATGAAATATGATTAAGTAGAGATAATTATCACACTTTTGGCTGTGAATAATTTCTTGTCCTACTATAATGTTGTCTTGGATATATTTATCCATAATAAAGCGAGCTTGAAATGGAGAAATAACCCTGTCTAAAATAGGCTTTGTGATGATTGGCTAGAATCTTAATAAGGCATTTGTAAGAAACATTATACAAAGAGATAAGTCTAAATTGAGCTAGATATAAGTGACTTGATCTTGGGAATTAACGTAATGAGAGTTTTATTAATCTCATCCAAGGAAATTGCACCTTCAGAAGCTTTAAAAATAAAATTGGTAACAATAGGCCTAATAAAATTCCACCGAGAGTGATAGAAGATATGGGAAAAGCCATTGCCCTTGCAGCCTTAAGGCTCCCCATAGAAAAATAGTAGATTTAATCTCTTTAGGAGAAATATGAGAAGACATGCCACTAATAGCATGACAATCCATTAAAAGGGAAAGAAATGCTAGTCTTGAAGAAATTTATGCCATTTTTTTCTTCTTTAAACAAAGTCTTAAAATAGTCAACCATATGGGATGTAAGAGCTTTAGACTTCTTTATCCATTTACATTTGACATTTTTAAAAAAGTAGATTTTGTTGCAACATCTCTTTGTTGTAATTTTCCCATAATAATATTTAGTGTTGTAGCCTCCATACTCATCCCCCACGATTCTCACCTTTTGAAACCACAAGAGCTCTTTTTAGTAAAGCACCTACTCAAGCTCTAATTGAAGAGAGTAGTCAAGTTCCTTAAGAAAAGAAGAGAAGCGGTACAAAGCATTTCTTTGATTACCTTGAAACCAAGGAAGGAGAGGATTCTTTCTCCTTTTAATATGACCTTGCTATTATATTTGTTCATGGTTATTCATGATTCATCACATATATGTAATTCATTTCATTCCCTATTAGATTTGTGGTAAGCTCCTTGTAATATCTTATTAGTTGTAAATATGTAGTCTTTTCCCTTTTTTTTTTTTGGTCAAATGAAGTATCACTTTCCACAAAAAAGACCATATAGTGGCTTAGTTAATACTTATTTAATAGAAGAGGAATTTAAGTAAACTTTATTTTTAGTGTATTTATCATCAAATCCTCTAATAAAAGTATTAAAATTTAGTTAATATATCTAATTATAAACTGTAGAAATGATCTATTTTCATATATTTAACAAAGGATTTAATAATAAATATTTAAAAATTGAACACAATTTTTTTAAAAAAATTATATCCAAGAACAATAAGTTTGCAAAGTTTACATTGAAAGACCTTAAAAGTTTAAATTATTTAGAATGTGCAAAAGATGTGATTTATTTTGTGAATGGACAAAAATGCCCACTAGAGTTAGCTACCACCTATGTACTCTAAAGTTATAAAAGACTTTTAATATTATTATTACTCAATTTTAGGTTTTTTATAATAGTGATTTAGCATTTTTGTTTATTACATATTTAATTAATTACCACTTAAATTTCTTAAATTTACAGGGGGGTTTTACGATTATTATTACCAAGTTTTATTACTTCTTTAATTAGTTGCATAGAAAAATTACAATATTAAAAAGTGATAACCTTGATTTCCTAAAATTATAAGAGAATTTTTAATAATATTATTATTATTTGAATTTAAGGTTATTACCACCTTACTTTTCAATTATCATATTATTTAAATATACAAATTATTACTAAACTTAATTACCACATAAGTATCGTAGAGTTACAAAATTTTTTTAGGGTTATTACTATTATATTTTAAGTTTTTTACCTAATAATAGTAATCAGAATTAGTTGATAAGAAATTTAAAATTAGATAATAATAATTCTAAAAACTTCTTTATAACTTTTGAGATATTTAGGTAATAATTAAGTTTAATAGATACTTTTGTCTACTTCCAAAATGAATTAGTTTTTTAAACCTTTTAAATAATTTAAATTTTTACGATTTTATTGTAAATTTTGCAAATTTATTAACCTTGCACATAATTTTCCCAATTTTCTTTTATTAGGTTCGTTATCATCAACTTTAACTATCACATCAATTAAAAGAAAAAAAAAATTTCCCCACTCTTTGCCGAGTTAAAAAACAAAATTGCAGTAAAAAGTATGGGGAAACTAAAATATCACCATATCTTGAAAAGAGTGAGGAGTAGGCCACTCGCAGGGGACAGTAAGCATCAATACTCGGAACTTTTTGTAGTTCTGCATTCCACAATTACAATTCCCAGCTTAGAATACTACTCCAGAACTTTCCGTACAAAGTAGAAGCGTAGATAGCCCGCCTCATCACATCCCTTCATAGAGAGGGGAGGAGCTGTTGCTCTTGTTCTTCCCGAGGATTGAGGAATCTGTGTTTCGCCTAATCAGATTCTATCTCAGGAAAGATGAGCGACGACATGAAGAAGAACACTGCCGGAGCTTTAATGGTGAAGCCCAGCTCCGAAGATCGAAAGCCGTCGTCCGCCCCTGCACCCACCCCTACCAAGAAAGTCATCATTAAGAGCGCTGATATGATGCCTGACATGCAAAAGGAGGCCGTTGATATCGCCGTCACCGTTAGTTCTTTCCCTTCCTCTCCTCCTTCCCGACACTTGCTTTTTACATAATTTCTTGTTTCTGCTTTCGATTAATATCGCGCTGCTGGGTTAAATGGTTAAAAAAGGAAAGAACAATTTTGTCGATGAATTAGGCGTTTGAGAAGCACAATGTAGAGAAAGATGTTGCAGAGCACATAAAAAAGGAGTTCGATAAGAGGCATGGACCCACCTGGCATTGCATCGTCGGTCGTAATTTTGGTACTCCTTCTCTGTTCTTTTTGAATAATTTTTCATCTTGGGTTTAGTGAGATTTGACATCATACCTTGTTAATTTCCTATTAGTAATTTACTAATGGGGTGTGTGATTCGTCCTGTCAGAAATGGAGTAGATCTAAGCTTACGTCAATTATTGATCGGCTGCTGCAAATGTGGTTGCTTTTCTTTATGGTTGCAAGTTAGATGCAATGTTAAGTCCTAATTGATTATCTTTTTCTTCTATATTATTTATAGACAACGTGGCCTTCTTTATTTAGTCTTTTCACCCTGAACTCAGTAACTGAACTTTTCTCTAATTTGTTGGTTTGAAAAGTCTATTTTTAAATCACTGGCTACGGGACGAGAAAAAAAAAATGAATAGAACATTCAGTTTTCCAATATATGGTGAAACCTGCACTGGCACGAGCAGTGTCGTAAGCCCGATTCAAAATTTCATATGATGAAAGGAGTTGTTTGCTGGACTCTGGAATCAGGATGATCTCTCATTTTAAATCTTAACCATCAAAATGTGGTTAAAGTTTTAGCACTGTTGTATGGTCCTTAAAGTTTTTAAACCTTCTTATTACTTTGTATTCTGACTGAAAGAGTCTAATTTTTTTGGGTTCACTAGATGATGCTTATGATGTGTCTGGATGGCTAAAATAGAAGGCACGAACAGGGAATGCTCATTGCTGTTCTTTTTCATACCAATGCTAAAATTGGATAGGGTACTTGACTGGTAGTCTAATTGGATTCAAAATCTTCCATATAGTAGAACCCGAGGACCAATGTTATAATGGGGGCACAAAGACTAGGAATGATAATCATCAGTGATCACTACTTCACATAGTTCATACTTCAAAAGAAAGGAATTTGGTGGACACTAGCAGTTAATGTTGGCTCCTTATGTATAGTAATATATGTCTGCTTTTGATATTATCTGAACTAGGCCTTGTGAAATATTGGAAAGTGTATAATATACCAAAATAAGATGGAAGATAAAAATTTTACGCGGGGCTAAATGGGGATGCAGAGACCAAAAGGATTAGCAAAAGCAAAACTTGGGTTGTAAAATTAGTTTTGAGTTTTGAGCTTTAGACAGTAAATGCTCCCAAAGGCAATTTTAAGGGCATGCCTACTTGAAGGAAAAAGAAAACGAATCTCCACAATAGATGATTGTTTTTGGCCACTACCTTGTTTCTCTTCAGTTATAAGATTCAGAAATCCAAATTTCTTTCAGGTTTTTTACTACGATAGAGGTCTGCCGCATAACTCTTTTTCTATGTCTACATGGATGAGGTTCTGCTCTGTCAATACCTCTTGTTTCTTGTTACTTTCCTGAACATCACTTGTTTTTGATGCAACAGAAGAACCGTCTTTGGGCCTCGTCTTTGAGGTAAAAAATAACAGTATAACTGGATATGAGTTTTCTTTTGTATTTTCACGTATGGGCATTCCATAGTAATACCAGGTTGGGCCTGCCTGTAACCCCATTTAAGCCTCCAATATTACTTCGAGTGACATTACTGATTCAAAATATGTTTTCAGCTTAATTTTTGTCCACTGCATTGACTCATTTTCTGTTCGACAATGTTTATCTGTTAGTTGTCTTGTGATTTTCTTCTTTAGTGGCGTACTTTAAGATTTCTTGTCTTGGTGATTATTTTCAAGTACTATATGGAGTTCTAAAAAGAAGTTTCATCATTTTCCGTGGCACAACTAGTCCATAACTCCATATTCCTTTCTCTCTTGTCCATTTTACCATGAATCTCTACTAAATCACTACCAGTTTATTCCTAAACAGGCAATTAGTTATCTTTTTCAACAAAATTTGGACAGTTTAAACTAAATGAAGATATATTTGTTTAGTCTTGCTAGCTTAGCCATATTCTTGTTACAGTGGTAAAGTTTAGAATGGCAAACTTGTTTTATATAATTAAAGAAAGTACATTCATGAACTTTTCTTTTTGCAGGTTCGTATGTGACTCATGAAACAAATCACTTTGTTTATTTCTATTTGGATCAGAAGGCAGTTTTATTATTTAAGTCTGGCTAGCCATACTGTGACGAGGACAAAGATGTTGATAGTAACTACAAAGGCCGTGTGATTATGCCGCTATAATTAACTCCTGTATGTATTAAATTAAATCCACTGGCACGCAAACTCTGAGGACATTCTTGTGCCTGTAAATCTCTTTTCATGTAAACTGGTTCTGAAGCTTGGATATGAATCCAAAATTCTCAATCTTTCCGCTTCCCCCCCTCCCTTTTATTAATTTTTTTTTCTGGTCACCATATCTTTCAATCGTATTTTTGAAATTTTATATTGGTATCACATGAAAGTTGATTTTTGTTCCACATGGATGATGTCATAAATTTGTGGGTTTTCAGTTCTTGAAGGTCTATTTATCCACTTTATGAACCGATTAGGTTCCAAAGAATGATTTTGCCTTAACATGAGCCATTTAACACCCTGTAGAATGCGGACTAAATGTGTTCCAAAAGCAGTTTGCGTTGTATGTGATTGCGAAATGGCGCATGAATCAAAGGATTGAGGAGCAAAAGCAGAGAAGCAATGATTAAGCCGAGAAAGTGAAAGGCTGACGCGACCATTTGCTTTGCTAGGGTAGAGTATGGACAGTATATAAATTGAAAATTGCAGCAGAATCTGTCTTTTGTAGCCGATACTCTGGTTTGTTGTAGTGAGTAGTGACACACGAGGTCAGGGAATTTGTCTTTCGGTATCAATGGGCTTTTGCAGCCATTGCTCTTTGGTTAGTCAGACTGCTTAAAAATACAAGATAACGAACAGGTAGGTGGATTTACTTGTCCGTGTGTGCTTTATATAACAGACAAAAGGGCACAAGCACCCTACGTACTTTGGCCCATTTTGCTAATAATTAACATGTACTTTGAAATCTGGTTAATATATTCCATAACTATAGCAAACTTGAAGGTAGATCCCTTCCTCCCTTTTATGCAAATTTTTGTTCGCCAATCTTTAAATTCAAACTGAATATTTTGACCTAGACAGCCATGATCTGATTTTATTATCAAATCTTTATAGTTCCATTTACAATTTCGAACTTAGACAGACGTTTTCTGTTTTGTTCACGCTTTTGAACTCGAACCCTAGATGTTTTATCTGCTATTTTAAACCTAGACACTCTTCTTTTTTATTTTTTTTCAAATTTTCGTTAAATATTAAAAAGAAAGTAAATTTGAAGATTCTACTCTCAGGTTTGTTACAATTTAGGGGTCTATTATTTGAATTTTAAAATATATAGCGGCTGTTTGCAAATAGAGTAAAGTGTGAATTTTTTCCATAAATAAAAAGTAGGAGTAATGAATAAATTAGAAGAATGATAGTAACCACAGTAATCAAGTCAGAAACTTACAATTTTGTTTCTGTCGTCGATGTGAGAGAGAAATTAAAATTGGCTGCAAATGCCAGAGGCTTTGTACGAGAATATGAAGCGAAAATAAATAAAAGCGAAGCACCTCTTTTAAACTTTGAAAAAAGAAGGATGGAGTGGCATCCTGCAAAAACATGCAAGGGGCTTTATTGGGCGTTAAACTTTAAAGAGGATGAATGAGGGAGCTTTGGGGATTAATAAATACAAAGGATTGACAAAACCTATATATTCCGTTTGCTATGCTCCATTACTGTCTCTCTTGTGGGTGCTCTTTATGTGGTTCCCATTCCCAGCTCCAACTTTCAATATCTAAATTTTGGCACATCGGAAAGTATCATATTCCATTGTTCTCATTCTTGCCTCCCTCTATTTTTTCTGCATTGTAGTTTGTATCTTTAAAATTGAATATTTATTTATTTGCATGTGCACCTTCCACATGAGATACGCCTATTATGAAGAATGGGTTGCCACTTGACACTTCTGATTTGTGAGTGTGAACGGTAAACTTTGCGGGAATCATTCCGTTTCTGGGGAAAGGAATTATAACTTATTTCACTTTCAATGCATAATGCTACATGTTAATTTAGTCACATAAATTTTCTTCTGGCTTAATTCACATTACAAATTCGAGTCTGGACTACAATAATATCATTTTGACCTTTTTTTGAAGATCAAAAAACTGATGTAAAATATTTAAAAGTTGTAATTGAAAAAAACAAAAATTTTAACATAAGAGAAAATCACATTTAAAAAAAATTTAAATTTTAACCAAAATTTTAACACGAGAGAAAATCATATTTAAAAAATTTTAACTATGTAATATAGTTCAAATTTTCGAAGTGTGATTTTTTTTTTATAATTAAAATTTTTATCTTTTTAATTAAAATTTTTTATATTATTTTTTAAATTTAAAAACATAAAATTGCATTATAACAACAGGTGTAACAGTAAGGATCGCCCACGGATCCCGTGCAAATCCATAGGATGCTCATAGTGTGTATACCTTATTTAGATTGTCTAGGTTTGATTTAGATGATTTGGATTTTATAAATTTTAAATTTTTTTTATTTTATAAAATATAAAATAAAAATAGTTTTAAAATTGAAAATTATAAAAAAATACTATTTTATATAAAAATAAAAAAATTATAAAATCTGAATTATCTAAATATGCAACACATGTCTCAGATTCGTAGAGAATCTGGGCCAATAGGAATTAATGCGGCAGCTAAAAATTCATGTTATACCCTAACCAAGAATTTAGAAGTCTTAGACACCTAATCCCACGTTGGCCTAGGTTAAATATAGGTGCCTAAGATACAGAGCGTCTTACGCACATACCCATGTAAAAAACATTAATTAGCATACCTAACAGCTCCATGAGTGTTGAATTTCTGCCGAGATTACTTAGAAACTTAAAGCAGTAATTTGATTATCTACCCTCTATACATAGGAGTATATTATACCAAGGAATTTTGACACATTACGCGTGTCTATCTACTATTTATTTTAAAGGAAGATAGGGTAGATATATGGATAAAGTTAACAGCAATAGTGCGTTTACAGAACTGCCTATACTTTTACTATTCAAAAATTACAAAACATGCGGTCCCCCTCAAATATGACATCTCCTCCGCCAGCGTCTTCCTTCAAAACGAAAGTTCTTAATACGGTGAAATTTACACAATGCCTTCCTTCATATGAACCTTAAAAATAGTTTATGTATGCGTGCATTTGGATTTCTATTATCTCAAAAACACAGTATATTGTTAAGTCCAATGTGCACAGTATATATGAACTTGATGCAAAATTTCTGAGCAGTATGCGCGCCATTTGAATCTAAGGCTATCCGCTTAGCTTATATCTCACATTATCCAAATTTGAAAGAGCCTATAATAGTGTTAAGCTACCATTTATAATGTACCTACATTTCTCTAACAAATGCAACCGCTAACTCTTACATTTTCCCGGGGAGTCCATAATGTTAAATAAGGGATCCAACTGCTTGCCAGTCTCTCTCCTTACAAGAAAAATGACTATTCGATTAGTAATGATTATGAAGGTCATTTTCAACCATTAGAGAACAAACTACCATAGTTTTATCTTGAGCGGAAGAATATAGCCTGCTTTTATTTCCAATGTCCAAATCCTAAGTTTAAGTTTTATTCTCTTTGATGTTAACTCCTTGTCCACAATCAAAGGTAAATTTAAAACTTTAGGAATTAATACGAAAAGCTAATATATATATATATATATATTAATGGCCCGATCACATTATTATTTTACTAAAATTTATTAGTTATTGCAGAAAAACGAAAATTGATACAAAATACGGTCTGAGCCAATAGCATTTAGCCGACAAATACAATAGTAGCCATCACATCAGAGAAAGAAAACTCAAAGCACTATTCTGCATTGTCGTTTTGGTTAAAAACAAACACCGCTATTCCTTACCACAACCCCCAAGACGTAGGGCTCCCCATAACTTTCAAGTACGATCCCCTCTCCCAAACTTCAATAGTGGGAGATTAAAATGCATTGTGCATCTATATATTCTATACTCACAAACACAAAATTTACGATCTCTATTATTTAAGATCCCATAAATGCCCTCCAACCAGCTGTCAAACAAAATATTGCAGGTCACTCTATGGCTTCAGGGCAACAACCGAAATCAGTCCTAAAATAAAAAATCCACCACAATAGAGTGTGCTTTCAACTTTCACAGTTATAGGTTTGAGCCAAAGAAAATTAATAATAATAATAATAAGTGGAAAGGATATTTTGGCTTCGTACTAGGAAGCAAAAGGACCACTTCATTACAAAATAAAGCATGGGTAAATCTGGAATGTGATCGCCAAAAAAAAAGGGTTTCCCTCAACCTCAGTAAGCAAAGCCACCCCTGGCTCGGTTTCTGGGTGCTTTCTGGTGATAAGGAGGGGCTGGCAAAGTAGATGAAGAAGTAGAAGACGTGGGTCTCATGGCAGCCAAAGAACAGTTTTCTTTTTGAATGCTTTCTTCCTCGTCCATGAATATCTGTTTGCACCTGCACTCCACGGTACAAAAGGCCTTGTCTCCTCTGCAAATATATGTTCCAATATACAAATTAGTGAATACTCCCCCCTCGCCCCAAAAAGACAAAAGCTTTTGAACATCCATAATCAACTATAAAAGATCTGGGTTTTGTCAATACCAGAGTGTAAGATAAGATCTGGGTGTGAAGACAAAACAGTACTTACTTGTACATGTAGATGTCTTTTACGGGTGAGAGCCTCTTCCCGCAGAGAAAGCATTGGTCTAGGAAAGTGGGAGTCTGAAAACCGGAGTGGTGGAAATTTGAAGAAGAAGGTTTGTTGTTGTTGTTGTTGTTGTTGAGCATGGACATGGTGGTTTTATTGATGACTTGAGGAGTTTTGCTGGTAATAACGCCTTTCTGGGATTCCAATACTATACTCAAACCCACCATCTTTTCATCCCCTGCTTTCTCCGTGACTCAATAATAAGGCGGTGGGGGATGGAATTGCATAAATAGCAGAAAAGGGAATGGAAGTGCGGAGGTGATGGTACGGTAGAGGAGAGAAGGGGGGTAGTGGGTCCCCCTACCCTTACAGCTATGGAGCAGTAACAAAGGAAGATTTGACTGATATTGCTAGTTAACCGCCACGTAGTTCGTTTAGTTTCCATTTCATTTGCCCTTTTTCTTTTTCAAAATTTGTCTGCTAGCTATAGTTAATGTGTTTTCGTACGTAGCAGCAGCATTTCGGGCGTGTCTGTCTCAGTTGTATCGATCCATCTTCTTTTCATGGGTGGGTAGCAAGAAGAATGCCTCCGTAGCATTTAAACTTTAGTGAGAGCTTTTGGGTCAAACGAGTGCATGGCTTCTGTGACTGTTCTTCAGGACAATTTTAAAGTGCATTATATGGGATGGTAATTGTATTTATACGTATATCCGACATGTACGAATATTATTCATACTGTGCCCACAAATTTTTTTGTAGTTTGTCCCTTTTGCGGGGAAGAGGCAAAGCTAATCCATCTAGTACTGAGATATGGGGACATGGGTAAATAATGACTAGGCATGTATATCTTTTAGCTGCCTCTGGTTTCTTAACATTCCATAGGCCTTTAACCATGAAAAATTCTTCCATGCCCATATATATATATATATATATGTATGTATGTGTGAGTGTATAGAGTCAAGATTTGACCCATAGGATGGATTTTATCTTGAATATACGTATAACTGTTGTACACAAAATTGATTCTTTGGCCATTGCATTCTTTCATGCCTCATTGGGCTGGCAGCAAAATTTATTACGTACTTGGAAATGAAAAGGCTATTGCCATAGAAACTTGTTTAGTTTGCAGTTTTGCATTTGGGAATAGAAAATTCATTGCTAAAAGTTACTGTGCACTTGGCAATATAAATTGCTTAATTTTTGATATAATGTTTATTGTTTTGAAGGAATAATTGGATAAATGATTGAACTATCCTTAATTTTTATATATCCTTAATCTTGAAATTTTTTATTGTATGAACATAAATATTTTAAACAACTCTTAAACAAATTAAATATTTTAACTTTTTT
Organism: Erythrophleum fordii; assembly: GCA_032878935.1. Taxonomy (NCBI): domain Eukaryota; kingdom Viridiplantae; phylum Streptophyta; class Magnoliopsida; order Fabales; family Fabaceae; genus Erythrophleum; species Erythrophleum fordii. Next base: position 48,001,524 of record JAVQMF010000054.1, read on the forward strand.
TTCCATTTAATAGCAACTTAAACTTTTGATGTATTTATATTACATTATACGGAATAATGAAGAAAGCTGATATCCAAAATACACAGACAAAAATATTTTTTCAATTAAAAAGATAAAAATAGATATTTTTTTCTTATTAGTGGTAGTTAAAAAACGTTGTTTAGAAGTAAACAAGGAGTATTATGATTATTTGCTTAATTTTTTTATTTTATTACTATATTATTTGCATCTAACCAGATATATCATATTAAATATAATTATAACAATTAAAATTCATTCCATCAAAACTTATTTATATTTTCAGTCTTATAAAAAGTAATTGTCCTACCAAACGAACTCTTAATAGTACTGCCAAACACAATGGCAATTTGAATTTTGCAGTACAGCACTAATTAATTGGATTAAAAATTGGGAGGTACCAACATTTATTGTTTGTATTGTATTGTATGAGCGAGATGAAGCAGTTAACCGATCCCAGATTGGTCATTTTGCCACGAAGGAAAGACAGGAGAGCCAATCCATATCAAGTGAAGCACTCTTTTAAATAGGTTTTGAGCGCATTTCTTTCAAAATGAAAAAAAAGAGGGAAAATGACAGTGGGAGTTTTTGGCCACCTCTTGTAGTCAATATTCCCCATTTGTTTTTCTTGTATTTTTTCGCCTATCTTCTGTAGCCAAGTTATATTCTTCAAGTCATAATCTTAATTTTGAAAAGGAAAGGCAACAAAAGTACGCATTTTCCATTAGAGGGATCCACAAGATATTTATAATTGCAATTTCCATCACCATTAATCAACAAGAAAAGCTCTAATGCTAATAACATGGTTTAAATATTGAATGAAATAATAATAATAATAATAATAATAATAACAATAAGTTTGCTATTCATTTTTATTTGTGAATTTTATTCATCTTTATAGTTTCTCTAAAGTCTCAAATATTTATATTAGACTCATACACAGTTAATCAATACGTTCAATTGGTAGTTGATCAGTATAATAAAAAATATAACACATACTAGGGTTATTTATGAGTAGAGTCGTGACGGGCATTGAGTTTTAGCATCAATGCCTGACAATGCTTACTCCGATTAAGATATCAAACTTATTTTTATGTTTATGACCTAATCTGATTCGAATAAGTCCTATTTTATGTTGGATTATGATTGGTTAGAGTTGTTTGGACTTTTTTTATTTTTTAATGAATTGATACTTATAATTTTAAAAATATCTGTTAACAGATTCATAGGCATATATTTCAAAACAATAGATTTTTTAAACTCTATTAGTAATAAAAAAATAGTTTGATATTATCAAGTAAAATATAAATTATACTAGCATAATTAACCTTAGGTAAATATATATATTTTTATTATTCAACAAAATAAATGTTAGTAAGCATTTACATCAATGATAAAAATAATTAAGAAGTAAATATAGTTTGGGTAAGTAATGAAAATTGCAACGTACAAAAAAAAAAGATAAAATAAGAATATATATATATATATATATATATATATATATATATAAGATGGTAAAATATTGATAACTAAAAAAAAATAATAACTATTAGGGTAGGTTAGGTAGAACTTGTCTTCACCTGTATCCTGGCCTAAGCTGATATAATTTTGTTTAAAATTTTACTTATTTATATTTTTAACTTGACTTGACTTGGTTGGACCTGACCCTATCCGACCCGATTCGATTAGGCAAAGTTAGAGCGGGCTCTTATGGTTTAACGGGTCAATGAACACCCTTAACACATAAGAAAAATTAGATTAAAAACCTTATATTTAAATTTAAATATTATGATATCTACATTATTTAAGTAATTATATAATATAATTATTTAGTAAATTTAAACTTAATTTCTAATTTAATAAATACAGAATATGATTACTTAATTTTTATAATAAATTATGTTGAATTATCGTCTGTGAAAACCTCAATTAACACTACCAAAAAAATTGGATTTAGAGAGGGACAAATGTCTCGCTAAATCCCTCGCTAAATCCGATTTAGCGAGAGATAATTTTCCTTGCTAAATTTGTTGCTAAATCGCGGGTCGCTAATTTTTAGTGAGGGATAATGATATTCCTCGCTAATTTAGTGAGGGATTTAACGAGGGAATGAAATCCCTCGCTAAATTTAGCAAGGGACGTATTCCTCGCTAATCCCTCGCTAACTGATTAAAAATCATATTATTTTAGTTAGGAATTAGCGAGGGAAGATTTCCCTCCCTAAAATTATCTTAGAGATGGATTTGAGACGCCACATCATGCCACGATATCATGCCACGTCACGCCTCCACATCACTCCTCTGAGCCACATTGTTGCCACATCACGCTTATATGCCATGTCATCCTCCGCCACATCATGCCATGCCATATATTTCTTCAAATTTGCCATACCTGAGATTTGAACCCAAAACCTGAAGCTCCTTCGTTTGTGTCCACCTTTTTTGCCAGTTCAGCTGCAACGAACTTATAGTCTTTTAGTACAAAATTTAATATATATCATATTAGTTAACTATTATAATATCATGATTGTACTAAAATTATAAATATTCATCAATAAATAATATTATATGCTTTAAACATAATATATTATATTTTCATCTATTACATATATTAAAAGTTCAATTGTTTTACTAAAAAGGGAAAAATATGAGCTTTTTTTTTTACACATAGAAGAGGAAGTTCAGTAATATTAAAAATTCATAAGGTTTTTTTAGTTTAATATTTATTTTAGCAAGGATTAAAATAAATTTTGCTAATTTTCTTGCTAATTAGAAATGAAATAAATATGTATAGTTAGTTTCTTGGCTAGCTAATTAGAAAGGAAGAATATGCCTCGCTAAGTTCTTCGCTAATTAGAGAGGAATGAAAAATGTTCATTAGATACTCGCTGATTAGAAAGGTACAAAATAGACCTTGCTAAGCCCTCACTTACTAGAGAAGGATAAAATAGGTTTCGCTAATTCCTCGCTAATTAGAAAAGAATAAAATAGGCTTCTCTAGTCCTCTCTAATTCCTCACTAACTAGAAAGGGATAAAATAGGCCTCGCTAATTTTTCACTAATTAGAAAAGGATAAAATAGGACTCGCAAATTCCTTACTAATTTAGAGAGGGATAAAATAGGCCTTGCAAATTCCTCGCTAATTAGAGAGGGATAAAATAGGCCTCACTAATTCCTCGTTAATTTAAAGAGGGATAAAAATGGGCCTCGCAAATTCCTCACTAATTTAGAAAGGGATAAAATAGGCCTCGCTAATTATAGAGGGATAAAACAGGCATCGCTAATTCCTCGCTAATTTAAAGAGGAATAAAATAGGCCTCACTAATTCCTCGCTAATTAGAGAGGGATAAAAAATCCCTCACTAATTTTCTCGCTAAATTTAACTCAAGCTACGAAATTAATTTTTCTCACTAATTTCCTCGCTAATTCGGTGTTTTAGAGAGGAATAAATGATCCCTCGCTAAATTTTCTCGCTAAATCTAATTTTTCTAGTAGTGTAAATAACATAAAGGCGTGATCATAATACTACTAAGAGGGGATTTTAAAAAATACTACAAAGAGTGAATTAATTTTTTTTCTCAAAAAATACACTTCTTATTACTTTGGTCCTTAAACGTTAAGCGTTTTATTTTAGTCATTCAACAATTTTTATTTTAAAATGGTTCTCATGTTAAATATGTTGATAAATAATTAATTAAGATGAATAATATGACCCAATTAAATGAATGATATGGTTGTTAGTTGCTGATGTGGCAATTAAATGCTACTTATGGCTAGTTTGAGATTATCGTAATTTTTATCTATTTTAAATTTTTTCAAAATGAACTTTATAAAAAGTACAACATGAACTAAACAATTTGTATTTAATAAAATAATTCTATAAGCGCTTTTATTAATATTAACGTACTTATAATTTTTTATTGTCAAATTACTAAAAAAGACATGTATAAATTTGACTTTACAATTAATATTTTTTTAAATGGATTGATGATTTTAAATATTTATTATGATTAATTTTAATTAAATTTCAAATTTCTTATTTAATTAAAAAGTAATAAAAACATAAAAAATGAATATCTGAATTAAAAGCAATTGAGATAATAAAAAAATTTAAATAAAATATATCAAAGCATCTCAAAATAAGTATATAAAAAAAAAAGTAAAAATAGAAAAAGATAAGACTATAGGTCAAAAGGGTAAAGATAATATAATAATTAACAAATTTGAGTAAGAATATTCTTGTCTTTTAAAAAAATAATTGTTTGTCTCTATTTAGAAAAACTCCAAATCTATGCTTCTTTCCTATAACAAAATAATTCCTCTTGCTATTATTTAAAAGCAGGTTTCAAAAGTTGTCAAACGCTGTAAAACTTATATGTTTATTTCTTTTTGCAAACATATAATTCTATTAATTATGTGTTTATAAATTTAATTTCAGGATTATTTAAAATAAAAAAGTAAGTAAAATAAAATCCCTAATTTCTAAGAAAACAAGCTAATACAAAATATATTTTTGCAGACAGGTGGGGTATAAATTTGCACGGAGTTTCAATTTTTATAATCATGCAGATGATAAAATGTTTTTTAAATAAAAAAGTAATATATAATAAGAGTTTGTATAAGATTTATTTATTTTTTGATTTTTTATTAAAAAATAATTTATAATATATTCATTAAACAAATCCAAATCCATGGACTATGTCCTAATTTTTGGATCATATTTCATTACGGCTGTAAAGTTGTAAAAATATTATTTATATTACAAATTACAAAATAATGAAATGGTTGAGAAGTGAGCTTTCAACCCCTTTTATATTTAAAAAGCAGGAGGAATTAAATATTTAAAAAGATACTATATTTAGTACACAAATGCATTGGAGAACACATCAGAGTACAAAAGATTCCTTGCACAAAGCCCGCTCCACTCTGCCATCTGTCCTTCCGATTTAACTTGATCTCATTCCCTCCTTACTGTTACTACTTTCATTTATTTAATGTATGGTTTCTAATAAAAAAAATTATTTATATTATTAAATTCTCGAATAAGTCCTTTTTTGCTTGGATTCCCGTGATCTTGTTTGGACGAGGAGAACGTTAGATGGAACAGAAAAATAGAGAAAAAAATAAGAGAAAAAAATCTTTTTTTTTTGGTTTGGGTTGAAGAAAAAAGTTTAAAAAAAAAATAATGGAGGGTCTAACAAAAAAATTTTATCTCCAAATATAAAAATATTTTAATGAGAAAACTCTACCTAACATATTTTATTTTTTATCTTCCTAAATTACTGCTCTCATCTCTACGTCATTGATTTGCATTCTTCTATTTTCACTCTTTTATTTTTTAACTACATATATATTTTCAAAAAAAAACATAATGAATTTTTTTTAAAAAAATAAATTTATAAAAAAATTGAAATTAGCCAAATAATTAAATACAAAATAGTGAAAACTAATTTAAAAAATGTTTGAATAATATAAAAAAATATTATTGAATAAAGTCAAAAATAATTTTGTCTATTAAAAGATAATACATACTTTAAATTAAAAAAAGTAATTCAAATATATCAAAAAAAAAAATTGCGACTGCAATGTAGTCAAAATTTGTTTGATGAAACCTGCATTGTAGTTGAACATATTTTTTTAAAATTATTCGAATTAATTTTTTTTTAATTTGTGTTTTCTTCTAATTCAAAAATAATTTTTCACTATTTTTTATTTTATTATTTGACTAAATTTTTTTTAAAAAATTAAGATGTGATTTTTATAAATTTTTTTCTTTTTAAAAATTCATTATTCTTATTTCTTTTTAAAAATATATATGTATAAATTCAAAATAGTTAATTTATATTTAAAACATAACTTCTTTTTTTAATATTATATTTATTGATAAAAGTTACTAAAGGACATTATTATCTTTATCAATTAATAAGTTTTATTTTCCTTGTGTTTTCTCTTAATCTATCAAAATATATAAAGAAAAAATATTTTTTCTTCACTTTTTTTTTTCTTCCTTTTTCTTTCCACTTTTCTCCTCCCCATCCAAATACAAGATAAAGTTTTAGTATGCTTACCATCAGTCTTGAATCAAAATTACGAGCATAAGAAAGAATTAGTTCTTACAATTTATTGAATTGATTGTAAGTGTCATGATTTGCGGTTTTAATTGATGTCTTAGATGGGAGATATCCTAATACTAAGATTTGTTAGCCTAAAAATAAAATTTCTAATTTATAAACAAATAGCTGCTTGTTTGGTTTGGCAAAAAAAAAAAAAAGTAAAAAAAGTAAAATTTTGTATAATGTCTATTTTGCCTTTATAATCATTACTTAATCATTATTTAACACTATCTATTAATCATTAAGAGTAAAGGTATTAAAATTGTTTTTTATCCCTAAAATTATTTTTATTTTCATACTTAACTTTTACATACCAAATGGGTTATAATTGTATAATTTTTGTAATTTCTTATTACATGGCTAATTTTTTTACACATATCATATTTTTATTAAAAAATTAATATTAAAAATATAAAAATCAATATTTAAGTTTAATGCTAAAATAAATTAGTGCCTGGCATTTCTACCTTTCTTGGGTTATCTAAATTTATTATTTTCAATGACAATGATCAATCTTGAGCAGGGTTTTGACTTATAACAAAAACCGTAATATTATTGGCACTTTTTAATTATTATTATTATTAAATTATTCATGTGATGATACTTGAATGTGACCAACAAAATTACATAAAAATGACTTAAACTCAAATTTAGTACTCCGACACAACCCAAATATGCTAGTACTTTGAGCTCTGTACTGATTTTACAAACAATAGTGTATTGTAATTAATTTTATGATCCTCCAATCCTATTCCACTAGTATTATTTCTATACGGTAACTAATAGTCAAATATTGCTTTATATTTTTATTTATTTATTGAAATTCTATTCTAGCTGTGCGCTTGTGGATCCGAAAGAAAGAGAGTATCAGGAGATTCAATTACGCAACGTGGCGATAAGAACGACGAAGCGGGGCCACGTTTGAAAGAGATAGAACATGCATAGGAGCAACGCGAGGAGTTGATGTGACTTATCGTACACGTAAGGAAGAGGTTACACCTACTCATGACCTTATATTTACAAATTTACTTCTTTTAAATCATCCAAATTTATATATTTTTATACAATAATTGTTGGGATTATTAATTTGATGCACTGTAAAAAAAACTCAATTCAATTATTGTGGCAGGAAGAATGGAAGCTCTTCGTGCCAAAGCAAATATAGACTAAAAGGATTATTTGGAACCCAAAAAAAAAAAGGAATTTATGATTGGGATTTAAGAACTCACCAAAAGTGACATAGATATTAGAGTGAGAGAAATTTGCGTTATAAATTTAGATGGTGTTTTCACATTTATGAAGTTTATTTCTGGGTTTGGGGCCCAAATCCTAAGAAGTGAGGCCCAAGGTAGACTCTGGTTTGCAGAGGCGTGTATTTGTTGATGCATTTGAAAACTGAAAAATAGAAATGAATTGGTAATTAGTTTTCTTGATCTCCTTTATCTTGGCAATTTTGCACTGTTCAGAAAATTAAATGGTACGTAAAATGACAACATATGGCCTCATCAACGCCTTTTTCGTTACTTTCTATTTTATAAGTCAATTACAGCGGGCATACTGGAGTGCTTTAGCCTATACTTTTCATATTTTTTCTGTTATAAATTTTTTAATAATGATATGACTAGTAAATAATTTTGGTAGATAACTTATTAATGTTACAATACAATATTATATTATTGGATCTTTTAAAATTTTTTTTACATATATTATATTTTTATTAGAAAAATTTAATAACAAAATTATAAGGAGGAATTGTACGCATAAGTTTAGTTATTAATGGAATAGTCTTTTTTATCAAATGAACGCTCAAGAAGCCTCTCTAGATTGATTCATTGTAAATTCTGTTCACATCCAGCTTTCTTTCCCTTCTTTCAGTCTATTCGACAACAACCTGATTCTAGTTTTTCTTCACCAACACACACACACACACACACACACACACAGCATTTAACAAAAGAAAAAAGTATATAATTTTTTCGATAACATTTTACAACCTTTTTATTACAACTAGAAGGGCCCGTGCTGATTCCAATATAAAAATATTTCAAATTTTAAAAACAAATTAAAAGAAGAGGGAAAGAAAACACATAGACACACACAACTTGAAAAAAAAATGTCAACTACTATTCTGAATTCGCCTTCTTACAAACTTTATAAATATAAAGATATCTTTAAAAATGTTTGGTATATCATACAATTCCATTGCGTGAGGAATGGAAAGTTTCATTTCATTTGTCTCAAATAAGTAGGGCCAGTTGTAGCTGAGTTATTCGATTATCACCCATTTTTTACCCTGGACAGATGTAAAAGAACTATTGATTTGATAGATTTTCATAATTTAAGGGACTAGATTAATTAAACAACTAGTATTAGTTAAATTATGGTTAATTATGAATACCGGTACGCGTTGCTTTCATATTAATACAATAGTGCTGAACTAGTTTGCGCATGTGAAATTGTATATATGGTCCATTTGAAATGGAAGAGATGGAGGTGGTGGCCCCGAAGAAGGGACATGCCATTAGAAGCGAAATCGAAGAGTACTAATACGAAAGAAAAGGAATTAGCATCTCCCGATCTCTTAACTTACAAAAGCCAATGATGCCTAGTTTGTTCTAATATGAAAGTACCATAATATTCCTCTAACCATGTGTACCGGCACATGCATGCTCCATTCTGGCTAAAACACATGCTTCAACCAAACATAAAGCTAAAGTTTTCATCCTGCTCTTTCTTTTCATCATTTCCAGATTTGAAAATTTCAAATTGGGGTTCAACTTTATAATTTTCAGTATTAATGTCCTAAACACACATGCTATCTCAGATATACTTTTAACACTGAATCTAAAATTGCATCACTTTGATTGTACGAATATGAGTTAGGGGAGAAACAAAGGACTTTATTAAGTATATATATATATATATATATATATATATATATAATATGTGTCAAATAATTTAGATAAACCCTATACTAATACAATTACGTATATTAAATGACACCAACTAGCTAGAGTTATAGTAGACCTTGCATGGAGGCAGCAAGGAAAAAATGCATGACAAACAATGGGGTTATACCAATACATATATATAATGTCAATGAAAAATAATAAAGTATGTGTATGCTCAATTAATTTGAGCTTTTGTGTTTGTATATATTCCTTCCACACAAACTGATATATTATGGGAGTCGTTGTTTTCGAGAAAGACAAGGCCTTGTTCAGATTTGAGTGTTTGGTCTGGATGTGGTAAAAACGTGGGACACGAAATCTTAATTCCCACCAAGCTCTTGGCCCTCAAGGACTCCCTTTCCCAATCTGTGTTGTACACCACAATTAGAACGGAGACCGCGCAGGCGATTTGAGCCGCTAACAGCCCATAGCAAAGGCCCAAGAAGCCCAGTTTCCAAACAAAGCCCAAAAGTAGGGCCACCGGTGCCCCCACCAAGTAAAATGAGTACAGGTTTATCCCTGCCCCTATCCCAGGCCTGGCACTCGCCCTCAGGATCCCACAGCTAGTGGTCTGTGGGCAATTGGCTAGCTCACACACCCCAATTATAGGTAACACAGCCATGCACAGTTCTAACACCTCACTGTCACTTGTGAATACTCTTCCCCATGTTTCTCTCCCCAGCGTGGTCCATAACAACCCCACCATTGAGCTCCCAAGTGCCAATCCTACGGCTACCACAGTGGACAGCCACGCCTTCTCGGGTTGACCCGCTCCGAGTTCGTTTCCCACTCGGGTGGAAACTGACGCACTGAGTGCAGTTGGCAAAGTGTACATAAGAGAGGTGGTTTGTATTACTATGCCAGCTGTGGCCAGAGCAACTCGTGGATTGTAAAGGTAACCTGCTAGAATGGTCATGAACTCGTACCACCACCACTCCAAACACACCCCAAGACAACTCTCTATTGAAAACCTTATCAACATACCCCATTCTTTAGCAATTAATAATGAGTTATTTGAATACGACGTCGTTGGAGCACTAGATATTAATGGTGCAGACCAATTAGGCTCCTTATAGGTAACACGGTTATACAACATGTAGAATAGGAGGAAGACAAGGGTGTTGAAATTAGTGACGAAAGCAGAGATTGCAATGCCCGGGATCCCGAGATGAAGTCTGAAGGTGAAGAAAATGAGGATGGGGATGTGTAAGAGAATGGCTAGTAAAGTGCACCACATGAGTGGCAAGGTTGTGCCTTTACTACGTAAGTAAATACGAAGAGGGTGAAGAAGGCTATTGGCGATGAGGTCTGGGATGGCGAAGCGGCAGTAGAGGCTAGCCACTCTGGTAATATCAGGGTTCTGGCGAAGGCAAAGCATGAGAGGCTCAAGCTTCAACCACAAAATACAAATGGGTAGGGAAGCTAGCAGTAACATGAGAATTGCCCTCTGTAGAGTGAGAGACAGTAAGGGAAAGTTTCGAGAACCAAAGGCCTGGGCGCAGAGGGGCTCCATACCCATGGCTAGACCCGATAGAACAGAGTAGCCGGTTATGTTGGTGAAGCCTATGGCCAAGGTACCACCCGCCAGCTCCAGGCTTCCCAACCTTCCCATGCACACAACCAACAACATGTTTTTCAGGTAGCCCACGAGGCTCGTGGCCACTAGTGGGAACCCTATGTCTGCCATTCGCTTCAGCTCCTCTACTACCTAAATATAAACAGAACAAAACACACAGTATTATATTAAGCAACTGGACTGGACAAATTTACCTTAATCCGATAAAGCCTAATAAAAAATGGAAAACAATTGCAATTAAGCTCCTGAGAGAGGAATTCTAATAAAGGTTTCATACCTCGGCAGCTGTCGGATATGTCTTTTGGGATTTCTGATCCTCTGCAAGCATCTTAAGGCTTTATAGTTTTCGTGTGTGTTTTGAGATTTAATAATGAGAAGCAACAATGGAATAGTAGCGAGTGTCTTTTTTCTCCACTAAACACTCCTGTGAACACAAAGTGAGAGGACACCAAGAGTGGGAGGGGAGAGAGAACAAGCAAAGTGGGTTAGAGAAGATGAGCAGAGAGATCTTTATATAAGATTCAGAGATTGTGGCATATGCATTGGTTCGTCAGCTTTGCTGGATTTTCTCTAAAACTTTACAAGTAGATTACCTAGAAAAAAAAAAATTCTTAGCTAGGAATTAACTTTTAGTAAATCTTGTTATATATATTTAAATTAACTCAACGATGAGATATTTAATTTTTTATTTAGGGCTTCACAAGTGGGAGCCAAGTAGGTTAGTGACGATTTCTTACGAGAAAATTGCGCCATTCTTATCACCATACATATATGAAAGTCTTCCTTGGAACCTATACGTATGCTGGGCGTGCCATTGTGAATGCATGGGGGTACGTTCGGAATATAAATATGTCACCTCACCACATGGCTGTGAATGAAAAGCCTGAGAACGTGGGAGTATACAGTAGAGCATGCAAGAGTAAAAAAGCACAAAGACCATGTTTAAACCGTGTGATATATTGAATTGGTGTCACAAATTAACTCTCTTCTGTTATGATCCTATATATGTATTTTGTCACTTTCCCCAATGGGTAGAGACATAGGCACCTTCTCTTCCAAAAAGAAATGCATATATTTGTTTGTATTACCAGAAATTTCATTTCACGTTTAAAAAGAACCTATTAATTGTGCATGTGAGCTAGGCTCCTATTGCCATGATAGCATTACTGAGATCATGCTTGGTGCATTTTGGGTGCTTACCATTACTAAGTAGTACTGGAGCTCACAGTACTCCATATGTGTGGCTTTGAAATTGAATTAAAATTCTAGTATTCTACAACTTCTTGCCATTTAATTTTAGAAGTTTGTTTTTTCGCGGTTTATTTACTAATGTTTGTATTGACAAGAGTTAATTGATCAAAATATTTCTCTAAGAGTCAAAGGATGGTGGTAGTGTTAAAGTAGAGTTATAATTTTATTTGTAAATAAAACCTAAAAAAAGTTAACGAATATAAAGTATATGATTAAGGTACTAGAGATAAACAAAAGGAGAGTTTGGGAGAATCTTGCAATTAGTGCCTGTCGATAATTTGCTAGTATGAGGTCACTTCATTAAGTTATCACTTAGTAGGTAGGGCCACTGAAACTAACAGTAATAGCATTAGGGTTTAGGGCCTTTGGTCCACATAAGAAAACACAGTCGAAAATTAGATTGTATTGGAAGCAAAAATTGCTTTTTTCTCACATGCTCCCGCTATGATATTTTCGATAGATCCAAAGTCACAAAACTTTTCAAACCTCACCACATTTCCTATCGGAGCACGCACCTTGTCCATTAAAGTAACTACACCCAGCTTGTAATTCTCCCTATATAGTTCATATGCGTACATATATATATATATGAATATAATCGCATACGTACAGTATTATTTTGTTTTATTTTTTTCATTTAATTTTCAGCCTGAAAAACAAGCTCTCTCTTTGTTGAGAGTATTGCATTCTCTAGTTCCATACACATTCCTTGCTATTCAACAAGACAGATTAAACCCAATGAGAACGCGGGGTGGCACTATCATAAGCATTCCCTACAAACTGCATGGCTAACCAATAACCATATATTCTTTCTAGTTTTCACTCTTTAGTTGATCATAGCGATCCATTAGCTTGAAAATAGGCATGCAAAGGAGAATGTACTTAATTTCAACTTTCATGACCGTTAAAGGCTCTTGTTAGACTCTTATACCTCTTTTTGAAAACGTTACCACCCAAAAAAGAAGAGCAGCTCATCCCGTCAAACAAGAGGACTAACTTAAACTCCATTACCGACTAATAACATTAAAAGTTCCCTGTCCACTTTTTTCCTGCACATATTAAACCTTGTAAACTTGTTCAGTCCGGAGTGTTCAAAGCAAGGTTAAATAATTAGTTGTCTGGGGTATAGGTTTTGATCCTTAAAATAATTACAAGGATATTCATTTAGCATAACATTCCTACATTCTTAGGTACAGTTGATATATATATATATATATATATATATATATGGAACCATGCATGTGCAATCTAGGTGCCAAATGGGCAAGGGAATCATCCTCTCATGAAAAAAAAAAAAAAAATGAATGCCACTGGCAATTATCTTATCGACAGATTGCATCTAATGGAGTTGCTTTATTGCTTTCATATCTAATTAAGATGGGATTTTATACCTCCCTAAGTCAATCTGATGGGAACATGTATTATGCTGTGGTTGTTGAGAAGGAATGATAACGTATCCAGATGTCACATCCTTCATGGTTTTTTGAATGATCAATGGGATACCCTTGGTCCCAAATTCAGAGGCATTTGTATGCAAAAATTCCAACAACCGACACCCTTTCTCTGTTCTCCCCGCTATGACTCACAACGATATTACACGTTTCTTCCATTTGTTCACCCTTCAATTGAATCGCTAGCTTCACCATTTGGTAATCTATCTTACCTGTAACCAATTACATAATATATGGGGGCCTATCATCCATTATCTCACTCTAAACATTAAGATATTATATTAAGCCACTACCACATAGCACCATGGTTGACATCTATAGATATAGATGCTTCCTGTCCATATGTTCCACTTTGCTTTTTTATAATGTCTTCTTGTTGGTTTGGTTTCAAAAGTGAATGATCATATATTCATGATTACAAGCTTGTATAAGAAATGTTTTATAGCTTCATTCTTCGAAGTGAAAAAGATCGATTAGTAAGTAAACATCTTTGTTATAGATACATATCTGTAGAACAAGTCAAAAAAACCAACCCCCATAAAGAGATTTTGTGGATCTTATGGTAATAATCTCTAGTGAGGGTCCATGAGCTGGACATTTCTCACTAGATATATCACTAATTCCCTCTTTATTCTGCTTAGTCAAAATGCTTTTCTATGAAGGTTTGTATCTCTAAGACAGGGAATCGTATAGTGGGGGGAATATCCTTCAAATAGATTATCCACATTGTTCGGTCGCTTCTTCTTTTGTGCTGGTGCCATAAAACCACAGGAGGGTCGTTGAGTCAAAAGGTAAAGATTGGAATGCCATGTACCTTTTGACCACAAACACGCCCTCTATATATACCTACCTACAAATCTAGGGCGCCATATGAAAGTCCGACATCATAGGCATGGTTAATCGAACCATGTTATGGTATTTTTTGCAGGTGCGCGTATAATCATCATGCATGATGGTTTCAATTGGGAAGAGATACAGAATCTTGAATAATGATTTAGAAATTACAATAATGAATATGTTATTGGCATGACGATTTCAATTTATAATATTGATGACTTCATTTTTCTTAAAATTGAGGGGCTGGCTTTTGATATGAGAAGTAATGTTAATGAATTGCTTGTATCTTTCACACGCTTCTCCTCTTAGATCAATCGCCGATAACTTTCTGCAGTAAATTGGAAAGGCTATAGGTCGGTTCAAAAATATACTTAAATGGTGCCTCTATTGACTAAATCGCTTTTAAGAAGCCTTTCAATGAATTTTAATTTTAGACAGCTAGCTAGTAAGAAAGGAGTGCTAATCCGAATAAAATTTTCCAATTTCCTATCCCATAGAAACAAGAGGAAAAAAGATGGTTTCTTAAAACCAACTTCATGATTGGTCTTTTCAATACCCAATTTCCACTGAGACAGCACGAGGACCTCTCTAGCTTTTTATTTCTTCTGTATGATGATATGGACCATTAACATCTTTTGACAACTCATTTAGAAGGCCCTTATTCTATCAGTGAATATTTGTTGTCATCTTTCAAAACAAGCATCATTTCATCATGACACCCAGTCTGAATGGTTGCATCATGTATTATCTAATCAAGAAAGAGAAAACTTAACATTTTGGAATAGGCTTGAAAAGAACTCCGGGAGATTTGCAAATTATATCCTTCCCATATATAGGTTCTAATTATCTTCGTTTTGAAAAGAGGAATAATGTTTTAGCGCTAAGCAGCTTTGTTGTGATGATCGAAAATAAAATAATACTGGAGTATAGCAATTAGGCAAATGATAAAAAATATCAAAAAATGGAAGTTGATATTAAAATGAAAGGAGATTGATAAGCGTGATTTAATTGATAGAAAGTAGGCAGCTAATCATGTGAAGAATGGGGTCCCCGGGTGCAAGAGCATGTGAGAAACTTGACATAAACCTGAAGTTTCCAACTGCCTCCATGAATTATACATATCATCAATCACAACAAAACCCAACTTCATTTATTCTAGCTCACGGGAAAGTGACATATAATTAAATATTTCGGTTCAAGGGCCAAAATTGAAAAAATAAAAAAGGGCAATGGGTCTTCATCTTCAAGTACAAATATCTTGATCGATTTATTGAGAGATTATGTGAAATGAGATATTTTTAGTCGAGGGCAAGGTCCCTCCCAGACTACAGGCAACAATTGGTATGGAATTTGGTGCCTATGCTGTCTCATCTACATCCCATATAGCCCAATGAGGGAGCCCGGCCCAAATTTTTTCTGTAGGCCAAATTACAACCCAACAGGCCGAAACCAAAGAGTATCTTTTTCTTTCCATTTCATTGATCCTCATCAAATATCCAAGAGATTGTGGGTAGCAAATGATCCAAATTTTGTGACAAGGATGAGTTCTTTCCTTTTTTGGGCCAGGACAAGGTTCAATCCGTGGGTACGCCGAAGTTTAAGTGCTTCATGATACTCATTATGAGCCTGCAAATGTTTTACAGGTGTCTGGTGCTCCTGTTTTGCAGGAGTATCTGGACCATCCAAAATAAAATTTAGATTGAATTTGGACGGTCCAAATTTTATTTTTATTTTTTTAATTTTTTAAGTATTTTTTTAATTTTAAAAAATAAAAATATAAAAAAAATAATTTTATAACTATAAAATTATAAAAAAATTAATATTTGATACTTAAAAAAATAAAAAAATAAAAAAAAATCTGAACCGTCCAGATTTTATTTTAGACGGTCTAGATACTCCTGCAAAACAGGAACACGCAGGAGCAGAGAATCCAAACGCGTTTTACAGGGAATGGTAATGCCAGCAGACAACGCAATAATTCAAAACGGATCCTTGCCCTGTACAGGATAGTCAAAGCCTTTTCCCTTTTTTTTTTAAATAAAAGTTACAAATTTTAAGAATAAAAATAAAAATTATAACTGTAAAATTAAAATTTTAAATTATAAAAAATTATAATTTAAAATTTTTAACTATATTCATATATAGTTATAATTTTAATTTTCATTCTTAAAATTTATAACATAAAAAAAAGGAAGAAAAAAATGGCCAAAAGGCCTTAGACTACATCCGTCCTCATGATAATTAGTCATTTCATTTCAAAATTAGTTAGTTTGGACTTGTTGCAACCTTTGACACGAGTGTAATCATAAATAAAAAGATGAACCCAGATCCTTTATTGTGTTTTTTAGTACAATAAAGGGTGCGATGTCCTTCAAATAGAGTGGCTATTCATTTTTTTAAAACTTTTTTGGAGCAGTACCAAATTTAAACTGTTTAAATTTTATTTTTCTCTTATTTTTTATTTTTAATAAAAGCAAAACATAAAATAAAATCAATTTTGCAATAATAAATTTTAAAAAATAAATGTTTAAAATTATAAAAATAAAATAAAATATAAATTATCTAAATCTTTAAATTAAATAGCACCTATGAGTTACGTAATTAATTGGAGAAGAGGAGCAAATTTCTCTCTCTCTCTCTCTCTCTCTCTCTCTCTTGTTTTCAATTTTCAAATTAACAAAAAAAATATAACTTTAAAGAAAGAGAAACAGAGAAGCATACTGCAGTGCAGCAGGTTTAAATGTACGTTTGGTTGAATAATATAAAAGAGTAAAAAATGTAACATATAAATAAGTGAAATAAAAATAATTTTTTTTTATTTTTATTTAAAAAAATAATTTAATGATTAAAATAATAATTTGATAAATAAAATAATAAATAATAAATATTGCATAAATTATATTTAAAAAAATACCTTTGCTTCACCGTAAACCAATCGGAGCATGAGTCACCCACGATGAAAGACCGTCATCATCGTATGGTTTCTTCCCCAGCAACGCCCATGCACACATGGTCAGTATTACTTTTCTCGGTATGTGGCCTCTAGATCCGAAAATAAAATAAAATTCATAAATAAGAGAATAAAAAAAGTTAAAATTTGAAAATATCCATCATGGACAATGTATCCCCATCCCAATATTATATGACAATGACAAGTTTAACAAATCCCATAATCCCGCAATCATCCAATCCTTATCCAGTTTCTACCCATATTTGAATCCGAGTCAGCGCCTTGTCAGTTTGCAACGTCATTCCAATTTCCAAATGCCCATCTCCCATTACAATATTTTTGGATTTCTGGTTTTCTACAGATGAAGGATCATACGAGTATCACATACCCGTATGGGCTGTTGGCTGTTTGCTTATTCCGTGCCAGAAAGCCATTCTTTCTGTGCGTTGTAAACAAGAAGGGGAGAGAAAAAAAAAAAGGTGATTTATTTCCCTTTGCGTGGACAGTGGACAACTGAGCAAGATGATGGGCGAGCGGATATGGAAGCAGAGGAGAGTTTGGAGCTCGCTCACGCGAGGGCTTGGTCCCTACGACTGCTACAGCTTTTCTGCTTCACCGGCGCCGCCGCCCTTACCACAAAAGCTTCCATTTCGGAGGTCCTTTTTGCCGTGAAAAGTGGATATTTTAAAAAGAAGTCCTACGTTGCTTGAAATAGAAGCTTGCAAGTTATTAAATACAGAAGAGTTATACAGGGTTTGTAAAGGGTTCAAAAGAGAGGTGAATTCACCTGCACGAGTTAAGGGTTGTGGACAAAGATGAAATATGTCAAACTATATAACAAAGCTATCCCACACAAATCATTTATATTAAACTGAACAGAACTGTGATGAAGGGTTGGGACAGTTCGAAGGTGCTTTTTACTTTTAGTGGTATAACAAGATAAATTACCAAAACACGGTCATCAGAAAGTTCATGAAATTGTTTGCTTTTCCCTTCTTTTTGCAGGGGATTTCAAAGAACAATGGTAAAAACGATGTCTATGGTTGCCAAAGTCCCACATTTCCATTATTTGGATGAGATAAACTGTGATGCCCTAGTGGAGCTTAAAACATCTTTTCAGAACAATAATCCTTATCCACATGTCAAGCACACTTTCCTTCCATTATTAATTAAATCTCTTTCAATGGTCCTCATCAAATATCCCTTAATGAATAGTTGCTTCAATGAGGATTCACTGGAAATCATCCTAAAAGGTTTGTATCTTAGACGTAACTATAAATTCGGTACTCTTCCTTGAAGCTTGATCTTTTTTGAATCTTTCTAGAGTGAATAAGGCATTTTTGTCAGGTAAAATATGGTCATTCGAGGGAAATTAAATCAAGTGCTTAGATTTTTTTTTTTTCCTTCTCATTTAAAAATCATGTAGCAGTTGATTGTACATGTGCAACACCCAGTCCTTTTAGTGATTCACACAAAATCACCCAATCTTCCTAATGGTTTTTCCTCACCAAGTGTACCGCATACATTTGAAGGAATTAATCCTGGTCACGAATTCACAAGGATAATGTTCTCAGTTTTCACGGAATTGGAATTTATGATGTTCTTATATAAGGAGTTGACTTAGATGGTACTTCACTAGGACACTCCTGCTGGTTAGTTTTGATGGACATCTGGCTACTGTTAAGTCGGATTTATTTAAGGCAGTAGCCTTCCTTCCAAATTTGACACAATGGACTTGTTTGGTATAGGGTCACACAACATTGGAATTGCCATGGCGACTCCCTGGTTTAGTTGTACCAAACATAAAGAATGTACAGTCCCTCTCCATCTTGGAGGTTGGTTTACACTCGCGAATGGTGATTGTTTACACGTGTGTTTGTGTGTGTGTAGATGGACACTGCTAGTTCAGGTTTATGGTCAATCTTACTATTTCCATAGCAGTACGCTGTATGTATAAAGCACGGCTGAGGTTATATCTTTCATTCCATTGAGCCATATTCTTGTGCTTGGTTTCATTTATGCAAATAAACATGTATTTAGATAACCAAAGAAGTGTCCAGGTTGCAACAACTGGCATCAGATAACATGCTGAATCCAGAGGATATATGTAATGGGACGATTACATTAAGCAACATTGGAGCAATTGGTGGAGAGTTCGGTTCCCTGCTTGTCAATCCGTCTGAAGTCTCCATTATTGCCATTGGTCGAATTTCCTGCTTGTCAATCTGTCTGAAGTCTCCATTATTGCCATTGGTCGAATTCAGAAAGTTCCGCAGTTTGGTGATGATGGAAATGTGTATCCTGTATCACTCAGGATTGTAAGTCCTCTATATTTTCACTCGTAAACTATATGTGTAATCATGCTTCTAAATGACTGCTAGTGGAAAGTTGAAACTACTTCATAACCAATTCCCTTATTTCTTCTAGGATGCTGCAAGTCTAGCATGTGTAATTTTGACTCTCTGATACATTTTACATGGTTTCAAGTTAATGTTGGTGCGGATCACAGGGTCTTGGATGGAGCAACCGTTGCAAGATTCTGCAATGAGCGGAAACAATTAATTGAAAATCCGGAGCTTCTCATGTTACCTTTGAGATAAGATGGTGTTGACATGGAGATGGAGGGGCAAATTACCCATACTGTACCGCATTTGTAGATGAAGTGCCGGACGGAATTAAAAATGAATAAGAGCATTCAAAAAGTTGAACTCACAAGAAGTATATTAAAATTCTCATTTTAATTTACATATTTAACTAATAAGATACTAAGAATGTAAATTTTAAGGTATACTGTAATTTAATAGACTTTTGTCACTTCACGCTCTCCCTTCTCTTTTGTTTAGTATTTTTGTTCTTAATCTCCAAATTCAGGCTAGTTAAAGCAAGCGTTTTTTTTTCTCCTCATCTTTGCTTGAGAAAAATTAAAAAAGACAACTACTTAAACAATTTCTAACCTCGTAATTTAATATTTGTGACCAACAGAGCACCATACTCCAAACTTGCTTTTCAGTGAGATACTTTTCTTCTTTTAAACCCAAGAAAAAAAAAAAGTACGTTTCCCTTCCAGAACCCCCCTGCCGGTCCACCGAAAAAAAAAAAACGTATATGCAATAGGATTGAGAAATAAGGTTCTCGTATTCCACAAACGATAGTCACTCGTGCTTTATTAATTATAACAATCTATGAGCATCAAGAGTCGTTCAGAAATGAGAAGCATACACTAATCAACAAGAACTGAAGGATAAAGATGCTAACAGAAACAACAGAGTAGGCGTGAGGGAAACTTGTGAAAGAAATGACAGATGTGCTTGTTGATGTCATCAGGCCTTTCTTGATGGAGAAAGTGAGCTACCCCTTCCATCACAACTACATCCTCCAGATTTGGCAAATCTCTCTTCATCCCTCCCTTCTGAATGTAATCCTTCACTCCCGGTGCATTATATGTCAAGTCCAGGTCACCCACTATAAACTTCACTGGAACCTTTATTTGAGCACCAGTCCACGGGGCCGTCAGTTCCCAATTCCTGCAAAATGCAACACAAGCAATCAAGTATAAGTTAGAATCGGTTAAAACTTTTTTTTTTTGGGGGGGGGGGGGTGTGGGGGGAGAAGATAAGGTAATTATAAGTTGGATATAACATACAGATCCAAATTTCTATAGTAGTTCAATCCGCCAGTGAAGCCAGTTTTGTCATATTTGCTGACATAGTAGTTACATTCTTCCTCAGATAGCCATGAGGGCAACACAATGGGAGCATCGGGTGGATGTCCAAACCCCTTACCCTTTGGTAGATAAAGTGGGGCAGGGTTGCGGTATGTCAGGAATTCTTTCAGAACTCTCTCTGTACCAATTTGAGCAAACTCAGATTCTATATCGCCAGGCTCCTGTAATAATTAATCAACAACTATTACTACCCAAATGCTACAAGAGCAAACATCTTGAGTAATAAAGCAGAGTTTAGTTCCTTCAACAATTCACTTTGCGGCAAAATTAATGAAATACCCGGCTATTTGGTCGTTAATAGTGGGGGAAAGAAAAAAAGAAAAACACAGCAAATGAAGCTGAATTCTGCCTCAAGCTTCCAATCTTGATGGAAATGGTTCAGTAAATATATTAAATGTAGTTATTGAGACAGAACAATATGTTCCACTAGGATCAAAAGCTTCCATCGCAGTAAATTAATATTCTGGAAACCAGACATATAGGTAGGGCTTAGGATGTGATAAATTAATGCACATAAAGTGCTTGACCCACTGATTAAAAGAATACGTTGTAATTGTCCCACATCACTACCAAAGGAGATGCTAACAGTCATAACACAGAAGCCAAACATGCAGAAATACAAATAAGTTGGAAAAGTTGAAGCAGACCTGAATTCTGCAAATATAGTAGTCAGTTCCATACACAGCTCTTAAGGTGTCAAGGGGCTTTCTTCTAGGGTTTCTGGGACTGAAAGGGACGCTCAAGTTAACCAGAGCCTTGACTCTTTCAGGGCGATAGAGGCAGAGGTACCAGGCAGTGATAGCTCCCCAGTCATGTCCCACCAGAAATACTTTCTCTTCACCAGGTGCTATGGCGTCCAGCAGCCCAATAAGGTCACCCACGATGTGCAGGCTCGTGTAGGCTGTAGGTGTGGCTGGAACGTCTGTGTCGCCGAAACCACGAAGGTCTGGAGCCACACATCGGTAGCCTAAGGACGACAGGGCTGTGATCTGGTGGCGCCACGAGAACCAAAGATCGGGGAAGCCATGGAGGAACAGGATCATTGGGCCCTCACCCTTCTCTGCTATGTGCATGCTTATCCCATTCACGCTCACTGTTCTGTGCTCTATCCCCTCCATATCTGACTCTCTGAACTTAAGTGTCTGTAACTGTGTATCCTCCGCTATGTTGGATTCATTGGCTATATACGAATGAAATGATTATCCCTTGCTTCCCTTCCAAACAAAAGCCACCTGCCACCGTAATAGTGCTCCATCGTTAAAAATAGATTAAATTGGTCCTGTAAGTTTTGGACATGTGCAAATAATTTTTAATTTTTAAAATTTTTAAATTTTTAAATTTGTGCACCATGTTTTGGGTCCCCTCTCAACCTTAACCTTTCTCCCTTGTTGTGCTTCCCTCTCAGGGGGAGTTTAAACTGATTCTTTAGGGGAGCTTCCATGCTTGTAAAAGAGGGAATTAAGAGTTGTCTCTTGGATCGCTCGAGCCCCATTAGTCCTATGGGTCTCTTCGCTAGAGTTAGAGGATTTCTAATTCTAGTTTTGGAGTGAGTGAAGTGATCGAAGCAGGAGAGCAAATTGAAGCAGAGACGAGTGAAGTGAGTTTCTTTGTAAAAATAGACCATAGTACTATAGTCGGTGGCGAACCAGAGGAAAGGTAGCCCTCGCCAGTCCTGCAATCAGCTAGATTACTCAGCGGGGAGAGAGAAGTAGGGGGGGGGGGGGATACAATATCCTTTTCTATGTGTCTCATCTAACCCTTTATTATTTTATTAACATTAATCAATTTTTTAAAATTTTATTTTTTATGCAAACAATTATTTAAAATTTAAAATTATATACAAATAACTCTTTAAATTTTATATTATATACAAATATTTTTTAATATATCACGTTTTGTAAGTAAAATGAGGGACTAAGTAACAACATGGGATTCCTTGCACAAATTTAAAACTTTAAAAAGATTTATTGTCAATTTTTAAAAGTTAGCAATTATCTACATATAATTTAAAATTCATAAGGTTATATGTAATTTAACCTTAAAAATATGAATAAATTACTCTTAACTTACATTGAGATTTAGTAAAATTACATTATGATATCTTTTTTATTTAAAAAATATCAATTCATTTTCTTATTATTTGGTATATGTTAAAAAAAATTCTTTTAATTTATTTTTATCAATAAAGTTAATTTTTTACACAAAATATATTTTTAAAAAATAATATTCTAAATATCATCATGATATCAATATTTTATTGTCCTAAAAGTTAAAGTATAATACACATCTCCCATTTATTTTCAAAACCTATACAAACTTATCCTAAAATTTGTTAAAATTATACAGAACTTCTATGAGTTTTGCTAAAAATACATGAACCTCCTTTCTCTTTTCAAAACCTCTTTTGAAATAAAGAATAAATTATACAAACCTCCTTTCTATTTTTAGGGGAGGTCTATATATATTTTTAAAAATAGAAAGAAGTCTTATGTAATTTTAGAAAATTTTAGGAGGTGCATGTGTAATTCTAGCAAATTTAGGGGAAGGTTTATGTTAGTTTAAAAATAAAGGAGAGTTTTGTGTAATTTCAATAAAATTAAAAAAAAAGCTTGTATAAATTTTGAAAATAAATGAGAGGTTCGTTGTTTCAATAAAACTTAAGAAATATATAGATGTATATATATTACTTTAAAAGTTAATTTTATTGACAAAAAATAAATAATAAAAGAAACTTTTGTAATATATATCATTATATCAAATGTCAAAGAAGTTTGAGTAATATTTTTGAAACATAAAAAATATATGTAATTTAATAATAACTTAAAGAAAATTAGTATAATTTTACTCTTTTAAAATGGCTATAGTTTTCAAGATCATTAAAGTAGTGAAAGAATTAGTATATTATTTCCCTAGACCTCAAGTCTGCCATATTTGCAAATGGATACCCTAATTTGGATAGCTCAAACAATGTTTTTAAATTTTTTTAAATTTTTTATTTTGAAAGAAGTAAAATGTAAAATAAAAACAATTTATCAATTGCAAACTTTAAACAAAATGATAATTTAAATTAAAAAATAAAAATAAAAACTTTAAATTTAAACTATCCAATTCTCAGTCTAAATATGGGCATAATAAGCATATCTCTAAAATGTACAGAAAATACAGACGCTCTATATTTAGTCAATACTCCATATTTATTTATTGCTTCTGATGCTCCAATTTTGAGTTAATTTTTTTAATGTATTTATCATCAAATATTATTTTAAAATTTGATCTATTTGCTCCATAATTGACTATATTATTTTTTGTTTTAAGTTTAACTCTTCTACATATGAAAACGCAGGAGGATGAGGATTCAACCTTTAAAAGAAAAAGAAAAATAAGGAAGCCACATTTAAAAACTCCATATTAAAACATTTCTCATGGAATCTCTGTGTCGTGTATAGTTTGAGTTATAGTCAGCGATTAGGCTTGTGATGGTAATTTTAAAAGAGGTGGAAACACGAAGCAAGTACGCTAGCTTCCCTTTTCAAAGCTGTATATTATCTCGCGAACCAAACCAACAAAGATTGTATTAGAAACGTCTTACAAAGCCCAAAACAAAAAAGAAAAAAGAAAAAAACAATACACAGATAAATGCGTTTCCTTTGCTTCTTGTTTCTCAAATAAATTATCATCAAGCGAGTCAAATTATCTTTATAATCTATGCTTTGTTCATGTAATTGTTATGAAGTATGAACAATTAAAAAGAGGGTAACGTCTTTATGTGTATCACGAGTGTTGTGTTCTCAATTTTTAATTCCTT
The DNA here is from genome assembly GCA_032878935.1 of Erythrophleum fordii. NCBI lineage: Eukaryota > Viridiplantae > Streptophyta > Magnoliopsida > Fabales > Fabaceae > Erythrophleum > Erythrophleum fordii. Next base: position 48,026,199 of record JAVQMF010000054.1, read on the forward strand.
CCTAGCTCTTACTTCAAACTAATAGAAGTGCAAAAGCAAAAGGGGAAGTGACACTATCTTCGGCTTTCGTCGTGGAAAGTTTCCACGAATATTCGAAGCGTGCCACTTTGGACGAAAGGTCAGAAATGTTCTGTTCCTTGGTACAGTGGGAAGTGTCCACCCAGAAGAGATAGCGACCCGCTTTGAAAATTGGATCATACTCAAGATGAAGCCATAGCCAACAGGAACATGTCATGGATCGTTTCGAATTTTATTTTCATTTTTATTTTAAAATTATAAATTATCAAAAGTAGAGTAGAGATAAATTATTATAGTTTTTATTTGAAAAATTTTACGCCATCCCATCAGATTTTGAATCTTTAGATTCTGGCTTATTAAGAGTACCTTTTACCTTTAAAAAAAATATTTTACTTCTGCTTCAAAATAAAACTTTAATTTTTAGCTTTATTTTCACAAAAGAGTAATATTTTACCTCTGCTTCTTTAAAAAAAAAAACTTCAATTTTTAGCTATATATTCACAACAAAACAATTGCTTATACTAACACTCAGAAACAATATCTTTTTTTGCAAAAAATTTGGCCAAACACTTATTTAATTTTTTTAACAAAAGCTTCTATTCATTCAAAAATTAGACCAGACAGACAATTAAGCTGACCAATCCAAGTTATCCCATGCCCAATAAAAAATGTTCAAAAATACAATATAATGTATACATAGATACTCATACAAATACAATATTTACTATTTGATATACAACAAAAGGTATCTAAAAATTGGTCTGTGCAAAAACAAATTTTAATCTTGGACGCGCATGAGCCCACACTGCAGCATATGGAGTGTCGTACATTACTTACAACTTGAAATATCAGATCAGAATCAGATGCAATCGACAACGGCACGCAACAGCTCAGCGGAATAAACGACCATGTTCATACAAATATTGATAAAGTTGGTCCACATTGGCGCTACCGTTTCTTATGTTGGATTTTTCCTCTGAAATTCACACCCTTTTTTTTCTTTTGAAAAAATTTATAGTTAAAAATTCATATCATATAAAATTTATAATAAAATATCTTAAATATTAAAATTACTTTCAAAGACTATTATTAATATCAAATTTTAAAAAATTTACTATCAATTTTAAAAAATTTATTATTTGATGTAAAAAATTGTTAAACTTTTCTATAACTTATGGTAAAATTGATAATAAATCTTTAAAAATTTGATAATAATAATTTTTAATGATTATTTTAATTTTTAAAATCTTTTATACTAAATTTTATATGATATGAGTTTTTAAATATAATATTTTTTCCTTTTTTTTTTTGGGCCTTCACGCTCCATCCCTCCTGGTCAGCGTTTCTGAAGGTTTCGCTTTCTCCTCTTTGTTGTATTTTGCACCTCTTTATACGTCGCCGTTTGGGACCCCCATCGCCTCTAAGCAGAATGCGTACCTTTGCTTTCAATGCTTGCTTTCCCTTCCCTTCATGGTTGTTGAGTTAATGGTTTTAGATGGGTCCCACGCAACGATACCTAGCGCTGCATTAGTAGCGTCTAAGTCTAACCAACCCTGATCCTCCTTTTCCAACACCCAAAAAGATATCAATTTTTTTTTTTATACAATAGAAATGCAGACGAAAGCGCACTAGACTTTGGTAAAAAAAGCACAAAGATATTACTAGCATTTCCTTTTTAAAAAATCCAAGTAGGCAACATACAAACACCAAAAGCAGGATCCAGCCATTCTCAAATGGATCAAAAACCAAACCCAACATAAAACGTACCCATGAACAACCATTTCACCTGAGAACCTACAACTAGTAGTGGTAGATACCGTTAAACTTAAACATAATTTGAAAGTGGTTGTTCAAGTGACCAAGTATATGGGCATGGCTGAAGTAGACATCCTCTGCTGCTGCTGCTGCTCCATTGTGAGCTCACGAAGACTCAGATAAGGTATATCCACCTCGCCCTTGGCCAGTGGACCAGAAGATGGGCGGCTAGTGGTCCGATATGGTGTGGTTGACCCACTTCTGCTCTCCGTCAAGTACACAGGTCCTGACATGGAGGCCCTGAAAGCCCGAGCCCTCGCTCGGTGAATGTCGTCGTCCACATCCTGTTGTTGATGACCGCGGGCGCTGTGGTGGGTCCACCTCCATTTGAAAAAGAGGAGCGCATTTTTCCACCAGCGCTTTCTCTTCGACTTGTGAATCTTCCCCGAATCATCCTTAGAGATGGGTTTCCGCAGCTTGAAATGTATGGAGTCTATGGATCTTGCTGTCTCGCGCTTGTGCTTCATAGCTTCTTCCAATACCTGCTTTTATCAACAACAATTAACGGGTCATTAAACAAACAATTTTTGAAAAGGAAAAAAAAAGGAAGGTGCACAGACAGAGACAGAGAGGAATCAAGGAGATGATGGACCTGAAAATAATCAATTTGGGGGTCAAAGCCATAATCACTAAAGTGCTGTGGCTCTGGCATGGGAAAAATGGGAGATTTGGTGGACATTAGTATTTGTTTGCTAATTCAGAGCTGAAAACAAAGGGGGGTTAGAGGAAATGAGGGACATGGGAATGGAAAAGAGTTTGGGGGCTCAATGCAGCACGGAGAGGCCGTGGCGTTGGTAGACCGTAGTAAATGCGTTTCACATCTTTTAGACTTCCAATGCTACCCCCCCCCCCCCCCCCCCCCCCTTTAATAAAACCTTTTATTTATTTTTATTGCCTTCCTCACCCTCCTACTCATGATCACGCAGGGATGAGCATCCAAATCTCAGTGAAACAGTCATGGTTGCAGCACAATGTAACTAACTGATTCATTATTTTTCTTCAAGGCCAAGTTGTTATAATTAAAAAAATACTATCCCGTTTTGTGATACCTAATTTTAACTTTAATAATTCCTTTAATTATTTATTCTCATCCGCTGATCCTTGAAAGTTGTAACGTTCCCTTTTCCTCTCCTCTTGCTTTTGTCATCTTCCCGTATTTCGCCTTTTTTCCTTCGTTAACTTTGATACGAATTGGGGTACGTTTGGCTAATTGGCCTTTTGGCTGAAACATTACAAAGACACTTTTGAATGCAGAAAAGTGTTTTGGGGATGATAATAGGTTTGTTTGGTCACTTTCAAGTCCAACATGCTGATGCTTGCACCTAGTTGCAAAAGCCTAAGACCTCCGTTGATATTGGAAAGTGAAAGTGAGAGGAATTTTTTAATAAAATGAGTTTGGTTGCACTAATTAAAAAAATGAAATTAAAAGTAATGATATTAAAATGAAATTGTATTTTTTTTTTATTTGGTGCGTTTTTTGTGTCGCATTTTTTGGTCGTGTTAATCAAATTATTTATTTGTTCCTTCTTTTTCATTCATAACACTATTTTTTAGCATGATTAGCAATGTTATTTAAATTGAGTATTTACTACTTTTGCCTATTAATGTTATTATTATCCAAAATTTATTCTTTATTACCATATAAAATATAATTATGCATAGTTAACAAGAGAAAAATAATTAATCTTGTAAAAAAATAAAAGACTAATGATACTAACACAAAAAAAAAACCAAAATAAATTTCTCAAAAAAAAAAACTTAACAAATAAGAATAATGAATACCCAAAATGAAGAACAAAATTATAAAAAACACATCTCAATTTCTTAAAAAAAAGTTAAGCCAAATAATGAAATTTAAAAGAAATGGAAACAAATTCCAAAAAAATGCTCAAATAATAAAAAATGAATCTTGAATAAAGTCAAAAAAAATTTCTATTGGAAAAAATACAATTATAATAAAAAAATGATTCAAATAATTTTAAAAAAATAAAAACAAAATTTTGACTAAAATTTAGTCAAAAAATTCCAACTTAGGAACACATCTAACCAAACGACAATCAGACACATTTTGATTGCTATTTAATCAAAACTCGTTAGACTAAATCTCAGTTGGATGTGTTGCAACTACAATATAATCGGAACACATTAGACCAAATAGCATTGGGGTGAGTTCTGATTATTAGACAATCGAAACTTTCAAACTGCAATATAATCGGAGTTCGTCCGACTCATCCCTTTTTGACCATGTTGCGATTTATTAGGATTTTCTTTTTATATATATTTGTTCACCTTTCCTTAGTTTTTTCTTTTTTGGCTTTTTAGTTGTTTCCCCTATGCATAATACAATTCTTTTTAAATTTGATTGCCTTTAATAATAATTCAAAAAAACATTTACAAAAGATAAATAATATAAAACAAATAGAAATATAATTAATTATATCACTTACAAAAATATAAAACAACTAAATAAGGTTGAATTTATCATCTAAAAATCTAAATTAAAAGAAATTATATTCAATTTTAAAAAAATAAAATAATAGACGTGATCATTAACATTTACACATTTGGATTTTTTTTTTATAAGAGCCTTCTCTTCTGTTAGCATAAAAAAATATTATAAATATTTATAATATTTGGTTAATTATTTTTAATATAAATCTTGGCTAATAATCATAACAAATAGTTAATTATTGTGATATATACATATTATGATAAATAGTGATATATACTTTTTGTCATGAAGTAATTATTCATATTGTCCCAAAAAAAAATCCCTACTTTCATAGACACTTCTATAATTTTCACTACAAATGAAAAATCAAAATGGTAAAAACAAGAGGGGAAAAAAAATAAAAGCCAACCTAAGAGTGTAAACCTAAGCAACAAATGTAGTGAACAGTCTCAATTTTGTGAAAACGGAATATAGTTAAATTGTGAAAATGGAACATCACTTGGTGAAATAGCCAAACTTTGTGCGGAACAACAAAAATAAAAAGGTAGGTAAACAATTCAATGCATCGTGTGTTATATTGTGCTTGATATAACGTGGAGTTATATTGTGCTTGATAAGTTATATTATTATTTTTTGAATGAGGGTATTTTTGTCTTTTATCTTATATTCTTATTTCATCCAATTAAACAAACAAATACAAATATAATTTTTTTTTTTTAATTTTCATACCAAATATAATTTATTTCATTATATTCTATTAATATTTCTTCTTCTATTTTTAGTATCAAATATAATTTATTTCATTCCATTTCTAGCACCAAATAAGGTCTAAACTCCAAGTAAATATACTTTTATTGATTTGCCAAACCATATTAACCTGAAATGCATGCTGTTATGTCGAGTGAAGTATGGAAGCAGCTAGCGGTGTTTCCCAAAGGTTAGGTTTCATCTTATCTCATTTTCATAGTATTAGCAGCATCAGATCCACGGTTACCTGTTGGACTGTTGCTGTATGAATCAGAACATAGGTTCACGGGCAAGGACTGAGAATTGAGACAACACTTTGAGTTTTGAGCTTTTCTCCGTGGTCGAACTTTCTCGCTCTTCATTTCTGACCTCACCTTCACAATCACATGGAATCCAAGCTTTCTTACGTTCTCTTATCCACTTTGGTTATTACTTTTTCTTCTTTTTTATTGCATTCTATTTTACCCAAACACGAAATCTCCACTCGACTAACATAACTCAACTTTCATAACCAGGCTTAAGACTTGTGTGGCATAAAGGTTGGTAAAAATAGAAAAGAATTAAAATAAATAAATAGAATAAATAAAAATAATATTTCTATCCTTACTTTAAACAAATATTATTAAATAATGATTATTGAATCATAGACACTTTCCTATTATTTTCTCGCCCTCTCCCATTCCCTTGCTCCTCGGACCAAACATGCCCAAGTTTCTCATGTAAAACTTCTGTATTATTACAGCACATAGATGGACTTTTTTTTTTTTGGGGGGGGGGGGGGGGATTTGAACACCAGTTTTGGTGTCACTTACAAAGTATTATATCGAAACGGCAATGGCGATAACGATGGGCCCAATCTAAGTTGCCCCTCCATCTAAGCCCACAAGTTTGTTCATTTGTATGCCGTTGGTCCAGAATGGGAATGTCAAAAACAAAATCCCGGAATTGAGAGTCTGAGACCTTTGACTCTGGAATCTTGACAGTCACGTGGGCTACTCTTGTTCTTCTTCACCAAAGACTGAAACCAGAATCTATCCATTTAGTAGAGTACATGATATGCAATTAAAAAAAAAAATTGAGAGTGTGAGATTAATATTCGAAGCATTTATTAATATTAAAAGATTTCAATCTTTTTCCTTTAACTACATATACTCCATGAAGGAATTAAGAGCCACACGCAACCCATATTATTCATTATCTCCAAATATATACAGGCTATGTATCCATATTTTGTATCTAACCCTTCCTATTTTCTCGCATCCTATCTTAACTATACACCCTCCTATATTCGGTATCTATTAAAATAATACAACAAAACTATATTTACATCCTAACAGATTTTCGGTTTCTTCACTGCAAAGTATCCATTCTAAAACAATTAATACTCTAAACTAGTACCAATCGGCAGATATATGAAATGGCTTTATTCTACGTATTTTTTTTCCATAAAATATGACATTAACATTTTATAATCTAATATCTTAATATCTTTTATTCAAAAGAGTATATCAAACAATTCTAACGTGGATAATATGATAAATGTGACTTAGGCTTTTATAATAAAAGATATTAGTGTGTGCTTTTCAGAATCATAGATAATTAATGGTTACTTGTTGGTTTTAAATATCTAAGTTGAAGAGTTCAAAATGTGATTACTGACTTAAAATTCGTATGACCAATACCTTCCAAAACAAAATGGCAAACAAGATCCTTGACTAATAAGGCAAGACATAGAATTACAAAACCTGGTAAATTCAAAATTTTTATTTCCGTTTTCAAATTTATATTTGTACAATAGAGAGAGCAATATATTTCAAGCTGAAAACTATTAGTTGGAATTTTATAGCCTTTTCACTGCTTTATGCGCCAGTTGTAACACGACAGATTGTTCAAATGCTATTTTTAGTCACACGTCAATTAGATAAACTGAGATGGATGAGTGATTCCGCTAGTAAGTATATTGTGGCTGAGGGCTATAGTTTACTGGCAAATACTTATATATCCAATCTATAATTTTTGTTTATGGCTTGGGATATCCTTTGGAAGGTTCGTTTACTATTTTGTATTATTTTGTTTGGTTGGAAACTATTAAGAAATGCACTCTACGATTGCTATGTTTGATGCTCATCATTTACTCGTGGAATATATAACACTTATTTAAATTAAAGTGCTAAAAATAATATATATTTTTTCAATAGATGTCACACAAACATAACATTACCATTCCATACTATATTTTGGCTACTAGAAATTATAGATATTGTATATAAAATTTCTCATAATTGTTTAGAAACTATATTTTTGACAATTATGCAAAATATAATACTATTATGATCATAATGTATTTGAATTACATAGCAAAAAAATATTATGAATCCAAAACATATAAATGTGTAATTCATTACATAGACCCTAACTCTACAACATTTTTTGCTTATGGCAACATGGCAAAACCATTGCCATAGAGCCTAAAAACCGTTGCCTAAAGATACGTAGTCTATTCGACCGTTATCTATTGTATATGGCAACGGTGAGCAAAAAAATCGTTGCCTATATCTGGACAATAGGCAACGGTTTTGACGTGCGAAATCTAGCAACAGTTTTAAGTTGTTGCTCACTTATGGCAACCGTTTTCAACCATTGCCAAAATGTTACATTTCGCAACAGCCCCTAAGTGTTGTCTTTTTAGTTACAATTGTCACCCGTTGCTATAGGTTACTGGTATAGGCTATTGTCTTTCAGAGTCGCCATAAGTTCTTTATAGAAGCAACAGTTTCTTAGTGTTAGTCTTTTATTCTTAGTATAGGCAACAGTTTCTTAGTGTTGATTTTTATATTCTTCATATAAACAACAGTTTGTTAATGTTAGCTCTTTGCTTACAATTAGCACCCGTTGCTATGATTCTTGAATTTAATCGACAATATATGTTATATAATTATTCTTATTACCTGTAAAATTGTAGATCTATTCAACTAATTAAGAATATATTAAAGTCACAACATTCAAAATACAAGAAAGTTTCATCATAAAACTAATAATATTATCATAAGGTACCAAAATATTAAATACTTACAAAGAGTAAAAGGTCTCAATATATAGTTAAGCTAAGAGGTATATAACAACAAACAACATCATTAAAAGGTCCCAAAATACAAGTACCAATAAAGAGTTAAAGGTCCCAAAATATAACTAAATTCGGATGCATATAACCAATAATATCAAGAAACTTTATGCATATCTTCATTTGCATCTCCTTCTCTAAGATTTTTTTGCACATGAAAATTAAACATTTGAAATATAAGTAGCTTGAATCACTTCCAACAAAAATAGGAAAAAAAAGAAAGAAAGAAAGAAAAGACAATTCTAAAAGTAATATAGAACATTTCCAACCATGTGGTGACCTTTCAAGCTAGTAAATTGTCGAACAATACCACATATGCAACAATTAAAAATAATACAATAATCACTTTACAACCATATAATCAAATAATCGATTCATAAGGAAAACACATTACCAATGTATTTGTGATAGGAAAAACTGACTTCTCATGCCATGATGGAGCCAAACAAACATGATTTTAAGCATATAACAACACTGTTGTATTTTCAATGACAACAATGGATCTATCATGCGCAAACATAATCTCGAACTTAAATCAGTACCTAATCATATACAACAACTATCCTAATTTTTTTAATAAAAACATATAATAATATGGTCATCTTTGAGACCTAAACCAATATCTAAACGTACAGCAAGCTATTCTAATATTTTATCCATGAAAAACATCATCATAAAGTCACTTATAAGTTGAAAAACATCATGTACAACTCTAGGACAACAACCAAATTTAAGTTTTCAACATGAAAAATCATGATCAATTAAACAATCCATTTAGAAGCATAATGCTAAATTAATATAATAGTATCTATATGTATCCAATAGCAAGAATGATCTTGAAGTTAAACTGATACCTAATCATATAAAGCAACTATCCTTAAGTTTTTCAGACCATATGGTCACCTTTCAAGCTTAAACTAACATTTAAAAGTACAGCTACCTAAGTTTCAATTTTTAGCATAAAATATCACTTGTAAGCTGAAAAGCATCATATACAAGTAAAGAACAATAACTAAGTTTCAATTTTCAGCATGGAAAATCATAGCCAAATAATCCATTTTAAAGCATAACACATCACCAATATAATAACACCTATTTATTGCTAATAGCAAGAGTGATCCTAAGCCAGTACCTAATTAATCATATACAAGTAGAATGCAACAACCAAGTTTCAATCTTCAACATGGAAAATATTGTCAAATCATAAACTAAGTTTCCTATCCACAATATGGAACATGTGTTGATGTAGATGAATGAGCATGAGGTTGTCCAGGCATCTTTTGTGCACTATTTGCCTCACATAGAGAGAGAGTTTCCAATGACTTCATATGAACTCCTATGGGGTTACAATGTTGTAACAAGGCCTTCATAACATGTTGTAGCCCACGCACATTATCTCCCATGTTTTGTGCTAGCTTACATATTTCATCTCCCATACTTTCAACTTTACCTTTTAATGAAGATACTTCCTCAGCATGCACATGCTTGATAGCATTAATCTTTTCTTTTCATTTTAAAGTAGTTGCTGTGACATTTCTCCTGTAGCAATGCACCAATTCATATTTTCCCTTCCCAAACACAACTTGAAAGGCTTCATCGTTGTTCTCCTTATCATTCTCAATCAAACTTTGAAGTTGGGACTTGCCAAAAAATAAATAATAATGTTATTTTTATGTATAAACAATGATTTCTTGAAACTCACATACTTTATACAAATTATAATTCTATTTGATACATAATTTGAACTTACAATTGCATTTTCAGTTTATGGATCCAACTATTTTCCTTTACAATTTTAGCGAGTTTCAATGAAAATGTCTACTTGAGTAGGATTCCTATTATACTTAGCACGCTACATAAAAAGGGTAACACTATTTAGTTTCACATTAAAGACAATCTAGCAATTAAGATTTCATAAAAACAAGTAAAACAATCATTCTTCACTAACAAAAGAATTTACCATTCTTTCACGAACCACAGTAAAATTTTTTGGGCCCATACGATGCCTCCATGTTTGCTTAGCTCTATTTTGGTGGTTTTTCTCACTAATTTCCTACACATTCAATGTAAAAGACATGATCAAGAATAAGTTATTTAATCAAATACAAACATTTATTAAGTAAAGAGGTCAATCATCTCACTTTTATTTTTTTATACTCTAATACTGACAAAGCTTCCTAAAATGAGGCTCAGGTAGCTCTGAAGGACAGTTTTTCAACCTCTCAATCATGTTTGCATACTTTGAAAAATGATTCTTCTTAATTGTATGTTTATACCATCTCCAAGCATCTCGAACAGTACTCTCTATCCAAGCCTTCCCCTCCTTTGGCACATTAAACTTTTTCTGCAAAAACACAAAGGAAATTGAATCAAGTGCATCCTATAAAGTAGTGTATATCATACTATGCTCTTGTATACATACATTAACATATGTCCACATATGGTTTTTGTTCTCATTTGGCATGGCTTTCCAAGAAGTGTATATCAAAGGACATAATTTTGAATTTCTAGCCAATGTTCCTAAGAAGAAACTTAAGTCTGATACAATCTTGTCAATTGCCCCAATAGGTAGACCTTCATCATTCAAAATCACTTCTTCTTGCTCTTCCATAGTTCTTGCATGAATCTTATGGCATAGAGTTTTCCCTCATGTTCTTTTTTATGATGTTCCTATTTTCATTGTACAAACATTAGTATAATAACAAATAAAAGTTATAGCATTCAAAAGAAATATACACAAAATAAAAAGGAAAGTTATTCCATTGTACCTTTTACAACATCATTGTTTGATTCCTCATCTTGATTGATATTTTCATCAACTTCTTCAAGATCATTTTCCCCAGCATACTCATTTTCTAGTTGTCTCAAATTGTCTTTTTCTCTGGCTTTCCTAGATAATCTTTGATTTTCATTCACTTCTGTAGGTGATTGATTGAAGATGGATGAAGTTGGTCATGCTGCTCTTCTTTATGAGATTTCTCATGAGTTTCAATAAAGTCATCAATTAACATAGTAGGGCAAGTTGAGTTCCTCTTAATCGTTCCTTCCATATTTTGCTACAGTTCATTACATCCTTGTGGCACTTGTTCAGAAATATCATTTTTCTCTTAAATTTCCCTTTGAGTGGAGCCTTCACTTTGAGCCATGCTTTGATATGATTTGCTAGTAATGGGGATTGCTTTAGATCTTGCTTTTGTATCCCCATTCATTTTGCCTTGTAGTCTCTTATGTAGATTATCAATTTTTTCACGCTTAATTTATTTAAATTTCTTTAACAACTCAGTGCGTAACCTTGCTTGGATATAAAGATTATGACCCTTTTTCTTGTTAAGGACAGAATGTTTATCTTTTACATGTGCTTCTGTCTTCATTTTTTATAATTTACATAAAACAATAAATAAAACACAAATAATAATAACTTATATGTTAGCAAAGAAGTAATATATTATCAAAGAAGAAATAATAACTTATCAAAATCCTTACCTTCTATCACTTGCCAAAATAACTAATGTGTTTACTATAAGAATAAGTCCACCACCTGCATTTGAGCACAAAGGCATATGTTAATGTTAATACTTCAAAATTAGGCTATCTTATATAAAAGTTATTAGACATCTACTATCTTATATAAAAGCTAATACTTTAAAATTATATAAGCTATTAGATATATACTATCCTATATAAAAGCTAATACTTCAAAATTATATAAGCAACTATACATATGCTACCTTATATAGAGTCATCAACACTTTCACTTTCATCCTCACTTTCACTTTCACCTTTACCTTCACTTTCACCTTCATCTTGTTCAACATGAAGTGCAGATATAGGTGCTTCAATGATATCGTCTGGCACATCTAGTCTAACCAAATCAATTTCACCATTATCCTTTGGCACAGGTAGATTTAGTGGGATTTCATTACAAGTTTCACTTAAATTACATTCTTGAGCATCTATAGTTGAATTTTCTCCCATATTAAATAGATCTCTTGGAAGTGTCTTCATAACATAATGCTTGTGTTCATCAAAAGGGTCTTGGACATAAAAGCATTGTTGCACTTGAGATACTAACATAAAAGGATCATTCTTGTAACATCTTCTATTGAATTGAACAAATGTTAACCCATATTTGTCTTGTCCAACATCAAACTAGTCACACTTGAACAACACATATTTAAAGGAACCATAATAATCTAACTCAATAATATTAGTAATTACCCTATAATATGCTATGCAAACTTTTTCTTGGTGGTCATCCTTAGCACTTTTAAAACTTGGGGTTACTGTATCTAATGTAACACCACTGTTTTAGGTTTTTCTTCGTGCATCACGTTGCCTGGTATGAAACCTGTACCCATTAATGACATACCCAGAAAAACTCTTAGCAACATTGTTTGGTCCTCTAGATAACTCTTTTATCCAATCTGATACCTCCTCACACATTGCACGTGTTTCAAACCATTGAATGAAATCTTCCCTTTAAGTTTTGGCTTGGGTCCACTTAGTTCTTTTACGATGACTACAAACTTCAATTTCATGCTTTCTACAAAATAAATTACTAAATTTGTTAATGAAATGATAAAACAAATTATGTTGAAAAGATATAGGTAATGAGTTAGTCAGTGAACGTACCTAATATAGTCTTGTATTTCATCACAATTGAATAAGATGTATTCATGGGCTTGGTTTTGTAACTTATGATCTAGTGAAAACATTTTCTTTCCCCCAATAGGATGACCTTTGTTTGGACATTTATCATTATTTTGAGTCATCCTATTCATTCTTGTATCTATATCACTGGACAAATACCTAGAGCAGAATGTCAAAGACTCTTTAACCAAATATGCTTCAGCAACAGAGCCTTCAGGTCAACTTTTATTTTGAGCAAATGTCTTCAAATCACCTAAATATCTTTCCATATAATACATCCACTTAAATTGAACCAGTCCACTTAATCTAACCTCTTTTACTAGATGAATAGGCAAGTAAACCATTATATCAAAGAAACTAAGTGGGAAGATGCTTTCAAATTGACAAAGTGTTTATACAATCTCCACTTCCAAATGGTCTAACATTTTCCCCTTAACTACTTTTTAGCATAAAGAATGAAAGAAGGAACTCAAATGAATCAAAAGAACAACAACTTGATCAGGAGTTATCCCTCTTATTGATACTTGTAGCAAGTAATGTAGGATAATATGGGCATCATGACTTTTATATCCAAAAATTTTTTCATCATTGACTTACACACATCGTGAAATGTTTGAGGCCAAGCCATCAGGTAATTTGACTTCCTTCAAAACACTGCAAAATGTAGATTTTTACTTATTAGTTAGGGAGAAGCATGCCTTTGAAAGTTTAGTTTTATAAACATCACTTGTTGCCTTTAAATGAAGATTCTTTCTTATCTCCATTTGTTGTAGGTCTAAACGAGCATTTACATGGTCTTTTTTCTTCCCTGCAATCTCTAAGAGTGTCCCAATTATGTTGTTATATATATTCTTCTCTATGTGCATTACATCAAAATTATGGTGTAAGATATTATCCTTCCAATATGGTAGCTGCCAAAAGATAGACTTCTTCTTTCATAGACTATCATTCCTTTTCTTTTCGTTTTTCCCAAATACTCCGGAGAAGTTTTCTAGATCTTCTAAAATTCTTAATGCTTCTAACAAGGGGGTGGAGATCTATATTCAGTTTCTCTATTGAAAGATTTTGTATTTGATCTCCACTCGTGATTCGGGTCCAAAAAAACCCGATGACCCATATAGCATATCTTTTGACTATGCTTTAAATAAGTAGAAGTTGTTCCATAATTACAAGTAGGACAAGCAAATCTTCCTTTAGTGCTCAAACCAGATAATATAGCATATGGAGGTAATCACTAACAGTCCATAGAAGAGCTGCACGTAGTTGAAATGTTTGATCCTTGGAAACATTATATGTTTCCACCTCGACATCCCACAATAGTTTTAACTCCTCAATTAATGGTTGTAGGTACATATCAATTGCATTTCCAGGAGACCGTGGCCCAGGAATAAGTAAAGACATTATACAATATTCTGGCTTCATGCACAAATTTGGTGGGTAATTGTATATTGTCAATACCACTGGCCATGTGCTATGAGATATGCTGATGGTTCTAAATGGATTAAATCCATCATTAGCCAATCCAATCCTTATATTATGAGAATCAAGAGCAAATTTTGGATGCTTGGCATCAAAGTCATTCCATGCTTGACCATCAGCTAGATGACTTAGCTTACCATCTATTGAATGCCCTTCAATATGCCATCTTAATGAATCAGCCGTCTTTGAACACATGAATAGCCTTTTTAATCTTGGAATCAAAGGAAAGTGTCTGAGAACTTTAGCAGGAACTTTGTGAGCTTTCTTAGATTCCTCAAGCTCATAATCCACTTTAGAATATTCAACCCATCGTGAAACTCCACAGAGATGGCAGAATTTAGCATCCTTATGCTCTTTCCAAAATAACATACAATTATTGGGACATGCATCAATCTTTTTGTAGTCTAAACCCAAATTCCTTATTATAGATTTTGTTTTACTAAAAGAGGTAGGAATATTCAAATAAGGTAAAGCCTCTTTTAGCAATTCTAGGAGAGCAGTAAATGAAGCATTGCTCCATCCATAAAGACATTTCAGTAAATAAATCCGGATAATAAATGACAAGGTGGTGAATTTCTTACAACCGGGATACAACTCTTGTTTGCATTCCTCAACAAGCTTATAGAATTTTTTTGCATCTTCATTAAAACCTTCATGCGCATCATTTGCCTGAGCTACATCTCTAAATGTCTCAAATAATAAGCTATCTATGTCATTACATGATTCGTCTTTACCACCAATATCACCATCAAGATCAATAGGACTTAGCCCTTCTTCATGAAAAATCCATTCTGTATAGCCTTGTACGAATCCCTTGCATATTAAATGGTCATACACCACATCTCTCCTTTTCCAACTACTATTACAACAAGGACATAAATCTCATTCCCTATGGGATTTCCTTGAGTAAAGACAAAATCCAAGAAGCATTCAATACCTTTGATGTAATCATCACTATATTGAGGCAAATCAACCCAATCCTTCTTTAACATGATGGGTTAAAGAATAAAACTTCCTATAACAAATAATAATTTATAACAACTTAATGTATAAATGCAATAACTACCCTCTACATTATATTTATATCACATATCCATCCAACTTAAATTTCATTATGCAAAAATAAGACTTCGTAAAGGAATTTAACCATTAAATGCTGAACATTTCAGCACACTATGGTTGACTAATACTGTGATGAATTATCTAAATATGGTAGAAAAAATAATAAAAACAAGCAAGGGGCCTTTTATAATTTTCTGATTATACAGAACTACATAATTACTAATAAAATAGTAGTTATTTGTATTATTTAACCATAATTTCATAATCGCAATAGTACAAAAGTTTATATATTATAAAGTATATAAAATGCACAATATTTCAGCATATTATTCATAAAGTGCTCAATGGTTTGCTAAAAAAAAAAAATACTATATGTATTTAAAAGCATGAATGAACAAAAGTTAACGAATTCATAAATGCAAAGCAAAGTTGATAAGCATATGAAACAAACATATCATTAATATTTTACCTCTTAAATTTTCTTTTGGTGCTTGGATATAAATAATATTGTAAAAATTGGAAAAGAGCAAAAAGATCAAGAAAGAACTCTCAGTGGAATATTTTTCCTTTTGCAATTTTCTTATTCAATTACAAATTACATATTGACAACAAAAAAGGAGGAGGAAGAAAATAGGCTTCCTTCTTTTAAGGTCAAAAGACATTATTTAATGTAAAAACCAAGACAAAACAAAGCTTGATGGAATTGTTGTACAAAAAATTAGTACCTACTAAGTGTAATTTGAAACATTAGTAACAATATTCTGATATAATCAATATGAATAATAAAACTTAAGCTACTTTCTTTTTTGTTTTTTTTTTTGGGGCAAATGAAAGCTACTATATATTTAATATTGGATACATTATAATGATTAGACCTAGATATACATGAAACATTCTTAAATGCAGCTAAAAAGAAATGAAGAGAAAGGTTGAGGCTACACCTAGATACATGTACATATACATATATATATGTAGAACTCTACAATGTGATGAAATTCTTTTTTGGTGTTATCGATGATAGAAAATTTTTATCTTAAGGACTCGAAATAAAATAACCAACCCCCATTCACTCATGAAAGCTTCCAATATTTTGCATAAAAGCAGCCCCACCAAGCTAAAATGAAAGCCAATAAAAAATTAATACTCTAATTCATGTCCATCAGCCCCTAAACAAAATGGCACTCATAATACCAAAATGACAGTCAAAATTATTCTAATGGGGACCAGCTGTATGGTCCCCACTCCTAACTAAAGGAACATATTCTTTAATTTTTTTTAATATTGCATTCAAAGCCAACACAAGCAAATTCTCCTTTGTTTCATATGTGATGAGCTCGAAAGCAAACAAAGTTGTGGTCCCAAGACAAGACCAAAGCAATAATAAATAATCAACAAATTATTTAGCAAATCAAATAAATAATAACCAGTGGCAACAGGTATCTATATATTATTCAACAAAGGAACCATGATAACAAGTTAGCAAATTGGAAAAGCTAGAGTCAAGACAGAACCAAAGCTTTACCTTCGCTACGCAGAGAACATGACTGGAGAAACTAAAGAGGATCGATGCACATTGAACCCAACATGAGCTTTAGTCAACAAACAAAACCAGCATGAGCTTCAGTCAAGAACGAACCCAAAACAAGCTTCAATTGAGCCTCATCTAAACTCCTACCACCACGAGCTTCAAGTGAATGAGTCTTCCAAGCACCACACAATTCCACCGTTCAAGCGTCAACCACCACAATCGAGAGATCAAGAAAACCAAGTGAGAGATTGAACAAAAAACTAAGCAAGGGAATGAGAGATTTCGGCCACCATAATTTGGGTATTCCTTTGTCCAACTCTGCCACAAGCTAATTGGGGTTTTAGGTTTCTATTTTTTTAATTAAAAAAGTTCAATAATTAAGGGAGAAAACTGAAAAAAAGAGCGCCAATCTAAAAAACAAATAGCGATAACTCATAACATATCAAAGCTTCAATTAAAAAAAATTACATATATATTTATATAATAGGCAACATGTGCATAATTGTTGCATAACCGTAACTTTGCAAAATTCTTTAGGAAAAAATATTAAAAAAATGTTATAAGCAAAAAAATTATAGAATTTTTTTTATAATTTTTTATAATTGTTGCATAAATTTTTTTATTCAAAAAAATGCCTTTTATAAATAATTTTTTTTATAATAACAATAAATTATCAATATTGCTTATATTTAAATTTCATAAGGAACAGATCCAAAACCGTTGCCTATAATCAATGAGAACAGGTAGTTGATGTTGTCTAAATAGAAATTTTATAGGCAATAGTTATTTATTGTTACCAGTCTAAAAAATATAAGGCAACTGTAGAAAAGTGTTGCCTATATTACTTTAGGCAACATTTTTCCAATATCACTCAATTTTCGTTTTGTAAAGTGTAGGTAATTAGTTACACATGTAAAACTGTTGCTTATTCATATATTAGGTAACACTTTTTTACTTGTTGCGAAGCTAATTGTTGCCATAGCCCACAAATGTTGTAGTGTAAACAATACTCCTATATAACATAGAAAGCTTGTCTCTGATTATGGATGGTTGTCAACTTTATGTTTAAGATCACGTAAACTGGTCTTACCTTTAAGATTTTGTACCAATCTACTTCACCTTTGCCATAAACTTATAGGTCAATATGAACTAATAACTTATTTGAATACATGATTGTAAAATAGTAAAATTTTATATTTTCAATAAGACAATAATTAATTGAAAACCAATAATTGTCTAGTTATATAACATATAGAAAATTATTTTATTTTACCTTTGTTTATTGTATATAGAAAAGATAATAAATCATAAATAGAAATAAAACATGTGTCAATCAATATATATATATATATATATATATATTATAACTATAATGGCCATTGCTGGTAAGCGAATGCGGAGCCCTAATTAGTCCATATAGTTGTGCTCAAACAAAAGTTTAACAATAGTGTTAACTTAAATAATTTGTATCAAAAATTATAAAAACATAATAATAAATCTATATATCATAAGTTAGTAAAAAACAAAATTGTCAAGTCGTAAATATTTTTTATTAAGGCATCCCTTATAATAGATCCATAGAAATAAAGCAAATAAAAGTCTCTTCTCAAAGAATCATCTTTTGCTTCTTAAGGCACATGTCCTAGAAGGTATGCTGTTGATAAAGATTATCTCTCATTGAGCTCCATAACCTTCAAGAATCCTGTCTCTTGAAATCAGCTCCTAGAAGATTATATCTCCTATAGTCTTAACTATTCTCTTTTTTCTTTCCATAACACATATAATCAAACAACAACAAGGTAGGCAATATAATACTAAATTATAGTAAAACAAAAAAATTAAATTTAGGTGAATAGTAAAAAATATATTTAATTATGTAGATGCATATTTGTTATCATAAATAGCAAGCTTTGAGAAAACCAGTATTTTTACCATATATTACTTGTTTTAAATATCTTTTACAATCCTAGTCCATAGCCCATCAATCATAAAGCTCATATTTGTCCATATGGGTCCAATCATGAATTTATAAAGTCATATGGCCCATAGCCAAGGTCTATATGTAAGGGAAGTAATACTTTATTAAGTAGCTCATTTAATCTTTATTATCCTTCCTTTTATATGAGTGTGTGTATACTTTGTGTACCATGACTTTTCTTAGTTTGTTAGGCTTTCCAAAATAACTATTTCTAAATGAATTTCCTAATTAACATGGCTATTATGGAAATTTGATCAAAATATAATAGATATCAAGAAATTAAGGTAAATTATAATTAAATTATATATGTTTTTATCTAGCCTTCATAATTTCCTAAAATCCTCCTAATCATATTTTAGAATTATCCTTACAATTTTCCAAAATCAAAGAAATCAAAAACAGAAAAAAAAAGCACTCCCTTCAATTTTAAAGCCTAGGTGCTCTAGCTTAGCTTAGTAGTGCCATGGTGCCAAGCATTCTGTCTCCCCACATAAAAGACAAAATAAAGAGCATGGCACAGTGACAACAACCTTATGGCATCACAATGTCTTGATTCTATCATAGCCCTACACTAGACTTAAAATTTGGTTAAGTTTTGAAAAATTATATAAAATTATACAAAGCTCTAAAAATTACCAAATTTGATATATAAGATCCTCAACATGTCCACTTACCATGATGCAAGTATCACATCCTAACAGAATCCTTCATCTGTGGTCCAAAATAACTTAAAATTAACCATGGTGTAAATTTGATCAAAATTTTTAGGTATCAAATAGACTCCAAAAGTCATGCAATAAATCATGTAGCCATTTTAGCAAGTTAAAACAACATGTCCAAAATCAAGACAATTCAACATCATTTGGTCACATAATGAAAATAAAAGAAATTAAAGCTTTTAGGTTCAAAACTAAACCATAGGTAGCATAATTCAATTTAGGCCAAATCTAACTATACCACCCATTTCTTTTGGTTCATCAACTCAACAAAATACACTAAGGACACCCAATCCCATGAATATGCCTATTTTCCTACTTTTTGATTTTCTTAAGTTTTTTTTGTTAAAAATTACCAAAATTTCCTTAATATTTTTCTCTTTTTTTTTTTTTTTTTGGTTCTACACCATATGGGACCATCTTCTTGTCCTCATGGAACTAGTCTCATCCTTTAATGCCCCACAAGAAGAACAAGATAGTCAATCATAAAACCTAAAACTTTCATATTTGCAAGATCAAAAGGTCTTACCTCCTTCCAATTCTTCACAAATCCTTTAACTTTCTTCCTCATCTTTTTGCACTTTCTCTCACTAGAGCCTCCTTTCTCTCTCTACACTAGTTTCTCCCCCAAGACCTCCCATCTTTTTCTTCTTATAAAGGCAAATGTTTTGGCTTAATTGATAAGCTTTTGAAAAAATTACTACTTCATTTCTCTTTTCCCCCTTATTTTTCTTTTATCTTCTTTCTTCCCTCTCTACCTCATACATCCCTCAAGTCTCGACAAATTGGTCAAAATTTCAAAAAGTAAGAAAATGATTGCTTAAAATCCCAAAATTCCTTAAAATGTAACTAAATTAGGGTTGTTTAGTCAGGGTCTTATAATTGAATTCTCACGGCTTCTCAACTTGGTTTCTAAGCCCTTAGATTATCCTAAAATAAGTCTCAAAATCTCTAAATTTTAATTTTATGAAAACTAGGTCTTAGTTCCTAGTGAAAATTATATCTTTTTGCCTTAAATTTTTGGGTATTTTGATTTGTGCCCAAAATTCTTCCCAAATATTTTTAGTTGACTCTACTATTTTTAATATTAATTTTAGTGAATTAAAATTAATTTATTGACCCTTAGAATCATTTTATTTAATTGTTTCTCTTATTCTATCAATATATGAGGATTAACTGAAAATTTCATACAAATAACAAATAATTCCAAAATAAATCTTAAGCTAATAAATCAATACAAATAATTAAATTAAATTAATTCACTAATCATTAATTTTAATTATTTATTTTTAATTTTTGGAAGAATGTTACAGAATAAAGTTGTCTTTCTATTTGTTAAATGAAGGGTCAATAAATCATTCTTTTTTTTTTTTTTTTCTTTTCCTTGAGTAGTTTGGTTTGACTCTCAATTATCATTACAGGCGGATCAAATTTGTCCATTGGATATTTCTACATGGTTGAAACACATGATCACTTCAAACAAATACTCTTTGGAATTAAGTTGAAAAGTATATTTCTCTTATTTTTATGATTTTAAATGAAACATGGTTATGTATGAATTGTAAGATATTTGATGATGCAGATATTGGTTCGGATTAGGCATTACATATGATTAGCAAATTATTATAGCAATGTCGTAATATTGTGTAAGTGATAGAATATGAATCGTTTACCTAAGTTAATGTTACCTGATCCTGTTGGATTTATTTTCAGTTTTGATAATTGGGAGGTATTGGTTTGGTTTGCTAATCATAATACTAAACAAAAGAAGTATTGGGTTTTGATTATGGCTTGATTTGGTCATACTCTCTTTCAGAAAAGGGTTTGGATGAATTATCTGCATCAATAACGTACTAAAGTCTTTTTGGAAGCTGATAAACATATTTTATTATTTCTTTTTCATCATCAGCTGATTGTAAATCTTCAAGTATTTCTTTTGTGGTTGTTTATTTTTATCCATTCACTTTATAAACTTTTATCTATCTCTTCTTTGCCAGCTTCCTTACAATATTTTCGTGAAGACATTTTGTGATTGTTGAGGAGATTTGTTTCTTACCAAGCTCTGCTTATTCCTACAGTGTGATCTTCATCAGCAATGCAAAGATGAGGTTGGGTTATATGGTTTGGGATCCTATATAATACCGTCTTATGGTTGGCTTTGTTTCTTTGAAATAAAAGAAAAAAGAACTATTACGGAATTACTTAAATGGGTCACCGAGGGAGCAGCGTGAATAAATCAGAAATGTAATTGAAGATTTTTTTAATTCATTACTTTACAATAAAGTAAGCGCAGGAAGCGCGTGATGTTAAGGAAGTTGACCAGTGTTACCGTATCGCACGCGAATAAGTACGATAACGCAGAGTTTTGTAATAGTTTTTGATCTTTTATTTTTGGCCGAAGCAGAGTTTCGGAGTAGTTGAAAATTTGGAACTGTGGGTCTAAAAAGGAAACTGCAAACCAATTTCCTGAATATAATTAAGTAAACACATATCATTTTCATGATAGAATGTGAAGGGTAGATGCGTCATTTGAACCAAACCGCGTTGCGTCAACTATGGCGTCTGCAGCGGTTGCAGCAAATGCATATTCTCAATTCCCGTAATAACAGCTGAAGCTACTCACATACTTGCTCTGCAATCTGGAAACCTCCAAGAACTTTCCTTTCTTCTCTCTCAATCTCTTCATATAACCTAATTTCATTCCCCCTTCTTCCATTCTCTCTCCACATTCACCCAATTCTGTCCTAATTTCAGGCGTCATCAAAGAAGAAATCTCTGATTCCGATGATGGGTAACGGCGATCCCGATTTCAATGAAGAAGATGCTAAGAGCTATGCCATGAGCGGCAAGATTATGCTTACCGCCATTGTCATTTTGTTCTTCATCGTCATCCTAATGATTTGCCTCCACCTCTACGCTCGCTGGTTTCTTGTACGCACTCGCCGCCGCGGTCTCCGTCGCCATCGTCACCACCGTCGCTCCCATCTCGTCTTCTACGTCGACCCCGCCACTTCTGTCGTCGCCTCGTCGCGCGGTCTTGATTCTTCTCTGCTTTTGTCTCTCCCTGTCTTTGTCTACTCCTCCAAGACCCAACCCGAGCCCGTTGAATGCCCAGTCTGCTTGTCAGAGTTCGAAGAGGGCGAAACGGGTCGGGTTTTGCCCAAATGCAACCATAGTTTCCATATTGACTGCATCGACATGTGGTTCAAGACCCACTCCACTTGCCCAATTTGCAGGGCTCCCGTTGAACCTGCACCCGCGGACGATAACCGACCCGAAGTGGTGATAACTGTGTGTGAACCGGAGATTCCTGAACCCGGCTCGACTTCTGGGTTGTGCGAGGAGTGTCAACAGGAAAGGGGGGAGGAAAACCAAAGCGGCCATACGGTTTCTTCTTCGTCGTCGTCGATTGGGTTCCGGCGGAAGCCATCGTCACTCGTGGGTGTGGCCTTGGAGGTGCCTAGAAGGAACGAGAGCTTCGGGGACGAGTCGGGTTGCGAGTCTCCGTCGACTCAGTCGTCGTTTAGGTCGCCGATGAGTCGCATGCTATCGTTCAAGAGAATGCTTAGCAGAGACCGGAAAGCAAACCTTTCGCCATCGTCAGGTAGTGCGGTGGGATGCAGCAGCTCTGTGAATGAGTTGGAGAAGGAACGAGGAGGACGAGATGAGACTCAGTGAGTTGTTGACTAGGGTGGGGTTGACTCGGAGTGTGCTGACGTGGCGATTGCGTAACCGAAGATGATATTCAAAGCAAAGACTGTTGGCGTCTCTCTTGACTGTTGACTCTCGACTCTCGAGCTCGTGGGAGGCGGTGAGCGGCTTGTACACGAGACAGCATATTGGAATGTTTTTATCGGTTCTGAACATGTGACACGTATATCGTACAGCGAAGAAATTTATTAAGGTTGTTTCAAGCCTTTTTTTCTTTTAATTCCAAATGAAAAATTTGAAAATAAAAATTATAATTAGAAAGTTAAAAATGAGTAAAAATTAATTTTTGAATTTATTATTTGATATTTAAATAAAAAAATTATTTTTAACTTTGACTGAATCTTTTTTTGTCACCGAACCATTAGAGGGATTCAAACATTGCTATTTTATTTTTTAAAAATAAATTCTCTAAAAAAAAAAAAAAGAGAGATAAGGCCCTCTCATATAATATTTGGACAAATCAGCCCACGTTGTCCTCCCTCTTTTGAAGTCTTCAAAGATCTCTTTCGGTAGAGCTAGTTTTTATATGCCACTTAGAGCTAATTCAAGGAGTAAGATGAGAGTATGGGTAATGTAAAAAATTCAATCTCTCTAATATCATATTAAAAAAAATTAACTTTTATAAAAACATAAACATACTTCCTAAAAAAAGAAAGTCTATGATTATAAATTTTGTATATATATCTCAAATTTCAATATGGCAATTTTTTTATAAAACCTAAATTCTATTACATGAGTTTTCTGTTTAGGAGTTATTGGTAATACTTCTTATGAACTCTAGACTTATGATTTGTTTATTGAATCCATTTCTGCTCTTGAAAATTAA
This sequence comes from Erythrophleum fordii, assembly GCA_032878935.1. Classification (NCBI taxonomy): domain Eukaryota; kingdom Viridiplantae; phylum Streptophyta; class Magnoliopsida; order Fabales; family Fabaceae; genus Erythrophleum; species Erythrophleum fordii. The sequence goes on from JAVQMF010000054.1 coordinate 48,050,302, forward strand.
AAAAATTTGCTCTATTTCAATAGTTGGGTCGTTTTATGGTTCTCTTGTCATATGAATTGGCATTGCAATGCTCAGTGTTGAAAATATGAACACATAAACTTGTATCCCAGAGGTTGCTCCAAAAAAAGAGAGTTTTGTGGGGTAGGTGAAAGGGAAACATTAGAAGAAAACACCAAACAACATGAAGAAATGACTCTATATGCTAGTATTATCAACCATTCTCTTTCCACTCGGGAAAGATTCGATTGTTGAGCACCATATTTAAAATAAAATTGAGTTTCTAATATTTTGCCCCTTTGCATTCTCTGCTCTCTTCCCCCCCCCCCCCCCCCCTCCTCCAAAAAAAAAGGGATTGGTGCTTCCAGAGAGCCAAGTCCACACAATTGGGAAATGTAAATTAATAACTTGTGTGTCGTTTTCTCTCAAACGCGATTATTACTTTCCTTTCTTTCGTAATTTCAACACGCTTTCCACTGTAACAACTACAAACCATGCGGATTGAGGAGTCACATTTGCTATACAGAAATTTTTTTAATAACAATAAAAATAAATAAAATATAATTAAATTAATTATACTTGATATATTAAGAAAATTAATATTATATATATATATAGTATGTTAGAAATAGTGATTGAAAAAAAAGTAAATAAATATAAATAATCTAAATGTCGTTAGATTAAAAAAATAGTTTAAAAATAAAAAGATAGAAAAGAGATAATGATAAAATTGGTTCTTATTTTATTATTATTTTAATGAAGAAAGTAGTTACACTATTTTAATTTTTAAATTAAATTATTTAATTTAAATAATATATAAATATTCATAATTTTAACAAATAATTATAAATAGAATTGTATAAATATAATTCAAATATATAATGAAAATGAAAATGAAAATGAGAAATGACAACAATAATAATTAAATTATAACTAGAAAATAAATAATAATAAATAATATTAATAATATAAAATAAATGTATCTCTATTATTACACCCCGTTCTTTGTCTCTTATCTCTTTTTTAATAATTTATTTTAACTAAATAATAAACATTTGTATTTTTTTTCCGCATTCATATTCTTACAATGAGTGAAACCCAATTATTAAAAAACAATTTTCAACACAGCTAAATAAAATCTGAACATAAAACTTTTCAAATATATTCATCTATTAGGTTGTTCTTCAGGATTATAAAAAAGAAAAAAAATCTATTATTTTTTGGCCAAATGAAAAAAGAAAGTAAATTTTATCCCTATAAATTATAATCGAACTACAAAATTATTACATGAACCTTAAAATGCAATAAAACACTTTATAAATTTTAAAATATAATAATTTTTTTAAAAAGAGTAATATTTGGTGTTTGATGTTTAATTGAATATTTGGTTATATTTTAAAATTTATAAGAATATTTATTTATGTTTTAAAATTCATGTATTAACTTTATGGTTAAATCATAAATTAAATGAATAAATATACTTTCTCAAAAATCAAATAAGGAAATATAACCCTAATCCTTGAATGCATCATCGGCAACTGTAGGGTAAGCTGATGCTTCTTTAAAGGTGAATGCTAGTGCTTTCTATACGATCATGTGGGTAAAAGTGACATTTGCAAAAATTGGCTTCAAAGTGCTCATTCTTCCCTGTGCCACATGGAGGAAAATGCCTTTGATTTCACCTTTCCATTTCTGTCCAAGATTCGGCCAATCAAATAGACTTTGCAATTGAATCATTTTCATTTTCCTTTTCTATTGTTATACCAATGGGTTCACGGGAATAGTAATTTCAAGGAGAATTTTCCTTCTTGAGAAGTAAAAATAGTATTGATAAGAAATATTTTGGGTTAGGCTTATCACACATAACATGATACCATGAAGATGACTCCACTGGGTTGTTTCTTGGCTTATAACTGTTCGGATAAGTCACATTTGATTACATGTCCACTTTTGCGGAGTTCGGATTCAATTAGAGCTCGACACATGAAATTCGGCCATAACTAACCAGCTACGAAAAGGTTGAAAATATCCTCAACTCATTATTGCCTATAAATAACTTTGGAATCACACTCTCATATACTCTACCTTTTTTTGGACCAAACATTAAAAAATAAAACATCCACTGCAAATATTATTTGAATAGCACATAACCTACTTAAATACTTACGCATATTTAAAGAGTAGTGTGAAATTATAGCCTCATACCTCATTACCTTCATTGTACAGTTGCTACACATGTCAGTGGGAGTCTTTGGGAAATTCTGTTCCCCTGAGATGTTATGAGGATTAACACTCAGAAAACTTACAAGACTGCAAGACAATTCACTAGTGCATTCCAAGACTCATTTTTCATTAAAGTTAAAATTTAATAGGAAGAAAACCAAAACTTTTGAAAGATGAAGTTATTTAAAATTACTTTTTCTTTGGGGGGGGGGGGGGGGATATCTACTCAAATTATTCTCATAAAAGATACTGCTGGTTGCATAGCATTACGCGTTTGAACGATACAGAGTCCATCTCGAATGGGGCCTTAGCTCAGTCTTAGTCATAATGTCACATTAGAACCTAGCAGCACGCAATGTCTGTACTGCTCTCACGCTTCAGCTTTACTAGTTGTAATTATATGTTGGTCCGCTTAAAGCGTGGATCGGAGTTGTTACTGCAACACAACAATGTGATGGACCACACTCAGGGAGCAGCTCTAGTTGGAAGTTTCTCAAGTTCTTTTTTTTTTTTTTTCTACTTGTACATGATAGAGATAGTTGTTGATCCGGTGCAACAACTGCAAATGCGCTCATTTCTCTTGCACATTAATTGGGACCAACTTAAATTAATAACTTGTCCATTATCAAAATTCGCGGTTGAGTTTGGAACGGCAAATAAAGTAGGAGCGTTGGTTGGACCAAACTTGTCCATTATCGGCAAGAGAGTCACTTGATGAGATTTGGTCCAGATCAACCCAAAAAATGAATTATGAAAAATCAATTATTTAGTTTGTATAATTTATCTTAATTTTTAATTTGATTTTTATAATGCAAATTTTTTTAAACTAGTCCCTATAATTTTATACTGTCATAGATTTTGCCCTTATAGTATTCAAATGTTAAAAATCTCATCCCTATAATTGCCAAATTGCATAACAAAACTGCTGATCTGGCTAACATTGAGCTGCCACATAAGTTGCAGCTGCTTGCATGGTGTGGGATACAATTTTGACTTGATAAAAATGTTGGGCTGGATTAAAGTGCCTTCACAAAACGTAGTCTTCTTTCATATTGGATTAAAGCGGTAGGCAGCATAGGACTTCAAATGCCAAGGCTTTGTTCTTTTTCTTTTCTCTCCATCTTCTCCTCTTCAACCTCGACCTGTCTTCATTTTCTGAATTTGGCTACCACTTCTCTTAAGCATTTAGTTTCGGAACCAGTTTTTTTTTCCATTTTTTTGGTGCATGTCGCATAGGTAATTGATAGAGAAGATAAAATAAGAATGGAAAGAACTATACATTTATGAAGTTTAGATAGTTATACGAAAGAGCAAGATATGAAAGAAGTGCAAAGATTTTGAAGTTTGAATGAATTAGATAGATATGTGAAAAAAAGAAATATGAACTACATGAAGTTTGAATAACTACAGTACGATAAACAAATGAGACAGTAAATTTTGAATAAATAAAGAATGAAGAATGAATAAATGAGATAGTAAATTATGCACGGCTTTTTTAACTAACCTACAAAAGAAAGTGTGCACTTGCTGCATGTTGGGTATACAATCGTTTATACTATAAAGTCCGTCTAAACCGCAATATAAATAAGCTATTTATAGTTGACTTAAAGGTTTTGATTAATTCAATTCTTCTAAATCATATTTCAATTGACATAATTCAATCAAAACCCCATTTACTGTCCTATATCAATTCAACAGAATTAAAAGAGTTCTGTAACGTAAGCGTACCTGAATTCATGATTAAAGACTTTGTCTGATTTATTGTGTAGATTTAGCCTTTCATATTAGTAATATGTGAATATTTGTAAGTTCTCTGTAAGAGGATGCAGAGAACCCATTCAACGTATTTGTAACCTCGGGACCAAACAACATATCCTTTCAATTAACGTGTGTGTGACTCTTCAATAATGTAATATTTTTAATTTAGCCCCTCATCAAATTAGAAATATTACTTTTGGCATATACACTTAATTCCTTTGACAAATATACTCATAAACTATAAAACTTAATTTTCAATTAGATCACTTTAATTAAGCTTAATTAAATAATGGCCACATATTTTTAACATTTACACTATGGCCTTAATTATTGGAATTTTATTCTAACAATCTCTCGTTGGGCCATATATGTAAATCTAAAAAAAAAAGGAAAAAATAGAGTTAAGGATCCAAAGTTAAAAATATTTATTTTGAAAGACTTGTTATCACTGTTTTAAGATAAATTACTACTGACTTTAAATAAAATTCCCTAAATCTAGTGATAATAGATCTTTTAGAATAAATATTTTTAATTTTAGATCCTTTTACTCTAATTCTCCCTAAAAAAATGTGATTATCCTTATGAGCTTAGAAATCTTGCCATTATATATATAGGGTATACACAATCTAATCCATTAATTGTATTAACATAGGATCAAAGAGGTTGTTGTCACATTTATATGACTAAACCTATTAATGGTCACATATACTAACATAATTAAATGACATAGATCAACCAAGGAAATGTAGCATGAAAAATTACATGCAGTGTGATCTTCACATGTTTATTTTTCAACTAGTTCTACTTTACCTTAGTGAGATCACTATTTTAGTATAATGTGACAGAGTAAAACACAAAAGCCAAGTATTGAATAACTTTATTTCTAATCAGAAAAAAAATGTCATAACAAACAGTTGTCTTTCATCAAACACAAAATGCATACTCCCACTATACTAAAGTCATAACAATACCCATACTAGTAATATGCTTATGAAAGATTATGGGTGGTAATCCTTTAGTATGTGAATCTGCTATCATAGAGTCTGTTCTAATATGTTTAATAAATATTTGTCCATTCTGCACTCTTTCTTTCACAACCAAGAACTTAATATCAATGTGTTTTAATTTAGATGAACTCCTGTTCTTATTGGAATACAGTACTGCTACCCTACTGTCATAATACAACTTCAATGGTCTTTCTATGCCTCCTAAAATATGCAACCTAGTGACAAAATTTTGCAACCATATTCCATGATTGGATACCTCATAACATGCTATAAATTCTGCTTTCATAATGGAAGAAGCTATAAGTGTCTGTTTGACACTTTTTCAAGAAATCGCTCCACCAGCTAACAAAAAAATATAGCATGATGTGGATCTTCTACTATCTTGGCACCCAGCATAGTCAAAATCAGTATATCCTATGATCTTCAACTAATCTAATCTATGATATGTGAGTATGTAATCTTTTGTTCTTTTCAAATAGCACATAACCCGTTTGGCTGCTTTCCAATGATCCATTTTAGGGTTACTTAAATATTTGCCTAACATGCCAATAATGTACACAATATCTGGATGCGTACAAACTTGAGCATACATCAGACTTCTAACAGCTAATGTGTAGGGAATTTTTTGTATTTCTTCAATTTCAAAGTGATTTTTAAGGCATTGGTTAAGACTAAACTTATCATCTTTAGCAACAGAGGTATTACCTAGTTTGCAATCTTGTATGCCAAACATTTTATGGACTTTATCAATGTAATTCCTTTGTGATAATCCAAGAGTATCTTGCATGTATCTAAATTCTTAATACAAAGGAAGTTCGCCAAGATCTTTCATCTCAAAATTCTTTAATAAACATCTCTTGGTTTCATTCAATATGCCTATATCATTAGTGGAGAGCATTATGTCATTCACATACAAAAGCATGAATATGAACTTACTTTCATTGAACTTTTAATACACATAATTATCAACAAAGCTTACTTCAAAACCAAATGAGATAATCACTTGAAGAAACTTATGATACCATTGTCGAGATGCTTGGTGAAGTCCAAAAATAGATTTTCTTAACTTACAAATCATTTTCTTTGGATCTCTTGACACAAAGTTTTCTAGTTGCACCATATAGATTATTTCATCTATGTCTTTATTGAGAGATGTTGTTTTGACATTCACCTGATAAAGTTTAAGGTCAAAATGTACAACTAAGGCCATGATTGTCTTAAAAGAGTCTTTTAAGGAAACCGAAGAGAAAGCTCTTTATAGTCAATCTCTTCCTTTTAAATAAAGCCTTTTGCCGTAAGACGAGCCTTATATCTCTTTATATTATTGTTTACATCCCATTTGGTTTTAAATATCCATTTGCAACCAATAGGTTTTGCACCTTTTAGTAATGGGACGAGTTCTTAAACCTTATTGTCTTGCATGGAGTTATACTCTTTATTCATTACTTCAATCCACTTTTGAAAGTTAGGATCTTGTATGGCTTGATAGATGTTGATTGGATCATTATCCACCATACCATTATCTTCATCATGTTTGTAAAGGAACACAATATAATCATTTGAAATTTCATTTCTCTTCTTTCTAGTAGATCCACATAATGACATTGGTTGTTAAGATTGTTGAGTTTGTTCCATAGTTTGCTAAATTTGTTCCATAGGAAATTACCCCATCTTAAATGGGGTTTTAATCAACAATATCCTATTGAGGTTCCAGATTCACTTCTTAAACAACAACATGTATAATAACCTACATATTGTTAGAAGCAACAATTGGAATTGGTTCAGAAATTGAACCCAATTCTTCTTCAAAGGTAATGTTTCTTACCGTATTTCTTCCCCTAAACTCAACATCCTTAAAGAACCATGCAACTCCTATCTCAAATATTATCTTAACTATGGGATCATAAAACTTATTACCCCTCGAATGTTCAGAGTAACCAATAAAGTAACAACTAACTATTTTGAAGTCTAGCGTCCTTTCTTAAGGCTTATAAGGGCATGCTTCAGCCAAGTATCCCTAAATGTGAAAGTGCTTAAGACTAGACTTTCAATTTGTGCAAAGCTTATAAGATGTTTTAGCAGTTGCTTTAGTTGGCACTTCATTCAAAATATAGGCTGCTGTCTTAAGTGCTTCTGCTAGAGTGATTCTGGTAAGGTGGAATGACAAATCATATTCTTTACCATGTCTTGAAGAGTCCAGTTTTGTCTCTCAGCTACACCATTCATGCTAGGTGACCTCAGCATAGTGTACTAAGGGACTACTCCTGATTCCTCTAGAAATCTAGCAAATGGTCATAGATGTTGTTCATATAAACCATCATATCTACTGTAGTATTCCCTACCACGATCAAATCTGATGCTCTTGATGCTTTTGTTAAGTTGATTCTAAACTTTAGCCTTATAGATTTTGAACATATCTAAGGCCTCTGACTTTTCATGAATCAAATATGGATACCCATATCTGGAGTAGTAGTTTATGAATGATACAAAGTATTGTTGACCATTCCATGAAGGCTTAGGAAATGGTCCACAAATATTCGTATGTATAAATTCTAAAACGTTTGAACTTCTATGGGCACCTATTCTCTTAGCTTTGGTTTGTTTGCCTTTAATATAATCAATACAAACATCAAAGTCTGTAAAGTTTATATCACTTAAAATGCCATCAGATACAAGTCGTTCAATTCTTGGTTTAGAAATGTGACCTAATTGCTTGTGCCATAATGGCCCTGAATTTTTTTGATTAATTTTACGCTTAGTACTGCGTGATGACGCATGTAAGATTTCTAGATAAAATGTAACCATATCAAGTAAATATAAATTTTCATAAAATATTAGAGAACCAAATCCAACAATATTTGAATTTATAGATAATTCAATCTTATTGTTTCCAAATGAACAAAAATAACCTAATTTATCTAGTAAAAAAATAAAAATCAAATTACATCTAAATAACAATACAATAAAAGTATCTACTAAATCTAAATAATAGTCAGTTCCTTATAACAACTTAAAGTGACCAATTGCATCTACATCTACTGACTTGTCCTTTTCCACATAAATGCGTCTTTCAGCATCAGTTGGCTTTCAACAATTTAGGCAACCCTGCATAGAAATACTTATGTAAATAGTAGTACCAGAATCTAACCACTAAGTGTTTCTAGATATTAAAATTAAATTAACTTTAGAACAAACCAAAGTAAGTCGCATGCCTTTCTTGACATGCCAAACATGATACTTGGTATCGTCCTTCTTTTGATATCCATATTTCTTACAAAAGAAACACTTATCTTTGTTATGAACAGATTTATTCTAATTTGGACCCTTAGCAGCCTCATTTCTCTTTTTGCCCTTTCCTTTAGAGGTGGTTCCAAATTAACACTTTCAGTGCTATCTTGCTTCAATCTCTCTTCCTCTTACACAAGATAGGAAATAAGCTCACTAAGAATCCGTTTTTCCTTCTAATAGTTATAACTGACCTTAAATTGACTATATTGCATAGGAAGAGAGATCAATACCAAATGCACCAGTAAGTTCTTAAGTAACTCAAGCTTTAATTGTTTAAGCTTAGCAACTATGTGAGACATCTCCATGATGTATTCCTTGATGTTTCCTTTGCCTTTAGACTTCATAGTAATCAAGTATTGCAAAAGCATACTTGTTTCTACCTTATCACTTTTTGCGAAAGTGTTTCTCAATTTCAACAAGGAAATCCTTAGCATTGGTAACCTCATCAAATATCGCGCCCCTAAAAGTTTTTAAAATGCAACGGTTGATGATCATTAGACTTATACAATTAGAATGATCCTACTTCTCAAAGTGCCTCTGTTCATTAGAGGAACTTGCATCTGTAAGAGAAGTAGGTCTCTTAGCCCTTAATGCAAGATCCAGATCCATGCAGCCCAAAACAATTTGTATATTTTATTTCCATTCCTTGAAATTGGTGCCATTCAAAATAGGAATAGAACTCAAATTGGCAAGTATTGAAGAAACAACAGCTAAAAGAAAAGAATACAATATAATTAGCACATTCATAACAAATATTCAAATAGAAGCAATAAATTCAAGTAATTAAATTAAGAACTCGGTACAACATTAATACTAAGTCTTTGGACAATAATATTTATTGTAAATGGTATTCTTGTTATAATGATCAAACATTGACAATAATTCCTGCCAAACAATAAAACTATCTTTTGATGGAATTATTATTTGCATGAAAAATTTTATAATTGTCACCTATTTATCATTACATGTGCATGTATAATTCAGCTAGGTATCTATCTTTCTTTGGGCCAGTTAAGATATCAGCATGATATTATTCACACACACAACAAAACATCTATTTTCTTTGTGATTAATCTTTACAAGAGAGGTTACTGTAATAACATTCATGTGTCAATTAATTTACTTAGAATAATAGACAAAGTACTTCAATGAATCAAAAAATATTTTAGAACCAGATTATTTGAATTTAATTGATTCAAAAAATACTAAAAAAAAACTTCATATCAAATAATTTTGACATATTTTATGTAACACATAAATTATTAAATATCATTAAATTTCTGTAACATAGTAAACTAGCTAACCAGAAAGAGTGGGTGTACACCATAAATCATAATTATGTATACTTTATGTACAAAAATTTTCATGTTAAGATTTAGACAATAAATTATAATTTTGTACTATGAAATATTTTTTAAAAAATCCATAAAAAATATTTCCAGCCCTTAAAAATTTCCAAAAAAATTACAATTAATTAGAAAATGAAAAATTAAGTGGGATGAACCAAACTATATCAAAAGACCCAGAATCAAAGTCTCACACTCTTGCACTCTCTTAGATCCATAAGTGGGCAATGAATGAAAGGTTCATTTTCAACCTCATCTTCATCTATCAATAATGTCGGCAATCCACCATTGTTATCTACAAGGGACTTTCAAAAATCATGTTTCCTCATACTTTTAACAACATAAAATCATACTAACTCTTTCTTTATCTAAGATTCATAAATCAATTGGTGAAATTATGTCAAGAAAAAAACTTATAAACCTGATAATGAAAAATTCAAAATTACATGTTCTTTGATCTCTGGGTTTCACTGCAAATTATTGCAATCCATCACAAAATGATGTGTTGCTACACAAATTAATCACATAGAAACCATCTATGATCATAAAAAATAATCAGTTTAATCCAATTTGATGAATCATATGTGAAATAAAGAATTCTCAATTCCTAGGGTTCATAGTTGTGAAAATTGAGAATTTCTTCAAATATCCGAAATTGATTCAAATTTTGCTCGAATTAAAGCAATAAAATCCTGAAATCATCATTCAAAACCACAAAACAATCAATCATATAACTCAATTTCATGAATTCAATCCGAAAAATCAAAATCCCCAATTTCAGGGTAGTAAAATTCAACAAATTTATTATATATATATATATCCCTTTTAATCAACAAAAGCATCCTGAAAATTGAAATTTGGGTGGCTATGATACCAATTGAAGGTTTTGATTAATTCAATTCCTCTAAATTATATTTCAATTGACATCATTCAATCAAAACCTCATCTATTGTCCCATATCAATTCAACAAAATTAAAAGAGTTTTGCGAAGCGTACCTAAATCTATGACTGGAAACTTTGTCTAATTTATTGTGTGGATTAGGCCTTTCAAATTACTAATATGTGAATGTCTGTAAGTTTTCTGTAAGAGGATGCAGAGAACCCATTCAATATATTTGTAACTTGGAAACATATCCTTTCAATTAACATGTATATGACTATTCAATAATGTGATATTTTTAATTTGGCCCCTTACCAAATTAAAAATATTACTTTTGGTATTTACACTTAATTCCCTTGAAAAATATACTCCTAAGTCATAAAACTTATTTTTTAGTCAGATCACTTTAATTAAACTTAATTAAATAATAACCACGCATTTTTAATATTTATATGTGCAGCCCTAATTATTAAAAATTTATTCCAACACAACTCTTCTGTCTTGGGTTCCATGCTTCTTCTCTTTGAATGCCATCTTTTTATTTCTTTACTTTTTCCTTTCCTTTTTTACTCTTCCATGGTGATGGGTTTTATTTTAAATTTATCCAGTTCTACCTATGTAACGCACGAGAGGGTAACTAATAGATACTAATAATATAACATTCAAAATATTCCGTAGTATAAATATTCTAACATACACATGCCTTACTTCGTGGTTGAATATATAATATATATTATTTGGAATATATACTATATAATATATGTAGTAGTTCCAGAGCTTTTTACTTTAGTAAGTTTTAATGACAAAAACTTAATTTTTGCACCTGCACAACAAGTCATGCAACATTTTGATTGGGTATATTCATCATCTTGTGGCTGCATTGTATAAACATATATAGGGGGAAAGGCTTCTTCGTGTTGATAATAAGATGTAATCAAAATTGGCTTGAAATATGCTTCAAATTTATGTGTTGAAAAAATTCAGAATGGCGGAACCACAATAGAATTAAAAAACACAGCTTTACATTGAAATGGCTTAAATTCTAACAAGTCCTATCAACAACACATCTTTAAATGATTCTCTCATTTTAACCGGTGCACACTTCATTACTGTAGCAAAAATTAGAAAAAGAACAATTAACAACTTAAAACAAAACTATTTGCTTAATTGAAGCCCTACTCTATTCGTTTTTTCATCTCTCTCGCGTTTTGTTTCTCGAAGCCTGTTTCTTCACCATGTTTTGTGAGAGGAAATTTTTTTAGTTATACTTGAGGCATGATGTGCTTAAAAAAATTAAAAATTAAAATCAAATTTGTATAAATAAAATTCATACGTAGTACATGTAAAAAAATTAAAAGTTAAAATTAAATTTATACAAATAGAATCTATATGTAATATAAATAAAGTTTATATATAAAATAAATTTTAATCATTAAATATATAAAAATATATAAATGACGTAACACAACAACATATTCATAAGAATTATTCTTGTGAGAGAGCGTTCTTGCCACGTCAATATTGCGTTTATTGCCATGTAAGGAACTGCAACTTCTGTGGCAGCCCAATGTTAGCCACATTAATAGTTTCTTCACGCTGTTATGTCATTTGGCAACCGTAAGGATAAGAATTTTAATATTTAAAAACTATGGGGACAAACTTTGTAAAGGTTTAAAATTATGGGGATTATTTTAAAAAATATAAATTATAAGAACTAAATTAAAAATTGATACACACTATAAGAATAAAATGATTAATTTTTATAATAAATTATTTTTGAAGTTGGGCTATAAATGAATTTTTTTTATTCTCTCCCCACCATTTTCCATCACTGACTGAGCCGTATTGTTACTCTATCTAATTTTTCATGTCCCAAAAGCGTAAGTTATTTGTTTATGTTTTTCCTATTCATTATAATTAAAATAACAGGTCATTCCTATATTTTATGAATTAAATTTAGATATAATTTTTTATATTTTTATTATTAATTAAATTCTCTAATTAAAATATAACTATATAATTTTTTAATTAAGACATAATAAGTATATAATTTAATTAGGAAATCACACTTTTTACAAAAATTATATAGTTGTTTTATTATTAATAAAAAATTATACACTTTATTGTATTTTGATTGAAAATCTTAATAGCAAAGAATAACAAATTGCATATAAATTTTTTTATATATTTTATTGTTAATTGTAAGAAATTGTCGAAATAATTTTTATTTTTTTTTCCTGGTTATGGTTCAAGGAAGAGGGTTTATAATTAAAGAATGAAGTGTCAGTCTTTCTGATTAAACATTGATTAAAAAAAAAACATTATGCCCAAATTAGAGTCAGCCGTTTTTGGATTGTGAATATTCCAAAAATTCACAATAAGTAATGATGTGAAACCTAATTAGGGGAATCAAAGGGCACGCTTTTTTTTTTGGTTCGGGGGGAGGGGATATAATATATAAATATAAAACAACTAATGAATGAATGAAAAGGAAGGAATATATATCTAAACGTGCATGGGGCCAAGGGAGTAGGGGACTCCAGAGGCAACGATCCATGCATCACCTTCCTCATTATTGGTAATCTGAAAGTATTTACGGGGATAATAATGGGCGGCCTGGCGATGGCGGAGCTTGGGGTTGACACCAGGCCAAGCGACCCTCTTGGAAACATCACCGCCTGGACCCACGTTGTTGTACTCAAGAGCGGTGCAGGTCTTTTCGAAGTTGGCGCCAGTAAAGGGAATATAGCCCAGTGGATTAAATATTTCATGGATATAGGATTCGATGATCACTGTCTTTGCATAGGGCTTCCACGGCCTTGCCAGATACGATATCTTCTGTCCCCTCTTCACGGCTGGGGTGTCCATGTAGGATTGATCCGGAAGGAATCTGCAGCCGTGGAACACCAGAGCACTTGGACCTGCCCGCTGGGTTTTACCGCCGGCCGCCACTACGCCTTCCTGCCCATCCACCCCTTTCTTCACTAATATGGTGCAGTTCTGCAATACTGTTACTGCATCCCCGAATACGAAGTCAATGGTCCCCCACACCGTGCAGTCCCTGTAGAACTGCCTGTACGCACTCGGATACAGCGTGTCTTGATGTCCATCCACGTGGCACCTGTATATCACTGCCTTGTCTCCCGTTATCCGAAGTGCCACCGCTGGCCCCGCGCTTGGTCCTGCTGTGTTCTCGAACCCTACATCTATCGCCATGAAGTTCATGGCATTCACCGCTGCATACACAGTATTTAATTAATAATATCATCATCATCATCATCATTCTTTCTCACCTCAATTCATTCCTACTTAACATACTTACCGAAAGATGCGGTATGGAAAGTTTGCAACCCATCCTTTTGGGATTTCTTTCCAGTGAACTTGGTCTTTGTGGGACCGTCGCCCACGATGGTCACAAAGTTCATAGCATTTGCGGCTATATTTACTTCCTCCTCGTATACCCCAGCCTTCACGTGTATGACAAAGGGCTTGTTGTTGTTTGGGGGAACTGTCTTGAGTGCGTCCGTCAATGTCTTGAACTGCCCACTCCCATCTTGAGCCACCACCGCGTCCGGCTTAACTGCTTTTCCTCCCACCTCCAGCAGCCTTCTCTGGTGGCCGCTCACCCACGATGGAATTTCATCCGACGACGACCTCGTGAGCAGCTTCCTGGTCTTGTTTTTGCCGTCGTCTGAGTCTGAGATATCATCATCTTGGTCGTCCGAGTCGAAATCCTCTACGACACTTGAGAACCCATTCACAATGTCCAGCGCATTGTTACTCATCTCCAACGCCGTTTTCATTACCTGGGCCATGGTCTGCCCAGCCTTGCTGGTCGAGTTATGAAAGCCGTCCAAGCAGGTGTGCTGCATGGTTATGGCGCCTGATAGCCACACCTTGAGGTCGTACGCGAAGTCGTCCATCTTGCTTAGATCGAACTTATCCACCTTATCAATGGAGTCGTTAATACTCTTCACCGCATAACCAAAAACCTCCTTGCACACGTCCAACGCGTCTTTTGTGCTGGGGTCCTTCTCCAGCTCTTGGAAGAGTGTGGTGTTGCGTATCTGATTGGTGATCTCCTCTGCTGTCGCGTTAAACGCGGCTTTGATGAGGGCTTTCATGTCGGCGTTTTCGTCGGACGCTACTTTCTCAACGCTCTTCTTGCACGTCTCTTTGTATTGTGCGGACAGGCAAAGTGTGTCCACGTTCCTTTGAGACGTTGAAATCGCACTGCCGTTCTTCACCCCATTTCCTGGATTGCTTATACCAACCGCCACCGCAGCTACCATTGCCACCAGAAGGATGGAAGATACACCCATAATCGCAATCCTCTTCTTCCTCTCCTGGCTACCATTATCTCCAGACATCCTTAATTCCTTATTAATTATTTTATATTATCTTTAAAAATATTATTGGTGGATCTTCCTTTTCTTTTTCCTGGCGTATCTTTTCCCCTATTATTCACCGGAAAGAGATGCCAAGAAAAACGAAAAGAATGACAGTTATTGCGGTTGCCTCTCTTTCTGGTTACAATATTTTTCAAAGCCCCTGGGGCGCTTTGCTTCCCAACTCACCCCCACCCTGCTATATATATATATATATATATATATAAACATTTAAACACACACACAAACAAACACTTCTCACACCTCTTGTCAAATGAAAGGTGGGAAATTAAGAGACTAGTTGCTTGCTGCAATGTCCACCACCTCCTATAATTTCGAAACCTTCAATAGTTTAACTGAAATATAGCTCTTGACTTTATTTGATCCACTTAATTGTTTACCAAGCAAGCATTGGTTTATTTATTTATTTGGGCACAATTTAATTAGAGGAGCTCCTCAAAACATGGACTTCAGCGCCACTATCAACATGCATACAAATATAGAACAAATTAAATGGATATTAATTAATAAAGCAAATTGCTGTTTTCGTTTTTAAAAGATGACTAATTCCTTAATTCAATCCTTTACAGTGCAACTTTCTTAATTTTTTTTTCAATTATTTTTGTCCTTCTCTATCAATTGAAGTTACTGGCCTAACTTTTTAATTTGATTCTTCGAAAGGACAAAAATGATTAGCAAAACATTATAGAAGGACTAAATTGAGAGAATTAAATTTTAGAAGATCAAATTAAAAAAGTTAATCATTTTTCAGAGACGAAAATTGTATTTACTCTAATTAATATTACGGAAGTGATTGAGATATTTTGACGAGGATCATTTTTAATAATTAAACGTAAACGCATGGTTTAAATTAAGTTGCGCCATTACAAACTCGACCTTAATTTGGACTCCTTTATATACGACTTTCGATATATATTTGGGAAATCTTTGATTATTATGACTTGATTCAGTTGCATATATAGAGTTATCAGTAAGTGTCGCTTTCAATGGAAGTAAAGCATCCCTTGATTAGCGACAGAAAGTGCTTAGGTCTCATTTTTATCTTCACTTGACCTAATATTATTTGTGCATATTATTAGTCCTAAATTTTTAATTTAATTATTTTGATAATAACAAAATTTTTAAGTTAAAATTTATACAAGTATTAAAATTAAAAATAATCATTTGTTAAGAAAAATAAAATGTAATAGCAGCACATGACATATATATATATATATATATATCTATATATCTACATATTATTAAAGCATTTTGACTAGTTGAAGATTTTAGAAAAAGTTGTATTATTTATATATTATATTAGAGAATCACTTTTTACTTTTGCAGAACATTAAATGAATTATTAAAAAATAAAATAAGCTATCACATCCCTTTAAACACATTGGACAATGTAAAAGTAAAAGCTCAAGAAGCAATGAAAGGAATCTAATACCATAAAGTTAAAGCAAGTTTTCATCCCACACCAATCAGAAAAGCACATCGAAGCAGAAAAAAAAGGCCAAAGAAGCAAAGACCATTGTTGAAGATGAAAGAATATGGAAAAGAAAAACAATACAAATTCTTTTTTTGCAACTTCCGATTCATCAAACCAGTAGCAACATCATAAGTTCCATATTCAAGAATCAAAGAAGAATATTAGAGATTCTCCAAAGTCACCTTATTTAGATCCGTTCAGAAGCTCTCTTTCTCTTTCTCTCAAGTTTTTTCTCTTCATTTGAGTAAAATTATATAAGTAAATTTGTGAAAAGAGAAAAGCAAGCAGAGCAAGAAGATAGGACTGTTTAAAAGTTTTCTTTTAGAAGTTTTAATGAGAAAAAACAACAAATAAAGACAAAGAATGGTAAAGAGGGAAGCGAAAGCATCTTGCCTCAACAGGTTACTACATCTCACTTTAATATCAAATCTTCAAAATAATACAGAAGCTGAACAAAGAAATGCACTGCACAAACTCACAAAATAGGCACGAAGAAAGAGTATGAATGTGTGAAAGAGTGTCATGAATGTGTGAAAGAGTGTCAATACAATTCTTCTTTATCAACAAAATCAAGTATTTCGTTAAGCAAAAGTGAAAGAAAAGTAACAGAAGAGAGAGAGAAAAAGCAAAGTAAGGTCAAGGATTCAGAATCAAAAAGCAAAAAATAGTTTGTGCAGTCGAAAGCATAACTCTTTTAGCTGTCTCTATCTTTATACCTATTGCAACGGCTATATTTGTGAAGTTGAACTCTCCAACGGATATATTTTCTTTGGGAGCCACTATATAACAGTAGAATGAAGAACTGAAGCAAGATAGAGAATTGAAGCAAAAAAAGGAACTAAGTGATATTACATTATTTATTGTTCTCTTCATTTTAAATTTTTTGAACTTAGTTTTTGGGTAAATCTAACTTGTAAGAGTTTTTGAAAGTGAGCTTATTATAACCCTTTATTGATAAGGATTTTAAATATATCTTTATATCATTATTCTGTAAATCTTTCTTAAGTGTAGGGAAAGTAAGTTTTGAGTAACCTTGTGTAAAATCCAAGTGTTGTAAAAGTTTTAGGTGAGCTTGGAAACTTAGGTTCTGTAGGTGTATACTTTGATTTTATAGTGGAAATCCCTTGTTGTGTATCAAGGGAACTGGACGTAGGTCTTGAGGACCGAATCAGGATATATCAGGTGTTTTCCTTCCTTTACTTCGTTTTTTATTTTGTTTCAACTTTTGTACTAAAACCTTGTCAACAAAGTTTTGTTTTATCTCCTTGATCTTTACTTCTCAATTATCCTTTAAAAGATCATGTCAACAAAATCTTAATTTGATTACAAGATTTTCGCACCAGTACTCTTTGCCAAGTTTTTTATTAAAATCATCTGATATTAATATATAATTGATTTAATTGTCTTTAATCTTATTTTTTTTACAAAAACACCTATTCACCCCCTCTAAGTACATTTTTCATAGTTAACCTATATATATAGTTAACATTTTTCATACATATATATATATATATATATATATATATATATATATATATATATATATATATATATATATATATATATATATATATATATATATATATATATATATATATATATATATAGTAGTTCTTTCCCGTGATACATTGTCATACTCTTTGTTCCAGGCTGTTTCTTTGGTTTTCCCTAAATAGTTACACACACTCTGGCTAAGCTTCGAAACGTCATTTTTGGGACTTGAATCTCCTAAAGTTCTAAATAAAACTTACATGATAAATGTCAAAGACAGACACAGTTGGAAAAAAACCCAAATTTAAGATATAAAGTGAAATCCATTGATTAGTTGCTAAATCCCTTGTTTTCTCTTTTTCTCTTGTTAAAATTTATCATATAGATTTCTTTGGAAACCATTCCAATCCCCATTTTTGTTTTTTAAAAACTTCCTTTGGCTAAGATACTTTTCTTTTACTTTTGGGGACGGGGACGGGCGAAATCAAAACAGATCCCTTCCAATAATATATATAGTATAATTAGAATTAGAAAGACTCAATAATTTCTAATGTTAAAAACTTCTCTCTCTAACATTCAACGTTAGAAACTACTTAAGCCAACACCCTTTAATTTAACTCTTTTCAACCTCATAACATGTATTTTTCCCCCTAGATGCAAGAGATTCGAGTTGGGGCAGGATACACAAAAAAAAAATGTTGGATAATGCTTTGTCACATCATCTACTCAAAATTAATTGGCTTCTTATTATCACACAGCAGTAATCAAAAAGAATGTTGAAACAGTAGCTACTTGTGTGTGTGTGTGTGGGTGGGTGGGTGTGGGTGTGTGGGGTGTTAGAAGAGTCATCTTGCGAGGCTTAGATCGTCCAGTGAACGTACGGTGATAATAGCAATTTTCTTTTCCTGTTTCAGTGGAAAGAGCAAATATATAGAAGCACTTAAAGCTTGGCTCTCCGCAGTTCTAACTTGGCTATGGTGCCTAGGTGGACTTCATCTGGACCATCTGCGATTCTCAGTGTCCGTGAAGTAGCCCACAGATGTGCCAGCACTGTGTCAGATGATACGCCACCTCCTCCATGCACTTGAATTGCCATGTCAAGCACCTTAAGTGCCATGTTTGGTGCAGCTACCTGCTCCAAGAGCAAGAGGGAGAGCATAGTGTTGAGAAAAAAAATCAAAATTCCTGATTATGAGTGAAATTATAATAACCCACAATTTAGGACCTGATGCTGTATTACAAACAAAGAACTACCTTGGCCATTGCTATGATCCCCCGAGCTTTTTTGTTCCCTAGCCTATCAAGTTGATCAGCTGCTTCCAACACCAACAATCTCGTCTTTTCTAACTCTATTCGACACTAAACACCCAAAAAAAAAAAAAGAAAAAGACTACATAAGCAAGATTCTTTATGATGTCAGATTGGGAGACATTTCTATTTCTGACCTTTCTAAACATTTGCTTTTTGACCAGTCCTATAAAATAATGTGCTTTAGACTCACTGATCGATCAGAGTCACAGATAATAAGTTTATAGCACATGATAAATCTGAATACCTTGGCCATATCTGAAAGAAAAGAACCATGTTCAGCAATTAACTTCCCGAACGCTCTTCTATTCACAGCCCTTTGAACCATCATTTGCATGCCTCTCTCAGCAGCACCTATCAGTCTCATACAATGGTGCAGCCTTCCTGGACCTAGCCTCCCCTGTAAGAATACAAGTCAGCACCAGATGAAAGATATTCTTTCTGGTACCAGAGCGAATATCTCTCCCGCAAAATAAGAAGCTCTAAACCATAAGTTTCAAAAAGCCCAAATAAGTCAAGTATAATATAAACTTAATTTCTTTGTGGAATATATTCTAACTCTCATTCTAGCATCCACTTTCAAATGATAATTTCTACTTATCAAAAAGAAAAAAATGAAAGACACGAAATTTTTTTCACTTGTCAACAAAAGTTCCAGTAACATTCACTTAAAAAAAAAAAAAAAGTAACATCATATTTTAAGCAGGTCAAACTCTTTGGACCATGCAAATTGTAACTTCACTTAGCTTTTGAGCAAAATTACAACTTATTTGTGCAAAATACGCTCAAGTTTGGGGATAACATAGCAAGGTTTAAACCAATATCACATGCTAGCATCATCATGCCACTAAACACAGAAGCTTATTAAACTTACTTGAGCAATTTCAAATCCACGTCCTTCACCCAGTATGATATTCTTTGCTGGCACTCGCACATTGTCAAAAGTTATTTCTGCATGGCCATGAGGTGCATCATCAAAGCCGAACACCATCAGTGGCCTCTTTATGAGAACACCAGGAGTTTGGATATCCACTAAGATCATAGATTGCTGTTTGTGCTTAGCTGCATTGAAGTCAGTTTTCCCCTGTGCATATTTGCTTCAATCAAACTCTATTGACATGAATAACACAAGCCACAAGGGATACTATTAATGCAATGCCTTTCAACCAAATACTCACCATGGCTATAAGAAGTCTGCATCTTGGATCCATGGCACCACTTGTCCACCATTTTGTCCCATTGATGATATATGAATCTCCTTGTCTATAATATACATAGAGAAAATGATTAAAATAGTTTATATATATTCCATAACCTGACATATTTATTCTTGTCTTTTTATCAAAGCTTGGCTCAAACCTATGCTTAGTTAATTTGCTAATTAATGCATTTATATCACCTAAAAGGTTTTCTCGTTTGAGCTCATGATTTTTTTAAAAAAATTATTCTTGATAATCCTACCTTCTGATAGAACACTCAATATTGGTTGCATCAGAAGATGCAACGTGTGGTTCTGTCATAGCAAATCCAGACCTAATCTTTCCCTCAAGCAAAGGAATAAGCCATTCTTGTAATTGTTCTTTATTTCCATAGCGCAGTAAAACCTAATATCCAAAGTAACATGTTATAACTAGATCAAACAAAAATGCAATGAAGGTAGAGAGAGATGTTGATCCATCCAGGAATCTAATTGAAGAGATTTTAAGAGCTTGATTGATGATAAAGCCATTCAATTATCAATCTACCTTGCCTATCTGAAAGTTCCATCTTACCTCCATATTACCTGTGTCAGGTGCACCACAATTAAACACTTGTGGAGCCCAAATAGAACGACCCATGATTTCACAAAGGTATCCATATTCAAGGTTTGTGAGACCAGCACCAAATAAACAGTCATATGCATTGCCAGAGAGGTCATTACTGCTCCCATCAAAAAGTAGATGTTTTGCCCTGGCAGCACTGTCAATCTGCATAAAAACAGAGATATTACCAACTCAAAATATATTAAATTCAAAAGGCAATTAGTGTAGAAACAAGAACTACAGATGACAAATAATTCCAAACCTCAGCTGTATTAAAATTACCCTGTTCCTTCTAATTTCTTTAAATTTTCTTTCCTATAAAATTGCACATCTAATGGTTTTATATCCTGCTAATTTAGCATCAGTCCTGGCATCCTAATATTTCAATGTACTTTTTTCATGAGGCTTGAGCAGAGGTATACATCAAACAGTCTCTAAACATACCCTAAAAGTGCAAATCTCATATAAGGCTTTTCAAATCTTCAGTTTAACACATTGCAAGTAGTACTTCCACTAGATTAGCGTTAATCATGCATTTATTTGTCGGAGATTACAAATTTTCTAGTATAATATCATTAAATTTCAGATGATGTGGAAAAACAGTAGACCCTTATACCAAGATCTAAAAAAAGCACTATTCATGTCTATTATGGAAAACATGGAGGAAAGACGTGATATTATTTCAAAACCAAAAATAGCCTGATAGAAGATTTTAAACAAAATACAGATTAATTATATTACTGAAGAGCAAAATTGAGATGCATACAGGTATCCATAAGTTCCACAAGCCTTCTTTCTTTGCTAACTCCTTTAACTTCTCCTCCACTGGGTGAACAGTCCAACGTGATGCAGATTGGGCAAGTTCATAAAATTCTTTTTCCATTGGGTATATGTGTTCTTCCATGAACTTGATTAGTCTGTTCCTTAGCTTCAAAACCTTGTTACTAGGAACAAACTTTCCCCCATTTGAAATGCCTTGCATATCATCCTCATTCACAAATTCTTTTGAATAGTTTTGTACATTTGCGTGTGATTGTTAAGAGTAAAATAATTAGCATCCAATGGGCAAAAAACTATATTTGAGCCAAATTATATGAAAAGCCCATTATAGTTAAATGGTCTACCTACCAGATGGAGGACGCTGAGGAAGCACAGATTTGCGCTCAATAAATTCCCAAGCAGCATCTATAAGACCATTTGCAAGTACCTCTGTGTAACGAGCACGCTCACCCCCTGAAGCATTACCCTGGAATGAACAGAGGGAAGCCACAAATTTTTAAATCTTAAACTCCCATGACAAAAGCTTCCCTAACAAGTTAAGATACCTTAACCCATCTATTATACACTCCAGCATAGATTGAGGCCCCACGAAAGAAAGAAAAGGCAACATAGAACTTCCACTCAGCAACAGGCCATCTTCTTTCCTGGCATAAAAAATTCTCTAGTTAGAGTTTTTCAATTTTAGGTAAAACAGGATATAATTCAAACACCATTTCATTTGGCCATTTGCAGGCCATTGAATGTGTTTGGATTGCACATATTATCTATAGAATAACATGGTAGACGAACATAGCACAAAAATATCAGATACATAATAAATGCAACCCTTGCCAATCTATATGACCATCGAATACAAAATATGTTTCCCAAAAAACAAGAAAAAAAACTGTGATTCAAATTTTCAACTTATAAACTGCAGAGCATTGTCTAGTCCGTGCAGAATCAATCTAGAAACCCCTTTAGAATTATAGTAATGAGACTAACTAGTAATTGTTGAGCATGCTTAATGGCTTTTTGTCTTCAGGTAAGCTGCATACCCCTTGGGATTGCTCCGGATTCTTGCTTATTTTGAAATAGCTTCTCAAACGAGTTTCAAAAGAAGTGCTGTGAAAGAGAAGCAGTTTTTATTTAACAAAATCATTTGACTAGTGCCTGCATCAATATTGAAAGGCAATTTATGTTTGATAAATCTTCCCCCCCCCCCCCCCCCAAAAAAAAAGAATACTGTTAATTGTCAAATCACGAAAAAAAAAAGCACATACAAGTTTGACTTTGCAAGAGAGGTTTGGTAAAAATAATTGAGGGTAGTTATGGTAAATAATAATTTTGAGTGGAAGTAAGATTGTCTTAAAAAAAATTTTTTTGGTTTCTGCCACTGCTTCCAAGAAGAAACTCCAATTTCTTGCTTCCTTCCCACAGCTCTACTACCACTCAGAAGCGGCTTCTTTTCTGCAGAAGTTTGGCCAAACACCTCTAAATCTCAATATATAAGTATTTTTTGACAAAATAAGCAGCTTCTTCCTTCTGAGTAGCATGGCCAAAGAGGCTTTCCTTGATCAAAGCCTGAATACTTCATAAAGAATTTAAAAAAAAAAATCAAAATTGAGCATATATGACAATATTAGTGTTATGGCACTTACTGTCAGAGAGCAGTATTCAGCCAAATATTCTGCTAGTGTAGGAATTCCAGGAATTCCACAGAGTTCCAGACCTTTACATATTTTGTCATGCCCAATGTCTGCAATATAAGCCTGCCAAAGAAGGAAACCATGAATCAAATTGGTGATTCCATTTTTTTTTAATGAAATAAATGAAGATAATATTATTTGCCACATAATATAGAGAATAGCCCTTTAAGAACCACGGTCTTGGGTCAGACTTTATATACTACGTACCAAACAACTGTATGCAACATCACACATTTGGTTACCAAGGGTTGACAATTCCCAGTCAAGTATGCCAATTACTCGATCCTGCACTAGAAATAAATATGATCAGGCATATAACACAGGGTTTAAGATGTTGAAGGACTACTAATCTGACATAAATTGTGAATGCTAATCTTGACACTGTCTAGAGTGAAATTTCTATGTCTTTCATCTAACTTTGACCATGACCTGATAGAAATATCTATAGATTAATAACAGCACCAAAGAAAAAGTAATAACGTTTTCATTAATAAAAAATTGAAGGAAAGTTGAGTATTCTTATTATATGCATCATACCTCAATGGGATGAAACACAAGATTATCAATGCGAAAATCTCCATGGACTAGGCCTGCTGTTGCTCCTGAAGAGTCTTCTGGTGGGATATGATGTCGTAGCCAATCAGCCAGTGCAAACATTTTAGGATTACTTGCAGGCTTACCCTCACTGGTTGAAGCAACATATTGCTTAGCCCACCTCTCAACCTAAAATAAATAGAGTATCCATGAGTCCTATAGTGTTGATAAAAATTAAAATTAATCCTATCCCTCTTTTTATCCCCATACAATTCTAGGGATGGGGATAGAAACTGAGCTTGGGAAAGGGGGGAAAATGGCCCTGATTACTCGAGTCAAGTAGGGGGCCTCAAGCTTTTAAATAACTCAACAAAAAGCACTTCTGCAAATTCTTTCACATATTTTACTGTAATAACTGTTTAATGCAAGCCAATTTGTACTTAACATATTCCAACTTTCAAGGCATAATCTTGACCATACATAAATAAGCATTTTAGTTTGAAATCATTTATAACTAATCCACCTGTCTTCTACAATAATTGTTACGCAGCCCATATTTTCCCAGTCCAATGGAGTCCACATCAACAGAATGTAAGGAAGCTAAAGTTTTAGCAGTTTCCCCGTAAATTGCCTTCCTCCTTTCTGGTGCCAAGCCCTAAAAGTAATACATTAATATAACATAATTTAGCAATCAAGCTGATGGAAATCTGGAATTTACAGTGAGAATGTTAGAAATGATAACTAAATCGAATGAACCAACGAAAATTTTTAGGAAAAAAGATTGAAGATAACAGATAGACAGATCATTAATCATACTGGTAGCCCGGGGTCGATAAATATGCGTCCCTCCAAATATTCCATGATGTAAAATGCCGTTCCAATTACACTTGGATCATTGCACAGACAGAAAACTTTAGGAACTGGAACTTGGGTATGCATGCCTAACGCCTGGAGAACCTGAACATGGGAAAACAGAAAAGAAAATGTTACTTATTTAACATAGTGATATTATTTAGTATAATTCCCAATACTGAACAAGTCAAAGGACGTAAGAAGGTTATAAATACAATGCAATCTATTCAACCGTATTGTAATTGTCTTCTAATTACTGGCACCAACACGTGTTTCCTCAACGTAAAAAAGTATAATTGCAAGGAAGCATTAACATAAAGCAGCACAACGTATTAAAAAAAAAACACCTGAAATTCTCTGTCGACAGCATGAGCTGATGCCAACAATTTTCCTGGAGGCTTCTTCCTTAGTACATAACGCTTCACCGAATCCCCTGAACCCACTTCCAGCAAATAGGTGGGGTTCGATTGGCCATGCCCAAACTACAGTTCACACAGGAGAATCAAAAGTCAATCAAGAAAACAATTACCAAAAACCTACACAAAAGAAGCAAACCCAGAAAACCCAAAACACAAAAATATGAAACAAAGGTTGTAAGGAACCGACCTGGGTGACATTGAAATAAGAGGTAGAGTGAGGGAAGCCTGAGATATTGGCAGAGGCATAGCGTAGCAAGGCGCTGAGATCGAACTCCTGAGCTGGGTTAACCGGGCCTACAAACTCAGATGTACTCCTTGCCATATCCGACTTCGAATTTGACCAGAATCACAGAATCAGTGATGAGTAAACCACTGCACCGCCTATGAATATAATGATGACGTCATGAAACTCGCGGAAGAAGGGAAGCAATCTTGTGATTGTCGCCTACAAAGACAAGGGGGAAATTACGACTGTGTACTTCCAAGATAAGACGAGAAACCTGCTGCATTTGCAGGCCGGAAGGAGAGTATAATTTAAAAAAAAAAAAATGGATACTGTTCATGGCAGGGAAGGGCTAGCATTTTGGCACGTCCGATGCCTGGTCTGACTCGGGCGGCCTGAATAAGCTTGTTTTTAGTTTTTACGTTAGATCAGGTTAGGAGTCAAGTTTTTTTTAAATATGAATTGATATTTATAATATAAAAATATTTTTTTATAAATTTATAGATATATATTTTAAATTTTTATGTTTTTATTAATAATAAAAAAATAATTTAATTAAATAAAATATAAATTATATTAATATAATTAGTTTTATATAAACATATTTTTATTATTTAATAAAAAAAATATCAATAAACATGTACATCAATTATAAAAATAATTAAGAAATAACAAGGGTTTAAGTATGTAATAAAAGTTATAGTATGCAGAGAAAATTAGATAAAATAAAAATATATATATATATATATATATATAAGATGACAAGATATTGATAATTAAAAAAAATAACTATTAAAGCAGGTTAGGCAAAACATGTCTACACCTATAACCTGGCCCGACCCAATATAATTATGTTTAAAATTTTGTTTATTTATATTTTTTGCCTTACCCAACTTGACCTGATTAAGCTGGGTTAGGATGGGTTTTTAGGATTTAACTGATAATCACTCTTATCTGATAGAAAAAAAAAAAAAAAGATATTGAGTTTCAAACAAAAAGAAATTTTAGTTTTTCCCAAATATTTTATATTTATATTAAATATTTTAAAATTATTTTAAAAACTTTTTTGAGTCAAAAATTTTAATTTTAGACTTTTAATTATTATTATTTTATATAATTTAAATTTTTAGTTCTAAATTCTTTTAAAATAATTTTAAAATATGTAATAGAAATATTTTAATTTAAAATTCAAAACTACAATTTTTCTATACGCAAGCTCCCGCCTTATTGTGATTTGAGTGCCATTAAAGCACATGTGCGTGTTCACAGACAAGGATTAATCATAGAAAAAATTATAATTTAAGATTATAAATTGAAAATATTTATTATAAAAATTTTAAAATTTAAAATTATTTTGAAAACTCAAAAAATTAAAAATTTTAGTTGTAAAAAAATTACATTCTATATTAGAAAATTTATAAATGCTTTTTATTGTTCATACAATTTTTTTTGGTTCAGTTCAAAAAATAAGGTTGATTTTTTTACCTTTAAAATAATTTTAAATTTTAAAATATTTTATAATAGATATTTTCAACTACGACCTTAAAATATAATTTGTCCATCAATAAATGCTACGTGGTCTTTGTGATTGGTTGAAAAATGAAGCTTTAGGTAGCCATTTCTTTCTGTATTTTTGTTTCTTACAAAAAAAAGTATTTTTTATAATAAAAATTAATGTATAAATTTTAATTAAAAATTATAAAATTCTTATAATTTTTTTATGAATTTATACTTTAACACGGATATTTATTAACAAATGTCTATGAAAACAATTCAGTAAAATATTCAAGTAGATCTTTGATCCATTAACCAAGCGGAACAAGGAACCCTATAATGATAAGTCGATTCCATTTTCTCTTCTAGGATATTATCTTTTTAGGGTTTGCTATGGTTAGTTATATTTTTTAATATTAAAATCGAAATCATCAGCCAGCGAAAACAAGTTTATTTCAGTTTGACAGCTTAGAGTTAGGAATAACACTGGCATCCCCTATACTTGAGATTTCTGATTGTCATACCGGATTAAAAATTTAAATTAAGATATTTGAAACTATATTATGATAATTTATTTTGGATATCTTATATTTGAATATATTTAAGGATATCTAAAATTATACTTGTTATTTAATTAAAAATATCTATTACTTAAAATTTTAAAGGTGATTCTTATCCCTCATTTAATTTAGTGTTTTATCATTTATGAGGAAATAGTTATTCTTTGGCCATGTAAATATATGGTTAATTTATGAGTTAATTAAATTGATGGTAGAGAGATATGTTAATTTGACAAGAATATTATGAGAGGATTCTTAATTGGGGCAAAAATACTCGACGGTGCCCATCATACTTTGTCCTTCATTAATTAGAAAACATTTCTAAGGTAATTTTCTATCTATAACTCCTTTTTTTTGCCTTTTTCTATATTGCAATTTATAAATTTTGCTTTTAATATGGGATTGATCTCTATGGCTAGACATAGAGTAATCATATGTGTTTTCGCTACTTAATTGTCGTTGCAGCTATAGTATGTTATGCATGTCTAACATACGGTATTATAGCCACTATTTTGTCTTTGTCCAATAGCTAAGTTTTAATTTAACTACCCATTTATTACTATTCGAACATATTTTTGGGAAAATTTTTCACGATTTGAAAATGTTGTTTTTATGGGTTAGATTAGATATTTTAATGGTTATTTGGATGATTACGAATATTATTGTGTTTATATATTGTGAGATTATGCCTGAAAATATAGAAATTTAAGCTTCCAAAATTGCTTGAAAAATTTTACATTTTGGCATTGGAATTCTAGAACTGTATGGATGGATTTTGCCCATTATGATTTTAGAATCCAATTCCTCTCATTTTCTTAAAAAGTGTGGCTTTTGAAACAACTAAAATAAAATTTTGGAAAGGGGAAAACCATAAGATCGATTTTTAAGATTCAACTAGTAGATCGAATTGACCTAATTGAAAGTTAGTGGTGATGAAAATGATGTCATTTAAATTCCTTGGCAACATTATGTTAGCTATGTTATATCCTTTCAAATGACAAGAAAAGAAAAGGAAAACATTAAGCACACTTTTCACTTAAAAGGATAGAATATAGGCCAAGTAAGGCTTTTTATGGTTAGAAAAGGTTTGGACTTTTGACTGAAATTGAAGTTTTTTTTGGTGTTTTTGTTCATTATAGGCAAAAAATAATATTTAGGCCAATTTTGGCCATTTCTTGGAACTTATTTAGCATAGGCCTTTAGGCCAAAAAATTTTTTTTTGGTGCTTTTAGGATAATTTTAAGGTTACTTTGTCATCAATGGGTGGCTCATATTAATTTTTTTGTCTAAACCAATTTTGTAGAAAATAATAATAATTTGAGTGCCATTTAAATTTTGTCCTATTTTAAAAAAACTATTTTAGACAATTTTAGCACATTTAGGATTTTGTAAAAAATTATTTTAATGCTGTTTAATTTTGTATAAATTATGAAAAACTATTATTTTGGATAATTTTGACACATTTAGGAATGAAAATTAATTTAAATGTCATTTCCATTTTGTCTTATCTTGGAAAAATAATTTTTTGGCAAGTTTGGTATATTTGGAATTTTGTAAAATAAAAAAATTATTTTGGTGCCATCTAATTTTGCCTAAATTATGAAAAATTATTTTGGACAAATTTTGCACACTTGAATAAAGATAAAAGGAAAGTTTTAATTAATTAGTCACATATAATTTAGTGAATTAATTGATTATATAATTCTCACTAAGTAATGATTAAATTCGTGCATATATATGTTTTAATGCTTATAAAGAACCTAGATATCTTGTAATTAGCATAATAGTTAAGTAATAATCATAGTATTTTTATATAACTATGAATATACACTCTTGGCTTGTTTGAACAAATATATATCACATGAGGATTTAAAAACATAAATTCTAATTACATATGTAGTTATAATATGTCTTTACCAACATATAAATGGTTATAACTATGTGTTTGATCATGATGAAACAAAAATTGCTTATATTTTCTAACTAGCTCACAAGTATTATGAAGCATGAATATTTTTTAATTTCATCATAAAATGATACATAAATTTATGTTCTGTTAACGTCTTATTTTTCACAAGTAGATTTTAGTGATATGAAATTCATATTTAGTATGCTTTATATTAGTTAGCATATACTTAAAATGCAATAATTAATTACCTCATATTATGTTTATAAGCATGATTAAAGTTAAATCATAGTTTGCAACATTTTTATCTCTTTTAATTGTTGAAATTGATTAAAGATTATTTTGATTAAGGACACTTATAGGGCAAGGTAGGGGGAATCCTCTTTCATTTAAGTTGTTTTAACCTTGATTGTGCTCTTGATTAGGTAGAGCTTTAAGTATCCATTAGTACTAGTATACAAGTTTAGATAACATTAAATGAGTATTGAGAACGATCTAATCACCTCAGCATGATCTCTATAATATCTCATATGAGAGCTAGTTATTAAGATTTATACTTGGATGTAAAAAGGTCAAAGGCTACTTGTAGTTTTATAGATGAACAACATAAGCCACTAGTTAGTTCACTAATTACATTGTTTCCCTATGTGTGTGAGCACATCAGGCAAATACTTAAGTCTTTTGAGATAAAAGATCTCTGATTCCATTTTGGCACAGTTGATCCTTAACACATTGTCTTCTATATATTAGCTATTTTAAAATTTTTTAGATACACATTAAGAAAGGTGGACAATAAATAAATTATTACCCATAGGTGTGGGAAAATAAAATTGGCGCAATCTCAAAAATGGTAGGGTTCCACATTAGGCTCATGTAGTTACTTCTTTAAGAGGCATTACTTCTGTTTGCAAAGCTCATGCAGTTACTTATCCAATAGGCAACTTAATAATTATTCCTTACAAAGAAAGGGCATATATGGGTAAATTGCTTTAAAAAGGTCTAATTAATGAAGAAAAGTAAAATCTTATCTTTAGTGTGTTTTGAGTTTGATAAGATTTAGATTTGTCATGATACAAAATGAATTGATTTTGAATTTACAATCCATATTGTCAATATCATGTGGAGTTTTCTTAACCAAAGGGAACCGAGCCCTCGTGAACATAAAATCCTTCTTGGAAACTAGATTGGCTCACATGTAAAGGTAACAAGTACATGTAAGATAGTTTTAAGTAATGGCTATGTAATGGATCTTAATTAATTTTTTTTCTACATTACAAATTCTTCAAAGAACTTAATTTCTATTTATAAACTTGTTCCTTTAAGTTCTTCATTAAATATTTATGAGCCTATTTTTAATTGAAAAAATACCTTTTGGAAAAACTACATTTAAATGATAGTTTGTACAAGATCTATACTATCTTGAATATCCTTAATACCTTAAATGTTTGTGTATTGTAATATCAATGTTGAGCATCGTATCATGTATAAAAAGTCTTACAATTTGTGGTATAGTAAATTGGAACACATTTCAATTAAGAAAATTAAGAGATTGGTAAAGAATGGGGTTATTAAATCTCTAAAAGGCTAAAATTTGATTCATGTATGGATAGCATTAAAGAAAATTAAAACAATATGTCACAAAAAAGGATTAAAAGAAATTCTAAGTTATTAGAGATTATGCATATTGAAATCTACATTCATAATTAAAGTTTTAATGATCAAAAAAATTTTATTCCTTTTCAATGACTACTTACATTATTGCTATCACTTTATAATAATAGTGATGCTTTTAAAGGCCTATAAAGCAAAGGTATAAAAATAATCTAACAAATAAATTAAGATAATACAATTAAATCAAGATAGTGAGTATGTTGGTAGGTACACCAATTTTGGACATGATAAGAAGTATACTAAGCGACTTTAAACTTTTTATTTCTTATAGAGAAAGACACTTTCACACACACACACATATATAATATAGTTTTGAAATCTAAAAAGATCAAAAACACAACTTAAGTAATATATGTTTATGAAGTCATCTTGTAGAAGTTAAAGTGCACAATCCATAGGTAAGAAAGTTCAATCTAATGACTATTATTACTTGTTTGTAGGTTATGCAAACAAGTTTAAAGGTTACAAATTCTATTGTTCAACACATTTTACTAGATTGTAAAGTCTAGAAATGCCAAGTTTATTAAAGATGGCACAATTAATAAGAGTAATCAATTTCATTATATAATCATTGAAGATAATCATATTCTAACAAAAGCTTCCATTAATAATGGTGGAACAATAGTTTTATATGATACCAATCAAGCTTGGGTGAATATTGAATATAATGATATTCCATAAATCCAATATGATCATATTGAAAATCAGGAGTATCTACATTTTGTAGAACTTACCATTCCAAGTGAGGCACTTTATAATACTGAAGAGACATCTCAAGTGATGGTAAAAGATTCTCTAATTAAGCAATTTCAACATTCATAAAAGGTTGAATTAAGAAGATCAATAATGATTAAGAAACTAACAATTTCTAGTGACTACATGTGTACCTACTTGAATATGATAATAACATAAATGTTAAGAATAACCTTGTCATGTTTTCACAAGCAACGAATAGTAATAATTTTAAATTTAAGCATAACTTTATGATAGATAAGATGGAATTCATGGCAAATAATTAAGTTTTGAATTCCTTCCACATCATTATGGCATTGATTACTTTTTTTTTTTAACTTGGAATTACACCAAAGTAAATGTAAAAACGACTTTCCTTAGTAATGACCTTGAGGAAAGAGATATATATATACATATATATAACAACTTAAGGGATCATCTCAAGTGTCAAGGGAGGACATGGTATGCAAGCTTTAAAAGTCCATTTATGAGCTTAAGCAAGTTTCATGATAATGGTACCACAAGATCAGTCAAAGCAAGATCATTTATCTAATTCTATGCGTAGATGACATTACTTGCATCTAATGACTTAAAGTGGTTACATAAGGTAAAACAATTTTGTTTAAAAACTACAACATGAAAGATATGGGTGAAAAATCCTATGTCATAGGCATAATGATTCATATAAAGACAAATCTTAAGGTATCTTAGGACTATTATAAAAAATTTATATTAAAGTTTTTGAATGTTTCTTGATGAAAGATTGTTCATTCAATGTAGCCCATATTGTGAAAAAAGGTAGATTCAGATTGTATAGCATCCCAACAATGATCTAAAAAGGAAAAAGATGAAGAATATCTCTTATGTTTCAATAGTTGGAAGCCTAATATATATCTAAGTCTCACAAGACTGGAGATAACTTTTGCTGTAGATATGTTAGAGTAGATACCAAAGCCATTTAGGTTTGGATCACTAAAAGGCTGCAAGATATGTTATAAAATACCTTTAAGGAATAAAAGGTTTCATGCTTATACATAAAAGGAAATAACAACTTAGAAGTTGTTGGTTATTCAAATTCAAACTTAGCAACATATGTTGCACTAACAATCAACATTTAAATGCATCTTTATACTTGTTGAATTGTATATACATATATATATATATATATATATATATAACATGTTTTATTTTGAGGTAAGTTCATAGGGTATTGGATAAGTCCAAATTCTACATTTTTTTTAGCCTTGAAAATGGTAAATTAAAGTCAAATTAATTAATTTGTATACAAATTTTATATGATTTAATTGGGAATTGATGGAGTCAAGAAGCAGGAGGATTTTAGCACAAAATCATTCAATTATAGCAAGCAATATACCTTAGTTGTGTAGGGTCACAAGCATGTACTGAGGAAATTTTGTGCCAAACAATAGCACACATGGATAGGCCTTGTGAAGCTCACAATCGTGTGCGGAGGCCCTAAAAGAAAATGAGAAAAATAGCAAGCAACATGGCTAGGTTGTGTAATTAGGTGATTTGACACAGGTAAACCATGTATGTATATAGGAAAACATTTTTGGAAAGTCATTTTTGGCATCTTTTTAGGAAACCCTAAGGTAGCAACACATGAAAGTAGTCTAAAAAAGCACTTTTGACGACATGCGAACCACTTTGATAGAGCTCTATAGATCTTAATTGGATGCTTAAGAGAGTTGGAATTTTTATTTGAAAATTATTGCACTGCCTTCATAGTTTTCCTTTCTTTCTACTTTTTCTTTTCTCTTTTTAGCATGGATTTGACTTATATAGAGTCTATTTTTTTTGTTTTTAACAATGAGTAGTTAAACTTCTTAAATTGAAAGTATGGATGAATATATATATATATATATATATATATATTAATGTAATGGCTTTCATCTAATTAATTTATTATTTAGTTACATTGTAAAATCAAATCTATAATGAGAAAAATTAAAAGGTGAATTACTATAAGAGATTATTTGAATAATAAACTATAGTAATCTAGCCTAAATTGATTGTAACCTACATGCATGCCAAACCTCTACATGTAGAGGTACATTGGATTCCATAAAATTTGAAGGGTTTATGTTAGAGTACACAATCACAAGAGTAAACGTAGACTTACCATAAATGCATGTGACTTATCTCAAGAAAGAATTTCACATAAGTTACGGAATCAATTGTTAATTAGGATGAAAATAATTTGTATGAGTTGATCTTATTTATTCTTAGAAAGTGATATTGAAATTCAAATCCTATAGCCTTTTTCCATTAAACAGTTTGATTTTTTATTTTGTGAGGTTTACTTCTTCATTAACTCTTAGTTTGTTCACTTTTAATGGATCTTCTAGATAATGGAATTAATTTTAGAAAATTAGTTGTTAATTAATCTTCCTGATGAAAGGATATCCTAATCACTCCATTACTATTTGTGCAATTCATATACTTGTAGATTTTTTAAAATAATATTTGATTGAAAAATCTATCATTGGACTTTGTATTATGGATTCAATTCTAAACCCATTAAGGTGTATTATAAACACATAAGGACATGTGATTAAGGGTGTTCACAGGCAAAGTTTTGACTTAGTCTAATATTTAACTTCATTTAGTTTATTACTAGATTAGCCCACTATCTCTATAAATTATATATATATATATATATATATATATATATAAAATAATGACTGACCTGGGTTTGGCCAAATTAGCTAACCATAGCTAACATGGTTAGCATGGTACCTAACCTGACCTAATTTATTCAAAAAAAAAAATTTGGCCTAACTCAACTTGACTCAATTTGACTGAGGTAGATTAGGCTAGTCAAGTTGTTGAGCCACTTATTTACCTTTAAATGTGATCATAGGATATGTAAGATATCTCAAAATGCTAAATAATTCTTTAACTGAAGCATGCATTAAAAAAAGTTTAAAGATTGTGGTTTCAAATAGTATTAGGACAACATTTTTGTTACCTTTGGTTTAGTGAAAGTATGTTCTAGTGATAAAATTTAAATTATTAATTTATTATATTCATTCATTTATGTACATGCCATGATATTGACAAATATTTGAGTTTAAAACAAACAAACAACAAACTATCATACCATTATTGAAAGATAGTACTTGTTATTTAAAAGACCTATCATTAAGATTCTTGTAATATATTTTAGGTGTATTATATGATAAAACTATATTTAGGCCAAATAAAAAAATGTTGGATTAAAAGTTTAAATTAAGATATTTGAAATTATATTTTGATAATTTATTTTTGACATCTTATATTTGAATATATTTAAGGATATCTAAAATCATATTTGCTATTTAATTAAAGATATCTATTATTTGGAATTTTAAAGATGTTTTTCATCTCCTATTTAATTTAGAATTTTATCATAATTAAGATTCATGGATACTTAGGTGATTACTCTTTGCCAGTATAAATGTATAATTAATCTATGAATCAGTTTAATTGATGATAGAGAGACTTACTAATTTAGCAAGAATATTTTGAGAAGATTTCTAATTGAGTGAGGCTAAAAAAATAAAACCGATAGGGCCCATAATCAGTCAAACAACGCTTCCAGGGTAATTTTCTGTCAGTAACAAATTGGATTGATCGCTATGGCCAAAAATATAGTAATCATACATGATTTTGCTGCGTAATCCTTGTTGGAACTATGGTCAACTATGTATGTCTAACATGCCAATCTCATATTCCCCATAATGTATTCATAGGGCTTTTGACACACAGCAGAAAAAAAAATTATATATATATATATATATCTATATATGCTTTACCTTTGACAAATGAAAAAAACCAATCTTTGTTACTCGAAGCACCGGAAGTGGATGCACCCACACACAACACAAGACACCTCTCTAGATAGAAGACAAGGACTCCGGGACATCTCGCACTCAATTCATGGACTCACTCAACCTTGCACCTCACTATTCACTGGCTCACACATCACACCACAACACCACATATCATTTCATCTATTATATACAGGCTTCTCAAGTTTACTTATTCCTCTGACTTCAATGTCTCCGAATTTCCAGCTCAATAAATGCGGAACTACAGCTGTAAACCATTTTTTTTTTTTTGGCTGGAAAAATAAGTTAATATCTTCTGCACAGAAGCTGAGGAGATTTCCAGAGACAGTGCTGACTTTTTTCAGTGAAAAGCTCCTTAAAGAAGGTCCAATGCTGCTAATCTACTGCCAGGGGAATTGCCTTTATCTGAATGACAAACAACAAAGGGTGGTGAAACAGCACCAAGATTCTTAATTTTCATCCAAAAATTTCAAGAATTACTAATGAGGCTAATCATGAAATTGCTACATTTTGTATAATGACTTTAAAAAACAATGCAGCGCGAGCACACACAAGCTGGTGCCTACTCGCAGTCAACAAACCACTTTCTAAGTCATTGAGGCTACACTTAACAGCGGAACAAAGAAGAAAATCCTGTAAGATAGACAAAGTGTATGGGGACCAATCAAATGGATCCCGCCCACCTCTTTCTTTCTTTTCTCTCTCTTCTCTCTCCTAAATTGACTCTCAATTTATTTACTAAATTGAGAGAATCCTGATCCAGTTATAGCACTCTCCCAGTAGAATTCTAACTTGAGGTCCATCTAAAGAAAGAAAAGCAGATAGTATACGCAAATCATTTCATTTCATTATAGCTAGACATGGCAATCGGTTATGCCAAAACATAGACGAAGTCCTTTTGACTTCTGAAAAATTTCTAGGGAAGGGCCCAAAAGTTGAATTGTTGAACAGTACAAAAAGGCCGGCTGCTGGGAGGGAAACGCAACTTACCAAATCCCGGAACTTGAGAATGTAAAACATCTCCAAGTATCGCCTAGTTTCTCTCCTCTCGAGCTTAGACACATCCTTCTAGAAGCCATAAACACCAGCTAAAGTCAGTAGTCTCTCAGAGTATATCTTCCATGTATACCTGTACAATTAAAGAACATAAAAAAAAAAAAATTCAGTTTCCAAGCAGAGAGCCTTCTTCTGAAAAGTGCACCTAGCAAAACCGAACCTCTCATGGATGCGCCTAAGCCCTGCATCAGAGATGTTGTTCCAATAGCCAGGATCGCGCTGGCATTGCTCAAAAAAGTTGATTAGAACTGCAGCAACCTGATCAGGGTGATGTGGATCAATATGGAATCCAGAAATGCCATGCTCAATGATCTCAGCTGGGCCACCGTGACAAGTGGCAAATGTAGGAAGACCACATGTCATAGCTTCCACAACTGTTAGGCCAAATCCTTCATAGAAAGCAGGCTGCAACAGGTAGCAAGACCATGGTTGAGTATACTTAGCATATAACAAGTCAAGCGAATCCTTGTCTATCTTCTACGCAGCATACCTGCACAAAAGCACCTCTCACATCAGCTACATAACGGTAGAGCTCCCCGTTACGAGCACGATTCATTTGGGCCTTTATCCAACGAAACTGCCCATGCAAGTCATATTTTTTTATGAGGCCATGCATTTTCTCTATCTCCCCCATTTCTTCTCTGTCCCTCGATTTCTTTACATCAATGTAGCCACCAACCAACGCAAGATTTACAAGTTCTCTCAGTTTGGAGCTCTTACCAAAGCATTCAACAAGCCCCGTTAAATTTTTCACCCGATCTAGTCTTGCCATAGAAAAGATAATAGGTTTTGATCGATCATTTAACATGCCACTGCATTAGCAAAAACGAATGGAAAATATTAAAGAAATTTCTTATTTCCCATCACTGCTCCATACAGGTACACTGCGAGAGATCCTTTTGGCTTAACTCATTAGCAGCTCAATGCAGTTCAGAAGCTATAACCCAGATCCACACAGCTAGTGCAATCTCAACCCAAAAAAATTTGCAATAAAAGCTATATATTAAGAACAGGAAAACTCTAAGCAAGTGAACTTTCTCATTAACTACAACCTCATTGACAAATCAAATTAAACGAGTAAAATAGGTCCATTTTAAAATTGGGTTTAGCAGTTCGCAGCAATTTTTACTTAAGTTTGCAATGGCACAAGGAAAGGCCAATATTGATGCATTGTTTACATGATTATATTTCTTAGAAAAGTAATTTGAATGATAGAATTCATTGAAGTTAGTTCACTAGATAATGATTGCTGTGCCTACTGTCAAATTAAAATAATGATCCCCGAGATAAGACAAATAGTTGATGCTGTGAAATAATTTCAATAAAGAGAAAGCGGAAGAGAAAAACAATTGTCTCTTTACCATGCAAAATGTCAACTTTATTGGAAGATACCCACACATGTGTTCTTCATTCTGTTCAGCACCATATAACAATTCTTCAATCGAACCATGTAGAGCAGTGAGCCTCTTTTCTTTGTCAGAGTATGGAAAATAAATGCACATGTCAGCTCCGGGAGACACAATATTAAATTTGGGATCAAAAACATAAATGCCATGAACAACTCGATACAGTCCTGGAAGAGTGAAGGCTGTGTGGCTCTCATATTGTCCAACATTATTCTTGCTGAGGGAAAGTAATAGACATTGTTAGGCATAATATGATAGGTGAAGCAACCAGCATATTCAGAAAATTATCATATGTTCAACCTGGAAAAAGGTGCAGAGCATTAGTTCATCAAAATCAAATGCTGCTCTATATTATGTGACAGTGATACAACTAGCTTAAATACTTCAGGGTTCCATTCAATTTCCTTTAGTGAACGCATATCTTATGAAATCCTTGGTTACATTAAATGTCTTCATTGTGTGGTCATGACCAAGTTTTATGTTAGTTGGAAAACAGAATATCGTTCCATCAACAGTACTTAAAATTGATGTTCATTAAGTAATTACTAATACTTGATTGGTAAAAGGGAGGGGAGATATGTAGGAGGGGAGCACCAAATTATCAGGAGGAAAAAGAGAAGTTCTTCATGGCTGAATGATCTGAATTAGAGCACCATTTAAAATGTCACATGATTATTCACAAACTAATGTGAACTTCTTAATAATATTGAGTCTCTGAAACATAACTATCAACATTAGGGACATCAAGAATCAAGTATGTACTTCAAGTTCAAAGCTCCTAGGAAAGAACTAACCTTCCTGCAATTTCTTGATATGTACTAGTGATAATAAAATCAGCATTGTTCATTGCAATAAGATCAGCTGTAAATTGACAAGTAAAATGGTACTTGTCTTCATATTTCTTCCAATATATATCAGAATCTGGATATTTTGTTTTCTCCAATGCATGAGCGATGTTGCACTATATGGAAAATTCAGTTAAAAACGTTAATTAAAAAAAAATGTTCAGTCTTGCCATTCAAGCCCAAAAAAAAAAAAAAAAAAAAATGGTTGACACTTGCGTATATAGGTTGATTGATCTTTATATTGCATGACAATAAATTGTTGAAGTGTGCTCACCTGCGTGATTCCTAGCTTATAAGATAACAAGGATGCAACAAGATTTCCATCACTGTAGTTTCCAATTATCAGATCTGGAATTCCTTGTAACTCAGCAGCAATCTCATTTGATGCATCCTATTTATGGAAAGGAAACAACCGTGTTCCCCAAACCAAAAATGCCATGAGATAGTGAAAACAAGATACGATCATTTTATGCTCCTTCTTGTTCCCTTAAAGACGA
Organism: Erythrophleum fordii; assembly: GCA_032878935.1. Taxonomy (NCBI): domain Eukaryota; kingdom Viridiplantae; phylum Streptophyta; class Magnoliopsida; order Fabales; family Fabaceae; genus Erythrophleum; species Erythrophleum fordii. Next base: position 48,089,803 of record JAVQMF010000054.1, read on the forward strand.
ACGAACTGATAACTGATGAAATATCCTAAACCTAGACTGCTGCTTGCAGGCTAGATTGCGGCCTAGATGGCCAACAATTAAAGTTGTATGGCATAAATTTTTTAAAAATAGAAAGATAAGGGATCCCACATTTCTGACGGTTATATCACATTATTCCAACTAGCCCTGATATTTGCTGAACAAAATAGATATTTCCTAATGATTTATCTTTTAAAGACCAGAAACAACTCAGTTTCATGCATCCAATTCCAAACTTTCAACTGGACTATCAGACACTGTTCTGAAAGGTCAGCCATAACTACCAATTCCAACGTAAGATAAATAACAAAACGTCAATGTATAAATATCTATATATTTACCTTTCTTTTTAGTAATACTGCAAGGAGAAAAGGGAGGAGACAGACAATAAAAAGGAATCTGAAAATAAGATGAAAATGTAAGCATTTTCTGCTGCTTACCTCTGCAAATGTCTCTAGATAAGGCCAAACATCAAACCTTGAAATCCATTTCCTCAAAGTTCCGTCCTTAGTTCTAAAAGGTACTCGCAATATGTGTGTATGTTCAGTTCCACTGACTCTTTCTAATCTTTGATCGCATGTTGTCCCTTTTGCCTCTGGTATCAATCTTGTAACCTAGAAGCACCATTAGGGTGTAATTATAAATGCAAATCCAATAGTTCAATCGACACATTAAGTAATTGAAAAGAGGGGAGGATTTTTGGATTCACTTACAATGAGAATTTTTGGAGACACATCAAGTCCTTGCTTTTGGATTCTAAGTAGCATCTCATTTTCCAAAGCACGCACTTGATCAAGTATATAAACAATCTGTCCATCATTAAGTGACAGAAAGGCTTATAATCAGAACTGATATTAATATAGAATTATAGTTCCTACAATAATTATTAGCAAGGCAGCATCATAAACACAAGGTTTTCAATTTTGTAGAACTAATACCAACTTGCATACTTCAAAAATACTTAAAAAAATAATACCTGCCCACCAGTATCAGGCAACCCAGGACATTTGCTTGGCCAAAGTAACCATGCGGAGACACAATCACAACATTGAACACCATGGGAATTCTTCCAAGAAAAGTTTCCAGGGTAGATGGATCAGGAGCCTGAAGGATGTCTAATAGAAGATGCACCATTTCTGACACCCTCTGTGCTGTATCACCCCAACCTCTCTCAAATCCCAATCCTTGCAATCTACACCAAAATTGTGAAGAAAAATGTAACATCTCAATCTCATGTATTCAGCAAATGAATAGTTAAGCCAATAGGAATAGGCTTGTGCTGAGGATTTTGGGTCTATTGCGAGAAATACCAGGCTCAAACCTTGTGCCATCATCATATCAGAAATAAATATTACTTTTATCAGCACTTAGTTAGCTCCATAACTTAGCAAAATGTAGAATAACTCCAGTTTCATGCTTACTCGTATTCAAAATCAGAATATGGTGTATTCGGTGGGAGCTTAGAAAGGAGTTCCTCTGCCTTTACCAAGGCAGACTGGAGCTTGCATATGTTATGAATCCGGTCATTTAGCATCATTGCCTGCATAATATAACGGTAAGGGAAATTGAATTATAACTTCAAATCCAATTGTGAAAGTTATCAAATCCACTTAGTTACACAGCAAAGACTCTAACATCATGCATAGAATATGATGAAGGTGAATAAAAGGTTTACACTATCATTTGAATTACAGGGGTATTTTATAGTCCAGTATCATAAATAAAAATTTTATCCACGGTGGCCAAAAGTGATGCTCATAAGTATCACTATTTTTGAATGATATACTGCATTAGTTAACAAACCGTACGTGGCCATTATGTTTGTGTGTGCGGAGAAATTGAAGTAGAGGCTCCAGACTTTCTTTATTACGAAACATAATTGATGACAGGTGACGGTTGAGGAATTGAACTCCGTTGCCAATGGAGGACGATCGAGTTGGTCGAGGGAATGTTGCATTAAATGGCTCAAAATCAAGTTCAAGCACGTAATTGTCAATGCACCTGGAACAAATTTTCAAAAATCAAGTTAAACTTTATTTCTGCATAAGGGGAAACTTAGATTATAGGATAACACACAATTCATTTACTTTATAGTTTATACAATACTTAGGATGATGGTAACATTCAAATAGTCAGTAATTAATACAAATTCGGAAAGTACTGCACAAATATTTACATGACAGAGAGGAGCCTTACTGTCCATCCACAAGTTCTTCTTTAAATCGAAGATATTCTGCAACACTCAGATTATCCATGTTGAGCTCGAAGATATTGACACGAAAATACTCCCAAACACCCGGTCTTGGACGCATAGCTATAGAAACAAAAGGGGGCAGAACAATAGCTTCCTATCACAGCAAAAAATAATAGGTTTAAAAAACGACAATAAAAAGGAAAATTTAAGAAAATTCATGTGCACTCTCTCATTTATATAAAATGCAACTTATAGAGACCAAAAAATAAAATTGAGAAAATGTGGTCAATGTAAGATGAAATTATTAGGACTCGCTACTAAAAGGACTCGAGTATACATTGGAAAGAACATCACAATCACAACAATAAGAAAACAACGATAACCATAGACAATAAGAGGCATGTTAAAAATGAGGTAACTTCAGAGAACAATTTAGGGAGAAAAAAATGTAGAAATTTCTCATCAGATTAATCACTCATTCACTCATGAGTTTAAATTGTGTGTTCACAGTTTGGTCAATGAAGGACCTAGCGTCCATTTCCAAATAAGATATTATACTACGATGGAGCTTGGGCAATTCAGAAAACAAGATTGAGAACTACAAATTAAAAAAAAAAAACATTGTTTTATATTCATGCTAAAATTGCTAATCTTCATTCCACTCCAGAAACACCATCCAGAAAAGGCATTCAGTTGACAAAGGTTGAACAATCTAATTCTATATCTATTTTATCAAAGGAGGAATGTAAATAAAAGAGGAAAGAGGAATATTAATCTACTCATGCTCAACGAAGAAAAATAATGAACGTAATCAAAAGATTTGCTTTCCTTATCATCAAAAAAATAAAAAATAAAAAACAAAGATTTGCTTTCCAACTACATGTTTGAGAAAGAAACTAAAGTGGTTTCGATTACTCAAGGAAAAAACAGCCCAGTTATTAGGTCTAGTGAGTTTACCTTTGCAGATTCCAGTACTTTGACGAAGGGGCTATCTTTGAGCTTTTGCATCGCTTCATCCTCTTTGAGAATGCTTTCTAGCTCGTCCAGCAGGTGATGGGGTTGTAATATTCCTTTCCCCTGAGCCACGTACCTTGCAAGGGGCAACATAAGAGCGCTAGATTTCGGAAACTCAAGTTTTCCAAACGCAGATCCTATAATGCAAAGCCGTCATGCCCGAAGCAAGAATACATTCACGTAAAAATCTGTTGTTGTGCCATATCACACACGTACATAACATGCATGGAGAATTTAAATATACTTAGGTACCAAAATTACTACTTTGTCAAGACCCCAATATGAGAGCGACAGGGAGAAAGAGAACCTGGAAAGAAGAGAAATCGTCTCGTTCCGTTGACCAGAGAGAGTATCCTGCACCCTGTCCTTCAAGCTCGAAGCTCGATCGTATCTGGATATCGACATCGTTGGGTATAAGAATCATTAAAACCCCATACGTCTGTACAAAATAAACATCGCAAAACAGGATGAAATTCTCAAAATTCAAAAGTTAAAAATCAATAAATAAATAAAGGCAAATGAAAGTGCTAGAAACAGATGAAGAAAACAAAGAAGGTGGAAGACATTGGAGCTGGAGATGTCATATTTATAGCGAAAAGAGGTGAGGCAAGCTGTAACCTATCAAGTATCGAGAAGGAAATGAAACCAGGAGACTACAGAAAATGCCATTGTTGCAGTGTAACACCGATAAATGTGAGGGGCACTTGGCAAAGCGTGGAAGAGGTGGGTGCATAAATTGCGCCGTTTCTTTCCCTCGCTTTTTAAATTGAAGCGGTGGGTTTTGTTTTCATTAGGGCCCCATTTGGTTGGTGGCGTGAGGGAATAAGAAATATAGAAAATAGTGGGTGAAATTGAAAATAATTTAGGAGATAATTTTTGTATTATTATTTTTTTAAAATATAATTTGATGATGATGATAATAATAATAATAATTATTATTATTATTTTATAAATTATGTGAAAAAAATGCGAACCCAAAAATTTAACAAAAAGTGCGGTTGGCCAATGAACCAGGCCTAAACCCTAGGCGGAGACAATAAAGGTTTCAGTTGGGCCATGGGCTCGTGAGAATTGATTTGAACCGAAGCGAATACAGACCAATAAAAAAAGAATCCAAGCTGATTATGATTTCAATATATGCCACAGAATTATATATCAAGTAAAATTCAAGATCTTGTCACAGCCCATGACAATGTTTAATTTGATCCAAAATCATTTTCATTTTCCCCAAATGATCCTAAAAGGACAAAAATAAGTTGTACTTTTGTTTATAAATGTTAGATGCAATATATATAATGCAATATATATATGTTATATATATAGTGGAGATAAACAATACTCTATACGAACCTTTTGAAAGGAAGGAGAAGGGAAAAAATATTTTTATAGATAGGGAATTTGCTAGAAGTTATTTATATTTTAATTGCTTAATTTTCTTCTTGTTTTCAATCACCAAGTATATAAGATATATATAAACATATTAGTTGAATAGTCACATGAATCTTATTTAATAACAATATTTGATTCACTTAACTTGGTAAATTATATAATAAGTATTACAGATACACACATAAATATTGAACTTAACTATTTTTAAAATACAAAATTATTATCTCAAATTGAAGAAATAATCTTTCATTGGGACTTTTAGTAATAAAAATTAAAAACAATTGTTGCAAAGATTTTGCCTCTTGTAATATGTGTGTGCGCGCACGTGTAAACGTGTAATAAATGCCTTCATTTATTTTTGTATTAATTTTAATTATTAATTTGTGATTTAAGAATTATTATTTTTTTCTCTCACCTTCACATAAAATTATTTCTCTGGCTTTGAAGTACGTAATTGCACCTATTTGGGAAATTTTGGTGAATGAATGCAAGTTAAGTTGGAATTAATATACCAATTATACTCTTAAAGTAACTAAAAGATTGACGACTGGCATGGAGTACACGATTTTAAAGTAACTAAAAGATTTCCACCCAAAAAAAAAGGGTAAGATTCTACTTCTTCTTTCTGTATTTATATCCACAGACCCCAAAGCTGGAAGAAATTCTCTCTTTTCTCTGTCATCCCAACAAAATATCTTTCTGCGACCACAAAATAAATAAATAATATGAGATGAGGGTTCAACCTCATCGTATTCTGATTAACCCCACATTTTGATCCCTAGCAAGTTAAAAATAACGGGATTTTCATTTCGTGATATTTGAAACTCCACCACAGGTGGTGAACATAGTTTTGATTTGAGTTTGACATCTGCCATCTAGTTTTGGTTTCACACTTACCAATCATATATGTCACTGTTTACTTACAGAATACGGACGTTAAGCATTTATGGATTTAGGAACTTCGTCGCAGTTGAGCTACCTGGTGTGGAACATACAGTAGCTGGAAGCCATGGAAGAATCCAACTCCCCACCTAAAAATTTATTGCATGGCTGATATCATTACGCTACAGGATTTAGAGGACGACATGAAGTATCAAACTTTTTGCAGCAGTAATTCATCTTCAACTTGTCATTTCTTCTTCGTTTCTCGGAGAGGATGAATTAAAGTAGAAATTAATTAGACTTAAGAGATCGCCCAGAGGACCTCAAAAGTGGTAATTATCAGTCTTTGTAACTTTCTATATTGTTTAAAGAAAGAGTGCCAACACGAAGTACGCAATTAAAATGCGACAGGATACGAAGTAATTTCAACTACGCTCTTCTTTACAATTAGTGTGAATTTATCAACTTAATTTCCTTCAAAGATCCACTTATGTGACAGCATGCAAAACATCGATTCATTCTCTTCCGAAATCCAACAGAAAGGGCAAAGCTTTTTAAACGCAGCTCTATATCACGAGGTCATTATCCTCTCTCCAAGGTATGCAGCGCTCTTGTTTATATACTTAGAATCAACTCCCAACTTATCTGACGTGAGCTTGTGACATTTAGCTCAAGCAGGCTGAAGACTTTATCCCTTTTTTCTTTTTTCAAGGAATATTCCTATTCTCACTCAGGAGAACGGGAATCCAAGCGTTCGGGTAACGACTTGATTATGTATGCACTGAAGGAGTTGGGAAATCATCCCATGCATTAATGACTTAATAAATATATCAATTTAAAGTGTTTCCATTATTCTGTCATTAAGAAAATAATAGGAGCCAAAACACTGGAATGTGACGCGTAGCATCAAAGACATGAATACGACACGCAGAGATTCCGTACGACAGCGGAAAGATCTTGATGGGTTTTTGTTGTGCTGCCTTCTGTGCATGGAGATCACGCTGTGACATAACCGCCTCAATTTGCTTCGACATTTCATCAATATATAGCTAGCTAGAAGGGTAACTGACAGAATCCCCTTAAAGACATATCTTTTCTAGAATGTAACAATGTTTTTTACGAGTTGTATTTTTTTATTTATAATTTTAAGTTAAAATAAAATTCAAATAAAAAAATAACTCACATTTATTTCAATCGCACACATAATTTATTTTTTCAAACTAGTTATCTCTAACAATAACTAATTTGGATTTTTTGTATAATTCTGTTGGGGAGAAAATAATGTAAAAGAGTAAAAATATATATATAATTTACTTCTTCTTCTTCTATTTATTTTTTTTCTTTGTTTCTTTTGATCTAGTAAAATAATATTCTGTTCGTATCTAAAAAAAAAATCTAAACTCAATTGATAGCATTCCATTCTTTGTGACTAATTAGGGAGATTAGTACGGTGTATTATGTCAAATAAAATTCCATTAGTTAAAAGGCTCCACATTTTCAAATTACTTGCTGCAAAATATCTAGTTCCATGGGGCTACCTCATTTTAAAATTCCTATCTTATCTCTCGCGGTCACTTTCCTTTACCTTCTCCATCTTTCCCACCTCCAAAAGAGAGAGCGTTGAAACTTAAACACCTAATTTGCTTTCTATATATAGTATTAGCCTATTAGGTTTGTGAAAAAAGATATGACATGATTTAAAATTAAGAAAAAAATGTAAGTAATAACAACATGTTTATGAGTGTTAAATGGAAGCAATACTTATCTTCCATCATTGCTATAAATACTTTCATAAATGTGACCACTAATAATCTTCTGGGCTTTAGAGCCACTCTAGATGATATGTATCACAGCTTTAAACTTAGGGACCCAACACCCCTTCTATCTATGCACATAAATTCCTAACATCCCCTATCAAGACGCAAAAAGAAACAATGGATGAAATGGTTTCCACCATGAATTGACCTGAATGGACCACTTATAGACGTTGCAAAAATGGAAATGTTGCAGGAATAGAAGAGGAGAGCAATGTTACATTCTCCCACTTGATTTACATATATGAAACCTTTCATCCAAATGAGGAATCAAAACACATGGATCAAGGTGACAAGTTCTTTAAGAATGAGTATCATCTTATATGTATCATAATATATTATGTCCTTCCACTTAATGAATAAACCTTAAGTTTATTCTAAGTTGTATGAAGATTATTTTTCTCAAATATAAATGTGTACACCAAAATGAGAAAAATAATATAATATAATATGAATTTCATTACAAATGATATAAATAAATTACACAAAAAACTTACAAATATAAATCTAATCCTATTGTCAAAACATGATCCTTTAAACTAAATGGTAGCATGTCTTTTGTTGAAGGATCAGCTATCATCAACTCAGTACTAATGTGTTCAATGATCGCTTTCTTTTCCTTTACACGTTTCCATATGACCAGATATTTCATGTTAATGTCCCTACTTCAACTCCCACTTTTATTATTTTTAGCCTAAAAGCAAAAGTTGAACTGTTACATAATATCCTCAATGGCTTAGAAATTAAATTTACAATTTTAAATCCATAAATGAAAACAAATTAAATTTACAATTTTAAATCCATAAATGAAAACTCCTCAACCACACATCATGTAAGATAGCCTCTAAGCAAGAGATGAACTCAGTTTACATGGTAGAAATAGCAATTAAAATCTACTTCGAACTTCTCCAAGAAAAGGTTGTGCTACCAAGCATGAAGATAACCTAATGTTTATCTTTGAGAATCAACACAATCGACAAAGTCCTAATCTAAGTAGCCAACTACTTTTAGGCTGTTAGTACATGTATAGACAAGCATGTGATTTCTAATCCCCTTGAGATATTTTAACACTTTCTTCATAGCTCTCTAGTGGTCCATATTTGGGTTACCTTGAAACTTTCCTAACATTTCCACAACAAAAGTTATGCTAGGCCTATTACAAACCTGAGCATACATAAAGTTATCCATAATAGTAGCATATAAAATGTTGTGTATCTATTTTCTTTTTAAATCACTCTTAGAATATTGATTCAAATTGAAATTATCTTCCTTCACAATAAGTGCTATACTTGGTGAACAATTCTTTATCCGAAACCTATATAAGACTTTATCGATATAGGTTTCTTGTGATAGCTCCAAAACATAATGGGATCTATTCCTGTAAATTTTAACGCCAATGACATTAAATGCCTCACCCATATCTTTTATATCAAAATTTTTAAAGCGAAATTATTTCACCTCATATAAAAGCCCTTCATCATTAGTTGCAAGTAGGATATTATCTACATAAAGTATAAAAAAAAAGTTTTGCTCTTACTTTCTTTTTAGTATATACACTAAGCCATGGTATTTTCTTCAAAACAAACAAAAAAGATAACGTTATAAAACTTTAAATACCATTAATGAGAGACTTGCTTCAATCCATATATGAACTTTTTAAACTTCCAAACCAAATGCTTGTCTTTATTAGCAGAAAACCTTTTTGATTATTTCATATGAATCTCTTCCTTTAGATCCCTATTAAGAAAAGTTGTTCTTATATCTATTTTATGTAATTCTAATTTAAAATATGCAAATTAACGCTAGAATTCCTTAGAGAGAATCTTTTTTAAATACAGAGAAAATAGTTTTTATGTAATCGATCTTTTTTTCCTGAGTGAATATTTTAGCTACTAGCCTACCATCATTTTTTTTAATGTTACCTTATAAGTCTTTTTTTAGTTTTAAAGACTCATTTACAATCGATGATGCTGATACCAATAGGCAACAAAACAAGATCCTAAACTCCATTAGAAGCCAATAAATTCATCTCATCCTTCATTGCATGTAATCGTAACTCAGATTGTCTACAACTTATGGCTTGTGAAAGCATCTCTACATCATTTTTTATACTAATGTTAAAGTTAAATTCTTGTAAATACATAATATAATTATTATGAATTGGTGACTTCTTTTCTATAACTAATTTTTTTAATATCGTATCAGCATTCTCCTAAGAAGAAGGTTGTACAAAAGGTCTTATTAAGGCACTATCAACAAGTGAAATTATAGTGATTAGTTGTATAACTCACATTTATCCTCGAGAGATATTATTAATACTAGCCAAAACATCATTTAAAATGGGAATTTTCTTATAATGATCAGCTTCAAAAACTATAGTTCGTGATTGGCCACTCCCACTAATCAAGTTATTCTTAAAAAATTTTACATTTTTTAATTTGACAATCTTAATACTATGTGACCGATAATAAAACCTACATCCCTTTGACCTTTTGATGTAACCAATGAAATACCCCTTAATGATTCTAAGATCTGACTTCTTCTCTTATGGATTATAAATCCTTACTTTAGATAAGCAATCTCAAATATGTACATGTCGTAAACTAGGTTTCCAACCCTTTCACAATTTAGAAGGTGTTTTAGAAACAATCTGGGATGGAACCCAATTTAATATCTATACAACTATTTTAAATGATTTAGTCCATAAGGATCTAAGAAGTTTAGAGCTGCTAAGGATGCTCCACCATATCCAATAAGACTTTGTTTCTTTTTTCTACCACACCATTTTGATTTAATGAATTAGGCATAGTGTCTTGGACTACTATCCATACTCTTAAAGAAACTTCGTAAACAGACAAGATGCTTGTCTAACCTTAGTAAATCTATCATAATATTCATCACCTCTATCTAAGCTCACAATCTTTGTTGCTTTACCATATTGTTCCTTTACCTTTGCTTTAAATTTCTTAAGGCATCTAAAGCTTCGTTCTTGTTATAAAGCAAGTAGAAATACATAAAATGTGAGTAATCATTAATAAAGATGATAAAATACTCTTGACCTTATAAGTTTATGTTTAAATTGCAAATATCAATATGTGTGATTTTTAATAGATATAAAATCCTCTTGGCACATTTCTTAGACTTGTTTATTTATTTGTTTTTTAATGCAAACAATACAAGTATGAAAGTCTGTAAAATCTAAAGTACAAAATACTCCTTCACCTTAATCCTATCTAATGATAGATGCCCTAGCCTATATTACTTAAGTCTAATATTCAATGCACACGGGGTATTAGGTTGTAGGTTAATTTGAAAAAGACTATCGAATAATATCATTCCCAACCAATTCATATTCGTAAAATAATGTAAAGTACATAACTAAAAATTGAAAGGAATATCCAAAAGGTATAGTTTGAAAACTAAACTTAAATTCCTAGAAAAACTAAGTACATAAAAATTATTTTTCAAATTAAGTACATAACCAGTGTTAAGCTTATTGCCCATTAGCTTCTTACACTTTTGAAATCCTTGTAATGAATTTGAAATATGAATTATAGAACCAGTGTCAAACCATTAAGAATTATGACAAATGTTAGCTAAATAAGATTCATAACAAACTAGAGATATTATATTACCTTTCTTAATAAGCCAAGCCTTAAATTTAGTACAATTCTTCTTAAGGAGCCCCTTCTTTTTATAGAAAAATACTTAAATTCCTTTTTAAAATTTAACTGAAAAGTCTTAAAGTTCAACTAAAAGGATGCTTTACCCTTCTTTTTTTGCTTAGCTTGGCTTTTCTTTCTCTTCATAACCACACGTGCACTTTCCAAATGGGAACTCTCTCTCTTCTCTATCAATAATCTCTCCTCCTTTTGAACACACATAGTCAAGAGTTCATTGATGGGCTATTTATCTTTATGTGTGTTATAAGAGATCTTAAAATATCCATATTGTTGAGGAAACAAGTTCAAAATAAAGTGCACGATTCAGGCATCTTAACCTTTAATGCCTTAAGTTATGTCATAATGTCTCTCATTTGCATGATTTGCTCATGCACACCCTTAGTTTTGGTAAGCTTCGTTAATGATAATTAAGATATTACGGTCCTGGCAAGGGCCTTATCTGAAGATTCAAACTATTTATCAATAGCCTTCAGCAATTCCTTTATATTAGTATGCTTTTCAATGGAACCTCAAATGCTAGGAGAAATTTTGGTTTTAATGTACATCATGCTGAGGCAATTAGATTACTCTCAGTGCTCATAAAGATCAAATTCTACCTCAATACTATTTTCATATGGAATTAGTAGTTCATATCTCTTTTTAGCATAATCTATGTCTATCTACCCTAATTGAAGGAGAATCCACTCCTTCTAAAACTTATAATTATCACTGCTTAGATAAAAAATTTCATTTTAGATGCTAAGAAAATTAATATGCTGAAAAACTGCAAAAATTAAATATACACATTAAGTTAAGTATGAGTATAATTAATTGCATGTATTAGCTATGCAAAACATGTTACAAAATCAAATAAAATTACTTATGGATTGAGTTTTATTCAAGTATAATTCATATGATGAAACTAATAAATTATTACCCTTTCCTAATCCTATGAGTAAACTAAGAAAAATAATTCATTATTTTACCCTAATTGGTTGTTTAAATATAACAAAAATTCTTTTAGGATAAAATTTGTTATATCTAAATAAATCAATTATAAATTTTACTTATTCCTTATGTGATTTAGTTCCCAATATATATAACGTAGCTAAATTAAAAATGTTATGGCTACTTTCTTATTTAACTAAGCATATATAAATCACTAGACACTTTAGATTTTAATCAAAATTGATGACTCCCTAATTTATGATTAAAAAGGAATATATTTGATATTAAATTAGGGAGGCAAAATACTTTTCTCTTGATTAATATGGTTAAATGTGTATTCAATCAAACAAAATAAAGAAAGTATTTCAATTGCAACATTTTTATTAGTTTGAGCCTCATTTTATGATTGATTTCGATTTCAAGGAAAAGTGAAAGATTATAGAAAGAATTGAGAAAAGAGAGGGAAGCTGAAAAGTGAAAATGCAAGTGGAACAAGTCCTCTCGCTACAGCTAGAACACAATTGGCTGTAGCGAGAATGCACTTTCGTTATAGTGAGGAAGGCACTTCACCATAGCGAAGTCGCGATGCATAGAAATTCCAGAGAGTAACTCGCTATAACGTAGCAATAGGGAAAGCGGCAGAAATCTGGAAGCCTATGAGCTCTCGCCATAGCGAAAGTCACTTCTTGCCATAGCGAGATCGGCCTCTGAAATGTACAGCTTTGATTTACAAGCTAAAATAAAGGAGAGGAGGCTAGGGCTTCATCATTTAGCAAGGGAGAAGTGTTCTAGCTAACTATGAGAGGAGAAAAACACACAAAGGGTGTTGGGGAAGCTCCATATTGATCGGGGAATCACCAATTCTGTTCTTTATTTTTTTTATTAAGTGTTTCTATTCTATCTTCCCTTCTAGTTGATACATTTGTTGATATGCTTGCTGAGATTTTCTGTAGATTTCAAGCCATGAGTGGCTAAATCTTGTAACCTATAGGGATTCTATGAATCTTTAATCTTTAGATATTGTCTCCCTTGTTATTATGTTGGATTATTGAAGATTTTAGTGTTTAATCTGAATTATAGTTTCATTCTATTGATTGGCCTCCTTTAGTTTAATTATGGGTTTGGTAATTAACATTTGAAAGAAGGAAATTACTTATAGACCATTGATTAAACAACTTAGGATTAGACATAGTCTAATTTGTACTTGAGATAGAAATATACTTGGGGGCCCTAGGTAGTCTGGATAAGGTTTGAGCGTAATTGAATATTAACTATTCATTCGAGACATCAAAGAGTTGAGTTGATATAGAGGTTAAATGGATTAAAAGACATTTATACCCAATTAGACTTTTGACTCTAAAATTGACATTAAGCCAACTAATAAAAAAGGGGAATGATTGACATTGTGTAAAAAGAGGATTAGGTGTCTTTAATTGCTTATTTTCGATTAGAACCATCTTTCATTGTTGTTAATTGCATTTGAATTAATTTTCATTAAAACTAAATCATAATTTGACTTGTTTAACTAAAATAAACATGAGAAGTCTAATACCTAATCACTAATCATACTGATTCTCTGAAGGAATGACCTTGACTCATTGCGTACTATTCTTATGGCCCGTATACTTACAGTGTCATTATTCTGGTGAGCATCAAGTTTTTGGCGCCATTACCGAGGAATCAAGGCAATTAGTGAGGAGAATTAGAGGGTTTTGAGTAGTTTTAGCTTAAACACTTAGTTTCTTTTCATTTATTCTCTTGTTTATTTACGCTTTCATTTGTTAGTTATTGTAATTTTATTAATACTTCCTTAGTAATTACCTTTTGGTTTCCTTGGTTTAGTGAGACTCTTGATCTGCACTCCTTTGTTTTCACAGGTACATAATTTATGCCACCTAAATCTAAATCCAAGAGAACACCTAGAAAGACAAGGAGTTTGACGGATATTCTAGTTGAGGGGTCTGTGCTAATCCAACCTAAGGGTGAGATAAATGTTCCTACTACAAATATGGCACACAAAGATAATCAAAATCGCACTATCAAAGATTTTATGGGAAGAATCATGAGAACTACTCAGCCTAGCATTATAGTACCAGACTTTCAAGCTGCTAATTTTGAGCTAAAGTCTGTGATGATCTCCATCTTGCAGCTCAATGGATAGTTTACTGGTGAGAGATTCGATGAAAATCCCAACCGTCATATTCTATCATTTTTAAGAGTATGTGATTCATTTAAGTAAAATGGGGTACTAAGGGATATTCTGAGACTTAGACTATTCCCTCTTTCTTTATAAGGAAAGGCTAAGGAATAGTTATTGACTCTACCAGAGGGTTCAATTGACACTTGGGATAAGTTAGAGGCAAGGTTCAGAGCTCGCTTCATTCTAAACAATAGAATAGCTGACCCGTCATGAGCTTATTAACTTCAAGCAAGTTTCAGATGAGCATTTGTATGTTACATGATAGAGATACAAACATTTGCTCCATCAGTGCTCGAGTCATGGGATGGATAACTGTGCCATTGTTCAGAATTTCTGCACACGTCTAACCCTACAAATTGATACAATGTTGGATGCTATTTTAAATGGGCGTTGGGATGAAATGCCTGTAGATGATATTATTCTGGCATTGGACACATTATCTGAAAGCTATGTGTAAAGAGGGGGTGATAGAAGGGTGAGTGCTAATGTTTCTAATACTCAAGAAGATTCTTCCGTTCCACTTGCAACCATTCTCTCCGCTCTGAACAAGAAATTTGATATGTTGGAATCTCAAGTACAGCGAAGTCAGCATATGAGTGTTTGTTCTACTCAAGTGGCCTCAACTACTTGTGAAAATTGTGGGGATCTACACTCAATGGATTATTGCCCCTTTGCATCTACAGAATCAGTTAACTATGTGGGAAACTTTTCAAAGAATCAGAATCCTTACTCAAATACCTACAATCCTGCATGGCGTAATCACCTGAATTTCTCTTAGAAGAACGACCCATCACTTAATCAGCCATCATCTTCTAGAACAAGGCCAACTCAACCTCTTGGGTTTTCTCAAGTGGCAAGGTAAAATGTGCCTATTCAAGAGCCCAAACAAATTTAAAGGATATTTTGGTTAAATTCATGACCACTCAAATCAAGAATAATGAAGAGCAAGCTGGCATTAATGCAAAGGTAAATTCCTCTCTTAAGAATATAGAAGTGCAGATGAGGCAGTTAGCTTCTATTGTGAATGCACTGCATCAAAGAGGTTTGCCAAGTGATACAATCCCTAATCCAAGGAGAGATAGTAAAAAAGAATGTAAAGCAGTCACTTTGAGAAGTGGTAAAGAGCTCCCTGAAGTACAAGTTCAAGTGAAAAAGCCAAGCAGGGTGAACTCTAAAGGTCCATTAGGCATCACTCAAATTGAAGATGAAGAATTTCAACAAGAAAAAGAGAGAAAGACTGCTAGTTTAAAGGAAAAAGAAGAGGACAATGAGGGAAAATCTAAAGTGGACAAGTCTAAAAAAAAGATAGTGGTGCATCCTAAAGTGGTGCCATTGCCTCCATTTCCATAGAGGTTGCAAAAGAAAGTCCTTGATGAGCAATATAAGAAGTTTTTGGACATGTTTAAATAATTTCACATCAATATCCCCTTCTCTGAGGTTTTAGAGTAAATATCTAAATATGCTAAGTTCCTTAAGGGCATGCTTAGCAAGAAGAAGCGGTTCACCGAATTTGCGACAGTGGCTTTAACAAAAGAGACCACTAATATTCTCAAATACAATCTTTCAACCAAGTGCAAAGACCCTAGTTCTTTCTCTATCCCTTGCATGATTGGAGATAAATTTGAGGGTCAAGCACTTTGTGATTTAAGATCTACTGTGAATCTTATGCCCCTATCTATTTTTCAAAAGCTACAGATGAGTGAGGCCAACCCAACGACTGTCACCCTGCAACTGGCTGACAGAAGCTTTTCTTATCCACATGGAATCATTGAAGATATGCTAGTGAAGGTTAGCCCGTTCATTTATCCTGCTAATTTTATTGTGCTTGATATTGAAGAGGACAAAGATATCCCATTGATAGTGGGGAGGTCATTTCTAGCTACTGGCAGAGCACTAGTTGATATGGAAGAAGGAAAAATTATAATGAGGCTTAGAGATAAGCAAGTTACCTTTAGTGTGGAGAAAGTTATGAAGCATCTGGGCAGTGTAAAAGAATACTGAAGGGTGTCTATTGTTGAGAAGGTAATTCAAGAAGAATTAAATTCTTTCACTTTCACAGATCCTCTTAAAGCAGTACTTGTTGGTAAACTAAATATAGAAAATGTGATAAGAATGTAGGTTGAGCACAAATTTAATGCACTTAGACCTGTGGCTAAGCAGAATGACTATTTTGAATTACTGGAGTTGACTTCACGAAAAACTCATGCCCTCCCACCATCTATCGAGCAGTCTCTAATGTTGGAGTTGAAACCTCTTCTATCGCATCTAAAATATGCTTATTTGGGGGAAAGAGATACTTTACCAGTTATAGTCTTATCTGTATTAACACTTCCCCAAGAAAAAAAACTGTTAAAAGTGTTAAAAGAGTACAAAAGAGACATCGGTTGGACCATAGCTGATATAAAAGAGATTAGTCCAACCATCTGCATGCACAAAATTCTCTTAGAAGATGACCATAAGAAATCAGTAGAGAATCAAAGACGATTGAATCCTATAATGAAAGAAGTGGTCAAGAAAGAGATTATCAAGTAGCTTGATACTGGAATTATCTATCCCATCTCGGATAGTGACTTAGTAAGTCCGGTGCAATGTGTCCCTAAGAAAGGAGGAATGACAGTGATGAACAATGATAAGGATGAAATGATTGCCACAAGAACAGTTACAGGCTAGAGAGTTTGTATGGACTATAGGAAGTTAAACAGTTACAAGAAAGGATCATTTCCCGCTTCCATTCATCGATCAGATGTTAGATCGGTTGGCAAGAAAAGAATTCTTTTATTTCTTGGATGGCTATTCTGGGTACAATCAAATTGCCATTGCCTCTGAGGATCAAGAAAAAATCACTTTCACATGTCCATATGGAACTTTCGCATTCAGACATATGCCTTTTGGATTGTGTAATACTTTTGCCACATTTCAAAGATGTATGATATCGATTTTTTCTGACATGATTGAGCATATCATGGAAGTCTTTATAGATGGCTTCTCAGTGTTTGGCATCACTTTTAAAGAATATCTGGATAATTTGATAGGGTTTTGCAAAGATATGATGATACCAATTTGGTCTTAAATTAGGAAAAGTGTCACTACATAATTTATGAAGGTATAATGCTTGGGTATAAGGTGTGAAAAAAAGGATTGGAGGTGGATCGGGCTAAAGTTTCTGTGATTGAATAATTACCACCACCTACTAATGTGAAAGCTATTCAAAGTTTCTTAGGGCATGTTGGGATCTATCAGAAATTCATCAAAGATTTCTCAAAAATAGCGAAGCCTCTATCTCAATTGCTTGAAAAAGATACCCTATTCAAGTTGGATGCAAGTTGCTTAAAAGCTTTTGAAGGCTTGAGCAAAGACTTATCATAGCACCAATTATAGTGGCTCCTGACTGGTTATTATCTTTTGAGGTCATGTGCGATGCAAGCGATTATGCGGTTGGAGCTGTGCTTGGCCAGAGACATAGGAAGATTTTTCATCCTATTTATTATACAAGCAAAACTCTAGTTGGAGTACAAGTAAATTACTCAACTACTAAAAAAGAAATGCTTGCTGTTGTCTTTGCCTTTGAGAAATTTAGGGTGTATTTGATGGGCACTAGAGTTATAGTTCATATTGATCATGCTACTATCAGATATTTGTTGTGTAAGAAAGAATCTAAACCTAGGTTGATTAGGTGAGTTTTATTATTGTAAGAATTTGATGTGCAAATTGTTGATAGAAAAGGAATTGAAAACCAAGTTACTGATCATTTATCTAGGCTTATGAATAGTTCTGAGCATGTGGATGAATTATTGATTAATGAGAGCTTTTCTGATAAGTCTGTATTTGTTGTGAACAGTGTGTCTGTACCTTGGTATGCTGATTATGCAAATTACTTAGTTAGTGGTATTGTGCCTGATGAATTAAAATTTTATCAAAAAAAAAAAAAAATTTTACATGATATGAAATGGTTTGTGTAGGATGAACCCTTTTTGTATAAGAAGTGTGTTGACCAAAATTTTACGAAAGTGTATGCCTCAAATTGAACAAAATGATATTTTACATGTTTGTCATACTGCTCTTTATGGTGGTCATTTTAATGGCCAACGTACTGCATACAAAGTGTTACAATTTGGATATTATTGGCCTTCATTATTTAAAGATGCTTACTTGTTTGTTTCTCATTGTGATGCATGTCAGAGAACAAGTAACGTCTCAAAGAGGCATTCCCAATCTGTTATTTTTTAGGTAGAATTGCTTGATGTCTGGGACATTGATTTTATGGGACCTTTTGTTTCATCTAGGAGCTATCAATATATATTAGTTGTTGTTGAATATGTGAGTAAGTGGATTGAGGCTGTAGCTTGTCATTCTAATGATGCCAATACAGTGGTGTGATTTTTGAAAAAGAATATTTTTACTCAATTTGGCATATCTAGGGCAATTATTAGTGATGAGGGGACTCATTTTAACAATAAATTGTTCAAAGATTTGCTTGCAAAATATGGAGTCACCTATAAGATGGTATTGGCTTATCACCCTCAAACCAATGGGTTGTGTGAAGTGTCTAACGGAGAAATAAAAAGAATTTTAGAAAAAACTGTGAGTCTCACTAGAAAGGATTGGGCGAATAAGTTTGATGATGCTTTATGAGCATATAAGACTGCTTTTAAATCTCTAATAGGTATGTCTTCATATCAATTGGTTTTTGGCAAAGCTTGTCATTTGCCCATTGAGCTAGAGCATAAGGCCTTTTGAGCTATAAAGAAATTGAATTTTAATATGGCTAAAATTGGTGAAAAAAGACTAATGCAACTAAATGAGTTAGATGAGTTTAGATTGCAAGCTTTTGAGAGTTCTAAAATTTACAAAGAAAAGACCAAAAGAGTTCATGATAGACGCATCTTACCAAGGAAGTTTGAACCTGGAGACCTTGTGTTACTTTATAATTCTCATTTAAAGCTTTTTCCAGGTAAGTTGAGATTAAGGTGGTCTAGTCCATTCAAGGTGATCTCTGTGACACCTTATGGAGCTATTGAAGTTCAAGATGAGAAGTCAGGAGATCAATTTAAAGTAAATGGTCAAAGGTTTAAACATTATTTAGGTGGTGAGATCAACCAGCAGACAACAGTCCACAACTTGGCTCAACCTCCTTGATTGGCTGACAAAGTTCGATTGAGAACTATAAACCAAGCCCTACTTGAGAGGCAACCTAAGTTTTCTTTTTGTTCTTATGTTTGAGTTTATTGTTCTTTTTGTTTTTGGTTTGACCTTCCTTTTTCTTTGTGCGTTTTGTAGTTTAGATGTTGGTGTTGAATTGTTGGATATTCGGGAACAAGCTGTTAACAGGAACAGACAAGTTCGGTAATGATTTTCAGGGAGTTTCTAACCACGTTTTGAATTGCATATCATTATTCTAGTAATATTGATCATTTGTTAATATTTGGTTAAAGTTTGATGGCAATGGGTTGATTAAGTGCATGATAGGAGATATAAATAGGGTTAGAGAGTACTTCTGTGAGCATTTAGGTGGGGGATTTAAAAAAAAAAATTCGCTACAGTGAGGAGTCTATCTCGCTATGGCGAGGCTACTTGTCCCACGTCTGGTACATAAATCAAAGAGTTTCTCGCTATGGACTGGCTATGGTGAGCCAGAGTAAGCAATGTTAAGTGTTCTTGCTACAGCAATAAGACTATTTCGCCACAGTGAGATCTCTATGTTCCAATTTGGTACAAAGTCCAGAGTGTATCTCGCTGTAGCCTGACTATGGCGAGTGAAGTGTTGAACAAATTTTTATGAAGTTCCCTCGCTATTGCGAGATGACTAACTCACTATAGCGAATGCAGCATGCTCATAGATCAGTATAAATACCAGATAGCTTCTCGCTATAGCCTAGTTATAATGAGATTCGTCAGTTACTAAGGATTATCCAAGTATATTCGCCATTGCGAAAGGAACTTTCGTTATTGCAAAGACAACAACTCTGCTTGTGGTACTAATTCTAAAGAAGTCCTCGCTATTGCCTGGCAATAGCAAGGCTTTAACACAAAAAAAAAAAAAAATTTTACGGAGTCTAATAAACAAATTCCCTCATTTTCTGAGACTCTCCTTCTCACTACCTTTCGCCATTGCGACTTAGTGCTCTCTATCTCGTCCCTCCTTCCTTTTGCTGAATCTCTCACTTTTCACGCTCCCTTTCCTCTCGAGCATCACTCTCCTTGCAACAGGTAAGTTGATTGTCTCTTTTATCTCCTGAATCGCTGGTTGTTTTTGTTATTTCTGTGGACATTAGCGTTAAGTTTCTCTTCGCATATATCTGTGTAATTAGGGGTCAATACGTTAGTTTTTTTTGGTTGAACTCTGTTGGTCAACTATTTCTGTCCAGGAAGCCTTCATTAATTTGGTATTTTACGGCTTGAATCAGTAATTCCAAAAACCTGTTTGTTCTCGCTATAGCGAGAATCAACTTACTACAGCGAGTTCAAGTATTTTTCAGAAAATGCTATTTCTTTTCTGGGCGTTTCCTCCTTTATTTGCTTCCATGTTCCTTATCCCCTATTCCCTTATATGCTTTTACTAGTTTATTTCCCTATTACAAGCATGCCACATTCATTTGATTCACCCATTTCCCCTTTTCCTTACTCTGCATGTAAGCATCCTATTTTCCCTGCTTGTCTGTGGTTTTCTATTATTGCTAACACTGATTTTTTTCTAATTCTTATTTGAATTTCGCAGTCATGGCTCCCAAAAAGCAAACCAAGACTGCTGAAGCTTCCTCTTCTAAGTAAAAGAAGAAATCTTATGATAAGGATCGGTTTGCTTCAACCAGAGAAAAATTCCATTTTGAGAGACTTTTCTCTGACCGGGGGGTAATTGAAGATCGCTACTATGAGCCCCACGGCTTGGATCTCACTTACACTGACTTTGAGTGGCATGGGTTGCAAGACTTCATCAAAAAGCCGGTGCATCGGATTCTGTTGATAATATAAGAAATTTATGCCAATTTTGAGGACACAGAGAAGGAGAAAAATGAATACTATTGCCAATCTGCCTGGGTACGCATCAATGAGAAGGTCTTTCAAGACTTCTATGAATTACCCGACATCGCAGAATGTGCGTTCCAGCCCTACTTAGAGAATCTGTAGTCTATTCCATGGGAAGAGGTGGAAACCACCATTGCACATGGAGGACGAACAAGGTTGGTCAATAAAATCTATCCAGTTCATCAACTAAACAAGCCTTCTCGGTATTGGCTACAATTCATCACCAGCAACATTCTGACAAGTTCTCATGGGTCTGAATGATCCAAGAATGAGCAACATTGACTTGGTGTTTTATGACAAGGCAGCGGGTGAATATCCCCCGGCTTATGTACCTTAACTTCAAACAAATAGCGAGGTCTGATAGGGCAAGCTTGGCTTACCCCCACATGCTCACGGAGTTACTCACAATAGGAGGAAGCCGCGTTTCAAAAAATGATGCTCAATTCAAGCCGAAGGGGCCCTTTAAATATGACAGTATGAAGGATGAGTCGGAACGTCCTCGCAGACACCAGGCACCCACACAGACACAGCCTGAGGCATCTCCACCTCCTCCCCCACAACAACGATTGGGTACTCTAGAGCCGATGAGTCAAGATGCACCACCTCACACTAAATGTGAGGGTTAGGTGAGGGAGTCTATTGACAGGCTAGAGGGGTATGTCCTGTTAATGAAGGATCAGCTGTAGATGCTTATGGATTATCTGATGCCTGCACCTCCACCACCACCTCATAAGGTTTCTCAGTCCTTGGTCATTGTTCTCTGATAAACATTATTTTTATACATTTTATTCCTCCTAACTTAGTTATTTTAATAATTAAATGTGGCTTAATAAAGGCAATTGAATGGAATTTGATTTTAATGGGCTATTCTTACATTTAAGGAATTAAGTTGCAAACTATTGGTTCTTAATGCATAAATAATTTTAAATGAATTTTATGAATATTCAGATTCCATCTTTTCTACTTTTCTTTTTTTTGTGCAGAATTTTAATATGAAAATTGGAGCTTTGAATGGGAAATTGAATCTTCATCCACTTAAATACATGTAGCAGATCCATGTGATGCAAAGAACCATGTGGCAGTCCACTTAACGTCATACACACATGCAATAGCAGAAACAGAGGAGGCTATGTGGTAGAGGAGAAGAAACAAAACACAACCAGCAGGAAATCAAGAGAAAGAAGCAAGGTTTTGGTGTGGAAACAAGAAGCAAACTCAAAACAGAGGAGAAGAACATAAATAAGCTTGCATGGAGAATAGCTTAAGGCTGGACAGCAACACAAACTGTACTGGCAGCAACAGGAAGAGCGTGGGATTTATATGATGAATGCTCCAAACACATGCAAAGCTAATGTGAAGAAGCTCCAGCAGAACGTGCTCTCATGTATTGGAGCTCCAGAACAGCAGAATGCTCGAGTCCAGGGATAAACGCATGAAGCATGAACCACGCATGGGCAGAACCAAATGAAGCAACGAGGAAACTCGTGGAAAAACTGGTTGGAACTCGAGAAAGCAAGAAACAGAAGGAAGAAAGGCATGGTTCTGGCTCGAAGAAGGACAGCAACGTGAAACAGAGACAACCATGAGTTGGAGAAGAAAGAAACTCATGCAGAATCACGTCTGGTCAGCAGCTGCAGAATAAGCATGAAGCAAACTCGAAGCAGAGAGAAAGGAAGCTCAGTAGCTACAGAACTTGAATAAGTTTACATGCAGAAGCTGAACGTGGAGCTTCGGGTTGAGAAGCAACAGCAACGCATGAAGAAGAAGTTTACATGCAGAGTTACGTGCTGTGGCAGGAGTTACAACTGAATGCATATGGATTATTATATTAACGTTGGGGCCCACATTCACATAAGCAAAGATGGAAAATAACTTCAGGCAATTGAGATAAGAAGGGCAGCACGAGAGGAGCTGAGCACGTGACTTTTAATGAGGAAGGGATTCGCATAATCACGCCATCAAACACGCCTCCATCCAGAGTCCAGCCCATTCACGTCTCATCCTCATTCCATCGTCTATTTATTCATCAAAAGCCCTAGCCGTCAGGGGGATTCATCCATTCATACGCATTCACCCATTCGTCCATCATCAACCATTCACCCACGCCTCCATTCATCCATCTCTCCATTCTCTCCATCTCCATTCCATCATAACATGAAGATCTAATCTCCATCTTGAGGCTAGCAAGGGAGGAAGCTCTTGGTTGAAGCTTGAATCCTTGGAGAAGAACCAAAATTCTGGCTAAGATTTTCTTTAATTTTCCTACACTTTTTCTTATTCTGTACAATCTCGGTTGAGTTATATTTGATTAGGGATTTGTGTAATTAATTAGTGGCTGGTTAGACACTGATTAGGGAACCTTTTTTTTTTGTTGAGTAATTGGTTGGATTTGAATCTGATTTTTCATTATTCTCTCTAATCTCTCATGTATGCCACGAAGGTGTTCGATGAATTGCATGAGTGAGGTTATGTGTTTAAATATCTATTTGAGAATTCCTTGGTGTTTAGTTGGTTAATTAAACATTTTTGGATGATGAATCATAAGATAATTAATTAGTTAATCAATTAAATTGGATGTTCATTGATCTTAAGAACAAGAGTTAACGGTTTAATGCGGGATTGAGGTCTCAATTCAATATTAGATTATTAATCTCTTGAATCTTGAATGGTTATTCAAGATCATTTGCTAATGAACATAATTAGGAGTTCTTAGACCATAATTAATCACAATTGGAATAGGATAAGGATAGTGGATACCAAGAGATGATTCCTAAGCTAATCACAAGACCATTCTCCACCCACAATTTATCTAATTAGGTAGATATTTAGAAATTTTAGTTCAATTCAGTTTAGCATAATTTTAATTCAATTAAAAACCCCTAAATTAAATAGTTATAGGATCTTAGAACACTTAGAGAACCCAATTGAACATTGAATTCCAATTCCAAGGGAGATGACCTAGGTTGTGCCACTTGCTATATTTTTAGATCAACCTAGTTTTATTTTGAGGGTTGCACGACAAGCCCGTCATTCTCCCACAAGATCTTACGCTGCAGGATAGGCCCGGGCCTCCTGACTCATAAGACCTTTCTATCCCTTGCATACTTCTTTTTTTTATTTCCTTACTTTACATTTTGGATAACTATATATGGATAACTGTATATCGTTATGCTTTTGAATTCTACACTGGCTAATCTATAATTTATATATTATTTCTAACGCTAACTTACTGTTTGCAGCGTGATCTTTATCCATTTTTTGTCTCTTAGATGCAGGAGTTGTTCGCGCGCGTCCCTCTCTTCCTTACTTTTTCTTATCAGGGGAGTCTCGTCTCTTTCTACCTCCTTACATCCCTTACCTCCACCCCAGTCTACTTCTATTTTTCTACTTCTTGTTTCCTCCCTTTTACACATTGCGGATAGTGTTAACTTTAAGTGTAAGGGAAGATAAATATAGGCTAGGCGAATATACAAATTGTAACAATAAAGGGAAGTCTATCAATAATAATCAATCCACCATAATGCCTCCAATTTTAACCAGATTCATCCTCTCTTTTTTTAGATGAATACTAATCAATGAATGTGGGGTTAAGCAAATTTGAAATGAACAAAGTAAGTAATGTAGTTGTAGTGTGCACCCATAATAGGAGCACTTCTTAATAAGAGGATTATTGAAGTAATTCAAGCTTTTTCTTTAGTTAGCTCTCATTTATTTTTAGATTTCCCCAATTTATTTGCTTCTAATGGATACCTGATTGTCATTTGAGAGGGATATTTAGTGCTTAAAAAAAATCTCTCTACTCCAATGGTTGAAATCACTTAGTAACTGGGGGTTTGCACTAAAAAGTATAGACTTTCGCGTCAAACAGTAGTAAAACTAAGAGTATGCTAGTGAGCACTCTAAGGATTTCCTTAATCTGAGTAACCAGATGGCTTTATAACCAATGTTGTCATTCGCGTCAAAAGGATTAAGAGAATTAAAGAGGAGAAAAGAAAAAGAAAAAAAAAATAAAAAAGAAGAAGAGAAAAAAAATGAAAAAATGATTGTGCTAAAAGTAGTTCTATGTTGAACAATAAAGGCCTCTCTTAATGAATTTTGATAATTGAAGTTAGAGCAGATAGTTGGATTGAGTCTTGAAAATGCAGTGAGGGTTTATTGAAGATTACCTTATTGCTTCTTAAAAATCTGTTGTGGAGCACACGCACACTTTAGAAATCAGAGTGTTGCTATGAGTACATTATTTTCAAAATTCAATTTGAGTTTTTGCTTCTGACATTGGTTTCATTCTAAGTGTAGGGGGATCTGAAATTCTGATTGATTAGGTGTTTATTGTGGAAAAGAAATAATTAATAATCACATTGTTTGATATTTTCTAAGAATTGCTTGAGGACAAGCAAAGATTTAAGTGTGGAGGAATTTGATGACTCCCTAATTTAGGATTAAAAAAGAATATATTTGATATTAAATTAAGGAGGCAAAGTACTTTTCTCTTAATTAATATGGTCAAATGTGTATTTAATCAAACAAAATAAAGAAAGTGTTTCAATTGCAATATTTTTATCAGTTTGAGCTTCATTTTATGATTGATTTCGATTTCAAGAAAAAGTAAAAGATTATAGAAAGAATTAAGAAAAGAGAGGGAAGCTGAAAAGTAAAAATGCAAGTGGAACAAGTCCTCTCATTACAGTTAGAACACAATTCGCTGTAGCGAGAATGCACTTTCGCTGTAGCGAGAAAGGCACTTCGCCATAGCGAAGTCGCGATACATAAAATTCTAGAGAGCAACTCGCTATAGCGTAGTAGTAGCGAAAGCAGTAGAAATCTAGAAGCCTATGAGCTCTCGTCATAGCGAGAGTCACTCCTCGCCATAGTGAGATCGGCCTATGAAACGCACAGCTTTGATTTACAAGTTAAAACAGAGGAGAAGAGGCTAAGGCTTCATCATTTAGCAAGGGAGAAGTGTTTTAGCCGACTAGGAGAGGAGAAAAACACACAAAGGGTGTTGGGGAAGCTCTATACTGATCGGGGAATCACCAATTTTGTTCTTTATTCTTCCGATTAGGTGTTTCTACTCCATCTTCCCTTCTAGTTGATGCATTTGTTGATATGTTTGTTGAGATTTTATATGGATTTCAACCCATGAATGGCTAAATCTTATAACCCTTAGGGATTCTATGAACCTTTAATCTTTGGAAATTGTCTCCCTTGTTATTATGTTGGATTATTGAAAATTTTAGTGTTTAATCTAAATTATGATTTCATTTTATTGATTGGCCTCCTTTAGTTTGATTATGGGTTTGGTAATTAACCTTTGAAAGAAGGAAATTACTTATAGACCATTGATTAAGCAACTTAAGATAAAACATAGTCTAATTTATACTTGAGGTAGAAATATATTCGGGGGCCCTAGGTAGTCTGGATAAAGTTTGAGCGTAATTGAATATTAACTACTCATTTGAGACATCAAAGAGTCGAGTTGATATAGAGGTTAAATGGATCGAAAGACATTTGTACCCAATTAGACCTTTGACTTTAAAATTAACAATAAGCCAACTAATAAAAAAGGGGAATGATTGACATTGTGTAAAAAGCGGATTAGAATTCCTAGGGTGTCTTTAATTACTTATTTTCGATTACAACCATCTTTCATATTGTTAATTGCATTTGAATTAATTTTCATTAAAACTCAATCATAATTTGACTTGTTTAACTAAAATGAACATGAGAACTCTAATGCCTAATCATTAATCGTATTGATTCTCTGAGGGAACGACCTTGACTCATTGCGTATTATTCTTACGACCCGTACATTTGCGGTGTCATCATTCTGGTGAGCATCAAAAATCAAATAAGGCAAATAAATAAATAAATAACATGTTAATCAAACATAAAATTAACATATATATATATATATATATATATATGCCAATTTAGTTTGATATTTCATATATGCAATAAAACAAATCAAGTATATACATACATAAGGCAACTTCATGATTATAATAAATAAGAAATTAATAACTATTTAAAAATAAATAATAATTTTTGGAAATAATAATCAAAATTAGTAATCAAATGCCAAAATTAGCTACTATACTTCATTTCAGCAAATGGCAATTTAATTAAATGTCGACCAAAAAAATTTTTTTTTTAAATATATATATATATATATAAAGCTAAAGAACACAATTAGAACACATGACATGTGGATGTCTTAGATGCCATGTGGCCGTGGGCTCTATCTTCCATACAGTTGTACATATTTTTTTAATTTTAATTAAATGTAAGACACACAAAACATAACTTTTTGTGTGTTTTCAATCTCAGTTAGGTCCATCTTGGGTTAATCCAACCCAAATCGGACATTGTTGGATATCTGGTCATATTTCAATTATCTTAACTTAATTTTAAGTAATTTAAAAGTCAAAATGCTCAGAATTTGATTTCTTACATATTTATAAATTTATTTTTACCAAAATATCTAAAAATATATATTCAACTTTTCATGTGAAAATTAGCCAAAAATGCATATTCAAAATTGTAAATTAATACACTTTCAAGTAAGGTAGAGGCAACAACAATGCTGTGACACCAAATGAAAGCAATACTTACCTTCTACCACTGCCATAAATACTTCTATATATGTGATTATTGGTAATTTCTAAGTTTTAGAGACACTCCAAATGATGTGTGAGTCTCACAATTCTAAACCTACAAAACTAGTACCCCTTCTACATATACATATAAAATCCTAGTGTTGCCATCAAGATGCTGGAACAAGTAATAGACAAAATGGTTGCCATCATGAATTGCCATGAACAGATGACCTATGAACATTGCAAGAACATAAATGTTGCAAGAATGAAAGAGCAAAGCAACATTACTAAAAGCAAAAAAAAAGAAATTGATCTTAATCTTTTAAATCAAGGTTAATAGTATTAAATTTTTTTGAATAACTAAGATGATGGAATTTGAAGAGTTCAAGTACAAAAAAGTTGTTTTAAGCATAGTTATGTGTTAAAATTCCTTCATCTATTACCAATCTTTTGAAGTCATTTAATAGTATGCACCAACAACAATAAAGTAAGATCAAGTATATATGAGAAATTTGAATTAAATATAATTGGTATTGCCAAAACAAGTTAGTCCAGTTCATATGGATTAACCTATCACTGCATGTTAGATGAGTTGAACTAAGTTAGTCCATTTGTTATCAAAATTAAAAATGTTAGTGGATAGTTTGAATTAAATATAATTAATGTCAAAATGAGATTGTCGGATTCATATGGGTTAATCTATCGCTAGGTATTAGGTGAGTTGAACTAAGTTAGCCCATTTGTTAAATGGGTTAAGAAATGCTAATGTGGTTAGCCAACCTATTTAATTCACTTAAAAATTTTAAAAAAAGCATTAAATATAACATATAATTTAATATTGCAATAAGTAATAAAATTAAGTATAAAAAATCCAAACTACTATATATCTTAAACATTTAAACGACTCCTTCAAACTTTAACAATCAATATCATCATCAAACAAAAAATAATTATTTAACTAGTTCAAATCTCTCATCAAACAAAAACAATTAAAATAAAGTAAAACAAATAATAAAATTTTAAATATAAAATTCTTCAAATTTCTTCATCAAGAGAATAAGTATGTCATGTTAGGTGAACCAAAATAGATATTATTATTGGATTGAATGATATGATTTTGTTAAAAACAAACAAACAAACAATTGGGCCAATTTGTAATACATGTTAGCTTGTATAACTTGCAAATTAAGTGGGTTAAGCCAAAATGGTTTTGGAATTATACAAGTTAATAAAATTTACACTCGACCAATTATTTTGATAAGATAAATGGGCTAACTTAATAAATTTAACCAATTTTAGTAGTTTTAAATATGATATGTTTTATGATATGTATCATATATTGAAACCCTAAATTGTCATAAAGATGAAACTTTTCCATATTTGGAAGGTTCTCTTGAGATCAAGCAATGCTTTTTGGTCATGGATTTTGTTTTCACACCAAGTATTTAGATTTTTTTTTTTTCCTTTTCATTAGCTTGATAACAAGAATCAACACATGGAACTAGATTCTCCTCCTATCCTTTTCTTCTTTCTTTCCCCTATATCAATTTCTCTAATTTATAAGGAAATTCTCTTCCTTTTCTATCTTCATTCATTAATGGGCGACCTCCAAAGATGGGAGAATGAAGGGGAAACTCCACATTTTGATTGTTAATTTGGAGATAATGAGGGGATCCATTTGTCGTCTTTTCAAATTCCATGGTTGGTACCACATTTGCAAATTCCTCTTGTCCACGCCTCTAATTGGAAAACAGTATTAGCTTTGCAAAAATTTCTCTCCTCCTCAACATGTAAGGATCAACCTTCAATTCCCTAAGATACCCTCCATGGTAAAGTAATAGCATCACCCCATGCTCCTAATTTTGGGACGTGAAAGTCAACCATTTAGTGAAGTTGATTTTTTGTTTACAAAAAAGACCCAACAGCTTATAAATGATTGATTAATTAGCTTGGTTGGATGATTTGGATAACTATTTTGATTTAATTAGATAGCTGAAAAATCTCATCTAATTAATTCAATGAATTTAATCACAAGTAAAGCGATCTAATCCAATAATTATTGATTTGGATTAGATATATAAGATGGTCTATTTTTTACCAATTTAGTGAATTTGACCACCGTGATTTGGTTTAATTAAATTAAAATTAAATCTAATTAGATTTATTCAACCCTATTCATTACAAAATAGAAAAAAAAAATATAAAAAGTGATTTTGATAGTAAAAAATGGTCATCACGTCTCTACATTTAAGAAGCAAAAATAACAATAATGACAATGATAATGATAATAATTATAAGAGTAGAAAAGGCGCTGCACAAAATGAATGAAAAAAGATTCCCTTTCTTCCCATGTAACCAAATGAAACCTCGTTGCTTTATATAATTTTAATTAGTTGATTTAGTTATAACATAGATAGTAACCAAATTGATTTAACCAAATTTGACAAATATTCATCCAATTGATTTAATTGATTAGTCGATTTGGTTGGTTCAATTTAACTAAGTTAAAATTAAATCTAGTTAGATTTACTATATCCCAGTTATCCCTTAAGGCCAATTTAGTATTTGTGGGCCTATTGGTTTTAGTAAAATTCATTTTCAAAAGTTTGTTTGGTTATTATTGGAAAATTTCACTTTTAAAGTGTTAAAATACTAGAAAAAGATGTGCAAATTAAGTGCGCATTTTCAGCAATAAGCAAATTTTTTAAATTACAAAAATCTGGAAAATTTTTTTCATAAACCACCATGCCCTACACCTTTTAAAAGATTGATATAGGGGACCAAACGGCACAAAAGCCAGCTGGATTTTGCTCTTTCGTGGTTCCATTAATCAACTTTTTCGCTATAAAGTTGGCAAACAAGACACAAATCATTTCTTTGAAACTTGGGATCAATACGAGGATCGCATACCAATGTATATCCCGGGCATAATTAGTTGTAGGCTCAAAGTGACCTTCACCTGCACGTTGCATAAATGTAGAATTAATGAATACGTTAAAATTCAAAAAGAATGGCCGCAGAAATTTGTTGTGGCTCTCTACTCTTATCCTGTGAAACTCAGGGTACATCTTCATCAATAATGGCATACTTGACGAACTAGAACTCCACAAACAACTGACAGATTGCAGTTTTCATCTCCACTCTCACTTCCCCCTCTCGAAGCTTCCTTCTCTTCTTCTCTCTTCAAAAAATGAACACGTTAAAATTTCAGTATAGCTAGCTCAGCTAAGTGCCTTGCTAATAAGCTATATGTGGGAAAGTGACATTTTTTCCACTTTATTTTCTAGTGCTGATGTTGGTTATATATTCCCTTTCTTTTTAGAGGTATTGGAACTCTTTTTAAGCAACATATAAAAGATTTGAGGCCCTACGCAACTAAACTGAAACCAAATTAAACATATCTTCTTTATTATTGGCATCATATGTCACTTCCTTGGTATAAAGTTTCAACCATGAAGAGACTTTAAGCGAATGTGATGCATTTAAGTAAATAAATAAATTTAAATTGAAAAATTAAATATTTAAAAATTTATTCCAATCGGTCATTAAAATGAAACAGCAGTTATTTATAGATAGTAAATCCTAATTAATTAAGGAAAATAATAAAATTGTAGAAAATATAAATAAATTGTTGAAGAATTTTGGATTTCAAAATATTTTTTTGTCAACATGTAATATGGTTCAAAGTTTTTTTCGGATCAGAAGTTATAGGCATTTTAAGTTAACTTCCCATTTATTACTTCTGAACTTTTTGTTTAGACTTATGGCATTTTGCATGTTGTATAAAATCATTTACTAAACGATCTACGATAAAATGTTACCATTCCGATGATGCCTAGTGACTTGGTTAACTATCAATTTTCTCTTTTTTGTACAGTTAGAATGAACTTGAGTGGTGATAATTCTAAAATTAAGTCAAAGCAGAATAATTATTGTATGGGTAAATGCAAGCATTGAAAGAACCTTGGCCCTTATTACCTGTGCAACTTTGTCCCGAATTATTTGTTTTCATTGCCATTTTTGTGTGATAGAGATACGGGTGATCTAAGTTGATTCCCATATTGGTTAAGCATCGATCGGTCATTAATTAATGCGTTGTCACTACCTTGCTGCTTGATAAACTAGGGACAAACATACATTTCCTGTTTGTTAATGCTCCCCTTGACACAAGATGGTTTCAAATCCCTTACACTTAAAACACAGGACATCAATCAAAACAATTTTAGATAGTCTGCAACTTTTGTGTGTGATATCTAGCATAGCCTTCCCCTTTTTTTATTAATAAATTTTTGAGTAAATTATATTTATCTTTTTTGAATTTTGCTAAAATTATACAATTTTTTTATATATTTTCAAAATATATATTTTCTTCCGTTGAAATTAAAAGTTACATTACACTTTAATCTAATTTTAAATTTTTTAATTAAAATACCCTCAATTAACCTAAATACATATTTTTTAACTGACATATCATTTTTTAGATCTAACAAGTTAGGAGAGCAAATCTAATGACTACGAAATCTATTACTTGGAATTAAAATTATACTTAAAACTAATCTTAAAGAACTAGTTTATGAATAAATTAAGTCTAAATAAGTACATCAAAAAATTTCATAAAGTTGAAAATTTTTTTCCACAACAATTAATCAACCGTAAGCTAATTAATTTGTATAAAATAGTTTAAGGCATGTGTCATGTGACAATATTCAGGTTACCAAACAATAAGACCTCTAATTTTGGGGGAAAAATTCATCCAATATATGTATTTAAATTAAAGGAGGATATTTTAATTAAAAGAATCTAAAATTGAACTAAAAAATATATTTTAAAGATTAAAAGGAAATACTTTGAAGATAAAAAACTATGTGTAATTTTGGCAAAATTTAAAAAAGAAAAAAAGAAAAATAATGTAATTTACTCTTAATTTTTTGCCCCCACAAACATTTTTTCTGACCTTTTATAAAGAATATGGCACAAACATGCAAAAACAAAAAAGACAATAATAAAAAGTAAAAAAAAAAAAAGGAAAAACAGAATATATTGATAGCAAATCTTAAAGTTAGAGGAGGAAACAGATATAAATAGAGGTTCGTTTGGGCTTCTGCTGTACAAGTTGGAGCAAAGAAAATTAGTAGCAACATCCAAGTGTGTAGGTGTTGTAGGGTTGATAGTAATCATAAAGAATGCGAAGAGAAGTGGAACCCCTTGTAGTTGGACGAGTAGTAGGAGATGTATTGGACCCATTTACGAAGTCTATGTCTATGAGGGTGATCTACGGCAATAACAGAGAAGTGATGAATAGTCGCGAGCTGAGACCCTCCCAGGTGGTTAACCAGCCGAGGGTAGAAATTGGTGGAAATGACCTCAGGACCTTCTACAGTCTGGTATATACATGCTGCCTCCAATTCCTTTTTATTTTATTGTATTATTATTGTTGTTGTTATTGTAATATTGGTCCCTGCATGGCCACTGGACACGGGAATATTCCTCATCTTTTTTTTTTTGGGGGGGCTAGCTAACTGGTTCCACGGTGGTTAAATTATGTGGGGAGTCAGTTCGTTAATTGCACAACTTAATGCAGGTAATGGTGGACCCAGATGCACCTAGCCCAAGCGACCCAAGCTTACGAGAGTACTTGCATTGGTGAGTCATCACATGAATGCCTCTCTCTCCCTCTCCCTCTCCCTCTCCCCCTCTCGTTCTTCTTATCACTCTCTGCATGGCTCCCTCTTGCACACATCCCACTCAGAAACACGAAGCGAAATGGTAAGAAGAGTTCGAGATTTTTAAAATTTTTAATTTTAGTTGTTAAATTGTTTTTAAATGTTATATGTAATAATAAAATATTACTCTAAGGTAAATTTTGAGACAATTCAATTACTAATTAACGTTTCCCATACAAATGAACAGGGAGATCATCTAACCATCAGTTATTATCCAGGATTATATAGAATTTCGATTCTTGGCAAGAGTTGTCTAAATTTAATTTGAATGATTCAGATTGTATTATTATTTTTTGACATGTTTTTATTTTAAACAATATAAAACATTAAATAAAAATAATTGTTTCATTATAACTTAAAAAATAATTAAAAATAATTCAATTTAAACCATTCAAATTCAATTTAAACCACCATCAGCTATACTCCTGCTCAGCAGCAAATTCAGGTCCGATTATATATACTAGTAACTTGTCCAAGAGAAGGTACAAATACTCACACCACGAAGATCTCCAATGGTAATTTTTCGATATTATTTTGAGTTTATTTCTTTGTCATGTTACGTGGAAGATTTCTTTCGCCAATATGATTGAAGATAGCTTTTTTTTTTTTTTTACAGCTTAAATCATAAAAAGTCCAAAAATAAAATCACATGTATAATAAAAATGTAATACTTTGTTAACTCTAACAAGTTTGTTATCTTGCAAAAATTAAAAAAAAAAAACTGAAAGATAAAGTACATTTTGGTTGGTAATTTGACTCATATATATAATTAAAAAAATTAAATATATAATTGCCAAAATATTTTATATATATATATAAACTTAATTTTTTTAAAAAAAATGCAGAAGAGCTTTTTCCGCATTAAATAAAAATTTATTTTAAAAAAAGATTAATAAACCCCCTTCTTATTTAAATTTTTCTTTTAATAATAAGGGAAATGTGGAGAAAGTCCCTCTACGTTCCCCAAAATCTAATTAATTGGAAGAATGGGGATTTGGGTTGGACGTTTTCTTTCTTTCTTTTTTTTTTTTCAAACAAATAATAAGATTTTAGATTTTAGATTTTTATGTCTAAAATTCTTTAAAACACATCTTTTTTCTTTTGGATTGAATATTTAATATAAAAACTAATTTGAGTTGACTTGAAATGACCCTTTCCTTGAGGTTAAGGAGATTTATATTTATTGTTGAACTAAGTTTCACTAAAAACTTGAAAATTGAAATATTATCTGATCATACTTAATCACAATAAACTATCGAGACACCATGGTAATAATAAAAAATCATTTTTAGAGAATTTTAGACATAAATATTTGAAATCTAAAAATCTCAAAACTTTGTTCTTTGTTTTAAATAATTTTTTTAGATATGAATATAATATATTAATAACATAGTTAATATTCAATAATAAGTATCTAATAACAAATTTTGAATTTATTCACTATTACTAAACTTTCATTAAACATATTATTAATATATTATATTTATTAAATTAAAATTAAAATTATAACTTTATTTATAAAATTGCAATTTATAAATTTATTATTATTAATTATATTTTAATATTTTATAAAAAATGAATAATATTATAATTATACACACACACACACCACCCACCCCCTTAGGAAAAAACGTCCCACCTCAATTCCACCCCCACAGCCCGAATCTCCCCTCCCCTTATTATTAGGTTTTGGAGGATGCAGGAGGGACTTCCTTCATATTTTTCTTATTATGAAAAATAATAATAAAATTTTTTGGAATGTGAAGGAGTTTCCTTTGTGTTTATTGATTTTTTTTTTAAAAAAAAATTATTAAACACAGAGGAAGCTCATTTACATTTTCTAAAAAGGAATTAAATTTTATCGATGAAAAAATGTTTTAACAATTATACATTTTAAGTTTTTTTTTTTTTTCAGTGTTATATCCCCCCATCTTGGTCGGACTTATTAGATTACGACCCTTTTCAGTGATATCTATATATAATAATTAGATAATGCGATGAAGTTTAGACAAACCAGCGACAACAAAGAAAGCAACCAATAAAAAATGGAAAAAAAAAAAAAGCCAGTTCAACAACGTTTTTGTACTTTTTTTTTTTTGGGGGGTCGGTGGGAACATTTTGCATGTGCATATTTATAAAAGCATTTTTGCCGTCTAACTGTGCATCTTTTCCCTTTGAATGGATGCCCAGGTTGGTAACTGATATTCCAGCAACTACAGAAGCACGTTTCGGTATGTGCATACCTTTTCCTTTGGTTCTGAGTTCTAACTTCTAACCTCGAATTTTATATTGTTTTAAAATTATATGTGCTAAATGTTATCTAAACTAACTAAAATAGTAAATTAAATTTTACTGAAATTATATAAATTTATATATTATTAAAAAGCTGACATTGTATATGATTTCTCTTCTTTCCCAATTGTTTAATTAAACTTAAAAAGTTTGTTTGTTCTTTATGAATTTTATGATTAATGAAATAGAATCATTTTGAGGTTCCTTATACATGTATGTAGATGTGTAATCTTGTACAGTAACATGTTTAATGGTATTTTACAGGACAAGAGATTGTGTGCTACGAGAGTCCACGACCAACGGTGGGGATTCATCGTTATGTTTTTGTGTTGTTTAGGCAATCGGGTAGGCAAACTGTGTATGCTCCTGGATGGCGTCAAAATTTCAACACCAGAGATTTTGCTGAGCTTTATAATCTCGGATTACCAGTTGCAGCTGTTTACTTCAATTGCCAACGAGAAAGTGGTACCGGTGGAAGGAGAGCTTAATTAATATGTACTAATGATCAGTTACAATAGTACACCTTTTTCCCCTTTCTGTCCTATTATTGTCATAATATTTAAAATGACTAAATAATCAGAACTTGAAGATGACCTCATTAGGTTCTGAATACATATATATCGATTAGGGTCTCTTAATTATAATAAAAACTGCTCTTTTATAGTTAGGGTAGATTTTCAGTGTGAAATTTACGATGGAAAAACATTATCCAAGATGAATATCTGTTCTTAATTTTTTTCCACGATTAACCTAATTCGTACTCATGACTCACGCCCTGGTGTAATTCTATATCAATTTCGTTATTGCAAGCATGAATCACTTTCCTCTAACTACTGTTATATCAAATTCTCTCACCCTTCTTTATTTTCGGTTTGGAAGCACAAAGACAGCAGGAAACTAAATGACCGTCAATGATCTCTATATTAAATATATTGTACTTTTAATCTTTTGGTACATCACTTTCCTAATTTTCTTAGTATTTAAAAACTTATTTATAAAAAATTTAAACTTAACATGTATAAAAAAATTAACCATTCTCATATTATTCAGAACATTTATAATACATAAAGTTTAAAATTTTTATAAGTAAAAGTACAAATTTAATCTTTGAAGTTTTACTCAAGTTTAATTTTAGTCTCAAAATTTTATTTCGATTTAATATAATATTTTAAATTTTAGCAATAGTTCAATTCAATATAGCTCTCAAAGTTTCAATAGAAAAATTTAAAATTTTTTTTTAACGCTATTAACTCTACTAATAGAATTGTGCTTTGAAATGGAAGCTTAAAAAAAGTATTAAATTAATAAAACTGGCAAAACAGTGTAATTTAAGTTAGATATGAGTTTTCATGTCAACACTTTATTCAACTCGTAAAGACGCCTGTGATATCACATTGGACATTTTTATTAATAGAGTTAATGATGTTAAGGAAAAAGGATGATATTAAATATTTTTTTCGAAGCTTTAAAAATTATAATGAACCAAAATAATTTTTTTTGCCATTTTTATATATATTTTATCGAAGTATCTAATAAATAGGTTTCCAGAAATTAAATTTTTCATCATCAACCAGCATTTATTGAAACTTAGGTTTCCTTATGTCTAGAGGGAAAAGTTGCAACACAGGAAAAATCACATGAAAAAAGTGAGACTTTGACATAAATGTTAATTTTAAAGATATATAAAAACAATATGTAAAGTTTAGCGCGTATCAGTAGACTCTACTAATGTTATTAAACGTGAATCTCTTATCCAACCTGTCTCTCTCTTCGAAACCAATAATTTAAAAAATTTATATCCAAATCTAAAAAAGTTAGGTTACTGTCAAGCATTCTATATTAACTTTACTCTTGTAAGTATTAACCGCTATACCACTGAGGTATATTGCAAGAAGAACGCATAAAAAATGCATTCAGAATGATAGAAGCTCTAAAAGAAAGATGAGAATAGTACCTGAGGAGGTAATGTCGTCACTTGATGATGGATCCATGATTTTGGCGTCATAGCAAACAGACTTCAGGAAGTACATGACCCTTTTGTCACAATACACTAGTAGTTGATTATCCTCGAGATTTGATGTTCTTTAAAATTTGATCATTTAGACAAATAATTGAACTAAAATATGGAACTCATCCATTAAAGTAAGAATTTCACTTGCAAAATAAAACTCCAACTTAAGGGCACTTTTATAATGAGAACTTGCATTAAGAAATTTTGATACAACAAATGAACAAAATGTTTCTACAAGTTTTTCATTTGAAAATGAATTAAATTTAAAATAAATAGAAAAAATGTCAAATCTAACATCGCTTATGATCTCTAAATATTCTATTCAAGGTAAATTATAGACATGACCATAACATCTATAGTTGTGTATAATAATCATGTTGAAATAATAGTTGAAGCCTGACCTTGTATATCATACATTGGAAACTTACGAATTTCAGGTAATCATGTAAAAAGGAAGATTGATGGACAGCTTTTGCAGCCCAGGGAAGCACAGTGAATCAATTTGGCCACCATAAAATCTCCATAATTCAGACATTTATTTCAAAACTCCCTGTTTTGTCTCATTATAGAGACCGTGTCTGGATGAGATTCGGTGCAGCTGATCATATCCTGCTAATACCCCAGCTCCTGCCACACCAAGAAGCATATTTGCAGTGACTCCTCGAAATAGAGCCAAGAAACCCTCGTGTCGAACAATCTCATGAAAAGCATGCAATGTATTACGATACTTATGTGGCTGTCCAGATGTTAACATCATTCTCCGTCGGAGTGTGTCAAAAGGGTAGGCACAAACCCCAGCAAAAGAAGTGATGCTCCAACCCAACAAGAAACTAGCAAAAAAATTACCCTGCAGATAAATAAATAAAAAGGACTGAGGATTGGAATGCAGGAGTATGGCATAAAAGAACTCTACCAGTGTTTTGAATCACTTTAAGCAATAAATGAGCTAAATGATCAAGAAAGGCATCTAAGAATAGAAGGCTATGGCGAGAAATATCAGGGACGTTCACAATATTAAAAAAATGTCTGATTTGTCACATTCCCTAAAAAATGAATGTTCAAACTTGAGTATATCGTAACTTACAAATTTTATTGGGACATCACGACAAACACAACCAAAAAGACAATTTGTCCCATGGTAAAAGAAGCTCAAAATGCTCATTTGAAGCACTTAACTACATCATTTCCCCTTGGATGTAAGCTAGAGAATTCTTTTAGAAAGTACAGATGCATACCTCATAAGGCCCAACTAAAACAAGAGGTTTCATGGTGTCATAGATCCCAAAGTACATGCCTCGATACATGGTGATTCCCACTATTGAAACCCCAAATCCCCTGTACAAGCCAACAATTCCATCGCTTGATAAGGTTTTACGATATACATCAACTAGCCCTTTAAACTGGCGCTGACCATTAGCAGGGTACTCTAATGCATCAGTGCCCAATCGTGTACGTGCATAATCTAAATGATACAGAAGTAGTGAAGTAGTTGCTCCCGCAGCACTGCCTGAAGCCACATTTCCAGCAAACCACTTAATGTACCCGTCTCTCTCTTTGGAATGCCCAAAAATGCTTTTGAAGTAACCTTTGAATGCAAAATTGAAAGCCTATAGACCAATTAACTGTTTGTTCAAA
This sequence comes from Erythrophleum fordii, assembly GCA_032878935.1. Lineage (NCBI taxonomy): Eukaryota > Viridiplantae > Streptophyta > Magnoliopsida > Fabales > Fabaceae > Erythrophleum > Erythrophleum fordii. Next base: position 48,129,204 of record JAVQMF010000054.1, read on the forward strand.
CATAATTCCTAAAATAATTCGATATTAATTGGGTATAGAATAGACTGGGAAGGAAGAGGCAAAAGTTTACGGGCGGAAATTCCCTCTTACGATTAGCAGGTCTATTGATGACAGAGAGTACAAAATCCAGGTACAAAAGAGGTTACATACTATTTTTAACGCATATTTTCAGTTAGCCATAAAAGAAATAATTACCCTGACATTTAAAAATCCTATTCACTAAATCGCCCATCTCTGGCTGGTGGTTACTAATGGATTGTAAAAAATCTAGGGGAGAGAAAGGGGGGGACAGAAATCAGAATGTCAGAAAGGTTAATAACTCACTTGTGTTGGGAAATATCGTATAACATTGGCCTGGTTACCTCTCCAAAAGGCAAATAGACCCTCCTCCCTCAAGACCCTCTTAAAGCAATCAGATACACCCATATATGGTCTCTTGAGTTGTCCTCTCTTTATCATTTCCCCTTGGTTTTGCAACAAAAGCTTAACTCTTTCTATTGGAGCCGCTGCACTCTTAGATACAATAGCTGCCACACCTCCCATCACAAAATCCATTGAGAATCTGTCATACTGTGTTGACATTACTACCATTTTTATTTCCTCTTTCTGATCCTGGAAGATGTGACCAAAAGTTAATTAACAAACAGAACCATGAACAAAGATAACTATCAATAGATAGGTTAAGTTTTGGTAGAAACCAACACGTAATATCAAACGAACTGAATAAGCGATAAGTAATAGAATAACTTGCTGCATTACAAACTGCGGATATTTCTCATGTTTTGAGTGGGAGCACAAACTTGTATACATGTTACCATACTCAATTTATTCCAAAACCTAAAAACTTGTATGATTAGAATTTGCTTACCATACAACGAAACCTAGTCTCATTGTGCAGGCATGAGAAAAACTCTAGGCTCCCAAACATTTACTTTGAGCGTTTATCAAACTTTGAAAGGTATATCGACTCAGAGGGGAGGGCTAAGTGTGGAAAAAGTCAACCTTATTATGTATTTTATACGAATCAATCATTTCACATATTTTATTGTCACATTGAAAATGTAAACGTTGTGAATAGTCATAAGCTATAGTAGAGTCAAACAAAAGCAAACACTTAAAAGTTCTTTATATCTTTCATAGTCTTTTGGTCGAATTTCTTCGTTTTTTGAAAATTGTAAACTTTGTTGGAAGGGCATAATTATACAATCTATAATTCTACGTGATGATCCCACGGTAAAAAAAAAAAATCGATGGGAAAATAACCACGACAGAAACTGTAAAAGGAAAAAAAATTAATAAAAGATAAGCAGAAAACAGTAGATGGGTGAAAATTCAAGATCACCGAGCATATGCTGGCTGCGTCAGTTCAGCCCACGCCGCAGCAAATAATAGTTGAGGAAGAGCCCTGCGAAAAATGGATTGATGACCTCAAGCATAGCTACCTGACCCAAAGCCCTTGATCACTTGCATTACAGAGCCGTTGAAAAACTTCATTCCTTCTTCAATCATCTGCAAAACTTTTGAAGATAGTAAAATTCTGGTGCGGCAGACACAGCTAACAAGAATTCAAAGGGAAAGAATTAAGAACCAGATATTGCGAAAACAATTGATCAGTTAAATCTTAAATTTTATGATAAAAGGCAACTTCCAGGGGTAACAAAAACTTGGGTTACTTGGGTGTGTTTTGCGAATCATCATTCGCTCAACAAATTTCACCAAAAATGGGTATTAACCCCTGAAATTCAACCAAAAATTAAAAGTGCTTTGAAGCTACCAGAGTTCGGTAAGTTTTAAAAGTTAAAACGAAACGGAAAAATAAATTAGAATCTTCCGGTATTATAAGTATAGTAAACAAACTTTATGTTAATTTGCGAATCAATATTTATTAACCAAATTTCAAAATTTGAAATGCCATGTCTTGGTACATGTAAAGAAAGGGGGAAAAGAAAAATGATAATACCCGAGTCCTGAAAAGAATTGTGGTTTGTATGGACTATGGAGGGCGAAGCGAGAGGCCGCCGTACTTTGAATGAAGAAAGTGCGGTATGGGTTTCCGAAAGGGAGAAACAGCGAGCGACACAGGAGGACCAGGGAACGTTTGTGAATGTGTTTGATTATCGGAGAAACGTGCGTTACCGAGCTTGCCCACATGGCTCGCAGGCGGGTATTTTACCAGCCAAACTTTTTTAGTTGTTTTGTATGAACAAATTTAGGTTTAGCTATGAATAAAAAAAATATTAATTATAAGTTAAATGTACTTTTTAATAAAAAATTTATTATTCATAACAAATTAAATATATTGTCAAGGATACTCTAATTTAGATGATGCAAAGGTTTTCTCATTTTGATTTTTTGTTGAAAGCATTAAATCATCCATTTATTATTTAGATCTCTAAATGTGAAACCCCATAATTTTTGAAAGATTAATGTAATATTATTTATAAGCTAATATCTAAGATTATTTGTAATCAATCAAGATTGTTCTCATAAATGTTATTGTACCAAATCAAAATGCTTTTCTCCCAATTTGCTTGATTCCAAATAATATCATTTTAGCATATGAGTTGATTTCAAAATTACAAGGTGCAAAAACTTAGTGTGTGTTTGGTTGGGGGTTTTTGAATGGAAAGGAAGGGGAGGGGAGGGGAGGAGAGGAAAGGGGAAGGGAATAAGTTATTTGGTTGAATAAAATTAAAGGGGAAGGGAGGAAAATTTTCCTTCCTTCCAAATTGGGAGGTTTTGGAGCGGAGAGGAGGGGAGGGGTATTTTTAAAATTATAATTTATTTTATTACCTCTTAATATTTTAATATTTTAATATTTAATAAAAATTAAGATAATTTTTTTGAATTAGAAATTAAAAATAAAAAAGATTAGAATTCATAATTTTTTTTGAAAAATATTGATATAAATAAATTTTTTTATAAAAAATAAAATTAAAATAATATAAGGATAAATTTGTTCAAATATAATTACCTTCCTTCCCCTCCCCTTTTGAACCAAACAATAATCTCTTTTTCTCTCCCTTCTCCTTCCTTCCAACCAAACAGAACTCATTAAACTCCCTCCCTCCTCTCCTCTTCCTTGAACCAAACGGAGCCTTAAAAGACAAGATAATGTACATATAGACTGGACATTACAAAGGTATATAATAAGATTTTATCAACTTTTCTTAAAGTTATTTTAAGGAAAATGCAATACATGGATCCCTGGATTCACTTGATAATACAATGTGTTACCATGATATCTTGTTAGGCTTATAGGTTATTATCAATGGGCACCCAGCAAAGCTTTTGTCAAGATGATCCTCTTTTTTTCATATTTATTTTTGTTGTGTGCTAATGTTTTATCAAATATGATTCATATAGAGGAACACAATCATAGATGGCTTGGACTTAAAATTGCTCAATCTTTTGAGCCAATATCCTATCTAACATATGCCAATAATATTTTATTATTTTTTCAAACATAAAAGAATATATGTCATTAAGTACATCACATTCTTGATCAATATAATTGTTTATCAAGCTAATGCATTAATCCCAATAAATCATTAGCCCTAAAGTTCCACATCAAATGAAGAAAATTTTGGTTCGATGTCTTTGGTGTAAAATTTAAGACACGTCTTGAAAAATATTTGGATATACAAATATACTTGGTAGAAGCAGAACTCAAATATATATATATAGGGAGGTAGTGGATAGAATAGATAGAAAATTTGCAAGCATGGAATTTGGCATTATTATCTCAAGCAAGTATACATATATTGATAAAATCTATACTAAATTCTATATTAACCTATTCGCTTTCTTGTTTTTAACTCTCAAACAAATATTGCAATGAAATAAATATGAAAGTCACAAATTTCTTTTGGGATTATTTGGAATCTAGACAAAAAAATACGCTTACTAAGAGGAATTGAAGTTTGTAGATCTACCCTGAAAGGTGGTCTTGGCATTAAACAAACTCAGACATTCAGCCAAGCTCTTTTGGCCAAACATGTTTTGTGATTAGTTTTAGATGATGTTGGTTCTCTATTTGCAAGGGCTTTAAAACCTAAGTACTATAAAAGTGACAATGAGGGAAAACTTTAGAATTACTTAGCAACTACATAGATTTGTAAAGACATTCAAAAGGCTAGTCTAATTATTTGTGATCACTTGTAATGGAAAATACGTGATGGATCCAACGTTTTCTTATTTAATTACCATTGGTGGTCTATGTGATTAGATACTCCTATCATTTACCTGATTATGAGTGATTTTATTATGCATGATCAAGTAAATGGAATGCATAGGCTTTAAACAAGGTATATTCATAGGAATATGTTCAGCAAATTCTTAAAACAACATTTTTCTATTACGAGAGACATGGATACTCTTGTGTGGAAACGAAATTCATCAGAAAAATATCAAGTTGCTGATAGTTACCAATTGTTAATCCAAAATGCACAACTTACTCATTAGTCAGGTTTCATGGATTGGGTAAAATTGTGGAAGATTCGATTGCCTTTCCATATTGTGGTTTTTCTTTAAAAATAGGCTTGGAACCACGGAAGCACCGATACGGCAAATAAGGTGTCGTAGCCATATCGAATACGTGTCCAATATGTACATGTATATCGTATGAGTACAAACGTACCCATACATTTCTGTTTTTGTCTGTATGTTTCGAAACTTTTTTTTTCGTACCGAAACGTTTCGAAATGGCTAAGAAATGACCCCAAAACGGCTTTGAAATGGCCCGAAACGTTTTGTGCCTCATTTACCTTATTGATCGAGCCAGTCTTCATTTCTCTCTTGCCTTTGGTTCCTGCTGCGTCTCACTGTGTTGCGTCTCTCTCCGTGCTGCTCATCTCTTCGCTCTGTTCTGCGTCATCTTCTTTGGCAAGCTATCCGTTTCCGTTGTCTTTTCTGACTGTGGCAGGTGAGTCTTCTTTTCGGTGGCTTCTGTTTTCGTTTTTTGTTTTAAAGCTTGAATCATTTCTTCTTCATCCAGTACAAAGTCAGTGAATGGAGAGCGTTTAGCTGCTCACACGAAGTAGATTGCTTGTTTGATAGAACAAGGAATTATGCTTCTGCTTCGTTAATTTATGCTTTTGTTTCGTTAATGTTCTTCTGCTTCGTTAATGCTTCTGCTTATCTCCCCAGAGCCAGTAATAGTTAATTGAAAATTTTGTTAATTTATGCTTCTGCTTACCTCCCCAAAACCAATAATAGCCTCTCCATTTGGAATAGTTAAATTTGAAGATGAAGATTGAAAATTTACAATTTGACTATTCCAAATTCTGCTTCGTTAATTCGTGCCCATGCTTTGTTAATTTATCTACTTTGTTAATTTATGCATTAATGCCCCGTGTTTCAGAGTTCATTCTTTGTGTTGATAATTCATTACATTGTTGTTGTTTCTATATAAGTTAGGATTAAAATAAGCTTAGATTATTGAATATATATATTCTTGTACCTGTATTTTAAAATTTTAGAAATTACTATATCTCACGTATCGTTTTGTGTCATACCTAATACACGTACTCGTATCGGTGCTTCTTAGCTTGGAACATTCTTCCAACAACCTTAATGCTTCATGAGCATCATATGCCGAGAAAGGAATGGTACCCCTTTTGTTATCAAGCTGATGAATCCCTCAATCGTATTTTTCTTCTTTTCTTCTTTGTTAGAGCAATTTGGTTTGGCTTTCTACTATGCTTATGAGTAGACCAGTTACAGCCGTTAGACATATTGATATGGCTTCACCATTGGGTTGATAAATGTCTATTTGGCTCTTCAGAGGAGAAGTCTAGGAATATGATTTTTGCATTTATATTGTATGTCATTTGGTATTTCCAAAACCAAAAATTATTTGGAAATATTGATTGTCAGCTTTATAAATTATTCAAGGAATGAGGGGGTTAAGTTTTGCAGTTTCCATGTCACGAAGGAATGATGCACAAAAGATGTGATAACAAGGACACGGGGGAAACATGGGCAAGGAGTTTCATATCGAATCATTAGCATTTAATGTTTCGGATATCTAGGTGTAACACCAGACAAACGAAGCATTGAATATTTCATTGCAGCGCGGTTTAGGTATACTAGGATGAGAAAATGGATGTGGGTTGATTGCATTCGTCAATCTAAAACTACAAAATTACTTCAAGTAATTCGCCAAGTGCTACAATATTTAGATAAACATAATATAATAAGGAATTCTTATTAGTATCTTTTACAATTGATTTTTTTTAAGTCCCACTATCGTAATTAAGCACTGAACATATGCTCTTAATACATTTACAAGTGCTTTGCCAAGATATTTTGAAGCAATTTTGCTAATTTGTGGATGCTAAATGTTTGTATATTTCTAACTTTATAGCTAATATGTTTCATACTAAATTGCAAAATGATGTATTAGTTTATTATTTATTTATTTATCCAAAAAAAAAAGAAATCTATTGTTAACATATATGTATAATTATTCTGAGAAACCCAATTTATTTAGAAAAATTTATCATTATCAAACTTTTTATAAAATATAACGTATTGATAATGATAATTTTTTTATGAAGTATTTTTATGAGAAAATATGTGCATATTATAATTTTAATAAAAATTTAATAGTTGATACATTTTGGCAAATATTTAATAATTAACACTTAAAAACTATTTAACTTATTACTTTATTTTTTTGGAAACCTTTACAGCTCACATACATGTCTAGAACATATGGAAGGCCAATAATTTTGTTTGTTATTTCATTTATCATTTTTTTAATAAATTGTTATATATGAGAAAATAAAAATCAGGTTAATTATTATCTCAAATTGCAAACCTGATAAGAGAAATAAGTTGATAAAACTGTAATATAGTTTAATAAAAATTTAATTAAATATAAAGTCAAGCAATATTTACAATATTATTATTCAAAAAATAGTATTTATAACAATTATAAAAATTTTAAATTTAACAATAAAAATAAGTAAATGATTTTTTTCTTTACTCAATGATATATAATGATAAATATATTTAAAACCAAGTATAAGAACTTAAATAAATTTTTTATTAGATTATGTGAGTATTTTTCAAAGAAATGTTAATTTAACGTTTTAATAATCAAATTGAATAATATGGTAACAAATAACAACTATCAAGATAAGTTCATTGGTTTTCACAATATAGATGACAAAAAATTAATAGGAAAAATAGTTAATGGATTAGATAGAACCCAATTATCTAAAGTATCTCTAAAGTAAGTAATTTATACCGTTTCTCAATTCAATGGATGAGATAGAGCCACGTCGTCCTTGATCGTTGAAACACAATCAAGGCACATCTCAACATTAAAATGCACCGAGTCTTTTGCCCCTTGCAATGTTATCTAGAGGACTTATATCCTTCACCATTTTCTGCAACTCAAGGACCCAAATCGACCACATTCAACTAGTGAATGGATCCCTACTTGGCACCAATGTAGAGCACATCATGATTTAAGGAGAAACGATGCCATTTTTGGAGCTTCTTCTGCTTAGCACCAGAGGGCATCTGCATCGTCAGTTTTGATGCAATCAAAGCCATCCACAGCTGTCCCCCTAAACGGTGCATATCGAACTAGATCTATCAGAGAAAAACACAGATCAAGTTCTTTAGCCAATTGCCCTGTTATATATTGAGCGGGAAAGGAATGCAGCGAAATTTTCAAAGCTCCGTCTTCATTTAGCAACAGCACAAAAGCAAAGTTTTATCATCTTCCACGTCATCTTCTCAGCAGATTTTTTAGCAACAATAGCCGCAACAACTTTGTGCTTCAATAGTTGCTTTGATTGTCAAACATTTTCAGCAACAATGTTTTGAGCAGTGTTTTTATCAGATCCACATACTAGAGGTATAGCAGAAAATTAATTCAACCAATTGGCATTATCACTCAATTGAAGAGATTAAAAGTTGGGTTGCTCGAAAAACAACATAAGTCGTAATTTAAAATATTGTATCTAAAAGTTTGAATAAAAAACCTTTGATCAAAATTTGAATCTCACCCTTTTCAAAAGGCACCACGATGCTAGGTTTGAGACTCCTTCATTCACTTTGTCAGTTGCTCTTCTATACAATTGAGTTAGATGGCACAAATCACTCGAATTAAGAGATTGGTAAAGAGCTAACCAAGACTGCTTACTCCTTTTGTTTGCTATTATGCCACGCAGAGTCCACAAGCATTTTCTAAGTTTTCTACTTCCTTATCCTTATCTTAGGAAGATGAACTCTTGAGATTGAAAGCAATTCTTAAGAATGAAACATCTGGCATTAGATAAAAAAGCCAGTGAGAAGTGGTCTCTTTCGGGGATGCCAAATGGTGAAATGGTGGAATGAGGTATCCTCGTCCTAGTGAGAGATATTGGTATCATTGTTAGGATTTACCTCTCGGCCTTTTCCTGAATGGAGCATAGGAGGGAGAAGGCAGTAACTGGAAGAAAGAAGCAACAGAAGAAGATTAAGCATCTCTTCCTAGTCGTACTATGCTTTTGCCTTGGCTTGAAAGCTTGTCTTGCTTGCTGTTGAATCAATTGTGAGAATTGGAAAGCCCACCAAAAGTCAGGAATTGAAGGATCTCCCTTAATTGAAAGCTCATATTAAGATTAATTGGCTCATTTAGTTTGATTTGAGGCTTACAAAGGCTGCAAGAGAAGGAAATGCATGAGTGAAGCATCTAAAATGGTTAAGATAGGAACCAATAATGGGTTCAAAAACCAAATACTTGTTCTCGGGTATTTTGGTCATGATTTTGTTCTTCTAGAGGGTTTGACATTTTTATTTAGCAACAACGGTTCATCAGAATTCCAGAGTCTTGGCAAATGCTAAAAGTCTTTCAACTCACCACACATCAAATTCTTTCAAAAAGGGGATGGCTGGCTTTGTCTTTATTTTCAAGCTGGAAAACTTAGAACAAAACGTCAGTTGACGACCTTTAGCTTCTACCACAACTTGATCAACTGGGTTTGGGGTTCTTTCATTCTCGCCGCATTACTATTGACTTGGGTTTGAGGCTTCCTCTGGTGTTGGGTAATAGATTTGGGGAAGAGAAGGAGTGGACAACGTTGAAGATACAATTCTTTAAAAAGAAGGATGAAATAAGTAAGAACAATGGACGGCTGGTTGTGCTCTGAGATGACAATGGATGGCTGGTTGTGCTCTAAAATGAATGGCCAATATCTTAAGAAGCACCGATACGGGTACGCGTATTGAGTACAACACGATACGATACGTGCAATATGACAATTTTTAAAATTTTAGAATACGGGTACGGGAAAAAAAAATATATATATATATATATTCAACAATCTAATACATTAAAAACTAATTAATCAAGCATAATTAGTGAATGAAATAATTAATCAATTAATGAGTAGAGGAATCAAAATTAGGTGAGCCCTAGTTTGTTTCATCAGCTTACAAATTACAGCTATTGTTGTTATCCTTATAATGTGAAGAGTCATTATTCCACCTCCTTTTATTGCTACGCTTAAATGGTTGAACAATGAACAGGTGAAGTCAGATATCACAAACCCAAAACATTCTACTTTAATTTTCCACAAACAGAGGCACATATAACAGGAATGAATTGAAACACAAGTAGGAGAGACAAATTATCAGCCAAGTTACAAAATTCTAGGCTCGTTTTTCTCTGTCATTCAAGTTTCTGAAAAAAAAAAAAAATTGAAAATAGAAACCTTGCCACCGGAGAAAAAGATGCACCTGCCACTGGGCGGAGAAGATGACAGAGGAACAGAAGGCGTCCTCAGAGAAGATGATGTAGCAAGGTAGGCGACACATGGCGAGACGCAGCAGCACCAAAAGCAGCGGGCAAGGAAGAAGAACTGAAGCTGAGGGAGAAGAACCGAAGCGTTTGACGGGTTAGGGGTTTAAATGATGGATGAAATGAAGTCGTTTAAGGAGAAAAACGTTTCACTGTCATTTCAAGGACGTTTTGGAATCGTTTCCTAGCCGTGTCGAAACGTTTCGGTACGTTTCGATACGCAAAGAAACGTTTCGGATACTTTTGTACCCTTACGGTACGCGTGTCCATATCGGATACGTATCCGGTATGGGTACGACTCCAAATTTGACGTATCGATGCTTCTAAGCGCAATATCTCTTTACTAAAGCTTAAACGACATCGTTTCTTGTATAAAGCACAACCTGCTTGTCACCTTGCCAAGTAGAGAATCTGAACGCCATTCAACTTACTTCCAAAATCTCAACCACCTTTATGCAGAGATACAACTGGGTCTCCCTCCTCTGGAATCTCAATCTCTCCTCTAAACTAACCCCTCTCTCTTCTTATAAATCCTCTACAAACTAATTGGTCCTTTCCCCTTTTGCTTCATTATTTTTCTTTCTCTCAAGATAAATGATTAAGGCCAGCTGAATGTTGAATCCAGGCTGTAGTGATTTTTGATTATGATAAAAGCTAATTGATTTTATTACATTCAGGAAACCAATTAAAAACTCAGATAAATTTGATGAAGATGGATCAAATCCTCTTCCTATAATGTCCTTCAACAATGCAAAACGTTTTACTTGCGCACGCTGGTGTTCCTCATAAAGAAAATTAACTAATGTTTGATAATTACCATAATCCAAAGCAAGACCCCTTTGAGAAGTTATACCATATACAAAACTTGCTTACCTAATTCTCCTCTCCTTGGCAAAAATTACACAGCAAAAATTGATGAAATCAGAGGAAATAATTACATAGCAAAAATTGATTACATAGCCTTTTAGCAACTAGCCAATAGTAAAAACAGGGATGCTACATTGTAAGCAATTGAAAATCAGAGGGAACAATTACACAGGAATTAGGCAGCACAAACAAGAGAACGAATAGAGAGAAGATAGCTGCAAAGATAAGAAGGAGCAAAAATTGAATAATGGAACCCACGATGCGTTATCGAGAGATAAAAAAGGAGATTGCGATAGACTTTGAACTTAAAACCTCCATGATGATCTGCAAGGTGATAAAGAAGAAACTATTGGAAGAGAAGAGAAAGCATTGTCGTCTAGACATGGGGGAGAGCGAGAGATCATGAAACGTCGCCTTTTTCGACTTAAAAATGGAGTGTCATTTGATCCATCTACGTGGTGAAGTTAGAGCCATTGACTTGGAACTTCAAAGGCACTTCAGTGTTTTCTAATTCAGAGGGTTTGTTTTCTGGTACGATGATTTATATTTATATTTATATTTTTAATTAAAATATAACAAATATATAATTATTTAATAATATTATAATAACTGTGTAATTTAATTAAAAATTACGTAATTATCTATAAAAATTATATATTTATTAAAGAATTATATATTTTTTTCTATTTTAATTAACAAATATAATAACAAAATTATAACAAATAGTATAAGTTTAATCTTTTTCTAATATTAATAGTATCGAAAGAATTATTTTTTAGGCAAAAAAAAAAGAATTATTTCCGTTTTTCACCCAGAATAATATGGCATCAAAAATATTTCATTCACCGGCGGCGAAGCTAAAACCCCATTTTCGTGGTCTGGAAACCGACATCAAAACCCTTCTCCTCCTAAAACGGCTAACGACCTGAACGCAGCACAGAGAGATCTCTGCTTCGGCTCACTTCTCCTTCGTCTCTCTTACCTCTCAATCTGATACACTATGAGAAGAGCGTCGACCCTCGCATCCTCTGTTCTCTCCAGAACCCTCGCCACTGCCCACGGCGGAGGTGGCGGTGGCGCCTTCTCATTAGCCGTTCAACACCGTCTTCTACAGGCCGCTCTTTATGGTAGCAGCACGGGCAATACACACAATCGCCGGCGGTGGTTCTCCTTCCTACTCAGCCCATTTACTGGAATTTCCGCGCATGGAGCGTCTCTTGGCGTCGCGGGAGCTCTGATTACGGTAGTTGCAGCCACTTCATATTCTCAGGAAGTCTATGCAAAGGAGCCTCCACCGCCGGAAGTTCTTCCTGAGGACGTTGTTCTTTACCAGTATGAGGCTTGCCCTTTCTGCAATAAAGTTAAAGGTAATTACATTTTCTTAGCATGATGTTTGTTCTGTTGGAAAGTGTTGATTGAGATGCTTATAAGGCTGAGAATGTTAGCATATCGTTTGCTGCCTATGTGAATCGCTCGATAATTTTATAGCTTGTATAGGCTCTATTCGATAGAAAACTTATTTCCTTAAATTAAAATTCTAAATCACATTTGGGTCTTTGTTTCTCTTAGTTAATTGTGCATCAGTTGTTTCTCTTTTCTTACTTGCATTGTTCACAAAAGAAATCAATTATCTTCTGAGTGAGGTAAAAATCGCTGTGTATCGTTATATAATGTGAAATTGTCTTGTGATAATGGTAATTGTTGTGCTACTTCAGTTTTTGTACTTATTGTTGTTTATCATTAAGTTCTCACAGCATTCTACTAGTTGCTGGCGCTGATATTTTACTTGCTTTATCAGCATTCTTGGACTACTATGATATACCTTACAAAGTTGTGGAGGTCAACCCAATCAGTAAGAAAGAAATCAAATGGTCTGATTATAAGAAGGTGCCCATACTGATGGTAGATGGCGAGCAGCTAAATGACTCATCAGGTTTTTGAAATTTTTAACTGAAAATTAATGCTTAAGTTTTTCATTAATTTATGTCTGCCAAGTGACCTCCATTACTATTTTTCATTAATGTTGCATTTGTTCTTGCAGCAATAATTGACAAGTTGGGCCAGAAGATTCTGTTGAAGAAAAAGGAAGATTCGACCTCAGAGGATGACGAAGAGACAAAATGGCGGCGGTATGACTTTCTTAGTTTCTTTATGTTGGTCCTGTACTACAATTCAATGTATCTAAGAAATGTTAGAGGCTTAAGTGACAGCAGCCTTTCTTAGAAGTTTGATTGAATATGCTTATTTCCTTGTTGCTTGATTCTAAGAAGTTTTTTGAAGATGGGTATATGTATTTTGACCTGACTAAATAGGAGGTGCTTTGAGTGATTGGAAGAGAAGGCATCCTTTCTTTCTCTGCTTCCTATTTTTATCCTAATGCAGAAGAATTCAAAAAAGTCTATCTTCTAACGGTTGTATAAACATTTCATATGTATTCCTACATGATCCGTAGACATTTAATGTGCTATTTAGCATTCATCCAATGGAGCATTTTTAGGGGAAAAAAGAAGATAGATATTAACTCCCATTCCTACCTAATGCCATAAATCCTTAGCTTCCTTTCTGTCTGGTAGTTTGATTTCATTAATACTTTGTCATAGTGCATGTATGTAAGGAATCTTAGCACTGTTGACTATTTATTATTATAGTTACTAAATCGTAATATGGGTCAGAATTCAGTAGTCCTTCATATCTTTCAGCTGTTTACTTTCAATCCCTTGATATTCATAATCGGGCCAGTATTAGGATCTTTCAATTATTTGCATATATGGTTCTGTGATACGAAGAAGAAGAGTAATAGGGTAGAAGAGAGAAGAATGAGAGATAGAAGAGAATTCAATCAGAACATCAATTCGTTATGCCTATCTGTGACTTCCCTCTACAACTTTTTAGGCAAGAGTAAACTCCAAACTACTGAAAACAGAATAACCGAATTGTTGATAACCTAATAACTAACTTTCTGTTTATCAACGCTTCCTAACTAAATTTCTTCTACTAACTCTGTAAGTCTGAAAATACTCCCCCCCCTTGAGAAACCCTTGTCCTCAAGGGTTATTGTCGTTAATACAAAAAGTTGGATACATTCGCTGAAAATCAAAGAACTTGACCCATGTAGCATCTTCATCTGGCAAATCTTTCCACTGGATTGGTACTTCTGTGATGGGCCTTCCTCTTTTCTTCACCACTCTTCTGTGCAAGATCTTTTCTGGAATTAATTGGTCAGGTTCAGCTGGCCAATTTGGAGGAGGGTGCCTTGGTGCTGTTGCTGGGTTAGGACATGGTTTGAGGAGGGATACATGGAATGTGTTGTGAACTCTAGAATCAGGTGGTAATTCTAGTTTATATTTAACAGTTCCAACCCTCTGCACAACCTTGTAAGGTCCAAAGTATCTAGGAGCAAGTTTCTGAAAGCTTCTAGAAGCCAATGTTAATTGTCTATAAGGCTGTTGTTTTAAGAAAACCCAATCACCCTCTTGGAACTCTCTGTCTGTATGTCTCTTATTAGCTTGCTGTTTCATCCGATTGGCAGTCCTATGCAAATGATGTTTAATGATGGCAATCATCTCTTTCCTTGCTGTAAAGGTTCTGTCCACAGCTTCTACTATAGCATCAATGGGCAAATAGGGAAGGTGAATAGGGGGTTTCTGACCATAGACAACTTCAGATGGCGTGGTTTGAATTGCTGTGTGGAAGGTAGTGTTATACCACCACTTAGCTAATGACAACCATATATGCCATTCTTTAGGTTTCTTCCAAGTCATGCATCTCAAATATGTTTCCAAGCAATGATTTAATGCCTCAGCTTGACCATCTGTTGGAGGGTGGTAAGCTAAAGTTAATTTTTGTTGAATTTCCAGCTTTGTCATGCACTCCCTCCAAAAGTTTCTGATGAAAATGGGATCTCTGTGGCTGATTATTTCATTTGGAGTCCCATGGAGCTTGTAAATGTTGTCTAAGAACTATTTTGCCCTGTTGCTTCTGTGTAAGTTTTGAGAGCAATAAAGTGAGCATACTTGCTCATTCTATCCACAACAACCATAATTGTGTCTTTGCCCCCTGATTTAGGTAACCCTTCAATGAAATCCATATTAATACTTATCCAAATTGCATGAGGAGTGGGTAAGGACTGGAGTAAGCCTGGATTAGCAACATTTTCAGTTTTGCACCTACCATGAGTGTCACACTTCCTTATAAACGTCTTAATAAGAGCTTCCATATTATTCCACCCGAAAAAAGCCTCTAACCTTTGATAAGTAGCCCTTACACCTGAGTGATCCCATGAATGCATCCAGGAGATCAATTTCTCTTTCAATTGATCATTGTTCCCAACCACTACCTTGCCATTCCTCCTAAGTACATGCCCATTCCACGTGTGTTTACTTTGATTGATAGGGTTTTGAGCTAAATGGTTAATAATAGTTTGGAAATCATTGTCTAGCTGCCATAGTTCAGTGGTAACTGAGGAGACAGCCATTTGTAGTAGTTGAGCTCCCTTACCCCAAGACAAAGCATCTGCTGCCGCATTCTCATTGGCTTTTTTGTCTTGTATCTCATAGTCATACCCCCCTAGCTTAGTTAACCAAAATTGCTGAAATGAGGTCTTAAGCTTCTGGTCTAACAAATATTTCAGGCTCTGCTGATCTGTTCATATTATGAAATGCCTTCCATCTCATAGACTGACAAAGCTGCATGTTTGGGGGCTAAGGCTCTGCTGTAATAAACCAAAGGCTGACTCTGTTGCATAAGGAGAGCCCCTATGCCATGATTTGAGACATCCATTTCCATTATAAAGGTCTTAGTGAAATCAGGTATGGCAAGGATGGGAGCTGTAGTTAAAGCTTCTTTCAAGGCTTGTAAGGCTCTTGTTGCTTCTTCAGACCATGAAAAACTACTGTTTTTCAATAATTTAGTTAAAGGTCTGGCAATCTCTCCATAGCTTCTAATTAGTCTCTTCTGTTAGCCCCAAAAATGATATAAGCTGTTTCATAGTGGTTGGTGTTGGCCATTGCTGTTTTGCTTTGATCTTTTGAGGATTTATGGCTACCCCTTTTTCACTTATTATGTGACCCAAGTACTTTACTGGTGCAGCAAATGAACATTTGCTTAGTTTGACATAATATTGATGCTTCCTCAGAATTCCCAGCACCATTTGTAAGTGTCTCACTTGGCTTTCCTAATTAGGATTGTATTTTCAAATATTTCTTAAGACTTCGTTTGGTACATAGAATCTTTCTCGATGGAAATGGAAAGAGAATGCTAAATGGAATGTGATTGAATCAATTATGTTTGGTATAATAAGAAAAGAAAAGGGAATACCTCTCAATATATTGTTTGTTAGGATGGAAATACCAATAGAATGGAAAGTAAATGATGGCAAATGACCAAAATATCCTTGGATTAAAAAAAATATGGGAATGAAAAGATAGAAAGAAAGAATGACAAAATTGCTCTTTAATTGTTTGTTTTTTCTAGTCGAAGAAAGTAGATACGCTATTTTAAATTTTAAATTATATAATTTAATTGTTTTTAATTATTTCTTTTCCTCTGTGTGTAAACAAGTGTCTTTACATCTTTTTGTGAATCCAATATTAATAGTATATTTATAAGAACTATTGAATATTATATATTAAATATAATATATAAAATGCCCTTGATAAGGGAAAGAAACGAAGCAATATTTTTTGAAAAATTATTTTGGCTTTGTATTGGACAAAGAAACATAAAATGTTTCAAATTTTAAATTATATAAATTAATTTTTTAATTAAAAATGTCAAAAAAACCACAAACGTATACATGTCCAATGCTGTTTGCACATTGTTCTTAGTGGCAAAATAGAATACACGTTTTAAACTAGCAACCAAATAACTAATTAACTAAAGGAAAACGACAAAGTGGTGAAGCTAATGTATTATCAAAGGGGCAATGGGCAAAATGGATTTGGCTTCAGACTTTCTCCTTTCCCTTGGCTACAATGCGAGAAAATGATATGGAAGACAACTTTCCTTTTCTATTAAACTTTCTACTTGCCAAATGCAATTAGTCATTGAAATCTATTTGTTTTTCGATTTCTCTGGTTCTACCAAACAGCACGTAAATATACCATTTATGGTTGCCCAGCATGCAAGTCCAACTTAGTGAAGAGTTTAGCTCCCTAAAACTCAACTATAGTTCTTCTGCTATAGAAATTGGGAATTTGTCCTTAATGGTATGCTTGTTCAGCTCCCTATAATCAATACACATCCTCCAAAACTTGTTTTTCTTCTTCACAAGTTCTGTAGGTGTAGCAAAAGGGAAATGGCTATTCTAAGTGACCCCTGTTGCTAGTAGCTCCTCCACCATCTTTTAAGTTACATCTTTTTGAGCAACCTGATACTTATAGGGCCTGATGTTGATGGGGTTTGCACCTTCTTTGATGTAGGACCAATAGTAACCAAGGGGAATAAAGGAGGGAGAGTGAAGAATAAAGGGAGAAAGATGAAGATACTTTATTATTCAATCAATGGGAAGTTCAATAATCCTAAATCCCATGGGCTATATATAGAGTTTTGGAGATAACTACTAATAACAAATCCTAATCTTAAATCCTAATCCTTAGGGTAATTAAATAAATAACTAATGTTTAAATCAAAATAAAACAAACATAATGATAAGTTTAGACAAGACAATGATGAGCCTAAAACAAGATAATCGTAACAAATCATTTTAAGATTTTCCTACACTTAAAAAATAAGTTTTAATAATGGAATCTCCATCATTCTTCTAGCTTAATACTATGGTTATGCCCTTCTCTGAAGGGTGGTAGGGAGTGTACCTCCTTGAAATCTCTTAACACTTGCTAGATGACTTGTGGCACTTTGTTGCTATCATTGGTTTGAATGGACATGCAATCCAAGCCTTATTTGTTATCTTGCATTGCTTGAATCACAAAAAATTGTGCCCTTTCACCCCTAATTTCTTGAGTTTGCTTCTAGAATACAACCTTCCATTTATTAGAAGTGCTGCCAATCAGTTTTATCAACTTTCACTTGTACCAGAATATCATAATAAGGTTCACAAAATCCTGTTGCCCTCAATTAGCTCATTCCCAAAACCATGTCACATCCGTTTAATGGAATGACTAGTGCATCCGCTTTGAGCTCCTTTCCTTGCATCCTCCACTTAAGCCCTTTATGAACTCCTTGAATTGCCAATTTTCCCCCTCTTGGTACTGTCACTTCAACTTCTTTGAGTTCTTCCATTGGAAGTCCTAATTTGTTGGTTGTTTGGCTGTTTATGAAGTCATGGGTACTCCCACTGTCCATAAGGATGTGCAATACTCGCTTCCCCACATATCCTTGTACCCTCATTGTGTTGTTGCCATCCATTCCCTTAGTTACATTCAAAGAGATCTTAAGGATTCTTGTGGCTTCTTGCATTGCTTCATCATCTTCAGCAACTTTCCCTTCTTGTTCATCTTTCTCTCCGGCTTCAATTAGGTGTATCTACAACTTCTTGCGTTGTGGCCATTCATGTCCATGAGTGTACCATTTATGAAAGAAATAGCAAAGGTTGTTAGCCCCTTGTTCCTCAATTTCC
The DNA here is from genome assembly GCA_032878935.1 of Erythrophleum fordii. NCBI lineage: Eukaryota > Viridiplantae > Streptophyta > Magnoliopsida > Fabales > Fabaceae > Erythrophleum > Erythrophleum fordii. Next base: position 48,147,446 of record JAVQMF010000054.1, read on the forward strand.
TCTGGTGAAAGGATATTGTGCAATCTAAAATCTCCCTTGTTTGCTTGTCCTCCTTTTTGGTTGATGTTCATTGCTCCAACAACTGGTGTCTTATTGGAATCTAATATCTTTGGCTTACTATGGGTCTGACTTCCCCAAGAATTGGTTCTTGATACATTCTTGCTTCCCCCATTTTTGTTTGTTGACTAAAAACTTAACTTTTAGAACTTCGCAATTCTCATTGCGTCTAGCAATTTTTGTGGTCTGAACAATCTCACCCCTTTTCTAATCTCCTCCGTCAATCTAGCTATGAAGCAACTAATCAATTGGCTTTTTGTGAGCTTCACCTTGTATGTCAAATTGTCAAATGCTTTTTGGTATTCACCAACACTCCCAGTTTGTCTGAATTGCTTTAGTTTTTCCATGGGGTCTTTATCAATTGGCCCAATTCTCTATTTGACTATTGTACACATTTCCCATGTAATTGGCCTTGCTTCTTGTTTCTTTTTTTTTGCTTGGAAGCACCTAACTCTCATCTCATGTTTCCCTTACTGTTTTGAAACTGTAATTTTTTGAAGACTCTTGTCCAGTGCTCAGTTTGGCTGGTAGTTAGATTGCAAGATATATATATATTTGGCTTCCTCCCCTTAACATGGACATTAGCAAATTTTTAAAAATTACCTTTCAATACTTCATATAATTGGTTTTGGTGCTATTATTATTGCTTTTCTCTAAAGACTTAAACATCAACATATGTGACAATTGAATATATATATATATAATTATATATATATTCCCGTACCCGTATCCTAAAATTTTAAAAATTGACGTATCTCACGTATCATGTCGTGTCGTACCCAATACGCGTACCCGTATCGGTGCTTCTTAGCTCTCATGCCATTTGAAACTTCTCTTGTCCAAGTGCGGGCTAGTGATTGTAACCTTCATCTTCTCAGGGGTGTTATCTAACAAAAAATAAGTCTTGCACTTCTCAACCCAACCCAGGATGTCTTCTCGATGGTACTCAGGGAACTCCATCTTCGCAGGACAAGTGGGTAGGTGGTAGTCTTTGGTTTCCACATGTTGTCATTGTTCTTTGTCTCGTTCCACTGGTTTTGGTTCCGTCTTGTGAATTTATCAATCTCATCACCTTTGTCATCTGTGATGACAATCCTTCCATTTGTTCGTGAAAACTCACAACTCTTTGTTCCATAATGAACATTCGTTGATCCACATTCAATTGTAACCATTCCTCCACGTTGCATATGGTAGCTTGGGAGCCTGTGGCATTGGCCATGGCCAAGGGTCAGTGGCTCTTATGCCACTTGATATCACGAAGAAGAGTAATAAGGTAGAAGAGAGAAGAGTGACAGATAGAAGAGAATTCAATCATAACATCAATTCATTATGCCTATTTGTCACTTCCCTCTACAACTTCTTAAGCAAGAGTAAATTCCAAACTACCAAAAACAGAATAACAGAATTGTTGATAACAGAATAACTAACTTTTTGTTTATCAACGCCTGCTAACTAAAATTTCTCTACTAACCTTGTAAGTCTAACACTGTTTGAAAATTTCTTTATATTTTTTACAATAGAAAATGTTATTTAGACATAAATTGCTGCTGACTTCTGTTTAAAGAACACTTTCTTCTGCCATTTGATGATTGACTTAGCATCCAATGCATCATATACTTTACATTTCTCTTGCAAACAAGGTGGTGGAATTTGCTTTGCGATTATTATTTATATATTGAGGGAACAAGATGAATTCACCTCTGTAGCAGAGGTATTATAGACAAGTGATGGCAGATTAAAGAAAATAAAGAAGAAGAAAAAGGATAGCTAGCATTTGAGAGGCTAGTCTCTTCTTACACAATTCCCAAATCCTTTCTTGCCTCATTTCACGCACCCCATCCCCTCTAATCCTCATTTCTCTCTCACATTCTCTCTCCTTCAACTGTTTGGTCCCCACCAATATTCTTTTCCCCTTAATTCCCCGTTTTGCCCTTATAAGGTCGTCACATCAATAGTCTTCTTTCTTGTAGGTGTGCTGCACATGTGGGTGCTCAGGGTACCCATCACCCCCTAGCCAAAAAAAAAAAAATAGTCGCACCCTGTCCTCAAGGTGAAAACCTAGAAATTGAGAGTTAATTGCAGCATACTCCTTCCATGTACTATCATAGGTAGGTAAGCGAGTTCACTTAACAAGGACTTCTAAGTGGCCATTTGTCAAAAGTCAGGTTTTTAGTATGGCTTTGGGTTGCAATTGCAATTCCATGTCTTTATTGGGAAAAATGGGGAATTTCATGGATAGGAATGGATGGGTGTAGAGACTATTTAAGTTGGGATATGTGGAACACCAGGTGAATCCAAGCTGTATGGGTAGTTTTAGTTTGTAAGCAACTGCCCCATGCTTTTGTAAGATCTTATAAGTACTGTAAAACTTGGAACTTAATTTCTCATTAGTCTTCCTAGCTAGAGAATTAAGTTTATAGGGCTGCAACTTCAAAAATACCATGTCTCCCACCTCATATCTTCATTTATCTGCCTGGTTTTTCATTTGTGTTTGAGCAATTTCCAAATTAAGCTTGAGTTGAGCCAAAGTTGCTTTTCTAGGCTTGAGTTGCTTATCACCTCTTCCATACCAGAAGGGTCATCCTTAAGCTTGAATAAAGTGGATGGTTCCTTGCCATTAAGAGACTTAAAGGGACTCATGTTAGTAGATCTATTATAAGTAGTGTTGAACCAATACTCTACTAAAACATCTAAGATAGATCTCTAAAGTGCAAATTACGACCTCCAATTGTCCATCCATTTGAAGGTGATAACCGGAGTTGTATTTGAGAGTGGTTCTAATTGCTTGGACAATTCCCGTCGAAAAAAGGCTTATGAATACCCTATCCCTATCCAATACAATGGATTTGGAAAACCCATGTAAATGGACCACTTCCTTGATGAAAATAACCGCCACATCTCTTGCTGAAAAAAAGGTGTGATAGAGGTAAAAAATCAACATACTTGGTGAAGTGATCCACCACTACCATCACTGTATCATATTTTTGGGGCTTGGGAAGACTTGTGATGAAATCCATGCTAAGGTCCTCCCAAACATGTTGAGGTAGAGTTTGTAAAAGACTTGTTGGGCTTAGAGCTTGGTATTTGTTGCACTGACAAATATCACATTTCGCAATATAGGATTGAACATCTTTCTTCATGCCATCCTAATGAAATAGAGCAACCAATATTTGATATGTTCTCAAATAACCTGAATGGCCTCTAAGGGGAGAGTCATGAAATGCTTTAAGTAAAAGTGAAACCTTTTTAGATCCTTTTCAGAGCTCCAGTTTCCCTTTATACAACATTAGCCATGTTTGAGGCTGTACTTTGGAGGTGTAGGCTGCCCCATTGTGATTTGATGAATGATCGAGGATAACTCAGGTCTTGGTGTACTTTCTTTTCCAATGCCTCCTAATTTTCAAGCTGCCTGAATGAAAAAGCATTTAATTTACCCTTCCTTGATATAGCATCAGTTGCTGAATTTTCTCTTCTAGGTTTATATTGTATTGTAAAACGATAGCCCATAAGCTGGGAAACTCATTTTTTGCTGGTCAGAATCAATCACCAGCTGTTCCAACAAACATTTGAGAGCCTTTTGGTTAGTCTTGATAATGAATGAGTGAACTATAAGGTAGTGATGCCATTTCTTGGCTGCCAACACAATAGCCATCAATTCTCGCTTATAAACTGAACATAATTGTGATTTTGACAAGATTTGGTTGTGATAAGCAATGGGACGCTCCTTTTGCATCAATACCCCCCTATCCCGTAACCCAAAGTGTAGGCCTCTACAACAAAGGGTTGTGGAAAATTAGGGAGGGCCAAAACTGGAGTGGTAGTCATGGCTATTTTTAGCGCTTCAAAAGCCTATTATGCTGATTCACTCCAATGAAACACATTCTTCTTAAGTAAATCTATCAAGGGCTAGCAATCTTATCATAGTCTTTCACAAACTGACAATAATATCTTGTGAGGCCTAAATAGCCTAACAAAGCCCGCAAATCTTTCAAAATAGGCCACTTTACCATACTACCAATTCTTGAAGGATCAGCTTGTACCCTTTCCCCTAATATAATATGGCCAAGATACTCTAGTTTTTGTTGGACAAACACACTTAATGTTGATGAGAAGCTGATGTTGTTGAAGTATTTGCAAGGCCTCCTGAAGGTGTAACAAATAGGATTGCAAATCTCCATTATAAACCAGCATATCGTCGAATAACACCAAAATAAACTTCTTGAGATACTCTTGAAAGATATGATTCATCAAAAATTGAAAAGTTGGGGGAGTGTTGGTTAATCTGAAGGACATCACCATAAACTCATAAAGTCTCTCATGAGTTTAAAATGCTATCTTTTGTTTATCTCTTGGTTTCATTCTGATTTTGTGGTAACCAAATTTTAGATCTAATTTAGATAACATTGTAGTTCCCTAAGTTTGTCTAGTAACTCATTAATGGTCAGAATAGGAAAGCTGTTACGTACGGTAATCTTATGTAATGCCTGATAATCCAAGCAAAATCACTAGCTTCCATCCTCCTTTTTGACCAAGAGCATGGGATTAGAATACGGGCTACAATTTAGTCTTATGATTCTAGCTTCTAACATTTCCTTAACCAGGCACATAATCTCGGCCTTCTGAGAACGGGGATACCTATAAGGCTTGATGTTTGGCAATGACTCTCCCGATTTGAGCATAATTGCATCATCTCTAAATTTGCTAGGTGGTAGCCCTTGTGCTGGTTCTTGGATAACAGGAAATTCCTCTAACAAAGCTTGAATTTTTGCTACCACAACAGATGCAACCATTGTTTTGGGGGTCATCTCACCAAATTCCGCCCAAAAAAAAAAAACCCTTGTTCTCCACCTTTTAAAGATTGTATCGTGGTTTTCAAAGAGACCAAATTCTTGGATAACAAGGGGTCATTAGTAAACACACCCATTCACCCCCCATATTAATTTTAAGAGTAGACTTTTCCAATCTACTTTGATTTTCCCTGAAGACTCCAGCTAATTCACACCAAGCGACATGTCGGCTCCCCCTAATTCAAACAGGTAAAATGTTTGTTGTATCTTCAAACCTTGCATTTCCCTTACCACATTGTGACAAACTCCAGCACCTTGGACACAAGATCCATCCCCCACCTGAACTTCATATAGATTACTTCTATGCAAAGGAATACTAAGCTCTTCTAACAATTTAGTGGCAATGAAATAATAACACAAATACCTCACTGCACTTCATCTTGTCCACCAGTCTCATTGTTTTATTCCCTGTAATTCCCACTATGGAACTCATAGACAATGCCATGGCTGGTTCCTCGTGTTGGTTCTCTTGTACTGGTTCTGTTATAGCTTCATCTTCCACTTTTGGTTCTTCATTGTCCTCATTAACCTCAGACAACATCAATACCTGAAGCTCTTTCTTTTTACATTTATGGTTTGGCCTAAAAATTTTTGTTGCATTTAAAGCACAATCCCAGCCCCCTCTTCTTTGCTATCATCGCATCTATCAATCTCGTAAGAGTTGTTACTTCTTGAAGAGTAAGCCATCGGAATACTGATGGATCTTGAGTCCTGTCCTCCTTCACAATTGGACTCTTGTTGGAGCCAACAGTAACAATGCTCTTCAAAGGTTCTGAAAAACTAAAAGGCCTGGTGATACCGGTGTCTTATGACCTACCTGTTAATCACTAGAATAAGCTTGAGTTCCTCAATCCATCTTGACTTTTTAGCTCTTTCCAAAACAAAATTTCTATCTTTGACACTTTGGCCATATCCATTAGTTCTTGTAAGGAGTGGGTTTTGAACATTCAAATTTCAGCTTTGATTTCATCTTTCAACACATTGTTGAATGTCCCAATTCATACATCGTCAGGGGCTTCCTTTAAAGTGGTTGTGATTGACTCAACTTTTCTATATAGTACATTTCATAACAATCCCCACACTATGAATGGTGGAATCTTTACTACAAGGTCTTTCTTCAATTCAAACCATGAGTGCACTGGGTGTTTGGTTTCTTTCCACTGAAACCAATTTAAAGCTCTTCCCTCTAAGCATATAGCCATTGCATCTAGTTTTTCTTCTTTAGCCACCCAATTTAAATGGAAATATTGCTCCATGCGAAAAAACCCATCCCATTGGGTCATCTCCAGAAAATAGGGGTAAATCCAATCTACGAAGCTAGTATTTTTTTTTTCTAATTTTGTTACTACTCCTTCTAACCTCTATTGGACTAAACAAGGGGGCAACATGCGTGGTTGAAGTTGCTTTAGCAGCTGCCTTGCCCCTTTCTTTGGCTCTTCATCCACTTTTGACTTCATTCAAGACCTCGATAAGAGGGTCTCTCACCGCTAACACCTCCCTCTTTAGATTGGCAACACTCTATTCAACTCCAGCTACTCGGTTTTTGAGATCATCCATCCTCTCTTCGTTTCGAGTGCTGACCATTGCCCCAGACAGCAATTGGCTCTGACACCAATTGGGTGGAATTTGCTCTGCTATTATTTATGTATTAAGGGAATAAGATGAATTCACCTCTGTAGCAGAGGTATTATAGATGAGTAATGGCAGATTAAAGAAAATAAAGAAGAATAAGAAGGATAGTTAGCATTCGAGAGGCTAGATATAGTATTATTGACAACCCAAGTGGCTGTTAGTGATTGAATTAAATTGAACAGAACACAGAAAATTCAAACATTTAAAAAGGAAAAAACCATTGACAACCCAAGTGGCTGTTAGTGATTGAATTAAATTGAACAGAACACAGAAAATTCAAATATTTAAAAAAGAAAAAACCTAGGGAATATGACTATTGTCTGCTCAGCATATAAGTCTAATTATTTTTGTTCTTGCGATATAGGTGGGTTGATAATCACTTAGTGCATGTTCTGTCACCCAACATATACCGAAATACTTCTGAGGCCCTTGAGTCCTTTGACTATATTACGAGTAATGGTAAGATGTTCTAGTCTCTAAGTATTTATTTGATGTCGTCAGACATACATTTTTTTCATTCATATTTCTTTCCACAAAGATTTTTGTTATATGAAGTTGTCAACGTTATCTTAATATGCATAAATTTCCTAGAAACTCTAGGTTGGTTGATAAGTTAGACATATTGTTTCCAGTTTGAAGAGAGATTTATATAGTAAACAATCATTAATTTCAGATAACTGTAATTAGGCCACTTTTGTACAAGCAGTATGTTTGAGTATCTGTTCACTTAAATTCTTTCATTCTCATAAGTGAATTTTCCAACCACATTGTGAACTTAAATATAAATGAAGAACTATTCTTTCTGTTTGAAGCACCAGAAAATGGGAAGAATTATGAAACTGTAGTAGTCTTGTGATATTTAATTGTTGTCAACTGCTATATGTAGCTTAAAATGGAAACTTTTTCTCCCTAGATTATTGCTGAACTATTTTAATCATGTTATCTAGGTTCATGATTGAAAATGTGCCTTTTGAAGGGCTCAGATGAGTTTAAAAAAGTGCAGATGTGACAGTAAAAGAGGCAAGACGCTTGAATTTGTCTTGTTACCTTATAATAGATAGATATTTTAGAGAGAGAGAGAGAGAGCTAGGTAGGTAAAAAAGATGATGATGGGTAATTTTGTAACTTTCTATTTTGAATGAGGATATTATTGTCCAGAAAAATTGATTTTCTGATTCTACTTTCAAAGGAAAGCTCCAATTTCTTCCTTGTTTTCCGTAGCAGAAAAAATAAATTTTGCTATCACTCAAAAGCAACTTTATGTCGTGGCCAAGCACACCTAAAAACTAAAAATGAAGTATTTTTCCGATAAGTAAGCAGTCTTTTTCTTCTTCACAACTAGACCAAACAGGCTCTAAACTACTGGAGCTTTTATTTCTTCAATACATGGACAGAGAAGTGCATGTAGGCATCCCACACATCGCGAGGAAATCATTTGTCTTCTGATTTCTCTTTTTTAATTCTAACTACTTTGCACTGCATCCAGCTTGCGTATATCATGCATGCTTTACAAACTTCCATGCTCTCTCTAAATTTGAAGATGGGATAGTGTTTGACAGGTTATTACATTCTTATTGAATTTGATGTTGTAGGCAATTTCAGTTTTACAGAAAGAATTACAGTTAAGTATGCTGGAGCTGCAGCTATGTATTTTGTGTCCAAGAATCTGAAGAAGAAATATAACATTACTGATGAACGTGCTGCTCTTTATGAGGCGGCAGAAACCTGGGTGGATGCTCTAAATGGCCGGGAATTCCTTGGTATGTATTTTAGTGTTGTGTTAAGGAAGTTATGTTACCTTTGGAAGAGTATGCAATCATGCATTCAAATTGCTAGTGTGTGAGTGCCTGCTAAGCCTGTACTCTGTTAGTTGATTCTTGATAGTCGTGGATTGCATCCCTTTAATCATTTGAAATTATGAAAACAAGTTCACACCTACATATGTACTCTGGTGAATATAGTGAGAAATGTTTTCAGGTGTTATATATTTCATAAACAACTTCTTATGCTCTCTGCGCTCCTAGTTCGCCGAAACTAGCAAGTGGATGTGATCATGGTGCCAAAGCCCCTTATAGAGATGGAAAAGCGCAATGACTACGGCAAGAAGGATAAGAAATTATTATAGAAATTAGAACCTACAACCAAAAGAGAGCCAACTGAAGCACGAGATCCCCTCCTCTCTCAAAATTCTTTAATTCTTTCTTTTCCCCTCTTTATGGTGGTCTCCTGAACTATATGTGTATGTTGGTGTTTTGAGGAATACCGTTGTCAGTGCACCCTCAGGCAATTTCTGAATTTTCTGCCTGGTCAATGGAGTGACAGATAAATTATGGCTTTGCATATACATGGCAGGTCATAATTTGAATCATCAACTGTGTTTTTAAATACTTGAGTAATTGAACGTTTAAAGTGATGGCTTTTCTTTTGATATTCTTAATGGGCTTGTTTGACTTGAAACATTAATAGAGTATTCATGATTTAGAACCTGCATGTAATAATATGCCTTCAATGTTTGCTTCGATCTGCAGGCCTTCTTGTGATGTACTCATTATGCATTAATTTCCTTTTTCTCAGGAGGATCCAAGCCTAATCTAGCTGACCTGGCTGTCTTTGGGGTGCTGAGACCCATCCGCTATCTGAGGTCTGGCAAAGATATGGTAGAGCACACTCGTATTGGTGAGTGGTATGCAAGAATGGAGAACACTGTGGGACAGTCTTCAAGGATTAAAGCCTAAACTGAAGTTCATCGAGTTCAGACATTTTTTCCCCTTATATTGCTATGCATTCAGGTTTTTGCTCCACGTCCAATTTATTTATTAGAAGGAAAGACAGTTGGATATCTCCAGTAACATATTTGGCTCTTCACAAAGATACTGGAAGGTGCAGATAGTCCTATATATACGCAAATTTTTTCCAAACAATTAATTCTTTTAGCAAACTGAATTCATTCCTATTATAGCTGCTGTTATTGTTAAACAATCTTTTTGAGCTGTATGATAGAATAAAAATAATATAAGTTGGCTGATATTCAAATAGGCAGCAGATTTGGGCACTAGCTGCAATTGTTTGTTTTTTGTGATTTTGCTTATGCCTAAAAGCTATACTTTTTTGCATAATTTTAAAAATCGAACTAGATTGGATTGACCAGTTTGACTAGGAACCAATCTGGTTTAGGTAATAAAAAAATATCAATCAATAAAAAAATCGGTAAAGAATTGACCAAATCGGTCAAAATTAGTCAAAGTTGAACCAATTAACACTGGTTTGAACTAATCGAGACTAATTTTTTTTTAAAGGTTTTTTTTATATAATAGAATAATTTATTTAAAATAAATTTGATAAATTTAAAATAAAAAGAAATAAAAAAGGAAAGAGTTGAAATATAAAAAAAATTATCAAAAGAGAAAATATAAAAGAAGTAAAATGTATATAGTTGATTATTTTTTTACTTGCTTTCTATTATGTTGATATTTTACTTATTTAGTAATATTATTTTTTAAATATCAAGATATTCAATTAAAATTATTATTTATTTATTTTTATTTTTTTAATGATAAGTAAAATTTTAATATAATTTAAAATTTTTAAAATAATTTTTATAATATTTTAAAAAATAATCAAATATTTAAAATTTTTTTTTACAATGAAATTTTAATATATAAAATTTAAAAAAAAATTAATTATTATTAATTCAACTAATAAACTGTGATAAAAGTAATTATGAATCATATTTTATTCAATAATTAATTTAATTTTAAAAATATTATTCTTTTGCACTGCCATTATGACCTGTCATGGATTTAATATGAATCTATCAGATCGTTATGAGATGTCAAGCAACATGTGCTCGACGAAGGAAAACACTTTATTCTGTCAAGAAAAGCATTGCATTTTATTTTGACAAATTTGGGATTGGTCCACCAAAGATACAAGTAAACTACATATATACTTTGATAAACAGAAGTTAATACCTCAATCAAATGCTAAAAGCTCATCAAGCTGTTCCTCCGTCCAATGAGGGATTGAACTTTTTGGAATTAGGATCTCCCTATTCGTTTCTATCTGGTTTTTTATCCGAGTTTCCTGACCATCATATTCAGATATATCAATCAAGTTTGATGATGAACCATTGTTTTGAGCACTCCGTGCTGGATTGTCTCCTTCATCCAATTTATTAGGGTTTGATTGGTCTTCCATCTCAATCTCAAGCTCACCGCCAGGGGGTACTTCCACATGTTCAGCAATACTAGCATGTTTACCCTTTCTCAGGGATGCGTTCTTCCTGTCCAAAACAACATTTTGGTTTCCGTTGTTTCTATTATCAGAATGGTTGCTTCCTGAGTCTTTATCTTCTCCCTTTTGCTTATCGATATCTTCCATCCCTTTAAACCTTAAATGCAGGGAGAGATTAGTAATAATTCCCTTAGTTCTTTCCTGTGGCAGAGACAAAGTATTGCCCGGCATCCATAATTTTTCGTTGCTTTCTGTAACGAAGAAGGCTAATTTATGAGCATATATGTATTCTACGAGTGTTAACAGTAAGGCATCAGAATAAATAGAACACCTCCTCACCCATACAGGCAGGAGGAGCTCATAAAAGAACGTGGTCCAGATTACTATTTATGAACTTAAATACCTACCTATACTAGGAGCAGTGCGTCTTAAAGGTGTCGGATAAATTTCTGATGGAGCTTCACTGTCCTCAGAAAAGATCTGTTCAACACAAACAGCTTATGAGCGCACAAACAAAAACTTAATAGAGCAATATATTTCTGTCGACAATAAACATACTCAATCGGGGAAACTATGCAGATTCACGTATTGAAAAGAAAGAAATGGAAAAATATTTCACACTTGCATTCGAAGTGATTAAGAATTTGATGAGGATTCGTTCTCAATGATATTGCATCAATACAAATGAGTTAATCAAATTTGCTTTCACCCCTTTTTAAGAACCTACTTGGACAAGCGAAATGGCACAACCCCAAACTTCAAGCCAATAACTCGCGATTCTGGGGCTGTGAGCCTGCCACCCATTATTTGAGTTATTCATGTAATTTGACTATTATTATTTGCTAAAGATGAGTTTATTTTCCATTCACTCAGGAATCAATCAAACACAACTTTCCATCTGTATAAAGTTCTAAACGCTAAATTTAGCACATCTGATCATTTTCAGCTAATTAGGAGAGAATATAATTCATTTCATGCAAGAAGACTCTGGTCTTAAGCCCTCTCCTCTGCTGCCAACTCTGATAGACAAACACATCAAATCTTCATGGCAGTTTTGTTTCTCCCTCCATTAAGATGAGATGCCTAATCAGAAACATTTCTCTAGTCTATATTGTTCTTGTTTGATTCAGCTGCATCACTGAAAGAACTGAAAAACCTCAAGCATGCTTGAAGCCTCTATTGATGGTCTTTCAATATAGTCAACCCTAAGATGCATATGATTCAGTATATATTTCAACTATGGATGGTTTAGAAAAGGCTAGAGAATGAAACGGGGTGGGCCAGGTGAGGAGGGGGTAGGGAACTAATGCTTGAGAATGTTTGTTGCTGGTATCAATTGAGGTCAAAGTGGATAGTAGATCTCAAATGAAAAGTTTTACGATATGGCTTACAGTTTAGTTCATAGCATATATGATTACTTCAAAAAGGTTTTATTTTGAATTATGTAACTGTGAAGATGAAGATGGCCCCATACCTTGACTATGTTGCGCAATGTTATATTCAGATAACAAACAGAGCGAGTGGGGTAAAACACAGCAACCTGAAATAAGAGGACAAGTTGGTGTAACCAAGCAAATTTGGTCATCAGGCTCCAAGTTGTCGCCAGGAAAAGGAAAAGGAAACCAAAATTCAACCCAAGACAAGAACTAAGCATTTGTTGACACAAAATGCTTCTATATTCAAATAAATGAGTAACAGACCTTTTGGAGAACCAAAACCGAACTAACTTTTATGTCCTTCCCAAATTCTCCCTCAGTGAGGACTTTACGATGTACACTAGCACCAATCGTACTCGAGGGATCCTGAAATTCAAAGTCGGGTATCTCAGATATTATTATCGTGAGAGAGAACCAGGGAGACATATCACGAATGCATTTTCTAATGCACCACATTCACAGTTCCAATTATACCTTTAAGGTCACCATCAAATCTCCAAGACCATTTGGAGTGCACGATTTGATAACGGCAACGACCTGTTTCCAAGCAACTAAATATTTAAAAGATACTCATATAATAGAACTTTCAAAAATTAAGCCCGGCACAACTATGTACATACTAGCGTAATACAGAGCTATGTTAGGATGTGCCTTTCCCTTATTTCCCATGAATGCCAAGCCATTATGGATATGTGAATAACATCAAATCATCTTCTGAATCATTGACAATACCTGACCTACTCGTTCAATATTGAGATGCTTCTTAATTGAGCTCAAAGGCGTACCAAATGCCACACTATTGCCATCGACCATGCCTAAAAAACAGAAAGAAAAAGAAATATCGAAATTAACCAAGTACTGATGAGTCTTAGAATAGCTTTCCAAAATCAGCGATAGTTTGACAAGATTATAGATTATTTCAAAGGAAAATTAACGGAAAAACGCTATGAAGAACCTTCTCGACGAAGCCAGTCCAAAGCAGAGCGCCAGGCATTGTTGTTAAAATCGTGATCATTATTATCGCCATTTTCAACCACCCGCCTTATGAATTCTTGGGTGGGAATGGGGTCCGCGGCATCTTCCAATAAACTCTGGTGACCTAGAGCTCTGCGCTGCATCGCGGCCTGAACGGCACCGGCAGGACCGGGAATGAGGCGGTGTGGGGGAGTAGTGGGCTTCGATTGCGGCAAAAGAAATTGGGAATGGGAAGTGGTTAGGGTTTCAGGGGAGGACTGGGGACTGTGTTGAAAATTTAGCTGCGGCTGAGAAGCAATGGTCGTGGCGGTGGTGGTGGGGGTGGCAACATGGGTGGTTTTGGGTGGCAAATCGAGATGGTGGCGCTTGCAAGGGCGAAGGAAAGAGGAGAGGTCAGAATCGTCGACGTCAAGAGCTTCCCAGGGTTCCATAACATTTCATCGTTCTTTTTTCTTCGGTGAACGTAACTTATTATAGACAGCGGAGAGAGCACAAAATCGAGACAAATCAAAAGTGTAGCTGCAGGCGCGGGAACTCCATTGAATTGAATCATTCACTTGGTAAGTTGGGATTAGGGCCTTGGGCTAGGCTATCTTTGTTTCTTTACCACTAGACCAGCCTCTAATACATTATAAGTTCTTTTCTCAATTTATTTTTAAATAAATAATTAATGTATGATTATTTTTGGAATAAATTACATTAATTTTTCTTTTAAGATTGGGCTAAATTATAATAAATATTTTTCTTATTTTAAAATTATACTCATCTTCCCTTCAATTCATTTTCTGTTAATGAAATTAAATTTTGACACAATATATATCTCTGTAAAAAATAAAATTATTTAACTATTTTTAATATGATATAAAAAATAAAATCACAATATCATATAAAAAATTAACATTAACTTGATTGTTTTTACTATCATTTGTATCTACTATATATATATAAAAGTTGGGTACTGATTACTATTTATTACTGTTTGGAATTATTTTTCATAGCCTGTTCATTTTTGGGATTCACTTTTTTTTCCCCTTCTTTTTAAACATTACTCGTTGACTATCGCTCTAGGTTGAGCTCTGTCGAGCATTACGCATTCTTTCACTATCCTTTTCTGCCTTTCTTTCTTTCTTTCAAATTTCAAATTTTAAATTTTCTAAACATATATTCCCTCTCTCTCATATTTAATTGATGATTATAGAGCGCGAGTGATGAAACCCCGCGTTGCTTGCTTTCTTCGATTTCAATTAGAACACCCAATGATAGCAACAGAGCAGGTTATAGATGGAATGCAAATGCTCAATAATCCTTATTGCTGTCCTAAGCCTTATTTTCATTCAGATTATATGAATCACGTCATCGTTGTCCTAAGCCATAAGGATTTTCAACTGGATGTGGGGACAAAAGTTGTTGCTCTTAGCAGACCTCCCTTGTCAATCTAGGAATCCTGATGTCGAAAGAAAAGCTATTAGTTTGCTTAATCCTGATCTGGAATCACCCGTGTCTGAGAAGACTTAGCGGACCTCCATCACTGAACCAGCATTAGCAAAGAGAAACAAAACAGGTAACGGTCCTTACATTACTTTGTAGAATTTCGGGGATATGTATACTAAAGCGCATGGATATGACTTCTGTTTTTTCACTTTAAAAAGAAGCTAATTGTACAATTTATGACTGATAGTAAATTTTACCATTAATGGGATGTCCACCCTGGTGTACGGGGAGAGGATTTAAATTTATAAAGGTGAAAGTGCTACACTGTGATAGTGGATAAGAACTAATGCTATTTTGCCCTTGGTCGATGGATTAGAAATGGTGATGCAAAACTAATCATTGCTGTGCTTTTAAGTGGCATTCTTGAGTGGTTTTGCCAATAGATATTCCGACTTGCCTGGAATAAGGATTTTAAATTACTAAGGTAGTCACGAAATTGAGAATTCTAAGTGAGAATCAGTATTTAGCAGTTTTGTTTTGAACTTTTGCAATCTATTCTACAATGTTCTCAATGGTGGATACAGGGACAAGAAGCAAACTAAAAATTTAGGAAATGACCACTGGTTTTTCTTGCTACATGATTGCAAAACCATAGTAGCAAGTTCAGCCCTTTTTTGTCATTGAATTTTTTTGAGCATATTTGTTTTCTGTTTCTTATATTGCGTATCCAGAACAAAAACCATTGTTAAGAAGGACACTTTGTTGGGAAAAGTATGTATTTCACATGAGAAACAAAGAAACTTATAATGTAAGCTCTACTTCTATTATAATACTTATCTTTGAGTGACTTAATTAGTAGTTTGCTTGACACCTGGGTAAACTTTCTCATACCTTTTTCTACTATGGGATCAAATGCTTTTGTTTTATGAACATTTGTAGATTTGCTTGAAAACGTAGGTGGGTGAAGTTAGGAAGAAGATTTTGTTTGAAAGGTGAGATAAGTTGGATCTGGCAATGAAGGAGTTATTAGAGGGCTTAAAGCAATTGGAGGAGGATTTAATGTGAGAGTTGGTAAGAGCTTCCTGTTATGCTCCGTTGGTTAGAAGATCTAATGTGAGAGGTGGCAAGAGCTTTGGTTACTAGAGGGCTTATAGAATTAATGTAGATTAGTGGAAGCATTATTTTTTTGGGTACTGTGATGCTGTATAATATTCGCTTAAAAGCTTCCTATATGTCAATGCCATCAATTATGAGTACTTAGTTTTTTATTTAATGTAAGAGTTGGTAAGAGCTTCCTTTTATGCTCCATTAGCAATTGGACGGTCTCCTTAATCATATAAATAAATTCTTTAATTTATGCTCTATATATGTGGTTTACTTTGCTAATTCTCATACCCAGTTCTAAAATGGCATGTTGTGCAGAAGGAAAGCGATCTCCAACATTTAACCGGACATTTAAGTGAAAAAATGAGTATCTTGCCGATCAACAAGATATTAGTATAGCTGAGAATCAAGAAGATTTAAGTTTATATTAGTCAATTGTGGGACTAGCACGTAAGTAACTTGAGTAATGTACAAAATCTTTATTTGATGTGCAGTTAAATCTCATAATTAAGAGATTATACTAATATCATAATGATTAATTTAGTAGTAACTACGGTTAAATGAATTGGTTTTTTGATTTATTATAAATAACTTATAATAAGTGAGTTATCTATAAACCTATTTAAGAAATAAAAATTTAACTCATAATTCACTATTTATATTAATCAAAGTTAGATTTGATGTTAAGACACTCTAAATAAACTTACATTTCCTCAGTTGTACCCCATTCTTCATCTTCCACCTACTATAATTTGCTTCATTGGTTTCTAATCCCATTATAGATTCGAATGAAAGGACCGGATAATATACCCATTGAAGTATGGAAGAGTTTAGGAATGAAAGGTATAAGCTGGCTCACAAAGTTATTTAATGGAATTATGAGATCTCAGAGGATGCCAGATGAGTGGAGAAAAAGTACTTTAATCCCTATTTATAAGAGTAAAGGGAACATTTAAAATTGTGCAAATTATAGAGAAATTAAACTCATGAGCCACACTATGAAATTATGGGAAAGAGTAATTGAGCGAAGGTTAAAGAAAGAGAGTCAAGTTACGGAAAATCAATTTGGTTTTATGCCAGGAAGGTTAACTATAGAAGCAATATACTTGTTGCGAAGATTAATGGAGAGATATAGGGAGAATTAAAGAGATTTACACATGGTGTTTATTGATTTAGAAAAAGCATATGATAGAGTGCCAAGAGGAGTTCTATGGAAGGCTTTGGAGAAAAAAAGAGTTCGTATAGCTTATATTCGAGCAATCTAAGACATGTATGATAAGGTTACAACTAGCGTAGTAACAAAAGGTGGACTTACAGAAGATTTTTCGATAACTATTGGTCTACATCAATGGTCAACTTTGAGCCCTTATCTTTTTACCTTAGTTTTGGATGTGCTTACTGAACATATCCAAGAGCCGGTGCCACAGTGTATGCTTTTTGCAGATGATATTGTCCTAGTTGGAGAGGTGGAGATAAACTTTGGAAGCTCATGGCTTTCGTTTAAGTAGAAGTAAAACGGATTATATGGAGTGTAAGTTTAGTAAGAGGCACACCACTTCTAGCGTAGATGTAAAAATTGGAGAACATATCTTACCACAAGTCACACGATTTAAGTATCTTGGATCCATCATACAACATACCGGGGAAATAGAAGAAGATGTGGATGAAATGGAGGAGTACTTCGAGTGTTATTTGTGATAGAAGAGTACTACTCAAACTTAAGGGTAAATTTTACCGCACAGTTATAAGACTTGCAATGTTGTATGGAACTGAGTGTTGGGCAATAAAAAGTCAACAAGAAAATAAGTTTAATGTTACAGAAATGAGAATGTTGCGGTGGATGAGTGGACACACTAGACGAGATAGGATTAGAAATGAATGCATTAGAGAGAAGGTGAAAATCGCACCTATTATAGAATCGAGACTTAGGTGGTTTGGTCATGTGGGAAGGAGACCTATAGAAGCCCCCGTTAAGAGAGTAGATGTGATGGAGAATAGTCCAATAAGTAGAGGTAGAGGAAGACGAAGAAAAACTATAGGAGAAATTATTAAGAGAAATTTAGATTTAAATGATTTGTCTAGAAATATGATTTATGATAGAGATTTATGGCGTCGATTGATCCATGTAGCCGACTCCACTCAGTGAGAAAAGACTTTGTTATTGTTGTTGTTGTATAGATTTGAACGCTTTATCTGGTATGATCTGACCATATCCCCCATTCTTTTTTGCAATTGGTATTAGAGTTATATTTTCTAATGCGATTAAATTTCTTACTTCTGATTCATCCACTGAATCTAAGAATTAATCTAGGATTTGGTTATCTTTATCATAAGCTATAATCTATGTTTATTTGCTTCATGCTGTGATCGTACACAAAGGAAAATTTTAGATTGAGTTTTGAATCTGGACCCGAATTTGGGTGTAGCATTTTTGTAAAATTTTGGTTCGATTTCTATGTGGGGATTGTTATTCACATGTTTATTATTCTATTAATCTTCTCTGGTCGCGTTAGAAGCTCAAATCTGAGGTAGATTGAATATGAAGAAAAAATTTTTCAGATCTAGTTTTAGGGTTTACTGCTTTCTTGATATTTTGCATTTTCTTTTCAGATTCTTCTTGCATATTTGTTGTAAATAATTTCTGGGTATTTTGTTACCTCTAAATCGCTTGAAAATAGCTACCTTGAAACTTTAAAGCATTCTTCACTGGTGGAAAATCACCATTTCTGTGCACTGTGAGGTTGTGGAAGAAGATGCATTTTTGCATCTTGTGTGAAGCCCACACACGCCTAGTTGCACGTGGTGCGTGGGATAGACATATTATAATGTATTAACACCTACTTCAGTATTCCTTCTTTCCACGCACACATTTATTTGCACACACTTATTAAAGGCTGCTTTTGTAATGCAACATGGAGGAGTAGCCACATCAGAGGTATATTGTAGGTGAGAACATAATATAATATTTTTAAAAATTATTTATATATTCATGCATGCACCCACATTTATTCAACATATAATATATATTGTTTTAATTATATTATATCAACCTAGATATATAATGTGCAAATGCCCAGGCTGTGATCCAAATATTATAATGGTTATATTGCAATCTTACTTGATGCTATAAATGTTTAAATGAAAATAAATTATTTTATTCAGTTAATGTAATATTTTTTTGTTGTAATATTTTTGAGCTGCATACTCTTTGAATTTTAGATTAAAAACAAAATTTTGTGCATAATTTACATATATTTTTGTATAATATATTGTTTACACTCTCATAATTGTGCATGTTGGTATGTGAAAGAATTTTGATCATTTATGCACTGTTATGTGCCTTATTAAAATTGAGTTTTAAACCCAATTTTGTGTGAATTTTGAGGATTTGATGATAGCAATCATGATAATGGGAATTTGGTATTTTATAATCGTGTATCGCAAGTTCAATTATAAAATGATTTCAATAAACTTAAATAATAGTAACCATTGGTTTAATATGATTTGCAGTTATGCATGATTTATCTTAACCATAATTATATATATCATGTTATTTGCTTGGCATACTCATACCCTTGTTACATCATTATTATGAGTAATTGTTGGTGTTAATTATTGTTAAGCATGAATAAATGATTTTGCTTGTTGTATCTTGTGGTTGTGTACTCACTTATCGTGAAACTAATAACAAAAGTGTTTTGATTAATTTGATCATAAAAAAAATATTTTTTAGCCAAATTTTGACATTTTCTTTATAATGAACCTAAAAGGGGTTTTTTTTTGTGGAGATAAAACAAAATTATGAGCACTTATGATAATTCTAAAAGATTTTAGTAATGAAAATGAGTATTGTCTTTATGGTAAACCACTCACATAATTGTTCATATCTTTATATATATATATATATATTAATTGTTATATGAGAGAAAGATATTATAAAATTGTGGATGAATTCCAATCTTCTATCAAGATGCATCCTTGAAAATAATATATGGATGATTTTAGATGTAATTTCCCTTTTTGAGCATGATTTGATTTCACAATCTTGATATTAACATATTGTATTTTGTATACCATGTCATCCAAATTACATACTTATATTCTCTTATGCACTATTATTATGGTATATTAAAGATATCATTTGTTTTGAGTCTAATAGTATATCTTTTATTTGCTTATAAGATAATTTTAGCTTTTGACACTTTGTGATTGTGAGCTCACCTATAATGAGACTAATCATAAGGGGGTTTTGTTTTAATTGAAACATTTAATTTGGTTAATATGTATACATATATATATTGGAATATATATCTTTTATCAATTTCTGCTGGGTAATTATATTAATAATACATATGCTCTATTTGCATAGCATTGTTAATGTATCTCGTCATTATTGTTACAAAAAAAGCCCTTATATATTTGTGAAAATTTAAAGACACATTCATATAAATGTGCAACTTTCACATGTATAGTGATAAGTGTCTCATAATATTTAATTCACAATTAAATTGTGAAACTTTATGAGAGATACATTAGCCATTTGTTGCAAAAATATGTTCTTTTATAATAATTCATATAAATTGTGTTTTACTTTAAGTAATGAATATTTGTTTATTTATGTTGAACGTTGGTTATTGAATTATATGAGATATATTATACAAATGATATAATTGAAACCAAGCACCAAGAATAACTAAATACGCACTTTTTATTTCTCTTATATTCTCTCTTTTTTAAAAAAAATCTCTATATTTCAATTCTTTCTTTAGCTAGTATTTTCTGTTTTTAATTTGTTAAATTTATTCAAGATAAAATATTTTATTATATAAGAAAAATTTTGAAAAAAATGAAAAACTTCATTAACTGGTTCAAACTGATTTTTAACAGGTTTGGTTTTGACAAGTTCAGTTGATTTTCTATTAATTCTTTGGCTAACCGATTTTTTGAGCTAATCGAATCAGATCAAAAATCGATTCTTAGTCCAATCAGTTGAATCGGCCAATTTGGTCCAATTTTAAGAACCATAATATAAAGCCTTAATCATTTGGGAATATTATTGATGTGATTTTCAATTAGGACATTTATTAGTTTTCTTATAGAACTAAATATTTAAGTTAAAAACTTTACTACCTTTCAATCTACATCCCTCCCGTCTACCAATCCTCGAGATTAGAATTTATAAATTATAACAAGGCTCAATATTAATAAAGCATGTCTTATCAATAAGAAGCTTCATAGCAAGCACAGATTTGCAACTAATGCAACATGAAAGGCTATTACCTCTTAACGAGTGACACAAATAGTGGAGAAGCCCCAAGGAGTCCAACAATAAAAGTAAACAATATAACTCCATCCTCAAAATTGTTCAAGATAAATTGACCTTTACATGAGAAAATTATATTATCAATGAAATGACTCTAACTTCTAATTATTATAATTAAAGTTAAGCACATGATTAATAATCATAAAATTTAAATTAGGGTTGGAAGTTATTACAACTAATTATATTCAGAAAAATATAAGGAAATTTGAACTTTAATATTATTAGTATCATCAACTATACAATTACAAGCACTTATGTACATCAGGGAAATAAACATTCATTTATAAGCCTTTGATTCTATTATCCATTAATTCTAACTCATAAAAATTTCTTACAAGTATTTTTAAATCATTCCTTAGTATTACCATAAAAGAAACTAAGGTTTCTAGGTGAATATGAGAAATTGAGCACCTTTGCCGCAGCTAAATTCCCTTTCGCTCGGCCAATTACTTTCGGGTTCAACTCCTTACACCTCCACAAATTTCACGTATTTCACCGCGGCCAAATACCCCTTTCGCCATGGCCAAATACCTTCTGGAACGCCTCCAAACTTACTTCTCAAACTTAGCCATGGCTAACTTCACTATTCACCACGGCCAATTTCTCTCTGTTTTCTTCCCTAGCAGGTTCGCCACATTTGGCCGAGGCCAATTAAATGTTGGCCGTGGCCAATTCCTCTCTGTTACCATTTAGCCTAGGCCAATTAAATGTTGGCCACAGCCAATTCTCTTCTGTTCCTATAACTCCTAAGATTTCATCTCATGCTCTCCAATTCTCCTTTTAGCAACCATCTAGGCTATTTTAACTTAGTTTGTGAAGATTTAATGTCTTTCTTTTACCTAATCTACTTAACACATCTATCATTACCCATTTAAAACTCGAATATAGATCTTTAACCCTCTAGCCACCATAAACCAATGAGTTCATAGATCAATAACAATAAATGTATTCTAGTCACAAGGTGCATGGGGTCAATGCTTAATGTTCATACAAAATTAAATCACTTATCCATTGTTAGCTAATTACAATCATAATGTTCAATCCTATGATAATTAAATTACATATACAGTCCTTATACTTGGCAACTCATGATGCAATGCAGCAATGATGCAAAACTAGCAATCTAGTTACAATACAATTTGACAAGGTTCCCAAACCTATGTGCTACCAAACCATTTAATAAGCTTCTATTAATTTTCTCCTTGCCATTAAGAGGTCCAGTCCCTGAAAATGTTAGCCCACAACGGGGTGAGATATACAATCTCAGTAACAAAAGGCAAATTTCATATATATGTACAGATTAATCAATACAATGCAATTTCATATCATTAATACCAAAATCATCAATTCAATTTGCAAATGAACTAGTTGAGCTACCAATGACTACTGTCCCATACCAGCAATCATACATAACATATTAATGGCTAATAACATCGGGAGAGGTCCATCCACGGCACCTGCTCCATAATGAGCACAACCAGGGCTCAGTGCATCTGGGGTTTGATCACAACTTGGTACTCGATCGAAGCACATGCACGGGTGGCAATTACACCACAACTCTACCATGGACTCACAAGGTCTAATTACAATAACAATAAAGTAGTTAACTAATCATTTAGCATTTCAAAATTAAACATGTGTAACAAATATCATATTAATATGAGCATATACATGGAATTAGGAAAATAACCCCAGTTACCCCAATGAAGCCAATTACTCATCCTCTAGCTACCATAATGATTCAAAGCACACCAGACCTAACATAAGCATAATCATCATTATTCAACTACTATTAGTAAGGAATTTCCTTATTCTCAGATGAATCTTAACAAGAGTACATTAAGAACTTCTTACCCACGCTTCTTAAGGGTCTACAACACCAATTCAAGGTCACAATAATAAGAACTCACAATGTGTCACTCCTAATATCTCTATTTTTGCACATGTAAAAGCCAAGCACCAAAATTCAGTCTAAATGATGGAAATTCAGTATATAAACCACATAAGAGAAGAGGGAACACTTACCCATACACCTAAGGAGTTAAATGGACTAAGTTAAGCCTCAACTATCAAGAACACACCATGAAAAATTTCAAAATTCGGATTTCAATCATCAAGCCCAGAAAATTCAGTTTTTCACCATTATCTCCTTGCAATTTTGCACAATAACAGAACCCATTATGATAATCAATCCTTAGGGGTATTTTCTAGCAAAGTAATACACAAAATGGAAGGGAAATGGTTACCTAATCATCCCTCTAACCTCCAACTCCGAAAATCTTGTAATAATCATCCAAGAACCATATTCCATCCTAAGAAGAGATGAAAGATTCTCAAAATGACAAACTAATCATACCAAAATGAAGAGGAGAATGAGAGGGACATGTTTTTATATAGATTACCTTGGCTAAATCTTCCTCTAGAAGTGAGAAATGGTGGAGGAATGCAGAAAAACCCTGCCTCCCTCTCAACCTCCGAATTTTAATTTGCCTATTGTGTTTTTTCAGTAGAATGGGGAGGAGGCTAAGTGTATTTAAGAGTTTAGTTGTGTTTAAGTTGGGTCCCAAATGGGTCGTGGGTTGACCCGAAGGCCCAAATCCTCATGGGTTTTAATTTTTATGCTTGTTGGGCCTTATTTCATGAGTTGGGCTGCAGAAATTTGATTGGGTTAGGCCAAATTCTAAGAGTCAATCCAACTTGGGTCTGCATAATGTGTGTTGGGTCAACTATAAGAACTCATATAAATTGGGTCTTGGGCCTCTATTTCACTAAATCATATTAGGCTATTTGCTAGGTGATCTCTCTTAGCCCAAGTCTCATGATAAAGAATTTGGCTTGCATCTAGAATCATTGGGCTTTTATAAATCCTTATTCATGACTTACTCAAATAAATTTTGGGCCCAAATTAAGCCTTAACCCAATTGAAAACTTAAACCTATATTAATAGCTTTATTTCTTTATAAATTTTCGTTCATATAGTTTACCTAATTATTCCATAATAGTTATTCTTAATTATTCCAAATACATTATTAACACCTTAAATAAATTTTGGGATATTACAGTCAACAACTAATACATTCTTAAAATTTTAGTGCTACATAATACATTATTAGATGAAATAGAACAGAACTTAAGGATAAGTTCATATATACAACAATGAAACAATGACAGTTATCTTATAGTATATAGAACCAAAATTCTACCCCATAGAGATTGATACTTCTTATGCCATTTTGATAAGTAATTATGACAATAGGGAAAACTAGGTTTCTCAACTCATAACATCTTTCTTTGTCTCCTATCATAATTATCATAGTAATTTAACTAAAATTTACATGTGTGCTATTTCAATTCAGGTAATGCTCTAATTCAAATTTGATTGTGTGGATAAATCATATGGCTGTACCCAGCTCATTTCATAGCCATGATATTATCTTATATTCTTGTTTTGATAGAGGAACGTTTGAAAGGATTGGGATCTTTTACATTGAGAATCCTATAAATTTTCCCTATAGTGAGATTTTGTGAAGAGGTGCAAAACTTAAAACAAAATAAAAAGAAAATATAAAATAAAAAGAAAAATTGATTGTGAGATACTGCAGAAAAAAAATTTATAGAATATTCATTACAAAGGATCCTAATCCAATTTAGAAAAGGGTACTAATTTAACAAATTTTTTTTAGTTGCTCATGCAATAAGTCAATAACTATTTTAACTTATAAGTCACATAAAATATGTTGTTATGTTTTAATGTGTAACAAAAAACTAAGCCAAGAATATAGTAAAAAAAATGATAATATGCTACACATGGGCATTGAGTTTTTCAAATCAATAGTATTATTTGGGAACAAATAAGGTTACACATGCAAAATATAATTGATAATTAAGGATTCAATTTGATTAGTAAGTCAGGGTTCCTATTGTGTAATAAATGCCTTTTATAGTTTTATTATTACTATAAACATCTTGATTTCTTGTTCTTATTAGAATTCATTATGTTCCTAGTAGAGCTCTTGGGGTCCTATATATATGAGGAAAGAATCATGGCTCTTTCTTATAATTCATTTTAATAAATATTCGCCCTACCATGCCTTTTTTCCCCATCTCTGTCACCACCTTTATCCCTCTTTCCTTCACTTCTCCTTTCTATTGTCTGTTATCTTGTTCTTTCTCAAGTTTTATAGGAAAACATTATGTTCAACATCACGTATTCATACAATCTTATGAAACCTTTAGCAAGGATATTAAATCTTGATGTCATGAACTATTCAAAACAAAAATATCACCAATCTCACTAGGCATAAGAAATTAAACTAATCAACAATATGATGACAATAAGTTCCAAAAGGTAAGAGAAATTTTTGCTATTCATGTAAAAGATCAAAGCATATCTTACTGTACTCTGGTACTAACTGTGCAAGTACAACTTTTTGTGCAAGTTCTTCGTGTTTCATTGACACCGTAGCTTGTTATCACTCCTTGGTCCAAAACATGGAAAATAAAAAAAAAATGCTTTTAGCATGTTTAATGAAGTTAGTACACTCACAACAAATATAATGTGAACTTTTCATTTTCTTTTACTTCAATCAAAAAAATAAAGAATGAAAGTAAAAAGAAAAAAGAAAAAGAAAATCTAAGATGAATATCTAACTTTGTTCTGTAACACTTTTCCTTTGTTTATTCTACTAATTATTGCTGTTGAAAATTTTTTATTAAATTCATAAACTGCTTCACAAATCTAGTATTAACGTCGAGCACCATATGACATGTAATTGATGAAAAATGTTATACCAACTACTACCAAAAAGAAAAGGAAAAAAAGGGTTATACCAACTACAATGAAAAGGAAAGGGGAAAAAAGGTGCATTGTAATCTTATTATCTCGAAGTAATAGCTCTTATAGGTTGAAAGGAAAAACAAGTAGATAAAATTATACTAGTAGTAACGAGAAGAAAGCAAAGTGAAGAGGAACACAACAAATTTTGCACCTATCTTAGTAGATTCACCACAACAATATTGTATTCATTATTAGTTACCAACTGCCACTGGACATTTCTAATATAGAGCAAACTTGACATCAAGTCCCATAGTTTTCATAACAAGTAGAAGCTTTAACCCAATAGAGTGGCTAGATTGTAAACATTGAAAAATTCACTATTTTGGATAGTTTGTTGTGGCTGTTAGACTATATATGTAGGACATAGTTGCATAGGATCTAATTTATTACTCGAAATGAAATCCAGTTGGAATCGATCAATTTTTTAGAGAAAACTTTAGTGAGAGAAAGTGAAAAGAGAGAGAAATAACTTACTTGGCCACACACCTTAAACAAAGACGGTTTATATATATATACATGCACACATATACATACACACACACACACACACACATATATATATATATGCATCATATATATACACACACACACACACATATACCAACATAACCTTCTGCTAATATAAATAAAATAACTAACTCAAAAATATGTTATAAATTGGGATCTCTATTTTAATAGGCTTATGGACGGCCTAATAAGTTATCTATAATATAAGATCTAATCTATTTTAGTTAGTGTTAAATACAAAATTAATTATTTAATATTATTAAATATAATTTGTTAATTAGTTCAATAATTGATTAATGCTAATACACAATTAAATATTCCAACAACAGCTTAGTGCATGCATATGAAAATATTTGATTTTCCAAAAAAAGAAAAGAAATCTAGAACAAAAGAATAATTAGAAAGAATAAAGTCAACTAAACAATAAGGTAATTAATCATTTGGATCAAATCAAATTTCATCTAATATTTGTTCAAAAGTGATTTGGACAAGACAATTAAAAATCTCTAACTTATAGAAACAAAACAATGAGTCCATGAATCAAAGAGAATCAAATTACTAAGTTATCAAAAATTTTAACAAATTGATTAAAAAAATGAGAAATTATTAGAACTTGCTTGGTGTGAGGGATCAATCTAAGGAGAAAAAAAAACTTACAAAGTAGAAGTTGTTGGGAGAAAAGAATGATAGGCATGACCTTGCAAGAAGAAAAAGCCAGAGAATAGTACCTAATCACTATCCTGTAAATATATGATATAATTCTTCCAGTAATTCGACATACACATATAGTTAAACGGAAATGCGTACCTTTATCCATAATAGCAATGTCTTAAAGACAAGATTTTTAACTAATGGACCATTTTGTGTGACGGACACTAAGAGAGCAAGGAAGTTGATATGATATGGCCTCATCAAGAACTTTTTTATATATAGCCTATTAAGGAATAAAAACCATTGTTAATAATTTTAATTCCTCATAAAATGCCATGAAACTAAAATGAAAACTGCATAATTAATATTAAAAACTCCTAAGGACTATTAAGGTGGAATAATAAATGAATAATGAAGGACCATTAATTCTAATATTCTCCTACTTAATCTGAATATAATCTTTCTACATAGCAATTTCTTAAACATAACCAAAAATACATTACAAGGATTATAGTGATAAGTCTTTCAAAAAATGAGTATTAACTTCCATGTATCACTTATAACATACCTTTGAACTTAATGGTAGTATATACTTTATGAATAAATCTTAAATATTTATTTGTGTTCAACTTAAATATTTGTTAATTTCGCAATATGTATATATGAAGAAAATAGAGATAAAAACCCATAATTTAAATTTTTTTCACTTAAATATACCTCAATTAAACTAATGGCACCACATGAGGTCTAAGTTCTATACAAGATACATGATTTTTAAATTCTTTCAGATGCATCCTTTTAGTTAAATGGTTAGCAAGTTTTTCTTTTATTGGTATGTGTTTTATGATCACTTAACTAGCTTTCATATGCTTCTTTAAGGTTAAGTATTTCATGTTAATATATTTATTATGACTGTCACTCTTATTATTCTTAGCTATGAAGACTGTATTTATTTTGTCATAGAACACTCTAATAGGCTTAAAAACTAAATCCAAAATTTAAAGGCCAATGATGAAATTCTTCCACCATATTCCCTATGAACTTTCTTTAAAACAAGATATAAATTTAACCTGCACAATAGATATAGCAGTTAAAGACTACTTTTTACTTTTCCATATAATGGCTCCTTTAATGAGCGTGTAAATATATCTAAATATTGACTTTTTGATGTTAAAGTGTCATACTATATTTGAATTTGAATAACCAACAACTTTCAAACTGTCAATTCTACTAAACATAGGTTTTCCAATGAACAAAACCTAGATTACTTTGGTATCTTTCCAACATCCTAGCAATAAGTAGACTTAAGCAAACATCAAATTTCTAACCACTAATGTATACAAAAAAATTTCCATCAATTTTCTTTTTTAAATAATTTTTTAGGCACTGGAACAAAGTAAATTTGTCCTCTTTCAAAATAAGTACTTCACGTGGTGAACAATTTTATATCTAAAAATGTTTTAGAATTTTATTAATATAGGTTTCCTGTGACAATCTTGAGACACTTTGAGATTTGTTTTTATGGATTATGCCTAAAACATAAAATGCTTTACCCATATATTTCATTTCAAAATTTTTAAACAAAAATTATTTCACTTTATGTAACAGCTCTAAGTCATTAGATGCAAGCAAGATACCATTCATATGTAGAACTAAATAGATGATTTTATTCTTACTGACCTTATTGTATATATATTGATTTATGATATTTTTAACAAAACCAAAAGACATGATTACATAATGAAATTTTAAGTATCATTATTGTAAGGCTTATTGAAATCTGTAAATAGACTTTTTAAGCTTGCATACCACGTTTTTTCTAGCATTTGAGATGAACCCATCATGTCGTTTCATATACATCTCTTCCCCAATGCTACCATTAAGGAAAGCCATTTTTCACATCTATTTGATGTAACTCACAATAAAATGAGGAGTAAATGTCATGATTATGTGAAAGGAATATTTGTTTGATATAGGAGAAAATGTCTCTTTATAATCGATTTCCTTTTTTTGTATGAAACCTTTGGTATCTAATATAGCCTTATAGTGTTCAATATTACCTAGTAAATTCATCTTGGTTTTAAAGATCTATTTACAACCAATAACTCTACCTCTAGTAAGTGATTCTATAAGTTCACAAACATTATTACTTGCCATAGATTTCATCTCATCAATCATAACATTATGCCATAATTTGAAATTTACACTACTTTTGAAAATGCAACAGGGTCATTTTCAACATTTATATCATAGTCATACTTAAATAGATATACAATATAATCGCTAGAAATTGTTAGTTTCTTAATTCTAATTAATCTCCTCAATTCAACCCTTTTGTGAAGGTTGAGGCTTTACAACAGAAGGATATTTGACCATGATTTGAAGTACCTCTTCAACATCTTAAAGAGCCTCAATAAGAATGATAGAAACTACTTATTGTAGATTCTCTTTACTAACATCATGATCAATTTAAACTTGTGGAACATCATGATGTTCCATATTCACTCCTATTAACTAGAGGCCATAAATAATTATAATTCTACTACCATTAGTGGTTTTAGAAATGGGAGCATCTTTAATGACTAAGCCGAAAAATGAAAGCCACATGAAATAATTAGTCTAGTGTTTTTAATTTCCTTTTATATGTCATATGTGTGTAGATGGATGAAAATGAAGTATAATTTTAACTTGCATATCTTATTTAATTTCAATTTAAATTTATTTTTCAACAATACATTTAGATTGAGTACAACTAACAAAAAATATTTAAATTTGGAAAAAATATTAAAATGCAATTATACTTCTATCCCCTATCTCTTTATTCTTTTCAATTCAAACATATAAAAAATGAATAAATTACTCTCTTTTGTTATTATGAGAGATATTTAAATTGTACAATCCTTCTTTTTATTATAAAAATGTATACGAACTCCTAAAATTAAAATATAATCAAAATAAATTTAAAATTAATATTAGTTTTTGTTAATATAATTTATTAAAATATATTTTCAAATGTTTATTTTAATATTATTTATTTTGTATTGAAAAATATAAGTTAATTTTTATTTTAAATTTTAAAAATTAACTTCTTTTTATTTTAGTCATATATATATATTTAATACTTGTTATATTATATAAATAATAAATATAAAATTTTTTTGGTAAAAATAGTTATAATTGTAACTCACCTTTTGTTGGAAAAGAAATTATAATAGTTTTTTTTTAATTTAAAAGAAACAAATGTAAACTTTTAAAATAGAAAGAAGATTGTGTAATTTAAATATTATTTTTTTTAAAAAAATATAATCATAAATCCATGTCTATAATAAAACTTAGTTTTCCTATCATTGTATGTAACATATTCATAATTTGATATATTTTTTTCTTTTTCTTTTTTTAAAGTAAAACCCACCTTGACAAGACATTTTTTTCATCTCTTTTGTTCTTTTTTAACATTTCTTTTTTACCTTTTGAGTTCTCATGCAATGTGCACGAAATCCACTTGGTATATATATAAAAATAAAATTTTGAACTACTATTCTTAATTTATAGGGGATGTGATTGTTATTTTTTATTTTAAATAATAAGGTTCACTAAATTTTGGTAAAACCCAGAGTCAAAAAAAAAAAAAAAAAAGGGCGCGACTTTTACAAGAAAGGTAGAGACATTGAAGAAAGAAGAAAATGTCAAGACCGGAAATGAATAAGTCGGTCATACATGTCGTGACATCTATTTAAGATATGTCAGTTGCGAGTTACGACCATTTAATATGGCCTATGGAGATCCACCACGTTGTTCTTTACGCCCATGACAGCGTCATTCACGGACTGTGGAAGACAACGTCCGACCTCATCCAACTGCCAACCGGATCTCCCGGTCACATTCTTCCAGAAAACCCTCCCTACTTCTGAAACTTAATACCCCCCTCAGGTTTTTCTCCTCCTCTAACTCGCAATTTTTCTTTTTCACACTCAAAATTCAAAGCAGGACGGTACAACTCAATAAAGTTTCCCACTTGCCAAACAAACAATTCAACCCATTGGGAAACTTCCTGGGAAAACTTTACCCTTGAAGTCGACAAAACCTCTGGATTCTGGGGGGCTTCATCCTTTCACCAATACCTGTAATTCCCTTACGATCCTTTTTTAAAATTATTTTTTTAATAATTTAGTGAGGATTGTGATGTTGTTGCCTATTTCATTTCAGACAAAAAGACAGAGAGATTGAATGAGATGAAAGTGGTGGAAAATTGTATATAAAAAGAGCCTAAGGGAGATCAGAATTACTCCAGACACCAATGGAAAACCTGATTGGCCTTCTAAGGATTCGCGTCAAGCGTGGGGTGAACCTCGCTGTTCGCGATGTTCGCAGCAGCGATCCTTACGTTGTCGTAAAGATGGGCAAACAGGTGAGTGCTCTCATCTCTTCTTGTCTTCACATAATTTATGATTATGAATATTCTTTCTTGGGTTGAAATTGTGTATCCTTTTTATCCTTTTGGAAAATTGCATTCAAAACCACCTCGATCTGCGTATTCGTAATTGTTGTAATTAAATATTTTGGCTTCATTGATTTTGGAGAATTGATTAGAAAAATTCAGCTAACAACTTTCTGTTGTACCATTTATTTACCCTTTCCTTCCCTTCGGATCCAAGGATTGGCTTTTTGTCCCATAAAGCTCTTCGTTTCATGTTTGTCCAAGTCTTGATATACCTCACTAGCAGATTTATGTGTTCTATTTTTTTTTTTTTGGGTGAAAATTCTATATATCTTGCCAGTTAGGGAATATAAATTCTCTTACCTTAGGTCTGGTTCCTACGAGCTTGAACTGGAGATGGCAAGATTCTAGCAATAGGGAAGTATAAACGCATCTTATTGTGTTTCTAATTATGCACAAGTGATATGTGGTTTTACAGAGACTTAAGACTCGGGTAATAAAGAAGGATGTGAATCCTGAGTGGAATGAAGACCTTACGCTTTCGGTGACAGACCCGGATCGTCCAATAAAACTGGTAAGGAGTGTGAGTTTTCGTTGATATTAAGGAATGGGAATTGGTGGGTTGGGTGAAGAATGATGAAGTATTGTTTGTGAATAATAATGATAATGCAGACAGTGTTTGACCATGACACATTTAGCAAAGATGACAAAATGGGAGACGCAGAATTTGAGATAGGACCGTTTATAGAAGCGGTGCACATGAACCTGGAAGGGCTCCCAAATGGGACTGTAATAAGAAGATTGGTACCAAACAGGCAAAACTGTCTGGCGGATGAGAGTTGCATTACGTGCAGCGATGGCAAGATTATCCAGGATATGGTCCTCAGATTGCGCAATGTCGAATGTGGGGAAGTTGAAATCCAATTGGAATGGATCAGGATTCCTGGTTCTTCTACGCGTATTAATTAGGACATGGATTCATCCTTATAACTGCCTCCTTCAGTACACCTCTCGAATAAACTCACTTTGTTTTCACTTCGTCTATCTTCCTATGTAGCATCACTAGAGTTGATATATATATATATATATATATATATATATATATATATATATATATATATATATATATATATATATTTTCCCCTCATGCTTTTTATCTTGTATCTATTGTCTGCTTATCCCTTTAGTTTCCTCCTCTACATGGGCACTCCGCAAAGTTCTAAACGTTTGATTTTGCACAAGCAAGGGGAGTTTTACAATTATTCTGGAGAATTGTTTTGTATATTTAATTTAATTGTTAATTTTTCAAAGGAGAAAACTTGGTATAATTCTTACGTATTTGATATTAGGTTTAGAAATTTTTACTATTTAACAATGTATGATTGGTAGACTTAGCCCACCTTGTTTTAACTCCTATCACCTTTATTGGTTAAAAAAAAAAAAAAAAGAAACTCATATCTCCTATATTTACAATTTAAAATTATATTAGATTTAAAAATTGTTACAATTCAACATGATTTGTCTAGAAAGAATTTCTTCACAAGTAGAGTTAAACAGCTTATAAGTAAAATCTTGTATAATTTCTCGTTCTTATTGGGCCTGGGGAAAAGCTTACTGGGCCAAAATGTGCTCGGCAAGTTGGTCCTTGTTGTTTAGAAAGGCCGACCGGGCTCTACAGTAGGAGCCCACTCATGACTCTGTTTTTTCCAACATTATTTGGTTTCAACGTTAGGGTATGTCTGGGTAATGGTAAAACTAAAGTAATTTTTTTATATAATTTGTGTAATATCTATTATATCTTTATAATTATTATTTTATATATTAAATTGTTATTTTAACATTTAAATCATCTTTTTTAAAAATAAAGATACAAAAGTTATTTTTTTATTCTACTTATATATTTTTTACATTTTTCTTTTCTTTAGCATTATTAATAGTTTTTTATTCATCATTTATGGTTTTAGTTTTAACTAATTAATAAATTTAATTTTCTAAATATTTATAAAATAATCATTTTCATTTAAAATATCACAAGATGATGAGCAAAAATCACCACATGTGGAATTAGTAGTGAAAGTGGAGATGTGCAAATAGTAATTATCTGTTTAAAGATAAATTTCTTTTAGGAGTACAGATTAAATTTCTTTGTTCAGTAGAATTAGTCAATGCTAAGACGAAAGCTTTTGAGAACCGAGGAAAACTTGATGGATGCCAATTCCACTCATGATATGCTTTATACTTTTATTATGTCATCTGGTTGGAGTAAAATTTTATTTTGGTCCGTCATAAAAAAGATATTTGTTAATTTAGCCACTTATTAAATTATCTTCTTAATTTAGTCAATCACGAATCAAGTATTTTTTAATTTGATTTTTTATATAATTATTTTTTAATTTGATCACTCAATTATGAGTATTTCTTAATTTAGTCTCTTACAAACAAAACAATTATCAATTATAATTCCTTTATATATGGATATTTCTCAATTTGAAAAAATAAATACATTATTGATAATGGTTTTATTTGTAGGTAATTAAATTGAGAAATACATATGTAAGAAATTAAATCAAGAAACTAATTTTATAAATGACTAAATTAAGAAGTATATTATTTGTAAGGGATTAAATTAAAAAGATAATTTTATAAGGAATTGAATTAACAAATATATCATATGTGAAGGACTAAAATAAAATTTTAATCCATCCAATTGCTAAGCAATGCTGTTTAAAAAGTTAAAAAAAAAAAAATCAAGTAACAATGTGTGTACGGTGAAAAGGAAATAGTTTTGGCCTATCCTAAATTATAAAATGTTATCTCAAACTTCGTGCTCCTTCTCTCCCTCTCTCTCTCTCTTCCCCCCTTTGCCACAAGAAAATGAAGTTATAAAAAATATTATATTAAAAAAAAAGAAAGGGTGGAGTGCTTGTAAATTTAAATAGGGTATAAGTATGTGTGATAAATTAAATGTTACTTCTATACGTATAAATGTTAGTAGCAATATGGTATACTATGGACAATTTTTTTTTAATGAAATTGTTTTAATTCCATTATTCCCATAATTCCTTCCAAACTCTTAGTCAAACTATGGGTAATGTGTTTGAAATTCGATGTGAATCCACACAAATATGCTCCATTCCCCCAACAAAGCCAACTTGTCCGTCATATTTAAATAAACAAAACCAATGCAGTTACGTACCTTTGCTTGCAAGAAAGGAACTTTTATGCGTAGCTTTACATCTTAATTGCTTATCTTGCCCCAGAAAATTGGTTTCCTTGCTTATCCACGGAAGAAGTTCATGCTATTTCCGTGTTTTTTTCAGATCAATATCTTTCATTTTGGCATCCTATTAATCTTCTATTTTATTATATGTATTACAGGCAGAATTTAGCAAGTTTGGAACCAAAAAACGCAAATCATATGAAGAAAAAGAGAAAAGAGAATATATAAAGGATTTAATAAATATTTTGCTAGTCTGTACTCTGTACGCATTCGTGTCTGCATGTTATTCTCACGCAGTGGTTCTCTCAAATCTATTTTGAAATGATGTTGTAGTATTTTCATTTCTCAGGTTAATATTAATGTGACGCTGACGTATTTTATTATTTTGTCGATGTGGAATTATATTCTATCTGAAGTGGCACAATATTGTTGATCATCTCTCTGTCTCTCTAAATTCTGTTATCCAACTCCCCAGTATTTGGTCAGATACATTGGAATGTCCTCATGTTGCTGTATTTCATGTTTAAAAATGCAGAACCATAAAATATATTATCTCTCAATATATATATATATATATATCAATGTGAGTATATATATATATATACATATAAATGGTGGTGTGTGTTAGACAGTAGCCACCCATTTTTAATTAACACATTAAAATATGAAAGGGCTCGAAATTTTGAGGGCAAAAGATTTGTTTTGTTTTGTGAAGCCGAGAGATAACATATATTCATTCAAGAAACAGAGGGAGGTGAATAAGACAAACAAGTTTTGAGATTAAAACAGCACTAAAATAAATAAATAAATGGATGCATTCCATTTATGCTCTTAGGAAACACAAAAACCTATAGCAGTGCGTGCAGCTAAGCTTGGTGTTTGTGGGGTTTTGAATATCTAAGAGTTGTATGACTGACACGCCAATCACTGTTACTATTTCATACTTCATCATTAACTTCAACGCGTGCCTCAGTTATCACTTCTAGGACACTTTTTAATTTACTATCCATCAATGTAGTTCTAAACCTGGTTGGCCATGGGAAGCTTCACTATTGAAGGAAGCAAATGAATGAAAGTTGTAACTAATTGTAATTAGAAAAGCTTCCAGAACTAACTATATTCTCATTCACCTTCAACAAAATTGCCACCACAAAAACCTGCTCCCTCTCCAACACCTATTCACCTGTGCAATTAAGAGTTATGATTAAAGGGTCAAAGATCGATCCAAGTCCATTATAAAAGGAGATGTTCATTGTTTTTTCATTATAGTCTAGGAACCTAATTAATAATTACCTTAACCACGAGAGTCATTAATGTTTGGTTCTTTTTCTTAGGCATATAGGAAAAGTGGAGTAAAGGTTCTGCGCTTTTCAGTAACATTCTCTGTTTACAGCTAGCTCTGCTTTTATTAGCTAGGATCATTTTTTTTTCTTTAACCTTACCATTCGTATTTCTTGCCTCAACCCCAAGAGTAATTTTTCTTATCTTATTCTTCTTTTTATTTTTATTTTTATAAGTAAGCCTTCTAAGTGTCACCTGACTCGCTTTCTGTTGCTTTCATACAAGTTAATAGTTAGAATTTAAGATAATAAATTTGCCAAGAGTGAAGAATCTGTGTGAACCGAGAAAATTAATAATGTAATTTGACACACAAGCTCCATTAAAGGAGCATCATTCTGTAAATATTCGGGTGATCAGTAATGTAAGATTTTACCATGATGATGCTTTTACGAAAGGCGAGGCAGGATTAGCAGAAACATGATGATGCTTCAGACCAATATTCCCGTTAAATTCTTTTCGTACTTAGACATATCATTTAACAAATGTCTTCGTTGCCGGTTGCTCCATATTTTGCAAACCTTCATTTATTATAAAGTATCAATTTGCTGGTTACAGTTTGTGTAATTCCTAATTAAAATGCCAGGCAATGTATATCAGAAAGACATTTGGACTGTGCTAACGTTGTATTCGGTTCGCACTTCAAAACTATACATATTCAACAAAGCAGTTCTGAATTAGGCTCAGAACCCTTTTGCTTTTTCTTTCCTATGATTTTTTAAAAAAAAAAAATCCCAAATGTTCCTCCTCGCCTAACTCTCACTCTGACGTGAATTTTTAATCCATTTATTATGTCTACATTCTATAATCAAATATGAGAACCATGCATCCACTGGAGAAATTAGGTAGTTTTTAGTTATTAGTTATGATACTCAATAATTAAAGTATTAAAATTTTATATTTATATATAAAACTAGCTTCCAAGCCTCTTCAATTCTAAAGACTCCGATATTTAAGTTAATGGTAAGCCTAGTAAGCCTAAAGTGAATGAAGAGTGACCGGAGAATTTTAAGAATTCCATGCATACAAGCCTTGTATAGTTGAGGGTTAAGGGTAAAAGGATAATTTCCCTCAATGAGAATAGCGGTGAGATGAAGGTCACATGGTGATCTCTGAATGGTTTCTGTATAGAGATCATTAAGGACAATCATTGCCCTCATAAGAGTGCATGTAGGGGGTAGAACGTTGTTACACAGGTGGTGCTCCAACGCCTTGCTAGTACATGGCGTGTCATAGAGGTGAGCTTAGCCACGGTGTGTCATGTTTAGTCTTTATTAGGCCAGGTTAG
Organism: Erythrophleum fordii; assembly: GCA_032878935.1. Lineage (NCBI taxonomy): Eukaryota > Viridiplantae > Streptophyta > Magnoliopsida > Fabales > Fabaceae > Erythrophleum > Erythrophleum fordii. Next base: position 48,184,763 of record JAVQMF010000054.1, read on the forward strand.
ATAATGCTAGTTTGGTCATTAAGCTAATTGGACTTGATAAGCCAAATTTGATATATAATACCAAAATAATTGATATATAGATATTCAAAATATTCATATCATCCTAATAATTAGGAAAAGTTACTTTAACGTCCTGAATTAGAATCTAATTACAATTTTGGCACAAACTTTCAAACATCAACATTTAATTCTTTAAACTCTCATCACAAGAATTAAAAATGTTATATGTTAATTAAAACTAATGTTTAAAAGTTGCATAATTGTCGTATGATATTTTATATTTTATCAATTTTTTAAATTATCTTTTTTGTTTAGATTAACATGCACATTTTTAATATTAATTTTAATATACATAATGTTTTTATTTTTTGTAATAGTTTTGGAAAAGTCTCCTTGCCTTGTTAATTTAAGCTAAAGGGTGGTAAAAGTGAAGAAAAACAGAATGGAATAGTTGATTTGATCTGCAGAAACAGGGAACATTGAAGGTTGCTTTCCAAAATGACAGTACCACTTGCTTTAAACCCTAGCATTGTGGAGTGGCTTGTAATCCCACCTAACTAAACGAACCCCAAGCACTTGGAAGGGGCAAACCCCATTAGATATGGTTGGGAAACGACAAGTAAGAGCCACGTGATGCTTTTCACTCTCTTCACCTCTTCCCTTTGTCCTCTCTCCTTTCTCGTTTGGTTGCCTTCGCCCATCTCAATTCATCTCGCTTCATCCCATATGTGTCATTTCAAAATTTTAGTTTCTTTTCCTACGATTATTTTGCTTAGTTATCAACATATGATTAAGAAAGAAAAGAACATGGATGGGGTGTAGGGTAAGAGATGCATTAAGGCACAGACATTACCTCTTAACAACTCATGAGCAAAAGAAACAGTGAATCTAAAGAGGAAGAGACATGATAAGAGTCTTCGTTCAAATGATTTTTTTTTTTTTTTTATAAATCTCAGAAAGGCAAGAAGCTGAGGCTCTTTACGAAGCTTAAACATGTAAAGAGGTCTCCAAAACATGTATTGGAGACATACCCAGCTTCAACTAAAATGCTTTTTCTACGCTTTATGTGACAAATGAAGTCCCACAGAAGATAGAGCCACTCACTAAGTTTCCAGGTGTTAGCAAATACCACCACGCCCACTCCTCGTCTCTTAAAACCCCAAATCCAAACACAGCTCAAAACAAAAAGGAAAAAAACAAAGCCAAAATAAAAAAGCAAAACTCCCCCTCTTGCCTCTGCGTTGTGCTTTGGGGACTGCAAGCGCAAGCTTGCTCGCAACTCTCAAAGCTGAAAAAATATTTGCTGTATTTTGCTTATTACCCGCTGCCCCATAAACCAAAACACATGCTCTCCCATATCCCCATCTCTTTTCATCATCACCCCCTCCTCCCCCTCAATCGCTGCTTCAACCTTCTTTTCCTTCAAATTCCTCTCACCAGTTCCTTTCCTCTTCTTACTCTTCTGCTTGTTTCTCTCCATTCATAGGGCATTTTCTGATCTGGGTTATTCAAGAATCCAGCAAAAATGATCACTTTGTTAGACTTCTACCATGTTATGACCGCAATGGTGCCACTTTACGTGGCTATGATATTAGCCTATGGCTCCGTGAAATGGTGGAAGATCTTCTCACCTGATCAATGCTCTGGAATCAATCGGTTTGTAGCTCTGTTTGCAGTTCCTCTCCTCTCTTTCCACTTCATCGCCTCTAACAATCCCTACGAAATGAACTTTCGGTTCATCGCCGCTGATACCCTTCAAAAGGTCATCGTTTTAGTCATTCTTGCTATTTGGGCCAACGTGAGCAAAAGGGGTTGCTTGGAATGGACTATAACTCTGTTCTCACTTTCCACCCTCCCAAACACTTTGGTTATGGGCATCCCTTTGCTTAAAGGCATGTACGGTGAGTTCTCTGGAAGTCTAATGGTCCAAATAGTGGTCCTTCAGTGCATCATTTGGTACACTTTGATGCTATTCATGTTTGAGTTTAGAGGAGCCAGAATGCTAATCTCTGAGCAATTCCCAGACACTGCTGGCTCCATTGTTTCCATCCATGTGGACTCTGATGTCATGTCCTTGGATGGAAGGCAACCGTTAGAAACCGAGGCTGAAATCAAAGAAGACGGAAAGCTTCACGTGACTGTGAGGAAATCCAATGCTTCGAGATCAGATATCTTTTCAAGAAGGTCTCAGGGGCTTTCTTCCACAACCCCTCGCCCTTCCAATCTCACTAATGCAGAGATATACTCTCTACAATCCTCTCGAAATCCCACTCCACGAGGGTCTAGTTTCAACCACACAGATTTCTATTCTATGATGGCTGGGGGTCGAAATTCAAACTTTGGTGCCTCTGATGTGTATGGTATGTCGGCATCGAGAGGGCCAACACCAAGGCCTTCTAACTACGAGGAAGATGGTTCAGTGGGTGGTAAGCCCAGGTTCCATTACCATTCTGGGCCTGGAGGAACAGGGCATTATCCTGCACCAAACCCAGGAATGTTCTCACCTACTGCGTCCAAGAATCTGGCTGCAAATGCTAATGCCAAGAGGCCTAATGGTCAAGCACAGCAGAAACCAGAGGATGGGACGAGGGATCTTCATATGTTTGTTTGGAGTTCAAGTGCTTCCCCAGTGTCAGATGTCTTTGGTGGCCATGAATGTGGAGCTCATGATCAGAAAGACGTGAAATTGACAGTATCTCCAGGCAAAGGTTTTATTATTATTTTTCTCTTTTCCCTCTCTGAACTGTTAGTTCCGGAGCTTAACTTCGTTTCATTTTTAATATGGGTTGCTTGCTTCTTGTGTTTGATGATCAGTGGAAGGTCACAGAGACACTCAAGAAGACTATCTAGAGAAGGATGATTTCAGCTTTGGAAACAGAGGAATAGACAGGGAAATGAATCACCATGAAGGTGAGAAAGTTGGAGACGACAAGCCTAAAACTATGCCTCCAGCAAGTGTGATGACAAGGCTTATATTGATAATGGTGTGGAGAAAACTTATCAGAAACCCCAATACCTACTCTAGCCTATTCGGCCTTTCTTGGTCTCTCGTTTCATATAAGTACGTCTTTTCTTCTCTCGGACAAATCCGGGAAAATCTCTGCATAGTCTTGCACATTTTGTCTGTTTAATTCATTCTAATTTCTTCATTATCGATTCTGATTGATTTTGGTCGGTGGGGCGTTCGTTGCAGGTGGAATGTTGAAATGCCTGCTATTATAGCAAAGTCTATTTCCATACTGTCAGATGCAGGGCTAGGCATGGCCATGTTCAGTCTTGGTCAGTATAAACATCCTCCACCTTGCTGGACACCATGTCCTTTAACTAGGAGAAAAAGTTTTTTTTTAATACTGTTCAATTCAAACCCTTCTTTGCTTTAAAGAAAAAAAGAAAAAAGAAAAAGAGAGAACAGAAAATCTTTTCTGATTCCATGTTAACTTTGAGTATTATTATTATTATTAAAAAAATGTTAGTTTGAGAAAGCAGGGAAGCAAGTGTGGCATAAATAGCGAAAAAGCAAAGTTGTCAAACAGTATAGCGTGATGATAATGTGGATGTGGTGATTCCTTTACCAATCTTTCGGGTCACTTTTAGTGTTAGTGATGATGAAAGGTGTTTGAGAAAGAGGTGGTGGTAGTGATGGGCATGCTTAATGAATGCTTTTTGATGTGAATGACAGGTCTGTTCATGGCTTTGCAACCGAGGATCATAGCATGTGGAAATTCCACAGCAGCTTTTGCCATGGCCGTGAGATTCCTTACCGGTCCAGCTGTCATGGCAGCTGCTTCCATTGTTGTTGGCCTCAGAGGCGTCCTCTTACACGTTGCTATTGTTCAGGTTTTTATTTTTCTCACTCCTCTGCTCCCTCCTACCACAACCATTACAATATTCATTACCTTAACTCCAAATATTCCACCCCATTAAAATATATATGCATTCCCTCTCCCGAGATAATCTATTTTAATCAAAGCTGCTAATTGGTTCAAATTTCTGGGGAAAATTCAAAGGAAATATCACCTTTTTGTGCTTGCAATTGGACAACAAACATTTGAAACTATAGTTGACGTGTTTGTTTGGAATCTGTTTTCCGAAAAAAAAAAAAACAGGCAGCTCTACCACAAGGAATTGTCCCCTTTGTCTTTGCCAAGGAGTACAATGTACACGCTGATATTCTCAGCACAGCGTGAGTGCAAATCCTCTCTTGTTTTAATTCCCAGCAAGTCCCCTTTTTTCACCATTCAATGCCAACCAATGGAGCTTCTTGACTTGATTGCAGTGTTATTTTTGGGATGTTAATTGCTTTGCCCATAACGCTCGTGTACTACATTTTGCTGGGGCTATGAAATGATGGATGATTATCGATGGAAGCTCGGTTGAAGCAATTGCGGAATATCAGGAGAAGTTCGTTGGAATACAAAAGCATCGCCAGAATTGAATAGGAGGAATCCCCGGATGAATCTTCTGATTTCTTTTTTTTTTTTTTTATCCTTTTCTTTTTTGGAATGAATAGTCCTTGCTTAGTAAAAATTAATGTAAAATCATGTTTGTAGCTAATCTATAAAATGGTTATGTCGTTAAATTTTAAAACTGTAATGTCCTCGGATTCCAAATCATTCATCAAATGAAGAAGGAAGAGAAAGCAATGGAAATTGGTTGAAAATGGTACCTTTTATCTTTTACCCAATATTATAACTTCTCTATTTGTCTTTGTCTTCACTATTCACCAAAACGAAAGAAAAAGCGATCCTGCAAAAGAAAGCAGAGGCTAAATTTTTCACATCTCTATGATAGGCACCGATTTGGACTGGAAATTAAAAATTGAAGATTTTTTTAGTCACTTATCAACATGGATGTAGAATGTTTGGTATGTGGGCAAGTTGCTTTGAGTCTACATATTAGCTGTTTTTACGCTTTTAAGACTTTACGTTTTGTTATTACACCTAAATTGTGGGATTGACTATACAACGATCGAAAAGGAGTAATAAGATTGATTAAGTGAAGATATGAAAAATAATGATGTCGAGTAGACGAATATAGTGCAAAGAGGGACCCTCCAATGCAGGATAGGGGGTTTGATTTTTGATGTGGACTGCTTTGGAATATTGGGGGACAATATTCACAATCCAAAGTTTCTCCATCTTTTTCTCTCTCCCCTTTCTTATCCTTCCTTTATTCATCTCTATATTCTTTTAGTTACATACATTTCCTTTTAGTGACACCTTTCCTTTTCATTCTTGGTTTTTTTATGGCGCTTTGCATGACATCTTTTGCAACCTTTATAAACCTAGAATGTAGATTAGATGCCTATGAGGGGCTGTTTTATAGAAACCATATATGCCCCATTCGGTTAATACAATTCCAGGTAACTCCTCCTAATTCTAATTGGTGTATGTACTTGTACATGGTGATATTAGCGGCTTGGGTGTGTCCCTTTGAATTGGGAAAGGCTTTTATCACTTCATGATATGGGTTGTGTTACCACTTAGGAAGGTACCAGTAAATCAATTATTCTAGAATAATAAAAAAGTTTACACTTCAAAATCATAAATTAAAAATATTTATTATAAATAATTTTAAATTTTAAAATTATTTTGATTATTTAAAAGACAAAAGATTTTAACTGAGGAGGATTATATAAGAGCCAAGCCAAACTGGGTTTTTGCCTACCTTAGTTTGGTGATAGAGCTTGTTTTTTAGGTTTAAAACTTAGTTTGGTGAGTAATCAAGCTAGGTTAGATTGGTTAGACTAGCTTAAGTTTCTTTTGATAAAAATTAAAAAATAGCCTTTTAAAAATATTAAATTTTTATATAATCCCTTATAAAATTATATATTACCCTAGCAAAAAAATAAGATAAAATTTTTATATAAGTTTTTATAAAATTATATATTATCATTAAAAAAAATATTTAAAAAATAATTTATATATATGTATGGTCAAGCCAAACTAGGCCAAATTAGCTAAAATGTTTCCCTAAAATTTAGTTTAGCTTGATCAGCTCTCTTAACTTATTTTTTTTACCTTTTTGGCCTTGTCCATTAGGCCAAGTAGGTTCATTTGGTTGGCTTGGCTAGTGAACATTCTTAATTGTAAAAAGTTATTTTTTGAACAATAATAAATAAGAATAGGAAGAAAAATTGGATGAACAATTAAAAAAAAGGCTTATGAATTTTATAATATGAAGCATAATTTTTTTACAATTAAAATCTTTTGTTCTTGGGTTTTTTAAATAATTTTAAATTTTAAAATTTTTTGTAATAAATATTTTTAACTTATAATATTAAAATATAGTTTTCTCTAAAAGAAAGTTACAAAAATATTTACATTATTCCATCTTTTGATTTGCATCTTTAATTATTTATCAATATTTAAAATTTCATTTGACAAAATCAAATATAGATGCGCGTGCGCATACACGTGTGGACGTTCATGCACCCACACAAATTTGGACTCTCAACCTAAACAACTCTCTCTCTCACACACACGCGCTCACGCACCCACACAAATTTGGATTCTCTTACATAACTTAAGCAACACACACTCTCTCTCTCTCATGTGCACACACATATACACCTTACAATTAATTTCTATTTTCATAGTTAAAAAATTTGTTATCTTTTAAAATTTTAAAATAATTTTAAAATTTTAAAATCTTTTATCATAAGTATTTTTTATTTGTAATCGTGAAGCATAATTTTCTCTAGAATAAAAATTACAAAAAAGTTAACATTGTTTCATCTTTTGATTTACATCTTTAGTTATTTAAAAATATTTGAAATTCTATTCCACAAAATTAAACTTGGTATACAACCTAAGCAACTTTTTAACGGACAAACACATATATAAAAGGAGTAATCTTTACACTATTGTTGCAGAAATAGGCAATTTTTCCATATTTGAATTTGTTTAAAAATAAAAAGTTTGTACTTTTTTACTAAAGAGCGAAATAAGTATAAAGTACTCAAATAATTTCTTTATAAAAAGCATGAAGAAATAATCTAAATACCATTGCATTAATTAAGCTTTTACCCAAAAAAAAAAAACTTGAATACCTTTATATTTATTTTCTCTTTTAGTGAAAATTGAAAGTTTTTTATCCGGAATATGAACGTGGATATTGTTAATCTTCACATCACTAGCTAGTGTGAATATTACTCCTACATATATAAATATATATATATATATATGTATGTATGTATTAATGCGAAATTTTTGTCGAAAAATTAAGCGATTAATTTGCTAAATCTGAAGTTATCCTCAGACATGAAATTGAAACCTCCAAGAACTTGTCCTGATGGTGGTGATTCTAATTTGTTCCCCTTTCCCTCTTGTCTGTTTGATAGGTGATATGGCCTTAAATAGTAAAATGTTTCACTTGAGAAAATCTAAAATTGACTCTCTTTTCTCTCTCATACAACCTAGTTAATTCGTCCCCCTTCTCTGTGGTTTGTGTTTGATAGGTGATATGGCCTTAAACAGGTGTCTTCTCGAAGTTGAAAATGCAGAAAGAAATAAGTTGGAATTAAGCATGCCTGAGCAGTTTTAGCATTGAAGCTTCAATTAATTTATATATGCGCTCTCTCTCATTCTGCTTCTGCTTGGTAGGGACTACGACACTCATTTCACCACTCGTTGTGGATATCATTTGTCAGTTCATTATTGTTCGCTAATGCTTCTCTAGAGGATCAGGCTGACTCAACATGCCCTCTCCAATTCTTGCATCGCGCTTCAAAATTTATGTATAATAATAACATATTATTTTATATAAATTTTGAGTTCGTTCAAAAATTTGAATTTCGGTTCTTTATATAACATTGTCATATTTTTTATTTTTTAAGTGTTAGAGAATATGACAAAATAAAGATGAAGAAGTTTAGTTTAGTTAAAAGATAATGTGTTACTTAAAGTATTTGGAAATACAAATTCTTTTATAAGTTAAAAGAGAAAGTAATTAAGAATCATCAACGTATGATGATATACGCCGATATTTTTAGTATAGTCGCAAATTTTAGAAGATGTTGAGTTTTGTCAAGGTTTTCTTTGAATTAAGTCTCCTTTTTTTTTTATATATATATATTTAGGATTTGTAATAACTATTATCAGCCTATTTAGAGTTATATAAATTTACTCTAATAATATGGTCTTTGACAATATAGACTCAATTATTTTAGACCTACTAGAATGTTAAACTTATAAAATTCCCATAATACCATCCATTTCAATTATTTAATTTAATTAATCTAATTAAAATACATAATATTAACATGTTGGTAATGATAGTACTATATATCACAAACATCAAAATATTATGTCACAAATCTGATGGCGCAGCATTTCTGGACAACTAATGGGTGCAAATGCTTTTCTTCAATTCTCGAGTTCATGATTCATCGGTTTACTTTATGAAGAGTCCACATCCTCATACCCATGTATATACGAACAAGTAAGAGCATGCAGCACTACTCTATGAATGGTCCCTTGACTGATCTGAAAAAGTTCTAAAATTCAAATTACCAATCAAGTATTTATCATTAAGACAGAATATTGTTAATTATAAATGCAGCTTCGACTGTTTGATATACGTCTCTGTCTGCTTTTCGAGATATAGTAAAAGAATGCCCAAACTGAAAAATCACGGAAGCATGAGCATTTCCATCAAGTATCAGTCAGTCATTTAGTTAGTGTAGAATCTATATGGTAGAGCTAATCATACTTTCAAAGGGGGAAAAAAATGATATGCACCAGAAATCAAATTAGTCTTTCGATGATGTAAGTGAACCCTTTGAATTTTAAAATCTTCATATGGTTTAGAAAAGTTTTAGAATCAGGTAAAATTTTTTATGTATTTATTATCAATTCTTCAATAACAAATAATTTGTAAGCATTATTTAAAAGATTTAATTATGCAATACTAAATCGTAAAAAAAAAATAAGTTTTATCATTTTTTATTAAAAAATCTAATGATAAATGTTTAAAAATTATTGATAAACTATGAGAAAGTAACTTTAATAATTTTCAGTCTCATATATAAAAAATTTTTTTAGGGTTTGATTTGATCTAAAATATAAGAAACAAATCATTAGTATTTGGTATATTAATTATAGTATTTTAATTATATTTTTTATTAAATGAGTATTTCAAATTATAAATAGTAATTATTATTAATTTTAAAGAAAAATTACACACATTAAATAAGAACATTTTTTTAAAAAAAATTATTTGAGATAAAATTAAAAAAATTAATTATTTTTAACTAATTTTTTTAATTCTCGTGAATTAATTATTTATTTTTTATATATAAAGCCGGAGGTAGTAATAATAAATGCAAAAGTCATAAAATTTTAGTATGATTTATTATCACATTTTCTGATATACAATAATATCAATTCATTAAAATAAATTATTGATTTCAATAATAAGAATTATGAAGGGAAACTTAAAATAAATTATTTTCTGTTTTAATTCTAGTTAACTTTCTTCCTAGTTTTGCTTGATGAGCAAAAGACGAATCAAGAATATTAGATAGGTCTCAAATCAAATTCTACTTTTCATATAGACAGTCTTAATATATGTCCCAAACTCAACCACATCATGTCTTTTAACACCTTTCTTATCTCCATATATGAGACTAGTTGTTTATATGTGATTCTCTCTCCAACCTTCTTAATTAGAACATTTAAAAGTGAAAGCAAATGAATTCTAGGTTCTATAACTAATGGAAATTAAGAACCTAAATATGTGATATTAAAGTGTGTGTGTGTGTATATATATATATATATATATATATGGGTGTGATGTTTCCTCTCACTAAAGTAGCTAGCTTCAAGCAATAATATTCTTGTTGTGATATGTATGGCATACGTATAAACCAACCTTTGAAATTGTAGATAAGATTTGTAATGACTTTCAAATTTTCTATTTAATCCTTAATATTAAATCAAACAAACGTTTTTTTGTTTTTTGGTGAAACTTGAAGAACGTTATCATCGCATAGTGAGTGATGTCATTATGAAATTGATGAGTAATAGTCCACTTGATAGTGGATATATGAAATGCGGTGTCCTATGATTAAAAGACGAGCTACATTATGATTGATTTCATTGAGTCTTTAAATTATTTCATTTTAGTTCGTACATTAATAATTAAAAATTAATTCAAAATGAAGAATCGCTTCCATCTTATGAAATCTTATACAGTCAAATTTTTTACTTTTCTAAAAGGAAATCAGACAAGATAAATAATACCAGCAGGTGAATATGACCACCTTTAATTTGGGACAATAACTTTCTGCCTTCAAATAGAAAATTGCCAAAATCCAAGGGAATAATTCTAAACTAAATCTACCCAGCTAAGCCATACCTATATATCTATATGTATATATTATAAACTGTTAATCTCATGTCGTTACAAATGAATAACACATAAATTACAAAATATGAAAACTCGAGAAAGAAAAGTAAATATGCATATTATACAATACGACAAAAACTCAAGAAAACAAGTACGTATGGGTTGAAAACCTTTTCTCACCAACATCGATCATCTCTAAGATATATAATAGCTGGATGGGAAAACGACAAAGTGTTTGAAGGTAACTAGTTAGTGATCTCTCCATGCAGAACAACATGCGCAATATCCCTGATTTCCGTTGATTATTCATACTATACCTATTCCCATCCAAATCTCTTACTTTTCAACGAACAAATTAAAAATATCGATTTAGGTCAATGGGCACTAGGAAACAATTTTGAATGCGTCATTATGAATGTCATTACTATCTTCTGGCTCACACTTTACGTAATTATTAGCTATCATAAAACTGTTACCACTCCTCATTAGAAGCATTATCCTCTATCACATCACATAATCACAATACCTAACCTAGCTTTTGACAAATATCAAACAAAGTAATTATCCCTTTCTCTAGCGTTTTTTAACTGTAGACTGGATCCATTCGTTTTTCAATCATCACTGACTTCACTTACACTAATCACATCAAATGCTCCAATTCTAAGAAAGACTACAAGAATACCGCTGATTATATATATATATATATATATATATATATATATATATATATATATATATATTTTTATATTTAGATTATTACAAAATCACACAAAAGAAACATTCACCTTCAATCGGACTACTTATATATGAAATATATGCCGCCATTTACACAAACCATTTGAACAAGTCATTTTTCACCTGGGCTAGCCTTTGAATTATTGACTATTAGAGTCTAAGAAATTAAGAACCCATCATATTCTTTTCATTGTTATATATATGACGTGTAATATTCAAACAACTGCTTGCAAAGTTTATCCGAAATAATAGAAAATGTCAAAAGTGTATAAACGTATTAAAGAAAAAAAAAAACAGAATATGCGCTTGGGAGAAATGTAAACTTTGAACACCCATCTCTAGAAGATGTATATATATTATTGAGAGGGAAAAAATAAAGTAAGCACGCACTTGTATGGAAGAAGCAAATAGGTTTAATTAAGAAATATATTAGTTAGTGGGGCGATGAATTGCCAAATTACTGAGAGAAGGTATATGCAAAACAAAGCACTGAATACTGCAAAAGAAAGGCTAAAAACGTCAGTGTTGTCCTTATCAGAAGGATGCTATGGGTTTGGGGGAGAGAGAAAGAGTTGTGGCTAACCTTTTGATTGTCTCCCACTAACTTGTGCTGGGTCGGCCGTTCCCTAGACAATGCTTTGTGGGGTTGTCACGTTTGTATTAGCCTCTACTCTGCTCTTACTTTCTCTCTTTCTCATGCATGTTTGTTTGTTTGCATTTTGCATCCTAATTATCTTCCCTCTCTCTCTCTCTCCATATATATATATATATATATATATATTACATTTACTATTCATAATTTGTAAAGAGAGATAAGGTCGTGTCAAATGCAAATTATATATTAACTCAAAGTTAGAATTACTGTTCCGTTTATTTATTTATTATCATCAAGGTATAAAAAAACTTCAGAATATGTACTCATTAAAGAACAAAAAACTAATGTAAAAGATTTTTTAAGCAAAATCTTAAGAGAAAATGATATTGATTAACAAATATGATAGAGTACTGAAATTATAGAGTAAGAAAATGGAATGATGCATCTGAAACTAGTTTAAGTGGTTGGGGTTGGAGGAGATTAGAGAAATTAATTATAGGATAGCAAATTCAATTCCTCTTTCTCTTAGAAAAAGAGAAAATTATGTAGTGATCCAAACACATTTAAAAGTGCACATCGTTTCTCGGTCCTATAACTCACGTTGATATACCAATATTCAATGAAAAAAGTAGTATGCTTTCTCCCCTCCCATTCTGAGAGAGTGAGACGCATTGGAAAGGGTTTCTAGGAAAATGCATCTTTTATTCATTTTTTCTTTTTTTCGGAGTATATTTGATTCTCCTAACCTTCCTTCCACCAACCTTTGTGCACAATCTCTCTCTCCCACTCTTCATTCTCATCAATTAAATTATCCTCTGCACGTGAAAAGTTAACATAGTATAATCTGGAGAATTCATGTTGTTTTTAAATCCTTCGCATACCCCCCCCCCCCCCCCCCGGGGCTTTTTCCTTTCTCTCTCTCTTTATTTTCCCCTCCCCTTTTTCAGCTGAAGAGATGAACAAGAATTGCTTATCTTTGCTAGACTAACTCTTCCTTGACATATTGAAAGAAAATTAGTAAATGGTTCAATAGGCAATATATACACTTTAATTACATGAAAAATAGACAGCTTAATTGCTTATTAAAACAATATTGATTTCAGCTATATATATAATTCATTTGACAGTGGATACGGGTTCTTTGTCGGTAGGCATATATATGTTTGCATTATGGAGATACTGAAATTGACTTAATCCACAAAATATTATTATGTTCAAGGAAAAAGAGAATCAATTGTTCAGTACGTTAGGAGATATTTTCACGGTGACAACCCCATTTTCTTCTCCATAAAAGCGATGAAAGAAATATTAAACAACTTTAGCAAGCGGAGCCTCATGCATATTTCTTCCGACTGAAATGTCAAAATGCGTGAACGAATACTAAGTAGTTTCTACCATAAAATGAATACCCAAACAACGTTATTGTCAACAAAAAACCAATTTAATGGTCTCAATCGTATATTTGTGGGTCCTTCAGACGGAATTTCCATGGCTTTTAAAGTTCAGCTAGCTTTGGTGGATGGTGGGACATGATCATAAAGGACGGCTAAAGACTGAAAACAGATTAAAGGTGTCGTATTATAAAATTAACTATAATTAATATCTCATTTCTTTAGGAGTAATTTTCGAGGTGATCAAATTAGTGGAAGCCTAATCACTACCAACCCAGGAATTCTGCAGTTTCACATAACTTTTGACACTATTAAGCAGCCTTTAATCCCAATGTCCATATAAAAAGCCACTTTATTTCATATTAAAAGAAGCCACACTTTCGTATAACTTTGACATGAGAACTTAAATGTTGTGCTACATAGGTTTTTTTTTTTTTTTTTTTTCCATATTTTCGGCTCAAACTGCGACTGTGGGCTATAACCTAGCTGATATCATCTTGTGGGCCATCAACGAGCGTACTTGGTTTTGGATATTGACCTATAGGTAGTACTTATTACAAGTACTTATGAATTTTTTTATTTTTTAAAAAAAGCTTTTAAGTACTTTTATATACATTTGATTAAATTTTATTATCTATCCTTATATACCTTCATCCGAATAAGAGATTTAACGTTTTTGTACAAAACTTTATTAGACTTGAATATGGACCATATACACCTCCCATTTCACCAATATCCACTACATGAACATAAAAGAACGACAAGATGGCCTAAACACAATATCTGAATTACTATATTACAGATATTTTTGGAGTATGGCCATTGGAAATTGAAGAGTGGTCAAAAGGAAAAGCCTGAGATTAAAAACCATGATCTTCTTGGAAGTTTATGTGAGCTTGCATTCTAGTAAATGTCGTTATCCAAATGAGGATATATAGCTGATTGATAGCTTACCCAAAACATCTGGAAGCGAAATCATCAGGAATATGGCCAAGTTGGTAAGAATAATATTGCAAAGACAATGATAATGCACCCAAAAGTGGTTTTAAGGGACAATAATAAGCATGCGTTGGTTAATTGGCGAGAGACAAACAAGAAGGTGCAGATTGAAATCAGAAGCTGAATCGAAGGAGAATATATTATTGACAAGTACGTAGGGAGCAACTTGGCCACCACACAAATCTTGTCAATGAAGGAAGGGTCATTATGTGCCTTAAGACATCCACATTAAGTCAAACATGAATATGCAATGTCCTCAACACTCATCACCCCATAAAGACAGGAAGAGAGAGAACAATAACTAAAACGCAAAAAGCTCATGTAGCTTTTGGACTATATTTCTATTTTAGTTTGGACTTGGAACATGTTTTGGCCCAATAGTGACTACTAGCTATTAGGCCCAAAAATATTGGGCCTCATGGCATTAGTGTTTAGAAAGTGCACTCTTCGTAAATTAACTTCAGGCCCGCCATTTGCCCCTTTTTCGGCCCAACACCCATTCCTCTAATGACACACCTGTGTGTGGGGTGTTCCTAATGAACACAGTCAACCCAAAAGCTTCAAATCGCCCAACTATAACCTTTTCTTTTCAGTAATTGCTGAACTATATATTTTTTATTGGCCCAAAAAAAAAATAATTAGGACTTTTCTTTTTCGGAGGAACTGTGACTCTTACTTGCAATGATTAGTTTAAAAAAATAATAAAAGAGAAAGAGAGAGAGAGAGAGAGAGAGGGTTTGGTTGTCTTCATCTGTTTTTTTTTTTTATAAAAGACCGATTATTCAATAATAAAAAGAATGTATTTGTCCCAATTAGATGATGCCAATATATCATGTGATGGAGTTAGTTTGTCGGGCTTGGGGACGAATAAAATTTAGCAATTATGGTTGTTATGTTTTTGGGGCCTCTTGAAAGCGCAGATGCGGGGAAAACAAAAGGCCAAAATGTCATTATTAGAGCAGAGCAAGTGGAAGTCACCAGCATGTCATACCAAACACTCGGGATGAATTCACAGCCTTTCGAAATCCCACCAAACAAACAAAGCATCTCCAAATGGAAAGGAAACGCCGAAACGCTGGTTGGGAAATCCTTGAGCATCTCAAAATGGAAAGGAAACGCCGAAACGCTGGTTGGGAAATCATTAATTGTTGATGGGGTACCGATTGACGCGATTTTACATAGTGCCCTCCCGTGATCCACTTTTGTGATACTTTTCCCCCGTCTTTCAAGTCTTATTTTTCAAGCAAATAAGCTTATTTCGCACTACATCCTTCTAATTTTGCTTTTTTCTTTATTTTCTATTCTTGAAACTTTATGCCTCATGTAAAATAACAATAATAATTGAAGACAGCCTCAAAGGTGAGCCGCTTTATAATTGAATTGGGGATTGCACTTCATTACTCATAATTTGGTTGTTTTACAAAAAAAATTTAGCTTTTCCCCTTTTGCAATAGGATTAGATTTATATGTCATTTTTATTATTATGTTATCTAATTAAACTATAATAGATGTATAATTCTTTAATAATAATATGACATATATAGTTTAATTAAAAAAATTATAAAATTCTCTATCAAAATCATATACATATTATGTTATTATTAAAGAATTATATATTTAGCATATTTTAGTTAAATAACTTAAAAATAAAAATATAAAAAATTATATGCAAGTTTCTTCCTTTGCAATAAGGGTTGCCACAAGATAATTTGGAAAGTAATACAAATGGCTCTTTCTGTTTTTCATGCTAATTTTCTTAACACATTTCGTGGGGCTAAATCTAAGTCTATTGTTTTAGTTTTTTCGTTTTAACAATTTTAACCTTCACATTTATGATTTTTTTTGGTTTCGTTTTTATATAAAAAACTAGCATGTAGCTCTTATGCAAATGCAAGAGAATCAGAAAAAAGTGGAGGGGAAATTAAAAGATGAAAATGTAGTGAAAAAAAAAAAGTACTATCACATTGATGAATAGCTTAAAAATAATTTGAAAAAAACAATACAAATAAAAACTTTCTATATATATATATATATATATATATATATATATATATATATATATATATATATATATATATATATATATATACACACACAGATACACACCAAAATGGCCCCTATGCCATTGTGTAAGTCATATTAACGCGCAAGTCATATTATTTATGACTTATAAACATTTTTTTTATAACTTATAAATAATACAATTCTCTATAATTTAACACACTCATACATATATATATATTAATAGGAATTTTGAGTAATATTTCATAAAAAAATAATTTTTTATTAAAATCATTTCCAAAATCATTATTTACCTATATCTTGTACGAAAATCGAAATCATTGATTTTGACTTTTACTTTTTAAGAAAAAGGATAATTGATTGAAACACTATGTTAAATTTAGAACAGGGATAGGGAGAATTTTTGTGAAGGGGGTAGGTGGGGGCACGGTGTCCCCCCGGAGGGGTATGGGGTATATTATATATATATATATATATATGTATTATTATATATTATAAAATACATATTATATAAAATATAATATAATACAATATATCATATATAAGATATGTAATATATTATATTTTTAATTAAAATTTAATTTTTAAAATTTATTTGTATAAAATAGTATTTTTATTTTACTAAAAATCTTATATATCTACTTAAAATGCTACTAAATTTTATTTAGAGTAATATTATTAAACAAAAAAGTCCTTATATTATTTTTAGCCATAATCTAGATAATAACACCTTTCATTTTTTTCAAATAAGATTTTATTTTTAATAAACAAATTAAAAAAACTAAATTTAAAATTTTTTATGATAAAAATATTGCTTCAATAAATTTTTGTTATTATTATTTTTATTTATAAACTTACTATAATTTGTATAATTGTTTCTTATTTGTATAAAATAATATTTTTATAAATTTAATTTTTAAGCTTTTATAAAATAAATAAGATCCTTTAAAAAAAATGAAAGATGGTATTGCTTTCGTTATGGTCAAAAATAATATGAAGAAATTTTGTCTAATAAATTTATTTCAAATAAGATTTAGTAGTGTTTTAAACTAATTTATTATGCTAAATAAGTTGAAATAATTTTTTTTGTGTAGGATTTTTAATAGAATCAAATTATTATTTTATACAAATAAATTTAAAAAATTAAGATTCAATTAAAAATATATGTAACATAATATAATATATTTTATAATATATATACATATGTTATATAATATTACACATATATTATAATATGTATTTTATTTTACCAAAAATATTATACTAAAAAAAATATTTCAATTTATTTAGAATAATAAATCAACTTAAAACACTATTAAATCTTATTTGCAATAATATTATTAGACTCTTTATATTATTTTTAGCCATAACTCAAGCAACAACATCTTTCATTTTAAAAAAATAAGATTTTTATTTTATAAGAATTTAAAAGACTAAATTTATAAAAATATTATTTTATACAAATAAAAAATAATTATACAAATTATAGTAAATGAATAAATAAAAATAAATAATAACAAATATTTATTGAAATAATTTTTATCATAAAAATTATAAATTTAGTTTTTAATTTTTTTTAAAAATAAAATCTTATTTAAAAAAATGAAAGGTGTTAGCATTTAGGTTATGGCTAAAAATAATACAAGGAGGTTTTATTTAGTAATATTATTCTGAATAAGATTTAGTAGTATTTTAAGCTAATTTATTATTCTAGTATAAAATTTTTAATAAAATAAAATGTTATTAGACACAAATAAATTTAAAAATTTTAAATTTTAATTAAAATATAATATACTATTTTATATTATATTATAATACATATATATTATAATTAATATATATCCCCATATCCCCATACCTTTCCGGAAAAAAATCCCACTGCACGCCCTCACCTTCCCCACATACCTCTTCTTCAAAATTTTCTTTTATCCTTGCCTTAAATCTGACATAGCCCTCCAATAAATTAAAAAAAGAGGAAAAATTGGAATCAATAATTCTAATTTTTACACAAGTATGAAAATATTTTTTATAGGATATGACTTAAAATTCTGATGACAATGGATAACAGATTTATTAATTTTAAAATGAATAACAATTAAATATACGTCCTTTTTCTGCCTCCCTCAATTATTGTGGTGTGGGAGGTGGTCCACAAACTAAATAATAGAATAGGCATGTGATAATGTGATGTGAATGTGTGATGCTGCTAATGGTGAGTGTATCTGCACCACCCCAATGGGATAAGTCTTTGGATTCCCATAACGATGCTGCTAATCGTGAGGGTCCAGGACGTATCTCCACCACACCAATGGGATACGTCTTTGGATTCCCATGACGATGCTTTGATATATGTAAGGTCAATTCTTTTCCTTTTTTGGAAAAGAGGGCAAACGTGGCCGTCTAAAATTTGTAAACAACGGGGACCACTTCTAATGAAGACAACTGCTTCTATTGGGCATCCATGATATTAGTTCCCAAAAAACACAAAGAACATAAATAGTAAAAAAATTAATATTTGATGAATATTAGGTAGGTTCAGATTTAGATCTTGAACAATTTCGATTTTCTATTTATTTTTATTATTTATTTATTTATTTTAATTTAAGTTTTTTAAATTAAATTGGATAATTCAAATTAATAATTTTATTTTAATATTTTATTTTTATTTATAAAAATATATGATATAAAATAAAAATAACTTTTTAACTATTAACTTTCAAATAAATAATTTAAATTAAAAATTTTACGAAAGTAAAATATTAAATTTGAATTGTCCAAATTAAATTTAGACAGTTCAAATTTTAAAAAAATATATATTTTTATCCTTCTTAAGAGATGAGTAGAAAAACTGAATTCTAATACTTTACATTTATTCAATATTAATAAAAGGATAGGGTATTTGATATTCGATGTCTTATATTATAATATAAAAATATAAATTAATTCTTATATATTTATTTATACAAAATATTTATTGTTCATTTTTTGTTATACTGATATTTTCTTACATTATTTAAGAAATTAAAAATAAATAAAAAAAGTAAAACGTTAAAATTATCTTATATATTAAATTTTAAAAGTAACTTTGGATATCAAGTAACTTTGGACCAAAAAGATGGATTCAACCATAAAATCAACCAATTAAAAAAAATAATTAAAATTAGACTAAACACAGTTAACCAATTTTTAACAATAAAATCTTAAACTATGAGCCCTTATTAACCCAGTCCAAGTATGTGCACTTTTATGCAAGATGTGGCTTGTTATTTATAGCTACATGATTTGTTTCTCTTCACAATTTTAAATGATGTGGGATAAGCTACCGTTGCCCATCATTATACCTTATTTTTTCTTCCTTTGCTTCTTTCAGTTTTTCTATGACACAAAACAATAGGATTTAAAGTGTGTAGAGAAGAGACAAAGTTAAGAATGGAAACTCGAACATTGGTAGAAGAGCTGGTAAATGACACTGTTGTTAAGGAAGAAGGAGGAGAAGAAGAAGCATCGGCAGCAAATGAAGTTGTAGAAGCTCTTCTACCGTTCTCATTAGGAGAAAGAAAAGGACAAAGTGTAAGAGAGTGCATGTGTGTATTTGGTTTTTGAAAACTTATTTTGAGATGAAATAAACGAATTTTGAGTCTGCTTTTTGGAAAAGGGTGCTTTAGATGTTTGTTTACTTAAATTGGGAGATGGAGAAGTGGCATTAATAGATTTAGAAGTGTTGGTCTAAAGTTAATTCATCCAATTAGTTTCGCTTTCCACAAAAAGCATGGATGTTCTTACTTATATGATCAATTTTCAATCTTATATCTTTTAATATATGGTTACAATCTTCTATTGACAATGAAGCAAATAAAAAAAATTGGGTGAAGAAAATGAAACAAGGGTGTGTTTAATAAGAGCATGAAGTATTACAAATATATGTCTATATATATATGGATTTCATCATTGTAAGGCTACTCATAATAAATCAACATTCACACAATTCTCAAAATTTGCCCTGCTCGAAGATGTAATGAAGTTTAAGTTTTCAATCCCAGTATCGAAATACCATTGTGGAGTTAAGAATTTTACGTGTCTTTGCTTTCTACTTAGATTTCATTTTAAAGTTCACCACATTCATTTTAATTTACAAGTAATGAAGCCTTTGTAGATATAAGGGTAAAAATTTATCTAGTGCATGAGAGACCAAGTAAGAAAATCTATGCTTTTGTAGAAATGGAACTAATTCGGTGAATATTAATTTCCCTCTTTGCTTATTTCTTATCCTCAGCTTCCCTTTCTTCGTCACCAGTAGTTGTATTGCCAAGAAGAAATAACAAATGAATAAAAGAAACGCTGTGTTGTGAGGGCCAAAATATAAACATGTTGATGTGATAGCACATAAACCATAGATGAGACTTTATTTGGTAAATGGTGCAAATTAAAAGAAACTAACATTGTCAGCTTTTTAGCAAAATTGAAGGAATCTCAATCTGGGAACCAATTAGTAAGGAGAAGAAACCTTTTAAAATTTACTAGTTTTTGCTTTTTGTTATTTATTATATGATATTTTTAATATATAAAATTATATATAATATTATTATCATTAATTTGACAACAATTAAGTGAATAAATTGTGAATTAGTACTTCTATTATTTTAATAATCAATTCAATTTTAAAAATATTGATATTTCGAGTGCATAATCAAAATATTAATTTTTTTGGAATTTTTTGTCATCATTTCTCATCCTATTGTAGCAATTAGTGTATAATAATTTGTGATCAACTTTTTGGCAAAAACAAATCTTCTATTGCACAGTTTGTGCTGTGCAATAAGATGTTTAGACAAAACAAAAAGGAAAAAAAAAAAAAGATGTCTTAACTTTTTCTTTTAGGGGGGAAGGGAGAAGTATAGTAGAGAGTGTGAATTCTTTTTTATCATTTTACCATATTGGTATATATTCGTTTCTTACATTAGGATTTTTTTTATTTGTTTTAAATGTTGCACTAATTTTATTTTTCTTTTTTAATGGGCTTATGGGCTTTGTTAGCCTACAACCCCATATAATTTTTTTTTAAGGTCACAAGAAATCTATATGTATCAAGATCTATTAAATCTTAATTAAGAGCTAGGCACAAATAGTGAGATAAAGAGGTTTGCATATTAATTGCTTAACTTGGTTTAAGGTGAGTAGGTAAAAGAAAAAAAATAGAAAATGAAGTTTTCTTCAATCAAATTAAATTTTGGTTTCAAATATGTGTCTCATTATTTGATAAGAATTTTTATTTTTAAAATGAGAGTAGAACACATTAGTTGTGAAGTAAAAATGATCAAATCAACTGAGAGTTGCTAATATTAAACTTAGAATTGATTAATTTTCTTAAAAGGAAAGCTTCTTTATTAGACAAAGAGGCAGTATCTCTGAAACCAAAATTTGATTTATCTTAATGAAGTTTGCTTTTCTATTTTTTTTTTCACTTACTCGCCCCAAAACAAGTTAGGCTCACCCTTCATTCCGATCTCCTTTCTTATTTGCTTTAGATGTTATACCAAATTTTTTCTTTTTCAAAGGGGTTTTAAGGTAAATCCACTCTCAGTCAAGATTTATTAATTAATAAATATTTAGCAATTATATCAAATTTACATGATGTCATATTATTTTTTTAACTACATTAAAAGTGTTAGCATTACAAATCATAAGGAAATGATTAATAGCTCGTAACTAAAACTTGCCTAGTACAATTCAATCAAAAACCTTAAAAAGGAAGCAATTCTTATTATTATTTTTAAGTACTAGCTGAGGACTAAAGTGCTAACGAAGCCCTCAAGTAGCTAAATTTACCTTATCAACTAATGATTCATGTCATGCCAAACAAAATAAGTAATAAAAAAAGAAGCGTGAACATAACATAATAACAACCTTTAAGGGCACTTGAATACCACAACTCCCACTTTTAAACCAGCAAATAAATACATCTGACATGGTTGAGGGAAGGGAAAGTGTGCCACTGCAAAAGATGTTATAAATTAGGAGTAAGGATAACCATGTAACATATATAGAAATTTCTTAAAAAATTTGTCTTATAACTTCTTTTAAATTTTAGTCATTTATTAGTTTTATCTATCAATTTCTTTACTATTTTATTTATCACTTTTAGTCCAATTCTTATTGAAGTTATATTCAATTTCTTCCAAAAATTTTTATGGTCAATTCCAAAGTATATACATATCATTTTAATACAATTTAGCACCTATTTCATTTTACAAGCTCTTCTTACTTTTGCACACATATGTTTGCCATTTCAATTCAATGTTTAATTATGTTTTAGATATGGGAAAACTTTTTTTGTTTTTGTAGGCGACTTGTGTCCCATCTTTTTTGTCTCTCTCAAAATTCGAACCACAAAGTTCGTTTTTAAATCCAAATTTGAAGCAAGATTAGATGAGTTGCTCAACTAATCTTTAATTGAAAAAACACACTAACAAAATGATTTTAACTATTAATATTATTTATATTTTTATCGTATCCTTACCTCTTACATTATTCTTAGATTATTACATTATTTTATTTTTATTAATTATCTATTAATAAAATTAGGATTAAAACTATATTAAAATCATTAAAAATTCCACCTAAGGACTATAACTTGGTAAAAATTCCATTGATTGACTTTAAAAATCTAAATTTCTTTAAATAACTAAAGGGAAAAGTTAGCATTGAAACTTCTAAAAGTTATCCTTCATACTTCCTAAAGTTATATCCTGATTCTCTTAATGTTACAATATGTTTTTTGCAGTAGTAATTTTAGAGAATATGAGTAGTAACTTTAAGAAGCACCAGTTGTAACTTTAGTCCTTCAAAAGAATTTTGATTTTTAAAATTCTTTAGCATTATTTTTACCAACTTATGGTCCTTACAATTTTCCCTTGAAAATACATTGATAGTAATTGGTGTAAGTATTATTTGTATAATAAAACAACAATATATATTGCTTATTGTAATAATTAAAATTGGATCCAATTAAATATATTTATACCTAATTTTTATTACTTAACTTTTTATGTATTTTTTGTTCAAGAGAGTTTGTTTTAGTGATATTTTCTTTAAATATAACATTTAAGGAATCTTAATATATTTGGATTTGTTCTATCTCTTCTTCTTTTTTTCAAGTTTTAAAATCTAGCATCTCTCTTTAAATAAAAATAATAATAAAGGATGATAACTTTGAATAGAATTTAACTGCAATTTCTTATATTATTTATGTAATTAAATTTTGTAATAAGAATATAATACATGTAAAAAAATTAAAATAAAAACTTATTCATATAATATTTTGTTGTAAAATAATTTATTTAATATCTTTTATTATAATATTTAATAATAATAAATTATGAAAAGCATGTGCCATGATAAGAGTGAATTTGAATTCTTTACAAATATGGAGGGATGCCATGCACATCTCATTTGGACTATATAAATATGATATAGACAGTTTAGATTTCATTTTTTTTTGTTTTTAAAAATTAAACATTTTTTTTAAGTTAGCAATTAAGAATTTGTCTTCATTTTGTGTTTTGCTTCCTTTAAAAATATATTAAAATAGAACAAGAATAAAATTTAAACCATCTATATTAGACTTAGATGAAACTATTTAGATTAGATTTGAATAGTCTAGATGGATGCGTATGGCTTCAAGATTCGCATAGAATCTAGATAAGGCAAAAGTAAAGGATTATAAATCTTAACGTGAAAGAAAAGCAATGGACATAATTCATAGAAAAAATTATATTTGGAGACTTCAAGTTGAAAATATTTATCTTGATACACTTGGATCATAAGATAGATAATTTTAACTATGGAGGCAAAAATTATAATTATGAGAAAAAATTACATTTCATATTATAAAACCTATAAATCCCTTGTATTGTTCACCTATTTGTTTCTTTTATTTCTATTCATTACTATTTTAAAAATGACTTCTCATAATTAAAATTTTTAGTTTTAATATCTTTCAAAATAATTTTAAAATTTAAAGTCCTTTATGATAAATATTTTCAACTTATGTTTGCAAATGTTATTTTTTCCCATAGTCTAACATTTTTAAATTCTTCAATAGGAAATGATAAAATCCTTATTGATGCTCACCAGAATAATAACACCGCAAATGTACGGGTCGTAAGAGTAGTACGTGATAAATCAAGGTCATTCCCTCAGAGAATCAGTATGATTGGTAACTAGGCATTAGAGTTCTCATGTTCATCTTAATTAAATAAATTAAATTGTAATTAAGTTTTTATGAAAATTAATTCAAATGCAATTAACAATATTGAAAGATGGTTTTAATTGAAAATAAGCAATTAAAGACACCCTAGGAATTCTAATCCCCTTTTTACACAATGTCAATCATCCCTTTTTTTTTATTAGTTAGCTTAATGTCAATTTTAGAGTCAAAGGTCTAATTGGGTACAAATGTCTTTCGATCCATTTAACCTCTATATCAACTCGACTCTTTGATGTCTCGAATAAGTAGTTAATATTCAATTACGCTCAGACCTTATCTAGACTACCTAGGGCCCCTGAATATATTTCTACCTCAAGTGCAAATTAGACTATGTCTAATCCTAAGTTGCTTAATCAATGGTCTATAAGCAATTCCCTTCTTTCAAATGTTAATTACCAAACCCATAATCAAATTAAAGGAGGCCAATCAATAGAATGAAACCATAATTCATATTAAACACTAAAATCTTCAATAATCCAACATAATAACAAGGAAGACAATTTTCAAAGATTAAAGGTTCATAAAATCCCTAAGGGTTACAAGATTTAGCCACTCATGGCTTGAAATCCACAGAAAATCTCAGCAAACATATCAACAATCATCAACTAGAAGGGAAGATGGAGTAGAAATACCTAATCGGAAGAATAAATGGCAGAATCAATAATTTCCCAATCAGTATAGAGCTTCCCTAACACCTTTTGTGCATTTTTCTCCTTTCCTAGTTGGCCAGAACTCTCCTCTTTTGCTAAATGACGAAGCTTTCGCCTCCTCTCCTCTGTTTTAGCTTGTAAATTAAAGTTGTGCGTTTCAGAGGCCGATCTCGCTATGGTAAGGAGTGACTCTCGCTATGGCGAGAGCTCATAGGTTCCCAGATTTCTGCTGCTTTCGCTACTGCTACGGTATAGCGAGTTGTTCTTTGGAATTTCTATACAATGCGACTTCGCTATGGCGAAGTGCCTTCCTCGCTACAGCGAATTATGTTCTAGCTATAGCGAGAGGACTTTACTTGCATTTTCACTTTTCAACTTTCCTATCTTTTCTCAATTCTTTCTAAAATCTTTTACTTTTCCCTGAAATCGAAATCAATTATAAAATGAGGCTCAAACTGATAAAAATGTTACAATTGAAACACTTTCTTTATTTTGTTTGATTGAATACACATTTGACCATATTAATCAAGAGAAAAGTACTTTGTTTCCCTAATTTAACATCAAATATATTCTTTTTTAATTTTAAATTAGGGAGTCATCAAACTCCCCCATACTTAAATCCTTGCTTGGCCTCAAGCAAGTCTTAGGAAAAATCAAACAATGTGATTATTAATTACTTCTTTTCCACAATAAATACCCAATCAATCAGAATTTCAGATTCCCCCCACACTTAGAATGAAAGTAATGTCAGAAGCAGAAGCTCAGCAAAACTCAAATTGAATTTTGAAAATAATGTACTCATAGCAACACCCTGATTTCTAAAGTGTGTGTGTGCTCCACAACAGATTTTTAAAAAGCAATCAAGTAATCTTCAATAAACCCTCACTGCATTTTCAAGACCCAATCCAACTATCTGCTATAACTTCAATCATCAAAATTAAGTAAGAGAGGCCTTTATTGTTCAACATAGAATTACTTTCAGTACAATCATTTTTTTTAATTCATTTTTTTCTCTTCTTCTTTTTTTTTTTTCTTTTTCTTTTCTCCTCTCCTCCTTGATTTTCTTAATCCTTTTGACGCGAATGACAATATTGGTTTTGAAGCCACCCGGTTACTCAAATTAAGGAAATCCTCAGAGTGCTCACTAGCATACTCTTAGTTTTACCACTGTTTGATGCAAAAGTCCACATTTTTTAGTGCAAACCCCCGGTTACTAAGTGATTTCAACCATTGGAGTAGAGAAAATTTTTTTTAGCACTAGATATCCCTCTCAATGACAATCAGGTATCCATCAGAAGCAGATAAATTGGGGAGATCTAAAAATAAATGGGAGTTAACTAAAGGAAAAACTTGAATTACTTCAATAATCATCTTATTGAAAAGTGCTCCTATTATGGGTGCACACTACAACTACATTACTTACTTTGTTCATTTCAAGTTTGCTTAACCCCCACATTCATTGATTAGTATTTATCTAAAGTAAGAGGTGATGAATTTAGTTAAAATTGGGAGCATTATGGTGGATTGATTATTATTGATAGACTTCCCTTTATTGTTAAAATTTGTATATCCGCCTAGCCTATGTTTACCTTCCCCTACACTTAAAGTTAACATTGTCTGCAATGTGTAAAAGGGAGGAAACAAGAAGTAGAAAAATAGAAACAGACTGGGGCGGAGGTAAGGGATGTAAGGAGGTAGAAAGAGACGAGACTCCTCTGATAAGAAAAAGTAAGGAAGAGAGGAACGCGCGCGAACAACTCTTGCATCTGAGAGACTAAAAATGGACAAAGATCACGCAGCAAACTGTAAGTTAGCGTTAGAAATAATATATCAATTATAGGATTAGCCAGTGCAAGATTCAAAAGTATAACGATATACAGTTATCCAAAATGTAAAGTAGGGAATTAAAAAGAAGAAGCATGCAAGGGACAGAAAGGTCCTATGAGTTAGGAGGCCCGAGCCTATCTTGCAGTGCAGGGTTGATAAATACATATTGTTATCTAATTTTATTCTCCTAAACTTGGACATTTTAATGATCAAATGTGGCTTTAGAGGTTTAATTAGTTGAAATTTGATTTTAATAGCCATTCTTTGCATTCTAGAAAATAAGTCACAAAATCTTGGATTTTTAATGCATAAATTTCAATAAATAATTTTGAAGCTTTTCCTACTTAATCTTTCTTTCCTTTCTTGGTGTGCAGATCATTGGGTCTTCTTAGTTTCATACATGGGATGGACTTCCACATGTGGCTCCATTTATAGCAATCACACACCAAAATAGAGAAGCAGGAAGCCACAAGCTGAAACTAGAAGAGCAGAGCCAACGTGGAAAAACTGAAGATGACTGGAACGTGAAAGGAGTGGGAATACATCGAGCAGAGGCTGAACTTAAGAATGAGCTAGATAAGAGAAGCACACACACATGCAGTGGCTGGAACTCGAAGAAGTCTGTGAAGAGAAGAAGAAGAAGTTGCTGGAAGTTCTGGTTGATAATGAATGCAAGGCGTGATTCCAGAACAACTGAGCAGGTTTTACGTGGCAGAAATAGAGGAGAAAACACGTGAGAAGCCTAGAAGTCTACGTGAACAGCAGCACTTAGCAGAGAAAGAAGCAGCGTGTGGTATAAACAGAAGCTGCACGAAGGAAGCAGAACCACGTAAAAACATGCAGAAGCTGGAGAAGAAGAAACACACGAAGAGAAAACGCTGGAGCTGGAATGCATGCGGAGTAAATATAAGATGAAGTGGGACCCACAATTACATAAACAAAGATTAAAATAAAGCTTCAGATAATTGAACAAGAGCTGAGCACGTGTTATTCACATAAGCAAAGAAGAAAAACGCAATTGGGCTGACGTGGGAATTGAGCTGGAAGATGAGGATTAATTGCGTGATTTCAGCGTGCAAAATCAGAGCGGAGGGGCACGTGATTAATCAGAAGAAGGTGAAAATAAAACCTAGAGAGAACACTACGAAGCAGAAAAAAACGCGAGACGACAGAAAACAGAAGAGAGGTTCCTGCGCTGAAGGAGAAGAATTTTTCTTTCTCGATGGCTGCCTCTTTGATCGATTCTCCTTCAATTGATCCCTCCATGGCAGCTTGAATTCCTTTTGGTGGCTAGCTGAAGATTGAATTCTCTTAGATGAAGATTTGAGCTCTATATCTCCTATTGAATTTGGATAAAACTCTCTTGCCCAATCTTTTGATTTTAGCATTATTTCCTTTATTAATTTGACTAGGTTTAGCTTATTGGTTTAGGAATTTAATTGCTGGAATTACTGGATTGAATTAATTCTTGAATTGAACTTGATTTGAATTTTGGAATTATTTGTGATCATCATGCGTTTGTAAAAATTTTAGAATTAGTGCTGTGCAATTGAACTCTAAATTCCTCTTGATTTAGGCTAATTGATGCAATGGTTATTGGATTAGCTGGCTGGAACTTTTGTGCAATTAATTGCTTGAGGGGTTAATTAATCTAATTGGTGAATTAGCATCTTGAGTGAATTGTGCAGTAGTTTTCATAAATCAATCAAAATTAGTGTAGTGTGTTCTTATTTTTAATTTAATTAATTAGTTGTTTAAGGTTTCTTGTGGTTGCAAAATTCTTTGAACAATTGATGAATTGAATCTTGGATGGTTATTCAAGAGCCTTATGAGGAATGCACTAAAGAGCAAGAACTTAATCCAAAATTGGTAAGTCAAAAAGAGCAAGGATAATTGAACTCTAGGGAATCCAATTGAAAGC
This sequence comes from Erythrophleum fordii, assembly GCA_032878935.1. Classification (NCBI taxonomy): domain Eukaryota; kingdom Viridiplantae; phylum Streptophyta; class Magnoliopsida; order Fabales; family Fabaceae; genus Erythrophleum; species Erythrophleum fordii. The sequence continues at coordinate 48,213,519 of JAVQMF010000054.1, forward strand.
TAGTTACCACATTTACTTGACTAATCACTTGAATTTAGTTTTAGATTTCTAATTCTTGTCAATTAACTTTAGTTCAATTAAATTCTAGCATATCAAACCCCCCAAAATAAGTCCTAATTAGTAACACTTAGAATACTCTTTCATAAACAATTTAAGGCACAAACTCCTTGGAAAGATGACCTAGGTTGCACCATTATCTATAAATTTATTTTGCTACCTAGTTTTATTTGAGATTGCGCGACACGATCATCAAATTTGGCGCCGTTGCCGGGGAGTTTAGTTTCTTAATTGTTTAAAGAGATTTCTTAGTATTTTTGCCCTGTTTTTGCTCTGTTTTTATTCTATTTTCCCCCTGTTTTGAACTTGGAATTGGTCCATTTTGGTTGCTTGAATCATCTTGCCTGCTTGCTGGAATTTTCGTTTGAAGCACCCAGAAAATTCTCAAATTCTGTTTTCCAAGGTTTTTGGGTGTTTTGAGCAAAAGTAATAGCAAAGCTATTAGGTGTACCATTTTTTGGCCAAATTCCAACGTTTGGAGTATTTTTTCGAATTTTTTAGTATTTTTTCGAATTTTCTAGGATTTTTCTAATTTTTCTGGAATTTTTGTTTTAATTTTTCTTTGCTAATTTTTGTGTTCCTTCTTAGTTTTTGCTTGTCTAATTAGTGTATGACAAGAAGCTCTAGTAAAAAATTAATTGATTTGGATCCAGAAATTGAAAGAACATTTAGAAGACAAGTAAGGATTAGAAAGAGCAAGGAAAGTGTAGGAATTAATAGTTCTATTTCTTCTGTTTTTGATTCTGTGCAAGGGATTGATTGTCCACTTCAATTTGCTGGTGATAATATGGCTGAACAAGATCAAATAAATGCTAATAGGAATATGCATGTTCAGGCTAACTTGAATGTGAATGCAAATTTGAATAATAACATACATGCTAGAACTATTAGAGAATTGACAGCTCCTAATGTGCATTATCAAAATCTTTGCATACAATATCCAGAATTAGATGCAAATTTTGAGCTTAAATCTGGTTTGATTCACTTACTTCCTAAGTTTCATGGACTTGCAGGAGATGACCTTCACAAATATTTAAAAGAATTCCATGTTGTATGCTCTACAATGAAGCCACAAGGTGTCTCAGAGGAACAAATCAAGCTCAGAGCATTTCCTTTTTCCTTGGATGGTTTAGCCAAGGATTGGTTGTACTATCTACCTCCCGGTGCCATTACTTCTTGGGACCAACTGAAGAGGTTATTCTTGGAGAAATTCTTTCCTGCATCTCGCACTGCATCAATAAGGAAAGAGATATGTGGGATCAGACAGAATGGTGAAGAGACTTTGTATGAGTACTGGGAAAGATTCAAAAGATTGCTAGCTAGTTGTTCTCACCATCAAATTTCTGATCAGTTGCTCATTCAGTACTTCTATGAGGGGCTATTGATCATTGACAGAAATATGATTGATGCTGCCTCTGGTGGAGCCTTAGGTGATCTGACACCTACGGGGGCCTGGGAGTTGATTGACAAGATGGCTCAGAATGCTCAGCAATTTGGGTCCAGATCAATACAAACAGTAAAAGGAGTCAATGAATTGTGTGCTCCAGACTATGGTCAGAGAATTGAGAGCAAACTTGAAGTAATGTCTACTGTGCTCTAAAAGCTTGCTTTAGATCGGCAGCAGTCATCCTCCGCTCCTTCTCAGACTTGTGCACCATAGTCTTACCCTACTCAGACATATTCTTATCCACAGTGTTATGCATCTGGACAGACATCTACCTCGACTACCTTGGTAGGACGCCTGTGTGATATATGCTCTTTGGCCACACATACTACTGATCAGTGCCCTATGTTAGAGGACAGGGTAGAGGCTTGTGCTGGGAGCAACATGACAAGCATGTAAAATATCATTTTGTTCAGTTTAAGGCACACACTTTCGCAAAATTTGGTCAGCACACTTCTTATATAAAAATGGTTTATCCCACACAAACCATTTTACATCATGTAAAATTTTTTTTCTTTTGATAAGATTTTAATTCATCAGGCACAATAACACTGACCAAGTAGTTGGCATAATTAACATACCAAGGCACAAACACACAATTCACAGCAAATACAGACTTATCAAGAAAACTCTCATTAATCAATAAATCATCCACACACTCAGAACTATTCACAAGCCTAGATAAGTGATTAGTAACTTAGTTTTCAGTTCCTTTCCTATCAACAATCTGTACATCAAATTCTTACAATAATAAAACCCACATAATCAACCTAGGTTTAGATTCTTTCTTACACAACAGATATCTGATAATAGCATGATCAGTATGAACTATAACTCTAGTGCTCATCAAATACACCCTAAATTTCTTAAAGGTAAAGACAACAGCAAGCATTTCTTTTTCAGTAGTTGAGTAATTTACCTGTGCTCCAACTAGAGTTTTGCTTGCATAGTAAATAAGATGAAAGATCTTACCATGTCTCTAGCCAAGCATAGCTCCAACCACATAATCACTTGCATCGCACATAACCTCAAAGGGTAGTGACCAATCAAGGGCCACTATAATTTGTGCGATGATAAGTCTTTGCTTAAACTCTTCAAAAGTTTTCAAGCAATTTGTATCTAACTTAAAAAGGATATCCTTTTCAAGTAATTGAGATAAAGGCTTCGCTATCTTTGAGAAATCTTTGATGAATCTCCGATAGAACCCAACGTGTCAAAAGAAACTTCTAATAGCTTTCACATTGGTAGGTGGTGATAATTGTTCAATCACAAAAACCTTAACCCGATCCACCTCCAATCCTCTTTTTGACACCTTATGCTCAAGCACTATACTTTCACAAACCATGTAGTGACACTTTTCCTAATTTAAAATCAAATTAGTATCCTCACACCTTTGCAAAACTCGTGTCAAATTATCCAGACATTTTTCAAAAGTGATGCCAAATACTGAGAAGTCATCCATAAAGACTTCCATGATATGCTCAATCATGTCAGAGAAAATCGACATCATACATCTTTGAAATGTGGCAGGAGCATTACACAATCCAAAAGGTATATGTCTGAATGCAAAAGTTCCATATGGACATGTGAAAGTGATTTTTTTTTATCCTCAGGAGTAATGACAATTTAATTGTACCCAAAATAGTCATCCAATAAACAAAAGAATTCTTTTCCTGCCAACCGATCTAACATCTGATCGATGAATGGAAGCGGGAAATGATCCTTTCTTGTAGCTGTGTTCAACTTCTTGTAGGCTATACAAACTCTCCAACTTGTAACTGTTCTTGTGACAATCATTTCATCCTTCTCATTGTTCACCACTATCATTCCTCCCTTCTTAGGGACACATTGCACTGGACTTACCCAGTCACTATCCGAAATGGGATAGATAATACCAGCATCAAGTCACTTAATAATCTTTTTTTTGACCACTTCTTTCATTATAGGATTCAATCGCCTTTGATTCTCCACTGATTTCTTATAGTCATCTTCTAAGAGAATTTTGTACATGCAGATGGCTGGACTAATCCCTTTTATATCAGTTATGGTCCAACCGATGGCTCTTTTGTACTCTTTTAACACTTTTAATAATTATTTTTCTTGGAGAAGTGTTAATGCAGATGAGACTATGACTGGTAAAGTCTCTCTTTCCCACAAATAAGCATATTTTAGATGTCGTGGAAGAGATTTCAACTCCAACATTGGAGGCTGCTCGATGGATGGTAGGAAGGCATGAGTTTTTTGTGAAGTCAGCTCCAGTGATTCAAAATGGCCATTCTTCTTAGCCACAAGTCTAAGTGCATTAAGTTTGTGCTCAACCTCTATTTTCATCACCTCTCCTATATTTGGTTTACCAATAAATACTATTTCAAGAGGATCTGTAAAAGCGAAAGAATTCAATTTTTCTTGAATTACCTCCTCAACAATAGACACCATTGAGCATTCTTCCACACTACCTAGATGCTTCATAGCTTTCTCCACATTAAAGGTAACTTGCTCATCTCCAAGCCTCATTATAATTTTTCTTTTTTCTATATCAACTAGTGCTCTGCCAGCAGCGAGAAATTGCTTCCCCATTATCAATGGGATATCTTTATCCTCTTCAATATCAAGCACAATAAAATCAGCAGGATAAATGAACGGACTAACCTTCACTAACACATCTTCAATGATTCCATATGGATAAGAAAAGCTTCTGTCAGCCAGTTACAAGGTGACAATCGTTGGGTTGGCCTCACCCATCTGTAACTTTCGAAAAATAGATAAGGGTATGAGATTCACAGTAAATCCTAAATCAAAAAGTGCTCGACCCTCAAATTTATCCCCAATCATGTAAGGGATAGAGAAAGAACCAGGGTCTTTGCACTTGGTTAGAAAATTGGATTTGAGGATATTAGTGGTCTCTTTAATTAAAGCCACTGTTGCAAATTCGGTGAATCGCTTCTTCTTACTAAGTATGTCCTTAAGGAACTTAGCATATTTAAGCATTTGCTCTAAAGCCTTAAAGAAGGGGATATTGATGTGAAGTTGCTTGAACATGTCCAAAAACTTCTTATACTGCTCATCAAGGACTTTCTTTTGCAATCTCTGAGGAAATGGAGGTAATGACACTACTTTAGGATGCACTATAATCTTTTCTTTAGACTTTTTCACTTTAGATTTTCCCTCCTTGTCCTCTTCTTTTTCCTTCAAACTAGTAATCTTTCGCTCTTTTCCAATTGAAGTTCTTCATCTTCAATCTAAGTGACGCCTGATGGACCCTTAGAGTTCACCTTGTTTGGTTCCTTCACTTAAACTTGTACTCCAGGGAGCTCTTTACCACTTCTCAAAGTGACAGCTTTACATTCTTCCTTACCATCTCTCCTTGGATTAGGGATTGTATCACTTGGCAAATCTCTTTGATGCAGTGCATTCACAGCAGAAGCTAACTGCCCCATCTGCACTTTTATATTCTTAAGAGAGGAATCTACCATTGCATTAATGCCAACTTGCTTTTCATTATTCTTAATTTAAGTGGTCATGAATTTAGCCAAAACATCCTCTAAATTCGTTTTGGGCTCCCGAATAGGCACATTTTACCTTACTACTTGAGAGAACCCAGAAGGTTGAGTTGACCTTGTTCCAGAGAATGATGGCTGATTAAATGATGGGCCATTCTTCCAAGAGAAATTTAGGTGATTACGCCATGCAGGATTGTAGGTATTTGAGTAAGGATTCTGATTCTTCGAAAAGTTTTCCACATAGTTAACTGATTCTGTAGATGCAAAGGGGCAATAATCCGTTGAGTGTAGATCCCTACAATTTTCACAAGTAGTTGGGGCCACTTGAGTAGAACAGGCACTCATATGCTGACTTTGCTACCCTTGAGATTCCAACATATCAAATCTTTTGTTCAGAACGGAGAGAATGGTTGCAAGTGGAACGGAGGAATCTTCTTGAGTATCAGCAACATTATCACTCACCCTTCTATCACCCCCTCTTTACACATAACTTTCAGATAATGTGTCCAATGCCAAAATAACATCATCTACAGGCATTTCATCTCAATGCCCATTTAAAATAGCATCCAACATTGTATCAGTTTGTGGGGTTAGATGTGTGCAGAAATTCTGAACAATGGCACAGTTATCCATCCCATGACTCGGGCACTGGCGGAGCAAATATTTATATCTCTGCCATGCAGCATATAAATGCTCATCTGAAACTTGCTTGAAATTAATAAGCTCATGACGGGCATAAGCTATTCTATTATTTGGAATAAAGCGAGTTCTGAATCTTACCTCTAACTTATCCCAAGTATAAATTGAACCCTCCAGTAGAGTCAATAACCATTCATTAGTCTTTCTTTGTAGAGAAAGTGGGAACAGTCTAAGTCTCAGAACATCTCTTGGTTCCCTATTCTGCTTGAATGAATCACATACTCCCAAAAATGATAGAATGTGACGGTTGGGATCTTTATCGGACCTTTCTCCAATAAACTGTCCATTGAGCTGCAACATGGAGATCATCACAAGCTTTAGCTCAAAATTAGCAGCTTGAAAGTCTGGTACTATGATGTTAGGTTGAGTAGTTCTCATGGTTCTTCCCACAAAATCCTTGATAGTGTGATTCTGATTATTTTTGTGTGCCATATTTGTGGTAAGAACGTTTATCTCACCCTCAGGTTGGATTACCACAGACCCCTCAACCAGAATATCCGTTAAACTCCTTGTCTTTTTAGATGTTCTTGTGGATTTGGATTTAGGTGGCATAAACTATGTACCTGTGAAAACAAAGGAGTGCAGATCAAGAGTCTCACTAAACCAAGGAAAGCAAAAGGTAATTACTAAGGAAGTATTAATAAAATTACTATAACTAACAAATGAAAGCGTAAAGAAACAAGAGAGTAAATGAAAAGAAACTAAGTGTTTAAGCTAAAACTACTCAAAGCCCTCTAATTCTCTTCACCAATTGCCTTGATTCCCCGCAACGGCGCCAAAAACTTGATGCTCACCAGAATAATGACACCGCAAGTGTACGAGTCATAAGAGTAGCATGTGATGAATCAAGGTCGTTCCCTCAGAGAATCAGTACGATTGGTGATTAGGCATTAAAGTTCTCATATTCATTTTAGTTAAACAAATCAAATTGTAATTGAGTTTTTATGAAAATTAATTTAAATGCAATTAACAATAATGAAAGATGGTTTTAATAAAAAATAAGCAATTAAAGACACCCTAGGAATTTTAATCCCTTTTTTACACAATGTTAATCATCCTACTTTTTTTATTAGTTGGCTTAATGTCAATTTTAGAATCAAAGGTCTAATTGGGTACAAATGTCTTTCGATCTATTTAACCTCTATATCAACTCGATTTTTTGATGTATCAAATGAGTAGTTAATATTTAATAACGCTCAGACCTTATCCAAACTACCTAAGGCCTCTGAGTATATTTCTACCTCAAGTACAAATTAGACTATGTCTAATCCTAAGTTGCTTAATCAATGGTCTATAAGCAATTTTCTTCTTTCAAAGGTTAATTACTAAATCTATAATCAAACTAAAGGAGGCTAATCAATAGAATGAAACCATAATTCAGATTTAACAATAAAATCTTTAATAATCTAACATAATAACAAGGGAGACAATCTCCAAAGATTAAAGGTTTATAGGATCCCTAAGGGTTACAAAATTTAGTCACTCATGGTTTGAAATCCACAAAAAATCTCAGCAAACATATCAACAATCATCGACTAGAAGGGAAGATGGAGTAGAAACACCTAATCGGAAGAATAAATGGCAGAATCAATGATTTCCCAATCAATATGGAGCTTCCCCAACACCTTTTGTGCATTTTTCTCCTCTCCTAGTCGGCCAGAACTCTCCTCTCTTGTTGAATGACGAAGCCCTCGCCTCCTCTCCTCTATTTTAGTTTGTAAATTAAAGCTATGCGTTTCAGAGGCCGATCTCGCTATGGCAAGAAGTGACTCTCACTATGGCGAGAGCTCATAGGTTCCCAGATTTTCTGCTGCTTTCGCTACTACTACGCTATAGCGAGTTGCTCCCTGGAATGTCTATGCAATGCGACTTCGCTATAGCGAAGTGCCTTCCTAGCTACAACGAAAGTGCATAATCGCTATAGCGAATTGTGTTCTAACTGTAGCGATAGGACTTGTTCCACTTGCATTTTCACTTTTCAACTTCTCTCTCTTTTCTCAATTCTTTTTACAATTTTTTACTTTTCTCTGAAATTGAAATCAATCATAAAATGAGGCTCAAACTGATAAAAATGTTGCAATTGAAAACTTTCTTTATTTCGTTTGATTGAATACACATTTGACTATATTAATTAAGAGAAAAGTACTTTGCCTCCCTAATTTAATATCAAATATATTCCTTTTTAATCTTAAATTAGAGAGTCATCACTTATCATTTTGTGGAAAAGAAAAAGGAAAATTACAATTAAGGATGTTAAATAAAAAATACTCATACGAGGAATCTTAAATTTTAAAAATATTTTGAAAGACCTAATGATAAAAAATTTAAACTACGTAAAAAATTATAATTCATGATTTCAAATTAACATTTTGAGTTATTAAGTTATTTACAATAATTTTTAAAATTAAAATCATTCAATATAAATATTTTCAATTTGAGGTCCTCAATTATAATTAAAAAAAATAAAAATTCAATATTGGTATCTCCACATGTATCACTTAGATTGTCTTTCCTGAATTTGTTCCCATAATTAATCAATTTTTAAAAATAATTATTTTTAAATTATTTGATCGTTGAGAAATATATTTTGTTTTAATTTTTTAAAGATTAATCTTCTCTTAGTTTAATATTTTAAAAATGTATTTTCTCAATCTAATTCTGAAATATTTTTTTAATCGAGATAATTCTTCCAAAAAGTACTTATGGCCCTCTTTCATGTTTGATTGAGAAAAAAAAAATTAAGATAAAATAATTTCAACCAGTATGCCTCGTACTATTTAATGCAGAAAAATTTATAGGTTCATTTGAAGCAAACAATGCTTTAAATTAATATAAAAATTAAATATATTTTAAGACTAAAATAAAATTTGAAATTTCATTTTATTAAAAAGTAGAGGTGATACAAATTTAAACATCTCACTTGAAAAAGCTCAAAGAGCTTCAATTTGATATTAAAGTTTTCTTTTTTAAAAATACAAAATAATTTAAAAATTAACTTTAAAAAAAGTTGTATATGTGGATTTGCAATAGTTTTCAAATTCAAATTTTTAATGTTTAAAAAATATAAACAAGAGTCACCAACTAATGACTTTTCTTTGCAGGTATAAACCAGAGACGAAACACCTCATAATGTTGACGAAATAAAACATTTTATTTAGACTAAATTTAATATGCTTTCGAAGATATAATGAAAAACAGAACAATTATAATTAGCATTTGTAAATTTAGTTATATTTTATAAAATTTCAATTTTTATATGAAAATACAATTTATTTATTATAATTACACAAATCTTCTGGCAAATACTACGTGGCGCCCGTTGATTTTGAACTCTACAATTTTATAAGATCATTACATATATTAACATGCGCAAATGACTCGATTTTAACAAGTTTTTCCTTTGTAAAATAGAAATTGATTATCAAGAATTTTAGAAAGAAAATTTATTGAGTTTTGGTTATTTAATTAGTTTATGCGAGAGATAATTCTCCCCTGGGGGGGGGCATTGAATGGTTGAGGAAAAGTGTAGTGTTTCTTTATGAGTAAATAACACAGATTTTTTTTTTTAAATGTTGTTAAAAGTATACAATTTTTTTTATTTTATTTTTAAAACATACACAATCTTCAATTGAAACAAAATTATTTTATATTTTAATTTAATTTTACATTTTTTAACAAAAATATATTTTATTTTTTAATTGAGGCTATTTCGGCAAAAGAAATTTAAAATCAAATTAAAGAGTAAAATAATTTTTTATTTCAAATAAAATTTATATATGAATAATATACTTTTATTAAAAACAAATCAAAGCAGAGAGTCGGTGATGGTTGGAGAGAGATGGAAAGCCCGTGACAGGAGGAGAGAGAAAAAAAAACAAATTTGCAACGTGACTAATTATGGACTAGCCAGATTAAAAAATGAATACTAAATGTGGACAAAATATTGATATAAAATAGACATGAGGTTTAGTTACAATTTATATATTTTTATTATTAATTTTTAATGAAAATAGAGTGTATGTTTGTTTAAAAATTTAATTATAAAAAATATTTATTTATATAAGTAATTTTATTAAAGATATAATAGTAAAAATATAAAAATTATAATTTCTTTTTTTTTTTTAGATGATAAATTCCATACAGTACAATTTCATGCTGAACAGCAAAAGCGAATCACAACACCCCAAAAAAAAAAGAAAAAAGGAGACAAGCACCTATTTGCTGTTTGTTGGGGCGCCAACACTGGTGCCAAAAAGCAGAGAATCTGGATGCCTTTTTCATATAATATCAGGCGAAATACGTCAGCTCCGAATAAGTACATACACAAATGAAATGAGATGGGGCTGGGAAACCACGTGGCGAGGGACTATTGATATAATGGGATACCCATCTAGAAACTAGAATGAATGAATCTGTCAAAAGAAATTCCAACTCTCTCTCTCGCACCACAACGCAAAGCGTGATTAGCGTAAATAAAGTAATTAAATTTAATAAAGGAAAAATATTTTCTGAGAAATCACACATGGAGGGTCTATAAATTCAGTGTCTCATTTGTTGAATGTCCAAGCCAAAAACACGAGGCGAGGGAACCAGATGCAGCAGAGAGGGAGAGATCACAACCGAAGATCCAGGAGCTTCACAAGGTCTCGACTTGCCATTGAGGGTAGTTAGCTTCACCTCCCTCTCATTCCCCTCTCTGCGGAATTCGCTCCTTCCCCTTGCATTGCTTCGTTTTCCCTCATCGCATTTTCCGCAATGGCAACCCTAGGTAAAATCTTTTTGGTCACTTCTTCTTGTTGGATTTTTGCAAGTGCGATATTTTATTTAGAATGTGATCCGAATATGCTCGTCCGCAGCATTGGACGAGCGTCTGGTTCAGAAAAAATACTGGACAGAGCACTCAGCGGATTTGTCCGTGGAGGCGATGATGCTCGATTCTAACGCATCGGATCTCGACAAAGAGGAGCGTCCCGAAGTACGTCTCTTAATTTTCTTGTGTGTTGATCTTTTTGCTGGAATGTTATCTACTTTCTGTGATTCTATTTTAATTGAAAATACAGCAGCAAATTCTTCCCCTTTCTGAATTATTCTTGTTCTTTTGTGAGATGTATTCGTGAAACTATCATTAGAATTCTTTTCTTATTATATAAGATTTGGGTAAATAATGATTGACCCATGTGATTTGGCCGAACTCAATTTGTGTCCTGTGTCAGCAACCCATGTGGATTGTTTCTTTACTATTAATTTTTTGCAAAATTAATTATGCATGAAAGAGCACTTCAAGTAATGAATATTAGTCGGATTTCGAAACGAAAGAACGCCCTTTCTATCAAAATACAAAATATCCAATATTTCGAAAAAAAAAATTCTTGAATTTTTTCCGTTTTTTTTTAAGAAAACATTTCTTTTTCAGTTCATTTTTTTTTTTCAAAATACTTCAATTGGTACACGCAAGAAATAGGCCAATTCCGCCGCTTTTTGCCGTTTAGTTTAACAGAAGAAGTTAATTATATTTAGATAAATTTATTTTTTATATTATTTTAATTTTATTTTTTATAAAAAAATTATTTATATCAATAATTTTTTTAAAAAATTAAAAATTTTAATATTTTTAATTTTTAATTTTTAATAAAAAAAATAATTTTAATTTTTATTAAATATTAAAATATTAAAAAAAATAAAAAATAAATTAAAACTTAAAAAATACCCCACCCCTCCCTTTCAAAACTTCCCAATTTGGAGAGAAAGCAAATTTGACCCCTTTCTCTCTTTTTTCTTTTTTTTTCCTCTAATTTTATTCAATCAAACATCTTATTTCTTTCTCCTTCCCTCCTCCCCTCCAAAAACCCCAACAAAACACACCCTAAATGCTACGTGAAATCAGTTTGCCATCTTATGGTTTGAAAAAGTCGGCTCAACAACCAAACAAACCAATTGGCCGAAGAAGGAACGTGTTTTAAACTTGCTTGTTCAGTTTTTATGTAATTGTTCAAATTGTAAGTGACATAGAATTGTTTCAATGGTCACTGCTGATATTTAAACTGAATAGTATCTAAGAAGTAACAAAATAAATCAAATGATTGGCCAAAAAAGGAAAAGTCAAATGGGTTGTTGACATTATTTAAATTAGAGAGTAGATCTAAATCTAATTTAGATAGTCTATATTTTAGATTTTATTTATTTAAAAAATTTTTATTCTCAAATATTAGACAAACTAATTTCAGTTCAAATCATGGCAACGTGAACTGTGATGTCTCTTCAGTTTTTTTTTTTTGTTTGAGGGCTGTGCTCGTTTATTATAAGTTACCTCCAATTATTTTTAACTACATGATGGTAGATTGGTGTTTCTTTTTTTTTTTTTTTCACTCAAGTCTGGTTGGTTGACCTATTTCTTGAAATTGTTAGTTTTACATGCCTGTTCTACCCTTCTGTGGAGCCAGAACCTCAAGTTAGAGGAGTAAAACTGACATGGTTTATTTTATAAATATATATATTTTTGTATTTTATCTCGATTATTAGAATAATAAACTAAAATTTTAAATTTTTATAATGAAAAATATTTTACAATTGTTGATTAAAATTAGATTTATGAGATTTACATAAATATTATTACTTTGATGTCAATTTTTTTAAAAAAATTTCATATCTTATTAAAAAATTATACATTTATAGTATATTGCTTAGATAAAATATTAAAAATTAAAATCTTAAATTTACTTTTTAACTTCAATATTAGTAATAAATAATAAAATTATAGCAAAATCAATTCTTTCGTATTAGAAACTTAGAATTTAAGATTAAAATGACCCAATTGAATTTTCAAAGTTTAAATTGAGTTTCAAAATTACATCAAGAAGCTAAACAATTGAAGGTTGAAGGTGTAGATACCACATTTTTGAAAGCACACCCCAAAGAGAAAGAAAAAAAGATAGAGAGAAAATTAAAAAAAAAAAAAAGAAGATAAGATAAGATAAGAGAAAAAAAAAAGAAATAATAATAATAATAATAATAATAATAATAATAATAATTTTTTGTCATAATTATATGCATAATACATATAGATTCAGTGGGTTTAAGTTAAAATATCAAATCATACTAAAAAATATTACATAATACATATATGGACTAAAAGTTCAAACTTTTAAAAAATATGAATGCATAACATCAAAACTTAATACCATATACATACATTTTTAGCAAAATTGAGGGAGGCATGTCCCCCTCTCCCATCTACCAAATGTGGCTCCGCCACTGGTTCCACCTACTATGGTACGAGTGCTTTAATAATATCTACTTTCTTCATGTTTTACGCTGCATTAACGGAATAGTTTGACTAATCTTTTATGGTACTTTTCTGTTTTTATGCTTGAAGACTAACTGCCCTGTAGTCTATTTACAAATATGAAAATATTCAGTTGTGTTCACTATTAAACTTAGTTTGTATGACATTTGCCAACGATCTGTATACTGTAATAGACAGGTTAAATGTTGAAGTGGAGCATGTTCTCAACTTCAAGTATAAACTCTGTATAGTTACTTGAATTTTGTTTATAATATTTTTGTAGTATTGTGCTTTTCTTTTTACCCATGTTTATAATTTCTTCCCTGCTATTTGGACGTTAAATTTGTCTTTTCACGAAAAGTGACCAGTTCTTCGGTACATCATTGCTTTAGATCCATCGAAATCACATGTAAAAATTTCCTCTTTTTCCCGTAGTCATACTTGTAAATTTGTATACTTATTGGCTGAATTTAGCTGTCTCTATGGAAAGCAGCATACGAGGCTTGCTAACTTCTATATGTACCAATTTTGGTATCTCTTCTAACTTTTTTCCCTTTCTTTCTCTCTTTTGGTAGTCAGAGCCAGTGCTTTTCTAACTCAACTGATTTTATTCTCATAGGTACTCTCCTTACTTCCAGCATATGAAGGAAAGTCCATTTTAGAACTTGGCGCAGGTATCGGACGATTTACAGGTGAATTGGCTCCAAAGGCTGGTCAGTTGCTTGCTGTGGACTTCATTGAGAGTGCAATAAAAAAGGTATCATCAGTCTCCTGACACTCTGAACGTTGATAATTGTTGGATGTCAAACCAGAACTTGTGGTTCTACCCTCTATGAGATACCCTAAATCTTGCATATCATAATTTTTCTGCAGAATGAAAGCATTAATGGGCACCACAAGAATGTCAAGTTTATGTGCGCTGATGTCACATCTCCAGACTTGCGTATTTCTGAAGGATCAGTTGATCTGATATTCTCAAATTGGTTGCTTATGTACCTTTCGGATGAAGAGGTAAATTTATGTTTATTCTGGAGAATGGAAGTACAAACTTTTTATGGTATTATGATCTTAGGTCCGCTGAAGTTAGCAGAATCTATAAAGTAATGGCTTATGGTTTTAGGTAATAACTACCGGGATGGAAATTTAGTTTCTTGAACTTAGATTCTGTTGTTATGCTTTATTTTGATCCCTCCCTACTGGTTCTGGTCTTTTCCTTCTGCTATTGATGACAATGATCTTTATCTATCTATTGCCTAGCATTTGAGGTAGTTAAGGATGCTTGCATTAAAGAGTTTAGAAGTCACTAAGCTAAACAGGATTAATTCTTCCAATTTTTTTTCAAGGATTGCGATTAGTATCATCATAGATTCTGTTTTTTCACTGTATGATGTTGATGATTGAGAAAACTAGTAATATTGCTTCCTTGCCCACTACTTTCTTTTCTTAAGGCTTTTATTTTTCCTTTGATTACTCAGGTTGAGAATTTAGCAGAAAGGATGGTCAAATGGTTAAAAGTGGGGGGATATCTATTTTTCAGAGAATCTTGTTTCCACCAATCCGGAGATTCAAAGAGAAAATACAACCCTACACATTATAGGGAACCCAGATTTTACACTAAGGTTTGTTCTTTAAAGTAAATTTATCTTTCCTGCTTGTTATTTGTTAAAAACAAATTTCTTGATGGTAAAAAGAGGGTGACATTTATCCAGGTCTTATCTGGAGTGTCATTATTTGTATTTTGCAAAGATTAACCTTCAGACTTAATGAAGCACCTTTAATGCATAACTGAACCTGCTCAAAATTAAATGTGACCTTAAGCTCATGGGTTTCATTTCCAAATTTTAATGTTGGTATCTAGTCTTAATGACTGTACATAATCAATATTCTTCCTGCACATGTGCGTGAAGTGTTGAGCACTCACTGCATTAAAAGTTTGAGTTAATGTGATGTGAATTGCCCGAGTCCAATTGTATAAATTGAACACTTTCTGCTGTCAAGAAACATACTTATTGGACACTGTAGCTGCTTGCTTTGAACCGATGATAAGAATTTGTCTTGAAATATGCAATTCCCTTATGTAAAGATAGATCTTTGTGGCCACAGTTTCATTATTTTATTTCAGTTTGAGCTGTAACATTGTAAAAAAAATGTACTAATCCAATTCCGGTTTCCCTTGCCTACCCATTCTCCCTTTTTTGTGGGGTTTTGTTCTGACATAGGTAGTGATACGCAATCTCTGTAACTAGTCTTTATCCTTAGTCATTGTCCTTCTGAATCAACTTGAAATCCATGGGGTGTTCTCTGTATTTTATAGAGCAAATAACACCTCATCTAAAACTTTATTTTGACTCCCCCCTTTTTTCTTGCAGGTATTTAAAGAGTGCTTTATGAATGATGATTCTGGGAATTCCTTTGAACTTTCTCTTGTTGGTTGTAAATGCATTGGTGCTTATGTGCGAAGTAAGAAGAATCAAAACCAGGTAAGAAGATGTGGCTCTTTATTTCTGTCATCTTTAGTCTCAGTTTATTCTGTTGACTTATATATGTTTACGATATCTCTGTCATGCAGATTTGCTGGATTTGGCAAAAAGTTTGGTCACAAGATGATAGGGGATTCCAGCGGTTCCTAGATAGCGTTGAGTATAATCATGAGAGTATTTTACGATATGAGCATGTTTCTGGACAAGGCTTCGTGAGCACAGGAGGAATTGGTACGTCTTAATTTCCTCTCCCTCCATCATTACCATGCAATTCAATAGAGATTTTTTAGTTTCCTCAATTAAAATAGAAGTAGGATTTTTCTCAACAGTCACAAGGATAATCTCACCTAATCATTACCTGGGCCATAAGAGTGAAGGAAACTGAACTTCATAACTGACTCACATGCAGTCAAATGGTTTGTTCCGTGATTATCTGATAGCAGTTTCTTTTCCTTGAAGAACATAGTGGCAGATACACCCTAGATTCAGAAAATAATGCATGTGGGCGCAAGAAAGAGATCTGCTAATGAATTTAAAGAAAATTTTTTCTTGAACTGCTTAATACTATTTTATACCCCGACATAATCTTTTTTTCTGGAGATCTTCACTGTATTTTAACCAGTATATTGAGGTGCCTTTGCGGATGTTTATATGGTTCTAATCTGTAATTGTACTTATTGCTTGAGCAGAAACAACAAAAGAACTTGTGAGAGAGTTGGAACTAAAGCCTGGTCAGAAAGTATTAGATGTTGGTTGTGGTACTGGGGGAGGTGACATTTACATGGCTGAGAATTTTGACGTTGAGGTTGTGGGTATTGACCTCTCCATAAATATGATTTCTCTTGCAATTGAACGCGCTATTGGACTCAAATGCTCAGTTGAATTTGAATGGGCTGATTGCACTAAAAAAACATATCCTGAGAGGACATTTGATGTAATCTACACCTGTGACACCATGTTACACATCAAGGTAGGGAACTTCTTTTTGTTTTTTTTGGGATAAAAAAACTCTAGATTTTAGCAACTCTAAGCTTTATAACATGGAACAGATAGCTGTTATACTTTTCACATCTCCTGCAAGGGGGGTTGAATGAGCCAAAGAGAATCTCCCTTCATAATATCAAATTTCATACTGTATCTCATTGTCCTTTAAAGAACCGAGATAAATCTAATCACGTAGGTCCATGACATTAAATTTATGGCTATCAGATAGATGCACCTACTGTTCTAAATTTTGATTTTATCAATCATTTTCATTGGCTATTTCACGCCTATTATGCAGTTCTTGTGATACTTCAAATATATATATATATATATATATATTTGATATGCTTGAAGATTCTTTCTTTTTACTCCTAATACTTACTTTCTCCAAACTCTCTCTCTGAGTTATTACAGGATAAACCAACATTACTCAGGTCATTTTACAAGTGGTTGAAGCCTGGAGGTAAACTTCTAATCACTGATTACTGTGTGAGTGCTGGAGGTCCGTCAGCAGAATATGCTGAGTACATCAAGCAAGGAGGATATTATGTCCATGACTTAAAAGCATATCGGCAGGTATGGTATATGTTCTATTAATGTCATCATCTGGCTTTTCTTTTTGCCCATTTCGTTTCATTTGAATTATTATGCCAGTTAACAAGTTTTTAAGATAACAAGTCACGTGTTTAAAATCATCTGCAGATGATCAAGAATGCTGGATTTGACAATGTCATTGCTGAGGACCAAACAACTCTGGTTTGTCTTTACTTGGCTTGACATTTACATCTTTGTCGTTCTTCTGGAGTTCTAACAAAATTATTGCTTGTATGCTCCAGTTCATGAAAACTCTCCAGCAGGAGTTGAATGCCCTTGAGAACAACAAGGACAGCTTCATTGATGACTTCTCCGAGGTTAGTTTCTCCTTATATGCCCTTGAGAGACTTGTTTCTCTGAATTTTGAGGCATTCATTTCTTGATTCGTTGCTTTCAGGAAGAGTACAACGAAATTATTGAAAAATGGAAGGCAAAGAAGAACAGGGGTACATCCGGTGAGCATATATGGGGCTGGTTCGTTGCGACTAAAATATGATGCTTGAGTCCCATCATATTGCTTTGTGTTTGTGTAATAGCTATAAGTAGTAGTGTGGGAATAAAGTTTTCCAAATGTTATTTTGGATAACCGTCCAGTTATTTCGTATCTTAGATAAAGCTATGTCTATCATGTGTTGTAGCACAGGATAAACGAGTTGAAATTTGTACGCGTGCCCTTTTATTCGAATTTGTCATTATTGCTTCTATGCTTTAATCCAAAGACATCTCGTGTCATCTGCAATGTGAATCTTAGTCATTCTCGTAGCTCCAGCCTTAACTAAGTAGTCTGCTTATTATAATTGAAAGCAATATAATTATCTTTTCATCCTCCACCGTCGGGCTAGATTCTTTTCCCTCAGCTCATAACTAGTCCATATGGTTTCTTTTTATATGAAAAACTGCGGTTGAACTTCTCAAGCTCTGCTGCGAGATGACAAAGAGAACAATGTAAACCTTTCAAAGCTTCAATGGAGGTGACCAAAAGGATAACCCCAGTTCTCTCATCACTTAAGCTGGTTATCGGATTAAATTTTATCAAAACTCATCCTACTACAGCAAGAGTCAAAGAAAATGGTATTATAGAAGGGACACCATTTATAGAGGTAAGCCCTAAACACGCACATAGACAGCTAGCTGTAAATAACCATCAAACTAAAAGCATAAAATTGACATGTGCATTTTGAACACATGCATACTTCTTTCAAATTGCCACGCATCAAACTGTGCCACTGAACAAATAAAATGGCAATAGAACTGAGTAATTGATTTAGTACTGCTTGTAACATGCGAAATAGAAGATTGGGTGAACATCTTCATGTTTCGGCGCGTCCATCTTCTTCTTCTTCATAATCACCATCTTCATCGGCCACGGCCTCCTGGTACTGCTGATACTCAGCGACAAGATCGTTCATGTTACTCTCTGCTTCAGTAAATTCCATCTCATCCATTCCTTCTCCAGTATACCAGTGCAAGAAGGCCTTCCTTCTGAACATGGCTGTGAACTGCTCACTCACCCTCCTGAACATTTCCTGTATAGAGGTTGAATTCCCAACAAAAGTTGAAGCCATGGCAAGACCTTTGGGAGGGATGTCACAGACACTAGATTTAACATTATTGGGAATCCATTCAACGAAGTAGGAAGAATTCTTGTTCTGCACATTCAACATCTGTTCATCTACTTCTTTTGTGCTCATTTTGCCTCTGAACATGGCTGAGGCCGTCAAGTAACGCCCATGGCGCGGATCAGCGGCACACATCATGTTCTTGGCATCCCACATTTGCTGTGTGAGTTCAGGTACAGTTAGTGCACGGTACTGCTGTGATCCTCGAGATGTGAGAGGAGCAAAACCCACCATAAAAAAGTGAAGTCGCGGAAATGGGATTAAGTTCACAGCCAGCTTCCGCAGGTCCGAGTTGAGCTGCCCCGGGAATCTTAAGCAACAAGTAACTCCACTCATAGTTGTGGATATCAAATGATTTAAGTCTCCAACTGGAAGGAAACAAGATATATATAGATATTGCTCATCAAGAAGAAAAGAAGTTCAAAACATGATGGGCTCACAAGTATAATACTATATATACTTACAGCTTGGCGTAGCGAGCTTGAGAGTCCTGATGCAGATGTCATAGAGTGCTTCATTGTCAAGGACCATACACTCATCAGCATTCTCCACCAACTGGTGAACAGAAAGTGTAGCATTATAAGGTTCAACCACCGTGTCTGACACCTTCGGAGATGGAAAGACAGAGAAAGTAAGCATCATTCGATCTGGGTATTCCTCTCTGATCTTTGAAATGAGCAGAGTTCCCATTCCGGAACCTGTTCCACCTCCCAGCGAATGGCATACTTGAAATCCTAAAATCAAACCAGACGAAAATATTCAACATAAATATAAAATTAACAAACCAATAGATGAACATCTTGTATAGAGAAACCATAGAACAAAAAACTGGTAGTTCCTCCATCCAAAATTCTTCTGGACAGCTACAGGAAACAGGAAAGATATTGATTGAGTCACAAAACTTTCAGGAAATTTTCTATCAAAGCCCACATCCTAGAATTAAAAAATTGACTGAAGGAAAGACCTTATAACGAAGATTACACTGAAAATTTTATCTTGATCAGGGGTCACTTCAACTAGCAGGTCTGGCACAAATTAAACATTTCTAATGTCCACAAGCAATAAGCATTAAGTATCACTCGTATCCACTGGTCTTTACATAATACATATTGGATCAAGGTTCTCATTTAATCAAACAAAATCCTGTGTCATAGCACAAGTTTCCCCTTTTTTGTGGTTAAATTCCCCTTAGAAAAAAAAAATAGTATCTTCGTGAAAAAGCATTATAAATTGTACATTTTTGTTATTAAATTTTTTTAATAAAAATTTGACAACTATATAATTTTTATTGTAGGATAATTTTAAAATAAAAAAATGGAAATAGGAATTAAAATAATTACATTATTTTAATAATTGAATTATTTTAATCAGTTAATATTCTTATTTTAGAATTAAAGTGGTCTTGATATCTCTCCCACTATCTCATCCAATCGGAGCAACTACTAGATGTGCCATTATCTAAAAGATGGTGGGTTAGTGGTTACTTTCAAATTTTGAGTGTTAAAAATCACCTAAGCCTTTGATGGGAAAACTGATAGTATATTTTAAAAACTAACATTCTAAAGTTTAGAGAATTTTTAGTATAAGTAATATTTTCTTAAGAAAGCCTATTACTAAGAAATTACCTATTTTCTTAGTAATACAATATTTATACTTTTGGTAAGCATATAATCTTGGAATGTGATGATAAATTACTTTTTTATTCATCTAGGTAGGTGTATATTGAAATTTACCTTGTAATTACTCTTATTCAAATGTCTTTTTTTATGGCTGATAATAGCCAAGATAAAATCATTGCAAATGACACAAATTACAAAGTCTAGAAAGAAGATGTTCGCCTTTAATTAGGTTGCCTTGATTTGGACTTGGCTTTTCTCATAGGTGAGCCATCAATACCTATTGATACTAGTTCTAATGAAGAAAAAAGGCCTATATAAAGGTTGGGGGAAATCCAATTAGCTTAGAAAGATGCTAACTATGTGAAGAATAGATATAATCATTCGTGGGTTTATTCTTGATTATAAGAATATTAAGAACTACTTGAAGGCGATAGAAAATCAATTTGTCACTTCAAACAAATCACTTGGAAGTGTTTAACAGTTGAACTGTGCACTATGAAATTGACTATCACAAGATGGGTAAAGCAACATATAATGAGAATGAGGGATCTTACATCACACCTAAAAGCCTTAGATATGGAGCTCAATGAATCATTCTTAGTGCAACTGATCCTCAACTCATTACCCCATTAGTATGCTACATTTAATATTTCTTATAATACACATAAGGAAAAAGTGGATAGTGAATGAACTATTGGCCATGTGTGTATAAGAGGAAAGTAGGTTGGCTGTTACAAGTATCAATAAGATGCCTACTCTCATCTTGCAAGCAGCTCCAAGAAAAAGAAAGGCATTAGGGGAAAGGGTAAGAAGAAAAACAATATTCCTATTCATGTATCAAATAAGGAGGCTACTAGGTGCTTTTTCTGTAAGAAGAAAAGCACATGAAGAATGAATGCCTAAAAGAAAGATAAGGCTGATTAAGAAAGGTATACCTTTGTCTCTAATATGTTTTAAATCTTATTTAATTAATACATGTCATAACACTTGATAAATTGATATTAGATCTATCATTCATATTTTAAATGCTATATAGAACTTTTTCAGCATAAAGAATCCACATCTCAATGAGTTTAAAGTACTTCTAGGAAATGGAATTAGCTCAATAATAGAGGCTATAGGGACCTATAAAGTTGTTTTATTTTTCTGGTAATATCTTGGATCTTAATCAAACCTTTTATATTCTTAGCTTTTCTAGGAATTTGATTTCAATTTCAAAATTAGTGTTGTTGGGTTTTTCAATAAATATTTTTGGATATGAATTTAATCTATTGAAAGATTATATTCCTATTAAGAGAAATTCTTTATCTAATGGTTTGTTTAAACTTCTTATTGTTAATGATACTCCTAATTCTTTTGTAACTCTACATAGTTGTTATGGGAACAAACAAAGTGTCATAAATGAGAACTTAGTTAACTTATGGCATAGGAGATTAGGCTATATTCCTATGGATAGAATCAAAAGTTTAGTAAAAGATGAGATTCTCCAATCTTTAAATTTTATTGATATTGATTTATGTATGGACTGCATAAGGGACAAGCTGACCAATAAGTCATATAAGGAAACTAAGAAGAGTTTTGAATTATTAGAGATTATTCATATTGATATATGTTATCTTGATTTATGTTCTAATGGTCAAAGTATTTCATCTCCTTTATTAATGATTTCTTTCATTACATGTATATCTACTTGTTTTACAATAAAAATGAAGTACTGTATGACTTTAAAGAGTATAAGGTAGAAGTAGAAAATCAAATAGAAAAATAAATCAAAATATTAAGATTTGATAGAGGAGATGAATATTATAAAAGATACACTAGTGAGGAATACACACTAGGTCCATTTGCTTAATTTCTTCAATAGCATGGTATTATTCCACAATACACTTTATCTGACTTACCTAATATGAATGGGGTGGCTGAAAGAAGAAATAAGACACCGATGGATATGGTGAGGAGTATGTTAAACAACTCTAAACTTCATGTTTCTTTGTGAAGAGATATACTTAAGACAATTGTATATATTCTAAATAAGGTTTCAACAAAAGCAATGTCTAAGACACTTTTTTGGAAACTTAACTTGAATCATATACATGTATGGAGTTATTCAGCTAAGGTAAGAGCATATAATCCATATGAAAGGAAGTTAGATCCCAAGACTATTTTTTCATATTTTGTTAGTTATGCAGAAAGGTACAAAGGTTATAAATTCTACTATCCTTTACATATTATGAGATTTGTAGAATATAAGAATGCCAAGTTTTTAGAGAATGACGTAATTAGTAAGAGTGTGTTAACCTTATAATATAGTAATTGAGGATGAACATATTTAACTAACAACCTCCATTAGTTATGGTGAGACTTTTGTTCTACAAGCATTTTGTTGGAGTAAATGAAGAACATAATCAAGTTTCAATTATTCCTATTGATTAGAATAAAAACTAAGAGCATCCTCATCCGGAGAATTTTATCATTCAAGTTGGGTAGCTTTATAATATTTAAAGAAACACTTCAACTAGTGGAAGAAGATATTCTTAAAGTGCAACCTTAAACTTTACAAGAGATTCAATTAAGAATAAACTTTATAAGAGATTCAATTAAGAAGATCAACTAGGGAAAAGAAGTTGGTAATGCCTAATGATTATATAGTGTATCTTACTGAAGTTAGCTATGACATAAGTGTTGAAGATGACTCCCATTACATTTACACAGGCTATAAATGATGGTAATTCTAAATTGTAGTATGATGTCATGATTGATAAGATAGAATCTATAGTAAACAACAAAAAATGGGAACTTGTAGAGTTGCCTAGTGGTGCCAAGGCCATTAGCTGTAAATGGATCATTAAAACCAAAAGGGAGTTACTAGGTAACATAGGTGTTATAAGACAAGGTTGATTCTAAAAAGTTTTATCCACAAGAAAGGAATTAATTATAAGGAGACTTTCTTTCCTGTTCTAAGAAAGATTTCTTTTGTATCATTTTGACATTAGTAGTCTATTTTAACTTATAATTATATCAAATGATGTTAAAAATACATTTTTCAATGGTGATCTTGATAAGGAGGTATATATGAAATAATCTAAGGGGTTTATCTCAAAAGGCACTAAAAATTTAATTTCTAAGTCGAAGAAGCCAATCTATGGATTTAAGCAGGGTTCATGACAATGATACTTGAAATTTCATGATATAATTACATTTTTTAGTTTTGTTAACAATATCATGGATCAATATGTGTACCACAAGGTCAATGGGAATAAAATTATATTTTTGATATTATATGTAGATGAAAATTTGCTTACTTAAGGTGATTTGGGGTTATTACATAAGGTGAAACAGTTTTTGTTTAAAAATTTTGAAATAAAAGATATAGGTGAGGTATATTATATTTTTGGCATAAGGATCTATAGAAATAGATCTCAAGATATCTTGGGACTATCGTAAGAAACCTATATAAATAAAATTATTGAACGATTTAGAATGAAAAAATGTTCACGTAATGTGGCATTTGTAGTGAAAAGAGACAGATTTATTTTATTTCAATGTCCCGATAATGAGTTGAAAAGAAATGAGATGGAGAATGTTTCTTATACTTTAAAGATTGGAAGCTTAATATATACACAAGTTTGCACAAGACTTGATATAGCTTTTACTTTAGGCATGTTAGGAAGATATCAAAGTAATATTACGATGGATCATGGGAAAGTTACAAAAAAAAAAAAATTATAAGGTATCTTAAGGGTATTAAAGATTATGTGCTTACTTACATAAAGATAGACAATTTAAAAGTTGTTAGGTATTTAGACTCAGACATGACAAGATGTGTTAACACTAAAAAGTCAACATCTAGTTATATATTTGTGCTAATTAAAGGTGCCATCTCATGAAAGAGTGTTAAGCGGTCTTTGATTATTACTTTTATTATAAAGGCTAAATTTATTTCAAGTTATAAAGCAAGTTCATAGAATATATGGTTGAGAAATTTCATTGTTGAGTTTAAGATTGTTAACTCAGTCTCTAAACCCATTAAAGTGCACTGTAACAATATAGCTACTATTTTCTTAACTAAGAATAATAAAAGTGGAAATTGAAGTAAAAATATTGATATCAAATACTTACCCTTAAGAGAGTAGGTTAAAACTAGTCAAGTGGTCAAAGAACGTATCCAGATGAGAGAAATACTAATTGATGCATTAATTAAAGGGATACATCTGAAATAATTTAAGGATCACATACATTAGATAGGTTTTAGACCGCATTTGGTTTAATTGAGGCATGTAAAGTAATAAAATTTTGAATTATGATTTATTTTTCTTTATATGATGTATACATTTTCTAAGAATAATAAACATCTAAGTTGGAACTGAATAGACATTTGAGGTTTATTCATGAAATTTATTTTTTTATAAAGCTTAAAACATATTGCAAGTGATACATGGAAGGTAATACTCGTATTAGAAGACTTAATACTATGATTCTTGTAATATGGATTTAACTTATTCATAAATGGTATGGCATTTTATATTTACGAACAAGTGAGATATATGTGGATACAAGTGGGAGATTGTAGGTTAATTTAAAAATAAAAAAGAGAAATAGGAATTGAAAAAATTAAAATATTTCAATAATTAAATTATTTTAATTAGAGAATATTTTTATTTTAAAATTAAAGTGATCCTAATATCTCTCATACTATTTCACCTAATAAAAGTAGCTGTCGATATAGCATTATCTGAGGGATAATGGGTTAGTAGTTAATTTTAAATTTTGAGTATTAAAAACAATTCTAAGTCTTTGATGGGAAGATTGACCATATATTTTAGAAATTGACATTCTAGAATTTGAAGGGTTCTCAATAATAATAATATTTCCTTAAGAAAGATCATTGTTGAGAAATCACCTGCCTACAAGAAAACCACCATCTGAAGCATCACATTACTCTCCTCAACCTTGTTTGCAAGTATTCTATCACCTAAATATTTTGAGTTTTGTGCATTTAAATAACTAATTACTGAAGGTACATAATGAAATGTTTCTGCTTATAATAGATCTAATCTGTTAATTATGTTATAATTTAGTGTGGATATTTTATAATTGTATAAAATTAGACTCACATTTACAACTCAATATCATGATTTTTTTTAATTTTCTTTTTAAATATATTACATAGTATAGGAGAAAGGAGAAAGGAGAAAGGAGAAAGGAGAAAGCACATACCTTGCAAGCAGTCACAATTCTCAACGTCCTTCCTGACAACATCAAGGACGGAATCAATAAGCTCAGCACCCTCAGTGTAATGGCCCTTAGCCCAATTGTTTCCGGCACCGGATTGGCCGAAAACGAAGTTGTCGGGTCGAAAAATCTGGCCATAAGGGCCGGTACGGACAGCATCCATGGTGCCAGGCTCAAGATCCATGAGCACTGCCCTTGGCACGTAACGCCCACTGCTTGCCTCATTGAAGTAAACATTCACTCTTTCAAGCTGAACCTCTGAGTTCCCTATGTATTGCCCTATGGGGTCTATTCCATGCTCATCGCACACAACCTCCCAGAACTTCGATCCTATTTGGTTCCCACATTGCCCTCCCTGAATGTGAAGAATCTCACGCATTTTCGCCTAACTCACGAGGGGTAATGTTGGAACTGTGTAGATATTTCAACTGTCACTCACACTACACTCCCTGCAACTGCTTGGAAGAAAGGCGATGGTGGTGGTCGTTATATAGTAATAGCAACCAGAAGGGGTCCTAGAGAATGCCCTCGAGAATGAAGGGTGAAGATGAGATCGGACGGTGAAGGACTGCTTGTTGGAGTGAGATTGAGGAAACATGTCTGTTAGTGCAAAGATGCGTAAATGACTGCCATTTGTAGCTGTTTGCATTCTTCACCGCCGGCTTAATTAACAGGCCGGTTAAGTTCATATTATCAACTTTTTTTCTCCCTCCTTTTTAATTAAAGATTAAAAAAAATTTAACATGGGGACAAGCATATTGACATGTAAATAACTGACAAAAAATATATAGGTAAGTTTCGCCAAACTAAAATTGTCCACTTGCCATGCCCGCCGAACAAAATACTTGTTGATCTGGTCAAATCATAACAAGTTGAGTGATGGTAACCGCACAGTTTTTGACATAGTTTTTAACAGGAAAAATTATATTTGAAAAGTCTATATTAAAAATTAATATTGGTATGTAAAAATTTTAAAATTTGAAATTAATTTAAAATATCTAATGACAATTCTTAATTATAATTTTTTTTTCATAATTTAAATGTTTAATTATTGAGTCTTTAAAAATATTTTCATAATTTAAAATTTTTTAATATAAATATTTTTAATTTAAGATATAAAACTATATATATATATATATATATATTATTTTTAATATGTGCAGAGCACAAGACTTTTTTCGTATGATCAATGCTACTTTACTTATTTTCGTTTCACTGTCACTGACTTTCCACTTTATTTGTAAAATTATTATGTTTCAATTTATCTTTGCAACCAGTGCCGAAGTTTGATTTGACAGGGGTACGCTAGGCACATAGATTGATCATTGATCTATGTCACGAACTAACATATGAGCAACCTTATCTAAGTTTCATCAAATTAAAACAATAATTATATCGAATCTAGAAAGCGAAATGTTAGATTAAGTTTAGTTCGATGACAGTCATTGGGGTTAGCAACCTTTTTATGAGATGGTATCACTATCAGCATCTGTTTCGATGATATCAAGGGTCATGACATGGAGGACCTGAATGGCTTTTTTGTCGTCAATATATGCAACATACCTTCCAGCCTATTTTATTTGGACGGTCACCAATAATGTTTTATGTATTAAGGGTCAATTTGTGTATGTTGAAGTAAACCACGATCATGATTAGAATTCTAATATAAAACAAATTTTGTATAGGATAATTATTACGGAGACATAAAGATAAAACAAAATAAACTCAAATGGGCATAAACTGAAGTTGAACTAGCTTTCACTACTAAGGAAACCCCAAGGAAAAAAAAAATAAAAAGGAGAAGAAACTTTGGCCCGTGGAGGTTTCAAGCTATCACCAAACAAAGCTTGATTGGATTTCTGCTCACGGTTTCAAACAACACCTTTTGGGTTTCTACTATATGTTCGTGTTTGTGTTTTGCCATTGACAAATTTCTCCCTGCAAGTTGAAGATATTGTGAAAGTAACATCATCAATCTCCATTCTTGCCCCATAAAAAAAAAATCATCAATCTCCATGAAACTGTCTGATTGATTCAGTGACTTACTCAAATTTTGAGAGACCTAAAAAAATTCAGCATTATAATGATGCAAAGTAAACTTGATCAAAATCGCAATGCATCAAATTTAATTTGTGTTCACAATCCATTTCCCCCAAATTTTAGGGGGAAGGCCATGTCTCCAGCTATCCTCTTGACTCTTGTCCCTGCCAATGTAATTGCTTTCATCATTTCTTGTTCTAAGATTGAGGTCTTACCATACTCTTGGGAAAGAAAGAAAAATGAGAGGCTGCACTAAGACAAGTGTCACCATAGTTTTTCTGAAAACAATGCATGACATTGCGTGTATAACTCTGTGAGTATCTGTATATATTTATATATATTCTACCCTTTTTCCAAGGTATGGAGCAAAACAACTATCCATTCATTATTTGCATCTTCTTTTGATGTTTGCATTTACATATTCTTGTTCAGTTTCACTGACTGAGAGAGTGGGAGAAAGAAATAGGCCCATTAAATGAAAAAAATAATGCTGGTCTGGTTTAACTTGGGATGCTGTAAGATATTGAGAGTCTGTCAATAGGCTTAATTTTTAACACAGGGAAAATAAGAAATGGTTAGTAGATTAATGATTATGATGTTGCCTTTGTTTAGTTTGTTTCAAAAACTAAAAGACTGAGAAGATTTTGGAGAAAAACATTCCCCCTAAGCCTAACATATACTACGCCATTGACTGATTGCAGGTCAAGCATAAAGAGATCAGGCCCCTCAGATCAGAGGCTTCACACTTTTCAGTATTTTACCTGGTTTTGGTTTTGGTGGCCAGAAATGACAGATGATTAGGGCTTTAATTAATGGAATTCAGACTTATAGTAGATAGTGGATGCATTGCTCTGTAGTTTGCATGGTACTCCCATTACATATTTTGCATGCACATAATAAATAACAGACACACAAATAGTAGGAGGTCAGAATTTGCAGAGGGTAGGCCCTCCCCCCAACAAAAGGCTTGAAATAATTAAACAATTATAGCTTTCAAATTCTATATCAGCTGTACACTGTCATTCCATCATCATGACCAAGGGGCTACATCTAAGAGGCAATCACAGAGAGGCAGAGAGAGACGTCTTAACTCTTACTCAAGCCCCCAAAAAAAAAAAATTGGAAAGCACAGAGGGGGACAGAGAAAGATGCAAACCAAGCCACACAGAGAGAGAGGAGATGGACAGATTTGTTTAGGGCAGGACAACCCCAGAATTTAATCTAATAAATGGGGTCTGGACCAGCCAAAGAAGATTCCAAATGGGTCGCAGTTATTTTTGCTAACTCTTAAAATTTGTAAAATTTTGCATCTTAATCATATCTGGGGTTCTTCAGATATTAAAAAATTAAAAACGACTCAAAGCCAGAAGGATCAATCTCACATCCCCAGAACAGATTATGCGGTAAGGATATCATCATATTGGTTCTTTATATCCACGGGCAAGGAAGCTGATGTATGGATGGGTGTGGTTGGAGATATATGAAGGTGAAAACATAAGAATTGAGAAAAAAAAAAATCCGTACAGTAGATGTGCAGGAGAAAGAGAGGACTGTGTGGCTGTGTATGTAATAGACAAAGAAAAGGGTAAGGAGGAGCAGAGAGGGGAGAGAGGAGCAGTTGGGATTGAGAATTAGTGTGAAAGGCACGAGACGTGAGGGAAACAATAAATGAGCGGGAAAAAGAGGAGAGGGGTGATGAGGCTCATGATAACCCTCATGATCGTCACGTCGTTTTTCATTTGCTACTCCCAAAAACCTCCCAGAATTCCAAGCTTCCCCCCTCTTCCTCCTCTTCTTCCTCTTTCCTTTTCCTTTTTGTCTTCGTCATCTCTCTCTCTCTCTCCTAAATGGCCTGGTCAACCTCATGTCCGCCTCACTTTGTCCCATGTTAAACCAGCACATTTCCCTCCTCTCTCCTTATGCTAGAGTGATCAATCCCCATCTCTGGATGTCCTGACGAGACACAAATACTTCACAATTTCAGCTCAACTTCAACAATGCCTTCCTTTATTACCATCAATCTATACTATATATAAACCCTTTCTACTTTTCATGAGAACTAGCTAGGGATTACCATTTTTCATAGCCTTGCATGCTCTACACTACACACCCTCTTTTTTTTTTTCAACTTCAACACCATTCCCTGATACTCCATTTCAATCCCATCACCCAAGTGACAAGGGAAGACAAAAACAGACACAGAAATCAATTAAATCACTCCCACTTTATATTCCCCTCACTGTTCCCTTTCATTATATAGGCTGATATAATACTAGCTTCCTTCTACTATTTTAAAGCTTTTCTAGTTCTAAAAACCCTAGCTTAGATTAATCAGCCGTGCTGATCAAAATGTGGATGGTGGGTTATAACGATGGTGGTGAGGTCAACATGGGTGATCCCACATTCAACGGAAGAAAACTCAGGCCTCTCATTCCAAGGCCGGGGACTTCTTCCAACAATACTTCAACTACAACTCCTCCCTGCCAAAGCCGTATTCACGGCACCGATTTCTCTACACAATATCACAATCTGGGTAAGTTGTTCCACCTTTCTCTCTCTCCTTACTCTTTCTTTTTTATATCAGTCTGTGGGTTTCTCTTCTATTTGCTTTTGTTTGTCTTTACGCATATATAGTGGGTTTTGTACATAATATTTCTGGTTTTAGCATCAATGGCAGATCAGAGTAAGAGAGAGTTCAACACTCCACCAGTTGTAGTGAGCTCAAGGTGGAATCCTACCCCAGAGCAGCTAAGAGCCCTTGAAGAATTGTATCGACGAGGGACAAGAACACCATCTGCTGAGGAAATTCAACATATTACAGCACAGCTTAGGAGATTTGGTAAGATTGAAGGGAAGAATGTTTTCTATTGGTTTCAGAATCACAAAGCCAGAGAAAGGCAGAAACGGCGCCGTCAGATGGAATCAGCTCCCCGTGATTTTGATAGTCTAGAGAAGGAAGACGTAGGTAAAACCAACTTACTAGAATTAGTCTGCAATATTTTATTGATACAAAAAAGACAGAAAGAAGAGAGAAGGAGGAAAAAAGTAGTTTCTGATTCTTTGTTTTCTGATGTATGGCTTTGTCCATTGCATTTTGTTTGTTAGAGATCTGTATAATGTGATGCTTTCTTTTTTCTTTCCGTTCCGATTGTTGCTTGAGATGTAAAGTTTGATTCTTTTTGTATTTCTTTTTGTCTACAGGCGCAAGTAGGACAGTGTTTGAAGTTGAACAAACCAAGAACTGGGCACCCTCTACGAACTGCAGTACACTTGCAGAGGTCTATTCTATACCCTCCTTTGTCTTTGTCCTTGTTCATACACTAACCCCCTTTTTTTTTTTTTCAACTCGGAATTCACTTAATAGCCAAAAGTTTATAAGAATCTACTAAGCAGTGATTATTTGCATATGATTACCAGAGTAGAGATCAAGTTGATGTTGGAAAATTATAAGAGAGATATGCTTTAGTTAGTGAAGGGACCCAACAAATTTGTTTGTTGGGAAATGAAAAGAGTCTAGCTAAAAGCTGCAATCCTTCCTTTCTGTCGGGGCTGCTGTTATGAAACCTTGCTGTGGGGGAGGGTTTTGGGGTTTGTGCTTATTCATGTCATTTAGGTCAGTGTTTTTGGGGCACCCCATTATATTCTATAGAATTGAGCACCCTTTGATCATAAAAAGACAACTCTCACCCCGACCCTGCTTTTACTTGACATCTCATAGTGCATTTGAATACGAACCTGGAGTGCCCAAATACAATCTATGCCATCCCATTTATCCTTCTTTTGGTTTTAATTTTATAATATAATACAGAGATTTTCATGCGTTTGCATTGCATGTCCTTAATTGAACCTTCAGGAATCTGTCTCAATACAAAGAGCAACAAAAGCAGCGGTTGCAGAGTGCAGAACGGATGGATGGATCCAATTCGATGAGGGAGAATTACATCAGAGAAGAAGCTTAATGGAAAGGAATGCCACGTGGCGCATGATGCAGCTATCTTGTCCTCATCCTCCTGCTGCAGCTTCCACCCACCTCATAAACACCTCTACAGCTACTATTGCTTCCACAAGCACAGTAACAGCAAGAGCAATTGACCCAAAGCTCATTAAAACACATGATCTCAGCTTCTTTATATCGCCTCACAGAGAAA
Source organism: Erythrophleum fordii (assembly GCA_032878935.1). NCBI lineage: Eukaryota > Viridiplantae > Streptophyta > Magnoliopsida > Fabales > Fabaceae > Erythrophleum > Erythrophleum fordii. The sequence continues at coordinate 48,245,217 of JAVQMF010000054.1, forward strand.
GCACTGTTATCCACTTTAACAGTATCAGTGACGAAGTTGATAACCGTGGGGAACCTCAGACCCTTGAACTTTTCCCACTAAGGAGTGGGGATGGCAGTGATAACGTCAACCATAAAGACAGTGAGATTTCAGTTTCAGCAATGAATGCCAACTTGACCCCAAGCCAGTTTTTTGAGTTCCTTCCGTTGAAGAACTAACAAGCACTTTGCTATGTAAGCAAACTGATGGGGTTGTGATGTGATCCTTATTGTTTGTAATTTTTTGTTGGAAAATGACCCTAACTTTTATTACTAGTGATGTTATTTATTCAAGAAATTGGTGCTGTAATAGGATTCTGAGTTTAAACGAAGGTATTTACCTTAAAATGCATTTGGACTATGTTAATTAAATAAAAGAAGTATATATGTCGATAATATATATATATATATATTCGCATGCATGTGGTATCTGAAGGGAAGAGAGAGACATGACGTGAGGGTCATGATTTGAGACAAACTAGCTGAAATGGGAATGAGATGTGACAGAGTTGGATGTTGAAGTAACTATGAATTTGGGTTCACGAATTCTTTTGTTCTCTAGTTGCATATTTGGAAACAAAAATTAATGCTGTTGTATGCGGTAGATTAACATTACATCAAAATCAATTTTACTGTAGTAAATTTTACTGCAGTTTATGACAATGAAAAAATCACATCAATGCAAATGGTGGGAACAGATTCAGGTGCATTTAAAGTAAAGTTCATGAAACATAACTGTACTTGGGGTTATAGTTAAGAAGAAGCCATATCAGCACACCATTTAATACCATGATTATTAACTTATCTTTGCAAAATTTGATTGATCTATAGAAAAAGAAGAAGATTATGCTTGGGGCCACATATCACACACATTAGTACTGCTGACTAAAGATAAGTGTAATTGTGCAAGAATTGTGATATAAGATCGCAATTGTATGCATATATCTCATCTCATGAATTGAGAAGATATTTAGCACTAATTTCATTTTAGGATGCAAAATGCAATACTGAGCTTTAAAAGTAAGATACCAATGAAAAATAATCCTATACAGAAAATACCGTATTTACTTAATAACAGAAAAATTATCCAATAGTCTATATGTCTGGATATTGATCATCTTATGGCAATTTTTGTTCCCAGAGTTGGCGACAAATGAAGTCAAACAAGAGGAGTAAATATAGAAATTGGCAGATTGGCCTTGGAATAGCAACTGGTCTATGAACAGACTGATTACTACACTATTTACAAAAGAGAAACGTGGAGTTTTCAGCTTAAAGATAGAACTGTTAGGTTATGAAGTCAAGGGGCTTAGAGCCTGTTGGTCAAACTTTTGGGAGAGAATAAATCGCTTATTTTTTAGAAAAAAATACTCATCTTGATTAAATAAGTTGTTTGGCCTAACTTTTTTTTAAAAAATAAGCTGTGAGTAGTATAGCAGTTTTTCTGCAGTTGGAAGGAACCAAAAATTCGAAACTTCTCTCTGAAAGCAGAAATAGAAGCAAAAAATTATTTATTTTAAAGACAAATATCTTCACTTAAAAATGAAAATCATTAATTACTATAATTATCTTTTTAATATTTTTATCTATATTTTTAAATGCGTATATTTTTATGTAATTTGATAGTAAAAGACACTTTAAAAAAAAATCAAACACAAACTACTTCTCAAATATTGATAAAAGTGTGTATCAAACAATTTTATTAAACACAAATCATCTATCTTTCACATTACTCCTCATGAAACTCCATTAAAAAAAAATTATTTTTCAATAAGAAAAAAAATTCATAAGAATTCCAGGTTGAGTTAGGTTATGGAGTTATAATATCCATTAAAAAAAAAAAAAACTCAAGTGTCAAGACTAGGACGTGTCACTCAAGAGGCGTCAAGCATCACAAAGGGAAAAAGAATACCACAATATTCCCCCTACAGCTACTGAACCCAAAGGGTGGGGGACCATAATTTGCAATGCACATGCATGAAAAATTTTCATTTTTTGGGCCATGCATGATTCCTTAATATTGAACGTTCTTAAATATTAGATATTTTAACCTATATTTCGTCAAAAAAAAAAAAAAAACTGGTTGATGAACCAAATCCAAAGTAAATGTAGAGCGTCATTAACAAAGCCAATGTTTAACGCTCTTTTTGGGTCCCAAAATTCAAATTCAGGACACTGAAAATTATTATGGTTATAGTACGGTAAATACGTACAAATAATTGGTAGGTATCTGCAGTTATAGAAATGGTGTAAGTATTCATGAATCGACCCAATAATGTTGTATGCCAAGGCTCGTACACGGTACACACACATATACTTGCGGAAGAAGATGCCTCTCCTTAAACCCCATTTGTGCATTCATTGTTCTGCATTGGGTTACTAAATAAATGAGTAGTGGCTGTTCAGATAGCAATTAATGGTGCAAATGTAACGTTGCTTTGAAACACCGGAGAAAACCACATCTTATTTGCAAATTGTTGCTTCACCATTGCTTTTTTTGCTTAACTGTTAACAGTTAAAAACCAAGTTTTTATAGATTGCATTATCTCTGAAACGTGAAAAGTTTTGCTGCCATATATATAATCACCAGGTCATGGTTCGTATGGCTTGGTTTGGTTTGGTGTATGTGTGCCCATAGCATCTGCTCCACTTTCCATAAGGCTACTTAAAACATACGTGAGGATTGGACAAACGATGGAGAGATTTAATTACAGGTATCCAGGAAGAGTTAACATGTTCACTTTTTCTTTCGTGCAAATGGGATATGAACTCAGCTGATTTGGTTTATGACATAGACAGCTCATGGTCATATCATATAAGAAAATTAAAGGGAAAAATATAGCAAAACTAACAAGTCCTTATATATATATATATAATCTAGACAAATTTGTCTTCCATGCATAGACGGTAGTTAAATTCCATATGGCATGTTTAAAATTACAAATTATTTCCATTTTAAATTTAGTCTCTCACTATTAGTTTAAAATTACTGTCTACCATGCCTGAGGACTTCTTATTAAAGTATTAAAAGTTGGGTGAATTTCCCAATAAATGTTAAGAAATTAAATGTAACAATGCATATTAGTAGAATTAAGGGTGTTTAGTGTTCAATTTAATTTGGTTTTGAACTAAAAATAAACTGAATTGAGTGAGTCAATTTTTAAAAAATAAAGGACTTATTCAATTTTAAATTATAGTTAGTTTGATTTGGATTTGATTCAATTTAGTCCATACTTTTTTTTTCTTTTTTATGTGACTTAACCTTTTTTTTTTACCATGTATTTGTGGAATAATAAAACTTTAAGTATGTATGACAAACATTTAGTTAACTATTTCTTTCTCTAATAATCTATTATCGACGCAATCAATTAATTATTTGTAAATATCAAATTAAATTTTATACAAAAATTTGAACAAAAAAATTTAATTTATTATTTGGTGTATAATCTTTTATTATGCCTATTAAAAATATATATTAAATATACATAATAATCAAATTTATTATGTATTTATTTAACGTTTGTGGTGGTACATTTTTTTTTATTGGTGAGTTGTGTTGGTAGTAACTAATATTTATGGCCAATGATATATACATAAAAGATTTATAATTGAGTAGATAATAAGTAAAATAATTATAAATTTAAGTGTTGTAACAACCAACATAAAAATTTGTTCAAATATCTAAAAGTTGATCACATATAAAAATAAAAGTTAAATTTATAGTTAAACTTAATCTAGTAGAAAAAGAAAGTAGCATTGGTTAAATCCCTAGAAATTGAAAATTGGACTGACTTAATTGATTTTGATATATGTAAAAAAGAACCTTTTTTTTTTTTTAATTTGATTTTAGTTGGTTTAGTTTAGTTCAATCTATTAGATTCAATTTTAAATACCTCTAAATAAAATTACTGATAACCACACAATACTATCATTAATAATTGATCACTAATACACTAGCGAATTGTTGTTATTAACACATTCTAGTAACTGTTATTATTATTAATATACACCAGAGCACTCAATTCTTAATCCTTTATTGTGATCGTAGCATCTACTTAAAAGTTGGTATACTATAATTAACCATTCACAAAAGTCGTTAAACTATATGGTCCAAAGACAAGTTCATGATACGGAAATATATAACACCAAAGCCTGGACAACAATAGATGCTGCTTTCCTTTTCCTTTAACCAAAATGGCTTTGGGTAACTTGGGGGAGAGGAAACCGTGAGCACGTTATTTTACGATAAAATTCACTTACTTCTTTTTTTGGAATTTATGTATGTGATAAAATTGTTTCAGTTTGGTAGATCACGGTTCAGACAAACAGAGAATTAAGAGATTGAAAGATTAAGGTAATGACAATTTATTAGAATATGAGAATGGAAAGTATAATAGCAAGATCGAGTGAGGGGAAGCATGTGTGTGTGTGGTAGGCTTGCACTTATATGAGTTAATTTGTGTGCCCGAATGTCCTCTTCTTATGTGTCGATGAAGGTCTCTTTATTTGTAAGTATTTTTGGAGATATCTTGATGATGCTACTCAAGTAAAATTGTTTATTGAAATCATAAAAGTTGTTTGATCAGAATGATTTATCATTCTATAACTATTCTGTTTAGAGTAATTTGAATAAATTATTGTAGTGGTTCTTTATATATAACTTAATAAATTACAACTATAAAATCATCGAACTTTTCAAAAATAAGTTGGATTGAATTAGATCATTTGAAATTTTTCTAACTATAAAGTCCCCGTAATAAAAATAATTTCTCTATATTATATTATACATTAATCAAGTCTATTAGATAAAAGGAAAAAAAAAAAAAGATCCACAAACTTAGTCCGATTAATTTCTAAATTAATCAAGGACAAAATAAGAGAAGAAAAATGTAAAAGAAACTGTAATCTTATTGCTTCGCAAAGTTTGAACATCAACTCTGGAATTATTATCGATAATAACTTCATAGTGGGCATATGGTATGGCTTTAGGACCCCAAAGATTATCCCAAAAAATGAATCTTCCATCAGTTGATCGATGAGCTTACAGGCTTTATGAGCCCTATTGCCTTTTGTAAAGATCATTTTCCTGAACTTAGACGGCCATGTTTGGTACAGAACAAATTCAATGAAAGAAAAAAAGAGATGGAGAGGGGAAGAGGACATAAACATATTTGGTACACACGAATTGATCTCTCTAAAGTAAAATTTTTCATTGGCAGGAAGGAACAGTGATTCTTTGGGTAGGCTGATGGAAAGAGCAATTTGCTCATAATAGAATTGTGTATAAAATGTCAATTTTATCCTCAGCAAAATTTAAACAAATTTGTTTTTTAAGGATATTTTTATTTTTGTAACTTTTTTCCCTCCATGGTCAGGAAGTAATGGTGATTCTCTGGATGCGTTGATGATAAGAGTAATTTGCCAATAGAATTGCGTATAAAATGTTAATTTTACCCTCAATAAAATTTAAATGATTTTGTATTTTAACGATATTTTTATCTTTTGCAAACATTTTCGTTTTCATTTTTTTGTTGTTATTTTTATTTTATCAAATATATAAATAAAAATATAATTTTAATTTTAATTTTATTATAATATATATATATATATATATATATATATATATATATTATCATAAATATTTGTTCGCTTTATCAAACCTGGCTATTAATTAATAAAATACTCCTATTTTATTGATTAGTTAGATTACTATAACTCACTCAATTTGCTATAGGACTTTGTAGCCTCCTGGGCCTCTGTCCCTACCCACTGGAAGACAATTCTATGGAATCTCTTGTATGGGATCCATCAGTGATGACTCACTCGTCTTCCTGCATCACAACTCACAATTAACATAACGACAAAGAATTAATAATTATTTTTTTTAATGGCGGTAAATGTCATTCCAAGTTTCCAGCTTTGTTTTCATAATATGATATTTTCTTTTATATTTGAATTCTCAAAAACTTACGGTAAAATTTTTTTAAAATTTGATAAATTAAACTCATGTGTGTGTATATATATATATATATATATATATGAATAAAGCATTGATCACACAATATGACATGCTTAGTAACACAGGTAATCCTGCCATTAGGTATAATAAAGATTAATTACCACATATTCTGAGCCGCACATCACCTGAAATCCATGATCCGACAACAACAGTCCTGCGGTGGATGAACATGCGCTCGAGAGCGCGTGGCCGTGCTATCTGCATAGCGAAAGCGGTTCATATATGTGCACGGATTATCTTCGAGGGGAAGAACAGAATTTGACCAATGTCTTGGGAGCGTAATGTGAACGCGCCAGGGAAAAGTTTCCATTTTGGCGGGTGAAGATACAATGTTTCAGGTACTGCGTAGCTTTGGGAAAAAATGATCACAAATAATTGCAGGCTGCAGACTCATAGGACGCCACTAGTGAGGCAGAGTGACTCTGCCACCATGTGAAATGTGGTATGTGCCGTTTCTTTTCTGTCCTGCAATGCCCCACTCCCTCTCTCACACTCTTCCTCAGGACATGACTTTCTTTCGCAAACGGCCAATTTTCGTCATCTTCATTTTTTTAAAAGATTCACATTATTCATTTTTAAAATATGCGAATAAATTGTAGATATATTTTTCGAATTTAAATAAAATTATATAATTTTCTTTTATTTTTAAATTTATACACATCTCTCTTAAAATAAAATTTATTTTATATTTTAGTTTAATTTTAAATTTTATTTCTAAAACAATCTCTAATAATTTAAATTTATATTTTTAATTAAAAATTTTTGTAAATAAAAAATTTTAAGAAAAATAAAAATTAAATTAAAATGTCAAATAACTTTCATTCTAAGTAAATTTGTGCATATTTTGAAAAAAAATAAAAAAATAAATGTAATTTTAATAATATTTGAAGAAAGTCTAGATAATTTATTCAAAACATATTTTATATATAAAATATTTTTAAAAAACTTAATTTAATTATATTTTTATTTTAAAAATTATATTTAATTTTTGAAATTCATTTTTATCATTAAAATTAATATATTAAGAAATAGATATTTTTTAAAAATAAATTTATTTAATTATTTTTATTATAATATCAAAAATAAAATTTTAATTTCATGATAAAAGTTAACATTAATTTAACTACTTTTATCATTATATTAAAAGTAAAATTATAATTTCATATTATACAAAAAAATTAATTTTTTTGAGCAAAAATCAGTTTTTCAAAAAAAAAATTTATAATATATATTAAACTAGTAAAAAAAAAAAAGAGCGTAAATTTTTTAAAAAAATTATGATAAAATGAAATCAACCTGAAAGCTAGCTTTTACACCCATTAGATCTGGTATGTTTGGATATCCGTTGATATACTCGCGTTTCGGCTTAAACCAAGGTTTGGTGTGAAAAAGCCCGTTTACTGCATGTTTGGATCCACGTTTAACTTGCCGCACCATGGTTTTGAACTCAGCAAAATCACATTGGCTTGAAGTAAAATACAGTTGCTTCTTACCAACGCGAATGTTTTGCATTAAAGTCACGTTAATTTTTTCAATGACCAATTATCCTTTGTACCCAAACCAGTCCGGAGACGCATCTGAGCTTGTTGCATGTAGGAGACGCTTCTCTGTTTTACTCTGTTTCAGCTATCTTCTTCATCTTCTTCCTCTGACCAGGCTGCTCCTTCATTTCTTCCTCTGCTCGGTTACAGGTAACTCTTCTTCCTCTAATATGCACAGTTTGTCATGTCTCTGATGTGTCTTCAGCTTCTCCTTTTGTTGTTTGTTGGATTTGGGAAGCACTTAGAGTTCTAATCCCACTCCTGTACAGTCCCTCTAGTATCATCAGCTGCTCTGGGGTTGGGCTCCATCTCACCGTCAGGCTTCTCCGTAACAACACTCTTCCAAGCTATGAATTTGCATGCTATAGTCTAATTTCCACTGTCTCTTCGTTTTCTTTGTTTTCGTTATCAACTTTTGGCACTCTATAGAAGCTCCATGTCCTGGGCATTGTGAATCTGATGGGGCGTCACTCCGCTAATCACTCTGAATCTCCTCCGACTAGGGCTCGTGGGAGAAGCCCAGTCCCCTCCTCGCGAAGAGATAGAGAAAGAGAAAGATCACCCACTTGCCGGCATAGGCATTCTCATTCCCACAAGCATGATGCTTCGTCGGCGAGAGACCGGAGCATTTCTCCGCCGCCATTAGAGAAGCGCCACCATTCGAGTCGTGGGTTGGCAAGACCGGCCAGGGAGAGCTCTGGGTCTCCGGTAGCTTCTGCTCGCTCTCGCTCTCCTTCCCCGCGAACAAAGCGGTTGAAGAGAGCTCATGCTGAAAACCGTGAGAGTGAGAAGAATCATGGGAGTGGCAGAGGGACTGATAGGGATAGGGATAGAGATAGAGCTAGGGGTTCGGATAGAGATATGGGGATTAAGCGAAAGGAGAAGAGGTCTTCTGGAAGGGATGAAGTTGATGATAATTATAATGACAGCGGCAGAAACAGGTCTTCAAGGTCGAGACATGAGAGGTCTACAACTTCTCCCGAGCATCATCGCAATGGCAGGAGCAGGCACAGATCTCAGTCTCCTCAACAGCCCGCGGCTCGTGATGAGGTGTCTGGTGATATCCAACTCTTATGAATAATGCTTCTAGTTCAATACTTTTTCGATCGATTTCAATGCATCTATTGATATTGAAGTTCATTGTTTGCTAACAACATCATTCTTTCAATAAACATAAGCTAGACATGTAAATCATTTTGCTGAATGGAAAAGTTTCAACCATCTGTCATTAATTATTTTTATAAGCTTCTTAATAAACTTTATGTTGGAATGTATTGGAGAGGCAGCATTTAAATTGCTATTGCTATATATATATATATATATATATATATATATATATATATATATATACTCTTATATCATCGTCTTTAGTGCCTTGTGCTAGAAAGTATATACCAAGTGTTAGTGTCCCTGTATGAGTTGGATGGGAAATCTAGGTATTGTTAGATGATGTTCTGTATTTAATTAAACGGAGGGAATTATGAGAGTTGGTTCGGTTACAGAACAAAGCATGATTGAATATAGAAGCAGACCCTTTGAAGATGAGGCAGGCAGCTGATTTGAGAGAAAGTAAGGCATCTTTTGAATTTGATGTTTGAGAAGTGGGCTGCAGCTTGCTTGGCAAAGAAAATAGTATTGAATGTGGTTGGGAGACCTTGAGAATGGGAATAAAGCTTGAATTAGGATGGTTGATTGTAAAAGAGATTTGCCTGATAGGGGAAAATTAGAAGAGATAAAAAACTTCATGGAATTGGTTGAAATTAAATATCTAGACAATGAGTTTGAAAGCAGACTTCTATTCAAATCAGTTTAACTTATGATTGTATTTTGTCTCTTCAGACTTCAGATCTATCCTACAAAGTTTTGATTTATGATCTAGGCTGCCTTTGGGTCAAATGTTTTATGTGACTTCGGAAATGCAAGATGCAAGTGGAGATTTACATTGAAATGATATTTTAAATCCAAATAGTGTGACTGAGGTTATGGCCACCAACTGAGGAGATCATTAGATATCAGATCCTGTTGTCATATGCCTTAATAAACTATCAGTTGACTGGTATACAGGACTGTGGCATTAATTTTTCATTGTGATCAGTGATGATAATCAAGAAAAACGAAGCCATTAATTAACATAGTTTATTAATATCTTGTACTTGTACACTTGAAATACGAAGGCATGAACATTTACTATATACAAAAAGCTAATGTGAAAAGATAAATTGCATTCACTTGAAAACTATCACTAGTGTGCGAATTTATTTGTATGATATCATGCTCCCAAGATGCGACATCCTACTTTTAGTAATATAAATAAATAAATACTTGATAAACTATACAAGTACAATGATATCCAGCTTTTACTAGTTTGCCTAATCCTCCATGTTTTTGCCAGCTCAAGTATTACGTTTGGGCTTTTGCTCTTTAGGCTTTCCCACCAGCTTAAAATGAAAAAATATTAATCTTGTTTAGGCTTCAATGGGGTGTGGGGTGTCTAGGGAAAGGAGAAGTTATGTCAAGTCTAGATCCATTGCCAAGTTTAAACATTTCTCTGCATCTGAAATGGATTAACTTCGAGACACCATTCGGGATCAAATTGTACTATATGCACGTAATAACTAGTAGTGTCGATCAATTGTAATACTTTATTTCTATGTTATGCACATTTATAGCGTAACTAAAATATTTTTTTAATTTATATTTTAATTCTAATATCAATAAAAATAAAAAGATATATTATGCTATATCATTTATTAAATGTTATTTAAAAAATAATAATATTATAGGAATAAATCAAATAAAATAATATAACTATCCTTTCTAGTAATTTTATACTTAAAAGTGATTCTGGTATATAATATCCAAACAAAATCAATTTTATCAGAATCACTTTTCATCTAAACTTTCCAAACATAAATCACGTTCATGTAAACTCACTTTTTTCAAAATCAATTCTACAAAATCAAGGTTTGAAAAATCAATTTTACTCACCATCAATCCAAACACACACTATATCATTATCACAAGTTCTCGTATGTTCACTGTTTATATGCCAAACCCTCACCCCTTCTCTCTATAAAAGCCATTATATCCGAATGGCAAAAGAAGGAAAGAGGTTATTAGGGGAAGCTCCATCTTCCATTTTTCTTTGCCCAACTGAAAGTCCCTTTATCAGCGTTCCCCACTCCCAGTTTCCATCCATGGCCACAATGCTGAGACCCCTTCTCATTCTGTTCCTCAGCACACTCCTTATCTCCCACGTTCAAGGTACTTTCTCTCTATCATATGTAATGCACCTCTGACATTTAAAAACTTACCATAATTAACTTTAAAATCAAAGAACAATGTGACTGAATCTGTATGTTTATTGCTTGATTTCAACAGTGCCTGACGTGTCAGCAGCAGCAATAATACTGTACAACAAGTGTCCCCACCCTGTTTGGCCAGGCATTCAACCCAGCGCAGGCAAGCCCCTTCTGGCCCGAGGAGGTTTCAAGCTCCCACCAAACAAGGCCTACTCCCTCCAACTACCCCCTCTTTGGTCCGGCCGCTTTTGGGGTCGCCACGGCTGCGCCTTTGACACCTCAGGCCGCGGCCGCTGTGCCACCGGTGACTGCGGCGGCTCTCTTTTCTGCAACGGCATCGGCGGAACTCCTCCTGCCACTATCGCCGAGTTCACTCTCGGCAGCGACCAAGATTTCTACGACGTGAGCCTCGTAGACGGGTACAACCTACCTGTTTCTATAACCCCTTTTAAGGGATCTGGGAAATGCAGCTATGCTGGGTGTGTAAGAGACCTCAATGTGATGTGCCCTGTGGGGCTGCAAGTGAGGTCTCGGGATAACAAGAGAGTGGTTGCCTGCAAAAGTGCTTGCTTTGCTTTCAATTCACCCAGATATTGTTGCACGGGAAGCTATGGAAGCCCGCAGGCCTGCAAGCCCACCGCATATTCAAGGATTTTCAAGACAGCTTGCCCAAAGGCTTACTCCTATGCCTATGATGACCCTACCAGCATTGCAACTTGCACCAAGGCTAGCTATTTGGTCACTTTCTGTCCCCGTCGTCGTCGCCTCTGAACTATTCATTTTATTTTCTAGTTTGCTAGCTAGGCTTTTATTATAGTACTCTTTATATTCTTCATTTTCACGATCTGATCATGTGGACTTGAAAAAAATTCGAACTTGACGTTCCTGCACATCTTGAGAGGGCTCGAGCCTCAACCCGACTTAATTTATTCCTTTTTTTTTTAATCTAATCCTAGCCTGATTAAAAGTACAAAAAGCCTGTTCGGCCTATTTTGCGTAACAAAATATAAATTCAACTACTAATTAGTAATCACTCCAATAAAAATAAAGCTAAAAGTCATAGCAAGATAAAAAAAGAAAAGTGGGTGCGATCGTATCAAGTAAACATGGAAGAGCTAATACCATATTCATGTGCATTTTATATGTTGAATATTCCATGTTAGCGAAGTCCAAAACTATGCATTATTGTTTATATCGACGGAAGCACTACCCCGAGGCTTTCAATTTAAGATGCTTTTCTGCACTCAGCAAGCGAGAGATTCGATTGTGATTCATGAGGAACGAAGCTGGAACAGTAGAGGGATATTAGGAGGTTGGGTAAATGGTTTTGAACCGAGTTGGGTCCCAGGTTTGGCAAAATCAATTTAGCCCTACCCTTATTAATCAGCCTAGCTTTTCTCTTTGCAACCTAACTCCTCTTTCTTGTTTCAAGCTCAAAAGCAATCTTTCACTCTTCACAACTCGAGGGAGAGGGATTAAGATGTAGTCCACTTCTGAGCCTCGCTGTTGCTTGGCTCCTTAGGTAGAACAGTAGAAGAATAGAAACGAGCGAGATTGGCAGATGATGGCTTTCTCTTTCCTTCATTGTGATAAAACCGTAATAGGATTTTATTGTGGGTAACCCAAGTATCTGACTTTGCTAAACTTTTTTTTTCCCCCGCAATATCACCATGAAAACTTCAATCTTTTCCGCTGCGATGCATCAATTCTGCCGGGCCGGGCCGGGCATCCTCAATTTCTTTAGAACATGGCCTGAGGCCCAGCCCAATAACAAATTTGACATGACTTGACTATTCGTTTTGGACCCTAAATAACCTAGCCTAACTAGACCGGTTTGGTTGGTTCTATAAATCTATCATCTAATGGGTTAATGATCCACTTGTCTGTGAAAGATCATACATATCATGTCCAGACACATGGTCTTACACACCGACGTTATACAATTCATCATGTTTACATTGATAAAATAGAAGGTTGGTTCGCTGAGCTCTTCTAATTGACCCTGGAATCGTAACCGGGAATCTATTTCCCATTTTGATTATCTGAATCGACAAGGGTCTAAGGCTTGAAGCTTTAATCAGCGCGGTCTAGAATTTAGATGACACTTTATTGGCTATTTTATTGTTATCAGAATGAGAACGGTGAGTTGAATTGATGAGAAGAAGATGAACGCGGGTTTCATTTTAGTAAAATGGGAGGTTAAAGCTCCGTTAAAAGTTACGAGAGTCTTTTGTAATGAAATGCATACACTTGAATGTCTAAAAGTTACTAGGAGTTACCACTTCTCATTTCAGGTTTTTTTTTTTTTGGGGGGGGGGGGGGGGGGTGAGGAACCAGCCCACTTCAAATCAAAAACTGTTTGACGGAACGGATTTGGTTATAGGTTTATTTGATCCAAATTACTGCGCTAGGCCTGGGTTAACTAACCTGAATCCAAAGTGCAGGGATTAAATAATTTTAGGATGAAGCCCAAAAATTTATAATAAAGAATTTTAAAAATTAAAATTATTATTAAATTTTAAAAATTTTACTGCTAAGTTTAAAAAATTATTACTAAATTTAAAAAAAAATATAATTTAAATAAATTTGATGATAATTTTTTAAAAATTTGATGATAATTTTTTTAAAATTTGATGATTATTTTTTTAAAATTTAATAGTAAATAAGAATAATAATTTCATTTTTTTAGAATAATTTTGATTTTTAATTTTTTTATTATAAATTTCATAAAATTCAACTCTTTCAATGCAATTCTTCCTTAAAATTTTCAATCAATCAATCGATCAATCTATTTATATGAAATATGACATGCTTAATTGAGTAAAGTGAGGTCCATCAAATAAAAGGAAGATAAAAAAAAAGGGGAAGACATAAATCATGCAAGCGGCGCAAGTTAAAGGTGGTGGGGGAAGGGGGCACATGGTTTCCACGAGTAACACGACAGTATGCGCATTCTTGAAGCAATGGAATTTAACTTTGCGTCAAAATCGAGTCTGAATCTTTTTATATTTATAAATTAAATATATATAATATATTTAAAGGGAAATAAAAAAATAAATATAAAAAATGAATTTTATAAATATTTTTATCTTTTTATTATTTTCTTTTTAAATACATAAATTCGTGTGTGTGTACAAAAGATTATAATGACCGCGTACTATTCCAGTATCCCTGTTCCTTTCCGCGTCCAGGCCGCGTTTAAGCCGCGTGTCATCCACACGGAGTCCCTACACGCTCTTTTCAGTTTTCCCTCTCACACCTTTGAATGTTATCTTTAATATTTTAAATAATAATTAATTAAGAAAGACTAGACGTGACCCTATCAAATTTTTTTTATTAAAATATGCGCCGTACCACTTTCCACCTTCTCCCCACGGTCTCCTCTCCCATTTTCCAAGATTAGATATCTTAACGACACGTACCACGTTATTGCATTCATTTATTTTTCAACCTAAAAAGCAATTGACTTCTCTAATTCATTGAATGAATAACTAAAACTATAATACGTCCCCGGAAAAAAAAAAATCATAGCAAAAAAATTAACCTAAATGCACCGATAATAGAAAATTTGATTTCTTATGAGTGGGATCAATTTATGTAGCAAGCCTCGTGTTGTAATTGGATTACTAGAATAGCTTTTTTGGAGGTAAAAGCTCAGATTACATATGGTTCGTCACAAACCGAATATTGGTCCATCGCCAGATCAGAGAGATGATGATGGTCCACAAACCACAACAAGAAACTCAAATTATTGATGGCTGGTTCTGAGAAACTTCAATCAGAAAAGTGTTTTATTATTGGAGACAAACTTATTTTTCGAACTCCGATGATTTCTCTAATTGCTATCTTTAAAACTGCTATCTATGGGGTACTAACCATGGATTTGTTTTTGTTATCGTCTTGTGTGGTTCGCTTTTTTGAATAATTTATTTGGTGTCTCCTTTCTTGTCGTATCAATTTCCTCCACCCATCAGAACTTGGGAGTAGCATAGCATACCCATCATCGTAGACATGAGGATTTCGGTTAAATTAGAAGTTAAACTCACCGATTTAAATTTTTTCTCACTGACTTTTTATTTTAATTTTTTTTTATTGAATTATTGACTTTTTCATTTTCACTTTAAGAAAGTCCTGATAGAGAAAAGATTAAGCGAATATATACTTTTCTTCCTACTTTTGTTTTTCACTTTTTTTTTCCTTTTGTATTTTGGCAATCCGACGTGGCATTTTTGGAATTTTATGTCAAAAATTTAAAATGCCCTAGGGCACAAAAAATCGAGCTATAAAATCGCAAAACCAGCAGCTCTCAGCCTCATGCTTTTCGGTTATCTCTCCGTTTACAGTCAAACGGCCAAGCTCCTCCTCTTTCTCGTTTCTCAGGAATCAGAAGCAGAACCATAACAATGGCGACCAACCCAACCGCTCCAGCTACGGCCGACTCCAACCCAAGATCTAACCCTAAGGCTAAACCCTCAATGTATCTCCAAGACACGGAGGAACTCACGAGAGTATTCAACCGTTTCGACGCTAACGGCGACGGCAAGATCTCCATCCACGAGTTAGACAACGTTCTCAGAGCCCTTGGTTCAGGTGTTCCACCGGAGGAGCTCCAACGCGTCATGGATGACCTTGACATCGATCATGACGGATTCATTGACTTCTCGGAGTTCGCCGAATTTTGTCGCTCCGACACCGCGGACGGCGGTGCCTCCGAGCTTCGCGACGCCTTTAATCTCTACGATCACGATAAGAATGGCCTAATCTCCGCTAACGAGCTCCACATGGTGTTGAATCGTTTGGGATTAAAGTGCACCGTCGAGGAATGTTGCGTCATGATCCAATCGGTCGATTCTGATGGCGACGGCAACGTTAACTTCGAGGAGTTCAAGAAGATGATGAACAACAATCCTATGAATGGCTCCGTCCAGTAGAAGAAGCACTTGCATTTGCAATTTACATATCCTTCTAGTTGTAGACATTACAATTTCTAACTATCTCCGTATCCAAAATCTGCATCTCGTATTGCCGCCCCCGTGGTATGGTTTCTCTTACCCTGCCTTTTTTTGGTTTTGGGTGACTACTTTGCTTTTACTTTCCGTCATACAAATAATTTCGTGGTCAAATGATGAACCGAAACTTTGCATCTAGGCCAAACGAAGACGACAATGGAATAATCCGTATGGTTTCAGTTTGCCTAACGTGTCATTTCGTCGATATATGATTTAGTATTTGAGTTGTGCTTTGTGATCTGTATTTATCCTTAAAATTTTATTTTGTTTTCAATGACGATTAAAGAACTTATAAATGATCAATCTGATTGTGGAATTTCCCAACTAGTTTTTGCCCTGTGAATTGTGGTTGTCTTTGAGCTGAAAGGATATTCAAAGGAGAACATTCTTTTTGTTAAAAATTTTGTACCTTAGGAAAGAATTTCACTTGCGAATAATCGAAGAGGTGTGTAAGAGTCTTTGGTCAACAACCTTTCTGAAAAGTAGATGTCATACAAGTCCAGAGCCATCATGATTGAGCCTTTGCAGGTTTGCAATAATTCCTTATAAATGGTAGAAAAGTTTGTCACAGCCGATAAGCTCGACTATAAAACATACTAATGAGCTAAAAAAAAATTCAAATGTAAAACAGATTAAATTTGAGGTTTATTTTTTTGGTTTAAAGTTGGTTTGAGTAATTTTTTTATTAATTTATTATAATAATTTAAAATTTTATTTAAATTTTTCTTACTTTCATTTTATCTTTTGTATGCGAATAGAATTTAGGAATTAATTATTATTTGTACAATTTGAAAAAAATGTTCTAATTAAAATTTAGATAATAAATTATGTGTATCAAATGTCAAAATAATATAATTATGTAATTGAGGCAAATCATGCTTTGTAAACTAATTATATCTTTTTATATTTTAATTCTTAGAGGATGTCTTTTCCTTTTTCTTTTTTTTTTTTTTAAGAGAAAGGGGTGGCTTACTATCAAAGGATAAAGTTAATAAACAAATATAATATCAAAGGAAGAATAAGTTGGCTCGAAGTTATTTAAATTTTTTGGGTTAGGCTTAGTTCATAAAATAGAAAAAAATGAGTCCAACTTTTGGCTTAATCTTAATGTTACGTTTTTTAATAGGTTTAAATCATAGCTAGGTAGGGGCTGTACTAATGGCATGCAGCCCAATAAAATTTTAAAAACAGGGTTAACAAAAAAACAGGATTAGAAAAATGAAATATGCTCGCAGTCTTAAAAAAAAATTTATTGTTTTAAAGTTCATGAATAATAAATGATTTTCTCCAAGATATATATATATATATATATATATATATATATATATATATATATATATATATATATATATATATTGATTAAGTGGACTTTAGATATTATATAGATCATGAATCTGACTCCGAGGATCGTATGTACGTTGAATTTTGTTTGGTAATAGGTATGGAAGGCAATCGTTGGGGTTAAATAGCTGACTTAAAAAAATAAACTCTAAATTCAAATGTATAGTGCCCTTGTAATTGAAGTTTTTTGGGACAAACTTGGCACCCATTAAAGAAGTGAGAAAACTGCCCTTACATAAAACAGGGAAAATGAGATAATATTCGCTTGAAAACATCTTTCAGTAAAGTAGCAAGGGACTGTAATATTTATGATGTATTTGTATTTATTATTTAATAATTTTTTTATTTTTTAAAAATAATGGTACAAAAGCATTTGCCCATAATCTAAAGGTAAAATAATTTAATGGAACTCAATGATTGATCAGATTGTATGCTTGTAACAACCTTAATAGTTGCACTCATTAGTGATAGACCCAACCTGAAATGCATTTGGATAGCATCCCCAAATAAATCAAGTGCGTGGGAATTTCAAGCTGCTCTGCAATCCAACATGTGAACTCTCCATTGCTTGAAGGCGACAATCGGAGCTCCCTAGTTAACAGTGACTTCATTCCTTTCAAAGCCTGCATTTGGTTCCAGACTTCCAATTTCATAGATAGAAGGAAATTTACAAAGAATCAAATTTTAAAAAAATTATATGTGAAAAATCAAGTTAAAAAATATTTTATACATGAAAAATCAAAGTAAAAAAAATCATAAAGAACCAAAATAAAATTTAGTCATAAAATATATGATATCCCTTTGATATTATACTTGTATTTGGTCCTCTCCTTCTTCCTAATTTTCTTATTTATACACGCACTCGCCATATATTGGTCATGAAATATATGTTCACTTTTATTTCGTGCACAATAAATTTATTTGGAATTTTTTTTTAAATCAAGTTTTATAAGTATTGTGAGAGAATAGCAGTTTGTGCTTTACAAAACTATATGATAAGTACTTTTATCAATATTTGAAAAGCAATGTGTTTGGTAACTTTTTTTGAAAAAGCACTTTTAACCGTCAAATTACAAAAAAAAAAGACATGTAAGGGTTATACTTTGTAATAGAGGTTTAGTAAAAATAATTGAGGACAATTATAGTGAATAATAATTTTGAGTAGGAGTTTGATTATCTAAAAGAAAAATAATTTTATGCTTTTGCTACTACTTTTAAAAAGAAATAACAATTTTCTGCTCTCATTTTGCAATAGAACTTTTGGTAAAAGCTTAGCCAAACGCTGTTAAATTTTAAAATAAATACTTTTTTTAAGAAATAATTTTTTACCTCCAACGAGCATGGCCAAATAGGCAGTATGCTATAAAATCACTTACTTTCATTAAAAAGAAAAAAAAGAAAAAGAAAAAGAAAATATCACTTGGTGAGAGCTTACCGATTTTAACCACTTTTTTTTTTTTAGTTCTTTAACTTATAAAGTTTAATCAAATATTTCTTTTTTCCTAACACAAGCAAGATATTTAACATAAAAGTCTTATGTGATTTTTTAATGGTTAAACTCCAAGCCTATAATCTTCCTAACTTAATCCTATATGTTATAATACCCTTCCCAATCATCATCCATAATTCATTATCAGTACTTATATTGTAATGAGTACTTGATATAAGTTCCATTTATATTTTACCAGGCAATTTAATTTAATTTTTTCATAAAATTCCTGTAATTTAGTTTTCAATTATGGTTGAGTTGGATCTAAATTTTAGGCAAGAGTAGTTTACTTGTCAAAATATGGATGACAATAGTACTAAACATTTCAATGCTACAAAAATATAGTAATATTTCTCTTTTTTCATCATGCAAGTTTTGCATTTTTTTAATTTATCAAAATTAAATCACCAAGGATTCATATGACTTTTTTGTTAAATATTCTAACAAAGTTAGAAGAAAGAAAACATTTGAATAGTTTTTAAAAGTTAATTAATTAAATTGAAATAAAATGAAATTAAGAAATTAAAATAAATATGAGGTTAAGTTAAGGGGTTAAATTAAGATGAAATAAGATTAAGAAGCAAAAATAAAATTTAAAGTAAAGTTAAAAAATTAAATGTAAATAAAATAAAATCAAAGGATGATAGTGAAACTTTTCTAAAAGTTCATATTAATAACGAAGGATTGAGTTAGAGAAAAAAAAAAAACGCAATAAGATATAGAAGATACTTCATAGATAGCACTTCTCAGTGACTAAAGCTCTGTTTGGTTCAACAGAGGAGAAGAGGTTTAATGAGTTCCGTTTGGTTGGAAGTAAGGGGAGGGGAAGAGAGGGGAGGTAATTATATTTGGACAAATTTATCTTTTATATTATTTTAATTTTATTTTTTATAAAAAAATCATTTATATCAATATTTTTTAAAAAAATTATAAATTTCAATCTTTTTTAATTTTTAATTTCTGATAAAAAATATCTTAAAATATATATTTTTAAAAATTTTTTATTTTTTATTTTTAAAAATTATCTTTTTTTATTTTTTACTTTTATTATATATTAAAATATTAAAAATTAAGGGATAATAAAATAAATTATAATTTAAAAAATATCCCTCTTTTCTCCTCCCCTCCCTTTCAAAACCCTCCAATTTGAAATGAAAGAAAATTTACCTCCCTTTTCTCTTCTCTAATTTTATTCAATCAAACATCTTATCTCCCTCTCCTCTTAAACCCCCTAACCAAACACACCTTTAATACCTAGGGCTCTGTTTTTCTTTGCATTGTTAGTCCACCATAGTTTGAGGGCCAGAGCCTTTGAGTTGATGGGATACATCTTCAAAAATGACAAAAGGAAACCACCAGATATGCATATAGACTGATTTAGTTACGTTATTCTATACACCAAAGTGAGAGTCTGAATTCGAATTCAAAGATACGTTTGATTAAAATTAATAAGAATTGGGTTTTTAACCTAAAACAAAGCCAGGTTCAGCAATTGCCTATTAAACACCGCAAAGAGATTTGTTGCCAAACCCATATTAATTTTATCATAACAATAGGATCTAACCACAAACATATGGTCGCATCTAAACACTTATCGCCCAAAGGTTTTATAATTAGGAATCATTACCACTCTACATTTTTATAACCACCGGTGCGATTGTTATGATCTAAACCCGATTTCGTTGATAGCCAGTTTTGGGCAAAGTGCATAAAGCCGTGAACACCCAATGAGAAAAGGCCACACAAGCATAAAATGGCCAATATCCAAAAGGGGACGACAGGTGGAACAATGTTATTGGGCCTTCTTAGAACTTGGGGGCAACCATGGCTGGCTCTTCCAATTATAGTTGATGGCATCCACAAGAATGGACGACAATAAGGACCAGTCATCATGTCTTAATCTTTGGTTTCACATGCAAATACTCAATACCCTCCAAAAACAAAGCCAAAGAAATATGGTAATGCCATTTGCTTTCTAATTGTATAAATATGATCATCACTTTGGACCCTATTACTAGTTTCTTTGTTACCTCCCGTGTTCATAACCAACAAATTCTTCAAGCTAAAGTTTTTTTCACTTTCTTCATTAGCCTTATCTGTATTAAATTACCTTGTTTGGGTATCAGAAAGGAGAAGGGAGCTTCAGAAAGAAGAGAAAGGTCAATGTTTATGGCTGATGCATTTGATGAGGATTGTGATTTCCTGTTCAAAGCTGTTCTTATTGGTGACTCTGGAGTTGGAAAATCAAATCTGCTCTCAAGGTTTGCAAAAGATGAATTTCGATTGGATTCCAAGCCCACTATTGGTGTGGAATTCGCTTACCGAAATATCAAGGTTGGGGATAAACTCATCAAAGCTCAGATATGGGACACTGCCGGCCAAGAAAGGTAACTCTTCATTTTTCATCTTTTCGTCTTTAATCATTTCCATTCACTCTTTTCTCCGTTAGTCTCATCACTTTTTCTTTCCTTTTTCTCTTTTTGTGTTGGCATCTTTGATTGTTGCTTCTCCATGTTTGGATCTTGCCAATGCTTTTGTTTCAATGGAGAATCAATGCAAACTCTTTTTCCAGTTTCTTTTGAATTTTTTGGCCAAACAAACTTAAATGTAGGTTGTGCATATTTGTTATGAGGTTTTTTTTTCAAATAAAAACTTAACAAGTGAATATTTTCTATAGCTCAATATTATATGATCAATCTTTTAAAGAATTTTATTCAAGAATCATATTTTGAATGGAGAGATCTGACAGCAATAAGAAGTATACCACTTTTTAGCTTCTTTGATTGAAGAAAGTGTAGGTTTTCCAGTATGGTTTCAAAATGGATGTCCACTGTGTTTTCTTCACCTGGACGTTAATGAACACAGTTCATTTGGCTAGGTTTTACTGCCCAAAAGTTAATAGAAAAACAGAGCAAAGGGGAAAAGAAACGGAAACAGTACTAGAGCTTTGAAACTGTAGACTAAAGCTCTTCGTAAAAGGTATATGTTTCCAATTGAGTAAAAGTTACGTGGGAAAAGCAAAAGAATACCAGAAATCCATTCAGGTGGGACCCTAAGACACTGAATTGAGGATTCTTAGCTTTTATAATTTATAGATATTTTGTTGCTTGATACAGAAACATTTTCATGAAAAGAACAGTGCAGGTCATTGAACTGTCTGAGACGTGATCTATCTTAGTATCTAGACACTTGATTGAAATTTCACCGAAATTTCCTTGTTTTCAGTGCATACTTCATGTAACTTCTTTTCAAAAGAAAGAGGTAATTTTGTATATGAATCACAAATTTTATAATCATTGTGATGCTTTAAAAAAAAAAAAAAATCTTATGAATAGGGTTAGTCATTAGTCATCAGAATTGCTTTCTGCCCTCCCTCTTTTCTTATTAGTTTTTTTTTTGAGTTCACATGCAATCTTAGATAGCGTAAATATAGGGCGAGGCGGGCCAGGGCATGATGACCCTCTATGCTGGAGAAAGCGAACCTGAAAATGATTGTGAGAAACAAAAGGGAAAGAGTGTTGAGTTGAATTATTTGAGTTTTTTCTAGATGAAATGAAACATTATTTATTAAAGATCTCGAAGATAGTGAGAGAACTCGAGCTCAATATAACCCCCACAGGCAAGCAAATGGGTAGTTAGTGATTGAGTGAGGCGGAGAAATGCTCATGAAGTGGGTTGGTTTGCCACGTTGTCCCCAGCCCCACAATCAAACAACTTCTTTCTAATTATAATCCAAATTCATGTCACAGTCCCAAACACCCGAATTCTCCATTTACAGAGCAAAAATTTTTATGGGTATATCACCTTCTGCATACTGCAAAAGGCAGAGCACTACTGACTCCGTGTGATTGTGATCGTGATACGTGAACATTAATTATTTATCTTGAGAAGAAGAATTTTAGTATTAATTCTTCAAGACATGTGTTTGGGAAGAATTCATCTTGTCATTCTCCAAAATTTTTTTTTCCATTGACTGGGTGTTGCTTCATCTGCAACAGGTTTAGAGCCATAACAAGCTCATACTACCGGGGAGCATTGGGAGCGCTGCTGGTGTATGACATAAGCAGACGAACAAGCTATGAGAGTGTAAGAAAATGGTTATGGGAGCTCAGAGAATTTGGGAACGAAGATATGGTAGTTATTCTAGTGGGAAACAAATGTGATTTGGATGAGTCAAGAGAAGTTGGGAAAGAAGAAGGCAAAGGATTTGCGGAAACAGAAGGGTTGTGTTTCATGGAAACCTCTGCTTTGCAGAATGTGAATGTTGAGGAAGCATTCTTACAAATGATCACAAAGATCCATGATATCACAAGCCAGAAAAATTTGGAAGCCAAAATGAACGATACAATGATCAATATCCCTAGTGGGAAGGAGATCAATGTAGTTGATGATGTAACAGCAACTAAGCAATCTAACTGCTGTTCGAGATGAGAGCTTCGCACTCGGAATATTTTGGGATTTTGCAAATATTGTTGAGTCACTGAGTCATCAATACTTACTATCTTTCCCACTTCTCTGAGCATTTTTCTTGCTATTGGCTTATCTACGATTCATGATTACTTTTTCTTTTCCAAGTAATGACCGGATGCCAGAATGTGAATGCTGATTTTTCTGTCATATATAGATTTTGTTTTGCTACTAATTGAGCAAGTTTGTGTTTCCAGATGCCGTTGGTGTGTCCACATTCATATGAAACGTTATTCATTTATCCTCTAGGCTTTTTTTTTTTCTTTTTTAAAATATTGATCTCAATGTTATATTGTGCGCAAAGTGATTCTCTGGAAGGTTAACTTTGTTCATAAAATGATATATATATATATATATATATATATAAAGTTTGATTCTTTTTTTTTTTTAAAGAGTACTCTTAAGATTAAGATCTTAAATTACTATAGTCAATATGGTTGAAAACGGAATTATTTGAATTTTCTAAAAATACCTTAATTGAAATCACAAAAAACTCATTTTTACAAATTATTTATTAAAGAGATGAACCAAGGTGATAAGATTCTTAAAATCTGAAAGCTATTAGAACAAAAGTTGTAAAGAAAATGGAGTGGAATGTGTTGAACCTCAATCTGATGGTACCAAGCTTATACTAAAAAAAGATTTGAATTTGTTCGTTTTTTAAAAATAATATTATTATTTTTAAACAGAAAATCATGTAAAACTGGAATTAGCCCAAGCGAGAATGCAAAACTGGAGGGACGGGGCTTTCGCTCTGTCTTCACAAATTTATATTGGGCTAGGGTAAACCTAAATTGGGCCGTTTGTTGTCTGGCAAGTTGGGCTTCCTTACCCTGGGGAGCACACACCTAGTAGGCCAGAGGGGCCCAATTTGAGCTATGATTGGGCCCTTCCCCTCGTCTTCGATTAGTTTTCGGCGCTGCCTCCTCCTATTGTTTCATATCGTAGAAGTTCACAAAACACAGCGCCCTCTTCTGCGAACGAACTAGACGCGCGCTAATTGGGATCCTAGGATGAGAGGCACTTTAAGTAGATAGTTACAGTTTCGATATTCTTGTTATGAGAATTTTTTAATAGAAATATAATAAATAAATAGTTTTATAAATAGGTATATACATTTTAAACCCTGAATTATAATATAATAATATAAAAATTATACTTAAATCTAATTTAAAAATAAATTATACGAACTTTTCTTAAAATTTCATTAAATTATTTATTATATGTTTTTTTAATAAAAAATTATATTTGATTTTTCTTTAATTAATTTTCTCTCAATGAATTTATTTTACATAATACTTTTTTCACAAATAAAATTATTTAATTGTCATAATTAATATAATAAGAATAAAATAATTTGCATAATATTAATTTTTAATAAAAATAAATTTGAGAAAATTTTTTTATAATATATATTAAATTATTAAAAAGATAAATATAATTTTTTAAAAATGGTTAGTCTAAACAGTATAGGATTGAAAAAACATTTTTGTAGCTTAAAAAAAAAAAAAGAAAATATGCAATCCTACGGCCAAGAAGATGTTTGCTCTTTGCACTCGGCAGCAGAAGGGCAAGGAGAAGTTGAAATATTTGCATTTCCGCCTTCACGGCCACGACGTCACTAACGCAGCCGCCGGAGGGGGCTGCCTCCTAAAATCAACAATTGACGAACCCTGCGCAGCAAAGCACAGTATCTTTCAAGGTCACGACAATGTTGAATACAAGGTATGCCATCCCCAAATCTCCTCCTCTTCGTACGGCATCTACCGTCCTTGTTTATTTCACATTTTCTCGAAATCCGAGATTATATTCGCATTCCCAACGGCAATCTGCGAAGAAATATTCTGGGTTTGATAATATGGCCGATGTTCTAGCTTCATTCAATAGCATGATCGAACTCCGTCCTCCTCCTCCCATTGTGGAAATCGATAAGATTTTAGGAGCAATTGTAAGGATGAAACATTATCCCACAGTCATTTCCCTTATTCGACTAGTGGAGTTAAGCAGAATGACCCCTTCCATAGCTACTTTGAGTATCTTGATCAACTGTCTCTGCCATATGGACCGAATGGGTTTTGCTTTCTCCGTTATGGCAAAGATTCTCAAGAAGGGTTATCAACTCAATATGATAACTTTGAACACAATAATTAAAGGATTTTGTATCAATGGCCAGGTCTCAAAAGCACTAGACTTTCACGAAGATCTAACGGCAAGAGGATATCGGTCTGATGAATATACTTACGGGATCTTGATCAATGGACTATGTATAACTGGACAAACAAGAGCTGCCATTGAATTGCTTCAAAAGATGGAGAAACAAGCGTTTAAGCCTAATCTAGTTATGTACAGCACAATCATTGATCGCCTATGTAAAGACGGGCTTGTAAATGATGCACACAAGTTGTCTTCTGAAATGATTGTCAAGGGAATTTCCCTTGACTTTGTCACCTACAATTCTCTGATTTATGGATTTTGCAATGTGGCTCAGTGGAAAGAAGTGAATCAATTGCTAAATGAAATGGTACTGAAAAACATCAATCCAGATGTTTATACTTTTAATATATTGCTTGATGTATTATGTAAACAAGGCAGAGTTGTAGAAGTTCAAGGCATGTTTGCTATGATGATGAAAAGAGGCGAGAAACCTGATGTTTTTACTTACAGCGTTTTAATAGATATGTGTTGTTCAAGCAATAATGTTGATGAGGCAAAAGGATTATTTGATGGGATGGTCAACAGAGGCCTTGTTCCTGACATTCAAAATTATAATGTCTTGATTAATGGATATTGCAATATTGACAAGATTAATGAAGCCACGATTCTCTTGAAAGAGATGCGTCACAAAAATTTAGTTCCTAGTATTGTAACTTACAATTCTCTTATTTGGGGCTTGTGCAAATTAGGGAGAATGTCAGATGTGCAGGAGCTTGTTGTTGAGATGCATGATAGTGGTCGGCCTGCCGATGTAGTCACTTACAATATCCTATTAGATACTTTCTGCAAAACCCAACATATTGACAAGGCAATTGCATTTTTTCATCAACTGGTTGTCCAAGGAATCTGGCCTGATTTGGACGACGTACTCAATTATGATTGGCGCAAAGGTGGAAGACTGAGATGGCCGGAAACAAAAAGAGAAGGTGGAATAATGAAGACCGTAGAAGAAATTTTTCAGAATCTTTTGATCAAAGGCTGTCGTCCAAATGTCAAAACATATACTATTATGATTAGTGGACTCTGTAGAGATTGCTTGCTCGATGAAGCTATGGTCTTGCTTTCAAAAATGGAAGACAATTATTGCCTTCCCGATGTTGTTACTTTCAGTACAATTATAAGTGCTATGCTAAAGAACAATGAGACTGCTAAGGCAGAGGAACTTCATCTGGAAATGATCGCTAGAGGTCTGGTAAGATGATGAAAACCATAGGCTCCCGTCAACCAGACTGAAGCTGTTTTCTTCTTTGTGCAGTATTGGCTCAGTCCGGGCAACCTTCCTCCCTCCACTTTTATCATGATCTCTCTCCGGTATGCGTTTTCCCTTCCTCTATGCCTGTAAGTGTTGTCTTTGCCAATTTCCAAACATAATCTTTGATTAAATGATGATTCTTGAGCCTCTCATGTTTATTTTTGGTAGTCATTTCCAGTTTTCATTAGAGGATTAATCGATAATCAGAGCTTGGGGGGTTAGAATTGTCATGATACAAGTTGGTTCATGCATCTGCATCCAGACTCACATCATTCTAAGTAAGTTTTACATGGCTAAGCCCCTTTCTTTTTTATGGAGAATTGCATTTTGGCTGCCCAAGGAAGAAATTCATTAGAACAGCTACAAGTGCGAAGTGAATCTTTTAATTTTTATTTTGTTAGGAATGTCAGAACTTCCTGTTTGTTGTTACTACTTACTAGTTTTTTGACAGCCTCTACTCTTGTTTGTATCAGATTACCTGATTTCTCATCGTTGGAGCTCGAAGAGGTTGATTCTGTAGCCTCGTGGACCTTGTTGAGGCGATTTACAGTTTGAGTGACTCTAAACAACATCCAGTGGGATTTTTGTTTTATAATTTAAAGTTGTATATTCAAAGTGTAAAAAGTTTTTTGATAATATAATAAAATCTCATAAAATGTTTAACTCTGTTTGTTATCCTTTTCACCTAGTTTGATTGCGGTTTTGATAAACAAAAATGCACGGTTAGCCTGTTATTTTTGCTGTCTTACGTGGCAATAAAACTATTATTCTGCCCCACTTAAATATTGTACACTCTATTCTTAGTCCCAAGAAGAGAATCAGAGTGAAAAGAAATATAAGATTGAAACTGTTAGCGGGCGAAATTATCACGACGCTTAGCTGTGCAACTAAAATTTTATAATGGGCTAGACTTTCTGTTTTGTTATCAGGTTTTTTAATAGATACTTGGCAAGTAAAAGAAATTTTTTTAAAAACTCCTCATCATGTGATATTAAAGTAAAAAAATATTTTCTTATCATATGTTTATTAATAATGACTTAAAAATTTTCTTTCATAACTGATGGTTAAGAAATCTCAGCTGATACGACTTAATAGAAATAGGAAATGTTTCTTGCTGCTTGGCTTAATTGATGGACGTGGGGAAATATAAGTAGGAGCATTTGCCTTTATCCGCCACCAGTAGAGTTGGAATCCCTCCTTAACCTCGGGGGTAGATGTGGCACATGTTCATAATTTTTCAGGCATCTGCTATAGAAAAGAGTAATAAGTTGAGCTGAATGTACAATGTTTGATGCACTGGCTGGAGTAACACCACTAACGCAAAACCTTAGCCCACAGATAACCACAGCCATGCAATTGTGAATATGATGCCGGCACTAACTATTCAAAATTTTCAGGTAGACTTAATTTCACTTATTCACGTTAAGATTGAAGTGTCATTTACCATAACAAAAGGTCAGCAAATTGCACTTTTTTTTTTTTAACTAGCTGTTCATTTAACCAAAATGCCTTTACGTGTGTTATTCACCAAGGGGAATTTACAGAGTAGGGTTGGAAGAGAATGAGATATGTTGGCACAATCAAAACAAGGCTCACATAAAATTCAACGCTTCTAATTTACACAAATATTCTTCAGAGTCGATCCTTTTCTCTGTTCAAAACTTCTGGTAATATATATATGGGCACCAAAATTTAGACATTGTTTACAACAATTTCAAAAGAATTTTATACAAACAAATGATACAACCTTGACAATGGCTGCACTGTAGATTGTTGAAAAGAAACCCCCCAAAAAAAAAAACAGAAAAGGAAAAACTGGAGTGAAAAGAACCACAACCTTGGATGAGAATGTACGTAGGTCATGGTGTTCAACCAATCACTTTTTTAACTCTTTCAAATACTCTACAACTTGCCTTCCACTTTTCGCAGTAGATTGAACAAAGATTTAGTTAGCTGTATAATTGGTCTTCTATCCTGCTGGATCTTGTGCAACTCTTGATGACCGAGCCTTCTCATGGTCACTCCCCCCTGCTGCACTTGATCTATGCACTTGAGAACTAACAATTGGCTTCTGCAATGGCTTCAGAGCCGCCATTATTTCAGCAAAGCTGGGTCTCAACTTTGGATCTCTATTGCCCAAAAAAAAAAAAAAAGCCAGATGCAGTCATGCAGCCATAAAAGAGGGAAAAAAAAGAAAATTCCTCCAGCAGAATATAACATACTAATAAAAGTACTTATTGCAAACGAATGTATCCACAACTTGTTCAAGCATGTTTATAATGGCTTTTGCAAGATAGCATGCATATATTTTTGAGTCTTTATTTAGAAACATTTGGATCATATCATTTTTATTTCCTTTTAATTCTGAGAGAAACAAAGGAGAATTGCTGCTGGCAGCAAGCACACGCAGAGAGAGAGAGAGAGAGACAGAGACAGAGACTGAAACAAAAATTAAGGCTCAAGATATTAAACCATGGACCCTAAACCTCGTATTTATACAAATAGATAGGGGACGAATGGTACGGATAATCACAGAATATTCACATAAGCCATTACCTAATCCCTATAATCACTCAAGCTCCTTTGATTCTGATCCTCCCTAAACTTTTGGAAACCCTAACTTATGCAGGGAAATTATGTCCTCACATGTTTCGCTGAGTCAATAGTTACACTTGATGTTCAGGAAAATAACCATTAAATCAGTAGCCATTAGAATCTCCCTGAACTTTATTGACTGAATATTCTGCGATTAATAATCAGATGTCTCCAGTTTAATATGGAAGAACGAAATGAATAAAACTCACGTCTGCCAGCATTTCCTGATAATATCTGCCATGGCAGCATCCATATCATCTGGAATTTCAAGTCGGCGATGTTGGAAACCCACAGCACCAACAACTTGCATTGGATTCATTCCCCCCCAGGGTTGCTGCATCGTAGAGAGCTCCCATAATATGACCCCAAAACTATAAACATCACACCTGGATATTGGATCCCAACTTATTATCACCGTAAACCATGAATGGATTAAAAAGCAGCAAAGCCAATGAGAAGATAGGCAAGAGAGAAGGGAGATAATGAATCATATCCCATATAAAAAGAAATTTCAAAATATTATTTTTCCTGAAGCTTGATGAGGCAGCAATTAAATGGGCTTCAGCTGTATATCATCATGTGGACATGGAAAGCAAGGTTATGTCAAATAGACACTAGCTCTTATTGTTTGAAGGCCAAGTTAGTAAAGTAGGGTTGAATTGGTTTTTAAACAAGTCTCTGAGTTTGAATATATTTTGCACAAACACATCTGCTTTTTAGAAGTCCTGCAAAGCATTTCCATTTGTCAAATTTATGGGAGGAAAAATTAAATATCAGGTGATTCCAAGTGTTATATCTCTTGGCAAACATAAATTAACAACCAAATAGCTTCTACATTTTGAGAGTGCTGGTTCCAGCGTTCCAGCAGTCAAAGTCCCCTTTGAGAAAAGCAAAAGGTTTTGAAAGTATAAAAATATATCAATTACAATTTACAACAAATATGGATTTAATTTAGTGAGAACTGAACTGTGTTGGAGTTTACAACATGTGTTTCCTTCCCCTTCTTTCCTTCCAGTTACCACTTAAGCAAGATATAAACTCAATCTCTAAGGAAGTCATGATTTTATATTTCCTCTTCATTTCAGTTCTGAAGCCTGATCCTCGCAACCTTTTTCATACATTCACCACAGTAAAACCCTAGGACTAGTCCTAAAACTGTTATATGATAAAGTGTAGAGCCCTCTTCCTAGCAACTGTAATTTTATATCCAATTTTGTCCCACATTAGTGTGTTTTTTTCCTTGGAGATAAATAAGAAAACTCAACCAGTTATGTTATGAAACTTGCTGTTAATGCGAATTAGTTAAATTTTCAAATTTAATATTAATATGCTAAGAAGAACCATTTTTTCTTG
Source organism: Erythrophleum fordii (assembly GCA_032878935.1). Taxonomy (NCBI): domain Eukaryota; kingdom Viridiplantae; phylum Streptophyta; class Magnoliopsida; order Fabales; family Fabaceae; genus Erythrophleum; species Erythrophleum fordii. The sequence continues at coordinate 48,275,816 of JAVQMF010000054.1, forward strand.
CATTTCTACTTGATAACCTCCTAATTTAGGATTCAAAAGGAATATATTTAACACTAAATTAAGGAGGTAAAAGTACTTTTCTCTTGATTAATATAGTTAAAAGTGTATTCAATCAAACAAAACAAATAAAGTATTTCAATTGTAACATTTTTATCAATTTAAGCCTCATTTTATATTTGATTTCAATTTCAGGGAAAAGTAGCAAATTGTAGAAAGAGTTGAAAATAAGAGAGGAAAGCTGAAAAGTGAAAAGGCAGATTGAACAAATTTTCTCGCCATAACGAGAACGCAGTTCGCTGTAGCGAGATTGCACTTTCGCTGTAGCGAAGGGAACACTTCGCAATAGCGAAGTCGCGTTGCATAGAAATTCCAGGGAGTAACTCGCTATAGCGTGAAAGTAGTGAACGCAGCAGAAATCTGAGAACATATGAACTCTCACTATAGCGAGAGTCACTCCTCGCCATAGCGAGATCGGTCCTGAAACGCACAGCTTTAGTTTTCAAGCTAAAAAAGGAGGAGAAGGAGTTAGGACTGGGGGATTCAGCGACTTGGGAAAGTTCTGGCCGACTAGGAGAGGAGAAAAACGCACAAGAGGTGTGGAGGAAGCTCCATTCTGATCAGGAATTCATTGATTCCATCGTTTATTCTGCCGATTAAGTGTTTCTACTCCATCTCCCCTTCTAGTTGATGATTCTGAATATGTTTGCTGAGATTGATTGTGAATCTCAAGCCATGTGTGGCTAAATTTTGTAACCCTTAGGGATTCTATGAACTTTTAACCTTTGGAGATTATCTCTTTTGATATTATGTTGGATTATTGAGAATTTTAGTGTTTAATCGGAATTATAGTTTCATTCTATTGATTGGCCTCCTTTAGTTTGATTGTGGATGTAGTAATTAACCTTTGAAAGAAGGGAATTGCTTATAGACCATTAATTAAACAACTTAGGATTAGAGTTAATCTAATTTGCACTTGAGGATAGAAATATGCTCAGGGGCCTTAGGTAGTCTGGATAAGGGATGAGTGTAACTGAACAGTAACTACTCTTTTGAGACATCAAAGAGTCCAGTTAACATAAAGGGTAATTGAATCGAAAGACAATTATACCCAATTAAAACCCTTGACTCTAAAATTAGCAATAAGCCAACTAATACGAAAAGGGGATGATTGACATTGTGTTGAAAGGGGATTAGAATCTCTAGGGTATCCTTGATTGCTTAAATTCGATAAATTCTATTTTTTTTATATTTTCAATTGCATTTGAATTAATTTTCATAAAACCCAATCTCAAGTTGATTCGTTTAATTAAAATGAACATAAGAATTCTAATGCCTAATCACTAATTGTATTGATTCTCTGAGGGAACGATCTTGATTTATCACGTACTACCGTTACGACCCGTACACTTGCGGTGTCACTATTCTTTTGAGAACCAAGTTTTTGGCGTCGTTGCCCAGGAATCAAGGCAATTAGTGAAGAGAATTAGAGGGCTTTGAGTAATTTTAGCTTAAACATTTATTTTCTTTTCATTTGCTCTCTTGTTAATTCGCATTTTCATTTGTTAGTACTTCTTTAGTAACTACTTTTTGGTTTCTTTGATTTAGTGAGACTCTTGATCTGCACTCCTTTGTTTTCATAGGTACATAGTTTATGCCACCAAAACCCAAATCTACAAGAACACCTAGGAAGACAAGGAGTTTGACGGATATTCTGGCTGAAGGGTCTGAGCTAATCCAACCTGAGGGTGAGACAAACGTTCCTACCACAATTATGGCAAACGAAGATAATCAGAATCGCACTATCAAGGATTTTGTGGGAAGAACCATGAGAACTACTCAGCCTAGCATCATAGTACCAGACTTTCAAGCTGCTAATTTTGAGCTAAAACCTGTGATGATCTCTATGTTGCAACTCAATGGACAGTTTACTGGAGAGAGGTCTGATGAAGATCCCAATCGTCACATCCTATCATTCTTGGGAGTGTGTGATTCATTCAAGCAGAATGGGATACCAAGGGATGTTCTAAGACTTAGACTGTTCCCACTCTCTCCACAAGGAAAAGTTAAGGAATGGTTATTGATTCTGTCGGAGGGTTCAATTGACACTTGGGATAAGTTGGAAGCAAGATTCAGAGCTCGCTTGATTCCAAATAACAGAATAGCAGATGCCCATCGTGAGCTTATCAACTTCAAGCAAGCTTCAGATGAGCACTTATATGCTGCATGGCAGAGGTACAAGCATTTGCTTCGTCAGTGCCCGAGTCATGGGATGGATAACTGTGCCATTGTTCAGAACTTTTGCACACGTCTAACGCCACAAACTGATACGATGTTGGATGCAATTTTAAATGGGCATTGGGATGAAATGCCCGTAGATGATGTCATTCTGGCATTGGACACACTATTTGAAAGTTATGTGCAAAGAGAGGGTGACAGAAGAGTGACTGCTAATGTTGCTAATGCTCAAGAAGAATCCTCTGTTCCACTTGCAACTATTCTCTCCGCTCTGAACAAGAGATTTGATATGCTGGAATCTCAAGTGCAATGAAGTCAGCATATGAGTGCCTATTCTACTCAAGTGGCCCCAACTGCCTGTGAAAATTTTGGGGATCTACATTCAACGGATTATTGCCCTTTTACATCTACAGAATCAGTTAACTATGTGGGAAATTTTTCGAAGAATCAGAATCCGTATTCCAACACTTATAATCCTGCATGGCGTAATCACCCGAATTTCTCTTGGAAGAATGGCCCATCACTCAATCAACCATCATCCTCTGGAACAAGGCCAACTCAACCTCCTGGGTTCTCTCAAGTAGCAAGGCAAAACGTGCCTATTCAAGAACCCAAAACGAATCTAGAGGAAGTTTTGGCTAAATTCATGACCACTCAAATTAAGAATAATGAAGAGCAAGCTGGCATTAATGCAAGGGTGGATTCTTCTCTCAAGAATATAGAAGTGCAGATGGGGCAGTTAGCTTCTGCTGTGAATGCACTGCATCAGAGAGGTTTGCCAAGTGATACAATTCCTAATCCAAGGAGAGATGGTAAGGAAGAATGTAAAGCTGTCACTTTGAGAAGTGGTAAAGAGCTCCCTGAAGTACAAGTTCAAGTGAAGGAGCCAAACAAGATGAGTTTTAAGGATCCATCAGGCATCACTCAGATTGAAGATGAAGAACTTCAAAAGGAAAAAGAAGAGGTCAAGGAGGGGCAATCTAAAGTAAAAAAGTCTGAAGAAAAGACAGTAGTGTATCCTAAAGTAGTGCCATTGCCTCCATTTCCTCGGAGATTGCAAAATAAGGTCCTTGATGAACAGTATAAGAAGTTTTTGGACATGTTCAAACAACTTCACATCAATATCCCCTTTTCTGAGGCTTTAGAACAAATGCCTAAATATGCTAAGTTCCTTAAGGACATGCTTAGCAAGAAGAAGCGGTTCACTGAATTTGCAACAATGGCTTTAACAAAAGAGACCACTAATATCTTCAAATCCAATCTTCCAACTAAGTGCAAAGATCCTGGTTCTTTCTTTATCCCTTGCATGATTGGGGATAAATTTGAAGATCGAACACTTTGTGATTTAGGATTTGCGGTGAATCTCATGCCACTATCTGTCTTTCGAAAGCTACAGATGGGTGAAGCAAATCCAACAACTGTCACACTACAGCTGGCTGACAGAAGCTTTTCCTATCCACATGGAATAATTAAAGACGTGCTAGTAAAGGTTGGTCCATTCATCTATCCTACTGATTTCATTGTGCTTGATATTGAAGAGGACAGAGATATCCCTTTAATAGTGGGGAGATCATTTCTAACTACGGGCAGAGCCTTAGTTGATGTGAAAAAAGGAGAAATTATATTGAGACTTGGAGATGAGCAAGTTACCTTCAGTGTAGATAATGCAATGAAGCACCCGAATAATGTGGAAGAATGCTCAAGGGTGTCTATTGTTGAGGAAATAATTCAAGAAGAATTGAATTCTTTCGCTTTCATAGATCCTCTGGAAGCAGTACTTGTTAGTAAACCGAATATAGGAGAGGTGTTGAGAATGGAGGTTGAGCATAAACTGAATGCATTTAGACCTGTGGCCAAGCAGAATGGCCAGTTTGAATCACTAGAGCTGACTTCATGAAAAGCTCATGTCCTCCCACCATCCATCGACCTCCCATGTTGGAGTTGAAACCTCTCCTACCACATCTAAAGTATGCTTATTTGGGGGAAAGAGAGACATTACCAGTCATCGTTTCATCTGCATTAACTTCTCCCCAAGAACAACTATTAAAAGTGTTAAAAGAACACAAAAGAGTCATCGGTTGGATTATAGCTGATATAAAAGGGATTAGTCCAGCCATCTGCATGCACAAAATTCTCTTAGACGATGATTATAAGAAATCAGTGAAAAATCAAAGGCGATTAAATCCTATAATGAAAGAAGTGGTCAAGAAAGAGATTATCAAGTGGCTTGATGCTGGAATTATCTATCCCATCTCGGATAGTGATTGGGTAAGTCCAGTGCAATGTGTCCCTAAGAAGGGAGGAATGACAGTGATAAACAATGAGAAAGATGAAATGATTGCCACAAGAACAGTTACATGCTGGAGAGTTTGTATGGACTACAGGAAGTTGAACACGGTAACAAGAAAGGATCATTTCCCTCTTCCATTCATCGATCAGATGTTAGATTGGTTAGCTGGGAAAGAATTCTTTTACTTCTTGGATGGCTACTCCGAGTACAATCAAATTGCCATTGCCCCTGAGGAGCAAGAAAAAACCACTTTTACATGTCCATATGGAACTTTCGCATTTAGACGTATGCCCTTTGGATTGTATAATGCCCCTGCCACATTTCAAATATGTATGATGTCGATCTTCTCTGACATGATCGAGCACATCATGGAAGTCTTTGTGGATGACTTCTCAGTATTTGGTATTACTTTTGAAGAATGTCTGGATAATCTAACACGAGTTTTGCAAAGATGTGAAGATACCAATTTAGTCTTAAATTGGGAGAAGTGTCATTACATGGTCTGTGAAGGTATAGTACTTGGGCATAAGGTGTCAAAAAGAGGATTGGAGGTAGATCGAGCTAAAGTTTCAGTGATTGAGCAACTACCAGCCCCTACCAATGTGAAAGCTGTTAGAAGCTTTTTGGGGCACGCTGGGTTTTATCGGAGATTCATCAAAGATTTTTCTAAGATAGCGAAGCTTTTATCTCAACTACTTGAAAAGGATGTTCCTTTTAAGCTGGATGCAAATTGCTTGAAGGCTTTTGAGGAACTTAAGCGAAGGCTCATCACCGCGCCAATCATTGTGGCCCCTGACTGGTCACTACCCTTTGAAATCATGTGCGATGCGAGCGATTACGCGGTTGGAGCTGTACTAGGGCAGAGACATGGTAAGATCTTTCATCCTATCTACTATGCAAGAAAAACTCTAGCTGGAGCTCAGATAAATTACTCAACTACTGAAAAAGAAATGCTTGCTGTTATTTCTGCCTTTGAGAAATTTAGAGTGTATTTGATGGGCACTAAAGTTATAGTTCATACTGATCATGCTACAATCAGATATCTGTTGTGTAAGAAATAATCTAAACCTAGGTTAATTAGGAGGGTTCTTTTATTGCAAGAATTTGATGTGCAAATTGCTGATAAGAAAGGAACTGAAAACCAAGTTGCTGACCACTTGTCAAGACTGATGAATAGTTCTGAGTATGTGGATGACTCACTGATTAATGAAAATTTCCCTGATGAGTCTATATTTGCTGTGAATTGTGTGTTTGTACCTTGGTATGCTGATTATGCCAACTATTTGGTCAGTGGCATTTTGCCTGATGACTTAAAATATTATCAAAAGAAAAATTTTTTGCATGATGTGAAATGGTTTGTGTGGAATGAACCTTTTTTGTATAAGTGTGCTGACCAAATTTTGCGAAAGTGTGTGCCTCAAATTGAACAAAATGACATTTTACATGCTTGTCATGTTGCCCCCTATGGTGGTCATTTTAGTGGCCAACGTACTGCATATAAAGTTTTGCAATCTGGATATTATTGGCCATCATTATTTAAGGACTCTCATCTTTTTGTTTCTCACTGTGATACGTGTCAACGATCCCGTAATATTTCAAAAAGACATGAACTTCCTCAAACCGGTATCTTTGAAGTTGAGTTGTTTGATTTGTGGGGAATTGATTTTCTGGGTCCCTTTATTTCTTCTAGAAGCCAACAATATATCTTAGTGGCAATTGAGTATGTAAGTAAGTGGGTTGAGGCGGTAGCTTGCCAACATAATGATACTTAAACAGTGGTGCGATTTGTAAAGAAAAATATTTTCTCTCGTTTTGGCACCCCTAGAGCTATTATTAGTGATGGTGGAACTCATTTTAATAATCGCTTGTTTAAATCTTTGCTGGCAAAATATGGAGTTCACCACAAAATGGCTTTAGCCTACCATCCTCAGACCAATGGCCTCTGTGAAGTTTCTAATACGGAGATAAAAAGAATTTTGAAAAAAACTGAGTCCCACTAGAAAAGATTGGGCGAACAAGCTTGATGATACTTTATGGGCATATAGGACTGCTTTTAAATCTCCAATAGGTATGTCCCCTTATCAATTAGTTTTTGGCAAAGTTTGTCATTTGCCCATTGAATTAGAGCATAAGGCCTTTTGGGCTGTAAAGAAACTGAATTTTGATATGGCTAAAGTGGATGAAAATAGACTAATGCAACTAAATGAGTTAGATGAGTTTAGATTGCAAGCTTTTGAGAGTTCTAGAATTTACAAAGAAAGAACCAAGAGAATTCATGATAAACACATCTTACCAAGGACATTTGAACCTGGAGACCTTGTTTTACTTTATAATTCTCGTTTAAAGTTGTTTCTAGGTAAGTTGAGATCAAGGTGGTATGGTCCATTCAAAGTAATCTCTGTGACATCTTATGGAGCTATCGAGGTTCAAGATGAAAAGTCAGGAGGTCAATTTAAAGTAAATGGTTAAAGGCTTAAGCATTACTTGGGTGGCTAAATAGACCGGCAGACAATGGTCCATAACTTGACTCAACCCCTGTGATTGGTTGACAAAGTCTGGCTGAGGACTATAAACCAAGCGCTTCTTGGGAGGCAACCCAAGTTTTCTTTTTGTTTTTATATTTAAATTTAAAGTTCTTTTCGGTTTGGGTTTGATACTTCTTTCTCTTTATGTGTTTTGTAGGTTGAAATGTTGGATATTAAAGAGCAAGGGGTTGACAGGAAAGAGCAACGCCAAACATGATTTACAGGGAGTCCCTAACCTTGCTTTGAACTGCAAATCATCATTCTAAGCATCTGATTATATCTAGTTACATTTGAGGGCAATAGGTTGAGTTGATAGGAAGTATAAATAAAGTAGATAGTATTTTAGTGAGCATTTAGTTTCATAAAAAAAAAAAACTCATAAAACAACAAAATTTCACCATTCCGTCGTTTTTCTTTCTCGCCACTGCAGTGGAGCACCACACTCTTTTCTCTTCTTTCTTTTGCTGCATCTCACGCCTCCTACACTCGCATTCCCCTCATCCATCGCATTCCTTGCATCCAGTAAGTCGATTGACTCCTTTCTCCCCTGAATCGCTGGTTGTTTTCGCTGTTTCTAGTCATATTAGGGTTAGATTCATTTTGCTTAGATCTGTGTATTTAGGGGTCAATTGGTCAATTTTTCTGGATGGTTTCTGTTGGTCGACTGTTTCTGTGCAGAAAGATAGCTTAAATTTGGTTTTTCCTCCGTTTAAAATCTGACTGTGCAGAAACCAGTTCGAACTCGCTATAGCGAGATCGAACTTGCTACAGCGAGTTCGAGAGTTTTTTCAGAAACTGCACTGTTTTGGACCATTTTGCTTGGTTTGCTTCTATATTCCTTACTCCCTAGTCCCTTGTATGCTTTTAGTCGTGTCTTTCCTTATTATAAGCATGCTGCATGCATATGATTCACTCCTTTCTCATTTTCCTCATTCTATGGTTTCCTATTAATGCTGCCACTAATTTTTGTCTCTCTTTCTTATTTGAATTTCGCAGGTATGGCTCCTAAAAAGCAACCCAACACTGCTAAAGCCTCATCCTCGAAACAAAAGAAGAAATCATATGATAAGGGTCGGTTTGCATCAGCCAGAGCGGAATTTCACTTTGAGCGACTTTTCTTTGACAGAGGGATTGTTGAAGACCGTTACTATGCACCCTATGTCTTAGATCTGACTTTCTCTGATTTTGAATGGCACGGGTTGCAAGGATTCACCAAAAAGCCGGTGCATCAGATCCCACTGATGATCCAAGAACTGTATGCTAACTTTGAGGACACTGAAGAGGAGGAAGACGAATATTATTGCCGTTCGGCTTGGGTACGCATCAATGAGAAAGTCTTTCAAGACTTCTATGAATTACCCGACGTCCCAGAATGTGCATTCCAGTCCTACCTGGAGAATCCTCAATCTATCCCTTGGGAAGAGGTAGAAACGACTATTGCAGAAGAAGGACGAGCACGGCTGGTCAACAATGTCTATCCCGTTAACCAACTCAACAAACCTGCTCGGTTTTGGTTGCAATTCATCACCAGCAACATCCTGACAAATTCTCATGGATCTGACATGATCCAAGAACGGGCCACTCTGACTTGGTGCTTCATGACTCAGCAGCGGGTGAACATTCATCGTCTCATGTACTTAAATTTCAAGTAAGTGGCTAGATCTGACAGGGTCAGCCTGGCTTACCCTCATATGCTTACAGAGTTACTTACCATGGGAGGTAACCGCATCTCCAAAAATGATGCTCAGCTCAAACCAAAGGGGCCCTTCAAATATGATAGTATGAAGGATGCGCCAGGACAGCCCCGTAGGCACAGAGCACCTGCACAGGCCCAGCCTGAGGCATCTCCACCTCCTCCCTCACAGCAGCTACTGGGTACTCCAGAGCCGACGGGACACGTTGCACCATATCACACAGAATTTGAGGATTGGGCGAGAGAGTCCATTGATAGGCTAGAAGGGCATATCCTATCAATGAAAGATCAGCTGCAGATGCTTATGGACTACCTGATACCTGCACCTCCACCACCACCTCCTGAGGCTCCTCCGCCCTCGGTCATCATTATCCCTCAGGATCCTGCACCTCAGGATAGATCTGGGCCCTCTGACTCTTAGGACCTTTATGTCCCGCTGCCCGTTTCTGTTTTGTTTTCCCTCACTTTTCATTTTGGATAACTGTATATGGATAACTGTATATGATTCTGCTTTTAAACCCTGATTTGGCTATGCTCTTAATTGTTATCTTATTTCTAACGCCAACTTACAGTTTGCTATGTGTGCTTTGTCTATTTTTTGTCTCTCAGATGAAGGAGTTGTTCACACGCATCCCCTCGCTTTATTATCTCTTCTTATTAGGGGAGTCTCGTCTCTTTCTACCTCCTTACATCCCTTCCCGCCGCCCCCGTCTGCTTCTCTTGTTCTACTTCTTGTTTCCCCCATTTTACACATTGCGGACAATATAACCTTTAAGTGTGGGGGAAGGTAAACATAGGTTAGGTGGGTATAAGCGGACATAAACATTCTAACAATAAATGGAAGTTTCTTTAATAATAAAATTCAATCCACCATAATGCCCATATTTTAAATCAGATTCATCTCCTCTTACTTTAGATGAATACTAATCAATGAATGTGGGGGTTAAGCAAACTTGAAATGAATAAAGTAAGTAATGTAGTTGTAGTATGCACCCACAATAAGAGCACTTTTCAACAAGATGATCTTTTAAGTGATTCAAGTTTTTCTTCTAATGAACCTCCAGTTATTTTAGATCTCCCCAATTTATCTGTTCTGATGGATACTTGATTGTCAGTTGAGAGGGATATCTAGTGTTAAAAAAATAAAAATAAAAATAAAAATAATAAAATAATAAAATAAAATAATTCTCTACTCTAATGGTTGAAATCACTTAATAACCGGGAGTTTGCACCAAAAAGTGTGAACTTTCGCGTCAAACAGTGATAAAACTAAAAGTATGCTATAGCCCTCTGAAGATTCCTTTAATTTGAGTAACCGGGTGGCTTCATAACCAATGTTGTTATTCGTGTCAAAAGGATTAAGTGAATTGACGAGGAGAGAAAAAAAAAATTTTTGAATGTGCTGAAAATAGTTCTACATTGAACAATAGAGACCCCTTTTAATGAGCTTTGATGATTAAAGTTAGCACAGATGGTTGGATTAGGTCTTAAAATTGCAGGGAGGATTTATTGAGGACTACTTGATTGCTTCTTAACATCTCTTATGGAACACACACACACTTTAGAAATCAGGGTGTTACTATGAGTACGTTATTTTCAAATTCAATTTGAGTTTTGCTGAGCTTTTGCTTCTGAAACTTCATTATAAGTATGGGGGGGATCTGAAATTCTGATTGATTGGGTATTCATTGTGGAAAAGAATTATTTAATAATCACATTTACTTGATTCTTTCTAAGACTTACTTGAGGGCAAACAAGGATGTAAGTGTGGGGGAGTTTGATAACCTCCTAATTTAGGATTTAAAAAGAATATATTTGACACTAAATTAAGGAGGTAAAAGTACTTTTCTCTTGATTAATATGGTTAAAAGTGTATTCAATCAAACAAAACAAATAAAGTATTTCAATTGTAACATTTTTATCAGTTTAAACCTCATTTTATGTTTGATTTCAATTTCAGGGAAAAGTAGCAAATTGTAGAAAGAGTTGAAAATAAGAAAGGGAAGCTGAAAACTAAAATGGCAGATTGAACAAGTCTTCTCGCCACAGAGAGAACGCAATTCGCTGTAGCGAGATTGCACTTTCGCTGTAGCGAAAGGGACACTTTGCAATAGCGAAGTCGCGTTGCATAGAAATTTCAGGGAGTAACTCGCTATAGCGTGGAAGTAACGAACGCAACAGAAATCTAAGAACATATGAACTCTCGCTATTGTGAGAGTCACTCCTCGCCATAGCGAGATCGGTCCTGAAACGCACAGCTTTAGTTTTCAAGCTAAAAAAGGAAGAGAAAGAGTTAGGGTTGGGGGGTTCAGCGACTTGGGAAAGTTCTGGCCGACTAGGAGAGGAGAAAAACGCACAAGAAGTGTGGGGGAAGCTCCATTCTGATCAGGAATTCATTGATTCCATCGTTTATTCTGCCGATTAAGTGTTTCTACTCCATCTCCCCTTCTAGTTGATGATTCTGAATATGTTTGCTGAGATTGATTGTGAATCTCAAGCCATGTGTGGCTAAATTTTGTAACCCTTAGGGATTCTATGAACTTTTAACCTTTGGAGATTATCTCTTTTGATATTATGTTGGATTATTGAGAATTTTAGTATTTAATCGGAATTATAGTTTCATTCTATTGATTGGCCTCCTTTAGTTTGATTGTGGATGTAGTAATTAACCTTTGAAAGAAGGGAATTGCTTATAGACCATTGATTAAACAACTTAGGATTAGAGTTAATCTAATTTGCACTTGAGGATAGAAATATGCTCAGGGGCCTTAGGTAGTCTGGATAAGGGATGAGTGTAACTGAACAGTAACTACTCTTTTGAGACATCAAAGAGTCCAGTTAACATAAAGGGTAATTGAATCGAAAGACAATTATACCCAATTAAAACCCTTGACTCTAAAATTAGCAATAAGCCAACTAATACGAAAAGGGGATGATTGACATTGTGTTGAAAGGAGATTAGAATCTCTAGGGTATCCTTGATGGCTTAAATTCGATAAATTCTACTTTTTTTATATTTTCAATTGCATTTGAATTAATTTTCATAAAACCCAATTTCAAGTTGATTCGTTTGACTAAAATAAACATAAGAATTCTAATGCTTAATCACTAATTGTATTGATTTTATGAGGGAACGACCTTGATTTATCACGTACTACTGTTACGACCCGTACACTTGCGGTGTCACTATTCTGTTGAGAACCAAGTTTTTATACTACAATCCAATGAAATCTATATAGTATATTTCAATTGAAATTTTTATTCGCAAGCAGCATGTGCTTGTCATAGTATCATACATACAATGGCACTCTCCTCTCCCTTAGGAAATTTTAACAGAAAATTAAATAGTTTATACCAAGAAGGAAAAAAACTTACTTTTCATTTGAAGGTTCATTTCTTAATACTTCTGGAGCCATCCATTCTGCCTGAAACATATTTTACATTATACAACATTTAGTAACTACTACATCCAGTTACTGGGAGTTGCATGCCTTCTTTCAACAATTCAAGCAGACAAAATGATTATGCAAGAAAACCAATGCGTAGAAGAGCAAGACCACCTTACTTAAAGACAATATCCACAAGTTTGTCGTAAAGGATGCATGCTTGCAACTAGAATAAATCATTAGGCTTTTGTAGAACGTACTAGTCATTAGGTGCATGTTTGGATTCCCATTTGCACCTCTCCAAACCACGTTTCAGAAGAAGCAAAGATTGGAAGCTTCTACATAAACGTGATTTTGTAATGGAAATCCAAACACGCACTAGATCATTATAGAACATACTATCTTTTAGGAACAGCTATCTAACTATTAACTTATTCTCCTTGATCTTAAGATAATACACAAGGAATTCATGCCTTTAAGGTTGTTGACCTCGATATCCTCTTTTAATTTGGTTCAACTCTAGGTGTTCCCAGCTTTGTGTTTTGGGTGTGCGTGTAGCATACTATACCAGGCACACTATTTCAGAAGGGAGAAATTTCCAGACCTTCTAAAACTACAGTTAAAGAATGTAGCAAGTGACACTGTTTGTGTGTGTACACAAGTGTACATATAAAACCAGGTTCCAGAAAACAAAAAAAAGCCATCATGCAACAACATGAAAGAAAGTAAACAAGCACAAATTCAACAAAATACAATGGGACAAAGTTTATAAAGGAGTAGTAGACCTAAGGAAAGGTTTATGTTAGCTTACTGTTCCTGCAGTTGATCTTGAGGAAAGGAATGTACTGTGCTTCATTCGTGATAAACCAAAATCACATACCTATTCAAGGAAAGAAAACATAATGTCATGCCACATTCGCATCAACTTGGAGCATCCGCCACGTTATTAAGGAATTTTGTTAGTGAGTTTAGGTTGGCACCTTTACAACCCAGTTTTTGTCAACAAGAAGATTTGGAGACTTTAAATCACGATGGACTATCACTGGAGTGCAGGTATGCAAATAGTTCATTCCTCGGGCCTGAATATTCAGAAGAGATAGGTTACGTGTAGTGAGATTCATTGCTTAAAGCATAAATTGGCTGAATGAAACTGGACAGAAAGAGAACAAAATCCTACTGCATCAAGGGCCATCCTCAGTCTTCTCCGATCATCTAATTGATTGTTAGGCCGATGAATTAGTCTATACAAACTGCCTCTGAAAATATGATCCACATATCAGTATTTGAATGGCCAACAATGCCCACAGAAAAGAGATTTGTAAAACAACAAATACACTTGAGACATTGTAAAGAAAGACATTAAGGGAACCAGAAATCAAATTTGTTTTATTGATATAGTAATAGACTAGATTCCCCTTTCCAAAAGCAAAATGGAAGAGAAATCAGTCTGACATTACATCATTGAAGAAAAAAGAAAAGAAATCAATAAACCACCCTCTGGTAATTTGAGAGCCCAGAGTATTCTCTTTACACAAAGTTCCTCCTGCCTACCTCCCCACACACCACTCCTTCCTTCACAAAACAACCCACCGGCACCCTCTCTCCCCCCAACTTCCCATGTGAGTTAGTTATGCGAGGCTCTATTACCTGCCACCTCATCAGTGGTCCCAAACCTCTTGTTCCTCCTAACAAAAACCTTCCCATATTTGGGCCTATCAACTATGGACCATCAATTCCTCCGCCCATAAGCTGCACCTTGTCCTCAAATTGCTGATTGATGGTGTCATAATCCTCCCAAGTACTCTCAGATGTCGGGTAGCCTTGCCACAGCACTAGTACTTCTTGTTTCCCACCCGTCAGCTTCCTAACTCGTAGGATTAATTCTAGAATCACCTGCATCTCAAGATCCTCTGTGAGAGAGTTAGGAATATCGCTTACTGGAGTGTGTGGATGCAAGGATTTTTAAAGTTGTGATACATGAAATATTGGGTGAATCCTTGAAGTTATAGGTAATGCCAATTTGTAAGCTACTATTCCATATTTTTCCAGCACCTTATATGGTCCATAAAATCGTGGGGCAAGTTTTCCATTCTGTTTCTTTGCCAAAATCTTCAATTTATATGGCCTTAGCTTCAAGTACACATAATCCCCTACCTCAAATTGCACATCTCTCCTTTTTTTAATCTAGTCTTTCTTTCATGTATGTCTAAGCATTCTCCAAATGCTCTTTTAACTTGGCCAGCAACAAATTTCTGTCTTTGATGGCAGCATTGACCTCTTCTAGAACAGAAGGGTTGTTTTCCCACTTAAGCAAAGTAGGAGGATCCCTTCCATACAAAGCTTGGAAAGGGGTCATTCCAATGGAGCAACTGTATTTTGTATTAAACCAAAATCTGCCCATGGTAAATGCTTACTCCATTATGTTGGTTTTCCTTGCACAAAACAGCAGAGATATGTCTCTAAACTCTGATTTACCACTTCGGTTTGTTCATCTGTTTCAAGATGTTGTACGTACCAATTTGAATGGCTCCTTCCAAAATTGGCTAATGAAAATCCAATTTCTATCCGACACTATAAATTTTGGAAAACCATTGAGTCTCTCTACCCCCCTTATAAACAGAGAAGCCACTTCCTTAGTTGTATAAGGATGAGATAAAACCATAAAATGACTATACTTTGTAACGCAGTCCACTACCACGAAGATGGTGTCATATCCATGTGATTTGGGTAATCCAATAATAAAATTCATACTACTATCTTCCCAAACTCGTTCTGGTATGGGTAGAGGCTGCAAAAGTCCCACTGGGCTCAAGGCTTACTACTTATTTTGTTTGCACACTGCACATTGGGCCACATAAGTATGGACATCCCTTTTCATCCCTTCCCAATACACTACTTCAGCCAGCCTTTTATATATCGTTAGCTCAATTGAGTGGCCATCCAAAGCAGAATCATGAAATTCTTTGAGTAAGGCAGCAATTCTTGGAGATTTTTGGGGTATAACAATTCTGTTTTGGTACACTGAACATCCTTTCTTAATGCTATACCCAGGTGGAGCTTCCTTACCAACAATAATTTGCTACACAACATAATTCAACTTGTCATCTTGCTTCACTTCCTGATCTAGCTCTTCTACTCTTTCAAATTGCCATAAGGAAAAGGCTTTTAACTCCATATCAGCCTCCATGTGGGATAGAGCATCAGCCACCTTATTTGTGGCTCCTAGTTTATAATGAATCTCAAACTTATATCCCATAAGCTTGGAGACCTATTTTTTCTTATCAGGATCTATAATGCGCTGCTCCAGTAAATATTTTAGGATTTGTTGATCTGTTCAAATGATGAAAGGTTGTCCACCCAAGTAGTGTTGCCATTTTTTTACAGAAAATACTATCATCATAAGCTCTCTCTCATACACCAAGCATTGCCTCGCTTTGTTGGATAACTTTTGACCTAAGAATGCAATAAGTCTTTTATCCTGCATCAATACTGCATCCATTCCATAACCTGAAGCATCAACCTCAATCTCAAAAGGCCAAGTCAGGCATGGCAAGTACAAGGAATGTTGTCATGACCATCTTCGAGGCTTCAAATGCTTCTTGAGCCTCTTTTCCCCACTGAAAAGCATCCTTCTTGAGCAAGGTAGTAAAGGGGATTGCCAACTTCCCATAATTCTTCACAAACCTCCTATAATACCCAGTTAGACCCAAGAATCCCATTAGAGCCTTGAAGTCCATAGGAATCGGCCACTTCACCATTGCTTCAACCTTGGAAGGATCTACTTAAACACCTTCTGAAGAGATGACATGACACAAATACTTCACTTTAAGCTGTCCAAAAGTACATTTTTTCTTATTGATCACCAGATTCCTTTGTGGTACTTCTAATGCCATCATCAAATGTTGTATATGTGAATTTTCATCTAGGATATAAACAATGACGTCGTCAAAAAATACTAAGGCAAATTTTCTTAAATAGTCCTTAAAAATGCCATTCATTAATGACTAAAATGTGGAAGGGGCATTGGTTAACCCAAATGGCATTACTAAAAACTCACAGTGTCCTTCATGAGTTCTGAATGTTGTTTTGTATTCATCCCCTGCTGAAATTCAAATTTGGAGATATTCAGACTTCAAATCCAACTTGGAAAAGATGGTTGCACCCCCAAGCTCATCCAACAACTCATCTATAGCAAGGATAGGAAACTTCTTCAGAATTGTAATCTTGTTTAGTGCCTGATAATCAACACAAAACCTCTAGCTACCATCCTTTTTCTTTACTAACAACATTGGGATTGAATAGGGACCAACACTTGGTCAAATAATGCTTGCTTCCAACATTTCTCTCACCAACTTCTCAATTTCAGCCTTTAGGGAATGTGCATATCTATAAGACAAAAAATTAGGTGGTTGTTCTCCGATTTTGATCATGATGGCATGGTCCTTGACGCAATGAGGAGGCAGACTAGCCACTGGTTCACAAACTAATACAAACTCTTGTAATGACTTTCGAATTTCTTCTGTAACACTTTGTTGTTCAACCACATTCTCTATTGTGGCGGCTCCAAATTCCAGAAAAAATCCTTCCTCTTTTCCCTTTAAAAGTCTAATTTAAATGAGGCCACAGACTGGGGCACATTAGGATCCCCCTTAAGATAGACCCATTCTTTGTCTATCTTAATTTTCATATATGATTGCCTCCAATTGACTCTTACCTCACTGAGGTTTTCTAGCCAATCAATTCTCAATACTAAATCAACATTGCCCAAATCAAAAGTTTGTACTATTTGCATTCCTTGAAGCACTAAATACACCTCCTTGCATTCACCTTTAGTTATAATTTTTTTGCCATCACCAATGGTTATGGAATAATATCTAGTGTCAGGTACTGATATTTTGAGCCTTTCAACCAATTTTGATGAAATAAAATTATGAGTTGCCCCACTATTAATCAAGACTAACACCTCTTCTCCAAAAACCATTCCTAGTAGCTTCATAGTGTTATGCCTAGCTATTCCAACAACTAAATTTAGGGACAGCTCCACAGAGGCCATGGTTTTCGATGGTCCCTCTATTATCGGCTCCTCTGAAACTTGATGCTCTAATGATTCCATCTCTCCAATGTCCTTCTCCTAGGTTAAAATCAGCATCTATAATTTGCTTATTTCTGCATTTATGGTTAAGCCCATATTTCTCCTCACATTTGAAGCAGAGTCCTAATTCCCTTCTCCTATTAATTTCAGCCTCTGTTTGTCTTTTCCTATTGTTAGTATCCCCAATGTTACTTGTAGTAGTAGTAATGGCAATGGAAATTTTATGGCTGCTAGTCTTGCTCTCTTCTCCGCCCTTACCTTTAGAATTTTTCTCCACTGCACTATAACTGACACTTTTAGGTACCTCCACCATATTAGAAGATTTTGAATAATTCACCTTACATCCACTCCATTTGAAGTTCATGCTAGCCTTCAATCCCCTGGCCTTCTTCTCAGCACAAGCCCTCTGCAACACTGGGTTTCTTCCTTGTACTTGAAAAGAGAAGTCCATCAACTGCTTCAAGGACCTAGGTTGCAATAACCTCACTTTAGGTTTGATATCCTCGACCAAACCATCAAAACTTCCTCAGGTACGTCACTCAAGGGGGTTGATAGTTGCTCAAATTTTTCCAGATAATCTTCCACTGTGCTGTCTCGCTTAAGGCCCATTAATCTCTCGTAACTGTCCCTGAGTTAGCTGCAATGAAAATGGTTCATCACCTCTATTTTAAACTCCTTCCACGACCTCATTGGAGTTCTGGTTTCTAGCCACTGAAACCAATTAAGGGCCTTGCCTTCCAAACTTACCACTGTAGCACCCAATTTCTCCCCATCTAAAATGCCATTTAATGAAAAATATCATTCGACCTTGAAAAGCCAGCCTATCACGTCCTCTCTATAAAACAGAGGCAGTTTGAGCCTTCAAAATTTTCCCAACTCCCTATTCCCATCGCTTTTCATCACTCGCACCTAGTTAACAGGCTCAAACATTGTCATCAACATTGTTTGTCCCTCTTTAGGCCTCCCCGTTCTTTCTCATTAATCCCCTATTTTCGCACGCAACTCCCCTATCTGATCCCAAAGCTCTAGCATGACGAGTTTGACCAATGCCAGTCATCCTTCATCTCATCATGGTTTTTTTAAGCTCTCCAACTACTTTTTTTGGTGTTTCCAATCTATTCTCTATTGTTGTACCGACCATACCCCTGGACGTAAACACTCTGATACCAATTTAATGGAATTGGAAATCAAATTGGTTTTATTGATATAGTAATAGACTTGATTCCCTTTTCCAAAAGCAAAATGGAAGAGAAATCAGTATAACATTACAGCACTAAAAAAAAAAAGGAAAAGAAATCAACAAACCACCCTCTGATAATTCAAGAGCCTAGAGTACTCTCCCTACATGAAGTTCCTTCTGCCTAGCTCCCCACGCACCACTCCTTCCTTCACAAAACAACCCACCAGCACCCTCTTTCACTCTCTCCCCCAACTTCCCACGAGTTAGTCACGCAAGGCTCTATTACTTGCCACCTCATCAATGGTCCCAGACCTCTTATTGCTCCTAACATAAACCACCTCATATTTGGGCCTATCAGTTGTGGGCCCATCGGACATTCAATAAAATATGGTACACAAAACATATAAAATCTCAATGATTTCTGAGTTTGTCTACCAATTAATTTATTAACAAAACAAACAAGCATAAGCAAAGTTTTAGGTTTAAATCTGTTTATTTTTTAATAAGAGAAAATATTATTGAAGAGTGAAGACAAGATTATATAATAACACATTCTCAAATTCATGCCTACAATTATCTCCATTTGTATTTATACAACACAAGAATATCCATATATTAGACCATACAATATATTAGAGATAAATAAAACAGATAAATATATCATTATATGTATTTTTGCCTTGATTATTGTTATTTTGCCAAAAAAAATTTAGTAAATATGCTTATCTCACAACATGGTAGTTATTATACATATAGGATGCAAAGTTATTACTTTCCCATTAACATCTGGGCCATTTGTAGTTGTAGCATATGGCACATCATTTAGTAAACCAGCTCAGCAAAATTTTTCAGTAGATTTTAGAAATAACATAAAAATTAATGATGAGCCTTCCTCTAATAGCTTTTGGGATGAAATGGTCCTTAACAATAGACATATAGATATAGCATTATTCTTCTGTCTTATAGAGGAGAAAAAGAACTATTCCATTAATTTTCACTGTTACAAAAGATCAACTTTAAAAAAATTGTAAATTTCCAATCAACAGTCTCTTATTAACATCAAAAAATGAAGAATTTCAAATTACCTGGGAAGAAATTCTGTAACAATTGAAAGATTTGGAGGTCTAGTTACAGCTCCCATGAAGAGAACAACATTTGGATGCCTGAGTCTTTTCATTATTCGGACCTATTGAAATTTAGAACATAGTTAAATAAGCATTTCCATCATCTAGATACAATGATTTGACAATCACCCAAAGAAATAATATTTAAATTTCAAAAAGGAGCCATGTGAGTCCGGATGTATATGAGATGGTGGAACCAAAAAAAAAATCAACTAATCAAGTTAGATTCATTTTGCAGAACTACTACCAGAATCATATCCAAAAGTATTTTGAATTGGTCAATCTTGATCGCTACATTTACAAATTTAAAGGAAAAACTAAAAGGTGAATTAGGACAAGGCCTCTGTCTCTGTATAAGATGCTCCCCAACTCGTAAAAATATTTTGAATATAATGAAATATGTAACTCAACTGAGGTAGTCACGCTCACTGGTTATGAAGTTTCCTAACTTCCTTTAATCACTAAAAATAATGGGACAGGTCTACTTTGAAGGTTTTTGAATTAAAATCCTCTAATGTTCCTGATAAACATGATAATTTGGTGTCAAGAAAAAGGGTCCAAGGATTTTTATTTTGGTATAATATGAGGTTAAAGATTTATAGTAATCATTTCAAAACAAGAAATATTGCAAATATGAAGAGAGGCACAAAAGGGGGAAAAAAAAAAAAAAAGAATTAGGATAGCAGCCTGAAGCTACTCTTATGGGCTAAAAGACTTGGGAACCAGAGAAAATCTCTGGAACATCTTCAAGATGAAAGCCATCTCAAAGTCATTCTGAATTTTTGAATGTTGAATTAAGAAGAACTCTTTGTGGAACCAAGAAACCAAAAAAGGCTCAATACTAACAGTAAAGATGCATAATAAATTACTTAACCGAACACCATAAATGATTCCTTTGATTCTTTGTATAGAATCCCAACAAGGAATAAGTAAAAAGGTTAAACAAAATACAATAGTAGTGGGGGAACCAGGAGATACTCAACAATAAAACATAGGATAAAAATTATTATGAGTCATAAACATGAAAAGTTGATATTGAAAATGGAATGTAGAATGAACAGGTGAAAAGAAAGGTAGCTTTACATTGTTGACTGAAATATCCCATATATAGCAACTTGAAGCATGTTTTAAACACTAGAGTATAGACAAATCCTCCTTTCCGAAGCAAGAGCTATATGCCATATTGGTATAAAAGTACTGAAAACTACCAAAAATATAAAATTAGACTAAAATGAATAAAGTTAATTGTCTAAACAAAAAGATTACTTCTATGTGCTTTGTGATTATGGAGCACACAGATCACACCACCAGATGCAACTGAGAAGACAAGCACCATATATAAATCTCAGATCCTATTTGTAACATTTGAAGTTTACAGAACCATTAATCAACAGGGGGCATAAACTGAGTAAAAATCAAATGGAGATACACTGTAGGGACAAGGTGGCTTGTACCTCACTTTTGTATTCTTCAAGTAATTCACCAGAGATATCTTGATCCAAAAATCTCTTTACAGCTACTTCCTAAGAACAAAGAGTGGCAATTTGCAGTAAATACTTAAATTTTATAACATCTACATCGTAAATGGAACTTACACAGGAAAGCAGAAAATATTGATGATTATTTTGGAAAATGTTCAATTAATGGAAAAAAAAAAAGTACGTTTTTATTATTATGCACTTGTTGCATATACAAAGGTGAAACTGCAGAACTTAGAAATTAGGTCTCATAAATCCAGAATTCTGAAAATGAGAAAAGTAAATAAGAGGAAAAATAAGATGCATTTTATATGCCTATGACATGATTGCAAATAATATAATTTGCTGAAGTCAAGAGCATAAAAAACTCACAGTTCCATGCCATTCACCACGATACACCTCCCCATATGATCCTGCAGGTCAAACATATGCCGCACAAGTGAAATTACGTCTTCATATGTAAAACCAGATATAAACACCTGTTGCTATACATTATGGCACCATCTACAAGAAGAATGTAATTGAGTCTTATAGAACATTGTACGGTTCATACCAAGTCCAATACGTTCACCCAGTGTGATATCCTCCCATGGAATCTCATACTCAGCAACATCATCTAGCGCAGAATCAGACTTGGTGCTATCATTACTTACTGATCTGTCAGATATTCTCTCGCCTTCTGAGTTTACTCCTAAAACACTATGTTCTCCATGATCACTACCCTTCTGCTCATAAACAGCACCATCCAAATCTCCATCACTTCGACTTCCTGGTTCACATTGTTTACTAACAGCTGCAGTGGTTGCTACTACAGCTGCAGCAGTAGCAGTAGCAGTAGCAGCTGCTGCAACAGGAAGCTCAACATTTGAGTCAGTGCCTGACTTTGCCACAGCAACTACCATTGAAGAAGCAACAACAGCAGCTGCTGCTGCTGCAGCTGCAGCAACTGGCACATTTTTCTCATATCTTACAGGAGTTGCTTCTGCATGTGATGGTAAGTGCTGTCCAGTTGCTTCCCTTGTATCAAAAAGAAGGTTGATCCCTAAACCTTCTACAGGCTTAGAATGCTCCAGCTGACTGCTAGGACTTGCTTTGGGATGAGCTCTGTAGTGAGGCAAAGGAGGCAAAAATCGAGCAGGACTTTGGTTGTCAACAACCTGAGTTTCCTGTTTCTCACTTTCCTGTTTATATTCTTCTTTTTCGTCAGTGTTGGAGTTAGCCTCAACAATTGGGGCATATAACTGCTCATGACAACTTTCAGAAAATAAGTTCAGAGGAGCAACAACACCACTTTCAAGTAAAACATCATGAAGTTTTTGAGCTAAGTGAGGATTCTCCTTTGCAGCATCAATCATATACTGTGAAACATCTTTCACTTTCATTCTACGTACAGCAGGGGAACTGATCCCTTCGGTCCAAGAAGGAGATCTTGCATGAATGTAGGGATAATTTAGTCTACCAGGAGCTTCTTGCATCATGATCTTTTCAACATTGGGGGGACATATGAAATCATGTAAGGGGCTCTTTGATTCGTCTTTGCCTGTAGTGGGCCTGCTTACATCAGATTCTTTGCCTGCATAGGCAATATGTTTCAATCTGTTTCTTTTATCAAATGTACTAAAGTCTGAAGCTTCTTCAGATGAACTTCCAATCCCACTACTGGATGATGCTACACGAGAGGAATCAAGGTCTCTTGATAAAGGACTGGCCACAAAAAAAGATTCATCATACTCGTTATGTGATCCAGTTGCATCAGATGGAATAAGTGTTCCAGGATCTGCCATTAGGTCAACAATGTACTCCCTGAAATATATATTAACCACATCTTATAGGTACAGAATAAGGCTTTGCAACTCCCACTTAAGAAAGCTACAAAAAGAATGAGGTAATATTCAGCTACTATCGCTTTTAAAGAATTATTTAAAAAATTACAAAATGCTACAGCAGGAAAGGCAAATGAAAACATAAAGATACTAGTAACAAGATACAGGTTCCACTCTAAACATATGTACTCAACTGAATATTGATGACAGAAAACAAGTCAAGTAATTTATATATGCATAAAAACTCATGTCTCGATAGCAATGCAAAACGAACAACTATCAAAAACAAATCTTGCCAGCTTGACAACGTCATAAAAAACAACATTAGTAACAGTTACCTTCCATCATCAACCTTGACAAAGTTTATGGCCACATCATCAGAACCCGTATATTGTTGTCCTTTGACCAAGCGGCATGGGATGCCCACACTATCAGATAAAACCTATATTTAATATAGAGAAACATATTTTATATCAGGGGTCAGGACTTTTAAGAATTCAAATCAAAAGTATTGAAAAAAGAAAAAATAGAAATGTTCATGAATATCTTAAATACATAGTAAATCCCCCAGTTAGATAATACAATGAAAACCTCATAGCATGTAGCAGTCATGATTGGCTCATTCACATGATATCATCTAATAAGAATTTGTTTATGCTACTAAGGGCATCCATCACCATATACATGGGATTGTTCTTAGTTATCAAACCACAAAAGAAAATGGAGGAACAAGTACCTTAAACAACAATGCACGATGTCGAGCCAATCCAATGGTTAGAGAACCAAGTGGCAAAACCATGCTATCAAGGGTTGCTTTCAGACTGTAACTAAGACTCCTCCATGCCCTTGTCATGCTTTCAGGATCTGTAACTGGTCCACCCATATAGTCAGCCACTAATATGGCAAGCCTCTGCACCAAATTGCTATCTACAACTACTTCAAAATTTGGTCGTGACTTGACCACCAGCTCTAGGGCTTTTTGCTCCAGTTTCGACAAATTTGAATCAGCTGCCCTATTGACCAAGACTGCTTCCCACGTGACACTATCTGAGATTGGTGTCCCTTGCAGATCTAGCAGGGAAGGCATTCTTGCAGAGGTTGACTCATTTAAGATCCCATACAGATCATAGAAACCATCCAAGATCTTGTCATCATAACCAAGAGCATTGTAATTCTGTGAAGCATGGATAAATCTATGATATGAGATAAGTTAGAAAGGAATATATGCAAGACGAATAGAGTCAAGTAACCAAGTGACATATACAGCAATCCGAGTACACCTATATATTGCCAAATGATTGCATACAAGAAGTTAATATGCGGAAAATGTAGGCAGCTTCTTGAACAAGCCAAAAACTATTTAGAAGTTACATAGAATTGAGGGAAGATATACAAAATGCAGGAGATCCTGAATGGCAGACAAATCTCTGAAGTGCAAGACACACAAAAGTATGTCCTCTGAACAATTTATATGCCATTTTTTTGGACAAATATGAACTAGACATATTATTAAACAATCCTGGAATTCTAAAAGAAGGACGACTATTGATTACGAAATGTATGCCTCAACCATAATTCCATGCTTCAGCGTATAGAATTAAATACCATCTTTCATCTGAAATTCTGTTTAAATTTCTAGATGAGACATAATAATCAATCTTATTTCATCCATTATCTTTGCTTCTGACCGCACCATCCTAACAGGGAGAATGTGACTTCAACCTCAAGTCAATGGGCTTCGAGTGAATAAAGTAACTAACCCAGTATCTGTAGGCCACAACTTCAGCTGGTGTATTATCAGGGTCACAAGAACCCAAACTGATCTGCTTAACAGCTTCAATCTGCACTGCCTCAGGATCCTCCTTTGCACTCATCTCTAAGGCCAGTTGTATCTGATACTCTTCCTCTACTTCAGGATCCCTCGAAGTGCTAGACCCAGAATCACGCCTCGCTGAATCCGAAACAACATCTAAACCGCCACTGCTAACTAAATCAGATGGTTCCACTCTTTCTCCTCTTTTCAGATTCGGAGATGGAGGACTGGGACTCTGCCTGTTAGCAACTGAATGCAACCAATTCGAAAGCCCTGTTGGGCGAGAGTTCGAATGCTTCTTAGGGAATGAACCATCATTGGACTTGTTGCCTCTTGATGAAGCAGACCCTTCTGCATCTTCTGATCGATTAGACATGATATGAAGCTTCTTAAGAATGTTCTTCATATCTTTTCGATAAGCTACAGTACTGAATGCTAAAGAAATTGAAATCTCTCCATTGTCTTGGAACAAGCATCAAATCCAAATCGCTATGTCTCAGAGAAGGTTAAGCCAAAAAATTATTCAAGGAGCCCCTTTAAACATCAGCTCTTTAGCCCGCAATCGAAACAATCAAATCCAAAGAACACCTTAAACCTATTCAAGCAATAACCTGCAAACGCTGTCCAATCAAGGTGATCCAGATGCTTGGATTGAAAGTGAACAGTTTCTTTTACCTGGACAAAAAATAACTGTCGAAGATAATCCTGAAATATCCAAACAACCAATATCAAAAGTTATATGCTATACATCACCTTTAGGAAGCAGAGAACAAAAATT
This sequence comes from Erythrophleum fordii, assembly GCA_032878935.1. Taxonomy (NCBI): domain Eukaryota; kingdom Viridiplantae; phylum Streptophyta; class Magnoliopsida; order Fabales; family Fabaceae; genus Erythrophleum; species Erythrophleum fordii. Next base: position 48,301,233 of record JAVQMF010000054.1, read on the forward strand.
ATTGAGCTCAGAGATTGAGAAGGGGAATAGAAAGAAGATCTTTCTTTGGCTAAATGGAAGCAGAGCACAAAAATAGAAGAGACATGAAGGAGTTTGAACAGAACATTAAAGTAAATAGAATAGCAGGTAAGCAGAGGCTAAGACAGAAGACAGCAACAAGTGGGAGAGTAGGGCCACAAAGAATGACCCACTAAGAGTGTAGGGAGAGAAGGATTTCACGGTCCCATAAAAAGCTGAACTTGGTGGGAAACACAACCAAATGACTTTCACTTTCTTCTTCCTCCCTTGGCTCTGTGTATTGCGGAGTTGGGAATCGACTTGTGGTAGCATGAGCATGAACATTAATCGGAAATTTGTGAAGGGCTCAGATTTGGTATATTGAATGAACAAGTTGGAAAAATCATTGCTTTCAGCTTCACCTTTGCTATTTCAAGCAAACCCGCTGTTTGTCCTTTGTGATAAATGCCGCTTTTCCAACTAAAGGACAAATGGATTTAAAGTGGAAGCAGCGAAAACTCACTTTCACGCTTTGGGTTCCAACCACACTCATCTGACTCTAGTCCGCACTCTGTAGCCAGCTTTCGATGCTGTACTCGACGCTCGCCGATAACGGTAGCCATTAATGCTTTTATTATAAGCGAAAAACAAAAACTTTTTGCATAGAAGTTTTGAGAAAATTTTAACAAACAAGGAAGTGAAATTCTCCTCAACATTATCACATTGTCCTTTTTTTTTTTTTCTTTTTGGGCCGGAGTTGTCCATGTGTCTATGTATATAGGAACTACCATTGGCAGGTTTCTTACTATTTGTTAAAAACAAAGAAATTGAGCCAATAACTTGGACACAGATTTGCTCTGTTCTCAATTTCTGACTCTTTTACTTCTGATCTTTTCTTTTTTTATGCATTTCAATTTTTACCAAAAATTAAAAGAATAATATGATCTGATTCTTGCACTTAAAATGAATTCATATCTTTTATTGACACATCTAAACTTTTGAACAAACTGAAAAATTTATACAAAAAGTAATTATTGCACACAAACTCTAATATTTAGCTATCTTATTTCCTTTGGACTGGCAAAGGATCATTATCACAAATCTGCTTATTGATACACTTCGTTGTAATTCTAATCATAAAGCTACAGCTTTATTTTATAAATAACGTTTTACTTTTAAAAGGTATAAGATAAGAGAAACTTTCATTTCTTGCTCACACAAATTATATAAATCTTAGAACTTGAACCAGAATCCCTCTCTTTTAATTAAATAAATGTTACAATAGTAGTAGGATTAAGAATCTAAGATACTAAGGATTTGATAGAGTAAATTGCTTCTAATTCTAGAAAGAAATCGGCCTAATTATTTACATTTGACCTTATTTATTCCTCCTTGAATTACCCTTGAGGCAGACAGAGAACAGGGCGGCGGCAAAGGGGCACCAAAAAGTAATCTAATTGTCTTTTTGTTTGTCAGATAAGTAGGAGAGGGAAGAAAAAGTCATAGGGGCAGATCTAAGCTTCAATTTTGACATTTATTGCAGCTTCGTTGCTGGCCATTAATGACGGCAGCCATGGCATGTTTGCATTTCGCCTTATTATTATTATTATTATTATTACTATTTGTCAAAATGAAAGTGACCCAACACAGCTTTTCAATGCTTTACGTTAATCTGATTCACTAAAAAAATTATTTGAAATTCATCACCACAGATTCTTGAATCTTCAAAACTAATTTTAGGTTAAAGAGGATGGATTCTTTTTATCCAAATCAGGGTGAGATGGAAAAGTAGTTGATCAAGATAACACAAAGGCCATGCCTTTTTCTATTCTGTCCTTGTTAAAGTGCCCTAATTAGCAGGCATCATAGAGAGTGCTCGTAAAACTATTTTCCTTAATCAAAATAATTATTCAGTTCAGGACTTAACCTTAAATACAAAGGACTCTTTAATGATTGCTCAAAATTCCTGGCACTAACATATTACTGAAGATCAAAGATGAAAACGTTAAGAAAATCATAGCAAAATCCATTTTTATTTATGGGATTTTTTTTCCCTTTTTGGTCTTGTAATCCAATCAAAGATAAATAATTCTGGTAAAGTCAAATCTGGCAACAAGCCAACTCAAGGAGGCCTACTCTTTCTTCAGTTCTAGCAATGTTCAAATATCTTTTTACCCAATTAATCTACAGCATACATATATGATCATACAAGGGTTGTTAACAGATTTATGCTCGTTCAGTTCTTTCCTTTATAGTTGTACTTTCTCTTTTTCTTTACAGCAGAACAAGTTGAACCATCCTTCTGTTTACCCAATATAAAGTTCACCTTTTAACGATTTTTTGTCTTCTTATAAAGAAAATTAATCATGAATAATTTGCTCTTCATCTGTATGATGTTGGTAGTCAATTTCTAGTTTTAATGAAACCTCGGTATTGCCATATTTTATTTTGTTTTGTTTTTGGTGGAAATCCAGGCCTGACATGGCGCATGTTCTTTTCAAGCCAACCATGAATTACGTGGACAACATGTATGGTAGAAAATAATGAATAAAGTTTGGGTGTCTCATGTCCGTCATTGTTATTGTCATTTTTTCCCTTTTCACATTATGCCCAATTATCGAGCTTTTTCTTTTCTTTCTCCAGTTTCATGAAATCTAATTATTTTTCAACTACCTCAAAAAAAAAAACCCACAATGCTAGAGATAAGTTGAGAACTAAACTAGCAACTGCCATTGTTGCTTGCACATCACTAAAAATCATATCGGGTTATGATGAATTATATATTTTTTGGGGTCTATCTTTCTTTCAACTTTTCTGCGCCGTTTTGGTTTGACAAATTGCAGAACCAGAACGAACAAGTAAAATGAAGAGAGAGAGAGAGAGAGAGAGAGAGAGGAAGAAATCGCAATTTTTATTTTTTTAATTTGTTCTCGTCTATCGCTGAGGAAGGAAGGTTGGTTTGACCCGGTTTTGCCACTCAAAAAGAGTGTATTTTATAGGAAAATATGCTAGAGGTGTTTTTGGGGAAACAACAAACTTTGCTTTTTCTCATTTGTTTAATTTCTTATTCTTTTCTCCTCTATGATGATCCCTTTTATTATCTCTTTGCTTAATTTAGCTTATCATGAATAATTTCCAGTAGTTTTCAGTCCAATAGCCAAAAAACCCAAAGTAATCAAGGGTTCAATTCAATTAAACATGTGTTTTTCATTTGATAAAACTCAATGACTTTTGGAATTGTGACATCAATTTTATCCCAAAAGTTATTGGCAAAACGCTATTAAATTATCTCAAAACCCTTTTTATTGACAGTTTGAATTTGCAGCTAAGAATTAGTTAGAGGATAAGGAAAATTTTATCTAAAGACCATAATTTGGCAAAAATAACATTAAAAGACTTTAAAAATTAAATTTTTTTAAAATTAAAGAAATAATTTATCATTAATATTTTTTAAAAATTATCAATTATAATCTTTAAAATTATAATTTAATTTTCTCAATATTAAAAGAACATTTTTGATTTATTACTAGTATTGGATAAAAAAAATTATTATAATAGTAAAAATATTAAAATATAATTTTAAGAAATATGAACGATAACTTTTTAAAAAAATATTGATAGTAACTTATTTCTTTAGTTCTTAAAAAAATTTAATTTTTAAAATTTTTAATTATTATTCTTAAAATTATAATCTTTAGATGAAATTTTTCATTAAAAATAGGGTGGAAATTCGTAATAAGTGACAGTCAAGCTGTCCAATAACTACTTTTAAGCATTTCGTTAGTTGAGCACAATGGGAGGGGTTTACTTCACTCGTGAAGCAATATTGGTAATTGCATATAAGATTCCCAAAGTTTGTCTTTCGGCGTTGCTATAATTATGCAGAGATGTTAAGTTGAATTTATATATATATATATATTGGCACAACAGTTATAATACAATCGTCATGGTGTAAAAGGTTAGTTTTACCAAAGAAAAGGAGAAGCGATCTTATGGCTCAAGTGTCTCATGAATAATAGTAATTAATATATCATTTACTCTATTAGTTTATTATCATAATTATATTTTTTAATTACACAAAAGTTAAATCAATTTTATTAAAATTTATTAATTATTAAATATATTAATATTTTACATAAATAAACATGAATTTATAAATTTGAATCTATAAGCAATTCCTTAAAAAAAAAAGGTTTCGGGTGACTTATTAACTAGAGCATATTATATTGTAATAAATAATCATGGTAAAAGACGACGTCACTCAACGGATAAGACCAAAGCACTGGAAATAAAAAAAGAAAAGAAATTAATAATAATAATAATAATAATAAGAGTTGGAAGACGTCAGATAAAAGTTCCCAAGTTAGTGGCGTGGAGAGCTGAATGGGCGGCTTTCCTTGTCTGAACCCATTCCTACGGCTGACATCATCCAATTGGTATTCAATCTCATTCATTCGTGAGAGCGCGTGAAGCGTACAACACATATTCTTGCATTCTCATTGGACGTTCACTCTGGGCTGTACAGCCCGCAAGCCCCTCGGTCTCATTGTTTTTCATTTTTAGTTTTAAGATGGATTCCCCCACCCCCCCACTCTCTATAACATCCATTCATTTTAACTTCAATTATTAAAAAAAAATTGACACATTTTATATACTTTCAATGTCCTATCATTTGGATTTATTTCGATGTGCCTTCCATCCGATTCCTCTATACTTCTTCTAATTTTATGATGTTACCAAACTAATCATTCATGTGGTAACGGGAGAAAATACATTTTGTTCTTCTGTTATATTCTCATTATAATATTAATCTTTCAAATTTAACGCATGGCACTTTACTCTTTAAACTATCATTAAAAAAAATAAAATTATTAATCATATATTATATTTAATTTCTATTAACCATGTGATCAACAAAAAAGTAAACTTTTAAACGTTTTAAATTCAACTTTCGAGCCTCCATGTTATTTATTTCAAGAAAATTAAGTAAATTTGTGCTATCTGTCATCAATCTATTTTAACAAAATAGATAAAAAAATATATATATATACTTTCAAATATTCAAAGTCTTACTTTTTAAAGTTCTAGTACTAATAAATAATCATGTTATAACTCGAGAGAGTAATTGTAGATAAATTTCTGTTTGGCGGGGTTGATTTTTCATTCCAATAGAAGCCCGTTTGGTTGAATAATAGAAAGGAAAAAAATATATAAAAAGTGAATAAATAGAATAAAAATAATTTTTTATATTTTTATTTAAAAAAATAATTAAAAATAAATCTTATTAAATAATAATTATAAAAATATACTAAATATTATACACAATTTAGAAAAAGAATTAAAAAGGAATTAGACCCTTGCGACGAAGCAAATTTCGTGAACGGTGAAATGGTCAAAGAAATGATTTTATATTGACAAATTGAATTTTGAACCAGCGACAGCTGGAGTCGTTCTGGTAAATTTTATATGGAAGTCCTTGGCATCCGAGTCCATGTGTTACCAACTTCGGCGGAAAAATGAGTCAATGGCAATTGGCAAGGGAGACCCTCGTTGACTACTGGGGTTCAGAAATTGATGGGAATGAATTTTTTTCTTAATATCTATTATAACTTTTTTTATTATTTAACAGTACCTATTCTTTTTTTAATTTATTCTTTTAATAAAAATACAAATATTATTTCTCATTCTCTCTATTCACTTTTTTCTTTTCTTTTCATTCCATCAAGATAATCTAGACCCGAATGGACTTTTTTATAGCAACAACAAGGAGCTTCAAGTAGAATTAAAATACAATACATGCTGAAAAACAACAAAATACGAGGACCAGAAAAAACACAATTTCAACAGTATTCTAGGAAATCATCCTCAATTTTGCATTAGGCTAACCGATTCTTCCCACACAGCTTCGATAAGAGGTGTCTTTTACTAATGCTGGGGGCAATGATACAAGCCACATCTTGATAAATCTAAAAAATCTACTAACCAATGTTTCAATTTAACAGCACATCAGAGCGAAATGAAATTTTACCCGCTAAGATCACATAATTCGAGTAAACACTATAATATAGGGAAGGAAGACAAAACAAAAACAAGTGATAATGACAAGAAGGCAAAAGATTCCTTTCATTCTGAATAAATTAAACTGAATGATGCCTATAAACGCCTCATATGTATTAAATTAACACTTGAAACGAAAGGAGGCAATAATTGCCTTAACATCCTTCCACTTTAATTTGGTTTACTAAGCCAAACAACCATAAGAAATTTTCCTTGGTACTCCCTCTATCCTTCAGATCGAACAGAATCAGATATGGGCGGAAGGAATCGGGATATTTAATATTGGCAACTAAACCACGGAATTAGCACCACAAACACCATAAAATATTAAATTAAGAACCAAAAAAAAGTTGAAATCTAATGTCGCATATACAGCCACAGGTGCAATCAACAACCCATCAGATTCTTTCAACTAAGCATCTACTTCCAACGAAACACACTTCATTAAGCTAACTTCTTCCAGTTATTTTGTTAGTCACTAACACACAACACACCCAAAAAATGGGGGACTAGTAAATCTGGAACACTAGTCCCTCCCTCCCCAGTGGTCAACAGCATTTTGTTCAGCAAGTTGTAACGCTGACAAGCCATTTTTCCCAAAGAAATTTACCGATCTCAACAATTTCTATGCTAATAGCTCTATGGTCTCCTAGCCAATGTATCAACCACATTTAGAAATATTGAAAGAAGACCAGGAAAATCTCAGAAGCAGAAGGCTATATACAAGCCCCAAACAAAGTAACCAAAGGGGGAAAAGGAATGAAGAGGATGAATAAAAATCTTAAAAGGGACCAACATACATTAATATGACTAAGTAAGCTGTCAAAGTAAAACAACTATTACTCAAATAACAACAGAATCATCAGTATTCTAAACATTACTTCAGGGTCAATCTATAAAGGTGCACAAACATCAAACTTAAATGGACACAGTCATTATACTTTCAATGAAAAATCATTTCTGCTACTTCCTACACGATTTACAGATCTTTTACCTCCCATGCCCTGTTAAAAACATTTGTGCAAGTTGTTCACCATCAGTTTGGGGCTCATGTACATCTTCCTAGCTTGGGCCAGATGCATGTGGCGGAAATAGTTGCTGCGTTTGAAATAGATGCTGTGGCGGTACCTGCGGCAATTGCTGTGGATAGATCTGTGGCTGGGGCAGATGCTGTGGTTGAGGAAATGGCTGTTGCTGTGGCGGCAGGTGCTGCAGTTGAGGAACAGGCTGTTGCTGTGGTGGCAGATGCTGTGGTTGAGGAACAGGCTGTTGCTGTGGCGGCAGATGCTGTGTTTCATCTCTTAAGGGTGCACTAAGGTCCATTGTTGCTAGTATCTCTAATTCTTGAATTGCTGCAATTGCACTGACTGGACTTTCATGGTTAAAATGGGGCTTAATCACACCAAGAGATTCCTTGACTTTTGATTGCTGTTATAACACAACAGAGGCATGAATGATCATACCTTTGATAATGTAAACAGTTGACTAATTGGGCATTCACACAAAAGACTATTTAAACTTACAAAATATTCAAGTTTCCTCCTCAGATCGTCCTTAGCAGTGGTTCCCTGTTCCCACAAAAATAATGCAATGAAAATGAGAACAATTCCCATAAATTTAGATAGCACAAAAGGTAGAATATGCTACAACGCAACACATAACAAAATAATAACAACTTCATCATATATCGTGCGATACAAAAGTAATTACAAATCATATCACGATAACAAAAAATTCTAAATATTTTCTACAATCCAAAATTTTTTTTATTCAAACAGCAGAATTTATTCATCTTAAAGTGTGTGTGGCAATTTATATCATACAAAGTCCTGTTAAGTATTAAACTTTAAATTCGTAGTTCCTCAGTAGAGCTGATCATAGGCCTGGCAGTAGGCAAATTTTTTAAGCTTGATACCCAACAAATTCGTGTGGAATATATATGCCTAAGCGCGGCTGGCAATTAGGATTTCATTTATCGCCAACAAGAAAAGAATAATGCTTTAAAGTTAACTCGTGGTCCAGTTAATATAGTGAGGCAGTGAGCAATATAAAAGTATCACCAAAAAGTTTGGAAAAAGAAAAAGTCTCAGAATAGATACATAAACAAATACGATAATTTGCAGAAATTAGAAACTAACCCTGCCCTCTCCATTTCGAACCCCTGGAGAATGTTACCGCAAAAAAAGTAGGGAAGTCAATGAGGATAAGGTTTAATTATGATGGAGTAAATACTTTGGTACGGAAAATAAAGTATAACCACAAAAGAAGAAACTTCACTACAAGTAAGCTAGCCAAGCGACATAAATAGGACAATGCTTAACTTGGAAAAAGATCAGAAAGCAGTAGAAGACGAAGAAGCGCTCACGCCCACAAGAATTTTCTTCATAAATAAAAGAATTACCTTCTTTGGCCGGCCGACGGATCTTCCCGTGATATTTTTGGGCCTCCCTAACCCTGCAACCTTCGGACGCCGTCCCGGCAATAACCCGCGTCCGCGTCCGCGTCCGCGGCCACGGCCACGGCCACGACCAGCTCCAATAGCTTGTGGTGCAACTCCCGAAGGTGGCACTGCAGCTGCTTTCCTCTTCGGCCGTCCTCTGCCTCTTGGAGATATACTAGATACGGTAGTAGCTGGCGGTACAGCGGGACCTGTGCCTGCGGCTCCGATTTCGGCTGGTACATTGGGAGCAGGAGCAGCAAAAGGAATGACCGTTACGTTAGATTGATTTTTGGGAGGGCGACCCGGACCCCTCTTCGGCCCATTAGAAAATGCCGACACAGATTTGGGCTTGGGAGGACGCCCAGGCCTTTTGGACCCAGGTGGTCGCCCCCTGCGCGCCGGCGGCCCAGGTTGGCCCACTATGTCTGCCCCAGTCTTCGCTGGACGACCAGGGCCCTTTTTAGGCACCTCAGGGTTAGCGGGCTCATCTTCAAGCCCAAGCGCAACCCAAACAGGGTCGGCATTTTGCTGAACGTCGTTGCCCTGTAGCTGGGGTTGGGGCTTGGGCTTGGGGGGTCGACCACGTCTTCTTTGGGCAGTGGAAGTGGAGGCATCAGATCTAGGGAGCTTGTAAGATTTCTTGACCATAACAAGCAGACCATTGCTCTTCAAGCGATTCAAATGGTGAGTCAACAAGGCCGGGTGAGTTGAAGGAAGATGCGGGTAGGTTTGCTCTATGTACTTGGAGATGGCTTTCTTGCTGGACCCATGTTTCTCGTTCAGAGCCGCGATCGCTGTGCATATCATCTGACACACAAGAGAACCCAAAAGGGGCATGACGAAGAGAAAGAAGGTTCACAGCAAGATTAGGTCACGACAGGGAAAGGGAAAGGGAAAGATAAAAATAAGAAATTAAAATTAAAAATTAAAAAAAAAAAGAAGCTTCCAGAGAGAGAAAGATAAGTTATTCTCTCTCTCTCTCTCTCTCTCTTTACTGTCTTAATCTTACCTCAGCATAGGGAGGATGATTGGGAGCTGGGGCAGAAGTTGGATTGGCGTTAGCAGCAGTGGCTGTGTGGTTGTTAGGTTCGACGTCGGGGAAGGGGACGGAGGTGGAACCGGCGTTGACGGTGGGCATGGGAAGGGTGTTGGTGGGGGGAGGTGGGCTGGAGTATGGGTCCATGGAGGGGTAGATTGGAGAATTGAAAATTGAATTAGGGGAGAGAGAGAGAGAACGGGTTAGGTGGTTTTGTAAAATGGGATGGGATGATGTTGTTGTGGGAAGTATCGAAAGCGGTGGTGGAATAGGCGTGGCTAAGTGTCTTAACAGAGAAGCTGATGAGACTGGGGCTAATCTGACCGTTGATACGAGCCTCTATTGCTTTGCTTAGATACTTGACGTGGACGTCATTTGTCGTTTCTTATTCTTTTCATTTCTTTCATAATTAAATATTGATCCAATATATTTGTTTTATCATTTTATCTTATCATCAATTTCTTTCTATGTTTCCCTTTGCACTTATGCCCCCGCCTTCTCTTTATTTTTTCGTTTATCCTCCTCATCTTGCTTTTGTTCCATGCCGCCACATTAAGATTGTCCTATTATAAACTTCTTATTTTCCTCAAAAAAAAGAAGGAAAAATCCTTGACATAAAATACACATTAACTTTAAACGATGTCATGTGAGCTTCGTTTATTAAAATCTTATTTGCCACTAGTTAACCACATCTTTGTAACACCTGAGTTCTTGTTGTGAACAGATCATAAGTTTCATTGGCTAAGACAAAACTTTTTTAAAACAAAATGGAATTTGGGAAAGAATTGCTCAATTTGGACGTCACATACGTACAAAATCTATCTAACTTTTTTTTTCGGCCACAAACAGAAACACTTCATAGTAAAAAAAAAAATTACCTTAGTTCGAGTAAAACGATAAACTACAATCTATATGTTTTTGCTTAAATTTTATTCCCTCTAGAGTTTTTGCTTAAATTATCACATGTGTTTTATTCAAACACATGTTATAGTTCATACTTCATTTTTACCATATATTAAGCCATGGCAAAACGATTATAGATTACAGAAATGAAGCACGAAGCTTGATATTTAATTATTTACCATACGAAACTATATAAATCGACCAAACAAGTTAGCCCCTTTGTCTCTTGCATTACCACTGTTATAATGTTGCTGGCTCCCGGGTTCGCTTTGGTCAAGCTCTTTATATAGTTATATTTTTTCCTTTTCACTTTAAAAAAACAAAATTGTAAGTTAGTGATTCATTATCGAATTTATAAAGAAAAAAAAAAAGAGAACTTTATAGGAACTTCCATGAAAAAGGCAGTACCAAATTAAAATAATTCAACCTCCAGAATAACTTTAAAATAAATTAACTCCATCATTAATTGATCGCAATTTGGTAAAATGATTCCATACTTTCTTTTTCACAAGAGAAAAAAATTATATATAAAGTAAAAACAATTTGTAAGTTAAGTTACTTAATTGTAAGAAAACCAATACGATGGATTTGTTATTCTTTTTCCTTTCAATACATTCCTGTAAGATTATGTTACCCTTATAAGGGTTTCCTTGTTTTGATGCGCTTCTCCAGATTGGTTTTGCTTTCTTTATTTTTTTAAATAATCTAATTATATAATATTCTTCTCAATTATAAATATATACACAAATCTGTTATGAAATTATAAGATGACCGAAATGCCCAATTAATTTCTTTTTATTAAAAAGCTAACTTATTATAAAATGTATTTATTAAACCTTTTAATTTAATGCTAGTTATTTTATAAAAAAATAATAACCTTATTTTATTCTAAATTTTTATTATATAGCTTTTGGGCACCTCCTCATTACAGTAGAACACTCAAAAAAAAGAAAAGAAAAGAAAGATATCTCACAATTCTTATATTTATGATGCATATTTAATTCTCATGATGTTAAAATTAAATAGCATTAATTATTATTATTATTTAATTAGTTAATTTATTTAAAAATCATTATTGTGTGAATTTTTTTATTTTATTATTATTGTATCGATTTTAAACTTTTTAAATTTTAAAAAGTGATTAGTTTAAATTAATGAAATATATATTTGTTATTTAATTTATTATACCATAAATATAAAAAAAATTGATTAAGATAAGCATAGCTGTAATTTTTTTTAATTTCAAAATACATATGCATAAATTATTAATTTTCATAATAAAAGAAAAAATCATATAAACAAATCATTTTACAAGAATATTTTACCTTTTATATTATCAACTTCTGCAGAATAATATACATTCTCGACTAACATTTTAGAAGTATTGGAATCCTACAAATTCATATTCTGATACTCTAAAGTTCATATTATTATTATTATTATTATAGCCATAATGCTCCAATAATCCATGTGACTGCAGGTTAGATGATAATTATAAACTCTATCTCAATTGTAGCAAGACATAATTGTCTACTTGGTCATAATATATTTAGCTGGTATTGTTGACATTGTACTACCATGCTACTACCTACTCATAAAGTCAAGTCCAACTATTTGATACATCTTTATTATTTCTAATTTTATGTATCCTTGCAAGCCTTCGGTTCATATATAGTTATTAACGTACACTTTATCATTTTGTTTTCAGTCGTGCATTTAATTTAACATTTTTAGATTAAACTAGGAAATTAAATTTGTTTAATAAATATTTGTCTAAATGTTGCAAATAATAAAAGAAGGCCATATTCGATCCAACCATATTCATGAAACGAATTTGGTTCTGTCCTTGTCGTTCGTCAAAAAAAGAGACAAAAAGAAGGATCTCTCAAATTATAAAGTATCATTCAACTATCAAGTGCTTTATTATGTAATTACATTGTCTTTCTCAACTAGAATATGAAAAATTATTATTAAATTTTTTTTATCAATATATTTTTTACTATATTCGTTGGCTTTTTATTTTTTAACTTCTCATGAGTATTTCCCCACCTTTTTGAGTGTGGTATATTTGCTAGTTTTATAATCTAACGTGGCATTACGAAATCGAAAAAGGAAAATTTACAATTTCAAGAAAACCTTGACTTCTAGTTAATACCATGAAATGTTAGAATGATAACAAATTGTAGTTCAACGATTAATTGAATGAGCCAATAACTTGAGGTTCAACGAAGAAAAAACAAATTCTAAACAAACTGAAATCTCACTTACTCTTTTGAAAACAAGCACATGAAAACTCTCATTGAAATTAATGAAAGGGGGCTCCTCATAACTACTCCGAAATGGACCTGCGAGAGAAGAGTAACATCAAGTAATTAAAATACACTTAATAATTTATTTGTTTCTGCAATTAGGTGTTCCTCTGTGAAATGCCCCAAATGTGACTATGTCTCTAATAGGATAGGATAAGTGGATAAGTTGGGTTGACACAGGTAATTTACAATAGTTCCCTCTTTGTCTTCGATGTTGAGCATGAAAATGACCACACCATATACATTTCGACATATACTGACCCAGAAAAAGTAACAGTTACACAAAAATTGTTTGGGGTTTGTACATTGTTTATTCTTTGACACAGTTTTGATGTTTCATTTAGAATCAGTCCGGTTAACAATGTAATTAACTTCTCCCCCCCCCCCTCTCTCTCTCTCTCATACATAGTTCAATTGTATTGAATCTCTCAAAATTTTAAGTAAACTTTCATTATTTTTAAATTTGTATAAATAATCTCTTTATTATTTTACTAAAAAAATATAAGATGTTAATGATAATAGATACTTTTAAAAATTTTTATGTAAATAAATTTTTAAAATTTTATATTTATATATACATAATTCTCTTAAATTTTAAGTCATATATAATTAATCTCTTAAAATATCATACTTTTTTAATAATATAACAAATTAATTAACAACAGAAGAGTCATTTGAATGAATTTAAAAATTCAATGAGGTCATTGTTAAGTCTTGAGGACAAGAGTGTTAACTACAGAAAACTTAAAAATTTTAAAGGATTGTATATGATATTATATATTTCTTATATTCAAAGCCCTAGAGTGGATGGAGTCTGTAACAAAAAAAAAAAAAAAAGCGTACAACTTAGTTAGCACATATATATATATAGATTCACAACGAACCACAAACGTGTGATTATAACAGAGAGAACGTAAAGATAATAAATAATTAAAATAAAAAATGTAGAGCCGAATATGATTGCAAGAAGGGAGGAAATATGAGGAGCCAATCTTTACTTATTCCCTTCTCTCTCTCACTTCCATCTCCCATCCGCCATCGTCCTGTCGTGAAGTTGTTATACAGCTTCTTTCTTTCATCCACCAACGCAAAACACTCAGACCATGTTTGATAGATGAAAAAGTTTGAATGTTATAAAGGAAAAGTGGGTGTAATTGAGGTAAAAGTATGTTTGATAAGTTGAAGGGTGTTTTGTTAGGTGAGTTGTCTCTTATTAACTTGAGACAGGCCAATCTTTTACTTTATGACAGAAGAAAATTTTATTGAGTAAGAGAATAAAAATTAAAATAATTTTATTTTTTTTAAATAATTTTTTTATTAAAAGTAATCAAAATAAAATTTTAAATTAAAATATTATCTTATTGTTGTTGGAAATTAAATTATTTTATTATTTATTATTATTAATAATTAAAAATAAATATGTCATTACATTTTATAATTATTAATAATTAAAAAATAGTTAAAAGTATTTTGATCTTTTAATTCTTTTCTTATTCTATTTTTATGTTATTTCTATCTATCTAAATATAAAAAAAATAAAAATTTTCATTTTTTTTCTATCATATCAAATACAATTATGAGATATAAGAATCGTTTATTTTCATTCCCATCTCATTTTTTATTTTTATTTTATCAAAAACTAATCTCTCTCATTTCTTTCACTTCTATTCAAAGAGGTTGGTCATCTACATGTCTCAACCATAACCATATATTTAAAGCTTAGTAACAAAAACAGTAAATTAATTATTTGAAGCTTTTCAATTTAATCCTTAATTAATAGCTCTCATCTCAATGTGGTCCAAGGTATTTCAATTTAATTCTCTGAACATTTTTTTCTCAACCAAAATAATCCCTTTAAAAAAACATTTGTAGGCTCTAAGATATGAAATGACATTATTTTACAAAGTTGAAAATACTCGAACAGATCTATTTTATTAGTTAAAAGTTATGGGAAATTTCATTTTTATCTAAGGAGACACTATTTTTTTAAAAAAAATATTTGAAAGACTAAATTAAAAGATATAAACTAATCTAAAAATAATTTTTATGGTATAATTAATTAAAACAAAAAACTCATCCATTTTAACGAGACCCGAGTGTAAGGAGTCTCGTACTTCAGGCCCACATCAAAGCAAATGAGCAATTTATTTTCCAGAGCAAATTAGAAGCTGCTAAAGAAACAGTACGTAATAATAGAATAATGAAGTTGAAAGTACCAAAGATGCTTAGGGGCGGACTGTTAGAATAGCTTCCTTAACCAATTGGATAGATCAAGAGAACAGCCGTAGCAGCTGCAACAGGAGGTGAATTCTCTTCATACCATACCATGCATCATCCAAAAAATAATATCATGTAACATATATTATACATTATTAAGTTAACATAGTAAATTAAAATAATTAAGTATAATTTTTATATTATTATTATTATTAAGTTATATAATAATATTATAACAAATATATAAAATTTATAAATAAATATCTAATTTTTATAATTGAATATTCTTGTTTATACATATTATATTTTTACTAAGAAATTTAATATTAAAAATAGAAAGGAGTATAAAGTCTAAAATTATTTAAATAATTTATTCTATTGGTACCCTTCAGAGGTCACCTGGTGCTTTACCTGTTACAAAGTGAGATAATTTCTCAGGGGTCCCTCTCTTCTGGGCATTCCGCATCCATCGGGCTAGTGACAAAAAAGATACAATCTCATATGGGGGAGCCTCCAAGAAGTCAATCCAATTTTAACATAACGATAATGCTGGATTCGATTGGCAGAGAGTTAAGGCCGAGGAAAGAATTGTGTGTATATGTGTGGTGGAGCAACACCGGTAAGCTTTAAACGTCGTACTTCTTCTGCTATTACCTCTGATGGAGACAATATCAACAATAGTGGTTGCTACCAATAATAGCCTCGCGTTCCTGAGACGTTTGTGCCCGCAATTGTCAGCGAACAGAGGAAGGTGAAGGGCGGGAAGAGGGCTGAGGATCGAGGAAGACTTTGATATCTCTAACTGAAGTGCCTACACGGACCTATTTCAAATTTTATTCCATGGGTTCTCACAAGAAGGTCCTTTTTAAGACCTTTTCTTCCTTTTCCGTTTCTCTTTCTTGATGAGCTTTTTTTTTTTCCCACCTGCGATCCTATTCTGTTATGTTGTTTATGGTTTAGCTTATTTGTTAATGCTTATATTTTACTTTATTATTTGGTTCTTTTATTGTTATATCGTTTCTTAAGAGATTAGATTATATCGTTCTTTGGTACTTTGGTTAGTCTTATGTGTTTTTTAATATAGCTATGTTTGGTGTCTCGTAAAATTCAGTAGCAATTTTTTTTTTGGTGGATGTAAAAACTTAAATTAAGCTGAAAGTTATTTGATGGCAGATATTTTAATTACTTTCATTTGCCGGTGACATTTAGCGACATGATCTAGAACTCGACACGCCATCCTCTTTTTTTTCTTGTTAATATATCTTGGGAATTTTTGGCAAGCAAACTCTGTCAAAAATGTCAAGTCTTTCTTTATACCTAGATTTCTGAGCAATGAAAAGAAAAGGGGAAAGGACTTTGGCTTAGAATAATTTTTATTAATCTGATGCATTCAAAGCAGCAGCATGATGGTGCGTGTTCTGAAGTTGGTAGCGTTTAGTCTGCTTTCTTGCACCTACTTATCATTGATCGGATATCACATCAAGAAGTGTCAATTTTCATAGTGTTACTATTACCGCCAGTCCACGAGAATTTTCTGGTTCTTATCCGAACGGACTATCCCATATGTATTTTGTTATGCTTGCTGCTCTACATCCGTGTTTTTCATCTGATACCATAGAAATTGCAGTAGTTAAAAGAAAGATCAAACAAAATTATAATTTTTCAAATTCTCATTTGTACTTGTGTAGTTCAACCATGTGCTAATTGTCTGTCTGTACATAATGGTTTCTGGCAATCAAACAGTTAGAAACAGAATTTTTCACTGAGTATGGAGAGGCAAGTAGATACCAGGTCCAAGAAGTCATTGGTAAAGGAAGTTATGGCATTGTGGGTTCTGCCATTGAAACTAATACTGGGGAAAGGGTTGCAATAAAGAAAATTAATGATGTTTTTGAGCATGTCTCGGATGCCACGAGGATCCTAAGAGAAATTAAACTCCTTCGGTTGCTCAAACATCCTGATATAGTAGAAATTAAGCATATAATGCTTCCTCCTTCTCGACGAGAGTTCAGGGATATCTATGTTGTGTTTGAGTTGATGGAATCTGACCTTCATCAAGTAATTAAGGCAAATGATGATCTTACTCCTGAGCATCCCCAATTTTTCTTGTACCAACTTCTTCGGGGACTGAAATACATACATACAGGTGTCCTTTTAACTAGGTACTTGGTTTTTACATATAGTGATTACAAACTGATTTATTATTGCTTATGCAGCTAATGTGTTTCATCGTGACTTAAAGCCAAAAAATATTCTTGCTAATGCTGATTGCAAACTAAAGATATGTGATTTTGGGCTCGCTCGAGTTTCGTTTAATGATGCTCCATCAACTATATTCTGGACTGTGAGTAATCTATTGTGCATACCATGGAAACCTGTTGCATTTAGTAATTCTTCCTTCAAAGATTTTCAGTAGGAATTTACAGTCAGTTTTGTCAATTGTGTTCCATAAAATATCCATCTAAACTCTAAACGGTTGGCTGACTCTGTTTACCTACTGCGACAAAGGACTATGTTGCAACTCGGTGGTATCGTGCACCTGAACTATGCGGTTCCTTTTTCTCAAAAGTAAGCCTCTTTCATCTTTCATACCCCACTTCCCCCTTTTTCTATAGTTTGTGGCATCTATGACTTGCTGGAAAAAGTTTGGGCATGCTATTTTCAATTATGCGTGCACAGTATTGATGCTATCTTTGTCCAAACCTCATTAGATGTAACTGCGTTTGGCACTTAGAGCTGTTACACTGATCTTGTTTTTGCTCATGTAATGGATAATTGTATCCCCCTCCCCTCCTAGGATGATGATTGCTTTAAGAAGAATTATTCTCTTTTAAATCTTGAATCTAGAAATATATCTATCAGTGCCATAAATAGTTGCCTTGTACTTTCGTCAGGCTGAGTTTCACACAGTTGATAGTTTCTGATGTGTATTTTATTAACGGCTCTGTACATGTATCTGATTTTCTGTTTTAGTTGCGAACCCATTATCATTTATGCACTGGGTAGTTTACTGCCTCAAATTTTTTGTTTTTGTTTGTTTTATTTCTATGATACACGAGGTTGCATACACTTCAAAATATTGACGCATGTGCTTAATTTTAAAATCCTTGGCTTTTGCAGTATACCGCTGCAATTGATATTTGGAGCATTGGATCCATATTTGCAGAAATGCTCACTGGGAAGCCATTGTTTCCTGGGAAAAACGTGGTGAACCAGTTGGATCTCATGACTGACTTGCTTGGAACTCCTCCTGCTGAATCCATTGCGAGGGTTAGTTTATCCAAATCTAGTTTGCAGCTTTCTAACATCAATGAGCGAGCCCTCAATATGCTGTAATGACTTTAATTCTAAACTTGTACTTTTCATGTATTATAATTCTTCCTGTCTTATGTTTTAAAACTTAGCTTCTTATAATTTTTTTTTTCAAAAAAAGCTTGATTTTACTTCCATTCCCTTGTCCTCTTGTAAATAATCTTAATTTCACAGATTCGAAATGAGAAGGCTAGAAGGTATCTTAGTAGCATGCATAAAAAGAAACCAGTTCCATTTTCCCAGAAGTTCCCAAATGCAGATCCATTGGCTCTTGGTTTGCTCCAGCGCCTGCTTGCATTTGATCCTAAGGATCGTCCAACAGCTGAAGAGGTTGATCTTCAGATACCTAGATAAATTTACCAAATACATCAAATGGAATTGTTTTGAATGAAAAATCTTAAGATATTGTTCAGAGACAATTTTCCATGTTCCTTAATTTTTTCTTATGCATGTTTTGAAGGCATTAACTGATCCTTACTTCCAAGGTTTGTCAAATGTGGATCGTGAACCATCTACTCAACCCATTTCGAAACTTGAGTTTGAGTTCGAGAGGAGAAAATTGACTAAAGATGATGTTAGAGAGTTAATTTATCGAGAGGTATGGCAGTACAGTTGGATTACTCTAGCTTCAATTTATTATCTTCTCTGTGCTGTGGTAATAATCAGTTATACATTTGTCATAAACAGATTCTAGAGTATCATCCACAGATGCGCAAGGAATATCTTTGTGGGGGAGATCAGACCAGTTTTATGTATCCAAGGTATAGCAGTAAACTGAATTCTAAGAAGTCAATACTATATCCTTTTCTGACTTCTTTAATTTTATGATTCTGATCGTGCAATCATACGATGGTTGTTAAATATGTCAATGCCTATATATGTAGCACAAATTAAGGTCTTGTTCTAACGTGCTCCCTTTTTTACAATTGAAATAACTCTGTCTGCTTGGTGTTGTGCTCAACAGCTCAAGTTTTATCACCCAGTGACTGTAGGACAACTTTAATATGTTTATTTATGGCTTTTACCCGAGGAGTACTTATTGTTTGGATTTAAGGATTTTCTGAAAACTTTTCCTGGTGCAAGTCTTAGCTGAAAGCTAAACTCTGGCTTATCCTAATAATAAAGAATCTGGGTATATATGATTTATGGGTTGGATCTCAAAATCTTAAAAACATATATAGATTGTGGGTTCTTTAAAATTCAAGTGTTAAAGAGACAGTTGGATTCAGTATTTTTCTAACACTGAATAATTCTGGCCCTAAAAAAAAAAAACACTTCAGTGCTTGGATTTTCAGTGAGTAATTCAGTGTTTTCTTGTTACATAGTGGGGTTGATCGGTTCAAGCGACATTTTGCACATCTTGAGGAGCATTATGACAAAGGTGAAAGAAGCACTCCATTGCTGAGACAGCAGGCATCCTTACCTAGGTAAGTTTGAGTTAACCATCTGGAGTTCTGGGAAGTTCCATAGATATGAGGGTGGCAGAGAAGCCTGTGAATTTGGTGTGTGGTACCTTTCCAGACTCATGCATTGACTGTTGTAATTACACTTTTGCAGAGAGCGAGTTTGTGCACCCAAGGATGAAAATAATAAAAGTGAGGATTTTGAAAGGCACATGGCAGCTGCTGTTGGAACAACTCTTGAGAGTCCTCCAACGTCTGATGGGACAAATGCTGGGAACTCAGATGCACAAAATGGACTCTCCAACCCCAACTACAATACGCGTAGCTTGTTGAAGAGTGCCAGCATTAGTGCATCCAAGTGTATAGGTGTGAAGCCACGCGAGGACCTCAAGGTAACAAACTAAAGCTTCTCTTTGACCTTGTGTTTGGATGATAGGTAATTGACTGCACAATTTGAAATCATTAGAATATTATTACGCGGCATCTCTTGTTAATATGAAACTGTTGTGAGAGAAATCGTACATGAGGGTTGTGTATATATATTCCTGCATAACTTGCCTTTAAATGATGTTTGTGTCTTGTGTTGGCATAGGAGGAGCCAATTGAGGAGGTGAATGATGAGGCAGTGGAGTGGATGAGTTGATAAAGAATATGGATGTCCTCCATGCTTAATTCAAGTCCCATTGATTATTTAGACCCAACTTTCATAATTATTCAGAAGCCTAAATTATAGTCCATGCTCTTCCGCCTCCTCTCCACAAAGAGAAAGACAATTGTGCATAAAGGTGGTTGGGTGGACTGCACAGGAAGCTTCCGTAATTTTTGTGGTGGAAGCTAACTGTAGAAACTCCATTATCATGAATTCCCATTTCTGTATTACTTACTTGACAGTAAATCTTGTAATTAACTCAAAATCTTTTATCATCACATCGTTATGATGATAAAAGTAATACATTTTTAGGGTTCAGGGAAGGAAGTGGATACCAGCTCTCGAGCCTGTGCCTTTGCAGATTCAGAATTAACACTGAACCACAAAGGCACGGACATGCCAGTGTGAGAAAGTACTAAGTCTATATTTGACATAAAACGTCTAGCAGATGATTTTATAAAACTGACTTAATGTAAGAAAAGCCCAAACAGCCATAATTTTCAATATGAAGGGAATTTTAGACTTTATTACATATCAATAAAAAACTTTTTCAAAGCATGTTATCATGCCAATTGGGTGCATTTGGTTAAAGTCATATTGGATTTCAAAATCCCTTGTTTTTGTGCATCTCAGGACTATTTTAGTTAATAAAATTTTTTTCGATTTGATCTTTCAATTTGTGTTTAATTTTCTATTTTGATGTGGGTTTCACTGTGTCAACATCTCTCTATCTAATACCTAAAGTAAATCAAATCTAAATACTAAAAAGGCTTAGCTTATGCAAATACTAATTGTACAAATGATAAAGTTGAAATTTAATAATATTTAAATTTTAGCATCATTTTTTTGGGGGGTGAAATAGAGGCAAATAGAATCTGAAAAATAGCGGGTATTGGTGCTTGTACTTTATCTTGTATTTCTATTCTTACATCCTTCAAATAACAATTGGAAGTAGAAGTAGGAACAAAATTTTTCCCAAGACACTGGGGAAGACTGGCACCTTGGAAGCATGCTCTTTATGTTGCACAAAAGATCCCTGAGCTTTTACACAATAAGCCAGAAATTGGCTGTCGCAACAACCTCAATTGAAACGCTTTGAACATGAGCACAACACTCCTACTCTGCCCAACAACCCAAATAAGTACCGTCAGAGACTAGGAAATTCATTATTAGTAGCCTTCGTTTTTCCTGAAATAAACAAATTGACCAAGTTAACATGACAACCTGAACAATAAACAGACAGAAATAGTAAAATAAATAAAATAGAGCATAAAGTCAATTCATAAGGCTATAGAAGGAGACACTCTGTGGTTCTAATGGACATTTCTTTCAGAGATACAGGATTTATGTCCCCAGTGGGCCAAGGTTGCTTGGAGTACACGGGAATATATTTTCTTGGCCACCAAACACGCAGAAAATAAATTCCCGGACTAAACCAAGCGAACTCCATCCATTGGCGAAGCAAAGACATGATTTTCATAAGAAGCTCGGTCCATGTCCAGGATGCCCCATGAGTAGTGTTTTTCCCGTTTATGTAGGCACATTGGATGGAAAAGTTGCTAAATCCTGTGCACTTTCTTCATTCAAAGTATGACAAACTCGATCTGATCATTAATTTGTATGGATTTCTGTATTTATTTGCCCTTGGTTCTCATTAACTTTTGTGGATTTCGATTTGCACGCTTTTCTACTTTTTTCTTTTTTGACAAGCACTTTTTAATGTAAGGAGTCTACGGATACACATATTCCGTTGGTAGGGTTCATTTTCGGTATTTTTTAAGGAGCGAATAAATAAGTATTATTGTTATTTAACTGTCATGTATTAATAATTTTTCAATCTTTTATAATATAATTTTACATTATAGCTAAGTTGAATTTAAAATTATTTATCAAAATATAAATGAGAATAATTTCTTTTTAAACATTACAAAAGTAGAATGAATATTTACATGTTTGTGACTAGATGTTATGAAAAAAAATATGTTGGGGTCATTAAGGGAGGTCTGATTTCACCAATAAAAAGAAAAGATGTGTAGAATACAGTTGGCTGGGCAAATATCTTTAGCTTGCCTTTTAGGCTGTGTTCTTAATTGAAAAGAACTTGGACATGCTGTTTGAAGAGAAAATACGTGTTTAGGCTTTTCAAATCACATTTTAGAAGAAATAATGATTGATAGCTTCTACACAATCATGATTTTGTAATGAAAATCTAAATACGTGCAAAGTTTTACAAGAAAATTAGAAAGTGATAAATATATAGAAGGAAAAACCGCTAAAATTATGTAAGATCTAACTTGAGAAACAAGATAAAAAAAAGACTAAAAATCATTATGGACTGTCATCAAACCAAACAGGCAATGGGAAAGTCCCAGGGAAGAAGAGCCACATCTTGATAGATGAAGCATCATTATTTGTACTGCATTTCACGTAGTTAAGGGATCTTGCTATTTGTCGTTATCTGACAACTGAAAAATATCCTTGCGTCCTTGCCTTAAATTATCCGAAGTTCTTAGAATCTCCCGAGCCTTTACTGGCTTTAGTACTGGAGCACTTGCAGGGCCACCACCGCTACGCGCTTGGCTAATTGAAAACTCCTCACCAAAACCTTGAGGGCTCAGATGTGGATCTATCCTCTTGTTTCAAATAACGAGGAAAATATGAACAAATTATAATAACATATGAAAACACTCTATTTATTATTTAGAGTTTGATGAATCTGCATTTGTTTAAGAAGAAATTACACTCATCTTTAATGAAGTTTGGCAATCCGATGCCTTTTTATTTTAAAAATTATATACTATTTTTTTTGAAATCACTTTATGTTAATAAAATTAACTTTTTGCATAATATGAATTTATGAAAAATTAGGTATTTTTATTATCATATTATGAATAATATGATAATCTTGTATTAGAATTTAATATTAATTTAGCTGTTTTTATTGTTATATTAAAAATAAAGTTATAGTTTTATATTGTGCAGAAAATTAATTTATTTGACAAAGAGCAAATTAAAACAAAATGTTTCCATATATATATATATATATATATGTTAAAAGATTTAGGTGCATTTTTTTATACAAGAAATATATAAGATAAATTTTATCAATTATAAGAGAATATTAGCGTAATTTTTTTTGTTTAGTAAAAGAATCATACATTAGTGACTAGATAGGCAATTTATTGTATAGAGTTGGTTGGATATTAAAGTTGTTCATCTAGTTCGGCAGCCGAGCTCACCCCTGTGCTACCTGGCTCTGTCAAGTTCGGTTGGATTGGTCCCAAAAAATTAAAAAAAAAGAAAAAGAAAAAAAGAAAAGTGGGGTCGAGCTTGTCCCTGCCAATTAAACTCAATCCACTTTGATAGCATCATAAATAATAAAAAAAATAGGAACTAAATTAAAAAAATTTCTACTTTCAAGGTATACTTTATAATTTTAACAAAAAAATTTTTAATATATTTTATAAATTATAATCAAAACCTCTTTTAAATATGATAATCATATTTAAATAAAATAAAATAAAATAAAAAAATATATATATATATACACACACGTATATATAATTTAAAAGCAAAAAATTTTGATTTGAAATAGTAAATGACTTTTTATTGGGAGGGGGAAAAAGCTAGGTTTTGGCTGTTTGGTTTGAGTTCATCTCAAAAAAATACCAAAAATTAAATAGAAAACCTTGGTTGGACTCTTAGGTTATAAGTTATTACATTTTCAAACTTTAGTTTTTATATTTGCACTTTTTTTTTATTTCTTCATTCAAACTCTTTTTTTTTATTGTGTAAATCTAAAAAAAAATGCATTAGAACAAGTGATGATATAACTAAAAAAATCGAGTTTATACAAAAATATAAGCCTTCAATATTTTTTTTTTTTTAAGTTTCCATTAACCTAGTTTGGCCTCGTTGGCCAGATAATGATCAAGCTATAGTTGGGTTGCAGGCTAAAAAATTTTTAGCCAAGTTAAATCGGATGAGTTTTTAAGTTAGAGATATGCATTTTAAACCAAAAAAATAAAACATTTAAAGCCTTTTTTGTTTTTTTAACAGGATGCATAAATTCATTCCCCAAGATAAAAGCTCAATGTGCAACAATGGTAAAACTATTCCTCTACCGTGTATAGTATGGAATATTTAAAAATTTAAATGTTTTTTATATAATTTAATTAAAAAATAAAAATTCATTATTTATATAATTCTTTAAGTTAAGTGTTTAATTTATCTCAAACTCAAACAATATATCCCGTTATATCTAAGTAGTTTACAGAAAAGAATTTTTTTCACAAGAGAGTAAATTTTTATATGAAGGAAACTTTTTTCATAAAATTGAAAAAAAATTTGGAGGAAAAAGTGCCTTACATGGCACGACAGGAAAAGCAATTGTTGTTTTATAAAGGTTTGTGAATTTTTTAATAATTTATACAAAATAAATTTTTCAAAAAAAGTTCTTAATATTAAAGGAAACAATTTTCATAAAAAGAAAATTGTATTTGGAAGGAGAAGTTGTAACATGTGCTTGTTGTTTTAATACACCAAATAGATTAATCTAATGCTAAAGTGAAACATCTATAATTTTTTTTTGGGGTTAAATGAGCCCTTAAGCTTTGTTTGATTCAACGGAGGGGAAATTAATGGAGGGTAGGGGAGGGGGGAGAGGAGTATAAATAAGTTTATATTTAGTTGGAAAGGGGAGATGAGAGGAGAGGGGAGATTATTATTTGGTTCAACAGGAGAGGAGAAGGGAGGGGAGGAAAAATAATTATATTTGGATAAATTTATCCTTATATTATTTTATTATTTTTCTTTTTTTTATAAAAAAGATATTTATATCAACATCTCTTTTTAAAAAATATGAATTCCAATCTTTTTTTATTTTTAATTCTTGATAAAAAAATCTATGTTAGTCTCTATTGAATGTTAACATATTAAAAAATTAAAATATTAAAAATATTAAAGGATAATAAGATAATTGAATAATTGAAAAATTCTCCTCCCCTTCAAAACACCTTAATTTGGAGGGGAGTAAAGGGAGGGGAGGGACTTCAATTTTTTCAACCAAACATCCTATTTCTCTCCTTCTCCTCCCATTTCCTTCCTTTCAAAAACTTCTATCCAAACACAACTTTAAAAATTGACATTTGTCACCATGCACATGCAACAAGGTGATTACTTTTTTTTCCTTTATGTATCATATTCATCAAATTATCCAACAGCATAGAACTCTTGAATTCAAAACTATGAACAAATCAATGACTTTTCTTTAAAAAGAAACATTGACTCTAAAGATAGAGATAAAATTTTTTAAATTTGCTACTAAGATGGAATGAAAGTGTAAAAAGCTTTCAAATTTGTCATAGATGAAAAATTGAATGATTAGATAAATAGAAATAAGATCCACAAGGTAAACCAAAAATTAAAAAAAGACAGATAATCCTCAAATTTACAAGAAAAAATATGTATTTGAGAATATTTATTTATAAAAATAAAAAAGAAGAGAATACCACAAGAATATGCAAATATATGTTGTTTTATTGGTATAGGACACTAGCAAATTTGTAGTATTTATTTTCTGTCCTCAATGATTTTAAATGTCATCAGATATTTTTACTAGTGTATCAAATTTATATTAGATGTTATCAAATACTTTGAATATCAATATACACAAAAAATGCTGAGTGAATAATGCTAAAGAGATGATGTAACGAAAGCACAGCACACTTTTTAGCAGAGCCTCAGGCATCGGGGTGGGATTTTTTTTTGTTTTTTGAGAATTTGGTTTAATTTGTATGAACTTCGTTGAATTAATTTAAAATTTGATTGTTCAATACTTCAATTATATCATTGAAAATTTTTAATTTCTTTAAAACCTTCCCAATTGACAGATTTTTATCAAATTATTTGAAATAAATTCCTGAAAAAGTGCTTCTCAAATCTCAATCTTCATGACCCTCCAACATAAGTAGGTCCAAATCCCAGGATGCTAATACCTGCATTTGTCACGATTTACAAGAAGAGAGAGAGAGAGAGAGAGAGAGAGAGAGAGAGGGGCAGATTAAATAAGGAGGCTCCACCTCCGTCTCCATGCGTCGTTCGTATCGTTCCACTTAATTTGAAATAAATTTTAGCGCCAATTTCGTGGGGCCATCAAGGCGTTTCAAAATTGACATCAACAGTTGAACGAAGAATCCCGAACTTGAATTCAAAAATAAACAAGGTTAATGAACTTGCCATTCCCACAAGTCTACTCACATCTGTGTCTCATCTCTTTCAGGATTCAAACTTGTTACAGAGAAACCCAGAAAGTCTCAAGCTTTGGATTGATGGGTTGCGTTTCTTCCAATCTGCTTAACCACGACGATGAGTTTTCTCAGTTGGGAAGCTCAGCACTTGGTCACCACATCGTCTCCCTCACGTCCACCACCTATGGCCTCCTCACCCTTGACCCACCTCCTTCCACCCCACCTTCTCGCTTCACCTTCGGTTCCATTTTCCCGAGCCCACTCTCCGAACCCCGTCCTCTCCGTTCCGAACCAGAGGTCATTAATTCTTGGGAGCTCATGGCAGGCCTCGACACCGACAGTTTCCGCTTCTCTCCCCTGCCTCCGCCTAAACCCTTCATCGTCGATAAAGAGAACTCCAACCCGAATCGGCTCAATCTTCCAAAGGTGTCCAGAGTTTTGAAGCCATTGAGAGAGGAAATCAAGAAACCCCGCTCGATTAATCAATCAATGGATCGATTCGAGAAGATATGCCCACCAAACGGGGAGGACAGAGTGGTGATCTATACGACGACGCTGAGAGGGGTACGGAAGACATTTGAGGCGTGCAATGAGGTGAGAGCAGCAATAGAAGGCTTCGGGGTGGTAATATGCGAGCGAGATGTGTCGATGGATAGTGGGTTTAAAGAAGAGCTAAAGGAGCTGTTGAAGGGGAAGGAGAGAGAGGGAATGGTTCCTCCTAGAGTGTTTGTGAAGGGAAGCTACATTGGCGGGGCTGAAGAGGTGTTGAGACTAGCGGAAGAAGGATTACTTGGGGAGCTTCTAAAAGGATTGCCAAGAAAAACGGAAGGGGTTGTTTGTGAGGGGTGTGGGGATATGAGGTTCTTGCCATGTTTTCATTGTCATGGGAGCTGTAAGATGGTGATGGTGGTGAAGAAAGAGGAGGCTCAGAAACAGGGGAGGACTGTTGTGGTGAGGTGCCCTGACTGTAATGAAAATGGGTTAGTGTTATGCCCCATCTGTTGCTGACTAGGTTGATAAATCTGTTCATAGTTCTATATGCTTGCTCTGAGTTATCTTTGTAATGGTCATGGCCATTTTCAAATAAAGGTACCAAGAGTTTTCTCCTTTGTTCTTCATTTTATGTTCACTGTAGTCAGCTGATTCTTTGCTATTGAAAAGAGTAACATAGAAAGACATCAATTAAGTTAGGGGGAGAGTTATTTTATTTGAAATGGCTAACTTCGGCAGATTAAAATAAGAGTGTTAATTCGTCAATATCGAAGGTATCGAAGGATTTTGATATGCGAAAATCAAACACATCAAATTGAATGCTGAGATAATAATTGAATGATGTTAAGTGGGGCAAATGGATAGGCATCTTTGTCAAAATATATGGGCTGCACTAAACACATTAGTAAGGTACAGAGTGATCTTTTAGGAATTTTATCAAACATGAAAGAGGCACTATAAGGTGAAGTGAAATTTTGCACTCATTCATATTGGGTGCAGCCTTTAAATAGGAGGAAAAATACAACAAACTTACTGAAAAACACTGACCTTCTCACAGAAAAATAACAGACTACAAACAGCTAACTAATCCCAACCTTTCTTTGACTAAATCAAAGAAAATACAAATAATTAAAATAGCAAAATAAATTTTTACCTTAATCTTTAACAATCTTCTCTGTTCTCTTATAGCTGTCAATCATAATTCATAAGGAACGAAGAGAGTGTTGTATCTAAATTTCAAGCCGGATGACATATAATTACGTTCACTTTCATTTCCTGCACTTCTTGACTCATATATGACATAGGCCAGAATTCTGAGCACTTATTTCTCTTATTCTCCTGACATCCAACATTTTTATCTTCGGAACATTCTAATGAACCGTTAAACAGAAGGTAGACATAAACAATGTGTCCAAAGGCCAAGCTTCGGGGTGTATTGAGTCTTGTTATCAAGTGTATGAATAAATTATAACCGGACTCATGGCTTATCAGCAAGAGGATACATAATGCTTCCCTTGGTGAATTGTGAAGTCTACCAAGTATGCATGGCTTATGGTAATTACTGAATAGCTTGTATTGGTTTACTGGAAAAGCTAAGCCAACAAGAATTATCCAGGATGTAAACAAAAGGGTCATCTTAGGCATTCAATTCTGACCCAAAAATGCTCGGAATCATCGCTCTTGGGAAAGTTCTGGCGCAACTTGTTTATTTCTGTCCACTGATTGCCCGTTAAGTTCTCAATCAGTAGCACTAAAACACTCCTTTCTTTGGTTTACGGTGCTATATACTTGCTAAGTATAACGCTTCTTTTCATAAAATGATAGTGCATACTAGAGGACTCCTCTTCCAGGACCATAAAATTCTTTAATTGCCCCTTGAAAACAAAATTGTTACCGGCTCTAGGTTACGAGTCCTACCTTAGAGACGCAACGAAGCAGTAAGGGTGTACATTGGCTCGATTGGTCTTAGGGGTTCATCCTAACTCGACCTAATCGGGTTGGGTCGGGTTAAAATATAAATAGACAGAATTTTAAACAAAATTATATCAGATTGAGTCAGGCCACGAGCAAAGACATATTTTGCTCAATTTGTTCTAATATTTTTTTTTAATTATTAATATCTTATCATCTTATATATATATATATTTATATTTATTTTATCTGATTCTCTTTATATGATATAACTTTCATTATTTACTTAAATTTTATTTATTTTTTAATTATTTTTATTATTAATGTGCATACTTACTAATATTTCTTTTATTAAATAATAAAAATATATGTATTTATCTAATGCTAATTATGTTAGTATAACTTATATTTTGCTTGATAATTTTAAATGATCTTTTTATTATTGATAAAAACATAAAGGTTCCAAAAGCTTATTGTTTTAAAGTATATGTCTATGAGT
This sequence comes from Erythrophleum fordii, assembly GCA_032878935.1. Classification (NCBI taxonomy): domain Eukaryota; kingdom Viridiplantae; phylum Streptophyta; class Magnoliopsida; order Fabales; family Fabaceae; genus Erythrophleum; species Erythrophleum fordii. The sequence goes on from JAVQMF010000054.1 coordinate 48,330,706, forward strand.
CTACAAAAAAATATTTTTATATTACGTATCAATTCATAAAAAAAAAAAATTTCGAGTGGCCCTAAATTGTCTTAACCTATTCTAAAATTGAGCCTGTTCGGGTCGAGTCCGGCCACGGGCATAAAAACAAGCCCAATGTGTTAATCTGGTTGGACATCAAGTATACTAGATGTACGGCCTGGCCCTACCCATAAATACCCCTACGAAGTAGTCAAGTATACAATAAATATAAAAGGCTTTCCACGTCATTCGGTTCTCCGACTTAGTCGTATCTATTATTGTCAGTTTGATATATGATACATGGGTCATTGGTCCACATGATTTTAAATTAAATTCTTAGGGGGAAAAGCTCATTACAGTAGAAAAATTTATTTTTAAATAATATATAGCAAGATATGCATACTTTTTTTTTGGGAAGAAAATTAAAGAATTTGTTTTTTAGTTTTAAAAGTTTGAAGTCAAAATTTATGGGTTTTTTAAATTTATTTTTCTTAATATTTTACTTAAATTAACGGTTCTATTTGATTTCTAGAAAGATAAAAAGAAATAACTCTAAGACTTTGTTTAGTATATAAAATTTTTAGTGATGGAAATAATTTTGTTTGATATACAAAATTTTTAGTGATAGAAATAAAAAATAGAAAAGAAAAGTAAAATAGAATATAATAAAATAGATTATGCTTGGTATAATAAAAAATGAGAAGGATTATATTTATATGTTTGTTTGATTAGATGAAATAAAAATAAAATCTAAGGTAATAAAAGTGAAAAGATAGAAATACTCTCATGATTTGATTTCACTAATGTAGGTAGATTATATATATATATATATATATATATATATATTTATTTATAATTTTATAAAAACATTTTAAAATATATAATATTATTTTCATGTATTATGTATAAAATAAATATGTTTTAATTATATATATATATATATATATATATATATATATATAATATTACAATATTATTTATTTATTTATTTATATTTATGTTAGGTATAAAATATGTACACACATATATATATATATGTATGTATATCTATATGTACAAAATTCATTGCGACTCCCATTTTGGTAAGGTGAATTTTGACTTTTTTTTTTTGATAATATATATATGTGTGTGTGTGTAATATATAGATATATACTATATATAATATAATATGATATATATTTGTTTAGATGTACATATAATGAAAACTGACTTATTATTAGTTAGTATTATAGTCTAATTGACAATTGGTTAAATTAATATTGACTAACTTTCGGTCAATTTTTTTAATGTTTAATATTATTTTATATAATTTAATAATTTTATTATTAAAAATATTTTATTTTTTCTTTAAATATGATTTTTAATTATTTTTTAATATTTTTATTTTTATTAAAAGAAGTATTACTTATTATATATTTATAATATATATATATATTGTATTTACATATAATATATATATATATATATATATGTGTGTGTGTGTGTGTGTGTACAATAAACTGAGTGTTAGTTGGTATCATTGTTCGGCTAATAATTGATTGCTCTAATATTGACTAACTTTTAATTTGTATTTTTTAAAATTTTTTAAATATTTAATATTATTTATATAATTAATTATTTTTAATATTAAATAATATTTTATTGTTTTCTTAAAATATAATTATTATTAATTATTTTTTATAATTAATTTATAATATTTTTTATTATTCTTTCAATTAAAAAATAATAATTTTTTTTTTGCCTTAAGGTCCTTATTGTTAAACAAGTAAAAATATTATATACTAATTAAAAATAATATCTAAAAATGATTTGATTTAAAAATATATAAATTAAAATTTTGAAAAAAAAATAGGATCTCTTTCAATTTGATGTACACCCAAACTGCTATCTCGCTATTTTAACTTGCATAAGGTTATTATAAATTTTTTGAATTTCTGGTTTAAAATGTTTTTTCTTTTCATAAGCTGCAGTGATAGGTATATTTTTGTGCACCTTTTTATGCCTTTACGTGACTGATTCCATTTCTGCTATATTTTTTTGTAACCAAACAAAAAATGCAATGAATTTCTTTTCAGTTTTTATTTTCGCTGTGATACCAAAGGAGGCCTAAACTCGGAAATGGTTACCAAGTGCAGATTTGTGAAGGCGGGAATTGCCCTAACTGATGTTACTCCGTAAACTAATATGATTGGCTCATGCATATATCTAAATGTACGTGCGAACAACGTATGCGCCAAAGATCCAGCAGAACAAGCAATTGCTTTCCCAAGACTTCATATGGATACTTAATGCATGCCAGATATATGATGATGACTAACTTTTATATACCCGGAAATGAATTAGAATAAGAACAAAGAGGAGGATATCACAAAGGAATTTGAGCATTTTTTGGTAGCAAAGATATTTATTAGTCCAAATCCGTCCTAAATGCAACTCTCACCGACCCCTCCATGTTTGGAATCTGGTCCCTCGTCGAGAATCTATTGGGTAGATGACAGCATCTTCGATGAGAAGATGTTTCGGGGCCTAAGTCAACAATAACATCATGTGCCATGAACGTGCTAGCTGATCCATTGTCGTTCATGATAGCTAGAAATTAAACAAAGACCTGGTATATTTAACTTGGTATTCTATTATCCGTTTTAACTTGTTCTTTTGTCACTTGCCGCTCTTTACCAACTCCCTACAGCGATTGAAAACCTGTCTTCTACTCTGAAAAACGAGCAAAGAATATAACGAAAGCAAATCTCATTCGAAGAAGCATCATAAATAAAAAGGAGTGACTCAACATGTGTGTATAAAGGTATCCGCGCATTGGAGTTTGGTAACATCTAAAAACCAGCTCGGGGTTGGAGATAATGGAGGGTCTATCCTTGCATTATTTCTCGTCACCGTTGATAGTAACAGTAGTGCTACTAGCAGGCCTTGTACCGTGTTATTCATTTCCTACAACCACCACCAAAATCTTTCAGTTTAATGTGAGATTCAAATGTTCTTTGAGATTTTTCTATTTGTCTCCCTCACCCGATGATATATATGTGAACCCTGGAAATTTAGGGTCTAGGCCTAAGGTGCTATACTTTTGGTATATAATTTTCAGGTTGAGTGGAAAAACGTGACTCGATTGTGCCACACTAAGCCGCTTTTAACAGTTAATGGGGAGTATCCAGGGCCAACCATCGCTGTCCATGAAGGTGACAATGTTGTAGTTAAGGTCACCAATCGCATCGCTAGAAACACTACTATTCACTGGTAAGGGTTTGCACCAGTGTACCATTTTTCATTAATCTTCCACACAAATGACATGGATCCTTCATTAATTGCTACGACAGAATTGAATAAGGTGATGTTGGTTTTTCACAGGCATGGTATAAGGCAATTAAGAACAGGATGGGCTGATGGTCCAGCATACATCACACAGTGTCCTATAAAGGGAGGAACTTCCTACGCTTACAATTTCACTGTGATGAACCAAAAAGGCACCCTTCTATGGCATGCACACTATTCTTGGCAACGAGCCTCAGTATATGGTGCCTTTATTATCTACCCTCGCATGCCCTACCCCTTCTCTGTTCCAATTCTAGCGGAAGTCCCCATTATTTTTGGTAATCTTCTCTCTCCCTCTTTTTTCTTTTTGGCTTCCAATGTTGTAGGACTCATAGTTGCTTGTTCCCAGATTCCTGATTGTACAATATTTACCCATAGGACTCATTCTAGGATAAGTTTGTGTGTGATTTTGACGACAGGTGAATGGTGGAATGTGGATGCGGAAATAATGGCAAGTGAGATGATGAAGTATGGAAGTGGGCCTAATTATTCAGATGCCTACACCATAAATAGTTTGCCAGGACCTCTCTATCCTTGTTCTAATGAAGGTAATTAATTGATAACTTTCCCAACAACATTAAAACACCAAAAGTTTGAGGATGGCCTTACATTGTTGTTCTTTTCTAAACTTGTGCAGATACTTTCACCTACTCTGTTGAGCATGGTAAAGCCTATTTACTCAGAATCATCAATGCAGCTCTTAGTGACGAGCTCTTTTTTGCCATTGCTAATCACACCTTGACCGTTGTGGAGGTTGATGCAACTTACACAAAACCATTCACAACAAGAGCAATCATGGTTGCTCCTGGCCAGACCACCAATGTTCTACTCGCTGCTAACCAAATTCCTGATTCTTCAGGCATGTTTGTTATGTCAGCAAGGCCGTATCGCACCTCTGTTTTCCCCTTTGATAATTCCACCAGTGTAGGTTTCTTGAGGTACAAAATGACGAAGACTCTGAAAAGCATGTCTTTATATATTCCCACTAATCTTGTTAATCACAACCTTCCTGAAATGGAAAACAAAGATTTTGCCGCAGAGTTCTTTCACAAGCTCAGAAGCCTTGCATCTCCTGAATTTCCCTGTACGGTACCTAAACAGATCGATAAGCGAGTCATAACAACTATAAGCCTTAACCTTCAGGATTGTCCAGCGAACAAGATCTGCACGGGATTGAATAACAAGAGTTTTTATGCTTCAATGAATAACCAGTCCTTTGTGAGGCCCTCCATGTCATTATTAGAATCCTATTATATGAAACTGAATACCAGTGAATACTCCTTTGATTTCCCAGAGAAGCCTCCAAGAGCTTTTAACTATACTGGGGTGGACCCATTGAAAGAGAACATGAATACAGAATTTGGAACAAAGCTTCTGGAATTGGCTTACGGCACAAATTTGGAGATTGTGTTTCAGGGCACAAGTTTCCTCAATGAGGAGAACCATCCAATTCATGTTCATGGTCACAACTTCTTCATTGTTGGGCAGGGGTTTGGTAACTACAACGTTAAGAAGGACCCAGAAGATTATAACCTTGTGGATCCTCCAGAAAGAAATACAGTAGCAGTTCCTACAGGGGGATGGGCTGCAATTCGGCTTAAGGCAGACAATCCAGGAGTTTGGTTCATACATTGCCATCTTGAGGAGCACACATCTTGGGGTCTTGCCATGGCTTTCATCGTGAAAGATGGTCCTACAGAATCCAAGTGCTTGCTTCCTCCCCCACAAGATTTTCCTCCCTGTTGATTAGTCTAGCAGGTTGGATCTAGGAATCCCTCAGTGATCGGCTCTCGTTTATTTTTTTTTTTTTAAAATTAAATTAGAAACAGTAGTCTTGATAGACTCGGGCGTTTGAGTGTTCAACACACAGGATATATGTAGCTTGAATAATGAGAATTTGTAATCTTGAGGAAACTTATGATGTTCAGTGGTCATATATACAAACATTGTCATAACTCATGATCACATAGACTTCTTAATATCAATTATCTGCTTTTTAGATTTAATTGTAATGTGCTACTGCTAACCAAATCTAAAACATGTGTTATGAAAACTTTTATCTTCCAATCAGAGAGCCCAATAAATTTAGAAAGTTCTAGTCCTTTCCAAAATTGTCTCAAACTTATCAGATGGATAAAATGAGACAATTAATGAGGAAACTGGATTGAGGATCAAGAAACTATAGTTTCTATCAAAAGTGAAAGAAAAATGAGGAAAATAACCTATAAAATATACGCAGAATCCATTCTGCATCTGCAGTAGGTTATGTGCATGAAAGATACTTGTGGAGATTAAGGGGCTGATGATCTTTGCTAGAAAACACCTCACAACAGGAGAAAATAGTTAAATATGTTAACTCAGATTTTCATTTCATTGATGAATGATTTACTTGTGTTCCGGGAGAAGAAGATAATGAATATAAAAAACTAAAGAATATTGAAAATGATCCAAGTAATGCAACTAGAAATGAGTAGAGATGTTGAAAGCGTCATTATTACCAACTTGAAAATCGAGGGTGATAATAAGGTTGTGAAAAAGGATGTTCTTTTTATTGTTTTTCGTCTGAGGGGTTGTTACATGCCTTCTTATTTATTCACAGAATACTTGCCTTTATGTGGGAGGGGTGTTTGGGTCAGCCCATTTTCTAGTTCCTTATTCACTCCCCCAATTAAAGTGAACCCAAGATCATGCGAATAACCACAGTAATAGTGTTAGGAAAAGTAGACGGGTACTGTTTTTCGAACACAGGTCTGGTATAATTAATGAAGAGGAGGCAAAATGAAGGTACGAAACTAGAATATATTTAACTAAAATTGCCGCTAATCAGGCCATGGTTTTAGAAACAAACAAAAACTTATGATTAATTAACTTTCCCCGATTTAGGAAAATAACATGTTTCCTTACTCATTCCTGTGACAATGTTATTTCAGCCCCACATTCCAAGTATTTATCCAATTGCTATTGTTCATCATTTGTACAAATTAGACACAGGAAAGAGCTTTACATCAATGCTTTTATCATGCTAGATGTTACTTATCATCCTGGTGGACCCATGCTCTTATCATATGTAATCATTCACAGAAATGTGGATCAAACTGTATAACTTAAAAAAAGATACATGCTTATATATATAAAAGGAAACTTCAACTAAGAACCAAAAAAAAGTAATATATACCTAATTCCATTAATTGGAACACCTGGATCCAATATGCAGTAAAGGCGTTGCTTTCTTTTCCTTTTTTGAGGTGAATATGCAGTAAAGGGGTTCACATGACATGACAAAACCACTAGCTGTTCGATGAAAGAAAAGTTTCATAATAATGAGATAGAGAGTGAGGCTCTTTGCTTTGATAACACAAGTCTCCTCAGCACAGCAGCTTTAGACTGGAAAGCGTGCAGGTGTTCCTGCATCTCGGAGCTCAGAGCCTGTTGGGGAATTATATATTAAAAATAATAATAATAATAATAATATCTTCACTAGATCGTCTGTGGATTTTGCATATAGATCTTTATGCGGATTTTGCAAGACATCCTACATTGCAGAGTCTCCACTGCTAGTATTTTTACTTCATTAAAATTAGAAAGTAGTATTCAGTGGCAGGCAGAACTTTTTTTTTTTTTTACTTTTTTCGGGCGAATGGCGGGCAGAAATTAATGCATTATTATTTTAACATATTCGGAAACAAATCTGGCGTACTTACGTATTCGGAAACAAATCTTTTCATCTTTTCTTTTACATAATTTGAACCAGAATTACGAGTGGATTCCAATCTCTATTCATAGCAAATGCACATAATTCAAAGAAAAAGAAATTAAAGAGATTATTGTTTTTGTGTTCTCTTTATTTTTTGGTCTGTCTATGTTTTTTTTTTTTTGAAGTAGCGGAGGAAGGAAAAAATTAAATAGTACATTCACTCTAATATTTTTTTATTTTAAAAAATATAAACTTTTCAATAAAGTAATAATAACCAATTCTTTAAATTTTGAATTTAAAATTTTAAAATTCAAATAATTAATAGTTAATAATTAATTAACAAAAAATAATTATTAATAATTAAATTGAATTATGAATCAACCTATCATGACAATCCAAATTTCAACAAGAATAATTTTAAAATTTGACCTGCTATGATAACACAATTGAAACAAAAAAGGAAAATAAGATATTGACAGAGATTGTAAGATTTTTATAAGAAGATTATATTAATTTTTGAAGACAGGAAACTAACAGAGATAAATCGAGAAGGAGAAGGTTGAGTTTAGAGAAAGCCCCTTATAGCCAGCGGTATAAATGCAAGAGCTGGATTTTGTCTTTGTCACTTTTCGATAGGCAAATTTCTATGCTTAAGATACCCATTTAATATATAAAAAGTTAAATATAAAAATAAAAAAATAATTTTAAAAATATAAAATAACTTTAATATTTTTATTTTTAATAATTAAATAATGATTAATAGATTATATTAAATAATAATTAAGTAATAATTACAAAAACAAAATAAACATTTCATATAATTCTTTTTTTCCAATTCTATTTTCTTTGCCTTACCAAATATGCCTTTGGTAGTGATTAGCTGAAGTTATTAAGTTTTTTTTTTTTAATTCTAGCTCATTTATAAATGCCTTGTTAATATGAATGAATGAGTAGGCCTTCTTTCATTCTTCTATAGTTAACTAAAAAAATTTTCAGAATGCCCTAGGGCTAAACTGAGATTGACCTTCATTGTGCAGGGTTGACTGCCTCCCTTTGACCCAAGAGATTGGCTATACAAGGAGATGATGCTCCGTGCAGTCCTGTTGGATCTTAAGAAATCATAAGTTGAATTAGGTCCAACCGCTCATTAACCTATCGAATTAACACTTAATAATTTGTAGCAGTTAAATTATATAATTGATGACTGATAATTGTCTTTGATAAGGATTAAAATTGAATATAATTCTTTATATATTTATTATTAAGTTTTTTAATAAATATATGATGTGTAACAATTTTTTTAAAGGCTAATCATGCCATACTTAGCCACAAAAATTATGCAAAAATTATATATTTATTAAAAAAATTTATAATAAAAATATGATTACAAATCTTCTGCAATAAGAGATTTGTATAATAATATCCTGTGAGGAAATTTTTGTCCTTTTTTTCGTTGGTTCACTTTTTGGATTACAGATGAATATGAAAAGTAAAAATTATAATTTTAAGGACAAAAATTTTAATTATAAAAAAATTATACTTTAAAATTGTTAATTATATAGTTTAATTAAAATTTTTGAAGTGTAATTTTTTTACATAATTAAAATTTTTACCCTTAAAGTTATAATTTTTATCTTTTATATTTATTTTTAAACCTAAAAAATTTAAAAAAAAATGGTAAAAACTTGTCAGTGCACAAATAGGAGAATTGTGCTCCAAAAATATAAGTATCTGTGTGTAAATATTTTTCATTGGCTCTCGTAAACACCTCACATCCCACTCGTCTATCAACCAAATATGCGATACTTTACTTATTTTAGCGCCTAACTTCTGCTTGACTTTATTTATTTTAGTGCCTAACGTCTGCTCGACACAAGTACTAAATTAAGTATAACTTATATATAACATTTTCAAAGTATAATTTTTTATATAATTAATTTTTTTAAAAAAAATTATAATTTTTATCTTCCATATTCGTTTTTTAACCCAAAAAATTAAAAACTTGTTATTGCACAGATCCCCTGTTACAAAAGAATTGTGCTCCAAAAATATAAGTATCTGAATGTAAACTTTTTTCATTGGCTCTCCCATAAATACCTCACATCCCACTCGTTTGTCAACTAGATATGCAATATTTTGCTTATTTTAGCACCCAGCTCTTGCCTGATCTAGGTACTAAATTAAGCATAACTTATTATTAAAATTTTTAAAATGTGATTTTTTTTTATAGTTAAAATTTTTATTCTCAAAATTGTAATTTTTATCTTTTATATTTATATTTAAACCCAAAAAATTTAAAAAAAAAGAAGGAAAAAATTTGTTATTACACAAATCCTCTTCTACAAAAGATTCATGTTTGAAGAATATAAATATCTGAATGTAGATTGTTTTTTTCTTTTTTTCATAAGCTCTCCCATTAACACCTTACATCCCACTCGTCTATCAACCAGGCATGCAATATTTTGCTTATTTTAGCGCCTAGTTCCTGCCCGACCCAGTTACTGAATTAAGCATAGCCTCCTAGGACTGTTCATGTGTTCCATTTGCTTCAGATTTTCAGTTCATGTCGGACACGTGTGTTGAAAAAAATTATTAATTTTGATTTCATGTGAATTATCATTAATTAATTATTAGACTTGTTAATAAATCATATAAATATCATAATAATTAATTTAGTAATAACAACTATAATAAGTAGGATATGCATAAATTCATTGAGAGAATATAAACCCAATTCACATTCTATTTATAATTAATTACTCTTTTATATTAACAAGGATTAAGTCGTAATATAACTTTAGAAAAATTGACTTACTTTTTCTAAATTAATTTAAGGTATTGTGAGTTGTACCCTCTTTCTATTGCCATCTATTTGACAATCACAAATCTAAGTATTATATCTGATATGATCAATTTATTCTTTCATTATTTTTTAACAATGTGTACTGTTCAACTCTTCTAGTTTGATATTATCTCTCCTTCTCCACGAATAAAGAGAGAAAGAAAAGAAAATTTAAAGCAAGACAGTCACGCCTTTGATTTTTTAAAAGTATATTAAAATTCAATTCAGAATTGAAAAACCTAATTTAAAATAGGTGATAGGGCCTTATGATATGCTTCAACAACTTTATTCGAGACATGTCTGAGAGAAAAAGAAGAAAAAGAAAAAGGAAAACTGAAGGACGGTAAAGGGACGATTCTCAAGTTGAAAGAGTGAAATTGCCTTTTGGTTCTGCTTTTTGAGTTTGGAATTTAAACCCCTTTTTTCCTAATATCAATCAACTAAGCAGTATTCAGGAACTCCAACATTTACTCCCAGCCACTAGACATTCCAATAAAATGGGTAGCTTTGAAACAGAGTTCGTTTACATATTTAGGCGTAGTAAGAAAAGAATAAAGCTTACAACTACCATTGGTGGATATAATTAAGCCCTTGGTAGTTCTTTGTTATTCTCATTGAAAAAGATCTCCCCAATCATGTGAGGGAACTCCGCTGCAGACACAATCGACATGTATTAAATGTTTGAAATAAAGTATCATTTGTACAAAGCGAAAATGAATTTATCTAACACATAAACACACACCCCTTAATCAAATATATTTCTTCCATGAATGATTTGGTCATTATACTATTTGCCAATCCCCACTAATAACTTTTCAGAGCTCCTAACCTTAGATCTAACAGGGGAGCATAGTGCCAAACTTTTCATAACCCCACTAGCTTTTACCTTTCCTTTTCTTTCCCTTTCCCTTTGCTTCCCAACTAATACCCCCACCACCCTACCATGCCCATTCCAATATTCTCTTCCTTCTGGACCACCTCTCTAGTCATTCATATTCCTCTGCATTAAAATCAAAGCTTGCTTCACTTTCTCTCATCTTAGACCTCTTCACCAACATGCCTTTGCTTCTTGAATATCCATTTGTCTTCTTTTGCATTCTCTTCCCCTGCTTTCTGGGTCTTGCTACCTCAGACGCAACCACAGTTCAGCCAATCTTCCCACACCCATCTCCACCAGCAACAATCCCCGCATTTCCACAACAATCCGATGTTACTGGATGCTCTCTGAACCTCTCAGACGAGCTATTCCAAGGGGTAAAGACTGCATGTGGCGCAACCAAAGAGGGTGCAGGTGGGGAGCTCCATCGGAGCCGGTGCTGTCCGGTGCTGGCAGCATGGTTCTACTCTGCCTACTCTGCCACTGCTCTTGGATCGCCAACTCATACCACATCATATGACATGCCATTGCTGCCAGATGATTCAGAAACCTGTGTGAATGGCTTGGGAAAGGCTTTGAAACTGAGAGGAATTGAGCTGATTCAGCCAAATGAGACCTGTGATGTGGTGTATTGCTATTGTGGCATTCGACTTCACCCCTTGAGTTGCCCAGAGGCATTTTCGGTTACCCATAGCGGGCAACTTGTTGGGAACAAAAATGTGAGAAGGTTGGAGAGAAATTGCTTGAGTAGTAGCACCAATGTCAATAAATTTCCAGGTCTTGGTGGGTGCTCCAAGTGCTTGAACAGTCTCTATTTGGTGAGTTATTCTTCTTAATCGATTTGTGTTTTGCTCTGTATTTTGTTTTCATGTTCTTTCCTATAGCATTTCTTGGAATATCGCCATTTGGGATTTGATGGATCTTGTTGAAAATTGAAGAAGAAATGAAATCAGTGGCTTTCGTCTTCAGTTTCTTTAAGCTTGATAATTGGGAAAATCATCTTTTGTTTTCCTTCGGGTGCCCCTAACTTTCTGAGTTTTTACGCGCCTGAAGAGCTTGTTTAGTTCACAAACGTAAAGAGAACCAATAGCATTACAGCTTTATCAAAGACAGTTAAATTTTTTATTTCCAGAAATCCCAGTCACTGGAAAATTAGTGAAAAAGACGGTTAAACCACTCATATGTCTTAAAGTCAAACTCTTCAAAAAAATTCTAGCCATTTATAAAACTGATTAAGCACATGCTATGTCGCTACTCTGGTCCTATGAAATAAATAGGAACGTTTATATTCTAGGTATTGAGACATTTGAGTTAGCAGTCCTTTTAGTTAGTTCTGTCTTTGCTTTTAATAATTGCGGTAGCAAAATTTGCAAATTTGGGATAAATTATTCGCATGTATCTTCATGTGTAGAACAAACTAAATTGTCTGTTATGACGATTAAGCCTTTAGCTGTTAAATGGATGGCTAGTGGTGACATCAAAATTGCACTTTTAATCTCAAATCTTCCTTTTGGCACATGGTACCTAAGCAATTGAGATCTGACTATCTGCCTGACCCTTCTGAAGTAATCATCTTATTAGCTGACATTGTCAAATTCACATTCCCAAATAAACACGTACTTACCAGCATTACTTGACAACCACATCTGTAGCTTCTGGCTTACAGGGAGTTCTAAAGTTGTTTGCGTTTGAAGATATTACCCTGGGATGTTGTAGCACTAAGAAATATAAAAATAATGCTCATAGTGCTCAGCCTTGAATTGAGCATTGACTATTTAAAGTTTTATGAGTGGATGTTACTCCAGCCAAAATGTTATTTTAACAGACTTTGCTGTACCAAACCTCTTTATGCTCTCAATCATGAATCACTTGTGTTTGATGTTGTGATTAAAATATTGACTTGTACGCAGCTCACCAAGAAGACTTCAAATTCAAGCAAATCAGAGGACAGGACCACCAAGATCCACAACAAAGATTGTGAGCTCATGGGCTTGACATGGCTTTTGGCTAAGAACCAAACAGCTTATATTCACACAGTTTCTGGGGTTCTACGCGCTTTGATGTTGAGCACTGATAGCCCTTACCCAAAATCCTGCGCTTTAAACAGCGATGGAAAGCCTCTAGCTGTTGATTCCTCTGAGATCTCTGATCACTCTTCATCCATCAAACACCATGCACCCATTTTTCCTTGCTTGTTATTGCTTTGTTTGCTACTACTTCTGCATCTTACTGTGTTATCAGCAACAAAAGATTAATCTCAGCCACGACATTTTGTAGATCTGAATATTTGTTTTGGTGCTTCAAGTGTTCTTTAATAGTTTAGGCGAATTAAATCTGTAATTTTTCCTAGTTACTTATTATAACAGGTGGAGTTTATTACACGATAATCCCATAAAGTTTGGTTAAATTATACTTACTATCTCTCTTGTTTTGAAAATTATACTTGATACATATTGAAAAATTACAGAAACACTCGTTATCGCATAGGTTCTTTAGAAGGTCCTTCTCTACACTTAATTATTAAAGATTTGGCCATTCTCAAAGTTTTGCAAAGGAGATACTCCTTTTGGGAAAAAGCAACATTGCCAAACTCTCGTCTCTGTAAATCCAAGTTGTAGGCCCCATAGTCACAAGAAAAGGTGGTGGTCTTTTCCGGACAAGATTGGGTAAAATTTAAAAGAATATATATATATATATAATTTATTTTTTTGTAAATAATCTTGAAATTACTTTTTATGATAATGAGTTACAATTGGTGACAAATTACCGTCTTCTTCTTGATTTGTTAATCTCGCGCTCAATATAAAAGTTTGTGAAATTATGTTATTCATACAACAAATAAAAAAAAATTAACGCCAAGATTTGAATGGTTTTTTCTGCTGGATAGTCTCAGCAGTCAGTTTCAAATTTGACCTTTCCCCTCAGAAGTAGGTTTAAACTGTGCGTTCATAAATGGGACCAACCTCCCCCCTCCCCCCCCCCCCCCCCCTTTTTTTTTTCTCTTTTTTTTTTTGGCTTTTAGTTTTGAGTTGTCTCACCCTAACCATCTTCACCATTTTAAGGACCATTTTACCTATTTAATCTGTTTACGATAATTAATTTATGTCATCGAAAACAACATCATCAAGCAACCACATGCATTATAGCAATTATTTAATTGCATTAATAGCCAAAAAATTGGTAAAAATAATTAAATATGCAGAATGGTTTTTAAGATCACCTTCGATCACTTGGCCATTTCTCCCCTAATTCTTCACAAGAAAGAATCTTCCAGTTCATCCCTGACGTGGGTCCATTTAAAACCAGCGGAACAACCCTTAAAACGGCCAGAACCACAAGCAGTCAGTGGGAGTTACAAACGATCGAGAAACTGCGATCCTCTGCTATGTAACACACCATTTCATTCTGCACCCTCCTCATCTGCCACTGATTCCCCCCGTAGGCTCCTTGAAACTTAAGTGTCCCTTTGCAACCACAGTGCTTATCTTGAGGTGCATGTAACGTTAAAAGCCATTTACCGTTTAATAATACATCTGTATGGTGGTGATCTGAAAGGACGGTCGTAATAACGCCATGTGTCAGAAAGAGACGAAGGATGGCTGTTTTTTTTTTGTGGGGTTCAACACACGTGTCAGGCATTGGCATCCCCTGATTTTGTGATGGACCCATGCATGAACCGTGGTTTCACACTGCATTTTGCGTTTGTTCACTTTCTATATAAACCCTATTCCACTCCATACCATCAACACCATCTCTACCTGAGATTACTGTTGCTTATGCCTTCCTTGTCTCTGTGGTACTCAACTCTCTTGTGCATTACCATAGTAGTCATGTCTGCCTCCGTTGATCCTCTGGTGGTGGGCCGTGTGATTGGCGATGTTGTGGACATGTTTGTTCCAACTGTGAGCATGTCTGTGTACTTTGGTGCAAAGCATGTCACAAATGGCTGTGACATCAAGCCCTCCATGGCTATTAGCCCTCCAAAAGTCACTCTCACTGGCAACATGGATGAACTCTACACCCTGGTAAAGTTGGAATCTTCTTCTATTGTGTCTCTCTTTCTTTCAGATCTTGCATGCATGGGGTTTTGAGTTTTTCTTTTTTGGTTGGTTTTTTTCTTTTCTTTCATTCTGCTCGGAACTTTTGCATGTGGTCACTTCTTTCTACTTTGAGGGAATGAGTTTATGGACTATGCATGCAGGTCATGACCGACCCAGACGCGCCCAGTCCCAGCGAACCAAGCATGCGCGAGTGGATTCACTGGTTAGTCAACTAATTGTTTGGTTTTTTTTTTTAAATAGATAATTCAATAGCGCTGCTTATTAATCTTCTAATATTTGTTCTAGGATCGTTGTTGACATCCCCGGGGGAACTAACCCAAACAGAGGTAATCAAATAAAAACTTCTTGAACTGTTCATGGCCATTTTTCATTTTCCATGACCGAAGAAAATGTTTCGTTTTCTCAAGATTCAAAATATACCTCCCGAAAGTTGCATGCATGAGTGGAGTTTAGTTTTAGTTCTAATCTTCGTATTCATGTTCATGAATCAATGATGATGCACAACTTTTCTTTATTCTCATGCTTGTGAATTGTGACATGAAAAAAAGGCAATAGCTGCTGGCCTGAGACTGAGACTGAGACTGACTCTACTCTAATTCCGTGTCAGATCTCAGATATTTGTTGACACCATAGGGCGAGCTAGCGTCGCAAAGAATCTTAGGCTTATTTGCTGGCATGCATTCGCATGTTTCAGATCCTTCTCTGAAACACAGAATTTCAGGGTTACATCACATCCTGGTCTGCCCCGTTTCTATCTATCAAATACTTCCCTCGCACCTGTCCCCTGCCACATAATCTCTCCAATTTTGGACCAAATGACCTTTCCTCTCCACCTGTCTTTCTTGTGTCTGCTCTATACGCGTGGCACAGCCTAAGATTATATTCTAGTTTTACCGTCTACTTCGCTTTTTACCTTATATTCGTTCAATTTCTTCTTTGCACGCGCGCGCTCACCGCACGTTTGTTTGTCGATGCACCAATTCAAATGACATGTGGCTCCCTGAAGACTCCCCTACCGCAATATCATCACACGTAGCTGTAGTCATAATACAAGCGGCAAATATGAAGCTTGCTAGCTCATATATTTGTTATATAATTGAAAAAAAAGAGGAATGAGCTTTAGTTCTCGTAAACGTGCTAAATAATACGCACATTTCTCATGAAAACTTCAGCATCTTTTCATTGCCAAACCTGCAAATACATATGTTGAAGAGAAGAGAGTAAACAAAAGGTGATGGAAGGGATTAATAATGATGCACTTGCAGGGAAGGAGATTCTGCCATACGTGGGGCCTCGACCGCCTGTGGGGATCCATCGCTACATATTGGTGCTGTTTAGGCAAAAGCAGGCACTAGGCCTGGTGGACCAGCCAGCATCGCGAATTGGGTTCAACACCCGCTTCTTTGCTAGGCAACTGGAATTGGGCCTCCCGGTGGCCACCGTCTACTTCAACTCTCAGAAGGAGCCTGCAAACAGGAGGCGCTGAACCATGTCTCCAGATGGAATGCAAGAGTGTATACTTATCTATATATCTATCTATCTATATATTTATATATAGTTAGTAAACTTAAATAAAGGGGGGGGGGGGGGGGGGGGAAGGTTGTATAGTTATATATATATATAGAGTTGATCAGTTTCAGACAGAAAACTGACGTGGTTTGTGTGTATAGGTCCAGTTTAATTCTTGATCTCTCTCTGCTGCTGCGGTGTGATAGTGAATTATGAAGACAATAGGGAGACAGGAGTACTGGCAAGCAGACCGTATCTCTTGGCTTCGTATTTTTTCTGTATATGCTTCTCCTTTGGTTATCCTATATATAAATGACTCCTCATGTGTGTCCATCTATATACCTGTGTGTGTATACTATCTAGTGGGTTTCTGTTCGGTGCCTTTGATTGAAGCCTCTTTATCCTAACGCCTCACTTATCGTCAATTTACTAATTAGTAACAAGATTTAAAATAATGGAATAAGGATATTGATGCGAAGAATATATAGAGCAAAAAATTATCTAACCAGCATCTGTTATACTAAATCACAAGATATATATACACACTATTTTTCTTTTTCGATAATTACAAATACAAACCGACACCTTAACTACTACAATAAAAAGGAAAAAAAGTTGTTGACAATAAGGCTTAAAACTAGCTATTAGCTGATCCGGAATTAATCTGACATTAAATGATAAAAACCTTCTAAGGAAAGCCTGAATGTCCAACCTTCTAAGGAAAGCCTGAATATCCATTCGTATGACCTATAATGAAACCAGAACTTGGTGCTGCATCTGGGGGAGTCGACATTGCAAGCTTGCGAAGACCAAAAGCATAATTGGAGAATTCTGAGGATTCACAAGTTCCTGCTTAAGGATAAAATGCAAACCCTGTCTAATAGCTGCTAACAACAATCTGCATTTAGGATGCCGATATTTATTCTCCCAAACCCAAGCCCAAAACATACTTTGGCCAAAACCAAACAAGTATTGAAATTCGATATTATGCTTGGCGAATATTCCTATCCGCTACCCAACAACATACGTGCCACTGCTCACGAGGCAATTGACCATTCCAAATAGGAACCCTACTAACTGGTGATCGTGGAACTTGCTTATGTGAATCATCCTGGCAGTATTGATTGGAAAGCCTAGCAATTAAGTGTAATGCATACTCCGGACAACAATCTATATTCTCAAATATTTTCCTATTACGACATTGCCACATAACATACAGAGTAACCATGCAAATCATTCGTTGTTTCTCACCTTTATGACTTTTGATAGGTTAAAATCAAGCCAATATTGAACCCATGTCAGAATGTCAGTTCAAGTTGATCAACTCGTATACCCAATGGGGAAGTAAACCATACTACTCTAGCAAAGGACATAATAAGAAAACATGATTAGCTGTTTCATCCTGTTCGTGGCAAAATGGACAACTATCCTTTATTGGTAAGTGATGTTGGGGAAGTACCGTTGTCAAAGGAAAAATATTCCTCTGTAGTCACCACAAGAAAACAACCACTCTAAATGACAATTTAAGCTTCCATAACTTTGCCCATTCATGACAATGCAATTATTCACCCTATTGTGATTCTTGTAATCTATACCTATCTGAGACTATATATTGAACTGAGGAATTACCCATCCATATAAAAGAGTTTTTCTGACCTGTTATTGAAAACGAAACCGAGAAAATTTGCCTAATTTGCTCCATAGAATAAACTTGAGTAAGTCATTGTACATTCTGTTTACCCTGATTGTTCAAAATAAAGTCTCCCACCCTATTATATAGAATTGTTCGACTTAACTGTATTGGCTACCAATAATGGCTAGATAAAAAAATATCCCTAACGTCACCTACTCTCCATTCTAGGTTTACACAGATCAGAAATCCAGCCTTTCGAATTGCTTTCCATATCCAAGATGCGGCTGATGTGAAAACTAGACTTTCGAATTGCTTTCCATATCCAAGACGTGGCTAAATGAGTTGTCAAACAACCCTTAGAGCTATTTGAATAATATTTAGGTCTCAAAATACATGTAAATAATGACCCAATCTCGTAAAATTAACCACCAAACCTGCTTTGTTAAAAGTGTTTTGTTGGACAAATGTGTTTTTTTAATTCCTAGACCCTTTAAATAAGTCCGTTAACATATTTTAGACCATTTTCGCTACTGCCCACTTCGTTTAGATTAGAATATCTCCAAAAAAAAGTTGGCCAATTTCATGTCAATCTCATGACAATACTTTTTAGGAAGCTCAACGTAAGATGGATATGTCAACAAAGGAATTCAAAACTGATTTAATCAATGTAAACCTTCCTGCCTGACAAAGTAACATTGACTTCCAAGCTTACAAGCTACAACCTATTTTCTCCACCACCTCCCTATACACCTTAGACTTACCCCATCTTATATCAATATAAGCACTTAAATATTTTCTAAGACGAGGTGAATTTCACGCCAAAAATGCTAGATAACCTTTTCTTGATTTGAGGTAGTGCATTAGGACTGAAAATTACTACTGATTTTGCAATATTAACACATACTCCTGACAAAAAAACTATAATGAGACAAAATGTCATGAACCTAGTAACACATAGGCTCTGTAGCTTGAAAAAAAGAGTAGTGTGTCATCAATATACATTAAATGTGAGGAAGGTTTAGATAAACAAGCAATCTGAATACCCTTCCAATTTTCACTCCATTTCACGTATATGATAAAATATTAGCACACACAATAAATAAATATAGAAAAAGAGGATCTTGGTGAAGGCTTTATTGAGGAGAAAACAATTCTATAAGATAACCATTGGCAATCGCTTGATATGAAATCGTGCTAACACATCACATAATAAGTCAAATCCAAGATAATGGATACCTCATTGCTTGAAATATAGCTTTCAATAATTTCCAAGAAACTTTATGAGGAGCCTTGGCAATATCCAACTTGTAGGCACACCAACTTGAACAAACACCTTCTTTAATCGATTATAGAGCACCTTAAAAATTAACTTATAACTTACAATACAAAGACTAATAGGTCAATAATTCTTAAGAGATTGAAGATTATCACAGTTAGGAATCAATATGATGTATGACTGATTTAAAACTTTCAATAAATACCCAAGTAAAAAAAAAAAACCCCAAGAACCAACTATATCAAATTCTCTTTCATCATGTCCTTATACACAATAAAATCTTGCATGAAAATCATTAGGCCTTGAAGCACTATTTGCTTTCAACTGAAATGTTGCATCAATTTTAGAAATCATAATATTTGTAAGAGGCCCTTGAATATGTTCATATGAAAGAGTAAGAAGTCCAAATTGACTTAATTCTCCCATAATTTGGTCTACTGATATGTTCGCTTGGACTTCAAAAACTTGTTGAAAATAATCATATGTCATGCTTTCAATATTTTGCAAATCTTGAACCTAATTTCCTTCTTCACCATGAAGGCAAGAAATAGATCTATTAATTTTTTGTGCTTTAACCAAATTATGAAAATACTTAGTATTATGATCTTTATTCACATACTTACCTCACCTTTTGAGCTCACAATAATTCTTCACAATTATATCAAAATTCTAGATTTTGACAAACCTCCTTTTCAAGGGTAATCAAATCCTTACTTAGAAGCCCCTCTTGTATATTCATTAATTGTCTTCCTAAAAAAGTAGTATGATCCTTCTATTGCCTACTTAAATTTTATTCCATTCTTAAAGCTCTCTTCTAAAAAAGTAATTTTTATTCCATTTTTCATGCTTTAACCAAATTATTAAAATATTTAGTATTATAATTTCTATTCACTAACCATACTTACCTCACCTTTTGAGCTCACAATAATTCCTCACAATTATATCAAAACTCTAGATTTTGACAAACCTCCTTTTCAAGGGTAATCAAGTCCTCACTTAGAAGCCTCTCTTGTATATGCATTAATTGTCTTTCTAAAAAAGTAGTATGATGCTTCATATTGCCTACTTAATTTTTATTCCATTCTTGAAGCTCTCTTCTAAAAAATTAATTTTTATTTCATTTTTCATGCTCTAACCAAATTATTAAAATATTTAGTATTATAATTTCTATTTACTAACCATACTTACCTCATCTTCTGAGCATACACTGATTCCTCACAATTATATCAGAACTCTAAATTTTGACAAACCTTTTTTTCAAGAGTAATAAAGTCCTCACTTAAAAGCCTCTCTTGTATATGCATTAATTGTCTTTCTAAAAAAGTAATATGATACTTAATATTACCTACTTTATTTTTATTCCGTTCTTGAACTCTCTTCTAATAGTACTTAACTTACTAACCACTTGAAAACCATATGAACTAGATATCCATTCATTCTAGACTCTATGTACAATATGATTGCATTGTGTAAACATAAACTAAAAGTTTTCAAATTGAAACTAGCAATTTCTAAACATCAATAAAATATCAATACAAAACACCAAAAAGGAAAAGCTGCTAATGTAAGTGTTTGTAGACTTGAATGAGGATATAACTCAAGCCAAAAGGGATTACACAAAACACGATCTAATCAAGCCCATACAACATCTTCTCCTTATCTATTATTTGTCCATGTATACCACCTTCTATTAGGATTAATGTCTATAAACTGGCATGCATCTAGCACTTCTTGTAGCTGATTTTCACTTTATATCATAGAAACATGACTTTTTTCTTTCCTTATGAATACACAATTTGATTAAAATCCCTAATTGCTAACCAAGGCTTATCAACATAATTTACAGTGCTTTTAAACTAATCCCATAGAATATAATGCACAAATAAATTAAGAAAGCCATAAAGGTGAGAGAAAATCACTAACCTTAGGAGTTAAAAACCTTTAAATGTAGTCTGAAGAAGAGTCTAAAAGATGACAATTGAATCCCTCTTGGCAACCTAAAAATATCCACCCCTTTAGCCATCTACATCACTGCCAAACACTTGACTGTATCTAAAAGATTTGAAACTTTTATAAATTCTATTCAACGTCTATTTAGTTTCTATTAAAAAAAGAAAATTTAGACTATATTTACATATTAAGATATATAACTTTTGAACTGTTATAACTGTACCAAACCCACAATAATTCCAACTTCACACAATTATAGTGATTGTGGAAGCTTTCATGAAAAGCATCCTGAAACCTAACAGATGAATGAGATGATTGACTTCGATCTTCCCCCACCTCCAGAATTATATCAAGTACCATATTGAACCTGCGTTTAACCCTTCTCATACACAAATCCTCCCACCTCCGACATTTCTTGCAAGATGAAACCATAGGCCAAATTGTAAAAAATCGAACATGTTCAATATTTGTCAAATACACCATGTCCAGTTCACGACAACTTGTTATAAGAGGAGGATCCATACTATTCCAAGTCCAACAACCCGTATAGCGATAGCCCAATAAAGAAAGCGAGATATACATTAACCATCGCCCCAAAAAAAAAGGATTTATGGAGAGATTGGCATGAACTCAAGCTCCTCTGGAAGATATGACAAAACACATCTAGCCCAAGTCATTGATGCAGTACGTTGGAGAGCAAAGGGAAATAAAGCCTAATCTATAACTCCTTTAGGCCAATAATGCATAGCAAATCCATAACTGTAATCCCTGTTAACCATAAGGCCCACCCATTGTGAAAAAATCGGATATGTATATGGATTCAAATACATCTCAGGCCAGCCTAGCTTAAGTCGTGGAAGCCCAATGTTGGAGCGGAATAAATTAAGATAGATGCTTTCTACCTGGGTCGAAGAATTTACCTAGGCCTATTTCAAGTGTTCTAACGTAGCCCGCTTTTCAAAGAGCTCAATGGAACAAATGCCTCTAACCTGCACCGCCACGTCATTGGATTGCGTCACTTCATCATTAAAATTTTTCAGTGACCCATGCAGAGCCCCTTTCTTCGCACACACAAGCTTTTTGTAGCGGTGCCATTGTGTTAATATCAAATGCATCATTTCCCATATCGGTGATATGAAATTCAGTAACACGAAAGTCGATGATGCTCTGGTATATTACAAAACTTAGCATTCCCCTCTTGTTCCTGCACGTGTCCTGGATCATTCTGCTCTGGTTGAATCACTAGCAAAAAAGGCAATTCAGATCATTCTAATGGAGCTAAAATCTCATTCATTTCATCATTCTGACTAGGTAAGTGCGCCCCCAAATCTTGCTCCATTACTTGCACATTATCATCGTGCTCCATAGAAACGTGGTCCCTAGAGAGATGCTCTTTAAGATCTAATTCCGTTGACTCTGAGGTAGAATTATTCGAAGCAACTGATTCTTCAGATAAACCAAAATATCCTGAGAGTGGATTGCGTAACATTGCTAAATCATTAAGGGAAAATGGAGTAAAATCTTTTACCATGTAACAACTAGCATGAGAAGCCTCTATTCAATGAATTCTAGTTGTTTTCCGAGTTTGGTATTCAGCACAAAATGCAATGTTGAATTCTGACACAAATAGGAAATGAAAATATGGAACAAATTCAACCCCATAATGCTCAAATATACGATCCGTGTGCATTTGGACTGCATGTTTCACCATAGGCAAATCCCAGTGACAATCTCGATCAATGTGTCCAATGCGACCACAGTGGCAACAAATTCGAAATACCCTCTCATACCTACAATCCGCTCACATCCGATACCCATCATCTAATTTAACTCTAAACGCCATTAACGATGGTAGTGAAAGACCTACTAAAACTTTAACTCTCATAAAATGAATGTTGTGTGTTGGTCCTTCTATAGCGTCGAACCCTGCAAAATCCCCCAAGATATTACCTAATACTTCAGCAACTCCTTGATTAAATACTCCAGTGGAAGTCCCCAGACTTGAAACCAGATAGGTACCTGAGCAACCCATAATCTAGACAATACCATATTGGGCTGCCATTTCTCAACAGCCGTGAAGAAATTATCAATCGCCCAAGGACCATGATTAAGAACATACTTTTGATCTTGGTAATCTTCAAACCTCAACAAATATATATTCCTGTCCCTGCCAACCATCGTAACATAACCTTGAAGCCTTCACGCCAAACACAACATCTTTTGCATTCGATGAACAGGAATTCGCTTCTCATCCAAGAGAATACCCAACAACAACCCGCCCAGTGATTACATGAAGAAGTAAGCAATGATGAATCAAATTGCAAATAGGGCCCCTGTTTTGGCAACTGGAAAGTAGAGACATTGTAACCAGCATCTCCACCCCCATCTAATTGCGAACTCATTGTCTTATTCCCTGCATGACTTCTTTCAGTCCAGCCATGCCTTCTTGGAAATTGATATCTTCTATACATCTTGTGCACTGACAAAAGAACAAGGTTGTGACTCACATAAACCAAATAAGACCACTGTATGTGTATCTTGGCAATATCGAATTATTAGAGATTTGATTTATACACAAGATGTGATTGATTGTACTGATTGATTATATCTTTATTATCATGATGTATTTCTTTTTTTAGGCTTAGACTCTCCCAATATATACAAGCTTATCTTTGAGATTCAATTATATACATCCTTCAAATCTTTTCTTAATTTCTTTCTTTCTTTCTTTATAACATGGTATCAAATCCCCTGCCATTGGGTTTTAGAGAACATAGAGCTTTTTTCATATTAGAAAAAAGGCACATTTTTCTATTTTTCCTCTCCATTATTCTTGTCAATGACATTGCCCCCACCACCATCCTTAGAAGGCTTCGATTTGCTGGCTAGTCAAGTTTTATTGGCATTCGACTCCCTACATGCCTTCACATGCCACCCCACCTTTTTGTGCATGAAACTCATGTGCCATGCTAACCTGTGACATGGATCTACGTCCAAGACCTTTTTGACCTTGTGTGCTAAGGTGGACTTGCATTTAATATGGCATCTTGTTGACATGTCACCTTGCTAATGTGGCATGTTACATGTGGTAGATACTTTGTTGGTATAACATGTTAATGTGTCATCCTATTATTTGTTCCTGCTAATGTGGTTGACACTGTGCTAATGTGGCAGAACCCTACCTGAAGTTCTTTTTCTTTTTGTGAGATATTTTCATCTTTAAGGTCTTATTTTTTTGGTTAATTTTGTTTTTGTGTCATTGTTTTAACATATCAAACAGGCAAATTTGATGTTACACAACCTATTTCAATTATTTTTACTGGATCTAATTATCAACATTGACTTAAAGCAATGCGTAGCTACTTAAAAGGCTAAAAATTATGGAGGTATGTGATAGGAGGCATTAAATTCCCAAAAAAATAAGGATGGAAAAGCTAATGAAAAATTTGCTAATAGATTAAAAGACTGGGATGTCAAAAATAATCAAATAATTACTTAGCTTTAAAATACATCCATTTTGAATATTCACCCTTAGGTTGGGCATTATAAGATAACTAAAGAAATGTGAGATCATCTTCAAAACTAATACATCACCTCAGATCTATCTCATCAGTATTAGTTGTTAAAGAAACTTAGTAGCTTAAAGCAAAAACTTGGTCAACCTATTTATGATTTCTTAGCCTAGATGAAAATTACTTGGAATTAGCTAACCTTCTAAGAACCGACTCTAAAAAATACTATTGATACTTAAGCTTTTGATGACTACTGTAACCATACCAGGCTCATCTAGTTCTTGATGGCTCTTACCGATGATTATGAACTTGTTTGAGCCTCTCTTTTACATCAAAGCCCTTGCCTACACTTAAGGATGCTTGATGATTGTGTTAAACAACTTCAAATAAACTAAGTTGGATAAAATTTGCAATATAGGATACAACTTAGATTGTTTCGTTGAAAATGAATTTCAATATTCAATTGAGCCTTCTAAGTGTAAGAGAGACATAAAAACTACCTAATTGAAGGGGGATTTTAATTAAATCTAACTAGCTTAAATTTAGATTAAATTAAAATTCATAACTACTAACAAAATTGTGTGAGTTAACAAGTAAGTGATAGACATGTGACTAGTTTTGGATTTGTCCCTTAATATCTACTATCCTCATCCTAATTCAATTATCATTGGTTTTGGCTTAAGAGTTCCTACATGTGTTCATGGTAATTTATCTTAAATTACCACACAAGATTCAAGACATTAACAATTTGATGTTGAATTGAGACCTTAACTCCACATTGAATCATTAATTCTTATTATTAAGATTAATGAATACTTGAATTTAGTGATTAATCCATCAAATTAGCTTCTGAATTATCACTCTGAGATGTTCAATTAACCAATTAAACTCTAAGGAGATCTCAAATCAAACATTCAAGCACATAATTTTTAACATACATTTCATCAAATATCTTAACTGCATACATGAAAAATTGAAGGTCAATAAAAAATCCAGCATTTAAAATTAATTCATTAATCTTCAAATACTTTTCTAATTAATGTCTAACTAGCCACTAATCAATGCCAATCCTAATTCATTACAAGTTTAACTAAGCAAATACATGAACAAGAAGTCGTGTAGAAAGAGAGGGAAGATAGAATATAAAATTTTAGCCAAAATCCCTTGCTAATATTTATAGATTCAACCTTCAATCAAAGGTCTTCCTCTTAACTAGCCATAAGAATGGAATTAATGGTTCATAGAGTGAAAATGATGGAGGAGAAAAGGAACGGAGTCACAGCCTATGGATGATGAATAGAGGAATGATTGATTTTTGCCTAAGCCTTCTCTTCCTTTTCTTCTGTTTGTTTTATCAGCTCTTTCACGTGTTTTTCATTTACTCTCCCTCATGTGCTTTTTACTCTGCTGTAGCCGTGCTATAATCTAATTTTTCCATGTGAAAATCTTCCATGTGACATGAGAGAGAGAGCCTAGAAATGTTTAAATCTAATGCATATAAGAGATAGCTCGAGCTTGCTCCATATTTTGCCCGAGCCCATCTCTTATATTCAATCCCACGTGAGAATCTTCCATGTGAGTTGGTGCAATCTCGTGTTTTCTGTTCTTTTCCATGTCAGACTTAGTGAACTTGAGACTTTATTTTCCATCACGTGAGAGTAATATCCTTGAATGTTTCTGGACCCTAAACCCATAGCTTGCTCATGCTTCCCTTCACGTGTTTCTTCTCTCTCCATGCTTATCACTTAATGCATGAATGCATGTATCAAGGAGTAGGCCCCCCTTATGCTAATGCCTTCTTCATCCAAAAATCCAAAAATCCTCGTAGCTTCACTTTCTATTCTGCTCCTCTCTCAAATCATGTTCTCCCCGTACTTCTTCCTCCCACAAACTTGAAACTTCTCATGCTTCTTTCCATGTGCTTCTTTAATGAAACAGAATCGTGTGTGATCTAGTGGTACATGTAAGAGTTATACCTAGGTATTGATGCTGTGTTTACATGGAAGAAGCTATGGATTTGTGCATGGTTAGGTGCCTCATATGTATATGTCAAGAAATAAGAAGCCTATGCCTTAGAGTAACTTCCTAGACTAAAGATTCCATATGAACCCGTGCCCCCTGAGAGAGAATGAATAAGAGGGCTGATACGTGCTACTTATGTGCACGGATGTGTGTTGAAAAACCTATGTATGGTGTATAAGTGTGAGTATGTTTTGAATCTAGTGAATCCCATGTGTGTTATTGTGTGTTTGAGTGTGTTGCTTTCTCAGCCTCCACGTGACTTCCTACATGTATTATTGCATATGTAAGCTGTCTTCTCTTCCCCAACAGGTACCTAGACTCATTCTTGTGTGTGATGAGTGTAAGAATGATGTAAATGGCCGTATATGAATGAATTGTTCTAAATGTGAGAATAATGTGGCACGTAAGAGAAAGCCATGGATATGTTTAATGGAATGAGCGATGAATGTGCCCATGTGAACTCATGTGATTTGGAAAATAGAGTGCCTCATATAAGATAGCTGTGGATCTCCATGCATGTGAGATTTAAAAAAATAAAGGGCTATGAGCTATCTACGTGTCTGATCTCCTTGCAAAAGAGAATGGAATGCATTACATTTTGAATGGGAATGAAAACCGTGGCTTTTCTTCTCTATTATTATTATTTTTTTAATTTCTAAACTTTCTATTAAAAATTCTAAACAAATATTCTCTTTTTAAATTTCATTTACCTAATGAAAATCTACAAAAATAATGGAAAACATTAATTAAGAAAATTTACAAATTTATTTAAAAGAATTTATGCATTAAAAATCAATAATTTTGCAAATTAATTTTTAAAGTGTAGAAAATGGCCAATAAAATCAATTATCATTTAATAAAATTCATTAAGCCATAGTTATTCATCAAAATGTCCAAATTAAAAGAAATAAAATATATAAAAATGATGTTTATCAATGCTTTTCCTCATATCAAATTTAAAGAAACTCAATAAGGTCTTCTCCAAGCTAAAATTGATCTTACTTTTTCAATTACCATTAAATTAGAAAAATTCTATTGTCATTATCATCAACTTGGAGTACCCTAATATAAAATGCAGGACTTGTAAAAAAAAAGGCCATATTACAACCAGTTGTTCTTCTTTGATATATTGATACTGTAAGAAGTAAGAACATTTGATTGAACACTGCTCTACTCATCCACTAAAGCCTGATCAAAGTAAGTTTCAACCTTGTTCCAATTCTTCCTCCTAGCTTGTGTTTACTATTGTCACTACCAATAAGGCCTCTTCCTTTGCTTCCTAAATCTTGCTTTCCATTAATGATCTTAATCATTTCTTAAGCAAGTTTTTTCCCATTCTGGTAACACTCTTATTGCTTTAGCAACTACACTAGGTGATGATCATTAGTGTTTTGATTTTGCTTGTTGTAATCATATGAATTCTTCATCCCATGCCTTTTTCTTCATATTTTTTAAAGATACTATCCATTTTATTCGCATTACTAATAGTTTTCTTATGGAAGTAAGTCATAAGATTCCCATCTCTTTACTTACTCTCATATTAACTTATGCCTATTTTGTTCCTAAACTAAATTATAATCTCATCTTGGTTGGAAGCTCTGTGACCTTGGCTATATTTTTACTTTTTCTTCCACTAGTTATGCTGTATAAGATCCTCAGATGGGGTAAATCATTAGGAATAAGCATAAAGTCGATAGAGGCTTATGAATTACTATATTCCTTAGTCCTTTATGCCAACCCTTTATATGGCTTCCACTATTTCTACTCTTTAGCTATGGCATCAACGTCTAAGTCCTAGTTCCCGTAACAAATTGCAACCACTTGTTTCTCAAGGCATTTTAAATTCTGTTTGGGAAGAATCTCTTCATTGTATTTCTTACCAAACAGCTAAACAACTTGCCTTGTCTTTTAATAAAAGTATTTCTATTTTTGCTTTTCCCTTTAATCTTGTACATTCTATTGTTCGGAGACTAGCTCCCACACCCATTATGGAAGATTATAAATATTTTGTAAAATTTTTTTATAACCATTCTTGCTTCACTTGTATATACTTAATAAAAATCGCTGAAAAATTTCTCAAGTCTACATTAACTATGCTACTATAGTTAAGTGTTAGTTTTCAAAACTGATTAAATTTTTTTTATCAAATAATGTCATGGAATGCTATAATTCTAAAATTTTCACATTTCTAGCTTAACAGGGTACTCTTTGTGAGTTTTCATGTCTTGGCATGTCTTAGCAAAATGGTCATGTTGAAAGAAAACGTCGTCATATCCTTGACTCTTTTCGAGCTATACTTATCTCTGCTTCTTATCCTAAACGTACTTAGGGTAAAGTTGCTTTCACTACTATCTATGTTATTAATCGTCTTCCCTCCTTTGTCCTTGATAATGTGTCTTCCCTTTAAAGTCTCTATCATACCTTTCTAAACTATATTTCTCTTAAAGTCTTTAGTTGTGCTTGCTTTATCCTTTTTCAACCTTATGAGTATACTAAACTTAAGCCACATGCTCATCTTTGTCGTTTTCTTGGCTATGGTGCTTAACATAAGGGCTTTTATTGCTATGATCCAATTTTTTAGCACATTTGTATCTCTTGTCATGTTGTCTTTTCGGAAGACATCATATTTTCTTTTATTTCTCAATTCAAGTATACTTCTCCCACTTCTACTCCTCTATTTAATAATCCTTCTATCGATTTATTTCCTTCTTATATTAATATTTTAGGTACTTTAGACACAGGTCTTCCAACTTTTGCCTCTTTTGCTGACTCTCCAAGTGAGTGCTGACTCTCCAAGTGAGCTTCCAATAAACTTTGATATTCCCACTCATTCGGATAATTCTTCCTTGCTTATCAATTCTACATCAAACATTGCTCCCTCTTCTATGCATCCCTCTCGTGTAAGAACTATTCCCACTTATATCCATGATTATCATTATTTTTCTACTAAACTTTGCCTTCATAAACCATAATTTTATCAAAAGGCCTATATAGATCTTCATTG
The DNA here is from genome assembly GCA_032878935.1 of Erythrophleum fordii. Taxonomy (NCBI): domain Eukaryota; kingdom Viridiplantae; phylum Streptophyta; class Magnoliopsida; order Fabales; family Fabaceae; genus Erythrophleum; species Erythrophleum fordii. The sequence continues at coordinate 48,360,413 of JAVQMF010000054.1, forward strand.
GTAACAAGCTATGCAAGAAGAACTACAAGCTTTAGAGGATACTGGTACTTAGGACATGGTTGAACTTTCTCCTAGTAAGGTACTTATGGGATGTAAATAGGTATACAAAATTAAAATTCAATCAGATGGCTTTATCAATTGTTATAAAGCTCGTTTGGTGGCCAAAGGATTCACTTAAAAGTGTGATATTGGCTACAAAAAAAAATGCTACTATTGCTTGTATCACTTCCATTCATGCCTTTCTTATCATTATCGCCTCACAAAATTGGGTCCTTAATTAGATAGATGTTAAGAATGCCTTCCTCAATGGTGAATTAGAAAAGAAGTCTATATGTGCCCACCTTCTGACTCTATTTGTCCACCTAACAAGGTAGGTCTTCTTCATAAGCCTTATATAGTCTTAAACAAACTTCTTGAGCCTAGTTTGTGAAATTCAATTTCACTATTAGTTAGATTGGGTTTTTATCTAATACATAACTCTGCTCTTTTTATTCGTAAGACTACACAAGATTTTGTGTTATTACTTCTTTATGTTAATGATACGATCATTATAGGTGATGATATAAATGGAATTGCTGACCTTAAGGAATCCTTAAGCTAACATTTTGAAATGAAGGATGTAGGTTCTCTCAATTATTTTTTAGGTCTTAAAATCCTTTCCTCTACAAATGGTCTCTTCTTCTCACAAATTAAGTGTGCCTCCAATCTTATCTCTCTAGCTGGTCTTGTTGATAGTCACATTAAATCCATTCTTCTCGAACCTAATGTCTAGTTTACACCTATAGATGGTACTATGCTTGATAATCCTACCTTTTATTGGTAGTTAGTATGTAGTCCAATTTACCTCACTATTACTTAGCCATACATCCCCTATGTTATTCACTTAGTCAGTCAGTTCATGTTAGCTCCACATTTCACTCATTATACTACAATTTTCTATATTATTTGTATGTGAATGAAACCTTATTTCATAGGCTCCATTTCTCTTCGCACTCCTCTTTAATTATAATGGCTTATTCATATGCTAATTAGGGTGGAAATCCCACTGATCACTGCTCCACTATCTGTTGTTATATTTATCTTAGTGATTCTCTCATTAAGTGGTAAAGTAAGAAATAAACCCTAACTGCTTGCACTGACACCGAAACCAAGTATAAGGCCCTTCCTGATAGCACTTCTGAAATCCTTTAAATTCTTTGGCTAGTTGATGATCTAGATATCTCACAATCCTCTCCTACTGATCTTTATTGTGATAACCAAAGTGCCATTTAGATTACTTATAATAATATCTTCCATGAATGCAGCAAGCATATTGAAATCAATTGCCACTTCATTTGGCAACATATCATTTATAGTGCTTTTTGCATCATCTCGATTGGGACTCTTAATCAACCTACTGATTTGTTCACTAAACCCCATCACCTTGGCTTCTTTCTGACCTTAATTTCTAAACTCAAGTTAATTCCTTCAACACCTATTTAAGTTTTAAGAGGGATATGCAAGTATCTTAACAATATCAAATTATTAAGGATTTAATTTGTACATAATTTGTAATTGATTGTATCTTTATTATGATGTATCTTTATTATTATTATATAGGCTTGTCTATGAAATTCAATAATATACATCCTTCAGATCTTTTCTCAGTTTCTTTTTCTTTCTTCATTACATGTACCCCTTTCAAATAGAACAACAACCAAAACCAATAGAAGAAAGTCAAGACTTTTAAACAGAAAGCAAACCATATACAACCTCAAAGCTATTCTGCAAATGCAAGAACACACTAATAATGAAAACAATAAAGAAACCAATAACTAGAAGCCACTTAACTCACAACTCTAGATTCTTATGAGTAAAAGCACTTTCTCCCTCATGAAAAGGACACTTTTACTTTTATGACTCTAATCTCTCTCTCTCTCTCTATGTATATATATATAATTGCTACACTAATAATAAGAGGTCATGATATTTACCAACACAAGATTAAATAGAAGATTTGCATAATTTTCTTATTGGGATGTGATCATCATTAGATCTGAAAAGACAGAGTGATAAATTTCTTAAAACGATAATGATGATGATGATAATTATAAATGAATGATAAAGTAAATGTGGATAAAAATAAAGTCAATATAATGTGGCGAATCAGTATATATGTGGTTAAGATATATTCAATAGAAAATTAAAAAACATGTAAGCATTTAAGATTCTTTACGAGGATAAAAATTGGTAGAACTCGTGAACTTTTCAACAACTTCATGAATGTATATAATACAAAAGCATAAGGACTTGTTTGGTATATTGTATTAAGTTTAAGAGTACAAGCTAATACAATACATTATAAACTTATTACTTGTTTAGTACAAATAACATATAGTATGAGGCCCTAAGTCAAACTCCTCTTATACATTAAAATAATGTATATCCTAATCAAACCTTGAGAGTTGGATTATACTTGATTCGATTTTGATATATAATATCTTATTAACACTTTCCCATTTAAACCTTCATTTGTAGGAGCGTTTATGGGTAGGGTCGGGTCGACTTTTAGCTTAGCACAATGTTTAGGTTAGTTAGTTTAATATTTAACTGAGCTAGCCACTCCACTTTATAAAAAAAAAAAATGATAAAAATTATAAAATAATCTTTTAAAAAAATAAAAATTTTATATAAATTCTTATAAAATTATATTTTACACTTAAAAAAAAATTCATATAAACTTCTATAAAATTATTTTCTTTTTTACACTGACCAACATGGTTGACTCAACTTGGTCTATCTATTTTTTTTTGGGTCCAGCCTAACTCGGCTTGATGTGATTAGGTAAGATTGAGTAAGGATGATCATAGACTAGACTGGTTATTGGTCTAACCTAGTGCTCAAGTTTAGATCAGGTTGGTTTCTCAGAGCCACTTTTTAAAAAAAAATAAATAAAAATTATAAAAGTACTCTTAAAAGAATACAAATTTTATTTAAATCCTTGTAAAATTATATTTTGTTGTTGAAAAAATAAAATTTTCATGCAAGTTCTTATAAAAATTTTTTTTTAAAAAAATTATAGGACCAAGTTGGTTGGACCGCTGGAATATCATGTATGACTTTTCTCACCCATACTCTCTCTCTCTCTCTCTCTAATAATTGATATAACATAATAAATTTGGATAAATATAATATATTTTTAATTAAAGAATATTTTTGTTTTAAAAATTAATTTTTATTATATCTAATATTATATAATACATCACTAAATATAAGATATTATTATTTTATATGATACATTAACATATATAATATCATAAAATTGTATCAAGTCTTATTTTATACAATATACAAACGGACCCTAAATGTTTTTTATATGCTCAAAGAACTTGTATGCCAAAAGTCTATGCAAAATATCAATGAAATAACGCTCATAATTCCGAATAGAATCCGAAGCACTTCATATATTTCAGAAAGGGAGAAAAAAATATACTTGGGCATAGCGAGTAACGTATATCTTTCGTGCAGGCAATTTTGCAATAGGAAACAGATTTTCCTATAGGTCACCTCAGCTATGAAATGTATATATAAAGCATTCACGGTGGAGCTCCCTAAAGCTTGTGTATGATATTTATTTGAGAGTGGTCTATGGATGACATGTACCAACAAGAATGCCTCACACTCAAATTAAACAACAAAGAGGGCTGGATATACCGTGACATGGATATGTCCGCTGGGTAAATATACACCTAATTAAGAAACTGGTGGTTAAGTTGAACTTCAGCTTATTTGTATCACAACAGAACTTTAATTAAGCTAACACGCATGTTTCACTGACTGAGAAATGATAAATCTACCTTCATAGGACTGGCCTTAAATATGAATTTTTTTTATATATTTATTATTAAATTTTTTATATGATATACAACATTTATAAAAATTTGTTAAAGTCTAATTATGTGATACTTAGTTGTACAATCTATATATTTGTACGCAAAAACCATATTTGTCATTCATGGTTTTAGAAAATTGTACTTAAAATTTTCCTTAATTATAAGCCATTAGTTAAAGTTTTAACAAGATATATAACAATTAGCTTTTTAAGTAAGTAGCGGGAGGTTGTTGAAAACCAAAATAATTTAGATTGGACAATAAATGGATGACACGAGCCAAAGCCCAATTCGGATCGTCTGCCGTGCGAAGCTCCTAAAGTGCTGCTGTGGTACAAAAATCGTGAGCGTCCGCTTCATCCAACGGCACCAGAGGAAGCTGCGATTTATTGATACGGTGCGTTTTTTCAATTCCCACATCTGGCTCTGTAGCAGGAGGAAGAAGTGCTGCATTTTGTAGATGAAACATGCGCGAAAATTGCTCCAGTTTTGTTTTGGCATTAGACAATTTTCCCTTTCCGTCGATGGTTCTGCCTATAAGTGATATAACAATCTCAGGCCAGGGTCTTTATCAGGAAACAGATAAAGGCTTAGGCAAACACTGCTATTTCCTCTAAAGTTTCTTATTTGGATTCAAATGCAAAACTGTGTGAGCTCGCATTTATGAACGAGTTTGGAAAATCTGCACCTGTGCTGCTCATTTATCAGTCATTTTCTTTTTTGGTTGATGCCAAACGAGACATAGAAGAATGAGGGAAACCAATGTATTTTTGAATCCTTTTCTAATGAAACCCAAAGCTTTTACTTTCGCCTTCTGTGAGGTTTTTCGTCTCCTGATAAATTCCTCTTACCAAATAATCTCTCATATATATATATATATATATGTCTATCTTCATTGTGACAGATAGGACTTCCAGCCAACTGTTTGCACTTTTGAAATGATAACATCAAAGATAACATAACCAAAAATCAATTCAAGGTATAAATACTACACTTTTTCTTGGACATTCAAATTGTTGATAATGACAAATGAAAACATTATTTGAAGATGAAAAATCCATAATGCTACTAAAGAAAAGCCAACAAAAAAAATTGAAAATTTCACAAGCGCAGAAGGAACTAGCTTTGCCTACATCAGAGGAAGGGAACAAATTCACAATCTTAAAAAAAGATTTCCAACGATTTCCAAAGGAATGAAGGAGGGCAGAGCCAGTGTGAGAGTAAGAAGAGAAGTCTTGTGATTGCAAAGCAAAGCCAAGATTAGAAATCAAAGGAAGGGATCCCGCTGGCCAAATTGTCCAGGTAGCTCTCAACTACATCCATTGACGGGACCGACGCTGGAGATGACCATGCCAAGAAGGAGAGCGGATTTGTTGATGCAGGCAAAGAACTCAACGGAGTCGTGGAAACAAGAGGTGCGAGAGAGAAAGAGGCTCGAAGGAGATGACAGGCCTGCATCGAGGAGGGCAAGTTCAGCGAAGGGAAGGAGATGGTTTTCAATCGTCATATTGCTAAATTCCGAAACGCACCGTTTTAAGCCAAAAAGGGTGCATTTTGAAAAGGCCAAAAAGGCACTCCCCCTGACGGCCGTTGGATGAAGCGGGCAGATGAGATTTCGGCACTGGAGGTGCAATTTAGCACGGCAGGATCCGAATTGGCCAAAGCCCTAGGATCAATAAACACAGAAATTTGATTTGACAGCTTTTGTTCAAAGTGAGATATGACGTAGACCAAGTCAATTTGAAGGAACAAAACAAGCAATTTATTGATTACATATATGCTTCACTCTCAGAGGGGTGACCAGTGGAGCTCAAACATAAGAGCTATAAAATGCCTTTTGACATAAGCTATAATTTTGATATATACTAGCTAATTAATATTTTCAGGAAAATGTCATTTAATCACAATTTTGTGATACAGGGGTATTTTTTAACATTAAGTGCTCGATTTTGTTTGTCGATTGAACCAAAGTACAAATTGGCTTTTAAGAGAGAGAAAGAAAAGAAGTCATGAGGTGGCAGAGGCATGCTATGGTATAAGGTTACTTATATATTTAAGCTGGGGGTTGGCAGGAAGGAAGGTAAGTATGAATTATGTATCATACTGTCACCTACAAGTCTAGATGATAAGGAGACTATACAAGAGGTTAGGTTAGAGTTGTACATATGCTACGAAAAGAAGGGTAGCATCGTGGGGCAGATAGATTATTCCAAAGAGGACTGAATGGAAGGATGAAAAAAATCAACAAGGATACGTATATATATATATATATATATATATATGCAAATAATATGGCCATATATACTGCAGAACCATGTTATGTGCTCCCCATCCCTTGCCCATGTTTTCCTTTCTCCCCACGTGCTTCTCTTCTTCTCACATTTTTCACACAAAACCGTATCTAGCACAATTTATTGGACAACAATTGAATGGGAGGTGAATACATGTGAGGATTTGTTGTGTAATTGGGTGTTAAATCAAAGACTCGGAAAAGAAAGAAAAAAACCATCAAGTTCAAGAGACATAAAATCTAAGAAAAAATTTATTTAAGGACTTAAATTTTGTAAAATTGATAATAAAAAACTTTAAAAATTAAAATTATGCTTAAGGACCAAAATTAATAATATTTACTATCAGAATTTAAAAAAGTTACTACTAAATTTTAATAAAATTATTATTAAAGTTACTTTAATTGTAACTTTTTTAAAAACCTTGTAATAACTATCTTAAATTGAATAGTAAATCTTTTAAAATTTAATAATAATTTTGGTTGTTAGAAATAATTTTAATTTTTAAAATTATTTATCATAAATTTTGCAAAATCTAAATCTTTAAATGTAATTTTTTCTAAACTCTATAAAAGCCACTGAATAATATGAAGTGTCAAGCAAATTTTCCATTTCTTGTGAGATAAGATCCTCCGATATTTATAATCAATTCAACAGTCAGCAATCTGAATTGTGGAATGATTTGCGAGAATAAACTATATAGCTTTTAACTAGCTATAAGAAACTGCAAAGCATATATAAATTAAAATTGGGCTAATCTTACTGTTGGTTCAAGAATCAGTCACTCCAATAAATCAAATAAAAAAGAAGGGACATAGAATTGTCAACCGGCATTGCCAAGGGATTGCATCCTACATAAGAGGGGATCAAATCCATTTCAGCAAATTATTGTCAAATGTATAAGATAAAATTGAACTTACCATTAAGAAATCTCGATCGATTATTGCCATTGCCGTGCCGGCAAAAAATTTCCATTTGAATCCATCGGCGAGTGTTATGAGCAGCTACGAAAAGGAGACTCAAGGTCTGATAATTGATCACTTAAGTGTGACAGATAATATCGAATATCCCCATGAGAATTGGTGGTCATTGAAAGTTCAATAGTGATTTAACATAAGGAAGAAAATAAATTTCAATTATACTACGGATCTCAATACTACAATTTTAAAAAGAGATAATTGTACACCAAAAAAATTTTGAGGTGGAATTTGGCATGGAAAGAGATTGGTTTAGTGCCGGTGCCTAAATAATAAGGACGTAGTTGGACAATTTTGTAATCCATTCTGTCACGAACACCTGTGCACAATTCTCAAGTAGTATGGTTCCAGAAAATGAACTCAGAAAGTAAACTCTACTGGAGAAATATTATTCAGCCACAAATGATTAGTCTCACAGTTACAGAACACAGAAGCAGGGCAATACTAAGAGCAAGCTTCAGAGGAGGAAACTAGGAAGGGGGAAAATCAGGAAGAACGAAACATACAGAAAAGAAGACTGGTCATACATTCATTACCCCCAATCCCCTTCACACCCCAAACTCATATACCTTCACTTTCTCTAACTTTAAGTGATTTCTTTCGGGCCCTCGTGCTACGTCTTGGCACCCCCTCCGTGTGAATCTCTTCATGCGGATCTTCTGCCAGCTGTCCTCTCGTAACAACCTCATCATTTGGGTGTAATTCCACACCACCACTTGCCAGCTCAGCAACCATAACGTCCTTGTTAACGACCTCATCGGAAGTTTTCTCTCCTAGCCCTCCTTGCTCTTCCTCATGGTCACTGGTCATAACACATTCTTTCTCACTTCCTCTCTTGTTTTACTCTATATATATATATATAGCATACGGCATAGTCATCTGACTTCAACTTCAAATTTTATTAGCGTTTCCTTCTGTTGACCATTCATCCTTCTGCTTCTTCTTTGAGGAAATACAGGAAGTACAATTGATTAGTGGCATAAGATTTCAAATTGCAAGCGAGCTTCATTATATGATGCAATAAAAGCAATTTATTAAAAAAAATCACAAATATCTTTACATACAGCTATATATACAAATAACGAATATTAAATTTCTCCGTTGCAGATATTTTCTACGGATTCAATCCTGAGAGATAAAAATTCAATAATGCATCGTTGTAAAGAAAAAACAAAAATATATAATTAACAATATCTATAGTGGATGGACATATAGAATTTTTAACAGCTTCTAAATAAATTCAAATCAATCCCCCTTTTATTTTATTATTTGTTAAAATTGCAGTTACACAAATGGAATTTGAAATTAATTATATCATTAAGTTGGAACACATTATAGAAAATCTTAACCATCGATGTATTTATTCTTGGAATATCCAAGGTCATTATGAGTCAGAGAGAGACATATGTTGAGGGAGCTTCCACATACCAGAAAATATATAGATAGTAATGTTGAAGACATACATATGAATGATGACACTGATCGATTTCCATGCTAAACCTTTGTCAAGCAAACAGTTCTTGCTGGAAACTCAATTTCGCTGCCTGCCCGACCTTAATATTTACATTTCCCTCTTGATTCTTCAGTTTTTCTTCTCTATCTTTATAAATTTGCTCTATTGACCAAAATGGTGCAACTTTGATTTATTTAACACAAAATAAGAAGGTTTAAAATGTTGAAGTGTTTGTAGACAGTTCTTCTAATCCTGCTTCACCTCACAAATTTTTTAAATCTCATCAGATCCATTTACAAATTTGTTGTATTAATTCTTTTAAAAAAAAAAAAAACTTGTATAAATATGCATTGTTCTTTATCCCATTGTGTCCTGCCCTATAAAGCTAGAGAGAGAATAAAATGTGTGTATCGGTATCCTAAAAGAGAATGAAGCTGTCATATTTTTCAGCAGGGGTTAGCAAGGAAGGAAAGGAAAATGCAGTTGTCATGGTGAGATGAACTGTCCTATGTTTTATTGATTATTACTTAGCGATGTAAAATTAACATAATAACATGGAACCAGCTCTAGAGTTTGAAAGAAAATTTGAAACTCAAGGTCGAACAGACAACGAAATAAAGTTAAGGAGCAAGAGAGTGTTCAGTTGACAAAGGAAAGCATAGAAATCACTCACCGATGGAACACGTCCGGGATTATGCATATATATATATATATAGAGAGAGAGAGAGAGAGAGAGAGAGAGAAACATATGTGGCTTCTTGGTTTCCTTCAGGTTCAAACTAAGCCTCACCGCATACTGTTCCCTAAAGTGATAAAACCGATATATATATGATGATATATTATAAAATGTGTGTGCAGCTGAAGAAAAGAGGAGAAGAGTGAAGAGGGATATGCAGTCCGAAAAGGAGGAAGGAAGGATATATAATTTGCAGAGCAGAATCATGTGTCACACACACACACACATATATATATATATATATATATAAATGTTGACGTGTATCTTCCAAGTTCCACACACACACACGGTAATTATCCATATGACTTACTAGGAACGTTGACTTTCAGGTACGTGTCCTGTTCCCGTGAAGGTGCGTCATGTGCATGACGGAGAAACAGATCAACGTATGAGGATAATTATGAGAGAGAAAAAGGGGTAGATAGGGTATGAAGACGTTGAAGAGTAAATGGAGGGAACTGTTGGTTCATCAACCTCCAACTGGTCAACCACTGCCAACAATATTGCTCACTGTATTTTCAACATATCATTTCAATAAATCTCAAAACACATCCAAACAAATACCTTTTCACTCTTCATTTCTATCCAAGATCATTTCACTACCTTAATTACTTACATGAAATTAAACAAGAAGTGACAACGAAGAGCCTACTGCTCTGTGTGTGTAATTTGTGTCCAATCCAAACTCCACAAAGTAACATTCTCTTGATTTTTCATTCTTTTGCTGGAACAGATTAAATTACACTTCTAGCCAAAGAGGCAGAGGAAGGTATATACATAAATTGCTGACGTCCAAGACATTTCTATTTTATATTATTTATGATACATTTTTTTAATGATAAGGAAATTGTTTCAAGCTGGGATCAGTTGAAGTTGCTTTAATATTATAATTAGCTCATCATCCATATCAGATTGAGCAAGCGCGCTTATGATCTTGGGCCTTAATTTGCGTACGTTTTAATTTGAGAATTTAGTTTTTCCCCTCAACAGTTCCAAGGTTATATCCGGATTAATAATAAACTTTATTTAAGTCTCTTTTGTTGTTGTCGTACTGTGTCTATATATATATATATATCATATGAACATATCTTTTTTGATAGGATATCAATTGAAATTTGAAATATATATAAAAATTACATATTTAATCAAGTAATATTTATATAAATTCTTGTCTCGAACTTGGAAATTAATGGAATAAAAGTAATTAATTAAGACAATATCATATAAGATGTAAAGGACTTGAGCAAAATAGGTAAATTTTTCTTAGCTCAGTTCAATTAGTCCATCAAGCTGCAACAATTAAAAAATGAAAGATGTTCATTCCTCTTTATATACATTCTCATTTGTGTTAATTTTTCCTTTTTCATGTTTTCGCCTTTCTCGGCAAATAAGTCCTGAGCCATGACATAGAGAATGGTTTGCATTATAAAAATATCTACGTCCCTCCCTGAATCACATTCATAAGTTCTTCACGTACATATAAAGGCTAAAGCACATGTGCTCTCAAATTCTTTCTTTCAAATTAAATAAAAGTAAAAAGAAAAAAAATGTTTAATGTGCAAAATAAAAAACCACATTTTTTTTATGGTGTCGCTTGTATGCTTAATATGTACTATTTTTTCAAAGCTGAATTAGACCTCCGCCCACCGTGGGGCTCGAACACACGACCACAAGGTTAAGAGCCTTGCGCTCTACCGACTGAGCTAGACGGGCTTCCCGTTGTGCTTATCAAAATGTTACAAAATAGTAGACTTATTTGGATCCTTTATAAATCCTTTACAAAATTTTTTTTTCTTATTTTAGTTATTCACAAATACAATATTTATTAAATTTTTTTCTCATAAAATTGTTTTTTATTTTATTTTTTTACATATAAAAATTTCTTAATTTAATTTTTTACAAATAAAACTTTATTAATAATGGTCTCTTACATATAAATATTTTTTCAATTAGATTGATAATAGTTTTATTTTTGAGAAATTAAATTAAAAAATATTTTATCTCTAAGAGGTTAAATTAATAAAACAATGCTATAGAAAACTAATTTAAAAAATATATCATCTATAAAAATTAAAATAAAATTTACTTTATTTGTAAAATAAGAGAAAAAAAACACGTTAGGTCTTACTTATTATATATATATAAAAGAAATTTTTTCTGGCACTGTAGAATTACTATTCTTAAATTATTCATGCATGCGACAGCTTCTTCTTTTTTTTTTTTTGGTAAAACCCAATTTTTTTTTTAGTCTAATAAAAATTTCCAAAACTATTCGTTACTGTTTGTGAGACTCAGAATTTTTTCAGAACTCTTCTCTTTGTTTTATTTTTTTTTTTAATTTTTCCTAGGCATGTACATGGAGCCCACCCATTCTAGTTATTAAGAATTTGAAACATGAAGGATTGGAAGAGAATCTTACATTTTACCCACTTCAACTAAGCCATAAGATTTAATTTATAAAATTGATATATGAAATTAAAATATAATAAAACATCTCATTGAACTTTAACTAAAATAAAAGTGTTAAGTCCTAGTTAAGTTTTAAAACTCGAAAAGAACTTTTTTTTTTTTTTGCGGATTCAACATTGGTTCTAAACCAAATCTTGTCATTACAAACGAAACCACATAACCTCCGTTGATTTTATTTGGGATTTAAAATTTAGGAGGAGTACGTTGTTATATTTGCTTATAATGTGATTTTATATATTTACAGAAGATAAAATATACGGATTGAAAAGAAAACAAAAGCAATGATATCGTAGGTGTAGATACATAGATCAGCGCTAATCTGTTAATTACCCATGCAATTAACCAAGCATGTAAACTGTACACTATGTTCTACCATACGCTGCCTTTGCCAATCCTTTTACCTCCATTGAGTTTTTCCAACTTTTATTTTCAACTATCCCCTTTTCTCTCCCTTAGTTCAAAAGGATAAAGACATATATAAAAGGAGAGCTTTTAGTACATAGAAAGTTATAAATAAAAACAAAAATATATAATTTTATGTATAAAAAATAATTCCTGTATTTCTATTTAAAAAAATAAATACTATTAAAAAAATAATTACAATAACATAATAGTTATTATCTAAAATTTTTTAATTCTCTTTTATTTTCTATGATGATACCGAACGTGTTGTAAGTATTTCAGGTTGATTCTTGAATTTAGTTATGGAATAAGCTTAAGTATAATTTTTAATATTTTTATGGTCAGATTTTTAATAAAATTATAATATATGTAAAAAAATTTAACAACTCAATCATATTATACTGAATTGTAAAAATTATATTCTCATTATGTTATTATTAAAAAAAATTGTACATTTATCATATTTTAATAAAAAAATTCAATTGCAAAAATATACATAATTATATATAATTTTTTATTTATTAGTTAAAATAATAACTTGGTCTTTGAACTTTATTTATTATTTTAAAATAGTACATTAAATTTAAAATATTTTAAAATAATTCTTTAACTTTTTAAAGTGTGTCATAAAAAATCCTTTTACATAAACCTCATTTAATATCTTAATGTCCGTTTATTGTTATGTTGATATTGCAATTACATGTGTTTTTCTTAACAAATTAAATAGTGACATGGCATCTGCATTAAGAAAGAAAAAGAAAAAGAAAAAAGTGCGATTCAGCAGGGAGAAAATGCAGTCATCATCACGGTCTTTCTCCCTTGCATTGGTAGAACTGTGCTACACGAAGGCTTTTCTTCTCCCTGCCGAGGCTTGCTCGTCTGCGACAACATATAAGTGTTTATCGGCGGCGAGCAGCGACTCACAACGTTACTAAATCTGGTAGTAACAACATGCCGTCAATCTTGTGAAGCCATCTTCCTTTTTTGTTCCTCCCCTTTCTTGTTTGGCACTGATGGTCCCACCTGTGTCTGCATCCATTCTCCCTTCATCCTGCCATTAGCATACAACGCCCACTTGGTGCTCCCCTGCTATTATTTAAGAGAAAACTTTAGAACATATTGAAGTTTATTATTTGAGAAAAATCAAACAGTTTGGCATCTAACTAATGAATTTAGACCCCGAAAGTTCCATGGCAATGAAAGGTGCTAAATAAAGAGACACATCTATCCCTTGACAACTGTGCCTACTTGATTAAAAGATGTCCCTCTCTGCTAATAAAGGATAGAGCTGATCTATTTCAAATGATCCATTAATCCTAGTTGTATCATCCTGCTAATTATTGTAGCTTTTCAGACGTCTCAATAGCGGGCCAAAATCAAATAAAGATATTCCTAAAGTCCATGCTCATGCTTTAGGAATAAAAGCGTGCTTTTATCTTTTCCAGGAAAAAGAGCCATTCTAATTCATCATAAACGTTTAAACATGAAAAGCAATGCACTGAGCTGATGCAAGTTTAATCATCCATATTTCCTAGAAAAGCAAATTCGACATAGACTTAGCCAACCTTCCCATTTTCCTTTGTGGGTAAATTTCCCAGCATTTAAAAGGCCAATGCATATCCCCACCGACTTGGCCGAACCAAGCTTCGCCGATGGCCTGACCATATCATATGGACATCAAAGGTCTTCACTTAGTGTCAAAGAAGAAGGGGGAGGAACAAAAATAAGAAGATGGCTTCACAAGATTAGCAGCTTGCTATTGCTACTAGATTCAGGAGTGTTGTTGGGTCGCCACTCGCTATCTTCAAGCAATACCCGACACTATCGAACACCTTCTTGCCGTGGTAGACGAGCAAACCTCGACCAGAGAGAAGAAAAGCATTCGTGGCCTAGCACAGTTCCACCAGTGCAGGGAAGAAAGAACGTGATGATTACTGCATATTCTCCTTGCTGAATCAGACTTTTCCATTTTTTTTTTCTAACGCACATGCCATGCAACTATTTAAATTGTTGAGAAAAGCACGTGTAATTGTCATATCAACATAAAAATAAACTGATGTCCAAATATTAAGGACATTTATTTAAAAATATCTTTTATAACATTTTCAAAGTTAAGAGATTATTTTAAAATATTTCAAACTTAAAAAATAATTTTAAAATAATAAATAAAATTAAAAAACCAAATTATTATTTTAACCTTATTTATTTAAGACATTACAAATTAATTTGTTGTATTTTATTGTATTACATGGGATTAGAAAATCCTGTCTCAATGAGAGGCTTTGAAAAACTATAGATTTAGTTGATCATTAGATTTACTGAGATCATGCTCTACATGTAGAACTCCTCGATCCCAGATTTCTTAATTAAATTAAGAAAGACACTACGTAGCCATTGAACAAGACATTAATCTTTTTTAATCCATCCATCATCTATGTAATGAATTGAAAGCCTTACACAAGTAAACCTAATACTACTAAGAAAGGTTTAATTATTAGTATAAAACTTCTTTTCTCCCAAGCAAGTTAATTTAATTGAATCTCTAGCCTTTTAAAAGAGTTTAATGAAAATATTTTGATCTGAACTTTCACAGGAGAATAATATAATTTTACAAATCAAGAAAAAACTGTGTATTGGTGAGCTTTTCTGATCAGAGATTGACTATAAAGTTGATGTGATTTTACCATGAAATTGAGCTCAAAAAACTGACTTTTCAATCTCTATGTTTAAATTAGCTAAGAAGATGGGATACAATTCTCTTTTTTTGAAAAAAAAAAAAGGATTCTTCTAAGTCCTAAACATAGTTAAACTTAGGATGAAGCAACTCACAATGTATTGGGATAAAAAATGTAAATATCATATTGAATTGCATAAACTTAGGAGGTTAAAATTGACAACAACAAAAATTTAAAAGAAATTAAATACAACTTGACTAAAATTGGAATGAAAACAATAAATAAAACATATAAATAAAAGTTGTAAATAAAGTAGATAAAAGGCTGCAAAATAAAAGAAGTTGTAAAATAAATTTTTAATGAGGTTATTATGTATCCTACATGATGGCCCTTACTTCTTATTTATAGCATCCTTTGTTCTTGCATGTTCTCCACTAAGCCATTACTTCAATTAGATTGGTCGTGTTTGTTTGTTGGTTGGAAAGCAAGAATTGTGTCACCTAATTGTTTTTGGGGCTTGCTATTACGTCAAGTTTATGCCTCTTTTTTTTACCACTTACTTCGTTATGTACAACATGAGTCTTCAACTAGTGATGAGAATGTAACCATGTTAGTTTAGAAATAATCTATGAAGAAGGTTGAATTGGATTTTAAAATATTTCACCTTCTTTTTATATTTATGATTCCTTCAAATATAATCAAATTTTTAAAGAGTGTGATCCTAGCTTTTATAATAACAAATTTGGACACAAATTAAGTAGAGTAGGGAGGCAGAGAATCACACACCAACTTACCTTAGTTCAAATTAAAATATCCTACATTAAGTCTCAAAACACAAAATAAGGAATTTTTATCATGGTGGGTAATCACCAATATTACAAGCAACATTGACTCTTAAGCCAAGCGCCCTAGCTTTTATTACCTTCCCAAGTAACCTTATAAGGCCAATCATTTAGCTTTTACACTTTTCTCATCACATAAGTTTCTGCATTTTTAGTTTTTCCCATGCTACCTAAAAACTTTAATAACAAAGAAACCTATTAATGATAACTCTTATATTTTATAGCCTTTCTTTTCTCACTAGGTTTTTCTCTTAAAACACTTAGAAACTCAATCTTAGAAGAAAAAAGATACAAATTAAGCTCAAGAACTCACTAATAGGGCATTTGGTTTAAGGATGTAAAAATGAAGGTAATGTAAAAAATGAATAAGTGGAGGTAGATGAGATGAAAAATAATTTTTTTTATTTTTACTTTAAAAATAGTGATTTGATAGATTGAATAATAATTATAAAGGTATAATAAATATTACACAAGTTATGTAAATGAAATGCATTTATGTTGTAGTGAACTAAATGGGGCATAAGGGTTCTCTCAAATACAAAGAGCAAACTTACTAAGAGCACTCTACATATTATGGCACAACAACATTCTCAAAGTGAAAGAGATAGCAGTTCTTCTTTTTTTTTTTGCTTGGCATTCCCTCTTTCTTACTTCACTCTTCAATATGATCTTCTATATATAACTTGATCTCTAGTAATTAGACCATTAGATAATAACTTCCTTTTGAATGCACAAATGTGTTTTGATAATCAAGAATTTATCTTCAATGTTCTAAGTTATTTTGAATTTGAATTAGTGACTTTATTCCAAATTTAATAATCTTTTAACTATAGTTTATTAATTCCATTTGAATTTCATCTTTTAGAAGTTAGAGGCTTAAGCTAATCTTTCAAATGATGTTTGCTTCTCTGCTTTCTTCTTTCCTTTTCTGCTTCCTGAATCATAGGACTTTCCTTTTCTGAATTAAAGCAAAATGATGTGTTAAACATTATATGATATATGATATAAGGTCAAATAAGATTCATTCTATATAAGCCACTTTAACCAAGATAATCAAAAGACTTTCCATGAGCAAATTGATTTTGAAATATTACATTTATGATTAGTTTAAAAGCTTTCCATATAAGGATTCAAATGAAGAATTTACGATTAGTTTTTGCAATTCAAAACATTTTCTTTTTATCCAAAGATAATTAATTCTCAATTATATCACATTTCATTCAAAAAAAATTTTAAAAAATAATTTGACTCATTAAAGCATATTTCAAGACCTTTGCAACAGATACATAACAAGAACATTATATATCAAAGCAATGTCACAATTAAAAAAATATAATCATATTTCACAAAATCAATTTTTCAACCTAATAAGATATTTTCATGAATAAAAGACTTGGCCTAAAAATTTTCTATTTTCTAAACACACATAATTAAATAAGTTTGCCATAATTAAAACCAAAAGACCCAATAACATTTGATCTAACAAGCTAAACAAGGAGCTTTGACTAACACCTAATTCTTAATTAGCACTTTGTTTTGGTTATTTCTTTTAAAATTTCAACAAAATCATGCTCAGTCACCTCTAACCACTAGCCATTATTTTTTTTTTATTGATAAGAGGCAAAAATGGGATTTAAAGGAACAAAATGAGTTGACATCTAGTGTAGTCATCCTTGTTAAAGATTTTCTTGCAAGAGACCACAGTTAAAGAAGGCAAATGAGGAGCCCAGTCGCATAATATCCTCCCTTGGAGCTAACAGCAAGTAGTTCCTTCCAGAGTTGTTAACACCAAAAAATAATTTGCTTAGACTAATTTTTAAACCTATAATTTGACTTAAACCATTAAAGGATATTATCTAGATTTGCCTATATTTGTTAACAAGAGAGCTGAATTAGGCTTTCGAGACTAAAAATGCGCTATAACGTTTTTAGACCATATATTTAATCTATTGGATTTTCTAAAACATTTAAGGAAAAATGATCCAATAATTTGCAACTAAAATATGGGAGAATATTTGGGTGTTTCCAAGCCATTTTCAACTATTTATTCACTTTTATACAAATTAGAAATTGAGCTTACAGAATATTCTGGAGGCAATTAATTAGATCAACTAGAAACAAGAAAATTTTATGAGTTAAGCAAGTCAAGAAAGGTGTAAAATATGTTTGAAAACCTATTCTTCTAAATTTTAAAGATATAGGTGACATGGGCAGCTGATAAAGTGGTAAGTCAACAAGTAAAAAATAATTTTTAAATTTTCAACTTCATTGCGTGGCATAAATTGCTGCTCATATTATGGCCATGATCTTACATGATTGTAAACATAGAAAAAAAAATTAAAAAGAAAGAGCAAACAATTTTAGTAAGGTTAATGGCTAGTTTTAGATGTATAAATGTTTAGTGTCATTCTTTATTAAAAACACACACATCCAATCAATCAAACGCAAGCCTTTATATTTTATTATTTACATTCTTTTAATCTCCAAAATTTATCACTTTATTTATAGCTTTGTTTTTATTATATTTTTGCCTTTACTTTCCTTTTTTGTTCTTTCTAGCAATAAGTCTTAGTCACTCCTTGAACTAGGCACTTCCTTTAAGACCTAAGAACCCAAAGTTAAGGAACAGAATTCCTTCTTTAGCATATTACCTAAATGTAAAAATCAAAGATGCAAGTTAACTAACAATTGAACTGATCAATCTAAATTTGCAAATAACAGAGGTTTTTCTTTATCAGAACATAATCTTTATAAGTGAAAAAACAAAAAGTTGGTACTATTGTTGCAAGTCTCTGCAAAGATAAATTATAAATATTGTGGAGGCAATTGAATATGAAAACCTATGAAAAGTTGTTAAAATACATGGCATCCATCATTTAATCAATTAATGTTGTAAATGGTTAGGTGTTTGTACTTTCTATGTATAAATACTATGTACTTTGTGTTCCATTATAGTTATGTAGCTTATCAGTCAATAGTAAGTTAAAAAAGGTGGTTAAAAATTAATGCAAGATGAATTGATTTCTAATATGTTTTAGGTTTGGGATAACCAAAGGGAGTTCTGGTGGTCATGAACCTTATGGAGCAAAAATATCAATGATAGAAAACTATAGAAAGCATATTCTAGACAGAAAAATCCAAATTAGCTTTATTTTAATAATATTATTTGTATTTCAAATTTATTTTGTATTTTGAATTTATTTTATTTTATCAGTTAGTTATTAGTTTAAATATCTTTTTGTTAGGATTTGATATTTTAATTATCTTTTGTTAAGGTTAGAATTTGTTAGTATCTTTGTTTTAAATTATTAAGAGTTATTTCCTAAGTGTTATATAAAACCCTTAATAATTTAAGGTTAAGCAATTTTTTGATTTATCATCAATAAAATCATCTAGAATTGTCAACTGCCTTTCTTCCTCCATTCTTCTCCTTTCCTTATTTTTTTTCTCTCTATTTCTCCCTTTTTATTCTATATGTTTATTCTATATTCCTCTCCTTCTCCTCCCTTCTCTCTTTTGTTTTACTTGTTCTACATCAATTTTGATATTAGAGCAAGGTTACAATTCCAAACAATTCCCCTGCTACTTTTAACCATTAAAAAAAAAATATTGGAACTTAAACCTACTACTGTCCTACACTTGATCTCTCAACCCCAACCACTAGAACTAGCAACTCACCACACCATTAACATTGGACGGAGAAAACTAGCTAAATCATAAAAGCTCATTATCGACAGTCGTTGCACGTGCCTTCATGCATTAGTGAAGCCTTTTGCACGTCGGCCTCACACACCCCATGTGTTGCACGCATCAAATGTTGACAGCTTTGCCTTTCTTCATTTTTCCAAACATTTTTTCATTCGTTTTTATCCTAGCTTGCAAATGCCATCATTTAGGAGTATTAAGAGGTAACATTATTACTTTTTGGCTATTATTTTTTTTTTTTTTGCTATTAAATTGTTATAAGAAGGTATTTAAATTCTTGACTAAACATGTGATTAATTACCTTGTTGGAGGTTATTTTAAAAGTATTAATCCTTTTGATTATTTGTTGTCCATTACCTATAACTGGATAATTATTTATTTCTCTTAATTAAACCCTAAAAAAAGCCATTTATTTTGTTTGACTTGACAAAAAAATAAACATTTGTTTCTTTTAACCTGACCTAACCCAGAATTAAAAAAAAAAACTTTTGTTTCTTTTAACCTGAGCCTAAAAAAAACTCTCTATTAATATTTTATTTGCTAAGTATATATATCAATTTAAACTGTTCATTGTTTTCTTTAATCAATTTAGCATTGCATTTATATTCTCTTGCATAACCATTCATCACTTGTGTTCCCCTGCATAACCATTTGAGATTTATATGATAAACAAAGTTTGTTTGAGCAATACCTCATTATTTTAAAAGCTACCATGGAACAATATACTTAAATTATCTAGATTAGCCTAGACAATATTAAAAAGAATTTACGTCAACATATTAAGGAACTTACAAGTGCCATTAGCCTATTAGATAAACAAATCAATAGTAAAACTTGAGAAGGGTTAGTTATGACTCTTAAGGAAGACAATGTGTCAAACTAACCTAGACCTTTACCAATGGATTTCAATGATAATCAATATTTTTGTGTAAGACCTAACATTAGAAATGCTAGAGAAATTCCTCATAAGTCCTTCAATCAACAACATGAGCCACTAAAAGGCCAGGGGGATAGGTAAGATTTTATGGGGCACTACTCTAGACAATATAGAATAGTCTATGGGAATGTCTGAGATAACTTTAGGCATAACCATAATAACCTAAGTGATATCACTAGGAAAGTTAAGATCGAAGCTTTAGAGTATGATGGTAAATTAGATACTAATACTTTTTTAGATTGGTTAGCTAGTATCGAAGATTACTTTTAGTAATATGACATAAGTGACACTCAGCACATCCATTTCACAAAAATGAATCTTGTAAGGTCTACTAAAAAATATTGGCACATTGTTCAAAGAAATATAGAGCATTTAAGTTAACCTCAAATAAAAGTTTAGGCTAAAATAAAAATAAATTTGAAAGAAAAATATTTGTCTACTTATTATAAGAGTTAATTAATGAATTAATTGCTCAATCTTAGACAAATCTCTAGTGTCTCTAATTATATGGCCTACTTTAATGAACTTGATATCTAAGAAGAATAGTGGGTGATGATTACTAGATTTGTAATTAGCCTTAAGATAGATATCCAGAGGGAGCTTCAGTTAAGCTTCCTTGAAACCTTTGAAGAGGCTTATCATAAGGCTTTTAAAGTGGAATCTTTGTCTAAGTACTTATCTATTAGGCATTTCATGACCCAAGGCACAGAGTCATGACAGACTCGTAGCTTTATCCCTGCCAACCACTCTGTAGGAATGTCACAACCTAGGACCAACTCTATGCTCCCTTCAAGCCAAATTTCCTATCGTAAGAATATTGCTACCAAAGGTAGTGAATTTATAGGCTCTGTGACACCTTAATCTACTACCGCTATCTAGCCTCTCCCTGGACTCGGTTTCACATGATTTTCAAAAAACCAATACTAATCCGTAGCATTTTCCTGCTATGAAACGGGGTTTCTTACACTCATTATCTGCCCCGCGAGTCTTGTGAATCCATCATTCATATTCTCTACTCACACTCCACTTATACAACTTATACATAGCATAAAAATAGCCATAAGCCACGAGTATAGAGCCAAAAACTAGAAAAATGCATTTTCTCACTTGTGCCCAAAAGTCATATTTTGGCTCTAACTTTGGAAAATCATAACTAATTGTATAAAATTGGGAATCTAGTAAACTTTAGCTTTCTGGAAAGCTCTAAGTGTTAAATTTACACTAAAAATCATTCCCAATCAAAATCTCAGCATTTGGACCATGTTTGACATCGAAAATGGGAAGGTGGTCCGGCTGTCACTGTTTCTGGCCTAGTTTATTGTCATGAATTTCGGAAATTCATAATTAAATCCACAAAAATCTAATCTGGGCACATTATACCAATTTGGAAAGCTACGGATGTTTACTAGAGGAAAAAAATAAGTTCAGATCAGTTCAGTAACCCCTACACCCCAAAAACTGATGGAACAGTAACAGAGGTCAGATGGGCTCCCTGATGCTGATACAGAACTTTAGATGGTTCATTCTCTCTCTACAGACCTCCGATTTAGGTGATTCTAGTTAGTACAAGTTACTTTGGTTTTCTAGTTTATGTGTATAAAATTTCATGACAGTTGGCCACCATTTGGTCTATCTATGACATGGATTTCATTTCTGACCTATAGGAACAGTACATGACCAATTCATTGAATTTTTCCAATTCAATAATTCACCAAATATTCTCTAGACCTCCGAATATTACCCACTTTAGCTTCCCAAGAAGCTCTCTACAAAATCTAGAGGCACGCCAAATTTCATGGCAAGAGGAGCTCATCCGATCATACTTTGACGAAACTCTCAAAAATACCAGTTTTGGCACCCAAGAGGTCCAAAATGGGTCCAAAAGGCCTCTCACACATTCTAACCACTCATGGACAAGTTTAAAGGCATAAAACTAAGATATATAACAAGTCCATGTGGTCCAAATCAATATACATTCCAATCTCGCTATGCTACGGCCAAATATACACTACTTCATTATCACCTGAAGGGCCATATTGTGTCAAGGTGCTTATGTTGCACTTTGCTTCTTAAGTACCAACCTGATAATTCACAAGATATACACAAAGCAGATATAGTAGTGGAACCTTTTGAATGTCCTTCTGATGTCAATGAGAAGATTATAGTCAATGGTTCTAACAAAGAATTTGGACACCTTGGTATCATAAGATGCATTTTATCTATCCTAATCCCATTACCTAATGACTAATGGAAAAGAACTAGTATTTTTCACACCTTTGTGAAATATGGAGATAAGTTATATAAACTAGTCATTGATAGAGGTAGTACATGAAATGTAATCACCACATTAGAAGTTATCAAACTTAGGCCTAAACTAGAACCTCACCATATACCTTTTCACATTGCTTAGGTAGATAAAACATCTTTACCTATCACTTAATAATTTCGTGTTACCCTCTGATTAGGTGACTACAGAAGAGAGGTTCTTTATGATGTTATTCCGTGTTACTTATATCATATTAAGACAATCATGGATTTATAACCATGATGTCACTAGTCATGGTAAGGAAAACACCTAGATGCTTAAACATGACGAAAGAACAATTTTATTATATCCTATTAAACTTAATTCTGAGCATAAAACTATATTAAGTCCAAAAGTTGAAGGACCAAAAACCATAACCTCCATTTCTTAACTTATAAATAACTTGGAAATGAGAGCAAAAAGGTTAATATGATACTTTCCTTAGTTCCCAAGGCTTCCTTTAAGGTGACTTCTATAGTTAGTGATGATATACCTAGCAAAATAACTCACCTTTTGTTAGAATTCCAGGACATTTCCCTAAATAAGCTCCTTCTTAAGCTCACACCTATAAGAGATATTTAGCATGCTATTGATTTAATCCCTAGTTCTCAGCTCCTCAATCTACTACATATAAGATGAATCGAAAGATAGGGAAAAGATCCCCTTTTAACTTCTAAAAAAGATAAAACTTAAAACATTTATGTGGATATCAAACAATTAATAATATCACTATTAAGTATAGGTTTTCTATCCCTAAACTTAAAGATATGCTTAATTTAGTAACTAGCTTTAGTTGGTTTTCCAAAATTGATCTTCATAATGTTTACCACTAAATTAGGATTAGAGTATAGGATGAATGGAAAACTACTTTTAAAACTCTAAATGGGTTGTATAAATAGTTAATCATATCTTTTGGCCTCTCTATGACCCCTAGCACTTTTATGAGAGTCATAACCCATATTTTTAGACCCTTCTAGAAAAATTCCTAATTGTATGCTTTAATGACGTATTAGTTTTTAGCCAATCTATAGAGGAGCATCTGGACTGCCTTCTTTAGGTTTTTCTCACCCTATGTCAAAAGAAGTTTTATGTTAATCTCCCTAAGTGTTCTTTCCTCCAAAATAAGGTTGTTTTCCTTAGATTTATAATTTCTAAACAAGATATAGCTGTTGATTTTAAAAAAAGTTAATGCCATTAAAGAATGGTCTGAATCCAAATCCTTTTTTGAAGTGAAAAGCTTTTATGGCCTAACCTCTTTCTATAAGCACTTTATTAAAGAATTTAGCACCATTATGACCGCTATCACGGCTTAAAAAAGGATAAGCTATGGCAGACTCCTATAGCCTCTAAAGCCTTTGAATCCATTAAAAAGAAGCCTTTTAAAATCGTTGTTATAACTTTGTCTAATTTCACCATACCTTTTGAGGTTGCTTATGGTCCCTCTAGGTAAGGAATGGAGGTGTTCTTAGTTAGAAAAGTCACCTAGCAACTTTCTTTAATGAAAAGCTAGATAAGGCCAAACAAAGTATTCCATATATGATAAAGAATTTTATGCAATTGCTAGGGCTATTAAACATTAGAGATTTTGCCTTTTTCCTTAACAATTTGCCTTATATTTTGATCATAAAGCCCTTAAGTTTCTTCATTCTTAAAGAAACCTAAATAATAGGCATGCCACTTGAGTTAAATTCCTTCAAGAATTCATCTTTGTTGTTAAACATCATTCTATGGTAGAGAACAAAAAGGCTAATACACTAAGCCATATACTCAACATTTTACACTCTGTAAGTAGTTCATCTTAACATTGGAACCATTTTCCATGATATTAGTAATAGTTACTACCATCATCATATAGAATTCCTTATTAAAGATGGTTATCTCTTTTATGGGTCTAAATTATGCATTCCTCGCACCTCCATGAGAGATATTCTCATATGAAAATTACATGCTGAAAGATTAGCTAGTCATTTTGGTAGGGATAAAACCATAGCTTTAATTAAGAATAGATTTTTTTGGCCTTCTTTAAAACATGAATTACTAGAATTTTGTCTTAGTGTCGTACATGTTAAACTTCTAAGGCAAATAAACTAAATACAAGATTGTATATTCCATTACCTATTCCTGAAGCATGTTGGAAGGACCTTAGTATAAAACTTTGTATAAGGCATAAAAGCACAATTCTATCTTAGTTGTTGTAGATAAGTTTTTTTTTTAATGGCTCATTTTATCTAATATACCAAGACCACAAATGTGTTCCATTTAGCCAAATTGTTTTTCCAAGAAATTATGTGTTCGCATGGGTTGCTTATTACCATTGAGATAAGGATTTTAAACTTGTTAGTTATTTTTTGAAAGTCCTCTAGAAAATTTTTTAGCACCCAACTGAAGTTCTCTCTTGCTTTTTATTCTCAAATTGATGGATGAACTGATGTTACTAATCAAAATTTGGGTGATTTGCTTAAGATTCTAGTAGAGGACAATCATAGGAATTGTGATTTAGTTTTGCTAACGACTAAGTTTACTTATAATAATTTAATTAATAAGTCCATTGGTAATAGTTCTTTTGAGATTGCTCAAGGCTTGTAACATTTAAAAATTTATCAAGAAAAATAATAAATAATTAAGTATTTAATTTGAAAAAAATAGAGAATTATTATGGGATTTTTGAAATAAAATTATAGGAAACTATCATTTTGAACATTTTGAGACAAATAGTAATTTTTGTCCACTCTAGACTGAAAATAATTTAATAGTGGATTTTTGTTTGATTAAAAAAAAATTATTAATTAAGAGAATATTAACATTTAATATTTGGGCCCTAGGATTAGTTTATTTATGTCAAAAATCATTTTTATAGAGGCCCAACTTAGAGTCAAACAAACCCAAACTATTTAATCATAGCCCAACATTTTGGAAATGGACCCAATTAGACCATAGGCCCTTAGGTTAGCCTATTTTCTCTAAAACCCTAAAATTTCTATAGCCTTTACCCCTCATTTTGTAAAAAACACAAGAAACTCGAGGAAAAATTCGTATATGCAAAGGAGGCTAGGATTTCATCACCATTTTACTACCGATCTGCACACATAAAAGGAGATTCAACTAAGGTAAATTATATAAAAATTGATCATCTCATCTTCCTTTATATTTTAGTATGATTAGTTTTGTATTTGGTGAATTTTCATTTTATCTCAAAATCTCAAAGTGGGTGTTTGGTTGTTTATTGTATGATTTTTGAAAGTTAAGACTAAAAAGACTATTGAGTGAGTATTTTCCTTCCATTTTGATATTTTATATGCTAGAAATTGGCTTCAATGATTGACTTTCATATTGGACTCTAATTTTGTACAAAAATATAAAGGATTTAGAATAGGACAATGTAATTTCTAGTGTTGAAAGGCTTAAGTCTGAATTTAGAATTCATTGGAGACTAAGTAAGTAATTTTTAGGTAGTTTTGATACTAAGAATGAGTAAATAACTAATTTTTGTAATGGATGATGACTAAAAATTTGATTTTGGATAATTTATGACCTTTAAAGTGTTAGCATTCATTCTTAACTTTTGCGGAAATTAGTCCAACTAACTAAGGTAACCAGAAATCTTTTTCTTAATTCCATATATATGTTCATTTTAATCTTTTATTTGTTGCACATATATATTTTTTATATTAAATGATTGATTAGCTACTTGATGTCTTAGACCTTAAGCATGTCCTTGCTGGAGCTATGATCATGCTGCCACCAGTGTATTGTGCCATGATCGTGCACCAAGTCGTGATTGTACGTTTTAGAATACACCTAGTTGTGAGCATACTTTGTAGGGAGTTGGTGCCATAGATAGGCCTTTCCTTCTATTTTTGCCCATTAACATGTTGTATGTGATTGTTAGTATGGGATAGTAGTAATTAGTAGTCCAATTAGTTCATTTGCTAATTATATTGATGTTTTTGGTATTTTTCTATATAAATGACATTTGTGTTGATTATTTTGCATATATATATGGAATTTTCTTTTAGTTACTAAGATTCACATCTCATCCCGTTTTGTGAGCTACCAATTTCAAGTAAATATTTCTCAGTTAGAGAAAATGAGAAGCAAGTGGATGACCACCTTTAAGATTAGGATTGGTGTAGGGTTTCCACACTTGGACAATTTCAACTTAGTGTAGATACTATTCTTTTTATAATCAAATTTGTATAGCATTATGATGCGTTCATTTTTGTTAACAGGTATTTTGATATTTTGTAACTAACGATTCAATTCATTAGGATGCTAGACCTTAATTTACATGCAATCTAATGTATTTATCTAATGCTGATTAAATATGGATTGCTATAAATGTATAAAGTTTGAATTGTTAATCTATAGATAAGGTTATATTATTATATGAATGTTTAGCCTAAATTCTGATGTATGAAGGTTCTTGTTGTTATATATGCCTAATGTGTGGATTTGAGATGTATTATAGCCATATTTTACACTTGAGAATACTTTAATGATTTGATAATAGGAACAAGTTTATTTAGCCTATTAAAACTTATCCAAAATGGTTTGAAGTTAGTTGGTAAGGAATTGCATAGTTTGATATTGTCACTAGTGGCTTTAGGGACGCATTTGTTGTCATAATGAGCAAGTTATTGATATATAGTAAGGTTAATTGATTTAGCCAATCCTTAAGTCCCTAAATGATGGAAGTTAGTGAGTTAAGGCACAGAGGAGGTTTTATATCATTAAAGCCCTACATTTTAATCACAGAAGAACCTTAGGATTTAATTAGAGAGAGTGCCAAATAGTTGGGATGATTATCCATGAGATTTAAGGTTAAAGGTTAGTCAAGTCACAGCCAAAACATTTTGAGTCGCAACCAAAAATGAGTTGGAGGGTAATAGAAGCAACGTGTACCATGATGTAGATTTCCTAGCCACGACACAAATCGAAAAAATTGGCAAAAGAAGTTCCAATATGCAATCTCATCATGGCGCCAAGCACGGTTGCTGCAGCAAGATCAAAGAAATTTTGAATAATGAGGCCCAAGGGAAACCTTGCCACGACATGGGAAGTTTAGGCTATGGCGGGGATCAAGAGTTTGCCAAATTTTGGTTTTAGTATCAAGCGGAGTCATGATGTGGGACTTTTAAGTCACGGTGCAAAGTCTAAATTTTATTTCCAAAGTTATAGAATTGAACTAAGTCATGACAAGAAGTATTTAAGTCACAGCATAGGTGTATTTTAAAGCTTTTAAGAGTTTAGTTAAGTCTTTCGAAGTCACAACCTAAGTCCCTAAAGCCCCATTTTAGCTATTAGACCCTAGTTTTCACTATTGTAATGGTAAATAATGACTTGTAAACCAACTTATAGGAATTGTGTGCTTCTAGAATCATTTGTGAATAAAATGGAAGCCTTAAATGAGAAGTTAAATTTCTTTTAAATACAAATCTTCCTGTTTATCTGAATGGTGATTATAAATGCTTAAAAGGTTTAAATTTCCTCGTATTTTCATCGTTACTAAATTATTAGTGGCATTACACCTTAAGTACTAGTGATTGAGAGTATGATTATGCTTAGTTAGTTTAATTGAGAGTTAGGGTTATTACATTGCCAACCTATTGACCTTATACCTATCCTTTTGACTTCTAGTACATCTGAATCTACAAAATCATTTACCAAGCTCCTTCATGACTTGCTTGTTGAGATTAGACATAAACTTGCTAAAAGTAATGAATAGTACAAATTATTTGTTGCTGCTCACCGACACTTTCAAAATTTTAATGAAAGTAATTTTGTTACGACTTGTATATGTCTTGAGCGTTATGCTAAACATTCTTTTAAAAAATTACATGCTCAAACCTCTTACCCTTTTCGTATCTTTATGAAAGTTAGACCTAATGCATACTTTCTAGAATTATCTCTTAGCTATTAGTCTAATTTTTAATGTAGAAAATTTATTTCCTTACTTACCAAGACACTTTTGAGCTTCCTTTTTTGCTTTCTAATAATTCATACTTAACTCTATCATACTCAAGTGCTCACTCTACCATCTACCTCACCATTAGTTAAGGCATTGATGTATGATTAGATTGTTTTCACTCTTGATAGCCCCTTCCATCGTTACCTTATTCATTCGAAGGACCACATTGATTTGGATGATACTTGGATAACCAAAAAGGATTTTTTATATTTGAATCTGACTATCTTATAATTTTACTAGCAGTCTTTTGCTTTGGAGGAGAGTTTCCTCAAATTAGGAGAAAACAAAAGGAAACCATGAATACATATTCTAGGCACAGAAAAACTTAGATTAACTTTATTTTAATAATATTATTTGTATTTCTAATTTATTTTGTATTTTGAATTTATTTTATTTCATTGGTTAGTTATGAGTTTAGATACTTTTTGTTAAGATTTAATATTTTAATTATTTTTGTTAAGATTAAAATTTATTATTATCTTTATTTTAAATTGTTAAAAGGCATATCTTAAACTCTATATAAAGTTCTTAAGAATTTAGAATTAAATAATTTTTTAATTGATCACTAATAAAATTATCTAAAATTA
Source organism: Erythrophleum fordii (assembly GCA_032878935.1). Lineage (NCBI taxonomy): Eukaryota > Viridiplantae > Streptophyta > Magnoliopsida > Fabales > Fabaceae > Erythrophleum > Erythrophleum fordii. The sequence continues at coordinate 48,389,626 of JAVQMF010000054.1, forward strand.
TAACTTCTTCTCTCTCTCCTTTTTCTTTTTCTTTTTCTTATTTTTCTTTTTATATCTTCCCCTGTATTGTATGACCCCCGCCTTCTCCTCTCTTCTCTCGTCTGGTTCACTTGTTCCACATCAATCGACCAATAAGAAAATCTAACCTGATTGGCCGGTTTGTTGAATTGAACCCAATATCATTCTACGCATAACGTGACTGTCTCTGCATGTTTCCTCTCCTGTCTAATAGATATCATGATAGCCTCAGTTGTACACATAACAGGATATTCCATATTTCCGATTTAAATCAGGAATCTTCTTAATTATCAGTTTCTCGAAACTCATACATAAGCCTGTCATATGTACAATTACTATGAGCCGCATGTTGGTATATTTTATTTTATGTCAAAATATACAGGGTAAGTTAATTTAAAATGAAAACAAATAAAAAAATTGTGTTGCTTTTTAATGGGTGACTTAAAAATAAGGACAAATTTAGGTATAGATTGCAAGTGTTTATTATCAAAATTTTTTTAATGAAAATTTGATGAGTAGATATTATTTATATTTAAAAATCACATACTTTATCCACATGCAATTGTTTTATTAAGAAACTTGATAATAAACACTGCAGAACTTTATTAAAGTATTCTCAAAGATATGCTTCATAGATATATATATATATATATATATATATATATATCTTTTATTTTTATTTTTTCAAAATGGTCCTAACATGCCACCAACAAAAGGAAAAACGAATAAATTAATAATTTAGTTTTTAAAGAATTACTCTTCTCTCATTTTGGTCTTTCCAAAAATAATACTTCTCAATTTAATCTTCTAAATATTTTTTTTTTCTAATTGAAATAGTCTCTCTATCAGGCAAAAATAGAATTCCATATGCTTCAACCCCCCCAAAGTGACTTGTTTTGTATTGGAGTTAAATTTTTAGTGCCTCATAAAGTTCATAAGAGCTTTTCAAAAGGAATATTTTGATTAGGGTAAAATGTTTGAAAATAAAATTGATAGATAGAGTCGTAATGAAAGCTTTCAAACATAAGGCAAACATATTGTCCTTTAATGTGACTCCCATTAGTTGCTGTATGATGAAGGAAATACACTCTTAAAATTAATCCAAAGTATTTAGAGAATTACACTTAACAATTAAGAAATTTTCTCCTAAAAATATTTGTAAAGAAAATAGAGATGTATATAAAAGCAGAGGGAATGATAATGAATTCGGTCATGATAATCCTTTTCAATAATTAACTTTAATTTAGGCTCAAGATTTTCACAAACCAACTTCCCTTTTTAATCATAAATGAATCGATAGAATTCGTTAATTTTATTGAAAAATTATACCCTTTAATTAATTATATAATGTTAATCATCATACTGGTTGAAAACTAACAGTTTTTTTGCTAGCGGTCAGCTGCTAGTGTGTGTATATAAGGTCAAAAGATAAATAAAAGAAGGACCTGCAAGCCGAGGAAGGGAAGGCCAGCAGCCTTCAACGTGTTTTTGAATGTAGTGAATGAGTTTCTGGTCCTCTTGATTGAGCCAACTTCCTTTCTTAGTTGGTTCCTTCTCACACAAAGGCTTTCTCACTGAAATTACCCAACACTCACAGGCCACAAAAGGTTCACGGGAGTACCAAGCAAAGTGCAGAAAGAAATACATAGAAACCCCAGATATTATAGCACAAAGTGTGTGGGAATCAGAACAGATGACTTGGACTTGGACTGGTAGGGCAAAGAATGAAACTGTATAGTGATTTTGTTGGATATATGTACTTGAGACTGGTTGTTCATCCATACTGCTATATATAGCTAACAATCACACAATAATTGAGTGACAAGGAAAAATTAAACAAATTACAAAGAAATTAACATATAAGCCCCTACTTTTCAATAGAGTAGGGATTTCAAAGGAAAGAAAAAGACAAAAACCACAATACTGTCATACCTCCAGGCATTGGGAATGGCGTCAATAAATATAGGCAGCCTCAAAATTCCCTTGCAAACATCTGGATCCATAAACAAGGTCTGTTGGAAATATAGCCCACAATGTAATAGTTAGCCCAAAATGGCCTTTTCCCATTTTGTTTACTTTCCCTTTTGCGTATTGTTATCCACTTCGTTTTCATTTTCAGTTGAGTAAATGTTTTAATTGGTTGTCAAGACTCTGACTTGTATAAATATCTTTATCATGTTGAATGAAACACAAATCATTGAAAACTCATATATAAGCCTTCCTTCTGTTTAAGTTCTCTTCTATATCTTATAATAAATTCATCTTTGTAGTTAACTATAAGAGTGAAAAACCACCAAAAGTCAATGCTTGTGATGTAAGGTGCTACCTCTCCCCATAACCCCTCATATCAACGATTTTATTCGAAAGTCAAGTTTTTCTTGGTCCGGAGTTTTTAAAATCTAATGTATGCAAGGCTTTTAGAAAAAAAAAAACATATACAACTTTTGCTATGTTTCTCCCTCCCGTGTTCTGTTGGGGTGGATCATGTTTTTAATTAGCACTCCAAGGACTCTTAAACTGCTCTGCAGTTTTGGAATTTAGTTCCAACTCTTCTGTCTTGCAATGGATTTGTCTTCCAATATATGTATGTAATCGTAATCCTAGATCCAATTATCTGTGCCCAAACTTCGACATTTTTCTTTTTGGGTCACTTACTTGGAGGATAGAACCTCTGGCTCTATGGAACAAAAGTATGGTGAAGGACATCTGTTAGATCACCCACAATACTTAATTCTTTATGGAATTAAAAATTGGTTGTTTTGGGACCACTTCACGTTCGCAGTTATGGTTAAATATTATTTCTGAGAGGAATGAATACAAGCAGAATACGAGGTGGTCGTAGCTCCATTTCTTTACAAAGCATTAATCTATTAATTGATACAGCACAGAGAGAGAGAGAGAGTTCCGTGCCTGTGGAGAAGCAAAACTTGTGGATTTTATTGAATTTGACAATATTAGGCTACTCGCCTTCTTATGATCATGTGTCCCGCAACTCTATTTTTTGATTTCTGGCATTTTGTTGGAAGATGAATGCGATGAAACAAGATTCTTATGATCGTGAGAATAAAATAATTGCACTAGCAGAGGCAGAAGAGAAGGGGACGTCACTCACCGATTTCTACCCTTGAATTGCGGAGACGAAATTTACCCCTCTAATGATTGCAAAATGACAAACCACCTTCCTCTTTTGCCACGGATTCTGCGACTTCAACACATGCATCTCTCTCCTTATAACAACAAAATCCCACCTAAAAATAGGACTATGCCTTATCCTGTAAATGAATCAACCTAAGCTGCTTTTTTATAATGTGAAAGACAAAAAGAGATTTACGCTCTTGAGTTGCCACCAGATAGTTGATGGCAAATATGCAATTTTGCATAAAATATCACCTATAAATTAAGCTCGATCGCTAACTCATGCACTGGCATTCTAAGTATCAAGTATGAAGATGATGGGGAGTGTGAGTGTGTGCCTGTTGCTGTGTTTGGTGGTTATTAAATGGGTTGCGGGTGCATTGGATGTGGATTTTGATACGGGAGGACTGAGCAGAGAACAGTTTCCCGAGGGGTTCGTGTTCGGAACGGCGGCGTCAGCTTATCAAGTGGAGGGCATGGCCCACAAGGATGGCCGTGGCCCCAGCATTTGGGATGCTTTCATCCAAAACAATCCTGGTTTCGCTATTTCATTTTCTTGATATTTGAGTCATGTTTATTAATTATTATCATCACTTCTGATGCTAACTTCACTTGCATTTATCTACATATCAAATTAATGTGGTTAAATGTTTAAATAAATTCAAGTATTGTTTGTGTATAAATTACTTTTTAAACACCCACTGCTGAAAATTAAATAATTTGTCACACTTAGGGAAGGAATTAATCAAATAATACTTGTTTAATTATTTAATGTGGAGTTTTCGTTTTTTGTTTGGAAACAGGGGTTATTGCAAACAATGGCACTGCCGACGTTGCTGTGGATCAGTATCATCGATACAAAGTAAGTGTTTTCTTTTGAATAAAACAAAAGTCCAAAAATAATTGAAGAGAGGTGATTCTAAGGGTGCCCCTTAAGACCGATAAATATTCACAATCTCAAACCTAAATTCAACAGAACCACAAAACTAATACCTGTTGTATACATATCTATTTATACCAGTCTTTGATGCCTACTTTTTATTTATTATTATACTAAAACATCAAGTTGTTAGAAAAATTGTTTTTAATAAATTTTAAAAGTCAAATTTAACAAAACGAATTGTAGCTATTATAAGTAGCACAAATAGAGATATTAAATCCAAGAATTTAAAAAAAGATGTTGGCCCAATAAAGCCAACATACCTATTTTTATTTTAAAAAAAAAAAAAAAGCGCGTCATATAATATTTAAATTAGGAAAGGAAAAAAATGATTTATAGGTGAAAAGTAAATATCTTTTAGATGTGAAGGTAAAGAATATTTATCAGTGGTTGGAACACAGGAGTAATGTTAAAAGGCTTTAAGCTTAAGCGGCGCAAGTTAACCTTTTGAGTTCTCTTTCAAGTCCCATTACATTACAATTTATCTCAACCAGTGATAGTGAGGTTCCCCAGGTTTGCATTGTGTTTTCTGAATGAATAATGCGAGCCAAAGCATGTTTCATTTTACAGGAAGATGTGGACATCATGGCAAATCTATCCTTTGATGCATACCGCTTCTCAATTTCATGGTCCAGAATCTTCCCAAGTAATTATAGATCACTATATTTTAACACTTATGCATTAGACCCAAAAATCTGACACACTTTTTTAATAATTGAACACATTGCTAATGCAGATGGAACTGGCCAAGTAAATTGGAAAGGCGTTGCCTACTACAATAGACTGATCAATTACTTACTGCAGCGAGGTGAATCTTGAATTCTTGATCAAGTTTATGGACTAAATGGGAGTAATTTTGTTTATGTGTTCCCCTTTAATAGTCTGAAACATTTGCAGGTGTTACTCCATATGCAAATCTGTATCATTATGACCTTCCTTTAGCTCTTGAGTTGAAATACCAAGGATTATTGAGCCGCAATGTAGTGTGAGTACCTAAAAGTTAGATGGTTTACAGCTTCTTATTAGTATGCTTCCAATTATCGGATAGTGTTAATTTACTGAAACTATGTCAAAACTGTACAGGAAAGACTATGCAGATTATGCGGAATTTTGTTTCAGTATTTTTGGAGACAGAGTAAAGAATTGGATGACATTTAATGAACCTAGAGTAGTGGCTGCTCTTGGTTATGATAATGGCTTCTTTGCTCCTGGAAGATGTTCAAAAGCATTTGGAAATTGTTCAGCTGGCAATTCAGCCACTGAACCTTACATTGTTGCACACAATTTGATATTAATGCATGCAGCTGCAGTCCAGAGATACCGAGACAAGTTCCAAGTAATGTTTAAATATGGAGTGTCCATGTTCAATTCAATAAGCTAAATTAAAATTTCTTGAGAGTTCTTATGCAGTGATGAATGTCGTGATTTTAGGAAAAGCAAAAGGGCAGGATTGGAATTCTCTTGGATTTTGTTTGGTATGAACCTCTTTCAAGATCAAAAGCCGACAATTATGCAGCTCAAAGAGCCAGAGATTTTCATGTTGGATGGTAAAAAGCTTAAACATATATACTATAAAACTAATGATTTCAGTTAGACAATTCAATTAATAGTGTATAAATTCTCACAGGTTCATTCATCCTATTGTATACGGAGAATATCCAAGAACTATGCAAGTAATTGTTGGGAATAGGCTCCCCAAGTTCACTGAGGAAGAAGTCAAGATTGTGAAGGGTTCAATAGATTTCGTTGGCATCAATCAATATACTACTTACTACATGTATGATACCCATCAACCAAAACCAAAAGTCTTGGGCTACCAACAGGATTGGAATGTTGGATTTGCCTGTAAGATAACGCTTTCTTTATAGTAAATATTATTTTAATGTTTTTTGGGGAATTCTCACAATTGATCTTTATATTCTCATGGACAATGTAGATGCAAAGAATGGAAAGCCAATTGGTCCAAGAGTAAGTCTGATAATAACCAATTTCTTATATAAATGCATAAATCATGCATTAACTTTGTTTCGATTGAACATTTTGCAGGCATATTCAAATTGGCTCTATGATGTACCATGGGGCATGTACAAGGCGTTAATATACATTAAGGAGCATTACAGAAACCCAACTGTGATATTATCTGAAAATGGTAACTCCAAATGCTAGTTTTTAGATTTTTGTTATAATATAATTGGTTTTTAATTGTATGTCAATGAAGGAACAATGAAAATATTTGTTATGCTTTGCAGGCATGGATGATCCAGGTAACTTGACACTTTCTAAGGGTTTGCATGATACCACAAGGATCAATTACTATAAAGATTATCTGAGTCAATTAAAGAAGGCTATTGACAACGGAGCAAATGTGGTTGGATACTTTGCATGGTCATTACTTGATAACTTTGAATGGAGATTGGGATACACATCGAGGTTTGGCATTGTCTATGTTGATTTCAAAACCCTCAAGAGATACCCCAAGATGTCTGCATATTGGTTCAAGCAGCTGCTTACTAGAAAGAAGCAGTAAACATCTGAGCTCACCGTCAATATCTAGGCTCCTACATGTTTAAAGAGAATAATGTCTTAACGTGGTTTTGTTTGGGTTGTAGTGGCCTCTTCAATTGTAATTGAGTGAGTTAATCAATAAAATCTTTAAATAAAATGATCTTATAGCCCCAGTTATGCTTATATTATGCGTCCTGCAAAGATGTAGAAGCTGCCATTAATAGCCCTTTTCTCTAAATTCAGCATAAGTGTTTGAGATCATTACCGATTTTGCCTATTTTCCTGTGTTATCCTCAAATAGTTCTTTTCCTTTTTTTTAACCGAAAAGCATTTTCCCCAAAGGTCTCATCTCGTCATGCTGATCAGTATAACTTATTCCTTTAATCGTTGCTCGTTTTGATTTTCTTTAATCCATATTCATGCTTGAATTTGTCTCTTATTCCAGGATAATATATTCGCTTCCACTATCCTTTGTAAGATCCGGAAGGATTGTATATCTCACAATTGGAGAAACAATAAACATAATTATCTTGTTCAATTCACTTTCTTAAATGATAACTTTTGCAATTGACGAATAGTAAACTAAACCATATATCCTGGTTCTTTTCAGCGATAAGAATCAATCATGCCTACTTCCTTTTACTTCGCCAATGTAATAACTAGAACATCCTAACTACTTCACCTAAAAGAAAAGGTTAGCTCACTTGTTTTAACAAAAATTACTGAGTTAGTAATTAAGAAAACCGACTCAATCCTAAAGAAACCGGGACACATTAGAGGCATGGATATAGAACGATTACACTCGAGAAAAAAAATTCAAGATAGTGCTATTCTTACTACCTGTTTTCTTGCAATTGCCTTTCTTGGATTTCTTTTCATTTGCACCTCTTCTTTTCAAATCAGTTCCTTTTATAGTCTTAGAATTTACACTTTCTTGGGATTTCACGTTCCAACATAAACTATCTTGATCTTCTACTTCAATCACTGTCACTGCGGACATTTGGTCACCAAAAGTTTCTGCTTGATCTGAACAAATGGTCCGAAATTTCCTTTTCCTTGAGAGATTTTCAGATCTCTCCTCTTGAAAGCTATCTGGATTCATGCACACGTCCATATATTCCTCACTGCTGACAACAACAACTTGTTCATCAGGGTTCTCTCCCTGAAATAAAGAAATTTCCTCAGGTCTTCTTATCCTGAATGGGTTGTTGTCAGGAAACTTTAATGGAGTTTCATCAGGAATATTTTCCTTTGCTATCGTTCCACAAGTTACCAACGGTATAATAAGTTTCTGAAATGCCAAGGCTTCACCAGAATACTTGTCTTTGTTCGTGACCAGATTCTGCCTTGTCACTGTAAACAGGAAAAATGATCCACGCCATTAAAAATAATGAAAAGAATTGATCATGTTGGCAATTAAGTATAAACACATTGATGCATTTAAAGAAATTTGTCAGTTTATCAGGCAAAATCAACTTCCAATTTAATAAAGATATTTCTACAGGTCACATGACTTGCCTGTACTGTTTTCTCTGGCATTGTGGGAGCCAAAGACTGTAAGGGAGCTCTCCTGTGTAAATGCTGCAGAAACTTCAACTTTCCTGAGTTGACGATTGGTCTTGAGGGCAACGGGCTCTAAAGAAAGTCCAGAATATTCAAGCTTATCAAAGGTTTCCTTGGTTGAGGGGTTTAAGTTGCCTTCAGCTATCGCGGTAACTATTGTTGGGGGAATTTCTCTAATTGCATTTAGATTAGTTAAGGGAAAAATTGATAAATATAAAACATGCATATGGACCAAATATCCTCTTGTAAGAGAATGTGCCAAAATATAAAGCTATATTGCATGGCATATTCGTAGGAAACCGGTCAAACGTATACCAATCCTAGCACCCTTTAAAAAAATTGAAGCACCTACTAGGGGTTGAAACTCAATGATGTCTGAAAGATCAGAGGTAGCTATCAGCAACAGGCATGCAACAAATGCTGAAAGAGAAGTTTATAATTTTGCAGGGAGTGAAGAATTATTTGAAGCAAAAAAAAGATCCAAAAAATGCATACAAAAGTAAATAAAGAATTCAAGGATACGGTCCCAAAAAATCAAGATTTCCATCAAAGGACTGAAGAAGCTTTTGGGGAAGTGGCGTGATGTGCTTGAGCTCCTTAGCAGTGACATCATATCTACAGAAAATTCCAGAAGGAAACAGTCATTGCTGAAAGAATAAGAAATAATAATATTTTAAAAAGAAATTATTTGAAATTAGCACATTCGAGCATGCTGGAAGACTGCAATTGCCTCTTTGAAGGATTTGGCGTAATCTTCCGGCATTTGGTTGCCCTTCTCCAACTTAAGAACAGATAACACCTGTTAACAAATGGATTAATTAGTCTCGCAACGATAATATCCCTTTACTCAACTGTTTTTAAGGCTAAATCAGCAACAAATTTAAGTAAACTTGTTCCAGTCACAGGACATAACAAAAATATCAGACACTATTGTGAAACTATCCAAATTAACAAATTCAAGTTGCATAATGGAATGGGAAATCTGTTCATGTCTTCTTGTTTGCATTTTAATGATAGTTATAATATATGAAATGATAGATAGAGTATTATGCTGAGATACTTTCGGTTTCCCTTTTACATAATTGGCAGAAAACAGGAGTTCCAGAATTCTCCACGTTCTCTGTGAGAAAACTAGGCCTCCTACATTTCTTACTTTAGCTTTTGTGTTGCAGAAGTCTTCCTCTTTGTACATATATGTGTCTATCTAAGCCTAATTGCCTAACTCATGGAAACACAAGTTATATATAACCACCCAAGTTGTTGCCGAGAAATTATGCTTCCCTCTAGCTCTCCCAAGCAAATGAGAGCACACTTACACGATCTAGATTTCGATACTTGGAAACTAAGGCATGAGCTCGTGCAATACCAATTCCAGGAACAGATGGAAGAAAATCACAGCCAGCCAAGACACACATACCTGTAAAAATGCAATTTTAAGCCTGTCATAAACCTCAAGGTATGAGACACCAGGTTGACTACAAAAACAACACAAGTTTCTTTCCAAAGTAGGTAAAATCTCTTGACATTATCCTAATAATATCATTTTAAGTCTGGCCTTCACCAGCGATGTGGGTTTCCAGGAAAATAAGGAGGTTCGCCGCCATAAATGTATCCAACAGGACAAGGCACACTAGACTAAGAAAAAGCCTCTTTACAGAAGTTTCTTGTTTGTTTTCTTCCTTTCTTTCTTCTCTTCCTGGTTGGAAGGGGAGGTAAAGAAGGAAGTTTATATTTCAGGACCCTGCAAGCTCATCATAGATTACAGAACAACCTTGTCCCTTTCCCTCGAAAATCTTCATGATTTATTCATGGCGATCCAAGTACATTGTCAAATGATTGTTGGCTGGAAAAGCTTTGCTGCATTCAATTTTGTAAACTATCAAGACATGTGCATAATTAAGCACACATTGCTTTGAACTGAATTTACCTGTGAAGAGTTCCATATCAAAATTTCGGAAGGAAGGTTTGTAAGTCTCGGCTTTAAAAACCTTGTCTAACTCTATGCTTTCACCATTCCCGTAACGGTCCATCTTAAAGACAATCTATTCATAACACAATACTTCAAATTGAAAAGTAAAGCAGTAAATGTAATGAAGTCATCCGGCAAGCAGTAAACCTTCATGCACAACATCAAAGTCTTGGATAGGTTCTTACAGCTGGACAACCGTATGCAATGAGATCACTATCCTCAGTGATCACTGCCACAACTCCACCCTTTTCTGCTTTAATCTTGGACATGTATGCTAACTGAGCATCTGCTTCATATGGAGCTACAACAAACTCGATGTTCTCTGATCTCAGAACCTGTGAGGTAATTAATTGAATGAATTACCCTAGAGTGCAGATTTAGTAACATATAATTGTTCTGAAGCATTAGTATCCTTTTGTAACAAGGGGAAAATTCATAGTACAATGGGTAACAAGTCTGCCTGAAAGGATATATTTACAACATACCTGAATCAGTTGATGAGCCATAATGGGAGTAACGTTCACTGCTCTCTACACAAAAGAATGGAAAACCCATGAATGCTGAACTTCATGAGTGTTAACGAAGCATATGGCAAAGGAAACACAAATTTTTATGTATACATATTTTGTAATGACAATTTATAGACGATGGAGCAATTGCTAACTATGCTTTATTCTGAATACCTTGACATTTATTTTTCTAAATTTGACAAGTTGTAACCATCCCGTTAAAAGCAGGATTCATTGGAACTTTTTTTTTTCTTAAGAAGAGAGAGAGAGGGGGGGAGTTGTACCTGGAATAGCTCTGAGGCTGCATTGACGTTCCCTTCTTTGAGCTTAGCCATTGCCAAATCGCGATTAGCACTTCTTTTTCTGAATGAAGAGAACAACAACATTGAGAAATTATATGCTTATTAAGAAGAGATGCACCTCCATCAAAATGAGGGACGAAAACAAAAGATGAAGGAATGTTGCCACCATCAAAAGCCTAAAATTTTAGAACCATGCCTCTTCCTGTCTTCCTCCGTTGCTGCCTTGCAAGGAATGTTGCCACCATCAAAAACAACAACCGGTGTTATCTTATAATAGCGAAGCAGCTTGATTCGATGCATAAAGTATTCTATGTACCGGAACTTCTTTTCAGTATCAGAATTAAGACAAAGCTCCATACTACAGGAATAAGCTGAAAATTTACAACATTTTATCAGCTTCTCATCATTCCCCAGAAGTGCAACAACAATAGTAATAGTAGTTAGTACAATAATGGATCTAAAATCCAACAAAATGATATTATTTACCTCCCTTATGAAGCCATGAATAAGCATCAATACCCACCTGCGGATATGCAAGGTTAAATAAGATCGAGATAAGGAAAGAGTATACACCCAGATCAAACTCAAAGGGAGAAAAAAAATGAAACTTGGAACCAAAGGAATGTGACTTTTACGCGTTTTCCGGCGTATTTATTGATATGAGTGGGTTCGATATAAGGCTTCATGAATCGGAGAAGATCCTTGATACCCATTGGCAATGGCCGGACGAAACTGTTCGGCTCTTGTTGTGGGTTCTGCGGGTTTATTCCTATTGTCCTTCTCGGTTTTCTTATTCATTTTCCTTAATTTTCTTTTTAATATATATAAGCGGAGAGAATATGGCGGGAGAAGCAGCAGATGGCAAAGTAAATGGGGGGCAACGACGGGGAGAAAATAATATTATACAGACTCAATAAAAAAAAAATTAGTCGCGGAAGGTTTTGTACAGTCCAATCAGAGATCTCCATGAAATCAGTAACCTGGGGGTGCCAGGTGGCGCGAATTGATTGATTTTTAGACTTTGTTTCATATGAAGATGAGGGCGATTATGTCTTTCTACCGAAAAAATTTTGCCGCGAAAATGTTTGAATTCTCAATTGTTCGTCAAAGACCCGCGCGGTTTCCACTTGAAACTATTTTGGATATGCGCGTGCATTCAATTCCTGCCGTTTAAAGTTGCCATTTTGTGGGCGGTAAAATAGTCATACCACATATTATTCTCAAGAAAAATAAAAAATATTATTTTTAGGTTAAAATACACAAAATTTTTTAAATTTTGACTTATGTATAAGTAATTATTCTAACTTTCAAAATTCCGCAATAGATCCTTTAAATTTGAAATTATATGCAAATAATCATTTGTCATTAATTTATCTATTATTTTATTAAAATAAATATGACATATTAAGAGATTATTTGCATATAACTCAAAGTATACAAAAATTATCTATACATAATGTAAAATTCAAAAGAGTTATCTATATAAAAAATAAAGTTTAGAATATTCATTTAATTTAACATGTCATCATTCCATCAGTAAATCAATGAAGATATTTGGTTTGATATGTAAATGGAAAAGAAATATAAAAAAGTAGATAAATAGGAGTAAATGAGATAAAAAATAATTTTCATATATCTATTTTTTTAAAAATAATTTGATAATGAAAATGTTAATTTAATAAATTAAATATTAATTATAAAGATATAATATAGATTACACAATTATATAAATGGAATATATTCACATCCATAATAAGCCAAACAAAACTTTGCTAATAGTAGAGTTGTTCACACAAATTTGAAAGGCATATTATCAAAATTTGAAAGACAATGAAATTATCCACACATAACATAAAGTTTAAAAATTTTATGCATTTTAACCTTATTGTTACACCCAAAATGCGACAATAAGGTAAAGAAATTTTTTATTTTTGAAAATGAAAACTAAATAAAATTGAGTTGTAACAAAAATTTTAATTTTCAAAGTCAAAACTTTAAAAAGTAAATCTTTTTGTGATGAAAAAAATATAGTTTGCAAACTAAAAATAATTTTAAAAATTAGTAGCACATGAAAAAAGTATTAAGCACCTATACATCTATTCTTATAAATAATTACCCTAAGTTAATTGTATAAAAGTAATATATTTTTAATTTTATTTTAATTACTATTATTAATCACATACGAATAAAATAAAAGAAAAAAAAAAGATTTATCTATAAAAAGTAAATTTGATTTAAAATAAGAGTTTAAAATTTACATACCTTGTGGACGAAGTTAAGTTCACATAGTTCAATTAAATAAAAAATTGTGTTCATTGATTAATAATTTTTAATACTTGTTTATGAAAAGAAAAAAAAATAACAATTAATTTATTTTTGCAAATAAAAAAAATTTTGAATTAATTGATATATCTTATTTACAAAAACTAATTTAATTTTACTTTTTTATTCTCTTCATTTTTTATATTTTTTATTTTTGAAAATAAAATTTTTATTTAAAGGAAAAATAATTTTTTATTTTTGTATAAAAAGTGTGTGTATATATATATTTATAAATTCTTATAGTTTTTGTCAAAAGAAATTTTGAGAAATGGAATTTAATTTGTCATTGCTTTTTATTTTTATTTTTATTTTGTTTATTTGTGGAATGAAACTCTTAAAAAACATATTTGTTTCAAAAAAAATATTAAAAAAGAGATTTATTTAATTCTTTGTTCTAAAAGATTAATTTTTGAACTTTAAAATATTTTTTTAATTTATTGATTTTTAAAGAAAAGTTCTTAAGAAAAGATTTATTTACAAATAAACTAATTTTATATTCATATTTTTCATTTCTTTTACAATTTAAGAAAAAATGGATTATTGGAATCAAACATAATTTTTTAATACATTTTTTTGTAATTTTTTCAACAAATAATTCTTAAAGATGTTTCCTATGAAAAAAAATTATTTAATTTCCTAAAAACTAACCCTTAAACTTTTGGAATATTATTTAAAAAAATTAATTAAATATAAGTCATTGAAACCCTAAGAATTATTAACATATAATTACTCAACCTAACACATAGATGCTTGTAGAGATTTATTATCACACACAATTTACCAATCAATATTCTATAAGCTTGAAGAGACTATTCTAAAAACAAAACATAAAAATATTTACAAACATATAATATTTTGTGATTATGTGCTTGTGTGCAATCAAATAGCATATTTATTATAATATTTATAAATATGAATAAAATGCAAAAACCTGTAACAATTGCTTTTCTCAAATCTTTTCCAACCAATATTGTCAAGCAACCGTTCTTTTTTGAGCAAATATCTAGTGACTATGGTATACTCTCAAGATGCTTCCCATAATGTCAGTAAGTCAAGACAATAAACTGTATTAGTTTCTAATCAAATAATAATAATTCATGACATTTATTTGGACCATCCAATATATCCATAAAAGAATAATTTTTTAAAAATCTTAAAACCATATGAGCATTAAGTAGAACAGACTTCAAAAGAAAAGCCAAACAAAAAAATGCAATTACCAAATTCCAACGCTGCACCAGTGCCCAGTCGTAGAATTTCCATATCAATAGCATGCATCCAAGCAATCAAATTCAATGAAATTGTATGTAACCAAGTTGAATTAGAAAGTCAGCCTAAAATAATTAAACTCCTAAATTTCTTCATGCTTAGTCGCTCAACGAGGTAGGGAAGCAAATGAATATGTGATAAATACATTTTTCTTCAAATCAAACCTTCAACAGTTAGAATCCAATTAACCCACAATATCTTTGTATGGAATCTGTTCCATCTAGAAATTCAGTAAGGAAAAAAAAAAAAGCATTAAACATCATTGAAACCCAAACTCAAAAACTGCTAAAAACTTTGTCATTCCTCTTGCATCACAACCATAAAAACACACGGCCGTTTAGTATGTAAAAAAATAAAAAAATAAATAAAAATATATATGATTTTATAAATAAATATATTTATAATATTTCTCATTCTAATGATTAAATAATAATTGATAGATAATATTAAATAATGATTATATGAATAAAAAATAAAAATAAAATTTTATCAAACTTTTCATCATATCTTCCTTTTTCATTGACAAACTAAACAAGCCGATAATTATAGTTAGAATTTCCAACATAAGAATTTTACATAAATAAAATCACAGCCATAAATGTATTTGCTAAAATTTCCAAAAACTTCATATGATAGTAAACCTAGTATCATGGAGCATGATCCCAATTAGCACCAAAACAAAGAAAAAATCCACAAAACCATTCATATCAGCAGCAATGAAAATCACTCTTCAATTTGTTCAGCTCGCTCAAGAAGAAAGACAATAATCTAAGAACTCACATAAGGCTGTTGCTCCATATCTACACCCATTAGAGAAGCCTAACCAAATAATGCTTAGAATCTTGGCAAAATCACCATTCAAGACTCAGGCTTCACTCACATGACAAGGTCAGAGAGGAGCAATCACAAAGAACTCAGACAAACTTTTACTCAAATTCTATCATTTGAAACTATAATACATTCATTCCCTGAACCAGAAACTTGAGAGAGCACAAAATATTGGCACCCAGAATTTATACTATTCAGAGAAATCAAGCCTAAAATTCCTAATATTAGAATCAGACCACATCCACAGCCTTACCTTTAGAAGATGAAAAAACAAAAAGAGAAACAGGGAAGATAAAACAGAAAGCGAGATGCAAAGAAAATTGAAGAAGATGAAATAAAGAGAATGCCTTTTAATTTTTTGTTTCGAGCGTTCTTTTTATTATTTTTCTAGTTTTATTTTTTTTATTTATTAATTTACTTATTAATTTTTATTTATTTGTTACTTTTATTTTATTTTATTTAGAGTATTGAGTTATTTGGGCTTAAAAATTGTGTTAATTCTTGAACTATTTAAATTTTAGATATTTTGAGTCTTTTTCTAATATTTTGTATATTATTTAGAAAATTATTTTCCTTCCTTTTTTAATTTTCATTTATTTTTTATTTAGAGCTCAAAAATAAGATTATTTAAAAAATAATTAAATTTGAGTCAAACTAAATTAAAATTAATTATGATGCTACTGACCACCTTTTTCTATGACTTTAATGATTTTTTTTAATTTTACTTTAATGAGTTTTTTTAATATTTTTGGGTTGTTTTTTTTTTTGTCTAGAGTAATATTAAAATTGACCTCAAATTAAATATAACTCAAATAATAAAATAAATTTAATTTATGTTTAAATTAACTCTAAAATTAGCTATAACTCAGATGAGTTCAGCATTATTTGAGTAAAATTTGAAATTCAAATATTTTAATTTAATGTTTTTAATTATTATTATTTTTAAAGACTGTTTGGATAAAATGTGATATTCACATTTATTTTTAATATATAATTATCACCTTTATTTAACTTATACTTTTAAAAAATATTTTAATCTTAAAATATATCTAACATTTTTCTTAATTTAAAAAATATTTTTTGTTATAAATAAATTCTTTAATTTTGACTACAATTTATATAAATCTCAAATATTAATGTTGTTAGCCTTGTCCCATTAAATCTGACATAACACAGTGATTGATATTTTTTAATCTTGATTGATATTTTCTATATATAATCAGTAAAAATCTGTCATCCAAGTCATCACTTCTCCCTCTTTTCATGTTACCTCTCCTTTTTTCATCGTGTTGACTATTTCAAGTTAAGACATTACATAATTCAAGGAGATAAATTTCTGTAACAAAAAATGTAATGGGAGTAAAATGTTATCAATTGTAACGACTCAATGAGGAAATATTATTTTAAAAAACAAAATGGGTGATTCACGTAAATTATTATAATTGAAATCTTAGGAGGAAATTGCATAGTTGGAAGGCTTCTTAAATTGAATTAAGGATTTAAAGCAGAAATCCAGGGAAAACTTTTTCAAGTAAGATTACGCACAAGGTGATGCTTCAAGTAGGATTATGTGAAAAAGCAAAAGCCCACCAAATCATTGAATAAAACAAAATGAAAATTGGATTGGCCAGAAAAGGAAAACAAAGTGAAAATTGGAAAATTTATTTTTATTTCAGAAGATGCATTTAGTAGGGGTGAATAAGTATTTTATCCATAAAAATAGATTTTAAAATTCTTGGAAAAGCAAAAAGAGATGAATTGAAAAGTTATCAACAATTAAATAGTGCAAGGATAATGTAGAAGGGTAACAAGTTTAGAAACTTGCAAACCAAAATATAGTTGAATTGAAACAAAATTAGTTAACTAAAATTTTAAAAAGTAAAGAAAATATAGTAACAATTAATTAACTGCAACCATAATTAGTTAAGTGAAACTTATAATAGCAGAAATTCAAGATAAAAACATTTTTATTCTAATTTAGCACAAATAGGTGTACGACCATTTTCCTTGAATTTCAAAAAAATTTATTTGACAATAACTTTAATCAATATATCAAGATAGTTTTCTTTTTAATGCCTACCACCAACACCTTTCAAGAGATAGAATTTTTTTTCAATCTCACCCAAAACTTACAACACTAAAATTTTTTATAAGATCACTCAAAATTCACAATTCAACGAGTTTCATTCAATTTATCCAACAATTAACTTTACTCACACTAGGCAAATTTTATATGAAATAATTTGAGGACCTTATCAAAAAAATATTATAGCAGACTCACTCAAAAAGCTCTTAAAAAGCTATATGAAAACCAAAGATTAATCTCAAAGAAATTAAGATGGATAGAACAAGGAGAATTATGGAGTAAAAAAGAAAAAATTTTAGCTTTTGTTCATGTTCTTCTTCTCTTATTGCTTTCCCTACATATAGAATGACGTCACAACTAACTGTTGGGAATTTATCCCTTGCACTGCTTGGAGAGAGCCTATTTTACCAAGCTCATGATGCTTTGAAGAACATGGAGGCAAGAGGTGCAATGCTTTGGACTGGTTTAGAGAAGAATGAAGCTACTTCTCTTCATTTGCTATCTCCGTTCTCGTTGTAATGCTTCTTAAGAAAACATAATGAGCTCTTCTTTTCCTTTTCTATCTCCTCATTAAATGCTATTAACTGTTTATAATAAATATTCAAAACACGTTGAGATAAAGAGGTGAGATAGAAATAAAATATTAATTTATCTTTTTTCAAAAATAAAATGATAAAAAATGAAAAAAATAAAATTATTTCGTCGCACATTATGGGTGATTTGACTCAGTGCTACTCGACCCACTGCATATATAATATGTATAACAAATAGGGACCCAAAGGAAAATAATAATTTTGTAGGGATCATTTTATAATTTTAATCAAAAATTTTTAAATATATTTAATAAATTATAAATAATTAAAAAATCAATGACTATGCTAAGTCCCTTATAACTATAATTATCACATTTAGACCAAAAAAATATATATTTTTTAAATTTGAAAACAAAAAATTCAAATTTGAGATAACTAACATTTTTTTTCTAAGAAAAATAAGCAAGCCAAATGTCTTAGATATTTACATCACATTTTCTCAAAAAATTACCCATAAAAAAAAACTCCAATCAAACCATTAGACATGAGTTATCACTTTTTAAAACTTTACATTCTATGTTTGCATTTTCTTTTTTGTATCTTCCTCTAATTTTTTTTATTATATAAATTTTACCAAAAACATATCAAAATAAATAATTATATACTTAAATAGTTAAATACTTATAAGAGTACAAGTTGTTATCTATCAAAATATATGTTTTTTTTCTTGAAGAAAAACCCAGTCATGACCCAGCTAGAGATAGGACCTAACTCAGGCCATGGGCTAAATTTTTTTTTAACTCAATTTATACAAGGCCGAACTGAAATAAGTCTTGTCCCTATGAGGACTTTAGAGCCAAAATAGTTTCTTTGCTGCCAAATGCAGAGAGCGACGTGATATAGAGGAAAAATTTGTATCTCGTATAATTCCTTTACCCTTTATACAATAAATTTTATTTATTTTGAGAATTATTATTACATATTAGGCTTTAATGCTTTTTATGTTAAAAATTTAATATGTTTTGTTTCACATAAATAATTATTATTGCCTATGAATAAATTTATATTTATAACTTTTAATGTAATATAATAAGACAATAATATTTAATACTTTTATCCCTTTTACTTGATTATTTTGCCTACTAAAAATAAATATTCAACGTGTAAAATGTATTTGAGACAATGATCAATTTTTAATTCATAATAAATTAATACATTTTACAATTAATCTTAATATTTTTTTATCATTAAAATATTGCAAATCAACTATAAAACTCGGGGCCAACAATTACCTGACAACGGTAGGATTGAAACAAGACGTAGTTGTGTACGCAAAATGGTCTACAGTTGCCAATATAGGACTGACACAAAAAGGTTGTAACTTGTTGCACGAGAGATTCGTTAAAAAAGGGAAAGGGGAAAAAAAAAAATCTTTAATTGGCTGGTCTCAAATACAGAGGAATGTAGTTTGTAGGATTTGGCATTGAATCCCAAACAGAAAATGCACTTGAGCAGCTCATCCATTTCTTTGTTATCTCAGGGAAATGCCTGTCAATCACATCCTTCAAACTCTCTGTTCTGTTCACCCACTCCAGCCCTTTCTCCGTGTATGTTTTCGAGTTGAAATTGGTTGTGAAGAAACGGTCAGCTTCTAGCCTCCTATTCGTCGTCGTCGTCGTCGTCGTCATCAAAGAACAGCATGAGAGTCAATGTCAGTGGTCAAATTTTAATTTGGTGTATAGTACTCTCAACATACCTTGAAGCCATAAGTACGAAGATAAAGAAAGCAGTCTCACTAATAGCAAACCCTTTGATCTTCTTCTCTGCATGTAAGCCCACTATCAAGTCCAGCTTCTCAACGTCGTCTCCGTATACCTCGCTCAGAGCTTCAATTACCTCTTCATCGTCTGTCAAATCTTCCCATTTGCTAATGGGGATCATTAGTAAGTTTCTTCTGAACTCGTTATAGCGTGCAACTCCCCTTTCTCTATCTCTATAGACTAGCAAAAGATTCACCAATTTATATCCAGTTGGGAATTAGTAGATAACACAAGAATTCCTGTTACACAAAAAGAAGTGATAAGAGAAGTACCTTCCATGGCAGCCATGTCAACCGGGTCAGGTCTGTCTTCTCCATTAATGTCATGGGCAACGAGGCTCCTCATCCATGTAGGATAGTTCCATAAATCAAGAGCTCCACATGACTGATGACCCATGGCAACCAGCATTTGCTCCATTCCTATTTTTGATAGCCTTCTTTCCCCTTCTTTTCCCAACAATTCCCTCATAGGCACCCTGAAAAACAAACTATCATATATAATTTAGAATTTTAGATACCCATTTCTGATCACAAAACCTTCCCGAACAATCAGAAAGGTTCTAAGGCTTGCTTGATGCAGAAAGCAAGTAAGAAACTTTACTCATTCTCAACAGAACCACATAAAGTATGGAATTTTAGTTATGAAAATCAAGAGTCACGAGGGTAGAGGATCAAAAGAATATACTTTTCAACTATAGGAGGGCATTTGTCTTCTGTTGCTGGCAGCTTGATGTTTCGAAGCACAATTTCATCAGGTAGAAGCGAATGCATTCTGTAGACACTCACAAACTCTTCTGTAAGTGAGTAGGGAACTCCATGATCTCTTGGCTTCCTAGTACCAACTAATCCACTAAATATTGGGCCGCAAATGTGTCCAAATAAATCCTTAAATTTCTTCCCCAGAAATCCATACCTGCGAAACATCAAGTCCTAAAGGTCAGAAACGTAAAAGAAAAGGAAAAAAAAAATCAGTACAGTTGCAAAGCATACTGTCATCCCTTTTAACTAGCCTATTTTCTTTACTGCCTTGGAATTCTTCAGCGCCTTACCAATTGATCCTCATGGCTGCCAGAAGAGTATCAGTTCTCAGGAGTTCTACAGTCCAATCAATTGTATGAATTTTGGCAATGACTGCTGAAGTCACCAATCTAGCATGCCTATAGAGTTGCTCATCATCAATATCAGCATAATGTGCCTATAAGCACAGAACAATGCAGTGCATTATTATGTGAGACAGAGTATTGCCATGTTCTGGAAAAAGCAAAATATATCGTCAAACATGTTGGGTAACAAGCAAGAAAGCTTTGCACATGTTCTAAGAGGTAAGCTTACTTTTAGCATGTCACATACAGCATTATGCTCTTTGACAAATAAGGCCTGTAGAACGGAAAAACCAGCCCAGCAATTTCGAACGTCACCCGAAATAGGAATACCTTTCTCATCATGCTCAAGAAGCCCATCTTCCGAGATCTTCAGCTTTCCATCTTTGAATGCCCTCACTCTTCTCATGCCCTTCTGGTTGTTCCCATAGATGACACTCCCATCCCTAGCCCACTCACAATTAACAGCTCGTCCACTTAATTGGTTGATGAGGGTGTCTTGTGCCAAGATTTTATAGACCTTATATACTTACATTGAATTTAAACTAAGATATAAAAATCAGTATATAAGTGTTACTTACCACCAAGGAGTCCTTGTGTTGAGAAAGCCAGTCTTCATATATGAAGAGCCCGTTTTGAATTTCTTGGTCTTGAAGAACTTAAAAGACTTCAATGGACATCCACCAGAATATCCATCAGGAGCTCGAATATCCACCTGTGTCCAATTGTTGTGTATGATATATGCAATTTGCAAATATCAAAGGCGCACACATGTAGACAGGATTCTGAGAAAAGGGCCATGTTGATGCAGAATTGGGAAATTTGATGGCAGGAGATTTCATTTCAGACAAAAAGCAGACTATGGTTTGGAAACTTGGTTGGCTAGGTTAGAAGACAAGGTTGGTTTGATTTGGTTATCATGTATATTAGATGACCAATTTGACGTCTAAACTCAAAATTAAGGACAAGTCCTGATGTGGCAGATCCAAGTAACTTACTTGTTCAGTGTCCTCTAAATGATCAATCCAGTCATGAATCATGAACTGTACCCACGAGCAGGCTATCATGTTGAATTGGTTCCCTGAATCTTTGAACTTCTTCCTTGCCAAGAGCTTTGACGCTACTACCGTTGGGTGAGGATCCAGCAACTGCAGATACGTATGATGATTTATTGTGTTAAAATAATAAAATCTGCGACATCAAAAGTAACGAGAAAGAAAAATTGTAGAAGGATGATTGATTAATTCGAATAAACCTTTAAATTGGCTAAGGCAAAAATATTTTGTTCAATGCTTCGTTATAACTCTGAGAGTTAGTAGAAATTGCATTATAGGTACCAAAAAGTGCGATCAGAATTTTCAGTAATTTAAATAAATCCTTGAGTCATGAAGTAAAGTAAGAAATACAGTATAATTGGTTTATAGAAGCATTTAGGAATTACGTGGGATGAACTCACTTAAATTTTCCTGTTGAAAATTCTTGTTTGACTCAACTAATTAACTAGACTCCTACTGGGCTCCCTCCTAGTAATTACCTGCACTTGCTTCTACAGACGAGGTTCCCCAAGTTTTTTATTTTTTTTATTTTCTCAGTTTCACTTTCCCCACTTTCTCATACTCGAAGAGTTTGATTTAACGATTACTCGCAACCGTATCATGCGCAAAGAATAAGCATCAATACAAACAAAACAAACTTAATGTCATCGGTGACGAGTGACGACACAATACTTGGGAACTTATATTTTGGTGTTTAAAACTTCCACCCAGGAAAATGGGCAGAAATTACTCACATACACAATAAGCTTACCCCATAATCCAACGTCGCCGGTGGCATATTCCGGCCAAAAAAAGTCCCCTGACTACCCACCAAGTCGTCGGAGGGGTGGTTGCATGTGCCGTCAGGGGTCCGATATGCATAGTGGTGGGTATCATACTTTTGACCATTGAGTGCTCCAACATGCAAGAGATTATAACGCTGATGCAAGTGCCTCCTAATTCCTAAGTATGCTAACCCCAGCAGCACTGGCAACCTATGCCACAACTCAAGCTTGTCCACAAAATGAATAACCTGTATTGCAGAAACATGTAAACTATGTCAGCTAATAGCTAGCTTAGGAGATTGTCAGAAAGAGGATTGTTATGGTGCTAACACAGAAAAGTATGATGTCAAAGAGGGTCATTTTCCCGACATGGTGGCGGAGATTGGGATGAATGAAGGCCGGAGAGAAAAGAGAGAACGCCATGCTGGGTTTAGTGTTTTGATCTGACTACAGTAGAGGATATTTATGTGCTGCAACTTTGAAATATGCTTGTTTAAGACTTCACCATGAATGGGCAGCGAGATATTTCAAATGACAAATTAATTGCATACCTATCGCCCGGGTCCCATCTTATCTCTTCAGGATATCCCTTTCCTGTTTGTGGGAAATTTTTTTAGGTGCACCTGGAGCATGGTGCATCTAAGGAAATGAATGATTAGGATTGAGTTTGTACAGATAGGGTCCATGTGCAGTATAAATAGGGTCCACGTGCAGAGCAAATCTGAGCCGTAGAGTGTACAAATGACGTGACGCACCGGGTGTACGTAAGAATTGCTCTTGTTTGTGGTACTACGACTAGCTGATGTGTTTTTCCATGTACATGTGGCTAAATCGATGAATATGCTAATGCTGTTAATTAAATTCATTGATCGCTTGCTTCTCAGATCATTATTAAAGGTTGAATTGTGTATAATCATGTATATAGGATTTGATGACGGAGACTATCAGGTTACCAATTATTAGCTACGAATGGCCCGCTGTCACATTCTTAAATTGAGCCGTGCTTAAGTAATGCAAATGATATAATCATCTTTCGAAGAGTGAAAAAAGAAAACAAAATATATAGTCTTCCTAAATTATAATTTGAATTAAAATTGTTGTTCCAAATTTAAAATATAATACTTTATTTCTAAATTATCATAAAAAATAAAAATATTTTATATCAGGTAAAAATACACAAGTTCAAGATTATATGAGGAAAAAATGACAAAAAATTATGAAAATAAAGTATCACATGACAAATTCAATTTAACAGACCACATTTTGTATAAATTTGCGTTTCAGAGTTTGAATATTATAGTTATAATTAGACTTTAGTTTAAAAGTATTATCTATAGCTTATTAAAAAATTATAAAAATAAAGCTCTTGTGCCAATCAATAGTTCGGTGCCTCCATTTCGACATGGGGTGGATGGATGCCAAGGAATAAAGATTTGGCTCCACGACAGAACGACAGCAACTAGCCTCTACATAGCGGATCAGAAGTTTTGAAGGCCATTACTTCGAAAGTCGCGTTTGAGCTAGAGTATTAATCCAACCCCTAAAAACTTTCATGTCATAATACACAACATATCCCCAAGAAATTTGAAACGGGGAAAGAAATTTGAGATTAAATGTTGAAATAACCATATGATTCTTAAATAAAAGGCCTCAAAGCCATTATCTTCAAACATAAAAATTGAACACAAAAATATTCAGCAATCAATGTACTTAAGAGATCTTTTTAACAGTTCTAAAGTGAACAGTAACTAGTTTTGTCAAAAAAATCAAAAGAGATTCGCATCTGAGAATTACTGGGAAGCTTCACTAATAACGCCCAATACCCCAAACTCTGATCACACCGTCAGTATAGCCACTGAACAATGTACTTCCATCCACGCTCCAGTTCAAACTTGTACAGTAGATGACCTGCAAGACATAGTAAAAGAACCACAACATTAATACATAAATTAAATATAGCAATACAACACAACACAAAAAACCTTCCCATCGCACTTTAGAAAAAGTAGGCAAACCAGGAATAAGAAAACTCGATCCTCCATGTGACCCAAAAAAGGGGGATTAACACTAACGAGTCTCAGAAAACAATTTCCTCCAAATGATAATACAGGCAATACTCATTGAACTAGGAAAATTCAATTCTCGTTGTGCAGAATAAGGCAACTTAAGTCAATTACCAGAATTTATTCCACAGGTCACTCTAACAGAACACTCCAATTAGACACTTCACCAAAAGAATGTAATGGTAACTAATCAATTTATGGAGTTACAGCAAAAGAAAAGTAACAGACGTGATACAGAGAAGGAAAATGATAGAGAAAAACTCAGAGAGGGAGGAAGAGAACAAGAAGAAGAAGACAACTCAGGGAAGAATCATCACAAAATTCTCCACACCCCTCTCACTCTCTCAATTCCTATATCTATTAATCCTCCCAACTTCCACGTTTCTTTCAGTTGCTACAACTACACAAGCTGCCAGGAGTCCATTAGTCCCTACGCCATCTGTGACACTTGCCATGTAATCCCCACACTTAACATTATTCATAACATTGCCGCCCTCATTAAGTGTGACCTTGTCCTCAAGGTCCAAATATGGAAAAATGGACTGAAAGGGAACCAGCAATCTTTGTCCGAGAGCATGTTCAGGAAGAGCTTCTGTTCTTACCTGCGCGGTAACTAATACAGCGTGAACCATACCACCCAGATGGGAAGGAGACATGGCAAAGCGGAATGCAAGCCCAGCAACGTAAAACTAAACATTGATTGATCCATTTGAAGTGCAAAATTGCATGCCCAAATGTGCTGTATTGCCGCCAATATGTAGAGCAGCACCTACCTTAGGTTTTATCAACACCCTAAAACTTGATGTCATCATGTCAAATTTGTACGAAAGAGCAAGAAAAGGAAGCCCAATTGCAACTGCAGTTAGACGGTGACTGTCATGCCTGTTAAACAGCAAACATGGAAAGCTCACGAGGCTTTGGAAATGGAATCCCACTGTACTATGATAGCCATACAATCACTTCGTTAACACCACAGCAATGAAAGAATGCAGTAACATAAAGCTCTTTATTAAATTTCAAACTATCGTGTTCAATTGATGGAATTGCATCTAGCTGTCCCACCATATAAATTGCCACTGCGTTAGGGATTGGTAGAAAGGTTGAAGACATGATAATGAACCCTTCCAATGAAGTAAGATGTCCAAGTCATCTCAACCCATGTTTAAGTTTAGCCTTATCACCAAGCAATCAAAGAGATAAAGCTTCACTAGAAAGTTGACAAGGATAAATCAATACAAGGCCAGTAACACCTAGACTCCAATTAGATAGATCATATATGAAACCAAAAGCCAACTCATGTTCTTTCCTTATCTTAAGCTTCACCAAAGCCAAAATTAGTGGACCAATGAAGCAACCTTACAGCAGATCAGTGGAAGCTATGTTGGCTGCAATATCTAAAAAAAACCAAGATACAGGCTAATGGACAAACATAAAGTTGGTTTTTAGTATGAGTAGCAACAAACCATTTGTCAAAGTCCACAACCAAAGGTGGAATATCTTCAGTTAAACCATTAGATATGGCATACATAACCAAGGATGGTTGTCCTCCCAATATCTCACGATATTGTTGTTCAATCTCTTCCACTGCAGTAGCACTAGCACCTCTAACAATGCGAGATGTGCTAACAACCATACGCAAAACCACAAGTCACTAGGATCAAACACCAAAATAATAAATGGTAGCAAGTTTGGAAGATGACTAACACAGAAGCTAGTAATTGCATTATGTAACTCAGGAGTTGCAGTGAGAGTGTATCAAACACAGAGTGTTCGTTTCAAGAGATGAACAGTTTTGGTGGGAGCAAATATGGAAGGTATCACCAAGAGTGTTGTTAGACATTATTGCAAAATCAATCCAAGAACTATCATAAAAGCCATTTGCTAAGTCGTTACTATGAGGATGATGGTCATCAATGGTTTTGTTCCCAAATGCAACCATAAAGGCAATACTATTTATCATCTTCAGTGTCCAAAATGCATTTCCAGAACAGCAAGAGTTTCCAACAAAAAGAGATGGAACAAAAGAAGGCATGAAGGAAGCGTGTTCTGGATTGAGTACCTCCGATGCAAACAACAGAGTCTCACCTTTGGACGCATTGACGAGGTGCTGCGTTGGACATGCAATTGATAGTGGCATCGCAAACGTAATCGACGTCTTCTCACCCATGGATACCTCAAAGGGATATAGCATTTGAGATGTTATGGAAACACTTGGAAAATCAATGGTTTCTCCAATCACCGATGAGCTCTCCAAATGTGCAACATCAGAATTGGCATTTTTGATGGAGTGATGTGTGCCATAAGGATTCATCTCAAGAAGATGTGGTGTCCACAATTGGGAGATCAGTTCCTGGTTACTTGCTGTAGCTACCACATTGACAGAGTTCAAAGCATTGATGGCATCAGGAGGAAAGATCAATCTCATTCTCGAAGCAAGAGAATCCACAGTTTGGGCCCACTTGCCAAGTAACGTCTCCAAACAATCAAAACAAGAGGAATTACTGACATAGCTATGTTTGATTGCAACAGCCAATTCGTCAAGTCCAATGTCGTCGACCATTAGTCTCTCAATGAAAGCACCAATGTAATGGTAGCTAATCAATTTATGGAGTTTCAGCAAAAGAAAAGTAACAGACGTGATACAGAGAGGGAAAATGATAGAGAAAAACTCAGAGAGGGAGGAAGAGAACAAGAAGAAGAAGAAGAAGAAGACAACTCAGGGAAGGATCATCACAAAATTCTCCACACCCCTCTCACTCTCTCAATTCCTATATGTATATATCAATCCTCCCAACTTCCACGTTTCTTTCAGTTACTACAATTGCACAAGCTGCCAGGTGTCCATTAGTCCGTACGCCATCTGTGATACTCGCCATGTGATCCCCACACTTCACATTATTCATAACAAAGAATTACTATAGATCATAATGAAACACCCTTACCATTACCAATCCTCCAAAGTCAACGTAATTTTCAATATCATCGCCTCCTTATATAAGATTTGGACTGGGAACATACTAATTTATAATAAAATACATTGAACACGTCAACGTTCGCACAAATGATATCAATTGGGGGACCTTAAAAAAATAATAATCCTCCTCCATTGCGTTTGAACTGAGCAGAGGAAAGATTGTCTTGAAGTGAAACACGGGATGGGTCGTGAAAGATATTGACGTCTGATCCAAAGATCAAAAGTAAAATACAAGTGTACACCCCCAAATAATACCACGAAGATGGACATCAATGACTTGGGAACAAGAAACAGGGTAACAGAACATGAGAAGGGGTCGCTATAGGACATTAATCAGATTGAATGTAATGAATCAAATTAGAAACTATAAGCAAAAGGGATGAACTTCAAAATATTACTAACTGTTACAGACGGCTTGACCACGCATTGCAATAAGAAACGTCAAATTGGTTAATTACTAAATGATAATGAGTCAATTTATGTAGATCTCCAAATGGGAATAATTGCAACCGTCGATAGGCATCAAAATAGTTGATCAGATTACGATGGATAAACAAGTAGCAAATCGCCCATCAACAAGAAGCCCATTTAGCTCTAAATATTAAAGCTTTCGATTAAATTACGAAAAATACCATTGCAAAGTAGTATCAACCAAGAATTAACCGAAAAAAAAAAATACCTTCTTCTTGGTATTGTTACCACCGGTGGCACCATCAGCCTTTTCAGCTTCAGTCTTCAAGTCGACCTTCAAATCCTCAACGATGCTCTTACTCTCGAGATCCCAGATCTTGATGCTCTGCTCTGTGGCCGCACAGAGCCAGTACCTGTTAGGACTAAAACACAGAGAATGAATGATGGCACCAGCGTCGAGCGAGTACAGTCTCTTCCCTTCAGCCAAATCCCAAAGTAAAATCACGCCATCCTTGCCACCACTTGCGCACAGAGACCCATCAGGAGAAACCGCCACTGTGTTCACATAACCAGCATGACCGGCAAGGGTATTCCTCAGCTTACAGTTTGTCAAGTTCCAAACTTTCACGGTCCGATCCCACGATGCTGAAACAATGGTGGGTTGAAGAGTATTCGGGCTGAACCGAACACAACTGACCCAATCGGAGTGTGCATCACTGTCTTGAATTGTATACTTGCACTCACCAAGAGTGTTCCAGAGCTTGATCGTGCGGTCACGTGAAGCCGAGACGATCTGACGGTTGTCAATCGAAAAGGCGACGGAGAGCACATCCTTGGTGTGGCCCACAAACCTGCGAGCAGAGACACCAGCAGCCAAGTCCCAGAGCCTGAGCTCGCCGTCCCAGGAACCGGATAGCGCAAACTGACCATCGGATGAGAGGACGACGTCCTGGATGAAATGGGAGTGACCGGTTAGCCTACGGCGGGGAACACCGTAGGTCTTTTCCTCCTTGGTGAGCTGCCACAAGATGATGGACTTGTCACGGGAAGAGCTCACGATCATGTCGGAGTTGTCGATGGGAGTGGCAATGGCAGTGACCATATCGGTGTGAGCACGCATGGTGCCGCGAAGAACAAGCCCCTCAGCCATTCTTTCTGCTTCTCACTTTCACGTTCTCTCTCCCTTTCCGCGTCCTCAAGGGTTTGTGTCAATGAGAGGGCACATCAAGATGAAACGAATATTGGAAACAAACAATTTATAGTGGGTAACGAACTAGGGTTTTGGGGATAATACTCTTCAGCTACGACGGGTCCCTCATTTCGGGTTTCAAATTGAGCCCGATCATGCATGTCAATCTCGGTTTTTTTCTCCACAAATAATGCATCTGAACTTAAACAACCTTCTTCTCGGCCCATTTTGAAGAGGCCCATTTTAAAGTTGTTCTCGTTGAGACGCATCATTGCAAAATAACTAGATTGACTGCTACTCGAGCATGGTACGGAATTTTTCAAAAAACATTTTTTTAGCACTTATTTATAGGAATAGCAACAAATATAAGTAAATTTAGATGAAAAACAACTAAAACCTAGAGATGAAAATTCTCAACTGTGAAACGATGCTGAGCTACTTAGAAAGCTTTTATTTTGTATAAATGAATCTGTTACAAAATAATCTATCACTATACACGTGACAAAGAAGAAATAATAATAAAATATTAGGAGAATAGTTAAAGTTAAGCTGGCCTAACAAATACAAAAAAGAGAAATAGAAATATAACAAAAAATATGATTAAATACAATATAAGTATGCTGACCAGAAAGGCATAAGAAGTGTACAATATAGTGAAACTTATCTCTTAATAGCTCCCTTCAAACGAGAAGTTAGTAAAACTCTCAACTCACGTTTGTCACAGAACATGCTAAGCTAAGGATGAGATAATGATTTTGTCAAACAATCTGCTGAAGGAACATAACAAATGCACACTTCTTTGCCATTGTTTGATCACGAATAAAATGCATATTTATTTCAATGTGTTGTGTAAGAATTGGATTTGAAGCTAATGCACTTGCACTCTAATTATTACACCAGATTATAGGTGTCACATCCAAAATGCGGCTACATGATGCTAAAAAAAATTTTAAAAATTCAATATTTAAAAATAAAAATTAAATTAAGTAGTAGGGTTACTATCAAAATTTTAATTTTAAAAAGTAAAACTTTAAAAAAATTGAATTCAGATACGAGTTAGAGTGTCGGTTGTAAGTAAGAAAAGTGTTAGGCACTTTATTACACTCTATTCTTAAAAATAGTTATCCTAAATTAATTGTACAAAATTAATATGATTTTTATTTTATTTTAACTCCTCTAACAGTCATATGCAAAATAAGGAAAAAAGAAATTAAAAAAATAAAATTTAAAAATATTTATTTATAAAAGGCGAATTCGATTTAAGATGAGAGTTTAGGGCTTACATGCTTTATTAAAGGAATCAAAGTTCACGTAATTTGATATAAAAACTATGTTTATTAGTTGGTGTTTTGTTTTTGTTTTATTTTGTTTTTTTATTTTATGAAATGAAAAAAGATAGTAAAAATTACTTTTATTTTTCACAAATAAAATGTTTGAAATTTTTGATATATTTTAATTTGCAAAAAAAAAAGAATTAATTATATTTCTTTATTATGTTCTTTTTCTTTTTTTCTTTTTTTTAATTGTTTGGATTTTTAATGAATTTTATTTTATTTTTATGATTTTGATTTTTTGATTTTCTTATTTTTAATATATATATATATATATATATAGTTTTTGTACTATTTTATTTTTTATTTATTTTTTATGATTTTTTATTAATTATTTTTTTAAATTTTAATTTCTATTTTTTTATTTCTTACCTTTTTTTGTTTTTTCATTATTTATTATTTATTTTATTTCCTTTTTATGAGTTTTTCTTTTTAATTTTTTGATTTTTTTTTTATCTTTCTTTTTTCATTTTTTGAGTTGCTCTTGCTAATTGGTTACTTTTTTTAATGAACCTTTTTTATTTTGATTTTGAATTTTTATTATTTTGTTAACTTTTTATTTTAATTTTTTGTTAGGAATTAAATGCTTAAAATTTAAAACACAAGCATTTAAATTTAAGAACTTTTATTTTTATATTTTGAAAGATTGATATTGAACCTTAATATCATCTTTATTTATTTTTTATTTTTTACTAACTTTTGAATTTTTTAAAACATATGCTTTTTCTTAATTTTTCTTTTTTCATTTTAAAGAACATGTATATGATTTTTCAAAGACAACTTTTTCTTTTTTTAATTTTAAAACTTCTCTCTCTTTTTTTTTAAAGAGAATCTTTTCATTTTCTAAAACTATTTTGTTATTTTATCATTTTTTGGAAATTTTCTTTTGAAAATTGTTTTAAATTTTTAATTTTATTATCTTTTTTATTTAAGATTAACCCCTATTTGATATGGGCCATTGAAGTTCAAAATTTATTAAAATATAATTATAAAACTCCTTAAGAACTAAGGAGGCTTATTGTTACAGTGTTTGAAGAATAAGAAATCCCATACCATAATTCTAAAAATAAAAAATAAAAGTAAATTTAACCAAAGTAAAACAAAAATGTTGATAGCCATATATAATATTTTGTGGCAGTGTATATTTTGTACATCAAACGGGCATTTAGCACATTACATTTGAAATTCAAAGAACCAGTACAATCTTCATCTTTAGCTGTCTCTGAAATTCTCTGCTGAGGGCTCTCAAATATTTCTCTTATCCATTTATATCACCTCAAGTCCCTATACAACAATGAAAGCATGAATTAGGATTTGCTTAATATCTAAATCAAACAGAACTTATCAAAGACATCTATATTATATATCAAGTAAAAATTTACATGCCATTTTAGCAACTATTCATGAGTTATACCATCTGCCTTCAAACGTGATACAAGCCTATTAAGACATTTGATATGCTTTGATGTAAGTGTATTATTCTTTTGTTAGTTTTGCCATGTGGCATTATTTCGGTGGAAGCCTTATAACAGAACAGTGTATAAATGTATTTCCTTGGCTCTTTGGAACAATGCAGAGCTTTCCCATCTTTCAATTCAAAATTTAATTTGGTATCAGAGCAATTTGGCAAAACGCTATGGTAGGTTAGGGAGTGTCGACACCGAGATTTTCAACAATTGGTTCATCTCTGTCTTCTTTTCCAATCACCACCTCCTCCAAGCCAAACCCACCATCCTCATCTCTTAGCCAACTGTGCTCTGTCAAGCTGGACAGGAGCAACTTTCTCTTTTGGCAGTCTATGATTTTGCCAATTGTTAGAGGCAACAAGCTCAATAGTTTCCTCTTAGGAATATAGCCTTGCCTGTCGAAATTTCTCCCTGAAGGTGCAGAGAAGAAAGTAAATCCCGATTATCATGAACGGATCGCTACTGACTAACTTCTACTTGGATAGCTCTACAACACGATGACTGTTGAAGTAGCCTCACAAATGCTCTATTGCAAGACCTCCAATGATCTTTAGAAGGTGGCCAAAGAACTCTCTGGAGCTCATTCTTGATCTCACATCATGCTTTACAAAAAGGATCTACAGCAAACTAGGGAAGGTATGATGAAGATGGAGGAATATTTGACAAAAATGATAGTCATCTTAAATAACCTAGCTATGGCTGGCCATTCCCTTCCTCTCATTGATCTGATAACTCAGATCTTGGCTGATCTAGATTTAGAATACACCCTTATTGTCATTCAACTCTCTGAGAAAGAAGACATTTCGTGGATCGAATTGCAAGCTACACTCCTCACATATAAAAGTAGACTGGAACAACTTAGTCATTTTAGTTCTCTAAGTCTTGGGCAACCTATTGCTAATGCTGTACTACATCAATCTGACACTAATGATTCTAGCCGAGGCAACTGGGGAGGAGGTGGTCGAAATTTTAGAGGAAGTCGAGGACGAGGTAGAAGCTTCAAAGGAGGATCTAATAAACCAATATGCCAAGTGTGCGGAAAAGCTAGTCACACTGCAGTCAAGTGCTATTTCAGATTTGACAAATCTTATATGGGAGCTCTTCCTCCAGATTCAAACAAGAACAGTGAACAATCATACACTACGTTTATGGCATCTCGTCAAACCATTAATGATGATGCTTGGTATATGGACAGTAGGGCTACAAACCATTTCACCAATAACATAAGTCAACTTGGAAATGCAGTTGATCATACTGGTAAGGTCAAATTAATAGTTGAAAATGGTGAGCCTGTTGATATTACTAAGATTGGAGCTGCTAATCTTCCTTCTCTATGTCATAAGACTTTGCATTTGAAAAATATATTGCATGTTCCTAAAATAGCAAAAAATTTAATAAGTGTCTCAAGCTTAACTGCTGATAATGATGTCATTATAGAGTTTCACTCTGTTGATTGTTTTGTGAAGGACAAGCACACGGGAACAATCTTCCTGCAAGGGAAGCTTAAGAATGGACTTTACCAACTACACAAATCATATGACCCTGCATTATCAAATCAGTGTTTACTGTCAAATAAGCCTGTTTCTCTACTTTCTGTTAAAGAAGAGTGGCATAGAAAGTTAGGACACCTATCACATTGTGTTTTGTCCCAAATTTTGTCATAATGTAAGATCAAAACCAACTCCAATGAAAATTTCAATTTATGTAAAGCTTACCAGTATGGAAAATCTCATGCCTTGCCCTTTAAACTTTCACAATCTAGAGCTAAAAATCCACTTGATTTAATTCATACTGATTTATAGGGCCCTTCTCCAATTGTTTCTGTAAATGGGTTTAAATATTAGATTAATTTTTTGGATGACTACAGTCGTTTCTCTTGGGTATATCCCTTTAAAAACAAAGGAGAGGCCTTACATGCATTTGCTCAATTCAAAGCATTAGTTGAAAATCAATTTGAGAGAAAAATCAAAGTATTGCAAAGTGATTGGGGAGGTGAATTTAGGAATTTTGCTACCTTTATTCAAAATTCTGGAATAATTTTCAGACATCCGTGCCCACATACCTCAGCTCAAAATGGAAGAGTAGAAAGAAAACATAGACATCTAGTTGAACTAGGTCTTACATTGCTTGCCCAAGCTAAAATGCCTTTACACTATTGGTGGGAGGCCTTCCAAACCTCAGCCTACCTCATTAATAGGCTTCTAACACCCATACTAAAAGGAAAGTCTCCTTTCTCATAACTTTACTCAAAAGAACCAGATTATCTCACCTTCAAACCATTCAGGTGTGCCTGTTATCCTTGCTTAAGACCCTACAATCAACATAAACTTCAATTCCATACCACCAAATGTGTTTTCTTAGGGTATAGCAATCAACACAAGGGCTATAAGTGTCTAAGTTCCACTGGCAAGATATATATTTCAAGGCATATAACTTTCAATGAAACTGAGTTTCCATTTGCAACAGGTTTTCTCAATTTCAAAAAAGCTCCTGAATTCATTTCTGAAACCAGTATTGCCTTCCCATTCCATACAACTTCTACTAGCAATTCTTCCATTTCTCCTTTAGTTACAGGTGAACCAATTATTCATGAAACTTATGCTTCCCCTGCAGTAACTTTGAGGTCCAATGTTTCCAATTCTGACTCTAAATCAGAATCTGCAGTGTTTACAGAACCAACTCACAATGACAGTCATGCTAGTGAACCTGCTGAAATTGTATCCAGATCCAGTTCAGAACTAGTGTTAGATACACCTGTTTCAAGTCATCCAATGGTAACAAGAAGTAAGTTAGGTATTTTTAAACCAAGACACCCCTTTGTAGAAGTATCTCAAGCTGATATTAACAATACTAGTGAGCCTTTAAGTGCTCAAGAAGCATTGACAATACCACATTGGAAACAAGCCGTGGAAGAGAAAATTGCAACTCTCAAAAGAAACAAGACTTGGACTCTAGTTCCTTTCACTGATCAACAAAGCATTGTAGATAGCAAATGGGTTTTTAAAACAAAATTCAATACTGATGGTTCAATACAACGACACAAGGCTAGGCTAGTAGCCAAGGGGTTTCAACAAAATTCTAGAATAGACTTTGGAGAGACCTATAACCCAGTAGTTAAAGCCTCAACAATGAGGTTAGTATTAACTATTGTTGTGTCACTCAATTGGGAGGTCAAACAACTAGATATCAATAATGCCTTCTTGAATGGTCATTTGAAAGAATCTGTATACATGAGACAACCTATTGGTTTTGAAGAGGAAAGGAAGACTTAATACATTTGCAAATTGTCTAAGGCTATATATGGCCTTAAGCAAGCCCCAAGGGCTTGGTTTGATAAGTTAAAGACCACTCTGCTTAGTTGGGGTTTCCTTAATACTAAAGGTGACAACTCATTATTTTTATTCAAATCTGGAAAACAAGTGATTATACTGCTCATTTATGTTGATGATATATTAGTAACTGGGAACAATCAAGATGTTTTGAAAAGATTCACATAGAAGCTACATAATCTGTTTTCAATCAAAGACCTTGGTATCTTGCATTATTTCTTAGGTATTGAGGTGTCAAGAGATGACATTGGAATGTTCTTGAGTTAAACTAAGTATGTAGTTGATCTTCTTAAGAAGTTTAACATGTTTGATGATTCACCTTGTCTTACACCTATAGCTATTGGAAATTCACTGTCAATACATGATGGAGAACCACTAAAAAACCCTTTTATGTTTAAAAGTGCTGTTGGTGCTCTCCAATACCTTACAAACACAAGACCAGACCTTTCTTTCTCTGTAAACAAGCTTAGTTAGTTTCTAAGTAATCCTACCACATTGCACTGGCAAGCAGTTAAGAGAGTCTTTAGATATCTCAAAGGTACAACACACTATGGTCTTCACATCAAGCCATCCAATCATTTGACTTTGTCTGGTTTTTCAGATGCTGATTAGGCAGCATGCCTTGATGACAAAAGGTCTATAGTAGGTTATTGTGTATATTTTGGTGAATCCTTGGTGGCTTGGTCCTCTAAAAAACAAAAGGTTGTATCTCGGTCAAGTACTGAGTCAAAATATAGAGCTCTTGTTGATCTATCTGTTGAGATTGTTTGGATCAAATCCTTATTGAGGGAGGTTAGTTTTCCTTTAAAGCACATTCCAGTAACTTGGTGTGACAATTTAAGTGCAAATGTTTTAGCTTCAAATCCTGTATATCATGCTAGGACAAAACATATTGAAATTGATGTTCACTTTGTGAGAGATCAGGTTTTAGCCCAAGAACTCAATATTTGTTATGTGCCTTCATCAGATCAAGTTGCTGATTGTTTCACCAAACCATTGTCTCATTCACGTTTTTGGATGCTCCGTGACAAACTCAGTGTGTGTGGCACACCCTCTCGTTTGAGGGGGGTGTTAAGACATTTAATATGCTTTGATGTTTATGAGGTGTATCGATCCTTGGTGTTGGTGCTTGTATAGAATTATATTCTATATTTTGTCTGCTTAGTTGGTTTTTGTACAGGTGTATTATTCTTTTATTAGTTTTGCCATGTGGCATTATTTCGGTAGAAGCCTTGTAACAGAACAGTGTATAAATGTATTTCCCTGGCTCTCTGCAACAATGGAGAGCTTTCCCATCTTTCAGTCCAAAATTTAATTAAGCCAAAAGACAAGCATTCAAATGAACACCATTAAATCTGACCTTGCCAATTTGATATTTTTAGCTTTATTAAATTAAATAAATTCCAAGTGATTGCAATATCATTTTGCTTCCAATTTATCACAAAATTAAAATCCAATATAGTAACACTTTAATCCTTAAAATTTAGCTTCAGGAAAACGAGATCATCAAGAATATTTAAATCCCCCAAAATTTAGCTTCAAGACAAAAATAATCGTACAACTTATTAGTCTCTGAACATTCCCTAAATTTGGTCTCATAGTGCAAATGAATTACAGAACATTAGTTGAATACACTTGCACAACACTAATATTCCAAATAAAGAAAGCATGTCCCCAGAACCAATTTTCCCCATATGAATGAAGCCAAATGACATAACTGAAATAAAACCTTTAAAAATTAACATACAGAAATTCACTTCAAACTTAAAACAAAATCTTAAGGAGGCATACTAAAATTCTCCAAATTGAATACAAAGCCCGCCTTAAACACAAACTCATGACTGTAGCATAAAAAATGGAACTCCATCAAAAAAATACCAACAATCCCAATCAAAGAAAATTCTCTATAAAACAGATTTACATCTTAAGGTGCAAATCAAATCAACTGCATGATGTAAATTGGAACTCCATAAATCAAGAAAGCAAATCACATTTTTTAGATTCCTATTTTCAAAGGTGAAAGAATGAAGGAAGTGACCAGAACACATGCCCATGACCAAGGCTAAACACACATATAACCATAGCATTGAAGATAAAATCCTGTCAAAACAAAACTAGCAATCCTACTAGGGAATAAACTTCTCCAAAACTAATGTACGTCTCAATAACAGACTTGGATTAATAGGACTATTGAAATAACAATTTGAAACCTAAAAACTAAGGGCTTGTTTGATTTTGTTTTGATTTTAATATTTTTAAAATAGATATTTTTTTAAAACAAATTTTGAAAATAAAAAATTGAAAAATCTGTTTGAATCATTATTATGAATAATCATTATTTTTTATTTTTTATTATTTTACATAAAAAAAGTTACAAAACATTAAAAAAATTTCTAATTTTATTATTTTTAAAAACATAATATTATTATTTTCTGTTTTACAAAACATTTCATTACAAACACATTATTAAACAATTTTTTTTTCTTAAAAACAAAAAGTAAAAAAACAAAAAAATATTCAAAAAAACAAAAAATCAAACTGGCCTAAGCCACTAAAACAAATTTATGACTCCCTTATCTTTCTTTGACTGAGTTATAGACATCCTATGATGGTCCCAATCTTCCTTCTCTATCGTTGATCTTATGCCCAGTATTCTTCCATTCATGGTTTTGCTCTCCTACTTAGTCTCGTCATTTCCATTCAATTTTTCACAGACCCTTTAGTCAAGAATCTCTCAGTTGCAATGAACAGATGGAATTGAAACCTCCTCCCTTAATCCTCTAAACCAAAATCCCTACAATGTGTCCCCAGAGTCCCCTCTCACTCTTGGTCTCTCTTACGCTGAACTTAACCTAGAA
The DNA here is from genome assembly GCA_032878935.1 of Erythrophleum fordii. Lineage (NCBI taxonomy): Eukaryota > Viridiplantae > Streptophyta > Magnoliopsida > Fabales > Fabaceae > Erythrophleum > Erythrophleum fordii. The sequence continues at coordinate 48,427,964 of JAVQMF010000054.1, forward strand.
AAGCTCCTCTTTCCCTCGGTCTCTTTTTTAATCTCTCTCTCTCTCTCTCTTGGTTCTAGCAACCATTCTTGAATTTCTTAGGCCCGAAAACCTCTTCTTTTTACCATTGAATCTCTCTTTTTATAGAGGACCCAGGAGTGCTTCTCACTCTCCCCCTTCTGAGCGTCTGCAAATTTTCCCTATGCTAGACCGTTGGCTGATCTCGTACCTCCCTGTCTTTTCTCTACTCCCGCTACTCTACAACGTTAGTGTGTGTTCTACCCTTCCTTTAGTGTTAGTGCGTCTTCCTATCTCAGTTCTTTGCAAAAAAGTTAGCATTCTTGCTTTGTTCTTTCCGGATTCGGCTTGTCTGCAGTCCTGGCGGGGAAATGACAAAATCTAGTCGAAGGAAGTTGCACCATTGGACAGATCGAACAACTCTGAAGATGCCACGTCATAGATAAATGAAAAGCAGCTGCATTTTGGAAACAAACGAAAACTGGCGCCATTTCTCCCCTGAATACGCAGCGTTTCGGAAATAAACCAAAGTAAATGAAGAAATGTTGTGTCTCACAAAGGATGGTGGTGCGTTTTGCGGTGATGGTGTTCTGTTTTATCACACGCTAAAGCTTTGGCACCATTTTTGTTGTTTGAGGCCTTCCTGCGTTTTTCACACCCACAAAGTCTGGTCTAAGTTCACTCATCTTGCGTTTTTGTTGTCTAGGTTCTCTATTCTGTAATCTTCTTCATCTTCTCTCAGACAAAGCACATAAATGTTGAAGGCAAATTTATAGCTTTTTCTCTTTGCCATTTTGTCCAAGTTTGTTCTCTATATATGTCTGAATAAGCTTGTTCTCTTTGCCTTTTTTTATGCTATCTGCCATATTCTCTTATGCCAGTCATTGCTGGTAGTATATTGAAGGAAATTTAAATCACAAATTAGTTTAAAGTATCTTATTTTTCATTTTCTTGAGATAAATATAAAAAAGGTGATCAACTACCTTAAGATCAGCCTCAATACGACACACCTCTAGAACCAAACTGGTGAAAATAGCAACATTAGCATGCCCAGACTTGTAATGCAAGACTTCTTCATTTGAAGATAAACCTGATACTTTTGCTTCAACTGTATGAAGAAATCAACTTTGCCTCCTGTGTGCCCAGACTTCTTCTTCGGACCAACAAGGTCTCGCTCGTTTGCATTATTTCATCGAACAGTCGATTCGTAATGAAAATCGCTCGTGCTTCGCAAAATGCAGCCACTTTTTATTTGTTTCTGTTCATTTTCAAAGCAATTGGGAAAGAAATGGGATGCGTGGTATTATCTCGACCACTATAAGAGTGGATGGCTCAAATTACGTAAGCATTTTTCTTTTTTTTTTAATATTTGATATTGTTCGTGACGTGGCATTTTCAGAGTTGTTCGATCTGTCCAACGGTGCAACTTCCTTCGACTAGATTTTGTCATTTCCCCGCTAGGACTGTAGACAAGCCAAATCTGTTCTTTCCTCGCTCCTTACACGTCTCCATCACGTCTTCTTCTGAGGGACCCGAGAAAGAGAACCATAGTGGAGGGGACTAACCATTCTTAAAAAAAACAAAATCAGGTAGGGTTCATATTTGCTATTGGGATTTTTTTTCCTTGGGCCTCTCTCTCTTTCTTTTTTCTAATTTGTTCCTTTTTTAACTTTGTTTTGTTTTTTTTTTCTTTCTTTGATTTTTTGTTGCTTCCTTTTTTTTTTTTTTGGTCATTTGATTTTTTGTTTGTTTTGTAGTTTGTTTTCTTTTGTATTTTTTCTTTTTTCTAGTTAGGTATTGAGCTTCTACTGTTTTGGTCATTAAGCTAAAAAATGGATTGTAGTTTTCGATGGGGTTAACGGGCTGATATTCGGACAAGGTGCTTGTTTTGTTTGTATTCTTTGATTTTTTTTCTTTCTTTTCTTTTTTTTTTTTTTTGGTTTTTTTTTTTTGGTTTGTGTTATTTGGACTTAAATTATCTAGACTTTTGCAATTTGAGTATTCTTTTTTTCCTTTTTTTTAGATAATTAGACTAAAAATGCTTGTTTGATTTTTTTCTTTTTCCTTTTTTTAATATTTTTTGCTGAAAATTCCCATTTGATTTTTATAATTTTGGTATTCTATTTTCTCTTTTTTTTTAGATAATTGAGCTAAAATGCTCGTTTGATTTTTTTCTTTTTTTATTTTTTTTGCTAATTTGATATTATTATTTGATTATACCCAAACAAAATACGATACTCACCAATAATACCAATTTCTTTCAATAATTACTTAATCTAAATCAATTCTGCAACTCAATTTATAAGAGCCCGATACTTTGACTCAAGATTAGACTAGGACATTACTTTTTGCTTTTTTGATAACCAACAAAATCAAGGAATCTCCTAAAAATATATAATGACATGCTACATACCTTCGATCATCTATGTAAGTAGCTTAGTCAACATTGAAAAATCTTGTAAGTGCAAGATAATCTAATGGCTTAATATGCAAACTCCAATTTGCAATAACTTTAAGGTATCTCAACAACCCCTGCGCAGCTTGCTAGCAAGCATCAGTAGGATAGTGACGAAATTGACTAAGACGATTAATAAAGAAGGTAATATTTGGCCATGTAGTGGTAAAATTGTAGAGCACCAATTGTACTTCTACATTTTGCTGGGTTTTTAAATGGTTCACCGATAAAAGAAAATAAAAATTTTTCTACAACCATAGGGGTAAGACATAATGTAACATTAGTCATCCTAAACTTTTGTAACAGATTATAAAGCCTTTGATAACTTGCACACATGGTTAGGTTTGCTAGAATTAATAAAACCTTCTTATTATCTCATAAACACATTTTCTTATAAATACCTATTGACGAAAGTATTATTAATGTCGAGTTGCTTTACCTGCTAATTGTGTGTAGCTGTTATTGTAAGGATTATTATAATTATGGCTAACTTTACTACTAGACTAAAGATCTCATTGAAATCCACACTAACATCTTGTTGAAAGCCTTTTGTAACTAAACATACTTTATAGCTTTGAATTGATCCATTAAAATTGTATTTGGTTTTTGAAAATCCATTTACATTTTACAATATTTCGATGATTATCGTAGGGAACCAATTCCCAAGCCTTATTGCAAATAAGGGTTCCATATTCAAACTATATAGCCTTTCTCTAATGGGAGAACTTAATAGCATCGAAAATTGTCATTGGATTCGCTAAGGTGTTCAAAGGTAGTTGAAAGAAACACATAAATGGGTATTTTTGTTTCACTATGTCATTTTTGCTTCTCATTACCATGTGATGTTGTTAAGAAGGAGGCATTGATTTTATGACTAAATCTAAACTAAAAGCAGCACTTAAAGATGAATCAATAGCAATAGTATCATCAGATTTAGTTTCACTGCTATGGTCATGTATGGCAAGAGGAATAGTAAGATCATTACCTGATAAATGACGTTTAGAAGGCAAAGTTGCTACAGGAGAAGCAAAAATATTAGATTGAGATGAAGTTTAAGTAATGATTTGGTCTGATGTTTACAACTAATAAGGAAAGAATGATAAAGGTTGACCATTAAGCTCTGAAGGTTGCTTGGTATTTTAAAAACCAAATTTGAAAAGAAAATCCTCTGCATTAAAGTTAACATGCTTAGATATATAAATTCTGTCACTAGAGTTGAGGCCTTTACATCCTTTATGTGAATCATTATAACCAAGAAATACACATTTAGTGGTATGAAATTGTAGCTCATCCTAACTATAAGGTTTAAAACATAGGTAGCAGGCACACCCAAAAGATTTCAAGCAAAAGTAGTCTGGTTCTTTTGAGGTAAAATTGTGAAAATGGTGATTTTTCATGTATAATAAGTGTGGTGTCATACCATTACACATTATATGCTCATTCCATATTGTACATACTCTTTGATAGCAATTTGTGATAATTAAATTTTAGTAGCAAAATTTATAGTCATTAAAAGTGCCAATTGGGTCCAGAGTGTTCATACATGAATTTTCATAATTTCATTTCTTAAATTTATACTAAACCAATGTGTTACAATCCATATAACACAAATAAGAACCAAATCCATGGAATAAGCTAAATGTATATTTTGACCCTTAAAAACCTAATTTGATCCAAATTTAAAAAATTCATAATTTATGTTATATAACTCTAAATCATGTAAATTAAGTATCTTTAAAAAACTTGTAATGAGAGCTACTATTATAAAAATTTTAGGTCATAATGAGTTCATTTGATTCCTAAGAAATTACGAAATCTAAGATAAACCAAAATAAATAGTATTGTAGAAATTTTGATATTTTCAGCCAAATTCAAAAATTCATAAAATATTTCATAGAACTCTGAAACATATAAATTTTAGCTTAAACAAGGTCACAGAACTAAGAAAGTTCTATGTGCCCTTTAATTTCCTACTAAAATTTAACCTTATATAAGGTCATTTGAGCTGTCAAAGGTAAATAAACATTTTATTACTCAAATGAACTAAATTTTGGTTCCAAAGGATACCAAATGAACTCTAAAATATTATTTCTAATTTTAGGCAAATTTTAATGCACAGTTATAACATATAAGATTAATCCATCAAGTCAAAATTCTCATATAACTAAAATTCACCTTTCCATATGCAAGAATATCCACTTATATATAAGAACTTAAGATATCAATTTGCATCATAATAAGTCTTCCAGACCTTGAATGGTTTCTATAGAGTGGTTTAATACTTTTATACATGTTTACATATCCATACATCAAAATATAAGAGTACCTATTCATATATATAATTATATTCCTTAAACAAAATTCCATTGTCAAAGTTGCTATTCATAGGTTTTTTTCTCATCATTCTTTCTTTTTTAATAATCACTTAACTATAATTAGTAGAGATATAAGAAAAGTGAGATTCAAAGAATCCCAATAGCTAATTCAACATTAAAGCATATATATATATATAGCTTACTCAAGATCAAATATGCAAGTGTACATGTCTTACAATTATAGTTAAACTATATTTATGTTTTAAGGATCCATGACTCTATCAACAATAATTTCATACTCTAAGGATTTTTTATCTAACCTCACCTAACATTGAGGGACTTTTAGTTTAGCCTTATCCATTTTTTGAGACTTTCGACTTAACCTCACTATCAATGGGACTTTTGGCATAGTCTCACTTATATTTGAGAACTTTTGGCTTCATCTCACCCATTATCAAAGGGCTTTTGGGATAACCCTCCCCATATAATAACTAATCTAATCTTAAATGCAAATAAATGTCATGTAATGATATATTATACTCAAACAATCAATAAGTCACATAATTGACAAACAATACATATAAGTATCCAAGATTCAAGCAAACCAATTATACTTATATATGAATGAATGAGAAGTTACATTAACACAATTTCTGACTAGTTTTCCTTAATTCCCTTTTCCTCTTCTGTAGCTTTACATACATACTGGGATGAGAATTCACTTATTTGTCCTAAACACATCAAATAGAGCACAAAACTATCAATAAAATCATATTTATATTCTATTTATATTCATGTTAGCCTTATAGATGCAAATTAGTACTTTAGGTGCAACTAATGACCTTTTTTATTGCTTTAAGAAGTAATTCTTATAATTCAACTTATTAGCTCAAAAATCTCACTTAATATGAGCCATATAACTCTAATAGAACTTATTGGAGCTATCATATGCATGGTTAAATAAGTCTAATATCAAGTTGTTTCTTTAAGTCTAATTGAACCTTAAAATTTCACTTTTCAAAATACGGCTTTTAAATTCATTCTAATAGTTTCTTTAAGTTTTATAATTCATCTCTAGACCACTTATAACGTTAGAACCATTGAAACAACTCTCTATGTGCCTCTTCTTGTCTTAGGCTAAGACATGCTCTAAGAATAGCTTTTATGGAATTTTATTCATTTCTCTTCAAAATTTGGCACATGTAAAGGTTTCTTAGCTCCTTTATAGTACAAGATTGGCCTAGGTAGCTTAAATTTTTTTTTTAAAAGTTCCAAAATTTTTAAGGTGCAAGTGAAACTCTAGGTGACCTAACTTGTATTCTAAAGCTTTTTAATTAAATCCTTTTATATCATCTAAATCTCCATACTTCAAAACCCCAATTTCTATCAAGTTTAAACCAAAATCAAACTTCTTTCAGGATTTTTCTCATTTGGTTGAACATAAAGAATAATAGAAATTAAAAAAAGAATAAATTTTCTAGCTTATCTTATTCCTTATTGGATCGCTTTTGGCATGGTGCTTCTTATGATGCAATTAGTTACTTTTAACTATTACTTTTTCCCAAATGTTCAACTACCAAATTCCTTTTAAAAAACCAAAATCATCAATGGAAAGAGCTCAAAGGAAAAAAGAAGGTTTCTAACTAAGATGAGGTGAAAAAGTGCATGAATTATTACCCTTGTGGCCTTTTCTTCCCCTCTATCTTCTTTCTCCTTGGGCGTTTATGAGGTCTAATCCAAAGGCAACTAAGTCAATTAGAAGATATTAGAGGTAGTGTGACATATATAAAAAGGAAATAAGGTAATTTAAAATGAATTTAAAAATTCTTATTATGTCATGTAATTTTAATTCCTTTATTTGAGTATATTTTGGGTTTTTTTTAGAATCGTCTTTTTTATCATAAAATTGAGACTCTTTAGTTTATTAAAAATATTTACTTTAAAATTTTTAGAATTCAAAACATTTTGGAATAACTCAATCAAAATTTCAGTCAACCAACATTCAAAATCATATACTAGTAGGGTTTTAGCCATTGTGTTGGTTCTTATAGTTTTCAAAACATCTAAAATCCTAGTGAACTTAACTCTATCATTTAAAACACTTTTTTTGTTTAGTTTCTAAAATTTTGTCCAAAATTATGATTTTGTTATCGTGTTATTAATTTCTTCTATGTAGCCACTTTAACTCTGGTTTTGGGCCATTTATGATTTCTTAACTTTATTTTTGAATACTCTAATTAGCATTTAATATTTAATTTTTCTTAATTCATTTTACTCTAAGGTCTTCTTTTATAATATACCAATTCTAATTTGGCTTCTTTTTAGTTTTAACTACCCTTCTCTTGCCCTGTGATCTCATTTTAAATAATTCATTTCACTCTTTATGGACTAGTTTAATAACCAAAATATAAAATATTACATGTAGGGAGCTTGTTTATAATGTAGACAACAATTTGAAAGGATTCCCATTAATATGTCAAAGGCATTAATGCTTGAGCCAAAAAGGTAAGTCTTAATTTAACTATATATTGATATTTGTGCTTAGCTCTTCCATTTTAGGCTTATGTGTAAAGATATAAGTGCATAAAATGCCAAAAGTTTGTAAATTAGTAGTAAAACTTTAAAACTCTCCACCCCAATCACTTTGAAAAATCTTAATTTTTCTTTCAAATTGATTTTCAACCAAAATTTTTAATATCATTAAAGAAATGTAAGGCTTCTCATTTAGTTTTAAGAGGATAAATCCAAGTATCTATACAAAAGTCATCAATAAAGTTAATATAGTGTTTGTATCATTCTCATGAGGCAATTGGGGAAGGTTCCCAAAGGTTAACGTGAATGAGACCTAGAGGATTTTTTGCTTTGGATTTTGACAAATTAAAAGAAAGAATATGGGGTTTGCCATACTAGCATGCTTCACAGAAAAAGGTGTTTCATTAAAGTTAAACTTGACATTACATTTTTGTAAAATTCAAGACAACATTTAGTTTGAAGGATGACCAAGTTTCCTATGCCATTCTTCCTTAATAGTATGCAAAGCTGAACTATGATAATGTTGAGTTGGATTTGATTTTGTCATAGAGTTGGATGAATGTTTTTAAACCTTGTAGAGTCCATTCTTAAGCTTCCTTTATAGAAAAATTGCTCTTGTTATCTTGTCATTCACAAAACAAGAAAATTGAGTAAACTCAATAATCACATTATTATCAGAAAGTAATTTAGAAACACTCATAAGATTTTTTGTTATTTGTGGGACATGTAGAACATCCTTTAAAATCAGTTCTGGTGTTTAGGACAAGAGAACTCAGTGGAACCAACATGTTAAATAATAATTTTATCATCATTATTTATAGTTAATTTTGCCTTACTAGAGTTAACTGAAGTCTTTGCAATGTGATTAACATCACTTGTCATATGATGGCTAGCTCCACTATCTATATACCATGCTAGATCTTTAACTGTGTTTGGTAAGGCAATATATGCAGAGAAGTTTTTTTCATTGTTTCTACTTTGATTTGGAGGTGAGCTTAATAAGACTTATCATATAACAAATGACAATTAATAGCAACATGGAAAGTATGTTTTCTTGTTCCTTTGCCCCTCTTTCCATGATGTCTACCTCCTCTAAAATTGCATGAAGCTGATCCTTTCTAATACTTTTTGGAATTATCAGAAGCAATGATGTTATACTTTGTCATGTTAGCAAATGATTGCCCGAGATTCATTGTGTTGAAAGAGTTAAGTTGCTCTAGTCGACTTTTATAAGTTAGAAAGGTGGCTTAGAGGTTAATCCATGTCAAATCCTCTTTATCTGATAATTGAACTATTATTGGGTTATAATCAGTGTTTAGACTCGTGAGAATTTAGGTAACAAGATCACTAAGGGGTATAAGGCTTCTGACTAAGACCAAATTGTCGATAATAACTTTCATCTTATTGGGATACTCCTCCATCTTTATCATTACTTTCTTGGTTCTTTGCAACTCCCCTTTATAAAGAGTAATGTGAGCTCATGTGTAAGCATAAGAGAGATCTTTAGCTGATTTCCATTGTTCTTAAGATGTTTGACAATAAAGCATTTGAGATGCAATTTTAATAGTCATAGTATTGTATTAGAGAAAAAATAAGGTGGGCACAGTTTGGTACCGAGAATAAAACCTTCAAGCATGTTCCTTTTGATGATTGGCAAGATCATAGACTACCAGAGAAGGTAATTTCTTTTGTCCAACTTGACAGAGCAAAATTGATTCAATGATGAGGCTAGAGGAGAGATTTTAATGAGATTGATAATAAGCGGAGATGATGAAGTTAAAGATAGCTTGATATTTGATAATCTAGTGATTGGTGTAGTATTTTCTTGCATCTTCATAGCATTGTGTCTTCAACCGCTCTAATACCAAGAGGAAAAACAAGCAAAACATAGAGATGAAAGTTCTCAGCTCAGAAACAATGTTGAGCTACATAAAAAGTTGTTATTAGATATAAATAATATGTTACAAAATAACTTACCATCATATATGTGGCAAGGAAGAAAAAATAAAGAAATACCAAAACAATAGTCAAGTTGAGCTGGCCTAACAAACACAAAAAATAATAACAAAAAGATAATAAAAATGTGATTGAATACATTACAACTATGCACAATTAGCAAAGTTAATGAAAACAAAGGAAAAACATGCAAATTCTAACTAACTTTTAGGCCGGTAATCCTTCAACTAATGTGAAAACATCTTTATGTTTTAATTCAATTTTTAGTGAGCTTTTTTTTTGACTTGACACTTTAGCAATGAGATTTTATGTTTCTTTTAGATGATATTGGTTCTCTTTATTTGTACAAAAAAAAAATACTAAAAAAAATATTCACATATAAGTAACATTATATGGAAAATCAATACCCATATAATGTGCTTATTAGCTTATCTATTGCATTTTGAATCAATATTATGTCAATCACAAATTTAGAAATTGCTGCATAGTTGTTGATAGCAACATTTTTTTTTAATGTAAATACACCTTTTCTTCCCGATGGAAAAAAAATGAGAATACACAAAATAACACTTTGAAGGGAAGAAAAAGTGCTTTGAAGAAAAAGTGCTTTGGCTGTTCCTATCTTGTCCCTAAGAATTTATGATTTGCTTCTAATAAAAATTGGATGAAACATTTCAAATACATAATAACATTTAAATTATCAAATTCCCATCTCTTCGCTGAAGAGGAATTATATAGAGGATTTTTCTTAACTCAAAAAACTATAAGAATAAGCTACATCAAGAAAACACCAAATTAGTTCATCAAAAAAGGAAAAAAAGGAAACACCAAATTATTTTATAATAGTTACACATTTTTTTTTTTGGCTAGAGTAATAGTAGTAACTCTAACATATACCAAATCATCTAATGGCCAAAGTTTGTATTGCCCTGCCAAAAATAAAAACAAAAGTATTAAAAAGATTTTTGAAATATGAAGTTACCCAACAACATAAACAATCCCAATTAATGCCTCAACATGCTTGTTAACTCAGAAGTACATGCATAAACAATAACTAGATTAAATTCCCTATATTCTCCCATTGAGATTTGCATCTGCATAAAATAAATCTGCAAGAGCAGCCCGTTTAATCATAAACTAATTCATTTTGTTAGTTACTCAATCACATGGGAAAATCAACAAAAACATATGGGGAAAGCACCAATATAAAAAGTTAAGTATTTCCAATGTAATACATCCCATTAGTGTGATAGATCAACAGGGGCCAAAAGCTGTAAGTCGTAATTAATTGATTATACGTGTATATATATATATATATCTACCCAAACATATAATTTTATTCATTGAGAAAAAGGAATTGAAAGCGTCTACAAAGAAAACATTACACCAAAAAGCAAATAAATGATACAGTATCTATCCAGTCTTCCTTAAGCAGCTGAGGTCAATGACACCCCTTTGAAAGAAGTAATTTACATAAATATATACAATTTTGCTGATTGAGCAACTTGTAAAGGGCATTTGATTTAAAATAGTTCAAATAGATAATAGTTTAATACAATTTTTTTCCATCATTTAATCATTTGTTGGCATAAAATTCATTCAAGCATTTTGCCATAGCATTCAAAATCCTAAATAAATGCTAGCAAAGTTAATCATAAAGAAACAATTCAAGTTCACATTCCAAATTTATCCAAAAAAAGGTACTAAATAAGGGAATGATACCAATGAGAAACCTTGAATGAGTCATATGGGATACATCATCATCATCATCATTTTTCAACATTAGTTTCCTCTTCAAGACTTGAAATGATTAATTCAAGGCTCATTAAAATTCATAAATAAACAAATTTGAATATATAATTGAGATATGACAAAACTCGAGCAAAGATCTCCTGGTATTCGGATCTCTAATGGTAGAAAAGCGCTGAAATGCTATCGTTGTTTTTACATACATGTAGAAAAAAATATATCATATGGTTATAATAAGGATATATTTAAGATTTAATTAAATAAGAAAGGATATTTTAGACGCATATATTAAATTTATCACAGTCATATATACTCTTAAAAGTATCTCACTGGGTATTTCTCAAAAGTCGTTGTGCTTTTTTCTAAATACCACAAACAAAATTTAGCCAATATTAAACAGATTTAGGTAGATAATAGATTTAAATATTTTTTAAATAAATAAAATTTTAAATGTTAACAATTTTAATAATTAACCTTAAATAGTTCAAATGTCATTTCAATAAATTAAAAATATTATTTTCAGTTTTAAAAAAAATTAAAATTTTAAAATCTATGTGATTTTAACATAAATTTTAAAAATAATTAAAAAATAAAAAAATATTTAAAAAGGGATAAACTAAAAGTAAAAAGAGAGAGGTGAAAAAGAGAAAAAAGCTCTTTTTCCATCCAATCACTGTTTATTATGAATTATGGCTTTTATATATATATATATATATATATATATATATAAAAGACATTTTATTTAAACTTTAAAAGAGAAAAAATTACTCAGGTCTTGATTAAAGCAAAGATATAACATATGTACGCAAAACTTTTTTTTAAAATTCCGTAAATAACTGAAAATGATTCTTTTTTAAACTTAAACTTGTTTAATTTCTCAATATGAAACCTGCTGCGTTTGCCAAAAAACGTAAGAATTTAACACACATAGAATCTGCTTCTAATTCCGTGCATTATTTATTTATTTTGGCTTTTTTGGTCCTTTTCTAATTTTCCCCGTTTTTGTTGGAAAATGGTATATCTATTTAGTATACGTCGGCGCGGACTCAATTCTCCGGAAAGCTCCCCTCGCCCAAGTGACACTAGCTTGGGGCTTGCCTCTCGGGTTCTGAAGTTTTCACCTCTCAGTGTGTCTGCCCAATGGACAAGGAGAACACCCATTTGTGCATTTATTATCGTAAGGGCGGGTTTTCCTAAGTTTATTGGCAGCTTCACCCTATTGCACGCTTTGAACCGTAAAAGAGCGTTATACTTCACTATTATTTTCCCTCTTCTTTCTCTGCGGAATCCTGTACGCAGAAAGGCGAAAGTGAAGGCATAGTGATGGAATTTTGGTGTTCACAGTATTAAAATGCTTTCGGTGAGGTAAATTCTCAAACTTTAATGTCTTTCTTCATCCGGGTGTCTGTGAAATTATTGTCTTAACCGTCTTTCTTTTCATTCTTAATTAAACGTTTAATTTGTAATTTGCTTAGAAACAGCAAGTCAGATTTTCTCAGCAGATTGTTTCTATTCATTCAGGAATTATGATCAAACTGGCAACCCACTTTGTTTTTGTGTTTAAATGATTGCATCTTCGTCGTTGTTCATTGCGCATTTCTGTCGCATTGTTATGAGTCCATTGTTATTCTAATGACTGTGTATTAGGAATTTCTGGAGATGGCATAGGAGGAAGATCTTCGTCACCGTTGGTCTTGTAGGTAGTGGATACCTGTTGTACAGGCTTTATGATGCTCATAGGCGCAGACTCGATGCACTGGAGAGAGAACTCGCACTTCAGAGGGAAAACGAGGAGCTCATTAAGGCTCAGTTAAGTGAGGAAGCTATATGTGTGCGTGTGTGTGTTTTTCATGATCATAAACTTCCAACCCCCATCCAAAATCAAGAAATACTAATTACATGCTTTTATTCTTTACTTACACTGATAGGATGCAAGCTCACTTTGAGAACATTCAGAAAATTTCTGATACGATAACATTGCCACATGCAATGCATAACTTAAGTTGTCGGATAGCAGAAGAGTTGGATCTATCTCTGCTTCTTTGGAGGCTAAAACAGGAAAAGGGTCAACCAAACACTTTAACAGCTTCGGAGAAACTAGATTTATGGGATAGACTCAAAATTCTAAGTATGAATATGGTTTTGGCTTACGCATTTATAGTACTTGTAGCTCTGTGGTTATGTTAATTTGTCTGGTCGACTAAGAAATTAGAAATAAATATCTTTTAAGCTCTTTCCTTTTCTGCAGGTTTTACAAGAATGGCATTGTCAGTATGGGCAACGACTATGCTTAGCTTATATATAAAAGTTCAAGTAAATATACTAGGAAGGCATCTATATATAGACACTGCACGAAGCCTTGGAAGCTCTGTATCAATGGTAAGAATTACTATCTGCCTCTCCTCTTCCCCCCCCCCCCCCCTTTTTTTTTTCTTTCTTTTGTATGGTTTTCATCCCAAACGTTTGTTATTTAAGAAGCATTATATAAAGCAACATATAAATTGCAAATTACAATTGTATGGAACTTAATGCCGAGTTACCTTATTGACCATTTATGTCCTGAAACTGAGGGATGGCTTCCTCTTGCTGTTTGTATGATTAAACAATCCTGCTCAAGGCCAAAATTTTTTAATGAATATTCTTCATGGTGAGCAAAGTTGACTGTCCTAGAATCACATGTAGGTTATCTATAAGTTGCCTTATTTTAGTTTGACTGTGGTAGACAAATTGTTTCAAATTCAGTCTCCGCGTGAGCAGATTTCTAATTGTTGATAGATAGGATTTTAGAGCTAGAAGGGCAAAACCTTTCATTCTAAAATACGTATGAAGATGGTTGTTTTTATGTCTCCTCTGTATATTCCGCACTGCCCCTTCCTGTATCACCCAAAATGCCAACTAGTCAACTACTAAAGAAAGCCTCTTGTTACCAATTTTTGTCCTCTCCATTTGAGAATGGGTAAGAAACTGAAACAAAAGTTTTAAAGAAAACACCTTATTACCAGATTTTCTTACACAATAGACTGACTATCATGCTTAGTGATATCTTTTGCAAGCCTCAAAGAGGTACTCGAGATTGTTCTGCTTACCAATTGCTAAACCTGAGACTTAGGAAATTGATTGCCGTTATGTGACTAAATTAGATAAGTAGGGCTATCAAAATCAATTATCAGTAAAAATAGTGTCATATTCGAGTTTCTTTTTCCCTGAATGTAGCTGGTAACACAAATTTTTGGGAAAGGCAAATGGTGGATTATGAGGAGGGGTGTCTCCCACAGGGTTTGTATTATATAGTTTCATTTCAAAGATTCTACATCACAAATATATGTTGTTTTTTTCAACTGAATATTTAATGAATATAATGTCCAAGTGAAAATAAATTATGAGATGTTTTTAAGCTTTTTATCCCCTCTCTTCAATCTCTCTGCCTTATCTTGCTATTTTTCTTGGACCCTTTTTTATTTGGATGGGTGTGGGGAGTTTTATTGGATTTGTAGTTTAAATTGTAGCTTTTGCTTTGCCGATTGATTGAATTAAGGAAAGGATCAAATCAGATGATCAAACAAAAGTTTAGAACTGTCAATCGAATTCTGTGAGTGTATTTAAAATCATTTCCTTCCCATAGCAATTTTTAATTCCTATTTTAAGCAGGCTAGTCCATTTATGGACTCGTTCAACATTAACAGATCTGTGCTCTTTCAACTTCTTTTGATGAAGCTAATTAAACTATAATGCGAACAACTTTGAACAAATTCACACATGCCACATGCAACCTAAGAGTTTCCTTTCCCCCTTCGTTGCTGTTTATGCAGGAAACTGGAGCTGTGTTTGACAGGGAAGCCCAGCAGAAATTTCTAGGAGGTGTCGATTTTCTCTTCCAATATGGTATGCCTGCCTTGATTTCTGATATGGAATCAGCAACAAAAGTTGTTCTTAAAGGGTGAGCTTTCTTTTTATAATTCGGAGGATTGACTATTTCTGAATTAAATCTCACAATCATTTAAATAGGATATATAAGAATCTATCTTTTAACTTCTTCATAAGACATGAACAATTTTAATTATGTCTGGTTGAGGCTGTGATAAGTCATTGGTGTATGCATGCCTCACATCACATATAAATTATTAATATCCAATTCTTATTTTTGAAACTTCCAAAGCTTTCAATCTTTTGTAGACATTGAAAAATCCACAGTTCCAAGTTTTTCTCAGAATACACATTTACGTCAAATACCTGAAAACTTAATATAGAACCCTAAGCTCAGACGGAGTGGCACATTTATGCAAAAGCAGCCATCTGAAGGAGTTTGAAGTAAACCTACATTCAAATAGCCCTGATAATTGAGTCTCATTTAGCCTTTTGTGTGTGTGTATATGAGAGAGAGAGAGAGAGAGAGGTAATAAACCATGAATTGTAATCATTTTGAGTTGGAATTATTGACTTGATGTTGGGAACCAAGAGATACCAAGTCAATAGATTTACAATAAAGATACATTTTAAGTGGGCTATATAATTTCTATGTGCAGAAAGCAGTTGAGAGGTTTCTTCAACAGTACAGCACTTCATAATACTATCATGCACATACTTGACACATTCATGGGCATGGGGAATCCCCAATCCTGGGTAAAGTATATGATGCCTGAGGAT
Organism: Erythrophleum fordii; assembly: GCA_032878935.1. Lineage (NCBI taxonomy): Eukaryota > Viridiplantae > Streptophyta > Magnoliopsida > Fabales > Fabaceae > Erythrophleum > Erythrophleum fordii. The sequence continues at coordinate 48,443,612 of JAVQMF010000054.1, forward strand.
GGTAAATCACATACAACGTCCTCTGGGAGTGATGATACAGTTCCTTATCATGTGACTGAATTTGATCAACTTATGGTGGAGGCACGAACAGTGTTATCAAGGTATATATGTTTTGCTTGGGGTGCATTGGTTAATTACTATTGCCATAAAAACTTAATCAACCTGAGGCAACCATGCGCATAAGTTCTGTCCTTGTGACGTGAGTCAGTACTATGATGCACAAGTTCACAATGCTGAGAACCTACTTGGCAAGGAAAATCCTGGCTGTACAAAAAGGTTATACAGAAATTTTATGCAGAATAATCAGGTTACATTAACCAATCACCCATGAGTCATGAAATGAGTTTTGGTCATGGGACCCAACATTTGCTGGGTCTATCATTCTAGGTAGACACATCTTTCTGCAAAGAAACTAGGCATAAAAATTCTCCATAAATTGCATTACTCATCTGAGAAACACGTTACCATCAGAAGACAGTTGATGGCTGTTCATTTGAATTTCGTAAATCTTGGACACTTTGGATAAAGTGATGGGGTATATGAAACAACTTTTAGCCAACTTATTCAGGTTTCAGTCTTTTTTGGTTCTAATACCAATGCTTTTTATACCTGTAATCTTCATTTGTCAACTCCCATATTGTCATTATGCTCTGGCTTTCTCGTATCTATCTTGAAATAATTTTTTTTTTCCTTTTGCAGTGCTGAATTTGGGAGCCTTTTAGAGATATCTCTGAAAGCGGTGGTGGATACACTGGTGGAGCTGATGGCTAAATTTACCGTAGGGGGTGTAGCCTCAGGCATGCCTCTAGCCAAAATTCTGCCTCAAGTTGCGCAGATGTGTCCTTTGCTCCTTGAAGAACCCAGCAAAAATCAGTTCATCAAAATCATAAAAAATACACCAGAGGTTGAACTTTTTTTCACTCTCCTTTATGCAAATATGCCAAGCGCATAGACTTAACTTTTTCACTCTCCTTTATGTTTCAATCGAAAGAAAGAAAAAAATATCAAATTTATTGCATGGTGGTCATGATCATGAGGCATCAATGTAAAAGACTATAAACGAGGTTCAAAAGAATTCCCAGTGAAAAAAGGGAGATATAGAAGGTCAATTGTTATTCTTTATATTTTTGTAGAACTCTCTCTTTCCCCTTTTCCCCCCTTTTGGTGTAATTAGTGGTTTACAATGCTTCCTCTTTGGCTTTTAACTTGGCCTTCTAAGGAATCGTCTTTTAGGACTAGAAGCTTGCCTGGTTGGTTGCCACTGCATAGACAGGAATTACTTAATAATCTTGTGTTATTTATTTTCATCATGCATTGCTTGTTGAATTGGCCTTTTATAAGTTCAATGCTGACAGTGCTTGTTGGCCTTGTGGGTTCTGCGTTCAATGAAGTCCTATTTCTATTTCTATGTCAACCACTAGCGTTTTAGTTTGTAGCCTCTTGAATATTCAACAAAGGGGGGGGGGGGGGGGGGGGGGAAAGAGAAGGTGGGGTGGAGATTGGAGATTACGTCATTTAAGAAGCTTTACTTAACATTTTCCTGTAATTGGCCATTTTCCTTCTGCCCATTGGAATCTTATTGTCTTCAACAGTTCAACTTGAGAAAATAATGAGAATAAAAATTTTAAAATGTTTTTGTTTTGGGGGGGGCCCCCCGGGGGGGTGGGGGAGGAGATAAAATGGGACGTGAATAAATATGGTAGCTATAAATTGTGGAGAAGTGCTATGAAGTTAGCTTTGATTTTTTATCTCTACCCGGCGGAATCTTATTGTCTTCAACAGTTCAACTTGAGAAAATAATTAGAATGACAATTTTAAAATGTGTTTTTGGGGGAAAAAAGGATATAAAATGGGACATGTGAATAAATATGGTAACTATAAATTGTGAAGTGCTATAAAGTTAGCTTTGATTTTTTATCTCTACCCAGCGGAGGCTTATTGTCTTCAACGGTTCAACTTGAGAAAATAATGAGAATAAAAATTTTAAAATTTGTTTCTGGGGAAAAAAAAGGAGATAAAATGGGACATGTGAATAAATATGCTAGCTATAAATTTTGAAGAAGTGCTATAAAGTTAGCTTTGGTTTTTTTATTTTGGCCAAAAATTAACTTTGATTTAAGATTGATTGATCAAATAGAATCTCCCCTTGTCTTGTTCTTTTGGGCTCTAGTGTCAAATAAGATGGACAAATGTTTGTCCCATCCCAACTAATCGTATTTAAATTTGATAAAGCAAAATTTAAGTGATACTCTCAAATAAATAGAGTTATTTAGACGTAGCCAATTATATTAATAATTAAATGTGCATCATTGTTGTTGGAAATGATCTTTGTTTATAATCAACGAGTATGAGTTATACAAAAATGCAAAGCTTTAATCAAATGCTTGACTGTAGAATCGAACCCTTGGACCAAAAACATGTTGGTCTGAAAACAAACTATTTTGGTCGAGGCAGAGATGTTTTTAATTTTGTTGGGTTGGGCTTAAGTTTGATGGACCGGCCAGTAAGAGGGCCTTGTTAGATCTCTCCTTCTCACCCTTTCGCTGCAACTCCTGACTCCCGTTCAGTCGCCGGCTGGGTAAAACTCGAGTCTCCAGAGATTTGACACCGTAACTATGGCGGATCAAAACAATGGAGAAATTCTGATGCTGGAAGCTCCACCTTCTTATGCTCGGCCCAGCGCTTCGGACGCCGAAATTATCGATGCGTTGCCTTACATCGATGACGACTACGCCGACCCCAGGGTCAAGGCTGAGGTTGACCGTTTGGTCGAGGAAGAGATGCGACGCAGCTCTAAGAAGCCCGCTGATTTTCTCAAAGACTTACCTCCACCCCCCAAGTTCAATTTTGAGGTAATATTGCTTTTTCACTGCGGCTTTATTCCTATATCTTCGCTGTGACTTAAGTACGTATTAAGCGCCTTGTTATCCATGTTCATAACTGCTGCATCTTTGAAGTGTGCCTTTGTTTTCAGATTTTTTTTTTGTTCAATTTTATTTTCTGTAGTTTTTAGAACTTATGCTGTCCGCTTCTTGAATTTGCTCTATGTTGGACCCAAAAAAAAAATTTGCGTCCGGTGAAAATAAGATTGGTGAAGAATGTCCTGCCAGGCTATGTCTGATTGACTTGTGCATTCTGAATTTCAGGACTACCCAATGATTGCTAGAGAGTATGAGCGTGTAAGAGCTGGAAGGCCTCCTGTTCCTCTTGATAGGTTGCGATATGAATTAGAATTGCCACCAATGAATAAAAGGAACGATGAAACTGCTTGGAAACAATCACTTCTGAGAGCTCAGCGATTACTACAATATCAGATGATCAGGTCAATATCATATATGCATAAATGCTTTATCTAGAGTTTTGAGGATCTCTTACAGGGGGAAATATAAGCTGTTGCTACAAAAGAGTCATTTGCAGCTTTGATATAGAGCGTTTCCTTTTTATTTCATATACTTGTGGAGAAAAAACATCAAAAGCACAAATCCTAGGGCAGTATAAGCCAACGGATTATGATACAGAATGGCAGTACATTTGACACTGTCATTAAGATTTTGTTTAATTTGCTTACCTGATTTACCCTAAAATTTTGAAGTAGGTCCTTTAATTGTTTTAACCTATAAAGCGTACTTTACTTTCACCTTTTGCAATGGATGTTCAATCAATGTTACTTGAATTCCTTGAAAACCTTTAAGATTTAGACCATTAGACAGCTGTTGGCTCATATACCTATTTTAGAATCCACACTGTTCAAAATTGTCATCCAATACTTACAATGGTTAGACTGGTCAATCTGCAGGATGGAAAATTTGGATTTGTTGTTGAAATATGGTCCTGATGCCTGGAAGCTGCACAACCAACGATTAGAAGTATACTTGTCAAGGTTTGTCTGTGTCACGAGTCACGTTTTCTAACTTGTTTGCAATAAACAAATGATTTTTTCTGCTGTTACTCATTTAATATCAATCTACTTTCTTGCATATTGGCTTGTAACTCTAGTACTTCATCTCAATGTCTATACTTTTACTGCCTACATACATTTTTAGCCTGTAGGATCTGTCAACAGACATACCTGCCTTGGGGTCCATATGAATGGCACAAGGACTGTTTTGGTTCCCCCCCCCCCCTTCTTTCATCTTTCCCCCCTGGAAAAGAAAAGAAATTAGAAAAGATGATACGGATACTTGTGGCAGACCAAGCCACAGGTGTCTTTAAAAATTTTACCATGTTCTTATCAGCAAAGCTATGTATTTGTAGTTATATCTTCCTGACCTTTGTAAATGATCAAAATAATACTGCTTGAGCTTGATAATACCCAACTCTGCCTATGACGAACTTTGATGTAAATTATTTTTCATAGTCGGTCCTAAGCTCGGAAAAAAGAGGAGAGTTGTGTTAGGCAGTCGACAACCAACGTAAAACTTTGTCGAATCTTTATGACATAGACAATCGATATATTAAACGTAAGGTTAGGTCGTTGCCCGTAAGTAACGCGCTGTATAGCTCATGTACAGTGATAAGTGAGCAAGAGTCGCTGCATCGACGCTTGGATGTAGTGAAAAATAAGCAAGGGCTCCCACATTTTCGTGAACGAATGTGGCTAAAGAAGTTAGTTCATGAGAGTAGGATTTGTTTTGGAACTTGGAATATAGGTATACTTACGGGTAAGTCTATGGAAATAGTAGATACTATGATTAGGAGGAGGATTAATTTTATGTGTTTACAAGAAACTAAATGGGTAGGAGAAAAAGCGAAAGAATTAGATACTTCAAGTTTTAAACTTTGGTACATTGGTAAATCTAAATCTAGAAATGGGATAGGTATAATTGTAGATAAGTTTTGGAAAAATGCTGTAATGGATGTCAAAAGGTTAGGAGATAGAATCATTGCATTAAAGTTTGTAGTAGAAAAGGAAATCTTTAATATTATTAGTACTTATGCACCACAAGTAGGGTTAGAAGAATATCATAAGGTAAAGTTTTGGGAAGATTTAGAATGTTTAATTTAGGAAATACCATTAGGAGAAAAAATTCTTTTAGGAGGGGATCTAAATGGTCATGTGGGAAGTGTATCTTTAGGTTACGAGGGTGTTCATGGAAGACATGGTATAGGAGAAGTAAATGCAGAGGGTAAAACTATTTTAGACTTTTCATTAGCGCTCGATCTTATATTAGCTAATACTTGTTTTAGAAAGCGTGAAGAACATCTTATCACGTACAAAAGTGGAAGGGTATGTTCTCAAATTGATTTCTTTTTTATAAAGAAATCGGATAAAAAATTTTGCATGGATTGCAAAGTTATACCGGGAGAGAGTTTAACTACTTAGCATAGAGTTTTGGTTATGGATGTAAGAGTTAAGAGGAGAGTAAAAAGCAAAGGTGAAGATAGAGTGTTAAGGACTAAGTGGTGGCAATTAAAGGAAGATAAAGAAAAGAATTTGCAGAGACGGATTGTGGAGGAAGGACCTTGGAAAATACAAGGAAGTGCTAATGATATGTGGAATGGAATGGCTAAAGAGATTAGGAAGGTGGCAAAGGAAATATTAGGTGAATCAAAAGGTTTTGGACCTAGGAATAAAAAATTTTGGTGGTGGGATACAAGCGTGCAAGATAAGGTTAAAGTTAAAAGAGAGTGTTATAAAATGTGGTCATTATATAAGAGTAATAAAAATTGGGAAAAATATAAGGTAGCTAAGAAGATACTAAGAAGGCAGTGAGCGAAATAAGAGCGATGGCATTTGAGGGGTTATATCAATCTTTAGGTACTAAAGTTGGAGAAAGAAGTATTTACAAGTTGGAGAAAGAAGTATTTACAAGTTGGAGAAAGATAAGAGACGTGGATGAAATGCTTTAAGGATGAAGAAGGGAAAGTGTTGGTCACGGAACGAGATATTAGAGAATGATGGAAATGTTATTTTTATAGGTTTTTTAATGAAGGACATGAGATTTTATTGCAATCGGATAGGTTAGACATTAAAGAAGAGGATCGAAATTATATTTTTTATCGTAGGATTTGTGAGGTAGAGGTAAAAGAAGCATTAAAGCGAATGGAGAATGGCAGAGCAGTTGGACTGGATAATATACTCATTGAAGTATAAAAGGGTTTGGGAATGAAAGGTATAAGTTGGCTCACAAAGTTATTTAATGAAATTATGAGATCTAAGAGGATGCCAGACGAGTGGAGGAAAAGTACTTTAATCCCTATTTATAAGAATAAAGGGGACATTCAAAATTGTGCAAATTATAGAAAAATTAAACTCATGAGCCACATTATGAAATTATGGGAAAGAGTAATTGAGCGAAGGTTTAGGAAAGAGAGTCAAGTTACGGAGAATCAATTTGGTTTTATGCCAGGAAGGTCAACTATGGAAGCAATATACTTGTTGTGAAGATTAATGGAGAGATATAGGGGGAATAAAAAAGATTTACACATGGTATTTATTGATTTAGAAAAAGCATATAATAGAGTGTCAAGAGAAGTTATATGGAAGGCTTTGGAGAAAAAAAGAGTTCGTATAGCTTATATTCGAGCAATCCAAGACATGTATGATAAGGTTACAACTAGCGTAGTAACAAAAGGTGGACTTACGAAATATTTTTCGATAACTATTGGTCTACATCAAAGGTCAACTCTGAGCCTTTATCTTTTTACTTTAGTCTTGGATGTGTTTATTGAACATATTCAAGAGCCGGTGCCACAGTGCATGCTTTTTGCAGATGATATTGTCCTAGTTGGAGAATCGAGAGAGGAAATGAATGAGAAGTTGGAGAGGTGGAGACTAACTTTGGAAGTTCATGGATTTCGTTTAAGTAGAAGTAAAACGGAGTATATGGAGTGTAAGTTTAGTAAAAGGCACACCACTTCTAGCGTAGAAGTAAAAATTGGAGAACATATTCTATTACAAGTTACACAATTTAAGTATCTTGGGTCCATCATACAACATAACGGGGAAATAGAAGAAGATGTAAAGCATAAGATTCAAGTGGGGTGGATGAAATGGAGGAGTGTTTCGAGTGTTATTTGTGATAAAAGAGTACCACTCAAACTTAAAGGTAAATTTTACTGCACAGTTATAAGACCTGCAATGTTGTATAGAACTGAGTGTTGGGCAATAAAAAGGTCAACAAGAAAAGAAGTTTAATGTTACAGAGATGAGAATGTTGCGGTGGATGAGTGGACACACTAAACGAGATAGGATTAGAAATGAATGCATTAGAGAGAAGGTGAAAGTCGTACTTATTATAGAAAAGATTATAGAATCAAGACTTAGGTGGTTTGGTCATGTGGGAAGGAGACCTATAGAAGCCCCAGTTAGGAGGGTAGATGAGATGGAGAATAGAGATAGAGGAAGACCAAAAAAAATTTTAGGAGAAATTATTAAGAGAGATTTAGATTTAAACAGTTTGTCTAAAAATATGATTTATGATAGGGGTTTATGGCGTCGATTGATCTATGTAGTCGACCCCATTTAGTGGAAAAAGACTTTGTTGTTGTTGTTGTTGTTGAGCTTGATAATACCCATTCCTTTGCCTACATAGTTTATGACTACATGTTTTGCATGTTCTTAGCTCCCAACTTACCATTGCATTATCAATCTTCAGAATGCAGAAATTAGCTCGGGAACAAAATGAAGACATTGAAAAAGTAAATCGTGAAAGGAAATATCATCAGGTGATTTGACTTTCTTGTCCATGTTTATCTGTTATTTCTTAAAACTCAACTAACCCTTTCACTTAACGAACCTTGTTTTTAATTATTATTATCAGCAAAATACTGCATATGAGCTTAATGCTTTGTCCACACAATGGAAGGAGCTCTGTCTGAAAAATATAGACATCCAAACTGCATGTGCTTCAATTGAAAACCACATAAAAGAACTGAGAAGAGAAGGGGCAGAAAGGTGACTTTGCTATGTGAATCTTCCTTTCCCTTGTGTGATTTCAACCAGTACTGGAGTTAATTGGTTGTTATTTCAGGGGCTGGAACCTGGATGCTGTCACTGAAAATGGGCCTCTATTAAATTCAGAATCATGAGGTTTGTAAGAATGCTCAATTGTTCACAGGTCATATCAGTTTCATTTATGCCATAATGAAATGAATTCGTTGTGCAGCTCCGAATTTCTGATTCTGAGTTTGGTTGCTCCCATACTGATCTATCATGGTCAACCACTGGGTTGCATTAGCTGACTTCAACTTTACTCTGCAAAGATTTAGGGAGCGCATGTTAGGGATTGTGTCTTTAGTCTATGCTTGTGTCTTTTATTCTGGTTTTATGCCATTTTGCAGGTTTGTTTTCTTTTCTTTTTTTGCTATTGTTACCTTGTACCCAGAAAAGAAGAAGAAAAAAAAAAGGGAGGGGAGGGGAAGGGGGGAATGAGAGTTGTTTCATTTATCATATAGAGCTGATGAGCTGGTAAATGTTCAGATGAGATTGTATGGGTCTAGCAATTTCATATTATGTGTTTTAGACTTATAATGAGCTTGTCATTGCACAATACAGTGGTTCTTTGCTCGTGTTTCTATTTTCTTTTTCCCATTTTTCTGAACCTTTATTGCTTGGGTAGCTTTAACAGTTGGGGAGAGATGCTGGCTAGGTTGTAGGTTTTGGATGAGGCAAGTAGAGAAACTGTTTCTAGAAAGCCATGCTTCTAATTTTCTGTAAATTTGACAGTGCATTATCTTATTTTAGTGTCCTTTCAAATATTTGTTACTTCATTTAGATCTTTCGTAGTACTTTTCACTTGCAACAGAACTAGTGTGTAGCTGCCGGACAACATATATGGAAGCCTTCCTTCTGTCCAAAATACTAGTTGAACCTCTCCACTTAGTGATTTAAGGCATTGAACGGGACGAGAGCCAAGTATCCTGTTTGCTAGATTCCACTCATTCTATATTCCTGTTGACCAAAAGAACAGCAAGCTCAAATATTTAGGATGTTCGGTTTAGCATGAGAGTCTGCTCAATGCATTGGCAACTACAACTAGGTTATTCTTAGTACTTCTTTTCTTTTTGTGCGTGTTGTTGGTTTTTTTTTTTTTTTTTGGGGGGGGGGGGGGGGGATGCATAGTCACACAGTTCACGCTGGCAATTTTTCTCGAGTTCTGGAAATTTGCTTATTATGTACTTTGCTAATTGTTGTGATTTACTGCACTGTTGTTTGTCAGAGATTGAATTGAATAATTGACTGCAAATAATGAGACTTGATCTTAATATTGAATTATGCTACAGGTTCCCGCTGCAATCTTTGTGCTCTCTGGTGCTTCAAACTGAAGAATGATCTTAATCTACCATCCTCATCATTCTTATTCTAATTTGCTAGTGGATTTTGCTGGCTTGGAGGAGATGATTTGTTGAAAAATGAACAAGATCCTTCAGTCTTTGAATCGAAAAACTCCCATCTGGGATTGTTTTTGGGAAGTAAATTACTGGGAACCGTCTTCCCATGTAGTAGTAGTAGTAGTACATTGTCAACAATTTACTTAATGGCGAACAGTTGCTTCACATGGATTACGTCTAATATGATTGTCTTTGTGGTGATCAGCAATTATTTCGTGGTCTTGCTGAAGGGTTAAAATTTTTCCACTTGAAGATTTAATTATTTTTTCCTTGGACGGTAATTCCATTCATTATGTAACGCTAAGATTCAATTTCCCCCGCCCCCCCGGGGGGGGGGGGGGGGGGGGGGGGGGGGGGGGTGAGACATTCAATTAATTATATAAAGCTGTGGCAAAAAAAAATCATTAATTAACGCAACTTAAATGCCAGTCTATTGACGCGGCAATCAATCACTATTAAAGCAAAGAGAAGGCATAGAAAATGTGAAATAAGTTCTGTGAACTTAAGGAATTGAATACCAAGTACTTTTAGTCTAGACAAATAAAGTATAAATAAAGATTATTTACCATACGTTTATATACATGATACTGTGGTCAATAATTCAGTAATCAATAACGTAGCTCTAAAAACTTATTAACAAGTAAAAGATGGACAATACAAGACATGGACTGCGTTGAGGTAGAAGACGAAACCAAGGGGAGGAAGATCCGCTACTGCTTGTTTTTCCTTTTCTATTTTCAGACAGTAATAACAAACGAAGAGAAAAGAAAGAAAAAAAGGGGGGGGGGGTGGTGCGGGGAGGAATTGCGATATAGAAATCTGAAATTGAGAGAGGCTGCGTATTTACCTTATGTAAAAGAAAAGCATTTTATCTAAAAATAAAAAATCAATTGCTATCATTCTCATTTGAAAGTGAATGGCATTTACAGCCTAACAATCATTGCTCCTTCCTTTCACCCAAAATATCATTACTCTAAAGAAAGGTCTCTAAAATCAGAATAATTGAACTTTTTTGTTCCACCAATATCAAAATTTAAATTGTTTACATTATAGCATTTTTTGCAAAAATATTGTAATGTTCCAGGTCTATACACTATTTTGCCCTTCAGATGGTGACACAACCAAGAAGCGGCGCAAATCTAAATGACTTTGCATTATTTTCTTAGAAACAGTTCCCCCCTTCATCAGATTCTAATTTTACGCTTCTCTATTTGTTATTTTAGAACTAATAAAAATTAGTTTGGCTTGGTTGAGGCACTGTTGTTTAGTCTCCCAGATTTCTATCTTAATATAACCTAACTTGATATGTAATATTTTTAGACTTTATATTAATCAACATGCTTTCACGCACGATTGTCATATTATTTCAATATAGTCCAAGCTCAAGGCTTCATTTAGACTTGCCAAATTATAAAGATCCTATCATGCCAAGCCACCGATACTTGTTGCAGTGACACTTGGGTCTCACAATTTGCGTCTTATACCTAACCTACTTAAGATTAATAAAAGTGACACCACATTTTAACCAAAAAACAGAAAGTGATGCTACCCTCACGAGATCTTTAGAGTTTGAACAAGGTTACGATTTGCGTACATTTTATATCTCCCCAGCATTGACTTCCCTAGCTTTAACTTTCGGCCTAAAGAGTAGGAGGAAGGAATACGCTTAGCCAAAAATTCGCCACTTGAAATGAAATATAATTTGCCGTAGGTATCTCATTCATCCATGGAATAATATAAATTAAAATGACTCATTCTCCACCTGCTCCAGTATGTTTCAGACGTAAAACCACATCGATTTGATTATTAGCTATTTCCCACTACCCTTGCCCAGCAATTACCTGTATGTGTCGCGTATATGATCTCGCTCATTCTGACTAGTTCCCCTCTTTTAAGGATAACATATTAATTATCACAAAACACTCTTTCTAATCAACAAAATCTAACTCCGTAATGTTCTGGTAATTAAGATCTGAAGCATACGTACCCCAGATCATATGGTGACAGCAAGTGAACTATGATAGTAAAATGCTACAAATTTAAGACACTTAACTCAGCTGACCAAAGATCTATCAACTGAAACTGACATATACACAACGTTGTACTATAAAAGAGGGATGGTTATACAGAGAGTTCCACGTTCCCTCCATTCGAGGGCGCAGATCCAGTCTTGACCGTAGCCAAGCGAGAGTCTCCACTTCATAGCTGCAAGATCAACACTAGAAAGTCGAATATAATAAGGGAGGAAATATAAAAAAGACAGATTATCCGTTGCATCCATGGGTGGAGGACATTGAGGAAAACACAAATATAAAATAAATATGTTTGAAGAGAAAGAGAGATGTAGAGCTCCCTTCAATCCAAACAAGAATCTGACTTTAAGGTAATAAAGCTCCTGAGATATGCAAGCCGCAGGACTACCCTTATAGGTTGATGAATGTGATAGGGTAGAGCTGTGGGATCCATAGCTTAGCAGCTTAATCAACCCAGCAAGACCCTCTATTGGACTTCAAGGAGCTCCACTCCACTCCATAACCCCCCTTCCCCTCTTTCACTTAATCTATCACCTACCACAGGAACCCTAGCTCCTAACATCAACTTCCACATCCAGAACCCTAATCACTACTTTAATAAAAGACCAAGTCCCAGAAGTAAAAGAGAAAAAAATCAACATCTCAAAAATATATAACTAGGAATCAAAAGTACTCAGCAGGGAAGAATCTGAATTTGACTCACTACATCAGTCAAAATAAAGGAGCCCAGGATCTAAGCGCTAACACACTCATCTTTAAACTTAAATCTAAGATCAACTGTGTAACTAGAGTTAAATATCGTTTGAACAAAGAATAAAGGATACAAAGCACTGGTTTCAGAGATCCAGGACCTCTCGGAGCCCGAGCCTTGTTTCAATGGAAGATCTTGGAATCAACGCGCGCTTAGTTTTATCCCCAGGAAATCAAGAGCCCTTGCCCCCCTTGAAAAGCGATAACCCTATCTGAGCCAAGTGTATCTTATTCATTTACTTATATAGAACTTGGAAAGCAACCCCATCATAATTTAACCAACCCACCTTAACCTTTTATGGCCTTCAAGACCAACTAATTAACAGCCGCTTCTAAAACTAAAGAAAAATAAAATTTAATAAATAAACAAAATAAATATTTCCAGGAATCTTGCCCAACAATGTCTTCATAATTTAGTCAATAATAAATAAAAGGTATACCATTAATCAATCAGTAAATCATCTTATTTTTAACCCCCTGGAGTTTTCAGGTTTTTGAAAAAAAAAATGCTTTCAAAATAAATTTATTTTAAGCCCAAAGTATATTAACCAATAATAATAATAATGACTGTAATAATAAAAAACTCCTTTCAAAACAAATTTGGAACAGTGGGCACGTCAAAGAGGAGAGTGTGAACTGTGAAGGGTGTTTTGCGAAGATTTTATGGTGTGTGATTGGTGGGGTCACAACTCACGAGAGAAAGTAACTGGACAGGTATTGAAGGCATGACAGATGTCGGTAATAGAAATGTTGAAAGACAACATGATTAATTAATTAATTAATCAATTAAGGAAAATTCAAGAATATTGCATAGTGTTCTTCCTTTCAAGTTGAAAATTGGGATACTTTAAATTTTGAGCTCGTTTGGAAATTCGAATTTCACAAAATTTATCTCGAAATAAATTTTAACAACTTTGTTATAATTTTAAATTGTGTTAATTTGAGGACCACTTATTTGAATACCCTGATCAAACAAACCGGTAGATCGATAGCTAAGAATTGGACACTCACGGCAGATAAAATAAAAAGGAAATAAAAAATTTGATAAAATATCTATTTTATTTTTATAATAATTATTAAAATTTTAAAAATAAAAACACCAAAATTATTTTTTATCTATGAAATTATTATTATTTATTTTCATACCTAATTTGTTAGGTACCAGACGTGCCGTCAGAATATTTCACGAGGCTAATCGTAGGTCTCCTCGCCAATTGAGCTCCGCTTAAGCCTTCAGATTTGACCCTCTTTGCTGATAAGGCGTGAACTTTGTCTTTTGTGAAATTGTGTATTTTTTTTTGGGATGTTTTGTTTCATTTATTTATAAAAAAGTTAATTTTTAAATTTTAGAATAAATAAAATTTATTTTTAGCATAAAATAAATAATATTAAATTTAAAATTTAAAAATATTTTTTATTCATTTATGGATTTAATAAAAAATTAATATTATTTTTAAAAATATTTTTATCTTATTTTAATTTTAAGAGTATTTATATATATTTATTATAAAAAATTGTGTAATTTAAATTAAATTTTTTTAAGAGAGAAAAGCAATTTACTCATTAATTAACGTGAGTTCAGTATATTTTTTCAGACTAGACAAAAGCGACGTTGATGTGACCTCTCACAGCAGAGTGTGGGCCAATATAACTTTTTTACCTGTCTGCCTTGTGCTTCTTTCCACGTAAGGATATAATCCTGTGAATTCAGGCACATATGAATACGATATGGAAAGCTCTGGATATCTGACGCCGGCATGCGGATGGTAGGGGCCCACTTAGAATGAGATGTGGATCCAGGGAAACGCTTGGTACAGCGTAACAAAAACCACGAAATCTAGAGATAGATCTTGAACAGTTGAGAGATGATAGTTTCACCCAGAGGGTGCTTTGATTTTACACCATGTCGTCGATGGCAATCAGAAAAAGACGCAGGTGGACACGTGGTGGGTAAGCGTTGTAAGTGCACTCTTTGCTGTGCTGTGAGTTGTATGCGGGTCCACTTTTATGTTGTACGATTCGAAGCTTGCGACCTGTATCTAAAAAAACATATATCTTAAATACATTATATATAATTTTTTAGTAAAACTTGAGCCCACTAAAACCCAAAAAAAAAAAACAAAAGCCAATAGAACTACAGTTCCTGCTCGTAATGCTTGACGAGTTATTCTGGTTGGGGATGAGTTAAACGGAGTAGCCGCGCTGAAACAATTTTTTGAAGAAGCCTCCAAACATCAGTATGATGTATTAAGAATTTGTATTTATAAAATAAATAGACAACAATTTACTAAAATAAATATTAGAAATGATAAAACTTATCGACATATTTATTTTAATAAATTTTTATTAAGTTTATCATATAACCACACAATCCTTATGATATAATTAAGAACTGAAGATACATTCATTCTACACATAGTTTAGCACAGTAACACTACTTTAATTTCAATATGTTAATTATGCGATGCTATAGTAAATATCTGAATATATGTGGAAAGTCAGTAAATACGAAACATAATGTACCGGGAGAAAATCATGTGCATATAAATATGCATACCTATTATCAATTCAGCACAATGTAGCCCAATAGCAAAAGGAAATCATGTGTATCCAAAATCACGTGTCTTGCGGTGATGCACGGCCATCTTTGCATTATAATATAAATATTCATTTGCAAAAGTTGTGTATAAATTTATATTGACGGGACTCTACCACATTTCAATTTCAAAAGCAGTTAATGCAATATTTTTTTGACCGAGTATTGCCTCTCTTTTTTTCTTAGGCTCGTTTGGTATGACGTATAGGATAAAGTCTGATAGTATAAGACCTGATAGGATAAGGCTTGATAGGATAAAACTTGATAAAATTTTAAAACAATACAGTGTTTGGTATGATATTGTGTAAGATAATGTATTGTATAAGATAATATTATCATTTATTTGATAATGCACTATGTAATGCTGGATAAGATAAAAATAAACTATTTTGACAAAAATACCCTTTACTTAAAAAACATACTATATTTATCTAAATTTATTGTGTTATATTAACTTTTAAAAAATATATAGATAAATAAGACTGCACATTGTGCATAGTTACAGTGACCTAGGTGACCTAATCCCATCTAATCATATTGAACTAAATAATTAAAATATAATTTGGACATATTAGATCAGGTTGGTCATATTAGCCAATTTCAACCAACCTAATGAAGATTTTATTTTTTTAAGGGCAAATATATAATTTTTAAAGATTTATAAGAAATTTTTATTTTTTAAGAGTCAATATAATTTTTACTAAATATTAAAAAAAAAGGGTTTAACTAGTTTAAGAAACCATTATAATTTAACGTCATACTAAATCGATTAGATTGAATCTGATACTAAATTAGTTTTTGCGTAACTTATCTTAATCTTATTAATTTTTTTAAAAAATTATTTAATAGGGACTTATTAAAAAAAATTCAGTGATAAAATATAATTTTATAAAGACTTATATAAAAAAAAAATTTAGGTTTATTTTATAATTTTTATCAAAAATTATTTTATAAAGATTTATATGAAAGTTTTTTTTTTGGATCATTTTATAATTTTATAATTTTTACCAAAAATTTAAAAATGGCTCAACTAACTTGATCCCAACTAGTATTAATTAAACCTGATTCAGCCTAGCCAATGAATATTCATATAGGTGAAGGGTTAGAATTGGAAAGTATTAATAAGGCTTTATACATTAAAACCTAATCAGGTCTAATCCCACCCCCCAAGGCATGATTAGGTTATACATCATTTTGATGTATAAGAGAGGTATGATGTATAAGCTTATACAATATATTACTTGCATCAAACAAGTGATAAGTTCATAATATATTGTATTAACTTATATTATAAGGCCTTATACGATATACCAAACATACTATTGTCTCGTCGGATTTAACTTTGTGTTGTATCTTTTGAAAGTTTTCTCTAAACTTAGAAATCTTTTTATTTTGCATATGTAACATTGAACTAAATAAATTGCCACCTTATTACTTGTTAAATTTGTTAAACCTTGTGAATTGGCCCATGTATTATATTAATTAATTAGAATATGACTTTATGCAAGGTACAGGTGTACCCAATAAAATAATTTATTTAATATTTTTTAAAATCAAACTCTTAAAAAGTAATTTGACTTTAAAAATTAATTATTAATACTATGAATTATACTTAGAAATATAAGAAAACTAAATCATAATTTTCATTATGTTAAAAGTAAAAGGATGCAACATTTGAATTTTAATACGTTAGAAATATAAAGGTGCAATTTTTTAAAAAATGTAACTAACTTTATTTTGCATTTAATGTCAAGAAATACAATATAACCATAATTGGTTTACATTATGGCTTCCTAAAAATGTAGTCGACTTTAGTTTGTCTTGCCTACTCTATAATTCATAAATAATAATGAATATGCTTCTAATTCATCAATTTCATTACAACAATTTATATAATGTAAACTATATTCAAAATCTCATTACTCTAAAAATTAATGTCATTGTATTCATAGTAGAGTAACTGATGGATTTGAATGTACCCAGGGTAAACCTGAACGCACAGGAGGAAAAGAAAAAGACATGAGAAGCTCAGTTAGCCAAGTTGAGAGGAATCTTAGGAACTAGTATCGCACTATGTTCACTTCCATTATGGTATTTGATCCTGGTGCTGCCTTTTATTGACTATTTGTTTTTTGGTACTTAGGTGCATAAAGGGAAACAGATGTTAGACACAATATGCTTTCTACTGGGGTATAAGATAAAATATCTTAAGAACTTTTTCCTTTTACATAGGGAACAACGACTATGTCTCTATAAACCGAATATGTGGATTTTATGATGTGTATAAGAGAGGGTTTAATGCTACTGTATATGGCCTAGAAGGTTGTGCAAAGTTTTAAGGATCTATGTTTAAACTTCTGGTTGGAGAGGCTCTTGCAAAGTTAAATGTTTTGCTTCAAAAGGAGTATTTTGTGTTGCGAGCAAGTAATCTTACCATGATTACTCTCCCTCTCAAGAAAATGGCTCCTGACACATCCTTGCATGATTTTCTAAATGGCTCCTACAATTTAGAAGTAGATGGTATAATTTCCCATATCGTGGGGCCAAAGGATTAGTTGCTAGGGCGATTGTTAGAGACCTTGATTTATGCTAGTATATTTTTATGGTATTGTATCATATTTCTTCTAATAAGGGCCTAATTGCTCGGCTTCAAGTTGATTTGCTTGAGATGATGAACTCTATGAATGATGTAATTATCTCAACGAATGCTTGTGTTGGCGCATACAAACTGGTGGCTATAATTTTTTCTCGGCCGATTGAAATAAGTTACGGGAATGAGGAGCTACCAAGCCTCAAATCTGAATTCCCAACTCATCTTAGGAACTTTTCTAAATTTGAATCACCCATCTAAATAATCTAGATTTAATATTTAATATTTTTAATTAAAATTATTATTGTTTTTAAAATTAACAATTAAAAGATTATTTGTATTTTACATCTTGTATTTTTTAAATAAAAAATTAAAATGAAAAATTAAAAAAATCAAATTTAAATAATCTAAATTTAATCTAAACAGTTTAAATTAAGATAAGTAGAAAATGAGCCGAGGATTTTGCCAAGCCTTTTAGCTAGATTGCATGATTCGCTACTCCCACCCTTGCTATAAGTCTTCTACATCATTTTTCCTAACGAACAAGATGAAAGAATCTCAAACATTGCTGCATGTTTGAAGATGTTAAGAATAAGATTGATGAAGTTTGGCTGGCCATTTGTGTACTTTTGTTTCCTTAGTGGTGAGCTGTTTGGCAATAGACACCCTTTTTCAGTTCTCACAAAAATGGCTCCCGCCAAAGAGCCTAGTTATCAAAGCAAATATTTTGGTTCAAAAATTTAAAGAGATCAATGCAATTTTACTAGAAGCCCAAGAACTTTAGTGGGAAGAAACATTTCTTCAACATGTTGAAAAGAATTACAATATTTTAAAAATGGTTGAGAGTTTACAAGACAAAAGTAGTTGGATATTTGTCGAGGATGACCAATTTCAATAAATATTTGCAGTTATGTATTCTCGTGGCCTGTTTGGTAGCTCTCCGAAACGGAAATTGAAAGGGATTCCAGCATGTGTTGCGTTTGGTAACAAGAAAAGTTGAGGGAAAGGGAAAATGAAGATACTGCACACTTTCCTTCATTGTAGCGAGTTCAGATTGGTGCAATCTCAATGAATTCTCCGTTTTGCCCCTCTGATCATGCAATATCCTTCACAAGTATGGCCTGTCCCATATGTATCTCGGTGGTCCTCTTTTGGTTGAAGCTGTTCGTAGCTTCTTTCGTTGCATCTTGCTCATCTGGCAATGTCAACCATGGCCAAACTAGCAAGGGTCAATAGGAAGTTTAGAAGCTTCAAAAGGGACTCCCAACAGTCCTTATATAACTTACAGAAACGATTGATAATTTCTACAGATATCAAATCCAAGTTGCGAGGATGTTCTTTTTGGGAGAAATCACACTATCACACACACAAAAAGAGCGAGGGAAAGAGAAAAGTTGTTGGAAAAAGGAAAATGAGAAGAAAAAATTTTGTAAAATATTTAGTATATTTATATAATTATTATTTAATAATATTTGTTTTAATAAATATTTATTTTAAAATAAAGATATATATTTTTTAAACTTTTCAAATCCTATTTTTCCTGTACAGCCCCAAAAGGTGGTGCGTGCTGTTCGAGTTTAATATTTTACAAATAAACTCACTTTTTGGTTGAATCGATTTTTATCCAATAAAAAAATTGAAATTCAATTATTAGAAGCATTCGAAAACAAGATTGGATTAAAAACAGGAGGAGCGGAGGGATTTGGTCTCTTCTTTTGTTCCCTCAAATTGATAATACACCATAATATTATTCAATTTTTTAATATTTAATATATATTAAGAGCGCCATAATATTTAATAATTAAAGTACAAAGAAACAGAGAACAAACGAGACTCAACGGTGGGCTTTATGGTTATACAAAGAAACAGAATTTTGGTGAATATAAAGTTTTTTTTTTAAACATAAGTATTTTGGTTTTTTTTTTTTACTGCTCACTCTCCATCCCTTAAAATTTTCTTTCTATTAAACATATGATTGGAAAAGCATTCCGTTTCTTTTAAGTTATATCAAACAAAATTTTCTTCTTTTCATTTCATTCAATATTTAATTTTTACTTCTATTAAAACATTTTGTGTGCACTAAACAAACATTCTAAAAGAGAATTATGAAGAGCCACATTCTTGCAAGAATCCCTAACGGGAGCAAACCATTGCAGATGGAATATTCTTCTGGATATCTCCAGAGGTGTTTCGCAACGAAATATTCTGACTTGAAATTATGCAACCAATTTTTAGAAACATTGAACACATTCTCACAGTCATTGCAATATAAATACATTATATTATGGCCGAATGAAGTCCCACTATGGAAGAGATCTTTAGTTCTTGGAATTATTTTAATAGACAAAGGCACATAAAACCAAGCTAAAAATGACCGGCGCTCTCTTTATAGCTGGTAAAACAGAAGTGGAAGATCAGAAACACAGAGATGCATGATGCTTACCTCTTTGTATACGTAGCTTCTTCTATTTCGTAGTGAATCCAAACGGAACATTGCTTCAGCTCTTCTACTTTCACTATGCCGATTGGAATTACCCCTAATTAAGGGTTAAAAAATTGGTTCAGTTTAGTCAGCTTAGTAAAAAAAAAAAAAAAAGAAGATATGAAAATCAAATATTTTGAAAAAATCCATTTTGAAAAGGGGCAAGGTTCGAACGTTTTTTTAAGTCCGATTCGTATAAATGATATATATATATTAATAATATTATTAAATTTCATTTTAAAGCGGCCTGTTGAGTCATTAAGACGCACCTGTTCTAGGACCGACCCAGCAAAAGCGTTGTCCCCACCAGTTCTAATTTCTAAGCAACCATTTCTACTTCTCATGGTAATGACCATGACAAGTGACAACGAGGGGCCCCACCTGAACTTGACCGTCCACATTATCTTCTGATCTCCGATTATACCCCATCCTTTTCTTTTTTGATTGAAAGTTCGACTCGAAACCCTCCTCGCCTGCCATGCTCTCTCCGTACGCCGTAGCGCAGCTGCTACGACCACGAGCTGCAACCGGACATCGCACTGTTGACGAGCTGTAACGATGAAGACCCTCCATCTTGCTTCCAGGTTGGTATCAGAATTTTATCTGCAGTAGTTAAGTAGTTAAGAGCTTGATTTTGTTAAAATAAAAAAATAAAACAATTATTCAAATTATTATTCTGTAAAATCACTTTTTTGTTTTTAATTTTATAAAATAAAAGTTAATAAAATATTAACAAAATATTTTAATTTTTTTATTTTAATTTTTATGTTTTATAAAATACTTTATTAAAATACATTATCAAATATTTAAAAAAAAAAAAATAGAAAACTGGGCGGAAAACAAGAAACTTCCCTGATGAAGAAGATTTCAATGAAGAACAAAATTTCAACAAGAAGGTTTCTTTTGTCAATTGATATATTGCATGTTTGGATTCGTGTCGGAGAAGATAGAAAATCGCGTTTGTAAGTTATCAAACGCAGAAGCAATAATAAGAAGCTTTATCAAAACGTGGTTTTGAAGCCACCAAACGCTGAACCAAACATAGCATAGTAGCTGACCGTTGTTGCAAAATTTTCTCTTCTTGTGTAAAACCATTGTACTGAGGAAATCCATTCTCATATCATTTTTTTTTTAATTTTTTGTTTTCAATATTTCAAGGGCCTGGCTATGCCGGCCTGTTTTAAACCAGGCTGAGCCTGGCACGCAAATATGTGAATAATATTGGGCCCTGGTCTTGGCCCAATTTTGTAGTATTTTTCCCCCTTCATCGACCTGGTTTATTTTTAAACGAATTCGGCTCATAATCAAATCTAACCGGAACATTGCTTGCTTTTAGAGAGACCATCAATTCCTCTTGAGCAAGTTTCAATTAATATAAAACTTATTTTTAATTTTTGTGTAATCGTAATTGTAATTAATAGCTTCAAAAGAATCGAATCTTGGGGAGTCTGGCTTCTTTCCGATGAACGCTGCAAGATGACAATCCAGTCGGTATTTTGGATTATATTGGCTTTATTTTTTTGGGTTAAAAAGTAAAAAATAACGCAACATACACAGACTCGACCGTCCTGTTCCCACATCGACCGGAGAGAATCCATAGGCGGGGAAGTAAATTAACTATTCACAAATTTATTGAAATAATTTAATAGTAATTAATTTCCTTCGGTTATTGAACTAACTATTAAGATTGCTATATATAAATAAATTAAAAAAAGATTTCAAATGTCAAATTTTGTTGTTTTTAATTAACATTGCTATCAACGGCTCAAATTATGCATTTGATTATGAAACTGTTTAAATTTTTTGGCCTGAATTGGTAATCTAAAAGCTAGAGATTTAACATGGATTCTTTTAAGGCATGTTTAGTACTGAAGAGAGGACTGGAAAAGAGAGCGAAAGAGAGAGCAAAAAAGAAAAGAAAAAAATTGAAATCTTATTTGATAGACTTGAGAACGTTTCTAAATGGAAACCTCAGGCTATGCCTTACCTTGCCTAATCTGTGGAATATTACTTGTGAAAACAGAAAGAGGTAACCATTCTTTCCCAAAAAACTGTGGTAACGTTTTTTTTTTGGGTTAATTAATAAAAATTAGTTTTGTATTATTTTTTAGCCCAAAAATATTTTATTTATTTCTTCATTATTATTTATATAATAGTTTTACTATATCAAACATTTACATGAATAAAATATTTTTATTCCTTTCTATCTCACTAAATATAATTTTAAGTTGTAAAATTTAATTTCATTCATCTTTTTTCCTTATTGCTTAAGAAAAATTTCCAATTTTAGCAAGTACCACCTCATACAGCTTTAGAATTAATTAAATTTTGATTGTATCCATTAACGGCTCTTAAAATTATATATTTTGATAAGCTATTATTAATTATTGATGATTGAAACAGGAAACCAATCAACTTATTATATTGGAGGTGACGTATGCATCATAATATTTCACCCATATATTATAACATTTCATTGATGATTGATCTTTCGGAATATTTCATTGACATATGCATTATAATATTTCACCCATATATTATAATTTTGTTAAACCCTATAAATTAACTAAATTATTGTAATATTTCATCTTCGAATATAATAAATTGATTTCAAAGTCAACTCTTGTCCAATCAACTCATTATATTAGACAAGACGCATGTATCATATTAATTAATGTAAGCTATTATTTTGTTCGGGCAAACTTTCAAAGAGTAGTCTAATGAATGCCTATATTGATCCTTCGGAACTTGGGCTTACAAGTTGAGCCGATAAGCTCCAGGACCCTCATTTGCCACTAACATCTCGGCAAGGAAGAAGATTACCTAAGATTTGGCTCAAAATTTTTAATAAAAGTAAGTATAAAATTTTTTTTAATGTGTCTAAATTTGATTTTTATACTACTTTTTGTCTAGATGTCTGAGCCCGAGAGGCTCGTAAAACATTGTGAAAAAAATATACTTATAAATTTAATACTATATATTAGTTTTGTCCCAAAAAAATTTTAAAATATTAAGTTTATAAATCTTTTTAACTTATATATCCACTTTAAACTTTATTTTTTTATGTGAAACTTTTCACTTATATTTTAGCTTGACAATTTTTTTTCACCCCCCAATGCTTAAAATCTTGTGGTTTCTTTGTAAAAAAAAAAAAATTTACCAAGACGTAGCACTTAATTATATAACTAGTTTTGATGACTTTACAAGTACTTTCGGTTTATTAAAAAAAAATGAGCTTAGTATAAAGACGATAAAATATTTGTCTCGGAAGTGAGTTTCACTTTTTTTGCATTTAATAAATAAATATATAATATATAATTAAAGAGATAAAAGGAATAAAATTATAAAATTATATATATATATATACATTTATTTGTTTTTAATATCACTTTTTCTTTTACCATATTTGATCCAATAAAAAGATCCATCGACCCAAAAAGTGGCAACCCGCATACTACAATTACGGTTGTATCATCATCTACGAGGTCCCATCACCGGTCTAGCGTGCACTTCCCTTCGACTGCATGGACCAATCTATATCTATATATTTCCTGTTCATCCTCGGCTGACAGCTTCCTCTTTTCGAACTCCGTGCATGTTTTTTTTTAACTTATTTTAAATTTTAAATTTTTTTTGATATTGAACCTATGCTAAAAATTTGAAATTTTTTTTGCATGGGAGCCCGTGCTATTAGCACGGACCCCATCTAGTTTCTTTATCAAGTAAGCCTATACAGGCCCATTTTGCCTGTTAGATAGGACACTTACTCAAAAAAAAAAAAAAATTCATCATTTATTTTTTCTTATTATCTCTCCATTTTTTACTTTCCCATCTATCCTGTTTGGTAGGCCACTGAAAACGAAGTAGAAACGGATTCTATGATTTATATGTGTTT
The DNA here is from genome assembly GCA_032878935.1 of Erythrophleum fordii. NCBI lineage: Eukaryota > Viridiplantae > Streptophyta > Magnoliopsida > Fabales > Fabaceae > Erythrophleum > Erythrophleum fordii. The sequence goes on from JAVQMF010000054.1 coordinate 48,467,291, forward strand.
GGTAGCCCAAAAAAAGAAGGTGTGAGTAAGGAAAATCTTCCACTGTACACTTTTAACGGTAGCTGCAAATTTGGCATTTGGCATTTAAGATTTGATGAGTTCTAGTGTAAATAAATTCAAAGAAGAATTAACTAGGATTTTGAAAGAAAAATATTGTAATGCCATCTGCCAAAGAAATACGATATAGGAACTTCATAAAATCAAATAAAAAGAATTAGAATTCTAGAAGAAGAGGTTAACCCAGGCTTCATGCCTTGGGTGGGCATTACAAGTAAGAGATGCATAAAATGTTTTAGTGGCTACGTAATGTAGGAGCGTGAGTCCCACATTGGCTGGGTGTGGGTGTTTGAGACACAACTTCCTTTTGTTTATACATGTTGACCACCGTCATGATTGATTATTGTTTTTTTTTAATGATATTTTCATGTTTTTTCAACCCTGTGGTCTCATATTTTGGCTATTTTACATATTTCATTATAGCTGGGTAGGGCTGAGGTGCTTAAAGTTTGGGATTGTCGGAGTTGGGTTATTTACTCCTTATGTTGCATGGTAGGAGGAGAAGGTCTCTATAAACTTTTTTTTTTTAAAAATAAATTTTACATGAGATAAATCTATATCTGCTTCATGATTGGAAATTTGTGTGCCAGGTATATGGTTTATATAATGGACACAAATGAGGAGGAGAGGGTAAAGTTACGAATTGGTTTTCTGATAAAAATTAAGTGGTTTGTTCCATGCAATGTAGTTATCTTGATTTGCTTGGTACTTATGTGAAGTTGCTTAGAACTTAAATAAACAAGTTGTGCTGATTGTAGGGTAAAACAGTTGAAGTTGGAAGAGCACATTTTGAGACTGAGACAGCAAGGCTCACAATTTTGGATGCACCTGTGAGTATTTGTATTGTATATTTCTCTTTAAATGAAAAGTCTTCCATGCCTTGGATGGGCATATTCTCTAGGGTAATACTAATTTCTTTTGTATGATTTAGAGCAGTTGCTCCGGTTTCTCTGATGGATATGCTGAGAGTTTGAAGAGCTTTGTTTAGTTGATATTGTGTGTTATTTTTTTATAAGGATATTCTGCTGTTGTATTTCTCTACTTTCCTTCTCTTATGAAGTTTCCCATTTTATCAAAAAGGAAAAGAATCTTTTGCTTTGATAACTTAGAGAAGAATTTTTGTTTGTTACTTTTTCCACACCGGTGAGTGTGTGACCTAAAAAGATGAAGATTGAGTATGGGAAAAAACATTATTTGTATAGACTCCACTAGCAAGATGAGACACTTCTTGATACATGGGAATTATTGTAACAAGAATATTAGTTAGGAGAAGCAAGAGAGTTGGTTAGGAATAAGGGTGGGAATTACAGTCAGTTGCTATGACTGTGTGAAAACACTTCCACGTTCCTTATGTGTATGAATAAGGATTGCTTAGGAAGTGGAGAAGGTCTTTGATTGAATACAATACTCGCTACTTGAATTTCCTCAGTCTTTGTACCTACTGGTATTAGAACTCTGTGACCTAGCCAAGCAAGGGTAGCGTAAGAAACTCCAGCACAAGATTGACTCAGGGAGCTTGAGTCCGAAATGGGCCAAATGTGAATGGATGTGAATGGGTTGAAGGAATTAGTCTTGTGAGTCAAAATCTTGCTTACGGAAATGGCTTCTGAGCTCAGTTAGAGCAATTTCAACACCAGTGGAGAAGTGACGGGAACTTCTGCAAACATCAATGGTGGACTAGCCAATCAACAATATGTTGGCCTAAAGTTGATCGGCCCAAAGATTTGGATGATAGCAAAATGTAAATTAGATTTATGTAAAAACCCACAATTTGACTCGGCCCAATAACCCAAATATTAGTTCAACTAGGTTTTGTGTTATTTTATTCGTATCTTTAAGAAGTTGGAATTATACACTAAATGACAAACGACTTTATCAAGAACAGACAAATAAGTTATAGTCTTTACGTGAAATAAGTATGAACAAAAAAGTGTTAGTTGCATTTATTTCTGATTAATTACACAAAAATAAAGGTTTTCTGTAGAGCTCCATGATTAGTGTTTAATATGAGTTGACCAGACGAATTGCATGAAGAAACAAAACTTACGAAGGTAGAAAGTTTTGAACGTCGGAGATAATTCAAGAATGTGCCGGTAAAGTTAATCATTGAAGATTAGAGTTATCTTTAACGACTAGTCAGTGTAAGAAGTTTATAAATACTCAACTTTGAATATTGAAGCAAGAAGAGATTGAGAAAAGTACTATAAATTTGAGAAAATATACAAGATTGATTATTGCCTAGTGTTTGTTATATCTGCTTATAAGAAGCATTTCAATTTGTGCTTATTGTAAAAGAAAAATTGTGTTGTTGAAAATCGAAAAAGAGTTAAAAGTGAGTTGTTGAAAACTCTATTAAAAAATCACCGTGTGTGAAGCTCTAAGTGGTGTAGACCACAGTTATGTAAGTATATTGTTTTACTAAAAGAAAATCCCTTAAGTGTTTTGAGGGGATTGCATGTAGGTTAAGGTTAACTGAATCAAGATAAATCTCTGTGTGTTATCTCTAGTGTGTTGACCTCTGTTTCTCCACTTTTAGAGGACCTCTTCTTAACTTTATTATTATTATTATTATTTAATTGCATTCACATAAGCGAATTGATTATCAACATCACTTGCATCTAGATATCATCGAATTTATAAATGTTTTATTTGTTTTCGATCATTTCATACAAGGGTCCTCCACCTTTAGTAAACTAAGACAGAGGATCATTGGTCCTCCACTTTTGAAAAGGCTTTAAGAACTGCACATTTTATACATTACACCTATTCACTCCTCCTTTAGGTGTGATTATCACAATACCCTTAGTTTGAGTCATTCAGTGGATCCCAAGGAGGAAACTACATCACACCAACCAAATTCTCCTGCATAGAGTTCTTACACTTTGACGAAGATGGCTTCAAGGGATTCGCATACTGGTGCAACCAAATTTTGAGATCAATGGCACACCAATGGACCAACGCATAAGACTGACTAGAATGCACCTGGAGGAAGGCCATACAGTGGCATTAATATTTTATGGAACGAAAGAAAACTGTAGAGGTGATCTTGGGGGAGTATGGAGAGCTTGGGGAAATGTTTTGGAGATATAATGAAGGTAGACCCTGTATCGGCGTTCAAGAATCTTATACAGGAAGATTCAGTCACTTAATACTAAGGGAAATTTGAGGAATTACTAGTAAAGGTTGACATCTCAGAGGAAGTAGCCATAAGCTGTTTTCTTGGAGGTTTGAAGAAGGAAATAGAAGCTCCGGTCCGAATGTTCAAAACAACAGCTTTGAGTAATACCATGTATTTGGCAAGGTTGAAAGAAGCAGCCATTTCAGCTCTCCAGAACCAACTCCTGAACCATACTAAATGAACCAACCCCAACCCAAACCTTTCTTCCTCATTCTTGAACTCAAGAAATCCAAACACACTTGCAACCATTACAAAAACCCAAACCTTTCCTTCAACAGCAAAAAACACCACCACCTTTAACAAAACCCAACCTTCAACCAACAATTACAAAGCCACCGGAGTTCATGAGAAGCAGGTGAAGCAACTGACCAAAAAAGAGATAGATGATAGAAGAAAAAAGGCCTCTGCTATTGGTGCCCATGAAAATATACCTCTGATCATAGGTGTAAAAATTCTCAAATTTTCTGATAGTGACCCAAGAAGAAGGGGGAGATGAAGAAGGAGAGGCAGTCACAATAGATACAAAACATATGAATGATATAGTAGATCAAGAAATAGTTGCAACTCTGAATGCAGTAAAGGGGGTAGTAGGTTGCTCAAATATGAAAGTAGGTGGGTTCATTAAAAAACAACTCATATCGCTGCTCTTAGACATTGGAAGCACTTACAAATTTTTCGATGTCTTAGTAGCCCAAAAATTGAAGTTGAAGACACAATACATGAAAGGTATGAAAGTTTCAGTAGCCAATGGGGCATTAGTTGCGGTCTATATTAAATGCAGTCAATTGGAGTGGAAAATGCAAAGATAGAGATTCCAAGCTGATATCTATGTCATGCACTTGGGGGTATATGATGTAGTACTTGGCATTCAGGGTCAGGCATGTTGGGGAAGATTGCATGGGACTTGAAGAACCAAATTATGAATTTTACCTTGGAAGGAAGAACCTATGAGATCCATGGGAACAAAAATTTTGAAGTAGTAGTGGAAGAGGGTAGTCTACAGGAGAAACAAATCTCCAACAATCAAGCATTTCTGCTTCAGTTGTGCACACAGTAGGCAGAAAGTGAACAACAGAGTGAACCTAGGTTGAAATTAGAAGAGAAGGGTCTTGAGAAGGAAAAAATAGAGGTCACCAGAGCTGCTGTTAGAAGAGTTTTCTGACATTATCCAAGAACCCAAAGCAATACCTCCTCAATGTCCCTTTGACCATGCTATTCACTTGAAGGGGGAGCAACCAATTAGCCAAGGACCATATAAATATGGTCCTATACAGAAAAACACTGCAAAAGAGCTAGTTAAGGAGTAATAAGGCCAAGCGTTAGCTATTTTGCTTCACCAGTGGTATTAGTCAAAGAGAAGGATGGATCATGGTGGTTTTGTGTGGATTACAAGAAGCTAAGTAGCCAGACCATAAAAAATAAATTTCCTTTTCTGGTGATTGAGGAACTCCTTAATGAACTTCATGGTTCAAGGTTCTTCTCTGAGCTAGATTTAAGGGTAGGGTACCACCAAATTTGGATGAATTTTAATGACATTCACAAAATGGCTTTTGGAACACGAGAGGTTGTATGAGTTCTTGGTAATACCATTTGGCCTCACTAATGCACCAGTAACCTTCCAAAGACTTAATAAACTTGGTTTTCAAGCCTTTTCTTAGGAAATTAATCCTTTTTTTTTGGGTTTACTGCTTATCATGGGAAGACCATTTGAAACACCTTAAAAGTACACTCCAAATTCTAGGACAGCACACTCTCTGTGCAAAAAAAAGTAAGCGCACATTCAAGGCAACTCAGATTGGTTACCCCAGTCACATCATATCAGAATAGGGTATAGCTGCAAATTCAAAGAAAACTAAAACACTAAGGTCTTGGGCAACCCTTACAACAATTAAAACCTTCCCGCCCTTGGAAAGCCGACGTCCTGGCAGTTACATTATGTGATACTTCACTTAACTTTCCACAGGTCGGAATCCTCCACAGGTTGCCTTTTTTAGAGCCACCAACATCCAGTTGTTGTCGATCACTAGTTTTGATCTCAATTGATGGGCATCCAAGTAAGGTGAGAAACTCTCCCTCAAAAACTAGCTATTGAAGTAGGAGAACCACTTAAGTATCCCATTAAGTATCTTATGTTACTTAATATGCGACTTTGATATCCCATGCTACCTTGGTCTTTATCAACATTTCGGAATCTGAAGAGCATTATGTTATCCACATCGTTCTGGCCCATCGTGACTATCCCAAGCTCTCTACAATTGGGATGGACGTGTCTAACATAGGCATTGGGGCAGTCAACACATAATTGCCTTTGCTAGTAAAGCATTGAGCCCTGCCATCTTTCAACATATGAAAGAGAAATGACAGCCATTGTCTTTGCTGTAAAACAGTTGCGTTATCCAGCAATGAAGGTGAAGTTCTTTTCTTTTCATGTCTTTCTTTTGATCTCTTGCTGTCAGATGGATTGGGTTTGTTATCATAAAGCATGATAATGAACATCTATTTGACTGGACTAGGAATTATGAAATGCATATGACAGTCAATATTTACCAATAGCTTGTGCAGATTCTACTATGGATGGCATTGTTTGTTGGCTCATCCTTAATTGGAATTGTGGCTTTGGGCCCATGAGGTTATATTTGTTAGGTTTCAAAACTTTTCATTTGGCCATAGAACCAAATTAATTCTTCAGTTGCTATTGCATTGACACAAGTCTGGTCTTGGCATATATTCTGCTTTGATTTTGTTTTGTATTCTTCCCTCACCTCAGTTATTCTCTTCTTGTCCTTTCCTTTTTTTTAAAATTTAAATAAGAAAAACATTTTATGGTTCTTTAAGTAACCATTAAAATTTAAATACGAATACATTGATTGTGCAGGGTCACAAAAAGTTATGTCCCCAACATGATCAGTGGTGCATCCCAAGCTGACATTGGAGTATTGGTTAGTGATCTTTTATGTGCCACATTCTCTTTCTTGACCTTCAGTAGATGCTTCTTGCCAGGCATTGATGATCTGTGTATCTGTGTGTGTGTGTTTTCTATGCTCCACCAACTCGGTGATTTCTGCGCAAAGGGAGAATTTGAAACTGGATATGAGAGAGGTGGACAAACTCACGAACATGGCCAGCTTGCAAAAACACGGGGTGTGGCTAGGCTGCTTCTTGTTGTCAATAAAATGGATGATCCTGCAGTGCACTGGTCAAAAGAAAGGTGCTCTCTATTGATCCTCAATTGAGTTTCTCTCCCTCCTCCCCCCTCTCTTTGTGCCCCCATTTTTAATGTGATGCTTTGCTGCTGATATGCTGCTAGGTATGATGAAATTGAGTCGAAGATGATGCCATTTCTGAAGCAATCTGGCTATATTGTGAAGAAAGGTATTTGCATTTCATTTGTTTAAGAATACTATTATTGTATTTTGCTTTACTGCTTTTTCAGCTTTTATTTCAACTGTTTCCTTATTTTGGGTGTGCTTGGTATATTGTCTTTCTGTTACAATAAGAACAGTGTTTTATCAAAATATGAACATGATGGGGGCGCTTGATTGGTATAGTTCACATTTTAAGAGTTTCTGGTACTTACTTGGAGTGGTGAAAGCGTGAAGGTTTCATGTCTAATTGAATGCTACATGAGCTGTAGTCATGTCCCTAGCGAGGAGCATGTCTAAAAGGTTGGCAGTTCTTTTGTCAAAATGCTGAGCACGTTTCAGGAAGTTACAGGGAATGTCAAGAATGATGGTGAACTTCAACTAAGAAGTGAGTACTAGCTTTTTTGGTGTTAGGAAGTAAGTGTTCAGGGCCTTCAGGCTGTGCTGCGGAAGTTATTCTTTTCCGCAGGGAAAGCTCTAGATTGAAATTATTTTCTTAGAGATTACCACTTATTTTGTCCAGATTGATGAGTTGGGGAGTTAATGATATTTTACTGACTCTTTTTCATTTACCAGATGTCCTTTTCTTACCAATATCTGGGCTGATTAGTACAAACTTGAAGACAAAAGTGGATAAAAGGATTTTTCCATGGTGGGATAGGCCGTGCCTATATGAAACTCTTGCTGCTGCTGAAGTTCCTCCTTAAGATCCCAAAGATCCATTCAGGTAACCAGTCCCCTGTATAAAAAGGTCCTTTTTTTGTGAAGATGTTCAATTTTGTTCCTAAGGTTGAACTTCTAATTTACACAGGATGCCTATCATTGACAAATTCAAAGATATGGGAACTGCTGTTATGGGTAAAGTGGAATCTGGCAGTGTTTTGTTTTGTTTTTTTTTTTTTTGGGGGGGGGGGGGGGGTGTTCCTTATTGGTCATGCCAAATAAGGTTGGTTCTTTTTTTTTTTTTTGGGACACTATTCTCTCTGACTGAGCTTTGTTCTTTCTATGTTCTGCTTTATCTGCCTTGCTGAGTCTGAAATGGAGTACAGCTGCTCATATATGTGCAGGAGTGCAGGATCAAGTAAAAGTTATTGCTATATTTGTTGATGAAGATCAGGTTAAGCGTGTTGGGCCTTGTGAAAATTTATGGATTAGATTATCTGGTGTTGAAGAAGAAGACATATTATCTGGGTTTGTCCTGTCTAGTGTTGCTGAGGCATTTTTTTTTTTTCTTTTTTCATTGTTTTAAAAATTTTGCTTGACGCTTGAAAGATGTGTTGAAGCAGATGAATATTCTGGAAAGTATTTTTATAAGAACTTTATTGTAATGTGTTAAAGCTAGTAATTTGTCTCATAATTTGCCTCCTGTTTCTGCTGATGCACATCTAATTGGAGCCCAAAAAAAAAAAAAAGGATTTTGTTTTAAATTAATATGAACTGAACTTAGGTTTAAAATTTTGGCAGGTTTAATCAAGGTTGAATCTCCAACGAATGAGAAGGGACACACTACTATATTGAAAAATGGTGACAGAAGGAAGTGCTCCCTCCACAAATGAGCTTGTAGTCAATTAATTATTGGGATCCATTACTTTTCTGCTGTTGCTTTGTCTTTGTTTGGTTACACGTTTGCTATTCATTGTTTTTTAATGCTGTTTTTGTCCCTGTTGCAGCAAAACCAATACCGTTTGTTACTGAGTTTGTTGCTCAGCTAGCAATCCTTGAATTGCTGGACAATGTATGTATCCTCTATCTATGCATTTGAGGGTTAGTTTTTAGACATGTAGGGGCAAATATGCATAGGCTAGGCAAGTCTTACCTCTATTTACTTTATATCAATCAGGGACATTAATATCTGTCCCATAAATTATATAGGTTATTTTTTCTGCAGGGTACAAGGGTGTTCTGCACATCCACTCTATAGTTGAAGAATGTTAGATCGTTGAGCTCCTACAGCAAATTTTAAGAGAATACAAAATATAATTAATTTATGTGAAACAGATTGTGGTTTTTATAAACCAGGGCAAATCTGTGCCATTTGAAGTAGCCGCCTTGGGCTGTCTTTCACCTAACACAGTGGGGCTACTTTTTTTTTTTAACTTTAACAATGATCCTATTAGATCTTTGGGGGGACAGGACATGGATGTTTATTAAACAAATTAAGTGGCAGAACTGAAGCATATCACAGCATCAAGTTTGGAATATATACTTTTTTAATTTTTTGCCTTACTTATGTAGTTCATTGAGAAGTTACCAGCTATTGTTGCTGCTGCCCTAGTATTTGTTTGCGATCTTAGGCCTGGCCGCTTCAGTATATTTTGGGTGACTGCTTTGCCATTTGCAACCCATCTACTGCAATACTACAGGTTTTATTGAAATGGATAGTTAGAATCGATCTCTCTGATTAGCAGTGGAATCTGATTGGCTTCTCGTATTGGCATAGAAGCATCTAAATCTTAATCATAATGGCAAGCATATTTAATGTGAAGTTGATGTGATTTCTTTCTATAGACGACTTTACTGAGGTAACCCATATGGAATTTTGGAAAATGGAGAAACTCGGATGATGTTCTCACCGAGCGTGTATGTATTCTTTCATTTCATTTGTTTGAAGTCAAGAAACATGTTGCAATGCCACTTGGGGCTAACTCAAAATATCAAAAAAAGAAAAAGAAAAAGAAGCATGTTGCAATGAGGCTGACAGGGTTTGTTATATTCTAACGCTTACCTTGGATGGTGGTGGGATTACATCTAAATTGAGAGACTATACTATCCTACCAAGTTTACAACTTATCGTCTTATTTATTCATTTTACTTGCTGCTTGGATTTTTTTTTTTTTGGGGGTTGGCCTTAACAGTGTCCTAAACTGGTTTTTCCGGGAAATCTGTTACAGTTAGCAGAAATGGAATTTGCAGTAGCGTTGGGGTAAATGCAACTGGCAATTGGATCATAACTCATAAACGGCATTTCTGCAAGAGTGGTTTCAACATACGATGGCAGCCGCTTGATGTTATTCGATCCCTGTCTTTGCCTTTGATTCCGTTGGTAAAAAGAGGAGAAAGTGAATAGATGTTTTTGGCAAAAGGCTTACTTGTGGTGCGTGTCTTAAACTCACCGACTAATTCTAATTCAAGATAAGTGGTATAAAATGAACATATCAATTAAATAGAGTGGACTAGTACATTCAACATCTGAATTAATACAAAACTACTTTTTTTCGAATGATTGAAAATAACGTAGTTGAGTAATTTTTCCTTTTGACAAATATAATGCTAATCAGATGTGCTTCTCTCGTCAATTTTTGATATCTCATGTAGAGGGCTAGGGTAGGTAACTGTAAAATACTAAGTTGTAAAATAAGTATATTTAAAAATTATACTTAACATTTTGTTCCAAATATATAGATTACCATCTGCATCCTATGCGAATCCAGAGAAATGCATATGCCATTTCATCCGGACCATTTCATATATATATATATATATATGTGTGTGTATGTATATATATATTAATTTTAATTTTTTTACTTTAAAAAAATAAATGTAAAATAAAAATGACTTTTTAAGTATTACTTTTTAAAAAAATATGTTTAATTTTGGAAAAAATTATAAAATCTCAATTATTTAAATCAAATCTGAATAATTTAGAATTTATTCCAATTTGCAGAGAATCTATAGTTTATTCTCCAAGTGGAGAATAATAGCAAGAGGCATGAGGAGACCATAGATTGCCTTCTTAATATCACATCCAATACTTCATATTTACAAGGTGGCCTCAGAAAGAGGGTTATACTTGAATGTGTTAAATCTACTTAAATATTAAAGCTCATATATAATATGTTTATTTCTTTTTAAAATTGACAGTAATAAATTGAAAGAATTCATTTTTCGTGTGTTGATCTCCATTTTTTTTTCTTTTTATTTTTTTTACAAACACTACCAAAATAATACGGGAATGTCATATTCACCCTTAACTGAAATCTTCAGAGTGGAGTTTGAGGAGGTTCCGAAGGCTTCAGTGAAGACTACTGCAACATAGAAGGGCCGCCTCAGGAACTGGTGAATCTTTTGAACACGAGCACTATCTGGAAAAGGTTCCGCGAGGACATGGCCAAAAACTGGTTTGCTGCTTGGTTGCTAAAATAATTTTTATAAAAATGAAAATATGGTTATGATGAAATAAAATTTTATATCTTATAATTATGTTTGATATAAGATTAAAAAAAATATTATTATTATATTTTTATATTTGATTTAATAAAAATAATGTAAGACTAAAGAAAAAATAAATATGGATTCATTACAATTTCAGTTAAAGTGAAAAACAAAGGAGGGAGTGAGATTTAGTGAGGCCACATCTCTATCTCCCCCCAAAGCAACTTATATTTTGAAAAAAATGAGTAAATGATTATAATGTAAAAAATAATAGAATAATTATTTTTCTGAAAATATTTTTAACTACTCCTAATAAAAAAATTAAAATTTTCTTTTTCTTGTAATGCAAAAGATATTTTTTGAAGTATTAATCATAAAAGAATATTAAAATATTTAATTTAAAATTTTCGGTTCAAAAAAAATTTGCATGACTGTATATGCCGAAAGACCTGAAGCAAAAATTTCATAGTTAATGTACTGGTACAGGAGTATCTGTGTCGGGCTTTTTATACAAATAACAAAAAAGTTAACTAACATATTGCGCCACCAAAATATTTTTTTCATATACTTAATATTTTATTTTTTATTTTTTATATTTAATAGGTCGCAGCCTTAAAATTTATTTTTATTTGTTGTAAATGGGTCACGACATTTAATATGCCATGACTCATTTTTTTTAGTTTATTTTTTAATTTTTATTTCATATATTATGTTTTATTTTATATTTTAATTTATTTAAAAAGATGATAAATTTAAATTTTGTAAAGAATACATTCTTTTTTAAACATAATTTAAGGTTTTAATAAAATTATGTGTAAATTAAAATTTTTAAAATATAATATTTTTTTTGTAACATTTATATTTTGGTTAAGAAAAAATTAATTAAAGAATAATATAAAAGTATGATGATATATAATATTATAAAGGATTGAAAATTTAGAAGGGAAACATTATAAAGATAATATAATATAATATATTTTAGATAATAAACATTATTTTTTTATTATATGAAATAAATAAATTATAATATTCAATGGAGTTCTTTTCACAATTTAATTCTTTTCAAGCGACCCATTCACCCCTAATAAAAGATGTGTTTCTTTTAAATATTAAATACTCAATTATGTATTTTCATTTTACGAGATTTTTAAGTGCAACAAAAAAAAACTTAATAAATTTTATTTAAATATTTTTAATGAGACAAAAATATTTTTTTAATACAAATCACTTGAAAAGAATTAAATTATAATTAAAATATAATCTTATAATATTATAATTTATAAATTTATTATATATTAAAATTTTATATTAGAAATTAAATGATATATTTTATTAATATATCATTTGATTATAATTTAATTCTTTTATTATATTTATTAATGTAATAAAATATATCATTTAATTTCTAATATAAAATTTTAACATATAATTAATAATAATAAATTTATAAATTATAATAATATAAGATTATATTTTTAATTATAATTTAATTCTTTTCAACTGATTTGTATTAAAAAAATATTTTTGTCTCATTAAAAATCTTTAAATAAAATTTATTAATTTTTTTTGCACTTAAAAATCTCATAAAATGAGAATACATAATTGAGTGTACAATATTTAAAAAAAAACACATATTTTATTAGGGGTGAATGGGTCGCTTGAAAAGAATTAAACAATGAAAAAAAGTTCATTGAATATTGTAATTTATTTATTTTATATAATAAAAAATATAATATTTGTTATCTAAAACATATTATATCATCTTTTATAATGTCTTCCTTCTAAGTTTTCAATCCTTTATAATATTATATATTATCATACTTTTATATTATTCTTTAACAAAAATATAAATGTTACAAAAAAATTACATTTTAAAAATTTTAATTTACACATAATTTTATTAAAATCTTAAATTATAATTAAAAAAACATATTAAATTCATAATATTTTTAAATAAATTAAAATATAAAATAAAACATAATATATAAAACAAAAATTAAAAAAATTGGGTCACACCCATTTGCAACAAATAAAACAAAAATTTAATGGGTTGCACTGCCTACTACAATCCATTAAATATAAAAAAAAAAAAAAAAATATTAAGTATATAGGAAAAATATTTTAGGGGCGTAATATGTCAGTTAATTATTTTTTTATTTATATATTAGTGTCAAAAAGTCAACTATGTTGTACATATGGATGTCCCCAAAAAAAAATTAATTAATTAAAAAGGATAATTTCAAGAGTTCATAAATAAAAGTGGGGTGGGGATACATAAAGAGTACGATCCTTTTAATATGATATAAAAAAAGAAAAAACATTAAAAATCATAACCATGACTTCATGAAGATGATAATCGGTATTCCAGGGCCACCAAAAAAAAAAAGGGGGCACATATGTTATAACTGCAATAGCCATGAACCTCCCGGCAGCGTCACCTTCCTCGTTTTCCATTTCTTCGTTCCCATGTTGGTTTCCAATTCCATCTTCCTTATTATCCCTTAAAGCGTCGGATCGTCCAAGTCCACCACTCACCTCACTGCCCTTTAAGCCTCTAAATGCGGCTTCTCTCAAAGGAACAAACCCTTATCTTGTTGGATTTCTCAGAACAAGAACCAGAGCGATCCTCGATGACAGAGATAAACTTTTCTCAACTCCACTTCTTGTCGACGAAGAGAACCCCAAAAAAGTATGCTTTTTTCCTGTCCCATTGTTCTTTTTCTCTAGATTTGTTCGCTTGGTTCAAGTCATGACTTTGTAACCTCGATCTCAAGCTTTGGGAATTTTGTTTTTTCGTTTAATTATTTTATTGTTCTATATAAATTTGTTTAGGAAGTGGAGGAAAGTGTGAAAGTGCTAAAAAATGCAGCTAAGTCAAGAAAGGTAGCAGCAGAAGAGGTTCTTTCGGCACTTTCGGTGATTGAGAAAGCCAAAATTGATCCCTCTGGTTTTCTTGAAACACTTGGTGGAACGGAATCCCCTGGGAGAACGTGGATGCTTATTTTTACTGCCGAGGTTGTCAGATATATGTGTGTGTATATATATATTATCATTTTTCTTCTTCTTTTGGCTATGGTTCGGTTTCTTGATAATTTCTGCTTACTGCACTTTTGTGCTGAATCTTAGAAGCAATTGAAGGGTGGCCGATATTTCCCTCTTACAGCTGTTCAGCGGTTTGATGCTGCTGTAAGTCTTCTCCCAAAATCCTATCTGTTTTTAATTCATTTCGCATGCAACTCTAATAATTATAATGAAAGATTCAAAGACCACTTTATCCGCATCCTTACCTTCATTTTACGTTTTTCTCTGCTTGTACACATGATGGATTTTGACACGAATTTATCAATCTGTCCTCCATGAACTTGTTTCCTGCTCAACTTCGAATTTTCATTGCTGACTTATTAAGTTACCGGTGGATAGTTTAGTTTTAGTTTGTATCTGATGTATCTGGTTAAGGCATTTTAAACTCATATCTTGCTGGGGAATGAGATACCTTCCTTGTGTCAATGACTGAAAGAAGTTACAATAAAGAGTCAAGTTGTAATCTTCAGTTTGTTGAGGAGGAAAGAGAGGATACTGGACCTAGCACGGAATCTTGTGTTTAAGCTACATTTATCATCATTATCTAAAGGTTATTTGAACCAAGTATCAGGGCTCAGTTTATTATGTTTGATCATCTCATCCATATTTACCTTGTTCAAGAGGGAATGAGGTTGCATCTCTGTGTTAATAAGGCATCTATATACATTCATCAATGCCTCCTTATCCCATCTTGCTATCAAGCTAGTATTAACACTTTGTTTCATTATTTGTGATGTGTGCACTTGCCAAATCATCCATTCAAGGACAAATATGCTTAGCATGAGTCAGTTTTTTAATTGCTTTTGTTAACCATTGACAATTAAGCTATCCTGTATGATTATCAGGCGAAGAGGATTGAAAATGGCCTTTATCTTGGACCCATCGGACAGTTAACATTTGAAGGCAGGTTATCATGGAAAAAGAAAATATTGGGTTTCATATTTGAGAACGTCCGAATTAAAGTTGGACCTTTGAAACCTTTGCAAATCAGCATAGGAAAAAAAGATGACAGGGAACCGGGTACCAAGGATCCTTTTTTCATCTGGTTTTATGTTGATGAGGAAATAGCTGTTGCTCGAGGCAGAAGTGGAGGGACTGCCTTTTGGTGTAGGTGTCACCGCGTCACTGCTTGATACTTGGGGCTAAGTTGAACTATGTATTTGTTACATTGTATAGTTGTATACAAGAAAACCTAGCATTTGAAATATATATTTTGAACCAAAATTTTTCTAAATTAATCCCAATATTTTCGAATTTGATAGAACATAATTGTTTGATCGAGGGCTTTGGCCCTGAAGTTGAGGCCTCCACTGCCTATATGTCTGAGATGTTAGCTCTCAAACAGGCAATGTCAATAGCTGCTGAGCTTTTGGGGGTTTCGGTGTCCTCTGAAACAGATTGTGAAGAACTCTTCACTTTGGTGTCCAAATGTAGTCTTAAAGGCTGTGATTAGTTGTGTTCCATTCTACAGGATGTTTTCAAGCCGAGGGAGTCTCTCGTGAGTTGTTCTTTGTCCTTGGTGTCTCGCCTAGGAAACAAAGTTGTTGATTAGTTAGCAGTTGGTGTCGCAAAAGGGATGTGTCCTCCTTTTCCGCGGGGGGGGGGGGGGGGGGGGTGGTGTTTCTCTCAACCTCCATCCCCTCTTGCTAGTTCGTTGCTTGCTGATTTTCTGTTTTGGTCCTGTCGATGCTAGTAGGGTGGGTATTGGCCAAGGAGTTTTGTTCTGTCTATCTTTGTGTTTCTTCTACCATTGTTTTTTGTTGTCCTTTTTGGTTCTGGTTTGCTCTTGCTTACTACTCTGTTGATGTTTTGGTTTTGTCGTGGACTTCTGGTTTGTTTTGGTGTTATGAAGGTTCAGTTGATTAGGGGGGAAAAAAACAACAATAGTTCTTTTCCTATTAAGTGAGGTTGGTCACATAAATCAAACGATGTCATAAAATTCTATCCTAAATCATATTTTTAAATAAATTATTTAAATTTAATTTTTTCTTAATAATTTCACCTATAGTTTTTCGTGATCTTTCTCTACTTCTAATTTTAGACTACTTTTCATCTGATCTATCCTTCTTATTAGGACATCTACAAGTCTTCTTTACATATGTTCAAATAATTTAAGACACGATTTTATAATCTTTTTTACAATAGGTGCAATCTTAACTTTTTTTTTTTTCTAATGTATTATTTTTAATTTTATTTTATTTGGTATATCTATTCATCAAATATAACATTTTCATTTCTACTATATTAAATTTATTTTTCTATTGGTTTTTTGTTGTCCAACATTCAGTTTTATATAACATTGCTGGTCTTATAATTGTGTAGTAAAATTTATTCTTAAATTTGAGCGGTATTTTTCTATCTGTAATAACACTCGAAGTACTTATGCATTTTATCTACTCCACTTTAATCCTTTAGTTTATATCTTCTTGTATTTCTTCATCCTGTTGTATGATAGACTCAAGATACTTAAACTGAATGATTTATGGTATGATGTATTCTCTGATTTTTATTTCTACATTAAAATTAATGCGCCTTGCTAAATTTATATTCCATATATTCTGATTTACTTCTACTTAGGCGAAATTTATGTGTTTTTAAAGTTAGTTTCTACATCTTTAACTTCTCATTTATTTTTTTTCCTCGACTTCCCAATTAAAATTATATCATTTACAAAGAGCATGTACTGTGGCACCGATTCTTAAATATATTTAGTAAGCACATCTAAAACTAAGATTAACGTAAAAAAATAGAGGCTCAGAGTTGACTCTTGATGTAGACCAATAGTTATCGGAAAGTCTTTGGTGGATTCACTTTGTGCTCTCACATTAGTTAGGATCCCATCATACATATTCTGAATTGTTCAAATAAAATATGAACTCTTTTTTTTTGCAGAGCTTTTCACAAAATATCTTTTGGTATTCTATTATATGTCTTTTCTAAATCGATAAATACCATGTGTACGTTTTTTGATTCTTTCAATATTTCTCGATCAATTTTTGTAACAAGTATATCGTTTCTATGATTGATCTATTAGACATAAAATCAAATTGATTCTCTACAACTTGAATCTCTTTGCCTTAATCTTTATTCAATAACCTTCTCTCATAACTTTATAATGTGGTTTAATAGTTTAATTTCTCTATAATTTACATAGTTTTGTATGTTCTCTTTATTTTTATAAATAGGAATTAAAGGACTTTTTTTTCATTCATTCGACATTCTCTTGGATTTCATAATCTTATTAAATAACTTTGTGAGTCAATTTATATTTTTTACTTTCAAATCTTTCTACACCTCA
The DNA here is from genome assembly GCA_032878935.1 of Erythrophleum fordii. NCBI lineage: Eukaryota > Viridiplantae > Streptophyta > Magnoliopsida > Fabales > Fabaceae > Erythrophleum > Erythrophleum fordii. The sequence goes on from JAVQMF010000054.1 coordinate 48,484,419, forward strand.
ATAGATATATTATTTGGTCTTATATTTTACTATTCTCCATCTTCTTTAAAGTTGATTTTATTTCTAATTCTCGAATTCTATGATAAAAGTATAATTTTGATCATTTTTTAAGGTATCCAGCTTATTTGAGTGCCATGAGATCTCGTGCTTTCATTAAATAACCTATGAAAATAGCACTTCTACTTTTTTTAATATATTTTTTTGTAACTAAGACTTCCCTTTCTTCAGCCTTAATACATCTCACTTGGTTTATGTATCTTATTTTTTTTTTTTTACTTTTAGCAAGTTTATAAATATTTCTTTCTCCAACTTTAATGCTAAGGATTGATATAACTTATCAAATGCCCTAGTTTTTGTTTTACTCACCACCTTCTTAGTATCATTCTTAACTATTTTATATTTTGTCTAATTTTTCTCACTTTTACATAAAAGACTATATTTTATAATATTTCCTTTTAACTTTAACTTTATCTTGTATGTTTGCATCCCACTACTAAAATTTTTTATTTCAAGGTCTAAAACCTTTTGATTATCCAAATATTTCTTTTGCAATCTTCTGAATCTCTTTAGCCATCTTGTCCTACATATCATTAGCACTTCCTTGTGCCTCCTACGATTTTTCTTCCAAAATCTTTCTCTGTAAACTTTTTTTTTTATTACTTTTTAATTGCCACCACTTTATCTTTAACACACTCTGTTGACCTTAACTCTTTACTCTCCTCTTAATTCGAATATTCATCACTAAGATTCTATATTGTGTAGTCAAGTTCTCTCCAAGTATAATTTTACAATCTAAATAAAACTTTCTGCCTACTTTTTTTTATAAGAAAAAAATTAATTTGAGAGCATGTTCCTATACTTTAATATGTGATAAGATGCTCTTCAGGTTTTTTAAAACAAGTGTTAGCTATAATAAAATCAAATATTAATAAAAAATCTATAATAATCTTACCTTTTGCATTTGCTTTCCTAAATTATATCTTTCATGCGAATTTTCATAACGTCTAGATGCAGTTCCCATATGACTATTAAGATCCCATCGTATGAAAATCTTTTTCCCCAAAGGTATTCCTTGAATTAGACCTTTTAAGTCTTTCCAAAAGTTCATTTTATAATGTTCTTCTAATCTTACTTGTGGTGTGTAAACACTAACAACATTAAAAGTTTCTCTTTCTACTACAATTTTTAACATCATAATTCTGTCTCTTAATTTTTTTACATTTATTACAAATTTTTTTTAATATTTATCCACAATTATACTTGTCGCATTTCTAAATTTAGTCTTACTTGTGTATTAGAGTTTAAAACTTGAGGTATCTAATTTTTTTACTTTTTCTCTTAACTATTTAGTTTCTTGTAAGCACATAAAATTAATTCTTCTCTTAATTATCATATATGCTATTTTTATTGATTTACTTTTAAGTGTATTTATATTTCAAGTTCTAAAACGAATCCTATTATCATGAATTAATTTTTTTACTCACATTCGTTCACAAAAATGTGGGAATCCTTGTTTATTTTTCACTACACCTAAGCATTGATGCATCGACTTTTATTTATTTGACACTGTACTCGAGTTATGTAGCGCGTTGCTTCCGGGCAATGTCCTAACATTAACTCTAATATATCATTGATTCATATAATAAAAATTTGACAAAATTTTATATTGGTTGTCGATTGTCTAACAGAATTCTCTTTTTTTTTTTTTTGGCCTAGGATTGACTATAAAATGATTTACATTAAAGCATGGTATAAACAGAGTTGGAAAAAGAAAAAAAAGATAGAACATAATTGTGGAAAATACATCATAATGTATAGTGTTAGAAATGTTACTAAAATTTTCATGTGCAAGTTTTAGTTATAGCCTATTTTTAGTGTGTACTTGTGTACCCCATGGTGGGTTATATTCTCTTCAGCTTAAACAACCCATGCACATGTGCACGTGTTGTTTAAGGAGTGAGTGTTGAGCTGTTGTCAGTGTGCAACTTTTCTGAGTATACCATGGCAGCATCAGAAGAAATACAACAAAGCTCCAGGTATCTGTGTTGCATTAACATACTTTTAGAGTCCATCACATAGTTCCTTGAATTATCTATGCAAAAGACTCTGGGATTTGCCTGAGTCTTGTCTGGATAGAATCTGGAGTGTTTTTTATCTGAAGGGTGTCATAAGATGGCCACATATTCAAGACAGATCCAAGATATGATTGTAGAAGAGTTTTTTTTGAAACTTAAAATCTTTGATAAGGAAGTTGTTTATAAATGAGTCAACCTAAATGATTCGGAAATGTGATGCGTCTCCTGGGCCAAGCACAATGGAAAGTAGTAATTGGTGCCATATTCAGGTTCACCAAAAACTGGGAAACGGTAAAAATTTATCCAGAAATGTATATAGTAATCCAGCACACCCAGGCGTCCTTCGTCTCACCAAAAAAAAAAGTAAAAGAAATTGACAACTTTGCCTTACTGTTTATTAACAGACCAATGCCTTACATAAAACTGACAGAAATTTATGCACTTCTACGCTCGGAGTTTTTATTGCATGCTTGCTTCATCTTCTGACTGCGGAACTTGTTTAAATTATTGAAATTTAAAGGTCTCTAAGATGAAAGCTGAGTACTTGAAGTGTTTGTAAGCATCTACTATACGGGAGTTGACATGAAATTTTTCTTCACGATTCTGTCATTACTCCTAGTCGTCATTAACCATATACCATTGCCATCATTATACGTTTATACAAGTCACTTTTCATATATGAAGGCGATTAAAGGAAATAGATCTTGCAAAAAAGAAAAAAGAAGAGAAAAAACTGTTTATCCCGTGAAAATTCTCCGTAGTCTATAACTCTATATTCCCGTGTGTATACTAAAAACACAAACACATGCTTCTACAATTACAGACAAATTCAACCAAATCAACTAATAAGAACTGACGGCCCAAAAAGAAGCAGAGTTACGCCAATCCTCAACTTTGCAGTGAAATCTCATATCCTATATATGACAGAGAGAACTTATTGGTTTTATTTTTAACAAAAATACCTAATTATAAGTAATGATATTTGCATAAAAGGTGTACTCATGGGCCTGCACAATTTGAGACATGATTATAGGCTTGGGCATAATTAAGTAGTAAAATGGAGAAGCTAATTAGTAATTACTTAACAAGTTTGACGTCTGGATTCCTCACGGGTTTGAGCCACATGTCAGCCATGATTCGCGAGGAAATACTCCATAACAAGTCTTGCCCTTTGGATAATTGGTGCTTCCCCTTCCTCCCTGCCTTTCCTAACCCAAATGCAACCAACCATTGCATCGCAGTTAGCCTCTGCTTCTCACTGTCCCATCCACTTTTTTTCGTTCCACTTCTCACCTTGAAGCCTCCCACATGCATGCTTGTTACTTTGAACCTCTTTTCATCATCATCGCCATAATCATTACCTTCTGTGTCAGCACTTGTTGCGTTAATAAGTACCATCACAGGGCCTCCAACTGCTTCATATCGTCTTATTGGATCCCGAAGTTGGACAACCAATATCAGTGTGATTTTTGCTGCTTCGCTTTGATCCTTGATCCATTCTTCAAGTGAAACCGCAGAAGCTAAAAGATCTTTTACGCTGTCCCCTGTCTTTGCGCTTAGGGGTGACACATCAAATGGAGCTTCTTCCTCAGCCATGTCAGCTTGAATTTTCAATGCTTCAACCGCCATGGACTCGATCTTCTGCATTGAGAATGCTAGAATTTTCTCTGTGGTAAGTGGGTTTTCATCCACATTCCAAAGTCCTGTTGAAATTCTCTCTTTCCTTCCTTCACTCATCGCATTTGCCATGCTTTTCAGAGCAGAAACTATACGAGCAGCGCTTGAACTCGCTCCTTCATTGTTTCTTCCTTGTATGATGGCAGAAGCAATGCCTTCAAAAGCTATCTGCTCTGCGGTTTTACCTGTCAGTTCATCTATGGGCATCAAGGTGAAAACTTGAGAGCTAAGTTCGTCAAGCCCTATGCCAGCCAATTTCTGAAATAATTCAAACCCACTCAAGGATTGATTCCATGCTAACACAAAAGGCTTTGACATCTGCATTGCTAACCTTGGAGTATCTTTTCTAGCAACAGCATTTTCCAATGGATTCATAGAAGCCAAGTAACCCCCATCCCTTGTTTGAACTACACAACCCAACCCCTTACCAAGATCAGGAAGATACACTTTGGACTCTTCATCTGCAGAATTCTTTTGTCCTTCGAGTTTTAAAGGAGGAATTCGAGGTTGAATGGTTTTGTAGTTGTATCCTCTGATCTCTTCATCCTCAAGCATCTGAAGAAACTCCCTTGTCACAGTTTCTTCATCTGCATCTAGTCTCTGTGATTCTGTTTCCTCCTCTGTTTTCATAGCTTTATTATCTTCTCCCATCATGGACTCGAGAGCTTTTATCTTCTGCGCAATTGAATCAAGCTCGGTTAATCTTGTTAGGTTTAGGTATAATTGATCATGTACCATTTCCTTGACCACCTCGTTTGAAGCGGACTTTACTTCCACTGATTTTTCAGATTCTTCTCCTCTGTCTCCTTCCTTCTCTTGAACTTCAACTCCTTTGTCTACGACCTCAAAGTCAGGAAGATCAAAATCCTCCACCTTTGATTCCTGATCATCGAATTTCTGAACAGATGTAGAGGATTCCTGAACTGGGTTTGGATCATCAAGATTCAGATCATCCATTCCTTGGATATCTACTTCTTCTCCTGTCTGTGAGGAAGTCCAAGCATCGCTTCTGCTTGTTATCCTTGGACTAGGCATGCTGAACGATGTCTTCGATTGTTTACGAGCAACAGAAGATGAGAAATTTCTCAACTTGCTGGATTTCAAGTTCTCGTCTTGGTTATAGATCTCAATCCCTCCGTCTTTCTCCATGATTTGGAAACCCAGTTTCAGAACTAATTCTCCTCCTTTAGCCTTTCCAGAAAGACTAAAGCTTGTGTCCCATTGTCGAATCCGCGTGCCTTGTTGGTTTTTCTCAATGGATTCTCCAATCAACTGACTCAAATCCACAGAGCTTCTTCCAAAATCAAGCTCTTTAGCATCAACGGCAAAAAGATATATCCAAAACGGACGTGGCTCGAATTTAAGCTGCTGCTTTCCACTTCCATGAGTGCAATAAACATGGCATCTGATGAACAGAGTCTCTTCGAAATCTGCAGCCCCTTGTGCAACCCGAGATGGCATTGTCTGAACAGCTCCATCCTTTGTCTCCTTCTTTCTAACACAAACAGAAAGCCTTAATCCATTCATTGAAGAAGGAAGGCCTTGTGCAGCAACGACTTCAACAGAAAACAGACAGCTTAGTTTCTGCATTCCAATGTGAGAGAGAGCTCTCAGAGGCTTCCAGCTCCAGATTCCTTTCTTCTGAGCTGAAGTTGATCTATCATCTAACTTTTTGACTTCTGGCTGAGTGGTTGCTGCTGCTGTTGCCTTGTCATCCTCAAGCTTCGGCCTTGATCGCCATGGGGACAAGGACATGCGACGGGTACGAGGTTTGTTAATTGGTTCGTCACCGGTTTTGGAAGTGTTGGTGTCATCATCACCTGATGGGATTGAAGGAACTGACGTTCGTGGAAGCGCAAGGGAAGCAGTTCTTCGGGTTGTGGTGCAGGCGGTAGTGGGTGATTGGTAAAGGGATTGGCTCAGAGCCTCCAATTCTTCAAGCAGCTGTGCATTAGAATTTCTCTTGGAAGGGTTTTCAGTTGCCATGATATTGCAGAGAGAAAGAGAGAGAGAGAGAGAGAGAGAGAGTTTAGGTGCCGAGGAAGATAAGGTTGTCACATGGTTGGAAGGTTAATTAACTTGGCGTGGTAGGAGGAGTCTGCCATAAATGTAATGAAGTAGGAAATTGCTGGTACTTTCTGAACCAGGAAAATTGGATGGATTGAATTTGTGGAGGATAAAAGATGAACGGTGGCATTCCGTTTTGCCTTGGGGAGTACGACAAACTTGAAAATGAATAGGCATGCTGGTCCCATTGAATTTAATGTTTGCTGTCCCCGTTGAGAATGTTTACTTGGCGCTAATAAACCTGTTCTTCTTCTTCTTCTTTTTCTTTTTTCTTTTTTTTTTTTTAAATTATTTTTAAACTTCTTATCTCTTTTTGTTTGTTTCGGAAGCAGAGGAAACTATAAAACTGCTAATAGCAGTGGAAGAGGTTCTCTCTGCCCCTTCTGTGATAAAGAAATTTTGGTTAAAACGGTATCTCCTTTAATTTTATTTATAAGTTTTAAAATAAAATTTTAAATTTTTAATGTGTTAAAATGATACTTTAAGATTTTATATTATCTAAAAAAATCCTTTTTAATAGAATTATTAAGTTTATAAAAGTAGCCACTCTAGCGGCGAGAATCAGTGGAACTACACTCTTCTCTTTGCTTCTCTGCTAGCAGCGACGGCGGCTTTCATTCGGACAGAGAAAGCTTTCACCATGTCATGTGGAACTTACTTGACTCCTCGACATGATTCTCATCTCTCTCACCCTTCTATCGGTCTGCAACATCTGCGAAGAACACATAACAGCAATATATATATATATATATATATATGTATATATGTTTAGTGGGATTGAAAGGTTATATATCTTGATCTCATAATAAAACGAGGTAGGGGGAAAAAAAACCACGGACTATGACAGAAATTAAACATGAGATCTATAGTAGAACTGAATTTCTGTGCTATTTTTATTTGGAATGAAATTTCCTGTGTTCAAATGAATACAAATGAAAGGAATATATAGTGAACATAATGCCTTTTACATTATTTACTATCTACAGAAATTTCTATTATCTTTCTCTCCAATTTTACAAGAGATTAAAAATATATCACTCTTTTTATATTTTCATGGTTTTTCTAACGGTGTAGTACCTCTAACCTTTTAACCTGTCTCAACAATTTTAGTCCTTCTCGCAATCTTCTTCATGTTTTTTTTTTTCCTTCCTCGTTTTATTATGAGATTAAGATATGCAACCTTTAAGTCCCAACTAAACATATAATACATATATATATATATATATTGTTGCTGCTTCTGTTGTTCTTATATGTTGCAGACCGATAGAAGGTGAGAGAGAGCGAGAATCATGTCGAGGAGGCAAGCTAGTTCCACACGACATGGTGAAAGCTTTCTTTGTGCCATTGAAAGCCGCCATCGGAGAGAGAACGCTGCCACTGTCGCTGCCCCACCAGCGTGCCATAGCATAGAAGCAAAGAGAATAGGGTGCCTCCACCGATTCTCGCAGGGTTTCCTTTTGGGGTGTTATGGTTATTGATATTTTATTTATTTATTTTTAATTTTTCGAGTTTTTATTATTATTGTTTTGGAAACACTAGAAAGACTTGGATATTTATTTTTAATGCCGAAGTGGCTTTTATTTGGGTCGTGGAATTATCAATGATACAATTTGAAAGGGCAGAGGTTGAAAATATTTTATTAGTTATATTTAGCACGTTATTAAGAAAAAATAAAATATATTGTTATGAATATATTTAGTTATATAAATATAATATAGAAATAAAAATATTGAAGGATGAATGGACAAAAATATCCCTATTCTTCACAAATTCCGGTCTCCAAATTTCCACTCTCAACCCTTCATAGACTTTCACCTAAACCCTAAACCAGAAAATGAGGAGAATCACATAGAAAGATACAAAAATGACCTTTTTTTTAAGTTTATTTATTTTAATATTAAAGTATATGTTATTATTTTGTAAAATATATTTATTATTAATTATTTTTATAATAAAATTTTAAATAAATAATTATAACATTAATTAATTATTTATTTAAAATATTAATTAATTAAGCTAAATTAAGATTTTTTTTATTTTCGATTGTATTACAGTCGAAAAATACTCTTTCGATCATAATGCAGTCTAAAAGTTTTCAACGAAAGTACGTTTTCGATTGCATTTCAGTCAGAATTCCAAACCATGTTAGGCGTGAAGTTTTCTTTTTAAAATCTCTCCATTTTTAAGAAGAAAACTTTTTAGTGGGATCTACCTCAATTTTCGTCTCGACTTTTCTCTTCTCCTGATTTTTTTTTTGCATTCAAACGAGGTAAAATTCATTTCTCTCCTATTTTCTTCTCAAATTTTCTTTCCTTTCTATTTTTCACCCCATCCAAACAAACCATAGGGTAGACCCGAAGCTCAATGACATTAGGAAAATCTAGATTTTGGCCCCACCATGCACTACAATACAGATACCGTATGTCATTCTATACTTTCACCCTCCATTTGACTATAGCAACTAAATACTTTTTTTTTGCAAAGCATTCCTTCTCTCTTATGGTTTCTGCCCTTAAATCAAATGAGCCTAATTGTTTTGGCTAAGCTTGGGTGGAATTTACTTCCTTTCTAGAGTTTTCAAAATTTCCTTAGTGTATATCATTATGTCAAAGACATTCTTAGCTCATCCTTGTCTAAAAACCAATTCCATTCTCCATCTTATTTAGGAGCAAAAGAGAGAAATTTAGACTTGTCATTGAATCTTGTGAATAAACTATCATTGTCATCTTTATTTAAGGTTGTGAGGAGTTATATGTGTGTGTGTTTTCTAGTAGTCTTGGCATGTCTTTATCTATTTATTAATAAGGCTTTTGAAATAATTTTTTGATTGCTTCCCTACTCCTTTTCCTCCAAAGAAGCTAAGAGTGTATATGCCAAATGATTGGGATCGTTCAATCTCCGTTTTTCTTGAAAAAATGATCAGTTATGTTTAGAGAATCATGGTCGTCCAACTTATCCTATGATGCACTTCTTACCATCTGTGTAAGAAGCTTGCCCAGACATTGCAACACAACATTTCATTTGCATTAGATGTTGCATTTTTGCAACATATTTAGATGTAAATGTTGAATATTTTGAACATTGAGCAAACATTCCTAGTCTGAATTTTATAGAATCTAAGATTCATAATTGTTGACATTTCTTCCACCACATTCCATCGCTATTTCGCTTACGGCAACTTTGATAAAAGGGTACGATTGAGGTTAGTCTATAAATATGGGGTCCCTGGCTCAGTTTCTACATACAACTTCAGATCAAAATTTTCTTATATACACATAAGAAACTTTGAGTAAGAAGCATCCCATATAGAAATTTGACATTCATAGTATTTTCTCATAATGATTAGAAATATGCTTCCTTTTGCATTTCGTTATTTTGGATATCATTTTAGTATTATACATATCCATTAAAGTTAATAGTTGGTATCAGAGTCACAATACCTTGTTCTTTGTTAAAAGCTAAAAATTTTCTTAAAACTGCCATTTTCGGGTTGCTTCATATGAGTCCATTTTTAGTGTTTTAAAATTGTGAATTCAATCCCATGAATTTCATATGTTATTTGGCTTTAAGAGCATCCAAAAACGAGCTTTAAAAAGAAAGAAAATGGTGGGTCTCTAACCGGGTCATGTTTCGTGTACACAATGATTTGGTTCGGATCAGTGGGATCCCTCTTAAGGAAGAAGACGACACAAACAACATGTCACTTCTATCATATAGTTGGTTGCATTTTCTTGCCTTGTGAAACGTCTTGAGTTTTGATACAAAAAGTGCACGATTTCATTATGAGCTGATTGGCCAATTTGGCTTTTGGCAATTATCTTATAAGCACATAATAATGTCATTAAATTGGCTTTTGGTTGAAATTTGTTTTAAACTTATTCTAGGCCTTTTACTATTAAATCATTATGTTGGGCAATTGTTGTAGGAAGCTACTTAAAAGTTCAAGCCTTGTTTTTGGGCATTTGGACAACACCATTTAGGTTTTAGAATTTCAAACACTTTAAATATTAAAAAAAAAAAGGTGCAAAAGTTTTTAAGTTGATGTGAATGGTTGGAAATCATTAATAACCATTTAGAGCTAATATGAATAGTATGCAGGTTTAGGTCTTTTGGAAAGTTTAATATTTTAATTTTATTTATTATTTTTGGATTTAATTTTTCCTTTAATGGCCTAATTTTATGCAAATTTGTATGTTAGTGCCAAATGATTTTTCTGGACCAAAGATTGTGAGCCCACTATATTAACTATGAATTACTAATTAAGGACTATTTAATAATTGTTTTAATATGGACAAATTTACAAAATTAAATTTTGGAAGATATTTTTAAAAGACCTTTGTCCAAAATATTAAATATTGGTGCCATTTAATTTATGCTTAATATTTATATGTTATTTTTAGGCATTATTTTGGCACATTAAGATCAAATTAATTAGGATAATTTTAATTATTTAATTAATCATATTTAGTTTATTTTATTAATTAATTATTTATTTAATTCTCATTATGATTTAACTTGTTTATGCATTATTGTTTGGTTATATACAAGCATTTAATTAAGATTAAGATACTATATGATTAACATAATTTTAGTTTAATGAGAGTTTAGTCACATCACCTCTAATTATTCTAAAATTATACATTAAATATTAGAATCATATAAAGGAAAATGGCATCAAATTGTAATTAATCATATTTAGTATAATAATCATGATCTCACATGAATATTATCATATTTTATATTATTAATTAGGATGAGATAGTGAATTTTCCTTTACCTTGATTTACCCACGGGAGTTACGACAGGGGTTATAGTTTGCTAATTTCATCATTTTGTATATGAACTTAATTAAATTAAACTTAGCCCACTGATAGTTTTATTTGTTATTAGGCTTATGGTTTTGTAGACATACTTTGCATGCGTAAAAACTGTCATATATAATATTTAATTGCCTTAAATTATTGATGTAGCATGTAAAATTTATGTAATTTTTTAACTTTTGAATATCTTTAACTTTTAGGTTCTCAAATTAACTAGTGATAATTACAAAATATGGAAGGAGAAACTACTTCTTCAATTTAGGATGGATGAAAGTTGATGATTGAATTAGAAATGATGAACCTCCTAAACCCATAAACACTAGTAGTGTATATGTTATAATTTTTTATAAATGTTAAGATTGGTCAAATCACTTAGCATAATGTATATCAAAACTAAAATATCTACTGGTATTTGTTAGTCTATTAGAAAGCATCAAAATGTACGAAGTTTGCTCAAGGCCATTGATAAACAATTTGAATCTTCAAACAAGGCTTGGCAAGTGTCCTGATAACAGCGTTATCATCTATGAAACTCACTAACATAATGGATGTGCCAGAATATATCATGTAGATGAGCAATATAATGGCTTAATTGAAAACACTCAAGGTTGAGATGTCTGAGTCTTTCTTTATGCACTACATTTTGAATTATTTACCACATTAATATAGGCCTTTCAGAATCTCCTACAACACACATAAAGAGAAAAGGTCAATCAATGAGCTTCTAACTATGTATGTACAAGAAGAAGGAAGATTTATAGTAGAAATGAGAGAAAGTGCACATATGACAACATAAGGAAAGAACAAGAGATATGCTAAACCAAAGAGAAAAGGCTAGGCACCCATTCAACTTGACATTAAGAAGAAGTTCAAGTGCTTCTTCTGTAAAAAGAAAGGATACATAAAGAATGAGTGCATCTACTCTAAGGGTTGGCTTGCAAAGAAAGGTAACTTAATTGTATTTTTTTTATTATGAATCTAATATGGTAAATGTTAGTAATAACACAAGATAGATTGATTTTAGTTTTATAATCTATATCTCTAATACCTTGCAAGAGCCAGTAGGTAGTGAGCAGTATATCTGCTTAGGCAACAAGATGGGCTCATTAGTAGAAGCTATATGAACTTGCAGGTTAGTTTTAGACACTCGCTTTAGTTTGATATTGGAAAGGACTTTTTATGTACCAAGTCTCTTTAGAAACTTGATTTTTGTTTTGAAACTTGTACCTTTTAAATACTTTTTTGAATTTTCAGATAATATGTTTAAGTTATTTTATAAATTTTTGTCTTATTAGTAATGGTACAATTTTCGATGATCTTTTTTGAATTCAATTACAAGACAATACATCTAATGCTTCAATGCATGTTTCTAATAGCATATGTATTTAGAGATGTATTACTAATAAAAATTCTTTTATGTTGTGGTATTATAGGTTAGGTCATATATCAATAAAGAAAGTTAAGAGGTCAATAAAAGATAGAGTATTTAGTATACTTAACTTTATTAACTTTTATATTTGTATATACTGTATGAAAGGAAAGCAGACTAATAAAACCAAAAAAGGTGCCAAGAGAAGTCCTACTATATTAGAAATAATACATATAAACATATGTAATTTAAATTTGGACTTTAGTAGTAAAAAATACTTCATCACCTTTATTGACGATTACTCATGATATATGTATCTCTATCTGTTAAATAATAAAAAATGAGGCACTTAATGCCTTTAAAGTTTTTAAGGCAAAAGTAGAGAAATAATATGATAAACAAATTAAGATAATGAGATCAGATAGAGGTTATGAATACTACGATAGATACACTAAAGATGGACAAGCATTAAGTCTATTTGTAAGGTTTCTTCAAGAGCATATGATTATTGCCTAATACACTATGCTTGGGCCTCTAGAGCAAAATAGTATAACTGAAAGAAGAAATAGAACATTGTTGAATATGGTACGGAACATGCTTAGTAACTCTAAACTTCCTAAATTTTTGTGAACTGAAGCTTTTAAGACTACTGTGTATATTTTTAACCAAGTTTCAACCAAGACATCATTTGAGATGTTTAAAGGTTGGAAGCCAAGTTTAAGACATATGTGCATTTTGAGGATCCCTATCTGAGGTTAGGATTTATAATTTATAAGAGAAGTTAGACCCTAGGACTATTAGTAACTACTTCATAAGGTATGTTAAAAGGTCTAAGGGATATAAATTTTATTGTCTATCTTATAGCACTAAGATTGTGGAATTAAGAAATGCAAAATTTCTTAAGAATGACTTAAATAGTATGAGTGATCAAACTCAGAATTTGAATTCTAAGAATGATTAGTTAAGAACTCAAGCTTTCACATTAAGCAACAAATTAGTTGTAATCTATGCCCTTCAAGTACAAATAAGTATTGAACAACCAATCATTAAGAATCCACAACCTGTTGACCATAACTTAGTTGATCCAGTTGTTGAATATACTAGAAACTATTAAGCAATCTGTTAAGGAACATGCTTCCTAAAATGATGCTAACCCAACATTAAAAAGATCAACTAAAATAAGGAGGTTGGCAATTCCTAGTGATTATGTTATGTATCTATATAAATCTGACTATAACATAAGAGTCAAAAATGATCTTAAGATGTTTTCACAAGTTATCAGCTACACAGAATTTGAACTGTGGCATAATGTCATGAAGGAATTTATGAATTCCATGGTATTTAATGGAGTCTAGGATCTTGTCGAATTGTCTAGTGGTTCTAGGGCCATTGGTTGTAAATGAGTTTATAAGACAAAAAAGGACTCATCAAGTAACGTAGAGAGATATAAGACAAGACTCATGGCTAAGGGATTCACTTAAAGGGAATGAATCAATTATACAGAGACATTTTCACATATATCTAAGAAAGGTTCCCTCCATGTAACAATGGCATTGGTTACCCTTTTTAACCTAGAATTGCATCAGATAGATGTAAAGATGACATTCCTTAATGAAGATTTAGAAGAAAGAGTTTCTGATTTCAATCCACATGAGGGCCCAACCGTATTATCACCTTTAAGAAAATCTAAGAGAGTGATGCCAGGACATGATAGGTTTGAAGAAAATTCATTGTAAAGAGACAATGTTGATAAATTTAGGTAGACTGGTGGTGATAATATAGTTAAGAATCAACTAGCACCAATGTTAATAGATTTTTCTATGTTTTAATTAAAATCTCCCAATAGACCTACAATTAATAGGTACAACAATATAAATCATCTAGTCGTTTCAAAGTGAATAGCTTTAGACCAATTATCCTTGTTTTATTTTTAAGGTTGGGAATTTCCTACTATAGTCTCACCATAGGAAATTTCATGTTTTGGTTGTTTGGTTTACTTATTTTCCAAAAGTCAAACTTAAGTAAATTGATTACTAGAAAATAAGTTACAGTAGAAGAGTGGAAAAACTTCATGCTGAAGGTATTGCTATTTAGTATTTATAGATATACTTGATAAGCATAAGGGAATTTTGATTTTCTTAAGGTTCATTAATGTTACTTTATATGAAAGAAAATCTAGAAAATTATTTATTCAAATTGATTTTTTTCAAGATGCAAGTCTTATTAAGAAATTCTATTATTTGGCAAAATGTCAAATTTGGTCATTTATTCTTTTGAGTTCAAATTATGCCTTTTACTCAACTAAAAGTAGCATGATAGTGTCAATCTCACTACTTGGGCTCGGTTGTAATCTATCCTTTTTTCTTCTTGAGCCTTCTTGCCTTTGTTGATGGTGTGCTTGTATATTTAAGTCATGTAATGCTGGTTTATTTATCCACATCTTTTTTTCCTTTATCCTTAACTAATACCTTTTTAGTCTTGATCTAGTATCAAGCACAAATAAAATTCATTTACAAATTAGACTCCCTCATCTTCCTTTTTATTTTGCATATAAAACTTGCAGTTTTCACTATCATCTTTATAAAGCTAGTATTAAAAATTTTTATATAAGTGACTTTTTTCCTATCTTTTTATATATTTCTCTCTTTTTTTGGGGGGAGTTGGGAGAGGGTTAGAAATTTCATTGATTAGGTTTGGTGTTTCTTGACACTAAATTAGGTATTAGGCATAGATACTTACAAACTTTTCCATGTTTGCAACTAAGTCTTCTTCAATTTAATTAATAACTTAAGGGCCCTAGTCCAGATTTAAATATGCGAAATGATTCATGAGTTATGATAAGTGGATTTTAACTTTATGAACTAGGTTTATGATTTGAAACTTTTTAGTAAAACGAAAAACATATTTATGGCTCAAATTTTACTAAGTCCATATGCTTTAACTTCCTATTGTTTCCATCAATTTTATGGAAAATAAAGAGAATGACGTTATCTAACATAAGTATCGTGATATATACAAGTCATATGATTATATTAAGGAAGGAAACAAAAACTTTATTGATTCTAATAAAAGCTATTTCCTTCCCACCTTCCTTCTTCGTTGCCTAGTGTGTATATGTTATTTATTTCCAACGCATGTTTATTGCAAATTTGGTTAATGTAATGCCTTGAGCCAAATGGATTCTAAAGGCAGCGTATAAAGACTCGCAAGATTCAAATTGCATAACACTCTGAAAGCAACGATAATATAGGATGCAGTAATTTACATCAATCTTTTGAAACAATGTTAATCTACAGTCTTTGTCTTTGACTAGGACCTAAATTTTGGTGGTGTTTAATATGACTATTTTCTTCACTAGTGAAGCTCATCGTCAAATGCCATACAAAGATGGGGACTATAGAAGGCAATTTCATCTTTTTGATATAGTTAATAAAACTACAATGTGCCAGATGATTGTTTCTTTTAATTTTTACTTGTATTTGATGTTAATTAATTTTTGTTCTATGTTATGGATTTGTAATGCTGATAGATCACATTTAAAGAGAAAATTAAATCTAGAATTCCAACAACCAAAATGAATATTCTTTAATTGGAACTGTTTATACAATTGATAAAATTGCTAATCTGTAATTAAGAAAATGTAATAAGTCTTTAAAGGCTTAAATTGTTTGCCATCCAAGTCTTTTTGAGCAAAGCTATTATGGATTTATAGATGTTCAAAGAAAAAAGAAGCAGTGCCAAAAATTAACTTCTTACTTGAATTGTAGTCCTAAGACCTAAAAATAATGTTATACAAAAAATTAGAAGTTATATAATAGCATACTCTAGTCCGTTGTTCCTCAATTTTTTGTTTCACGTTTCAAAGAACTTGTATTTTATTACATGGAAGGTCTTTTATTATGGTGTGAGGGCATGTTCTTGAGCCCTTGTTGTGTCTAATGAAATTGAATTTGAACACGAATTTGTTATTGAACTATATACTTTCTTTGGTGTTTTAGATAGATTATCATTTCAAATTTCTTATGTAAGATATTTATTTAAATTCATCATACTTAAATTGTGGTTGATTTTATGCAAATTATAGCATGCCATGTCTACTTCATTATCCAATTTCTAAAGTCCCTATGAAATTAACATATTTCATTTTAAAATTGTGATCTTTTTAAATTGTTTCAAGCCATTAGTAAAGTGTAGAGAATGTTATGTTGCACTGCATTTGGATGACTAATGATAGATATTTGCCATTCATTGTCTACTATGAGTGGAGTTAGATTAATTATAAATGACATTTGTCCTAAAGGGAATTTAAACATTTATAATTAATTAAGAATTTACTAAACTTTATGGAGTTTTATAGTTAAGCAAATTTAGGCTAGATTTGCATTTGGCTCACTTATGTAAAAGTTAGCTATGAGATAGTTTAGTAAACTTGATTTATGGGCTGCTTATGCTATAGGAATTCATATGTTTAATGTGTTTTAAGGTTGGTCTAATTTAAGGTGTTTTACTTCTAACTCTTTGAGGGAAGGCTAGGTTTAGAATAGGGTAGGAAGTCTACTTTGATCAAATATTATTACATTAGAATTAAGCTATCCATAATAATAGAACATAATATAATGAGTTTTGACCTTTTTAAAACTAGTGTCAAATATTTAATTTGCCTTTTTTTTTTTCTTCCTATTAAGTCTAGAGTCTAAATTCTTGAATCTTTTGTGTTTTGTTTATACTATTATTTATAAGATACTCTTATACTTAGTTACTAGTATTTAGGGTGACGTGAAATACTAGCATATAACTTAATTACTTGTAATTAAATAGTCCACTAAATTGAAAAATCTTTACCATTGTCTAATAATCCTTATGGGATCAATACTCAAATTTATTGTATACTTTATTACTTGTACGACAAGTGCACTTATTGTGGTATTGTGACTTATGATTGTAATAATAATAATAATAATAATAATAATAATAATAATAATAATTATTATTATTATTATTATTATTATTATTATTGCAATTCCAAGATAGTAAGTCATCAATCAATCACATCATTTTCATCTCTATTGTGTTTGTTTGTCTTGCTTTGTTCTTTTGTTCTTTCCCTTATTTTTGATTGTTTCTTTTCATCTTATGCACATGAATTTTATCACTTTGAGCGTTCAAACTAAAATTTTGTCGATATTGTAATGGCTAAATCCAAACATAATTCTTTTCTAATTTTGGAAGAGGTCCTAGAAGATGTTGTTGAAACTTGAAACTCAAATCTTGGCATAGCTAAATGAAAAGGAAGAGGATAAGACTACTAAAAAAAAATCCTTCAATAGAAAACCAAAGACGAACTGTTGGTAATGGGGATGATATTTCCTTTTGAAATAATGTTTAGGGTGCAAGGAACATATCATTGATAAGTGAAACGCTAAGGTCAGTTCTTGATAATTTGATCATTAGGAAAGTGAGAGATTTTGTTAATGAATATAGTGAATAAGACTTTGGAGAACTTTCCCGCTTTTTGAGTTTTGACCTCTTGCTTAGGCTCTATTCCAAAATTGTGTCTTTTCCTTATAATGAGCTTGATCTCACTAGGTAGAGGATGAAAAGTAATGGAGAGTTTTCAATTAAAAGTGCGTAATGGACTTATTTTGAAAGGGTAGGAAGACACTTTATAACTCAAGGTTTAGAAACTAAGGGCTTCTAAAAAGATCAAAGTTTTTGTGAGGAAAGTTTTGCATAGGAAACTTTCAACTAGAGATAATTCTAGCAAATGGAATGGTGATAGCCCTTGTTATACTTGTCCGACATTATATGAAGATGTTATCCATGTCTTACAAGATTGTCCCCATATAGCAAATCAGGGTTGTGATCTAACCTAGTCAAACCAACTAAGTTAGGAAACTTCTTTAATGTTGATATTTGGCAATGGATTAATTTGAATATTACTCGAAAGCTTGGTAATGACATTTCTTATTTGTGGGAAATAGTCTAGGCAATTGGTATTCGAAAGTTATGGGGATGGTGAAATAAATATTTATTTGAAAAGAGAAATTCTAAGCCTTAAACACGATGATTTAGGTAAGAAAATTCTTGAAAGAATTTTTTTGGACTACAATTGATGTTTAGTAGCACCCAAAAGATAGAAATAAGTTGGAGACTCTTGTTAAATGGCCAAAAAATGGTAATGAAAAAATTAATATTGATGGAGCAATAAGAAGAAGCATAGGATTAGATGCTTGTAAGAGATTAATTAAGAACGAAAATGGCAAATGGCCCTCTAGTTTCTCAAAATATTTGAAAAAATGTTTTGTCTTCAAAGTTGAATGTTAGAAAGCTTTTAAAGGTCTCAAACTTGCTTGGGATTATGGTTACCAAAAAGTCATACTTGAGAGTGATTAAGCTTTTAGCGGAAGGAATCAATTCTTTTCACTGACATAATGTTGATCTTCATAGCATTTTCAAGTCCTTAAAGGCCTTGATTAATAGTGACTAGCATATCAAAGTCTAATAAATGAAGGCAAGCTAATGTATGTGCTAATCACCTTGCAAATTTAGGCCTCTCATGATATTGGTTTGGTTATCCATGCCAACCCTCCTAGATCCCTGGTATCTTGTTTGCCTGCTAATATGATGGGATTTTGTACACTGGGAATAACTCTATCCCATGTCTTTCTTGGGCCTTTGCCCTCCATACTTCACCAAAAGAAAAAAGGATCTTCAAATATTGACAATAATCAAATTATTAATTATATCATAGATACGATGTTCTATAAATCCTGACAACAATCAAATTACAAAACTAAATCAGGTTCTTCAGTTCCATCATGTTAAAGCTAAAAGCCAGCCACATCATCCATATATATATATATATATATATTGTCCACTATCACATATCACTAGCATCAAATTATCCTTGAGGCCATATCCAATTCTACCTATGCTTTTTGTGGCCTGTTTATACCCAAAGAATGGTGAAAAGTCTTGGGTACATCCAAATCAAACTTATTTTGGTAAGTGTCATCGTAAAGACAAGGCAACTTCATGAGACTGTACCCTCTGTAGTTATTGAATCATACACTCTGTCTTTAGCCTTCTTCGCCTAAAAAAGAAGGGAGAATTTAGAAAAATATAAGCACATCACCCAAAAAAAAGAAAAAAGATGAAAAACAAGACAGAGGTTCACCTCTTGCTCCCAATCAGTACGAATGGTAATTATCAGTAGAGATAACACTTGAACGAAGAGTGCACATACGATACCCAGCCAGAGTCCCTATAAATAGGGTAGTTGTAGCACATAAAAAGAAATCAGACCATTGTATTCTTTTTCATAAAATGATAAGAGACTATATTTGCTACAATAGGATGGACTTTACCTTGCCACCAATATGCAAGACAAAGGCTAATAAGCTAGCTGATGGAATCCCAACTAGATAGTATGACCCTAGATTGACAACAGCTCCAATTTTCTGCCAACCACATCCTCTTGCCGTGCCTGCATTAGAGTTAGCAAATTCATATTACTACTCGATGAAATTTTAGAATAAGTAACTCTCAATAAACATACTAAAACAATTGAGGAAGAAGAACCTGAAAGAACACACTGGAGTCCATCTAGAAAGTTGGATGTTGCAAGAATTGGCAACATGATTGCTACGTATTTGACTACTTCTACTTCGTTACTATAAGCATATCCCCAAATATTGCGTATTAGTATCAGCACCGTTCCAACTATGATGCCCTCAATAATGGCCATTACTAACACAACACACACTGCTAATCGTGCAGTACGCGGGTGACCAGCTCCTAGTTCATTTGAGACACGAGTGCTGCAAATAGGAGAAAATAATGTTTGACAGGTAAGTGTACTACTTTACCTCACAATTCTGGAACTTCAAAAGCACTACTCACCTTACAGCTCCACTGAGTCCAAAGGGAATCATCCATACTGTTGATGCCGTGTTAAGACTGATAAGACCGACATTAGGTCGGTTCAAACAATAGTAATGTACTAATGTTACGTATGCGTAATAATTGTTGATAACTAACGTAAGAATTGTGAAGAGTACTCAAATTCGAAATGAAGCTAACCAGATAGAGAGCACTGATGTTTCCAACTTTGGATTTGGAAGAAGACCAGATAAGAGAACCATCATTTCAAAAGACCACATTTCCAAGCTGTTCATTAGGCAATGTTAATCGAACACAACATTACGATCTCAAACTGATAGGAAAGTGTAGTGTTGGTAGAATCAACAAATGATAAGTTTTTATCCGCTGTAATTGGCAGTACTAAATCAGAAGAAAATAAAATTACCAGACCATAACAGCTGAAGGAATGGCAAGTCTCAGAAAAGTGGGAATGCCATGTAGAGCCTCTTTTGAAAAGCCCGTCCAGGTTTTAGCGCATGATGGAGAAAACTTCACATAGAGTGACAGTATCAAAACATTAACCCAGTAAGATATAGCAATCGCTAAGGCAGCTCCTCTGTTCCCTAGTCCAGATTTGAATACCATGATATAACATAGAAGAATATGTAGTAAAGTTGTAACTCCAGAACTGAACATCATTGGGAATACAATATTTTGGGTTTGTAAGAATCTGTTGAGGCACTGCAGAAGAGCATAGGCAAAAAGGCATGGAATCATTAACTGAGCATACTGTCCTGCTTCTGCAGATATCTCAGGATCTTGGCCTAAGGCAATTAGAATGGATCTTGTGTTTGCCCAAATAATCGCAAGGGGAATGCTAACAATCGTAAGAACTAGCATGGCTCTCTGCATGTGCATTCCTAACAAGCGGTGCTGCTTTGCTCCGTATGATTGGCCACATAAGGTATCCAATGCACTAGCCATCCCTACCTATTTGAACCACACATAAAACAAGAACATCTCAGAAATAAGGATACTGTCACATAAGTATTTGGCATCGAAAGTCGTTTGACATAATGCCAATATAAGTCTTCGACTCTGAAATTAAGATATTGTGAGTATTTGTTGGTAATGATTAGATAATAGCTTGGATTTATAATCATCTGTGCTATTTTGTACATTAATCTGCAACTTGTGTATTTTAATCGTTTGCTGTGTTCAAAGCCTTTAAAATGAAGCATTCAGAAGGTTTTCGAGCTTAGCTATTTACTAATTGACCAAAAAAAGTTTAGCTATACTTGCCATAACCAATACAAAACCAAGAATCCTATTCATTAGGAGGGTATTAAACTATCTAGTGAAAATCGAAGATAAGACTGATTCAACTCACCAATAAACTAAAACCAGTTACTGATGCAAAAGATGAAGCCATAGAAGCACCAGAGAGAGCTAGCTCGCCTAGATGTCCTACGAACATGACAGATATAACTTGTAGGCAATAGTTTAGTAGATTCACAGATATCAGTGGGCCAGCTAGCCATATTTGCTTCCTCACTTCTTCAAAAACTTCGGTTCTTTCCACTTTTTTTCCCTTGTTTCTCTCTATGTCAACGTTGAATCCATCTTCCCCTGAGATTTGAATCAAGGGAGATCTAAGAGATATCGTTTGGTCTTCTCTCTCCATTGCTTTGTTCAGAGAGAGAGAGACAGAGACAGAGACAGAGGAGATAAAACATACTAGACACCCGAAAGAGATATTAAATATGCGGGTCACACGACTTCTTACAACGTGAAAAATTTCTGAAACCTGAAGCCTAAGTTGCTGATAACAAAAAGTTGAAAACACCCTCCTGCATTATTTTTGTCTCTTTCCTCAAAAGTGGTTCTCCTTTAGACATCCTCGATACAAATATCAGTAAATCATAAAAATGTTTTCCCATTAATCATATTCATTAAAAAAATTAAAATTTGAGATAAATTGAAAAACACAAGATAAAAAGATATTTTCTTTCCTTGCTCCCTCGCGCTTTTACATATGCATAATTCTGTTATTGAAAGGAAATAAGAGCCTCGTATAACCTTGAAATTGTGAACTATGTATGCCATACGAAAGTGACATACAACATTTTTTTTTGGGTGTATATAAAACATGATTTATGCAAGTAGTAGCAGCCACAACTAGATGACAGGGCTCTTTAGTTGTCGAAATTGCAGAAAATAGAGGAGGTAATGAGTTACATTTTCCCATACAAAACATATATTAATGCCCTTTGCGTCATTTTCCTCCATGATAGATCGTTGATGACAAATGTTGTCCTTGTCGGATTCGAAGACTAATCGAGCACCTCTGTGTGGAAATGATAGATACGGATACATAATAAGAGATTCTATTGATTAAAAAAAATTTTTGAATATTGAAATAATTTTATTTTTTTAAAAATATAATAAAATATTATTAAATAATAATTATAAAAATATAATTGATATTATATAAAAATAATTTTTTATATAAAATTATTAAACGAATATAATTGTCGTCTTCTCGACTGTTTGCAAGCCTACATAAATTGGTATGCAATATGTAAAAGACTGATGTTTTTTTAATATATAGAATGAAAAAGAAAAAATAAAAAAAATATGATCTTATAAATAGAAAATATTGGTATCTCTATTTTGATTTAAATTTAAGAAAAATAAATATCATTAAATAATAATTATAAAAGTATAATAAATATTATACACAACTATATAAAAAAAAATTCGTCAATTTTGCACAAAACCAAACCAGCGGTAAAATATTTTGATATGGAGGGCGGTGATTTGAATGACTACGAATTAGCCTTTGTCACTAATGCTTGCTTGTCCTCATTAACCCTTATACTTGTTTTTAATACAAAATGTGTACATAAAATATTCTCCATCTGAAGATTTTTTTTTTTCATTAATTATGCAAATCATTAGCACACATCTTTAGTCCTCTGGTTGGACGGAAAGAAATGGGAGGTTGTCTGAAGAAAGATGCCAATCCAAACTTTGCTTCTTCCATCTTAGTCCACATTCCACCCCTATTTCACTTGATGGTTGATATGGTTTGACAGGAAAGAAAGCAAGATATATACTTTTTTATATTGATTATTGCTACATTTTAACAACTTCTTCTTTGAATTAGTAGAAGTCAAAATGAACTATAATTATTGAACTTGGACGACAGTGACTGTTTTGTCAGTGGAAAATATTCGCTATATATATATATATATATATATATGTATATATTTGAAGAATTCAGTATTAATGTCATTTATACTTTGATTAGTAAGTGATTTTTGTTTGAAATACAGAATTTAACTCAACCATAGTTTAAAATTAAATTATATAATTTTTACTAAAAATTTAATTTATATGACAAAATAAAAATAGACTACTGAGTGTTCAGTATAATATGAGAACAGAAAAATGAACTCGTGTGAGTGACCGTCTCAAAAACTTTAATAGAGTAAATAAGAAATTGAGCCATATTATTTATTCTCTAGAAAAACAATAGGATCTGAAACTTGAGATTTTATAGTTTCTACCCTTTTATTACAGAGTACAATCTCTACATTTTTTTTTTCCTCTCACTGGTTTATTTTTAAGCCCAAAATCTTCAATCTGCAAGTGGGGGAAAAAGTGGGACTGACCACACTGAGACTTATATTTTATGCCATTAGCAAATGTGATTGAATGCCATTAGCAAAATATAGATTTTGCCTAGTCTACCGTTTTATCTTTTTTCTTTAATCATTCTAACTCCCAAAAAGATCTGTGAAAAAAAAAACTCCCAAAACTTCATATATTCATCAATTTTACTTTTGCCTTTACGTGTAAAATGGTATTTAGGTTTAAATCGGATTTGAATTTATTCCTTAATGTTAGTTCATAAAATCATGAGTGATATCACATTAGATATTTTTATTAATAAAATTTATAACATTAAAAAAAAATAGCAATATTGAATCCTTTTTAAAATTTAAAAATTATATTGAAGGATAGTACTTCTAGTTCTTCTGATCAATATTTAGTGCCCATCGTTTGTCTTTATTCTGACAAAACAAGACTCTCTTGGGGTGAACCCCCAACGAAAGTCCACATAGTACAGGGGCAACTTGGTTGAAAGCACCCCGTACATCCATGGATTTTGGAATAGATGAATAAACTCTTCAACTTTTGCTGTACTCTTCTTTACTGAAGAGGCTGGATGCCATTGCCATCACCCCGATGAGATATATATCTTCTGTTGTCAGAGCATTCAACCGAACCATTTCGATGTTTATTAGTAAACTCCAAAGCTACGAATGTCACCTTTAAGGTATACAACCAAAGAAAGAAAACAGTCATTTAGCCTTTTCTTCTCTCTATTACCATTTATTTATATTGTTTAATAGTTTCTTCCCAATAGCCCAGCAGGCTGCTTACAGAGTCCCTCCTTGCTAAATTAACTAAGCAGCAGAGCAGACCACAAATATAAAAGCCAAGACAAGGGCCTTCCCAAAGCACGCCTTTTTCCGCATTTCGGCAAAGATCAAAGGGTAGTATCTGTTCTTATCAGTTTAATATTTGATACGGGTCATCATACTTCTAAAAGAGCCAGGCGCATTTATCACCAACTTTAACTTATAATTATATTTATTTTAGTTAAATATAACAACTTGCTTAACTAATATAAAAATTAATTATTTTTTTAAAGTTAAATTTATAATTTTTATTACAAAATAAATAATATTAAAGAAAAATTTTAATAGAAATATATATTTTAATGAGTTATATTTTTAATAAAAGAAATTAGTATTATTTTTCAAAGTATTTGGATAGAGGAGAAGTGAGTAGTTTGAACATTGTTTAGAGAAGAGAAGAATAATTTATCTTACTAATTATGGTGAATTCTATGATTTGATGTGCTATATATGATGCAACTGCCTGTGTTGGTAACACGTCTTCAATATGCAATTGACTTCTTAACTAGCATATTGATCATCTTTTATCTCGTTATTAGCAACTTAAAAGAAAGTTATAAATATCTCAATGGGTTGGTAATATGAAATTCATCTATAATTGCTAACTCATAAAAAAAAACGTTGCGAAGAAAAGAAAAAGAAAAGGTTACCAACAATTATATGGGTATACAGGAAACAAGAATTTGCATAGTAAAAACCACCACTAGTTATTCTTATGTGAGCGAACATTAACACTTCAAAACATTAAATGGATTGATTGAGACTACGTAGTCAGTTATAAAGGTAGCATGGCGTTTTTAGCATTTTGGTTTTTGGCGCTTTTTGGAATTGACTCAATAGGTAAAAGTGGTAGTTTGTTTTGAGTGAAAAGAAAATAAAAATAAAAACTAAGAAGGTCAAAATGAGCTGCCTAATTGAGCCATGTTGAGCATCGACCTAAATGAAAATATAAAATAAAAAAAACAATGTAAGAATCAAAATGAAAAAAGAAATTTTAGAGATCATTTTGTAATTTTAGCAAAAAAATTTTAAACACATTTTAGACTTCTCCTAAACATGATTATTACATTTAAACAAAAAGAAAGAGATAAAAAATGTACATTTTTTGAATTTGAAAGTAAAAAAACTCAAAATTAAAATAATAAATATATTTTAAAAAAATAAGTGGGCAAATTGCCAAAAAGATGTCCATCTCAAAAAATTACCTAAAGTGAAAAAGAAAAAGTTATCCAAATTGGATTATTAGAGTTCGAGTTATAACTTTTTAAAATTTTACCATTTATGCCTAAGTTTTATTCTTATATATTTGTTGAACTTATCTTTTTTTATTTTTATTATGTAGATTTCACAAAAATATATCAAAATAAGTAATCATCTATTTAAAATAATTAAATGGTTACAAATATATGAACATTCAAAATTTTAAAATTTTTCTCCAAAAAAAATAAAAGAAAAGTAAAACTTGGTTGTGACTCAATTGCCAATTCTAACCAGCCCAATATAGTTTTCATATTAGGCTGGGGCTCAAGCCAAAACTCTTTTGCTTGGTAATACATAAGGTCGAGATGAAATTTTGGCTGGCTCATGTACACCCCTACCTAGAAGTAAATGGATTACCAGATTGTAAATTTAACTTCCCATTGGATTCAAGTTACTACTCAGATTGAATCAGGTGGCTCAGATTATATATTTGACTTTCGTTTATGGTTTTCCTAATAGACCTGAACAGTATATATTATGGGATTAGTTTAAATATACTGCTCTTTATATTCATCATCCATGATTAGCTATTAGTAACTTTAACCAAACCTTATATTCATAAGGAAACCTTATATCCATGATTATATATATGAGTTTCTTTGGTACAAGGAAGAAGGAAAGATTTTCAAAGCATGGCAAATATTTGTCAGTTTATAGATTTTATGCCCAATAAACCCTAGTTCACTTGGACAAATGATAGGCAGGGCCAAGATATTGTTTAAGCTCGATTAGATAGAGCTATATGCAACTCACACTGGCTTGGCCTCTATCCTCATCCAAGCCTGACCAACCTTACCATAAGTGCTTTCCAGTATGCTCCACTTTTGCTTAATACTCATATATGGCCTTCTTTTAGAAAGTGCCATGTTTTGAGAACTTTTAGTTTTGCATTGAGTAATGTAAAACTATTGTAAATAATATCTAGAATAGCTGAGTCTGGTTCATTGGCTTTTGGAGTCATGACTAAATTATCTAATATTAAGTAAAAGATTGTGAAGTGGAACAAAAATGTTGTGGGTAATTTACAATTTAAGGTTAAGGAGGTAAAAAATCAACTAGCTGAGATTCAATTTGTTTTAAAAGATGCTAATTTAGAACCTTAGAAAGAATTAGAATTTTTTTAATGATTATGAGAAGATCTTATGGGCAAAAAAAGTGGGGCAAATGTGGTCGTTAATAGGGATAACAACACCAAATATTGGAGTATTGGAGTGAAAGTATACCAAGTTTTGGCTCATGCATTCTACATTGTGGTTCTTTAAGTGTAGTACAATATATTTAACTTGTACGTAGCTTACTCACAAACTTCTATGGTAGTAAATTTTTTTTGGCACCTTTGTTTTCCTATAAATTTTGACAACTTTCTTAGAAGTTAACCTGCAAATTTCCATACATGAATTATTTTATCGTTACATTTGTGTTTTGCACTTTTTATTGATGGACCTAGATGCTTGAACTTATCTTTATTATACGAGTAGGTGTTTGTTAGTTGTATAAAGCACCTAAGCTATTATTTGGTTTCAAGCAATACAGTTCAGGGGTAGATGCTTGGGCTACAGCTTGTATATTTGTTGAACTTCTTTTTCGTTAACCTTTTTTTTAGTAAACAAGATCGTCATGGTGACTAGGTTATTATGTTTTATGGTTAATGTTTGATATTCTATAGTAGGTGGATTTTAATCTTAGCAGTTAGCCTTTCTTTGACATTTCAACCTTTTAACTTTATTAACTGGTTCAAATTATGAATAGAATAAAGCTTTTTATTGAAATGAGATTAGCTTTAAAGCTATTAGCTACGACATTTATAATAATCTTGAGGTTGGTAATTTCTTCCTATAGTCTCACCATATGAAATTTCATAAAAAGGTTGCTTGGTTTGCTATTATATTCCAAAAAGTGAAACTTTAAGCAAATTAATTACTAGAAAATTAGTTATGCTAGAAGAGGGGAAGAGCTTCATCCTAAAGGTATTGCTATTTAGTATGTACAGACTTAGTAGAGAAGCATGAGGGAATTTTGATTTTCCTTAGGCTCATTGGTGTTGCTTTATATGGTAGAAAATGCAGAAAATCATTTGTTCAAACTTATCCTTTCAAGAGCCAAGTCTCATTAAGAAATTGAATTATATTAATATCTTTTTAAGTTTGGCCAAATTACACATATTATTTATCTTGTTTTAAAAAGTACACTCAATTTTCTCAACATTTGAATATATATTACAAAAATCTTTTCTCCAATCTATACTTTCTATCAAAAAAGCACTTTACAAAATAAGGAATTAATTTTATTCTTAATATGATCATAAAAATAATTAATTAAGTTGATATCAAACTCTAATATAAAAGTATAATTTTATTCTTAATATAATAATACAGATAATTAAATAAGTTTATTTTAAAAAAGAATACATATTAAACATAATCTTAACTTCATTAAAAAAGTTAACTATGACAATTGGAAAAATCTGTCAAAATTTTAACACCTACACAATAAATGGCCTAAATGTTTTTTTAGCATTTTGAAATAGATGCCATAAGCAAATGTGATAGACTATAATATGCAAAACATATACCCTATGTTAGCTAAGTCTTGATTAGTTAGACTTACTTTGGGATGAACTCTTTGCATTACTTTCATCCACATCTTAAGTACCAAAAGTCTCAATTTCATCTAATATCAATGCACAACCAAACAAAATTATTTGAAGATGATGGTTTAAATTGAAAATGGGAAGAAAAGATATTATATATTTATTAGTTCCATACATAGTATCAAAGCATATCACATATCCAAAATAATTATAATCTATTACTGATCCGGTGTTAATCCAATAATATTTTGTCATTTTTCCATTTAGATCAAGCTAAATTACATTTTTAAAAAATTTGAAAATTTCTTGCTTGCATATCATTTAGATAGGTTAGTATATATTGATAATTTCCCATGGAAAATTCTTTCACCCTCTTAGTATGCAAAAAATTTTGAGCATCTTTTAGTAAAACCAACATTTTGTCCTCCATGAGTTTTATTAGAAAAATAGTTTATTATCAAATTTGTTGTGATTCCTACTTTACTCATTTTTTGTATCATATCTCCTTGACTTTCAATGATATCTTTCTATGAAGGTAGTAAGTAAGATTTCCTTATTCAAGGTTAAAATTTTCTTCCAAAAAAAAAAAAGTCTATAATTCATTTTTAAATCTGTTAACAAATAGTCTTACATTGCACCCAACTCATGTCTCCTCACATCACCTTTTTCTTTCCTTTCATTCTTTTCTAAACTCTTGCTTTGAACAAAAATAGCTCATAACCAATAACACTATCATCTTTCATTAATTCTCTTGCAGACCCCATTCATACTAACATCCAACTTGTCTTGGATATCTATTATAATATTGATGTACATCATTCTTTGAATTAAGTCTCATACCAACATATGACTTCGCAATATTATTTTTAATATTTTCTTGATCATTTTTGTCTCACTTATACTACTCATATATTTGATTGTAACTAACTTTGTTATTATCTTCATCTACAACATTTTAGATATATTTGTCAATTATTTTGAAAATCATCATTATGATCTCTATCTAACTCAAACTCACTGACATCAAAGTTATAATCATCCGTCCAGAAAATTAATTATGATTTTTCCATACTCATCTGTAAATTTAAAATAATTAATAAACATTAAGAAATTAATCATAATTTATAATTATATATCTAATACTAAAATCTAATCAATATTATATGTTATATATCTATCAAAATAACAATTCTACTGTTTTAATCAATTTTTATATTTTGAAAAATAAATTATATAATAATATATCACATACCTTTAAAACTTGACTAGCCAAACAAAAATCGATCTGGCTTCTCTACTACCGTGTTGCTCTTCTTTGAACAAATTTGACCCTTAAAATAAGGGGTCACACACTTTGATATATATATATATATATATTCCCTTCTTTTTAAATAGAACTCTATTGCACAACAGAAAACCTGTTTTTAACAAGAATAGCCAAACAAAAATTCCAATGATCCTTACCAAAAAAAAAAAGGCAATTGCTTAGCTGTGGCGGCGTGCAAAGCTTGTTTTATAGATGAAGGAACCACAACTTAGTAAACGGCGTGTAAAACATGTAATTATGTGGGGGACCATTATTTTTATTTTTCAAATCTAATAAATATAGAATGGCATTAACTGCATCAGGCGCCTGGAATTAGACGGCATCTTGGCATTAATTGCAGCCAAAGCGAATAACAAACTTGGCAAATAATAGGAAAATAATTCATTAAATAATAGGTAAAATGACATTAATGACATCCCATGGGAATTAGACACGTCTCCGGAACATGTGATCAGTTCTCTTTCCTAATGGCTGGAGGTCCATGATGATGTTGTTGAAACTCATTTGTACAGTTTGACCCTTTTTTGTTTTTTTTCATTGTTAAATGAATTTCCTACCTCATGATTAGTAAAATAAATAAAATTTTAGCCGATGCTATATAGGAACAAATAACTTCTCAAAATAGTAATAGATAAGTTGAACTATATACGACAGTTTATTCTCGACCAAAGAAACTAACTTAGTAGATAAATGATATCGATTCTAAGTAACAAGTTTTATTTTGGGTAGTTATAATTGCCTGGCAATATTCAGATTATTAATTATATCACAGATAACAAGTTCTATAAACACGTTGAGTCAAATATACTTAGACCTCTTTTTGGATTTGTATGTAGACTTGTTGAGAATGAAATTATTATATAGTAGGAAAAATAAACTTCAAAACACTTTTTTTTTAAAACTAATTTAGAATTTCTAACAGCAGTTGCCGCTATAGAAAAGTTCGAGCTATGTACTATATAACCCACAAATTTCCTATCTCATTTTGTTAGAGGATTCTACAGTTCCATCATGTTGAAGCTAACAGCCAGCTGCATCATCCATATATACCGTCCACTATCACATATATCACCAACATCAGTTATGCTTGAGGCCACATACATACATATATATATATATATATATATATCCTATTCCACCTATGCTTTCTGTGGCATGTTTATACCAAAAAAATGGTGAAAAGATTTGCTTTCATCCAAATCAAACTTACCCTGTCTAAGTGGTTTTCAAAGAAATGGCAACTTCATGAGACTATGCCCTCTGTTGTCATTGAATCATATACTCTGTCTTTAGCCTTTTCCGCCTGTAAAAGAAATTTTAAAAAAATATAAGCACATCACCAAAAAAAGAAAAGAAAAAGATGAAATAGCAAGACCAAAGTTCACCTCTTGGTCCCAATCAGTACGAATGGTGATCATCAGTAGGGATAACACTTGAACGAAGAGTGCACATATGATACCCAGCCAGAGTCCCTATACAAAATATTGTAGTCGGAGCAGGTAAAAAGAAATCAGACCATTGCATCCTTTTTCGAGAAAATGACAAAAGTCAAGAGACTATATATGCTACAAAAGAATAGATTTATTTTACCTTGCCACCGCTGTGCAAGACAAAAGCTAGTAATATAGCTGATGGAATCCCAACTAGATAGTATGACCCAAGATTGACACAAGCTCCGATTTTCTGCCAACCACATCCTCTTGCCGTGCCTGCATCAGAGTCAGCAAATGCAGATCACTACTCGACGAAATTCTAGAATAAGCAACCCAATAAACATACTAAAACAATTGAGGAAGAAGAACCTGAAAGAACACACTGGAGTCCATCCAGAAAATTGGATGTTGCAATAATAGGCAACATGATTGCTACATATCTGACTACTTCTACTTCGTTACTATAAGCATATCCCCAAGTATTGCGTATTAGTATCAGCACCGTTCCAATTAAGATGCCCTCAATAATGGCCATTACTAACACAACACACACTGCTAATCGGGCAGTTCGCGGACGACCAGCCCCTAGTTCATTTGAGACACGAGTGCTGCAAATAAGAGAATACAATGTTTGACAGATGTCTATACTAGATTACCCTAGAATTCTGGAATTTCATAAGCACTACTCACCTTACAGCTCCACTGAGTCCAAAGGGAATCATCCATACAATTGATGCCGTGTTAAGGCTGATAAGACCGACATTAGGTTGGTTCAAACAATAGTAATGTTAAGTATGCATAAGAATTGTGAAGAGTACCCAAATTCAAAATGAAACTAACCAGATAGAGAGCACTGATGTTTCCAACTTTGGATTTGGAAGAAGACCAGATAAGAGAACCATCATTTCAAATGACCACATTTCCAAGCTGTTCATTAAGCAATATTAATCGAAAACAACATTAAGATCTCAAACTGATAGGAAGGTATGGTGTTGGTAGAAGCAACAAATGGTAAGTTTGATTTGCTGCAATTGGCACTATTAAGTCATAAGAAAATGGAATTACCAGACCATAACAGCTGAAGGAATGGCAAGTCTCAGAAAAGTGGGAATGCCATGTAGAGCCTCTTTTGAAAAGCCCGTCCAGGTTTTAGCACATGATGGAGAAAACTTCACATAAGGTGTCAGTATCAAAACACAAACCCAGTAAGATATAGCATTCGCTAAGGCGGCTCCTTTGTTCCCTAGTCCAAATTTGAATATCATAATATAACATACAAGAATATGCAGTAAAGTTGTAACTCCAGAACTGAACATCATTGGGAATACAATATTTTGGGTTTGTAAGAATCTGTTGAGGCACTGCAGAAGACCATAGGCAAAGAGGCTTGGAATCATTAACTGAGCATACTGTCCTGCTTCTGCAGATATCTCGGGATCTTGGCCTACGGCAATTAGAATGGATCTTGTGTTTGCCCAAATAACTGCAAGGGGAACGCCAACAATCATAAGAACTAGCATGGCTCTCTGCATGTGTATCCCTAACATGCGGTGTTGCTTTGCTCCATATGATTGGCCACATAAGGTATCCAATGCACTAGCCATTCCTCCCTATTTGAACCATAAAACAAGAACATCTCAGAGATAAACACACTGTCCCATAAGCTTTTGGCATCGGAAGTTGTTTGACATAATGCCAATAAAAGTATTCCGCTCTGAAATTAAGATATTATGAGTATTTGTTGGTGCTGATTAGATAATAGTTTGGAATTATAGTCATCACTGCTATTTTGTATATTAATCGGCAACTTGTGTATTTAAATCATCTGCTGTGTCCAGAGTCTTTAAAATGAAGCATTCAGAAGGCCTTCAAGTTTAGCTATATACTAATTGGCCGAAAAAAGTTTGACTATTGTTAGTGTTGCCTAATTCGTCCATGAGCTTGCCGAACTCTGTTCTGGTATGGACGACCCAAATCGTGGGTCGTAGGTCGTTCACGTACCAGAATGTGATATGTCCCGTACCCATTTTCATCATGTTAATATCCAGATTCCAGAGCAAAGAGAAATAAAACAAAGCAGTTGTGCGTAATACCTGGTTAATATTTAGACAGGGAGGTTAGGTTCACCGCTCGAGTCACCCATGGAAGAGTGAAATCTGAACTAGGTTCACCGCTTCTGGGGCTGATTCTTCCACCATGGGTGAGAGTCAGCATATTCAAAGAACCAGAAATCGGGGCCACCATCAGAGATCAACTCTCAAGCATAGATTTACAAAACCCAAACGAAATGAAAACGGTGAGGAGAGACAAGTACGGACAGTGGGAGGAGATATTAATTGGGTTTTAAAAAAATATATTGGAATTTTGTTATGGTATCTAATTAAAATATAATAATATATAATTTTATAATAATATTATAATAAATATATAATTTAATTAAAAATATATAATTATTTATTATTCAATAATTATAGTTATATTTTAATTAAAAGGCCCGAACATAAAAAATATAAAAAAAGTTTATACAAAATTTTTTTCTTTAAAAAGTGAAAAGACTAAGGAGTAGGATATACTGATTTTAGTTTTAACTTTTCAATTTTGTTTTTTGAAAAATGAATAAAGATAGAAGATATGAGGAAAAGGAAAAAAGGAAAATGAGATAATGGATATTTTAATGCATTATTTTAATATTTATTATTTTAATTATGACAATTATATTGCTTCAACAACATAATTTATATTGCTGAAAGTCTAAAACATCACATTTGTATTGTTGGAATTTGGAAATAGGAAAAAAGACTTGGAATAGGAAAGGATATATAATCAGAAACGATAGTGAGAAGAGGCCTAATTTAGGATAATTATGAACAAATTAATATTATTAAAAGTTATATTATTGCTATATTAACAAATATGTGTTCTATTCAATGTGTTATTTTAATTACAATAAATATATTACTTTCTCCCTCTATTAATCTATATCATATAAAATTATATATAAATTCTATTAAATATATAATTATATAAATTAATGTATTATAGATATAGTACAAAACTTATTTCTTGTACTGTAAATATAAATTATATAAATTAGTGTATCCTATATTCATATTATATACTGTTACTGAACTGCAAATTAGGCAACACCGAGATGCACTTGCCATAACCAAATACAAAACTAAGAATCCTATTCATTAGGAGGGTATTAAACTATCTAGATAAAATTGAAGCTAAGACTGATTCAACTTACCAGTAAGTTGAAACCAGTCACGGTTGCAAAAGATGTAGCGATAGATGCACCAGAGAGAGCTAGTTCGCCAAGATGCCCAACGAACATGACTGATATAACTTGTAGGCTGAAGTTCAGTAGATTCACAAATATCAATGGCCCTGCTAGCCATAATTGCTTCCTCACTTCTTCAAAAAGTTCGGTTCTTTCTACCTTTTTTTCCTTGTTTCGCTCTACGTCAACTTTGAATCCATCTTCCCCTGAGGTTTGAATCAACGGAGATCTTAGAGATGTCGTTTGGCCTTCTCTCTCCATTGCTGTGTTTAAAGAGAGAGAGAGGAGACACAACGAAACTAGACAGATGAAAGAGATATTTAATACGCGGGTCAGCTGACTTCTTATAATAACGAAAAGTTGAAAACACCCTTCTGCATTATTTTTATTCTCTATCCTCGAAAGTTATTTTCCTTTAAACATCCTCGATACAAATATCTGTAAATCATAAAAATATTTTCCCATTAATTATATTCATTAAAAAAATTAAAATTTGAGAAAAAATGAAAGCCACTAGCTAAAACGATATTTTAGTTCTTTCCTTGCTCCCTCGTGCATTTACATATGCATAATGCTATTACAGAAAGGAAATAAGAGCTACGTACAGCTATGAAACTGAACTATGAATGCATCGTGCATGCCATATGAAAGTGACGCAGGAGATATTAAATACGCGGGTCACCTGACTTCTTATAGTAACGAAAAGTTGAAAAGACCCTCCTGCGTTATTTTTTAGTCTCTTTCCTCGAAAGTTGTTCTCCTTTAAACGTCCTCAATACAAATATCTGTAAATCATAAAAAAAATTTCCCATTAATCATATTCATTAAAAAAATCGAAGTTTGAGATAAAATGAAAACCACTGGCTAAAACGATATTTTGTTTCTTTCCTTTCTCCCTCGCGCTTTTACATATGCAAAATGCTATTACAGAAAGGAAATAAGAGCTACGTATAGCTATGAAACTGAACTATGGATGTATGCCATATGAAATTAACACACGACATTTTTTTGGCGCATAGAATAATAGCAGCCAATAGAAGATGAGAGCAAACATTTCAACGGCTCTTTAGTTGTCCAAATTGCGGAAAGTAGTGGGCGTAATGAGTCCTTTTTCCTTATACAAAACATATATTAATACTGTGTCAACTTGCTCCATTATAGATCGTGATGACAAATCTGTCCGTATCAGATTTAAAGACAAGTCGAGCACGTCTGCGTGGAAATGATGGACAGCGACACAAAATAAGACATTCTTTTACACTAGTTGTTGTCTTCTCGGTCTTTGCAAGCCCATGATAGTTCTTTTATACTTAAATTTTCTCCATCTAAAGATTTTTTCATTAATTATGCAAATTATCAGCACACATCTCTAATTCTCTGGTTTTGAAGGACGAAAACTAAGGCCTCAATTGGAGGTTTCCTAAAGAAAGAAGCCAATCTCAACTTTGCTTCTTCCATCTTGGTCCACACTTCACCCCTATTTTACATGATATGGTCTGCTGGAAAAGAAAGGAAAGTATGTATATATATATATATATATATATTGATTATTGCTACATTCTTACAATTTCTACTTTAAATTAGCAGAAGTCAAATTGACAACCACTAATGAACTATAATTACTAAACTCGACTATTGTGACTTTTTGTAAGTAGAAAACATCCACTATACTTCTTTTGAAGATTTCAGTATTAATATTATTTATATTTTGATCAGTCAACGATTTTTGTATCAAATATATAATCCAACTCAATCATAATTCAAAATTAAATTGCATAACTTTTATTAATAATCAAATTAAAGGCGACAAAGAATAAATAGACTACTTAGTGTTCAATATTGATGTCAAAACAAGTCTTACTAATCTAACATTTAATAATTTAGAGAAAATATTCTATTTTGTGAAAAGATAACTTCACATCCATTTGTGGGAGTTTATTTTTAGGAAGGATTATCCACAACTAGGCTACCATACTTTAATAGCAAACATTATTCTTATTAAAAAGCAAAGATGAGTATATATATTTGCTCAGAATACTTGGTCAAGGAAGTAATAAAGATGACTCCAAAATGCCCAAAACTATAAATCTTACAATGGAAGAGCTCATGGATAAACATAGAGAAGAATAGACAAAAGAGGATATCAAGCTAGTTTAGTGCAACAATTATGCCATTAATATTCTTTTCTATGATGACAATAGTGAAGAATATGATTAGATATCCAGTTATAAGATGACCCAACAAATGTGAAAGAAACTTAAAGCCACTCATGAATGAACCTTAAATGTGAAGGAGAGCAATTTTAACACCCTCGCAGATAAGTATGAAATGTTTCATATGAAGAATAATAAGGGTATAGAAGATATGTATACAAGATTTGTTAGATTAGTAAGAGGTTTAAAATCTCTTGGTAGAGTCTATACTAATGGTGAGTTAAATTGAAAAATCCTTAAGATTCTTCTTGAGAGTTGGTAATCCAAAGTAGACTCTATTGAAAGCAATGGACATCTCAATATTATGACCTATGATGAGATGTAAGGGATCCTTAATGCTTATCAACAGATCCATACCAGAAGCCACAAGCAGATAATGGTTACATTAAAGGCTTTAGATACTAAACAACAATTAACTGATGAAGATCGTGATGATATAGACAATAAAGACTTAGTATTTTTCATAAAGAAACTAAAGAAGTATGCTGAGAAACAGAAGTTACACTGGAAGAAGAAAATGAACATATCAAAAGCATCCTCAACAAAGAAGAGCCCAGCAAAGCAACAATAACATGCAATAAATATGAGAAAAATAGGCACATCAGATTTGATTATCCCCACTTAAAGAAGAAGCTAGCTAAATCCTACAGGAAAAAGAAAGCAATGGCAACATAGAGCAACAATGATGATGAAAATTATGAGTTGGAATGAGATATGACAAATATGTGCTTTATGCCTTTTAAAAATAATGAGGTACAAGTTAAAGCCTCTTTATCTTATGGTGAACTTAATAAAACCTTTAATAACTTCCTTGTTGATTTAAAAAAAAAATGTTCTCCAAGTACAAGGATCTGTAACACCATGACTTCTATATCATTTCATACCATTTTATAAGCTTTGTGTTATCAATCCCACAAGAGCATATGAAAAAAGGGATGAAGATAATAGATTTTTTCGTATTGCGCTATACTTACAAATTTGCAATTTGTGTCACGTGGACCGTGTGAGCTCATGTTATGCATTCTCATATTTAATTCCATCAATATAACTCATTTACATTATAAAAACATGCCTACAATTCATGGAGACCGAAATGGAGCTCAAAATAAGCAAGCATATTTTCACCCAGATTTGCTCCATTTCTTGACCCAACTTTAAAAAATCATAACTAAATCTAGAAAATTAGAAATCATGCAATCTTAGTCATTCTGGAAAGTTTAGGATGTCTACTTCACAATAAAAATATGCCCAAGTCACAACATTCATCACACAGGACGTTTGATATCTAAAAAACTACAGAGGTCGTTGGCTGCCTGGGTGTTGTTTAGTTTACTGCTACAAATTTCTAAAATTCATAACTAATTCTATAAAAATTGAAATCACACAAGACATTCAAGAGCTCACTAAGTGTTTGGATTGGCCTCACACTTCTCCTCATGGATTTTGGACTTGCTTTACCCATTCTTTGAGCACTTTAGGCTCAACTATACTCTTGGGAGCCCACTTTGCTTTTGGGAGACTCTTTACTTTGTCTCAACCAAGCTCAAGGGTTCTTGGCTCATCCTCACCCAAGGGAAGAGTTCTTGGCCTCTCCACACTCAAGCAAACTCATACAAATATCATGGATTCATTTAAAAACATAACTAATTTTATAAAAATTAAAATCACACACATTTGGTCATTCTGGAAAGCTACAAATGATAACTTGATACTAAAAATAATTCCAGAATGAAACAGATACATTTAGCCACTGGGAACCTATGGAACAATAACTGAACTCCTGAGACGCTACTGATACTGATAGTTAATTTCAGATATGCATAACTCTCTACTCAAACCTCCAAATGAGGTGATCTCAGTGGCCACAAAAAGCTTATGACCTCTAGTTTATGCATATAAAATTTCATAAGCATTGGATACTATTTGGACATCAGGTGACATAAAACACAAAACTGTCAGTATAAATAGTACCCATACCAGAATCCATGAAAAATGCCAACTTTGAAAATTTATCAAATATTCCTTAGGTTTCTGAAAATTATGATCTTTAGATTCTCAGAATTCTCTCAATGAGACCTAATTGCATGCCAAATTCTAGATCAAGACTAGCTCATTTGGTCAAAAAGTGATATAGGGTTCTATTATGGTCAATTTTGGCTCCATATTGGGTACCAAAATTGCCAACTAGATTTTCCTTGGTCTTGACACCTTTTGGGCAAGTTTAAAAGCATGTTTAAGACTTGGGGGAGCTGCCCAAATGACCCCAAATCATTTTCATCTCATTTTGGCCTTTTCACCTCACTTATACACATTACACCAAGCTTTCTCAAATGCATACATTGGCATAAACACTCAATTTATGTTATAGAATACATACACCATACTTATTCATTTATCTATCATATAATATCATTTTTACATTTGTCCAAGGGGTCATAGACTATTTACAATAATAATATACTTCATGAAATCTCATTGTGAATCAAAAGACCAAAAATCAAGCATAAGGGTGGCAATCTTCTTTCTTCAATGTGGTTGGCTCCCATTGCCATGTCCACTTAGTCCACCTAGCATATTAGGACATTTAAGAGGAGGGAGTGAGATTCAAGAATCTCAATAGTTCATCTCCCATTCCATCACACATAATATGTGCAAACAAATTTCACAAATGCATGTATGGAGAAAGTAGAACTCATAGGCATTTTTCTTGCTTTTCTTTGCTTGCTCTTTGCCTTCTTTGGCCTCCTTACTTGATTTTGAAAATTTTCCCTCTGTTCTCCCTTCAAAACAACCTTTATAACTTCAGAAAAATCATAGAGAAGAAGAAGGAAAAAGGGAAGAAGAGGTAAGCCAAGGTGAAGCATGAAAAACCAAGAAAGTTCCTTACCTTTGGCTTGAATTTTCTCTCCCTTTTCTTCTTCTCTTTGGGCGTCTATAAGAACAGAATGTTTTTCTGTCTTGGGGTAGCAAGAAGGTCGGCCAAATAAAGGAGAAGAAGTGTGAGAAATAGAGAGAGTTCAAGAAGCTTTAAGAATTCTAATAATTCTCATTTTGCCCTTCATTGTTTGTATTTTCGTTTCTCCTTCGTTTTAGCTCCTTTTTTAGAACCGTCTTTTTCATCATAACAAATAGTTTTCTAATTTAATAAAATACCTTTGGAATCACTCAAATCAGAGTTAAAACCTTCCTGAACGAATCGGTTAAAGTTCAAGTCAATCGACATTGAAAAAATTACATCGGAGGGTCTTTATCGGTCTCGGGACTTCCTATGATTTTCAAGGCCTTTGAGAACCCCGAAGGACTCAAAACTTTCATTTAAAAAGCCCTCTTGTATGTTTTCCAAAAAGTCCACTTATTTATAAAAATGCCACTGGCCTTTCGGCAAATTTTTTGAATCATTCCAACCTTAGTTTTTAGGTAACTCAAGGCTCAAATCCTCATTTTTTGTTATTTAAAATTTTATCCAAATTTTATTTGGCCTTGAATCACTCATCTCAAGGGACTTACTTTGAAAACTGACTTATTTCAGTATTTTACAAAAAATTGGACGTTACAGGATCAACTAAAAGTGAACTCCAAACTTGAAGAGCATGTTTAAATTCTTGAAAGAAGGTTGAAATTAACCCACGAAGAGAATAAAATTTTAAAATAACAAGTTGAAATTTTAACTAAAAATTTAGCTAACTTTATGAAAGACAAAGAATCTAAATATGTTATTAGAAAAATTAAAATGTGTGTTTAATAAATAAGGAATTGATTATAGAGAAAATATTAAGTTATATAATTTTTTTTATATTAAGTCTTCATCTTCTATTTTTTGTCTTCCTTGCAATCAATCTAGCCATGCTTAGTATAAATGTAAATTTAAGAAGGGAAAAATAGTTTGGGTTCCAAAGGATATTGTTGTACTTAAAACTAATCCTAAATGACCTAAAAAGATAATACCTAAGAAAGACTAATTGCATGTTGGTATGGTTAAAAGGAAGAATATCAAAAGATGAATGATTTCTAGATAGTGGCTATTCTCGTCATATGATTGGGAATCCTTTTAAGTTTCTATCATTCACCTACAAAGAGAAAATATCAGTCATATTCAGTGGTGGAGGTAAAGGTAAAATCATCGAGAGTGATAGAGTTAAGCTTAGTGATAATTGCTGCATTGATGATATTTGTTTAGTTAATGGTTTGAAACATAATTTACTTAGTATAAGTTAATTGTATGATAAAGGCTATCATGTAGTATTTGAATCTATGCAATGCATAATCTATTATGATAACAAAGCTTGTTTATGAGATAATGACTTGAGAACATTTACATTCTTAAACCAAGTATCTTAAGTTCAAAGAACATGACATGTCTCTCATTGATTTGCAATGATTCATAGTTATGGCACAAAAAATTTGCCCATGCAAGCATGCATACTATATCTAATTTATCTAAGTTTGACCTCATAATAAGACTTCCCAAGTTAGATTTTGAAAAAGATCATTTATGTAATACATGCTAAATGAGAAAGCAAACAAGATCTTCCTTTAAATTAAAGGAAGTTGTGTCCTTAATTTAACCCCTTCAATTGTTACACATGGATCTCTTTGGCCTTACACAAACTTAAAACTTTAATGGCAAAGGCTATGTGTTTATCATTGATGACTACTTTAGGTTCACTTGGGTTCTCTTTCTTGCCCATAAGGCCGAAATATTTAAGAATTTTAAGAGCTTTTGTAAAAAGGTTTAGCAAGTATTTGGAGTGCTTATGGCAAAAAATTTAAGAGCAAATTGTTCAAAGATTTCTATAATGAATAAGATTTTAGCTAGAACTTTTCAATGCCTATAACTCCTTAACAAAATAGAGTGGTTGAAAGGAAGAATCCCACTCTTTAAGATGTGGCTAGAACCACACTTATCGATAATGATCTTTTCGAATACTTTTAAGTTGAAATTATAAATATTACTTGATATATCCTAAATCGATTTTTCATCAGACTCATTATTAAAAAAACTCCATATGAATTATAAAAAGGAAGAAGCCTAACAATAGTTGTTTTCATGCTTTTAGTTGCAAGTATTTTATTAATAATAATAAAGATAATTTGCATAAATTTGATATAGGTAGTGATAAAGGCATTTTCTTAGGTTACTCCACCATTAATAAAACATATAGAGTCTACAATAAACATACTATGATGGTAGAAGAATCCATGCAAATTGTTTTAATAAATCTAATCCTTCATTGAGAAGGTGTATAAGGTCAGATAAGGATGAAGAATTAGCAAGAACAAATAATTAAAGGTGAACTATTACAAAAGTTCAAGAAAGAAGGAATGATCCACTTGTAAATCCACTCAAAATTATAGATAAAAGTTGGAGTGAACTCAAGCTTTAAGAAAATGAACTTTAAATTGTTAACAAAGATTAAAGCATACAGCTAATCAAAGGAATTAGCCAACTGCAAATTTCTTAAGGAAGAGGTGATAAAATGCAAAATCTTCCTACTAATTAAGGTGCTGAATTCTCATCCTTAAAATGCAAGTCAAGATGCTTTAAGAAAAGATGTCAAGATACCACAAGAATGGAAGCACTCTACATTCTATCCAATACAATACATTCTTGGAAACCTAAGTGAATGATAACATGTAAATCATTATTCAAGCATAATTATAACAACCTCACTCTACTCTCATAAATAGAGCCCAATATAGCTAAAGAAAATCTTGCTGATGGAGGTTGGATTGTAATAATGCAAGAAGAATTAAATCGATTTGAAAGAAATCAAGTATGGGAGTTGGTAGAGCCACCCAAAAGAGCTTGAATCATTGGCATAAAATGGTCCTTTCATAATAAGTTGGGTGAGCAAGGTAACATAATAAAAAATAAGGCTAGACTTACAGCATAAGGTTTCACTTAACAAATGGTAATAGATTTTGATAAAACCTACACCCCTATTGCTAGATTTAAATATGTTAGAATGTTGCTTGCATATATTTCATATATAAAATTTAAATTATTTTAAATGGATGTAAAATGTATTTTTCTTCATGGTTTTATAAATGAAGACGTATATGTCAATCAAATCCCCCATATTTGAAGATGATAAGTTATCCAAATATGTTTACAAACTTACTAAGACCTTTTATGGCTTTAAGCAAGCTCAGAGAGCTTGGTATAAAAGATTGATCACTTTTCTCTCAGAAAACAAGTTTTCAAGAGAAAAGTTAACACCACTCTCTTCATAAAAAAAAACTAAAATAAAATTTTTTTGCACAAAGATATGTAGATAATATTGTATTTGCTAGTACTAATGAGTTGTTGTGTAAAGAATTTTCTAAGCTAATGAAGGAAGAGTTTGAAAAAAAAACATGATGGGTGAGATGAACTTCTTTCTTGAACTTCAAATTAAACAGACTAAAAAAGAAAACTTTATCAATCAAGCTAAATATATAAATGAGTTGATTAAAGAATATGGGTTTGAAATTTACAAAACCAATTGGTACTTTGATATGTCTCGACTTAAAATGTGCAGGTATAGAGATATGATTGGCTCATTAATGTATTTAACTATAAATGTGCTAGA
This sequence comes from Erythrophleum fordii, assembly GCA_032878935.1. NCBI lineage: Eukaryota > Viridiplantae > Streptophyta > Magnoliopsida > Fabales > Fabaceae > Erythrophleum > Erythrophleum fordii. The sequence continues at coordinate 48,527,458 of JAVQMF010000054.1, forward strand.
TTTCAAGCTAATATAAAAAAAATTACATTTTATAGCACTTAAAACTAATCTTTAGGTATCTTGTAGTTATTCATAATTATGAAATGTAGTATCCTTAGATTAATTCTTTTAATATAATAGGATATACAAATGAAAACTTTGTAGGTGACAAATTAGATAAGAAAAGCACTATTTTTTATTGTCAGTTTCTTGGAAATGCATTAATGTCCTAATTCAGTAAGAAGTAAAGTTTAATAGCCCTCTTGACAGCTAAAGCAAAATTCATGGCTATAGGAAGTTGTTGCACTCAACTTTTATAGATGAAATAATAACTTGAAGGCTATTCACTATATTACAACCATATTCCCATATTCTATGATAAAATTCAAGTGTAATCTACCTTTTGCAAAATCATGTTCATCACTCACGGATAAAGTACATAAAAATAAAGCATCACTGTATAAGGGATCATATTCAAAAAGGTGATGTGGAGGTATCATATGTCCAAACTCAACATCAAATTGTTGATATTTTCATGAAATATTTGCTTAAAAATCAATTTGTACCCTTTAAAAAAGAAATATGAATAATTGATAATATATAATAATTTCCTTGTGCTTTCTTGCTTTAGAATTGCTTATCTTCAGTAAACTCACTTGTACGTTCAACTTATTGTGTGTACTTAACCTTTCCATATACTTAACTTTTCTGTGTTTGTGATCATTTAACTTTTACATGTGTTTTACTCATTATTTGTGTTTGCTTAACTTTTCAAATTTTGGGTTCACTTAACATTTTTGTTGCATGCACTTTGTTTGTTATTTATGTTTACTTAACTTTTATTCTTTTAACTATGCTTATATGTGTGGTAGTTAAGTTAACTATGTATGCCATATGCATAAATATTATTTATTATTTGTTAATTTAATTCTTTGAAATTAATTCATAAAATTCTTAAGGCTTAAAGTTCATAATTCTAATAGCCTATTTAAGTGACATGTGTTATCAATTTTAATCAAGACAATTCTAATATTGTAAGACACACCATTTAGCTACACAGAAACAAAGTGTCATCTTCATACTTTAAAGCCATTCAATTTCTATCTCTCTTTCAAAGTACTAATAAGAACTCAAAACCTTAATGGTCTTTGAACATAGTGCTTAATTGGTTCACATTCTACAGGAAAAGAACATACAAGAGAAAGAAGTTCATTGTACTGCTTGACATTAAGGATCCACCTTGAAAGAACGATCAATTAAATAAGATGTTGAAAGATTAAAGACCAACCTCAAAGAAAACATCTAAGGCTCAAAACCCTAAAAGAAAGAGAAAATCTAAAGAAAGTCAATATGAGCTTTCTAAGAAGGAGCCATGATTATCATATAAGGTTAAGATTTCTAAGGCAGTAGGAAAACCTTTTCTGGCCACAAATTGTAGTATCATAGGAAAAAGAGAAGCAAAAAGTTAAAGGTACTAAACCCTTGCCTCACTTTTGACTAAGAAAAAAATTATTATCACTATTCTAGTTGACTGAAGCTCTTGATAGGTACCTATTAAAATTTGACTTTCGATCAATAGCCTTAGGCTAGTGTATAGATTTTGAAATGTTGTCCTAGCTCAACTACAACATTAAGTCATTGTTCACAACTTAGAACTAGTTCCCCCTTGTCTCTCTTAGTGAGCTAGTATGTGATGATATAGTGCGACTATATAATGCCAATCTTATGGTAATTGAGTTTTGTAAAGCCGTTATATCTATGGTAAGCTATATAGTGGTTGCCATTGGGATTGCTACTTTAGAATAACTTTTGATGTATCTTATTCCAAACTTAAAAATTTTCATTTTGATTGATGGTCATGGTCCAAAGAACAAAAGGTAAACTATAATGAAAAGGTAGACTCTTTAGTTAAGCAAAAGGACTTGTTAAAAGGAATAAAGGTAAATGCTCAAGCTCTATTCTTTAAGCACAGAGTGGTAGCTCACATTATTGGCACCACTTTATTTTCAAGGAATAAGACGCTTGATATTTTGTTAAAAGAGATGTATTCTAGACATACTACTTTAAGAACAGGTTAAATGTTTATGTGTACTTTTGGATGATAAAATTTATGGAAGAAACAACAAAGATCAAACTCAGGATAACTAGTATGCCTTATGGGATGCACTTGACAAGGATCTTTAAGAAGCAAAAAGTAAATCTTAAAGGCTTTGATTCAAAGACTATTAAGTCAACATATAATGTTACTTCTATCAAGTGCATGAATTATGTTTATATTAATAAAGACTAGGTTCATCAATGTGATATGGTGGAATATATAATAGATCCTACAACATTTATGGTTATGGCATTAAATCTTCAAGTCTCCTTTCCTCTTAAACCTTAAGGAAAAGCTAGCTCTTCCAAATGGCCTTTACTTGGAGTTAAATCTTCTTTAGAGCATATCGCTGAGAACAATTATTTTCTTGAAGAAGAATCATCTATTGAAGCATAAGTTGAAATAAAAGTAGCTGACTAAATCAATAAGCCTATCCTTCATGCACCTTCAATAAGAGTTCAAAGAGCAATGCAACCAAGACTAATTTCCATTAGAGCTTTAATAACCTCCTTGATGCAGTAGTACATAAAGAGGCAACTTCAACCACTATTACCTCAACTAGGATTGATGAATCTTACTTAATTCGTGCTAAGGTTGTGAATGCCTATGTTTCAAATGAACCTTTAGTTCAAGTCATTGGCATTATTTCTCCACCCAAGCTAGTTAAAGATGAAGGAAACCTCACTTAACTTTTTGTCTTAAAAGCAAATCCTAAAGTTAAGGAAGAAAATGTTGAAGTTAACATAATTAAAGAAATTGAGGTTTAAGCACTTAAAGTTGAAGTTTAGAGATGGAAGACAGAATTGAGCAGTTTGAACTATAGATAACTTCACTGGCAGAAGCAATTGTCATTGAAACTCTGGCAAGTTCATATCTTAAGCAAAATGTATTGAAGGATGAATTGTTACCCTATCTGTGAAATTGGGTCTTTTTCATCTCATGAACTTTTCGTTCACTTGGCTTCACATCTACTCCCTTTAAATAACTTACCTTAACTTCCTTCTTTGAGTTAATCAGTTCCACCCTCTAGTACTTTACCACCCATTAACTCGACTTCCTCCTTTGTTGAACCATCTATCATTCAAGTGATTCAATAATAACTTGGCTCCTTAACATATTCAGTCCAAGAGCTTAAGCATTAATATGATTGCTTGTCTACTAAACTTAGGGAAACTAAATAAGAGTTTTAGGCCAAAAAGGAAAACCTGCAACAAAGGTTACGAGCTTTTGATGCTTCACTAAATCAATAAAATCAAGTGGTGATTCAAGCCTTCGAGGCAATAACCAATTAGCTTTAAGACATCTAGACACATCTTGATAACTTATAATCTTATGATCTTTAGGATTTTTGAATTGCTTATGATGGCTAAATTTTTATAACATTTTCTTTATGTTCTGCTTTAAATTTTTATCTATTGATGATCTAATATTAGTTAATTGTTCTTTGCTAATAATTCTTGACTGCATTTTTACTATGCTTGTTTATTTTGGCGCTAATAGAAAAAGGGAGAATATCTGAGCCAAAATTATTTATGTCTATGCTTAACCTTAAATTTTACCTATTGGCTGAACTTAATTTAACTCTATCATAAATGGGGAGAATATTTGCTTATTGATTGATGTGCTTAACTTAACTTTATCTATGCATGAGCTTAACTTAGTTTTGCATGATGGTTGCGTTTAACTTTAAACTTAACTTTATATCCTACCTGCTCTTAACTCTTTGAATTTGTCTATGCTGAATTATGAATATATGACTTGGCCCATAATTTTGATGGTTGCGCTTAGCTTAACTTTATCTATGTTTGAGTTTAATTTAGCTTTGCATGCTAGTTGTGTTTAACTATAAACCATATATACTGCTTACTCTTAACTCTTTGAATATGTCTACAGTAAACTATAGATATATCACTTGCTCATGACTTTGATGGTTGTGCTTAACTTAACTTTATCTATGTTTGATCTTAACCTAACTTTGTATGTTGCTTGCACTTTACTCTGAACTTAACTTAATCTTATATCTTACTTGCGCTTAACTTTTTGACAACTTTAGATATAAATATAATATATATATATATATATATCAATTATTATATTTAAATATTTTGTTATCTTATGTTTTTGCCAATGGAAGCTAACATTTAAGGGGAGCTCATTATAATCTTTTAATAGGTTTTTCATATGTAATTTTGCTTATAGATGTTGTTATCATCAAAAGGGAGATATTGTTGGTCCAAAATTTGCAAGGCTTGATAATTCCACTTGGCCTATGAATATGATGATAATAAAACCTAAACTTTTAATATATGAGAAATTATAATTAAAACTTAACCTATTAAATTTTGTCTCTTAATTCGTATGAATTTTATCAATAAATTAATAAAAAAATTTCATCTATTGTTGCTTTTCTAACGATACAAATGGAACAGGGTATATTTGTGCCAACTTTATTATCTCTCTTCTATAACTAACCATTTTAATGTAAGAAAAGAATAGACTATTTGTTTAACTTATGAAGTAAGCATTCAAAAGCATCATTAAAGTTGAAACAAACACCTTGCACTGTGTGGTGTCATTAAGAAATAAGAGATGAATGTTAATTGTGTACATATTTTGTTCTAGTTAAAAAGTTCTTGCACTTAATGCTCCATTCCATAGAAACAAAGACAATATTAGTAACAATTACAAATTAGTGAAAAAAATATAAATGCGTTGAAAGTTGAAGAGCAAAGTAGTAAGGAAAATCATTACAAATTATTTAAGTATTCAATAGCATTTATTTCTTTAAAAATATTTTGAGTCTTTAATTTATTAGATTTAAAAGAAATATTTATTAAGCAATTTTGTAATTTCATGTTAGATTGTAAAAATTTCTCTCCTTAATCTTTATTGTAACTCCATAGATATAAGAGTAAGTTAAGGGTAAGTTTATGTAAAACCCTATGTTAAAGTATGTTGAAGGTGGACTTGTATAAAATTGTAAGTGAGTAAGTTGAAGGTAAGCTTAGAAAAACCTTTGGACGAGTTAAATTGAAGGTTAATATGTATTGTAACTTGTTGATTTAAGTGAAGAATTTTTTTTTTAAAATTTAAAGGAACTAGATATAAGTTAGAGGGACTAAACCAAGATAAATTGGCGTATGTTATCTCTCTCCTTAAACTTCTATTTATTTTTTTCTTTCAAACTAACTCATCTTGCAGCGTGCATTCAGCTTATATTTTTTGTACTATCTTTCATATGACATTACTTTCATATCTAAGTAAGGATCATATTACAAAACATTCATTTAATATGATTTGCTGTCTCCTTAACTTTATCTTAACTTAAATTGTAATTATTTGTCAATTATTTTCACTTTCTGTATTACACACTTACTCACTTTCTTCTAAGTATATTTATCAAATATGACATGAATAAAAAAAAAGGGAAGGAATTTGTGCAGGTGATCTTAAAAACTTCAATCTAATAAAGTAGATAAGAAATTGAACCATATTATTTATTTTCTTGAAAAAGAATAGTTTTGAAGCATGAAAATTATTTTTTTAGTTTCATAAATTTATTTTGTTTCAATTTAATCATTAAAGTTTCAAACATTTAATTTCATCCTTTTTTTCAAATGTCCTAAATTTTAGTAAAAGAATTATTTGACTTGGCATCACATGTTGTTTTACGTGCAAAATAAAATGCTGACATAGCGACTCAATATACTAGACCATTTTGCTTTTTCTAATCTTTGCAACTCCCAAAAGTTCACGTATCCATCAATTTCGCTTCAAACCTATATGTGTAAAACGGTATTTCGGTTTGAATTGGCTTTGACGTTAACGTTTAACTCATAAAAACAAGTGAGATGCCATGTCAAACACTTTCATCAATAAAAGTTTATGGCGTCCCGGAAAATGATAAACTTGAACCTTTTTTTCAAAAGTTTGAAGATTATATTAAACCAAAATAAACTTATGAAACTAAAACAAAACCCAAGTGAAATTTTAGTGACTAAAAGTAGACTTTTGCCTTGTTTATTTATACTTATACATACATTTACATATATTAACCAATTTAATATGCTAAAATAATTTGTAAAAAATTTAAATAGCATTGGATTGCTTTTAAATTATATTATTAATAGTTGTTTGTGACATTTGATTTTTCATTGTGATTTATATGAATAGATTTTATTTAGATGAATCACAACTTAAAAAAAAAATCTCAAAATTTATTAAGGGTAAATTAGTTTGAGGATTTAAGTATCTTATCAAATTCATTTTAAAATTTACCCACTAAATATAAGTTTGGAGATGAAGATTATAATACTCTATTTATGTCTCATTTATAATAATCCTATTTATAAAACAAAACAAGATTTTCTTAAGATGAACCACGCATATAGATCATTTGCGCATCTGCACAGAGGATACACATAACTTATGAGTAATAGAGATTAAATTTGAATAATTTAAATTTCATATCTTTTTTTGTTATTTGTTTAATATTGATAACTATTTTTTTAAAATTGATAATTAAAAATTATTTTTATTATGTGTTCTATATTTTTTAAAACAAAAAATATATATATGTTAAATTTAAACTGCTCGTATCAAATTTAAATAACCCCCGAACAAAGCGCATCCTCTGCGCAGCCGCATTTGATGAACCACCAACGAAAGTACCTACCAAATAATCAGAAGATTCAACTCCACATAGTAGAGATAGGCAACTTGGCTGAAAGCACCCCATGGATTTTGGAATAGATGAATAAACTCTTTTAACTTATCGCTATACTCTTCTTTACTGAAAAGACTAGATGCCATTGCTATGACCCCAATGAGATGTACATATCTTCTGTTGTTAGATCTTTCAAAGGAACCATTTCAACGTTTATTATTAAACTCCAAAGCTACGAATCCCGTTCAGCCTTTTCTTCTCTGTTATCGTTGATATTGTTTAATTTTTGCCACCCAATAGCCCAGTAGGCTGCTTACGGAGTCCCACCTTGCTAAATTAACGAAGCAACAGAGCAGATTGCAGAAATACAAGCCAAGAAAAGGGCCTTTCTCAAAGAATACCTTTTTCTGCCATATGTCACTAATGCTTCCCACTTCTACAAAGGTAAGTGCATCCGACCAATTAGAGTCTAACATATATCCCCAAAGGAATTCGGAGTTCCTTTTCCTTGACTTATAACTATATTTATTTTAATTAAAATATAATAACTTATTTAACTGATATAAAATTAGTTATTTTTAATTTAAAATAAATTAGATTTATAACGTTCAATATAAAATAAATAACACTAAAATATATTTTTTAATATAAACATATATTTTAATGAGTTACACTTTTAATAAAAAATTAACATTTTTAAAGATATTTTTTATTGATCACATTTTAATTTTAAAATAAGTTTGTATATATTTTCATAATAGGAGAGAATAATTTATCTTAATAATTATGATAAAGTCTATGATTTGATATGCAAGATGCAATCGGTTGTCTTGGTAGAAATCAAATCCTCTACTATGAAAGGATTGTGATGTGGCCCAAAAATAGCCTATTTAGTCTTTCTTTTTATTTTGTTAGTTTTTTATTAAATTTTAACCAATCCTCACTGGAATAACACCTGTCACAATAGAGGATTGGGTTTCATGTTGACGTTTTAACTAATATAACAATAATATTTTATCTCTTTATTAGCCATTTGAAAAAAAAAAATAGACATTTCAATATAGAGATAGTATAAAATTCATGTATTACCAACATATTAAAAAGATAATACAAACATGCTAAGCCAAAAAATGTTACTTGTAATTATGTCCATATCAATTTTTTAAAAATCAAATTGATTATTAAACTAGTGAAAGTACTAATTTTTAATTTATTGATTTGACTACAATTAAATCACAGTTGAAATAGTTGATAATTAAATATATTTATAAATTTTAAATATGACTAATTATTAATTTTAAATATTAATAAAGATGAAAGAGTAATTTTAACCAAACACCTTAATATCTATGGGAGATGTGTTAAAAGATAAAGTATGATAGATAACAAATATTGAAAATGGCTAAGTATATGTGTTTTGGTTTTTTTATATTCTCTTTTCTTTATTGTCTTATATTTTCAATTTTTTAAATTTGTTCAAGATAAAATGAGAAATAATCTAAGAAAAAATAAACTATGAACTAGTCCAATTTTGATCACTTTAACTTATTTTTAATCAATTTGATTGATTTTAAATGATGTTTTAGTATGTCAATTTTATAGGTCAATCCAACCAATTTAATAAATAACTCACCAAACTTTAACTGATTTGATTAGTTTTGGTCCACTTTTAATAACAGTAATCCATATACATAAAACATGAATTTATATAGTAATGACCACCTTAATTATTATTATGTGAGTGAATATTAGCATATGGAAACGTTAAATGGAATTAGTGGAGTACAAAACTCTTTTTTAAATAAAGCAAAACCACTTCTTATTCCTCAGGTGTTTTTAAAGTAAATTATACATATCTCTTTTAAATTTTATTAATATATTTTTTAATTTCAAAACATACATAAATTTTGTTTGAAACAAAAAATATATTATATTTTAATCTAATAATAAAGATTTAAAATTAAAATAAAGTATAAAATAATTTTATTTTAAAAAATTATATGTGTTTTAAAAATAAGAAAATTATATAATTTTAATAAAATTAAAAAAAATAAATATAATTTACTCGAAGTTTTTTTCTTCTCATTCTTGTGGTCTTTCCCAAAAGAATCGGGCCTGAAGAGCAAAGAGAAGGGTAGGCCCAATGATCCTTCTCGATCCAACTTCCTTTCTTTCCTTCGAGTTGTCTAGGGTTCCTCCTCTACGATTTGATCTTTCCTGACCTCTCCCCCCCCCATTTGCCCAAATTTCCTTTACAAATTTACGGTTTCGCCCACTCCCCGGTTCTCCCGCTCTTGACCTTTTACTATTTGTTATCAATGGCAGCTGTTGCGGTACCCCAACAACGAGCCTCGAAAACCGAGTCCTATGTCGATAACAAGCACAAGGAGGATATCCGACATGCCAACATCGTTGCCGCTCGAACCGTGGCCAATGCCGTCCGAACCAGTCTAGGTCCAAAGGGTATGGACAAGATGATTTCTATTGCTTCTGGCAAGGTCATTATCACCAATGATGGTGCCACCATTCTGAACAAGACGGAAGTCCTTCAACCCGCTGCAAAAATGCTAGTTGAGCTCTCTAAGTCCCAGGATGCCGCTGCCGGTGATGGCACTACCACCGTGGTTGTAATCGCCGGTCCCTTCATGAACAATGTCTTTCACTTTTGTTGCATGGGATTCATCCAATCGTGATTTCAGATTCGCTTCACAAGGCCTCAATTAAAGCCATTGATGTGCTTATGGTTATGGCTGTGCCTGTTGAGCTTTCCGACCGTGAATCTTTAATCAAATCTGCTAGCACTTCGCTTAACAGCAAAGTGGTTAGTCAGTACTCGATGCTATTGGCACCGCTTGCTGTTGACGCTGTGTTATCGGTTGTTGACTCAGTGAAGCCTGACATGGTCGATCTTCGTGATGTCAAGATTGTAAAGAAGCTTGGTGGGACGGTCGATGACACACAACTTGTGAAGGGATTGGTGTTTGATAAGAAGGTTAGTCTGATAGGAAAATAAAATATTATTCGGGGTATTTTTGTCTTTTTATGTTTACTGTATTTCTGTTAAGATCGTTACTGTGAGTTGTTATGTGCGCGCGACTCCTATTAAGCACCGGGCTGTAACCGTATGAGAGGCATGAGAATAGTGCGTTTGGATCCTGTGCGCATGATGCACACAATGTGCGCATCCATCTGAACTGTCCAGATGTGATCTGGATGGTCCAGATTTCATATAATTTTTTTTTAAAATTTAATTTTTTTTACTTTCATAAGGTGAAAAATGAAAAATATAACTAATTTTATAATTGAAAAGTATTTAAAAAATAATTTGTTGCATCAAAAAAATAAAAATTTTGTTTTATAAAATATGGACCATCCATATCTAATCTGGATGGTCCAGATAGTGTGCGCATCCCAACCTATGCGCAGAGGATCTAGGTCAGAGAATAGTGGACTTTTCTTTGTATCTTCTCGTTCTTCTTCTCCTCTCCTTCTATTTTCTTTCTCGACTTTCACCTCCTTTCTCTTGATTCTTATCACCTAGTATCAGAGCATACGTTCCTGATGCCTGAGGGAACATGAGCCCAAGTTGCTATGCGTGAAGTAGAGGAAAGAATGAGGTTGGAGATCGCTCATCGGATGGGTCGATTGGAGGAACAGGTTGATGGACTACAAGGGGTGAGAACGGAAGTAATTGCGTTGCAAGATCTAGTGCGCAGAATGGCCGTTCAAGTAGCTAATATGACTGTTAATAGGGATTGCGATTGCAATCACAATGATGGTCGAGATGGTGACTACCAACACCCAACTAGATATACAAAACTGGACTTCCCTAGATTTTCAGTTGATGACGTGGGTGCTTGGATTGCAAAGTGTGAGTGATTCTTTACACTAGATGGAACTCCGGAAATTCGAAAAATAGTGATGGCTAGTATTGCATTAGATGACGGAGCTTATAAATGGTTTCAACACTTTGAAAGGAGTCAGAATGGTGTAGTTCCGTGGACGGCCTTTGTTGAAGCAATTCGAATTCATTTTGGACCACTTTATAATGATCCGATGGAAGAATTGATGCATTTACAATAGAGGGGGTCAGTATCGGAGTATTAAGCTGAGTTTGATAATCTAATATGTAAATTGGACCTATTAGAAGCAAGTAAGCTGAGCTGCTTTATTGGAGGACTCAAGCCAGAATTGGCATTGGGGGTTAAGTTGCTTCGTCCACAGACTCAACTGGGGGCTAGCAAATTAGCCAAGTTGCAGGAATTGAATTTGGATTCATTGCATTAATACACGAGGAATATGCTCGGAGGTAAGTACCTTCCTAATTCCTCTCAGGGACTGCTGCCTACTCTCTCCCCATTAAGAATTGTGATTCCTTTTGAGACACCTAAGAAATGGAATTCACTTGGCAATATTAATACTGCATTGGTGCTAGCAAATCACAAGAGTTCCGATGCTCTAATGGCTAATCCAGCTAAAGGTATTCTAGGTAGGCCAAAAATGATTTTTAAACAAAAGTTAACTCCAGAAGAATTGGATGATTGCAGAACTAAAAACTTATGTTATTACTGCTGAGAGAGATATTCCTCGGGCCATTAGTGTACACAGAGAAGGAAACTACAAATCTTTCTAATGGAAGTGGAGGATGACTCTCCCTCCTCTGGAGGAAGTGGAGGAAGTGAGTTACATATGCTTGGGGATGATGATGATGGTAGGGATATGGGGGAACAACAGACAACCCATTTTATCTCTTAATGCCATGATTGGTACTGTATCTTATAGCACTATGCGCATTAGAGGAAGAATAAGCAAGAAGTGGGTGTATATCTTGATTGACATGGGTAACACTCACAATTTTTTGGACGCTTCAGTGGCTAGAGATTTGAATGTATCTATTCAGCTGATCAATCCACTCATTATAGCAGTGGCCAATGGCAACCACCTCTTAGGAACAGAGAAGGTAGCTGATCTCTAGTTTGTAACTAATGTTATTTTATTACCTATGGCTGGATGTGATATGGTATTGGGCATGCAATGGTTACGTGGATTGGGAATCATATAATGGGATTGCAAAAACTTAATTATGGAGTTTTGTTGGAGGGGCAAGAACGTTAAGTTGGCAGCTAGTCCACCTATGAAAAATAGAGTTATTGACAATGACAAAATGTTTCTCCTGTTGCAGGCTTCCATGAATCTCATTGGCTTCCAATTGGTTCCTTACTCGACTATAGCATATTGCCATTCAATAAGCGCTAAGACAGAGGAAGCGCTTCCCACTAAACTTATGCAGTTGTTAAATGAGTTCCAAAGGGTGTTTGAAGAACCCCAGACCTTACCTCCCAGCAGGGGTGCATTTGACCATCAAATTGTACTAAAGGAAGGCACTAATCCAGTTAACGTTCGCACATATAGGTACCCCGCAATGCAGAAGGATATCATCAAAATCATGGTACAGGACATGTTAGAGCAAGGCATCATTCAGCATAGTTCATCACCATATGCTTCACCGATGGTTCTAGTTAAAAAGAAGGACGGTAGTTGGTGTATGTGCATTGATTATAGAGCTTTCAACAAGGCTACAGTTCGTAACAACTTCCTCATTCCTTTCATCGAAGATCTACTGGATGAATTGGTGAAGGCCAGAGTATTTTCTAAATTGGACCTCTGCTTCGGTTACCACCAAATTCGCATGTGTAATGGCGATGTTCATAAGACCGCTTTTCAGACACACAAGGGGCACTATGAGTATTTGGTCATGCCATTTGGCTTAACCAACGTGCCTTCCACGTTCTAAGGAATTATGAACTTTATCTTCAAGGACCTTCTACGAAAATTTATGTTAGTATTTTTCGATAACATCCTTGTGTATAGCCAAGATTTGCTCTCACATATTAATCACCTTTGTACTGTACTCCATATTCTACACTAGAACCACTTCTACGTTCGGAGTTCGAAGTGCGCTTTTGCAACCCAGAGTATCGAATATCTGGGGCATGTTATCTTTGAGGGGAAGGTGGTAGCTGATTCCTAAAAAATTTAGGCTATCTCCAATTGGCTAGTACCTACTAACTTGAAGGATTTATGCGGGTTTTTGTGGCTCTCAGGATATTATCGTAGGCTCATTCGTTTCTATAGTATTCTGGCTAGACCATTAACAGACTTACTAAAGAAGGATGGATTTGTTTGGTCATTGATGGCTGAGGAGGCTTTTCAATCCTTAAAGCATGCTCTAATGAATACACCGATACTGGCTCTTCCTGACCTGTAGCATCCTTTCACGGTGGAGACAGATGCATCTAGTTTCGACATTAGAACAATTTTGACCCAATTTGGTCATCCCATTGCATATGTGAGCAAGGTGTTGTCTCCTAAACTCTAACTGCTATTTGTCTATGATTGTGAGTTGCTAGCCATTGTCCACGCTGTCTCCAAATGGCATCAATATCTCAGCATCCAACCCTTCGTTATTCTCACGGACCATAAGAGTTTAAAATTCTTGCTAGAGCAACGTCTCTCTATGCCTAATCAGTACACATGGATTACCAAGTTGATGAGACTTCAATATGAAATCAAATATAGAAAGGGAGCTAACAATGCAGCTGCAGATGCTTTTTCCCGAGCTTCTTACGGTGATCTGCTGCAATTGAGTGTATCTTCGATATCCACTGAGTTATGGGATCTCATTCAGTAACAATGGACCACTGACCCCACCCTTCAACAGCTTATTGCTGACTTGCAAGCTAATCATACTTCTCATCCCAAATATCAATAGCATAAGAATACACTCCTCCGTAAGCGAAAAATCGTTATTGGACCTCATCAAAATAACTTGAAACAACTCATCTTGCAGTAGTTACACTCAGGTGCGAAAGGAGGACATTTAGGAGCCAAGGCTACGTACCATTGCATCAGAGCCATTTTTTATTGGAAGGGTATGATGTCGAACATCAAGGCTTTTATTCGACAATGTGAAACATGTATGAGGTGTAAATACGAAACCGTAGCTTACCCTGGACTCCTTCAATCTCTACCTCTTCCACAAGGAGTTTGGCAAAGCATTGCTATGGATTTCATCAAAAGGTTACCTAAGTCTGATAGGAAGGATGCCATTTGGGTCATCATTGATCGTCTTAGCAAGTATGCCCACTTTCTTCCTCTGGCTCATCCCGTAACTGCTGCGCAACTTGCTCAATTTTTCCTTGATAACATTTACAAACTCCATTGTGTGCCTGCCAACATAGTAAGTGACAGAGACCCATTGTTCACTAGTAAATTTTGGCAAGAGTTCTTAATGCGTTTGGGAATTGAGCAACAGATGTTTATGGCATATCATCCCCAAAGTCATGGCCAGAGTGAAGTTCTCAAATGTTGCTTAGAACACTACCTTCGAAGCTTCTATTGGCATTCTCCAAAAGCTTGGGCCCACTAGCTACCCCTTGTAGAGTGGTGGTACAACACCACCTACCATACTTCTATTGGGACTACCCCTTTCGAAGTTATGTATGGCTAACTCCCTTCACTTCAACTACCTTACCTTTCTCATGAATCGGCAATGGAAACCATTGACCGCTCCTTCTCTGCTCGTGAGTGTATGATGACCCTGCTGAAACACAACCTCACTTTAGTAGTTAACCGCATGAAACAATATGCAGATAAACATTGTTCTGAATGCCAGTTTAAAGTGGGAGATTGGGTTTTTCTTAAGCTACACCCTTATCGACAGACCTCTGTTGCTCGTCGTAGTTTAGAGAAGTTAGCGCTGAAGTTTTATGGACCTTACTAGATAGTGGCCCGAGTAGGTGAGGTCGCTTATACTTTAAATTTACCAGCTTCCTCAAAGGTCCATCCTACTTTTCATGTATCCCTGTTGAAGCTGTGCTCTGGTTCACATGTTCGTGTCCACCACCTACCTGATGAGTTGGACTTTATTCTATCGTCTAAAGAACCACACGTAGTGTTGGATCACCGCCTAGTTCTTAAACAAAATCGCGTTGTAACTCAGGTTTTGGTTCACAGGAAGGGAGAGTTACTAGAGGACGCTACTTGGGAGTCTTGGCAGGAGTTTCAGCAGAGCTACCTAGTTTTCGCTCAGTCTGTACATCCTTGAGGTCAAGGATGTTGTTAAGGGGAGGGTATTGATAGGAAAATAAAATATTATTCGGGGTATTTTTGTCTTTTTATGTTAACTGTATTTCTGTTAAGACCATTACTGTGAGTTATTATGCATGCGCGACTCCTATAAAGCATCGGGTTGTAACCGTATGAGAGGCATGAGAATAATGGACTTCTCTTCGCACCTTCTCGTTCTTCTTCTCCTCTTCTTCTATTTTCTTTCCCGACTTTCACCCCCTTTCTCTTGATTCTTATCATAGTCACACTACTGGAGGACCTACATGCATGGAAAATGCAAAGATTACTGTGATTCAATTTCAGATTTATCCCTCGAAGAATGATATTGAATAGAGCATTGTGGTTAGTGATTACTCCCAAATGGATGGAATATTGAAAGATGAAAGGAATTATATTCTAAGCATGATTAAGAAGATAAAAGCAACAGGTTGTAATATGTTGTTGATTCAGAAGAGCATTCTGAGAGACACCATGACTAACTTGTCTTTGCATTACCTTGCTAAAGCAAAAATCTTGGTCATTAAAGATGTGGAGCGAGATGAGATTGAATTCATACAAAAACTCTGAATTGTTTGCCTATTGCAAATATTGAGCATTTCCGTGCTGAGAAGCTGGGTCATGCCGATCTTGTTGAGGAGGTTTCTCTTGGGGATGGGAAGATTGTTAAAATTACAGGTATTAAGGAGATGGGGAGAACTACAACTGTGCTTGTCCGAGGATCAAACCAGCTGGTGATAGATGAAGCAGATTGGAGTTTGCATGATGCGTTCTGTGTTATTAGATGTTTGGTCAACAAGAAGTTTTTAATTGCAGGCGGTGGTGTACCAGAGATTGAGCTGTCGAGGCAATTGGGTGCCTGGGCAAAGGTGTTACATGGGATGGAAAGCTATTGTATTCGAGCATTTGCTGAGGCACTGGGAGTCATCCCCTATACCTTAGCTGAGAATGCAGGTTTGAATCCCATTGCCATTGTTACTGAGCTGCGGAATCGTCATGCACAGGGTGAGATAAATGCAAGAATTAATGTGAGGAAGGGACAGATTATGAACATCTTAGAGGAGAATGTGGTTCAGCCACTACTCGTGAGCACAAGTGCTATAACCTTAGCAATAGAGTGTGTGCGGATGATTTTAAAGATTAATGATATTGTTACTGTGAGGTAGTGTCATTTGAACAATGACAGAAATTTGGAGAAAATTCGAATGATCATGTTTTATGAATCACTAGTTTACAGTCTTCAAGTGATAGTGGTTAAGTAATTTTCACTTTCTTTGGCTGTTGTTAGGTCTGAAATTTAAGTCTCCTTATTATGCTTCCAAAAGTATTCATTAGTCATTCTACGTAATGTGCATTAGGAGTTTATCAGTTGTTAGATCTTTTTCCCAGAGCCAATGCCATGTAGTTATCATAAATGTCCCTATCCCATAGTCGTAGGTGTATACTTGTATATGACTTCGAGTTCAATTGGTGCTTAATGAACGAATTAAATTCTTTATGATCTATAGGGATTGCATGGATTGTGTTCTGAATAACTAATGCCACTGAGCTGTGCTGCTTAAGAATATGAAGTTAATCTAGGTTAGCCTATAATATGCATGTACACTTGAGCTGTTGGAACTTGGAAATGTCAAAAAATTTGTAAGTGACACATGTTCCATTGGTTGCGAAGTTAATGAGTAGCCAACTAGATGCTCATGTGAATATTGGATAAAGACTCTGTTGCAACCTTTTCCATCAGCTGGATTTGGTGGGAAGAATGTCCTGGAAAAAACCATGATGGCTTTCTTTTTTGCCTCTTGTTTCCTCTTTTTAGGCCATGTCTTTCATATGTACTTGGGGATCAGCAGTTCAATTACTATACCAGTGAAGTGCGGACTATTTACATCTCTGGTTGCCTATGTCTCCTCTAGCTTGGTGACTTGTAGACCTATTATTAAATAAGTTATGTAACAAATTCTTAAGGGCAATCTGGCAAGCTATAGAACAGGCTTAGAACTGCTTCTTGTAGTTTAGAACTCAATAGTTAAAACTAGTTTCCTTAATCTGTGTGAGTTTGAACTCCTCGTGGATTTGTGGCTAACCACCAAGAGGGACTAGATATAACTTGTTCGTGTAAGTGCTTTTAAATATTTATGGACTTCAAATTTGAGAGAATTATAATTCAAGGTTATAATTAAAGGATTAGTTAGTGCTTTATGCCAAAAAAATAAATAAAGACTTGTTACCTGTAAGTGTCATTAATGCTGTTCATAAATCGATTAACACATCAGTAAAAATTACTACAGGATAATCGAGCATGTTAATTCTTATTAAAAAATAAGTATTATTCAAGCAATTTTTTATACATAATTTCAGATATACATGTCAGTGTAACGTAGAGCACATGGAGTCTTGCTTCCATGACTCCAAAGCCAACTGACCAAATTTGACCTTATAATCAACATGTAATGATTTCTCTTCAATGCATGAGCAGGCCTTATTCCTTAAGCCAACTTAGCTTGAGCTCTTGCAATAACTACCCTAAATTGATTGATAGAAAAATCACTTTGGCTTACAAGTTGAGATGCTGCTAACAGCAGCTGTCGAGCAGATCCTTTACCAGAACTCAATAGTTAATCCGTCAACAGAAAGATATGTCATGCTATGTCTTTTGGAGCTGCATCCCCTTCACTATCAAGCAACGACTTTGTTAACGATGTTTCTTCCGAGTTAGTCACTCTCCTTTCGTTGGTTTTTCCCCATAGCACGAAGTAGAGACCAAGAACTATAAGAATTGCACCCATAACCCTGCACTTAAATTGGAATAAATCAGTTTGAATATTTTGAGATTTGAGGAGAAGGGGAAAAAAAGAAACTTTTAAATGGCTTTTTTGTCATAATGTATAATATTTTCTGCATACCCTCCAAAATATAACTGATCACCAAAAATAAGGGCTGCCATGACAGCAACTAAAAAAGTTTACAGGGGCTAAAAACAGCAACAAAGACAGGGTCACTCTTTTGAATACACCATGTTTGGACAGATATCACTATGCCGGATGCAACAACTTCCTGAAAAGATCAAGCATCAGTGAATTAAGCATCACTTCAAAAATTGCAGCAATTGAAGAATTTGAAGAGTATGATATGGGAGAATCAAAGTGATGAGTATTACAGCATATAGGATAGTGAAAAGCTCCTCCGTAGATTGTATCTTCCAATGCTCCAAATCAGTTTCTACAAAGGCTGCTATAATCAAGAATTGTATCAGTCCAAAGAAGCATGTAAATGATGTGAGTGTTAGTTTTGCTGGATACTTCTTCACCACAGGAGCCTGTAGAAAATTGTTGATTTACAACTTGGATTACAAAAATGATAATTGAATGAGTCCAGTGTAAATATTACTGATAGTACCCATGTATTCTATATATAGATATGGCCAGACCTGAAAAACCATCCATCCAGCCCAAGATAAACAATTTCCAGGCAAGTATATGCAACCCTAAGTCCAGTTTTGCATATTTCTTGAAGCCTGGTCTATTTCTAAAGTGTCTCCTTGTATATGATGCATCTATAGGTGCAGAAGAGGAGGGCCTTTGTAAAGGGTAATTATAGTGGCACCCCCCACACAAGCAATTGTTCTTAGAACTTTTGCCATTCCATCTCTCTTTGTCATGTTAAGTTCCTCAAGCCTAATGGAGAATTGAGGGAGTTTATAAAATTATCATGAGATTTAAACGAAAAATGATAAAGATTGTTGGTAGGGTATTTCAATACCTTAGAGCTGATGCCATCACAAAAGTAATGGCAGGAACTGAGTTTTGCATTGCAGAAGCAAAAGTTGGAGATGCATAATATAATCCCAACAGGTAAAAACCTTGGTTTGCAGTGATCCTGCAATAACCAATGGAAAAAGCAAAAAGAAGAAGAAAATATTAGAAACTATAGGAAGCAAGTAAGAGAGTAGAAAAAATATTTACAGTAATGTTGAAAACAAGCTTCATCTGAAAACTCACTTTTCAAAGAAATAAGCAAGTGGGCTCAACAAAAGCAAGGCAAGTAAGTTTCTGTAAACAGGGTAAACAACTTTGCTGACACCTATTTTCAGTGCAAGTCTAGAGACAATGTGAAATCCTGCAAAACAAAATTGCAAAGCAAGTAATGCCACAAGAAGCTTCACTTTCTCTGTCACTGCAATTCCCATTCTTGTTATCTTGTTGGGGCAACTTAGACTTTTTAATGGGGAACAATAACCAAGGAGAGGTGCTTATATACAAGGAACACTCTTGAAGGATTATCCAAATTGTATATTTTTTATAATGAATATCAGTAGTTAACTAAATCATTTGAAGCCTCAAATGGTAGTTACAAAGACATATGCACATTTAACATATAAGTTATCTCTAAGCTCTATATTCTCCGCATGATATAAATTTGATTTCATTTGCTTGTTGACTTTTAATTAAATACTTTGGGAGACAATATCAAAGTGGATCATGTTAGCCAGGTAGTTTGAGAGTGGCCAATCTCGATCATTTGTTTGATCATGTTCATACCATCTGTTATCTTACTTTATGTCTAGTGAGACTATTATCCCATTTCTCTGTCATTATAAAGAGTAATCATAATAGTTTCTTTCCTTATAAATCTCATCCAGCAGAGTTAATCGTTTATTGACATAATATTTGAAGCCACTTAATGATAATAATAATTATGATGTTGATTGGCTACTTCTTAAAAATGGAATGAAACAATTCTTTTGAATGCATTTCATCAATTGAAGGAGGAAGAACAGGAATATGAAGTGCCAAAGATGGCATGTGCTACTACTATTCATGATTTAGGCATTATTTGGTGGTAAAGCACATATGACATCCTGGAATGTTAGCATAACAAACTAACTACCTCTTTGCAATGACTTTTTTGCTATGTAATTGCTTGCCCTTACCAGTTATCAGTTCAAGTTCAACTGCTCGCGTCATTTAGAGTTAAGAGTTGAATGTAAAAAAATTTCTCTCATAAAAGAGAATATATGGCCATTTGGGTCACAACACACAACCCTTAACTGTTTTATTGATAGACAAAATAAGATCTCGTATGAAGTTTGTCCCCTTTCATGAATTAAAATTTTATCACTAGTTATAGACAAATATCTTAGTCAGTACATCAGTTAGATCATGAGAGGAAATTTATTGATTTGATGTGCTTATTCATGAACCTTTCAGACAGGTCTTAACAAATATTATATCCTGCAAGATGCCATTTGTAATACCTAATATATATATATATATATAAATAAATAAATAAATAATATATTTTAGGTAAAAAAAATATAAATAATTTTTAAATCTATTTTAGGTTCATAGAAAAAAATTTTAAGGACTTTTCTAATCTTTTTAAATATCAATTAATGCATATTAAGCTTTCTAGGGGACAAAAGTACAAATTGAGCCAAAGATATTTTAATAATCCAAAAAGCACACATTCTCTCCCTTTTTCTCATCTGATGCAACATCCTATTCTTGCTTCACCTTTTTCTCTCTCTCGAAATCCACTTTTTCTTGCTTCTCGTGTGACTTTTCTTCAGTTTTTGTTTTGCTTGAGTCATTCCTTCTTTCTCCCAGCGTGGCACCTCCATTGAAGCGTGAATCTCAGCTAGCCACAAGGATCCATCACCCTCTTCTTGTTAGACGCCATTATCCACTCACCTCCGACAAATTTAGTTACCATAAAACTCTTATTTGGTAAAGATTTCATCTCCCTTCTCTTTCTCTTCTTTTGCTATTCAACCATGGAAAATTTTATGAATTTTGTAAGGATTAGTTATTCCATTTTCTTCTTCCGTTTCTTTCATCAATCTTTATCTTTCTCCATGATTTATTGAAGCTAATAGGATATTCAATTTTTCTTGTTCAAGTTGCCGTGGGTGAGCTTCCAACTTGGGGCCTTCTTGAATTTCTACATTTATGTGTAAATAAACACTTCATATTTCATCTTTGAAGCTTCAAGAAGTGAATTTTAAATTTAATTTGAGTTATAAAAGCTTAGATTGAAAAATCCCAAATTTAGGGTTAGTATTTAGGATAAAAAAGTATATAAAAATTTAGGAATTTATGTTTTAGAAAGTATATTAGGTTATATAAATAATTATGTATATTATTAAAGTGGTTAATATAAATAATTTATATTGATTATAATTTTAGGTGATACCAGAGAAACTCATTCAATTGGGACTCTGCACTAAACAATAGGAATTTTGGACTTATACTATTAGTTTCAACTGGTGAGTGTGTAGATAATGAAGTGGTATATCTATTTCATTCCATTTTATATTTTCTATGGTGAACTTTTTAATTGTGTGATTTATGTGTTTTATTCCTTGGGGAAACAAATCGGTGTTTTCAAAACTTCAAAATGGATATATATATATATATATATATTCTTATGATGATTTAATAAATTTATCAAAAGAAATTGATAGTTGAAATGTGGCGTGATATATTCTTGTGAAATGCAAAAGAATAAATTGGATGAAAAGAAAGTGGTGGTGTGTATATGTTTATTTATGAGGAGAGTATTTTATGTTATTTTGTGATCTCATATGTTATAGAGATTATAATAAAGGTTAACTTGCCTTAGTTAATTATTTATTTATTTCTTTAATTTCTTATTTATTTTTGATAGCTAAATGTCATTTGAAAGAATTTTATTTTAATTAATTTTATTTTATATAATAAATGGGAATCTAGTTAGGATCCCGTAGCCATTAGCGGAGATAACAGCCTAGGTGCACCTAGAATAAGTTGTGAATTGTGATGGCACTGCGATGTAATGTATCCAGTGTTGCGATTTGAGGTACTAGATGTATATTGTGAAAGTGATAAAATTGGATGAATCCAAAGAAATGCCATGATATGTGATGATGTGGTTTGATGATTTGATTCCTCTCTATGATACCTATTCTTATAATATTTTTCTTATATTTAGAAAATATAGATTTCATCTAAAGGTTTCTTTTTATTTAAATAATTATTTTTCATTTCTTCCATAATCTTTATTGCCTTAATTATTTGATAATCATTGATTTTTTTTAAAAACTCTGGTATGCACTTGTTTTCCCTTTATGTACTTTATTATTTATACACTCACCAAGCCAGTGGTAGGCTTATCCCTCTTCTTCCCTTATTTTTCAAACCAACGAGTAAAGGAGTGAAGCGATCTGGGAGCTCGTGAGCTACCAGACCCTTGGAGTAGGTGTTTAATTTTGTGAGATTGTGTCAAACTCTATGATGTGGTGGCACTTAGGTGTAAAGAAAGAATCTTGGAATTGTCCATGTTATATGGTCACCTATAATATATAAATATTGTTTTTATTTTCCTAACTAGGTATTTTGGTTATATATAACTTGTTGTTGCTGGTGTTGGTATTGGTTTAAATTATTTTTCAGGATGGGATGTCCAATTTTTAGGGGAGATGCTGTCGAATTTTCGGTAGCCTCTAATGATATAATGAACTGAATATTAAAGTTTTCAAAACTTGTTGGTTATCTAGGTTAGTTTAAATATATGATATAATAATTTACTTTAGATTTTATAAGGCTTGCTATGCTATCTCAATCTCCAGATTAGTTTAGCCTACGCGCCGGTCACAGCTCAGAAATTGGGTCGTGACAAAGTTGGTATCAGAGCCTAGTTTTGTCTAGGTCCTAGTAGCCACAGGATTGGGAAGTAGTAGAATCTTGTGTGTAATTGTGTACCTGGCCAGGACACTTTACATGCAAGAGACTATTATTGCCAAATCCTAATCATGGAGTCTCATATTATAATCTATGTGTAGTTTATATTTAATTTTTATGTTTTTATTAAAATTATCAATCGTGTGCATATTACTTTTATTTTAGGACGATGCCGCCAAGAAAAAGGATGGTGCCTAGGAGATATGTTCCTGATGAGGCTTCTAACTTGCCTCATGACACTGCTCCAGCACCAAAAGGCGGGGGGTGGTAGAGGTTGCGGACGCAATGGTGGCTGTAGACCTGAAAATGATCAAAGAGTTGAAGTCGCTGAAGCGGCAAGGGTTGAGGTGCCTGAAGCTGAGCAAGCTAATCCAACATTAGCTGATGTTGTAGCTGGGATGCATGCGATGCAGCAGACTATGATGGTAATGTTAGGTATGATGCAACAGCAACAACAACAGCAACAACAGGAGCAAGAACAACATATACACTTTAGGCCTGAACAAGAACCTAAGCCACAGGGGGAGCAACCAGTTCCACAGGAAAGGAGTAATGAGGTTCGGTTGGCTGAATTTATGAAACTCAAACCTCCTTCCTTCTCAGGTACAAAAACAAGTGAAGACTCACAGTACTTTTTGAATGAGATAGGTCGACTTTGTCGGGCACTGGGGTGTACATCCACTAGATCAGTTAAATTAGCAGAGTTTCGTTTGGTAGGTGTGAACACCGTATTTTGTCCGGATATTTAATTAAAAAAATAATAAAAAAGTAAAAAAAATCAAAACCAAAAACCAAAAGAAAATCAAATGAAAAAATAAATATTTCAAAAAAAAAGAAAAAAAAAAGTAAAACTAATTAAATAAAATAAAATAAAATAAAAGTTACCCACTACAGCCCAACTTGTTCAAGCCCATTGGTACTACCCCTTTCTCAAGCCCATTAATCTCAATAATAATAAAAAATACAAGTAAATAAAAAAAATACTTTCAGCCCAAAAAAAAAAAGGGAAAAGTAATCCAAATTTGAAAAGGAACCTGTAGCCAACTCTCTTAAACCCAGCCATCAACTCAGACAAAAAAAAATGGATATAGAAAAAAAAAAACAAAATAACAAAATAAAAAAAAAGAGAATATAGATTTTTTTTAAGAAAATTAAAAATACAAGAAAATAAAAAAAAAAAAAAAAGAGAAAGAGGCCCAAAGTGCTACACCAAAAAAAAGAGAGAAAAAATAGGGATGTGAGCCCAAATTTTGGACCCCAAAACCACCTTCCTCGAATTGGGCCTTTGGACCATTAGACCAGATTCTATTCTTCTTCTGATTGGGTTATTGGGCCAGCCGGATCAACCCATTACCCTACCCATATCTCTCTCCTTGGCACTCCTACCCCCAAGACACACAAGACGACACACACAGAGGGGCACGACTCCAGGGAAAACGCTAAGCACAGATAAAGCAGAAAAGGAAGAGTAGGAGAGTCTGGGAGAAAGTTCAGGTGGCAGGCTGGCAGCGAGGGGTGCGATCGAGGAGTTGACCTCCCCTCATGTCTTTTTCACCGTGGAAGGCCGAGAAGAAGGAGAGGCAAAAATCGAAGGGAGAAAAGGACACAGGAGGGAAGAAGGGTTTTTCGGTCTTTGGAGAAGGCAGAGAGAGGGAAGAGAGGGGGAAGTTCCGACGATTTAAGGGGGAATCGAGAAAAAATGGGGAGACAGAGGGGATTCAAGAGACAGGGGGCTGGATTCGAAAAAGGGAGAGATAGAAGGGGGAGTAGAGCGAGAGACGAAGGTTGAAAAAAAGAAGAAGGGAGACCAGAGAAAAATCGAGAGACAGAGGGGGAGAGCTTTGGAGATTTGGGAAGGAAAAAAAAATAAAGGCATGAGAGGGTTCCTTCCTTCGGTTCGAGTCAAGGAGAAATAGGAAGAGGGGCGATGAGAGAAAAACTGAGGGGAGGCCGAGAGGAAGAAGAAGACTGAGATTGAGAGAGCGCGAAACAGGGGATGAGGAAATTCGAGAAAAGAGAGAAATTGTGGGAAAATGGAAGACCTAAGAAATCGAAGAAAGAGGAACCACGAGGAGGAGCGTCTGAGGGGGAAGATAAAAATCCAGAAACACCCATTCACCTATTGTGGTTCCTATAGGTAAGTCACAAATTTTGCTTGCTTTTCTGGTCTGTTAATGAGATTCCTTGTGATTGCTGTTGATCCAAAATGGGAATAGAGGATTGAGTTGTGTTCTTCTACTGAGTGGGCATGGTTAAAGCTTGAAAGGGCATGCTTTGTATGTCTCTTTAGGCATGCACAGCAGATGCTCGATGGAATGCCTGAGAAGGGTCCGAAATAAATGTAGACATTTGATTGTGGTATTCCCATTAATGAGGGTTGTTGTGTTACTGATCTGACCTGCTGAATCTATTAGGGGCATGTTAATGTAGCTTCGATCTACTGTTGTTATTTTGCAATGGATGAATATGCATCTCGAGTTATTGCTTCTGTAAAATCTCAGTTTGATTTTAAAGCAAACGGTTAGTGGACTAGGGGTTGAATAGCAACATAATCTTGCTTCTGCTTAGTCGAAACCAGGAATCTGTTTTAATCCCTTAACCTTCCTGAGTCTCTGTCCTAATGGCGCTGTTGATGGGGTGCTACTCTTGAGATGTTAATTCAATTTGGGGGGGCTTCTTCGTTAATGAGATTACTGGTGCTCTGTTCAATGAGATTTTATCTTTAACGCTTAACATTTCAAGTGAATTTTCTATTGAATTCTCCCATTTGAATTTGGGTTTAGTAGTTGGTCTTGGATCTATGTTGCTGCTTCACATGGAAATGTTAGTTGTCTGTCATGATTATAGTTGATTATGGGCTCAGATTTTTGCTTAAGATGTGAGTCTTGGTCCAATGATTCAATCTGAATGTATTACTCTTATTCGATTGCTGAACTTTCTGTTATGATTATGGATTCTGCCCTGAACCAATTCTATTCCTACTTTTCCTTTTATTGCATCTGCACCATGGGCTATGAAAATTGCTGGGGAGAACGTACACGAAATCTTTGCCCAAGTGACTACAGAGAAGGAAGAAGGAGCTTCATCAATCATGGAGGCAATTTAGGAGGGGGTTCAAAACAGCATAGCAGTGCGTTCGACAAACAAAAAAGATACCTGCGGAGGCAACTGTTTCTGGTTTTATGTTCTATCCTCAATTGTAAACATTATATTAAATATGCCATTTGGTTGCACACGAGCACACACATAACAAACATCCGGATGTCCATGTTTCTATTTTGTCACTTCTTATTTTAGTTTTCTTTTTCATTTTATTTTTTTAGAATTATCGTGTGGGATTCATTGTCCCCTCAGATGCATATGAATCAATTTAAGGGTATGTGTGGCAATAAGTCGCCTTGATCCTTATTGAGTTTTCTAATTATAGTTTAATAAATTTTGGGTTTCGATTGCTTATAACAAGTAAAGGTTTATTTAAAATAAAAGGATATGATGAAATTGATATGGAAAAAAATAAACAGCAGCAGAGGTTTCAGAATAAGAAAAAAAAAGACGGAAAAAAAAACTAAGCAAAAGATATCATAAAGTTTTTTTTTTCTTCTTCCTTTTTGCAACTCAAAATATTATTTCAAATGTCAAAATTAACACAAAAAAAGAAAAAAAAAAGGGGGAAAAACTTGTTTTTACTTAAATTACAAGAAAAGTAAATATATATATATATATATGTATGTATATATAAGAACCAAAAATTGAAGAAATCAAAAATACAAAAATCAAAGCAAAAAAAAAATTGAGAAAAGAAAGAAAAAAAAAAAGAATAGTAACTTCCTTTTTGCAACTCAAAATATTATTTCAAATGTCAAAATTAACACAAAAAAAAGGGAGAAAAACTTGTTTTTACTTAGATTAAAAGAAAAGTAAATATATATATATATGTATGTATATATAAGAACTAAAAATTGAAGAAATCAAAAATACAAAAATCAAAGCAAAAAAAAATTGAGAAAAAAAAAAAGAAAAGAGAAGAATAATAAATTAATTAAAAACCAAAAATCAAAAAGAAGAAAAAAGAAAGACCTCTCAACCAAAAAAAGAAAACAACTTAAGGAACATATCTAAAAAGATTAAATCAATAATCAAGATTAATCGTTAAGCAAAAAAAAAACTTAAGACAACTAATTCAAAATTAATCAAAAGTCAAAAAGGCAAAGTAAAAAAAAATGATAAAAATCAAAAGTAATAGCCCAAAAAGAATATAAAAATTAAAAAACGCGTAAAAACAAAAAAACAAAAAATAATCAAAGCAAAGAAATAAAAAAAAATAAAAATGGAAAAAATTTAAAACAAAAAGAATCATTAAGAAAAAAAAAAAGGGGAAAAGTAATTTTTATTTTCTTTATCTTTTCACCAAAAAAGTTAGTTAAAAAAAACAAATAAAAGAACCCAAAAAAATCCAAAAACAAAATCAAATAAAAACAAAAACAAATAAAAGACACCAAAAAAAAATCCTAAAATAAAAAAAAATGAACAAATACACAAAAAAAACAAAAAAAAAACATAAAACAAAGACAAAAACAAACAAACAAACAAACACAGTTTTCAATCGAATTACGTGGACTTTGATCCCTTCGAAGGGTACGTAGGCCCTAGGCTCTTATCCTAGGTCAAGTCCGTCCTTGTAAATAAAATTTTTTTTCAATTTTCATTTTTGTAAAATTCTTTTCTTTTATGTTGTTCTTCCCATTTTGTTTCTTTAATTTCCTTCTTCCTTTTTATTTTATTTTATTTTTTGATTCCGTCTCTTTTATTTCTGTTTCTTATTTTGCATGTGATTTGTTAGGAGAATTAAAATAGACTAAATGTCATATTGATTTCGTACAACTGACTTAGGGTAACCATTCTTAGCAACGGGTGTTGTGGGGTGTCTAACACCTTCCCCACTCACAATCGACTCCCGAACCCATTTTCTGATTCATAGACCATTTTTCTTATTTTTCAAATAAAAAGGCTTTTCCAAAGTTTTGCCTTTTCAAAACTAAAATTTTGGTGGCGACTCTACTACTTGTTTTAATTTCGATTTCAGTTTTCATTTTCTTTGGAGATTGAATCGAAATTCCGTCTTTAGAAATTTTCTTTGTTTAAGATCCACGCGGTCGTATTTTCGGGTGTGACAGTAGGTATGGCTTGGACATGGTATGAGACCATGATGCAAGGAAGGCCACGAGATTCACCTTCTCTGGGTTGGGGGAGTTTTCAGAATTATTTATGAGGCGGTTCCTTCCACAGATTGTCCGAGATACTAGAACAAGGGAGTTTAAACTTTTTAGACAGACAGATGATATGACAATTTCAGAATATGATATATTATATACTCAAATGTCTAGATATGCTCCACACCTGGTGGCTACTAAAGAAATGAGGGCAAAACAGTTTGTCCAAGATCTTTTAGATTATTTATTCCGATCTGTAGCGAGGACCCACTATGATTCATATGAAGAGGTGGTCGAAAGTGCTAAACTATTTGAAGCTCGTAGTAAAAAGAGTAAGGTATTACAAGAGCCGCGTAAGCAGCAACGCACTGAGAGTACTCGAGGTGGCTATCAGGGCCAAGGTAGTGGTAATACATCAAGAGAGATTGGGGTAAGCTATTAAGGCCATCATCAGGGAGGCTATAGTAGCCATTCATCTAGTATGATACCAGTTAGTGGAAATGATCAGCCACACTCTTCTCAAATTAGCCGTGACAGAAGAAAATCTTTTAAGACTCTTCCCTCTTGCCCTACTTGTGGGAGAGTTCATACTGGAGTTTGTTTTGGACTAAGGAAAGTGTGTTATCAGTGTGATCAGCAAGGCCACCTCAGAAAAGATTGTCCTATATTATCGGCTCGACCATCCTCTAGTCACGCGTTAAACCTTCCAGCGTTACCATCTTCTCTAATACTTGCAGCACCTTTAAGGCAAATTGGGGGTTCTGGAGGGCGAGGTTCTAGTAAGGCCCAGTCCAATGGTAGAGGGTTCAGAGGTAGAGGTCAGGGACAAGTTGGGAGAGGTCAAGCTTGTGTTTTTGCTATGACCCGTCAGGATGCTCAGACATCAAATGCAGTGGTTGCAGGTATACTTTCGGTTTGCTCTTTTGATGCACATATTTTATTCGATCCTAGGGCTACACATTCTTTTGTATCTCCATTCTTTGCATTGCGGTTTGGCAGAGATGCATCACCTCTTGACGAACCATTAGCGGTGCCTACACCTATAGGAGATGTAATTATAGCTGATTGTGTGTATAGATCATGTGAAATTCTAGTGGAGAAAATCAGTTACTAGTAGACTTAATAGTCCTCGACATGACGGACTTTGATGTGATCTTGGGTATAGATTTGTTATCTTCTTCTCATGCCATACTTGATTGTCATAATAAAGTTGTGAAATTTAAATTGCTAGAAGGAGGAATTATTACTTATCAGGGTGATCGAACCTTGGCACCCAGTAACTTAATCTCTACCTTGGGTGCTAGAAGATTATTGAGAAAGGGGTGTAAAGGCTATCTAGCAATGGTTAGAGACACACGAGTGACAGAAGTAAGTCTAAAAGAAGTACCTATAGCATGTGAATTCCCTTATGTTTTTCCAGAAGAGTTGCTAGGTTTACCACCACACAGAGAGATTGAGTTCTGTATAGATTTGATTCCTGGCACTTCACCTGTGTCTATACCCCCATATCGTATGGCTCTAGCAAAACTTAGAGAGTTGAAAGAACAATAACAAGATCTTCTTGATAAAGGCTTCATACGCCCTAGCTCTTCTTCTTGGGGTGCTCCAGTGTTATTTGTGAAGAAGAAAGATGGATCTATACGACTGTGTGTTGATTATAGGCAATTGAATAAGGTGACAGTAAAGAATAAATATCCATTGCTACGAATAGATGACTTGTTTGACTAACTTTAAGGAGCTCAATGCTTCTCTAAAATTGATTTGAGGTCAGGGTACCATTAATTGAAAATCAGAGGAAAAGATATTCTAAAAATAACTTTTAGGACTCGTTATGGGCACTACGAGTTCTTGGTCATGTCCTTTGGGCTTACAAATGCTCTAGCAGCTTTTATGGACTTGATGAATCGAGTCTTCAAACCATATTTAGACCACTTTGTGATTGTATTTATTGATGATATTCTTGTATACTCGAAGAGTAAAGAGGAACATGAACAACATTTACGAATGGCCTTACAAACCTTGAGAGAGCATCGTTTGTATGCTAAATTTTCAAAATGCGAGTTTTGGTTAGACAGTGTGGCTTTCTTAGGACACATAGTATCCAAGGTTGGGATTAGTGTGGATCCGAAGAAAATAGAGGCAGTCTAGAATTAGTCTAGGCCTACTACGGTGACAGAGATACATAGTTTTCTTGGACTAGCAAGATATTATCGTAGATTTGTTAAAAAATTTTCTAAGCTTGCAGCTCCTTTAACCAAGTTGATAAGGAAGGGCATAAGATTTTAGTGGTCTAATGCTTGTGAGCATAGTTTTCAACAGCTAAAAGACTATCTGACTTCGGCACCAGTGTTAGCTCTTTCATCGGGGAGTGGGGGCTATATAGTCTATTGTGATGCTTCAAGAGTGGGTTTAGGTTGTGTCTTAATGCAACATGGAAAGGTGATAGCTTATGCATCTAGACAACTTAAGAAACATGAGCAGAACTACCCTACTCATGATCTTGAAATGACTGCAGTGATCTTTGCTTTAAAAATATGGAGGCATTACTTGTATGGTGAGACCTGTGAAATTTACACTGATCATAAGAGTCTTAAGTATATTTTCCAATAGCGAGATTTGAATTTAAGGTAAAGAAGATGGATGAAGTTTTTAAAAGACTATGATTGTAACATTTTATACCATCCCGGTAAAGCCAATGTGGTTGCAGATGCATTAAGCAAAAAATCAATGGGTAGCCTAGCCCACATAGTTGAAGTTAAAAGGCCTATGGTGAAAGAATTCTAGAAGCTTGAGGAGGGTGGAGTAAGATTAGAGATTACAGGATCTGGTGCTTTAGTAGCCCATGTTCAACTTCGTTCTAGCTTGGTAGATAGAATCAAGGCTAAGCAAAACCAAAATCCTCATATGAAGAAGATCATTGAAGAAGTTTAGGAAGGGAGGCTATAAGAGTTCTCAGTGGACTCTGAAGGCATTTTAAGGTGCGGTCATAGGTTATGTGTGCCAAATGTAGAAGACTTACAGAGCAAAGTGTTAGAGGAAGCTCATCATTCAACTTATACTTGTCATCCAGGTTCTAATAAAATGTACCAAGATTTGAAGGGGTTATATTGGTGGAAATGGATGAAAAAGGATGTGGCAGAGTTTGAATCTAAATTCTTAGTGTGTCAACAGGGGAAAGCTGAGCACCAAAAGCCGACAGGCTTGCTTCAGCAAATTGAAATACCGGAATGGAAGTGGGAGAGAATTACTATAGACTTTGTAACTAGATTGCCTAAAACTATTAAAGGTTATGATTCAGTATGGGTGATTGTAGACTGCTTGACCAAGTTTGCTCACTTCTTACCTGTGAAGACTACTTATAGTGTAGCCAAATATGCTAAACTTTACTTAGATGAGATTGTCCCTCTTCATGGTGTATCGGTATCCATTATTTCAGACCGTGACCCACAATTTACGGCTAAGTTCTGGAGGTCTTTTCAAGAAGCACTTGGAACCAAATTGGATCTTAGTACTGCCTTTCATCCTCAAACAGATGGGCAGTCTGAACGTACAATTCAAATATTAGAAGATATGCTATGTTTATGTGTCTTAGACCTTGGTGGGAGTTGGGATAAATACTTATCGTTGATGGAATTTGCTTACAACAATAGTTATCAATCAAGCATTCAGATGGCTCCTTTTGAAGCATTATATGGTAGGCGTTGTAGGTCGCCTATTGGATGGTTCGAAGTGGGTGACTCAAAACTATTAGGCCCGAACCTAGTTCAGGAGTCAGTGGCCAAGGTAAAGTTAATTCGTGAAAGGCTATTGATAGCTCAAAGCAGACAAAAGTCTTATGCTGACCACAGGAGATGTGATTTAGAATTTACAGTTGGAGATCTTGTGTTCTTACATGTATCGCCAATGAAAGGTGTCGTAAGGTTTGGTAAGAAGGGAAAGCTAAGCCCTAGGTACCTTGGACCATTTGAGATTCTTGAAAAGATAGGAAATATAGCTTATCGTTTGGCTCTTCCACCAAACTTTGCAAATGTTCATCCCGTCTTTCATATATCAATGCTTCAGAAGTATTTACATGATCCTTCTCACGTGCTTCAACCATAAATAATACAGTTGGATGAACAACTCTCTTATGACGAGCAACCCGTAGCCATAGTTGATAGACAAGTCAAGAGATTAAGGAACAAAGATATAGTTTTAGTAAAAGTGATGTGGCAGAATCATTCCAAGGAGGAAGCGACATAGGAAGTTGAGGAAGTTATACGTGAGAAGTATCTGTACCTTTTCGAATCCATTGGTA
The DNA here is from genome assembly GCA_032878935.1 of Erythrophleum fordii. NCBI lineage: Eukaryota > Viridiplantae > Streptophyta > Magnoliopsida > Fabales > Fabaceae > Erythrophleum > Erythrophleum fordii. The sequence goes on from JAVQMF010000054.1 coordinate 48,559,553, forward strand.
AGGAGCTTGCTTGAAATTCGGAGGACCAAATTTCTTAAGGGGGAAGAATGTAATACCTAAAATATATATATAATATAAATAAATAAATAATATATTTTAGGTAAAAAAATATAAATAATTTTTAAATCTATTTTAGGTTCATAGAAAAAATTTTTAAGGACTTTTCTAATCTTTTTAAATATCAATTAATGCATATTAAGCTTTCTAGGCAACAAAAGTACAAATTGAGCCAAAGATATTTTAATAATCCAAAAGGCACACTCTCTCTCCCTTTTTCTTATCTGATGCAATGTCCTATTCTTGCTTCACCTTTTTCTCTCTCCCGAAGTCCACTTTTTCTTGCTTCTTGCGTGACTTTTCTTCAGTTTTTGTTTTGCTTGAGTCATTCCTTCTTTCTCCTAGCGTGGCACCTCCATTGAAGTGTGAATCTCAGCCAGCCACAAGGATCCATCACCCTCTTCTTGTTAGACGCCATTACCCACTCACCATGAAAAATTTTGTGAATTTTGTAAGGATTAGTTATTCCATTTTCTTCTTCCGTTTCTTTCATCAATCTTTATCTTTCTCTATGATTTATTGAAGCTAATAGGATATTCAATTTTTGTTGCTCAAGTTGCCGTGGGTGAGCTTCCAACTTGGGGGCTTCTTGAATTTCTACATTTATATGTAAATAAACACTTCATATTTCATCTTTGAAGCTTCAAGAAGTGAATTTTAAATTTAATTTGAGTTATAGAAGCTTAGATTGAAAAACCCTAAATTTAGGGTTAGTATTTAGGATAAAAAAGTATATAAGAATTTAGGGATTTATGTTTTAGAGAATATATTAGGTTATATAAATAATTATGGATATTATTAGAGTGGTTAATATAAATAATTTATATTGGTTATAATTTTAGGTGATATCGGGAAAACTCATTCAACTGGGACTCTGCACTAAACAATAGGAATTTTGGACTTATACTATTAGTCTCAACTGGTGAGTGTGTAGATAATGAAGTGGTATATCTATTTCATTCTATTTTATATTTTCTATGGTGAACTTTTTAATTGTGTGATTTATGTGCTTTATTCCTTGGGGAAACAAATCGGTGTTTTCAAAACTTCAAAATGGATATATATATATATTCTTATGATGATTTAATAAATTTATCAAAAGAAATTGATAGTTGAAATGTGGCGTGATATATTCTTGTGAAACGCAAAAGAATAAAGTGGATGAAAAGAAAGTGGTGGTGTGTATATGTTTATTTATGAGGAGAGTATTTTATGTTATTTTGTGATCTCATATGTTATAGAGATTATAATAAAGGTTAACTTGCCTTAGTTAATTATTTATTTACTTCTTTAATTATTTATTTATTTTTTATAGCTAAATGTCATTTGAAAGAATTTTATTTTAATTAATTTTATTTTATATAATAAATGAGAATCTAGTTTGGATCTCGTAGCCGTTAGCAGAGATAACGCCTAGGTGCACCTAGAATAAGTTGTGAATTGTGATGGCACTGCGATGTGATGTATCCAATTTTGCGATCTGAGGTACTAGATATATATTGTGAAAGTGATAAGATTAGATAAATCCAAAGAAATGCCATGATATGTGATGATGTGGTTTGATGATTTGATTCCTCTCTATGATACCTATTCTTATAATATTTTTCTTATATTTAGAAAATATAGATTTTATCTAAAGGTTTCTTTTTATTTAAATAATTATTTTTCATTTCATCCATAAACTTTATTGCCTAAATTATTTGATAATAATTGATTTTTTAAAAAACTCTGGTATGCACTTGTTTTCCCTTTATGCACTTTATTATTTATACACTCACTAAGTCAGTGGTAGGCTTATCCCTCTTCTTCCCTTATTTTTCAAACCATCGAGTAAAGGAGTGAAGTGATTTGGGAGCTCGTGAGCTACTAGACCCTTGGAGTAGGTGTTTAATTTTGTGAGATTATGTCAGACTCCATGTAGAGAAAGAATCTTGGAATTGTCCATGTTATATGGTCACCTATAATATGTAAATACTGTTTTTATTTTCCTAGCTAGGTATTTTGGTTATATATAACTTGTTGTTGCTGGTATTGGTGCTGGTTTAAATTATTTTTTAGGATGGGATGTCTAATTTTTAGGGAAGATGCTACCGAATTTTCAGTAGCCTCTAATGATATAATGAATTGAATATTAAAGTTTTCAAAACTTGTGGGTTATCTAGGTTAGTTTAAATACATGATATAATAATTGACTTTATATTTTGTAAGGCTTGCTAGGCTATCTCAATCTTCAGATTAGTTTAGCCTACGTGCCGGTCACGGGTTAAAAATTGGATTGTGACACCATTTCAGTGTGAGAATATTCCTGATTATCAGCTGTGCCACAGAGGAGAAGAAACAAAAATTGTTTACTTGGATTATAAAATCACTAATCAATATGGAGTTTGTCATAAAGCTCATGATTTGCTTTGAGCAAACCATATATACCCCAAGAAAGTCATTTTATGTCATGTCTGTTGGCTAAGTAAATGCTCAATTTGAACATTATTTCTGCTGCATCTCTCTGTGTCTTTTGTAAAAGAAAATTCCACTTGGTAAGTTCTATGGTAGTCTAAATTATCCTCCACTCCAAACCATTAATCCTCCTGATGGATGAATCAAACCATTCCAAGACTGCCCATGATTTGCAATATGCAATCACATATAGACTTTCTTGGATAGGGACGTAATTTGTGCTCAGATTCCTCAAAACTGTTTTCATATCAGAAAAAAGAAAAAAAAAAAAAAGTGATCATACACTGTTTAATTTGTCCCAACACCGAAACTATAAATTTAAAAAGAATTTTCAGTTACAGAACACATTTACATGCAGATACATTATGCTGTTATATAAGAAACTCCTAAGAAATTAGAGGAAAGCGAGAAAAAGACTAAAATGTCCTTATTTGTCCTACATGTTAGCTCAGATAACACTTTGGCATTGGAATGATAATGTTGTGTGATTTACTCTTACGTGGACGAACTCTATTAGGCAATTTGTTGGTTTTGTTAATGGAAGGAGTAAATTGTATGAATTCAAAAATCAGGAAGAGATTATCAACTTTTGAAATTGAAGCGATGAATTGCAAGGCCCGAAGTTGGAGCAAGTTATTTTAGCATTTTTGGTGAATAAAAAATGATCGATCAAGAATTTCTAAAAACATTCACGATTAATTTAAAAAGTAATTAATATTTTACCATGATACGGTACTTTTTTTTTTCTTTTGGCCAAACATAACACGAGTGATTAATGTGTCTAAGAAATCAATTTATTAGATTTAATACGTGTTACAATTTCTTCCCGTTAAAAATGATTAATTAGTTTGCACTTCACATTTTACAATTATTTTTTTCTCTTTTTTCCGAATAGCAAAGCATGTGCATAGCCTTCCCCCCCTTCGAAAAAAAAAAAAATGGAAGCATGTGCTGAAGATAGTATATGAGCTATTTTCTTTTTAAATTTTTTGCTTAATTAAAATGTTAGTTTTTTAGCTTATTTGTTTATTTTAATTTAATTTTTAATTCATATCATATTTATTCTTTCCTGTTGTATCAATAGTTAATGATAATTATGAATGTTGCCTACGTGGCATCTAAGGTGGACAAAAATTACCATTAGGATGTCCTTCTACTCTCAAAATGGTTATGGATTTCTCAGCTTTATTTATGCATTGTTTCGTATGATGGGAGAGGGAAAAAAATTGTAAAAGAAATAAAAGAAATTTAAGGGATAAAATAAATGAACTATTACTCATTTTATTTAGTATGACAGAAGAAAAAGTAAGAGGCAATTTTTTTCTCTTATTTGGTTTAACTGAAAGAAAAAAAACATATAAATAAGATGCCAACTTATTTTATTATCTTTCATCTAATTAAATAATTTATCATAAATATAATATATCTCACTATAAGTGATTAAATATATTTGCTAGATAAAAATCCTCCATTTTTCTTTATTAATATATATATATATATATATATATATATATATTGATTCTAATTAATAAAAGAAAAAATATTTATATTAATATTAAAAAAATGAAGGAAGGAACAAAAGAAAAGAAAATATTCTTGTCCTGCAAACTATTTGTTTCATATTTGCTTTCTATTTATATTTCAAAAAGAAGAAGAAATGATTTACTTTCTCCATGATTTCCGCCCCTCAGCACCATGATGGATGGATTGAATATTGGAGGATCTCGTAGTTTTTTTTTTCCCATCTCGATCCTTTCCTTTCCATTCCGTTTATAATAAAGGACTTTTACGATTTCTTTTTCTTGTTTCTATTTCTTCCCACTAAATAAGTCATCAGTGTTTCAAAAAATAATCTTTCAAATATATATAAAGCTTTTACTGTTTTGATCAAAGTAAACTATAACTAATGAACACTGACCTCAATCAATGAAAATAAAACATAAAATAAAACTAATGAAACAATACTTTATCATTATTACAGCGCATTATTGCATTGACATTCTGAAAAATAATTTCAACTGTTTAACATTCAAGATAGATTAGGAAAAATTATATACTATGTCATCTATTTCAAACCACATAATCATTTTGTAAAATTTTTTAGATGTTTTCTTTGCATACTTTTCATGATGGTTCATTATGATCTTGCTTAGTTATGATTTATTTTTATTAAAACAGTAAGCATTTTACATGCATTTAAAGAACTACTTTTATAATATTAAAAAGAGTTAAAAAAGCATATTAAAACACTAAAATAAGTTAAGAAATCATTTTAAAGGCAAATGTATTATGAAATAATTCAAAAGATAGAGAAATAAGAATTTAGAGAAGATAAAGAATAAAATAAGTGTTACTCAAATTCTATTCATGTCTCTCAATATAAATGAGGTGTTTATTTATAAATACAAGTTTGTAATTACAAATAATTCAAATATCACATCCTAAATGTGAAATAATATATAAAAAAAATGATATAAAATTGTGAGTTGAATACCTAAAGGTTTTTAAGTTACAATTCTTGAAGGAATATGTGAAGATGGATATCCACATAATAAATGGATTCATAACATATCTTTAATGAATTTAGGAGTTAAGAAATTAAAGGGATATCCACAATAATAGATTGATTCATAACACTCCTCATTGGGTGTCTATTGTATAAGAAATATGTCTCATTAAAACCTTACTAGAAAAAAATCCAGTAAGAAAAAAACTTAGTAAAGGAAAAAATCACCATTTTTTGTACACTTTCCCTGTTCACAATATTATCGTCACCATTCTTTTGAAAATCATAAATAAAAAGGAATTTTAGTGAAATATGTTTGGTTCTATCTCCTTTGATATATTCTTCTTTCAATTGAGCTATGCATTCCATATTCCCTTCATACAATATAGTAGGAGTTTTCTTGCAAGAAGATAATTCACATGTTTCTCGGATATGTTAAGTCATAATCTCAACTAAATAATTTCTTGACTTACTTCATGAATTGTTATAATTTCTGCATAATTCAAGGAAGCAATCGCAAGTGTTTATTTAATGGAATGCGCATGATATTGTTGTATTTTCACTTGTAAATATATAACCTATTTGATATCTAACTTTGTGTGGGTCAAATAAGTATCCAACATTTGCATATCTTAGGAGTTCTAATCTAGATCCATTTGCATATAACAAGCCCATATCAACAGTACCTCAAAAATATCGGAAAACATGTTTAACTCCAGTCCAATGTCTTCTTTGTTAAAGTTGAATTAAATCTCACTAACAAGTTTACGACAGCTATATTAGATCTTATATTATTAGTAAGATACATTAATGTACCAATTGTACTAAGATATAATGCTTCAAGACCAAAAAGTTTTTCATTATTATCTTGAGGTCGAAAAATATCCTTTTCACATCAAGTGACCAAATAACCATTGGGATACTCAATGAATATGTTTTATCCATATAAAATCATTTAAGAACTTTTTGCATGTAAGTTGATTGATGTATAAAAAATTCATCTTTCAAATGCTCGATCTGTAGACCGAGATAAAACTTTATTTTTTCAAGATCTTTTATTTCAAATTTCTATTTCCAACATTCTACTGCCTTTAAAATCTTTTCAAGAATTCCAATAATATTCAAACTATCAACATATACAATTATGATTGCAAATCTTGAATTTGCTCGTTTTATGAAAGCATATGGACTTTTATGGTCATTTTTATATTATTTTTTAGCAAATATTCACTAAAATGATTATACCACATTCGTCAAGATTGTTTAGTCTATACAAAAATCTTTGTAATTTAATTGAATAAAATTTTCGAGACTTTGAATTATATACTTTAAGCATCTTAAATTCTTTTAGAATTTTTATATAGATGTTATGATCAAGTAAGCCATATAAATATACTATAACAATACCCATAAGACACATCAAGTTTTTCATACACTGTTAGACTAATAAGATAACAAAATATAATTGTATCCACCATAGAAGAATAAGTGAATTAATAATCAATTCTAAGTCCTTATGCGATAAGTTGTGTTTTAAATCTCACAACTTCATTTTGTTGATTTCGTTTATGCACAAATACCCATTTGTACCCAACAGGTATTACACCTTTAGGTGTTCGGACTATAGGCCCAAAAACTTCACTTTTTTCAATTGATTTTAATTCTACTTGAATTGCGTCTTTCCATTTTAGCCAATCACATTTACAGTGGCAGTCATCAACAGATGTAAGTTCATGTTCTTCGTTATCATTTATAACATTAAATGCTACAGAGCATGCAAAAGTGCTGTCAACAATTATTTCCTTATGATTGAATCTTTTTCTTCTAAAAATATAACTTATTGAGATCTTTTCATTTTTATCAGTTTCAAGTACTTAAACTTCTTTTAGAGTTATGTTACTTATTATACCTCTAGACTTTTCAAAAATATCTATTTCTTTAATGGGCTCATTTTGAATAATTATTCCTTTCTTTTTGCAGGGATTTTTATCTTTTAAATCGATTGGTCTATCACGCTTTTAGCATACTTTGGACTCATTAGTTATTTCACTTACAGATTGTCCTTCACGGACTTTAATTCTTACAAGAGTATTTGTAACTAATATATGTGACTTTGTCATTCTCTTTGGATCAATAAATGTATCTAACAATTGATTTGCTACACTTTATAAGTGAATTATCTTTTGAACTTTAAGTTTACATTATTTTGTACAAAGATCAATATATGTCAAAGTATTTTATATAATTTCTTTGACCAGCTGCTTATCTTTTTTCTCTTTAATGTTCGGAAAACTAACTTATTAAAATGATAATCAATAAAATGTGTTATAAATACATCTCCTATCATTAGCTCAAGATATCTTATAATAGAAAGGGAATCATACCCAACATATATTTCCAAACTCCTTTAAGGTCCAATCTTAGTACGTTGTGATGGAGTTATTGAAATATATATTGCACATCCAAAAATTTTAAGATGAGAAATATTTGACTCTTGACTATAAACCAATTGTAACAAAGAGTATTTATAATAATTTGTTGGTTTTATGCATATAACTATTGCTGCATGCAAAATTGCATATTCTCAAGTAGAAACAGGGAGACTCATTCTTATTAGTAAAGGCTTAACAATTAATTGAAGTCATTTAATAAACGATTCAACTAAACCATTTTGTGTATAAATATAAGTTATAAGATGTTCAATATTTATTCCAATTGACATGCAATAGTCATTAAAGCTTGTGAAAAAAATTGTTCAATGTTATCAAGTTGAATAGACTTAATGATATAATTTAAAAATCGTGTTGTTAATCAAATAATTTGAGCAAGTAACCTTGCAAATACTAGGTTGCGAGTTGATAACAAATTTACATGAGAGCATCTACTAAATGCATCTATTAATACCATAAAATATCTAAATAGTCCAAATGATAGGTAAATAGGACTATAAATGTCATCATGTATAGGTTTTAGAAAAGCTAAAGATTCAATTCCAACTTTAGTTAATAATGGCTTAATAATCAATTTGTCTTGAGAACAAGTAGCATATGAGAATTAATAATTTTCTATATCATTATTGTTTTGAGATGTCCCAACTGTTCATACCAAATGGTAAATATTTTTAAATCTATAAACTTCTGGTTTATAGTTGCATGTATTTCAACTATATTAATTCTTATATAGTACAAACCGAAAGAGAAAGTTAGTAATTTTTTTAATATCTTTTTCTTACCAAAAATAATACTTGTAATATAGAAATATTCATTATTTCTTTTACACACAGTCTCTATATGATATCCATTATGACAAATATCCTTAAAACTAAACAAGTTTCTTTGAAACTTAGAAGAAAATAGAATATTATTTATAGTAAATCTTGTTCCTTATGATAATATAATAATAGCTATTTCAAATCTTTCAATTAATCTTATATTACCAGAGATTGTAGTAACATAAGTTTCACTCATATTTTATTTGAGAAAAATATTTTTTATCTTTTAAGATCATATGGGTGCTTGCACTATCTGCAAGCCATATATGTTCATTCATATTTTCTAAAATTAAACAAAATAAAAGTACAAAAAACATTATAAAAATTTATACTTAAAATTTCATATAAATTATAATTATAAAAATAATTCCAAACATGTAAACATATTTTAAGCATCACTTTTTTGTTATGGGTTGATAAAGAAATTTGACACATCTAAATATGGTATTTATGGGATCATTGGTGAAATTATTATATAGATTAGCAAAATTGGTCTCAACACCTTTATCCTTTTCTTTCATTGATACTAAATAGAGATTAACAAGATGTTTTGTTGTACGACAGATACGTGATCAATATCCATTCATACCACAATAATAGTATAAATTTTCTAAATTTTTTACATGCTTCTTTTGTCTACTTGTACTTCCTTGTTTTTCTTTTCTCTCATTTCACTTCTTATGATAAGGAGTATTATTTCTTCTTAGGTTATGTCCACAGCCTCAACCATGACCACATCTTCATTCATTATTATTAATCATAGTCACATTTATTTTAAGAAATGGAGTAGAATTAGTTGAACGGGCTTTATGATTTTTCATTAGTAGTTCGTTATTTTGTTTAGCCACAAGGAGACATGAAATTACCTGTAAGTATTTTTCAAATATTTTTTTTATATTGCTACTGCAGGAGCATATTGAAAAGTAGAGAAAGTTTGCTCTAATATATCTTTTTCAGTAATTATTTCTTTGCACAATTTTAATTGAGAACTAATATGAAATATTGCAAACTTATATTCATTGACTAATCCATCCAGTCATAATGAGCTTTTGGAATAATAACAATTTTTTTGGTAGTTATATCTTTCTTTCAAACTATTTCAAAGCGTAAGTAGATCTTTTCCCATAAGATATTTAAATTTCAACCCCTCATAAAAGTGATGACAAAAGAAAATCATTACTTTAGTGTGATTTTGTATTAACTCATTATTTTCTTCTTTGATGGTATTTTTAAGATCCATTACATCAAGATGAATTTCAGCATTTAAAATTTAAAATAAATAATTCTTACTCAACAGATTAAGGGTTATAAATTTAAACTTTGTAAGATTTAATATGATAATTTAAATAAAATAAAATTAATAGAAAAATTAACTAGTAAGATAAAAATATCTTACCTTTCTTGCTCATATGATTAAGAACAAAGTTATACTAATAACATATTATAAAATAATTCAAGAGATAGAGAAAGAAGAATTAGAGAAGATAGAGAATAAAAGAAACTAGGAAAAACCTCTGTGCGTTGCACGGGCATGATTCTAACTATTTAAAAATTATTGAAGTGAACTATGTTATAAAATGCTAACAACTATTCATTTCAGCCACTTTCATTATAAATTTTGAAACACTTCTTTGTATACAATATTGGTTGTTGTGTGTCTTGGTTTTTTATTTGAATCATGGACGATGATTTTAAGTCCATTGATATTTTTTGCCCTTGAAAGTGCGACATATAACTGCCCATGAGTAAAAATTGGTTGTGGAAGATATAGACCTACTGTTGACAATGATTGACCTTGACTTTTATTAATTGTCATTGCAAAGGATAGGATGATAGGAAATTGTCTTCTCTGCATTTGAAATGGTAAACTTGTTTCTGATAGATTCATGTCCATTCGATGAATTAGAACTTCTTCCTTGTTGTTGCAATTGCTGAGTGGAGTTGCTTTAATGTGATGCTTGCCAAGGTTTGTAATGAGAAGTCTTGTACCATTACATAATCCAGATGCCTGATCTATATTTCGTATAAGCATAATTGGTGCTCCTACCTTTAATGCCAATCTGTGAGGTGGTAATCCATATGCATTTATGCTATTAAGAAACTCTGTTGAATAGAGGTTTTCGAAGGAGTCATTGTCTTGTGTTGATTTACATACAAAATCAGAGCTAAAGTATTCAACCAAAGTTCCTGGTAATGAGTTACAGAGATAATCATTAATCTTTTCCACTATATCTATAGTTGTTGTGAGAATGGCTTTGTTTATAAAATATGGTAGATTTTGAAGATTCTCTAGTAAATTTGGGAAGGTTGATTGAACTATTACTTTCACAGGATCATCAAAGTTCTTTATTAGAAGTTGAGGAGGAAGATCTATTTCTGATATTCCATTATGGGTCATGTTTAGATCTCCATCACCTACCTGTAATAGCCATTTTGAGAATGATTCAATCTTTTCTTGTTCATCTGGGTTCTAAACTGATGTTAGTCTCATGTTTTTTGTCAACCTACGCAACTTACAATTTTTCCATAAGTAGGATGAGTTTATTAATGCGTTCACAATGTCTGCACGACCTCCGTTAGGCACAACTGGAAGCATTTGTCTAAAATCTCCTCCCATTACAATGCATTTCCCACCAAATTGTTGGTTATTATGCATTATATCTCTTAAGGTGCGATCAAGTGCTTTAATGCAATATCTTTTTATCATAGGAGCCTCATCCCAAATAATTAATGTTGTGATTCTGATGAGTCTTGCAAGTGGTGAGTTCTGCTTGATATTGCATGTAAAATCTTCATTGATCTCAATGGGTATTGCAAATCTTGAATGTGCTGTTCTACCATTAGGTAGCAATGTTGCTGCTATTCCACTGGAAGCTACATTGAGAACAATTTCTTTTTTGGCTCGAATTGTTGATGTTAGTGCATTCCACAAAAATGTCTTTCCTGTTCCTCCACAACCATAAACAAAAAAGAAACCTGGATTTGATGTGTCAATGGTTGAAATAATTTCATCAAAAATTTGTCTTTGTTCTTGCGTCATCAAATCAATATATCTATTTGATTATTCCTTTTGTAACATTGCATCAAAGTTTAATTCTTGTAACATAAGAAGTTTCCCATATCAATTTGTTGATGAAGTTGTGGAGTTGGCATTCCAGGGAACTCACTCAATGACTTGTCGTTAGCATTTAGCATTTTCTCAATCTCTGACAAAGCTGCATCTTGCTTTTTTGTCTCTGTAAATTGAAAATCTGCAAAACATTTTTTTGAATTGTAGGAAAAAAAAATATTTTATGTTTATCATATTTCTTTCATGTTGGATATTATTTAGTTTTCAATTTTTTTTAAAATAAAATTGAAGAAAAATGATATTAAAAATATAATATTTTTCTTGTTAGTATACCTGATAATTCTTGGTTGGTGTGTAGGATGTAGAACATGTCCTCAGATATTATATTTGCTGTTTCATTCCATACAAATTCAGGACGTGCTAAGCAATGACATAAAAGCATGCTTACAAGGAATTTCCTAAGATACCTCCCTGATGCCCATACTGACGCTTCTTTGATTGCGTCTATGAATTCTTGGTCATCATTAAGAAGTCCGAGTGCATAACATGCTGACCTATATTTATACAAAAAATATAATTAGAGATAATATTTTAAAAAACAAAGGATTAAGACACTTTATTAAAAAAAAATTAAACAATTCTATCCTAACTTCTAAATATAGTTTCAATATTTCAGAGTAATTTTTTTTTTATTTGTTAATGATATCAAGAATTTATATGGAGTAACAATAATTGAGTTAAAAATCCTACTAACCTGTATGTGGGATATATCACGTTGTCAACAGTTCTGATGTTTTCATAACTTCTTGGACCTTTAATTTTTGTTAGCAACACTCAGAGGTAAAATCTTTCACCTTGAGTTAGTGATGCATGTGATATTCTTCCTATACAAAATCCTTTTCGACGTTCTGTCCATTCCTTTTTCTTTCAATTGAACACATAATGATGTGGAAATTTAGAATATCTAAGTGTTCTTGCAAATTCATCGTTGCTATTTTTTTCCATCCAAGCAATGAACATCGACTCTTTAGTTCTTTTTGAATTTACCAACTGTGATATATGTTGTATACCTGAATATATGATAGATTGTTGATGAGGAAGATGAAAGCTTAATCTTTCCACAGGAGGAAATCTGTGTTGTATCTCGAATGCAAAGATTCTCCATGCTGCTTCACATGCTGAGACATATCTACAATTTAGATACTGCTTGACCTCATCCAAAATTTGTCGTGAGTTATCACTTGGATCATGATTGTATAGTTTTGCAACTACTTTGTCATTGCCTTTGCTAATATACTTGAACAAATATTTTATTGATGTTGACTGATTTGTCTTTTTAACATTTATATGAGCTTGAAATATCCTCAATAATGTTGGATTGTAAGGCACAACAAAGCGATTATCAAGCATTTTACCTTTTCTTTGAATTGTATGTCCATCATTTCTCCTCCTATATGTTGGATAACCATTGTCATCTACAATTGTCTCATCAGTGAACCTTTTTGGAAAGTATTTTGAGCATTTTCCTTCTTTCATACATGGAGACTTCAAATTATTTTGGCCACATGGTCCATGTATCATATATGATTTCACTAAATCATACAAGACTAGATCTTGTTGCTTGTTTGGTATTTCTGCAGTGATAACTTTGTCAACATTTTCAGGAGTCTTTATTTTATTGTTAGGGTCAAGGAATAGCAATATATGAACATGTGGAAGCCCTCTTTTTTTAAACTCTATTGTATAAACTTCTAAAAGATAAAAAAAAACATATATTAGATATGGCAATTAAAAGGAATTATTATTGAAAAGGTTTGTAATTAGCTCATACCTGCACGAACATTTCCAAATAATTTGTTTTCCCTTACGTACTTAAGCAAGACTTGTAACTTCATTTTAAATACTCTGCATAGAATTTTAGGATGATAGAGGGCTTGCAATCTCGTTCATTACAATATCTCCTAATTTCTGGCCATGTAGGATTACATATAAAGGTAATAAAGATATCTGGATATCCTGCCCATCTACAAATTGCCATAGCATCTTGATAATTTTGAATCATATATCTTGCTCCTTCAGTAAATGTAGATGGTAAAATAATTCTTCTTCCGGTGTTGGTTGCATCTTCTTCACCCCTAAGTATTGCATCTGACAAGCCTTGATATAAATCGACCCTAAGTTCTTTTTGATGATGCCTAATATAGTTCAATCTCTGACTCTCCATCATTGTGTAGCCATCAACAATGAATTGTTGGAGGAGATTTCTTCCTTGCAATATTGTTGAGATTTCAAAATTTCTACTCATCAATCTAAAAGCTAGATATTCTCTAATTGTAAGAGTTTTTTTTTTCCTGTGAGTTGATGTAGTTGATGAGTGATGCTTTAACTAAGGATTATATCCATTATTTCCATAAGGAAAAAATAAAGGATACTGCAAGGGTAAATAAGATTGATGTAATTCATCAATTCGTGTAAAAATTGCTGACCTCTTTTGAATGATAATATCTCTCTTGTAATACGAATGGTCAAAATCTCCTACTATTAATGCGGCTATTTCAGAACCAGTTGGAAGATCATATGGCCTGCCATGATTGCCGTTTGCTTGATAAGACATAGTTTGACATCCGCATGTTGATCACATTGAAGAATTTCAAATGCAAATCTATATTCTCTAACCAAAGAATTGTTGGCATTCAATGCTTCTTTGATTGATTCCACTATTTCAGGGTCTATGTTGGATGGATTGCCATGACTACTATATATTTGAAAGATAAAAAAAAAACAAATATCATTATAAGAGTTATAATAATATGTTTTGATTATTGTGATTGTGATATATGTATGTGTGAAAGGCAATTGTGATGTAATGTTTTTTTGTTTTTTTTTTAATGGAGTAGTAAAAAATATGTAATTAACAAATTATAATGGCAAATAGTAATGATTATTTGTAAAATTGTTATATAAATATTTTGAAGTAACTGATGAAAATAAAGTGTGCTAGTGACCATATGTTTTTGGAAATACAAAAAATGGTTATATTTTTATTTCTTCAAATTCTTATTTTGTGGTTATCTAATTGATTTAAATTATCATTTTTTCAAAACTTTATGATTTAAAATTGTTTTGAATTTTTTTAAAAAGGTAAATAACTATTTTTGTTTCATACCTTTTTTTTGAAAAATACAATTTGGAATGATATTTTATAATATTTTTAATCTTATCTGTTTTGATAAAAAGTGAGTGTTACCATTAACATGAATTTCGTATTGATGTTGATAGATATTTATACAAAAGCAGGTTGAAACATATATTGTATACAAAAAACAACTAAAAAAATTATTTTAGTACCTGATTGCAGCTATTCTGTTGTTTATTTCATTATCAGTATCGTAGATGTACAATTGAGAATAAACCGGAGCAGAATCTTCAGGTGGCAACAAACTCCCAATGTGGTGATAGTTTTGACCTGATATGACAAAGCTATATGGCCCAGAGTTTGAAATTACTGTTTGATTAATTTTTCCTCCCATTGATGTAAATGAGAACATGTTATTGTATGTTCGAATGTTGGAGAGGAAATGTTGTGACTCTGGTGAATCTACGTCAAAAAAAAGCTGATATAGTTCTGGTGGTGGTGGTTCCATTGGAGGCACAATAACCTTACCATGACAACAGCAAAGGAAAAATTCATGTGCATCATTTGAAGTAACCCGCTTAGTTCTTTCGTTATATCACATCATGGCATGACAATACTTGCATTTGTATATTAGGTCACCTTCATCCATGTAGCCTAGTATTTTCAACATTATTTATGGTTAGAGAAATAAACTATCACTTAACTAAATCATATAGTCATGGGATATTACCATCTTGTGTTAGAGGAAGTTCATTTGTCATATCTACATCAATTGATTGATGTGAGGAAGTTCCAGAATTGTCTGAAATAAATTCTGTACATTAGAATTGTGAAAATGTAGTTTTCAAATATTTGTCAAGAATATATAGAGATTTATGTTTGTACCTTCTTCTTCTACGGGTTCATCGTCAATTATGATCCTCTGTCGTTTTAAGGATTGTGCAGTCCTATGTATGTTATAATTTGATAACCCTTTGGAAAGAAAACATTATTTGAAAATATATTAGCTATTATTATGAAAGAATAGTATTATGTTGTTTATTTTCAATTTTTTTCTTTCTCTATGAGTAAAATTTCAAATCATACCTTGAATAGCCAAGGGAGTTTGATCACCTTCCTCATCTGTAGATGTTGATCGGCATTTGTTTCTTGGCATTTTTTCATTGAATATAACGTAAATAGAACTTCTGTTGCAATTCAAATTCTACAATGATGATCTTTAACTCTCGCTTCAGATCTGAAACTGTCTCCTGCGAGTCTGCGTTTTTGTATGTCAATTTGAAAACCCGGCAGTCATTAGATTCAGAAAATTTGTACTATATTGCTTAGTAAGTCTGCCTGTCTTGACAGAAGCAATTGGTTTGGAGACGCTTATACACCTGAATTTGCTTGATTTTAAACTGAAACCCCCTTCTCCTTGCACCCGCCCCTGCCTCTGTTGTTGGGCACCGATCTCTATTTGCCAAATCCGCTTATGGAGAAAGTCAATCAGCTATCCCCACCCTCGTAGCAGGGTAAACTGGATACAGTTATGCTTCAAAAAGGTGATTTAGCAGCCCTAACTCTTATGCAGTTTAAATTTTTTATTTTTATATTCTTAAAAATAATTTTAAAATTTTAATATAAATATTTTCATTTTAGAGTCTTTAATTGTATTTTATATATTATATGTGAGAGAATATTATGTAAGGGAAAAAATGAAATGAACTTCCCAAATTGCATTGGCCAATATTTATATGGAAAATTATGACTAAAAAAGTATATACAAAGTTGAGATATCCTGTATTTATTAAAAGTCAAAACATAAATGAAAAATATTAAAATTTATGTATATTGATTATTATGATTTGGAGATTAATTTTTATTATTTGTAAAAGATTTAAAATATAAATAAATTTTCGGTGGAAATCATAATTATTGAATGTTTATTGTCTATCCCTCCTCAGTTACCAGAATTGATTGGATCACATTAATTAACAATTAATTGCACCCTTCTAATTAACACTTATTTCTTACACCTCATTCTTCCATAAAATTTTAATCACAAATGTTGTCAATTCCAATTATTAAGAACAAAAAATTAACAGAACCAAATTATTTCTCATCATGCTCTGTGTACCTATTAAATAATGAATCTGATGGAATTAATGCAAAAATCTTTCAATAATGAAAACGAAATGGTATATCTTAAAGATCCAAAAGAAATGTAGATATATAGTGTAGTTTATACCTGACATTAAGCACTGGGGCCAGCCACAAACGAATAGGCTTTTTTTAAGATAGATCATCTTTTAGCTGACCTTTCCAAACCATGCTTTGCAATCAAGCTAGAAAAAGACTAAGCAAGTGCTGTCCTAATGAAATGGCTAACAATAGAACATTCATTCCCTACCGCCGCTACCTGCTTAAGACTAAAAGCTTGTAGTGATACCTCTATTCTGCCGCTTTCGATAAAATTGATGAGCCTTGTACTTAAGGATAACACGCACAAATAAAAATGTGATAAATTAAATTAATAATATAGATAGTAAAAATTGAAAAGACAAAAATAATTATATTAAATGTATTAAATATCAGAGTTTTGTTTAAATTAAATGCCTGCAAACATTTTTTTTAATAAATGAATCAATTATTGTAAATAAATGAATTAATTAATATAAATATCATTAATTTTGTAATTATTATCTCAAATGTAAATAAATAATTTAATTATAATTATAATCTAAGGATAAAAGTGAGTTAAAAATTCTTAAAATATTATTTCTTGGCATTACAAAAAATAAACTCTTTTAAATAATGAATCTGATGGAATTAATGCAAAAATCTTTCAATAATGAAAACGAAACGGTATATCTTAAAGATCCAAAAGAAATGTAGATATATAGTGCAGTTTATCAATATATATTATAACATATTATATTTCAATTAATAGCAAACTGAGTTTCGATAAAATTGATGAGCCTTGTACCTAAGGATGACACGCACAAATAAAAATGTGATAAATTAAATTAATAATATAGATAGTAAAAACTGAAAAAGACAAAAAAATTATATTAAATGTATTAAATATCAGAGTTTTGTTTAAATTAAATGCCTGCAAACATTTTTTTTAATAAATGAATTAATTAATATAAATATCATTAATTTTGTAATTATTATCTCAAATTTAAATAAATTAATTTAATTATCCCAAATGCTGTTTAACAGTGGATGGGCACATTCATAAAGGTATCGTAATCTTTAAAATGATTTTTTTTTAATTAGACCCACATATTGCAAGGTTAATTACAGAAGGATGGAATTTTGAAAGGTAACCTAATGGGTATATTTAGATTGTTCTTTCTTCACAGACACTTAATTCTGATGTGGCCTGAACATATTATATTCCAATCAACAGCAAACTAAGTTTCGATAAAATTGATGAGCCTTGTACCTAAGGATGACACGCACAAATAAAAATGTGATAAATTAAATTAATAATATAGATAGTAAAAACTGAAAAGACAAAATAATTATATTAAATGTATTAAATATTAGAGTTTTGTTTAAATTAAATGCTTGCAAACGTTTTTTTTAATAAATGAATTAATTATTGTAAATAAATGGATTAATTAATATAAATATCATTAATTTTGTAATTATTATCTCAAATTTAAATAAATTAATTTAATTATAATTATAATCTAAGGATAAAAGTGAGTTAAAAATTCTTAAAATGTTATTTCTTAGCATTACAAAAAAAATCTTTTACTATAATATAATAAAGTATAAATTATAGATAATAGAATCTTACACTCCCAATAATTTCCCCTGTTGTTTCATCTTCTTTCTCATAACTTCTTCACATGTTTTATGCTTTAATATTAATATTAATTTTATTAGTTAAACACTTTTTTTAAAGTATATTTATATGTATTGTTTGAATCTAAACATCATAAAGTCTCACAATGAATAGTCACTTTGACATGCCCGCACGTTAACTCAATCTCTCAAAATTTCTTTATTTTTATTATTATTTTTTTCACATAACCCACATCTCTTGGAGAAGAAAAAGCGATTTATGTTGATAAATTTCTCAGATGGAAGGAGATGAGGGATGAGAGAGTCTACCGCATCAGGATACAGTGAAGAAGAAGGAAAAATGTGAGATACAGGGAAAGAAGATGGAAGCAAATACGAGAGACAGCCTGGCGCATTAAGATGTTGAGTTAGTAAAATTTTTTAGGAAAAATTATATTTAAAGATTTAAGTTTTGTAAAATTTATAATAAAAATTTTAAAAATTAAAATTATTCTAATAACTAAAATTATTATCATATTTTAAAATATTTATTATTAAAATTTAAAAAATTATTATCAGATTTGAAAAATATTACTAATAAAATTATATAAATTTTAATTTTTTTGAAATTTTCTTATGATTATACTTCTTGATAAAAATATTGACTTTTATAATTTTCATTCATACTAATTATTAAAGAAGTGGATTATAACTAATGAATCTGATGGAATTAATGCAAAATTCTACAGGGAAAGAAGACGGAAGCAAATACGAGAGAGCCTGGTGCATTAAGATGTTGAGTTAGTCAAATTTTTTAGGAAAAATTATATTTAAAGATTTAAGTTTTGCAAAATTTATAATAACAATTTTAAAAATTAAAATTATTCTAATAACTAAAATTATTATCATATTTTAAAAATTTTATTATTAAAATTTTAAAAATTATTATTAGATTTGAAAAATATTACTAATAAAATTATATAAGTTTTATTTTATTTTTTAAAATTTTCTTATGATTATACTTCTTGATAAAAACATTGACTTTTAAATTTTTGATTTATACTAGTTATTAAAGTAGTGGATTATTTGGGCAATGTGCATTTTCCTCTTTTATATGTTGAGTCTATATTATCAATTGCAACAGTGGGTTATATAGATGATGAGGTTGAATAAAGACATAGGAAGCATGAACAACAATATGCTATTTTTATCTAAAAGATATTACATTAACTTCCAACATAAACCTGCTAGGGATGCTGTTTTTCTTTTCTTTGATATTAATACATGATTTTAGAGAATGACAATTATGAGCTAAAGTGTCATGAATGATATTAGAAATGAGAAACCTTTTTCTGAGATGAAATAGAAAAATTTTAGTTATGGTAGAATCACTAACATGCTTTTTAACCAAAATAATTTGTGAGGATTACATGTATTATATAATGAATTATTATTATTAATAAAAAAACAAAAAATGAAAGGTATAACAAGACGTACATGAATATATAGGTGAAATATACTTCCGCAAGTTAATTATAAAATAGTATATATTCAAACCACTCAGAAAATGTCCCCACAATAAGCAAATTATGTATACAAACTCAGAAAAATTATTAAACCACATCTTGATACGTGCCATTTGTGTTCATGCAATTCCTTGTGTGTCAGAGTTTGTTGGAGTTTTCACGCTTTCTCTTTCCAATGGATGGTGATAAACCAAATAATTGTGATATTGTCAGGTCATCATCTGAATTGGATTCATCTTCTGGGCTTGAATTTTCATCATCCAAGTCTCTGACGCGAGAATAATCATATTTCTATGAAAATTTACATGTCATGAATTAGTTATATGCTTAATTTGATATTAAAAAAAAAATTCCATTATGCAATTTGAAACTCTTTCTAACCTGACTAATGATTATTGTTTTAAATTGATCCAACATCATGATGTCATCTGAGAATTCTGATACACTGAAGCTTGATCCAGGTCGTCTGAGATTATACTTATTAATGCTGATTTTAAGTAACAACTCCTTTTAGTCTATAATTCAAGTGAGCCTTATAAAAAGCTATGTTATTTTGTTAATCTTATGTTAATAATAAAGAATTCTTGTATATAAACATTGTATGAAAATAGTACTGCCTCCAATTGTCTTTTCAGTGCACCAGCAGTTGTACCAAATATTTCTTCTGCAAGTTGATTAAAAAATGCAACTGATGTTTGTCCAGAATCATCAGATACTTTGTAGTGTACTTTAAACTTGAAATATGAATAATTTACCAGTTTTTTTATTGCTATTGTTTAACATAAAATTATGTAAAATGAATAAAAAAGATAAAAAATTATATATGTATTATATGATGTTATTAATTATATAATATTATTAACAATTAAATTTTGGGAAATATTATGTTTACATTACACATGATTAATTGAAAGAATATTATTTTAAATGAATGAGTACCTTGGGGATGTTTTTAAATCTTTTACACCACAGGCCTCACAATAGATACTTCCTTCTTTAATAACCAGCTTTTTGTCACATGAAGGACATCCATCATAATACCACCCAGGAGCTGTTTCTATTCTGATAACTTTTCCCTTAATTAAAACTTCAGATTCCTACACATAGGAAGTGCATAAATAAATAATTTTTGCATATTTGGTATATTTGTTGTATTTAGAAAAAATGCATTAGAAAGTACCTTTTCTATCCTTCCAAGTTCAGAAATTTGTAACTTTGGTTCAAATGTGATTAAGGTTGAAGCGCCATGCAGAATAGGACGATAAGGAGTTTCTTGGGAAAACTCTTGAGATATGTTAGATGACTCATCCATCCTAATTAAAAGAAAATTATCTTGATATATATATGATTATATAAAATATGTAAAACAACTTAATAACAACTTACCTTTCTAAGAGTCTTTTTGCCTCAGGGATATCTGGATTGAAAAATACATTTGTTGCAGAGAAAGAATTTGTGATTTGTTTTTGACCTAGTATATTCAACAATTAGTTCTAACATAACATTTGTATTAGAAATTCAAAAGAACATAATAAAAGGAAAATAATTAAATTTAATTTCTTAGTTATTGATAACATGAAATAACCTTTGTACAAGTAAACCTTTCCCAGCTGGATAAGAACAATGATTGGTGGTTCTATGTCATCTGTTTTCTTGTAAAATGTGTCTATTGCGCATTGTCCAAAAAGAGTAACCTCAATACTTTTCCCCCTGTTTTAAAATACATATAATGAATTATGATTTTTTTTACTAATTGTATGTCATGAAACTTTATAAAATAAATAATTTACCTATCATTTGCTATTGTGAAGGATAGAAGATGGTTGGGTTGACCGTCTGTGGTAATATCACGAAGCCTTCCAAATGTGCGCAAATATCCCACAACATCTATATATTTAATAGAATAAAAAGGAATATTATTGATTGTTGACAAATAGCAATTCAAATTAGCATGGAGTTTAACTAATATAAGATAAAACAAATAACAAAAGGATTTAAACCAATCAACACATCAGGAATTGTTTCTCCTTCAATGATATCTGATATTGGACAAAGCTCATAACCACTCATCATTATCTGATTCTTGACAACTTGCATATGAGTATTTTGGTGAAACGTGATCTTGAAAGGATGTTTTGCAGCTTTGAACTTAAGTGAATTCGTAGATACTTGAAAATTCTCAAAAACATATGTTTCACCTTCATTAAGCTCAGATTGAAATTGAGGGACCAAATTCTTGTTTGTTATTGATGCTTGAATTTTGGTACCCTACAATAACACTGAAAATTATAAAAAGCCTTCCTTCGTAATCCTTAGAGATATATATTGAATAAGAATTTTTTGTATACATGTTGAAAATACTTAAAAGGTTAAATTGTATTAAAATGTCACCTCACTATCCATGAGAATAATCGATATACCCCAAATATCATGTGGTGGGAGCTTTTGTCTCAGGTACCATTTTCTCAGAATTTTTGCTTGAATTATCCATGTCTCCTTGCTTGTATCTATATTCTTTATCGGATCATGTACAATTGAAGACATAATGTTGTTTAGATCAAAAAATGGTGAAGTGATTTGATTACTCTTGTCTCAATTTTATTAATTGTTGAGTGATACGTTTTTTAACATAGGAATATATAGAGTCATAAAGTTTTTAAAATAATTTAACAGTAATAAATTTCTCAAAAGATTATCTTCATTCTCTCTCTCTCTTTTTTGTGAAACTATGAACCGGTCACTTTCATTTCATGTCCACCTCCCCCATCTTAATGCATTATAGATATATTTAATTAGTAGTTTTAAAATCAAGTTGACGTTACCAGAGAGTGGAAAAGCAGGAGACAGCGCAGAAGATGCTAACTTGAGACTTTCCATCTACGATTTCGCTCGCCAACACCAGAAGATGGATTTTATTTATTTATTTTTGGATGGGTACATTTTGGTGGTGCAGAAAATTGCAACTGACGGGGAAAATGTTTTCTGTGTCGTTTGAATTCGAATATGCGCTGTTTTATTCATGTGTTATGGTCAAATATTAATTTTATGGTAATCATGTTACTAAAATTTTTAAATAAAATAATGTAAGATGCAATAAATAAAATAAACCAATAAAAAATTTTATTTATCATAATATATATAATAAGAATAAGAGTAAATTATACATTTTTTTTAAAATTTTACTAAAATTATACATATATTTCTTATATTTTAAAAATAAACATAAACATTCTCCAAAATAAAAAATAAATTATAAAGATAGTTTTGCTTAAATTATACAATTTTTTATTCCCAAAATATATCAATAAATTTCTCTTAAAATAAATAATAAATCATATAATTTTTTTTATTTTACTAAAATTATATAAACCTTTCTTCAATTTTCAAAAAAAATTTGTGTATATTTTAAAAATAAAAAATTCTATTTAATTTTAGAAAAAATAAAAAAAAAATTATATAATTTTCTTGTATAATAAAAGTTGATACAAATTGTGACAAGTGATATATTTTAATCTATTTAACTATTTATATATTATACTACCCGAATGTTCATATATATATAAATATATAAAGTAAGCCACTCTGTTTAAATAATAATAACAATAATTACTTAAATATAAAAATAAAAAACGTGTAAATATTATACTATTTAGTTTTTATAACAATGTATGATTGAAAAAAAAAATTTAACATAATACAATCTTTTTAGTATAATACAATCTTTGTGTAACTGGAAAAATATTTTGTTTTTTCAATATAATTTGTGGTATTTTAATATAAGAAAGATAGCAAAATATAAAGTATAAATATTTGTGGTTTAATATTTGTTTATATTTGTGGTAAATATCTATGTTAATATTAATTCAATTTTTCAAGTCAATCGTCGTTTTTTTGATGGTTTTTCTGCTTCTCACAACTGCTCTTTCCACACCTCCGAAAATCTGGTGCCAAACCCGTTTCCTTATTTCAAATATCTATGTTAATATTAATTCAATTTTTCAAGCTTCACTCTGATGAATTGATTATTTTTTTTACGTGTCATTAAACACCAATAGATGAATGGAATAAATCATACATAATACATCACCTATCAACAACTAACACTTCCCTCAAATATCTCCCTTCATTAATAAAACTTTATTCTTCATAATTCCATCCCTCTCCCGTTACCCAAAATTGACTAGATCACATTAATTAGCAATTGATTACAACCTTCTAATTAACCCTGGAATTAAAGCAAAAATCTTTCAATAGTAAAATCAAAACGTTATATCTTTCACAGTTTATTAGAGTTAGTTTTATTTTAATTAACCAAAAGCAAAAATCTTTCAATAGTGAAATCAAAACGCTATATCTTTCACGGCTTATTAGAGTTAGTTTTGTTTTAATTAACCAACCACAATTAACCAAATCAAGTTTAATTTAACCATGGTTCCCACGGCTTTTATAATATATATTGATGATGCCACTCAAATTTTATTCATATTTTGCAATACAAATGAGGTACCTATTTATAAGTACAAATTTATAACTATCAATAATTCAAAAGTCACATCTTAAATGTAAAATAATATACTATAAAAGAGAATATAAAAATAGAAGTTAAATATCTAAAAGTTTTAGAGTTACAATTATTGAAAGAATATGAGAAGATGGATATTTACATAATAGATGAATTTATAATATACCTTCAATAAATTTGGAGGTTAAAAAATTAAAGAAACATACACCACAATGAATGGATTCATAACAAAATGAACAATTTTACAATAATGTTTATCCACTTTAAATGCCAGAAGGAGATGTTAATGACGGTTGATGACACTTGCTAGGTGATGTAATAGAATATAACCAATATATCATAAATTGAAAATCAAGAAATGCTAAGACCTTGGATTAGTAACATTGTCTTTGAATTTAAGTGTTAATGTGCTTGAATTAAATTGTTACCCCGTTCCTTTCATCATACTCAATATCTAAAGCCTTATACCTCACCTCTTATATAACAAGGAAAATTAAGGCCTTGTTTGGTTCAAAGGAGGGGAGGGGAGGGGAGGGGAAGAGAGATATATTGTTTGGTTCAGGAAGGGAGGGGAGGGAAAATACTAATATGTAGACCATTTTACCCTTATATATTTTAAAAGTAATGATAATACTGTTAATTTTTTTTTTATTTTTAAAATTTTAATATTGTCACCACTAAATTAAATAAATATCAGAAATTATCTATAATTATAATTATTTAAAAAAATTTGTAAACAAATAAAATTAACTAAATAATTATTTCAACAAATATATAATTTAACATGTTTTATTGTATAAAATTAAAATGCATTTGAGTTAAAAATATTGACATGTTTACTTTTTTCTCAATATGGTAATATACCTGTGTTAATTGATATATTAAAATTTCTCTTCAACCATACCTATAAAAATTTTATGAAATATAAAATTAATAATTAAGATAGGGGACATTTTAGTCATTTTTTTAACTTTCTCTCCCAATCCTCCCAAATTGAAGGAATAAGAGAGGAGGGGAGGGGAGGAAAAATTTCATTAAACTTTCCCTCCCCTCCCCTTCCAAAATTACAAACCAAACAAAGGGAGCCTCCCCTCCCCTCCCCTCAAACCAAACAAGGGGTAAGGGATAAAAAAATTAAATTATGGACTAAAACGTTGTTTTTTGTTTTTGGGCTGGTGGAAGCGACTAAGGCTATGTTTAGTTGGAGGGGAGGGGAGGGGGAGAGGTTGGGTATTTTTAAAGTTTTAATTTATTTTTTTGCCCCTTCTAATATTTTAATATATTAATATTTAATAAAAATTTAAGATAATTTTTTTTATCAAAAATTAAAAATAAAAAAGATTAAAATTTATACTTTTTTTAAGAAATTATTGATAGAAATAAATTTTTTATAAAAAATAAATTTAAAATAATATAAATGATAAATTTGTCCAAATATAATTACTTCCCCTCCCCTCCCCTCTTGAACCAAATAATAATCTCCCCTTCCTTCCCCTCCCCTCCCTTCCAACCAAACATAACTCATTAAATACCCTCCCCTCCCTTCTGTTGAACCAAACGGAGCCTAAGGCTTCAATTGGTTCAACGGAGGGGAGGGGAGGGGAGGTTAATGGAGGGGAAGGAAGGAGATTTAATGAGTTATGTTTGGTTGGAAAAGAGGGGAAGGGAGGGAATGAGAGATTATTGTTTGGTTCAGGAGGGGAGGGAAAATAATTATATTTAGATAAATTTACCCTTTATATTATTTTAATTTTATTTTTTAAAAAATTATAAATTTTAATCTTTTTTTATTTTTAATTTCTAATAAAAAAATTTATCTTAATTTTTATTAAATATTAATATATTAAAAAAATAAAAAAAATAAAAAAATAAATTAACATTTAAAAAATACCCCACCCCTCCCCTCCCCTCCTTTTCAAAACCCTCCAATTTAGAGGAAAAGCAAAATTGGCCTCATTTTCCTCCCCTCCCCCCCCCCAATTTTATCCAACCAAACGCTCTATCCCCTCCCTCCAAAAACCCCCCAACCAAATACTCACTGAGGGAAGGTACGAAATTAGGATTGCTACGCCATAAGAAGAAGGGAAGTACTAGCGTCCTGGGTTCGTTTGAAGAAACAAAAATTTTGGTTTACTCAGTAAATGATAAATCAAAGAACGAGGAAGTTCGGTCGTTGGATCACCTGCAACAGGTAGCTTAACTATAGATATGTATAGATCGTCTTCTGATTTTCATCAACATTGTCTAGGGATTTAGATTTTCTCAAGTTTCTAATGTTTCATCGGAATCATCTAAAGTCTTGTCCTTTAAATGAGAGGTACAGTGGCAACTCTAAGGTTACAGAAGAGTCTCTTAGTTACGTCTGCATGCTTTGGAATAGAGTCCAAGCATGAAATGATTCAATTTGTTTTCCACTCAAGGTATATATTTCTGAACCAGGAGTACTTGTGATTCTTGTCGGATGGATTTTTTGTGGTTTAAAAATCAAGCTTCTAGGAAATATGGCTAGCTCTCTGGTCTTGAAATCCGAGGAAGAACATGAATACAAAAGAGTGAGAAGACCGGTTAAAATCTGCAAATGGGGATTCCGTTGATTACTACGTTTGAAAATTGAGAAGGACAAAAATCAAGAAGTCTGTGATTGAGATCTGGTAACTGAAAATCCTTCTGACAATAATCACCGGGTTGCAGAATTCATCTAATTACTGCCCAAATTGAAGTAATTCAAGCATAGCTCTTTTCCAAAAGCATGCGATAACTAAAAGCTCTTACATAACCCTGGAAATTGCACTTGTTGCTGTGTCTAGCATTTCAAAGGACAAACTTTAGATGATTGAAGCAAGCATTTATAAACTTGAGAGAACCTAACGATGTTGGTGAAACTGGGAAGAAGATTCTAAACATGTTTACGGTTAAGCTATGATAATCTGAAGAATGGAAAAAAAATTTAAGGGTCTGTTCTTGCTATGCTTAAGAGTCTAGGGGGTGACAGCATGCTTGATCTCCACTCTGTAAGTCAAGAACTTTTTCTTTTTTAAAAAATAAATGTATTACAATTATTATTTGAGTTTGTAACTAGTGGCAACATGTGGCCGTACTTTTTGAAGATCCCTGTCTAGTATGATGTCTATAGAAATAGCCAAGGATGGAAGTTGAGCATCCATATTATGTTTTGGTGCTACCAGGTCTATTTGTGTTCCTTGTTCAGAACATACCATGTCTGGTTTTTGTACGTTATGCTGTGCAAGTCCTTCTGAATAGTCACTGGCCTAAATACTTAAATTTGCCATCATTAGGTTCTCTCCGCAATGAATGTGCCTATGTGCCTCATTAGGAGTTTGAGAAGAGATACTTGTTATGGATAAAGATTATCCAAGTTGTTGTTCTTAAGCTAGATCAAGTGCTTTGAGACTGTTTATTTTGTAGAATGAAGTTGCCTCTTTAATAGTACTAGAGAATTTTGTCTTGAGGTATCTGTTGATAGATTTCCAATATTTGAAGTCATTACTTCTGTATACTCTTTTTTGGTAAACCCCCATATCAGCCATCCTGCCTTTTGACGGGGATCTTGTTTGTCTGCTTTTCTTGTTTACTAAAATATTATGTACTTTAGATTAGGATAAGCTAAGTATTGAAAATTTGATCCTTTTTTCGGGTTTTGATTGAAGCAATGCAGTAATCTGTGCCCATCTTGGGAGATTCTGTAACCAAGAAACCCATTTGAAAAATATGGACAATGCTAACTTTTAAATTTGAAAATGAATAAACGCGGTTACTTGAAACTTTATAGTTGCATAAATAACCATATGATGCTTGTCTTTCTTCTAAGCCTAACATAAAAGTATAGAACGTTTCCTAGGAACCAGAGGCCATTTTTCAATTATGTACTTGGGCTGACCACTTATTTTCACATGTTACTGGTAAGGTAATTTATAACATAACTAATCATCTAACTGAATTATGTTCATTATCATAGCTGTTTGAGAACATCTAAAAATTGAAAACCTTGCATGATATGCGGTCTTGATGTTTTGCTTCTCTCAGCAAAAGCATTTCTTTATTTTTGCTCACATGAGACTGGCATCTAAACTTTCAAGCTTGTAAATTTAGGGATACATATAAATTGACGACGTCTGTCTCCTCATGCTTGAGATAATGGTTCCCCCTCCCCCTTTTCATTTTTTACTTTGATATAGTGAATTAATGTGATCGTTTTGACAGCATCATACTTGATTTACAGAATTAAAGATTTGTAGGTCCCTGGTCAGTGGGAGGGTGGCCATTAGATGTATTTTTGGTGTACAACTTTATTGATAGGTTGAAGTTGTAGCACTTGGTTCATTTAAACTAACTGTCTAGATACATGACATGCATCGCCCTTTCCCCGTGTGTGTTATGTGCATGCTGCATGAATCTAAATTATATGTCAAATTTTACCTCTTATTTACTAATCAATTATTCTGGATTAATGCTACAGATATGTTTTTCAATTGTCATTTATAGTTCTTTCTTTTTTGTTTTGTTATAATGTTAATACTGTAAATAAAGCTGTCGATTTTCAGTTCAACATATATGAGGAGATGTTGCGCATCATTGGGAGAAAATAGATTTTGATGGCTTGTTAGTCTGAAACGTTGAACTTATCGCACCTAGCATCGTTGATTTTCCTTTTTCCTTTTTTTTCTTTCTTCTTAGGGGTAGAGTTGGTATTTTTTCTAGGATATCGACATATATGGCTATAGCAATTCTATTCCTTCGCTTACGAGGACTAATTGCAAGTTGAAGGTCCTTTTCATCTGTTGATTCTTTTTGCATAATCTGTTTACCACCAGGACGTGAAGTGAACAAATCATCCACTTTACCTTTCATCAAGATCCTCAAAGGATGCTAGCTTGATGTGGACTTAGAAGGAATGGTTTTTTAGGGAGATATAGAGTGTATTTTACACTAACTTCTATGTAAGGAGTTAAGGACCACGTAATGATTTCTCCTAAATGTGTGTGATATAATGAGAATAAAAATGCGTCTGATCCTTTGCAATTCAGGGAAAATTTGACACTATACAGTTGGAGAGAGATAGATTGAGGATGTGGGGCCAACATGGGAAAGTAACTTCTAATGGGATATGGATCCCCTGCGGTCACCATAGTTAGAGAGATAGATTGAGTTTCTTTTTAATTAAAGAGAGATAAAAAAATTTTAATTGTAAAGATAAAAATTAACTTTAAGGATACAAATTTTAACTATGGGAGAAAATTAAACTTTAAAAATTTAAATTGTGAAGATAAATTTTTGATCTATTGGGCCTTTAAAATAATTTTAAAATTTAACAATAAATATTTTCAACTTATAGTCATGAAGTGTAATTTTTTCAAAAATTTTAATTGTAATTTCTTGAATAGTAATAAACAGGGATGGGAGGGAAAACTAGGTATATAGTAAAAAGACTTGTGGATTTTACAATATGAAATGTAATTATTTGTCACATAGCTAAATTTTTTATTCTCATAATCAAAATTTTTTATCTCTCTTAGAGAAAAAAAAAATGTGGTGGATACATATCAAGCTATTAGCTTGACATGTGGTGATTGCATCCCCTGTAGTCATATTGTGATTGCAGGTGATAAGATTTTATTATTTATCAATATTACACCCCATAGTTGTGATAGTCATCTAGACAGCAACATTGGCATTAATTCCAATTTTGAACATGGGAAATCCTTGTAATGTCTTGTAGTTGATTGATCAAAAGTCCAGAGGGTTTTGCACTTTACACGGTGCATTTGCTTATGTAATTTAGCTACTAGAAGGGGGAAACATTTGCAATGGAGGAAGACCACTTAGATATTGTATTGGTTCCACTGGGTATATTGGTTTCGGAACATACCATGTCTGGCTTCTTTACACTATACTGTGCAACCCCTTTCGAACATTCGTTGGCCTAAACGCAGAGTCTTGCTATCAGGGGGTTCTTTCCATAATGAATGGGAGCAATTCATTTCATCTCCTATCACCTATATATGCGTTTCTATTGTCAATTGACTTCCAACTATTTTGTCCTTCCTATTGTCATAAAGTTTATATTTTTGCTTTCCTTGTTTTTGTACGTCTCTATTTGGGTAGTTTAGGAAAAGGTGATTTGCGTGTAGAAAATTGGTTGTCCTATTTTAAAAGTCATTCCTATCCTCAATTAAGTGACTCTGAACTGACGTTTTCCAAGTCGAGCTATTTATTCTGTAGATTGTAAATGCTACTTTAACACTAGTGGATTTTATTTCAAGGTATCTATTGGTAAATTTGAAATACCTGATAGTTGTTACTTGTGTACTCTCTTCTTTGGGTTTACTCCAATTTCAGCTGCCTGCAATCACCATGGATCTTGTTCTGTAAGTTCTTACAATCTTGCTCTAACATACATGTTTCTTGTATTTTCTTGCTTACTAACACCCCCTCAAAAAAAAAAAAAAAAGTCATGCTCATACTCATGGTAGGCTTGTGCTTGTATTGGATCAGTGAGGATATTAATGGTAGCCATAATGATTGGTAGCAGATTTGAATTACCTACTAATATGGGTTCATAATTTATTATTTGGCAATCATGCTTTGGACTTACTGTTTGTTTTGAAACTTGGTAGTATTGGTGAATCATAAAGCATAGATGGCCTACATCAGTTCCTCTTTAAAAATAAAAAAGTAGAAAATATTTGCCCTTTCTATGATTTTTTGATTGAAGCAGATACATAATCATGTGCCCATCTAGGACATCCAAAAACAAAGAAAACATTTGGTGAAATAGGGATACTGCTAAGCCTCAATTTTAGTTAGTTAAAACTATATTTAGCTAGGTGTACAATGCACATGATACGTCATTTTTGTTATGTACTTTTCAACACCTACTTCGTAAGTGACTAACAGGATCAGCATAATAGGGCTTTTTAACGGAATAATTTCATTGTCTTAGCTAGTTGAGAACTTGTGAAAATTGATAACCTTGCATGAAGGCAGCCCTGATGTTTGCTACTCTTAGAAAGAGAGAGAGAGAGAGAGGGGGGGGGGGAGGAGAGGGGGGAGAGCTTGATTTCTTCTTACATGGCTTCTGAAAAGGCTACAACAATAACAATAAAGTATTTTTCCACTAAGTGAGGCCGATTATATGAATCAATCGACCTTGTAAAGTTCTATCGTAGATTATATTTTTAAATAAATTATTTAATTTTAATTTTTTTTAATAATTTTTTTTATAATTTTTTTCAATCTCTCTCTATCTTTGGTTATTGAACTACTCTCCATCTAACGTATTTCCTTAACTGGGACTTCTATAAATCTCCTTCATATATGCCTAAATCATCTAAGTTGCGATTCTACTATCTTTTTCACAATAGGTGCAATTTTCACTTTCTCTCTAATACACTTATTTCTAATTCTATCTTGTCTAATATATCTACTCATCCAGCATTTTCATCTCCACAATTTTAAGCTTATTCTCTTGTTGGATTTTTATTACCTAGCACTTAGTTCCATACAATATTACAGGTCTTATAATTGTACGGTAGAATTTGCCTATAAGTTTAAGTGGTACTCTTTTATCACAAATAACATTTGAAGTAGTGTTCTATTTCATCCACTCCGCTTGAATTTTATATTTTCCATCTTCTTTTATTTTCTTATCATGTTGTATGATGGACCCAAGATACTTAAATCATATGATTTGTGGTATGATATATTCTTTAATTTTCACTTCTTCATTAGACCTAGTGCATCTTTTATTAAACTTACATTCTATATACTTTGTTTTACTTCTATTTAAACGAAATCCATGTACTTCCAAAGTTAGTTTCTACCTCTCTAACTTCTTATTTATTTCTTCAATCAATTTTTCAACTAGAACTATATCATTTGCAAAAAACATACATTATAGCACTGGTTCTTAGATATGTGCTTTTGGATATGTTTAGATATGTTTAGTGAATATATCCAAGATTAACGTAAAAAGATAAGAACTCAAATTTGATCCCTGATACAAATTAATAGTTATCAAAAAATCTTTTGTTAGTTTACCTTTTATTCTTGCACTAGTTGTAACTTATACATATTTTGCATTGTTTGAATATAAGTTATACAAACTTTTTTTTTGCTAGAACTTTCTATAAAACCTCTTTTAATACCTTATCATATGTCTTCTCTAAATTGATAAATACCGTGAGTAAATCTTTTTTATTTCTTTGATATGTATGGTCAACTTTTCTAGCATAAAAGTAAATTGATTCTTTGTAAATTAAGTCTCTTGTCTTATTTTTCACTCAATTACCTTCTTCTACAATTTCATAGCGTGGCTTATAAACTTAATTCCCCTATAATTTGTACAGTTTTGTGGCCCCCTTATTCTTATAAATAAGGATTAAAGTATTTATCCTCCACTCGTCTAACGTTCTCTTAGATCTTGTAATTTCGTTAAATAACTTTGTGAGTCAACTTATGTCTTTTCTTCTTAAACCCTTCCATATCTCAATAGATATATTATCCCGTCCAACTGTTCTATCATTTTTCATTTACTTTAAGACTTCTTTTACCTTTGACTCTCGAATCTTAAAATAAAAGTATAATTTTGATCTTCTACTTTAGTATCTAACCTATCCGAGTGTAATAAAATCTCATATCTTTCATTAAATAGTTTATGAAAATAACTTTTTCACTTTTCCTCGATATCTTATTTTGTAACTAAGACTTTCCCTTCTTTATCCTTAATACATTTTACTTTATTCACATTTTTTGCCTTTCTTTCCTTTTTTTTTAGTTAACTTGTAAATACTTCTTTCTCCAACTTTAGTATCTAATTATTGATATAATCCATCGAGTGCCTTAGCTCTTAGTTCACTCATTGTCTTCTTAGTGTCTTTCTTAGTTACCTTATATTTTTCTCAATTTTCATCACTCTTAGAACACACTTTATAATACTCCCATTTAACCTTAACCTTAACCTTATCTTGTATGCTTGCATTCCACCATTAAGATTCTTTATCCCTAGGTCTATAGCCTTTTGATTCACCGAATATCTCTTTTGTCACTTTTCTAATCTCTTTAACCATCTTATCTCACATATCATTAGCACTTTTTTGTGTTTCTCAATATCCTTCATTGTAAGTTCTTTTCTTTAACTCTCTTTAATTGTCACCACTTAATCCTTGACATCTTATCTTAGCCTTTATTTTTTACTGGGTAGTTAAGCTCTCTTCACGTATAACTTTGTAACCTATACAAAGTTTTTTATCCGCTTTCTTTATTAAAAAGAAAACAATTTAAAAGCATGCCTTTTATTGTTGTACGTGATAAAATATTTTTCACGCTTTCTAAAATAAGTGTTGACTAACATAAAGTCGAATGTTAATGAAAAGTCTAAAATAATTTTACTCCCTGTATTTGTTTCTCCTAAATCATGTCCCTTATACGGACTCTTATACCCTTTAGATACACTCTTCACGTGACTATTAAGATCTCCTCATAAAATTTTTTTTTCTCTTAATGGTATTTTCTGAACTAAACTTTTTAAATTCTCTTAAAATTTTATCTTATGATATTCTTCTAACCCCATTTGTAAAATAAAAAGATTACTATAATGAATTTTATAACTTCATATGTTAGGATTTTTCACTTGATTAAAAGTTTCTTTGTTGGATTGAGTTGAATTTTTCACTATCACAGGTCTAAATAGGGGTTATATGTATTATGAATATCTTTTGGTGGTTTTTTAACAGGACATTTTGGAGATTGAGAGTTGAGATGCTTTCTAAATTAAATCTTGATTAGACCTTGAAAACATAATTATTGAAGATTTTGTTTGTGGAAATTTTATCGAATCTTTATGATATGGATCATCAATGTATTAGAGGTAATGCCAGGTTGTTGCCTGAAAGTAATATACTGTATAACTTGAGTACAGTGACAAATGAGTAAGAGCTACTGCATCGAGGCTTGGGTGCAGCAAGAAATAAGCAAAGATTCTCACATTTTCATGAACGAATGTGGGTAAAGAAATTAGTTTACGAGAGTAAAATTCATTTTGTAATTTGAAATATAGGTATACTTACAAGTAAGTCAATGAAAATAGTAGATATTATAATTAGAAAGATGATTAATTTTATGTTTATAAGAAACCAAATGGGTAGGAGAAAAAACGAAAAAAATTAAATACCTTAGGTTGTAAACTCCGGTATACTAATAAAGTTAAATAAAAAAAATGAGATTGGTATAATTATAGATAAGTTTTAAAAAAATAGTACGGTGGATGTAAAGAAATTAGGAGATAGAATCATTGTGTAAAAGTTTATAGTGAAAAGGGAAATTTTTAATATTATTAGTGTTTACATATCACAAGTAAGATTAAAAAAATATCACAAGGTAAAATTTTAGGAGGATTTAAAATGTTTAATTCAAAAAATACTATTAGAAAAAAAGATTTTTTTTGGAAGGGATTTTAATAATCACGTAAGAAGTGTATCTAGAGGTTACGATAGTACGCATGAAAGACATAACTTAAGAGAGGCAAATGCAAAGGGTAAAACTATTCTAAACTTTTTATTAGTGTTCGATCTAACAGTAGTTAACACTTGTTTTAGGAAGCATGAGGAGCATCTTATCACATATAAAAGTAGAATGGCATGTTCTCAAAGTGATTTATTTCTTATAAAGAAATTGGATAGAAAACTTTGCATGGATTACAAAATTATACCTAAAGAAAATTTGACTACTTAGTATAGAGTTTTAGTTATAGATGTTCGAGTTAAGAATAAAGTAAAGAGTGAAAGACAAGATAGGGTGTTAAGGATTAAGTGGTGACAATTGAAAAGTGATAAAGAAAAGAGCTTGCAGAAAAAAATTTTGGAAGAAGAATTTTGGGAAACAAAAGGAAGTACTAATGATTTGTGAGATGAGATGGCTAAAAAGATTAAGAAGATGGCAAAGGAGATACTTGGTGAATCGAAAAGTTTGGGATTTAGGGATAAAAAATTTTAGTGGTGGGATGCAAGCGTGTAATATAAGGTTAAAGTTAAAAGAGAATGTTATAAAGCATGATTTTCGTGTGATAGTAATAAAAATTGAAAAAAATATAAGGTAACTAAGAAAGATACTAAAAAGGCAGTGAGTGAAATGAGAGTTAGGGTATTTGATGGGTTATACCAATCCTTAGGTAATAAAATTAAAGAGAGAATTATCTACAAGTTAATTAAAAGTAAGAAAAGAAAGACGAGAAACGTGGAGTAAGTGAAATGCATTAAGGATAAAAAGGGAGAATCTTGGTCACGAAATAAGATATCAAGAAACGGTGGAAGGGTTATTTTTATAGACTATTTAATAAAGGATATGAGATTTTATTACACTTGAATAGGTTAAACACTAAAGCCGAGAACTAAAATTATACTTTTTATCGTAATATTCGAGAGTCAGAAGTAAAAGAAATATTAAAATGAATGAAAAATGATGGAACAGTTAGATCAGATAATATACCCATTGAAGTATGGAAAGGTTTAGGTATAAAAAGTATAAGTTAGCTCACAAAGTTATTTAATGAAATTATGAGCTTTAAGAAAATGTCGAATGAGTGAAGGAGAAGTATTTTAGTCTCTATTTATAAGAATAAAGTTTAGGTATGGAAAGGTTTAAGTATAAAAAGTATAAGTTAGCTCACAAAGTTATTTAATGAAATTATGAGATCTAAAAAAATGTCGAATAAATGGAGAAGTATTTTAGTCCCTATTTATAAGAATAAGAGGGATATACAAAGTTGTGCAAATTATAAAAGAATTAAACTCATGAACCACATTATAAAATTATAAAAAAGAGTAATTGAGCGAAAATTAAGGTAAGAGACTCAAATTACTGAGAATCAATTTGGTTTTATACTAGAAAGGCCAACCATGAAGGTGATATATTTGTTGCAAAAATTAATGGAGAGATATCGAAGGAATAAGAAAGATTTACATATGGTATTCATCAATTTGGAGAAGCCATATGATAAGGTGCAAAGAAAGTTTTTATGGAAGGTTTTAGAGAGGAGTTCATATGACTTATATTCGAACAATTCAAAATATGTATGATGGGGTTACAACTAAGGTTATAACAAAAGCTGAACTTATAGAAAATTTTTTGATAACTATTGATCTACATTAAGGGTTAACTTTAAATTCTTATCTCTTTACTTTGATTTTGGATGTACTCACTGAACATTTTCAAGATTCAGTGCCACAATGCATGTTTTTTATAAATGACATAGTCTTAGTTAGAGAATCGATGAAAGAAATGAATGAGAAGTTAGAGAAGTGAAAATTTATCTTTGAAGCATACGAATTTCGTTTAAGTAGAAGTAAGACAGAATATATGGAATGTAAGTTTAATAAGAGACACTAGTTCTAGTGCAAAAGTAAAAATTGGGGAGCATATCATACTATAAGTTACACAATTTAAATATCTTGAGTCTATAATACAACGTGATGGAAAAATCAAAGAAGATGTAAAATATAAGATTCAAGTGAGGTGGATGAAATTGATGAGTGTTTTAGGCGTTATTTATTTGTGATAGAAGAATATCACTCAAACTTAAAGGTAAATTTTACCGTACAGCTATTAGACTTGCAATGTTGTATAGAACTCAACAATCGAATAAGCTCAATGTTATAGAGATGAGAATATTGTGTTGGATGAGTGGACACACCAGATAAGATAAAATTAGAAATGAATACATTAGAGAGAAAATGGAGATCGCACCTATTATAGAAAAGATTGTAGAATCACGACTTAGATGGTTTGGGCATGTGTGGAGGAGACCTATAGAAGCCCTGATTAAGAGAATAGATCAGATGGAGAGTAGTTCAATAGTCAGAGGTAGAGGAAGAGCCAAAAAAATTATAGGAGTAACTATTAAAAAAGATTTAGACTTAAATGGTTTGTCTAAAAATATGACTTACGATATGATTTATGACGTTGATTGATCCATGTAACTGATCCTACTTAGTGGGAAAAGATTTTGTTATTGTTATTACCAGTTTTATAAAGACAATTTTCTATGCGGGTGATTCCGTTGGGGATAGACAAAATACGCATACCCATAAAATTTACCTACTTGGATTTAGGTATGGTGATTTTTCTAGACATTTTAAGGGTCCAGGTTCAGTTAGTATGATATCCACCTTGCCAAGACCTTATTTATATTTATACATACATTTATATATATTAATATAATGTATTATAAAACAGTAAGAAAAATATCATCCAAATAACATTCTATGGTTTTTAAATTGTAATAATAGTTGTTTGAGACATTTTATACTTTGTTGTGATTTTATATGAACTTGAGTCTCAACCTAACAAAAACTTGTTTATTTTGAAAGTTTTCTGGGTAAGTGGTTTCAAACATGGGGATTCAATGGTTCAATAAAAGAGAATGTTTAACCTGGCAAATATAAGTTCTGGAATGGGGACTATTAGTACCCATCTAAGATCATCCCTAGATTTAGGAATGGGGATTTTGGTGTATGTGGGATAACTGTAGAAAAAAAATTAGAATACTTTGTTGGGAGTTTTTAAATATGTTATATATGGGAAGATTAAGATTGAAATTGGCAGCTTGGTGCTGGCTAAGATTGTTAGTCACTTTTATAGTGCCTTGGTTGGTGCATGCGCCTTGAATTAGGAGTTGCTTGATTTGAGTCTACAAACTTAAAATGTTCTAGAGTTGACACTTGGGATACGAGTCTGTTTTTAGCATGGTTTACTTTGCTGTAGTATACTGATATGAGTATTTCTTAGAAGCTGGTTTTATAAGGCAAGAAAGAAATTTCGAAATTATGCTAGTTGCACAACTCTTATGCTCTCAAAGCTGGATAAGTCTATTGATTATTATGTTCAAGTTTTGAAATTATGCTAGTTGCACAACTCTTATGCTCTCAAATCTGGAATCTGGATAAGTCTATTGATTATTACGTTCAAGTTTTGAAATTATGCTAGTTGCACAACTTTTATGCTAGCTCGCAAAGCTGGATAAGTCTATTGATTATTATGTTCAAGTGACCCACTTGAACTACTTCCTTTTTAACCTTAATTGGGTCATCTGTACAGTTGTGCAACTAGCAGCATAATTTACAATTAAGGGTTACTATGGTTGATATACCTTTAATTTTTGAGTCATGTAAAGCAGATGACTTTACATGGAAGGTCAAGGAACATCAAAATGATTAAGGAAGGTTGGGAGCATGTGCTTCTGATATTTCCACGGAGGCAAATATTTTGTTAGCAATCCAGTATAAACTTCATCCCTTTTGTACATTTTTTTTAAAGGCTCTTAAGTAAGTTCTGGAATCTTATAGGGAAGTCAACTTGGTGGCATAAGCGTGCTAGGTTATTGTCTTATATTAAGTACCAGTTACTTAGCACGTTTTCAGGTTATCCTGAATGTTTGTTGCGTTTGATCCTCTGAGACTTACTGTTCTTCCCTTTTCCCCCATCTTTGGCATCCCTTCTTTTGCCACCAGAGAAGCCATATTGACAAGTTCTTATGCATAATTAAATTATATCTAGTTATCTGTTAAGAAGCATGCAGATATTGATCCAGCAATTTGTAGAATTAACTCCATTGCTGTATTTTCAGAATCCCTTGAAAAATGGGGTTTTGGCAGTTCAAACAATTCACAACAATATCATGGCATCTACTCTTCTTGCCACAACAGTAATCACACTTAGCTCAATAATTGGCATTTTTGCTAGCAGTACCTGAAATTATGATGTCTCAGCATCCATCTTAGCATATGGTTAGAAGACTTCAACTTCTTCAATTAAACGCCTTTCCGTCTCAATTTGCTTCCTGGTTGCATTTTTATGCAATGTGCCCATGTCAGCTTCTTAAACACTGGACCTGCACCAAGGCAAAATGGACTATATGGAATATATTGCGAAGATCTTGAAACAGAAAGTCATTCTTGGTCCCTCGGATTGCAGGCATTCTACTTGTCATTTCCTCTCTTCCTCTGGATTTATGGTCCCATATCCATATTTGCCCGTTGCTGCTTGACATGTTCTATTTTGTACTTCTTGGACACAACAACAAAAATTACACGGGATATTCGCAGTAACTCGTTCAAGGAGGAGAGGCAAACTCAAGATATAGAATCTGTAGATCCAACTGGAGCTAAACCTGATTATTGTCCTTTAGATGGCAACCCTTTATATCAATAGTTATATATGCAACATTTTTTGGTGAATTTGTATACGTTTCTATGAAATTGAATAAATTTTTAGGGTGGGAATGGGGGAAGGTATTCATATGAGAGCACTAGGGAGTAGTACTTTTTGATTCTTGCTTTTAGTAGTAGAACTTAAGATGGCTTGCAGTAGTTGCTTGTTACAATCTGCCTTTGCTTGGCATAGAATTGCTCATGAGCTTAGCATCAAACAATTACTTGGGCATAATAACAAGAGTGGATTGATGAACTTTGCTCATTGCATTACGCAGTTCTTGTCAAATTTAATATGTCGAGTTTCCTTGTGCCCCTGCTAAAGATTTACCCAATCTTTGGAGCTGTACCTGGAGCCTTGAAAAGCCTGCACTCCCTCCCTCGTAGCTTGAACTTAATATGTATCGTGAAAATGCCTGCAACAATCTGTTTAATCATGATTGATGTAGGGCCTTGCACCTTTCTTGTTTGAAATGCACTTAAGCATGACTCGTTGTTCTGCTTTGTCAACTGTATTATGTCGATTTTTCTGTATGCTACCTGCCTACTCAATGTTTCTTGCCGTTTCCCATACGGTTGTTGAACGCTTGAACAATTTCCACTTTCCTTGCGCAAGGTTTTATTATTAAATCATAACATGCCTAAGAGATCTTAATGGTGTAGATAACTAGACCATAATTTCATAAATATGGTTCATGTATTCTCCAGTCAAGTGTCTATGTTCTACATATCCGTCAATGTCAGTATACTATTCATGGTGCAAGGCCTGCAAGAATTATGTGATGTTGGGCTGGAGATTGATGAAACCGTGTCTTTTTTCTTTTCGTTGGTTAACAAACTATGATTTAAGAAAGTTGTACAGATAAACTATGATGTTGAATAAGTGGAAAATGTGATTAATAGAATTGTTAACACCAACCTGTGATTTTAATATATTAAAATAACCACCAAAGCATCCTTTCACCGTAAAAGCCAAAACCGGATATGAATTAAGAACTATTACGGCATATTTGGCTTGGGGTGAGAAATAAAAAGGGAAATGAAAAATTGAAAAAAAAAACATTTATTTTATCTTTAAAATTTTTATATAATATTTTTATTTAATTATTAAAAATAAAAATATTAAAATTATTTTTTAATTATAAGTTTTTTTTTTATACTTACTTTTTTTATATAACAAATCATTTGATTTTTTTTTGGGGGGGTAAATTAATGACTGGGGAAGTAATAATTGAAGAAGAGGGTACAAAAAACGAATTCA
This sequence comes from Erythrophleum fordii, assembly GCA_032878935.1. Taxonomy (NCBI): domain Eukaryota; kingdom Viridiplantae; phylum Streptophyta; class Magnoliopsida; order Fabales; family Fabaceae; genus Erythrophleum; species Erythrophleum fordii. Next base: position 48,600,357 of record JAVQMF010000054.1, read on the forward strand.
GATCCCTTACTCATCTTTTTCCTAATTATCCCCTACTCATCTTAATCTAAACCGTTGAAATTAAATTTGAATGGTTCAAATTTGATATTTTTAATTTTTATATTTTTATTTATTTTAAAAAATATAAAATATAAAATAAAAATAAAAATAATTTTTTAACTGTCATATTTTAAAATAATAATAATTTAAATTAAAAAATTTAAAAAAATAAAAAAATAAATTTGAACTGTTCAGATTTTAAATTTAAAAAAACACTTACTCATGCTCATCCTCAAAGGATAGGAATGAGTAGGGGATCCAGATCCACAAAAATCATGATTTCTGTATGAACATCGAATCACTTTGTCAGTGTGATGGGGCCATGCGAAACAGAACCCGTGGAATCCTGTGCTCCTGGCAATTTTCATGGTCCTGAGAATTAGAATGATGGCGAACCATTGAGATTGGGAATTTTCAACAGAATGCTTGCTGTACCCATCAGATACCCTTATCCACTATAGCCTATAGCACCTACCCTCTGACCTGGTTTTCATACCCAAATCAATGAATCTATCTGCCTAGAATGACGAAGGCTGCCATACCAATAATTGCATGGTAAAACTATAATTTTTTCAAAATTTTACAATAACCAAAAAAAAAAATCATAATTTGTTAAACTAAAGTTTGCTAGTCCCGACGAATTACTTTAGTCGCTTGTTTGGAGTTACAATGTTCGAAATGCAACCTTGGAGAATAAGATCAACAAAGAAAAACCAGAGAAAGAAAGCCTGCAAATGTACGTCATAAGCAGAAATCACCATGACACTGGCATCATGGAGAACGAAGAAAATGAGGTACTTTTATCAACTTGCTCATACACATAAGATAATGGTAGCCAACAGGCCGAAAGGTACGAATTCCATCCGTGAGATGCGTGTTCAGAGCTACCTACTGTCTCATCACTGATTGCTGTAAATTTCGTGTATGCTTTAGTTCTACAGTGACTGATATATGTTCTTGTTCTCCGCTGATTAGGCTCCAACATTTCATTATGGGATATCATCAAAGAGACGTTTCCTCATTTATGGTATTGTCACATAGATAGGACATTAGATCCTATCATAATGTTACTTTTGTTTCATAACATGGATCCCATACCTAAATTTTCTTCATAATTTGCGCTTCCATTGTTTGATTTAGATACTAGGTTATAACAGAATACATGTTAGTAGAGATTATCATCCAATAAGATCATGACACCTGCAGAGCTATATATGTAATTTCCCTTCCATCTTATCTTGTTCTTTTTTTGGGTCAACTATGGTATGATTATTTTTGGGAAGACAATCCCTTCTTGGAAGCATTTTCCACCCAAAGGCCAAGAAGAATCTTTCCTTTTTTGTGTTATTTCTTTTCAAGAGATAAGAATTCAACGGCTAATCAAAACTAGCTAAAAGTTGAAATCTTGATTCTTTGGAGCTACTGGAGGCCAGGCATATAGTATAATGCTAGATTTGCTGATTTGTCTAAAAATATTAATTAATTAATAATTAATTAATTAATCATATATACTTACCTTTGAAATTATTCAGGTGGATATTCTTTTCCTAGCTTCTCTCTCCAGCCTTTTGAAGTAAATTGATAGTTTGATCAACAAACTATAATTAAATATGGATAATAAATGAAAACACTTTTGTTAGAGTATGATTAATAGGAATAAAGTGAGAATAAAAAAGATTACAAATACACAGTAAAAATGATTAAATACTTGATTCACAGTTTCAGAAGCTTACGCATCACCAGTAGATTCTTATATAACACTTCACTTATTTATAATTTTTCAGAAGATGATATATCAACATAATACTAATATCCATTTGGATATAAGTTTTTTTTTTTTAATCAAAAGTTCAAAACTACCATTCCAGAATGCATTTCCCTCAATTGACGCCATCCCAATTCACTCTGCCACTCGCTTTGATGTGCTCCTCAATAATTCCCTATTTCTCGATTTTCTTTCTTCACACACAGCGTCCCACCTTCCCATCTTTTTTCGTATTAAAAGAGGCAGTGACAAGAATTTTAATAACCATTTTTCTTTTTAGTAATCCATTGGTAATAGAAATGGGAAGTAAAAAAATAACTTTAGCAATAAAAGATAATTTTTTTACTTTTATTTTAAAATATTTATAAAATAAAATAGATATTGTTAAGTAAAGATTACATAAACATAATAAATATTATATTTTTTTCTTTTCATCTACTGAACGTGCCCTATTCATTAAAATAGAGTAAATTACTCTAACCTCGTTGAAGTTTGGTTGAATTACAACTAATATTTTTTTTATTTTAAAAACTACATTTCATTATTATAAAATTTTGATACATATTGCAAAAACTTTTATTTTAATTAAAAAGTTAACTTTCTACACAACTTGATATTATGATTATATTTTTAATATAACAATAAAAGTTAAGTTGATATTAAACTTTAATATAAAATCATAATTTTATTCCTAATATGATAATATATAAAAATAGTTAAGTAACTTTATTTTTAAAAGAAACACTCATGTAAAAAGTTATAACTATTACTTTTAATTTCATTCCTTGCTACTTTTTCATTTGTTTTCTAATATTTAATTCCATTTCTTACTTCCCCGAGTACAAAGTAGTAACGTAGACCATTATTATATGCAGCCAACATATATGAAATTAGGATAAACAATTTTTGCCCTTGTGATTTAGACAATCAGAGCTGTGTGGAGTGATTTGCTCTTCTACTTTTGCTTAAATATTATATGGGAACCTTCTCTAGAACTGATCTTGACATATGCATTGACCTTTAACTTTCCAAAGATCAGATATTTTCCTTGTTTCCCAGTTTTAAACCACATTTGCTAGCAAGTTGAAATTTCTGTCAAAAAAGCATGACAATGGCTGAGATTTTTCTTAAAATTTTCAAGTATAAATTTGCCTCTTGGAAATAGTACTTGCAAGTGGCAACATGTGATTTCCTGTCACAGACTCCTTCATATATACGTTTATTCGGAACCATGCATGGTGGGTAGGGCTCCATTGCCTTAATATCAAAGCACAAAGTACACTCATTATATCCACATTCACATCATCGCACAAAAGATGCAAGCTGCCCCCGCCATATACCTGCGAATTTATTGAGTTATTGACGTTTTCTGTGTGTATAATTCAAAAGCGTATTCCACTTTAGTTTCTAATTCGATCTAAATATTAATTATGCTTCAGTTGCTATAATTTTTATAGCTTTAGTTTAACTACCTGTAACATGTGCATGCCTTTCTTTGAGCTTGCGAGATTTTATAGGCTAGCTTGATCACAGGATTTTACTTGCATTATTGATAGTTCCTTATGGTGAACTCAATTGTTGGAATCACAAACTATTAAACTAAACTAAAGATAAAGAAAGAATTTAAAGAGTAGAGTTTAAATTGCTCTACTTCAGTCATATATTTATAGTTGAAAGTTTTATAAGCTGATTAACTAACATTATATGCTTGACTATTCTCCTAAATATTAGGAATCATAATCTTAAAGAGAAAAAGAATAAATTGACATTTTCTAAAAATAAACACCATTACGTTTAGCTTTTAATTCGTTAATATATCAAGATCGGCCTAAGTAAAAATAGATAAACCAAAAAGGTTTGCATTTTAACCTATCAAAAAAGTGTACTCAATTTTAAATCTATTTTACTTAACTTTAGGTACTCAACTCAACTCAATGTAGAGTTCTTAACTTCAATCTTGCTCGAGATTCTCAACTTCACCTACGGTTTGCTAAATTCTCCCGAATGCACTTAACTCTAGCTTCTTAATTTGAGTGCACTCAATTTTAACTGCATTCAACTTTGACTTAAAGCTAATTTCTGAAGTTAAGTTCACACAAGTATTTCTCCTTAATTCTTTAACTATAATATTCTCCTTGTTAACTTCAAAATTAGTTTAAAAAAATAAAAAAATTAAAACTCCTCCTTAATGCAAGTACTATATCTAACTTAAGTCTTTCTCTCAAAGTTTCAAACTTATTTTTCTACAAGCCTTGGTGAAGATATTTGCCACTTGATCCTTTTGTATTGCAATGGAGGAACTAAACTTCATCTTCTTTCATGGCTTCTTCGATCATGTGGTATTTGATCTTAATATGTTTCGTCCTTTTATGAAATGCATAATTCTTAATTATTATTATAGTTGACTTACTATCATATAGCATCTTTGTGCGCTATTTTGAGGCATTATCAAGTCATTTAGCATCTTTTTCAACCAAGTGCTTGGTTTATAGTAGCTAAAGCTGCAATGTACTCTGCTTTAGTGGTTCATTAGATGATCATTCCTTATTTCTTAGAACTCCAATACACACTTTCTAATATGAGAGTGAAATAGTACCCTAAAGTGCTTTTCATGTTATTAAAAGAGCTAGTCCAATCATTGTCTGTGAATCTTATTAAGTTGATATCAACAGATTTTTTATAAAATATCCTAAAATCCAAAGATCTTTGAATATAACAAAACTTGCTTATTGACTGAAAAATGGTTTTCAGTGGGAGCACTTATAAATCTAACCAGAACATTTGTGACATACATTATACTAGGCCTAGTGATAAAAAAGTAGAGGAATGTTCCAATTATACTTTGATACACTAAAGCATCTACTGAACCTGACCATCGTCTTTTAGTCTTTACTTAACTTCCTTGAACTGTTGGTGTGCTTACAATCTTAACTTTTCTTATGTTGAATCTTCTCAAAACTTTTATGATATTTTTTTTAGAGATTAAAATACCTTAAGAAAATTACTGCACCTCAATTTCTAAAAAATAGGATAAATTTCCTATGTGGTTCATTTGGAAGGCTTTTTTACATTTGTCTTTTAAACAAGTTAAATGACTTGAGATCACTTCATGTCACCAACATATCATCAATATTAATGGAAACACTAAGGATTTCACCCTTTTGTTGTGGGTATATAAGGTACCTTCATTACATCTCCTTTTGAACTCTAAATCAATAAAAATATTATCCATTTTAGCATACCAAACTCTTAAAACCTGCTTAAAGTCATAGAAAGCTTTATTCAATTGGTACACCTTACTGCTTTTTTACGCAAAGCCTTCTAGCTATTCAACCTAGATTTTCTCCTCTATAACCCTATCTAGAAAGTCTGATTTAACACCAAGTTGAATTACATTCTAGCCTTGTTAAATTACAATTGAGAGGAGCAATTCGATGGTATCAAACTTTGCAATTGAAGTGAAGGTTTTAATAAAGTCTACACCTTGCACTTATACATAACCCCTCTCAATCAATCTTACTTTGTGCTTGTTTATGGTACCATTAAGATTCAACTTGAGTTTGAAAATCTATTTTGTGCTAATAATGTATTTGTTGCTTAGTCTTAGCTTCAACACCCACATGTTATTTTTCTCAATCATCATCAACTTCTACTCTATAACAGTTTTTCATTATGTTGATTTCAAAGTATCTTTAGTGCTTGTGGGTTACATTACCTCTAGCATAGATGTCCTTTAGAGGTCTTGTTCTTTTAATTGCATTGTCTTCGTTAGAATCATCGTCAATTAAAGTGCCAACAAGTTTTTTAGCAACATCTTCAGTATTTAGAACTTGATTAGGGGAAGTAGCAGCTATCTTTTCCAATCTTAGACTCTACTTTTATCAAGTTTTATACTTTTACTTATAATAATTTGTTATGTGACAGGATTAAAAATCTTATATCTTTTTGAGACATTGTTGTATGCCACACAAATAGAGATTTTTAATTTTTTATCAAGTTCATTTCTTTTAGCTTTAGGAACATGGGCATAAAATAAAACTCTCAAATGTCTTAAGATGGCTTTTGACCAGTCTAAGCTTTGTGTAGAGTAAAAATTAGTTCTGTAAATAAACAAAAGTGTTAATAATCTCTACTTGTAGTTCTTGGGCAAGTCTCTCTAAAATATAAGACATCTAGTCATGTTTATAATAGATTTATTCTTCCTCTCACTCATACCAATAAGTTGTAGTGAGTTGGTAATGTATACATGCATGTTATAGTAACTTCTTAAATTAATTAGAAGTATAATCAGTTCCATTTTCAGTCTTTAATGTCTTGATTTTTAGTAATTATTGATTTTCCACTATTGTCTTGAACTTTTGAAATTTAGTGAATACTTCATACTTCTATTTGAGAAAATAAAACCAATAATATCTTGTACAATTATCAATAAATAAGAAAAATTATCTACTACCATTCAAGGATGATATGCTCATTAGTCCATACACATATGAGTAGATAAGTTTTAACTTGCCAACTACTCTCAGGATTAGAATAGCAGGAAAAGGCACTTTAGCCAACTTTCCCAACTAATGTACTCTATGTACATCATTGCAACCGCTTATAATTTGCAAATCCGACACTAACTCCTTCTCTTAGAGCAACTTAGTGAAGATAAATTGACATGCATAAGTCTTCTATGCCACATATCACCATTTTTTTCCATACCAACATAGGCTCCTCTTTTATGATCTTTCAACTTGAGAAAAAACTTCCATTGTTTATTTTGATTGAAAAGATCTTTATGCTAATATAATCAAATATTTCATATATTTTACTTTTAAATTATAGAGTAAAATTTTTATCAGAAAATTGTCTAATATTGAGGAGATTTTAACTTAACTGAGGTATAAATAAAACATTTTCCTTAAGTCTTGTACTAAAGGGTGTTTGAATAACAACTGTTAGGTTTTGAGGACCAAGCACAGGGAAATAATTTAAAATTTTTCTAAAACCTATCAAGAATCCTTACAGAAAAGGGCATAAACTAGTGACAAGATAATTACATTTTGCAAAGATCACATCCCACAGGTGAGCCTGCATCTATTCAACTTATGAACTCCTAATCTCATTAACTTATGAACTCCTTTAAATGCACATATTCCCAAATAGTTTTGTGATCTCTATGTACACATGTAGGAAATCACAAACGCAGATTAACAAATTTATGTCTTTACAGTATCCATACATGAGTAGGCTAAAACTTCAATCCTAAATGAATGGATGAAGTGTTTCTTCTCTCAATCTTTGTTAGAAAACTCTTACACTCTATTTCACAACTCACATTTGGTTTCATCCATACCTATTCCAAAACCCATAGTCATGTATTTATAAACAAAATGCTTAGAGTTTTGTAACATCCAACTAATAGGCCCTAGTCAAATAAATGATGAGTGAAGAGATAATCAAAGTTTAGTTATTGACCTAGTCTAATAACAATTGTCTAAAAATGATGTAATATTACTTTATTATTACTCTAATATAAAATTATCAGATATTATAGTATGGTATAACTATATTATAATATACTATAACTATATAACTATAATATATATATATATATATATATATATATATATGAGGTTACATTCTTAAGATTTCTAGTTCAACTAAGAATCCTAATTATATTATATTAATCTAATTTTGACTTAATCTCTTTATGTAACCCTGTAGGTTTTTATTATATTGGTAGTAATTCTAAAAGAGATTTCTATTTTAATATCACAGATAGTTAGTAGTATCTATCAATATATCACTATTACTCAAATAATAAGAATATATATGATTCGACATACCTCAACTGTGACCAATGTTCTATATGGTTCAGTCTCTTTTGTTTGAATATCTATATTGAACTCAAGGCATCAAATATATCATCTTTTTTATAATTCAATCTATGTGCTTCTTAATCTCTAAGTAGGCTAAATCAAAACAAATGAATCAATATCATATATTGATCCATTTGAGTACAACAAAACATTTTTTAGTCCCACTCAATCAAAAGACCCACATATATCACTCTTCCTATGTTGGAGAGACAAAATCTCATTTGTATCATTCACTTTTCTTTGCATGATTTGTGATATACCTAATCACTGCCTTTTGGTCATTCCTATTAAAGGTAGCGATTTATGGCATTAAAGTATATGTCTCCTCATGTAGGGAGCTATAGTGATTTCAGGTTAAAAAATAATGTGCATCATGGTCATTACAAGAATGGCTTATGACACATAGTAATCCATGTAGCACTCTCACAACACATTTGTCTAGTACATTTGATCTTTAACACATACCTATGTAATAACTTGATATCTCATATTCATAAACGTGGTCATCAGCTAATATACATGCTAGTGTTGTTGTATTATTATTATCCAAATTCACAATAATACTCAATTAGGGATAATTTAATAATAATAAATTATTTCAGAGACAATTAATATATATTTATATTACACAAATATAACATTGAATATAATAATTAAAATACCTTATTTATCTAAACATAATACAATGTATGTAAGTATAATTATTTTATGATTGGCTTCTAGAGCATACACCACTAACAACAACACCTTTCCTTTTAACATTCACAAGTTTGCCATCTCCAAGTTTAACTTTAGAAAAATAACCTTTATCTGAGGTTTTAAAGGTGTTCAAATTTGCTATCTACATCCATTATAGATGTGCCACACATCAACATCTAAGGTTGTCTTATAGTATTCTTTAATAATAATTGTTGCAAATAACTTTTCTTCATCAGTTTCATTATTATTAGATACTTGTGTAGGTTAGACTTGAGGTTGTTGTCTTTGACTCACCTTGTAAACATTGTCAACATGACTAAATTTCTTACAAGACTGGAATTGAATTGTAAGTGTGAACCAATAGTAGTTTTCGACATGGTGTTTTTGGCAATAAGGACATGATGGAAACTTGTCATTAAATTTTCTTCTATTATTTGGCTGTTTCTCCTTCTTTCTATACCCTTCTTTCTACCATTTTGCTTCTTCTAGGCACCATCATTTTGTGGTCTTGGCTTTGATGCCACTACTAATGCAATTTTATTGGCACTTGCTTCCTCTTTAAGGGCTTCTCTTTACTCTATAGCTTATAGCATTTGCTAGTTCTACTACAAAGAGTTGTGTCCTGTCTTGTCCTTTGTGTCTTCTAACAAGGAAATGTTTGCTTCAAACATCTCAAGAAGCATTAGCATGAATTTTTCCATAATCCTTCTCTCCTTTATTTCTTCCCTAACCATTCTAATCTTGTTTATAATCATTGTGACTTTGTTAATATAGTTCTTCATCTTGTCAGACTTTTTCATTTTTAGTAGCTCTAATTCCTTTCTCAAGTTATAAATCTACATCCGTCGATTCTTGTCACTCCCTTAAAACTTTACTTTTAGCTTTTCCCAAGCTTTATCGACAGTCTTACAAGCCACTATCTTAGGAAAGATGATTTCATCAATTGTTGAATGAATGATAGAGAGAACTTTATACCTCTTGGTTTTCTCCTAATAACATTTGATCTAGTTTACTATTAGGTTGGTTAGTAAGGGGTATACAACTTTAACAGTTTCAACAAGCTCCTAAAGATCAAATGATCTAAGGTAAGTTTTCATTTTAACAACCCATATTTGGTAATTTTGTCCATTTAAAATAGGTAAGGAAACTCCAGAAAAGTTAGAAAAGGCCATAATCAATTTTATCAAAATTGGACTGAACCGGCCAGTTCAACCGAAAAACCAATAAACCAGCACTTTGTCCAGTCTAGAAATCTCTTAAAACTGATCTATCTCATAACTGGTCAATGTTCAAAATCCATGACTAAACTAGTCTATAGCGTCTTCCTATATGATCGCACAAAATTGTTACTTTGCGTCTCGAATCTCGTCCTCCTAGATGATCAGTGTTGCAGCTTACCATTGAGACCAATAAATGCTTTCAAATAATAGGTGCAATATTTAATATAAAGGCTTATTACATTTCCATTTTAACAAATAATCAAATTCTCTTTGGCATCTTGAACCGCTTCCTTCCAAGTTAATGGTGCCACACCTTCACCATTGAACCAAGATAGAGTTTTGGTTATTAAGGGCAATATTTAATATAAAAACTTATTATATTTCTATTTTAGCATATAAAAACATCACCTTATGATTGGAACCTCTAGCCTCTTACTTGATAAACTACATCTTTATTGCTGAATCACTATTATTTTTTTGTTTATAATTGTATAATTTTAATATAATAGATTAAAAATAAAAATAAAAATAATATAATTTCTATTAAAATTACATAAATACATTTTAATATATAAAAAAATTTATTAATATATCATGTTTAATTTATTTTTATATATAATTAGTCATAACATGTTTTAAAATTTATTAATATTTTTTTATTATTTGTTTATATTAAATTTTAATATATAAAATTAAAAAATATATATTTAATTATCATTGGTTCGACCACAATTCAACCACAGTCAAGCCAATAAACCGTGAACTAATACATTCACCAGTTTTCTTATTGATTTTCTTACTTACAATCCCTTCAAAGATCAACAGAGCTTTAATACCAAATGTCGAAATTACAAGTTGTGAAACTAAATGGAAAGCAAAGAAAAAATTTGAAAAACAAAACTTAGGTTGCTTTATTTCACTCTCAAATTTATAGCCAAAAGTTTTACAATATGATTAAACAATATTAAATGCTTAATTATTCCCTTAAACACTGAGAATCATGATTTTAAAGTTTAAAAAAAAATAACATTTCCTAAAAATATATGCTATTAACATTCAACTTTTAATTTGCTAAGTTACTGGGATTTGCTGCGCAAAGCAAAAATGAAATAATAGAAAAGGTCTATACTTTAACTTGTCAAAAATGTGCATCCAACTCCACTTAAGTCAACTTAACTTAAACCTTGGACTCAACTCTACTTAATATAGGGTTTTCAACTTTAATCTTACTTAAAGTCTTTAACTTCATCTATAATTTATTCAACATTTCTAAATGCACTTAACTTTTTTTAACTTAATTTAATTTGAGTGCGCTTAGCTTCAATTGCATTTAATTTTATCTTAAACTAATTTTCGAAGTTAAATTCATACGAATACTTCTCTTTAACTCTTAACTCCAATATCAACAAACCATATATATATATATATATATATATATTTTTTTTTTTTTTTTGAGGACATTAGAGAAAGTGAACATATCTAGGTCCATTAGTTAATATCTTCTCCTCCCTAAAAATATTCTTTGTTATATCTTGATATATACTCTAACTCTCATGATTCCATTAAGATATTTAGATTTTTCATTATCAGTACGAATGAACATAACTGTAATGAGCACACACAGAGTTTTGTTTTATTCCCTACAATGTAAGAAACCTATGATGTAATTGCTACATTATATATGGCCTTCATCATCAGCCGGAAAAGGTGGCGTTTAATCATGTAACCTCTTTTTTTTGGGATGTTAAACATTTAAAATTTAAGTGCAAATTAAGTTATTTATAAAGAGTACGCACATCAAGTGCAATTATGCTTGATCCTATCTCTCATGATCTCTAGTACTTAGCCAAACATTGTGACTGGAAAAATAATCAAATTTCACTTCTTAATTTCCCTTCAAATTCAACTTATTCGGAATGGATCTTTTTCATCTACCGATCTTATGCCATGACTTATATGAGAATGCAGACATAAAATTTTATTATCTGACATAGGCTTAAGACACATGATGCCCGAACTTGCAACCTCCCAGGGTTCAGAATTGAATAGGTTGTCCTTTTTGCGCTCAAGCTCTAGAGTCAGTAGCCAGCTAACGAAAATGAAAGGAGGCCTTCATATTATAATTAATGAACCTCATGTTTCTTTCAGAATATATCTTCGTATATTTGGGGTTCACATCTAATTGACGTGATTGTGATGGAAATGAGAATTAATGGGACATATAATCACACAGTTTACATTTACAAAATACAAAATCTCTAATAATTGATATATAGAGATCATCCAGTATTTTACAACCTATTCATTTGCAGTGAACTTTGGTTCATCAACGAAAAGAAAATTATGAATGAGGTTGGTTTTGTTCATGAGTAGAGGTGGTCTTTAATTATGGTGAGAGGGTATCACTTTGACATCAAATCTCCACTAAGAAGTGTGGCCCTTTGTAAACCGTACACTGATTGACTGCAATAGAAATGAATGAACGATATAGTGGGGTACTGACTTGGAAAAATTATATGCCCTGCCACTGCAATATGTCATGGTCAGTACTTGCACTTGGACCCCCCCCCAAAAAAAAAAAAATTCTTCTTTCCGTCGTAGCTATCTTCTGCAACATGGTCCTTCCATTCTTTCGCAGAGCAAGTGGTGTTGCTTCCCTTCTAGCTAGCTGGGAATCATATTTTGATCATCATAGCCAGCATATTCTATAGCATCAATAAAATACCAGATCTTTCTTAATTAGATAAGAAATAATATAATGAAATTACTACCTTAAGTGATATGCTTAATTCTTTAGAGTTTCCATAGCAATAAATTTACATCTAGAGGCTCATGTAAATAGATTTAGTTGCTTATTCAAATTAACTTGGTCATGTACCATACAAACCCTTCAGTAAACAGATTCGTGATCTCCAACCAGTCACCGCAGGTGCACGCTAACTGCAAAGTATAGAAGTTATTGGCCATTATATATATGCCTATTTATTTTATCTGACATACTCTACACGAATGAAGAAGCTGATAATTAACAACTTTTAAGGGGAATAAAATAAATAAATAAATAAAACAGAGAAAAAGAATAGAATAGAGATGTTTAGTGATCATCATCAAACCATTCTTGAATATTTCCAGTACTGTGAAAGATGAATATGATTGTATATGGAGGTTGGTTGGAGTTAGAAATGGGGAGATAGTGATAGGAGGCTGAAGGTGATGACAGAAGCATAGAGAGCACAAAGGAGTGAGATGCAATTCTATATAAGCATATCATCATCTGTGCTCTCTATCTTCTGTCAACAACCTTACCAAAGTGCCTCTCTTTCTTTCTCCTATTTTTCTACCCCTATACTGTTCTTTGCTACAAAAGTCACTAAAAAAATAGAAGAAAAGACTCATGAGAGGAAGAAATAGAGAGAAGTGAGTTGGGTTCGGACCACTGGAGGAGTGTGTTATATCTTTGATACAGGCGGAAAGCACCTATTTATAGGAAAAGAGAAAAAGGAAGCCAGCCAGGCGATTGAAAAGATGAATGGGTACCATGCATAAACCATTAGTACTACCCACGACCGTTTCATGTACTCTCTCATGGCATTTTGTAACTGCTCCTCACGAGATTAAATATTCAATGAAGGACACACTCCTTTAACTTCCTAACAACCCTTTTACGTACTCCATGCATGCCAATTGCCTTCTCTGCTCATTTTACTCGGCTCCTACCCTCCACTTTTATTTTTGAACCGATTATAGTAATTAACAGTAGACTTATGGAGGAATACTTACTTTTGTGATTTTTCAGGCACTGCACTGACAGTATGAACTATTCAAACAATGCATTAGGATCCGTCTTCACTCATTTATGCTACACGCAATGATATGCTCCTATCCGCAATAGGATTTCTGTAAATCTTCTAGATCATCATATTTTCTTAGTTATGACTTCTAGTAATCCAAATGAATGGTAAAAAGTAGTTGTAATTTACGTCTATCTTCTTCATTTACTTTGAATGGTTTGAGAGGCCCACAATGCAAATGATCCACTGGAGTAGGACCTTGCATGGGTCAAGGCAAGTGAATTCACTGTCGAGTGGTTCAGAAAATTGTATAAATGTAGGCTAATTAATATATGAAGACACGTCAGTCTTTATCTTTTTCTTTTCGTTTTATTCTAAAGTTAGGGGTCTGAGGAGCGATGGGTTGTATGAATTGACTTTCCCTATTAAGAGGCATGACTTTTTGAAACAAACCCAACCTCCCAATGCTGGAAGGTTGTAGAGATGGTACGTAGGCATGGGTGGGAAGTCACCATCAGCAAGCAGGCAAGATGTTTAATGAACCAGAATGAATACCAATAGTAGGGACTAGTGTTTGATTTTCTTTATATCTTCAATTAATTTTGCTGTGTGTGGATTGACCATGACATTAACCATGAGGGGTGGATGACTATTGGAGTTCGAGTTCGACTGTCTTCTTGTTAAGAATCTTGTTTCATGTCATGTGTAGTGTATGCTGTTATTGGAAAAATATATATATATTTTGTCTTGGCTACAGTTACAAGCTATATAGTTCCCTGTTAGGGTTGCCGTCACCATTGAAATATTTAAGTTTGGTAATTGGTACTATTGCTATCCAGTGGACTTTGGAGGTATCCATAAATATTATGCAAGAAGCTGGCAGAAGATACATAAATGAGAAAGAACTAGAATTAGGGACCACAGGAATAAATCAAATCATGTTAGTGTCTTATTGCAATTGCTAGTAATTATTATTTATTATGCAGAACTTGCATCAGCTTTTTCTGTGCGCTTCGTTTTCCCATCATGTACAGCCATGCGTGAAAAGGTAGTTGTATAATATAATCCAGAACAAAGCCAAAGTAGTACTGATTAAAATACTTCGGAAATGTATAAGTAGCCTTAAATGGAAGAAAGGATTACATATTCTTGTCACACAATTAATTGAAGTTCCAATTGCACCTAAGGCAACTTAAGCTTCGAGGCACCTTCACCCAACAGGCAAATTTTTTCAAGTGGGTTATTTTCATAGCTTAAGTATTATCAGTGAGCCTTTTACTGTGGCCCAAGGCTAAGAAATTAACACAAAACTACCCTACGTGCATGCTAGGACCGCGATATGCGTTTTGTCCTTAATTTCACCTTTTTATTGGACTGGACTGTTCCATTCATTCCTTTGTTTATGACAATACTGTTGATCTAATAGTTGGAGGAAGGCCCTCTCGAAGTTCAACAAAATTTACCTTTGATACCAAAAAAAAAAAAAGAACAAATCTTAGCCCAAAAAAATAAAAAGAAACTATTATGAAAAAAGAGTATAGCTCTAGGTTTTAAATATAGAAACAAATTAATGTGATAATACATTTACCTTAAAAGCGTTGTCCTTTGATCGGTAGAAGATGTAGCATTGTTTTAAGGGCTCACTAGGAAGGATAAGTCGTTTCTTGTTTATTCTGGTCTTTGTTAAAATATGAGGAGCCTAAATGAGTTGTATTAGATATGAAGGTAAAATGAATGCTGTAAAAGCTCAAAAGAAATCAGATAATTAATGGCATATTCTCTTAATTTTCTTGCAAGTTTATCCTCTGAAGTGAAGTGCAGAGGAGTGGGATCCACAATATTTGAAGTTTCAGAGTAAGATGGGATTGGGTGGTCAAGGATGAGGACTTGTCATAGCAAGTTGCAAGGAAGCATGGAGAAAGAGCAACCTTCAACACACATTCCTTATCTCGTTTGAAGTTACTTTTTCCAGTACAGTTCATGAGAAAAGCAACATTGAAGGAACCGAGTGCTCTTTAAAGTAAGAGAGAGGTAATTTATGTCCTCAACACCTGTCACCACCCCATACCTTCATTCCTCATTTGGCATTTCATGGGGCCCACCCCAGTGGCCAAGAATCGTATGGATTTAATACAATGTGGACTGTGGACACAGCTGGTCTGCCATGGCGCCCTATATAACTTTGATTCCTTTGGGCTTTCCCTTTTTGGACTGAGTATCATTCTTCATGTGTTCACTCCTTATTGGTTCATGCATCACTAGTTGTGTACCACCTCCCCACCTAGATTGGCTAAAATGAGATTCTCTCTGGCAAAAGTAGCCAAATGAATCAAATTCAGCCAAACAGCATCACCATAATGGCTATGAATAGCTTCAAAGCTTTTGATGGCTTCTGGAAATGTGGTTGGCTTTTTTCAAAAGTATTTAAAATGGGTAGCGTTTACACCACGAACATCTCCTATGACTTATGTACACTTCTTTCAGAAGGCAATTTCACCAAGCAGATAATTTCCGTTAGACTAGCAAATAACAGAACATATGCATTTATAGTAGAGTAAGGAAGGACGCAGAATGAGAGTGACGGAAAGAGGGAGATGAATTTGAAGACCTATGAGATTTACAAGTTTTCTGGCTGTGACAGTAATAATAGGGGGATTAACTCTATTTTTGTCTATAAAATGAGACAACAAAATCACATACGCATGGGGAAAGCATAAACATGCATAAGCTGAACACCCCACTTGCCGAATCTAACCATGTGATGACCAATTCGGATGATTGAATCGCATCAAAAAGCGTAGCCACGAGATTTGGATCCGCCTTCTCAGTTCTCACTTTAATTGATGCCACAGAAAGATTCACGAGAATACGGTTCTATTAAAATACAGAAACTAATATATATATATATATATATATATGGGTTTAGTATACTGCCGACAAAAGGTAATTCCTGCAAAAGCAGGTGTCTATTGGTACATGGAAGTGAATTGTTTGTAACATTTTTTCCTAGAGTTCCAGGGAGGGTCCTTCTCTATTTCGAATCAATCTAGACATTTCAAAGCTGTATGACAGCGTATATTTTAGCACTTGTGAAAATGTCTAATTGTTCACCGAAAACATTTAGCGAAGGGGGAGGCACACCTATCTCTGATGAAATGAGTTAACTAGCCACAGTCAAATTTCAAGTAAAATAACCATTGTTCTTACTCAAATTTAGCTTTCTTGTATTGACACCGAAGTGGTTGTGCACTTGTGCTTTTACCATCAATCTCACTAAACATTGCAAGAGCCCAAAAGAAGGGGAAAAAAAATGTCCAAGGATGATGCCTGAGGTAGTTCTAGTATGTCTCATGGAATTGGAATTGAGATTGACAAGTTCCATTCATGTACTTTTAACAAGAACATGCAGCTTCAGTGATACATGTTGAGTGACGCGAAACAAATTACCAGGAGTTGTAATTTTAATCTCTGATAAAAACTTGGCATTACGTAAGATCTCTGTCCTGAGTAAAGAAGAGGAGGGTTTGCATTCCTACGTTAGCAATTAAAGTTAAGGTGTGCACGGGTTGAGATTTGCTTTATCTTGAATCCCGACTTGATTTCAACTTTTGTCCTGAGCTTGGCCTGACCCAAATTTGACCAAATTATTATAAAGCCAGATTGGGTCAGGGACAGTTTAACGAGCTAATTTTTTAAAAAAAATTAAAATTTTAGAAATTTCTAATTTTATATTTATTCAATTATTTTAATTTTTTCGGCCCATCCTAGACCTAGTCAGGCCAACTGGGTTGGATGGGCCTTGCACACCCTTAATTATTTGGGCGGGGCAACTAGGTTGGATGGACTTTGAAGCATAACAATCAAAAAATTGGCCATTACCTACTAGTTTTGAAAATCAATAAGATTTGATCAACACTAAGATTCAGTTGAGACTAAAAAAATTAATACAAAAGAGTTAAAGTTGAGTACAAAAAAATTTTAAAAAAAGTAAAAATAGAAGATGAGTTAAGGTAACAAAAATTGAGGAGAGTAAAAATAGAAGTTGAAGAGAGATGAAAAACTTGAGAAGGTATAAAAAAATTTGAGTTATTTTTAGTTTTATGTTCTTTACATTTATTACTTATATAATAAAATAAATAGTAATTATATATTTGATTAATATATAACAATTACCTTTTTATATTTGAATAAAATAAATTTATTATTTTTTATACAAAATAAATAACATTAGAATAAAACTTTAAGAATACATTTTTAATGAATTATATTTTTAATAAAAATCAAAAATACTTTTTAATATGTTTTATTTTTTATTTTAAGAGAAATTTGTGTATATTTTTATAATAAAAGAAAGTTTTATATAATTTAAACTTTTTCAGAAATTAGAAGATAATTTTAATTTTTTTAATTTGTTATCTTTCTTTGACCAAACTAAAAAAATGCACATAATATAACAATATATATATATATTAACAAAATAATTTTAGATAAGATTTATAAAATATTAAACACGGTTAAGACAAAGAAAGAGTTAATAAAGGTAAAAGTTCATTTGAGGCATGAAAGAATTAAGAAGAATAGAAACAAAAAATTGAGTTGAAGTAAAGAAAAATTAATAAGAATAGAAATACAAGGTGAGGAGAGACGAAAAAATTTAAGTTATCTTTAATTCTATTTTTTTCTTCATCTATTACTTATATAATTAAATAAATATTAAATATGTATTTGACCAAAATAATAGTTACTTTTTTGAAGTTAAATGAAATAAATTTGTCATTTTTAATACAAAATAAATAATATTAAAATAAAAGTTGAATAGAAACATATTTGAGAAAAGCTTGTGCACATATTTATGATAAAAGAAATTATTATATAATTTAAATATCATTTAGATATTATAAAATAATTTTATTTTTTTAATGAATTATCTTTCTTTGATAAAATTAAAGAGGCATGCTCAACTCAACAATATATATATATATATATTAATGAAATAATTTTGGATAAGATTTACAAAATAGTAAAATTTAGTAGAGATAGAGGAAGAATTAAGGAGATTAAAGATAGATTTTCAATTGAAGCATGAAAATGTTAAAAAAGGGTAGAAATACAAGTTGAGTTAAGACCAAGAAAAGTTAAGAAGAATAGATATAGAAGTTGAGGAAAGATAAAAACCCTTAAGTTATCTTTAGTTTTATTTTTTTTATATTTATCATGTATTTAATAAGAGAAATATTAAATATGTAATTAACCAATATATAATGATTATTTTTTAAATTTAAATAAAATAAAATAATTATTTTTAATACAAAATTAATAATATTAAAATAAAAGTTTAAGAAATACATTTTTAATGAATTATATTTTTAATAAAAAATATTACCTTTAAATATATTCTGATTATTTTTTATTTAAAAAAAATTGTGTATATTTTTATAATAAAATAAAGTGTTACATAATTTAAACATTTTTTAGACATTAAAGAATAATTTTAATTTTTAATGATTTTTTTAAATCAAACTAAAGAAATGCGCTTAATTTTATAGAATATATATATATTAATAAATTGATTTTGGATAAGACTTAGAAGATATTGAAATTTAGTTGAAATAAAAGAAGAGATAGAGAGAATAAAGGGAAAATTTTAGTTGAGGCATAGAAGAGTTAAATAGAGTAAAAATAGTTGAGTTGAGACAAGAAAAAACTAAGAAAATTAGATATAAAAGTTAAAGAGAAGCAGGAAAACTTAAGTTATTTTTAGTTTTATTTTTTATATTTATCATTATATAATAAAATAAACATCAAATATGTATTTAATTAATATATAAATTATTTTTTAAATTTGAATAAAATAATTTTTTTTGTTTTAAATACAAAATAGATAACATTAAAATAAAAGTTGAAGAAATACATTTTTAATGAATCATATTTTTAAGAAAAGAATCAATATTATCTTTACGTACATTTTGATTTTTTTTGTGTTTTAAGAAAGTTTGTATATATTATTATTATAATACAAAGAAGTGCTATATAATTTAAACATCTTTTAGATATTAGAGAATAATGTTAATTTTTTAAATGTGTTATCTTTCTTTTGATCAAATTAAAAAGGTGCGCTCAAATTAATACTTTAAATATATATATTAACAAAGTAGTTCCAACATCGAAATTTATTTGAGATAAATAATTTTTTAAGGACTTGATTCCTAACTAACAATCTTGATGTTGGATTACCTTGTAGCTTATAAATTTGGAAAACTCTTGTAGTACTTTGTATTCTATCCGCATATCCTACTTATCTTTCTTTTTGGGCATTGCACATCCAAACCTTGACATTCTTTTAATTTATGAATTAAAAAAAGAAAAAAGAACAACTAAATATGAACCCTAAGGCAAACAAAAACATATAAGTTTCATCATAAAATATTCAATGTTTAATTTGCATCTATCTAATGACTTGAGACATGCAAACAAAAGGACTCTAACTATGAAACATAATTGCAAAAACTTATACTCTAAGAGATAGATAAGAAGATCGTAAAGAGATTACTAATGTGTCATTTGAAATTTATAAAGATCAATTTTGACAAGAAAAAATAAAGGGAAGAAGGGGGAGAAAGAGAGAATGAGGATTTTAGATATAAAGAAAAAACTTTGTTTATTGTCCTTATCCTAAAAATTAGAAGTATCATAAGATCCAACAATCGCAAAAGTTCATAATAATTACATCTTAATACTATAAGAAAATAGACATATGCAACAAAAAATCCTAGCCATATAAAAACCTTGTATTACAATTATTCTCAAAATTTTCATAGTCCTAATCTACCATAAAGTTTTCCTTATGACATTAATCCATTTCATCCTTATTCCTTCCTATTTCAAGCTATATCTCTTGTACGTATTTTTAGCCTATCTTAGTGTGAAAGTTAAAGAGGAACAAAGAGAGCAATGAACAAAATTCTACTCCTACTTTGAACTAATTGATACTCATTCTTTTAGGAAGTATTTGGATTTACAAAATAAAAGAAAAAAAGGCATTAATCTCTATTTATATTTTTAGCTATCAAAGAAGTCAAACTATTTATCTTTGGTTATATTTCATAATTTTGGATTTTTGTTAATATTTCTCACCTCCCATTACATTAATACCACCTTATTCCTTTTGAGAAAGATCACTTGTAGAGATAAATAGAGAAAAAATAAAGAAAAAATAAGCTTTCAAAATTTTTGCTGGCTTGATGAAGAATAGATGAAAGAATTCTCCTCCAAAGAAATGATGAAGATTGATAGAGGAAGGATATAAAAAGATTTGTTGTTGGCTCACCATCTATGAGGATTGTAATTGATTAGGAAATTCGCAATTGATGGTGTTAGTAACAACTAATAAAAGGATGTTAGAGAAATTTGTTGTTGGGCTTTTTATATTGTGTCTTTATAGGTGATCAATAAAAGTGGAAGGAGTTGGGTAATGAGAGATAGAAAAATTAATATTAGATTTGGAATTCAAAGATGCAAACACAGAATTTGAAATTTGAAAATGGAATAAAGAAAATAAAAAAGGTACCTATGAATAGTTAGCTAATGTCAATAAATTTTCTTTTTATATATATAGATATGAGCTGCACCAATTGCACAAAGCCCATGTCAATTTGAAAAAAAAAAATTGAACAGAAAGGAGAAAAAATTTAAAAAAAGAAAACAAAGGGGAGAAAATTGAAAAAATCAATGACCCATAAATACTTTAGAAACAATATTCTACAGTACAATTTTATTTTCTTTTATATATATAATAGATTAGAAGCTAGATGTAGATTTTACTAGACTTGGGGAGGAATGATTGACTTGTTAATCACAACATAGTGCAAACAAAAAAAAAAATTTAACATAGTAAGGTGATGAGTAGGCAACAACAAGAAGACAAGTTTAAAGGTTTCACACAATGGTTTAGGTATTGGGTTGCACAAATGAGTTAGGTTACCAAATGCCAATAATATCTAATTTAACCATGAGGAACAAGTTTATTTTAAAAGGAATTGTACTAATTTGATTTCATCATAAGGATCTCAAATCTCAATTCCTAAGCTAAACTTTCAAAAAGATCCATTGAAACATAAGAATGTGCAAAGGATCATATTCTGCACTGCAATTTCTCTAACAACAATAGCAGTAATTCTATTGACTTTACTTTCATCTGTATCCCAAAAAAAGAGCTATTCAAATCCATGCTTGATCTATCCTTGTACATTCAAAAACCTCACACATCAACCTTAAATACACAACATCCATTTAAGGACAATACTGGAGCATTAATCTTCCATCATGTGCTTATAGAGGGACCTGAAAACACTTCCAAGGTAGTTGGGAAAGCTCAGGACTTTATAATTCCTATGCAATAGTTTGCACAGTCGGCATTCAATGTCATATATCTAACCTATGCTCCCTTAGAACATTCAGGTAGTCTAAGTGTACAGGCCAGGGAGTTAGGTTATAAGGACATAGAAGAATTCACAATGGTTGGAGGGACAGGGTCAATTGCTTTTACTCGTGGTCTTGCAGTTTTTACTCACACTGATATGTGAACAAGCGAAGTTGTTGGAACTTATTATATCAGATTTTAGCTTGAATTCCCAAACCAATCCCAAAGATACCAGTATGGTGCAAAATGTAAGTTCTTTTGCTTTACCTTGCTGATTCTTTCTTACCAGTTACCTTAAGATATATTCAAACTCTTCCAACATCCCATCCCTAGATATCAATGGCTATTCATATGTAAATAAAATATTTAAATACTTAATTACTTTGGATATGGGTGGATAAATATGTTCTTAAACTACTTTGTTTTAATTAACTAGTTCTATCAAAAGCATCGAATGATACCAATGACTTTTTATTAATAAAATTTAGACAAACTAAACAAAAAAAAAATTGAGCGACTAGATCCATGTGTAAAAAGAAAAAAAATAACGTTATCTGCATTAATTTGGAATTCTAATTATATTTTCTTGTTGTAGCCACTAGCCATCACCGTAAGAGTCAAGACATTACATTTTCATGCTTGTTTCGTTTATGTAGTCCCACATCGCTTATGTTCAAAGGCCCAAACTACACGAATTGGTATAAAGGAGGCTCGACGGACTAGTTTCTCCTTGTTTTTATGCTTAAGGCAATGAAGCAGCTAGAGAGGTTCTTAACGAGGCGCGTCTATTGTTTGTTGAAAACTATATCCACACGACCTCTGGGGCCTGGGTTGGGCTCAGGCCTTTGAGAATTTCCGGAAGGGCTCTCCTCGGATTAAAGCCCTGCAACGTTAGTCTATATTTGTCGTAATGTAGCCATAAACGAATATCTTAAAGCTGAGCGGGCATCTCTGCTGCACCAGAAGTATCTGGGCTTACGGTAGTTCTACCGGCAGAGGCCCGTGTGATCTTTTTCTAAGTAGCGGGCTCAGTTAGCCCAGGAGTCCATTAACAATAAATCAAGGGCCATCTGGCTGTCTGCCAGAAAAATAAGATTTAAAGGGTGGTCTCTTCCGTAACAAGGTCGCTGGTCAACAGCTATCCCTTCTACTTGTTATGGCGTCACATCAACATGGTTCCCCACGAAATAGAACGAGTAACCTTGAATTAAATATAAAATAATAAATGCTATATATTATTTTAATAATTAATTACTGTATGTGAGAAGAGATATAAAAATAGCTTGAAAATTACATAGCTAATTAGCTATCATCGACATAAGAAATGACGTTAATATTTCACTATTTAACTAACGCAGGGGTCCTTGGAACCTGATGAGAGCCTATCTATGCCTACAGCAACCATGCGGAATAGGACTATTTTGAGAGGGAGGAGGTGGTGGACTCTGGAAAATGACCCAGTTTTCTTCTCTTCACACCTGCAAAAATTAATGGCTGATAATTAAACTTCATATAAACGATCCCCAGAAAGTTAACCAAAATAAAAATAAAACACACTATATACGCAGTGCTATTGTGGGAAGGTTGAGGTAGGAAGACGAACTTGCGTTAGGTTGATTATAGGGTACGAACATGATGGAGATGATGAACAGAAGCATAAGGAGATAATGGAAGAGAGGAGAGAGGCTCATAATTTCTCTCCTAAACCTAATTAAAGATGAAGGGCTAGGCTGCAAATCTTGGTTCATATCACTCAAATTTATATAGATGATGTGTGTCATTTCGAGTTCAGTTTTAATTGTGAGATTAATGGTATAATCAAGGAGTGTTGAAACAATGAATACGTGATGCAAAAACTCCGAAATTGGGGAATCAGATGGAGTTGCTTGCATGTATGTTTCTGTTGCTATGGCTGCTAAACTCAACAAGGCAGAAGCCGTAAGGAGCTGGCTAAGTTCATGGAAAAACCTTATCTGATGGCGTATTTGCTCACGATAGTGAGTATTGACGCAACCTTTTTGCCTCTCGGGTGGGTAAGATCACATCGCCTTACGAATCCGCCGTTTCGAATATGTTCTGGGCTGAGAGCTTTGGCAAACAGCTTCTGGGCACGCACTACTTGTGGCTACAGTGAGTATTTTATCTGCCTAGTTGTAGTGATTGCTGTTGACAGTCCTGACATGACCGTCGTTGACTCTAACTGGACTTATGTCAAAAGCCAAATTTCTCCTGAATTGCAGCATCATAAAAGCAATATCTTTACTGCGAGGCATTGGGTGCGCTGGGACGTCTCTGTTCCTGCCATGGAGCTGAATACATGTAATATTGGCAATGGTTTTGTTGGTTGTGAAAAGGCTAGACCTTCCAATCTGAACTTTTTCTTCAGAACCGATTCAATTCCTTGTCCTACGCCATGCTCTGATACTCCCGCTTAAAAGTTGGAGATATGTGGCCGAAATTGACAATCAGCATCAAAAGCTTACTATAGGTACAACGTATGGTTTGTTACAGAAAATAAGCTTAAAAAATGGTTCCTAAAATATCGTAAACGAGGAAATTGGTATGTACTCTTGTCCAAATAGTGAGGCCTACTTGTTCAAGCACAATGGTGATGCCCAGTCTATAATTGAAGAAGGTGGGCAGTTGCTGATCTCAGAGGGACTTTTCGTGCAGAAAGTATACTCTGAGCCATTGACGGGATGGGAGAAAGCTCCCATCTCTCACAGCACCCCTATATACAATGGAGAGAATACCATCCACAAGTTTGTTGCTGAGAACTACACTTGCCATGTTTTCTCCATAATTTATAACGAGGCAGTTTGCTGTTTTCCAAAATGTCTCATCGGGAGATAGTTACATGGCATATTATGATTGATGGGTATTGCTAGAGCGATCTTGTTAATCATGTATTAGAGCTCTATGAAGATATGACGAGCCCTAGCATGGAGCCAGATATGATAATTCTTTAGTTGTTATCGGACTTCCCAGCTAATTGAATTGCCCACATTGAAGAATGTAATGACTTTTCTATGTCAGCCACACCGTTGTTAGACGCTTTTGTTTTTCTTTTTTCTAAAATGGTCTCACTAAGGTGGCTAGCTAATACACTTCTAGAAAAATTAAGTAGGGTGGCTAGCTAATACATTTCTAAAATGGTCTAAGTAGGGTAGGCAGCCAATATGCTTTCGTTAGACGTACGGGGTGTGCAATGCTCAATAACCTAAAAAACTAGGTCAAGCTAGGTCAAATCAAGACAAAAAAAAAAGAAATAAAATTGGGCAAAACTGGGTAATTAGGCCAGTCATCTTGGCTCCCAATAGTATTATATATAATATAAAAATTATAGAAATTAAAATAAAAAAGAAAATAATAAAATTTCAAAAAAGAAAACAAAGAGGAGAAGATTGAAAAAAAAAAAGGACCCATAAATGGTTTAGAAACAATATTCTAAGGACAACTTATATATATATATATATATATAATAGATTAGAAGCTAGATGTAGATTTTACTAGCGTTGGGGAGAAATGATTGACTTGTTAATCACAACATAGTGCAAAGGAATTTAAACATAGTAAGGTGATGAGTAGGTAATAAGAAGAAGACAAGCTTGGAGGTTTCACACAATGGTTTAGGTATGGGGTTGCACAAATGGGTTAAGTTGCCAAATGCCAATCTATCTAATTTAACTATAAGGAACAAGTTTATTTTAAAAGGAATTGTACTAATTTGATCTCATTATAAAGATCTTAAATCTCAATTTCTAAGCCAAAATTTTGACAATTCACTGAAGCATGAGAATGCTGCCAAGGATCATATTCTGCATTGCAATTTCTCTAGCAACAATAACAGTAATTGTATTAACTTTGTTTTCATCTATATCCCCAAAAAAGAGCTATTCAAGGCCATGGCTTGATCTGTCCTTGTACATTCAAAAACCTCACATATCAAACTCAAATACACAACCTCCACTTGGGGACAATGCTGGAGCATTCATCTTCCATTGTATGCTTACAGAGGGACTTGAGAATACTTCCAAGATAGTTGGAAAAGCTCAGGGCTTTATAATTCCAATGCAACAATTTGCGCAATCAACATTTAATGTCATATATCTAACCTTTGACACCCCAGAGCATTCAGGCAGTCTAAGTGTACAAGCCAGGGAGTTAGGTTATAAGAACATAGAAGAATTCACAGTGATTGGAGGGACAGGGTCATTTGCTTTTGCTCGTGGTATTGCAGTTTTTACTCACATTGATATGCAATCAAGTGAAGTTGTTGCAGCTTCTTATGTCAAATTTCAGCTTGAATTCCCAAACCAATCCCCAAAGATATCAGTATGATGCAAAATGTTAGTTCTTTTGCTTTACCTTACTGATTCTTTTTTACTAGTTACCTCTAGAATATTTAAACTCTTCCAGCATCCCATCCTCAGATATTAGTTGCCATTCATATGTAAATAAAATATTTTAATTCTTAACTACTAAAGATATAAAAAGATAAATGTGTTTTTAAATTGTTCTGTTTTAATTAGTTATTTCTATCAAAAGCGTTGAGTGATATTAATGATTTCTTATTAATAAAATTTAGACAAATTAAAAAAAATTGAGTGACCAGATCCATGTGTAAAATGAAAAAAGATAATTTTATCTGCATTAATTTGGAATTCTAATTATATTTTTTCTTGTTGTAGCCACTAACCATCAACCTATGAGTCAAGACATTATATTTTCATACTTGTTTCGTTTATGTAGTCCCACATCGCTTATGTTCAAAGGCCCAAACTACACGAATTGGTATAAAAGAGGGACAACTGAGCGTTCCTCTCTCATCTTTGCGCTTGGGGCAATGACGCAGCTAGTGAGGTTCTAACCGAGGCGCGTCTATTGCTGGTTGAAAACTATTTCCAAACCCCCTCTTGGGCCTGGGTTTCGCCTTGGCCTTTGAGAATTTCTGGAAGGGCTCTCTTCGGAGTACAGCCCTACAATGTTAGTCCAAATTTGTTGTTAAGTACCCACAAGCGAATATCTGAGGGATCTTTCTTGAGCCGGAAGTATATGGGCTTCCGGTAGATTGCTAGAGAGAGGCCCGAGTGACTTTATCAAACTTGCGGGCATAGTCAGCCCAGGCTTCCATTAACAATAAATGTCTGCCATGGGGTAAAGCCCCTTCAGTAGCAAGGCCGCTGGTCAACAGCTATCCCTTCTATATGTTTTGGAGTCACAGCAACATGCTTCCCCAGCAAATAAAAAGAGTAACCTTTAATTAAATATAAAATAATAAATGATATATATTATTTTAATAATTAATTACTGTATGTGAGAAGAGAGATAAAAGTAGCGTGAAAATTATATAGCGAATTAACAATCATCAACATAAGAAATGACTTTAATCTTTCACTATAGCGCAGGTGTCCTTGGAACCATGCTGAATAGGACTATTTTGAGAGGGAGGAGGTGGTGGACTCGGAAAATGACCTAGTTTTCTTCTCTTCACACCTGCAAAAATTAACGGGTGATAATTAAACTTCATATAAATGATCCCCGGAATGTTAAACAAAATAAAAATAAAGCACACTGTATACGCAGTGCTATTGTGAGAACGTTGAGGTAGGAAGACGAACTGGCGTTAGGTTGATTATAGTGCATGAAGATGATGGAGATGATGAACAGAAGCATAAGGAGATAATGGAAGAGAGAAGGGAGGTTCATAATCTATCTCATAAACTTAGTTAAAGATGAAGGGGTATGCTACAAATCTTGGTTCATATCACTCAAATTTATATAGATGATGTGTGTCATTTGGAGTTCAGTTTTAATTGTTGTGAAATTAGTGGTATAATCAAGGAGTGTTGAAACGATGAACACGTGATGCAAAAACTCCGAAATTGTGGGGAATCAGATGGAGTTGCTTGCATGTATGTTTCTGTTGCTATGGCTGCTAAACTCAACAAGGCAGAAGCCGTAATAGCTAATAAGTGGGCTCGGAAATTGTGCGAGTTAGGCACACACCACTTTCCCAAATTTGGCAAACACCTCTGTGGAATATTTGCTATGAAATTGAAGCTTCAACACATCACCTTCCCAAAATACGATCAATCCTGAAGCTTCTGGTCCCACATCGACTACAGAATGATTTACGGGGTCAAATCCATAAGATTAATTGCCCATGTGTTAATTAACACATCCATTAATTAACAGGTTCCTCAGTTTCTTCATTGATTCCGTTCGTTAGATGTAACACATGATATCAGTTTCTATATAGTGATTAAAATTTCCACGTTTCATCGTTGATTTTTTTTTTTTCAAAGGTTTGCATTTAATTATCTGATATAGCGAAGTATTAATTACACATGTTAAATCATATCGAGAATTGTGCTGATAATGAGTTAATAATGCGTCAGGGATTCAATACTTCAGTTCATTTTTTTCACCTTGAAAAATTTCCCAGTCTTGAAGCCTCTTTGATAAAAAAGAAGCATTGAAAAGTGACTAACTTTGTAACTCAATGCAACAAAATTACGGAATCAAGGTTTGAACTCGCACGGTGATCAATTAATCATCATAGCAGAAGAAGGTCTATGTCAAATGTAATCAACAAGCTTTTTGTATGCCAAATTAAACCACTGATTGTCAATCATGCATGTAACACACCTAAAATTGTATCTTAATTATGATTAAAAGTTGGAGCTCGATTAGGTGCTGGAGGTGGGCTTGGGAAGACGCGACCCAGTTTCCTCGTTTCACTTCTACAAAAAAGATCAGATTGACAAGTCATTACGATCAAAGATATGTAATATCAAGCATGTCCATCATATATATATATATTGTGAGCATATGAGAAATTTAATCTATAAAACATCATAAAAGAAACGAAAGAAAACTAGACAAACCGATGCAGTTATTAATAGTTGCAAAGACTTGGCATGTTCCTGTTTTCTACGTGATGACGAAGATGAACCTGCACTAACTTCTGTTGTGTGCATGAACAGACTGGAGGCTGTTAATAGACGCACCTTGAAAAAATGGTACAGGGAATTAGAGAGACCCAACTCCCACCTCTCAAATGTTACCTAATGTGATTCAATTATGCAAGTACTGCACCATTTCATGCATTCAAATTTATAAAGACCCATGTAACATCACAAGACACATGTAACATCACAACTATTCGGTAGTTCAAATTTTCAAAGGCCACAGAATGATATTGAAGTGTTTGAAGATCACTAATAGTATAAGACTCTGCTAAAATTTGAACCACTGCTTTGGAAGAATTTTGAAAATCATGATTTACTCCATGGTAATTCTAGGACTAAAATTAACACATAAAATTAAATAAGAAAAATAAAACAAATCTCAAGTAGCCCTTAATTTCTATACTTCATATTTTATATTAAGCTCAACTGCAATCGGAGAATGGAAAGATACGTATAGTGAGTTTGCCTCGAATACCTGTTCTACTTACAAATAATATGCGACTATTATTATAATACGTAGTTATTTAAGTATATCTTCATTTTTATTGAGAAATGTCGTAATAAAAGGAATTCTGTTTATAAGGTAAAGAAAAGACTACTTAAAAAAAAAAATCAAATATAATTCCAAGGTTCAACGACAAAAAAAAAAAGATCTCGAAAATGGCAATGATGCTTCTGAAATTCTTCGAGTTTCAAGCTATGGAGTACTAAATTTCTCATTATTAAAAATCAAAGATGCACAAGGGACTGAACCAAGGGATGGCGTCTAGGCATTGGGATTTGGTGTCACCATCTCTTTTGGACTGTTTATTATTAAATTTGAATGATTTTGAAATTTATTTATTATTTTTTAATAATAATTGTCATTTTTTTTTTATTTTTTTCAATACTGAAAATAAAATAAAATTTGTACCGTCCAAGAGGCTGCGCAGGGAGCTCACTCAATCCAAAGTGTCAAAGACTAATTTAATTTTTTCTTTTTATCAAAAATTAAATTGAAAATAACTTGTTTGGAATATTTTAGAAAGAAATAAAAAATTTAAAAAGAAGAAGTAAATAAATGTGAAATGAAATATTTTTGTCATTGAACCTTAATTATTTTGTTACTTAGCATATATAAAGTTTGGTGATCCATGGATTTTAAAATGAGGAATTACATTGAAAGAGTTCATCCTTTACTTGAAAAATAATTTCTAACTGCAATTTTTATGTGTTTTTGATCTAAAATCGTAACAATGACACCTTTATTGTATCCTTCCTATTCCATTCCATGGGGGAAAATCCCTGATGTACCAAATTTAATGTTCCCTACAGCGAATGGGAAAATCGATTCAGTTATAGATGGAAAATAGCCTCACCAAAATGAACGAACGATCAAATGAATAATTTGGAAGCGCAGGCGCAAAGCATGAAGGACTTGGTCTCACGATTGGGGCAACAACAATTTCCTGGCAATGCCTGTGTCTCACCTTTGCTCTGCCTCATTGTTGATGCAAAAGCCTATCTTCAATACTCCACGGAAATCTTCCCAGCCGCCTCCACAGAGATTGCACAAGACTTTGCTGCCTCTATTTGATCCGAACCATTGCTCATGCTGGTTGGCTTTTTCACAACCGAAATATAATTAATATATATATATATATACCTTACAAACAAAGCCACCAAAATATATTGTTCGTATACTCACCTTTTTCTGTTAGTTTATATGTATTTTTTAAATCAATAAGTTTTTAGATATTACTTTTAATTATTGTATAATATTTTATTAACAAAAAAGATTCTGAAATTAAGAAAACATTATAATTTTATTATTTTTAATTAAAATATTAATTTTTAACTAATTATAAAGTCAAAAAATTATTTTAATATTTTTTAAATTAATTACAAATTTATCAAAATTATTCATATTTAATATTAAAAATAATAATTTAAATATATTTTAAAAAAAACTACAATACAGCCAAAATTTTCTAACTGAATGTCAGCCAAAACCAATTGACATTTAGCTAGTAAATTCTTCAATATTTATCAACTTACATCACAATATATATATATATATATATATATATTTATATTTATATGTTAATATTATATATATATATATGTTATATTTATTATATATATATATATATTCAAATATGAATAATGTCATAATATATAAATTTTTTATTTTTAATTATTTATTTTATAAACTAAAAAAATAATGTTACTTTAAGAATAATAATAATAAATAAAAAATAATAAAACATTTATTATAAAATTAATAAATAATAAATATATTTTAAAAAATAATAACATATTTCTTAATATTAAAATTAAAAATTACATATATAAATACTAAAAAAATTACCGATTAAAATTCAATCGATGAATATATGATGTTAGTATAAGTCAATTAGCAATGCATCATATATATATATATATATATATATATATATATATATAATATTATACTATATAATAATATATTATATATAATATATAGATATAATTAATATATTTATATATATTATATTTAAATCAATTAATATATTTTAAAACAATAATTTATAAATGTTTTTTAAATAATAAAATTTAATTATTGGAAAAATAGATTTTTTAAAAAGTAAATTTTCATTGAATTGTAAATTAAATTAAAATTATTTTATTATAAAAACACAATTATATATAAAAATATTTTTTACAAAAATTTTATTGAAAGGCTTAATACACAAAATAATATACATTATATATAAGGTAAAGAAAAGTTATTTTAACAAGGTTTTTTTATTTTTCATTTTATTTCTATTTTATCTAATCAAATATTCAAATACTAATATATTTTTTATTAATATTTAATATAAAATTTTGTATTATATTTTATTCATCTTTTTTTTATTGGGACAAAAATTTTCTTTTATAATATGGATGTCAAAAGTCGATGTCAATTTTCTTTTACGGCACTCCGCTGCAGCGTCTCTCTTTGAGATCATGTATCGATCTCGCATTCAGATCGCTTACTAAATCCTTGGATCGATGAGGATTTTTTAAAATTTAAATTGTTCAAATTTAATATTTTATTTTTTAATTTAAATTATCATTTTTAATTAATAATTAAAACATTAATTTTATCTTATCTTTCAAACAAAAAAAAAATCAAAATATAAAAAGAATTAAATTTAGACTGTTAAATTTAGCCTGAATAAAAAGTAACACCATGATAAAGAAGAAGAAAATGAGTATAGAATCGGTGTCAGTCCACTTTCCGACGATGCAATCGACCTCATTTTACTGCAAACCAAGGTTGATCTGGCACCATCTCCGAAAATTCGATTTCCCTTCATGGTTGGCCTGGGCTCCATTTCCGATGCAGGAGAGAAAAAGCTTTTGCTAGGTCTGACTCTTGCAAGGTCTTGGACCGCGTGGGAGGTTTCGAACCGGAATATCGCGGTGGCGCTGCTGAACAGGTCGAACGATTTGCTTTTCGGGTCGTGTGAACGCCACAAGGAGCTGGCTAAGTTCATGGGAAATACTAATCTGATGGCGTATTGGCTCACGATAGTGAGTATTGGCGCAACCTTTTTGCCTCTCGGGTGGGTAAGATCACATCGCCTTACGAATCTGCCGTTTCGAATATGTTCTGGGCTGAGAGCTTTGGCAAACAGCTTCTGGGCACGCACTACTTGTGGGTACAGTGAGTATTTTATCTGCCTAGTTGTAGTGATTGCTGTTGACAGTCCTGACATGACCGTTGTTGACTCTAACTGGACTTGTGTCCAAAGCCAAATTTCTCCTGAATTGCAGCATCATAAAAGCAATATCTTTACTGCGAGGCATTGGGTGCGCTGGGACGTCTCTGTTCCTGCCATGGAGCTGAATACATGTTATATTGGCAGTGGTTTTGTTGGTTGTGAAAAGGCTAGACCTTCCAATCTGAACTTTTTCTCCAGATCCGATTCAATTCCTTGTCCTACACCATACTCTGATACTCCCGCTTAAAATTTGGAGATATGTGGCCGAAATTGACAATCAGGATCAAAAGCTTACTGTAGATACAAGGTATGGTTTGTTACAGAAGATAAGCTTCAAAAGTGGTTCCTAAAACATCGTAAACAAGGAAATTGGTATGTATTCTTGTTCAAATAGTGAGGCCTACTTGTTCAAGCACAATGGCGATGCCCAGTCTATTATTGAAGAAGGTGGGCAGTTGCTGATCTCAGAGGGACTTTTGATGCAGAAAGTATACGCTTATCCATTGACGGGATGGGAGAAAGCTCCCATCTCTCACAGTACCCCTATATACAATGGAGAGAATACCATCCAGAAGTTTGTTGCTGAGAACTACACTTGCCCTGTTTTCTCTACAATTTATAACGAGGCACGTTTGCTGTTTTCCAAAATGTCTCATGGGGAGATTGTTACATGGCATATGATGATTGATGGGTATTGCTAGAGCGATCTTGTTAATCATGTATCAGAGCTCTATGAAGATATAACGAGTCCTGGTATGGAGCCAGATATGATAATTCTTTGCACTGTACTTTTTGCTTGTGGTCCTGGAAAATCAAGCTTTGACAATGTAATCCACGAGTTCATTCTGGATAATGAGTTTTCTGTTGATTCTAACCTTCGGAGTGCACTTTTCAACTTGTATACAAATGGTGCAATGGATTTGACTCTGCAACTCGATGATAAATTTTCATTAGAACACTGGGTTATTTCAACTACAATGGTTTCAGGGAATGCAAAACTTGAAATGGTTAGGGGTGCTGCTAATGTCTTAAGCCTTGTCCATAGAGTGAGGGAAGAAAATACTGAGCCCAATTGGGTTACATTTGTGGGAGTCCTTTATGCTTGCAGTCATGCCGGAGTAGTTGAGCTGGGTAACAAAGTGGGCAAGCGTGACGACAGCAAGTATAATGCTGCAATTTCGATGGTGGCTGCTAAAGCAACTTATGAGAATATAACTTTCTTTGAGTCTACTATCAAATATCACTTGAAGATGGAATTCGTGGGGATTTATAACTACTGGAATGAATGTCGAGACAAAGCCACAACTCAAGCTTTCATTGTCTTAGACAAACGTGAGGATATTGATACTTACATGTTGAACAATTAATGGACTCCTGGACAAGGCAGAAGGCTTATCTTGTTGTTTCTGTCAAAATCACTCATCAGAAATTGGAGTTTGAGCATTCACAATTCCTTTCACGTGATTGTAACAGAGAAGGCCATTAATTGGATTGTTCTAATAACACTGTGCCTCAGCTCATATGATGTCTACATGAATTTCCATATGCAAACTAAAACTAAAACGCCCGATGTCAATCGGTTTGTTGGTTTCCAGATTCCTTAAGATAAAGGACCAAGCTCTTGGATGGAGCTTACTATGCATCAGATTGGTTTTACAAGGTGAAATATGATAGGGGGCTCTCAGCTAAACTTGGGTATGCAGTTTGTGATATGATTTTGCTTTTCTTTGTTATCATTTAGTTCAAACTTGAGGATAAAGTTATTTTAAAGGGGAAATGAATGTTAAGAATATTTTAAAAATAAAATTATAAGAAAAAGAAATAGATAAATATGGAACAGGATATATTGTAGGAAGGGTATTTTTATTATTTAGCTTTTGTTATTTTGTCACTTAGCATATATAGGGTTTGGTAGGTCATTGTATATTTAGGTTAGAGGTGGGATATTGATAATGAAGTACACAGTAATTACAGGGATTAGTGAGACGAGAGAAAACTTGAGATTGAGAGGAACAAGGGTTGACACACATGGCTCCGAGGGAGGAGGATCTTCTGGCTGTAAAGTGAGGGCGGTGACACAGCAAAACTTCTTCCTCAGCTTCCACTTCCACGGTCACTACCAATTCATCTCTCCCTTCTCCTTCCCCTTCCCCTTCCCCTCTCCATATGCCGCTAAAGCCACTTTCAGGGCCTTGCTTCTGCTTTTGATCTCGCATTCCATTTGTATCTTTATCACTATTTTTTGCTGCACCAAACACCATATATACATACAGGCATACTAATTAACATTGCTGCTGATTCATATATAGATCTCATATACACAACACATCAAAAGTAATTAATTAACAAGCTATCGAATCCGTTCTGTCTGTAGTAACCAATTCAATTCCTGGCTTGTCTTTGTCTATAAAGTACTTTACAGTCAGAGTTAAGGGGTTAAGGGTGAAGCAGGTTTCAATGAGTTATGCCCTAGCTATAGGCATCCCTCGCCTATAGAGAGAGACACACGCGACATTGAATGCCATGCAAGTGATCAGATCTCACCTTCACGTAGCTTCATCTTTTGATTCCTGGTTGAAATAAATGCCTATCCTATTAATTTCTTCGGATTCTGCTTAGCTAGCTTCTTGATCTTGTTCACATCCATTCGCTAGCGCATGCCTATGTGTATAGAGAGAGGGCTCTACTGTCTTGTGTAGGAAACAAGAGTAAAACATGTGAGCATTAGTTTGACTTAAACAAATGTATCAAACCTATTTTCCAATGCTAGAAAATGATGGACGCTTTTCTATCTTTGTGAAATTATAAGGCTCCAAAAAGACAATATTTCCGCCTCTTTTCTTAATTAATTATCATTCCATGTATCCTATATTTTATCTCGTCTTTGAGTATACGGAAACGAGATACACGCCCTTTCTGTATATATCCAAAGACGAGATTCTGGCCCCAAAAAAAACAGATGAGATAAAATCAATGACTTACCCTGTGTTTGGAAATGGGTTGCAAACCGTAGAAATCACATTTTTCAAAAACAACAAAGCAGAGCTTTTACACAAATGAAAATTTTAAACGCGAATCTAAACGAGCACTTACTGATTCCAATACGACCCTTCAGTGTTAATTAGTGGAAGTCAAATGATGAAGTTCGTACTAAAAATTTGGTGAAGCATATATAGGAGTAACAGTTAAGATCAAATAGTGGCTTTTGACTTTGATCTAGGTCTATCCGTTCGACACTCTTATAGGTAAGACATTTTTGTAGAATGCTCGAAACAGGTATTTATTTTTATTAAAATATGTGCGCCTGTCCAATTAAGGGGTCCAAATCTCTACCCAACTAGCCACTGTTTTTTTGTTATAATAACCCAACCAGCCATTTGAGCTCAAGTGGAAGCAACTCATTTTGAATTAGATATATCTCCAAGCTAATCCGACATTATTTAAATAAGATAACTGGATTTGGGGGACAAAATTCACATAAGAAAGGAGAAAATAATTATCTTTTTACTAAGTAGGGATTTTTTTGGGCCAATGTAGCAGGTATTTAATTTAAGTTAAAAGACCAGGAAATTAAATGTTTTGGATATTACAGAACAAAAGTACGGTTTTATCCAAGCTCCTTAGGATAACACACGTGTTCCTCCTCCCTTCACGCCACCTATCAAAGCCACTCCTCCTTCCATGATGGGGGAAGGGTCTTGCCCAATGGAGAATTCGAATTTTTTGTTGTGTTTTTTGGTGGTTTCTTTAAAGTTAAGCAAAGTGGATAATTAGCAGAGGTCCAGGGCTACGGTACTCGAGGCTTCGTGTCCCCCAGCTAAATTACCTGGTGTGGTGGGACTAGGTAGCGAGGCCGCTAAAATAACAGTGTCTTTCTATTTGACAAAGACTCGCTCGAAAATAGTAAATCTATTAGAAGTTCTCTGAGAAGTCTTTCTATGTTGCAGGCTTAAATCGGTACTGCCACCGATTTTTTGATACTTTTAAAAAACATTAAAAAATTGAAAAATTACTAACCATATCATCAACTTCTCCATAAATATAGTATATAAATTTAATATATTTGTCCGACACAAATTCGAATGTTAAATTTCATACACAGTAATATCTGACTTAAAAGAAAAAAAGAAAAAAACCACTCAGCAAGATACCTTGACTCATTCCATCTCAAGCAAGTATAAAAGGGGACGACCATCACACTTCCATTTCACCACCCTCATTTGCCTCTTCTACTTATCTTGGTCGAAGAGTGTGAGGACGAGAGGGGAAAACGTGCAAAGGGAAGCCATTCTGTGAGAAAGGTAAAAAAAAAGAGGAAAAACGAAGGTAAAAACTTTTTCTCATTTTTGTTGCTTCCATTTTCGGCCAAACGCACAACCCACGCATCACCATCCTCTTTTGTCTGGATTATGGCCTAGAAGAAGAGTGAGGACGAGGAAAGGAAAAGCTTGTATAACCCTTGGAAAAAAGAAAACTTGTATATTTTAATTCTTCCATTAAGATGATTCTTAAATATTTGGGGTTTAATTTTGTTATGGAGTGAACATACATCTTGGTAGGAATAATAACCATTTGGGGCGAAGAAAGAAGGATTTGTTTGGGAGGAAATAAACACCTCGCAAGATAATTGAGATAGTTCGTAATAGAGTAAATTATATAGATTTTTCTTTTATTTTTAAGACATACATAAATCTTTTTTAAAATAAAAATCACTTTACAATTTAGTCTAATTTTAATTTTTTAACGAAAATATCCTCCATTTAAATTTTTTAGATGGAAATAAACACTTAATGAGAAATTGAGATAGTTAATAACAAAGTAAATTACATAGACCTCCTCTTAGTTTCACTAAAATTATATAAATTTTTTATATATTTTTAAAATATACACAAACTTTATTTGAAACAAAAGTTAGCCTACAATTTAGTCCAATTTTAAAATTTTTGACATTGAACTAAATTGCAAGGTATATTTAAAATAAAAGGTGTTTTGTTTAAAAAATTTAAAATTGGATTAAATTGTAGAGTAACTTTTTTAGATAGTCTATTTATATTTTAAAAATAGAAGGAAGATTTATATAATTTTAACAAAACTCATAGAAAGTTTGTGTAATTTACTCTTAGTAATATGTGTATGAGTTTTAATTACATAATTTTTTATTACTTTATATGAGATATTGAATTGTTTATAAAAATGACATAAGTCATTAAGCTAAATCTGGTCAATTGCATATAAAATGAAAGGTAGTTTGGTCAAAAAAAATTAAAATTAGATTAAATTGTAGGATAATTTTTGTTTTAAGAGAAATCTATGTAATTTCAACAAAATTTAAGGAAAATCTATTTAATTTACTCTTAGTAATATGAATGTAAGTTTTAATTTTGTAATTTGTCATTACTTTTTATATGAGATGTTGAATTGTTTATAAAAATGATATAAGTTATTGAGTTAAATCTAGTGAATTGCATATAAAATGGAGGGTATTTTGGTTAAAAAATTTAAAGTTGGAACTAAATTGTAAAGTAATTTTTATTTTAGGAGAAATTTATATACGTTTTAAAAATAAATAGAGATTTATATACTTTCAATAAAATTAAAAAAAAATCTATATAATTTATTTTTAGTAATATAAGTCTAATTACATAATTTCTTATTAACTTTTTTTTAATAAGATGTTGAAGTATTTATAAAAATAAGTTATTGAGTTAAATATGGTGAATTGCATACTCTTGTATGCAAGATGGGAGCAATGTACATATTTATAAAATTCTCCAGAAAAATTGGGGCAGGTACAAAATTATCAAATCTTCCTAAGTGTTGGCCAATGAGTTATACTTCCATAAAATGAGAGAGTCACTTATAAAAATGTAAGATGCAATCCTTTTAGATGTATGCCAAATTTAGAATTTGAATTCAGCATAATTCATAGTATGGTTTTACTAATTTCTTGCTAATGCTATCATCATTGTTTTTACTTGATTTATAAAAACTGGAAGCTACTCATACTCAATTTTTTACATGCTAACAGCGGAGGTATATTTGTCTCCTATTTTATTCGTACTGACTAACTTTCAAGTCAAAAGCAAGAAGAGACAGGAAAAGGTAACTAAGCTCCGTTGCTTGTTAATGTCTATTATGAAGAATGTTTATTTTAAATTCATGTAAATTATGATGCAGCCAGTATGTGTGTTATTAAGCTTGTTGACCTTTGGGAAGTAGTGCTGAAACAGTGCGCACTCGACTGTATTTAATTCGGAAATAATAGCATAAGAATTAGTTGTGGTATGTATTCGATGTTGGGAATTTTATATTATAACATCTTGAAATATAGAGGAGTATATGTACTAAATTTCGTGACAAAAAGTTAGGCATAACTCGGCCAATAAATTTCATACAGAGAAAGAATAGAATTTGGATGCAAGACAGGACAGTTCTGAGAGTTATGGCATTTTGTGTATAAATAAGATATTAAACTGATTCCTTTTCCTCTAAAATTTGAGAGGAACGAAGTTAAAACCTTCTGAAATTAATTTGGACCACAACAGGGATGATTAAAACGGTTCTGGTGTGTAACCAGCTATTTGAGCTCAAGTGGCCGTCTTCTTTTTTGTTTTCTATAACAAGAACCTGTATAATTATTTCTCCCGCAGAGATGACAGAAAGGTGATATTCGACAGGCTTGATAATAATGGGCAAAGTGAGGTAGGTTTGGTTAATTTAATCATGGATCTTCTTGAGCTTAATTTATCAAATGTTGCGGGGGCCGGCCCTTTATCGATCTCCAACTAAGGTAATTGAAATGCGTTTTTAAGAACATGTATAATCACTTCCCCTTGTGATTCCAACTTAGATTTCTTCATTGCACGTTTACGACCTCGGTTGTTTTCCTCATTAATTGTAAGTCGTGTCGCTTATCATATTACTTATTAAGTGTAGGTAGGTGGTTTGGTTCTCTTTTTCCATAACTTTTTTCTTCTTTTTGTAACACAAAGTTAATTTTAGGCATTTTCCAATTATTTAGATAAAACTGCTAAAAGCACTATGAAGGTGGGATTGATCAACGATGCTGGTCAAGAAGATGAGTTGAGCAAGAGAAAGAAAGTGAGTTGGAAGAGCCACTTTTTTTCTTTTTCTTTTGGTAATTACGTGGACAACTTACACTGAGAGTCTAATTTTAGGTTTTTATAATTAAAAAAATATCTAAAAAACCAAAACTTTTCGTAGATTTACCCATTCTCGCTCCATCAGAGAACCTATATAATCTTTTGGCTTGTGGAGGGTTATTGTTTCTGAGACACAATTTTAGCCACTTTTTCTTTTTAAACACTAGTTCACCCCGCAAATTAGCCAAAAGAAGGGAGAGGATGGGAGGAATGCCACAGATGACTTATCAATGTTAAGACAGTGGCCCTGAAATTAACAAGACCTTAAACTGTATAAACAGAAATTAAATGACAGGAGTAAGCTAGCTTATTGCATTAATTAATGATCTTCTATTGTAGAAAAGGTGATGAGCCATTGCGATTTGTTTTCACAATGAACAACGATTATTGATCGTGGGATGGGGAAGAAGGAAAAGGGCAACGGGATTTGACATTGCGAGGTTTGAGAATTGAAGGCTAAGACTTTTTTCAAAGTATTAAAATAATACTGATTGATTATATTAGTAAAATTTAATAAAATATTAACAGTTTAATGGTAAGGATTAAATTAATTAAATTTTTTGAAACTATAAGAATATAATTATAAATTTTTAAATAGTAAGTACTAAATTAAAATTTGAGTAAAAATATCAGGATCAAAAAGTTGTTTTTCAAAATAAAAGTGTTAGATAACAAAAATAAAATCATAAAGGATAATTTAAGTTGTACATTTTTTTTTTCAGATTTCATAACTGTGTGTGTGTGTGTATATATATATATATATATATATAATTAGCACCCTGTAGTTAAATAGATAGTTTTGAATTTTTAAAAGTGAACTTAATTCCAAAGATAATTTTAAAAGATTAAGAAATAGTTTAAGGTATAGATAAAACATATTTTTTAATAATAAAACTATTTGTTATAAGTACATCATATAATTATTTATATTAAATTTAAGGCTAAAAAAATACTATATAAGAGTTGAAACATACACTTTAAATTATAGGAGAGAAATTTATTTGGAATCAAACTAAATAGGTTTAAATTGCTATTTATCTATATATATTATAATATAAAATATCAATGTACTATTTGTCAATATAAAATTTTTAATAAGATATAATTATATTACTAAATTATTTACTTGTTCAAGTTAACTCATGAATATACTAGTGAAATAAAAAAAAAATCTAAATACCTTGACTTATAATTTAATAGTATATGTAAAATATATTTTAAAATTTTTTTTATTATTATTAGAATTTAATTATCTCCTTTTAATGAAGCCAATATAATTTGTTAACATATTGAAGTTAATTTTTATACATTTATTTATTTGAATTACATGATTTTTTTTTTTGGTGATAAGTAAACAAATATATAACACTAATTTTATCATGTTTGAATTAAAGTGGATAGTTAGAAATTTATATAAAAATATATTTTCTAAACATATTAAATATATTCTTAATAAAAAATAAAATAATAAATGTTAAGAAAATATTTATGTTACATATTATTATTTATATTTTTTTATATGTAATAGTTTGTTCTAATGTAATAACGACATATATTTAGAGTAATAATTAAGTTGAAGTATTTGCACAACATATCACAGATTTGAATCTTATTATGCCTAATTTTATATATTTATATTCTATGATATTATGAGGCAGGAACCGAGTTGGACCCACCCTATTCTAAAGCCGAACTACTTAACCTAAATAGAATGGGCATATCAAATACTCGTGGATCAAGTCTAAATTACCATCCTTCTGTGAGTAGCAACAAGGGAGTGTGAAAGTGACATGGGGTGTAGTGGGGCAGAAGTGTCCCTTGAGAAAAGTGAAAGTGAGATAGTCTATATTATATTTTGAGTGTAACAATAAAATTGTTCTTTCAAATAAGTCCCTCAAGTTCTACAGCTTCAAAATTCAAGCCACAACCTCAACCTTCTGCTTCTTGTCTTTTAGTTCTCATTTCGGATTCCGTTATATTCCTTGTACAGAAGACTTTAATTTGACTCTCTTTAAGTCCGCAAGGATTAAAAATTTAGTTTGTTGATTGGTACATACAGC
This sequence comes from Erythrophleum fordii, assembly GCA_032878935.1. NCBI lineage: Eukaryota > Viridiplantae > Streptophyta > Magnoliopsida > Fabales > Fabaceae > Erythrophleum > Erythrophleum fordii. The sequence continues at coordinate 48,642,085 of JAVQMF010000054.1, forward strand.
AATACGAACCACAGCCTATGGTTGAAGTCATAATTAATCATTTAATTTCTAAGTTGATTTGTTTTCATCAGTTACAATTTATAATATGGGTTTTGTCTGATTTGCAGGTAAGTCTTAATAAGGTCGTGCAATGGCCTTCCCTTCACCAAACAGCTAATCACCTAAAAAATTTGTTTGATGATGGACACCAACCCAATAGAGGTAGAGTTCACTCTCAATGTACCCAAGACTTTTTGGACAAAAAAATAATGTAATGACCTCTCTTATTATTCTTTTAAAAGTAAGGAAAAATGTAACGTAAGAACTCTAACCTTGTAAAATTAATACTAAAAGACCTTTAAAAAACTAGCATTCTCTTTAAAGACCACTGGTGCAAATTATTATTATGCAATTATTATTGGTGTTTAGGGTTTAAGATTATTATTCATGTTTTTTAAAGTTACAATAATGTTTTATAAAACTTTAGGAATTATGATTAATACTTTTGGAAAGTATTAGAAGTAGCTAAAGAGCAATAATTTGCACCAATGGCTCTTAAAAATAATTTTAGTTTTTAAAATTTTTCAATAATAATTTTATAAAGCTAAAATCCTCATATATCATAAAATTATATCTCTAAACATAGATGTTGAACTTTATGAATAAAAAATGACTCGATAGTTTTGTACACTCAATGATTTTTGTGATTAAAATAAGTGTGTAAGTTGCATTATAACAATAATTAGAATAAAGATCTCAAGTATAAAATTTTAAAATTAATAACTATTTGATTATTCAATTAATGATTGATTTAACTTAAATTATTCAATATTTATTTATGGTAGAGTTGTAACTTTAAGCTATAGATAGATGGCGATAAATGACATAATCAATTTAAGATAATTTTTTTTAAGAGATTATTTTTAAATGGTGGGAAATGATAGGGGATCCAAAACCGTCCCTGACTATTTAAAATTTAAACTTCTCATGTCTTTCCAAATGAGAGGAATTGGGACCTTCTATAACAAAATCAGCCACAGCCTCTCCTCTTTGCTTCTCTTGATCTCTTCCCTGACTTCCAAAACTGAAGGCTACAAATTGGAGCATTACCTTCCTTATTATATATGTCTCCAAAGCTACTACTTCCCTCTTGGAGAATCATACTTCTTCCCAAGAACACACCTCGACATTATGTTTGTTCGAGGCTGCAAGCAACATCTCAGTTAGATTTACAGAGGATCCATTATTCTTCATTTCTTCCCACATGCTTTCGTATCTTATTAGTTAACCAATTCTGCAACTTCCTCTTCTCTAATGAACTGGAATGATCAAACTCTTTTAAGGATGAGAAATTCAATAATAAAGATTCTCTTTTTCTGTCTTCATTCTTCTCCAGGAGGTGCAAAAGCCCACGTCCTTGCATCAGTAGAGAAAGATTTTGGCAACTGTGGTTTGGGGGCGGTTTGAGAAAATGATGTCTTGGGTTTTGCTAGAATCACGTTATACTCTAATGGGGCATATGATATGCAGAATGTAAGAAAAAATTAAAAAAAAGGTGATTTAATAAATAAATAAAAGTTTGTATACTTTTATTTTTATTTTCATTTAAAATAAAATAAGTATTATTGAGTAATAATAAATTATGATTATAAAGATATAATAGATATTATACATATTAATAGAAAAATTTTAATTTTTCTTTTAACCAAATGGACTTTAAAAGTAATATTTTGAGAAAAAAATTATGTTATTATATTATATTTATTTTTATCATAACTTCATTTATTTTTATTATAACTTCTAGATCAAATCCTTTTAAGAATGAGAAGTTCAACAATAAAGATTTTCTTTTCTGTCTTCACTCTTTGCCGTGAGGCGCAAAAACCCACTTCCTTGCATTTATAGAGAAAGATTTGGCAACTATGGTTTGGGAGCCGTTTGAGAAAATGACATCATGGGTTTTGTTAGAATCATACTTTAATTATAAAGATAATATTAAAATAAATAATTGATAAATTATTCCATTTCTTTCATTTTTATTATAACCTCTAACCAATGATTAAACCTTTTTTAAGGATGAGAAGTTCTAATAACAAAAGCCAGATTTGGTAGTTTAATGGAAAGTGAAAAGGAAATAAAATTTTTTACATAAGGTCTATTTTGTCTTCTTAATCATAACTCAATTATAATTTAATATTATCTATTAATTATTATTTAATAATTAAAAATAAAAGTATTAAAATTATAGAGATAATATTAAAATAAATAATTTATAAATTATCCTATTTTTTTATTTTTATTATAACTTCTAACCAATGATTAAACCCTTTTTAAGGATGAGAAGTTTCAACAACAAAAGTCTCGTTTGGTAGTATAATGGAAAGTAAAAGGGAAATAAAAAAAAAGTATATAATATCTATTTTATTTTTATAATTATTACTTAATAATTATTTATTATTACTTAATAATTATTATTTAATAATTAAAAATAAAGATGTTATAGTCATTTTTTATCTATAAAATTATTTTTTTATTTTTTTATTTAATTTTTTACATATCAAAAGTATTTAAAGATTTTCTTTTCACTCCTCGCCATGAGGTGCAAAGGCCCATTTCCTTACAGCTATAAAGAAAGATTTTGGCAAATGTGGTTTGAGAAAATGACACTGGGTTTGGGAGTGGTTTGAGAAAATGATGTGGGTTTTGTTAGAATCATACTCTAATTATAAAAATAATATTAAAAAAATTATAAATTATTTCATTTTATTTATTTTTATTATAACTTCTAAATGATGCTAAAAAAATTCCCTTCCTCCCTTCATTAGTATCCATTTGTTTTGTGAGAAATATTTTTCGAAAAATGATTTTCAAAAAAATTCATTAAAATTTTATATTATTTATTTTATCAAAATTATTTTGTGAAAAAATTTTATTTAGGTGGAAACATGAATGTGGTCATCAATGATGATATTTCTTATAGTAGGTTACCATGACTAATAAATTTATAATAATAGGTTAAAATAAAAAAAATAAAAATGATTTTTAAATTTATTTTTAAGAAATTTTTAAAAAATTGAAATAAATTTATATTAATAAAAAATATTTTTAAAAAAATTGACAAAATAAAAAATAATTCTGATAAAACAAACACAACCTTAATTAGTAAAATCGTGAGAGTTGTTGGTGTGGACAATCCTTCGTTATGTTAATAGGATAAAGAAAAAAAGCATTGATTGACCAATAATTTTAAAAGGCCTATATTTAAGGGTAGGTTTTTTATACTTTTATTATGAAATTTTTATAAAATTATAATATATATATATATATATATATATATAATTTTTTTAAAATTTAATTAGATAATATTGAATTAAAAAAAGTATATACTTTTTATGTTTTAATAACGAAACCTAATAACACAATAAAAAATTTTGATAAAATAAACACAATAAAAAATTTTCTAATAAAACAAACACTACTTAGTAAAATGGTCATGGTTGTCGGTGCGGACAATCCTTCGTTATCTTACCGGGATAAGGAAAGCATTAACTGACTAATAATTTTAAAAGGTCAAGGGCAATTTTTTATAACTTTTACTATTAAATTCTTATAAAATTATAATATATGTAAAAAAATATTAAAAAATTTAATTATATAATATTAAATTGTAAAAATCATACACTTATCATATTCAATTTATAAAACCTAATAACAAAAATATAATCATTTGCATATAACTTTAAAAAAAATTGACAAAAGAAACACCAAAAAAATTCTAATAAAAGAAAAACATGCCTTAGTAAAATCGTGATAGTTGTTGGTGTGGACAATCCTTCGTTATCTAATGAGGGGATAAAGAAAGCATTACTAATTATCTTAAAAGTGTTATATTTTGGCGCCATATTTTATATCATTGTTATTAAATTTTTTAATGAAATTATAATACATTTACAAAGAATTTTTAAAGTTTAATTATATAATATTAAATTATAAAAATTATATATTTATTACGTTTTAATTAAAAAATTTTGATAACAAAAATATGATGATCTTAGTTTTTCTATCAAAGGCGTTTCACGATGATTTGACAGTTGTTGGCCTTATATTTGATTGGACGAAATGTGTTACGTGTTCCGGAGTCTTATTCACTCTTTTGTCCCAAATGACCTTATGAGGGGGCATATATATATATATATATATATATATATATACTAACGACGTGATATTGCTTTAACTGAGATCTCTTGCATTACTTGATACAAGAAATTTGGTCAAGGTTTGTTTTAAATTTTAGTTTCGAACTAAAATCAACATTAGAAGTTCTAATTGGAGCCAAAATTAACCCAGAAAAAAAAATCAACATATATGGAACTGGATATTATCACTTTTTATATTTCAGAAGTAATTGTAAGAGATATTTTGGGAAGATTTTTCAAAAATATTGTAATAACTGAAAACTTTTAATACCAAAATAAAATGAAGTTATAATTTTACAAAATGTACACTAATTATTCATGGCAGCTTCCTTTCATACTTTTATTACATAAATATTGTAACAAAATCATCTAATAGCATTAATTGAAGAGTGTACACTTGCTCTACACGTACATATGATGTGCCTCATACAGAAAAGGAGAAATGATACGCTACTAACATGCGAAGGGGCTTAGTTCTACGAGAAACTAATTCATCTCTTTAATAATTAAAGCCAATATATTCCTCAGGATATCCAACAATGAATTCTGTTGTATCCCACATCAATGGGTACAAGATATAGGTCCCACCAACCAACGAACCTTGTTAAGCTTATCTTCTGATCACGATGTAAAAAGCTTGAAAGCCATCCTTATTAGAAGTGAAAAGGAGGGTTTGTTAATGAGACTTTTGTTTATTTCTCCTCTTTGATTATTCGTTTTTGTTTTTTCAAACAAGTTGAGAGACTATACATATGTTGGCTTCTACTTGAAAAAAAAAAAAAAAAACTCTGTATTGATACTTCAATGATTACAAGAGGAATTAAAGGTTTCAATATTTGACAGTCCACAACGACGTCATGATGAATGTAGATACAAACACTAGACAATATATGCTTATGAGTCTTTTTTTTTTTTCTTTTTTCCCGAGCAATCCATGCCTCTTAATTTATATATGGCTATTTCAGGTATACATTTCAGTGTCGAGGCATTTGTTTTGCCCTTTTTTTCACGATAGCATGGGAGATACTCGTGTAAAATGTTTAGAATACATCACTTTATGTTTGATGTGATGATAACTAAAAATTATTTAAAATTCGTTTTGAATAATAAATACTATACATTGCAAATTCTTATATACCTATGTTTGAATTCAAAAAGGGACAAAATTATATTTGAAGGCTTCAACTTTCAGTTCAAAATGATTAGAGGCCTTTAAATTTAACGCTTACCAAGTAAGAGATTAAGAAATGTTGTTTATATTGTAAAATCTATAGTTGGTAGCTAGTTAAAAGTTACGGACGTATCCATACCTACTATAGTGTGTGGTTAAGTAATTTAATTATCCATTTTTTAATCACAACCCAATTGAAAACTTCATCTTTATTTACATAATAATGTTCAAATACTCTCTATATTTATCTCTTACAAAAATTAGAGGGAAAAAAAATATTCTTTATGTTTACCCCTGGCCCTCTCTAACATGTCAATGGCAAGTAAGCATTTTCCAGCAATATATATTTATATATTTTTACTATTGCGTGCGAATCAAAACCTCTCAAATCTTAAGTTCTTAAACTATATTCACTCAATTCATACATAAGCAAATCCAAAATATCATAGTATTTCACTGGTCAACATGAAAATGCCGACACGCCAAACATGCATCTTTTAAATTTCTTCCTCCTCTCTCTTCTTTAAACCAGAGTAGTTCATATATATGCAAACAAAAAATAACAACCAAGATCGAGGAAGGATGAATATATATGTATATATATTACAATTTTATATATTTACTAGAATTAGCAATGCATTAAATAAATGTAAATGAAAATTACAGTTTCAGGCATTGAGTTTGGTTAGAATGTGGCCTCATCGTTGGAGATAGGTGGTGTTTGTAACAAAAATGACATCCACTTTTAAAAGTTTTCCTCAATTAATTTTAAGAAATGCTTAGTACACCAATATTTTGATATATTTGTATATACTTATCATATATGTTTAGCTTGAATGTTCATATGTACTACGGTGGCATTAATTAATTATATACATTAATGAGATTTTAATCTGTTCAGAAATTTGAAATTGTCATATTTCAATGCCATATGAAAGAAGGGAATATTCTGAATATTCCCTAAAATTGATAGATACCCACGTAGACGAAGCAAATTACATTTTTGCTTTATTGAAGGAACAGATATACAGACTAATGTGGCAAAAGTAGAAGAAAGAAAAATATAGAAGCCAGACGGGACAAACAGAAACATGTGTGTGTGTGTGTGTGCGCGCGTGTGTATAAACAGTGAGATAGGACATACATATATATATTATGAAAGCAAGGTTGCGATAGCTAGGCTTCTTGTGGCGGTGCGTCACTGGATGGAGCAAGAATCAGGGTATGGATCATAAACCACACGGTAACAAGGGTCACAGGGCGAAGGGCAGGGCGGCGGACGCTTAACGCAGCAACTGGGACATTGGTTCCACGGCGGACATTGACCGTAGCACGGTGGTTGGAAACAGGTAGAAGTACACTGACCGTGGCACTTGTAGCTCTGGCACCTGGAGCAGGGCTTGCAGTCACCATGGCACTTTGGGCTATGGCACCTGGAGCAGGGGCCACAGTGCCCCATGCATTTAGGGATATGACACTTTGAGCAGGGGCCACACTGCCCCATGCAGTGAGGGCTATGGCACTTGGAGCAGGGTCCACACTTGGGGCGAGGGCACTTGAAGCGGGGATCACAGGGCACAATACACAAGCATCCAACCTTTTTCTCGGGTTGGGGCTTCACTTCTTCCACTGTTAGAACGGTGACACACCTGAACTTCTTCTTCAGCAGCTTACCCAAGCAAACCATGTCTACATCTTCACCCGTCACCACCACTTGATCTTTATCGTCCCCTTCTATTGACACCGAACTCACACCTGCATAGCACTTCCGCATGTAAATCAATATACGTACTTAATTTTATATATATGGCCGTATTGAAATGGCATAACGCCTATATATATATATATATACATGTATATTTACCTTTTACATCAGTAGCGATTTTCAATGCCTTGTTTCGGCATTTGTCACACTCCATTTGCACTCTTATTGTTATTTTTTGCTGCACCAATTTGGCCAGTTTAAACTTAATTTTAAAGTGGCTTTCTTCATAAAAATTTACATAACATAAAAGAAAAATCCAAGAAAACTAGCATAGATCTCACCTTCATGTTTGATTTTTTGCAAACAAGAATGGCCAAAACTGAAATGGCGATACCAAGTCTTTCTTCGCGTCGTGCTTTGTGGGTGTCCAACTATATGTCCTATATATATACGGGGGAGTCTAGTTCTTGTTTGTTGATGCATCACACCCCAGACAAATAATATAGTTTGGTTAGGGACTAAAAAAGTTTCACGTAGCCACAATTGGTTCTAAGTTACACTTCACAAAAATATTCTAGTTATATATATACACACACATATAATGGATTAATTAATTAATAATTTAAGCAAATAAAAATTAATTGAATGAATATTTCAGTGATAAAATTCACTAAAACACCTATAGTTTAAAAATTTATCCCAAACTTTTTACAAACCTTTAATTACATACAACCTCCTCATAAATTCTTATATATATCTTCGAGCATGCATATGTATAAACTAAGTTTTCCAAATGAATGGATTCTTTGAAGTTTCATCACTCTAAAGTTTGTTAAAATTTTTTACATTTCTTCTTTTATTTTTTTCCTTCAACATATTGTTCTTTTTAAAAAAAAAAAAAGAATCTCATTTGTAAGAAACTTCACCAACTTCAAAGAAATATAACTTAAGAGATCTAGGTCCATTTTCCAAACTATATTAAAGGCACACCTGCGGCATGGGCTTAATGTATTTAGTAAAATCAATTCTTATAAATGCTGGCTCCAAAATTTGATTTTAAATAATCAAAATAAAGAGCACACTTTTTAACCACTTAATTAGTCCCTTTGGGCTAAAATATAAGCCGCACACTTGTTTCGATATTCTATACATTTATCGCTCCTTTTAATTTAATTATTCATTTAATCAATGAACATGTCACTTTTCTTTCAACTTAAAAGTTATATGGGGGATTTTGTGAAAGTATATATCATTACTTAACCCCAAAAAAAAAATTAAAAAATTATAGAAGCGAAAAATTAAACTAATTTAATTCAAAAATTCAAAAATTCAAAAGCAAGAAGTTTAAATCAGTACACTACGGAAATTTTGGGACATAATGAGCTCACAGATCCCTCGCCAATCTTAACAAATTCACTAACGTAACAGTGAAGAAATGTATATTGCCGCCTGCAACCCAATCAAGAGGTCCAGATCCTCTGCCTAACCAGCCATTTGAGCTCAAATGACCGTCTTCTTTTTTGTTTTCTATAACAAGAACCTATATATTTATTTGTCCCATAGAGATCACAGAAACGTGATCGTTATTTAATTAACGTACTCGACAATAATGTTTGGTAAAGTGACGTAGGTTAGTTTAGTTCCACGCATGCAGTTGAAATGGATCTTCCTTGAACCTTAAATTTATCAAATGTGTTGCGGGGGCCGGGCCTTTGAGTGGATCTCCAACTCCAAGCTAATCGAAATGCATCTTCTTCAACTCAGCTTGCACATTTATGTATATGTGTGTGTGTATGCCACAACAACTTCTTCAAAAGTCAAGTTCTTCACCACCTTCTTAATTCATATCCAATCTTCTGCCCCACTTCGACTTTTAATTAAAAGCACATATTTATTCATTTCCCTTGTGATTCTAATTTAAATTTCTTCATTGCACGTTTACGACCTTGGTTGTTTTCGTCATTATTGCAAGTCGTGTCACTTCTTATATATGTTACTTATTAATTAGTGCATTTAGGTAGTTCTTTATTATCATAATTAACCTTTTTATTCTTTTTTTAACCCGAGTCAATATTAGGGAATTTCCAAATATTTAGATAAAACTGCTAAAAGCACAAAGAAGGAGGGCTTGGTCAACATATGATGCTGCTGAAAAAGATGAGTTGGAGCAAGAGAAGGTGGGTTGGGAGAGCTGCCACTCCCTTTTGGTAACTAGGTGGACAATTGACATTTTAATAAGTTCTTATTTTAGGTTTTTAAATTAAAAATAAAACTTTTCGTGGAATTAATCATCTTTACTCCATCAGAGAACCTATGTATTACTTTTGTTTTTGAAGTATTTCTGTTTCTGAGACAGACTTAGCCATTTTTTCCTCTCCAAACACTTCACCCGCAGATTAGCCAAGAGAAGGGAGAGGAGTGGAGGATAATGCCACAAGCATGACTTATGATTTATGAATGTTGAAACCGACAAGACCTTAAACTATTTAAACAGAAATTAAATGACAGAAGTAAGCCTGATAATTGCATCAATATTTGACCATCTATTGTAGGAAAGGTGAGCGACTGTGATTTGTTTTCAAAATAATTCTGTCACAATGAACAATAATTGATCGTAGGATGGGAATTGGAAAGGGGCAAAGAGATTTGACATTGCGAGGTTTGAGAATTGAAAGCCAAGACTTTTTCGACCAATGAAGTTGTTGATAAGGACTTGTGAACTTCTATATATATGTGCTTCGTAAGAAGCTTTAAAATTCAAGCCACAACTTCAACGTTCAGCTTTTTGTCCCTTGGTTCTCATTTTGGATTCCCTTATGTTCCACATGTACGCAAGACTTTAATTTGACTCTCTTTTTTATAAGGGATTATAAATTTTGTCGTCTGCTGACTGGTACATATATACATCAATACAACCCAACCATGCATAGCCAATAGTTGATGATATCATAATTAATAATTTAATTTCTAGGTTGATTTGTTTTCATCAATTACAATTAATCTGGGTGTTCTATGGCTCGCAGGTAACGTAAGTTTTAATATACAGCTCGTCACCTAAAAGGCTTTTGATGATGGACACTAATCTATTGTACCAAAGACTCTTTGGACGAAAAATAATGTAAAGTACTGGTCTCTCTTATTTTTCTTATTTAAAAGGTTATGTCTCTGTACACAGTTTTCGAACTTTATTAATGACAAGTGGCTTAACAGTTCTGTACACGTGATTTTTGTGATTAAAATAAGTGTATAAGTTGCATTATAAGTATTTATAGCTATAATTAATATTAAGATCACAAATATAAAATTTTAAAATTAATAACAGTTTGATATTCTATTAGTGATTGATTTAACTTACATTATTCAATATTTATTTTCCGTACAGTTCTAATTTTAGCCTCTGTTTGTTTTGTGAGAAAATAAAAAAAAAAATTCAAAAAAATTCATTGAAAAATTTTCACTATTTATTTTTTAAGAATTTTAACAATATATGAAAGTAGAAATAAAAATATTTTTTATTTATATTTTAAGAATTTTTTTAAAAAAATAAATAAAATTTATATTCAATAAAAATATTTTTTTATTTGAAAAAAAAAAACAATAAAAAATTCTAATAAAACAAACACAGCCTTAGCAAAATAATTGACAGTTGTCGGTGTGGACAATCCTTTGTTATCTTAAAGAGATAAAGAAAGCATTGACTGACTAATAATCTTTAAAAGGCATTTCACGACAACTTGACAGCTGTTGGCCTGTTGTTTGATTGGACTAAATATGTTACACGTCCCAGAGTCTCACTTACTCTTTTGTCCCAAGTGACAATGTGACAGGGCGTTCCAACCACTAAAACTGATATATGTTTACTCTTCTCTGACTTGACTAGCACAGTGACATAAGGTCCCATGTGACAATATTTTCAAAAATATTGTAATTACTGAAAAATTTTAATTCCAAAATAAAATGAAGCTAATAGGTTAACGGTAATAAGACAATTTTTACAAAATGTAGGCTAATTGTTCATAACAGCTTTTCTTTCATGCTTTTATTAAATAAATATTGTAACAAAATTTAATAGCATTAATTGAAGAGTTGTACTTTATATATAGCTTATTAAAAGGTCGCTTATTAAAAGAGTAATAATGTTATATTTTTTGGAACATTATGTTCTCTAATTATAACACAATAATTATTAAATATCATTAAATATAAAATACTATTTTATCTATTTTAATAGATATTATTATAATCATACTTATTAATTGCACCAAAATTAAATCAATTTTTTAAAAACTATTAATTATTAAATAAGTTAACATTTCAAGTAATTATTTAACAATATATTATTTCGTATTTAATAATTAATTACATCATAATTCAAAAAATGATATTGTCAGAAATATAAGATCAGTACTCTTACTAAAATTTTTATACTCGTACATGTGATGTGCCTCATACGGAAAAGGAGTAATCTAGATAGGATACTAACAAGCGAGGGCGCTTAATTCTATCAGAAACTAATTAATCTCCTTACTCATTAAAGCCAGTTTTCCTCCGGGATATCCAGCTGTGAATTCTGCAGTATCCCATATCAATGGGTTCAAACTAATACCGGTCTACTATCCCAACTCAACCTTGTTACGCTTATCTTCTGATATCATGACGTAGAAAGTTTGAAACCATCCTTGTTAGATAGAAGTGATGGTGTAGTCCTAATCATTATCCCCTCACTTAATAATACGACTTTTGATTCTCCTACCTAATCATGTAGTTTTGTATTTTCAAACAAGTTGGGAGACATGTTGGCTTCAAATTAAACCAAAAAAAATTGATACCTAGCTAAATTGATTATTATAAAAGGAAAAGTTTCCCAACCGGATTAGTTGGTGTTTAAAAAAGATAATTTCTTTTAATCAATTTTATATCATGTTTTTTATACTTTTATAATTATTGTTTCTTATTATTTTTATTATTTTTTAAAAATAAAAATATAACAATTACATTCATTTTAATTTTTTTTTTTATATTTTGCGTATCATACCAGCCTCGTTTTTTCAATTAAATCAGGAAAGGACACGTGTCTCACGGAGATGACATGATGGAAACAGATGCAGACACAAACACTAGACAACGCCTGAGTCTGTCTTCTCCTTGTTTCTCTTGGTAATCATGCCACCTAAATATATATATATATATATACATGGCTATTTCATGTTTACATATTTCAGTGTCGGGGCATTCGTTTTGCCCGTATTTTCACTTTAATTAGCATGTGAGATATACTTTTATGTTTGATGTGGTGATCTAATTAAAAATTATTTAAAATATGTATCAAATAATAAAAGAGTTTAAATTGCAAATTCTTATATACGACATTCTATTTATGTTCGATTTCAAAGAGGGAAAAAATATATTTGAAAGGCTTCAACTTTTAGTCCAAAATTATTAGAGGGCTTTAAATTTAACGTTTAGCAAGTAAGAGATCAAGAAATGTTGACTATATTGTAAAATCTAGCTGGTAGCTAGTCGTTTAACCCTAAAAAATGTTGGTTGCTAGCTAGTTAAAAGTTACTGATTTATCCATACCTACTAATGTGGTTAAGTAATTTAACTAATTATCTATTTTTAATTATAACTCAACTGAAAACTTCATATTGATTTTCATAATAATGTTCAAATAGACTCTATATTTATCTCTTACAAAAATTAAGAGGAAAAAGTATACTTTATGTTTACCCGTGGCCCTCTCTAACATCTCAATGGCAAGTAAGCATTTTCCAGCAATATATATTTATAATTTTTTATTATTACATGCGATTCAAACCTCTCAAAGCTTAAGTTCTTAAAAAGTTTAAGCATAAAAGTTTAAGTTCTTAAACTATATTCACTCAATTCATCCATAAGCAACTCCAAAATATCATATAGTATTTCTCTGGTCAACATGAAAATGCCATCACACCAAACATCTTATAAATTCCTTTCCCCTCCCACTTCTTTAAACCAGAGTAGTTCATATATATATATATATATATATAACAATTTTATATATTTACTATTTAGCAATGCTTACATGAATGTAAATGAAAATTACAATTACAGTTTTAAGCATGAGTTTGATCAGAATGTGGCCTCGCCATTGGAGATAGTGATGTTTATAACTAAAATGACATCCACTTTTAAAAGCTTTCCTCAATTAATTTTTAAGAAAAATTTAGCACACCTTTGATATATTCGTATATATAATTATTATATTAGTTTAATTTGAATGTGGACCGCATTAAATTATATAGATTAATGGGATTTTAATCTGCTTAGAAATTTGAAATTGTTGTATTTTAGGATACCTCATTCCACATGAAAGAAGGGAAAATTGAATTCCCTGAAATTGATGATACCCAAACAGCCGAAGCAAAGCATATATATATATATTTGCTTTATTGAAGGAAAAGATATACAAACTAACGTGGCAACAGAGGAAGAAAGAATAATATGGATGCCAAACGGGACAAACCGAAATAGATATGTCTGTGTGTGTGTGTGTGTGCGTGCGAAGAGCGAGATAGGGCATATATCTTATGAAAGCAAGACTGTGATAACTAGGCTTCTTGTAGTGGTGCGTCACTGGAGGGAGCAAGAATCAGGGTTTGGATCATAAACCACACGGTAACAGTAAGGGTCACAGGGCGAGGGGCAAGGCGGCGGACGCTTAACGCAGCAACTGGGACATGGGTTCCACGGCGGACACTGACCATGGCACGGTGGTCGGAAACAGGTAGAAGTACATTGACCATGGCACTTGTAGCTCTCGCACCTCGAGCAAGGCTTGCAGTCACCATCGCACTTTGGGCTATGGCACCTGGAGCAGGGGCTACACTGCCCCGCGCACTTGGGGCTACAGCACTTGAGGCAAGGATTACAGGGTACAATACAAACGGTACCGCATCGGTCCTTTTCTTTTTCTTTTTTTTTGTCATCCTTTTTCTGAGCAGGCTTGGCCTTCACTTCTTCCACTGTTAGAACGGTGACACACCGGAACTTCTCCTTCAGCAGCTTACCCAAGCAAATCGTGTCCACATTTTCACCCGTCACCACCACTCGATCTTTTTCGTCCCCTTCGATTGACACCGAACTCACACCTGCATATATAGCACTTACACATGTAAATATCCCATATATATGGTTGTATTGAGATGGCATAACAAATATATGTATATATTCACCTTTTACCACGGCAGCTATTTTCAATGCCTTGTTTCTGCATTTGTCACACTTCATTTGCACCTTTATTGTTATTTTTTGCTGCATCGATTTGGCCACGTTAAACTTTAAAGTAGCTTCTTCATAAAATTTTTCATAAGAAAATTTCAAGAAACTGATCAGCAGAAGTAATTAAAAAGAACTCACCTTCATGTTTGATTATTTGGAAACAATTGGCGACTTATATACGTTGTTGGGAAAACTGAATTGCCAATACCAAGTCGTTCTTCGTGTCGTGCTTTGTGCGCGTATGACGTTCTATATATAGGGGAGTTAGTTCTGGTTTGTTGATGCATCACACACCAAGACAAATGATATAATAGTGTAGAGGGACTATAAAAGTTGCACTTACCCACTGTTGGTTCCAAGTGATGCTCAACAAAAAAAATTTAGTTACATACAACGAATTAGTTTATAATGTAATGGTAAAATTAGCTAAAACACCTATTTTAATAAGATTTTTTTAAAGTCTTTATACAAACTAAGTGTTTAAAAGTTTAACCCATACTTTCATAAGCCTTTATCTACAACCTCATCACAAATTCAATCTTTTTAGTTGTATGATAAAATTATTTCTGAACCAGATCATTCATTAACTGAAACTCGATTCTTCCCAAATGATTTTAAAAGCACATCTCTCATATTAGCCGACTCAGTGCATTGAGGAGAATAAAAATTCATAGATGCTAGCCCTTTTGAATAGTCAAGATAAAAGGGATACGTTCCTAACCACTTAGCTAATTTCTTTGGGTTAAAATATAAATGCCACACTAGTTTCAATATTCTATACATTTATCGCTCCTTCTGTTTTAATTATTCATAGTTCATTTAATCAATCAACATGTCACTTTTTCTTTCAACTTAAAGTAATATGGAGCGGAATTTTGTGAATATATATATATATATATATTTAACGTTACTTGACAAAAGGAAAAATATATAGACACGAAAAATTAAGCCAATTTGATTGTGAAATTTAAAAGCATGAACTTAAAATCAATAATACAAATAAACAGGTGGATCTATTTAAATCCCACCATTTTTTGTTCAGCTCGGCTACTATCACATTGTGGACACAGGGCTCATAAGTAAAAACTAATTCTAACATTTAGTCCCCTTATTCACCAAAAAGAAATAGCAAATTTAGATAAAAATTGACATTTGTGGAACTGAAGTCAAAATATGATTGAATGGCAATAATAAGGTGATTCCAAATCAATCTCGTCTTTTATATACTTGTAGTCTTGTACCCATATATAAGGATTCCAAGTCAGTGTACAGTGTATTTTAAGGGATGCCCTGCAAAAAAGGACTTGCCAGCCTCCCCGTACTGACACATTTATTCACAGTTTTAAAATATATCAACTAAATTATTGCATAAATAAATCTCAGGTGATAAATCTTATAATTATCTAAATTCAGCTGGTTTTGAGTAATGAGAAACTCCCAATATAGACAACATATATAATAGCAATACTTTCCCTATGATTTGGTTTTTCGCAGCCTTATTCTCATAATTTATTTATTTTTTAAATAATGCTAGTATTGTAATTAACTAGCTAAATGGACTACATAATAGTTGGGTTTTATTTTTCTAATAAAACCCAGATTAAAATACAATGGGGATGATTGTATAAATAAATTGTAGCAGTACCACAAGTAGGAAGTAGTTGGCCTACATTCAATCCGTGCCTGTTGTTTGAGTTTGGCAGCGGTTAGGGGAGCGTCCCTTACTTGTTTTTTTTTTGGGTAGATTCTGGAGTGCACATTATGGGTTGATCCAATATATGATCTAACTTAATTTATTAATTAAATTATTGAAATTATTATTATTTAAAATTGTTGGGATAATTAATCATTATTTTAAAAAGGTTAGATAATTATTATTATCTAATAATTAATTTAGGTATTAAATTTTTAAAATTCAAAATAGACTATTATATTTTATCAATTTTAAAACAAGTTTTTAGTATTCTATTATATTACTTCTTAAAAGATACAAATACGAAACTTGAGTAATAGTTTAACCTTAGTAGAAAATAAGAAATTACACACATAATGAAAAGTGTAGCTACCTCCTCAAGAGATTGTGTGCGTGCATATACACGTGGGCCTCATTAGGTACTAATAAAGACACAATTTTAATTAGTAACTAATGATTAGAAAATGTTTGACAAATGCGCAAACAAAGAGTTTAAGATACAGGAACTTTAAAAATTTTAAAATATTAAAATCTCTTTTCGTAGATATATATGCATATCATATAAATGTCAGGAGGTTAATTTTGGGAGCATAAACTAAAATCTGTTTCGGATGTTGGAGCTCATTTTTTTCACAGTATTCGCGTGAGTATTAAGGTATTATTGTCATTTATATATTTTCATATAATTTTTTTTTGTTTTTCTTTTTAATTTTTTCAAAACCATGCAATTTTATTTTGAATCATAATTAAGTCAAATAATAAATTTTAAATATTAATTATTTATTTATCAAAATATGAATCACAACAATATTTAATATTTTAATATGTATACTCTATTAGTACAATAAATATTTTAACGATGTTGAGGTACATGTTGCATCAAGGGAAAATAATACACCTTTTCTAAAAGAGAAATTAAAAGGAAATCATATATTATATTGATCCAATTATTGCATGGTACGTACGTAGTGAAATATGAAGTTTCACGAAGTTGAAAAGAAATTTCTTTGCATCTTAATTTATATCCCCGTTTGCCACGCCGAAATTTTGTGACTACAAGGTAAACAACCCTAATAATTTCATGTTTTATTTTTGTTTTTATCTCATGATTGGCCAAATAAATTAAGGCTACATGCATGCTTTCATGTTTCTCCCGGGTTTGTTGGGAGTTATCAATGCAGATAGCAGTTAATTATTTTTTTTAAATTTCCAATAACCTACCAATTAATAGTAGCATTAAAAAGTGAAATCCCACGATATTAGTGGAAGACAAATCAGATGACAGCTTAAAAAATCAAAATGGCAATTAATCTTGTGGTAGGAGGGAGGTCCACATGCATATAGACTTGACGTATGGCTGAGCTGGTTGTGGGTGTTGGCTCAGTGGAATAAGGGCCACGGCAAAGATTTTGATACTTGAGTTAGAGGGCGTATATCTAAAATAAGAGTAATATTTTAAAAAATGTTTAAATTATAAATTTTTTATTATAAAAAATAATTTTTTTAAAAATAAAATATGATTAAAATATTTGTAGAAATAATAATATTTTTTATTAAAAATATATAATTTTTAAATTTTTTATTGTTATTTATTTTGCATTAAAAATTATATATTTTAAATTTTTAAAAATTAATTATTTGTATGTTAATCAAATATATATTTAATAATTATTATATAAATAATAAATATAAACATTTTTTATCAAAATAAGTACAATTATAACTTATCTTTTATTATAAAAAAATTAAGGTAATGTATCTTTTATTTTAGAAAAAAATAAATTTTTAAAATAGAGAACAGTATAATATGATCGTCTAAAAAAAAGAAAGTAATTTACCATTAAAAAAACAGAAGGTGTGAAATATATTATATACGGGGAGGGTTATTGCTTATTAGAGTTGCTAGCTCAGCAAAAACAAACGTGAGAATCTCAGGATGTGTAATTCCGTTCCGTACACACGAGATTTTCTTTAGAGCGATTATTCAGTGCGGTTGAGTGTGTGTTTGGAAAAGCTTCATCCTACTTGCGTTTCAGCCCAAACCGGGGTTTACATAGGAAAAGTCGATTTTCAACACGTTTGGATCCGCGTTGAGATGGCCGCACCAGGGTTCCAGGAGATCCGAAAAGCCCATTGCATTGAAGCAATTCAATCTCGCTTTTTGCCAACGCGGAACCAGAATGTGAAAAAGCGCTTTTCACATATCAATGCTATGTATATGGAATAGAGCTCTCAGACCAGACATATCAGTTCCGCATTGACCAAAGAGGTTCTTGATGTCCACAACCGAGAGTGACCATGGTAGATTAAACACGTAAAGCTTCTTTTTGAAAAAATATAATTCAAAGCAAAGCCTTGCGCTGGTGTGATGGATGAGCGTGGGAGAGGAGACGAAACTGTGGGAAAAAAAAAACCGGAAAGCAAGTTAGTTCATATTTTTCTTTACCATTTTTTAACTTAATGAAAAATTTTTCTTTGAATAAAACTTTCGTTTTGGCTTAAAAGGTAATAAGATAATCTCATTTTCTTGATAAAAAATATTACTTCAAAAAATTGATAAAACTCAATCCCAAAAAATTACTTTAAATAAAAATCCTTCCAACCTTTAGTTAAAAAAAGAAAAAGAAAAAAATGTGAATTATAATCTGATCTTTGATTGAGTGTTTTAGCATTGTTTTGAAATTTTCTTTATTTTATACCTATATTTTAAATGAGTTTTTTTTTTCCAAAGTACTGTAATAGAAAAATAGTTAGCATTTGGACAAGTTATTTAATAAGTAATTTTACTAATATCATTAGTATTTGATTAATTATACAAAAAAAAATTATTGTTAAATTATTAAAAAGGACATATTTAAAAATACTTTGACAATTAATAATTTTGAATGAAGAAATAATTTTAAATATTCAATATAATTAGTTTTATTAATTTTTTAATTTTATTTAAATAAAATATAAAAAGATTTGATCATAATAAACATATATAAAACTATACAAAATATTTATTTTTGCACATTTGTTTTAAATAAAATATAAAAAGATTTGCACATTTATAGACTTAACTAAAATATTTATTTTTAATTTATATTTTAATTCTAATATCAACATAAATAAAAAGATATATTATGCTATATCATTTGTTAAATGTTATTTAAAAAAAATAATATTATAAGAATAAATCAATTAAAGTAACATGACTATTCTTTTTAGTAATTTTACATTTAAAAGTGATTCTGTTGTATAATATCCAAACAAAATCAATTCTATTAAAATCACTTTTCACCTAAATTTTCCAAACATAAATCACGTTCTTGTAAACTCACTTTTACACAAAATTAATTCTACAAAATCAAGGTTTGAAAAATCAATTTTACTCACCATCAATCCAAACACACACTGAGTTGTCAAGGGTGTCTACGTGCTACAAAACCATTGGGGTTTGACCCAATACCATTTTGGAAGTGTCTGCCTCCAAAATTTGATATCTACAGTGAAGAATAATTGCTGATCAATACATTGACATCATTAACGAAGAAATTATACCTTCAATGATTCCTAGTTGTAGAAGAAATTTGGCGTCGTAGATGGGATTAACCTAATTCCACATGTCAAGATTGGAAAAACATTTAGTTATTATTAAAAATATTTAAATCTGGGTTTTTATATTTTTTATTAAGACTTTTAATTAAAACATAATAAGCATGTATAATTTTTAATAATATTATAATAAGTATGCGGTTTAATTAGGTAACCATACATCTATTATGTTTTAATTTCAAAATATAATAACAAAGATATAACATATAATATTTTGAACAATAAATATTAAAATCCAATTTAATTATGATTTAAAATAATAATAATAATAATAATAATAATAATAATAGCAAATACTTAACATTGCATTAGTGATAAAAAATGAGGCAAAAATATTGCTTAAAAGCCTTAGCTTGAATAGCACTTCCTTTAAATTTAAATTTTAAGAGGATATGATGTATTTGGGTTTGACTTTACCATACCCTACCCCTTCTTCTCTTTTAAAGTTTTATACCTCTTTTTTTTCAAAAAAAAAAAGAATTTAAAAACGCTGAAACAGTGGATGTTAATGTGGCTGACTAACACAGTAACACTCTTATTTATTTGAACACCCAGACATATGGGGATATGCACTCAGGCTGTTTAATCTTTTTAAAAGGAAAATTTTATAACTCGATTGGCATCAATATATCATTAAGAAAAGTGGGTATGGAAGGATGAAAAAGAATATGGGCTCCTTCGAGGAATCTCTTACGTACGTAGACCGCCAAACTTCACTGCCTTGACCAAGGGAATGCAGAGTGCGATGCTTCATCATTTTCTCTTCCATTTTCTTACTCGATTCAAGTCCACGTTGATGATCTTACATTGATTTTGCAAAATAAGTAGCTGTCTTGACTCTGTCGTAAACTCCAAAATTTAAGTCAAATTTTATAAAAACAAAAGAATATAATAAAAGATGAAGAAGATAAAAACTAAAGATTCTTAGCTTAATGGTCTACTCAAAATATTTGTGAAGAAAACTCCTAGAAGCGACATGGTTGAATAATTTCAGTCAATTGTGTCAGCCAGTCCAATAATAAAAATAAGTCAAATTTATATTTATCACAATTTTTATGCCAACATGCAATATATATAAACGAATTATGTTAGATGTGTTAATCATTTTTTTTAATCATTTAACTTTTTAAGCTGAAGTGATATTGAGATGTGTGTGTGTGTGTGTGTGTGTGTGTGTGTGTTTTTTTTTTCTAATACTTGATTTGAAAAAATAAATAAATAAAGTGACTTTTAAGAGATTGAATATTTAAACACATGTTGAGCACTGGAAGAATTATTTAGTATTTACACTGTTGTTTGGAAGACTAATAATTTTCCATTATTAGTTTACTTGAATGTTGACAATTTTCTAAAGATTAAATTGGAATCTGGGGCTAATTCCATATATATATATATATATATATTGGTCCAATAAAATTTCATTAGCGCAAAAGGCATCGGAGAGATCTATTACAGATACCATAAAAAATAAGAGTTACTGTGAACAACCTCGCATTTCTAGAAGGAGTATGATACCAAACAATTTTTTGGTTAACAGATCAAAACAGAACAAAAGGATCAACAAACCACAAGGCCACAATATTATATTTAATCCGTATCCGAATATGCAAAATTTGGGAACTAATAAGCTTCCACCTTGTCTCCCCGGAAGGCCCAAAGATTGTAGCAGTGGATCTGGGAGAGTGAATGACGGGGAATTCGGAGAATGAATGGGCAATGACAAGCCTATATTTTTTAGAACAGCTTTTGCTAATAAAAAAAGTTGAAAATAAATATATCAGATCTACGTACTTTTCATCTATAAGAAAGCCCATATAACCCTAAATATTTATACGATACAACATAAATGTCACTTCCTCTGAGTAACTAGGGAGCAAAGGAAATGCAGTAAATTTTGCCATAGGTGAAATAAAAAGAAAACCAAAGCTAAAAACCCTCCATACAGTTCTCTAAACAAAAATACTAGTACTTTGCTAGCTTGTACATGCCTTGGGTTTCAAAAAAGCTCCTCATCTGAAGCCGTTAAGTAGCGAACATCATCATCCTGGATGTTCTTGAAGAAGGAAACTTCGCCACCGTTGAAATGCACAACATGTTGAGCAAAACAAAGCATAGCATCTACATAAGCATCTCTAAATGTTTTCAAGAGATTCATTGACAGTCTAATCTTTGGTAGCAGTAGTGTTGGAATAAATTGAACCCTTGACATTGGGCATCTAGTCTCCTGAAGACTACGAGTGTCAAGCCTGTGATATGTTGCTTTCCCTGGGTACCTCTTGATGCTTCCACCTACGGGAACCAAATCGCCTATCTCCATGCCCTGCTTCTTATGTAAAGCTAGCTACCATTAACAAGATGTGGAGAAAGCTGGACAAGTATAAGCCAACTAGCTTGTATATATATGATTATGATAGTAAAAGGACAAAAGCAGATAGGAGATTGAATAGGAAGCAAAACAGATGATTGGGTTTAATTGTCATGCGCCCTATGCCAAGGGGCTCTGTACGCCTCTAACTAAATTAGGGAGGTGGAGGTTGGAGGTTAGGTTTCATTTAATTTGAGTAATTGAATCATTACCTAATCACCTCTACCCAATTAAATTCTCCTGCTCTCTTCTCCCAACGTACTAACATCACTCACATATTCTTATTTCTAGAGACGCCGGACTTGTGGCATAATTTGTCAAGAAGGAGGGCCAGTAACACTACAATGAAAGTGTGGAGTTCATTACCCATCGTATTGGAGCCTACTATTGAAGCCTCATTCCATCCATATCACAAAGGAATCAAGATTTCAACATTTGTGGGAAAGTGCGTTACCGTGGGTGAAGCATTACATTGTACCAAACAAGCCCAAAACTGCATTCCCTTTACTTTGCCCTTTTCATTATATTATTTTCCAATGTACTAAACAGGGCCTAAAGAGTACAGAGAATATAAACATTCTTCTCTTGCATAAGAGTTAGTTGGAACGCCTGGCTTATATGTGACTATTTTTTTTTATTATATATTAATACACGTGGTTAATAATGCTAATGCATCAACATCTATAATCCCCACTTTCTAAACAGTAATTATTTTTAGGCTTGATTTTAAAATTTTTAATTCACCCTCTTGCCTAGGTAAAGTGATATGATTTTATATCAAAAAGCATAAGAAATAGTAGCTAGGAAATCTTTTTTCAAGTAAAGGATGAATTCCTTGAGTATAAACTTGCCAAAATTCTTCTCTAAATACACAATCAGCACCTAAACCCTATATAAGCAATGGAACCAAATAACTAAGACCAAATAACAAAAACACCTTTCCTTCAAAATATTCTATCCTATCCTTATCTATTTCATTTTGTTTTAATTTTATTATTTTAATATATTCTTAATATTCCTTTCCCTTTCAAAACAACCTTGTCATCAAGGTTGATGTTGGCAAATTTCTAAATAAGATCATTATTAGTGATATCTAGAGCTCTTAAAATGCCTTTGTCTATTGGTTTTGATATAGAAATCTAACTCCCTTGCATTTCCTAAAAGTTTCACCATGTAAACATTGTGTGCAGATCTAGCTTGGATGTCAAACTCATCTTTCCACCTCCAAAAAAGTGCTCGACCATCTTGGACTAGGCCAACATCACAACAAGCACAAAGGAGAGCAAAGGAAGTGGATTCATTATGATTACTCCTTTCATTAGCATCTCATCAAAGATCATGAAAGCCTTAAAGGCACATCCTTGTAAGCCATGACATTTTGAGTACATGTTTGCAAGAGCAAACTAGACCATGACATCTGATTCTAAGACATGTTAAAGAATATAACCCTGTATCTCACATCCAAGCCCTTCATTTTTTGACTGAGCAATAAAAGCTAATACATTGGTAATTAAAATAATATCTATTAAAAAAATTTGTTGCAACGAAAGGCAAGAAAAAATGAAAGGTGACGTTCATAAGAAAGGTTTGACTTTTAAAGAACAAGACCAAATTGACCAAAGCTACGAGAAAACCATAAGTTTTAATTGCCCTTCTATGGTTCAATATGAGGATGTTGTTTGCAATGATTTTTAGTGCTTAGAGAATGGTGAGGTCTTGAAAAAAGTTATAAACAAAAGCTGATAGGAGAAAAAGACATTGATGATCCATCCTTTAAGGATAACGATGCTGACTCAAATGATTCTTGGTCCTTTTATGATGGCAATGAGAATGAAATCAAGATTGATGGTAAAGGGATAACGAAGAATAATGATGGTCATTTCCTAATGGTTGGATCCATAGAATGTGGTTAAGAATGTCTAAAGTTTATTTTTTTCTCAAAGGGCTGTGAGAAAATTGCACCGACCTTGGCAAAATTCTGTAATTATAAAGCTTCTAGGCAGATCTATTGGGTATAAGTTTTTATAATCACATCAAATGTGAGCAAAAAATGAAATTCTCACTCTATTTATCTAGGCAATAATTTTTTTCTTGGTGAAGTTCACTAGTAATGATAATTTTGACTTTACTGTAACATGGGGCCCTTAGATGATATATGATCATTACCTCATTATTCAAAGATGGAGTTCAAATTTCAATTTGAATTTTACTAGTATCACCAAAGTGATGGCTTAAGTGAGGATCTCTAATTTACCTATTAAGTATTATGATATGAATATCTTAAGTTTTATGGGCAATAGATTCAATAAGATGGTTAACGTTGATTTTTAATACATTTTATCAATCTAAAGGAAGGTACGCTAGGTTATGTATAGAGCTTGATCTTGAAAAACCTTTCATGCCAAGTTTTAAATTGAAAGGTAAGAGTTATAATTTAGAGTATGAAAGGCTTCACTTGTTATGCTTACATTGTAGAAGGTTTAGACACTACACTGAGGGATGCCCTAAAAGAACTATGAACTATAAGGAGATTAATGCATTAAATTAAAAAGAAGAGGAGGTGGATGACAATGGCCATGACCAACGCTCTAGCAAGGATTACATTTGTGGTCTATGGACGATGGTTCAAAAATCACAAAGGCCATATTGGGTGAAGGATAAGGGTAGTTTAGATTATATGTAGAAACGCACATGATTAAGATTTGGCATTCTTGCTAAACTTGATGAGAATATTGCTAAAGATAATTCAGGGGTTAACAATGAGAAAGCTTTGGAGAACACATCACGCCATATGGCAGAAAGGGTTAATACTTATAAGGGTTATACTACCATGAAAAAAAGATCTTATAGTTCCCTTAATGGGCATTTTCTTAGAGCCAGAAAGTCCACTAACATGAAGTCTTCTTCTTTTGGGCTTAATGGGAAGGATGTCCTAAGCTTGGTCCATATTACCAACAAGTTGAAGAGATCTAGTTTTTTAAAGGGCCAAAGTAAGCAGAATTTGCTAATCCATCTTATGATTTTGAATTAGCCTCGAAGGACAACAAATTTACACCCCTTCAGAACTCATAAATGCCATGCAACTTGGATATGGGTAAAAGCTCTACTAAGTTTCGAGTAATTCCAAGCTTATTTCTCTCATTGAGTTGTCCTCCCAAGCCACCTGATGACATAAGTGGCCAAGTACAGAATTATTTGATGAATCACAAAAAGCTTAGCTCCCTAAAGGTTTCTCATGTTAAAGAGACTCCTCTCATACAAAAGAAGGTTTCTATGGATATATAGGTATTTGTTCTCTTTCTCTATTTCTCATGAATAAGATCCTTGTTTAAAATATCTGAGGTTCTGGTAATAAAATTTTCCATCGTTATATGGAGTAGGTGTGTGTCTCGGCTCCTTTTGACATAATGGCTCTAGTGAAGACTTACAGTAAAAGTGATAGGCCCTTTCTTAAGCTCCTTAGACATGGTTTTGATGGCAATTTTTGCATACCTAGTGTGCTAGATTTTGTGGCTTATGGCTAGCATAGAAATAGTCAAAAATTTCTATTTATATTATTAGTCATGCCCCCTAGTTCATTCACTTATTAGTGAACCTTTGGCAAAGTTTATTTGACTTTGTGGATAATTTAAGCTTCCCATGGCTTGTTGCAAAAGACTTCAATGATATCACTAGCCTTATAGATAAGAAAAAGGGTGTTTGTACCGATCTTGCTGCATGCAATCTTTTCCAAGATAGAGTTAATAGATATGGTCTTCTTAAGTTAGATTTTATTGGTTCCCATTTTACTTAGAAAGGCCCTAAATTATAGAATTAAGATAATTTTTTTTAAGAGATTTGGTCGAGCTTTGGGTGATGAGTCTTGTCTCATAACTTTTCCTAATTGTGTGATAATGTCCTAGCTCGTATTAAGTTCTCAAATTATCACCCTATTCTCATTACTACAGATAGCTCATATATTTGTGAGGATAGAAATTGTCATTTCTATTTTGAAACAGCTTGGATTAAGCACAAGCATTATAAGGCATTTATGAGGAAGACTTGAAGAGGTGATTTGAACTGCCTTAATGCATTAATGCTCTTAAAGAATGATATTTTAATTTGGAACAAGGATATTTCTGGACACATTAGAAAAAAGAAAAACCAAATTCTTGCTTTCCTTTGAGGTATTTAAAATAGTCCCTTTTACTATTACTCTTGGTATCTTAAAAATCTTGAGATTTCACTTTAAGAGAAGTTAAATGAAATTCTTTTCCAATAAGAGATTTTATGGTTCGAAAATGCTAAAACTATGTGGACAGACCAAAAGGATTGTAATATTAAATACTACCATGTTAAGATCACCACTAAGAAGTAAAGAAATAAGATTCTTTCTTTTAGAGATAGTACAAGGATCTAGATTGAAGATCCCAATAATTTTTAATCTCATATGGTTAACTACTGCAATTCACTTTTTGTGAAGAAAATAATGGGGTGGATTTTTTCTTGACTCTTATTTCTTACCCTATATTTGACTAAGGTACTTTCAAAAGGATGGCTTTTCTTATCTTTGTTGATCAGGATAGAATTGTTATTTTCTCTGTGGGAGCCTTTAAAGCTCTAAAAGCGAATAGTTTTTCTCTAATTTTTTTTTATCAATCATAATGGAGTGTTTTAGGGCTTCGTCTTATTAATTTTGTGAATAATGCTTTTAATGGTAAGATTCTATTAGAAGAGGTTAATAAAATCCTTATTACTTTGACCCCTAAAATGGATAGACCAAAGTTTATTACTTAGTTTCACCTTATCTCTTTGTTGAATGTTTATTATAAGTGCCTGATGAAGGTTTTGGCTAACCACCTTAAACCTATTCTTTGCAAAATCATCTTTCATTTTCAGTTTAGTTTTATTCCAGGAAGATGTATTTATGATAACATTATTGTAAGCTAAGAAATTATCTATTTCATGAAGTGTATGAAGGATAAGAGAGGTTTTTTTTAGCTATCATGATTAACTTGGAAAAAGCCTATGATAAGCTCAAATAAGGTTTATTGTTAATGTTCTAAATAAAAACGTTGGCGTTAGTTTGAACTTATTCAAATTATTATGGCTTGTATCTCATCTTCCTCTTTGAATGTACTATGGAATGGGGATCAAACTAAATTCTTTAAAATTGATTAGAGGAACTAGATGAGGTGAACCTATTTCCCTTTATATTTTTGTTCAGTGTATCAACAAGTTATCCTACTTGATTTTGTATGAAGTTAATAAAAGGTGTTGGAAACCTTTTGAGATTAGAAGATCGGAGCTTAACATTTATCATCTTATATTTGCCATTGATCTTCTCCTCTCTAAGGAGGCTTTTATGAATCAAATGCTTAGCATCAATCATTGTATAGAGCTTTTTTGTGATCTCTCTGGATAGAAGGTGAATAAAGATAAGCATTTTATATTTTTTTCCTCTCACAATATGCCCCAATGTTTGAAGAATGATCTAGCTACAACCTCTAGTTTCAAGATCTTGTGTAACTTAAGGAGGTATCTTGAGATCCTATAAGTAAAGAAGAAGTTCTTTTTGTAATGACTTTTCTTATATGGTTAAGAAGGTGCAACAAAAGCTTGTTGGATGGAAAATGTGCTACTAATATATGGCAGGGCATATTACTTTAGCAAGGTCAGTTTTAAGTGCTATACCTATTTACCCTATGCAAGTTCTTAGAATTTCATCTGTTATTTGTTAGTATATTACTTGTCTTCAACAAAACTTCATATAAGGTCATGATGTCAATTCAAGGAAAGTTCATCTTGCCAATTGGGAGGCTATTTGTAAAGCCAAATAGTTTAGTGGGTTAGGTTTTAGAGATTTTGAGGTGTGAATAGAGCATGTATCGCTAAGCTGACTTGGAAACTCTTTTCCCTTTCCTCTAGTTTGTGGTTTAATGTGTTGCATCACATGTATATAAACAATAGGGCTAATGATACTTTTGCTTATAAATAAAAGGATCATCTTCTTTGGAAATTCATTTGCTAGTATCAAAGATGGTAATTCTATTAAGTTCTTTTATGGACTATTGGGTTAAAACCTAACCTAAGTCTTATAGATGTTACAAAGACTGCATTTAGTGAGGATGTTATGACCAGTAGTGTTTGCGAATGGACATCACATAATGGGGAGTGGGATTTCATTATAATCAAGAACTTCCTCAATTCTGTGATAGCATCTTGAAGCTTCTTGCTATTATTCCTCCTCAAGTGGATAATAGGCAAGATTGTTGTGTTTGGAATAGGGATGCTTAGGGTAACTTTATAGTGAAAAGTGCTTATGATCTTCTTGTGGAAATATTTAGCCATAATGGTACTTTAGTTTGGAATTTGATTTGAAGATAAGATGGACCTAAAAGGATTCACTATTTCCATTGGCTCCTTCATGATAAGTTGCTAACGAATAAATAAAAAGCAACTGGAGCCAAACTAACCCTAATTGTTTGTGATACTCAAGTATAGTAAAAGACACTTTTCATGTGTTTTAAGAATGTTATCGTGCCCAAAGTTTGTGTAAGGCCTTAGTGAACACCTCCTATCAAGCAGTGTTTTTTTAACTATTCTTTAAAGGATTGGATTTAAGTTAGTCTTATTGAAAAGGTTGGAGTTGATACTAAAACCCCTTAGAGCGTCACATGGGGCCTTAGTGTTTGGCTTTTATAAAGTTCAAGGAATTGTAACTTATTCAACCATGATTTTAAACACTGCTATAATCTTGTGGCTGAGTTAATGATTGTTCATGATAAGCTCTCTTCTTTTAATAAGAAGATGGTGTTGGAGTCCACTTTAAAAACCACTAATGTTATGTCTTAATAGAGTTTTCCTACCGTCAGGTGGTGTAAACTTAATAATGCAGAATCTAAGAATCCTAACTTTGGTTTGATGGCTTATGGCAGACTTTTACATAATATTAAGGGTAAGTGGCTTTTTAATTTCAATAGAAAGTTGGGGGTTTGCTCAGTGTTAATGGTTAAACTTTAGGGAATAAGGTTAGGTTTGATTTTGTCATGGAAACATGTGTATCATCATATTAAGATAGAGTCCAATTCTAAGTTTGTTATTGATACAATCAATCATTCAAGCTCTTGTAAGAACCAAATTTTACACAATATTGTTTACCTTTTATGATGAAGCTGGAACATTAATTTCAAGCATGTTTAGCTGATGCTTTAGCTTATAATAATATTTCTTAAGAAACTATCTTTTAATTTTGACTTGATACTCTTGAAAACATCTCCAGTATTCTGATTGATGATGTTTTAGGGACTTATGTACCCTATAGTGTGATTTTGTCTTAGTTTCTTTCTTAGCTTCAACCTTTTTTAAAAAAAATATATTAATGGTATTCATAAACTCGGTTAACCTAATTAAGCTGATCCAATGTAGCCATATTAAGCTAGGCTAAAAAGAAAAAAAAAGTGTGCAATTAGGCCAAAAAGTCAAGTTCACAGACAGGGTCAAGCTAGGTCTTGGGTTAAGATGTAAAGTGACATTTTACCTAGCCCAATAGGAAGTAGAAAAAAAAAATTTAAGAAGTTAGTAATTTGTTGCCACATGGGAGAAAAGATTAGGCCAAGGTGAGGTTACGATTCAAGCAAAGAAAAATCCATTTCCAAATTGTCCAAACTAGGGTCCACAAGAATGAAAGGAGATAGGGTGAGAGAGAGAGAGAGAGAAAGGGAGAGAGTTTAATGGCATTGTCATTTGCACAAAGAAAGGGCCATTTAAATTTATATTAATCATATCATGGAAGTAAATTCTTTTAATTATTTGTTATCAAATTTATTAATAAAAATATGATATGAAGGAAAAATTTTAGAGTAACATTTTAAAAAATTTATTATCCTAAATATATAAATGATACATTCTTAAAATTATTATCCTAAATTTTTGTCATAAAATTGTGAAAATTTAAGAGGGGGGAGGAAGGAAGTGACTCAACTAAACTTGGCTTAAATTGAGCCAAGTTCTAGTTTGAAAAAAT
Organism: Erythrophleum fordii; assembly: GCA_032878935.1. Taxonomy (NCBI): domain Eukaryota; kingdom Viridiplantae; phylum Streptophyta; class Magnoliopsida; order Fabales; family Fabaceae; genus Erythrophleum; species Erythrophleum fordii. Next base: position 48,672,056 of record JAVQMF010000054.1, read on the forward strand.
GGCCTAGTCAAAAGGTTAAGTTTAGTTTTGAACCTAGTGAAAATTCAACCTGATTCATGTGCACCCTTCATATATGTCTTCTTACTTTTCATATTCAATTTCTTGAAAAAAAAAGTAGTGCCCTTACATAATCTTCAACAATTAAAGCAAATCATATAACTATCAACTAAAGTAATGCACTTACATGTTTACCAATAAACTAACTACATAAGAATTGGAATTAAGCTTACCTTTTAAACTTAAACCATGAGAATTGGAGTCAAAATAAGATGGAAGTGAATTGACTACAAATAAAAAACTTTGTGAAAGTATTCACACCCTCAGGATCCTTGAAAGGCCTTGATATAAGCATAAGTTCTTTAAATTGTTTAGTGTCTTTATCAACATACCTTCCTAAACAAAGGAGAGTAAAACCCAAGAAGGATACTTAAAATGTGTTACATCTAAGATAAGCACTATTTCCTTTCTAACATAGTAGCTGCCAATAAGAGAAAAATGACTAATTCTTATGTGTTTAAGAGTAAAGGTATGATAAGATTACAGTATAGTCATCAAAAGTTGAATGCCACGTGACATATTTATGAAAGTCATCAATGTTGCTTTGATTTGCATGAAAGGCTTCAACTTTTACTCCAGCATAGTAAGCCAAGCATACAAGTTTCTTAAATAAGATACCTTTAACCTTAACCTTTTTTTAAAGGCTCACAATAGTCTAATAGAGATTCATCAAAATATCTTCAAGGTCTTTTTCACTTTCTTTTAAGATCAAGAGTAAGAACATTCAAAACCATGGATAAACTTGCCAATCTATAGTATGCAGGCTCTGCTTATGTTTGAAAATAAGAAACTAACCTATAAAAGCCAAAGAAAAGATATTCCATAAGATCTTACTTTATAAGTGGTTTTGTATCAACTAAAGCATCTTTTGTATAAGGCTGGTAGTAACAGTCATTGTATGGCTCTATTTACATCTAACTATAACAAAAATCCCCTTATGTGAAATCTAAGTCTTCTAGCAAAATCACATGATAAGGAAGAGTAACCAATACAAGATTTGTTCAAATTATAGAGCCAACTTCCTACCTTAGTAAAAAATTAAGCATGAGCCATATTAACATTTCCCATCTTAATCCATTGTCTTATGATTATGTTATAGGTAACAATAGCTCTTAAAAGCATTTAGTCAAACAAGAGTTAGGCATTATTCCTTACATTGTACGAGGCATGTATTATAATGAAGAAATGAAAAAATGTCAGAGTGGAGCTTCTTACACTTATCATCAATGAAGTCATCAACATTGGCATTAAATCTAATTAATCTTAAAGCAACTTCAATGTCTCAAAAGGAGATTAACATTTTCATCATTGACTTAAAATCTTCTTCATTCCTAATAACATGTGGATGAATAAAAGGGAACATAGTGAAAAATCAAATTTTGACATCAATAAGCAAGCTTTCTTCAATGGAAGGATTTTGCATTTTGCCTTCAACAATGTTAAAAGGTTTTTGACAATAATGAAATTGTTGTAACCATAAGCTATGGAACTTGAACAAAATGTAAGGAAATTTCAAGGAACAGAGTATGGTTTACTCTATTTCATTAATTTTAAAAGAACTATTATAACTTGATTAAGCAACATTTAATACTTAACCATCCACCTAAAATCTAGGAATCATATCCTAACAACCTGAAGAATAATAATTGACATTGTTAAAAATCAGATGCCATTATTGCTTAGCTTTTCACTTGTTAGCAAAATGGGTTCTACTGAAAAAACTGCAATAAACAAAATAGAAAAGTTGCACTCTACTACATTTGGGGCACTTAACTTAACTTTAAACTCTTTCTTCAACTTTACTAGAAGAGTATCTCCTTAACTTTGTCAAAGTTGCATCTCCTTGACTCATTTTTGCTCAACTTGCCTAAGTGAACTCTCCTCAATTTTATTTAACTTAACTTGAGTGTAAGTGCGCTCAATTTTGACTTAAACTGATTTTTGGAGTTAAGTTCATATGTATACCTTTCCTTAACTCTTTAATTTGAGTAAATAAACTCCAATTTGCCAACATGCTATAAATTTGATACCAACTCCTTTCTTAGAGTAACTTCAATAAAGAAAAATCGATATGCCTAAGTCTTTTATACTACAAATTACCATTTTCTCTTACGCCAACATAGACTTTTCCTTTATGGTCTTTCAACTCAAAAGAAAAATTTCTATTATTCATTCTAATTGAGAATATCTTCATGTTAGCAAAAGCAAAGATTTCATATATTTTACTCTTGAATGATAGAGTAAAATTTTTATCATGGAGTTGTCCAACATTGAGTAGGTTTTGGTTTAACTTAGGTATATATAAGACATCTTTTATAAGTCTTATACTTGAAGGTATTTGAACAATAACAACACTTTTCCTTTGAAGTCCACAAGCCTCCCATCTTTAAGTCTAACTTTAGAAAAATAGCTTTTGTCTAAGGTTCTAAAAGTGGTCAAGTTTGCTGTTATATGATGCATACACCCATTATCGATTAGCCACATATCAGTGTCTATAGTTGCTTTGCAACATTCTTCAACAATAGTGGCAGCAAGCAACCTATTTTCTTCAACTTCATTATTGTTAGGTACTTGTGCAAGTTGGACTTGAGATTTCTGATTTTACTTTACTTTGCAAACATTATTAATATGACTAAATTGTTTGCAAGATTGACAATGAACTCTAGGTTTGAACCAACAATAGTTTTTTGCATGGTTTGTTTTTTGGCCATAAGGACATAATGGAAACTTTTCCTTCTTAAATTTTCTCTTATTGCCTTACTACTACTCCTTCTTCCATTTACCCTTCTTTTCACTATTTTACTTCTTTTAAGGTACCAATAATTTATGGTTTTGGATTTTGTACTGCTACTAATGCAACTTTGCTAGCACTCACCTCCTCTTTAAAGGCTTTTTTTGCTCCACTACTTTAGCTACAGAGAATTGTGTCACATCTTTAGTGTCTTCCAACAAAGAGATCTTTGCTTTAAACCTCTCAGAAAACGTTAGTATGACTTTCTCCATGATCCTCCTATCCCTTACTTCTTCCCTAAGTAACTTATCTTGTTTATAGTTGTCATAACTCGATTAATATAGTCCTTCACTTAGTTAGACTCATTTATTCTTAGTATCTCGAACTCCCTTCTCAAGTTATAAATCTACATCTGTCAAGTCTTGTTACTCCTTTAAAAGTCAACTTTTAGCTTTTCTCAAGCTTCATTGGCAGTTTCATTGGCCATTATCTTAGTGAAGATGACTTCGTCAACGATTGAGTGAATAACAAAAAGAGTTTTATACTTCTTAGTTGTCTCCTTTGAATGATGCTTAATTTGGTTGACCGTTGGATTAGCTGATAAGGAATATACAACTCTGTTAGTTTCAATATACTCCTAAATATCAAATTATCTAAGATAAGTTTTCATCTTAACAACCCATATTTGATAATTTTGCATATTGAAAATGAGTGGGGAAACTCCAAAAAGGTTAGAATATGCTATAATTGAATAAGAAAAAAAAAATAATGATTCAAAAATAAGTTGTGGTAAGTTTCTTTATTGGTTTTTTCACTCATAGTCCCTTTAAAAATCATATATTCTTTGATACCAAGTGTTGGAAACATAAGTTACGAAATTTAAAAGAAAAGTGAGGAAATTTTAAAGAGTAAAGTATTGTTTACTCTATTTTATTTACTAATTTATAGAAGAACTATTACAAATTGATTAAATAACATTTAATGCTTACTTATTCTCCTAAAAACTAGGAATCATAATCCTAATAACCTAAAAAAAAACTAACAGTGTTAAAAATTAGATGCTACTATCACTTAGTTTTCCACCGACTAGCATAACGAGTTTTGCTAAAAAAATGGAAACAAACAAAACAAAAAAAGATGTACTTAACTTGCTATACTTGAGACACTTAACTCTACATTAGACTATCTCCTCAACTTTACAAGAAGAGTGTTTCCTTAACTTTGCCAAAAGCATGTCTCCTCAACTTTACTAAAGGCGCATGTCCTCAACTTTTCCAAATGTGCATTTCCTTAACTCATTTTTACTCAACTTGCTTGAGTGAACTCTCAAAAACTTTATTTATATTCACTCAATTTACTCGAGTAAACTTTTTTAAATTTTATTTAACTTAACTTGAATATATTCAACTTTAGTTGTACTCAACTTCAACTTATATTGATTTTCGGAGTTAAATTCACACAAATATCTTTTCTTAACTCTTTAGCTCCAATAGAAATAAAGAAGGATTAGGCTTAATATGCACTTTACTCACAACAAGAACTGTGATATCCAAATATGTTTCATTACCATCTTGTGTTGCTTTAAGGCATCTCTAATAAGAGTTTATGTTAAGTTTCAGGGTGTTTGATTCATGAGCCTTGGGTTGCAAAATTGCAAGTGGCTATCACCATTGTAAATGGTCTCATGTTCTTACATATGTGATAAGGTCGAGCCCATTGAGATAGCCTTATGCTTTGTAATTTTTAAGGACATTTCAAGAGATGCAATGTGGAAAATAGTTTTCATTAAGGATTTCACCTTGCAAAGAATCAACTTCGTAAAATGTTGCCTCCACAATTATAAGACCAAGTCCTTTGTACTTTGCATCTTGGTTTCAATGTTTGCCATTCTTGAATCTAGATTAGAGAACTAATGCTCGATGGTCGTGTAGGTGATAGAGAGCTAAGAAAATGGCTTATTGTTGGCCTTGGTTGGGGAAAGATGCAATAAAGACACCATTGTTATGATTTCAAATAAAAAAGCATAAGAAATTGTAGCTAAGAATTTCTTTTTCTAATAAAAGATGAACTCCTTGAGTATCAACTTACAATAAACAACCGAATCCTATATAAGTAATGTAATCGAATAACTAAGGCTAAATAACAAAAATACATTTCCTTCAAAATATTCTATCCCATACTTATCTACTTTATTTTTATTTTATTTCATTTTATTTTTTTATAATATATTCCTAACATAAAGTGTCTTAGTACTTAATTAAAGATTTATCCTTATTATTACATCGCCTTCCAATCGCACTTTGTCATTGTTAATATTGATCGGTATGGTTGTAAACTTTTGTTTTATCCCTTATTTGAAATGAAAGTTGTCGTGTGTTACAGATTAATATGATAATGTATGGCAGTTTTTTTTTTCTTCACATTAGGAAGTTTGTATCATCATGATTACTCTATTCAAACTTTAACCCACACCCTACCATCTCACTTGAACTAAAACTCAAATTTTTTATGTACAAAATATTGAACACATACGTGGTATCACAATTTGTGTTAAGATTCACCCCAATAAAAATGATAATGTGCTAGCAAGAAGGCCATGGCAACCAAACCTTTTTTTCCCTTAATTATCCTCTATAATGAAAATGATATGATTTGATCCTCCCCAGAAATTACTGCAAATATTGAATCAATTAAATAATCTCATTCCTTAGTTTGGGCTGATTATTTTAGGTATGTGATCTTAACCAAATAATGAGACATAAAATAAGAAAAAAGAGGGACACTAGATCGATATTTCAGCATAGAAATTGAAATTGACGCGTATCCGAGATTACAAGATAAAGGGTGAATAAGTGAATATACTTTGTCACATCGCTTCTTTTGATCTTTGAAGCTTGTCAATGAATACTATGGCAACAGCCTCATGAAAGTCTGAAGAAACAAAAGGAATGAGTCCCACCTAGTACTGCTCTCATCAACTCAAGCAACCTATAAAATATCAACTTCCATTCATCACTTTGTTTCTATTTCAGAGTCTCTTCTCCACCAATCTCACCAATGGATCCACCACCCCTCTCAGCGCAGACTGCCCGTTCTCGCATTGCCGAAACTAGTGTTTACAAGTCACATGATTGTCACGTGATACCTGATCAACCTGGAGCCAAGCTCCGCCTTATGTGCAGCCATGGCGGACACATCTTGCCACGCCCACATGACAAGTCCCTTTGCTATGTCGGCGGCGATACCCGCATCGTAGTGGTCAATCGCCATTCTTCCCTCAAACAACTCTGTCTCCGTCTCTCTCGCACACTCCTCCATGGCCGACCCTTCGCCCTCAAGTATCTCCTTCCCAATGAAGATCTTGACAATCTCATATCAATCACCATCGATGAAGACCTCCAACTCATGATCCAAGAGTATGATCGCATAACTGCAGCCTCTCCTCTCAAACCTTCGCGTCTGAGGTTGTTTCTGTTCTTTTGTGAGCCAGAGACATGGTTCGTGGACGCTATTAACGACTCTAGGATTCTCTCTCGGATTGTGTCAGATTCTGCCGCTGTTGATTGCTTAGTGAACCTCCATGGGGCTCCTCTGACTGACTCTAGCAATAATTTGGGGCCTCTGGTTCTGGCTCATAACTACAAACGGATCAAGAATTTGGCTGATGTGCATTCAGCGCCTGACTCGCCTGCGGTGGACAACACTTCATCCTCTGGGTCTTCTTCTTCCTCGCCTTCCATGGCTAGTCTGCCTCCAATTGGGGTTGATGATAGTGGCAGCAGATTGAAGCAAGAGCAGAGGCCCGGGATTGAGGAGCTGTTTGCCCAATTGAACTTTGCTGCAACTGAGATGATGAAGCAACATAATGGGTATGGCATTTCCCCTGCTGCTTTGGCACCAGCAGTGATGGCCACTAGCAATAATATGAATGGGGTTAATTCTGATGCACAAGCCTCAGAAATAACCCCTTTTCCATTGCAGCTCGTGCATCCAAAGACTAGTAACGCTTTATGTTTGCTTTCTCCAGATCCAGTTGCGAGGTATATATCAATTTGTGTGTTTCTTCTTTATTCAGTTGATAGTGGTTTCTTTTTCCCTTTCTTTTTGGTGCTTCCTATTATCACACTTTCAGCATATTCTTATTTTTCTCTGAAACAATAATCATTTAAATACTTCCCTTTCTAATGTATATCTATGTGGAAGTTGGGAGACGATAATATGTTGGGGTTTATTTGTTCAGTGAAAGCAGTATTGCATCAACACATTATTTGTCAAAGCCTGTTTACTTCCAAGACCAAGTGCAAGGGGACCATGCAAATATGAGGAGTGAAACATCTGATCCTTACCCTGAAATCCAAAGGGATCAAGTTCAGGATTGTGGATACGGGTTACCCACACAATTGGATCATAGTCATCAACTTGAGCAATTTGTCCACTTCATGCAGCTCTCTGCAGCCGCAGGTCAGGTGGCAATGCCATCCTACTGCCCAGTTCATGCCCCACCAACACAGCATCCAATTGGTCAGCACTACCCAGTTTATGTAGTGTCTGTGGGACCTACTCAACCAACTGGGGTGCCCTTAGGGAGGCCACTAATACCCCAAAGTGCTGCTGCTTCAGTGGCTTACAAGAATGCCACTCCAAGTGTTTACGGAGCTCCTCTGTCATCAAATTCTGCATTTCTTCAATCCCAGTTTCAGCGACACTATGTGGGTTTCCCTCAATTTCATTGCCTACCACAGTCCAATGTTGCTTTTGTTCCCTCTGCTACTGCTTCTACTAGTTATGGTTGTGAATATGGGGGCACTGGCACTCCACAACGGCAAACTACCACTCCATTGCCTCCGCACTACCAATCCATGACCCCACCAATATCATCAGATGCTTCGAAAGATAATTAGTAGCCAAAAAAACTTCACAGACAGTATAAATTTATTAGAAAAAAAGGTGAATCATTTTGGAGATTCCATATCTATGGTTGGACTTGCTTTCATTTTTTAATGATGGATATACCAGGTTTATTAACTTTAGGTGCCCATACGTACTATAAATTAAGCACTAAACTCGTATTTTCTTCGTATTCCATTTAGCCTATTGTTTATATGAAAATAAACGTGATATTATCATAAATTCCTATGTTGCCATTTCTATTCTGGTACAGAAATAGCAAACAGTAAGGTATTTGACGAACCCCGATTTTCTGCGCATAGGTTGAAATGCGCACAATCTAAATCGTTTAAATTAGATTTAGACGATCCATATTTTATTAAAAAAATTTTAATTTTTTGATGCAAAAAATTATAAAATTAGTTTTATTTTTATTTTTTATCTCATGAAAATAAAAAAAATTAAAAGTTAAAAAAAATTATATAAAATTTATTTAGACAGTCTAGATCTATGGGATGCGCACAGGATCTAAACAGGGTATTTGACAATTATCATCTCCTTTAGGCTATGTTTGGGAGTTTAGAAAAGAATAGAATGGAACAGATATTAATGGAATATAATAGAATGGAACAGAATAGACTGGAACTTAAGGGAACATACCATTGTTTGGGAGTTTTACAGGGAGATAAAATGGCTTCATTTGACCATTATTTGGAGGTTGTTATAAAATGAATGGAATGGAATAGATAAAAATTATTTTTTTTCCAATGTTACCCTTATAAATTGCTTTAGATAAAAAGTGTAAATAAATTCTCAAAACTCTTCTTATATTACACAATAACTAGATGAAAACATGTTTTAATAATAATGATGATTTATTCATATTATTTTTATATTTATACAAGACTAATTAGTTTTTAAATTAAAAATTTTTAAGATAATTAATTATTACTTAAAATTTTTGTTATTGGTCAAGAATCAAGTATAATATTTATTAAACACTAAATATAATAATAATTTGAAATTAATGTTCAAAACAAGGCCAACTAAAAATCATCAAAACAACATAATTCTTGTCCATATATCCATAAACTAAGATGCACTATCATCATTTTTAAAAGAAATTACAAACATTACAATCTCCTTGCGCATCTCCGAGGGACAATCAATTAGTGTTCTTTGAGCATCAACATCTCGCACTATATTCACATAAGCTTTGGTTAATATACTTCTGTCTAATTGCAATCCTTCTAAAAGAGCCCAAACTTCACTCTCCAACGAGATGGTGCTACCAGAGCGTGATGATAATTATGATGGGGAGTGATTATGAATTCTGAATAAGATTAATGATGTAACACGCGTAGGAAAGAAAGTAAAGAGAAATATTAGAGCGAGAAAGAAGAGGGAGAGAAGATATAAGAAAGGAGGGAGATGTAAAAAAAATAAAGGGATAAGAAGAAAAAGGGAGAGAGAGATGCAGATATTTTGAAAATATTTCTTATTATTTAATATTAGATTCTAAACTAATACAAATGTAAATACAAATCTAATAATTCTAATGAAAGATAACTTCTAATAATGAAAGATAAATATATAAAATCCTAATCCTATTAAAAGTCACATACTTAATTTTAAAATAATTTAAAAACTAACAAAAAGATAAAAAAAAATATTTTATTCACTTTTCTAAAATTAATGTTTTCTAAAACTAATAATTTTAATATATCTATACTAAGATTTTCATAATTTTGTATCAGTTAAATAAGATTAAGATAATTTTATAATTTAAATATTTAAATTTAGTTATTCCATCCTCGACCCCCCAAATTGGGGGACAAAAAAAAAATAAATTTTGGATGACTTTGGATGGCTTGAGAAGCCATCCTTACTATTCTATTTACCCTTAAAAAAATTTTTAAATAATGGTTTAACTTTTAAATTCATTCCACTCCATTCTCCCCTAAAATAAACTCCCAAACATACCCTTATTTTCCACAAATCTTGTTGAATAAGACAAGGCTCTGCCATTAGCTGGAGGAGGGACTTTTTTGCTTTTCTTTTCTTCTCCTTCACCTTTTCTTCCTCGCTTTTTTTTTTTTCTTGTTGATAGGATGACAGTCACGTTATTTTGTCTTACTCTGATTTTAAATAACATCGGATTTCAGAAAGTTCAGTACTTTGTCCGATCATAAGCACAATCAAAACTCTGTGTAGTAAACAATTAAAATTATACATGTTCACTTAGTACGTAGAAGTAGCTTAGCGAATCGAAATAAGTGTTCATGTCCAAAACTTAAAATGAATAGTATTATTTCAATCTCAATCTCATCATTCGGGGCATGACACAAATTTAGGTAGTTTATATTTTTATTTATTTAATTAATTAATTTTATTTTTTAAAAAAATAAGATACAAAATAAAAATATTTTTTTACTTTTAACATAAAAAATAATAATTAAAATTAAAAAATATCAAGTCTGAAGTCTAAATGATTAATAGTGCTCAATTGAACACTCTACGAGATACTCGCAATCAGGAGAATCCGAATTGGCATTACTTTCCTAAAGGTGGATGACACACAGATTACCAGAAAAAAAAAAAAAGAGAAAGACTCATCAACTCTGGACTACATTCCAAACTCTGTCACCTGATATTTTGTTTTTACCCTTCTAATTGTATTTCACATGAAGCGGAGAACATTTTTCTAACTTCAAATTTGAATCCCCGAGACCGAGAGACTCTTACAAAAAGGGATTAGCATATTTATTGTTGCCGAGGTTCCATAGGTGATTGGATAATCTTCTTGGAACCCTATACCTTCTTAGTGATGTAAACTTGCAGAGATAATGAAGCAACACTAGCTGGTTTATTTTTGACACCAGAAATGCATCGGAATCATGATGCAAGGGGCACACTCTGAATCTTTGATCACCCTCACTGGTTTATATATTTGGCATAAAAGGGAATCTACTGACATGCATGCATCATGCCCAAGAACTAGCTGTGGTTTAAGATCTACACGATTTACAAATAATAATATCTTTGAAAAATGAAATTGCACGTGCATATATAATATTTTGTACGCTGATTAATTTAAGCTTGTAATACTAGTAGTTTGAACAGGTTCGAGGCTAACCCAACTAGTTTGCTTTTTCCTGGACAGCAAACTAACGTCAAAAAATTGTGTTAGGAAACGACAAAAAGACTGATATAAGGGACCTTCATAGAGAGATAAGGGCAAAGGCAACTAATGAATTTCACAGAAAAATTGTTGAGGTGCCAAGATGGTGGCCCAATGCAGCGGCTTTCAGTGTAAACGCCACAAACGCCTAATTTTCATGTGTAGTTCAGATTGCTTTCAGCATCAACTGTCTCTGTCACCCAATTCTTAAATCCCTCTGGCTTTTCTCTCCTGACTGTGATGGTTGTCTATAACGCAACGCTTACCCAGTTCAGAAAGTTCGCAACTTTTATCAGTCCACTCACATTTCTGTGAGAGCTGCAATCTCTGCGTTAATGGCGACTATCATCTCCCAACTCTCACCGTCTTCCAAGTTCTCAACTTTACCATCATTCCCTTCTCTGGCCTCCCCTGCTTTCACTCTGCATCACGGGAACCTTGCAATCTCCTGCTGCTTATCCTTGAAACAATCTAATGACCAAATTGGCACCTCCCAGAACGACGCCGTCGACAATCTTCGTGTGGTCTTCGCCGCCGGTGGCACCGGCGGCCACATATATCCTGCAGTTGCCATTGCTGACGAGCTGAAAATCAGGAATCCCACTTGTGAAATTCTCTTTATCGGTACCCCTAATAGCGTGGAAAGCAGTGCAATTCCATCTGCTGGGTACAATTTCGCCTCTGTTCCAGCCGTTAGATTAGCTCGCCCTTTGATTGCCCCGCAAAACCTCTTTCTCCCTTATTACTTGGTCAAATCTTTGATCCAATGCTTTCGAAAACTGAGAGATTTTAAACCCCATGTCGTCGTTGGGACTGGTGGGTATGTTTCTTTTCCAGTATGTCTCGCTGCTAACCTTAAAGGCATAAAGCTAGTTATCCAAGAACAGAATTCAGTGCCGGGTATAGCAAATTCGATTCTTTCCTTATTTGCTGATGTGATATTTGTTGCTTTTAACTCTACAATTGATAGCTTCCCGAGAAACAAGTGTGTGGTATGTGGAAACCCGGTGAGGTTGTCGTTGAGGAAATATGTTTCAAAGGCAGATGCGAGGTCACATTTTTTTCCAGGTTCTGAGAAGACAGGAGATTCTAAAGCGAAGGTTTTATTAGTTCTTGGTGGATCTTTCGGCGCTAATGCTATTAATATTGCAATGCTGAACCTTTATTATCAGATGCTGAGAGGGAACAATAGCTTGTACATTATATGGCAAGCGGGTCTTGAAGCATATGATGAAATGGACAGCCTAGTTAAAAATCATCCACGTTTGTATCTCAAACCGTAAGTGCTCTTTCAATTCCATGAATTTTCTTTCTGCTTATGAGTCTACAAGTATCATGTCTTGATTCCAGCGACGAATAGATATTATATGAAAGACCTTTCTGAGGTTGTGCTTAACTCGTCATCATCCTTCTGGAAATATCATTTCCCTGAACATTCTGAGGTCTAGTGATTAATTATCTGATGGATCCCTTTTTCTTGAAGGTTCATGCATCATTTGGATTTGGCATATGCAGCCGCAGACCTTATTGTTTCTAGAGCAGGTGCATTAACTTGCTACGAAATCTTGGCGACTGGAAAACCTTCTATCCTGGTTGGATTTTGGGAATAACTTCTTTCTTTCCATTTCATCAGTTTTTCATTTATGCTTGGATTTCACAATATATTATATAACTTTTTTGGTGAATGCAATATTTCAGTTAATTTAAGTTCAACAGCCTTTTGTTGTTTAAACTTCAAGCAAAATTATTATCCTTGTTTGGGGATTACCCACTAAAAAGTGACATGAAAATAAGTAGCCCAAACTCTAATGTATCCGTAGGTGACGTTTTACATACTATATCACTGAAGAGTGGAGAGGTAACAAACCACATTTGATAGAAATGCATATTTATTCATATGTCTGAGTGAAAATATGAAGAAACTAGACTTTTATAGTCTGACTTTATGAGTTTGCAATTCTCAACAATGTTGATTAATTTGAAATATAATTGTGTCAGATATATCAGTCTCTTCAAAATTCTTTCAAGAGACTCAGTTCAAGATTAATTAGGCTAAATAATAAAAATGAGGCATAATAGGTATTCGTGCTTTTATGGTATTTCAAGCAACAAAACAAAAGTCACCCTATTCTATGAAAAGTATTTTTTTCAATTTGTGATAATCAATAACTAGAATCTGAGTCGAAAGCGATATCCATTGTGCATGCATGTGTGTGCAGGTGTGTGTGATTGAAGCTACATGCTTGTTTCATAATTACAGTAAATACATAACAGGATTAAATGCTGCTTTATTAAATAGAGTTTAAATACCAAACAGATTAGAGACCTTAATAAGATCCAATATGTGGATAAATTCATAATTTCATGGATGGGTTTAGTTATCGTTACCTGCATCCCAGGGTCCAGGAGATTTGCTAGACTTAGATTCATTACTGGATAAAAACAGTCTACTCAATTGGCATCAAAATATGGCACCAAATTATGCAGCTGCTGTCTTTTCTATATTAATTTTGGTTTCAGACATGAAGTTAGTTACAATCTATGCGATGCTGAAAAGCACAGGGTTTTTGTGCTTTTTTCCTATATATTCCAATAATTACATAAAATAATTATATTGTATGCACTCAAATAGCTTTTCTTTTCCTCCCTCCCTCACTGATTTGATTCTCTAGAAGATCCCCTTACTTTCCAAAGTAACATTCCAGTAGTTCTCTACTTTGGTGTATCAATTTTTGGTTGGGTCTCATGCTTGGACAAAAGAAAATGGTGACCTTATTTTCTATTATTGTTTTGTAGATACCATCACCAAATGTTTCTGAGGGGCATCAGTTCAAAAATGCTTCCTTGTTGGCAGACTTAGCTGGGGCAACAGTCATAACAGAGGATGAACTTGATTCAAGTACACTAGCAATTGCAATTGAACAGATTTTAAGTATGTTTTCTTCACTGCCCACATCTGTTTTCAATCTCTGGTTTGGAAATCCTTCTAAAAATATTTATGAATCATGCCATGTACTTGGACAAAGAAACCTATATCAACATATCCATTATAATTGGAATGTTATTATGGTTTTCATTTTTTGAAGTAAGTGAGTGTTTAGAGGTTGTTACATTGGTAGTTTAGTTAAACCTTCGTACGTTTATCCTTGTCCATGTTATTAAATTAGTTCTATAAATACTTCGGTATTGAAATCCTGGTATTTGGTAAATTAAGATGATGAAGATGCATTAAGATCCTTTGACATACAAGAAGAATTGGATAGTATGGGTGACTGGACTCACAGGAGTGCTAACAGAAAACATTCGAAAGATGAGCAAGTGGTATTTGGTACCTTGTACCATGACCTAGTACTTGTGACCTAGCACTTGTGGTCTTGTACCACATGGATACTTGTTGCTCTTATGCTTTCAAATATTCATGACCAGTGTGCTGACTGATTACCAGAATTTTGAGACTCTCAAGTGTAGGAAAGCGTTAAAGAGGAAATGCATCTTAATTACCTGGTGCATTTTTGCGATGCCTCAATCAACGATGTATTTACCATTCCTGGCTAACGGTATCTCGTGGCTTGACCTTTTTTAAATTTTTTACTCCAAATTTTAGTTGATTACAAATGGTTTTTTTCTGGATTTTCTTTCGTCCTCTTCCTAGTTTGCAATATTACTCCATTTAAGATGATCAGTGTTGAACTTATAAATTTGTTCACTAATATGCAGTTGATTTAATGTGCCTTGAAGAAGTAAAATATCCCTCTTTTTCTCTTTTCCTTTTACCTTTACATGACTTTTACATTTGTAATGCTTTGACAGGGGATGAGAGGAAGATGGCAGATATGTCTGAGAGGGCTCTGAAAGCTGCTAATCCTAATGCCTCTACTGAGATCGCAAAACACATTCTGTCTCTTGTAAATCTTTCAACAAAAAACGAAACGACAACAAATTAGGCTTCCGGTTTTGGTGGTTGAACTGCATTCCTACCTAACAATGGACGTGACTCCAAGTTTTTCTTGTGGGCCGGTATAATCATTGAAACCCACATAACGATAGCTCTGGTGCTGCTCTAAAACTGGACGGCTTAGATTGTTTGGAGTAGTAGGAGGCTAAAATGTTTGCCGTGCTCGTCTTTTATGGAGAAGATAGTGACACCCAGATGAGTTACAGAACAAAGGTTTCAGTAATTTGTAATCCTCACGGAGATTTCTTTAGACGGGGATGGTTGTTGAAGTCATGTTTTTCTGTACTCGATATTTAGGTTTAGTAACTTTGTTTAATTATGACTAATGCATGAATATGACTCTCGCATGTTTCTGACCTGAATTCTGTCCATATTCCCTCCTGCAGCCTTTTGCCCTCCCAAGCATCGAACAAAAAAGTAATCTAAGAAAAATTAGTTTTTTAGAGGTTTAATGTACTTTGAGAAGGTTTAATGTACCTTGAGTGATTCTTCTACTTCCCCAGAAAAAAAGGTACTTGTTTAGTAAGGCTTAAATTAATACTCTCACGCCATTGAAGATACCTTGCGACATTCCTATTCGTAGAATCATTCATTTCTTGCACCAAACAGACATCAGATGAAGAACAACCTTTTCAAGCAGCCTGCCTGTTGGATCAATTTTTAACATTCAAATCTAAATTAATAAGTGGTCCTCATTTTTCTTTTTTAACTAATTATAGTTTTGCCATTACTGACACATTCCGTTAAGGAAAAAATTTATTTGTTATTCTTTATATTCAAACTTTTCAATCAAAATATAATAAGTGAACGATTGTTTAATAATAATAATATAGTTTTTGCACACAATTATTTGATTCTTAATTAAATTACACATCTTTCGTATTATTATTAACAAATTATAAACTTATGTTTTAATTAAAAATCTTAATAATAAAAATATAAGAATTGCATATAAATATAACCCTTCTATAAATGAGTGATTAACTTTGGCCGAATCAGCTTTTTCAGAGATTTGATACAGAACATTCTTGATTGGCTTTTCTTGAGAGGGGTTCCTAACACAAAAGCAATACTAATTCTCTGTTTCGGTTAAAATCTACATCTGATTCCCTTCTTTCTTTTGTTGATATCTGAGTAATCAATCACTTGCTTCCAATTCTTCAAGATTGATATGGCAAAAGAGAAGCCTTTTACGTCTTCTAGTCCGCTACTAAACTCTGTAATTAGGTTTTCTACAGACATTAATGTTATCACATGAAATTCAGTCTTTTGAGCAGTCTGTAAAGAAAGACAAATCTCAGACATATAGGAGACGTGTCCCTCAACCTGGTATGGCCGCACCCAACACTGTACAACTAGATGAAAACGGATTACTGATAGACTGGATATCAGGGCAAACAAACGACGAGGAATAGTAAGCAATCCTCTTCTCATTGAATAAACGAAGGAATAAGATAGTCCAATTATCGACTTCATTAGCAAATTACCCAATTTTAGAATCATAACTCAATAAACAAATATTAATTACCAACTCACAGGCAAGGCAAGGCCCAACTAGCGTATAATCTACAAAGCTCTCAGCCAATTTTGGAACCAGTGCCCAATATAACATGCATTCCCGACTCACAAAAGTTTCAAAGGATGGAATCAAAATTAACAACAAAGAATTAATTCTAGCTTATATTGAAGATGAAATATATACAAAGTAAGCAGGTGTCCAAAACAAAAAACAATCAGGATTTTGCCACCGTGTGACGAACAACAACTTCTTGCTTACACACTGGGCAGCAATTTTTCTGTGCAAGCCATTGTCTTAAACACTGAAAGTGATAGCTGTGTTTACAATTTAGCCTCCCCACCTCATCATCAGCTTCGTACTCTTCCTGCACGATATAGATTAATATCAAATCATTAACACATTCATGAAATTTTACTGAAATGCATGTAAAAGTAAGGCAATGTGACAAGCCATTAAAATCAAGAACTTAATTCTACAAGCTCACCTGACAAATGCTGCAATTATTGTCAGCTTGATGCTTTGACGTATCATTTAACTTTGAAAGCTTAAATTTCCTTATGTTCCGTCCTATCTCATCTTCTTTAAGTCCAGTGTTCACATAACCAATTCTCTCACCAAGCTCAAGCAATTGCTGTCACCCACAGAAACCGATTTTGACAAAACATAGTATGCACATGGACAGTATATAAATTGCTAAGGGGAAATATTACAAACCAAAAATAGCCGACAGCTTGACAGGATAAAGAACTCACCTCATATGACATATTATCAACATCAAGTCTCCAGTCTCTAAAGTGGTCGTGAGAATTCAATCTCCCCCCCATTAGCAGACTTCCTTGAAGCAGCATCATCTTCATTGGACCAGCAGCAGCACAACACCCCCCCCCCCCCCCCAAAAAAAAAAAAAAAGCGCACACACACAAAAAAGAAAAAATTATAATATAATGCTAGATACATGTTTGTTTTCATTATAATATCTAATTCATGATTTCCCCTACAAAGCCCCTGATACATCTGTAATCTAATACTAGTAGAGGAAAAGACACAAAATAATGAACCAAACAAAAATACAATTCTAACTACAGATCTTCTAATTGTTGGCAAATGATGATGTCTAGAAATTTATGAAGTAAAAAATAGTTAGGAAGTGCATAGCCTTCAACCTGAACCAACCAAGTCATGGCAGAATTTGGCACATGTTAAAATTTAGTCCTCCATTAAACATTCATTAGTAATCTCTTACGTTGGGTTGAGGTTACTTGAATAGTGTAAAACTTATCCTTACAAAAGCACAAGGACATAATAATTAAAGGAAAAAAAAAGCTTTACATGGAAACTACAACAGGATATAGGTGACCCCTCTAGTTATTGCTTCTTGACAATTTCTAATAACCTAGTTCTGAATAGCATGTAGTCTACAGCCCAACCCCCGCCCAAAAAAAAAAACTGCGAAACAAAAGAGCATATAGTTGGATCAAGTTTTCTTTCGCTTTCTAACAACTCAATTTGCTACTTCCTAAAACAGGAGAAAACACCTCATTTTACTTGGGCGTTTGAAGGGTGTGGTATAGGATTTGTGCAGGCACCATATACATGTAGGAAAGTATAGCATCATAATTTACTATAACATAGGACCAAGTCTGTATTCATACCATGGAACAGACTAACCTTTTTTATTTAGGCACGAAAATCTCACCAAACTATCTAAAACTAGACCCTGACAGATTCTCCTAAATAAATGTTCTACATGGTCCACAGAACTGCACTGAATCTAAAATCAAGCTATCCAGAATCAGGATCAGGCCAAACAGCAAGCTTCACCTGCAATGCAGGCTTATTCTGATCTTTACTGAAAGCATGAAGTAAATTGTGCAATTAAAACCATTTCATGACCAAGAATAATCTTACACTTTATACTTTTAAAGCATCTTATGAGGACTAAAACCAAACAAACATCAATTAAAATTTTGTTAGTTCTGGACTACTATGATGACTGAAAAGAAAAGACTCAATCACAAGCTTCTAGAACATATGCTTTCTGGGGTATGGGATATACAAAAAGAAAGGATAGATCTAGGGAAAGAAAGAGAAGAGGAAAGTCTAATTGGTTCATAAGATTCTTCTGTGGATGACATGATACGAAAGATTTCTTCCTATTCTCTTTTACAACAAATCTACTTCTGATTATCTTGAGAATCGAGGCTCTGATACCAAGAGAGTATAATTCTGGAGGAGGTACCAATACTAGCTCAATTCAGTTTCATCCTCTGAAGATCTTCTTCAGAGAGTATACCATTCATGAAACACCATGAGATTTGAGTGCTTATGAACATATTCTAAAAGGAGAGGAGGAGCGATTTAATCAACTCTTTTATCTCTTCAAAAGTTATAGGAAGACAATCTTGACAGAAGTAATATGGGTGATGCTCGCACTTATCCTTTAATCTTCTAAGGATAGGTTTTATGCCTTACCTTTTTAAAACGAAATAATCTATTTGAATTTCCCAATTAGAATCAATAAAATCCTTTTTTTGGTATACTTGGACTAACAACATTTCTTTCTTTAGGCTTTGCTCTTATCCTGGTTTCTTAAAATCAAGGATTTTTTTAATTTTTTTGAAAAAATTTCCAATTAAAGAACTCATAAATAAGGTAAGAACTTCTGTCAAAATTATTTCCTCGTCAATACTTTTTGACACATAGGATTCTTATACAAAACAAGTGCAAAGCATACCTGCATAAGCAAGATAATCGAAAGAGATTTATTATGAGAGATTTCGGAAAAAGGAGAGCTTTAGAAAGAAGTCATGGAGAATACTAAAAACTTTTATTGAACAAATCGGAATACAAGACTTCTCTTGAAGATTAATGAGGAGCGACAAGCTTCTTATAGTCCAAGGCTATTACAAATAGACAAACAATTTTTACAAAAATGGCAAACAACAGTACAAACACACTTTAATAAAGATAAAGATACTTTTATAGATTGCAAAGCAAAACAAACATAAAAACAAACTGACAAACTAGTACAATTATTGCACATGGAATAGTGTGGCAACAGATAACCCTTGTTCTTTCTTCATTGGTTCAAGTGAAGGAGATAAGTTCGAGTCCTTGTCCTCAAAGTTGTCACCCCTACCAGGATTACTTTCATCTGATTCAGATATCTCTGCTGATTCTAAATGTTCTATTACCTCTGAAAAGACAGATAATTCTCCCTACTACAATTATTCCATTCAGCCATGTAACCAGGCAGATCATACAAAGCCACCTATGCCTTATGTAGAAATGCAAATCTTCGAAAGTAAGTATCATAAGTCAATTCCTGTTATTGCCTATATGGATACAGGAGCATCTAAAAGCCTAATAAATACTGCAATTCTCCCTCCCAAGGCCTGGAAGAAACATATTGAATATTTCAGTGCAACTAATGGAAAAATTTTCAAAATTGATCTTATCACCCAAAAAAAAAGATTAGCATAAAAGTTTTCCCTAATTGTATCATCTGGACAAAAGTCCTTGGAAGTAGTCTCCCTAACAAGGATATACTTATTGGTATGAATATTTACTATCAAGCAAAACAATTGCAGATTCTACCTAAAGGTGTCAAATTCAAATAAAACTTCAAGCCATACACTACTGCTCCCAAGATATTTGGACTTCACTTAGTTCCTCTTGGGTATGAAGGCATCCATGATCAATTGTTGCAATACTGTCTAGAATCTCATAATCAATTCACTCATCCATTTCCACTCTGAAAAAATCAAGAATTTTTCATTTAGCTTTCCTTTAAAAGGAATGGAGATGTTAATCCCACAAAGGCTTCTCATCTTGGCATAAATCCTAATGACTTAACTTTAGCTAGAGAAGAATGCGTGGCATTGTTCAAATAAGGTCTTATTAAGCCAACTAAATCAGATTGGGCTTGTCAATCATTTTACGTAAGAAAGATATTGAAACAAAAACGAGGCAAGAAAATATTAGTGATTGATTATAAGCCTCTTAACATGTTCTTTTTAGGATGACAAATTTCCATTACTAAAGATTAATTCACAAACCAATCTTCTCAAGGATGCAAAAGTCTTTCTAAATTGGATTTTGGTAATTAAGAATTAATCCTATTGAGAGATACAAGATAGTATTTTGCATTTCTAATACCCAATATTAGCGAACTGTCATGCTCTTTAGCCTTAAAGTAACACCATCTCTCTTTCAAAAAGCCATGACAAAGATTTTTGAGCCCATACATCACAATACCCTCATATATATTAATGATATACATCTCTATTCCAAAAATGAGGAAGACCACAGACAAATCCTTCAACCGTTCCTGGACATCACTAAACAATATAGGATTATGTTACCAGCCCGAAAAAGTCAATTGGGCCAAACCTAAATAAAATTCTTTAGAATGAATATAGCCAATGGACATTACTACTTAGGCCCATACATTGCTCAAGAGTTACTCACTTTTTCAGATGAAAATCTCACTATAAAGGAAATTCAACAATTCCTTGGGATAGTTAATTTCATCAAAGATTTTATCCCCCATACATCTAATCACACAATCCAACAGTCAAAACTTTTGAAAAAGAAAAATGCCCCACCTTGGGGTTATGAGCAAACAACAATTGTAAGACACCTCAAAAGGGCTTCTCAAAATTTTTTACCTTTGAAGATTCCTAATCAAAGGAGAAGGATCCTTTAGACGAACATTAGTGATAATTATTGCAGAACTATCCTTATTAAAGAGATTGATGGAAAACAATACTTTTGTGACCATGCAAGCGGATAATTCAAGAACTCTAAAAAGCATTACCATATAATGTATAAAAAGATTCTTGCAGTAAAAAAAGGAAGTGAAAATTTCAATTTTCATCTTAACCCTTATGAATTTGTGGTTCAAATGAATAACTCGTCATTCCTTAAAATCTTAAAGTCTAAGAAAAAAGTCCTGCCTAATAAACAATTGTTCAAATGAAAAGATTGATTTTCCCACTATAAATTTAACGTTAAACACATCAAAAGTCACACAAACATTATAGCAAACTATTTTTCCAACCCTAAGGTCATAAAGCTTCTCACTCTTGCAAAACCAATCCCCTTCATTTCTATGGCTCACTCTATCCCTAAATGTAGTATTCACCATTCTCTTCCTCCTTCATCCCAACTCAAAAAAGACTTCCCTCCTTGTGACTTGAAACCCAAAAATCCAAAAGAAGTCCAAAAACTTGCAAAAAAATTTCTATTTTATTACTTTCACAGGTATCTCAAAGATTCACGCCTTCTTGTGCACCCATCTTATTTCAACCCAAAGATCCCATTCCTAATTCTCTTTAAGATCCATACCTACATCACTGATAATGTGTTGTGGTATCATTGGGCTCCCACCATCTTCTATTTTGGAGCCACAGAATTTCCACCTTCCCTCATTTATCATTTTCTCAGTCAAGAAAAAAAAATTCCAATTTTTGGATTCTCCTTGAATAGTTTTCACTATTATACTAGTAGTGTCAGGAATTACACAAGATTATTTCATTGCACAATCTATGAAATAATCCTGAAGCAAATAAGAGAGTTTCCAGTATGTTCATCATCCATCATCCTTACTGGACCAACAGGCAAAACATACTTTTAACAAGAAACTATGTCCATGAATAGAACACTTTTCTTGAATGGCCTAAACAAAGAACTGAAGCTCTTAAGTATTTTAAAATATTCTTATGTAAAATTAATAATTATCAAGGGTATACATTTGTATTATGCACAACATTAAGACCATTCCCTGGAGAATTCATCCCTGAAGAACCAAAACTATCACTGAAATCTGGACTCCAACACAATTGACCAATTTTTTGCAAAGCTCTAGTTCTCAGTTACAACTGACACAATCCCAAGATAAGCACATGCAAGATTTCTAAGATCCAAATGAGCTAGATAATTTTGATAAAATTGAATAATAGCTAATGACATGTTTTGGAAAAAAAGATGGTGTTGACAGTTCTGAGGATAAGAACCTGAACTTATCTCTTTCACATGAACCAATAAAGAGGAGATAAGAGTTATCTGTTGCCACATTATCCTATGTGCAACAATTATACTAATTTGTCAGTTTACTTTTATGCCTGCTTTGCTGTGTAGTTTATAAAAGTATCTTTATTAAAGTGTATTTGTACTATTGTCTGTTACTTTTGTAAAAATTATTTGTCTATTTGTAATAGCCTCCAGTTATAAGAAGCTTGTCCCTCTTCATTAGTCTCCAAGGAAGTCTTATATTCCGGTTTGTTTAATAGAAGTTTTTAGTATTTTCCATAACTTCTTTCTAAAACTCTTGTTCTTCCGAAATCTTTTATAGTAAATCTCTTACGATTATTTTGCCTATGCAAGTATCCTCTATACTTACGTTATATAAAAATCCTGTGTATTAAGATGTATTAACAAGAGGGTGAGCCTTGGCACAATGGTAAGGTTGCCGCTAAGTGACCTGAAGGTCACGGGTTCGAATTAGAAACAACCTCTTTGTAACAAAACAAGAGTAAGGCTGCGTACATCTATCCTCCCCAAACCCCACCTACTGAGAGTCTCGTGCACTAGGCCGTCCTTTTATTAAAAAGTATTAACAACAAGAACAATAACAAAGCCTTTTCCCACTAAGTGGGATCGGCTACATGGATTAATTGACGCCATAAGCACTTATCATAAATCATATTTTTAGACAAACCATTTTAATCTAAATCTCTCTTAATAATTTCTCCTATAATTTTTCTTAGTCTTCTTCTACCTCTAATTATTAGACTATTCTCCATCTCATCTATTCTCCTAACTGGGACTTCTATAGGTCTCTTCTCTACATGATCAAACCATCTAAATCTCAATTCTACAATCTTTTTCACAATAGGTGCGACTTACACCGTTTCTCTAATGCATTCATTTCTAATCTTATCTCGTTTAGTGTGTTCACTCATCCAACGGAACATTCTCATTTCTGCAACATTTGAACTTATTTTTTTGTTGACTTTTTATTATCCAACACTCAGTTTCATACAACATTGCAGGTCTTATAACTGTGTGGTAAAATTTACCCTTAAGTTTGAGTGATACTCTTCTATCACAAATAACACCCGAAACACTCCTCAATTTCATATACCCCGCTTGAATCCTATGATTTACATCTTCTATTTCCCCATTATGTTGTATGATGGATCCAAAATGCTTAAATTGTGTGACTTGTAGTAGGATATGTTCTCCAATTTTTACTTCTGCGCTAGAAGTGGTATTTCTCTTACTAAACTTACACTCCATATACTCCGTTTTACTTTTACTTAAACGAAATCCATGAACTTCTAAAGCTAGTCTCCATTTCTCCAACTTCTCATTCATTTCCCCTCTCGATTCTCCAACTAGGACAATATCATTTGCAAAAAGCATGCACTGTGACACAACTTTTAGATATGTTCAGTAAGCACATCCAAGACTAAAATAAAAATATAAGGGCTTAGAGTTGACCCTTGATGTAGACCAATAGTTATCGAAAAATCTTCTGTAAGTCCACTTTTTGTTACTACGCTAATTGTAACTTTATCATACATGTTTTAGATTGCTCAAATATAAATTATACGAATTTTTTTTTTCTCCAAAACCTTTCATAGAACCTCTCTTAGCACTCTATCATATGCTTTTTCTAAATCGATAAACACCATGTGTAAATTTCTTTGATTTTCCCGATATCTCTCCATTAATCTTCGCAACAAGTATATTGCTTCCATAGTTGACCTTCCTGGCATAAAACCAAATTGATTCTCCATAACTTGAGTCTCTTTCCTTAACCTTCGCTCAATTACTCTTTTCCATAATTTCACAGTGTGGCTCATAAGTTTAATTCCTTTATAATTTACACAATTTTGAATATCCCTTTTACTCTTATAAATAAGGATTAAAGTACTTTTCCTCCACTCGTTTGGTATTCTCTTAAATCTTATAATTTCATTAAATAATTTTGTAAGCCAATTTATGCCTTTCACTCTTAAACCTTTTCATACTTCAATGAGTATATTATCCAGTCCAACTACTCTGCCATTCTCTATATTATTAAAAAGTATTAATGAGGAAATAATTTTGGTAGAAGTTTTCACCTTGTTATGAGTTTTTTAATTGAAAAGTTTTTCAAAAAGATCAAAAGAATTTTCAATCCTAAGAGATCAAGACAAAAGAAAAGTCCAGAGGAAGATAAACTGTTAATCCAAACATACCAAGAAAATGATTCTGTTGATTCTAATTAGAAAACTTGAATAGATTATTTTGTTTAAAAAAGACAAAGCATAGAACTTATCCTTAAAAAAATTAAGGGATAAGTGTGAGCATCGCCCAAATTACTTTTGTTAAGATTGTCTTCCTATAACTCCTGAAGAGAGAAAGAAGGTTGATCAAATAACTCCTCCTCTCCCTTAAAAGTATGTTTAAAAGCACCCAAATCTCATGGTGTTTCATGAATGGTATCTCTCTAAAGGAGAGATTCAGAAGATGAAACTGAATTGAATTGGTATTGGTATCTCCTCCAGTGGTATATTCTTTTAGTATCATAACCTTAATTTTCAAGATAATGAGAAGTATATTTGTTATAAAAGTGAGTAGGAAAAAACCTCTCATACCATGTCATCCACAGAAGAATCTTATGAACCAGTTAGACTTTCCTCTTTTCTTTCTTTCCCTAAATCTATCCCTTCTTATATATCCCATGCCTCTAATATAATAGATAACTTAATAAATATTATTCATATCCCAAAAGAATCTTGTTTGGAAGAAACCATTTCCTCCATTCTCAACCCCTATAAACTATACCACCAAAATCGGTCTTTCACTCGTTCTATTATGAAGCTCATCTCTCATAACACTCCACCCATCAAAGAGATTATTCAAGGTACAAAAATGGATCAATGTGGATTGCAGTCTATTCAAGCTGAATAATATGTTACTCTAGAAATTTTCACTAGTTTCATTTCTCACTAATCTATCAAGGATATACACGTCTTTATCTTGGAGCCATCAAATTAGTCATCACCCTTCATAGACAAAAAAGAATAGCAGCTATAGTATGTGTTTCCCTCCTTGATAATATAAATCCTTTTAAAATGCTTTGATCGGTATAGCTTTAGTTACTCTCAATGGTAGCAATGTTATTCTCACCATTGTCCTCAATTTCAACATCAAATTGACAAATCTCCCTTTTCCTATCAGATTAAAAGTTCAAGTCCAGATCATTGGTGCTAAATAGGTTCAAAATGTTGTTCCAGCCACTTTCCATCACTAGATGATCTACCACCTTCAAAACCATGCCACAAACCTTTAGTTCTAGAATTTCACCGATGATGTCTTGTATATGGTCTCTGACAAGCCCAATAATGCCACCATCATTTAGATCTCTAAGTAGATTTCTAAAGATAAACTTCTGCAATTGATACCCTTAGAATGGATAACAAACTATGAAAAGGAGTTCCACCTACTCCCACAGGCTTACCACACATCAATCCAAGATGATTACTCCTATTACAGAACAAAAGCAGAAAAAGGGTGTCATCCCAATTCATTACTTCTATCTTGATGGTCATTATACTTATATTAGAAAGATTAATAATCACTTCATATGGGACCATGATCCCGCCATGTGTGACCCTAATTGTGGCTGTCACATGGACAACTAGGAAGGCCTTAAAGATAATGAATGAAGGCCTCGAGACTCTGCAACAGTCATGATGATGATGATGATAACCGACCTAAGCCAAAATGAGTAGGCATCAAGGATCCTAAACCTAAGCCCAAACCCATCCATGAATTATTAAGGGAACTAGGTCATGAAAACCTTCTCCCGCAACTTAAACTAATTATTACACCACAAGTATTACCTCAGCTTATCCTGTGTATGATGTTTTCCTCTGCGTCCAAAGCTTATGACTCATAATTCCCTCCTACAAAAAGAAGAACTAATCCTAAGACTCATATTACCTATAAGTTGTTCTATGTCCTCACAAAGGTTGCTCCTAATGGAGCCATGAGGCTAGTTTTCCAAGTTGAAGAAATATTAAATTGGCACACACACAACGCTACAGCCCAGAACCGAGTTCTTCAAATGATTGATTCTCGTCTTGAGAACCTCTTGAGTCAAATAGCTCAAACTCATTCTTGCCTTAATGGACTTTACACTCTAGTCCAACAATTATATGACTGCCTACAATAACAAGTGGCGTCCTTGGATGTAGAACTTAGAAGTTTTATCATACACGAGTATACAAGCCCTGTCTTCATACAAAAGGAAGAGGAGATCAGAAGGCTTAAGTCTCAAATTGGTCAAATAGAAAAAGATATGACAAGAGATCATTTTAAAAGTATTTATGATACTTATCCAACTATGTACACTGCTGCCTACAATCTTTATCCCTCTTCACCATATTCACCTTACTTTTTTAAAGCAGACTATAAAAAATATTTTAAAATAAACTACGAAGTTTTCCAAAAAAAAAAAGGAAGATTACCTCAGTCCCACTCAGCTGAGTCAACTTCAACCCAAACCATCACTCCCACCTCCTACAAGAATGTTTAGACCTCCCCAAAAACCACAATACTCTATCAAGCTTGAACCTTCTCTCTCTGAAACAAAATCCTTTGAACAACCTCTAAAACCTTTGAAGATTAGAACTCCACCTTCTTCACCTAAAAAACCTAATCTCCCCTTTCAGACCAAAGAAACAAATAGCCCATGCATACAGAACCCCCATCTACTCAGCCAGGAAACCAAAAATCTTCTAGGACTATTGCCCTAGTGGCACCAGTAACTCATTACAATTCTGATTCTGGTTCTAATTGTACTAATAAAATTGGTTTAAAACCAATCAATTTTAATAAGTCCAATAATCATGGCAATATCTCTGTTTCATATATAGTCAACCCTACCCTTACCCCTACCCCTACCCCTATTAATGAGGTTGATGAATCCAATATAGAACATGAAGAATATGTCAAGCATTATTCTTATATTGAAGCCTCTCCAAACCATGCATATGAAGATAACGAAGGGAAGGGGATGGAAGGGTAAGATCCTCCTCATCCTCTTGCTTTGGATTAGGTGAAAGAGAAAGAAATCGATTAGAAAAGGCCTGTAGGTATTTTAATACATCTATATGTGACAAATGAGTAATAATAAATAATCTTTTAATGTTGGCCTGTTGTGCAACCCATCCAAACGGGTTGTTAGGGGGATGGATAAGGTTCAGTTCCATCCCCTCTCCTGCTCTGACATGATTCCAACGGAGGAAGTAGTTTCTGGAGCCATTGTTGCGTGGCCTTGCACGTACAACAAGCAAACCAGATTGAATCCATACATGTAAAGCCCGGTTACAAATCTAATCTGGTCTATTTATTGTAGACACAGTACAATAAACAAACCAGATTGAATCTATGCCTGCGGAGTCCACGTACAAATCAAATCTAACCTAGTCCATTTATTGTGCGTACAGGATGACGCCATAAATTTTAGTAGTTTCTTTACCCATTTCCCTACATTTTCCGTTCAGAAACATTCAATCCAAACAAGGGGCACATAGTATACTGTCTGATCCCCTTCTCATTATATCCGCTGACGTGTGATAATATGCATAAATATTATCCTAACATAACAAATTTACTTTCCTTCTCCAAAATAAAGTCAGAAAAGAATAATTTAGCCTAATATAACAAATATTATCCATTCCCGTACACTGAAGTTCCATCCACCAAAACTTCCGGTAACTACTTTAATTCAAGAAGTTTTAAGCGAAAATTATTTCTGGGTGATGCACTATTCTGATATTAACTGCTCAATTAATCCAAAAATAATTCTCTTAAAAATTTTGATTTTAATTGTTCGCATTTTATGTTAGAACATAAGAACAAAAAAGGGAAAAAATAAAATAATGTGGAGTTTGTTAACCAATATCAAATATTAAATATCAGTTGAGCCATAAGGTATGGTACAGTTATAAGTAGTTAACAATAAGGCACGGTAAGTTCTAGCGTCAGTTCAATTGTGTACCCAAAAGCTAAACAAAAAGCTTCGGATAAGAATTACCCAAATTATGCTCTAAGTTACGAAGGATCATATTCGATTAAAATCAGAAAAATATTATGCAATGATGGAAAAGCAAACTGGTCAATGTCCACAACAACAATAAACGATAAAGAATATAAGAGCGTGAACCAACCTCAGCAAAACCATCAGAGGAAGGATGTGGAGCATGGCGATAGTATCTAGCAGTTTCTAAAGACTCAAAGCGACCTGTGAAAATATCAGGATCACCATTCAAAAACGGGATGCTTTCTGCGTTTACAGTTCGCCGACGCTGCCAATATTTACGAAGCACTGTTAAGGCAATATAACAGTAATGGGAAATAAAAGTATAAAACTATGGAAATAATAATAAACAAAATTCCGAAAATCTAGTAACTAACAAATCAATATATAAAACTGATAAGACAGTGACCTTATCCACTTCAACTACCAGATTAATTGCAGCACTAATCAAGAACCAATTTTTACGTCTGTAGCTAGGCAACATAACGCGTGCACGCATTAGGAGGGGTATGTATATATAACCAGGAGAAAAAAAAAAAAAAAAGCCTCTAGCTTTGAAATTGAAAGACCAGAGGCGTGAGGCCCATCGAGAAATGATTTTTAATTTTGACGTCTTTGGGGCAGGGAGTCGGGGTAAAAAGGAAAATGCACCTGAAAAGTTCAAGGAAAGAAGATGAGTCCCTCTCTACCCTTGCTATGCCGTAGCAAAATCCGAAATCAAGAAAAAAGTCAAACACGAATGGTATGCTTAATGATTACAGAAGATGAAACTTACCATCAGAAATTACATAAACAAGATAAAAATGAGATTTTTATATAAGCAGCAAATTAATTGCAAGCAAACCATTCAATCGGATAGAAAACAGATTTACCCACAAATTTATTCAAAGACAAAAAGGAGGAAGAGAGAGAGAGAGGAAGGATGGAAGTGGAGATATGAGAATACCTCCCTGTGGGTCATCTTCTCCACGTCAGTCTTCCCTCTTCCAGACACATTCTTTCTTGCCATAACGCAATCCGCAGGGGCAGCAACATCCGCTGAAAACCCAATTCCAGGGCCACACCAAACATCTTGAAAGTCAACACGATGAACGGAACCAGAATTCGAACCATCAACAACGCCTTGACCCCTCATACTGTTCTTGGTATCATTCCTTTTGTGCTTCTTTTTTGTGGCTTTTGTTCCTTGCCAATCAGCCGATGTCCGAATCAGCGCGGGAACCGACACCTGCCGCGACGCGCCAGCAGTGCATCCGAATCCTCTGAAGGTTGTTGCCGAGAAGTTGCTTTTCTTCTTGTTGATGTTGAGGTTGGGCTGCGTGGTTTCACTTGAAGTGTTGTTGGAGAAGGTGGAGAGGAGGAGGGAGGAAATGGTGGATTTGCAGCGAGTGGATTGGACGAGGGAAGGGATTTGTGGATTCGGATCTGTTTCGGAAATGAGATGGGCAAATTGGTTTCTGGGCCTTCTCCATTTGATGTGATCTGATTCTGAGGCCTGTGTTAGAGCAGGCATGATGCAGGGAAAGGGGATAGACTGAGAGAGTTCCAAGATGAAACAAACTGAGGGAGGGAATGAATGTGTTTGAGTTTTGCAGAGAATGCGGCAGCAGAATAGTTTGAAAAAAAGAATTTTAATTCTGGTGTTCCTTTTTCTTTGGGTCTGGGGTTGTTAGGTGGGCTCTGCTTTGTCTTCTTGCTGGAATTGTAGGCATATGCTATCGATCAGTTCCCTCAGACTCCGGAATCTGTGTATTACAAACTTTTTCTTACTTTTTGTGTTTTCTCAAAGCTAAACCGATGCTATCTAGTTTACCAAAAGAAAAGTCGATCATCCATTCCTCTCTCCCCGTTTTTGGTGCATGTCGTAATCTGTAATGGGAAAGAGCCAGACAGGTACCATGGGCGTAATAATAAT
Source organism: Erythrophleum fordii (assembly GCA_032878935.1). Taxonomy (NCBI): domain Eukaryota; kingdom Viridiplantae; phylum Streptophyta; class Magnoliopsida; order Fabales; family Fabaceae; genus Erythrophleum; species Erythrophleum fordii. The sequence goes on from JAVQMF010000054.1 coordinate 48,702,401, forward strand.
AAAACAACACTGCAGAAAGTCAGATTTCAGGTCAGAGCAGACAGCATTTGAGGGTCCTACACAGAAATCACATGGTCAAAGTTCATAAGTGTATTGGATTATACCATACTCATCAAATACCATTCAGGCAATATAGTAATAATTTTGGCACGTGAATTTCTGAATTCTTTGTAATTATTTTATTTTAGATTTATTATTATTTGTATATTAATTATTTAACATTTTTTATTTATTGTTATTATTTTTTAAAAAATAAATATATGAGTATTATCTTTTTTCTATCTATTTACCGTTTATTTTTTATGTTTAATATTTATTCAATTAAACAGATCCTAAATGTGTAAGGTTTATTTAAATAAATTATGAGTTTTACATATTTTAGTATTATTTTTAGTTAAAATTGATATTGTTAATTTAAAAAAATTGAAAGGATATATTTTTACAATTATTGTATTCTTGTTGGTATGGCATCGAAGTCAAATACAACGTTGCAAATGCAGTGGCCTAGAACATATTGTTTCTTGGAGGATCCCTCAGACTTCATAGATGAGCCTTTATGGTTATGACTAACTGAAGTTGTCTATCAAAATATTATTATTCAATGGGTCTCAAATATCTGTAAGATTTTCAGAATAACCTTGGAATGTGGAGAATAAAAAGTAAAATGAGTCAGTAAAGAACAAAGGCAAAAGGACAGACACAATGGTCCAGTAATTTTTGACTCTAGCTTATCCTCGTGCTTCCTCTGTTCTCTAGCAAGTACGAGTTACAGTGATCCACATTGATTAATTAATGTTGGGCCCCATCAATAATTTTTGGAGACCCAAGAACGTTATGGAAATGGGCCGACTGTATTCAACTTTACGCTTCTTTTGGTGTTACTTTTATGGTGATTCTATGAAGAGGTTGGTTAAGTATTTTGATCACGGAATTTGTTTTTAAATTTTTACAAATTAATAAAATAGATTGAATAATCAAAATAATTGACTTCGTAAAAGGTGAAACTCTCTGTACTGGTTTATCTGGCACCCATGCATACAACCCCTAATAATCAATTGCTTAAGAGGGATTAGGCAAGCTGTTTCTGTAGTGATTTCTAAAATAAATTGACTGTATTTTTAAGCATTTTGACCCTAGGAATTCAACACAAATAGGTTTCACGTGATGATTCCAGTTAGGATTGAACTGTATTCCTTATTTGCTAATCGCTTCATTAAATTATGAAAGCTATGAATGTATTTTCCTCATCAAAACCAGTTGTCATGTCATCTCAGAGAACACCTCACCAAGCCAAGGCTGGTTCTGTGTCTTACAATCGATAATCACTTTTTTTTTTTTCTTGTTATAAATAGGAACGGTGCTAGTCTCGTTTAATTAGCTAAAAGAACTAATAACATATTTTCTTGAATCAGCACCTCAAATTATTTAATCTCATTGAATAATAGATGGGGACAATTTCTTTCTTTCGGTAGGCGGAAAGGGACTTTGGTTTTTTCGGTTGATTTTGATCTTAAATGTTAAATTAATTAGTCAACAGACAGAACTACTTTAATTTTGCAAAAACTATGATGCTCGACCACATTAACCTCTAGTTTATAATTATCCATGGGCTCCAGAAAGATTGTGCTGGCCACTGTGCCGAAAGTCTTGTTTAAATTTAACCCAGCCACACCTTAATGTGCTTTAAATTCATACCTTCCATAAAATCATAATTGTATGTGTACTAATTCATTGACGCAACAAAGACATGTAATAAAGAGAAATTGAACAGAAAACTGAGGCATCAGAATTTGCAAATTTTATTCATGAGAGATTATCGTCAAAATTGAACAAAATCTATTTATAAGTTCATTCTAGCTAATTTTGTAGATAAATACAAATAACAAAATAGTAAACAAAAATATTAAAATGGTCTAAAACACTTGAAAATGAGAGACTTCGAACCCAAAAATGATCTCAATTAGATAAATTTGATTAAAACAATGACAAGTTTTGAAAGAACTTTTCATGAGGATTAAAATTCTTTTTGGATTGAAAGTTCTAATCTTTTGAAATTTAAATACACTTATCAATGATATGTTTTTTTAAACAAAAAATCTTCTGACAGTTTTTCCAGCTCATGAAATTTTCTACTAAAGACAATTGGCACGTTTATTTTATAAAGAAGATATTTATAGAAACATGTAAACGAAAGAAAATATTGGACAGAATTAAATACATTTTTACAAGCAAACAATGAGAAGTAGAGGATGACCAGAATGTGTTAAATGTAATAAAAAAGAAGGAATAAAGAGAAGCGCATTATAATCAAAGTCTCTTTTTGGCTGATTATAGTTGTTGATTACCTTAGTGCTTTCTTAAACTATTGCTTGCTTGATGATTAGTTTCATTCCATGTCTTATCTATTACCTGAGCTAGCTATGCGATATATATCTTATGAAGTTAATACAAATTTGGTATTAATTATTTAAATCCAAAGAACTTTATGAGTTATTAGCATAATAATTAAAGCAAAACAAGCGGCGGAGACAGATGGATCTATTTTGGAATAATGCCTGACTTAGAACAGTGGGTTCAACTATATAAAGATTTACGAGCAAAATTAATTACATCCTAAAAGATATTATTCTATTTCCTCAATTTTTAGTTTTAATTTTTGTCTAGTCACTAAAAATTCCCATTAAGAAATTTAGTTCATCAAATTTTCTATTCATTAATTTAATGACTATATTTGAGGGGTAAAATGCGTATCAAATTATTTATTATTTTTATTTGATTCTTCAATTGATCTAAATAATTACCTATCTGATAAGCATTTACGTCATATCATTAATATAGATCTTATTTAATACTCACTTTAAAGGTGATTACTAGTATTGATGAAAATAAAATCTAAAAAATTTCCACCAAATCTGACTTCTTTATTAAACCCCTATGGATGTTACAATAAGAAAGAGTAACCAAACGCTGTGAATCATAAAATATAGAAAACCATTCAAGAGTATCCAAAGAGCATTTTTTTCTTTTTAAGATTATTTCAAAAACCAAAATTAAATGGCCTTTATTATGTATATAATTTTATGACAAGAGGGTTGAGACGTTTAGAGAGAATGTTCGCAGTGCAGAGAAATTGTCTAATATTAGAATTAAACAAGATTGGAGACAAATTTTGATCAACTTGGGAAATACCAAATATAAACTATTTGGTAGTTCACTGAGTTGATTAGAATTATTGTTTTCAGTAAAGTAGTTGGGCCACTTGCCCACTGGACCAATCCAACTGGGTTCCTGCTTCAGATTTCCGGGTTTGGTCTATGAATTTCTGTACACTCTCCTGCCTCAATCTTTCAAAACTCCTACGCCGGTGGGAAGAATATAGGGAAGAAGACATAAGGCTCATATAAATAAACTTTTGAACTATTGTATTTAGACAACACAACAAATGAAATATTAAAATTAATACAATAATGTGATTGGGGTCTTGGGTAGTTATGATCAAAAGAAAATATGTAATTTTGTCTGTTTAAAAAATATAGAAAATTTATTTTAATAAACATTTTTTGGGAGAACATAGATTTAACTTTATTTAAGAGACTATATCATGATAATTTTTTTTTTCTTTTAGGTGTGTTTCCATTGTTGGTCTCACCATTTGCTCATCCTCTTCCTCCAACTTTTCTCGTGTGGTCGACATTTCGGGGTGCCTTGGCCGAATAATTTACTGCACCCAATATCACGTCAAAGTGTTTTCACGATGAAGAAGCTAAAAAGGGACGTGCGGTGGAAAGATTTTAAATTTATCAAATAAAATTATTTTTTAAACAATTTAATCCTCAAAATTAAATATTCTAATATTTAGTAAAAAAAAAGTGTTTCAAATAAATATTAAAGTAAAAATAAGATTAAAAAAATAAAATCTTATAAATATATTTGACATTAAGTTGCTTAAATTTTGGGAAAAATTAAATGTTTAGGGATAGTAACATTCTCAGCAAATTATATTAGGAAACTTACATCAAATATGATATTTTTTTATTCCTTAAGTTTGATTTTTTGAAAAATTAAAAAAAAAAAAAAACTTTGTCTACAGAAAACATATTCTGGCGGTAAAAATTTCCCCAGGAAAAGCAACAGAGAAATATTCTTTTACGGTTGGCTTAAAAGGCATGATTCAAAGTAATTGAATCTCATTAATGATTTCTTATTACTAAGACATTAACTAATTGTAGTTTCTTATTATTTTAAAGGGCAAAAATGTACTTTTAGCTTTCCAATTTTACTTTAAGTCGCATTTTTGTATTTTAATTTTATTTTGTTTCATTAAGTCTCAAAAACTACTTAATGTTCTATTCTTCTTAACATTGTCAACATGCTTAATAAAAAAATTCTTTGTGACTTAATTTTGAAAACTTATTTTTTTATTTAAATTTACTTGTTATAATAATTTTCCCTATAATCACTTAAATGTTGTGTTTCGTAAATACAAGATAATGTACACGTATTATCTATAAAACATTGTGATGACTCTGATTTTTTGTGAGACTGGTGATGGATGATATTCTTTTCATAGCAAAGTTATAAAGAATAAAATGTAACAATTGGACGGTAATAGAGAAGGGTATTATGACTAGTAATATTTAAGTTGGCAAGTAATTATTAAAACTGAATCACCAAAGAATCATGTAAAAATTTTAGTATGCATCTTAATAGCATTAGAAGAAAAGAAATATTTGAATGGTTTTTGTAAGTTAATAAATTAAAATAAAATAAAATAAAATAGAGGGACAAAAATTGAAATTTAAAGTAAAGTTAGCATACTAAATTAAAATAAATGAAAAAAAAAAGTAAAATATGAGATAAATTGAAAGGACCAAAAGTATATTCTTAATTATTTTAAAGTTAAAACAATCTTTTTTATGTTCCAATTGAATTTACAATCAGTTACAACTCTATTTTTGTACCAAAGATTTGTGGAACAAATTTTTCAAAATTAATGGCATAGATATAAAATTGGGAAATTTTTATAGATAAAACTACTCAAATTAAACTTACTGAAAGTTTGAATTAGGCTCAACACATTTTAATGAACAAACTTATCAACATATTAATAAAGCCTGCTTAGATAAAAGAGTTAAGTTTAAAATTTTGATGTTAGATTTGTTGAACAGTTTGATTGATGATAAATATTATTTAATATAATATATTATAATTATATATGATTTTATTAAAAATTATTAATCAATAAAAATTATATGCAATTTATAAATATTGTAAGATATAAAATTCTTTCATACACACAATATAAAAGTTTATAATGTTTTATTTAGATAACTTTTTATATGTGTATATAAATATATATTATTTGTCAACTCATTAGACTTGGCTTGATTGTTAAACAAACTAAGAATAATCACAATTTTTTGTTCGTTTGAAGTTTGGGCTCATATTTGAACCTGTTCTATTTTAAATTAAACAAACTTAATCATACGAAAACCAGCTCGGCCCATTTACTGTGCATATTATGGTTCATACATGCCACCTAAGTCCCAATCAACATGTAATCCAGGCCCTTGAGTGCAGAGACCATATAGTCCCCAACAAAATTGCGGCATAAAGCATTCCTAGCCCATTCCGGATTTGATAATTTGGATTCATAACTATGTTGCTCCAAAGTTTCGTCATAAAAATCTGCCTTTAACTGCAGCAAAAAGTGAGCATCTGATTTTGCTCTCTTGGTCGTGAGACGACACTTATAAAGAGATATTTGTGGAGGTTTGCTTCAAGTCTCGTCAAGTGCTAACTTGATTCCATCATTTGCAACTTTTGGAACGTGAAAAAGCATATTCGGCTGTTATAGATAAGATTCCTTGATGATAAAGGCCAGAAAGGAAAAGAAGAAACTTATAAAATTTGGTACCCATTGAACTGAAGGGAGATTATAAACTTACATCCAAGGAAACCTTAAAAAAGCTTCCCTACGAAGATTCCTTTGTAACTGTTCACGGCCACAGACAATTCCACAGAATCAAAGGTTGCACGTGGTCATCATCCTCAACAGATATTGTAAGTGCTTCATCCTATTTGCAGGATTCAACTCACTGGAAGTGTCTGATATTGAAAAATGGGAAGCAAACTGGTGCTTGGAGACAAAGAAAGTGTAAAATCCCACAGTAGAAGGCATGCTCCTGTGGAAGCAAGGGCTTATAAGTTGCTGTCTCCTCAGCAGCAAGGACCCAAGTGCAAAGAAAATTTGACTGAATTTCTGTGTAGCTGTTGTTTGCTGTGTTTATGTTGCCCGCTAGCCGTTGTCTGTTGCATCAAGCTACCTTGCAAAATTTGTCAACAAGCGTTGCGGCGTGCGTGGCAGTGGGCTTGCTATGGATCAAAGAATAGGAATCTTGCAGACTATTCTTCGTTTTCTGACATTGATTCAGATGTTGCATTTGGAAAGGTTAAGTCTGGTGTTTCCAAAGACTGAACAGACAAATCACTTCTCGTATTATAAGTAGGCTGGCAGCTGCGTCGAGCTCAATCTGAACCAAGAATAACCTGATTGTTGAAGTTTTTGTTCTTCTATATTATTTGATCTGCTGTCAATTACAGAATACATCTCCTCTCACAAGGTACGTTGTTGAATGGTTTTGCCATAGCCAGTTAAAATTTAGGAAGAATTATAATAAAGAATTAAAAAGTAAAAAAATTTATTTTCAAAATCTCTTATTATTTGTCTTATTACTTGTTTTAGAATAATTATTACTTAATTTAATAACAATTAGTTGAAGTTAAGAGTAAAATTCTTTAAAAATAATTTTTTTTACTTTTTTGTTTTTAAACGTAATTTTTCCTAAAATTTATATGAAATCTGAGATCATATCAGAAATATGCGTTGTGCTTCTGTAATCTGGCATTTAGTCTAAAATTTTAGTTTTGGCCTTGTTTGATTGGTTGAACTCCTCGAATGCTGTATCTCTGATCCATTCCATGCCCTTTTGGTTTACAAGAAAAGGAAGGAACTTTTAAGCATAAAGATGTTTATGCAAAGACAAACTGTTGCTCGGTAATCAGTTACAGTTACATTTGAGAAACTGAGATTCTTCACTTTTTAGTTTGTTATTTATTTATTTATTTATTTTTCAATTTCAAACTGAAAAGGAGTAGTGTTCAGAAATTTTTGGGAAATGTGGGCAATAATTCCCTTCATCTGCCCATGAAACGAGGACGAGAAGCTTATACAGCAGAAACATGGCTGATCTCTTCTTCGATCTCCACTCAGTCATTTAAAGCAGTTTAATTAAAAACATGGGGTTATCTTTGCATTTCGTATCAAACGGGATGCATGCAAGTAAATTTTGTTTTACAAACCCAATTATATGATATGAGCATTTCGGTGTGAGATTTGTGCCAGAAAAACTCAAGGGCATGGAATCTCATACCGTGAACAGAACATTCTTTGCCAGAGTATTCGTTTGTGTGCACAAGCATGGTTACACAAAAAAATAATAATAATAAGGACTTGCAGAATAATAACAACTATAGAATAGAACAATTTAGAGTGACGTGAAGGAATGGCAAAAGGAAAGTATAACTTGGAAGTTCTGAGGTCAAAATGTTCAATCGCAAATCTCCAAGTTACTGCAAAACTATAGTTACAGTGAGAAGAAGTAGAGTAGTTAACTGTAACACTAGAATATTATGTAAGAGATTGGGGGGGTCATGCACCACATGCAGCGCCACATTCGGCGGCGCATCCAGTTGCATAAGTCTCTGAATCTGCTGCAGAAGTTTTCTCTTTGGACGCACCATCTGCGCAAGACCAGATTATAGCTGACATAATGGACAAGGTAACCAAAGCTACCCACAAGATTATACTTGGATTCCCAAAAAAACCAATATTGTTGGCATCCAAATTGGTCACCTCTCGCCATTCTCTAACCATCTCTCTCTCCCTCCCTCTTTTCCCTCTAGCCTTGCTCCTTTTAGGGGTGAACAAGCCACATCCCCACAGCTATGGCCTTCTTATATGACCTAAAGTCAATATTTTTCAATAAAAATATTCTCTTTGCTGTTGAACACGTTTTCACTTTAATTTTTGCTTTAAGAGAGCTCAGCCTATTTGAATCACTTTAATATATATATATATATATATATATATATATATATATAGTAATAAAAAAAATTATATAAATATTGACCAGATATAATAATAAAAAATTTGATCCTTTAGAAAGTTAAACTCTCTGTATTATTGTCCTTTCACAATTCCTTGCTTGAGCTAGAATTGACAGGGCAAAGCATGAGTTTTGATGGCAAAATCTATGTCACCCCATACACATTTTTTTTTTCTTCCTCTGGTTTTCTTCCTGTTCTGAGACTGGTGGGCATATACAGCCAAACTCTACAAAAGCACAAGCTAAGACTATTGGGAGCTAACATGACTTGCAGTGTGTCAATTTTCGATGACAGCGGAATCTCTGAGGACCCCAGTGGTCACTTTCAACTATACAATTGGCATTCATGTTTCAATTGAACCAAATCAGCTAAGCACAACTTCTGCTGTTATGGGCTTGGGTAGCCTCCAACTAGCGATATAAAAATTGCAATTATTTGTGTTAGTGGCTGGCTGCTTCTTGACAACAAAAGATTAAAAGCAATATAAACACCATTATGGGGGGCTCCACTTACTGTAGAGAGTGGAGTACGGAGGCCAATAAGATTGAGTTGTCTGGCCTTTCAGAAAATTTCAAGAGGGTTATTATACTAAAATTAGAATCCTATCGTTCATAAATAATAAATATGATGATTTTATTTTTGCTCCATGTGTGACTTTAATCCCCCTTCAGTCCAGCATAACAAAGCACACCTTTAGTTTCCATATCCATCTGAAATTTCCTAGTGATACCCCACAATTGGCTCAGACAGATATAAAGAGCCTTTATTCTGATCCGAAATATCTCGCTTGTGTCAAGTGTGACGTGTCAACCTCATCCATCATCAATGACGTGTTATCTCTCGTCAATGCAGGTTTATTCACCTTTCCCATATCCAAATCAAATCTACACCGCAGAATCACATTTGACAAAAAAAGTGATATTTTTAAACTCTATTTTCTTGAAAGAAAGAATGGGCCATCAGGACATACGCCACTGGAAATATATATAACAGTGCAGTTGTATAATGTTTACATGGATCATTATATTATTCACGATATATAACTTTGACACTATGGCCGTAGAAGTGACTCAACGTTGTAGTTTATCTGTTTTTCTTTTCCTTCACTGGTCCTCTGGGGATTTTGTTGAGATATCTCTTTTCAAACCTTATATATTTTTTCCTCAGGTTTAGTATGATATCTCCAACAAGATTGTTAATCTCTTCCTCATACCGTTCGTACACAAAAGGCAGTGTTTGCACGCATAGAAAACCTTACATCAATCCAACATCAAGAAGAATGAAGAGAAGTTAGTACGTACATTTACTTTTTTAATATAAAATCATAGACAGAGAAACCTATAAGTGGAGGAGTTGGTACCAATATAAAGCAGATTGACAAAGCTGAAGTAGGTTCCAATCACTGACAATATATAGAGGGAAACGAGGATCTGAAAATTATATGAGAAGTGAAATCTTAGGTTCACTTACTGGGGGAGAACTATAGTTTAATGAAAGAAAATCACAGTTCATGGTAATACCAGGAAAAAAAGTGGCAGATCTTTTCCATAAGAAATGTAAAGGAGTGTTTGAATTAACTGGTTAAATCTTCTGTGGAAGATGGAAGCAAGGTCTTGGAAGAAAGAATCCTGTAAAATAACATCTGGGATCTGGGGACCACTCCTGAAGAGAAATACATTAAATATTAGGCAAAATGGAAAGTAGGAAGATCGTTCACTTGTAAGTTTGATATTGAACAAAATAGGTACCATTTTAAGATATCTGCAAGTGTGGACCAAATAAAGAGCAGAAGCATTATGGTTATGGAAATGTGACAGAGGAGGGTCACGAAATTGTACTCAACAACCTCAAATAGAAACCATATCACGGTCACTCCAAGCAAAAGAGCAGCTGATACATTTCTGTTCCTCCATAATAACACATCTGCAACTGCAAGTTAAATTCCCATTTTATCAGAATACTCAAAACAAAACTCCATTGAAGCTACATCATTCATTGGAGTAATGTTACAAGACTAATAAACATGACGATGGTACCTTTTCCTCCTCCAAGAACTTCATGTATAGGCCTTTCATGTTCAAAGAGCTTTGCTCGTGATGTGGTAATTTCATTTTCGGAATCAGATGTTGTACTGTGCGCCATGGTTCCTTCTGGACCGGTATTGTGTTCTTCTGGTTCTGCCATATATTTATAGTCTATATTCGTACAAAAGCAGAGGGGATTCTTATTCTATGCTCAATACTAAAGTAAGGAATGACTTGGAGCTTAGCCTAAAGATCGCTTTGCACACCCGCTACCTCCCTCGATTAGTCCTCATTCCTCTGGTATGTGCCAAACGATTCTATGAACATTTTTATTCAATCCACTTCAATTAGTGATGGGGCATTCAGTAATTTTGATGTTTGTGATTCTACAAATTCTTGCATACAGTTAGACAAGAGTTTTTCGTTTTTAAATTTATAACTCAATAATAAAATAATAAAATAAAAATCTTAAGATACTTGTCATAACCTAAAAGAAAAGTCAACCATGATAATATTATGTTATCTGAAACAATAATTTTTAATTATAACATAATAACTGTTAAAATTACTAAATATAAAGCAATATTTTGTACATTTGAATGAATTTATTATTATAATTATTTTCACATTAATTACAAAAAATTAAAATAATTCTTTTAAAATTTGTTGATTATTAAACAAGTTAATATTTAAAGTAATTATTTAATAAAATATTATCTATATTCAATAATTATTACATCATAACTAAAAAATATAACATTGTTGAAAACATAAAAAATTGATGATATATCTATAACAGGGCTGCATCAAAATGGAAATTAATTGGCATGTTTCCTGTCAAATTTAATTAGGAGAATTTTCTACATCAAGAAACTTTTACATATATATGTTATACCATGTTATTTATAGTAAAATAAAAGCAAAATCATATAATAAACCCACACAATAAAAACACTAAAGTAAATAATAAAGTATGGATTTCATATAATATTTTATTTATATGATAATATAATAATGAATAATTAAATGTAAAAATCAGTTATGTAACATGATATTATTTCATTAATATATGGATTCAATTTGATTTTTTTTTATTTTAATTAACTAGAGTATAGTTTATATAAGTACCAAAGAATTTATCAAAAAAGTCACCCTTCCTATCCAAATTTTTGATATAATGTTAAATTATTTTGATGATAACAAAACTATTAAGTTAAATTTATAAAAAACATTAAGTTAAAAATTGTCAAATATTATTTATTGCCTTATTGCATTAAAAGTCATTTAATTTATTTTTGATAGGCAATAATAATTATTGAAAGAGAAATAAAATAAATCAAAATAGAGTATTGTGTTTTGATTGGTCTATTTTATCTAAATCAATTGATTAAACTCCATTTTATTTATTTTATCTTATTGGGCTTTTCAATCTAATTGTGTTTATAATTTGTTTGGATCATAATATTTGAAATTATTGTTAAGCTTCATTTGGTCTTGTTAATCTATGCTTTTAACATAAAAAAAAATTATAAAATGCATTTAAATAAAAATGTGAAATGCTAAAAGAAAGTAACAAAATGAATATAATATATGTTGATACAAAAGGCAAGTGTGCAAATATATTAATAAGTTTTAAAAGCAATATATATATATATCACTTTTTTTGTAAAAACGTGATTTGATTAAAACATACTTTTAAATATGCTACTGCACATTTATTCTCTTATTTCAATAAGCATTGGAATATATTTTTGAAAAGTTAAAAGTTTCTAAACATATATTAAAGTTTTACACATTATGTCATTTCCATATGTAAAAAGTATTATATTATATTATGTAAAAAATGACTTTTTAACTATTTTGTTCATAACATTTATTATGTTTTTTATTGAAGAAAAGTAGAACAAAGTAAAGTATTATTTCTTCTTTCTCTGCAACCAGTGGAACAGTAAAAAAAAAAAAAAAAAAAAAGTAAAATCTGTGCAAGTCAAAAGTTGTTTTCATACTCATCTATGTTTTATGATAAGCAAAACACAAAAGGACAATAAATATTATGCAAATTTTTCTTTCTTCTACAACGGTTATTTTCAATGAAGTTTAACTTCAATAGATATATTTTTGAAGCTTCTATATAAAAGAAAGAAGATGAACAGAAGAGAAAATAAGAAGGGGAAAGTATAGAATGAAAAGAAAAATTACATTATTGTTCTCCTTTTATTTCTTCATCTTATCTAAGCTAAATTTTTGATATCATCTAGCTTAAGAGAGCTTTAAAATAAGCGTGTACTTATTGTAATCCATTTTAATAAAGGGTTCCAAATTATTTTTATATTATTCTGTAAATTGAGTTTAGGGTGAACTTAGCAGAAAACCTTTGAAGAAAACAAGTTTTGGGTGAGCTTGTATGAAACTCAAGTATTGTATGAGTTTGAGGTGAGGTAAGAAACCTTGTGTTGGAGGTAAACACGTTAAAACTATCAGTACTATAATATTATTATGAAGAGTAAAAAAAAATCCCTTAAGTATTATAAAATGACTAGACGTAAGTCAAAGTTGACCGAATCAAGATAAATCTCTGTATGCAAACTTTTAACTTTGCTATCCTGTAGTCATCCATTTTTGATATACTTTACTTTGATTTTGTTTATATTATTAACTGCATTCATAGAAGTTATTTTACTATATCACTTACATTTTGACATTAATATAATTATTTTATTTATTATAAATTGTTCCATACAAAAGTTCTCCACCTATTAAATTTCGAAAAAGCATTAAATTGTATATATTGGATATCACACCTATTCACTCCCACTACATGTGATTATAGTAACGACAGGTAAGAGGAGTAAGGTGGAAGCAATTTATCACCGGATTGTAAGAGGATAATCCAAATCCATTTATCGTCTATGTTGTGGTTAGGTATCCATTCCATATATTTGGATTGATATTCAATTCAACCATTTTAAACATTAAATTAAAACATATAATTTAAGTGTAAAATATTATTTAAGTGATAAAATTTTTTTTAATTTAATTTTTTAATTTAGTTCCTTATAAATAAAAGTTTTTGTCTCTCATAAAATTGTATTTTTAATTTCATCCTTTATATATAGATTTTTTTTTAATTTAATCATTTATAAATAAAACATTTATCAATAATAGTTTTTCACATATAAATATTTTTTAATTTGATAGATAGGGGTTATTAATAATAATTTTATTTATGAGAGACTAAATTAATAAATACTTGATTTATAAAAAATTAAATTAAAAAGATAATTTTATAAGAAACTACTTTAAAAAATATATTATTTGTGAATAATCAAAATAAGATTTTACGTTATAATTTAATAACACTTATAACTTTATAGTTGATAATTTCTTTTATCAAAATATATTTATTGCATTTTAAAGAAATACTTCTAATTGCTGTTGCTCAGAGAGATTGATAGATGCTTTTTGGATTACAAAAAATCTGCGTTAGGAGTAAATTGCACAATCCAGCAGCTTAAAACGCAAATTACTAGAACTAATACTAAGAACGAATCATATGTAAAATTTAGTTGAGTTGTTTTAATATACTTTATCCAAAAACAAAAGATTGATTTTACAATTTTTCTTGGCTATATATATTTTTTATGGTTAGCATTGGGCCGTATATTTCTATAATAGATCCGCTTTACTTTCCGAAGAGACAGTGCGGAAGATTGGATATATTGTGGTAAAATTACCAGTTCGAACTGCCTAATTGCCAGGTGTTTTTTTTGTTAAATAAATTTAGATGATTGAGATTTGACTTGATTTAAATAATTTAAATTTGATGTTTTATTTTTTATTTTGTAAATTTAATTTTTTTTTGAAATTAACAATTAAAATATTGTTTTTATTCTGTATTTTGTATTTTTAAATAAAAATTAAAAATATTAAATTTAAACCATTTAAATTTAATTTGAATAATCTAAATTAAAATAAATAAAAAATTTTTTAAAAAATGAGTAGGGATCCAGTTTGATAAAATTACTTTAAATAAAAACATATTCCATCAATCGAATTACTCTCGACTATACATTAACTTGATACACATTGCCGCCCCATCATTTTAGAAAGGAGGGTGAAAATTTTACGGTAATATTTATTATGTTTTTATAACTATTATTTAATAATATTTCTATTTTGTATAATTTTTTTACAATAAGACACAAGGGTATTTTTTTATCTATAAAAACTATTTTTATTTGTGTTTTTATTTCTAATTTTTTATGTATTAAACAAGAAATTTGAATATTCTATATTTATAAATTGAATATACATATATCGTATTTAAAAAAATAAAAAAATTAAATGTAAAAAGAAAATATAAATTTATATATACTTCTATTATTTTATGTTACTCTCTTTGTGAATTCATAAATAAGGATTGAATTTAACAAAACGAGACGTATATAAATTCAGCGTAATACACTAATTGTGAGAGTAAATATTTCTAAAGTATGCAAGAAGCAGCGGAGAGTCCATTTCATAGGAAAGATACAAAAGAAAGCTTCCGAAGCTAACCTCTTGATTGAAGGACACTTAGATCCATCAAGAAATTAACAATGGCAGCTGACATTATGTCACTATGTTGCTCACAACCCAATTATCTTCTCCTAACTTGTCTTCACTCAGAACTTGAGCGGCAGAACACTAAAGCAAATGTCACCCACCCCTTCTCCTCCTCTGTTCTCCTTCCTTATTAACCACGTGCTTTCCCAAAATACCTGGTTGCTTTTGCAACAAATATGGCAGTTTTGACACCTGCAGCAACACCCACAACCTTTGGCTTCAAGAAGTTGATGGGAACATTCAGGGTTGATGTACAAAGAGTAGAGAAGAGACCATTGAACGGGCCATTGCTTGCCCCTTTTACAGTTACCTGCTCAAGATTGGACAAGGTGGAGAACGTGGCAATCAGAGTTGAGTTGAGTAATGGGTGGGTTGACTTTTTCCTTATCTTTTTATCGTATTTGTGGTTCTAAAATTATTACAAGAAACTATTTGTCATTTTAACTTCAAGGAATTGTCTTCATAACTGTAACAGTAAACATCACGTTATTCTGACAAGGGACATGTGGAATTAAAGGTTGGAGCAGGAGATGGCATTGATTGATGCCGTTGCTAATAATATTTGCGTGCCACTGTGGAGGCTTTTTGGTGGGGCTTCAGATTCCATACTCACTGATATAACAATTTATTTACTCTCATAAAGAACTGCTTATGACTGTTTATCGTGTGATCTTCCTTCTGATAAAATTGTTTTAGGCTTTTATATCTGCTTTTAACAACAAAAAATTAGTTTTTACTATGAACATTGTCTGCTAGAAAGAAATTTAAGCCAACTTATATGTGCAGATCCCAATTGTTTGTACGACTGAAGCAGCTAAATTGGCTTCAAAGTATCGTGAAGAGGGATTTCAGACCTTAAGGCTCAAAGTGGGAAAGAAACTGAATTCAGACATAGAAGTGCCTCGAGCTATACAGGTTGCCACCCTTATTGTCAATTTATTCTTGATGCTAATGAGGGGTATAGCCCTATGGAAGCTGAGGAAGTTCTTGAGAAATTACACGGTTAAAAGCTACACAGATGAAGATTTCGAAATTATTGTCAAATTGTCACACAAAATAATGCGCACATACCCCAATATACTTTTGTAACTCTATTGCAGAAAGGGGAGTGACTCCTGTTCTATTTGAACAACCGGTTCATGGAGATGAATGGAAGTCTTGGATATGTAAGCGATATAGCAAGAGATGAGTATGGTGTATCTGTTGCACCAGATAATTCCAACATAGGAGGAGGGAATCCGGCGGATGTCATTTACTGTCCCTTTTTGTCGGTACAGTTCAATTTACTTTCAGTCCATTTGAACAATGGAGTTTGCAATGGGTTCATTGACCTAGATACACCTCTTGCTGTCAGAAGATACAATTTTCGAGGGCTGTGAAGGTATTCTCAGACCGGTTTTCAAACTTTAACAATTTTAGTTATTCATATTGAGGGCAGTTAATGTGGTGTTTTTTGCAATTTAATGTTACGAAAGTAATTCTTTGAACAGTTTCAGGTGTCACATATAAGTTCACAAATGCTAGAGGTCATGGTGGGTTCCTTCACTGGGACAACATAGCTTGGTAAGTTGTTATTCTCCTTCTGCAGAAATATGCCAGCGGGTTAGCTCCGCCCTTGAAGAGCCCAGGTGACTCTTGGAATAATCTTCATGGGATAATAATCAATTAACACATTACCTGAAATCATTTAAGCTGTTTAACTACTGTTTAAGCCTTGTGCTTGGTTAGAAAAAAGAATCATGATCGATGATTCTGCCTCCCAGGCACGAGATTGTAAAACAGAAACCCACATTGAACCGCCATATTCCCCATTTTGAATACAAGCCCAAGTAGAATCATTCACTATAAATGTAACATATCATTGGCCTTTGATGAATGACAACTTTTGTGAATTATCTGCTGAGGTTAGAACATCAATTGTTTCAGTGAACTCTTGAATCCAGAAAAGGGTAGATGGAACAGTTGGTGAGCCCTCTCCATAATGAACTTTGTAGCGGATGAATAAATTTAATGGAAGGACGGATGCTCAGATAAGAGAGGTGTGCATTGTGCAGTTATGACATTTGTTGACAGTAATTGCCAGAACAACCATAAGTGAAGATTTCTCTGGCACTACGACTATCTATCTGTTGAAAATTGCTGCAAATTGCAATTATTTGTAGAATCTTCATTCCTCTCCATTTTTCTGGAAAAGAAACTACCCTAGTGTTCCAAGTACTAACTATTTACTTTAAGTCACAGTTTGCAGACTGATTTAGAACCATGGTTTTTTTTTTCACAATAGCTTTCCTCTCTCTGCACACCTACGCATTTCCCCGACATCAGAAATAACATACTATTGCTATTGCTTTATTCTGTGAAGCCTCTCAGGTCTAAGCTATTTCGCACTCTGTTGACAATTGAGAAGGGTGTAATCTCAGCTTTTGGTGAAACTAGAGCAATTATTCATCCCTACATGCCTAAATAATATATGGTTAGTAGATTGCATGCTTCAAGTTCAAAATTATAACCCGCAAATTCACCTCACTAGTTATGGTAAGTACTTCAATAACACTGGCAGAGACAGCTAAAAGGAAATAGTAACAAGAAGAGTTAGGTGTTCATGAATTGGCATTTTGGGTAAATATCATGAAGTAAATAACTTTGATATTCGAACAAAAGAGAGATGGTTGGTCAAATAAAAAAATGAAAAGAAAAAGTAGATGAATCTTGAGAAAAAGCAAAGTTGGATGTTGGTGTTGGGTGCTTTGACTAAGCTAGTGGATATTGATATGTGAGCCGATCATTGTGCAGCACTGTCCATGACAAAATTGACTAATGTGAGCACTGATAAATCATCAATGATCAAGTGAGCATGAAGATTAAAAGTTGACGGTACATAATTTCAAGGTCCCACACACCGCAGCTGCATGCATGATGACAACTACTTTAAATTTGACTTAGAATAGACCAAATTAATGCAGTAAAAACGAATGATGATATGCGTGAATTCGCGCTGATTCGATCTCCCTTTTACTTTTAGCAAATGAATTGTTGTACAAGTGAGTGGATGACCATTGTTGTGTGGCGTGCTTAAAGCACAGTACACTCAACTTTAAAGCTAAACTATGATATTTCCAGTTATGCATTTCAAAATATTAAAATTTAAGAAACATGAGATTTGCACTCAAATGGATTGCATACCTGTGCTCAGAAGTGTACTTTCCTTTTCTATCATCAAGAGGAATATATATATATATATATATTTATATTTATAAGAAGAAGAAAAAAAGCTGGTAGCCAGTGTGAGATTTGCTTCGTTTTCCACGGAGACAAGATATCAATGATAAATGCAGCAAATCTGAACTAAAACTAAACTTTCAAAGATCGGGCACTGCATAGGATGTGAAAAAGTCTCCAATTTGTAGTTTTTCTTTGGATAACAATTTCAGGTTCAAAATATCAAATCTATCCATCTCTCTCTTTCTATAAGGAATCTTAAAGTGATAAGCTGACTGCATTTTTACCACACTAAGTTGGAGTTGAGAAAGTTGCCTTCAAGAGAAGATCAGAGAATGGTCTTAATTAGTTGCTTGTTAGAAATAATTTTACATGGTTAATCATACAACATTCTTCATTATCCAAACCTCAAATTGTATGATGCTCCATCATGATGGCTAGTGATTATGAAATGGATCTCACAAGTCATAAGTTTCCCAGCGCCTGTTATCTTAATCATAAGAGAACATGTGGCTTTATAATAAGAACCATTGCTGGATGTAAACAAATACTCACATCAACATCACCGAAAGGTGCCACGGTAGTCCAAAGTTTGGGTCATCATCCTTGCATGCATAGGAGCAGAGAAAACAATAGGGAAAATAAACGAGAAAATTTTTCCTCTTCTCATGTGAATATACGTGTGGTCATGCTGTTATTAAAAATAAGAGAAACGGGCCCAATAGTTCCCCAAGGAAATGAATGATTTTTTTTTTTTTTATTTCTTCTCTTTTACTACTTAATTCAGAATAGTACTTGAGTGCCAAGACCATAAGATGCAGAATCATGATGCTAGAAATAAATTCTGGTGATTAAAATTACTGGCAAACATAAGAAGATCCAAAAAATTGGGAGAAAATAAACTAAATCTGACAAGAAATTGCAGAATGGCTACATTATTATTTTGCACTTCTTATTACTGATATTTTGTTTTCAGGTTTGGTTGGAGAGTTGGTTTTTTTCTAAAAAGAAAAAGCAAAAAACCACAGTAGCAAATGAAACAGATTAGGCTTCAGCAATTCCACCTTATCTGTTATAACTGGTTTGACCATGAAGCTCCACCGAAAGGTAATATGTCATGCTCCTTGGGACTGACTTTTGGGACACTAATAGTTCTGAAAATCTCTAAAACTGAGCTACTTTTTATGCACATCTTTAAATTTGCAACTTTGAGTTATAAGAGAAAGTAATAAAAGAAAAATTAGAAAATAATCATATAATCTTTACCTCCAGATGCATATATAAGAAAGCAATCTAATTAAGAGAGAGAGAGAGAGAGAAAAGAATCTTTTTCAGCTCACATCTATAAATATTTACTGTTCACTGATTCAATAAGCTGTAGTTTAAGTGCTAAATCTCTGGACTCAGGTAATTTCCTCCTTTTAGAGGTGGGCCAAATCTCTATTTATTCTCCCCTTCCCACACTTCCATCCCACGTTTTCAGATCATTTCTAAATATTAATTTACATATAAATGACATAAGAAAGAATTCCTTTACTTTCTCCCCTCTTTGCCTTTAATATGTTGTATGTTTTTTTTAAAATTATTTTCCACCAAGTTCACACTATAAATATAGAGGAGACTCAATCTAAAATACAACAGTACAGAAGCAGCTCATCATCCCTCTCATTCTCACACTCAAAATCTTAGACATCCTTAGGTGAAAATGAAAGCATCACACGTTGCTCTGTGCACTCTGGTGGTGCTGCTTCTGGCTGAAGTCCAAGTGTCAATGGCAGTAACATGCAGCCCAGTACAGCTGAGCTCATGTGTGAATGCAATAACATCTTCAACTCCCCCATCTAAACTATGCTGCTCCAAGATTAAGGAACAGAAACCTTGCCTCTGCCAATATCTCAAGAATCCCAATCTCAAGAAGTTTGTTGACTCTCCTAATGCCAGAAAAGTTGCTAGCACTTGTGGGACCCCCTTCCCAAGTTGCTAAAATTTAGAAGAGACTTTCTCTGCCTCCATACATTCTACATCTAGATGATGCACAATGTTCTGGCTAGAGACTTGGAGAAGATAATATCATATTTTGTGTGGTCTATCATATATATGTTTTGCTAGAAGTAGAAGCACTAGTTGTAATGGATGTGATGCTGTGGTCCCATGTGATTCCATTTTGTTTCTTGGTGTGTTCTCATCTTATATTACTTGTTGCAAAATGGTGTATTGCATTTATAATTTAAAGCAGTGTCAGCTCATATCTACTTCCTATCACCCTCTCTCTCTCTCTCTCTCTTTTTCTTTTAACCCGAAGCCTCCACTTAAGTTTCTTGTCGGTACTCAGCAGCATCGAAGTTTAATCACAGCTTTCCAATTCACCAACTTACAGAAGCAGCTGTCTAGGTTCTGGATGAATATTTGAAACTAAAATAGAGAAAGAGAAATCAGCCATAGGGTATCCAAGAATACAAGTAGTAGATTCATGATGCATAATATTTAGAAACATCTGTTTAGCAAAACCCCTCTCATGAACTTGATCACTAATTTCACCAGTCCCAAAGACTTCGTGCAATACAAAAGAAAAAGCTAGTTCGTAGGTTGATGTTCGTTAGAATTTTGCGTCATACATTAATAGCGTGTTCTGTTAACTTCTTTGGAAACTTAAAAAACAAATATTAATGGCTTAGAAATTTTCAGCCAAAATATTTTGATAGGTAATTGGCCTGAAGTTTGGCATAAATTCCTATTTTGGTAGGATGAGTATAAATTGTTTGCCTGTTTGTTTGTTTGTTTGTTTTTAAATATTTTCTTTTGGTCAAACGGACATTACAAATCACTCTGAGTAATTCTTGTAGGCTAGATATATATGTTGGCTGCAAAATCTGAAGGTATGAGGCAGGTTCAAAGGATTATAACGAAAGTAAGAAAAATGACACAAAAGTTGCAGACTTGTATGTCCCATTTGCACTTCTGATCTCTTTTTCTGTATAGTGGATATTCTCTTCTCATCCATGGTCAATTTTAAAATAGTATGTAATCCTTTTTTTTTTTAAATAAATATAGTGTGTAAAAGTTTTTCGATCATGGCGTCATTGATAAATAATTTGAAGGTTGTTGTCCAAAAGCCTTGGAAGAAAATCACAGTGCTTGAGTTTAACAGTTTCTAATGCGGTCATTCCATGGCCACGTACAGACTGGACCACTTCAATTAACACACTTTGCTGCGAACTACCTCAAGAAAAATTATATTTGATTAATTTTTAGAATATAGCCAAAATTATGATACTTTTACCCATTTTTCCCCTTTTACTTGGGGCTCATATACACTTGACTTTCATCTGGCTTTTATTACAATTTTTTTTCATTTTAAAGCAATTAAATATAAGATATCCACCTAAATCATTTAAGCCTGAATAGCATTTACAAATGAGATTATTTTATTGGTAATAATTACATATTAATACTATACATTGAAATATAATTTTCTTCTGTAGACAAAATAATGTTATGGGAACTTTATTCCACATTGGTAAATCATAGTGAGCCTGTAAATCTAGCTTGCATACTAAAGAAACTGCAGCACTTGGGCATTCTCAGATTGAGGAAACTTATGATCTAATCTTTAAGTTACTAGCCCATTTAGTATCCAGAAGTCTTTACTTGTCACATTTATCATATCTTTATAATCATTATTCAATATTTTTTTTAATTACCTTTTTAAAGTAGTATTATAAAGGTCATTTTTTATCTTTTTTTTTTTATTTTCATTTTTATTTCTAACTTTTTGTATCCCAAACAGCTTTAAGAGTAAGATGAAACTACAATCTATTAACTACAGAGGTGATAACAAACACCTGTTAATGACTAATATTATTAACTCTCAAAATTCAACACAGTTCTCTACAAATACCTTCAGATTCTTAGATGTCAAAAGCAAAATAAGTACTGATCATTTTAGAAGAGAAGTTCGGCTTCCGAAAGGAATATACCCTTTTCCCTCGGTGGTCCATGTACCTCCATAGCAAAGAAGTCCAGCCAGCTAATATCACCACCCTTCTGCCACTGACACTGCCACCAGCTCACTACACACTCTTCCAATCATTATTTTAAGAGTTACCACTTATTTTACAATTAGTATAATATTGAACAAGATTTCCATCCAGAGATAGACAAAATTGTACCTTGTAAATACAGCAAAATCAAAATATCACCCATTTTCCTCCATATCACAACATCATTATCTGTAGTAGTCAAGTCTAAAAATTTAAGGGACCTAATTACTATTTAACTGAATAAGCTTGGTCAGTGCCTTGATCCCACATATTTTCCCGGTGATTACCCATAGCCACAACTATTTTTTATGTATGTTTAGTTTCTTCTCCCTTTCCCGTTAGAGCCTTCCTCAATTCCTTTTCTGTGATGGTTTTCCTTTTTCCCATACGGCACAACTTTTTTCATTTTCCAACTTCACTTTAGTAATATCTATTTCATTCTTCACCTGAGATTAGCTGCTCCGTCTTTTGTATGTAAGTCCATCAGTCCCTATAGATGAATGGACTTTTACCAAGTTTGCACCAAGCAATGAACATGGAAACCTCAGGGCATTTCATCTCATCAATTCACCTGTGGTATGTGCCATGTGATATAAAGAACTCGTAATCTGGGTGGTTCACCTGAAGCAGTCTCAACCAGTTATCTGCTGCCTGCAACTCCATTTTGCATCCAAATTGACCCCTTTAACTTATACGAAGCCATTGCAAAAGTGGGTAAGGAAATCCTTGGTACACCATCCATCTCACTGGGATAAACCAATGTTGGAGCCCTAGTACCTCCACTTCCTGCAAAATTTAATGATGTTCCATGCCAACTAAAATTACCTTTCACAATTTAAAAAGCAATTGATTGTTTTTTCTTAACAGCTGAGATCACTTCAACCAGCTAATTGAGTAATGCATTGGTAGAATCATTTTCTTCTCCTTTTCACTTATTTGTCAATTTCAAACTACTTTCGCCTTTCCTACATTGCATGCTTCCCTATCACATCATTGGTTATTAGAAGACTTAAAAAGGTGGGTAAATTTAGTTACAGATCACTGACTGCATGCCATTTGGCAAATTCCTATTTCCAGATCATATTTGATGACAAAAAGGGAATCATTTGGTTCTGTGAATTTTCTATTTCTTACAGGTAAAGAAGCAGGAAAAGAGAAAATTATTTTAAATTGCCCGAGAATATTCAACAATAACAAGCCAAAATTAATGCTTAACCTTTATTACTGAGGCCTAAAATGCAATTGCAGGACATGACATAGGATTAGAAATCCATGATTACCAGTCAAGGGCGTATGGAGCTTATGGTAAGTTAGAAAGCAGGCATCCAAATCTTTTAATGTTGGACCTGTGGGTATTCTATAGATAGGATACCTAGAAAACAACATCAGAAATTGTTAATTGACACAAAAGATCAGCATAAAACCATTAGATCAAGTTAGTCTCACCATGCCACAGACATCCAACTCTCTGGCGATAAATCACAACTTCTCAATGACTTGAGAGGCCAGGATACTGTCCTGCAAGATCTATTATCTGTCCAAATTTTATAAATATGAGATGCACCGCTTAAACTAAGCACAAATATATCACACATTAATTAAGATAAGTACTGGCCTTGTCAGCTAACGGTTCACGCCTATATGGAAGATCTTGCTCAAAATACTCAAAAAGCAGATCTTGACGGTTCCCAGTTTGACTTTCATCGCTGAAAAATTCTTCTTGCACTGCATTGTGTTTATTTTCTACAGACAGCCGGTTCATTTGAAAAGAGACATCACCAACCAAACATTGACTACTCCTCTGAGCTGTAGAAAGTTGAATTCTTTTTTCAAATTCATAATCACTGCTTCCATCGCTACTCGAATCTCTGTAGTAATCACCATCACTATCTTCTCCAGTGTACCTATAATTACAATTCCATAACCTTAAAAATTGCTTTGAAGTGGATAGAATGAGTTAATATAGTATGAAAGTAGTAAAAATAATTTCACAAATGCAGACTCACATTCAACACTATACAAAACTTGGGTAGATATATAGTGTGTTTGGATGAGTGGTGGGGAGCTTGAAAATCCGGTTTGTCAATCATGGTTATGTAGAAGCAACAAATTGTTGCTTTGTCTGAAACGTGGTTTGAGAGATAGAAACGGTTATCCAAACATACACGTATAAGTACAACATATTTAAACCCAACTCACTTTCTAATATAACAGGTTATAATCTCATTTTAACTATTGCACGTCCCATATCTACGGCAATCACAAATTTATGAAACTAAAAATACATATCTCTTACTCTTTTCCTTTCACCTCTCAAGCAGCACTGCCAAGCATAAACATACTGCCTAAACTCAGTTGAACCATCGTATGTGACAAACAGATGATAGAGAGTAGAGAGACAGAAGAAGAAAGCTGCATCTATCAACAATAAAACTGTACAACGTTTTTTGGTGGTCAGTGTTGTCTCAAAACTGCAAATTCTTATGAATATGGGAAAAAATGATTCCACATATGAAATGTCAATACCTTGACTTAGCATTTGATTTCTTAGCAGATTGACCATATAGTTGAATACCCGACAAATAAGGCACATAATATTGAACAACGGATTCACTTTGTTCAAATAGCAAAGGTACTCCTGCCCCATAAGCACTCGACTCCTTCAACGAATCCCAGAGATCATGCAAGGTGAAGTAAGACTGGTATTCCACATCACAGGTCCTCCAACCTCTCATTGTTGTCTATACCCACAAATAAAAAAAGGAGTCATAAATCATATGGTGAAAATAATAGAAATTCTAAAACTCAAATATTTTGGCCGCCCATTTAAAATTACGCAGTTCAATGAAAAGGATGAAAGTCCTGAATTTTATTCATATTCCATCGGCAGTCACATAGTGAAAATCAGACTAAACCCTACAAATGGAGTTTATCGTACCATCAACTTCCAAAAAGCTATAATTAACACCCAAGTCTCAAAACAAAGAAGAGGAAATATGAGATCAACCTTAGAGAAGTACTGAGCAGAGACCAATGGCGTTGTAGACTCCAGGAACCTATCAATATTATTAGCAGGCTGTACAGATGGATGTTTAGAATTCCTGTTCTCGGAAGCAACAACTTCGCTGTTTGAAGTTGAATCGACACAATCGCTGTCCCCATTCTTAGCTCTCTGAGCTAGTTTACGCTGATTCTGGTTCTTTCTTGCCTTCACTGGAATGTAAAACCGATCCTCACCACGAAGACTCCCAAACTGCAAGATAGTCCCCAGCATTTTTTAAAGCCTACAGAGTAGCTTCTCCTCCGTTTAGTTGCTAAGAAAATGGAGGAAAGTACTGGATGATTGAAAAAGAGAAGGCCAAATCTATTGTTTTGACTACATTTTTTATAGCCCCAGATAAACGTACCCACTAACCAGAAAGAAGCGAAGAAAACACAGATGAATTAGTTATGTGTTGAGAAATATGAGCCTCTCAACCCCAATGTATGTATATTTTGTCAGTAGAGGATCAATAAGAAAACAGGGGCAGTTGATCAGAAACCAAACACCCGATCCCACTCTAAAAAATACCAAACCGCATTAAGAGATAACAGCAGAAAAATAATGAGATGACGCAAAATTTCATAAACTTGGAACGAAGGAGAATGGTTGAAAGGCAGGAGGGGAGCGTTTGAAAGCGAAGACAAGAACAGGGGATTGAGGAAGAGTGCTTAGTTTTTTAGGAAATTAAGGAAGTCGAGGGTTTTTGGAGGGAAGGGTAAGGCGTTTGGTTGAATTAAATTAGAGAGGAGGAGAGAAGAGTTAAATTTGTTTTTTTTTTAAATTAAAAGGTTTTGAAAGAAAAGGGTGGAGTGGGATATTTTTAAAAGTTTAATTTATTTTTTTATTTTTTATTATTTTTAATATATTAATATTTAATAAAAAATAAGATATTATTTTTTATTAGAAATTAAAAATAAAAAAATTAAAATTTATAATTTTTTTAAAATTATTGATATAAATAATTTTTTATATTAAAAAAAATTAAAATAATATAAAAGATAAATTTGTCTAAACATAATTACTTTTTTTTTCCTCTCTTTCTGAACCAAACAATAATTTCTCCTTTTCTCTCCTCTCTTCCTTTTCAACTAAACAAAACTCATTAAAACCTCTCTCCTCTCCTCCTCCGCCATTGAATCAAACGAAGCCTGATGGAAATAACAGAGTGACGCTGAAGGAAGAGGTTCAACATTCAACAGCGAAACCGTCTAACAAACACAGACGAATGCAGAGCAACTTGGTGCCCCAAACAGGTTTTTTATTATTTCTTGAAGGGAGAACTAGAGACAAGAAGTTCAAAAAATTTATTTTAGAGAGCCTATTATCGTATCACTAGTTTTAATTACAGTTAATGATAGTATATTTTAAAATAATAATAACAAATCTTGTAAAATATATATTTTTTTAATTTTAGATCTTTATTTATAATTCTTTCTTTAATGATTCCTATAAAATAGTTTTTTTTTTAATTTTAGATCTTTATTTGTAAATTATTATTTAAATAGTAAGGAGATTATCTAATTTGATATATTTTTATTTTAAAATGAAATATACACTATATAATTTTTAATTTTTTATAAGAAAATATTATGATTATTTAAAAAAGCAAATTTCCATCAATTAATAATGCTAGTAACTAATTAATCCACTTTTTTTCTTTTCATATTTTTTCTATAAATATTACCATTACTATGTGTGACATATTTGAATGATACTAGATCTTTTGCATTGTACACAAAAAAATAATATAAAAAGTTGAAAATATAGATAAAATCTACTATCTATTTTCTTACTCACCTTTTTTTTTTTGTTAAAATAATAGCATCAATTTACTTTTAGTATACTTTGTTATTTATATACTATTTAATAAAATAGAATTAAATCATATAATTTAGGCTCACGCGGCATTTCATTTATGTAATAACGTTTTGGTAGATCCTAGAGGTGCACACCCAACCCACTTTGACTTAATTATATCAAGTTAGGTTATGTAGGACCTAAAAAAAATGATTAGATAGGACTAACCATGATAGCAAAATTTGCCTTACCTATAAGAGTAATATGTAATTTTATAAAAATTCATATAAAAATTTTATTAAGTTTTAGAATCATTTTTAAATTTTTACTAAAAAAGACTTGGTCAAGTTCGCCAAACCCAACCTTCTCTAATCCAATACCATCACAAATTCATACTTATCGAGTTAAGTCAATCACTAAGCCTATAATATCCAACCCTATTTGACTCACGACTCACGTACACCCTTAATAAATTACATGGTCTATTACTCATTATAGTAATATCACATAAATGAAATATTATGTAGGACTCATATTCCATTACTCACGCCAATAGTATAATATAAGTAGAGTTATGTATGGGGTCCAATCATATAATTTGACTATAGTTTATAAATAGTATATAAATAATGTAGTATACAAAGTGTAAGTAAAAAAGTCCACTTGCCTTATAGTAAAATGCATTAGAAAATGCAAAACAATAAGGTCACTTTGGTAATTAGATTTTGGCTAATGAAAAAGGAAAAGAATAGGATTCCATTATAAAAAGGTTGTTTGGTTGCAAGATTTGGTTTTCTTTTCCATTCTTAAAATGCATCATAATAAAGTCACTATAATACTATGAAAAATGAAATGCTAGATGGAATCCTGGTATATAATTTTATTCTATTTTTGTAGATAATGTGTAAATGACATAATATACAAAGTGTAAGTAAAAATTCCACTTGCTTCATAGTAAAATGCATAAAGAAATGCAAAACAATGAGATTATTTTGATAGTTGGATTTTGGCCCATGGAAAAAGAAAGGAAATAAGATTCCATCATAAAAAATTGTGTGGTTGTAAGATTTGGCTTTTTTTTCCATGTGACTTTTCTCCCATTTAATGGAATTAGAACTCTCTCCATATTGATGGAATTCACCCTAATGGAGAGAAATAAAACTTTTTTAGATAAAAATACCCTTAAACTTAACCTTTATTTCACCACCACTATTATCATCATTGCTTCTATTATTGCCATTGTTGCCATTGCCTCTGTCATCGTTGCTATCACTAATGCTATTATTATCGTTGTTACTATCACCATTATTGTTATTGCTACTACTACAAGAAAAAATTTAACTTATTAGTTTTGTTACGCTAGAGGCATTATAGTCATTTATTCAAATTTTTTTCATTGTTGTATTATTTTTTTAAACCAAATATAAGAAATGACTAAAATGTCCATTCATTTTCGTCAAACATAATTTTGGGCGATAGAATTTTATTCCATTAATGTCTATTTTAATTTCTTTTCTTATTTCCATTCACATATCCAATTATTTTAGTAACCAAATGAGTCTAATATGCTTCGCAACTCTCTGATTTCCGCCCAAAGATGGATGGATTAATGTAGGGACTAGGGGGATTCCATAGAGATGCCTTTTGCCTCAATCTTTTCCATTTCTTCTTATTTTTGCAAATCAAACAAAGGAAAAGGTCCATCCATCCACCAAAATCCTTCCCTTTCCTTTCATTTCCTTTTTAATCACCTCAACCAAATAAGGCATTAAAGTTTGAAAAAATTAAAGTTAAAAATCTCAAGTTAAAGATACTTATATTAAAAGATTTTAAATTTTAAAATTATTCTTACAAGAACCAAAAAAATTAAATTGTATAAAAAAAATTAGTTTAACACTTCAGGTTAAATTTTTTTATCTTTAGATTCTTTTACATAATTTTAAAATTTAACAAATTTTTAATACAAATATATTTAATTTAGAATCATCAACTACAATTTTCTCATAAAAGTTTGAATCTAACTCCTAAAATTATTTAAGTTTTGTGCATCTACTTTAATTTAAATTTAAAAATAGATAGATATTATTAAATATTAATTATAAAAATATAACATTTACTGTATATACACAATATAAAAAGAATCCTTTCACATTCCAAGTAAACAAGCAGTTATAAAGTTTTTCGACGATTAGTGATTTTAGCTTGGTATTAAAGTCTTAACAGCAAAGAAAGAGTAGGTGGAATATGTGTGCACTGTGCAAATTAAGCAAGAAGCTAGCCCATTCTTGTATTGTCTATTAAAAATGTAATTATTTACTATCAATGCACTTAATAAAATTAGGCAAAAACTTTTTTTTTTTTTTAAATACTTTAATATTGTGAAGAGTAAGAGAGTAATTAGTTTGACAGCCAATTATAATTGAATGATATAAAAGAGAAAGATATATAAAATATAGATAGATGAGATAAAAAATAATGTTTGTATCTTTATTTTTTAAAAAATATAATAATAAATAATAAAATATTATATAAATTATATTAAAAAAATACATTCACCTCACAAATGCCGAGTTGATTGTTACAAATAGGGACAAGACATAATCTTATGACTTAGGCCTTTTCAGTAGCAAGAAATAGTGAGGGAAAATTTGAAGGAAAAGGAAAAAGTTTGAGAAAATGTTAGTTTTATTCTTTTAATTGTCATTCAATCATTATTTAATATTCTCTAATAATAATTATTTAATTATTACAAGTAAAGATATTATGGATATTTTTTAATTACAAAATTATTTTTTTACTTTTCATCTCTATTTCCATCTCTCTATTCTCATCCACCAAACGGGCCCTTACATTCAGATTATGAAATAAGTGGGGCCCTCTAGGTTTTGCTATATTTCCATTTAAAAGCATATCACAAAACGGGCCGTCATTTGTACACTCATTGGCTCAGATTTTATGAAATGTACTGGGGCCCTACAAACTCTAGGTTTTGCTATATTTCCATTTAAAAGCATATCAAAGGGTCCGTGGAGCATATTCTTTGTGACATTGTGAAAAAATATTCCCATTGCGAGGGGACATGGTCAAATGTTGACAACCATTTCAATCAAGAATATTCACCAAAAAGAAATATTCTTCTTTCTCATCCTCTTACCAAGTATAACTATTGATATTGTTGCTTCAATTCCATGCCCAAAAAAAAAAAATTATTGAGACCTTGCAATGGATAGAATCACCTTAATTTAGCTACATTGATTATTGTAGATTAATCTTTATTAACATAGCTGTGGAGGGGGAATTATCCCACTTCCACCAAGTTGCATGGGAAAACTAGCATGACCCAAACTTCGGTGATTGTTTGCTAAATGAATTCTAAAAGTCAGCACTGAAGAGTGCTAGGTCGATTTTTTTTACTTTTATAAATTTATGCAAAATAAATTTGATTATTATACATACAAATTTTAAAATGATTCAATGATGGAAGATCTCAACTTTCTAAAATATCAAAGTCTCCTAAGCAAAATTTTGTTCGA
This sequence comes from Erythrophleum fordii, assembly GCA_032878935.1. Classification (NCBI taxonomy): domain Eukaryota; kingdom Viridiplantae; phylum Streptophyta; class Magnoliopsida; order Fabales; family Fabaceae; genus Erythrophleum; species Erythrophleum fordii. The sequence goes on from JAVQMF010000054.1 coordinate 48,732,831, forward strand.
AAACTAGTTTGAGCCCCTCTGATCTAATTGAGAACTAAGATGATAGTTTTAAACTAATTGACTGAAAAATACATGCTTATTGTGAAAGATTATACATATATATATATATATATATACACAGAGAGAGAGAGAGAGAGAGAGAGAGGAAGAAGAAGAAGAAGAAGAAGAAGCAGCAGCAGCATATAATTGATCCAATAAAGATTCTCAGCACAATACATTGAAATGCTCTGTGGACGTTCAAGCTTTTAGTGAAGTACTTTCTTGCAAACATCAGAATGCGCAGCCCATCAGACTGGGCTCTAAATGGAACAGGGATGACAGTACTTCGAAAAATTTTAATTATACACAATGGTTGCAAGTGGGCCGGAGTTGTATGATTTTATTTGATGGCTCTGCAATATTTTCTTGATCTAGCCGTAGTGATGAAATTTATCTGACTAAAGAAATTTAAAAAAAGGACAAGGGTCGATAATATTGCTTACTGTTCATTTCATGACGTCTTCTAGTGTCATATTTAGTTTAGAAGTATATGAAGGAACTCTGTTGATGGTTTAATATATATATAAAAAATAAAGAATAAAAATAAAATAAAACAATTTTTGTATTTTTATTTTAAAAAGTAATAATTAAAAATTATAATAACAATTACACATAATTTTGTTCCTTTTATTTTTTATTGAGATATTAATGGATTTAGTTTATTTCAATTCTCACTCCTCTCCTTATTTTTATTTTTATTTTTCAATTCCTCTTATTATTACTTGTTTTTTCCTTTCTCTTTACTTCTAATTTAATACTTAATTGATGAAATTAATAAAATTTGGAATAGAAAGAATCCATCCTCAAAGCAGTTAGGCAACATAACGAGGCACCTTCCAATTACACGTTGTCGTAACAGCTTGGCAAATCAATGCCTAAAAGTTAAGGTAATCATGAACATTCTGGTATTAGGCTTTATAAAGTGTAGTAACTACATTGATCGCCATTATTACAAATGACTAACTCATAAAACAAGAGAGAGCGAAATTTCAGTATCACTGGAAGTAGTGACCTTTTGCCACTGACCTTCTTGTAAGTCCAGGGAAGAGTTGAATACAAGAGACAGTAGCAACCTTACCATTATAATGGAAAAACCAAGAATATTTCCAACAAATAACAAAACAAGCAGCGTATATCAAAGTGTTTTTTTTATGTCTTCACATAATAATCATCAGGCAGGTATGAACTCTGTGGCATTAATTGTACTCACTACTTTGGAGCCCAGGTAACAGCACTTTCAGCTCTTGTACCTCTTAATGCTCTCAAGCCTATCCAACACTACAGCCATGGAAGGTCTCATGTCTCTGTGGCGTTGCAGACAGCTAAATGCCAACTCCGCCACTGCCCTAATTGTTTGATTTATCCAGTCGTCTGATTCAAATCCAAGAGCAGGATCAACAAGGCTCTGGAGTTGTCCACCACGGATTTTATCGATGGCAAAGTCAGAAAGACAGGGATGTTCATCATCCTCAAAAAATGCTGGCTGGGATGATATCAGCTCAATCAGCACTACTCCATAGCTATATACATCACTCTTATCAGAAAGATGGCAATGCTCATAATACTCTGGATCAATATAACCAGGAGTCCCAGCAGGATCAGTTGTGATATGGGTAAAACCTAGAGGGAAAAGGTGTGACAGTCCATAGTCTGCAACTTTAGCATTGGAACTGTTGTCAAGCAGAATATTACTGGTTTTCACATCACGGTGTATTATATTTTTAGAATGGAGATAAGCCAATGCACTTGCAGTTTGTATAGCAATATTTAATCGAGTATTCCAGGGGAGTGCGCCTTGTTGCAGCAGGGCATCCAGAAGACATTTAGCAAGAGTTCCGTTGGAAATGTATTCCTGCACTAGAAGTAGTTCACTGGTTTGAGAAGAGGTGCAGCCATACAGTCGGACAAGGTTTTCATGGCTCACGTAAGTTAACATTGAAACTTCACTTATGAGCTTTTTAAGTTTCTCGCTCTGAAGCTTCTCATCGTGTAACCTCAGGGTCTTGAACTTGTCCTCATGTAACTGCTTTATTGCAACAGGATGCCCATCGTTAAGAAATCCTGTAATATGAACAAAAATTCAGTAAGTATCTCCTTATACAATCTCATTTTTCTATTCGGCTAATATTGTCATAATGAAGCAGCCAGGGTACCAGCTGTTTAGAACTAACAAACTGTCTCATGACTTTGGCAGCATGCTAAAAATTTTAATAGACCCGGCAGAATTTAGAATTGAAAATATTATTTGCATGAAAAGTTTATGACAAAATATGAAGTCTCATTTAGCTGCAGGCTTCCTATTTAAAAGATTTAATTGAACAAGTTCTGTTGGGACTTGTACACTTTCAAACCCCAAATTCTTGTAATCAATCTTAAAAATCTTTCAGGTTGAATGTTGTAGTAAACCTGGCTGAGCCTGCATGGTCATGAAAAATATTTCTGTAGTACAAATCAAAATCTCTTGTTTTCTATTATTTACAAAATCCCATTTTGCGATGGAGCAACTGATTTAAATCAACAATTTGACAATTTCTGACATTATAGAAATCATGAACAACAAATTCCCCCTAATAATTCATCTTATCATCATAAAAAGAGATCCTTTTCCCAATATAGCTGGTCTTTTCTCTCACCCGAGACAGTAATTTCATTTTGTTTTCAACAATTGGTCCACCACTAATCTCGTCGCCTGTTATAAATACAGGCACATCGCATTCTGCATATTTGTCCTCTAAATTCAAATTCATTATGCCTCTCATCACTTTACGATCAGTAATCTACAGCCTACAACTAACCTAATGATAAATTGATAATATTCCCATTCAAGCATTCTCTCCTTCTTTCTCAGCATTTTACTGAATCAATGTACTTGACATCTTGCTTTGAAATCCACTATCATTGCAGTTCTTTAGTTTAATGTTTCTTATATCTTACACAGTGATTGGTACCATTTACAAAAATGATATCTATTCTATCATCTTGTAACAGAAAACCTAAAGGTTAATTGTTTGCGGGTGTAATTTTTTTCAGAAGATATAAAAAGGGAGGTATCAGTGCATGTATCGCAATACAATAGACTCAACACTGTATAAGATGTACTTAGAAGGATGATCGATGATGCTAAAAGGTTCGAAGTAAATTTTTAAGAAAACCAGATTTCAATCATTATAGCATGCATTAAAAATTATAAAAAAAAAAAAAAGCTGATCAGAAATATTGAAAGTCGAAATACAGCGGATTTTCTTACCAAGGTATACTGTCCCATATTTCCCTCTCCCAAGTTGTCTATTGTAGTCAAAATTGTTGGTGGCTTTTTGAAGTTCAGAATACTTGAATATTTTACTTCTGTTGCCGTGGCTGCGCAGCGCCTCAGATTGAACATGGCTGATCGGTGCCTCAGGAGCCACAGGCACTAATTGACTACCCTTCACCTCAGAACTCTTAGGTACCGAAACATCGTTTTCAGTTACACTGGGTACGAAACATTGAGATATAAACGAGAAGATTTGCATTGTTACCGCATATGATCAGTGCCCCAACGTTTAGTCCAAAATGCTAGAACTGAAGGGATTAGAGTCCATTTGATTTCAGTTAGGGGGCAAATGGAAAAATTCATAACATACTAAAATTCACATAAAAATGGTTCCTCTTAGTCATTACAAAGAAACCAAAGTCATCAACAGGCAAGAAATAGTTGAATCAACAACGACGTTTAGAGGTAAGCATGCTATTTGAGAGGGTCTCACCTTGGAAACTCGGTGATCTAAAAATTCATTCACCAAAATAACAGTTTTGTTGTCGTTCTATGAATCTGAAAACTTGGAGGATCAAAAGGAATTCTGATTTGCTGCAAGAACAAAGGGGAGGGATTAGGGTGCGTTTGGTTGAAGAAGATAATGTGATATTTCCAGGAACATTTTCAATTTTTTTTTTCCTCCAGCTATACACGCCCTTAATGGGGCCGATACGCGTAAAAAGAGAGAAAAGAAAAAAGAAATAGATAAAGATAACACAGTACCATTAATCGAAGGGAAGGAAGGAAAGAAGAAGCAGCACTATAAATCGAAGGAAGGAGCGGATGAAAGCCAAGCGAAGGCGCACGATTAATAGTAATAATAATATCCTTAAAAAAATAAATATTTAATTGCACACTTATTTTTAAAATTTATTTAAATTTTAATTTAGTCTCCACATTTTTCATTTCCAACGTATTGGCAACTTATCGTGCTTGGGGTGATCAACAAAGAAAAAGAGTTATTTATTGACTAAAATATACTTAATATTTTTTATTTAAAAAATTATATTTGACTATTTTATTTAATTTTTATCAATAAAATTAATTTCTATACAATATGTTTTTTTAAACAAAATTATTTTTAAATTATTTTTATTATTGAGTTAAAAATAAAATTAAAGTTTTATGTTAAAATTTAATATCAATTTAAATATTTTTATTATTATATTAAATATAAAATTATAGTTTTATGTTATATAAAAGATTAATTTTTTGAATAAAATAAATTAGAATACAATTTTTTGTAATATATATTAAAATGTTAAAAAAATTAAAGATAATTTTTTAAAATAAATAAAGTATAATTTTATCAACTATCAAAAAAGTAATATAATTTATTGAGCCGGCATGTTCGTTTATGGCTTGTAAAATTACTACATGTACTAAAAAGGGTATTAAAACTTATCCTTAACACTTAGATCTTTTTTTTTCCTTTTTGAAATTTAAAATCCTATACTAGAGTCTGCCAAGTTATGCGATATATTTATATAACAAATAAAAGATTGCTGATGCTCTTGTTGTTTTATCCATGTATCACATGATTATATATTTAGGACATATTTGGTAAATGGGATGGAAAGAAAAAAAAAAAAGTAAAAATTTGTACTCTTAAAATTATGTTTTTATTTTTATCTTGAACTTTTTATGTATTAAGGTGTTCTATGCTCTTGCAAGAAAATGGATCATTTTTTCGTTTGAAATTGGAAAGATAAACACAAAAAATATGAAACGCGGTGAAGTCCGCTTAAATAGTTTACTTTAATGTATGAGTTCTATAGGGAAGAAAATGTATGAGTTTTACATATTTAATATAAAAAAAAAAAATTAAAGAGAATGCAAATTCAGGTACTTCTGCCTTGCTCCGCAATGACTGGTTCTTGCAAACGTTTCACGACCATCACCCTCGCAAGACTTGTACCCCCCCTTGCTTGCGTGTTTGAGTGAAACAAGGGGACTTGATCCCCTGCTGCTCCATCTGTTTCTAGACACACACAAAATAAAAAAAAAGAAAACTGTTCTTGATTCCTCCTCCTCCATTTGCTCTATCTTAATTTAACTTAAATGACTTAGATTTAGATTCTTTATTTTTATTTTTATTTTTATTTTTATTTTTATTATTTATCATTTTTATTTTAACATATTTTTTATTTTAAAAATAAACACAAGATAAAAATTAGTTTTATCTTCTTTTAAAATAAATGAAATAAATAGTTGAAATAAAAAAAATGTAAAAAATAAAATCTAAACAATTTAAAATAAATTCTGAACAACTCAAATTTAGTTAAAAAAAAAAAAAACCCGGAACGGACTTCAGCTTTTAATTTCTTTCATTCACTATATGTAAAGTCGTCTTTTTGTGCGGGTGTGGGTATGTGTGTCGGCGATTGAATCATTTTCCACCTACTCATTTTGTTGTACTTTCTTCTTTTATATGCATTTTTTTATACTGTATAAATAGGGTATCGCAGTACTGATGTAGTCAAATTATAGAAGCTTTTTTAGGGCTCAGAATCACCGGATGATCATGCATACATTCATGTCTTTTTGTTGATTTAACCGCTTCATTCAAGCTTCCTTCAGGTCTCTTTTTTAAATTGATTAAAAAAAAAAATCAAAAGCTGCACCTTTACATCTTGTGTTCCTTAATGCGTTAGTTTTACTTACAAGACAAACCCAAATCAAACCCTTTCTTTTCATCGCGCACTTCACTTTAATGATCAAGTATTCTTTATTTAAGATTGATCATGATCATCTCATAATATGGGTTAGAGTATTCTGGTTAGTGGGGTATACTATTATTTTATTTACATGATTTTTAAATTTAAATAAATATAAAACTGTTAAGTGATTTTAAGGGGATCACTTTAGTGGTTAAACAAGTGACTTGTGTTTGGGTTTAAATTTTGAAATTAATAACCAAATAAATCTATCCTCGTAGATATACCAAGCGTTGAAAAATCACTTGAGAAGGTTCATAATTGTCAATAGGCAAAATGGAGGATCCGGTTGTTGTCATTAGATATACCAAGTACCCTTTAGCCAAAAAAAAGAAAAAAGAATTAATTTGCACGTTTTATTGTATTGAGATGGAAATAGGAAACCCAGTGGTAGTTTCCTTTCCTAGGTTATATCCTGGGCCCGTTTTTGTTCATTGCCCCGTGAAGTTGCATTCAATTACCTTTAAATTTGTATAGCCTTCAGTTTCATAGTCAACAGCTCCCTCTTTCTCTTGCTGTGTTTCCATGTTCAAGTGCAACAGTATCGTATCATATTTTTCTCCGTAAAATATAGACTTGGGGTCTCTACTCAGCAGTCAAAGGATGAGCAGTTATTTCTTTAAATTTAGACTATTTAAATTTAATTTGGATAATTTAAATTTAATATTAATATTTAATATTTTTAATTTAAATTATTATTATTTTTAAAATTTATATTTAAAATATTATTTTTATTTTTATTTTATATTTTTTAAAATAAATAAAATATAAAAATATAAAAAATTAAAAATATCAAATTTAAATTATTCAATTTTAATCTAAATAATTAAAATCAAGATGAGTAAAAAAAAGATGAGTCGGGATCTGTTTCGTAAAATATATACTCACGGGAACCCTCTCCATCACTTTGTTCTTAACCTTCCGCTGCATTACCATATCCTAACTCTGACATCGTACCTCTTTCCTCCATGGCCATGGACGTCAAATTGGATTCTCATACTTCCTTCCTTACACTCATAATACTCACCATCTCCTTCTTCTCAGTACAATCCCACAGCAATGAAGCTAGCACTTACTTGAGGTGCAATCACACTTACAACTGTGGAGCTATTAAGAACATCGCTTACCCTTTCTGGGGACAGGATCGACCCCGTTATTGTGGTAGTAGCAACCAGTCCGAGCTTACGTGCGTTGATGAAACCACCTTCATGAAAGTGGGCCAACAAAGATTCAGGGTGGTTTCGATTAACCCAGAATTTTACTCCATGAAATTGGTACAAACTGATCTCTCAGTTGCTTGTCCTTGGCATTTTACTAACACTTCCTTGGATCCTAGTTTCCTCCGCTACGATAATTTGTCAATTCAGAACTTAATTATATTCTACGACTGCCCCCCTCAAGTTTCAAGCACAAACAATATAACTTGCAATCATGATCAAAGGGATGAAGTTGCTTTTTATGCGAAGCAAGAAGAGCCGCAGAAATGGCAAAAGCTTTTGACATGTAAGGTTCATATTCAAATTCTGGCTCAAGGTGGGATTCCTGAGGTTAAAGAAATGGATTGGCTGAACAGATCTTTAAGTAATGGGTTCGTTGTTCAGTATATTGCAGACTGGGTTCACTGCTCAGCATGCAATTTGTCCGGAGGAATATGTGGGACTGGGAAAGATGATGCTTCTCGGTTTTCCTGTCATTGCCAGAACGGGATCCATGCCTATTCCTGTCCTAGAAGTACGCTTACTTTCTTTTTCTTTTCTCTTCTCACTATTTTGACTTCATTGCTTTTTTCCAACTTAAACCCCAATCTCCTTCTCTTATTTCATAATCATTGGCTGGCATGTAGATATGGGTTTAAGAAAAAAAAATTCCATACAATTTGTTGTACTCAATAGGATGAAGATGAAGATGGAGGAAGCTACTTGCTTCATACCAATAGGAAAAGCATAGAAATTAATTAGTTTAACAAAGCAGAGGCAGGAACTGCAATTTTGTCTATCAAAAGTCCGGAACCTACAATTAGGTGGGGATGTTGAAACCTTCAAAGTCGTTTATTTCTACTTTGGCAGGTAGGAAAAAACGAAGGCCATTCTGAATAAAAAGCCATAGTGGTTGATTAGTCATATTTCCAGACTTCAAGTCTTCTAGTGCACTTCTTTGATGGTCCCCTGCAGGAAGGAAAAATCTTATACAACACCCACTGTACGCTCCAATCTGAAGCGTCATTAAATATAAACTTTTTTCTACACATTAACTTCAACATGTACCTTTACTTGAATGGACCCATATCTACCTTTGAACATGTCAATGGTCTGATGGAAAGTCTCCCCCACTTTGCTCTTAGTTATTGAATATCTCAATATTATTTTCTCTACCTCCTGTTTACATTAACAAGGTAAATATCAATAAATATTCCATTAATTTTGACCACTTATTATATTCCCTCTGATTTTCCTTTTATGAAGATCCTATCCCAGCTGATGAGTTGTACCATAGAGAAACATTTTTAACCATTTTTTTCCCTTATGGAGTTTGCTAAAATGGAGTAGCTAACCAGTCATTTCTATGCCACCGAGTGTTCATTAAATTCTTTAAAATGTGGCTTGATATACAATGGTTTTACTTCAGTGGAGCTTTAGAGAAAGATGTGGATAGGCAAAAGCGACTCATCAGGGCAGGCTTTGTTGATTTATGGCCAATCCTTTTGAATAATAGCCATAGGAACAATAGGGTTCCAAAGGTAGCGGCCATAGTTTCCTGATAGGAGACGACATATTCTTGAAGCGAAACAGATTAATAGGTCTAGGCGTAGGTTGTCTACTTAGACCCCCATGATTTTGTTTGAGTTAACTTGGAATTTGGTTCAGCTCAAAATTGAACTTTCGTTGCCCCTATTTGTGGGGCTAACAAATTCATTGGATGAAGCACATAGAGATTAGTGTTATAATAATAAAATAGCATAAATGAGCTTTTGATTAGTTAAGATAAACATGGTCATAATGAGAAAAAAATTATAATTTAAGGTTTCAAGTTAAAAATATTTATATTTAAAAATTTTAAAATTTAAAATTATTTTAAAATATTTTAAGATAAAGAATTTAAATTTAATCCTATATTTTTTTAAAATAATTTTAAAATTTAAAGTCTTTTAATATAAATATTTTTAATTTAAAATTTTGAACTATAATTTTCTTAAAAAATAAAAGACGCATGACAATTATTGTTTGCTAGTGATTTTATATGTCAAGGGAGTAGTTGCATTGCATGCAAAGTCTTCAGTTTCCTTCGTTTTGGTCCAACACGTTTTCATCATCTTACACTTCATTTTCTGCTTTTTTTTTTTTTAATAGAATTTTCAGAGGTTTAAAGAGTGATATTGCTAAACAGGTTTATCCTTTCTCCACCTTCCGGCTAACCTCAATAAATCAAAGTCATAATCTCATTCATTCATTTTCTATTTTACTTTCTCTCCTAATAGAAAGAAGCTTTTTTTTTTTTTAATGTCAATTTCATGCTACATGCCAACAATATGCGCCCACCTGTAATAGCTGTTTCTGGAACTTACTCGGTAGGTATGGAAGTCCTGTGGCCAAACAAAGGATAAACAATTGTTCTTGGCTGCTAAAATATATTTCAAAGTAAAAGAACCCTCCCACTTGGCAGTTGCTTATTTATTTCTTAAAGAGGGAACCTTAATCACAAAATTACATTACCCTATAATATCATTGTGATGTCACCATTAATGAGGATGATGGTAGCTTCACTCTTGACTATTCGTCTTCTCCTATGTATAATCATGTCCGACTACGAAAGATGGAGTCTGATTGCTTCTTTTGCAAGATATACTTGAGCGATTTTACGATACAGAGACTTGTCATTATGGCCACCAACCCAGAAAAGAGTTCACTAAGATTGGAAGTTGGCCTTCTTTCTTCTCAGATTGGTATGTGAAGGAGCCAATCTTTGTCTTGTTGCTCAGACATTGTATGGTCTTCCTCCATCTTTTCAAATACAAATCATACGCATAGCATACCCATTATGAAATTGTAGTGAAGTGTGATGGAAATTCCATCACACACCAAAACATACCAACTACTTTGAAATTTCCCTTAATATACTTTCCTCCAATGCCTCTTCTTCTCCTCTCTTCCTGTCTACCTCCCTTTCACATCTCATGCACCAAATGATCCTCCAGATCTTGTTCCGTTACCATAAACCTCCTCATATATTCATTATTAATATTATCATTATCTCCATCTCCTTGGCCGTTCCTGTTCTATCTGCTAATCCCCAATTTGAGGCATGTGCACCTAAAACCTGTGGGAATGGTCCCATAATAAAGTACCCCTTCTGGATTCCTAACGAACAAGAAAAACTTTGTGGCTGTCCTCACTTTGAGATCAGATGCTATCACAAATATCCAATTCTCAAAATTTCTGATCATGATTTTCTGGTTAGAGATATCTCATACTCTTACTCTTCGCTTCTTCTTGCCAACATTGCTGTCTATGAGGAAAAGTGTCCTGCTCCCATGTATAATTACAGCCTTGACTTTGATCAAACTCCATTTAAGTATGGTTCTGATAATTTCAATATATCTTTCTTCTACAACTGTACCAGAAAACCCATAGATTACCCCAATTATGAAGTAAACTGTGCCGAAAATGCTACCCATCATTCTTTTGGGGTTTTTCATAAGGAGGCACTGCAGGACAAAAACTACTTCAATGAGTGCCAGTTCATGGTTGAGGTTCCAGTGAAAATGAATGCTTCCGTTAATTTCACAACCTTATTGAGAATGAATTACACTGAAATTTTGAAGACGGGATTTCTTGTGAATTGGTCTGCTCCTGACTGCCAGCACTGTGAGAAAAGTGGTGGACGCTGTGGATTTGATGATTATAAGTTCCTCTGCTTCTGCAAAGATAAGCCTCATCTCAAAACTTGTGACGATGGAAACGCATTTTGAAATATTCTGGGCAAACTTTTCTAGTTTCTAGTAATTCATTTCAGGTTATGAGTAATCAAGCAAGATACCTTAAACTTTTCTGCATTAGATACACCTTTTTTCCTGCCTGACATTTGCCTCTATCTCCTTAGATGAGCTCATATAACATCACATTTGACGTTATAATTATCAATGCTCTAACCTCTCTTTGCTTTTACTGATTACTGTTGCAGAAAGTCCTTGGAACTGGAGAAGGAAACTCATAGTAGGTAATAGCTCCAATTTCCTATTAATCTTCTTTTTCCTTATTTTTTGTTGTGTTCCCTTTAACTGAAGCTTCTTACTATTCTTCCCGCAACCCAGGTGCTGCTGCTTCTTCATTCAGCGTGATTGTTATGAGCATTGCCTTTTATTTCTATCTGCGCCGAAAGAGGAATCCTTATGGAAAATCATACAAACAATCTCAGAGTCAGACCACATCTTCGGATTCCTCCTTAAAGGATGTTGACAAAGGAAGTAAATACTTTGGAGCCCACCTCTTCACCTATACTGAACTTGAAGAGGCCACTAACTACTTTGATTCAGACAAAGAACTTGGAGATGGGGGTTTTGGAACAGTTTACTGTGGTAAGAATAGGAAACCCTTATTCTGTATAGGACTAGACTTAATAATGTTTCTCAAATGTTTATTATCAAACTCTTTAATAAACATATAACGTGAAAAAAATTATAAAATATTCACTTTTTATATGTTTATTGAAAAATTTGATAATAAAATCTAAAAACTGTACATAATCACTGACCAAGAACCCTGCTTTGTGGTACTTCTTGGCTAATCAAGGAAAACTAGGGGATGGGCGTACGGTTGCAGTGAAGAGATTGTATGATCACAACTGCAGGAGAGTTGAGCAGTTCATGAATGAAGTGGAGATCTTAACTCGTTTGCACCACCAAAACCTTGTCCAACTTTATGGCTGCACTTCTCGCCATAGCCGCGAACTTCTGCTTGTATATGAGTTCATTCCTAATGGAACTGTTGCTGATCATCTTCATGGCGAAAGAGCAAAACGAGACACGCTCCCATGGCATACCAGAATGAATATAGCCATAGAGACTGCAAGTGCATTGGCATATCTTCATGCATCTGACATCATCCACCGTGATGTGAAAACCACCAACATCCTTCTTGACAATCATTTTGTTGTGAAAGTAGCAGATTTTGGACTTTCTCGTCTCTTCCCAAATGATGTCACACACATTTCAACAGCTCCACAGGGAACTCCTGGGTATGTGGATCCAGAGTACAATCAGTGTTACCAGCTTACCGACAAGAGTGATGTGTTTAGCTTTGGAGTGGTGCTCATTGAGCTGATATCATCAATGCCTGCTGTTGATATCACTAGGCATAGGCATGAGATCAATTTGTCGAACATGGCGATTAACAAGATTCGAAATGGAGATTTGCACGAGCTTGTGGACCCAACTCTTGGGTTTGAAGCAGATTACAACGTGAGGAAGATGATAAATGGTGTGGCAGAGTTGGCTTTTCAGTGCTTGCAGGGTATGAAAGATATGAGGCCGTCCATGGAAGAAGTGGTGGAAAGACTGAAGGAAATACAGAATGATGGGAAAGATAAAACGAAAGCAGAGGAGATGGATATCTCAGCAGATCATGTTGTGTTGCTGAAGAACGAGCCCCCTCCACCATCACCTGATTCAAATATGAGGAGCACAGCTACGACCCCAAATGCCAGCGGATAAATTGTGCTTCTAATGAATCTCAGTAAGTAATCAAAGTAGATAGCAGAGAAAGCATCATCGGACAGGTAGCATCTACTATATCCAGTGGGAGTCATCAACAGATACTGAACACTTGAAGATGGGGATGTACATAGAATGATAGAACTAAAGGACATTAATCATAGATATGGTACCTTCTGATGCCAATATCAACCCATAGAAATCACGTTTTTAAATTTTGTTGAAAAGATAGATGTTGTAAGCAAATCTTCTGCACATTTTTTTCCTACCAATGAAAATGAAAAAAAGGTAGTTGGATCGAAAATGTGGCTCTTTTTTAGCCTTTTTTGTTTTTTTCAGGGGAGGAAGAGAGATAGTGTATTATTTTTAAAATCAAACTAGTTATTAAATTTATAGAAATATTAATTCATAATTCATTGATTAAATCGTGATCGTACTAGTAATAATTAAATATATTTTTAAAAAAATTTTATATATTAAAATTTTAATGTAACAAATAAATATAAATAAATTTTAAATATTTGATTATTAATTCAATATTTTTTAAGATATTAAAAAAATAATTTTTTAATTAGAAAACAAAAATTACTTATGATTAAAATTTAAGAGTATTTAATCTTAAATTTTTAGAGTTTCTAAATTATTTAAGATTCTACTTATCATAAAAAAATAAAAAAAGTAAAAAGTGAATAATAATTTTGGCTAAATACTTTTATATTTGAAAGAATTATTATTAGAAAATAAAACATAATAGAGAGTAAGTATAAAAAATAGTCAAGTATGCACATTTTATTTTTTTTATATTTTCTCTTTTTCTAAAAAAAAATTTCTCTATATTTCAACTCCATTCTCTTTTTTATTGCTTTCTATTTTTAATTTATTAAATTTATTTAGAATGAATTATTTTATTATATAAAAAAATTTTAAAAAAATTGTTACAAATCGATTCAAACTGATTTTAACCAATTTGACTAGTTCTTTATCGATTTTTTGGTTGGGTAATTTTTTGGACTAATTGAATTAAACCAGGGACCAATTCCTCTCATACCATAGTGAGATAGTTCAAAATTTACATGTTAATGTACTTATAACATTACTTTTTTATTTTTAACACTTTTAGCGGTGGAAAATGCAAATATTATAAGCTCAATTTCTTAAATTATGCATAAATGCATCATTTTAGCATTCCAATCCAAAAATCCACCCTTAACACATTTGCTTAATTAGAAACATCATAAAAGAAGTCATAAGTCTCAGGTTTTAAGGCATGTACATCATTTCCACACTTTTTCACAATTTTGTATTTGTTGCATATTGCTATCATTAATTTCAAAAATTCATATATTGAGTTAGAAAACTCCAAATCATGCCAATAAGGACTTTCTGAAAAGCTCATAGCATGAACTATATGCTATAAAAATTTTAGATCAAAACAATTTCATTTGAGTCATGAAAATTCAATGAAATAGTAATACCGTTAGAATTTTGTACATGTACAGACCTAAAATTTTGTGTATATATATCTTGAGTTATACAACTTCAAATTGAGCGATCTTAGTGACTATGAAAAACTTATAATGCCAATTATAAGTATGTAAGATTTTATTAGCATTAGAATTCATTTGACCCTTTAAATACCTAAAAAATCAAAACTAACCAAATAAACAGTACACAAACAAATCTGTATAATTCAGCCAACTTTTTTAAATTACATAAGGAATTTTATAGAGTTCTAAAAATTGTGTTTTTTAGCTCTTAAAAACTTCTAAATGAAATCTAAATACCTACCAAATTTCATATCAAAATTCATTTATTTGATCTAATTTTAGTTCAAGAATAAGTTATAGCTCAAATTGATCTCCATGTAGCATCAAATGATTTAAGATGGATTTTCTTAATATAAGTGACCATTTGAACATGTCCAAAACATGAGACACAACATGTATGACCATTCCTTAAGATCCTAAATATCCTGCAATTCAAAATGATCAATCTACTTAGCAACACACTCACACTTTTTCCATAGCACATGCATAGTCAATTTACATAATTTAGCATATAAACATCCACCATTAGTATTTATATCATAATCATATACTTTTTACATATGAGTGGATATTTACATTATAAAAAATATCATATACACTAAATTACATAAAATCCTTAAACTATTGTCAAAGTAGCACCATTTATACTTGTTGGCTCCTATTTATAGCTTTTTGAGATTTACTTAGACAATTAGAAACAAAATGGGGGAGAGTGAGATTTAAAAAATCCCAATAACTCATTCACCTTTTCAAGCATACTTATAAGGTACATTTTTATGTCAAAGAAAATAAACATGCATCATATTTATCCAAATATAAAATATAATCATATTTAGGAAATCATATGAATCCATGAAAGTCAATACCAACTTTTAGGGACTTTTGGTTTAGTATCACCCAATTATGTGCAACTTTTGGATTGACCTAACCCATTTTAAAAACTTTTGATTTAGCCTAATCAATCTCTTAAGACTTTTGACCTTATCTTATCCTTGTCTAGGGACTTTTGATATAACCTTACCCATTAAGAGCCATTCACGTTTCATATGCATTATAAGAGATATAATGATATCATATCATCAAACCAATAGTAATAGGCTATGTTTTATGATTCAAACACACATACAAAATTCTCTTCTTGGTTCCTACTTCCTTGCCTAGGCCTTACAAACACACTTAGGAAGAGCTTAATTTGTTTGGCCTAAACATATCAAATAAGACACGAATGTATCAATGGAACCATCTCTAATCTTACACAACCTTATATAAGCTATTCCAATTCTAGATTTCCATATTGTAACGTCCCGTTTTCATTAAACGATGGAAATGGGCACGTTTTCAAAGTAAGTCTCTTGAGATGAGTGATTCAAGACTAAATAAAATTTGGATAAAATTTTAAATAATAGAAAATGAAGATTTGAGCCTTGAGTTACCCAGAAAACGGGGTCAGAGCGATTCGAAAAATTTGCCGAAAGACCAGTGGCATTTTTGTAAATAAGTATAATTTTGAAAAAGCACCTAGGAGGGCTTTTTAAATAGAAATTTTGAGTTGTCCAGGATTCTCAGAGGCCCCAAAAACTATGGGAAGCCCCGAGACTAGTAAAGCCCCTCCAGTGTACTCTTTTTGATATAAATGGCATGTAATAGAGCTAGAAGTTATGGTGTTACACATATGGCTCCATTTAATGGCATAATGAAGCAACTTATATAATTTATCATCTTGGTTCTAAGTTCTCACTTAATTTAAGTCATATGACTCTAGTTAAACTTATTAGAGTCATCACAAATATAAATCAATGGGTTTAATACCAAGTTACTTCTTTTATGCATAATGAAACCTTAAACTTTCAACTTTTAAAATATGATTCCTAAATTCAAATCAATGGTTCCTTTACTATTTATAATTCACATCTAGATCATTTCTATTTTTAAAATTAAAGAAAACTCTTCTTAGGTACTTGAACTCACTCTTGGCAGAGACATACATTTAAAAAAGCACCCATGGAGTTTTGTTAATTTTTTGTAGGGGAATGTCACTTATAAAATCTTGTAGGTCTCTTGTCAACTCAATTATATTATTATATAAATTAAATTATCATTAGAAAATTTTATATTCCCTAAAGTGCAATCAAAACTTTAATTTTTCATTTATGCATTTTACGACTTCTTACTTTGTTTTGGCAAAATCTTAATCTCCATATTCCAAAACCTTAATTCCTAACATGATTCAATGAAAAACCAACTCCCCCCCGTATCCCCCCTTGGCTGGCCGAACTTATAGGATGGTGGGGAAATAAGGAGAAACAATCTTCTGTACTAAAGCACATACCAAATGAAAAAGATTTTTCATGATAGTTAATTTGGTGTGTTTGGTTCTTTGTTAAAAGCCCTTTTGGAGTTCAAATTCAAAACACCTTTCCTTGAGATGTCAAAATCATGGAGAAAAAAAAGGAGAGATAATGAAAGCTATATAATAAGAATATCATAGGCAAATTCCTTAAATTTCTTCATCTTATGTGGCTTCAATTTCCCTTGAGTTTTGGTGCTATTTAGGGCATCCTCTGGGTCTGGTTTAGAGTTGGAAGTTTTCAGCCAAATGAAAGAGAAGAAGGTGGAAGGGGTTATTTATATAAAAGAACTAGGGTTTCACATATTTTTAATATTCTAACTTTGCTCTTAAACTTTATTTTCTTTGTTTGAGTTTAATTTAAATCTTTTTTTAAAAATTGTCTTTTCTATTATAAAATTTAAATCCTTTAATTCATAAAATACCTTGGTTTAACATTAATTAGATTTATAATAACTTGAGCAATCTAGTTAAAGTTTTGGTCAACTGATAACTCAAAATATACATTGAAAGGGTTTTAACTATTATAAGAGTTCTTATAATTTTTAAAGCTTCTAAAAATTTTAAAAAATTCAATTTTTTCATTTAAAATTTTTCTTTTAAATTTTCAAAAGTTTATCTAAAACTATGATTTTGCCACTATATTATTTCTCAATTCATTTAGTCATTTTAGCTCTGATTTATACTATTATTAGGTTTTTAACTATATTTTAAAATATTTTAATTAACATCCTAATTTTAATTAAGTTCAATTTGCTTTTTTAAAAAATTGATTATTATAATTCTTAATCAAACTGATTGATCCGATCTCATTTTTAAAACTACAGGGTACCTAGCAGCCTTGTTTAGCTATGATTACCTGCTTTTGGCATAGGAAGTGATTAAATCCAAAAGCAAATGCACTGAAAACAAATGGGACTCTCGTGTGCCTCTTATATTCAATAACATATGAGAGGATTTAAATTATTTAAATTAAAATTTAAAATCTAAATTTACTTATTTATTTTAAATTTGTTAATAATAATAAAAAATAATAAATAATTTTTTAATTACAAATTTAAAGTTTTAATATTAACATAATAAAATAAATAAATCTAAATTATTTAAATTTACACAGATCTTACTTCATTGATAAAGCATCCAAAAAAGATATCAGTATACATGACTTTTTGACTCTCATATTTTAATAACAAAATTTATTACTTAAAACACTTAATTGAAAAAATTATTTTCTCATATATTTATTTGTTTAAATTGAAAAAATAATCCATGTTTTCATAATATGCTAGTAAGAACACGGACTGTATCAATTTACGTTTAATAAAGTATAATTCTAGGGTTTATAAGTGAGAGAGAATTTTGAAGGAGGAGGTGTAGGGCGTTGGGATATGAGGATGAAGGGGGGAAGTTGGATAGTGAATAATGAATGTTTCGTGTATGTGTATGCATAAAATATAATTTATATAATATAAAATATATTTTTATATTATCTAAAATAAATAATTATATTATATTTATTATATATAAAATATATTATATATTCTTTATCATACAAATTTATTTTTATTATAAAAATTTGAAAGGCTAAATTTGTAATGGGTTGCATTATTTTATTATAGAAATTAAATCAATTCATTATTATAAATAAATTGAGATAATTTTTTTTTATAAAATTCTTAATAAGATTAAAAAATATTTTTATATACAAATAAGTTAAAGAAAATGAATTATACTTATAAATATAACTTTATCAAAAAAATTTAAATTATTAATTCTAATTATATTTTAATATCTTATATTAAAAATTAAATAATATATAATATTCTTTTATATGTAATAAATATAATATAATATATTTATTTGAAAAATAAATTCCTTAATTTGTTAATTCCCTGCTAATGCCTTAATTAATACTCCTCTGTAATGATCTGAACTGGCTAGCTACTAGATGTGACACTGCATTCACGAACCTTATTAGCAATTTTAAACTGAAGAGTCCATCTGCCTTCTGTACTATCCGCTTACAGACGCTTTAGTGCGTGTTTGGTTGAAAATAAAATGTGGTTTGCCAAAAGCAATAAATTGTTGCTTTTTGGACAAAAAATAATTTCAAATCGTATTTTTCTTTTTTTGTAGCGCGTATCTAAATACACTATTAGACTTTTAGTCAATGCGAGGCTTTTAAAGTTGAATGTAATTTTAGGCACCCGTCTATCACGTTCCTCCGAACGTTTTAGTGCATGTTTGGTTTGACGTTTGTGAAGCTAAAAGCCCGTTTGTGAAGCTGAAAGCCCGTTTGTGAAACTGAAAATATGTTTGGTTCGGCGTTATCTCACTCAGGCAAACGTGATTTCATCTCCAAACGTGGTTTCATCAGAAGCAAAAATCTGGAGCTTCTACTAAACGTAATTTTCCCAACGCATTGCCAAACGGGCCATTAATGCATTAGCCTGATCATTACCACATCTAGTCTCAAACACCTCTGGGTCTTCTCTAATATACATACCTCTTTCCTCCATGACTATGGAGGTCAAATTGGATTCCCATACTTTCTTCCTTAGACTCATAATACTCACCATCTCCTTCTCAGTACAATCGCACAGCAACGAAGCTAGCACTTACTTGAGGTGCAATCACACTTACAACTGTGGAGCTATTAAGAACATCGCTTACCCTTTCTGGGGACAGGATCGACCCCGTTATTGTGGTAGTAGCAACCAGTCCGAGCTTACGTGCGTTGATGAAACCACCTTCATGAAAGTGGGCCAACAAAGATTCAGGGTGGTTTCGATTAACCCAGAATTTTACTCCATGAAATTGGTACAAACTGATCTCTCAGTTGCTTGCCCTTGGCATTTTACTAACACTTCCTTGGATCCTAGTTTCCTCCGCTACGATAATTTGTCAATTCAGAACTCAATTATATTCTACGACTGCCCCCCTCAAGTTTCAAGCACAAACAATATAACTTGCAATCATGATCAAAGGGATGAAGTTGCTTTTTATGCGAAGAAAGACGAGCCGCAGAAATGGCAAAAGCTTTTGACATGTAAGGTTCATATTCAAATTCTGGTTGAAGGTGGGCTTCCTGAGGTTAAAGAAATGGATGGGCTGAACAGATCTTTAAGTAATGGGTTCGTTGTTCAGTATATTGCAGACTGGTTTCACTGCTCAGCATGCAATTTGTCCGGAGGAATATGTGGGACTGGGAAAGGTGATGCTTCTCGGTTTTCCTGTCATTGCCAGAACGGGATTCATGCCTATTCCTGTCCTAGAAGTATGCCTACTTCCTTTTTCTTTTATCTTCTCATTATTTTGACTTCATTGCTTTTTTTCAATTTAAACCCCAATGTCCTCTTCTTGGTTATTATTCATTATTCATTAGCCTATCTCTCTTTTAACAAATACTGGTACGGAAATATGGGTTAAGAAAAAGAATCTATACAATTTGGTTGTGCTCAAGATGAAGGAAGCTACATGTTTGTTTTGTTATAAGAAGCATAGAAATTAACAAGTTTAAGTGTTTAACAATACAGACGCTGGGACAGCAAATTATGTGTGTCAGAATCCACCAGTAGGGGTGGACTGTGAATTCTGAAATCTTGACAGTACAAGTTCTACTTAAAGGCCGTTCTGACTTCTGATCTCTACTTTAGGAACATGAAATCTATTAGATGTTGTGTCTGCCAAATTAGTCGCTCAGTTTTTATCGGGTCTTTGGGCTCCCTAGTTCGATTTGAGACCCCCCTAGCTAATTACCCGTTTCTTCATTATAGCAGATAAGGGCATACCAAAATAAAAACATGGTAGTTCACACAGGTTAATGCCATACAAGACATGGAGGCGTCGAGAAAAGCCAGTGGTTGACTGGGGAGCAGCTTCTCTGCATTTCTGTGTGTCAATTCCCACGTCTAGTCAAGCCATTTTCCTTTTTCTCCTCCTTTTTTATTTATTTAAGTTTATTTAATTATAAAAAAAAAGAACAAGTGACTTGATTGGACGAAAACTAGATGCAGTACGAATGCAGAGAAAATTGACTAGTCATTTTTCCAAGTCTTCTTGTGCATTTCTTCGTTGATCTCCTTACAAGTGAAAGAAATTCACTTGAGTTTTTGCTACGCAAGAGAAAATCATTAGATTATTATAAAAAAAAACGAAAATAAAGTTGGTGGAGCCTTTTGTTTAGAAGGCCGACGCGTTACACAGCAAAAAATATAAAACCATGCTCGTAAAAATTTCTCTACACTTACCAACTCCAACAAAACTTGAGCATGGTTAGATATGGACTCTAAATTTATGTAAAGTGATTTATTATTAAATATATAGAGATTTTGAGATGATTTAGTGATAGAGAAACTTGATCTATGATATGTTTGGTTGGATGATATAACGGTGGAAGAAATATAAAATATGAATAGATAGGGATAGATGAAATAAAAAATAATTATTTTATTTTTATGTTTTAAAAATAATTTGATAGATATAATTATAAATATAATGATATAATAGACATTATATAAGTTATATAAAAAAAATACATTTGCAATTCTGTAAACTAAACGGACCCTTCAAAAGTTAAACTCTCCTTGACAAAATTCTATCAATTAACCCTAAGACTAAACTATACTTATATTTTATAATCAAAATTTTCAATAAAAATATGAAATGTATAAAAAAGTTCTTTGAAAAATCTAATAATATAATACTAAACTGCAAGAACTATCTATTAATCATTTTTATTAAACAAATGTAATAATAAAAATATAAAAATTATACATAAACTTTCTCCTAATTTTAAGTCCTTGGATCCAAATATGAAATTTAACGTGCAATAATGGCTAGTATTTTCACTTTTTTTTTAATGATCATATTCTCGAAAATATTCTGACCTGGAAATATTTAATTTTGCATACCAAACCCCCCTTTCAATTTGCTCTTTGATTTTGATTATTTAAATTTTCTTTTCTCACATGTCTTATTTTTGTAAGCTGCATTTCAAAATAAGTATGTTGTGTTTTGGTGCAGGAAAAAATTCTATTCACTTGAAGCTGACTCTAGGTACGGTATCCCTCAAACTTCAGAGGACTGTTCATATAATTTAGAGAATCAGAATATAAGGGTAATGAGAAAAATGGGGAAAAAATGATTTAACATGTTGAATGCAAAGAGTTTACCTATACCATGTTGGAATCAAAACAAGATATTTTGTTTAATAAGCCATTGGATTTTTCTTTTCTAGGCGCAAGGGGACAATGGGGTTATGCTAAATCACCAAAGTAAAGTTAAGAATTCAAAGAATAGCAGAAACAATCAATAATGGCCGCCGATCTCATAACCAAACAAGAATCTAAATCACTTTTGAAACGCAGAAAATGATGAATGAAATAAAACATAACATTTAAAATCAGGGGAGGCAGAAAGTGTTAAGGGTGTAATGCACAGAAAGAAAAGGCAAGGAATGGTGGAAGAAGTTGAGAAATTTTTTCTGCTCCTGTAATCAACTCTTGCATTCACAAACTTTCTTGAACATCTGTACTACATCTTCTAACAGGCTTTACAGGCGGAGCAATTGGAGCGCTTCTGATATGCATCACTATTTGCTATCTTAGAAGAAAATTTTGGACAAAAATGAACAATGACCAAGATATTGAGGCCATCCTAAGAAACTGTGGAGCTCTAGGTCTGAGAAGGTATAAATTTTCAGATATAAAAAAAATGACCAACTCCTTCAAAGTTAAACTGGGACAAGGTGGTTATGGTACTGTGTACAAAGGAGAGTTAATAACTGGTTGTTCTGTGGCTGTGAAGATACTTGATGCCTCCAAAGGAAATGGCGAAGAATTTATCAATGAGGTTGCAGGCATCAGTAGAACTTCCCATGTTAATATTGTCACCCTTCTTGGATTTTGTCTAGAAAGGCACAAGAAAGTCCTCGTCTATGAATTTATGCACAATGGATCACTTGAAAAGTTTATCTACAACAAGGATCATGAAGCTACTCCATTAATTGGCTGGAAATGCTTACACCAAATTGCATTAGGGATAGCTCAAGGGCTTGAGTACTTACATAAAGGATGCAATACTCGAATTTTACATCTCGACATAAAGCCACATAACATCCTTTTGGATAAAAACTTTTGTCCCAAGATCTCAGATTTCGGGCTTGCCAAGCTCTGCCTTGAAAGGGAGAGCATTGTATCAATGTCCAATGCTAGAGGGACAATTGGGTTTTTGGCTCCAGAAGTGTGGAATAGAAGTTTTGGAGGTGTTTCACATAAGTCTGATACTTACAGTTATGGAATGTTGCTGCTAGAAATGGTTGGAGGGAGGAAGAACACCAATACCGAAGTTAGTTGCACAAGTGAGATATATTTTCCATATTGGGTTCACAAGAATCTTGAGATGGGAAGCAATCTGGGACTTACGGGTGTAATGACTGCAGAAGAAAGTGAAATTGCAAAGAAAATGGTTTTAGTGGGTCTGTGGTGCATACAGACAATTCCAAATGATAGACCTACAATTAGTAGAGTGATTGAAATGTTGGAAGGAAGCATAAATCCCTTGCAAATGCCACCAAAGCCTGTCTTGTGTTCTCCTCCAAGATCAGCAATGGAATCCTCCACTGAATAAAGGTGAACACATGATTTCTCCAACAACAAAAAGGCTTTATCTTAAAGTTCATATTGTATTTAATTAGAAGTCTGTGATTGTTATTGTTTTAAAACTAGTGTCTGAATGGATAAGGGCAATATCTTGAAGCTTGAACTTCGGATGCCTACAATGATGGATAATTATCTATCTCAGAACTTATGGAAGTACAAAGGAAGCTGGTAAATGGCCAAGGCCTCTTACATTTATTTTTAACAGAAATTATCACATATACGACGCACATGATTCATTGCTTTTGCAGTATAAAAATAATATAAAAAGAAAACTTAGGCCTATCAAAAGCAACTTGCACTAAAACACTCCTCAGAATATGATTCATTCCCAAAAAGGGATTTGGCCAAATTGCCCTGAAGTCTGAGCACTTTTAGTGCGTGTTCTTTATTTACAGCATATGTAAAGAGACATGGAAAATCAGAAAAGAAGAAAATGCCGAGACATACAAGAGCATGAATGAAGCACAGATGTGGCTAATTTGGAACCAAACCTAAACATATAAGCATACGTTAGTCATAGTGTTGCTCATATTCAGGAGATCCAAACACTAATCCTTTTGATTCAAACTGTCTCGAACACCTTCGTGTGCAAATCTTATAATGAAATGCGTTGCCCTCCTGATGCTTGCTATCAATAAAGTAAGGTGGAAATGTGGAATAAAGGGGTGAGGTTGGGTCAAGGGTTTGGCCATCTGAAAGGATCCAAAATTTAGCAATTAGTAGGATGAGTTCAACCACAAGCATAACCATTACTGTCTTCATAATATTTCGTCTTCTAAGTTTTTTCCCCCTATCTTCTGTTGTTTCTTGTTTATTTTTCCTCTGATCTTTAGTTAATTATATAATTTTCTATATATATATATATATAAAAGACAATATTTGTGGTATGTTTTAAGTGAATTTTCTTACTTCCCTGCTCAATCCTTGATTCAAGAGTTAAATAAAATTCTCGACCATGAACAAATAAACTCATATTACAAAAGGTGAAGCAGCTCTTCATTTAGATCAAAAGCCACGCATCGATTGACTGCAACAACCTTAAGCAAATGATAGTAAAGTAACCTTTTAGGAATAAAATATTGTTCTTTCAAGTTTCAACTTTTAATTTAATTCCTTCAGTGGGAAAAAAGAACTGCATAGGCTCTGTTCATGTGCCAAGATATATATTGAGCTCATGTAAATGGAATTCAACAACGTCAAGCACTTAGATTTCATCTAAAAGTCTTTGCTAATATATAGTTTCTTTGTTCTGTGGTCGCAATTTCTAATGTTTGAAAATGGGATTTTTCTAATAGGAATAGGATTGCAGAAGGTACATTTTGATAACTCATTTGCTTTAGAGATAGGTTTGGATTTATTCGATGAGCGTTGAAACTCCCAACCAAAACTCAGAATAGGGAAAATATATAGAAAACCAGATGAAAGGATCGCATTGCAGCATGTTATGTTACAAAACATACCCTGTAATTGTTGAACATCAAAGGGCAGTTTGATTTTTGAGGTCCACTTGGGCCCATCATTCACAGATCCAGGCTTGGAAGCCCCACTAAGGTCTACAAAATGAGATTTTGAAAGAGAAAATATAAACTCGAGTCATGACATTAGGACATAATAGAAAGTTTTCAAATGAATTAATTCAAGAATTAAATCATATTCAATTATTACACAGTGCTCAATAATTGAGAGATGAAGAGGGAGTGGGTCCCACTTCTCTTTCTCTCTTATTCTTGTTGCATTGTGTAATAACGAAAGACAATCACTTCTCAACTAATTCATCTCCCACTTATATATTTACAGTAGAAAGTAATGCACTTGAATATAATAATTTAATGCCACTTGGCAGCTCCATCGATGATAGAGTCTGAAGGGGTTATATGATCGCCATCTGGTTGTGATTCTAAGAAGCTAAAAGGAATGGCACTCCCCAATACTGCGGGATATGTTGGATTCAACGACCACTCATTGCATCCCATTTGAGCATTGTTTGGTCCATAGCTGGCCACGTCTGATGATTTATCACCAAAGAAATCGTTATGATCATAAGTTACTCCCGATGCTTGATGGGTCTCTGGAATTTGCTCCACTGTTTCCCCTGTTCATTTTCGTTAATACTCGGTAACTTCCTTTCAATCTATGGCATAGAAATTAAACGAAATTGAAAGCTATGTATCTTTCAAAACGATTAATTTTTTGAAGGTTTGGCATACCTTGGGTTAACAAGGAAATGTTATCATTCAAAAGCCCTTCAGCTTCCTCTAAGGTATTCCATCTGGCGTATGCTTCTCTCGCCAATTTCTCGACATAGCCCTGCGAATGTCGCCATTAACGAGGATGTTATCTTTAATTTGTGAAAATTGACGAGATGAATTGTGTTGTTGGGGGTACCCTATTCATGTTGTTGAGGTCTCTGCCATGGATGATCTGGCCATTGATATCAGCTCTAACCACTTGGCATATGGGATTCAGAAACACTGCAAAATGAGGTCCACGGTATATGTAGAGCTTGTTCTCCATCTTACAACTCCTTGCATGCTTCAACGTCACTTCCCACATTTTCTCTGACATCCCTATCCCTAATATCTGATTTTGCAAAACCATATGCAAGATATCCTTTATTAATGTCATTTTCCTATGAATTGTTGTATGAGTACACGAAGCATTACCTTTCTGAGTCTAGGAGGATCAACCACAGACAACTTGAGAAACTCCTGCACGGTGTTAATGCCCTCTAAGGACAACTTTTTGTGGAAAGCTCCATCTTTCCCTATCTTCTCTAGGCGCCACACGTCGTCTTGCAACATTGGTGGATGGTGTTTTTTGTACACTTTATATGTATGAAAATAAAAATCTTTTAGTTAAAAATTAGAGATAATTATACAAATTTTCTTTAAATTTTGTTAAAATTACACAAACTTTCTTTCTATTTTTAAAATATGTACAACTATTTTTTGAAATAAAAAATTACTTTATACTTTAATTCAATTTTAATTTTATTTTATTTTTACCAAAATGGATGGGTATTTTAATCAAAAAATTTAAAATTAGATTAAAATACAGGATAATATTTTGTTTTATATAAATTTTATGTGATTTCGACAAAATGTAAAAGAGATTTGTATAATTTATTTTTTAAAATTGATGTATGATAATGTTATGCAATATATAATACCAATAATGTATTCCTTTTCAAGCCAACAAAAAACTTTTGGTCACAAAGGAGTTACAAAATCTTGAGCATATGAAGTAGTAAAAAAAAAATCAATGATGATTAACATTTTTAATATAATATTCGCCTCTTAAAAATTAAAACTAATATTATATGAGGTATTATTAGCTCATTAGCAATCAACTAAAATTTTTAGCTTCACAGCAAAGTAAGATCAATATAAGAATGTTACTATATTAAGAAAAAAACCACACAATTATAATAAATTATATAAAAGCAGTTTGACCTTAATTATGCCCTAGAAACCATTGACTGAGATGTAGGACCAACAAATTGCCAAAATTAGTGTACTAGTCAAAGCTAGCATGGCCAGAGTTCATTGCATCAATGTATAGGTGGGATTATCATATTTCCACTAAATATTGGTTGCATCATCAGTAAACCTCTTAGCTGTAAGTTTGACCAAGACCAATCATCACTTTCAAGTTCCCAGTCAAGGTACAAAAAAAATCGAACTAAATAAAATTAAGTTAAAGAGAAAGAGTTAGGATGACAACCACAATTGCTTGCTCGAAAGGGAAAGGGATGTCCTCTCTATTTGATTGCAAGTGCTTCAATGACTCTACTTTCAAATTTTCAAACTAATATTTTAGTTAAAAGTGAAACCTTATTTATTACCCACTCCAAAATGCTACAGATATCAAATCATTTCATTTTCTCTATTTATTTACTAGCATGCTAGCATGCAAATTGAATTCATGGGGTGAACCAAAATGATGTGCCAGCGTATATTCTTCCATATATTTCTCACATGAATATGAATACTAAATCGATTGCCTACTCTCCAACATTCAATAGACTTATATATATGAGTTGAACGAATAGAAGTGTATGCACCACTAATAGGATATATAACTATGAATCACTGCGAAAAACAAAGGTCAAGCTAAGCTTTTGCTATAACTAATGAGCAAGATTCTCTGAAAATGTGAGGAACATATGCCATCATATGTAATCAAGAATATTTTATACGAAAAATACTATATACAAAACCACAATTAATCTTCATGCTTGCAAATAGCAGCGAATATGCTTAAGAAAGAAGTGCATGCAAGACATAAGTGTTAGGAGACCCTGATTCTATTCCGTCTTTTTTTACACTTTTTACTTTCAAGATCTTCTACGTGTAGTCAAAAAATAATAATAATGGGTAAAAATATATACTTACATTCTCCGCGATGATCCTTGACAACAAAAGGTTCAGTGATGCCTTCGAGAATCCTACGACCTTGATTGGTCCCAGGAGCCAGTCTGACAGCAACTCTGAACTTCCTACTCCTTATCCAGCTTGAGTTATCCGTAAACTCAATGTCCCCACCCAAATGCGCAATCCCATCCCTCATTGTCACGTTCAGTTCTCCAGTAAGCAAGGGTCGCTTTCCTGTTCTCTCCTTCACTATGTGGTTCTTGAATTCCTCGCTCGTCCACTCTTGTTTATCACCAGGTGGGAAATCTCCATCCAGAACCACAATTTCTACCCTCACGGGATGAGGCACACTTGTGGGAACCTTTCGATCCCCACTCTTGTCTACAAGAACCACGATCATTGGATTCCCATCAATGTCTACTATCCTGCTTCCTGTGAATATAGGGAGGGATAGCCTTTTGTCGAAGCTCAGTTGCAGGTTTGATGCTTCCTCTGATGCTTGTATCCTCAACGAGGGAGACCTTGTTATAGATCGTGGACACATATGTCTCATTACTCGCTCCACCTCTTCGGTCACCTGACCAATCAAATCATAGTTCACTCACCATTCAAAAATTATTTATTTGTTTCTTATGGCGGTCAAAGCTTGATAACTTACCACCCTTCTAAGCAAAGGTTCCAAGCCTGAGAAGAGGTTCTGCAAGTTTTTCACCATAACCACTTCTCCTATTACCCTGTGCATGTTTGATGCATGAGAGATGAAGTAAGACAAATTAATATGAAGTTTATGAACAGATGAAATTAACTTTGAAGAAAAAGAAGACAAAGTAATTAAAGAGCGAGTAAATTAATTTGATGGATGAAATGAAGCGATCCAGTTGGATATAAACTACATACGAAGCAAGAGAGGGTCTAGTAGGTCTGAAGCGTTTGTCACTTGGCTCATCTGGGTCTTGATCTGAATCATCAAAAAACCGTTTGGTCCCCATATCTTCCCAAGATGTTTAGAACTAAAGATTGTGAGAGTGAAAGGAGATTGCACTGACAGAGAGATGATGAGGGACACAAGCAGAGGGGGTTCTCTTTTATACTACAAACTGATAAGACTGCAGAATTGGTTTAGGAAAATAACAAAAAGTACGAAAGAAGGCTCTAGGAATGTCGGAGGAAATAGGCAAGCAAGTTCTATAGCACAACAACGCTGTGACCTTGAATGCGTATCATATGATGTAAAGACTTTGACGTCAACAAACATATAAAGTCCAAAGTCAATCAATCTCTATTTGATATCTCTGTAAAAAAGGTATAAGGGAAAGTTTTTTGCCGTCCAATTGTATCTCGCAAGATACATGTATTGTCTCAGATATAATTTATTACAAGTTGAGACGACCAACAAAACAATAAAAGAACTTAACTTCTTAACAGGTGAAGTTCTCTATAAAAGAAAAAAAAAAATCTTACATGTTAATAAATCAATAAAACCCAGGAGTCATGGCACAAAAATCAAACAT
This sequence comes from Erythrophleum fordii, assembly GCA_032878935.1. NCBI lineage: Eukaryota > Viridiplantae > Streptophyta > Magnoliopsida > Fabales > Fabaceae > Erythrophleum > Erythrophleum fordii. The sequence continues at coordinate 48,762,028 of JAVQMF010000054.1, forward strand.
AGCGTAACCATCATATTAATAAATCTGATTGTTCAAATAGGAAAGGATGTAGCAATGATCTTCTTACATTTTGGTCGTACACGGATGTTTGTATTGGGAAATAAGGGCAACTATCATCTAAAAAATATAGATTTTTTTAATAAAGTAACATCTTATATAATTTAAAGATTAATAATTTATTATTATTATATATAAGATCCAACTTTTTGTCCTCCAAAAATTAATACAATACATTCTGTACTTCATATTATTATTATTATTGATTCCGTCCAGCTTCTACATACTTTAACGTGTGGTTGGTTATTCTTTTTTTTTTTTTTTGAGATAGGTTATTCTCTTTCCCTCATGGTTAATTTTTGTCTTTTAATGGCTCAACGATCAAATGATTTTCCAGTTTGGTCAAACTCTGTTTCTTGGAAGGATCGAAGGCGTGTCGTGGCTCTCCACTGAAGCTGACCAGCTCACCAGTCCTTTGAAAGCCATGTACGTCAAAACAAGAAACTTACTTGTAATTACTTGTTTTAAGATGGCTTTTATTTTTTATTTTTTTGGGAAAAAGCCTTTTAACTTTTCGTTATAGCTTTAGCTTGGTTGTCAAGTCTGAATTTTTCAAAAGCTTTTAGAGACACTTTTAGGTACACTCACACACTCAAATTCATGTAAAAAATAGTTAATAACATAGAAGAGTATCTCATTACCTACCCTTCAAAACAACATCTACACCAACAACAACAACAATTTCGAATATAACTAATCTGAGTTAATTAAGACTTAATTATTATTTTGATTCTTCAATTTATTTATCTTTAATTTTTTTTAATTTTATCGTTTAACTTTTTAATTTGTGTTCTATTTATGTTTTCCCTTTCTATCATGAAGAATTATTTTGGAATACTAAAAAAATTAAGAAATTATTTTAAAATACCAAAAGAAAAGTTAATGGACCTTTTTAAAATACTAAATAGAGTTAAACAATAAATATAATATAAATTAAAAGTTAAAGAAAAATTTTAAAAACATTAAATAAAATTAACTGATAAATATATTACATATTAAAAATTAAAGAACCAAAATACATGTAACACAATATTTATATATGATAAGGATTTTGCTTAAGAATATTTATTTTAATTATTTTAAGATTTGTGTATATGATAATAAAAGATTATTATATTTAAAAAAAAAAAAAGAGGATCATCTCCCAAAAGCTTCAACCCTGTGTAGCATTGTCAATATGATGCTAACAGATAGTGTTCAATATGAATTGACCCAAAAAATTGCAAAAAGGGAGTGGCCAATAATGGGGCACAAGTTGTGATCATGGAAAATGGAAGTTTGGCAGCTCTTTCCTGTTTCCATGTCACACACGCTCTCAAGCCCAGGCGGGCCATCCGTTGCATTTCCAACAAAATAAGAGAAATTAAATTATTTAAAACTTTTTTTGAATTTTGTTAAAATTATACAATTTTTTTAATAAAAAATATTCAATAATTTATAAAAAATTTTAAATTTTTTTACCAAAATACTTTTTTATTTTTAAAAAATATATATTTAGATTAATAGAAAGCATTTTAATTAAAAATTTTAAAATTTGACTAAAGTATAAGATAACTTTTTATTTTAAAAGAAATTTGTATAAAAATTCAAAAAAAGTATGTGTAATTTACTCATAAAATAATTTAACTTTTTCTATGATTTTGGGTGTAAAATATTTTTGATTTTTTCCAATTACGCGGTGAGACCATAAAAACCTATTTATTTTACTTCTGGGTCAATTTCTTTTGCCTTCAAGTCCTTAGGAAAATTCACTTAACTATCATACTTTTTATCAATCTGACTTTTATTTACTGAAAAATCAAATTAAACATGTGATATATTCTAGGAAATTGCTCCCTCTTCTATCACAGACTCTTCAGAATTCATCCTCTAAAAATATCTAAGAAATTAGGCAATTGAAAATATGATATATGGCCTACAGGGACATTTAATTATAATAAAAATTTTAAATTATATAGAATTCATGAAGATTTTGAATATATACATCAAACAACAAAATACACAGGGCAATTTTGTTTCTTATGGCCCTAAATTTATTAGTGTTTATATAAATGAATAAAAAGAAAAAAGATTGTATGTGCAAAAACTTACTAATCAATTGAAATGCATTAACTTAGGTGCAAACCTAAGTAGTCTAGTCAAAGCATGAGGGGTGAACTTCCTTGCAAACAAGTGACAAACATTGGTGGTCTTCCCATTATACTCACATGTCCCTCCATGTCTCAGCTTCTTCAAGAACTCAATAGTCACATCGCTTCTGATGAACCTTGAAGGATGGGGACCACCCTTTGACCAATCAACCCAAGTCAAAGTCCTGTTTGAGTTCCTCCTCCAAAACTTAATACTAACCAGCGTGGGCAAGTAGTGCTCATCACTGTAGCATGGAGGCCTGCAATACCTCTTGAACACCGGAAAATATTGCCGGTCGGAGACGATCTCGACGGCGAGAGCACGGTCTATTTGGAACCATTGAGACCCTTTTCTCCACTGAGACAGCCTAACCAGAGGCCTCATTCTTGGGGTGTATCTGCCACGACCCACCGCACCTGGGGCATCATAGGCTTCCACGAAGGTTTTGGTTGAGTTGATAAGGTAGTTGTATGTTGTGGAAAAGTTAAACAAAGGAATGCATGACTCTGAGAGCAGAACAAAACGTTGGTTCGAGAAATCAAGTAGTGCATTGGCTAATAGACGTCTCTCTGCTTCTATCATGTTAAATTCACCCCACTTTACCACCTATATATATATATATATATATCAAAGAAATTGAACAAATAAATAATTATAATAATATATATGGATGGACGTAAAAGTTTGCAAGTTCAGGATGTTGCATGCAAAAGACAAAGTAGGAAGAAACGAATTAAGAAAGTTGAATGAGGGTGTAGAAAAAGTAGGATTTGGAAACGTATTTCTTCAGTTGGGGAGCTGGAAAAGGAGTGGAATCAAAGAAAAGTATGGAATTACTCCCTCAGCTCAACTTCGGAAGCAAACAAATTGATTCAGGGGACCTCGTTATATATATATATATATATATATATATGATCACTCGCTATATCTATCCTGAGTTATCCTTTAAGAATCACAAATTTAGATAAGCCAAATCCAGACCCCACAAAAAAGAGTAAATGAAATCAGAAACAAAATTTTCGTATTTATTGATAAGCATAAAATGTCTCCTGAATAGATGACATTGACATGGATTAAGAAAATTTGCAGGTTTATGCAGACAGGTTATCCAAATTAAGCGGCAATTTTTCTTTTTTCTTTTTTCTAAGAGAAACATATTATATAGTAGGAACTGAAATATAATATTGTAGGACAATTTGCTTAAATTCCTAAACAAATAGGAGCACAAGTTGTAATCTACTCTTTTTTCCTTTTAATGGAGCCAAAAAGAAGAAAAAAAAAGTACAATTGCAATATGCATTAAATTAGGCGTGTAATGAGGCGCACCACGTGTTCGACACCATAAAGTAAGAATTAAAACCATGGAAAACGAAAAAGAAAATTAAATGGAATTGAACTATAGTATTTAACACCCCTGTCCCGGAAAGATCCCATGCCAATACCTTGCTTTGTGGGGCAAAATCAAATCACTCGTAACCTTCCAGTATAATTGTAGAAAACGAATCCTACTGTCATTTGATCCGTTTATGTATATATATATATATATATATTATAAAAAAAAGGACTTTTTTTTTTATTGATTTTTTATCATTTTTGTTAACTCAAAACAGATTTACTGACTGGAACAGAGGTTCAATTCCCACAATCGAACAGAACAGGAAGAAGAAGAAGAAGAAGAAGAAGAAGAAGAAGAAGAAAGTGCCAATCAAATATTGAAATATTTGACAAGGAAAAAAGCATGTACTGACCTTGCTGGGGATTTTGCGGCCATAAAACACAGAGCTTTGAGGCAGAGTTTCATTGAAAGATGGATGAGAATGGACATAAATAGAGTACAAGCCTTCATTCCCTTTGAAGAATCTCTCCCAGAGAGGAGCCAATAGCACAGGCCCTTTTTTCAAAAACAAGAATGCAACCTTGGGTGTGTGTTTAAATGGGAGTTGCTTAATCCTTGGAACCAGTGAAGCTCTCCATAACAATTCCTCCTCATTCATGTCATGCATAGCCTTCTGACTAGCTTTCAAGAAATCTCTTAACCCATTTCGCGTAATAAAGGTCGTCACTTTTGTCTGATTTGATAAGATAGGAGGAGGCGTAGAGGGCGATGAAGAAGATGGTTGTTGTTGGATTTGAAAGTTGAGTGGTGAAAAGTCTCGAAGACGGAAAGCGAGTGCAATTCCAATGAGTAAACCAGAGCCAAAGACTAACAGATGAGAAAAGAAGTTAACAAGATGGAGTTGAGGATTGAAGAAGAGCTTGAGATATGAGATTGAGGATGCAGGAGAGGCTTCTTCTTGGTTATTCTTCATTGTCATGATGATGACAAGAAGAATTGGAGGGTCTACAAAGAGAAGGGGGAATTGACGAGAAAGGCAGAGACTAGGGATGCTGGTTGATGGAGTTATAGAATGTAGTCATTGGCTCTAGAGAGAGAGAGGGAGAGAGAGAGACAGAGACAGAGACTCTGGTGACCATCCAGAAGCTTGACTCTAGACTCAATGGATTCTTAAAGTGATATTGAAACAATGCCTATATTCCAGTGTTTTTTTTATAAAGAAAGTCGGCAATATAAAATAATTCCTAGCCATGAAGGATGAACAAAATTTTATGAGTAAGTTACATTAATTTTCATAATGTTTGGTTAAATTATACCTTATTTCACTTTTGTTTCAAAAACTACTTTCTTTCAATTTATTTTTGTTTAATAAAATTATTTTTTAACCCAATATGCATTTTTTTAAAAAATTATTTAATTATTTTTACTGTCATATTAAAAATAAATTTATAATTTCATGTTAAAACTTACACATCAACTTAGCTTCTTTTATTGTAATATTAAGAATAAATGTGAGAGTTTCAAATTGTATAGAAAGCTAACTTTTTTGGTGTGTGTATATATATATACTAGAAAGATGATTTTTGCAATAGATATAAAAATGTCAAAAGAAGTTGATCGTAATTTTTTAAATAATAAGAATATTAAGTATACTTTAATCAAATTTCAAAAGGAACTTAGCATAATTCACTCAAATCTTATTTTGCTCTTTAAACTCGAGGAGGGGAAAAAGATATGTATTCCAATACTACACTTCTACTTTACTCCAACAATACTGAAAAGGTTGATTTTATTACTTTAAACGTGTTGTGTTGTATGAGACTTTTAACTCTAGATTTTAACTCGGTGAAAGGATTCCTGTTAAGAAAATGGGCAATATCTTGTGCTTATAACATTCACAATCTTTTTTAAAAAGGAAGATACACAAACTGAAGAAATCAATAAAAGGTGAAGAAAGGGCAAAAGTTTAAAAGGAAAAAAAGTACCCACAAGCATCCCCATAAATGAATTGAATTAAACAAATTGAAAGGACTAATTGAAGGACATTGGATAAAACATGGAAATGAATTGAATGGCCAGGGCCACCATTTGTTCATAAATCATGCTAGAATTCTACAGAAGTAACAAAATGGATGAACTCTTTACTCAAACAATAAATCATCCCGTGAAGATACCAAGATGAACAAAGTAAATCATCCCAGGAAGGTAGTTGAATGTGCACGTAAGAATCCAACAATAAACGTATTACTTGAACAGCAATTTTGATTGGAGATGCAAAACGATGACGTGTTAAGACCAGGAGCCAACCCTTTCTCTTTGAAGAGGTTTAGACTGCAGAGAATAGGCCAACCAAAATCTCACCCTTAAAAAACAAAAAACATTGCCTATAGTTTAGGTATCACACAAGCGAAGATATGGAGTTGCATGTTCAGAATATCAATGAAATGATGAATAAAGAAATTTTTGTCATCCTTGTTAGACAACTCAAAGGAGTCCAGCTTTAGAAGCCAAATTTTGTCAATTTAGAATTTTTATTTAAAAATAAGAATGAATATCATTTAGCTCCAATTCAAATCCACGGAAAGTCTAAGGAACTTCCAATAAAATTAACGGAGCAAATATATTTTAGCATAAAGTAAATATCAACAACTATGGTTAAGGTGCCAAAAATTCCAAGTTTGAAGTCTCAGAAACAAACTTACCTTTGGAGTGCATGTCCATATACCAACCCGAACTTATCTAATCAACATACAAAAATCCTACACAACAACTTTTAACATCTGAGCCACTGGCAATGACAAATAAACTACTTAATGTAACTAAGTAACTACTGGCCACATTAGGTGGCTCAAAACAAGCGTTATCTATAATTAAAAAAGGATATCCATTGAGATCGTGTTACACTGTGGCAGGAAAAAGTAGCTATCCACCAGACCAGAGACTCATCCAAAAACTTATACTGAGAGCATGAAATTTTAAGAATAATGGTCAAAATGTCATGGTACAATTTCAATACTGATTCCATTTAATTAAAGATAAAGAAAGCCAGAATATATCCAACTTGAAAATTTACTTCTTATATATGCTCATTCTGTGAAATGAAGGGCTAAAGACAAAATATGAAGTAAAGAAATTGTAGACAATGACCAAAAGAAATGCAAATAAAATCTACAGAACTGACCTAAGGACTCAGGGCAAAGAATACAGGTAAACAGCCTCAACCAATGACAACGGGTGACCATAAATCAAAAGCAAAATCTTTCTACAAAAGAAAATCTGGAATTACTGGTGTTTGTGCAGCCACATTCAAGGGTGAACTGGCCCCTTGACGAGCTTTACGCCTATTATGGCGATGACTACTCTTTTTCTTTCCCCTTTGATCTTGTCCTTCCCCTTCCTCAATAATCTTCCCTGGACTTCCCCTTCTTCTCTCTTTATGATGGCTGCGGTGTTTGCTCCTTAAAATCGGATTTGCAAGGTCAGAATTTTCAGCACCAATCAAGTTTTCTTTGATCCCAGATGGAAGATCTGTGCTTACTCTCTTTTTCTCCTTCCTCTTGCCTGATGACTTGTCAGATGGATTACTTCGAGACGAGCTTGGCCTGGCTTCACTTCCTAAAAGAACATCTCTTACAGCACCAGAAAGTGAATCATCCCTCAGCTCTGGCCTCTTGACTGAAATTGGTAGCATGTCTCCATCATCCAATTTCACCACTACAGGCCTGGGCTTCACTTGGTTTGGCCTTTTCTTCAAATTAAGTGATTGCTCCGCTAGCTTGGCTAGATCTTTAGCTTCATCACTTAAGTTACTCTTTATCTGAGGATCATTTGCAGGAGGATAATCATCTGAAATAATCTCATTCTTCTCTGAAGGAAGGTAATACAATCCATGCCGCTTACGGTGTTCAAGCAAAGATGTTGATTCATTTGGTGGCCCTATCTCCTCTTTCTTCAAAAGATTAAATGGAGAAGCATCAGAAGTGGTGCCAAAATGAGGGCCTCCTGTGGAGAATGAACTAGATGAAGGTAGTTCAATATCCCCGCATATTGTTTTTAAGTCATCAAGATTCTCATTAAGAACTAATCCATCCGGTACAGCAACTCTTCCCTGAGCACTTATTGAGACTGGACCAAGTTCCTCGGAAAAAGCATCACACATCAATTTAACAATGGCTGAAACTTGAGCATCTTTCTTGTCCAACATGTCCACATTCTGGATTGACTTATCAGATATTTCTGCTTTAATCAACTGAACAAAAGAAAGCACATTCCGTGCTCTCTCTAGTACTTCAACATCCTGATTTGCTGTCAGGGGGCTTAAAACTAATTCAATTAGGTTTAAGATACCAACAACAGATTCGAGTGTGAAATTATTCATATCCAAAGAAGTAGCAATTGATGTCTGACCCTGAGTAACAATTCTGTCCACACTGTTTTCAACAGAAGGATCTTCAGAAGAATCAATTGTATTTCGTGGGTTAAAGCCCTCATTCTGAGTGTCATGGGTTGGACCTTTGCATGTTGTCAAATCAGGAATCTCTGTATATTTTTTCCCAGTAACCAACCCATGATGTCCCCCAGCCAAATTGCTGGAATCTAACGAGGATAAAGCACCTTCAGTTTGCAGAAGGTAACAATCCAGACAAAAAATTAATATTTTAAAAGAAGAATGAATATAAACCGCCCTTATTGATGGTGGCAAGAGATTTGTACGAGGTTGAAGTAGTGCATCCATAAGTTCAAATGGGTTACTCGCAACCTCAACATACTCCCCAACAACCCAAGCAGCAGCACATAATATCCTATGCAAATGCACATTACCAAGTAATGCAGGGTCAATCAACAGATCACGACCAACCCTAACCAGCTCCAATCTAGCATCCTTAACTCTCATACCAATATCAATAAGCTGATTCTCAATTTCTTCACCCTTTTGGCAATTTGGAATCCTTGACATCTCTCCAAGAAGAGAAACATACCAATCAAAGTCAATAATGATCTCATATACATTTCTACTACACGTCGTTAAAATGGAACCCAAAATCTCATTGCAAAATTCTGGGTCAGATTTTAATGCATAATTGACCAATACCCTCGAGATCTCAGCCACATTGCTCTCTGACACCATAGCCATCACCAGGCGCAAAGACTCAAGTTTAATATTAGGATCTTCATCACTCAATGATTTAATCACAACTTCCTGATTCTCCAAGATTGCCCACAAGTGCGTTGGTGCAACGACTGAAAGGGCATGGAGTCCAAGAAATCTAAGATTTGGATCCTGATCAACCAGCAACTCCCCAATCTTTGAGACTGCCAGTTTGACTGCAGACTCATAATCACTCAAGCTGGTGACAACAGTCCTGACGCACTCAAACATTAAGGACTTCGCTCCAGTTCTTCTCATAATCTCACAAATAGGTTCAACAATCCTTTTAGCCAACCTCGGCTCAAGAGGTGCCAACTTGGCAAATATTTTTAGTGTCTTAATTAAAACCCAGTTGTTCCTGGAATCAATCAAAATTCTATAAAACTCAGGCGCCAATGGAAGATACGATCGTGGATCTTTTGAAGAGAGCTCACAAAAGACCCCCACCACCGCAGTCACTATTTGTGAATCCGAACTCTCCAAATTCTCAACTAAGCGCTTAAAGCACACCCTAACAGCATCTGGGTATTTCTCAAAAACCCTTAAGATCACCCCAATCGCTTTCTTCTTAACACAAACCTTACTAGTGGACAACAACGTGAACACGTCAGGGGTTAAATCTCTTGCAAGATCACCCGTGGCAATTCTCGATAAGCATTCAAGAGCAAGACTTACCTCGAACTCATTAGGGCTCAAGAGATCTTTGCGAAGCTGGTTAGTGATAAGGAGCAGAACAGAGGTACCCTCATGAAAGGACTGGGAGGCAGCGAGGTATCCGATCTTCTTGTGGGCAAAGCGGGAAGAAGACATAACCTCGACGACGTGAAAAGCAGCCCAAGACATGTCGACGCCGTAAATTGCACTGAGGTAAGATAGCTTCTGAAGAGCAATGGACTTGGTGTCGAGATCGGTTGACTTGATCTCACGGCGAATCTCCTCTATGGCCTTTGAGATGAAGGCTGATTCGCCAACGAGTTGCAGGCGGAAACCTTTAACCAAATCCTCCAGATTGCGTTGGAAAAGGTTGTCCATGATCGAAGAACCCGCCATTGAAGGATGAAGACAACGGCAAAATGGGCAAATTCGATTCACGGGGAGCACAGTTGGAAGATGAGAAACCGATAAGGAGACCTAGAAATTCATGGTCGAAGACAACAAGATTGTGCGGATATTTGGATTGGGAAGGTGTCGGAGTGGGCGATGCTCCTACGCCACATTCGATTTGATTCGGTGAGTGACGGTACAAGGGATTTGCTTCTTCATTTTATTTCATTTCTTTTTTATTTTTTAATTAAAAATTTGAGCTTTCAGGCTGCAGAAGCTTGAACATTCGATTGAGGCTCGGCATGAGCGTGGGAACTGGTCTGGAAAGAGCAATAAACCATGAAGGCCTTGTCTGGATGACAAGAAAAATTTACACACAAAAAATAAAATAAAATAAACAAATTCCTATATTTTTCCTTTTTTTTTTTGGGTGAAGAAATGGGCCTCCGGCCCAAAAGGGAACCCTTAATTTTCATTTTGCTATATAATTAATTTTAACATTAGGCCAAAGTACAAAGAATTGTGCTTTGTACTATTTATCACCATTAACTTTAAAAATAAATTATAGATTCATAAATTTTTAATTTTGTGCAACATAACTCTTATTTTAATTTTTTTGTCTAAAATATTAATACTATTTATTTATGTTATTAGCGAAGAAGTTAAGGTAGTAAAGAACATATTAAGCCTATTATTTACAGTGACAAATAGAGATTTTTTTTGCTATAAAAAATATTAAAAAATGAAAAATAGTTGATTATTCAATATCCGCTGCCTAAGGTTGAAGTTGTCAGCTGATGATCCTGCATACGAGAGTATGTTTTGTGTATAATACTTTGTTACTTCTCTGGTATACTCTATTTCTTGCCCCTCTGCCTTTGTCCACAATTTGTTAAATGGAAAGAAAAGGATGGTGAGTTGGTGATGCTAGGAGACAATTACAAGAGATCTTCATGTTTCGGTTGAAAATAGTAATTTGATATTTTTGAAATGATTAAGTTTAATGTTTGTGTACATACATAAAATACTTGATTATGTACCTAGAATAATATAATCTATGTACTTAGATTAAAATGATTCATGTAGTGAGTATTTAAATGAGGACATGAATCTATTTATGTTATAAGCTTATAAATATTTGTGTATTTGATGATTTGAGACTAAGTCAAGCAAACTAAAAGTATAAATGAATTTCAAGTCTTCTTCCATAAAATATTTTTTCCTCCTTCCTTCCAACAAAAAAATATCAAAGTTTGCTTTCGTACTTTAGAGAGGTTAAGAATGGAGGAAGAGGAACATGGTCATGAGGTGATGGTGGTGGATTAATAAACAATTGAGGATTATAGGAAGTACACACACATTGAACTAGGGGAAAAACTTTGTTGAAGAGAAATGATAAATCATGCAAGTTGGCTATGTGATCTGGTGTTCTTAATGCGGATAAAAAGTATATCTCCTTATTACTTGTGGAAAAATGAAGAGAATCCCAAAAAAAAAAAAAAAAAAAGGAGTGCAAGAGTGCCTTCTTGATAGATGTTGCATTTGCAGGAGCGGAGGGAGGGTACCCTTATTGAGAATGCCACAATTGATGAGAGATCTCGCAAGAGGAGTATTGGACTGTCTTTTGAATGAAACGTGTGACATTTGAGAGTAGCAGAAGACAACTGATTAAGAGTTATAGGGATGTGAAGGAAATTTTAAATTAGGGTTATATTATTGAGCAACAGATTTTTATAGATAAATATTATTTACTAAAGCAAAAATCCCTCAACAAGTATATATTATTACTGGTACTAAATTTTTGTTGTCTAAAATATTAATTTTGTTATAAATTTTTAACAAGTTCTTAAACAAAAAGTATAAGAACCCTGAAGCTTAAGTAAGTTGTGTTAGAGCAGTTCCAACCAGGCAGGGGCATCAGGTGTAATTGCAATTGCATGCACCACAAACATTAAATAAGAATCCGGTGGTGCAATTTGGGGAGAGGATGGACCCAATAATTTTTTATATCTTTGTAATCAAGTTTTCTTAATTAAAATATAATAAATATACAATTTTTCAATAATAACATGATAAAATTATATTTTAATTAAAAATTTTGTTTTGTCTAAAAGTAATACATGTTAAAAAAAAAAAAAGGTATGATATATATATATATATATATATATGAGCTTACAATTTATATATATAAATATGTTAATTTTTACAAAATTTTACGTATGGTTGCACTAATGAAGGGTACAACTTTTTGTCAGCAGAAAATCCGGACAACTGGAGGTGGAAAACTTCTCATACCATCAATATTTGTATGGTATTTCCAGAAATTACCGTGTGCACTGATAGTTTATATATTCAACCATCAAAATTTATTTTGTACTATAAATCTCATGTTTACAAATTAAATCTTAATTATTAAATGTTCGTGCACCATACGCACCACAAAATTTTTTCTCGATATTTCTTAGCTAAAAGGATCAGAATACTGGACAAATTTCAATCAATAGTTTCAGTCATGGTCCGTGGGCTTCCAAACAAATGTCCGTCCAGTTTTTTCTTTAGGTAAAGTGAATTAGTGAAGCAACTTGTTTGAACTTTGAACAATGATTTGACCACCATTAACAGACTAAATGGCTGAGCACTGAGCACTGAGCACTGAGCGCAGTGAGCTTACCTTTTCTTTACTTTGTTTTTGTTTTTTTCCCATTCACTTTCTAAGCTTTTTCTGTATCGAAGATTTGTCAATTAATATTTTAGTACTAACCAAACTGGTATGTTTCAATTTTGTTGGTGAAGCAAAAAAAAACTTTGGTTACATTAAGTGGAGTTAAATCGCAATCTGGCTTTCATCCAAAACTTTAAATAAAAGGTCATTTAATAAAGATGAGTCACCCCGGCTAGATTAGTGTATGTTCTTACAAGCAATAATTAAAGGCACTTTTTCGAGTTTATTTCTTTCTTGCAGAAGATGTGTGTTTTTTTCTTTTTTGGTTCAGTTTTTAGGTACTGGCACATTAAATAGAAAATGCGGGCAATTAGCACAATTCTTCTTGCAAGTTGCATTTTACCCACTTTCATGGATAATAATGGCTAACTTTGTCGACCATATATCTATGGAGGGAAGAAATGTGAGCATTTAGTAACGAAAAGAGTGTATGAAGAAATATATTTTATAAGTTTTAAACTGCATAATCATTACCATTCCACTAATAAAACGACAAGATTACTGCGGGATATTCCCAGCATCATTTATCTTATCCAAAGCCTACATGTAAGTGTGAATGCGCACGAGAGACAAATGCAGGCGTCGCTATAAATACCTGCATGAAGATATGGCCTTTGTTGTTTCAAGTGGTACAACCATTGAAATCTTAATTATCCCAATTATGCTGTCATGGAGTACCATTTATTGGAACATAACATAGTAAGTGGGTGGTAAGCAATTTTATATTAACAAAGGCAGATAATATATGGTCAGGAATGAAAATGGCATTTGAGATTGAACATATATATATATATATATATATATATATATATATATATATATATATATATATATATATATGAGAAGTCGATAGGGAATCTCCAACTAAAGTGGGGGGATTAAAAGGTTTAGATCTAAAAACGACAAAGCTGGGAATGAAACTGAACCTTAGTGGATCCATTTGCCAAATATTTTAATGGAGAGAAAGTGATAAAAAGATGATAGCTACGTTGATCTTTATGATGTTCAGCCAAAATAGATTTGGGTTTATTATTACCATGGTATATATTCTCAAACTCATAAAGAATAATTCTAGATCTCTAACTTGACCCTTGTTATGGTTTAGTTTGATAAACAATAAATATTACAAAATTATAAAACTTGCCTCAATTGTTGCGGAATTGTATAATTTTATACAAAAGAAATCTAGCAAGTAGATTTTTAATATCCTGTTATACAGTCTGCAAATTTATTGATAGAGTCATGAGTTTTGCCAAATAATGATATTATTTTTGAAAAAATACTCTAACATTCAAAGGATATGAATAGAAATGCAAAATTTATTAATCTGCCCTTTGAGCCTTTGCTATAACAAACCAGTGTCTGAAATTACCAAGCTAAAGCGAAATAAAAATGTAACCTTTCATCTCTTTATTATGCAGTCAAGGTTAGTTAACCCAAAAAAAAAAAAAAAACCATTGATTAAATATAGATTTGTCATTTCAAAGTGTCTACATTCATTGTTTGAAACTTAAAATCAGATTAAAACCTGTTTCCTAAATAATCAGATATGTATCAAATAATTATTGAGCCATTATGTATAGAATTATACAAACCTTATAAATAATGATTTGCTATTCTTGAGAGAACCACTGTTACAAATGTACAAAAATATAAAGTGATGAGAGTTGATCCACAATCAAGCTTTACTAAAATCTAAAGCAAATTGCATATACAAATTGGCACATTAGGAATGCATGATTATACAATTCTTTCTGATAATTACAAAATTGATATCCATATTCAATTGATAAATAATGTATGCGAAAAATTGTTACCAAAATTAGAGCTCTGCATAGCAAACATCACATAAACAAAATAATGTGAATTAGAAGATAAAACTTTTAGAATTTACCCTGATCTATACATGAATGTGAATGTTTTGCCTCTAATCATTTAGATAACATTTTATAACCATTTGTTAGGTATATGAACCTATAATCGTACTTGACTATACTAACTAATTACCTTGACCTATAATAGAAAAACTAGATTAAAAAATTCGTTAAACTATATTCCTTGATTATAATTGATTTACTATATGACTATTCCAACATTTTGATTATACAATATAAGATTCCTGAAAGTGAAAGAGTGGAGGTATGGTATGTTTGAATAAGGAGAAGAAAAGAGGATTCAAAGGCGAGGAATGTGTCGTAGGAAGCCAAGGTAGGGAGAGGCATATGCCATTTCATCCATCACACACTCTGCTCGTGCCTCCCATGTGTTTTTCTTATCCCTCTATTCTCCATTTCTATCTTAACCCTCCCGACTATGACAACAATCCTTTTTCAAATACTAGGCCATTCATTTTCTTTATCCTAATCCCCCCTTCTTTTTCTCCTTAAATTATTCATTATTTTCAACTTCCAAAAAGCCAAAAAAAAAAAAAAGAGCCTGTTTTTCTTCCATTTCCCATTACACACTCATACACATATATTACATCTTCTAGTTTTCAGTATAAAATTACTTTTTTATATTGAATTAAAAATCCTATTCCTACCAGAATGGCGAAGAAAATTAAAACTTCTGAAACAATTGCAGATTCTTATTATGTTATTAATTTCGATCGAGTGAATAAAGAATATTCAAAGTGGTTTTCGAAGGAGAATGGTGGAGCCAGCCACGTAATGCAACTTCCAGACACTCTTATTTGTCTTCTAGTGTTGCCACCTCACGTTTTCAGATAGCATTCATCTTTCCTTATCAATAATTAAATTTTGACATTTTAGTTTTCCTAACCCTTTGAACCACCACGAAAAGATAACCATAAAAATGTTTCTTTTTTCTCCATCATCGACCCAATTAGGGAGAGGTTGCGTTTCGTCCTGAACTTGGCCACTACTCCGCCCTCTTTCTTTCCTTTCATTTTCTTTTATTTTTTTTTCCTTCAAATATAATTTCAACTATTGATTGGAGTTTGTCACCGTCCTATTTATTCCCATTATCCCTTTACTAAATCCAACAAACTATAATTTTTTTTTATTACTTTCAACACTATTTTTTTAACATTAAAAAAAATATTTTTTGGCCAAATATTTTCAACACTAATTACGACTTTATAAATAGTTGAAAGAACTAAATTAGCAATGGCCCACGGAAAATATTAAGAATTTCAATGATTTATGAGTTTATTAATTGAAGTCTTGTAATTAATTGATTTAATAATGAAAGTTGAGCTTTATATTAAACTGCAAATTACCAAGTTTGTTTAAAGAAATCAAAAGATCAGGAGCCACCTTATGTCACGTGGCTAAGCAACGGCAGGAGGTGAGATCACCTTCCTACGTGGCACATTAGAGCCACGTGGACTAACCCAAGTAATAAACCACAAACCAGGTTCTGTTATGGCCATCGGCTAAACAAAAATATGAAAAATTAATTTTCCGTTTCCGCTTAACAAAATATTAAGAACAATGCTCAGCAGGGGAAGAGATAAAAAGATTTAGAGAGAGTAACAGAAACGGGGAAAGAGACAAAGAAAAAAACAAAAACAAAACTCTTCCTCTCTCTTTCTAGTTTCTTCCGTTTTATTGTTTTTTAATCTTTTTCCAAAATTGTTTTTGCGACGGCGAGAAAGGGAGCTGGACGCAGAAATTCCCGGAAAATAAAGAAAGCTGCGAGGAAGTCCCAAGAAGAGCATGGCGACGCCGTTAACGGGACTGCAGCACTTGGACGGAGGGGGAGGAGTGGCGGTGCTTTCCAATTCTGTGAACAAGGTCGAGTCTTCCTCGCCTTCGTCCTCGGCCTCCAATGGTGGCTTCAACTGCTCTAAATTGGACTCGCCAATCTCGATTTTCTTGTTCTTTCATAAAGCGATTCGAAATGAGCTTGATGCTTTTCACCGATTAGCCATGGCATTTGCCACGGGCAATCGCTCAGATATTCAGCCTCTCTTCGAGCGCTATCGTTTCCTCAGATCCATTTATAGACACCACTCCAATGCTGAAGATGAGGTGCAGTTTTCGGCTTCCTTATTCGCTATATATATGTTGAAATTAATATTTTCCAGTCTATTTCTCTTGGAATTGTATAATCAAATTGCCAACACGGACTAAATGCATCTTTTGATGACGAAATGGGTTTCTTTTCCTTTTAGTATATTTAGGTCTGAGTCTGATTCTTGGCCACTTTAGCATGGCCCTACTTTTATGATTAGCATAAACTTTTGCCCTCCTCTACCTCTCCTCGAGAGCAAAGGGGAACAAATTCGTAATTACTTCTACACTGTTGCTTCTATATTTAAATTCTTCTTCTTTTGCAAATAGTAGTTGATTTACAGCTTATGCTTCTTTCTAGTAGACTCTTGTCATCTGGGATTTTATTTTTTATCCTCTGTTACTCCTCACTAAAAGCTGTGAAGCACAGATACTTAAAAGCCAGAGCTGTATCAAATACAACTTGACACAACGAACAAGACACTTCAAATTGCATTACATATTTTGATGTGTTGCAATGTCCGTATCGTGTCAAGTCTTTGGGGGAAAAGGAAATCCATTTTCTTCATCAATTAGCTTGGTGAAGAATTTAAGTTGAAATGCGAAAAAAATTGATAATTGAAACGTTGGATATAATTTTCTTAACAGAAGCGGTGTTTCCTATTTAATTAGACTGTCTTATTATTTTCATTATGCTTTTAAGAAGATGAATTGGTTATAATATCTAAATATGGTTCCTTTCCTGATTTATTCCCCAATGGAAATTACAAGCCTCTTGTAGTATACTTGAAGCTATAGTGGTTGACCACCGTATTTCATGGGAAAAACTTAGACAAGCAACTTCTTGGTATTTGCTGTCACCAAGTAAGAACATCAGTGTGTTGTTTTTTTGTCACTAATTAGCGACCATGAAACAGATAGAATGCTGATTCATGGCTACATTGAGGTTATAAGAGCGTAACTTGATGTAGTTGATAAACAGCTGGTGGAACAATCCAACACATTTTGGTGGTATTTTTTTACTGCCAGTCCTTCAATGCATGGAAAACTTTGTCAACTTCAAATTTAAATTATCAAAGCTTCCCCTTGTATTTGATTTGTTTATTTTAGAAATTTTACAGATTTCTTGATAGAGTCCACTGACTGCTTATGTGTGATTTTAGGCCTATATGTTTTATGTTGGAACCTGCTTACTTTCCTAAAGTGTCTTTTATTTTATTTGGCATTGCTGGTTCTGCTTTTCTGCCGTGTCCCAAAGTTCTGAGGGAAATATATTCTGGACATGTAGGTGATTTTTCCTGCTCTTGATATTCGCGTGAAGAATGTGGCACAGACATATTCTCTTGAACACAAGGGTGAAAGCAATCTCTTTGATCATCTATTTGAGCTGCTAAATTCTACCATCCAGAATGATGAAAGTTTCTCAAAGGAGTTAGCATCTTGCACAGGAGCTCTGCAGACGTCAGTTAGTCAACACATGGCTAAGGAAGAGGAGCAGGTATACGTTTGTTTAATAGCTTTTTCCTTGTATTCCACTTGGACTCGTAGAATGAGAAAAATACAGAGATAATGGGAAGATGCACTGTGTATTTTTTATTTAATTCTAGGATATGGCAAGCTAGGTGCCAAAGTGGCTAATGTGGTATAGAAATATCAAAATTATAACAGTATTTGATGTGTACAGAATTTTTTTTTTTACTTTGCTTACTTGTCGGATTCAATATTCTTGTGGAGAATAATATCTTTAACCTAACCATTTTGACTTTATCTAGTGATTCAGCAAAAGCAATCTGTAACCTGCCAATTATTAATTCAGTTGGTTCAGATTTTATATGCTGGAAATGACCATTATTGCTAACTTGTTAGTTACATTATCAAGTATGTGAGATAATATATCAATTGTCTTTTTGTCTGATGAATACCCACTTGTAGAACTTTTGGATCACATCATACTTTTTCTTTTTCCCCCAAACTTTTACATATATGGAGGTTACTAATATTGGAGATGCAATCTAGAGTGGGTGGCAGTATCCTGAAAATTAAATTCTTGAGGATCTTAAGATAGGTCATTTGTTCAAATGAAGAAATGTTGGAATCCCTTGATATCAGTGTGCTATTTCCTCTTCAATCCCATGTGGTTTGCGTGGTGATTATTGGTCTTGAAGTCAATAATTTATTTCCCTTTTTATCTGGAATATTGACAGAAGGATCTTATCATTAAAGATTTGAATAATGGCCACTTTATGTTATCCCTATTTATACTTTTCCTTATGACGTCTCAATTTATTAAATTAATGCACAATAGCTTCAGCTGGCTATGTGTACGACTGATTTAAATTATTCATAAATATATATGTTATATGCAGCTACAAAAAGGTAACTTAACGTTCAGATTTATCTTGTTTTCAATACATTCATGTGAGTTTGTACTAAAAGCCTGCCAGAAGGGGGTGGAACCTGCATCAGTTTTGGGGCTCAGGGCACCATGGCTCCAGGGACGTTAATACTTTCATATTATTAAAGTATTAACAATATCATTGCATTAGTAAATATGTTATTAGTACTGCATTTACCTATTTGGACTGTAACATTCTTATGAAGTATGAATATTTCAAAAATCAAATGAAAGTTGAATTTTGTTTCTGGAAAAATTATTATCAAATTCTAAAAAAAGTCGGTGGTTTATAAATGAGAAAAATCTTGTTATTTATTTATACATTTGTTAAACTAGGTATTAACACTTTGGTCCAGAAAATGAGAAATTCCTATCAAGAAGACTATCAAAATGGAACCCTAAATAAAGGATGGTTACTCCTAACAAATTTGTGACATGGAGTAAAACAGAAATTTGCCGTGATTGATTAATGGGTTAATAGGTGCTATGAGTAACTCTTGAATAATTTCTTTTATCTTATCTTAATAATTGTGAAATGACTGTCAGTTTTTCTCCTTATTTGCACAATTTACTAATGCAAATTTTATTTTATTTTATTTTTTTAAAAAATGAAGTTTATGTGTGACACATTAACATATGTTCAATTCTGTCTCCCTTCAGGGAGTTTTCACAATGCAGAAATCTGTTTATGAAGTTGGTGTTGTAAAGAATACATTGCAGGAACATTTTGTCATTGCCCTGAATTTTGGGAACTGGTTTTTTGTTCTGGGTGTGACTGATTTTTCTTTTTGGATTATATCAGGTATTTCCACTGCTTATTGAGAAATTCTCAATAGAGGAACAGGCATCTCTAGTTTGGCAGTTTCTGTGCAGTATTCCTGTCAATACAATGACAGAATTTCTTCCCTGGCTTTCAACATCTATATCACCTGATGAATCTAAGGATCTGCAGAAGTGCTTAAGCAAGATAGTGCCAGAGGAAAAGCTTCTTCAAAAGGTACTGTTTCAGAGTATTGTTGTTTTACATTTTTTTAATAATGCTACTTTTTCCTCGCTTTCCCGTGAGGCTCTGCCCCTTTTGGGGTGTAGTGGTTGAAGTCAAGGATTTACTTTATATGCATTTGATACGTCATGGGAACACATCTGACTGCTATTGTTCCGTATTGAAGGTTATTTTCACTTGGATGGAAGGTAGAAGTGGTGCTAACACAGTTGAAAGTTGTGTAGATCATTCTCAGATTCAATGTAGACCTAGTCCATTAACCCATCTGATTGGGAAAGCAAACTGTGCATGTGAGTCTGCAGCAACTGGGAAAAGGAAATATTCTGAATCTATTCTGGATGTTTCTGATACCACTGGAACACATCCTATAGATGAAATATTGCTCTGGCATAATGCGATCAAAAAAGAGTTAAGTGAGATAGCAGTGGAGACCAGAAAGATACAACTTTCTGGAAATTTTACTAATTTGTCAGCTTTTAATGAAAGGTTGCAATTTATTGCAGAAGTTTGCATATTTCACAGGTATCATCTTAACATTGTTTACCAAGTTCAGCCTTGTGGAAGTATGTCATATTTTCTTAATTAAAAGATTCCTTATTATGCTTTCTTGTAGGACTTCTTTCTTTTGTTTGTTTTTCAACCTATTTTGCTTGTTACAACTCATCTGTTCAGTTCTCTCCTCTCTTGTGTCCATATGCATGATTTTGTGTCCCCTCTTCTTTGTGCTTTTTTCTTTATATAGCGTTAGATGTGTGCAACAAGAAATGCTTATAGAATGACGTTACTTGGATAGCAAACACCTACCTTGTTTATCTGAAGAATTTATTATTTCTGTGGATGCAGTATCGCTGAGGAGAAGGTTATATTTCCAGCTGTAGATGGAGAACTTTCTTTCTTTCAGGAGCATGCTGAAGAAGAAAGCCAATTTAATGAATTCCGGTGTTTGATTGAAGGTATTCAAAGTGAAGGAGCAACATCCAATTCTGAAGCTGAATTTTATTCCAAGTTATGCTCACATGCTGATCATATAATGGAAACCATACAGAGGCATTTCCACAATGAAGAAGTTCAGGTGGGCATCCATTGTTCGAGCAATAATTTTTTGAGATTGGCTACTGTGAGATATTGGGAAGTATAATGTCAATCTGCAATAGGAAAGTTAACTTAAACCTGGGATATGTGTGCCATATGTGCTAAGTTACCTTGTAGCTTGTCAGAGGTTGATGAATATGGTTAAATTTTGTATTCGGTTGTCAAAAAGTGTAGCATGGGAAGTTTTTGCTTCTTTAGTCCATAATTGAATATTCACTGCATGAATCTTGACAAGAATGTTTCAATATTAAAGCCACATCTAATATATTTTTAATTATGTGCTTAATTCCTCTTATCTGTAGGTTCTTCCACTTGCTCGGAAGCACTTCAGCTTCAAAAAACAACGTGAACTTTTGTATCAAAGCTTGAGCATGATGCCTCTGAAATTGATTGAACGTGTCCTGCCATGGTTGGTAGGATCATTAACTGAAGATGAAGCAAAGATGCTTTTGAAAAACATGCAACTAGCAGGTTCTGTGTCTGCTGTAAATTTTCCCATGCTAAAAGAAATAATATTTCTGATTTTTTTTTCTTGTTTTATATCTGACAATCTGTCAACCTTTTCCAGCTCCTGAAACAGATTCTGCTCTAGTTGCACTCTTCTGTGGTTGGGCTTGCAAGGCTCGTAAGGAGGGTCTATGCTTGTCTTCAATTGCATCAGGTTGCTGTCCTGCTAAAAAGCTTGCTGATATTGAAGAAAATTGTGTTCAGTCATCCTGTGCTTGTGTTTCTGCTTCTGCATTATCTACTAATGGTTGCTCAGTATCAGCTGAATCAGATGAGAACAAGAGACCAGCCAAGCGAAACATATTAAAGTTCTGCAAGACTGGAGATGTCCCTGAAACTTTGGAGACTGAAAGTATCCAAAAGCAATGTTGTAGTGCTCGGTCTTGTTGTGTGCCAGGTCTAGGAGTAAGCGGTAATAATCTGGGGCTGAGTTCGCTTTCTACTACCAAGTCCAGACGCTCCTTGTCTTTCAGCTCTTCCCCCCCATCTCTTAATTCCAGTCTTTTCATATGGGAAACAGATAAAAATGCATGTGATGCTGGCTCTGCAGAAAGACCAATTGATACTATATTTAAATTTCATAAAGCTATACGCAAAGACTTGGAGTATTTAGATGTTGAATCTGGAAAGCTTGATGACGGTGACAAGACAATTCTTCGCCAATTTACTGGAAGGTTTCGTCTTTTATGGGGTTTACATAGAGCTCACAGTAATGCTGAAGATGATATAGTATTTCCAGCGTTGGAATCCAAAGAGGCACTTCATAATGTGAGTCATTCATACATGCTGGACCATAAGCAGGAAGAAAAATTATTTGAGGATATATCCTGTGTTCTTTCTGAGCTTTCAGTCCTTCATGAAAGTTTTCTGACAATCAATATGTCAGAGGATAAAAGTAAAATTAATTTTGAAACTTCTGATGCCAGTGTTAATGATAATATCAGAAAGTATAATGAGCTAGCAACTAAACTTCAAGGGATGTGCAAATCCATTAGAGTGACCCTGGATCAGCATATTTTCAGAGAAGAGCTTGAGCTCTGGCCATTGTTTGGAAGACATTTCACTGTGGAAGAACAAGACAAGATAGTGGGCCGGATAATTGGGACTACTGGTGCTGAAGTTCTCCAGTCAATGTTACCATGGGTAACTTCTGCACTGACTCAGGATGAACAGAACAAAATGATGGACACATTGAAGCAGGCTACTAAGAACACCATGTTCAACGAATGGCTTAACGAATGCTGGAAAAAGAGTCCATCGTCCATCTCACTGAATGAAACGTCAGAGCATAGCACTCCCCAAAGAGGTTTCTAATATGTTAATAGTTTCTTTCATGTCTTGTAGAATTTGTGAGATAGATAGGTAAATGTTTAATGTGTTATTATTCTGTCCCAGGTACTGAATATCAAGAAAGCTTGGACCTGAATGATCAGATTTTTAAGCCAGGTTGGAAAGATATATTTCGGATGAATCAGACTGAGCTTGAGTCAGAGATACGGAAGGTTTATCGGGATTCAACTCTTGACCCAAGGAGAAAAGCATATCTTGTGCAGAATCTAATGACTAGGTTGGTTCTAGTGATAATAATTCCATTGCTTTATATAATTGTGGCATAACCAACTGCTTATTAATTTCATTGCACTTACCATACTGTCTTAAAGATCCAATTGTTGATCAGTAGATTGTTCATTGTAGTCGCTGGATTGCTTCCCAGCAGAAGTTACCCAAAGCTGTAGCTGTGGAATCTTCTAATGGTGAAGAAATAGAAGGACGCACACCATCATTCCGGGACCCAGAAAAAAAAGAATTTGGATGTGAGCATTATAAGAGAAACTGCAAACTTCGAGCCGCATGTTGTGGCAAGCTGTTTACATGCAGATTTTGCCATGACAATGTGAGCGATCACTCAATGGATAGGTAAATTTCTGATGGTATTTAATGTATTTTATTATGCTTTATACCTCTAATAATCTGTTTGACCATTGCAGAAAAGCAACATCGGAAATGATGTGTATGCACTGCTTGAATATACAAGAGGTTGGGCCCATATGCATGACCCCTTCATGTAATGGACTTTCAATGGCAAAACATTATTGCAACATATGCAAATTTTTTGACGATGAAAGGTACTTTTGAGTTCTTTCTTCAGAATTTAAAATTTTTAGTATCAAAATTGTTATTATTATTTTTTGGTTTAATAATGAACTTATAGTAATACAAATTTCAGTTCCTATTCTTATTATCTTTAATATTCTTATATCAGCATGTGAAGTAGTTGGAATTTTCTTTTTGTATTTAACAGTCTCATTTTGGACTTGTTTCTCACAAATCTTCTTCTTAGACACTTAATTTGTTTATCTACTGCTTCAGACCTTAAAGCAGGCATTATTCTTCTTCTTGTAGCTTTTGGTCATTAACTGTGCATCACTCTTTTTCAGGAATGTATATCATTGCCCATATTGCAATTTATGCCGTGTGGGGAGAGGGCTTGGAATCGATTATTTTCATTGTATGAAATGCAATTGTTGCCTGGGGATTAAATCAGCATCTCACAAATGCCTGGAGAAAGGTTTGGAAATGAACTGTCCAATTTGCTGTGACTTCTTATTCACATCCAGTGCTACAGTCAGAGCTCTACCTTGTGGCCATTATATGCATTCTGCTTGCTTTCAGGTCTATTTCACACCCATCTTTGGTTGCAAGTTGCTATCTCCCCTCTCTTCTCGACGAGAAAAAATCTGCATTTCTTTCTACTTTTCTTAGAATCGGACTCAATCTTATTCTTTATTATATTGTAATATATTAGGCATACACTTGTAGTCACTACACATGTCCAATTTGCAGCAAGTCATTGGGAGATATGGCGGTAAGAAAACTCTCTTTATATATTTACTACCTAGCGCATCTGTTAAATTGTTTTGTCAATATGCATTTGATGCTTTGAAATTTTTCTGAAAATTAAAAGCCTTTAAAAATAAATAAATAAATTAATATATATATATATGTATATAAATTTCTTGATGGAGAATCATGAAGGTGGTGGATAAAGGCTAACCCATTGAGTGGAAAAGAGAAATATAATGAAATGAAATTGATTATTTCAATGGTAAGTTGCTTGTCACTTTCAATTTGGAGAGTCTTTTACACCTTTTAATGGCAAGGAATGACAGAAACAGGAGGAAACTTTTCTTATAGCTTATATATGGTAATAAGTATTTGTATTTTTTTTTTTCATATAAATCATTAAAATGGGAATTGTTTTTGGCCATTAGTTTAATACAAGTGTACATTTGCTGATCTTCAGCAAATCTATTCATGTGTTGACAATAAGTACAGATTTGAGATAATCAAAGAGTATGTGTGGAAATACACCCTTTATGACATTTAATTGAAAGATTTATTGAATTACGATAAGTGACATAATTAGAACACATATCAATCCTTTAAATATTTTACTTAGATTTTTTTTCTTTTTGACTGGGGAAGGGCCTTTGTCTGATGGGTTTTAAGTTGAATCCTCCGTAGGATAATTGTGGTATCTTTATTATGGCACGGGCCACAGCCTTTTGAACTTTTCTGTTGCGTCTTTGAAATGAAAGTTGAAATACGTAGAAGAACAAGAGGTACGATACTTAGTTGTTTCTCTGCGAAACCAGGTTTACTTTGGTATGCTCGATGCTTTGTTGGCTGCTGAGGAGCTTCCTGAAGAGTACAGGGACCGATATCAGGTATGTCGTGTCTATGTCTTCTTTGGTGTTTCCTTCATATTAAATTAGTCAATGCTAGATTACACTTCACTTTATTCCTTGCTCAAGTCAATGTGGTTTTTATGAAACCGAGTATTCCTGCTTTATATTTGTCCTACGAAAAGAATATATATATTCTTTAAAAATAAAATAAAATAAAATGAATCGAGACTGTCATATCCAAAATAATTTGACTTGTTTATCTCATTCATTATGCATGTTCAGAATAATTTGTTCAAGTGAAACCAGATGAAATACTTCATACCATAAACTGTGATATTTTATATAATAATTTTTTTATGATGATGCCATTATCACATAAACAAAAGTGGTTTCCAACAAAATAAGTAACCGAATATAAAATAGAAAGACCTCTAGCAGTGGTGATTTGTCATTGTTGTCTGTTGGTCATTTTTGTAATGGAAACGCAGGATATACTGTGCCATGACTGTAATGGAAAGGGCGCTTCACGCTTCCACTGGTTATATCACAAATGTGGATTTTGTGGCTCATACAATACCCGGGTGATCAAGTCTGAGTCAACAAATTCCATCTGCTCCTAGTGTGTTTCTTATGAGAGAGAGGAGTGCAGAGTTTGTAAATACTTGTACAGACAATTCAAAATTTTCCCCCAACCAGCAACCTGGTTATCTTTTCATCTTATACATACTGAAGCGAGTCACTTCCCCAGAGGCCTCTTATGAGTTTGTCTTCTCGTGAGCCGGATATAGAAGCACCGTATCAATATATAGCTTTTGTGTACAGAGTACAGACCAACTTTCTTCCCATTTTTCTCTTTGTACAAAAGATCTTTTCGCAGTTCTTCCTCTGCATTGCCTTTTCCTTGTTCTAAATGTGTTTCGCTCTCGCTTGTTATTACAGAAAGAATGTTGCCATGACTATGCTTCAAGAGCGTTGGCCCGACATTTCTTTTTTAACTTTTTCATTCGGGATTTATTTTAATTTTGGTAAAGTTCTTGCAGGATTATTTACTAGAGGTGGGGATGTAAGAAATTTTTGCATGCACGTTTATGTATATCTAACGGCCTGGATTCGCTCTATACACATATAACTCTTACCTTATACATGTGCAAGGCGATCCTATGACAATTGAGCGTACTAATATATAATGCACCTTGGAATTTTTCGGAGATGTAACGTTGTTTTCAATTCTTCTACCTCTCGCAACTATATTTACAGAAGTAAAATACAAAATGAACCTACTTAATTATATTTGTTTCACCAATATCTACACTGGGTGGGCGATGATCAATTCAGTCTTCTAATAAGTTTATTCTCTAATGGTTAGGAGAATCTTGTTTGTTGGTCAGGTACTCAATTTTAAGTGTCCGTCATTGTTGACTCTTTTGGTGACAAATCGTGTCGTTTTATGTTTTGACAAAAAGCTGTAGTCATAAAATGAAGCAACTTTGGTTATATAACGCTAATACTATTTTGATTCCAAATGTTGACTTTCCGAAGAAACCAGAAGTAGATATGCAGGAATTACAAGGTCTATCCATGGATCTTGAGTCATGGTAAATATTTAAATTTTTACGGCTCATTGGTTAAAATGATATAAAAGAGATAAAAATATTAAAAATAAATAGATAAGAGTAAATAAAATAAAAAATAATTTTTATATTTTTACTTTTAAAATAATAATTTAATAAATAAAATAATAATTACAAGTATATAATAAATATTGTATAAATTATATAAATCAAACATATTTGTATCATGGTGAACCAAACAAGCCGTCACAGTGACGGCTTATATCTGCTTTAGGGCTTTGGGCCTGATAGACCTTCATCATCAATCAAAATTGTCTTTCCTTCGTGGAAAATGCATTGGCGCAAATATTGATATTCCTTTTACCGAAAAACATTGTGGCCCAAATATAGTATTGCTTAGTAAGTCCACGAAATTTTTCATGGTTGTCAACTACCAAAAGATTTAAATTGACCATGAAATATAACAGTTAGGAATTCTTTAATAATTGGTTTTTTTAAAAAAGAATTCTAATATAGATACACACTCTTTTAGACACACACAAAAAAAAAATCAAAGCCATAACTTTATTAATTCAAGTGCGCTTCTACTAAACAACATTCAAAACAAATTTCGTTCTTGGATAGAATATAGACGAGATACTGAAAATTTGTAATTGACAGTGAAGGTTAATTTTAAATTAACGGTGTTGCAAAAATAAGAAATAAAATTATTAATTGAGGAGAATAAGAATAAAAGAAATGGCCTCTCTGGAAATAGCAAGCCATTTGCTTTTAACACAGCTCCCAACCTCCCACCGAACGTTAAACCGCTCTCTGTTTCTCTCTCTCATTGTTTCATATCATTTTTGTGTATATAATCCTCCCGGCGATTTTCGGACCCAAACAAGGAATACCTTTCTCTTCAATCTCTCTCTCGAATTCAATCATATTCCTCAATTCCCACCAAAAAATTCATTGACCAAGGAGCTCTGAGAGAGGACCAAGAGACAGCGCCCAGAACAGAAAAACGAAAGCTTTACACAGATTAACTGAGTTCAGCTTCAGAAAGACAAGGAAATAGCATCTCTTAAACAGTGTAGAAAGAGAGTGGTGAGAAGCTCTCATGGCTACGAGGCCTGAAAGATCATCAAAACCACTGCACAACTTCTCATTTCCATGTTTGAAATGGGGCAACCAAAGATTCCTCAGGTGTGTCAAAGTCCCCCCCAACGCCGCCGAACCGTCCTCTTTCGATCGTCGATCTTCACGATTCCTGTCGAATTTCGATAATTCCCAACACAAACAAATCAACCCTCGACCCTCCAATTCGAAACGTAAATCCAATCCGCAGAAAGATACTGAGATTAACATCGAGGCGGTTCGCGAGAAGCTCATGATCGATCTCAGAGTGGCGGCTAAGAAGCTCAAAGTTTCGATTCTTGAAGACGGAGCCGGCGAGGACGAAACGGCAGCCAATGCTAGGCCTTGGAATTTAAGGACAAGAAGAGCTGCTTGTAAGGCACCCCATGAAGAAGAACGCAAGTATAATTCGTCTTCTTTGCCGATGAAGGTTGTAGAAGCTGCGATGACCAAGGAGAACCCAGTCAGCGTGGAGAAGAATGAGAAAACAAAGTTTTCGGTTTCGTTATCGAAGGAAGAGATTGAAGAAGATTTCTTGGCTATGGTTGGGACGAGGCCTCCAAGAAGGCCTAAGAAGAGGCCTAGGATTGTGCAGAAGCAATTAGATGTAAGACTTTAATGGTTTTGATTATGCTTCCACTGCTACGATGTGAAAAAAAAATGGAAAACATGAAAATCTGCTCAAATATATACTGAAAGGAATCTGGCTTTGTTGGCAAAAGCTGAAAACTTCTGTTGGCTTTATTTTTAACGTTCCTCTCTCTGTTTTGGCATATAGCAAACAAGATGGTTGTTTTCTCCACTTATCTTTCCCTGGTCATGTCACAAGCTTATATTTATGTCTTACAATACCTACATTTCCGCGGTTAACTTTGTTTTTCGGGTGCAATATTGGCAGACACTTTTTCCTGGATTGTGGCTGGCAGAGGTCACTGCAGAATCATACAAAGTGTCTGATGTCCCTGAATGAGGTAAAAATAAGTAGGTTTTTTTTTTTTGGTTACTCTTTATATTACAGAAGTGAATTGGATCGCTAACTATAACGTCTGATTTAATTGGTATGCAGGGGCTGAAAAGATAGTGCAACCGGTTTCTGGAAGTATCAGATATTTTGCTTGCTGACTTCTTCCACATTGTGACATAAATAATGGTAATGACCAAATCATCCATGTAAATCAGAAATTTTCATCAACAAACATGAATTTCTGGGCCTCTGGCATTCTGCATTCGGTTATCTGAATGTAGTTGCTTGCACGTGCTTTTTATTACTTTCTTTGCGCTTTTGTAAAAATCTTCAGTTTACCACCAAATTGGTAGTATCCTGCTGTAATAAATTTAGCAGTTTTTAACTTGTTTGTTTATTTACTTCCTGTCTTTGAAACTCATTCAAGAAAGTGAACAACTCTTTGACTGTGTATGTTGTAAGGCTTCTGGTATTCTGCAAAATTAGGAAGTACTGGGGTTATTAAGCATCTTTCACAGAACAATATTGTTCTTCTTAGCAGAATCACCAGTAATATGTTAGTGACAAAGTTTATTGAGTTTGTTATTTTTGTAGGCATTATGTGAATCTGGCTTATGATGCCAATTAAAGTGATCTTTTTTGGATCTTAATCTTCGAGAATTGATTTGAAAACAGATGAACATGGTATTAGGAACTTATATACAGTGTTAGTTTTACGTTTTACACAGAGAGAGAGTAATTAGCCTGGCATACCTGGATGTATTTAGCTTATACAAGTAACTTGGAAACCTTAATGGAATGGTGTATCATTTTGTTCATGGAAGCATGGTGAAACGTATTCCTTTTCATTTGGTATTTGGAAAAATAAAGAAAAATGGTGGGTTGAACTTCATGAATCGGAATAAATGCTAAGTAATTTATAAATATTTAATGCAATACATAAAAATCCTCCAATCGTGCTTGTAATGCCTATTCTACCTGAATAATCTAGTAGAGAAGCTTAACCATAATTATTAGTTTACATCTACATTGCAACCAAATGCTCCCCAGCACAAAATAGAAAGGAAACAATACTTTTTTGGAAGCAACTTCATTGGTATGCTTTCGCAAATAGATTTTGGTCGCTTCTGAAGTGAAGTAAGAGAGTCCTTTAGATGAGTGGCAAAAGCAGTTGCCCCAGAGAAGAAGAGGTAAAATTTGCACAAGCTGTTTCGCTAGTGAATAGTTCAAGTTCATTTAGAAAATTTCTGCTGTTCCTTTTGCTCTTTTTCCGAGAGAAAGAAGTGTAGGAAAGCATATGATGCTTTGTCTGCTTTTCTTGTCTGTGGGACATTCATCTAACATTGGAGAACAACTCAACAACTTTGGGAAGCAGTGGTTGCTTTCATTGGTATGAAGTATGATGAAGGAACAGCAATTCCTTATACATTCTCATTTTTCTTGTCTTTAACAGTAACTCTGACGATGATTCAGAGTTGCTGTGTTTATTTTTGAAATTCTGCTATGTCATTCGCACGGGGGACATTCGTAGATTTGAAGAATACAAAAATCCGAGAGAACAGTACATGTATAGGTGCCATGGTTAACAAGTAGAGGTATGGACATTAGGTATGAAAACTTGAGAGCTATTAAGCCGGGTTGGTGATTCCAATAAACACAGCTGATTGCAGACTTGCGTTGTGCTTCGTAGGACCAAGAAGCAGTTCACGAGTGCTATGAATAAGAGCTCATGGGAAGTTGTTGGTAAGGTTTTCTTACTCATAGCAGGTATCGGATTGCATAAGAGAATTGTGGAGATATGATGCAAAGTAGTAGTGTCGTGGTGGTAGTGGGCCTAGTGGCAGCCCAAATAGGCAGATCTGGCAAAATCATATGAACCTAAAATCAAGTAGAATATCTAATGTTGTGGGTACGAGCTGTAGGGAGTTTGAGGGAGTCCAACAGATGGGTTTGCTTGGGCCCAAAAAAACAAAAAAGAAAAACAGATGGGTTTGCAAGGCCATGATATCATTGTGTGCTCAGAGTGCTGGCTTTTCCAATTCAATGTGTCAAGTATTACAGATTTAGATGCTCCCCCATTATGAAGAAGATTATTATATAGGATGGAGAAAAAAGAAATAGGAGGAATTTAGTGAGACCCACAGAACGCACTTCTTGCGGGAGAGGATTTTGTTATCAAGTATTATGAGTTCTCTGGTACAAGTATTTCTTCCTAATCCTTGTTCATACATGTTTGAGTCCAAAAACACCAACACAAGGCACACGTTATTGCAAAATATAAGTAACCATTTCCATTCATTAAGACGTGAAAATGAAATAAAATACAGTAATTGAATTAGAGTTTCGTTAGAATTCATTCTTAGATAAATTTTCTCTCAAATCCATGAACATGAGCTACTATATTTTCTTTAATTTTGCTGCATTTTAGATGGAACGGGTTACACCCATAGTTCGTGGGGTCCGGATTTCCTACACATTTTAAGGATGTGTAAGCTCTGCACATTTTTGAAATGTGATTTGGATCATTTAAATTTTATTTGGATGGTTTAAACTTTATATTTTATATATTTTTTATTTAAATCATCATTTTTATAAAAATTTATAATTAAGAAATTATTTTTATTTTATATTTTGTATCTTTTGAAATAAAAAAATATCAAAATTAAAAAAAAAAAGGAGAAAAGATGTGCAAACATGCGTGGGATCATATGCGTGGATGTGCAGTTTTCTATTACCAATTTTCACCAAATTTTTTTTTGGCAGAATCGATTATTTAACAATTAAATGGATCTAAAAGTTTGAAAAAAAATAAAATTAAGAAAAAGAAAAATGAATTCCTTGTTAAAAGGAATAAGAAATCCAACTGCTCCCTTTGACAAAATAAGGATCATTTAACGGACAACACGTAAGAATTTGTTTGAAAGAAACAAGAGGGGGGAAGAACCAAACAAAAAGAAATAGCGTATAAAAAAATTCTTCTTATTTAACTAAAGGCTACAATTTTTATTTCATTCAAAAAAAATTCTATCGGAAAGAATCAAATTCAATATCTAGTTGGTAATAAAATAGAATATATATTTTTTATATCAATGGTTTAATTTTTTTTTAAGAGCATTTTAGAATATTATCCTAATACGTTAGGTTGATACGAGGGAGAGAGCGTACTTAAAATTATTCAAAAAGATAATATAACCATGACTATAACACTTAATAAATAAATAAATAAATAAAACCCAATTATTTCCAAACCAATGATTATCCCTCCTTTGTTTAATTGAAGGAAAAACATGTCAATAAAAAAGGTGGCTTTTTTTGGGTGGTATAATAGAAGGTTACTGTACCGATGGCTGGAGGAGAAGAAGCGATAGCGAGAGGAAAGTAAGCCGATAAGGGATAGGATGGAATGAAATGGCTCCAGCTTATAGAAGAGTGGAACGAGCTTACAAGCAAGTAACTTCACTTCAAAGCTGGTTCCAAGTCCAAGGAAGTGGTTTGACTTTAAAGGTAGTGGATCGACTTCTTCTTATCTGGTATTTCCGGTAAGAGCTAGCCAACTCGGAAAAGAAGGAGTAGCTAATGCTAATTAGAATAGGCTGTGGCACTTTCTCAAAGGGAATGATTGGACAAATATACCAAGAATATCTCTAGGAAGATAGTAGAATCAGCAGTCGAAGTAGTTTAGTACGTTTTGAGTCCAGTATGAACATTCGTACAAACCGGGCCCCTAGTGGTCCTTATCTTAACACGCCACACATGGAGACATCTCAAATAGGTAAATTGGTTTGGGAAGACGGGGGAAAAACATCCATTACATTGAATAATCTCAAACGTTGAAATATTGTGTTGAAACTTGGAAGGAAATCCTCTATATGAATGAAGGAGATGAATGGTCAATCTATAAGTTTAATTTTGCAAATCCATTCTAAAATAATATTAGCCTACTTGTTGGGGCAATTTAATGAGTATTTGTAATTTCTCTAAAATATAATGCAGGTCAATCCATAATTTTTTTTATAGGTAGAAGTAGGGATTTAAATTCTTGACATATAACACATGCCACTTTAACTGGATCATCGGAAATATTTGTACTGTAAAACTAGTTAATTTATATGTTCTATCAAGCAAATCCACAATAAAACAATATTTGCCCTATTTATTGGTTACATATAGATTACGTTTTTTATTATGATTATTACTACTAGTATTACTATTTTTTCTATGGTGTATGTTTCTAGATATAAGAAATGTTGGACATATTCTAGTTTTATGAAATATAGAACCACATGACCACAATTGTAGTTGATATTTGTCACTATCATGTCCTTTTATCACTCTAATATTGATACATATTTTTTTCAGTTTAATAATCATAAGAATTTTAATAATGCGATATTTAATAAAATATTATTTTGAAATAACTCTATTTTAAGTGATTCTATTGACTGAACGAAAAAAAAAACCCAAGAGTGGACAGACTTATATGCAAAGTATATGAAAGTGATATTATCATTTACAACAAGAGTTCTTTGCCCGTGATAGCACGGGCGGCCAAAAGCAAGGTGGGTCCCATTAATGAAGGATTCAACCTATATACCTATATCTATATATAGACTGACAACACGTGCCAAACGTAAAAAATTTCAGAGTATAGTAGCTAATAATCATCATTTAAATTAAAATAATCATTTATTTATTGGAAAAATTTCATATAGCTCCTTTAAACTCTAATGTAATTATTAGTTTGGTTCAAAAATTTTAAAACACAACATATTGCCCTCTAAAACTATAACAAAAACCGAATAAATTACATATCTATTACAATTAATATCTTAGAAATTAACAATTTTTAAAAAATATATAAGTAAAAGCTGTAGAAAAATTTTCAAAAAAATAGTAGAGACACAAAGTATCATATCTATTAATATATTTTTATATTTTTAAATAATGTGTAACTTTTTTTTTTTTTTACTTTTTGTGATAATTTAAAATAATAAAGGATAACATTTTAAAGTTGATGCAGGATTAAGTTGCAAATTTAAAAAATTATATGTGATTTCTTCTTATTTATTTAATGTTAAATATAAATACTTACATGCGACCAAACGTACATAATTTAGAATTGAATGCGATAAAGAATAAGAAGACCTACCCCAAATAATGATGCTGTTATTCTAATTCACATGAAATTAGTGGGATGCTGCCACATACATTTTCCTGGGGAAAAACAAAAAAGGCGGTAGGAATTCTTCGGAAGCGCGTGGTCCTACCATTGGAAATTACAGCCAAACGCAAGATCTCGCGTACCAGGACACGTAACTTTATGGTTCAAAACGTCGTAATCTTTCTTGAAAGACTCAGTCACAATATTTACAAAAAGGTTATATTAGTTTTTTTAAGTCCGCTGACCACATTTAAAGTTCGAAATTGGTCCCTCAATTTTAAAACATGTCAAAAATAATCTCTTAACTTATATTTTGTTTCATAAAAATATTTTTCAATTAATTTGTTAAAAAAAATTGATAAATTGATATGCCAAGACTCTATTTGATTTGTACTATCATGAATATATTCTTTTTATATAATTTATATAATATTTATTTTAATTAATTTGTAAAATAAAAAAATTGCTAAGTTGACATGCCAAGACTCCATTTGATTCGTAACACGGTGAATATAATTTTTTTTATATAATTTATATATTTATTTTATGTATATATTTATTATTTTTATTTATTAAATTATTTTTTAAAAATAAAAATAAAAAAATTATTTTTTATTTTATTTACTTATTATATATTTTTTATTGTTATATCCTTCGATCAAAAATTTTTTTATATTTTGGGCTAACATAAGAGGGCATACATTAACGCCGGCCGTTACATCCCTTATTTGAGTCCACAATTGACGAGGAAAGAGAATAAGGTTTTTACTCTATTTGCGGTGGCGGCGAATGCATCAAGAATGGGTTGGCTCGCCGTGAAATGGGCGAATTTCAATTGTGGACAAGACTCGTAGAAATGCATACGCAGCATAGCATTTCAGAGAAGCAGGAATTGAGGGATTCTTGTGTTCTTTCTCTCCCACATGTTCGCCATCCCACTTGACATTGACGAGCTTTAAACCACTAGCAGTAACAGCATGGGCATCTTAGTGATCTCTCTTGCTCTGTTTTTACTTTTGGCCCCAATTTAGCATGAAAAGTAATACTTGACCACCCAACTCGTTGAAGTTTTTTTTTTTTTTTTGGGAATTGATCAAAAACGATTTTTATGTAACCAAAGACAAGTTAAGAATTATTTTAGCACATTTCAAATTAAAAAAAAAAACTAATTTAAAACTTTAGATAAAGTTGATAAATCAACAGACTAATTTAACCTTATATGAATAACATTATCTACCTATTTAAATAATCCCCCATAAATTAAGCCAAATTTCAGGGTTTGTGCATAAATAAAAATGCTGAGCCATTTTACTGGTAACTCCTGTCATTAATGGTCAATTCTAGAAAACCATTTCCTTTTAATCTTTTAGAGAAAGGAGGAAACCAGTCAAACAGCACCTGATGAATCCGAACGGCAGAGAGGAAACGAGAAGCTCATAAATGCATTTTGGTGAGGCAGAAAATACAGAATGCATAAAAGTACAAATCATAAGTTTCGAAGAAGCCAATTCGCATTTTGGATTTCCATGACAGTGCACGAGGCGAATCAACGTATTAAGGTTGTTGTCTGTCGAGGCGTCTTGTAATTCGTGCTCTTACAATCCATGAGCTTTGTGTTTAGGTTATGCCCCTGCTTGCAGAAGAGGCTCAAGGCTGACGCAGCCTCTGACTCCCATCAACCTCAAGACGCCAACGATGTCGCCGATACGTGGGACCTATTCTTCGACCTCCACACTCTGCAACTAGCCACCAATTTCTTTTCCGAGCTGAACCAATTAGGTCATGGAGGGTTTGGTCCTGTGTACAGGGTATGTATGTATTTGAGATCCTTCGGTGATAACTCTCAAAACATTCAATCTAGCAGTTTGTGATTTGTTCCAAGGGTACTTTTACTTGCAATTTCGTGTTCTAAGGGCCATTTCAGAAGCTGGGTTTTATGCTTACTTGCAGAATTATCCTTGAATAAATGCAGCTACTATTTATCTGTTCATTCGATGGGAAATGCTGCAAAGTTCTAATCCTTTTGATAGAAGGAGGGAGGGAGAGGGAGGTTTATCATGGTCCGGTTAATCGAGATTCCTTCCTATTCGAATTTGCTGTTCTAGTAGTTTATTTTCTTCCTTGGTGTTATATGTAATCAGTAATTTTCGGTCTGTGGAGAAGAACGGGAAGAATGATCTATAATCGAACATCTTAGTTTTTCAAGTACTTCGAATTTTGTTTATGAAAAATTTGAGCATGATCAATAATCCCATGTTGTTTAAACAACATATGAACCTTGAATTTTTCAAATTTCGTTCGTAGCATAGATTTTCAAGTTCCTAAGAAATTAAAATTTCAACAATTAGTCATCAGTTTGGATATAAATTGCATACCGCTTACATTACATAGCATACAATATTTAAAATTGTTACCATAACAGTTGTCCATTAATTGATTTTGAGCTCTCCCTTAATGTTGCCCGCGCTTCTAGTATGAGTAAACTCTTGTTAGTATGGTCAGCTTTTAATGCCATTGAAGCTTCATGTCACCATAAGTGAAGGGAAGCGTCCGTTCCTGCCTCAAGTCTCACATAGGAAATTTGAAGGAGACATCTTGTTTATACGTATGTAATGTATTGAGGCAAAAGTAACTTCAGTTGTAGAGGTGTCATAACGTTGCAGATGAATTACTGCTTTGTAATTTGTCTGCTTTAAACAGTCAATAAAACAAAAAATAAAATAAGGGGAAAAAATGCACACACACAAAGGAGAAGACAGTGGAATAGTTGGGAGAAGGAGGTTTATGTGCTTCAATGTTACTTCCTTGGTTCAACCTACCTGAGGGATTTCTAAGGGGCTTGGCGATTGGTGGATTTATTTCCTTGTCCTCAAGCAAAATTTCCTTTAACTTATGCATGCTTTCTGCAGGGGTTGATGCCAAATGGTCAAGAAATAGCTGTTAAGAAACTGTCCCTAGATTCAAGACAAGGAATTAGAGAATTCACCAATGAGGTCAAGCTACTACTAAAAATTCAGCACAAGAACTTGGTTACATTATACGGATGTTGTGCCGAAGGACCTGAAAAGATGCTTGTTTACGAGTATCTTCCAAACAAAAGCCTTGATCACTTTCTCTTTGGTAAGGACAACTCTTTCTACTGAACACACATTAAGATATGCCCTTTATTTTTTCTTCTCCTATTTTCTTTTCTGGCTGTTTGTGGGCGGTGAGTAATAGGTATATAAATTTTCAGATAAAAAGACATCACCATCTTTGGACTGGGCAACACGATTTAGGATAGTTACAGGTGTGGCAAGAGGACTTTTGTACCTGCATGAAGAGGCCCCAACAAGAATAATACATAGAGACATCAAAGCCAGTAACATATTGCTAGATGAGAAGTTAAATGCAAAAATTTCAGACTTTGGGTTGGCAAGGCTATTTCCTGGTGATGACACTCATGTGCAGACATTTAAGATTTCTGGTACACAGTGAGTAACTTGTTCACTTCTCTTTTTTTTTTGTAATTGTGATATAGGCATCCTTATTCCTGACAATTTATACCTTTGATGAATATAGTGGTTACATGGCCCCTGAATATGCATTGCGTGGATATTTATCTGTGAAGACTGATGTTTTCAGTTATGGAGTCTTGGTATTGGAAATTGTTAGTGGGAGAAAAAACCATGACCGGCAGCTTGGTGAAGAGAAGGCAGATCTATTGAACTATGTAAGTTTGTTGTGAGTGCAAACCTCGTATATCATTTCATTATGCACATGAACCCACGATTCTTGTAATAAAATAGTGATCAGTTGCTGTAATCTGCATACTTTCTGAGTATATGCAAAGGAAAGATAAAATGGGACAGCAGTCCCAAGTCATAATTCATTGTTTTGGGCATTCAAATATATACGTGAATGTTAGTCCCTAAATTATTGAGTAAATTCTTTTGACCATACTCCTACTGCAGGTAATTTTTTCCAGTTCCCATGCTCATCTTTCACATGTTAAAATTTATCTCTTAAAATATTCAGTAAACAGAATTTAAAGGTCCAAGAGATATAGGTATGGACAATCTCTTATGCTTGTGATAGTTCTTATATTTATAGTCAACAAGCTACTCGTGCCTAGGAAATGGTTATGTACTTACGTTCTTATAAAGCATTTGATGTTTGATTGTCGAGCTAGTTTTAATATGGTTTTCATGGAGTATGTAGAGATCTATAACCTTAACCATTTGCAATAATGAATTGATATGCCATTACTTGCAGATAAGCAAGTCATTTCTTTGAAACTTCTGAGTTTCTTCGCTGTGTATATGTAGGCATGGATGCTATATCAGGCAGGGAAGATAATGGATTTAATTGACACAACCCTTGCCAAATGCAACGGTGACGAGGCAGCTATGTGCATTCAGCTGGGTTTGTTGTGCTGTCAAGCTAGTATAGCAGACAGACCTGATATGAATGCTGTTCATCTGATGCTCTCAAGCGACTCATTCACTTTGCCAAGACCAGGCAAACCAGGAATTCATGGCCGTGTAGGACGTTGGACTACAACCTCATCTTCTGCTTTTACCAATACTAATGCTACTAGTGCAACCAAGGCTACTGGAGGAAGTAGTTTTGTAGAGGACTATTCTAGAAATTCTATCTCTACTTCTTCTTTTGATGAAGGCAGATGACTTCTTATTCTGTGAAGCCTGATCAGCTCTCTCCATTTATGTAGAGGTATTCTTTTTGTTATATCGTAGATATTATAGTAAAATATAGTTTCATAGATTTGATAAAATAGGAAGCCTTTTGCTGCATTGGGGATTCTGAAGGGCAGTTTTGAATATAAATATTTGAACTCCAATGACCAGATACTTGATAGCAATTTTGAGGTTGAGGGTTATCAGATGTGACTTGCGATACAAGTTGAAAGGTTAGTTTATGGTTGAACCAGTACCGCTCGGGGTCCGTCTGACATTAATTTTTAAATGTATAAGGAATATTCACCTTTTTCAGCTAAATAAATGCGCAAAGACTTTTATATCTGTATTGAAGTTTTACAAAAGCTTTCTATCAAACTGCAGTATAGTAAATCAATCAAATAATTAAAACATTTATACGAAAAATAAAAAGTTTTACAAAAGCTTTCTATCAAATTGCAGTATACTAAATCAATCAAATAATTATAACATTTATACGAAAAATAAAAAATCATGAATTAATTTTATAAGAAAATTACCATTAAAACTATTTCTATTTTAATTTCCATTTCTTCTCATATTTACACAGTTTAGAACAACTTAAAAAGATGGTAGCAACAATTATATGACAAAATTAACGTTACAAGGACAAAAATCATTTTGTAATGTGGTATTAATAAACCACAAGGAAACGGATTGTAACTATGAAAACTCAAGTCTCTCTCTACCGAAATAGAAGAAAAAAGGTCTAAAAGTTTAATCACTTGACAGAAGGCTCGTTGATGGGAAAATAACGTAAGAAATTAATTATAACTAAAACACAATAATGCAAAAAGTAATTGTCCAAAAGGTAATAAAAGTATTAAATTTGGATTGACAGGGTCCGAGTTTAGATATACAATAATTTTTTTTTAAGAACTTAGATTGAATCAATCTGAATTCAATTTATTCGAGTTCAGTTTGACAAAAAAATATAACTTGAAATTAATTTTTAGATGTAAATAGTTATAAAAATGAAGAATAAATAATTATCTCTTTAATTAATATGTTTTTGAAAGAAGGAAATTATTTTAAAAAATAACAAAGATAAAAGAAAGAATAAAAAATAAATGAAGAAGAATACAATAATTTTAAGAAATTTAGGAAAAATATAATAAAGTGTGTAAATATGAAAAAAATAAGAAACAAATACTTATAATTAAAAATCTAAAATATTGATAAATATTAGACGAAATTGATAAAGAGGAAAGAAATAAAATGGCATACAATATTCGTTAAAAATTTATAAAAGATGTAATAGTAAATTACATAAAATATTTGAGAAAATACTATAAGAGATGACTTTCAGTGCCACAACGAAGCCTTCTCCTTTGATGTTATGGTCGCTGCTATCTCATTTCTTCAGATTGTTGTTGCTGTGGTACAGTGGGCGAAGAATTTAAATTAACATGTGGAGAATCAGCTGGAGAAATCAGCTCATGGGGTGTCACAAATCATGCTTGTGATGATTCCCCAGGGTCAAGGGAGCTACTAGTGTATGCGGTACTAAATGCAAATGTATCAAACAAAAGGTCAACGAATGATCCTCCTAGTTATTGTTGAGGTGTTCCAAACTGAGATATAGGCAATGAAGGTAGATAATATGAAGGGTCGGGTCCTACAAAGTCACCGAATTGACCGATTGGGATTGAAAAAGATGGATCAGGTACCCCAATATCCTGAACATTGGAGTCAGAATATATGAAGAAGGACCGGCCACATTACTGTCAATATCCTGTTGCACTGACTCTTCCATTTGCTGCCTATGTCCTGTAACAAAAGGCTGCTGAGATGACAACTAGCCCTGATGTCATTTACTCGGTTGACCTATTGGAATTTGAGGTCAAGGCAAATCCAGTGCCGGTTCAGCAGGTTGTGAGAACAGCGCGAAGCATTGTTCACCAAAAGCCAGTAATATATTTCTAGAGTCTCCACTAACAATCTCGCAAAAATTTGAAGGTAGAGAGTCTTGCAAATGTATCCGATAAAGGCCTTCTACTAAATCAGTCTGTATAAGAGAAATGAACATTTAAATGTCAACATAATAATAAAGTGAAATAAAAAAATAAAAAAATATATATACACTAATATATACAAAGAAAAGCAAGAGACCAAAGGGAGTAATAGCTAAAAAATTTATCGTATAACCAGTCACAGCGCTAAGAGGATGGATCCAGCACTGAGTACATCACTAATATCATCTCATGTACTCAGATGTGCGATCAAATGGCTCATCAGTAATAGAAGATTGCACTCTAGGATTTTGCCAATTATACCATTGTTAGATAAAGGTGTTATGCTCTGTTTTCTAGTTGGTTTGAGTTCTTCCACGAAGTTGTAGGACATACAAAGAATCCAATCTGATCGGCACCTAAGGGATTGGTTGTTGGTGACTAAACTGGCGAAGGGCGCGGTCTGGATGATGTCATTCTATGATATAAAAGCATATTAAGGGCACTGAAGCAATCCAAATATCTGGCGAAGCTAAGTAGTATGCCAGAATTACATCAAGCACATCTTGTGATTGATATGGGCACCAAACAATCCTTAGATAACACAAATAAAAAGATAAAGTATGAAATATAAAAAAAAAAGTTAAAATTATGATGAAAAAGTAAATATAAAAAAAAAATACCTAGCCTCATTGTCTCCTATAGCATCCAGTAAAGTGCGGTACTGATTAAGGGCTCGTATACCTGGATGAGGAGGTCATCCAACATTCTTTCATCTATAAAGATTTTATATACATCAAAAAAATAAAAATAAATATAGTAACTCATATAAGACGCATTTACATATATAAGTGTGATATGATTTATACCTGAAGCCAAACAGGGGAAGTGCATAATACTCCTTTATCTGAGGATCAGGGGTCAATGACCTCTCTGGTGTAAGTATAGGAAATCGATCACATGCCCATAAGTGTAACAGTGTCAAGCAACCACTTATCCCCTTCTCATCTCTATATGTTGCATTGCAAAGCTCGCCGTATAAGTATGCCAATACTACTGAACCCCAACTAAACCTACTAGCTTGCTCAAAGTCCTCAAGCAATGAGAGATACATTAAATATACTTTATGACTGGATCTATCTGGCAGTAAAAAGCCTCCAATCAACCTAAGTATGTAGGCTTGTGCAAATCGACGGACGACCTCCTTATCAGCATCATTTGGTAGGTGAGCAAAGTTCTCAGCCAACCAAGTAATAGTGAGTCGTTGACCATCAATCTTCTCAGCTGGTGGTCGAATGCCAAGAAGCCACTTACATGTATCTGCCCACAGCCAATTTGTTGCTCCAGAATTAGGGTCGCCATCGCATGGTAAGCCTAAATGAATAGCCACGTCCTCAAGAGTGATCGTACACTCACCTCGAGTAGTATGGAATGTATGTGTATCTGGGCACTATCGCTCTATAAGTGCACTAACCAGCGAAGGATCGTACTCAAAGCAGTCAAGTTAAGCTACGCCGTAAAAACCAGTCTGTCTTAAATATTTTACTATAGCCAAGGGTGGATCACTCAAATGATTTTCATGCTGAACACGTCGTGGGCGAAGAATACGATTATCCTTTAAAGATACACAAAAAAAGAAAGTCTATTAGTTAATATAGTTAGTGATAGGTGAATATATTGATGCAAATAATAAAGGCAATAAACTTATCTAACATGACCATTCCAAATGGCTTCAGATACATGTAATCTTTATAAGTATAATAGGAACCATCCTCAGGCTTTGGATGTACAACATGCTTTGGAGCGGCCATGATGTCAACGCACTTGTCAATTATGACAAAATTTAGAAAAATATAGTTTATGGTTAATTTAAATGTATAAATATAATTGAATTTAGAAAAATACGCACAACACACCAAATTGATTTCAGTTGATATCTTTATAAAAGTTGAGCGACATTTCAATTAATACACATACATCTTGAAATATATAATATTTAGTACAATTAAATTATAATTATTTGGTACAATATTAGTTTTCCCCTTGCCATAACGTTGGCAATGTAGGCAAGTTGCTCAATTATGTCCTGGTTGTTGACATAACCTACATTGAATTAGTTATCCTAATGCCCTAAAGTCTATTTCATTTCGGTAGCGAGAGGTTCGTGGTCGACCCCTCTCACGGAACATCGATGGATCGAGGACTAACTTTGGACCGTCGGGATTTGGCTAATATTTTTATCCTCTGATTGGCTGAAAAATATTATTATAAGTACATTGTATGGTATCTAAGCAGAAAACAGGATCAACAAATTGGAATGGATCTAGAGAAACAACAGCACAGGCAACAAGAACATGTTGACAGGGATACTTCTCCACCTGAAATTTTTCGCAATCAGAAAGGCGATCAATTAAGCTAACTTTGCAGCACTGACCGTATTGTTGATTCATCTAATCATATGACTCTTCCATCTCAAATGATTGAGCATTTCTATCAAATGTTCACATAGAACATGTGGATGCGTATTGCACCTTTGTTGCCATCCTTTTAATCAAGCTTTGGGAGTAGACATTGCTTGCAGACATCTGAGCATTAACTTGATCAGCACGTTGCATGAAATATTGGTTGACCCTATAATATATCACCTTAGCTATGCCTGATATAGGTAAGGATCTGACTTCTTTAAAAACACCGTTCATGTATTCGGCTAGGTTTGTTGTCATGTGGCCAAAGCGAAATCCTTCCACATCATATGCTCGTGTCCATTGTTCTTTTGGGATGTCTGCAAGCCATTTAGCTACTTCTCTATGAATGATTGCTAACTCAGTTAACTTCTCATCAATGTAACGGCGCTCGTATATATAACCTATTGAACACAAACATTGTGAGCCTGATAGGCACTAAAATAATGAGGTTGTATTCAATTGCTTAGAAAAAAAAGAAACATACCAATAGTTTTCAATATTTGCTTTAAATCCAACGATCTAAAGTGAGTGTATAAGTTGCTAACCATATGACGGAGACAAAACATATGATAACTATATGGTGGTTACCAACCAATCTGAGGATTAGTAACAGCAGTTATAAATTGACGGATGTCTATCAGAGATCAACCAAAGTCCACGCCTCCCTCGTACCACTTGTCTACGTAAGTTCAAAAGGAACCATGATCATGTTGCTTATGTCTCACCCTCAACTATTGCAAATGCAATTGACATAATCTGTCGATCACCATCTTGTGT
The DNA here is from genome assembly GCA_032878935.1 of Erythrophleum fordii. Classification (NCBI taxonomy): domain Eukaryota; kingdom Viridiplantae; phylum Streptophyta; class Magnoliopsida; order Fabales; family Fabaceae; genus Erythrophleum; species Erythrophleum fordii. The sequence goes on from JAVQMF010000054.1 coordinate 48,805,853, forward strand.
TGTTGCTATCAAGAGAGTCCTTTTGTATTTTCCATATAGAAATGTCCCATCAATCTGGATCATTGGTTTCAGATGATCAAATGCACTTATACAAGGTTTGAACGCCCAAAAGACATGCTTGAACATTGCAACTATTTCATTAGTGGAACTGTCAACTTGACATTGTTCGGTCACAAACTCAACATATGACCCAGGTATGAAATGTTGGATTGCACTCATCCATCTAGGTAATATAGCATATGAGCTCTCCCAGTTATCAAAGGCAATTACAGCGATTTTGTGCTTTGCTTTTCATGCTTTTCTGTATGACACTATATATCCAAATAAGTTTTTCATCTGTTCAATAATGGTTCTAATTGAAATATCAGGTGTCTCAGTTACCATACCAATAATACATGATGATATGACATCAGAATCCAATTTCGGGTGGTCTTGTAATAAGGTCACTGATAGACATGCATGGGGTCCATCATATTTTGTTATTTGCTAGTGTGAATCTTTTCTCTTACTTTTTTTGCATGCCCTTACCCGCTAACTACGACCTTTCCCATAGCTAATACACCGGAATTTTTCGTACTTTTCATATGTCAAATATTTCTTAAAAGAGTGATGTGCTTTCACAAAATATAATTTTATAACACGATGTAATGCTTTTTGGCTTGGATATTGCAATTCAATATACAAGTCTTGTATGCTCAAGTCTGTGTCATCCCAAACCTCCTTAAATCCCTCCCCACTAGCTAAGGGCATATTAATCTAAGAGAAGAAAGTAGCAGTAGGGTCTACATATTGGGCTTCTGATCCACCCTCATTTTCCAATTCATCAGTCTCATCATCATCATCATCACCATCATCCTCCTTATCATCATTTTAGTTAGGATTGAGTTTAACATTATATTTATCTTCATTTTCAAAATCCTCTAACACATTGTCTTTAGACCCATTTGGAGAAAGAGGCTCAGTAAAGCAAAGAGTTAGATGGGAAGAGCTTGGTTGAGAAATAGTCTTTCTCGGGATGATCTGATATTGTTGTGAGGAGGTTGGCTGCAATTCTAAGCTCCCTTGTGAGCCTGTAAGTGAGGTCTTCGCATATAATTCGATTGCATTCAATTGCCTTAGGAAACGTGAATGAGCTTGCCACATCCGCTGAACATCAAAATTATCTTCTAAAATAACCGATTAGTACCATGTAGGATTTAGTGATGTTGACAGTCTATATATCAATTCAATCACAACTTGATTAAGGAGAATGCGTAATTTTTGACTCAATGCATCTTTCAGTGCATCTAATGTGATTCCGGTGCTAACTATTATATATTTTGAGATGGAGCATTGGAATGTTGCACCTTAAACACTATCAAAGATTCTCCCATCTGTATAAATGTAAACAAGTTCATTTTTTACTGCCATTTGATTTCCTACATTCACAGCTTCATTTAATCACCCCCACATTTAATTTCTAATATATATTTCATTAGCTATTTATATATCATAATTTTTTTAATATAATTATCTGTTCTTACACTTTTTTTCCTTTTTTAATATTCATTTACTTCCAACATATTTTCATATGTTTTCTAAAACCATGCCAATATATAGACAATAATAAATAAATAATCTAATGTAACAAAATTAACGTAAATGAATAATAAGTAGTAATAACTACTTTTGCTTAATAAATAATATATAGTATTAAATACATTTTCCTAATAAATAATACAACATATTATCTTTCTCCATTACAAGGTAATTTTCAATAAGCATTACTTATTTATTTATCCTAAATTGTTTCACTCATTTTTTTTAATATCCTTCCTCTCTAAGATACAATTTTTTGTTGATTCTCTTTTCTTTTGCTTAATAATTTTTAATTCATTTATTTATTTATCCTTTTCTCTTTTTATTTTTTGGTCTATATGTAGTTTTCATTTTGCACATTTATTAGAAAAATGGAAACATATATATATATATAGTATATTTTCATTCATTTTGAAAAATAATAACTACATTTTAAAATTTTTCTTTTTGCACTATGACATAATTTTCAAGATGTATTACTTATTTATTTCTTCTAATATTTTTATTTTAATTATTTTCCATCACCTATTTATTTCTCCAAATTTTTTTCACATAATTATTTTATCTCATATTTTCTTCTTTTTTTTTTTTTTTGGATATTTTATTATAAATATATACATTAAATATTTGATCTATCCTACTTTTTAAAATTTATTTATTATTTCATACTTTCTTATTTATTTTTTTCCATCTCACTAATAATTTATTCAAATTTCCTTCATCTTTAAACTACAATTTTTTTTCCATTCCTTTTTCTTTCCCTCAATCATTTTTCATTTCTTTATTTCTTCATCTTTTGCTCTTCTTATTTTTGCCTATATATAGTTTCCATTTTCAACATATTTTTTAAAATTTTCATCGTAATTACTTCTTTATTTTTTTAGCCAAAAAATTTTTTTTCTATTCTTTCATATTTTCATTTTTCTTTCTTCTTAAAATTTTGAAAATTTTATCTTCTTATACTTGTTTATCATTTTCAATTAATCCTTCCTTACTTTTTTTTTTCTATTTTTTTAATATATCAACCTTTACATTATCATTCATTTTTTTCTTCACATCTCTTTTATTCCTTCTCCTAATTTTTGTTCCTTTTCTTTTCTTTTACTTTATCTCTAATATATTTTTATACCTCTCCTAAGCACAATATATAAATAATACCAAATAAACAATTTATTCTAATACAAATAATAGAAGTAAATATTAAATAATAAAAAATAAAATCACTTAAATGACCTAAAATGATTCTCCATGTTTTTCCTCCTTTGAAAAATAATAAACAACTAACATAAATAACTAATAAAAAATAATGTGAATAATTTTCATTTCCATTTATATCAATATTTATGTTCTGTTTTTAAAATTTTTTATTTCACTGATCTTTTTTTCAAAAAAAAAATCATAACTGAATTTAACATTTTCTTTTATTTCTAATATAAAACAATATAAATGATTAAATTATATTACATACCTTCAATTTAATTTTTTTAGAGGCTGTCAAAATTTTTTACTGAGATCACAACAGTAGGAAGATGAAAAATTTTTCCCCCAGATTGATGAGCACCCCACCACACCAAGAAAAACTTTGCATCTGAAGTGGAAGCTGAAGCCATTTATAAAGAAATGTTCAGCTATTTTTGATTTTACATTATTTTTTTTTAACCAATCAGATCTTTTCGCCCCTTTTCATTACCCACTCCAATTGCGACATGTGCCGCCCTATTTGCCTTCTCATTTGACGTGACTGGTCAATTTGTCCAATCACGCTAGCCAAGCTTGGCACGCCTACAAACTCGGAATTGTTGGTTCCAAGTTTATGGGCGTCTGACACGTGACACTTTAGAGGACGTTCGTATAGTCAAATTCGACTCTTTTGACTCCGAGTTTCACTTTTTATTACTTTTCGAGAATTACTTTGTTCAGTATTTCTTTTTGAAGAAATTAAACAATAATTGTTGCTTCTTTAGATAATTCTTCCTTTACAGAATTCACTATAATTTCTCCTTCAAATTGACAAAAGTGGCATACATGTAGATTATCAAGGCTAGAAATGAGGTATTATACTTTTATAAACCTTCTTTCACAAAGGTTTGCATCTAGAACAAGCCAATCAATTACAAATTGCCAAAAAGAAAATAAATAATTTTTCTTAAAAAAAATCAAATCTTACATCCATCCCTTAGGCCTTGTTTGGTTCAGAGGAAGGGAGGGGAGGGGAGGGATTTTAATGGAGGGGGGGGGGAGGGGAGGGATTTTAATGAAGGGGAGGGGGGGGAGATATATTGTTTGGTTCAAGAGGGGAGGGGAGAGAAAATAATAATATATAGACCATTTTACCCCTTATATATTTTAAAAGTAATGATAATACAATTAATTATTTTTTTATTTTTAAAAATTTAATATTTTTACCACCAAATTAAACAAATGTCAAAAATTATTTATAATTATAATTATTTAAAAAAATTTGTAAATAAATAAAACTAATTAAATAATTATTTTAACAAATATATAATTTAATATATTTTATTTCATGAAATTAGAATGTATCTGAGTTAGGAACATTGACATGTTTATTTTTTCCTCAATATGACAATATACCTGTATTAATTGGTAAGTTAAAATTTTTCTTTAATCATACTTATAAAAATTTTATAAAATATAAAATTAATAATCAAGAGGGGACATTTTGGTCTTTTTCCAACTTTCCCTCCCAATCCCCCCAAATTGGAGGGAGAGGAGAGGAGAGGAAGGGAGGGGAGGGAAAGTTTCATGGAGGAGAGGGAAAGTTTAATGAAACTTTTCCTCCCCTCCCCTCCAAAAACACATGCCAAAGACCCCTCTCCTCCCCTCGAACCAAACAAGGGGTTAAACCAGAGAACAGTACTTAAAAAAATCTTCAACTAGTGGACAAAATTTCATGTAGCATCCACCGTAAGCAATTCTTGAACAAGTTCAAGCTGACAATGGGGATAACCTTAAGCCTCTAATAGGATACTCAAACACAACATCTTTGCCTGACAGCTTCCTGTATACTGCAGCAAAAGTATCCAGCTTGTACTCAGCGTCGTTTCGCTCCTTTGGGTCCAAGAAAACCTGTAGTGTCCATAGAGAGACAAAATTGATCAACGTGGGACTAACAAAACAAGAATATATTCTATCCGATTTCTTTATTAGATATGGTCACCCATCAACTTAGCTAGATATAGATAGTATTACAATTTTGCAAAATGTACACGAATATTCAGTAGTCAGGCTAACTATAGACATCTATTTGAATCTTGGCAACTTATTGAACACAAGAAAGTACCTTCAAAAGTTCACTGGCAAAAATAGCTTACCTTCATAATCTTGGATCCATCAACTCGATACCTAATACGCTTTCCAACAATCTCAGCAGGCAATACAATATCCTCCAGCATAGCTTCATGCACAGCAGTAAGTGTACGGCTTCGAGGAGGACGCTGTACAGCAGATCCTTTCTTTGGTGGCCTCGATATCCTCCGTGTTGCAATCAAAATTACATCCTACAAGTTCAATGAGCATTCCAACTCAGGAGCAAAATACGTCGGCAGTGATAGAAAAGGACAGGGTACGTAAAGCTTCATCAGGATAGAGGAATACCGTTAACCGTCATAGTAAAACTCATGGATAACACGCTACAAATTTACAACTTACTATTCAAGTAGCATGTGTTAACACAATTTCTTAACAATAACAAAATTTGGAGACAGCACTGAAAAATAGATTTCTCAAATAACAGTATTCAGTCAAAATGATCACTGAATGATTTCTTGGCAGAGCGGTATTGCAATTTAGGGGCTCCCCCCCCCTCCCCTCCCCTCCCAAAAAAAAAATACATATATATATGAATTATTTATATATATAATATTATTTTTTCTTTAAAATTTTTAATTCTGTCCCCACTAAAATTTTTTATCTACCTTTTTAATGTTTTAAAGCCTTAAACACATGATTTTAAAGACATAGTTATTTCTTACATTAATTGTAAAAGTAAATTTTGTAAAACAGACAAAATATAATAAAATATATTAAAGCTTCTTTAAGATGCATCTTATCTATATTCTTTAAAAATGGCTAGTAATATACTTATTATTCTCTAATTGTCTTCATTCATTTTTAGTTTGTTTAACCATACTTTACTTACAGTAAAAACAAGACTTTGTAATAAAATAGAAGATGATTTTCTTGTTGATAATTTAACTATTTATATTGAGAAGGAGATTGTAAAAAAATTCATTATAGAGGAGATTATAAATGAATTCTATTCAATTAAGAATCAAAGAGTATGATCCTAACATCTAATACATATTTTACTACTTCTAATATTTACTCTTTTTGTATCAAGGTAGTAATATTTATTTTGATATTATTATATTTCTCTTATTTTTTCAATTATTATGTGTTTCTATTTTTTAATTTTAATAAATTTTATTATTATATTAATTTAATAGGTGCTTAAAATTGCATTTTTAATCATTATTAGTGCTTGTACTAAGTATAAATTTTCACCCCCTTTTACAATTTTTTCTAGTTCTGTCCCTGTTTCTCAGGATAACCATGTATAAAATAAGTTGAGGACAGTTATTGTATCAAACTACCAAACAATGGAGAAAATAGTAAAAAATTAATAAGGGTTATCAAGATAAAGAGAATAACTGTTTGTTCAATCTAAACATGAAAAAGATTTAAGACCTTGCGTATCTTCCCACTGAATTTCTTCTCAAGTTCTCTGACAAGCCTCACATGAATCTTTCGGAAAGCTTTCCTCAATCTGTAGGGGAGATGGATAACCACAGCCTTGCGGTTCCCAGAAACATCAATTTGGCTGCAAACCAAGAAAATGTCAGTCATAAGACAGGCAAAAAAACGCATGCATCTTCACATGCACAAGCACGTGATAAACATACTCACACTGCTGAATTTATATACAGATCTTTAAGATCACTTTTCAGCTCCTGGTTGGTGTTTTCCAGATCAAAAAATGCCTGCAACAAATGTCACACAAAATATATTCATATGTAGCCAATAGGCATTCACAGCAACAGAAATATTTTATAATGTGCGGAATAAAACCTGTCCAACGGACTCTTCAAACTCAGTTGGCTCAGCATCGTTATCTTTGTGGATTTTCTTCCTTGATGTGTACATCTTCCCAACTCTAGGCAAATAATAGAGGGGAAGAATATCAACTGACTACCTACTAATTTATGGTAGAGAACAGAAGTAGGCAATAGTTGCGACTTGTGAGAAAAATATACACAAGTTTGGTGTTATATGTGAGAGTCCAACAAGCACACCATAACCATTACATGAATATAAACATAAAATCAATATCACGTCTACCATGGTGAAATAGAATATGAAGGAAAAGAATGAAGGTGATCACATTATCAGTACTGGGTTAAGTCAACTACATCTACCATCATATTGCCAACTTACTGCACAAACTACAGGGGAGTCCAGCATAAATAATTTTAATCCATCTGCAATATTTGTCATCTGTTAAGGAAATTATAGCCTTACTCACACAGCATTACACATCTTCTCCACTTTATCACTGATTGATTTTTAAATTTCAAAAAGGAGTTTAAAACTTATTAGTCCCATAGGAACAATATCTCATGGAAGAAAAGATCATCCACCAGGAATGAAACGGCCCTAATGATCCCAGGAAGCAGAGTAAAAAAAAATTGTTCGCAATATATCCCTCGGTTGAGATTATAGCTGAAGTCAACATGTCAGAAACACGATGACGTAAACTCATGTCTGGGATTAGCAAGTACAAATTGTAATTGATATAACTTCCAGCTAAAGATCTTCAGGAGGACAAAGAGCAATTAGCATTAAAGTTCACAATCTTCCAATTCAAAAGGGCCACAGGAACCCAGAAAAATTTCGCAACGCCATATGCCCTAATGTTTTCCAGATTCAAGGTGTTTACTACCTCTGAACCTCATTAAATTAACATAAATCACGCACAAAATAAAAGGGTAAACCTCACATTGATAACTCAATAACAACTTGACATTTTCTGGGAAGACCATGGCAATCAATGCAGAAGGCTCTTCTAACAAATTATTGTAACTCCAGTTTATCAGTAAGCAATCAATGTGTGTCAACAAGCAGAGCCACTGATCAAATTTTCATATTAGCGGTTACATAGCATATGCATACAATATTGGTTGCCAAAAAAGAGAACTTTTCTTCTATTGCATATTGATTTTGCTTATTAATGTACAGAATGCCTTTACGGCGAAGTGGGTTTGTTAACAGTTTACCTTACCTCAAGAAGCTGCAAGTCCCAGGGACACCCGCTGCCTTGGAGCAAGAGTCCCTCGGGTGATGATATCAGTAGAGCGAAAACCCCAGGACCCCACATCAAACTTGGATTATAAGGATTAAATGAACAAGGGAGATTAATATTTCTGTACACATGGACGGGCGAGATTCAACAAGAGATATTGTCATCTTCGTCGATGGTACAACCTTTGTGCCCGACAACATCTTTAGATTAAATTAGTGATCTAACTTTCAAAAAATTATTTGTTTTTCAAATTATTCTTTTGATTTTTATTTTTTACTTAATTTTTAATTTAATATTTATTATTTAAAAATCTATAATTAAATCCTTATAGTTTAAAAAAAAATTTAATTGTCCCTATCATTAAACTTTATTTAGTTTTTTTATTAAATATTATTAACATAATTAATTACATTTTAACTTGTGACTATGAATATATATGATTTAAACTAATTCCTTCAAGTACTTTAATATGTGTTGCATTATATGTTATATATATATATATATGAAAGTTAATTTTATTTTATTATCTATTTTTATTCTTTTGTTGTTTTAAATTATGAATATTTAAAATACTAAAATAATACACGATAGTTATGTTATCAAAATTTTAAAAAAAAATTATTAAAAGTTTAATAATACAGATTAAATTAAAAATTTTGAAAACTATAAAGATCAAATTATAAACTTATAAATTATAAGAACTAAATTAAAAATTGAGTAAAATTATAAGAAACAATAGAATAATTTAACCTATTTTTTAATTTAAGTTAAAAAAAAAAAAAGCATTTTAATTTAATTCTCTACATACTTTTTAATTAAAATAATCCCTCCATTGAACAAATTTCTCTCAAGAGTCCACCTAACCATCCTTTTAAGTTTCAGCCACTTTGAAGGCTTCTTTTTTTGGATGGAAAATAGAAACACGTTTCTGCCAATCTTATCATTGTCAATAATTTGTTTTACTACTAACCTGTCAATTCTAGTTAGGATTCTGCATTTATTGAGTTGGAAATAGAACAGCCCATTGTAATCCATTATCTATCAATTTCTTATATGTTGACTGAGAATTGGACTTTGCTGGTTTTTCAAGTAAATCCTTATCAGCAAGCACAATCAGCATACCAACGCCCACACGCCTCCATCACCCAATTAATTGAACAAGAAAAAAAATGAAAAAAAGAGATAATTTGCTGAAATGTTGAATTTTATGATCGTAGAAACTTATACCCAACTTCCTCCTTCTTTCTATTCTCTTCTCTAATCAAACTTTCTTTTGTATTAAATTATATTATGGACCTCTCTCCTTTCGATAATCATGCCGACTGACTTTTATTGCAAACAATCTTGGCGCCTAAGTTTCCAAAAGTGGTTACTTGGAACTGTTTCTGAAATCTTTATTAGCCAATTGTAGTTTTGCACTCAATTTCCAAATTGTGTCATGGACCAAAAAATGTCGACTGTTCTAAACTTAGAATAACTAAATGCATTCATCAGAGACGATTAAACAAAACAACAGCAGACTGATGTTGTACAGTGAAACATTTACCACATACGTAGATAACAATAAATAAGATATTGTCATTTTTGAATGTTCCTAAACTGCCATAGTTCATCCATGCTGCCCGTGTTACAGGCGAAATCGTTGTTTACCCAATTGCTTTCTGCCACTTGGCAATCACCAACGGTGTATTCCACGTCCTCAGCTGCTCTTGCAATTCCCAGATTGAAGGTTTCCGTCTCACAGCCATTGTTGTTTACAAAGTAGTCACCATATGCAAAGGTGCTCAAGTCACCGTTAGCTAAGCCATGAAAATGAATAGTACTGGTATTGTATGCCAAAGGGATATTTGCTGATTCTGAGGAGGAATTGTATGAACTATTGTTGTGCCCCGAGTCTGAGTTCTGCTCATGTTCGTATGAACAATTGAGATATGCTTCATTCATACAAGTTCCCTGCCAAACAATTGGTATTGGCGCCGTTTCAAGGGATGAATCCTGAGAATTAACAGTATCAAGAGGCAAAGGAAATGATTGGTGTTGGAGTAACATGGGTGGAGAAGACGATTCTTTTGCTTCCTGGAGCAATCTTGGCATCCAAAAACGCCTAACGAATTCTCGAAACTCAATGCCATCTGTGTCAAGTTTCAAATGTCTGGCTTGTTTCTGAACCCGAGTTCTCCAATAGTTCTTGATCTCATTGTCTGTTCTTCCCGGCAAACGCTGGGCAATCTTTGACCATCTTCAATCACAAACAAAAGACATGTTAATAAGGGACATCTTGGAATGTACTGCGTAAAGATAACTATTAACTCATCATTGAATAGGTACCTGTTGCCCCACTTAGAGTGGAGTTCAAGAATCAAAAGCTGCTCTTCTGGGGTTAAATTTCCTCGCTTTACATCTGGTTTTAGATAATTTAGCCATCTTAATCTGCAACTCTTTCCAGTTCTCTTTAAACCTGACTCAAACGAGAAAAAGAGACTAATCAGAATTAAAACCACAAAACTATTCATTCTTTTATCAGTAATTAGCAAGAAAATCTGTTTGCTTTTTAGAATACCGGAACGCTTTGCCAGCAAATTCCATCTTCCTTCTCCCTCGCTGGCTATGTATAGGGAGAGCAGAGTGTCCTCTTCAAGAGTCCAAGGTCCTCTTCTAAGTTCATTATCATCTTCGCTACAACTGCTCATGCCCTTTGAAGAAGCAGACATGACAACTCTCAGTCACAAAAACCCGAAACACCATGCACAAATATGCAGAAGCACTAAGAGATTAAAAAAAAAAATCTAAAAACCATAGTGGGAAAACTAATTGGACTGCCCAAAATATATAATACAAGTTTTAAACCTTGTACTGTACCCCATTATGGGGTCAAACTGAACGTTGTGTACTTTACTAATTTTCCAGAGAAAAAGCCAGCTACAACTGTAAATTCTAAAAGACACCTTCCATTCACCTTCCATTGTCATTACCACAGGAAATATTGAAAGGTCGATAGATTCATTGCTTGGCCTTCTTCATCGTTTCTAGACAAATGGACTGTTATATTAATTTATATTTGTCATTAATTATGAACACCGTATTTTGTTCGGATAAACTATAAAAATAATAATAAAATCAAATTAACAAAAATACAAATAAAAAGAAAAGAGAAGAAAGAAAACAGAAAATGAAGAGAAAAAATAAAAAAAATAAAAAAGCCCAAAACTTTAAAAAATAATAAAAAAATTATTAAAAAATAAAAAGAAAAAAAAAAATCAAATGAGCGCAACAAGCTAAAAAAAATCAATCAAAGAGAAAATAATAAAATTAAAAAAATAAAACAAAAACAAAACAAAATTTAAAAAGAAAAAAAACCAAAAATTTATATTAAAAATAAAGAAAGAAACAAATCCAAGTAAACAAAAAAGAGGAAAAAGAAGAGTGGCTCAATTTGAAGCCCAACCCCTTTTCTCCGATAGGCCCCGTCTTGCTAAATCCTTAGCCTTTAACGGAAACCCAATTTGTTAAGCCCAAACATTGAAAAAGAAAATGGACTGAAGAATAAAAAAGCGAAGCCCGTTTCTTCAGCCCAACAACCTGCTTCAAATCTGAAGCCCACGTCCAAACAAACCTATCCGGTGGTCTCCCTTCTGGCCTTTTCTCTCGCATCCTCCAGGAGCACGAGGCGACTGTATGAAGCAGAAGAGGAGCAGCTTTTGCAGAGGGAGGATCTTCTGATTCAAGGGGAGAGGGGCAGAGGAGAGAGGGAGCACGATGGAGACTATACGAGGCAGAGAGCAAGACAAAAACACACAGCACCACAGCAGAGGAAAAGAGGGAGAAAGTGATACATCAGGGGGAAGAGAGAGTTGATTTCGGAGAGGAGAGACTGAAAAAAGGAAGCGAGGAGGTCGAACAGAGAGAGAGGGGAAAAGAAAATAGAAGGGGAGATTTTTCTGATTCGGGGTTTGACTCCAAATTTGGGGTTTTCAGGTTTGAATAAGTTCAGAACAAAGAGTAGAGATTGAGATGGGGGGTTTTCGAATGGGAAAAAGCAAATCAAGGGAATGGAGAGACGGAGATTGAGAAATAGAGGAAAGGAGGGGAGATTTTCATATTGAAAAGGAGGAAGCGAGAGAAAGACAGAGTAAAAGGGAGGACTCCGAGTGAAGGACATGAACCAGGCTAGAGTACAGATTGAGCGACTCAGTGTTAGTAGGATTTGATCAAAGAAAGAAACCACTCAACTTTTTCAACGTTGAAACGGGAGTTCGAAAGGTATGTTCTCATGCTCTCCATTTTCGATTTTGAAACCATGGAACTGGGTGTTGAAATCCGAAGTTTTTGTCTTGATTCGATTAATGTTGAATGCTGATTATTTAAGTTCCCAATTCATGCGGTTTGGATTGTCATTTGTTTGTCTAATTAAGTCTGAAAGACCATACTTCCCGGGTTTGGTTGTCTGTTTCAAATGAGCTATCAAATTCACTTCAAGGGATCTAGGGATATATTTCATATGTTTTCCATTTTTGATTCTGAAAGAATGAAGCCACACACATGTTCCGTTTTTGGGTGTTAGGGTTCCCAGCTCCTATGCTTTGAGTATGGCCTAACACAATTATTTTGGTGCTGAGATCTGAGTTTCTTTAGGTCACTTAGTTAAGGTCTCGTTAATTTGAAAAATCATGTTCCTTGAATCTCGAGTGTTGTGTTAAAGTGTTTGATGTATTTGATTGTGGTAGCTCACAGTGTTCTTGTTTGATGATAGCTTAGGTATTCTGTTAGTTTGATTCGCATCATTATCTTAAAAGGATTCTTTGACCTGAGATATTAATTTGATTTGGGGATATCAATTTGATTTACATTACATTACTAATGAAGGAAACATTCTATGTTGCGTTCTTATCTCTTAGCTCGGTATTAGGATTTGAATCAAATTCTTGTTAAGTAGCATTTTAATTAAGCTTAGGACTTGGAGTTTATATCGTCTAATGAGATACATGCTGTTGGTGACATTTCCACTTAATCTTGTATAAATGTGGTGAATACTGTATGCGAGAATTTCTTAGTCAATTTGTGATATTTCGTTTTATGCACTTTGCCATCTTATGTGCATTAAGTCACTAAATGTGTTCTAAATAAGATACTGTTCCTTGGTTGCCTCCCGATAAAGCTAGAATTTGGAAAATCATGGGTCACTTATGCTAGTGGTCTTCAAGTAGAATATTTTGCTATATGGTTATGCATTATAAAGTTTAGGATGTAGAATCTAAGATTTATTGTTGTTTTGAGAAACTCCATTGGTTTGTGCTCTATTTGCCAAGATCTGAATATGAATGTAATTTTTGGTTCTTGCTTTAAGCATTGAGTCATTAATTATTATTATTTTTTAGTTCCTAAAAGTACCTTTCGACTTCTTCTTTTTTTTTTTTCTGTTGCGTATGAGGCCCATAATCTGGAGGTCCATGACTTGATAAAAGCAAATGAGAGAGAGGCTGTTCGTGAAAGATGTTTGGAAAGGGCGTTACATGGTTTTATTGTCTTCTTTTATCCACGAGCAGAAATTGAGATGTAAAGATGTATAGAATAATTGGTATGCTTGTAATTACCTTCATTTTTCTATATATTATTTCACTTTTAGAATGCCCGTGTGGGATTCTTCATCCCTTCAGGCCCATAAGAGCCGACTTAAGGACTATGTGGGGCAATAAACCTCATTGGTATCCATTAGATATTAAATTTATATTTCAATGAGTTTTAGGCTGTCATCAAATCGATCTTTTTTAAAGAAAGTTTTCAGAAAAGAAAAAAAATAAAAAGGGGATAAATAATAATAATAATAATAATAATAATAATAATGAAAAATAAAATAAATAAGCTTTTCAAATTTAAAAGATAATTTTAAGTAATAATAATGATAATAATAATAAATAAACAAAGTTTTAATTAAATTCCTTTTTTTGTAAACTTTAGAATTTTCCTCTAATTTTTATTTGACAAAATTAGAAACTAAAATGTACTTTATAAAAATACCAAAAAGATTTTTTTTTTCAAAAAAAAAGGGAATTAAAAAAGAAAAAACCAAAAATGGGAATCAATTATTAAAAAAAAATGTAATAATAAATATCATCAAAAAGAAAAAAAAAAAGAAGGTAAAATGGACTTTATCCTTTACAAAATAAAGACCTGCTTTGTTCGTAAATGTTAAAAGTTATTTTTACTCTCTTTCTCTTTTCACCAAAAGTTAGTTAAAATATAGGAGTTTTATTTTAAATAAAAATAAAAAACACACAAAATACAAAAAAAAAAAAAAAAAAGGAGATGTAAGAAATAAAAGGATCAAAACAAAAAAATTAAAAAAATTAAAAAAATATATTTAAATGAATAAAAATCAAGAAAAAGAATAAAAAAGTGAAAAAAATAACAATAAAAAGAGAAAATTTGAAAAAGCAAGAAAAGTAAAATTAAATTTATCTTTAACTAATCAAAACATATCAACCAATTTCTAAATTCATTTTTATTTGTTAAAGGAAAAGGTAATTTTTATTTTCTTTATTTTTTTAATCAAAGTTTAGTCATTTAATCCAAAAAAGAAAACGAAAATAAAAAGGAGAACAAAACAAAAAAAGCAAACAAAAAAAACAAGCCAATATAACTCTTATTTCGAATTACATAGATTTTGATCCTTCTGAAGAGTATGTAGTCCTTAGGTTCTCACCCAAGGTCAAGTCCGCCTTTGTAAATAAAATTTTCAGTTTAACTTTCATTTTTTTAATTTCTTTTTTTTTTTTTTTTAATTTTTAATTTCATTTCTTTAATTTCTTTCTTTTTTTTTAATTTTTAATTTTATTTCTTTTATTTCTATTTTTTATTTTGCATGTGATTTGTTAAGAAGAACCAAAATAAATTAAAGGCCATATTGATTCTGCACGACTAACTTAGGGTAATCGTTTTCAACAACGGGTGTTGTGGGGTGTCTAACACCTTCTTCACTCACAATCGACTCCTGAATTCATATCTGATTTGCAGACCATTTTCGTTTTTCTTATAAAAAGATTTTTCAAAGTTTTACCTTTTAAAAAATTTAAAATTTTGGTGGCGACTCTACTGTTATTTTAATTTGATTTTGATTTTCATTTTCTTTAAAAATTGAATCAATATTTCTTTTTAAATTTTTTTTTTAAAATACCACGTGATCGCATTTTCGAGTGTGACAGTAATACTAAATACACAAGAATAGCAAATATAGATATCCTCAGTCAAAGAACGAACTCAAAGGAATTGTACTCCATCTTGGTCTCTCAATATATGTAGATATAGGCATCAAGAAAGGTCTCCCTTTCAAGGATAGAAAATAAAAGTTAAGCCTGTCATCTCATCATTCTAGTAGTTACCCATTAACTGTTGAGGATATTCCTGCTTTGTTAGTATTTTATGGAATTCGTAAGCATTGACCCAAGTGAAAAGGGTATTAATTTTGATATGAATGAGATTTACAATCTCATGAACATTATGACTCTTATATTTTTTTAATATTATAAAGATGACCCTCCTTGTTCACCCTGATAGAAAGGGTGTCCAAAAGAAAAAAAGCTTTTTTTTTTTTAATTGGGGGTTAAACTTAGAGGATATTTGAATTCACATGTCTAAAAACGTGATTCTTGCAAAATCAAATTCTGCTCAATTGCTTATTTAGCATCAAATATATTAGTTCTCGTATCATCGCATTGGCATCAAACGGAAAGCGGGAGACTTGAAAAAAAAAAAAACAAAGAATCTTGAAAATATGATAAAGGGTTTGTCTATGTGGAATTTGATTGTCACTGTTATCCTCTTTTCAAGTATTCTACACAGAAACGTGCTTGACCGAAAGTCTGAAGGTAACGTAAATTTATATTAAGCTTACTCGATGGGGCTGTAATTGTTGTTTGTATAAAGTGGGTGGCATTTAAAGCCTGCTAGGAATCTTAGAACAAGAACTCGACTGGCTGTCAAATGTCACATGATGTCTGCTAAGCATAAGAACTATGTGGTTCCCATTTGTCCAAAAATGCCCATCTGTGTTCTGGACAACAAGACACAAGAATAACAGTAGAAAAGTCTACTACGATTTATCACTGCTGCTATATTTGACTTCTTATACATCTAATCTTCTACGTTTTCTGTGGATTTTTACTGAGAAGAGCCACAGATGGCTGTATAAATGATGGATTCAATGCCTTTTTTCCGATCGATTGGCTATTGCGGTATCTTTTTTAAAGGCTAAGCTTATACAGAAAAATTTGTAATCAATAAGAGAAAACGAAAGATTGACAAGGAGGGAATGCAAATTGGTCTATGTTGTTGAGCTCAATGTCAAGGCTTCCTGTTATGTTTGGGAAATGAGCTAATCTTTTATGATTGGTGTGACTTTTACTTTTTCCTCTTAGAAATTGAGCTGTCTTTTGTTAGAAGTCACCGACTTCTCTTTGCACCAGAAAACATTAGAAGGTTCTAGTAAGAGCACCGGTCCAGAAGCTGCTGCAATTAAAAGTTCGATGGCAATGTCTATAGAAAAATTGTCTAGAAAGTTATGGCAGTAAAATAAAATAATATTGGCAGTGAATTAATGGAGCAATCTTAGAAAGGCGGTGAAATCAAGAGAGGAAACCAACTTGCAACATCCATAAACAGAATCTCTGTATTAGCGTGAATCAATGCAGCAAAGTACCGAATAAAGTGAGTGGTGACTGGTGAGTGCTTGAGGATAGAGTGAGCTCCTTGAGTGTGAGTGTTAAATACTTTGTGTCCAGGTTTTTTCAGTCAATAAAATTTGTTCTTTCATAGTCCTCAAGTTCTACATCTTTCTTAGTACTGATTGCTTTTGTTATATAAGTAAGCTAATATATCTGATTGGAGTGTGAATTCTTAGGGTGGGGAATGAACAAATGGGCTGGCAAACAGCAAATCTACAACATTTTCATGTTAACAAGCTCATCAAATTTTGAGAATGATCACCTTTCAGTCAGATATGGATCTTGAAAAAGGGACATTAAATAAGATAGCTTGAGTGAATAAGTTGTACAAGTATTTGGAGAAAAGGAATTTGACTCTTTGGCTTAGATTTAATACCACCAGATACAGTATAAAGAGGGACAGAGTATCTACAGTCAATTGCAAGCCCAGTCCAAAGTTCATACTTCTCTTAGCTTAAGAAACCCCATTAATCTTATTGCTATATGTTGCAGTTAAAAGATTTTACTTTCCACTCTCACTATTGGTGAATATGACAAGAAGCTGACATGCTTATGATGAAGATCAAGAGAGTGAAGTTGTCGTGTGTGAAAGCATGATCCCTTACTTAAGCAGCTTGCTTGCAAAAGTCAGAGCAAGAATTATGCAGAGGCCACAGGATGAAAATAATGATGATGACATGTATTCGTAATGATAAGGATGGCAGAGTTGGATGATGAAGATATAATTATATCGTGATTATGGGGGAACACTATAATGAACACTACAAAGTGTAATGTCACATCATTGATGACCAACAGAATGTGCCAGCTAAAATTTAACTCAAACACCACAAGTTTCTACTACTTTATTTCTGTTTCTTCAATGGGTAAAACCATGTAGGTTTGATCATATTCTGGGGTCAGTGACTTTAGATTTAAGAGTAAATGTGAAGTGTAATTTTGTCAAAATTTACGAAGTGGACCTTATTGAACTAATCTGGCTCTAAACTGGACTAGTTCTTAGCCCAGCAAAAGTTGGGTCGGGTCTTATATTTGAAACACTAGCTGGAGGCTCAAATTAAATCCATTTGTAACAAGGCAAAAACATGTTATATGCTTTTTGAGATCCATAGCTATAGGCTTTGCAATTTCTTGATGATTTATTTCAGAATGAGGGGGATCAAGAAAAAAAAAAAGTAAACTATATCTTGAAGTTAATGAATGCAGGAGTTATTAGGAAAAAGTTAGCCCATAAACGAACTCTATCCCATTAGAACAACATCATTTACACCAAAAAATAAAGAAGTTCAATGAATCACAATTGAGTTCTTGACGTATTTTTTATCATCCATATTTTCCCCTTTTTTTCCTTCAATGTTGGGGCCAAGATTTTATTTTATTTTATTTTTCTAATAGTTGATTTCATGTAAAAGAACCCACTTAGGGTTTTCAAGATATTAATCAGCTAATGCTTGAAAAGTTTCCTTCCACAAAAGATGTGAATAATGTATGTGGACATAGGATAAATCACGAGGCATCTTATCAAATCATCTGAGGTCAAAAGATGCTAGATTCTTGTCATTTCTTCTTTCGTTCTTCAAAGGTTGTTCACATAATGCTTACATGAATGGATTTTAGTGTTACGAAAAAAGTATATGTGCCATCATTTAAGAAAAATTAATGAGATGAACTGTTCAATCCTATGGACTCAACTAGTTTGGTTGGAGAGATCACTTTTGGATTAGATAGGTTATTCCAATCAATCCACGTAATGCCCCTTTTGTAGAAGTATGATGGTACAGTTCGATTAAAGGCAAATAACAAAAAAGAAATAATAATTTGTTTTCCTTTAAAGAAAAAAGAGTCAAGTTCCAACTTGTTACCAAAGAAGGAAAGCTTGTGCCTTTTATTTGAGGTACTAGTTTGTGATTTGTGGTCATAATCTTTCTCATCCCTTATTTTGTCATTCAAAGGTAAGGAAACTAATGGGATATGCAACTAAAATTCCAAACTGTAATAAGCAATTTAGAGTTTGATATGTAGCCTTGTAAGTATTGTCATTTGTGGTGTTGGTGTAACGTATTCCAAGAATGGAAGCCCATTCCCAAGCTTATGGAAATTGACCCTTTTGAGCAAGACAACCTTGTGCTTATCTAGAGCAAACTTGGGCTAAAATTAGTTTTACTTTTGTGGGTTCCTTCTACTTATATAAGCCATAAGTATTTAGTATTTGAAAATAATCACTTCTTTTTAGATTATTTTAAAAGCATGTTGAACAATCTTTCAATATCAAATGTTAAGAAAAAACATACAAATTTTTAACTATGATGTTTTAATGAATATGTATTCCGTAATTATAAATTTTGACAACTAGCTTCTCTTATTTTGAAAAACATTTCAGGGATTGTGTAGCAAGGGAACGTACACGTCAAATTAGCCCCCAAAGGTCAAAACAAGTGAAGTTATTATGGGTTAGGTAAATAGGACCTAGTAAGTAGCCATCCATAGGCTGTACGTTTGTACGATATACTGAACTCTCTTCAAGTTGTTTGGCTGTAAACCTTGTTTACTATAAAGATTGAATGCAGTTTCATGTGCAACTTCACAGCACGTTTAAAATATGGAAAAACTCAATGAGGTCTCACAATTAGTTGTTAAACTGGGCAGTTTTTATAGGATTGTGAAAGGGTAATATTAACTATTAAGTTGTTGCTGCTATATGAGGAAGTCTGTTTTAAAGTTAACTATTTGTTTTTGTATATGATGAGAGAAGTTTTATACCGCTAGCCTAGTATGTAGTATGTATATTAGAAGTTAGTGACAAAATATGAGGACGAATGTTACAAATATAATATTCTGAAATTTTGTACTATTAAATTCTTTACTTTTGTATTGTTAACTTCCACATTTGTAACAAATGCTGTTATTTCATATCAGACTAATACTACAAAATGACCTTAATTTGTGTGATCCTTCAATGCCTACAAAATGTATGTACAAACTTCAAAGTATGTCCATTTTGGGCAAGGCCTATACAGTTTGGTAAGGTAAGTCCTATGCCCTTTGCTTTCTCAAGACTGTGATATCTAGGAATCTAACCCTTTATGACAAGTAAATGAACTGCCATATGCCACACACACACCCCACATGTCAGAAGAGCTGTTGTGAAGTTTGGTTCATTCATTTCTCAAGTATCAGTCCAAATCAAAGGCAAACAAATTGCAAGTAGTAATTGAAGTGCGTGGCCAAACAGTAGTAATTGAAAGGTTCAACAGCAACCTCTTCTTAACATAGCTTGCTAACCAAGAAATCCTGCTTATTCTTACTTTCTCTTTACATGCTCAATTATGAAACTATGCTTTCAACAACATTACCACTTTATAAAAGAAGTGGAGGAAGGGTGTAAGGTTCATGGTATTCAAACATATAAGTCATGATGACCATATATATAGGGCCACAAGTTTGGAGAAACTATAATCAAAATATTGAAGAAAGTATCACATAGTAATATGGCTGTGTATACTAAAGCTGAGAAAAATTCTAGTTGACCAAGGGAAGATACTAGTGACATGGGGACCATTAGAAATTATTTGTGAACATTTTCTATGGCATTGTCTCCAATAATCTCAATTTGATAGTTTTGAAGTTTCAACAACGATCATACATTTACAAATTATGGGTACTAATGATACAGCTAGCATGCACTAACTAGTTAAATTAACGAATTTTTTTAGAATAGATAAAAATTTTTAGTATTATAGTAGTGTTAGTACTATTTCTATTTAAATTTTGTGTATTGAAATAGTTAGAGAAATAGGAAAATGAATTTTCCTATAATAACAGAGGATATTTATGATGAAAATTACGTTTTATCATATTTCTCACACAATTCACACCAAAAGGAAAAAAATATACACACAAAGAAAGACATAAAATGAAAGGGGAAAAAACTCATGATATTTATATTTTGGAAGAGTTTGCACTTAGACTGTGCTTTCCCACCACTAAACACATGCCCTTTTCCTATTGAAAAGCTACAATAAAAATTAGATAATAGATAACAAAGGAAGGGAATGGATCCCAAATTAAAAAGGTCCAAAAACTCCAAAATGCAGGCAGTGCTTTTCTCACGAAACACTGGGCCCATATTGTTATTGGACAAATTTCCCTGTATATGGGACCAACCAGAGAGACATAACTACTGAAGCTTGAGCTTTCTCATTTCATTAATGCAGCTGCAATCCCAAAATATAAATAGCAGTCTCTCCCACATTATCCGGATAACAAGCACTTAAGCCTCTAGGAAACTCAGCTGTTTAGATTCACATGGCTGAATTTACAGCAGATTTGCAAGGCCTTAGACCATCCTTTCATTTCCTAGATATTGATCCAAGCATGGAACTGATAAATCAATTCACAGGGATGAATCCATATGTCCTAGACAACTCAAATCTGAATTTGCAGAGCTTGATGCCTTTCTCCTGGGACACCTTCTTGGGCTCCCCAGAACCTCAGTTTCCAAGAAACTTGGAAGAAAATTTTCCAGGCCTTCTCCATCAAGTCAACCACAATGCTGTGCCAGTTTCTCTCCCTAGTTTTCCTGTAGAAAATGAAATTCGTGAGAGTAAAAAGAGGAAACCAATGGATATGCCAGAGACCAGTTCTGCGAATTCAACTCCCGCAGTTTCTGAGAGTGGAAGCAAGATGAAAAATGTAAGTTCTTCAACTATTTTTCTTTCTATTCTTCACGCATACACAGAAGATATAATAGGTTTTGAATTGGTTTTCTTGAATTTGATTTTAAAACTTACATACGGGACAGAGGTTCATGGGTTTTTTTTTTGCCCCCCCATGTTTTCAGAGTTCCGGAAGAGGTAAGAGAGTAAAAAGCAATGTAACAGATGAGGAGAAACCAAAGGAAGTGGTTCATGTCAGAGCCAAAAGAGGTCAAGCTACTGATAGTCACAGTTTAGCAGAAAGGGTATAATTCTTAAATCCCCTTTTTTCAGACCAAGAAACAAACTTTCAATAAATTTAACCTTGTTTTAATCATCAAGTACGTATAGACTAAGGAATTTAACCTTGTTTCTTGTTTCTTTGTTCAAGATGAACGAGGACTAATACGTTTTTATCAATAACCTTGTTTTGTTGTGATTCAGGTTAGAAGAGGGAAAATCAATGAAAAGTTAAGGTGCTTACAGAACATTGTCCCAGGATGTTACAAGGTGAAATAAAATTTCATCACAAAAGTTCACTTTGTGTAAAAATATACATGACAGTTTCACTCATATTATCATTTTCATTAACGGACTTGCAGACTATGGGTATGGCAGTAATGTTGGATGAGATCATAAACTATGTCCAATCCTTGCAGCATCAAGTGGAAGTAAGTGATCAAAAGTTCAAAAACATACATTCATTGCTAAAAAAAGGAAAAAGTTAGACATAGCCTTAATTTCAATTTACATTTGGTTTTACATGCAGTTCCTTTCCATGAAGCTTACTGCAGCAAGTAACTTCTATGACTTCAATTCAGAGACAGATGCTTTGGAAACAATGCAGGTGCCTACTCTAAAGAACTTTCATCAACAGCAAATGAGCCTTATCTTATTAGAAAGAAAATTTAAATGCTGGTTCTAGTGATTGTTCATCCTGTGGTAAATTAATGTAAAATATGCGTTCACTGTGCAAATGAATAACATTACCTCTGCATCCATGTGCATTCAAACTGTTGTGATGGATTAGAGGTGGTAAATATGGAAACATGTTTGATATATAAATATTTCATCACTTTAGCAAACTAATTTATGTATTAATTTTTTTTGTGGCAGAGAGCAATGGCATCTGAGGCAAAAGAGTTATCAAAATATGGGAGAGAAGGATATGGAGGAATTTCTTGTTTTCAACCAACTTGGCCCCTCTGATTTCAGTTTTGGATGTTATATCTCATAAACCATACAATATATGGAGAAACTCTATAATTGTAAAAGATCAATTTGTTTCCACTTCGTGCTATAAGCACAAGTGCACATTCCTGTACAATCCTTTAAACATGTAAAGAAATTATATGGAAGTTAATAAAAGCTTAGAGTTCAGATACTTTTTGTGTAAGGAACAGTGTGGTTGCAATTGCAGATCTGACTCTATATGCATAACTTTAAAGCAAGTTCGCTCTCGAACAATACATTTGACCATTTTGACTAGTGTTATTCTATTACTATATCAAAAGTAATAAATGTGATGATTAAGTGCCATTTTATTACTCACTCAAACAATAAATAGAATATTTTAAAATTTTAAATTACATATATTATTTAAAAAATATAAGAAAGGGCATTTTATATTTACATTAAATATTTAGATTTTTACTTATTTAAATTGCAAACATTAATTAAATAATTAATATTAAATATACATATTGAACAATTTTGAATCAATACAAGTGTCAAATTTATTTAAATTACTAATATTAGATATGCTCATAAAACACCTCAGTGCATAAGACTTTCAGGCTAATGTTTCAGCCTACTTATTTGATTTCAAAGCATCTTTTATATATATATATATATATATATATTTCCCCATTTAGTATCTCCCTTTTCTCCAAACAACTTGTGTCATTGGGATGTGAATATAATTACAGTTACCATCCAGTTTGTAATGTCAAGCATAACGGTCAAATTTTAAAACTATATTATACTTTTTACCTGTGCTGTTTCTATATAGAAACTATATGCGGCCTGTTTATGTAAATTTCTCTCTCTCTCTTTGTTGCTAGAGATTAAAAAAACAGTTGAAAAATTTTGCATAAACTCCATATCACAAGCTTCTGGTTTATCTACACCCTTTTTGGGCGCTGTTTTGATGCTGCAAGTGCTGCTTCTGTAGCACCAAATTTAGATGCTTCACATTTTATTTTTTAGTTTTGAATTTTTTAATCTTGAACATCATTTTTTAAAATTAATAATTAGAAAATTGTTTTCATTTTACATTCTTCATTCTTTAAAACCAAAAAAAATATTTTTGGACGGTACAAATTTGATTTTGTTAAGGGTATAGAGAATCGGTTTGCTACATCACAATTCCAAATTTTGCCGGAATTCTTGGCAAATTTATTTAATTGCATTTGTTCCATCAACTTCTACAGATGGAGCCAGACCAAATTGTCGCCATCATGGTTCAACTGGGAAGTCCATGTCTTGTAGGACCTAGGGCAACAACAATATTAATATTGTGATATAATAAGTGGTTTAAAAATCCTCTTTGTGATGAGGAGGTGCAACAAGTTCTAGTAATATGACAAGCCTGAAGCCAAGTCCAAGTGAAGGAATAGTCTAATGGAACCCACTTAAACAGAAGAATTCATAAAATCTTATGGATGTTGCCATTTCATTAAGTGAATGATTGAGGGGAGAAAATACTTATAAGATTACAACATATTTGTTCTCATTGTTTAATGAAAGAGGTTAGATGCATTGTATGAATGTAATTGAGAGAACAGGGCAGGTTGAATGGGCCAGACCATGCTCAAAAGAAGATGGGGCAATGTGGGTTCTCCAACTTGTGGAAAATGATAACAGCTTATGAACCTTTTAAAGCCACTTTTGCTTCTTTCTCTAAAACTCAATCTTCCTTATTTGACCCACTTTTGACCAAGGTCTTTACTTGTCTTTTAGAGATAGTATGTATGAATAAGGGACTTGAAGGGTCCCAAGGTAAGTTGGTGAAGGGTACATCATATATTCCCAATATGGATTTAGATTGGGGATGTAGTAGTTGGAGAGAGGGTTTAGAAATTAAAGATGGGCAAGTTCAAGGACCCTCAATTTTCTGAAGTGAAAGTGGAAGTTGTTAGCTGGTCAGGCACCTGATACCATAAAATAACCCCACTAATTTAAAGCCAAAATGGATGCAGAATCAACAGTATGGAGTTAGATTTAAGGTTCTAAACAAAAGGGCATGACTTTTGAAGTCTAGAGCAGTGTCACCCCAATTTGTTATCTTGCCAAAAGTGACTAACATGTTCACTTCCACTAACAAGAGCCAAGTGGTGCTGACTTGGCAGCCCTTTCTGAAGTTGCAATCAACCATTTAATTTAATTTATGCTCTCAACCTCACATCTCCGCCTCTATTTCTACAGCCCCAGTTTATGCACTTGACAGCTACTCGTAAGCCAACAGTAGCGGAGGGAGTGTGCTTTTAAGGCATAGCAGTAAAAACCTAAACAAATAGGCCATACCATGTAAGTATTCTCGGGTAAACTAGTACATGCATAGAAATCCCTTCTTAACCATTTAAATTTTAATTTCTCTGAGGAGTAAACAGTATCCATGCTCATATATGGTCATTTTCAGAGCCAGCGGGTTGCCACCACTCTCAAAGCCCATAGTGATGATGATATTTAACTCCCCAAGTCTTTGGATTAGCGAAACATGACCTATTGAAAAGGAAATCCAAGCTTGGTGAAGCTCAATGATACAGATTGAAGCCCAAGTACAATTTGGGCTTATTTAAGCTCCATAGGACACATTTAGAATCCTGTTGAGGTCAGGTCAGACCAAAAACGTAAAAAATAATTACACTACTCATAACAAATAAATTCAATTATGGTGTTTAGCCAAAATAATAATAATAATAATAACAAAACTGTTCATGGTTATCATTTTTATTTATTTTAATTTCAAAGTACGACTCATCCGTACGGCGGGAAAATATTTGCTAGTGCGGTCAATTGTAAAGCCAGTGATTTCTTCCAGTAGTTTCAATACAACCTCTGTGTCTTACATGAAAATATAAAAAATCTCATGGTAAGGTCAAAAACTTTTATAGAAAGGAGACAATAAAATATATTTTAGGGTTCAAGAACTTCAGTTAAATGATATTTTATTGAAGTTATCATGACTCTTCAACTCATTATTTTTAATATAAAGTTTCTCAAAGCATGAGAATTAAAGCAGATTTTGACGAACAAATGTGATTTTGCAAAATAAAAAAATTAATATTTCACAAACAAACAAAAAATAGAGTATAGGTTATAATTGCTGGAGCTATGTTTGGTTGGATGGAAATACCCCTAATTCTGTTGGCAACTACTTTAATCTAAAATAACTCTCACACACTACTTATAAGGGGTTGATTGGTTATATGTTTTTTTAATGTTTTTCTGTTTTCTTTTTCTGCGACTATGATTTTTTTATTTTTGTTTATGTTTGTTTAAGACTAATTTAGCTTTTAGTATTTGTACCCACAAAAGAATAAATGAAGTAGTAAAGCATGTTTAAAGTCAGTGATTGAAGAATTTTTATAATGTTGAAAATTTGGGTCCTCCGAATAGCATTTATAAAAAAGAAAAAAAGTTGTCGCAAATACTTTCATTCCACTCAATTACTTCAGCGTTCGGGAAGCGAAAGTTGTCTCTCTCTCTCCTGTCCCCTTGTATGCTTATTCATAAATAAACTCACAATTCAAGGCAGAATCTTGCATGTCTCTTATGTAAGCATTGCCCATCGCCGGCTTCCCTCTTTAATAATTCATTAATTTGTCGGTGAATGTGATTCTATGAATGTCGCAATTTTTCTAAATGGGTTAGTTCACAATTCCTTTCGTCTGAGATCGATGGTCTGGTTCATGGAATTGGAAGAGCTTGGATTTATCTCCCTTGCTTAAAAGTTGAGATATTCTTTTGCTGTGTGAGTCAGCATTTTGAGGTGGGTTACCTCGGTTTTGCTCAGTACAGCTTTTTGGGTAAATGAATGGTGTGGTTTTGTTTCTAATTCTTCTTCCTGGATTTGGGATTTTGATGAGCGACTGGTGGGTTTATTAAGGTCGCAGCACTCTTTTATTTCCTGTCTTAGTTTGAAAGGATAATTGCTCTTTTTGTTGATTACCCTGGTGTTTATTTCCTGTCTGAGTTTGAAAGGATAATTACCCTGGCGTTTATCCTAAATTTGCTTATATTCTTCGTGAGTTAATGCATCATCACTGCCTACCAAATGGACTAAATTGTATCTGTTGAGCACTATTTTGTGACTCTTGAGAAGTTCCAGACGTCGTAAGAACTGATGCAGCATAGTTTGCTTCTACATTTGTTGACAAATTGTTTGTTGCTTCTTTGTCCTGGGTCCTCTGGAAGTCTTCTCCAACTGAAATATCATACAAACCGAATTTGAGGGGTTGAATCTTTGATGAGTAGGACATTGATGAGTCGGTTTTCAGGATTCGTCTTGCTGCAACTTCTTGTGTTGGCAAGATTCATGTATCAGTCAATGCAAGAACCGTGACAGAAATTTGATAGACGGTCTCATTTTTTCAACTTGATAAAATAGTGACGGGGAAAGAGATGGCTGTTGCAAGCAAAACCAGAAATTTGCTTGAAGGTCTGGTAAGAGAAGGATCATTTAAATGGTTGCTTGGTAAGAGGAGTTACTTTGATGAAGAATTTGAGGAGATGAGGAGTTCACCATCTGCTGGGAAGAATTGGATACAGGAGCTCTCTCCAATTGCTAACATAGTTGTTCGTAGATGCTCTAAGTAAGTGCACTTCTGGGCATCTTATCTCATGTACTTATCGATACCTGTCAAGGGATTAGATGGTTATAAGTAATTAAAATTAGTTTTTAATAATTAACTTAGTAATAATAGAGTTGTATAAGTAGTGAGATGTGATTGGGTATGTAGACAAATTTGAATGAAAAGCACATTGTGTAGAGATATTCTCTCCTTCTCAAATATGGGAGTGTGCTGGTATGTGTGAGTCAATTTTCAGAGTTGTATCAATGTGCTTTCTCTGAGCTTCCCCCAATAACCATGGCTGGAGGAACACATTATGCTACAATTGAGGAAGACTTGAAAAAAATTAAAGATGATACAGCAGAATTCAGAGATGCCAAAGCTGTAAATCAAGCTTCATTAAAAGTAATAATACTTAGAAATTTTTAGGATTGAGTTCAAATATAAGCCTTTAGGTAATCTATCAGTCTTCGTAGTTGTTGCTTTGACACAATGGCCAGTGATTATGATTGGAAATTCGACTATAATCTAAAACAAATAATGCAGAATTCTAGGAATCTCTTCAAGTGAGCTTCAGGAGGGCTTCAATCAAGAGGCTTCTGATTCTATAAAGCATCCATCACGATATGCAAGAAACTTTCTGGAGTATTGCTGTTTTAGGTCACTTGCTCTGTCAACACAAGTGATTGGTTATCTGTCTGATAAAATGTTCCGACGCTTGACATATGACATGATGCTAGCCTGGGAGGCCCCAGATGCTGCCAGCCAGACTTTACTTCATGTATGTTTTCCAAAGAACAAGTGTTATGCCTATTCATACGTGTTTTGTTGGGGGTTGATGGTGGACAATATGAATTGTGGTATATCGTATGGCATAACTGGAATGTCTTAAAAAGAACAGTATTCTGTTGTCAATGCTAATTATTACTGTTCATATCTATTGGTGAATGTTAATCATACTAGAAAATAATTCTTTGCTATTCTCTGAACATGATTTTGATTTAACCTACTTTATTTTGGCCTAAGAAGAACCATACTTCTTTTTTGCAGCTGTGTATGTATTGATCATGTACTGTACGCTAGCCTTTGTATCCTCATTTTGTTCTGAAAAATATTTTGGCCAAAATGTTTAGTTAATGCCAGAACAGGTTAAAAATAAGTTGAAATGTTTCTAACGTACTTCAATTTGTTTCAGAATGCCAAAAAAAATATTGAAACCATTCTAAATTCATAAAACATGTAAAAATGTTTTAAAATAATATTAGAATGCATTAGAATTTAACAAAATGCGGTACCCCAAAAAAAAAATTCTAAACTAAGTCAAAAAATTTGAATTTGTATATTTTAGTGATATCTGTGTACTATATGATTTTTTTTTAATATTAGAAGTCATATTATTTATTAAATTTTATATTTATGAATAGAATTTTGATATATTATTGTCAATACACAGGTGTACCCATATTCCAGTTTTTACAAAAGTTGCCATATTTTTGTATCGTATTGTGCAAAAAATGATACACTTACCATATATGAGCATCATAGGTTTTTCATAGGTTTTGGCCATTTGTTGAATAAATATAGTTTATTTTGCAAACATGTCTTCCTAATTTTTATAACCATGTACTACATATGTTCTAGCTTTTTGTGGGATCTATAGTTCTCTGATCCTTCTTAATAATGATGGGCCTCAAATTTTCTTCAAGGTGGATGAGGAAGTATCAGTTGGTTTAGAAGCTTTCTGTCGAATAGCTCCTGCAGTTCCAATCATTGCCAATGTCATCATAAGTGAAAATATTTTTGAGGTGCTGAGTGCATCAACTGGTGGACGCCTTCAGTTCTCTGTCTATGACAAGTACCTAACTGGTCTAGAAAGGTTACAACTTGTCCTCCATTGCCTCTTCTTCCTTTGACTTTTGTGTTTCTTTTATGCAGGCAACATTCCGTGCATTTTCTATATGTTTGAGGATTTATCTTTTTCTCTTCTTACTCCATCTTGGAATTCTTTCATTAAAAAAAGTTAGGTTTTAGCACACAGAAGTTGTAGCACTTTCCAGACATAATTTTTATGACCAATACTGCTTTTAACTGCTTGTACCATAAGGTGTGATGTGTTGTTGAAAATTATGAGCATTTTTATTTATTTGATTCATGAAACTTTTACGTTTGAATGATACACCATACTACCGTATGCTGTATTAGTAATGAAATAGAAACTTGTCTGCTTCATTATTGATACCTTTTCTCCTAATTGAATCTAATGAACTAGTTTATTTGTTTGAAAACCACATGTAGAATTAGATGAGCTACTAAAAGATGAGGAAGAAAAAGGGAAAAAAGGCAGAGCTTTTAATCCTTTGTTAGAAATATCTAAAATAAAGAATTTGCCTCTGCCTTCGACTCCTTATAAGTGCCAATTTTCAACATTTATAGCTGATGGCATTGCCAACTTCCTTAGGCACATCTGGTTTTGCCACACACTTTATCTTCTTGTATACTGAATTTGGGATATCAAAGACAATATTTCTTCTTTTACCAAGTAGTTGCTCTGCTTTTGATTAAAGTCAAGAATTCATTCTGCCAGCAATGCAACAAACTCTGTCTAATATATATAAGCAAATTATTTTACTTATATGTTGGCCATTAAACGTAGTGCTCATTTACTGACTGCCTTTGGGTCCTGTAGGTTGTTTTTCTGAGTTCTAGAAATTAGTTTAGTGTAATTACTTGTATGTATCTGCCCTAAATTATTTGACAACTCTTTGCCTAATGAGGGTATTATCTTTACAGAGCAATAAGAAAAATGAGGAGCAATTCAGACTCATCTCTTCTCTCTGCCATACGATCATCTAGAGGTGAGAAGATTCTGGACGTTGATGGAACAGTTACCACACAACCAGTCCTTGAACATGTAGGATTATCCGCATGGCCTGGTGAGTTGCTTTGACAAATACTTTTTGATATCATCCTTCTTATGCATATGCTCCCACAGAATCATAATATATATATATATATATATATATGTATATGCATGTAAATGTAGTAGATGCATGCATGCCATTATTAAGGTTTTAGCAGGTCTTTTTTTTTATGTTTTTTTTTATGTGCATGCAGGCCGGTTAATCCTGACAGACCATGCACTTTATTTTGAAGCACTTCGTGTTGTAAAATATGACAAGCCAAAAAAATATGATTTAGCAGAAGATCTAAAACAGGTTGTTAAACCTGAGATGACTGGACCATTGGGTACTCGACTTTTTGACAAGGCAATCTTCTATAATTCAGTGTGCTTGTAAGTAAAAGTACAACTAATACATTGTATGTTTTTGTTTACTCAGCATCAGGATATTTGTTCCTTATCTCTCTCTGATAATTGTTGAGGTACTAACTTGCTATTAACTTACAAAAATGTTTTTCTTGTAGATCAGAACCAGTTGTGATGGAATTTCCGGAGTTTAAAGGTCATGCTCGTCGTGATTATTGGCTAGCTATCATACAAGAGATTCTGCTTGTTCATAAATTTATAAACAAGTATAAAATTAAAGGAGTTGCTCGGGATGAAGTACTTTTGAAGGCTGTTTTAGGAGCTTTGCGTTTACAGGCCATTCAAGATACTAGTTCTGCAATCCCTATACAGTTCAAGGCTCTTCTCACGTTTAATCTTTGTGATCAACTTCCTGGTGGAGACCTGATATTAGAAACCCTTGCAAATATGTCAAACTTAAGGAATTTAGATTGCAACAATGATTCTAGGGCTGGAAGTGGAATGTATTCTATCTCAGCTTTAGACATGGTTCCTAACTTGGGATTTGTTTTTGGTACAAGTTCAAACACATCCAATGAAAGCAGGCTTGCTGTCGGCGAGTTAACTGTTGGAGAAATGACTTCATTGGAAAGAGCAGTTAAAGAATCTAAGAACAACTACAAAAAGGTAGAATCTGCAAAGGCAACGGTTGATGGAGTTAAAGTTGATGGCATTGACACTAATTTGGCTGTCATGAAGGTATTATTTATCATTTGCCCTTTTAATGGGTCTTGCATTTGTGCATTTCGAAGGATACACACCTTGTCTCTTCTTCTGTAAACATTCACTTTTTTGATAGAATGAAGGCATATTATAGGATAGATACGAATTTGGATCTATGACTTTTAATATTCCCGACTGCATTCAAGACTAGGATACAATTCCCTGAAATTATTTTTTCTGACACCGCTGATTATTGTTCACCACTACTTTACTTGCAGGAGTTACTTTTTCCGATAAATGAACTAGTGAAGTCTCTTCAATCGTTAGCAGATTGGGAGGATCCACGGAAGTCTCTGGGGTTCTGTTTGGTCTTCATCTATATCATCTGCAGGTAAAACTTTTAGGGTGATTCCTTTCCTGCTAACCTTTTATCTTTTAAGACAGGAAAGAGAGAAGGAATTTTTTTTTTTGTCCTTTGAGATTTGCAGATATATTGCAGAAACTGAAAAATTATTGCAAGGGAGTATACCTTCATTTATTTTAGTTTATATTTAAATTAAAATCCGTATAATCTGAACTATGGGTGCTATTGTGATGAGAGAGCTTCAATATAGCTTAATAAGCATCAGGTGCATCTGAGAATATTTATGCATCTAAAGACATATAGGTTCCGTGGTTAGAAGTTTGGCTCATATTGAGGCATTTTTTCAACCCAAATTGTTTAGATGAGAAAAAGTCTATTGTTAATCAATTAAAATTTTCTAATAAATTAATCTAGAAACTTATTATGTTACCTCAATACACATTTCCTTTAAATGATCTCTGCCCCGTCTATTCCTTCCTTCTGTCTTTTATAACCCGTTCGGTAGGCATGAGAAGCGGAGGGAAAGTGGAGAGGAAAAGAACAGTTTGAGAAAATCTTATTTTTACCCCTATAATTATTATTTAATCATTATTTAATACTTTCTGATAATAATTATTCAATCCTTAAACGTAAGAATATTATGGATATTTCTTATCTATAAAATTATTTTTTTTCTTTCTCTTTTCCTTTCCATCCTTACCTTTCTGTGTACCTTACGAGCCCTTAAAGTCTTTTCTATTATAATTGGAGTGCAAGTCACGAATTTGAACTATTTCAATCTTTGAGCAAGGGTGTGTGGTTTATATATGACTAGGTTAAAAGCAAGCCTTTTTTCAAGGATAGTGTGTCTATTTTGAAACCCTTCAAGATGATCATTATAATTGTACTGTAGTATCAGCAGGTACTAATCTGTTTGGGTACCTATAAAACTGACAAAGTTGAAGAGAAGGATTAACAGGAAAGAGTGACTCATATTGAATTTATTGGCTTTCCTTCTTTTGATAATAAATATTAGATGGCCTGAATCGCAGGGGATGGCTTGGGTATGCAGTGGCACTGATGCTCCTGTTCCTTTCAGCTTTTATGATAATTACACGATGTTTCAGCCAAGGCAGGCCTGTAGAAGAAGTTAAAGTAATAGCTCCTCCACCGATGAATACAATGGAGCAGCTTCTGGCTGTTCAGAATGCTATCACTCATGCTGAACAGTTCATACAGGATGGTAACATCATTTTGCTGAAGTTACGTGGCTTATTGCTCTCCATTTTCCCTCAGGTTTTTCTCTCATACCCTCTCGTTGGCAAATTACATTTCTGGGAGCTTTATTAAAATTTAATTGTAATACTTGGTCCCTTCATTTGATGATCAGGCCACGGAGAAGTTTGCCTTTGCTCTTCTAACAACGGCCTCGGTTTTGGCTTTTTTACCCGGTAGATACATAGTTCTAATAGTGTTTTTGGAGATATTCACAAGGTATTCGCCTCCAAGAAAAGCTAGCACGGAGAGATGGACGAGGAGACTCAGGGAATGGTGGTTCAGTATTCCAGCGGCTCCTTTTGTGCTTGAAAGAGATAAAGAGGACAAGAAGAGGAAGTGACGATGTAATTTAATTCATTGTGAAATTATGTACATATGTTTGTGTATGGTTACCCTAAACGCTGATGTTGAAACTATTTATAACAATGTTCTTTACCCAGCAAAATTACAATAAATCTCAAAAGCTCGCATTAGGCTTCGTTTGGTTCAACGGAAGAGAGGAGAGGGGAGGGGAGGGGAGGAGATTTAACGAGTTATGTTTGGTTGGAAGGGAGGGGAGGGGATGGAAGGAGAGATTATTGTTTGGTTCAGGAAGAGAAGGGAGGGGAGGTAATTATATTTGGACAAATTTACCCTTTATATTATTTTAATTTTATTTTTTATAAAAAAATTATTTATATTAATAATTTTTTAAAAAAATTATAAATTTCAATCTTTCTTTATTTTTAATTTCTGATAAAAAAATTATCTTAATTTTTAATAAATATTAATATATTAAAATATTAAAAAACTAAAAAGGACAAAAAAATAAATTAACATTTAAAAAATACTCTTCCCCTCCCCTCCCCTCCTCTCCAAAATCCCCCAATTTGGAGGGGAGGCAAATTTGCCTCATTCCCTCTCCCCTCCCCTCCAATTTTATCCAACCAAACACCTTATCCCCTTCTCTTCCCCTCCAAAACTCCCCAACCAAACACCTTATCCACTTTGGGAGTCATGGAAAGTTAGATTTAAAATAAAAAATGAAAAGAAAAAAAAAAGTGAATTGAATAGATGAAAAATAATCCTTATATTTCTGTTTTTAAAAAAAGTAATAAAATTTGATAAATAAAAATTACAAAAATATAATAGGTAGTATAATTTTTTTTCTAGATACCAAGCAAGTCATAAGAGATAAAAAAGATTGGGCTTTAGAATTAGGTTTAAATATAATTTTATATATTTTTGTTATATGATAGTTTAATAAAAATATGAGATGTATAAAAAAAATTTAAAAGATTCAATTCTGTAATACAAATTATACATTTATCTATAAGAAATTTATATTTGTTATGTTTTTAACTCAATAATAAAGAAATAAAAATTGGATCAAAGTTTTCTGTTTCTTTTTATTGCTACTATATCTTGCTCCCTGAGGATTTTCAATCTGATTTGTCAGTTCTAGTTTCGTTTCGAAACAGGGAAAAAAAAAAGTATTGGTCATCTTTTATAACACGACTCATTAGTGTGCTTTCTATAAATTTATAAATTTGATTAAATCTTTTGCTTTTTAACAAATATCATCTCTGAATTATTTTGCACGGTGGCCTTCAAAATCCACAATAAATTCCTATATATCAAATTATATACGCGAATCAAAATATACCTTGAGCACATTGACTTGAATTCATATATGAATCTCTCAGTTTTGAAACTTATTTGAGTAACTTAAACAGTACCTAAAAAGGATCGAGGAATTGGTTGTACCTGGTTTCTCTTATACAAATTAGATAAGAAACATTGACTCCTTCTCTTATTAAAAGTTTTATAACTATTTGAACATATCCTATATGTAAAAATTTATAATATTTTTTGTGATGTTTGACAGATTATTCAAAGGTCTTTCAATTCATTATGATCAAAGGTATGTTACAAATTATAAAAGTATTATCTAATTGTAATTTGATGGTTTTAAAATTTTAAATCAAAGAAAATATAATTATTCCACCATCTTTTGAGTTGTTCTAAAAGACCAACAATACTTCAAAACAATTATGCGAGATATACACTTGTCTTTCCTTATTAATTTGAATTCTGAATAATCATAAAATAATATACTCTATCAGTACATGACTGGAATTTTGCTGCAGACACAAAATATTAAAGCTTCGATTGGCTAATACTCACGGAAATCGTTCTTCATCCCTTCCAAGTTGGTAGATGATGGAATAGCGCTAGAGTTACTCAACAAGAAGGAATCAGTGGTTTGGTTGAACAACATGGGATTGAAGCCCATGAAGTCGGCTGAACTGGGCGTAAACACGGGGACGTAAGGTTTCACAAATGGCTCCACAATTGGTGTCGACATGAAACATGAGAGGCGCTGGTTGTCACCATGGTTGCTGCTCCCCCATGTCTCCTTGTCTTCATTTCCAACAACCTTTTTATGATTATAATTGTCCTTGTCCACGACATGGCCCTGATGCTCTAGTTTGGGTTGAGAAAGACCCGTAAGCTTTTGTACCAAAGCCATGAAATCTCTAGGGTTAGTTTGAATGACTTTGGGAGCATGTGTGTATATAATCACCGGATGTCGCTTTTTCTGTTGCTGCGCGTCCATCACGACGGAGGAAGATGGTGGCTTCTTGATCATATGGGAATCCTTGTTGATTCTCAAAGGATCATGTGAATTGTTGATTCCCCTCTTGGGGTGGAACTTCATGATCCCTTTGGCTTTGGGTATTTAGCAATTCAATGCAGGGGGATCGGCGAGTGATTACGAATAAGTAGGAGTCTTGTGTTTAAAAGGAGCGATTTCCACAGCAGAAGATGGACGCCGATTATATGGGCTCTTTAAATTTACATTGTGCATGTGCTTAAAATGTAAGAGTACAAATTAATTGACCAATGCAAGATCTTTTTAATTAAGAAGTTCATTTTCTCTCTTTTCATCTTACTCTTTTTTTTTTCCAATTTTTCTTCACTTGAAAGGATGCAAGTCCTAATTAAATATGTAGAAACACAAAAATTGAATGAAAATTGAGAGATTAAAATTTATAAATTTTATTTAATGAACTTTATCATTAAAATTGAACAGAAACTATTTACATGTTTATGCTAATTTTTCAAAAAGTAATAACAAATGATAGAAAATAAAAAAAAAATACTAAAATAGTGTCAAAACATATAAAAGATTTTGGGTCTAAAGAAGGGCCTCGACGGGATGAATCCATACTGTGACAATGATGAGTTATGAAAATTAAAAACAGCTTTCCATAAATATGTAATAGAACAAAATCTTCACAATGATCCTTTAAAAAAAAAAAAAAAAATTATGATACTCAAGGTCCACTTCACGAACTCCTACTGGAGGTTGCACGTCATTGATAAAACTATATATTTCAACATATTCAAATGAAGCATATTATATGGTTATAAAACTGTACTTATAAATATGAGAAATATTTTTCACATGTTGCTCGGCGGTCAGAAGTCCAACGGCTAGCTGGGATATGAACCTAGCACACGATCTGGTGATTAATCTTTTTCACTTAGTGATTAAACTTGCATAGGGTCATTTCTCGGGAGAATAAGATATTCCCTTTTAACTGTGTTAGAAATCTGGAGGACCCAGCTATGTTTGATTGTATTCTCACGTCATGTATAATTTTGTTTTGATCGTAAAATGAGCTGAAGTGGACTACGCTGCCTGCTCATCTTCTTCGTGTTGGAGTCTCGTGATAATTTCCACATGTGAAATATATGATGGTTAAAATAAAATAATCTCTTTCATTCTCTGTCAAAAAGCAGACACAATAATTCTACCCAAAGGAGAATAGACTGACAAGAGTATATTTTTTAATTCTACTTTCATTGACCAAAGATATATATAACAAAGACTTGCTTTTAAATAAAAAAATTATTTTTTGACTGACTTCCCTGATATTTTAATGTCAATTGAGACCTGGTTTGTTGGTTGCATTTTATACCGAAAAATTTATATTTTAGGACTTCAATTTAAATATATTTATATTTAAGATTTTAAATTTTAAAATTATTTTTAAGGACTTTATAAAAAAAATTTCAATGTGAGGAATTATTTTTTAAACAAAAATTAGATGAATAGTAAAAAAGACTTACAAATTTTAAAATATTAAATGTAATTTTTTTTATAGTTAAAATTTTTAACTTTAAAATATTTTAGAATAATTTTAAAATTTAAGATCTTTTCAATATAAATATCTTTAATTTAGAATATTGAATTATAATTTTTGCATATATATATATATATAGAGAGAGAGAAGAGAGAGAGAGAGAGAGAGAGAGAGAGAGAGAGAGAGAGAGAGAGAGAGTTGAGTTGAGGGAGAAGTAATGAAAAATGAAGATTATTATTATTTAATGTGAGTGTGGATGGTTATGTCTATCTTTGAATATAAATAATAATCAGAATAAGGACAGAGGGAGGGTTCAACTGGTTGAGTAACTGATTAAAACAATTTGAGATTAGACTGTGGGAAGACTCCTGTGGTCGGCAATCACAATCACAATCACAATCACCTTGGGAAACACACTAATTTGAATTTATAAATAGAGAGTCTATTTGGACATGCTATCTATCTTGACTGTGTTACTGTTTACCACTCTATCTCTCTAACTTAACTGTTGATGGGGCATGTCGTTGCTTACGCTCATCAAACCAAGCAAATAAATGTTTATCACTCTCACACTTTGCACTAAGTTTTTTTTTTCTTTTTTTTAAGTTTTGACTTCAATTCCAACTCACACTATTAGTTGACGTAACATGGAGACTTCACTTCTGGTGGCTGAGAGGGGACAAAAGTATATTCAAATTCTAATTACAGGTCCAAATCATAATTATTTCTATTACACCTATTAATCAATCTATTGCTAGTTAGTTTGGAAAATCAGTTCTTAGATGATCACATTTTAAATCAACACATGTTTGAAAGGAAATACTTTATAATTAAAAAACTTGATGATTCTAAATTACTCAACTTGTATTTGAACCAAAGCGTCTCATTTCGTCTTCTTTCTCAATCTTTATTATATTTTATTTAAAATTACCATAATATATAATTCTTACAACGTGTAGTTGGAATACTGAATATACATCAATGCCCCAATTATATCAATAATGATTTCAATTTGAAGGGGAGTAGATTTCTGAAAGCCCAGTTAAACATGGATTTGAGTTTGAGCGGGTCCATGGATATAGATCCGCATCAAACTTCATAAACACAAATCACCTTAGGACATAATCTCTATATTCACGTGCCTTTAAAGAGGCAAAAGCATATCATTCTTTATTTTTTTTATATTTTTAAGTGTTAATATATATATATATATATAATCTTTACCTCTATGGCTCTGTCTACTTTTATTAAACATGTGCTTTAACATTTTAAAAAAAAAAAGTGAAAATCTGAAGAGTCATGTAGTATACTACTATCTCTGATACAATTTTTTTTTAATACTATGGCATGAAATTGCTATAGCATAAGACATTATAATATTCATGATGTTTATTGAGACTAAAAGTAAAAGATAAAACCTTTTCGGTGAAAAAAGAGTAAGGAATTAGAATGTTGCTAAAAGGCAAGTCCGTAATGAAAAGGCTGCACAGAGGAGCCCACTCCTTCAAATCCAAAATCTGACACGGATCCTTTGAAAGGAGAAGGTACAGGAGGCGGCAAAGCGTAACATGTTTTTATGTTTTTATTTATTTATATTAAAACTCCAACTCTTTAAAAGAGATAAATATAAAATACAAAATTTATATTTTAAAAAATAACTTTTAATATTAAAAGTTTTATATTTATTTCTCTTTAACTTTATTAAAAAAAATTTATACATCCACATCCAATGTAAAATTTACTTGCTAGTACCAAGATCAGTTGACACAAAACATTGCTCAAGCTTTCACACTGTATGATTATATAATTACTTAATAAATGAAATAAAATCAGAATCTTAAAACTGATGTAACAATAAAAAACTTAACCCAATAAATACAGAGACAAAAGTAACAAAGTGTCAATACGCTTTCCTCAATATAAATATCAAGAAGTTTTAATGTATTTAAATTTTATTTTTTTCCCCAACTATTAGGCATTGTATCCTCCTTCTTAAAAATTATTATTTTGGTTTAAAAAATTATTATGATTAATTTAGTCTTAATAATTTAAAAATATTATTTTAGTCCCTATTTGAAACTAATTTAAAGTTATTAAAATTTTTTAGAGACTACATTAATGATAACAAACTTTTTGGTTAAGAATAAATTAATGTTATTAACATATTTCAAGATTAATCTAGTGAGTTACCAAAGACCGACAGAAGAAGAATGGCGGGGAGTTGGACCCCTTAATTTCAATTTCTTTTATACACACATGCACACACATATAACCCTTTTGAAATATAAAAGTTACACAAATCCCTCAAAAAACAAATTTTATATGTGTGTAATAAAATGATAATATAACAAATGGTTTACTTGTTGATTTAATATATGTTATACTTCAAATGACAAAATATTATTCATTATTGCTTTTTCTTTGAAAAACAAGTTATTTTAACAATTTTGAATCTTTTGGAATAATTACCAAAAAAAAAAATTAAACAAGAATCTTGCCTCGGTTTAGAAAGTTGAAAAATAAAAAGACATATTCTTATAAAGTATTTTAATATCAAATAAAATACCGAAAGAAAGTGGTATAAGGAATATAAATGTGTACAGAGTCTTTTTTTTTTTTACAATTCCTTTTTTTTAATTAAAAGATATTTTATTATTTATTCACTTAAAGGGAATGCAAATATGTAAACTACAAATTAAAAAGTAAAGATCACTAATTGTTTTTAATTTTTTGTCATTTTTTTTTCATATGATATTCGCTCTTTTAATTTTTTAAGATTTTTTGTTTGTATGGTTTAATATTTTTTGAAATTGTCATTTGCTTTTGGCTTGTTTCTAACTATCGTCTCTTTTCATATATAGATTTGATAAATTACCTTATCATACATTATTTTCAAATTATCAATAAATTTTATTTTATTTTTTTCTTACTTAAAATTTATAATGGACATAAAATTAACCAATAGAATAAATGATATAAAATAAAACTTATTTAGAAAACATACTTGATTTTTTGCATGTTGTATGTCTTATTAATGTTGCAAAAAAAAAAGTCATAGCACACGATTAACTTATTTAATTTTAATATAATATATTATTATATAGGAGTATATTATAGAGTAATTATAATTTTTTTAAAAATATCATATATTAAAACTAACCGTATAAAAAAATTTCAGCGTGGGCCCCCCATGAGTTGCACTTGTCTTTCTGACAACAGTAGTTGAGGTTCAGCATTAGTCTGCCAGGTAATCAGGACCCTTCAGTTCATACCTGAAATCGAAACGCGGAAGCATTTAGCTGCCTTTTCAATTACCCAGTCAGAAAAATTGTCCTTACACTGTTACGCAGGGGCTTGTGATGTGATGTGATCGTCAACGAAATTTTACGACGTGCTTTATCGCTGACATTTTCCATTTCCATCTCTCTTCTTCTTCCTTCAACCCAAAACGCAAAGGTCTCGCTCTTCCCTGTTTCCTCAGCTCCTTCTAGGTTCTATGTGATCCTCCAAGATTTGTTTAATTGTTTCTAATTTCACTTTGGTACCCATTTTCCCATAATTTTGATTTCTAGGAGTTTTGTTTCTTTTCCTGGGATCTTCGTAAAATCCATGAATGGCAAATGCTGGCAATGGGTACAACCCAGTACAACCCAGAGAAAGAGGATAAGGAAAACAAAAAGTTCTTGTTTTTAGAATAATTTTTTATTTTTAAAAATAAAAAATTTATTTAATAATATATTTTTAACGAAATTTTTTATAAAATAAAAAAATAAAATTTTATTTTCGAAAATAAAAAAATTAGATTATCTTTTTTATGTTTTGTAATTTTTGTTTTGTAAAATAAAAAAAAATAAAAAATAGTTATTTTTTAAAATAATAATTTAAACAAATTTGTTAATTTTTTTTAAATTATTTTAAAAAATATCTATTTTAAAAACATTAAAACAAATAAAATTTCAAACAGGCTCTTTATCTCCTTAACGTTGTTTCCGGAGTAGTTTTCTACAATGAGTAGAAAGAAAAGGTTCCTTCTCAGTCTTGAGAAGGCGGCTATAGACTTCTTGAACCATATCCTGGGGGAGAAGCCCAGGATTCCATTATTCATTCCTCTGATTTTGAGTGCTTGGGCTATTGAGAGATGGTTATTCTCTTTCGCCAATTGGATTCCGCTTGCACTTGCTGTATGGGCAACTAGACAGGTGTTGTCTCTCTCATTCCACTCCCTCTTTCCTCTTTTCCCGTTTTAAAGATTGCCTGCGTTTTAGGGAGGTTAAGCAATAATGTTATTATCTTCCAAAGTTGTGCACTGTACAAATATTTGTTCACTTTTCCTTCTTTTGGTATACTACTCCTTACTGTAATTGTTGCTTACCAGTGTCACCTCTTCTTCTTTTGTTTTGTTTTGTTTTTGTTTTTGTTTTTGTTTTTTTTTTGGAGGGGGTGTTTCATGCGGAGAAGAGGCCAGGGATAGGGATAGGATGGACTTTCGGCCTTGTTTCCCTTTCTTCTGTGTTCTAGTCCTGACCATTGAATTGCCCATCCCGAATTTGCGGCAAGCTGATTCTGTCTTTTGATTGCAGCAATTTTACTATACCAATTAAGAAGTTTTTTCGACCAACCTATCTACCATAAATTATTCCCATTGCAGCTGTAAAACGAGGGCTTGTATCGAAGTCTTAAAAATGCTTTGATAATTCTAAAATAGAACAAGTAAAGTGAATAAAAGTGTTGCAGCAGCTACCATTTCAATGCTTTTTTAATCTAATACTGAGCATTTAGGCTTTGTTGAAGAGTAATGAAAGCATTAATCCTAACTCTGTAGTTATGTGGATGAAAAAAATTTATTGCTATACAACAAGCAACGAGGATATTAGTAAGGGAAAAACTGAACATGACATTTCTACAGTGATATATATATATATATATATGTTGGGCGAATTCATCCAAATATACAAAATGTGAGTTATTAGATATAATAGCGGCATAAGAGCAGTTCTTATTCTAACAATTACTTCTTGTACTGAAGAATCACTTATGAGGATTTTTGGTTGGTTTTGAAGTACAATTGGCTGTCATAGATACATTTAATCTATGTTTATTGACTCAATCCTAATGCTTTAGAAAAAATCCTCTTGAAGTACTAATATAACAGTTTGCCCCCCCTCTTTCCATATTCTTTATCTGGTTGTCTGGCCAAAATTTTTTCCACAGATGTTTCTATTTAAGGCTCTTCTTTCTAATATGAATATATGTTCCAATTTCCTGTTAAAGCAATTTTGTTTGAAAATTTATATGCATTTAGTATTTTGAAATATTAATAAATTGGGGCTTTTAGTTCAATGTCTAATCTTTCTTTTCATGGAATTTTTTATTTGTTAGCTACATTTATACTCATTTATTTAAGTTAGTTGTGATCACTTGCTATTAGAACTCCATTTGAGGAAGTATGTGTTTAGCTGAAGTAAATTAACCAAACTAGTGGTCCTTAAGCTTGAGCTCACTGTTGTTCTGTGAACTTTATGATAAATGTTTAGTTGACTTCGGTTGTAAGATCAAAGATGGAACTTCTACGCAGAAGTGATGTTTGTTCTGTGGAATTAATGAAAGTTTCAAGTTCTGTGCCATGTTATTTCCTTCATTTACCATCTGGGGGGTCTTAAAAAATGAGTTCTGATAGTATGCAGTACAAGTGTTTAATGTGGGATACTGATCTTTTACTTGCAGTATGGGATTTATCAATGCAAACTACTTGTGGAGGACTTGAATAATAAATGGAAGCGAGTCGTACTGAATACCTCGGTACCTTTTCCCTTCATTTTTCTTCATTTCACATTACCAAAGATCTTTATGAAGTTGACTTCAACTTCCTGTACATATAGCCCATCACACCATTGGAGCACTGTGAATGGCTGAATAAGCTGTTGACAGAAGTTTGGTCCAACTATTTCAACCCAAAGCTTTCAATAACGTTATCAGCTATATTCGAGGTGAAATTTCCCTGCCTTTCCCAGTTAGCACATTCAT
The DNA here is from genome assembly GCA_032878935.1 of Erythrophleum fordii. Taxonomy (NCBI): domain Eukaryota; kingdom Viridiplantae; phylum Streptophyta; class Magnoliopsida; order Fabales; family Fabaceae; genus Erythrophleum; species Erythrophleum fordii. Next base: position 48,848,704 of record JAVQMF010000054.1, read on the forward strand.
GGATGTTTACATCTTATTCAACACAGATATTGCTAGTTAGCTTTCTTAATGTTCTGGTTGAACAGAAATTTGTTCTTCTATCCGTGGCCAAATCAGATCACTTTAAAAGTTTAGGTTTTCAGTTTGAGTTTGTGGTATATGAGCAAAGGTCTGGAAAGTTTCATTAGATCTGCTTATACCAGTATATCATATTCGGTTTGCCCTGCAACTCTGAGGTTAAATTACTTCTGCATATTCCTTAACTGGGATGGACCTTGCATGAATAGCCTTCCACTCAAACACAAAATTGTTTGATCTGACATGCACATTCCGAACGCAATTGAACACAACCAAATAATTAAAGGGGAAAAAAGAATTACCCTAAACAGTAGTTTTTTTTTTACCGTTCAGCAATTTAAGTGCTTCTTTTTAAATCCTACTCTTCTTGTTTCAATATGCTTCTTTTGGCTGGATGATGGTGGAATTTGACTGTTCAAATAAGCATACTGAGATAAAATTATTTTATGTGAGAGCCTGAAGAATCTCAACTTATAAGCTGCCCTGCCCTGAGCCGAGAAGTGGTAGTGTGGGCGTGTGGCGTAAACAAAAATTGTAAGTAAGATCATGTATCTATTAAATTTTGTTTTTAAGCAGCTAATTTTTTTTTTCATATGGTGAAATGGTGTTCTAAATTGGAAAAAAGAAGTAAATGTAGGAACAGGATTTTGCTATTGGCCTCGCAGATAAGAATAACAATTTAGACTGTTATGTTAGATTACAGATATCCTTAAAAGCACTGGTACTGCTTGTTTTCCTTATGGTTTTCAGTTACCAAAAATAATAAAGTTGAAAGAGTGGATGGACTGCCTAATCTAGGCTCTCATTTACGTTACACTATATATGACCAGAATCTCATATCACGTTCGATGCACGCGGAAGATGAACTAATTTTTTCTTTCTTTTGTGTGTCTAGAAACGTATAAAGCTCCAAAAACCAGGACTTATAGTAAGTACACTCATCTTTTTGGAAGAATTTAGCAAATTTTTACCAAAATGTTGCGAACGTTTAATATAGATGCTGCAAATTTGGTAGATTTGTACTGAACTAAAGCAATATCTCATCGTGTAGGAAAGAATAGAGCTGCAGGAGTTTTCACTTGGATCATGCCCTCCTAGCTTGGGTCTTCAAGGGATGCGCTGGTTAACTTCTGGAGATCAGGTTTTATTTTGTTTCACTTTCAGATTTACTTGTATGTAACAATGTAATAAATCATTTTTGATATTTCATTTAAGAATATATATATATATATATATATATATATATATATAAATATATTTTTTTCATACTGTCTACATTTTTTGGGGGGGGGGGGGGGGTGTGGGTTTCTACGTCCTCTGCTTTGAAATGTGAGAAACAGATTTCAGTACAAGTCTCCAATGTTTTTATTTTGCTTCTGTGTGAATTTACTCTATCCATCACCACTACTACAATCAACTAGGATCTCTGTTACTTTCTGCTGTTTTTGTTTCCTTCTCTTCTGCTGCCACTGCTTCTTTTGTGCGACCTCTATACTGCCACCGTCTCTATAGGATTCTGTTTTATATCCATATTTTGCACCAACAAGCTATTGCTTATTGATGCATCTCTGGTACAACCCATTAACGCCACTTAAATGATTATATTTGGAATTCCTACTTCTATTACACTTGCTTTGCTAGGCTCTTTTCCTTCTTCTAAGGGTCTATGCTTTGTCCTTTCAAGTATTAAATCTATTGATATATCATCAGATATCTGAGATTTTAATAAACATTCCGTTGGTATTTGGCAGCGAGTCCTGCAACTGGGTCTTGATTGGGACACAAATGAAATGAGTATTTTGATGCTGGTTAAACTTGCCAAGCCATTAATGGGAACTGCCAGGATTGTGATTAACAGTCTTCATATTAAGGGTGATGTATGTTAGAGAAATTATTTGCATTTTCTCTTGAAAATGTTATGCTTTACTGACATGAAACTAAAGTAAATTAGGAGAAATAAAAATAGACTAAGGAGGCTATATTGATTTTTAATTCAGATAAAGAACACTAGCCACTTTGGCCTTTTTGTCGTTATTAATCATTTTTCATGTTCATTCTGCAGCTTCTCTTTATACCAATTCTAGACGGTAAAGCACTTTTATATTCATTTGTGTCAACTCCTGAGGTGAGAATAGGAGTTGCCTTTGGAAGCGGTGGAAGCCAATCACTGCCTGCCACTGTGTTGCCTGGTGTTTCTTCTTGGCTGGTGTGTTTCTTTAAGTTGAAATTCAACTCTGATCTCCTTATTTATGACTTGAAATTAAAATCTGATCATCTCATTTATGGCTTAATTAAGCACATGTTTTAGGTGGAGCATGTGGTTTATATTTTAAAAAGGTCAAACATATAATTTCCTTTGTTAGCTAGCCTTTATTCTTAAATTTATGTAGCTTTTGTTTTTGCCATTTATGCTTGCTTAATCCGTGAGATCCACTTGCAAACTTGTTGCCAGAGATCTCCTCTCTCTCTCTCTCTCTATATATATAGCTTCTTGCATTCTAAAAAATTAAGAAATTTGAACATCATCTTTCTAATTTTTTTTCATGATATCAAGACCTACAAGACTTAAATGATAAAATACGTTGGCGGTTAGCGTGAAAAAAACTATATATTAGTGGTCATTGTAAGAAAATCATATATTGATAGATTGCGTAAGAAAACTAAGGTCTCTATCTCATAAAAAGTGAGGTGAAAATGCCCAAAACCAAAACTCTCACTTCAAAGTGGGGAGAAGAAAAAAAAATAATTATGGAGACTCCATAACAAGAAATAATGAGGAAGACAAAGTCAAAAATTAAAAAAAGAAAAAAGACCAATAAAAAAGAATATTGACAATATTAACTTTCAATTGTTTTCAACTTAAGAGAAAGGGTCAAAATTCGACTCTAATATCCTCGTTTATGACTTGAAATTTAAATATAATTTTCTCATTTATAGCCTAATTAAACACATTTTTCAATTATTTTCGACTTAAGAGAAAGTGTCAAAATTCGACTCTAATATCTTCGTTTATGACTTGAAATTTAAATAAGATTTTTTCATTTATAGCCCAATTAAACACATGTTTTATGTGAAACATGTGGTTTATTTTTAAAAAAAGTCAGACTTATAATTTCTTTTTTCAGTTGGCCTTTATTTTTGAATTTCTGTAGCTTTTATTTTTGCCATTTATGCTTGCTTAATTCATGATCCATTCACAGAAATTTTTCACTTTACTACTTATGTTTTTTAGATCTATGGGAAAATAACAAAATTGCATTTGCTTATGTTGAGTCCCCTAGACTATCTTATATTTATGTTGTAGGCATGGAAAATTGCACAAGCTTTTGATTCAGCTGCGACTTTGAGAAACAATTTTGCATTATAGCTATTGAAGTTGATTCTGGATGTCAGTTGATTTCATTCTGATGCTTAAGTTCATTGACAAGTTTCCATATATGCTTGCCGATGTAGTATAGAGTCTATTTTGAACCAATTGCCCAAAAAAAAAAAAAAAGGAGGGCAAAAAATTGAATATTGATATTTTTGGGATTGTCTATAAAATATATTCATTATGTTACAAATCTAATGTTTCAAGCTAATGGTATTTCTTTTTTAATACAGGTTAAACTTTTTACTGACACCTTATTCAAAACAATGGTAGAACCTCGCCGCCGTTGTTTCTATTTGCCTGTTGTAGATTTTAGGAGAAAGGCAGTGGGAGCTATTATATATGTTACAGTGATTTCAGCAAATAAACTTTCCAGGAGTTGCTTCAGGGGGAGGCAACAAGATGGTACAAGCAATGGCCATTTGGATGCCAACTTTGATGACAAAGACCTACAGACATTTGTGGAGGTAGAACTTGAGGAATTAACCAGGAGAACAGATGTCAGACTGGGTTCAACTCCTAGATGGGATGCAGCATTTAATATGGTTTTACATGATAATACAGGAACTCTTCGTTTTAATCTTTACGAGTGTCCTCCCAACAGTGTGAAGTACGACTATCTGGGATGTTGTGAAATCAAGGTACTATCATTGATATTCTCCTTTTAAAGCAAGCAACAGGATGATGACTTATGGGCAATAGGAAGGCATCAGTTACCAATTAATATTAATATTAATTTCAGACAAGCAGCTTTTAAAAAAAAAAAAATTTTTTTGAGCCTATTTCTCTTGGCAGAAAATAGTTATGCTAACTTTCTATTCATATTATTGGGAAGATGAGGCATGTTGAAGACGATTCAACGGTAATTTGGGCAATAGGACCTGATTCTGGTGTCATAGCAAAGCATGCGGAGTTTTCTGGAGAAGACGTTGAAATGGTTGTCCCATTCGACGGGGCCAACTCCGGAGAGGTACAATATTTATGCTCATCGTGTAATAATTAAATTCCCCAAACTTAAAGAGAGGTACAATATTTAGGATCAGGTAGCAATTAGTAAATTCAGCGGCCACCCCGAGAAAAAATATTTGCTTTATGATAGAGAGTGGTTACCTTCAATTGCTGCATCAGGTGTTACGAGCTAGCAATATCGTTCTTCTTTCCATTAGAAAAAGTAAGCTGTTTAACTAAAGTACAAAGAAAAAGAAATCTGAATCAGATTGTGTACAGTAAGTAAAAGATAAAAGAAACATGATTTCCCCTCAAGCATATTGGTTGTTTGTCATGCCGAAACAGTTTATCTGGTATTAAATGTAAATCAGTTGAAAATTAAGGATAGTTTCATGTCGAGTCACTTTGGAGTAATGCTAGCAACTGCACTAGCATTATGCTATCCTCTATTGGTTGAGTTTGGTCTAAATTTAATGGACTTTTGATCATTTTCTGCGTAGTTCTCTTCTGACTGACTTGTCATGATAGAGCTAACTGCCAAAATTACCTTATAATCACTTTTGCTGCTCTTAAATTGATAAATAATTTGCCTTAAAACCGTTAAGAATTGGGATATTTTATTCATTTGACCTCTTTTCATTTCATTTTGTAGTTGAAGGTAAGAATTGTAGTAAAAGAGTGGCAATTCTCTGATGGTTCACACAGCTTGAACAACTTCCGTGTTAGCTCTCAGCAGTCACTTAATGGGTCATCACATCTTCCGTCAAGAACTGGAAGGAAACTTAACATAACTGTTGTGGAGGGAAAGAATCTTGCTGCAAAAGACAAATCTGGAAAATTTGATCCATACATTAAATTGCAGTATGGAAAGGTGGGTGACACTGGGTCTGTATGAGACTCTCACTGCAGTGTCATTGATTGATGAACTGAGGTCTCTATACTAGTACTAAAATATAAGTGCATAATAATGCTTTGTCTCATTCTGCTGTTAAACATCTTTTCAGATTGTCCAAAGAACAAGGACTTCTCATACTTCAAGTCCTGTCTGGTATCATAAGTTTGAGTTTGATGAGATTGTGGGTGGTGAACACCTAAGATTAAAATGCTTCAGTGAAGAAATTTTTGGAGATGAAAACATTGGTAGTGCTCATGTAAATTTGGAAGGATTGGTAGAAGGGAAAGTCAGGGATGTATGGATCCCTCTTGAAAGAGTGAGTTCTGGAGAATTAAGACTTCAAATAGAAGCAGTTATGGTGGATGATCAAAAAGGCTCAGGGGTATTTTTTTTTCGAGCAGGAATTTTATAATTCTTTCATTTACTGTTGAAAAATATATATATATATAAAGATGAAACATGCTATGGCATTTTTTTCTACTGTATATTATCACTACAGTTATTTACCTAAGCTGAATTTTCACCTCTGGCATATTCATTCTATCATGTTTTGCTTGTCTGAAATGGCCAGGGTTCAGGTCTGGGCTCAGGCAATGGTTGGATTGAACTTGCTCTGGTCGAAGCAAGGGATCTTATTGCAGCCGATCTCAGAGGGACTAGTGACCCATATGTGAGGATAAACTACGGACAGTTCAAGAAAAAGACAAAGGTTATAATACTAAAACATTACTTTCTCTGTGAAATTGAATGCCCTTAGGACTTACATTTTTACCTGTATCACATTATACATACTGATGGGAGTTATGGTAGAGTTGATAATTACTAAGTTCTATATATTTATGGTTTTGACTTCCCTGTTTACTTCTCCTTAACCCCTGTTTTCTGGGGCTTGCATGTTGGAATTCTACTGAAATTCTAGTTTTAGATAACTGATTTGAGTTATGCATTGACAATGGTTCAAGTCATCATGTCTGGATCACATTGATATGATGTTTTCCTTGCAAGTTGCACACTCGCATATGTAAATTAAGTGAAGTTGATTGTAGTTTTGTAAATCCGGTAATTATAAAAGCAAGAACATACTGTTAGGTATTTTCCAGCAATTGGGCTGCCTATAGTTGATAGTTGATTTTTCATCAAAAAAGAAAAGGAAAAATAAAAAAGGAAAAATAGTTGATAGTTAATTATATTGCCAGGAATAATGAGGGGCACCATATATATTCTCCAGTCGATAAGTATTTTACCATGTTTTCTCAAGGGAAATTTCCTAGGCTTCTCATTCATATATTATGCCCATAATTTACCTAAGAATTTCTTATTTTCTCTTCATTTCATGTTGCCATTATTTTAGTCTTACAAATTTCCATTACTCACTAGCTGTGGCATTGTTTGGAAGGTTATACACAAAACTCTTAATCCTCAATGGAACCAGACATTAGAGTTCCCTGATGATGGCAGTCCCCTCGTACTGCATGTTAAGGACCATAATGCTTTGCTACCCACCTCAAGTCTAGGTGAATGTGTTGTAGAATATCAGAGGTTGCCTCCAAACCAGATGGCTGACAAATGGATACCACTCCAAGGGGTTAAAAGGGGTGAGATCCACATACGAGTTACGAGAAAAGTTCCAGAAACGCAAAAGAGACCTAGTTTAGACCCTGGACCTTCCTTGAGTAAATTACACCAAATTCCTGCTCAGGTGAGTTTGTGTTGCATGTCTGAAGACACTTCTCTTTTGTAAACCATTTAATTGCATATTCAGCTCTGAGGATGAAGTATTGATTATCTTAAAGGCCATCTAGATACTGATAATATCTTTCTCAATCTATTATCAATTTCCATATTCAATTTGAAAGATATATTCTCGATGTTGAAATCATTTCTCTTGTTTAGTTCAAAAATAGCTATGAGATGTGAAGTGTATATTTTATGCTTTTACTTTCAAAAAATTTTTGTACTAGACTTAAGTCCTATTGGCAGGTTTATGCCATTTCTTGGAAAAAGAAAAACTATATTTTTTTACACTTTGTTTTTGGGCCCTACATTTCCCCACCGCATTAACATTGACCTTTCTTCACTTCAATAAATTTGAGTGTGTTGAAGCCCAGATGGATGCTTGCCTGGCGCTTCTATTACTTACGGTGAAGTTATCCTATTGACACACCTGCTTGAATATTATTATTATTATTTTTTGGGGAGCTTCCAATAGAATCTCACATGCCTGCTAAATTGGAGGAATGAATATCCGTGCAATCTTTTGTTCTGTAAAGTTATCATTATTCTCATTTCCTATTCATGCCATTATGCTGACAGTGTTTGAATTGAATTTTGTCAGATAAAACAGATGATAATCAAGCTTCGATCTTTAATAGAGGATGGAAATCTTGAAGAACTCTCTACAACTTTGAGTGAGCTTGAAAGTCTAGAGGATACACAGAAAGGGTATATGGTCCAGCTGGAGACTGAGCAAATGGTTCTTCTCAGCAAAATAAAGGAATTGGGTCTCGAGATCATTAATTCTTCTTCCACCCTGAGCAGAAGATCCTCTAGTATTAGATGATTCTTCCCCGCACACAATATTGTCTGGGTTAATCATCGGAGACAGATTTTGCATTTCTCAAACTAGTGAGTTTTCTCGTGGTTGCACCTCATATAGCAATTAATTGTACATGGTTATTTGATCGGCTATTGAAATTAGAACAGAAGAGCTTTTTGTTGGAAGAGGGATGAAGCTGTAACTTACACATATATGCTTGGTTATTTCTTTGAATTTGAATAAAAGAAATTGAATTGTTTAGTATCAATTAAATGAACTTTGTTCACCATAAAACTATAATTTCTTTCCTCCCCCCAGTTTTCCTTTTCGTTGAGATTCTACTCCAAGACGTCCCTCTTATGACACTTGACAGTAAATAATCTTTTTATCACTCGTCAGACTCTGTGTTTCTTTTGTCATAAAAAAAAAAGGAAAAGAAAAAACCTATTTACAGAGCACATTTTAAATTCTTCCTTCTTGAACCTATTTAAATTATTCATTTAGTAAATCCGAATGCATCAAATTGATCTAATATGGACAAAAATATATCCTGGCTATAAATCTAATTACATATGAAGTGTTTACTTTTGTTTTTTAAAATTGAGTTCAAAGACTGATGGATATGAGTGGTGGCAAGGGAGATTGGAATAGCTGCTGGTTTGTGCATTTGTAATGGCAATCCTGGTATCATTAGAAATTCTGATGGAGTGGGGTTGAAATATGTTGGAACCTGGGGTAGGAAAGTGACTCTGAAACTCTTGTTTAACTTCTCCAGCATTAGCAATGATTGCCACCTCCTTAGTAGAATTCGCAAATGAAGTCTTCAATTTACTCATGTTTACGGGGAAGGTAACCAATCCCTCGACAGCATTGCAAATAGAAATGGATTCCAATCTTATAGGGGTGTCCCTACCCTCCCTCTAATGAATTCATGTTTTTCATTTTGTTTTGTTTTCCGTTAGCCCCTTGATTCAACAAAAAAGAAATATCTTAAGATAAAAGATAACTTTTTCTTTTCTCAATTTAATCATTTAAATAGAAAATTTTTTAATTTAACTCAAAACAATTTTTCACTAAAATATTCTTTAAAACGGAACCATCAATACATTTTTGAAAAACTATTTTGATTGGTGTAAAACATTTGAAGAACTATATTTGAGACTTTATTTTTAAAAAAATTAAATGAAAAAGAGAAAAAAATTTATAAGAATTAAATTTAATTTAAATGAATTTAATTATCTAATTAAATTTATAATTATAATTTTCATGTATTTTGAACGTTTTCAGACTTTCAGTACCCATGTAAATAAGATAAGATTTTTTTAATTAAAAGCTATTTCTGTTCTCTCTATCATTACCGGGGGGAAAAACAGAAAAAAACCCAATTTTTGGAGTGCCAAAAAGGGCAGAAAAAAATTAAAAACAATCTTATCGTCTCTTCTGTGAGCAACTTGCTCAGCATCCAAAGAACAGGAGTGAAGATATTGATGGAGCAAGTACTACACAAGCTTAATTCCCTGCAGTTTAAAATGGCGTTCACTAGTACTAAATTTTCAGAACTGCCTCTCAAGACCTCACTCCCACTCACCTGTCGCTCCTCCACTCTCAGCTTCGCTTCCTTCTGTCATTTCAAATTGTCATTTCGCATTCTCAGGCCCTCCTCTTCTCTCCGAACTACAGAGCAGAGCGGCAGCAGCTATTCTTCCTCCTGGGACGACCGAGACCCCAAACCCTCCCCAAAATCTAAGTCCTCAAATGCCCCATGGATCAACAAATGGCCCTCTTCTAATCCTCCAACCGAATCACCGAACCGAAAACCTAACAGAAAGCTTGCCGAATTTAATGCCGAGGAACCGTTTGATCAACCTGAGACTCGCTATTTTGACAAGGATAAAGGGCAGAATGCCATTGAGAGAATCGTTCTTCGACTGCGGAATTTAGGGCTAGGATTAGATGATGAGGAGGAAGGGGAAATGGAAGCGGGAGGCAGGGATGAATTGCCACTGACCGGAGAGGAGAGACTGGGTGATTTGTTAAGGCGAGAGTGGGTTCGACCGGATGCTATATTGGCTGAGGATCAACGCGACGAGATGGTTTTGCCATGGGAGAGAGGTGAGGAGAAGGATATAGCACAGGACGGAGAGAGGGGATTGAAGAAAAGGAGGGTAACGGCGCCAACTTTGGCGGAGCTAACACTTGAGGACGAGGAGCTGAGGCGATTGCGAAGAATGGGAATGAACATTAGAGAAAGGATCAGCGTACCAAAAGCTGGGATTACACAGGCTGTGTTGGAGAAGATTCATGATAAGTGGAGGAAGGAGGAGTTGGTGAGGCTCAAGTTTCATGAGGTACTCGCTCGGGATATGAAGACGGCTCATGAGATTGTTGAGGTTTGTTTGGTTTACTTGAATTTCTTTCTTTCTCCTTTTTTTTAGTTAATATGAAATTATGAATATTTCAACCCGCTGTATGTTTCCGTCAATTTTGTCAGCTGCATTGTAAATGTACATTCCAATGACTTTGATCCGTTAAGTGAATTTCATGAGCTGAATCTGTTGTCCATTCGAAAACCTATTGCTAGTGGTGTTCTTTTAGAAGATGCTTTTTTGCTGAAGACTTCTATTAGAACTTTACTGATAGTTTATGGCTGGTTTAGAACTGAAATCTTGCAGGAGTTTCATTTTGTTATAATCTTTTTTGGTGGAATATTTCATTATAATTTTTACCATGCAGTCAATAGCCTATGTCATACCATGAAAACTATTTGTGATTGGGGACTTGAAGAGCACCAAAAGTATATACAGTGCATTCAAAGGGAACAAAATTTTTCTTGTTGATAATGGACAAGAACCTTTTCTGTTGCAGTACAGTTATTTAGAGTTGGATGACCTTCATAAACATGGCCAATTTGAATAACCTTTAGTCTGCACATAAGTTCATGATGACTGGTATTAATTTGCTTAATTTTGAGAAAGCTTTACAATATTGACCATTCTCTGCTTTGTAACAAATCCTACTGCAGTAATGCTATTTTGATAATTATAATATCCTTCTAGTGTGATTATATTCGTTTTCTTCTTTTAGTGATATTTTCTGATAAACATTGATAAAGGTATCTGCTCTTTATCTTGCAAGTCATCTTCTCAATTTTGAAATGATATACTTTATACTAAAGAATTCTTCCTCAGCCTTTGATGGTTGTTAAAAGAAAAAAAAAAGTCTCACTTAGACATGCTTATGGCTCTCCACAGGCCACAAAATGTATATAAGGTAATTAAGTATAGCGCTAATAGTGCAGTGTAATTAATTTCTTGCCTGGGCTTTATTTGTCATGTCAGTATGTCTCTGCTGCTATATGAGACTATTGTGCAGAAGTCCATACCTGTATGATATTTGTCTTTAGTGTGTTATAGAACATATGAGCTAACTTCTAGTGTATTGAGCAGCGTCGAACAGGAGGATTAGTTATATGGAGATCAGGAAGTGTTATGATGGTGTATCGTGGTAGTCATTATGAAGGACCTATATCTAGGAGCCAACCCAATGGAAGGGAAGTTGAAGACCTTTTTGTACCAAATGTTTCCACAGGCAATTTGTTGAGAACAAAGGACAGCAATGCAACATCATCCCTGGAAAAGAGTGAACCATTTGTGAGGAATCATAAACAAGCTGAGAACATGACAGAGGAGGAAGCAGAGTATAACAGCCTGCTTGATGGTTTAGGTCCTCGTTTTGTTGAATGGTGGGGTACAGGAATACTTCCCGTTGATGCTGATTTGCTTCCATCTACAGTTCCTGGTTATAAAACACCCTTTAGGCTTCTTCCTACTGGAATGCGTTCTCGACTTACCAATGCAGAGATGACCAATTTAAGGAAAGTTGCCAAATCTCTTCCCTGTCATTTTGCCTTAGGTAAATCTCATCAACTACAATATCTTATTGCATTTATATTTCTGTTTCTGATACAAATCTTTTGCTGGCCACTATAAAAGGAAGAAATAGAAATCATCAAGGTCTGGCATGTGCTATTCTTAAGCTTTGGGAGAAAAGCTTAGTTGCAAAGATTGCTGTCAAACGTGGTATCCAGAATACAAACAATAAGCTAATGGCTGAGGAGCTAAAGGTTTGTTATATGTAATTTCCTGTTATATGGCACTACTTGTGCAACCGTGCTTGAATCAAGCTAAACGCATTGCATTCTGGACAAAGTACAGACTATTGAATTGATGTGCATAATAGGCTTAAGAGTTGATCAAATCAAGGGGAAGGATGAGTGACTGAGATTATTAATTAGAACCCATAATCAAGCTGCTAGTATGGCCCAAAGCCTCTTAATTGATGACTCACACATACAATGCAGGTGTATACTAAAATATTGCATTATTATATGTTGTGTTTATGTGTCCTTTGAAGTATTTGTCAATGCAACAACATCAAAGGACTTGGTGTTCCATTAATCTTATCAACTAGCAAATAATCAAAGAAAAAAAGTAATAAGTAGGCCATTGTGATTTGAAAAATTAATCTGTTTTCTCCATGTTCCCAAAACCACATACGCCAAGTAAAATAAATCATTATTTTTGTAATTATGATGATGAATCCCTATTATATTGAAGATATTGCTGCTCATTATCTAATCTACGTAATGTGACACAAGCAAAATTTGTTTATATGATCCGACAGGACTTCTTTTGTCCTTATGCATGATAAGCTAAGAACAGAGAACAATCATCAGTTTTAATATAAGAAAATTGTTTTTATTTTCTTTTGTGGTTCAGAAATTAACAGGAGGTACCTTGCTGCTAAGGAATAAATATTACATAGTAATATTTCGTGGGAAGGACTTTGTTCCAACAAGTGTTGCTGCAGTTCTGGCTGAAAGAGTAGAGCAAGCAAAACAGGTGCAGGATGTTGAAGAGAAGTTGCGGTGTGAAGCTGTTGATGCAAATCCTTCAAGATCAACAGCACAAGCAGGATCATTGGCAGAGTTTTATGAGGCTCAGGCGCGTTGGGGAAGGGAAATATCTACTGAAGAACGTGAGAAGATAATGGAAGAAGCAGCCAAAGCTAAGAGTGTTAGGCTTGTCAAACAAATTGAACATAAACTAAGTGTTGTCAGTATCTATTTACTTATTTTTATCGAAAAAAAAGTAGTCACTTATTTTGTGAAGATTATATGCTTGAGAAAGTACTTGTGTTGAGAATTACAACCTTGTTTGTTGGAGTAAATGATAGCTAGTTTGCTCCATAGATAGAGCAGACGTGTTAATGGAGAATAGGAAAAGAATAAGAAAGATATTATTAATTATTTGTAAATTAGGGATTAAAGATAAATATAGAAAATAATATTTTAATTAGAATTAAGAAATATTGTTTTAATTACTTTTTTTTATTTAAATAGTGTCAGTTATTGGGTTAGTCATCTTTTTGTTAGGATTTAATATTATCTTTTATTTCAAGTTATTAGGAGTTATCTCTTGGGTTAATATAAAGTTCTTACCAATTGTACAATGGTAAGACTTGAAAGGATTGATTTGATAATAAAGATATTTGCTCAGATTCTCTAGAAGTTCCCCCTCTCTTATTCCTTCTCTCCCTTTATTTCTTCTACATGTCCCTCCTTTTCCTTTCTCTCTCTCTCCCCCTTTTCCTCTATTACTTCTTTAATGTCCTATAGCTCATGTATTATGTTTATATAATTTAGTCTTAAACTACCATCAGATTGTTGTTGTGGTGAATCATAATGGTTTTTGGCTCAGTTTGACGTAGGATCTTTACTTAAATTGTGACAGAGTTACATATTATAGCAGCTATTTATAGATCTGAAATTAGAATATGATAATTTAGGGCCTATTGCCTATGAGCTATGATTTTGAAATTAATGGGAATTTTTTTTAGCTTAGGCGTGACAAGGGTTCTTTAGATCTGAAAAATGTGGTAACTTGATTTTTGTATATAAACTTTTTTAAAAAATCACAACATAATAATCACTTTATTAGTCTCTTGTGTCTTTTTAACAAAGTTTTATTTGCTTTCTTGATATATACTACTCTAAATGCATGAACAGGCCCAGGCGAAAAAGCTTAGAGCAGAAAGGCTGTTAGCTAAAATAGAAGCATCCATGGTTCCAGCTGGTCCTGATTGTGACCAGGAAACAATCACAGATGAAGAGCGTGTGATGTTCCGCCGGGTTGGTTTAAGAATGAAGCCGTACTTGCCGCTTGGTGGGTAATTTTCAGCCCTATGAAAGTTGCTTATTGAAACATTTCAATACTAACATTCTTTTATGAAAATCTCCAGGTATACGTGGTGTTTTTGATGGCGTCATTGAGAATATGCATTTGCATTGGAAGCATCGAGAACTTGTAAAATTGATTACCAAACAAAAGACCCTTGCTTTTGTTGAAGACACGGCTAGGTTACTGGAATATGAGAGTGGTGGAATTCTAGTGGCAATAGAAAGAGTTCCCAAAGGATATGCCATTATCTACTATCGTGGAAAGAATTATAGGCGGCCGATTACTCTAAGGCCTAGAAACCTTCTAACAAAGGCAAAGGCATTGAAGCGTTCTGTAGCCATGCAACGCCATGAGGTTTCAGCTTTTTTATATGTCGATTACTGATCTATTTGTCTCTTGTATATTTGTGATGTCACATTTGATCATTTATGAACTGTGCAGGCTCTGAGTCAGCATATAACTGACCTGGAGAAAACTATAGAACAAATGAAAGAAGAACTTGTAAGTTATTGACTTGTCATAATTTATGTCATTGTGTATACTCTAAGTGAAATAATTGTTTGCGCTCCCACTAAAATATTACTTGATCATCATCATTTGAAAAGACTGTGACACTCCCCACCCTAGGTATCTTTGGTTTTGCATATTTCAAGAGTTTTCAATCAATTTTAGTTATTGAAAACCTTTCAGCCTTCAATGCTGAGACTTCCCCCCTTTTGTTTTTTGGGGGGGGGGGGAGGGGGAGAGCTTATGAAGTCGTCAAGAGGTTGTAATGTTTAATTAAAATGGTTTATTTCTCAATATCTATATTGTTACCTCTACACACCTCCCTTCGTCCCCTGCCCCCTCAAGAAAAAAATAAAATTGACGTTTAAATCTTTCTTGAATTTCAGTCTACCCATGTAAATGTGACAGTGATGTTTATTATTGGGATATTATAGGTCATCATCATGGTTTCTTTAAGGTCTCTATATGAATTAGTCTTGATTTTATCCTTTTTAATATTCCACAGGGTATGTCTCAAGATGTTGAGCTTGAAGATAGCTGGAGCATAGAGGACCATAATCAAATAGATCCCGTCTCAGAATTCACCCAAGTAATATACCCTTCATCCCTTCTCAGTTTCTTGTCTGCTCTATTTTGTGCAGCTTAACAATTAATTCACCCATCTGTTTTAATTTTCTTTCTAAATGGTAGCACTAGCATATATAAGTTCTGGGAACTAATATAGAAGTGCCTATTATGGAGTATGAGACTGATCGTAACATTAATTTCCTTGTCATCTAAAAGAGGGAAAGGAGAAGGAGGCGTGGTGAAAGAAATAATTATTAATCATGATTACAGTCAATTTTATTAAATTGTTTTCTTTCTTTTGGGGCCAACAACTTTATTAAATTACTAATTGCAGAGTGACGATGAAGATTCTGATGGCTATGATAATGATGGTTATGATGATGAGGAAGACATTGGTTGGGAAGATGATGAAAATGCTGAGTTTTCAAGCTTTAAAAGTGCTGTGCATCCTATGAAGACAGGTTGACATACTTGGATTGAAGTTTCTGAGTTTCCTGGATGGCATCTGTCATTTACTGCGACCAACTAGGTATCAGCTCTGCTATTTGATCACTTGACTTGTAAGTGCTTACGTTGCAATTTGGAAGAGACTGATCTCCTCAGTTCTGTTACTTCTGTATTTGTGATGCCCCACTTGAGCTCTGTGATTCTTGCGCAGTTAATGCTAGAACTAGTTGGCATAACGGGCTGGTTGCATTATTGACTGTTTGTTCAACAGGTTTTTAGGATCAATTGGTCCCGTTCAAACAACTTTAAAAAACCTCTTTATGAGATGAGACTTCTTTTCCTTTTAAAATCTTGGTATTTCTGGCAGTTATGATCTAGTGCGTTATATGTAGTCAGATTATGTTTTCTGTATATCAGTCATTTTTCCTACGTGTAGGGAAATCAGGATGCGGGTTTACAGCAGTGAATGGATCTTCCTTTGTTTGCACATTCTTGGACCTTCAGCTGCAAAATGCCATCATCAATGGCCTGCTGGTCCCTGATTTTCCTTATCCAATGGCGCTTGATCTTTCGCCGCTCTCTTTTATCGTTGAGGATGCTGGCTGGCTTATGAACAAGTGTAGACAAATATATATAGACATACACACACTAGTCTGCGCCTCTCAGTTAACCTGATAATTGTAATATCCCTCATCCATTGTAAGAGGTCACCCCCCCGTACGGAAATCTAATAAAGGATGATTCCTTTGTATTTCATATTCTGATATTTTGCCTTCCCGATGTTCTTTGTTTCCTTCAATGGCATGTTGTCGGCCTTAAATGTACCTCCGTCTAAGAAAGTAATGGAATACGTCCCATTAAAGAGGTAGAATATTGATAGCCGCAATTGGATATCCTTTCTACCTCTACGAAGTCAAATACCAATGATGTAGAACCAGCGGGGGAAGGGGGAAAGAGGTGCTGAGAAATAGAGGGAGAAAGGAAAGAGAGGAAGAGGAAGCTCTGATAATATATTCAATCTCAAAAACTGATTCACAATTTTACAGCCCAAAGGCTTATAAAGGCAACAACAAAGCATTTGTTTAAAACAAGAAAGGAAATAGTAGTATAGAGAATTCTTAATATCAAGCACGCTGAATACGAAATAACAACGATCAAAATTTCTAAAATTAGGTCTTATGATCCTTGCTCCTTTGTTTAGCGTAAGGTCTTCCATCCTTTATTGGAAACGTCATCAAAAACCAATTTAGGTGTTTTTATTTTTTTAAATTTCGGATCAATGGCTCTTGTAAATAATGCTTGGCGAGACGACACTCACATAATTTTCTTACTCGCATTGTGTATGGCTGAAGGGTCAAAAAGACGAATATTATAACACGAGGACATCTGGAAGACTTATAGCTGGGGGATTTTTCTCATGAACCAACTGAATATGACATTTTTCTGTAGCCTCTGATCTTCTTTCATGTGTAAAACCCTCGTAATGTAGTTTGATTGCATTTTACTGTTTAAATACATAAAAGGCATGTGGTTATAAGAACATGACTGTAAGTCATAATTTTACTTAGCCATACTTGTTGCATGATGGGAGAGAACAAAGAAAAAGAGATCGCACACCCAGAGAAATACAACTGAACGCTTGGTTTTATTATACAAAAAACAAGCTAAGTGATCTTTTCTTCTTGAAATTTTTCTGAACTCTGAAACATATAAAAACAACTGAATGAGGGAGGAGATTTTCCTCCTTAACAGTGATCTACTGCAAGTACCCTCTTTTCACTCTAATTACAACAACAATGATTGAGTTGAATCATTTAAGATCACCAAATCCCAATCCCTGCTTGGAAATATATCCACAAGAACTGGGGTAATATTAACTGGATACTATTAACAAGGGAGGTTGACACAATAATGTTAGCTTCATCCTTTAAACAGCTTTCACCAAATAGAGTCCAAATTGAATGGTTGCTCCTGCTGCTGCTGTTGCTGTTGCTGTGGCATATATTCTAAAACTTTTGACGAGGAAGAAGCACTCAGTCTGAGATTTGAACTGAGATGATCAGTTCCCATTACTTGGGAAACTCCTTGAGGCGGCATATATGAAGCAAAATGATCTGTAATTGCAATTTCTCTTTGTTGACAACTCCGAAGCTGTAATGCCTTAAGAAGCAATGAATTCAGAGAAAGGTTTGGATTCAGCAAACCAGAAGGCCATGGAAGAGATGGAAGAGAGGGAACCTGATCACTTGCAGCTGGCCAATTCATGGTTAAGTTCATATTTGTATTAACATCACCATTGTAAATTTGGGACGATATGGTAGTGAACCCACTTGATGAATTTGGCAGCCCAACGTCACCAAATTCATTGACCATAGAAGTATTATCACAAGGAGACTCCAGAGATAGTTGAGAGGATGACGCCTGTTGTGTTTTCTTTGCTGCTGAGCTCTTTTGGAAGACCCTGCAAACCACCCATTCTTCCTACACAAGAAAATCATCACACAAAACATAATTATAATTCTCAGTTATATATGAAGTAAAATCACGAATAGAAGATGAACGATGATCATGATGCCCGTGTAAAAACTGATATAATTACACCCCTTAAGTATAGAAAGTGAATTACATGGATTCAACCGTTGAATATATTAGAAATAATTATCATGTTATCTTATAGACCAAAAATTTTAGAAAAATTAAATGATAATAATAACTATGTAATTGAGTAGTTAATAGTCTCCTTATATTTAAAAAGCAAATCATATGTTAATCTTTTGATACATTGATGGAGTACAAAACAATGTTAGAATAATATAAAATTTTATGAGGTTTATCTTTATTTTCAGAAGTATTAATCCAACACGATAGATTTTGTTAAAAATGCCCATATCTTACAAAATATTGTTCAATGATGTAAAATTAATTTTAATTAACACTAATGTTAATTGATTCCACTACACACACACACACTCACAATATACATATATATATATATATATATATATATTGAAACTTCTTTAAAAACGAGTCAACTATAAAATTTAGTGGACGTATCTTATGTCGAAAACTATTATTTTAGCGATTATGAAAAAAAGACTTAGGTGTAAAAATATATTATTGGAGTGTTGCTGTGGTATTATGGAATGTTAAAAAAAAAAAAAAGGATTGTGACTTTTGTTAATAAATAAATAAATTAAATTATACTACAAAGTATAAATAACGGGAAATACTTAATATTATATAAATAATGAAAACGAAGTCGACTAAAAGGCATAAAAGATGAGAGAATATATATATATATATATATATTCCCCTTAATTCTCTCAGTGACAGAGAGATTCATATACCAAAGAATATCATAAATTAATTAAAATCGGTGTGGGATGCATTCACTAACCTTTGAAGCCCTAAAGGGGTGTTTATTTTCTAGCCTGTATTCATGCATAACCCAATTGCTTTTCTCACCCCTTGGAGCTCTGCCCTTATAGAAGACTAGCGTTTTCTTCATTCCTACCAAAACCCCTTCGCGGAATATTTCCTTGTCTTTGCCAGTGGTTTTCCAGTACCCTGATTCAGTGGCTCGGTTGGTTCGAAGTCCAGTTGGGTATTTCCGATCTCTCAAGCTGAAGAAATACCATTCCTTCTCTCCCATTGAAGCTTTACCTATTATACATACCACCCGTATAATTAATTCAGCACCCATCAGATTCATTTTTCTCTAATTTATTTAATTAATATATTAATTTGTTCACAAAAGCTAGCAACAGTATTCACACTGTAGATAGGCACTCTAAAATGATATATGTAAGAGCTAACCTCAACTGAGAGTTAAGCTTTTGTCAACCATATAAATTATCAAAGAATTTCTGATAAATTAATCAACCACGCGGCAAAGGTAGAAGTCAAATTAATAGTTCGTATTATAGTAGAATTAATATATATCAGAACCAAGGCAATGAAAGACCCTGTCAAATTTGCATGGTTGACAAACCTAAAATCTCTACGTAATTATTGCATACCATAAATGAATTTTTAATTAAAATATAAATATCCGTGGTTAAGTCTAGAAAACTGGAAAATTAGACTCAACAGTAGAGGGATGTTAAGGTGAAAAACATCAATATATTCGGTTTATTTTCTTTATTATTATTATTTTTTTTACTTGCAGAATTTTGCTTTCGAGTGTTACCCCAAAAATAAAAATTGAAGTCATACACTATCAAAAGACAAAAGCCCTAGCAAAATTCATGAACAGATTTCCCGGAAAAAAAAAAGTATTGATCAATAATCAATTAATTAACCATAAGAATAATAAGAGAAGGGGTAGAAAGGAGACATGCAGTGGGTGCTGGCTTTTTGAGGAGAGAGATATGAAGGGAAGTGAGGCATAATTACGAGCAGAGAGATGATGATATAATAAGGGGTCTAAAACTATACCTGGAAGATCCCAAGGTTCATTCTTGTTGAGATCAACAACTGCTATAGCTTTGGATGTGAAACTGGTATCACACACCTTCCTTGTTAGATAATATGTGATGAGCTCTTCATCTGTGGGATGGAATCTGAAACCAGGAGGTAGGTTTTCCTCCATTAATCTTTTGAGAGGATCTCTTGAATAAGCTTACAGAAAGTGGAGAGAAAGGAGGAGTTGCAGGAAGTGGGATCCACAGAGGTAATGTCAATAACATCACCAAAATGAGGTAGTTTATGGTTTTATAACCCACCCTACAATATGAAAGCATCCACGGATAATTCTTATATTTTTTATTAATACAGCTAATCCTTTGACAAAGATGATATCTATTCATGATCAAAACATCGCATTTTCTTACACTTTTTTAAATAACTAATAGCCTTCACACAATTATTGGGTGGATTTCCAAAATTGTCTCTTGGGTTCTGGGATATTTACTGAGCAAGACCAAGAGTACCAACGACCTTGACTTTATGTAGCGTATATTAATTAGGATGTGAATTTTATAATTAAATTTCTTTAGATATTAGGAAGGCTAGCTGTGAACTGTTTTTTGTGCACGAGTGGGTTGAGTCTGTGTCAATCTAATTTCCATATTTTCTTTAATCCTGTCCAACCACCTTCACCCATTTCTACCCACCAAAACCTCTCTGATAATCTCACGCTAGTCCAATGGGAACATGAACTTCCCTCACACCATGTTCTCTTATATTTATTTTTAATTATGAACGCTTGTCAACACCCACCGTCATCTCTCTCTCTCTCTCTCAAAATTTTAAACTATATGTAAGCTTTTTTCTACCGATCATATGTTTACCATGGAGTCATCAATATCATATTTAGTTAAACAAGCAAGATTATTTGCACATATGTTACATATTAGCAATTTTACTGGTTAAATGCAGAGGTTTAACATATATGTGAAAATAGAAATTGATGGAGACATAATAGAAGAATATCCCGGTAAAGAGCGGTAGGCAAAAATAAAATGATTCAAAACTGGATGGTTTATATTTTTTTTTCAATGTGCTTATAAAAAAAATTTTATTTTTAAAACTTACTGTTCACAATTTTGCAGAGGCCATACTGCATATAACGGTAGGCAAAAATGATGACGCTGGATGGAAGTGCTTTCATGACTTACTGTTCACAATTTTCATACATATAACACTTTATTGTTTTATTTCTTATTTTTAATGGCGACTCGTACGAACAATATTGCTACGAGTGGTTAAATGGTCACCAACCCACAAGACTGTATACATGTGAGGCAAGCATTTGTGTTGGACCTTTTTTGTTCATTCATCTATGGATATACTCTTCAAAGTATCTCCCAAAATGTCAATCCTAACAAGAACTTTGCGCGCGCGCGCGCGCGCACACACACACATATATATATATGTGTGTGAATATATATCTGCGCATACTAGGGTTTCTAGAAGCGCACTTCATTATCAGAGCTAACTCCAGCAACATGTAATTCATAGCCATTTGGGCTTAATTTTAAATAGGGATATTAAATAATACAGGAAAAGTCAAGAACCAAACATCAAATCAGGGGCTGTCTTATTCAGCACATGTTTGAAGCTAATCGACCCTTTCCCCATCTGTCCTTTCGCTCGGCTCTTTTTTAATTTTCTCATTAATCTCACTCAATGTGGATCTCCTCTTCCCTTGTTCCTCTCCCATGCACCTACATAGTACTTATCCAACATCTTTTAATCACATAAACATGCTATATAAAGTTTTTTATTATAAAATTTTTTAAAAAATAAAAAGAGTGAAAATATATAGTCAATTTCTTTTTTTTTCTCCTCTTATTCTTCTTTTTTAAAAAAAAAATTCTACAAAAGCTTTATAATAAAAAGATATAAGAAATTCAGACTCTTATTAACTATAGAATAATTTTTATATATTATTATAACTATACTTATTAATTACATAAACATTAAATTAATTATTTTAGTAGTTATTAATTATTAAATCACTTAATATTTCAAACAATTATTTAATAAAATATTATTCTATATTTAATAATAATTTGACATAATTAAGAAAAGTGGTGTTTGTAGTAGGGGTGAACAAAACCAAACCAAACCGATTAAATCAAACCAAATCGCCAAAAATCAATTAAAATTTGATTTGATTTGGTTTTTGTAATTATAGAACCGATTAAATCGATTCAGTTGTCGGTTTTCTTTATATTTGATTCGGTTAACCTAACCAAACCGAACCATTAAACTTACAATTAATTAAAATTTAATATTTTGTTTCTTTTTAGATTAATAGGATCTTTATCAATTAAATTTGTATCAAAGCTACATTCTTTATGTGGTTCAAGAAATATACAAATTATTTATACTATTTTATTATAAGATATTACTCTTATTTTTTTCTCACTTTTTAAAACTTTTTTGTGAATGTATGAAATTTTTTTAGGCAAAAAAAAAGAGATAAAAATAATAAATTATTCTAAAATTATTATTAATCAAAATTTTAAAAGATACATAATATTAGAAGTTAAATTTTACATATTACAATAAACAAATTTTTTTAAAAAGAATTTGTTTTGGGCCAAAAAAAAACATGAACCAAACCGGACAAAACCGAATTAAACTGAACAAAAATCGAACCAAATCGATTAGAATTTAAAACCGATAAGGTCTAACAAAATAAAAAACTGATTAGGATGGTTCGGTTTGGTTTTGGCTCAAAACCGAACCAAACCGAACCTTTGAACACCCCTAGTTTGTAGGTTCATATATAATATCATCACTCATTTACGTATGACAATTCATTGTATTCCTTTAAATTTTAATGAACCGAGAAAAAACAATGACTTAATTCATTAAATTCCGAAATTTAAGCCAAAGGGGTTCATAGGGTAGTGACTAAAAATGAAGTTCAAACCTTAAAAACTAGTATTTAAGAAAATTTATTTTCCTAAAAACACCAGACTCATATGGGGTTTAATTCCTTTAAATTGCTTGAAAAGAGACTAGTCTTGATCATCACGCAATCTAATTTAAGAATACTCTTAATGTACGTACAACCCCAAAAGAAGAAAAAAAAACTCAAAATTTAGTATAATTTTGTCAGGTGAAATTCTTGGGAAATTTGATAAAGGCCATTGTATAAAGATGGAATTGGCTTGGATCACTACTTTTATAAGGACCTCTTTGCGACCTTGTTCATTTTCTGTCAGCTCTATTAGTTTGCGTTTCCAACCCATCAGTATTTTGCCAGCCTTGGGCCTTCCGTCATATAACTTAATCTCACATCAAAAAAATATGGGCTTGGAGCCTTCGTTGTGACCTACTCTAGGGCCCAACTGACTAGGAGAGAGAAGCCCACTAGTGAATTCACTAAAAAGAACCATAACAAATAGAGAAATTAATAGAGCATGGCCATGTCTGAACCTTGAAAATTCCAAGATATATCATATGATGGAGATGTTATGGCTCATTTGATATATAAATAGTTAGGTGTCAAAACATAGTAAAAAATAATTATAGATAAAAAATAATTTTAATGTATTTATTTTTTTATAATTAAATAATAATTGAATAATAATTATAATAATATAATAGATTTTACATAAAACTTTTAAATAATAATTTAATAATGATTAAAATAATATAATAGATATTCAATAAATTTTTTTATTTCTTTTTTATTTTTTATTGTGATTCCAAACATGCCCTTGCTAGGTTGATTTCGCTACTAGGAGTGAAATTCTGCTCCCAGCGGAGACATTGGCATATGCATGTCATGATTTTTCCTTTTTACTTCCCTGTCTCAAAGGTCAAACTAGTTTTTCACACACACGTGTGTGAGAAAAACAAATTTTAGGATCACTTAGTATACCTATACAGTTAATAATAAAGATTTTATTATACTAACATTCAAGATAAGATACTGTGAACTTCACTCAAACATTATCATTAAATGGTTAATTATTAGGGAATTACAAAAAGGCTTACTAGTTGTATGGATGTAGACCGAAAAATCTATTATGTATTATAGTAGCACATGGTACTGAGATGTGAAATTTACTGCCGTTTGCAGGTGAATCAGTAATTATTGCATTGCTGTTTTTGAAGAGTGCAAAGCATGCATTTATATGGTTGAGAGTTGAAGGGATGGATGAGCAGTTGTGGTGTGTGTTTTTACCCGGAAATTGATGGTGACCAGGTGGCCCACCCCGAATGCGTATATGCCAAATTCAAAAGTGAACTCTCACTCTTTTCTTTCCCTTCTTCTGTGAGAATCTTTGCAGCTTTTTTTGTTCCTTTCTTCTCCCAAATGCAATTTGGTGCTCTCTGCAGTCTCTGACCTACACACTTAAAGCCCACTACTTTGGCCTCATCCCATTTCGGAACAAACACGTACGGCTTTTGCCCCACCATCTTATGCATTATTGGTTTCCCCATCTGCATCCCTTTGTAATTCTCATCCTCAGTCTCCCCAGGGGAATAAATCGAACTGTACTTTTTTCATTCCCCTACATTATATATATTATTTGTATATCTTTGTGATTCCTTCTATGTATCTGATATCCACATTAGTTCTCAAGGGATACCTTTGTCCAAATATGCATGTGGGGTTTCATTATATTCTGCTCTATCTTACTCCCATCTGTTACATCGCCTTCCATTCGTTGCCGGAAATGGCACTTCTTCATGTCTTCATGCACTGCACTTGAACCTGAAACTAAATGCTGTATCCAAACTATATATAACTAGGTAATTTTGCCATTATTTATGAGAAAGTAAGAATGTAAACAACCAAAATGCACCATTCTTATTTATCTCGGTAATTTAAAAGCGGCTGTGAAAGGAGGTGGATGAAGGAAGCTTTTGGATGTGAGGTATTTGACTGCAAGATCAATGATTATATGTGCCACAAACATATACATGGAAGGGCATTAAATTTTGGCTTTTGTAATTCTGTCGTCATTGGTGAAGTAATGCCAAGGTGGAGAGAATCAAGGACCATATTTTCCTCCTTCATCTTGAGAACCCAACAGGCCCTTCCATTACTTCAAAGATTGCTCTAGTTTTTAATTAGTGCCTAATATTCTGCACACACACATACATACACACTCCTACGTACATACGTGTGTGTGCGTGACTGCAATTTCCAAAGTTGTGGTCTTTTTACCATTATAATCCAAGCTTAGAGATTAGATATATATATATATATATATCACTCATACAGGAGGAGGGACAGTCACGCAAACTGGGATAACAAAGAGTTCTAAACTTTTATTACCCATATATCTAATGGTTAAAACACCAATCTTATAATGAAGCACTGTAAGACGGTTTATGAGGGTGAAACTATATACATAAATTGAAAGGAAGAGACAGTCAAACAAGCAAAACTATTTATAAATATAAAAATTGTAGGCCAAGCCGTGACTTACAGTAACTAGTTTGACCATTTTAACTTCGGAGACTGCAATGCTATTTCCGCTGATAAAACCTTAATTTATTCAACTCTCTCCGTTACCTAGATTCTTTGTTTCCCCATCATTTTGTGCAATGCCTACAGTGCTACGCCTTTGTTTTCTTTCCTTCCCTCTTTTCGGGGTGATTCACCGAAAACTACAATGAACAAAACACCTTGAAACCAATGTCAAATTTAATTACCTTGAAACCAATGTCAAATTTTGATAATTAAATGTAACGTCTCTGTCTCACGAAACTATACATGCATTCAAGTTCAACCCGCCTTAATTATTATATTCTCCCACGTACGATGCTTATTTATGCTATCACGTGCCTCCTTTTCAAAATCAATCACTTTTTACAACTTTACAAGCTTCATCTTTGAGCTTGGCCCCACCTACAACGACTCTCTCCTCCATACAATTGTTCAATTATAGTTACCCTCAATTGTAAGCATAACTTGGTTTTTTTTTTTCTAATTTTCCGCTCAAAATTTTTATATTAAATTAGATATTGTACAAATACCACATTATATACCGGGCCGGCTACAGAGTGAGCAGGCAGGCACTATCAATTTTATTAGTTACTTTATTGATTTTACCCCCTGGTGGGCCCAGAAGGCCGGGCAGCACGGTCAGTTCAAAATTCCTCATGGGGCTGGGCATGTCACTTTCAGAAGAGGCCCATTCAAAAAGCCCATCGGCCTGTCCTCCTCGTTTCCTCCTTATAACCCTCTGCATTTCGCCCCATTTCCCTTACGATAAGAAAAGGGAAAAGCTTATCTCGGTGCCTCTTCTTTGCCTCTAAAACGGTGAGAGAAAAAAGGTCTCAAATATGAAACCAAAGGACGGGTTTAATAAAGGTATAAGCATTCAGGCTCCAAAAAGAATCTCATACCCTCAGTCACATTTTCTTTTTAATTTTCTTTTATATATATATATATATATGTATGTATGTATATATGTTCCAACTTTTTCCTTTCTAATTATATCTGCAATTCATGTTGAAGGTATATTCTATTAGGTTTTTTCTCTATGAGATTTTGATCAGTGTATATACTATATAAGATGATATTCCTGCGTTTTTTAACAGTACTGTGTATAGTGTAAAGCTGCTTCTGTTTCTGCCAATATTCTTGTTCCAATGCTAAAATTAAAGCATGATGGATCCATGACATATGCAGGTACCTATGAGTGCTATGTGATGCATGTGAGGAGCAGAATGTTGAAGTTGAAGGCTTATAGGATTGGGAAGCGGAGCCAAAAGGAAGCCAACAGTGACAGTGACTCTGAAATTGGAATGATGTTGGCTGCAGCTTCATTCTAAATATGGGTGCTATCCTACCTGAGCTTTCTTATCACACTACCTTCATCTAATTTCTACTACATTCTCCTCTTCCCTTTTTCTCTTCTTGACCTTGTAAGACCTTTTCTTGACCTTGTAAGACCCACCCCCCTCTCCCTTTCATTTGTTTTTCCTTATTCCAAGGACTCTATCTCACAATCTAATGATATAGAGTTCCATCTCTCCCTTTCCCCCTTACCCCCTAATTCATCTTCTCCTTCCTTGTCTATCCCTCCTGAGCTGTACTTAGCCTAGAGCCAGTAAATTAACATGGATATTAACATACACATGCTCCAGCAAAATTTGAAATGTTTTATATATAATTTAAAAATGTTGCGTCCTGTCTGGTACGAGTGTTGAAACATGGCACGCCTCTTTTTTTCAAGTTCGTAGGCCTAAAGCGTGCAACGACATATGGTATATGATATGATGAAAATGAAGACCTTGACTGCTACTAGAATGGGAGTTTACTCATTTTGTTGTGAAATGTAAATTTTGGATGACGTAAATTAAAGAAAAATGCGACGTGGTGACCTTCAAGACCGGTTGTAAAAGTGTCCAGGATATTAATAAAATAGAGGGTATGGCTAGCTGTTTGTATTCGGAGTTCAAAAGCCATGTCTGTATCTTATTCTCTAGGCAATCAATTTGGCTCTGTATGATTGTGTGCAGAATATTTATGCTCCTGCGAGCATAAGTTTCGTTGTTCTGTGCCTCTTGGCTGAGAGTGTGCAACATCATACATATTCTTTTAGATCTGAGCTTGAGTCTCCCTCGTGACAGCTCTTATACTGTATTATTGGACCCATTTCTCTCTCTCTCTCTCTTTTGATGGAAATTCTGAGAGCCTCGTACTACCGAAATTAATAATATCAAATTCTCTGTGCCTAGGTACATATCTTTTGACATTTTCTAAGAGAGTTGATGTCAGGAATTAGAATCCATTATAAATTCTAAAAATGACACAATTAATAAAAGTGAAATAATATTTTATTTATAACTTTATATTTTATTTCTCAAAATATTAATAATTAATAATAGGTTGATTTAACTTTTGGGTGATTAATAAATAAGTTATAATAATAAATTTTATAAAATGAATAAATTTAGTAACTATTTTAATATTATTAAGATTCATAATAGATTTGAGTAAACAAGATCACCATTTTTTTCATGCGAGTGTACTACAATTTTCATGTAACATAAATATAAAACTTCAAACCAGAAACATTAATTAATCAATGACAAAAACCCAGAATGACGCACAGAGCCCCGTCTTTGTTGATTTTACCCTATGTTGTTGATGTGTTGTCTTTACACATGATATTAGTTAGATAAAAATTCATGAAATGCAGTCTGCAGAGCCCCATCTCTGCCAGCTTGCTATCAAGCTATAAGTGTGAACATTCATTCTTGCTAAAATGGATTTTTACCGACGAGAGAGGGGGTGCTGCAAAATAGAGTACAGTCAATATCATAAGAAAACCGACTTCATTCATCACGAATTCTCACACTCAAGTTAGTCCCATAATTTAAGATTAGGGTTAGAAAAGTAGTAAAAGATTATGGAGGCTAAAAGGAGAGACCCTTACCTGATTAGCATAATAGTATATTTAATGGGAGATTCTCTCAGGGATAATGAGGTCATTCTAATTTGTTGAATTGATATCTAATCTATCCGATAGTAGTATAGTGAAGTATAACTATTAAGTGCTGGCAAATTTCAGGTTTTTCTTCTAATTAATAATTCAAGTAGTACTAGTTATTATGGGGGAGATAAACTATTGAGTTTACAACTACATCTTGCTGATGACAATACATTTGTATGAAGCCGCGAAATTATTATAATTTGAAGGCAAATTCGGAACCGAAGACGATTATCAGCAAGAGAGCTAGTTAATTTATATTTTTTGAAATGCACAAAAAATGTCTCTATACCTTCGCCTATGGCCGATAATATTTAGTATTTATCTCCACCTTTTTTGCTTTTTTGGTAGCTTGGTGGAATGTGGGAATGTGGCAAACATCAGGCCCGTGATATCCTTTCCTTATTCCTTTTGAGGTCGTTTTGTATTAGTTTTTACCAACATTGGGCCCTTCTTGGGCAATCCTATCCATCTTTAGGTTACATGCCAACGTGGCTCCTCAATATTATTCCCTTTCAGTCCCAAAAAAGAATATTATTCCATTCATACACCTCTTTTTTTTTTGGATAATAAGAAAAACAAATTTGAAACTACAACACAGTATGATAAGAGCGTATGCTATGAAGTCATATTTCAAGGTTACATTATTGTTGAAGATGATAATTCACCTCATCCAAAATTACGAACATCTGATAGGATTGAAAGCGATGTGCCAAACTCCAAATATCATTATTGAGAAATTGTAACAGGTAAGATAAATCATATAAAACCGCAAAAGTTAGTAGTATGAATTTGAAAACACAAAAATCATATTGATGTTGACTCCCTCTGCAATTAAAAAAAAGTTGAAAGAAGAAGAATGGGTAACTGAGTTTAATTTAAAATTAAAAAAAAAAAATCAAAACACACCTATTTTTCTGCTAACTTCATAACAGCAAATAAAACTCAAAAATAGAGGATCCATTCTCCAAAAATCTCTAATGAATATTGTTTATGATGAAGGACCAATTGTTATTGAAGTAGAAACCTTAAAATCCACTAAAAGAATCTAACATAACTCAAGTATTGCTTAAACTTGTTGACCCAAAACCCATTTTCACAATAAGGTGACATCCAACCATGCTGAGAGCAAAAAGCAATGTTTTTTGGCCTAGCATTACGCCTCGGAAACCAAACAAGTAATTACTAACCCTCACCAATGGATAGAAAATGAACTAGCCTAGAAGACTACTGAGAAATTGACATCTTATTATATACATGGGGCCGACTGAAGAACTCCATACTACCTAAATAACCTGTGAATCGTATTGATTGCAAATTTTGGATCCAGCTGAGCATTTTCAAAAATTTCACAATTCCGACAATATCATATCACATAAAAGATTAGCGTGAAGAGCATAGGGAAATCTTTCACCCAGTCTTTGACAAAAAGATTACCCACAAACCGAGTTTGCAACCATACCCCAATATTGAAAAGATAATTTCACTTGTAAAAATAAAAAAAGATGCAAACCAAACAACTTGTGTGAAAAGCGGTAGAGAAATAAATGATTAATCGCTTCCTCATATGATAAACAAAATACACATTATGGCTCACCGGTAAGATAGTAGTAATGTAAAGTTGACCTGTCATAATTTGAAGAATGGCATCACAATAATTCCCCAGTCGACAATCTTTGGATGCTTTTCATGGTAGTGAGAGGAGGATACTGTAGAAACTATTCCTATGTATTTTTGAAAATTAAAACTAAGAGGCTGCAATATTTGTTTTCTATAATTCTTTTGGGTTTCAGTTTAAGAGATTGTTTATATAAATTGCAAAGAGTATTAAACTTTTATATGAATCTTTGGGTAAGAGCACCATCAATTTCTTTGGGTCAGGCCATGACGGATGAACTTTTTTTTTTTTCCTTTGACAGCATGATGAATGATCAAAGCTTTGGACAGAATAATTGGGCTGGCCCAACCAGAACTGCTAATTGGTCTGCTATACAAACCCAAATTCTAAGTAATTTCCCAAACACCTTTCTTGGGTTTTGGGCTATGATCAAGTGCGAGTAATGTTCCAAATGACCGCATTTATGATTAAACTTCATCACTTAATCATACTTGGTCATTTTACAATTTTTTTTTTTGGCCCACTGGTTGTTTTACATCATTGGAAGCAATATTTTAAGTGTTTAATAGTTACTGCTGGTCCTTAACCTTATGTATAGTTCTATTTTCTTTTTCATCCTAATTCATAAATTTCCTATTATAAAAAATGAAAAAGGGCACACTTCTGTATCAACTATCAAGACATGCATGAATTCGAAAATAACCTTCACATTAGTTATCAGTGGTGGTACCTAAATGTGATCCACACACTAATACATGTCAGTATATCATCAATGTTTTTAAAAATTGCTAATTCATGTGCTGTCCCAATCTTCCTTCCCTTTATAATTAGATTCTTGATGAAGAATGTTGACCCCACAAATGATGTGCAGCCCCTTGATTTGGACACCATTTCTCTTATCTGTGGTCTCAGACTCATTATATGATTCTTGATTGTCAAATACGATTAAAAAAGGGGAAAAAATCTGCACATAAAGTAAAATTGAAATATGTACTTCTTTTAACTAAAACTTCTCAACTGTCAACAATCTTGTTGATATTTTAATTTTTAAAATAACATATTTGATTAGGACATGAAAAGAAAGGTCTTCTTTCAATCCTGAGTCAAATTATTTATGGGCCCTTTTCAGCTTATTGTTGACATAAAAAGGAGAGAGGAAGTTATATAGCAATTTGCTTCTCCCTGCTTCTCCCTTTTTTTTTTTTACGTATTTAATATTCATATCAAAATTAGCATCTCAGATACATGCATGTGGGATATTTATTTGCATGTGTAATTTTCATTCTACTATACAAAATTCAAAAGGCCAAACACACGAACATTGCTTTATATCCTAATATAATGTGCCATCTCTCTCAACGTCAATTTTTGATAGGGATGCAATATTGCCTTCCTTCTCATTTCAAATCTTATGACAGATCAATGCATAAAAAGTAGAACTTCGATTCACCTTGTTTTTTTAAAAATAATTATGTACTTTAATTAATCTATAGTACAAATGGTATAACTATTTCTATATTATCCTCTCATCGTCCAGCTTCCCATTTGAAAAATAACAACAACAAAAAAGTATTTTATGATTCATCCCATCCTTTTTAAAGTTGTGAGCAAGAACCCTTGTTAAAGGGGTTTGTTGAAACTTGATATACTTGCCATATCGTATTTGTATGGGCTCGTTTAGTAAACAAAAAAATTAAATAAGAAATAAAAATTAAAAAAAAAGTGATTTTAAAAGTAAAAAATTACTCTAGTACTTTTATTTTTAATAATTGAATAATAATTAATGAATAATATTAAATAATAATTGAGAAATAATTACAAAGGCAAAATACACTATATAACAACTTTCTTTTCCTTTTTGTTTTTCTTTATCATACCAAATTGGGCCTAAGGTTAAACCTCCACCTATTTCAATGGGTGCTTTCAATTTGAATTAGATTTTATATTTTATGTTGAATCACGTTGAGAATGAATGGTGGTGGTGGATATATTATACATGGAAGAAGGAAAAGGAAGAGAAAAGAACAGTACTGAAACTAGCGGAAATAATGGAACTTTCGCTATTTAATTTTGCAATATAGATCTGTGACGACATGCCCAACTCATAAACATGAACTGATCAAATTATGAAGAACACAACAGGAAAAGAAAAGTCATAAATGGGCCCTAAAATATAAATGATAAAGAAACATGATTGAAGTGCCTTGGAGTGCAGAAAATGGTGGCAACCCAACCAATTCTACCTACGGTATAGTAATTAAGGCAGAATTAAAACAAAAAGAAACACTACTTTTACGTTATTGATAATATCGTTAATCTTGTATTAATTTCTTGCATTCTTGTAGTTTTGGAGTTCAGGCCTTATAATTTTTCTCCAAGAAAATGTACAGCTAGCACGGGAAGATTTAAGAAATAATTGTCGGAAAAATGATAAAATTAAGAGTAATAAAATCATACTAATCTCGTATAAAGTTGGTTAAATTACAATTTATATTCCTCTTATTTAAAAAATATTATTTGACTTTCACATCATTATATATATATATATATATATATATATATATATATATATATATATATATATATATATATATATATATATGTAAAAACCCAATGTAATATGTACTTTTTTGCAAAATATGCTTTCATTCAAAAGCAAAATTACTTAACTTTTTTTATTATTATATTAAAAATAAAATCACAATGTCATATTACAATTTGCATTTCCTTGTTGTCATATTAAGATGTCATGTTTATACAAAAAGGTTAATTTCATTTCTAAAAAGCAAATATGGGGATAAAATTCTGTAATATATATCAAATGTTAATGAAATTGATTATATGTTTAAAACAAAAAAATATAGTCAACTGTGATTTACCGAATCTCAACAGATGTTAGTGTAATTTACTTTAAAATTAAAATTCATTTTCATGCTATGCAAAATTAGAAGAAATAGTATCTCATAAGATTTAGCTAAATTATATCGAATACTTCTTGTATTTTAAAAATTACATTCAGATCTCTTAACATTTTAATATATATTGCGGAAAACCTCCTTTCAATTTATTTTTTTTGTCAAAAAAGTTAATTCATGCATGAGATTGTAATTTTATTTTTGATATAATAAAGTAAATGCAGCTAAATTGGTGTTAAGCACTAACATAAAATTGAAAATTTTCTCTTAAAATGACTGTTAAATAATTTTATTTTTGAATGACCCATATATTATGTAAACAGTTGACTTTATTAATAAAAATAAACTAAAGAAAAATCTAATCAAGTTTTTAATATAAAAAAATCAAATGTAATTTAATAAAATAAAAAATTCCATTTAAGGAACCTAACTTCATAAAAATGATACTAAAAGACTTTAAAAATAAAAATTTCTTTTAAGAATCAAAGGATTAAAGTTATAATTGGTACTTTCCAATATTGTTACTTATGCTCTGTAAAGTTATAATTTATTTTTTAAAATATTACAAGGGTGTCTTTATCTACGAGTAATAATAAATTCAAAATATTCTTATAATTTTTTCTTAGTGAAAGCTCGAGAAAAATTGTGTAATTTTCAAAAAGATTTAGTGGTGGAACTCAAATCTTCTTTGTAGAGCGATTATAATAATTCATGGTGAGATAGGGTCCTGTGGATTATTGATGGACAAGAGGACTCCGGACCCCCGCCTGTAACTGAAACTAATGCATCAATCACACAAACAGACGATGCCTTCTGCCGTTGACAAGCAAGACAAGACCACCTCATGTTTTAAGGGAAGCTGCAATTTGAAGTTGAAAAATATGAATTATACTAGTTAAGGGATTCTTTTTTTTGGTATAACGTAAGATTTTTAATTATTTTTATTTAGCAGTATTGTTAATTTTTAAATGAAGTTGATATATAAAATTATTCATAAAATACCAGAGGTTTGTTTATTTTAATTTTTAGACTTACTAATTCCATAAGAATTTATACTTGTCTAAAGTGAATTTTGATGTGAATTAGTACGTGTAGTGTATGTGAGGTGAGCCACATATAAATTAAACTTCTTTGCTATAAGAAATCTGAATAGTGTGATTTCAAGTGGTATCTAAGTAACATTATTCCATTTAAGTTAAAGATTTGTGGGGATTAATTGTATTATTTTTAGGGATGCGATTTCACAACAACATTCAATACCCATGCAAATAGACCACATATGTTAATTTTTTTATTTTTTAAAAAAGCGTCGTAACAATAATAAGTTACCATTATAAACCCTTAAAATAACCAATAGGAACAGTGTCAATTGGTTGCATGTTAGACCCACTAATATGAAAGTCTCTTTTATAGAGGCTGTGGAGGGACTTTCTCTCAAGTCTTAACTATCAAATATCCAGGTGAAACAGTAGCTTTTGGCAATCAAATATGGACTAAGGAACAGCAAAATGCATGGGAAATTGCAAACCTACTTCCCTACTAATAGTCAAAAAATAAAATAAAAAATAAAAAAGAAGACGCCATATCTCTAATAATAATACTGGTAGGAAGTTAGGTGTTCCTAATCTATATTATATACAGTGTAACTGCAGAGTATTTTAAATCCAAAAGGTAGTCAATAATTGTTGCCTTCAAGAAACCTAACTGGACGCCCAGCATATTCTAAATAGTAAATAGTACATGGTGAATAAGAATGCTAGTGTGAAGCTTCCGCGTCCTCGTGATTGTTTGGGCTAATCTTAGAAAGTGTTGATTCATTGACTCCTATCAGAAGCAAATGTTTCAACTAATTAATAGATTTG
Organism: Erythrophleum fordii; assembly: GCA_032878935.1. NCBI lineage: Eukaryota > Viridiplantae > Streptophyta > Magnoliopsida > Fabales > Fabaceae > Erythrophleum > Erythrophleum fordii. The sequence goes on from JAVQMF010000054.1 coordinate 48,883,582, forward strand.
ACAGTCTTGCAGACACGAATTGCTCGGAAATGGGGCCTCACCATATTTCACTATCACTTTGTTTCATTACCCTCATCACATGCATATGCCAATTTCATGAAGTGGAAAGCAAGAGCTTGCACTAACGATAAATGCTAAGATTACGAAGACCCAACTAAATAATTATACCAGATTTATATAGCAACCTCTTTCAAATTGGGAAATGGAGAAAATGAAGTGTAAACCAATCTTTCAAAAGTTTTGAGACGGGGGAATGTGATGTTGAATTCAAAGAAAGTAATGGCATTCATAAAACCTCTTATACTTTCATACAAAAAATATATTCGCATGACTTACAAAAATAAAATTGCAAAATTTCGTATGTGAGACCATAAATGAATGGCTAATCGCTGTCATGGCTATAGCACTTGAGTTTAATAGGGACGCGTGGGATTGTAACGCTGGCCTAGGAATATGGGTGGCCATAACCAGCGAAGCTTGGACCTCAGATGTCAATTTTGTGGGAACTAGGAAGCCGCCCGTATAAAGCAAAGTATAGATAAAAGGCTGAATTTCCAAAGGTACAAAGATCAAATCAAATATGAATCGAAGAAATGGGTTAAGTCTAAAGATAGATATTATATTACATGGGTATATAAATACGAGAGCATTTTACTAGTTTAAGTTCAAATGCACCTGAATTTTAATGTGAATTTTTTTTTTTTGGGTACATAATTTGCAAGCTTTAATTCCCAGCATGTGAAAGCTGGCAGCAGTAGAGGGTGAAGTCAAAATGACGGTAATAAAGGTAACCAAAAGGAAGATTTACGTCAAAACAAACACAGACAGGTAATTAAAGTGGAAAGTTATGAGTCATGAAAGAGTGGAGAAGGTCAACGTTCTAATACGAAAATTTTGCTAGTTGTACTTCATTTTAAAGTACAATATTCCTCAATCCCCATAAAACAAGGGAAATAAATTCAAAAGCTCTTTTTTTGTTTTAATATTTTTATTAGTTTAATCTTTCCCTCCTATGGATTCTCTCTTTCTTGCTCCATAAATATCCCATTATTAGTTCACAACTCCCTATCTTCTCTTCTGGACTGTACTTGGAAACTCCTACCTTCTCTCTTTTCTCCTTCATCTTTCGCATAATCTTTCTCCTCTTCAAGTTCTATACTTCTTTAGGAAAAAAGATTGTGAGATTTCACTCTGAATCTTTCCGTTTCTTAACACTATAAATACATATTGTAAATTCCATATAAAGATATGGTGGTGGCTTCTCCACACCCTATTCGGAATGAGAAGATTTTGAGCATTGATCTTCCAATGGTGGACCTTTCGGCTGAAAGGTCAGTGGTATCAAAGCTCATAGTGAAAGCCTGTGAAGAGTATGGTTTCTTTAAGGTAATTAATCATGGTGTCCCTCAAGACACTATTGCAAAAATGGAAGAAATAGGACTTTCTTTCTTTGCAAAACCAGTGGCTCAAAAGAAGCAAGCTACCCCTGCTAGTCCTTTTGGCTATGGCAGCAAGAACATAGGCCTCAATGGGGACATGGGAGAGGTGGAGTACCTTCTGCTTAATGCTAGCGCTCCTTCCATTTCTCAAATGTCTCTCAACATCTCCAGTGACCCTTCAAACTTCAGGTATGTCCTCCCTCTGGTATATTTTTTATTAAAAAAACTGTGTTTTATAGTAAAGTCTAACTACAAAAGTAATATATAAATTAACTTTAATACGTCACATTACTTTTTCGTAAAACAGTATTTGATATTATACTATTATGTTTTAAAGTTCAAAAAAATATTTTATTATGTTAATTTATGTATCAATTTTATAAATAAGATTTATTTATAGGAGCTTTCTAATGTTTCCCTATCCGTCATTTTCTCAACCTTTTACATTCATTTCATGGTTAGCCTTGCCTCCTTCTGTGTTTTAATTGGAGAAGATATTCTTAGCCAAAAAAGGAGAGAGAGAGAGAGAGAGGGGAGAGTTGAGCCATTGGTTTTGACTATATGGCACTTTTTTTTGAATGCTGTAACCAAACAATGGGCAAGAGATCATCTAGCATAAGAAAGAAAGTGACAGTTGGAGGTGACAAGGTCATCATGAACATAAATATATATAATGTGTGTTTTTGATATGGACCATACTACCTAGTAAGTTCTTGCCAGCTTACCCGGTGACTATATATCTCAGTTCAATGAATAATTATAACGTCCTGTTTGGAACTACGTTCCAATGAGTTGTATCCGACCAACAGAGAATGGAGAGAGAATGATCAACGTTATTCCACTCTATAACCAATAAACTTCGCCAAATATTCTTTAAACAACAGTCTTTGCTAGGGGTCCATTTGCATTTTGCTACTAAATTGGTAAGCTCTTCCTGTTTCTTATTGTAACTGCAAATTTTAGTCATGACATTACTGAGGAAGAAGAAGAGAGCCTAGCTAATTAGGTTTAATGCTTATCTTCTGTGCCTCTGCTTTCTGTTCTTCCATAATTATACTTCGAATCTTTTTCCGATAGATAAAAACTCCATTTTCTATAGTATAAATAATATATAGGACATTCTTTTTTTGAAGGCCACATTTTAACCCCCCCCAAAAAAAAGTTAATAAACTTGCGAACACTAGGAATTAGAGTGGGATTATATATATATATATATATCCAACAAAAACTTATTCTTTAATTGAGAACTGCAAAAACTATTGATTTGCAAGTTGTGAGATTACTTAGGAAGATACGTATTTAGAATGCATTTGTATATAATACTATCGTTTTCTCTATAAAATTATATATATTAACGCAATATTTTTGTGTTTGGGATAAGTTTACAACAAATCAAGTTGATTTATGTTGTATTATTCAAACAAAATTTACTCTTTAAAAAAAGTACTTTCTAAGACAATTTCTTTTAAGGTAAAATTTATGTTTTTTTTTATAATATAATTGGTATGATATTTATTATATTTTTGTAATTATTATTTTATTTATTAAATTATTTTTAAAAATAATAGTATAAAAAATATTTATTTTTATATATTTTTTATATCATTTAACCAAACAAATTTAAAAGGTAGTCTCGAAAAAAGTTTCGGAGGAAAGACATGAGTGCACGTGATATTTCAAAAGCATTGACATCGCAGTCGCACATACGGGGAGTATGAGACGAAGGAAGGAGGAAGGTGTCCTAGGAGATTGGATAGTATATGTCAGAGACACTTGTAGTTACCTCTTCTTTCTGCTTGATGAGTCTTTGAATGACGTTCCTATCATATCAATTATTCAGAACTCAGAAGCAGCGCGTGGCGGCAAATGGCTGATGCTTTTAATTATTTTAGGAAAAAAGAAGAAACCTGAGATGAAGGTCAGTACAAGTACCCATCGAATAAAGTTTGGCGTATCAGAATGACATCTCAGAGATACATCAACAACGTCCAATCATTTCAAAACTAGAAAAAGAAAAATAATACTAGTTTTAAAATTAAAAGTTTGAAATTCCCAAAATTGGAAAAAATCCGTAGTTATTTTTATTTTTACCGATATACCCTCACCAATAAGGGAAAGAAGGAAGAGCAAGTGGCAGCTCAGTTCAGTTCAAAATCCACTCTGCCACTTTCACTTTCACTTTGACCTTCACATCTAACTACATGATGAGTAGAGTGGGTTCTTCAATTACCAATATTTGCACATAACCAAAAAAAAATAGTCTTCTTCTGAGCATTGGTTTGATGATTTTAGAATTGGACAAATTTATGGAAAGTTAAATTTTTTTAATTTGAATCTTGTAAAAAATGACATTTTACCATCACATATACTGATTTGTTCTAGAGAGTTTGAGCTCAGGTTTATGTATTGAAGCTTGTGATCAGTGTGTCTGTAAATGACAGGTCTATAGTGAGTGAATACACAGAGGCAGTAAGGAAGCTAGCATGTGAAATATTGGAGGTGATGGCAGAGGGATTGGGGGTCCCGGATGCATCGGTGTTCAGCAGGTTGATCAGGGACGTTGATAGCGACTCAGTGCTGAGGCTCAATCACTACCCACTTACACTCAACAACAGAGACTGCAAGGATAGGGACAAGTCATCCGCATCCCCAACCAGCAAGGTCGGCTTTGGAGAGCATTCTGACCCTCAGATCTTGACCATCTTGAGATCCAACGATGTAGGTGGCCTCCAAATCTCTCTTCAAGATGGGGTGTGGATCCCCGTCACCCCAGACCCCTCTGCTTTCTGTGTTAATGTAGGTGATGCATTGGAGGTATGTCAAATGTTCCTACTTCCTACATCCTACATCCTACATCCCCATTTGTGATGTCTTATTTCTAAACCCCACGTACAACCTTGAGAATTAAGGGCAGGAGTGGGGGTCTGGGGGCTCTAACCCCAAATATAAGCAGGCAATGAGAAGGATCTTAAATAGAGCCTGGCTTGATAGCAACACATGTGAAATGACACGAGAATCTATCACTGTTGCTTTACTTCAGCTTTTAGATTGAATTACAGTAGGATCCACAGACTATAGCTCAAAATCAATCAAAGTACTGAGGACATTTTTTTCTTTTGGAAAAAAAAAAGGGGATTATAAAAAGTTGAGAACTATAGAAATGAACGTAAAGCCTACGGGTAGATTCAGCTCAATTTGCTAAAAGGAAAAAAGAAAGATGCTAAGTTGCGTGTAAAAAATTTAGGCTGTGTAAGGAGTTAGGGTTGGAGCATAGTGCAAGAGATGGAGGGATTGATAAATGGGTATTTGAATTTGATTGTGAAGGTAATGACGAATGGAAGATTTGTGAGCGTGAGGCACAGGGCAATGACAAACTCATACAAGTCAAGAATGTCTACGGCATATTTTGCAGCTCCACCTCTGAATGCCTGGATTGTTGCTCCACCGGTCATGGTGACGCCTCACACACCCTCTCTTTACCGCCCATTCACTTGGGCCGAATACAAGAAAGCAACCTACTCTCTCAGGCTTGGAGACAGTCGTATTCACCTTTTCAGGAAGTGCAGCAGCTGAGTAAACTAGACTTTTGCAGTAATAGCAAAATGTAAAAAGCTCGTTTCCCTTTAGGTATCTAGGGAGTTCGCTTGCCAAATGTTCTGAAGTTAAGTTCCTTTTTTTTTTTTTTGAGCCTAGGATGAGTTAGTCCACCTCGGTATGAGAAAGTTAGTGTCGATGGCTTGTAAGCTGCTAACAGTAGTAGACAGTTAGCTGTTCTAAGTTTCACCCATGAATGAGAATCTTGAGTTTCTTTGTATTCCATTCCATTCACACATGTTGACATTTGAAATTCATTTGTCCCTACTCATGCATCAACTCTTCATTTAGCGTCTTCAAAATTCTGTAGGCAGAGAATGTATTTAAACTGAGACATTGAAACAACATAAGATACATAAAACTACATGTATATTCAAATCTTGATACACCACCGAAGCAGTGACGAAAGATAACGTCCAGTATCGTCCGGCGTTTCAGATATAATCAGTCGATCTCCTAAAGGATGAGCAGCTACGTGGGGTTTAGTCTGCATAATTAATGATACAACAGAACCAAGCTGGCCGTTGTCATCAAACAACAGACAACCAGCTCAGATTAATTCTGAGAAGGTCTCCATCGTCACAATAAATGGAAGAGTTTTTGTGTTAAGTGAAATCTAACTTCAAACAATTATTTTAATCTAAAGGGTGGTCTTTAGTGCCACCAGACAGACTGAGGATAAAGGTGAACATGTAAAGTAGAGCAGGTGCTGCTACTCATTAGATAACAAACTGAGATCTTGAAGCAAAACGGGAACACTTCCTTCTACTAGTCTTGCTAAGCATGCAGACACAAGATTGAAGGATTTCAAAATCCTCTTCCCAAAAGAGCAAGGATGCCTTCTCTGGATTGTCTAAAAGTATCTTTGAGGTCAGCAAACCAGCAACAGTCCATGTTTGCATAAGCCGGGACTGCTTCCCTATAAACCTTCCATTTCGAGTGTCATAATACTCTGGCCATCCATCCACAGGCAATCTTTTCTCTGCCGCATCAATAGCCTTCTGCGCCAAGTCAGGCCTTCCCATCTTGATGCAGGCTAAAGTGAACTGATGTTTAGAAGAAAAGTGTCAACAGCGAGCTCATTATGACTGATTAATGCCTTATTAATGCAAGGAAGATTTATAAAGCTTCAATTCACCGAAATGTTCAACCAATGTCCAGTAAAAGAATATAAATCTATTAGAAAAAAGACATCATAAGTTGTTTTGTTTTCAGCCAAGGAAGAAATTAAAGTAATAGGCTTCCAATTGTTTTTTGGGTCTAAAAATAACTATATACATTACTAGAGTGCTTGAGATTACATATCATAATATAAATCTCAAAGATAGGATTAAATATCAAACTCACCAGCCAGAGAAGTGTTGGCCAAGATCCACCATTGTGATATGACCATGGGCTGCAAAAGAAACTGGAAGTTAACATATTTGTGTAACTGACACCATGGGGCAGAGGAGCACACAGTAAACACAAGTTGTGGCAAAATATTATGTGTGGAAAAGAACAAAACATAAAAGAGCCTTACGTGTTCTTGGGGTCACTGCCAGTGATTATACGCCATTCATCACTCTCCAGAGCAGGATAACATATCTTAAGAGGCATTTGAGCGACAAGATCATCCCATTTGGCATCTATTAAATTTAAAATGCCCTTATTCTGTTGTGTTGTGCCTAAAGAAGAAATAATGGTCCAAAGATTTCCAAGTGTGAAAAACCTAAAGTCCATGTGAGCAGGTTGCAAATTGCCAATGAAGTATCCACCTTCCTCAGAGATCCAGTCTACCAGCCAAGAAGGAATTTGCTCTGGATAGATGTTAAACTTGTTAACAGCATCGTTAGAATACTCCTCTGTTTTATAACGATAAATTTCATTAATCTTTTTCATATCAACCCAATAATACTCTCTCATGTGAAAAGAGAGAGCACTCAGGCGATTATTAAGGGCAGCCACCAGACTCTTGGTGGCATCACTCACAATCAGCATTTCACGTGAGCAGCGTAAAGCTGAGTAAAATAATGCCTGCAAAATTGATATTCAAGACCACACAAGGAGAAAGTTATAAGCAATAGGCATGCACTCAGAGAAACAGGATCAAATATGCAAGAAAGGGAAACAAGGGATAAGGTGAGGATCTAATCAATGATGACAGATGGTGGGCCAACAGAATCCCAGAATATAGAAGCTCACTAGATTAAGTTATCATTCTCAATATCTTCCAGAAAAATATTGCACAACATTATCAAACATCCCATCACATTCAGTTGCCATACAACTGAAGCTTGGGTCTGATCTAAATATTGAAGGAACATCCCTACTCAACATACCTTGATCATTTTCTGACTTATATACCTTCTAAAACAGATAAGGCATTTCAAATGGCAAAGACAAAACTTCATCTAAAGACGCATGAAAAGGTTCTAGAAGATAGCCAAAGGTTCCAGGATCAAACCAGATCCAATTCAATACTGATTCTTTGAATAGGATGTAGTAATTGTCAAGTAATGCGTAGCCATGAAAATCCCAAAGAAGGGTTAATCAACTATATGGAATATATATATATATATATATCATTTCAACAGTGAGGTAGGAAAGATTAACAAATTTTAAAACATCATTTTAGCGTTCATGCAATAGCAGAGAATAAATTTTTCTTCAATGGCAGTATCACAACTTGTTCGAGGCTATCCACTGAAGGAAAAAGAATTACATTCTAAGAATACCACATTTAGTACCAATATACTAAAGAACATGATAAACGCCAGTGCCTATTTCTATATATATGCAGTGACAGTGGCACGATTAGCTCACTTGGATCTCAAGAGGGTGACCATGAATACCCATCCGTCTATCAATCATGCAGGAACCATCAGTGACTAATAAAGTAGGAAACATGTCAAATCCATCAGTTAGGCACAGCTTAAGAATCAATCTTATGCCTGTCTGGACATCCACTCTTTCTTGCAATGCATAGTCGCCAGTGAGCTTCCCATAAGCTCTCAACAAAATGATCCACCATAACCCTGTCACCAAAATATTATACATAGGCCTAAAATTTTGAACCTATAATGGAATTGTAAGACCAATAAGTGATATGCAGATGAAATCTTAAAAGGCGAAATGAATAATAACACTAAACTCGGACAAAAGTACAATCATTATTAATGATATTGCAGCAACATTTCACTAATAGAACCATGATGTCTTAGCTTCCACAAATAAATAACTCACCAGAATCAACAGGCGCAACACGGCCAATAGCTGATTCACCAAAATCAGGATCCAAAACCTCCTCAAATGCTTCATTGCTTCCATCAAGAGACACAGTTCTAACTTTGAAGCTTGCTGGCATCAGCCCTTGCCCTGGGCTGTAGCAGTCAACAGTCTTCTCCCAACTCTGGCAAATGTCAACAATTTAATTGCGAATCTATATCTATCTATCTATCTATCTATCTATCTATATACATATATATAGTCTCTAAACTGGAATGAACAGTGCTTATGAAAAGTAAGCACTGTTCGTATCCTTTTTTTTGGGCTTGTGGCTTATTTTTTAATTTCATTGATTGGCACAAATTCCCGTGCATCTGCACAGGGTCCCACTCCAGTCAAAATGTTAAAAGAGGAACGCAGAGCCATTTATTAAAATCTAACAAAAGCTTATTGAACATTCTTTCTTGAGAGCACTCCAAATAATATTTTCTCCATCCCATTTACTTTTCACTTGTTCCTCTAGAGATAGACATGATTGTTATAGGAGGGAAGTAGCAAAACTTAGCTATGTAGGCACTTATCTGGAAAATTTAAAATATGATGAAATAATGTATATGAACAATCAGTGAGAAACGTATAGAAGTTTCAGGCAGCGATTTCTAATTTAGGACAAATTAGAATGATAAAAGAAACAAAAAACATCAGGCACATGAAGTTATGAAGTACTATTATTCTTCCATCCACAGAGAAGAAATCTATCTCCAACACCCATTGAACTACCCAAATTGTATATAGGGAAGAGCATCTATCATCTATTAATGTGGCAACAAAGTTGAAATGCACCATCTCAAAAGTCTCAAAAGTATAAAGTCTAAACTATGCAATAAGAAGTAATCGCTGAAGCAAATCTCTTGAACAGTTCTAAGGAGGAGTATTTGGTTTCAAGAGCATGGTAAAAGAGTTTACGCACTCAACAGAGAAACAATTCGTGGAAGTACAGCAAATAAAGCAAAGAATGACAAACTAATCAAGCTATGAGGGCCATAACATACCTGCAACTGCAATGTATGAAGCAGAAAATTCTTGACAATCTCCCCTTCACCATTGAGCAGAAAAGCAAGTGCTGATGGAACAAAATCACGGATAAAGATTTGATCATAATTCAATGGTTGTTTGTCAGCAGGATCATTAGCTGCAACAGTCCCAACTGGATTCCCACAGTAAGTGACAACAGCACCTCGAAGCAGTTTCCAAGCTTCCTTTTCAATCTCAGACACCTCCCTCTCAACCTTACTCTCATTCAAACCCTTCAAATTATCTATATTTACATTTGACCCATTAGTTCTATCTTCAGAGACGTCTTCCAATTTACTTTGACCAGTCTCAATTCTTTCAAGCACCAAGGGCTTCACATTTAAGGCACTTTGAATATAAATCTTCTCAAAGCTTGTGTCATTAACACGAGAATCAATCGATGTAGAATGGTTTCTAATATCCGAAGCTACATTTGGTATCAATGAAATACCCCTACCACTACCTATGTTGACACAACAACAATTACTAAAAGTTCTAGACTGTCCCCAATTTGAATCGGAAATGCTAAAATCTCTCCGATTCAGATTGATCACACGTATATACCCTACAATTTGGGTATTACAGGTATGGTATCTGTGGCCACGGATTGATCTGGGATATGATTTGGACAAGATGTCCATGATTGAATTATCAAACTTGGTTGGAGAAAACCCAAAAAGTGACGAGCTTTTACAGCTACTTAAGATTTTACAACAAGGCTTCATGGTAGAGATTCCAATACAGCTACCACTAGTCATTTGCATGACCAAATAACTACAGCCCAGAAAAAGAAATGATTTTGACCCCCAAAAGAAAAAATTAATTTATCTATGTATGACTCTGTTGATCTTCACAAGGCTAGAAAAAATTAGGGTATATGGAAAAATAGGGTAATAATATATGGGAAAAAATAAAATTAATAAAGCTAGAAGATCTAAAATCTAAATTGATCACAAAGCTATTACAATGGAAAATCTGTCGTAATTTAGTTTACTTACAGTTTGAGGAGACGATGATCAGATCAAGCGGTTTGAATGAGAGAGCGAAGGTGTGTGGGATTAGCAGAATCGAGCAAGGAAGCTCAAAACGGGGATTTATAAGCTGAGGAAGGGAAAGTTCGTAGAAGAGAGAGGAATGCTTCCGGAATTGAACAAATCTGAATATGAAATAAGTGTAATTACGTCATTGTCCCTGGACGCGATTGATAGATCTTTTGGGTACTGCCGAATTACTCTAATGCCCTTCTATTTCCTCGGTGCAATCCTTTTAGGAAAATAAAAGGATCCCATGAGTAGTGTGGCCTTGAAGGTTGAATTTAAAAGACAAGGGGTAAAATGGACAACTCAAGCAGAGGGTCAAAAGGCACTGAAGGGTAGACCAGAGGGGTAAAACGGTCCCACCATTTGAGCACATTTTAAAAATGTGCAGAAACCCATAAAAGCGCCCGCGGGGGCATTTCTTGTCCATTTTCGATTCTCAACAAAAACCATAAAAACAAACGTATACGCGGCCCAACACTCTACGTGGTGTCTTGTTACTCGCCGGAATGCTGGCTCCTGTAGTAAACATATCGTATCTCCGAAACGCCCAGTGTCTGAAATATCGCGATATTTTCTTACATCATGTCCCACGTCAGCGCGTGGAAGTGATGACTACGCCTGCTTGACCGATACTCGTGGTTGTTCTTATTTTCCAGGAACTAAAATTCTACACGTTATCGCATCGCAAGTGATTCTCCACGTAAGTGGGTGTCTTTGCGGATAAGGAAAAAAAAAATAAATAAATAAGAATTAGGTTTACATTTAATCTTTTAGATTTTTGTTATTAAATTTTTTAATTAAAATATAATAAATATATTCATTTTTAATTGATACATAATAAATATATATTTTAATTGAGTGATTACATACTTATCTTTAGAATTATATATTTGTCATGTTATTATTAAAAAATTATATATTCTATCATATTTCAATTGAAAAATGTAATACATTTTTTTAAAATTTATATCTAACTATTTATATTTTTAATATTATATTTTTTAATGAAAAATATCATAAAGTATATAATTTTTTAATAATAATATGATATAATTTTTCAATAAATAATATAAGAAATATATAATTTTTATATACAAATATAAAATTTTTTAATTAAAGTATAAATTTGTTATAATATAATTAAAAAATTATACATTTATTATGTTTCAATGGAGAATCTAAATATAAAAAATTATATCTCAGACTAATCTAATAAAGCTTTTTTTGTATTTTTCCTTTTCCAAAAATTTTGCTTTTCATATATTGTAAATGGGCCTGTAATGAGGCCCATTTTGTCAGAACCAAACTCTTTTGAGTTAATCCAGAGTTTTGGGCTTGAAACATGTCATATCTCAAATGGGTTCCTTCTTATTGTAGCGGTTGCATTTGCTCTTTGTGGAGGCCCATAATTATGTAGCTCAAACAGTTTTGTTGCATAAAATGGTTATTTCAAGCCTGCAAGAGCAATGTCCATTTGGTTATGTAAACTTCGACCACCAAAAAAAAAAAAAGTGCTTGTTAACCCAACAACGCTTAAAAAGAAATATTTTTAACCTTCCATTTCCAGTTTGAACAAAAATTCTAAGTAATAACCCAAGATTTTAAAAAGAAGAAGAAAAAAAAAGCTAAAGAGCTCACTGTCTCTGTACTATTAAAACAACGATGAACATGAAGCGACAGTTGAACTTGTGAGGAGAAGAAGGAAAACAACGATGAACATGGAGCAGAAGTTGAATTTGTACACCGCGGTATAATATGAAGAATGCTCGCAAGCTGAGTAGGTAAGTGTAGTATGGCGTAAGCAGTGATATAATTCGACGTTGACTTAATATATTGTTAAAGATACATGTTTGGATATATTAGCTGCTTGACCACCAATGCTTTATGTATTAACTATGTTTCTAGTCACAGCACTAGCCTTGCTGGTCATCTCTCATGATTAGTTCACTAAACCAACTGGATCTAATCACTAATTATGTAAATGTAAGATAATATTTCAATATTAGACATTCAAAGTTAAGTATGATAACTCAATTCATACAACATAAACAAAATAATCTTATATATATTTCAATTTAAACCCCCTCATTCACATAATATCGATCTGAACAAGAAACATTAATCTTTTGTCCACTCACTATTTCTATATATTTTTCTTCCTCTCGTTTATTTTCTTATCATCAATTTCCAAATAAACTGTATCTATACTTGATCAGATCAATTTTTTTTTTTTTCAATGTGCCAACACAATGTATTTGAACTAACCAAATTAAACTAGGTATGGAAGCTAGATTCATTCGTTATACCCAAAAAAAACAAAAACAAAAAAAAAGCTTGTGAATATGAATATGATGCATATAATTATCAAACTTGATCTGATCAAGAGACCCACTGGGATATCGATCAATTGGTTCTCAACAGAATATAGCTGCCAACTCGTGAACCTAAAGTCTCACCGACTACATCATATATTGTTAGGTAGTAATGACTAATATTAGCACAACTCTCTTAATTTCTATGTGCACACTGCACACGCGTGGTCATTAGTATATGCTACATTGGATACATACATGTAATAATGAGAAATATTTAAGTATATTTTGTCTAAAATTAATTCAATCATAAATATATAAATTTATTATATTTTATATGAGATATACTTATATACTTATTTATAATTAATTTAATCTATTTATTCCTTACATATTGAATATACCCAAAAACCTGATTATATTAACTAGAGAGGATTGAATATGAGATGTATATATAATTAATTAGAAATTTTAGTACTAATACGGAAAATGAGATATTGATTTTCGCAATAAGTGGCAAATACTCTTCTCTAACTAATAACAATACGAACCACAAATTTCTTATTAAATCCTGAACATGCATGTGTGGTTCCATTTTAATTCGCAGAGTATGATGATAGATAAAACACTTCCATTTATGTAACTCAAATTAAACCCAAACTCTTAATTAGCCAAAAAAAAAAAAATTGGTTTCCATGAAAGTTATGATTAATTTGTAATTGGATAAGAATAAACCCATATATAAAATGCAAAACAAGTTTGTCCTAAAAGTGGAAGGCCAACACAAGAATCCACTTTGTTTGTTGCGGCTTGGAAAGATCTTCTCTACATTTCAAGGCACATTATAACGTGTGGCTTGAATTTTTTCTTTTTCCGATTACGCAAAGTGATGAATGAATGAGAATGAAAGGGATGTATAGTGGATATATACATTGTCTGGGAAGAACATGCGAAAGAGAAAAAGCAAAAAGTATATATGATTTTCTTTTTTTTTTTACCATTTCGATGAGTGCCCACTGCCCCATGGTTCTGTTTTGAAGTTTTCTATATTTTCTCTTCCTCCAGGCGGTGGTCAACATTCTGTCCTTACCCACCAAAAGAGAAAAAGAATTAATTCAACCAGTATGATTCAAAATTATATTGCTCCATGAAAAATTTTGATCACATTTTATAAAGTTATTGTCATTAATTTAGATTTTAAAAGATTCTGATGACATCAATCTAGTCTTAATTAAAACTAACATAATATACTTAATTTTTAAAATATTAAAACTAAATTAATGTTAATAAATTTTTAAGGATTAAAATAATAATTTAATCTAATAAAAATGAATGAACCTCTTATAGTTTTTTTACATAGGGTATTAAATGAGCGATAAATAGAGAAAGTTCAAACAGAAGAAATTGAAAGTATAAAAAAGTATATATATATATATATATAATTTAATTTTTCATTTGTAATAATTAATTAAATGTCCTTACATAGAAACACCATTCGGTGTTTGACTCTCGAAGTTGGTCAAGTTTGTTTCTATACCTACAACTAGATAAAGTCTATGCATCACATGGATGTTTAATTTTTTTTAGCTGAAATATAAATAAGTAATATGTATATATATATATATAGATATGTTAAATTAGTATTTTGGTCCCTTAACTTTATTTAATACTTCAAATTAGTCCTATAATTGTGAAATGTTTTAAAATAGTCTTATAATTTTATTTACATTTCAAATTGGTACCTTAATTTTAAAGTATTTCAAAATAATCCTTTAAAAATTTTAGTTATTACAAAAAAATCCTTAGTTTAATCATTTAAATAAAAAAGACACTTATTATAAAATTTTAAAAACTAAACAATGTTTAAAAAGTTCACTAAAATAAAATATTTAAAAAAAATAACATTTATTTTAATATGAAAATCTATTACTAATACTATTTTTATAAATAATTCATATTAAAATAAATATTATTTTTAAAGTACTTTATTTTAGTGAATTTGTAAATATTTTTAGTTTTTAAAATTTTATAATAAGTATTTTTTTGGTTCAAATGATTAAACTAAAAAAGTGTTTTTGCATGATCTTTTCAATAATTTTATTTATGAAAAAAATTTTATATATTTTCAAATTACTTATTTTAAATATTTTATATTAAAATAAATATTTTAAATTGATCCTTTAACTTTTAAAATTAATTGACCAATTTAAAACATTTTAAAGTTGACCAATTTAAAATGTTAAATAAAATTAGTGGTTCATTTTGAAATATTTTAAAATTAAGAGGCTAATTTAAAATATTAAATAAATTTAAGGAACTGAAATATTAATTAAACCTCTCTATATATATATATATATATATATATAAAAGACTCAGTGTTTATGTCAAAGGATTAATATACAGAGAAAAAATAAAACTAATTTGTCTTACTCCTTTGCTCTTTAATACTTATATTTTGTTTGTTAATTGAACGTGGTGCAAGTGCATGTCCTTCCATCAACGACATTTACTTTCATCAATGACATTGAATCATGAACCAATAAGAAATAAACTCATAACAACACTGTTATTACAACAATATTAATGATTTCCAATTGAAGGATGCAGCAGCATTCCTATAGAAGTACATTTTACTTTTTTTCTCTATACTTTTTACATTTAAAAATTTTAGTTAAAAACATAAAAAAAAATAGTTAAAAAATAAGTAACTGACAATAATAATAAAAAACAAAAATTAACATCATGACAATAAATTAGATCTCCCTAAAGATAGCGATAAATTATTAGTTACTAATAGCGACAAATCCTTTAATCGCTATAATCCACAATTTATATAATATAGATATACAAAAATATATATATATATATATATATTACACATATATAATAATAAAAAGCATCTAATGTAATTCAAGGAAAATTTAAATTTCAACTAATTAATATATAATAAATTAGAAATAATATAATCCAAATATTAATTTAATTTAAATTATAATTATATTATAGGTTATACTACTTATATTTATTATGAAATAAGAATATTTATTTAATAAATCAATTATTGTATTATTTAAGATATACAAATAAATATAAATGATATAATAAAAAATAAATTTTTTTATAAAAATATGCACAGATTTCAAATATATTTGCTTTTTTAATATTTTTTTATTTTATATCAAAAAAATATGTACCATAATAATAATAATATGTTTTAATATATACATATAAATAAAACATATTGTTTGTTTATATATATATATATAGGGCAACAATAATGTCGTTGTTGTTGCTATATATATACCTATATATTATTTTTTATTAAATATGTTATTTAAAAAAACTATTTAAAAAAGATCATACTAAATGATGTAGTGTTATAATAATTTAATATATATATATATATATATATAATATCTTTATTTGGTTTATTTTCTTCTTCTTCCCTGTGGTCTATTTTTCTCTTTTTGCAATTTAAAATTTTTTTGTTTCAATTTTTTATTTTGCTACATTGTTTCGAATTACACTAATGATATTTGTTTAGGTGAATTTTGCTAATTGTAGATATTTGTTTGCTTAAATCTTTAAAAAATAAGTATACATATTTAGTTTAATAATATATGTATAAAATATTTATTTTTTGTTAATTATAAATAATTACATTATAATATTAATTATTTTTTGTTTTGAGATAATATAGTAGAGAAATATTATTAGTTTAGATTTATAAATTAATATTAAAAGTTGTGGTGTTGATAATAATTTAAGTGATGTAAGAAAAATTTTATTTGTTTGATAATATTTGTAAGATAAATTCTTTTAATAGGAATTGTGAAATAATATTTAAATTATTTATTATTACAGAAAATAAAAATTTCTAACAATTGGAGGTGGATGTATAATAAGTTAAATTTTAGACATAAAGGATATACTACTGAATTTTTATAAGAAGTTAAAAAGTTAATTAGCTTTGTTTATGAAAAAATACTAAGTTTAAGAAGAGACAAAATTAGATATCTATGTTTTAAATATAAAAATAAAGCATATCTTATAACTTATGAAGTAAAAATTAATCTTTATAAAAGAAGTTTTAATTTGAATATTGGCATTAGACATATTATAGTGAGATTGAACCATCCCTAATAAATAACATTAATATTAGAACAATTAGTTCATCACAATTAGTAAATAAATAATATAATAATAGTTATAAATGAATAATCTTTAATGTATGTGATTAAATTTATATTAAATATTTTTTCTTATTTTGTTTAAATAATAAATTTCATAATATATTAACTTATAATATATATGTGTATATATATTAGCTTATAATATACGAGGGATACCAAAATTTAATAATATATATACTAACTTAATTTAATAATATATATATATATATATAGTTATAATATATTGGATAGCAAAAAGAGACACAGAGTAATACGCGTGAAAATAATAAAAATTATGATGATTTTGCATAGGAATCTCAAACCTAACTTTTTTACCAATTTTTTCGTTTCTCTCTATAAAATTCAACTTTCTTATATCATGTTATGTTCTTTTCTTTTTCACATCAATTGCTTCACCACTTTTTTTTTTTCTTTTCTTTCTATATAAATTTCAATTGCTTTTCGTTTGAAGATGTTTATTTCTTTGGTTTCATCTGCCATCCATTCATTAGTCTCTAGTTGGTATATTTCTGTTATTACAGTTTTAACCTTCTCTTTTATTTCTTAGATTCATTTTGATTATTATTGGTTTTGTTTTAATTTTTTTTTTCATCTATTTGTATTTATTATATTTGAGTTGTTATTGTAAATTTCTATCTTTCTTTTTAAAAAAAAAAAATCATCTGTTTCATTTTGTTTCGTAGGTGATTATTTGAACCTTTTTTTCACATAATGAGTAAGATGTATGAATTTTTATGTTAAATTTTGTATTTGGTTTTATTCCTACTTTTTGTTTTTATTTAATTTAATTTCTTTTGATTTGATTTGATTTTGTTTTTTGTTCAGAATTTTTTTTTTGTTTATCAAACATTCCAAAATTGATAAAATTTGATGGAGAATACCACACACAAGTTTGAGAATTCTGGAGAAGTGAAACACAAAAAACACAAAAGAAAGAAGGGAGAAGAACTAAATTCCAAAAAAAAAAGTAGAAAAGAAACGTGATGGAAAAAAACTAAAACCCATAAAGCAAAGAAAATAACCACAAGAAAAAAATATTAAAAAAAATTAAATATGCCTTAACTTACTATTAATTCTAAAAAATCATTTTTTAAAAAAATCATAAAAAAATAAATTGTTAATTATTATAATAAATATATAAAATAAAAATTGTAACAAGATAAAATAAAATATATTATTTTTAATAAAACATGTTTTTATAAATTAAATTTAAACATATTTTTTAATCAATTAATTTTAATACATTTGTATAAAATTGTTCTTTAAATTATTAAAAAATTATATTTCAATAGTATAATGGTCGGACAAAATGAAGTCTAACTCCAAGTTATCGGAAATGATAGTACTTTTTAATTAAGCTTTTTACAAATTTATTAATATATTTTTCTTAGAATTATTTATAAATAAATTTACTATTAATTAATTAATTTAATTAAAATAATTATTATTAACATTATATTTAAATTTTTTATTAATATTATATTTATATTAAATAATTTTCATTACAAAATTTTTATTTATTGATTTGATGTTGAGTGATAGGAAGTCAAAATATGCAAACTTTCTTTAAAAAAAAAAAAAAGAATAAATTTTAACATACTAATTTGTAGTGAAAATTTTGTCACAACTAAAATAATGACAAATTGTACAACAGCATTTTTTTCATTAAAAATCATGACTTCTTGATTATTTGCTATTGAAATTTACTATTGGAAATTGAAAAGCTTCTTATAGTGTTAAAATGACACTAAGATACCTTCCTTGTGACATCCTTGGCAAAGAAAGTTGAATAGATTACTATCACCAATCTTTAATAGTGAGAGAAACAAGCAACCACTATAGGATAAGTAGAAATAGACCTATTTTTTTTGTAAATTATCCACACTAATTGCACATGTTATACTTATCATGGTTGCAAACAATTAACATATCAATTGCTGCCAATACCATTAGCCCACCTCTAAAATTTTGAAGCCAGACTTACATGACATTATAACATCAACTATAAAATTGTGCAAGAGTATAGAGTATAGTGTCAAAAGGCAAAAGCACCAACACTAGTTATGACCCAGCTGAGCCAATATAAAAACTAAGCATGTGTGCAATATACTAATGAAGAAAGCTTTATGCAAATCCCCTTTTCACCAAAAACACCAATAAGAGAAACAAAAAGCCTACTTGCTTATTAAAACTCCAGTTCAAATATACACCTGTGTTTTAAGAAGTACTTGTGAGGGATTAACTTTCTTGGATTTAGATTGTGGTAATTTGCATCTTTGAGCTCTATCATCTAGCATCTTCAACTTCAAATTCTCAACTACGATGTAACTGCATGCCAACATCTTTCCCATCAGACCCTATTTGAAGTTTCAGAATGTCCCTTATACAAATCTAACCACCAAAATGTTAGGCAAGAATTTTAATATTTCTGTGCACATTTTTCCAATATAAAAAGAATAAAATTATTAGGAGAAAAATAAAGGTATGGTTACTGACCTCCTATGCAAATGGAGACAGCAGAAAATGGAAAATTGGAAAAATAATATACTTAAATCTTAAAACATTAGAACTAGATTGATGTTAATAAATTTTTAAAGGTTAAAATAATAATTTATTCTAATAAAAATGAATGAACCTCTTATAGTTTTCGATACGGAGTATTAAATGAGCAACAAATAGAGAAAGTTCAAAGAGAAGAAATTGAAAGTGCCAAAAAAAAATTAGTATTTTAATTTTTTATTTGTAATTGTTTACAATTAACTAAATGTCCCTATGTAAAAAACAACATTTGACGTTTGAGTCTCAAGCGGTTGGTCGAGTCTGTTTCTATACCTATAATTAACATTAATAAGTCAATCTTCTTCAATTCCAGTATCGAATATTCTAATCATTTTGAGCTCAGAATTGACAAGTGTTCGGTCTTTTTATGCAATAAATTTCGGAGTTTTATTGAAGAAATCGAAAGTGTCTTCCCATGAATCGTTTTCAATACTATATTGTACACTTAGTAAGGTATAGGTTTTCTTTACAAAAAAATTAAATCGAGCGCTTTAAATTTGCAAAAATTATTTTTGAGAGAATCTAGTTATAATTTTAAGAAAACCTAGATATAATAAGGTTTTTCATTATAAATTTTACAAATTTAGGTTTTTTTATTATACTTTTTCTTTTCTTTATGTAAACGATATTACTTTTAATTAAAAAAATTATTGACCTTATTCTAAGTGCACATTTAAACGAGACCTTTTTTAATTAAATAATGGAATTGTACACCACGAATAGGAGCTAATAAAGAGACCAGCAATTCCAAGCTTTAAAAAAAAAAATCAAATATATCTAAGTTATATAAGTAAAAAAAAGATCTTGTTTTACCAATACCATATTAAATTACTTGGGCTTGGAAACAAGAAAATGAGAGAAAAATTGATTGAACTTTTTTTTTTCTCTTATTTAATGTGATATAAATAAGAAAAATAAAAATAGAGAAACTATTATAAAATTGAAAATATGCACATAATGTTTTATTGATGAGATATTGTGATAAAAAAATATGATACGATCTGACAAGATAAGAAAAAAGTATAGTTCAAATCCTAAATTGAAAATATTTATATTTAAAAATATTAAATTTTAAAAAAATTAATTATAAAAAAATACAGTTTAGAATCTTAAGTAAAAATATTTTTAATCTTAAAATAATTTTAAGATTTAATATCTTCAAATATAAATACATTTATATTATAAACTGTAATTTTTCCCTAAAAATGAAATAAGTTCAGCACATCCAATGTTTAACCACCCAAAAAAAAAAAAAAAATCCACTGTTTTGAAGCGGGAACCGAATATCACGTGGGCTCCAAATGACAACTGTGAATTTCTCAAAACTCAAATCCAAAACGGATTGAGGGAGATATCCGGATACGAAAGTCTTGCGTTATTGGACAAATGACATATATTGTAATAGTACTCATTTCATTCTTCAGGGTTTGATCTAATTCTAGAGTACTCTTGACAGAATTTGTAAAATTTCTTTATGTTTAATTTTAGTTTTCTCACATAAAAAAAATTTAAACCAGATCATATAAATTTAAATGCAATTACTCATAATGATTATAACATTTATTAAAAAAAATCAATAATAAATTTAAATTAAATGTAAATTTTATCTACCGAATGATTTAAATTAATACTAACTATTAAATAAGTTGTAAAATATTTATCCAAAATTATATATATATATACACACACACAGAGTAAATTACATTAACTTCTTTGAAAATTAATTAAATTACACTTGATGTTCCTCTTATTTTAAAAATTACATTCAACTCTACTCTAATTTGTTTTATGTAAATGGAGTTTAATTTTTTATGTAAAATGTATTTTTTCTAGAAAAGATTACTTCATTATTATTATTATTATATTAAGAATAAAATTAATATTATGTTAGAATTTAATATTAACTTAAATTGTCTTTATTGTTAGATTAAAAATAAAATTGTAGCATTATATTTGTAAGAAGTTAATTTAAAAAAAAAACATAAATTAAAAAGAGATTTTTGTAATATAAAGCAACGTATAATTTAAGTAAATCCAGACAAAAAATATAATTTACTCTTAAAAAAATTTAAGGAGAAGTAGCTTTCCAACAGTAAGTAGATGATACATAACAATACCCGCCCACATTCCAGATGACTCGCTTACTTCCCCCCACATCAACGCCTTGGCCCCACTCCCACCCCACTTGGAATTCACACGTGGGTCTCCCAGTGGTCTCATCCTTTAACATGTTATAAGATACATTAATTTTAGTACGTAACTTTATAATATATCAATAAAAATTTATTTCTGTAGATATTTCAATTAACCTAATTTCGTAACATTCATTTTTATAATAAATATTTTATTTTTTCGTGTTTGATTAGAAAATATCCTTTATTGACTCATTATATAATATAGGTAATGAATATAAAGATTTCTATCTAAACAAAGTATTGTATTGTTATTATTATTTGGTTTGGTGACGTTGTCTTTTGGACATGGACATTGGGTGGGCACAATTGTCAAGTTAAGATCATGGTTCTTTTTAAAGCTATTATAGGGATTTCACAATTTTTAAGCAATCAAGACCTCGTCCAGAACTCACTTGGCTAATCCCTTTTGCATCTTATTGTATAAGAGATCTCATGGCAGGTTCTAACAAATAGGCCATAAATTGGCGGTATAGTTATAGGTGTTACGAGAGGACATTTTCTATGTGTTTTTTCTTTTTTTGGTTCTCTTATGTTCGGGTTTTGTGTATTGCAAATGAAATAACTAATAGGCCTAGATTTAATTTTTAGGACTGAAAACATGATCTTGTTTTAATTTTTTTTTTTTGATGGTATCAAAGAAAAAAAAATTCTCAACAACACAAACGTGGCTCAAGTATATGAAGGTCTTCCGCTACCATGTCGTGGAGTCCAGTTATACATCCCTTTATTTGATAACTACATGTACGTTTATCTTTAGGACTAAGTTCACATAATTCTTCATCTATTGTTCATGAATTTCCCTGTTTCACTCCGCGTTTATTTATATGTATTATTAAAACATGCTGCTTTATTATTTAATTAACTTTAAATTTAAGCACCTTTTTTTGTCTTCCTGATATGTTTGATCTCTCCTTTTGATTAATAGCCAAAAAAAAAAAAGATTCTATAACTTAATTAAACAACCCTTCTTAAAAAATTAGCATAACTTGGTTTTGACACATATGCTTTTCTTTCCATAATAAGTTAATAAAATACAAATATATTACCTCTAGCTAAGAGTAAACTTAATTAATATGGGAGATAACATTTGTCTTTTAATGATTTGAATTTGATATTTCTAGAGAGCATTATGAGATTAAAAATAAAAATGCACCATGCTAATATGAAAGAGAACATCTTCAAAATCGCCAATAAACAAAAAAAAAAAATTGTATACAATTCCTAATATGTTTGCCATTATATTTTTAAATTAAATCATGGCAAATGTATGATATTTTAATAATAATAATATAATAAATATATAATAATTACAAATAAGTGTATGATTTTTTAATTAAATTATATATATACTATGATATATTAAAAATATAAGAAATGTATAATTTTAAATTAAATCGTATATTTGTCGTATTAATATTAAAAAGTTACATATCTTTTATATTTTAATTAAAAATTTTGATAATAAAAAAATAAAAAAAATATTTAAATCTTGTTTAAAATATAATTTAAACAAAATTTGATGATACGTTGATGCTAATACAAATATATAAATTAGTTTGAATACCATTGATATAAGTTTACAAAAGAAATTACTTTTAATAAGGTCATGGTGAATTATTTTATTTAAGATTACAAAGAAAAGATTGGATTAAAGAAGATAGATGCGGTGGCAAGGGCATACACGAAGGCAGTTTCAAGAGTTGCGGCTGGAAGTGCTTCAGTCTAGGAAGCCTAACCAAAGTTATTTCCACCTTTCCATTTCTCCTTAAATCGAAATTATTTAAAGACTAACACGTGGCAGCCTCTGAACAAATCACTCGCCTGGACCACTTCGATGGCTTCCCTTATAGGCACGCGGCCTACTAAAGATTCCCCGCCGCCATACCCATCTTTCTCTCTCTAAACTCCAACCTCTCAACTATTCCATCACGTTTTGCTTCTCACTTCTCCCTTGGCACGTGCACGTGCACGTGCACCTCCACCACCTACACCGAAATTACGCAATCACCCTTCTAGCTTGATTTTAGGCATATATAGATAAATTTGATTCAATTAACATTAAAAGAAATTACTAAAAAATTTAAATTATGTAAATAATACAATACATTTCGTCTCTTCATATTAATTTTTATCTATGGTGGCATCAGATTACGGGGGAGATCAAAAGTAGGTAATTTTGGATTTCCGGTAAATTTGTTGTCCGTACGAAATCAAACAAAGCGTGAGAGAAATTACGGGCCTTGGAATCGTACTTAGGTGACAAAGGCTTTTTTTAATCATTAATGATTAATATAAAAAAAGATTTAATTATCTTTCAGCTTTTGAAAATGTTGGCCCTAATGGCCAACTTGAACATTGGAGCAAGACCGCAAATGACTTAACTCCACGTCTAAAATATTATTTTTGCCCGTCACTTTTTTTAATAACAATCTAGAAACCCTTGGGGCTCTTTTGATCTTTGGTTCATGTCCCATGGACAAGGTTTTAAAAAGTGGGATTACTGATATATAATATCAGTTTTAATAGGAACTTGAAATTGAATATATATATATATATATATATATAGCTTGGTGGAACCAATTATGCGCATCCTCATATTATTTTTAAAATATGTACGATCATGGATCTATCATGCACTCATTAGCTAGCTAAGGAATTAAAATGAGAATCAAATTATAAAAAGCAAATATAGAACAAAGTTAAATAATTTCAAAGAATGAGATCTCAGAGAAAGCTCAAATTACAAATATGTCCCCACCCCCTCTAAACAAGGAAAATTAAACGCGAAGCACAAACCGAAAATTAATCCACAGTTGCTATCAAACCTATATTTCATGACAAAATTAAACTATCTGTATCCTACATATAATTTTATTCCATTTCATGTTTTCACTTTAACTCCCCCAAATAATCTGCGGTGTATAAATTTTACCCCTCTGTTCTCCTAGGTTCCAATGTTTTTACATGCTGTCAATATTATTGAGCTGCTGCTGCAAAAACAACATGTTTTCAACATTCCACAAACTGTCCAACGTGTCCCCGCCGTGAATCCACGGGTTGTTTGGCTCCATCACTTGGGAATAATCAAATCCTTGAGGGAATAACCCAGATGGGCTCGTGATGCAATCCGAGTAGCTAATCTGATGAGAGGGTTGGTAGTAATCCTGACTAGAGTTGTTTGGGACCGTACTGTAATAATCATTCAATTCCGACACCGGCGAAACCTGTGTCCCAAACGAGTCCGATGAACCACCTGTGCTGCTATTCTCTGGTGTGTAGCTCTGTGTGAACCGTGAGCCTCCGAAGTCACTATTGTTCATGACTGCTGGTGCTAACATGGTGTTCCCATTCCCAACCTCCATGTTATTATTAAGGTTGTTGCTGTTGTTATAGTCATTGTATGTGGTATTTCCGGTGACGGTTGTGGTGGTAGATAACGTCTGAGAACTTGCCGTCGTGGTGGTGGTGGCAGCCGCGGCGGCAGCTGCTTGAATGCGCTCTACTAGCCTGGGCATCCAAAGGTAGCGCATGGCGTCCTTGAATTGCTTGCTATTCACGTCACATTTGAGTTGTTTGGCATGCTTTTGGACACGGGTTCTCCAGTAGTTCTTGATCTCATTGTCGGTTCTTCCCGGCAAATACTGGGCAATCTTGGACCATCTGATTAAATCAATAAACAAGTTTCATTAATTATTGAATTATTTGGGATGATAATTGATTCAGGGAACAACGAAAGAAATTACTGAAAGTAATAAAAGAGATATGTATGTATTTGGTGTTGTCGAATGCATGCGGATATGGACATATTTGAGTTTATAATTACCTGTTTCCCCAGCGAGAATGGAGTTCAAGGATTAGAAGCTGCTCTTCAAGTGTGATATTTCCACGTCGAACATCGGGACGGAGATAGTTGAGCCACCTCAATCTGCAGCTCTTACCAGTACGTTTGAGGCCTGTACCAATAGTAGGTTACCCAGATTGGTAAAGTTTTAAGAGAGAATATGGGGAAAAAGAAAGAGCATTATTGGCTTTATAGCTAGGATTTTCTAACACGCATATATATGATGATTTGAATTGTGGTATCGGTAACTATTCATTTCCTTTTTAATAAGTGGGCTGCGGCTAAACAATTATCATATATCATCAACCTATACATATATATACGTTTATATTTATCATCCTGATCCACAAAATTATGTACATATATATGCAGCATCGAACAAGAGTCTGTGTCTTTTAATCCCCCGGAACACATATAATTCACTATTATATCAAGAAAACCGCAAAGTTTGGCTTTTAGAATTTGAGTTGATCCTTGATGGTTCTGGACCCAAAATTGATTGGTTGTGAGGAAAAGAAACACAAGTGGACGTTCAAGGCCACAATTGATTAGAGAGGTTGAATCAAATGAAAAGCAGAAGAGCCAAGAAATTTAGAGGTGCGGAGGTTATAATTAAGAGTACAGAAAAAATATATAAAGAGAATAATAATCAGAACTTACCGGCAGAGCGAGCAAGGGAATTCCAGCGACCTTCGCCGTGAGTGGTAATGTAATTGATGAGGGTGAGATCCTCATCGACGGTCCAAGGGCCTCGTCGGAGGTCAAGGTCATCGACGACGTCGTTTTGGAGAGTGGTGATGTCGCTTCCTCTTCCTTTTACATCCATTGATGGAAGGATCAAGGACCCAGATAACACAAGGGGGTTAATTCCCAAGTTCGAATTTGTAGCTAGGTAGAAATAGCTTTTCTGCTTTTGCTTTTGCTTAGTTTGAGAGAGAGAGAGAGAGAGAAAAGAGAAGAGAACGAGATTTGGTGTATTACGGATGAGGATGGGGAGGGAGGGGTTTTTATAGAGATACAAGGGTTAGTGAGGGAGGGAAATTAATGATTTAATTAAATTTAAGACTTTAATAATATGTGTATCCAATTTCGGGGTTATTAAATTATTAAATATGGTTTGTAAGTGAAAGGGGCCACGAAGTTTGACGCTTTTGACAGTTTGACTTTCCGGGCTTCTTGTGTGCGCGTGCTCCCAACTGAGTTCCTCGATTAACGATGCTTACTGTTGACTGTTGATGTAGAGCTTCTCCCAAGATTTAAAGATTTTTTTTTTCCTTTAATTTTAGAATTCAACACCTCCATTCTATAACCTGGCTAAATATTTTTTATTAAGCTAAAAAATAGGTGCGGGGAAACAATGTTTTTCATTGCGAACACTGGATTCTTTTTTAAAATGTTGATTAACTTTATGTAAAGGAATACTGTCACAGTGGATTTAATGTGTCGATGCAATTAATAATAACTGTTTGGTGCCCACTAATTTTACTAAGAAATTATCAATATAGGTTTTTTATTGTGTTAATAACAAATTGTTTAAAATTAGAATAGTTAAAACAAACTAAATTTATTAAATTGGTTCGTTTAACCCATCGATTTAGTGGGTTAGAGTATAATTCGTGGATTGGCCTATTTAAATGATATTTTGTGTTGAAACTTTTCTGCTAATGCTAATAACAGTGTTTTGTGAGCCTCAATATGTTCAGATCAGATTTAATTCCCTTCCAATCCAATCCGCATTCACTGTCCCTTCGGCCTTGGATCTCTTCTGATCTCAAGTCTTCATCTGTCTTCAACATTGGTCTGAGAGAAAGAGAGGAGACGAACCGAGCACCAGCAGCAAAGCCTCACGTGGATGAGACAAACCTGGACCGGAACCTTTTTCTTCTGCACGTTTTCAGTTTTTTTGATCAAGGATTCAAGGTAGGTAGAGTAAAAAACTTCGATTCCTCTTCGGCATTTGGGCTTCTTGTTCTTCGATTCCTTTGATTCAAGGTAGATGATCACTGGCTCCGGATGGTTGCAGGGGTCCCTCGTTGGTTACTTTTCTCAGGATACCTGATTTAGATTGAGGTTGTATGATTATTATGATGTTTCAGTTTATTATTTCTTTGGTTCAGATTGGTTTACGGCAACCAGTGAAAAGGGGTCAAGTTGATTAAGAAAACAGCATATGTATCTTTTTTACTGTATCTGATTTTTATTTTGGCTTCAGTTTGTTATTGCTTTGCTTTAAATTTGGTTACTGAATTTGGGTTTTCTTTTTGGAATTAAATAGACTGACTTATTTAATTTAGTTAATGAATTAAGCTTAAAATTTTAACGGATTTAATTATGTAAATTTAAAGGGGTTAGACTATTTATCTTATAACTTTTTGTGGATTATAGTTTTATTCTAAATATTTTTTTTAGATTAATTTAAAAGAATCGAATCTTTGACACCACTCATATCTCACATTATCTTTATCAGTTGAACTAATCTGAGTAACTTTATTCTAAATACTGTTACCACTATTAAGGCATTGCCATTAGCATGTGAATGGATTGTTTATTGTGCAATATAGCATGATCTGCAGTAAGTGAAATTTTTTTAAAAATAAAGTTAAAAAAAATGTCCCTTTTATTTAGGGGCACAACGAGAATCCAGATTCCATGAACACATTAGTTATGTGTTTATAGCACATTGCAAAAAAATACCACCACAATGTGAAAACAATTATTAAGTACATTTAATACACTTAATTCTTTTAACATGTGCTGAAAAAAACATCTATTATGACTAGTTTTTTTAATGAGTCACTAAGAAAATTAAAAAATAACTTTTTCTCTTTAAATAGTTGAACCAGGCCGAAACCCGGCAAAACTAAGATAAGCGTTCATCACAAAGTTCCGTCATGAATTATAGTAATGCCACCCTTTTGTTTTAGTTATGTTAAATGGGGAAAAAGTAGATTATCATTTAGAAAATATCTCACTCACTTTTTAAAATTTTTATATCAAATATCAGATTTTGTCATTTATTATTTTTAGACCAATGAAAATATATCACGTAACAAATAATAGAGCTTTTGGAGACATTTTCATCAACGAGATTAATGAAAAGATAGATATTGAAGGATAATAATTGAGCAATATTTATAAATGAGGTCTTCTTATATCAACTATGCAAATTATTTATTTTAAGTAATAAAAATCAACTTTAATAACTTAGTCTATTATAAGCATGAGTGGATGTTCCTGTTCAATTCCTTCATAATCTTCCATCTGCTTAATTGGTCCAAAATTACATTTATATAAGAAATAAACGTTAACTAGCATCTTGAACTAAAGAATGTAATTATTGAACAGCAGCGCAGCAGAGTTGAAAGATGAGGGAATCTTTTTTTTTTTAAAATTATGTATAATATTTATTATATCTTAGTAATTATCATTACTTAATCATTTTTATTATTTTTACAAATATAGGGATACAAACATTATTTTTTATCTTATTTATTAATTTTTATATTTTTTTTATATCATCCAACCAAATAAATATAGAATCTGCACAACACAATGCTTCACTGTTGATCATCTTTTTTGTAGTAAAAGATGATTATATTGCAACAAAAGTGTGCCATCCCCAAAACCCAATGCTTCCCGCACACCCTAACTAGGACGGCTGCAATCAATTTTCCAATTACAATCAATTGGCAACTAGATAATTGTTTTTATTTTTTTCATTTAATTTAATCAGAATCTTTAAAAAAAATCGCATGATAAAGTTATATATTTTCACTATGATTAAATGCCATCAATCTCATTAAAAATTTCACCATCACAGTACATTGCATTGGACCACCCCATTCACATCCTCTATATATATATATATATATATATATATATATATATATATATATATATATATAGCGTGGTCCTGAATGATAAAAGGCTATGATTTGTAGTTATATCCATCTTCATATTATGTATATATTATTAGCAAAATCCAAATAATCCTGTCTTTTTATCCACAAATTTGAAGGAAACAAAAGGAAGCATCATTTTGAGAAATAAAATTAAAGAGATGTAAACTAGCCTTTTTTGTGCGCTTGCTTGTGCCTACGTTCATTGGCACAATTCAAATGTGCCCATGATACGGCACGTTCTCATTAAAACTTGTAAGCTTGAAAATGAAATTTTCAAGACCATATGATCCTCATGGAATGTACCGACCTATATTATTTGCATTTAATAAAAGCTGCGGCTATATGTACATGTAAATTTAGATCTTATTCACCTATTGTCGTGCACATGAGGGAATTATTATTATTTTTACTAAGCTTTTCCCTAAATCTTTAAGTTGAAGAGACAAAAAATTCAAAATAATACCAATTAAATTATCTCTTCTTGCAAATCCAGATCAGCCTATTCCGCTAGCTAGTTGTTTAAAAGATAGAAGGCAAATATCAAAAGATAGTTAATAACTACATAATATTCCCCCGTTAACTAAATTGATCAAATGAATATTTATTTATATTAATTAACCATCTAATAGTATAGCTTTTCTAAATTTAATTGGTACCCTTCCTATTTTCAATTGATTATCTTTTTTTTTTTTTTATAATATAGTTGAAATGTATAATTATGACGGCAAGTTATAAGAGATCTTACACTGCACTTTGCATTGCAGACCTTGGTAATATTAATTAAGTCTGACGCATCTCTTGAATTACTATCCCTATTGAGCTTCGATGGACCACACCTTAATTATGATTGATTATTCTCCAATGAAATTTTATATTTGGTTGGGGGAAAAGGAATGGTATTATCCCTATGATTCGACGATGCTTTTTCTAAAACAATGTCATTGATTTGAAAAAGCATTTTTTTCCCTTTCCGGATAAGATTGCAAAAGCCAAGTATAGTGCAAACGGAAGCTAAAACTTGAATCAGCTGCATATTAATTGTTTCATAAACTAATACGACAAAAATATACACTTATTCTTCTTCGGTATTCAGTAATACGCTTTGTATGTATGTATGTATGTATGTATGTAACATTTCATGACATGATAATCACGTGACATGCTTTTTGGTGTCCATAGGAATTTTGGTAGTTTGTTAATATGGTTTTATAAACAGTGGATATTGTCTTTTAAAGTAAGGGAGACATATTTGATTTTTAATTTGATTTCTTTTTCAAGTGATCTATATAATATATATCATTGTGGTCGGGATGCTGTCTAATTAATTTATTAGGACGGTGCGAAATGTTACACTTCTACGCCGACTATAATAGTATGGCTGCATCTTGCGGAGCAATTAATATGTCCGAACAGCCAAAAGAAAAAGGCAAAAATATATAGAATGTGCAATTATACGCAGGTTGAGCTTATTCGTATTAAAATCCCACAACATACATATATCCATGCGTTTCATGTGGCATATTATATATATATATATATATATATATATGCTTGGAGAATCAAAATAGTAAGTCTAGCTAACTAAGCTATAACAAATTAAAGCACTATATTATTTAATTAATTAAGATATTCATAAAACTTAAAAAAATTATAGTTTAAAATTTTAAATTATATAGATATATGTATGCTTTGGAGAATCAAAAGAATATGCCTAGCTCATCGATCTATAGCAAATTAAAGCACTATATTTTTTAATTAAGATATTGAGAAGATTCCCAAAAAAAAATTATAACTCAAGATGTCTATATTAAAAGATTTCAAATTTTAAAATTAATAAAAAAAATTTAACTTAAAATTTTAAATTATAATTTCTTGTTCAATTAAAATTTTTTATTTTAAAATCTTTTAATCAAAATATCTTCAATTTAAAATTTTTATATTATATTTTTTTCCCATTATTCAAGTCACTCCTAGTTTCGTTGATTAAGGCTTTATTCGTTAATTCTCAGTGTCATGATTAAGCCTACATTAAGAAAAGAACCGCATAGCTAGATAGGTATAGGGGCTTTGTTCATATCCCATTTGTTGTGTCTCAAAGATTAATTAGAAAATGGGATTCTACAAAGTATGAAGTTGATGTAACATTTCTTATTCTGCAACAACTAATCACTGTTCTTTAACGACGTTGATTACTTGATTATAGGGAAGTTCAATTTCTTTGTGGGAAAATTTTCGTCCACGCCTTCCAATTATCTCATCTGAGACAAATAACAATTATTGATATATATTATTGGCTGATGTTCTTTCACTGTACATATCTCTCTTTATAGGGCGTGGTATGTCCAGGGTTCACTCGCTAGTCTACCAATGAAACTCTCCCAATTATTGCTCTGAACTCAAAACATATATTTGATAATCCAGACCTAATTATCTGCTGCATCTAACTATATCATTTAAAAAAAATAGTGAAATGATTTTTGTCTTGTTCACCTAAGTTGTGCAGTACTTAATTAGCACGCTTCAATTTTTTTTTTCTCCCTTTTGTTAAAAGGAAATTCATTAAGTAAGCAAAAGACAGAGCACAACGTGTTTGTCCCCTATAAGCACAAATGAATCTGGGACACGAAATAGAATGCTTCCATGATCAGTTTCAGTTTAAGTATATTAATTAACCAAAACACTAACAAAAGGAAATGTGAAACAGTGCAATTTTCCAGCGATGCAGTGTGAAAAGGGGTTTTTGGTGCTGAAAAGATAGAGGTGCAGAGAGATTCTGGAAGGATTAGTTCCTACTCCCCACAAGGAAACTAGAAGGGCAAAAGCAGAACAAAGTTAATAGGACGATGCCCATTTATCTTTGACACTTGGCACGCCCACCATATATATAATCTAATAATCCTTTCTGAGGGATTAGAAATTTACAACACCAGCTTTTGTCAAGCCCCACCATAACCCACCAACTATAATTACAGGTTCATTAGCATATAGTTGTAGTAATTAATTTTTTTATTGTGTTTTGATTTTTCTTTTCCCTTCAGAACAATCTTCTACTCGGTGTTTATCCTCATCATCAGGAATTTGGAATTTAATTTTATTGGCCTTTCAGTCTTAATAATATGGAAAATCTAGCAGATTGTTAAAGGGACAAGGAACAAGAAGGAAAGAATAGAGGGAAGGGAGAGAAAACAAAAACAAAGTGTTGAAATTTAAAAAGCAGCATAAAAGATGGTATAGAAAAGTCACAAGAAGTTTCACGCTGTACTAGACTGCTTTGCCTTATCTTCTCTTCAATGTAATTTATCCTCATACTTTATCCTTATATACTGTCAAAAGATATATAAGCACCTAATCCCATGTTAATTTTATAATAATAATAACTACATATTTTAATGAGTTATATATATCATTCAAAGGTGAGGGAGAATAAAAATTAAGAATAATAAGGCAACTTGGGAGAAAGCACTAGTTTTGGAAGTAAACCCGTTCATTAGCAAGAAAGAAAAGTGGAAATTAGTAGAAGGATAATTATAAGGTATTCACATTACTAAGAATATGTCAAACTAGGTGAGAAAAATGTCTTTGATTATTCCATTAAAAAGGCATCTAGACCAACCCCAATTGTTTGAAGCTAGAACTGATATTCTAATTAAGTAATAATTACTGCAAAATTTTAATTTCAGAGTGAAGTGCGTTATTGGGATCCATGTCATTAGGTATATTTTGGGTTCAACGAGAGTGACAGCATCCATAGTTTTGATGGTGTTTTTGTCAAAAAGATGGCCGGGTTTTCAGGGCTTATGGCGTTGACATTTCCGTTTTGGACGGTGTCTTCCTTCTCCATCAAATTACAAGTAACTATATCTGTGTTTGTGACATATTTGCAGAATGAAGAAAAATGAGTATATTCTTATCATAATTAATTAGTTGATGTAATATTTATTATCTTTGGCCTCTGTATTTTATCGATCTGATGCGTCTTTGACCCAAATTGCCTACATATGGGTTCGTTTGTTACTCTTTTTCTTTTGACCTCTTTTGAATTAAGGCAAGCGTGTATTTTCTCCCCTCTTTAGAAGTATACTTCTGTTAGGTATAACAAGTGGAGAAAAGTGTGTGCCATTATAATTGAACTAATCCATTGTATTCACTATTTACTGTTACTCGATGCGAATGCATTTTTTATAGAGGATATCTCATTAATGTGTTGTCTCTTCTTAAACTATCATTAGACATTCTAATGTCATTAATTAAATGGACACTATTGACTCATTTCAAATATACTGAACTCTTGGGGTGATGAAGTTATCTATGCACAGAAGAAAATTCAAATACAATTTATTAAGTATTTGTTCTGAAGTTTTCAAATAGAATTATATATATATATATATATATATTTAAATAAATGATATGAATTATTCAACAACTTTAATTTGGCTTGTCTTGTCATTAGACTAGTATTAATTAACAATTCACAAGTTCTGTGAGAGAGAGAGAGAGAGAGTGAGAAAGAGGCTATTACCTTCATCCAATCATATTTTGTGGTTTTTGAACTTGAAGCATAAATAAAGCATATTCACTATTCGGAAACTAAAATTATAAGAATAAGAGCAATAAAACTTGCTAGATCAAAGTAGGCTCTAACATAGGTTAACAAAACTAGCTAACTTAAATCACTTAAACAATATATTAGGTAAATGTCCAATAATAGATTTTTCCTTTGAAACTTCTTATAACCAATTTTATTCAACCAAGTGAATCTATGGTGTGCTTGATATTTTTGTGACCATTCACTAACCATGAACAACAAGAGAGACGAAGCTCGTTACTGTAGTGTGAACTCAGTTAGCGAATTTCAATTTGAAATTGGGCTATCTTATCCTAATATACTTTATTTTTATTCACACTCATATTAAATTAAATATCATGTATAGTATACGATTTGAAAGAGCCGAAAAAAAAAAGCAAAAAAAATACTGTCAAGCTGCATTGGCGTGAGAAGGTTGACCTGGTTAGTACTTTTAATGCCGAAACTGAAGCAGCTTATTTTCCCACTTTTCTATTTCCTGTCCACCCATGATTGTTTAATTGTAAACAAAGACAACGCGCGTTTCTAGATTGTCATAATAGAATTATCACTTGAAGAACAATATAAAAAAATGTTGTCTGTTTCTTTTGTCCCTATGGTTTGTGTATTATATAGGCTAATGGTCACAAGTTTTTAAACTAGCCCTCCTTTTCCTTAACCTTTTCTTCTTCTTCTTTGATAAAATTGGTTTTAATGAACTAATTAAACGTATCCAAATAACAAGGTTCAATTTCTATATATTCATTGGAAGATTAGAAGCAAGTAATTTCTCCCGTCCTTGTTTTCTCCTTTTCGTTTGTGTCCCTTTTCCATTATCCTTTTCAATTTTTTTTTTTTTTTTTGGGGTGATATGTATATAGTATGTGACATATATGCATTAGCTTCTCGTAGCTAGCTAGACAAAATATGACATAAATAAAAGCAAGTACGGTCTTGCCTTTGTGCTTATATATACGTTTTATTTGTCATGGAAGACGCATGGAACAAATCCAATTACGCAAACATGCCTTAATAAGAGATTAGCAAAACAAGTAAAAGAAGAAGAAAAAGCTGCCAAAGCATCTCATGAGAAGAGGACGACCACCACTGTGTCTTGTCTCTTTGGGCGCACGCCTGAGTTTGTAACTAAATAAATTATGAGGTTAAAAAGCAATATTATAAGGCCAAGCCAGAATCTGTGTTCCCTACAGTCTTTGCCATTTTTATAAAGCATACGTAACTATGTTGGTTTCTAACTCTGCATTCGCAGCAATCCTATATAATTAAATAAATAGTGCTTCCTCTATTATATAATTACAATCAGCCCCCTCGTGTTGTCTACCAGAGCGTCTTGTTTACGTATTTCATTGCACCCAGCCACTACACCAAAAAAGGTCCACCATCGTAATAATAATAATAATAATAATAAGCTTTGCATTGCCTTGCCTTGCCTTGGTTAATTCAATATCCTCTTCTTGTATTGATTTGATAGTTCAAATGCCTCAAATTGGAGGAGTTGCCATTATCTACTTGCCTTTTCAAGTCATGGTTCACACTGAGGGTGGTGGCCATGGGGTGGATCGGATTCGGTATATGACGTGGCCAACCGCATTTGAGGAGGCTCCGCCGTCTGGCGACACGTCTGTATGTGTGTGTGTGTATATATATATATATACTTGTGTAATACCCATATATGGGGACCATTCAACTTGGATTGTTTTAGCAAAACCCCACTTTTTGGGTTGGTGACCTTTCATGGAGGGCTTTGGTCGTGGAGACTATCATTAAAAGTTAAATCTCTTTTTGTGGGATAATTAGATTTGGCTTGAATCAAAGCTAGCTAAAATTAAAGATTTTAAACATGAAGAATTCTACCCTTAACTGATATTCGTATCATTTGCATGGGGGCTAGATGTAATGATGTTAAGTTGTGACTGGCGCACGCAGGCATGAAGGAAATTATGGAGCTGTGTATTTGTAAGCGAGTTAGATTCTTAGGTTGGATTGATCAAAGATGAGGATTAAAAAAAAGTGAGATACGATTAATATTATGAATTGATTAGTTGACTACCCAAAGTTAC
The DNA here is from genome assembly GCA_032878935.1 of Erythrophleum fordii. Classification (NCBI taxonomy): domain Eukaryota; kingdom Viridiplantae; phylum Streptophyta; class Magnoliopsida; order Fabales; family Fabaceae; genus Erythrophleum; species Erythrophleum fordii. Next base: position 48,919,583 of record JAVQMF010000054.1, read on the forward strand.
GTTATCGGGTGGAAAATTGACCATCAATAACTATCAGATTTGTCATTTTACTTGAATCCAATACAATGCCAGGTCACCAAATCCCACATTCCCCACTTGACTAATATTTCTATCCAAGCATGCAGATTTCAGAACATTATTCAGGATGGAAGGAAACGACAAGGTGAAATTAACTCCATGTTCTTTTCTATATAATTAATAAATTTTCTTCTTTTTTTCTTTTTTATTACAATAATAATAATTTTTAAATCCTAGCCATTTTTCTTGTTCATTCTATATTAAGCAATGATATTTAGAAAAAATTAAACCATGATCTCCCTTTTTCATTATCTCAACGAATTTCTTCTATGTTGTAATTCTCTTATATTTTCCTGTCTAAATCACTAAGGAATATTGTCCTAATTATGACCAAACTTGGGAAATAGGAAAATACTTGTTGATGGTAAATGACACCAAAGATGACGATAAAATAGATGAAGACGATGACGAACTGGAAATGTAACTACACAGTTAGTGATAAGAGAAAGCTTGAGATAGTGATGTATGAGATTTAAATTAATTTATGGTGAGAAACATGACTAAGATTTTAAGAAAGCTAAGTTACTTCACTTGTCTAGATTCAATGGCACCTATTAAATCAAGTCCACGTTGTAAAAACGACATGTCTTTTGCAACTTTTCCAATTTTCCACTTATGGGTTTATTCAATTCATTTGTTTTGCTTTCTTATAACATTAATCTATTCCCCCATTATGCTGTGTTTAGCTACCTCTTTTCTCATTTCTTGGCTCTAGGCGGAAATAGAATTTAATATATTTTTCTAAAATTAGGTTTTCCTTATTATAAATTAAAATTCTTGGCTGCGCGCCATTTGTCCTCTCGCATGATATGTTGCTTTTCGCAACATGCTCGCTTTGAGAAATTTTAAGGAGCATTGATTCTCAAAGAGCCTCGGAAATATGCAAGTGTAGTACTTATTTGATAGATAAAAAATTAATTAACTGTGATTATAATGTCTCATATGCATTATATAAAATCATATCATTCTGTTTGAAAATTCCTCAAATACCAATCGCACAAAGAATCAAGATTCTATTATTAAATAAAAAATTATAATAATTAGTTAGAGGGTAATTTCATTTTTGTAAGGTCTAACATTAATATAGTTCAAATACAGAAAGAATGGACAGAAAAAGTAAACCTCCATTAATCACTTAACAACAGTTATTGCACATTTAATCTTTTTCTTTGAAGCTTTAAACTGCAAGCATGCATCCTCATCATGATGAATTCTCGTGCAAATGCAGATATCCTTTTTGTTCATCCCTTTCCAAGGAACATCATCACGTTGCATTTGTACGATTGATGCATGTTGAATTTGCCTTTTCTGGCCTATATGCTTTCAAAAGCAACAGCACAAAACGCGTAATCTGGGCCAAAACTTGTCTTTGGCCATCTAATAATTGGCTAAGCAATAATGCACCATGTGTGTGTGTGTGTATATATATATATATATATAAGAAGCAAAGTAGCTAGGTGACATCGGGATTGATGCGAACAAAGAACCTAGCTAGCTCACTACCCCATCCTTGGAGTTTGAGCTCAGCAGCAATTTCCCCCGAAGTGGAAGCCAAAGCGAGAAAGGCACTTAATTAGTAATGATTTTAGGAAGAACAAACAACACTTTAATTTCTGTTTGAACTCTGAAAGTGGGAAGCAAAGTTAAGCACTTAAAACTTACTTTCTTCTATGAACGTTTAGGCAAAGGAGACACATGGTTTGGTTAAAGCCCAACACCATTATTCATTATGTCTAATCATACTTACTTTGCCTCCGGACACAACTAGAAAAATTAATATTAGAGGCATAATTTCAAGGAGTAAATTAGAATGTATGTTAAAAGCTTCAAAAAATTAGATAGGAACGATTAAAAATTTTAAGGTGGATAATAATATATATTTATATAATTTTTTATTAAAAAAATTATATCCAATGAATTATATTATATAAAATTTATAATGAAAAATTTTAAAATCGAAATTATTTTTAAGAATTATCATTACCATTAAATTTTAAAATATTTATTAATTGATGAGTTCCTTAAAACTTTATAATAATGATAATTCTTAAAAATAATTTTTATTTTTATTTTTGGAATAGCTACACCGAATGTTTATACGTAGGTATCTCCGTGCTTTGCCTCCATATTAATTATAATTAAAAACCCCTGAAAGTTTCAAAGTCCTTTATCATGTTTATCCAGAATATGCTTCTTTCTTTGAGCTCTTGTTATTGGCCAAAACTATATATAGACAATTAAAACAAGCCCTATTATTCATAGACGCCATTATCTGTGCTCTGCATTTTAACAAAATCTAAAAGATACTTCTTTTCTCCCCTTAATTGATTGTTTTGCAAGCAAGGATATTTGTCTGATTTGGGTTATTTAAACACCAAGAGGACAAAAATACAATAAACCAATTAAGCCATGTCTTGCTCTTTCCATATCCATGGAGCAAAGTCCATGAAGGCTGGCACGCCATTCGTGCGCTTGCTTTAATGCTTGTCAACAAAGAAAGCTTCTTGCGTTAAAATATTATATCCCAACGAAAGATCTCAGTCAAATTAGAATTGTAAGTATCATTGTGCTGGATAATATAAACTAAAGTGTTACCGGGCAAATTAATATTTATATTAATTACCTAGGAAGAAAAATTGGGTCACCTTGATCTTATGGGGAAATTATGTACAATGATTGCATTTTATAGGTCATACTTGGAGAGGTATCTTAAACCTGCCACTTGATTCACATTCACCTTTGCCGAGACTCTCCCAACAACTCAACAAGATTAGCAGGTCAAAAACAAAGTTTTACCCACCAAAAAAAAAAGGTCAAATCTAAAGGTCAACTACCAAAATATTTTTTAACATTGTTTCTCCTAAGTGGGGTGAATTAGTGAGTCAGCTGAGGGAGCATTGTTCATAAACTAATTTTTTTTGTAAATGTTGTCTTGCTCATTGAATTAGAACGAAGCACTCAAATCTTAATTAATTTGCGGCTCTTATTTTGCTGTAACACCTAATACCCTTTGACATTGAACTGTTGACCGATATTCAATTGCATTTCTTTTTTTTCAACTAGAGTTGCTGGTCAACTAACATTCACTTGCATTTGAGATGAGCTGATTCATTTCAGGTACAATTCTTTTCTTTGTTTGGATCAAACAGGTGCAAAAATATTAGATTGACAACTTTTGAATGAATTGGGAAGGTCTGGAGTTTGCTTCTTCGTAGGTTTAGCGTCTACTTAAAGGCCCAATTTTTTCATATATCTTCTGCTTTGGTTGGGTCTTAAGATCCCTTATTGAACTAGAATTGGACTTCTTGTACTGTTGAGTAATTAGGTATTGGTTAAGGCCCAAAGGAGTTTATGATGTCCCGTGAAATAAAGTCAATAAAGCTTCGGCTTCAGAAGAATTAGAACTAGTGCACTGAATTTTGATCGATATTTATTAAGCACAAAACATTTAGTGCATACACTATCACATGCAATTTATTGAGGATGTTCAATTAAGCAGTGCGTTATCACAATGGATTATATCCCTACTTGGTTAACAAAGAAGAATCATGGTGATATAAAAGCCAGCAGAGGGACACCAAAAAGTCTAATAAATCTTCAGAATTTGTGATATATTCTCCAAATACGACACATAATTTCAAAAAAGCATAAGGAAACAGAGTTGGCCCCATCTATAGTAACTGCATGTAAAAAACAGCTATGAAACACTGAGCTATCACAGCGGATACAGTTGTTAATTTGAGGATACCCGCTCATCCAGAAGTTACATTAAAATACCTATACTCCACAAAGCCCAAGAAAATCTGACACCCTTATGTAGTCACAGCCAACTCATGGTCTGATGGCAAATGAAGAGGACTTGATGGAGAATCATTTCCTTCATTCTCAGCCTTTTTGCTTCTTCTACCCTTTTTAAGCGAAACTTCTTTAGCATCATCTCTCTTTCTTTTACCATTGCAATTGGCCTCAGGGTCTGGCTCCTCGAAGGTCACTCCACGCTCTCTTCGCTGTAGTTCGCTGGCATCGGATTCCCCAGCTGAATCACTAGGCTTCTCGACTGAGTTTTCCTTATCTTCATCCGTTGTAGCACCAGTATCATCACAATCTACCTCTGCTCCATCTACATCCTCACTTAACTCCACCGAATCTCCCTTTTCTTCAGCCTCAGCTTTCAATGACTCAATTACACCCATCAACTCTGTATTAACCTGTCACACAAGCATGCCACCAGAGGAACTTAGCAACCAGTTCATAAGAAATTTCACAATTAAACAATCATAAGGATCAACCCAAACAAGAGTATAAGATAAGAGCAGATCATGCACGACCCACCTGAAGGTTCTGAAGAAAATCAGAGATGTCAGTAGGGCAAGAAGGGCATTTCATCACATTTTTTTGAGACCGAAGCGATCTTCCGCCCCTGCTTCTGTCTCTCACAAAAGCCTGACCCGCAAATGCGCCTTCCAAACATGACTTACAGAAATTATGAGCACAAGGTGTTGTCACTGGAGAAACCATAACCTGACTACAAATAAAGCAACCAAATCCTGCATATGGACACAGAACAAAGTTAAAAATATAACATATTAAAAGATGTCAACGAAGGCTGACATGTGGAGCAAATAAAACATTTAACCGGAAGGGACAAACTAAAGCTTCAGTAGAGAATAAGTTGACCAATATTTAAGCCAGGCATAGAGATCACACCTTTCAGCAATCTCTCTCTAATTGACATATTTTGGGCTTTTCTTATTTCTCTCCTTGACCTTTTTACCTCTTTGGGATCCATACTTTTCACATGCCTTTGGCTGGGAGGTGGTGGTTTCTTCCACTTCCAACAACATTCTTCATCCTAAAGAAACCATTAATATATATTCTCAAAGTTCTAACTATTTGATAAGTATTCCAAATAATATCATCTTGCAAACAATTTTAGGAAGATAGGAAGTTATTTTAAAAAGACAACAGAATCCTAAAATATCACTCACATCAAAATCCCACGATGGACTCTCCTTCCGTTCAATTATGCCTATAGCCTTTTCCAACTCAGAAATTACCGGCAATGGTCTTGGGCGATCACCATGATCATCACTATGCTCCATTTAAGATAATTTAGTAAAAAGAATTTCAAATAGCATAAGCACATTAAGTGAGCTCTATAACACATACCTTGTCCAAGGGGCAGGTTCACTGTCACATCGAACAAATAAATACCGGCAAACTTTAAAACCCTAATTAAAAAGATATTATCAAAAAAGTTGCATGAAACCAAGAACCAAAAGTCAAGCAATAAAACAATCAAGAGATATCATATATCTACCTGCAATCCCAATTTCTGCCAACACTTTTCAATTCTATAAACACCGTCATAACGTAATCCTTTCTCAGGGGCATATGAGGATCGCTTCTCTTTGTGAGATCTGCTCGTTTAAATTTAAAAGGTTATACATAAAGCTCACTAAGAATTGATTAAGGCTCAATAAAATGTATCATTGAAACTCTTAAGGCTAAGGGCACTTTAATCAAGCAAGTCAATCATACAGTAAATTTAACATCAAGACCAAAGAGTTGATAAAGAAAAAATAAAATTGCATGATCCACCACTCAAGGTTAATTTGCTAATGTCACTAGTTTAGCAGCTCAAAATAGATACACATGAAAAAATATAAATATATATATATACACACACATACATTGAGATCAACTAGACCAAAGAATTTACACCAGGTTAAAAGCACCTTCTCAAGTATAAGCTTCGAAAGGTAGATGGACAAAAAAATGCCATTTTGAGTGTAGATGCTTACCTTACAACTCGTACTGGATAACCTTTTAAACAGCTAACTTTAAGAGCTAAATTGGACTTTTCAAACTTTTGATCAAATGATTGTGTCTTATTCGTCCGCTTGTTTCCACTTAAATCTCTACCGCCACTGTGACAATGGACACGTTAGCAAATTCAACAAGAAGTCAACAAAAAATGAGAAAATATGAATCAAAAGTTGCAAAAAAGACATAGTCATAAGAATTTAACATCAATTCAAAAAGGACCAAAATGAAAATGAGAAGAAGAATACAAGCAGCAACATCAAAAAAAAAATTAAAGGAATGCAATAGTCCAGGATAATGTTACACAATACCAACATAGGTACTGTCAGAGGGGGTGGGGCACATAACAATGCAAATGTTGACATATGTTTCCAAATTTTAGTATTAACAAATGAGCAGCATGAGGGTTTAGCAGCCATGCATTAGCAAGATAACATCAATAATTTATCAGCAAAAACCAATACCAGTGAGCAGTCACCCTAAAACCATAGTTATAATAAAAATGCAAAATAAGGTGATGGGCAAACCATTTCAATATAGAGAGCCATATCAGGATGAAAATGAAAACAATACAACAATTCAAGAACCTTTTACAAACCTTCCTGTATAAAGAAAATACTCTCCGTGATCCTCATCATCAACATAACCGCCTGAAAGAACTACTGATTGTGCACCATAGTTTGACTGTCCAGCGATACCGCTAACATGAGGGAAGTGAGCACCCCATTGCCGGCATTCAAGCCTATCTTCCCAACATTCACCAACCAGCACACCTTGATTTCTCACTGGATCATTCTCAGCCGAGATTGGACCAAAATGATCCTGAGGCACAGTTACAAAAATCTTTCCACTTGCTGCATTTGCTTTGCCTTTCCTTTGGGCCCGCTCCGTAGTATATGCCTTCTCTGGTCTATCTTGGTTATGTACAAAATGGTAAACTTTAGAAATTTCTCCTGCACCAATGTTTCTGGATACTTTTGCCATACGAATGGCAATAACAAGTGCAGAATTGATACGTGGCTGGCTTGCCATTTTGGAAGGGATAGTGCTACGACACTTTGCACATGTTAGTTTTCCTTGCCCAATCCATCTCTGAAAGCATTTTAGGCAGAAATTGTGGCCACATGGAGTCTGAAGGACATTCAATTAGATCCCTTATTATTCTATTGAAATATAATCATATGCTAATTATCACCATTCCTTTCAAGAATGGTACAATATGACACAACATAAATGAATGCCCAGAAACTAAGCTGAGCACAAGAGATTTAAGATCATTTGCTTTCTTTGCTTAAGAATCTCAGACACTAGTAAACAGATGAAATGATAAATAGGCACACAACAAAAATCTACATTAACAGCGCATGCGTTGGTAGAATCATAAAATACAATTGCACAACGTAATAAGCCACCAACAGCTCCATACAAGTAAATTATACAATAAAGTTAGACTACGTGCTCAAAGGCTAGAATCTACTGACAAGAAAAGATGCAGCGTGAAATCCACACAACAATAATTGATAAAAACAAAAGCTATCATTTTAAACTTGGCCAGTTGAATTTAAAAACTTTTAATAATTTTCAACTGCAATGAGTGATGTTTAATCAACTGACAATTGAATACATGAAAGCACGAGCAAAACAAGTAAACAAGTAATTGACAAGTGCCCGTAACCCAAAATAGGGGAAAAAATGTCATTAATGACGAAGAGCTCGATTGATGCAAGCAATAACAAGAACAAAAAAATGAAATTTAGAAAGGAAAGGGGGAAGGGCGCATGAGAGTTACATGAAGTAGAATTTAACTAAACATAACTTCATCGCTATTAAAAGCGAGAAAGCCAACAAAATAGATGTCACACCGGTCGGAGCGATAAATAAACGTAATTGGGGATAGAAGTTAGCCTTCAAATTAATAACAACCTAGGCACACCTAAAAAGCTGAAAATATGTGGCAACGAAGAAAAAGGATTGAAGGGTTATTTTAAATGCTCGCAATACATTCACAATCAAATCGTTGAAATCGAGAGAAAAAAGAAAATGGGAAAAGTATGAAAGAATTGGCAGATTAAAAAAGTTAACAATGGCGATGTTGACGAAGAAAACAGAAAAGAGAATAAAGAATAATTTGTATCATTGCCAGAATTATTTGCTGCTCATGGAGTATCAGACTGAAGTTAAAGTTACCGTCACAGGCCTCTCGGGTAGCTGCATACAGAAGGAGCAGTTCAGAGTCCCACTAAGAATATCCAACACGCCCTTCCCTTCGCCTTCTAAGTTCTTCATTCCACCCTCGTCTTCCTCCGACCCAGCCTTTCCGCTCATGAGCTGTTGACGTTTCTTGGCCTTCTCCAGCTCCGTTAGAGAAGTATCAGCCTGAATCACCCGAATCGCAGCCATCAAGTCACAGGCTCCGTCGAGTACGGCCTTGCCGACGGCCACCGGAGGAAGATCGGAGGGTGGGGTAGAGCAATCGGGGCATTCCCACTGAAGTGTCTCTGCTATCGTAACCGGTGGGTTAGAGAGACAGCCAACATGCCATTGGGTAGCGCAGGTTTTGCATGTCAACTTCTCTTCCTCCGCCGGCGTCGTCTTGCAGATCATACAGACACCGTCACAGTCGCAGGGAAGTTGAGTAACGTGCGCCATTTGTGAAAGCAGACAAGCTTGAGAGGGCGAGAGAAAGAATGAATAGAGCGATCAGCGAAGAGACGCAGAAATTGCGGGTGCCTATTGGTTCTTAAAGAGAGAGCGCGAGTAAAAGGAAGGAAAAAAACGGCGGGTTTTGAAAAATGTTGAAAAGAACTGAGCGGTTTTGAATTTCAGGGATAATCAGGTGTCAACAGGTTCATGTCGGCTTGTGTGTTCTCACCATTGATTGCATTTGAGGGAATTTATTTTCTTAATAAATCAATAAAAAGAAGCTATCAACTGCATAAACGAAATTTATCAATTAACTTTTTAACAGATTCCACAAATATATGTAGTTATTTCTTTATCTCGTTATTTTTGACACTAAATAATTTATATACAATTATTAAATTATGCCAACTTTTCATAAATCTTGTTGAAATTATATAATTTTTTTATTTTTAAAATATATACAAAATTTCTTTAAAACAAAATTTATTTTCACTTTAGTCCAGTTTTAATTTTTTAGCCAAAATGCCCTTTATTTAGTTTTTTAAAATTTTAAATAGGATGTATTTTGGTCAAAAAATTTAAAATTGTGATAAAAAATATTTGAATTAGATTAAAGTGTAAAGTAACATTTGCATTAAAAAAATTGTATATGTTTTTAAAATAAACTAAAAATTTATGTAATTTTAACAAAATTTATAAAAGATTTATATAATTTACTTTGTACACAAACTTTTCTGAAAGCAAAAAAAATTACTATATATTTTAATTTAATTTTTAAATTTTTTGACCAAAATACTATTTGTTAATCTAAATACATGTATATTTTCTTTTGTTTTAGTATAGATTTATGTAATTTACTCTAAATATTATTATTTTCAATATAATATGATTATCATTAAAGTATATGTAATCTTGTAACAAATATTCTAAACTTCCTGTATATGCGGTATGTAATTGGTTGCAATGAATATAGCATTAGGTATTTAGATCAAGACTTTATAAGAAATGACTACTTGCCTATTTGGAAATAGTTTTGTATGGTTAAATTTTATGACACACTTATATTCCAAACATGTACATATAGTTATTCATTTCATTATTCTTGCCCCTAAATAATTTTTTTATATAATTATTACTATAGTGGTAGGTAATCTTAAAGCAAATATTTTAAACTTCCTTTTTTTGTTATATGTATTTGGTCGCAATGAATATGGCACTTTTGGTTGGGCCAAAGCAACGAATATTGTAATATGTTATGACTTAAGACAAGAAATAACTATTTGGAAATAATTTAGTTATGGTTAAATTTTATAACATACTTAGGCTAAGAAATGAATATAAATTATTTTATAAACTCTTCAAAGGATGAAACCACATTTGCCAATACATTGGACATATAGATATTATATTGTATATGATTTGGATATTGTTGTAGTTTTTGACCTCTCTTAAAATATGTTTGAATTAAATAGAAGAAATGAAAATAAAAAAAAAAAGTTAATTATTTTAACTTAAACAAAACAAAATGCCCAAATTTTCTTCTCTTTCCCTTCATTCTCCTCCTCCAAGTCACACCTTTGTAGTAGCCCCCAAAAAAGAAAAAAATAGTCCTGTAGAAAGGTCATTTGAAAAAAAAAGTGTGTAAACAACTAGATAAAGAAAGATGATTTTTTAGTAACATTCAAGGAGAAATAGTAATACCGAAATCATGAAACATATTAAAAGTCCTTCCTTTTATAACAATGTATGAGCTAGAGTTGATGTGAAGTACCAGGAAATCGTATAAGAAGCCAGACAGCCCATGTTAACCATTTCTTTTAAGTATGAGAGACAATGTCCCTAATTTAAGCACAATACAATATATATTCTTTCATAAACGACCACCAAAGATGCCTTAAGCAATGAAGGTGGATTCAGATCATAAAAATATTAGTCCTGCGTGATAATACTCACTATTCCTTCAGCACAACTACCATCATTTCATTCCTATGTAACATTTAATCTACTAAGCATAAAACTTTCGCCTGCCTCTTGCAGCAAGACGGTGGAATGATACACCTCACCCTATGTCACTGTTGCCAACTTTCTCAAATAATTTTAGTTTCAGAGGGCTTCCAAAAATTTGCTCACTACTTCGTATATTCTTGGTTGAAAATACAGAACATGTCCAAGAATCTTCAATATCCATCCCTGGCCCTTCTTTAGTTAAAGTAGTTGCTTAAAAAAAAAATCCATTTCTGCATTGCAATTTGCAAAGATAAGCTGGCACCAAGAGAAACTTTCTGTAAGGAGGAAGCTTGAACAGATTTACACAAGTAGCTCATGTTGGTAACCGATCGAGAGCTTCCTTACCAGCAGCCCTACAAAAAAGGACATCACACAATTCCATTTGTTGTCATCTAAACTGTACAAAAAGAGGCAGGAAAATAAAGATATTTGAGTGGGCCATTTTGTGAAATCAATTGTTAGTGTTAGATATCAGCCCATAAATGCTGCAGCAGCATTCACTTTTGTATGCAAAACAAAGGTTCAAGATATCGGAATCCAAGCAATGGTCGTCATATAAAAGGCAACAAAACCCTAGATCTGTGCATATCTTACTTTTCTTCATGTTTTCCAATGAGAAGCCTTTGAGAACTTCCGAAAACATCTCAATCACATAATGTTCCCATCAGAAGAAATCATACATTAAAAAATCAATAGTCAATGAGATGAGGTTGTTGTTTATGGTTGATAAGGCCCAGGGCTGTTCTCATCATGACATCAAAATAATGGACAGAAAATACTAAGTACATATATTTTGAAATAGAACCTTGAAATGTAATCAGATGAATAATTGACATAATTATATAACATCCAAGACGCATAGGAAGATCCATCTAGGAAACTTTTCCATGCGTTCCCTCATTTATACATTGCCTAATAAAGCCCGCTATGATAGCCTCCCGCATAGTTGGTGTGTAGCCGCAGATCAACATCGAAGCTGTCGAGTGAACCTGATATCAGAAGCTGTGCAAAGCATTTATGTCAAGTAAGTGGAGCACCAAATCACAGCACCATACAATTACATACGTAAAATAATTTTGAAAAAAATGATGAGCAGACAAGACGACAAACAACTAACAAAAGTTCCAGCAAAATGAAAAGTTGATATTAGCAAATTTAGCTTTTTCGCCCAGTGTGACAGAAGCAACTTTGACTATTAGCTGTAGCACAAATGTTCTATTTGGAATATGCTGTTTAAAACAAGCTCACATGAAAAAGCGAAACGCATGGCTAGAGATCCTATTCGTAAATATCAAAGCAAGGAAAAAACAGAGGAATTAGGTCTGCGTATCTTCATGCAGGGGAACAAATCAAGAAACAATCGGACTGTATATCCCGCATATAATTTAGGCTTTCAACGAGCTCAAGGATTTGACGCTACAATAATTGGAAAACTAAGTGAGATAACACATTTGTGGTCAATTACTATCACCCGAAAAGGAACCAAAGCAATAAACAGCAACTGCAATGGCTTCCCAGCTTAAATGTACCGAAAAACCAAAAAAAGAAGCAGAACAGAAAAAGGGAAACATCAGCTGAAGTGGAGGCTAAAAACAAAGGTCAGCCAAAAAAGGGTACAGCAACAAAGGCAGGGAGACCAAGGCAAATTTTTTAGTCTATGCATTATGAGAATCATTAGAAACATAGTCTGCAACCACAGAGAACTTTCCCTTTTTAACAATGGGATTGGTATAAGACATATCCAAAAAAATGACAAACACCCTGTTGATGTAAAGATCCTCAACACTATCATGCAATAGTAGTATTATAAACATAAAAGGAAGTTCATACTGTTTTGGCTTCAGAAGAATCAGAACTAGCGCACTGAAGTTTGATCAATATTTATGAGGCACATAACCCTGAAGCAGTGGATGTACTACAACATGCAATTTCTTGAATATTGGAGAATGATGAATTAAGCAGTGGTCTATCAGAATGAAATATCCTCCTGCTTGGTTAACAAAGAATCCTGTGTTGATATAAAAGCCACCCAAGGGACACCAAAAACATCACACGAATCTTCAGAATTTGTGGTATATTCAGTCCAAACATGATACATAATTTCAAAAAACCAAGAGGAAATTGGGTTGGCCCCATCTATAGTAATTGCATAAAAGGACAGCTGTCATACACTGAGCTGTCACAGTGGATACAGTTGTTGATTTGAGAATACCCACTCATTCACAGTTTTTCTGTAAACTAAAATAACCATACACCACGAAAGAACCCACCAAAATCTGACTCCATTATGTAGTAATAACTAACTGTCTGATGGCAAATGAAGAGGACTTGCCGGTGAATCATTTTCTTCATCCTTGGCCTTTCTACTTCTACCACTTTTAGGAGAAATTTCTTTAGCATCAACTCTCTTTCTTTTGCAATTATACTTGGCTACAGGATCTGGCACCTCATTGGCCACTTCAAGTTCTCCTAACTGAAGTTTGCTGGCATCAGATTCTCCAGGTGAATCATTAAGCTTTTGAACTGAGGTTCCCTTGTCTTCATCTTTTGCAGCACCAATGTCATCATAGTCTACCTCTCCTCCATCTGCACCCTCACTTAACTCCAGAAAATCTTTGTTTTCTTCAGCCTCAGCTTTTAATGATTCAATCACACCCATCAACTCTCTATTAACCTGTCACACAAGTATGCCACCAGAGGAATTTAGAAACCAGTTATTAAGAAATTTCACACTTAAAACAATCATAAAGATCATCCCAAACAAGAATATAAGATGTTAAGAGCAAATTATGCATGACCCACCTGAAGGTTCTGAAGAAAATCAGAGATATCAGTAGGGCAAGAAGGGCATTTCATCACATTTTTTTGGGACCGAAGTGATCTTCCACCCCTGCTTCTGTCTCTCACAAAAGCCTGACCTGCAAATGCACCTTGCAAACATGACTTACAGAAATTATGAGCACAGGGTGTTGTCACTGGAGAAACCATAACCTGACTGCAAATAAGGCAACCAAATCCTGCATAAGGAAACAGAACAAAGTAAAAATAGAACATATTAAAAGATATCACTGAAGCTTACATGTGGAGCAAATAAACCATTTAACTGGAAAGGAGTAGGGACAAACTAAAGCTGCAGTAGAGAATAAGTTGACCAGCATAAAAGCTAGGCATAGAGATCATACCTTTCAATAATCTTTCCTTGATTGACATATTTTGGGCTTTTCTTATTTCTCTCCTTGACCTTTTCACCTCTTTGGGATCCATACTTCTTACGTGCCTTTGGCTGGGAGGTGGTGGTTTCTTCCACTTCCAACAAGATTCTTCCTCCTAAAAACACCATTAATTCATTATATATTCTCGAAGTTCTAACTATATGATAAGTATTCCAAATAGTATCATCTAGTAAGCAATTTTAAGAAGGAAGTTATTTTAAAAAGACAACAAAATGAATAGATATTTGAAGAGGCAAAATCCTAAAATATCACTCACATCAAAATCCCATGATGGACTCTCCTTCCGTTCTATTAAGCCTATAGCCTTTTTCAACTCAGGAATTATTGGCAATGGTCCGGGGCGATCACCATGATCATCACTTTATTACATGTAAGTTAATTTAGCAAGAGGAATTTCAAATAGCATCAGTGCATTTAAGTGAGCTACATAACACATACCTTGTCCAAGGGGCAGGTTCATTGTCACATCTAACAAATAAATACCGACAAACTTTGAAGCCCTATTTAAGAATATGTCTTCAGAAAAAGTTGCATAAAATCAAGAACCAAAAGACAGGCAATAAAAGAATACGGATATCACACATCTACCTGCAATCCCAGTTTTTGCCAACACTTTTCAATTCTATAAACACCATCATATCGTAATCCTTTCTCAGGGGCATATGAGGATCGCTTCTCTTTGTGAGATCTGCTCATTTAAGAGATTACACATAAAGCTCACCAAGCATGGATTAAGGCTTAATAAAATGTATCATCGAAACTCTCAAGGTTAAGCGCACTTTAATCAAGTAAGTCAATCATACAATAAATTCAACATCATGACCAAAGAGTTGGTAAAGAAAAAATCAAATTGCATGACCCACCACTCCAAAGGTCAATTTGCTAAATGTCACTAATTTAGGAAATCAAAATAGATATACATGAGAGGAAAAAAAAAAAAACAACAACAACAATATTGAGATCACCTAAACCAAAGAATTTACAGAGGGTCAAGAGCACCTTCTCAAATATAAGCTTCCAAAGATAGATGGACAAAAAAGTGCCATTTTGAATGTAGATGCTTACCTTACAACTCGAACCGGATAACCTTTTAAACAACTAACTTTGAGAGCTAAATTGGACTTTTCAAACTTTTGATCAAACGATTGTGTCTTATTTGTCCTTTTGTTTCCACTCAAGTCTCTACCGCCACTGCAACAATGGACACGTTAGCAAATTCAACAACAACTCAACAGATAATGAGGAAATATGAATCCAAAGTTACAAAAAAGACCTACGAATAAGAATATAACATTAATTCAAACATGACCAAGATGAAAATCAGAAGAATAAAAGCAGCAATTAAAAAAAAAACCCAAAATTGAAGCAGCATTAGAGTTTAGCAACCATGGATTAGCAAGATCACAACAATAATTTATCAGCAAAAACCAAGACCAGTGAGAACCCATAAGTTAAAACAGCAAAACTAAATAGGGTAATGGGCAAACAGTTTCAATACAGAGCCGTGTCAAGATGAAAATGAAAACAATATAACAATCCAAGAACCTTTTACAAACCTTCCTGTATAAAGAAAATACTCTCCATGATCCTCATCATCAACATAACCACCAGAAAGAACTACTGATTGTGCACCATAGTTTGACTGTCCAGCAATACCACTAACATGAGGGAAGTGAGCACCCCATTGCCGGCATTCAAGCCTATCTTCCCAATATTCACCAACCAGCACACCTTGATTCCTCACTGGATCATTCTCAGCCAGGATTGGACCAAAATGATCCTGAGGCACAGTTACAAAAATCTTTCCACTTGCTGCATTTGATTTGCCTTTCCTTTGGGCCCGCTCCGTAGTATATGCCTTCTCTGGTCTATCTTGGTTATGTACAAAATGGTAAACTTTAGAGGTCTCTCCTGTACCAATGTTTTTGGATACTTTTGCCATACGAATAGCAATAACAAGTGCAGAATTGATGCGTGGCTGGCTTGCCATTTTGGAAGGGATAGTGCTACGACACTTTGCACATGTTAGTTTTCCTTGCCCGATCCATTTCTGAAAGCATTTTAGGCAGAAATTGTGGCCACATGGAGTCTGAAGGAGGACATTCAATTAGATCCCTTATTAGTCTATTGAAATATAATAATATGCTAATTATTTCAAGAATGGTACAAGATGACACAATATAAATGGATGCCAAAGAACTAAGCTGACCGCAAGAGCTTTAAGATCATTTGCTTTCTTTGCTTAAGAATCTCAAGCACCAGTAAACAGATGAAATGATAAATAGGCACACAACAAAAATCTACATTGCAAGTGCAGGCTCGTCTATACTCAAGTTCTCTTGACCAGGTTGGTAGAATCATAAAATATAATTGCACAACGTCATAAGCCAGCAGCAGCTCCATCAAAGTAAATTCTAAGATAAAGGTAGACTATGTACTTAAAGGCTAGCATCTGCTGAAAAGAAAGATGCAGCCACATTGAAACCCATCTATTCAATTCATCAACAAGATACGGCTAAAATTGACAGAGTGCGTTGAGCTTGAGCCAAACGACAATAATAAAAGAAAAGCTATCATTTTAAGCTTGAACAGTTGAAGTTAAAAACTTTTAATAATCTTCAACTGCTATTAATGATATTTAATCAACTAATAATTGAATAGATGGGAGCGCCAGCACAAGAAGTAAACAAGTAATTGGTCGGTGCCTGTAACCGAAAATAGGGAAGAAATGTCATTCCATTTATGACGAGGAGATCGATTAATGCAAGCAAAACAACAACAAAAATGAAATTTAAAAAGGGAACTGGGAAGGGTGCATGAGAGGTACATACAGTAGAATTTCAGCCAAACATAACTTTATCGCCATTAAATGCAAGAAAGCCAACAAAATAGATGTCGAACCGGTCGGAGGCATAAATGAGCGTAAGGGTGCATGAGAGGTACATACAGTAGAATTTAACCAAACGTAACTATATCGCCATTGAAAGCAAGAGAGCCAACAAAATAGATGTCGCACTGATCGGGGACATAAATGAACGTAATTTGGGATAGAAGTTGGCCACTAAACTTATAACAACAAGGGCAAACCTAAAAACATGGAAAAAAAAATTGGCAACGAAAAAAAAAGAGGATGGAAGGTTATTTTGAATGCTCGCTATAAATTCACAATCAAATCATTCAAATCAAGAGAAAAAAGAAAACGTTCCACACCTGAAATATAAAATTTCTGGTTCAGGTCAAATGGAACAAGCACGAAATAATTGGCAAATAAAAAGAGTTGACGATGACAATGTTGACTAAGAAAACAGAAAAGAGAATAAAGAATAATTTGGATCACTGCAGATGTAAAAACAGAATTATTTGCTGTTCATGGAGTATCAGACTGAAGTCAAAGTTACCGTCACGGGCCTCTCGGGTAGCTGCATACAGAAGGAGCAGTTCAGAGTCCCACTAAGAATATCCAACACGTCCTTCCCTTCGCCTTCTACCCTGTTCTTCACTCCATCCTCGTCTTCCTCCGACCCAGCCTTTCCGCTCATGAGCTGTTGACGTTTCTTGGCCTTCTCCAGCTCCGTCAGAGAAGCATCAGCCTCAATCGCACGAATCGCAGCCATCAAGTCGCCGGCTCCATCGTGTAAGACCTTGCCGAGGGCCACCGGAGGAAGATCGGAAGGTGGGGTAGAGCAATCAGGGCATTCCCACTGAAGTGTCTCCGCCATCGTTGCCGGAGGGTTAGAGAGACAGCTGACATGCCATTGGGTAGCACAGGTTTTGCACGTCAACTTCTCTTCCTCCGCGGGCTTCGTCTTGCAGATCATACAGACAGTGTCACAATCGCAAGGGAGTTGACTAACGTGCGCCATTGGTGAAAGCAGACAAGCTGGAGAAGGTGAGATTGACAATGAATAGCGATTAGCGAAGAGACCCTGAGCTCTTGAGTTCTTGAGTACCTATTGGTTCATGTACAGTACGGGGGAGTGCGAGCGTGACTGAACGGGAAGGAACCGCGGGTTTTGAAGGGAATTGAATTTCAGGGGAAATCAAGTGTGGACAGGTTCACGTGAGCATGCATATGTTTTAACCAATGATTGGACATGACTGTAGAAGTCAAATTTGAGGGAATCTATTTTCTTAATCAATCAATAAAATGAAGTTATCAATTGCGCCAAACAAAAAATTATCCATTAATTTTAGTAAGTCCCGCAAATACAGATATAGTTATTTCTTGATCTTATTATTCTTGTCACCAAATAATAATTTATATAATTGTTCTTAAAATATAGGTAATCTTAAAAACAAATATTTTGAACTTTCATTTTCTGTTATATGTATTTGGTTGCAACGGGCATAGTTTTTTTTTTTTTTTGGCCAAAGCAATGAACATGTATTAACAGGTCATTTAATACATAGAATAAAAAATATATAATTTTATAAATAGGAAAATACTTTTGTCTCTTTACTTTATTTAAATTTAAAAAATAGATATTATTAAATGATAATAAATAATCATTACAAGAATATAATAAAATTGCACAAAATTATGTTGAGGGAATCTCTTTAGTTTATACAAAATCAAATGTCCCAAGCATAACTTTTGATAAGAAATGACTATTTGAAAATAATTTTGCTATGGTTAAACTTTATGACACAGTTATGCCAAGAAATGAATATAAATTACATTGAAAACTCTTACGATGATGAAACCACATTTGCTAATACATTAGACATACATGGTACATTGATATTATATTGCATACCATTTTGAATATTGTGGTAGATTTTGATAAGTATTTCATCTTAATATTAAAAAAAGTTATCGGATTACATCTTACATAGTAAAAATTATTGAATCAAGTAGAGACATTTCTTTTTAATTTTTTTAAAGATAAGTTTAGCCCTTTTTTCTTAGGTAATACAACGAATGTATCAAAATAATGATATGAAATATAGTAATATTCGTAGGGAGACATCTAGTAGTGAAGCTCCTGAATTTTCACCACCAAAGTTTGAGGTTATTAGACATGTTTGTTAATCAAAAGCTTTTGAAAGTAGCTACAATTCGATTTATGTCCATCCAAATGATCTTCAAGTTCTGGGCTATGACAAATCTCTGGTTCATAAGAGAAAGAAATTTTTTGTCACTAAAAGGAAGTGCTGAAGTGATAGGTCCCCTGCAATATTATAATTAAAAAGCCATAGTAAAGTTTTCCTTATAGCCTCATAAGATGCCATTTTCCTATCTCTTCTTGTATAGTCTTTCCAACAAATGGTTTTAATTTGGTAAGTACTAAGAAAAATGGAAGCTTTGATAACGATGATAGAGTTGTTATATTCTTAAGGTATCTTTGATAATGGTTCATCCTTCCTTATATTACCATTCTTTCTGATTTTACTTTACCTTTTTAGTATGTTTGCCATTAGTGTCATCTTCTTTAACTATAGTGTTCCATGCTATGGTAGTCCCATTTATCATAGATTTTATTTTGAGGATTATCAAAGATGAGTCCTATTGAATATTTACATGAATAGCCTTGTTATGAGCATCATAAATTAAGTTAAGAGAGACTATTATAGTTTTGGCAAGGAAGAACCAATAATCACCTCTACAATGTCATTGTCCATCCATTCTTGAAGCCACATCTTGATGTTTCATGTTGGTAGCACATCTATTCTAACCATTAATGGAGATGCATGCCAAATAGCCCTTGTTAAACCATAGAGCATGAAGATTCTAACCATTGAAGTTTCATTGTTAGAATGGAAAAAAAGGCAAGAATTGTTTACTTGAAGGTGGTGCTGGAAGAGGATTTTTAAGGTGGAAATTGCTTCTTGCATTACTTTTCATGTGAGTAGGATTATTTTTATTGGGAGTTCAATCTTTCATAGGGTTTCCCATATTCTAGTACAATTGTCTTGATGGATTGCTCTTCCTTCTTAAGACTTACATATATCTTTGGTTGAATACCTACCCTTATTGTTACCATTCTAAAGCAAGGAGAATTCCCTTTTGAAAGGTTGAAAAAACTAATTAGAGAATCAAGTTCTTTGTCTGGTTAGAGCATAAGACATCAAGCTTTGATAAGTCTTAATCAAATCTATTATGTAAGATAAGATCTATAACTATATTGATTTGGTGATACAGGCCTGTAATCTTAGCCTTATTAATGTTAGGATTAGCATGAAAATCTAATAAGTTATATTAGATAGGGCTCTATGTATGTGTGAGAGAATATTGGGGGGAGAAAGATACGAGGAAAGGAAATGTATAAAGAGATAACAAACATAAAAAGAAATAATGAAAGACAAAAAGAAATTAGACTTTGGGATCATAAAAAATAACATATATAGAGAGAGAGAGAGAGAGAGAGAGAGAGAGAGAGAGAGAGAAGAGAGAAAGATGGAAAAAATAGGAGAAGTAAAGTAATCCTTTTGGGGGTGGGGTGGGGTGGGGTAGGGTTGAGAGAGAATTATAAGAATGGGAAGGAAGAAGAATATTTTAAAATAATAATATTATTATTATTAATTAGGTATCAAGGTGGAGAACACATACTAATAAATCATCTCTTAGTGGATCTATTGAAGAGAGAAAAAAATATGGAGGTGAGGCCCATATGGGTCATGTCTCTTTTTTTTTTCCCATAAAATCATTTTTTAAACTAAAAAAGATTTTGGTTTAAAATATATACTCTATTTGGTTGGAGGATGTAATGGTGAAAGGAATGTAAAATATGAGTAGATGAAGGTAGGTAAGATAAAAAATGATTATTTTATCCTTATTTTTAAAAAGGTGATTTAATACAGAGAATAATAAGTATAAGGGTATAGTAAATATTATACAAGTTATGTAAAAAGAATACCTTCATGAAGCACCCAACTAAATGAAGTCATAGATGATAACATAAAAAAAAAAAAAAATTTAAAGAATCTTCATGGATAATTTCCAAAAATATGACAAAAAGTGATTTTCCTTTTTTGAAATCCCAAAGTGTTGCATGTGTAAGTAGGATAATAGTCAAAATAATTAATATAATGACTGATTCTCCTTTCTAAACATCTCATCTCTCCATATAATTAAATTTGTCAGCGCATTTAGCAAAAGGAGAGAAAATTAGATTAAGCATATTTGGTAGCTATAAATAAGCATTCTTAGTGAAAGAAGATTTTAGCATCTTATGGGAGAGAAGTTTCATTCACATAAGAGATAGGAGGGGAGCTTTTTCATAAGAATAATTTATGGCATGTTGAATTTGCCCCATTCATCATTAACTCCAAGACAAGCTCTTTTAACACCATATTCCTCTTTTATTATTATTATTTTCTATCTTAACTAAAAATAACAACAAAGTAGCCATAAATAGTAAAATAGAAAATATAGATATGATTGTATAAAAAATTTTAGTGCAACATTATTACTCTTTCCTTTGTGATGGATAATCACTATTTTTTGTTATTACGACAATATTAACATTAAAAAAAAATTATTATTATTTATTTTATTAGTAAATGAAAAAAATATTTTTGAACTAAAAAATGAATATCTTATTATGTTTTACCAAAAAATAAATATTTTTATATTTTTATACTAAGGCTATTATTATTTGTTAAATTTTTTATTCCTATATTGTTTTTATTTTATCAAGTAGACAAATAAAAAATATTGTTATTTCTTTTTATATCATTCCAAATATATTTAAGATTTTATTTCATTCTCATTTTACCTATCATTTTTATTTTTTTGAAAAATCTTTTCAATTTGTGAAACTTGCCCTTAACTCTTGTGTTTGTGTTTCCACTTTGATCATACTTTTTAGAATTAGACCGAATTGATTGGTTTAACTAGGAACTGAACGCAATTCAATTAGTTCAAAATACTCATTTGTCAAAAATTTGATAAAAAATTAAAACAGTTAAAAGTGGGTTGAATTGATCATTAAAGTTTTTTTCTATAAAATAAAATAATTCATCTTGAATAAATTAAAAAAAAAACTAAAAATAGAAGGTACTAGAAGAAAAAATAGGTTGAAATATAAAGAAATTAATATATATATATATATATATATATATATATATAAAAGAAACAAAAAGGTGCATATTTATTTATTTTCAGTGTTTGTTCTCTATTATACCCCATCTTCTAATAGTATTTATCCCAAATATTAAAGTATTTGGCCAAAATTACTACTTACATTTTTTTTAATTTGTTAATTATAAATAGAATGATAATATAATTTGAGAATTTTAAAAGTTTAATATTAAATACGCTTAACTTTTAATTATAGGTAGTTTTTATTTTTCAACTAAAAAATAATTTTTTAAATATTTTAACAAATATTGAATTAGTAATCATTTACTAACATTTTATTTTTTATATTAGAATTTTAATATATATAATTTTAAAAATCTATATTAAAATTGATATATTTGTCAATTTAATAATTAGTTCAATTTTAAAAATATTAATCTAGATATAACTATATACTAGTCCAAAGACCAAAAAATAGTTAAAATTGGTGGCCAATCAGAGACTTGTTTTAGAGAGAGAGAGAGAGAGAGGAGCTGATTTATTGCCTTTGTGAGAGAGAGTGAATATATATATATATATTCTTCATTCTCAAAGTCTCATTTTTTCTTTTCTTTTTAATTTTATTTTTCTCTTTCCTCGAGTCTCCTCTCCTCCATGTAATTAATTCTTTTTCTCACAAAGGCTAACCTAGCCTAACCTGTCAAATTTTTATATTAATCTCAACTTCAATAAAAAAAAAATTAAAGTTAAGGCTAAGGCACAACTATAACATAGCAGGTGTAATAGCTTGATAAATATGAATTCTTTCAATTAAGTAAGTAATAAAGTATCTTTTAAATAAAAAAAGAGTGATGTAAAAAGTGGAAGTATGTATAAAATTTATTTTTATTTTATCTCTCTATTAAAAAATAACTTTATTATTTATTCATTTAAGAACATCCAAAATGGTATAAGCAATAGTAAAATGGATATACTTTATAAAGCTCTCAAAAGGCTGGCTAGCCAAAAAAAAAAAGGTTTAAAATTAAATTTTTAGTTATTTAACTATTGTTTAAAAAGAAATTTTAAAAATATATTATTAATTAATGGGTTAAAGGTTATGCACTATCTATGAGAACCAAATAATGATAATTACATTAATTTATAATATCTTTTGCATTTAGGAATCTAGGATTTGTGATCAAGAGTTTATAATAATTTATTAATAAGGTAGGATATTACATTTTTCTGCTTGAGCTTTTGGACATCTTGTATAATATTTTAGTGAGATCTCCTTAGTTAGTGTTTGGTTTAACTAAGGGAAGGGATTTTAATAGAGGGGAAGGGAGGGGTTTTAATGATATCTTATTTAGTTGATTTGAAGGGGAAGGATTTTAATGAAATATTGTTTGGTTAAGAAGGGGAGATAAAATTAAATGGACAATTATATTCCTATGATATTAGAATTAATTTTTTTTGTTTTAAGATATTTTTATAAAAAAATCTTTTTCTTGCTTTTTATTGTAGAAAATAATTTTTTTATTTTTATTCAAAAAATATTTTTTATTTTCATAAAAAATTATCTTGAATGCCATTAAAAAAAATAAAATCTGTATTATGTTTTAAGTAAAAGTAAAAGTAGGAGTAATTTAGTTAAATGAAACTAAAAATTTTTTCTCCCCTTCAAAAAATTCCACTTCAAAAATCTCTAATTTTTTCATATCAAATAAGGGGAGGCTCCCCTCCCCTTGAAAACCCTTCAACTAAACCATGCCTTAATGGTATTTAGTTGAATTAGTACTCTTTAGGTTTATTCGGATTTATTTCGCTTGCCTATATAAGAAATATTGTCAATTGTCCCGAAAAACTGTGGACTGTTCGATTTTTATTATTGGTATTTTGATTTTCTTTTATCGTCATGTTTCAATAGCCATTTTATCAGAGGAAGGTTCATTTTATGCCCATACTGTCGTCTGTTCAGATTTAATACAGTGCAACATAAAGCAAGAGAGAAGCCCCGGTAGCGTGCACTAAAGTCCAATGGATATGTTCGAAGCCCGAACTTGAAGCAATGGACTATCTACATATGCATTTTCATAAATGTTAGGGTTTTGAATTAAGCAGAGACATATCATAATTAAATTAGGAGTAAATTATTTTTTTAGGAACGGTTATATTAATTTGAAGAAATATACACAGACTTTTTATAAAAGGAAGAAATGACCAAAATATTTTCAATAATAATATTACTTTTTTAGTAAAAATATATATTTTTCAAACTTTTATTTTAATATTATTTATTTTGTATTCAAAATTATAAAATTTAACTTATTATAAAATTTTATTAAATTTATTGCAATGTATATATTTATATATTGGAGAAACCTTATGTATTTTTATGTTTTGATATTAGGTTTTTTAATAATAATATAATAAATGTATAAATTTTGTTAACAATTGTATAATTTTTACATCTCAACATTACATGATTAAGTCTTTTAAAATAATTTTTACATATCATATTTTATTGAAGAATCTAAATATATATAAATTATACCTAAGTCTAATTCTTATAATAATAAATAATGGATATAAGAATATTTTGATCAAGATAGAAATGATTATAATTTATTGCTTTATTGCAAAAAAAGGCGCAACACCTTTTTTTCACTTAAAAAAAATGTCAAAAGGAAGAATGATTTACTCTTCAACTAATTACCCCTCTACTTGGTTAACAAAGCAGAATCCTATGGTGATATTCACGGCGGGAGAGGGACACCAGAACATCATCACATGAATCTCGAGAATTCATGTGATATGTTGTGTCCAAACACGCTACATAGTTTAAAAAAATCAAAGGGAAATCGTTGAGCATCGTGAAAATACGGCCATTGAACCTAAGCTATAGCTACAAGGTTGAGTCACAACTCTTATTTCAAACAACCCAGTTGAATCAGGTTTAGTTCCATCCAGCATTTGTCATGCCTTGAAAAACCGAGAAGGCATTCACACAATTTATAGTTATTTCTTGTTTGTAGTTCGTATAACTAACATGAATTTACTGTAGCCAAACAAAAAATCCCAGCGTATATTTTGCTTCAAGGATCATACAAAAAGTCAGGAAAGATCCTGTCAAAGCGTGAGTTTTTACAAAATCAATTTATAATATAGATATATATACATTTAAACAGAAATTGATAAGAATATATATATATATATATATATATATATATAAACATATACAAGACATTGCTATTCTCACTATACCATCTGATAATTTGTAGTCTCCTGTAGTTTCCTATGCCGCTGACCAGTGAGCGATCCTCTGGTAGTATCGAACCTAAATAAATGGTCAAAAGCAGTCTCCCTTCAGCTCAAATCAAAGCCAGCATCAGCATTTATGGCATATAGTAATTTGGTTTCCAATTGCTCCTTGCTGCACCATCAAAACGTGATTGAAAATTGAGTATGCTTGTCAGGGAAAATAGTTAAATGAAAATCCGAAGAAAATTATTAAATCAAACAAACCGGGGATGAAAGATGGCAACCAAAAGGAGATGAGATAAGAGTCTACAATCCCAAAGAAAGGTCATAAAAAACGAATGTGTGTCACGATTAGGTAAAGAAAGATGGCTTTTGAGGAACTTTCAAGGAGAAAAACTAATACCGAAGTATTAAAACATAATAAATGTCCTTCCTTTTACGGGAAAAATGCAAAGAACTATGGCCTTGACAATGTTCAAGCCAGAATTGATGTGAAATACAAAGAAACCAAATAAGAAGCCATACAGCCCATGGTAACCATATCTTTTCAGTCTATATCTGGAGATTAAGCACAAATATAATATATAATCTTTTTCATAAAGGACCACGCAAAGATGTCTTAAGCAATGAAGGTTTATTCAGATCATAAAAATATAAGTCCCGCCACAATAGTACTCCACTATTCCTTCTGTACAACTGCCATCATTTCATTCCAATGAATTATTTAATCCACTGGGCATAAAACTTGGATTTGGATCCTCTGCAGTAGCTTCAGGTAAAATTGTCGATGTTGAACACAATATATCGGTACTAAATTCACGTTTCTCATTTATATTAATGGTACTACTTTGTATTCAATATCAATAACTTTACCTATAATTATTGCAGAGGATTCAGATCCATAAAACTTACTCCTGCCTCACCCTATGTCACTGTTGTCAACTTTCTCAAATAATTTTAGTTTCAGAAGGCATCCAGAAATTTGTTCACTGTTCCATATACTCATAGCTGAAAATAAAGAACATGTTCCGAAATCTCCAATATCCATCTCTAGCCCTTCTTCAGTTGAAGTAGTTGTTAAATAAAAATCCATTTCTGCATTGCAAAGATAAGCTAGCACCAAGACAAACCTTCTGTAAGGAGGGAGCTTGAGCAAATTCATACAAGTAGCTGATGTTGGTAACCGATCAAGGGCTTCCTCAGAAGCACTACCAGCAGCCCTACAAAAAGGACATCAGACAATTCCATTTTTTGTCATCTAAACTATACAAAAAGAGGCAGGAAAATAAAGATATTTGAGTGGGCCATTTTGTGAAATTAGTTGTCAATATTAGATATCAACACATAATGCTGCAGCAGCATTCACCTTTGTATGCAAAACAAAGGTTCAAGATATCGGAATCCAAGCAATGGTCCACGTGAGCAACCTGTCACAAACCTGTAGAGTATAATACATTTATAATTCATACTGACATTCGTCACATAAAAGGACAACAAAATCCCAGATCTATGCATATCTTACTTCAAAAATTTCTTCTTGTTTTCCAGTGAAAAGCCTTTGAGAACTTCCCAGCACATCTCAATCACATAATGTTCCTATCAGAAGAAATCATACATTAAAAATCAATAGTCAATAAGATTAAATTGTTGTTTAAGGCTGATAAGGTGTCGGGCTGTTCTCATCATGACATCAAACAATAAGACCCCACCAATATTTAGACTGGGCTAGAAACGAAAGTATATAATGCAACAAGATCCACAAATACTCATGTAATTCCTGTTGCAATTGATTTTAAATGAAGCAATCAACTTGTTTAGTTGGTCCAGAAGTCTATCTGCCCCACACCCCCGGGAGCCCCCCCCCCCCCCCCCCAAACAAAAAAAGGAAAAAAAAAAAAAGCAATTAATATCATGGATTTATGGACATTTGTACGACATACACATTCTTTGTAATAAGAATAATGGATGGAAAATATAAAATATATATTTTCAAATATAATCTTGAAATAAAGTCAGATGAATAATTAACATAAATTATATAACATCAAAGATGCATGAGAAGATCAATCTAGGAAACTTTTCCACGCTATATTGCTATATTGCCTGCTAAGGCACTTACACTATGATAGCCTCCCGCATAGTTGGTGTGCAGCCGCAGATCATCAACATCCAAGCTGTCAAGTGAACCTGATATCAGAAGCTGTGGAAAGCAATTATGTTAAGTGGGGTACTAAATCACAATACCGTACAGTTACATACGTAAAAGAATTTCTGGAGAATACCAAGGAAAGGTCACATCCCAAGAGAAAAAAAAGTAATGAGTACACAAAAGACATAAAAAAGCTAACGAAAGTTCCAGCAAAATAAAATGTTG
Source organism: Erythrophleum fordii (assembly GCA_032878935.1). Taxonomy (NCBI): domain Eukaryota; kingdom Viridiplantae; phylum Streptophyta; class Magnoliopsida; order Fabales; family Fabaceae; genus Erythrophleum; species Erythrophleum fordii. The sequence goes on from JAVQMF010000054.1 coordinate 48,947,010, forward strand.
ATATTAGCAAATGAAGCATTTCTGCCAAGGGGAATGAAGTCTGGATATCTTCATGCAGGGGAACAAACCAAGAATCAATCATACTGTGTATCATGCATATAATTCAAGCCTTCAAGTGGCACAAGGATATAATGCAACAATAGCTGGAAAACAAAGTGAGATAGTGCATTCATGCTCAATTACCATCACCAAAAAAAGGGACCCAAAGCAATAAACAGCAACTGCAATGGCTTCTGAACTTAAGCGTACCAAAAAAGGAAAAAGAGAAGAAAGCAGAACAAAAAAAGGGAAACATCAGCAGAAGCTACAAACAAAGGTCACTCCATGAAGGGTACAGCAGCAATGACAATGAGCCCAAGGAAAACTTTTTAGTCTATACATAATGAGAATCATTAGAAACATAGTCCACAACCACAGGAGATATAAGACATATTGGAAAAAATGACAAACATCCTGATGTTGTAATAAGGATCCTCAACACCATCATGCAATGGTAGTATTATAAACTAAAGTATGATGTGTAAAAAAACATGCATTCCATGTCCCAAAAGACCAAATTACCTGAAGTTCATGCTCATTAAACATATCGATCCAATCCTTCTGTATAAGTTGCTGAAATCCCCTCAAGAAATGGGAACTTTGTTGACGTATCTGAAAAAATTATTTTTGTCAAGCAATTAAAACAATAATTCATTTCCAGTCCAAGACACAATGCAAACTATGATTATCACTTCACCTGAAAATTTAGGCGGTGATTGGCTACAAGATGAATAAATGTGATGACATTCTCATTCGTGACACGCAGGTTCCTTCCTCCAGGAAGCAGCTCCTCTTCTGTTTGCTCTCCATATTCATTATTTACTATGACAAAGTATAGTTCCAAGCCCGAAATGTCACCATCATAGTGCTGTCAAGCAAATGTTAAATCACCCAAAAAAAAAAAAAAAATCAGCCTCAGAGCAAAAGTTAAAAATTTGAAAGTAATTTAGAAAATAGAGGATGCCCCACAAATTAATCTACCTCCTTCCTGTTTCCCCAACACCTGTGTTACTACATCTCACTCCAGCCAAAACCCGAAGAGTGTGAGAGTGAGTGTGTGTGTGTGATTTGCAATGCAAAAACACCATTTATTTTCAATGCCTCAAAATATGTTCAAGATGGGGTAATAACATAAATGCTAACGAGGAAGAAAAAAGAAACAAACAGGGCAACATTGGACTTTTAAAGACCTCATAAAAGGTTCAAGAAATCCACATTCAGAATCGGAATCAGAAATATATAGACAATTTATATTAAAAAAGAAAAAGAAAAAGAAAAAGAGATCCATTTAGAATGACAAAAAGCAATAACAAGAAGTATTTATTGTTTATCCTAATAATAGAAGGGAGCATGAGCAAGGACAAGGTCTTTAGCGGACTCCAATGAACAATCACCACTCAGAAGGCTGAAAGTAATTTATTCGCTAGGTAAGCAAAGTTCACAGCCATACAAACCCCCTTCTCCTCTTTTATTATGCAAGGTTCCAATACAAGATAAGACTATCAAATTCCATCAAGGATAATCTTTATACAGACATAAAATAAATGACCATTTGGCATGCAAAACACCATGCGATTTGATTATTCTAATTGTAACAAGTTCACTTCACTAAAAGTTCATCAAATGATAAGAATGGGTTCAATCAATATGTTTACTTGGTTTCAGGTTAGGTACCTGCCAGGACACATAGCCTGAGTGCCAACCAGACAACTTTTGGAAAGGCTGGAGGATGGGCCTCAGGCACCTTGACTTTGAAGGTTTATAAGGCAATAGAATAGAAGTTCAAAACACAGCTTTCTACCAAGGGATTCAATGCAAGCTAACCAATTTCCAACTTAAATTATAAAATAAAATCAAGGACGGAAGCACAAAACACAGAAAATGATATGGAAACATCTACATAGCAAAATCCTAAACAAAGGCATGACACAGAATTAACATGAAAAAAATTTAGCATGCCAGTGCATATGAACAGATATATAAAAATTCCTAATATGCACGTGTGTGTGTGACTTTTTTAATCCAGATATGTCTAACATATTTTAGAAGCACATTGGACATATGACCAAGTGCTGAAATTTAATATTTTTTTTTTACATAGAAGCAGAAGTACTATAATATTGCAATGTAGGTGCCATATTGAGTGCCAGTGTCCAATATGAGTCAAACCACTCCTCTCTTGGAGAAGTGGGTGACTTACAAATTGGATTAGACAAGTTGCACAGGGAAGGAAACACAGAGAGAGAATTCATGTGTTTCAATACCATCTGAAAAGGGAGTAATAATTATCGGCTATGGAAGACGTTAGAGATTATTATAAAAACTATGAATGGACTTTCACTTAATAGCTTCAGCTTCTAAGTTGAATCAGTCTTTAACATGATATCAAAACCTCTATATCCAAGACACATTGGTATCATTGGAGATATCTAATCCCCCCCCCCCCTTTTTTTCTTTAGTTGTTTCTACATCTCTTGCACCTTGCCTTAATCAGGTTCCTTCCTTGAGGTTACACTCAGAAAGGCCTGTGAAATAATATGCCTTTGACTTTAATAAATATGATAATACAGATGTCAACAGAAAATTTGTCTGGGTCCATGTTTCCCCACCACAGAACCTCCACAAGCCCCTCCCTGCAAGCAAAGGCACAAAGAAAGAGAGCATGTATTGACAGCTCAAATTTCTGTACATTCCATTTTCATAGAAAACTCTCCACATGATGATAATAAAAAAGAAGAAAATTTCCCATGTCCACTAATGGCTGCATCAGACAGTTGATTTATACCGCACCAAAATCTCACTACTTGCCAAGAAAGCAGTAGATGTAAATTGATTCCTAATCAGAGTCAGACTAGTTTTAACCTATCAGTTTCTTCTTTTGATTATATCGTTAACACTAAAAAGCATAAGAATTGCCTTGAGGCTGAGGTAGATGCAAGAAAATTAAACCAAAGAAGTGACATTACCTTCAGAAAGATAAGGTGACGATATAACTCTGGGTCCAAGGAAGGCAAGTCATTTAAATAGTTGTACCTGATATAAGGGGGAAAAAGTTTAAGAAAGCAAGAACAATAGCATCCAGCTGTTCCATGCCATGATACAATTAATTCACCAGAGTGCATATCACATGATGCAGTCAAAGCCAATAAATTTTTATAGCTTTTCCATTGTCTCATTGACTTTTGGGCTTTGTCATTTCTACACTTAATTTAACAATTCTTAGTCTATTTATTTCTCCTTTAAATGTTATCTACTTTGGGTATAGGAAAAGCAGCACTCATATATGCAGCAATCGACCTTCAGATTCTTCTCCTTGTATAATTTCTCTGTATTTGCGTTTACTCCTTTGTCCATTCATAAATAAATTTGCCATCTAAACTATGTTCTCTGATTAGTTCTTAATGTACAAAATGGTCCGGAGTTAGATTAACCATCTGCCTTTCCTACTTTCTTGAAAGGAGCTCATGATAGTGCTGTGATTCCAGCTGCTTGGAGCATTTACAGGAAAGCTACCAAGTCTAATTTTTTAATCAGTAAAAAGCAGCTGCAAGCAAGTAAATTAATGTGTGGCAATCCAGGAATTGAGCATGGGACAACTTTAATTGTCAGTTAACAAACTACCAAAAGCAGATTAAAAGATTCCTTAAATCTTACTTTTGTTTCAATTTGCTCAAGAAGAATGTAGCAAATGGTATATCAACTAGAATCCCTTCAAACATAGCCTGCAAATTTAACCGATTAGTAAAGTCCCAATTACAAACTTACAACACTGAACTAGGATGCACCTCAATCAAATTTCTTAATGAAAACAGGGAAAAAATTTGTAGCCTATATTCAATTATTGGATCAAAAGCCTTTTCATTAAAATAAATAAATAAATAAATAATGAAAGAAAACAATACCTTCGCAAGAAGAGCTCCAAGAAAGTGGAAAAATTGGAGATGTTGTTCATGAATCATTCCTGATCCAGGATTAGGGTAAAGCAAGTGATCTGCTGTTTCCTGGATTCATTGATAGTAAGCAAGCCCGAAATCCATAAATCATAAGGCACAGATATAAGCAAGGCAAAAGCAAGAGAATATGCTGAAGTAACTTCCGGTTAGACATTTCCAAATGCTTGTTTATTTTACAATATCATTATCAACATAATAGCATAATATTATAAAACTACATTAACAATCACAAGGTTGTTCATATATGTTCTTAACTAACCACTAGGATTAACTCACTGAAAAAGTTTTACTTTAAACCACCAAATGGCAACCACATTTTCCCAAATGCTTCAATAAACTTGGAATATGTGCAGTATGCCAACATAACTAAACCTCTTTCAACCATAAGGTTGTTAGTCAATTAGCTTATATATGGTGCTCACGTAAGGCTAAAGCAATGACAAAGCTCTTCACATGAAGCATAAATGATATCAAAATATACAACCTTAAACAACCCATACTGCACATCAAATGCAGCCCGTGTGATGTTCTCCATAAAATCTTTAAAAATTCCACCACCATCAATTCCAGCCTCCTCCACTCCAAATTCATTGACAAAAGTCACACGAATCTGCAAAACAGCTCAATCAATAACTCCTTGTGTAAAAGAAGCACTTATTAGTTGGCTCTGAAGACCAGAAAACAGGAAATGACTACTAAGTGTGAAGATAGGCCTAAAGGCAGAGACATTACCAATCCTCGAAGGTCATCTTCTGACAACTGGCTCATTTGATTATAAGCATCTTCCAAGATACGATCTCGTCTTATCCTGAACCGATTTCTAGTAAATACAGCCTGTGATCCATGTCTTTGCCTAACCGCAGCCAGTTGGGACTTAAAAAGAAAAAAAGGGATGATAGTCACCGTTAGCTAATATATGAAAATCACCAGTGATTAAAAATAAATTGCAGAAACTCCAAAAAGTGGCCTTGTTGTTCATGCTGCTATCAATTGTATACGTATCATACAAAGATTATTCAGATATAAACCTAAGGCAAGTAGGGTGATATGCTTACAGTGAATATTTTGACCCTGCTTGTAAATGGTATCAAAAAAGGGGCCTGCTTCAAAATTTCATTTGCTCGTGTATTCTCTATTACAGCCTGTGGATAAAGGATTGTCTATTTAGATTGAGCCTTCATTTATATAATGCCAAAAAATCACATATTGAGAAAATACCAGAGAGTCTCAAATACCTGCGAGATAAAGAAGTCATTCACCCCGTCAGCATGGAAGTCAGTGGGGGATGTAAACTGTCGTCTATTGTTCCAATCTTGCAGCTATCAAATAAATTCAAAAAGCAAATTAGAAGTGGCAAAAATAAAATGAAACTAGATATACAGTAATATGGCTGCTCCTACCTGGGAGAGGAGCTCAGAGACTACAATGCTAACCCTATGTTGAATGACTTCAATAGACTGCCTCTTATTAGCAGAGCTAATTGGGACAGATTTCACTGAGTTAGCAGATGTGGTATGGTTTACCCACAAAAGCTGCCACAGTGCCTGCAGAAACAGCAAACTTGCATGGAATTAACTGTAAGTGTCAAGTAGGTAACATACTATTTTAGCAATGTTGCAAAAATTCTTGGCAGCTTTGCAACAATTCTGGTTAAGACTACCACATTTCCAAAGATACATATTCAAGTTCTTTGGACCCATACGTACAAGTAGGTAAACAATCTTGCAAAGATCCATCAATGACCTTTTTTTTCCCCTTAAGAAGTTTAAACACAACTCTCAACAATTTTGTTATTCTTATAGAAATCAAAAATAGGATGTACCTGTCTCAATATAATGATAAGACTTCTGATATCCTTCAGTGATAATGGTTTCTCCTGTTCATAGAATTCTTCATTATCAACTATCGTAAGCATGTGCCTGATAAAAGGAACACAATTAGGGTACACCAGTATCAGCAAGCTCAAACTTGAATATGTTTAGAATAAAAGAAGTCTTGCAACACTAGAAGATAGTTCATTCAATTAAGCAGGAAATTATATAAAAAAATCAACAGAACAAAAGTCTTACTTATAGACAGGGCAGAATACAGCCAGAGGTAACAGCCAACCAGGTGCATCACCTGAGAGATATGCTAACCGCTCAGACAAAGATGACCAATTTTTATTCTCATGGCACCGCTTCATAAAATTCCAAAGCATAGGAACAACTTCAGTTCTGTAAGCAAGTACAGTCATAATTCGTTCAAGTGGCAGTGTGCTGAAAGTAACATGTAGAAATCCACAAACTGCACCAACAGCTGCCACTTCTCTATCATCTGGCCCATGATCCAAACCATTGACAAAAGAAATCTCCCTAAATAGAATATTTGTCTGCACCAGAAGTCACAATTCTTCATCAAAATTTTCAAATTATATGCTAAAGTATGTTTTCATTCAAATACTGCTCTAGATATGAATATCATTTGCCATTATGGTATACCAGTTGCAGAAGAAAGCGCGAATCTATGGCATTGCAAATTTGCTGTTCCAATTTCCTATCCAAAGCTATTTCCATGACTTCATCGTTTCCAGTCATATCATCCTCAGCAATCATAGAACCTGACGTATATACTTCATCAGCTTAAGAGGAAATTATAAAGTGGGAGAACCATTTGGCCTTGACTAACAATGGAAATTTAAAATACTACAAAAACAAATTGAGTTTTTCAAGAAGTAATGAAAGATTATATTCTTCAATGGACAGATTTAACAATACACACACACACACACATTTTTACTCAAACCAAAAATAAATAATTTGAGAATAAGATTAGATACCATACTTTCTTTACTCTCTCTATTTGAAGATTTTACAGAAGGGAGTGCCTCCAACAAATACGTGGTAACAGCAGCAAGGTCTATGGCCTGAAAATGGACACATAGAAATCAACTCCAAAATCAAGCTGAGTTGTTAAGAGAAAGTATCAAACTTCTAAAGGTTTTACCCAAAATGATCTAGAGATTTTAAAATCAAGGGGAAATATACATGAATAGATGAAACTTCCATAAATTGTTAAATATGCAGAGCCTTAAGGTTTTGACCAAACTTGTGAATATTTTTTCCCATGACAATTAACCAAGCTTTGTTGGAAAAATACTTAGGAGTCTGACCCATGTAGAGCATAAATACACAAAAACTAGTAAAAAGAGATAAAAGGATGCAACTACTGATCATATATAACAATGTCATTTGAGAGCTACTAGAATACTATAATGGCAGAGGACAAGCTAAAATTCCATGACTTTATCTTAAATGCACATGAACAATGTGGATTTTAGCTTGAAAACACTCTTTAAATATCAAAGTATTCATACCCAAAAGATACTTACAGCAGCAACAACAACAACAACAACAACAAGGCCTTTTCCCAGTAGGTGGGGTTGGCCACATAGATTAAACAATGCCATAGAATTCTATTATAAATCATATCTTTAGATAGACCATTTAAATCTAAATCTTTCTTAATATTTTCGCCTATAGTTTTTCGTAGTCTTCCTCGACCTCTAATTATTGGACTACTCTTCTTACTGGGGGCTTCTATAAGTTTTCTCCATACATGTCCAAACCATCTAAGACGCGATTCTACAATCTTTTCTATAATAGGTGCAACCCCAACTTTCTCTCTAATGTATTCATTTCTAATTTTATCTAATTTGATATATTCATTCATCCAACACAACATTTTCATCTCTGCGACATTGAATTTATTCTCCTGTTGACCTTTTATTGCCCAACACTCAATTTCATACAACATTACCGGTCTTATAATTGTACGATAAGATTTATCTTTAAGCTTGAGTGGCACTCTCCTATCACTAATAACACCTAAAGCACTTTTTCATTTTATCCATCCTGTTTGAATCCTATAGTTTACATCTTCCTCTATTTCCCCGTCATGCTGTATGATAGACCCAAGATAATTAAACTAAGTGACTTATGGTATGGTGTGTTCTCCGATTTACACTTCTAGACTAGAATTAGTGTGCCTCTTACTAAACTTACATTGCATATATTCTGTTTTACTTCTACTTAAACAAAATCCATGATCTTCCAAAGCAAGTCTCCACATCTCTAACTTCTCATTTATTTCCTCTTGCGACTCTCCAACTAGGATTATATCATTTGCAAAGAGCATACACTGTGGCACCGGCTCTTGAATATATTTAGTAAGCACATCTAAAACTAAAGTAAAGAGATAGAGGCTCAAAGTTGACCTCTGATGTAAAACAATAGTTATCGGAAAATCCTCAGTGGGCCCACCTTGAGTTTTCACACTAGTTGTAACATCATAATGTATATCCTGAATTGCTCAAATATATGCAATATGAACTCTTTTTTTTTCCAAAACCTTTTATAAAACATCTCTTAGCACCCTATCATACGCCTTCTCTCATCAATGAACACTATATGTAAATCTTGTTTATTCCTTCGATATTTCTCCATTAATCTACGTAACAAGTATATCACTTCCATAATCGACCTATTAAGTATAAAACCAAATTGATTCTCTGTAATTTGAGTCTCTTGCCTTAATCTTCGTTCAATAACCCTTTCCCATAACTTCATATTGTGGCTCATGAGTTTAATTCTTCTATAATTTACACAATTTTGTATGTCCCTTTTGTTCTTATAAATAGGAATTAAAGTACTTTTCCTCCACTTGTCTGGTATTCTCTTGGATCTCATAGTCTTATTAAATAACTTTGTGAACCAACTTATACCTTTCACTCCTAAATATTTTCATACTTCAATAGGTATATTATCTGGTCCTACTACTCTACCATTCTCTATCTTTTTCAAAGTTTCTTCTACTTCCGCCTCTCAAATCTTACGATAAAAAGTATAATTTTGATCTTTTTCTGTAATGTCTAAGTTATTTGAGTGCAATGAAAACCTATGTCCTTCATTAAAAAACCTATGAAAATAACACTTCCACCTTTCTTTAATATCCTGTTCCGTGACCAAGATTTTTCCTTCTTCATTTTTAATACATTTCACTTGGTCAACGTCTCTCATCTTCCTTTCTCTGCTTTTAGCAAGCTTATAAATACTTCTTTCCCCAACTTTAGCGCCTAAAGATTGATATAACCCATCAAAAACCCTAACTTTCACTTTGTTCACCACTTTTTTAGTGTCTTTCTTAGCTACTTTATATTTTTTCCCATTTTCCTCACTTTTACACAAAGACCATGCTTTATAACATTATCTTTTAATTTTAACCTTATCTTGTACGCTTGTATCCCACCACCAAGATTCTTTATCCGTAGGTCCAAAACATCTTGATTCCCCGAGTATCTCTTTTGTAACTTTCCTAATCTCTTTAACCATCTCGTTCCACATATCATTTGCACTGCCTTGTACCTCCCATGATCCATCCTCCAAAATCCTTCTCTGCAAGTTCTTTTCTTTATCACCTTTCTCCTTGCCATCCTATCTTAACCTTTACTTTTTACTTTTCTCTTAATTCGAATATCTATCACTAAGACTCTATGTTGTGTAATCAAACTCTCATCAGGTATAACTTTGCAATCCATGCAAATCTTTCTGTCTACTTTCCTTAATAGAAAGAAATCAACTTGAAAACATATCCTTCCACTTTTATACGTGATAAGATGCTCTTCACATTTCTTAAAACAAGTGTTAGCTATAGTAAAATCAAACGCTAACGAGAAGTCTAAAATAGTTTTCCTATACCCAAAAGATACTTACAAGTTGCAATTTTTTCCTTCTTCCTTCATCTCGTAAAACGATGAGCATAGAATGAGAAGAACAATTTTTAATCTAGTATCCAAATTTTTTAGCACACAAGTCTGATATATACAGTCACATTCCATTAATAGCATAAAAAAACACATGTTTAGGATTCAAAGGATTGCAAGAAAACAAGACCAGTTAAGAAAAAAAAAAAGAATTTTTGCAGATTTATTCAGCATTTTTCTGTAAGTAGTGCGAAAGTCATTACAGTGTGAGGCTCCTGTGGCTTGCAACCAGCATGCATTGAATCTTTTGATGAAGTGGAAATTTCTTTATATATTAATAATAATGATAACAACTATCGTTATTACAGAGAAAGGATGCCTTCAACCTCTAGAAAATCAAACAATAACAATAAAGCAATTTGAGCTTTGCTTTTCTTCTGTTTATTGAGGACATATATTTTGTCCTCTTGCTTGAAATTCTCTTATTAATACTACCTTCTTTGGCTAAAGAAAATTAAATTAAATTCCAGGATGAAATTATGAATACATATTTTTAGATAAAAGTAAATGTTAGTAAATCCATCAAGACAACAATCTTGGCAATTAGAGAACTTGTAAAGTAAAATTTATGAAGCAAGCTGAACCGTGTACAATAACAACAGATTGCATGTTTTAGTGGATAAGCTCCCTAGTTACCATATCAAATGAACAATCAGGCAGAGACAAAGCAGTTCCAGCAGTTTCTAATATATTCCCAAGGAGACAAGCGTAGCTAGGGAATTCATCTGATATATCCTTAGGTAGCACATTGATCTGGTCTTGCACGCATTTTGCCATTTGATGAATATAATGCTGACTTGGTCCCTGTGTTGCAAAAACCTAAATACCAAAAATAACCAAACCTATAACAAACCTTACCAATAGTGAAAGAAAGGACAGTTCTAAAACATTGGTAGCAAACTAAAACACACAAAGGATTCTCTAGCAAGAAGGATAAGGATACCAGGGAGACCCACTACTTATTGCAAACATATGCAATACAAGGAGCAAAAATAATCAGTAACTCTTGATCAGTTGAAAGTCCCCCCAACAGAAAGTTTATGTATTAGGTCATGCAGCGGTGCCAAAGCACATCTAATGATAAAGTAATTCATCTTCTTTTGCATTGCCCGGTTACTTATGACTTATGTGTGTTGATTTTTTTTTTCCCTCCAATTGGAGTTTATTATTCTCCATTGGAGTGCTAACCTTTAGTGAGAAGAGATTGGACAATATAGGCATATGCATTAAATTATATCATGCATTTCAACATAACAAATATAATTCAAAAAGCTCAAAACCAGCAAAGTGAATTGCAGAGACAGTACATAAAGATTCCATTTCAGTGGTTTCTCAAAAATTTTAACACTTAAGAAGTTTTCTTTGGTTTTCTAAATTCTTTGAATTTCATAACTTTGTTCCTTATTTTAGTTCCTCCTTATATTTACAAAGCAGATACACATCCTTGATAATCAAAACCTGTTTTAAGACTTCTTAATTATTACTTATCTAAACTAAAAAAGAAGAAGCCCCATCAAGTAGAATTAATATGAATACCTGTCTTAAGTATGGGAAAAGATGCCACAAGAAAGGAATTGTAAGAATCTGAGATGAGACGCTAAATCTTGGATCAAAATTTGGGCAGATACATGGCTTCTGACTGATGTGAGAAACTACAACAGTGAGTACACGCTCCAATGATGATCCTTTTCCACTGGAGAAACAATTTTCCACATTATCCTACAGCATCATTGAATTAGTTTGTGTGATGACTTGTATTATAGATTAAATGAAGAAGCATCACATAAACAATATGACAAGGATTTTCATCATCATGTGTAAGCGTCGATATGTGTTTGTGACAAAGATGGAGTAAATAACTTCCTTGACATATTGGTATATTCTGAATGCAATTTTCTTCAAACTCAGTAATGGCTTTTGGTAATAAATATTAGTTGAGGCCGATTTTTTTTTTTGGGGGGTAGAAAGATATTAAGAAGTTTTGACTTAAGATAAATAGGCATAGTAAGGCTGTACGAGTTTAAGGGTATTTGAAAGTAAATATATGCTCTGTCTCTCTGAAAGTACATATCTTGAAATGACTCGCATTCCCACATCATTTTAAAAAAATAAAAAGCAAACAAGGGAAAATTAAAAATGAAATAAAGACATCAGAGAAGAAATATAGGAATGAAGCTAAAAATATCAAGAGAGAAGCATCCAATTGATAGGCTTTCATCTCAAGACAAATGTAATTTGACACGTGAAGCCTAATACAAATAATCAGGAATGAAACAACAGTTAAGCTAAATTTTATTACCCTCAATCATTTCCATATTTCTCAAACATATGATAAACAAATCAAATAAATGTCTTCTGAATTTTGGATACATGAATTAATCAACATGATTTAAAATTTTTTTCTTACTTAACACTGAAGCCTTAGGTCACCAAAATGAACACTGGAACTATAAATATTAGATCCCCTGGTGAATGAGGATCGTATAAAAATATAATTTATAATTAAAGTAACATATTCAATACAACAACAACAACAACAACAAAGCCTTTTCCCACTAAGTGGGGTCGGTTACATGGATCAATCGACGCCATAAATCTCTATCATAAATCATATTTCTAGACAAACCATTTAGATCTAAATCTCTCTTAATAATTTCTCCTATAGTTTTTCTTGGTCTTCCTCTACCTCTACTTATTGGACTATTCTCCATCTCATCTACTCTCCTAACGGGAGCTTCTATAGGTCTCCTTCCCACATGACCATACCACCTAAGTCTCGATTCTACAATCTTTTCTACAATAGGTGCGACTTTCACCTTCTCTCTAATGCATTCATTTCTAATCCTATCTCGTCTAGTGTGTCCACTCATCCACCGCAACATTCTCATCTCTGCAACATTAAACTTATTTTCTTGTTGACTTTTTATTGCCCAACACTCAGTTCCATACAACATTGCAGGTCTTATAACTGTGCGGTAGAATTTACCTTTAAGTTTGAGTGGTACTCTTCTATCACAAATAACACCAGAAGCACTCCTCCATTTCATCCACCCCGCTTGAATCCTATGCTTTACATCTTCTTCTATTTCTCCGGTATGTTGTATGATGGATCCAAGATACTTAAATTGTGTGACTTGTGGTAAGATATGTTCTCCAATTTTTACTTCTACGCTAGAAGTGGTGTGCCTCTTACTAAACTTACACTCCATATACTCCGTTTTACTTCTACTTAAACGAAAGCCATGAGCTTTCAAAGATAAAATATTGTCATTTAAAAGAAATCACTTTCTGTCATCAAGAAAACAAGACATGCCTTATACCAGGAACAACATACTCCTACAGAGAGCACACGTCAACAGGAGGATTAATCTTACAAAATATTACAAAAAATAATAATGAAGAAGGATTGGACTGCAATAAATAGAGTGTTACCTTCACGGTAAGAATAATCTCTCTAAGTAGGGAAAATGCATTGTTTTGAAAGAGATAGCCAACTATCTTACAGCTCCATGGGAGTTTGGGATCTATCAACAAAACTAAAACTTCCAATAAAGGGATAGCTGATGCATTAGATTCCTTGGGAGTCAACAAAAGCTGATCTTTCAACTGATATCTGTCCAGTCAAAAACTAAATAAGTAAGCAAGCAGGCAATTAAAACCAAAAACATAGTAAAAATATATGGATCTTCAAAAGTATTTTTCATATATTGAAAGTAATAAAAAAGCAGCATCAAAACCTAAGGTGGGATATTAACAAAGCAGTAGTTAGTGGTCATAGTCACAACATACACCAAACCATGACAGAACAAAATGGTTATAGCATATGATCATATTAGGTTTCATGCCATGGCACAGAATCAAAAGCACCACTCAAGAGCATAGTAGTACCATCCAAACACATATTCATTTAAATTTTCAAAAGAAGATGACAATACTGAAAAGAAGAGAAAAGTAGAAACTGGATAGATAAGAGAGGCAGAGGGCCAGAGAATAAAGAAATCAAAATAACGTCATAAAGCCAACCTATGATGGTGAACAGCACGCATACACACATACACCAATCGCTTCACCCGGTAATTCACCAAAGCACATGTGGATGGGTAATCCAAACCAGCAAGAAGTTTAACAACATCCCCTGTTGCATACAGTCTACACAGTAAGTTTAATGCACAAAAACTTAAGCATAAAGGCAGATATTTACAAAAATTTCAGATCACTTCTCTACTACGAAGCACCAGAGCGAAGAAGCTTCCTCAATTGTTCTACTTCAGTGGTAGAAGTCATTAACTATGACAAGATTTACAAGCTTTTTACTGTCAAAATTTTTAAAAAATTAAAAAATATGACTTAAAAAAAAAGTATTCGTTTAGACAAATTAAACAACTAAGGAAAAAAAATGCAGCAAGAGGTATGATTTTCAATTATCTGAATTCTATGATCATCCTATTTTCTTTTAACAAAAATTGAGATTTCATTAAGAGAGAAAAAAGACCATTCCATAACTATCCTGACTGTCACATGGAAGGCTCCAGGATCCTTTGTAGTATGGCACATTGTGCAGTTACTAAGAGAAAGAAACAAACAATGGGCCCCACAACCCTATTTCTTTCTCTCAATAACTACATAGTGTATAGTTACTGCAAAGAATCTATATTACACTTGGAAGGGGGATTACAAATTAACTAGCCAAAAAAAAAAAAGTTATGTAAGTTGGTTACTTAACATCTCTTTATTGGTGTGTGGAAATATCAAAGGTAAGGGAAAATAGAGGTGCCACTTTATAAAATCTTCAGAATAACACCCAAGACGAAAAATGAGAACAAAGGCAATGGAAATGCAAATCAACAATTACCACTATCTTGAACAAACTGTTGAAGCAGTTGGCACGTTTGCACAAGAACTAAAAAATCATTAAGATTTTCTGCATTAAAGAAGTAGAGTAACTGGCGGAGGAAATCAGAATCTGGACCAAAAGCATTCCTGAATGCACAATAGATGTATTAATCTATTTAGTCTAATCAAGTGAATAAAGAACCCAATCAGAGTAGTAATGGTGCAATGTTAAAGTAAGATAACATTAGAATTAACTGCATAATCAATGTTTAGAGAAACTTCAGGAGAAAAGGAAATGAACAGTTTTCACTTTTTCAGTGACAATTCAGAAATTATGATCAAACTTCACCTGTCTACATTTTGGCAGTGCTTTCCATAGGTTTTATGGAACTGCTCTCGCACCTTAGACTGTTCAGCTATTACAGCTTTTCGCCCTCTGAAGCATTTCTGTAGCTAGAACCAGTCAATCTTTGCAAGATATTTCCGAAGTAATCTAGATTACCAATCAAGATTGATACACCTTACCAGCATTAAGCATACATTTATCAAGTTACAATACACATCAAACCAGAATCTAGGTGGCTAAACTCCAGTGTGAGAAAATGTGTAGTCTTAATTTCACATAGCCATCAACATTAAAAAAATATTCATAACTTCATACTAGAAATATAATCAAGTCATACAAAATGAAGAGTACTTACCCATATCAAAAGTTAATATAAGCAATGCATCTTAAATTGTATGAACTGTTTTTCAGAGAAACACAAACTGATATTATTTCACAGCAATAATATAGCATGATTCAACTGACTTTTGCTACAGGATAAATTGTAATGCTACAATCTAATTATAGATGAAAACATAAGGGAAGTAGGCTAGTAATAGAAATTTACCCAGGAATAATATCTTTCTAGCTGAAATTATAGTACATGGTATATAATTTATGAACTTAGTCCGCTTCATATGACCCATAATACCGATCACCATTTTTATATAATTCCTAATATAGGGGACATTTAAAATTGGTGGAGCACTTGAGCACACATGCTTTTTTGGGTTTCTGACCTTTCGTTATACAATAGAATGAGAGACAAAACAGACACAAAAGACTCTTTAATAGACCACATCCACATCAATCTAAATAGCGCAGCCAACTATTATACGGTTACAATTTTACACTACTGAGGCATTATAAAGCAATTACACCATGTTTGGTTGGTTGTAAATGCACTGTGGAGAAAGGATTGGAAATATGGTTTCCATTGATTGCATGTTTGGTTTATTCTTTAATCATTGATTCCATTCAGGTTGGAAACGGGATTCAATTATTTGAAGCAGTCCAAATTACATCCAAAAACCGAAGGAATTGCTGATATTCCAGGACTGTACACATGAAATGTCTCAAATGCCCTTCTCCCATTATGCAACCATCCCAAATGCCATTCTAACAAAATTATTATTTTATTATTGGTAATTTAAAAAATATCTGTACAAATTAAAAAACTAAAAATAAATATTTTAATATATTTTATTAAAGATATGTAGAAAATATTTTTTGTTTGGCAAATTAAAAAAACTAACATTGAATATTTTGATATATTTTTATACTAAGATTATTATGATAATTTAATCATCTTTTCTTCCTATTTCTGCATTATTTTTATCCAATCAAATACAAAAATAGAATGAAATATTCATTCTTCCTCATGGCATTCCAAACATAATTATTTCATTCCATCAAAACTCATTTTCATTCCCACTCTTGTTCTTATTCACATTCCCATTCCCATAAAAATTATTCGGGGAACAGGGCCTTACAACGAATCAATCATTTTTATCGTGTCTATGTAATATATTCCTTCCCCGAATGCATCTATTGCAAACATCTAACCTACTTGATTGTGCTGAGGGCTTTAATTCAACACAAGTTACATTAAATAACAGTAGACAATATTCAATTCTTTGTGGCGTAGATGCCATTGACTAGCACTTAACATCAGCGATGTGAAGAATGTAGTAAATTTCACTAGCTACCAAACTTAACAGAAAATTTTAGTATTTCAATAAACAACCGCAAGAAATGTGCAGTATACCAATTGCAGGATTGAGACCATTTAAATGCATTTAAAACAAAACCTGAATTTTCACTGCAGAAGAGTTTTGCTGGCGCAACCATAAGCGCCGGTTCCGCTCTAATCTCGTCTGTTCTAAGAGCTTCTGCCTATCCCTTTCCTTTGAGCTGCGGCCACCCAAATCAACACGCTTCCTGGTGGATGGATCGCCGGAGAAGAACATTTTTCCTTCTATGTGCGCTTGGCCAACTCACGCCCTAATTCCCATAATAATAAAAATCGCAACGCGCAAAGCGCCGTCTAATTTCCAATGACGGTTCGCTTGAGTTAAAAGGAAAATATTGTGAGAAGAAAGTTGCCCTAGAATCGAAGGAGCTGGGAAGCAAGTTCAACAGGCGAGGTAGGTGGAAAGAAAATTTAGATTATGATATATGAGTATGATCAGGGGAAAACACTAAAGGAAAATTTTAAAAAAGAAAATTGAATATTATGTACTATATTAACAGGGTACACAGAGAAGTTTTCTGATTTTTCCGAGCTTTCCCTCACTTTCTCGGCAGCTCTGCGTTGGAGAGAAGGAAGTCCACTTACATAGGAGAACACAGAATATGGGCAATCAACGAACTATATATATTCATTCCTTAATGCCTCAGCTCTTGCATCATGTGCCGTCGCCGTATGGCAGAAACTGTTTTTTCATTATTATTTTGGGTCCGCATTTCACCGCCCTTTAGCCTTTATTTTTTTTTTTTATACATGATTTTATTAATCACTCATACTAATTAATAGTAGCGAGTTCGTGACCAGATTTTGAAGAGTAATTTATATAAATAGGTTTGGTTTCACATTTCAATCTAAAATTTTAAAGTAATAAGCTTATAAATTATTTTTATTTATATATTGCTCATAAAATTTAAATTTATATAAAATTGTTTACTTACCCTCATCACTTAACATAAAATAAGTATGAGAAATAAATAAAAAATAAAAAATATATAAATAGATCCCTCCAATATAATATCAAAAAGAAAAATTAAGAAAAATATATGAATTAGTGGTAACCTGGAATCTTTCTTCCCGATTTGCTATCATTTGGTACTTTCTATAACCTCCATATTCACTACGGTGGACAATAGTGTCGTTTGCAACAAAAGCGTTGGAAAAATGGATAGAATTCAAAAATCCTTGCAAACTATGGAGGCTATGCTATTGAAATGGTCTAAAGATAATCCTTCCATACTGCCATACGCCCATGGCGACAACAAGCAGAAGTTGGGTGAAGAAACCTTCGTCCCTCTTTTGCCCTTCCAACAAAAAGCAACTATGAATTCCAGTATGGTTTGGAATTCTGGACTTCCTGAAACGATGGATTTAATTTTGAAGAGAGAGAGTGGAAATGAAATTTAGATTGTGAAAGATAGAGTAACAAATGACAATTTTGAAATTTGTACAAAATTGGAGACTCTTTGCAATGTGCAATGCTTTGGAGTCGGATATCTTGAAACCTAGAGTCATTAAAATGAGTTGAATTCACGAGGTTAATCTATTTAATCCATTAAAATAGTAGGTTAAATTTAAATTTTATCAACTTATATAATTCTATATTGTTTTAACCCAACATACTCAACTGCCAATTATACATTTGTATTTCATATTTTTCAATTATATTATTGAATTTATTTTGTTTTAGTTGTTTTTGTTCAATAAGGCTTGATCCAATTATTTTTTACTAATGATAAGGACAAGATGTTGATTTTTAAAAGAGTTGTTTTAGTATTTAAAATTTGTATTGAGTATTGGAGTCAGATATTTAAATTTTGGATATTTAATTTCATTACTTGTCACAATGTTGGTTTTTTTTTTTTTTAATTCTTGGTGGGTTAGATAGATGAGTTGAGTAGTGCATTTTTTCTATCTTACTTGTTTAACAAACTGGCACTGAACTTGCAATATATTTGAATATTCTAACTAGTTAATAAAAAATAATATGAATTATTAGGAATTACTTAATATGACTTTCTAATAGAATTCTAAATTTGAGAAATTATAATTTTGGGACATCATAAGAATTTTACTGGACTAAAATTTTTTTGAATTTTTTATGAATTTATTTGGAATTTATTAGAATTAATTAGGATTAATTCATAATTATTACATAACAAATTATTTTGGAATAAATACTAAGGAAATGAATTTCAAAAGATTCATTGGATCCCTAAAGCATTAAAAATATTTAAACTATAAAAATATTTAAGTTAAAACTAGGTTTAAAACATAAATACTAAAAATTTAAAATTCAATATATAATTTTAACTAATGGCTAAATTACAAGTTTTGTGGGGTTAAAATAAAATTTTCTCTAAAACAAAAAAATTAAGGAATTAGAAAAATATCTTTATATGAAAACGACTACGTTGACGATCAAAACAACTAATTATAATTCTCACAAATTAAAACATAGCGTCTCACAATCCTAAACAAACATTGGTAAAAAAAAAAAAAACTTCTTTGTGAAGCCACGAGGTGTAGCAAAGATAAACTTTGTAAGAAAGTAAAGAAGAGGCTTCCTTAAGAAGCTAGCCATCTCTTCTGTAATGACCCTAACTTTTAGTCATAATAATTAAAGTTAAAGACGTAATTAATAATTATAAATCAAGATTTAAGATCATTACAATTATTTATATTAGGAAAAATAAGAAAAATTTAAACCTTGATATTGTTATAGTCATTAACTAATTATTCATAACTATTATGCATAATCAAATCCACAATCATAAGCCTTTAATCCTTTCATCCATTAATTCTAACTTGCAAGAACCTTTTACAAATGTTCATAAATCATTCTTTAACATTCCCATAAAGAAAACCAATATTTATAGGTTAATATAAGAAATTGCAAACCTTAGCCACCACCAAATGCTTTCACACTGCAGCCAACTTCTCTTGAATTAAACTCCGCTCAACTTCAAAATTTCGCCGCGACTAGTCTGGAGCTTCGTCGCGGCTAAAAGACCTATTAGAGCCTTTTTAAGTTGCTCTTTGATATGGGCCATAGCCAATTAACCATTTAACTGCGACTAATTACTCTCTGGAACAAATCCAAACTTGCTCCTCAACTTTTGCAGTAGTAAGATTCATTTTAGCCGCGGCTAATTACTCTCTATTACCCTCCTTGGGCAACTTCATCGCTTTTGGTCGATGCCAATTCCATTTTGGTCGCGGCCAATTCTCTTCTATTCCTAAAACTCCCAAATTTGATCCCATGCACTCCAATTCTTCCTCTAATAACACTCTAGGACCAGTCTCCCTCAATTTGTGAAACTTTAATGGCATTTATCTACTTAATTTATTTAGCTAATCTATCATTATCCACTTCAAGATTTAAGTGTTAATTTCTACTTATAAAACTATGATACATCAGCAAATTTCATAATTTAGTGACAACAAAAGTGTTCCGACCATAAAGAGTGGAAGGCCAATGCTTAATGTTCATACAAGATCAAATCATTTATCCATTGTTAACCAATTACAACCATAATATTTAATTCTATGATAATTATATTACATGTACAGTCCTTATACTTGGCAATTCATAATGCAATGCGGCAATTATACAAAAATAGTAATCTAATTACACAATACAATCTGACGAGGTTTCCAAATCTATGTGTTACTAAACTATATAGTAAGCTTCCATTAATTTATCCTTGCCACTAAGAGGTCCAATCTCTAAAAATGTTAACCCACAATCGGAGTGAGATATACAATCTCAGTAACAAGAGGCAAATTCTATATATATGTACAGATTAATTAATACAATGCAATTTAATATCATCAATACCAGAATCATCAATTCAATTTGCAAATGAATTAGTTGAGCTATCAATGACTACTATCCCATATCAGTAATCACACACAACATGTTAATTCCCAATAACATTGGGAGAGGTTCGTCCACGACACCTATTCCATAATGAGCATAACCAAGGCTTAGTGTATCTGGGGTCTGATCACAACTCGGTGCCCGATCGAAGCACATGCACAAGTGCCAGTCATACCACAACTCTACCATGAACTCACAAGGTCCAATTACAATCGTAATTCAAGTAGTCAACCAATCATTTAGTATTTCAATATCATATTAACATAAACATATACATGAAATTAAGAAAAATAACTCCAGTTACCTCAATGAACCAATTACTCTTTCTCTAACTATCACCATGATCTAAAACATATCAAGTCTAACATAAGTATAATCATCATCATTTAACTATCATTAGTAAGGAAATTCTCTTTATCCATAGATTAATCTTAACAAGAAATCATTAAGAACTTCTTACCCAAGCTTTTTAATGATCTATTGCACAAATTTAGGGTCCATATATTAAAGCTCACCATGATTCATTTTCCACAACTTCATTTTCACACATGTACAAACCATGCAACAAAAGTCAATCTAAAATATAAGAATTCAGCACATACACCACACAAGAGAAGAGGCTGTACTTACCCATAACCCAATAGGTCAAATGGATTGAGTTGAGTCTCAACTACCAAGAACACACCATGGTTCCAAAATTTGAATTTAAGTCATCAAGCCCATAAACCTCAATGTTTTACCTTTCATTTCCTTGTAATTTTGCATAATAGCAGAATCCATTATGAAAATCAATCATTAGAGACATTTTCCAACAAAATAATACACAAAATGGAAGGGAAACACTTACCTAATTATTCCTTTAATCTTCAACTCAAAAAATATTGTAACAATCATCCAAAAATCAGATTTCATCTTAAGAAGAGATGAAAATTCTCTAAATGATAAACCAATCATATTAAAATGTAGAAAAAGATAAGAGGGTCAAGTTATATAGAACATATCTTGGCTAAATCTCCTTCCAAGAGTACAAATCTGAGCTAAAATATTGAGAAACACTAGCCGTTCTTCTAACATGTAAATTTCTTTTCTTGCCTTTTACGTTTTCTACTGAATGAGGGGAGAAACTGCTGAACCTTTGAAGTTATTATGGGAAAATGGGCTGACCTATTAGCCCATGGTCTATTTAAGCTCCTTTTTAGTCATTGGGCTTTTGCTTAGTGAGGTGGGTTATAGAAAACTTTGAATTAAGATGAAGTGTGCTGACTTTAAAACCCAAATTCTAGTGGGTTTAAAGGTTAGTATTAGTTAAGCTATGATTTAAGTGTTAAATGGGTTAAATGTGAGTTAGGCCTGTAAGGAGACTGGTGTTGGGCTTCCATGAAATGAAGTTAGACCTCCATCAAAATAAAATTGGCATTCTAATAGTGTTCTTATCATACATGAATTATTCATAGCCAAATCATGCTTAAATCCCAAAATCATTATTTTACTTCCCTCAAAATTATCCAATTAATAATTGTTATGTTAAGATACTCAAATTGCTTTTATCCTTAAGGCTCCTATCTCCTCATAATCTTCCTTAATTAGCCCAAATCCGTGACTAATACAGTTAATAAATTTCGAGATGTTACACCTTCCCTTCTTTATATAAGTTCACTTCCTTTAGACTCCAACACTCACATACATACACACACGGTCAAAATCATAGGAGGTTAAGAAAGAGAAAAAGAGAGTATGAAATTGAGAGGAAGAAAGAGAGGGTTTATAGAAGAAGAAGAAGAAGAAGAAGAAGAAGGGAATAGGAAAGGAAAAGAATTCAAAAAGAGTTAAAGGTAAGAACACCACCCCTTGTTCTAATGCAAAAAAATATATAATAGATTACATGCATCTTCTTATTTGCCTTTATTTTCTTGGAATGTTGAGATGGGTAGAATGCCTTGTCTTCCTCCTGCTACATTTAGAAACTTAGTTTCACCTTAAGAAACCTTTGTGGTTAAGCTAAAGTCAGTAAAAAAAATCATAGAAAATGAAATTCATTTTAAAACCAATAAAGAGTGGAAATCGAGAAATAGTTATGTGGCCAGGTGTATAGATATCAAATGAACTCCAAATGGTCTAAAATTTTATTATATTATACTTGCCATATAAGGAAATTATCATGTCAAATTTTGTGAAGTTTAGAGTTTCTTTAAGCCTTTCTCATGTAATTTTGCAAAATTGAAAAGTTAAATGGCTAAATAAATCCTTCTTGATTTAGGCTTTTTTTGTGCTTAACTAACATATATAGTATACTCATGTCAAATTTGGTGAAATTTGGAAGTTTACACAAAAAATGACGTGAGTCAGAAGTCAAATGTAGAATTGAACATAATCTACTTTATTTGTGTTACAACACTAAGAAAAAGCATTATGACACCCCACATTTTATCCAAAACTCCTAAATAGTGCAAAATATGATCCAAGTTGTAATACCCAAGGGCTAAGCCACAATGTCAATCTTTTTTGGGTGTTTTTATAAAATTTTCTTCCATGTTTTTGGGTAGTTTTAATGGGATACTTTTGTCGGCAAGCTTAAAGACATTTAAGGGGCAAGTAAATGGATATAAGATGATAAGTTTTAAACATTTATTTTGAACCATCGAGTTTGTGATATGATAAATGATTCTTACTTAAAAATCATAAAGTAGTCATGATATGATTTGTATATAATTTATCATGTAAATTTTTTATGTATGTTTAAGGAATAATTTAGTATTAGAGAACCTCAAAGTTAATAAAAAAAATGAATTAAATATACTCCAAGGTAAAAAAAAAATATATATATATATATATATATATATATATGTATAAAGACATAAATATATTTGTAACTAAAGACATATAAGATTTTTATATGACTATAATTAGGATCTTTGTATAGCTTAGACTTTTTTTCTCCCCTTTTCTAGACATGGACCTTGATTAGATATTGACCTATTTGTGACCCAAATAACTAATATGGACATATTTATACCTTAAAACTAAAGGATATGAACAAAGGCCTTAAAAAATACTAAAAAAATAAAAAGCTACTATAAGAGTTATGATTTTCTAAGAGTTTATTATTTTTAGATATTCTTATTAATAACTTGCATGTGTATATATATATATATATCCTCTTGTCTACACGACCAATTATTTATGAGCTTTGTAATTGATTGAAATATGTGTAAATTATTATTATGATACATATATACATATTGAAAAGCATGTGCTAAGTTTGGATTTGATAATGATAAAGAAAAAATATTTATGCCTGTGAATATGAATTTGCTAACTTGGAATATAATTTAAATAAAAATATATTCATATATTATGTTGAGTTATTGTACAGGCATATGTTTACATGCATACACATACATGATTTGTATGCATCAATAAATTAACATGTCCTATTTCTTTTTTTGCAATGACAAACATAAGTAATCTACTTTTCACTGATCGTGTGAATTATGTTACTATTGCATATAGGTCATGAATATGTGTCTATGGCTTATTTATATCTATTTAAATATAAGCTTTCAATTATATTATTGGTATTGCTCAATTTGTTTACCATGAAACACAACCTAAATAACTTAAAATATAACTAAATGGTCAAATAACTATAAATTAACTATTGGTTTAATGACAAAACAGGAAAGGAATTCACAGAAGAGATAAAGTTCTTAATGAATAGATTCCCTAAGAAATAGCTTTCGAAGACAATATTCTATGAATTCTTAATTTTGATAATAAGTCTCTAAAAGATGAGATTCTCAGGGGATGAGATTTCAATGAGATGGTCTTCATTAAACAGAAGTTACTTTATATAGGAAGAGACAACTTTCTATCTATACTAAGAAGCAAAGGTATGATTATATGGGAACAAGAAGGTCAGAGTCCCTCATAAGTTTATGTCATAATTCTCTTAAGGATAAGGTTATGATAGAGGGATAACTAAAGGTTAAAAGACTTTCATATGGCTTTAAGATTTTAGATTTCACATTTTAGTTTGTGGATCCACACTAAGGGATGCCTTAACTATATTCACTCCTATTCATAATGTTTTGTTTTGATGATTATAAAAGCTAGAGAGAATGGTCTTCCCTTTAAATGGCACTAAAAACCAATATCTTATATCAAATAGTATAGAATATTTGACGAGTTACTTATGATTATGAAAACTTAAGTTTGTATTAAATAGTATAGGATACTTGATATAAGACTTAGGGGTTAATTTTCTTTATCACCAATATTTTAGGATGAGATTATTTGTGTCTTCCTGGGAAGGCATATGCAGTGGTACACTATGTTAAAGCATGTTGACATGTACCAAGTTTAGGTGATACAATAGATGTGATTAATTGAATCTAATGAGACTAACCCAAATTAATATTGTTTTAAATATATTATATGATAATATATGATATAATGCTTTATATATCTACTATGATATACGCATACAATCATGTACTAACTATCAAAAGATACAGGATACCTGAAAAGAAGGTAAGTTTAACATGATTTCATCATATCTAGAATTTTCTTTTTAATAATTTGAATAGGTTAAGTAAATAGCCATATATGAATGTGTTTCATAACAAATAGGTATTGCTAAATATTTTTTGTATGTTGCAATATGTTACTATCCATGTATGTTTTAGACAATGGAATAAAGAGAAACGTTTTCTACACACATGGCAATTTGACTATCACTAATTTTTCAAAAGTAGTAAGTGTTCTTATTAAAAATGTAAATCTTACTATACTTAGTAATTAGTAATATATTTAGATAAAAATCAGGTTGTTGTTATTTTAAGTTGGTCGTAGATAGACTATACCACAAATAGTTAAAGTGCAATATATTGGAGATAAAAGAACTTTATATATTCCACTAGGTAATTTATAATAATTGGTAAGTAGTATGCAATTATGGTAAGGAATTTTGTGATTTTGTAATTTTATTAGACATGAACTTATTGTGTAGTGTATAGAGAATTGAACTTTTGTGAGGTGAGTTTTGGTATTTACACATATAATCAAGAAAGAAAAATTTTGTGATTTAAAATTTTATCATAATTTCACAACTCATATAAAGAAAAAGGTTACATAATACTTAAAGAGACCGAGTGTTACATAACCCATAATCCATGTAGGCTAAGTTAGCCCATTTTAAATCAAAATCTCATTAAAAATCACTAGAAATAATATTATTGCAACTAATGGTGGTATTTGAGGGAAAAATACCAAATGGGAGACAAATTTGAGGAAAGGAAAAGGCAACATATCTATATTTGAATTCCTTTTGCTTTCTAACAATATATTATTGAAGTATTTAGTATATATTGGAATAATTTTATTTGCATCAAGAATGATATCTTACATCTACTATAATTTGCAAGGTTATAAGATGAGTAAGATGAAGCCAACTACCAAGTAGGAAAAGAAACACCAAAAGCAAGTATCTTTATGCAATTATGTTGAGAAAATTGTTGTTCTAACCAATGATTTTAAAATGAAAGTAGTTACAAAATTGATAGAGGTACTAGTTTATGATTTAATAGTTTGATTATAATTAAATAAGTGGTCGAACCTATAATAATTAAATATATTTTTTAAAATTTTATATATTACAATTTTAAATTTGAATAATGTTTAAAAAGTCATTTTTAATTGAAAAATAAAAATAACATATAATTAAAATTTAAGAGTATTTAATATTAAACTTTTATAGTTCTTAAATTATATTAAGATTTCACCTATCATTAAAAAATAAAAAAGCAAATGAAAGAGGAAAGAGTAATTTTAGCCAAATATATTGATATTCGAAAGAGATGCAGATAGAGCATGATGGAGAGCAAGTATTACAAATAGTCAAGTACATGCCTTTTAATTTTTTGTATATTAATTATTCTTTAATTTTCTTTTTGTTAAACTCTCACTTTTTTTCTATTGCCTTTTATTTTCAATTTTGTAGATTTGTCCAAAATGAACTATGCTATTTTATTGAGTTTTTTTTAATATTTCTAGTTTGGTCAATTTTTTACTAATTTAGCTAATTTATAACTAATTTTTTGCTTGACAAACTTTTTAGGGTAATCAATTCGAACCAAAGATTGATTCACCTTTTTTGTTTAAATTGAATCAGTTAATTCAATTTAGTTTTATGTACTATGATTTCAATAAACTTTGTAAAAAGGATATTGTTCATATGTCTAATTATAGAGATTAATGGGTTTTGATTCTTAACCTACTGAACTTTATTATTACTACTCTAACATTTGAAATTAGATTTAAAAGATTTAAATGCATTGGTAGAACTTAAACCAGGTTATTACACATTTGACTATTATTTAGACTTTTGTTTATCACCATTTTATCAGTCAACATACGTTTTCTAATAAACAAGCCATCATATTCATCCCATTTCATATACACACGTTTTTTTCTCTTAGACCTTAGCATATATCAATTTATAAAAATTTAATGAAAAAGACTCCAAAGGCAAAAAAAAAATTTGTAAAGAGAAGTGGTTATTATCACTGTAATTGCTTGTGTCTAAGTTTTCCTTTTTTATATTACTTTTTTTTTATATATATTACTTTCCCTTTCAATAAGTAGTGATTTAACCACATGTATCATTTTTTTTATTATAAAAATTTCTATTTTTCTCCCATTGAAAAAAAAAAATACACTTAAACATATTTTGACTAAAATTATTTGAGTAAATAATGATAACTTTCTTTGTGATTGGACTAATTTATACTTAATATCTTCTTTAAAAAATAAATTATTTGGCTGCTTGATATTTGATATATATATTACAAAAACTTTTCATTCAACTTACTTTTTGTTGATGAAATTAATTTTTTACACAATATATATTTCTTTTAAAAATGAAATTACTTAAAATTTTTTTCACTATCATATTAAAAATAAATTCAAATTTTCATATTAATATTAATTTAGCTATTTTTACTATTATGGGAAGAATAAAATTATGATGTTATATAAAAAGTGTGACACCTTAATCTACTACCGTTACCTAGCCTCTCACTAGGCTCGGTTCCATATGAGTTTCAAAGAATCACTACTCTTCCGTAGCATTTGCATGCTATGAACCGGGGTTTCATATAGGAAGAGCAAGGGAAAGGTAAGAAAATTTCCCCCATTTCTCTTTAGATTTCTGATCCCCTCCCTTTGCCCTCTTTTCCTACGGTTTTGTTTGTAAAAATGGATAGTTTTTGGGCATGGGTCAGAAGAGAGAAAGTGAAAAACACCTTTGAATCTTTGTATTTGCTTTGAAAATGTTGTTTCCACTACCATGGGAACTTGAGAGAGAGAAATAGTTGATGGCATTCTAGAGAGAGAGAGAGAGAACCTTAGGTTTTTATGTGATAGAAGGGTTGCTCTGAATTAAGTGATAAAAGAGTAATTGCATGCTTTTGTGTGTCTAGGCTCAAGTGAAACACCTCCATCAAGGTGTGATTGTGAACCTAAGGAGGGAGAGGAGAAATTGAAAGGAAAAGCTATTGTTGGCTTTGGCTCATAAGGTAGCTCTCTTTTCCCACTCTTTCTCGTTGCATTCTTGGATATGATAGTCCCTTAAACTCGGGTGAGGCTAGACCAAAAGTCCCTGGAGCTCATTTTTGGCATTGTTGTGATTCCATAGCATGTACAATGTGTGTTGGATGTTTGAGAATGGCTAAGTGCTTATTCACATGCTTTGACTTGTTATATACCTTGATTGCTTGCTTGATTGAGTGCATGAGCTACTGAGATTCCCTGAATCTCACCCCTTTCCCCTCCCAACTTAATATGCTAAGTGGAGCTCAAGGAGATCCGAGCACACACGAAGGAGCCTAGAAGCATGCTTAGTTAGATATTACTTTCTTTTGGAATTTTGATGTAATTTTGAAGTAAAGTGGTGCCAATGAATATGCGCCCACTATTTTTGAGATGTAAAGGTTGTAACATGTGTATAAATATGAAAGGATATTGTATGAACTATGTTTATAGCCAAATGAATGAAAATGAGGGTTTTGCCCCTTTTGATGCATGAATGAGATAGTGTATTTTTGGCCGTAGCATAGTGAATTTGGAATGTATGTTGATTTGGATCACATGAACTTGTTATATATCTTAGTTTTATGCTTTTAAACTTGTCCATGAGTGGCTAGAGTGTGTGAGAGGCTATTTGGACCCGTTTTGGACCTTTGGGGTGCCAAAACCGATATTTTTGAGAGCTCGTCAAAGTATGACTGGATGAGCTCCTCTTGCCATGAAATTTGGCGTGCCTCTAGAGTGTGTAGAAAGCTTCTTGAGAAGCTAAAGTTGGTAATATTCGGAGGTCTAGAGAATATTTGGTGAATTATTGAATTTGAAAAAAATCCATGGTTTGGTCATGTACTGTTCATATAGTTCAGAAATGAAAACCATGTCAAACATGGTCCAAACGCTGTGTTTGTGGTTGGGAATGATTTTTAGTGTAAAGTTAACACTTAGAACTTTCCAGAAAGCTAGAGTTTGCTAGATTCCCATTTTTCTACGATTAATTATGATTTTCCAAAGTTAGAGCCAAAATATAACTTTTGGGCACAAGTGAGAAAAGTACATTTTTCTGGTTTTTGGCTCTATACCCGTGACTTATGGTTTGTTTTATGCTATGTATAAGCATGCTTCTAGGCTCCTTGGTGTGTGCTCGGATCTCCTTGAGCTCCACCTAGCATATTAAGTTGGGAGGGGAAAGGGGTGAGATTTAGGGAATCTCAGTAGCTCATGCACTCAATCAAGCAAGCAATCAAGGCATATAACATGTTAAAGCATATGAATAAGCACTTGATTGTGAACACCGAACCATCTCCTTACCTGCTTGTGGGACCATACCTAAGGTAAGAGTAGAGTTATCCTTTATGACTACTGCCCAGGCTGAGAGATATTTAGAGTGTGGATGTCAAGGGTTTTTACTCTTTTTCTCTATTCAGGCCGAGGTAGAAGAAGGGATAGAGGAGATCCCAGTTGTCAGGGAATTCCCGGAGGTTTTCCCTAGAGCGTGTGATTTTAGTGGCCTACCTCCTGAGAGAGAATTAGAGTTCCCTATAGACATAGTGCCTGGGGCTGGACCGGTGTCCAAAACTCCTTACAGGATGGCTCCCGCCGAGCTTGCTGAGTTGAAAGAGCAGGTAGAGGAATTGTTAGAGAAAGGGTTTATCCGCCCTAGTGTTTCACCTTGGGGTGCTCCGGTGTTATTTGTGAAAAAGAAAGATGGTAGCTTGCGTTTGTGTATTGATTACAGAGAGTTGAATAAGATTACCATCAAGAATAAATATCCTCTCCCTAGAATTGATGATCTGTTAGATCAGTTGGCTGGGGCATCTGTGTTTTCCAAGATAGATCTTAGATCTGGTTACCACCAGTTGAGAGTGAGAACTGAAGACGTCTCTAAGACGGCTTTTAGAACGAGATATGGGCACTATGAGTTCCTTGTGATACCATTCAGGTTGACGAATGCACCTGCTGTATTCATGGATTATATGAACAGGGTATTCAGACCGTATCTAGATCAGTTTGTGGTGGTCTTTATTGATGATATTTTAGTGTACTCCCGATCTTTTGAGGAGTACGAGAGGCATTTGAGACTAGTCTTAGACACCTTGAGAGAGAAAATATTGTATGCCAAACTTAGTAAATGTGAGTTTTGGCTGACCGAGGTGCGATTCTTAGGTCATGTGATCTCACGAGAAGGGGTTGCGGTAGATCCCCATAAAGTTGAGGCTGTGTTACAGTGGGATAGACCTAGAACGATCACCAAAGTCAAGAGTTTCCTAGGTTTGGCAGGGTATTATAGACGGTTTATTCAGGACTTTTCTCGAATGGCCTTACCACTGACGAGGCTAACTAGGAAGGATACACATTTTGTGTGGGATGAGAGATGTGAGAAGAGTTTCCAGGAGTTGAAACTCTGTTTGACCACTGCCCCTGTACTGATTATCCCTGACCCTAGTGAACCATTCGTGGTTTATTGTGATGCCTCGGGCAAAGGGTTAGGATGTGTGTTGATGCAGCAGGGTAGAGTAGTGGCATATGCCTCGAGGCAGTTGAGGCCTTATGAGAAAAATTACCCCATACATGACCTGGAGTTAGCTGCCGTAGTGTTTGCTCTTAAAATTTGGAGACACTATCTGTATGGTGCGACTATAGAGATCTATAGTGACCACAAGAGTCTGAAATACCTGTTTGATCAGAGAGAACTCAATATGAGACAGAGGAGATGGATAGAATTTTTGAAAGATTATGATTAGGTGTTGAAATACCATCCGGGTAAGGCCAATGTGGTGGCGGATGCCCTGAGTAGAAAATCCATCCATGTAGCCCATATGATGATTAGGGAGCAGGAGCTCCTAGAGAAGTTCAGAGAGTTGAACCTCTCTTGTCTGGTGGTATCGGGTAGATTATATCTGAGTGAAACCCGAATTGAAAATATCTTGAGAACCCAGATCTTAGATGCCCAAAGAGAGGATGAGTTCCTGAAGCGGATCAGGAATGAGATTACCCAAGGTAAGACCTCAGATTTTAAGATGTCTGAGGATGACATGATAGTATATCGGGATAGAATCTGTGTGCCTAGTCAGAATGAGTTGAGAGAAAGCATTCTAGAAGAGGCACATAAGAGTAAGTATACTATCCACCCAGGTGCCACCAAGATGTATCAGGATGTGAAAAGAATTTTCTGGTGGCCAGGGATGAAAAGTGATGTGACAGAGTATGTGGCTAGATGCCTAGTGTGTCAGAGGGTAAAGATTGAACATCAGAAACCGGCTGGGTTTTTGCAACCTCTAGATATCCCTGAGTGGAAGTGGGATAGTATAGCCATGAATTTTGTCATGGGGTTACCCAGGACATCCTCTGGACACGATGCTATTTGGGTAGTTGTGGATAGACTGACGAAGTCTGCACACTTTTTAGCTATCAGGGCTACTCATACACTGGATAGATTGGCCCAGTTGTATATCAGAGAAATAGTGCAACTTCATGGAATACCCAATAGCATAGTTTCGGATAAAGACCCCAGGTTCACATCAAACTTTTGGAGGTCATTGCAGCATGCCTTAGGGACTAGATTGCGGTTTAGTACTGCATATCACCCTCAGACAGATGGTCAGACTGAAAGGACCATCCAGACATTAGAAGATATGTTGAGGGCATGTGTGTTAGAAATGAAGGGACTTTTGGATGGCCTCACCCTAGTTTAAGGACTTTTGACTTGGCCTCACTCGTTTGAGACTTTTGGCCTTGTCTCACCTATCTCAAGGGACTTTCGGCTTCACCTCACCCATCTCAAGGGACTTTCGGTACTACCTCACTCGAGCAATCTCACATTTCAACATACAAGCATATTGGCATCAATGCATCAAAGCAATAGCATATGGCATATTCCACACAACAAGCATATACATAAACATACAATGACTATCATATCCAAGAATGCAACGAGAAAGAGTGGGAAAAGAGAGCTATCTTATGAGTTAAAGCCAACAATAGCTTTTCCTTTCAATTTCTCCTCTCCCTCCTTAGGTTCACAATCACACCTTGATGGAGGTGTTTCACTTGAGCCTAGACACACAAAAGCATGCAATTACTCTTTTATCACTTAATTCAGAGCAACCCTTCTATCACATAAAAACCTAGGGTTCTCTCTCTCTCTCTCTAGAATGCCATCAACTTTTTCTCTCTCTCAAGTTCCCATGGTAGTGGAAACAATATTTTCAAAGCAAACACAAAGATTCAAAGGTGTTTTCTACTTTCCCTCTTCTGACCCATGCCCAAAAACCATCCATTTTTACAAACAAAACTGAAGGAAAAGAGGGTAAAGGGAGGGGATCAGAAATCTAAAGAAAAATGGGAGAAATTTCCTTACCTTTCCCTTGCTCTTTCTCCTTCTCTTGATCTCTCTCACTCTCCACGCCTTTTTTCTCTCCTTGGGTCGAAGTCTAGGGCAGATATAAGAGAAGAAATGAGTTTGGGCATTTAATGAACTCTAATTCTCGCTATTTACTCTCTTCCAGACTGACCTTCGCTACGGCGAAAATTAACTTTCGCTATAGCGAGCTCGTGTTATCTGGCTTCGCTATGGCGAGGCTTAACCTTCGCTACGGCGAACTCGCGTCAGTTCCCTTCGCTATGGCGAGTTTCGACCTTCGCTACGGCGAACTCGCATTAGTTCTAGACTACCACTTTCGCTATGGCGCACGCTACAGCGAGCAACTCTCTGGTTTTTGTATGGACTGCTGCCAACACTCGCTATAGCTAGAATCACGTTCGCTATGGCGAGGAGGCACTCTCGCGACAGCGAGGTCATTTCTCGCTATTGCGAGAAGACTTAGCAAAAATTCTGGACTTCGAAAATTTTCAGCTTTCTACTTCTTTTCTTTTCCTTTTCTTTTCTTTTTCCCGGTTGTTACAAAAAGTCATTTTCATTGTAATGTTAGGGAAGCCAAATAATGTTTTTGAAACCAAAAAGGTATTATATATAATTTAACAAAACTTCACATAATGTTAATATAATTTACTCATAATATTATTTTTTATTAAAAATATAGCTCCTTAAAAATTATATTTGCTAATATATTTTTTAATATTATTTAGTTTACATTTGCAGAACATTAAAAATAATCTATTCTAATCATCTTGAAATTAAATATTATTAATTATTATTTTTAATTTAGTAAACTTTTTAAAAAAATTATTTTGTTAAACTTCTAATTTATTTTTAATGAAGATAATTTTTTATATTTAAAAAATAAATAAAGTAATCTTACTTTCCTCTTATATCAATACCTTTCTAATTTTTTGTGATAAAAATGAATGGAATAGTAAACAATTAAATAATTTTTATGCTCTTTTTATATCAATAATTATATACTTTTTTATTTTATTAATATTAATGTATAATTTTTGAAACTAAATAGTAAAAAATAACAAAATATTTTATATGTATTAGTATAGATATTAAAAACTCTGACATTTTCTCAATTTAATTCGATAAAAAAGAATTAATCTCAATTTAATAGATACTTAGGGTCTGTTTGAAATTATTTTTGTTTTAATGTTTTCAAAACATATGATTTTTGGAACAAATTTTGAGAACAAAAAAATTAAAAAATTCGTTTAAATCATTATTCTGAAAAGTAACTATTTTCTATTTTTTACTTGATTTTGTAAAATAAAAATTACAAAACATTTAAAAAGTGTTTTGATTTTTTTATTTTTAAAAACAAAATTTTATTTTTTTATTTTACAAAACACTTCATTAAAACATACATTATCAAACAAGTATTTTTATTTTTTTATTTTTAAAAACAAAAAATTGTTTTCAAAATAGTTTAGCCTTAGCTTTCAGTTTTTTTTTTTTTTTTTTTTTTGTGTATGCTTTGGGCCAACGCGCTTAGTCTAATTACACACGAGGGCAACGTGGGCTAAAAACTAGAAAAACGCACACAACCGCAACGGTGCGTTTCGAAGACTAGATGATGAAGCATTTTGCAATTGCTCATATCGTCCTTCACCTTCGTCGTGTTAGGGTTTGGAGAGTTACAGTCTGTCTTCATCTCTTCACACTCGACGTTCACACCAGAGGCCATGTATCGGATGCATAAGTAATGCGATTTATAAACGAAGATACGATAGAACATCTCAATTCCTTTTTTGTTTCGTTTCGGTAGCTCGCGAGATCCAGAAATATCGGCCGTATCATGCGAAACGGTGAGTTCTACATTCTCCATTTAGACATCTGGCATAGACTTTTGAGCGTGTTGCGGTCTGGTTAGAGTGTGTTTATCTGGTAAATAAAAAGAAGTACAAGTGTTATCACAATTTTTTTAATTTTTTTTTAAATTTATGATGGATGGGTGGTTTTGGAGGGTAGCGTTACAATCATAGATGTAGTTGGTTGGATATGCTGCTTTCTTGAGTCCTCTGTATGTCACAATCTGAATGGTATGAATGTAAGTATTTTAAGCAAGTCTCTTCTATGAAAATCCGTGTGATTAACTGGCTAAAGAAGCATTCCTAGGTAATGGCTATGCTTTCTGGATGTTTTCAATGGCTATACCATATAGTTTTATTCTCTTCTTTCTTCATGAGTATTATAAGCTAGAATCATAAGCCACTATGTGTGGTCTAGTGAGGATTGTGAGTAGTTAGCAAGAGTCTTAGGTTCAAACGTTTGCTTTGTCATATAACGAAAATAAAAAAAAAATTATAAACCAGAATTGCTTCGGATAAGAATTTAGGTTTCATGTTTCAGATAACATCAAGGGAAAGGATGTTTTTTCTTCTGATTCTATCAATGAAGTCGTTCCTGCGTCAAGCTTGGAGGCAAAACAGGAAGAGACTGGTGAGAATTTGGGATATTTGATCTTCAACTTTCATGTTCAATATGCTTTTTTTCTTCTGTAGTGTCTTTGTCCATTATGGAGATTGACAATTATGGTTGTGAATAAACTTGTTATCATGCTCTTTGTCTTGCCAGAAATAAAGGCTCAAGTTGATGCCATGTGGGAACACATGAACAAAGGAGTATCTAGCGAGATTCTGAAAAGTATTGTAAGCAAGCATAATTTCATGTCAAAAAAAACCACAAAGAAGACATCTTCTGTAAGCTCTTCTTTCTGGCACTTCTTTTTTTTTTTTTCCCCTTTCCTGGAGGACTCTGATCTTTGTAGGTGGCTAGGTGCTTTTGAAAGAAACTGTTTCCACGGATATTAGCTTGAGTTTGATTTCTTTTCATTTGATGTTTTTGGTCATAGAATTGGATGTCTTATCTGGGCTTGGCACCAAAGGCAACTGGATCCCTTGGGCAAGGTGCATCCCAGAAGGGAACTGGTACTGTGCAGAACAATACAAGTGATGAAGCCAAGAGGCTTGCTGCTGCTGCTTTGGCAGCAGTTAAAGATGATGCTGCCATGGCTGCATCAGGCAGAGGGAAAGTTGCGGTAGGCACTCTGCTTTCTGGTTCACCTGTTTTTGGTGGTCTATAGTTAGTATTTATAGGTATCTACACGCCTTGGGTCTAAAGTGAGATATAGCTTTTGGAATTATTGATCCAAAAAAGAAAGAGAAACAGAGGAGTTGTTTGTGCGGTCATGCTAGATTTTTACTTTATTTTCAAAGTCAGTGTAGACTACCTGAATTATGTCGGGAAGACTTTGACGTAGATCTCGCTTAGCTTGTACATAGAGGTTCCAGTATTTTTCTTGCTAGCTGGAATGGGGAATTTTTCTTTTGTTAAATCTGGCACTAATTTGGGTATACCTACGTAAGTTCATATTGAAATGCTTTGAATTTGAAGGTGGTCGATGACTGCCATGCACGACATCTATAAGTAAGTCATTTGTGTATCTTCTTTAATAGATTACGGAGGTTCGAGACTTTGCTGGTCAAGAAATTGAAGTTAAAAAGCTTGTCGATGCTGATTCAAAGGAGGCAATAGAAAGGGCAAAAACTCCTGCACCTTCTGCTGTGGATGTTGTCCTTGAACAAATTAAGAAGAAACAGAAGCTCAGTGTACTTGATAAGACCAAAAAGGATTGGGGAGAATTTAAGGAAGAAAATAAGGGAATGGAAGAGGAGCTTGATGCTTACAAGAAGAGTTCAAACCAATATCTGGAGAGGGTTTCCTTCTTGCAGCGAGCAGATTACCGTGAGTTTGAACGAGAGAGAGATGCACGCTTGGCTTTGCAATCCAGGAGGCGGCCAGATATGCGAGAAGACCCAGATGATTGAAGGATGTCTGGAGTTGCTACTTTTTGAGGATTATGTATGTATTGGGTCGGAAGTTGATTGTCAAGGGGCGAGATATATAGTTCCTGGGAAAGTCCTGGTCTCCTATGATGAAATAGACCTTTGATCACATTGATGGGGATATAATGCATTTGATGAGGTCTAGGATTGCAGAGTGTTCTTAAATGACGTGTTACATGATTTGGATCTTTGGAAGAAAATAATAGGGGCCCAAAGAAAAACTATCGTAAATTTTAAAACGGCAATACATAGTTTCATTTTCCTCTTGCTCCTAGGAATGTGATCAATATTCTTTTAACCGGAATTTTATACTCCCACTTGGTTCAAGGTACGCAAACGCGAATAATGAGATCTCGTGCGTCTTGGTACTATTATTGTCCACTGACGAGGGTAAATTTAACAGGGCTTGACAAATTGGGACGTTGAAGTTGTCAATTGTCTGTTCAAGTTAATGTGTTAACAATCGGCGTTTCAATGGCAGTTGCAAGGAGGGGGGTATGTAATTTTTTTTATCCTTTATGTTGAACAAGGGCAAGTACTTTCTATTTTTCGAAAGTTCAATTTAAAACTAAACAAACGTAATACTTTTTGTTTTTTATACAAACCAAAAATGAAGTAATGAAACCATTAAGGGAATAGTGGTCACTGAAGGTAGAACTAAACGTGTAGCACATGGAAACTCAGTCAATGAAAGGCAGATGCTTTTTCACTATGATTTGATAATAGTTCTCTTTAAATACAGCCTCGTTTATTTTATTAAATACCGGTAGGTTCCTCTAGTACTCATTTTAGACTAGGCGGATTTCTTTTTTCTTTTTAAATAACATTACAGGTATGACTAGAAGATAAGAAAAGAAGAGAAGAAAAAGAATCTATGTCTCATTTGATGGATGCAAGTTCCCTGCACATCTTTAGAAGGTGTACATCTTTTGTGGGCCATCTAGTTTAATTTGGATGGCCACATTTTTTAATTTTTTTATAAAATACAAAATATAAAATAAAAATAATTTTTTAACTGCAAAATTTTTTAAAAAATAATAATTTAAATTAAAAATTTAAAAATTTAAAAATTTAAAATTTAAACCATCTAAATCAAATCTAAATGTTTTAGATGAGATGTGCACCTTTGAGATTTAGAAAAAGGGATCTCTCATTTAATAAAGTCCCAAAAATAAAAAGTGAAATAGATTTTATAGTTTCAAGTATTTGGTTGGCAAATTATTGCAAAGAACAAAAAGGAAAAGCCTTGTTATTGTATACTTAACCATCTTTTGTATTGTACGCTAATTGGAGTGAATTATTAAAAAAAATTATTTTGCTTCAAATGTCAAATTTGCCTTCTAATACATACAACAGGCTTTCTTTTTCTATTTCACAACCACAGAAGAAGCATATCATTAGATAAAATTTTGTCTAATTTGGGTAAAATTATATTTTAGCCCTAAAAAATTTAAAATATTTCAATTACATCCTTAAAGTATTTTGAATAGGTCCCCTAAAAAATTTATGAGATTCATAGTTATTTTAAAATTTACTAGTCTTTATTTTCTACTATAAAATAAATTTTTTTGATAAACATTATTTTTAATTCTACATACTTTAATTATTAACTAATAGGGTCTTATTTGGAATTAAAATTTTCAGGAGCAATTTTGTCTTCATCTAGAAAAAAATTTTGAAAATCTTTTTTTTTTCTCTCATAAAGGGCAATTTTGTCATTCTTTCCGACTATAACAAATTTTGATTAAAATATGAAAATTAAATTTCACTTATGACTAAAATTTGGTCAATATTAAAAAGTTTAAAAAATTTTTGAAATTTAATAACATTTGATATTAAAAAAGATAAATTATATAAACAGTTATTATAATTGTAAAAAAAAAAGCAATTGAAAGTTAAGAATAGATCTAATCATCTATCAATTAGATCAACTCCGATTGATAATCATAATCAGTAAGTCAACATATAGCCAATTGTAACAATGCATTTTATGCATTATATATATATATATTATAATGATATAAATATATATTATATTTAAATATATTAATGAATTAATAAATAATAAATTAATATATATTAAAATAATATATATAAGATACTAAAAAACAGTTATTTTTATTATATTAAAATAATAATTATAAATATAATTATTTATATAATAATTATAATTATATATAAAAATCACTTTCTATATTATTTTTTAATTTAAAAATATTTTAGTCATTTGCCATCACTTATTTTTTATTTTATTATTATTTCTATCTTACTAAACAAATAAAGAGAAAACATTCTTTTTTTATTGTACTAAATGCAATTGATTTAGTTGTATTTCATTTAATATTTCTTTTCTATTTTTATCAAAAAAAATTTTATATACCAAACCAAGTCTTGCAGAAAATAAAAAGAGAGAAAAGAGGAGAAGAGAATATTACCTCTTTTCCTTGTTTTGTTTTTAATTCTTATGAAATATCCCAGATTAGGAAACTTGAACTATAAACTTCAAAATCTTTTTAAGGCTTGGTTAAAATCTTCTACTCTACTCCTGTATAACAATCTCTCAGATAATGAGGAGTTTTGCCCAAACCTTAATTTCCCTTCCATTCCCTTCCCCTCCATTCTCTCCTTTCCAAACATACCCTATAAACACAATGCTTAATATGACTAATTTATATAATCATCTCCTGAGCAAGCACGGAAAAGTAATATTTTGGTTTGGCAGCCACAATTTTTACAATACAGGATTAGCCAAGTTGAACTTGGTTATATTAACCCAGAAGCTTGCATATATAGGCAGTCAGAAAAATATTCAACAAGATTTGCCAAAAAAGAGAAAACAAATTTAACAGCATCACAATTAGTCCTCTCAGTATGAATACAAGTAAATGAAGAGCCAATTAGTCTTTAACAATTTCAGTTTGGCAATCACAATTTCTACAATACAAAATTAGCCAAGCTGAACTTGGTTATACTATTCGCAAGCCTGTATACATAGACAGTCGGGAAAATATTCAACAAGGGTTAAAAATATAAAAGCAACAAAATTAATCCTCTTATTATGAATATCAGTAAATTATTATGAATATAAGCAAATGAAGAGCCAATTCGTATTTAAACACCTGAATCTGCTTGGAACACACAAGATGAAATTTTCTCCAAGTCAACGGTAAAATTTTTAGGCAAAATCGAAAACAAGAATAAGGAAACGGTAAGCAGGTCTTCAAATGTGAATGGGCTTGTCAAAAGTGGCCATTGCAGCTTCTTTCACCGCCTCGCTCATTGTTGGATGTGCATGGCAAACACGTGCTATGTCCTCACTTGATGCATCATACTGCAAGGCTATCGCTGCTTCGTGAATGAGCTCTCCTGCGTTGGATGCCATAATATGCACTCCCAAAATCTTGTCCGTCTCCTTTTCGGCCAATATCTTTACCAGTCCTTCAGCATCATCGATTGCCTTAGCTCTACTATTAGCCAGAAAAGGGAACTTCCCGACACGATACTCAACGCCAAGTGCCTTCACCTGCTCTTCAGTCTTCCCAACGTATGCAACCTCAGGGTGTGTATACACAACCCCTGGGACATTGTCATAGTCGACATGGCCAACCTTACCAGCAATGTACTCTACACAAGCAACCCCATCCTCTTCTGCTTTGTGTGCTAACATTGGACCTGGAATTACATCTCCAATTGCATGAACTCCGGGGACATTTGTCGCAAATCTTTCATT
This sequence comes from Erythrophleum fordii, assembly GCA_032878935.1. Lineage (NCBI taxonomy): Eukaryota > Viridiplantae > Streptophyta > Magnoliopsida > Fabales > Fabaceae > Erythrophleum > Erythrophleum fordii. The sequence goes on from JAVQMF010000054.1 coordinate 48,987,142, forward strand.
CACTAAAATCCGTCCTGCCTTGTCAGTTTCGACTCCTATCTTGTCTAACCCAAGTCCAGCTGTGAATGGAATCCTACCAGCAGATACAAGAACAACATCTGTTTCAAGAGTGGTCTTGTCACCTCCAGCTGCTGGTTCAATGGTCAGCTGTACACCATCTCCAGAAGCATCCACTCCTACCACCTTAGTTTTCAGCTTGAATTTCATTCCTTGCTTCTCAAGAGAACGCTGAAACTGCTTCCGGACTTCCCCGTCCATGGTTGGAACAATATCTGGGGCAAACTCAACAACAGTTACCTCAGAGCCAAGTCGGCCCCATACAGAGCCCATTTCTAGCCCAATATAGCCTGCCCCGATGACCACAAGTCTCTTAGGGATTTCAGACAAAGCGAGAGCACCCGTAGACGATACAATTTTCTTTTCATCAATAGGGACGCCAGGCAGAGATTTCACATCAGAACCAGTTGCGATTATAATATTCTTGCCTTTTATAACAGTATTAACACCATCAATGGTGTCCACAGAGACTTCGGATGGGGAAATAAATTTGCCATATCCTTTGACATAGTTTACCTTGTTTTTCTTAAATAAACCTTCAATACCACGAGTAAGATTAGACACAGCTTTATCTTTTTGGGCCATCATGGCCGGCAGATCTACCTCAACAGACGAAAACTTCACTCCATGACTGGGGAATGCATGTTTGGCCTCATGGTACATATGGGAAGAATGCAGCAGCGCCTGAACCAAAACATAAACCCCACCAATAAATGAGTATATTTGGCTAGACACAAGACTTTATCCACCATTCTTTTCAAAGGCGCACCTTTGTTTTCAGTTCACGAAATGAAAGAGAAAAAGGTTACTAGACACAAATTTACAGTTGAAAATGAAATAATTTGCAGAAACTTTAATATCGTCTGATGGATGCAGAATGATTTGGTCTTACAAATCAAGGAAACCATAAGTATAAAAAAAGTTGCAACTAAGAATTCTGACATTAGCAAGTAAGGGCTTAGCTTAAGGACTCATGTCCAGCTAATAATCTTTCTAAGATGTCAATTATGCCGCAGTGCAGCACCAGTGCCCATATCCTAATTTTGATATTGAAAAATCTAATCAACTCATTCACGCAATAAGAGCCATGATATGTAAAACCCAAATCAAAAGCCGAGGAGAAAAATAAATTTTGCAAAGTTCCGAGATAGAACTAGCCAACTAGGACAAATCAGAAAAGGTTGATCAAAACGCAGAAGAGAAAAACAGAAAATCCATGTTCACGCTTGTTCGACCTCTGTCTCCGTTTTATAAACTTTATCCTTTCGTCAGTGAACAAGTCCACACTTACTGTGAATAGCCGGTGTCCAAAGGTTGAAAGCAACATAATTCACAACAGAAATTACCAATATTCGCGAGCAACTCCAATTAAGCCACTTGTACATACAAAATAACCCCTTTTCTTTTTCATAAAATCCTTCGGAAAACATAATATGACAGTCTAACATCAAGAATTTAACCGGAGTGCTGACAGATTAAATAACATTGGATTGGTCGAACCACCAAAAAAAAAAAAAGACAGCTCAGAAAAAGGCAGAATTCAATCCAAAGAAACTCGATACTCCAATCAAGTTCAACTGTGTGACAAGGAAATTCAGACGCAAATGAACATGTTTTTCTTTGAAAAAGATTACCTTGGAAGGGATGCAGCCGACGTTGAGGCAGGTGCCACCAAGGGCGCCGCGCTTCTCGATGCAAGTGGTCTTGAAACCCAGCTGAGCAGCTTTAATGGCGGCGACATAGCCGCCAGGGCCACCACCGATGACGACGACGTCGTTTTCGTCAGATCCTGAGGCGAATCCCCTGGAGAAAGAAGCTAGAGAGAGAGAGTACCTAAGGGTCTCCGGGGAGAGATTCCTCGACAGAAGGTAACCCTTCCGTCTAGCAAAGCTTGCCATAGCCATTGCCCCTTGCTTTCTTTTTCTTCTTCTCTTCTACGACCTCTCAATCCAAGATCATAAACCCTCGTTCCTTTACCTGTCTACAGCCACTCAGCACCCTCTCTTCTTCAAGACGAACGGTGACCAGAGAAATGCTCTATAGTCCGCGTGCACATCCCTCCGCTTTCTTTTCAATTATTAAAAAATTAAAAAAAAATTACTCCACCATTTGTTTTCAAGGGAGATTCGATATAGCCTCAGTCAGAATTCTTTCGCTGCTTCTCCACCAAGTGCTTGACACGTCGTATGTGCCAGTTCTTGTCTGCTACAATTGGACACTTATAGCCGTTGGATATTACTAAAAGCAAAGATTGGAAGCATCGTATTCCACCGGCAACTGAATAGGAAAAGTAACAAGAAGCTCCCTTGAATTTTGATCATTTGTAAATAATTTTCAAAATTTTAAAACCCACAATCAAGTCTCTAAATTTTCATCCACCAGGTAAGTCTTTTCTTTTTTCTTTTTTCTTTTTTAATTTATCAATGTTAATTCATTTTTCATCTCAGATATTCCTACAATTGATGGTAAATTCTTATTTCTTCTGATGTTAATTATGTAAGGTATTTGAGATTGCACATGAATTAATATCAATAAGTAAAAAATAAACAGAAAGACTTATATGTCGGAATTTGAAAATTGATAAATATAATTATCAGTTTTAAAAATTTATAAAACTATTTACAAGTAATTTAAAATTTAAAGAGACTTTTCTTTCTTTCCAACTCAATAAAACCACAATTTGATTTTATTTGAGGGCAACTATTAGTCTGCTGGTAACTGCTAAAATTTTAAAATTCATGATCCTTAAGAACTTGTTTGTCGGACTCTATAGTTTAAACCAAAACATATTGAACTATTAGCATGCTTACACCCAAATATATATATATATATATATATATATATATATATATATATATATATATATATATATATATATATATATATATATATATATATATATATAATATATATATATATATATATATATATATATATATATATACAACGTCTCTTAACACGTACGTCTACATATTCCACGCACCAGAATGACGGCCTCACAAACCTTACCATTGCGCGGATATGGTAGAACAAGGCTCACCCACAAGCTCTATCGCTAAGACCATGGTAACAGATAATTTGAAAAATATGCATCACACAATAAATTGATGTCTCGAGGGTACTGCCAATGCAAGTCCAGTCAGGAAGATGATGCTTTCAAGAACATCTGATGTAAAACAAGCGAAAAGAGGAGAGGAGATGGGGGGGGGGGGGGGGGGAAAGACAGCGGGAAGTGGTCAACATCACTGCCTATTGTGATGAGATGAGCCACATGCAATCCATCTAGTTTCATCTTTCAACGATTGAAAGTCATTTTTCACAAAGTACGAATAGAAACAACAATGGTACTTTAAGCTAAACAAACCGCCACGTTAAGTAATCCGGAAGAATATCGTTAGCAATTATATGACTCTCGTTGCATTCACCTAGATCATTGAAGAGAACTCGTAACTTCAATCTTATTTACAGAAGTAACAATGTGAAATCCCATCTATTACAATTGGACCAATCAATTTCGCCAAAACTTACTCCGCAATAGCCTCTACAATACAGATACTAATATTAACCCAGAAAAAATACCTGCCAATTAAATAGTTCTAGCTAGCCTCCACCTAAAAAACAAATCCTCTTCTCTAAGTTCAAAATTGCTGGCTGCTTTTTCTCCCTCTGAAACAGCCACAAACAGAAATTAAGCTCTTCACGAAATAAACATTGGTGAATCATGAGGACTTATTTACATTCAATTTCCCTCTAGCAAGCTCTTCAACTTGTTACGGGCTTCTTCAGACAAACTGCAAGCTCTGAATCTTCTCCTTTGGGGCGAACATGATTCAATGATGCTTCCAACAGAAGACAAACATATAACAATCACTGTGAGATTATCAGATGTATTAAGGCGCAATGCCTCATTGACTAGTTCCCTGGCACATAGCTGTGGATCGTCATGCCTTCTTAACCCCTGTCGAACTAGACTAACTGCTTGCTGGCTTGACATCACATCCCAAATCCCATCACACCCAATGATCAAGAATTCATCATCCTCTATCAATGTAACCTGCTGAACATCCGGCTCAGCTATAAGAGGTGATGCAGAACCAAGTGGGAGTTTTAAGTACCAATCCCCAAGAGCTCGGGTGACAGAAAGATAACCATTGAGATAACCATCATCAATAAAACCACCTGACTCCTCCACTCTCTTCCGTTCTGGTAAGTAACTAGGTCTATGATCCTGAGACATCTCAACGGCTAGTCCTCTCCTGCAAAGTACTGCTCGACAATCACCGGCATTAGCAACCAGCAAGTGCCTTCCAATTATAAGGGCTGTTAATGCTGTTGTCCCACAGGAACTACTAACACTTTGCTCATCAGCCAAGGCAAGGTCCGCCAGTAAAAAAGCTCTCCGATGAGAATCCTCCAACTTCTTTAGAAAGAATGCATCAGTATCATAAGATTGCAGCAAATTAGAATCTTCAAAAAATAATCTCATAGCATTTCTCTTAATAAAAGCAGCTGCATCAGGCCCTCCGTGACCATCAAAAACTGCATAAAATGCACTTGGTATAGGGTACTTGTACACAAATCCAAGGTGGGCTGCTAGATCATCTACTTGAATGTGTTCGTCATCCATAGATTCCCTGGGTCCAATTTCAGCATAGCTACCAGAACGGACATTCGGGATAAACTTGGTTGCAGATGTCTCTAAAATGGGATCTTTAATGAACTCAGAGCACGTCACAACCTAACATAAATATAAGCGGGTAAGTTGATGTAATCAAGTCAGGGGACAATGTGTAGATAGGACGTCAGTTAGCATACCGACACAAACAATCCACTCAAAAAGGGAAAAATCAAAGAGAAAGACAGACCTACAGACAGAAACCCAGCCACGATCCTATCACTGATAAGGCTAGCCAACAAGAAGTAATTGGAACTTGCAAACATTTTGGACAGCTATCGCACTGATTTCTTCTGTAGAAAACCTTTAAGCAAGTTTCTTTTATCATTTTTCTTGGAAAGGGGGAAGGGGGTAATCATATATATATATATATATATATGTGTGTGTGTGTGTGTGTGTGAAAAGGAGAATAGATTGCGTGGTGGAATATTGTTCTTAAACTATTCATAGGTCCTTTTTTTTTTTCCCCAAAGTTTTTTCATTTTGTCTTTTTTTTTTTTTTCAAATTTTTTCTTCTTGCTTTTTTTTTTTTTTTAAATTGAAAAAGTCCATGTAATTGATATGGGTCCATACAATCGCATAAAGCCCACATCTAGTTATATCCTAAAGACCTTAAGCAAGAAGCAGAAAACGCCAAATTCTATATTCTAGCAAAGGACAAATTCTGCAATTACGGTAAGCACCAGAGGAGCACTCAATCCTCCCGATATGTATCAAGGAAAAGAAGGAAAAAACAAAAAAAAAATCAAACTCACAGCATCCGTTTCAGATTGGCAAATTAACAGACAAATCCACAGATAAATCCAGAGATTTAAGTCACATATAACCATCAAAGAAGGCGCATTAATCTAAGCCGCAAGAAATACAATGAAGGCTACAGGAAACAACAATTCTTTACACAAATAAAAAATTGGCAGACTAATGAAATTCCGAGGAAGAGTCTCAATTCAGACATAAACACAGACAAGGAAAAAAAATGGTTAAAAGAAAAGAAAAAGAAATATACCGAATCGAAGCAAGATGTTTCAGTAGAAATCGATTCACATGAAACATGTACTTCGCCAAAGATCGGGGCAGAAGGAGAGGTGGGTGGAGCCTCAACCTTGATGTCGTGTTCTTGGGCTACGCAAAGATGATACTTTACATCTAACCTAGGAATGCTCTGATGGCAGATAATTTTCGCTTCGGCTACCATATTCTGGCTCACAATCATTTTGAAACGCCGTTCTGTGATCTTCTCTAAGCTTATATCTTCAGAAACTGCAGAAACAACCGCTAGGGTTTGAAATTGAGAAATTGAAGCTTTCCAAAATAGGGTTTCTTCGAAGAAGAAATGCAGTAACCAAATTAGGGTTTCTTTTCCCTCACAAGAGGGCGCGTATATATATATATATATCTCTCTCTCTCTCTGTGGCTCTGGCTCTGATAAACGGGCACGCGCTAATTGAATTTGTAAGAAATTAACTGGGCCAGCGCAAATCCAATTATTAATACCCTTGAAGTCAACGCGAGTTGGAGCTCGAGATGCTTCGATTTGATGAGCGTGGATGAGAGTAAAATAGTGAAACCAGGAAAAGCTTATGGGATCGCCACGCTTTCCTCTCATGGGCCACCCATATTTGAAATGACGAAAATACCTTACCTATAATTATAATTGAAAAGTTAAATTACGCATAGACTATGTAATTAACTTCTTTTGAAGTGTACTTTAGCAAGAGATTTTGAATATTTCCCTTGAAGGAGTAGATTCGTTGAGCTTGTCTGCACTTCCAAGTAATTATTGGCAAAATATTGATATAGCTTCCAACAACATAGAGTTAATCGATAAAAGTACTTGGTAGAAGGAATCAAATGGTGCATATGGGAATAGAAGCTTTTTCTAAAATGGTTTTATGAGGTCTTAGAAACTAGTAAATTATAGAGATTTGGGAGGTAACTTGATTATTAAAAATAAATAGTAGCGTTGGAATGCTCATATGTGATATTTAATATTTAATATTATAATCATTTATATTTTGTTAAATAATTATCTTTTTTTCAGAATAAAAATAATGAAATTCAATTTTAAATCATGGTTGAATTGTTGGGAAAAATAATTTAAAACAATAAAGATGGAGTCATAACGAAAGTGTCCAAGTGCTTGGCAAAATGCTAAAAGATTAAAGTAAATCACCTGAAAGACTGATCTAAAGTACTTAAAGAATTACACTTAGTAATTATGAAATTCACTTCTTAATAACTATAAAAACAAAACAAAGATATACAATAACCATGATTCAATCATGACATCCTTTTTTAATCTCTGCTTTTAATTTATGGTTCAACACTGAAGGGTTTTCTGATTCAGCACGCCTCTTTAATTATAACTAAATGAATAGAATTAGTTACTTCTGTTCAATTCTCATACCTTTAATTATCTAGTGTTTTGAATAAGTAATTTTTGCACATTTAAGATTTTGTAAAATTATTTTAGTGCCATTCAATTTTGTCTAAATAATATAGAGTTATTTTAGACAAATTTTTTAACATGTATATGAAATTATAATTAAAAGAAAAAATTTTAATTATTAATCATGTAATGTTTATCTGATTAATTGATTAATAAATGCGTTTATATGGAGGCTTTTAATGCACACAATGAACTTAAATATTTTGTGATTTACATGCCTAGCCACAACATTCTTTTATAATGAGTACAATAATGAGTACATGCATTCTAAATATGATTTTTCATAGAAATTACATATAGAACAAAAATATCAATTGTAATTAAGTGTATAGTCATAATAAATTTTTGCCCACAAGTAAATAATTATATCTACATGTTTAATTAAGGTAGAATAGAAGTATTTTTTTATGTTTTCTTAATAGCTTGCAGGTATTAGGAAATATAAATACACTTTAGTTTCATCAATTATGATACACAAATATGTAGTATGCTAAACATCTTTGTCCATAGGGAGATTTTAGTAATACAATTTTGTATATTATGACTTGCATTGATAAGTATACATTTATGATAATTATAATGTTTAATTTGCTTTATAATTTTCTAGTAAGTATTATTAATGTTTGAAATTTACCTTGCAACTACTCCAACTCAAATGTCTCTTTTGATGGCTAATAATAGCCAAGATAAAATTATTCTAAATGACTTAAATTACAAAATCTAAAAAGAAGATGTCCTCCATTAGTCTTGATTTGGATTTGCCACTTTGCATGAATGAGCCACCAATGCCTACCGATACTAGTTTTAATGAAGAACTTGTATAAAACCTAGGAAAAATCTAATTGACTTAGCAAAATGCTGGTTATGTGAAGAATAGATGCTAGCATTGATTTGAATGGTGTGGCTGAAAGAAAGGATAGGATATTAATGGACATAGTGAGAAGTATACTTAATGACTCCAAACTTTCTATTTCATGTAGAGATGCACTTAAGTCAGCATTATATATTCTAAATAGAGTTCTAATAAAAGCAATGTCTATGATACAATTTGAAATCTGGAAAGGTTGAAAACCTAACTTGAATTATACATGTGTATGGAGTTGTCATGTTGAGGTAAGAGTGTATAATCCACATGAAAGGAAGTTGAATCTTAGAATTGTTACGGTCTCTTTTGTTGGTTATGTAAAAAAGTCTAAAGGTTATAAATTCTACTATCCTTCACATATTATAAAATTTGTAAAATTTAGGAATGCCAAATTTCTCATGAATGACATAATAATTAGTAGGAGTGATCAACCTCATAATATATTCATTAATGATGATCACATTCAGCCAATAACCTCCATTAGTTATGGTAAGACTTTTATTTTACAAGACACCCATTCGACTAGGATGAATGAAGAATATAATTAAGTTCTAATTTTTCCTACTAATTATAGTAGAAACTAAGAGCATTCTTATCTAAAGAATTCTTATCTAAAGAACTTTACCATTCAAGTTAAGGAGCCTCATAATGTTAAAGAGACACCTCAACTAGTGGTAAAAGAAACTCATGTAGTGCAACCTCAAACTTCATAAGAGGTTTAATTAAGAAGATCAACTAGGGAAAAGAAATCATTAATGCCTAATAATTATATAGTGTATCTTATTGAAATTGACTATGATATAAGTATAAAAAATGATCTCATTATGCTTATACAAGCTATGAATGATAATAATTCTAAAGTGTGGTATGATGTTATGGTTCACAAGATGGAATCTATAATAAACAACAATGCATGGAAACTTATAGAGTTACTTAGTAGAGCCAAGGCCATTGGTTGTAAATAGGTATTTAAAACCAAAAGGGATTCATTAGGCAACGTAAAGTGTTACAAGATAAAGTTGATTGCAAAAGGTTTTACCTATAAGGAAGAAATTGATTATAAGGAGACTTTCTCTTATATTTCTAAGAAAGATTTTTTTTCGTATTATCATGGCATTAATAGCCTATTTTGATTTAAAATTATATCAAATGGGATATTAAAACAGCCTTCCTTCATGATGATCTTGACAAGGAGGTACATATGAAATAGCCTGATGTGTTTATCTCAAAGGGTGCTAAAAATTTAGTCTGCAAGTAGAAGAAGTCAATTTATAGGTTTAAACAGGCCTCACGACAATGGTACCTAAAATTCTATGATATAATCACACCTTTTGACTTCGTTGAGAATATCATAGATCAATGTGTCTATTGCAAGGTTAATAAGAGTAAGATCATATTTCTAATCTTATCTATAGATGACATTTTGTTTGCCTCAAGTGATTTAGGATTATCACATTAGGTGAAATAGTTATTGTTTAAGAATTTTGAAATGAAAGATATAGATGAGGCATTTTATGTTATTGGCATAAAAATTCATAAAAATAAGTTTCAAAGTATCTTAGGATTATTGCAAGAGATTTATATAAATAAAATTTTTAAACGATTTAGAATAAAAAACTGTTCACTTAGTGTGACACCAATAGTTAAAAGAGACAAATTTAGTTTATTTTAATGTTCTAATAATGAGCTGAAAAGAAAAAGAGATAAAAAAACATTATTCCTCTGCTTTAGCAGTAGAAAGCCTAAGGTATGAATAAGTTTACACAAGGCCTGATATAACTTTTACTACAGACATGTTGAAAAGATATCAAGATAATCTTGGAATAGATTATTAGAAAACTACGAAAAATGTTATGAGATACCTTAAGGGTCTTAAATATTATATGCTTCCTTATAAAAAGATGGACAACCTAAAAGTTATTAGGTATTCAGACTCAAACATAGTAAGATGTGTTGATATTAAAAAATTAACATCTAGTTATATATTTGTACTAACTAAAGGTGTCATCTCATGGAGGAGCATTAAGCAGTCTTTGATTGTTACTTCTACTATAGAAGTTGAGTTTGTTTCAAGTTACAAGGCAAGTTCATAGGTTATATGGTTGAAAAGTTTCATTGCTAAGTTTAAAATTGTGGACTTAGTCTCTAGACATATTAAATAGCATTGTGAGAATATAGCTGCAATTTTCTTGATTATGAGTAACAAGAGTGGAGATTAAAGTAAATATATCGATATTAAGTACTTAACTTTAAGAGAACAAGTCAAGGATAATCAAATTATCATAAAGCACATTCACTTGAAAGAAATGCTAGATGATCCATTAATTAAAAGGATGCATTTGAAAAAATTTTAGAATCATGTGCCTTCAATAGGTCTTAGGTCATATTTAGTCTAATTGAGATATGTAATAAAATAAAATTTTTTATTTTAGTTTGTTGTCTCTATATATAAGTATAAATTTTGAGGGAGATTAACAAGCATATAAGTTAAAACCCGAATAAATATTTAATGTTTATTCATAAAATTTTTTTATCCCATAAAGTTAAAGACATGCTACAATATAATACATGTAAAGTAATACTTGTTTCATTAAAGAACTTATTGCTATGATTCTTGTAATATATATTTATTTACCCATAAACATATTATTTGACAAATTATAATTGGACCAAATGGAAGAATGTTAAAATATTTTAATTTAATATATTTGTTAAAGGAATTATTTTAATTAAATATTTAAGATATTCCATGTCCATTGTTAAGATACTTTGAATTAAATTAAATTAAAATAATATCTTAAAGTTAAATTAAATTATTATGATTAGTGATTCTTAATTTTTTAATTTTAAATTACCAGATGTTTTTAGATTAATAGGTTAGCGAATATTTACACATTATTTACTAATCTCTTTTGATAAGGAGTGGCCAATTTTTTACATTAGCATTTTGAAGGATCCTTGATATCACAGAAACTCACTGAACTATCAGAAAATCCTCTCCTCCTCTTTCTCACACTTCTCTCTACTTTTCTTCTACACTCTACAATTTTCTTCTTTGTAAATTATTGAAGAGAATTTTGATTAGCGCTTTGGGTTCTTCATCAGATCATTAATGTATAGCGATTTATTTTTAAGATAAGCTGCATTTTAGAATAACATAATTCACTTACTAAGTTCTACTAATTAGGTGCACTTTTGCTTGAACACAAGTCTAGATACCAAATCGTCGTCTTGTCTCGTTCAGTGCTGTGCAACTCATCTCTAGCCTCAGCAACATGATCTCTATCATTGCTATCCACCAGAGATGAGCCCTTGTGTGCTTTGGAAGTAGTGTCTCCACTAAGGTCGAATCTGAAACCACCCATGCAATATATTTAAAATTTGAAAACAACACGAAAAATTGACTTAATAAATTATGATTGCGTCTTGCGCTATAGATGCGCTATTATATTATGGACAACTTACAAGCAGTTTAAAAAGAAGCGAGGAGTACAAATTTGGCAAGACATGTTCCCTTGTCCTAACTACTAGCATCCAACACAGTGAAGTTAATGTTCTTATACTCCACAGTCTCCATATTAAATCCTGCAAGAGGCAGTAATCTTAAAGAGAAAGGGAATGAATCAGAAAACCTCATAAACAATAATCGTGAAAAATATATATAAAAAAGAAGAAAAGGGAAAGCTGTTCCCTTACTCCTATCGTCCCCAGTACAAAAGGACCACCAATATATCTCAGAATAAAATAACCAATTTCATATAGCAGATTATTGGTTCAAGTCCTTTCAATTCGAACAAGAAAAAATCAGTCTAATTACCCTTTTCCTCAGCAGCTAACCAGAAAATGAGGTAGAAAGGATTAATCAAATTTCAAAAAAATATTCTGAATGCAATACAAATTTGAACCACATACAAATGGTAAATGACGAGATTAGATGGTTTCCCCCAAAAGGAAAAACAAAAAAAAAAACAAAACCAAAAGAGACGAGCCCACGTGATGCTATCGGATTAGAAATAGAAATAAACCAGAAGGTGCTGTAGAGCAAATAATAGTACATGATTTTGCAAAAGACAAATTGAATTACAACAATTCATTTTTCTTGCATTTCAAATTTAATGAATTTTTAAAATCAATAGTGCTTACAATCTGTACCCATAATGCAACAAATATATACATACATACATACATAAAACAACACCCAATCTTGTGAAATTATCAGCTAAAACCTATGTTTCTAAAAGAAATTCTTCAAAAAGGTACGTCATTATCCTGTTGTTCATCACTTGAAAGTCAAAACCCAACCAGTTGGCCTTTTGATAACTCTATTAGTACACGATCACGGACGCCACAAATTTCCTCCTGAAACGCAATAACTCTAGACCCTTGTAAATTTCAAAAGATTAACTAATATATTTTTAATAATAAAACAAATTTATATATAAAGTATAATCGAAGTGTCAGTGTTGGCTCACCGTTGAAAAGGGTACAATTGACCCGCACATAACAATGGAGGCCATATATGTCAGTATGAACACACCACAATCATGGCTGCAACAGAGAGAGATAATTTCATGAAAACAGCATAATGCAATAATAATACCAATAGCCAGTTAACTAATAAAAGATATATGAAACTTGCTTAATCAATATTGTAGTTAATTGGATAAACATGACATACTTTCGTAAATATGCATTAAGCACAGTTCATAATAACCATTTCATTCAAGTTTAGACATTCATTTCGGGATTCATCGTATTGTACAAAAAAACCTCACTATTTATGTGTGTGTATGCCAGTACCCATTTACTTGCTGGGGAATATCCTTTGGATAAATAAAATCCCATGATTGTGAATCATCATAACCAAGTACAGTAGCACAAACCCACCGCAGCCAATTTCCCTGGGTAAAAATTATTATGATCCAATTCAGCATATCATTTGGAAAGGCGAGAACAAAAAGTATTATATCAAGTACATAATAGTTTCACCTAGAATTCGTACCACTTTCACTGCATCTTTTTTGTGCTTCCCACTATTCATGGAGTCATAAACAACCACTTTTTGCTTAAGACAATCAGCAACCACCAATATGTAATGGTGGTTTATCACACAGGGTAAAAATAACTGCCACAACAAATTCCACAAATCACTGGGAATCTTTTAAAAAATATGAATGTTGTATATGAATTGAAAACCAAACAAAATGATCAAAAAATGATTGTAAAATTATATACATTAAAATACTTTATTTACATGATGACCAACAACAAACTTACTCGATTATGGTAACCCCTCATCAATTTTTTCACCCAACAGAGGTCATCTCTATTATTCAACCTTGCCAAAGCCATAACCTGCAATACACGGAATTATTTTGATCAACATTTTCTAATATTAATAATATACTAACAAGGGTTTAAGATCTAATACCCCTGCATAAGGAGAGATAAAAAAATCAGTGTATTCTTTATATGGGTAGCAATGAGCCCATTTCATCAGTATTTCTCCATAACAATGAACAACCTGGGTACAAAGTTTAAAAAATATTATCAAACTGGTTTGCCATTAAATTTCCAAACTATTCATCGTAATAACTGCTTTCCATAACATAATAGCCATACTTATATGAATGAAGACCAAGTTGCCACATACATTATTGTTTAACCATAATTTATGCAAATCCCGATGACCTTTGTAAACAAGGCATTGAATATCCATGGCTAACAAACCAGGGTCTTGCATTGAAGCAACATCAAAACTGCAATGTCATATAAAATAAGTGAAGGCTATGAATGATTTCAGATGGACAAATGGTAACAGAAATCCATACCTTATGTTATCCCCCACAGTTGTACCAAATGAATGACATCTCCACCTTTCCACCACTTTAGACTCCTCTTGATTTAATTTATATGTAATGTGTCTTCGTACATCCTGTCTTTCAAAATTATATGAAGTTAAAATGTAAAAAAAAGTATTTTGGCCAAACAGCTGTCCTCAATGTAAACCTTTAAAATAAATTACCTCAACCTTCAACCGTGGAGTGAATGTTCTGGTTTGTTCTGATTTTTCCTGTGCATGTTTTGACCTTAAATTGTATGCTTTCAGAGGTTGAAATGGAGATCTTTGATACTGGCTAGGCCTAGGAGCATGTTTTCTAGGCTTGTTCCTTTGAACATACATGCCTCGCGGTGCTTTCATCTTGTCAAACTCTTCCATAACACTTGAAACAAAAGATGTATTAGCCTTGTCAACTCTCCTGCTTTCATTCTCCCCCTCTTTTGTTTTATTCAGTCCTAATCGAGCCTTCATCTTTTCCAACCTAATGAATTCTTTCGCTAGTTCCACTATCTCCTCACATTTCTCCTTGATTATGCTATCCCGATCAACAAAGCCACAATTAACATTCCCAGCAGCAGCTCCCATCTAAGAATTGCCAATAAAACCAGTTTATAGTCAATCTAGTATCAATTTTATAACTAAGGACATTTTTGTCCAAGTAGTCACAATTTTATCATGTTTGAATAATCGTATTATTACAAGGAAATTGAATTCAGAGTGAAAATTGAGATGTAATAAAACAGAATATAAGGAATCAGAATAAATCTAATATATATATATATATATATATATATATAAAAGGTGGAGGGGAATGATGGTTATTCACTGTTCATTATTGTTTGCGGGACACACAATTTCTCTCTCTCTTCTTTTCTTTTCTTTTCTTTTCTTTTCCTGCATTTTTGCTGTGGGACCCACATAAATTTTATAACTGCTGTGCATTATGCACATGCAGCCTTCTAGCAATGAATATTGTTGGTTTCCGTATCTATTATGATCTTTATTTTATTGTCTAGTCAACGCTATCTTCAATATTGTTTCCTAATTTTTCTCATATGATAGAATCAGTTGTAATCAAATTGATTTTCCTGATTTTGTGGGATTAGATGAATGAGATTATTGTATTCATCAATCCTTTTTATCTTCTGTTACATCATCGGAATAAAATATAGAAAAACAGAGAACCAGTTTGCGGTCTTTGTACTGCTCGAATAACTTCAAATATAATGCAAAATTTAATGAGTATAAAATTGAGCAGGCTCAGGCCAAGCCCAACTTGACCAGGCCTAATAACTGGGCTTGAATTTCAGCTCATTGGCCCAAATGTTAGGCCTGGACCTAGGTCCACTAAGTTGTGTAGCCCACAAAGAGCTCTAACAGTCTAACTTCAATCTCCAGCCAACCACTGGTTGATCCTTGGAAACTAAACCCCCACAGCACTTGGTTTTCATAAACACTCAGGTGCATCAGCGCTCAAAAGATTAACATAAAAAAAATAGTAGGGCAAGTTAATTAGACAATCTTGAATTAAAATTTCAAAAGTATGAGAATCTGTAAATCATAATATCACATTAGCCTTAAACAACAAAAAATATAACAAAAGATAACTCAGATTTGGTGATTCATTTATACAAGCAATGCCATAATAGTGAAGAAGAAAGACCACAGAAAGAATATCATAATGTGAATACATTGTGAGTCTATGACTATAACTGATTTCTAGAAATAGCCAGTGGCAGTCACCCATAAACTAAAAAGGATAAGAACAAAAAGAAACAGGAAGTGAAAGATATAACAATAAGTTGGACAATCTGAAGCAAAAGAAATGAACCAAATAACCAGCAAAAATTCACATATCTCAGCTCACAGAATTGCAATCGAAACTGTGAAGAGGGGGGGGGGGGGGGGGACCATAATTTGAATCTGAGAAGCATAATATCTTGCATAATTACTGCAGGTTCTCACACACAGCTCATGAATGCATGATTATTTCACACTATAGCCTTAGAGGATGTTAAGGAACATACCCAAGTGGAACCCTAATGGATTAGGAATTTATTATTGTCTAGAGTCTTTAAGACTATCACTATCTAGAGAAGGAGTGTTTAACATTTATTATTGTTTTGGAGTCTAATAGTTTTCTTAAAATTATTGCTTATATTTATTCTAAACATAGGAAAATTAGTTATCTTCAGATTCCTTTATTATTCATCTTTATCTTTATGAGTTTATCATGTAGTTAAACTTTATTTTCAAAATATTATAAAATAAAGGCAAGCATAGAGGGCTAGGTGGACTATTTTTCTTCAACCCTCAAGTTTTGCCAACCCTATTTTATTTTAACCCTAAATTTCACCATGGTATCAAAGCCTCCATTAGAGCAGTTTCATCCACCACAGGTGGGATAATGAAATCACAACATTGAAATTCTTTGGGCTAGATTTATGCGTTATTAGTGGAGACCGGCTAGGTCAAGGTTCAGAGGAGGACTACTGAGGAGAAGTAGGTTGAAAACTTCTAGCAGTTGGGAAAATGTTGAGAGGGCTGCTCATAGGAAGCAAGTTGAAGAATTTTGGGAGCTATTTGTCTATCAAGGATGTCATTAAAGGAAGCATTAGTTGTGGTGCAATGTCTAGGTGTATGGGTTTTAAGTCTGGATATGTTTTTCTTCTATTTAAAATTGGGTTTTATTAGTAACAAGCAAAAGCTTGTATAATTTTCAGCTTGAGGGGGAATGTTGAGAAACATATCTAAGTGAAACTCCTAATGGATTAGGATTTTATTATTATCTAGAGTCTTAAAGAGTTTATTATTGTTTAGGAGTCTCATAGTTATCTCTTACGACTGTTGTTTAAATTTATGCTGGAGATAGGAAAGTTAGTTATCTTCAGATTGCTCTATCATTCATCTTTATCTTTAGGAGTTTATCTTGTAGTTAAACTCTATTTTAGATTATTAGAAATAAAGGAAAGCATATAAGCTGGGATGAGTGGAGTGCTCTTCTTTGATTCTTAAGCTTCTCCAACCCTATTTTACTTTAACCCTAAATTTCAACAAAGCACAATTTAAGAAATTGAGCCCAAGTAGCAAAAAATGTTTATCACTATACTAGAGCTCGGTTTTCTCTAATTTTCATACCAATCCTATATCTTACTCAGAAATTTGGGACCATATAATTTAGCAGTAACAAAATTATATAAAAGTCATATGAATCATCATTGTTGCTCAGTCAAGTTTTCATAACTGTGGCAGATGTATATTTATGTCAAAAAGCATAACATTGGGTCCTCATGAGAAAGAATTTTTCATTATTCTATCTCATTAACTAGGATACTACAACTTTCTCTCATCTAAAGAATGCGGCAAGAGAAGTAAAATTCAATCATTTGTCTACCAAAATGGACAATTAGTACAACCTCCACCAAGATGTACCAAGTTAAATTAACCTACAACTGTAGCCACAACAGCATGTTAATCTATAATTTTTTTGGTTGGATGGAGTGGAATGAAATATAATGAAATGGAAAATGTAGGAATGAATTGCCTGATCCTATGCTGGATGCATTATATTGAAGGAATAATAAAAGCCAAGGAATGTTGCATTTCTTTGGATCCCTATTTTCTCTCATTTTCTATGGCTTCAGCAAGTGGAAGGCAAGGGGAGTGAATGGGAAAATTTGAATAAAGTAAGTTTTGGCAAGGGGACCAACTGACAACCAAGTTAAAAAAAGATATATGGTGTGTTTGGTTCTACTTTTGGGAGGCTCAAAACCACGTTTGCAAGGAAGCAACAATTTGCTGCTTCTACATAAACGTGGTTTTGAAACGGGATTCCAAACATGCATATAATAGTAAGTTATTACAAAGTTCAAACAAATTCCTTTCTGTCCTTTATGCTTCCAAACAAGAGGGCACCAATTTCCTTTTCTTTCCCTAGAATAAAAAATCACAAACAAAAAATCAATCATCATCTACTAATTCCATTCTGATCATTCATTAATTGTACTATTTTTCATTCATTTCCATCCAAGTTGACCCTTTAAACAAGCGATCAAGACTTGTGGATACGAAAATATTATTTTTACTTGACTAGAATTCAAACAGATAATGTGTCGCATACATAAATGCACAATCTTACACAATATGAAGGACAAATTCAATGGATTAAAAGAATAACAATTAGAGAACATCATTTACTTGGCTGTGTAGTCAACTTAGTTCCAAACCAAAATTACCCACTATATTTTATATTCAGATTGTTTTGTTATACGCATAAAGGCACAATCTTATGTAATAGGAAAAAAGAACTACAGCGATCTAAGAAAAATAACGAGAATAATTGGCAGCCTATGCATTTTACAAATGAGATGGCTAGAGTTAACTTAAGTTCCAAACCAAAATTAACCAGTATTACTAATCAACTTGAGCAGCTTCAGAATAAAAAAGGAAAAAAATGTACATACTCCCTTCAACTTAGAGTCATTTGAAAACACGTTTTCAACCATCACCCTTCAATTTAAGCCAATCTATTTTTCCATTGACCCTATTACCAGAGATGCTATTTCAAGTTCTGCCATGTGCTCTTTGAAGTGTGCCACGTGACAAATGAGAAAATCTGAGGTGGCATCTCTATTAACGGGGAAATGAACATATCCTGACGAATAACAGTTGAAATGGGTATTTTTCAGTTTTTAAAGTTGGTAGGGTGTTTGCAAAGGACTCAAGGTTTGAGGAATTTGCATTTTTCCCAATTAAAAAAAAAAAATCTAGTTACTATCAAATTATCGACGATTAGCCAATAACCACCACCAAGTCCAGACCTAATTATACAGCTTCTCACTGACTGCTCAAGTTTATTTGCCAAAATGCTAACACCCACATGCTAGATTTACCCATCACATGTAGCAGAAGGACGATTAAGAAAGGAAGCTTCCATATTTCAAGAGTCGGGAAGTGTAAAAGGAAGTTAAAGTAGAAGGAACATAGTACCTAGGGAAGAGAAGACGAAGAGACGTCCCGTGCTAACAAACTCTTTAGGTCTCTGAGATAAGGGAGAAGAGAGTGAAACTTTGACGATGGAGAAAATTGTTCCCTAGGTTCCTTCGACTTCCATGCCCAGAGCAAACTTGGAGAAAAAGAGCTCCTCCACTAGTGAGGATAAAAAAAAATAATCTACCTCTCCCCTCAACGTGATTCCTCTCGTTTAGGACTGACTGAAAGTTTTGATGACGGTGGAGCAATAGTTGGAAATTGTCAAGGCTTGGGATTTGAATCAAGACTTCCTCCGTAAATCCATTACCAGTGGCTTGCTGGCAATGCCAAGCTTTCCCTGCGCCCTGAACTAGAGGAGTGAAGTGGCGTACTGATGTATCAATCAAATCTGTCATAAAGGACATTTTCGGTAATCTATAAAGTTGCATACAAAATTTTAAAAAATAATAATAATAAATGGATAAGTAATACCCCCTTAATACTATATTACAAGTCACTCTCAACTGTTTTTTGTAATTTAATAAAATTATTTAATTATTTTAAATTTTTTAAATTTATCACTCTTTTTTATTTTTGTTCTTATTTATATAAAAAAAAAAATTAAACTAAGAAAAATATTTTTTAAAAGTCAACATAAAAGATTACATTGTATCTTATATTTTAAATCAAATAAATTTTTTAAAAAATACTTTATATACTGGACGGAGGGAATATACTTTTATAAAATTTCAAAAGTCACAAAACTATAAAATTACATGATAAGATCTTAGTTTATGATTTGGTTTAATTTTTAATTTAATTTTTATAATAAATATTTGTAATTATGCTTTATAATTTTAAATAATTTAAATTTAATTTCCATTATTAAAACTTCATTAATAATATTAATATGTTGTCAAATCTTAATAAATATATACAATCCATGCTAGTTTACCTATCTATTTAACAAAAATGATAACATATACCACTAAAAATAGTAATGGGTAAAATATTATAGTTTGCATCGTCAGACTTATATCTAGCAAGTAAAAAAAAATTTCATTCTCATTAAATCCTTGGACCCAAATCTAATTATTTTGAAGACTTTTAAAATACTAACAAAAATCCTTATGCCCATACTCAGGTACAAGGCGAGTAGGTATCATATGATCCATATTTAGTTTATTAAAATTCCAACAAAAGTCTCTATATCCAAATTCAATGGCATAAATTTTATAAGTTGAATATTTTGTCTGTTCTTACATGTTATATATGTGAATGAATTTTATTTCGTTATCTACTTTCAATTTGTTTGTTAATATAAATAATACATATTTAAAATATTAAAATGACACATAATTGATCACATTAATAGAATATAACGAAATATAAATAAAATTTTAATAACAAAGATTAAGTTAAAAACTTGAAAAAAAATTATATTTTATCTCTTGAAATTAAGGTTTAATTATAAAATTAGTACAAAATATCTCTGAAACTGGATCAAATAAATAAATAATGTCTAAAGTAACAATTATTAAGTTGACATAAAATTTATATAGATAGAAGGATAAAATTAGATTATTCTCAAAATTAAGAGAATAATCTTGTCTATTTTAAAAATAAAGGAACCATATTAAATTCTGCATTTTTTCCTCTAAAAGCTCTATCCAAGAGGTTAAGGAGGAGGTTGTTGAGGTTTTGAAGATAAAGAATACAAATAAACCAAACAAGTACTTAGGACTTCCAATAATTTGGGGAAAATCAAAAGCTAAAGCTTTAGCCTTTACGAAGGACAAAATCAACTATAAAGTTCAGGAGTGGAACTAAAGATTGCTATCTTTTGCAAGAAGGGAGATATTAATCAAAGTGGTGGCCAATGTAATTCTAATATACTTAATGTCTTGTTTTAAATTCCTAAAGAAGTCATGCATGGAGTTTGATAGAATAATCTCTAACTTGTAATAAGGACAAAAGGAATAAAAGGGAAGAATATATTAGAAAGTTTGGAAGTCACTAACATTGGTAAAGAGAGAGGGGGTCTTAGGTTTAGGGACTTTTAAAATGTCAATATGGCATGGCTTGCAAAGATAGCATGGAAGTTAGTGCAAAATCTTGAAGATATATGTTGCAAAGTTCTAAAAGGCATTTATTTCCCTAGTTTAAACTTTGTGTGTGCTAAAAAAGTTCATAAAGCTTCTTGTGCCTAGTCAAGTATCGTAAAGGGGAAGGAATTATTGTAAAAGGAACTATGTTGGAAGATTGGCTCTAGAGAATTTGTCAGGCTTTGAAGGGATAGATGGATTTCAACCTTGGAGGGGTACTATTTAAACTCAAGAGAAGTAGATGATGATGTAATGGACGTTAAAGTCACTAATTTGCTAGTGGATAGGAGGTGGAATTTTGCGAACATTGCTAGGAGAATTTCTACAGAAAAGGAAGAGTTGATCAGGAAGATTCTTATTGCTCAATCCACCAGTGAGGATAGATTAATATGGGCAAAGACAAAGGATGGGATGTATAATGTAAAATCAAGTTAACATGTAGCCAAAATATGCAATGGCAAGGAACCTCCTTTGGAATTAGATGCTCTTATCAAGTCCCCAAGTAGCTGTGGTTTTGTATGTGGAAGTTACTGGTTCCCCTTAAAATAAAACACTTTTTATGAAGAGTAGGGTCAGGAACTATAGCAACTAGAGAAGCACTGTGTAAGAGAAATTGTTCTAGGGATCTAATGTGTCCTATTTGCAAAATAGAAATCGAAACAATTGAGCATTTATTCTTTTTATGCCCTTCGGTGGATAGGTGTTAGTTTGGATGTCCTTTATCATTAAAAATTCAAAGGGAGAATATTTCAAGGTCTGATGAATGGTATTTTGATATGATGCTTAGAAAGAGAAGACTTGATGCCTATGGTCAATCTATAATGGCTTCAATCTACTAGGGCATATGGAAGGGGAGTTGTGATCTTTATGTTAAATGATAAGCATGTTTCAGATAAAAAGGTTATTAATAGTATATCCTCTCTGGTTGTTGAGTTCTAGAAGTCCATAGCAATGGAGGAGAAGCCTTTTAATTTTGTTTGTAAGTCAGTCAGAAGAAAGTATTGGGATTTTCCATTAGTTATGGGGTATAAAAATTAATGTTGATACTTCTTTCAATGCCAAAGATTCTAAGGCTGGCATAAGCATAGTTTGCATACATTTAGATGGTAATTTGGTGAAAGGATGTGGAATGGCAATTCATGCCCATTCTACATTTATGTCTGAGGCTTTAGCTTTGAAGGAGGCTTTTTTTGTGGCTAATGATGTTTATGGGATGGCAATTTGTTTTGAAATGGAATGTGAAAAACTTTTCAGCTTGTTGTTTAAGAGGATGTCTACAGATTATGACTGGCTTGTAAGTCTACCATATAAAAATTACTTATATGCATCCTACAAAGATTAAGCAAAGGCAAAACAATTACCTCCAGCCATAACAATTGGATCTATCGAAAGCCAGGACCTACAAAACAACAATAGGGGAATTTTTTAACTAATGAGCACAGGAATATGATGGGTATCTCAAGTGGTGTTCATGCTCTTAGTCAGGAACCCCCCATATATATAGCTAGCTAAGAAATTAACCTCCATTAATGGCTTTAATTTCTCATAACAATCCATAATGCTAGTATATGAAACCACTTATTCAATGGAGAAATTGCCATAAAGGTTACTATTGGCATTTAGGACCATTAAATCCAACATTCTCCCACTTGGTCCAAATGCAATCTCTCCATATAACATAACCAAAGAGTACATTATGAGGATCATAGTAGTAAGTCCTCTAAATAATGAGTATTACCTTTCATATATCACCTATAACATATATTTAAACTTAATGGTAGTATATGCTGTATAAATAAATCTTAAATGCTTATTTGGATTCAAACTTAAATATTTGTTAATCTCACAATATGTGTACACAAATAAAATAGAGATAACAAACAAATGATTTGAATTTCATCACTTAAACGTACATCAAGTAGACCAAAACAATAAATGCGATATTAGTCCCATACGAGACACATGATATTTAACTCATTCATATGCATCCCTTTAATTAAAAGATCAGCAAGCATTTCTTTGTTTGCATGTGTTCTATGATCACTTGACTAACTTTGACCTATTCTTTTAAAGCTAAGTACTTGATATCGATGTGTTTACTTCGACTACTGCTCTTGTTATTCTTAGCCATGAAGACTGTAGGTGTATTGTCTCAGAACATTCTAATCGGCCTTGAGGTTGAATCCACAATCTAAAGCCCAATGATAAAATTCTTCAACCATATTCCCTATGAACTAGCCTCAAAACAAGAGATAAACTCAATCTTCATGGTGAATGTAGCAATTAAAGACTATTTGGTATTCCTCCATGAAATGGCTCCTTCAACAAGCATGTAAATGTATACAAATGTCAACTTTTTAATGTCTACGTATCTTGCCATATTTAAATCTAAATAACCAACAACTTTTGAACTATCAATTCTCCTATATGTAAGCATATAGTTCTTTGTACCTTGTAAGTACCTTAAGACTTTCTTCGTAGCCTTCCAATGATCTAAGTCTAGATTACTTTGGTATCTCCCTAACATACCTATGGTAAAAGTTATGTCCAACCTTGTGCATACTTGAGCATATATCAAGTTCCTAACTATTGATGCATATGGAATTTTTTCTATCTCTTTCTTTTCTAAATCATTATTGGGACATTGAAATAAACTAAATTTGTCATCTTTCATTAGAAAACGTTCAAAAATTTTGTTAATATAAGTTTCTTGTGATAGTCCCAAAATACCTTGAGACCTATCTCTTTGGATCTTTATACTTAAGACATAGGATGTCTCACCCATATCTTTCATTTAAAAGTTCTTACACAAAAATTGCTTCACCTTATGCAATAGCCCCAAGTCAATAGACGCAAACAAAATATCATCTACGTAGAGAACCAAAAAGATGATCTTACTCTCACTGACTTTATGATATATATATTGATCTACGATATTTTCAATGAAACCAAAAGATGTAATTACATTATAAAACTTTACGTACCACTGTTGTGAAGCTAGTTTGAGTTTATAAATATACTTTTTAAGCTTGTACACCAAGTTTTCACTAGCACTTAAGATAACCCTTCAAATTGTTTCATATATACTCCTTTCTTAAGATTACCATTGAGAAAGGTTGTTTTCACATCTATTTGATGCAATTCCAAGTTAAAATAAGCAACTAATACTATAATGATATGAAAGGAATCTTTCTTTAACACAAGAGAAAATGTCTCTCTGTAATCAGTTCCCTTCTTTAGTGTGAAACCTTTAGAAACTAGTCTAGTCTTATAATGCTTAATATTGCCTACTAAGTCCTTTTTAGTCTTAAAGACCCATTTACAGCTAATGGCCTTTTCTCCATTAAGCAATTTTATAAGGTCTCAAACTATATTATTTAGCATGGATTTCATCTCATCTAATATGGCATCATGCCACAATTTAAAATTTGCATTACTCATAGCTTGTGAAAATGTAGTAGGTTCATCTTCAACATCATAGTCAAACTTAAGCAAATACACCATATAGTTATTAAAAATAGCCGATTGCTTGGTTCTAGTTGATCTCCTTGATTTCACCTTTCGTAAAGGTTGAAGCTCCACAACATAAGGATCTTTTACTAAGATTTGAGATCCTTTTTCAATACTATGAGGGGTTTCAATTCGAACGGTAGAGTCCACTTGTTATGTAACATGATTAACTTGTACTTGTGGAATGTTTGGATGTCCATGAAGAACTAGAGTTCCACCACCACTAGTGGTTTCAGGAATGTGGCCATATTCAATGACTAAGTTATAAAGTTAATCACTCCTACTAATAATATTATTTTTAAGAAACTTAGCATTTCTAAATTCCATAAATCTTGAAATATGTGTAAGATAGTAAAACTTGTAACCCTTAGGGTCCATTTGGTTATTAGAAATAGATCTTAAAGAATGGAATGGAAAAGAACAGACATGAATGGAAAGGAATCTCATATACCATGGATATATTTGGTATGTCATATAAAAATAATAAAGGAATGGAAAGGTATAAGGATGAAATAACCAAAATATCCCTAAAAATAAAAACTCCTAATTTGACAAAATAAAATTACAACCCAAATCTTTTCAAATTTAACATCAAAGAACAAAATGAAGTTAACGTAAAAATTTGTAGTTCAACGATTTCATAAGGTTCCATTTGATTTGATTCACTATATCTAATTTCTTTCTTTTTTCTAATTGAGCAAAAACCAACTACAAAAATGGCATGCTCGGTGAGCATTATGCCTTGGACTTACGCAAATTCATGGGTGCTTCTCTTGCAAAGTCAATGAGCATCAAACCCAATACCTTTAGAAATTTCTCTCTTGTGAGTCAGTGAGCATCAAGCCTTTGAAGCAAAAGTCACATTGCAGATGACATTTATAATAACAGACCCAATGAACTTCCATTCATCATCAGCAGCAGGGCAAAGGCACTATAGGGCAATTTTGTCTTTGTGCATTTCATTCCATTGTAGAAGTCTTTTTCCTTTGCAGTTTCAAATGAAAGCTTATTCCTTTATCTAGCAGAATTCATCATCTTTCATTGAAAGTATTGTGCTTAAATCTTACAACTGACTGCCTGCATTTTTGGAATATTGTGCCCTATTCCATTCCTAAAAGTCCGTTTTTAGTAACCAAACGGGCCCTTAAACTTCTCTGCATAGCCTACAAAATATGCAATGACAGTTATAGGATCCAACTTTTTCTCTAGCGGATTATATACTTTAACTTCAGCAGGACAACCCCATACATATAAGTGATTCAAACTAGGTTTCTAACCTTTCAAGATTTCAAAAGGTATCTTAGAAACAACTGTTATTGGAACCCTAATGAAAATATATATGGCTATCTTAAGTGCTTCTTGTCACAAAGAGATAGGAAGTTTAGAGTTACTTAACATACTCTTTCCCATATCTAATAGAGTTTGATTTCTTTTTTTTGCTACACCATTCATATCAGGTAAGCCGAGCATGGTATACTGTGCAACTATACCATGCTTTTTAAGAAACTTAGGAAATAGACCAAGTACTTGTCCACTATTGGTGTATATACCAAAATGCTTACCTCATCTATTTAACTTCACAATCTTAATTTGTTTACTTGATTGTTTTTGTACTTCTGCTTTATAGACTTTGAAAGCATTAAGTGCCTAACTCTTATTATAAAGTAAGTATATATATATATATATATATAACGTGAGAAGTCATCAATAAAGGTGATAAAATATTTCTAACTATTAGAACCTAAATCAGGACTGTAGATGTCAGTATGTATCATCGCTAATAATTTAGAACTTTTTCTAGCTCTTTTATATAACATGTTGGTTTGCTTTCCTCTAATGCAGTATTCACACGAATCAAAGTCAATAAAGTCTAAAGATCCAAGGATTCCATCATTTACTAAATGCTTGATTCTCTCTATAGAGATATGTCTCAATCTCTTATATCATAGAGTAGAAGACTTCTTATTCACGATACTATGCTTAGCACTTGCACTACCATGCACAGATATTAAGATATTAGAGACATTAATGCTAGTATGAAGCTTATACAAACTACTTTTTAAAGTAATTTTCTCAACAGGTATTGGATTTTTCATTAAATTAAAAGTTTGTCCATAAATATTTAATAAAAATCATAAGGGAACAAGTCTAGAAAAAGAAATTAAATTCATAGAGAAACTTAGAACATAAAATGTTTGCTCAATATTCAATATATAGTTAGAACTTAAAATAAGTCTACATGCCCTTACTGCCTCGATAGGTGAGCCAATCCAATTTTCACAAAAGACTTTATGTTCACTTGGACTCGGTTTTCTTTGATTAAGAAAACCCTGCGTGGGTATTTGAAATGTAGATCATAGATCCAGTATTAATCCACTAAGTGTCATAAATGATATCAACTATATGAGATTCAAAACACATAAAAGATAAGAGTATACCTTTCTTCCATAACGAGACCTTTTTTTAGGGCAATCTTTCCTCATATGCCCCTTCTTTTTGCAGAAAAAGCATCAGCTTGCCTCCTTATTCGTTTCGCGAATAGGAACAAGTCCCTTATTCTTGTCTTTCCCTTTATGGCCCTTTTTCTTAGAACTTGTTATCACATGGACCTTATTTGAAACTCCACCACCTTCCAACATGAGCCTATTTTCTTCTTGTACACATATGGACAATAATTTATTTATTGACCATTTTTTCTTATGGGTATTGTATAATATCTTAAATAGCCTATACTGCAAAGGCAGTGAATTCAGAATTAGAGTTACCAAAAAAGAATTAGAGATCTCTATCTCAAGAGACTTAAGCTATGCAACTATGCCTCTGATTTACATAATGTGCTCGCGCACCCTTTTAGTGCCACTAAGTTTCATGGATGACAATTATGTTATCAAAATGCTTGCTGGTGACTTATCTAATGATGCAAATTGCTCATTAATAGCTTTCATGTAGTCCTTGGCCTTGGCACACTTAGGAATGGACCCACAAATGCTACCCAATATACGAAACTTACTCAGCATCAAGCTAACGCAATTAGACTACCTTCAACGCTCATATAATGCTCCTTCAACAAGGGTACTTGAACTAGTGGGTGCCAGTGGCTCATCCTTATATAAAGCATAGTCTAAGTTAAGACATCCCAAATGAAGGAGAATAGACTCTTTCCAAGCCTTATAATTATTTTCACTTAAAATTATTTTGTCAGAAGTGTCAATCAACATAAGAGATGTGGTAAACATTGCAAAGCAAATATACTTTATCAAAACATACTTATATAACATTATTTGAGGCAATTTTCCACCATAATGATTAAACATATGTTCACAAATGCAAGCCATACTAAAACATAAATTATGTATCACTAAAATTTACTTCTAGGTTAAAATTTTAGCATATTAAAAATTTATACATCTTTTATGATGAAACTGATAAGGTGTTTATGGTTTTTAATACCTATAAACTATTTAGAAAATACAAAGCATTTCAATTTCACCATAATTAGATGTGTAAATATAACTATCTTCCTGTGGATAAAGATATATTATATTACGCACCTAATTAGTATTTATATCTTTAATTCCTTACATGATTTCTACTAAACATGCACATTAACATGTAAACAAAGATGTTATAGCTACTCCTTAACCAAATATGCTAATTACAAGAAACGTAAAATTTCATAATGTGCACCAAAACAAATGTATACACTTAAATAATCTTTATGAGAATTAAATAATTAGTTAATCAACTAAAACTATATATGACCAATTAATTAAAAATTCTCCCTCTTAATGTGCCATAAAATTGTCCAAAATAATTTCTCAAAAAGTGAATAAATGGCACTAAATATAAATTCTCTTTATGAAAATTATTTGATTACTTAATCAATTAAAATCATATTTGATTAATTAATAAAATTATCCAATTTAATTAGTCTTCAAAATGTGCCAAATTACCAAAAATAATTTTTCCACAAAATAGGAAAAAATTTTAAATGACACTAAATAATTTTGCACAAATTTAATTGGTAGCCAAACATATAAAATGGGCCAAACAAATAAATAAAATGCTTAAATAGGTATTTAAACAATTCTAGCCTAACCAAAATAAAAAAGCTAATATAAGGCCTAGAACATAAAATGCCAAAATTGCTTCAAAAAAGTCCAAATAACCTTAAATAGTTTTTTTTGGTCTAAAATATTATAAAAATGGCCCAAAATTCATTTATATTAGGTCAAAATATATTTTTTGTTGAAAAAAAGAAAAACTATATGCTAAAAGTCCAAACTTTTCGACCCAAAGCTTGTTTCTTACAAAAGGAATTAAAAAAAACATTTATTATTAATATAGCATAAACAAATGCTAAGAACAACCTATAGCACAAATGGATAAGCTTTTGTTCCTATGTTTGAATTTAGAGGCAACCTCCACCATTTTATTTAAATTTTCAAAACTACAAGTCATTTCATCAAAGGACAAAATGCACCAAGTCTTATAATATTAGAACGACATGTTGTTTAGAGCAAGCGTCAAAATGACATGTCATTCAGGTAATCTTTGATCTCCAAATAGGTCAACCCAACCTAATTTCGACCCAATACAAACTCTATTATGACCCAAATTTTCAATGGCTATAACTTTCTATTTGGAACTCTATTTTGGGTAATTAAAGTGTCCATTTTCATCATAAAAATGCAAGGAATCTATTTTTGAGGTCAAGATGGAAAAAATCCATTTATATAAGTCCCAAATACTAGTGACATAAAAAAAACATGATTTTTCATAATTTATACAAACATTAGGTAGAGGCAAAACAAAACTCTGATACCACATGTAAGTCTACCATATAAAAATTACTTATATGCATCCTGCAAAGATTAAGAAAATACAAAATAATTACTTCCAGCCATAGCGATTTGATCTACCAAAAGTTAGAACCTACAAAACAATTGGGGAATTTTCTAACAAATAAACAGGGAAATATGATAAGTATCTCAAGTGGTGCTTATACTTTCAGATGGGAACCCTCCATATATATAGCGAGTTGAGAAATTAAACCTCTATCAATAGTTTTAATTTCCCTTAACAATTCATAATGTTAGCATATAAAAATCACTCATTCATAAAGAAACTAGAAGTTACTGTTACCTTTTAGGCCCATTAAATTTGACATGGCTTTGATTTTCGAAAAAATTATATTCAAGGATCTATATTATATAAAATTTGCAATAAAAAACTTAAAAAATTAAAATTATCATTAAAGATTATTATTATTATTAATTTTAAGAGATTTACTACACATTTTAAAAGATTTATTATTTGGTATAAGAAAGTATTGATCTTTTCTACGTCCAATAAAAAATATTTTAAAATTAATGATAAATTATCTAAAACTTAATAATAATGATATTCTTTAAAAATAATTTTAATTTTTAAATTCTTTCACTATAAATTTTATATAATATACGTCCTTCTCTCCCTGATCTCCAATTCTGCAAGGTATCTTTTCTCTTGAAGAGTCGTGTCCTGGGTGTACTTTCTCCTTGGTTTTGCGCTAAGGTAACAAAGCTGAAGATTAGTTAGCAATGAATGTCAAATGTGCCCTCAAGGGTGGTTTGTCGTTTTCTGAACCTTCATTCCCTCTGGCTGGGTTTTTGTTGGAGGACACTTTCAAAGCTGGATGTGTTGCAGATGCAAGAGAGGGCATGGGCGGAGTTTGACCTTGTGATGCTGTTTGGCTGGTGATATTGTTTGGTTGCTGGTGTTTTCGATTTCTTTTAGTTTCTAGTTTGTCTGGTTTCTGTGTTTTTTGGTTTTGCATGTCGCCTGGACTTTGTTTTCTGCTTATATTTGGCTTTTCTGGTTTTTTTTATAAGAATAAGCATTTTCAGATCAAAAAAAGAAAGTGGAAATTGTCATTCGAAGTAACGCTTTAACTGACAATTTTAAAGCTTGACGAACACCAAGCCGAGAACCACGGATTGTAATGAAAAGTGAAAACCAAGCTGGTATTAGGACTCCACTAATACAATATAAAATGTTGAATCATGCTATTACAATGTAGGTCCAAAAAAGTAGACCCAATTTCGTATCTCATCGCACAATAAGGGAATAACAAACCCAAATAGGGATGAATTCTAGTGACAAATACGGAGCCACAATCATCAACACATAATAATGGCTCTCTGGGCCCTATACATGTAGTATATGATATATCTTGTTCTATATAAAGCAACCAAAATTTAAAAAAATACTATCTTTAACTGCATTCATATGCTGAGAGCTCTCCCACTGTCTCAGGCTCACCATCTCTTAAGCAATTAATTGGAGGTATAGTCAAGGTCTCCTGAGTCCCATAAGCATTCCAGCAAAAAGGGTCATCCAGTAATTCCCCTTCGTGTGGCAAAAGTTCAACTTCTGAAAGTGTTATGTTTGTGCAGGCAATTGTGTCACTGCAGGCAAAGTGTATAGGAGGGGTTCTCACATCATAAGTGCCCTTTATGTTCCTGTACGACACGTCGTTTACGTGGACAGCTGAAGTCTGGTTAAGGCATTCCTTTGACAAGCAGTAATACTGATCTATAAGGATGCAGTTCCGGACGTTTTCCATTTGGATGTTCTCAAATTCTAAACCTGCCACAGAGCCCGTCCCACCTTGCCATGTCTTGATCCTCAGCCCGTTGTCTGATTCTTTTATGACAGCGTTACGAACAGTTAAGTTTGAGACACATGCCTGGGAATTGTGTACTCCAAGGCTTCCAATGCTGTAAAAAACACAACACTAAGCTTAGTCGGGCATTCTCGGGTTGGCCTCATAGTGATAGGAAACTTGGTTTCATATATATAAATCAGAGTTGTTGCATTTTAAAAGGTAAGTATTCCTTTTTATTGGTCTTGAGAGACGTGGCTTAGTTAATAGTTCCTTTCAGGTTTAACTGTAGCCATTGTGCTTTCTGGGTTTCTTTCATTTTGGCTGTTCTAGCTCTGCTCACTCCGAGCTTTGTTATGTCGGGGTGGCTTAGTTTGGCAGGAGATGCTTCCTCTTGACTCATGCGAAAATAAAAATAATGGAAATTGTCGTCATGTTTCCGCTTGGCAATTTAAACCACTCCAACTGTAAAAGTGAGAAAGATCACAGAAAATCAATGTTGAAGTGTTGTGTACTCTGGTGCACAGTGCACCAAGAAATTATTGATGGCTTCTCATCATGCTTTGAAATGTGTTGGTAACGTCTAGCCAATGTGCACAATAAGAAACTGTTACTAATTTCATGAATAAACATAATTTCTTAACATATACAGTAAAATTTGTTTTTAAAAAAATATATTTATTGAAAACTATTTGAAAGTCAATAGTCGAAACTTTGTTATAATTTTTATTTAAAAATTAAGTTTCTTTCTCTATCTCTCTTTTTTTTTTTTTAAGCCAAGTAGAAGTTAAATTTCAAACTTAACTTTTCCATTCAACAGTAATTAGACTACGGCTAGTGGTTAAATACCTCATTCTTCATTGATTTTGCCTTCTAAAACTGTACTAGTATCATAGTATGAATGAAGTACAGAAGGAAGCAGAGCATAAATACAGCAGTTAAGAAACATCAATTGGTGCTTTTCTTTTCTAACTGGTCATCATCAGTTGGCAGTTGACAACCAATATTCAACTATTAAAGAGGAGATTATGTACCTAATACCGTGGCTGGGACCACAAGTTACACCCTCTATGTTCACATTTGAGCAGCCGGGTCCAATTGAAATGCAATCATCACCTGCTCAGATCATGGTTGTTCTAAATTACATCCTCTAACATAGATAAGAAGTATAAATTAAACTGCCACATTGTTATAGGATATGTAAGACATTGTTCTTTAGCCTTTACCATTGCTTATCATTGAGTTGTATATCCCAACGGACTTGGTGTTCTCAATGTGAATTCCATCGGTATTTGGGCTGAGCTTAGGCGAAGAAATGGACAACTTGTCTATCAGTACTCCTTCGCAGCCA
Source organism: Erythrophleum fordii (assembly GCA_032878935.1). NCBI lineage: Eukaryota > Viridiplantae > Streptophyta > Magnoliopsida > Fabales > Fabaceae > Erythrophleum > Erythrophleum fordii. The sequence continues at coordinate 49,019,613 of JAVQMF010000054.1, forward strand.
TCGAATTTCATGTGAAACTGAGGACTATTTTGAATTCTGAGCCCACTCACCGCCAAATTTGAGCTCATGAAGAACCGTATCATCTATCAACAAAAATCGACAAACGATGCCTATAGAATTAATAATTAACGACAAGCATATATAATAAATCCTTGAGTTGCATTTCAACTAGTTTACTCACTGCTGGGCTATCACATGGTCCTGGCGCCGTTTCTCCATTGCGACCCTGAAAATGAAATGCCATTTACTAACGCTAGGAATTAGTTCATTCAACATCAAATACATTCAGCAAGCAATCATTGGGGAAAAGTTAATAATGGGTCAAAACCAAAGCATTATTGAATGGACGAAAGGGTTACCCTGTGAGGTTTGCAGGGGAGATCCCACCATTGTTCCCCATTGCCTTCTATAGTTCCAGTCCCATTGAAAGTCATTTGGTCAAGTCGGTAAAACACGAGCCATTGCTTGCGGCTATCTGCTTTTGGCCAGGATTCTGGTCCATCTGGTGGCATGAGAGTACCATCAACCTGTACCCTTCGTTAGAGAACTACATAGAGTGATAGAATCCAATTCTATAAACAAAACTGATGTCAGGAAACTAAGCTCTTCAATAAGTATACTTACTTGAAATACTAGTCCTGGCTTGCACGGGCCTGAAAAGATGGTTGAAGTGATTTTAAAACAGTAATTTGGGGGAGCTAAGACAACTCCTGACTCCACTGCACAAGCTGCTTTCCATGCTGCTCTAAATGCAGCAGTGTCGTCAGCTGAGCCATCTCCAACTGCCCCGAAGGATCTTACATCAAAAATACAGTCTGAAGTGGAATATCCAGGATCATTTGTGTATGGATCAGAAGGAACAGTCGGAGAATTTGAAGGAGATGAAGGCTCTTCTGGCTCAGGAACATGGGAGACTTTCTTCTGCGTTCTTTTATGGTGGTATCTTCCTTCGACATTTCCCAAGTTATGGATGGAAAGGATCACAGTAATGCACAGGACTAAAAGCCCACGAACGAGATCCATGAGAGGCCAAGTCCGTGAATTTTGACAATGACCGGCTGAACCAAAGTCTGTGCCAATATGGAACCACAAAAATGTTCCAAAGATCGTCTCTGTATGTGGACAAGAACTCCAGCTTCAGAAAGTTTAGTGTCAAAGACAGATGACGGAGTTCAGATGAAAGAGAGAAGAATGACAAAGGTGTAACTTCCAAAGGCTTTAAGACAAATAAGCATTGCAAGGACCTTCATGAGGCAGAGATTCTTATTTATATTCAAAACTTAGATAGATGGCTCAGGAATCAATTCTCAAGCATAAGGTTGACACCTGTCAAGTCCTACTGTGTACTGCTGGAATATATTTAGGTACATATAAATCTATTCTGTGATTAAACAATGAGTTTATGAACACTCAGAGTCAGGTGTTGCACGTTATTTGCCTATTGATTCACCCACTTTAATAAATTCATGTTAACTTATTGTATAGCCATGTGATATATTATATATATTAAATATTTTTATAGTACCTCGAGCAAACGGTTGAACCCTTTTAAAGGCCCTGTTGGAGGTTAATGTTGCGCAGCTGACTCTGGCAGAGTTTCTTTGTTCTTCAAGGGAATTTTTCTGAGCAGCTTCTTATTTCAACATAACTTTTCAATATTTTGTGGTCCAGGATATCTCATACCCCCTCCCCTTTTCTCTGATTACACGTCAATTACTGTTAGTCATACTCATATCCTTCTCAATATTATTTTCTCTTCTGTATTTGTGAATATTCAGAAAGTGCACTCAGCAATTTTCAGCTGTTCAGCTGCTGTGAGGCCCAGGTTTTCTAGAAAACCACCATACTTTCATTTCCTATACTTTTCTTTGTTCAGTTAATTTCTATATTCTCAAATTAAGCTGTCGCCGAAAAAAATTATTATGAACATGTAGCACATGGACTAGAAACTATTAACATTATGGCACTTTGGGCCAAGTTAATCAGAAACACAAAAACATTATGGCACTTTGAGCTTGCATTCCATGAATGAATATAAGATGACTAATCACTTAACAAGCACTAATTATATATTGGTTCAAGTGTCTTATGACTAACTACTGAACAGAATTGGTTCCTACAGGGGAACTAGACAAACAATATTTGAACTTTTGGAAAAAAAAAAAATTGAAGACTATCTTGAACTGAGACCAATTATATATTGGCGTAGAAAAAACGTAGAAGCTACATAACGATCTATTTTTCCAAGGATGAACAAAACATTCAAAATTATTGGTGTTTATAACATCATTTTGTTCAATTATGTGACATCTGTCTTGGTGGGCTCACCTGAGAAAAGACTAACCCACATATGAAGCTTCTGAAAAATCATTATAAGATATTGCATGTGTTGTTACAGCTGTAAGTTAGAACTAGATCTGCAAACCACACGGTGGCAGGAAAGAAATCAGTTTAACAACCGTGGGCAGATAACACAAAATCCCCTTCATATCTACTCACAAATCGTGAACGGATGAGCCTAGTAAGACATAGAAAACAATTAACTTTTCGGATGAATCACAACCAACTTCCTAGTTTGAGTTAAACAAAGTTCTTCTTTACATTTTTTTTGTTAATACTATAAACTTTCTCTTCCTGCCTATATTGAGCAACTAACTCTCCAATAAAGAAGTTTTTTTTTTTTTTGCCTCATCGTCGATCGGGGCATTCTATAATTGAAGACAATTCATATATCACATGCAGCATTTACAACCATACTCATTTATTGTTTCCCTAATATTTTGTTGTTCATTTCTTATCTCTCACTCATCACAAGTGCACACGTATAGTCCACACAGAGAGAATGAGAGAATGATCATTCATTGATAGTTTGGCAAATGTGGGGCTGGAGAGGAATATAAAATAGAGGTGTCAATTTAGGTGAATGTGGTTTTGATGCGAAAGCAATAAATCTCGTGAATCTTTCTTGTTGTTTAGCTCTTAGTGGCCATGAAAGTAGGGAGCACATATTTGGAGCGGGGCAACAGAATTATAACACATTCACGGGGGGATCTAAACAGTTTGATTAAATGCAAACAACATGAAATTATTTAATTTCCCCTCTACCTAAAGTAACCGACTTCTGCATTATTTTACGTGACCATTCAAGCAAATAAAGAAATTGAAAAGCTATGAGAATTTGTGACTCTACCTGGGGAAGAGCCCTTATGTGCTGGACTTCTCTGAGCTCAGGAAGTTTCTGTATCCATGCAGAGGCAATGAATGTAACGTGCAGTGTGTGACTTAACTTTGTTTATCTAATCAAATTTTGGTGCAAAAAAAATTATTCGCTCTGTAAAACAGGGCTGTTAGAAGGCTTTTATAGAGGGGTAGCTTTTAGACTTGAAAAGTGGAAATAGTTGAGAATGCATGCGCGTTGTCTTAACCTGTCACGTGTGTGTTCTCACGGACGAGAGTTTTAAGCAATCGCAAATTTAACAGAAGCAAAGTTGGTGATTTCGAGAGATTCTGGTGCACTTTTTTGTGCCCTGTGACAGTGCGATGGCAGCGTTTGTGGTTCTCAATTAAGACACGTGGTATGGGCTTAGTGCACGCGCATCACGCGCAAAGATACCGGTTCGTTGCTTCACGAGTCGGCCCAGCATCACTACGATTGATTCGCAACTTCGTGGGACCTGACTTGCATGAGAGAGAGAGAGAGAGAGAGAGAGAAACTTGCCGGTATCGCAGTTCCAAGAAAATATTATCACATGCCGCTCTTAGCTGATCTTGCCGAAATCCGAGGTAGACCCTTTTCTCTGTCTGTGTTCATAAGCACCCATAAGAGTATGTGTACTGAGAGAATGAGACGGTAAGATATGAAATGAAATACAATAATTTTTCAAATTTTAAGATATAAGCACAAATATATATATATATATATACGATTATATATATTCAACAAATTAACATAAAAAATAAATAATATAATATAATATAATTCAGTCTCAAACAAATATTTTAAATATAAAATAAGATATCTATAATAAATTATTAGTAAAAACATAAAACAAATTAAAATTAAAATTTTTAATTCAAATTGAATGTCAATATTTATCTCTATTCACATCATTAAAATTTTTTATAAGCTCTCAAACTATTTCGAACTATTTTGAAACATACCAATACATTTTCAAATATTTCAGGACATATTGAACTCCAAAAAAAAAAAAGGCCAATAATACAAATGTTGGAATATTCTACGCATATCTTATTTGATATGGGTATACTCTTGTTTTTTGGTATATTGCACATACGAAAGAGAAGAGTGAGAGAGAGAGAGGGACACGTGTAAGCTGGGATTTCACGGGATGATGTTTATTGTGTGTCACGGGGCATGGAAGTGAGGATTAAAAAGTTAATTGGATTATTAGTGATGGCTTTGTTTTGGGGTTCTAGTGGCTGAGACATAGATGTGGACCGCAAATGAAGAAGATAAGGAGGGGAAAAAAATAAGAGCATTTTTGGTGTCCGATTTAAAGACCTTGCCAGAAACTCATTAATTTAAGCTTAATCTTGTTTGTCTTTGTCTTGATGATAGTTATAGTTAAACAGAAACACCCGTAGTAGGATGGACCAGTTTGAGGAAATGCTGCTAGCTAGGTCTTTGAAGCTCACTGGTTAATTTTGCCATATTCCAAAGCATATCCAAGCACATGGTACGAATTTTGCTTATTTTGTTTATTAGATTATTTGATATTGTGAAAGTTTTTTAAATTGATAATAATGTAAAATACACACCCTATTTGATTCTAGTTTAGTACAAAGGAAGTTAAAAATAAAAATAAAAATTAATTTTTATACCCCTATTTTAAACAATAATAAAAAATAAATATTATAAAATTATAATAAATATTGTTCAAAATTTTTCATCTTCCATTCCTGTTTTATTGTTCTACGAAACACGTCTCCTAACGCTTGGAGAAAATAGTTAGAATAATTAAAGTTTGTTATAACGTCACTTCAAATCACATTCTGTCATATGGTATTTTTCCCCTCCTAACCCCTATAGAGATTAATTAAAACAGTTAAAGTCTGATATAATATCACTTTACACGCGATACACCGTATATATAATATATAAATATATATATTTATGTGTTATATATATATATATATATATATATATATATATAGATATATCTAGGCGTGTGTGTGCGTGTTATGTGATAATAGAGTGATTCACGCTGACAACACAATCCCTTCGTTTCTCTTTTTCTCAAGGTTTTTCATTCCCAAGGTTTTTACCTCATTTGTCAAAAAGAAAATAAAGCCTCGTAGCGAGAACAATCATAGAATATATTTATACCGAATTAAAACTTGCTCTGGTTAGTTCATGTTTAATACAGATGTAAACATTGTTTCAATTAGAGGCAGGGAAGAACAAAAATTGAGATGTTTGAAATATTATTTATGTAATATTTCTAATATTTTTAATTATGGCTCGATCATCTTCAATGAGTCCCAACAAAGAGACAAAATAATGCTTTTCCAAGCCTCATGAACTTAGGGGTTATTGTGGGCATTGCCCAATTATTATCACATCTTATATTATCAGGTATTACTCCAACGAATCCTAAGTTTGTGTGTTTTTCTTCTTCTTTAATCTTCTTAATAATTTTTTTTTAATTGCTTGTCCTTTTTAAAATTTTAATTATAGGTTGATAGGAAATTCAAGTATGTGACGGATGGCCTGAAGTCAGCAAACCGAAACCGTTCCATAATTTCCAAGACAACAAACAGCGCACTGCGACCCTCTCTGAAAGAAAAATTAACGATTATTTGCATCCACTTGATTTCTATGCCCGCATATTCTCTTCTTTTTTTTAAAAAAAATCCAACATACCCACATATTGTTCTCACTTTTCTTGTGTTGTCATTGTTGAATTGGAAATGAAGATAATTAAAGTGAGTGACATTTAGTATTTTCTTTAATAGGCGAGGGAGAACAATTTGAATCTAAGACTACTTGCTAATTATTAACACCCTTCACTGTCAGGTATGATCATGGATAAAGTATGAATAAGGCATTATAGTTTCCCCATCCAAGGAAAAATATTTTTTCAATCCTTCAATATATCCATACAATAGCAAGTAGCAAACTCAATTATCATCTCTTTTTTGTTTTAATTGAATTTTTAAATTCCCAAATCAAAGCCCACTTAAAAAAAATTCAAAATTTATAATTTTTCTCAAGATGTGACTTGTTTACATAAATGTATTCATATAAAATTATACAAAAAATATTAACTTAGTCATTAATATTATTTAAATGCATAATTAACATAATTTAAAATTGTTTAATCTCAACAATTTGCGAGAGTGAACTAAAGCAAGAAATAGCCAAATTTTTTGTTTTAAAAGTCTCAATTGTAATTTTTAACACAATAACATATACAGACACATATATTGCAGGTCTCAGGCAGGATGGATACTATCTCCTCATACTTGGACCCCTAAAATTTTCCAAATAAATCCATAAACCCAAACCCAAACTCTTTTTTTTTTTCATAACCAATATGCATGCCGGTTGAATATGAGTATTTTGATAATAAAAAACTTTCTACTAGAGCACCACCTAGTGGCTTAATGATATTGTTTTAATTATAACAGAACGCGTCAACAAGTAATTAATATACACATAATATTATTCTTTTTAGAATGTGGATTAGACTTGGGATCTGTAAAACAAGATAGTCCCTTGTGTTAGGAATGTTTTCAGGTTTTGATATTTTGCGGGGAACTTTTTATTTTGTAAAATAATAATAGCAAAAATAGTAATATTAAAACACTCTAAGCTATTATCAGTGTAATGAATTTTATAATTAATTATATACATTTATTATGAGCTTAATTACATTCTTTAGAAATGTTTAAAACAAAATTAAAAAGACAATACCATTAACTTTTAAACTCAATGACAAAAATGTCAACTAACCAAACCCCAATTTCAATTATTTTAAGTAAGTTACAATATTTTCCATGTGATTTATTAGTTAAATAAGTCAAACTTACGCCTTACAAACTAGTAATATAATATCTTTTTTAATATGATAATAATACAATATCAACTGTTGATTAAAAAGCAATCAGCAAACAAATTATATACCTTGTCACCCCTAAGAAAAACCTTCCATTAATCTTCATAGCTCATCTCCTTTCTTTCCCCATCACAAAGCCAACCAAAACTAGGAAAAACTTTCCTCATTGTCCAAAAATTCCAACAAAACCCTCTGATATTGAAGATCTTGTTAAACACAACTTGTTCTATTACCTCCACCTCTACATCAAAGACTTATAAATCCCCTTCTATCTATCTTACTTTAATCTAGACACCACTTCTTTAATCCTTTTTAGGATAAGAACCCTTGTGACCAATAAGGCTCTATGCACTTATGGAGTCTAACTATTATTCGTTGTGTAGCTATTGCATTTCCTCCTTGGAAGTCTACATATGAAAACAAATACCAAGATTTCAATTTATAGACCCTATTTGAATGGTACTCCCCTCTCACGTGATGGGGAATGAAACTTCAAAAAATCATTCACTACTATTGCTTATGGAAGGCCCCAGTGGAGAAACAAATAACTTCCTCCATATTTATCATTTACAAGCCCTACTAGCATAATGCGATTGGAAAAGTGTTTACTCAAAATCATACCTATGAGTGGAATGCTTCTCTCAATTTTTAGTCTTCCAAGACATAGCATTTTTTAAAACGTAAAGATGTTTTGATGTGATATAAACAATTATTCTCTTTATGCGAAAATTGTTTTTTATATATCCACTACCATAAAAATAGAATTTGTCAACGCACATTTATTAGTAGTTCTTATAAAATTGTCAATTATAAATATAAAGTTGGTGGTCATTAAAAAACCACCAACAAAAGTTTTAGTATAGTTGGCAATTTTTAATAATCACCAACAGAAAATATGATATAGTTAGCAGCTCTTAATAACTGCCAACAAAAAATAACATAAAAAGCCTTCATAAAAGAACTACCAACCTACCAGCAAAAAGTAACATAAAAGTTCTTATAGAAAAATCGCCAACCAAAAATCGTCATAGTTGGCAATTTTTAAAAATCCCCAACAAAAAATAATATGAAAAGCCATCATAACAAAAGTTCTTGCATAGTTGGCGATTCTTAAGAACTACCAACAAAAAGTAATATAACCAACAAGCATAGTTGGCAATTTTTAAGAATGGCCAACAAGAGTTCATACATAATTGGTGGTCTCTAAGAAATGCCAACAAAACCCGTGCATTGTTGGAGGTTCTTAAGAACCACTAACTAAAAGCAACTTTAGTTGGTGGTTTTTTTCAAAACTACCAGCTAATTCCATTTTAAAAACCTCTTAAAACCCTTTTTATAGACTTCCTTTGATTTACAGTGAGCCTCTGTTCTCTTCTTTCACATGCCCTTCTCTCTTCTGCAAGCAGTCTGAACAGTTCATCTATCTTTGTGAACAGTCTAAACAGTTTGTCTATCCATTCGTTTGCCATCGTGTCTCTCGCCCATTCTAAATCTCTACTAAATATGCTCTATTCGCCTTTCATTTTTATGTTGTTTCGTCTCTGAATCTCCCATTTCATTTTGTTATAAGTTCATCCAATATTATTAGAACCGAACTAGACCGGCTGATTCAACCAGACAACTAGAGAACTAACACTCTGTCTGGTCCAAAAGTCTTCCAGAATCGGCCTGTCTCAAAATCGATCAAAATCGGTCAAGAACCGGGTTGAGCCAATTTTGGATGAGAACTAGCTTAAAACCTGTGGTTGAACTGATCTGCAACGCCTTCATATATTATCTCACAAAATTGTTTCCTTCGCATGTCGAACCCTATCCTCTTGGTGGATCAATGTTGTGCTTTGCCATTGAATCCAACAAATGTCTTCAATTTGTAGGTGCAATATTTAATATTAAAAACATATTTTCATTTTAACAAATAAGCAAAATTTCCTTTAACGTCTTGAACCCCTGCTCTTGATAATGCGCCACCTTTTCCATTGAGCCAAGATGGACTTTTAATTGTTAAATGCAATATTTAATATAAAAGACTTATATTTCCATTTTAGCAGATTAAAACAACCACCTTATGATTTAAATCCCTTGGCCCTATATATTTACTATTGAGTCATTATTATTGTTTTGTTTATAATTGTAAATTTTTAATATGATAGATTAAAAATAAAAATAAAAATTATATAATTTTTATTAAAATTATATAAATACATTTTAATATATAAACAAATTAAAATTTATATATTATATCATATTTGATTTATTTTTATATATAATTATGTATAATATGTTTTAAAATTTATTAAAATTTGCTTATTATTTTGTATTATATTAAATTTTAACATATAAAATTAAAAAATATATATTTAATTATTACCGGTTCAACTACGGTTAAACCAATGAACCGTAAATCAATGCTTTCATTGGTCCATTTTGCTGTAAGTTCATCCTATTTTTTAATTTTTTTTTGGCAAAATTAATTTATTTTAAACAAATTAATTATTGGTTATCTTCTTCCATTTTGGGTTCCCATCCTCCATTCCTTCATTTTTGTATTTGTGCTTTTTTTTTTCAAAACTATTTCTTTCTTTTTGTGATGTATTAAGATATTTTTGACAATTTAATTCTTTTGGTATAACAGAATATGCAAAATGATGTAAATTGATAGCTACACCATCCTCATACATGCATAAGATGCAAAAAAAAAAAATATTTAGACATATTATGTAGTAGTGTATAAAATATAATATAACTAAGTTATAATTTACATAAAAGAAAAGAAAAATTATTATACTTGTTTCTTTTAATACTTGTTGCCATTGTTATTTGATCATGGATTTTTGAAATATTATTCTGTTTTAGTTTGAAGAAAGGGCTAAAGATTTAGGAAGCTTCCATTTTTATGTTGTCATGCTGTCAATTTTTCTTTGATATATAAATTTCAACAAATAAATAAATAAATAGAGTATAATAGGGCAATATTTAGTAGAGTAATAGGTAGGAATTTAAGCAAATTAAGAATTACTAACCACATTTCTCTTAAATTGGTTCTTATTAAATCGAAGAGGTATGGATTGGAAATAAATGTCTGCCAATCGTTAATCTAGGTGGAGTGAAAATATTTGTTAATGGTTATTGTGTATAATTGCCAACAAAAATTAGTTTTTGTTGTTGATTTTAAACTACCAACAAATGTGACCCTTTTTATTGGCAATTGCATTGTTGGCGGTTATAAGCTGTCAATAAAAAGAAAAAATAATTGCCAACAAAGCATTGTCTAGGCATAATGATCTTTAGGACCTTATTTATATTAGGAGAACCCAAAATGCCAAAAATAGACGTCCTTGACAATCTTTATTATACTTAGGGAACTAATTTTAACTAGAGTCCTATCTCTTGTGATGCTTACACAACAGAATCACATAGGATTCTCAATATCCTTATGATGCACATCAAGTCCAACAATGGTTCAAGAAGCTATATGGAAAACATATAGATACATAAGATGAAGAATAAAATAATTTAAAATTTTCTTCTTCAGATGAACCAAGAAAAGATGAAATGTCTTCCACTCAAACATATCAATCATAAACTATCTTTTACTTTTGTCAAATGCTTTGTCTTTTCGTGTAAATTATTATGTTTAAATTGTCTTATTATATTACATGTTAGTAAAAGTGTTTGTCACACATTTGTAACTTAAATTGTCTTATTATATGCTTGAAACGTCAATTATATATTTTAAAGCTCTCTACCTTTATAATCAACACAGAAGTTTGAATAAAACCTAGTATATTATCTCTTCCATATGTTCTTTCTAAACTTCTCTTTTCTTCTTGAAATATTCTCATATGGGTTCATAGACAATATAGAAATATGAGTATGCTTTGTACTTGTCTCTTATGAAGATTCTGTGAATGAAAAAAGTATTAGTCCAATGATTTTGAGTTTCTGAGTAAGATGATGCTATGTATTATGAGACTTAGAAAAAGTTATGATAGTTTGAGAAAATTCCTGAATCCAAAAAAGCCAAAAGATTATTGTTGCTAGAAAAAGAGCTTTGCTATTGTCTCAACATACCTAGATAAAGATATTTTCTCAGTTGTTATCATGAAAGATTCAAAAGTCTAATTTTACACTCCTTTAATTTTGAGCTACTTACACATATTTTCCTTAATTGTAGAAATCAAAAAAATGCTTACTCTTAAAATTTAAAATTTGTTGTCCATTTCTCCATTAACTTTGTCATTAGAGGTGTAACATTAATCTCTATTATTAATAATATGTTATTTCCAAATAAATAGAAGTATGCCATATCATAAAATGACATAGCTTAATGTGACATATTTGTAAGCAAACATATTGAGAAGTAGATAAAAGAGTTTAAATATTCAAAAGTGATTTTTGGGGGGGGGGGGATCTTTTTATTTTCAAAGTTAAACAATGTGTTTACAAATGGTTCAAAGTTTTTTTTAAATTATTATTATCATAAAAGAGGCACAAGACTTCAAGAGTTTGGAGCAAAAAATAAAAAGGTGTAATAGGAATCAAATCCAAGTACATAAGATCTTGTAACATTTGTGTCTAAGAAAAGCATCATTTAAATCAAAAATTTTAATCTATATAATTGAAAATTAAATGAACATATTTACATTTAAAAAAAAAGTTTTGTCACCACAATTTTAATAAATTGGAGTTCAACAATAGTTGGTGCACAATAATAATATAACATGCAGTATATATACACAAAATTTTCTATACATATAATAAAATTTGTCAAAATGGGAATGGGGCTAGGGCACCCTCCTCCCCACTGCCAAAACGTACCCAAACATGCCATTTTTATTGTCAAGGAGGAAGGAGCTTTGAGATCTAGTGGATTGATTGCTGGAACCAATATTTGAAGTTTGCACTTATGAGTCCATGGTGTTAGTCTTGTATAACAAAAAGCTCTAATACCAAGTTAAAAAAAAATATAAAAAAGATATAAAAATATAAAAAACCCATAAGAGAAGATTTGAGGAAAAAGAAGGAATTTAGAAAGAAATCATGGATGAGAGAACACTGATTTTTTTTTTTTTTTCAATTGAGAACTTCACTTGGATTACAACAACCAGGAGCACTCTTTATATAAGCAAAGGCTCTACCAAACAGACAAGTAAAATTCATACATATGCTTTAACAAAGCAACATTAATAAAGATTTTTTAAACACATGGCAAACTCAGTGTATAATAACACAAATTTTAAGTACAATATTTCACTCAAAGTGACAAGATTTCTAAAAAGTAAAGAATAACTTATAACTGATAAGTTAAAATGGAAGACACCTCATCTTTTTTTTTTTTTATCGGTTTATGTGAAGAGGAAAAATTGAAAAAAATCTTCCTATACATTGGATTTCCCATAAGAGGAATTCGTACTATTTCCATATAGTTTGGTTCATACGAGGAGGAAAAATTGGAAAAATCTTCATCTACATCGAATTTCTCATCGGAGGATTTCATACTCTTCCCACGAAGTTTGCTGAACCATTGATTTATGGTATGTGCCTCCTATGAGTCTTGATAATCCTACATTGGAGTGTCTAAACTGGAACGTTGTGCATAGGGTTTGTTCGAAATGTCAATTTCTAGCATTTTTCTTGATATGAATTTTCCTAGATAAAGTTCAAAAAGAGTGTAGATGACATTTTTTGAAAGGACAAAATAATTATTTAAATCAGATTAAAATATTTTTAAATTCTTGTGAATTTTTACACTTGCTTTCATAATTTACATGTAACTTCTTCTCTTTAACATTTTGGTTCATATATGTGGCTTCAATGTTATTAGCCACACTAGAAAATTAGTAGAGTTTTTCACCATGGCACCAAAAGTTAAACTTGAATGCCATTGATATATTAGTTGAGGAATATGAAAAGTACGGTAAAATGATGTTAAATAATAAGAAGGATATTTTAATAAATTTACATGGTTGAAGCTTTTAAATTTAGATAGTTGAAAACTTATTATAATGAATATAAAATTTAGATGACCAATTATAATTTTTTAAATTAAGAAAAATATTATAATTAGAAATAAAGATTAATTTGGATAAATGCAATTTTTTCTAAATTAAAATAAGTGCCTTTGTGAAAAACATTAAAAATATTTTAAAATTTATTTTCTAAAAATTATCCTAAACTCTATTATATATATTTTCAGTTTTTTTTTAATCATTGAATGTCTCGAGAGGGACCTTTTTGAAAAAAGAAAAAGGAAATAAAAGCAAAATCAAACAAGACCATTTCCTTAAATTAATGTCCTTTCATTTTTTTCCTTTTTGGGCTTACATTCCTTTTAAATTTCTTGTAATATTTATTATTCTTTCATATATTTTGATAAACCATTTCTTCTCTGCTATAAAAGACGTCTAAAACTTTAAAAGTAAGAAGTATAAATAAAATATAGGTAAAATTCAAACTTTTGATATCAAGGCTTATTTCCATTTTAATGAGTAAAACAGAGACAGTCGCATTTTTAAGTTTCAATAGAAAAAAAAGTTTATATGTAATTTTTTATATTTTTATTATTAAGTTTTTCAATTAAAATATGATAAATATATAATTTTTACAAATAATTATATAATTTTTAATTAAATTATATACTTATTATACTTTTATTAAAAATTATATATTTATCATGTTTTGATTAAAATATCTGATAATAAAAATTTAAACAATTATACTTAAATCCATCCTTGGGGTTTTAATTTTATAAAAACAATGGATCAAGATTAAATAAAAATAACAAGATCATGAAGAAAGAACATAACAAAAACAACAACAAAGTCAAGTGAATTAAAACTGTGACTGAGAGAGCAGGCCACAATATATTTGTTCTTAACACAGCCTTGTGCTTCCTAATAACTGTGGATAATATGTCTCCCATGACTGGAATCTTGGTTTTTTATGTTATATTCGGTTATTTTGTTTAAATTTGACTCAAATCCGTTTTGACTAAAAATATCTTTTTCAATATCCTATAGATTATACAAAATTGTAATGAATGATTTCAACATTCAATATTTTATTTTTTTCAATTTGTAAATGGAAGTTAATTCTGTTCCATAATATATATTAAAAAAAATTGCTTAAGTTTCCACTTTCAAACAAGTTTTGTGATGACATGCTTTTCATAAGTTTACCACGATAGGCCTTAATAGGCTTATTCCACAGGCAAGCTTTAAGAGGCACAAGAATTTAAGAGGTATGGATCTTCTCTAATATTTTTCTCTCTTTTTTTTCTTCTATAAAATCTCAACCATTTAAACTAAAATCTTAATGGTTAATTTTTTTTAAGTTAAAAATTTATTTTTTTTCAAAATTCACAGTTAAGAATTTTTTTATTTTACATTATGTATCTTATAAAAAAAAAATATTTTCAAAATCTAAAATAAAAAATAAATATATCTAGACAATCCAAATCATCCATTGCATCATCCATTGCAGAAGCCATTATAGTGAACCTGGATCCAACTTCAAGACTAGTCATGGCAACCTTCAACGAGTTTGTCACTATCAAGACATGACAAGCTTATCACAACAGCCCTACTAAAATAAGTTTGCATAGGCCTTCTAGTGATATATATCTTTGTCCATCTTTACATATAAGAGCTCCTTCATTTGATTTTTTTTTTTTTTACTCTGTAGCTCTCTCCCTTAGTTGTGCATTTATAACGCTCAATTTTGCGTCTATTTCTCCGCAACCTTTACTTTATTTCATTCTTATAATAAAAAGTAAATGCTTTTCATTGACTAATTACATTTTGCAAAATTGAATTTTCTTTCTTAACTTATTTTTTATTTGATCATTTTAAGGTAACTTAAATTAATTTATATTAAAATTTTTTTTATTAACATATTTATTGTTTATATAAGTAAATTTTTTGTGCTATATTTGTTATTTTTACTTATTTTATATATATTTGTTAGATAAATTATACGCATGGAGTTAATTTGATATTAAATTTATTTTATTTGCAATTATTTTTTTAAATATGTTATCATTTTGTAGTTTGCAATAATATCTACTTTATTGAAAAATATATATAAATATGTTTGTATTTATATTTTTGGCATTTAATTTAGTTTTTTGTAATATTTATTTTGTTATTTTAATGATTATTATCATGTTTGTTGAACAATTTTTTTATATGTAATAATATTTGAAGTTGCAAAAGAAATAGTACTTGAGGAAAAAAATTAGGCCATTTAGATTTGTGGGGGAAATATATATATATATATTTGTTAGATAAATTATACATAGGAATTTAATTTTCTGTTAAATTTATTTTATTTTCATTTATTTATTTTTAAATATGTTATCATTTTGTAGTTCATTATAATGTTTACTTTATTAAAGCAAATATGTAAAAATGCTTGTATTTATATTATTGGCATTTAGTTTTTTGTAACATTTATTTTGTTATTTTATTCATTATTGTTATATTTGCTGAATATTATTTTATATGTAATAATATGTAAACGTGCAAAATAAATAATACTAAAGGAAAAAAATTAGGCTATTCAAATTTGTGGAGAAAAAATTTATTGTTCAATTATTATTAAATTAAAGTAAATATTATTCTATTTTGCATGTTTTATACAAATGTTAGTGAATAGAATTAAATGATATTTACATAATTTTGCATGTTCTTACTTACAAATCAAAGTGTAAAAAAGAAGAATAAACAATAAGAATGAGATTATGTACATATATGCGAATGGACAAATGTATGTGGTTTAAACAGCATAACATTGAAGTGTCTTAGAGTAAAAGTAATGAAGATTTATTCAAATATCACATTGGAAAGGTTAAAGCAAGTAGTTAGGTAAAAGTTATGGATTTCTACGAACCAAATTAAGTCCAATCTAGTATATAGGTACCTAACTTCTTAAATTCAACACAATATTGGGTATGTAGCTTAGAAGATAATTCTAATATCTACGAGATGTGACAAATAAACTCGCAATATCCATCCCAATTGACTAGTATCAAGTTATACACTTGTATTTCAACTAATCGAGTGGATTTAAACCTTAAATCGTAATTAGTAAAGAAACATGTTGCATACATACTTCTATCTACCAGTAATATCCATGAGCTAGTTGAACAAGCATCTCTGTTCAATTTTTATTTTGGAGACGTTTACCCATTTGATCCATAACCAAGTATGCTCAACAATATAACAGCCTTACTATTAACTATATGTCCCGGCCAAGTTTATCTCATCAAGTGATTAACAATACTTGACATTAATCTTCACTTGTTATGATAGAAGACATAATAGATGAATTTACATATAAGAATGAATATGATTTTACTATGAATGCCGAGTATGACAATGATGATGATAATGATGAGAATGAGTCTAATGAGAATAATAATGCTATTAGGAATGATACAATAGATCCCAGTTTGTAAGATGAGTCACAAACTGCTTTCCTTTCATGGGTCAATGTAGAGGTGGTAAGTGGTCTCAAATTCCCTAGAAGGGACAAGCCTATAGAACTGAGTGATAGCATAAAATTAAACATTGGTATGCAATACAAATGTATAAAAGCACTATGTCGTGACTCTGTTCAAGTATACCACACGTTTCATGTGTACCACTCTTTAAAGAAAAAAGAGAAATATCAGTGTATTGATTATGGTCACAATTGCAATTGAAGAGTTAGGGTTTGTAAAAAAGCAAATATAACATGTTAGGAAATTACAAGTATAAGGGACCACATGTATATCTTTCTACGACAATATCCTAAGGCCACTCAAAGTTAGATTCTGATGTTATATTATCGTGTATTATGGCAATGATGAGCAACCAACTAAAAATTAAAGTTGCTCAAATCATTGAACAAATGTAAAGCTTGTTTAACCACATTATATTTTACAAAAAGGCATGTAAGGCAAAATACTAAACCCTCACCTGTACTTTTAATAACTAGGATAGCTCATATACTTTTATTACTGTGGTGGTTAATCACTGTTCAATATTTCATGCTTGGCTTAATCGTATAGTTTTCTAATAAACAATATCTGCAAAACAACTCTGATAGGAAACTTATGGAGATGTTCTGTCAAGTATTATGGACATTCAAGCTATACATTAACACATTTGCTAACCTCAAGCCAATTATCCAAGTTGATGGGACATTCCTATTTAAGAAATACAAAGGCACATTGCTTACAATTATATCATAAGATAGTGATAGGAAGGTCATTCCTCTTGCATTTATTATAATAGAAGGAGAGAGATGAGAAGCTTGGTTATGGTTCATTTACAATTATCAAATGGGTATTGTCAAGAATAGAAAAGAGATTTACTTGATATTGGATAGACATCTTTCAATTTTGTTTACTGTCTTTGATTTAAAGGTTAGGTGGCAGCTACTATATAGGCATCATATTTTTTTATTTTTGTTATATGGCTTACAATCTCCATAAAGCATATAGGACAAATTGGCTAAAAGAGAAATTCATAAATATTGGATACACATGTGAGTATCATGTTGTTAATGCAAAATTAGCCAAGTTAGTAATTTCACATGATCTTGCGATAGCTTGAATAGCTAACCTTTCCAAGGAAAAATGGTCATAAGCCTATGACGAAGAAGGCCGATGCTATAATCACATGACAACAAACTTAGCTAAGACAATGAATAGGGTCATTAAAGGTGTAAAGAGTTTGCCCATAACTAACCTTGTGAAAGCAATCATATATAAGATAAATAAATATTTCGTTGAGCAAACTCAATAGATATATGCATAGATAGTAGCAAGCCAAGTATTTTGTGAGGCTCTTAACAAGAAGTTAATCCCAATTGCGTAAACTGCCTTTGCATGTGTTGTTCCTGTGTTCAATAGAAGAGCAGTGTCATTCGAGATTGAAGAGCCTTATAATGTCTAAAATCATCAATTTAGTTAGTGTTGCAAGATTAGTTTAGTTGATTGCCAAATGTGATTATGACAAATTTTAATTTAAGGGATACCCATTTTAGTATGTTATTATAGCTTATGCCCATATAAGTTTTGACCACTTGTAGTTTGTTGATCGCATCCTCCTATTAGAAACAATGTGTAGCATATATAACAATGAGTTCTAATCTATTAGAGGTGACGTTAATTGGCTACAGATGGATTTTATAATGTTAATTCCCGATTCGTTGATGATTCGAGCTAAAAGGCACCCTTGTTTGATGTGCATACATAATGAGATAAATTGGAGATAACCAAGTCAACCTAATAAGTGTAGGTTATGTAAGGAAGTTAGTCATAATTATTCCACCTGTCTATATAGTCACCTTAGTAGCCAGTAGTATGACCTTGCATGTATATGAGTGAAGACATATGTTTATTGTACTTTTATTACATTGATTGTAATTATGTTGTTTGTACCTTAATTGAATACAATGTATAAATTAATTAATTTTTTTATGATGGATTCATACCTTAATTTGATGTGTTGTCATATTATTGTAACTTTATTTTGTTGATTGTATATAACAAAATAATATTTGTTGAATTTGTCAAAATAATGGGCTATAGATTAGAGGATGACTTGCCTTTATACTTCCAGACAAGCCATGTTTTACAAGCTATTTGGATAGGGAAGGATTGACTATTCCAACCACAACAAGTCATATGCAGTGATCGTCTATCTCTTCCTTTACCTGCTATTATTAACTATCTAAGATAGTTTGGTTTCTATAGGGCAGCTCGACTAGGGCAATTGAGAATAATCTTGTACTTATATTGATACTTGTAGAGAGATGGCATCTTGAGACCTAGACTGATGTAACATGCGTAGGGAAGAAAGTAGGGAGAGATATTAGAACAAAGAAGAAAAGGGAGAGAAGATAGAAGAAAAGGGGGAGATATTAGAAGATAGAAGAAAGGAGGAAAATATAGAAGAAATAAAAGGAGAAGAGGAAGAAGAAAGGGAGAAATACATATATTCTAAAAATATTTCTTATTATTCAATTAATGACTTGGCTCCAAATATAATTACAAGGACTTATATTTATAGAACTCTAATTATAATCCTAATAAAAAATAACTTCTAAAAGATAAATAAAATCCTAATCCTATTAAAAAGCAAATACCTAATCTTAATAGATAATTAAAAACTAACAAAAAGATAATTATTAAAGCCTAATAAAAAGATAATTAATCTTAATTCTAATTTTAATAAAATATAATTTCTTATATTTATTTTTAATCTATAATTTATAAATAATTAATAATAATTTTATTATTATTTTTTCATTTTGTATCAGTCTCCCCTAGCTAGAGAAAACTTGTCCTCGAGTTTTGAAATAGAAAAGTACTAAAATAATTTATCTTAAAGCTTCAGGTAGGATGAATGCCACTATTTTAAGATATGATAGGTAAGACAGCTTTAGATTCACTAATATATCTGGAATGACAAACTCGATCAAATGAAGTAGTTGAATTGGTTAATTCTAAACACAATATTCTACAACTTGTGGTTGAATTTCATATTGTTTGTCAAAATTAATTTCTTTACATTCCAAATTTACTTCTAACTGCTCTTCATACCTTATGATAAAACCATCCTCATTGATATCTATTGGGCAATCAACTGGATCCCTAATGATAACATCATAATCAATTAAGATATCTTCCTCTAATACTTCGTGCTCTTGATAATATTTTTCTTCTGCCTTTAGCTTTTCTAAGTTTTTGCTAGTCCTTTATATACAAAGTTGATTGATGGCATTTATAACTTTATTAAATTGATGGTCCATATCTTTTTGTAAGTTGTTGAACTTAGTTTGGATAATTTGGACATTTTGTCCTACAGATTTCACCAATGTATGGCAACGTGGTGTGATCATGAAAGGCAGCGGAAAGTGTGGTTGGAGTTGTGATTGAGCTCTTATACCAAATTGATGTAACACGTGTGGGAAAGAGAGTAGAGAGAGATATTAGAACAAAAAATAAATGAGAGAGAAGATAGAAGAAAAGGGGAAGATATTAGAAGATAAAAGAAATGAGAGAGATGTAGAAATAATAAAAGGAAAAGAGGAAGAAGAAAGGGGGAGATATAGATATTCTAAAAATATTTCTTATTATTCAATCAATGATTTGGTTTCAAATACAATTGCAAAAACTTATATTTATAGAACCCTAATCATATTTCTAATGAAAGATAACTTTTGAAAGCTAAATAAAATCTTAAACCTATTAAAAGACAAATACCTAATCTTAATAGATAATTAAAAACTAACAAAAAAATATTTATTAAAGCCTAACAAAAAGATAATTAATTTTAATTATAATCTTAATAAAATATTATTTCTTATATTTATTTTTAATCTATAATTTATAATTAATTAATAATAATTTTTTTTTATTTTTCCATTTTGCACCATATACTTTTGACACCACTAGAGGATAGTATATGATTATTTTAGAGGATGTTGTTATACAGTTAGGCTTACCTTGCATAGGGATCCCTGTCATTACTCATACAAACTACATTTGGAGAGATACATGTGAGTGACTATTTAAAATAATATCGCCCAAAGATAAAAGTTTTGGGTAGAAGGTTATCATTAGTTTACTAGTTAAGCATTTTAGTTACCTATCAAATAATACAAATGATGAAAAAGTACAATAGTTTACATATGCATACACATTGATATGGATTGGTGGTTTTTTAATATTGAATAGGTCTAGTTATAAGGCATACTAGATGCACTTACCACTACTTTAGGGTTTTGAATAGGTTGGCCTTGGAGATTTGTATTATTGGCTTACTTGTATAGCGAACTTAGGAATGTAACTAATTGTACAGAACAAAGCATAGGTAGATTTTTAATGTTAGTGCTTAAGAAACCACCACATTTAGATACCTAATAAGAAATCTATCTAGTATTACCACATTTGTGTTTCAATTAAGATAGTTAACAATTTGTAGATAGTGTCATTGGTGTAATCATTTGGTTTCAATCTAATATAACTTCTTCCTCTACTAATGTGTTGTGATGTGTTTGCTTTTAATCATAGATGAAAGAATGTAAGCAAACATTTCTTTCCACAGGACATGGCCTTATAGCAATATCAGATACTATTAGACACAATGCAAGAAAATAAGGTGTGATCACTTTACATAGACGAATTTATGATAACTTGCCTCTCAAATATATGGTAGTCATTATGATATTGTGATGTGTTATGCATAGATTATTTGGCAATCATATAAATCAAATTATATTTATGAACTCATCCCACAATATTGCTTAGAAGGTCGATACATGTGGCTAGTTTCAGTGCCACTCATTTACTTTCATATTATAGAGTGACATTACTTAAATCGCATATTATACCAATTTAGTTAGTAACAGCTAATAAGCCTTTAGTCAAATTTGGGACCCTTATATATATTGTAGCTACAAGGCAAAAACACTATGAATTAGTTTAAAAAGTACCTAATATTTGTTGACTTTTGGAACTTATGGCAAAATTATATATCTCAGGCGCCCTCACTATAGCATCCTTGGATTGTACTTTTGATTATATGCAATAGTATTATATATATACTTGATGTTGGATCTACCTTATGAGTAATGCTACTAGTTTTGTGGCAAATTTTAAATATTTACAGCCATTATTATTTTCCTTTACTTAGTACATGATACCTCATTGTTTAACCATGCATTTTTTTTAACTGATATCGCTGATGACCTTTACACGCTAAGCATTTGTAACCCTTTGCTAATGAAATGCCATGAGTTTCAAGAGAAAGTAAGCTAAGACTAAATGAATATCTTACTTCTTTTTAAGAAATAATGCTTAACAATGATCTCTCAACCTACTCTACTAGTACCTGATTTACCATAACAAGAAATTCTGTAAGATAGGGCGAGTGAGTGACATGATAGCTATATGTTAGTTCAGTTGCCCATCATCACAAAGAATAAAACATGTCATGATGGCATTGGTGTAGCGATATCATCGATGCTAGTTGAAGGTTCTGCGACACAACAAGATATTGACACGATTAATACATATTTTTTTATATTGACTAGCCAATATGTTAACTTTGAAGATATAGTACCTTCCTATTTTCTACCCCTATCGCCAGTGTCACAATTTGGATTTCTCGATCCTTCACATTTTAGCTTATTCATGTCACTACTTGATGATTTGACTATCTTTAATACTAAATACAATGGTCAATTTTTTGAAATTGGAATATCATCGCATCAAAGTTTTGTTACTTTATAGCAATTGATTCCTCTAGTTCATTCGCCTATATTTGATTTAAATACTTTATTGATTGATTTTATTAATAACTAATAAGATCAACATCCTAAAGATCTTGTGGGCTAATGGAGGTTGCAACATGAAAGGCAATAGACTCGTTGTGGTATTGGAAACTACTATTTTTTATGTATATAATTAGATAAATTAATTTTTATATATTGCACAAAATATATTTAATGATATTAATTCAGTTAATTACAAAATATAGTATTATATCTCTGAATAGTATAATAGCATTAAATATTATTTTTAATTACATCTTCATATAATTATTTAGTTATTTTATTTTTATTTATTTAATAAATTAATGATTACTTCAATTATTATTAAATTATTAATAATTATTATTATATTATTATCTTACTAAATTATTAACTTATCATTATCTAAATAATTATTACATATAACTATCAATAATTATATGTAACTAATTAAGAACTAACTAATAATTACATTAATCATTGCCTCTTTTTGCTAAAAAATTTGCAAAAGGAAAAAAATACTCACTTAAAAGTCCGATCCCTTCATTCCAACTTCTATACATGTATGAGATTTGCGTGAATATTTTTTGTAAAATAATATTTAGGATAATTTTTATTGAAAAAGTAGAATTAGACTTAGATTGTCTTAGAATCTTAGACCTTTCTTTTTGCTGTTTTCCTCCTAAATTTTTAAAAATAACTAAATAGTTGTGAATGTAAATTAAAATAAAAATAAAATGTAGTTAAATGATAAGATGATAGAAAATAAAATTTATCTATATTATCTTGGTTCAAAAATAAAATTATTTGTTATATTAATGCTAGATTATACTTTTATTTACTTTTTTATTTTGTCTCATTTCTATTATTTAAATTATATTTCAACCTTGCACTGACCTGAGGGTGAGCACAATACTTGCTATTGCAATTTGCAAGGGATCGGGACCTATGAAGCTTATGGAGAAACATTTGTGAACTTCATATGGGGAATGGATCTCCAGCATCTCCTTCACATGATGTAGGCTCTGCATCTTTTACGATTTCTGCCGTTGAAGCCATCCGATGATCCATTTATGGCCACACATGTAAGACATCAAAACGCACTGTTTCGATATTAATGAAACAGTGCGTTTTGATATGTAATTCTGGAAAGAAAAAGAAAAAGACATCAGGCTGTCCATTTGCGTGTGATCTACACCGTCCATCTGAGAGCACAAATTATAACCCTGGCATCTTCTTCTTCCATGATATTGCTGTCCCATTTAGGCGAGAATTTCTACATTTCTTCTACCAAGGATCTCTTGCAAGTCAGAGGTCATTCAGCATTAGAAAACTTCAACATTCTGGGTTTTGCAGACAAAGTCACTTATTGTATTTTCTTCTTCCACCATTTTTTTTCTCTTGGACGCGTACATTAAGCATTACGGGTTCTACAACAAAGTCAGCATCTTTTTAAGAGGGAGATAGGGAAAGGTTACTTGGTCCATCTTGTTGGAAATGTAGGTTGTTGTGTTTGTTATTTGTTAAAAAGAGTTTGAATTTTGGGTAATGCAATCACTGTTATATTATGCACTTAATATTTGTTCTATTCGGTATTGTAATGCATCACCCTTATTGGTTCATATATATTATTTATTTAGTTCATAGTTACTGTTATATGACATTACTGAAAGTAAGGATAAATTCTTGAATAATCTATAATGTTGAGTACTTAGACCAAAATAAATTATTTTACTTTAAAAT
This sequence comes from Erythrophleum fordii, assembly GCA_032878935.1. Taxonomy (NCBI): domain Eukaryota; kingdom Viridiplantae; phylum Streptophyta; class Magnoliopsida; order Fabales; family Fabaceae; genus Erythrophleum; species Erythrophleum fordii. Next base: position 49,043,741 of record JAVQMF010000054.1, read on the forward strand.
CAAATAATGCATAATGTTGAATATTTATAGGATAAGGTCTCGTGATATATATTTAAAATTATTGAAATTAAAAAATTTTAATCTTGACCAAAATAAATTATTTTTGTTTTAAATCATAAAACTTTTTTTTAGCATATATACTACAAATGTTAAATATTATATTGTTATTTTTTTCCTCAGGGACCATTCAAGGGAAAGTGATTTGGCCCCAAGACTAGGAATGAAATTTGACAACTTGAAAGAAGTTTGGAAGTTTTGGGTTGCATATGCTGGGAGAAGGGGATTTGGTGTGAGAAAATATAATTGTACTAAAAGTGAGAAAGATGGCTCTATATTATCGTATAGATATGTTTGTTACAAAGAAGGTGTCCAAAAAAAAGACAAAAAGGATACTATTACCATTAAGCATCGACCTAAAACTAGGACCAATTGTGAAGCAAGAATGGGAGTTACACTTGTTGATGGTAAATATGTAATCAATGTCTTTATTGAAGAGTATAACCACCCACTTCATTTTATAGAGATTGTTCACATGTTGGCCTCTCAACGTAGATTAACCGAAATGCAAGCCCATGAGATCGATTTGGCTAAGGAATCTGAGCTTCAACAGAAACATCATTTGATTTGATGAGTAGGTATGCTGGAGGAAGAGCTAATCTTGGTTACACACGATTAGATGCTAAAAACTATCTAAAGTCAAAAAGGCAAAGAAGCATGATTTATGGAGAAGCGGGATGTTTGTTACGATATTTTCAAGAACAGCTATCAAAAAATCTATCATTTTATCATGCTTATCAGATGGATATGGAAGAACATATTACTAATGTTTTTTGGGCTGATGCTAGAATGTTGATAGACTATACTTACTTTGGTGAGGTGGTGTCTCTGGATACAACATATAGCACAAACTGTAATCATAGACCCCTTGCGATATTTTCAGGATTTAATCACTACAGAGGAGTTATTATTTTTGGAGCAGCATTGTTATATGATGAAACCATAGAGTCATTCAAGTGGCTTTTAAAAACTTTCTTAGAGGTACACAAGTAGAAAAGGCCTCTTACGATTTTCACTGATCAAGATCAAGCAATGATTAGAGCGTTAAGTGAAGTGATTCCAGATACGAAGCATGGCTTATGTGTCTGGCATTTACAACAAAATGGGGTCAAGCGTCTTGGGAACCTAATGAAGGGTAGATCACATTTTTTGACTAATTTTAAGAAATGCATGTTTGAGTATGAAGAAGAAACACAGTTTGAGGAAGCATGGAGCTAGTTGCTTTCAACCTACCAAGTGAATGAAAACACATGGTTGACCTCAGCGTACAAGATAAAAGAAAAATAGGCATAGTGTCACATGAAGAATGCATTCACACCGGGAATACAGAGCACACAATTAAGTGAGAGCTTAAATGCAGATATCAAGAGTATGACAAAACCAGACTTGGGCATCAATTAATTTTTCAAGCACTTTGAAGGAGTTGTGGAAGAAAAGAGGTACAGTGAGTTGAAGATGGATTTTGAGGCACGACAAAAAATGCCAAGATTGATTGTACAGAGCTCACCAATATTACGACAACTTGTTATGATTTACACAGCCCCAATCTTTGAATTGTTCTAAGAACAATAGGATCTCCATACTGCTGCATGTATAAAGCACAGAAATGAGAGAGAGCCTGTGTATGACTTTGTTGTCACCATGGTTGACCAAGAAGGGGAATGGAGAGTCCAATATGTCCCTAGTAATGAGTCTATTTCATGTAGTTGTTGGAAGTTTGAAATAGTTAAAATTATATGCTGCCATGCTTTGAAGGTTTATGATGCAAGAGATGTAAAAACTCTCCCTGAACAATATATTTTAAAAAGGTAGACCAAAGAAGCAAGGAGCAGTGTAATACATGATATTAAAGGAAATGAGATTCAAGCAGATCCTAAGCGTGAAAGTACACAATGATATCGACAACTTTGTAGCATGATGATAAAATTAGCAACCGAGGCATTTGATTGTCCCAAAATATTCTCATTGGTGCAACAAAGTGTGATAGAACTAAACAAGCAAGTGATTGAGCTTCGTGCAAACCTACAAAGTCCAAACAATACTAATGGTGCAAACAAAGCACCGCCAGTGAAAGATGGTGCACAACCAAAGGGATTCAAAAAGAGAGAATGCATAAGGAAGAAGAATAGACTAAAGAGTAGGCCAGAGAAACTATTAAGAAAAAGAAGAAAAGTTCCCATAGTTAGAGATTCACAAAATCACGCATCTATGGTATGCATATATATATAGATGTGTGTGTGTGTGTGTGTGTGTGTGTTTCTCCATCTTATGATTAATGTTTAGGAAGTCTTATTGTTGTCTTTCTTTTTAGGCCTATCAGATGCAAGCAAGCTCCTCCAGCACTATACCTCAAACACTCTTTTCACCTTTAGCACAACAAATACCATGTGTATCTCAAGCACCATACACACCATAAGCATCTTTTGCCCCTTCGGCATTGTATGCCTTTTTAGCACCATATACATGCTCTCAAACAGATGAGAGTGACCTTACCTTTACTGAAATGTTACTAGTAAGAGCAATCCAACATTTGCTACTTATAAATTTGTTCTAGTTAATCGTTAATTGTATACTTATTATAGTTGATTTGTTTTGTAGGAGCCACTTACATATCCCATGCCATCACTTAATGCAATGGAATTTAATGGAAGTATCTCACATGATACATAATAATAATGCAACCATAACATTGAAAGAATGAGAATAAAACATGCAATTTCATTGAAATTAATCTTTATTACAACTTAAATTGCATACAAGCTTATTCATAGTACAAATAGCTATTCATCACATTGAAATTTTATTTCTTATCTCTTTTGCCAGGATACAACCTATCACAAAACAAGCCTACTTAAAAGGGTTGACAGTTAGCAGTTAGCAGTTAGCTAAATGTTGGTTCTAACAGAGGTCTTGATATTTTCTTGATGCTTTCTTGATACTTGAATATTGTTTTTTGCTTTATGCTCTCATGATATGCCTGTATCTTGTTCCATGCTTCATGTAACTCAAAATGTATAGCTGATTACATGTAATGTTCCATTGGTAGCCATTATATTCTTCATGTGATTCCCTTCATGCTCTTAATGATCCTACAAAACATGCCAATACAATGCAATAAATTTCATAACCAAGGAGCAAATCAACTAAAGATATTAAACAATGCAGTGAATTGAATTTATATAATTTGCTGATATGTATCTCTTTCTTCTCTGATTGAATATGTTTTGTAATTTAGTTTGTGGACATTCACTTCTGTTCTTGGAATTTAATATGTATTCATATGCTTCCATGTGTAACAGATAAAATCAACTCAAATGAGGCATATTTCTTTTACAAAAATCTTACCTATAACAATTGATTCAATCCAATCTTGGATGGCACATATGATACGTGGAAGTACCTATATTAACATCCCAGAAACTCAGTAAACTGCTCTTCATCCATACAATACAAGTATGTAGGTAGCAACAAATAATGACAATTATCATATGTATATCACCTAAATAGTTTTTCCAAGGTAATAGCCCTTATGTTCCTTCTCAACAATAGACTGAGCAGAAACCAAAGATGACAGTCAAGTTATGAAAATTACATGAAAATATGGAATAAATTTTTCCATGGTAATAGCCCTTATGTTCCTCTTCAATGCATCATTCAATCATGGCAGATATAAAGGCACCTGGTGTATTTTTTCAATGGTGGTATTTTTATTCTTTGTAAGTGTGAAAATATGTCCACTCTTTGAACTAAAAAGAACCCATATATCTATCTCAACTCTGTAGCAGTAATGGTGAAACTGAAAATGATCCAAGTTGTTAGCATTGTGGATCTCTTATAGTTTTTGAAACTCATTGTATCAATGAAAGTTATTTGGATAGTGAAGAAAGTGCATATGGGAATGTTTTAATCTCTACTTTGTACTGTTTATGAGCATTTTCTTGTCTAAATCTAAAGGCAAAACCCAATCAAGTGTGTTGCTTTTACTCAGCATAAATGCATTTATGTATGTAACAGTCATGACAATCAACTTCTTCCTTTTTTTCAAGCAGCACAGTTTATTCATCCATGCAAGATTGAGAAGTGTCTAATTTTTCTCCAATAAATAAATCTGCGCCACTTGAAAATGGGGTAAATTAGTCTAAACTAAGATCTTCTATATTGCAAAAGGGGATACGACTGTTAAACAATTAAGTAGTATATTGAATTTGGCAGATTTGCCAAATCCAAATCAAAAGGAATAAAAAAGATATAGCAAAACAAACAAGAATCATGAAACACTGAAGCATCAGAATTAACTGGACTGAGTTTATGTCCAAACAGCCAAATAAAATGTTCTTCGTTTTTTTATCCAATTAAAGAAAATTCCCATCTGAAAAAACAAAGCTTAAACATTAAAGAAGAAATGTTGATTTGTATGTGCTAATAAGGATACCTGTTGGACAACAACCCCATCTCTATTTCCTTCTTTAGGTTTCGCACATAAGCAAATCTTTTTCGAACATCAGCATTAAAGAAGACGTAACGGGGAAGGGAAGGGACAAGACCCAATAAATGACACTCCAGCAAAGGCAGACCAAGAACTGCAGCTTTGGAATGTAACTGGGAAGGGAAGGGACAAGGGGAAAACAAACCTAATAAATGACGCTCCAGCAAAGGCAAAACAAGAACTGCAGCTTTGGAGGGCGCAGCTTCTCTCCAGTAGTCATGCAAAATGGACCATCCAGTCCTGAGTAAAAGTGATATTATAACTTTAAAAATAAAAAATGAAAAATGAGAAAACAATCAAATGAAGCATCTTTGTCTCAGGACTGGATCATCCTGTTTGCACCAATACTGGAGAGAAGCCGCTGCCAGCTTTGGATGCCTCCTCCTGCAGAAGAAAATGCCTATAGCTGTGTTCTCAGATATGTGGAGTCGCACGCAAATGGACGGCCTGATGGCTTCTTTTTTTTTTTTCTCCAGAATTACATATCAAAACGCACCGTTTCATTAATATCGAAACACTGCGTTTTGATGTCTTGCATGCGTGGCCACAACGGCGGAAATCGTAAGAGATGCAGAGCCTACATCGCGTGAAGGAGATGCTGGATATCCGTTCCCCTCATGTGTCTCCTTTTAGCCAGATGTTTCGCCGTGGGCTTCTCATGTTCTTCCAGGATTCGCACGGTAATGAAACCCCAAATTTCCCACCGAAATTCTCTTTCGATTCTCTCTGTAACCCTCTACTCCAACCTGGATCGTCGTAAATTTGTGGACCGCTGGGACATTAAACTTTGTTCGGATTGTTCCATGTACAATTTTGGTCTGGTTCTTCGCCATGTTCGAAAGTCACGTAAGACTCCAATTTAATTTGAATTTACCGTATGTCATGGTCTGGTCTGTATAATTTATGATACTTCACCGGCACCTTCGGATTGTTTTCGCCCTTGAATGGTTCTGACAACTAATTAAAGCTTGTATGGATTCGCGCTATGCCTTATGCCTGTATTGCTTGATTTTATTTTCAATATTGGTTTTATATGTCGATAGTTGCCACAAAATCCTACGTTGCATTTCTAAATCTAGCCATGTTTGATACCTTATATATGCATGATATGATCACGTCGATGATATTTCGTGACCCCATTTGATAAAGAATCATGTAAATAAAGAAGTTATTATTGTTGCTTTCCTGACAGATATTGCATTTACTTCGAAGATATCTGGGCGAATATGGACATGGGCTGTCGACGGAGGCGTTAAGAATAAGTGTCCGGAAGGGTTTGTCATCTGCTATCTTCTCAGCTTTAAGTCACAGTTTTCTGACCGCCTGTGCTCGTGTGCTGAGTTTGAAGAGGAATTTGTTTTCTATTCTTTTTCCATGAGTTTTCTCTATATGTCTATATGAATGAGGTTCTTCCTTCTTCCCCTTTTCTATATTTTTTATTGGGTTCTCGCAAGTGGCATCTACTAATCAATTCTCTGAAATGCCTTTATTAATCATTACTTAAAAATTAAACCAGGTACTAATTATGTAGTTTGAAACTCTAGTTTTCAAAAGTCCTAAAAGCTGGCATTACTTCTTGCATTATGAAGTTGCTTGACGTTTATGGAGTAAGTTTTAAAGCTTGCGTAACTTGCCAATTGAACAACTATCCACTCTTTGCCATTATTTTCATACTTTTGATGCTCTCTGTGACTATGTATTTTCAATCTCAATTACCTACAATTTAAATTAAATTCTTATATTACTTTTATTTTAATTTACATGCTATTTTCATAAATTAAACATGTATGCTCACATTTTGCCCATGGTAACCTATATTAGACGCCTTTTGTTTTTAATTGACAACATGGACTTGTAATATATATAATTAAGCAAAGCACTATTGTTACATGAAGTACACGGATTTTGTTGAGTATGGCTCGATGAATGTCTTCATTGGAAAGCTGCTATCATGCCATATTGGTTATGAAGCATTAACGTTTCAATGAAGGTGGCGTATTTGTCTTAGACCATGTTGAGCACTGGCACAATATATGGAACTCGGACAAAATACTCTGAGGAAAAAAAAAATTTGAAATTTAATATTCTTAGATACTTCCTTAATTTGTTTAAAGACTTGACATGCTTTCATTATTTCATACACTCATTGATATTTCAATACCTATACATATTAGTTAAATTTTGATTAAAGAAGAATTCATATATCGAATTTTTTCATACCTAAACATATCATTGTTTATGTATATATTTAATATATGTCTATGATGTGTCATTTCCTTAATGTCATGTCCTTTTGTTTTGTAACCTGTGTCCATCTCTATGCCACGTAGCGTACTGGTTTTGATTTACAAGTTTGAGAACATCTATTATACTTCTTTTTTGTTTTCCAACCAAACTGCAGGTGTTGTCCTCAAAGATTTGAAATTGAAGGCAGAGGCGTTAAATGCACTAAACCTCCCAGTTACCGTCAGAGCTGGCGTTGTTGGCACCATTACACTGAAGGTAGTGTTTAGCATTACTGATTGTCTACTTCCAGTTATTGGGTCATTGCTTCAGGATTGTTGGTAATATGCGTAAATACATACATTTCTTTGTTCGTCATAATTTAAAATATATGAAAAGGCATATACATACATGATTAGTCGTGTGGATACACATAAAACTGTAGATTTACTGCATACACTTAAGGTTATATAATTTCCATGCATCATTTTAACATCGTATATGTACTCCTTCGGATGTGCAGTTTGCTTTTTTTTTTCGGTTATATTTCTGTTTGTGCTTTTTCATCCCCTCAGGATTTGTATCATGTGCTTTCAGGTAGAGTTTTTATGTGATTTCTTTACTTTAATTCATTTCCTGATATAATACAGGTTCCTTGGAAAAGTTTGGGCAAAGCACCTTTGGTTGTTTTGATTGATCGGGTGTTTATTCTTGCTCATCCTGCTCCTGATGGTCTGACTATAAAGGGACAACAATCTTCTGTATTTTTGTTCATCAACTAGTGGTATATTTTTGTGTCTTTTTTTTCTGAGTTGAGCCTGTTTTGTTAAAATACAAAATATCAAATATTTCGAAAAAAAATTCTTGAATTTTTTTTTAAGAAAACATTTATTTTTCAGTTCATTTTTTTCTGAGTTGAGCCTCTTTTGTTACAGGAGGAGGACAGGGAAAGACTTTTCCAAGCCAAGCTCCAGCAGATTGAGGTGAAATTTTATGCAACTTTTGGTTGTATATCTTCTTAATTACTTTTGTTTTTATTCATTTTAAGGTGGTGTATGGATATTTATTATTGTTTAGTTGATAGTGTGACTGACATTGATATTTTTCTTCTCAGAAAATATGTGTAAAATTTTTATTACATTTTTCCTGTTTTTCACTAGCCTTTTTATACTAATGTGTATCACTTTGATGCACATTGAGATTTATCTATGGGATGAGAATTGTAAGTACAGGTAAAATAGTGTGCTTAAAACACTGTGTTCGCGGACCAATTTTCCATTCCATAGCAGTGTTATGTAGTATTCCTATTTTTTCGTCTGATGTTTTACATTGTTAAACAAATTTTTATTCTATTATATATCCATTTTGTTTTACCTATCTTTATTGTAGAAATTTAGGGTTAATGATCCTCTGAACCTTTTTTTTTTTCTTCTGTTGAATGGCAACTTGTGTATACATGTGTACGTGTGTGTGTGTGTGTATAAAAGATAGAAGGAGAGCTGACTTTTATTCCAATTAAAGGACGTGATTTATACTCCAACTAAAAGATGTAACTTTTAAAATAGGATAAATCTATCCTAATAAGTCAATAACAACTACTAAACTCTAGAAGATAAGTACAACCATAAAATAAAATATAAAAACGCCACAAATAGATGCTAACAAACTCTTAAGACGTCAACTAACTGACAATTAACATTACTTAAAAATAAAGGATAAGAATATAATAAGAACGTGGTTTCCAGCATTTATAGATAAATCCATTCCTTTGAAATCCATTTTGTTGTGACCTTGCTTTGTCGTTGGAAATCATTGGTCCTTTTTGTATTTCTTCTTTTCCTGTTACAAGGATTTGGGGTTTGGACTATGGGACTATATACTTCTTGTTCCTGCTTTAATCTTTTGATTCACACTTAAAATGCATAGAAGTTTTCGCTGTCTAAATCTTTCTGGAAGGTCAAGTTTGCCTCTGAGGTAAAGGCTTTTGTTTGGATTCTGGTGTCTGGGCTCCATATCAATCTTTCTCCTGTCATATCTATAGGATAGGATTATGAAGAATTGTGGAATTTCAGAGTTCTTCTTCAACTCTGAATCTTGAAATTTCATATCTAGAAGAGACTAATAGGGAGAGACCCATGATTATGAGGCTCAAATTCCTTGATACAAGCGGGTAATAGTTAACTAATAAAAGCAATTAAATTACATGGAATCATGGGAAATCAGGAACTAGAAAAGGAAGGAAGTAAAACAGAGTAAGGACATAGTCAATCCCTGAAACTCAGCACCATAAATGCGAGACACCAACAGACTATTTTTCTGGCCTCCTGGTGGATTTCAGCAAATGGCCCTTCTAAAAAAAGGGGGGTTTCCCTTGTGGAATTACAAAAGGATTGGCAAGCTCTTTCAAGCTTTTTTTTTTTTTTGGATTCTGGTTTGAGAGGGTTTCTTGTCTTCCATTTATGTATTGATTTCTCTTCTCACAATAAATTCTTTTTCTTATTAAAAAAAGAGAAAAAAAGAAAAGGGAAGGTTTAAGCAGGAGAGCAAAAACTAAGCAATTTCTTTTCTGTCTGCTGATTGTTTACAAAAAGAGGAGAATGAGAAATCCTCCAAAAGAAGGAAAACAGAAAATATCTTCCTAGAGCAAGTAAGCCCAACTAAAAACTTAAACAGAGGGATACAACATGTTAAATATGTAACTAAGAAGAGCGCGCAAGAAAAAGTATTATTTACAAGAACACACACCGGCAAGGTTCGATATTCCAAAGGAAGAAGGAAAGATGGAGGTCGTAATTTGTCTCATTGAACTAATCCTTTTTGTTATACATACCAGATATATCTATCTATATCATCTGATAAGATTCATTTAATTTTATCTGAAATTATTTTTTTACTATCTTTTTTTTGTCTTTTAACCTTTTTTTTCCTCACACAGGAAGCAGAGTCAGCTACACTTGATGCAATATCTAAGTCAAAGCTGAGAAGTATTCGTTTTCAATATAATCTTGGGATCAGTATCATTTTTTTGTATTAATCTAGTAATATTCCTTTTTCTAAAATATGTAAAACTACTTGAAGTAATAAACGTTTGTTTTACTGTGCTTCTGTTTAATTATTTTAGTGAGAAACATTTGTCATTTATAATTTCAAAATTTTCCTTCGTTGCTCCAGATCTGTTGATTGTTTTTATAGACAATGACCATTGTATTGAAATTAATTTAGATCAATGTGTTTTTTCTTTTTGTCATTGATCTTGAAATCGACTGTGTTCTCTTATTGTTCAAGGTTGTTGAAAATTACTATTAATTTTAATTAGTTATTTTATTTGGTTTGTTTTAAATTAAGGTTTATTTGTTTTTAGTTATTTTTTAATAATGCTTCTATGCATTTAAAACTAGTTTAAGTGTTCTGTTTTAATTAGGATAAGATTAATTTTTCTATTTTAATTAGGATAGAGTTATCTTATTTTGATTAGAATAAAGTTATTTTATTTTTTAGAGTTATATCTTTTAGTTGGAGCAAGAATTTACTTTCTCTTTTATCATGTATAAATGTAATGATGCGTAATAAAACAAATTTAAAAAAAATTAAAATCTTAAATTTTTTCATGGTATCAAAGCCTCCTAGATAACCAAATACGAGTGAGTAATAGCACTCAACACCGAAATAAGGGAGTCAGCTAGTAAAATAACTTAACCAACCAACCATAAATTGCCGAAAATACTTTATGTAAATCAAAGGATGCGGCAAGGAGGATTACATCATTTATGATGCTGCTCTACCAAGTTCCAACATACGTGATGGTTAGTGTAAAAGAAAACCATATATCGATAGTTAGCCTAAAAAACGATACATTAATAGTTAGCCAAAAAAGAACCTGTACATTAATGATTAGCCAAAAACCAAGATCCCTGTCGCATAAGAAGCTAAGGAGAGATGTCTAAAATCAAGACTCTTGTTATAAGGTAAGGAGAAGAAAAAGACAAAAAGTTAGAAACCTAAATCAAAAAATTATAAGAATGAATAAATTTTTTAGAAAACATCCAAATGTTGAGAAAGAAAAAGATTAGCAATGCCTGAAATTTAGTTCCAAGCTGAAATATTCAATTTGAGGGAGAGTGTTGGCAATTACTAATAATTTTAATTAAGTTATTTTATTAGTTTTATTTTAAATTAAGGCTTATTTGTTTTTAATTATTTTTGGATAATTCTTTTATGTGTTTAGCATTAGCTTAAGTGTTTTGGTTTGATTAGGATAAGAGTACTTTAAGTTTTTCATTTTAATTAGAATAAAGTTATCCTACTTTATTAGGATAAAGTTATTTTAGAGTTACATTTTTTAGTTAGTTTGAGTAAGAGTTTTTTCTTTTTTTTTTTTATCATCTATAAATATAACGTTGCTTCTATCTAATAAAACAAGTTTAGAGGAAAATTAAAACTCTAAATTTCTACAAAGGTCATGCGATTCTTTCATCTGAAATTTTATCTCGACTAAAACTTGTTGAGAAAATGCATTGGAGCCGGTTGTTACTTTTTGTTGTTGGGCTGATTATGGAATTTCAGAGTGTAATGCCTCCTTTATTTCTCTTATTCATTCACAGAAATAGTCGACTGTTTGCAAGGGGAAAAATGGCAATAGTTGTACCATTCAAATACCTGGAGACAGCCACAATAACTACATAAATGACCTCTTGAAGTAATGTGATCCTAGCTGCCATAAAAGGAAAAATACTGTTGACTTGGTAAGGCTAATAAAATATAATAAAAGTGAATGAAACACATAAAAACACTTGTGGGAATATCAACACTAATAGTTTATCTTTGGGATCCAATTTTCCAGCAAGTAGTGGATGATAGGCTTTTTGGTTCTGTCATCCATAGAAGCATATAGAAGATTATGTTGTTCATTTAATTAGAGTTGGAATAAAGAGTGAAAACATGTGCTAGTAATTTGTGATTTCATATTTTTGTTGTTTCTTATGACTATTTACTTTTTCAACTCTTGGGCTGTTAAAAGTTCCTATGTTTGCACTTTTATGATGCAGTTATGTCAATGAGAAAAATTTGTCAAGAACTAAGTGTAAAGAAAGAAATCATGTTGGTATTGGACTATTGGTTAATGAGAGTGGATTAAATAATGAAAGATTAAATAAGTGATCTTGTGTGGTATTTGGATAGTGCAAATCTGGTTAGAATTCGGATATAACTCATAATATGTTTAGTTTTGTTTATGTGGATTTGGAAAATTAGATAATGAGTCATCTCTTTCTAATAAAATTTCTTCTTTTATAAAAAAGAAGATAATGAGATACCATCTTTGTTGGTGTTATATTCCTGACGGGAAATGATTCAAGTTTTTCTTAAACTAATTATTATGCAAGGCCTATATTATATGTACTCTTGCACATTTGAAATAATATGACTGATTGCTTATCGTTTTATAGATGCCTTCTGGAAAATTCATGGCTGAGCTCTTTAATTGCTACAATTATTGGAAATGTTAAGATAACTGTTAGCAATGTACATATCAAATATGAATATTGCAGTAAGGTTGGTAGATAAGTACAATTTAAATTCCTTTGGAAGGTACAAATATGTATGTTTACTTGCATTTATTTCAAACTTTCTTTTTCTAAATGCATGTGACTGTCTTTTAGCTTGCTTGAAGTCTCTTTATGTGTACGAGGGATGTTTGCAGTCATCCTGGCCATCCATTTTCTTTGCTTGTAACTTTGGTTAACCTTGCTACTGTTGCAATGGATGAGTAGGGGAATGAAACCTTTCATACTAGTTGCAGTCGGAATCCTGGCCATCCAGTGAACCAAGTTGAAAAATGCTAATGTTCTTTCTGGTCAAATAACTTTTTCTCTTGAATCTCGATGGTTGTCTTATATGTTCAAGTAGTTCGCGCTTTTAACTTTTGCATTGGGATTAGTGACACGATGTATAACAATAACAACAACAATAAAATCTTTTTTTATTAAGTAGGATCAGTTATATGAATCAATCAACATTATAAAATTTTATCATAAATTATATTTTTAGATAAATTATTTAATTCTAAATCTTTCTTAATAATTTTTTCTATAATTTTTTTTTAATCTCCCTCTACCTCTGACTATTGGACTACTCTCTATTTGATCTATTCTTTTAATTGGCACTTTTATAGATCTCTTTTCTCTCTAATGCACTCATTTCTAATTTTATCTTATACAGTATATCCACTTATCCAATATAACATTCTCATCTCTGCAACTTTGAGCTTAATCTCTTGTTAGTTTTTTATTGTCCAACACTCAGTTTTATACAATATTACAAGTTTTATAATTGTACGGTAAAATTTACTCTTAAACTTGAGTGGTATTCTTTTATCACAAATAAAGTTTGAAGTACTCGTCCATTTCATCTATCCTGTTTCAATCTTATGTTTTATACCTTTTTTTATTTTTCTGTCATGTTGTATAATAGATTCAAGATATTTAAACCATGTGACTTATGATATGAGATGTTCTCCAATTTTTACTTTGTATTAGAATCAGTGCCTCTCTTACTAAACTTACATTTCATATACTCCATTTTACTTCTACTTAAACAAACCCATATGCTTCTAAAACTAGTATCCACATCTCTAACTTCTTATTCATTTCTACTCTCAATTCTCCAATTAGTATTATATCATCTGTAAAAAATATACATTATGTCACTAGTTCTTGGATATGTTTAATGAGCACATCTAAAATTAATGTAAAAAGATAAGGATTCAAAGTTAACCCCTGATACAGATTAATAGTTATTTAAAAATATTTTGTGAGTCCACATTTTATTCTTACACTAATTGTAACTCTATCATCTATATCTTACATTGCTCGAATATAAGCAATACAAACTCCTTTTTCCTTTAGAGCTTTCCATGAAATTTTTCTTAGTATCCTATCATATGTCTTTTTCAAATCGATAAACACCACGTGTAAATCTTTTTTATTTTTTCAATATCTTTCCATTAATTTTTTGCAGCAAGTATATTACTTCTATTGTTGATCTTCCTGTCATAAAATCAAATTGATTTTTTGTAACTTGAATCTCTTGCTTTAATATTCACTTAATTACCATTTCTCATAACTTCATAGTCTAGCTTATAAGCTTAATTCTCATATAATTTGCACAGTTTTGTATGTTCCCCTCATTATTATAAATAAGAAATAAAATGATTCTCCTCTACTCGTCCGACATTTGTTTAGATCTCATAATTTTGTTAAATAATTTTGTAGATCCTCAATAAATATATTATTCAGTTCAACTATTCTGCCATCTTCCATTTGTTTTAATGTTTTTTTACCTTTGACTCTTAAATCCTACAATAAAAAGTATAATTTTGATTCTTATCTTTAGTATCTAACTTATTCGAGTGTAATAAAATTATGTCTTTCATTAAATAGTTTATGAAAATAATTTTTTCACCTTTCCTTGATATCTTGTTCCGTGACCAAAGCTCACATCTTCATCCTTAATATATTTCACTTTGTCCATATCTCTTATCTTTCTTTCCTTACTTTTAGTTAAATTATAAATGTTTCTTTCTCTACTTGTAGTACTTAAGAATTGGTATAACCTATCAAGTGCCTTAACTCTAGTTTTTACCTCCTTCTTAATGTCTTTTTTAGCTAACTTATATTTTTTCCAATTTTTATCACTCTTACACAAAAATCACATTTTATAATACTCCTTTTTAACCTTGACTTTATTTTGTATGTTTGCATCCCATCACCAAGATTCTTTATCCCTAAATCCAAAGTTTTTTAATTCATAGAGTATTTCTTTTATCACCTTCTTAATTTCTTTAACCATCTCGTCCCACATATTATTAGCACTTCTTTATACTTTTTAGGATCCTTCTTCTAAAATCTTTCTTTGCAAGCTCTTTTCTTTATCCCTCTTTAATTGCCACTACTTGATCTTTGACACCCTATCTTGACCTTTATTTTTTATTCTCCTCTTAATTTAAACATTCATAACTAAGACTCTATATTGAGTACTCAAACTCTCCCCAAGTATAAATTTGTAATCTATGTAGAGTTTTTTATTCGTTTTCTTTATTAAAAAGAAATCAATTTCAGAGCATACCCTTCTACTTTTGTACGTGATAAGATACTCCTCATATTTCCTAAAATAAGTGTTAGCTACTATAAAGTCAAATCTAAAGAAACATCTAAAATAATTTTACCCTCTACATTTGTTTCCCTTAAGCCATGTCTCATATGTGCACCTCATACCTTCTAGATATACATTTCACATGACCATTAAGATCTTCTCTTAGAAAAATCTTTCCTCCTAATGGTATTTCTTGAACTAAACTTTTAAGTTCTCACAAAACTTTACTTTATGATAATTTTCTAACCCTACTTGTGGTGCATAAATACTAATAATATTAAAAATTTATCTTTTCACTAAAAACTTTAACGCAATAATTCTATCTTTTACCTTTTTTACATTCACCACAATATTTTTCCAAAACTTATCTACAATTATACCTACTCCGTTTCTAGATTTAGTCTTACTAGTGTACCAAAGTTTAAACCTTGAAGTGTTTAATTCGTTTGCTTTCTCTCCTATCCATTTAATTTTTTGTAGGTACATAAAATTAATCTTTCTTTTAATCATAATATCTATTATTTTCATTGACTTATCCATAAGTATACCTATATTCTAAGTTCCAAAATAAATCCTACTCTCGTAAACTATCTTATTTACCTATATTTGTTCATAAAAATATGGGAATCATTGCTTATTTTTCATTACATCCAGGCATTGATATAGCGACTTTCGCTCATTTGACACTGTACTCGAGCTATACAACATATTGCTTACGAGCAACGACTTAATATTACCTTTAATATATTAATGATCCATATTATAAAGATTCAACAAAATTTTTACGTTGACTGTCGACTGCTTAACACAACCTTTCTCTTTTTTCTGGGTTTGGAATTAGTTATGAACAAATAATTTACATCAAAGTACATCATAGGCGAAGTTGTGATACGATGTACATTAGAATAATATTTTTTGGCTATATATGTTGGTGATGTAAGTCCTGTTTACCATGATAATGTTAGCTTTGGTAGGTGTTGTGGAAGCTTCTTTTATTTTTTGGTAGTTATGACTATTTTAATGAATGTTTTATTTTTAATTTTTGTTAATAGTCTCTTTCATATAGTTAGAATCTGATTAGTATAAGTTATTTATATTTTAGAGTAATGTTTAGTAGCTGTCTATATTGTAGTCGGATGCTATCTCTTGGATGTCCACTGCCTGTTCATGTATTTGAACCTCAGCCAGAAATATAATGAGTTTTCTTTAACCGATTCTCTATGTTCTCTCTCTTTTTTTTACAATATATTTAATTAATATTTATTTATTTATTTTTAAGCAAAGAACATGAGACAGCATATGTGAAAAATTGGTGAAATAATGATTTGTTGAACATCAATGATTTAAATTTCATTCACAAGCAATTTGGAATAAATAAATATGGAGTTATTGAATTTCTTTTAGCTTTTTTGTGTATAAGAAATTATACATCATATAAATAAGTAATTACTTATCTTCATGCCTAGTGAATGAATCTCTTATAAACATGCACGTGAACACATTTAAGGGCCTAATACATATTACATCTTATTTAAAAAGTGTTAGAAGTGGCTATGTCTTGTATTAAATATAAAGAATTTTTATTCCAACAAGTATGGATTTATATTCACTAAAGTCTTAATGCTTGGTAAGTGTCTAGCATGCAACATAACGCCTTTTTCAAAATGTTACTGTGATGAGTACCCTTAGTAAGGTGGGAAACTCTCTCTCAAAAGCTAGTTATGGAAGTAAGAGAATCACCTGACTTAAATCCGCTATTAAGTATCCTATACTATTTAATATATGACTTTAACAATTGGCCGCCTTTGGAAAGACAACATTCTAGCTGCTACATTCTACGACACTTTACTCGGCCTTCTGTCGGTTAGAATCTTTTATTAGTCATTACCCTCTATAAGTAGTTTTTTTTGTAGTCGTCGACCATCAATTTTGATACCAATTGATAGGCATCTTAAGTCAGGTGGGAAATCCTCTCCTTAAAACTAACTATTGAAGTGAAAGAATTATCTTATTTAAATATCTCATTAAATATTTCATACTATTTAATGTGAGATTTTAACATCTCATACTATCTTGATTTCCATCATATCGCATCATAGTATACTAATATACTATGTTTTGATGTCACATTCTGAACTATACTTATTGTATGGCCTTTTTGTATGGTAGTACTCACCTTATTGTTACAAATAAAATGGAAATACTTATTATGTTGGCCTAATAATATTTTGTTTTCATTACAATTATTGCACCTTGAGAGCTAGCTCTTTATCATGATTCTGACTATCTTCCTCCAAAGATCGATAAGAAAGGGGAGGATATCAGTCCACATGAATGAATTGAGGTTTAAAATCAGTCTATCAATTTTTTTGTTTCATGCATTTCACTCTTGACTGCATTTTTCTTTATAATGATATGTAAATCTTACTTTCTTTTTGACCTGTTCTTCGTACTTCTTGTTTATTAGATATTTGAAGATGGCATAAATGAACCTACTGATGATCGTAGATTGGTGTCTAAGTAGGCAATGAAACGTACATACTTGGGTTTCCCTATTAATGCAATCCTACAATATCACTGCCTTGGAAATCAAGAAAGAAATAATCCTAAAATTCCATTTGAGAAAGCTTCCCTTGTCCTCAGTGATGTCTCTCTCACTCTTATTGAGGTATTTTATTTTATTCTCGTTATTTATTTTTTAGAACCCCTTATTTTTAATGCTAAATATTCATCAAAAGAAAAGTCACAAGAGAGAGGATTAGCAATTCTAAGCAAAGCAAAACAGATGACATTAGTTATTGTGTATAATATCAAGCTTTTTCTACAATGAGGTTTCTTGGCATTTACGTAGTATATAATTTGGAGCTTTGGGCAGGCAGTGGGTTTGCTCAACTACCCTAGAACACTTCCTTTCTATTCACATTTGTATGGCTTTAAGAGGAGAAAATGATATTGTGCTTCATATGCTAGACCCTAATGTGAAGAATATTTGTAGAAAGTTCTAATTGAACTATTTTAAAATTCTTATTAGTCAGTAAGGAAGAGAGGTACATAAACAGAGGGACCATGGCAACATAACTGCCACTGGAATCCGAGAAAATAGCATGGGCAGTAATTTGAAGTAAAAGTGCAAAAATGAAGGAGGCAAATAAGACTTTTGAAAAAAATAAAAACACATTAACAACTAGATAATGCACAATAATAATTATATAATGCTAACAAACAGATTATATCTTTTGGATTTTCAACACTTTCCTTTAAGCTGTGGAATAAATACTAATCATTTTCAGCTTGGATTTTAGCTCTTCAAATTTAACTCAGACAATGCTTTGACTAGAACATTAGCCACTTATGGTAGGGGTTTGGATAAGTTCCAGTACACCTAAATCAACTTTTTCCTTAATGAAATGATGGTCAATTTTCACATGTTTTGTTCTATCATGATGGATAGGATTCTTTGCAATGTTAAGAGCAGCTAGATTATCCCATAATAGCTTCATTTGTTCTTGGTATTCTTAGTTCGTTGAATAGCCAGAGACCTTTATGAATACCTTGAGAAAGTTCCTTGTACTCTGCCTCGACACTACTCGTTGCAACCATAACTTGTTTTTTGCTACGCGAAGTCAATAGGTTCCCCTAATTATATGTGCAGTATCTAGTAGATCTTTTATTTGTGATGAACCTAGCCTAGTCAGTATCATAATACACTTTAACTCCTTTATTTGTTCCCCTCTGAAAGAGGATTCCTTTTCCAAGAGCCATTTTGAGATACTTTAGAATTCTATAGGTAGCTTCAAGGTGCTCTTTATTGGGCTTGCACATAAATTAGTTGATTGCACTCAGAAGGAAGCTTATTTTAGATCTAATGTGAGATAGGTGGATAAGTTTACCTACCAATCTGTGATATTTTCCAGTGTCCATGGGAGGACTTTCTTGGGTGAACTTGGGTTTGTTATTTGCTTCCATAGGGTGTTTTATAGTGATTTGCCATCTGTGTTGTTTTGTTTTGGATTTGGCTACTGTAGAATGCTTGTTTTTTCAAGAATTCCTTTCATTCTTTAGATTTGTTGCAAAATAAGATTATATTTATTGCTTTTTTTTTTTTTGTGCTTAGCCCATGATTTCTCAAATGGAACCTCCGAGCAGAAATGGAGAGATTGAAGAGCTTAATTGTATTTACGAGTTGTTTACCTTTGTTAATACTGAAAAATAAAGTGACAAAGCCATATTCACCACTTGGCGATAGCCCTGGTGTTTATTTAACACCAAATGAAGTGATTTGCCCCTGGACTCCCCAACGGATGCCTCGATTAGTTTCCTTATCTTCGTAAACGAGTTTTAGATTTTCTTGATCCAACACAAGGGAGTTTAGTTTCCCAATAAAGGAACCCACAAAGCCTAGGTATTTTATTTGCATGAGTTTCAAAAGTTTCAGAGTGTCGTTAACCAACACATGATAATTTATTTATTTATTTATTATCCTCAGCTTATTAAATTAGAAGATGATGCCTTGGGCGTATGAATTGAGCAGTCAAGATTAGTGGTAAAAAAGTACGTTTTGTAAATGATAAGAGGTTTTACAATGCTGAATGCAAAGGCTGAGGCTATGTGGCCATGCCTCTGGAAGAAGCTGCAGGAAGAACACCAACTTGTACATACATGCCCCTCGTTAAAGCCCAATGTCTTCGGCATCTGACTCGTGGTTTCTCAATGTGTATTTTCTTAACTTTTTTTTTCGATAAACAAGGCCTTAAAAAGTAGGAAATGGAAAATTTAATCACCTTGGATTTATTTTGTGATATTTTCTTTTATGAAGAATGCATAAAGTGTTGGAGGGTAAGGAGCAAAAAATATATATATTTATATACATCTTGTTCACATCATTTTTATCATGTAGGGAGAAGGGGCCAGAAGCCCAAGAGCAAGAAACAGAAAACAAACTATTAAACTTAGGCTAAGACAAAAAAGAAATAAGGGTCCAACGGTGACCTCCGATTGCAAGATCTAAGCTATAATTAGTAAGAAAATCAGCACATATGTTTTATAGAACAGATGGGAGACTTTAACAAAAGCTCTTACCAATAAATGCTTTTATAAGCATAATTATGCAGTTTGGATGATCATCAGCATGAATATCATCATTCAAAGCTCTTATTAACTTATGGGAATCCAATTCAATGTGAATTTTATGAAAATTCATGTTCTAAGCTAGCTCTAAACCTATGTGAGCATCGCAATTTTCTGTTTGCATAAAAGAACACTAACTACTACTACAAAAGAAATCATCCAACCACCTTCCCTAAGAATCTCTAGAAATACATCCACAACCTTATTATTCAAGATTCTCTTTGTTGGCATCATCCCAATTAATTTCTATTTCCATGTTATATTTTATAATGAAAATTATAAATTTAATTTATTCAAAAATTTTATTAAATTTATATCATGCTTATGTTTATTAATATATTTAGTTATTTTTCTTGTCATATTAAAAATAAAATTATAGTTTCGTATTAAAACTTAATATTAATTTAATTATATTTACTGCTATATTAAAATAAAATTATAGTTTGATAATATGTAAAAAGTTAATTTTATTGATAAAAAATAAATTAAAAAATATTTTTGTTATATATATTAAATGTTAGAGGAAGTTGAATATAATTTTTAAAATAAAAACAATATTGAATATAACTTTAAAACAAAAGTGTAAAGTTGTGTGAGTAGTATGTCTCAAGCTTTATATTAAAGAGATGAAGATAAGAACGTTGTGTTTGGATGGAGGAGGAGAAAAGTGAAGGGAGAGAAAAGTGAGGAGAAATGCGAGAGAAGAGAAAATTAAGAAAAAAATATTTTTTTTTCATACGTTTGGATGGAGGGAGAAAAAATATAAAAAGAAGAAAAATGTGTTAATCTAATACAATAATAATACTGTTATTATTTTAACTTTTTGTGTATGTATTTTTTTAAAAAAATAAGAATAATAAAAGAAAAAAAATAATTTAAAAAAATGTTTAAATAATAAGAAGAAATTATTTTTGAGTAAAATAAAAAAATTTCTCATTAAAAAATATTTTAAAAGATATATTCTTTAAATTAATTAAATTTTATTTTATAAAAAATTATCTATAAATTATTATTTTAATATCATAAATATTAATATTTATTTTAATATATATATTAATTTAATTTAATATATATAATAAATATTTTTAATATTATTTAAATATTATACGTAATATTTTATTATAATATTATATATACAAATATATAAATATTATATATTTAAAAATATAATATAATATATATATATGTGTTGCCTGAGACAACGCATATATATATATATATATACAATGCATTGCCCATGCATTAGGTCGAATATTAAATTTCAGTTGGACATATGTGTGTAATTAAAATTTAGTTGCAATACTATCTAACTGCAATGCAGTCGAATAGTTTTTTTTAAATATGTGTAATTTTTTTAAAATTATATATAATTTATTAATTTTAATATTAAAAAACTATTATTATTTTGTAAAGTATATTAATTAATTTTATAATAAAATTAATTGTAACATTAATTTTTTAATTAATTAATTAAATTGTTAAATAATTTTGTTAAATATATATTTTTTTATTATTTTATATATTTCGACTAACTATCAATAGCATATAAATGTTGAGTCAATTTTTTTTTTTAAATCTCTTCATATTTAAAGAAAAAAAAATCCATAAAACTCATTATACTTTTCTTTTTATTTTTTCTCTTTCTTTCAGTTTTTTCTCCCTACTAAGCAGGAGAAAATTTTGCTTTTCTCTCCCGCCTTTCTCTTTTCTTCATTTTTTTTCTCTATCCAAGTGTACCGTTAGAATCTCTAATAAATGCAACTCTGTTCACAAGTCAAAAATATATTTAAGGTAATTAAAATGCTTAAAACATCTTTCTTTTGGGGAAGAGATAAAGCAATTTGTGGAGATTACAAAACACTGAAACAGGGACTGCCAAGAATGGCAATTGACTCGTAGATATTTGGAGTTGAAAGTCACGAAACACTAGGCTACCAATCAATTGCTAGGACACTGGTAGGTGGCAAAAAACTAACAACTATAAATTTACTATAAATTTAGACAAAGTAAATAATACTAAATAATAATTTTACAAAATTTCATATGTGTTAAAATTGTCTAAGATAATTATTATATAATATACAAATTAAATAACACTTAATAATAATTTTGTAAAATTTCTAAATGTGTCAAAACAATTTTAAAATAATTTTATTTAATATTAGATAAATTAATTGACACTTGTTAATTTATTTCATAATTTAATTTTGATTCAAAACAAATATGGGTTAAGATAAACATAGAAATAACACTGTAAATCAAAAATTAAATTCTAAACATAACTCAAAATTAAGCATAATAAAAATTTTGAACTTAAAATATTCAAAATTATAAAAGAAAAAAGGCTTAATTGGCCCAAATGGGCGTTTCTGTCCAAAAAGCATGAAGACCTAATATCATGACTCGAATCCTATATGGCTTAGCACCTTTCCCTTATATATATATATATATATATATATATATATATATATATATATATATATATATATATATATATATATATATATATATAAAAGGCCCAAAATTAAATAGACAAAAAATAAAATAAAAACATCCATGAACTCATCCCATTCCAACGGCCCAACAACATAAACTCTAATTGCAATCCTATGCATTAGTATATTGAACAATCAAGACTATGTATGAAAAAAAATTACATCAATCAAATTGGAATGACATGGGGTCTCATATCATGGATCAAAAAAACAAAAAAAAGAAAACATGCCAAGATTGCAAATCCATATAGGCATAATAACGACACAACGCATCAAGGTTTATGCATTTCATAACCTAGAAAAGAGAATCTCTAAACATGCAATTCAACATATTATACATCCAGATCCAATTTCGTAAATTTAAATCTATATAAGAAATATCCTATTTCTATTCTAACATAAAAATAGAGTCTTGAGAATTCTCATATAGCAAGTAAAGGTAACCAAAGTTTAGCTCTAATACCATATGTTATTCTAAAATGTAATTTATTTTACAAAATAAATTTCTATACCTTAATAATAGCAAAAGAAAATACAAGAACATAAATTCCTCTAACCATGCCTTCCTTAATCTAATGAAGAACCTAAAGAACTAATCAAAATTCTCTTCAAAAATTTGCAGCCAAAAAATTGTAGAGTGTAAAAGAAAAGTAGAGAGAAGTGTGATAGAGGAGGAGAGGATGTTCTAATAAGTCTGTGAGTTTCTATAATAGTCAATTGGTTAATTTTATTTATTAGAAATCTCCCAAAATATTAAAATAAAAAAATTGGCCACTCTCCCATCAAAAGATATTAGTTAACAATATGTAGATATCCACTAATCTATTAATTAAAAAATATCATATAATTTAAAATTCAAAAATCAAGGACTACCAATTAAAATAATTTAATTTAACTTTGAGATATTATTTTTATTTTAATGTAATTTAAAATATCCCAACAATTGATATAGAATATCTTAAATATTTAATTAAAATAATATCTTTAACAAACATATTAAATTAAAATATTCCAACAAATTGTACAATGAAAATTTTGATTTCATGAACAAGACGAATTAAGGGATGTCATGTTGCTTGTTTCTGCAAACAAGACCTCCCTAATGCAATGAATGTTGCTGAGATCATAGAAAAGCTTAGTCTAAATTCTTTCTAATAGCGCCATTGTTAAAGTTGGCAAACATGGAAACACTTTAATTCTTGACACTAATTAGCCACCAGAGAAGGAAAGAAAAATTTTAGTCAATGTTGACCCTTAACATGTGCAATTTATATGTTTCTCAGGTATATCCAAAATACATGTGCTACTTCCAAGGAAGGATTATACGTGGATTATTTTTATGTTTTGAAAATTTATTTTTAAAACAATTTTCAAAAATAGAAAACAAAAAATTTGTTTGAAAATTTTGTTTTACGAACAATTTTGAAAACAAAAAAGTGAAAAGAAAAAGTTATTTTTTTGGTAAATAAGTATTATAAACAAAAAAATAGAAAAAAACAAAACAAAAACCATATTTGATAATGGTGCTCTAATTTCCATATCTACATTGCATCATGGTACTACATGCCAACTCCAAATGAACCAATTTATTATGAAATAACTCAAAAGAGATACAGGAAAAAGAATTGAGAGAAGATAGAGAATAAAAGAATTGTGAATAAAAGAAATGTTATTCAATTTTTATTTGTACATCTCAATATAAATAAAATGTTTATTTATAGGTATAATTTTGTAACTACAAATAATTCAAAATTTATATCTTAAATATGATGTGAAATAATGAACTATAAAAAATGTATAAATTCCATTGCATAATGGTGGGAGATGAATGTCTAAAGGCTTAAAGTTACAACCCTTGAAAGTGAGAAGATGAATATCCACATAATATGTATTCATAACACTCCCCCTTAAATGTACATTTATTTCAAGAATATATCTCACTAAAATCTTACTAAATAAAAACCCTATTAGGGAAAAAAAACTAGTGAGGGAAAAAGAACATACTATTCTTGTGTTTTATAAGCATAAAAAATATCTCCTTACAAATCTTGTCAGGAAAAACCCAATAGGATAAAAACCCTGGTGAAAGAAAAAAGAGTACCATACATATCAACTCTTCTCATGACATAATTAATTAAGATCTTTAAGTTTAAGAACTTTAATATTATGGACTAACTTTTTAAATATAATAGTAGGAAGTTCCTTGGTAAACAAATCAACTAGATTATTACTTGAATGAATTTGTTAAATATTTATATCATTATTCTTTTGAAGATCATGAGTGAAAAAGAATTAGTGAAATATATTTTCTTCTATCTCCTTTAATGTACCTTTCTTTCAATTGAACGATGCGTGCAGCATGATTTTATATAAGATAGTTGGGATTATTTTTTCAAGAGATAAATTACAAGTCTCTCATATATGTTGAATCACAAATCTTTACTAGACATATTCTCTACTTGCCTTATATATCACTAAAATAAATAAACTACAAGTCTCTCATGATCAAACGATGTGGTTGTTATAGTTATTTCATAGACTACTATGAAACGACTGTACTTCCACATATAAATAAATAACTTGTTTGTGAATGACCATTGTGAGGGTCAAATAGATATTCTACATCTGCATAACCAATTAAATTTGACTTAAGTACATTTATACAAAATAAACCTATATCCATCATACATTTAAGATAATAAAATACATGCTCAACTTTATTCCAATACCTTTGTATAGGTGAAGAATTACATCTTGCTAATACATTAACATCAAATGATGTATTAGGTCATGTATGACTAGCAAGATACATTAGTGCTCCAATTGCACTAAGATATAATACTTTAAAACCAAGTAGTTCTTCATCTTTTTCTCGAGGTCTAAAGAGATCTTTGCTCACATCTAGTGACCTTGCAACATGCACAATGATGTGATTTGTCCATATAAAACCATTTCAGCACCTTTGCTATATAAGATTCTTGATATATAAAAATTTTATTTTTTAAATGTTTAATTTATAATCTAAGGTAAAGCTTTGTTCTTCCTAAATCTTTTATTTCAAATTCTTTTTTTAAACAATTTACAACTTTTGAAAATTCTTTAATAGTTTCAATAATATTTAAGTCATCAACATAAACAGTGATGATGACTAATTCATTCCTAGATCTTTTTATAAAAACACATGGACAAATGGGTTCATTTTTATATCATTCCTTTAACAAATATTCATTAAGGCAATTATACCACATGCATCCAAATTGTTTTAATTCATCAAGAGATTTGTTCAATTTAATTAAGTAAATTTTCTCAAAATTCTGACTTATATGTTTCAAGCAAATTAAAACCTTTAGGGAGTTTCATATAAATATCAACATCAAGTGAGCCATACAAATAGGTGGTAACAACATTCATTAAATGCAAATTGTGTCCTTCATGTACTACTAGGCTAATTGAATATTGAAAAGTAGTAGCATCCATTACATGTGGTATGTCTCTTCATAGTCAATACTAGGTCTTTGTGAAAACCCTTATGCCTTATATCTTACAATTTTACCATTCTCGTTTTGTTTTTATATAAAAACCCATTTGTATCCAATTGGCTTTACACCTTCTGATATATGAACTATAGGTCCAAAAACTTTTCTCTCTATAAGAGAGTTTAATTCTGATTCGATCGCATTTTTCAATTTTGACCAATCATCTCTTTGTCTGCATTCCTTAATAGACTTCAATTCATGATCCTCATTATCATTTAGTATATCTCGCACTACACTATATGCAAAAGCATTATTAATGTTGACTTCATTTCTGTTCTATCGTATTCCATTCATGACATAATTTGTTGAAATTTCTTTATTTTCACTAATTTCAAGTACTTGAGTTTCTTCTAGACTTGAAATAGTAATTTTGTCTGAAAACTCTTATAGAGTCACCACATCCACATCCTTGAACTGGCCATCTTAGCTCTTAATTTCTTTTCTTTTTTGAAGATTTTTATCTTTGGAAGCGATAGGCTACCACACTTCATGCGTGCATTAAACTCATTTGTAATAGTAGATTATTTTATGGGGACATCAACTTTAATTGGAACATTAGCAGCTAGTACATGTGATTTGGTCACTCTCTTTTAATCAATGAATGCGTTTAACAATTTATTGCCTAAACTTTACAAATAAATTATCTTTTGAACTTCCAGTTCATACTATTTTGTACAAGAATCAAGATGAAATAATAATAATTCATTCCAACTAATTTCCTTTTCCAACTACTTGTTTTCACCCCTTAATATTGAGAAAATTGATTAATCAAGATAATAATCGACAAATCTAACAATAAATAAATCCCCTGTTGATGGTTCAAGATACTTTATTATAAATGGAGATTCATATCCAATGTATATTCTCAACCTTTGTTGAGGACCATCTTAGTATGTTGTGGTAAAGCAATTGAAACATATATTGCATATCCAAAACTCCTTAGATAGGAAATACTATGTTCCTATCTAAACCAATTGTAAAAAGAAAGGTTTATGATAACTTATTTGTCTAATGCAAATTAGTGTTATAGCATGCAAAATTGCATGTTCCCAAATAGAAATTGAAAGTTTTGATTTCATAAGTAATAGTTTGAAATTAATTTTAAACGTTTAATGACTAATTCTGCAAGACCATTTTGTGTATGAACATGTATTACAAGGTGTTCAACATCAATTCTAATAGGCATACAATAATCATTAAAACATTGAGAAGTAAATTTACTGGTATTATCAAGTCATATTTTCTTGATTGGATAATTAAGAAAATGTGCTTGCAGTCAAATTAATTGAGCAAATAATCTTGCAAATGCTAGATTGCAAGATGATAATAAAAACACATGTGACCATCTAGTTGATACATCAATTAAAATTATAAAATATCTTAACAGTCCATATGGTGGGTAAATTAGTCCATAAATATCACCTTGTATACATTTCAAAAATGTAAGTGATTTACTCTCAAATTTTGCTGGTAATGGTTGAATAATCAACTTTCCTTGAGAACAAGCAACATATGAAGAATTTTTAGCTTGAAGAATCTACTAGCTTTTCAATGGATGTCCACATGAATTTTTAATTATTTTTTGTATTATAATTAATCTGGGATGGCCCAATTGATTATGCCAAACAACAAATTTATCATAATTTGTAAACTTCTAGTTTATGATCGTATGTGTTTCAATTGTACTAACATATATGTTGTATAAACTAGAGGAAAGTGCAGGTAATTTTCAAGTATACATTTGTTACCTAAGATTATACCAGTGATATAAAGATATTCAATACTTTTTTCATTTGTTGTCTCAATATGATATCCATTTTGACGAATATCTTTAAAATTCAATAAGTTTATGTAAGAGTTAGTAGAATATAATACACTATTAATGTGTAATTTTGTTCCTTTAAGTAACAAAATATTAGCTCTTCCAAAGCCTTTAATTAAATTTGTAGTACTAGATATAGTACTAACATTATTTTTTGCATTACTAAATAAGAAAAATATTTTTTTATCCTTAAGCATTGCATTACTAAATAAGAAAAATATCAATAATCAATATGAGAAAATACTACTTAAAAATATAAGAATATATTTGAAAAGATAATAATCTTATTAGTAAATTCTCTGTTACTTTAGAACATACTAAAAATAAAATATAAGAAATTTATTTTTGGACATTTCCATCACCAATTAGGTGATCAATTTTTCTATTAAGATCAGAAAAAAGAAAATTAGCAACATCCAAGTGAGTGACATCAATATAGCCATGATCAGAGTTATCTTCTTCACATGCAAAATTTGTGTTTATATTTTTCTCTTTAAGCGATTCTTTGTAAAGGTCAACAAAATGCTTTGTTATACGACAAATATAAGATCAATGATCTTTGTCACCACAATGATAGTATATATTCTCAATTTGTTTATTATTTTGCCCACCTTTTTACTTGTCATTCTTTTCTTCATTTTTTCACTTTTGGTGGGAAGTTAAGTTCTTAGTATAAGAATCACGATCACAACCTTAGCCACAGCTATCACCACATCCTTAGCTATGAGTTTGTCCATGAGCAAAATGATTGTATGTTGTTACATTCATTTTAGGGAATGAAGTAGAGCTAATCGGATGGGACTCATCATTGTTCATCAAAAGTTCATTATTTTGTTCAGCCACAAGGAAACAAGAAATCTACTTGAAATATTTCTTGACACCATTTTCTAGATATTACTGCTACAAGAGCAAGTTGGATGAATGGATAGTGAAAAATATTTTTTCTAACATATCTTTATCAGAGATTTTTTTCTCCACATAATTTTAGTTAAGAACTATTTTTAAACATTGTAGAGTTATACTCACTTAGAGTTTTAAAATCTTGTTATCTTAAATGCATCCACTCATAGTAGGCTTTTGGAAGAATAATAGTTTTCTAGTGATTATATCTTTTTTTAAAACTACTTTAGAGAATAAGTGGGCCTTTCACTATAAAATACTCAATTTTTAATCCTTCTAACGAAAAAAGACTATAGCTTTGGCCTTATTTTGATTAGATGCTTGATTTCCTTCTTTGATAATGTTTCCAAAACAATTTGCATCTAAATGAGTTTTAGCATTTAGCACCCAAGGTAAATAATTCTTCCCCGTAATGTCAAGAGCCACAAATTCAAGTTTTGCGAGATTCAACATTTTAGTACTATTATATAAATATAAAACAAGTTAAGTAACATCTAATATTATAGAAATCAAGTAAAAATATTAGTATAAAAATAGTTGCATTTATAATTTATATACTTAGTTTATAAAATATAATTTAAATACATAAAATATGAACAAATCATTAGCAAATTAGAAGTACATAGTTTATACCCAATTCATGAAGAATAGATGTCATAGGAAGGGGCAGAAAGTTAAACCATCAATTAAATTTTAATGAAAGGAACATGATGATGCAAATAATTATGATCTTTGAATTTAACATTGCAAAAGTGAGATGGATGCACAAAAAGTAGAAATTGATGTCAAAACATAAGCATAAGAACAAAGCTCACATAATTAAGAAAATAAAAGAGATGAACTAAATCAATTTTTTTTCAAACTATAAGAATTTGAAATTGTTCAAACGGAACAAAAGAAAGGGAATCATAAACCTAATAATTCTCCTAGAAAAATAAGAGTTTGAGAAAGCAATTATACATTCAAAATAAAATAGCAAAAACTTGAGAAAACAAACTTAAGATAGTAATCATGCTGACAATGTATTATAAAATAAATCAAAAGAGATCTAAAAAAAAAGAAAATTAAGATAAGATAGAGAATAAGAGAAGTATTATTCAATTTTTATTCATATATTTTAATAAAAAACGAAAATACCTATTTATAGATACAAGTTTATAATTATAAACAATTTAAAAGTTATATTTTAAATGTAAAATAATAAATTATAAAAGAATAAAAATTTTATTGCATAAAAATAAAAAATAAATATTTAAAAACTTAAAAGTTACAACTTTAAAGGAGTATGATGAGATTGACATTCATAATACTGTTTGTTTTATTATATAAAAGTTTGCTGTTTTTGGTTTGAGCCGTACAAGAGCAGTGACGGAGACAGTCAACAGTCAACAGAATATTACACCCATTGAGAGAATAGCGAATATTGATGACCGTCACCGAAAGTTGTGTCAATATCAAAGTTATAAATATCTACCATTTTGGCATAAGTGAAAATAGCCTATACTCTACCTCTTCGACTGTTCTGGAAAATTAGGGATGAGATCATCTTTTTGTTGTTCTGCATTTTTTGTTCTCAGTACAACTTTTTTTCTGAGAAATGTGTATTGAAAACAGTTTTTAACTGAAATTTTTAATTTTATTTTTTAAAATTGAAAACTGTTCTCAAGAACAGCAATCAAACAAGGTCAAGGTTGCATGTTGTGTTTACAATTTGTTGTCTTTCTTATTTTCTCGATTGCTCATTCATTTTTCCCCTTGTTTCAGTCCAAGAGGATGAGGGGGTGTTGATTTTTTCTTTCCCCAAATGTGATGGCGTGCGGCTATGGGCGTCAGTGCTGTTGCAATTTTGTGCCCCTTTTTCTTTTCTTATATCAGTATTATCTTAACGTCTTGTGCAATATATTTTTCAGCTAAATAAATATTATTTTCAGATCATCTTTGGCTTCCATTGTCCCTCCAGTGTTTTTGTAGTGACATGTGCTTTATATTGTTTTATGATAAAATTTTTGCTTGCTGTACAATTGAAATGCCCTGAAATATTGAGAAATTACTTTAAAAAAAAAAAAACTCTAATAGGAGAACTGCCCAAGGTACTAAGATGATGCCTAATTCATTTTTATCTGCTTTCTTGGTCATTGTAGCCTTCCAGTTCCAGAGTATACACAAGGATGGAATCTGAGGCCCACCCGCAGATTGCTTCAATTCCATTGTTAGACACATTAACAGGTGTATGGTTTAAAAACTTAATGCAGGGATCCAAACCTCGTTGACAACGATGCAAAAGACCAGTTGAAGACTAGAGCCTTGATAGAGGTACCGTAAAACGAGAGAGATGGACTGTTCTATTTCATATATGATTTTTCTCCCATCGCGTTAATTGAAAAAATGTACGTCTATCATGGTGTGGATCGAGCTAGGCAACTTTGGGACAAGAAAGAAAGGATTTCCATCAACTAGAGTTCGAAAACTAAAAAATTCCAAGTTGGAATTCCAACTAAAGCCAAATTAACCAAAAGGCACGTTCAGGTATAAGCAAATTTATGTTTATACGTGGCTTCTCACTCATTGTAATCATCTCTACATTTTGTAAAAGCAGTGTAAGGCTCATACTTGAAAGTAAAAAATTTGGAGAAATGTTACGACATGTTGGAGCACTCAAATGTTTGAACTTTTAAGCACTTATCTGAGATTATTTAAGGCCCATTTGATTGACGCGCGAAAATGGAAAGTGAAATATATTTCTTCAATATATCATGTTTGGATACCCAATTTGATGTCAAGCATTGAATTTCCAACTGCAACGGGTGATGTTGACTGTAGCGCAACAAAAATGGAAGACTTTGGAGCCCCAAAAAAATGTCAAAGACCATTTTGCCCCTAGCCTTCATTAATTAAAAACCCCCATTTGTCTCTTCAAATAAAAAACTGGCAGCTTCGTTTGTTCAGTTTGAACTTCTCACTACTCTTTGGGATCACTGGAAGCCGTTGTTGACATCGAATTAGTCATGCCCCGCCAGTGTTGAAGCTCTACCCTTGCTCACGTCCTCAAAAATAGCTGAGTTCAAGATAGTTGAAGGTTGTTTATTGGGTCTAGTTTGGAGGTGGAGGATGATGCTAATGGTGCAGAGGAACTGCGAAGAAGAACACCTATGGAAGCATCCTTGCGTTTTGGTTGTTTGACTCAATAAAAGCCATAATTTTCAATTTTTCTAACAATTTTTTTGGTCAGGGGCAATTTGGTCATTTATCCCACTTTACTTTTCATTTTTCATATATATTTTTTTAACTAAACATGCAAATGTAAAGGTATTTATTTTCTTTTTAATGTCATACTAAACAAAATAAAAATAATTCCATACATTTAAAACATTTTCTTTTTCATTTTTTACCTAACAATTTCGTGAACCAAGCAAAAAATGTGTACACCTATTTCATCCAACCAATGTTAAAAAATTTTAGATGTGACTTTATATTAATTGATTTATAATTTTGTTATATAAAATAATAGAAACATTAACGATCTGTTGAAATATATTATAGACTCAATTGATTAAGTGATCATATAGTATTTGAGTTTTAATACTTATTATAAGTTTAGTTGGCAATTAATAAGATATAAGCTATTAAATTTTAATGAAATAGTCCAATAAAAGTATAAAACACTAAATAAAAGTAAGCTATATGCTTTCCTTTCCTTAACTGCTATCAAGCCCAAGGAATAGAGAGAACAGCCCTGCTGACGCATTCAAGTATTTCTTATTCATTTAGCTAAGTTTATTCAATGTTTTAATTATTATACGAGTGATCTAATCCTTGCCGCCTACATCTACTTTCGTGGAAGGCCAAAATACTAGAAGTGCAATGCAGAAACCTCAAAGCCGCGTAATTGCATATGCAACTTTTTTTTTTTTCATAACTTCATATATAATTTCTAAATCACGTTAAGGTTTAGATGATTCTTGTTAATTATTTGTCAATTAGGCAATATATTAAAAAAATGGTTATTATAAGTTTTTATAGAGTGTTTTATAATTCGCCCAAGACCTTGTATACGTGGTATTTTGAGATTGTTTGACAATCTTTGAGAACGTGTGGAATTTTTTTAATTATTATTTTAAAATAATTTGGTTGAATAATATATGATTATTGAGGATTAAAGTTGTAATTCGTCAATTAGTTGGACTAATGAGCTTTCTCTTCTGTATTTGATTTTTTTTGTTAATATGTTAGGGCTATTATAATGACTAAGAATTTGCCTTTTTTTTAGTTAAAATTTTTAGAAAGCTTAAATTTGTAGATGCTCGAAATTTAAATTCTTTATTAAATTTGACCTTGGGCCCTTAATTCAAATGTCGTGGCATTAGGCATATAGACTATATACTCTTAGTGCTAATTTTAAAAAGGTCCATGGTTGTGATATTCAAATTTTAATACATAGCAAAAATTATTTTTCATGTTCTGATTGCAACAGTAATTCTTATATGATCTTCTAAGGTATATTCGGAGAAGTATTTTATTTATTTGATCATATGCAAAGTTTTTTAGTTTGGGAATTTTGTTTTTGTAAATTATTGGAGATGTTTAATTTGTTATTAAAGTGATATATTCATTAAATTTTTACAAATATGGTTAGTTCTTTTTATTAATAAGAAATGAAGCATAATTTTGTTTCTCCTAATTTAAAATTTTTGTTTTGTAAATTGTTGAGAATACTTATCATCAAAGTGATCCATCCATCAAAATTTATAAAATCATCTTGTTTCTTTTATTGATAGCGGTAAGGCAATTTTATTCATTCTTGTTTGAAAATTTTATTTTGTAAATTGTTGAATTAATGTATATAATTATTTGTCTGAAAGGGATTATTATGTGCATAAATTCAAGTATTATATGAAGCATGATGGGAGAAGTCAGTCGTCAAAAGACTCTATCCACCCAAATGAGATAGATCTTTCAAAATTGTGTATTTTTCTTGTTAGATTGAGAAAAAGACCTTGCTATATCACATTAGCTTGTGGGATTAATTATACTTTGTTATGATGACTCATTCAAGTATTTCTTTTTTATTTAACTAATTTTATTCAATATTCTAATTATCATACATATGATCCAAATTATACAGCCAATTCCCTTGTCTCTTCTAGTTGTTTCCCGGGCTAAATGGAACTAAGGTACGAGGGAGACTCCCAAATGAAAAATGAATGTGGCTAATTTTAAGGGCAAACTGTTTTTCTCCGTTTTAAAAAAAAGATAAATTATAATTATTCTTATTTTGACTATAATATTTTTATATTTATTAGTCATATAATATAGCAAATATTAAATAAGTACTTAATTAATATAAAAGTAATTACTTTTTAAATTTAAAATAAATTAAGTTTACCATTTCTAATATAAAATAAATAATGTTGAAATAAATTTTTAAAATTATATTTTTTTAATATTATATTCTAATAAATAAATAAATATTTTTATTGGAGGCATTTTGATTATATTTTAAATTTTTTAAAAAAAGTATATATTATTATAATAAAAAAGTATATAATTTAAATATTTCTTAAGAGAAGAGAAAATAATTTGATAAATTTTTTGGTTTATCCTCAAAAGTAATTACATCAATACAATTATTACGTGACACAGTAAAAGAAAGATATATAATAATTACATGTCAAAATATATTGATTAGATGCCACTTTAAAACAATGTTATATTTACATTTTAACCCTCATTTTTTAGATTGTCAATGAACCAAAAATCCTTTATTTCTTAAATTGCCGTACAAAAAATTGTTTTAAATTGACATTTAATCAATATATTTTAACATATTAATATAATAATTGTACTAATTTTACCACTTCTAAGGATGTACCGAAAAACTTACCAAATAATTTATCATAATTTTCTTGTCATATTACAGTGATTCCATTACCATATTTCTTTCAGACTTTCCTCGGAAATTGCTTTTGGACTGCGCTTTAAACGGAAGCCGGTCAGAAAAAATTAGCCAAGGCATTTGCTTAGTAGTCGTACCAAAACATAATGTCATTTACTAGAGCGAAGGGATGGGTTCGCAGTTAATAATCATCTTATATTCGATATCATAGAAAAGTAATTACAATTTCTGAACAGCTAGCAGCTTGCACAAAATGTATGTTGCCATGCAACAAGTCCCCTTTAATGCGATCGTGATATCTATTTTGATCATAAATATCCAGATTTCCACCAACAGTTTTGGTACCAATCATATAAGAATGATGGAGTACGAAGTAAGACTTTCATCAAGGTAGAAAGAAAACAGAGATAACATGCATATGCTCCTGAAGCTAGTTTATGTAAAATGTTTAGAAAAGGCCAAAAGAGATAATCATTAAAAGGCAGAATATAAGGGGAAAAATGTTCTACAATACATATATTTACACTTTATATGATGTCTCAAACCTCTCAACCATAAATAACATCGCAACCCCAAAATATAAAGATTATACAAATAAATGAGAATGCCTGAAACTAGCCAATTGTAAAGTTAATTCTAGAACCAAGAAAACGTTCTCTTTCCATTTACACACATTTTGAAATAGCGGTTTTCCATATGAAACTTATCATGTACAATCACCATTTAAATCACAACATACTTATGTGGATTGCTGGAAATAAAAACCATACGCAGGGAAAGCATTCAGAAACTTCACCATGAGATGCGAGGGCAAAACTTGTCCGTTTATGAGCACATGGTAATATTTGTCTATCAAGGACAACACAACTTTTTGCTCATCAACCTCTATCAATTGACCTGTATTTCCACCAAGACAGCGGCAGATGGATTAAAAATATTTTTCATCTAGAAAAGTCATGAACAAATAATCCCAAACTAGTACAAAAGATTATAGAGCAGCTTAACTTTTTCATCTTCAAGCATATTCTCAGCTGACTAGTTAAATAAAATGGACAGAACTCCTACTGGACATGTGAATGCCAACATATAATAGAACACATACTAATGACTTGAGACAGTCACGATAAAGAACTTTTCAAAAAAC
This sequence comes from Erythrophleum fordii, assembly GCA_032878935.1. Classification (NCBI taxonomy): domain Eukaryota; kingdom Viridiplantae; phylum Streptophyta; class Magnoliopsida; order Fabales; family Fabaceae; genus Erythrophleum; species Erythrophleum fordii. The sequence continues at coordinate 49,079,572 of JAVQMF010000054.1, forward strand.
ATCTTATATACTAGTAAGTAATAACACACCGCCAACTAAAATGTTATTCCAAATTCCAATTTTATCATTTTGATCATTTAGATCATGGAACAGAAGATGCTAAAACAGCACACCATCCAGATCTACCTGTGATTTTATACAGAAGGGAAATTCCATAACCGCCTTTCTCAAAAGAAAACATTTCTTGTCAATGTTAGGATTCTAAAGGGAAATTTTAGAAAGTAGTTAATGATCCTTCAATCATGATCTGAAAATCCAAACACAAGAAGTCATTTTATCAACTTCATATCTTTCTGAAATCAATTTTTAAGCATAATCATATTTATTGATTCAATAAAGAACTTCAAATTAATTATTATGATGCTAATACCAAATAACAATATATACCTGAGCATAATAAAGCCTTACCTAATTCTGTCTCCAGTTCTTGATCTTCCACATCTCCCTCTTCAATTATTGAACCATTTTCCAATGCCTCAGCAGCTTTAGCATACCTATTAAGAAATTCTTCTTCTGTTTCTTCATATTCCTCTGCCTCAGAGTCCTAAATTAAACAAGAAAAATGGAAAAAAAAAAAAAAGAGTAAACAAGAGAACAAATCAAACACTGCACTTGTTAGACAAAAGGCCTAATCATCAAACTATTCACCTTATTAGTTTCATTGATCATTACATAGTGTGGACATAAAATGGAGCATGATGCACAAAAACAATAAATAACGCACACTACAAGGAAGGATCACCCAGGGTAATAACAGTTACTTGGGTTTTTTGAATCATTGACCAATCATCTATGAGGCACTTTCAAGTTTCACCAGAATGATATACTTCTAAGTAATAGGCCCTTACCTCAGCGTATGCTGATGTGCTATAGACAATACTTCTAAATTATATGAGATATAAATGAAGAAACTTGAAAAGCCAACCTCATCATCATCTTCAAAGTCACTGTTGCTGTCCTCATCATCCTCATCATTTTCAGACTCTTCAGCTTCTTGTTCTTCTCCTTCTTTCCCTTCCTGCACTTCTTTCAATCGCACAGATACATCCAACAGTGAAGTAAAGCAGTCCTGCAGGGAAACAGCGCCTGACTTCCCTTGTCTCAAAAGTTGCTCAATCAGTTTGGCCAGTGTCATCACTAATATTCACCAAGAAAATAAACAAAGGTTCCCAAAAAAAAAATTAGTAGCATCCTCGTTTAAGCTTTTGAGAAAAGACAAATCACACACTTGATGCAAAAATAGTTTAAACCATTCCATTGTGTTTACTAGTAAACATGAGTTCACAGTAGAACTAATAATAAGGTACAGTCTACAAAAGTGTCCCTCAGCAAGGCTTATGTGGTGAGATAAATTTGCAACATCAAACAATTGACTGCTTACAAACTACATTAGGGATCACAAGAGCACCCGATATGAGTGTGATGTGCAGATCCGGTTTAGAAACTGACACTAATTTCTCCATTGTCCAGCTGGGAGCTATCCTTGGAACAACCTTTTTGGTAATTTTGGCGAGAACTAGGTGTGTCCTACTACTTTGGAACAGTTTCTACTTATTCGATTCAAGAGGTTTGTTAAGAAGGAGAACATAAATTTGTGGATGCCCACATCTTCAAGGGCATATCTTTGCCTTCACATATGTCATGGGATAGAATTGTGTACACGGCTTCTCGTTGGTGTCCTATGCATGGATTTTTTTAATGGATTCACTATAACCGGTATGCAAAGAGATTGGACAATTCTTTAACATCTATAAGTTTTCTAGGGTTTTTGTTACTTTGTTCTGTTTCAAGATATCTTATCCAACAAGTTATACTTTCATTCCCCTTCACTAAAATTTTATGTGGAGTGGATTTGGGCAGGATGAAGGAGCAAAAACAACAAACAAAGCCAAAACGATGGAGTCATTGGACATTTATGATACTACTCAGTTAAAGGAAATCAATTATTCAAAAAATTAAGGGCTGAAAGTAAACTACTTACCAATTAACTTCATATCAGATTCTGCAGTCAGACCAGCCTCAAAAGAGCTATTGGATACATGACACAAAGCTGATGCCCAAATTGCTATGCCTCCCCCTTCACCCCTCTCCAGAATACCCTCCACAGTATCAGGATAACACAAATAGCATGAGGATATTGCAAGCAATAAAGGCTTCCACAGTGAACATGGCTTTCTTTGAACTTCTCTAAAGCGAGAGAAGGCTGCCTGACTAAAAGCAACAACCAATGACTGTTTTATATCTTCAGTTTCAAGTGAGTAGGCTGGACAATGTAATAGTATATGAACACAAGAGCAAGCCCTCCATGTTGCAGATGGATATTGCAAAATAGCCTCACTGATGAAAACAGAAATGCTCTCTATAATTGAACGTTCAGGTACAGGAGGAGCCGGAGGGGATGGCATCTGCTTCACAAGAAAGTTTTTCAGCCCATACCTCTGATCTAAATTCACAACTTCCTTAATGCAATCAAAAATTGATAAATCCTCTGATTCTTCCCAAGCATGCCATTCTGCAACCACATCAGCCCAAACTGACAGCAACTCTAATACTTTAAGTTCTTGAATCAGGTGATTTGCAGTAATAGATAGCATTATGAATCGTAGCAATGTTGACAGATCTTCTATGCATGATGAAGGGGTAGAACGCTGGCCTTGCTGATCCTTATCAGATTCAAGATAACTATGATAAGACATTTTTTTAATAAGAGATTATAAACAATGTTAAAATATGATGCAAAAGATTTGATTAAGGAAAGGCAACCATCATCAGACAACAACCACTGGGAGGTCTAACCAGCATGAATAGTTTTAATACATAGCAAATACTATGGAAAAAAAAAAAAGAGGATAGTCACATGTTAAATAAGGATCGCGGTCTTAAAATGGGTTTTGAAAAGTTAAAACCTTGGTATATTAAGGGAAAAGGAAAAAAAAAAAAAACAATCATAGATATTAATCCTTCCACACCATATTTAATGTCAAAAGTCAGAACATACTCGATCATGATAATTACCAGTATCCAACAATTTACATGATATGGCTAAATTTCCATTCAGAATAGCACAGCATAAAAACAATCAGCTTATAACCAACCAACAGCCCAAAAGAATACATGACACAGACCTCCAAATCGCTGTTGAGATAGAGACAGGGAAGAAAGGGTTACTAATAACCTGAAAGCTTAAAACTTTAGCAACATAATAGAACTTGCACAGGGTTTCCCCAAATTATTACCACAACGTTTCTGCCAGTCCATATATACCTTGATATTGATGCTTTACCTTTCCATCAAACCATGAGGACCAAGTTGGCGCTAAGAACATGACAACAGAAAACTACTTGACTATGATGCTCTATATATATATATATATATATAAGATCATCCCATCAGAAATATATTAATGATGACATCATCAATAAAGCCTGCCTTAAAAAATTATAAATTCATAATATATCGCATAAAAAATAAATATAAAAACTCTGCATTTGAGAGATTGCATGTTGCAAAACACAGATGAATATTGTGAGTTAGACATAAATGAATATTAGAAGATCTTTAAGAACAAAAAGAAAGCCCTTGCAACATTAAGTGATATCATCAGTTATCACAAATTTGGAACATAAACCTAGAAAAATAAAAGTCAAATCCAAATTTGAAAGGCACCTAAACTAACCAGTGTCCATAGAGGCAGAAGCCAAGCCCACTGCAAGAGTTCGGAAAAGGCTCTACCAATTGCAGCTTGACCAGCAGCCCATTTTTCATGAGACACATTTGATTCTGATTCTGATTCTGATTCTTCAGGTTTAGAGCTTTCCCAAGTCTGAGCCATCACTGCCAGTGCCGCAAATGCCCGTGCAACCACCTATTGCAGATAGATACTCAGATTAAACGTAGTACTCTTTGCCACTAAGTATGAATTTGTTATACCCTTCTCTCAATTTAATGAGTCATTTATAGTTAATTCCTTTCCTCAGGGTAATGCATCAGTGATGACAAATTCCAGAACAGACAAGAACTTTTATGTGCATTTTCATCAATCAAAGCAACTAATTAATACAAGAATCTGAAGTACACTGCTGCACAAGATATCAAGACAAACACATCAGTGAGAACACCTAGATCATTCCCAGTAATTTTACCATTGAAGCAGTCCTCTCTACATTGAATTGATAACAGAAGGAGGTATGCAGATGCATTAAGACCCCCAAAATAATAATAATAATAATAATAATAATAATAATGGTAAATCACATGCATCAATAACTACGCACTTCAGCAGAAACAACTGCAAATCAAACAAAGTGGGGGATTCAAAAGTGACTCACAAAACAAAGAATTGAAGTTTGCAAGGCACAAGGGATATCAAGCATAAATTTTCACCCAAATCAAATCTATAAAATGCCAAGCTTAAAAACCAATTATATTCAGATATTAAACAAAAAGAAAAAAAAAAAGAAAAGAAAGGTCAGCAGTTAGCATATTCAGATTTAATATTAATATGCTACTAAGTAATTGATGTTACTCGAGAAATAGCCACTAGAGGTGATTACCAACCAACAATCAAGCAAGAAAGACCAGTACAAACCTGAGGCCAAGGCTCCAGATTGGGAGTTATGCATTTTGAGATTGCACCAACTAGAGATGAGACAACATATGGGATATGGATTGCAACCTTCTCATCTCCAGCTTCTATGACAGAACTAAGCAGCTGATATAAGATGGAGCTCTCACTATCATCATTTCCAATGTTGCCAACTATTACTTGGAGAAGGGGTAGCCACTCAGGTGGCATGTAGTCATTCTGAAAAGAAGAGAAATACAAGCTGCATGACAAATAAGAACAATATTACACATTCCTAGCCCACAATAAAACAGGGATCTAGAAAATCACATCAATGAGTGTAGCAATTGCCCCTGCAGCAGAAACCCGCACAGGATAGCAAGATATATCCAGCTTATCTGGCATGACCAATGCCTTAAGCAATTGAGAATATACATTGGCACTCATCTCCTGAAATAACATAGAAACTAAGTTGGAAATGTGTTCAAACAAGAAAGCATAATGCGACAATAGATTTGAAACAGAAACTAAGTGCTTCTGATAGTTTGATTGAGAAATTGTCTTACTTCAGGTAGACAGGAGCCTAGTTCTCCAAGTACCCAGTTTGCACTTGCAACCATGTATGGTAGGCACACAGCTAAGGTATACAATGGTAGAATCCGTGTTTGAACAAGAGTTATCACAAAATGAGGCTCTTGCTCCCTCAAAAACTGTATAAACAAAAGCAGAAATTCAATTTTCTATAGTAAATACAAATCCAAAAACTGACAGCTGGTTGAAGAATGCTAAGATGTCCTTACATCTTGTAAGCCACCATATGCCATCAGAACACCAAAGTAACTGCCATGGTTGATGTCATACCAAGAATAAGATTTGATAAAAATATACAAAAATAATACATATATATTTATAAAAGCGTTAAATACAAAAAAATGATTATCTATCATAAGCAAGATGCTGCTTATAGCACAGTAGTGATTGTGCAGGCAGGAGCCAAAGATGACAGAAGAAAATAAAAAAGGAATTAAGCTAAGGATACAAGCAAATAATAATTAACATTCCACCCATAAAATCATCTCACGAACAACATACTACACATCAATGTCCCTCACTACCATGGGGGAGTAAAACAAAAGAAGAAGAAAAAAAGTATGTAGGGCACAATCAACACAATAAATATGAGGCATCAAATGATCATAAACTCATCTTAACAATAATCTCAATTGATTAAGTTTAGCTAAATATTACCCTATCTGAAACTGATTTAAGGAATTACAATAAAAATTGAAAAGAGTACTTGTAACGATATATGAGCTATTGATCATACAAAACAATTTCAATCATTTAATATAGGCATATATATGTGAAGCATTCACAAAAACTCACTCAGTCAGGATATTATTTTGGGACCAATTGACATCAGAAGGAATGGGAAATTTAGACAAAAATGGAAGCACCAGTAATTCCCCCATAGAGCGGAGCTGATTGCTTCTCTTGTTCTTTTCACCTTTTTTACGCTTCATTGAAGCTGATAAACAGTCACTAGAAGCAGCTAATGGAGGTCCCTGTATGAATCAATGACAAAATAAACTATAGTGATAACAAAAAGGCATAGTCCAATGAACTTTCATCAAGTAGTAACCTTTGACATGGAAATAACACCAAGTAAGTTCATTGCACTTTTTCTGGCTGTGAATAAATCCTCTCTCCATCCAGAAATTTCATCCTGAATTAAAAAAAAAAGTTCAGAAATAACTAGGAAAAACATAAAACAATGACAAAAAGATCATTACTTTTCATACAATTTCTGATGGAAGATTCTTCCGAAGATACTCATCTGCATCTTCTTCCCACTCGGACATATCCTATGCAAAATAATTTCATCATAAATTCAGAAAACCTTTACATTAAGCAACTCAATTTTACTGATTACCAATAAAGTAATCTCAAGAAAGTTTACACGTTTCCCTTTTACTTTTAAAAATTTCCTTTTACTTTTAAAAATTTCTAACCTTCTCATTCATCACCAGTGCTGGAAAGATTGCGGAGTCCAACAAAGACATAAAATGTGGTGAAACTAGTCGCCATCCCTGTAAATTAAACCTTATAAAAAATTAAATATTTCAATGAAGATATAGACCACCAAAAGGGCAGACATTGTAACAATTGAAATTCATTTTATAAAATAACTATGATTTGCTATTTTAAATTAGCACTTGCAAATATAGAAACTACTATGAGAAAACCGACCGGCCCTGTCTCCAATACATGTGATATTACATCAAATCCTACAGATAATATCCTCTCCGACAGGAAATCAAGTTTCTGCAAAAGGAACATGACTGCATAAATTTGTCATCCCCAAAAATGCAGGAAACATAATAAATAGCACAGAAAACTCAGTCCAGAACCATAAAGAAAAATTGTCAAAGCACCAGTTTACAAAGCAGTAAGATCAAGATATAGATAGAAGAGTAGTGGTTAACATATAAAACGGTGATGGGTTGACAATATATCAAGGAGGGTTTTTCATGAGCAATAAGATCAGAAATTTGGCAGGCAAAGAACTGGAAACACATAAGCATAGCCATTGTTCAAGGCTTCAAGCTAACTACTGCCTCAATAATAACTGGAGGAATCAAAGAAATTATCTTACACTGATATTTTTGCTAAAATTGACTATGTTTAGAACACAGTTTATGATTTCTGGCATCAACCTGACAATGGAAACAATATATTTCAAATTCAATATATGTCAGCAAAAATAATTACATTCAACAGACAAAAACTGTTAAGCACTATATTACTTATCAGAATGCTTCCGGTGTCGGGTGATAAGGGAAGCGAAAATGAGTAGACTTCTTTTTCCTGTCTTTAATCTTGTCAAGTATCCATCTTCTAGTGTAGCCACACAATCCAAGCTCAGAGAACCCAAAATGCTAATCAGGTCATGACTGAATGAAGGCAGTAGAGGGACTAAAGTAGATGGCATGTAGGACCTTATCTATAAGAATTTCAAATAAATTAATAATAGAAGTGAGGAAAAGGAAGTCAAGACAATATAATGCAGTATAAAAAAATTAGCTTACAAAGAGCATGAACCCAAAAAAACAGAACAAGAGCTATAGTCATAGGTCAAATACCAAGAAGCAACCGAGACAACCAAAAATCACAATAGCTAACATTAATCTTTTGTGCAGGGAAGAATCAATGGCTTATCAGCAACTCATAAAAATTACGTAAACTGAGTAAAATATATATAAGAATGAATGCAGCAACAATTGATGCTCATCAACATTGAGTTCTATAACCAAGAGTAAACTGCTATCAGTTTATAAATCTACTTGCATATACAAGAAAGGGAAGCATATGTTGTCTGCTGTCACAATGATTATCAGTAGAGTCTTATTAAGATTGCCCCTAATATTATAATATGGCATTACGGCTGCAGGAAGGTCAAATGGGACTGACAGGGGCCAAAAACTAATTGTGTTTAGAACCAACTATAACATCCTGTAAAAGAGGACTTATCTCATAAATAAATTATTCCAAAATAGTATAGACATCACAAGCAATGCAGACAGAAGAAGGCAAATGCAGAATGTCATTATAAGTAAGATTAAAAAACTTGTAGGCTTCAGATCCACCGTGATTGAATATTTCTGAAATGCATGCAGACACTAACTGATTTATAGGTTCTTGTACATTCCATATACAGATAGTAAACCATTACTTACGGCAAAATGTACACATTTGCAGACAGTGAGAAGGATTTTCTCTGTTTCTATATCTGCTCTGTCGTGGGTTGCTAAAGCCTGATCCATGCACCATAAAATCACTCAGATGCAAAGCTCATAAGATATGAAAAGCAAAGAAGAGAAGAAAGACACAATACCTTTTTCACAAATTGATGGAATAATGCAAGCAAAGGCACAAGAATTTCTGTGGCTATAAGTTCCAGCTGAGGTGGTACTGGCTCCTTGGCAACTTTGGGATTCAGAAAATACTGTGAATTGAAATATTGGAATTTTAATTTAAGCCAAAAGAAGCAAAGAATATCATATATAATTTTTGTCACAATTTCACATTTTTCAATTTTTGCACAGTTCTCATAACATAAAGGGTTTTAAACAAAGTCTAGAAAGGTCGTCTGTTCATCAGGAAGCAGATTAACATTGGAGTTCAGACAACAACTAACAGGATGCAGATGCGTGAGCTCAAGTAAAACTGTAAAAGAGATTTATATATATATATATATATATAATGAAAGATACATTAATAGTAAAATACTATTTCAGATCACATAATTGGCAGAAACTTTCAACTTCAAGCATATAAGATCATAAAATCAGATTTTACACAAATTGTCACCAAAGGATCATTTTTTTCATATGCGACTTTATTGTGTTAGATGCAATATTGAAAAAAATAGCAGATCCAAAAGTCATGTCAGCAAAGATATTGAATACCTGGAAGGGTCTAAGAAGTGCGTGAAGAACAATAAGGGCATTGATGGTGTTCCAGTTAGAGTTTAAACTGTTAACAAGATTACTATTTTGAATAGCAGATCGCAAATTAGGTACAAGATCCGGCCACAAATCCTGCTTAACAAACTCAGCAACAGCGACCACCCGGAACTGCCACCAAAGTAGAGCCCAAATATATAAGCAATCTTACTAAAAAGATGCAACAAGCAAACACCAATGAAGAATAAAAACTAAATAAACATACCACTTCAACTAAAATTCTCAGAACAGAGGGTTCAACTTGAAGCAGAGCTTGAATCAGCTGATCCTTCAACTCCTTGCTCACCTTTGAAGATAAAGGGTCACTCTCAATGTTCCGCCGAGTGAAGTTCTTCAGGTACGCGGCAGCAGCAATATTCAGACCCTGACTTTCTCCTCCTGTAAATATGCGACAAAAAACAATTCAGATTGAGAAGGGAAACGAACGAGTTGATAATACATAGGCTTTAATAGTGGAATTACAGGAAGGGATAATTCTTAATAGTGATTAAAATTCAATTCTGGGGTCAAGGTCAGTTGCTCAAAGCAGTGACCATCGACCGAAAGTTTTTAAACAAATGGAACTTGAATTCAGCTTCAAATTTAGCGGGAGAATCAAAAGAAATTCCAAAATATGAAGGCAACATTGTTTAAATGTGCAACTTCATAATAAAATTACGAATTTCACAGTTCGGAACTTGAAGTGAAAAATACCTGTGGCAATGGAGAGGAGATAGAATGGAAAATTTTGGTTAACAGAGAGACGATCGAGTGAATCGGTGGCGATACGAACGGCGTTGTCGTCTGAACTGAGTGTCTGCTTAAGCAGCTGAGCGATCTGTGCAACCTCATCCATATTCTCGGATTAGTCACTGCAACTCTGGTTTCCGAGAAAACCCTAGTCTCCCTTAGATGCAGTTGGCGGGAAAAATAATAGTTCGCGAGGAGACATATTGGAGTTTTGGACTGGTTTTTTCGGGATGATGACCAACAGAATTTCAGAGGGAAAAAATAGAAATTTATTGAAATGCAAAAAACGTGGAGATGCGGGGTATCGAACCCCGTACCTCTCGCATGCAAAGCGAGCGCTCTACCGTTTGAGCTACATCCCCACACCGGCGGTGTCCTCGCTCGTCTGCTTTATTTAAATTATTAAGTTAGTGTAAAGAACAGAGCTCCAACAAGTTAAATTTTTTTATGGCCATAATTTCTCAAATTAGTTCTTTTACTTTAAAAGCTTTTAATTGGATTCTTATAATTTAAGAATATTTTAATTTATTTTTTTTCACTCAACTCTTATCAATATGCTATCATAGTTCTTTAGCATAGCCAGTTTTGTATATATAGGTACTTAAAATATGTTTATTTAAGCCAACATAATGGATAAAAATAGATAATTAAATTAAATTAAATCACATGTATCCCATGTGATTATGCATATTAATAGTGTTAATACAATACATAGTGAATTTTATTAACAAAGTTTAATAGTATATTAACAAAAATTTGCCAATAAAAATTAAATAAAATGATAGGACACATAAAAAGATAATTTAACTTAATATAAACAACAAAGTACAAGGAAGAGACAACTCACCTTTATTTTTGGGTAAGTTTAAAATAAAAGAATAGAAAGAGGGGGGAGAGAAGCAAAGAAAGCTCACTAGGGTAGATATTTAACAAGTCCTATAAGAAAACTTGAAAAATAAAAGGAGGAAAAGAATAAAGTAAGTAAAAGAGACTTCTTTTTTATCAAAAAACAAAAAAGGTTTCTTTGGGACAGGGTCATCAGTTCCCCCCCACCCCTCAAACAAAAACAAAGAGGGACAGGGTCTCACAGGTATTGTTACAGATGGCCCAAGAAGTTATAGTGCAAAGTTTAATAACAGCACAAGGCCCAATCAAAGGAAAACCCTACTGTTCCCCTGGTATATGTTCTTTCTTGTGGAGTTTTGAGGAAGTGAAGAAGATTTTAATGGAGTTTTAGCCTCAGGAGTTCATATTTAATTAAAAAGGATTTTTGTTGGCATTTTTTTATTTATTTTAGTTGTCTTCTAAATTTGGATTATGTTAAGTCTTAAATTGGAAAAATATTATATGTAGTATTTTATATCTTTAACATTAATTTTTTAATTAAAATATAATAAATGTATACTTTTTTTAATAATAAATTTTTAAAAATAAGTGTATAATATTTTAATTAAATTATATATTTATCATATTACTATTAAAAAATTATAAATTTATTATATTTTAATTTAAAAACTGATAACAAATATACAAAAGACTCAACCTAAGTCTAATGTTTTTAAATTCTCTGTAAATATGTCTGATAAACCATTCTTTAGGACAACAAAGAAATATTTGTAATTGTTGACTGGGTTTCGTTAAAGATGGGGAAGGAAGGAATATTCTTTAAAGGGACAAAGCACTTCAGTACACTGATTAGAAGCAAAACAAGTTTGGTAGAAAGGCGCTCAGTAATCCTCATTTATTCAGAAGGGTATTAGACTTTGTTACCATTTTAAAAAGAAAAAAAGAATTGTTTGTAACACCCGCTTCATACATAGAAAAAAAGTTAGGGATAAAAATAAAAATAATAATAATTTTATAAATAAAAAATATCTACAATATCTTTACTTTTAATAATTAGATAATAATTAATAAATAATATTAAATAATAATTAAATAACAATTATAAAAATAAAATTATAATTTTATCACATTTTCACTTTTTTTTTTCTTTTTCTCCCATCCAACCAAACATGTTGTTAAAAGTTTTAATTTTGTCCAAAGTTTGACAACGACACAATGATGTTTATTATTATTTTTTACCTCTCTACATGAAATTAGTTTTAATCCTCATATTTTGTTCAAACTTTAAAACCTTTTAAAAAAAATGAAATTATAATTCCTTTCATTACAATAATAGTTTAAATTTGTTGTTAACATTGTATAGTATTTGGTTACATCAACCATTTAGAAAAAGCAGGCATAACCAATGTTTAACATTACATACAACACAATTACAATGACACAAAATTTATTTTTCAAATAATTAAAAAAAAGAAAGTTAAAATTTTCTCTTAAAAAAATAGAGGAAAAGAAAAAAATGGTAAGAAAAACAAGTAAAAACGGTTTAAAAAGAAAAAACAAACATGGGAATTCCAGTGACTTGCAAACAACTAGGCATACCCACTAGCATGCCACGTTCTCTTCATGCATGGAATTCTTCGTTCTTTATAATCTCAGTGGCAAATCGCACACCCGATGATCAGGGACAGAAGAAAACGCAAGAGAGCTGAAATTCAGAAACCTCCCTTTATCATCTTGTATTCTAAGCTTCTGTCTTCGAAAATGCCAGGCCTTACCATCGGAGACACAATTCCCGACCTTGAAGTCGAGACCACCCAAGGCAAAATCAAGCTGCACCAGTTCTGCGCCGATTACTGGACCATCCTCTTCTCTCACCCAGGTGGATATTGGCTTTAATTAATGGGTTATTGGGTCTCTATTTCATTTTCTGTTTGGGTCATTTTTGTTTTGTTTTCAATCCTTTCTCATGTTTTTAATATCCCTTTTAATTAGTTCTTCTTCTTTATGATTCTATTATATCGTGCTTAGGTGACTTCACCCCGGTTTGTACCACGGAGCTTGGTAAGATGGCTCAATATTCTGAGGAATTTTATCAACGAGGAGTAAAGCTATTGGGTCTGTCCTGTGATGAGCTGCAATCCCACTTTGAGTGGATCAAAGATGTTGAAGCCTACACTGTGAGCTTTCACTTTTCAGCCTCGCACCCCCCACATGCATACATATATACCATTGGAAAACCATCAATGTTTGGTAAAAATTTTGAGGTAAATTAGGGCTTTTGAGGATCTAAGTTTGTTCCCTTTATCGCATACAGCCAGGTGCCAGGGTGAACTATCCAATCATGGCAGATCCCAAGCGGGAGATCATCAAGCAGCTCAACATGGTGGACCCAGAAGAGAAAGACTTTAGTGGTAGCCAGCTCCCTTCTCGGGCTCTTCATATTGTAGGTCCGGATAAGAAGGTATGCTAATTTAATTTTGAGAAAATATAGCTTGAAATATGTATTTTAATTATTTAATTTTTGAATTTTATTCTTGCTATTTATGACATAAAAATTTTTTACTCGCTATTTTTAGTTTTTAAAACATATATATTTTAGAGCACATACATTTGTTATGTTTTTAACCAGTGGGAACTAGCTATTAATGAGTAATGAGTCAAGAAGATTGGAACATGTAAAAACAAGATTTAAAAATTAAATAATTAAGGTATATATTTTTCAATAACAAAAAAAGTACATTTCTTTTTTTTTTTAAACTAAATTAGTTAAATTAATTGGTGGGTTCTCGCAGATAAAGCTGAGTTTCCTATACCCTGCAACTACTGGAAGGAACATGGACGAAGTGCTGAGGGTGTTAGAGTCTCTGCAGAAGGCCTCCAAATTCAAGGTTGCGACCCCAGCGAACTGGAAACCGGGGGATCCAGTGGTGATTTCACCAAGCGTGACTAACGAGCAAGCCAAGGACATGTTTCCCCAAGGGTACCGGACCCAGGACCTCCCATCAAAGAAGGAGTATTTGCGTTTCACCAGAGTTTGATTTGCTTCTCTTAGGCCGTGTGAAATCAATCTATATTCCTGAATAAGGTCTGTTTAAAGTAGTATAACTCTTTTTCTGGCCAAAAAAAACGAATAAAAAGTAGTAGAACTCTTTGTCCCTTGTGTCGTTAATTTTATGTATGCCCGTAATGCCTCCTTTATATGTTAGTACTTGTATGTCTGCAGTTTTTATGCCACAACAATCCTTCTTGTGCGGGATTATTGAATAGAAGTACATATTGGGGGTAAGTAAACTCGTTTGATCCTCTAGTACTAAATGCTACTACGTGATTTACACCGTTAGAGGACAATTACTCGCACAGGTTTAAACAAATGGAGATAATGGTGAGCTGACACTACAGTATTGGGCCTTCTTTAATCTCTCTGCCCCTTGCTATATATTATATAATCAAAAGAGCTTACTGTGATTGAATCCGTACCTATGTGACATTTTCTATTTTCAGTATTAAGGTCTACAAGGTTTCTAAATTATTAAGTGGTCCGTAGAATTATGAAGGAACGCATCCCAATGATGCGCTAGATAACTGTTGACAAATGGAACTGGTTATTCAGTCTCTTTTCTTCAATTTTTCAACACGGGGATCCCAGCAAGCAGCAGCCTGGGTCCAACGGTCCAAAAGCTGTTCAAACCTGTTCGAGTAAATTACGGACCTTTCTGCACCTTTTTATGTAAAATTAAAATCGGGAACACGAAGTCACTCAGCTTCTACTTTGCTCAAAACGCGTTAAGCTCCTACTGTTGCTTCCCTACTTTCCTTCTGCTTTACCCTTAGAAGCATAAAGATGCAGCAGCCTCAACTACTAGAACCACTCTTCATCTTCAAACCTTTTCTTATACTAATTACTCTACAACTACAAGCAATTCCCATTCTTACTCTCTCTCCCTGCAGGAATTTCTGTGGTAACATTCCCATAAACTACCCGTTTGGGCTAGACGATGGGTGTGGGGCACCTCAGTTTAGGCACATGTTCAACTGCACAAATGACTTGTTCTTTCAGACACCTTCAGGTGCTTACAAAGTTCAATCCATTGACTACGACAAGAAATCTATGGTAATCTATGACCCCGCAATGTCTACTTGCTCCATTCTTCAGCCTCACCATGACTTCGTTATGACTGATGTTCAATCAGCTATAATCCCCCCATCACAAGACACTGTTTTTGCACTCCTTAATTGCTCTATTGACTCCCCTGTTCTCAACCATTATAAGTACCTCTGCTTCAACTTCTCCGGTCACTCCTGCGACGAGCTTTATGGGTCCTGCAATGCCTTCCGGGTGTTCCATTTGTTGACCAATAGCTCACCACCTTGTTGTTTTACAAGTTATAATACAGTGAAATTCATGAGCATGAACATACTGGACTGCACACATTATACTTCACTGTTTAACATCGATAATTTGAAAGGTGTTGGCCCTTTGGATTGGGTTTATGGGATTAAGCTGTCTTTTAGTGTGCCAGATACTGGATGTGAAAGTTGCAGAAAATCTGGTGGCGCGTGTGGCTTTGATACTGATACTGAAGGTCTACTCTGTCTCTGCTCAAGTTCCACCAATTCTACTTTGGAATGTGGTAAATAGCTATATATATACAAACATGCATGGTATTAGATTTTAAGGAGCTTTGGATCACATGGTACTTACTATGTGCTTTTGCATATCAGCCGCAGGTAGCATAATAGCAAGTGGACAGAGCAATGCTCCGTGGATGCTTTACCAATTGGCAGTGTTTCTTGGAGCATTTCTTCACATGGTAACGAGGCTCATTTGAGAGTTTGAGCTTTAATTGTCTCTCGCTCTTATTGTTAGTAGGCAGGCGGAGTTTATGTGTGCCAGTTTGTGATATGTTCTTTGAGAATCCAAAATGGACCTTGTTTGGCAGAGTTGGCATGTTCTTCTTTAGTACAGAGACAAATGGCTACCAAAATGGAACATATGCAAGAGTATGCATCTTCATTTGTCATGTTGCACAATGAGCATGAGCTTTGCTTCTTTTTTCAACTTTCTACCGCATGTCATAAAGCTACATTTCCCTGCCAATTTGTGAATTTGATTAGGAAAATTAGGTTCTATCCAATTGAACTAAGGTTTAATAAAAATATAACAAAATATTTTCTTAGAAGTTATATTAAAAGTAAAATATTCAATTTTAGGTAAAATTAATTGCAAAACATCACATTATATATATATATGTATATGTATATGTATATATTATATATTATATGATACTATATTATACTATATATTAATGTCAATTTGATATCATTTTGCGGGTGAGGATCAATATGCAGTAAGGACAGAAGAAGCATATGCTTAGAATAGAAGATTTACAATAACAAGATAACTTTTTAGGTATAAGCTTGATAATTTGACAACATAAAATTCTTTACAAATATTTCAAGTATGATTAAGAGAATTCTTACTTTGGTATACTGAGATAATTAATCTTTCCTCTAAGTCCTCTAAGTCTACGGGCCTTTTAAATTCCCAAATTTTCTTTTTTTTTTTAATTGTATTAAAATATGAATTTATCATCAAGATATACCACTTTTGATGTGCTTCCTAACATTGTTCAATGCCTAAGGATCATTGACTACATTATAATGCACAATATCCTCCTTAAAGGCAAGTGTAGAGTATATTTACATCTTTAATAAATAATCATAAGGAGAGTAGAAAGAAAAATTTTAGACAAGTGAGCTTAGAAAGAACTCATGTAGGAACACATAAAGGATTTTACTTATTGTTTTATAATTGAAGGAAAGCCCTAGATATATAGCCAAGGGTTGGGACAAAAAGACAAATAACTTTTACAAAAGCAAAAGATTATAATAGCACAAATTGTTTTTATTAAAGTTGCTTTTACAAAGTTGAAAAGTAAAGTACACCAACTAAATCAAAGCACACCAACAAACCAGAGTACAATAATTTAGTAGGTGCAAGATAAAACTTATCCCTTTATAATAGGCTCATGTGATAGGAATAAGTTTGGATCCTGTGAATTGTCAAAATCGTATGAATCATTATGCTTTTTCTTTTTCCTAAAGTATTTTGTTAGCTACTATTCTATCATTTCAAAATCTTATATTTCATTAGGATCTTGGGAATCCCACATATGAACTTCTTGAGCTTAGGTTTAGTTTGTTTGAGAATTAGATTATTGGAGGAATTTAGTCATTTAGGCCTTGAACCAAACTTATGTTGGCTAAGTTGACTTCTGGCATCTTAAGCTCTCATAGTATGAATTCTTTTAGAAATGAGCTAAGAGAAGTGTAAAAGATATACTATCTTTCTTCATAGTTATTGAGCTCACAAATGAATGTCTTAAGGTTTTAAAGGGCTTTGACTTTTTACTTTGGCTAGTCAAAAAATGTATGCCATTGATAAGCATAGTTTATAGTGAGAAGCATGTTATTCCTTTCAATCCAACAAAATCTATGTAAGATGAAAATGTTAACAACTTCTTAGTTTTTCAATGGCATCTCTTATAGGTTGTTATGGAAGATTATCTTTTTTTAGTTCTTCATGCCACCAAGACAATAGTGAGAACAATTCTAAAAGATCTAAAGGTTGGAAGTCCTATTTGTAGGTTGACATTGGAAGTTATAAATTAGTAATGAAAGTAATTCAATAGCTTTAGTATAAGGAGTAATGAGTGGCCATAAATACCAAAGTTCTAACTCTAAAAAAGATAAGGAATGGAGTTTAGGGATTGAAGTAAAAGGGATATTCAAGAGAGAAAGAGGTTTTGAGATAATAGTGGAAGTAATAAAAGATAGTGGTTGGCTTTCCAAGACAATGTGAGAAATCTTTTTATATTTATGCTATAAGGGAAGTAAGATAAGAGATGGTGCGGCTTGGGATGGGATGAGCAATAAGAATAAGAGGAATTGGTTCCTTTGCAATAATTAGGTTTGCTATTTTAAATTGAGAGAGATAATCTACAATGAGATTTGTATGATCCTTAATATATTAAATCATGAATTTATAGTAAGAGAACTAGTCTTTTTATTTGAACAACTATTTCTTTGGCAAGATTTTTCTTTTGAAATTTTGCATCTTAAAAAAAAGTGAGTTTATCCATATAAACCATAAAATTGTAAAGGCTAAAATAGAAATTAAATATTTTAATTCCTTTTTTGATAGCTAAAATCTCTTTATAAATGGTATGATAATGCTTTTTAAAGTTCTAAAAATTGCCTACTTGCATGACTACAATAAAATTGTCTCCCTTCATTTTTTCTCAAACAGAATGGCTTTTTAATAATTATCACTATATCAGTCTAATATATCTTTCTCTATTTGTCAACAATCTTTAAAAGTAAAAGATTCTACCTTATTTTATAAAGATGCTTTATAACTACTATTTGATTATGTCCTAAGTTAAGGGGTCTTTCTTCCTTAAAAGTTTAACAATTAACCAGTGTGATTTGAAACATTAGGGATAAAAGGCTCTAACAAAATTAATGATTCTAAAAAACTATTGTATTTGCTTAGATGTAAGATTCTTATATGGGAATTTGAGAAGTTCTAGGATAACATGTAAGACTAGATAATAATATCTATTAGTTATTTGCATACCAAGGAATTCAACTTGGGTTAGGCCCTACTAACTCTTTTAGGCTTAAAGCATAATCTTTAGTAATATTTAGAAGTTGTTGAAGAAGCCTTTTGTGATCTTCTTCATTTTTTGATAAAAAAAGAATATTATCAATATAAATAAAAGTTCTATCAAGAATAGGATTATAGATCTTTATCATTTATTTTTGTAAGAGAGATTGTGCAATTTTTAGACTAAACAACATAACACTTGACTGATATTAAATATTAGGAATGCAAAATACTATTTTGTATCTTTCTGAATGATCAATATTTAATCGCTAAAATATAACTTTATAATCAAATTAAGAAAAGACGATGGCTTTTTTGAATAGAGTTATTTGTGAACTGATCTTTGAAAGAGGAAATTTGTCATCTTGAAGAAATGTATTGAAAAACTTGTAATCGATGACTAATCTATTCTTTTTCTTGCTTCAATTATGATTTTTTTCCAATATAAAAAGCTTGATAAGCCTAATCTAATTTAGTTAATTCAATGAGACCTTATTTTAGTAACGAGACACATTCCTTTCTATCAAGCATAAGGTCTTTAGGATTCATTCCTAAATGTGATGCTTTCGTTAGATTTATATTTTCATTTCTTTTGAAAGGAAGTTGGATATAAAAACATTTAGGGCTTACTTGATTTTATTCTGGTTTAAATGTTTTTAAAATATATGTTTTTTTAAAACAAAATTTTAAAACAAAAAAATTAAAAAGGTTGTTTGAATTATTATTTTGAAAAATCGATGTTTTCTATTTTTTTTTTTTTTTGATTTTGTAGAATAAAAGTTAACAAAACATTTAAAAAATATTTTGATTTTTTTGTTTTTGGAAACACAATTTTATTTTTATGTTTTATAAAATCTTTTATTAAAAATAAATTATCAAACAATTTTTTTATTTTCTTGTTCTTAAAAATAAAAAACTATTTTAAAAACAAAAAATTAAACAGTCCCCTTTTCTTCCAAAATGGAGAAGGATGGCTAAATTGATCATGACTTTTATGACAAAGCTCTATAAGCTGGTACTTGATTTTTTCATAACCTTGAGAAACTTGTTGAAACTCAAATAGTTTTGGAACAATTGTGCAAGCCTTACACTTTTGCCTAAATTTGATTCTAATAAGAAGGATTTGTAATTGCTTTGCTTAATAATATATATCCATTTCTATACAGATATCATTATCAGGAAAACTACTTCTAATAACCTTTGTCCAAATAATGTAGTAAGAGAAAAACTTTATACTAATTTTCTTTTTGGTAATAAAATTGACTTTAAAAATTCTTCCATCTATTGCATTGAAATACTTATAATGTTCTTCCAAGCTTTAAGGGGAATAATAGTAAGATTCATCAGACCCTTTAAAGCTCCTGTGTCCAAATATGTAATGATAAAAATTAACTTATGATATTTGCTTTTGAAAATTTGCATTTCTATATATGGCAGAGGTGACTCTATCTTTTCTACCTAACTACAAGGTTAGACTAAATAACTATATTAGAGGGAGGTTTATGAATCTTTTAAGATGCCAGAATCATTTGATTTTAAGAAAGGTTTTAAGTTTGAAGTTTTTAAGACAGGCAAGGTGAAGATTGTATTGTTATTTGCATCCTCTTGTTCTAAGGATAGTTATTCGATTTTTTTATTTTATTGAGTAAGAATACTATGTTGGAGTTGTTGGATAAGATTAATATCTTTTTAAATTTATTAGGACATTTGTTTGCAAAGTATCTTTTTTTTTTCATAAATATAAGATTTATCTTTGGTAGTCCATTTTTTAAAGAATTGCACAGGCCTCTTGTGTTTTCGCTTAAATTTCTTGTGATATTTGAAATGAGTTCAATGAAAATGAGATTTCTTTTTAGTAAGACAAGAATATTTGATTGTCTTTATATTTGACGTGTAGATATGACTTTTTACATATTCCTTAAAACGTTACCTTTCCTTCCTTGATGGAGTTGTGTTGTTCACATAATTTCTTAAAAATAGAAAGGGCAAGCTAATATATTTTATCTAAAGAGATTTTTAACAGATCTCTTTTAATCGTTTTGATAGTTTTAAAAAGTTTTGGTTGAAATTCCTAAAATAGTGAGGCTATAAAGGTATGCCATAAATAAATAATATTTTACAATTAATTTAACTAAAATTTAATATTTTTATTTTAATTCAAAGTTTAGTAAAGTGTTTAATTATTTTTTGTTTTTTAAATTAAGTATTAATTTTATAAGTAAGTCTTAGTTCAAATTGAAAAGATAATTTTTTTAAAAATTGTTATTTTTGAAAAACAAGAGTTTGGGAACTCAGTTATTCATAATCATAGGTAATCAAAGAAACTAACATAACAGTTGTTGGAATTAACTTTCGCTTCACAATGCCAAAGCAATCATTCCTAACAACACTACAAGATAATTTGCCTTGAGAATGCCATTGGGGCAAAACGAAGATGGAGATGATATGGAACACCTTTAATACTGATTAATAATAAATTATCTACACAGAGACTTCAACTTGTAAAACACAACTATAAAAATCCTGTGCGTATCTGGTTCATGAAGCCCAGCATCGTAAGGCATTACAATGTTCATACGGGATTAATGATAAGAAAACTGATTCCTTTAGTTCCATAAAAGTTACCGCAGCTTTACTGACAGGTAGTTGATTCCCGCCAAAAAAGCAAGGCACATTCTCCAAGGTATTTTAGTATGAAAACAGCAAAACAATTAAATGGAATTCTATAAAAGCCAAAGGGGCGATAAAGAAGGATCCGAGATTAAAGTTAATATGCCTTAATTGCATTTTTTTTCAACTATTTAGCTAATTAGTTGCATTTAGTTTCTCCTTTCAGTTTCTTTATATTATTATTATTGGCTAAAGTAATCCAATCCCTCCTTTATGAAAGCATCACCAACAACCCCATTGGGGTTCAAATTAACTTCCAAAACTTTATTCCAGTTCTGTTGGCCAGTTTCTTATCGTGCAAAATCATCGTGAACTTCAAATTCAAATTTAAATTCATAAATTTCAGTATTGATTTGATTCAGATAGTTGCATGAGTAACACTTGAATGGTAATAATTCAAGCGGCGATAAATATTCAAATCCGGCCTACATAATTATCACTGCCTTTTTTTTATATAGTATTATTCATTAATTATTAATGGTGAAACAAACACTTATTTTCCCCTTTCTAATCAATTTTTTATTCTAATAATAATAATAATAATAATAATAATGTTTAGGTTAAATTATTCTTTTAGTTTCTATAATTTCATTCAATCTTTTATTTAATTTTTGTAATTTAGAAAATAATAACTAAGTGTTTATAATTTAGATTGTTTCTAAGGTTGTTCATATCATTACTTTTTTATCATGGATTTATTAAAACTTATTGTCTTGGTCAACTATGCGTTGTTAACAAAAGGATAAGAGTAGATAATGAAATGAAATTACCTCACATGTGTATAGTATGTAATGCAATTGATGTTAAATGGCTTGGTTGAGTTGTTTTAAATCATGCATATTTAGCATACTAAGATAATATTTGATTGACTATATTAATAAAATTTAATGAAATATTAACAGATTAGTGAAAGAACACTTTTTTTTAACAGTAAAATGACCAAATTACAAAATTTTCAGGCTAAATTACACTTTTGATACCAAGTGGTTTGGCCCATTTGCACTTTAAGTACTTTGTGGTTTGAAAGTTGACATTATATAAAATGTCAGTATATTAGTATCCTATGTTATTTTTTCATAAGCACTTTACATTGTATTGTGCATGCAGTCTAATTTTGCCTTACTTTTCCATTTTTCCTTTAAAAATAGATTTTGGCCTTCATTACATACAAAACTACAGATTTCATAGGAAAATTAAGACTTTACATAAAATTAAGGATTTTATTTAGATATAAAATTTGGGGAAAATGTTGCATTGTGTGTGTTGAATTTAAGATTTTGATTGGTTAATTAAGAAACTTCAGCCTCCATTACATGAAAAATTAGGGATTTTGTAAGAAAATTAAGAATTTAATGTAAAATTAGAAATTCTATTCAAGGACAAAATTTAAGATAAATATTTTATTGTGTATGTCAAATTTGAGATTTTAATTAACTAATAAAGGACTTTTAGTCTTCAATATATATGAAATTAGGGATTTCATAAGGAAATTAAGAATTTACGATAAAATTGGGGATAAAATTAAGAATTTTGTTCATGGGCAAAAATTGGAAGATATTATATTGTATGTTGTAAACTTGAGATTCCAAAAAATGAGGAATTTTATGCTACATTTGGTATGGGGAAAATTTTTTTTGCAAGAATGGAAATAAGAATGAACTTTAATGGAATGGAATCTTATAACCTATACCATAGGAGTTACAAAAATAAGAATGCCATTCTCCTAAGGTAGCCAAATGCCTTATTATCTAATTAGTGACATACACAGATGGATTAACAATATTTCTACTATCATTGTCTACCATCTAATGAAACCACAGCTAAAGGAATCGATTTAGTAGAATTAAGAGGGAAAGAAAACCCTATTAAGCTTGACTATAATCTCACTTTGTGAAATGACTTGAAAGGTGTAAGGTAAATATAATAATTGAGTTTGTGATGGTGAAACTTACCTAAGTAAAAGTTGATATAATGACCACTTGTTTATGGATTGTCTAGGCAAATTCAAAATGGTTGCGCATTAACCAAATTGAAATTCATGTAGTCCAATTTGGATTTTAATGGTCAAGTTTGGATAAAAACAATGTAGAAATGAAAAAGAAAAATACATAATGACCATAATGCCCTTTGTATAAAAACATTAATAAAATATTCATTTTTTATTTGTTTAATTTAATTCTTTTTTAAAACTACCAATAATAAGAAAAATATAGAAATATTTAATTGTAATTTTTAATTAAAAATATTTTTTGATTTACCAATAATAAGAAAAATATAAAAATATTCATTTTCATTGATGTATTTGGATAAACATTTCAATCATTTAGTGCCCATTTGATACATTATATTAGGCTAGATAATATAAGATAATAGAATATATTATGAACCTATAACTTATTTGATATAAGTAATGTATTATATAAGTTTATATATAAAACTCTTCGTATACATCAAAATGATGTATTGTTTAATTAAGTCTTAGAATGTGAGATTATATCTAATTAATTTTTATTGTATAAGACTTTATTAATAATTTTTTATCATAACCTTTACTTGTAGACATGTTCATGGGTTTGGTTTGATCGATTTTGGCCTAACCTGATTTTAGATTAGCCTATTTTTTCGGAAGCTCGATTTGGTTCACCATTAAGCTTAATCAGGTTAGTTTTAGGGCCACATTTTTTTGTTTAATTTGTAGGTAAAAATTATAAAATAAACTTAAAAAATTCATATAAGTTCATATAAAATTATATTATGCCTCTTAACAAAATTAAATTTTCATATAAATTCTTGTAAAATAATTTAAAAAAATTATAAGATTGGGCCAAGCCGGTCTAAACTAACCAATCTAGCCACTTAAGTCAAATGACTTGGCTTGATCTGCCAATTTCTTTTTTTTTGGGTTTTGCCTAATTTAGGGAAGATCAAGCTGAGCCGAGTACTGGCTTAGATTTGATTTTACACCAAACTTTTTTTTTTTAAATCTAGTACTTAAGCTTGGTTTAATTCAATTTAGTATTGGGCTAAGTAAGGTAGATTTTTAGGTTGGCCAAGCTTTTTCTTAATTTATTAATAAAAATTATAAAATGACTAATAAAAAATCATATAAGTCTTAAAAAATTAAAATTTACCCCCCAAAAATAAAAATTTTATATAAATCCCCATAAAACAATTTTATTTTCTAAAATTAATAAGATCCATGACAAACCAAATTAGCTAATATGATTAGATTGGACAATCAAGTGGCCCTGCTTGTTATACCTTTTTTTTTTTAATGATAGAGGGATTTTTATTACTCTAAAAATTAATATAATATAATAAATTTATATAAATATAGTATATTTTTAAGTAAATAGTATTTTTGTCAAAATAATTAATTTTTATTCTATCTAATATTATATAGTGTATCATTAAACATAAAATAGTATTATCTTATATGATATATTATCTTATATAATATTAAATATTGTGTAATCTTAAATTTTTATTAAAATTTATCTTTTCAAATTTTATATTATCACACTTTACTTTATATAGTATACCAAATGCACCCTTCGCCTCCATTAATTGAATACATTCCATCATTTTTTTATGGCATTCTAAAGTCAAACGAATGGAATGCATTAAACTCTAACCAAATGTACGAATAGGTTAATTTTCTTTTCCATTTTCATACTCTCCATTCCTCCAAACCAAAAGTGGTCATAGTTTTCAACACATGAAAAATTAGAAATTTTATGAGGAAATTATAAATTTAGGACAACATTTATTGGATCTCATTTTAAAAATAACGAAATGAAGTCACATATACTAATGTACTAATTGTTTAAATCATAGGGTAAGCCAAACCATGTAATATTAAAAGTGTAATTCATCAAAATTTAAAATTACAAGAACTAAATTAAAATTTGAACTATAGGGACTAAAAAATTAATTTAATCTAAGGTTTAATAAGAGGAGTCAATATGGGCAAAATCTAATGGATAACCTTTCAACTATAATAAAATTTTAAGGCCCAACTAGTAGAATGATAATTCATTTTTAAAAAAGATATTTTAGCTTTAACTTTATTTAGTTTTAAAACTTATTCAGTTGAGGTTGAGTTAACTCTTAGGGTTTGACAATACTTTATTTTTTTAAATTAAAAACTAATGATTAGATGGGGGTGAGCAATACTAAACCTCGAAGGCTTTGACAAATTATTTTTAAAATATAATTTTATTAATGTGTTAAATAATACTTTTAAAGGTTGGCCCTCAAGATAGTTGTTAAGGCAAGTAGAATGGTCACAATCTTAACAAGACTAGAATGGGCTTGGTTTTTTCAGCTCTTACATAACTTGCTTGGCCAAACCCCAAAAATTTCGTAATATGCTTATGGTATTTGAGAACTTGGTTGAACTAGCTCTAATTGACACATTTGGCTGAGAATGCTTTATATGAGTTAATATCTGACGTTTCATTTGATAATATTAATTATTTTCCACCAACAAAACTTTAAAGTTCGAATAACATCCGGCGAAAGGCAATCCTCCTTAAATTACAATATCAATAGGCTCCTCTTCCTGCCTCCAAAGTAGATTTTAAATTTCAGATCTGTTTGGGGTAACATCAATAATTACATTTGTAGAAGGGTATGCCCGTAAATTAGCAGTTTGATTTGAAAAAAGGCGGGCCTCCTGCTTTATTTATCTTCTACCTCAGCATTGCATCTGGTTTCCGAGTTTTTGAAATTCTGATACACTCTCACCCTCAAATCTCGAAGCAGCTCCTTCGTTGCTTCGTTCTATTCCGATTCCTGGTTCTACTATCTGTCAGTCATTATTATGGAACCTTATCTCAATTTCTTTGTCTCCTTCATGGATCAAAACCTAGGTCATCCAATTTCTTAGTCTAACTAAAATTACAGGTTCATCATCTACAAGAAACTTTCAAGTATCAGAATGTTTAAAGAAAGCTCTACTTCTCAGACTCTAGGTCGGAACACATCGAGGAACCCTCAATTTGAAGCAAACGAGAATGAGTTTGAAGCCTCACAGAATATAAATAACTATCCACCTCCGAGAACCCCTTTGAATACTATACCAGACCCGTGTCAGTGCCAAAAGGAATCTCAAGAATCTGATGTTAATTCTCATCACAAACTCGAAGCTATTCGACCGGGTCTATCATCCGATAAAAGATGTGAAGCTTCATCTGATAGGTTTGGGAACCTCAGTTTTAACTATGGGACTCCGAGAGTATTGGGTCGTAATGGAAAGGCACATTCGGAGCCGAACTCTGCCCAAAGCACCCCGGCAAGAAATGCCCCGAGAGTTTCACTTGGTGGAGCAGTGGGAATTTGTGCTGGAAGCAGAGTTCCATACTCAGGTGGAGGAAAAGCAGGGAGTGCCGGTGCATTTTTGAAAGGGATTTCAGTTGCAAACTCAGAGTTGTGCAAGGAGGTTCAGCATTTCGAGCTCAAAGAAGACCCTTCTTTCTGGATGGATCATAATGTGCAGGTTTTGTAGAGTGTTTGTTTGTTTGTTTGTTTTTTGGTTATAATTAGTGCCTAATATCTTATTTCATCAAGGTTCTTGAGTGTCGGTCGTGGTTGTTGCCTTCAGGTACTAATAAGAATTCGACCCTTAAATAATGTTGAGAAGCTTTCACTAGGATATGACCGGTGCTTGAGACAGGAAAGTCCGCAGACTTTGGTTTGGGTTGGTCATCCTGAAACCAGATTCACCTTCGATCATATAGCATGTGAGACCTTATCTCAGGTGCGACATAACTTTAAAAAATTCTCAGTTCCGTGAACAGGAACTTTGGTTTGTTTAATATGGCAGGGTTGTTTTGTCTCAGTTTTCAAAATGATAGTGAATCCTAATCAATCCAAAGGGATATATCATGAACGCATTTCACGAGTCCTGCATAAGCCTTGATTTCATTTTTTAAATTTACATAAAATTAACAAATAAAAGGAGCATATTGAATGTTTATTTCATATATAGGCTTATTGCATAAATTGGTGCAGGAAAGCCTGTTTAGCGTTGCTGGAGTGCCCATGGTCGAGAATTGCTTGTCTGGTTATAATAGCTGTATGTTTGCTTATGGTCAGGTATGAGCAAGGGACTTTTTGTGTTTTGGGCGGTGTGTTTTTCAAATTGTTATTTGTCTTTGTGGTTGCTGTTGAACTTAAAGCTTCTTCTGCAGACGGGCAGTGGCAAGACATATACCATGATGGGTGACATAAAAGATAAAGAAGGACACCTTACTGAAGACAGTGGGATAACACCAAGAGTTTTTGATTATTTATTTATGAGGATTAAAGTGGTGCGATGTTTAGAATGCCCATCTTTCTGAATGAGTGATTTGTTTTATCAGTTTAATGTGGTTTCCTAGATTGTTATAATTTTTAGGATTGAATTTCTTAAAGAAGTTCCACTTTGTAGGAAGAAGAGAGCAGAAGGGATGATAAACTGAGATACAGTTGCAAATGTTCCTTTCTAGAGATATACAATGAGCAAATAGCAGATCTTTTAGAGCCTTCATCCACTAATCTGCAAGTAATCCAAAATTTCATATTGTTGACTTGTTTCAAATGTAGTTCACATTCTATATAACCGAGTTTATAACTTACAATTCTCTCTGTAGCTTAGAGAAGATACGAAGAAGGGGGTATATGTTGAAAACCTCACTGAACATAGTGTGGGAACTGTTAATGATGTTCTCAAGCTTTTGTTACAGGTGGGGGTCTGGCCAAACGTGTATAATTACAACCTAGCTTAATACCATATGTTAGTGCTTGACCATGTATGGCATGCTCTTATCATCCTACATACTTACACAGGGCACCGCAAATCGAAAGGTGGCAGCAACTCATATGAATTGTAAGAGCAGTCGGTCTCACAGTGTTTTCACTTGTATTATTGAAAGCCAATGGGAGAAAGATTCTATGACTCACTTTAGGTTTGCAAGGTTAAATTTAGTAGATTTAGCTGGTTCTGAAAGGTAATTACTGAATTATGATCAGAATCTTCAATGCATACTGTTAGTATCCTTTTCACTGAAGCTGGGTTAACTTGCACATTCATGCAGGCAGAAGAGCTCTGGCGCAGATAGTGAACGATTGAAAGAAGCAGCAAATATAAATAAATCCTTGTCAACACTTGGGTATATTATTAAAGACCTGCTTGTCATTTTATTTGTTGTTGATATACTGCAGTGAAGTGTTAATACTAATACAACAATTGCTAAACTCAATTGATTGACCCTTATTATTCCATTATTCGGTTTAAATAGCTTGGTCATAATGAATTTGGTGGATCTGACGCATGGGAAACCACGACATGTCCCCTACCGAGATTCAAGGCTTACATTTCTTCTTCAGGTTATTCATAGGCCTTTGGAAGTTGGGATTTTTTTTTTTTCTTGGCACATACAATTTTACACATTGTTCTATGGAGTACAATGATTGTATTCTAAAAAATTTATATGCAGGATTCTCTTGGTGGGAACTCAAAAACAATGATCATTGCAAATATCAGCCCATCCATTTGGTTTGTATAAACTTGTTTATTGAAATAAAGTGATGGTCTTTTGCCATTTGTTTTGTTTCCTTAAATCCTTAACATGTATTTTGCTTCTCATGTAGCTCTGCAAATGAAACGCTAAGCACTCTGAAGTTTGCCCAGCGAGCTAAGCTCATTCAAAACAATGTACTTACTCTGAATAGTTGTTTACATACATGCAAACTATTATGAAGTTTCTTTTTCACTGATAAGATATGACTTAATTGATTTTCTTCCTCTTCCTCTAAAAAGGTAAAAGTGAATGAAGATACTTCAGGTGACATAAATGCACTGCAGTGGCAAATTCAACAGTTGAAGGTATTGATTATAGTTGCCATGTTGTGGGAAGTTTCAAATAGAAATATGCCACTTCAAAGAGCTGATTCAACTGTGGTGGTAACTGAAATTGAACAGGGTCAATTGTCCTTTCTGATAAAGCATAACAATTTTCCGAGTCTTATATCAAATTTGAAGCCATATTCTGAGCTACGTAGGTTGAGTGAATCATCAGAAGGATACAGCTCTTTCATCATGGAAAAAGCTACAGTGGGTCACAAGCTATGTCTTCAAAACAAGGAGGTAACTTTCATGACAATTTCTCGAGTTATTTGGCTCTTTATATTAAGGGCTGTATAAGTTTGTCAAGGGATTTTATCCCAATAAAGAGTTACGGAAAGTCAGAGCTATTATATACCTGGCAGATCAAATGCATGAAAGCTGCTTTGTTAGGTGCCTTGAGGAGAGAAAAACTGGCTGAGACTACAATCCAGAATTTACAGACTGAAATTGAACACATGAACTGCTTGGTACGTCTAGTTTGGTAAACAAATTTAGTTTTCAGATTCCCTCCTTTTAGCCTTGCAAAAAACTTATTTACATAAAAGATGTCGATGCCCAAATTTGTTTAGGTTTGTCATGTGATTAAGAACCAATGATGATTGATCTCATGAGCTTAAAATACATTTGTCCTCCGCAGGCTCGACAAAGGGAAGAGGATTCTCAGCATACTGCATTTAAATTGAGGCTTTGTGAGGAGAAAATTAATCAACTTGAATTATTAGTAGATGGTACGCTGTCAACTGAGAAGTATCTGTTGGAGGAAAACAGGGCTTTGCAGGAGGAGATTAAGAAGCTTCAAGCAAGGATTGATAGCAACCCAGAATCAACCAGGCTTGCTTTGGAGAACGATAGAATTTTACACCAATTGCGACAGTAAGTTAAATGGAGAATTAATGCTCTTATCCTCTTCTTGGATGCCAGTGACCCAATTTGCATCAGTGATCAGGTTCCAAAACTTCTACGAGCATGGAGAGCGGGAAAGATTGCTGACTGAACTTTCTCAATTACGTGATCAGGTTGATAAATCTTAACATTTTTCCTTACCCTCTTCTGGAAGTTAAAATTCACCTTTCACAAGGAGCATATTATGGATATCTGAAATCTGTTTTTCACGCGCAGCTAGTTGTCAATCTTCAAGAAAAAATTACATTCTCCATGCAAAATGAAAACCAGGTCCAATCATCAATTAATTATGCAGTTCTAGTTTGGCTTTTGAAGATTTCCTATTTTTACTTGGCTTGCTCTTTGATATTTCAGGATAATGATACTATACAGGAGTTGGAAGATTGCCAGACTATGAATTCCAGATTGCTTCGGTAGGCAGTGTGCTTCTAATCATTATTATTCTTCTGAACATGTGAAGACTTAATACTTTATATTTCACCTTCCACATGACTGTTTATATCATTTATGCTGCAGTTTTATTTCTTTGTTTTCTGTTTCCTTATTAATAATACAGGGGAAACTGACAATTTGAGCCCAAAAAGGTCTAATAGGACTTATTGACAACTTTTTTTTTAATTTCTTCCTTTCTTCTTAATTATTATTTATGTTGCAGAGATGTAGATAGACTACAAACAGAACTTGCAAAGTATATTAACTGTGATCGAGTAAAGTCTGATTCTGTAAGAATTTCTTATGATATATCTAAAGTTCCTATCAACATGTGGCTGAACCTTGGTTCTTTATATTTAATCATTTTCGATCTCTGTAGGTTCTAAATTCTTCATTTGAGCTTCCAAATGAACTTTTGAAGACAGATAAATGTTCATTGGTGAGAATATATTACTGATTTTCAGCTTAACATATTTTTTACAGCAGTTTGGCTTATATTGGAGTTTTTAGCAGAAATATACTTTATACATATCATGGTCGTTTTTATATGCTATTGAATGCATTGCATCTTCAAGATGAATATGATAGATATTTCATGGTTTGAAAGTTGAGAAGCAAAGAGAAAAAGTTTCTTGCTCTCTTCCCAAACAAGTATGCATTGAGCAATTATTAAAATATCTTAGGTACATTATTTGTTCACCATAGTATTCTTTGAGGATATTCCGTAATTTTTTTTTTGAAAATTATTCACCAATTCAAAAGCAAGCACTTATGTATGGAGTTTAGTGAAAGTTGTCAAACAATATACAGATATGTGCTTTCTTCTTTAATAATCAAGTTCATAATCTATTAGGTTTTACAGGTTGATACAATATCTCTGAAAAGTGATTCTGGGGATGAGATGCCATTTTATGCTTGGGCAGCTGATGATGTTGAAGCACATGCTTTAGGTGCCTCAGAAATGCTCGCTAAAGATGATGAAGATAACAGGCAGAAAGTGTTGGAAGCCAAACTGGAAAAAATGAGTAAGGATCTTGAGGAGGTTAAGTTACTTAATGACCAATACCAAGAGAAATGGGCATTTCAGTTATCTCAAAAACACCAGATTGAATCAGTCTGTGAAGAGGTTGAGATGGAGACAACAAGAACAATTTTGCATTTGCAGGAAGAGATTGCAGGTCTTCAGTCGGATTTAGAAGGGAGGTTATGCTCCATTGCTCAAGAAAATACAGAGCTAAGAAATATGGTAGCAACGAAAGAGGAGGAAATTAGGACACTATGTTTGAAGTGGGAAAGAGCAATCTTTGAACTAACAGCCTTCCTTCTAGATGGCTCTAGATCTCTCAGAGATGCCTGTGGCCAAGTAGAAAGCATCACTTGTTCATCTCCCAAGGTCAGTGCTAGGATTGCTGGACACATTGGCACGGCTGTCAAAAGTTATATGGAGAAGGAGGAAACAATTCAGCATTTAGAAAGTAGCTTGGAAGATGCACAGAAGATGGTATTGGACATGGAGTTGAAGATAAGTTCCTTAAAGGAAGCAACTGTAGCCTTAAGTGCATTTCAACAAATACACAACAACGAAGGCAATGAAGACTCAATTCAGTTAACAATGTTGTTGAATGAGAAGACCAATATGGTAAGGATGCTAGAAAATGAAGTTAAATATAAAAATGATCAACTTAGCAAAGCAGAAAAACGAGCTGATGCTGCATTTTTATTAGTGAAGTGGCTTTGTGATAGTCAAAATCTAGTTCATACAAATGATGTAGAGGGAGATATTTCCATCCTTGAACAAGATGTGCACAGTAAACTGGGCAGTCAGACTATTTCTGAGAATCAAGGTGGTAGGAATCATCTGATACCAAATGATCTTATGGCTCAAGTTGAGTTGACCAAACTAGAAGTACTGGAGGTGGAGAATGCTGCTGATGCCTTTTGTGCAGACAGAGAAATGCATACAACAGATTTCCAAACAAGTACCTTCAGCCTTTGTCCTGCTGATAGGAACTTGGTTTTGCACTCTGTCAAACAAATTCAGGACATGAGAATAGAAGTAACGGATTTAAAGATGCACAGTAAAAGTTCTCAGAGCTGTGCAGTTGACTCCCTGATAACAAATACACACAAGTGTCTGAAATTTGAAGACTGGCATCACATACTGCATGAGATACAAAAGGAACTTGTTGATATGAATATAAGACTGACTATCATAGAGAATTATATTAGCACAAAAATGGATGTGTCTAATTGCTCATTAATGGATGAAGATCTCATTGATTTTGATGCATTGAGTGCTGATAGTTCTTCAGTCTCTGATTTATCAACTGAAGCTGAGAGCATTGCTTCCAGAAACATATTGCATGGATCCAGAAGTACCTGCAGAGTTAAGTTTCCTGGAAAAATGACTGAACAAATAGTGAATTCAAAATCTGAAACAGGCTTTATTATTCAAACTGATAATCAAGAATTAGAAAATACAGAACATCACATGAAGAAGTCAATTCATAGTGAAGCAGCAGCATCCTGTCTGAGAAATGAATTATATGCCACGTACGAAGCTTTCAATAAGCAGTATGTTCATTTCTCTGTGCTTCTCAAGGAATTGGATAATGGAAGTTGTTCTTACCCAAAAGGTATCATTTCATTCTACTTCCATTTTCCATCCATAAATATTATTGATTAAAAGTATGTCCTTTTGTATCTAGTCATCTGAAATTACTAGAAAGGTCTTAATTATGTTAAGATGAATGACAGAACTGGGAAAGGAAGCTCCTTGTGAGTTGATAATTCGAAAAGCTGAAGCACGCTGCCTCAATGACCCAGAGGTACCTAACTTTCCTTTTAGTAGCCAGACTCTCCTAGAATGACTGCAGAACAGTTATATAATTCTATAATTATGAATTACTGCGCTTATTTGGCGATCATTAAAAATTTAACTAAGCAGGAACAAAAGCACTTGATTTTATATTCTTTGGTTGTTTACCCATATTTCAGGTATTTGGTGATATGAAAACTAAACTTGATGATAGCTTCTTAACCAAATTTGAGGAAGCTCATGCAACAGTTAAGGAAGCAGATCTTATACTACATGCTTTGACAAAAGCATATGAAGATGCAAAACAGTTGAGTGTTACATGGAAGCAGGTTGGTGAAAACCTGATGATAGAGAAAGCAAGCTTGGCAGATGAGATTGAAAAGCTTAAATCTTCAATATGCGATAAAGAAGATGAGAACCAATTACTAAAGGATCACATTAATTCCAGTTTGATAGAGATGGCAAACTCAGTTTCTATACTTGAAGAGTGTTTCTTGCAAGTGCAAACAGATGTGGAGAAGAAATTCATGGCGGTATATTCTGATGTTTTGGTGATTCAGCAGGAGATGATATACTTTATAAAAGGCCTGAGAACATCTCTGGAAGATATATGCTCTCAGACTATGGAGCAAAGATTTGTATCTTTCGTACTAAGCAATTGCTATGTAACAGAGCTTGTCAGTAAATTCCCCTCCTTTAGTGTAAACCATAATTTCCAATCACCCAGACAAGGGGAATTGAGTGATTTTTTAAAAATTTGCTCAAGTGCAGAGTCCGTCATGGTTACAAGTAATGAAGGCTCAGGGAAAAGAGATCAATGTGCAGTAGTCCAAAATTTGCAAGAGGTGCAGGACTTGCCCAATAGTAAATTAATATATGAAAATATGGCTCTTAGAAAGGAATTAGAGAGGAAAGAAGAGTTACTGGACGGTTTGCTTTTTGACTTCAGGCTGTTGCAGGAGTTGGCTTCCAACGGAAAAGATATTAAGGAGGAGACTGAAAAGTTAATAACATCTTTAAGCCAAGTTCGATATGAGCTAGAGATTAAAACAAGTCATCTTGAAGATACTCTGGTTCAAAATGGAAAACTTGAAGGTTCTCTTGCTGAAACTGAAAGGACCCTATCTACTTCAAATTATGAGCTTAGGCTTGCTCAAGAATTAATCGACAAACTTTCAGATCAAAATGCAGAGTTAAAGGAGCTTTTGAAAGAACTCTATGCAAAAAAGTCTGAAGCTGAGGAGCAGTTGGATGAACAGAAAGATGTGATCAAAGGTTTGGAGAAAGAAATTGTTAATTTGACCTCTTCACTGGAAAATAGCTCACTTTCCTTGTTGGAAGGCATTGAGGATGAATTAAGAAAGGTGATCATAGAGAGAGACCAACTTCATGAAGAAGTTTGTGTCATGAATGACAAGCTTGAGATGGCTTATTCATTGGCTGACGAAAAGGAAGCTATTGCCATGGAAGCCCGTCAGGTAGCTATGTAATGAATTTTCTGTGCCCTTCTACTGTCAAATGTAGTTTATCGATGGAATTGCCTTTGATGAAACTTAATTCTCATTTGTAGGAGTCAGAGGCTAGTAAGCTCTATGCTGAACAGAAGGAAGAGGAAGTCAAGATTCTTGAACATTCCGTTGAGGAGCTTGAGTGTACCATAAATGTTCTAGAGAAGAAGGTTAGTTGCATGTATTATTTATTGTGCATGGAAAGCCTTTAGACAATGATTAATAGCATGTTATAAATATCCACTATCGTACATGCTTGACGCTTAACATGGCTCGGTAAAATAAATGTACATGGTGTTTTACTGATGCACTTTTTTATTCTGGATACCTGTATCAGATAATCTTTCTAATGAGTAAAATACGTTGTTGCTCTTTAGGTGTATGAAATGGATGAGGAGGTGGGAAGACATCATTTAATTAAGGATTCACTAGAAATGAAACTCCAAGCTTTGGAAGAGAGACTGCAAGCGGTTGACGACTTACGCCAAAATGCAAATTCAGATAGCACTAGTGTTCAACAAAATGAAGAGCCAATATCTAGGTTAGAACTGTTCTTGATTTGTTTTTGTAGAAATTTAGTGATTAATAATCCTCTGAACTTATTTTATTGTATACCAACAGTCAAGCTCTCAAGTAACTAAGAGTAAAGCCTATTTAACCAAATTAAAATAAATGGGTAAAACATGATAGATAAATCTAAACTAAAATTGCCAAGGCATTATCTGGAAAATAGCCTAAAAAACAAATAAAAACAGCCTAAATAAGTCAACTAAAATATAAAAAAAACAACTAAAAATATAAAATAATTAATAACTAAAGCTAATTAAAAAATAAAATCACATAGCTTGGAGTTAGCATTGTCATTTTTCTTCTTTCTTGACATTTGGAGGTTGTTTGAAAAAATTTTATTTTTAATTTTAGTTTTTGACTCTTTATCTTTTTCATTACTCCTTGCTATGGATCCACAATTTTTTTTTTTTTTTGATCTTCCTCGCCTCACTTTGTCACAAGGGGTAGCTTTGTTTTGTCTTCTTACCCCCACTTAGCAATGAGTGCAGTATTTGGCTTCCTCGTCCTGCTTTGTAACAAGGCACAAGTCTTCTTTATCACCTCATTTTGTTGCAACGTGTAATATTTGCTCTTTTCTTCCTCGCGCCTCACTTTTGATCAAGTCTCTCTGTGTCTGGCTAGTTGGCTAGGCAATTTCACTGGCTGTATCCTCTTTTTTGGCGTTAAATGTCATTAGTTACTCATATTTTGTCATTCAAATTTCGTAACCTCAGATAGTATCTAAAAATTTGGGGTTTAATAGTTTTTCAATTTATTTCATTGAATAGAAACGAAATACATTTATAAAAGATAAACCTAACTCTCAAATAACTAAGTAATAAAACCTATCTAAACAAAATAAAATAAACAGTTAAAACATAAACCCAAATTAAAGTGCTTAAGGTATTATCTACAAAACAATTTAAAAAAGACAAATAAAAACAACCTAAACAAACTACCTAAAATATAAGAAACAGCTAAAAATATAAAATTCAAATTAATAACCAACGTTAATAAAAATAAAATAACGTTTAGATAACATGATCTCCAATAGTTTTATTGGTTTTTGGCTTTAATTTTCTGAATGTCCAACAAAAAATTTTGATGCAGACAACCATACCGTAAAATAATGGAACTTCATGAGGCACTTAATCGGATAAGACTTCTTGAAGAGGAAAAGGCCGAACAAGATAAGCAGGTATTCTCAATATTTTTAATAAATGAGTCATATGATTATGGTATTTTTAATTTTCAATTTTGACATTGTCCATATTTTGAAAGATCAAACAATGCAAAGAGTACATATCTGAAGTCATATTGCATGCTGAAGCTCAGGCATCGCAGTACCAACAGAAGGTACAAGCACACTAAGATCATATTCTTTCAACTAGTTTTCTGGGTCCAATTGTGTTGAGAATCAAGTTTGATTACCAGTAGTTTTTTATCCAAACAGAAAATTTCATCTAATCAGTATTCTTGCCTGACACTCTCTTTTGCTTCCGCATCCTTCTTAATAGTACAAAAGCCTGGAGTCCATGTTTCGTGAAGTAAAAACAGAAATGTCAAATTCAACATCAATAGCACCAACATCGGAGAAGATTGAGAAAAGCTCAGTGAGGGCAAGAGGTTCAAGCTCACCATTCAGATGCATTTCGAATCTTGTTCAGCAGATGAATCAGGAGAAAGATCAGGAATTGTCTGTGGCAAGGCTCCGTGTGGAGGAACTAGAGGCACTAGCAGCTAGCCGGCAGAAGGAGGTCTCCAATCTTTTTTTTTTCCTCCCGCTCACTGTCCCTGCATAGATTCTTGAAGACCACACTTCAATATAATTTTCGTATGATGATGATAAGAATTATAAATGGTATATCGAAAGAAAGGGAAAAAATGAACCTTGATATTCAAGTTTAGTAAATCCATTGAAGTTCTCTTGAGGGCCACTTGAATTATAAGTAAAACAATTATAAATTCGTTCAGGATGTAGTTTAGTAGTTATGTATCCAAATTCTGTTATACTCTCCATTTGGATGTGAAGCACATATAATTTCAAATAGAATCATCGAATGTGATTAAAAGAAAAATTATCATCATGTGTTGATTATATTTCATATTTATCAGGTATGCATGTTACAAACAAGGCTGGCTGCTGCCGAAAGCATGACCCATGATGTCATTCGGGACCTTCTCGGTGTCAAAATGGACATTACCAACTATGCTGTAAGTTTCGGTTTCATTTGTTTAATAAACGTAGGCTCTTTTATCTGCAGTTTCTCATTTCCTTGCCTTTTTGCTTCTTGTATATTCTAGAGTTTGATAGACCAAAACCAGATTCTGAAATTAGTGGAGGAGGCTCATCATCTAAGAGAGAATTTCTTTGCAAAGGTACTCGATCACAAAACTATGATGTACTTTCTATTTTATCATGTGTTATCTTAATTATCATTTATTTTTCATCAGGAAAAAGAGGTTCACAACCAAAGTCTGCTGATTAATGAACTGATTGAAGAAAGAGAGAGGTTAGTATAAAGAAATTATGTTTTAATAATCTGTTTCTCCTACGTGGTTATGCGGTTTGATTGCCTTCAATCTGGAATAGCTTATGATTCTGCCAGTATCAGAGTATCTTTATCAAATATTTTAGCTTCTATCAGCCATGCATGGGGGGCATTTTGGCAAAGAGTTTCCTCTTATGATTATCTAAAAGGGAGTTTTGACATTTATAAGTCACTTGAGAGATGCTTCCAAATTGTGAATTAATATCATGAAAGTACGAGAGATATCTTATTATTTGTCAGGGTATTAAATTATTTACATTGCTCCATACTTTACTGCCCTTTCTCTTTGCAATATGCGTTCATTCTATTTGGAGTTAAGAACACAAGTAGAGGTTTTAATGGCTCCCGACTTTGTTATCCATAATTCTCAATACATTCATCATGTCACCCAGCTGCAAATTGGAGTTGAAAAGTAAAGATGCAGATATACTTGCTGCCCAGATAGCCACGCAGAAACTCCTAGAGCGAGATCAGTTGCTTTCAGCACAGAATGAAATGTTGAAGGTAGGAAATATCAAATATGTCAAAACTTCTCAATACTAATCTCAGTGGCCCCTAAGAAATCATAATTTATTCGATATGATGAAGTAACGTTTATGAATTTTCGCTGCTTTTTCTTGTAGATGGATAAGACCAATCTCATGAGGAAGGTTGCAGAACTGGATGACTTGGTGAAAACTCTTCTTGCAACAAGAGAAAACCAACAACTACTCCAACAATCATCAAAGATTAAGGCATGCTTACTCATTATTTTATGCCGCAATAGTTAGTTAGCAGTTCTCTCTCATATGCCTTCCGTTTTTTCCTTGACAGGATAGGAGCTCTCTAAAATTGGGTAATGTTGAAATCACTAGGAGGCTGTCCCAGTCTGAACGGCTTCTTTCTCGTGAGAATGACAAGCTCGTTCAGCATTGCAAATCTTCTGCCAATAATCCACACGGCTAGACCACCAGTTTAGAACACAAGTAAAACCTACATTGCTGTATTTTGCGTGTTCTTCTATTGTTGGCTCAAGGAATAGTCGTTACTTTCACCCATTGCTGCAACATATACTTATGAAGCAGCTTGTTTCAATTGACAGTGTGCAGACATCCTTTCTGTTTGAGTTGATGCAACCACCGTTAAGTACAGCAGTTGATTTATTACATGTTATCTTCTTGTCTATTAAA
Organism: Erythrophleum fordii; assembly: GCA_032878935.1. Lineage (NCBI taxonomy): Eukaryota > Viridiplantae > Streptophyta > Magnoliopsida > Fabales > Fabaceae > Erythrophleum > Erythrophleum fordii. The sequence goes on from JAVQMF010000054.1 coordinate 49,118,398, forward strand.
ATGGGTCCCAACTCCAAAGACTGACGAGGAAATTCATGGTATCAATAAAAAGGTATCCACTTTAATCTGAACCCAAGAGTATGTAATTTATTTACACGCCTATGGCTTTCAACGTTAACTCTTTCATCCGTTTTCTTTGCAGAATTCTACTATAAGGATGTAATGAGTACGTTTTTTGGACGGACCTGAAGACATTTTTCCCAGAAGGTTCCGAGTATTGGCAACGTTTGCTACCCCCGTTTGTATTTTTCCCACATCTTCACTGTTTGGAAAGATCTCCTTCCCCTTACTCTCTATTTGTTTAATTTTCAATTGATTATTGTGACTGTATTGCCGCTCACGTGCCATGATGATCACGGATTGTGAAAAGCAAAAACGGGGGAAAAAATACTTCGAGCGTGCAAGGCGTAATTCGGCTTTGAAATTTAGAATGAACGCATGATCAGGACGTATTTACAATAATTTGGAATATCACACATATATACTAAAACCTAGAATATAAGCAACATTTAACTAATTTCAGGAACTAGAATTAAGTTAAAAACCTCAACACAGCACATTTAAGGGTCTGATGATGTTTCTATGAGCTAATGCGTCAGCAGTTTTAGCAAAGATGAACTTATACAAGTGATTACGAGTAATAAAATATAAACATCTGCGTAGCGGTCTCACTTCAGAAATGCCAAGGATGAGTTTCATTTGGTCACTTTGCCTATGTTTGAATGTAACGCTCAATACTTTTTCCATTAAAAAAAAAATCCTACTAAAAATAGGATGAAATTTCAATGGATCACGTGTAACCTAGCCAACGAAGAACTCGGTAGGCTTTCAAATGGAAACAAGTTAATAATTGTGCTTTAGAGATAAGACGAGATGAAAATTAGAAAGAAACAATTGATCAAGATGAACAACGAAACATGAAGGTGGTGCGAAAATAGTTTCAGATAGTCAATAGCTAGGTCTACAATCAAGTAGTCTAATAAACATCGCAATTTGAGCTGGATTGACCTGTACTGAAGATTAGTTCTTTGGCGTATCTGTTGAGCATGAAGGGGACTACAGCATTGCATATGTACACCGATGAGACGTTTGAAAGTAACTAGTGCATTTGAATAACAATTTCAACATGGCAGACTAAATCAAATGTTAATCCTGAATAGAAGGCTCCAATCTTTATTTTTTGTTACTTCTAAAACGTTGCATGGGTTGAACCACAGTTCACTAGCCAGATATTGGATATTGAGCTTGTACCTTACGGTAACTTGATCATTCATGGAGGGGAAGCATTTGAAATTTGGAACATCACTAGCCTTGTGCTTAAATCATAACTCCAGCTCAAGCAACTCCAATGGAATACTACTTCCTATCATTTATATCCTTACTGCATTAAATGTTTATCCCAAATGATGAAAAGGACATCAAAACTTCCAATTAATTCAATTAGCTGTTCTAAGAACTTATGAATTAGTCCTGCAAATAAACTCCTTCTCCCTTGTACTTAATATACCTCGCCCTCGGATCAATTCTGAAGATCTGGTATTAACCACAAGTGGCTACTTCAACGACAATAGATAACAAGGCTAGTTTAACAGGAGAATATTTGACTAGTATTTGGATAGCTCTGTTTTTTACTAAGAGAATATTTCATTGGCCCCCCGACCCTAGCCTCCTATCTTTTTTGAGAGATTCCTCTTTTTTCAGTCTAATGGATCATGCATATATTTTAATCAGGAGCAGAACATTTCAATTTGCAGATGGCACAGCATAGAGGTCCAAAGATTAACATGTCATACAACAAACTCATCTCTTCTTTACTTTCTCCCTTCTAATACCATGTCTGCCAGTCATAAACATGCACCTGATCTTAGAAAGTTCGATTTTTTTTTTTTTTTGAAAAAAGATCAGCTACAGATACATATAAAATTCAAAATAATAAACCACAAGTGATATTGTTGTGGATGAATTACTTTGAAAAATATTCCACTTTATCCATTTCAAAACGCCACATATTTCAATAAGCTGATAAATTGTCTACATCCTATACCTACTAAAATTGGAATCTATTTACCAAAAAGGGGACAAAAATTCATACATTTCCCCCTTCTCTTTTTCTATTTTTCATCTTCTACCTTTCTACTTAACGGAACATTAATAGAAACCACGTTAGATGTTACTAACATATAAAGATATACCTGTAGTCCTGTAGGACTTCAAAATAAACAAAAAGCGCAACACCAATATTCCTCTTTTCTTTCCTTTAGTGTCCATTCAAAATGCTGTTATTAACTGCTTCCACCATCACCAATCTGTTCAATATCATACCAAAACAAGCAGGAAAACAGGTTAAATGAATCTGATTTGCTTACAATTAAGAAAAAAAAATTATATCTTCTCAGATAAATTTACCAAAACATAATGCCCCACTAATTCATGGGACTGAACAGTACCACAAAAAGATAAAAAAGATGGTCCAGCAAAAGAAAATTTGATAGAAGACTACCTTGAAATTCCGAAATTTCATGACAAGCCTCATATACTGATCACGTGCCTCTGGGTGATACACCATGGACTTAACTCTAGCCAGAGCCTTATTAACATCATCAGATTTCTGTCTCCGCCCAATGCTCAGAAATTCGTATTCGTCACTTTTGTCAGCACTTGGAGCCATGATGCCAACTGGCTGCTGAACTCGGAATCCTCGGAGACCAGCTCCTTTCCGCCTCCACCGCAGTATCGCCTTCTCCACAATGCTAACAGACCAAACAACCTTTTTGTACTGCTTACGAACTTGGTGTCCTCTAACATGGGCCTACATAGAAGAGTCAAGCTAATTGAGGATACAACATTACCTCAATCACAAATGCAAGTAAGGCTAGGAAAACAAATTGAGAATAGTCTCAATGCTATTGAACATGGGAACTGGCAAACTAGTGCAAACAACAGGCAAAAAAATAGATAAGTACCTATACTGAATCAAGATATGCGTCTAAAAGGCAAGCATGATCATAATGCAAGTATAATACAATATACATAAATAAGTACCTGGATTTTTACAATATGGTTACGTAACTTCAAAAATTCTTTCCTTTCCTTCCACCCACGATATCTCTTTTGGATCCTTAAAGCTGCAGAATGCAGATAATCTTCAAGGTGACCCATTTTCTGAACCTTGTTCAAAGAGCCAGCTGCAACTAGGCTAAGTGCTGCCACTTCAGGTATATCACTACTAGTTTTGGTTAATTGCCTCTGATGGAATGATCTTGCTCTAAAGGCAGCTTGGATTAATGCAGCTGCATGAGCTGATTTTCGAAAAACTGCAAGTGACTCTTTTAGATAGCGTTGCTCGTACATTGTTATATTAGCTGAGTCAGCTTGAGCAGTCTCAAAAGCACTATCAGCTGCTCCGGCTGCGGCAATGTTGTCCATCTCATTTTCATTGACAGTCAATAAGTGACTTGTCAGATCAGCCTCAGCCAAATATGCTGCAATGCCTTTATGTCCTCTACTTGAAGCTAGATCCGCAGCTGTTAGTCCTTGAGGAAATGCTGATGTTGGATCCTCAACAGCACCTGGGGCTGCACCTAATTTGACTAGCGCAATCACAGTTTCCTCTCTGGAGAAGACGAGGAAAGAAAGAATACGGTATAGATGCAAAGTTAATACACGAACTTATTAAATTAGGAATATGTTTCAAAAACAATACACAACCGGAAATCTAGCATCATCTCCAACATGCAACAAATCAGATGCATTTCCAGTATGAAAGAAAGAAAGAAGCATTTCAATACTAAAAAGCAAATCAACAATACATGAAAACAAACTAAGTTTATATCCTATAACATATGCATTCAAGCAAAGTGCAATAAACCCTATAAAAGATGTGTTCAAATAAAATGCAAACTCCTCATAATACCACATCCAAAGATAATGAGTCCTTTGAATGAAAAGAGTCTCCAGTAGAATCTGACCTCCCAAAATAAGATGCCCAGTGAAGTCCTGTTCTTCCACGAGCATCTCTAAAGTTAGGACTGACACCAGCAGCAGCTAAGGGACCCATAGCCCACGCATAACCAAGAGCAGCTGCCAAATGTATTACTCCTTGGCCTTCATTATCCAACACGTGCGGTCCTTTTCCTTCTTCATGGACCTTAAACACCAACCACTCATAAAGCTTGTCTCCCAGGAATCTCTTTACTAAGACATCCTTATGGTTCACATAATCACTTTCATTGATCTTCAAAGTATCTTGAAATATTCCACTCCCATCTCTTATTGAGTGCATTGTTTGTTTAAGCTTACATTTCTCACATTGAGAAACAGAGCAGTTCAACCAGTTTTTGTCAGGTCCCAAGTCTACTAACTTTATTAGTTGCAATTGAAGGCGCACTTCATCTTCAGGTGTGATTCTAATACCCATAGGACCTATAATTGGGTTTTCACGATATTCAAATTCTCTCACCTCACTGCAGGCTAACCTATTACTGCAAGTAACATAGAATGGAACACGACCAGGTGAATGAAAAGGAGTCTGACAGCGCATGACATTATCAGTCAAAACTTCAGCAGAAACCTCAATTTCACCAAACATACATCCCCACTTTGTCTCAGTAGAAAGCTTCTTACTCCCCAGGAATGTGCCAACTATTAAAACCTTTTAAAGGAAGAAACATATCAAAGATCAGATTTTAAATTTAGAATTCTTGAGGATACAACCATACAGAGAATTAAGGCATGAACATAAGAACGTAATGTAATATGAAAGTAAGGCATACACCTTTGTTTGAGCGCCAGCATATGCCCAATCTGGAGAAAACTCATGGATGCTAAATAGTTGTTCTTGGGAAAGGGAAGGACCCAATGAATCCATATCCAACTGCATATGTAAACTGGACACTTCCTTATCCCCATTATGAGCATCAAGTGTATTCCAATAGTTGCCAGAGTCTGAAGCCATCAAAGAGTCATCACAGTCTCCAACAATTTCCTTATCCATCCACCTTCCAAAACTGTCAAGTTTCTTCAGCTCTCCAGATTCAAAATGTTTCAATTCACCATTATATGTACTTCCATTTTTAAGTTTTTGGTCTACTACGACAGTTGAAGATTCCACAACCGGATGATCAGTAGGATCATGGACTTGGATATAATTTGAATTTAAATCATGCTCCTTTTGTACCTGCCAAAATTTAGAAAAAGCCACATGAGAGAACTACCATGACAGGAGTAAATTATATAAAGAACGAAGCAACAAGTTTGCAACACACAGATCCAAAGAGAACAAGGACATGAGATAGTCAACTTATCGGCATAAAATAATTCACAACATTTACGTCAAAAAAATCATAAAATGGATTATTATAATATCTAGATATGCATTTGGAAGCAAATTCCTACAGCTGTTCATAGTATATGCCTTGTGCTCACATCCCTAGCTATACCGAAACATAAGGCTATAAAATAACAAAGAATTATGTATGAAAGCAGAGGCTGCCAAACTTTAACCATACCTGATTTACTGTCTTTGAAACTCCTATAACTGACTGGATGTACATGTCATTGATCAGCCTATTTCTGCAAGTTACAGCATCCTGGATGGTACTATCTGCATCTAACCTTGCATCTCCTAGCTTATGAACAATGAAATCAGCTTTGGAGCCTTCGCTGGATCCTTCAACATGAAAATTTCTATCATGTATACTAACTGTGTGTCTAGTAGAGTTCTGATTTAATGGCCACAAAGATGAGAAAGTGCCAGGATAAAAGCTAGGGAGAGAAGAGGACCATGAACTACAGGGGCTCCTTGACAATTGAGAAAATCCTGAATCATTAAAAAAAATAAAATTCACATCTTCCAAAATCCAAAGAAAGTTACCATAATAGATGGAGACAGTAACCACTAAAGTAGATCACTCAAAGAAGGAGTTGTTGCAATAAAGAAAGGTACATGCCCCAGCCCCTCTCCCACACCCCAAAAGAAAAAAGAAGACTACTTGTGAACTAAAATAAAAATTGATTATCTCCCAGGAAAAATTATAAAAAGGAACAATGTTGTTGCCGACTTTTAATTCAAAAACTTTAAGGAAAGCAGTGTTAATAGACATAGCACATATAGAATAATGATGGAGACAAGTGTGCAAAAGAGCATTACAAAGGATCAGTAATATTAGACTAAACACAGTTTTCTTCTTTTTGTTTTTTTGGGGGGGGGGGGGGGGGAGGGATGCTTTACAGAATTTTTTTTTTAGGTCCATAACAATCATGACACTGAGGAGCTACTTGCACTGAATTTATCCCTGAAAAAAAGACACAAACAAACATATCCCTATTCTAGGTAAAACTATTCCTCATACTTTGAATGAATTTCATCTAAATCTCATGCAATTTACCAGTGGTTTCATGTGCAAACAAAGGTGCATCTTGAGGTAGGGAACTGCTGATAGGTTGAGTGTGAGGAAAGGTTTGATGACCACTCGCAGAGTCCACATCCTCATGCTCTGAAGATAGTGCTCTTCCATTCCAATCAACTCTGTTTGCACTTGATGCATAAGGTGTTTCAGCTAAAGAAAGAGGCGAATTTACTTGTGCAGAACTATTCTGAGGGCTACCAACCAAGGGTACTGGACCTACAGGCAAACGTGAAATGGCAGCATTGTAGCCCTGTAAAACATCACAAATAGAATAAAGATTACTTAACCTATGCAAACCAACCAAATTGAAAAAAACCACAGTAAAGCTGAAGATACATTTAAAATAAGTCTTCATAGCCTATGATACAGCTCATAATGAACAGAGTTTAAAAGAAAGATAACAGTAAGAAAAACACTATTGTTTTTAATATCAACCAGCCTAACTAGGTCATACTATTGTTTTTAATATCAACCGGCCTAACTAGGTGATACTATTGTTTTTAATATCAATGTTTTTAATATCAACCAGCCTAACTAGGTTATCAGTTTCAACTTTCAATATAAGAGCATCTTATCCAGATAACTGTAAATGATATCAGAGCAAAATGCTAAAGAGTGAAACAAGTATATACCTCTTTAACTTCTCGGTAATGAACAAGGACAATGTGCTCTAACTTCCTGCAGACCAAAACAATGTCAAAGTTAACAGAAATAACATTATATACCAGCCAAAAACTAATTTGATCTGCTACATTGGATTCTTAAATAAAATAAAACAGCATCACAAAAAGACTACTTTCAGTGGTTCCTGGAATTAAAAGTTAAGACTATACTATTGCTTAAGTTTAACAAATATTATAATACTACCAATTACAGAAGTAATGTAATCACCTTGTTAAATCTTCTACTTCAAAGATTAAAGTAGGCATTACAAATTCTAAAATCAATCAAATGAAAAAAAAAAAACTCACTCATCAAGCATCCAATAACTTCGTCGTTGAAAGTTCTCATTATCTTCCCTGTGAGCATAGTAACAATGCAGAACATCTACACTGCCAGCCTAAGCAAAACAATAGAGTTAATCAATTAGGCAGCTCATGGGGACCCAGAGAAGAGTTTTGAAAAGGGGAGGGGGGCGAGGAAGCCAAAGTTAGGGGAAGGTATTATACAAATATGTGAAAAACATGAAGCATACTTTGATTACTTAGAATTACATAACGGTATCCACTTGACAAAAGAAGCCAAAATGTAAGCTTTCCATACAAGAAGCCAAAACCTTTAGGAAGCACTTTGTCTCAACATTTGTGATCTTGCTTCATAAAATATATCCAGACATTTATTATTTTCTTAACTTAGAATAATCAAAAGTATAATAAATATAATATCGTATGTCAAGGAAAAGGAAAAGCCACATAACTATCACTTACTAACTTGTGAAAAGAAAATAGTTCATTCTGTCTACCAAATTCTAAGAAATTTCTTAGAACACGAATAAGATATGCTCAGCCAAAAATACATGCAATGAAAAGGTCCCAATAACAAAAATTAATTAAACACAAATGGTAGACAGTTAAGAAATATTCTTCATATTTCACTATTTTATCATTTAATAGAAAATTATATGAAATTCTTAGGTCTTGGATTCAGAACAAGGCTCGCTAATTGTGCAACTTTAACAGTTCATCCCGTTGAGGGATTAAGATTATCATCATATGTTAACCAGTTAACAACCAACATTTGCAAAGAAACTGAACAAGTTATAACCATCCATGAAGCTGCATCATTATAGAATCATAAATTTACTTCCTTTCCATTCCCTTTGTCTTGTATGGCAAAAAAACAAGAACATGAAATGGACAATTACATGAGGCCATTCCAATTTCCAACACAACACTATGACCCATCTTACAGGTTCAATTAAAATAATGATTCAAAAGGTGAAACTTACTAATAATAAAAGAACAGCACACCTTCAACTTTTCATGAGCTTCTCTCACAGTCTTCCCATCTTTTTTCTTCCTCCATCGGTAACCATCTTTGCGAAAGTAGCGAAGTGTTTTTCGATCAAACAAGAATAGTGATCCAGCTGGGAAAAAAAAAAAAAGCATATAATGGCTCTATATTAACGCTACATCTTTATACCAGGCACAGATGATGTAGTTGGCAGCAGATATAAAAGTTATTGAATCCCTCTTAGGTTTTGCTATGACTTTTCTCCATTAAATCACATGGGGAAAAACAAGTACAAACCACAAATAACTAAGTGCATCATCATATGATCACATCTCAAGCATGAATAGTGAAATGTTTTTACTTAATGCAATAACAACTGGCCTTAGGTAAAATAAATGAAGGACCCAGGGGTTTGTGGCCCAGAGGTCAGCCACCATATCTACAAGGTGCAAGTCCCCAAAGTTGAGGGATCAAGCCTTGACCTAGGCAAAATGTCTTCCCTCCCTAACCCCTTGTTTGGTTTGAGGGGAGGGGATTCCCCTCCCCTCCCCTTGTTTGGCATGTGTTTTTGGAGGGGAGGGGAGGGAAAGTTTCATTAAACTTTCCCTCCCCTCCCCTCCTCTCCTCTCCCTCCAATTTGGGGGGATTGGGAGGGAAAGTTGGGAAAAAGGCCAAAATGCCCCCTCTTGATTATTAATTTTATATTTTATAAAATTTTTATAAGTATGATTAAAGAAAAATTTTAACTTACCAATTAATACAGGTATATTGTCATATTGAGGAAAAAATAAACATGTCAATGTTTTTAACTCAGATACATTCTAATTTCATGAAATAAAATATATTAAATTATATATTTGTTAAAATAATTATTTAATTAGTTTTATTTATTTACAAATTTTTTTAAATAATTATAATTATAAATAATTTTTTGCATTTGTTTAATTTGGTGGTAAAAATATTAAATTTTTAAAAATAAAAAAATAATTAATTATATTATCATTACTTTTAAAATATATAAAGGGTAAAATTCTCTATATATTATTATTTTCCTTCCCCTCCCCTCCTGAACCAAACAATATATCCCTCCCCTCCCCTCCCCTCCCCTCCCCTTCGTTAAAATCCCTCCCCTTCCCTCCCCCTCCCCCCATTAAAATCCCTTCCCTCCCCTCCCCTCCTCTGAACCAAACAAGGCCAAGAGTAACGCAAAAACAGAATAAACAAAAGTGTGGGGTGAGATACAGGGGAAAGTAAGACATAAGAAAAAAAAATGACAAAAAAACGAAATTTACCTGGAGGTCTAACGGGTGGATCTGATGTTAACTCAAACTTTTGATAATTGCTGAGTATTTCACAGATTTCAGGAGGTCGAAGCCAACGGTGTTCTGCTTCTCGTAGTATCTCATCAAGGTCTATAAAATGTTAAGAATCATAGGGAGGCTATAGGACATCAACGCAAACAAAATTAAATATCTCACACAAGGTCCAACTAATGTATCAGAATAGTGAGGGAAACTAGACATGTATTAGAAGACAATCATACTAAACAAAAATATGACACAGATAGAAATGCATTGATTCATTTGGCATATTCACCTTGCCAATAAGATCACAGACAATCTTTGATTTCTGACCATTTAAAATGATCACTGACCCATGTCAATCACACAAAATGATTATTAACACGCATGAAGGAGGAAAAAGAAAAATAGCAGCCCCCTTCGACTGGACAGTTGAAAACAAAAAATAAACAAATGACACTAACAACATGCATATGTTACTATACAGAGATATCAAGGATTTGAGGCAATTACGGACATGCAGAAAGAACCAAAATTTCAAATGAAATAAATAAGAAAATGTATTTCAAAAAGCAGTGTCCAAAGAGAAATCCATTAATCGCCCAAAATTGACAGTAATGAACAATGATTAACAGCCTTCTGGCACTCTGGCCCAGAAAAAAAAAAAAAAAAGCGTTCTGGCACAATCCTTTGAACGAAAGAGACACAAATCTAACCCAATTGTTTATTTGGAATGTGCTTCCTGCTTTCAGCCATCAGCCAGCAATAATCTCAGAAGAAACACCTCTCTGATTCTTTGTTACAAAAATCCGCATAGAGTCCAAACAGCCAAGCAATGAGTGTACCCGCAACCGATAACAGACGAAGGGTCCAGAAACGCGCATAAGAAATGAACCTAGAACCGGAAAGACGAAGAAATTTAGAAAGGAAACCCTAACAGCAAATTGGCAAGCGTTTTCAGAATAAGCTCGTTTTAAAGAGAGGAGAAGAGAGCTCTTAAAACAGGAAAGGAAAACAGAAGGAGAGAGTTGAGGTCAAAGTCCAGGGTTTACGTTCACACTTGCATGGCTTGTTTTGTCAGACGTGGCATCCCTTCCTTGCTTTGGAAGCAGGACAAGGGCCCGTCTGCGTTAACGTGCGTTGCGGCCTTCGATGTGACTCAGATTGTGAAAGGAAACAAAATAATATTCCCTGTTTCACAATATATAATTTTCTTTAAAAGATATATTAAAAAAAAAAAAATACTTCATTTTTATTAATTTATTTAATGAATATTTTCTATTTTATGATAGCGTGAAACTCATTCGAGGTTGAGACAAACTAATCTTCGCCCTGAAATATGTAAAATTGTTATATCCTCCAAGGAAGCGACATCTTTTTTTTTTTTTTTAAATAATCTCTAAGAGGTAAGGAAGTGGCGTCTTTGAAATAATAACTAATGCACAAGTTGTGTAAATTATTAATAATAGCTTAACAAAAGAAAATAATTAATAGCTTAGAGAAATAAAGAAATAATCTCCATCTTTATTTGTAATTTCTTTATCAAAATGTTGCTTCTGGGATTGGGTCTCAAAGATGATTTGGAAGGCTTAAATTCTGGGATGGAGCTGCCTTACATTGAGGGTGGATAGCTACCTTTTAAGTTTTTAAAATTTATTCATAAATAATATTAAAATTTGATGTTATATCATTATATTCTTTAAAATTTTAAATTCATTAAATTTATTGAATTCAATGAATTCATATATATATATATATTATTTAATATTTTAGTTTAAATCTACTTCATTTACGCATAATATTTTTTTCTTTTCTTTCATTTCATTTTTTTTATTTATCCATTTTCTATTTTATCCATACCTTTCTTCCTGCCCCACCCCCAATTTCCCATCACTTTTTTCAAATTATCCTTAGTTTTAGTCACTTTTTACGCAAACACAGTTAAAATTTGAACTTTGAAAGTTCATATATATTACTATAATCTTCAATGCTAAACTGTTAATTGATTATTTTAAAATTATAGTCAAAATATTGATTGTATTATAATTTTATTAAAACAATATATTATAAAAGTATAACATTTTTAAATAGGATATGAAAATTGTTTTAAAGAAAAAATTGATATCAAAGCAACAATGTTTATCTAAATTTTATGAATCTAATCTTTAGGATCATGTTAAAATTTTTTTTAAAGTAATAACAAATTGAGATTAATTTAAAAGATTTGCAATGAATTTAAAAAAATGAATTAAAATATCAATATATTATTTTCATGACCGAAATAAAAAATGAAACATATATTTATTCACACGGCTAAAATCCCACCTCTCAATGGTGATTTTATATATGTATATCGAATACAACACCTGACGATTGCTTTTAAGCTTTGAGGGTGTATCAAGCATTCGAGGACTGCTATTTTGGTTACAATTCAATTTAATATATATTAAAAAACACAAAACAAGATTTTTTTTTTTTTTTTTTTACCCCTTGACTCCTAAAATGAATTTTAATTTACATCCCTCCTCCACGAATTCATTCTTGTTTTAGTCACTTGTTTGTAACCTGTCTTTTTATAAATTGTTCACATCTTTTTTCATTAAATTACAGACTTTTTTTATATGATAGGTTGTTACAAGAATATGTAGGCAAATTTTCCTCTCCTTTGCATGCTACATTTATTGACATCGCCTTTGAGTAATGTCTCGAAATCATACTTCTATTGACACAACTTTTGCTCTCTCCCTACAATCTCCGCAAGTAAAATCCCAAAGCAGATGGGAAAAATGAGGAATAACCCATTTTATTAGTAATTGAGAATCACAAATGTACTGTGATTCTTCCCTTGTGAGATTGGAATTAAGATAAGGACCTAAAATGCTCGATAAGCAAAGTTCATCTCAAGCGCAAGATGGCGCACACACAATTACGCTCTCAGCTATAGGTGAAAAAACACATATTTGGATAGGGAAACTTCTACTCAATTTAGAACCTTAGATAGACTACCCCTACAAGAAGCAACAATACATCCAACAAGACCTTATAATATCAACATGTTAAAGGTATATTTGAGATAAAGGGCTATATCTTCTTTTTTCCACTCTTTTCCAGATTTGTTGGAAGGTCCAGCAGATGATGTGAATGCAGGCTCCTGCTTCTTAGTCCTTCCATGATGTCTGGGTACCTTCTTCGCAACGCGAAGCATGACTTGTTTTCCTGCAATGCAATCACATTAAAAAAATGATAAAATTGGACGGATTCCAGATTTGTCCAATTTATGTAAGCAGTGGGGAAAAAAAACTGCAGTAAAATAATTTTCTCAGTTCTCATCCTTTAAGTTTGGGTATGTAATATTTTGCAGATGAATGCGAATTGATTTTGCCTCTATATTGTTGTAGACATGACGGCATTAAGAAAAAGGCCATTTTCCCCTTTATTCAACAGCTTAAACTACTTTTGATCCACACACAGCCCTAATGAAACAATGTTCTATTAACATATTGCCAGAATTTCATTGACCGAACGGTTAGAGTTTGATTATTGCATCTTGCATTCTTAAAGTTAAATTGCAACACAAGCGCTAGGCTTTTGTGCTCTGTCCAAAGTTTTAGGTCGGCAAGTTCTGTTCACGAGGGATGTGAGTAACGATGACATATAAATTTTCGATTACAAATAAACAAACCACAGAACAGCACGAGATACATCTGTAAAGATGGCAGATTAATATTATTTCCCATGAATGGCTATATACCACCATTCAACGACATATTTCTTTACCAATATTGATTATGATGCTAGAATCTATAGAACAATGTCTAATTTACTTAAATACTGTTAAAACTACCATTGATAAGCTTAAGTGGATTTAAAAATTAAGACTTGTCAACAATTCAGATCACGCACATAAATTCTTGAACTTCAAAATTGTCAGCCTACCAGCAACATTTGCACTTGACTAAATCCAGTTCAACTTTTACCTATCTGACTATCCCCAATCAAACTTATTATTGTCTCTCTAATCAAACCTCTGTAAATTCATATAGTGGAAATCAGATCCTTCAATACGACTTTATAGAAGCCAGAAAAAGTTCAGAAAAAACAAATAAAAGTAGATGGATTGGATTGCTCACAGTTATTAAAGTACTTAACAAGATCAATCGACAAAGGAAAAGGTTTTGTCCGAAATGACTCAAAGTTTGAGTAGTAATGATTTGTGCCATCACGCTATTCAATGACGAGAGAAGATAGGTAAGAAGTAAAACGAAAATACCAGATTTAATTTTAATATATAGATGAATGGATGTTACAAAGCAAAGATATTTTGAAAAATGACAAACAGTCCATTGCTGAAAACTTTTCCGAATGACATGTGAAAGACGTAAAGAAATAAGGATGACATAATCAGGGTGTTAATCAGTGAACTATTTGCAAAATCTAGATGAATGTGAAAGTTTATAGATAATGCTCTATTTTGAAAATTTCCAAGGGGAAATATTTTCAAGGACAGAGGTGGTTAGACTGGAAGAAGGCAGAGAACAAAAGCATGCAGAAGCATCCAGAAGGCCAGAATCAAAGATTACTAAAGAGCTAATATGTGAAGTGAAAGCCCACTGTCCCAGTTTTATAGCACAAGTGAGGCGAGAAACTTTATAGGATTTTTTTTTTTAAATGACTTTGCATATTGGTAAAGTTGAGATAGAATAGTACTGATAACTCGGCAATAAATTCCCAGTTCATACAATCAACTGCATAGAGGAGATTGTCTTCATGTAAGAAATTCATCGCCACAGCAACAAAAAAATTAAAATATAAAAATATAAAATATAAACTATTTTATCGGGTGAGATGGAAGGATTATATAGTGTTCCATCCTCCTTTTTCAGCAATACACTCACTCTCCCGCGTTGCATGAAATCACGCGGGCAAGCCTTTGTCTTTCTGTGATTGTGAAGGAAAATAATATAAGCACACTTCCACTAGTCCAGTCCATAGACACCAATTGGAGGTAGCATGCAAAGACGCAAAAGCATTGGGGAAAAAGTAAAGGGACAAATCCGAACTTACTAAAGGTACTCCAAATCATATAATAGCAAACCTCAATTGCAAACGGAAGTTTAAGATAGCTGCAGCAATCACCAATTTCAGCACAAGTAGGATTTTCACATGCTTTGTTCCGTCCAATTCGCCTTCCTTTACGTACTGCCTTTTTTTTGAATTTATGTAAACAGGGTACAGCATAATCCTTTTATATTGGGTAATTCTCCATCCATATTCATGATAGAAATACGTCAAGACCATGATTTAGATGGCTAAGATACACCCAGCTATATCTTTTGCAAACAAAACTGTAAAAATCAATCATAAATTGTAACAACCTTTCTTCTCCTTCCTAATTGCCAAGAAAATAAATTTAAATAAGGACAAATTCCCGATGCAATGCTTGAAAGCAAAATGGGCCTTAAAGATCAGGAACCAGTCACACTTAAAACAAAGTGATAGACAAAATGGACGCAGAAAAGGATTGGCGTTTCCTGGTGAAAAGATGAATTAAATGAAGCTCCCAGTCACCGATCCATTGATTCGTGACTGTGAGCTTTATAATTCGTTATAGCTGCTCATATGTTTCCACGCAATTGTTTAAAATGTCTAGCATTCTAAAATTTCATTTTCTATATTTCTTCCTTTTGAAGCTGTATTAACTATCTAATTGTCTTTTACAGTCATATATATTTTTTTTATATAATTTCTCCTAATTAGTTATCACTAAAATTTCTTCTTAAGGTACAAGCCTAAATTCATCAATATTCATCGTAAAAATAAACTCACATTTATTATCATCAAATAATGAATTTAAATTATTTTCACTGACACTGGTAATTTCATATAATATTGATTGATTACTAAAAATATTTTTACCAAAATAAATTTTTAATTTTTTTATATCTAAAGTTTTAATTATTTTCTTTGGACCATTTTCTCTTTTAGGACACCATAGAGCTAAATGATCTTTCTGGTTACAAATATAACACTACAAACCTTTTTTAGTTTTCGTGACCTTTTCCTGATATATCTTTATATATATATATATATATATGTATATATATTTGGGTTTTCTAATTTTTTTTCATTTATATTTCTATTTATTTTTTTTTTTTTGCCTTGGATTACTACAACCAAAATCCCAACCATTTTTTATAATATTAGAATACTATTTAGTTCTTAATTAATTTTTAACTTGTTTAATTGCTTTTATTGTCAACTACTTTTCTATGTGTATGTCTAATCTTATTTTCTAAATTATTATAACCATTGGAATTTTCCAAAAAAAGCATTATAATTATTATTAGATATTTCATCTCATGGTAGTGATAGTTTATGGAAATATTGATTTAACCAAAATTTTGAATCTACATCATTTAATTGGTGATAATGATATTGAAACATTTTAAAGAACTCGTCTATTCCCTATTATTACATAATTTTAATTTTGTGACAATATAATTAGTATTTGAATTAGAACTAATGTCATTCATAGATCCATAAAATTATAATTTTATTATTTTAACTACCTTTTGAAGGATTTGTTCAAAAAATTAACAATTATTTAATAACTCAATTTTTTAAGCTTGTCCTATTATTAAATCTTTCTTTTTTCTAAGAAATTACAAAGTATCTCCTTACAATGTTTTTGCTATAAAATTTAAGAATTTTTTTAACAATTTATTTTTATAGTTAATTACTACCAAAGATAAAGACGGTGCCCAATCAACAATAATTTATTTATATTGATCATAAGAAACATTTTTCAAATATAAATAGGTATCATTTACAAATACATTTTGTTTATTTAAATTACTCCTTTTATAGTTTGTAGTCAAAATTTCATCCTC
The DNA here is from genome assembly GCA_032878935.1 of Erythrophleum fordii. Lineage (NCBI taxonomy): Eukaryota > Viridiplantae > Streptophyta > Magnoliopsida > Fabales > Fabaceae > Erythrophleum > Erythrophleum fordii. The sequence continues at coordinate 49,134,949 of JAVQMF010000054.1, forward strand.
ATTCTATCTACTTTGTCTAAACAAACTACTATTTTTAGTATTGACAAAGATTTCCTCATACTCTATTTGAGTATAAGGTCTGGTTTCAGGATCAATTATGAGATCATCTTCTTCACCTATTTGATTATAAGTTCAAATAATAAATTCTTCAGAAGCTAAATAAATATGAAAAATGATTTATTCCATTTTTTATGGTTACTAATTCCTTTTCATAAATTATACTCCCTCTGGTCCCTTTTATAAGGAAATCTGAAGAGATTTTTTTGGTTCTAAAATATAAAAAACATGGTATATTTTTTTTGTAATAACCCAAATTAAAATAATAATAATAAAATAATTAATTAGATTAGATAAATTTATTTTTAGGATAAATATAATATTTAGGTAATCTTAGGATAATTATAAAGCTTTAAAATTATCTTAAGGAGTTATTTTGAAACCTATCTTATACCCATTGGGATATTTTTATGTTCCAAAATTCTTAAAATAAGTCACCATGGAAATTCTAAATAATTGTGGGGTCCTTATTTTTATTTCTAGTTATGTAAAAATAACTTTTCTGAGTCCTATATAAATTCCATTAGAAAACTCTGGGCATCTTTCATAATTTTTGCTTTTTCCCTTAAAATATAATATCCCTCCTTATTACTCCATCAGACCAACGTGCTCTCCAAATCTCGTTCTTGTCTTTCTTCAAAACTGAAGCTGCTGTACGCCTCTTTCTCCCCTTTCTTTTATTTCGTTTTGCGTTTGAAGCTGCTCCCCCACCACCAACGCTGCGCCGCCGTTCTGCAGGTGACCGGAAGTCATTTCAGCGGCGTGCTCTGGTAGGGCTGTGCCACGAATGGTGAACTTTCATTTATTTATTTATTCAATCATCCATTTTCCTTCTTTTTCCCTTCATTTTCGTTCTTCTTCTTTCCTCTTGTGTTTGGGTTGTCTTTTCTTTGATTTTAACTTCCATTATTGCTCCATCTTTATGCTAATAGGAATCCAAAACCTTAGTTGTTGATTGCTTTCTCATTTTGGCCGTGGGAAGCTTCTCAAATTGGGGCTTTTTGATTTAAACCATTAAGGTATGAATTGATACTTCCTATGGGTTCCTTTAAGCTCCTTAAGATATATTTTAAACTCAAATTAAATTTTAGAAGCTTGAATTTAATTGTGCCAATTAATTTGTGAAATCCAAAATCTAGGGATTATAGTGAATTATAAAATTTAAATTATAATTATAGATTTAGGTGTTAGAGGGTGAAATTAATTATATTGAACATATTAGAAGTTAATAGAGTAATTTAGGGTGATGTTCTTATGTTCAATATAATTATAGGTGATAGTGAAGCTACTCTTTCAAATTGGAAATCCCTTCAATTTTAGGAAATTGGGGTCTCTACTATTGGCCCCCACAGGTGAGTGTATAGATAGCAAAATAGTAGCTTTTTTTTTTTAATTTTATATTTATATATATATTGTTAACCTAAACTTGTTATTTTATGATTTGCCTTATTTGCGTTATTGTGGATATAAATCTTATTTATTTATTTATTTATTAATTTTATGTGGATTAAGTTATATGTGTGAAAGTATATATATATATATATATATATATATATATATATATATATATATATATATGTATATATATATATAAATGGTTTTTATGTTGGGGAGGTTTAAAATGACTTTTGATTATAATTTCATTATATAAAATTTGTTAATTCATTTTTTTTATCAAAATATTATTTTTGTTTGATTTAACTTTATATACTTATTTACTTGTCAATATTTAATTTATATGAATGATTTTATTCTAAAATTATGAATGAGAATCTGATTAAAACCCCGTAGCTGTTAATGGGAGTAACGGCCTTAGTATACCTAGTTAGAATAATGGACAATCATTGTGTGGCAGCACTCAATGATAATTATATTGAATATATTGTAATATGTACACCGTGTGGTGGCACTCGGTGATGGTGGTGATATTGTGATACTGCGCAGTGGTCTTAATAGTGGTATTGAATCCTGTGTGGCGGCACTCAGGGTTGATTATAATTCTTACTCGTGATATCCATTATATCTTGTTTCCTTTGATTTTAAATTGTACTTTTGCTGACAACTTACAATGTAATTTAATTGTTATATATATATATATATATATATATAAACAACAATTAAAGACAATATAATTTCTTTTATTTGTCTAAGTACTTTATTGTGAGAAACTCTAAATCTATTTATTTCTCCTTCTACTTATTTTGTTATATATGCATTCACTAAGCCAGGGGTAGGCTTACCCTTTTCCTTTGTCATATTTCAGATCAGCATAAAGTAGATTAAGGTGTTCTGGGATTTGCGTGCTACCCAGACGTAGATGGTAGGATATTTTGATCGGTTGAGTTGTGTAGAAACTCCAAGACACATTGGCTATTAAGTGTTATATTAATTTGAGTCACAAAGATGTTATATATATATACATTTTTGGTAGATCATATAATGATCTTTGTAATAGCATTTGACTATATTTTGAAAAACTCATATCCTATGTTGTATTGTGGCGAGAATTCGAAGATATAAGATGCTAGTAAATTTTTGAAATGAAATGTATTGGGCTGTATTGAATTTGCAGGGTTGGGATGTCCAATTTTTAGGGGAGGTGCTGCCGAATTTTTGGCAACCTCTAATTATTGTAGGTATGCTTATATAAAAGTATGGGCATTGAATGAGTTACCAGGCTTACTAGGCTGGGTCAATCATACTTGGCTTGGTCTAGGTGCCGGTCATGGCCCGAAGTTTGGGTCGTGACAAAGTTGGTATCAGAGCCCGGTTTGTGTCTAGGTCCTCATAGCCATATGATTAGGGAATAGTAGAGTCTTGCATGTAATTGCGTAATTGGCCAGCGCACCTTACGTGTAGGCGTCTATTATTGCCAAATCTAAGTCTTGGAGTCTTGTTTAGTGGTCTATGCATTAAGTGTATTTATTGCTTGAAACTTGATATCATTTTTGTGTACTTTATTTTATTTTTAGGAAAGGATGCCGCTGAGAAAGAGGACGGCACCTAGGAGGTTTGCTCCTGATGAGGCTTCCAGCCTGCCTCATGACCCTGCTTCGGCTCCTAGAGGCCGAGGGCGTGGTAGTAGTAGAGGTCGCGGACGTGGCGTTAGCCGCGGACGTGGTCATGATCCAGTAGATGAGTCTGCTAGGGCAGCAAGAGATGAGGCGCCTGAGGCTAGGCAGGCAGACTTGACATTAGCGGATGTTGTTGCCAGCATGCGTGACATGCAACAAACTATGAGAGAAATGATGGGTGTAATCCAGCAACAACAACAGCAACAACAACAAAGGAGAGAACAGCATGTAGATTCTGAGCCTGAGCCAGAAGTTAGATTAGAGAGGGAGCAACTAGCTCAACAGGGGAGGACAGTTATGGTTCAGTTGTCAGAATTTATGAAGCTTAAACCCCCTTCTTTTACAGGCACAGAGGCAGATGAGGACCCTCAATACTTTTTGGACCAAATAGGCCGACTTTGTAGAGCATTGGGATGTACACCTACTAGATCAGTAGAGTTGGCAGAATATCGTCTGCTAGGCTTGGCTCAAACATGGTTTGATACAGTGAAGGAAGGAAGACCACAGGGGTTACCCCCTTTGATTTGGGAAGAATTCACTGAGTTGTTTATGAGACGGTTTCTTCCACAGACAGTTAGAGATGCTAAAGCTAGAGAATTTGAAGTATTGAAGCAATCAGAAGGTATGACAGTAGCAGAATATGAGATATTGTACACTAAGTTATCTAGATATGCTCCTCATTTGGTAGCTACCGAGCAGATGCGAGCGAAGCGGTTTGTACAAGGACTTTTAGATTATTTGTTCCGATCAGTTGCTAGAGTCCGATATGACTCTTATGAAGATGTAGTTGAAAGTGCCAAACTTTTTGAAGCTCGTAGTAAAGAAAGTAGGAATGCACGAGAGTCACGTAAACGGCAGCGAAATGAGAGCAATCGAGGTGGCTATCAAGTTAGAGGTGGTAGTGGAATCGGAAGGGAGATTGTAGTAAGTCATCAGGGTCAACAACAAAATTTTCAAAGTCAGGGAAGTCATAGTGGACATTCCTCAAGTATAGCTCAAAGTGGTGGGACTAATCAAATGCGCTCTTCTCAAACTATGCGTGGTAGAGGGAGATCTTTTGGGCCCCTACCCCCTTGTTCTACTTGTGGGAGGAGTCATACTGGCATTTGTTTTGGACCAGGGAGAGCATGCTATCAGTGTGGTCAGCTAGGCCATATCAAGAAGGATTGTCCCATGTTATCAGGGCAACCATCCTCTAGTCATGCATCTAATCCTACGACACTACCATCACCTCCAATTCTAGTAGCTCCAATAAGACAAGTTGGTGGGCCTGGAGGCCAAGGCCTTGGTGGGGTACAATCTCGTGGTAGAGGAACAGGAGGCAGAGGCCAGGGGCAAGCTAAGGGAGGTCAAGCTCGTGTTTATGCGATGACACGTCAAGATGCTCAGACGTCCAATACAGTGGTCACAGGTATTCTTCCAGTTTGCTCTTTTGATGCACATGTTCTATTTGATTCTGGTGCTACCCATTCCTTTGTATCCCCATTCTTTGCTTTGCGATTTGGTAAAGATGCATCACTACTAGATGAGCCTTTAGTGGTAGCTACACCTATGGGAGATACAATCACAGTCAACCATGTGTATAGATCTTGTGAAGTCCTAGTAAAAGGCAATCAGTTGTTTGTTGATCTAGTAGTCCTTGATATGATGGACTTCGATGTAATTCTGGGTATGGATTGGTTATCTTCTTGTCACGCTACACTTGATTGTTATAATAAGGTAGTGAAGTTTGAGTTGCCAATGGGAGAATCTTTTACTTTCCAAGGTGACCACAGTAGGACACTTAGTAATTTGATCTCTGCTTTGCATGCTAGGAGGTTAATGGAAAAAGGGTGTAAAGGGTATCTGGCGATGGTTAAAGATATTAGTGCGACAACAACAAGTTTGGAGAAGGTACCGGTAGTATGTGAATACCTTGATGTCTTCCCTGAAGAGTTGCCCGGTTTACCTCCAGATAGGGAGATTGAATTTTGCATAGACTTAATTCCTAACACTCAACCTGTGTCTATACCTCCATACAGAATGGCTCCTGCAGAGCTTAGAGAATTGAAAGAACAATTACAAGATCTTCTTGATAAAGGTTTCATACGCCCTAGTTCCTCTCCTTGGGGTGCTCCAGTATTATTTGTAAAGAAGAAGGATGGCTCTTTAAGATTATGTATTGATTATAGGCAATTGAATAAGGTGACAGTGAAGAATAAGTATCCATTGCCACGAATAGATGACTTGTTTGACCAACTTCAAGGAGCTCAATGCTTCTCTAAGATAGACTTGAGGTCGGGGTATCATCAGTTGAAGATCAGAGGAGAGGACATTTCAAAGACAGCTTTCAGGACTCGTTATGGGCATTACGAGTTCTTAGTCATGTCGTTTGGGCTTACAAATGCTCCGGCAGCTTTCATGGACTTGATGAATCGAGTCTTTAAACCATTCTTAGATCATTTTGTGGTCGTTTTTATTGATGACATTCTTATTTACTCAAAAAGTAAGGAAGAGCACGAGCAACATTTGAGAATGGCTTTGCAAACTTTGAGAGAACACCAACTTTATGCTAAATTCTCTAAGTGTGAGTTTTGGTTGGACAATGTGGCTTTCTTAGGACACACGGTGTCTAAGAATGGGATAAGTGTGGATTCTAAAAAGGTGGAAGCAGTCAAAAATTGGCCTAGACCTACTACGGTGACTGAGATTCGTAGTTTTCTTGGGTTAGCAGGATACTACCGCAGATTTGTTAAAGATTTCTCTAAGCTTGCAGCTCCTTTAACGAGATTGACAAGGAAGGGAGTGAAGTTTCAGTGGTCAGATTCATGTGAAGAGAGTTTTCAACAATTAAAAGATTGTTTAACCTCTGCACCTGTGCTAACTCTTCCATCTGGAACTGGTGGTTATACAGTATATTGTGACGCATCAAGAGTAGGCCTGGGTTGTGTATTAATGCAGTATGGGAAGGTGATAGCCTATGCATCTAGACAGCTCAAGAAGCATGAACAGAATTATCCCACTCATGATTTAGAAATGGCTGCAGTCATATTTGCATTGAAGATTTGGAGGCATTACCTATATGGTGAGACTTGCGAAATTTACACCGATCACAAGAGTCTTAAGTATATCTTTCAACAGCGAGATTTGAACTTAAGACAAAGAAGGTGGTTAGAACTCTTGAAAGACTATGACTGTAACATCTTATATCACCCTGGCAAGGCTAATGTAGTGGCTGATGCATTAAGTAGAAAATCAATGGGTAGCTTGACCCACATAGCGGAAGTTAAGAGGTCTATGGTGAAAGAGTTTCAGAAGCTTGAGGAAAGTGGAGTAAGGTTAGAGATCACAGGATCTGGTGCCTTATTAGCCCATGTGCAGCTCCGTTCTAGTTTGGTAGATAGAATCAAAGCTACACAAGACCAAGATCCCCAGATGAAGAAGATCATTGAAGAAGTTCATGAAGGAAAGCTACAAGAGTTCTCAGTAGACTCTGAAGGTATTTTAAGGTGCGGTCATAGGTTATGTGTGCCGAATGTAGAAGACTTACGGAGTAAAGTACTAGAAGAAGCTCATCATTCAACTTATACTTGTCATCCGGGTTCTAATAAAATGTACCAAGATTTAAAGGGGTTATATTGGTGGAAAGGGATGAAAAAGGATGTGGCCGAATTTGTATCTAAATGCTTAGTGTGTCAACAGGTGAAGGCTGAGCACCAAAAACCCGCAGGCTTGCTTCAGCAAATTGAAATACCGGAATGGAAGTGGGAGAGAATTACCATGGACTTTGTAACTGGATTGCCTAGAACTATCAAGGGTTATGATTCAGTATGGGTGATTGTAGACCGCTTGACCAAGTCTGCTCACTTCTTGCCTGTGAAAACTACTTATAGTGTAGCTCAATATGCTAAACTTTACTTAGATGAGATTGTCTCTCTTCATGGTGTACCAGTATCCATTATTTCAGACCGTGGCCCACAATTTACAGCTAAGTTCTGGAGGTCTTTTCAAGAAGCACTTGGAACTAGATTGAATCTTAGTACTGCCTTTCATCCTCAAACAGATGGGCAGTCTGAACGTACAATTCAAATATTAGAAGATATGTTACGTTCATGTGTCTTAGACCTTGGGGGAGTTGGGATAAATACTTGCCTTTAGTGGAATTTGCTTACAATAACAGTTATCAATCGAGCATTCAAATGGCTCCTTTTGAAGCACTGTATGGTAGGCGTTGTAGGTCGCCTATTGGATGGTTCGAAGTGGGTGAATCAACACTATTAGGCCCAGACCTAGTTCAGGAGTCAGTAGCCAAGGTAAAGCTAATTCGTGAAAGGCTATTGACTGCCCAAAGTAGACAAAAGTCTTATGCCAACCACAGGAGACGTGATTTAGAATTTGCAGTTGGAGATCTTGTGTTCCTACGTGTATCGCCTATGAAAGGTGTTTTACGATTTGGAAAGAAAGGGAAGTTGAGTCCCAGGTACATTGGGCCTTTTGAGATACTTGAGAGAGTGGGAGCTGTAGCCTACCGTTTAGCTCTCCCACCAAATCTTACAAGTGTTCATCCTGTCTTCCATGTGTCTATGCTTCGGAAATACTTGGCTGACCCTTCTCATGTGCTTCAACCACAGACCATAGAACTAGACGAGCAGCTCTCTTATGAAGAGCAACCTGTGGCTATAATTGATAGACAGATCAAGAGATTGAGGAATAAGGATATAACATCAGTAAAAGTGGTATGACAGAAGCATTCTAAAGAGGAGGCAACTTGGGAAGCTGAGGAAGCTATGCGTGAGAAGTATCCCCATCTCTTCGAGACCCCTTAGGTAAGAGGCTGGTTAAAATTCGGGGACCGAATTTTCTAAGGGGGGAAGAATGTAATAACCCAAATTAAAATAATAATAATAAAATAATTAATTAGATTAGACAAATTTATTTTTAGGATAAATATAATATTTAGGTAATCTTAGGATAATTATAAAGCTTTAAAATTATCTTAAGGAGTTATTTTGAAACCTATCTTATACCCATTGGGATATTTTTATGTTCCAAAATTCTTAAAATAAGTCACCATGGAAATTCTAAATAATTGTGGGGTCCTTATTTTTATTTCTAGTTATGTAAAAATAACTTTTCTGAGTCCTATATAAATTCCATTAGAAAACTCTGGGCATCTTTCATAATTTTTGCTTTTTCCCTTAAAATATAATATCCCTCCTTATTACTCCATCAGACCAACGTGCTCTCCAAATCTCGTTCTTGTCTTTCTTCAAAACTGAAGCTGCTGTACGCCTCTTTCTCCCCTTTCTTTTATTTCGTTTTGCGTTTGAAGCTGCTCCCCCCACCACCAACGCTGCGCCGCCGTTCTGCAGGTGACCGGAAGTCATTTCAGCGGCGTGCTCTGGTAGGGCTGTGCCACGAATGGTGAACTTTCATTTATTTATTTATTCAATCATCCATTTTCCTTCTTTTTCCCTTCATTTTCGTTCTTCTTCTTTCCTCTTGTGTTTGGGTTGTCTTTTCTTTGATTTTAACTTCCATTATTGCTCCATCTTTATGCTAATAGGAATCCAAAACCTTAGTTGTTGATTGCTTTCTCATTTTGGCCGTGGGAAGCTTCTCAAATTGGGGCTTTTTGATTTAAACCATTAAGGTATGAATTGATACTTCCTATGGGTTCCTTTAAGCTCCTTAAGATATATTTTAAACTCAAATTAAATTTTAGAAGCTTGAATTTAATTGTGCCAATTAATTTGTGAAATCCAAAATCTAGGGATTATAGTGAATTATAAAATTTAAATTATAATTATAGATTTAGGTGTTAGAGGGTGAAATTAATTATATTGAACATATTAGAAGTTAATAGAGTAATTTAGGGTGATGTTCTTATGTTCAATATAATTATAGGTGATAGTGAAGCTACTCTTTCAAATTGGAAATCCCTTCAATTTTAGGAAATTGGGGTCTCTACTATTGGCCCCCACAGGTGAGTGTATAGATAGCAAAATAGTAGCTTTTTTTTTTTTTAATTTTATATTTATATATATATTGTTAACCTAAACTTGTTATTTTATGATTTGCCTTATTTGCGTTATTGTGGATATAAATCTTATTTATTTATTTATTTATTAATTTTATGTGGATTAAGTTATATGTGTGAAAGTATATATATATATATATATATATATATATATATATGTATATATATATATAAATGGTTTTTATGTTGGGGAGGTTTAAAATGACTTTTGATTATAATTTCATTATATAAAATTTGTTAATTCATTTTTTTTATCAAAATATTATTTTTGTTTGATTTAACTTTATATACTTATTTACTTGTCAATATTTAATTTATATGAATGATTTTATTCTAAAATTATGAATGAGAATCTGATTAAAACCCCGTAGCTGTTAATGGGAGTAACGGCCTTAGTATACCTAGTTAGAATAATAGACAATCATTGTGTGGCAGCACTCAATGATAATTATATTGAATATATTGTAATATGTACACCGTGTGGTGGCACTCGGTGATGGTGGTGATATTGTGATACTGCGCAGTGGTCTTAATAGTGGTATTGAATCCTGTGTGGCGGCACTCAGGGTTGATTATAATTCTTACTCGTGATATCCATTATATCTTGTTTCCTTTGATTTTAAATTGTGCTTTTGCTGACAACTTACAATGTAATTTAATTGTTATATATATATATATATATATAAACAACAATTAAAGGCAATATAATTTCTTTTATTTGTCTAAGTACTTTATTGTGAGAAACTCTAAATCTATTTATTTCTCCTTCTACTTATTTTGTTATATATGCATTCACTAAGCCAGGGGTAGGCTTACCCTTTTCCTTTGTCATATTTCAGATCAGCATAAAGTAGATTAAGGTGTTCTGGGATTTGCGTGCTACCCAGACGTAGATGGTAGGATATTTTGATCGGTTGAGTTGTGTAGAAACTCCAAGACACATTGGCTATTAAGTGTTATATTAATTTGAGTCACAAAGATGTTATATATATATACATTTTTGGTAGATCATATAATGATCTTTGTAATAGCATTTGACTATATTTTGAAAAACTCATATCCTATGTTGTATTGTGGCGAGAATTCGAAGATATAAGATGCTAGTAAATTTTTGAAATGAAATGTATTGGGCTGTATTGAATTTGCAGGGTTGGGATGTCCAATTTTTAGGGGAGGTGCTGCCGAATTTTTGGCAACCTCTAATTATTGTAGGTATGCTTATATAAAAGTATGGGCATTGAATGAGTTACCAGGCTTACTAGGCTGGGTCAATCATACTTGGCTTGGTCTAGGTGCCGGTCATGGCCCGAAGTTTGGGTCGTGACATTTTTATTTCATTAAATAATAAAATTTTTTTTACCCTTTATTTATTATTACACCTAATACACTTAACAATACATAACATTTTCCCATGCAAAATAAAGATGGGTAAAATAGGAAAGAATTATCAAATTTGAACTTAATCAATGAGTTAAACTAAAATTAACTGTTTTTCTTAATAGTAGTAAAATAGTTTTTTGTTTTTAATAAAAAGGACCGGAGAGAGTATAATTATTTCATTCTGTTTTAATTTTTTTGAATTATATCCATATACTAATTCTTCATCACGGACTTTAGCTTTTAATAATGCACCATAGTATTCATTATTGGCATTAGTTTTCAAAATCAATTTATCTCTGTGTTAAGAAAAATAAACTGTTGGTAAATTATTAATTTCACTTTTATATTTTTCACTATTTTTATGTCTTCAATTTTTCACTCAAATAGTTTATTCTTTTTTAATTTTTCTAATAAGAGTTTTTCATTACTAGAGCAACTTTTTATAAAATTCCTTCCATAATTAATTATTCCTAAAAAAACTTCATAATTTTTCCATCAATCAATTCATCTTAAAAACTTTTTATTTTTAAGATAATATGATCTTGTAATTGTGTAACAAACTTTGTTAGTCTTAAACCTAAATACTCTATTTCCTTTCATTCTACTTCATTTTTTTTTTTTTTGGATTGAGTATAATTCCTATTTCTACAAATTTATTACAAACTATTTTTGAGTGTTTTTTTAATGATCTTCAACTGTGTTAGAGAAAATCAAAATATCATCTAAATATACTATATAAAAAAAATTTTATGCATCTTTATTTTTATTATTTTTTATTAAAGTTATTTGGATTTTTAATCCTCTATTTTTAAGACTTATATAATCATAATTTATTTTTAATAGATAATATTTCTTTAAGAAGTTTGTTCCTAACAAACAATCTCTATCCATGAAGAGAAACTATAATATTTTTTTGTGTAAGAAATTCATTATCTCCTAACCAAATTGAAATATTATTAGTTTTATATTTTATGAGAGTTTCTCATCCATCTATTACACCTATTATAATGGGTCTTTTTAACTTTTCTCATTTTTTAGTAGGTAAAGCATTACCTTTATAGGCACTTGTTTTAGCACTTGTATCAACTAAAACATCTAATTGATATTATTTATATCCTTTAAATTTAAATTTAGCTTAAACATAAATATAATATTTTTATTTTGATGATGATAAAAAAGTTTTTTTTTTAATTTTCAATCTTAATTTTAGTATAGCTAACATATTAATGTTATCTTTTCTCTAATATTGAGTTGAGATTTTTACAAGAAAAGTTTCAATTGGAAGAGTTTCAAGTAAGAGATATGGATATTTAAGAGTTTTTAAATTTGTTGTTACTTTCTTCTTGATTAAAAATATTGACTGGTGTAAACCTAAGTACAGAATTTTCTACCATGATTCTATTATCTCTAAAGTATAAATTTGATCCTGATGCTATCATTTCTATTGATTTATGTTCCTATTTGTCATAACAATCCTAATAGTATTTCTAAATCCTTAATATCAATTAATCTTGATTGAATATCAGAATCAAATCCTTGTGATTTAAAAATTTTAATTGTCTTACTATCTATCTTTTTGATAAGTGCTTTGGTTACATTGGTTAGTTCATGGATTGTTTTTCATTCTATAGTCAGACTAGGACTATCTTCTTTTATCGTAATGTTTTTTGTTTAAATTCTCAATGTTACAGTGTTTTGTATATTAAGATTGTAATTGAAATGAAATAAATTGGTTTTATTTTAAACTAATCTATTCCAATTACAAAGTTGATTAGATTCCACCTATACAGACTTAATGGGATTATTTACCTATTTTTTGTCCATTATAATTGATAAAATTAGAGTATCTATTCTTTGACAAAATAAAGCTGTTATTTCAACTTGAATATCTCTTATATGTGTATATCTAAGTTAAAGATATTTTTTCCTAAATCTTTTTGCTTTATTTTTGTCAAAAATTGAAATTTCTATAATTTCATTTTGTCAATTTTTTATTGTGGTGTTTCCATAAATTATTCAAAATGCCTAGCATTTCAAATTTTCATTTTTGAAATTTTGTATACTTCTTCCTTTTAAAACTATTTTAATCTATCTAACTAATTATTTTCTACAGTTATATCTTCCTTTATAATTTCTCTTAATTTAGTTATAACGAAAATGTCTTCTTCAAATATAGGCCTAAATTCTTGAGTATTCATTATGAAAATAAATTTACATTCATTATCGCCAAATAATGAATTTGAATCACTTTTACTGATACTAGTGATTTCATATAATACTAACTCTTTATCAAAAATATTTTCATCAAAGCAAATTTTTAATTTATTTTTATTTAAGATTTTAATCATTTTGTTAATGTCATTTCCTTTTTTTGGACACCATGAAACTATATGACCTTTCTCATTACAAATATAACATCTACAACTATTTTTTTGGTTTTTGTGACATTTTCTTTATATATCTCCCATATGATTATTAAATCACACTAAAACAACAAAATGAGGTCAATACACTTATTCTTAATTTAGTACATCTCCAAAATCTAGAATTATCAACAAAAAGAAGTAGTGAAGGAAAAAGCATTAATATGAGCGAAGAACTTGTAATTGTCATAACAGGAGAACATTAACCTAACAGCCCAGCAAGCCTAGATTCTCTAATGTGGAGAAATATTGAATCAATGTTAGAAGATTGACACATTTACAAAAAAATACTGTCAAAATTTTATAGCAAAAGATAAAATCTATACACAGCAAACAATTATCCCAATAAGACAAATGCATGGCACAAACCAATGTAACACGTGTTTCTCATTCTCATAAAGCAAGCAGAAGGAGATAAGATGCTAAACAAAATGTTTATAAAGTTTGACATATGAAATTTTCTGTTGAAAAGCATGTCAAAAAGTATGGATAAATCGTACACAAAAGTGCCAAAATTGTATAGATTTTGGAAAGCCTTTAAGAAGCTATATAGGCAAACTTTTATTGTATTTGTTCTTTTGTTCTTTTATGAATAGTGCATGAATAGTGCCGAATAGTGAATAGTATTAAATTGTATAGGATAGTGCCAATTTTGTCTTTTTGGTAATAAGATTTCTATAAATACTTATATTCTACTCAAGATTTCTATTCAGAAAATATCCAACAAACTTTATATGTAGAAGTTTACTTTATTGAAAATTCTTGAGTTTCTATCTACCTTATATGTAAATTATTTTGTTGTAAGTTATAGCTATACCACTCTGATAAGAATTGATATCATAGCAGAATGTTGTATAGTAATATTTTCAGTTTTATTTGTGATAAGTTTGTAAGTTTTCTATATGTTTTTCTACTCTTATTTACTATTTAAGTTATTTGTTATTCATTCTTAGTAGTCTATAATTCCATATGCTCAGTGATAGTATCCATTATTACTAGCTATTATTATGTTGTGTGTTGGCCATTTGTGTACTAGCTTTGTGAGGAGAAATTAGTAACTCAAGACAGTTTTAGAAATCATAGGTTTGCCTAAGATGAATCAAGTAATTTATGTAGGATTTAAGTACGGAAGAATGAGAAAAACTCTTATGAACATAGCCTACATATAGAAAAATAATAATAATAATAATCTATCCACTATTAGTACTAGCATAAATACTATTGTAGATATAACTATTAGTTGGTTCAGAAAGCTCAATTAAGAAAATAACAAAAAATCACAAAGAAGTAATTAGTCATGTAGATGATATAGATAAAAAAATTCTTCAAGAAAAAACATTACTTAAGGAAGGTAACCATATGTTATATTATGATAATAAAATATGTGTATTAGAAAAAACATCAAAAACCCCAAAAAATAGTGATGAGTTTGATTATGTTAAATCTTTAATAGAATATTGAAAAAATGATATTTAAATATGAGTAATATTTAAAAAAGATAATTTCTACTAAAAACAATTCAACACTTCTATAATCCAAATGAAGAATTATTTGAAAGTCATAATTATCATTATTTTCTTTAATATGATACAACTAATGTATCAAGTGAAAAAGATAATAAAAAAGTAAAGGTTATTGAGGAAAAGCAAAACTCTAACTTTAAAGTAACTGGAGCTATAAATGCTAAGTCTAAAAATAAAAAATAAAAAATGACTATAGAAGAAAGCACTTCTGCAATATAGGATAGAAAATTAAAAGACACAGAAGAACAATATTTTGTAAAAGACAGAGGTGAAAGAAAAATAGATGAATAAGATGATCTAGAAATTGATTTTTAGATCAAACCTTATACTTGAATAGAGTATGAGAAAAAATTTGTCAATATTAAAAATAGTAGTTTGTTTAAACAAATTAGACAGAATGAAGATGAAATTTTAACTGCAAATAAGAGAATGGATGATTTAAATAAACAAAATATATCAATAAATAGTACCTATTTAGATTTGAAAAATGTTCTTTATAATCAATACGAATAAGTTATTGATGATTGAATACAGTCTTTATCTCTGGTAGTAATTAACTACAAAGATAAATAGTCAAAAGAAAAATTCCTAAATTTTATAATAGGAACATTGCAAAGAGATACTTTGCAATTTCTTAGAAAATAGGAAGATTCAATAATAGGACAAGCTTAAGGTTAGGTGTAGATTTTAAATTTTCAAGATTTATGTGCAGTATATAATATAAGAAAAGTTCTTATAAATTTTTTTGGAATAAGGTTGGGTCAAGACAAAAGGTTAGGCATGGACGAGCTTCTGGCCAACCCTTTGGCCCTATCAAGTTCAACTTAACGTGAGGTATATATATATATATATATAAACATATTTTATAAATTATAAATAACTAAAAGGTCAAGGCTCCTATTAAGACTTTCCTCAGTATGATTATTGCATTTAAATAAGAGAAAATAAGATTAAAAAAATATGTAATTTTTTTTGAAGTTTTGATTACTATATTTGCAATTTCTTCTTATTTTCTTTTTTAAACTTATCTTTTTTCATGTTTATTGTATAAATTTTGAAAAAACATATAAAAAAGAATGATCATATCTCTAAAATAATTAAGCAAATAGAAAGATATGAACTCTCAAAGCTTTAAAGTTTTAAAAAAAAAAAATTGGTCTAGTCAAGCCTTGAGACAAAAATTATGTCCCAAGTTTAAATTAGGCCTAGACTCGAGTTGAGACAATTCCTAACCTATCCTGACCGATGCACACTCCTATGCATTGCGTTGTGCTTATTGTTTAGTCGATTTGGTGCTTGTAAGTGCATATATCTTACCTATTTAACAAAGGGATACAATCATACAAGTACT
Source organism: Erythrophleum fordii (assembly GCA_032878935.1). Lineage (NCBI taxonomy): Eukaryota > Viridiplantae > Streptophyta > Magnoliopsida > Fabales > Fabaceae > Erythrophleum > Erythrophleum fordii. The sequence goes on from JAVQMF010000054.1 coordinate 49,150,776, forward strand.
TAGAAGTTTTATCATATAATCAGAAAAATTTATGTGGACTTTATAGAATTAGCAGAAAAATAATTTAGTTAAACATTAATTTAATTTTCATTATAGTGGCCCTACATTGGTCAAGTTTGAGGTTAAGATTATTTTTTAAAAAAGCATATTAAGGAATCTGAGCCTTCTGCTTTATCTATATTTTTACCTAATTATGGGTTACTACCAAGTGACAAATTAAAATTATTCTTGGATTTGCACTTTAAACTTTTGGACAATTTGCTTCTTTTATGGTAGCAAATGAAAACATGCTATGTATTAACATCATCTATTGCCACTGCTTTTCAAAACCTTTGTTTATCTATTTTTAAATTACCCAAATATAAAACAAATAGATCACACTGTAGCAAGCTAGTTTTATAAATTTAGAGTATATTATATTTCGTTTCTTTAAAATATATCAAAATTATACAATTATCTCATCTATTATAAAAAAATTATTTTAAAAACAAGTAAAATATATATTGTACTTTAATTCAATTTTATACTTGTTTCATTAAACTAATAATCCCCATTAACCTTTAAACATATTTGGTGCTTTTTTTGTAAAAATTAAAAAAATAAAATAAAATAAAAGATTGGTGACAAGTGGTAATATGAAGATAAATTGCTAAACATTGGGTGCATCTATTTTTATGTTTTTCTTATTTTCTTTTATTATATTGTTGAGCTTTGTAGTTATTATTGGATTAAGAAGATAAATTGCTAAGCATCTTTTAAGAAATTTTTTTAAACTATTCATTGGTATATTTTGAAAAGAAAAAGAAAAAAAAGATGTAATTTAGACTTGTGTAATTTACCTTAAAATTTGTATACGTAATCTTGCAACGTGAACACATTGAAGCAAAGAATAAAAGCTTATTCCTTGAGGAGAAAGCAATCTCCATTAAACAAAGAATAATGGATATAGATCTTTCTTAAGAAATTCATAGAACCTTTTTGCTTATAGTCATGCAGAAAGCCGAGAATGAATTCCTATTCCTTTGAACTAGTACCATGCATCTTCAAGGAAAGCATAAAGAAACAAGCACTTATAAATAATAACAATTCTGATACTGGCCTCATCACGGGAAACATTTAAGATTTCTAATCTTATTGCTATAGCTTGTTTAACCATGGATATCCAAGATGGTCTCTCTCTCTCTCGCGCGTAGTTCCTATTTATGAGTATGTTTGCATGTGTGCCTGGAAAGCCTCTTCTCCTTAATTTTGTGTTTACTACTTATATGCAGGTATTTCACGATTTGTATTAGACACTCCACCAACTCATTATCTATTGAAAATCCAGTCATTTTCACTTCTCACAAAGAATTCAATAGAGAGATATGAATCAGGGGAATTTGAAGCTGGAGGCTATAAGTGGTATGAATTCTTAAGTGTAATAATATTATTCATGATACCAGTTATGATACATCTTAGACTCTTAGTAACCATAATACGATGATAATATTAATTTTCCTTCAAAGTGCTTAAGCTTGCTAAACATGTGCGCTTACAGGAAATTGGTTCTGTATCCAAGTGGAAACAAGAGCAAGAATGTGAAGGACCATATTTCATTATACTTAGCGTTGCAAGGGACAAGTTCATTTCCTTTTTGTTGGGAAATCCATGTTAAAATTCAATTTTTTTTGCGTGATCAGAACAAGGACAACTATTTGGTAGTGGAAGGTATTTCTCCTTTCTGTTGCTTCCCTTTCTTTCTTAGTTTTATCACATAACATGGGGGAATTTGCTCCAAATCCTTCCCTCCAAAATGATCTTTTTTTTTTGTCATTGCATTCGATAGATGGCTTAGCAAGGGAAAAGAAATTTTACAAAAGGAAGGTTGAATGGGGATATGATGAATTTATTCCCCTCAAAACCTTCAATGATGGCTCTAATGGATATCTTCTAAATGATATGTGTGAATTTGGAGTAGAGGTATTTGTTTGTAAAGAAAGGATCCCTGAGAAAGGAGAGTCTTTGGTAATGATAAAGGATGTCGTTCCATACAAGTATACCTGGCAAATTAACAAGTTCTCAAAGTTGACTGCAGAATGTTATGACTCACAACCGTTCAATGTTGGAAACTACAAATGGTATACAAAATGAATCGTTTTCATATCTCATTTCCAGTTGAATACATAACTAACTTATAGTTATGTTTTTAAACTATTGATTTCGATCCAGGAAGATACAACTCTACCCCAAAGGCAAAGACACTGGATTGCAAAAATACCTTTCTCTATACGTGGCCTTAGTTGACCCTACAAATCTCCACCCTGGTTCCAAAATATATACAAACATAATATTACGCATCCTTGACCAAAAGGATGTCCGGCATCAACTTGGGAAAGGTAAAGCTTACCTTTTAGCAAAAAATGAACGCAGGAAATATTCCTAGTAGTTTGAATCCAATAAAGGAGCAGAAATAGAATTGATTCAATAATCGTCAAAGTTTTGTTTTATTCTTGCAGCTAATTTTTGGTTCAGTGCCTCAAACCATCAACATGGTGCATCCAAATTTATGTTGCTCAGTACTTTCATTAATCAATACTTGGGCTATCTGATTAAGGACAGTTGCTTCGTGGAAGCCGAGGTAACAATCCTTGGAGTAGTTGATGCACTAACTTGAGTTTGTGCTAGACTTGGATGTATAAATAGGATCTTGCTCTTAATGGATGTGATAAGTTTCAGTGTCTATATGTACACTCAGTTCAAGTAATAATAAATATGTTGCAAATGATACAAGTTGATTATTTACTAAAGCAACTTTCTAATCATAACAAAAATATACAAATTACATATCCTAAAAGGGGTCAACGACCAAAAGATTAGTTTAGCCAAATGTTTTCTCATTGCTATAATACATACACAGAACTCCATCATTGTCATTGTAAGGTTTGTAAACAGAGTCCATTCGACTTGCTATAAATGAAAGTCATAGTCATCAATAAAATAAGTTAGCTAAGTAAAATAAGAGAAGATGATTCACTATTGCAAGATTTGATGAAATGTGCACTTACCAATCTAAGGTAATGTGTTTTTCACAAAAATAAATAGAGCTTTTCTAGGAGTCAAATGTAGTCTCCTGCTTAAAATGTGTAAAAATTGCCCACTAGACATATCTTGAGGAACCAAATAACTAAAATAGTAAAAGTACGAGAAGAAATCAGATCCTTCGGGACAATATAGTGCTTAGACTTATTAATCATCTATAAGTTGTCTCCATTACTAGTTTTGACTCACTCGTTATGGGCATTATAATTACAAAAGATGTAAGGGATTCATGCAAATTAAAAAAGAAAAACAGAAAGAACAGGCAAAAATCCACAAAGATCATCCAGAAAAGTAGAAAGGGAGCTATCGCGGACAATTTCAAATTATTCTATTAATCTAAAATATTCACAAATGAACTGAATTAAGACTTGTAACCACGACACTAAATCAGAGACTTTATCTACCCTAGGTAATATGATTGAGACATGGAACTGTGAAAAATGCAAATAAATCATCGAAATATTAGGGGATTGTTAACTATAACATATGTAACTAAAACTTACTTTTTTTTATCCAATTCAGGCAGGTCTATGCTGGAATATTTCTCAATGACGACCTACAACGACTCATATATAAACAAAAAGGCGTGAAACAACATGGTTACTCCCTTTAATGTTTAAGGGAAAGGGCCATAGATTTGGTAGTTTCATATGTGCCCTTTTGATAATTATCAATTATACAATGCCCTCCAAAAATTGAACAAAAGCTGAAGAAATTAAGCCAAATCTTATAGGAACTCGATCCGGATATTTCATTATAATACTTTGTGACTCTTCTGTCATTTGTCTTGTTGCCATTAACTTCGTCCGTACCAAAAATAATAAAGTAAATTACTTTCCATTTTTTTAGGAGGCATTCATAATATGTGATCCTTATTTCTATTATAAAAATATGAATAAATATTTTCAAAATAAAAATTTGATTAAAATAATTTTAAGAATAATATTATGTTTATTAAAAATTATTAAAATATATTTATTAAATTTTTTATTTCAATGTTATTAATTTTATGTTACAAATAATAAATTAGATTTATTATAAGTTTTATTAAATTTTTATAATTCTTACATTTATTAATATATTTTTAATAAAAATGTTATTATTAATATTAAATATTATTAAACATTATCTTGGTTAATCTTAAAAATTATTTAATGAATACATCATTTATTTTATCAAAAAATTATATAATATTTTGAATTCAAAATTTTAATATTTTAAATTAATCATATATATTTGAAATACTTATTATATTCTATGAAAAATAGATATAAGAATATTTTGGATAAAATATATGTAATTATAGTTTATCTTTTGTTGCAAATGAGATAAGTATAGTACATCTTTGAATTTTAAACTATATGAATGTGACCTTTTCCCAACAAATATTTTATAATTTAATTATTTTTTAAATAATTTATCCAAATAATAATGAAGTCATTCTTTTTAGGGTAGAAAAATGATGTCATGCATGAAAGCTGGCAGATTAAATGAGCTCAAAAGATAGGAATAGGCCCAAAAAAAAAACCTTTTCATGATGGGTCTGTGTGTGGCTCTCGGCCCACTCTGTCAATGATAAAGAGTAGTATTTAAAGAAAATTACATTTAAAGATTTAGATTTCATAAAATTTGTAATAAGTTATCTTAAAAATTAAAACTATTTCCAAGAATTTACCACTTTCCTTAAATTTAGTAATAATTTTCTTAAATTTTATAGTAAGTCTTCTAAAATTCAATAATAATTTTAGTATTTAAAAATAATTTTAATTTTTAAATTCCTTTATTATAAATTTTATAGAATTTAGATATTTAAATACAAATTTTCCTAATATTTAAAGTCTCTCCGTGAGTTTTGACTCTACAGAGAGATAAAATCTTTTGGTGTAAAACCAAGTGTTTTGGAGTGGTGTGCTGCACATTATTTTTTGAAATAAATTATGTAAAAAGTTAATAATATTAATTTGTATAACATCATTTTATGATAATAATAATAACTTATATAACACCAACTAAAATTTAACGTGTATTTTATGTGAATAGCTTAAATTTTCACTCTTAGAAAAAATGAATGTGTTGATAGTAAGGAACATTGAGAATATATCTTCATAACCACAGCAACAAAAAAATTAAAATATAAACGGGTGAGATGGAAGTATTATATAGTGTTCCAAAAGGACATCCCAAAATGAAGCTGGGGGCAACACAATGGAAATATGCAAATAGGAATAGGGTCTCTTATGGGCAATCTGACCCATGTGCATTACAGTGTCCTTTTGTTTTCTATTTTTTAATTTAACTAACTTTTGGAGTAGTTTGAGTGCGTCACCTACCCATGTCAATTAATATAGAAATTTATTGCATTAGATTAAAGGCATGCAAATGCCAGTCTTTCACCTCTAGTTTAGTATACAAAAAATCAGAAATAAAAATATATAATTTTATGTATGAAGAATAATCATTTTGCTCTTACTTTTAAAAAAAATTATAAAAAAGAATATATATTATTAAATAATAATTATAAAAATATACTAAAAAATATTTCTTTTTTTTTTCTTATAATTGGAGAAACCAATTTTGTCATTTTATAAAGCGTCTCCTTTACAACTTAAAAATCTGCATTTATTCGTATTCACATTTTCTTTTTTTGCACCAAAGGAATCTGAAATATGCAAGAAAAAAAATTAAAATAGGGGGGAGAGAGAGAGTTTCTTACAAAGGTCATCTCTATTGCATGATAATTCTTAGGACTTGTTTGGTTGTTGAAATAATTAGACATAAAAATAGAAATAAGAATGAAAATTAGAATGGACCTAGAAGGAATAGAATCATGTTAACCATAGTCACTCAATATATATGTATATATATTCTGAATATTATTCTTAAACGGCTGCTGATGTGATAATTATTTTTTTAATAGTGGGATCCATTAAATTTTGGTGGGATCCACTATTAATTATGTTTAATTTGATTTTAAAAGAAATAGACATTTTACTTTATTTTTATATTTGATTAGATAAAAATAATATAATAATAATAAATTGAGTAAGTGATAAATAACATGAAAAATAATAAATTTTTTTTGGGTGACAACAATAATAATAGTAGTAACAATAGCCAAGAAAATAATAATTCTAAGCCTATAGGTCCTTTTAGGGGTTTTTAATTCGTGTGTTTTGTTGGCAACAAAAATGATTGTCCATAAGGAATGTATTAATTTTTTTCTTTGGTAGAAGAATATATGGCAAGATAATGCAAAACAAAATAGCTATCAAATAAGTAAATGGGAGGGTGCATGGGAGACAAAGGCTAATAGTGAGGGTGCATAGGAGACAGAAAAAGTTTAGAAAAAAATAATAAATTGGATTGCTCACAGTTATTAAAGGACTTGACAAGATCAATCGACAAAGGAAAAGGGTTTGTCCGAAATGACTCAAAGTTTGAGAAGTAGTAATGATTTGTGCCATCACGCTATCCAATGACGAGAGAAGATAGGTAACAAGTAAAACGAAAATACCAGATTTAATTTTAATATTTAGATGAACGGATGTTACAAAACAGAGATATTTTGAAAAATGACAAATAGTCCATTACTGAAAACTTTTCCGAATGACATGTGAAAGACATAAAGAATTAATCAGTGACCTATTTGCAGCGTCTCGATGAATGTGAAAGTTTATAGATAATGCTCTTTTTTGAAGATTTCCAAGGGGAAATATTTTCGAGGACAGAGGTGGTTAGACTGAAAGAAGGCACAGAACAAAAGCATGCAGAAGCATCCAGAAGGCCAGAATCAAAGATTACTAAAGCGCTCGTATGTGAAGTGAAAGCTCACTGTCCCAGTTTTATGGCACAAGTGAGGTGAGAAACTTTATAGGATTTTTTTTTTTTAAATGACTTTGCATATTGGTAAAGTTGAGATAGAATAGTACTGATAACTCGGCAATAAATTCCCAGTTCATACAATCAACTGCATAGAGGAGATTGTCTTCATGTAAGAAATTCATAACCACAGCAACAAAAAAATTAAAATATAAACTATTTTATCGGGTGAGATGGAAGTATTATATAGTGTTCCATCCTCCTTTTTCAGCAATACACTCACCCTCCCGCGTTGCATGACATCACGCGGGTAAGCCTTTGTCTATCTGTGATTGTGAAGGAAAATAATATAAGCACACTTCCACTAGTCCAGTCCATGGACACCAATTGGAGGTAGCATGCAAAGACGCAAAAGCATTGGGGAAAAAGTAAAGGGACAATCCGAACTTAATAAAGATACTCCAAATCATATAATAACAAACCTCAAGTGCAAACGGAAGTTTAAGATAGCTGCAGCAATCACCAATTTCAGCACAAGTAGGATTTTCACATGCTTTGTTCCGTCCAATTCGCCTTCCTTTACGCACTGCCTTTTTTAAGAATTTATGTAAACAGGGTACAGCATAATCCTTTTATATTGGGTAATTCTCCATCCATATTCCTGATAGAAATACGTCAAGACCATGATTTAAATGGCTAAGATACACCCAGCTATATCTTTTGCATTCAAAACTGTAAAAATCAATCATAAATTGTAACAACCTTTCTTCTCCTTCCTAATTGCCAAGAAAATAAATTTAAATAAGGACAAATTCCCGATGCAATGCTTGAAAGCAAAATGGGCCTTAAAGATCAAGAACCAGTAACACTTAAAACAAAGTGATTGGCATTTCCGGGTGAAAAGATGAATAAAATGAAGCTCCCAGTCACCGATCCATTGATTCGTGACAGTGAGCTATAATTCGTTATAGCTGCTCATATGTTTCCACCCAATTGTTCTAAATGTCTAGTATTCTAAAATTTTATTTTCTATATTTCTTCCTTTTGAAGCTGTATTAACTTATCTAATTTCTTTTACAGTTATATCTTCTTCTTCTTCTTCTTTTTTAATAATTTCTCCTAATTAGTTATAGCTAAAATTTCTTCTTTAGATACAAGCCTAGATTCATGAATATTCATCACAAAAATAAATTCACATTTATTATCATTAAATAATGAATATGAATTATTTTCACTGAGATTTCATATAATACTGACTCATTATTATAAATATTTTCACCAAAACAAAATTTTAATTTATTTATATCTACAGTTTTAATTATTTTCTTAGAATCATTTTCTGTTTTAGGACAGCATAGAACTATATGATCTTTCTGGTTATAAATATAACACTACAAACCTTTTTCTTATATACCTTTTCTTTTTCTTCATATATTTGGGTTTTCTAAATTTTTTCCATTTATATTTTTCATTTTTTTGCCTTGGATTACTACAACCAAATTCCCAATCATTTTTTAGAATATTATAATAATATTTAGTTCCTAATTAATTTTTAAATTATTTAGTTGCTTTTGTCATCTATTACTTTTCGATATATATATATATATATATATATATCTAATCTTATTTCTTTAATTATCATAACCGTTGGATTTTTCCAAAAAAGTATTATAATTATTATTAGATATTTCACCTCATGATAGTGATAATTTATGGAAATATTGATTTAACCAAAATTTTGAATCTACATAATTTAACTGATGGTAATAATATTAGAATATTTTAGAGAACTAGTCTAATTCTCTAATATTACATAATTTTGATTTTGTGACAATATAATTAGTATCTGAATTAGAATTAATGTCATCTATAGATTCATAAAATCCTAATTTTATTATTTTCACTACCTTTTGAAGGATTTGTTCAAAAGATTGAAAATTATTTAATAACTCACTTTTTTGAATTTGTCCTATTATTAAAATTTTCCTTTTTTCTAAGAAATTACAAAGTATCTCCTTGTAATGTTTTTGCTATAAATTTAAGAATTTTTTTAATAATTTATTTTTGTAGTTAATTACTACCAAAGATAAAGGCTGTGCCCAATCATCAATAACTTTTTTATATTGATCATAAGAAACATTTTTCAAATCTAAATAGGTACTATTTACTGATACATTTTGTTTATTTAAATTGCTTCTCCTATAGTTTGTAATCGGAATTTCATCCTCATTTTATCTAATTTGTCTAAACAAACTACTATTTTTAGTATTGGCAAAGATTTCCTCAAACTCTATTTGAGTATAAGGTTTGATATCAAGATCAGTTTCTAAATCATCTTTTTCACCTATTTGATTTCTAATAATAAATTCTTCAAAAGCTAAATAAATATGAAAATGCTTTATTCCATTTTTTTATGGCTAATAATTCCTTTTCATAAATTATATAATTTATTTCATTTTGTTTGAATTTTCTTAAATTATATCCATATACTATTTTTTTGTCATCGACTTTAGCTTTTAATAATGCACCCTAGTATTCATTATTGGCATTAGTTTCTAAAATCAATTTATCTCTTGTTTTAAGAAAAGAAACTGGTGGTAAATTATTTTTTTTATTTTTTATTTTTCTTCACTATTTCTATGTCTTCAATTTTCCACTTAAATAGTTTATTCTTTTTAAATTTTTTCATTACTAGATAGGCTTTTTATAAAATTCATTCCATAATTAAATATTCATAAAAAACTTCATAATTTTTTCCATCAATCAATTCATCTGAAAAACTTTTTATTTTTGAGATAATATGATGTTGTAATTGTGTAACAAACTTTGTTAGTCTTAAACCTAAATACTCTATTTCTTTTCATTCTACTTCAATTTTTTTTTTTTTTGGATTAAGTATAATAGATGTTTCTACAAATTTATCACAAATCATTTTTAAGTTTTTTTTTATGATCTTTAATTATGTTAGAGAAAATCAAAATATCATATAAATATACTATATAAAAAATTTTATGCATCTTTATTTTTATGATTTTTTTTATTAGAGGTATTCAGATTTTTTATCCTTTATTTGTAAGACTTACATAATCATAATTTATTTTTAATGGATAATATTTTTTAAAAAAATTTTGTTCTTAACAAACAATCTCCATCCATGAAGAGAAAACATAACATTTTTGGTATAAGAAATTTGTTATCTCTTAACCAAATTGAAATATTATTAGTTTTATATTCTATGAGAGTTTTTCTTCCATTTATTGCACTTGTTATGATGGGTCTTTTTAACCTTTTTACATTTTTTAGAAGGCAAAACATTACCTTTACATACACTTGTGTGTAACACTTGCATCAATTAAGACATCTAATTGATATTGTTTATATTCTTTAAATTTAAATTTAGCCTAAACATAAATACAATATTTTTTATTTTGATGATGATAAAAAAGTATTTTTAAAAATTTTTCAATCTCAATTTTAGTATAGCTAACATATTAATGTTATCTTTTCTCTTATATTGAGTTGAGATTTTACAAGAAAAGTTTCAACCGGAAGAGTTTCTAGCAGGAAATATAGACATTTGAGAGTTTTTAAATTTGTTGTTACTTTCTTCTTGATTAGAAATATGAACTGGTATAAACCTAAGTAAAGAATTTTCTACCATGGTTCTATTGTCTTTTAAGTATAAATTTGATCCTGATGTGATCATTTCTATTAGTTTATGTTCCTATTTGTTAATAACATTCTTTAATAGTCATCCCAATGGTATTTCTAAATCCCTAATATCAATTAATCTTGATTGAATATCAGTATCAAATTCTTGTGGTTCAAAGATTTCAATTGTCTTACTATCTATCTTTTTGATAAATGATTTGGTTACATTGCTTAGTTCATGGATTGCTTTCTATTCTATAGTCAAATTATGACTATCTTCTTTTATCATAATATTTTTTATATAAATTCTCAATGTTACAGTGCTTTTTTACATTAAGATTGTAGTTGAAATGAAATAAATTATTTTTATTTTAAACCAACTTATTCCAATTACAAAGTTGGATTGGATTCCACCTATGACTGACTTAATTAGATTATTTACCCATTTTTTACCCATCATAATTGCTAAAATTATAGTATCTATCATTTGACAGAATAAAGTTGTTATTTCAACTTGAATAACTCTTACATGTGTATATCAAAGTTGAACATATTTTTTCCTAAACCTTTTTATTTTATTTTTGTTAAAGATTGGAATTTCTATAGTTCCATTTTGACAGTTTTTTACTATGGTATTTCCATAAATTATTCAAAATGCTTGGCATTTCAATTTTTCATTTTTGAAATTTTGTTTACTTCTTCTTTTTAAAGCTTTTTTTTAATCTATCTAACTAATTATTTTCTACAGTCATGTTTTCTTTTACAATTTCTCTTAATTTAGTTATAATTGAAATTTCTTCTTCAAGTATAGGCCAAAATTCATGAGTATTCATCATGAAAATAAATTCACATTCATTATCACCATATAATGAATTCGAATAACTTTCACTTATACTAGTAGCTTCATATAATACTAACTCGTTATCAGAAATATCTTCACTAAAATGAATTTTTAATTCATTTTTATTTAAGATTTTAATCATTTTCTTAATATCATTTCCTTTTTTTGGACACTATGAAACTATATGACCTTTCTCATTACAAATATAACATTTACAAATTTTTTTGGTTTTTGTGACCTTTTCTTTACATATCTCCCATGTGATTATTAGACCATACCAAAACAACAGAATGAGATCAATACACTTATTTATAATTTGATACATCTCCAAAATTTAGAATTACCAATAAAAAGAATTAGTGAAGCAAAAAGCATTGATATGAGTGAAGAACTTATAGTTGTCATGACAAGAGAAAATCAATCTGACAGTCTAGTAAGCCTAAATTCTCTTATGTGGAGAAATCTTGAATCAGTGTTAGAAGATTGACACATATACAAAAAAGTATTGTCAAAATTTTGTAGCAGAAGATAAAATTTGTACATAGCAGACAATTATCCTAAGAAGATAGATGCATGGCACAAACCAATGTAACACGTGTTTTTTATTCTCATAAAGCAAGCAGAAGGAGATAAGTTGCCATACAACATGTATATAAAGTTTGATAAATGAAATTTCCTTTTGAAAAACATGTCAAAAAGTATGGATAAATTGTACATAAAAGTGCCAAAATTGTATAGATTTTGAAAAGCCTTTAAGAAACTATATAGGCAAACTTTGGTTGTATTTGTTCTTTTGTTCTTTTGTGAATGGTACATGAATAGTGCTGAATAATGAATAGTGTTAAATTGTACAGGATAGTGCCAAGTTTGTTTTTTTGGTAATAGGATATCTATAAATACTTGTATTCTATTCAAGATTTATATCTAAAAAATATATGACAAACTTTATATGTAGAAGTTAATATTACTTTATTGAAAATCCTTGAGCTTCCATCTACTTTATATGTAAATTATTTTGCTGTAAGTTATAGCTGTGCCACTTTGATAAGAATTGGTATTAGAGTAGAATGTTGTATAGTGATATTTTTAGTTTTATTTGTGACAAGTTTGTAAGTTTTTTATCTATTTTTCTACTCTTATTTACTATTTAAGTTATTTGTCATTCATTTTTAGTAGTCTAAAATCCCATATGCTAGAGTGATAGTATCCACTATTACTACCTATTAGTGTGCTGTTTGTTGGCCATTTGTGTGCTGGCTTTATGAAGAGAAATTAGTAACTCAAGACAGTTTTAGAAACCATAGATTTGTCTAAGATGAATCAAGTAATTTATGTAGGAAATAAATACGGAAGAATGAGAAAAACTCTTATGAACATAGCCTACATATAGATAAAAAATTTACAAATAATCTTTCCACTATTAGTATTGGTATCAATACTATTATAGATATAACTACTAGATGGTTTAGAAATTTAGATTAAAAAAATAACCAAAACTCATAAAGAAGTAATTAGTTGTGTAGATGATATAGATAAAAAAAATTCTTCAATAAAAAACATTACTTAAGGAAGATAACTATATGTTATATTATGATAATAAAATATGTGTATTAGAAAAAAGATAAAAAACTCTAAAAAATAGTGATGAGTTTGATTATGCTTAATCTTTAATAGAATATTGGAAAAACAATATTTAAATATGAGTAATATTTAAAAAAAGAGAGTTTCTACTAAAAATAATTCAACACTTTTATAATCGAAACAAAGAATTATTTGAAAGTCATAATTATCATTATTTTCTTTAGTATGATACAACTGATGTATTTAGTGAAAAAGATAGTAAAAAAGTAAAGGTTATTGAGGAAAAGCAAAACTTTGACTTAAAGAAACTAGAACTATAGATGTTGAGTCTAAAAAAAAAAACAAAATCAGAAATGACTATAGAAGAAAGCACCTCTACAATACAAGAAATAAAATCAAAAGACACAAAAGAACAATCCTTTGTAAAAGACAAAGGTGAAAGAAAAATAGGTGAATAAGATGATCTGGAAACTAATTTTGAGATCAAACCTTATACTTGAATAAAGTATGAGAAAATATTTGTCAATAATAAAAATAGTAGTTCATCTAGACAAATTAGACAGAATAAGGATGAAATTTTAACTGCAAATAAGAGAATGAATAATTTAAATAAATAAAATATATCAATGAATAATACCTATTTAGATTTGAAAAATGTTCCCTATAATCAATACGAATAAGTTATTGATGATTGAGCACAATCTTTATCTCTGACAGTAATTAACTACAAAGATAAATGGTCAAAAGAAAAAATTTTTAATTTTATAATAAGAACATTGTAAAGAGATACTTTGCAATTTTTTAGAAAATAGGAAGATTCAATAATAGGACAAGCTTAAGGTTAGATGTAAATTTTCAATTTTAAAGATTTATGTGTAGTATATAATATAAGAAACAGTCTTATAAATTTTTTTGGAATAAGGTTGGATCAAGACAAAAGATTAGGGGCAGACGAGCTTCGAGCCAATCTTTTGGCCCTGTCAAGTTCAACCTAACATGAGGTATATATATAGATATATATATATATATATATATATAAACATATTTTATAAATTATAAATAACTAAAAATTCAAGGCCTCTACTAGAACTTTTCTCAATATATATATATATATATAATTTTTTGAAGATTTGGTTACTATATGTAATAACCCAAATTAAAATAATAATAGTAAAATAAATAATTAACTTAGAAAAAATTATTTTAAAGATAAATATAATATTTAGATAATTTTAAGGATAATTTTAGAGCTTTAAAATTATTTTAAAGAGCTATTTTGACATTTATCTTATACCCATTGAAATATTTTTATATCTTAAAATTTTAAAATAGGTCAACATAAAAATTTTAAATAATTGTGGGGTCTTTATTTTTACATTTAGATATGTGAGAATAATTCTCCATGAATCTTAAACAAATTATATTAGAAAAGCTTTGGGCGCTTTTTGTACTTTCTTCTTTTTCCCTTATAATATAATTTCTTACCTTCTTACTCCTACAGAAGTGGTGTACTCCCCCCTCCCCAAAAGTTCTCTTTCTTTTCTTTCTTTAATATTCTAAAGCTTCTTGTACACCTTCTTCCATGCCTCCTTTCATTTCTTTTTCTTTATTCTGTTGCTTTTGGTTGCTCCCCACGACAAAACGTTGTGCCGCTGTTTTGTAGGTGACCAAAAACTATCTTCAACGACGTGTTTTGGCTAGGTTGTGTGGGAAGGAAGCCATTGATGGTTAGCTTCCATATATATATATATATATATATATATATATATATATATATATATATATATATATATATATATATATATATATATATATATATATATATATATATATATATATATATATATATATATATATATTTCTTTTTCCTTCCACTTTCGTTCTTCCTTGTTCTTTCTTGTATTTGGGTTACTTCCTTCTTAGTTTTAGCTTCTATTTTTACTCCATTTTGATGCCAATAGTGACCTAAAACCTTAGTTGCAGGTTGTTTCTTCATTTTGGCCATGGAAAGCTTCTCAAATTAGGGCTTTTCAATTTAAATCATTAAGGTATAAATTGACATTTTCAACATGCTCATTTAAACTATTTAAAATATATTCTAAGCTCAAACTAAATTTTAAAAACTTAAATTGGATTGTGGCAATTAATTTGTGAAATCCAAAACTTAGGGTTTATAATGGTATTAGAAAATTTAAACTATAATTATTGGTTTAGGTGTTAGAGGGTGAAATTAATTATATTGAACATATTAGAAACTAATAGAGTAAGTAAAGTGATATTTTTATGTTCAATATAATTACATGTGATATTAAAGCTATCCTTTCAATTGGAGATTTTTTCAAATTTTAGGAATTTGGGACTTCTACAATTAACCCTTACAGTTGAGTGTGTAGATAGCAAAGTAGCATTTTCTTTTACTCCATGCTTTGTATTACTAGCCCATCTTCACATTTTATGATTTATCTTGTTTACATTGTCGGGGAAACAAATCTTGCATTTTAAACGTTATGTGGATCATAATATATGAGTGAAATTATATATATATATATATATATATATATACACACACACACACATAGTTATTATGTTGGATAGATGATGAATGACTTTTATTTATAATTTTATTATATAAATTTGTTGATTCATTGTTTCTATTTATATAAATTACTTCTTTTATTTAACCTAATTTTTACTTATTTATTTACCTGTCGATATTTAATTTATTTAAATGATTTCATTTCAAAATCATGGATGGGAATCTTATTAAAACCCCGTAATCGTTAGTAGGGGTAATAGCCACCTAATTAGAATAATGAATAATCACTGTGTAGCGGCAGCCAAAGATAACTATATTGGATATATCGTGAGATGCACACCATGTGACAGCATTCGGTGATGGTGGTGATATTGTAATACTGCATAATGGCATTAATGGTAGTATTAAATTCTATGTGGTGGCATTCAGGATTGTTTATAATTCTTTCTCGTGATACTCCTTTCAACTTATTTTCTTTAATTTTAAATTACGTTTTTGCTAGTAGCCTACAATATAATTTAATTATTGTCAATATATATATGTATTAATTAATTATTTGTCCAAGTAATTTATTGTGAAAAACTTTAAACCTATTTGTTTTTCCTTCCACTTATTTTATTATCTATGCATTCACTAAGCTAGTGGTGGTAGGCTTACTTCTTTCCTTTGTCATATTTCAGATCAGCATAAACTAGATTGAGATGCTCTGAAATCTACGTGCCACCCAAACACATATGGTAGGATATTTTAGTCAGTTGGGTTGTGTAGGGACTCCAAGACATATAGGCTACTAAGTGTTATATTATTGAGTTATATTGATGTTATACTTCTTTATAGACTATATAATGACCATTGTAATGGCATTTGATTATATTTTGAAAAAATTATGTACTATACTATATTGTGGCAAGAATTCAAAAGTATAAAATACTAGTAAATTTTTTAAATGAAATGTATTGGGCTGTGTTAAATTTGCAAGATTGAGGTATCTAATTTTTAGGGGAGGTACTATTAGATTTTTGGCAATCTCTAATAATTTGTATGTATGTTTATATAAAAATATGAATATTGAATGAGTTGTCAGGCTTACTAGACTGAGCCAATCTTGCTTGGCCTAGTCTAGGTATTAGTCATGACTCGAAGTTTGGGTCGAAACACTATATTTGTAGTTTTTTCTTATTTTCTTATTTGAACTTTTTTTTTTTCATGTCTATTATATAAATTTTGAAAAAACATATAAAAAAATAGTTATGTATCCAAAATAATTGAGCCAATAGAAAGATATGAACTCTCAAAGTTTTAAATTTTTCTTTTTTTAAAAACCCTTTTGTCTTGATTTGGCCCAATTAACCCAGTCAAATTTGGGTCTGGTCAAGCCTCGGGACAACAATTATGTCTCGAGTTTAAATTAGGTTTAGACTCGAGTTGAGACAATTCTTAACCTATCTTGATTGATGCACACCCCTATGCATTGCGTTGTGTTTATTGTTTAGTCGATTTGGTGCTTGTAATTGCACATATCTTATTAACAAAGGGATACAATCATACAAATACTTAGAAGTCTTATAATATAATCAAAAAAATTTATGTGGACTTTATAGAATTAGAAGAAAAATAAATTAGTTAAATATTAATTTAATTTTCATTACAGTGCCCTTACATTGGTTAAGTTTGAGGTTAAGATTATATGTTTTTTTTAAAAAAAGTATATTAAGGAATCTGAGCCTTCTGCTTTATCTATATTTTTACCTCATTATGGGTTACTGCCGAGTGACAAATTAAAATTATTCTTGGATTTGCACTTTAAACTTTTGGACAATTTGCTTCTTTTATGGTAGCAAACGAAAACATAATATGTATTAACATCATCTATTGCCATTGCTTTTCAAAACCTTTGTTTATCTATTTTTAAATTAACCAAATATAAAACAAATAAATTACACTGTAGCAAGCTAGTTTTATAAAATTTAGAGTATATTACATTCCTTTTCTTTAAAATATATCTAGATTATACAGTTATATCATCTATTATAAAATAATTATTTTAAAAACAATTAAAAAGATATATTGTACTTTAATTCAATTTTATACTTCTTTCATTAAACTAATAATATCTATTAACCTTTAAACATATTTGGTGCTTTTTTGTAAAAAATAAAAAATAAAATAAAATAAAAGATTGGTGACAAGTGGCAATATGAAGACATTGGGTGCACTTATTTTTATGTTTTTCTTATTTTCTTTTGTTATATTGTTGACTTTTGTTGTTATTATTGGATTAAGATAAATTGTTAGGCATCTTCTGAGAAATATTTTTAAACTATTCGTTGGTATATTTTGAAAAGAAAAAGGAACAAGATGTAATTTAGACTTGTGAAACTTACCTTAAAATTTGTGTACGTAATCTTGCAACGTGAACACATTGAAGCAAATAATAAAAGCCTATTCCTCGAGGAGAAAGCAATCTCCATTAAACAAAGAATAATGGATATAGATCTTTCTTAAAAAACTCAAAACCTTTTGGCTTGTAGTCATGCTGAAAGTCGAGAATGAATTCCTATTCCCTTGAACCAGTACCATGCATCTTCAAGGAAAGCATAAAGAAACAAGCACTTATAAATACTAACTATTCTGATACTGGCCTTGTCATGGGAAACATTCAAGATTTCTAATCTTATTGCTATAACTTGTTTTACCGTGGATATCAAAGATGCTCTCTCTCTCTCTCTCTCTCTCTCTCGGAGTTCCTATTTAAAAGTATGTTTGCATGTGTGTCTAGAAGGCCTCTTCTCCCTAATTTTGTGTTTACTACTTATATGCAGACATTTCACGATTTGTATTAGACACTCCACCAGCTCATTATCTATTGAAAATCTAGTCATTTTCACTTCTCACAAAGAATTCAATAGAGAGATATGAATTAGGGGAATTTGAAGCTGGAGGTTGTAAGTGGTATGAATTCTTAAGTACAATAATATTATTCATGATACTAGTTACAGGATGATATACAGAGAATGATGCATCTTAGACTCTTAGTAACCATAATACGATGATAATATTAATTTTCCTTCAAAGTGCTTGAGCTTGCTAAACTTATGCACTTACAGGACATTGGTTCTGTATCCAAGTGGAAACAAGAGCAAGAATGTGAAGGACCATACTTCATTATACTTAGCATTGCAAGGGACAAGTTCATTTCCTTTTTATTGGGAAATCCATGTTAAAATTCAATTTTTTTTGCTTGATCAGAACAAGGACAACTGTTTGGTAATGGAAGGTATTTCTCCTTTCTATTGCTTCCTTTTCTTTCTTTAATTTATCATATAACATGGTGGAATGTGCTCCAAATCATTCCATCCAAAATGATCTTTTATTTTGGTGTCATTGCATTTGATAGATGGCTTAGCAACGGAAAAGAGATTTTACAAAAGGAGGGTTGAATGGGGATATGATGAATTTATTCCGCTCAAAACCTTCAATGATGGCTCTAATGGATATCTTCTAAATGATACGTGTGAATTTGGAGTAGAGGTATTTGTTTGCAAAGAAAGGATCCCTGAGAAAGGAGAGTCTTTGGTAATGATAAAGGATGTTGTTCCATACAAGTATACCTGGCAAATTAACAAGTTCTCAGAGTTGAATGTAGAATGTTATGACTCACAACCGTTCAATGTTGGAAACTACAAATGGTATACAAAATGAATCATTTTCATATCTCATTTCTAGTTGAATACATAACTAATTTATAGTTTTGAACTATTGAATTCGATCCAGGAAGATACAACTATATCCCAAAGGCAAAGACACTGGATTGCAAAAATACTTTCATTGTACGTGGCCTTATTTAACCTTACAAATCTCCACCCCAGTTCCAAAATATACACAAACATAATATTATGCATCCTTGACCAAAAAGATGTTCGGCATCAACTTGGGAAAGGTAAAGCATACCTTTTAACGAAAAATTGATAGGATTGAACGCAGGCAATATTACTAGTAGTTTGAATCCAATAAAGGAACATAAATAGAATTGATTCAATAATCGTCAAAGTTTTGTTCTATTCTTGCAGCTAATTTTTGGTTCAGTGCTTCAAACCATCAACATGTGCATCCAAATTTATGTTGCTCAGTACTTTCATTAATCAATACTTGGGCTATTTGATTAAGGACAGTTGCTTCATGGAAGCCGAGGTAACAATCCTCGGAGTAGTTGATGCACTAATGTGCAAGACTTGGATGTATAAATAGAATCTTCCTCTTAATGGATGTGATAAGTTTCAGTGCATATATGTACACTCAGTTTAAGTAATAATAAATATGTTGCAAAGTAAAGTAACTTTCTAATCATGACAAAAATACACAAATTACATATCCTAAAAGGGGTCAACGACCAAAAGATTAGTTTAGCCAAATGTTTTCTCACAGCTATAATACATACACGGAACTCCATCATTGTCATTGTAAGATTCATAAACAGAGTCCATTCAACTTGCTACAAATGAAAGTAATATTCATAGATAAAATAGATTAGCTAAGTAAAATAAGAGAAGATGATTCACTATTGCAAGATTTGATCTTACCAATTTAAGGTAATGTGTTTTTGACAAAAATAAATGGAGCTTTTCTAGGAGTCAAATGTAGCCTCCTACTTAAAATGTATAAAAATTGCCCAGTAGACATGTCTCAAGGAACTAAATATCTAAAATAGTAAAAGTACGGGAAGAAATCAAATCCTTCAGGACAATATAGTGCTTAGACTTATTAATGATGTAGTAGCTATAAGTTGTCTCCATTGCCAGTTTTAACTTACTCGTTACGGGCATTGTCATTACAAAAGATGTAAAGGATTCATGCAAATTAGAAAAGCAATACAGAAAGAATAGGCAAAAAATCCATAAAGATCATTCAGAAAAGTAGAAAGGGAGCTATCACGGACAATTTCAAATTATTATATTAATCTAAAATATTTACAAATGAACTGAATTAAGACTTGAAACCACGACACTAAATCAGAGATTTTATCTACCCTAGGTAATACGATTGAGACGTGGAACTGTGCAAAATGCAAATAAATCATTGAAATAAAGTGTTGGAACTTAAATTTAAGTGATTGTTAACTATAACATATGTAACTAAAACTTATTTCTTCTTATCCAATTCAAGCAAGTTGGTTCTGGAATATTTCTCAGCGATGACCTGCAATGCATCATGTATAAACAAAAAGGCGTGAAACAACATAGTTACTCCATTTAATGTCGGAGGGAAAGGTCTATAGACTTGACAGTTCCATTTATGCCCTTTTGATAATTATCAATTATACAATGCCCTCTAAAAATTGAACAAAAATTGAAGAAATTAAGCCAAATCTTACAAGAACTCGATCCGGGCATTTTCATTATAATACTTTGTGACTCTTTTCGTCGTTCGTCTTGTTGCCATTAACTTTGTCCGTTCAAAAAATAAATAAATTAAATTACTTTTTTTTAGGAGACATTGATAATATTTGACCTTTATTTCTATTATAGAATTATGAATAAATATTTTTAAATAAAAATTTGATTAAAATAATTCTAAGAATAATATTATTTTTATTAAACAATTATTAAAATATATTTATTAAAAATTTTATTTCAATATTATTAATTATTTGCTACAAATAATAAATTAAATTTATAGAAGTTTTATTAAATTTTTATAATCCTTACATTTATTAATATATTTTTAAGAGACATGTTATTATTAATATTAAATATTATTAAACATTATCTTGGTTAATCTTAAAAATTATTTAAAGAATACGTCATTTATTTTATCAAAAAATTATATAATATTTTAAATTCAAAAATTTACTATTTTAAATTAATCATATATATTTGAAATACTTATTATATTATATGAAAAATAGATATAAGAATATTTTGGATAAAATACATGTAATTATAATCTATGTTTTGTTGCAAATGAGATAAGTATAGTACATCTTTTAATTTTAAACTATATGAATGTGACCTTTTCCTAACAAAGATTTTATGATTTAATTATCTTTTTTTTAATAATTTATCCAAATAATAATGAAGTCAATTTTTTTGGGGGAGAAAAAATGATGTCATGCATGAAAAGCTGGCAGATTAACTAAGCTCAAAAGACGGGAATAGGCAAAAAAAAAAACCTTTTCATGATGGGCTTGTGCATGGCTCTCAGCCCATTCTGTCAATGATAATGAGTAGTATTTAAAGAAAATTACATTTAAAGATTTAGATTTTATAAAATTTGTAATAAATTATCTTAAAAATTAAAATTATTTCTAAGAATTTACCACTTTCCTTAAATTTAGTAATAATTTTCTTAAATTTAATAGTAAGTCTTCTAAAATTCAACAATAATTTTAGTATTTAAAAATAATTTTAATCTTTAAATTCCTTTATTATAAATTTTATAGAATTTAGATATTTAAATACAAATTTTTCTAATATTTAAAGTCTCTCCGTGAGTTTTGACTCTACAGAGAGATAAAACCTTTTGGTGTAAAACCAAGTGTTTTGGAGTGGTGTGCTGCACATTATTTTTTGAAATAAATTATGTAAAAAGTTAATAATATTAATTTGTATAACATCATTTTATGATAATAATAATAACTTATATAACACCAACTAAAATTTAACGTGTATTTTATGTGAATAGCTTAAATTTTCACTCTTAGAAAAAATGAATGTGTTGATAGTGAGGAACATTGAGAATATATCCAAAGGACATCCCAAAATGAACGCTGGGGGCAACACGATGGAAATATGCAAATAGGAATAGGGTCTCTTATGGGCAATCTGACCCATGTGCATTACAGTGTCCTTTTGTTTTCTATTTTTTAATTTAA
Organism: Erythrophleum fordii; assembly: GCA_032878935.1. Taxonomy (NCBI): domain Eukaryota; kingdom Viridiplantae; phylum Streptophyta; class Magnoliopsida; order Fabales; family Fabaceae; genus Erythrophleum; species Erythrophleum fordii. The sequence continues at coordinate 49,173,153 of JAVQMF010000054.1, forward strand.
CTAACTTTTGGAGTAGTTTGAGTGTGTCAATTAATATAGAAATTTATTGCATTAGATTAGAAGCAAGGAAAGCCCAGTCTTTCACCTCTAGTTTAGTATACAAAACATTATAAATAAATAAAAATTAATTTTTTGTATAAAGAATAATCATTTTACTCTTACTTTAAACAAATTATAAAAAAGAATAGATATTGTTAAATAATAATTATAAAAATATACTAAAAATTATTTCTTTTTTTTTTTCCTTATAATTGGACAAACCAATTTTGTCATTTTATAAAGGTTCTCCTTTACAACTTAAAATATATCTAAATTATACAATCATCTCATCTATTATAAAAAAATTATTTTAAAAGCAATTAAAAAATATATTGTACTTTAATTCAATTTTATGCTTGGTTCTTTAAACTAATAATCTCCATTAACCTTTAAACATATTTGGTGCCTTTTTTTGTAAAAAAATAAAATAAAAGATTGGTGACAAGTGGCAATAAGAAGACATTGGGTGCATCTATTTTTATGCCTTTCTTATTTTCTTTTGTTATATTATTGACCTTTGTAGTTACTATTGGATTAAGAAGATAAATTGTTAAGCATCTTCTAAGAAATATTTTTAAACTATTCATTGGTATATTTTGAAAAGAAAAAGAAAAAAGGTGTAATTTAGACTTGTGTAATTTACCTTAAAATTTGTATACGTAGTCTTGTAACGTGAACACATTAAAGCAAAGAATAAAAGCTTATTCCTTGAGGAGAAAGCAATCTCCATTAAACAAAGAATAATGCATATAGATCTTTCTTAAAAAATTCATAGAACCTTTTTGCTTGTAGTCATGTTGAAAGTCGAGAATGAATTCTTATTCCCTTAAACCAGTACCATGCATCTTCAAGGAAAGCATAAAGAAACAAGCACTTATAAATAAGAACTATTCTCATAATGGCCTTGTCACGGGAAACATTCAAGATTTCTAGTCTTATTACTATAGCTTCTTTCACCATGGATATCAAGATGCTCTCTCTCTCTCTCTCTCTCTCTCTCTCTCTCTCTCTCTCGTAGTTCCTATTTATGAGTATGTTTGCATGGGTCTCTGGAAAGCCTTTTTTCCTTAATTTTGTGTTTACTACTTATATGCAGGCATTTCACGATTTGTATTAGACACTCCACCAGCTCATTATTTATTGAAAATCCAGTCATTTTCACTTCTTACAAAAAATTCAATAGAGAGATATGAATCAGGGGAGTTTGAAGCTGGAGGCTGTAAGTGGTATGAATTCTTAAGTATAATAATATCATTCATGATACCAGTTACAGGATGATATACAGAGAATGATGCATCTTAGACTCTTAGTAACCATAATACGATGATAATATTAATTTTCCTTCAAAGTGCTTGAGCTTGCTAAACTTATGCGCTTACAGGAAATTGGTTATGTTTCCAAATGGAAATAAGAGCAAGAATGTGAAGGACCATATTTCATTATACTTAGCATTGCAAGGGGCAAGTTCATTTCCTTGTTGTTGGGAAATCCATGTCAAAATTCGATTTTTTTTGCTTGATCAGAACAAGGACAACTATTTGGTAGTGGAAGGTATTTCTCCTTTCTATTGCTTCTCTTTCTTTCTTTAATTTATCATATAACATGGTGGAATGTGCTCCAAATCCTTCCCTCCAAAATGATCTTTTTTTTTTTGTCATTGCATTTGATAGATGGCTTAGCAAGGGAAAAGAGATTTTACAAAAAGAAGGTTGAATGGGGATATGATGAATTTATTCCCCTCAAAACCTTCAATGATGGCTCTAAGGGATATCTTCTAAATGATACGTGTGAATTTGGAGTAGAGGTATTTGTTTGCAAAGAAAGGATCCCTGAGAAAGGAGAGTCTTTGGTAATGATAAAGGATGTTGTTCCATACAAGTATACCTGGAAAATTAACAAGTTCTCAGAGTTGAATGTAGAATGTTATGACTCACAACTGTTCAATGTTGGAAACTACCAATGGTATACAAAATGAATCATTTTCATATCTCATATCCAATTGAATACATGACTAATTTATAGTTTTGAACTATTGATTTTGATCCAGGAAGATACAACTATATCCCAAAGGCAAAGACACTAGATTGCAAAAATACCTTTCTCTGTACGTGGCTTTAGTTGACCCTATAAATCTCCACCCCGGTTCCAAAATATACATAAACATAATATTACGCATCCTTGACCAAAAGGATGTTCGGCATCAACTTGGGAAAGGTAAAGCATACCTTTTAATGAAAAATTGATAGGATTGAACGCAAGCAATATTACTAGTAGTTTGAATCCAATAAAGGAACATAAATAGAATTGATTCAATAATCGTCAAAGTTTTGTTCTATTCTTGCAGCTAATTTTTGGTTTAGTGCCTCAAACCATCAACATGGTGCATCCAAATTTATGTTGCTCAGTACTTTCGTCAATCAATACTTGGGCTATCTGATTAAGGACAGTTGCTTCGTGGAAGCCGAGGTAACAATCCTCGGAGTAGTTGATGCACTAACCTGAGTTTGTGCAAGACTTGGATGTATAAATAGAATCTTCCTCTTAATGGAAGTGATAAGTTTTAGTGTATATATGTACACTCTGTTCAAGTAACAATAAATATGTTGCAAAGTGATACAAGTTGATTATCTACTAAAGCAACTTTCTAATCATGACAAAAATACACAAATTACATATCCTAAAAGGGGTCAACGAACAAAAGATTAGTTTAGCCAAGTGTTTTCTCACTGCTGTAATGCATACACAGAACTCCATCATTGTCATTGTAAGATACATAAACAGAGTCCATTCGACTATTTATAAATGAAAGTTTTAGTCCTAGATAAAATAGATTAGCTAAGTAAAATAAGAAAAGATGATTCACTATTGCAAGATTTGATGAAATGTGCATTTACCAATCTAAGGTAATATGTTTTTCACAAAAATAAATGGAGCTTTTGTAGGAGTCAAATGTAGTCTCCTACTTAAAATGTATAAAAATTGCCCAGTAGACATGTCTCAAGAAACCAAATATCTAAAATAGTAAAAGTACGAGAAGAAATTAGATCCTCCAGGACAATATAGTGCTTAGACTTATTAATCATCTAGTAGTTATAAGTTGTCTCCATTACCAGTTTTGACTTACTCGTTATGGGCATTGTCATTATAAAAGATGTATGGGATTCATGCAAATTAGAAAAGCAATACAGAAAGTATAGGTAAAAATCCACAAAGATCATCCAGAAAAGCAAAAAGGGAGCTATCACGGATAATTTCAAATTATTCTATTAATCTAAAATATTTACAAATGAACTGAATTAAAACTTGAAACCACGACACTAAATAAGAGATTTTATCTACCTTAGGTAATATGATTGAGACGTGGGACTATGCAAAATGCAAATAAATCATTGAAATAGTAAATCTTTTAATTTTAAACTATATGAATGTGACCTTTTCCCAACAAAGATTTTATAATTTCATTATCTTTCTTTTTTTAATAATTTATCCAAATAATAATGAAGTTAAATTTTAGGGTAGAAAAAATGATGTCATGCATGAAAAGTTGGCAGATTAACTGAGCTCAAAAGACAGGAATAGGCCAAAAAAAAAATCTTTTCATGATGGACCTGTGCGTGGCTCTTGCCCCATTCTGTCAATGATAATGAGTAGTATTTAAAGAAAATTACATTTAAAGATTTGGATTTTATAAAATTTATAATAAATTATCTTAAAAATTAAAATTATTTCTAAGAATTTACTACTTTCCTAAAATTTTGTAATAATCTTCTTAAATTTAATAGTAAGTATTCTAAAATTCAATAATCATTTTAGTATTTAAAAATAATTTTAATTTTTAAATTTATTTATTATACATTTATAAAATTTAGATATTTAAATACAATTTTCCTTAATATTTAAAGTCTCTCAATGACTTTTGACTTTACAGAGATAAAAAATTTTTTGGTGTAAAACCTAGTGTTTTGGATAAAGGTGTTCATTGGGCCATTAGCCCCCAGAGGCCCACCTTAACCCAACTTAATTGGGTCAGGCTAAATCGGGCTAAAAATCTAAATGGACAGATATTTCAACAAAACTATATAGGGTCGAGTCGAGTCACAGGTAAAGACATGTTCAACTCAACCTACCCTATTAGTTACTTTTTTTTTTAGTTATTAATATCTTATCATCTTATATATTTATTTTTACTTTTATTTTTATTTCATCTAATTTTCTCTGCATGCTACAACTTTCATTACTTACCTAAATTCTTATTATTTCTTAATTGTTTTCATAATTGATGTACATATTTACTGACATTTCTTTTGTTGAATAATAAAAATACACATGTTTACCTAAAACTAATTATATTAGTATAGCTTATATTTTGCTTGATAATACTAAGCTATTTTTTTATTATTGATAAAAAAATGAGGGTTCTAAAAGTCCATTGTTTTGAAGTATACACCTATGAGTTTACACAAAAATATTTTTATATTACAAGTATCAATTTATAAAAATAAAAAAAAAAACCCAGTTAGTCTTAACCTAATATAAAATCGGGCTAATTTGGGTTAGGCTTGGATAGGCCACAGACATAATAATAAACCCGATATCGGACATACTAGATGTCTGGCTTGACCTTGCCTATGAATAGTCTTAGTTTTGGAGTGGTGTGTCGCATGTTATTTTTTGAAATAACTTAGTAAAAAATTAATAATATTAATTTGTATAACATCATTTGATAATAATAATAAGAACTTATATAACACCAACTAAAATTTAATGCATATTTTCTATGAATAGCTCAATTTTTCACTTTTAATAAAAATGAATGTGTTGATAGTGAGAAAAATTGAGAATACATCCAAAGGACATCCAAGATGAATGCTAGGGGCAACATGATGGAAATATGCATATAGGAATAGGGTCCTCTTATGGGCGGTCCAACCCATGTGCATTACAGCATCCTTTTGTTTTCTATTTTGTAATTTAATTAACTTTTGGAGTAGTTTGAGTGCGTCACCTACCCATGTCAATTAATATGGAAATTTATTGCATTAGATTAGAGGCATGATAATTCTTAGGCCTTGTTTGGTTGTTGAAATAATTAGGCATAAAAATAGAAATTAAAATTAAAATTAAAATAGACCTAAAAGGAATAGAATCATGTGAACCATAGTCGCTCAATATATATATATATATATATATATATATGTGTAAGGTTCTGAATATTATTCTTAAACTGTAGTAGATGTGACAATTATTTTTTTATAGTGGGATCCACTATTAATTACGTTTAATTTGATATTAAAAGAAATGAACATTTCATTTTATATTTATATTTGATTAGATAAAAATAATATAATAATAATAAATTAAGTAAGTGACCATAATATTTATAGTATAAAAAATAATAAATTATATATTTTTAGATGACAACGATAATAATAGTAGTAGCAATAGCCAAGAATATAATAATTCTAAGCCTATAGGTCCTTTTAGGGGTTTTTAGTTTGTGTGTTTTGTTGGCAACAAAAATGATTGTCCATAGGGAATGTATTAATTTTTTTGGTTGGTAGAAGAGTATATGGCAAGATAATGCAAAACAAACTAGCTATCAAATAAGTAAACGGGAGGGTGCACAGGAGACAAAGGGTAATGGTGAGGTCTCAATGTGATGCGCAGTGTTAGGCATAGAGCACGAAGAAGGGACACTATACAAATAATTGAACATGTGCATGAAGGGAAGGAAGTCTAGTTTTGTGAATTTGGATCTCTACTCGCATCCTTACTCACTCAGTCTTATATTGTACAAGAGGCAATAGTTTACTCTCTACTTTATATATGTATTTAGCATATCATACTTACTTCAAATTACATTATTTGAATACTACATATATTTTCTCCATATTTTACTTCAATGTTCGCTGATATCTCCTCAAAAAATATGCTTAAAGCTAATTAAACTCTTGCTAAAGACAAAGTCACAAAGTCCTAAGTTGTTTGTGCTGAACAATATGAAGGAAGGAACCAAAAAATATGTACTTGAAACAAACATTAATATATATAAAATTTTAAGGAAATTATAGTATTGTGTAAGAAATTCATATACAATCATTTATATCTTTCTATTAAGATGTCAAATTAAAATATTATACGTATATGATTTTTTTTAATAACAATATAACAAGTATATATTTTTTCAATTAAATCCTATAACTGTTAGGTTATAACAGAAGAATAATATATTTGTTATATATTGGTTAATAAATTAAATGATAAAAATATAAAAAATTGTACATAAATAAATATATCATTACAAATAACAACAAATATATACAAAGTACGTACGTATGATTTTTTTTTTCTTTTTTAAAGAGAACGATTACATATAAATCTATTCCTAATTGTAACACATAGTTACACATACCCCAAAAAAAAAAAAGAGTTACACCCAAATTTAGTGCTAATATTATAGACTTATGATAAGAAAGCGATTACCTCTAAATTATAGCACGTAGGTCCGCCTAGGGACGAGCCAGTAATAACAAAATAAGGGCTGCGATTGTCTTATCGAATTAGATATATATTTTAATCTTCAAACAATCAAATCATATATGCGCATTTATATATATAAATTTAAGAACCACCCTCCAAAAACATATACGTAAGTATTGTATATAATATATTTTTCTTGAAAATTTTAATTTATCCTTTTTAAAATATGTAACCTATGTTTTAATTTACTTTTTAAAATTTTGCCACTCATATCTCATATTATTTTTTCCTGATTGTGTCCGTGATCCACCCCTCGCTTGTGTTTGACGGAGACCAAGTTAATTCGCGGTAAACGTGTGGATCACGATGCCATGTTCAGCAAGCATATCAGTTACCGCGCAGGGTGTCGTCTACCTAGATTTTTCCTCCAATTTCACTGCCTTAGCCGTTACGGTGAAAAAAAAAAAAAAGCTCATCTGGAAAGACGGTCGTAATTTGTAAAGTTGTACGGCACCGAACAGAATGTCGTCTATCAGATAGTTTCTTTCATTCCACTTCTCGTTTTCCTTCTCTCCCCCCTCACCTTTAAAAAAGATAGACTGTCTTGGCTTAAAATAAAATCCCACCATTGTTGGATGTCTTTGACCTTTTACGTTTGACAAACCAAGAAAAGAATGCTTTAATCCTACTTGACTGATGTCAGTTTATTGTCTCTGACGGTGAATGTAAATCATAATAATTAGAGAAATTCGCCTGTTTCATTTCATGGGTGGTTGGTTGCCGATAATAATGTGACACCATAATTCACCTACCCTCAAAATCTTAAGTTGGTCATGGTTGGTGGCAAACTTTATGACCGTTTCGTAAATACAAAATTATGTATAAAATTAAATAATTCGAAAAATAAATAAATTTGATAAAAAATAATTTTTATGTTTTTATTTTCAAAGAATAAAAATAATAAAAAATTTAAATAATAATTCTAAAAATATAATAAATAAAAAAATTCCTTTCCTTCTAAATATTAAACGAATTATTTGATTTATTGAGCTTCCTTTCAAAACTTCATCTTTGACGAGATTTTATATAATGGCTGTCTCCATCTGTTTAAGCAATATGATGACGTTGCAGCTTGGTTTGCTGAATGATACCGAATTCTAACAGAGTGTAGTAATACCTAATAATCTGACTTGTTATTATTTTTAAGAATTAAAACTATCCTTTTATTTCTTATTTTATTGATGATAGAAACTAAAATATAATCAAAACAAATCAGAGTTAAGTAGATTAGTGAGTCAAAACCAGAATGCCAATAAGAAGGTGGCCGCCAAGTATTCATCAAGTCAAACTTAAACTGGTCTAATGTGTACTTAAGAATATTATAACAAATTTTAATTATATGATTTTTTTTTCCCAAATTCATCTTCCACCGAATAGAAATATGATGTGAATAAATAAATCAATTGAAGTCCGTGTGGGTGTTGCAGAATTGTATATTACCCGCGGTATACGCAAAATTATCTCCCCCACCGACTCCTTCGTAATCCACGGACGGATAAGATCAATCTGCGAAGGCCAATCTCAGCCGTCCATGCGAATCGCGTGTGGAAGTGGACGAATCTAACCCAGCTTTTGCAAGTTGGGAGATTCTGCGTGTCTGAGAGCCCTCGATGCTTGCCCTATAAATGCCCATCCCAATGTTTCTTTAGGACTCGCAGAGCTTAAGCAGCCCCAGGAGGACCGTTCTGTTCAAGCAGTCTCCAAATATCTCTTCTGGGGCTTTCTTCTTCACGTCTCTCCGTTGCTTCTACCACGCAAGGTAGTTTGCTTTCTCTCCTAGATTTTAGTGGACGAACTCTTATTCTCTCATGCTTCCAAGTGTTCTTTGTCTGTAATGTGAAGCTTGCTGTTAATTCTTGTTACGGATCTTAAGATTCACTTTAGGATTTTGCAATTATGGGTTGCATCATTATGATTTTTCTTAAGCGTGGTCGATTTTAGCTTTTCAAAGCGATTTTATGCCAATGAATTTGTATTAGTTGTCTTTCGGTCTGTTAATCGAAATTTGATCTCTATTTCGTGAACTAGTTACTTTACAAAGATGTTAATTGTGGAGAAATTTGCTTTAGGCTCTCAGATCTGGCCAAATATTTATGTTAATTGTGGTTTCTCGTAGCGTGTTAAAATTTGGGGCAAAATATGGATCTTTCTTCTTGTGGTTTTGATTTGTCATCGAGCGTGGTGTTCTGTCACGAAGAGTGAGGTTGTTTTTTGGCGAATTCATGGTAGAATAACTTTTGTGCTAGACTGCTGGTAGATTTGGCAAATGGGTGGTGACCTTTGACGATTTGACCTCTGCTGAAGTTGCATTTTGCGATTGGAATTTTCTTTTTTAGTTGAATTCAGAGCCGTACTTTGAAAATGGGACTGCTGTAGGATTTTGTTTGTTAATTTTTAGTAGAAACTACATTGAAGTATTCAGATTTTGCAAAATTTATAGTAAAAAATTTTAAAAATTGAAATTACATTTAAAGACCAAAATTATTATTGAAATTTAAGGGGTTTAATAAAATGATAATGTGAGTAATTTTCATAATTATTTTTTAAAAATTTGATAATAACTTTTTTAAAATTTAGTATTAAGTGATAGTAATTTTGGATTTTTAGAATAATTTTAATTTTAAAAAATTGTTATTATAAATTTTACAATATTTCGGTCTTTAAATATAATTTTTCCTAATTTTGATGCATGTCTGCGATTTGCCTTGTCTGAATATTTGTGCTAATATTTCTTCTCTTTTCTGTTGGACGTAATTCTGCAGCTACAAGGATGGAGACTTTTCTCTTCACCTCTGAATCAGTGAACGAGGGACACCCAGACAAGCTCTGTGACCAGATCTCCGATGCCGTGCTCGATGCCTGCCTGGAACAGGATCCAGATAGCAAGGTTGCCTGTGAAACTTGCACTAAGACCAACATGGTTATGGTCTTTGGAGAGATCACTACCAAAGCCAATGTGGACTATGAGAAAATTGTTCGTAACACGTGCAGGAACATTGGGTTTGTGTCGGATGATGTGGGTCTTGATGCTGACAACTGCAAGGTCCTCGTCAACATTGAGCAGCAGAGTCCTGACATTGCTCAGGGTGTGCATGGCCATCTTAGCAAAAGACCCGAGGAAATTGGTGCCGGTGACCAGGGTCACATGTTCGGCTATGCTACTGATGAGACCCCTGAATTGATGCCCTTGAGCCATGTTCTTGCAACCAAGCTCGGTGCTCGTCTAACTGAGGTGCGCAAGAATGGAACCTGCCCCTGGTTGAGGCCCGATGGCAAGACCCAAGTCACCGTTGAGTATTACAATGACAAGGGTGCCATGGTTCCCATTCGTGTCCACACTGTACTTATCTCTACCCAGCACGATGAGACTGTGACTAACGATGAAATAGCAGCTGATCTCAAAGAGCACGTCATCAAGCCTGTGATTCCTGAGAAGTACCTTGATGAGAAGACCATTTTCCACCTTAACCCTTCTGGTCGTTTTGTGATTGGTGGTCCTCATGGGGATGCTGGTCTCACCGGGCGTAAGATCATCATTGACACTTATGGTGGATGGGGTGCCCACGGTGGTGGTGCCTTCTCTGGAAAGGACCCAACTAAGGTTGACAGGAGTGGAGCTTACATTGTGAGACAGGCTGCTAAGAGCATTGTTGCCAATGGACTTGCCAGGAGGTGTCTTGTGCAAGTCTCATATGCCATTGGTGTGCCTGAACCTTTGTCTGTTTTTGTTGACACATATGGTACCGGAAAGATTCCTGACAAGGAGATCCTTAAGATTGTGAAAGAGAACTTCGATTTCAGGCCAGGCATGATCTCTATCAACCTTGATCTCAAGAGGGGTGGCAATGGCAGGTTCTTGAAGACTGCTGCCTATGGACATTTCGGTAGAGATGACCCGGACTTCACATGGGAGGTGGTCAAGCCCCTTAAATGGGAGAAGGTTCCAGCTTAAGTGATTTCGTTGTGCTGTGCTGGGAGTTTTGCGCGATGCATTCATGGTATTTGATGGTTTAAGTTTTCTCCTTCTGTACCTTTTCCCCCCTCCTTTTCTGTTTTGGAATTTTTCCCCTGGTGTTCCTGTATTTGTTCGTCCAGAACATATTTTTTATATGATCATCCATATGCCCAATATATGTAATAATCTCAAGTTGAGGAAAGTATACAATTTCATATGAATTGTATTTTTAATGGTATTACATGCGTCTACCTATTTAATTTCCGGTTCCGCTAACCCTAGGCAAACAAAATGCAATTCACTGGAGAAAGAAATTAAAAAGAAGGCCTGCTGATATAGCCGAGCTTTATTTGGTAAATTCATTTTAAGTTATGTGTAATGATATTTTGTTGGTTAAAATAATGTTTTAATCATTTAATTTTATTTATTATTTAAAAATAAATTCTTAAATTTGAAGTATTTTAAAATAATTTTTAAAATTTTAATTTTATATCATAAAAACTCTCAAGATGGTCCTAAATCCAACATTTGTTTTTTTTGTCTTTTGAAGAAGGAAGAAAGAGACAAAGCGATGGGGTTTGAAAATGGGATAACATGACTTCCGCTCCCATCAGTCGGAGATTCCGCAAACTTCACCCTTCATTTTTACGCACCACACCCTTCGTAAGCTTACTAATTTTACCCATGTTTGAATGCTTATTACTGTTTTTGCCATGGTTTAATTATTTTACCATATATAACTTTGCGTTCGGATTTAGTATGTAATATGTTATAATGAGCATCGTATTATGTAGTACCTACACTATTCAAATTAAATTTAGATAATTTAAAATTTAAAATTTAAAATATTATTTTTTAAATTAACAATTAATTTTTTTAATATTTTGCAACTTCTAATATAAAATAAAAATTAAAAACCCAACAAAAAATAGAAATTTGGGCCGTTTGAATTTGGTACGCAGTACAATGTAATGATAATTTTGGTGTATCATTTGAATTGTTTAGATCAAATTTAAAAAATTTAAATTTTATTTTTTGATTTTTTAATTTCAATTGTTATTTTTTAAATTGATAATTAAAAAATTATTTTTATTCTACGTTTTACCTCTCAGTATAAAATGAAAATAAAAAATAATGCTGATTACATTATGTTATGCACTAAATTTGAGCTCCTATAACTTGCAAAGATTTGGTTTTTACACCCTCTGAAAATAGTCTTGGGCTATCATAACATGGGATGAAATAATAAGAAATAAAATAACTAATGTAAGCTAAATTAGACTTGATTATAAATTAAACTTGTTAAAAAGATAATATAGGATTTTTTCTATTTATTGGACAAGTTGTTTTTCCTTTTGATAATAGTTTTTTTTTTTTCTTTTGACCAACTTCTTCTTTAATAGTTACTTAGCTCCGACTCCTTCTCTATATAAAAAAAATTTAGAAAAAAAAACATCCTCTAAAAATTCAAAAAGGGAAAGATTAAATCAGTTTACAAACCAATATTTAATATTACTAAACATAATTTAACTATCAATAACACATACTTTTATATTTACTAAACTCATTTATCAATAAATGATATAATAAATGCTAACTGACAATATAATTTTTTTTATTAAAAGAGCATAATAATTATCCATTATTTATAGATGTAATTGATTTTTATTTGATTTCTCCTATTTTCAATTAAGTGACTTTATTATTTTTATATTTAATCTGTATAACTTAATATTTAAGTTATAAGATTTCTAAATTCCATTGAACATTGAAAATTGTGTTCTTTTTTCAAATTGTATTAATTATTGATTTCTAAATTACATTCTGAACTAAGAAAAATTAAGAAAGATCTAGATAAAATTTAAAAATATTACAATAAAATAATAAAAAAATTCTCAAACTCGGCTTTAAAAAATATTTGAGCTTGGCTTATTTTATGTTTGAACTTTTTTCAAATGAATCCATTTTTTGCAGGCATTTTTTTTCTAGGTTTATATCCATTTTTTCAATTAGTAAGAGGACGATGTCATATGGGATGACGGTGAATGAAGAATCAAATGAGTCCATGGAGCAGTACCACGAAACGTGGACATAAATAGAGAATTTGATCTAATTAGACTACAAGAATTTTTTTTTTTTGTTAGAAGAAGAGGCCGAAGCCAAAGACTACAACACTGGAACATGGGGAGGCATAGGAGCCTCAATAGCATCATCACAAGAAAGACCATGATTGAGACTTGCAGGGGGAAAGTCCCACAGCTTCATCTTTTCTTGTTGAAAAACACTAAGCCGAGCAAGAGAATTTGCACACTGGTTACAAGAGCACTGGACAAAATGGAACACCACACACCAGTCATGAGAGGAATTCTATGGAGGAATTGATTTGAGTTTCGAAGGGAAGTATGACTCTTCAACAAAAGAATAGCAATTCTATTATCCAATTCGACCACCAGATTTTTGAATCCTTTGTCCCAAGCCAACAAGAGGCCTATATAAATTCCCCATAACTCAGTATGAAGAACTGAACAGGATCCCAGATGTCTAGAGAAACTGCAAACCCAGCTCCCAAGATGATCCCTGATCAAACCTCCATAACCAGCTGGTGAATCTCTACCTTGAACTGACCCATCGTAGTTTAGCTTCATCCACCCTAAAGGAGGTCAAACCCAACTGCCAGGGATAAGAGACCTAGTTGAAGAGACCTTCGCAACACGAGAGCAAGATAATTTATAATTATCAGAGACCTTCAAGATACAACCCACTCGATCACCAAGGTCTTTAAGCTCTGAGTTAAATAACCTACCATTCCTCCATTTCCAATTGAGCCACACTCCGAAGCCCCAGATGATCGGCTATCTAGCATTTCGAACCGAACCCAGATCATCCGAAAGATTATGCTCAACCCATTCTTTAAGATTCCAGTTAAAGAAATTGGCCTTAAGAGAAGGTCTAATCAGCTTCCTCCACACCATTTGAGCATATTTGCAATCTCGCAGAACATGGAGAATATCTTCTAACTGCCTCGGACATCCCACACAACTAGGATCACCTTCACTCCACTTGCAGCGCCTAGCATCAGATAACAAACTTCCATGATATGCCAGCCATAAGAAAAACCAAACACGCTCAGGACTTTTCCATCGCCAAATCAGCTCCCAGGTTGGGCTCTCAGCTTGAAACGGAATATCCATGATAAGATGATAAGTACTGCTCGCAATAAAAATACCTTTAGGATCAACAACCTAGATACTAGTGTCATCTCCAACAAGAGGTTCAGGAGGAATCACCGCACGCAATTTATTTACGCTCTCTATTAGGAGGTACTGGGAAATACGATTGAACTCCCAATCACCTTGAGCATTTATCCAAGAAGCTACTTTACTATGAAGCACTTCACTCGAAACATCACCAGTGATAAAATCACATAATCTCAGATCAGGAGCTACCTAGGTGTCTAGGAAAAAATGGGTTCTACGGCCATCTCTAATTTGAGAGATAGAGCCCTTTTGAATAATATCTTTTTGGGAACATAAGAATTTCCATAAAACAAAGTCATTAAGATGAGAAACGTAGTTCCCTTCCCTAATTCTCCCACTACAATACTTACTCTTAAGAACTTGACACCAAAGATCACTTGGGTTGTTATTCATCTTCCACACTAACTTAGATATGCAAGCTTTATTCATAGTTTCCAAATTCGAAGACCAAGACCACTTCTCCATTTAGGAGAATAGATAACTTCCCAATTGACTAGATGAGGCTTCCTAGAATCTTGGTCATGACCCCAAATAAAGTTTCTTTGCAACTTATCGATTTAAGAGCAAATGGTTTTGGGAATCTTAGCCACCTACATAGAGTAAATAGGTATAGCACTAATCACTGATCTAGCGAGCGTAACCCTCCCTACAAGAGAAAGACAATGAGACTTCCATCCTGCTAGTCTTTGTTGGATCTTATCAATCAAGAACACAGAAGAATCTGAGGCCTTTTTACCATTACTCAAAGGCAGTCCTACATATTTGCCAAGATCAGACGTGACCTTAAACCCCGAGGCATTAGAAATCTCTTGACATAAGAAAGGGGCACATTTTTAAAAAAATAAATTGAGGACTTGCCTTTATTGACTTTTTGACCAGAGAGATTGCAAAAAGCATTCAAACAATGATTAATACAATTTATTTACTCCATGGAAGCCTTTCCAGACAATAACAGATCATCAGCAAACATAAGATGAGAGATCCCAGGACCTATTCTACTGGCTCTCAATGGTTTCTAGACACCAATGTTAACAGAATCACATATGAAATGAGATAATTTATCTATACAGATAACAAAAATATAAGGAGAAATAGGATCACTTTGACGAATGCCTTGAGAAGGATAGAAAGTTTCAGTCTTCTCACCATTCCAAATAATATTCATTGAAGAAGAAGAGATACATCTCATAATAAGGTCATTAATACTCTCCGGGAACCCAACTTTCTTAATAACATTGGCAATAAAAGACCACCGTAGCCTATCATAGGCTTTATCAAAGTCAATCTTTATAGCAAAGAAACCTTTTTTCCCTTTCATCCTCCTCATAGAATGAATAAGTTCTTGACCAATAATAATGTTATCTTGAATACACCTTTCCGAAATAAAACTAGAGTGAAATGGAGAAATAATTGTATCCAGGAGTGGTTTAACTCTATTAGCAATGATTTTGGTTAGACACTTATAAGTAATGTTACATAAGGAAATTGGTCTGAATTGATTTATAAACTCAGAGGTCTCCACTTTAGGAATAAGAGTGATAAGAGTCTTATTAGTTTTTGTCAAAGAAACATTACGTTGCAAGGCTTCATTCACAAACTGATGAACATTTGGGCCTACAAAATCCCACTAGGTTTGATAAAAAATTGGTGAAAAGCCATTTAAGCCAGGGACTTTAAAGGCCCTCACAGAAAAGATAGCCTCCTTAATTTCCTCTTTAGAGATAGTTAGAGACATCAAATCATAGGAAATAGCATCAGGCTGAGGGAAATAAATACTTGTATGAAAATACTTTACCCCATCATTAGATTCCTTAAACAAATCCTGGAAGAAATGGACTGCATGATCTTGGAGCTCTTTAGGGTCATTCAACCAAACTCCTTCATCATTACACAACACAAGAATTTTATTCTGTCTACACCTACACGAGGTTTTAAGGTGATAATATTTAGTGCTCCTATCCCCTTACTCCACTCAAGAAGTTCTGGCCTTTTGAAACCAAAGAATCTCCTCTTGGAGAAGAACCTCATCAAGATCATCTTGAAGGATCTTTTCTAAATTCCTAAGAAAAAAGGGAGCCCATGTAGCGAGGACTCCTTTGAATGCCTATAAGACGGGCCATAATAATTCTCTTTCTCTTCCCATTATGTCCAAAAACCTTTTTATTCCAAGAAGTGAGCTCCTTCCTAAAATCATTCAAAGCATCTGCAATAGGGATATCTTTCTTCCACACCCTTTTCACAAGAGGATCGAAGTCGTTATGAGTGAGCCACGCAGCCTCAAACCTAAAAGGCCTGTTATCACTCCTACCGTGAACTCTTCCCAGAGCCTCCACAACAATAGGATGGTGATCAGAGAAATTAACTCTACCAAGAGAACGAACAATACAGTTAGGATACTTAGTTGCCCAATCAATATTCCCTATAGCCCTATCAAGCCTCTCAAACAGCCTATCATAGTCAGAAAGTTTAGGCCCCACCCAAGTAAATCTGGAACTAAGAAATCCAAGGTCGATGAGGCCGCACTTATTCATTCGCTCAGTAAACTGAATGCAACGGGACAAATTAACAGGAGCCCCACCTTTTTTGTCAAACGGCCCACTAATGTCATTGAAATCACCTGCCAGAATCCAAGGATCCCTTAATTGAGAAGCAAAAGAGGAAATGTCTTCCCAGAGCACACGTTTTTTATCCTCATGGGGGTTAGCATACACGAGAGTAATATAGTAAGACATCCCATTGCTTTCCAAGCCTTTAAGATGCACATACTGATTAGAAGACTTCTGAACCTGTAGAGCAACTTTGCTAAAAGACCAGGCCACCCATAAAGCCTCGGCTCTGCCTACACTAGGAACAATGTAAGAATGGTCAAAACCAAGACGTCATAACATAAGGGAAGCCTTATTACCAGTCACTCGGGTCTCCAGTAATGCAATGATACTAGGATGACACATCTCGCACATCTGTCTGACATACTGGAATAAACCGTTGTCACCTGCTCCACAAACATTCTAGCACATGATCTTCATCATAAAAAAAAGGGAGGGAAAGATTAATCAGCTCGATGTCCATGGCAGCTCCTTTGTATGAAGCTACCTTACTATCATTACCACCATTAGATTCCTGGACCATAGTGTCCTCTACTTCCATAATAGTATTCTTAACTGTATTTTCATTCTTTTCAGGTGGAACAGTCGACTTTCAATTGTAGAACAAAAGGTTGAAATTTCCTAGATGATACCCACTCTCACTGGGACAACCAGCATCCCAAAGGATAACATTGGCTGGACACTGCTCCATCATAGTAGCAGGAACCAGGGTAACTGAAGTCCTATTAAAACCCCCGTCATTTTCCTTACCAAGACTACTAGCAAATCTGGGTGGAGAAGACCTCTGGTGAACCTTATTTGGGGTATTCCTTAAGCCCAAGCTAAAACTCTCCGTATTGTTTGACTCCAAGCCTTTGGGCTCACTTCGAGGCCCTGTATTCTGACTCGAAGATTTCTACCAAGATGTTAGCTCCACGACACGCTGATTTTGAACCTCATTTGATTTCTCATTAACGCCCATGGAAATCATCTCACGGTTTTCTTCATTGTTGTCGAAAATAACGTTGTCATTCATATCTTGCAAAGAAACAAAATGGGATCCCGTATTTTCCTGCTGAAAATCCATAATTAAAGCATCTTTGGATTTCCTTGGTCGTCGTTGTCTCTAGACCACCGTCCACGGGCTCGAACCACCATAAGAATGACGTCCCTTATCGCCTTTTACGTTGTCTATTCCATCCTGCATTTGAGGACCAACCGTTCTAGCCTCTTGTTGTTTCTTGTGGGGGCATCCATCAACATAATGACCGAATGTCCCACAATTCAGGCACAGAGAGTGGAGACCCTCATACTCAACCTTATAGGTTCTTCCTTTGAGTTCAAAGCACGAGACTAAAGGTTTCTCTAAATCCAATTCAATGCAGATGCGGGCATATCTCCCTCTAGTTTGTAGGGAGGTATTGAAATCAACCTTAATTGTTTTTCCAAAGGTATCTCCCATGTAAGATAAAATTTTCTCTTCATAATACTCTATCGGGAGGTTCGGGAAATGCACCTATGCAGAAACTTTATCAACCCTTGCAGCCTTTGGATCAAATTTTGGACTCTATTTTCTGATGGTAAGATAGTGATCAAAGATCATCCAAGGCCCTTCAGTTAAAGCGAAATCATAATCCTCTTCATTCGTGAATTTAACCAAGAAAAAGTAATTACCCAGATCAATCAATGTTAACACACCGTTCTTAGCCCACATGCGCTGCAGTCTCGACTCCAGGGCTTTATAGCCAATAGATCGTCCCAATAATTTGAATATTAATGATCTTTTTCAGGGATGATACAAACGCTTCTCTATTTTTTTGAAAATATAAACTCCGGGCATGCATATCCGTTCTCCACTGATTCCACCGTCACAAAGTCTTCACCAGAAAACTCAACTTCTTGCGGTTCAGTATCTTCATACTCTCTAGCTCCGTAATTCTTGGTCACGATGTCCACTGACTCGAAAGATTCCTCAGAGTTAGAAGACTCGTCGCTTATCTTCTTTGCACCCTCAAGAGCCTGTTTATAAGACAATCTCAGGTTTCCGTTCAACCTCATCAACTCGTCGTTCATAAAAATACCATCCCCATATGACACCGCTGTGGCCTTCGGG
Organism: Erythrophleum fordii; assembly: GCA_032878935.1. Classification (NCBI taxonomy): domain Eukaryota; kingdom Viridiplantae; phylum Streptophyta; class Magnoliopsida; order Fabales; family Fabaceae; genus Erythrophleum; species Erythrophleum fordii. Next base: position 49,191,642 of record JAVQMF010000054.1, read on the forward strand.
TTGAACAAGATATCACTCTTCTTAATCTTCTTGGTGCTACGGTCAAGAATATCCTCCTCTTCAACTGCGGCGGTCGTGAAGTGTCGTCGCCCAAGCTATGACGTCTCATTGCCATTTTTTAGACTACAAGATATTTGAATACACAAGAGTGTTGATTCCCACTTGCAAGCTATCTTTTTTCATTGTGTATTAAAATGCCATGGTCTCTTTCTTCTATCTTCCTTTTTTTTTTCAATAAATATTGATTGGATGTCACTTCATCGTTTAAAATAAAAAAGTACATACTTAACTTTTATATTAGTACATAAATAAACTTCGTTAAATATCTTAATAAATTCCGTTTAAAAAGAGTTTTTACAAGACAAAATGAGAATTATTTTAAAATAATACATAAAACTAAAGAAGCAAAACTCTATTTTAACCTATTTTGTTTAATATTAGTTGCATATTAATAGATTATGTAGTGGAATATTGCCTCTTGACAACTTAGATTTTAAAAATTAAAAAAGGTGCTTAGATTTTAAAAATTAAAAAAGGTGTCTTAACCTGTTAACCCATCTTACTCGTGTAGTTAGTGATAGTAGAAATGGTCATTGCATTGTTTACAATTTTGTAGGAATGTAACGAGCCAGAGACAAAGAGAAGAGAGGATTTAGACTCTCCCCATGTCTCTCTAATTTTTCCTCACTCTTACTTTTTTTAATGTGTGTTTGGATTGGCGTCTCCTTTTTCCAAACCACATTTTGAAAAAAATAATTATTTATTACTTTTATAGATTGTAGATTGCAAATGTGATTTTTTTAGTTTTTCCAACACTAATCTAAACATGCATTTACACTATGTTTGGATGGAGGGAGGGAAAAGTAAAGAAAGAGAAAAGTAGAGAGAAAAGAAAGAAAAAATAAATAAATTTTTTTTCTTTCTTTTCACATGTATAGATGAATAAAGAGAAAATAAAAAAAATTATTAATTTACAATGACAATAATACTCTTACCATAAATATAATAACTTTATATTTTTTAAAAAATTATATTTTAAATATAAATTAATTATTTTAAATTTATACATATATTTTTTTAAAAAATAAGAATAATAAATTTTTAAAAAAATTTATAAAAATTTATTTCAATTCTTTTAAAAAATTTAAAAAAAATCAAATAATAAAAAATAATCACTTTTAAATAAAGTTAAAAAACTATTTATCAAATAAAAACACACTCAAAAACCAAAAAAAAATTTTAAAAAGTTATATTTTTAAATTAATTAATTTTATTTTAAAAAATTATTTATACATTATTTTATTTTAATATAATAAATATTATTATTTATTTTAAAATTTTATAAACATTATTTTAATATATATTAATTAATTTAAATATAATATATATACATATATGCATTGCCTGTGAGGCAATACATATATGTATATATATATATCATTCGACCAAATGATATATATATATATATATTATTTATATTTGATTAAATTTTGGTCAAATGATAAAATGGAGAGTTATCAATCGTAATATAGTTGGTAGTTTTTTTTTAATTTATTATTTTTAAAATTAAAAAATATTTTTTTAAAAAAGATATTCTTTAAATTAATTAAATTTTATTTTTAAAAAAGTATTAATTATTACAATATTATATATAAATATTATATATTTATAATTATAATATATATATATATATATAATATGTTACCTAGTGCCATCCGACTGAATGAATGACAGTCGAATACGTTTGATAGTTAGTCATTTTTTTATTCTTTTGATATTTAATTTTTTAATTTTAAAATTAAAAAATACATATTTTAAATTAATTAAATTCTACTTTTCAAAAAATTATTTATAAATTATTATTTTAATACAATAAAAATGATTATTTATTTTAAAATTTTATAAATATTATTTTAATATATCCTAATTAATTTAAATTTAATATATATAAATATAATAAATATTGTTTAATTAAAATTATATATTATATATTATTATATATTATAATAGTATATATATTAATATATAAATATTATATATTACAAAATATATGCTTTTTTTCAAAGACAAAGCTTTGTATAAGGGATAATTTAAAAAAATAAAAAGTAAATTACGTTAGCCAATTTTTTTTTTTGTAATCTTTCCATATTTAAAAAAAAAAAATTTAAGTAAGATCTACCATACTTTTCTTTTCTATTTTTCTCTTCTTCTTTGTTTTCTTCTCAAATCAAAGAGAAAAACATTATTTTTTTCTTTCTTTTTTTTTTTTCTCTACTTTTTTCTCCGTCCAAATGCACTATTAATCTTCCCCTTGAACATGCAGCTAAAGTAAATGCAAAGAAAAGGCAGTGATTCAATGCTAGGTAAGGATCAGCGAAGATGTAGGTTCTATATATTTGTCAAAAGCTCATCAGAGTGATGCTTCCTATAATTCAGCTGATTCTCCTGCTATCTTGATGGAAACAGTTATTACATTACCAATTACCAATAGATGTAGAACTGTCATGCTATTCATGGAAGACAGCATATTACTATTAACGAAACAATAATTTGGTAGTTGCAAATATTGAACAGTAGGTATTACGGCTAATTATATTTTATTATGTAATTTAATTTTAAATCATTGTTGAGTTAAAATGTAGATTCTAAAAATTAATTATTATTTTATCAAAATATAAATAATAGTATTATTTAATTTTTTAAACATTACAAAAATATAATGATTGTTTTTGTGAAATGGCCTAGCAATTTGATGTTTACTCTTAAGTATGGCATCTAGGATTTGTTTTTGAAAATTATAATTTAAGACTTTAAGTTGAAAATGTTTATATTTAACAATCTTAAAATATGAAATTATTCAAAAGGATCTTAGGATTAAAAGTTTAAATTGTGCAAAAAAATTATAACTCAGAACTTTAATTTTTTTTTGTTTTAAAATTATTTAAAATAATTTTAAAATATAAAGTCTTTTACCATAAATATTTTTTATTTGAGGTTATAAATTGTATTTAAAAAAAAAAAAACAATCTATCAATTCTAGCACCATTATTAGCCTAGAGTAAGCCCCCTATGCAAATAGTAAGCTGTTTCAGAGGTTTTTAGCTTTTCTCCCATCCAAGGTCTCTCTTCTCTCTCCGCACAAGAGAGATATCGGATGGGAGAGAAACTACTGCTGTGCTTGGAGGCAATTGCCCACACGGTAATCAACTTATTTTACTAATTTAGTAGCTTACCTTTTCAACCTTTAAAGTTATTCCTCCTAGGTAAAAATATATTTTTAATATTATAATTTTATTTAAAATTTTTATTTTTATCTTTTATTCTTATTTAGCCTCAATTTAATCCTTTAATTTTATTTTATATTTTTGTCACACCCTAAAACGGAAGAGGGGTGACCGGCATGGAAGGCAAGCAATGCCTAAACCCGTAAGCTTAACCAATGACACTTAAATATAAAGATACTTATAATTCTCACAAAAATTTCAGCAGAATTCCCCCTTAAATTTGGACACTTCCAAATTTTTACAACAGCTAAATTCTAACAAAACAATAGGTGAAGCTCCAAGCCCTTCCCCAAAATCAACATACCATAAAAACAAAAAAATCACCAGGGGAGGGGGAATCCTAATCGTTTAAGTAAAGTTGAATTCAATATATATAACAATTAACCCAACAAAATTATCACAACAAATTTCCTTCGCCATCGAAATTCAAAGACAGGGCTCACCAATACGATACTTCTATCTACTCGGATGAAGGAGGCAGGTCTGATCTAATAGTATTATCTAAAAAATTAAAATTTAAAAGAATAAGTTGCACTCAGTGAGTAGGTAAATAATTACAATAATTAAAAACAGTTAGATTGCCCATTATCAGTGGCGGTTTCGCCTTGTTGGCAGCTCCTTACCCCTAGGGGTGGCTACACCTAACAGGCAACTCCTTTTCCACTACTAGTACGCGTTATAATTAAACCTTTGGGGTGACTTCACCTTGTTGGCAGCCCTTACCCTTCTCACGGTGGCTACACCTAACGGGTAGCTCTTCCTCCATTTAGATTTTTCACTAAACACTAAGTAGTATACCAAGGGCTAGTAACCCACACGTAGTAAGGCTAAAATAATATAAACAACACTCGTTTGTCACCACAACTGAATAAGAGATCATTAATGCATAGAACATAAAACTTAGGGGCAATAGGGAATACAATTCGATAATAAATAAAGCATTATGGTTTAAGGGGAAAAGAAGAGAAAGAGAGAAAAAGAAGATAAAAAGAAAAAAAGAAAAAAAAACTAAGTGAATAGTTAAATACTAACATAGGTGATCATATGCATAATTAATTAAGTGCTCACTATTTTATCCACATAAGTTAAGATGACGCTAAAAAGAAAAAAAGGAACGAACGCCTTTAAGGACTGATTAAAAGAATCACACGTATCCTATATAATAAATTATTAAGGAGTATTGTTACCAAAATATATGTATATATATATATATATATACTTTTCTTAGAAAAGCATAGAGAACTCAGGCTATTTAATTCATAACACAATCCAGATCTTGTCAATGATCGGTCAATAACCATACTTGATAAATTCCCATAACACACCTCACTTCCTAATTTATGAATCAAGAATAATTAGATTTTCCTATGGAATTCCCTCCATATAAGGAAGAGTATAGAACAAGGTCAAATAAGAACATTGCATTTACCTCCTACAAATCCTAAATTACACCTCTATTCCATTGCATCAGATAGACTTCGAACCATCCATTGCATATGGGTACGTATATATAGTAATAGGAAAGGCACAAAAATTATTGCAATCATTATCTACTTACAATGATATCAAAAGCTAACTGGTACTTGTTCCTCCTTAAAATTTAATTCCTTTCAAATCATCAATGTCTATAGAGCTTCCTACTAGCACCAAACATGCTAAATCATTACGTAAACTCAGAACAACAATTTTAAGCATCTATCTAATTTAATAAAATTTCCTCAACCAATTTGTTTTTTCCATACTATGACTCATCCACTGCTGACAAAATTTCCTTTTAATCTTAACCCTTCTTATAACGTTACAAATTCATAATTTGAGTTTCGAAATCATTTTCAAGGAATAAAAATTGAAGATTTATGCAAGATTAACATACTTAAGAAGTCTCATTCCAAAATCCCCAATTTTTCCTTCTATTTTTCGGCTACCCCAGCAAGGCAAGAGCTGCAACTTCCATTATCACTCTACCAAGCTAGGATATGTCGGAAAAATGGAAGGGAAGAGTGTAACTAACGAACCTAGCAATTGAAATGAAGAATGAACTAAAAATGGGAGCTCACAGTGGGTTGCAGAGTTTCAGACCAACTCGAAATTCTGAACCCATGAACCAGCAGCGAGGGAGTGCGAGGAGACTAGCACAGCGCCGAAGGAGCTTCGTAAAAGAGGAAGAAGACGGCAACTGTGCTAGAGAGAGAGATCGTGAACTTCAAATGAGAGAGAGAGAGAGAGAGCTGAACGTAATAGAGGAAGAAGCTATGGGTAAATGAGCTGAGGGAGGAGAGAATAGTAAAAAAGAATAAGAAGGGAAGATATAAAATAATGAAAAATGAAACCCCCCTTTTTTTTTATTCGACTGTTACAATTTTAGTTTTATATCTTAAGTTTTACATTTGTCTCTTAGATTCATTTAATTTCAATTTGGTCTTTTAATTTGATCTTCAATTTCATTTTTCTTCTTTGATTTTATTTTGTTTTAATTTGGCTCTAAATTAAAAAAAAAAACTCAAATTTTTTTCCCTCTAACACTATCAAATTAAATTAAATGCTTTAGATATTTAGGCTTTGTATGAATTAAGAGTTAAAACTACCAAAAAATAAATTGGATTAGTGACACCAAAATGTGAAAAGTAAAGATAAAAATAAATTCAATACCAAGTGTCAATTAATTTAGTTTGTGAAAGAATAAGACATAGAATTGAACCTCTAAGAATTATATCAATAGACAAATAAAAAAAATAAAAGAGAAAAATATTTGAGTAGCCCTTTTTTTTTAACTTAAGGGTTAAATTGGAACAAAATAAACTTAATAGATAAAAGTGACACTTGATTTAAAGTTAAGAAACCAAATTAAAATAAAATAAAATTAAAGGATGAAAGTAAAATTTAAGACAAAGTTAAAAAATCAAATTAAAACTAAAGAAATGACAAAAGTGAAATTTAGGATAAAAATAAGGGACCAAAAGTATATTTTTCCCTTCCTTCCCTATGCTACAACATCATATACCATAAGTTAGGATTAATTAAGGTTTGACGAAAGATGTATTAGTGGGATCTACATTTTATATATCTTAAAAAAGGTTCCAATAGATTTAGAGAAAATTATAGAACTTGCACATATTTTTTGTAAATTATAAAAGTATCTCATTTACATATTTTTCAAGCACCAACATACAAATAAAGTTAACTATAGAGAAGAGGGAGTAGAGAGAAAATGAAATTCAATTTTTTTTCCTCTACCATTGCCATCGGTCTAGGGAGCATTTTTTGTTTAAGTACAAGAGATAGAGATAGAAAGGAAAAATGAAATTCGAGTTCTCTTCCTTCCACATTGTTCATTACTCTAGTCACATGGTAAGCAACTCCATTATGGTCCCAACTAATATGAGAGATGGAGAATGACTTTTGAGTTGCAAGGTTATTTCCTTTCAAAGCAACCTTAGTTCTACAATTTTTTTCTTTTCTTTTAATGTAAGACATTGTCGATAAGGGCGGGATGAAAAGAAATTTTAAGGTATCATGTGGCGGTTGGATCTGTACTTTCCATGACAATCACAAGAAAATAAAGTTCTTTTATCGTAGGAACATATATCTATGGATATATCACCAGCAGCCCAAGACGCAAATCAGAGCTGGAGCCTTCGTTGGGCAGATCTAGCACTTAGTATGTGATTTCAAATTTCTAATCCAATCTTAGCCCAAACGTAATGGCTCCACTCTATAACAAATCTAATCATAAACTCTATGCTCACCAAAACTTAATGCTCTCACTGGCCCATTCACACCTATTTGATTGGTGATATTTTGAAAGATTCATCATTATACGTATGGCCAGTCCCCCCCCGGGCTCTCTTTCCCAAGAAAAAAAAAAGATCATAATACGTATACTTTTAATTCTATAAAAGGTTAAATATTGAGGTACAACCAAATGAAAATGTCATTTGACAATGTTTCTTTTAATTCATCAACACTTTCAGAGTGGTACCTAAGACCCTTCCATGAATTAAATGGATATCGATGTTTGGCATATCTTGCGGTTTTTTCCTTTCAGATGGTAAATAAAAACTTAGAATAAAGATACAAAGTGGACAACAATAGCTTTATGAAAAAGGAAAAAAAGTGATGTACATATATGAGTCAATTGTATAACCTAAAAGAAGAAAAAGGAAAGACTAGATAGATGTAAATGGAATCTTCCTGGAAAAGCTGCGAGGCCAGCCAAATCCAGCATCTACTCCAAGTTTGCAGAGCAATCACCACTTTCTTTTGCCCTCTTTTCCTTATGCTGCTCTGCTATCCATTTGTTGATATACATGTCAACATCAACATATGCTACGAAACCTTTTTAATATTGCTTTTGTATTTGAGGAAATCTAATCAAAATGATTAATCATACATGTTTTACTTAACTATTTGATTGATTTTTAAAAATTTTATTCCTACACAATTCAAACTTTGAAAGTTGTTGACTGACTTTTCAATAGTCTTTTCGTTAATAAAGACTAATGCAAATATACACGTTGTAAACAATAATCAATAAAAAATAAAAAATCTTTAAATTTCTTTTTTGGACAAAAAATTTGAAGAATAAATAATTGAGATATATATATATATATATCTGTCATAACCAAAGAATATATTTCATTTTTTTTATTATTGTTTAATAAGTCACGCATCTCAGTAGTGATACCGTCCAATATCGTGAACATATATTTTCTGTATTACTGCTTCCCCGAAGGGCAGAATAAATTCTTCTCAATTCACATTTCAATTCAATGAAGCATCTTTTTGCAATGGCAAAAGAGAAAGTCTTCCGTTTACCTCTTTAAAGTTGTGATGTATACAGTATATACGCCAATTCGCAAATAGCACCGTTGGTATATTAAAATTACACAATCCAACAGAATCGGTTTGATAATAAGGGTAGAAAGAATATCCAAAAATTTATGTAAGTATTCTGTTAAAAAAAAATTATATTCATAGCAGGTAGCCTGATATAAGAGTTTGGATCATATAAAGTCTGTAAAACACTTATAAAGTAAAATAAAACATAAAAATAAAAATGCGTATAGGATTACTTTTTTTAATTTTTAATTTTTCTTTATTTTTCTTTCACTCTCACTTTAAAAACATTTTACAAATTTTACATTTTAAAAAATCTAAACTCAACATTGTGCATTTATTTAAAGACAAATTTATGTATTGTGGCTTACCAACTAAAACTATTCATCGGAGTTTACTAATGAGCCGAGGTTGTAATTAAGCACCGAATTAAATTCTAATTAATTAATTATTATTGCTTTAAATCGTGAACCTATCATTTTGATGACTTTTTTCCTAATTACATTTCATATTACTGTAGTTCTTTATTGTTGAAGATCAAAATTTTAGTTTTGGACAAGAACGGCAAGAATATAACTAAGTGGGAACATGATGGGTTTCTTATTTAAAAATAAAGAAAGGAAAAGAAAGATGACAATTAGAAAACAGATGTCTATAGGAGTAAGATTCTTATTCTAACTAGCCTTTTTCGTTCCTTTTCAATTTGATTGTGAAATGTGCTTCTTTTACTTTCTTTTCTAATTCCTTTCTCTTTTCAAATCTGGCTACAATCATTTGAGATCACAAAAAACAATACCCTCTGATTTGTGTTATTAATCAATAACAAATTGCCCGCTAATTAACGAGACGTTAAGAGCTTTCTTAGTTTGCCACGTTATATTAGCACTATATCACTTCAAATATTAGATCATACTTTATAACATATTACAAATTCTAAAATTTGGATCTTTTCACGTTAGAAAGTTTACATGATAGCGATATTAAAAAATAAAAAGAAATAAGTATAAATTCATTTTAATTATGAATTCCACAAAGTACACATATCCCGTATATTTTATGTCTGTCTTCCTTTTTTTAACATAACACAAGTGAATGTCTTATATAAGAGAATTTAGATCCTAATTTCCACTAACATGTACCGAAATGTGCAGTTTTATAATCAAACATAACTAAAATATATGGCTGCTCAAAGATAAATTCATTATCAGTTGGCATAAAGTTAAAGTTGAGTTAAAAAATACGCATCTAATTTCATTTGAGGCAATTTTAGTATTAATTAAAATAATTTGGAATTGGTCTAATAATAAAGACAAATATGCAATGCATGGAATTCAGATCCTTAGGTTTTTATTTTCATATACTTGTATTCTATCCTCACCAAATTTTTTTCAACTTGATAGGTTTTTTATGAAAAAAATTAATCCTATTATGGGTAATTAGGTAATTTGCCTTTGACTAAATTAAGAGGATAAACTAAGCTAATTTGAGCAACTAACTATTTATAAGATCTATTGATGGAATAGGTTTATGAAGAAGTGGAATAAAAAAAAAACTGAATTCTCAATAATTAACTTTACGATATATTGACAAAGAAATTATAAAATCAAACATCCTTTTTTTGAGTAGTTGTTTTCCTTTCCGTTGAGTGTCTTAATATGTCATAAACTAATTAATTGTTGCCGTGTAAGATTGGAGGTATCTTTTGATTAGATGAAAAGAAAATATTCTTGTGGTTTGTGAATTATAAATTTTGCCGTATCATAAAATAAAGCATAACTTTAATTATCTGTCCCGGAGATATTTTTGTGAAAGCACGCTGTTTTCTTTTTGTCAGATTTTTTTTTCTTTTAATCATTGAAAAAGATTGCAAATTTGGAGGTGATATTTCTAGAAGTCAATTAGAATTTAGAAATATGTTACAATATTATTTTATTATAAAAATATACATGAAGACGCTTTCAAATGAAACATGTTAGAAAAATTAATTATCAAGTCCTTTAAGATTGCTCCTCATGGATGATATTCATAGGCGGTGGTAGACAAACTCTGAGAAATTAAGAAGAACTAGAAATTGGGATATCAATTCATGATCATCCTTGTTATTAACGAAGCTTCAGCCCGTAGGACTTCAATTTTGTAGCATGTCTTTTTCACATTCATAATCATGTTTTCAATTATTGAAAGTTACCAGGCAAAAAGATTATTACGGACGTATTACGTACCCACTTTTCGGGCAATTAAGAGCGAACGGACTTCTGACTTCGACTTAAATAACGTTTATTCGCTGTGGGTATGCGGCTCTGCTTTTCATATTTCATTACTCTGATTATCTTTCTTCTCTGTGAAGCCAAGCAAAGAATACACCCACACAACGTTCTGTTCTAAATTCAAAGGATTCATTTTGTTTTTCGATGATTATCAGTCCTACGCTTACTTCCTTCATCCATTGATTTGTGCCCACCTTAGCTGGTCGGCTCTGTTGTAGGGGGGAAAAAAGGAAACAAGAAGTGCAATTACAGAGCCTCTGTAAAGGTGACATTTTTATCTTCAAAATACATATTTTTTCTTTGTTCTCGGTCTTGGGTGTTGTTCAATCTCTTCAGATTGCTGGTTTCAGTGTCTATTTGACTAGTTTATACCGTGTTCTGAGCCTTTGTTTGGTTTCCTTGCTTGTTTGGTCAGTTACCTTTTCTGGGTTTGCAGGAATCGAAATATGTTCGTTGGCTTTCAAAAATTTGAATCCTTCAATCAAGTTATAGAGACGTCATAACTGACAGCATTTTTGCTTATCTGAGTTTATTTTGGAGTTGATTTCACTATCTTTAATGGTTTTGGGACTAATATGCCACTCTTAGTTGTTGCTCTTGTTATTTAGCATTGTTTATCCTGTCAGGGAAGGCAAGGGTATTTGGTAGTGAAAATACGTGCTTAGTCCCATTGAAAATAATTGCCATGATCTAGAATATTGATGTTGAGGACTTCTCTCCAGAGTAGAGGATCATGGGCTGCTTTAGCTTCTGCAAAAGAAGTGATGATTATAAGGCTGCTGATAATGGGCCCTTCATGCCAAAGCCAAACTTTTCTATTGGTAATCCACTATGTCGAAAATCCTTTCTTTCTAAAATAATTTATTCTCTCATGTGTTTGCTCAAAGGTTCATAGTTCGCGTCTGCACAAAATTCGTATGCTTGTTGTGGTTTTAATTCCATTAGTGCGATGCAGGGAACACTGCTTATCCTCCTAGACAACTTTCAACAACCACGCAACGTACTGTAAATGTTCAACCCATTGCTGTCCCTTCCATTTCAGTTGATGAAATGAAGTCTCTGACTGATAATTTTGGCACAAAATCTTTCATTGGTGAGGGTGCATACGGTAAGGTATATCATGGTGTATTAAAAAATGGGCGTGACGTGGCAATCAAGAAGTTAGATTCCAGTAGGCAACCAGAACAGGAATTTCTTGCTCAGGTTAGGTTCAAATCCGTCCTGTTATTGTTATAACCTTTGCATTACATATTCTATGGTGTGATTTGTGGATCAAATTTCTTTCGGTACCTTTGATTTATTACTTTACAGGTCTCAATCGTATCAAGGCTAAAGCATGAAAATGTTGTTGAGCTTCTTGGTTATTGTGTTGATGGTGCTTTCCGAGCCCTAGCCTATGAGTATGCTCCCAACGGATCTCTTCATGATATTCTACACGGTTAGTTCTACCATTCATTTCTCATTGGGGAAATGTATTTTTTTGGCCTTTGAATCCTAGGTTAAACGGTCTGGTCCCTGAAAGTTTTTTATTTGTTATTTGTTAGCCCTTAAAAGCATGTGAATTTGTCTCTTTTTTCTTTTATTAATAAGAGATTAACACGTATCGAATAAAAAAATCTTTCAAGAACTGAATCTTATAGGAGTAAGATTCAAGGACAAAATTGTTGACACGTGTTTTTTAAGAGATCCAAAAGTATATTTCCTTTCTCAATTTATGCATATGGCAGAAACATTCAAACTTGTATAGTTGTGAAATCTAAGGTTTATACTAACAGAATCATTCAAACTTGCAACATATAAGTTTGTTTGAAATGTGGATATAGGACGCAAAGGTTTGAAGGGTGCACAACCTGGTCCAGTGTTGTCATGGACAGAGAGAGTTAAAATTGCAGTTGGGGCAGCTAGAGGACTTGAATATCTACATGAAAAAGCAGAGACTCATATTACCCATTGTTATATCAAGTCTAGCAACATACTACTTTTCGAAGATGATGTTGCAAAAATTGCCGATTTTGATTTGTCAAATCAAGCCCCTGATGCTGCTGCACGTCTCCATTCTACTCGTGTTCTTGGAACCTTCGGTTATCATGCTCCAGAGTAAGCTGACTGTTTCTCAGTGCCTGAATTTGAAGAAGTATTAAATAACAAGATTTTCTTCCTTTTTTTTTTAAGATATTAATGGTTTTAATCAATTGATATTTTGGATAACAGATATACCATGATGGGTCAGCTCACTTCAAAAAGTGATGTCTACAGTTTTGGAGTTATACTTCTAGAACTTTTAACCGGACGGAAACCTGTTGATCACACCCTGCCGCGAGGGCAGCAAAGCCTTGTCACCTGGGTATGAAGCATCTATACTTTTAAAACAGAATCTTATTATGTATTTGTGATTTATAAAATTCATATCACACATAACATGACATTATATTTTGTATCCTGTACGTATCCTGGATTCTTAGATTGAATGATTCTTGTTCATGGGTGTGAATTAGGCAACGCCAAAACTAAGTGAAGACAAGGTGAAGCAGTGTGTGGATGTGAGATTAAAGGGAGACTACCCTCCAAAGGCAGTTGCAAAGGTAATTACGTTGTATTGTGGAGATGAACGTTATGTTTCAGATCAACGTTGGTGTTTAAAATTCACTTTATTTGTTTGTGTTTGTGAAAGATGGCTGCCGTTGCTGCACTGTGCGTGCAATATGAAGCTGAGTTTCGGCCAAATATGAGCATTGTAGTGAAAGCTCTACAGCCTCTACTTAAGGCTCGTTCTTCTGTTCACCCAAAGCAACCACCCAACTTGTAGATTCCCAAATCCTTCGATCTATCTTGCACACTCCAGAGGGTATGCAATGAATTGCCTTTCAACAAGTGCCACTAATTATGAACAGTGGCACACAGCCTCATTAGTCTGAAAGTAATTTATTTGTAATTCAGTTAAGCATTTTATAGATTGAGCAATGTAAGTGGCAAGACGCAATCATAGTTAAGCAACTGGTTTTGAATGTTTAATAAGACTGTTATTATCTGCTGGATCCTGTAACGGACATATATAAGCTAATTCAAACCTCTCCTGTCAAAAATTAATTATATGATAGATTTATCCAAAATTTTGAAATACCAACTATTTACTGCTAAATATATAGGACCAATAAGCTAATATCTCTCATGCTTGAGTCTTTCAAATTAAGGTGCACTTGTACATGAATTCTTAGACAAACATGTTTGCTGCATCAAAGGCAAACTCTCACATTGCCACCATAAATGAATCATGTGAGATCGCAACTCACCTCAGAAAGTCTGAATGCTAACATTAAGATCTCGAAGATGCCTGTTCTCTACTGTAATTCACTGCTGGGTCCTCTAGCAATTTCTTATTTTATGTGTCTTTATACTAAGGTTCCTTTGTTTCGTGGGAAAATGAAAACTTGGAAAATGACAATTTACTCTCGTCAAGAAAATAAAAATTAGATATTTGGCTTTCTCCTGGGTTTTGGGGTTAACTATGCAACTTAATTTAGTATAAAAAGCGATTGCCATAACCCATAAGAGAACAATGAGCGGTGGGGAGTGCCTTCCATCATTCCGTGGCAAAGTACAAGCAGGCCACGAAGCCTCTGGAGAAAATTTCTCCCAGTAAACCCCTTCGCTGCAGTAACAGACAGTAACCACATATTTGTTGTCTTTTTTGCTTCATAAATTGTCTTATCTTCTTCCAAATGAGGAATGAAAACAAATGAAATCACAAAAGATACTGTACACACCACTAGTGCAAGGGATTTGTTTAATGCCATATTCATTCACAAAATCCTACATCCTAACATCTACAGCTACGCTATAACACAAATATAGGTATATAAACCATCTCCACATCAACTAATTCCTGCTGTGTCTTTGTTGTCAAAGGTAGCTGGCATTACAACTCGTTTAAAGCTCAAAGAATGCAAAAATTACCCTTTTCCCAGGAAATTGAAAATCACATCCATGCCCTCTAACTCTGTCGTGTCCTTCTGCCATTGGACCTATAATCTGGATTGTCACTCATTTCTGCATCCGAAAGCTCCCTCTGCCCCTGCCCCTCTAAATTTCCTGCCTGACTTCTTCGGCGCCTTCGATCCTGAAATGTCAGCCACATTATTTGAGAAACATCTAGATTCAAACACTTTGCCAAGCATAAATCTTAATACATTGCAAGGAACCAGGTAAGGTGTAGTTTTAAAAAACACCAACTGCCACACGAAGTAGGAAACTTGAAACAGAAGATATGAGAATCAGATGCCAAACCTCTCGAGCTATGGGATATTCCTCCGATTCAAGCATACGGACAACTTGACTCATCTTTGGTCTTTTCTCAGCATCTGGATCAACACACCTCAAAGCAGTCAAAAGGGCTCGTTTAAGGGCACTTGTAGATGGCCTATTCTCAATGTTGGGGTCCACTACCTCTTCTGAACGCCTACTCCCTACCATCATCTTGAGCCAATCTACCAGATTTACCTGAAAGAACCATTCAAATAATATTAAGGAAAGTTTTAAAGGGGAAAAAAAATCCAAGATGAGAGGGTTACAGAAGCCAACTAAGCAAAAATTCCAAAGTGATTTTCTATGGTCATGAGTCTTCATTTTTAAATTGAGCGAAGACATGAAATAGTGAAGAGAACAGGAGTTCCTTAACGCTTATAGGGTATGCGACAATGAATTTACTTAAAAATGTAGATGCATGTCAGAGTCTTTCTGATGACACACCTCAGCTGCTGGTCGACCGTAATCCACTGGGTCTCTCCCAGTAATTGCTTCAAGAACCAATACCCCAAAGCTATAGACATCACTCTTCTCATTTAGCAAGCCAGAATTGGCATATTCTGGAGCCACATATCTGAAAAATACAATACAAATATGAAAAGGAGAATGTAATTAACCAACTAGGACAAGCTACAATTTCTCAAAATATAATTTTACCAGTCTAAGCAACAAAAACAAAGTGGGTGTCAATTTTAAAAGCGAAAATCCATGGCTGCATTAAGGTAGTATTCGGTTTCAAAAGAAACATCATAAATTGATGTTCAAGCAAAATGAATCACTTGATATTCTGTTTGGTAAGTACATATAGTAATTCATTTTAGATTACATTATGAGCATGAGATGACATGAAGAGGTAAGTTAACCTAAAAGATTACTTGGAAATATTATATTAAAAATACAAAACAAGCATTGAACATCACCGTGCCTATCCAAGTGAACATTTACAAGGAAAATTACTGCTGAAATGGAAACAAAAAAGTTTAAATTTGCAGACAGTTTTTCTAATAGGATTTTATCAAACAGAAAACATCTTACCCAAAAGTACCCATTACTCTAGTTGTAATATGACTTTTGCCAGCGCCCAGCAACTTAGCCAACCCAAAGTCAGATATTTTGGCATTGAAGTCATCATCAATTAGAATATTGCTTGACTTAATGTCTCGATGCACAACTTTAGGTTCAATTGCCTCATGCAAGTAAGCCAGCCTGCAACATAAAATCTCAGATCACTAAAAAGAAACTTAGGACATGTTGTAAATTAATTTATTTAGGCACGAATAAGCATACGCTTTAGCTGTGCCAAGCAGAATTTTCATCCGTGCATCCCAAGTCAGATATCCATATTGCCGCATGGCTCCATGAAGCCATTGCTCTAAATTGCCATTGTTAACATATTCATAAACCAACAACCTGAAATTATATAAGGGACTTATTAAGGATAAATAACATTTTCAGAGACAACTTTTGTGGCAGTTTACAGATTTATCAGATAATACTAATGGAGATATTGAACGTAAGGTATGTCAATCTAATCATAAAATGAAGATGAAAGGAAAGACAGAAGACAAATTAGCTGTATAACCCAAACAAAGTGCAAAAGCAAAATATTATGATACCTATGAGTTCCTTCAATGCAATACCCCAGAAGTCGAACCAAGTTTTTATGGCGCACGTGACCAATAGCCTCAACTTCCACCCTAAATTCCTTTTCAGCTTGTCCCCTGCAAGATGAACATAAACAATAATTAGGTAAACTTGCTGAATCTGCAGATATCCTAACAAAACATAAAAATAATTAAGAAAATCTAGCTCAAAATTTAAAAAATTAAGGTTGCTCTACAAGCTCCTGCCAAAACTTACAAATTATTGAGTAGCTTCTTAACGGCCATGGGATTCCCATTAATTAGCTGACCGCGATAAACAACTCCATATCCACCTTCGCCAATAACATTGTCTCTTGAAAACCTGTTTGTTGCATGTTCTAGGTCCCTTAATGTAAACCAGTGCCCCCAGCCGAGGTGAGAGAATTCAGGCAGACCAGACAATGGCGATGGCGCAGTTATATGATGCAGAGATGACCTATAAGCAGAAATGGTCATAGCACCGCTTTCTTCACCAGATTGAGAACCAGCAGCATCTTTCTCTATATGATTAAATGAACCTGATTGACTACTATTATCCCCATTTTTTGTCTGGATCAAAACCTTCTCAGAATCCCTGTCACTAAATTTGTCATTTAGACTCACAAAAGCACCATTCTGCAAATGGTTATTAGCTGAAACTTGATCAACTCTAATCTCTTTGATCTCTTCCGAAATCGATAACATATGGCTAAGGGGAACCATGCCCTTGACTCTTCTGGATCTCTTTCGTGATGTAAGACATATCAACACCACAAGAATTATTACAATGAACAAACCAACTGTTATTCCCATTAATACCCACACTTTCAAACCAAAAACAAACGTTTTCCTGGACAGTCCTGAATTTAGACCCGATGCCATTTTGCTGATGCCAAATATCTGCAGGTTAAAACTTAAAAAAATAAGAAGGCAATTTTGCGTCTAAAATAAATCAAGTCGCAAAATAAAGCATTTGGAGCATTTGAATAGACAAATTGATGTAGGAGAAAGGAAGAGAGGGAGAAGAAACCTGATATTTTATTGAATCTCAAAACTGAATAAAAAGTCTTCAGACAAGGGCTTATAAAGGATTAAATGAAACACATGTTGAAAACAATAAAGGAAATAAAAATAAAGAGAATTCCTAATATTAAGCATGCTGAAAACGAGAAAAGGAAATAACCATATACAAAATCAAAATCCCTAACATTAAGCCTTGATGGATTCCTCACCCCAACACCAGGTTTGAGAATGAAAATCACACATCCAGGCTTCCAAATTTCTAGCAAGAAAACACGGAAGATATCAATAGCTTAGCTGGTAAGGTCATATGCAGTGGGAAACAATAACTGGGGTTGAATCCACTTTCACACGAGTAAGTAGAGTTGAGGGAAAAGAGAGGGCTACCTCCAGAAAGTGCATAAATACCTAGTCCCAGAATTCATATTTCAAACAAATGAAGCACATTTTTTTTGGGCCAAAAATCAAGCCGGAGTTGTGAAAAGAAAAATGCAATAACTTGACTTCAAGCTTCTCGGAAATTATAGATCGTTAGTAGCCAGAAGAACAATTTTTTTTTTAAGACACGGTTTAATAGAACACATGACAACCAAATAAGCAAGAAAGACTGAAACTGTATTCATTTTGTACAAAGGAAAATTGAGCACAATTAAAATGAAAAAAATGAAGTTTGCATAGCTGGATTTGGTTTCACATTAGCTAGAAGACCAAGTTGCTTAAACTGACAACAAGGACCGTCATTTCTTTACATCTCCTTGAGTTTCCCCAGAAACTTGGCGGAGATACAACAATTAGTATAAGGGAGGAGAATAAATCTTTTAAAGGTCTCAATACCTGTCGACAACCCTAACGGCCTAATCCTTCAATGAAGCAACTAAAACACTAAATCTCTTCAGTGCCAACAATCTTCTCGGATGTGAACACACTACGGTTCAACCCCATTGTCGAAATTCTCCAATGTATATATATTTCCTCAATGGGTTGTCTCAATTTCATAAATGAAACCTTAGTGTCCAATCTAAAACGAACCTTCGCAGACCAATCCACCCCTTCTTCGCTAAACAACAAAGGGTTGCAGCAACGCACTAACCCCGTTGTGCTGTTGGAGAGAACTAGAAAACACAAGAAGCACATGAAATTCTGAGAAGAGGGAATGGTGGGATTAATAAGAAGAAGGCATGGAATTATCAGTGGTTGGTGATGAGAAGTGACATGGCTCACAATTCACATTACATTCAGTAAAAGTGAAGCATGAAAATGGAAACTTCCTTTGCTGTTTCTTCAAATTTCTCCCTCTTTCTCTCCCTCTCTGCCTGCCTCCCTTTTTTATTGCGTTTTTATCGTTTTCATTATTCCTGAAATTTGTTCAGAAGGTGACAGATAATCAGAACTGGGAAGCTTTAATCCCATTTGCATTTAAAAATTAAGTATGAAAAACCTGTTTTCCAAAAGAATAAACTCTAATTCGGTTTGAAATTTTTCACATTTTTTGTAAGTCAAACATCAATTTTAGCAGATTAACAAAAATGACCTTGTGACTATTATTATTATTATTATTATTGTTATTATTAGCAGCGAAAGAGAATGATAATAAGAATAAAAATATATATGAAATCTACTTTTTATTTAATTTTTTATCTCTCTCCACTTAAAAAATAATTTATCATTTACTCAGGGATCTAAATCACACTTAGTGTACCGTTAAAGTAAGAAAAAATTTTACTAGAAGACCCTAATTTTATAAAAATAATACTAAATGACTCTAAAAATTATTTTTTTTTAAAGAACTAAAGAATCAAAGTTATTATTAATATTTCTTAAATCGTTATTTATATTTCTTAAAATTATAATATAATTTTCCTAATGTTATAATAACAAACTTAAAATACCTTTATAACTCAATAATATCAGATTGTAACATTAGTCTGAATAATAATTTTGAAAAAATCAATAATAACTTTAATTTTTTAAAATAATTTTTATTTTAAAATTTTTTAATATTATTTTTATAAAATTAGAGTTTTTGTATAAAATTTTTTCTTAAATAAAATGCAAGAGTGCAGACTAGTGAAAAAACTAAAGGTTGAAAGGTCAAATGAACAACGGACTGCGCACCGAATACGCCCAAAGTCATCATTTTTGCAAATTTCTATATTCTTGAGTTGCGTAAATTACTAAGTTTCATATTTTATCTCTTTATTTAATAAGACTTGATTTTCCCATTTAGTAGGCTGGATAGTCAAAGAAACAGACTGGACACCATATCAGTTTTCTGATACCCCATAATACCCCTCCTGTAGATTTGATTATTCAAGCATGTCCTTCGTGGGGAACATGTATCATGAAATCTTACATATGGACGGACATTAACGATGATCATGTCCTACAAACTGTACCTTGAGACTCCATTTTCAACCTCTCTCTCTCTCTCTCTCTCTCTCTTTTAAGGGATTCGATCCTCTAAATTGAAGCTTTTTGCATATTTTTTTTAAAGTGTCTCATACAGTATATATTATTTTTTAAAACATATATATATTTTAATAAATCCCACCTCCTCCTTCGCTTATATTATTACAAAGGCATTGCACTCTCTTCCAAACTTGAACATACAAACCTCTAAAGCGGGTACTGAAGGAAGTGCTTAATCACATAATCATCCAGCGGTGAAGAACATCCTCTAGAATTTGATGTCACTGAAATAGCATAAAGGAATGGCTCGCTTATGGAGAGGCAACATTTGAATTGAGTATATGAGAAAAAGGAAAAAACCAAGTCCCACGAATGTATATGGGCAGTCAAATGAATGTGAGTCATCCTTGGACAATTTACTTGAGAGAAAATGCATATTTTTGTGTTAAAAATACATATTTATTACTTAACTATCTATCTAGTATATAAAAAAGCTAAATTTACATATTTTAATACTCAAAAATCAAATCATATATTTTTTAATTTAAAGACTACAGGATGCTGACATGGATACCAAAAATGTATGGTTTTCCTCTCTCCATTCATGAGGCTACGCTGCATTCAATGTAGAGTAATGATTGGCTTGAACCGAAGGGCCTGACTTTTCTGACACTTGCATAGGACACCGAAGTCAGGTCGTGTAAAATTTTTTTTAAATACATCTGAAACATGATATATTTAAAAAAATTAAAAATTAAAAATAAATTTATATAAATAAAATTTATATGTTATATAAATAAAATTTATATATAAAATAAATTTTAATTATTAAATATATAAATAACGTGACGCATCATCTGTACCTAAAAATTGCTCAGTCGTATAAGGAAAGTTTTGGCTGGTCCAGGGTTAAGTGCTCTTGGAAACGGTGCTTAAATGAACCCTTTTCACTGCCACGTCTTCTGTGTGTGTCAATTGCAATTGTTTCAAAGGTCCTCATGGCCTACGAGTGCATTGCTTCACACTTCAGTTACATAGGGAGCACTCTTCTGTGGATTTAGTGATAATTAAGTTATCATTATATTTACAGAGAACAACTCCTTCATATAATGTTTGGGATGAGTAGTTTTGTTTTTCTTTTAATCATCTATCTATACTTGTGTGGTTTATACGACGTACTTAAAGAATAGGAAACATAACAAGTAAGAGAAGCAATAAATTATTATTAGATTATAAATTAATAATAAAAATTAATATAAAATTTATCATAAATATATAACAATATTTGTTTATTTTCAGATTAATAATTTTTTATTAATTTTGATTATTAATTTGTGAACTGACATAATTATGATCAATTACTTTCTTTTTTTTTGGTTTCATTTGTCACCTAAAATTACTCATTTTATTTATAATACATACGCGAATCCATTTTATTCAACTTCTTGATGTCATATATGTGTCTCACTTTGTAAATGATTTTGAGGCCCTGTTTGGTTAGTGTGAAAAGAGAGGAATTTTTTTTTAAAAAAATTATATGCAATATCTATTATATTCTTATAATTATTATTTCATAATATTCATTTTTAATTATTTTTTAAAAATAAAAAAATATTAAAATCATGTTTTATCTATAAAATTACTTTTTTTTTTCTTTTCATTTCTCTTTCTATTTTACATACCAAATGAGACTATACTTATAAATGTTTAGGAATCACAAACTAACATTATGATTTTTCTTTTACTTTATGAAACAAATTCTACATTTTTGTCAGTGAATTAAAACCAACTTTTTTTTTTTAAATTCAATTGAGCCATGAAGAATACGCATGTGCCTCTCATATTGTTTATTTAGATATAGTGATTTGTCTCCCACATAATAATTATGTGCTTCTAAGAAGCGCGATCTGATAGTCCATGCCTCCTTTATTACGAATTATTTCATTTTCTGTTCTATTTTCCTTCAAATGTCATTTACTCTGTAACTAAATTATGTGCTGCTTTTTCAAAATTCCAAATGGACCCCATCAAGAAAAAGATTACTGGGGAGAGTGGTAAATAGCCTGTCATGACCCCAACTTTAATCCTACAAAGAGTGGAATAAAGTGAGAGATTTGTGATATTTAAGCGTGGTGTAAATATGAAGATTCCCATGATGATTAAGAAAAACTTGAAATGCTTATATATACATATCAGTGCAATTAATTAGTATCAAGTAATTCTGCATTTTTTCTTTCTTGAACATTTTTTCACTGGATTTTAAGTGTAAACTATGATGACAGCACGTTATATAAGCAAAGCAAGTACTTTTTTCCCATCTTCTAATTTTCTATCTAAGTAGGTTAAATATTATTTTCTGTGCTTCTCTATAGCTATAGCGCACATAGCCTTGTAATTTACGGAAAATTTGAATGCTGGTTTATGACCTAAACCTGGAAACTATAACTAAAAACTATACAATGGGTTTGAAACATTTTCAAACTATTTCATGCAACGAGGGAAATGTTTCTTTCTTCTATAGCGTTTGATCATAAACAAATAAAGAAAGAATAAAGCAAGACTCATATACATATGTTTGATTTTGACCAGACCAATTCCAAGGTTAGCTCAGCTGGATAAAGACTGTAATTAATAAATAATTAATGGCCACTTATAAGCATATGCTTTGCATAATTGCATTTGCGTAATGATGATGGGACACCTCATAATTATTTTTGTGTGTTACTTGGATGCACGTAATATTATTGACTTTTGTGCTCCTCATCCCTTTGCCCGCTGCAACTATACACCCCAATCTCAAATATGGGCAGCACTCATCCTATTTCTTTTGTAAACTCAATTTCTAAAGAATATATATACAATTTATAATATATTGTTTTAGAATAGAGTTAAATAATAATTTTAATGCACGAGTACTCTATTTAGTTAACAATGATATATATTGGTTATAAGACGAGACTATTTAAATTCATCTAAATAATACCAACTAAATTGAACATTTTGAATGGCAAAAAGTTGCCTATAGTTTAGATTTTTTTTTTCACTTATTATAATTATATCAAAGTAGAGTGTCTAACAACAAATTTTTAGAATGGATTGGTCGTCAAAAACAAAGAAAATAAAAACCTAAAAGAACATGCAAATTTTAAATGGTCATGACTTTTAATTTGAAAAAAATTGTAGGTCTTATTACAAGTCCACAAAAATCCTTTTCAGAGTACAATATTATCTTAACCCAAGTTTACCCAATTAGGGTCATTTTTAGATTTAAAATCCTTTATTTTCAGGCATTTGAAAGTTATTTTAGTTTTCTTTCGTTTAATTTTTTGGAAATTAATGAAGAGATAACGTATAAACACCTTTTTGTTTAATTTTGCCACAGTTTTCATAAGCCAAAGAAAATCCACTTTGTCTCTCAAAATTTTTCTTAGATTTTTCTCAATTTTCACGTGTTTCTGCTGAGTGAATCTCAAACTTTATTTAAATTAGTATATTACCTAACTATATTAAAACAACGGAAAGCAACAAAGTTAAAAGTCTTCAAATTTTCTTATATTATTTTTAATATATATCTTAGATTAGATAAATTAAACAAGGAGGAAGACAAATTCTTAGCTCGCAAGCAGACGGAGACATTGATCACAACAAGTTTTTAAACCAAAACAAAGTTAGGTTTTGTATTCTGCCGACAGTTGCAGATATATAGAACTCTTAATTTATACAACAAGGTAAAACCATGCATATATAGTCAACCTCTTGACGACATTTTCTTTTGTGGTTACATTAATTTCATCTCTACTTAATTACAAACGAAGACATAAAGTTAACTTTGCATTTTTTTTATACAGAAATAGATAAGAATTGAAAAAACTATATAAACTTATGAGACCCTAATCGATTAGTTAATTGACGAATACGATAAAAAAAAAAAAAGATAGTTAACTTTATTTTTAAATAATTTAAATTTCATGATATTGGATTAAACAAAACCAACTTGCTTAATATTTAGAAATTTCAAATATAATATTTTTGTAGAAATCTTTAAATATAGTAGTTACATATTTAGAAAGACTAGTATGCATAAAACTAAAATTGTTAGAACAAAACAAGTAAATAGCATGCACTTAATTGAGTTACACATTACTAGTTTTGACCTGCATATTATACTGACTTAAATGAGCTCATCCCCACCAAAACCACTTTAATTTGTGCTAAGGGTTACATTATTCATGCCTTTGCTTCTTTAATAGTAACACTATTCAGTCACACATATTCATGCTTATTCAAAGAGAAAAAGTACCCTCATGGTTTATTATATTGTAGACTGGTCTACGACTGCTTCTGGGACCCAAAACCCTATTTAATAGTAGTCAACAACGTAATTAAAGAGAAAGTTTCTAGCATTGATTAGTTAGACCTAGTAAAAAAATCTTCAAAGTTCAAAGCAATTGCCTTAATTAATCAAATCCAAACCAACCAAAAAAGAAACAGATGGGATTGAAGAACGACAAAAAAAAAAAAGAAAAGAAAAGAGAGCAATTATACAAATGGGATTTGCATATATACTATTAAAATGTCCCCATTTTTTGCATACTCATTTACGGTGTGTTTGAAAATTTAATGACAAACCACGTTTGTGTAGAAGTTTGAATTTGTTACTTCAGTGAAATCATAACTTTAAAGGAAGTTATCGGATTTCCAAACACGCACTTAAATGATTTATTTGAAACCACGAACAAGAATCTTTGGCGGTCGAAATTGGAAGAGAGGCGAAGGAGGAAGCTTTCTTAGAAATAGCTGTAGTGCCCCCTCTCTGTTCCCACATTCTTAATCCTTGGATTAACTTGTCGGTAAAGTATTTCAAATTCAGTTCATAAAACAAATTTAATTTAATTTATTAAATAAATAAGTTTGATTGACATATTAAGATTATTTCATCAAAAGAAACAAGTTTTAATACTGGACTCCTTAAACTTTCTAACAACTCAATTAATAATAAAATATTATATATATATATATATATATATATATATAATGTATTTATATATTATGTTATTAAACGTTATAGATAAATAAAAAATATTTATCATCTTAAAACATTATAATATATATTTTTTATATACATACATGCACATATTCATAATTTTTTATTTAATTTAATTTTTATATATTCATATTTATTATTATAATACCTTTTTGAACTGTTGGAACTCACTACATTTATTAATCAAGCAAGAAAAAAAAAAGGCTATTATTCAATTAAAGCTTAGACTTTGTTTTATTTAATCATATTAAGTCTGTGACTTGTTTGGAAGCTATATGAAGCATGAGGGGGTGGAAGGTGGGATATCAAAATACAGAAGTGGCTACGCCGATGGATGAATGGAGACATTTCCACAACAATTTGGTTTGATGCTGTTGCTTAGGGACAGTCGTTAAGAGGCTACATGGTAGGTAGTTGGGTGGTATTGTCATTCCTTTACATGTGTTATGTTCGTTCAAAAATTAAATCCCTATACTTCACTTCCATTTCATCAATTACTATTCATCTTGCCTTAATTACTATGTGCCCATCAAAATGTTTCATTTTGGATACCGGGTATTCGTTGTGATGGTGACCTAAGAGCTTCGTGCAGATTGGAAGTATCTTAGAAGTTCAATTAATTAAAAAACAAAAAATGCAGGGTGTCTATTTGGCTTTTACTTACACGTTTCTTCCTTCCATTGGTTGATCTCTAATTCCATTAAAAATTAAAAACTTGGCACATTTTTTATTTTTTTATATCATCATATCCAATATTTTTGAGACGTGCTTTACGGGTAATTCTTTTTTTCAGCATATTCTTCTACATTGCTGTATTCACTAATAACAAAGTGTTAATTTTGTTTTCTTTGGACAACAATTAATTTTTCTTATCAAGTGAGGATTGGACCATTTGAACTAGATATCTTCTTTCAGATCACAAATTCAAGTGTGATGTATTTAGGGGTGTACAAACACCAGGCCAAATTCTATTGTTTTGTATTTAAATATATGCAAATATTAAGTTGAGTTGGGTATCCATTTAGCTTAATATCCAACCTAGTTTTTTTTATTGAACTTCAAATTTAAAACTCAGTGTTTTGACTCAATCTAGAATCAAGTGGAATTGAACTAATATCATTGGGTGTTTGTGCAAATAATTATATTTTGTCATTTTGTCATTAAAAAAAATTAAAACCTTTATGTAAGTTCTTATAAACAAATATTTTTTATTAAGAATATTAGGTCGAGTCAAATTAGCCATTAAGGCTGACTTGCCTGAAAATTTTGTTAACCCGGCCGATATACCAGGCTAGACTGAGCATTATGCACCGTATATGAATAAAATAATGTCTGATCCGCTAGGTTTTTTTGTTTCACTGTTGTCTCACCTTGGAGTAGTAGGCCCAAATGGGCTTTTTATGGACAGGAGAACCAACGCTGTGCAAAGGCCAACAGCCCAACTTGACCTAAAATTTTCAACACAAAGCTACTTCCATTTCTTGAAGTGACGAAGCTTCAGACCTTCATGGACCCAACTTCCATTTCTTGATTTGACAAAGTTGCAGATCTTCAGGGAGCCCCAAAAAAAAAAAAAAACAGTTTCAGACCTTTGGGGGGAAAAATAATATAGCTTCCTCTTGCATTTATTAAATTATCTTATTTATAATTGTATTATTAATATATCCTTTCACATTCAGTTGGGTGAAAATGAACTTTTATGGAACGCTCAAAATACTAATCAACTTCTGAAAATTTGAATTATTATTAGTTAAAATATAATCTTTTTATATTCTTAAAATTTTTAAATTCGTGATAATTATGCAAATAAACCTTGTGATCTCTTACTCACCAAATTTTTTTTTTTTGCACAAACACAAGAAAAGATAAGTAGAATATTAAAATGAATGAGTGGTACACACTCTTTAGAAAAAAAAATATAAATATTATTATTCAAATTTGAATTATTTAAAAATATTTTTTCAATTTAAAAGTTAAATAATACTTTTCTCAATTACTATCTCATTTTAACCTTTTTTATTAATTTTTCGTAGTTTTGTCAGCGAAAATATTATAAATTTTGTTATTTGTGACGTAACATACTTTTTGTTTATTTAAAAATTGAATAAAATATTTGTTTAATGTGAAAATATGATGTGCCGCTTCTTTAAATAAAGTTAAAGAAAGATTAAAAAAGTTTAAATATTTAAGGAATGCTAATTGAGAAAAAAGTTAAAGAGATTATTTTTTTTTCTTGCTTCCTATTCAAAGTTATGAATATATATGATCATATAATTCAAAAAAAATCATACACACACAATCAATATAACTATTATAAAAGATCAAAAAATATTTAAATAATATTTTATGAATTTTTGATTTTATTAATAATGGTTAAAAGACATTTTATTCTTTATTATAATTTTATATAAATAAAATTTATACAAATGATTATTAATTTAAGAAAAATATGATTATTTAAAATTTTATTTTTAAATAAATAGATTTGAGATAACAGATTAAGTATTTAATAAAAATTAAAAAAATTTTAACGTGTTCTAAAATAAAAATTATAATATTCTAACCACATGGACCCTAAGGACGACAGTGGGTGCTGTTTTATATGTGCATCATGTCATTTTCGCTCCAATATTAATACGCACTTGCTACTGAGAGTCTCGCATTAACTGCTAAAGTTCGAAGTCCTAACCTTAAGTCTGACAAATTGCGCAGACCCCATTTTTCGATCAAGACAAACTCTACTTGACCCACGCACACGCTCTCCCTCTATCTCTCTCCGACTAGCTCTGGAAAAGAAGAAGCTCATTTTCCAGATTCGAACTGTAGGAGCCGGGGATGTCGGTTTTTACATCCTGTGTTTGTCGTCTTCGGACGCAGTTATTGTACTTGATTCATACTCTGTTTCGCGCCATAGATCGGATCAGGCTCTGCATTATCCTGGTACAATCTCTTCATTTGCCTCATTGGGTTTCCTTTTTCTTCATTTTAAAATCGATTTGTTTGGCTTCTTTGAGCTTATGTGGATGTCTCTATTATTATTATTTAATTCCGTTTTGCATTTATAGCAGTTTCCAGTGTTCTGGGAAATGTCTGAATCACTGCAACAATTGCTAAGATATTCACTTTGCTTGACAGAATGAATCCCACTGGGTTTAAACAACTACAGCGGGCTTCTGCTTTTGGGTGTATTACTAAATTATCTTAAAAGATGCTATAGACAGCGGAAGAATTTGCATTCTTGGGGCCTATTTTGTGAAGCCCAAAGCAAAGGCAAAATGATCAACAAAACGCTTTTCCTCACTTATCTTTACCTGTTAATCTACATCTTGCTTTCATCTGGAGTCATACTGTACAACAAGGTAGCAACCCCATTTCTTTGTTCTCTGGATTGGGTTCCTTTAACAAAGATCGTGTGGGAGCATGACTTTTTTTTTTTTGGCAGTGGGTTCTTTCTCCGAAATATTTTAATTTTCCGTTTCCTATAACGCTCACCATGATTCATATGGGTTTTTCTGGGGTCGTGGCATTTTTTCTTGTCCGGGTCTTCAAGGTATGTCATCGTGTTATTCTTTGGTATGCTCACTTTTCTTTCTTCTTCCTCCTATTTATGATTTCTGTTGCAGATGCATGAACTTGACATACTTATACATGTTAATCTTGTCAAGCAGATGCGTCATGACTTTTATTAGTTATCAGTTGTAACTGATACAGCTAGTTTCATATAATAATAAATGTGGCAACAAATAACAACATCTCATTGTCCTGGTATTTTTATTGCTTCTCATATTCAATATTAGCACATGCTAAACTATAACTTTGTCAGGAAAGTCGACAAACTGTTTGCAGAATTTGTATAGTTGACCCTAAAATACTCCGTACAGTATTCGTCACAAATGTAGGCTTTGATCTTGGTTGTGTCTCCTTTACCAGTTTGCGGCTTGCACCTCAATATCTTAGAATATTACTATCAATTGTTATAATTTATCAATACGATTTTAGCTTCACTTGTATACTACCATAAACTGAATCTACCATTCAACAATTGGATAGAGAAGTTTAAAAGAAGTTAAAAGTACTTTGAATTAATCAAATCTGATAGTATACTGAAGGGAGTTATTCTAGGGATTTGAAGCTTTAGTAATATTTGCTCAGGATTGCTTGTATATAATGTTACACTCTATCATGCTTAATTAATATTTGACAAAAAACGCATAAATAATTATTTTTGGAAGTTGAATTTACTAGCCACATAATTGAGGGCATGAGTTGTTAAAGTCAAGAATTCAGTGCATGCTCACAGATATTCACGACCTAAGATCATAACTAGGAAACAGCACTCAACTCAATTCAACCTGAGATCCTGGCCTCAATTGCAATTTGTAATATCTTATCCAAGTTTTGTATTGGCCATCAACCCCATATAATGGTTCATTCTCAGCATGTGTTGGACTGGCTATATTATGATGGAAGACCCTCAACTCATTATACAAGTACTAAGTTGTGTTTGTGTCTTTCCTTTTGTCTGTTGGAGTGTTAAATTGTTGACTTGTTAGAATGTATCCGATTTTGGTAGTTATAAGATCTTTAGCCTCTCTGCATGGAAGAGAAACTTAACAATTTCTTTTCCAGTTAACAAAAATCATAACTTGTTGAATGTAGTTGGCATACGCAATGAATTGTTGCCTTAAATATTTTTCATGATGCTATCCTCGAGTTATGACAGCAGAAACAAATTTAATATGTGAACTTGTCAATGTTTGACGCCAAGTGCAATTTGGTGTAGGTGTTTGATTATTGAGCTAAATGTGTTATACTTGCATGATGTTATACTACTTTTGCTAGGATGTCATACTTCATTATGCAATTCCTTGTTGTTAATGTGCCATATGTATAATCCATCTTCTATGCTTGAACCTTTGCCACCTACCACCAATGTTTGATCACTTCTCTGTCTGATTTTTTAGTTGGTACTCTGCGTGATATTCTTTGTTCTGTAAATGCAGGTTGTAACTCCTGTAAAAATAACGTTTGAAATGTGAGTTTGGCTTTCTATTGCCATTGATTTGGAGCCATCTTAAGCTTTCCTTCTCATCTTCCTTTGTCCAACTTCTTACTAATGCATTCTTTCTGTGGCAGATATGCAACTAGTGTGGTACCAATAAGTGCCTTCTTTGCCTCAAGTCTTTGGTAAGAACTGCAACATGGAAAAACTGATACTTGTTTTTTATTTTTTAAACTGGGATCGGCATGATCCTTAGATTTGTTAATGGGACATGTCGCTCTGTGTTTGTTTCCAAATTCTGTTTAAAATTTTAAATCAACAAGTGTTGATGTCTCTTTTAGTTGAGAGGTGAACTTGGTAAGGCTTGTTAAAGAGAGTTATAGTGAAGTCTCTCAAGACTCTCATCAGTGAATTTGAAATTTCTAAAATGTAGTTAGGTATGGAATTGTGGACCATTTTATATGTGTGCCTGGTTGAACTTTGATGAAGCGTGAGTTAGCTTAAGCTTGACTTCATGAAGTGTGATCATGAAATCCCATCAGAGGATAGTTTATATACTTTTTGGTATAAAAAATTTTCTCGTTGGCCTGCCTTTATGATTTTATAAAGCTGTAACTCCTCCATTGACTACTGAAACTAGTAAGATGATTATTATATGCATGAAGTTCAGTGCCTTAAGTAACTTTTTGGTAGAGAATGTATTATAATCAATGCAAGGTCATCCTCAGGTGCCTTAAAATAGACTATTGGCTTGGTATTGCCTGGATATTGTAATTATTGGCCTCAAGCTATTATAATTTGATTACACATGTATTACAGTTTACTTTATACTATTGGTTGTCATTTGAAACTGTTTAAAGTTAGATGCTTCTGAGAAACTATTATAACTCATTTATATCATATAAAGGTATCTTATTATTTACATATGCTCTATTCTCATGCATGCACTTCATGTAATCTCAGTAGTTCAGAAGGAATAAGTAAATAAGCAATATGTTTTTGGTTGCTACAGGTTTGGTAACACTGCTTACTTGCACATATCTGTTGCCTTTATCCAGATGCTTAAAGCTCTAAGTATGCTTTAATGAACTTCTCCTGTGTTTTTTACTGCTTCGGCAATGTTTATTTAATTTTAAAACTTCATGTTTCAGTGCCAGTGGCAACATTCCTCATGGCTGTTTTAGGTGGCACTGACAAAGCAAGGTGCGATGTGTTCTTGAACATGGTGCTGGTCAGTGCTGGAGTTGTCATTTCCTCCTATGGGGAAATTCATTTTAATATAGTTGGTACAGTTTACCAGGTCACGGGCATTTTTGCTGAAGCTTTGAGACTGGTCTTAACACAAGTCCTTCTGCAGAAGAAGGGCTTGAATTTAAATCCTATTACAAGCTTATATTATATAGCTCCATGCAGGTAAATTATTATCAACTAGTTTTCTCTAAAAAATTTGAATGGCTTTGTACAATATTCATATTAAACTGAACAAGACTATGAGACATCCTTTTTGGTTACTAATAACTATCCAATTGCTTTGTTGTCCTCTGGACTTGAGGATAACTTTTATTCACGTGTATATGCTCTTTTCTCTATTATTTTCATTCAATGTACAATATATGCACTGATTCTAATTTTTGGGCAATGTAACTGCGCGCTCAATTTGGGATTAAGTATTCATGTACTTTTAGTTTCTTCTAATTATGCAATTTATATATGATGTCATATCATATCTATTTTATTGTTTGCAACTTTTTAGGTCAATCAAACAAATGAGGGCACTTAATATGACATTCCATTATCCAATAAAAGACATTAAGAGCATCAATGCATGCATATCAGCACATACAGCATGCCACATGAGCTTCTAACTTTGTATTTTGTTATATATATGCAGCTTTGTGTTTCTCTTTGTACCATGTTACCTACTGGAGAAGCCTGGGATGGAAGTTTCACAAATTCAGTTCAATTTTTGGATCTTCTTTTCCAATGCTCTATGTGCTCTGGCCTTGAATTTCTCCATTTTCTTAGTAATTGGGAGAACTGGTGCAGTGACCATCCGGGTTGCTGGGGTACTAAAAGATTGGATATTGATAGCCCTGTCAACTGTTTTATTTCCGGAATCCACAATAACTGGGCTGAATATAATTGGCTATGCTATTGGTAAGTTTTTGTTTAAAGCATGATGCTTATTTTAATCTTCCTTCTCATCATTAGATATTTTACCCGCAGCACTATGTGGAGTTGTGATGTACAATTACATAAAGGTTAAGGATGTTCGTGCCTCTCAATTGCCTGTTGACTGTATTCCAGACCGGACAACAAAGGCCTTTCTCCTTATATATATTCTTGACACCTATATATTTAATGCTTTAGAGTCAATTTATATGTAGTAGCACTAGTTAGAATCCAGTAGTAGATGAATCTTAAGAAAAAAACTACGATGACGATTATAATAAATCGAATATGGAACTGTCTTGAACATACTTTCAGCAAGGTTGTTTTAATGGTGCTTTCTACATCTGATCTGGTCAAAATATTGTTTACTGACGGCCTATGAAAATTCTTGTATTCAACTCATACAGGATTGGAAATTAGAGAAGTTATCTAATATTTATGTACCAGATAACATTAGTGACAATGGGGGAAACAGGGGAGGTAACGGTTTCACCTCTGATATGAGCGTTGATGAAGAAGCACCTCTAATTTCATCAAGGTTATCTCATATTGGACGAACGCAGCTAATTAACTATGCAGCTGGAAAGTAAAATCCCAAGTACAAGATTCATTTACGAGTACATTTCAGGGGAAAGTACAAGAAAGAGGAAGCTGAATCGAATGCTCCTTATTCCTTTTTTTTTTCCCCCTCTTTTTTAATAGAGTAGGTTTTATAATGAAAGCAGATTTCGGTTTCTTTGTAATTACTTTCCTGTGTAGAATGCATCTTTCTCGGGTTTAAGTAGTGGTATATGATCAGAGTAAAGTGTCAAGATTTCGGCGGCCATTCATTTCTTTACTTTATCCAAGCAATTGGAACATTTTTCCTAACGATGCATGCACCTTTCTCGAACTGAATCTGCATGAGCGTTGATTTTCAGTTTATTCCTGTATGAAATTGTCATACGTAGTTTCTATTCTCACTTGATTGCCTATGTCATAGTAACCATCTACAATCACTGATGACAATAAAACAAGCAAACTGCAAGTGTCACCAACTCAACGAAACAAGCTAGTGCATGAATTTCTCTCGGTTCACGCCTAAAAATTTCCCCTCATTCTTCAGAACATTTTCAACTATAAATTTAGCAATGATTTATGCTGCTAGGAATCGCGGTTATCACATGATCATTGGCTCATGGATACTCTTATTATATTGTCAAACAAACTCATCTTGTTATAAATGGAGTTTTTATTTTTTTGCACGTTAATAAACAAACTGACTAAAATTTTACTACCAGTGTCTCTTAACAAAAAGTTATATGTAAAACTTTCATATGAAACCCAATCATGTACTAAATTGTTCAAAAAAAAAAAGGGTTGATATATCATATCTACACTAGAAAGCTTAATAATAAATAATTTTTTTTCCTTAAAAATTTATGACTAATTTGATAAGCTCCATGTCTAACAAAACCCATATGCTTGCTCATTCCCTTCGTAGAGAGAGAGAAAAATTAAGAGTCACAAGTATAACTTAGATTAAACCTTGATATAGTTTCTTATATTTTTATTATCATATTCTTCAATTAAAATATAAACTTATAATTTTTAATTAAGAACATAATAAGTACATAATTTAATTAAAAAACTAGATATTTACTTATAAAAATCATATATTTGTCATGTTATTATTAAAAAACTATACATATATTATATTTTATCCGCATATAAGTTTTTTTTTCCTTATAATTAAAGTAAATTATGTACTCTAACTTAAAAAAGAATTATCTGCAAAACCGATCCAATTGATTCCACGTACAGGTATTTTAGAGAAATGGAAAAATAACCATACATCAATGAACGGGACATGTACAAAGGGGATCTCACAGTAAAGCATACCCCTTCTACCCCTATGACAATTCTAGAATGTTACATAAAATAACAAGGCACTCGAAACAAAGCAAAAGGCTCTCGTATGATTTACCTAAATCATAAACAAGATATGCACAACCCCCGGCAAGAATTGTTTTTAAAATTATGAATTTGAATGAAGAGACCCGACTGATGGCCCCAAGCAACAATCCTCTGATTTTCCCACTCATAAGAACAAGAATCAGGTTGGTAGGATCGAGAAAACTCTTTATTTTAAAATGAGAATTAATATAAATGTTCTCCAGTCCTTGCATACAGGAGCCTCCTAGAGGGAACTGGAGGCGCCAACCCAGGGATATTCCTGATATTTTTGTTGTTGGGATTCACAATCTGCAAAAGAACAACATCGGTTAAAACAGAAGAACAGAAGCATACAGAGGCAGCATTCTGGTGCATAATGTTAGCATGAGTGTCAAGGTAATTAACAAATCAAACGTTTAAATAGGCAATTAGTGTCATAGAAAATATTATATAAATATAGAATTTTTTCCCCAAAATATCCATGTGAAATGATTTTTTTGAATTATATTATTATAGCACCTTAACTTGATTTCACCAAATAGTAGATAATTTAAGGGAATGATATCCGATAGAAATTCTTGGGATTTAAAGATGAAGGGGACATACCTTCACTACAATAATGGCAATTACACCACAAACGATAAGGAACAAAAAAAGCATAATACACTTATCTGTAGCCACCTGACAATGATGGGGAAACACTTCAGTTCCATGACAGAGGTTTGAAGTAATGCAAAAGGAGCATAGAGGTCGTAAAGATTAACCAACCTGTCTACCAATCTCCTTCACAAGCTGGGAGGCCTTCTTAATTGAGAACTGAATTGAATCCAACTCATTAACAATACGGCCCATTTGCTCAGTCTGCAAAATTTAAAACCAGAAAAGAGAGGTCAAGCTTGTGATAAGAAACAAAGATAACTGACTGATTACATACACTCTTCCCGTTTAAAGTACTTGGTGCAAATTAAACTTACTTGGCCCTTCAAGTTCGTAGCAGTTTGGGTGCCAACTTCAATTGTTTGGTGCACAACCTACAATTTGATCCAGAGAGTTAAGAACAAAGTTATAGGGGCAATGGAGCAATTAAAGAATCAAATGACACCTGCTTCGATCTTTCAATAGCCTGATCAGTTTCATCCATTTTCTTCATCCCAGCATTGACGAGTTCTTGATTTGACATTGCTGTAGGATAAGTCAAACGAACATTGGGTGAGATAAATCCGTTATTTACCACAAACAACAGCATAACACATACACAAAACCCCCTAATCCCCAACCCCTTTAGTGTCAAATTTCTGCAGGAAATAATTTTTGCCAAACCAATTCGGCAATGTCAAAACAGGTTTCAATGGCTTAAAACGTTCCTAATTCTAACTTGTTTTCTACATTTCAAAGCGTTACAAAAACATATTGAAAGTGTTTCTGGAACATGACAAGAGGTTTTGGAACTGTTAAGGAATGCCCTTGAAATACATCCAAACTTATTTACCACAAACAACAGCATAACACATACACAAAACCCCCTAATCCCCAACCCCTTTAGTGTCAAATTTCTGCAGGAAATAATTTTTGCCAAACCAATTCGGCAATGTCAAAACAGGTTTCAATGGCTTAAAACGTTCCTAATTCTAACTTGTTTTCTACATTTCAAAGCGTTACAAAAA
Organism: Erythrophleum fordii; assembly: GCA_032878935.1. NCBI lineage: Eukaryota > Viridiplantae > Streptophyta > Magnoliopsida > Fabales > Fabaceae > Erythrophleum > Erythrophleum fordii. Next base: position 49,227,199 of record JAVQMF010000054.1, read on the forward strand.
CATATTGAAAGTGTTTCTGGAACATGACAAGAGGTTTTGGAACTGTTAAGAAATGCCCTTGAAATACATCCAAACTCAATAAAGTGCACCAAAACACATCAAAAGATTGTAAAACATGTCAAAGCAGTTGAATTTTCCATCTTTTAATAATGAATATATTCTCTATAATTTGGTTAATGTTGACTCTGATGTTATTTAATATTTTCAAAATATATATATATATATATATACACACACACATAGAGCATAGCATATTGAGTTCAAACCAAAAAGACGAATGTATTAGCAAACTCCCAACACTTGCAAGGCAATAATGGATTAAAATGTGATTTCAAATTAAAGGTTAAAGAATGCAGATATTTAAGGGATCCAATATAAAACAACAAAATTACGGGAGCTGTCACCTGCATGAACAGGGAAAATAACAGAAAATTCCAGGGATATGATGTAGACTAAAAGATGATAATCACCTTAGCATATAATAGAAGATCATATGTAAACTGTAACATGAGGATATACATCTTACCCGATGCCATTTGAATATTTTCTTCAGCCGTAGGTTCACTAGCTCCCACTCCCATGTCAAAAAGCTCAAGCTTCTTATTACCAATGGTATTCATGTATCTGCCAATCATCCAAATAATAGTATAAATCCTCCTTTCTAATATCAAGAAAGCTTATATTTTCATTTATTGAAATTTGCATATTTGGTTCTACTAACACTGACAGCAAACTCTTACTATAAAGTTGCAAGCTGAACAAGCTCATAGGTCAAATTTTGTATAAATTATCTAAGTTTTTCCAATGCCTTCATAAGAACCAACTGCATCATAAAGAAACAATTTTATTCCGGCTGCAGAAATAGAAATATCTGGATTAACTTACGTTTTTCTTAATGCCACATAAGAGTTTAGCTCCTTGATCTGCAAGAAAATGTAAGCAAGCATAAAGAATTGCCTGTTTAAGAGCATGCTTATTGCGCACACAAGTATGAACAAACATTTGGATTATCCACAGACATTTTCCCTGACCATATGAAAATAACTTTATTTAACCATCATGAGACAGTATTTGACATGCCTTTTCATGGTTGATAAGCCAAAAAAAAAAAAGGTTCTTGATAAGGACACTAATGCAAGAAACAAACAACTAATGAATATGATCAGAAAGAACAAAATACCAACAACTGATACAAACTTACCATAATAGTAGTTGTAGTCATGTATTAAAGTGCCTACACCATACTAAGTGAGAGGACGATGCAAGAAATGAGATGCAAGATTCCCAAACTAACAAGTGCAATATATGAATTCCTACTCTGGCGATAGTGAAGGAACATCACAGCTAATTGAGATATACTGTTTATCTAAAAAAAGAAAGAAAGTAATTTCAGAAACAGGAAGACACTTTTTTATCAGAATATACTCAATTATCCAGTGTCCTAGATATTCCATACAATCCACAAGACTTCATAATAATACTCCAAACAAGCACCACAACACATTTGTAAAAATGTCCTAGAACTTCTTTAAAGTATCTATGAGAAAACAATAGGTGGTTTGTTCCATAACTGCTTCATATATTAAAACCTCTCTAGGAAGTGTCCCACTAACAAGAAACCAGAAAAAAAAAATCTAACTTTCAGGGCACATTTTATTGCCCATGCATATTCCAATTTAAATTCATAATGTGACTATCTTGCATTATGCAATTATGAACCACTATATTCCAAAAGGAAAAAATATTCAAGTTTTTTAACTGATTAAACATGGCAAAAAATTGCCTTTGATACTCAATTAGCCATGTAAATTATATAAATAAGTTGTCAAAAATTGAAAACAGGATAAGCTGGATTGTCCTTTGCAATTTATGGTAGATCTTGCATTCTTTCCAAACCTAGCAAAGGTAGATCCCTGACATGAGCAAGAAAAATATAAGGGTCCTGGGTGCTGACCATGGATTGCTTTTCATCATTGAGTTGCTTATTCACTTCTGGGGGATTTCTGCCCTCTTCATCTTTAAGTTCACGATCAAACTCTTTTATCAACCTGAAACAATTGATCACAATAACACTTCATTTCTTATTCTATAATCTTCATAGCATATGGCAAATAGAAAATGACTTATACCAGTCAAGTAAAAAGTCAGGAAAAAATACTAGACAGTTGATATTTTGCAAAGAATATAAATTTTCCTTCTCATGCAAATAGACTAAAAGTTGCCATCAAAAGATGTCAAAATTAAATCTAAAGCAGAAGCCTGACTTGCCTTTTGCAATCCCTCATCTTCCCCGTGAGTTCTTCCAGCTGCTTACTTTGTCTATTGGAATCTTTAATCTTATCCAACTTCTGGAAGCCATTACTGCATGCAAAAGTGTGAAAATATTACAAATTGATAAAGGAATGAACATATTAAAGATATTTACATTCTAGCATGTATCTGCAAAACAGTTGTTAACAATCTAATGTGAATAAAGTATACAAACTGTGATTATTCCATCTTTCACTTCAAAATGATCAATACGCAGAATCAGAATAAGCAATTGCTGAGATTGGCATTGGGACACTTCCAAATTTTATGGAGGAAGTTCCAAAACATATTTATTCTGACTCATAGGGGCAAATGCTGGGTTAGAAAAAGGATTTCGACCATGCTAACAGCTGAGTCTGACTATCCTTCAAAAATAAACATTTTCAACCCAAGAAGTTCCAACGGTTAAACGTTTCAAGTGTGTCATGCTAACAACCAAGTAACCAACTTTTGGTCTAAGCTTATGTACACTGCAAAATTGGTTCCCTTCTATACAATATCTCCAGCTTCCACTATCACCATGACTATGTACATCTAGTGGCACTTAAGGTAGGCCATCATGTAGTGCAACCACTGTACTCCATGCAACTTCCACCGCAAGTACACAACCACATTCATTTCGTCACGTATCAACATAGTTTCCATATAGTACAATGAGCTACCTCCGCTTTTAATCAACGGGTATCTAGGTAACTGTGCAGCTTTAGAAATCAAAAAGCAAACAATCTTCATGTCACAGTATGACACAGCGGAAAGTCACTTAGGAATTAAAAGGAGGCACTTTTCTACTCATCAGCAAGCCACCCACCACTCATATTGACGAGAGTTGAAGCATTTGCCAGATATTTTAACGGCTAAGCTCCCCAATATTAGAAATCATAACATCATGACTTGTACTAACGAGATAAATAAAACGATGAATTGGCCACAACATGCTAAGTTTTTCCCTTTCTAAGCGGCATTCATCACAAGGGATAGCATCTTGCATTAAATATAACATCAACTAAGAACCCATCGAATCAAAAGAAATCAGCAATGTGACAGAGTCGTCGAAATCAAATTTGAGGAAGAAGAGTCATTTTTGGATATACATACGCGAGGGATCGAAAGTTATCACGAATTTCACCGTGGATCTGCTCCAACTGAGGACTCATCGGCAAGTTGGTGGCCATGGTTGCCGGAGATTAAGTCTCCCCCCAAAATCCCAGCGAAAATCGATTCTAACAGAAACCCTAACTCGTAGATTTGACGAAACGTTCTACAGATTGCATAGTTCCTTTCTCAGGCAAAATAATGACGGGAAAACGGGGGATCAAAATGCGAAAGAGTTTGTGCCCCCCAAAAAAAAAAATCTTTTAAAATGAAATTCGGAGAGAGAATGGCGTCGAGCGAAGAGAATGAGAACAGGGAAGTTGAGGCAAGAAGAGAGAGAGAGAGAGAGGGGCGCTGTCTGGTGGGAATTTTATCTGTTGTTTTCAAATTTCTTTATGATTAAGTTTGGTGGTTAGAGACAGATGCCTAATATCACGTCTAATTGCCTATGACCCCATTTCATATTTGTGCAAAATGATTCTAATTTCTAAGGATACGCCATCACAGCATAACTGATAAAGACAACGCGGGAAATGCCAACTCATCAGCGGACAGCGCGCGAAAATTTTATCGTTATAACTTCTCATATCGGAATATTTGTTTCTTTTTTTTTTTCCGATTCTCAAGATTAAAAGACTATTTGGCTTCAAAGGAGTTCTTAAGATTTAAAATGCCAGAAAAAAAAATTACAAATATTAAGACTGGGGATCCCAAGAGAAAAATATGGTCAAGGTGTAATAAGGAGAAACTGAAGAGAAATTGACGAGTTGGAAATGGATGGGGGGGGGGGGGGCTCATGACAGTAACAGGCAACGGATATATATTTAATTCTATATAAGAAATACATTTTTATAAAGTACAAAGGATTAAATAATAATTAATCATTTATGAAGGGTGTAAACGTTAGTGAATGAGTATGACCTTGAAGTATAGAATCTGCCTACATAATCGACAAATGGGTAATGCTGATTGCTGAGAGGAGAAGGAAGTGACGGCAGGATACCATTTCCATTTGAAATGCGCTGTATGTCTCAGCGGCCCAGGCGTTCTTGGCCTTTTATTTATTTATTTTTATTTTGAGTTTAAATTTTGTGAAAAAATAAAATAATAATTATGAGTACACAATTTTTAATTATTAAAAAATTATATTTTAAAAAAATTAACTATATAATACAATGAAACTTTTTAAAATATAATTTTTTATAATTAAAACTTTTATCTTTACAAATATTATTTTTATCCTTATCATCAAACTTTAAATTTAAAACTAAAAAAAAAATGAAAAGACATTTTATTGTCTTCCTACACATTGTACCCCTACCACAAGGAATCTTGGCGCTGGGACCATCTCTCTCTCTCTCTTTTCTTCAAAGTTAATTGTTGACTCTTGTAACTCACAAACCTCAATTTATTATTGGTATTCCTCAAAACAAAAAGTTTCATCACCCCTATTGGGCTAAATACTAGATTTGTACTATTTTTCCCCCCATGTTTGGGAGGCAACGGATGGGAGTGTTTGGTAAAAAAAATTTCAATTTTATTATATAAAATTAATCACTCAAATAATTTTAATTCAAGTTTGCTTTCTAAAAAATTACTGAATATTGTGTTTACTTTAGTCAAATTTTTTAATTAGTGATAAGGGTATTTTACTCAATAGAACAAGGAAGAATCATTAAATAAGATGAAAATTCTAAAATTTCATAATAAGTTATTCAATTTTTGTGGATAATTAGATTATTAGGATACCAAAATTTTTAAAATCTCAATTAAAAGGACAAAAACATGTATTTTACTTCACTGAACTATTTTACAAAATCAATATATCAACTTTAAAACATAATAAGACTTCCTATGAATTTTAAAATGTAACAAAATATTTTTATAAAAATAGTATTTGATAATCAAGAGGGAGCTCTATTACATTTTTAAAGTTCTTGAAGATGTTTTGATATATTTTAAAATATATGTATTAGTTTTGTAAATAAATCATAGTTAATGAAGATAAAATATCCATACATCTTAAAAAAATTATATCAAATATAAAAATATAATTTTCTAATTATAATTTAAATTTTTTTAAAAAAATTCCCGTACCAAACACAGGGATGGGGAAGGGAGATTTGCATACCATATGTACATTGTCTGTCACATGGAGTGCTAGTCCTTCTTTTAAGGCAAAAGGATATTAAGAAAATGTATAATGGCTCAATACTTATCCTTTCCTTAACCTTCCAATTACAGGTGCAAATTTGTCTGGTTTCCTTCACCTCTCACAACTTGTACATGTGCATAACTCCAAGAGTTGTTGTCATTTTTAAAGCACAGTAATCAGAAGGATAGAATTTTGGAATTTCCTTTTCTAAAAAAGCCGGAATCAAATTGCAATACTTTTAAGGTAAGATATGTGATTAAGTAAGGTAATTATTTAATTACCATCGAACGAAAATGACTTTCGTCCTTAGGCAACACATGATAAGAAAATGAAGACAAACTAAGAGCAGAAAGAATTTTCCAAAAAAAAAAGAATGGTAGATTCAAATTTCATTTCCTCTCTCCATATGTGTGCGTGTATAAAGTTTATTGCATAAATGGAAGATAAGAGAATGTAGATGTATTAATTCACTTTCTCCTTATTTAGAAATAAGAGAAATGTGTATCTATTCTTAAATCTTAACCTTGTTAAGATCATATTTTGATAAAGATAATAACGTCATATAAAATTATCATTAGCTTTCTTTTACCTAAAAAGAGAAAAGAAAAGAAAAGAAAAGAAAAGAAAAAATCATTGGCTTTAGGTGAATTTCCTTTGCTTCACAGTTGCTCGAGGGTAGGGTCAAGTCAGGCACATCAGTCTTTGAAAATGGTTAAAATTTCATAATCAGTAAAGAAGCACACGGGTACTTGAATAATATAACCCATCTCATGGCAAAGAGCCAATTGTCATCCTATAGCTACAAAGGCCTGTTTTTGTTTTTTTTTTTTTTTTCTCACAGTAAAAGTCTTTGAAAGTCATGACTTAATAGTGAAAAACGAGACAGAACTCATTTCGTTAAATACAGATCGATCTTGCTTAACTTAATAATTGAAAAGTATTTCAACAAGAAAGTGAACTTTTTTTAACTAAATCGATATGTTTTTAAAAATATTAAAATTAAATTAATGATAATGGTAGAACCAATATCATAATTTGCTGTTCTTTCTAAAGCACATGGAATAGAAATACAGGTTTGTGCTTATAAACTCTGCGTACCTCTATGTAAGAGCGGGGGAAAAAAAAACTACCTTAAAGGATTTTAAGATGATCGACTAATACTATGCAATTTGCATACTTTGAACATCGGAAAGGAGTGAGCAGTTGAGATTCTCTCCTGTCTGGAAAGACTTTTGGATATGAGAAAATTCAGATAAAAAAGAGCGATTGAGAATATAAAATATCTATCTTTCTTTAATAAAATAACATTATATTTATGCGTTAATAAAAAAAGATTCATGTTGCATTTATATTAAAACAAATATTTTCTTGCACAAGATATTATTTTGTTGAAAAGAAATAAACACATGATGTATTGCCTAATATTAGAAGAGAGTACAAAAATATATGAGGCCTACATTCTCGAGTCTCATCGCTCAATCTATTTATCTTTAATAAGATAATGTCATGTTCACACGTTAACAGAAAAGCTCTGGATTATATTTACATAATCTTTTATTAACTAGCACTTATGTAACTTTCAGATATGATGCCTTCGTTTAATTTTATAAGCAATTTTTCTATACTCGAAGGTCGAGAGTATTGATTAGATTTAGTATTATATAAGTTTTATCAGTTTTATATGAACCAAACATAACATGAGCGAGCTTTTATTTTATTTCATTTATTCCTTTGAGTATAAAAAGGAGTCAAGTTCACAAATATCGTGTTAATAATAAGCTTATTCAAAATAAGTTTTTCTTTCGCACATTGATGCGTAGTTATTAAAATAGAGAATATATATATATATATATATATAAGAAATAGATAAATTAAAATGCATATGACAAATACTTTTTTTATTTCAAAAAATTTTAAAAAATTGATGTGCCCCACCAGTTATTTAGTCAAAATCAAAGCCGGCCATTGATTTTTTTTTTTTTTCAGTCAATCATTAATCACTTAGATTTTACTCGTTAAAATTCAAACACACGCACATATATATACATTAATAACTTAAATTTTACTTTTTAAATGATATGTGAAAAAGTCAAATGCAAATAAATGTGCTAATACTTTATATAAAGTTATGCTCAAAAAAATTACAATCATTAATATTATTTAAATAGTTATTAATATATCTTGAAATTGCTTAATTTCAACAATTCAAAGAGAGCAAATTAAAAGAAGGGGCTCCTGGGTTATTGTATTAAGAATCTCAACTATAATTTTTTAAATAAAAATATATGTCAATATATATATATATATATATTTACTGCGTATTTGGGGCAGATGTGTATCAATGTCTTTAAATCTGGAGTCTTAAAAATATTTAAAAAGAATTTTTTAAATTGAAGCCAAACAAATAAATTGTAGGAGCAGAATGGATATATTGTTTGATCCCCAACCAAAGGGTGAACCACAACATCAAAAACAACAAAGGGTACAGGTTATTTTCCGTTGCTGTCTGGTTGTTTGAGGTGCGGCTATTCTTGGCATCTAATGAAGCGATGAGTTTCTCTTGTGGAAAATAATAATCAGAAATAAAACAAGCCTTGTGGGTGTAGCCAATAAGGCAATTTTGATCATATTATATATGGGATTCTGATACCATCATGACACTGACCTTGCTCCAATCACACCTCCATGGTACATACAACGGCCGCTTCATGAAATTCAATTTGCCCCTAACAAATGATGTTTTGGGGAAATTCACAGGCAGTATATCTCAGGCATTTTCTCAAATATCTGCTTCTGCCTTTCCTGGGAACATAAGGAGGAATACGAGGTTCTGAGATCTTTTTGATAAAAATGGTACGTGCTAGTTAATATATGACATGGGATTACCAAAATCAGTGGGCAACAATTAATCTGATTCATCTCAGCTGCAACTCTTCCTGAACACAATAGTTAGAAGTAAGTGGCAAGTTTTTATAATCTGATTTTGCTATTTTCTTTTTCTCTCGGGAAGTGGTTTAGGCAAAGAATTTCTAAAGGGGAGCTGAAGGTGGAATAGCTGGTGGGAAACTCATTTTCTCAGATTTTGCTGGGGACAACTTTAACTTTACCAAGAAAATGAGTAATCTTGATGGGGAGAAATCAGAAAAATACCTTTTGCCAGACAATTGGCAAGTCACTCTAGGCTAGTTATATGTTGCTGATGTCAAGGATGCCGGAAATGGGATCATCATAGACAGATATGTGAAAGTCTCTTCAACTGAATATTAATAGAAGGTAATGGAAGACACAAATCAAAGACTTTAAAACTCTATGCTTTAATATGACTAAAGTGGATGGAAAGTTTTATTTTTCCCTCCTTTCATGTGATAACATTACATCTGTGGTTGATTTGACTTTTCTGAGATGCTTTGTGTTTTTTCTTTTTTGGTAAGCGAAACCACTTAATGTAAAAAGGATTGGGATCAGAATTCAGTGAGTATCTGCCCAACGAAAGGAGCTTAATTAAAATGTGAAGGTCAGCGAAAGGAGGCTCGAAGTATATGTTGATCATCATTATTGAGGTAGACTTGAATTACCAGAAAGTGCAGCAATTAATAGCAATAGTGATGGCTTTATTGATAAAGCATATTACGGGGGGTCTACTTTCTGTGAAGAAAGTGACGAATTTAAGGAAAAGAAAATATTACTTCTTGATAAACATTGAGATGATGAGGTGGGAACTAACAAAAGCAATATATACCTTTTTGTTTTCTAGTTTTATTCGAGTTGTCACCTCAATACAGACAACCAAAAGTTTTATAGGTTTATTGCGTATTAAAGAGAAATGGGATTAAACTCTAGTATAACTTGAAGTCGTATTGCAGAAACAGGATTTGAGACAACAGTTTCACCTTGTTTTCATTTCCCACCAAACTTACAGATTCGCAAGGGGAAGTTCACAATATGCTGCTTGGACCATAAACTACAAGGCTCCAATTGGATTCCTCTGTTTTACTCGTAAGTCAATCCTTATATTTATTCATGTTTTTCAATGATATTATTTTTTAATAAATTAAGAAAATATTTTTCAACTTTATATGTAGGAAGGGTTTTATAATCAAACTTTTATGTACTGTAAAAAAAAAGAAAAGAAATCTGATCCATCCATTCATTTACTACAAAAATATCTTTCAAAATTTTATTTTTATCTTTATCTTTACATGGCACTTGTAACTTTGAGGAGGCATTTAGTTCTCGAAATAATATATTATATGGAATAATGAGAATATTTTATAAAATAATATATTCTCATATTTAGTTTAAGGTTTCAAAAATGATTTTTGAAAATGTTGCATCATCCAACGGTTTCACACAATCTCCCATTTTTATTCCCATGAGAGGGATGGAAATGTTGGATTCCATGAAAAGTTAGTGCATGTTTAGAATCCCGTTTCAAAATTACGTTTGTGTAAAAATAATAAATTGTTATTTCTTTGTAAACGTGGTTTTGAGCCTCCCAAAAATAAAACCAAACACACCATTAACTTGAAGAGGTGCGATTTCTAAATATATATTGGGTTCAAATTTTAAGTTTTGCAGTTAAAAAAAAATATTTTCTTAAATATAGCAACTAATTTAGAGAATGCACTCTTAAAATTATACAGGAAAAAAGAAATTTATTATCATTTGATATGTAAATTAATTCAAAAATACCTTTCCTGTAAATTTACCCAAAAAAAAAAAAAGTACATGACGCTTGTGATCTTAATTTAAGAGATACGTCTTCTATTATAATTTTAACATTTGCGACAGTTATCATTTGCATGACATTAATACTTAAATAACAATGGTAATAAAGTAATGGAAATAAGGAGTCAAAGACTATGGTATCAAGGAAGAACACGTGAAACTTGTGCCCCAAAATACAAAAACGGGCCAAGCTGGATTGGGCCTCAGGATCCCTAGTCAATCTGGCCTCCGCGGAAAAAACTGAGAGGGGTGTTCACACGGGTGATCACCGTCGTTCTCCACGTGTCGTAACGGCAGCCTCCCAATCAGATTGGCACGTGCACCCGCAATGTATCCAAATCTGCATACGAAGGAAGAGAATAGTAATGCACTAATGCCAGCAGATTTCGGTTTCTTCGATTATTGCCGCGACGCGAGAGTTTCAAAATTTCCCATGTCTTGTTCAAATCTAACCCTAGTTTTTTTCAGAAGACCCTTCTCCCACGCTTGTCATCTTCTCCATCTACGAAAGGGCGACTTTCTCTTTCTAAATTCGGTGTGTGCTTCTGTTACAAATGGTGAGGGGAATCACTTGAGTAAGCTGCGCAGGACAGCTCCTAAGCGGCTGGAGGATTACGTCACTCCATTTGGGTAGATAGTATGGCTTGACAATGCCAAGTTAAGGCTATCGCGAAGTAAACACAGAATTTGTCTCAGCCTTGAATATGGAATCAGATTTCCTTTATGAAGAAGAAAGCCAGTTCTTTCAAATTCAAACTAACTATTTGTAGGCACCTAAATTAAAGAGCTGGAAGAGGTGAAATTCCTTTCTCTGGGGTGGCATTTCTCATAGTGGTGCTGTAGGGCGGGGATTTCCCCTTAGGATGAGAAAGCACTAACCATAGGAAAAGAAAAATTAGAACGAGGATTTAAATTCTCCTCTACATCCCCTCGGGAAAATGTGGTTATGGTATACGTATTACGTTGAGTTAGTTTCAGTAACTGCCTAAACTAAATTGTGATTTCCGATCCTTATACAAATAGATAAAACCATTGTGAGGAAGGCATTGGAAAGAATTGTTTGAATAAAGGCTTGGGAGTTTCTTTCTCTCTCATTCTCGGATCAAGAGAGAGGATCCTTTTCTATCACAATTTATCGCTAGAACTCTTTTTCTTTCTGCATTTCTTTGTTTTGTAATTCAACCCTGTCATGCTGGTTTCTGGCTCAATTCATTGTGTAATTACTCCAGGTTATTGGTTCTAGAAGTGATTGATGGCGGCCAGGAATGCGTGCGAGTCCTTCTCCAAGAGCTTGATCGAGGAGGTGCACAAATGGGCTTCTCTGAAGCAGACTGGGGTTAGCTTGCGGTACATGATGGAATTTGGTTCCACACCCACGGCTAAGAATTTGCTTGTTTCCGCACAGTTCCTTCTCAAAGAGCTACCCATTAGGTTTGCAAGGAGAGCTATTGAGCTTGATAAACTTCCTTACGGGTTGTCTCAGAAACCTGCGGTGATGAAGGTAAATACTTTGTTCTACCCTTTTTTGCTTTTAAAGTGGACTATTACTATAGAATCATGGGTTCTTGAATGCGTTTTTTTTTTTTTTTTTTCCGTTTTGGTTTTCATTTCGAGCCTTCTCCCCTTGCTATTGAGTGAATTATCCGCCAGTCTTGTTCATGTGGTCTAATCTGTTTATGGGAAAGAGAGTTTTAAATACGACCTACAATTATTTGATGTTTTGTTATTCAGTATTTAATTTTTTTCGTTGACATAGTAGCATAGTATAGATTCTTGCTCACTATCTTATAGGTGGACAATCGTGTTCTCTGATTTTTGCAATTGGTGTGTGAGCATATGGAATTTTGTATGGTTTTAATGCAATTGGGTGTCTTTATCATGGGTTCAATCAGTAAATTCTGCTAAAAATAATTTGATATATTTATTTTCCATTTAGGATCTTTGAGTGAACTTGTGTTGCAAAACTTAATAATCTGTTTTAAAATTTAAAATCGAACTTTTTCACTCCCATGCTTGATACTAACCACTTGTACTAATAATAGGGTAAAATATGTTTTGGTATCTTCTAGTTTGGTCCACTTTCACTCTGGTATCCTATGGTTTAAAAGTTAGCATTCAAGTGGCCCGTGGTTTAAAAAGTTCCTTGTGGTTTCATTTTGTTTGTTTTTGGACCAAAAATGTCATGTGCAAGTCGCATGCCCCAATTTGGTTGAATTTCCCAATTTTCCTTTGAAATTAGAGATTTCAGTTACTAACGTAGGGATTTCGATTATCATTGTGTATGAAATTAGAGATTTTATATGGTACTTGGGAATATGGGCGAAATTAGGGATTTCATTTAGGGGCAAAATTGAGGGAAGATAATGTGTTGAGTGCCTCTAATTTTGATTTCAATTGTTTAATAGAGGAATTTCGGTTTTCACAGCATGGGAAATTCTGAACTTTGTAAGAAAATTAGGAATTTAGGGCAAAATTAGGATTCTGTTTATGGCTAAAACTTGGGGAAGATTGTGTATGTTAAATTTGGGATTTTAATTGGCCAAGGCGGGAATTTGGGTCTTCAATGCATTGGAAATTATAGATTTTGTAAGAAAATTTATAATTTAAAGTAAAATTAGTGACAAATTAGGGATTTGTTTAAGGGTAAATTTTGGGTGATATTGTGTTATGTGTTGAATTTGGGATTCTAATTGGTCAATGGAGAAATTTTGGTTTTCAATGCATAAGATATTATGAATTTCATTGGGAAATTTGGAATTTAGGACAAAATTTAATGGATCCAGTAAAAAAGATAACAAAATGAAACTATAGGCTTGTAATGTACTAACAGTATATTTAACCGATAGATCACCTGAATGCCACCTTTTAAACCGCAGGGTAGCAAAGTAAAACTAAAAACAGACCAAACCACATGGTACCAAAGTGTATTTTACCTTTAATAATAATAACCCTTCCAGTTGTAGCCCTCAAACTGTTGCTCTTGGAAAGAAAATGTTGTTGGCTTATCATTTTGATGATTCTCGTCAGGGGCGGATGTTAGAATACTCCTGGCTAGCAGGTTAGGGTTCACTATATTAAGTCCTCTGTTTTCAATAATTTTTGTTCAAGAGATGTCCTTGGAGTCAGGTTTCAGTTATGTGCTTTATATGGAAATTTTAATAACATATGGTAGAGGGGCTTGTTTTGGATTGACATGTGATTTCTTAGATGCTAATTGATTATAGATTTTTATGCTACATTTTATGTTCTTAGGTTCGGGATTGGTATTTGGATTCTTTCCGTGATCTTCGGTCTTTTCCAGAGATCAAAGATATGAATGAGGAGAAAGAATTCACAGAAATGATTAAGGCCATTAAGGTCAGACACAACAATGTGGTACCCGTAATGGCCTTGGGTGTTCAGCAGTTGAAGAAAACTATGGATCCAAAGACTGTCAATGAAGATCTTAATGAGATCCACCAGTTCCTTGATCGCTTTTACATGTCAAGAATTGGAATCCGCATGCTTATCGGTTAGTTCAGGAATCATTTTGTCTGAATTCTGTTTGACTACTGGTAATGAGTTTATTTGTTGAGGAGCACAACTAATTTTCGGTCGACGTATAAACTCTAAACTTGTATGTTCTTTTTCATTTTGAATCAGGGCAGCATGTTGAGATGCACAATCCCAATCCTTCTCCTCATTGTGTAGGTTATATACATACAAAAATGTCTCCTTTAGAGGTGGCGAGGAATGCCAGTGAGGATGCCCGCGCTATATGTAGTCGGGTTTATGGCAGTGCCCCGGATGTCCATGTTTACGGGGATCCTTATTTAACTTTTCCGTGAGTAACTTCTTTCTTAGTTCTTACTTACCCTGAATTCATCTTGTTTCGCATTGCTGTTGTTTGTGATATTACAAGCTTATCTCTCATTTCCTTTACTGTTACCTTTCAGAGCAGCCCTTGTTTCTTGTGCTAGGAATGGTTATTGCATAACAAATTATAGTTGTGAAATTGTTTATGTTCCTTATCTCTATGCTTTCTTTATATTTTCATACCAGGTATGTTCCATCTCACTTGCATCTTATGGTATTTGAGTTGGTTAAGAACTCACTTCGTGCTGTTGAAGAGCGTTTTATAGATTCTGACAAAGTTGCACCGCCCATTAAAATAATAATTGCTGAAGGAATAGAGGATGTTACCATAAAGGTATTTGGTTTATATAATTATGAAGTCCAGTATTCAAAAGCTTTATGAGTTATACTTAAAAGACTCTTAGCCTTCTTTTGGGGGATTCTTAAATGCCCTTATCAGAGAGCTATGTTAAAGTGGTTGGTCTAAATGGCATTGTAGACTTCTGATGAGGGAGGTGGAATAGCAAGAAGTGGCCTTCCAAAAATTTTTACATATCTGTACAGTACAGCTGGAAGCCCCTTGGATCATCATTCAGATTTTTTGAACAACTGATACTGTAACAATGGCCGGATATGGACATGGGCTCCCTATTGGCCGCCTGTATGCTCGTTATTTTGGGGGTGATCTTCAGGTTATCTCTATGGAAGGATACGGTTAGCAAACTAATTTTTGTTTTTCTTCCTTCATATATTCTATTATAGTGTCTATATCTTGTCTGTTTTAGTAAATATAGTAAGAATTCTCTTTAGTTGTTATTTTTGCTTGCCTAACATCCAAAATTCTAATACATTGATAGGTTGCTCATTTACAGGGACTGATGCATATCTCCATTTGTCTCGTTTGGGAGATTCACAAGAACCTTTGTCTTGAAGCTAGGCTGCTTGGAATTTCAGTCATATTGAGGTACCTTGAGTGACTCGAGAAAATATTGTGCTAGGATAACCGCCATATAACGGCAGAAAGATAGTTTTGCTGTGATCTATTTTTTCGGTTTGCTTTCATGTTAATAGATTCCCAGTTACTTGTCGGTAAGATTGTGCATGGTAATGGTTCATTCTTCCCCACTGAATTTGCCTGATTCGTTCTGTTCCAAATGCTCTTTTACCTTGTCCATCCCTCCATTATTCCATTGAGTTGGATCTTCTGGTTCCCAGTTTCCACCACTCCTCTTAAATATTAACAAGTATAAATATTATGCATTATGATATCTAGTTTGAATTATAAAATTCCGTTTGGGCAGAATGATGGCTGGATTTGACAGAGATGTCAAAAGCACCCACCTTCAAAAGGTTGAGATCTTTCTGAAGCATCGGGGGTAATGGTTTGAGTAGGCAGGTCGAATCAGACAAAGATACTAAATTAGTGTGACAGTTCCCTTCATAGTTTTAAACGGAAAAAATAATAGGGATAATATAACCAACTAATTCAGAAGACTGAATTACTATGTAAGAAACAGAGATTGCTACTTCACGAAGTTCTCATTCTGCGAAAATCCAACTCAACTAAGTAACGATGAATAAGAAAATAAAGAAAAAAAAAATCTAAATTCCAACGCTCATTCACTGCATTCACTAACAGAAATTACAATGATTTGGGGCAAAATGTATAGTTCAGACTTCATACCAATTATTACTGTTTGTGCCTTGCTTTTTGAGTATTGTAAATAATATAATTATAATGAGATATATTCTATAATTCTTAAAAGATTCATATTATATAATAATGTAGATTAATTTTTTTATCCACGTTATTGTAACTCACAGGTTTTTGTAGTTGTAAGCTTAGAGGTTATGTATTAAGTATAAAAAATCTAAATAAATGAGAATTATTTTTTCTTTAATTTTCTTTTTTTTACTCTTGTTATTATTATTATTATTATTATTATTATTATTTATATTTTCATTGTTTTTACAAGACTTAATAATTTGTTTAACTTTTGAGGATCCTTGTTATTTTGACAAAAGAAAAAAGTTATGGATAATTTTTACCTTCGCTTAATTTGGTTTAGTAACTCTAAATAAAGTGAATCTACATCTTTTCATTTTTTAAACTTTTGAAAATTCACAGTTGATGATACTCTGAATCTCCAAATACCATGTACTTTAATTATAATATAAGAATTATTAAATCGAAAATAATATTTTATTTAGTAATTATTTAGAATATTAAATTATTTAAAAATTAATTTAATTTTTATATAATTAATTAATATAATTATAATAAAACAAATAAAGGAAAATATTATTTTATATTTAATAATATTATTATATGATAATTAATGATATTTTTAAGTTTGACGCAAATTGATATGACCAATGGAGTTAAAGAGAAAACAAAAGGTAACGGCCAAATTCCAACCAGAAAAATTAGTTAAAACTTAAAAATCCACGTAGTTGATCTCACTGAGCTCAAACGGAGACCACTGGCACCACTTGAATTCGTTTCGGAGCCTAATGGAGCTCTTCCTTCCTGCCGACTTCCCACTTCCCCACTCACTCTCAACACCCCCCTTCTCCATTCATCATCGTCATCTCCTTACCCTATTGTTCCCTCTCCGCCGTCGCAGACGCACCAGGAATCCGATTGCCGGACTACGATTCTCGCCTCCGACGGCTTGCGTGGCGGAGGCCGATGCCTGCGTCTCCGTCGCTATCACTGCCCCGGAGCACGCCGGCGGCAAGATGGTGATGGAGCTGGTGGGTGCTTTCAACGAGCTCACGGAGAGGATGAATGTCTTGTCTACCAGCTCCTCTCGTCTACTTTTCAAGTCTCTTAAGCTGTCAATCCCCCTCTTGCAAAGTTTGCCTCTTGCTCCTGATGATCGTTCTCCACTTTCCAAGGCCTTGTCTGTGGCTATGGTTCTCGCTGAACTTCAGGTAGTCTTTGTTGTTGTTGTTGCTGCTTGTGCTGCTATGAATTTTCTTGACAAATTGACTATAGAGGCTTCTTTGGTTTTTAGCTCTTCCCCTCCTTTTACTATTTGTTGGGTCTGCTCTTCCGTGCTTGCCTTCTCTTTTTCTATTTTTCTTCATGGGATTTACGGATGCATCTAGATGTGAATTTACTAGCTTTACTGGATATTTAGTCTCATACTAATGTTTAAACCATAGGAGCCAACACGCAAAAGGGAAGGGGAAAAAAAAAAAGATATAACGTTTTAATCATTTATTATCATCTGTTGTCGCGAAGCCTTTCGGTTTTCTGTATAATCGATGATCTGGTTTTGGTTTGCAACGAACAAAATCTGGTTTTAGCTTAAGACCATTGGAACTTCGGTCTTAGCTTAACATGTGTTGTATCTTGTATGTCCTTGAACATCTCTTCAATCCATGTCCAGTGTAGGACCCTACCTTGCAAAGGTTTCATACTAGTGCTTTTTTTTTTTTGGGGTCAGTATCATTGTATGTCAGTCATATTGAGACTTGGTTCTTCGACTAACGTTTGTCACGATTCATGTCCAAGATTGAGAGTTACCATAATCCTTCCACCTACTATTGGTAACTTTGGTACTTGATTGAGCAATAAGAAGCTGCTTAATGAAAAAGATAAACATATCCATTATATGTGCTGATCATATATTCTTATTCTCTGCGAATGTTCCCTCTTTCCTCTTCTGCATTTATATAATATAAAGTGCTCTTAAAACTTCTGAGTCTGGATATAATATATACATTGTTTTAATGAGTATCAATATAAAATACTCTTCAGAGTCATACCTATTGGTAAATAAATTGCGGATATAAATTGTTGATGTGGAGTCGTTTCTGTAAATCCTTTTGCCTGTGAATCACATTCTGGGTTTAAGTTAAAGCTCATAATCTTTGCTTATTTCTTGGCTTGAGTTCAAACAGAGGTTGCTTTAACGCACTTGTTGAGACTACTTGTTAGTCATTATCATTTCATTGCCATTTCTTGTTTTTTTTATAGTAAATGTGACTGCAGATGGATGCCGAAGTGATCTCAGCTGGAATATTGAGAGAGGTGTTGGAGGCAGGTGCGGTATCTATACATGAAATACGAAATCAGATAGGTGCTGGTACTGCTCATCTGTTGCATGAAAGTTTGCGTGTGAGGAACATTCCATCCAGAGCAGATGTTTTAGATGATGATAATGCTACTGCATTAAGAAAGTTCTGCCTGACTTACTACGACATCAGGGCTTTAATTTTAGACTTGGCTTTGAAGCTTGACATGATGAGACATCTTGATTACCTGCCAAGATATCAGCAGCAGATCCATTCTCTAGAAGTTATGAAAATACATGCTCCTCTAGCTCATGCAGTGGGAACTAAGTATTTGTCACTGGAATTGGAAGATCTCTCATTTCAGTATTTGTTTCCTCATTCTTATCTTTATGTCGATGCATGGTTACGAAGTCATGAGGGAGGGGGTAGATCTCTAATTGACATATATAAGGAAGAGTTGCTTCAAACCCTAGAAGCTGATGCCTTGCTTGCAGCAATGGTGGATGATATCTCAGTTAAGGGTCGCTATAAAAGTCGATATAGCACAATGAAGAAGATTTTGAAAGATGGTCGGAAAGCAGAAGATGTTAATGATGTCCTAGGATTACGAGTGATATTAAATCCTAGGCCTGGAGATGATACATTGGAAATTGGAGAGAAAGCTTGCCACAGGACTCGCCAAATCATCCAATCTTTGTGGAAAGAAATACCTCATCGAGCAAAAGATTATATCGCCAAGCCCAAAGCAAACGGATATAGGAGTTTACATATGGCAGTGGATGTGAGTGACAATGGTAGGGCCAGGCCACTAATGGAAATACAGATAAGAACAACTCAAATGGATAGGTTAGCTGTTGGTGGAACAGCATCCCATTCATTATACAAGGGTGGCGTTACTGATCCAGAGGAGGTCAGTGTCCTCTTTGAAAATGAAATTGAAGAATATCTATAAAAAAACAACTATATTACTATACTCAGAACTAAGATGGCCCCCACCTACCCTATAAAACAAAATTTTGAAGCAATATCATCTTTACATATCTAAAATCTGAATTTAACGGTGGATGGAGTCAGTCACATCAGTCCATTTATCAGTGTACCCTTATCTTCTTAAGATGATTTATTCTATATTTATGCGCTGCTATAAGTGTATCTCGAGACTACATACCATCTAGTCTAAAGAGAAGGAAAAAAGAAAATGAGTTTTGATTATTTGGTTGTTGATGTCAGGCAAAGCGTCTGAAGACCATTGTGTTGGCTGCAGCTGAACTGGCTGCTCTGCGCCTCAGAGATCTTCCAAGCACAAATCTTAAAGGGATAGAGATGGACCAGAGGGATAGAGTATTTCGCCTTCTTGACAAAAATGGAGATGGTAGAATTAGCATTGAGGAACTTACTGAGGTGATGGAGGAGCTTGGTGCACCAGGGGAAGATGCCCGGGAGATGATGCTGCTCCTTGATTCAAACAGTGATGGCTCCCTGAGCTCTGATGAATTCGATAAATTCCAAAAACAGGTAATCTGAAGTCTTGCCATGGATAAATCATTCTTGGATTTGGTTTTTTGTTTAGTTTTTCAGCTTGGGTTATCTGCCTCTACATGCTTTTTGTCAGAAGTGTTGCATAGTTGTACGTACTTTCTTGACCACGTGTCTATCAGATTATGAGTGCCAGAATTTTTGGAATGCAGATTTTTCAGTGACCACACAAATAAATGCTTACTTTCACTACATGTTCATAGAGGCAACCAATTTGAGATGGATAATTTCATTCCTATTAATCTCTCTCCTAGCTTTTATGGTCGGTTAGAAATAACTTTAAATTGCCTTGGATGCCTGATTGCTGCCAATTTATAATATGTTGATGGTGGAGGCCTATTAACGCTTTATTTATAAAGATCAGGATAGTTCTTTCCACAATAATACCCGATTTTTCTCTATCAATTGCAGTAAATGCTGGCTAAATTTTGTGTCTTATTGATTATATTTTTAGCTACGGATTTGATTTTTGTAGGTTGAGGTTGTGCGTAGTTTAGAGGTCCGAGATGAACAATACAAGAAAATGTTGGATGAGAGGCTTCATCCGGCAGATGAAAGTGGTTTAATTCAGGTATACAGCAAGGAGTTTGGCAACAGGCTTGCAAGCTAGTGCTGCCTCTTATTGAACCAAATGAGACACTTCATCTTCTCCATTGGTCATAAAAGGTAGCCTTCTGTGCATCCGCTCGCCCTCTTTCTTAATGCAATTTATGGCCTTGCCTGCTATCTCTTTTTGAGTTCCGACTTGGATTATCTACTATGATTGAACCCTCCCATCCTTAAAAACTGGAAACGATCTTTGGGCTCATTTGTAAGTGCTATATTTTTCATGTATATAAATTTCCTGTACAGTGAAATTCCTGTGTGATTAAGAAATTGTTTTAAGATCTTGTTTCTGACCTTTTATCTTATAAATCATAAGTCTCTTCATCATCCAAAATTCATATTTCAAATTGGGCAGTCTTATTTTCTATACAGCATGAAAAGTTCATGAATGAGTAAATATGAATGTTGGGCAGGGCTGTAAAAATTGGTATGTTCAATGATGCCAAAAGGCCATTATGATGCACTCATTCATGTTATATAAACTATGTAGTTTCCACTTTTGAAAGTTCCTAGGCAACTCTACTCCCATGTGAATTCACAATGGAAATCTGACAGGTAACTTGCTAAATCAGTGAATAACATCCTATGAGCACTAATAAGCTTCACCGATGGATAACTACCATATAGAAAGAAATTGGCTCCCAGTTGTATTGTAGATTTTTTCACTTTATTCGTACGAAATGTTGTCTGTGGTTAAATACATTAATTGCTTGTTTTGATCCATGGTCGAAACTCAGCTTCATTGGTGCTGTCTCTTTCTTTTAATTAGAACATCCGCAATTTGTGTGTAAAAACCGTTGTATGGAGTTCAACTATGAAGGAAGAAGGCAAGGGATTGCAATTTTCAAAATTGGACTCTTGCTATCCAACTTACATTCACACATCTCACTAAATCGTTATTTACAATTGAGTTATACAACTCATATACATAAATATCTGACCTAAAATATATATATATATATACACACACACACATCATGTGACTTCTGAATTCTTCTCTCCGACGTCTCTCACTTCTGATTTCACTAGCGCTTGGCTTGGGGGTACTGCTAAATCATTTGATAATTTCTTGCACAACTGCATATGATAATTATGTAGGCATCAACCTCTGCTATGTCATGAGGGAGTTCATTTTCGTTACTGTATTGAGCACTTAATACTGCTGCCATGTATATTTTGCCATGTAGTCTAATTTGATTTCTAGAAAAACCCATGTAATCTTATTTTAAATCAAGGTTGAAGTTGATTTTAAATTTTATGCGACAAATGCATACTTGTCAAAGTATAAATAACAGGAATTTTTTATTAGTACAGGAGAATTTTAAATATTTCCATTAGAGAAAGAGAAAGGGAGAGGGAGAGGGAGAAAAAGGGGCTTTAAAATACCTGTCTATATACAGAGGAGTCTCCATACGACTTCCTTAACTCAACCACATGTAAGGACGGGCTTATTTCAAACACCTGTCATATTTGAAATGGTGATGGTTTCATATGTTAGCAAACTAAACAGATATTGATTGATAGACATCAGTCTAGTATGGTTTAGCCGAGTCTAAACAACCATTACCTCTGCTGCCACTGAGAGGCTACCTAGACTTTTGTGCGCCTTGTTCACTTGTATCACTTTCAACTGAAATATTGGCATTATAGTGACAATTTAGCCCAGCTAATGTTTCGCATATTTTTAAGTGTGCTGGAAATGAGAAGCTTTTGTATAGGTCTCATTCCACGTTACCATCATATTCAACAGAAAGAGAAAGACAATTTTTTTTTCATCTTTGTCTTTCCTATTATGTGAGATTTGATGATCCAAATACAAATAGAGGCGATAATACTAACTTTTCCATTTTTCTTCTGGACTCTAAATCCCATTTCTGTTCCAATATCCTCAATCTTTTCGATCAGATCTTTTGCAGAATGGTTGGATGTAAATCTTATCTTCCTCTCAGTGACATCCTGAAATTCAAAGCATATTGCGCATTAACGTGTAAATTTCCTTAGAAGTTTGGTGAGTATCAAATGACAATGGAAAACATGCTTAGAATATAATATTACAAATATCTAGTCAATTAACTTTGATCCTCACCTCTTTCTCAAAGAAGCCAGAGAGGTCTAAGCATGAAGACATCGCTATCAACTGAAATGCATTGATAAGCGTTGATGACTCAGGACTCTCTTGTTCTGCTTCATGTGGCTATTACAAAGAATATTTCTGAGTTATAGCCAGGGAAGAAGAAAAAAAATGTTAACAACAAGTATATAATTTAATAGTATATACCACTTCATGGATTGAAATGGCTTCATCGTCAATATTCACATCCTCTTTTTCTTCCTCCTCTTCATCCTCAGGATTTGCTGGAACATTGTCCTGCGCGAACCATTCATCTTCTTTAATACCAGCCAGTGTTATCCGGGTAAGAGGGTTGGGATCAAGAATCCTCCTAATCAAGTTTTGGGCACCAGGTGATAGCCATTTTGGTATCTGAACATCTCCTCTAGATATCTATACTCCCTCAGAAAATAAAAATCAGTTGAGAAACTATTGAAGTAACCATATTAAAGTAAGACAGTGGGGCCTGAATTTGAATACCTTGAGATAGAGAACTGCAATATTTCGATCATCAAAAGGAAGATATCCTGTTAGAATTACAAACAAGATAACACCACATGACCATGTATCTGATGTTGCACCGTTATAGCCTCTGTTAGCAAGTACCTCTGGTGCAACATAGTTGGGACTTCCGCAGGTTGTATGCAGCAACCCATCTGCCTGAAATTTTCACACAAGTATCAGCATTCAATGACCAATATGATACACTTTGCCTTCAGTTGTGGTTTGAAAGTTAAAGAATATTATATACCCTAATGTGCTGGGGCAAAGCACTAAGGCCAAAATCGGTTATCTTTATGTTCCCTTTGGCATCCAATAGTACATTCTCTAGCTGCCACAATAGCATCATATTTCTTAAAAAAATGCTATCCATATAATCCAAAAAACGTTTATAGATCCACAATTATCTTGTTAATTCTTAAGAGGGCTGGGAAAGAAGGACCTTGAGATCCCTGTGGAAGACGCCTTTATTGTGACTGTAGCTCACACCATCAATCAACTGTTGGAAAAGCTTCCTACCTTCAGCTTCTTTAAGTTTACCTGTGGATGCCTTCGAACACAAATAGCACATTAATTCAATGCTATGCAGTCAACTATGGTAAGAGATGCATAGGAATAATAAGCAAATGGTCCTTACAATTCTGTCAAACAATTCTCCTCCAGTGACGTACTCTAGGACCATGTAAATTTTGGTTTTGCTAGCCAAGACCTGGGTAATTAGTTATAAATCATTATCAGAAGATTTTGATATGGATAAGATAATTGCAAATGCAACATGGCACTTACTGCTCTTTGCATTTATGTTAGGTGTTGTTGCAACTAATGCAAAAGAGCCTATGCATATCTCTTATCTGAGCAAATACTAATAGTTTCTATCTTAATTATTCCGTGGGGACCATCAGTATGTTTTTTTTAATATTATCCTGATATGTACGGATAGAGAGTGAGATACTTATTGAAAAGAAAAAAAAAAAAAAATCATAGACGGCTAACCTCATTCGCAGAACTGCCACATGATATTCACATGGGAAGCTTAGTACCACCAACTATTGTTACGAGTCATTAATTATTAAATCTTAATATGCGTACAGAAGGCCTGTTATAAGGATTAAGGATCATTTTGACAGTGAAAGAGGGGAGGAATCCAGGTAAAGCATATATCCAGATGTTAATCTCCCATTGGACGCAAGTATATGTAAAGCATAAAGTCCATTTTGTCTTTCATTTTGAAAATTTTTAAAGCAATACTAGATTCTTAACTTGGTATGAGTGATTTAGATAACTCTTTTCGAAATTCACTATCAACCACTACTACGCTATGACAGGAAATGAATGAAATGTTAAAATAAGGGATGAAAATAAAAATGGAAACGTTTTCTTTGATTAAATGATTAACCCAAAAAAAGGTTACAAGTTTTAGACACTAACCATATTTAATTTGAGGGGTCAAATGATTATTAAAATTTGAAGCTAATAAAATTGTGCCACTTAGTATAAACGTAAAACAAAACAGGGTGGTCACTGGTCTAAGCCATAAACATGTATCATAAACACGGTCTGAGAAAGGGCTTCAGATGCGGCCTTCAATTAAAAGAAAAAGCAATCCACACTCTGACTCGGTTTATGAGCAAAATATTCATACAAAAATTTTGTGGATATTATAAACATAATAATAAAATACTCATTCCGCTGCATTCACACATATATAAACCTACATTTATATATATTAATCAATATAATAAATACAAATATTATCTAAAATCATATTAATAATTGTTTACGATATTATATTTTTTGTTATGATTTCATATAAACAAATTTTATGTAAATAAATATTGAGAAAAACTTGTTTATTATTAAAATTTTTTAGATAAATAGATCCAAATTTAGAGATTCCAGAATTTAATAAAAAAAAATTTAACTCATTAAATATGAGTTTGAAATAAAAACTATAGTACCTAGCTATACACCCGTAATCATCTCTAAAACCCACCATGCGAATTTTTGTAAGACAGAGGCAGTTGGACACAGTTTATATGCGTCCACGCAACGGGAAAGAAAATTCAAGATAGTATCAGCTTCATTCCTTGAGTTATAAATTACAAAATAATATACGACTTTTGATAAAAATCAAGCCATTATGAAAACTCTATTTCTTGAGATTTTTCTGGGGGTAAGGCAATTTCGTAAGAATTTAAACTTTTTATAAAAATTCTCCTAAAAAAAAAACTCTTTATAAAATGACCCAAACAAAAATATTGTATAAAAACTTTTGGGACCGCCGTGACAGTTGGTTTGGAGGGTGTGGGTATCGGTATTCGCTTGGAGTCTTGAAATCAGGAAAATCATGCTCCTCCAAGCAGAGATTCGCGCAAAAATAGATATAGGAGCTTAAATTTATGTTAAAAAAAATCTAAAAAATTGGGATAACCCAAATTAGTGCCATGATTGGTGCAAGCTTTTTACTCAATATCTGCGTGATCCATGAGTAGCAGAAGAAATCTCGGGCATAAAAGAAAATACAAGTAACATTTAGATGCAAAAAGCATTCAATTTGGTCGTTTTTTAAATTAAATTTCAACGTTCTCAGTCACAGGGTGGGAATATAGGACAGTACCTCGTGTAATCTGACGACGTTGGGATGCTTCAGGAGCTTCAGGGCGGCTATCTCCCTCTTTATCTGCAATTTTTTTCTTTTTTTTTCAAATTAGAAAGATGCATGTTTGAATCAAAATCCATAACAGAACAGAGAGATGATGAATGCGCATGAATTTTGCAGAGAAATTGAAAATTGAAAATGGAAGCCAACTGAAGAAAGAAAAATCAGACCTGATGTGTGATATTGAGGTGGATGATCTTGGTCTTGTCAATAATCTTAAGGGCAAAAAGTTGATGAGAATGGATGTTGGTGGCCAATTTCACTTTTCCAAAACTGCCATTGCCAAGAGTCCTGCCTATCTCGTAATTCCCAAGCCTCATTCCTTCTTCCTTCTCCATCTTCTTCGTCCCCAGTCTTATGATCACCATTCTGTCACTCAGTCTACTACGCAATCAGTACCACCACCTTCTGCTCTGCTACCACCAAATAGAATCCAAAACGAAGAAGAAATCGCCGCTGATTCCTACTGTAACGCCTCATCAAGGTAACAGAAAGCAAGAGACCAGCCATCTTTATCTCTATTCTCTAGCACCTCAATTCAACATTTTTTTGCCCACAAACCAAACCGAGCATGGACAACAAATGACCCAACTCTCTCTCTCTCTCTCTCTCTCTATATATATATATATATATGCCACATTTTATTATTATACATGATATTGATTTATTTATTTTGATCGATTACTCTATTTTCAAAATTAAATATATTATTTATTTTGCCAGACTTGCCCGCATTTGTCTCCTCTGAGTCCTATTTTTTTTTTTTTTTCCAGAATAAACTTTATATCGTTTATGATTTTATTTGTATCTAATAAATTCAACCGAAATTAAATTGAGAATTCAGGTTATGTGAATATGATTACTCTTTTTTTATCTTAAAATAGAGTGAAACCTAAAATGAAATTACGTCCAATTCCATGCTTTTTTCTTCCTTTGGTAATACCCAAAATTTAATTTAATGTTGACAGTGATCGGCCTTTAATGCCTGTGACTTGGGAAGCAACAGGTCCACAAGCTATACGCTCCACATGTTTTGTACTGCTCATGTCACTTGCAAAACTCTTAAACCCAGCGCCCCCCATTTGCATGACAACGTGTCTTACCCTTACCATGCTCTATTCATTTTCTTCCTATATTATTAAATTTAAATCATCCATATTAATTTGAATAGTTTAAATTTGTTTTTTAAATTAAATTTTATAAAAATATAAAATAAAAACAATTTTTAATTACAAACTTCAAAAAATAATATTTAAATATTAAAAAAATTAAATATAAACTGTTTAAATTTTAATATAGACAGTCCATATTTTATAGGAGAAAATAATGAAGAGAGTCTAAGGGAAGAGATCCAAGTGTTCTTATAGTCACAATTCATCCCATTTGTTTGACACTTGTGCTCCATTTAGTTCATTGTAACATAAATATAGTTCTTTTTTCATATAATTTATATAATATTTATTATATTTTTATAATAATTTTTTTATAAATTAAATTATTATTTTAATTATTAAATCTTCTTTTTAAAAATAAAGATACAAAAAATATTTCTTGTATTACTTATTTGATCAATGAAAAATATCCTCTGTTTTTGTAGATACTTGCCTGGATAATTGTGACAGTATACATGGACTATACATGAAGCTCATCGCTTTCTTCATTAAAGAGTGAGACGAGTAGGTTTGAGAATATCTCACCTAATAGTATTTTAGATACCTGTTGTTTTTCTTTTTTTTAGCAACAAAGAGGGCACAACAATAGCCACTAATCTCCTAGACCCAAACCTTTGGAACAAAGTTGGAAATATCTATTATATATATAAACTTTTAGTTTTTTGTTACTGTAACTAAGCTATTTTTTATCTGGCTTGACTTTTGTTAAACTCTGTGTTATGTTTTGTTATTATTTTTAGTACATTTTCACATCAATTTTTATTGTTTTTAATTTTTTGTACATTTCCATGCATAGCACGGGTGCTGAGCTAGTTACATGAAAAACTTGAGCCTACACTTTTTATTAATATAACAGTTGAAAAAAATAAAAACAGGAGAAGAGCAAAAATTTAAAGAAGAAACACATCAACTCTCAAAATTTTGTCTCCTCCTAAGTTTCCTTCCTTCAAAAATGAAGCCCAAATTCGTAGGTCTAAAGAGTGGACAGGAAAATAAAAATCCGGGACTCCTCTGTCACAAAGAGGGAAAGTCTTCCATTAGGGGGGGGCGCAAAAAAAACAGGAAACCTCCTACAGGAGAAGTGAAGCACTTAACTGTAAAAGAAGAGAAAAGAAGCGGTAAATTATTGTTTCTACCCGGCTTACTTTTATTAAGCTACTAGTGATAATGGGCTAAAATCGAGAGGGAGCAGCCCATGATGGGCAGGGCTCAGAATGGCCTTTGAACTCGGCTCAAGTTGGGCTACGAGGGATGGATTGGCGTTGAATCGTAATGTTATGCTTGGAAGCAGTTCAGATACCAAATGATCCCAATTCAGCTATGTAATAGAAATTACGACAGACAGCAGCAAACTGATGCAAAATGTTTTAAATTAGCCAAACAACATTCATTCCAAGTCAAAGAGCCAGCCTCACTAAAACAAATGCACGTCTTGTCTTTCGAATAAACCTTTGTTCACCCTTCGATAAACCTCACACCTGTGCTAATCCTAAAGGTGTTGGTGACATATGTGAATGTAAGACTTAAAAATATATCTCGCACATACAATTGATGCCCTAACCAATAATTGACGAAATAATTTATTCATCATTATTCATTTTTAAAGAAAAATAACAATAAAAAGAAAAAGAAAAAGGAATGCACAGGTTGGTTATTGCAACTATTATACATGCTTGAACTTGAAAGTTACACGCAAACACATCAAATTGATGCAAAATGTTCTCAATATAGTAAAGTGGCTAATAATACTTCAAAGCCAACGCTATGCCTGCGCAAAGACAAGCATAGGGACTCCTGTACACACAGAAGATTCTGCAGTATTGGACAACTCTGGCATAAGCAGCTCAAAGCTCATCATCACGGCCTTGCCCTGCGAATTTATCTTTCACTTCTTGAGACTTTTTCTTGGCAGCCTCGTAGTTGGAGGCAATGGTGTCCTTAGCAGACTCAAGGGTCTCCTCTGCTTTGTCTTTAGCGGTTTCATAACCCTCTCTAGCTTTCTCCTTTGCCCAATTCATCTCCTCCTCTGTCTTTTCCTGGCTCTTCTTGTTTTCCTCCTCAGTCCTCTCTCCCTTTTCCCTTGCAGCCTCCTTGACTTGCTCTGCCCTCTCTGAGGCTCTCTCCTTAGCCTCTTGTGCCATCTGATATGCTCTTCCCTTTGCTTCATTCATTCTGTCTGATGACTTGTTGGCAGCCTCTTCAGCCTCCTCAGTTGCTGAATTAGCCTTGTCCTTGGCAGAATCAGCAGTGCCAGTTGCAACATTCTTAATGTATTGGGCTTTCTCCTTTGCTGTGTTTGCAATGTCACTAGCCTTCTCTGCAGCAGCGTCCTTCATGTCCTTCACCTTCTCTGCCGCCGCATCTTTCATGTACTGACCTGCCCCTGCTCATCGTAAAACCATTATGCACCAAATTGGATTTATCGTGAGTGTGCATTCCATAAATCTCATAACCATAAATGCCCTAAGTTTAAAAAGTACTTCCCTTAAATATTTTGGACTTTCTCATATTATGGCTAAGTTGGTGGCAGAAATTGAGTAAGCATACTATTTACTATGTATCAAAAGTGTGTGAACATAACACCGTTTTTCTCTTCACCATGGGCATGCTAGAAACATTAAACATTAAATAGAAACTATTATACCAACCAGAAGCGACGTCCTGGACCTTATCCTTGGTTTTTTGAGCAGCGTCAGTGGCATATTGCTTAGTTTTTTGTGCAGCATCACTGGCATAACCTTTGGTCTTGTCTGAAATATCACCTGCATAATCTTTGCTCTTCTGTGCAGTCTCACTGGCCCTCTGAGCCGTATCACCCGCATATTCTTTGGTCTTCTGAGCCGCATCACCCGCATATTCTTTGGTCTTCTGAGCAGCATCACCGGTATATTCTTTTGTCTTCTGAGCACCATCACCGGCATATTCTTTGGTCTTCTGAGCACCATCACCGGCGTATTCTTTGGTCTTCTGGAAAGCATCACCGGCATATTCTTTCGTCTTCTGAGCAGCATCACCGGCATATTCTCTGGTCTTGTGGGCAGTGTCACCGGCGTAATCTCTGGTCTTGTATGCAGTGTCGGCGGCATAATCAGAAACTTTCTTAGTAGGATCATCATGCTTGAGGCCGAGGCCCTCGGAGATTTTCTCTTTAGCCCACTCTGTCCATGACTCTGTTGCTTCTTTTCCCTCTTTTGCCGTCTCCGCCGCCGTCTCCCCAGTTTTCGTCGTCTTCGCTTTGGCTTCCTTATAATCATGAGCTTCCTCTTTGTTTGATGGCATGTGGCCCACACTCGAGCAGTTACAATGCAAGCCAAAGATCACAACCCCCACCATCAGCATCATGAAAACCACCCTCGAACCCATCACAAGTTGCTTCACCCAAATAACAAAAGATTGGAGATTTGTAATTTGAAAGTAATCCACTGGAAATGCAAATGGTGATGGGGAAAGGTGGGACTTTGGGGGGTTTATAAGGGAGGAAGTTGATGGGGGAGATGAGGAGGTTATGCCATGTGTCATGGTTAGAACGACGGAAGGATTACGTGGCAGTCATAGGAAGCAAGGTGTCACATTTCCATATTTTGGTTTGGTGCTGCTGTTTCCGACATTGGTGCGTGTCAACGAGTGGATGGAACAGAGATGCACCGAACGAGCATAGGGATAGGAAATCCGGAATAGTTTATTGTGCCTGCATGCTTGATGTATTCGTCATTGCTTTGGCTTCTTCTCGTTTCTATCCATGCAACGGCCATGTATCATGCTGTGTTTCTTTAGAGTTCTATTTTATGACAGATATTATTCCAAAACAAGGAAAAAAGAAATAATGACAAAAACCAATTTAACAAGAGAACAAAAACCTTAATAGCCAGTATATATCAATTGATAATTTTGTGAAACATTCGTGTGAGAGGTTTCATTTTCCTGTCGAGTAGACCTTATTGTTGCAAGAATTTTTAATTCATGAATTGTAGGGAGGGATTTATGCAACCACAAATAGAGACTAGAATAAGTGTCGGGTTCAAAGCTGGCATTAAAAGGTTATAAATTGACTTGTTATACTTTTGACTATGAAATAAAAAATACTGGTATCTTGGCAGCATTCCGAGTAAGTTCCTTTGGCTTCTTTACCGCCTTTTCTAGAAAAACCGTGTTTTTACATCCTAATAGTAATACTGGCGAACCCTTCTGCTATGAGTGCATTCTGCAAATAGACCTCCTTTTCAGTATAAAATTTAAGCCAACGCACGATCTGTTTCTAAATTTTTATACCTATCATCCATTATGATCAGAAAATGAAACGAATATAAAGTTACTAAAATAATATGACTATTCAAAGAAATTAATTATTTTAGTAAAATTTGGGAATGAATTAACTTTTTTTGGGTATATTCCTTAAGTAATTTTAGTCCGCTTCGGCGTTTTTCAGCTTAATAGGCAAATCGAGTATAAAGTTTTATATTAGAGGAAACAAAATGAATCATGATACATGGTATAAAGGACTTAACGCTATAATTTGAGTATTTAATTCTTTCTCTTAGAATATATTTATGCATTTAGATTTCGTGAACCATTATGAATAAAGCATCAAGAGCAAGTGGAAGAATGTAGTCCTTGCCTCATGAACATTGGTAACAACCCTGCTTCATCTTGTCAGCAACGGCTACACAATATGGTCCGGTTTTGTAGGGACTCACGTCAGCATTGAATATTCCGTAGGCATCCTACCAATATAGCCTCCTTTCTATATAAATATTGGGATCGCTGGGTTCATTTAACGCACATAAGAGATTATTAATATATCATTATTAGTGATAAACAAAATTTGAAAGTTTCCCAATAATCAAACCATTTTCGCGTTTATTGCGTAATGGCTGGAGGTATGTTTTACTTCCGTTTTATTTATTATTTGAATATTATTTATGCATGTATATTTATTCAAATTCTTGCATTCTTTTCTATTCTTTTTTGTTAACTAGTTCATAATATAATAGTTTAATTATAGTAAAATCAATAATAATTAAATATATATTTTTAATTCTTATATATTAAAATTTTAATATAATAAATAATAAAAAACAAATATTAATAAATTTCAAACAATTTATTACTTATAAGAATTCTACCTACAATATATATATATAGCAAAATAACAATAGTGCATTTCTGAGAATGCAATGTGCCGGAATTCGAGAGAGACAATACAGAAAAGAGACAATAAGTGGACCCCAAAATTGTACGTTGTTTTGAACTCTTCCTTTGATGTACGCAGTACGATGAATGGTTGAAATTTATGCTGGGATTATATATGCTTTATTATCATTTGAAGTAGACGGGACGAAGTCGTCATGGAATTCTACCTGAATATGTATAAGTTTTAAATTCCTATTTAGTTGAATATTCCATCGTATTACTATGCCAGTCTTCATTTATTTAAACTTGAAAGGTACTTTTATCTTTGAAATGGAAAGTTTCTTTCTTTCATAGCTAATTTTACACTAGTTTTAGTTATTTACAATCTCTTACACAAAAACAGCCATCTTTCTTCAAAAATAACGTAAAACGATAATGCAAGTACTCGTAAAGATAATTAAAAAGGAAAAACCAATCTTTTGAATTAAATTCATAAAAAATTCTATGGTTATGTCATTTCGCATACACAATATTAATGCCAGTTGGGTAAGCTCTTTGGCATCCGTCGCCCTTTCTAAAAATTGTCATATTATACCCTCATGGTCCATGAGCGAGCCAATCCTGGGGCGTTTTGTAAGTATCTTTTAAAAATGGAAAGCTCAGAAGCCATTTACGTGAAACATGTAACACCCCAACTAATGAGTGAGTAATTAAAGGGTAATAATGGAACTTAAAACATGATTAAAAAAATTTGGGGGGCCAATTAAATTAAAAATTAAATAAAGGAGCATGCAGCAATTTAAAATCCACTCTCATTCCTGATTAAAGTCAACGCCACTCATCCCACTCCCACTAAGCCTCATCAACGCCATTCCCCATTATGATTTCAGCGTCCAAGACCGAACATAGAGGCGAGAGCGTCAATATTTGGAGAAGAAAGAGAAGGCATCAACGAGAACTTGGAGCTCTTGCATGGAAGCGAAATATTGATCATCTGTCAAGGTAATCTTCATGAAATTTATTCTACTCATCATTCTCTTCAATTTGGTGCAAATAATTTCTGATTTGGCAATGGTTTTTCGCTTTGAAGGTTGAGAGGAATTGTCCATTGGGGTGCTATTTGGTGGAGGAACTTGAAGAGGAGTGTTGCAAGGTGACCTCTAGCATTTGAATGTAAATTTTGTGTGAAGCTTTCCATTGATTCTTGACTTTGGTACTTTGGCCGAGAGTTAAGAGTGAAAAAGGAGGAGTGTGATGATTTGAAGTTTGCAAACGCTGGGGAGAACTGGAATTTATGAGCTAGAGGTAAAATCCTTATCTCTTTTCATCTCTTGTGAGTTGTTTAATGTTATTTTACTTTGGCTGAAACATGTAATAGTGTAGAGGAAGAATTGTGTTGATTGAAAAGACTTGGAGAAAGAAAGAAACCGATTCTCTATCACTGTGAGTGAATACCATGAAGTTGGATTGTTGATATTGAACTTTAAATGGAAATTTAGGGTATTTTAATGTGGTGTATGTTCTAATTGTTTAAATGGATAGTTAGAAGGAGGAAGTTTGCCTAATGGACTGATATTAGCAATTGGAGGTGGGAAGCATGGATGATTGAAATTGGTATGTGAATCTTTTAGTTAATTCATGCCTTGGATTATTGAAATGGAAACTTGGAAATTAATCTTATGGTTGTTTATTTTCCTTGGTTGGCCAAAAGTTCGTCATCAAGGGGAAGAGGGATTTGCTTTGTGGAAAGTAAGAATAACCTTCTAGAAAAAGAAGGTTTGGGAAGTTATCAATTGAGGTAAAAAGTGGAAATTAGGCTTTTATGTATCATAAGTGTTGAGATGAATGGAAATTAATAATGACATGTTGAATATATATATATATATATATATAGACCCCCTGCTACATGCACTAAGGCTTGTACTAGTGGAGGATTGCTTTATGTTGCTTTTTAAGTAGTTACTTGCCTTTCTTGGTGTATTACTTTTGAACTAGAATATGTTACCATTGATTTATGAGTTTGATACATCTATTTGATTGTTTATGAGTTTTTGGAGTTTGTGGTTTATTAATTCTAGGTTGAGCTTATGGTTTATTATTTTCAAGTTAAGCTCGTGATTTATTATTTTTAGGTGAGACAAACATTTCTTTTCGTGGTTTAGTTCCGCGATTCTCGTGGTATTGGCCATATATGATTTATGATTTATGAGATGTATGATATGTATGTGTTAGCTTATATGCAATCAAATATGCTTAAATTCTATTGATGCTGGTATGTATATTGTTCTAGTTCCTTGTCATTGTGAATATATCTTGAAATGCAAACCAATTATTGGAATTTCAATCTCACCCTTTGTGGGGAACAACATCCTTATTTTTCAGGAGAAGAATTATCAAAGAAGCTTGAGAAGCAGCCTGAGAATTGAATATGTGGTTGGCAGTGTGATTGTGGGTGGCTATACATGTTTACTTCTATGTAAATACTTATGCTTTTGGATGTACATAGAGTTCACATGATATATGAAACACTATAAGTCTAATTTTTTGAGATTTTGCTTGTATATATATAAATGAGTGCCAGGATAGTACTCAACATGTATAGCTTTTGAGTTGATGGAATGATGTATTTGTGAATATAAGTGAAAGGTATGCACATAGTTCATGATGCTTTATGATAGAACAAAACAGAGAAATGCATGTTTTGCTATTATAATGGATTGTTGTAGGCATGGTTGGCCTATGATGATTATGTGTAAATTATAGTTTACTCTTAAGCATATTAGCTTATTGCATGTTTAAGAGGTGACTAACAAGGAAATGGAGGTTTCGATTAGAATATTTAGGACTTGGAACCTAATTTATGTAAAATTAGGATATAGCTTCAATAGGGGTTGGCATGGTCACTTGGACCAATCTGAGTGCTTTTGAGAATTTTATGGCTTGAGCAAGTGTATTTTAGTGATTTAAAGTTGTTAAAAGTGGTTTGGAGTCATTTAGACTCCATTTGCAAAATTTAGGTATGAGAAACCCAAGTGATAGGCAAGCTTGGAAATTAGCCTTTTGGGATAGTGTTGAAATGAGGTTTTGGATGGTTATATTTTGCCCCATAACCATTAGCTAGGTTTTTTGGGCTTGAATGCATATAATTAGGTATTTGAATGTTGCTCAAAGTGGTTTGAGAGCTTATGGATGAGTAGAACTCATTTGGGTATGCCACTTGTTAGTACAAGTTCCATTTTACTGGTTTATGTGAGCTTAGTTGTCATATAGTTCATTTTCTGGTTTAGGCCATTTTTGGGTGTAGTCAAGTGATCTAAACCAAGGTTTCAGGCACTTGGAGTGTATAGCTAGAGTCCAAGTTTGGGTTATAGGTGAAATGGTTAGGCTTGTGTGCAAACTGAAGCTAGGAATTACTATTTTTATTGTCATAGAGTTATATATATTGTTACGGTTGGTGAAAATTTTAGTTGCATAGCCTTGCTAACTTTACCTTAATCCCATGAGCACTTTATGAGTTCAAAGGAAGTGTATAATCCATTGATTAGTGTATTAACCCCTGGGAAAGCCTTGGGAGATGTTTTACACCCTGGAGTGTCTCTTAGCAACTACCATAGATCAATTTGTGAAAATTCTGCACAAAACAGAATTTGGCAACTAGAGGCCGTAGCCCCGAGTGGCGGAGTTATCCTAATGCACTTTCAAGGCCAAGGCCATGGCCTGGGTCCTTTGTGGCCGCAGCTTTGGCTTTGGCATTGTGTACTTAGAAAATTAATGTTTTGGGTTCTAAAGCTTGGGTTTGTTTATGGGAAACGTCTTGAAAATGTTTAAGTGAGATTTTATTAAGCTTCTATTGTAGGGTGTGATTAATGGATTAAAACCTTAGATACGAGAGCATAACATAATTCCCACCATTAAAGACTTGTAAGCTGAAATATTGAAGTTAAACCCTAGGATGGTTCTGGAAATGATTTCATGAGGATGAGCTAAGTGTCCATTTGGAGTTGACCCCATTATTAGTAGTAGTTGAAAGTAACTCCCTATAGTTCTAGACTTTTCTAGTTAGTTAGTAGTTTGGAATGTTAGAGGACCTTATAGACACCATTGGAACTTTCTTAGCAAGAACTTCAAAAGTGAACTGTTAATTTAAAAAGTTTTAATCGATTTATATTTTTACTAACTTTGTAGTGACTTTATGATTTGCTACTCTTAATTTGAACTATTGTTAGACTTTTGATACTTAGACTAACTCTTTAAAGGGAGGTTTTACAAAATATGTTTTTCATTTAAATGCTCTCAAAATGTCATGTTTGCAGGAGGCTCCTAAATGCAGGTGACAATAGAGAAAATGACACGTTTAACTCCGATGTTCAAATTGACTATCTCTTTTGTCATCCCTTACCTCTAGGTAAGTCAGCTTGACCTCACCCGAATCCATTTTGAACCCGAAACATGACCTGACTCTATCTTACACTACAAATCTTGTTTCTTTTTCTTTCTAATGCTTTTAGTTGCACAATGATCTGAAGGCAATGATTAAAAATTTTCTAATGTCAAAATGAATTTAAAACACATGAACAATGCAACTTAAAAATGGCACCCCAAAAAAAAAAAAAATTCTCAAGCCTTGAAAATGTAAGGAAGAGGTTCAAAGGAGGCTCTGATGCTAACTATAAGAACCTCAATGAATATACATGCATAAATAATATCCAAAAAATAAAGGATACGAAAGCAAGACATACCTCTAGCCACTACAAAATAAACTCAACAATTGTTTGATTATTGGGAAACTACCAGGCTCTATTTATACTAATGATGGTGTATTAATGATCTCTTATGTGTGCTAAACAAGCTCAGAAATCCCAATATTTATATAAAAAAACGATCAGCACCCTTCCCACTATAGGAGGCTATATTGGTGGGAGGGCTAACGGAATATTCTATGCCAACGTGAGTCCCTACAAAACCGGACCATATTATGAAGCCATTGCTAACAAGATGAGCGTTGGTTAGTTACCTACGTTCACAAGGCAACGACTACAAAGCAACGTACACTAATAACCTAACATTGACTACACAAGGATAAGGAGAGCTGTTTCCGGCTGAAAACAAAATTACGTTATCTATCGGTCTATCTATCAATGTTTTTCCGGCAATGGGCAGAAAAAGAAACTTGGATCTTTTTAAAATATACCTTTAAATATCATACAACAAATGCCATTATAATTTTATGAAGGGTTAAGGGAATTCACACAAGCTCTAAATGTCCACTACATGTCTATATATCTTTTACGGGTTGGGGGAAGATTACAAGAATACTGTACTACATCTTTGATAACTACAATAATTTACACGTCTTCTTATTGTGGCCCTGTCCCTTGCACTTACTGCACTGAAGCTGACGCTTCATTATGTCTTCCGATTCAACCTGCTTCACTTTTGGCCGACCTGGAGGTCTCTTAGTTGATGGAGGGATTACAGTTACTGCTTGAGTCGATTCACCCAGGAGTAATATTTCTAGATTTGACACAGGGCGTATTGATTCTGCATATGTTAATCGGTAATTCTCAACTGTGAAATATCTTGAGCAATAATCATATGGCCTCCTACCAATGCACTCAAGAACAGCTATAGCATGACAGCAAGGCAACCCAGTAATCTGCCATCCCTTGCAACTACATTCCGAAGCATCAACATTAACCATATCTAAGGATTCTCCACAGACCTCGTATGTGCCACTTTGTGAGAGCAACACTTGAAGTGACTGTGCAACTGAAGTTTCTTTTTGAAGCATTTCCTCCTTCGATGGCACCAACTTTGTCATCCATTGATTGGACTCCACACGTTTTGAGTAAATTGATTCCATCATGTTACATCGTAATACATCAACCATTTGAGTAATAGGCAAATCATGTGCCTCTGATACCCAACTGTAGAATTCCTGTCCAAAATTGGAGGTCAGGTGGTTATACCTTGCTCCACCAAAGAATGCATTGGACCAGTGCTTTGGTTCACTTTGTAGGACCCAATTATAGGCTTCAAGAGATACATTCTTTATGTTATCAAGACTACGCGCAAAAGCATCCGGTTTAGTTGCATAAGCAGCTGCATAAAAATCATTAATTATGAAATGCCTTTGTCCATGAGAGAATTGTCCCCTCAAGTCCTTGTTCAGCTTCTCAGCAAGGTGGCGTAAGCAATAACCATGGTAGCAATTCTCAAATATCTCAGCTAATGATTTTTTTAAACCATTCTGAAAATCTGCAACAAACGTAATTTGCTGAGAAGTTGATATTGCTGATTTCAGCTCCTGCAGAAACCAATGCCAGTTGTCCTCATTCTCAGCATCTACAACAGCAAAGGCTACAGGAAAGATGCCATCATTCGCATCTGCAGCCATTGCAGTCAATAATTCACCTTGGTACTTTGTGTTTAAAAAAGTGCTATCAAGAAAAAGCAGAGGACGACAACCTTGCCGAAAACCAGATATTGAGGCGTGAAATGATACAAAGAGGCGATGGAAGCTAGAGTCCTCGTTAGTTGTAAATGTTGCAAAACTCCCTGGATTACTCTCTTTTATCTTCTCGCAGAAGGAGGGTAACTGAGTATATGACTGTTTGTAGGACCCTTTGAGCTGCTCCTTAGCAATCTCTTTAGCACGCCATGCTTGAGAATAATTTAACTGGACCCCATACTCCCGCTTAATGTCATCAGCGATTTCCCTTGGCTTGTAGCCTGGGGAGACTTTCAATTTCTCTTTTATGATATTTCCCACCCAACCTCTAGTTGACCGATACCCAGCTTTTACTTTTACAGCAGCTCCTTCACAAGTATGTTTTGTGGTCATTTTCTTAATGCAAATCAATTGGGTGGTGGCCAACCTTGAGACATATATCTTCCAGGGACAACCTTCAGATTTACATTTGACAGTGACACGATGAGTATCATTCTTCTTATATTTGTATGCAAACCCATGAGCAATAGAATATTTATGCAATGCTTCTCGGAATTCACTCAAACTACGAAACCTTTGGTTGACACCAGTTATGATATTTTCCCACTGTTGTGCAGCTTTACGATGCTTGTCGTCGTTGGTTCCAGTAAGAACAAAAGGCACAGGTGCTTCATTGGGTACAGCTACCTCAACTCGATCCATGGGATGGACAGTATCTACAGGAATATCAACAGGGGCAACAATCGGGGCTTCTGACACAGTTGTCCTGCTTGACCTACAATGACAAGTGTTCTATAAGATTATTAAAACAACAAACGTGCTATGCATATGACTCTAGGATATCCAATGGCCATTCATTTTGATCACAAACACAGTATCACAAAATGCCGGTTACAGAGAGGGAAATTCTCCAATTGGAGAAAACAAGGAAACATTAAAAGTAAAAATTACAAGCACAGCTTCGTAAACCAAGCTGTGTTTTCTACGTTATGGATCAAAGTAAAAAATACATCATTGTCTATGCAGGGCAGTCGACGCACGATTAATAAAAGGAGCGAATAACTACCTACTCCCAGGCACGATAGATGTATTTTGAGCTGCTCCTTCCCCAGACATAACGAACAAATCAACCGTGACAGCATCGCCAAGATAATTGATCATGCGTTGCAAGTCCTTGTCTTTTGCTATTGTGATGAGAGTTTTCTTATTGCTCGGAAGGAGGTATTTGATAATCATTGGATCTGTGTTGCAGTTGAACATTTCTGCTACTTCCAACTTCAAATCACTCAACTTTGTCTGCAGATCAATGTCTGTTGCGTAAGCCTCGCCCCCAATGTAATCCAGTGATCCATCTTTACTTGTTACAAACTCACCTCCTGACAGACAAATAGCTATAATTTTCTTCGTAGCCATAGCCTAGCAATTTTTCTTTTCCAAAAAAGTATTAGTTAGGTAAATGTAGTTCTCACTTCACAGAGCTCAATTTCAAAGAAGAGAAACAGTAAAGTGCCCCGCACTGAGCATTCCGAACCTTTAATTATCATGGTATAATTTATGCTAGAAATTGGTATAAAAGAATCTTTTTTTTTAACAAAAAAAAATTGCCCACAGAAAGCACGGTATAGATATTTAATCTCGATATAAGCCGAGGTTTCTGTGAGGGAAAAACAGATAAAATTCATCAAAGGGCAGAAGAACCCTAATGCAGAACAATTTTTATGCCCAATAGAGGACAAAAAGAAACCTAATCAGATTGAGCACAAAGGGGCATGATGAAGACACTGACCTACTAACCAGAGTGAGACAGAAAAGCACGTATCCGATCTTCTTCTTCTGCGTCGTCGACCTCCAGTGCTCTGTTTCCCCGACCAGAAGGGGTGCTTGCGCAGGCGTAAAAGTCAAAACAGCGTCTCTTTTTGTTACGACGACGTACTGGCAATCGGTTGTGTGATGCGCACAATCCCAAAGTCG
Source organism: Erythrophleum fordii (assembly GCA_032878935.1). Taxonomy (NCBI): domain Eukaryota; kingdom Viridiplantae; phylum Streptophyta; class Magnoliopsida; order Fabales; family Fabaceae; genus Erythrophleum; species Erythrophleum fordii. The sequence continues at coordinate 49,267,480 of JAVQMF010000054.1, forward strand.
TTGATTTGTCCAATTGTCATAGGAAGGGACACTGATTGCTAGCTGCGCAACATCTTGGCCCTTCTTATTTTTTATAATTCCAATTGTTTATTTTTTAATTAAAAATAAAAAATAAAAAATAAAATGAATGCAATTTTTAATTTTTACTAAATAAATGGTTGAAATATTATTTTTATTTTATTTTTTGGTTTTTTAAATATAAAAAGAGCCGACCAGGATTTTAAGAAAAATAAACTAAAGAAGATGGATGATCAGATATACTGCACATTGCCAGCCCAAGCAAGTGCAGCAAGAAATTCGTGTTCGTTATGAAGAGCTAGAGGTCGCCCAATATACGACAAATTGGCAATGGTTTGTGGAACGTGGATTTTCGGCTATATCCACTTTATTTAAATCGTTTAATTTTGAAAATAATTTTTAATTATTAATTTAAAAAATGATGATTGAAATTAAAAAAAAAATTAAATTTAAACTATTTAGATTAAATCTAAATATAATTGGACAAAAAATCTAGACATGGTTTGTGATTGCTTCATCTATTTTTTTAATCATCTCAGTAAAATTTTACTTTAATATTTTATAAATAGAATTTTTTTATTTAATTTCTTATAATTTTTTTTAATTTGATTCTTTAAAATATTTCTTAATTTACTCATTCATAATTTTTTTTTATTTTGATCTCTCTTATGCAAGTATTTTTTAATTTAGTTATTCATAAATAAATTTATTATCAATAATACCTTTTTATTGATTTATTATAAATAAAATTAATAGATGTAATAACATGTAATATATTTTTTGATAAGTTATAAATAATTTTTTTATTAATTTATTAATTATTTTATTTATAATAAATTAATAAAAAGACATTGTTAATAATGATTTTTAGTTGTGATGGACTAAATTGAAAAAACACCACTGATTTGGGATCAAAATGAAATTTTTAGTCTCTTCTCGGTACACACACTTCTTTACCTATATTTAAAATTCTTAGAAATTTTAATTTACAAAAATAAAAAATTACATTATTTATAAAAAAATTATAAATATATCAAACATTTTTTTAATAAAATTCATTATATATATATATATATATATATTAATAATTAATTAAATTTACATATTTTCTATTTCTCTAAATAATTTGAATGTGCTTTGAAAAAAAAAACACTATAGACTTAGAAATATATCACAAATTAAAAAAAAACTTATATGCAATTTGTTCTATCTTTGTTATTGATTTATTCAATTAAAATATAATAAGTGTCTAATTTTTTAATAATAATATGACAAGCATATGATTTTTTTATTTAAATAATATATTTATTATGCTATTATTAAAAATTTATATATTTAATATATTTTAATTAAAGAAACTAATAACAATGACATAAAAAATTATATTTTAATTTAATCTATAAAAAATTTTTGGCCGTTACAAATATAACACATTATCCCAATGAAAAACATTTTTGACATGCTTAATTGTTACAAATCGGCAACATTTAATAAAAATAAAATAAAATAATGTATGAAATTCGCTTTAGCTAAACTCACGTGATGTCTATATATATATATATATATATTTGGTTTCCTTATGTAAATTAGAGAGTTGGGTAGGGATTTTTGTTGTGGGTTTTGGGGAGAAAATTGTGTAAATTGGCTAACCAAACCATAACTAGCATTTTTTTGCTAAGCGAAAATGTCGTAACTGCTCTTCACCATGAGAGTAACTACTTTATCTTATGCGAAAAGTGTTTTGAGTCCTTTTTTTTTTCTTTTTTTTTTGGGGCCTGAGTATTTTTAGTCTTTTACTTGTTGTGTATGACTGTGCTTCAAGTGTATCTAAGATTCTCTTTTTTTTTTTGCCTGAGTTTAGTGCTCTATTGATTTTTAAATCAAGTTCGTTTTAGCGATCAATTGTCCTCAGTTTTAGCCCTGATCTTCAATGGAGATGGAGGTTGAGGAGAAAAGCAAAGGTGATGGTAGTAACAAAGAGCCGAAGGACTCGATATCTTTATATTGGAATATCAGTATTGAAAATTGTATGAGAAATCGTATACTTGTTGAACGTTTGATTTTGAAAAAGTCTAAAATATAATACGGCCAAATCTATAATTGTTAAAAGGTGGCACATGCAAAGAGACATTGGTATCATAGAAGTATGTGACAATATGTTCACGCTTAATTTTCATGTTGAAGCGAATTGCGAGCATCTTCTCAAGAACAAGGAATGGATGATTCTTGATTACTTACTAATATTATGATTAAAACACATAATTTTATTTATGTTGAAGTTCGTTTTATTGCGTTGGAAGGCCTGCTATTTTCTCGTTTGCGTATGGTCTTCCAAATGAGACATAGTTCTGCAACTTAGAGATTCTTTGAGAAGTCTTGCTTTAATCGAAGATTACACTTGATGGTGTTCAGAAAATTGAAATAAATGTCATATTGCTTCTTTGAAAGCAAAAAGTAGAAAAATAAAAATAAAAATTTGGGCACTGAATGACTTACCAAATAAGAGGATGTGATCCTCTAAGTCAGTGATGACACCCCATCCTCTCTTGCTTTAATTCTAGCCGCTGATACTGAATTTGTTGAACAATTTCTATGGTTGATGATAGTTGTGTGTTACTTTGTTTGCTGATGTATTCTGTTTTTGTATCTTGTTAATATTTGATTAAAGAAAAAAATTATATGTTATTTTTTAAAATATAACAAGTGTATTTTTTAATAATAATATACCAAATATATAATTTTTATAAATATATGTATAATTTTTATTAAATAATAAATTTATTATATTTTAAATAAAAAATTTGATAATAAAATTATATCTAAATTTAATTTTTTAATAAAAATATTATGTTTTTGGGGAAAAAAAACCATGACTATAATGGTAAGCATGTAGACTCCAACTTTCTTAGTGGTTTTGTATCCATCTATGAAATATAGCCATAATACAGGCATTAAAACTTCGAATTAAGGGAGCTAAGCACGCGTCGGATGTCATAGATAGTGAAGTCAACAGCCATGTTTGGGACAAGAAATAAGCAAGTGCGAACCTTCTGGTAATCAGTTCGATTAATTGCTTGCTTAGTTAGTTTACTCTCCGGAGACACGGACGTATCTCCTTGTATGCTTCTAATTGCTAACGCTACTTCCTTTGTCGTACCCATAAACTGTATTGTCCTCCACGAAGTTACTCGGTGGTTTCCTTGTAAGTGTTAATTGTTCGTTTGCATCGTCAAAAGGAAAAAAAAAAAAGGTGTGTAAAGCTTTGATCTTGAAGGGGAGAAGGGGTGTGGGTGGGTAAATTGTTCATGGAGTATTGAATAAGCCGTATCGCTGAACGGACATGGTTCGTGCTTTTCTATGCAAATTTATATATCAAAGGCATGTTACCCCCCTGTGCTATAACGTCTGTGTGTCTCAGTTTTTCTGCTTCTTACCTTGAGGGTCCTCAGGTATTAATTTTCAAGTTTTCCCCTTTTACTGATTATTAGCCTAAGTTTCTGCTAAAAGCCATTGTAGACTTCATCTCCTTTATGTTTTGCTCATGGTGCTAATTGAAAGGAGTTTGAACCATTTTAAAATTCTTCTATATGTTATTAGTGAACTAGTGACTTCATTTGTAGATATGTTGTTTCTGCTATGAATAATCAACCACTTCCATGTCGTTTCTGCTGAAACTATCTTTAACATACTGAACCAGATGACCTGTAACCATGTGTATCAAGTATATACTGGTGTTGATATGTCTGTGGGATTGGTCTGGATCCTTGGCTCTTACAACTGTTAATGATGATCTACTGAGGATTAGTCTAAAAAGGAGGAGTTTAGATCTCAAAAGCCTTCATGCTGCAAGAATCAAGGAGGCTGTTCATCCCAGAACAGATTTCAATAAGAATAATTTAAATAATTTAGAAAAAGCAGAGGTAGTGTATCTAAAGAATTATCTTGATGCTCAATATTTTGGGGAAATTGGTATTGGTTCACCTCCACAGAGCTTCAATGTTGTGTTCGACACTGGAAGCTCCAATCTTTGGGTCCCATCTTCTAAATGTATTTTATCTGTAAGTTATGAATGATTCGATTTAATTGAATACTCCCTTTATTTGTTGACTGAGCCTATTTTTAAAACAAAACATGACTGCCTGCAGATTGCTTGCTATTTTCATTCCAAGTATAGGTCACGGCTATCCAAAACTTACACCAAAATTGGTAACTTTAGATTAGCCTGGCAATAATATTAAAAAAAAATCTATTTCTTTTTGAACTTGTTATGTTTGGTTTTACTGTTGTTTTAGTTATTATGGTCGTACCTAAAATTGCTGTTGTGAAAATATCCAGGAATACCTTGCAAAATTCCATATGGCCATGGATCCATTTCTGGCTTCTTCAGCCAAGATACTGTTAGGGTTGGGGATGGCACAATCAAACATCAAGTCAGTATTTTGATCTTTTTATCATATTTTTAGGTCTGGGAACTCAGTATTATGATTGATTGAATTTTATACGCTTCAAATATGTTTCTTCTTTGGCTGCACTGATGGCTAGTTACATTCCATTTTCCAGGAATTTGTTGAGATTACAAAGGAAGGAAATTTGGCATTTTTGGCTCTTCAGTTTGACGGGATACTTGGGCTTGGATTCCGGGATATTTCAGTTGGACAAGCCACACCAGTGTGGTACACGTTTGCGCCTCACCCAGACTTTATCAAACCATTTCTCTTTTCTTATTCATCTTACTATATTTTCCCTTATATAGTGGATGATTGTCTTAGGTGGTAAAAATGAAGAAGAAAAAACGAACTCTCCATTTCTTTAACTATTTTTGCTGCCTCAAACACAGTGATTAGTTCTGTGATTATAGGTATAATATGATTAAACAAGGGCGCTTAAGTCAACCAGTTTTTTCTCTTTGGCTGAATAAAGACCCAGTGTCAAAGGTAGGGGGTGAGATTGTCTTTGGTGGTATTGACTGGAGGCACTTTAGGGGTGACCATACTTACGTACCAATTACACAAAAGGGTTACTGGCAGGTCTGTTCTATTCACAGTTTACAACTTCATTTGCCTCCCTATAGCTACTCTTGTCTTATGCCATGGCAATATTAACTTTTGGTGTATTCATTTCCAGATTGATGTGGGAGATATTTTTGTTGCAAAAATTTCCACAGGTTCTTTTACATTTCTATTATATGTTGTTTATTTTAGGTTCACCTTGTCCTCTTGACTCATTTTTGATGATATTAATGTCAACTGCGAGTATGCACCATTGCCATTCTTGGTACCTAGTTCACTTTTTTCTACTACCATAGACGTACCTTACATATTAATATTCATGCTTAAAAATGATAGGGTTATGCCAGGGTGGCTGTGCTGCCATTGTGGACTCAGGGACATCCTTAATCGCCGGTCCAACAGTATCATCTCAATCCTGATACATTATTCGAGCTCCCCTTTTCTTTGATGATATTAATCTATCCTATTGAGTTCGTGCTTGCAGGCTGTTGTGACTCAAATTAACCATGCCATTGGAGCATCAGGATATGTGAGTTTTGAATGTAAAAATGTGGTCCATAAGTATGGAAATATGTTATGGGAATTCATAACTGCTGGGGTCCGTTCTCTTCTTCCTTTTCCCCTTGTTTGCAATGTTCATCCAAAATTCTATTGGAATATTAACCATCCTTCTCATATCTTTTCATGTCTGCAGTTACAACCTGAAATTATATGTGTTGAAATAGGACTCTGTTCACACAATAAAACTCATATAGAGGAGTACGATATTTTCCCTTTTTGCTCCTATTATTCCCCCCTCTATCTTGCATGAGAGTTTTCTTGAGACTCATTCCCTTGTTCCAGTTATGCTAACAAAGGTCTAACTTTAACCTGCAGCAATGTGATTGAAACAGTGGTGCATAATGAAAGTTTGAATGGGTCATCAAGGAGGGAGAAGCACCTCTGTACTTTCTGCGATATGATTGTGTTTTGGATCCAAGTTCAGCTTAAGGAAAAGAATGCAAAGGAAAGAATATTTAAATATGTGGACGAGGTACTTGTTTTACAAAGAACTCTGTTAATATTATCATTTACTTTGGGGATAAATTTTTGAGTATTCAATCACTTATGCCATCTTTTGTTTCAATTTTCTTGTGCTCAAGTTGTGTGAGAGGCTCCCCAATCCAATGGGACAATCATTTATAAACTGCAATAACGTTGCAGCTATGCCATACATAACGTTCACAATTGGAAACAAACCGTTCTCTCTCTCTCCGGAACAGGTGAGTTATATGATGCTTTCTTTTAATTTGTGTGTGTGCATACCATTTAAGATCAAATAAAAACCATCTGATTATTTGTTTCTTGACTTTTTAGAAACTTGAATATTCCCTTTTTCTTGTCAGTATATCTTAAGAGTTGAGCAAGGTTGCTCTACTGTGTGCTATGTGGGTTTTGTTGCTCTAGATGTGCCTCCTCCACAAGGTCCCCTGTGGTAATGCATACTTGCGTGCTTAATATTATCTTTCTCTATAATTCTCTAAATCATAGTGTATGATAGTGGTATGTGTTTGCAGGGTGTTAGGAGACATTTTCTTGGGAGCATATCACACTGTGTTTGACTATGGCAATCTCCGTATAGGATTTGCAAAAGCTGCATAGTCATGAGTTGGTATCATTATAGAACCTAATTGTTCACAAAGAAGAAGTAGAGGAGAGATTCACATAATTTACAGCAAATAAATAAATGCATCCCTTGTAAATGCTGCCTGCTATATCTTGTGAATAAGATCTATGATGTGACAATTCCTAACAAGCCAATTATTCAAATGCCTTGGATCAAATTTCCCTTGCTACAGAAGGCAAAGAAAGATAACTGAAGACCATTTGTGGAGAAAATTGACAAGAATAAATGAAAAAAAAAAAGTGTAGAAACTATTGTGTTGTGAGATTCTTTAAACTAATTATATGTGATTTAAGTCCCGCTGCCTTGCAGATAATAATGTTTGATGATAAGAAGTGCCAAATCCAAGCAATATTTCCCTTCACTTCAATATACCCTTTTTTTTTTGGGTTCCTTTTGCAAGCTAATTTTCAAGAAATGTTTCTTGAATTTAGGTTTTTCTCTGTTTAACAATGACTAGAAGTAAGAAGAAAAAAGATTGATGGGTTGGTGTCATTACAAAGTCTAATTGTTCACAAAGAAAAAGTAGAAGAGAGATTTACATAATTTACAACAAATAAATGCATCCCCTTGTAAATGTTGCCCTTTATGTCTTGTGAAAAAGATATATAATGTGACAATTCCAAATTCCCTAGATCAAATTTCCCTTGCTACTAAAGGCAAAAAAAAAAAAAAAAAAAGATAACTGAAGACCATTTGTGGTGAAAATTGACAAGAATAAATTTTTTTTTGTGTTGTGAGATTCTTTAAACTAATCATATGTGATTTAAGTCCCGCTACCCCATGGATAATAATGTTTGATGACAAGGAATGCCAAATCCAAGCAATATTTCCCTTCCCTTCACTCTACCTTTTTATTTTTTTGGAAGCCATTTACAACAAATGTTTTTTGAAACTGGCTTCTTTCCTGTTTAACAATGATTAGAAGTAAGAAGAGAAAAGAAAAAAAATTTGATGGGTTGATGTCATTACCAAGCCTTACTATTCACAAAGAAGTAGAAGCAAGTTTTACATAATTTATGGCAAAAAAGTAAATGCATTCCCTTGTAAATGCTGCATGTTACATCTTGTGAATAAGATCTATGATGTGACAATTCCTAACAAGCCAATTACTCAAATGCCCTGGATTAAATTTCCCTTGCTACGAAAGGCAAAGAAAGATAACCAAAGACCATTTGTGGAGAAAATTGACAAGAATAAATGAAAAAACAAACAAAAGTATAAAAATCATTACGTTGCGAGATTCTTTAAGCTAATCATAGATAATAATGTTTGATAACAAGAAATGCCAAATCCAAGCAATATTTCCCTTCCCTTCACTTTATTTTTTTTTTTCGGGGAAGCCAATTTACAAGAAATGTTTCTTGAAACATGGGTTTTTCCTATTTAACAATGACTAGAAATAAAAAGAGAAAGAGAAAATAAAAATAAAAAAAGAAACTGATGGATTGGTGTCATTATAAAGCCTAATTGTTCACAGAGAAAAAGTAGACGAGAGATTTACATAATTTACAAAAAATAAATGTATCCCCTTGTAAATGTTGCCTCCCATATCTTGTGAATAAGATGTGACAATTCCTAACAAGCCGATTATTCAAATGCCCTGGACCAAATTTCCTTTGCTACTTACGGCAAAGAAAGATAGCTGAAGGCCATTTGTGAAGAAAATTGACAAGAATAAATGAAAAAAAAAAAAAGAAGAGTATAGAAACGATTATGTTGCGAGATTCTTTAAACTAATCATATATGATTTAAGTCCCGCTACCTCTAGATAATAATGTTCGATAACAAGAAATGCCAAATCCAAGCAATATTTCCCTTCACTTCACTTCACTTTTTTTCTTTTGGAAGCCAATTTATAAGAAATGTTTCTTGAAACGGGGCTTTTCCCTATTTAACAATGACTAGAAGTAAGAAGAAAAAAAATTGATAGATTAGTATCATTACAAAGCCTAATTGTTCACGAAGAAAAAGTCAAAGAGATATTTACATAATATACAACAAATAAATGCATTCCCTGTAAATTTTGCCCCTTATATCTTGTGAATAAGATATATGATGTGACAATTCCTAGCAAGCAAATTATTCAAGTGCCGTGGATCAAATTTTCCTTGCTACTGAAGGCAAAGAAAAGTAAATGAAGACCATTGTGGAGAAAATTGACAAGAATAAATTGAAAAAAAAAAATGTATAGAAAACATTGTGTTGTGAGATTCTTTAAGCTAATTATATGTGATTTAAGTCCCGCTGCCCATAGATAATAATGTTTGATGACAAGAAATGCCAAATCCGAGTAGTATTTCCCGTCACTTCACTTTAGTTTTTTTGTTTGGAAGCTAATTTACAAGAAATGTTTTTTGAAACTGGATTTTCCCTGTTTCAAAAAAAAAAAAACTGAACTGGTAACGCCATAAAGCCATTCCTTCTGATTGCCTCCAATATTCATTCTCTACGTATTTCATGTGATATTGAGGCGGAAGATGGGTTGATCGTTAAACCGAAGCCTCTCTCCTAAGTTCTATTACAGACAACAACAAAAATTAACCTGTGATAAGATTGATTTTTTCCTCGAATGGAAGAGGCACATATCTCCCCTAAAACTAACCTCTCCGAGTATTCATGTATATGATATGTTCTTCCCTGTTAACATGGCTAGAAGTAAAAAAAGAGAAAAAAGAAAAAAAAAAAAAACTGAATTGGCAACTTCATAAAGCCATTCCTTCTTATTGCCTTCAATACTCATTCACTACATATTTCATGTAACCTTGAGGCAGATTATGGCATGATCCTAAAACCTAAACTTGTCTGCTAAATTCTACTTAAAGACAACAACAAAATTGAACCTGTGCTAAGATAGATTTTTGCCTCGAATGGAAGAGACGCATATCTCCCTTAAAACTAACCTCTACGACTATTCATGTATATAACATGTTCATCCCTCCTGCGGGTAGGCAAGCCAAACATGCTTTTTAACTTATTTATTGGATGGAGGGGTACAGGCCTGATGGCTGATGCAATAGTTAGTGCGGATATCATACAAGAAGAATCATGCTCACTCTTATTAAGCTGGCTGCTGGCTGCGCTTATTAGTGTTGTAATGAAGCGGGTCCAGCAAATGAAGAAATGGCTGCAACTAAAGCTTCCTTGAATGACGGATCTTTAACTAAAGCAGCAGTGATCACATCCACCAAGGACACGTTTTTCTGTGGGGCCATCATTGTCGGAAGCTTGGAAGACAAGTATGAACCCTGAGATTGTTGAGTGTTATAACCATCCAATGCAAAAGGAAATGCGTGGTGGGAGTGGCTTGATGAAGCCGACCTTTGGAATTGCATATACTGATTTGAGGGTTGGGTTAAGTCCAGTGTTATTGTAGGACATGATGAAGATGTAGACAAGGAAGCCAAGGCAGAAGAGGCAGACGTAGATAGTATTGAAGAGAAGAGGCCTGAGTTTGATAGTGAGCTGCCATGTGCACTAGTGATTGAACCAGAAAGGAACATGCTCAATGCTGCTGATGTTGTAGCGGCCATGGCTGTGGCTGCTGGTGGGAGAGCATGATTATGCTTCCCTTCATAGGTTGTGATCACAATACTCTCATCCTTAGCACACCTTTGCACCTGTTACATTTAAGTGCCATATCTTAAACACTTCCACTCCGCATTATATGATAAAAAGGATTTACTTCCAAATTATGGACAAGCAGACATATGAATATCTAGCCTTAAACCCATTCTTCATATCATCCGTTAAGGGTGGATTTGAAGAATAAGGATCTTGTTAAATTGAACTTATATCGGATTCCATACTCTATCATCAAATATATGTTGATAGCGAAAGAAGTTGAATGATTCTGAGTGATACAAGAAGAAACTGTCAAGTGACAATACAACACAAACCTGCTTACGAACTGGACACACAGTTCCCATGTTGCAACGATAGTAAGCCCGGGGACATGGGTTTCCCTTTGCTGTCTTTTGTCCATACTTTCTCCATTGACACCCATCACCCATCTGAACATAAGCAATAATTAAAAATGTCAAGGCATATAAAATCCAGTGCTTCTCCTCGTGCATATATTTGATTCTTAAATGCATGAAATGATGGATTATAAATTAATTCATACCAACAAAGGACCCGAACGTGTCTTTATGGACACTCTAATTTTCTTGCAAGAATATGCCAGATCAGATGCTTGATCATCCTCTTTGTTTTTTGCACCTTCCGATGTTATTTGGTTATTATTGCTATCAGCTTCACATACAAGTTTGCCGCACATGCTCTTTCTGGGCGAAGCAAATCCTTCTGATTTGTTGATTTCTGAAGATGAAGGCTCACTGATATCCAAGAACTTCCGGGTGGGCAACGCTGCTTTCTCTACGTCATCTCGTTTATTCTCTTTCTATATAAATGAAGCCATGCATGGTGAATTTCTTTGATTATATAATTGGGTTCTAAACATAGTCCACAAATTAGGTATTTAAGTTTAATCAACCACCAATAATTTCCCATTAAATTAGATTGATGATCAAGCAGAATCAGTATGTCACGAATTAAAATGAAGAACTAGCACAACCTGAAGGACAGATGGACCAATCAGAGGAAGGAATGGCAACGAGACGTTCTGAGAGGATAAATAGGAAACCACGATAGCCGGCTGATTTCACCACCAAGGAATAATCGTACTGTAAGAAAATATTCCTTTAGCATAAGTTTGCTAGGAAAATTGTTATTTTGTCCGTAGTGCTTTCTTTCTCTTGCATTTTTCTTTTTAGCTCTTCTAGTGTAAATAAGGAGACAGACTGTTACTTGAATCTTAATAGATCTTGGAGTGAATTCTCTCCACTCGAATCAGTGAAGGCTCTATGCATATATATTTCCAGAAATTTATTCCATTTTTAGCTTCTGAAGATCTAACACACAGTATCATGTTATGCTACTCATGAAAACTACAGGAAGTAAAAAAAAAAAAAATTTCAGCATGATTAGGTGCTGTCATTCTTCAAAGCAGCGACAATATTACAGCTTTAGAGGGATTGAATATATTTATACCAATACGGCATTCAAATATTGATAGACATTTCGTAGCAAATTGAATAGAAGAGGTGTATATCAAAGTTCTCAATTGAAAAATTAAAAAAAAAAAAAAGTTCAAGTCAAACTTACCTGCAAATTATGATAATTTAGAAGCGATTGTTGCTGCCGCTGCATCGTCAAAAGTAGGCGATTCTGAAGAGCAGTGTAGTGTTCAGAGATCTGACTTAGCATAGCTTTTAAATTCTGATTCTCTTTCTTCATTTCCTCTAGCTTTAGTCGCAGCAATCCCAACTAAAAGGTCCACCCAAATACAACTTGTTCATCATGTGAAATCCAATCAAAACCACAAGACTAGAATTACGGATACTTTCTGATTATTGGGTAGCAAGGATTAACTAATCAAAGATCAAACTCACTTGGGCTGCGGGATGCTCTTCAATTTTGAGAGGCTGCAGTTCTGAGTTATTCAGATTCAAACTGAGAAGAGTGGATCCCAACTGCACATCAATTAAAGAATGTCAAAAGTGTAAAGCAAAGACTAGGGACAAACAAAATTGAAGTTTTAGGAAACACAACATGGAAAAACTTACAATATCATTCTTCTGTTGTGCATCTGTAATATTATTATCACGTGTGCGAGGTGGCTTTTCCTCAACTTCCACCAATTCTTTTACTGCAACTTTTCCTTCCATATTTATGCGCAACTCAAATGGTGATTTCAGATTATGATACAACTTTGAAGCGCAACTATATAATGGATGCAGCCTGATGCCATCTGCTAATTAAGCTGCTTGTCCGTAACATTAGTCTAGTCTTTGTTAAGTCTTACCTTTCTAGATAGTAGTCTTTTTCCACATATTAAAAAAAAGTCTTACTAATTAAATTAATCAGTACTACTCTGTATTCTATATAAAATATCAAAATGTAAGGAGTACTGAAGAAAAAGATTATTTTAAATTCTTATTTTGATCACAACTTTTGCTTAAAATTTGTTAACTTACTCTCTATAAAATGAGGCTATAATGTACAAACATATTGTGCTTCAAAATTAATTAGTAATCTCTCCTCATAGTATTATATATATATATATATATGTATGTATGTATGTATGTATATATGTATATGTATATGTATAATAGCAAAATTAACATTATTGATTCTAATTCAAGCAAGGAGGATGTTGTCCTTGATTAAAATGTTCCACATTTATTTTATGAGGTCACTTATTTCTCTGACAGATTGCTTCCAACCATTTCTAATAAAGAATCCAGCTTTTGATGTAAGTCAACCATAGGAACATCCTCGTTCTTATCGACGAAATCAAAGGGATATTTAATTGGGTTTCCCCTATTTAGGGAAAAGAAAATGAGAGAGCATGTGACCACACCATAAATGCTTCACCTGCTTGGAATTATGGATAGAGAGTTTGAAGCAGTTAATGTCATCTCTTTGATTATTCAATTAAAGATATGTCACAATAACCTCAGGTAAGGAAACTTCTTAAAATGATGGTAGTTTGGCTATATTCATCTGAAACTTGTAAAAAAGAAAAAATGGTTACTTCTGGTTTGCTCCGGAGATGATGTCTTTGTTTTAGTATTTTTCTCTCCCAAGGGGTTTTGGCGGGGAGTCAAAAATAGACAAAGGACCAATCCCACCACGTCATAATCATTAAGTAAGCTGTAATTAATTAACTCCCAACTATTTCTGTATAGAATATAGAACAAGATGGAACCTTGAAACTTCCTTGAGACATAATGTTCAAACTTTATAATATCAACTAGTTCTGTTGTACCCCCAAAAAAAAAAAAGGGAAATTCCACAACCCTTTAAAATAAATCCAAATTAGCGTTCAAATTTGTGATTGATGCGTGGTATTTAAGTTCACTGATCAAAGTTCTTATTATTGAAAGAATATAAATGATGACGTGGTAGAAAGAGGAGTTGAAAATTCAAGATCTGCGCGTGTACCCCACCTTTCGATGAATTTGACTTTAGATCAAATTAATCGCATAAAATTACCAAAAGGGCGAGATATGTCATGTATCATTATATGCAGAAGGAGAGGCAGTGAATATGAAGGGAGGGCCGTTAGAGCTGTAAGGGTAATTCCAACTTCCAATTGGGACCGGAGACTAACTTAACTTTGAACAAATGCATTCATCGCCTGTTTGTTTAAGAAGGGGTGAGACTGACATGAAGACAAGGACTTGCTCCAAAGTCATATCAATTTCAAAGAAGAAAGACGAGGTGGTAAAGGAAATCGGCGCCGGACGTAGCACTTCAGACCCACTGCTCCTTTTAACTAGAACTAGAGGGTTCCACCTATTGTTCTTTTGGTTATGAATGTTGACTTTTTTGTTACTTTTCTCCATTCTATTGACTTGACAAACACCGAAACAACCGCTAAAGAATTCATCAAATCATCAACAACTCAATCTCAAACTCAAACATGTCTGTAAGGTATTGGTACTCTACTACTCTCTCTCTCTTTCTTTCCTATTACAAAAGAGACAGAAGGTTTTGGCAGAAGAAAAAAATCAACGGAGTAGGGATCAAATTCAGTAGGTAAGGTCTTTTGGCACTTATATTTATCAGAAAAATAGTACTTGTATCAAAATACTTATATCATTCCTTAATTTGCTATAAAAGGGGGAGTGTGAAAGAATAGTGAGATAATGTACATATTACAAAATGTAAGTTTAGGCCATCTGAAATATAAAATTTATAAAGTGCTTCTAAAGTTAAAAAGAGGTAGAGAAAAAAGAGAAAATGGATGAAAATAAAAGAAGTGTGTTTTACAAGTTTCACACTTTAAAATATCTAAACTTTACAAAAAGCAAAATGGTAACAAGTTTTAAAAATTATTTTAAATACTAAAATAACAAAAGGCAAAGTACTAAGACCAATATATTACCACAATCACTTTTATAAAACAAAGGTTTGTGAAGAGAATTTTTGAAGCAATCCTTTTTTATTTTTTCTTTTTCATTAGTCCATTACCAGCAGCCCATCAAACCCTTAGGTGTTATTTAAAAAAATATTCAAATTATGCACAAATTTTCACTCAAAATGATCCTTACCATTAGAAGTATTAAAAACCGAATTAAATTGATTAAATCAAATCAAATCAACCAAATATAAAAAAAATTCAAATCAATTTTTTACATGTTAAAATTAATTTAATCAATTTGGTTTTATTAATCAAAGCAAACCAAACCATTGGAGTGATAGTGAAGAATGGAGATTTATTTTATTTTGGTTGTGAAACATGATATTAGAGTGAACATGAAAGATGGAGAATTTTAAAAAGATTTAACTTGTAAGAATTTAGATTTGTATATATTTTTTGAAAATAAATATCTAAAAAATAAAAGATAAATAAATTACTTTTAAAAAATTTAACATAAACCAAATTAAACCAAAATTGAACCAAATCTACTATAACTTAAAACCAAATATATTCTCCATTATATAAAATCAACTTGTTCAATTCAATTTAGTCCAATTTAGTCTTGGTTTAAAATCAAATTAAACTTTTGAATTCCTCTACTTACAACCTTATTTGGTCATCTTTATTTATTTTTAGTTTTATAAATCACAGTTCCGTATGACGGTATGCTGATGCCGAAAGTAGAACTTCAAACGCAACATTTACACAATCCACCCTCATTTTCTCATTTTCTTGTCCTTTCCTTTTGATGTATAAGCGCATTATCCGAAAAGAAGGTCTTATTTCCTCTTTTTATTGAGAAATCATATGGCTACTCTCTCGATGCTTTGCTCAACATAATGAAATGTACATTAGGGAGCTAATGTCAACATTAGTAAAAATACCATACTAATGAATCATTAAGATATCGTAATGCATGGGGATTACCAGATCTAGAGCAGGATGACGACCAGACTTTGCATTAACCGACTGAAGCAAGCCTAATTGTAGCATAGAACTTGTAGCAGTCAAATGAATTCCAGTCATTATTATCACTTTCAATAATTCGAATGAAGCCAATCGTGGAGAGACAAGTACCGTTGGGAGTGAAATAATGTTTGAGGAAAATGTAAGATTTAATACAATTTAAATTTTTCCTTTGTTTTCTCAAAAACTTCTTCGGCAATGATGGCCTCGTTACCATCAGCTCTTTTAATCTCCAACTGTGCTTTCTGATAGAATCCAGTACCTCGTAATGCATCTGCAATAAAATCATCGAATCCAATAGCAATGGCTGCCTCGGCCTTTGCTCCATAAACCAACCTCTGTTCCAACAAAATACCGTTACCTTAGTTTCCAAAACAATATAAACTTGATACAAAAGAGAAGTATAAGAAGAGGAGGTTATTCCAACCTTGATTCGTGAAAGATGGATAGCACCAAAGCACATGGGGCAAGGTTCACAGGAAGCATATATTTCACATTCTGAAAGCTCTATCTGGTTAAGCTTCTTACAAGCCTGTAAAGCATTAAAAAGAGATATAGGCATAGAGTAACACAATCAATTCTGTGTGTTCTTGAAACTTAAGAGGTGATGAAGATTCAGCTAGCTCTAAAAGCTAGAGGATAATCCTAGGCATCAAATTTTTGTCCAATCATGAACCTGCTAGATACCTCAGGTAAGTGAGGCAACAATATATGAATTTTAGCAGAATAAATTTTTAGGAGTTCTTGTCCTTCTATTGTTCTCAGTGATGTTCTTGAAAAATATCTTCTGACTCTTATACTCTTTCTTTGTATTTTCTTTCCTTTCTGATAAATTTTTCTCTTATAAAAACACACAAAATCTAAAATTCTTCACAATCGCTGCAGTATTGTTATCATCTGAATCACAATGAAGGTATTAGAATTCAACAGACACCACTGCCTTAAAGCATAGTCTTAACTGTTAGATCTTTCAGCAGCATATGTAATAAAGTAAGCAAAAAAATAAGAAAAATAAAAGAACTGCAGCCATTTTCCAGCAGGAATCATATGAAACAATGGGATAATAATGTCAAAAAGATAGCAAATATGCTCAGCACATGTCAGATCCCATATCTGTATCAAAAAGTTACTCTTGCAGATGTTCAATCTGATGCCTGTTGTAAAATAACTATTATAGAGTGATAAAAAAAATTTCAAATATCAATTTGCCACCACCATCAAAACCTAATTGATTATTTCGCACTGGATTCATCAGACTAGAGAACACTAAGAGGTGCGAATTTGTCCATGATAAGAAAAATCTTAACAGAAGGCTTCAAAGTTGCCACCAATAAACTAGATCAATGGAGGTTACCAAAACTTTTTGACTGCTTGCTTTAAAGGCAGATGCTTATGTCACAAAAATTGAACTAAGTTGTAGTGTTGAGCAACCATAAATTATTTCAAAATATCCTAAGCTGGCATAGAATGAAAGAGAATAAAAGGAAAAATAAGAAGGGTTGAATAAGAGATTGCATGAATATCCAAGCAAGTAATATCCTCCGATGATATATCAAGCTCTAAACATAGGTTGGAATATCAACACCATTTTAAATATAGTTCCCTCAACCATGTCAAATCAAGGCTTGCAATTTCTTACTACAGCCATTTTAGTCAGAACAGCACAGTTCTGAGACAAGTAAAAATTAAAAGAAAAAAAATTATTTTTCTGTCATACAACTATAAGCAACACTTTTGCCTGTTTATGATCTAACCTCTCTTATTGCAGTCACCTCTGCATGGGCAGTTGGATCTGTGTTCCTCAGGACCATGTTGTGACAACTAACAACTACTTCACCCTTACAAACTATAACAGCACCAAAAGGGCCTCCATCTCCACATTCTACACCTTTATATGCTTCTTCAACTGCTTTTCTTAAAAATGTGTGGTCCCTATCCTGTACAGCTAATGAAGCAAAATGCAACACCAAAAGAAGAGTAGTAAGAGGCTAGAACAATATGGAGCAAGCAACAAGAAATGTCCAAACTAAAAAGGAATTGTTATATCAATCATTAATATAGGTTAACACAATAACGTATGAATATGTTAGCATTACCTTCCTGGTGACCAGGAAATGCAGAAGCTACTGATACAGTTCCATCCTTAGTTTCCACCACTGCCATAATAAAGAAGGTAAAGAAAAAGAAACGAGTTCAATAAACTAAATCGAACATCGACCTCTTCATAATAGTTATTTAATTGGCAGGGAATTTCAAGGATCAATATAAATCAGAATTAGTCCATTACAAGTCCGCATTTGGTGGTAAATTCAAATACTTTATTGCTTCCTAGACAAGTGTTCGAAGATTTCTATGTACAATCTAAACAAAAGGTAAAGCAGATGAGAAAATATATATCGCAAGCATGTGATGCAGAACAGTTAGAAAAGCATCAAACTTTGTTCAGACTGATCAAGGGGTGGAACTTTTAAATACCATATAATGTAAAGCGTGTAAAAGGGTAAAAAAGATGATCCCATGATCACCCAATTGACTAATACTTGAAATCAGAAAACTCGATTCAGGGTTTGTCCAGAAGAAAGAGAATAACACGGTCAGAACTCACGCATAAATTTAGTAAGAGATGTGAACGAAATTGTAGAAACTCAGATAAAAGGTATATACCATTAGCTTCCTCCATGAATGCGTTGATGTGAATGACAAAACCAAGACCAATTCGACAAGGTAGTTACGGAACCCTCCAGAAAAAAGACCAGGTTCAGGAAACTTGTTCTGCTATTTTGATGAAGCAAAAAGGCGAAACACGGAAGGAAGAAGAAAGAATGCAGTCCACGGAAATAAATTAAATAATAAGCATATGAATTGTACGTGATGCGATTAGTATAGAGCACATGCTGATGTCAGCGAGAACTCCAATTGGAGAAATTGAGGACAGAAGGAGATGAAAGGGGCAACGAAGTTTCCTTCTACGGTTCTACATTTCTGTTTCTCGGCTCGCCCAAAAGGGCACGTCGCCGACCCAAAAAGCCCATTACCAACAGAAAGATGGACGGCGATTGGACATGCCCTTTAATTAAATACAATAAAATTAGTATTTTCATCCTGCAATTTCATTTAAATTTTTAAATTAATTTTTTTAAGTATTGAAATAGTCTTTTTGTTTGTTTTTTTTATAAGTGTTCTAAATTATTAACTCTTTTAATTCAATTTTTATTGAAATGATGAAGTCCCATGTAGTTATTTACTTTATTAATAATTTATATTTAATTTTTAATATTTTTATTATTAAATTCTTTAATTAAAATATAATAAGTACATAATTCTTTAATAATAATATAATAAATATATGACTTAAAAAATACATTTATTATATTATTATTATTAAAAATTATTCATTTATCATATTTTAATTAAACATTTGATAATAAATATATAAGGAATTATATATAAATTTTTTTCTAATTAAACAAAACCAATACCCACACCACTATCATATTGTTATAGTTAAAGTTACCTCAGTTATAATGAATATGAAATAAACGATAAGTGATTCTTTTGGCATATTTTAAACTTAAAGGATTAATTTAAAATTTTAAATAAAATTAAAATATCAAAACACTAATTTAATTATAAAATAAAACTGAATTATTAAATATAAATTTAACATATCTATAAAATATTATTCAGTTGCTTGTATTACATGATTAAAACACAAGAAAAAGCTTATACTAACTATTATTATAAATAATTCTCTCTGTACCTCATCTTATAAAATGCAATATATCTTTAACTAAATTTTTCCTCTCATTTGTTATATTAATAAGAAGATGAAGAAAAACAATAATTAATGAGAAAATTGTCTATCTTTTGCACTTTATAATTGACCAGTTATACGAGGAGATCGAAATTTAGAATTTCCTAAACAGTGCACTGCATATGAAATTTGTTTGTTATACAACTATAATTACAAAAATTATAGATAAATGAGTTGTTATCAATTCCAAAGTGAGAGAGGTGATTGGGAACATTGTAATTGATTTGACCTGCAAGCACTTTTGGGTATCAGAGACGAGGCCCAGCCACCATTTTTGGTGGTGATGAAGGCGAAGACAACGATGGATTCTATTCTTTCTTTCTTTTTTTTTTCCAAATGATTCGTAGTGTCCCACCTTTGGGATTGAAAAGGATCGTTGAATTTCAAATCAAGTTGCTGAATTTGACGCCAGACCCTTTGGGCCAATGTAAGGCGAGGATGAGATGTGGAAGAAATCTCAATTCCCCAATGCACAAATTAGCCTGCAAGTTTGTCCAACACGTAGACGAAATCATCAAATCAACCTTTCTTTGTCGCTTATGATCTTATATACAAGGGATAGGAAAAAAATTTTCTTTACCAAAAGAAAATAGGCATCTTTCAAATTTAATTTGAATTTAGCTTAAATTTAAATTGAATCAATCTGAATTCAATTGGAATATATATATATATATATATATATATAGAATTTGCTTGAATTCATATTGATTTAATTTGAATTTAAGACAACTTTTTTTCAAATTTTTTTATAAATTTAAATAATTAATTAAATATAAATTAAGTAATTTTTTTTGAATCAATGTATTTTAAACAATCAATTAAATATAACATTAATTTAATATAAAACAAAATAAATAAAATGACATACAATAATGAACAAAAAAATTATAAAATATTTGACAATAAATTATATAAATATAAAAAAAAAGTACTATAACAAATGATTTCTAGCCTCACAATGAGGCATTCTCAATTCACATTATAGTTGTTGTTGTTTCATTTTTTTAATTGTTATTACTCTTATATCGTGGGTGAAAAATTTAAATCTAAGCATAGGAAATCAGCCAAAGAAATCAATTCATGTGACATCACAAATCTTTATTGCAACAATCCTCCAAAGCTTAAAAGAGCTACAAGCATATGCGATATTAAATGTGAATGTATCAAACAGAAGGTTTACAAGCGATCTTAAAGTACTAAGCTATTACTAAGGTTCTTTGAAATAAGACGTGGGCAATGATGGCATGTAATATGAAAGATTGGATTCTACAAAGTCACCAAATTGACTGGATAGAATAGAAAATGATGGATCAGGCATGCCAATTTCATGATGCACCAATGTTGGAATATATAAGATGGACTAGTCATGCTAATATCAATATCCTACTCTATCGACTTCTCATTTTGCTGCCTTTCTCCTTCAACAATGGGTTGTAGAAATAACAAGTAGTCTTAACATCTCTTATCTAGCTGACTCATTAGAATTTGAAACCTAACTATATCAGGTGCTAGTTCAGTAGTTAGGAGAACAACAAGAACTATTGTTTACCACGAGTGAATAATATATTTTTAGAATCTCAACTTATAGTCTTACAGAAATCTAAAAGTAGAAGGTCTTACAAGTATATCCTATAAAGTCCTTTTACTAAATCAGCCTAAAAAACAAGAAATAAAACTTTGAATGTTAGCATAATAGTGTAGTATATGTGTGTGTGTGTATATATGTATGAAGAAAAAGAAGATAACAAATGTGATAGCGGTAAAAAAATTTATCGCATAGTTAGTTGTAGTACTAAATGGCTAGATCCACCATTGACTACATCACTAGTACCTTCACATGTACTTGGACATGCGATCAAAAAATTCCTCAATAATAGGAGACTATACTTCAGCATCTTTCTAGCTATACCATTATTGGATGAAAGTGTTCTACTCTATTATCCAGTTGATTTAGGTACTTTCTTGATACCAATGCTTTTAAAATCGAACCAATTATCGAACTGGTGAAGGCACTGGTTCATAGTTTATTAGTTAGATCGTAGTTAAACCGGTAATAATTAAATATATATTTTACAAAAAATTTATATATTAAAATTTTAATATAACAATAAATATTATTAAATTTTAAATATTTGATTACTAATTTAATATTTTTTAAGATATTATAAAAATTATTTATGATTAAAAGTTAATAGTATTTAATATTAAATTTTTAAAGTTTCTAAATTATATTAAGATTCTACTTATCATTAAAAAAATTTAAAAAATAAAAAATAAATAGTAATTTTGGCTAAATATCTTGATATTTGAAAGAAATATTATTAAAAAATAAAACATAATAGAAAAAAAGCATAAAAAAAAAATAAAGAAGTGATAAAATTGAACTCTTTAAAGGTTTATTATATGTGTCTTTTCTTTGCAATTGCGTTTAATTAAAGAGGATCTAATCTACCTATATGTTGTGTGATGGTTTAAAACTTTTTTTTGTTAAGGCTATAGATATGTGTTTGATAAAATTTATATAACCAAAATTAAAGAATTAAGTACACCAACGTATTATCAATGACTTTTTAATGCATCAGTCTAACAATTATTATAATATATTAATAATATTTAGTTAATGTGTTAGCAACTAACTATTAAGTATAATAATATATAATTATAAACACTTTAAGTATATAATTAATAACGATTTCTTTATTAGTATGTGGTTGTTTAAAGTATCATTACCAATATATTATAATAATTATCACCAGTATAATAAAAAGCCATTTACTAATACACTTAAATTCTTAATGTATAATAAAGAATTAATGCATCTATAAATCTATGTTTAAAGAGAAAATTAATGATTAAAATGATTGCTAATGATATGTTGGTAAATTTTTTTTTTAAATTTTCATATCTTTCAACATAATTTCAAAAAGTTCATAACATTTACTATTATATGAAAAATTTAAAAAAGAAAAAAGAAATTTGGTTGGGACCGGTTCAAACTAGTTTTTACTGGTTATTGACTGGTTTTTTAGATGACCAATTTTCTAGACTAACCGAACCGGATTAGGGACCAGTTGTCGATCGAACCAACTGGTCCGGTCCAATTTTTAAAACCATGCTTGAAACTGTATAGCATGGAAGGCATCCAATCTAACTTGGGCTTGAAGGATTGGTTGGCATTGACCAAACTAGTGCAGGAGGCAGTTTAGATGGTGCTACTCTATAATGTGAAAGTATATGAGTGGCAATAAAGCAATACAAATATTTAGAGAAATCAAGTTGTACTCTAGAATCAAGTCACACATGCCCTGCTACTAATATAAATGCCAAATAGTTTATAGGCAACATAGATGAAATAATAGGATATTAAGAAATGTTAAAATTATGATGTCCATATAAAGGGGAAAAAAATCTAACAACTTACCTTTTGTTCACTATCACATCTAGTAAAATTTAATGTTAACTTAAGACCTGCTTACTTGGATGAGAAAGTCATCTAACATTGTTCTATTTGTCACAATTTTTAATTATATTAAGTAAACAATGATAAATATATAGAGTCATTATGGATGTAATTGCATACACAGTTTAATTGTAATTTATTCCTGAAACCCAAATTTAGAAGTAGAGGGTACTCCTTTATTGGAGGATCGAGGGTCAATGGCATCGCTAGTACAAGCATAGGGAATCGATCCCATACTTATAAGTGTAGAGTGTCAAGCAATTATCTATCTCTTTTTTGTCATATATGTTGCATTACAAAACTCTTAGTATAAGTAAGCCAACATGGTTGAACCCCAACTAAACATGTTAACTTGCTTGAAGTCCGCAAGTAATGAGATACATCAAATATATTTTGTGGCTAAATTTATTTGGTAGTAAAAAGCCTCTAATCAATCTGAATATATAAACTCATGTGAATCGATGCACAGCCTCCTCACAAGCATCGTTTGGCAAATTAGTAAAGTTTTTGGCCAATCATATAATGGTCAATTGCTGCCCATTAATCTTTTCAAGAAGCCATTCATATGTATTTGGTCAAGCCCAATTTGTCCCTTTAAAAACAAGGTCGCCATCACATGATAGGTCTAATTACATAGTAATGTCCTCAAGGGTAATTGTATGCTCACCTCAAGTGGTGTGGAATATGTACGTCTCCAGGTATCACTGCTCCACAAGTGCATTGACAAGTGATGGTTTATACTCAAAGTAGCCGAATTGGGTTATATCATAAAAACCAATCTATCTCAAATAATCTATAATAGCTACAGATAGATCGTCTAAATGATCATTGTGCTTGACACATCATAGGCAGAGAATCTAATCATCCTGTAAAGATATGCAAATTACATATTGCCTATTAGTTAACTTGGATAATTATCAGTGTAACATAATAAGATAATTAATAATAATAATCAAATTATCTCACTAGGTTATTCCAAAATGGCATAAGATATATGCAATTTTTGTAGGTATAATAGTGAATCATCCTGAAGACCTGGCGCACAACATGTTGTAGAGTAGCCATAATATTAATGCCCTCGTCAAGATTAATACAAATATATAAGTTTAATAAAGCTTATGGAATAATACACATATGCAATGAATTTTGCCATTTAATACATATATACAAGTTGAATGACATATATATATTTTTTTCATACATGCAAAATTAATCTACTACAACTTGATATAATAATGTATACACATTCAATAACATATTAATTTATATATTGGTTTATATAATCAATAGATGTTGTTATTTTACTAATAATTACATTGACGATGAGGGTAAGCAACCTAATTATGTCCTATTTGTTAGCATAACCTACACTAAATAGGTTGTCTCAAAGCCTCAAAGTCCATCTCATTTTAAAAGCATAAGACTTGTGGTTAATCTTTCTTATGGAACATTAATGGATCGACGACTAACTTCGAATTGCTAAGATTCAGTAAATATTCTTGACTTCCTATCAGTTGAAAAGCATTGCTATAAGTATATGCATAATGTCCAAGTACAAATTAGGACCCACAAATTGAAAATGGGTCTACGGAAATAGCTAGTAGGCTATAAGAACATGCTAGTATGGGTATTTTTTCACTTAAAATTAATCACAATCACATAAGAACTCGGTCCACCTAACCTTGCAAATGCAATAAGTGTGACGACCCTAACTTCTAATTATCATAATTAGAGTTAAGTATGTGATTAATAATTAATGATCAAGGTTCGGGGTTGCTACAGTAAATTACTTTGCGAAAATACAGAGAAATTTGAACCTTGATGTGGTTAGGGTCATCAACTAATCAACTATAAACAGGGACATGTATACAAGCATTTGTAATTCATCCCTTTATCATTTTCAACACCCAAAAACCTCCCACGAGTGTTCCTATATCATTCCTTAGCATTAGCATTCAAGAAATCCGGGTGTCTAGGTCAAAAACTGAGTTTTTAGCCCTCCGCCGCGGCCTGGAACTCTTGCGCCGCGGCCCAGTTACTCTCTGGAATTTTCCTGACTTTCGCCGCGGCGAGTTGGACCTGTGCCGCGGCCAACCTATGTAGCGCCGCGGCGAGTTTTGCTACTGTAATCTCCCAAATTAATTTTCTCGACTCGCGCCGCGGCGAGACTTCTTGCGCCGCGGCGAGGTTACGTTCTGTCACCCCCTGGGCGATTATTTTCACTCCGCGCCGCGGCGAGATTTATCAAGCCGCGACGTCCCTCGCCACTGTCACTCCCTAGGCCGCGGCGAAGCCTTCTTGGCCGCGGCGTGAATCCCTTCTGTAGCTGTTTTCCCTATGTTTCGCCCCCTACACTCTATTTCTCTCCTTAGGGACACCCTAAGATCACTTCCCCTCATTTTACATGGCTCTAATGGCACTTATCTACCTTATTTACCTAGCTATTCTTCCATTACCAATTCAAAACTTATATGCCCATTTCTTTCCTCTAATTACCTCCTATTAGCAAGTTTATGGAATAATAACAACACCGATCATACACCGTTGATACTTAACATTAGATACACTTTCCGTTATTAGCCAATTACAGTCATAAGGTTCAATTACATGATAATCGAATTACATATACAATCCCTATACTTGGCAACTCATGATGCAATGCAGCAATGATACAAAACCAACAATTTAATTACAATACATTTTTGCCAAAGCTCCTAAACCTATGCATTACCAAAGCATTTAATGGTCTTCCATTAATTTCTTCCTCGACACTAAGAGGTCCGGTCCCTGAAAATGTTAGCCCACAACGGGGTGAGATATACAATCTCAGTAACAAAAGGAAATTCCCATATATATGTACAAGTCAATCAATTCAAGACAATCTCATGTCATCAATACCAGAATTGTCAATTCAATTGGCAAATGAACTAGTTGAACCACTAATGACTACTGTCCCATACCAGCAATCATACACAACATGTTAAAGGCCATTAACACTGGGAGAGGCCGGTCCACGGCACCTACTCCCCATTGAGCACACCAGGGCTCAGTGCATCTGGGGTTGATCATACCCGGTGCCCGATCGTGGCACATGCACGGGTGGCAGCCGCACCACAGCTCCACCATGGACTCACAAGGTCCAATTACAATAACAATCAAGTAGTCAACCAGTCATTTAACATTTCAAAATCAAGCATGTGTAACAAATAGCAGATTAACATGAGCATATACATGGAATTAGGAAAATAACCCAGTTACCTCATTGAAGCCAATTACTCTTGCCCTAGCTACCATAATGATCCAAGTGCACACCAAGCCTATAAGAAGCATAATTATCACCATTTCTAGTCATAATCAAATATCCAAAGAGCTGAACTACTAATGACGACTAGAGGTTACTTACCTAATTACTAAGGGATTTAATTTCGGACTCCAACTTTCCCACACCAGAAATTGCTATAGTTTACTCTAATTTCTGGGTAATTCCACATTAAACCAAATCCCATGTCATAGGTTAACTACAGGGGTCTCAAACTAACAGAGAATGCATTAAAATGGAAAGGAAATACTTACTTAACAGCACCAATAGCCCCACCTCCGAAAATCCGCCATAGAAGCACCAAAAATTCGCACTTCAACCACCAAGCCCAGAAAATTTAGTCTTCCACCATTATCTCCTTGTAATCTCACACAATAGAAGAACCCATTAGGATAATCCATCCTTAGGGGCATTTTCCAGCAAAGTAATACACCAAATAGAAAGGAAAAGCTTACCTAATCCTCCCTCTAACCTCCAAGTCTGAAAATCTTGCAAGGAATCACCCAACACCAAATTTCAGATTTGAGATGAAGATGAAAATACTTAAACCCAGAAATTAATCGGACCAAAATGAAGAGGAGGATGAGAGGGTCAAGTTATATATAACCTACCTTGGCTAAATCATCCTCTAGAAGTGAGAAATGGAGCCTCCATGTTGGTGGAACCCTAGCCTCCCTCAAACCTCCAATTTTCTTCCTTGAGTTTCAGCAAAATGAAGGAGAGGCTGAAGGGTTAGGGTTTTAGATGAGTTTGGGTCAACCCTAAAGCCCAAAATCCACTTAGGTTCAGATATGTGCTTATTGGGCTTTCGTTTGGTGAAGTGGGCTGCAGAACAATTTCAGTTTAAGTGAGGTATGCTGACCCAATGGCCCAATTCCTTGTAGGTTCAGATTTTGCACTTGTTGGGCTTTGTTTCATGAATTGGGCTACAGAAATTTGATTGGGTTAGGCTAACTTCCAAGAGTCAATCCCACTTGGGTCTGCATAATGTGTGTTGGGCCCACTATAAGAGCTCATGTAAATTGGGTATTGGGCCTTTATTTCACTAGGTCAAATTGGGCTATTGCTAAGGGATCCCTCTCGGCCCAAGTCTCATGATAAGGAGTTGGGCTTGCATCTAGAATCATTGGGCTTTTATAAGCCCCTTCTCATGATCCCCCTACATTAAGTTGGGCCTAGATATAGTTTCTATCCCAATTAATACTCAACTCATATTATTACTTTATTTCTCAAAATTACCATTCTCTAACCTTGCCCACTTATCCTATATTAATTATCCCTAATTAATCTAAATCCATGATTAATACCTTAATTAATCTTGGGGTGTTACAATAAGCACAATCTGTCGATTGTCATCTTATGTTATTGTCATCAATAGGGTCGCTTTGTATTTGCCAAAAAGAAATATCTTATTAATCTAGATAATACTTTAAGTGATCAAATGCATTTATACAAAGTTTGAATGCCCAAAAAACACACTTGAACACTGTTGTTTGGTTGACATTGTTTGTTCACAACCTTAATATGCAATCTAGGTATGAAAAGTTGAATCAAAGTCATCCACTTAGACAATATAGTATAGGAGCTCTTCCAATTGCTAAAAGCAATTGTGGTAACTTTATGTTTTGTTTTTCAGGCCTTCTTATATGACACTATATAACTAAATAAGCTTTTTATCTACTAAATGATCTATCTAATTGAAACATCAAGTATCTCAGTTTCTATATCCACAATATATAATGATATAATATCATAATCCAATTTCAAGTGATATTGCGATAAGACTGTGGATAGACATATATGCGAACCTCATATTTTGTTATTTGCCAATATGATCCTTTCCCCTTACCTTTTTTATATGCCCTCACCTACTATCTACAACTAGTCCCATAATTAACACATCGAAGTTCTTCATACTTTTAAAATATTAAGTATTTTTTTAAAATGTGATATGTTCTCATAGAGTGTAGTTTAATAATATAGGGGAGTGCCTTTTAGTTAAAATACTGCAATCCAATATACAACTCCTACATTCTTAAGTTTATTTATCCTGACCTCCTTAAATCCATCACCATTGGCTATAGTCATATTAACTTGTGAGAATAAAGTAACAGTGAGGTCTACATATTGGGACATTGGTTTAACTTCAAGGTTATTTGCTAGATCTTTTCTACACATCATCATCATCATCATCATTTTCAAATTCATCATCATTATTATCATCATTCTCACTATTGTTATAATTAGGATCAAGTTCAGTAAAGCAAAGTGTTAGGTGAGAAAAATTTGGTTGCGGACCAGGCTCAATTGGTATAGTATAATATTATTGAGTATAAGTTAACGATGGCTAGAACGGGTCAACATTTACAACGTATGAAGAGAAAAATGGAACTTTTTATTGGTGCTTGCATAAATTGGTTGAAGTTCTATACTTACATTATAGGTTAACAATTAAGTTGTTTGCATACAATTCAACAACATTCAATTGGACTAGGAAATGTAAGTGGGTTTAGCACATTCTTTAAACATCAAAATCATCTTTTAGAAGAATCGTTTGATATCATGTGGGATTTAGTAATGCTTGGAGTCTATATATCAAATCAAAAATAATTTGATTAGGAAGAAATTGTAGCTTTTAACTAATTATGTCTTTTAATGCCCCTAAAGTGATATTAGTATTAACTATTAATATTTGATATAGTGCACTAAAATATTGCATTCTAAACACTTTTAAAAAAGTATTCTCTTTGTATAAATACAAACAAACTCATTTTTTTCCTACATTCATAACTTCATTTAGTAATTTAGCTGATATAAATACTTTATTTTATTGCTCCTTTATTAATCATAATATAATTTTTTTTATTAATTCTTTCACAATTTTCTTTTGTCTATAATATTTGGCATGCATTAAATACATAATTTATTTTTTACTATTTGTTTCTAACTTTCTCTATTATATTTATGTCACATGTATATTTTTTATGCTTTTTATAATATTAATTTTGCATTAAATGGCTATAATAATTTATATTATTTCAGCAGCATTATTTCTAAAATATCTTCATTTTATACTTTTTTATTTTATAAAATTTCTTTCTCATACATTCCAATTTCTTAAATATAATAATAATTATTTTTCCTATAATCCTTTTTACATTTTTTTGTATATTTTTTAAATTTTCCACCTTAATTAACATTTACTATTTTTATTTAATTTTTTTGCTACTTATAAATTTAATTTTTTTTATATAATTTTTATAAAATAATTTTCAAGATGCCCTATTTCCACATTTTTTTTATTCCTTTAAATTTATGCTATTTTCTTAAATTTTTAATATTTTGATTGCATTAATTACTTATAATTATTTTTGCTTACTTCAATTTTTAAATACCATCTACATTATTTGAATATAATTATTTTTAAAATATTCTAATTTCTACATTGCATTTTTTCTATAATTCTATTTATAATTTTTTATTTAAATAATTAATTTAGAACTCTAAAAGCTAATTTTTTGTTTTAGAAAATTTATTTCTCATTTATTCTAATTTCTTAGATATAATTATTTTTTTCTGTAATACTTTTTTACATTTTTTGGGGGGTATTTTCAAAAAATTTCATCATAATTAACATTTACTATTTTTATTTAATTTTTTTTGCTATTTGGAAGTCTAATTTTGTTTCATTTATAATTTTTATAAAATAAATTTTAAGATTCCCTATTTGTAATTTTTTTATTCCTTTAAATTTATGCTATTTTTTTTAATTTTTTTTATATTTGGATTGCATTAATTACTTATAATTATTTTTGTTTACTTTAATTTTAAGTACCATTGATCTTATTTTAACATAATTATTTTTAAAATATCCTAATTTATACATTAGTATTTTTTTACAATTTTATTTAAATTTTTATTTGAATAATTATTTTAGAAGTTTAAAAGCTATTTTTTTATTTTACAAAATCTCTTTCTCATTTATCCTAATTTCTTAAATATAATTATTTTTTCCATAATCTTTTTATATTTTTTAGATATTTTTAGAATTTTTCACCATAATTAAATTTTTACTATTTTTATTTAGTTATTTCTAAAATATCCTATTTCTCCATTAGTAATTTTTTTCTATAATTGCATTTACATTTTTTTATTTATATAATTATTTCAATTTTAAAAACTACGTTATTATTTTTAAAAATTTCTTTCTCATATATCCTAATTTCTTAGATATAATTATTTTTCTCTATAATCTTTTTGCATTTTTTTTTTTGGCTATTTTCAAAATTTTCTCCCATATAATATACATTTTAAACTTAAGAATTTTTTTATAACTTTTTTTGTACTTCTTTTTTTTTAACACCTACAATATATATATATATATATATATATATATATATATATATATATATATATATATATATATATATATATATATTCCTTTTTACATACATTTTCTAAAATGAGAACAAGAAAAAAATAATAAATAAAATAAAAATCTCATCTAAAACAAATAATGTAATAAATATGTAGTAAAATATCTAGCTATCCCCTTATTCTATTTTTATATTTTTTTATTCCCATAATTGTTTCAAAATTTTCAAATCTATTTTTTTCTTCTTTTAAATAATTTCTTTCAAATATAATCTCAATTTTTAAATATCATTACTCTTTTCTTTAATCTTTTTTACATTTTAGGCTCTTTTTCAAATTTACCAGTATGAAAATGTTCAAGAATTCGTATACATCAAGTAAAATAAAAAATGATAGATAAAAGAAAATCACATATAAAATCATACTTACCTTTAAAAAGAAAAAAGAAATCTCCTCTTGGCTCTTTTCAATTCTCAACTCTTAGTTGCTAAACTTAGCTCATTAGAGAAGAAGTCGAATGTACAAGAAGAAGCTAAATAATGGAAAAGAAGAAAAAGAAAAAGTAGTGAGTTGAGTTGTAGAAGGAAACGACTAAAGCAAATGCAAGTCATTTTCAAATAGAAGGCCAAATATTATAAGTAAAGCATTAGAGGCATATTGGTCATTTTGTAATTCAGTATTATCTCTTTTTTTTTTTTTGATCAACCAATCATATTTCATGGAAATCACCTTAAACCAATCATAACATGCCACGTGGATGACACATCTCATTTTTTTTTTATCATTTTCTTCTTGTTGCGACTAGTATTGACTGGTTCCAAGTTAGTGCCATGTGGTCAATGAACTTCGAGTTCACCTTTGCTGCCATGTGGAAGAGAAACTTAAAACCATTGGTTCTGAATTCATGTAGAGTCTCATATGGCACAGCAACTTGGAACTAATGGTTTTGAATTCTTCTTCAATTACTGTGAATTTGGGATGATTCAATTTGAGTTCAGTGCAAATATTGCTTTTTAGTAAATACTTTTTCACTTGTTACTTTTTTCTCAAAAATTTTTTGGGCATTATTTTAGAACCAAAATTTGCGAGAGCTGGACTTTTTGAGATTGAAACTTTTTAATGTTTAATTATTTTAAGAATTATATAAAAATTAATAAAAAATATTTTATACATATTTTCAAGAGATCCAAGCTTTATATTGCTTATGTAATTTATTTTTTATTATAGTGTTATTTGTCTTTCACCCATAAAAATCAACATGTTCCCAGAACACTAAATTGCCCAAAGTGATCTTATAACAAGTCTCACCAAACCACTAGTGAGAGAATAGGATACCAAAGCATATTTGGGAGAAATGGAGGTATTAAGTTATCATTCAAAAAATTTAGTTTCAATACAACATATTAGGTAAATTTAATAAAAAAAAATCAAATGGTAAGCTATTTATAAACTATTCAAGAAAAATTCTTAACTATTAATATTATAAGAATAGAATAAATAATTATGAGTAAAATCTCATATTTAGATATGTTACTAATTAAATTCCTCAAAGTGACAACACTATCCATCTAATGATTATCTAATCTTATGTTTAGATATTTTATCTATTAGATTCCTCTAAGTGGCACCACTTACCTTATACCTTATACTTGACTAATCACCCATCGTGTGACACCTAATCAATAGTTGAGATCTTGCCAAAATTTTGACTGTTTATGTGACACCTTCCATTCTTTAAATATCTCATAATTAACCCATTAGTCTTCATTCTCCTTGTTGAAACATAAAGAGGGAAAAGAGAGAAAGAGAATGGTATAAAGGGGTAGCAAGTGAGAGAAAGGAAGAACTCTATGGATGAAGCTTGAAAAGAGAGAAACTTTGGAAGAAAAATGGTAGTTAGTTTAATTATTCTTTACGTATTTGCACTTGAAATGATTTAGTGATAATAATGCCTTCTCTTGTTATGTACATAAATTTGGTTGTACACACAATGTGGGAAGTACATTGAGAACCGCAAATGTTAAGGGAATTACTTTTAATCCCAAGGATATATTTTAAAAAGCATAATATAAGTGAATTTGATATCATATCTCAACCCACAACCTTAAAACATTAAATTAATGGACTTTTCTCGCTTATATACTCCTCTCAAAGTCTAATTTTATCTAATGTAGGACTTTTCTTGTAGTTATTAATGGGTTAGTAGGATTAAATCAGTTTATAGCATGTTAAAACAAGATAGACTTTTGATGGGAGAGATTGTTCTTTTCTAAATGGCCATTTTAAAAAATTGAAAGGGTTCCCTAACTAAAGAAATCTTTCCTAAGAGAGTACCATCACCAAGATTTCTACACTTCTCAAAAACACTTATGAGAAAATTGTTGTTATTCCCTTCTTCCTTTATTTGTGATTTCAAGTATCATGCAGTTTGTAATTTATTCATATATTGAAGGTTAGACTTACATATGGCATCGGAGTATAGTACTTTGATAGCTTTTACTTGTTAAATGAAATTTGATGAACCTTTGTTTTCTAGTGGAAGACAAGAAATTTGGGATTTTTTCATTAAGTTAAAATTAACTTATATCAATCAATTGAAATAGGTTATTTGGCCATATCATGTCATTATATTTGATCAATTACATGATTTCATGATCAAATTGCATTTGCATTGAAATTTGTTATGTTTCTAGCATTGAAATGTTAGAAAAAAAAAATTGTACTAGTAAATCGTGTTACCATAACCTAAATTCTTGACACCAATTGCCTTTGACTCTTACAATGGGCTTAAAAGTAATGGTGTTGCGACTAAAACTTTGTAGTTACAATGTCATAAGTTACTGTAACAGGGATGTGTTTTTATGACCTATTGATTCATGTATATGTATCTCTTGAGCTCTAACATGTTATAAAGTTTAATAATCACATATATAGGCTATATTCGGGTGGTTTAATGCATGTGTTTATGATCATGTTTTTTGTAATATTTGTACATGTATGTTTGCTACCTATGCATGTTTAGATGATAAGAAGAACATGATTATGTCATATTTGAGTAACACTTATCTTGATCACATGTATGAATAATATATGAGTTAGGATAATAAGGCCGATAAAGGATGATGTTACAAAGAGTCATTTGGTTTTAGTACTCTTTTGTTGTGGCCTAGTTATTATTAGAGATTAATTTTTGCTGCATATGATATACTTATGTACATTGAGAACCGATGTCTTGTAATTAACATGTATAGTTAAGAAGTGGCTACATATGACTATGTATATCCATGCTTAGTTTGTTTTACAAACATAGCAATTACATATTGATCTAAGAAGTTAAATGTGTAAATATAATGTGTCTTTATCCATAAGTAGATAATTATAACTATATGCCTAATTAAGATGAAATGGAGATTTTTTTAATATTTTATAAGTAGTCCACATGTGCAAGGAACATGAATGCCTTTTAGTTTTATTATAAATAATACATGAATATATCTCATGCATTGGTGATATAGTATTTATGTTTGGTATGTTTTGCATTGGTGAACATACATTTGTATAAAAAAAAAAAGTGGTGATTGATAGCATATGTTGTATCTCATTAATATTTTAACAAAAAGGATACATTTGAAAAAACTTAAGGATCATGTGCCCCAAATGGATTTTGGATCATATTTGGTCTAGTTGAGATATATAAAATGATGAAATTTTGAATTATGATTTGTTATCTTTATATTTGTATATATTTTTGTGAAAATAATAAATACTTAAGTTTGGAACCAAATAGGCATTTGAAGTTTATTCATAAAGATAATACCTCATAAAGTTTGAAACATAATGTTGGAGATACATGAAATGTAATATTCACTTTTGAAATATTTATTATTATGGTTCTTATAATATATGTTTAATTTATTAATAAATATGTTTTATGACAGATTACATTTGGAATAAGTGAAAGAATGTTGGAATATTTTAAAATATATGAAAAGGAATATTCTTATATTCTATTAATTTGAATTTTAAAATATATTTTAAGTGGTTTTCATATATTCTAGAATTACAAGATTGCCATTATAGGTAGTTACCGGTGGGCTAGTGGTATCAGATCAATTTATAGCACATTAAAATAAGATAGACTTTTGATGGGAAAGATAGCTTTTTTCTAACAAACCATATTAGAAAATTGAGAGGCTCTAAACAAGATAAATCTTTCTTAAGAAACTACTATCACTAAGATTTTTGCACTTATCTTTAGAAAATTATTGTTCTTCTTTCTACTTGTATTCATGATTTCAGGTGCTTGAAATCATGATTGTTGATTGTCGAGATTTCGTATTTCAAATTTAAAAAACATGGTTAAAAGTATTTATGACTCTATTGCTTCTGCTTAATTCTCTCAGATGTTATAATTAGTCAGTTGAAATTTTTGAACTCACATGTTTGATAGATTATGAACTTGAGAGATTATGTTTCGTGTTGCTATTAAGTTATTCATATACTGAAAATCATGAAAGTTAGACTTACAATTTATTCTTATTTTTAAATTACTCTACCAACGATTACTACCTCATCTATGCTGTTCTCCTCAATACGACTTCAACAAATGTTCTGTCCACTTTACAAAGGCTTGCAATTGAAATCGCTCAGTTTTATTTTTTCTTTTTTAAAAAACGCTCAATTAGTATAAAGAGATTCGGTCCAAACCATATAGCATCGGCAAATGGAGAATTGACAAACAAATGCTCCACAAAGACCTCATTCTGATTACATAATCCACAAGAGACATTAACACACAGGGGTCTATTTCGACGAAGGACTTTGGCAGTCCGAAAAATAGTTTTTCATCATTTGATTATAGATGTTTTAATATTATATAAAAGAATATTATAATTTAAAAGCTTAAATTATTAAGTAAAGTCTCATAAAATAATTTTTATCATAATCTTAAACATTTTGTTACCTACTATAATTTTTCTCCTCAAAACATGAGTTATTTACAACATTAGGAATTTCAATGTTCAGAATAATGAATCATTCAATGCGTTTTGGAAATAGCCAAAAAAAAAAAAAAAAGGCTGCCATAAGCATTGTCAAAAGTTTGATAGGGAATCGAGACTCAAATTGCTAATAAACATATATTTATTTATTTGCGAAAGATTACCAAACCTTTTTGACGAATTATAGTGGGGAAGGTCGCAGGTGTTAGAAAATATGTATACATATTGGCCAATTAAATATTAGCCTAACTTACACGGAAATATAAACTTGATATGATCTAGAAAAGCAAGATTTCAATTTTTTTTAATATTAAAGCTCGATTCTGTTTTTATAAAAATGGTGTCTAATGTATACTTTCTCATAGAAACCTAGTAAAGGTGAAGAAAAGAATATAAGGCAACAAATAATGATTCGTGATGACATGCAAGAAAGAGCTTTAGTAATGATTGATAGAACAGATGTTGTGGCTTGTATTGTAATTGATGAAATTTAAGTGTACGAGTTGTACAAACCACTTGTGCCTTCTCCTAAAACGATGCCCTAAAAATCAAGATCTCATAAAACGTAGACAGCTTGAGGGCACCTTGTTCACCAGCTGCCTCTGCATAAACATCACCAAATATACACTAAAATTAACAACCTAAAGCTGAAAAGCAATCACAAAAGCATACTTTGAAATTTTTCTTTCTTTCTAAATCCTCCCTTTCTCTTTCAAGATACAAAGTACGCAGTCTAAACTTTACATGCATACTAGTATATTAAATGCAATTCCGAATATTAGTTGTATTTCTAGCCTATATATATGATAATCACAGCTATACTTTTTCCCCCCTATTACAAACTCCATGTGTGAACAGAACATTTGGATTTCATTGGCAGTGAACTGAAATGAATGGTGGAGCTTTTGTTTTCTTTTTAAGATATATGGGTTAGATGATATTAACCTGTTATGTGTGCTGCCTGCCTATTGTTTGTATTTAAGAATTAGTAATGCTTCTTATGTTACAACTTTAATAAGTTGATTCAGGGAAAGTTTTAAGCAATTGTTCAACCTTCAAATAATACCAAACACATTTACTACATTCTAGTGTAAGTAATTATGTGCTGGATTTGGAGAAAATGGGAAAGAAGAATTTACAGAAATCTCAGGTTCAACAAAGTTAGGAGTAGATGCATTAATGTCTTCCGTAGGCATTATTTAAAAGAAAAAGAAGGCATCTTTTACGTGGGGAAAGCGAGTAATTAATGGTAAGAAAATAAGAAAAGCAATGTTTGGTAGTAGCGTATATGAGCCAAGGAAGAAGCGTTGAAGGTCAATTCAAGTTTTACAACCATGATAGTCATTTCAGGGAATCCTGACTGTCCCTTTTGATCGTAAATCATTCAGTGATCTGGCACGAGGTGCATCTATAAATACATGTGTAGCTATTCCACGCTACAACAAACCCAGAGACAAAGAAACCTCCAAGAGAGTAGCTCAGTTAGCTCTCAAGGAGGACTCATTCATTCACCATCAGAGGGAAATTAAGAAGAGAAGAATGGGCGGGAGGAGGTCATCTTCGTCGTCGTTTTGCGGCATATTCAAGGCCTGCTTTGGAAGTGGGAGGGACGATGAGTATTGGGATGACAGTGTGAGTGGGAGAAGGATATTTGCAAGTGATGAAGACAGAGGACATTGGGTTGCAGAGCCTGGTATTGACAGAAAAGCCTCTACTTTCATTGCTAAATTCTATGCCACTCGAGTCTCTGACTCTGAACCCCAATTTGCTTCTTAAATTACCCTATTTCTTCATTACTTATTTCCTCTCTTTCCCAACCCTCCAAATGTCATTTGGTCCTGTGTGATCCAAACTTGTTAGCTGCAATAATCTGGTCATTAATAATGTAAAAATTGATTCCTTTGTATTAGAATTTGTCATTGGTGTTATACTTTATTCTCCCCTTAAATTTATTTTCCCTGTCTTTCCAGCTGAATAGTCTCCTGAGTGTTTAGCATTTCGTTAATGACTTAAACCTTGAACTTGTTTAACTAGAAAGAGGAGAACCAGTGAGATCAGAACTAAACTCTGATCGGCATACAATTTTGGTGCATGCTCTACTCAATTCGCCATTGGAAAGCAGCTACTATCTTAACATAGCTTATTAAAAAAAAAAAAAGAGATAAAAGGAAGCTAAGCGCAGGATTGATTAGTTTTACCAGCGATGGATCAAACACTCTAATAATATCGGCAAAATTTCACTGCAGTTTTTCTTTTTTTTTTTTTTTCTTCTTCTTCTTCTTAATGGGTATTTACTGCAAAGACAAACTAAAAGATATGGAAAAGAGCCCAAAGAGTTTACAGTGAGTTGAGTCTTGATACACAAGTAGGAGTGTAAAGAGTCTATGCCAATAGGAGTAAAATATTGCAAATCTTAATATCCGTGGGATGATGTAAAGGTAATGAGTTGTAAAAAAATTGCAAATCTTAATATCCGTGGGATGATGTAAAGGTAATGAGTTGTAAAAAAATAGCCTAGTGAAAATAAATGAGATAAAAAATAACTTATATTTTTACTTTTTTAATATTAAAATAATAATTTGATGAATATAACAATAATTATAATAACATAATAAATATTGTATCAATTATATAAAGAGAATACATTTATATATCAAACAATTTATTATTTTTAACTATTAAGTAATAATTAAAATAAAAAAGAAAAATTATTAGTTAAACTTTTTAAATAATAAGTGAATCTTTACTCAACGATTGAGGTATTTGTATATAATTCAATTGTATTTAATTGGGTTAAAAAATGTGAATAGATTTGCCACGTTCTTTTAATATCAAAATTATCTTTTAGAATAATCATTTAATATCATTTGCATTTAGTAACAACAGAAGTTTATATATCAAATAAAAAACAATTTGATTGAAAGAAAGTTATTTGACAAACTATGTCTTTTTATATTATTGGTATTAATTGTTATATATTTTGATATAATACACTAAAATATTGCACCTTAAGCATTTTTAAATTTTTTTTATTTGTATAAATGCAAACAAACCATTTCATCTAGTCATTTTTTTTTTACATTCACAATTTCATTTAATAATTCAGTTAATATAAATATCTTATTTTATTACTCTTTTTGTAATCATAATATAAAATTTTCAATTAATTCTTTTGCAATTTTCTCCTATCCATAATATTTGGCATGCATTAAAAACTTATAGTTATTTTTTTACTATTTATTTCTAACTTTCTCTACTCATGTCACATGTATTTTTTTTTTTTATACTTTTTATAGTATTGATTTTGCATTAAATGCTTATAATTATTGATATTAGTTAGTAGAATT
This sequence comes from Erythrophleum fordii, assembly GCA_032878935.1. NCBI lineage: Eukaryota > Viridiplantae > Streptophyta > Magnoliopsida > Fabales > Fabaceae > Erythrophleum > Erythrophleum fordii. Next base: position 49,306,440 of record JAVQMF010000054.1, read on the forward strand.
ATTTCTAAAATATCTTCATTTTTGCACTTTTTTATTTTACAAAATTTCTTTCTCATATATACTAATTTCTTAAATATAATTAATTTTTCCTATTATCCTTTTTACATTTTTTGGGGACATTTTCAAAAATTTCTACTATAATTAATATTTACTATTTTTATTTAATTTTTTCTGCTAATTGGGAATCCAATTTTGTTCCTTTTATAATTCTTATAAAATAATTCTCAAGATACCCTATTTACAAATTTTACAGATTTTTTATTCCTTTAAATTTATGCTATTTTTCTTAAATTTTTAATATTTAGATTGCATTAATTACTTATAATTATTTTCACTAACTTCAATTTTTAAATACTATTGACATTATTTAAACATAATTATTTCTAAAATATCTTAATTTCTACATAAATATTTTTTAATAATTCTATTTACAATTTTTTTATTTAAATAATTAATTCAGAACCTTAAAAGTTACTTTTTATTTTACAATTTTTTTCATTTATCTTAATTTCTTAAATATAATTATTTTTTTAAATAATCCTTTTTACATTTTTTTTGGATATTTTCACAAATTTCCACCATAATTAATATTTACTATTTTTATTTATTATTTTCATGCTAATTGGGAATTTAATTTTATTTCTTTTATAATTTTTATAAAATAATTTTCAAAATTCCCTCTTTGCAACTTTTTTTTTGGTGAATAGAGGGGTCAAGGACCCATATTTGCAAAATTTTTTATTTCTTAAAATTTATGCTATTTTCTTAAATTTCTAATATTTTGATCACATTAATTACTAATAATTATTTCCACTTACTACAATTTTTAAATACCATTGACCTCATTTTTGCATAATTATTTTTAAAATATCCTAATTTCTATACTAGTATTTTTTCTATAATTCTATTTATTTTTTTAATTCGAATAATTATTTTAGAAGTTTAAAAGCTACTTTTTTATTTTACAAAATTTCTTTCTCATTTATCCTAATTTCTTAAATGTAATTATTTTTTCCTATAAGTTTTTTACATTTTTAAATATTTTTTAAATTTTCCGCTATAATTAATTTTTTACTATTTTTATTTAATTACTTCCAAAAGATCCTTATTTATACACTAGTATTTTTTTCTATAATTCTAATTACGTTTTTTTATTTACATAAATATTTTAGAAGTTTAAAAACTACTTTTTTATTTTAAAAAATTTCTTTATCATATATCTTAATTTCTTAAATATAATTAGTTTTCTCTATAATCCTTTTCGCATTTTTTGGGCTATTTTCAAAATTTTCCCCCATATAATATACATTTTTAACTTAAGATTTTTTATCACTTGTTTTTTTATTTCTTCTTTTCTTTATACTTACAAAATATATATTGCTTTTTTCATACATTTTTCAAAATGATAAAAAGAAAAAAAATAATAGCCTTATCTAAAAGAAGTAACATAATAAACATGTAGCCAAATATTTAAACTATCCCTACTAAGAAGGGAGAGGAAAAATTGAAAGGAAAAGTTTGTGTTGGCTCACAAGGTAGCTCTCTTTCCACTCTTTCTTGTTGCATTCTTGGATGTAATAGTCATTGTATGTTTATGTATATGCTTGATGTGTGAGATATGCCATATGTTATTGCCATGATGCATTGTTGACAATATGCTTATGTGATGGATTGTGAGAATTGCTCGGGTGAGGTAGTGCCGAAAGTCTCTTGAAATGGGTGAGGTAAAGCCAAAAGTCCCTTGAGATGGGTGAGACAAGGCCAAAAGTCTCATAACCGAGTGAGGCCAAGTCAAAAGTCCCTAAATTCGGGTGAGGCCATCCAAAAGTCCCTAAACTCGGGTGAGGCTAGACCAAAAGTCCCTATACCAAAAGTCATTCTATTTCAATATTTTTTATATTCCCATAATTGTTTCAGATTTTTCAAATATACTTTTTTACTCTTTTAAACAATTTCTTTCATATATATCCTCATTTTTTAAATATCATTATTCTTTTCTTTAATCCTTTTTACATTTTAGGCTCTTTTTCAAATCTACCAACTAAAAAATATTCAAAAATTGGTATATATTATGTAAAATAAAAAATGACAAATAAAAGAAAATTATGTATAAAATAATGCTTAGCTTAAAAAAAGAAAATCTTCTTGGTTCTTCTCACTTCTCAACTTAGCTCATTAGAGGAGGAGAAGAAGAATAAGATGATGAAATGAATTAAGCTATAGAAGAAGGAAATGGCTAAAGCAAATGTAAGTCAATTTTAAGGAAAAGGCCGAATGTTATAAGCAAAATGTTAAGGGCATATTGGTCATTTTATAATTCAATATTATCTCTTTTTCCTTTCCTAATCAACTAATCATATTTCATAGAAATCTCCTCCATGACATGTCACGTGAATGACATATTTGAGCCTAGCCTGCAACTAGCTAAACACAAAAACTTGGAACCATTGGTTTCGAGTTCATGCCATGTGGCCAATGAATTCAAAACCAATGGTTTCAAGTTCCCCTTTGTTGCCATGTAGAAGAAAAACTTAAAACCATTGATTTAGAATTCACGTGGTGTCTTACATGGCACAGTAACTTAGAACCAATGGTTATGACTTTTTCTTTGATTATCGTAAACTTGGCATGATTCAATTTGAGTTCAGTGTAAATATTGCTTTTTGGTAAACACTTCTTCACTTGTTACTTTTTGCTCTCTTTTTTTTTTTTTTTGTGTACTTCAAAACCAAAATTCGCAAGAACTTGACTTTTTTAAGATTGCAACTCTTTGATGTTTAATTATTTTAAGATTTATATAAAAATTAACAAAAAGGTATTTTATACATATTTTCAAGAGATCCAAGCTTTATATTGTTTATGTAATTTATTTATTTTTTATTGTAATGTTATTTGTCTTTTACCCATAAAGATCAACATGTTCTCAGCACACTAGATCACCTAAAATGACCTTATAAGAAGTCTCACCAAACCACCAATGATATCTCAAAGGGTGAGAATAGGATACCAAAACATATTTGGGAGAAATGGAGGTATTGAATTATCATTTAGAGAATTTAGTTTTAATACTACATATTAGGTAAATTTAATAGAAAAATTAAGTTGTAGGATATTTATAAACTACTTAAGAAAAATTTTTCACTGTTGATATTCTAAGAATAGAATAAATAATTATGAGTGAAATCTCATATTTAAATATGTTACTAATTAAATTCCTCAAAGTGACAATACAATCCATCAAATAATTATCTTATTTTATGTTTAGATATTTTACCTATTAGATTCCTCTAAATGGCACCATTTACCTTACACCTTATATTTTACCAATCACCCATCAAGTAATTATTACATATCATATGACACCTCATTAACGATTGAGATCTTGCCACAATTTCAGCCACTTATGTGAAATGTTCCATTCTTTAAATACCCTATAATTAGCTTATTTGTCTTCCCTCTCCCTGTTGAAACATAGAAAGAGAAAAGAGAGAAAGGAAGTGGCATGAAGGGGAAGAAAGTGAGAGAAAAGAAGAACACTATGGATAAAGCTTGAAGAGAGAGAACCTTTAGAAGCAAAATGGTAGTTATTTTAATTATTCTTGACATATTTGCACTTGAAATGATTTAGTGATAATAATGTCGTCTTTTACTATATACATAAATTTGGTTGTACACATGATGTGGGAAGTACATTAAGAACAACAAATGTTAAGGGAATTACTTTTAATGCCAAGGATATATTTTAAAAAGCATGATATAAGTGAATTTGATATCATATCTCAACCCAAAACTTTGGAACATTAGATTTATGAACTTTTTCCACTTATATACTCATCTCAAAGTTTAATTCTGTCTAATGTAAAACTTCTCTTGCAATTACTAGTGGGTTAGCAGGATTAGATCAGTTTGTAGCATGTTAAAACAATATAGGCTTTTGATGGGAGAGATTGTTATGTTCTAAATGGCCACTTTAGAAAACTAAAAGGGTTTTTTAGCTAAAGAAATTTTCCCTAAGAGAGTACCATCACTAAGATTTTTGCACTTGTCAAAAAACATTTATGAGAAAATTATTGTTCTTCCCTTCTTCCTTTATTTGTGATTTCAGGTGCTTGAAAGCGTGATTATTGATTGTTGAGATTTTTTACTTTGAATTTCAAAAGTATGATAGAAGGCATTCATAACTTTACTACCTTTGCTTAACTCTCTCTAATGTTATACTTAAAGAGTAAAAATTCTATAAAATTTTGATAGTTTGAATTTCATTCTTAAACTCACATGTTTACATAGATTATGAACTTGAAAGATTATGTGTATTACTTGTAATTTATTCATATGTTGGACTTACATATGACACCAGAGTATAGTTCTTTGATAACTTTTGCCTATTAGATGAAATTAGATGAACCTTTGTTTTCTAGTGGAAGAAGAGAAATTTGGGATTTTCTTATTAAGTTAAAATTAACTGATACCAGTCAATTGAAATTGATTGTTTAGCCATATAATGTCATTGTATTTGATCACTTACATGATTTCATAATCAAATTGCATTTGTATTAAAATTCATTGTGTTTCTAGCATTGAAATGTAAAAAAAAAAATTGTACTAGTACATTGTGGTATCACAACCTAGTTCTTGGCACCAATTGTCTTTGACTCTCAAGATGGACCTAAGAGTAATGTCGTTGCAACTAAAATTTTATAGTTGCGATGTTGTAGGTTACTATAATAGGGATGTGTTTTTATGTATCCCTTGAGCTCTAACATGTTATAAAGTTTAAGAAACATGTATGTAGGCTATATTTGGGTAGTTTAATGCATGTATTTGTGATCATGTTTCTTTAATATTTGTACATGGATGTTTGCTACTTATGCATGTTTAGATGATAAGGAGAACATGATTATGTTATATTTAAGTAACACGTGTCTTGATTACAGGAATGAATTATGTATGATTTAGGATAATGAAGTCCACAAAGGATGATGTCACAAAGAGTCATTTGGTTTTAGTATTCCTTTGTGGTGGCCTAATTACCGTTAAGGAATAATTTTTGGTGCATATGATATACTTATGTATGTTGAGAACCAATATATTGTAATTAACATGTATAGTTAAGAAGTGGCTACAACATCTTTTTGTTACTATGTATATGCATGTTTAGTTTGTTTTACAAACATAACAATTACATATGGATCTAAGGATATCAATTCTAGTTCAGTGTGTAATTATAATGTATCTTTATTCACGAGTATGTCCCTAATTAAGATGAAATATAAATTTCTTTATATTTAATAAGTAACTTATAGATATTAAAGAACATGAATGCCTTTTAGTTTTACCATAAATAATAAGAAAAATTGCATCTAAGAACCTATATCGTATAAAATTTACAACCAAAAACCTTAAAAATCAAAATTATTTCAAAAACCATTATTACCATTAAGTTTTAGGAGATTTACTATTAATTTTAAAGGTTAAGTACTTTTCTATACCCAGTAATAAATTCTTTAAAACTGGTACTAAATATTCTAAAACCTGATGGTAATGATAATATTTAATGGTAATTTTAATTTTTAAGGTCTTTCATTATACATTTTATATGATATGAGTCATTGCATATAATTTTCCCTAAATAATACATGAATATATGCCATGCATTGGTGATATACTATTTATGTTTGGTATGTCTTACATTGGTGAAGATTGATAGCCTATGTTGTATCTAATTAATCTTTTAACTAAAAGGATGCATTTGAAAAAACATTTAAAGGTCATGTGCCTTAGATGGGTTTTGGACCATATTTGGTCTAATTGAAGAACATAAAATGATGAAATTTTGAATTATGATTTATTATATCTATATATTTGTATACATTTTTGTGAATATAACATTTAAGTTTGGAACCCAATATATATTTGAGGTTTATTCATAAAGATAAATGTCTCATAAAATTTAAAACATATTGCTAAACATATATGGAAGATAATATTCATTTTTAGAATATTTATTGTTATGATTCTTATAATATATGTTTAACTTACCAATAGATATGCTATATGACAAATTATATTCATATTAAATGAAAGAATGTTGAAATATTTTAAAATGTATGAGTAGGAATATTCTTATATTCCATTAATTTGAATTTTAAAATATGTTTTGAGTGGTTTTCATATCTTCTAGAATTACAAGATTGCTTGAGGTAGTTATCGGTGGGTTAGTGGGATCAGTTCAAATTATAGCACATTAAAACAAGATAGACTCTTGATAGGAAAGATTGTTCTGTTCTAACTAACCATATTAGAAAATTGAAAGGTTATATCTAACAAGATAAATCTTTTTTCAAAAACTATTATCACTAAGATTTTTGCACTTGTCCCAAAGTGCTTCTGAGAAAATTATTGTTCTTCATTCTTCTCGTATTCATGATTTTAGGTACTTGAAATTGTGATTGTTGATTGTCGAGATTTCCTATTTCGAATTTCAAAAACATGATTAAAAGTATTTATGACTTTATTGCTTCTGCTTAATTCTCTTAGATGTTATAATTAATCATTTGAAATTTAAAACTCACATGTTTGATAGATTATGAACTTGAGAGATTATGTTTTGTATTGCCATTAAGTTATTCATATATTGAAATTCATGAAAGTTAGACTTACAATTTATTCTTATTTTTAAATTATTGTACCAACGATTACCACCTCATCTATGCTGTTCTCCTCAATACGACTTCAACAAATGTTCTGTCCACTTCACTTTACAAAGCTTTGCAATTGAAATCGCTCAGTTTTGTTTTTAATTTTTTAAAAACCGCTCAATTCGTATAAAGAGATTTGGTCCAAACCATATAGCACGGGCAAATAGAGAATTGACAAACAAATGCTTCACAAACTCCTCATTCTGATTGCATAATCCACTAGAGACATTAACATACGAGTGTCTATTTCGACGGAGGGCTTCGGCAGTCCGAAAAATAGTTTTTCATCATTTGATTATAGATGTTTTAATATCATGTAAAAGAATATTATAATTTAAAAACTTAAATTATTAAGTAAAGTCTCATAAAATAATTTTTATTATAATCTTAAAAATTTTGTTACCTACTATAATTTTTCTCCTTAAAATATAAGTCATTTACAACATTAGGAATTTCAATGTTCAGAATAATGAATCATTCAATGCATTTTGGAAATTACCAAAAAAAAAAAAGGCTGCCATAATCATTGGCAAAAGTTTGGTAGGGAATCGAGACTCAAGTTGCTAATGAAGATATATTTATTTAGCTGCGAAAGATTACCAAATCACAAACGCCTTTTTGACGGATTATAGTGGGGAAGCTCGTAGGTGTTAGAAAATATATATACATATTGGCCAATTAAATATTAGCCTAACTTGCACGGAAATATGAACTTGATATGATCTAGAAGTGAAAGATTTCAATTTTCTTTTTAATATTAAAGTTCGATTCTATTTTTATAAAAAAAATGTTGTCTAATGTATTCTTCCTCGTAAAAACCTAGTAAAGTTGAAGAAAAGTAACATAATGCAACAAATAATTATTCGCGATAATAACGAAGAAAGAGCTTTAGTAACGATTGATGGAACAGATCTTGTGGCTTGTATTGTAATTGATGAAATTCAAGTGTACGAGTTGTACGAACCGCTCGTGCCTTCTCCTAAAGGGATCCCTTAAGAATTAAGCTCTCATAAAGGTAGACAGCTTGAGGGCACTTTGTTCACCAGCTGCCTCTGCATAAACATCACCAAATATACACTAAAATTAACAACCTAAAGCTGAAAAGCAATCACAAAAAGCACGCTTCGGAATTTTTCTTTCTTTCTAAATCCTCCCTTTCTCTTTCAAGAAACAAAGTACGCAGCCTAACTTTACATGCATGCTAGTATATTAAATGCATTTCGAATATTAGTTGTATACTTGTATTTCTAGCGCATATGTATATGTGTCTGTGTGTGTGATGATCACAGCTATACTCCCCCCCCAAAAAAAAAATTACAAACTCTCTGTGAACAGAACATTTGGATTTCATTGGCTGTGAACTGAAATGAAGGCTGGAGCTTCTCTTTTCTTTTCAAGATATATGTGTGCTGCCTGCCTATTGTTTGTATTTGAGAATTAGTAATGCTTCTTATGTTAAAACTGGAATAAGTTGAATCAGGGAAAGTTCCAAGCTATTGTTCAGACTTCAAATAATGCCAAAGACATTTACAACCTTCTAGTGTGAGTAATTATTTGCTGGATTTGGAGAAAATCGGAAAGAAGAACCCACAGAAATCTCAGTTCAACAAAGTCAGGAGTAGATGCATTAATGTCTTCCGTAGGCATTATTTAAAAGAAAAAGAAGGCATCTTTTATGCGGGGAAAGCGAATAATTGATAGTAAGAAAATATGAAAAGCAATGTTCGGTACCAAGGAAGAAGCGCTGAAGGTCAATTCAAGATTTACAACTATGATAGTCATTTCAGGGAATCCTGACCGTCCCTTTTGATCGTAAATCATTCAGTGATCTGGCATGAGGTGCATCTATAAATACATGGGCAGCTATTCCACGCTACCACAAACCCAGAGACAAGGAAACCTCCAAGAGAGTAGCTCAATTAGCTCTCAAGGAGGAGTCATTCATTCACCATCAGAGGGAAATTAAGAAGAGAAGAATGGGAGGGAGGAGGTCATCTTCGTCGTCGTTTTGCGGCATGTTCAAGGCCTGCTTTGGAAGTGGGAGGGACGATGAGTATTGGGAAGACAGTGCATATGGGAGAAGGATATTTGCAAGTGATGAAGACCGAGGTCATTGGGTTGCAGAGCCTGGTATTGACAGAAAAGCCTCTACTTTCATTGCTAAATTCTATGCCACTCGAGTCTCTGACTCTGAACGCCAATTTGCTTCTTAAATTACCCTATTTCTTCATTACTTGCTTCCTCTCTTTCCCAACCCTCCAAATGTCATTTGGTCCTGTGTGATCCAAACTTGTTAGCTGCAATAATCTGGTCATTAATAATGTAAAAATTGATTCCTTTGTATTAGAATTTGTCATTGGTGTTATACTGTATTCTCCCCTTAAATTTATTTTCTCTGTCTTTCCAGCTGAATAGTCTCCTGAGTGTTTAGTATTTCGTTAATGACTTAAACCTTTAACTTGTTTAACTAGAAACAGGAGAACCAGTAAGATCAGAACTGAACTCTGATCGGCATACAATTTTGGCGCGTGCTCTACTCAATTCGCCATTGGAAAGCAGCTATTATCTTAAAATAGCTTATTTAAAAAGAAAAAGGAAGAAAAGGAAGCTAAGCGCAAGATTGATTAGTTTTACCAGCGATGGATCAAATACACTAATAATATAGGCAAAATTTCACTGCAGTATCCCCCCCCCCCTCTCTCTCTTAATGGGTTGCAAAATTTCCCTGCAGTATCCCCCCCGCCCTCCTTCTCTTTCTTAATGGGTATTTGCTACAAAGACAAACTATAAGATATAGAGGAGAGCCTGGAAGGCATTACAGTGAGTGAGTCTTGATACACAAGTAAAATATTACAAGGGCATGTAGGAGATAGGAGTGCAAAAACTGTATGCCAATCAGAGTAAAATATTACAAATCTTGTATCCATTCAGTAAAATGATATAAAAGAGATGAGTTGTAAAAAATAGACAGATAGAATTAGATAAAATAAGAAACAACTTTTATATTTTTACTTTTTAAAAAATAATTTAATAATTAAACTGATAATTTGATATGTAAAATAACAATTATAAAGACATAATAAATATTATACTATTTATATAAAGAGAATATGTTTTCGTATAAACCAAACAAGTTATTACCCTTAACTATCAAGTAACAACTAAAAAAGAAAATTATTAATTACACTTCATAACTCTGGTTGCCAAGTAAATCATTATTCAACCATTTCTTTAAAAGTTCAAATTACAAAGGGGCATAAGGACTTAATTTGATTTATATAATTAAAATGGAAGATAAAATGAATTGTCTCTCTTTTTTTTTTTGAATCTTCAACTCGCTAAAACCACGTTGAAGGGTCCAGTTTGCTTCAAGACAGAAATTTCTGAGTACAGATTTACATCATTTGGGACATTTCCTCTTTATATATATAGAGAAATATGGGAGAATATGATTTCACACCAATAATTTCTTTTAATAATGTTGCTCACAGCTACAAATCTTGTGTGCAAACATCCAAGCAGGTTAAACCGATGATAACCTGAATACTTAGCATACTATGTTGATTCTTTTTATTTTTTTTGGTTCTTTCCTTCCCTCTTTCTTCTGGGCACATTGCTTTTCTTGATCTTCCACTGCATGCAGCCGATAGCTGAACAGTTGATGCAAAGACAAAGGAATACAATAATGGGCAGCAAAGAGTATTAGAGACATTGATAATTGAGGAACTGGGGTGGTCCGATCCAAGTGGCAATTACCTAGGGAAAGGAAGTCTGTCCTCTTGTGCTTTTCTGGGATTCACTTTGAGAACCATCCACAAAGGTTGAATGGAATCATCAATAAATGTACATCAAATGACTAGATACCACAATGTCTAGATTGGAACATTATTCCAGCATCTTCTTCACCAACCAATGCCTGAGTTCCGGCTTTAACTACAAGTCTACTTTCACTGTAGCCTATAGGTAGCGTTACTGAGGTACTCAATTATATTTGATCTTCTTTCATTGTTACGTACTTTACTTCAATATATAAATATGCCTAGTTAGCTGGAGTGCATATAGTAAACAATGCACTTATCATGCTTCACTTTTTCCCCATATGGCATGAATTTTAACAACTTTCAGTAGACACATTTTGGGGCTACCTCTCTTTTTCAGCACTGAAGATTCTAATTTCCAAGTTAATCAGCATGATCAGTTCTGCGTCTTCAAGTGGAAAAATGTCCTTGTCAGATTTGACACCTATGATATTGGGGTGAGATATGTCTTATATATATGCTGTCTTCATTTTTAATTGAAGGCAGATGGCATATGTAGTTTGGTAGGTGTTTTTTCTCATTAGGATTTGGAATTGTTGCTTCCAAGAGTTAAATTACATGGCATCTGGGACATTGGAACAAACAGCTTAAATGCCACGGTAGTTTGGCATATCAGAAATCCGAAAGCATTCTAAACTGTCTAAAATTTTCAGGATTAATAGTTAGGATCCTTTAGACTAGCAACTAGGATTTTTCTTGGGCTAGCAATTTTAAATAAAGCCCTTTTGAAAGTATAATGTGGTCAAGGCATTTTTTTTACTTCCCCCATTAATAAATTGTGATTAATAAAAGAGATGGGGAATCTGACCTGTTATCTAACCTTTCTCTGCAATGCGAATGGTAGAGAACCAAATGCTTATAGATAGAGTCCAACTGGTTAGCCTAAACAATGCGAGCACCATTCAAGTGACTCAAACCCTAGGAAAACATAAAGAGAAAAAATGTAAAGAAAAATAGAGAGATAGAGAGAATAGATTTGGTTGGAGGCGAAAGAGGGCAAATCTTAAGGGTATTTTTGTTGAAGTTAAGACTTGGAAAGATTTTTCATTTTTTTTTAACATGAAAGCATTGTTTTTAAAATGGATCGGACTAACCAATTCATCTGAAAGTTGATGAAATCAACATACTATCTTGGGAATTAGTGTGAGTAAAAATTGATAAAAATACTAAGTTCAACCAAATAATTTTGCATGTAAACTGACGCTGGTTCAAATATTGAATTGTCATATGATCTTTTTCATCATAGGATCTCAAAACCTTTAGTATATATAGAAGCTAGCACCTTTTTCATTTGGCCATCATGTTTTACTTAACTATTAATTGCAAAGTTTTATATAAATATACTTACAAATACATATATTAACAATAAATTTTAAATTTTAATATAGTACCATGAAAAATATAGGTAAAATTCATATGAAGTTTTTATTAAAATTATAATAAGTATATTTTTGAATAAATTAGTTTATTCACAATTTGATTATAGTCTAACTATTAAATAGTAAATTATTATTTTTTAATGTAACGATTAGTCTAATTTTTAAAATATTGATAAAAAGAAAGGTTCTTGTATTACAATTGATAAGTTATCTTGTTTTGTTAGATTAAAAGATCCATGCCAATATGGCAAGTTAAAAGATATTAGTTGGATAGATTTTCCATTTGGATAAGTACGAAGGAATAGGGCAATCCAAAATGAATCCTCTCCTGTATATGATGTTATTTTGCCATGTTTTGAGAATCGAACCGGCCTTTCCATTTGGATAAGTACGAAGGAATAGGGCAATCCAAAATGAATCCTCTCCTGTATATGATGTTATTTTGCCATGTTTTGAGAATCGAACCGGCCGGTTCGAGTGGTTCGATCGGGAACCGGTTCCTGGTCCGATTCGGTTGAGTTGGAAAACCGATCAATCAAAAAACCGGTCAAAAATCGGTGAAAACCGGACTGAAAAAACCGGTTTGAACCGGTCTGAGGCAATTTTTTTTTTAAATTTTTTCTTATATAATAGAATAATTCATTTTAAATAAATTTGACAAATTAAAAATAGAAAGTAATAAAAAAGATGAGAGAGTTGAAATATGAATTTTTTTTTAAAAAAAAAGAGAATATAAGAGAAATAAAATATGCATAATTAATTATTTTTTATACTTACTTTTTATTATGTTTAATTTTCTAATAATATTTCTCTCAAATATCAAGATACTTAACTAAAATTATTATTTATTATTTTATTTTTTAATAATAAGTAGAATCTTAATATGATTTAGAAATTTTAAAAATTTAATATTAAATATTTTTAACTTTTAATCATAGATAATTTTTATTTTAAAATGTATTAATATTTATTTGTTATATTAAAATTTTAATACATAAATTTTTTTTAAATAATATATTTAATTATTACCGATTCGACCACGGTTCGACCAATAAACCGTGAACCAGTACTTCCACCAGTTCAATGACCGATCCGATTTTAAAAACATTGTTATTTTGTTAAAAAAGAAATAGTCACAAAGTGTGGAGCCTAATAAGAGAATGAGTGGAAGCATATAGGATCCACATCACTTAGTTTATCTCTATCAAATAAAATAACAGTCTGTTCACGCGCTAACAGGGGATGTTCCAAATTGCATGGTTGTGTAGATAAAGGTGCCCCACCTTTTTCCTTTTTTTCTTTTTTCAGGGATCCCTATGGGCTTCGGGTGAGCATGGCCCTCTTCCCTGTAAGGCCTCCAAATTTGAAGAAAAAGACAGAATTCTTGCGTTCTTCTCATGACTGTGGGTGGAGAATCTTGTAGTTTTTGGGTATACTAGTCAACGGAATATTTAGAATGAGGACCTGGAATATATGAACAAAGCAAAAAATTAACGGATTTATAATGGGGAACGGAAGACTAGTTGCACTAATTTCAATTAAATTTTATAAAAATTTCTTTTTTAACTTTTTTTCTTTTTGGGATTGAAGTAGGAATTGAAACAAGAATAAAAAAATGTCCATTAAGACCCGAAAGAAAATGCTTCCTTTTTTTTTTCGGCCACAAGGAAGAAAATGCTTCTTAAAATAAGGCTTTTCAGAAAATTTTTAAAAAAAAAATTGTAATGTTTAAAACATTTACAGAGGTATCAAATATTTCTTTTAAGACAGTAAATATGTAGTTGTTGGACATGCGGGTATAGATTTCTAAGGTTGTTGTGAAGTGCCTCGAGACTTTGGAATTTATGTGAGGTTAGTGTTTGGAGAAGCTGTGAAATGGTAAGCGCTTGGATGAGAGATGTGGTAACCTCGTGTTTCAATTGGTTCCGTCAATACTCAATTGTAGAGGGGCTAGCTACGGTATGGATGAGGAAGTCGACAATTACATCATATCAATTTGGATGACTAATATCAAGAAAGGGGATGTAATGTCTCTTTGAAAAATTCTCAGGAAAGTGACAGTAGCATTGCAAATTCGCAATGGACGGTACGGTGGGGTACACTGAATGCAGACTTGGTCTACGAATAGTAAATACTAAATACTTGTCTGGTAATTGGGTGCTTTCCCTGCTGAGTATAAAAAAAATTCTTTGCTTTATATTTAAGGACTATATATAAAATTAAGTTATAAAAAATTGGGTGCTTTGCTTGAGTATACATACTTGTCTGGTAATTGGGTGCTTTCCCTGCTGAGTATAAAAAAAACCCTTCTTGATTTGAACCAAGGAAAATCTCGATGTATTCTTTTTTTTTAAAAAAAAAAAAAAAAAAACTCATTTTTCATTATTTTGTGCGTTTGGTGAAAGAGTTTCATTTTATTTGATCAATTTACACTTATTTTCAAAAAATAAGTCTTTACATAATTGTATAACAACGAGTTTTTCTAAAAGTTTTAAAATTGGAAATTTTATAAAAGATCAATTCACACTATATCTAACCCCAAACCCAGCCTAATTTTTAAAACAGGACTTTAAAAAAAAAAAAAGACCAAGCTTAGCCCATGGAACCTTGAATATGGTGGACTCTTTTTTTTTTTTTTTGATGCATGCTTGTCTAATTAAATTATAGATTAAAAAATTAAAATGAAAATTTTGAAATACATGCACTCAATTACTTATATATACATATGATACATAATACATGATTTATAGTTTATTAACTTTAATTCAACTCAAATAAAACTTTGCCTATTATTTTGTAATATTATGACTTGCACTTGTGCAAATAATGCTATTTAAAAAAAAAAGGGTGGGGGTGGGGGGGGGGGGGGGGGGGGGGCATGATAAGAATGAATAAAATGGCTAATAAAAGGTGGATGTGGGTGTGCGGAGAAATTCCCCTGGTCTCGGAGACAATGTACACATTGTGTACTTGTGACCCAGAAGCTTTCCTAAAAATGTTGGAAGCATCAGTTTAATAATGCATACACATAGATCGTTTCCGTATGAATGGAAGCGTCATGCATCCTTAAATCCTTGTGATGGTACGATGTTCGGCAATTCAGATCTAATCATACTTCACCTTCTCCTTTGCCAACCCTTCTTTCCTCCATTATCAGCTATACACGGTAAATAAAGAACAACACTCGGAATATTATAAAATTCCAAATTATCTACTTAAATTTTGTTAACGTTTCTGTTTAATATAAGGGTAGTTTACATATCATTATTCATAAAGTGAATTCGACCCAAAATTTAAGCTGCAAATAATAAAAAAGAAATGTGAATCATAATTTTTTTTTCCTTTTTTTGCGGGTTTAGACCCAAGTAGGGCCTGTAAGTCTGTAAAAAAATCAAGTTGAATTGACCAAAAATGGCGTCAGGTTCATGAAGGGGTTTAATGGGGATTAAACTAAAATGGGTTCAAATAACGAGCCTGAAAGAAGTTTAAATATAATCATATACCAAAGGAACCTCTGAATATTCAAACTCAAATGCCACAGTCAATAATTCACAATATTAAAAAATTTAAGGGAATTTGGAGAGAAAAAAAAAAGAACTGGGAATAAAAATGTGGTAATAATAAGGGCACATAGACTTTTATAAAGAGAAAGGGAAGACCGACTATTAATTAAATGTCGAAACATGCAGTCTGTATGCATGTGAAAACCCCCCACCAATCATCTCACTCAATTCATTGCCCATTTAAATTGAAAATATTTTCATTTCATCAAAAACAATAATAGAAGCAATAATTTATGAGTGTTCGGTTGTCAGTCACATTGCATGTGAAAGGGAATAGATTAAACAACTCTTTAATTACTAAATAGAAGTGCAAAGCAAGATCAAAGGGGATGGACTGTTCCATTAATGCATCCTCTGCATTAATACATTTACTTTATACCATATGATAACTTTAAAAACAGAATATGTCTATAGAGTATTGGGTTTGCGTCAGACGAAGTTTATCATCAAACAATACAAAAATAGATGTCATTGTCATGAGATTGCTTTGTTTATGGGGTTTCAGATTCCCAAAGATAAGGTAATATTTTCACTCTCGATTCATTTCTGTTACTTACAACGCAACCACAATCATAACGTTAATATATTGATTTATTTGTTGTGATCAATGATCAGACACGCTTTACAGGGAAGGTAACAAAATAGGATTAATATATAAAAAATTATTAAGCAAATGTTTGCCTTGGATATAAGTGAATGTCTTTGTCAACCCATCATTAGAATCAACGGCACCGTCGCAATTTGTGTTCACATTAATTTATGCAGCTTAATCCTTAGGCTTCATTCCCAAAGCCAGAAATTGGGTTTTTCTATGTCAAAGTTGGGGTGCTATATGGAACTCAAGATTGATGTACTATAAAGACCCCATAATGAAGGGTAGGTTTGGTAATGGCTGCCTTGAGTTCAGTCTTCCATGTTCCCATTTCCCACTGAAGCATGTGACCATCACATGCCATGAAATGGGGAACTATGGGTTTGTCCAATGGTTTTCTAATTTCATTACGAGCACTTAGAACAGCCCATTGGAGGGGGACCCTTACATCAAACATTGATGAGGCCAAGGACATAACGCCTAGTGTTTAGAGCAAAGGCTCAATTTTTTGCTCAGTTACTTGCATATAAACATATCTGTTTTAGTTAGTTCTAGAATTGTTTTTAGAATTGAAGGATCTGAGTTTGAATCTCAAAGTCAGGAAGATGTCAAAAGGAAAACTAATGATAGAAAGGATAAAGGGACAAGTGAATCAGAGGTTGTGCATGAAAGATGTTTGATTTAAATCCAAACAGAGAAATGGGATGATAAAGATTGTAGAATGGGGCCTTCCACGAAAAGGGTATAGGTTAACTTATATGGTAAAGAAGGTAGGAAGAAGGTGTAGCCTTTGCGGGTATGACCATTATTAATACAATATTATAATCAGTGAAAGAATAAAAAAGAAATCACGTGTAAGGAGGAGGAGGTATGTGAAGGAGCGGGCACCATGTGCTTCTGTGCAGTGGTCGATAAGGAAACCCAATGAAAAGTAGTGATGTTCCTTTCTTCTATAACCTCATCTCACGGATCTTGCTTCTCTCTTTCTCTCTCTCTTCTCTGGGGTCTCTCTATGTGCGTCTCTCCCACTTCCCTATATTTTATTCTCTTCCATAGACATCCTTTGCACACTATATAAGGCCAACAGTTTACCGTCATTGCAAAGAGAGCATCAAAATTCAAAGGCTTACATACACAAACTGATTCAATCGCTCACATCCACATGGCCTCTTGGAAGAAGACCATCACGTCCCCATTCAGAAAAGCCTGCACCTTTTTTAACAATCAACCCACAAGGGATCATAAGAAGTCTCAAACAGGTTTGTAATTGTACATAATCTTCCTTCCCAATCACTTTCTTATCCAAACATGTTATGGGTCATTGATTATCATTATCCTGTATACATGTATTGACTTCATTATGAATTTGCAGGGCAAGAGAACAGAGTAATGGATCTGCAAGGTGAAGTTATGGCGTGTGGCTATGAAGATGTTCAAGTTATGTGGTCTATCTTGGATAAGTCCAAATCCACAGCCTGCAATATAACCTCTTCATAACCCATCCCACAGAGAGAGAGAGAGAGATAGAGATGAGATACACTAAAGCAATTGGCATATGATTTTGGATGCTAATGTTTTAAGTCATAATTGCATCATACTACCTTATTTTACTTAGCTAGCTGGCTTTTGAATCTGGTATGATTGTAATTGTCCCTGTAGAAAATGAAGGGAAGGTTGATACATGTCTTTGATAGGTTTGGACCAGTGCCTCCTTCTTCTTAGATGGTGGCAGTGGGTTCACTCTGTAATTTTTGGACTTCAGAATGTTATTTATAGGGAATCCCCATGATTGATGAACAAAAGTCATGGTGAGATTTTTAATGGAAATTGGATTAGATTCTTTTCTCTATGCTCTGCTTCTCCCTCTCCATGTTGTTTATTGATTTTTGCACTTTTTATCCTTAGAGAGGAAAAATAGGATTCTATGGTATTTAATACTAACTACTTGTTTTGTACTTCTTAGGAACTCATATATCATGCTCCTAAAAGTTAGAAATTACTCTTAATTATACTTTGTTTATCATTAAAACTAAGGGTGTATAAATGAAGAATGCACCTAGAGGGGGGTGAATAGGTGCTCTTGCAGAAAATTAAAGAATTAAAGACAATTAAATCAATTATATATAAATATCAAATGATTTCAATAAAAAACTTGATAAAGAGTACTGGTGCGAAAACTTTGTAGCCAAATTAAGATCTTGTCGACAGGATATTCTAAAAGATAACTGAAAAATAAAGATCAAGGAGATAAAACAGGACCTTGTCGACAATGTTTTAGCACAGAGACTGAAACAGAATAAAAAGCAAAGTAACTGGAGAAAAACACCAGATATATCCTGGTTCGGTCCTCAAGACCTACGTCCAGTCCCCTTGATATATAACAAGGGATTTCCACTATAAAATCAGAACGTACACCCACAGAATATAGGTTTCCAAGCTCACCTAGAACTTTTACAATACTTGGGTTTTACACAAGCTTACCCAAAACTTTACCACACTTGGGTTTTACACAAGCTTACCCAAAAACTTTACAACACTTGAGTTTTACACAAGCTTACCCAAAAACTTACTGGATATACACCACAGAATCTAGGTTTCCAAGCTCACCTAGAATTTATACAACACTTGGGTTTTACACAAGTTTACCCAAAACTTACTTTCCCCACACCTAGAAAATATTTACAGAATAATGATATAATAATATGTTTAAAATCCTTATCAATAAAGGATTGCAATAAGCTCACTTTCAAAAGCTCTCACAAGCTAAATTTATCCAGAAACTAAGCTCAGAAAATCTAAGATGAGGAGAACAATATAATATAACTTAGCTCACTTTCAATAATGATATAATAATATGTTTAAAATCCTTATCAATAAAGGATTGCAATAAGCTCACTTTCAAAAGCTCTCACAAGCTAAATTTATCCAGAAACTAAGTTCAGAAAAATCTAAGATGAGGAGAACAATATAATATAACTTAGCTCCTTTTTGCTTCTGTTCTCTGGTGCTGTACGTTGCCTGGTGCGTTCTTTATGTTCTATGTTCTGTGCTACTGAAATAGACCTTTTACACACATATATAAGCAACAAAATATAGCCGTTGCTCCATCTCCCTCATTTTTTACCGTTTGAAATCAGTAGGACTTGAGTAGCAATGAGGGGCTGAACGTTTGGCATTCTTCCAGAGAAACAGAGGGGCTATGCTCGACTGGCTCAGAACTTCTTTTACCAATATTTCTTTCGGTCAGAATTTCTAGGAGAGTGGGTAATGTCCAGGAGAGTGGGTAAATATATTTCTTTTGGTCAGAATGTCCAGGAGAGTAGGTAATTTTTCTTTGGTCAGAAAGTCCAGGAGAGTGGGTAGATATATTTCTTTTGGTCAGAATATCCAGAAGAGTAGGTATTATTTCTACTTTCAAAGAGTTGACTCTGAAACATGGCAGAACAGCGTTTAGCTTTTCAGAGCAGCAAAAGCAGAGCTAAGCTACCTTTTCTCTTTCCACAAATTTGCTTCTGTACTCTTTATCTTTCTTGCTCTGTTTTTCTCTCTCCTTCTATGAAGCTTTCTGACTATATGTGGGATGGACTTTTGCTCTCATTTTATGGCACCAGATTTTACTGGTTTGATGAACTAGAGATTGCAAAAGAATTTGTGCGTTTTGGTTTCCCATATTCCTTCATCTCCAACAATGGTCTTTGCCTCTGTTTTTCTTTTCATCTTTCTTGCTCTTCTCTTCTCCTTTGTTAATGAACCAAACACACACCACTTAGCCCATGTCATCAGAACACACAGTAGGTGAAGAGAAAGGGTCGACTTCTCCAGCTACACTCCTTCCAGTGCCTCCCCATTTTCTCTCTTCTTCTTTTCACTTGTGTTCCCTCCTCTTTCTTTTAATTTGGCTCCGTCTTGTCTCTGTGCTTCTGCTCTCCCATCCTTGCTCAAACCTCTGATAAGGACGACGGGAAGACGCACCGCGGGAGCTTTTTGCATTGATGGGTATAGGATCCTCCAATATAATAATACAACTCTGAGACTTTAATGCTTGTATAAATTTTGACTTCAGAATTTGTTATCATCAAAATAATTAAAATCTTGGAGCTAACAATCTCCCTCTTTTTGATGATGACAAAACTTTAAGTACAAAATTTTATATAAGCCTTAAGTGTACAGAGCAACAATATAAGATCCCCAAGATTTAAGTTTTGAATACTCCCTTTGCTTTTAAAACTCCCCCTTTATATGAGCTTATGATGACCATGTGAATGCTCCTTGAAACTTACTCATAACAGCAACTTAATTTTGTACCATAGATATTTCTCCCCCTTTTTGACATCATAAAAAAGGTGGTTCAACATGCGTTGTAAACGTTCCAATACAGTAGCTGTTGTTTGGATCATTTTCTTCGGTGTTCTTGCAACCTTCATACCTAATTTCTCAATGAAACTCATACAAAAGCATTAGGTAATGTATTTTCAGAATATCTCGCATCAAAAGAAGTGGATAGACTCTTAATATGAGCTGTCCAAACAACTTTAAGAATATAAGTTCCAGTAAAGTGTAAGTAATGTAGCATCAAAAGTTTGTACACCTATTTAACACTTCTTCCTTGCATATATTTAAAGCTTCTCTTGTATGTACACCTAAAAGTTTTCAACAGATACCAAGTGCACATATATGTAGCAATAATTAGAGCTTACTTTAGAAAATTTCATAAAACTCCCTTTTAAAGCTTGCATGTGTTCTCTTCCTTTTCTTTGACATCATAAAGATGGGTTAGTATACCAAATAGCACCAAAGAAAGGATAAAGAAAAAGAGCATAAAAATATAGTAATTTGAAGCATAGATACTCATGATCTTACTCCTTCATTTGAATCTCTTATGATGTATTGCATAGGAAATAAGAAATGATGCCTCCACTCTCTTGGAAGATTTATATTTATTTTGGGTATTTCAAGTTGATTGAAGGCTTGCATTATATCTTTTCAATTTTTGGTGTTGTAGCTTCTATTGAAGTCTGTCTTAGAATATCTTGTTGACAGGATGTAGGATCTTGTTGATTTGATCTTTAAGCAGAATCTTGTTCCTTTTCTTTAGCAGTTCTTTATACTTTTCTAAGGTTGCAGAATCTATTCTTTCTGATTAACATTTTCAGCCATGTGCAGACTTGTTACATCTTCATCATCTATATTCGCAACTTTTCTCATGAAAGAATTAGTTCTATCAAATAGCTTATCAAGTGTTTCAAAGCTTTAGGAACAAAAGATTTCCAGTTAAGTTAACCAAAAGATCAAATGACTGATTTATCAAGTAAGCTTCATTATTTCAGGCAACTAAAATAACTCACCGATCATAAACATTTCAGTACTTGGTTAACTAGGATATAAAAATAGTTAAGTAAAACATATAACAGAATCAGTACCCATATTTAATAGCACTTTCAGGATAGTTCCAAATATTCAGTTAAAGATTATAAGAATATTTCAAGTATGAAGGACTTTCACTCTTATGAAGTAGTTAACTTTAAATACACAAGTGAATAACTCTAACAAGCATTATGGATAGATAACCAAAAAATATAGTTAACTTTAAGTTAACACAAGGCAAGCAAGTTTTATAAACATATAGATAATCAATTTTGCCACACAGCTTTTGAACAAGAATGACTGGAGCTCAAAAATAGTTATCTTCAATTCAAACATATTCAACATGTATTTCTCATCAACTTAAACAAATTTCATGGGATGAGATCAGTCACACAGTTTTTCTGTCATACCTTCAAAAATTCATAACTAAATCCACAAAAATCGAAACCCAGCAAACTTTACTATTCCAGAAAGCTTTGGATGTCTACCCAATGGTAAAAATAATTTCAACTCATGAAGCATTAAAGGAAGAATATTTGACATCTGAAAAAGCTACTAAGGTCACTGCTATCTGGATTAATAATTCAGATTACTGATATGAAGTTTAAAAATTTGTAATTAATTTTAGAAAAATTAAAATCATGCATTCTTAGCCATTATGGAAAGCTACACATGTCTATTTTATGCCAAAAATATTTTCAAGCCATGAAATATAACACAGAAAGCATTTGACATGCGAAAATGGACAAATGTTCAGATAGCTACTGGTACTGATGCAAGTGTCTGCTATAAACTTTGAAAATGTCCAATTAATTCCACAAAAATCAAATCCATACAAGTGATACCAATTTGGAAAGCTATGAATGTTAAATTTATGATAAAAATAGATTCAGACCAAAGCAAGCATGTTTATCTATTGAAATTCAATGGAACAGTAACTCAGGTCATGCTACATTACTGTTACTGTTCTAGAATTTCGAAAATTCATATCTCTTAGCTCAGACCTCCAAATGAGGTGCTTCTAGTTGCCACAAGTCACTGTGAATGCCTAGTTTTTTTTTTATAAAATTTTGTAGCCATTGGACTACATTTGCCCCTCAGATGACATAATTTCACAACTGACCAAATGAACAGTACTGGTATAAATCCGAAATTCTGATACCAACTTTGAAAAATTATAGAAAATTCCACAGACTTCCAAATGACTTGATCTTTATCTTCCCAAAAAGATCTAGGCAATATCTAATTGCATGCAGAATTTCAAGTTAAGAGGAGGTCATTTGGTTAGATGTTGCTACAGCTCAAGAACATGACACTTTTGGTTCCAACAAGAGGTAAATTTGGTCCAAATGAGCCATTCATTGTTCCACACCAATTTGAGCAATTTGGAAAGCATGAATATAGCATAAATAAATCTCTCATAAGGTCTGAACTCTCATGCAACTCAAATTCATCATGCCACTTCCATAAACATATATGCACAAGTGGGCTCCCAAGTGGTCAAAATGCACATTTCTATTCATTTAACTCTATTTATGATTCATATACTAACTTTATATAGTTTTACACTTGTTCAAAGTATCATGGCTCAAAAATAACATTTATATATATACTTTGACATTTTAGACCTCCTAGTACAACAAAGGATTGAATGAATCACAACAATATAGTTGATCAAGATTAAGCACATAGATATTTATGTATCTATTTTACAATATCCTTATTGATATATAAGCATAATAAAATGCATAAAAATATTAAAATTTAGCATCACTAATAATTTATTCAAAATAGTCTATGAGTTATGAAAAATATGTATCAAAGACAATATATTCATAATGAATGCAATGCTTATACCTAAGGTCATAAATGATATACCTCAATGAATATCAAATATAGTAACATAAGAGGTTCTATATTTTGATACCTTGACCTTGGTACATGAGGAATGCCTTTTTCTCACATTCCACTTGTCATTATAAAGATTAGACTTTGCAAGTTTCACTTTATATACTTGAGAGTTGGGCGGTTCCTTCTTCTTTTGATCAATTTGTCCATTCTTTTTAAAAGTATTCTGCACAGTTAAAGCACTAGAAGGATATTTTGGTACCCAATTTATCTTGGGTCCTACAAAGTTAGCTTTTTCTTTTTCATGTGCATAAGTACCTTTAGGTATCCATAAAACTTTAAAACAAGCATGTTGATTTTTCTTTAGAGCACAATTGTATGATATATGTCCATTTCTACAACAATAAAAACATTTCACAAAAGGACTAAAGACTTTTGAAATTAATTTCTTATAGGGTTTAACCTTCTTAGAGAAAACAAAACTCTTTTTGTCCAAAGCAACTTTCAAATATTCTTTTTCTTGTTTTAGAGTTGCAACTTGCTGTTTTAATAGTTCATTTTCTTTCTTTAACTTTTGAAAATCTAAGATATGATAATTTTTAATCTCTTGAAGTAAAACTTTATTTTCTGCCATAACCCTTTTTGATTCATTTTTCATAATATGAAGACTTTCTTCAAGTTTAGATTTTTTTCTACTAAGTTCCTCATATTTTGAAAACAATTCTTGAAAATCAATGAAAAGTCCATTAAGAGTTTTTCCTAATTCATCTTTACTAGAAGAAGTTTCGAATTTTACCTCATTGTCTTCGGTAGCCATAAAGCAGAGATACTCCATTTTTGCTTCTTCATCATCCTCTATATCCTCATTATCTTTCATTTGGAAGAGCTCATGTTGATCATGGATGAGCACATTAATCTTATTTTCCATAGTGTTACTAATTTCTTCATAAGTTGCTTCCAACTGATCCCATATTTCTTTAGCTGTTTCACACCTTAAGATCTTGTCAAATTCTTGCATACTCACAGCACAATAAAGAGTATTGATAGCGCGATTATTTGCTTGGATAAGCTTTATGTCATCTTCATCCCATTCACTCTGCGGTTTTTTGATTGTTTCTCCCTTATCATTCTTCTTTGTAAGAAACTTTGGGCCATCCCTAATAATTTCCCAAATTGGATAATCTTTAGATTGGATGAAGATCTTCATATTTGCCTTCCAATGGATGTAGTGATCTCCATTGAAGCAAGGAGGTCTTGTTGTAAAAGAGTCTTCAAGAAAGTAGGATCCTTCATGTTGTTAGTTCATCATTTTTTGCATAAACAAGGATCCTTTCTCTTGGCTGTAAAGCACAAATCAAGTGAGACCAGCTCTGATACCAATTAAAGAATGCACCTAGAGGGGGGTGAATAGGTGCTCTTGCAGAAAATTAAAGAATTAAAGACAATTAAATCAATTATATATAAATATCAAATGATTTCAATAAAAGACTTGATAAAGAGTACTGGTGCGGAAACCTTGTAGCCAAATTAAGATCTTGTCGACAGGATATTCTAAAAGATAACTGAAAAGTAAAGATCAATGAGATAAAACAGGACCTTGTCGACAAGGTTTTAGCACAGAAACTGAAACAGAATAAAAAGCGAAGTAATGGGAGAAAAACACCAGATATATCCTGGTTCGGTCCTCAAGACCTACGTCCAGTCCCCTTGATATATAACAAGGGATTTCCACTATAAAATCAGAACGTACACCCACAGAATATAGGTTTCCAAGCTCATCTAGAACTTTTACAATACTTGGGTTTTACACAAGCTTACCAAAAACTTTACAACACTTGGGTTTTACACAAGCTTACCCAAAAACTTACTAGATATACACCACAGAATCTAGGTTTCTAAGCTCACCTAAAATTTATACAACACTTGAGTTTTATACAAGTTTACCCAAAACTTACTTTCCCCACACCTAGGAAAGATTTACAGAATAATGATATAATAATATGTTTAAAATCCTTATCAATAAAGGATTGCAATAAGCTCACTTTCAAAAGCTCTCACAAGCTAAATTTATCCAGAAATTAAGCTAAGAAAATCTAAGATGAGGAGAACAATATAATATAACTTAGCTCCTTTTTGCTTCTGTTCTCTGGTGCTGTACGTTGCCTGGTGCGTTCTTTATGTTCTATGTTCTGTGCTACTGAAACAGACCTTTTACACATACATATAAGCAACAAAATATAGCCGTTGCTCCATCTCCCTCATTTTTTACCGTTTGAAATCAGTAGGACTTGAGTAGCAATGAGGGGCTGAACGTTTGGCATTCTTCCAGAGAAACAGAGGGGCTATGCTCGACTGGCTCAGAACTTCTTTTACCAATATTTCTTTCGGTCAGAATTTCTAGGAGAGTGGGTAATGTCCAGGAGAGTGGGTAAATATATTTCTTTTGGTCAGAATGTCCAAGAGAGTAGGTAATTTTTCTTTGGTCAGAAAGTCCAGGAGAGTGGGTAGATATATTTCTTTTGGTCAGAATGTCCAGGAGAGTAGGTATTATTTCTGCTTTCAAAGAGTTGACTCTGAAACATGGCAGAACAGCGTTTAGCTTTTCAGAGCAGCAAAAGCAGAGCTAAGGTACCTTTTCTCTTTCCACAAATTTGCTTCTGTACTCTTTATCTTTCTTGCTCTGTTTTTCTCTCTCCTTCTATGAAGCTTTCTGACTATATGTGGGATGGACTTTTGCTCTCATTTTATGGCACCAGATTTTACTGGTTTGATGAACTAGAGATTGCAAAAGAATTTGTGCGTTTTGGTTTCCCATATTCCTTCATCTCCAACAATGGTCTTTGCCTCTGTTTTTCTTTTCATCTTTCTTGCTCTTCTCTTCTCCTTTGTTAATGAACCAAACACACACCACTTAGCCCATGTCATCAGAACACACAGTAGGTGAAGAGAAAGGGTCGACTTCTCCAGCTACACTCCTTCCAGTGCCTCCCCATTTTTTCTCTTCTTCTTTTCACTTGTGTTCTCTCTTCTTTCTTTTAATTTGGCTCCGTCTTGTCTCTGTGCTTCTGCTCTCCCATCCTTGCTCAGACCTCTGATAAGGACGACGGGAAGACGCACCGCGGGAGCTTTTTGCATTGATGGGTATAGGATCCTCCAATATAATAATACAACTCTGAGACTTTAATGCTTGTATAAATTTTGACTTCAGAATTTGTTATCATCAAAATAATTAAAATCTTGGAGCTAACAATAAATACTAACCTGAAAAACTTAGTACCGACCATCTTGGGTTGGATTAAAAAAATAATAACAAAATTGGGTTAGATTGGGTTGAGTAATTGAATTGGTAATCTCAATTAATTTTATAATGCTCATTAAATAAATATGTAAATAAATGAATTTTGAAATTAAAAAAATTAAAATTTATTTTTTAACCTATTATAATTACTTTAAAAAAACTTAAGGTAATAAATTTAAAACAACTAGACATTTTTCTAGGCATATAATAAAAATGTTTATAGTGCAGACTAGATGTGCCACATGTGGTTGCAAGTTTGTAAGTGACTCAAAGCATCCAAGTTTAGCACCTCCCAGATGTAATACTCGCTAATTTGAGAACGTAAAATGATTGGGAAACAAAATAATGATAATTAAAAAATAATATAATATAATATTTAAAATAAATTAATTGAAACATGGGTTAAATTATTATTTTTTCTTAAGGGAGTAATTAGCTTGAGCTCTATGGCACACTCTTCATTTAGGTATTGGAAAGACTTGAGTTTGAATTTAAAAAGAATTTTTTGGTTTAATTTTTTTATATTTTATTATTTTATTTTGGGAGAATTACAGTTAAAGAATCAAAATTAAAAAGAATTATTCTAAAAAATTTATTATTATTTTAAAATAAATTATCACTAATTTTAAATAAAATTCATTAAATAGGTTTTTTTAAATAATTTTTTTAAATAATTATTTTTTTACTATAATTCTCCTTTTTTTTTCCACTCTAACCAAAATAACCTCATTCTTGTTGTTTATATCAAAATTTACCATTGCAAAAAATTGGATCAAGGAGACTTCAAGAAAAGCCACGTGTCCCCCAACTCTCAACTGTAGCTTCAGTTTTCCTTTTCACGTTTCCACTCTGCCTCTCCTGCGTCAAGATTTCTGATGAATGCTTTGTCCTCACTTTGGGCCTTCTTCCTCTACAGCCATTATCTCCCTTCCTGCAAGACCGTGTATCTCCACCCACCTTTCATACGCTAGGTTCTGTTATTTCCAAGCTACATGAAGCTTCCTCCATTTTCTTTTCCTCATCTTGTTCTTCGAATTTCAGCAGCAAAGACAGAGCCTCTCAAGGCTTATTCTCTCCCTCATATTTCTGTTAGTGTTCGTCTCCTTTTCAGGTTTATTTCTTTGAAAGTGCAGCACTAGTTTTGGTTGCCCAGCAGCTCTTCATTTTAGCAAAGTTAGCAAAACCTTCTCATTTTAAATTTTCCTACCATTGTCCTTTATCCTCATTGTTATTTTTGCTGTTGAATTGTGTTTTTGATTCGGTGATAACCTCTCGTATTTTCATCTCTTCTAATATTTCCCGAGCAGGGGTAGATTTCATTTATTTTACTCTTCCTAACTTTTTTTGTGCAGCTGCCACGTTGCTTTGGAATTTTCAGCAACGTGATCACTTAATCTTCCATGCACTTATGTCGATATCTCAACTTTCCTCTTTCTTTAAGGTGTGGCCTTTGCTGGGGATTCCTTTGGTGAGCTGATACATAAGGCGTGGCAGAGTGAAGTATCATTCTTGGTTGGGAAGGTTGTCTCCCGTGTTACCTTAATTCATCTTGTCTATAAGTTTGATTGGGATTTGTGTCTTGTAAGCATTAAAAGCTTGCTCGGAGACCGTTTAGAGCTAGGATTGGGAGTGGAATTATGGAATGGTAAATTGAATTAGTGAACTTGAGACAAATTGACAATTGCAAGAACAATTAAAATGGATAATAATGAACCAAATAATAATAATAATAATAATAATCTCCATGATATTGTGAATTAATATAAAGGATAAATTAAGTTAGAATAGCACTAAGAATCAAAATTAAAATAAGTAGTGGGGTTATTAATATAAATTGAAGCTCATATGGAAGAAGTGACAAGTTGAATAAGAAAGTAATTAAATTAATTAAGTCAAGTGTAGAGACGGCAACTATGGAATTTTGCAAAGATAGTAATTTATATGAATTAGTAATTAAGCATGCATAGACCAAATTATAACTTGACTTGCTAGGTGAATTATGGTTCTATTTTGGGCTTAAAGGAAAGAAAGGATTAATTGAATATTAAGGTAATTAAACTATGTCAAGAATTGTATGAAATTTAGAAAAGTTTATGAGCGTAGTATATTGCTTAAATTAGCATTTGAATAGACCATAGACCAGAGTTAAGTGAGGAAATTCTTAACTATAAAGATTTTAAGTAGTTGACTTGTAATCCAAGTCGATATCAATGCTAAGAATAGGGTTTAAGATTAGTGGTATAGTTGAAAAATGTACTTAAGAATTCAATTAAGATAAATACTATATTAGGAAACTATTTTGTAAGCTAAGTGGAAATTTAAGTGGAATAATAAACTAGGTTATAAGTACAGGAGGATTTGAACCTTACAAAGAACCAGTTAAGCTTACAAGTTTAATAGGAAAAGGAAGCATAAGATGAGTTCTTGAAATTGAATGAATTCTTGAAATCGAATGAATTCTTATGATCATATTTTAGGAAATATTTTAAATTTTCTATTTGAGAGATTTGATGATGATTCAATGATGAAGAACCAATAACTTTTTTGGTAAAAACTATAAATAAACTATGAAGTATGATATGCTTTTTATTTTTTTTTATTTTTTAAATATTTTAATTTCTTATTTGCTTTCTATGTGTCCGTTAGGATAAGTTTCCTAGGTATTATCATCTTGTATTTGAATATTTTGGATATTGAATCTTTTAGATTATGTTGTGCTAAATACAATTGTGTTATTGAATTGAATATGAAATTGTATATCGCCTGAAGTGTTATTTCAAAAATAAAAAGTGGAAATATTAAAATGTTTATCTGAATATATTTATGTAAAAATTGTTCAAATGATCTATAGCTTTGAAATGTTGAACTAGTAGTATATGTATAATTATATTACAAATCAAGTTATTTGAAAGATTTATGAGAATGAACTATATTTTTAATTATTATTCAATAGGATTGTGCAAAACATTGATTGTTAACGGTAGTTATGTTAGTCTTTGATGCACCCTTGATATTGCCACATGGTTTTTGTGATGTATCATAAAGGTATTAAGCTAAATGCTTTGATTGTTCACAAGTTGCAGGGACAGTGATAAGCAGCAAAAATGATAATAGTCCCAGTTTACAACGGTGGTAGTAGTCCCTCCTGTAATTCTTACTTATAATGCTTAGATATCAAATATGTAGTTATTTATCTTCATGGGCTTTGTGTTTATGTTAGTACTTAGAAAATTAAAATTTTATATAAGCCTTCTAATAAGAAGTTATATGAAAATGTTTTCTATAATAATATTAAATAATTTTCAAATGATAATTAATGGTTTTTTATTTATGGTATAATATTTTATACAAATGTAAGAATTAACCTTTATAATTTTGTTTACATCATTTTTATTAATCTATAGTGTGAATAAATTATTCATATAAGTAGGTATTCTCATACTATTTAATTGTGCTGATCATAACTATCATTCCATCCTAATAAGAAACTTCTTTACATAGTTTGATTTGATTCTTATTGTATGAAAATTTTCTCATGCAAACTTTACAAATCAACCAACTAAAATATAATATGTTTGTACTTGTTGTTAAATATGTTTTATGTACTTTCATTTATTCTTATTTTGATAATACTAATAAATTTTATAGCAATGTGTTTATAAAATTCTTTATCTTAAATGTTAAGACTTTATTTTATTTAAGCATGTCTTTTATTTTATTTTTTTATTTTTACTATATAATATACCAAGGAGACTATTTTTAATAGAAAAATTCTATATCTACTCATCCCTTCAATTATTATACTTTATTTTTTTACTTACTAAGTATCACAGCTCATTCTATTATTTATTTTGCAAATATTAAAATTGTGTCTTAACACTCCTCCAACTTAGCTAAGAAGTATTATTAGTAAATAGCCAACAGTCAAATTATCAAGTATTGATGGTTAGTTGTTTTTTTTATATGTATTTGTTTGTATTCTAAATTAGCTCCATAGTTTAAAGGCAGAATTCTCGTCTTAAAGGTTGAAAGTGGAGCTCTCCTTGTTATGTTGATTGATTAAATATTATAATTAAATTTGGGATGTTTAATTTACAAATGACACTCTATTAGATTTTCCATAAGTCAATCTAATTTAATATGATTATGACAATGGTAAAAATCTTGAAATTTATAGGAACAAAAGAAGTAATGGAATTATGTTCCATTTGGAATTATTTTCCATAAATTAAATCATGCATCTAGAATCACATAATGATTTGTTGTGGTTAAGCTTATGAATGCGGGTCTCCTCGTATTTCATGCTTGTCATGTTTCCGTTTTAGTGTGTGACACCAAATCTATCATTTTTTTTTCTTCACTTGTGGCTACATTTTGTAAAATTTCCACTAATCCTTAAACTTTCTCATTTTTGCTAAGTGGTCTTTCTACCATTTTGCTATTTGATCCTTTGATATTTTGAGCAATAGAGCCATGACTTTTATAGACTTCTCCTCCTTGTTTCTTCATTTTTGCCTTGAAGATGTTCATCTCTCTCACTCTTCCATTCTCCCTTTATGAAGTCATGGCCTTTTCCACTTTCAAGCTTCTTATTTACTATTAGTTCCTTAGATCATGCCAACCACATCATTGTTGAAGCTTTTGATTCCTAACCTTCCCATTTTGTTCTACTTGCTAGTTGTATCTATCACCTATGGTTTCATTTCTTTGTCAAATTGTAGCTATACCTTCATGCCAATTCTAAACACCAAGTTTTGTAATTTCCTTCTTGATTGCATTCTTTATTTTTTTCTTCTTATTGTTGCTATTTCATTTTTCTTAATGGGTCAATATGCATTAGCTTAAAATTTTGAACTTGTTTCTAATTTTAGGAAAAAAGAATGATTTTAGCAGCAACTCATTCCATTTTACATTTTTGTATCCATCTTTTGCCACCATTTTAACCATGTATTTTAGTTGAGGTAATTTCTTATGCTAGTATTCTTAGCCAAAGGATCTTGTTTTAACTTTGGGGTTTTAAGGTGTTTCTTCTCTTTGTGTAATATCTTTTTTTCTTATATTCTTTTGCAATTTTTCTATCTTTAGTTCTGTTTGGTTGTAAGTGGCTGCTTTTCATCTTGTGGTTAACCTTTAGTGGCAGGAGGCTACAAAAATTTGATTCCTTAACTTCTTTGGGCCAACCTTAACTTAAGGTGCTATATTTTCTTTAAATAAGTTTGCTTCTCATGAATGAACTGAGTTCATTTTGTAATATTAGAAAAGATGAATTATAAACTACTTTAATATACTTAATTCAAGAAATCTTGAAGATATAGCAAAGAGTAGTAATTAACTATGTAGGTTAATGTAATTATTGAAAATATATGTATATAACAATAACAACAACAACAACACTAGGGAAATAAAAAGTATGCAAAAATTTAATAAAAATGAATTTAATTCTAAACTAGAATAATGCTAGAATGGGAATTAAGTGGGAAATGAAGTAACTAGAAATAAGTAAGTAATGGATTAACTAAATTCAGATAAATTAAGTTAGCACTTGAACTAAGAACCATAATAGGTAATACATTAATTGAAAAAAGCTAGGCATTTTGGTACCTTTATGAAGAACCTAGTTAAGACTAAGAAGAAATTCATTTAAGGTAAATTTTTTTTTTAGAAAAAGCAATATTATAATAGAGTAAGTCTAAGATGAAACATAAGAAAGCTATATTCACCAATTTAAATTGAGATGAATGAAGGCACAAATTGAATTCTCAAAAATTGAGTAAACTATTATAATTGTTTTAAGAGACGTATCAAGCATTCCATCGAAAGGGTGATGGTGTTTGGTGAGGAAGCACCGCTAACCATTTGGTAAGCACTATAAATAGATTATAAAATATGATATGTTTTTAACCTTTTGTCTATTTTACTTTGTCTATTTTTTGTTTGAATTCTGCATGTTTGTAGGACGAGCATCCTAAGTAGTAAATTTCTTGTGTTTGCTATTATTATTACTTTTTTATCTTTTAGATTATGATATGTCATATTTGCTTGTGATTCTAATTGGATATGGATTGATATTGACTACATGTGCCACATTAGAAATTTGAAAAGTGATAAGTTGCTTTAATATGTTTTATGGATTTGTTTAAATGTTTTATAAGTATAAAATATCGTACAATTAGTTGTGAGATTTTGTTATAGATTGGATTATCTAAAAGATTTTAGTATGTAAATTTTACTTAGTAAATAATATTGTATATTAACATAAATAAATATATGAGGGGGGCTATGCAAAATGTTAGCTACTAAAAACAGTTGTGTTAACTCTTGGGGCATCCTGAATATCATTACATGATTTCTGTGATTGAATATTAGAATAGTATTGAGTTGAATGCTCTCTAATGGTTCATGGATTGAGTGCTTGTGTCTGAATATATAATTATCTACTCTCATGGGCTATGTGCCCATGTTTAGATGTGATTTTTTTTATTTTTGTGAACTGTGTGCCCATAGTAATATACATATTAGATTTTAGAGTTTTGCATGGATATTTTTAGTGAAATGTTTTTGTTAAATTATTTTTTATATAACTGTTATTTCTATTCAACATTGAACTTTAAAATATTTGAATGTGAATTTTGGTTCTTTAATTAGTTTATTTATTTTTCTTAAGTATCTCGTATATATTTTACATTTGATTAAACTATTATGTGTCTATCATTCCTTGCATTCTATTTTAATAATAATGTAATGGAAGAAATTCCATTAACCCAAATTCTTTAACTTTTTAATTATATTAATTATTTTATACATGTTTCTATATAAAAAAAAATTACAAATTTGAATTGTTATAAGAATTTTTTCATATGTTTCCATATATAAATTTTCTATTATTTATTATTATATTAAATCTTATTTTCATTTTGAGAAAAAAAAATCTTTGTGTTTGCTTGTTCTTTTAATTATTATACTTTATTTTCTATTCATTAAGTATCAAAACCTATTCTTTTATTTATTGTTGCAGATAGCAAAGTCATATTTAATTATTTTCCTTTAGCATAGTTGGATTGTCATTATGGTGAGTCCTATATTGTCTCACATGGGCTTGCCTCTTTTGGTATTCTTTTATATATGATATATTTTGTACTCTAGAGTAGCTTCACATAATTACAGGTAAGCTTCAAATAGCTTGTGTTATTTTGTATATGTTGTTGATAAGAGTAGAACTCTTTTGGTATTAATTGGTTTGGTTGTTTAAAGGAAATCCAAGATGTCCCAATTTCAAAGGAGTTCGATTAGATTTTCTATAAAAAGTTAAACACGACTTTTGATAAACTTTATGTAAAATGTAAACTCATTTGATGTGAGTAATGAAGATGAATGGCTTCGTGTTTTAATAATAAGATGTTATTTACTATTAATTATGATAGATGTAAAAAATGTTTTGGATAGGTGTCATGCATATGGATGCGGGGTTTTTTTTGTGTTCTGTGTTGATCATGTTTGTGTTTTTGAGGTGTGACAAGTGTAACAACAACAACAAAAAAAGAAGTTGAAAATTTTTGAAATCTTGAAATTTTTTAAATAATACCACGATTTTAGTCATTTTCATTAGAAATTATATGGAATCAAGCCTAAAGGGAAATTAGTTGGAGTTAAGACATTATGGTGTGACAACAAGTCTGGCCCAGCTTGGCCTACCCTTTATATATATAAAAAATAAGGACTTAAATGAAAAGAAATTATTTTTAAAAGATCATTTTGTAATTCTAGCAAAAAAATTTTATACATACTTTACAAATTATAAATAGTTAAGAAAGGTAAGGCCCATCTTAAATATGATTATTACATTTAGATAAAAGAAAACAAGATAAAAAAATGTGTATTTTTTTAATTTAAAAGCAAAAAACTTAAATTTAAGACAGTAAATGACATTTAAAAGAAAAATAGCTGAGCAAATTATCGTTGGCAATTTGTATTGCATATTTCTCCAAAAAATACCTAAAATAAAAAAAAAATCACTGCAATCAAACTAACAAGCTCCAAGTTATTGCATTTTGAAATTGTGACCTTTATATATGCTTTTTCTTTGTATTTCCTCATCTGACCTATGTTTTCTCATTTTCATTATATAGATCTCGTGAAAATATCAAAATAAGTAATAATACTTCTAAAGTAGTCAATTGATACAAAAGATATAAACGTTCAAAATTTTAAATTTTTTATTTTTTAGAAAAAGAGTTTGGCTTAGTTTTTGACCTAATGACCTAACCAAGCTAGCGTAGCTCGATTTTTAACTAAACCAGAGTCGCATTGGGCCTTAGGCCCTATTTTAGGCTTAGCCTTAAATTGAGTTAGATTTTAAGTCGAGGTGAAACCCAACCTGTGTACAATCATAATTTAGACACAATGAAAGAAAAGGCATTCAAATTAAATCAGTTCAATGAAATTTGGTTTTCATTACTCATTAGCTATTTCTGACTCCAATGGTTCACTGCCTTGCATCTCATGTCATCTTTCTTTTCTTTCTAATGACCAATATGTATATATAAATATCAATAAGAGGGCATCATGAGACATGGATCAATTGGCCCCACAAACCTCTCAATATTTTGTTTTAGTTAAAAAAAAAAGCCTCAAAATACTTCCATGTTTTTGGCGTATCCTAATAAAACAACTAATCATCTTTTATTTCATTCTCAAAGCATAGGTAAAATTAATAAGGCAAAGCTATAGCCTCTAATCTCTTATTTCATAAAGCAATTAAGATGACATGGTGAGTGAAAAATACATAAGTAAAAAACACAAAAACGAATTGATTTTTATACATTGATCAATAATTATTAGATTATTTATCATCACTGATGATTTATTATCTGATTCCTTAAATTATTGCATACGCTTTAAGAGGTCCTATTTTCCAAGGCCCTTAGACAATTGGAAGAAGTAGCCTATACGTAATATCCGCTCTTCTACACTATTGTATTATTTTTATTCCTCTGTTTGCTCCAATGCATGCACAACAATTCATTTTGTTTTGACACCAACTTGTGCTTCGTAGTTCATCTACTTTTATTCTTTGCCAAGTGTGAAGTCTTTCACTTAAGATTAAACTTGTTTCTAATTATCATTTAATTATATGGTGACTCACGTTTGACCCTAAAGTTTGACCTTGAAAAATTGATAATAACAAAACTTAATATTATAATAAAGTATTAAGTTATTTTAGTTTAAAATATTATAATTGGCTATATTATGTCTTAACAGTAAAATGTATTTAAGGAATGAAATCAAATCTAAAATGTATTATTCAAATTTATTTCCTTGAATGTATTAATTTCATAAGTTAAATATCACATTTATTTGAGAAGCTACAACTGTGCATAAATAAGGAAACAAGATCATATCATTCCATTTTGATATGGGAGAAGCGACATAAATAGGCTCTGAAGGCAACTAGCCATGTAGGCTTTCATGGCTAGTGTCTGCACAATCAAAGCTGCTTGTTGTCTTCTCAGTTGAACATACTTTATTTTTCCATCTCAAGTATTGCCTTCATGGATCATGAGAATCCTATTAAGAAAGAGGCAACAATCAAGATCACAAACTAAAAGATATATCTTCTAATGGCTTGTGATGCATTATTTAGCAAAGGGAAGCTTAAAAGAAGAGGAGAAATCTGCTTTCAATTAGCAAAAATAAAGGTGTTCATCATACTCTATGTTTCTACTTCAAGCCATGTAACCTGGGAAATCAGAATCAGTAAAGTGATCACAAGATTGAAGATATTCAAAGGCTACTTTCCATTAAGGAAACTGTTATAAAAATACTTCAAACATAAAAGCAGAAAATCTTTGAGGCATGAATATTGGGAAGTTATAGACAATGCTTTTTCAAGATATAACAAAGCTTACAATACTCGGATTTTTTGTTTTCTTAATGGTTCTGATATGGGAGAAGGGATATAAATAGGCTTTAAATGCAACTATCCATCCAAGCTTTCATGACTAGTATCTGCACAATGAAAGTTGCTTCTTGTGCTCTCAGCTGAACATACTCTATTTTTCCATCTCAAGTATTGCCTTCACTGATCATGAGAATTTTATCAAGAAAGAGGCAACAATTAAGATAACGAATTAGAAGATATATTTTCTAATGGCTAGTGAAGCATTATTTGGCAAAGGGAAGCTTATAAGGAAAGGAGAAATCTGCTCTCAGTTAGCAAAAATAAAGCTGCTTATCACATTCTGTGTTTTTACTTCAAGCCATGTAACTTGGGAAATCAGAACCAATAAAGCGATCACAAGATTAGATATATTCTAATGGCTATTTTCCATTAGGGAAACTGTTATAAAAATATTGCAAATAAAAAAAAAAGCTTTGAGGCATAAATAATCATTTTCTTTAAAGAATGAGTACCTATATACTAGTGAATTACAAACATTGCTTTTTTAGAATAGAATAAAGCTCACAACAATACCCGAAGTTTTCTTTTCTTAGTGGTTCTATTATGGGAGAAGGGATATAAATAAGCCTTTAACGCAACTATACATCTAAGCTTTCACAACTAGTGTTTGCACAATCAAAGTTACTTCTTGTCCTCTCGATTGAACATACTTTGTTTTTCCATCTTAAGTATTGCCTTTACTAATAATGAGAATCCTGTCAAGAAAGAGGCAACACTCAAGATCACAAACTAGAAGATATATTTTCTAACAGCTAGTGAAGCATTATTTGGCAAAGGGAAGCTTAAAAGAAATGGAGAAATCTGCTCTCGGTTAGCAAAACTGAAGCTGTTCATACTTTATGTTTCTACTTCAAGCCATATAACCTTGAAAATCAAGGTTAGTAAAGCAATCACAAGATTGGAGATATGAAACTATTATAAGAGATATAAAAAAGGCCTAAACGAGTACACACACATTATATTAAATTCATTTTGGACATATTAAATGGGCT
The DNA here is from genome assembly GCA_032878935.1 of Erythrophleum fordii. Taxonomy (NCBI): domain Eukaryota; kingdom Viridiplantae; phylum Streptophyta; class Magnoliopsida; order Fabales; family Fabaceae; genus Erythrophleum; species Erythrophleum fordii. The sequence goes on from JAVQMF010000054.1 coordinate 49,343,950, forward strand.
TTCTTTATATACCTTTAATAACTCTCTTCCTATCCAATGTGGGACTTGAAGTCACATATTATGCATATTACAAACTATATAACAAAAACTTGGAAGATGATCAGATTCTAACACGAAGAAGTAAATCAATAATAATGGCTACTTAATTGAGAAATTATCTAAATGGCTAGTTTTTGGAAGCATCTATATAAAGAAGGAAGAAGAATAGAAGCATACAAGAAAAACGCATAGAAAGAAAATCCAAATAGTGAGCACTGATCAAACCATTAGCTGTGGATTTTATTTATAGTCAAAGAAAATCTATTAGATTTTAAGGTGATTAGATGTAAGACAAGGTTTGAGTCAGGATAATCGTTGATATTATCGTTTTCTCCCTATTTCTCTTTATTTTGTCTGTGTATGATTTTCAGCCAACTATTTTAAGTTCCAAGTAATGTAACTTACATTCTTCACTATAACTTAGTTTTAAAGTTCTCACTCAAACAATTCTAAATATTTGTTTTCTCAATAAAGTTGTCAAAGCATTTATTTTTTCAAATTAGTTAGTAATTAATTTATTTTAGCACAAATACTTTTTTACTCCCTCTCTAGTTATATTTTTATCACAAGGGTTTAAATTTTTTTAATATTTAATAATCATAAAATTATTCAAAATAATATATAAAAAAACGGGAAGATTCACAAACATGAGAAAATATTATTCAGGTGTAAAATTCACAAAGGTCTGAAAAGATTTGGGAAACCAAACACTATGAAAGCATGAGTAAATCACAAATGAAAGACAGTTTGATGTTAGTGAATCAAAACCTTCAACTTTATATGCCATGCTTGCTTACAAAGTATAATATTTACTTCTTCTGTCGAGCAATTACTTCTGTGGAAGGGGATTCAGTTAGAAATAACTAAAAAAGGGGTGCTGAATTTGTTTCCGTGGTCCCTGCTTGTTTTATCCCAGGGTGTCACTTAACTGCTATCCAAATCAGTTGTGCTGTTTTTTGACTATGAGAGAGCTTACTAAAGTGAATATGCTGTTGGATTCTCGTGTCCTGTTGGCCATGAAAGTGATCCTCAATTCTCAGTGAGAAAATTCTACTTATAAAGTTGCAGCCACCAGTAAATAATACAATTGGATTTGAGATTGCCCATATACATCTGAGTTACCTGACCAAGTAGCATTGCAAATGCTGTTTAGAGGGCATTTTCTTAATTCTGTAAATTTCAATTGCTCACACCATTCAAAGAAAAGTGACCTCATCTTTCAACTGTCATGCAGAGCTGATATTCATGTCAATCAGATAACACTTAAACGCATATATTTGGCCATCTTAACATAAATTTTCACTTCTTCTCGTTACAGAAGTTTCAAATTTTAAATCTCAAAAAGCTACATAAAAACAAATCATGCGGGTGACTCTATGAATTACGAAACTTGTGGGTTGAAGCTTGAAAGAGAGTGATTAGAACTGATCAGAAAATATGCAATGTCTGCTTCTTCATTGTGCATTAGCCTCGTTCCATAGCGATCATGGATAGGGCCTAAGCTACTGGCAGATCCATCTAGACTTCTAAGGCCAAATTCGAACACGTCCTATTTGTGGTTTGTCCACTACTGCATGTCCAGGCCTCATTACCAGTTAAACATCGTCGAACGTGCTTGGCCATTACCTGATTGTCCATTGAAGCCACACAGCTCTCATGTTATTTCTTTTTTTAATTTCCCAGAAATACACCAACAGGCATCATGGTATATATAGGTAGTTATTTTAAAAAAGAAAGGTTATTAGTAGGTGTTTTGATGCTTTCGTTCCAAATCAGTGTCTACATGCACCAAATTTTCTACGAATTGATGACCACATGAATTGTATGTCGTCATTTATAAAAAATTGTTAAATTATAAATTGATCACATACTATCTTATGGAAAGTATATAGATTTATTATATAGCACATACAATGGCCAAACGAAGGAAAATATCAGGAGTAACCTTGCCTAGTTTAAATTTCTATACAATACATTGAAAATTTCCCATGTTATATGTGTTAAATGAATCCTATACAAGTTTTTTGTTTTGGCATTATGGCAAATCAATGGATTGCATAAATCAAAAGAGTGAATATAATATTTGATGTGAGATGGAGGATAGGAGTCTAGAACAAGATGGCAGCTATATATGGCAAATAAATAGCACCGCATTCACATTCACATAGCAGCGTATGCATAGTTGTGTGTTTTCATACCGTCCTCTGATCTGCAATGTTAGTTGATACCTTGTTTTACATGTGTATTCTCCACTCCTATTCTTAGCATATTTGTAATCCTTTGCTGTCCACCATTGTTTCTGCCCCCTTTTGTTTTTTCCTCATTCATACTTGTATGCATATATGTTGTGTCATTTTGGAAGCCAATTCCCCTAGAGAATACATGATAACTAATGAGCTCCATTTCAACTTGAAGGGAAGGGAAGGAAAGGGTGAATAGCATCGTGCATGAATCAATATTTGCAGTAATGGCGAGTCCTCAAACGCCAGCACCGATATGCCCTGCTCCTATGAAGGCCACCTCCAATGGTTCCTTCCAAAAGGAAAACCCCCTCGACTTCGCTCTTCCCCTCTTAATCCTCCAGATATGTCTGGTCGTCGCCTTTACCCGCTTCCTTGCCTTCATTTTACGCCCCCTCAGACAACCCCGAGTCATCGCTGAAATCATTGTAAGTTCTCCGACTCTGATCCCACGATTTTGGAGCACTCCCCTATTACTAAACCAAAATTTCTTTTCTTTCGATCCCCAATTCTTGAAATTTTATAAAATGAGTAAACCATGTCATCTTTTGGCACCAGTAGGAATGGATACCTCCAAAGTATTGAAGTGTAATTTAATTAATATTATTTATTTTGAGGTAATTTATGAAAAATGAAATGCAGGGAGGAATACTACTTGGACCATCTGCAATTGGGCGAAACAAGAAATTTCTCGACACAGTTTTCCCCAAGAAAAGTTTGACGGTTCTTGAGACACTAGCCAACGTTGGGCTTCTATTCTTCTTGTTTCTTGTGGGTCTGGAGCTCGACATGCGTTCCATACGGCGAACGGGTCATAAAGCCTTAGGCATTGCCGCTGCTGGCATATCTTTCCCTTTCGTTCTAGGCATTGGCACATCTTTTGTTCTTCGATCCACAATTTCCAAAGGCGTTGAACACACCGCCTTCCTCGTCTTCATGGGCGTTGCTCTCTCGATCACAGCATTTCCTGTGCTTGCTCGTATCCTAGCCGAGCTCAAACTCCTCACCACCGATTTGGGACGCATAGCCATGTCAGCTGCTGCTGTTAATGATGTTGTCGCTTGGATTCTTCTCGCTCTCGCCATAGCCCTCTCTGGCACCAAGACTTCCCCTCTCATTTCTCTCTGGGTTTTACTCACTGGTGTTGCTTTCATCCTCTTCTGTGTCTTAGCCATTAAACCCATTCTTACATTAATGGCTAAGCGTTCCCACGAGGGTGAGCCAGTGAAGGAGCTTTACATATGTATCACTTTGACAATAGTCTTGGCTGCTAGTTTTGTCACCGATACCATCGGCATTCATGCACTGTTTGGGGCATTTGTGATTGGCATCATTATGCCCAAAGATGGTCCTTTTGCTGGGGTTTTAATTGAGAAGATTGAGGACATCATCTCTGGCCTTTTTCTACCACTCTATTTTGTGTCTAGTGGGTTGAAAACAAACGTGGCAACCATAAGTGGAGGAACCTCTTGGGGGTTACTATTTCTCGTAATATTCACCGCTTGCTTTGGAAAGATTGTTGGCACAGTCAGTGTGGCCCTTATCTGTAAAATGCATTTTAGAGAAGCCATGGCTCTTGGATTTCTTATGAACACCAAAGGCTTGGTAGAGCTCATTGTTCTCAACATTGGCAAGGATCGCAAGGTATCCCTCAGCTTTTCTCTAAATTTGACGGTGTCATTTTTTGTCTCTCAAGTCTCCATTTATATACTCAAATATTAGAGTTAAAAAGTTAAAGAAAAACATTGACGTGAACTTAACTCAAAATTTAGTTTAAATTGAAGTTGAGTGTAATTGAAATTACGTGTATTCAAATTAAGTTGAATTAAGTAGAGTTGAATATACTTTGAGAAAGTTGTGTAAATTACAGATAAAGTTAAAGACTTTAAATAAAACTAAAATTAAAGATTTTAAGTAGAATTAAAGTTGAGTAAGTTAAGTTTAAGAGAGTACCCAAAGTTAAGCGAACTGAGCATATTTGTATGCATTTTTTATGAGGTTGAGTGTATAAATTTTTGTTTGTCTATTTCTGCTTTCTTGCAACTGATTCCAATATGTTAGCCGATAAAAAGTGAAATGTTAATGGCCTCTTTTTTTAGGGAATGTTAATTTTTTTTTTTCCACTTTGGGATCATGATTTCTTGTGTTTAAGTGAATAGTTAAATATTTCATGTTATTTAATTAAGTTATAAAACTTTTAACTATAAATTTGTTAATGAAATAGTGCACCTTAAGCCTTACTCTTTGAATTCTTCTTTTGTTTTTGTTTACTTCCATAATTTGTGATTTCAACATTTGGTATCAAAAGTTTTAAGGAATTTTTGAATGGCTATGAGTGAGAAAACCAATATAAAAAAAACTTACTACAATCCACCTTTCAGCCAATTTTTTTTTCCTATTCTGCTATGGCCTCTTCAAATTTTTATGGAGTTTTTCCACCTATTTTCAATGAATAAAATTACTAAGTATGGGCTAATAAAATAAAAACTGACGTTAGATCATTTGATCTTTGGAAGTATGTTAAAACTAGTAAAGTTGTATATCCTTTACTAGTCAACCCAATAGTAAACCAAGTCACATATCATTTGGAAGAGACATCTAAGAAGTATAGAACTTTCTCTATCATTCATTCAGTTATTAATGAAGTCATCTTATCAAAATAATGACTTGCAAAATTGCCAATAAAACGTGAGAGAAGCTAAAGGTGGAATTTCAAGAGATGATAAGACTCAACAAATATAGATTTACAATTGAAGAAGAGAGTACAAATTGCTGAGAATGAAGGAGTCTAACTAAGTGAAGGACTACATTGACAGCGTTATGACAACTGTAAGTAAGATTAGGTTGTTTGGAGAAGAAGTGGAAGAAGGAATGATTATCAAGAAAGGCATGCTAACATTTCTGAAGGGGTTTGAAGAAATATTTTTTTCCTTGGAAAACACAAGGGATATGGCATAACTCTCTATAACAGAACTTGCAAATATACTATAAGTTGTAGAGAAAAAAAAAAAGCCCTTAAAGAGGAGGTGGGTGCCAATAAAGTTATACTGGTAATGGTACAAAAGCCAAGACCATAAAATAATAGTATCTTAAAGAAGTAAAATGGTAGAAAGAATGGTACATGGAAGAGGAAGCAATAACAAAGCAATAGAAGAAAATTTAAAAAGGACAAATTTTCATTATGTCTTCATTGCCAGAAAACAAGCTATGCTGAAATCCACTTAGATCATTTGATCTTTAGAAGTATGTTAAAACTAATAAAGTTGTATATCCTTTACTAGTCAATCCAATAGTAAACCAAATCACATATCATTTGGAAGAGACATCTAAGAAGTATAGAACTTTCTCTATCATTCATTCAGTTGTTAATGAAGTCATCTTTATCAAAATAGTGACTTGCAAAATTGCCAATAAAACGTGAGAGAACCTAAAGTTGGAATTTCAAGAGATGATAAGACTCAACAAATATAGATTTACAATCTAAGAAGAGAGTACAAACTGTTGAGAATGAAGGAGTCTAACTAAGTGAAGGACTACATTGACAGCATTATGACAATTGCAAGTAAGATCAGGTTGTTTGGAGAAGAAGTGAAAGAAGGAATGATTATCGAGAAAGGCATGCTAACATTTCTGAAGAGGTTTGAAGAAATATTTTTTTCCTTGGAAAACATAAGGGATAAGGCATAACTCTCTATAACAGAACTTGCAAATATACTACAAGTTGTAGAGCAAAACAAAAAAAAAAAGCCCTTAGATAGGAGGTGGGTGCCAATAAAATTATACTGGTAGTGGTACAAAAGTCAAGACCACAAAATAATAGTATCTCAAAGAAGTAAAATGGTAGAAAGAATGGTACATGAAAGAAGAAGCAATAACAAAACAATAGAAGAAAATTTAAAAAGGACAAATTTTCATTATGTCTTCATTGCCAAAAAACAAGCTATGTTGAAAATCACTATTGGTTCAAACCTGAAGTTTAGTTTTGGTTTGGCAAGCAGTTTGGTCATATTAACAAAGTATGCAAGGTGAATCAAAAATAGCAACCTAAAACGCAACCTACAAAAGTGTTTAACAACAATGAAATTAATGAAGAGAAGTTGTTTATAGCAACTATTGTTGAAGAATATTGCAAGCCAATCTTGAATATTGATGTGTGGTTCACTGACAGTGGATACACATATCATATGTTAGCAAATTTAAACATCTTTAGGACCTTGGACAAAGCCTATTCCTCCAAAGTTAGACTTAAAAATGGTAAGCTTGTGGATGTTAAAGGAAGAAATGCTATTGTTGTTCAAACACTCACAAGTACAAGAGTCATAAAAAAATGTTTTATTTGTATCTAAGTTAAGTCAAAATCTCTTATATATCAGACAACTTGATAAGAAATTTATTCTATCATTTAAGAGTAAAATATGTAAAATATTTGATTCTACTGGCATGAAAATCTTTTCAATTAAAATAAATAACAAAAGTTTTTCTCTTGAATTAAAAGACCATAAAAGAGGAGCTTATGTTAGTGTGGAAGAAAATGGTGATATGTGGCATAGAAGACTTAGGCATACCAATTTTTCTCTACTAAAGATGCTTTAAGAGAATGAGCTAGTGTCGGACATACAATCCATAAGCGGTTTACAATAGTGTATATAAAGTATGTCAGTTGAAAAGTTGGTCAAAATGCCTTTTCCTACTAATTCAATCTAGAGAGCAATTGGCAAATCATAACTCATCCACTCATGTGTATGTGGACTAATAAACATATTGTCTATAAATGGTAGCAAATACTTCTTCTTATTTGTTGATGATTATACAAGATATTGTTAAGTTTATTTTCTCAAGTAGAAGTTTGAAACATTCATTGAATTTCAAAAGTTTAAGCCAATGATGGAGAATCAGTGCTTATTAAAGATCAAAAGTTTGAGAACTAATAATGAGACTAAGTATACTTCTAATCAATTTAAGAAGTTTCTCCAACGAGTAAGCATACATCATAACTCATTGTAATTTACTCATTTCAACAAATTGGTGTAAGTGAGAGAAAGAATATGTTTGTTATAAACATGGCTAGATGCCTTATGTTTGAAAATGACTTACCTAAAATGCTATGAACAAAGGTTATCAACATCTTTGTCTATTTACAAAACTAACTTCTAACTAAAGCCCTGAAGGAGAAGGCCCTGTGCAAAGTATGGATAGGCCAAAAGATGTCTCTAAACCACCTCAAGATGTTTAAGAGTTTTTGTTATACTTGTGTTCCTAAAACTAAAACGGACAAGTTTGAGCAAGGATTGGAAATTAGTGTTTTTGTGAGCTATGACAATGTCTTTAAAGGATACAGAATTTTTGATCTTGTCACATGATAAATTATTATAAGCAAAAGTGTGAAGTTCAATGAAATGGAACTTGGGATTGGAAAAAGATGGCTGCTACTTCTTCCAATCCAGTATCAATAACTAAAGATGTTAAAAAACCTATTGTTGGCACTTTAGGAGACAATGATTCTAGTGAAGAAAATGCAATTAAAAGAACAATATTTTTTGAAGATATCTCTATCAGTTGCAATGTTGCCTTTTTAGCACCCACAAGTATTGAAAATGCTCTAAAGTTTGCAGAATGAAAAATTGCTATAAACAAAGCGTTGAGAATGATTGAGAAAAATAATACATAGGTGCTGGTGTTAAGACCAAATAACAAGCACGTGAGTGGCATGAAATGGGTTTTCAAGCTACCATTGAATCCTAATGGATCATAAACAAGTATAAAATAAAAGCTCTTTGTGATCCTAAGTAGGTTTCGAGAGCTTGGTATGCCAAGATTGATAATTTTTTTATTAATTTGGGGTTCAAAAGAAACTGTAATGAAGCTACTTTATAAGATAAAATTCTTATTATTTCCATTTATATTGATGGTTTATTGGTAATTGAAAGTGATCTTAAATCACTTAACTTGTTTAAAAAATAAATAAAGGAAGTTTTTGAAATGAATGAGTTAGGAAGTATGTCATATTTTTTAGGTATTGAAAAGAAGCAATCTTTCTAAGATATTTTTATTTCTCAAAAGAAATATACCATGGAGGTCTTAAGAAGATTTAGTCTAGGTAAGGTTATGACCCTAAGTAGACTAGCAGTTTAAAAAAATAAATTAAGCAAAGATGATGAGCTAGGTTCGGTAAATGTTTCAGTGTATCAAATTATAATTGGGTCACTCCTTTACTTTTCTATTTCTGGAGCCAATATAAGGTATGTTATAAGTGTTTTAACAAGATTTATGAGTGCTCTTACTAAGAACCATCTGTCGGCTACCAAGCAAGTGTTGAGATATATTCAAAAATCTCTAGATTTTGGAATATATTACAAAAGATTTGTTAGTATTAATTTAATGGGATTCATTGATAGTGACTAAGTTGGCTTCCTTGATGACATGAAGGGCACTTTAGGATTTTTTTTTATTCTTGAATTCGAAAGTATGTGTTGGAGTTCCAAAAAACAAGGAATTGTCACCCAATCAACCATTGAAGGAGGGTACATAATAACTTTAACTATTGTAATCCAAGCACTTCGGTTGAAAAAAATGCTAAATGACTTGAAAATTTCTTAAAGTAGTGATACAAAGATACTATGTGACAGCAAGTCAGCAGTAGTAATGATTAATAGTCCTATATTCCATAGAAGAATGAAACACATACCAAAAAAATAATGAAAGAAAATGAAATTCAATTTCTCCATTGCAATATAGAAGATCAAGTGGCAAGTATCTTCACCCAAGATTTGTAGAATAACAAGTACAAAACTTTAAGGGAAAAACTTGGCATTAGATCCGACGTTTGCATCAAGAAATAATTTTAATTTTTTCCTTGTTTTCTTTTAAGTTGATTTTAAAATTACAAAGGAGAATATTAATGTTAAGAAATTAATAAGGAGTATTCATATGAACTTAACTCTAAAATTAGTTTTAATCAAAGTTAAGTGCAGTTAAGATTAAACGTATTCAAGTGAAGTAAAGTTAAGCGTCCTTGAAAAAAGAGTTGAGTGAATTACAAGTAAAATTGAAGACCAGAAACCCTATGTTGAGTTCAAGAGAGCACCCAAAGTTAAAGCAAATTAATTGTGCTTATGTGCACTTTTTGTTAGGTTAAGCATAGAACTTTTTGTTTTTATGTTTTTTTCTTGGTGATAGTATATCCTAATATATTAGTAGGTGAAAAACTAAATGTTAATAACATCTATTTTTAAGAAATATCATAATTTCTAATATTTGAAAAAATAATTAAGTATTTAATATTATTTAATCAAATTATAAAACTTTCTACTATAAATCTATGAATGAAATTGAACAGCTCAAGTTCTCTGCTCTTCAATTTTTTTCCTTTGTTTTTTACTTTTACAGCTTGTGTTTCTAACATTGAATCCCACCAGTGAAATAAAGCATGTATTTCTTGAAATGCAGGTACTGAATGACCAGACATTTGCAATCTGTGTACTAATGGCATTGGTCACCACCTTCATCACAACCCCAATTGTAATGGCCGTGTATAAGCCAGCTCGCAGGGGAGCACCTTACAAGCACAAAACAATTCAGCGCAAAGATCCAGATACAGAGCTCCGAGTGCTTGCTTGCTTCCACAGCACACGCAACATTCCTACTCTCATCAATCTAATAGAGGCTTCTCGTGGAACCCGAAAGCGAGGAAAGCTCTGCATATATGCAATGCACTTGATGGAACTCTCTGAGCGATCTTCAGCCATTTCAATGGTCCACAAGGCACGCAACAATGGCCTTCCTTTTTGGAACAAGATACAGGACGAAAGAGACCAAATGGTGATTCCATTTGAAGCCTACGGGCAGCTAAGTAGTGTGAATGTTCGTCCCATGACGGCCATCTCTGCACTCAACACGATCCACGAGGACATTTGTACGAGTGCTCACCACAAGCGAGCAGCTATGATCATCCTCCCATTCCACAAACACCAGCGTGTTGATGGATCCATGGAGTCACTTGGACATTCATTCCATGTAGTGAACCAACTTGTGCTTATCCATGCTCCTTGCTCTGTGGGAATTTTGGTCGATCGTGGGCTTGGAGGGACAAGCCAAGTCCATGCTAGCGATGTGTCCTATAAGGTGATGGTACCCTTCTTTGGAGGGCGCGATGACCGTGAAGCAGTAGCCTATGGGATGAGAATGGCAGAGCACCCAGGGATTTTGTTGACTGTGGTTAAGTTCGTACCTCCAACTGGCAAGACATTGACATTTGGGGCTAATTTAGTGGCCGTGACAGCAGACAAGGACAAGAAAGTCTTAAAAGAGGCTGATATTAGTACCGACTATGATAAACAGGAAGACGATCAATTGTGGTCGGAGTTCTTGAGCGCTCGAAGCTTCAACCAAGAGTCAATGGTTTATGAAGAAAGATTAGTGGAAAGCAAAGGAGATGTTATAACAGCACTAAAGGAAATGAATAAGAGCAATCTAGTGTTGGTGGGTAGGATGCCTCCAGTGGCACCACTGGGAGAGAATAGTGATTGCAAAGAGCTAGGTCCTGTTGGTAGCTACTTGGCATCTTCAGAGTTCTCCACCACTACTTCTGTAATGGTGATTCAACAATATAATCCCATCAGAGATGTTCAACCCTTGGTGATGGAGATATCGGATTACCCAGATGTTCCAGACACGCCAAGGGGTATCGTCTAGAGATTTTACAATCGTTGGAATTACTTCTGGGGTTGTCCTTTTTGTCCCATCTCAATATCTATGAGCAAATTCGGTACCATCGCATTCATCACTTTATAAGAAAATCTAATTTCAGAAGCCTTGCCAATTGATATAGCCAATTCAAAATTAAATTAGTAATCCGCGCGTTTCCTTTATGAAACATCAAGGCTATATTTGTACATTAAACAGAAGAAAAAGTGAGAAGTTAAAACAAGGCGGAGATGAGAATAACAAATTGTACATTATGAGAACATGAAAATAAATTAAAAAAAAAATTGAAAGACCAAGGAAGAAGATGACAACGATTAATGATACGGTGATTGGCATGCCAATGGTTGCATAATGGGCTTTGTCAACTTTTCCAAGGCCTGCCATTTGCAATGTGTATTGGGCTAGGCTTTATGGAAGGCTGTATAATTACTGTGTTACTCACCAAGTAGTTTGAAAGGCCATTTAGTTTATGGGATCCTTCAAAAATTCTGGTTTGATTCTGAGACTACGCAACTGTGCTGGAACATGTTTTGTGTCATTCTTCTTGGTACAAGTTTTTCAGTCTTCTTTCAAGACATTGTAATATATGACAGTAAATTATGAAACCAAAAATTCACTTGGACAGAACAATATTGTCACATTTGCAACGCAACAGGGCATAAGAACTGCATTCTTTGGTTGTAAATATACTCTTTTTTCTTTTCTTTTTTTCGGTATAGGAACAGAGTAAACATGTTATATTTTAGTATTTGTTCTCTTTTGGTCTTGGATAATTTTTTCCTGCTTTTTTTGTTGCAGCCTAAAAAGATTGCATTGTCAAATCTTTTTCATAATTAATCAATTCAACAGGAGATATTGGAGAGTGGCAAACTGAAGGAATCTTGTAAATAATTGACTGGAAGAAGAATATACTTGAGCTTTCACAAGGAAAATATGTTGCTGTTGGGAACCAGGAGAATATTTATAGTCAAGTTCCTGCCATTTACCGATACTTTCCTTGTCATTTGTCTCTTAAAGTGTATCCCAAAGTTATTTCTGTTGATACTTTCCTTGCCATTTGTCTCTTAGACCTGGTGCAGCATTGCTGTGCCTTTTTGTTCATTTTAGCTGTCTTTTCATATAGGCTAAATATTCAAAACTAATTCTGGTTTTAAATCCTAAATATGATCAAGTTTGCAGCGTTTTAATGAGGGCCAATTTTACTTGAGGAATATTATTAAAGCACTCAAATTTTTATGGCGTCTCCTTTGACTCTGAAGTCTGAATCTGTGTCAGTGGATATAGATATACTGTCTTCAAAATTAATATTGCTTCACATGTTCAACTTTAAGATCTTTTTTATTTCCAATGGGAGATGTACCCCAAAACTTAGGCTGAACATCAACCAAGAATCCCATTTCCAATGGTATGCTTAATTACCTAGGAGCTCAGCTTACAAACATTCTTTCTTTATAATTGATATTATAGATGGCTGTCCATTGTCCATATTAGGTTAATGATAGCCAAGGAAAGGCAGGATGAGTCTTGGGACTGAATTTTACAATTGGTTTTGTGCCTTCCTCTGTTTTGATATGTTGGATCCCAGTGTATCATTCTTACCAATAGTTACTGTGAAGATGCCCATGACCTACTTCAAAACCCAGTGCTGAAGAAGCTTTTGGTCAATTGCAATGATAACGTTGTTCAGCGCTTAACAAAGTTTCAGTGCTCTTAACTCTTTTTCCACTTCAAGGGATACTTTCGAAAAAAAATGATGGACTGGCTGTATGTGACTTGAATTTCTCTACGCTTTTGTATTTACAGCTTGCTGGTATTTTGCTGGACACTCAGAATCTAAAGGAATCTGCTCTATTTTCTATGACAAGGGATTCAGAGGCAGTCCAGTTGCAATTGGTTGGCTCAGCCTCGAACTACATATATACTCTATTTGATCAATGTGAGGCTCATCTTGAAATGATAACATTTCTATGTTATTATCCCAGTGCTCTTTATACGTAGTTTGATTGGGTTTTTTGTCCTTTCTTTATGATTCTGACTATGAGCCATTGAACACAACCAAAAACATAGTTTTCAAAAAAATCTTTCAAAATCTATCCTAATTTTTATGCAGGTACATTTTAATCCTTCAACATCATTGATTTATATGTCCAATATCATGTACCTACATCTCCATTTTCAAATAACATGTTATCCATTGATTGTGCCTATATCTGTTGTGTAATTTTACCATTACATAACGAAAGGAAAACTTACACTGTTGCAAACAGATCATGGAATTGCACTACTTCAGACTTCATCAGGGACATCCATCTTTTGTGATAATGCTAAAGTACACTGATATGTGTATAATAGATATTCCTTCGCCCTCTCAAGGGGCTGGTACTCAGTTTGCAGCAAAAGTAATATCAATTTTTTTCCCACATTACAAATTGAAAGTAGCTTTGGATTAATAAAATTTATAAGCATGAAATCCAACATAATTGTAGCTTATATATTCTGTTCAGAATTCTTACGTACAACAAAATTTATTTCTGAATATAATAATTGTTTTTAATCTGTGCATTGCCTTAAGGACTCAGTTTCCCGATTGACTTCTGTTCTGCTTCTGTGACACCCAGTTATTTTCTACTGAATCCTTGATTGGGTCTTCTTTTTTCATCCTATTTAAAGCTAAAACAGATAGAAGTATATGTGGCATCATTTGGTTTTGTTTGAGCAGTAACTTTGATTATTCAGTGCTTTTTTTTTTTTTTTCCTATAGTAGAAAATCTTTCGTAATTGCTGTCATTTTGCTTACTGTGGAGGATGACATAGAGTGGGCTCTGATTTTTGATAATTGATTATTAATTATAAATGAGGTGTTGCAAAGGGTGGTCAGGTTGGTTCTGATTAGTAACTATCATAGTTTATGTTTGAAATTATAAATTTCCTTTTCAGTCATGACATTTTGAGATGTTATATGGCATTTTCTTGCATGTTCATGGCCTCTCCGTATTGCTCATATATTTAAATCTACATTCCTTAGTGTGTTCCTGAAAAACAAAAGGAATGGCATGTGCGACTTTGATTTCTTTCCTCTTTGTGTTTTGTAATTTTAGTTTTATATTCTTTACTGTAACCATACAATCAAGAATGCCTGGATCTATTTGAGAAGGCTCTTATCCGTCACTTCTTCAACAATTTTTATGTATTATTCCACTTTTTCAGCATTCCAGCACTTCAAAATTGCATCTCTGCCTTTCAGAATTTGATTTCATGGGATTCAAATTCAGTGTTACGGTGGCAGAGATTTGGCAGCAAGGGCTACGCTTGCATATGGCCATCGGTATTTTTTATCAATCTGCCTACACACACAAACACATGAGATGCTGTTCACTTAATTACTTGTAGCATTGAGTGAATATTGTGATTATTTTTTCCTGTCATGCTGGGTACTTAATTTCCCCATCAGCCTTGGTTTTGTTTTGTTTTCCTTCATAGTAACTTTTTGAGCATTTTTTGTTTTCACCCCTAGATTTCTTAAACAACCTAAGTAAAAGGTATGACAGTTGGATGTCACTGGAGACGCACAAGGGTTTGAGGTTTTAAGGAAATTCAAAAAGTGTAACTCGAAAACACATTAAAGAAAATAAACAGACTCCAGTGTTATGTTAAGGTAACTTGATAATATTATTTTGTAAAAATGGCTGAAAGAAATCGTATTATGCTAAGTTGGAAACTCTTTGGTCTTATACTGATAAATAGGACGAATAAGAACATAAAGGATACACAGTATTTGTAATCTTCTTCTTCATCTCATATGCAAGAAACCAATCAGCAGCCTTAGATAGGATTATAGACGTCTTTGGGAAGCATTTGGCTTAGATTGGCAACCCTTTGTTGAGTGAAAAGAAAAATGACATTTTGGTGTATAGTGTACATTGCGGGCTTAGCTTCCTGATGCTTTATTTTTAAGAAGTAATAACCACTTCTGTGCTATGGTTTATATTTTTTCGTATTTTTTATAACCTTCATGACCACTTATTTTGATATGAAACACAAATATTGGTTTGTACTTCTTTCAATGTTAAGTTAATATTGATTAAAAGTGTTTTTTGTACTCATCTTTTATTGTTGTCGTATTTCTTAATATCTTTTTTTTTTTTAATATAGCTTTTCTATGTAATGCTCTGTATCGTTGGAACATGTATGATTTATTGTTTAGTGTCGTGTATATGATGTTCTGGGTAGATTATTCAATAGATTTGTGATGGAACTAATGGCACCAATCATATAAAAATAAGAGTGTGAATGTTCCATCCCAATTAGAAATCTGTAGTTATTATTTCTTAAAACAGATACTTTAGATAAACATGCCATGTTTAGTTTCTCTGTGTAAACATTATACGAACACAGACTTTAGATAACCAACGTTGTTTAATTATTCAATATTTAGTCATTTAGTTTCCGTTATCCACTCCTTGAAAATCACATAATCACATTCTTTTTCTTTTATATTAATATTATTTCCAGTCCTTGGTAATATTTGGGATTCCCCCCCCCCCCCCCCTTCTCTTCCCCCGGGGGTTTGGTGTTTAAGATTTTTGGGATTTCCTACAAGATTCACCCCGATGCATATCATAGACTGCTTTTTGTCTTACATGAATCATAGTATTGTATATAAACTATTTCTCCCAATCAACTTCCCTTCATGAGTTACATCCTTTGATTTCTTTTTCCAGAAGTTTTAAAAATTACTATCTGTATGGAAAATTTTACTTCTTAATGTGTTCAATCAGGTGTAAGACACCTTGACATCATCAAAAGAGCTCATTGACCTTTTAAAGAATGTGGATACCCTTTTCCATGCCAGACAGGCTGGATCAAGCAAATCAATGCTGAGTAATTTATACAGATATGTTCCTGTTATACCCGAACAGTTGCAGGCAAGTCATTTCCTCTCTCTGGCTTAAGGTCTTTTAATATCATTTATCTTTCAATTTGATGATGAAGTCATGTATTGTGAATGTCTACTCTTGACATGAAGACGGATGCAGACGCTGTAATGGATGTTGTACAGTTTCTAGGTTGGTTAGAATCTCCATGTTCTCA
Source organism: Erythrophleum fordii (assembly GCA_032878935.1). Classification (NCBI taxonomy): domain Eukaryota; kingdom Viridiplantae; phylum Streptophyta; class Magnoliopsida; order Fabales; family Fabaceae; genus Erythrophleum; species Erythrophleum fordii. Next base: position 49,360,023 of record JAVQMF010000054.1, read on the forward strand.
AGTAGAGGGTGGTGATCTTGATATGTACAGAGATGTTGCACATATAAAACTACTGGAGCAAGTTTATTGTAACTATGTCTTCCTGACTACCTCCTCTTTCAAAATTTAGTGTAGATAGAGCAGCTTATTTACACAAACAATATATATGTATTATGTGTGGGAGTCATTATGGGGTCCCAAATGTTAGGTGTTTCTTCTTGCTAAATAATGTTTGTGGAATAATGAACGGAGTTATTAGGCTGTGTAGTTGATTCTTTTCATTAAGAACTGACATAAGGGAATCAGAGTTGTTGGACCCTATATCCATTAGTATGACAATTATTTCTTGGTGTGAAATATTTGTTCAAATGTTACGTGTTTATTCTTGCACATAACACTGCATAAAGTCAGCAAAATAGTTTCCGGTTCTTGCAATGGTTTATTATCAGAAGATATCCTATAAGGCCTCAGACCGCAGCTTTACGTTATTTATCACAGGGGTCATAAACCACAAATATACAATTAAGTTGAAAAATCAACAGAGAAAATTACAAGGAAATAAAAGCAAAGATAGCTATAAATTAGAGTGAGCAAACCATACTCTTCAAAAGTTAAATGCAGAGGTTCTGTCAGCTATAATTTAAAGAAAACTTACAAGGGTTTGAGGCTTTAAACTAACTCAGTAAGTGTAACTGGAAATTACAATATTGGGTTATATGTTAAGGTAAGTTGATTGTTGATAATAATAATTTGAAAAAATGGCTGAAAGAAATTTTATTAAGGTTAGTTGAAAACTCTCTGGTTCTGAACTGATAAATAAGAGGAATAAGAAAAAAAAAAAAAAAGAGAACATGTAAATAGAAATCATCTTTCTATTTCTTTTCATTTTATTATAATATTAATTTTCACGGGCAGGTGCTTACATTTGACTTTTTATATTCCATTATTGGGACTTACTTAAAGGCAATTTTGAACTATGGAAACCCGGGGGTGGGCGCAATTCACCAAATCCAGTGTCAAAGGATGTTAACGGGGACATAAATGACAGGCTTATTTTCTACATATTCTGTCCCATATATTTTCATCTGTCACTTACGCAAGCTTATTTTTTATTATTTTTTTCCCTTTGTTTTCAACTGATTTCTTAAAACCAATATCTAAATTAATTTTGTCCCATGCCGGGCGCTGCACGAGTTCTATACTAGTTTTATATCAAGAGAACATGAAAATAAATTTAAAAAGAAATGAAAGAACATGGAAATCTGCGTTTGACAAATATTTTTTTTGTATTGATTTATTATCACAATTACTATTTATATAATTTTTAAATAATTAAAAGTTTTATGATAATATATATTCTGATTTAATATCTATTTTATTATATAAGTAAAAAAAAACATTTAAGTTAATTGATTATTAAAATTTTTTTTCGTAGTAGTTTATTATCACAAACAATACTATAATAATCTTTAAAGGATTAAATAGGTTTTGCAATAATGCATATTTTGATTTAATTCTTGTTATATAAATAAGGTTCAAAAAAAGTATTTTATTTAATTGAATAACTGAAATATTTTTTAAATATTAATTTATTATCAGAAATAATATTAAATGTAATTTTTAAAGGACTAAAACAATTTAAAAAAACTAACTAACTTACGGATTACAATTTTTCTTCACCGTATTCATGGCTTTGGATGGAATCCGAAAGCTTTTAGGTTAAACATTAGCAAAGGGAAGTCAGAATATGGGGCCTGCACTTGTAAGTTTGAAAGAGAAAAGCCCAGAAAGCCCAGAAGGCGCTAGAAGCATAAGGAGTAAAAAAGACTAACGATACGATAAGCATTCTTCAAAAGTGATGGCAGGAGCAGCCCCATTTGCGTGTTGGACCCAGAATCAGTACTTCTTCTCATAGTCATAGCCCTCAATTTCAACGTCTTCATCTGCAACCTTGCAGTCACACAGCTGGAGGCCTGGTATCTTCCTTTGATCCCTCATCTCCGCTACTTCTAGGTTTGAATTACTTGAGGGACAGATTGTATCAGACGCATCTTACGCAGCATCAGCACTTGTACGCTTGGGTTGTTTCTTCCCACTCCAAGCCATCCACTTTTACTCCTGTTGACGCTAATCGACCCGATTTACATAGTGGTGGTGGTGCCGGCAACGGATTTGGTGACAAAAGTGATAGTAACGGAGGAGGAAGTGATCGTAACAAGGGTGAGCGAGAATTGGACGGAGACAAAAAGATGGCTATGTCAATGTCTCAGAAATTTACTTTAGGGTACGCTGCGCTGCTTGGAGGTAATGCCTAAAACTTAAGCCACTTCATAGTCTTACTCTGTAATGAACGATTGTAATTTTTGGGTTTCATTTCTGTTAATAAACCAGAGACTTAATTTTTGTCTTTGAGGTATGTCAAATTTGGAAATGAAAGAAATGAATTGGGTAAATACGTTATCTGTTTAGCATTTTCCTGATACCACTTGAGTTCAATTAAAAGCATGTTGGACAGCAGGTGATTAAAAACTTCAACGGACTAGGTTGATACCTTTGTCTGATATCTTGGGGTTCGCAATAGTGTCAATCGGCTTCCTTTTAATCTCAGAACTTTTAAGTTTCATCTCTAACAGCTAGTTTGCACGATTTGCAAGATCCTAGACAGCTTATGCATTAGGTACATTGTCATTTTAGAGTCTGACATATATGTAGGCTCTTAACAACATAGTATGGCTATTAGATTAGATTAGACTATGATTATGTGTTCCTCCCACCAGTGATGACATATCTGCTTGTTGATGTTGGTTTTTGGCAGTGGGTGGTGTAATGGGCTATTTGAAAAGTGGCAGCCAGAAGTCACTGTTGGCAGGAGGATTATCTGCCTCTCTGCTGTATTATGTTTATACCGAGCTGCCTGTAAGACCTGTTTTTGCATCATCTGTGGGTCTTGGTAAGTGATCAGTTGTGTGAGACGTCTACCCTGCATATGCTGTTGAAATGTTAGTTAAGGTTCATGCTAAGAATCTGTCTTATCTGTTAACATATTTGATTGCAGTTCCATTAGTGCTTTATGTATAAATATAAAACAAAAAATTTTGTTAAGAAGGATGCATTACTACGCTTTAAATAAGTTTAGGAGTTAATTATTTTTTAACCATGCCTATATATTGAGAAATTTCCATATGTTTAAGCTTTGGAGCTCCTTTGATGGGGCATTTTCTCATACGTATATACCTAGGTTGCTTTGGTTATGCCTTGCCATTCGATGATGATGGCTGTGGTAACAATTACTGTCATGGATAAATGAGGCTTAGAGCCCTATAAATACAAGTTTGACATGTACAGAGTTGAAGCTCCTAAGTTAGAATTTATAAAAGTGCTTAGACAGATAAGTTTCCATCATAGATCAGTATGAGATATCATATAAAATATTTATTTGCTAGTAAATGCTCGTCATGATAAAATTTTTCCATAAGAATATGCAAGCTAGTTGCAAATTGCCTGGAGTCATCTGCAATTGATAATTTTTTAGTAGAGGAGTGCTTCTTATATAGTAATTGCCGATGACACTATTTTATATGCAAACTTAAACTGTTATGTATGCTCTGCATTCATGTCTCAATTCTCCTGATATCCAGGGATCTCTGGTGCACTTCTCGGGGTGATGGGTTCACGTTTCAAGAGAACAGGGAAAGTTTTTCCAGCAGGCGTTGTGTCACTTGTGTCGCTTGTGATGACTGGTGGATACTTGCACGGAATTTTGCGTTGTGTGCCCTAGAAATATTAATATTGAAGGATAGGATATCTTGTAAATTTTGGTGAAGATCCATATCTGCTCATAAACTGTGTTTTGCCATATGGACGTTTTGTTGTACAATGAAGATGGCCTGTTTGAGCCCCCTCTGGGCCTTTGGTTGAGCATATTACTATTTTCTCCTTTCGGGCATGTCAAGTCACTAATTTCTTGTATAGATCTAGATTCTTAAAATATAGCAGGAGAAAGAATACTACTCTTAAATGCATTCGGTACGATGTTGAATAAATGAATATATCTTTAAAATTTTATTTTTGGCATTGTTAAGCATGTTATGCATGTTTTAAACGATACTTAACTATTGTATTTGTACCACAAATATCATATATCTATCTTACATGTTAAAATGGCAGTGCTGGCTGAGTTCACTAACAAGTGCTTTCTATGATTAACTCGTTCCTGTTTTAGGAAAGAATAGGCAGGAAGATGAAACTGATGCGTCATAAGAACAGATGTCGAAATAATATCAACGCAATAGTTGACTAACTGTGCATACACAGTATAAGGTGAAATGTAACAATTTAAGGAGCAATAAGGCTACGTTTTTAGTCTAGAGGTGAAGGACAGATATGCAAGTCTCAAGGTCACCCTTTGTGTGTGTGTGTGTTTAATTTAATTCTGATTGTGTCCGTAGCATTACTCAGAAGAATTTAAAACGTAAGTGCAACGCCAACAAGCATATAAACTAGTGAGAGACCTAATCAAACATGTCAGATAGGAAATATCTGTCTTGTGTGTTCTTAAGAAACTGCTAAAGTGACTGTCTGCGAGCTATTGGAAATTCTGAAGAGAGATATTTGACAAAAAAAAAAGCCACAAATTATTTAAATTATTATTACATTCAAATAACAGAAAACACATAGTGATCATTTGAGAGATTGTCATCTAAATTGTGTTGAGTGATGGGAAGATTACTACCTTGCAACCTGCAAATGGAACTTTTTTGTGCATGAAATGGCTGAGGTGAAGCAATATTATAAGTGCTTCCTTGTCGGGAGGATGGCGTTGTGGGAATGAACGATTGCGTCCCATCAAACCCATTACTGGAGGCTTGCGATATGCAGTTGCTAACATGACATGGCCAGCTTGTTATCCCAGATATTTAATACCTTCCCAAGCAAGCTTGTTATTTCTATTCTCAATAAAAGTTGGCAATATGCAGTTGCTAATCTTTTACTTTTGATGTTAACTTTATTTTTCCCTAATATAGGAAAAAAAATAAAGTAATTTTAAATTAATCTCAATTTTAAAGAATAAGTACTATTTCATTTAGTTTTTTAATCTAACAATTAAGAATGGGCAAAATATCTAATCTTATGGATACTAATAAAATTTAAACATTTAAATTTAGGTATAGGGATGAAAAATTAGTTGAGTCTGAGTATGATTTTATTTATTTATTTATTTTAATTATCTGTAAGGGTAATCTGCGTTTTATGGTGCGATACGCTGTACTCTTGCCTAACATTAACGAAATGAATCTTTGCTTTGTTCCAGAGAGTTACTTATCTATGTTGCCTGTTTTTGAACAGACTCATGTTTCATTAAAAATTTAAAATGAAAGTCATTGAGACATTTTGTGCCAAAAATGGAAAAACATTTGGACATAACTTGAATCATGATAAACAGATACTGTATAATGAGAGAAATTACAATAAAGAGGCTCGTATTCTTTTCAGTAGTACAGATAGCCATGTAAATAATTATAGATTTTCAAAGAATACAGAGCCTAGATTTGTTAAAAAGATAAAGATATGTCTATACACAAACCCCCCACTCTGGTATCTACCTATCTCAGTCACAGCCATGAAAAATCGACAAATAATGAATTCCCCGTAGCTATTAATGCACAAATTATGATTGCTGCAAAGATAACTAACAAAGTGGCAGATCGTCCCCAAAGAGATAGAGAAGCCTTTCCACAGCCCAACTAGGGTGAGAGGGTAGCATACAGCTAGAGCTTTCTGAATCAGATGAGCAATAGGAAGTGAGCAAAGGGGCTCTGCAGAGTGGGCAAGTGGGGTTGTGATTGTCATGATCATGATCCAACCATCTGTCTATGCATTCTCTGTGGAATACATGGTCACAATTTATGAGCTCTCTAACCTCATCCTCCATTGTTAACTGGTTCAAGCACACAGCACATGTGTCCTGTGTTTCTGGCACTCTTTCCACCATTTCACCAAAGGTCCTCAATGTCAGAGTACTGTCTCTCATCATCTGGGAACACACCCATGAAGAAGAAGATAAAGAGTGTTCTGTTGGGGCCTGAGAAGAGTGGCTCCTCCTATCTTTGATAACTTTGGAAACCCAGCAAAACACCCATCTCAACACTGCAATTATTAAAGCTGCCTCATATATTGCTTGACCTATTGTCAAACCTGAGATTGACTCCTCAACACAGAAACCCATTAAAATTAAAAGTGGGCAAACACTGAAGCTATCAACAATTGAGAAATTGACAGAGAAGAAGGGGAAAGGGGGAAGTTCAAAGGAGCTCCATGGCTTCTTTATAAAGCCGAGGGATGACGATGGTGGTGGTGGAAGGTAGCTATCTTGCTTCTTTTTCTCTTCTGTCTTTTACTTTCATTCTCTGCTGCTTTTCCTTTTTCCTTATTCTTTTTCAAATTATTTGTTTGTCCACCGTCCTTTTGTGATTAGGAATAAAAGGTCACATCACACCGACTAGTTATTGAGACTCTTCCGCGTGTATGCATCAATCAAAAGGTTTATTAAAGCCAATACATACTGTTGGATCTTGATCATGGATCTTCAGATTCTATTGCGCTTCTCTCTAGCCGATCGTTTACATCAGCAAATAAATCCGAGGCCACCCGCAGGCCACTTGGACTTTACGATGGAACCCTCATCATTCTTACTTTATTAAACTACATTTGGTGCGATTGTGATTCATTTGCCAAAGTAATGAGATTTGTTAGGTGGAAAAAAAAAAAAAAGGAGGTTCAAGTCCATCCCACTCCCTTATGCTAGTAATCCAGGTCAGCTTGCTTTTTCATAAATTTACGAAAACGTCAGAATGACCCCATTGCATGTGTTAATTCCTGCTATCCTAGTCAGATCCAACATAAGCTTACAGGGTCATTTCCATAAGTTGGTCATTTTGCACGATGAACGTAACAAAAGGAAGGCAGCGCTGATGGGTGGTGGGGCGAACATGACAAAGAAAAAGTAGCAGTCAACTATAACACAATGCTTGCACTGAAAAGGAGCAAAATAAGAACAGTGAAAAAAGAAGAAGACAAATAGCAAAAAGCCACAACTTTGCATAGACTAATGAATGCTCTTATGCCATACATCAAGCGTATTGTATATTGGTGCGCATCTCTCATGATATTATCTCCCTGTTCTTCGTTACATACCAGAGCATGTCATTGCAGAAAGAAATGACATGAACTCCTGTTGCATAATATAGAAGCATAAATTTGTGTTTGTGCTAACAGAGAGCTTTTAGACACTGGTCTTCTTGAGCACCAGAGAGTAGATTACACATGTAAGTAATATACTATTCAAATTCTTTGATCCATTGCCCTGCCTCCTTCCATCTTCTTTCGCACCTTGTATTGCAAGGTAGCAGGAGCGCAATCTAAAGGCGTCTCTCCTGATTAAGATGCATTCAGTTAGGATTTGAAACCAAAAAGGTTGCTGCCAATTTTCTTTGTATTAGTTCCCTCTTTGCACTGTATAAGAACAACAGAAACAAAATTGAAAATGACCGAAATCGAGGAAGAGTAAGTATTAATTACCTTGAGCATTCTTGTACTCTAGGCTTGCCCCCCAGTCCATGAGAATGAAAACTACATCAGGTTGATTGAAGACTGCAGCCTATAGAGTATTGAAATAGGTAAAATACATATATAATTAAGAAACACGAAATTAGGGGGGAGGGGTGCACCCGGGGGGAGCGTGCGAAGGGTACCAAATGCAACAAAGACAATCCTTGCTTGTCCCTGTAGTTTGCATCCGCGCCCCGCACATTTTAGAAACTGTGAATACCTTTTTCAATAAATATAGTAAAAAGTTAAGTTCCTCATTCTTTCGTTCTTTTTTCTTTTTGGTGAAGGGTGGGATAATAAAAACCTCATTCAAAAGTTTCTTGACAGCAGCATAATCACCGTTTTTCATCGCTTCTCTTAAACCCTGAGAGCATCACATGCAATTTAATAAACAAGTTTCAGCAGCTAAGATTTTTTGCACAATGGGATCTCCAAGAATGCTTAAATCTAAATGGTTAAAAAATTTACCTCTCCATTAGCTTCATAATCTATCTGGGGTCTGTTAGAGGCACCGTTGATTGCATGACCAAAATTAAAAGCAGAACTGTAATTATTGCAAAATCAACTATTAGACAATTGGGTAATGAGTTTGCAATAAAAAGTTTACGAGCTTAGATATAATGAGAAATGAGAAACCATAATTGCTTTATGCCTTTATCAATTTACAGTGTTCTAAAGAAATTCCAATATACTAAACCAGATTAATTTTCAGATGCAGTGTTCACTTCATTTCACTTGTTCACCTGGAAAGATAAAGGAAATAAAAATCAAATAACAGAGCTGCATTAGGCTGGAGCATAATTCCGGAATTTTTAGCCAGAGATCCCCTCTTATCTTTTTAGGGATAGGCTTGTTTTCTTACCATCTTTACGGGTTTCAGCTCACAGGTTTTTCAATGGTGTTTCTTTATCTGATATGTACAGCGAACCTGCTGCTCTTTTGAGCTTATGTACTTTCACCTTTTGTTTTCTGTCCTGACTGAAACTACTTGCTAAAACTGGTTCAAAACAAACATATAGCGAGAAAAAACAAAATTAAATAACCAGTTCCTACCTAAACTCGGTATTTGATGTGGAACTTCTATTTTTTTAAGCAGTATCTGACTTCTTCAGTTTAGGATTTGATGGACCTGAAATGATTGTAGTGGGTTTCTTCTGTCACAAAGGAGGATAAAGAAAGAGCCTAAGCATGAGGATTGCACCAGACAAAGTATCTGCTGATAATTTGAATCAATACCTGCTGGAGAAGTGCATCTGAGGATGAGGCTGGAGCTTCACAAATGCAAAGAGGCATTCCACACTTACACTCTTTAATGTCTGGCGCAGGTTTATTCTCTGCAGTTGGTGTACTCTTTGAATATACATTTGCAACAATGTCTAGTTTAGAAACTGAACCTGTTAAACTGTTTTATTCCATCTGCAGAAGCCTGAGGAACATCCTTCCCAGATCTGTGCCAAATAAAAAATGTAATATATGTATATATTTGTCCAAAATTTGATGTTCTACCAAAGCAAGACAAAGAAACAAATCTAGAAAGTTTCAGCTACTCATATAAAAATCCAATTAAAAAAAGAATCTTCTAGCACATTTTAACATATTTTTTAGTATGAACAACTTAATATCTACTTTAGCACGCAATTCTAATTCAACAAATATAACAGATACGAAGTTCAGAAGGAATTTACCGATAATTGTTGAAACAATCGGCACATACTCTGACATTTGAGTAAATACCAAATTGTGGTAAAGCCCACATAGGAAAAACATTGCTCGACGTAATTCACATGTAGATAAACTTCTCTTAATATTTTAACCAAATGAAAAAGAGAAAAAAGAAAAAGAAAAACACCATACCATTTGATTTGATGAATGTTCATGACACAGGGTTCTCCCACAGGATCTACAGTGATGCTACAAGCAGATCACACAGGGGTTTGAAGTCAATTGGGAAAAAAATTTCGCGTGAACTGAATATCACATGAAACGTCTTGCGCAAATAAAACTGATATTAGAATAGTACAACCCACATACACACACATTCCACAGTCTTTAGGGAAGCTCACCAAAATTTGAAAGGAACACTGTGCCAGAATCTTTTATTCACAGATATTTGGACTAAATGTTATGTACCATAACCAATTCAATGCTAAACCTAAACAGTTAATTTGGTATGAGAAACTTAAGGCTCAAATTTTGTATCAGTCATTAAGTATTTTTGGTATAGGAAGTCGTTGCTATATTTTTTACCAACTAATAATTTTTGTATTTCCTGGAAAGAAAAGTACTGACAGACCAACTTTAATGTACGTACAACACTTTTTGCTCCTGAAGTTTCTTAAGTATACTGCCAACCTGCCATAAACTGTGTAACGGGTGGAGCCTCTGCAATACTGGGCACTAAACGATCTAAACGGCCAATCGGCCATCTTGGGGTCAGTACAAATATCCATGCTGAGTTAAGTGGTATTCGTTATGGCCTTCTGATAGCTTTGAACCTAAATGCCTCCAAACGTCATTTGTGATTCTGACTCCCTGGAAGCTATCCACTTGGTTCTGAATGGAGAAATAAGAACGCATAAGTATGGCGTTTTATTCAAGAAATCAGGAAAATGTCTCAACGTTTTAACCATCTCTCTCTTACTCTAAAGCATACTCTCCACGAAGCTAACCAGCGTGCTGACTCCTTAGCCAAGGCTGGAGCTACTAGTGCCGTGGAGCTTTGTCTTCTAAATCACCCCCTCCCCTTATTTCCTTCATCTCCCTCTCCTAAACGAAATCTAGACATTAACGTATTATATTGGTGTCAAGTCATCAGCGTCTAAGTCAGTTAAGCATTATCATAGCATTGGATAATTAACATGGGCATAATGGAACTGAGGAGATGGACTCATGGAGCCAAAAGATCCACCCATTAGCAGCTAGAGTTAAGAGTCGATAGAAACGTATGCTATTCTATTTAGATACAATCATGCCATTAACAAAACAACCATGGAATCACATTCGTTCCTGAAGATCTCAAATTGCTAAAGGCAAAGCTAAGTGTTGAATGAACTTTATGTAAGCTAAAGAAGGCACAGAGCATGTAGGACAGTAATGGGAAACGAAAAATTCATGTAATAACAACTAGAAAGCAGAGTCAGAAAGCCAAGGACTAATGATCCGACCCAAATCTTCATTGTTTTAAAACGTAAAGATTTAGGTATTAGGTAGCTAGGTATAAAACAATTATGATCAACAGCCTGAAGTTTTTTAATTGGGGATTGGGTTGGGCGAAAGGAGGGAGGTACAGTACCCGTCTCCTGAAGGTGGTTAAACTGCAATGGCAGGCTTCACATGGGGCTGATTCTTGGAAAGTAGGAGGTTCCATTTTCATTATCTTATCTTCGCCAAATGGGTTTATCTTTCTTACTTTCGGCCTAAAATTTTGCAATCTTCATGTCTGCTAATCAACAAATCGAAGAATCAATTGATCTTTCCAATGGAGAAGTATCAATTTCCAGCGGTACATGATATCAGAAGTTATAAATTAAAAAAGTGTTTGAAGCTGTGCCTGTGCAAAATTGCATAATAATTTAAACCCTCCAAAATACAGATGGGCTGAAAAAAAAAAGAGAAAATAAGATTATACTGTAAAATTTATAATAAAGGTATTAAAAATTAAAATTATTTTTAAAGATTATAATTATTATTAAATTTTAAAAAAATTATTATTTAATTTAAAAATTATTAGTAAGTTTAATTTTTTTAATTTAATAATGATTTTTTAATTTAATAATAATTTTTTGTAAATTTAATAATACATTTCTTAAAATTTAATAATAATTATAATTCTTAAAAATAATTATAATTTTTGAAATTCTTTATTATAAATTTTACATTGAATCTTGAATATAATTTTCCTCAAGGAGAACGGGAAACTTGGTAGGGACATATTGGTAGTCCTGGTGTACATTATGAGGCTGACATGTCGGTGTCCGACGTGGAATTTAATGCGGATGCAACAAAAGTATAAAAGAATGCTCGTTTGACACACATGATTAAAAAAAAAAAAGGATGTTTGGAGGAAAAAATAATTTTAATTATATAAATAAAATTTGTACATTTATTTAAAAAAATTAATAAACATAAATATTATTAACTAATAATTATAAAAATATAATAAATATTACATATAATTGATAAAAAAGAATTATCTTTTTATTAATAAGACCAAATAGTCAGAAGTTACGATCTTTTTAAATTTTTTTTCTCCAATGTCACATGTTCAAATAGAATTTATTACTGAAGCAGATATTATATATTTTATGTTTTTTTCTTTTTTTAAAATTAATAAAAAAATTGAAATAAAAAAATTGAGGGATTCAAACTCAAGGTTGATGACTAAAATACTTATGAAGTGTTCCTTTTCTTAAAAAACAAAAAAAATACAAGATGTTGAAAATTAATTAAAATAAAAAAAGAAAAAAATTAAATTCATTTAATTGAGTCTTTTTTATTGCAAAAAAATTTTATTTAAACCAAATAGATATGTAAAAAATAAAGTGTTTTTAAATTTTGTTAGTAAATTACACTCATTTCTCTTAAAATTTGGTTAAATTACACAAAATATTTCTCTTATTTAAAAAAATTATACTCAATTATTATAACATTTTAATTTATATTGTAGAAACGTCTCCTTTTATTTATTTATTTATCAAAAAAGTTAGTTTTTTGCATAATATGAGAGTGATTTTATTTTTCATATGAAAATAAAGGTAGCTAAGATAGTGTTAAATTTCAAGTGAAATTGTAATTTTAATTTGGACTTGATCAAATACAGCTAAATAATTTTATTTTATTTTCTAAGAACACATATTTTATAAAAAGTTAAATTCATTAATAGAAAACAATAGATAAGTCAAGTATAATTTTTAAAACAAAAAGAATATAAGATGTAATTTAAGTAATCTCATGGTTAGTGTAATTTATTTTTTTTAAATTACAATTTGACTTTATTTTTTTAATTTTTTTTAATCTTTGTTAACACCATCATATTTGTCTTCCAGACTTATATGTTACATCAGCATTTAATAAAAGTAAATTATGTTAATATCTTTTTAAGTGTGATTACATTATACTCAATATTTTTCTTATTTTAAAAGTTACATCAAGTTACTTTAATATTTCAATACATGTAAAAATTTCTTTTTCGCCATGTGCCTTCTTCCTTTTTTTTCTCATTTTTTATTTATTTATTTTTATCTTTTTTCCCTTGTGTTTTGTGCTTATGCAAGAGACCCACAGTCTAATTAATATTAAAAAAAGTACACTTCAAGACTATAAAATGAAAAATATTTATTATAAAAAGATGTTGAATTTTGAAATTATTTCTTGAACAATGAACAAAAATAAGAAAAAAATTGGGTAAGCAACAAAAAAAAGACTTATGGATTTTATAATATAAAATATAATTTTTTTTTTCTTATAGTTGAAATATTTTGTCTTTTAGACTTTTAAAATAATTTCAAATTTTAAAAATTCTTCATAATAAACATTTCTACTTAGCTTGAAGTGTAAATTCCCTAATATTAAACTCTCACAAAGTAGAGATTTAATTGTCCTGACCTGAGATTTGGAATACAATCAACACAAAATATGAGATAATCTCATGACCTAAGCCTATCAACTCATACATATTCTTACTCATGCATAAGATTCTCTCACTATAAACAATATTATGGAATTAATTCAATTTTAATTACATAGAAATATTGCAGAATGTCTTTTGTAAATAAAACATAAAAAAGTATCTACAATAGTCTTACATTCACATATCAATAAGAGAGATTCGCTTCCATCTCTCAATTTATAATAAAGCATAATCAAAAAGATGGAAGTTCTACTTGTGGTTTATGGAACACACTCTATAATACATACATATACAATGGACAAAAAATTATTATACCTCACCCAACAACACTCCTTAGCTAAGCTGAAGGAGCATTTAAATATAATTCAATATCTACAAAAATAAATAATAAAATGAGTCATGTTACTCAATAAATAAAAAATAAAGCATAATAATTAAAAGAAAGAGAAAATATAGAGTTTTTCTATTGAAAATAATTTTAATAGAATATTATATAGTGAGTGATTAAATGACAATTTAAAAGTGACAAGTTTAAGTAAAATATAATTTCAACATTTAAATCAAAGAAATTCATAAACACGATGTCATGAAATTAATTAGTATTACCATAATAAAATAAATATAAGTGCATTTTATCGGCAAGTTCAACCATTACATACAGTAATTGGGGGATCTATAAAACTTGCAAGAGAAAGTTATCATGCATTAAGAAATAAATCAAGGCATAGGGAGAAGTATCTTAAATAATAATGATAATATAATGAGATGCAATTAAAATATATGAAGATATTTGATTATATATATAATTTATTCAAGATACAAGTTAATAAAAACATTACAAGGTATATTATAAAGATTAATTTTTACATTTGAACAAATTGTTAAATCATAAATGAGAAATCATTGATTGTCAACTGAAATCATTTAATATTATCACAAAAAATAACCTTTATATACACTTTTTATTGGAAGGTTTGTACAAAACTTTAATATTTTAATTTCTAACATATATTAGATTCTAACATGAGCACACAACCCCAGAAGGGTGAATAATCATATATTTAAATATGAGTAGTCAACCTATAATATACAACTAAGAGGCAAAATAATCCAATACACAAGAGGTTTCATAAATGTAGCAAAATGGACAATGGCCTTCAATCTTATGCATGAACAAATTGATAGATAAGTTGCAAATGACCTAAGAATAATGACCCACCAGATTCATCTTAGTCAAGAGATGCGAAAATTAAGAAAAAAAAAAGCTTCAGTTAGGTGGTAATAAAATGCTTCAATTAGGTTGCTAGTTTTGTAAGTTGCTTACCTTGCTTTTAACATGTTTGTAAAGGTTGGTGAGAAATCCAATTTTTTCTCGCTTTAATAAAACAAGGAAACCAAGTGAAGAAGATGATGAAAAATTAGGTAAATCAATTGTGCAGTGGTGGGAAGATGGTATTGTTCAGGCGGCTGGAGACCTTTTTATTTCCTTTAAAAATTAAGTCAAAATGCACTATTTTACTTTAATAAAATGGTATGTTTTATGGAGATGCATGCCATGCATCTTGAACACAAGATGCAAAGGATTGGATTGCAAGAAATTATTTGCTTGTAATTCAAATCTAGGAATTAATATCTTAACAATTAATAAAAAAGTGATTTAAAAATTTAATTATTTGGTCCCTAAGTTTATCTAATTTTTAATTTAGTCCTTATAGTTTTTTTTTTTTCAAATTCATTCTTATACTTTCCAAATGTTTAAAATTCAGTCCCCGCCATTTGTTTTTATTATAACTCCATAAAGTCCTATCTAATATGGCTAATGAACTGCTAATGTGGAGATGATAGTCCATTATAAATAAAATTATTATTAATAGTGGTCTCTCACATCTAGGTATTTCTCAATTTGGTAAAAAGACATTAATATTGATAATGATTTTATTTATGACAGACCAAATTAAGAAATACTCATTTGTAAAGGGCCAAATTAATGAAAAATATCTTATCTGTAAGAGACATGAACCAAATTGAGAAGATAATTTTATGAGAGACTAAATTGAAAAATATATTATCTATGAGAGACCAATATAGGATTTTACTCTTTTTTAATTTAATAATTAATTCAATTAAGGATGCATATGAGTGAAACTAGATTTTTGCGTAGTTTAGAGTTTTCCCCAGTTTAGCACCGTGCCAATTTTTTAGACCTTGTGATCAACCTAACTTGAGTTAATTTGGCCAACACTTTTTTTTGGTAAAAAATTTTGGATAAAATTAAAAAAATAGCTTCTGAAAAAATAGATTTTGTATAAGTTCCTTGTAAAATTAATTTTACTCTTAAAAAATAACATTTTTATATAAATTTTTATAAAATATATATATTTTTAAATATATATAACTATGTTAAATTAGACAGACCAATATGATTGGCCTAGTGCTCTATCCAATCATTTTTTCTTTTTTTTTTTCTTCCTTGTCCAGGCTAATGCAACCTAATATAATGTGAGATTGAGCTGACTAGTTCACCAGACCACGTGTTACAGCCCTAAATTAATTAAGTCAAACAAATCAGATGCGAAAGTGATGAATAATGGGATAGGGCCCAAAACATTTCTGATTTTATTTAAAGTAAAATTATCTGTCTGCTAGGAGGGCTGGGAGCATCCGCAATTCTGCATGGAATGCTTGGGGGCGTGCATGGCCAGAACAGAGTACGCATAAGCATGAAAATTGACATTTTAATACACACAGATCCACTATTCTACACCATATCGTTGCTTCTACATTCTCCCTCAGATCTCTTCTGCGTTTCATTAGAATTCCCGCTCTTTCTTATAATTTCTAAGGTGCAATTTTCTGTCATTTTCCAATGCTCTGTTCATCTTCTTCTTCCTCCTTTTTACAGCTCTCGCATTCAAGCAGCATCGAATTCCTTGGCCGGCGAAAATGCTACAGATTATAAACACTAATCCACGCTTTCTTATGATAAAAGCATCTTGTTTCAATGGATATTTCATGATCCATTTTTGTTTTCCAATTGAAATGATGGTGATCTGGGGCGTTTTAAATTGTGCTGTCAGGCGTAGAGAAGTTGGTTCGGAGAGACTGAAGAAATGGCTGGAGGTGCTGCCGGGGGTTTCGTAACTCGAGCATTCGAGTCAATGCTCAAAGAGTGTTCTGGCAAGAAGCATTCTGATCTACAGAAGGCTATTCGGACTTATACAGGTGGGTTTAATTTACAATCCTAGACTCTATTTTGCATTTCCTTTTTCTTTTTCTTTGACATTGTTTTGGTTTTAGCCCATAATTTTTTTCTTAGCCGCGTTATTTCTAACGACCTCGCATGTTAGTTCAGGTAGTGTCAATGCTACTGATATTCTAGTTGTTTCGTTAGTCATTTAAGTGCCCTCTGTTTTCATTTCAGATATCACGAAAGAAGTCAACCAGAGACAGCAGGCCGTGTCAAGTGAGGTCAATCAAGCAGCACCCTCAGCGGATGCAGGGAGGTAAATGTCTGAGATATTTTATGACGAATGAAGGACATCATACCTGTTTTAATTTTCAATTATTATTGCCAAAGCTACTACAATTCTTTTAGGCTAACATGACTTCTTTTACTTCTAGGTTCTATATCCTGGGTTGGTGTGATTTTAGCCTAGTCTCTTAGAAATCAGAAAATAAGTTTTTTAAGGTTATTTGGCATAGATTACTTGTCCTATTCTATTTTAATTTTATCACTCCTCCAACAATGGGCACAAGTATTTGACATGATAGCCGCGAGTGTGATGGTTCCGTTACAGATTCTTTAAGTGAGGTGTTCTTGTAGGATCTTAGACATTTGTAGCACAATAGCACGTTGTTGCTCATCATTATTGTAATATATTTCGCTACATTGAACATGAACACCTTTTGGTTCAATTAATACCACAATTATACAATTTTCCTACTGTAAGGTATCTATCAAATCAGTTTTAGGCAAATGAATCATCCTTATTTGGTTAGAGTGAGATCAAGCTTTCCATTAATGAACTTTAAGCCCTTTAGTTTTTACATTTGAGTCATTTTGGTTTGTACTAGTACTGTCGAAACTGAAGGTGGAGCTGCAACAACAGCAGAAGCAGATCAGTCGCGGAAGGGTGAACATGTTCCTGAAGAGGCAGAGCATGGTAACAGGCCTAAGAGTGGAAATATTGGTACAGTATTAGCCAATGCTGGGCAAAGTCTTGAAGGAGCTGACGCAGTGCTTGTTTTAAGTCCACTTCGACTTGCATTTGAGACGAAGAACTTGAAAATCCTAGAACCTGCTTTAGATTGTCTTCATGTATGTACATGTTTTACTACCGTGAGGTCCTTGCACATGGCTGAAGGAGGGGAGAAGCCCTTTCATCCCATTATTGAACGTTTATAGTACTCAGTATATAATGCAATATAGTATTCATAACTCTTACGCTTTATATTCATAATAAATCTCTAAAAGCTAAGCTAACATATTCTGCTTAATCATTGAAAGCACAGAAACTTATTGCTTATGATCATTTGGAGGGAGATCCTGGGTTAAATGGCGCTAAAAATGTCCCGTTGTTTACAGACATTCTAAACATGGTTTGCAGTTGCATGGACAATTCATCTTCGGCCAGGTATGGGTCACTGCACGTTGGCAATACTGACCAATTATATGTTTCTTCTAATTATACCTATTCAATTTTAAGAATCAACCTGCAGTACTATTCTCCAAGTGTTGAAGGTACTTCTTACTGCTGTGGCTTCCGCAAAGTTCAGAGGTATGTTTACTGTGATAGAAGTGAGTCCATTTTCTACTTGTGTATGTCTGCTGATAATATAAAACATCAAGGAAAATGCAATCTCTGGTCCTCTAATTTATAAGTTTCTGTACAAGGGGTCCCGTGTTTGCTATAGTTTCTGTACAAGGTGTGCCGTGTTTAAATAATACTTTTTTTAAAATTTAGTTATGAGGATTTTATACTAATTCCAGCCATAGCACACTTAATTAGAATGAGATATGTAAAAGAGTAGTCTCAGCTTATCTTCATTTGTCATCAATTCACATAATGTGGTTAAATTGGTGACTTATGGAGATGAAATCAAGCTGAGACTACTCTTTGAATTCATTTGGGTCCAAACAAGTTGGCTTATGAGAAGCTTAGAAGACATTGAAC
This sequence comes from Erythrophleum fordii, assembly GCA_032878935.1. Taxonomy (NCBI): domain Eukaryota; kingdom Viridiplantae; phylum Streptophyta; class Magnoliopsida; order Fabales; family Fabaceae; genus Erythrophleum; species Erythrophleum fordii. The sequence goes on from JAVQMF010000054.1 coordinate 49,378,413, forward strand.
TTATATATTGTATATCCAAACAGATTATTGTGCAATGAACTATTCTGTTTTTTCACACAAACCATGCTGTGTTTTTAGCATATCAGACTAATATTATTGGTACTGTGGCTAGAGATAGCTTAAGCTTTTGGGATGAATGGTTCTTAATATGGTATTAGAGCCTCTATATTCAACTGGTTAGGAATTTGATTCTTGCCAACTTCCATGTTTTTAATTCAAATTTTTTTCAATACAAGGTTTGAGGGTCTTCGGTATTATTCACACTTTAAGCCCAAAGGGCTTTCGTATTAAGGGACGTGTAAGAGATTGTAATAAAATTGTTCACGAGCCTTCATTTAATAGCTTAAGCTTTTGAGGTGAAATGAAATAATTCTTGACAAAGACATACTTTTTGCTTTCTAAATATGTTTATAGTATTTTATGGTGTTCTGGGTTGCTTTCTATCTCTTTTGTGTGTGTATCATCTTTCTTGTTTTTCTTTTTGGTGGTTTTTGAATCCATGTTTATGTTATAATGTTTATGCCTAATTCAGTGCATGGTGAACCTTTGTTGCGAGTTATCAGAGTATGCTACAATATTGCTCTAGATAGGTAATAATAGTTCTTATTTTATCCTCAAGAGTTGTAGTTATTGGGCTATAGAACTTAAACTTCTTATTTGTATTTGTAGTAAGAGTCCTATAAACCAAGCAACATCAAAGGCAATGCTAATACAGATGATTAGCATTATTTTTAGGAGAATGGAAACTGATCTGGTTTGAAATTTAAATCTCATAATATTAAGCTCCTTTAGCTTATTGCTTCAATAGTATAGTATATCCACTAGTAATGTCCATCAAAATATGCAGGTTGAAACTTCGTTTGGTTTTGGTGGAGATATAAGGGCAACTTCAAAAGCAAAGAATTTAAACACAAAATTTAAGGAAACTTCCATAGATAATTTAAATGAGAAAGAAATTACTTCAAGTGATGCACTCAACCAAGTCAAGGATGAACCTACAACATCGCTTGAGGAACTTCAAAATCTAGTTGGTGGTGCTGATATCAAGGTAAAAAGTTCATACATTTATACATCTAGTTACTATATGGTGTATTTATTTTGACAAGATTGTATCATGTTGTATAGAGCTTAGAGGTTGTACTTGACAAGGCTGTACATATTGAAGATGGTAAATAGATAACATGGTATGAACTGATATTGTACTATGAGTTATCTCTTTTGTATATTTCTTTCTTAGGATAGTTGCCCAAACTATTAGTCTTATTTCTATCAAGTGGGATTGATCTAGAAAGCCTAAGTATAGTACAATGTGATGCTTTGTTGGTATTTCGCACTATTTGCAAAGTGGGTTGACTTAGTTCCCTTACTTTTTATATTAGAATTGTAGTTAACATCTTGTCAACCCCTCATATTCTCCCTTACATAAATTTGGCAGATGGGTATGAAGGAAGATAATGATGAACTGACAACCAAGACACAGATATTGTCTCTTGAACTTTTACAAGTTATATAGTGATCTTAGCTCTGTGTGTATGTGTATTCATTTTCCCATTAGATCCTTTCAAATATTCTTAAATGCAAAATGAAATAAAAATGAGTTGAAATGCAAGAGAGGAGAAAAGAATACCTTATGGAAAATTTTAATGTAAGAGTCCTATCAAGATAATTATGAGGGTTAGAAAATGAGAATTCAGTTTCTTTGCATCTTAGGGGCAAGAAGCACCTTTTGCTTCTTTTATGCTTAGATTTGGACCATTTAGAATGGTGTAACATGTGTAATTCTTATTGTATATCTATAATTTACTATTTTGTTTTTATAAATAAAAAACTTGCTAAAATGTTGCTAGGAGAGCAAACTCTTGTAGCCAGGTACATAATGGGCCCTTCATAAGTGAATGAGTTATAAAGCTGAGCAAGGTCTCAAAAAGCTTTGCAAAATAACCCTTAGGCATAAAATAATTACTTCTTTCTTCTATATTACTGTTTCAAAAAATGTGTAGTCACAGTAATGGCATGACCTAACTAAGAACACTGCAAGAGTATGCTAATCCATCATTCTCACTTTGCAAGCTACTTGATATCAATTTTTGTAAATTAGCCACTGGAAGCACATCTTTATTACATCATATGATTTTCTAAGGGATATATATATATATATATGTCTGTATTTTTTTAATCCCTTTCAGCATCTCACTTTCTTGTTACTTATGACTGATAAAACACCCTTTGCTTGAATATAAGAAGCCACACAACAACCTCTTGGTGTGCCATTATGGATTATAACTTCCAAATGTTTATAGAATTTGAAAATATATGTCAATCTTAACAATATATATTTGTTATTCTAAGGATGTACCATTGGTTCATTAAATCACAAGTTGAAAGATAACAAGACACATAAACATAAATTGTTCCCTGATTAATGTGAATTCCATTTATGCCTATTATGGAGCCAGACTATGGCAGTAAGTATGAGCATGGTGTTAGAATGGAATTATGGTTCAACTTAGTAGCCTAGGTAAGCCTTATCTTATAATGGATGGCTTGAATGTAAGATTGCAATATGAAGTAATGCACATGAGTAAATGACATTAACTTGCAAAGAGAACTCTAAGTATCTCAAAGAAGGACAAAGTGGATAGGATAAGAGAAAGGCATATATATTATCAATCTTTGTTCTTTTACATTTTATGTTTAGGATTCTCAGTTATTGTAAGTTTCTTGTTGATTTGACTGTTCATGATGACACTTGTTTTTTTGTTTTTTAGGGCTTGTTAGAGGGAGTTAACCATTCATTTACAAAGAACTTTCATTTTATTGATTCAATGAAGGCATATCTCTCATATGCTTTATTGCGAGCTTCAGTTTCATAAAACCATTCCATATTTCAGGTTTAGTTGAATCATAGTATATTTATTTGCATATCTTTGAGGATCTATGTGTGATTTTTTTGTGATCATGTTCTTCTTTCATGTCAGTATGCAATTGGAATATTCTCAGTTTTGCTATTGCGGTTCAGAGAAAGTCTCAAAGTATGCATATCATTTGCAAATCTTATGGAAGCACGTCACGTTAGTAATACTTTTTATTTGATATGTGTCTTTCATTTTTACACCTTACTCTTTTCTTTTCAAGGTGAAATGGGAATTTTGTTTCCCTTGATAGTTCTAAGACCATTGGATGGTTTGAAATTTCCAGTCAACCAAAAAATAAATGTTCTTCGGTATAATGTTGCTTCTTGATTGATAAAAAATTGCTTGTAATGTGCACATAATTTTGTCTTAGTGGACCTTCATGACATGTTGTGTTGTCAATATATCATTTACCATTTCCTTTCCTAATTAATAATTTGATTTAGTGTGGCTTTGCAGGATGGTAGAGAAAAATATGTAAGGATTCACAAATGCTTGTTGACATTTTTGTGAACTATGACTGTGATCTTGATGCAGCAAACTTGTTTGAACGAATGGTATACTCTTAGAAATTAATTTTATAATTAGTATTTTAGTTATATTCAACTTTTTATGATTTATATAAACATCTCAATTATCTTCCTATTTACCATGTAGGTTAGTGCACTATCCAAAATAGCTCAAGGCACTCAAAATGCTGAGCCAAATTCAGTTGCTGTACCTCAAACTAGTTCAATTAAAGGTTCATCACTTCAAGTAGGTTTAGTTGTTGCTTTCTATATTGGAAGTCATTATTTAATTTGTGAAAGTATCTTAGATATCAACATTATTTTAGGGCTTTGATGGCTTTGATTTGTACATAATTTGTTATACTAATTTATTGTAATTTTTATTATAATGTATTTTTCTTTTTTAGAAATAGAATCTCACTTGTATATATAGATTTATCTTTGAAACTCAATGACATACATCTTTTATCTTAATTTCTCTATTTTATTTTTCTTTATAGCTTGTAACATGGTATCAAAGCCCTTGCCATTAGGGTTTTCAAAGAAAATAAAGTCTTTTCTCTTTTAGAAAGAGGCATCCTCCTTTATTTTGTCTCTTCTTCATCCTCCATCAGTGATATTGCCACAACCACTATTCTTATAAGACTCTAATATGTCGGTCGATCAAGTTTCACCAACATTTGACACCCTATGCGTTCTCACGCACTGCCCTAATGCCCTTGCTCTTTGGACATGAAATTCATGTGCCATACCACCACCTCTGTGGACTTCAACCTATGACCTGAATCTGCGTCCAAGACTTGCTTTTGACCCATGTGCTAAGGTGGACTCATGGTTGATGTGTCACTTTGCTTGCTGACATGCCATGTTGACATGGCACATGTGGCAAACAATATACTGACATGTCATGCTAATATGCATGTTATTGCCCCTTTATGCTTTTGTGGCAAGCACTATGTTGATGTGGCATACCAAAGCTTACCTAATGTTTTTTGGTAAGGTCTTTTCATCTTTTAAGTCTTCTTTTTCCTCCAATTTTGTCTCTATGACACTATTTTAGCATATCAAATGGACAAACTTGATGTTACTCAACCTATTTCAATTGTTCTTAATGGATCCAATTATTGACATTGGCTTGGAGCAATACATGGCTACTTAAAAGGCCAAAAATTGTGAAGATACATGATAAGATATAAACCTATTCAAACCTATCTTTTACATTAAAGCCTTTGCCTCCATTTGAGAATGCTCATCCTTGTCTTAAATATGAAGAAACCTGATTAGGTCTTTTCTAATTGAAACTGATCTTGCCCTTACAATAACTAACAAAGGAGGAAAATTATGTTGCCACTATCACCAGCCTAGGCATTTACTTCTTAAATGCCCTAATATAGAATGTAGGACTTGTAAAAAGAAAGGCCACTTTGTAACCAATTGTTCTTCTTTGATATATGTTGATATTGTAAGAAGTGAGGACATTTGATTGAGCATTAGCCTACTCGTTCACTAAGGTTTGATCAGAGTAAGGCTCAACCTCATTCTAATTCCTTTTTTTATCTTATGTTTGTTGCTACCACTGCCAATGAGGCCTCTTCCTCTGCTTCCCAAATCTCACTTTCCATTACTAATCTTAGATCCTTCCTTAAGTAAGTTCTTTGTTATTCTAGCAATACTCTTACTACCTTAGCAACCACACTAGGTAATAATGGTTGGTGTTTTGATTCTGCTTGCTATAATCATATGAATTTTTTATCCCCTACCTTTTTCTCTATATTTTCTAAAGACACTACCCATTTTATTCGTACTACTGATGGTTCTCTTATGAAACTAAGTCATAAAGTTCCATTTTTTACCTACTTTCATACTATCTGATGCCTATCTTAGTTCTAAAACCAAACTTTAATCTTATCTTTGTCAGACAACTTTATGACCTCGGCTATATGGTGACATTTTGTTCCACTGGTTATTCTATATAGGATCTTTAGATAGGGTAGATCATTTAGAATAAGTGTAAAGTTAGTGAATTATTTGAGTTCATTGACCCCCATATTTCTCAGCTCTTTATGCCAACCCTTTGTATGGTTTCTACTATCTCTACTTTTTTATGGAATTAACATTTGGGTTATAGTTCTCTTAGCAAATTACAACCAATCATTTCTTAAGGCATTTTAGGTTATGTTAGGGAAGAATCTCTTCATTGTACTTCTCATCAAATAATTAAACAACCTGTTTTATCTTTTAATACAAGTACTTTTATTTTTGCTTTTCCTTTTGATGTTTTTCATTCTAATGTTTGAATATCCATTCCCAAATTCACTATAAGAGACTGTAGATATTTTATGGTATTTATTAATGACTACTCTAGCTTCACTTAGATATACTTAATGAAAAATTGCTAAAAAATTCCTCAGATCTACATTAACTTTACTACTATGATAAAGATTTAATTTTTAAAATCTATCAAAGTTTTTCATTGTGATAATTCCATGGAATATCGTGATTCTAAACTTTTCATATTTCTTGCTGAATAGGGTACTTCTTTTCAGTTTTCATGTTCTAGCACAACTAAACAAAATGGTTGTGTAGAAACAAAACATCATTCATGTCTTTAACTCTGTCTAAGCTATGCTAATCTCCTCCTTGTGCCCTAATCGTACTTAGCATAAAGTTGTTCTCATTGCTATCTATGTCATCAGTCATCTTCCTTTATCTATCTTAGGCAATATGTCTCCTTTTCAATGTCTTTATCATACCTCTCTAAACTATGTCTCTTTTAAAGTCTTTGGTTATGCTTGCTTTATCCTTCTTCAACCTTATGAGTACATTAAACTTAAGCCATGTGCATATCTTTGTTGTTTTCTTAGTTATAGTACTAAACATAAAGACTTTCATTGTTGGGATCCCATTTCTCAATACACTTATATCTCTTATCATGTCATCTTTTAGAAAGATATCATGTTTTCCTTTATTTCTTAGTTCAAGTATATTCCTCCCACATTTACTCCTCTATTTACTAATCCTTCTATTGATTCATTTTTATGTGATTCTGATAGTAATATTTCAAGTAATTCAAACACAGGTCCTTTTGCTTTTGACTCCCCTAATGACTTTCCAAGTGAACTTCTAATAGCCTCCAATATCTTAACTTATTCTAATGATTCTACCCTACCCATTGACTTTGCATGAGATGTTATTTTCTCTTTCATGCATCCCTCTTAGTAAGAACTATTCTCACTTATCTATGTGATTACCACTACTTTTCTATTATGCTTCACCTTCATGAACTACAATTTTATCAAGAGGCTTTTACAGATCCTTATTGGCAACAAGTTATGCAATAAGAATTATAGGCTTTAAAGGTTATTGGTACCTGGGACATAGTTGACATTTCTTCTGTTAAGGCACTTATGGGATTGTAAATGAGTCTACAAACTCAAAACTTGATCAAATGGCTTTATTGATCATTACAAAGCTTGCTTGGTGGCTAATAGATTCACTCGGGAGTATGGTATTGACTATAAAGAAACATTTGCTCCTGTTACTTGTATCACTTCCATTCACACCTTTCTTCCTATTACTACCATATGACAATGGGCCCTTAATCAAACAGATGTCAAGAATGTCTTCCTTAATGGTGACTTGGAAGAAAAAGTCTATATGCACCCACCTTCTTGCTACCTTGTCCACCTAACGAGGTTTGTCATCTTCGCAAAGCTTTATGTGGTCCCAAACAAGCTAGTTTGCAAAATTCAGTTCCACCATTAATTAGATTGAGTTCTCATCTAATCCTTATGACTCCATTCTTTTTATCTATAGGATTGTATAAGTTTCTATGTTATTATTTCTTTATGTTGATGATATTATCATTACAGGTGATAATATAGATGGAATTGCTGATCTTAAGGCATCCTTAAGCCGCCATTTTGAGATGAAGGATCTTGGTTCTTTTAATTATTTTTTGGACCTTGAAGTTCATTCCTCTATGAATGGTTTCTTTTTATCACAAACTAAGTATGCCTCAGATATTATCTCTCAAGTTAGTCCTATCAATAGTCGCACTAAATCCATTCTTCTCAAATTTAATGTCTAGTTTACGCTTATGGATGGTATTGTGCTTGATAATCCCACCCTTTATCGACAGTTGGTGTGTAATCTAATCTATCTCATTGTTACTTTGTCAAACATTTGTTCACTTAGTCAGTCAATTTATGTTAGCTCCACATTCCACTCATTATGTTACAGTTCTCTATATTATTTGCTATGTGAAGGGAACCTTATTTCACGGGCTTTATTTCTTTGCACACTCCTCTTTAACTCTATAGGTTTATTCAAATGCTAATTGGGGTGGAAATTTCATTGATTGCCACTTTACTATTAGTTATTGTATTTTTCTTAATGATTCTCTCATCTCATGGTGAAGTAAGAAACAAACCTTTATTGCTTGCTCTAGTACTGAAGCCAAATATAAGGCCTTTGTTTCCACCACTTCTAAAATCCTTTGGATTTATTGGCTACTTGATGATCTAGGTATCTCACAATCCTTTCTCATTTATTTCTATTGTAATAGAGTGCCATTCAGGTTGTTCATAATGATGTCTTCCACAAATGCATCAAGTATATTAAAATTGACCGTTACTTCATTTGACAAAACATATCATGCATGGTGCACTTCACCTTATCTTTATTAGGACTTTTGATTAGCCCGCTAATTTATTCACCAAGCTACATCATCTTAGTTGCTTTCTAACTTTTTTCTTTTTCCAAACTCAAGTTAGTTCTTTCTGCACCCATTCGAGTTTGAGGGGACATGTGAGAGTATCGTGGATATCAACATTATTTTAAGAATTGGATAGACTTAATTTGTACATAATTTATGATACTGATTAATTGTATCTTTATTATGATGAATTTTTTCTTTAGGATTAGGCTTTCACTTGTATATATAAGTTTATCTTTGAAATTTAATGGCATATATTTTTCAGATCTTTTCTCATTTTCTCTCTTTTATTTTCCTTCATGGTTTGTAACATAATTGAACAACCATATCTACCAGAGTTGTTGGTTGATCCCATTTTTCTTTATCTTTCCAGAGTCTTATGAATATGCTTAAGTCACTTATTGATTGGAAGAAATCACATAGAGAATCAGAAAAGTTCGAAAAGATTAACAGTTATGAAGGGGCTTTGGCTAAAGATTCTATTAAAATAAGATGCCGGGAAGATTCTACCAGTGATATTGAGAAGGCAAAGGCTCATAAAACCACGTTAGAGGTTGCTATTGCAGAGGTAACTGATCATATGTTCTTTAAACTTCTTTACTGGGAAAGGAATGCTTACTGGTGCACTTAAGAAATTTCTATTAAACTTCCTTTGTTTAATGCTTAGGCCATAGTTGGGCACTAACTTATGGTTTTAATCATTTTTCAGTTCAACAAGAAACCAATAAAAAGAGTAGAGTATTTAATATCAAATAAGTTGGTGGAAAATTCACTTGCATCAATCGCTCAATTTTTGAAAAGCACTCCCAATTTGGACAAGGTTGTAACTCTCATATAATACAATTTAGTTTATAATCTAACATTGGAATCAAGCTTGGTATGGAATATATAACTATTTCTTGTTTTCAGGCTACAATTGGTGATTATTTAGGTCAGCATGAAAAGTTTCCCCTTTCTGTGATGCATGCTTATGTAGATTCCATGAAATTTTCTGGAATGAAGCTCGACACCGCAATCCGTGAATTTCTTACAAAGTTTCGACTTCCAAGGGAAGCTCAAAAGATAGATCAAATAATGGAAAAGTTTGCAGAGAGGTAATAAAATTTGTACACTTATGTGGCCTTCCTTTCCCCTTGCCCAGGAAGGGGTTGTTGTCAGTCTCAACTATTGAGATGTATATAATTGGGTATATAGGCATTTATCAATATGCCCAACCATTGTTGAGTTTTGATAAGAGATGTGTGCATAATTATTTGAAGTGTTAGCATTCGTGCTTTAAAGGTTCATTCAACTCTATCCGCTTATGTATTTTGTCTTCCTATTTATGGAGCCCAACCAGTTCCTCATTTCCTTAAATCTCTGGGTTTATGACTGAAGGAAGTTAAAAATCCATAACTGTTTCACGTGTTCCTCTTCCTGTAGGTTGGAATTGAGATGTCCCTGCATGTTTTGCTACTTTAGATGGTCGAAATTGTCATATGTCAAAAATCAAAATGATCAATTAATAGGCCTATGACTCTGGTCAATGCATCTAGCATCAACTTCTTCTGTTCCTTAAGCATTTCATTAGTGTATATCCAGTGCATTTCATCATTCGTTGTTTCTATTGATTGTTGCTTGCTCAATTATTTTGATTGTTGCCTGCTCAATTATTTTGATTGTGGAGTGATAATAGAATACTATTGGTTTGCATCCATTGTTCATATATATAATGTAACATCCTCGTATAAAGATATGTGACAATATGTTTTATTTAATTATGTAAATTGTGTGATTTGTAATTTTAATGAATATATTTAGTTGATTTTGTGACATTTTTTTATTCTATATAATTAATTAAAACAAATATATATGTCCTATGTGTATTTCAAAAATATGTATGCTTATTTAATTTTAAGACAATTTGTACTTTAGTTTAAATAAATTAGGTGGCATATAATATGTTTACTTCAAATTTAAGTAAATATATTTATTAAAAAAATAATACACTAATAATTGTTTAATCATTTGGAAATTATTTAGTGAAATTAGAATTAATTTAATACTTTGTTAGTAATCAATATGCTTGGATGAAATTTTACATAGAAAATATATTTTACTTAAAGATTTTGAAAATATATTGTATAAGTTAAATTTACAAATAAAAGATCTTATAAAATTAAGCTACAAATAATTATTTATAAAGATTGACTTAGCCTAATTAACTAGTTAAAATGTACAACAATAACAACAATAACAAAGCCTTTTCTCATTAAGTGGGGTCAGCTACATGGATCAATCGACGCCATAAACATCTGTCGTAAATCATATTTTTAGACAAACCATTTAAATTTAAATCTTTCTTAATAATTTCTCCTATAGTTTTTTTTATCTTCCTCTACCTCTAATTATTGAACTATTCTCCATCTCATCTGCTCTCCTAACTGGGGCTTCTATAGATCTCCTCCCAACATGACTAAATCATCTAAGTCTTGATTTTACAATCTTTTCCACAATAGATGTGACTTCCACCTTCTCTCTAATGCATTCATTTCTAATCCGATCTCGTCTAGTATGTCCACTCATCCAACATAACATTGAACTTATTCTCTTATTGACTTTTTATTGCCCAACATTCAGTTCTATACAACATTGCAAGTTTATAACTGTGCGGTAAAATTTATCTTTAAGTTTAAGTGGTACTCTTCTATCACAAATAACACCGAAGTACTCCTCCACTTCATCTACCCCGCTTGAATCTTATGTTTTACATCTTTTTCTATTTCCCCATTATGTTGTATGACGGATCTAAAATATTTAAATCATGTGACTTGTGGTATAATATATTCTCCAATTTTCACTTCTGCGCTAGAAATGGTGTGTCTCTTACTAAACTTACACTCCATATACTCCGTTTACTTCTACTTAAACGAAATCCATGAGTTTCTAAAACTAATCTCCACCTCTCTAATTTCTCATTCATTTCCACTCTTGATTTTTCAATTAAGACAATATCGTCTGCAAAAAGCATACACCGTAGTACCGGATCTTGGATATGTTCAATAAGTACATCCAATACTAAAGTAAAAAGATAAGGCGCAGAGTTGACCCTTGATGTAGACCAATAGTTATCGAAAAATATTCTGTAGGTCCACCTTTTGTTACTACACTAGTTGTAGCCTCATCATACATATCTTGGATTGCTCAAATATAAGTTATATGAACTCCTTTTTTCTCCAAAACCTTCCATAGAACCTCTCTTAGTACTCTACCATATGCTTTTTCCAAATCGATAAACACCATGTGTAAATCTCTTTGATTCTCTCGATATCGCTCTATTAATCTTCGCAATAAATATATTGCTTCTATAGTTGACTTTCTTAGTATAAAACCAAATTGATTCTCTGTAACTTAGGTCTCTTTCCTTAATCTTCGCTCAATTACTCTTTCCCATAATTTTATAGTGTGGCTCATGAGTTTAATTCCTCTATAATTTGCACAATTTTGAATGTCCCTCTTATTCTTATAAATAGGAATTAAAGAACTTCTCCTCCACTCGTCTAGCATTTTCTTAAATCTCATAATTTCATTAAATGACTTTGTGAGCTAACTTATGCCTTTCACTCCTAAACCCTTCAATACTTCAATAGGTATATTATCCGATCTAACTGCTCTGCCACTCTCCATTCGCCTTAATGCTTCTTTTACCTCTGACTTACAAATTCTACGATAAAAAGTATAATTTTAATAATTTTCTTTAGTGTCTAACCTATCCGATTGCAATAAAATCTTGTGGCCTTCATTAAAAAGCCTATGAAAGTAACACTTTCATGATTCTCTGATATCTTATTCCGTGACCAAGACTTTCCCTTCTTCATCCTTAATGCATTTCACTTAATCCATGTCTCTTGTCTTTCTTTCTCTACTTTTAACTAACTTGTAAATATTTCTTTCTCTAACTTTAGTACTTAAAGATTGGTATAACCCATCGAATGCTCTCGTTCTCACTTCACTCACCGCCTTCTTAGTGTCTTTCTTAGCTACTTTATATTTCTCCCAATTTTCATTACTCTTATATAGCAACCACACTTTATAACACTCCCTTTTAACTTTAACCTTATCTTGCACGCTTGCCTCCCACCACCAAGATTCTTTATCTTTATGTCCAAAACTTTTTGATTCACCTAATATTTCTTTTGCCACCTTTCTAATCTCTTTAGCCATTCCATTCCACATATCGTTAGCACTTCCTTGTATTTCCTAGAATCCTTCCTCCACAATCTGTCTCTGCAAACTCTTTTCTTTATCCCCCTTTACTTGCCACCACTTAGTCCTTAACACCCTATCTTTCCCTTTGCTTTTTACTCTCCTCCTAACTCGTATATCCATAACCAAAACTCTATGCTGAGTAGTTAAACTCTCTCCAGATATAACTTTGCAATCTATGCAAATTTTTCTATCCGATTTTCTTATAAGAAAGAAATTAATTTAAGAACATACCCTTCCACTTTTGTATGTGATAAGATGTTCCTTACGCTTTCTAAAACAAGTGTTAGCTAATATAAGATCAAATGTCAATGAAAAGTCTATAATAGTTTTACCCTCTGCATTTACTTCCCCTATGACATGTCCTCCATGAACACCCTTGTAACCTGAAGATACACTTCCCGCATGACCATTTAAATCCCCTCCTAAAAGAATCTTTTCTCTTAATGGTATCTCATGAACTAAATATTCTAAATCTTCCCAGAACTTTACTTTGTGAAATTCTTCTAATCCTACTTGTGGTGCATAAGCGCTAATAACATTAAAGATTTCCTTTTTCACTACTAACTTTAATGCAATGATTTTATCTCCTAACCTTTTTACATCCACTATAATATTTTTCCAAAATTTATCTATAATTATACCTATCCTATTTCTAGATTTAGTCTCACCAGTGTACCAAAGTTTAAAACTTGAAGTATCTAATTCTTTCGCTGTTTCGCTTACCCATTTAGTTTCTTATAAACACATAAAATTAATCTTCCTTCTAATCATAATATCTACTATTTCTATTGACTTACCTATAAGTGTACCTATATTCCAAGTCCCAAAACGAATCATACTCTCGTGAACTAACTTCTTTACCCACATTCGTTCACGAAAATGTGGAAGCTCTTCCTTATTTTTCACTACACTCAAGCGACGATGTAGCAGCTCTTGCTCATTTGTCACTGTATTCGATCTATACAGTGCGTTACTTTCAGGCAACGACCTAACATTACGTTTAATATATCGATTGTCCATATCATAAAGATTTGACAAAGTTTTATGTTGGCTGTTGATTACATAACACAACTCTCCTATTTTTTTCGAGCTTGGGACCGGCTATAAAAAATAATTTGCATCAAGGCTCGTCATATGCAGAGTTAATTAACTAGTTAAAATGTAACTAAAGAAATTTAAAACAACTAAAAAATTTAGTTACTGATTTACTACATAATTAAAATTTAACTAAAGGATTAAAATAAAAAAGTACATCCCTTAATTTAAGCAAGAATTTTTAAAAGGAAGAAACACGTGTGTAGTGCAATGCTTGAGATGATCTCCTAAGACGCCACATGTTTATATTCTGCTTCTTCCACCGAGTTGCATGAGCTAATGCATGATTTAAGATATATGAGGTAATGTATCCTACGTAGCTTGGCATTTAAGAAAAATAGTGATTAATCTAACATCTCATAGCATGATCCCATTCAACCCCTCACCTGAGAAATGGAGAGAAAAAGAGAGAAAGTAAAGAAAGTAAAGAAGAGGAAGTATGCTATATTTTAAGAAATTTTAATTTCAGATAGAAATAATAACTTTTTTCCTTTTAGCATTTTTACATAGTGGATAAGTAGTTTCGGCTATTTATAGGTGAGGAGTTGAATGGGATTATTCTATAAGGTGTTAGATTAATCTTTTTTTGTCCCCCTTAAATGCAAGCTACGTGGGATGTGTTAGCTCATATATCTTACATCATGCATTACCTCATGCAACTTGGTAAAAGATGCAGAAGATAAGGCCCGTTTGGTTGGGCAAGAGTGTTGCAAAGGAAAAGGGATTCAACTTACAAACGTGTTTGGTTCATCCATTGCAAAGCTAACAGGGAATGTTGATTAGAATGCCTCTCCATTCACTGTAGTCCAGGAAAATTAGAGAGCTTTAAAGCCAAATAGGAGAAAGTCCATTTTGACCTTCAAGTGCTCTCCTTTCACCGTACTCGTTCCTTCTCCAAATTCGCCTTCTTCCTATGCTTTTTCATTCGATGTACTCGTTCCTTCTCTAAATCATCTTGTTCAAGCCCAAATTAGGTAGCTCCCAATCCACCCCAAAACCAAGACCCACCACAATTCAGTGATCCAAATGGGCCATAAGCATGTGGCTTCTTAGGAGTTTTAGGAGATCATTTCATGCATTGCATTACACATGTGATGGTTTCTTTTTACATAATCTTGCTTAAATTAAGGCATGTATTTTTTTTTTAATTCTTTAGTTAAATTTTTATCATGTGGTTAATTTAAAATAAAATTTTTAATTGAACTTTTAACTTCTCTCGTTCTATTTTAACTAGATAATTAAACTAAGTTAATCCTATAAATAATTACTTGTAATGAGATTTTATAAGATCTTTTATTGATAAATTTAACTTATGCAAAGTATTTTTAAAATTTTTAAATAAAATATGCTTATCATGTAAAATTTCACCCAAGTCTATTTATTACTAACAAAGCATTAATTAATTCTAATTTCACTAAATAATTTGCATCTGATTAAATTATTTAGTGTATTATTTTTTTAATAAACATATTTACTTAAATTTGAATTAAGCATATTATACACCAAGTAATTTATTTAAACTAAAGTACAAAATGTCTTAAAATTAAATGAGTATACCTATTTCCGAAACACACAAAGGACACAGAATTCATATATAGCATGTAATACTGTGGTACAAAAATTATATAGGTATATTTGACCTAAGCATATCATATTATTTATTTTAATTAATTATGTAGACCACAAAAATGTGAGAGAATCAACTAAATATATTTATTAAAATTATATATCATACAATTCACATAACTAGATAAAACATATTATCACATATCTATACATATTTTAATTAGAAGAAAATGTTACAATTCTCTTTTATTTTTTAAAATTTTCTCCCCAAAATTTGATTTACTTCTTTAAAATAAATCTGGGTAGTTTTTGTTCATGAGTTTCTTCAAGACCACTTTAATATATACTACGGCCATTTTACATGTAATGATAGTTTATGCCTTTTGTACTAACAGCACTGATATTTTCATTTGCATCTCGTCTTTGGCAGATATTGTGCAGATAATCCAGGTCTATTTAAAAATGCAGATACAGCATATGTTCTTGCATATGCTGTTATTATGTTAAATACTGATGATCATAACCCAATGGTGTGGCCTAAAATGTCCAAGTCAGATTTTAAACGCATGAATGCCATGAATGATGCTGAAGAATGTGCTCCTACAGAAATGCTGGAAGAGATTTATGATTCCATTGTCAAAGAAGAGATTAAAACGAAAGATGACACCTCTTTTATTGGTAAAAGCAGCAGACAAAAGCCAGAAGCAGAAGAAGGACGCCTTGTGAGTATTCTTAATCTGGCTCTGCCCAAAAGAAATTCATCAGGAGATGCCAAGTCTGAGAGTGAAGTCATTATTAAAAGAACACAAACTATTTTCAGAAATCAAGGTGTGAAGAGGGGGGATTTCTTCACTGCTCAGCAGATTGAACTTGTAAGGCCCATGGTAGAAGCTGTTGGGTGGCCTTTGCTTGCTACTTTCTCTGTAACTATGGAGGAAGGTGATAATAAGCCTCTTGTTGTCCTATGTATGGAGGGATTTCAAGCTGGGATACATATTACATATGTGCTTGGAATCGATACCATGCGCTATGCATTTTTGACATCTCTTGTCAGGTGATCACCCCGAAAAGTTTATTTTTACTTCGACCATTATGATATTTTATTTTTCTTTAGTTTGACTTACGAGGGAAGCAGTGTTTGTGCATAAATAATTAAATATACAGAATGACAACTTAGATATTTGGGACGATCTACCATGTTCATTACATTTCTTAATGATACCTCAGGTTTACTTTCTTGCATGCCCCAAAGGAAATGCGCAGTAAAAATGTTGAAGCTCTGCAGACACTGTTGTTTCTTTGTGACTCAGACACGGATGCCCTTCAAGACACATGGAATGCAGTTCTGGAATGTATTTCTCGCCTTGAATTTATTACAAGAACTCTTGCAATATCTATCACTGTCATGTTGGGATCAAACCAAATCTCGAGGGAGGCTGTAGTTCAATCCCTGAGAGAGTTGGCTGGCAAACCTTCTGAACAAGTGTTCATAAATAGTGTTAAATTACCCAGTGATTCAGTTGTGGAATTTTTCACTGCCCTCTGTGGTGTATCTGCTGAAGAACTAAAACAAACACCACCTCGGGTTTTTAGCCTGCAAAAGCTTGTTGAGATTAGCTATTACAATATGGCTCGTATACGTCTGGTACATCTTTGATCAACTGAAATTTCACATATCTGCTTCATTTGACGTTTAGTCTTATAAAGTGGTTTTGGTGGGATTTTCTAAGTAGTTTACTTTTTGAACCGTTCATCTTTGACTGTTGATAATTTTTTGCTTTCTATGTATCGATCAAATCTATTGTTTTCATTGAAGAAATGTATTTACATTTGTTAATTTGAATAGTTATGCAAATATATGCAAAAGCATTTGTGGGTACAAGTCCATATGCTTTTTTGAAATGTCTCAACTACGGTGGAATAATTTGACAAGGTGATTTTGCTCTGGCTGTCAGTTAAGAGTAACACCAACATGAATAAGCTTTTCTATTACTCCATTTGAACCAATTGCATGCTCAATGTCATGATACTGTTTTTGATGCTGCTATGAATACTTTGAGATATTATCTCAGAAGTTTCTAAGTTATAATTGATATGTCTTCCAGGTCTGGGCTAGGATATGGTCTGTTCTAGCAAATCACTTTATATCAGCTGGGTGTTATCATGATGAGAAAATTGCTATGTATGCCATAGATTCTCTAAGGCAGCTTGGTATGAAGTATTTGGAGCGTGCCGAACTGGCCAATTTCACTTTCCAAAATGACATTCTCAAACCATTTGTTGTTCTCATGCGGAATAGTCAAAGTGAATCCATAAGAAGATTAATCGTTGACTGCATTGTTCAGGTTTCTTTTGATTGCCCCATTCCCTTCCCCTTTAATAGTGTTGTTTTCCTTCTTCCTTTGTTTGATTATTCTTAAATAGCGGCATAAATTGTGGTTCTTTCTTCATTTTTGCTTGATGTGATTGGACATATTTACTAAAAATTAGTAGGTGCTGGTGTTCATTTCAGATGATAAATTCTAAGGTTGGAAGCATAAAGTCTGGGTGGCATAGTGTATTCATGGTTTTTACAGCTGCAGCGGATGATGAATTAGAGTCAATTGTTGAGAGTGCATTTGAAAATGTTGAGCAGGGTAGGAATGACTTTCTTTGGTCTTATCAATGCAGTCTCTGTTGCAAATTCGATGTATCTAACACTGGGAATATTTGCAGTAATCTTAGAACATTTTAATCAAGTAGTGGGAGATTGTTTCATCGACTGCGTGAATTGTCTGATCAGGTTTGCCAACAGTAAAAGTTTGCTTCGTATAAGTTTGAAGGCTATTGCACTCCTTCGTATTTGTGAAGACCGTTTAGCAGAGGTTTGTTGGGTGTTGTCAACTGAGAATTGCACTTTTATATTATAAGTGCTATTGTTCTCTTCAGATTCTCTTAATTATCCATAGTCTAGAACCAAGTTGGATAATTGGATACTTTTTTCATAGACTGGCAATATGTTGTGCCCACAACTCTAGCCTGAGATCTCATTCTATAACTATTTTATATCATGTGTGATCTCGTATCTTTCCTATTTTTAGCATATGATATCTTGAAGTTCAGAGGGAATATAATGTTGGAAGCTAAAAGGATTTTAATATTTTTCTCTAAAATGCTCTCTCGGTTGTCATAATATATAACTGTAGTGCAGCCGGAAATGTAAATTACATGGGAAAAGGATTTTCCTTTTCTTTTTTTCAAACGTAAATTGGTTGACTTGCCATGTAATGTATCAACACCTCTATTGAAAGCTTTACCTGTTTTTCAACTCGAGGGTCTAATTCCTGGTAGTGATTTAAAGCCCATTGATGCCAATGTGGATGTTGCAACTTTTAAAGTGGCTGAGCATTATTGGTTCCAATGCTGGCTGGTTTATCTGATCTAACGTCAGACCAGAGACCTGAGGTCAGAAGTTGTGCAATTGAAGTCTTATTTGATTTACTGAATGACAGAGGCAGCAAGTTCTCTTCATCATTTTGGGAGAGTATCATCCATCGTGTTCTGTTTCCTATTTTTGATTTTGTGAGATATGCTGGAAAGGAAGGCTTTACTACTATTGATGACGGTTGGATTCGTGAAACAAACATCCATTCACTTCAGCTGCTTTGCAATCTTTTCAGCACTTTCTGCAAGGTAAAGAGGTAAAACTGTATCATTTTCTTTTCTTGCTATTTCAACTGCTGATTGGTCATATAGTCTAGTTTTAGACGAGTTAGTGATGGATTGTTTCTCCTGATGCTAAGTCCTAGTACAAGCAACTTGGTATATGACAAACTGGTACGGACAACCTTATGAACCCTTGCATGAAGTTCAATTACCAAGATTAAAATAGGAGTCTCTAAACCAACATTTGCCTCTTGCATGTGAGTGCTTTCTTCAAGGTTAATGGATCTGGTAAGCTTCTTGGAAAGAGGGAAAAAAATGCTGCTATATGTATGGATGTTTTGAAATAAAGTTGTGCCATCCAACCTGTAGATGTTTTTGGGAAGATATGGGGTTCAA